>OY751110.1:8218445-13638467 GCA_963564075.1 Eupithecia subfuscata | reverse complement strand
GTAACCTGCAGCTTAACACAGTTAAGGAGTCTGTGGTAAGCTGGCGCGCAAAATGTACGATCGTGCGGACAACTCTCGCCACATACACCTCAACGGACTCGCTCCTCTGCACACAAGACCGCCGGATGCAAAAACTCCGTGGCGACCCCTTCCCCGGGTGCTCCTGGAGCCCTCCGAAGTCATCTCCCAAGAAAACCAGAACAGCCAACAGGCTAACGAACAGCTCTTGAGAAGCCAACAAGGCTCTCTGAGCGACAGCACATGACTTGAGGAAAGCTTTTCTCGACGTAGAAACCGGAAAAAAGAACTCTAGTTCGTTTCCTGGCTGCATTTGACAACGTAGAGTCGAATGTTGAAGACCACTGAAGAAGAGTTCGTTCTATGTTTACGTAGGACATTTTATACTTTTTATCCGACTGCCCCGGGGCCGTGCCTCGGAAAGCACGTTAAGCCGTTGGTCTTGCATTTGACCTCTCCCCGGTCGTGTCGGTCTGCCGTCCTATCGTTGCCCGCGTTCGTTGCTACCTGCGCTGAACGGGGCGACACCGCGGACCGGCCACGGCGCGAGGCGGCGGCGGCGGCGGCGCGGCGCGGCGGCGTTTATTTTTCTATTTTGTGTAGATTGACATTTTTTTAATTCGTAATATCTTTTGAATGGAATGTCCGATGTGAATAATTCAAAGAGTAATCTACAGGTATTGAAATAAAAAAAAAACAGGTATGGATAACAAGGGCAGATTTTGGTCGGCATTTTTATCAACTTTTAAAATGTAAAAAAGTAGGTAGTTATAGTGACATAACTACAATAGCTGGACATATAGTATCGGTAAGTTTTTTGTAGATATTTATATGTTCTTTAATTTCGTAGAACATTTTTTTGTTTTATCATCAATACAGCGCATGCGATGATAGACAATTTATGGGTAATTATTGTACACCTTGAGTTACATTATTGAACTTTTAGTAGGGATCCCTAATTTTTTAAAGTAATAAATACAGCCTATCTATGTTACTCAGGAATAATATAGCATGCTAATGGTGAAAGAATTTTTTACATCGGTCCAGTAGTTTTTGAGTTTATTCGTTAGAAACATAGAAAAATGCTAATATACAAAAATACAAAAACACGAATCTTTCCTCTTTACAATATTATAGTATGAGAAGTATAAATTATTATGAATTACCTGTGCATTGGTTTCAAGTGCTGGCTATTTTCTGCTTCTGTAAGGAAATCATGCTACTTCTGTGTGAACCATTTCTGCCTCTTTCATGTCACAGGATTTGCCATACCCCATAGGCAAGTCAAGTTGTATAACTGATTGGACCATTCCGAGATATGTCACTAATATGTTTGACGATTCTTTGAAACAGGCGAGTAACTCTGCTGTTCGACATGGATGTATAATGAAGTATGGCTTAAAGAAAATAGGGTGCTCTTGCTGGGTGATGACTGAATACAAGTTTTTATCAGCTTCAAGTGGTTCCCTGAAAATAATAAAAAACTTTAGTTTAGTAGGTAGGTTATATGCAATATGATTGAAATATGATTGAAGAAGAAGAAGAAGAAGAAGAAGAAGAAGAAGAAGAAGAAGAAGAAGAAGAAGAAGAAGAAGAAGAAGAAGAAGAAGAAGAAGAAGAAGAAGAAGAAGAAGAAGAAGAAGAAGAAGAAGAAGAAGAAGAAGAAGAAGAAGAAGAAGAAGAAGAAGAAGAAGAAGAAGAAGAAGAAGAAGAAGAAGAAGAAGAAGAAGAAGAAGAAGAAGAAGAAGAAGAAGAAGAAGAAGAAGAAGAAGAAGAAGAAGAAGAAGAAGAAGAAGAAGAAGAAGAAGAAGAAGAAGAAGAAGAAGAAGAAGAAGAAGAAGAAGAAGAAGAAGAAGAAGAAGAAGAAGAAGAAGAAGAAGAAGAAGAAGAAGAAGAAGAAGAAGAAGAAGAAGAAGAAGAAGAAGAAGAAGAAGAAGAAGAAGAAGAAGAAGAAGAAGAAGAAGAAGAAGAAGAAGAAGAAGAAGAAGAAGAAGAAGAAGAAGAAGAAGAAGAAGAAGAAGAAGAAGAAGAAGAAGAAGAAGAAGAAGAAGAAGAAGAAGAAGAAGAAGAAGAAGAAGAAGAAGAAGAAGAAGAAGAAGAAGAAGAAGAAGAAGAAGAAGAAGAAGAAGAAGAAGAAGAAGAAGAAGAAGAAGAAGAAGAAGAAGAAGAAGAAGAAGAAGAAGAAGAAGAAGAAGAAGAAGAAGAAGAAGAAGAAGAAGAAGAAGAAGAAGAAGAAGAAGAAGAAGAAGAAGAAGAAGAAGAAGAAGAAGAAGAAGAAGAAGAAGAAGAAGAAGAAGAAGAAGAAGAAGAAGAAGAAGAAGAAGAAGAAGAAGAAGAAGAAGAAGAAGAAGAAGAAGAAGAAGAAGAAGAAGAAGAAGAAGAAGAAGAAGAAGAATGTGTTCAGTGTTATGTGTTCAGCGTTTTTAGAAATTCAACCCAAGAGAGAATGAAAAATTTGCATTTTTAAGGATTTATGTTCATTTCAAAGTCCCAATAGGACGTGTTTGTACTGAGAGTAGAAATTCACCTGTTATATAACTTAGGTTGTACCTAAAGAAAATATGAATGTTTCCTGATACCTAACTGACCTACCGATGAATAGGTATGCCGTGTAAAACTGCACCTGAATTGAATCGAAATAATGAGTCGAAAGCATGGAATTCCTGGGTCTTTTGGGGGGGGCCATGGCCTCCATGGCCCCCCCCCCTGTATCCACCAATGCCGGGGGGCATCTTCAGGGGCACCATAGCCCTGTCAAAACGCCTTCGTCGAACGACTGTATGGATTTAGGTAGGCTGTGGTATTACCTACCTACATATCTCAAAAAAAAAAATAAGATAATAAGCGTTCCAAAACTACAGAGCGTTATTAGGCCTTACTTTATAAATGAAATCCTCTGTAACTCTTCGATCCTCAGTAAAACTCCTGAGGAGTTCCAAACATTGAAACTGAGTTGTGGCACCCCATAGCTCAAACTGTAGAATAAAACATACTCTGCTTTCATCGTTTCATTACCAGCGGTAAGGAAGCACTCCTTTTTCAGGTATGTTTTGATCGGATTTTCGTTTTTGATGAATTTCCATGAGTCCCATAGCTTGTCGGAGATTGCGACGAAATGTTTTCCCGCAGCTATGAATTCATCTGCGGTAATGATAGATTCCATCACTAATTCTGCCGAGAATAGAGAAATTAAACACAACATAAAACACTCTGAAAAAAAATCTAAACAAACAAAAGCAACAGAACGAACAAAACAAACAATCAGCAACATCAACTTCTTTTTTAATCCTTCCTTTATCGTGTTTTAAACTCAACTTCAACTTCTTTCATAATGGCACTGCTTGCTTTTTGCTACGTCGTCGTCGCTGCCAGTGTCGGTAAAGGAGTGTAAACTTCAAAAATAATAATATGACCGGTTCAAAAATAATATGAACGGTTAAAAATAAATCTATATGATTTATTTTCTTTTTTCTTAGAACATCATATTGATTTATCTAATTTTAATAAAACAACACAATAAGCAAGAGGACAACACAACATGGGAAGAATAACGAACAATGACACAAAGAGGATAGTATACAAGTATAAACACAATTTTTTATTTTATTTATTTATTTATTTAATTCTTATTTAATTTTTTTTCTTTTTTATTTATATATTTTTATGCGACATGTTAGGCAGAATTGCGTCAAATCAGATGCATACATGAATCTTTAGAGTAAACTGGATCGCGCACGAACATATTTTATTCATTCAAAAGTACCTTGTAACCGCATGCACCTAAGGCTCATTTTTCTGTGTGACATCTCGAGAGTAGAAAAACGAGCCGAGTGAGAAGGCTTGAAAGTAGTAGTTGGTTTTTGTCTAGCTCGTTGCAACCTAGTGTAGGGTGTCTATGAAACAATACGATATCACAGGACTTTTGAACAAAGATTTTGGTACACTTATTTTTGACGTGACAACGTCTTATAAATTGGTTTGCCGGGTGACACTTCAAGGAACTGCGTTACGCTCCGCTCACGTTATGCGCTCACAATGAGAGCGAGTGAGAGGCACGCGTCCCTTCCACTCGGGCATGGTTAGCCCGCCTAAGAGCGAGAGAGACAGACATAAAAAGTGACTTCCTACTATACGAATGAATATTAACATTAAAATTATTTTACCACTCAAAGTCGTTGTCACGTAAAACTTTCGCCCGTATACCGACTTTACAGGCAACCAATTTTTTTTATTTATTTATAAGGCAATTACAATAAATACTCTTAATAAAACGTTCTAATTAAACAATTAGGTTTAAAGTTTCTTAGAATGTGTGCTTCAAGCAGCCATGCACAACATACTTCTGGAATATGTACTTTGTAGTTAAGTACACACAACTTACTTCTGGAATAAATGTACTTTCAAACTTATGTACAGTCGGCTGCAAAAATATGTATACACTCCCAAGTTTTCAATTTGACTAAAATAGTAAGTGTATAGTAATTGTGATAATGTATGTACTTACCGCATTCTGACGAAGTACGGTGACTACTTTGTACGAAAAACGTTTGCATGTCCTTTTATTTAAAAAGTTCTGAGTAAAATAAAAGTTAAACCTTGGAAGTGTATACATGTCTGTGCAGCTGACTGTACTTACAAAAAGCTGTCCAAATTACGCAGCAACATTACCGTAAGAATGTTAGACACATGTTTTCAAATCTTTTGTGCACTATGAAAGTAGTACCTACGTACCTAATAATGGCTAGCAGACAGTGAATACCACTACAACCTAGTAGAAACTTAATTATGAAGATTATATGTTATTTTAAAGTATTATTTTTCAAAAGAACAAGTTTCTATTGCCAACACATCAGATTCATTAGAATTTAAAAAGTACAGATATAAGGATTTCCTACTAGAAAGAGATGAACTACTAATTTGCGGCGGCGGCCTCGTTTTATGAAACTCGTGCAGGTATAGGTTCATGGATGCATAACATAAGCCATCAGACAAGAAGTTGAAGTTGATTCATAAAATAAAAATAAAATAAATAAATGGTTCAAGCCTCAAGAAAGAAAACTGCATGAAAACTGAAGTGAAGACCATAGACTAGTTAGTATACTATTACTTCGAGACGTGCGCGTGCGCAAGTTCCGTTTGCGATGCGTGTGCGCAAGTAGTGTGCGCGTTCTGATTGATTTGAAGCCCACCCACAGCCCTAACTTCACGCTCCTCCCGTCCGCCTGTCACTACAGGCCAAATCTATCTATTACGAACCAAAATACGCGGAGCTGCCTAGAAAGCGGTCCGGTAAGAATCATGCTTGCCTTTTATTATAATTATAACATAAACTTCCTAAAATTTCAATGATCCGCCAGTTTCTCAGTTAAAAGAGTCAAGGTACAAAAAAGTCCGTACAATAGGTACCTACCTATATAGGTATGTAGGTACCTAATTAAAAAGACACATAGTTTCAGATTTTTTAGATTGGCAAGTTCCATTTGTCCTTGTTATTACAATTATTTACAGGTAAACAGATCTAAACATGGACAAAATAAAGAACAACTGGTTCTCTGAGACCTGTGAGATGTGGCCTGGGGGCACATTTTCATTTGAAGTGAAGGAGGTCCTATATTCAGAGAAGTCGCAATACCAAGACATTCTTGTGTTGGAAACCACAAGCTTTGGCAAAGTGCTCGTGTTGGATGGAATTGTACAATGCACTGAGAAGGATGAATTTGCTTATCAGGTACCTACCTAGTCTTATCATTTCGTAAATTCTGCTTGCTATAAATGTCACATCTCTAACAACCAGATGTTTAATCATGATAAAAGTCAGATAAAAATGAAATAACGAAACAAACCCTGTTCTGTCAGCATTTACATTCATCATCATCATCATCAGCCTATATTAGTCCACGGCTGGACATAGGCCTCCCCTAATGAGCGCCATAGCGCCCTGTCTTCAGCTTGCATTTATATTGTTATCATGAAATTAATTTTCAGTTCAAATTGAACTTTAATTTAAAATTGTCTGTATATTTTTTTTAAGCAGCCTATAAAAAACAGTATTTACCTACTTAATTGTTAATTTGTCAATTTCAGTCAAAATTTAACATCACTAAAGATATTGCCGTCCCTTTCATAACGATAGAAATAAAAAGGATGGCATCAGTTTTAGTGCCGTCAAATAGTTTAGTTTCGTTTTGGCGACATCTGAATGGAAACAATTGTCAATTATGTTATTTATATTTTAGGAGATGATTTCCTTTTTGCCACTATGCTGCCATAAAAACCCAGAGAAAGTACTCATTGTTGGTGGAGGTGATGGTGGAGTGGCTCGAGAAGTTGCCAAGCATCCTAAAGTGAAGCAAATAGTACAGGTAAGTTCAGTATAGTTCAATATGTCATGAATAAGAGAAACCAGATGTTTAATTTAAGATGGATCCTTATGAAGGAAGTTTAAAAGGGTGTTTCCACATATTCCTACGATTAAAAGCACACTAAAAGTTACAACACACAGGCCCAAACCACATGAATTTGTTATCAATTTGTGGTAGCTATCTACACTCGATATCAGTTTATGGGTCAGGCAAGTCAAGGGCTTAATAATTCCTACTTTGAAATTTTGTAGCTATGACTGATTGATATCCCAATGCTCTTTGACAATTGAGGCGATTGTTGCCGTCACGTTAGTGTTTGTAATGCTGGGAGACAAGAAAACCTGCTGATGCTGATTAAAGCATATATATCATTAATAAACGATTTTTATCAATCTATAATATAAAAATGAATCGCAAAATGTGTTGGTAAGCGCATAACTCAACAACGCCTGGACCGATTTCGCTAATTCTTTCTTTGTTGTGTTTGTTATTGTCAGGAGAAGGTTCTTATGAAAGAAAAAATTAAGAAAGTTGGAAACATAAATTTCCACGGGGGCGAAGCCGCGGGGCGCAGCTAGTTTAACATAAAAAAGAATCTTTCAATAGGTAGGTAATACAATTTAACAAACTCAAAATGATTTCTCTCAGGCGAGTGCGCTGCTTAATTGCCATTACCTACTGTCATAATTTTTAAAACTAGTAGTTCTACAACCAGTAGACCTCGCGAGCACTAACTTTTTCAACAATTAATTTACTCACAGAAGTATGTATGTCTATATTTCTGTGAATTTACTTATTACTTTAAAACGGGATATTTAGGTAGGTATGGTACCTACCTAAATATCCCGTTTTAAAGTAAGTAAAATTTAAAGTAAGTAGTTTTTTGTAATTCCTGTTTGTAGGTATATAATGAGAACTTACCCTTAGGGCACAGAAAGTGTTAATTCGTAACAGATAACTTACTTACTCGTTTTCAACATAAATGTGCTAGACAAAATAAAAATACGCCAAAATTCGCCAAGATCGCGCGCGAAGCCGCGAACAACTCGCGAACCATGAGTGTAGATCTCATTCGCGGGCGGCTCAGTTGCCTTTTAGCAAGCTACGCGGATGGTTGTGTTTTTGTTTCGGATTTTACGCGCTAACTCAGTGCAAAATGAAAAAAAATCTTGTTGATTGCTTCTACAGTGTGAGTCTTTATAAAGTGCACATACTAAAATGGGTGAAAATATACTCAATTTTATCGACAGAAAACAAGTTAAAAAAATTCTAAAAAATATATTAATTTTTTTATGGCATAATATTTTTGATAACCACTGTCTACCCAATATAAACAAACTGTTATTACTTCTGAACTAAGAGTCGTATATCTATGAATCAAAATTAATTATCTCTAATGAAGTAATGATAGGCCGTGCTTATAAATCAAAAATGTTTAAAAAAATACACACCATAAATCAATAAATAAATGATATTGGAAGAAAAACTTACTATTTTTTGATCATTTTTATAAGAAATAACAAATTTCTCTACTACATATTACTCACACTGTATATTTATTTTATATGCTTTTGTATTTTTTATATAATCGTAATTGTAAATTGCCACAGCGCTAAGTAGCTCAGCAGTAGCAGTTTCGACGTCCATACTCATCAAGTGCCCGAGGTATACTAAGAATGAGGCGCGAATTTTGCGAGTGTGGAACAGTGGCAATTTTGCCGTGGTTCACGCGCCGCGATCCGCGCGCGAGTGTGGAGAGGCTTTTATACTTACTGCATTTTGCGGAGCTATTCTGCTCGTCACGCCAAAAATCCTGTCACTTTACCAAATTTTTATGAGAATAATTAAAACCTTTCGATTAAGAATATAATCATCGAGATCAGATGTCATAAAGCGGAGATATTCTAAAGTCATTTTTTGCCTATTTTTGGAGGAAGTGCGCCTTTAATCAAAAAAGGTAGCACTCCGGGAGTGCCGGCAGAAGTGAAAACTTCAATATTAACGTTGTGTTTAATTATAAGTATAAAAGTACTTCCTCTCCCTTTCCCTCGATCTTACGCTTTTTCGATCAGCATCACGTGACCCTGACGCGAGTTTGAAAGTTTTTACCCATACAAAAAAAGTGCTCAGCGCCGCTAAAGAAGTTTTCACTTCAAAAATTCTATAAAATCCTAGAATGTACTTACACCAAGTATCGTACCGATCGGTTGTAAAATACGACCTGTAGCGGAGTAGGTACGGACATACTGACAGAAACGCTAATTTTGCTAGATTTGAAGCAGAGACTTTCGCTCACTTCGTTCGCTCGTTCATGTCAATGATTTTCTGTAGAAAGTAAGAAAAACATGTCATTATTTACAGCACAAAATTGAATTTCACAACATCGCAACCATCAACCTACAACATGCACCTATTTTGAAGCGCCGCCAGCGGCGCTAGTGTGAAAACTTACTTCGCCTTATACCTACAGGGCGAAAACTTGACATTACTACTGTTATTTATTATACAAAGACTAAAATTTAGATTTATGCCATATTCGTCCCTAGTTTTCGGCCCACGCCATTAAAAAGTCTTTCCTCGTCCCGCAAGATAATATTTGTTCATATTCGTCCCGCATACCAAAATTATTGTAAGTACAGTTATCGTCAATAATATAATTTATCGCCACGACCAAAACTGTGTCATCAATCATTGTAAGCCGAGGACTAAGAAGGTTGTCATCTACTACTAAGCACTTAATACCACCACCCAATAGTGATAGTCATTACTAGTATTACTATTAACTTTACGTAATCATCAAATTCAAAGCTCTGTTACTACCTAAATCTGCAAAGATTTATGTAATAGTTAAAAGAAACAAAAACGCAGCGAAAAATATTTATTTTAGTATATACTTACAGGGTCTGTCAAGAACACTTCCAAAAACAAGGGCTTCGTATCGTATGTATTTATATTGGTTAATAAAAAAACCAATAAAAATACATTTTTCCGAAAAAAAAAATTGTAGTCAGGGATATTATTTCATTAAGATTTTTATTTGTTTTGCTAGCCAGCAATGTACACGAAAGTTTGCAAATAGAAAGTAACGTAGGTTGTAAGTTGGTAATAGGTACCAAGGCACCTAATTTTGCCGCAGCCTCGGCCGAACCAGAAATGGCATAACTCCCTCCTCGTTCATAGCACAGCTGAGCAAGCCTGATTGTGGACCGATGAACACGATCCAGGAAAGTAGGATCCTCGGCGCTTCTCGCAATACACACACCAAAAACTAACTGAAAACTTAATAAACTAAACTGCCTAATAATTAGAAAAACGAAAAATACAAAAGAAAATTACGAAACGTGTACGAAATACAATTTTATTGAAGCGCACAAGTATTCAGAACGAATAATAAACAGAACACAAACTGAAAACACATTAGTCAAAACATTGGAAAAATTAGGTATATAGGTATATAGTCCCCATATAAAAGCCGAAAAGTCCTTTGAAACGCCGACCAACATCGCTTTGTCATATCTCTTATGAGTTGCTGTATCTTATGTTATTTATTTTTTGCTTTTTAATTAGATAATTTGGTGGATATGTTTTATAGTGTTGTACTATGGGTATGTACCTAGGAAAAAAAAGGACGTTGATGGGTCAACATATTTTTCGCCGTTTATTTAGCAAAATATTTTCAAAATCCTGGTCTTTATCCTAATATTACACATGTATAATGGATTTCCGCAAAGTAACGCCTGAATCTATTATTATTATCATTTTGTTATTTGAACTGCTTTCAAAGATTTTTGAATAATCGCCTGTCTGAACCGGGAATTGAACACGCTAAATTGTAAAAAAACTGAAAAAACCCGTAATTTTACGATACCGATCTAAAGGCTCAATCATAAGAATTATTTTTTCCAGATATTTAACATAGCATCTTAAATTCATAAGGAAGTTGAAATTTTACATTTATAATTTCAGGGAAAATTATAGGTACCGAGCTTTTCCTTTTACTTTGCCGTGCTTCTCAACACTGATTTTATTATTTTTCGTTCTACAATATTTAAGATACTTTCCTTCCATGTGGCATGGCCGTGGGACGCCCTGTATTATTATATCTATCTATATATATAAAAATGAAACCCGTTTTCCTTGGTCACGGCATCACGCGTGAACGGCTGGACCGATTTCGCTAATTCTTTCTTTGTTGTGTTTGTTATTGTCAGGAGAAGGTTCTTATGAAAGAAAAAATTAAGAAAGCTAGAAACATAAATTTCCACGGGGGCGAAGCCGCGGGGCGCAGCTAGTACTTTAATAAATGCGCTTTAAATTGAGTTTACCTAACTCAGTGATATAAACAAGTTCATATCATATAAATATGAAAGTCAAGTGAAGACTTATTGCTTCAACTGTACCACAGTGATTATAATTTGCCTATACCAAACAACTTGGGCCGTACGTGGAGCTAAAAAGTGGGACGAAATAAGATATTTTTAAATAAAATAAATTATGGGCCGAGTACGGCATACAATGTGGGACGAAAGCAGATTTTTTGATTTGGGCCGAACTTTCCCGGGACGAATATGGCATAAATCAAAATTTAAGTAAATGGCGAGATTGAGCGTTTCAATCGAATCTAAACAACGAGGTTGCATGATGCACGAAATAACCCTGGAATAGCTATAGCATGAAACATCTAACGAAAGGAACTAACTGAAACAGTGAATTTTCCCCAGACTCACATGGCGCGCAGACCTCCTACGAGCAGGAGATTTATTTGTTTTAAAAAGTTTGACACGTACCATCTCAGGTATCTAAGATCCATCTTACGGATTAAGTGGCAGGACCGTATTCTTAACTCTGAGGTTCTGCGTCGATCCGGAATATACGGCATGGAAGCACTTCTAATGCAACGGCAACTAAGGTGGTGTGGGCATATCCTCCGCATGGATGATCGCCGTTTACCTAAAGCCGTCTTTTATTCGGAGATGGCAGAAGGTAAGCGGAAACACGGGGGTCAGCATCTGCGTTATAAGGATATGTTCAAACTTCACCATAACGCTTGCGATATTGACCCGGGGTGTTGGGAGGAGCTTGCGTCCCAAAGGTTATCTTGGCGATCTACGAGTACTATCTACAACAGCATTAAAGCATTTGAGGAAAATCGCCTCGAGACGCTAGATGCAAAACGCCAGATACGAAAAGAGAGAGCAAAGCCCTCCTACACGTACACCTATAACTCTACGGGGCAACTCTACTGTCATACGTGTACAAGGGTATTTAAGACCAAGTTCGGTCTGGCGAGCCATATAAGGGCTCATGATAGGAATCGTAATCGCTAGGGTCGCCGTCATCGAAATGGAGGCCTTTAAAAGAATGTGATATTGAAACTTAGATACGTCAGAGTGGAGCCTGTTCAAGAACTACCGGTAGAGCCTCCTTTTGAGCTGCTTTGCAGCACAAGATGAGACCACACAAACCGCACAAATATAATGACTGGAACTTATTTCTTTTCAGGTGGAAATTGACGATAAAGTGATTGAAGTATCGAAAAAGTATCTCCCATTCATGGCAGTTGGTTTCAATAGCGAGAAGCTAACTCTACACGTCGGCGACGGTTTCGAGTTCATGAAGAATCATAAGCAAGAGTTCGACGTCATAATCACTGATAGCAGCGATCCGGTCGGTCCAGCTATTAACCTGTTCCAAGAAAACTACTTCTCGTTGATGAAGAGTGCGCTACGGCCAGGTGGCATCATCTGCTCCCAAGCTGGAACTATCTGGAATGATCTAGAACTGGTTACCAGCACCTTAGGCTTCTGTAGGAACCAGTTCCCCTCCGCGACGTACTGCTACGCGTCTGTTCCTACCTACCCGTCAGGGCAGATAGGTTTTGTTATTGGTTCGCTAGAGGAGAAAAAAGTTTTCAATGAACCACTAATTTCTTTTAGTACGGAGGATGAGAAGAAGATGAATCTCAGATATTATAACACGGATGTACATAAAGCTGCATTTATATTGCCTACTTTCGTAAAATATTCACTTGCTTAGTTCATATTGTTGTTGAATCTTTGTACAGTACATTTTTATTGTGTAATCTCTTTAAATCGCATAATTTATACACTTTTACAACGAGCATTTTAGCTGCTAGCTTTTGTTTATTCTTTGTTGATTGTAATACTTATATTTTATGGGTGCCAAGCCAACAATAGTCTGTAAGTTTAAACAATACAGTAATGTAACATTCCATTTTAGTGCCTTCCTGAATAATGTGATAGAGACAGAGCAACATATTTTGTACAATGTTATTGTATGTCGAATCGGACACAATTAAATACATTTTTACCAAATTTATTTCTTGTATAATTATGCCTTAGCCTTTAGGACCTCTTCTCTTTAAGTCTCTGTCTACTGCATTGCCTCCAAATAAAAACTATCGAAACTATTATGACCCCAATAACGCACAAAATAAAGGCTATCACGTCTAACATAGCCAGTTGAATTACATTTAGTTTTCGTGCATGTGAAGACATTTGCAGGCCGCCGAACCGTGCCGTTTGTTCTATGTAGAATACAGCTGTGTCCATTGGGGGGAGAGGACGAGCTTTCCATTTCTGGCTAAGTAATTTAGCTTCTGTGCGTTTTCTGTAACAAGAAACCTACTTTGAGTTCGCTTTTCGCTATGCACATTATTGCACACTACAGCTGTGACTATAGTTGTGTGGTGATGCTGTGTTTCTAAAGCCTCCACCACACTGCAGGGCGATTGTGCCTGCGTTTTGCGGGGAGCGGGCGGTTGCCGGAGACCGGCGCGGTCGCAGCCCAAGACTTTGGGGGGGGTCACACTTGGTGAGGGCCGTAGCACCAAATGTACTTGTTGCAGACCCCACTGAAAATCACTAAACTTTATCGGCGAGCGGAGCGAGCCGCGGAAAATTTATACTCAACTCCCAACAATAGTAGGTATAAGTTATAGCGAGCGAAGCGAGCCTCGAAATTTTTGAGATGTTTTCTGAAGTTTGGGCAAAAGTAAGCAAGAGTAGGTCCTCTTGCTTACTCTCGCCCGCATCATTTATTTTGTTGTTGATGATCTATAAAAAAATAAATGATAGCGAGCGTAGCAGGCCCCGAAATTTTAGTGACCTTGCGGTAGTAGATATAAAGCTATGAATATAAATAGGGGCGAGCGGAGCAAGGGCATCAACAAAAAATTGGAAATACAAAAAAGACATGGGGAAAAAATGTAACGGCGAGCGAAGCGAGCCGCCGAAATTTTTGTTACTTTTTCGGGTAACTGCCCGAGCAAAATGATGTTAAACAAGTGTCAAGCACTGGACCAAATACAGAGAAGGACAAAATACTGCATAATGCAGTGTTTTGCATATTGGCCGCAAACAGGACATCCCTTCCCCCAACTCCCAACCCAACAATAGGAAGTATAAGTAATAGCGAGCGAAACGAGCCTCAAAAATGTTGGAGATTTTTTCTGATGTTTGGGGAAAAGTAAGCCAGAGCCTATGACAAAACAAAATAAGCGAAACCTGCCTCGAAAATTTTAAACATTTTGCGGTGGTAGATAATAAAGCTATGAATATAAATTGGGGCGAGCGGAGTAAAGAAGATTAACAAAAATTTAGAAATACAATTATTATTATTATTAATATTGAAAAAGATGTAGCGGCGAGTGGAGCGAGCCGTCGCGGGCATTCTATGGAAACGTTCAAAGGTAATTTATATCCCATGGGAACTGATTTATGGGATAAAAAGTAGCCAATGTTTGATTCCAGGCTCAGAGCTACACCGATGCAAAATTTCAGCTCAATCTGTTCAGTAGTTTTGGTGTGAAGACGTAACAAACATCCATCTATCCATACAAACTTTCACATTTATAATATTAGTGTGAAGAACAATTTTAAAGTTTGTCGAATAACAACCAAATATGCGGATAACAGACTAGACACAGAATAAACGGCGAGCGAAGCGAGCCGCGAAAATTTTTATGATCTGGCGGTACGTGTGAGTTGTTTGGTATTATATATTTTGCAGTTGCAAACTCGCCTGAAACGGAGAAGGAATCCTGGACTAGAGCAAGCCAGAAGCTTATCAAAACAGCAGAATGTTATCAGAGGCAAGCAGAGCGTGTTGCGATAATTTAGTGGTTTCGTTAGATTTTTGGAGTGTTTGGAAAACTGACCTCAAACGAGGGATGAGCCCATGACCAGAGGCAGACAGTTTAAAGTTGCCGGTTAGGTTAAGCGAGCTGCGACAATTTTTGATTTTTGTTAGATTTTGGGCAAATTTTTAGAAAATTTGGCAAAGTGACCTAAAGCGGGGCGGGTTTTGAGCTTTGGATCACAGTCAGAAGGAACAAATGTTATCAGCGACCAGACCAAAACGCGAAAATTTTGTTTTCTACTAATTTTCTGTACTGGTTGACAAAGTGACCTCGCAGATTATTTGTTATATTTTGTGCTTTTTATTGTGGTGGTTGGATTGATACAAACTGACGGCGGACCAACCAGACCAATAAAATTGGGAACGTTGCCTCTGTGCTAATGCTAACACAGAGCACAAGTAACAGTCAAGTAGTCAAGTAGCAGCCTGCGACGCAGGAGGTTGCGGGTTCGATTCCTGCCTCGGGACAAATATTTGTACGATCTGCAGATATTTGTTCAGGGTGTTCTGGTCGTTTTCTATGTATAATAAAAAATATCTATCTATGTACTCGTATATTATTATGTATATCAGTTATCTAGTACCCATAACACAAGCTTTGCTTACCTTGGGGCTAGATAATGCTGTGTGAATTGTCCAGCATTATTTATTTATTTATTTATTAACAGTAATATCGGCGAGCGAAGCGAGCCGCAAATTTTTATTTTGCTGCCGTTGGTAACCATAATCAATGTAACGGAAGTAAACAGGACAATATAATCATCAAGCTGTGGGTTGCAATTTTTTAAGTACCTAAACTAAGATTTTGGGGGGGGTCATGACCCCCGTGACCCCCCCCCTGGGACCGCGCCTGGCGGAGACAGTATGGCGAGGGGTGGGCGCGCGACACAAGACGCGTTTCAAAATCGAGGCTGTGTGGTGGACGCGAATTAAAGCCTCCACCACACAGCCGCGTAGCTCAGCTCGCGTCCGTAGCTCAGCTCACTCAGTCTAACTCAGCCCGTGGTGGATGTCGCAACAGTCGAAGGCAAACTATCAGAGAAAGGGTACCTACAAAGACATTTTAACCACCATTTTGGAAATGTCTTACCAGCTTTTTTCTGTGTATTTTTAACACTTCCGGTGCGATCACCAAGCCGATTCCCCAGTGTGGTGATTATGGAAAAATCCGTTGTTTGAGGGAGCCATTTTCAGCAGCGATGAGGGGCTAAGGCCCCTTTTTATCTCATAAGATTTTGGCTCTGCCTCTGTTACACCTACTATACTTACCTACCTACCGCTACTAAAAACTCTGTCTCACTCACTCTTCAGTCAGCATTTGCCGCACCGCATACCCAAAGCTGTCTTCATCGAGCTCAGAAAGCACCAGTTTGTACGACCCTCCTGCTCTTTCTGCATGGGCTGCATTGCCGAATTGGTCGCCTAGGACCGCCACAGCAACGGTCGGGACTCCAGCCGACACCGCCTCTGTTAGACTGAGGAGCCCTGCGTGGGTTATGAAGCCTACGCATTTTGGGTGATCTGGAAAAGGGGTGCAAGGTATTTTTAAATTCTATGAAAAATATTCGAAAGGGGAGAGAGGCACCAGTGGGCAGTAGGACAAATTGATGAAAAATAAACTTGGTACCTACCCTACAAAAGTGTGATGTAGGTACGTTCCTTACCTACCTACTACCACAGCCCACTACCTGTGCTACTACTACCTACTTACACTTTTTAGACGGCTTTTGTTTTGTGGTTTAGTAGGTGTAGCTACCTAGATGGATGGCATAGTAGGTAGGTAGATAGGAATGGAGATGAATAACTTACACCGAACCGGAGGACCTACCTACCGGTGATTATAGCGTACCTACATAGATGTATATCATATCTATGATAGAGTATCACTAATGCACCCACGGAATTAAGAAAGCTAAATTCCGTGATTGCACCTTTATACCTAGTACAATGGACATATTTTGAGCATTTGCTGCATAGGTACTTACCTACATTAAATTAATTGTAAGTAAAACGTAGGTAAGTAGGTACCTAATTATTTTATTTAGGTAAATGTAAAATTTCATGATCATCCTTTTATTTAAGATGCTATGTTATTTGGAAAAAAATAATCCTTATGATCGCTATCGTAAAATTACAGGTGTTTTTTTTACAATTTGGCGGGTTCGATTCCCGGTTCAGACAAATTGTTTTTAAAATCAAAATGAAGTTCTTTCAGTAAAATTTTCTATCTACAATATTTAAGATACTTTCCCTCCACCGTGGGACGCCACGTACCTACCTATATCTACGTAATGGTACCTAGTAGGTACCTAGGTACCTACTTATTGCAACATGGTAAAAAACATAACTACTTAAATCGTTATAAAATAGATACTTAGGTACTTACTTAGAAAAACAAACCATCCTACCTATCAATAGAAATTTATACCTAGGTATTGTCAATCTCGTGTTCGCGTGACCAATTAGCTAGGTAGGTAGTAGGTATCTAACTAGGTATTTACCCCTTCGATCAGGTATGCGCAGCCTAGCACCTCCTCCCGGCAGCAGCGGATACCTTGATCCACGGCCTTGATCGATCGGCATTACCCCCTAATACCTACTTAATGAGGAGCCGCCAATTGGGGGAGGCCTATGTCCAGCTGTGGACTAACAGGTGGGTAGGCTGTAGATGTCCCTAGATGACACATGTCTGTCGTGATAGTTAGGTTAGGTACCTAGATACCTATGTGACGCTATTTTGACACCATGTTACCTGCCCACTGGTATTTTTTTGGTAAAAACTGGCCATTATCTACACAAAGAACGTTGCATTAACCTTTTGGTAGTACCCTAAGTAAATACTCACGTAGCAAATCGTACTGCGGCAGCCACCTTAAAACCCGTACATTCAACGGCAGATCTTCAAAATACTCGTCTTCCCATTTCCAAACGATTCGCTGCGATAAGCCTCTGAAAACATTCAAGATGGCGCGCAGCCGCTTGGGCGGGAAAGTCGACCCTCGAATAAGGGAGCCGAAACTGAAGACGATGAAGCCGTCCTTTGCACCAGCTACCCATTTCTCCAAATCCTGTGCAAAATGGGAAAACAAAATAATATCTACCAATATATTTTTGAGATGGGAATAAATATTAGATAGATAGGTAGGTAAGCATTTTTATTCGTGTAGGTATCTATTGTTTCGTAAGCAGGTGTTACCTAACTTTCGTATCCTTATCTAATATTATAATAAATTGAAAAGTAGCTGTCTTTCTGTCTGTTACCATTTCACGCCATAACGGCTGAACGGATAATGAGGCATGGAGATAGATGGTATCCCGGGATCAGACGTAGGCTACTCTCTATCTCGGAAAAGAGCATGCGGAGCCAGCTAGTTTATTAAATTTGTGTGATTTTAATCGAAAGGTAAATAAAAGGTTAAGCTTGTGGCGAATCGATCGACTCGCTCGTCACAACCCTATTGGTGCTGTACATCCCTAGTGGTGTGACAGGACCAATAGGGTTGTGACGAGCGATCCCTAGATAGTGGTGTGATAGAAAAAAAGCATCTTGGTTTTTTCTCTGTCACACCACTAGGGATGTATCTACAGCACCAATAGGCTTGTGACGAGCGTGTCGATCGATTCGCCACAAGCTTACCTATACCTAGTACCTACTTCTGGCAAAGGCTGAACAGTCCGATTGTAAAGATGTATCCCTCCAACTTCGACAAACGACGGCGGCATAACTCTCACACCATTCAAAGAGTGATGTGTGTTCACTAACAAAACACTGGTATTTTCAGCCACCTCGCTTAACTGCGGCAGTTCCCTCCCCAGTCTCCTCTCTAGAAGCTTCTGCTCGTTCCATCGAATCGCTATCTCATACCAACACTTGTAAAAGACGTGTAGGATCATGTTCTGTAGTCGTTGGAAGAACGTCATATCATCAGTGAATTGTAGAGTCATCCCTGGCACGTAAGATGGATTTTCCGGGGCGCCGAGTCTTGAGGGCATCCAAGGTAACAAAGCGCAGGAGGACAAACCGATGGAAGGAACACCGTAGTTGTAAACCAATCCTAACATACAATCGCTGTTGAACTGTTCAAGTAATATCACATCGTAATTTTCTTTAGCTTCGATAAATTCTTTAAAAACATCAGCGTAGAGTAGCTTTTCGCACAGCGCCAAGTTAGCGTTCGCCAGTCCTGTAATTACTGGAATATGTGAGAGGAAGTCTCCAAAAATTGAGCTCTCTATCGTAGATAAGTCGATAACTTCCACGTTGAGATCAGCAAGCCCCGCTAAACTCACGTCTCTTCTGTTCGGGTGCGGGTTCGATGCCGGGAAAAAAGACACTGTTGTGACATTATGACCTCTTTCTGCGAGTTCGGATATAAGTGGCTCGAAGACCATATGATGACTTTTACCAGGATACGGTAGTAAACACAGTATTTTGTAACATTTACACGTAGATAGAGCGGATAATAACGTTAATAAGATTAACATTGCAACGTCGATTTGCGAAGATTGCTCTTGTACGACTGCGGGCGACGACTGCATAGTGCATTGAAGTGTCATTACGTCTATTAATAGCAATATCTACGTATTGAATTCAGACGAAGATTCAGCCTCTACGCTATTGTCAGAATAAGAAGTAAACATTTCGTTCACAGATTAGATTAAAGGGTATCATTTTTCATAACAAAAATGTAGACTCAGAGCTAATGAACTGCAACATTCATGAACTGGAAAAATATAAAACAACTTTTATTTAAACACTTAAAATAATTTAATAGGTACAACTTAATTTAAAAAATATAATATTTATAATCTATTAACTATATAGGGCGTCTATGTAAAATTTCATGGTCGTCCTTAAGATGCTACCTATGTTAGTAATCCTCATGATTGAGTCTTTTGATCGGTATCGTGAAATTACGAGTATTTTTTTTACAATGTGGCAAGTTCGATTTCCGGTTCAGACAGGCGATTATTCAAAAATCTTTGAATGCAGTTTAAATTGTTCCTATAATCAAAATGAAGTCTTCTTTCAATAACATTGTCTATCTACAATATTTAAGATACGTTCCCTCCATGAGGCATAGCAGTGGGACGCCCTGTAGGTATTAGTTATTCTGTGTATACTAACAAAAATATTATTTAGATTTCTAGGTCCCGAATTCAATGAACCACATAAAAGTATTTTGAATCAAAATCTACAAGTTTTTGTCATTTATCACATACAAAGACATGATATATTCAAAAGTCGGGTATATTGTACCATTGTAGGTACTTGTGTCTTATGTAATGTCTCGTGTATTGCATTTTTATTGGTGTACAATAAAGTATTTTGTATTGTATTGTATATTCCACGAATAAGGTCCACTAGAGTTGTACTATGTAGCTAAGCGGTAGAGAGTATGAAACCAAACCAATTGGAACGCATTGTTTCCACTCCAAGCGGTCCTATAGGTTAGGTTTCATTAACACTCATAGTCCGTGACGCATATGGAGGTCTTGCTTCAGCTGCAGCTGCGGCGCGTCCCCTTTTCGAGTCGCAGTGGGCGGCGTGGCTGGGCAGTGAATGGGTTTACACCGCTTTGTTAGTTACCTACCACACGCACCCTAAGACCCTTATTCGCCTTAACCTGTCACTTTTGATGACAATGCAGCTTAGTTAATTGGTATACTATGTAGAATTATCTGTATGTTTGTATTTGTATTGTATATGCCTATGTAATACGTATGTAAATTCCTGTATTATGTTTATTATGTGCACTACCACTATTTATTAACTTCTATCTTTTGGTGTGGTGTGGTTGTACGTTTTTATTTTATTTAGATATAAGTTATTTTATGCAATAAAGTGTTCATTCATTCCTATTATGGAAGCTTGCTAAGTCACTTATTAATTGAGTACTTACCGCTTTCTATGGCATAAACGTCACTCAAGTAAGATCTGTGACTGAGTAAGCTTTCCTAATATGGGCTTAACCCCCGAATACTCAAACGTACCTCAGATTTAAGGCTTTGGTATACCAACAGAGGCCGCACTTTTGTGTTTTAAAATCAGCTGAGACATAGAAAATAGAGTTTAAAATTCCGAAAAAAGATATTAACTTATTACTTCTAAGCTAGTCAAAGTGGCATTCAGTTTCAAGATCTAATGAACCTCACTCGATAGAAAAAAATCCCAGTTACCCCTTGTGTAATGTTTTTCCAATATTATGACGGAACTACTGATATTTTCTTTTTTTTTATCTAACTAAAGTCTGTAAATATTTCTAAACAAATTATATAAATAAATATAAATAATCATGGACAATCCACACAGCATCATCTAGCCCCAAGCTAAGCAGAGCTTGTGTTATGGGTACTAGATGACTGATATACATAATAATAAAATACATTACATAGATAGATATTTTTTTTATTATACACTAGCTGCGCCCCGCGGCTTCGCCCCCGTGGAAATTTATGTTTCCAACTTTCTTAATTTTTTCTTTCATAAGAACCTTCTCCTGACAATAACAAACACAACAAAGAAAGAATTAGCGAAATCGGTCCAGGCGTTGTTGAGTTATGCGCTTACCAACACATTTTGCGATTCATTTTTATATTATAGATAGAAACGACCAGAACACCCGGAACAAATATTTGTAGATCGTACAAATATTTGTCCCAAGGCAATTAATTGAGTTTGACTTAATAAAATGATTTTCTTAATCACTATGTTTAAATAACTACAAAATGCAGGAGCGCGGCGGCTTGGCAGCGCGATCAGTCGCGCGCTGTCACTTACGCCTACTGCTGCAGGAATACCGAGCCCCGATTTTTAACAGTTTTCCATGAAAATTATTATAGTTGCTCAATCTCACGAAGTTCGTTTAGCCCTGGTTGTAGTAGTGACTTTGCGCTTAGTTGTCATGCTAACGGTACTCGTTACCAAAATCTGACGTGAATACAATGAGCACTAGTGACCCGGACCGCGTCTCGGGCGAGACTGATTGCTTCTGAGCTTACGCACACTAAAACAATGTGTACATGCATTCACTATGACATACATAGCCCAACGGACTTCATGTCATGATGAGATAGAACAACTGTACACATTCTAAATCTGCGTTGCGTTTGAGTATTCCGAGGTAAGACTAGGACCGTATTATGAAAGCTTGCTAGACTATATTTCAATCTTATATTATCTGTACTTTAGACTATATTTCAACCTAAGATTACTTCTTCCATTGCCTCTGTATTAGTAGTAGTATTTAATGCTTCATTTGTTAGTTCTTCATTTTTATTTTGTTTCACTCTAGTTTTAATGCGACATCCTTCAGTCTCAGCGTCCTTAATAGCCTCGTAGATCGCGCACGCCCGTACCTTCTTTAGGATTCTCTGATCGTGGTGGTTATGCACGTGTGCTGATATCCTGAAATAAAAGGGGACTTTGAATTTTGCTGAACATGGAGCATAAGATAGATAGATGGTTTATTTGGTTCACAAATGGACAGCACAAAATACAATCAAACATAGACAAATATGTAGGTATATCAAAACTACAATTAAAACTTACGAATAGGTACAAATAATCACATCACATCACACTAATATTATAAATGTGAAAGTTTAGATGTTAAGATGTATGGATGGATGGATGTTTGTTACCTCTTCACGCCAAAACGACTGAACCGATCGGGCAGAAATTTTGCATATAGGTAGTTCTAGACCTCGAATAAAATATAGGCTTTTTGTCCCATAAATGAGTTCTCATGGGAGATCATGGAACCTTTAAACGTTTCCATAGCAACAACGCGTGCGACGCCGCGGGCTTAAACTAGTTTAGTCAATAAATCACACGTCCGTCGTAGGTAAGGTACGTTAAGGTAACTTATACACCAGCTAACTCGATGTGAAATGTTTGTAAGCAAACCACATCAAGAAAACGAAAACATCGCATGCTTGGCATTCTAAAATCGAGGAGGAATGTAAATTGCGTATAAAAATACAAGGTAACAGACTGATTTTTAGGCGAAGTATGGATGGTATGTTTACAAACATTGTACATCCAATTAGGCTGGAGTATAGATGTCGCTAGTAATTAAGTAAATCTGCTAAGGTTTTTTTACTTACCTTTGCCTCACAATGTTATTTTTCGTAACAACAATAGCAGGGCACTTCTGTTTATTGAGATAGTCAACGCATCGCCATTGCTGTGAATGGTTTCTGTTGGAATGTTTCAAATAGTACAGGTATCTGTTTAGGATCATCTGAATGGAGCCTTGGTTGGATACTGTGTACCGTATTGTTGCTGGCGATCCGGACATACCTGGAATAGGTGCTGGTTAGTAAATCACCTAGTAGGCCATGCACAGCGATTTTTTTCTAGCCTAGAATACCTAGACATTTTTAAACTTTCGCGATTTGTTAACATCACACTAATAATAAAAATGCGAAAGTTTGGATGGATGGATAGATAGATGGATGTTTGTTACCTCTTCACGTCAAAACTACTGAACGGATCAGGCAGAAATTTTGCATACAGGTAAGTCTAACCCTGGAATCAAACATAGGCACCTTTTTATCCCATAAATCAGTTCCCATGCGATAGAAATAACCTCAAAACATTTCCATAGAAACAACGCGTGTGAAGCCGCGGGCAGAAGCTAGTAGTTAATGAATGTCGCCCCGTGACCACGATCGCTGTAACGCGGTAGAAACGTAGGGGAAATAAAACAAAAGGTACGCGATAAATACTTACCCGATAAAATCATTAACTAGGATAGACATAATTTTATTGTTTGGAAAAACTAAAAATAGACTTTGAATTCCTTAGTTAAAAACTGTTTTTTATGTGATGCGTGATAAATACTAATGCGTCGTGAATACATTTATGGAAACACAACTGGAAGGAATCATCTAAATCGGTCCTAAATTACGGAGAAATTGACGGACTTATACAATAACATATCATACAGCCGAACATAGAAACTTTTTTCAAACATTTGAATTTGTTAACAAATCTAATCAAAACATTTGAATTTGTTAACAAATTCAAATGTTTGAAAAAATGTATGACATTTTCTCTATTCTAGCAGAGACAAAATCGCTGTACTAGAGGGGCTGGCAAATCCTCATATTGAAATGGCACAATATTTATTTTTGGCAATCTGTATTTTGTTGTTTTTTTTTTACCATTGCCGATCAAAGCTTTCGCCGCCTACCAAGTTTTGGTGCTACAGCTATTTTAATACATTGAGTGTGCATACCTAATGAAATGATGCGTGTGCATGTTTCACAGCTCGGTCAAGGCTCTAGCTGAGGCTGGGCCACTGCCCAGCCTTGACCGAGCTTTCACTAATGCTTTAATTTTTCTCAGGTTCTATAACAGATTAAGGATTTTGGTCTTGAAAGAAAAAATAACAATCATTATGACAAACCTACCAGAATCTTTTTTTGAAGGTGATTTGAACGGTTTTTCTTCATAATTTTCATCTCCTTCATTCATTTCCACTGACGATCTAACAGATCCTGTATCGTCTTTTGTCCTGAAATATTCAAATGACAACTCAGTTCTGCACAAATCATAATTAAAAATAACATGGACAACTGCATCACTAGCATTGTACCTCAACTGTTCTGACGCGCAGATAATAATGAGATCTAAACGTGTCGTGAGTTCGTGACGTCTCGTTTTCCCATAGACAAATGAGACGACACGATCCCATCTCAATAAAACTAATAGTTATATGACTAATAGTTTATATATTAATTTGTGTACAATTCAGTAACGCTTTCTGGGCGTTGTTGCGGCTGCCGCGCTGGTGCAGTGCGTCGGGCATGTTTGCTGACGCAGGCGTGGACAGCTTCTCAAGCTGACGAGCTCGCTGCGCCGCCGCGCTGCGTCGCCTGCGCGCCGGCCGCAACAGCCTCCTGGCAACGATCGCTGAAGGAAGACCTGAACGGCCGATTCCTGCGGCATTGGGTACGAGGGGCATTCAGTACTCGCAACCTACACTTGGCATTGAGTCACACCAGCCCTTGTAAAGGGCAGGTGCTCTTGAGGGTATTGGGTATTTTATATATAAAAAATATTTATCTGTGTAATGTACTTCACACTAATATTATAAATGCGTAAGTTTGGATGGATGTATGGATGGATGGATGTTTGTTACCTCTTCACGCCAAAACTACTGACCGGATCGGGCTGAAATTTTGCATACAGGTAATTCTAATCGTGGAATAAAACATAGGCAACTTTTTATCCCATAAATCAGTTCCCATGGGATATAAATCTCCTATAAACGTTTGTAGAAACAACGCGTGCGAAGCCGCGGGCAGAAGCTAGTATTGTATAAAGTATTTCAGTCATCTAGTACCCATAATACAAGCTTTGCGTAGCTCGGGGTTGGGTGATGCTGTGTGGATTGTCATTATTTATTTGTTTATTTATACTGTATTCGTAGTTTATGATCGTAAACATAATTACCCATCTTCCATTACAACAGAGAATGATTTTGGACTTCCATCATCTTGTTCGGCCACCTCAAAGTAGCATATTTCATCATCTACTTCACTGTTATCATTTTGCACCTTCAATCTGTTATTAGAAAGTTTCAGTGAACCTTCCTCTTGTGTAAATAAATTATCGGTGTTCTGCATTTTCTGCAATTGAAAACAATTTTATGTTTATGAATGGCCACAATATCACTGATAGGTTGCAATGCAGCTAGGGTAAGGATGAATAAAGTGACTTTAGCCAATAATCATCAATAGACATGGATAGAATAGAATAGAAAACGTATACTTTATTGCACAAAAGTTGTACATGGGCGAGATACCTTTGGGTAGTGGACAACAATTTAGTAGGTAGTGCTAGATTTAAAAATTAAAAACAAGAAAACAATAATAATAATATGTACAATTAGTAAGGAAGATATTAAGGATCACCAAAATGAATTATATTGACTTTCTAGATGATTCTCATAATGTTTTTGTTATTATAGTGCGTTAGCCTCGCACTCTGGCTAATTTTTAAGAAATCAAATAATATCGCAAAAATTTTCAACTTCGAACTAAACGTAACTTTAGTCTTTGAACAGGATTGGATAAACTTCAATGTTTCCCCTGTAGGTGGAGCTAACGGCGCTTGAATCCGTAGAAAGTCGCAAAGATTTTCAACTCCTACGTCACTTGACTTCATGGTGTAGTTGGTTATGACATTCCCGTACTGAGGGGAGGACGCGGGTTCAAGTCCCGTCGAATTGAAGAATTGAAGTCAAATTTTTTTGCGATATTATTTGATTTCTTAGAAATTAGATTCTCATAATGTTTGTAATGTATACCATATCTTCTAAACCCTTGATGCGCAGTTCCTTTGCTGTTTGTATAAGTTCTGATAGTTCTTCAATAGATATTAGGACTTCTCCTAAATATATGTATTCAAGGATCGCACTGAGGGTTTTATAGGAAACTTTCTGAAAGAACAAAAAGAACTTTTTATTAATACATTAGGTACTTGAAAGTAAAACAGTTTTTTTGTCACAAACATTGTATAGAATTACTATGCACCATTATATTCCCAATTAGTTTATTTATTTCTTTTACAAGTGGACTTTTTTTTATTTGCTTTAGGTGGTTTTTGTATCTCTGCGGCCATGATAGGCTTATTGTGATCGCCACACTTACAAGTGGACTTACAGTTGATACCACAACCTCCGGGAGTCAGGTACATAAAAATAACAAAATAAGCACAAAGCAAATCAAATCTTGAACAATACATTACAAAAACAATGAATACAAATAATAATTATCAATCTTTATGTCGAGTCCATGCAATTATAAATGATTGGTATACTGTTTGTATGCAATAGGTACTGCTAGCTGGACTCTGCTGAACACCCAACACAGCATTATTTAGCCCATAAGTAAGCAGAGCTTGTGTTTTGGATACTAGATAACGGACTAAACTACTACATTAAATTTTTCTATAAGTACATAGAAAACACCTAGAATTTGTGTTGAGGCGGGAATGGAACCCACAACCATGTCATGTAAAAAATCGAGTCATAGTCAAATAAAAGTTAGTACGTATACAATTACTTATAAGGAACTTACATTTAAAAATATAACAGGATGACGGCCCGAAAAATATGATGCTTTGATCAGGTCTTTGAAGTAGGGACTAGCAAGGGCCAGAATTATTTGATGGCATTTTACGAAGTGCCCGTCTGCAGCTAGGGTCATGTCCACAAATTCTTCATTCTGAAAAGGCAGTTTACGGTTACTTTTGCTAGGAAAGGAAATAAAATACGCTAGGCTGTTAAGTAGAGGCTACCTGCTGGAGTACGCTAAGTCCGTTGCATATATTATTTTTATGAGATTCCCATGAAAGAGAGAAGGTTGACTGGGTCATGGCTGTAGGTGTTTATTTGGTTTGGATCAGCAATTAAATAAAACGAACAAACGAAAGAAAATCTCTTGTTTTCGGAGTGTGGATGCTTGCTTACAACTTTTCTCGCAATTTTGGCAAGAGCTATTTTGCCGTTAGGCTATTTTTCTGTTTTATATAATGCGGGTATGTCTGCCCACAACCAGTGTTGCTACCTCGTTGCTACCTTGCAGAAAAGAATATCACTAGGTTTGGTCTCAAAACTCACTAGATTTCGGGATCTTTAACAAAAAAATCACTAGAATCCACTCAATAATTGAAAATGAAGTTACACGGAAGGTACTACAAAATAATGTATTTGTGAAAATCATAAAAAAACTCAACGTCCTAATATCAAATAGCAAAATTTTTTGACACTAAGCTAGAGAGATAATATTATATTTCTGTTTTTTTTTTATAACTCTGTGTTTCTTATTGTCACCAATTCTTGTAAATATTTATTTTTGATAAAAAGTAAAAAAGGCTGTTGTAGTATCGTTACAGGCCGTAACCACATCTTGAATTCTTAGGTTTCCCATTCTTTTCGATATTTTTGAGTATAAAAGTTTTTTTTTTACTGGCACGTCCATAGTAATGTGAAATAATTAAGAAATACTTCACAAAAACTTGCTCGAATGATTTCGATGTGATCACTTACTTCGCGAACGAAGTTTAGCAAGAACTGCCTAGCAACAGTAACGAGCAACTAACTAACTAAATACACACTCAAAAAAAATTGGTTGCCTGTAAAGTCGGTATACGGGCGAAAGTTTTACGTGACAACGACTTTGAGTCTCATTGTGAGCGCATAACGTGAGCGGAGCGTAACGCGTAACGCAGTTTCTTGAAGTGTCACCCGGCAAACCAATTTATAAGACGTTGTCACGTCTAAAGACTAGTTTTGTAGGTACGAGATAGGTTCTTATAAGAAGTCAGGGATTCCTCAAGGAAGGTTTGCATAACTAAACAAAAACGTTTAATTCATGAACCTTTATAGATTCATGGTTTAATTACGTTTTAGCTATCTAAGAAAAGGTGCTATTTTCACATAAATTGGGAATTCGTTGCTAATAAGTATGTATTTTCAAAATTATTCGAGATTCGATAAATATCACTAAAAATCATCAGATTTTTTTTTGTAATTATTTCTTTAGAATATCACTAACGTACTCCAAAAAATCACTAAATCTAGTGATAAAATCACCAAGGTGGCATCGCTGCCCACAACACAAATTTAGAATTAAGGTAAATTCAAATAATAAGAAGATTTGTGCGGTGGTGGGCAAAGTTACCTTCAACCAGGGTCAAGTTTTGGTTTGGCTACCGGCAAGCGGAACGATACATTTTCATTATTATTAGGTAAAATTTAATACAATATTTTACACGGTATTTAATTTTTGAGGTGACAACGTCTTATAAATTGGTTTGCCGGGTGACACTTCAAGAAACTGCATTACGCGTTACGCTCCGCTCACGTTATGCAGACATAAAAAGTGAAAGGAACTCAAAGTCGTTGTCACGTAAAACTTTCGCCCGTATACCGACTTTACAGGCAACCAATTTTTTTATGGTACCTAGTAAGCAAGACCTGAAACGGGATCGAACTCAAGACGGTTTTTTTATTCGGTTTTTGTCAAAAACATTTTATTCGCAGCCAAGACAAGAACGCTAGCAGCTTTAGCAATCGAAGCTGGGAGGAAGGGTTCCAAGGTTTACTGTGGAGGTTTTTAAAAATAACGAAGTAAATGACAGCGGTATACTTTTAAAAATCTGCCCTTAGTAGGGGCACCACGTTACACCTAGGAACAGATATTATAATACTATACTACCTAGGTATGCAATGCATGCAAAAATCTAGAATGGTGCGTCAAATGAAACCCAAATCAATGTTATAGGTGCTTTGTGAATAAAGTTTATGACGTGACAACGTCTTATAATTCGATAGAGCCGGCTGCACGCACGAAAAAACATGACGTCATGCGGCTTTACCTCGTCATGCGGCGTTACCTCGCTCTGAGGCGTTCCATGTAAGGCTTGAAGTGCAAGCGAGAGCGCTCGACATCCGTCTCTCTCCTACTTGAGTGAGCGATGCGTTTGCGTTGTCACGTTCAACTATCGTCAGTAAACCGACTTTACAGACAACCAATTTTTTTTTAATGATTTGGCTATTACTAAATAGTATCCTGAGCATAATTACATTTTGTATTTTAAACGATATGCCTGACCTGACTTAATTCAAATAAAACTTTAACCCTTAATCAAACAAATGGAAAACTTTTTATATGATAAATAAAAACTGAGATTGGTTCTTAGGTGAGTTTTGTAAGTAGATTTCAAATTTCATGATGAAAACTTGTTAAAGTGGGGGAAAGGAGGGTTTTGCGGTGGGAAATAATTTTCCCTTGTTCATAACGGCATTGCAGAACATCATCAAGTGATAAATTATTTCTCATTATTCGGTATAGGTTACGAGTTTTTCAAGAATTTTAGTACTGCTTTTATACTAGTTCCTCACCCTGGCTTGCTTTACCTTTTGTGAATACTAAATATAAAATTGAAAAATTCTAACATGCAATTCCAAAATTAAACAATAATGTTATGGTTACTATATAAAAAACACAACTTGTGAGTTTGAATTTCACGTACGTCAGGATATCAACTTCTTGACAAATGTAGCCACTGATCAGTAAAAAATATATCCAAGATTATTTTTCCCTAAGGTTGGCACTGCTAAGTATTGTCAATAAAAAAAAACATCAAATTTGTTCAGCCGACTTAGTCAGTGGGAAATAATTTCCCCTTATTTGATTAAGGGTTAAATTAAGTAAAATTGTTCGAGGCGACTAAGTTCGGCTGCGCCTCGTGAATCGTGATCGTCAGAACGATCGACCAGAGAGAGCTGTTTTGATTTTTATTTTAAAATTCTTGCGGAACCCCTACAGGAGTATCGCGGAACCCTAGGGTTCCGCGGAACACACTGTATACTGTATGGCTGCCTTTGATCATTACTTCTATATTTATCTATTGTGTCTATAGTTTGAGCGGCTATTTTGATTTGAAAGGGGAAAAGCGTAGAATTAGCATAACATTATAAGTCAGTGTCAAACAATAAAATGGGGGCGAAATAGCTTTTTATAAATTCTGTTTTGCACATTCTTTCTGTTTTGCTTTGCTTTGGTGAAGTTAGATTATAATTACTTACTGCTCTACGTCTGCTTGCTTGCTGGAATATTTTATTCATGTTCCCATAAATTTCTATGCATTTACGGCTAGTTGGCCATAACTTCAAAAGGAAAGTCCACACCACAATCATCGCTACAATGAATTCTGAAAATATCGTCAACAATAATTGGCGCGGTGTGCCTTTAACCGAAATGTACGGATCCCAGTCGCCTTGGGGTGCTCCGGAATTTCCCCTAGTGTCACCTGGTCAAAACCATGCCGTTCTGTATCATTTACCGAGCAGCGGAAATCTAGATTGTGATAGGCCTCCCAAGCCACAGATAGGAAAAGACAAGTGGGATCAGGAGCATGTTAGATTGCCTTGCTCCAGTCAAAGCCTCTATCCAGTTGTTGATGTGAGTATCTACCCAATAAGAGTGAAAAATTATAAATTAAATCACTATTTCAGACCGCTGAGCTCCATTATACAAGCACGCTGGAGAGAATATTCTATTTGTATTGATAGTTTTATTGTCCTGATTCAAAGTGTCCCCTCTCAACCATCTCTGGTATAAAATTAAATTTTTTTTGAGGCATACCAATACAACTTGACAACCATAAAGTTAGTTCCATGGACAGTAACGCTGCTCACGCAATTGCTCAGCTCCAAAATGGCGAAAATCAAATGGCCTCACCTCAATTGATAATATGACCTCCACCAAACTTGTATAATGGAGCTCTGTGTTTCAGACGCAGCCCAAAATTTAACATAGACAGTCCATACATCGAGAATCATTTTAAACATTCATACAACAAAGTTCCCCTGGGTCTCTGTGAGACAAATTTCTAACTTGATTTTTCAGAACAATCATGAAACTCATTTGAAAAAGCGCTGGGGCCTGATAGAGCTAGCACTGTGGGAGCCCATCCGGAATAGCCAGGAGCTTGCAATTACAATTCTAAGCTACAACACCAAGTTCAAGAGTGTTTGGAAGTTTCGAGCATTGCATGCACTTTTTGATGATGTAAGTAACTTTAATGATCAAATTTTTTATTATGGTTATTTTTTATTATTACCTATACATTTACAACTTTATTGACAAAGAAAATTTCAATCAAATAATAGAAATAAATTATAACTAGCATTTACAATTGAAACAATTGAGCTAACTCAAAACCTGAACTGCAGAATGTTGCAAACAATCTATAGGTAGCTGATCCTACAACCTAATAAATTATATAAATACTAGCTGCGGCCCGCGGCTTCGCCCGCGTGGAAAAAAAAATCACTTATGGGTATGAAAAATAGATAGTAGCCGATTCTCATACCTACTGAATATGCATATAAAATTTGGTAAAAATTTGTTAAGCCGTTTCAGAGGAGTAAGGTAACTAACATTGTGACAAAAGAATTTTAAATATAAGATTTTCCTAAACAATTGATTTTTGTTTCATTGTGAGTGATTTCCCAACAAAAAAAGGATTTCATGTTAAAAGATTGGTGAACAACTCATTACTATTTTGACCTTAAGGTAGTAGAAGCTTTGATTGATTTGTTTTACAGGTTTGTAGCAAATACTTGACTGTTCTTGTTTTAGTACCTTGAAGAAGAGGAGTCCCAATACTTCTTTGATGTTACACTACCTGAGATTGCTAAGTTAGCTCTGGCTCTACCAAAACTAGTTCAATCACCAATTCCTTTGCTCAGGTGAGTTTTTTTACTGTTTGGCAATTATTTTGCCTTTTCAACAAATTGATAGTTATGTTGTGTCATGTGTTTGAAAAAAGAAGGAAGTTCTATGTTTGGCAGTAAAAAAAACAGGTATACATGTTTGTTTATACATTTTCGTCGATTTCTCCGTTATTTACGGACCGATTGTGATAATTCTTTTGCAGTTGTATAGAGAAGATCCCAAGGTGGTCCCATAAAAAAATATTCCTGACGAATTATTACAAAAAACTTAAAAAACAGTAAAGGGATTTGAAGTCGAATTATTTTACAGAAACTGTCCCATCTTTGTACCAAATTATGATTTGTTTTATAATAATTATATTATTATTTTCAGGCAACACAAAAATCAGTCCCTATCTCTATCACAGCAGCAGATATCCAGTTTGCTAGCGAATGCATTTTTCTGCACATTTCCACGAAGGAATACCAGTAAAAAGAGTTCTGAATATGCTCAATACCCTCACATCAATTTTAACAGGTACTATTTATTGTTATTATTATTATTTAAAAAAATTATCTGAGTGTCTGGTCGAAGTGACGCGTTACCCGAGAGCTGGTGATCGCATCAGCATTGCCATACAGCGTGGCAATGCAGCCAGCGTCTTGGGCATACAGTGTGGCGTTGCAGCCAGCGAAGCGACTGGTATTGATATGGATCAGTTGAGCTACCTGTAGATTGTTTGCAACAGTCTGCAGTTGGCTCAGTTGTTTCAATTGTAAATACTAGTGTAATTTTCTTTATGAATAAAGGCTTCTGCCATGTTAAAAAAACCAATTATTGTACTATTGACTTGCATAAGTTATGATAATAGGCTGAACAAATTACTGAAATTCAACACTATTTAAGTTGCTATTTTCATTTAACTTAATTGTTTCAGACTGTATGAAATGCCACCATCAGATGACGTCATGGAGAAACTAAAAGCTCTATGTCACTATTTTAGAAGAGTTTGTACAAAAGGTGATATCATACTCAGTAATAAACAAGATAATTTTACAAATTTTATAAACGCAACAGACTAACTTAAAAAAAAGCTGGTGTCATTGGGCATGATGTAATGATTCTAACAATATCCCATGCATTCAAATCTGTTTTAGCATTTATAAGGTATGGTGGAATCTACAGTGGAATAAAGAAATTCACATACAAACAAAACCCTGAAAATATTACACTCCTTTTATGGGCAGTTGTGTAAAAAACGACAGGTTGCTTAGGTTGATCTTACTTTTGGACCATTGAACAACTTGTTTTTATAAACTTATAATTTGCATGTGCAAGGACTTAAAGACTCTCCCAGATAGACAAACGCGGCCAGCGGTGGCGGCCAGTACAATTTGCAAGTGCAAATCGCAAATGGTAGGTACTGCATTGTCGTCACTGCATGTGTTTTCTTGTACAGAAATTCAAATATAAATAAACTGTGCACCTAATAAATGATTATTAATCGGATATTTTTTGTTTTCACGCGATATAAACGTAGGAGAAATACCACAGGGTACACGATAAATACCCTATAACTATAGTACAAATCGCGAAATCTTAAAAAGTTTGAAAAACGTACACCTACCTACCAGTAAAACGTAAATTACACCAATTAATTCCACTGTTAACTTTAATTACTACACTGTTAGCTATACGTCGAATGACCCCAGCTTTGTCTGCAGTACAGCGCCGGTCGGTGTAACTACGTTCTCGCGTCGATCCGTGCCTCCGCGCAAATGTCCTGATTGGGCCTCCTCTACCGTGCAGCTCGCTTCACTACCCCTGCACGTAGATTCAGAGAATACGATAGAAGATGCTGCCGGGCTTATTCAAGTGGACTTTGCTAATAAGTGAGTTTGCTTAAATCCTACCGGCTGCGGCATATTTATTTTTACCCACAGCTTTGTGAGAATAACAAGTCCAGAACAAATGCCCCGATCAGGCAGCTTCTACTGTGCAGCAGGCTTCTCTACCCCTGCATGTAGATTCAGAGAATACGATAGAAGATGCTGCCGGGCTTATTCAAGTGGACTTTGCTAATAAGTGAGTTTGCTTAAATCCTACCGGCTGCGGCATATTTATTTTTACCCTCGGCTTTGTGAGAATAACAAGTCCAGAACAAATGCCCCGATCAGGCAGCTTCTACTGTGCAGCAGGCTTCTCTACCCCTGCATGTAGATCCAGAGAATACGATAGAAGATGTTGCCGTGCTCATTCAAGTTGACTTTGCTAATAAGTTCGTTTAAAATCCCTCCCGGCTGCGTCGTATTTACAGCGTTATGATCTAAGCCAGTTGCTTCTTGGTTTTTTCGCTATTTTACTTGTAATTATTACAAATAAAGTTTTTTGTTTCTTTCTAAAATACCAGATATCTAGGTGGAGGTGTGCTAGGCCACGGCTGCGTTCAAGAAGAGATTAGATTCGTCATCTGCCCGGAGCTGATGATTTCCATGCTGTTCACTGAGACCCTGAGACACAATGAGGCGTTGGTGATGATTGGTATGTTTATCTTGCTGTTCTCAGCTAAACAGTAATTTTAAAACTTTTAAATCCACCATGATTTGAGTATTGAGTTTTCCAATATTTCGTATTTCGTGCCGAAATATTGGAACTGTATAAATAATAGTAATAGTTTTAGTACCTAATTGTTTTTCTTTAAACATGTTTATGATGTATAGTATACACATACATAAGTAGTAAAATAAATAGTAAATATAAATTGAATTGTGTTTAAATTTTTTCGAATTAACTGTACTTTTCTTGTTTGATTTTGTTAATGTTAGACTCAGTATTTAGTAAGTTTCTTCTATAAAATGTAAATCTCTTATTGGCCGTAAGTTAGATTATTAAGGTTAAAACTGTTTAGACATAAGGGCTGTTGATTTTGTTTTAACAATTAAAATAAAAAATAAAAATGGTAAATATCCCGTTGTAAATGATTTTAACAGTAATTTTGAGCTTCCATATTTGGTACAACTATTCTACGCGTAGAATAAGCCGGTCATCGTCTGTCTTTACGTCTGCTAACAAACACTGGGCTCCAAGGAATCATCCTATCCTACTAATATTATAAATGCGATAGTTTGTGTAATGTGAAATTTTTGTTACCTAGGATCTCCAAAACTACTGAAGAGAACAAAATGAAATTTGGCATACATTTAGAATGTTAGAGTTTCGAATTTCTACGTTTCTTGATATACCTAGTTCAGACCTCATAAATAAAAAAAAAATAGATTTAAAAATATGTCGTGTTCATAAAACAGACAGGCAAACTGATCAATCCAATCACTTTAATAGCTAGGGTGTTGACCACGCAAAAACACATTTTCACAACACAAAATTACACCTTTAAAATATTAGTAGGTTATTTTGTTGCAATTAGAATGGCTAAGAATAGCAATGTCAGTGAAGGCAGATAGCATCTTCTGGTGCCATAATTATCGGCTGTGGTGAAGTTGCAACAAGTGTTTTTTGTGACCCACCCCATGATGAAAATCTGCTCAGTTTTTGGATGGCCCTTAGTGAATAAACAATCGGTGCTATGCTAGCTAACAAAAGTCGAATTATCTGTATGATATTATGATTTCTTCTTTATCAGGTTGTGAACGATACAGTAGATACTCAGGCTACGGCTACACATTTCACTGGACGGGCGACTTCGTCGACGAGACTCCGTTCGATTCGTCTCAGAGACGACGGGTCGCGGTGCTGGCGATCGACGCACTGCCTTACGACAACATACGGCACGAGTATAGGCGGGAGGCGATCACTAGAGAGATTACTAAGGTATTTCTAGCTTAACGACCGATGTAGCGCGGTGGGTGAAGGGCCGCCTGCGACGCAGGAGCTTGCTTGGGATCGATTCCCGCCTTGGGACAAATGTTTGTACGATCTACAAATATTTGTTCTAGGTGTTCTGGTCGTTTCTATGTTTAATAAAAAATATATATCTATGTAATGTATTATATTATGCATATCAGGCATCTAGAACCCATAAAACAAGCTCTGCTTAGCTTGGGGCTAGATGATGTTGTGTGAATCGTCCAGCATTATTTATATTTTCACTTTTCTGGGATAAGCTTTATTGGTAAAATACAGCGTTCATTTCTAGATTTTTTTTATTCTGTTCCAATATTTCACCGTGTTTCTAATACTCCCCAGATATATCGTGTTCAATATCTGACCATGATTTTAACAACCCATTAAATATTTCAGGCATGGATAGGCTTCTCATTCGGGACCGACGCATCAAACTTGAACTACCCCGGAGTAGCGACCGGCAACTGGGGTTGCGGCGCTTTCGGCGGCTCCTTCCAACTCAAGTCGCTCGTTCAGATGATGGCCTGTGCCGAGGCGAAGCGACCTATGGCGTACTACACGTTCAAAGACAATGAGATCAGAGACGATGTTATTGGCGTTTATAATCTATTGACGAGATATAATGTTACTGTTGGTAAGTAAACAACAAAATAATTATAATGTTCTGCATAACTCAAGTCGCTCGTTCAGATGATGGCCTGTGCCGAGGCGAAGCGCAGTAACTTTCTTCACGCCTAAAGGGCTGACAGAATTTAACGGCAAGATAAATAACTCTTTATTCACAAAGAAAATTACAATCAACTAATAGAAATAAATTACAACTATTATTTACAATTGAAGCAATTGAGCTAACTGTAGACTTCTGCAAACAGTCTACAGGTAGCTCAACTGATCCATATCAATACTAGTCGTAAGCGTCCCCAAGACGCTGGCCGCATTGCCCCGCTGTATGGCAGTGCTGATGCACTGCGCCAGAAGATACTCACCGCTCTCGGGTCACGCGTCAACGAGATGCTCAGATATTTTTTTAAAAACCCGAAGAGCTCGGTACCCCACGGACCTAGGGTCTCGAATCCAAGGGGAGCAAATATGTATATATTGTAGGCTCTGTCGAGACATGCATATTTTAAAGATAAATAAAATTTCGGTTTAACTAAACTATAGTTATATTGTTGTTTGTTTCAGGGCAACTATACAAATACATTCTGCGATTCTCTACAACCGACGTCCGGACCAACGAGCTACATGCATTTCTCCACCAAACGTTGAGAGATGAGGAGAGGAAATCGCTGCCCCAAGACCAAGTACAACCAAGTAGAGACCCTGACGATGGAAATAAACCACAAGATCCTGCTGAGAAAATGGATACTGTAAGTATCCAATAATAATTTTCAAATGACTAATGATAATCGAACTTAGAGTGAAGTAGATAGATACATTTTATTATACATAGAAAATACCCAGAACACCCGGAACAAATACTTGCAGATCGTACAAACATTACTGTTCTTACACATAACTGCTCCGCTCTCCCTTAGCAGGAACAGGCTAAGACGTCTCAGGGTTGTTCTTCCACTTGTAATAGAGTTTCCTTTTTATAATTTACTTACCAGTCTTTCTCCTTTTCAGAGTAAAGCGTCAGACGCATCAAAGCTGAACTTCTCCACGACATCACTAGAAGAAACCCAGGAATCACCAGACTTGTTCTCTCAGGGCGAGTTCGAAGAAAGTTTGAAAGGAATCAAAGTACAGGAAGACAGCCCAGAACCAAACACGAGTAAACCGAAGGTGCCTAACAACTCAAGATTGTTCGAACAAATGGGAAGGTTGGATGAACAAAGCGGTAGGTTGAATCTCTCTGTACCTCATACATCGCCGTTTAAAATTACCGGTGACGTCACTGCCACTGACGCAAATGCAGCAATGGACACCTCGGTTGAGACTTGTGACGCAACGACAGATTTGAAAAAGAAAGTTAGTAGGAAAATTACTGATTACTTTTGTAAAAAGTAAGTCTCTGAACTTTTGTAGCATGTAGTGAATATTTCGAAAGAAAATTGTTTAGTGCATCTATCTTATTTTTACATTATTATATTATTTATTAATCTAACAATGTACTTATGTATTTGTCGTAAATAAAACACAAGGGTAATATAATTAAAATTATTTATTATCATTCCTCATAAATCTAGCATACTTAACGTAATAAGTGTATAATAAATAATTGAATAGTTATTTAGTTTGAAATATTTTAGCAATATACATATTAATAACTCGATAATAGGTTTAAAATAATTTAAAACAAATAAAGACATGCAAAATAGGCTCTCCTTGTATTAGTCATAATAATGTGTTATAATATAAACAAAGTTCACATTTGTCTAGATCCGACAGTATTATATTAAAGTCTATAAATTAATAAATATTATAACTAAAGAACAATATTATACCTAGCGACTCAAAAAAGTGATGATAAATATATTTTATTTAGTTTCTCTTTACAAACTTTGGCGAACTGCATAACAATAAACATTTCAATCAATACTAGCTAATCAATGCACTGGGGATTAAACTCCTCTAGTCTGAACAAATAAATTATCATAAACAATAGACCAGCCATAGACACCAGAAGGACTAGATCGAAAGTGCGTGTGAGTTACACGGACGTACATCCGCGACAAAGCTTGAAGAAACACCAATAAAATCAGATAACTCTATGTAACTTTATAACATTTCACCTACGTCAGTCATTAACCTAGAACATTCATTATATCTATGTAGGTATAACTTGCGTACATAAAGAATAGGATTGAGAATCGAGAGGTCAACTTTTATTGTGTTATATTCAGTTCGAACTCCCTGACACATAGCCACAGGGACAGCCTGAGAGATGTCATCATTCTTAATCACGTTCTTTATGTACGCGGGTTATACGCATCAGTGCCTACGGCTGGCAAGACTACTGTTGGCAGCGACTGATTTCAATGCCAACGCACATAGGAAGGTATTCAAACGAATCGTCACCAATAGCTTAGAAAACCTAGACTATTTTGTATCTCTTATACATACTTGGGGCTGAGTGGCAGATAATATTTACACTGAGCCCTCAATGGACATTTTGGTATAACTATGTTCCGCAAACACGACGGATTTCAGAGTTTTTAGATAGATTATGGAAGTTTTGAAAGCGACAGTACCGCTCCCGTGAAATTGATAGGTTTGGAACATAAAGTTTAGAATGGTATGGCATACATATGTTTAATGGACGATTGTTAAAAGCGTATATCACAGGCAGCTAGTGTTGCAAACATTTCGTTAATGTAAAGAAACACTAGTGACCGTTAATGTCATAGCTTTAAAACGTGACGAAGTGAAAACCTAGCTTCGGTTTTCATGATTCTAATGTTGGTCTTTGGAATATGTTTATGGAATGGTCATTTGGCCTTGTTTCTTTTATTAGGACTCAAGGCATTTTCGTTTATAAACGGATCTCCGATTTTTATTGTTCATCATGACCGAAACTCCGTACTTGTGCGTTTCTGTTTACTTTACACATAAGTTATCCAGAACAATGCGTGTGTTGTAAAATCACGCTTTTATCTGATGCTTTGAATGCTTTTAATTTGGAAAGGAAGAATGATTTTCGCGGTCTTAAAGATTACATTCGGTACAAAAGTAGCGGAAATACTAGAAAGTACTACGTTTTATAGTTAGTAAAATATATTTAGTCGTCTAATAGATATTTAGTCCATGAGTGAAATATTAGTTTTGGTGAAAACAAAGGTAAATGTGATAGAAGGAAGTCTTTAGAAGTTTAGAATACTTTTATTCATATCATTAGCTCTAAATTTAATGTACTTTGATATTTACAGAAATGCTTAATATTAAATTCCATGATTGAATACAAATTAAAACTTGCGTTTACCCTATAGGCCATGGGTTCGAGACTGGTTATCTAAGGAACAAGCGAAAGTACCTACACATTAACTTATCTATTTCTCAATCCCATCCGCACTGAATCCATATCGTTCAATTCTCTTGGCTTAGAACTCTGGATTGCAATTTTACTTTCAATCTCAAGATGTTAGTTCATAATGGTTCGCCACAAGGTTCAATATCGGCTAAAATGCATTACCAACATGCTTCAACGTAGAATTGACCCAAGCTTGTCGCTATCTAACTGGGCATTTCTAAAAACGTGTAATGATTATGATTCCTCTTAGCGTAAACAGCGACACCCTGATACCCGCCCGGGCGAACCCAGGACAAAAGGCTAGTAAGCTCTAAGGATATGACGTCAAGTGTAGAAATTGCATTCACGAATTCTTTTACTGCGAGCTCTTGACAAAAGATCTAAATGTAGAGCGATGGCCGGGCATACAAGGTGGGCCACAATCCCGTCAGATATACTGATACACTATTTCTTTGAACAACATCAATTCTCTTGTCGAGTAAAATCTTATTTTAATAAACAACACCAATTAGTAACACTTATAATTATTCTATGTATTCAAGAGCTCGTCGTAAAGTATTTAAAATAATGACGTCTGTAAATACAATAATAATGTTATATCGATTATTATCTGTGGGGGGTAGGAATCAATCGAAACTATCTCAAGCAGTTATAACTCGGAACAGAATCAGAACGGTTATTTAAGTTTATCGGACGGCCGTTTTTCTAGTCCGACGATATATTGATCCGTTGCCATAACAGCAATACTTGATCCTTACTGGTTGATCCCAAGTCGGATCAAGCAGGGCCAGTATATCGTCATCAACATTAACAAACTTTAGCAGCGCTATGCCAGTTACTTCCTCTATCTAAACTCTTCTTTAACTTCTTACGTTACCATAAACTTCCTTATCATTTTCGTAGTCCCACCTACAATGGTCAATACATGTTTTCTACAGCTGTATTAAATTCAACAGACCATCCTCTCTATGCTTCTTTGATTGAAAAGGATTGACATTTTCACTGCTGCCTTTAATTTAGCTTTAGGAAACACTGCACAGAATCAACGGCATTAGCGTAATAAAACTGCATTTATTTCGGTTACAGTATTCTGGATAACTTATTAAAACTATAAACAATATAATAGCATAAGAAATCTGCATAATTATTTATTTTAAATATTTTACTAAGAGGTAACCTGTAGGCATTTTTCTATTACTTAATTTACTTACAAGTGAGTTAAAAACTTGAAAAGAAGAAATAACCAATCGTTTCTAATACAAATAATTAAGTACGGTAAATAGAGGAAAGTATACAAAGTGTGCTTGAAGCTAAACTATGCTAAGCGATAGAGAAAATAAATAACAGAAACAGATATGACTAGATGTTACCTAGGACCTACAATCATAAAGCACTATGCGCTTATTTCTCAATAATCTTTATTATATAAATAGATATATTATGATTAGTTCCAAATTCTAAGTTTGTTTTCTTGATTTAATAAATATTGGCAATCGTCTTAAGTACTAACTATCGTCGGAGGAGCGGCGGTGCCTCTACGCCGCGGCCCTCCGACTACGCGCCGCAAGGTGCGCACCCCAGCGACGATCAACGCCTTCGCTGCCGAAACCAACCATGTCTCGAGCGATCATGTCCTTACCGATCTGTGCACGCGACCGATATAAACATTTTATAAAATTTCAGATTCCAATAGTTTTTAGAAATTCGTTATCGTAATACTAAATTTCGGATACCGCGAGTCGTCGACGCGAAACCCGCCGCGGCCCGCCGATGTAAAATTTACCTATATTACGAGACTATCTAATTTAGTTAGAGCGGGCCGCGACGGCCGAAGGAGTGACAAGTGAGAGGATACTCAGTGACGCAAGACGCTTCTAACGGAATGAGGGGAACCCGCGCACGGGACGCAGAGACAGAGAAGTGAACTCGGAGATGAGGATGAGATCTGTAACCCTACGATAGTTACAAGTATAAAAAGTCGCGACAGACTAGTGGACCCGAGAACGAGCGACGCGCGCTCTGCCGGTCCTGGCGGCGGCTGCCGACAGGTGGCGCCATCTGCCCAACGAAACATTTAGATACATTTAAATAATTGCGAAGCATACCCTGTATCCTATAATCACTTTTTGGGCAATCGTTTCTCTGCAGAATCTAGAACGTTTGCGTCTCCGCTTTCAACGATGGATTCTTTTGTACCTATTCCGTCCGGACGAGCCCCGCGGGGCTCGTCCGGACGGAATAGGCGCAATCGCCCGGACGACCATCGCGCGCGATGGTCGTCCGGGCGCGATATAATGCATTACGTTAGTTACGAGGTGATATTAATGAATCGTTCCTCGATTCGCTGCGGTACGAGTTCGGTTTGGCAACGTTTAGTTATCTAAGTGTGGGCCCGCTCGCAGAGCGCGGCTGCCGGCGGCGCGGCACTCCAATCTCGTCGACTCGAGCTCGGCCTTGTGCGCAAGGGCAACCCCATCGATCTCTCAATTATCCTATCTAAAGGTGGGCGCACACGCGCCGGCGCCCGGTTAAATACTAGAGTTATGCTCTATCTCTACTGGCGATCGAATGCACATAATAATTCCGTGCTTTAAAGCTGAAAGATAAAATGGGCCGTTGCGTGTACGCGCACGCGCGTTATTTACAACATGTACGTAAGAACCGGCTCCCGATAGATCGAACACGACCACGTCGACCGAAAATAAATAAGGAAAATCAACGAAACAATAGACGAAGAACGACATCAAACGATTTAAAAAGCGTAACAATATTGCACGAGAGTTAAAGAGAAAAGAACTACATTACTTAAAACGACGGTAATTTCATTGATCTAAACCTGACTTAATAGTAAATTAAACGCCTAAAACTAGGATACTATATGAATATAATTTGTGTAAATATAAAATATTTTGTTAGATAGGAAAGTGAATATTTGACTAGAGTTGGCGCCGCGCGCACGGCTACGCATGTCCTTCCACTCTTGCCTTACTCGTGCCCGGGAGTTGCGAACACTCGATATACTATACGTCTTTATGGTACGGCACTATCTGGCCTCCAAACTTTGTAACAAGATTCGTTATAACTCAAAATGCAAAGAGTTGGCAAGAGGGTACTTATAAATTGACTTTGCATCGGTGCACGTCTACGTAAGACAAGAGTTGTCGAGTGGCGAGGCCCTGGCTCGAGGGCCGTACGTTACCTATTGACCGGAGCCGCCACAGTGCAAATAATGTGAGCTGGACTTGGGCCTTCGATAAAATGGACCCCCGGCCGCGCCTTCCCACGAGACATAGTCAAAGCTCGTTCACATTTCAGTAATCATGGCACTTACGCTATTCTGCCTATATACATGTATATATTTATATTTATTGGTACGTTTGATTATGAATCTATTTTGTTTGTAAGGTATAGTAATTACGCTAAGTTTGTAGTTTCACGCGTTAGTTACTGTTGCCTCCTCGCACTAGATTAACAGTCACATTTATTGTATTTAACACCTTACCACGAATAGTTTTTATATGTATTGTATGTACATACACTGACACGTAAAATAAATAACAAGCGCGCTCTTAGGAATTGACTTCGCATTTAGCGAGTTGGTATCGTCTCTCGCACACTAAACGAAGCTAAGTTTATGATACGTAATTTGAATATTGGGGCACTTTTGGATTGTCCGCTCTATGGTGTAAAAAAATAAATAATTTAGCTGTTGAAAACGATCCAAAGGCGACCCAATTTCAGTTAATGGTTTCTAACATTTAATTTTTAACGGAAACGGTTTGGTTTCTATGAAAATGTCAAATTGAGCTTTTCTGGGAGCTGTGTAGCGAGCGAGAGGCAAAAGAGCGTAACACACAAATGCAATGATACAAACGGCCTGTACAAGATATTATAATTTTATATCACAGCCCATATTGGAAATATACAACATATAATATTGATCTTTCAAACGAAGGCCTAAGTATGGTTTGATGAAGTGCACTTTGATTTGTACACAGCGTTAAAATACAACATTAAAATTTCAACAACTTTCTCTAGGTTGTACTGGGCGTACCAAGGAGTTCATTAGAACTTTATAGACCTAACTTTATAATTGGTCTACCATATAGTGCTACATCTTTATTAACAGGGTGAGGATTACATCATACAGGAACATTTTAACCCTCAAGGTGAAGCTGGTTGAATGTACAAATAAACAACAATGCGTCACTATACTTGCGCAGTGACAGAATCGTCTCAATCTTTCACTCATGGCACATTCGGCAAAAGTGAGACGATGGTTATTGTGATTGCGGTAGAGCGATGAATACTGTTGTAATTCACTTCAAAAGAAAGATCATTTCAAACGTCCATCCAGGTTTGTTAAATGGGCGCTGATCAACTTGCCAGTAACATAACATTTATATTTACATAACATATTTGGTACCACCCAGTGTAATACCTTACCGGAACATACAATGATAAACTTTAACAAAATATAGGGATTTTATATTCTTTTAATAGTGCTATATCATCTTACATTAGTGTGATTCAGTGGTCGGAGGCAACAGATATCGCGGCGCGGGGTGCGGCGGCATCCGGCACGTTCAAAGGAAACAATCCGACCACGTGACGCGCTGCGTGGGACCGCTGGCGTGCCACTAATGGCAGAACAACGCCACAAGTCCCACGACAACAAAACAACAACTCTAATTCTTATAAAGATGCCAACACCCACCCAGCGCTTTATCCTTTGTAATACACTATCATTAAAATACATTTTCCTCATATCTTCAACTTACTTAATAAATTCTGTTTCGCTTAATTCAAGCAAATAACTAGATATAATAAATTTATGTTAAAAGTTTTCAGTTAAACTTTACTTATAAGTTAGAAGATGTTTGAATGACAAAATTTTTTATAACGTCATTTTTATAATAATAATAATTTAATCAAAGTTAATAAATTGTATATAATAATATAATAGATTCAATGATTAATCGATAATGATAGAATGAAGCATCTCTACGCATTGATCAATAAATTAATTAACTAATTTAGTATACTTCCCACAGTTAGTAATGATATTTGCTTTACTCCGAGTGGGGATATATTCCTTGGAATTGTTGATAGTGCGCAAAGTTGCGCGCCTCGGGCCTAAAGAAGAATGTACGTTCCTGGTACTCCCGGTGGTACTCCTGGTACTCCCGGTGGTACTCCTGATACTCCCGATGGTACTCCTGATACTCTCGATGGTACTCCTGGAAAACACGATAACAATATTACCATTAACTGTCTTTGTCTCTGGTTGACGGGCGAAGGGCCAGACCCACCACACACACTGGGCTGAACACTCGACCATCCCCATCACTTTCATAGAGTACGATTACTAGAATGACTGACCTGTATACGCTGTGAGGGTTAAAACACCGCGCATTTTTTTTGTATTTTCAGTAATTTATTATAAAACTATACACGATAAAATATTTCGTTTTTCAATATTAAAACTAAATATTTTATCGTGTAGATCAGATATTGGTCATATTTTGTTTCAGTGCTTTATTAGACTAGCGGCGCGTCCCGGTTTCGCACGGGTGGACATTCTGGACATTCATTTTGTTACCATAAAAATATAGCCAAGTTACTCAGGGATAACGTCGCATTCTAAACGGCGAAAGCTTTTTGGAATCGGGCCAGTAGTTTCCGAGTTTATTCGTTACAAACATACAAAAATCCAAATCTTTCCTCTGTTTAATATTAGTGTAAATAAGTTTTTGAGAAATCTTTCAAACGGTGAGGACAGAATCGGGCCATTAACCGCGGAGCCCGCTCACTAAACAAGGGACCTCAACAGCCTGTATTGGTCCACTGCTGGACGCAGGCCTCCCCCTAAACGCCTTGTTGGCTTTTATCTCATGGAAGTAATGCCCATAATCACCACGCTGGGCATGCGGGTTGGGGATCGCAGTTCGGTGGTAGAATTATTCTGCAGGGTGCGCTGCTGCCCGCCCCCGGTGGATATCCCTTAGTCACCTCTTACGACACCCGCGGGAAGAGTAGGGGTGGTGCAAATTCTAAGCCGGCACCACACGGCTGGGACAAGGGACAAATACTCACAAAGGGAACGTAATAGGCGCGCGAGGACGGCATCGCGTGTTAGTAAGGCCGATTGGCATCTTTTGGCCGCTTCAGCTGGACCTTCAGACGCTTCATCCCGATCTGGAACCCGTTCATGGCCTGGATAGCCGAGTGGGCCGAGGCCGGGTTGTCAAACGACACGAAACCTGAAATATATAAAACACGAACTTTATATACGCACTTCTATATCTAGACTAATATTATAAAGAGGAAAGATTTGATTTTTTGTTTGTATTGAATAGGCTCCGAAACTACTGGACCGATTTGAAGAAAGCTTTCATCGTTAGGAAGCTTACTTTTCAGGGACTATGCGGGTGAAACCGCGAGGCGATCGTCTAGTACTTCTATAAAGACGTATTGTTTGGAGAATTCAGTATGGATGTAAGGGGGTTACTACCAACCCTCATTCCACCCTTAATGTTGGTGTTCTTCCAATACAAAATAGTTTTGTTGTTAACCCGCTTTTAAATTTATCTAATTTATCAAATACTAGCTTCTGCGAAGTCACGGGGGCTTCGCACGCGTATTTTCTATATAATAAGTAGCCCATTATCTAAGTTAGGTTTTGCTCTGTTTAGTAGTTTTAGAGATCCTAGGTAACAAAATTTCGGATTATATATACTTTCGGCTTTACAATAGTAGTAGGATATTTACCTTCTTAAAAAGCAATTACTCAAATACTTAATCAGATACTTGCGACAATAGGTATTTTGAGTATCTCGACACCTAAACCTGATCTTAGAACGTAACAAAAGATCAAGGATTACGCTCATTCAAAGACAGTGAATTAATCACCATGTAGGTGAATTTATAGGGTTCTACAACTATTTAAACTGTGAAATGTTTGTAAATTTTCTCTCAGTCCATGAATTTGGAGATTTCTACAACTATATTTCGAAAATATGAAAGGAAATTAAGAAAAGTAGCATTCCCTTCACTTACCGAAACATTTGCTCTGATTAGTGGCGCGATCAATGAAAACCTTGCTGCTGATCACATTCCCGAACGGAAGAAACATCTGCATCAGCTCGGCGTCTCCGAACTCTTGAGGCAGGTGGTAGATGAACAGGTTGCACCCTTCCGGCCCTGATATCGAGCAGCCTGGAAACATGAGTATCTCTATAAAGATTTCGCAGATCCGCTTCTTATACCTTCACACGGGTTTTCGATTTATCGAAATGTTAGTGTGTTAGGCATGTCGAAGCTGGTATTTCATTGCATGCAAATGTAATTTTTATTCAAGAAGGTTATAGTAATGCTATGTTATTTAAAAAAGTTCTTAGTGTGAGACTTATTAGTAAAATTTAATTCGAAGTTATCGAAGTCTTAGCTGTATTCAAAGTACATGCAAATTAAAAGCGGCAAAGTCGACTCATTAAACATTAGAAAAATAATATGGATTAAACTATAGTTAGTAGGCGTTATCTTAACTTATGAACATACTTACAAATATTTTTTACACGTGTTTGCAAGACATGAAACCGAGCATGGTACAGCGACAAACATTGCAATGGTAAAAGCAGTGAACGTTTACAGTGGCGGAAAGGAGAAAAACAATCACCTCTCATACTTAAGAAGTTGAGAATATAAGTGGTTACAGATAGAAAAATATCCCTTAACTATTAGTTCGTGTTAAAGTGTCTCATAATAGCATGTGTGACAAAGTCTTTAATAAAGAAAAGAAAAAACTATACTTAGAGTACCAAAAATGTACAACTATATAATCACTTACAGACTCAGATTCGTAAATGATGAAAGAGGTGATTAATTTTCCACTTTTATTAGAATCATGGGGATATCGGACACATTAAGTTATGGGAACAATATGTTTCCATATGGATATACACACACAGTAATACACAATAATCAATCATACAAAGTGAAATTCATAATTACAGAACACCAGTAGCTAGTTTTTGGTGTCCGCATTTTAAATGATTTGTAGAAACTAGGGTAATTATTATGAATTTCGGGTACAATATTCAAATATTCAGTTTAAACTAAGTAGAACCTTTATTTTCTAGCATTGAAATGAGGGACGTAAATATAATATTTGTTTTGTTTTAAAATATTGAGAACAATTGCTATGAAAATTCAAATGCTAGAAAATATAGAGACAAATTGAAGCATCCTTGAAACATGTTTTGGGAGTTTTTCATGTTTAAATTCTGTGTTATACATAAAAATAAAACGTCAAGTGCGAGTCTGACTCGCGCACTAAGGGTTCCGTATAATTGAAAGATCTTGTGTCTTGCCAAATATCATGATTCTAGGCCAACGGAAACCCTATAGGTTTTAGTCCATGACGAGAATCAAATATTTTTTTGTGAATTAAATACAAATTTATGGTTTCCGTATTTTTTCCTTTAGTTATGCTATAAGACCTTGCTTCTTGCCAAATTTTATGACGGGAAATTTCAAATATTCGGACGTAAATGGCCGTAACTTTTGATTGCGTTGACTTAGAAGTTTTATTTATATCGTGGCTCCAAGAGGTTACGGACTTTAGTATTTGTTGTTAATTTCAACTCGATATCTCCACGCGTTCCTGAGAAAAGACCGTTGACAGACGGACAATAAAGTGACCGTTTTAGGGTTCCTTTTTTCCTTTTAAGGTACGGAACCGTAAAATTCTTGTGTTTCAATTATACTAGGTTAATGGTAATTCACTAACACTGTAGATTACTACTATACTTTATAAAGACAGTAAACAACAAAAATTCTGTTCTCAAACATAAATTTTTCGGATCTTAATTTATTAGGAGCCATCTGGGATCGATTTTCAAAATAAGACGTTATTTGATTTGCTACATAAACCATCACATGTTTCATAGATCTTTCCAAATAGAAGTGTAGAAGAGTGCCCGTAGTTCCACGGCGTTAGTCAGAGAGAGGAAGAGAGAAAGAGAGAGCTGTGAACCATTCACTTACCGTCTCTTTGCGCGGGCGCAATAGTCGGCATCGGGGGCGGTATGGGCTGAGGATACTGTCCATACACCGCTGGGTAGGCTGTCGGACAATCGTTACACATAATAACACAATGGACACCTATTATTATACCATACAAAACACACATGCACTTCATAAAGCATAATATAGATCTGTTTTCCGTATGATGATATACAAAAAGCATGTCAATTACTGTTGAATTCTATACAAAGTGTGATGTTTATATCGAAATATATGTGCTACCGACATATATTTTGGTTTTCTACTTTCTAAATATCGATACTTCACGCCCAGACGCATACTCTGGGGATTCCATAATGATTGTGAACACAATATAACTTTCAAAAGGCATTTGCTAAACAAACTGTTTATCCACATTTTTTATTTAAAAAAAAAATCACCAGTGATATTACTTTCAAAAACAATTCAATTAAGTAAGCCTTTTTGTCCTAACTCATGCCATACCAAAAGCTGTGACTCTTTTGTGTGTCTATCCATTGTATACTTTAACAACCAGGGATTGGTGATTTACGATATCAATACAATATCAATTCATTCATTTGCCAGTCTAAATATATAAATCTAAATATCAAATATGGTTTCTAATATCAATGTGGCCCAACCAATATTACCAGGGCAATCAATAGGAATATTGTCACATTAAGAAATCGTAACAATAAAACTTTTTCAAAAACTCGTGGGTTACTTAAACTTGATCCAAAAACGACGTTTTTACTGAAAGTTCTTCAAATTTTCGAAACTTTAGTGACTTCCTTTGAACTCAAAGGACCTCAACAAAGTGAGGTCCTCGACAAGTTATAGTATTGATTTCCCTGGCACTCAGGGCCTGAGTGACATGAGCTCATCTCTTACCGACTCCTGGGAAGGGCTGCATGCCTGAGTAAGCGGCATGCTGCAGTGCTGCTGCGTCTCCGTTCGGCAGACCTTGGGCAGTTACCGGCACCGCTGAAAATAGATGAGCGATGAAAATAGAGAACAGTATAAGTATATAAGTAAACACCTTCAAACTAAGCAGGTAATCCTCATTATAGAGCTGGGATTGGTTTTGAAGTCTTGCTTTAGGAGTGTATTATCCCGATACAATCGGGAGCACTTCGTCTTACGAAGGCACGGTCACGGTCAGTCTAAAATAGTGACAACAATACCAATTTTAACTTTTCGATATAAACTGTTGACGTACCTCAATACACATAATCATCTACAACCCGTATCTTCTAACCACTGACTGTTGAGTTCCGCCTCTAACCAGTGCCATTCATATAGGAGAAAGAACGCTGATCTTAATGGCAATCTTCGCAATGTCATCAAGCTATCAGCAGGTGGTCGGCCTATTAAGTTAAGGCCCTACATCATCTGCCGTCACCACGTCTTGTCAAGTTTATAAATAAGTATAGGTTACCGTTCTTGCATTCAAATAACTGAAGAACCAAACTCAGGGCTAGTAATAGTCAATAGTTTGGTTTGGTGTAAACAGCCACTTGCGGCAGCGGCGGTGGTGGGTCGTTTGCTGTCTAAGCGGCCATGTTGGCGGCCATCTTGATTATTGGACATACGATATTGAATTTAAAAAGCTATAACCAAACTCACGGCCAGTAAAAGTCTGATGGATGCCGTTGGTGTAAACAGCCTCTTGCGGCGGCGGCTGCCCGTTGGCGGTCTGAGCGGCCATGTTGAAGCTGGGCATAGTCGGCGAAGGCAGCGACGGCAGGGCTCCGTTCAAAGGCTGAGCGCCGCCGGTGCCTATCGCCAGGCCGGAGAAGTTATCTATAAGATAAATTAACATTTTAGGAAAATTTAGCCTTCATAAAACTTTGGAGAGGCTCTAAGCACGATGGTCTGACATAAGCTGACAATAGAGTAGAGAAACTATCAGAAGAGAAAAAGAGAAAATTATGAAAAGCATGCATCCACTTCCGGAGCTTAGAAATATGACAATGATCAATCGGCTTTAATATGACTACGAGCAAAGAATTCGTCTTATACGTACGACTTAGAGTACTCACCAGAAGCTGGAGGCACAACGGAACTGGCCAACCCGTTGAGAGCATGAGACGTCAACGCTGTCATGGGGCTAATGTACCCTTGGGCGGTAGCAGCTACCATCAACGCAGCTTGCTGCTGTTCATCAAACTAGGCATCAATATAGCATTATTAGTTTGGCATGAAATGGCAAGTCAAAGGTTAAACTAGATTATGGGATAAGAGAAGCACTTATGACGGGATATTTCCTATGATTTATGACCGTTATAAGTGCTTTTACTGTTAATAATAACCATGATAGTTTCGAAAGTTGTAGCTTATCGAATATTTCGTTTCGATGAGGATGTAGAACCCGAAGTGAGCGACTTTGGGCTGATTCACGATCGATGGCAATACAGCAATCGATGCTGGCATTAAACACTTTTTATTAGCCGTATAAAGACACAGCCATTACATTATTAGGACATCAATTGATCCCGAATCGGGCCACCGTACAAAGTATGTACCAATTTTGAAGAAATTGGTGCACACTGTGTACAACTCTAAACTCACATAAAGCGTTGAAGTGAGTGCGTTCGTTAGTTCTCTTGGTACTACTATGTTTTATATTGGTGAATTCTGGCCCAAAGTTCAAATCCCGTCGGATTTAAAAGTTTTAATACGCATTTTCATTAAAGAGAGTTCATCACTAATGTTTGTAGTCTTGCGCAGTAAAGAACACGCTTCACTGCGTGGGACCGGTCGGGTGAACGATACGGAAAGCGGCTTAAATAACTAAAACATGAGTTATTAATAGGGAGTAGTTGGGGTCATCCCTAACCTTTAGCTAGTTTAGGCTACACGTTCAGCCTAAACAAATTGATTATGCAAAAAAGAAAACCCCACACATTTTTATTTTGCTATAGAGATAACGCGTCTGCATCTATTTTCATCAATCATAGCCAAGAAGATTCTCGATAAAGTAATTTTTCCAGCAAAAAGACTAAATTCAGATCGGTTCATCCGTATGATACACGTTTGCAGTTAAATTCATAACAACCCACAGTTGGCATCATAGTAAAGATGTAAGTTACTCAAAAGTAATAAAATAACTCAAAAGTAATAAAATAACTCAAAAGTAAATGAAATAACCTAGAAGCGTTCTCAAATATTTACGTATATTTTGGATATGAGGTACCGAGACCAAGTTATTGCCATCTCAACAAAGTCCAAGGGAAAGTTTTGTAGCGCTCAGCGCAAGCGGTCGCAATATTACATGCCAAAGATACAATAAATTTTCCATCCGGGAATTTTGAAACTTTTCACTAGGCTGAACTTTGCTGAGGTCTTTGCACGTTGTGCCAATGTAATTTGTTACCTTACTAGACACATATTTAATGATTCGATTTTGAATTTTTAGAGCGATTTCGAATAATTTCAATAGCTTTATTTCTTTTTGCTTATAAAATAAGCACTGACACATGCAAAATTTTATTCTATATATCCAAATAACAAATAAGGTGTTATCGATATTCTCTTCATTTTAATTTTCTATTATCATATTAGTTGACAAAACAAGCTCGTTACATAGAGAATTCAGCTCTAACAAAAGAAGTAAGTGCATGTTTTGATACATACTTACATACGTAAACTAACATCAAACGGGCAGAATAGCTGGTGGCTCCGTTCCAAATCTACTAAGTGGTCTGTATCCCCTAAGTTTCGGTTTATTCCCTACCATTAGTTTGTCCATTTCACTCGGTTCCAGATAAGTTGGCAGTCTTGGTTTTGGTATGTCTGGTTGAGGTCTGACTTGGGCAACTAGTTTCTAACTACCTACCTACTGCAGCTTACGAGTACAATAAATTACGTACGTTCCTGATTGGAATTACAACGGTCTCAACTAAACAATGGAGCATTTGAAGTTCATAAGGTTCTGACCGTTTTGCCAGTAGTTATTCAACTTCTTTTACCAAACTAGCTCTTGAAGTTATTAGTTTTGTTTTATTTATTTATTAATCGTGAAGTGCATAAGATTTGCGAGGTTTTTTCCGCTTTAACAGAAAGTAGGATATTTTGTGGACTTAAAATATCCGATAAGTACCTATAGTATGAACTTGAAACAACGCAGAGCAGTGTTTTGTTTTATTTTAATTTTAATTTGCGTCTTTGGTTAATAGCGCTGGAAATAGGTGTCTACGTAAGACTTATGGACTAGAATAGGTAGAAATTCGATACACACCTGATCCGTGATGACCTGCGCGTACGCACCGTAGGCCCCAAACTGGTTGAATACGAACGGGTTTAGAAGACTCATGTTGCCGGCCATCTGCTGCATTCGTCGAAGTTGCCTCTCTTTCTCCGTGTCAGCAAACTTAACCACTAGGCTTGAAGACGCTCCCTGCAACAAATTCTACGTGTACTATGAAAATTTCCTTTCACCAGCAATTTTTCGTGAAAAACAGTTTTATGGTAACTTTGTCTCAGAAAGGGAAATTAAAAGGGTCTGTGTATGAAAGTTCTGTGCCTCAAGAAAAGTTAGATTAGATAACATCTTGTATGATGGACAAATAGCACATTTTCCTCGCTCAAACCCCTGCAAGGAGCTTTTTAAATCTCTGCGATTGATGGAAAAATAATAGTCCTAAAACACCACTACCGAGGGACACGTCTATCAAATAAATCTTTGTTGATCTAAAATATACAAGGAGCTTTACCTTTTTACGTGTTCTGGGGGCGAGAATAAAATGGCATGCAAATCGTACGCGTTTCACGTAGAACCCTACTTAAAAATTGAACATGTAAACCGCTCAGTGAATAGTGTAAACGCCTAAAGAACTCCCTTGTCGGCAATCCCACAAAGTGCGGCGCAACAAAACGTCCGACACAATGGCGGAGAGCTAAACGTTGAACGTTCACATTCATTATGTATTTGCACTCAGAGTACTGGCAAAAATGGCTTGGCAGTAGGCAGTAGGCTGTACAACGCAACAGGTTGGGGCCCCTCTTCTGTTGCAACAAGTTATTTGGGCTCACATCCAAAAATGCATCGCCCGAGACGAAGAACTTTAGCCTAGCGGAAAGCGGCTTCCTTCCTACCGCAGTAGTTTGAGACTAATTGAGTCCGAAGTGGGATCACGAGTCCGCTACCAGCCTCTCTGTTTGCGTGCGTGCGAACGTGGCCACGCATTCTGTTGTTGAATTATGAGAATGGATTTATTCAATTCCAATGTTTGCGCTGCTCGATATTGAATTGGTATGCAAACGGTGTGGTTAGTGCTTGAAAGCTTTCGATTTGTTTAAAATTCACTGTCGTTTCATTATGATAAGCACTTGAGTCCGCTTCTGTTGAATATTCAAAACTTATTTTATTTAACAAGTCTCAATTTTCAAAAAACAATTGCCGAGGCAAAGAAAGAATTATTGAAAGGTTGGGGGCTATACCCCAGGTCCACCTCAATGTAATGATGACGATCAAATAAATAAACGGCCACACTCCAGCAGTGGGTGGAATCAGATTGCAGATGATGATGTGACTTTAAAAGAACCAAGTCATTTTCCTTTAATAGTCAAAACTACTATCAAGTAGTACTATACTACTACTACATATATCTTTATATATATAATTCTTCTGTGAGTGTGTATGTCACTGCACTTCTCTCAAACGACTGGACCGATTTTGATGAAATTTTTTGTGTGTGTTCAAGGGGATCTGGGAATGGTTTAGATTCACAATTTTGTCCGCTGGACAATGTTTTTTTAATTAATTTTTAATATTCTATAGAATAGCAATCTCCTTTAAACGTTTCCATAGAAACAACGCGTGCGAAGCCGCGGGCATAAACTAGTATATATATATAGTACTACTATCATAAACGAAAAAGTCATGTTGGCGCCCAACTCTGTCTTATGTATAAATAGAAGTTCATAAGTTAAAGTAATATTTGGAGTTGTTCGGCAATACACAGCGCAGCGTTATGCGTAACTTCGTAATGTAATGGAGTTTGTTTGAGTCATTAAATTAATTAATATTTATTAACTTGAGAGATTGATGATGGTAAGGTTTATTGGGGTAATCCCTCAAGTATTACAGAGTACCGTCAAATCTTCAGAGATGAAAACCGGTGGAAAGATTTGACGCGTATTTGATTTTATCATTTTCGTAGCTAAATCCATTATGAAGTAGCAGTCAGCGTAGATCTATGGTCGACGATGTAGATGCCTACGTCGCGTCGTAGGCGCCTACGATTTTGTCAGATAATGTCAACGGCGTAGCAATGTCTACGGCGTAGCAAAGTCTACGGCGTAGCAAAGTCTACGCGTAATTAACGTCTAAAATACGGTAGTATATAGATGTCTTGTCTACGTCGTAGCTTAGTTAACCTAATGTTTAACAGCGTAGCGAATGTTGCTGGGAGATATCGGCTAACATAAGTAACTATACAACTTCAGTAAACATATATCTAAAACAAGATCCGTCAAGTGCGAGTGTAACTCGCGCGCAGAGGATTTCGATCGTTTCTTAATTAAGTATACAAATTTGTACAAAAGGTTAGAGACTATTTAATGAATACCTACCTAAAATAAGTAGGTACCAACATATATTTCAGATGGTCGCTCTGCAAACTTCGGAGATTAGGGGGTACCTAATGGTAAATTTTTCGAGTTTTTCAAAATATTTCATAAAGCATGAAACCTGCAGAAATTTCAACAGCTGTTTTGAAATGTATACCTTTCATATAACGATGCCTTTCATTTGATACCCCACTTGACCGTAAAACTCTATTTTAAGTATCGACATCCATCACAATTTGTACTTACTGAAAATTTTCATTTCAATTTATTTTTCTTTAAATTTATATTATTTATTTAAATCTGTACAGGCGCATGAAATGTATTGTTATTTCAAATATAATTTCACGTAGTTGCTGAGATATTAATGGGGGAAAGAAGGACAGGCATAGCAAGACCATAAGAGTTTCGAAACCGATCTCGCAAAGAAGGTGACTGTCACACGATAGAACTGAAAACTTTAAATTACTAAAGAAGCCACACGACTCCGGATATACGACCTGATTCAGAGTAGCAAATCCAAGAGTGACCTTTATTTGCGACATAAGAAGTTTTACACTTCAACCAAAAATACGCTACTAAAAAAGTCAGAAGTAAAAATAAAATGTTAGAACCTCGTTTTACTAACGGCGGTTACACAAAAAAAGAGTTAATTCTACGTTCTCGACAATGCCCCGTTTTAAATATAATTCTGTCTGTTTATTGCTTATTTCACGTTTGTTACGCAATCGGTACGAGCTTGCGCCGCGCAAGGTTTACAAGCGACGACTTGTAAAATAAATTGAAAATTATTTACATTGATTCGTTAAATGTTTTTTCATTTATATTTATTTGAGTGTTACGAATGTGTTCCGGGATCATGGGATCCATGTAATTTACGATGTAGCAGAAATCCAAATTAATGTTGATTTTACTGAAAACCAGACGTCGTTTGTAAAAATCGCCAACCGGTAGTTTACTCTATTACTCATTACCTAGGCTAATTCACATAGAGAGTAATCACACATGACATAATTCAATTCATTTAATAATTAAAAAAATAGATTGCTGCCTCACCTGTCGACGACTCGAGAGATCCAATATTTTACTATTTAGCAGTTATCAATCAAATAATGTTGTTTAACTCAAAAAGCAAACTAGATGTTGCCTGTAAAAACCACCAACAGCTAGATCGCGATCCAGCTGTTGGTGATCGATAAGAGCAATACCACGCGTGGTATTCCTCTCCCTCGGAATTCGTATAATTCCACTGAGGTGTTTCCTTGAGAGCCTAAATATTTCGGCTCAAAACCGAAGCGAATTCAAGCGCGGAGAGAATTCTGTACCCGCCGTTTAGTACTTACTGGTGTAAGTACTAAACGGCGGCTGATGACGATGTTGATGATGCATTTTACAGCAAACAAATGAAAACCCCTGGTATAATAAAATACTTTAGATCATGTGATAACCCTTCTACAATAAATAAATAATGCTGGACAATTTACACAGCATTATCTAGCTCCAAGCTAAGCAGAGCTTGTGTTATGGGTACTAGATAACTGATATACTTAATACAATACACTACATAGATATAGATATTTTTTATTATACATAGAAAACATGCAGAACGCCCTGAACAAATGTCTGCAGATCGTACAAACAATTGTCCCGAGGCGGGAATCGAACCCGCAACCTCCTGCGTCGCAGGCAGACCTTCGCCCGCTGCGCCACAGTGGTTGTCAATAAAGGGCTAAAACGTAGGTACCAACCCTGCCGCCGTGTCGCACTGGGGGCAATTCGTTACGATGCTTACTATTAACGAACGCGTTATTACATTCTTAATTGTTGTTACCGAGTTAATAATTTACGTTCGTAATAGCTGTAGGCTGACGTTGCTAAGTTTTCCAACTAGTAGGTGTATCTTGTAAATTAACTTGAAATACGATAACGCTACGTAATTTAACGAGAGGCTTATTAGGTTAGTCCTGATTTAGACAGATTGCAGGTATAAGCCTGCCAATTTAATAACTGTATCAAGATAATTTGGTGTGTTTTAAAAAACTGTAAACTGACTTCAAATTCTTGTAGTGGAGACATCTCGTTAAAATTCGAGTCCAATTTAGTTGGATGACAGATGGATAAAACGACCATGGTCCATGAAAACATTTTACCATGGAAACGACAAATGAAAGAAGAGCTACTTTGAAACCCGAAATAAGAAGTTTCAGTTGACGAATCGCACGAAACGAACATCCTGAACGTGCGTTGCTTCGGACGCGTCACTAAATGACACCATTGGTTTCGGATCTTTAAGAAATAAATGTCAAAATCATTTTCATAGAAGGGTCATCGAAAGAACGGCTCGGCCATCCTTCGTTTTATGCGATCCGTCATCCGTCAACTTTGTAATTTGTTTTTCTAAGACCTTATTTACGCCTATTGTCATGGAAACCATTAGTTACCAGTGATTGTGAAAATTATCATGAGATGATGTTTTATATACGTTTTACGGCGCACATCATCAATTTCTCGAGAGACAAACACTTTTATGAGGCACGAAATGTATTATTATTTTAAATTTCAAGTTGATAGCTGCGGTTGTTGCTGACATATTCAAAAGTGAAAACAGGACGGACAAAGCGAGACCATAAAGGTTTCGAAACCGATCTCGAAACCCTAAAAACATACATACGAATTGAGAACCTCCTCCTTTTTTAAAGTCGGTTAAAAAGAAGACAACAATCCATAATATATTTTTTTGTTATTTGCACTATGTAATTTTATATCATCACGTTTTGCTTTTGGCGACCGAATCTCAAGTAGGTCTTGAATTGTTACTCATTCAATGTACCTACATATATGTATCTCAGAAACGGACATGCTCGCAACCGAATATAGTTTGAATAAGTAAATAAACAGAAATGGAGGTCTACACTTTATTTTCAGAGCACTCTCATCACAATAAATAAATAAAACATGGAACTGAACAGTTTAACAAAACCCAATCATTCAAAAGGTCCGTCCATTTCTAAATTAGAAACCTATCGGAACAACAATCGTGGCTTCACAATAACAATCTATTGTGGGCGAAACATAAATATATCCTCATATTTCGTCCCTTTCCATCAACGGAGATTTATTTCCCTGTTTCGGCCGAAAAATACGTCGCCGCTGTTGACCCTACACCTTCACAGATATACGTATTGTGTTTGTAGATGTACATGCGGACAGATCGAGATCAACAGTAAATAACTGCCAGAGACAGAGAATTTCCTGTCAAACTGACACTTGATAGTACGCCTGACAGGGCGGGATTAGGTCCCAGCTATCAGCCATTTAGGTGTCTTGGAAAAGCCTAACCTAAAAACAGAACTCGTAAACCTATGATGAAACAATGATTTAGTATAAGAATTCTGGCTTCTAGATTCAATTTACTCAATTCTATTAGTAAACTTATTTTCTGAGTGACATTAATGTTATTGTTTTAATTAAGTATTTTTAACTCAATTTGACATGGTATAAATAAAGTACGTACGAACTCAGTTTTGCAGTGCCCTTCCAGGGTGCATGTACCTAGCTAGTAATAAGCCTATAACTAATCATTCACTTAGACCTAAGAATGAATGTACATGCAAGCATAAATAAATAAATATTATCGGAAAAACAACATCTGTTATGGCCTCTTTGATTTAAAAAAAGTTACGTAGGTATGCGGTAAAAACGTTCATTAAGTAACTACCGAAAATTCCGCCAGTTCTCCGAATTCAAAGTCAAATCCATTTTATAAACACACAAAGAATTAATTAGATGGCACGGAAATGAATCCCGGCGGGGCACAAACAGTTCGGCCCTGCTCCGGCCGGCGGAAGCGAGTGAACAGAGCCAGGGGCGGAAGCTTGTGGGGGCGGGGGGTCATAATAGCCTCTGTGCATGCCTTCCATCTGCCTACAATGGGTTTAGTCAGGGAGATAGAACATAATTAACTAGGATCATAATCTTATCCTTGTGCTAACTTAGTACCGGGAAGTGACAAAGTGATTTATAGAAAGTATTCAACCTATGGCTTCTATTCTCATAGGTAGTATAATTGTACCCTATGGCTGGAAACTGCTGCTACATAAGGCCTTATTTAGATTTGGATACGACATATTTTTTTTGTTTTACGACCTTCCATAGTAATATTATAAAAGCGAAAGTAACTCTGTCTGTCTGTCTGTTACCTTTTCACGTCTAAACGGCTGAACGGATCTTAATGGAATTTGGCTGGGAGGTAAACAATATCCCGCGGATGGGCATAGGCTACTCTTGAAAAGCGCGTGCGAAGCGAGTGTAGAATAAAGTGTTAATTCATTTATTCATGTTTCCGTACAAATAAAAAGAAACACGAAAATAATCCGTGTTGTATAATTCCGTAACACTTTCGTCGCGTCGATCTTTCTTCAGGAATAAATAAAATAAATAAATAATGCTGAACAATTCACACAACAGTATCTAGCCCCAAGCTATGCAGTGCCTGTGTTATGGGTACTAGTTAACTGATATACTTCATACAATGTACTACATAATAGATAGATATTTTTTATTAAACATAGAAAACATCCAGAACGCCCTGGACAAATGTCTGCAGATCGTACAAACATTAGTCCCGAGGCGGGAATCGAACCCGCAACCTCCTGCGCAGGCAGACCTTCGCCCGCTGCGCCACAGAGGTCGTCAAATAAAATAGAATACAGGGTATAGAAATGTGACAAGAACAAACTATCCAGTACATAGATTTTCCAAACACCATACCTATACCGTAATTTTGTGAAATAGGGCTACGGCACATACTCTATATCGCACTGATAGTTTTCAAATGCAGATCACTCGCTTCTAAAATAGGCCCACGGAACATTTAACCCTGAATCCAAGTGAAATGCGTTTTATAAGTTGGCATTAACAGTGCACGTCCGAGTTGGGGCCAGATAGCTGATACCCTGCATTACCGCCGGGCATTGTGTCCTCTCCGAGCCATTTCGGACGCTGATTGTGCCATTGTGGCTCTCTCGACTCACAAAATCCTTCATCTTTCACCAAGTTTGGGAATGACGCTATCAACTATGAGGGTTTCATTTCCATTTTCCGGGTTCGGATGTTTTTGGAATTGGTTTCGGGGCTGGACTATTGGTAATAGGGAGTCGCAGAATTTTTGTTTTATTTCTTGAATAGGTCAAGTCATAAGTCATACGATCGGCCACAAAGCTTTTTTTTAATACTAAGTACATTTGTGTTATTGTTTATTTGTATTAGTGTACTATAAAATTGCTGTAGTCTGTATGTGTCTGAAGATGCAAATAAAGATTTATCTATTTATCTATCTACCTCAATTAGGTATTTTAAGGAGTGAAAAACAACCGGACTAAAGTCAAAATGAAAGTTAACAAAGCCCATTCAAGAAAAGTTTTTAAATAAGGATGCGTAAATGAGTTTGTAGTATTAAACGATATTCAAAACTAATTTGTACCAAAATTAACTAAGCCCTTCCCGCGAGTTGTGTATATTTGAATAATTTGCAAAAGATAATTAATTTGTTACGGCCCCACTTACTCCGCTTTTTAATCGAATTTGAGTGCCGGATTCCAGAAATGTTTGTTGTTCAATGAACCGCGTCTAATGTAGATTCACGAAAATATTTTACAGATACCTTTATGACTAACATAATTTGAACCCTGTACTTAACATGAAAAATGTATAGTTTTGTAAACTTTTGAATTTCCGAAACCTTCCAGCTCATTACAAACGTAATAAAATAAGGTTTTTTGATATTATAGTGCGTAACCCCACACTCAGGGTAATTTCTAAGAAATCAAATAATATCGCAAAAAATTTCGACTTCCACGGCGCTAACGGCGCTAGAGACCGTAGAAAGTTGCAAAGATTTTCGACTGCCACGTCACTTGACCTCGTGGTGTAGTTGGTTAGCACATACCTGTACCACTATTCCTGAAGGAAGGATACGGGTTCAAGTCCCATCGAAGTTTTGTGCGATATTATTTGATTTCTTAGTAATAAAATAAACAATAAAACCTAATGACCAATAATATCATGAAACTTGAAAGGTACAAAATAGCAGTTCATAACTCGTGATAATCAAGCATAATCTACTCGTATATAAACAAGTCTACAGTCGCACAATAACATTATCAGCATTATCACGTACAGTAATCTTCGGAAACCGCAACGTTCGGGTTCGCTTAATTGAAACACAAATAGCTAGGTGTGATTGGAGCTATGGGGGATTTAACTAGTTTGAACCGCTTTTAATCCTTCACTAAGAGCTAAGGGCGTGATGTTGAAAGGGTATGCCTTAGGCGTTTTTGCACTGAAACTATGCCAGTTAGGCCTAATCGAATTATTGAAGTTGTAATATTGTTTAAGTTCGGATTACGTAACTGTTTCATAATTCTGTGGAGAGGAATTATGGTACCTAAGATTCGTTGGGGGTTTAAAGTGTATTTTAAGATTCAATACAATATTTATTGAGTAAAGTTAAGTACATACCGGGTTTTTTGGCATTTGTTCCCGCGAGGCGGGTTATGTTTTTTAAGTGTTTGTATGTGTATACACTTTATTACCTCCAGAAACATCAAAACGGCAAATATGATTTTTATAAATGTAATGTACACTCAAGATCTCGTCTGGTCTCAGCTAGGCATGGTTCTTAGCTAGGTACATTTTGTAGGCCTTCGCCTTCTCATTCGACAAAAAAATTAAAAAAACGAGGACCACTCCATCCTCGTTTTTTTAATTTTTTTGTGGTTTTTTACTATTGTCTATGAATCACTTGTTATTTTTGTGATCATTGATCATGATCAATCTACAAACAAAACAGTCATTGAATATAATTGTGATTTGATATCTGTGGCTGCTTTTAATTGTTAAGTTTACTTTTTGATTACTTAGTCCAAACCACCACCCAAAGTAGAAAATTAACATAATAGTTTAGTCCAAACACGGGTTTCAGTTTACGAACTCGTTAATAAAACTAAACACTCGTAACTTAAAGCCGTTTTGATTGAGCAATAAACCATACCTCTTAAACTCTTAGCCCGAAAGTACTGAGTTCTAACTTGAACGTCCCGATATAAACGCGGCTTTACCCTTGTTTTATTAGACCGAGGACCATAGATGGCCGGAGTAATTCTCTTAGAAGGCTTTGTGCATAGTGCGATCGCAAAAATCTCTACAAGATGAAATAGAAATCTCTAAGAGTAAAGAGAAAAATCTGCAAATACCTTGTGCCTTAATCTAATTAATTACGAAACTTGTTTATTGGATATTCTTCAACCCCGTTACGTATGATTTTGCTAAGCAAAAGCAGTAAGTATATCTTTTCATTTTCTGACTCATGGCTCAACAAAAGAAAACAAATTACTCTTAGTTATTTAAGGTACTTGTAAACAAGTAACACGGTACTTACACTTGTGTTCTTACATGCAAAACCTGTTTTATTCTAACATGTTCTGACATGCGAGGACGAAAACCAACATGAAATTTTTTCCGTCAAGTTTAAAATTAGATTTATGCGAGCCTCTCTACCCTGTGTTGCTGCCTTACCTACGTACCGTTCCACGCATTGTTCCTTAAGAGGGTAGGAGCTAAAAGCCCGCCTCCAACTTAATTGGAATCTTTTACAGTTTACTTGGGCAATAAAGGAGTCTGAATTACTTAAGTACAACGCTTCGTAAGACGAAGGATTTACCTCCGATGTGCCTGGTACAGATGTAGGGATAAGTGCTCATGTTGTGAGATACGAGTTTCTAGGATTGTAGTAAACTTTAATTGTAGGTAGGTCTAACTAGGACGTTATTGAATTTCGCAAGATTGAGATTGAAGGTGAAAATTACAACCTAAGTTGAGTCAGTTTTATCAGATGAAATTCCGAAATGTTAAATCGGTAACTTTTTCTTTCGAAATACAACAGAATGAAATTGAGTTATTTTGGTAAAGCCAAGAGTTCCACCACTAGAGTTGGTCGTAACTTTTCACTGATTTTTATATTTCCGACCCTTCCCTTTTCCTTCCGTATTTAACGGGGAAGAAAACATTTAACAAAAATGATGTTCACCATTTTTCAAATAACAAAATTCTGTTATTCAACAACAAGGCAGCGAGCGTGGCGTCCCTGCCTCTGGTTAATATCTCCGACATACCTACATCTCAGTCTACGTAAAACACGAAAGAATTTCAACTGGCCCTTACGAGTTTCGGGCAATAACTGCCTTTTGTATTATTCATCGTCCAATTATTGTAAAAGGAGTTTTCTGTTCCCTCTTTCACGTAATGCGCAGGTAGAGAGGGCTTGTTTAGTTCCACAATTGGCTCGGCCCCACTTGATCGCATACTTTTCTTATTCAATATTATATTAGACGTCTCCGAGTAGAAAATCTTGTTTTTGTAAAACAAATTGTCGGAAATGCTTCTTCATCTTATTGTTACGGCATTTGAGTAAGGGCCGAAATATTACGGATACCAGCTCGTCGATTCGTAAGTACGCACTCAGTAAAATATAAATATTAAGTCCCTTTCGTGCGCTCCAGAAGGGTTAAAAGCAAAATTTTTATGAAATGTCCAATCTGCAAAAACATTGCTTGCGAACCGGCAAGTAATATACTTACCACAAAATAAGGAAGAAAAAAAACACTGTTACAAAATAAAGCCGGGTACAGACTACAGAGCAGTTTAATTTGCGGCTGTCGATATTGCAGGCAGTGTGGGATTAGAGGCCTTAGTCTACTTTTTTCGAGAGCATGTAATAAGCCAAATTAATCCCGGATGGCCGCCGTACATGACAATTTTGCTAGTTACGGCGCTTCGTAATCTAGGCCTTGTTAGGCGGGGGTTTTGAAAAGGTTAAAAAGAGGTAGAGTTGGGTTGAAAAACAGGAGGAAATTCGCATTCACGTTTACCTCATTATTATGTGCTCTTAGCGATAAGACCGCCTATTATGCATGTGTTTCAGTCTTTGTGTTTTTATGTTCTGTTTTTGTCTATCTTGTATCTTGGTGTGCAATAAAGAGTATTGTATTATTTATGTCAGAAATATGGCAAAGTTTTACTAAACACATTAGATCTTTTTATGACTTTACTATGGCTTATTTAGCTAAAAAATTGTTATTAACACCAAACTTCTCTCAATTAACTCGTGACTGAGAATCTCTCATCATAATAACCTAATATCCTAAACCTTTCAGCAATTTCTCGACGAAACATAATGTAAGGGTAATAACAGTATGAGGAGACATTAAAGTGCGAGAAATGAAGATAAGCAACCACACCCCAGATTAGCGAATGTCCTCCCACTGTATGATATGAGATCCCGCGAGATTCTGGGGTTGCCAGCCTTGGGTACAAGTAATGGGCCGGACAGCTTATCTTAAATACCAAGCAATAAAAATGCGTACAATTCTATGGACGATAATACTGGTATAGGTTGGAGCGAGTTTTTCTAGATACATTCTAGTCTATTCTAAGTTTGCAAGATTTTAAGTAAGATAACGTCGTATGAAATAGCAAGCATTTTTTAGTAAGAAAATATGCAGTGCAAAAGAGTCGAGTTCTCTCTTGGGACAATATTTGAGTTCTCGTGTTTGCAGCTTTTCTATCAAATGTACGAGTATATTCTGAGCTAACTGTGGAATTTAAACAAATATCTCGAGTTTTATCAAATTGCTAAAAACGTAATTTATTTAATTAACCTACTTTGAAGCTGAGTTGTGAAGGCCGAGGCACTGACGGCACCTAATATAAAAATAAATTAGACCACAAAACAGTGACAAAATGTTTCCAGGCAATAAAATGACAATATAACCAAATTAAGGCACCCACTAACTTTACGATCGTCCCTTAACCCTGCGAGCGCAGCTCAGAAAGGTGGCATTTAGCTCACTGTACATAAGTTGGTAAGGCACCTTTAAAACAAGTATATGAAGTAAAAGCACGAAAATAAGAAATAAGTTTTTGATTAAGAATTTGAACCTTTTTAACATTTTTATTCCTTCAAATAAAGTTTTAGATAGATAGATAGAGAAACATTTATTAAACAACTCAGCACAGAACATATGTAACTAATTATACAAACTTACATAGTAGATTATAAAGTAAAAGTTAATGATAAAATATTAAGAAAAGTGTAGGTAGAAGGTACATAGATTTTAAATTAGTTTACATTTTTGTCATTACAATAATGAAATATACCTACATACTGGCTTGCTAATTAAGTTCTTTTGAAAGAATTCTGTACGAATTATGTTGATAGAAATCCAGCTTTTATAGATTACCTATGTCACTAGGTACTCAAAGACACAGTTAAATTCAAATTGGCTATAAAAAGGTACCCTTTGCGGCTCTAATAACTTAATAAATTACTACAAAACTTAGGTCCAAACGGTAACAAACCCGAAGTAAGTTTAAGACTTCTCTTTGTTTGGATTGTTCATTGTTTAATTGGGACCTAATTTAGAAGTATTTTACAAATTAAGAAGTTCCCTAGGTCTGTAAATTAAAATACAATGAAATCTGACTTAGCATTCGAAAAAAATCTGACTTAGCATTCAGATTCTTTTATCATTTTCAGTTTCATTTTACGCACCTACGTGCTTCAAATGAAACTGACCCTGTGAGTCCCAATAATAAGTATTATTATAATAGTTAGTCTGTTGTATCCCACTGCTGGACAAATGCCCACGCATCTCGGTTCTGAGCCAGCTGGATAATGATTAAATAATTACATAAATAAACTAGGAATAGCTTCATAAGTAGGTACATTTTATACCTACTTGGATTGGTACATAAAAGAATCTGAATGCTAAGTCAGATTGTTTTCGTGCTAAGTCAGATTTCATTGTATTTTAATTTACAGACTGTAGAAAACAAAAAAAAAATATTCATAAGTCTAACGACTGCAATATTTTCATCAACGTTTTAAACATGAATTATATTACGGCCCTCCAGGGGCACCACACCAATCGCTAAACTTGGTAATCCATAATAAAACGCTTGTCTTAATAAATTATTTCGAGATAAGCAGGCTCAGATTAGGATGAATTTAAGAGGTTTCCAAACCGACCACTTTATTTGATCGGCCGCTCAAACGTATCTATCGAATGAAAGGTCCTTTTAAGTACCCACTTGAAAATGTACCTGATCCTGATGGTATAAGCATTCGAATTCGATTGTTTTGTTAATTTATAGGTAATTACTTTGAAAATCGCCGTGGTGACAAAAAATCGCGACAAGAATCACAAAATAGACACGAATGTTTTTGGGCCAACTTGAACAAAAAATCGGACCAAAGCAGGTTTCAAAATTAGAGCAATATTTGTAGATAGGCACGCTTAGTAGTAAGATATCGATTGTGGGTACGTAGATTTTTCACAAATTGTAAGAAGTAACATGATCCGAAAATACAAGGTATTCCGGGAGTGCTTGCTTACGTCATTTTCCAGTTGCCACTTATTGCTACAAAACATTGAAGTAGGGAAACAAATAGTCAATTAAAAGAATACATAAAAAATGTCAATGGTCAAATTAGTTTGTTAAGTCAGTCAAAACTGTTTTAGTTAAACACGAGTTAATGTGATAAATAATTGATGAGTACCACATAGTTTTATTAGATCCGTACATAAGGACCTCGGGGAGTTACCAGAAAACAGAACGCTGAAGGCGTCGATGACGTAGGCTTGTGTCACGTGACCGTTCTGTCTCGGAATGCCATATCTGGCGAAGTATAGTATTGAGGAGTACCTAAGTATTCTCTCTTGCAAGTAACAGAAATAGCAAAAATATTCGAAAACAAAGCCTAGTTTGATTTACGAGCACACTGACCGCAACAAATAGATATTCCACCAAAGAAAGACAACAGAACTCCATAAAAAATAAACGAATTCGCGACAAATTACATTCCAAATAATATTGTGAATGTATCCTTAGACCAGTAATATTGTAGTGATCGGCCGTCGGTGAAGCGTAAAAGTCATAGGGGAGATGAAAAGAAACGAAATAAGGAACGCATTATTTCCAGTAGGTCGGCAATCAGGGAGGATATAATCTTCAGACTCGTCACACAAATGTGACAAAATATGATTGTGGCATGATCTTTGCTCTCTATACAATGTCGCTCTTTTCTCTTTGTCATTGACTTTATTTTCATAATTAGTTCAATTATCATTTTTATTACCTTCGATAATGACGGTGTAGGGTTTACGTGTATAGATGAAATGAACTCATTCGACAAAATGATATCCGACCTGTGTGATAAATCAAAACTTGTAGATGTAAAACTTTCAGTAGTATTTCTAGCTAAAAACTTCACCTTGTGAATTCTCTACAAGTAATTTTTGTCTGTAAAATTGTTATTTTGTAAACAAAGGTTATGAAGCCTTAAAATTAAATGAATTATATTATTGTACATTTATTTTAAATGATTTATATCTTGAAAGTAAACATAAAACGAATAAAACATAAATAAACGCCAACAGTAGTGGGGAAAAACCGCAAGCCGATGAGTTTCATGGAATTTTCCGAGCGGCTCAGTATAAGCCTGTTCTTGTCTGTGCTCGCGAGCTCACAAATTGGATTCATTCAAGCAATCAATGCCACAGACGGTACACTCGATCACTACACTCCTCTATACTCCAAGAAATTCTTTACCTGCTCCACGGACGAGTCCGCCGAGGAAAATTGAGTTGCGACTTCATTAGCCCCCGACTTTCTAGGCGGGATTTAAAAAAAAACTTTTTCATAAGGCGTTTAGGCCCGAGTCAAGTTTTCCATCAACAAAATTAAAGTACGCGTTTTAATATCAAAACTTTGCCCTAATGGATTTCGAAATTTTACATTTATTATACGAGGGCGCTCCGTTACAAAGTAGATAATCAATTTATATTAAATACACGGCCATTTTGGCTTTTCTTTTTGCAAAGGCTTAAAGTGATTCATGCTTTAATATAAACTTTTTTTACTTAAAAATATTGCGGTTCGTAAAAATAATTTTGAAGAATTATAAAAAAGAGAAAAGGATGCTTAAACTTTCAATCGGAATAGCATTTTAATGTGCATCTATTTAGTGAAACGGCTTCTTAAATTGGAAGCGATGTCTCACTTTAAATACCATCCATTTAACATTTACATTATCTCCGAACGACAAACGACTGCGCCCATTAATTCAGGACCCGCTGCACTGCACTAAAAAAACTTTAAAAGAAGTTTAGTAAAAAGAATCAAATAGCATTAACCGCTTAAGTTTCGCCCGCGGCGCCTCTCATTCTTGCCTCATTAATTTTCATCTTTCGCTCGGTACCCAACATAATTCACCGTTGAACGCTTCCATATTACGTGATAAGCGTACTTTTATAACTGGGCACTGCACTTTTATACTTTCATGTCAAGTCGCTGGAGTGGTGACTGCTGATAGCAAGCCGTTTATTTATAAACAACGAGCTTCCGCCCGAAGTGAATGCGTATTCTCTCCCTTCCGCGTCTGCGGCGCCCTAATGAGTATTGTTTTCTCTTTTCGAACGTACGGATGCGTCAAAAAGTTTACGTTTCGTTTCAAAAGGTAATGTTGATTTCGCGCCGCTCTCAGGAAGGAAGCTTGTTAAGGGTGGACATTGCCGGGTTAATAAATCTTTCATTCATCAGTGAGTTATTCAAAGCAGCTCTTTGCTTAGCTTTAATAATACAATTTTGCGATGAACTTTTAATGAAGAAAGAGGAGTTTGTTCAAGAAATAATTAATTGGAAATGGTATGCGGGGGTAGCCTCTAAGCTCAGTCATAAACGTGATTTCAGTAGCGAAAACGGAAAAAATATACAGTTCTAAGTTTTTAACTTGGACTCGCCTTAAAAAGAGTGAAAACCTCGATACAAAAAGGAATGTACGCAAGTTGCACTTAACCGTATTAACCGTAGTTCTCTCAAGCGTTCGTAAGAACCTTCTTACGAATAATCTAACCTGGGTACCTACTAACTTGTACAATACCTCCCAATCAATCAATGTTCACTCAGTAAGGTGTAGTTTGCAAAATACTTTCTACCATAATATGTGCTCACCTTTTACCCGTTACGGTCACTGAGTTCGGTACAAGTTTTTTAATCATACTTTCGTGAGATCCAACCAACTTTGCCGGGAACCGTGATGATATTTTCTCAAAGAAATGGAAATAGTAAAAATAATAGAAATGGACATGATCTCTCGGTGAAAAATTGCTTGAGAAAATGTAGTTACATTGTTTTATGATCCCTGGGGTAAGGGTTCAGTAGCGTTGTAACAAATTAGAGATTTTACCGCAATGTTTGGTGCTGCTAAAAACTTTAAACTTTAAACCAAACAAGCGATTGTTACACTAAAAACTTGAAGTAGGTACAAAATTATAAACGTTTAGGTTTAAAAAGTACAAAATACCGGAGTGCAAGCAAATGATTGGGTCCAAATATCACGGGCCGTGATTCAGAAAGAGCTCTTTATTCCGAGCGCCGCAAGCATTCCCTTGTTATTCTATGCAAATTACAGACCTCGGCCGAATGTAGACTAAACGGGCATTTCGGAGATTCGAGTTTTTATGCAAACAGACCTAAGTTATTCAAGTGCGCGCCTTTGCATGAAACTTGCATACAGAAATGGTTGAATGCGCTAACGTTTATGCGCTTACCGCGTTTGTTAGCTTATTCCCAGGGAAATCACAAACGTGTGCTGTATTAAAAGTAAACTGGCTTGTTTTGCTAAGATTTTTAATATGAAAAATCTAATTTCAAGTAACATGTTTGAAAATTTAAAAGCTTGTCTCATGCATTTAAAACAAAGTGTTTCTTCTTAACCTTTTCATAAAAATATTTTTCGCTGTATAAATATTTTGATAGTACTTATTAAAATAGCACAACGCACGTGGAAAATTCACAGCATGTGACTAAAAAATCCGAGAGCACGTTTATGAGAGTTTAAACATCGGCTGGGTACATTAATAACCCTAAAAACCTCTTAACTGTTCATAAAATGAAAAGGCTGATTTATTCTGAGACTTAAGATTTTCCACAAAAACCTGAGATAAGAGGGACAGAGCCTGAATGAAAAGTAAACAGTTTTTCAGAAACTTCTTTTCGAAAGAGGAAAACCTAAGTATTTCCTACAAAGATTTGCTTAAATCATAAAAGGTTTATTTCAAATTCAGAGTAAATAGGTACGTATTCTACCTACCACCTAAGATCGTTCTGAAAAAAGAAGACAATAATGCTGAAATTCAGTGTTGATTCGCGACCATGGCTGGGTACAGACAGTTTTATCTCAATTCCCATTCAATGTCTTAGAAGTTTTCAACATAATACCCGTAAATTATCCTACAAATCAGATTTAACTGCAAAAGAACTTTCCGTACAGTACGCATATCTACTTTCTAACGTGTCCTGGACTCATGCCAATGTGTTGATCTTCTAATTTATCTTACCGGTAGCAAGTGATGTGCTCGAGGTAAAATAGAACTGGATTATTGCACTGTTCCGACCCCACGGAATCCTCTTGGTCAACCAACATTCCGTAAGTGAAAAAACCTGACAACGTATTTATGTTCTCTCTCTCTGACGAAACATATCTTTCTTCTTTAAAATGGCAGAAGCCTTTATTCACAAAGAAAATTACACTTGTATTTACGATTGAATCAATTGAGCTAATTGCAGGCTGTTGCAAACAATCTACAGGTAGCTCAACTGACCCATATCAACACCAGTCGTAAGCGTCCCCAAGACGCTGCTGGCTGCATTGCCACGCGTTGTATGACAATGCTGATGCGCTGTGCCAGATAGGTGTCTACTCATGTGCCTACTCACCAGCTCTCGGGTCGTCGCTTCTAGTTCTTCTAGTTTTTTGCTTGATTTCGAAAATAAATATTTAAACTTACAAAATTCAAACCGCAACGTAAAAGGATAATGTGGGCACATCCCTAGCACCTTGATTAATCTTGTGGACGCACAAACAAACCTTTGGTTTGGGCTATAAAAGTGGCAATGATTCACAGAGCGCGCACTTTATCGTTTGTTGGATTTATTAAGTCTAGATTTTCAGCAACATTGTTATGATGGGCTGATGTGATTGAGACTGCGATGAAGAATTGACTATTGACTCTGTATTTTTATCTCCCATCCAGACATAACTCTAAGCCATAACGAATATCAGTAGAAACCATTCCAGTTATAAAAATATTCCCATCAAGCTCTAAAGCTCTCACCAAAGATATCAGCCATAGTTTCGATTACACAAATGAGATTGCCGTTCAACATTTTATTTCTGCTGTTTTTCTCCCTCAAAAGCTTTAAGTCATGCATTTTAAAACGCAGAGTAAGGTAGCGCTTAGATTGGTTCGCGCTAACTAGTGAATAATTACACAATGATCCCTATTACAAATGCAAAAATGAGGAGCTCCCGATGCATACGTAACGAGCCCTTGGTGCAGGGTGCAAGGGGTAGAAACTCGGCGATTAACTAAATATGATGAAGGGTAAGATAAATGTGTTTTAAGGAGAAACCGCGAAGTATTTTAGTAGGTTTTCTCTGCAAATGTCGTATGTATTGATTTTATTGCCTGTATGTGTATTTACACCAAAGCTCGCCATGACTGACAACATGCAAATGCACTGAATTGAAAGGAAGTGTAAAAGAGTGTTTTATTCGAAAACTGGCTGAGATAGAGTTTCTTTCACAGAATACAGTTTAAGTATTCGCTATAATAAATACGTTCTCCCATTATTCAAGTCCGGAACCAAGGTAGGTTTTATAGTGACGGCGGCAGGGGTGGCCGACTACATTGTCACATTCAGTATTCGTACTTTTCAAATCAACCGCACACTTTTCGTTGACTGGTTATTTCGATACTTTGGTCCAATTTCAATGTTTGCTGTCAAAACTAAGTCCAATTTCACCATTGCAATCAACGAGTTCGCGTTGCGTTTGAACTCGCCCAATAGAAGATAAACTCTGTTTACCACATTTCACTGACATAAAGTTGATCCGCTTCAAGCGCTAAAACGAGTTCAAGAACTCTCATGTCACATAAGGTATTACGAATTTGAATTCAATCAAGCAGAACTTAGGACCAATTTCATCGATTATATTCATCATCATCATCATCATCATCATCAGCCTATATTAGTCCACTGCTGGACATAGGCCTCCCCTAATGAGCGCCATAGCGCCCTGTCTTCAGCTTGCCGCATCCAGCATCTGCCTGCAGTCTTTCGCAGATCGTCATCCCACCTGGCCGGAGGGCGTCCTACACTACGTTTGCCGAGTCGTGGTCTCCACTCAAGAACTCGTTTACCCCAGCGGTTGTCGGTTCTTCGCGAGATATGGCCGGCCCACTGCCACTTCAGCTTGCTAATTCTTTGAGCTATGTCGATAACTTTGGTTCTCTGTCGGATGTATTCGTTACGAATTCTATCCTTCAAAGAGACTCCGATTATATTGAACGCGTTCAATTGCAACGTGAACTCGTTCAATTGTAACGGTGAAATTGGACATTAGTTACTCAATTCGGTAAACTTTTTTTATTGGAAGTCTTCTCAAGCTTACTAAGTCTTTCCATTCATTTCTTCGTCGCAGCTTGTGCACTAAGCCGCTGTCCTTACGGCGAGCGACGGCCACGCAAACAGCCGTCGGTAATGACTGGACAAACAGACATCTGCATACCTACCCGGGGCTGCACTCTGCTGAATTTATTAGCGAACCAAGAAATATCCTTTTGGTTTTTGCTAAGGCTAATTTTTTCCTCGAATAATGATTGAAAGATTGAAAAGACATTATAGCAAGGTTTAGCAATGTTTAGAATAATAACAGTTATAAACGGAAGTTGTAAAGTAAACGTTTTGGAAGACTTTCCTTGTTTTTGTTGTGTTTTTTTAAACACAATTGAAGTATCTAATTTTTAAGAAATCAAATAATATCGCAAAAATTTTCGACTTGGACGGGACTTGAACCCGCGTCCTCCCCACAGTACGGGAATGTGATAACCAACTACACCACGAAGTCAAGTGACGTGGGAGTCGAAAATCTTTGCGACTTTCTACGGACTCAAGCGCTGTTACAATTGAAGTATGTACAAATTCTTTAACTAAGAAAGTGCAATCAAAATGAACTCTTATTTAAAGTAAAGGACCTACTATTAAAAGAATTAAAAAAAAATTGTTTCTTTACAAAAAACGTAATAATTAATTATATTTCGGTCCTTGCGGTGTCGCTCGTCACCTAAATCAAATGAAGTTGATTGAACCCGAAGCTTGAGCAAGTCGGTGTCATGGCAAAATCTCGGATTCCATTAAACATAAATTATTGCTCGACATAAATCGAGTTCCCATCCCCTTATCCAAATAGTCACCAAACTAAGAGGTCTGAACTTTAGGCGAGATTGAATAAACTAATATGCATTTATGTATTTGCTCGTTTAATTACACACCAGTTTCTAATTATTATGCGTGCATAGAGAGATAATTTTAATAGCTGTGCTTAAATTTAGGTAGGTACTTGCTTTCCCGATCGAACTTTTTTCTCAGATCGGATTCAAACTAAGAAAATCAAAATCAATTCTCTTTATTTCCATAAATACAATAAATTTACATTTAGAAAAGGTCAAATTATATACTTAACTAAACATTGATATGGAAATAAACTGATATTTTTTATTTCTGTCGCTTTGGTATGTAGACTAAAGTAAAGAAGCGACAAAAAAACCTTTAGCCTGTTAGTTGTTATTTTTCGAGTTGGAGCAAATCCCGTCCCTAGCTTTTTATCTTCTAGATAATCTGATATTTTATAGTAGTTTATTTACTGATAATTTTTGCATCTCACTCGGAGAGCAGAGAGATGATATCATTCTCAATCCCATTGTATCTACGCAGGTTATACTAATAATATAACAATTTATCTAAAGACCTCAAGATTTAAGCCACAATGCAAATCCTAGGCTACATAGCATTGATAATTTTAGGAATGGGTAATGGCGTAGGCGTATTCAGAAAGAAAAAGACATTCGTATGTTACTATGAGTTCCTCCTAGCCTAGCCGAATCTCTCGGCCACGGTGGCCAGTCTCAACGGAGGCTAGGCAGGTGCAGAACATATTATAGTGCCCAAGCGTGTGCGCAAACGCAGGTGCAATCTCTATTCTGTCACTAATCCGATGGAACGGCTGACTGACACGACCGGGGAGAGATCAGGCGCAGGACCAACGGCTTAACGTGCATTCCAAGGCATAACACCACCAACCTCCTGACTCCGGGCTGTACTGTGACTTTTTCTTGCAAGAAAAATCCCAATAAGAACTGGCCTGACCCAGGATATGAACCCGGGAGCTCATTATCAGCGGTTGAACACGCGTCCGCTAGACCAAAGAGGCAGTCACCATACCAGTATTTTATCATACCACTAGACGATCGCCTCGCGGTTTTACCCGCGTAGTTCCCGTTCCCGTGGGAATTCTGGGATAAAATATAGCCTACGTCACTCCCTGAAAAGTAAGCTTCCTAACGGTGAAAGAATTTTTCAAATCGGTCCAGTAGTTTCGTAGCCTATTCAATACAAACAAACAATCAAATCTTTCCTCTTTATAATTATTTTATACTAGCTGCGCCCCGCGGCTTCGCCCCCGTGGAAATTTATGTTTCCAACTTTCTTAATTTTTTCTTTCATAAGAACCTTCTCCTGACAATAACAAACACAACAAAGAAAGAATTAGCGAAATCGGTCCAGGCGTTGTTGAGTTATGCGCTTACCAACACATTTTGCGATTCATTTTTATATTATAGAAGATTATATTATTTTATATTATATATATTATTAGTATAGATTGTGTAAATACGTAAGTCTATGGATACAACGAAAATACCATTTGGCACAACTATAGGTAGTAAGTATAGTTGGTACCTAGTATTCATCTCTCTCGGCGGGTAAGCAGAGAACTTTCCGCCGAGAACTGATTTAATGTTCGTAGGTGGCATAAGATTATGCGGCATGCTGGAGCCCCGAGTCTGAGGCCTAATTAGCCTTTGTTATTTTATGTTAATAAGCTACAGCCCGATTACATACAGCCAGGAACGTGGTTTCAGGAGTCGAGCACTCGCGGCTCGAAATGAGCAACGCTCATAAATAGAGTTGTTTTTGTTGGAAAGAAGTGCAAATTAGCTGCTTGTAGTTTGTGAGTTGTGTCAATAATTGTGCTGAGAAATATCAGAGGAACTCTAATTTATTTGTTTCAAAATGATTTTCCAATAGATATTTTAGTGAATGTAATGCGTTATTAAAGAAAAATACATACTAAAATAAAAAATAAGACGTAAACCTTAATTAACAAAGAAAATAACTATCAGAGAATAGAAACTAGTATAAAAAATATATATTATACTAGAACTAGTATGTAAATACTAGTTCTAATTTGTTTAATTGAAACAATTGAGATTTAATGCAAAGAAATTTGCAAAAAGAACGACTTGAGAGAAAATTTTCTCTGCCGGCCCTTGTCGACCCACTGCTGGGCATTAGGCCTATCTATGTTTATCCCATAAAAGCTAAGGAAGGAGAAGGCTTTAACTAAAGTCAAGCCCATCCATGGGTGAACGTGGACTAAGTAGATAGATGATAGATGCGCATTAAAGAGGCATTTACTAAAAATATACATATTTATTTAGCACATAGAAAATAAGAATAACAGCAAAAACAATTGCAACTAGTATTTATACCTCTACTTATTTAATAAAAACCTAAGCCGTCACCAGAAGGCAAAGTGCTCAGAATGCTGGCAGCCTTGCCACGTTGAATGGCAATACTAATTCGTTGACCGAAATAGAAGCCAGCATTCCGATCACCCGTGGTGATATAGGTACCTACATATATGTATACTTATATACTTTGTAAGTCTGTAGAAAGGTAATAAAGGTAAAAACAAGAGTAAACTTTACAAGATTCGCTCAGCACACTTCGTGCAAACTCATCTGGGAGTAATAACAATGATGCTCGGCGAGATAACCCCAACTCGCGCCTAAGTCGATCGAATATTCCATCATTACCTTGAGCCGGGAGTAAAACGGGTAAAACGTCGATTTTCGACAACTCTGACAATATCCCTGTGTACAATATGTCACGTTCGGTGATACGCATACATATGTAAATGTTTTCAATAAGGCCCTGCGATGCCGGAGGGTGTACTGATTTTACTTCTTTAACTTTTGAGACTGTTTATTTAGTCGTATGTTCAAATAACCTTCCGAAACCGTTACTATTCAACGGGAAAATACTGAAATCAAAAAGTTGCTTGGATAGGTCCTGTATAAACTATTCGTGTTTGCGTTTGTGTAATAAAAAGAAGCTCTGTACAAAATGAAACGGCTAATATCAGAGGACTAATTAGCATAATTTTAATAAATTCCAAAAGCTGAACGCCAAACGCCCGCGGGGATTATAACACTAAACCAAAGTAATATTAGTCAGTACAACTTTGACAAAGAAAAGACAGACACCTAGGTGTAATTACAGTGCTACGAAAGTGAAGTTCGTCGCACTTCGTAGCACTCGTAGAGGCGTAGAGCTGGCGGCGTAGCATTTGTCCTAATGTAGTTTTCTGTGAGTTATGAACTTAATTTGAACCTTCGTTCAAAGTCATTTTCGTATACCAATCGCTTAAGTAGACTAGGACCTGAGCAGCGAGTTAGTAACAGGACGTGATCGTGACGTCTCCTTTTTAGGGTTCCGTACCTCAAAAGGAAAAAAGAAACCCTTATAGGATCACTTTGTTGTCCGTTTATCTGTGTCTGTCTGTCCGTGTGTCAACCCTCTTTTCTAACCTATAGGGTTCCTTCCGAAACCTATAGGGTACTTCCCTTTGACGAAGAATCATAAAAGGTCTTGTAGCACAAATAAAGGGAAAATTCCAGAAACCGGAAATGTGTAGCTTATTCACAAAAGAAAAGAAAATTTTCTCGCTATGGACCAAAACCTACAGGCTAGCTACTTCCCGTTGAACTAGAATCATCAGGTCTTATGGAAGCCTTGAAGAAGACTCGCACATGACTTTTTATGTCCATACGACTCGGTACAGCGCCTCTATCGTGCGGAAAGGGAACTACGCAAATTCCCATACAAAAAGGAGACATCAGGATCTCGTCTCATCACTAACGTCAAATAGACTCCATCCCTCTGATTTGATCTTATCACGTATTCTCTAAATTATGGCTTCAATTTTAAGCCTCTTCAAAGCCATTGTCGTTGACCTATCGGATAAGTAGATTAAAAAACAGTTTTTATCTGTTTGCTTTATCGTTCGATAGATTACTTATGCTATCTTAGTACGTTTAACTGGCAGAATACGAAAGGTAAGTTCTAACGATGTTATTAAACAAATATTTATGGAAACAGTTACAGCTGCAACTAGATATTGGATATTGGAAAATGTAGCTTTGTTTTGTGTTTTGACTTACCTTGGTATTATGATATCAGGTTTATAATTGGCTTTCTAAACGCAAACAGCGCAGCGGTCTGTTTTTATGAAGACTATTTCTGTTCGTATCATTTTGTGATCATATAATAATTGGTTTGATAGCCTTTTCCAGGAGGTTCTTGCTTATTTATCTGGTATTAAAATAAATGAAATAATTAATATAGCCCGGTATTTTCCATGATTAGATACGAGTTTCTGCCCGCGGCTTAGCACCCGTTGTTTCTACGGTTAAAAGAAGCCAGTAGATTTTACGTTATTCCAGGTCATCAAAGATCTAATTATTGTTCGATGGAAATGTTTCCTGGTTATTTTTTATCCTATGGGAAATGATTGATTTTTGATTTTGATTGATGGGATTAGAAGTAGCCTTTGTGTTATTTTAGATAGTCGTAAAGTTACTTCTTTCTTACGTCTAGACCTGCATTGATTTAAAATTTCAGCCCGATCCGTTCAGTAGCTTTGGCGTGAAGAAGTAACCGACATCAATCCATCCAATCTTTCGCTTTCATAATATTTTTCTATTTTCTACCCAAAAAATTAATAATTTGATATTATTTTTCCTTCAAACCTTGCAAGACTCTTGGACACGACAGAAAATTTCAATTACGTTAAACAAGGAAATAAGGTGATCTTCATTTTTAGGGTTCCGTACCTCAAAAGGAAAAAAGGAACCCTTATAGGATTACTTTGTTGTCCGTCTGTCTGTCTGTCTGTCTGTCTGTCCGTCTATCAACCCTCTTTTCTCAGGAACGCTCCACGCATTCGTATCGAGTTGAAATTAGCGTCAAATACTCAAGTCCGTAACCTCTTGAAGCCGCGATATAATCATCATGAAATTTGGCGAGCAGCGAGGTCTTATAGCACAAGTAAAGGGAAAAATCCGAAAACAGTAAATTTGTAGTTTATTCACAAAAAAATACTTTTGATTTTCGCCATGGACCAAAACCTACAGGGTACCTACTTCCCGTTAACCTAGAATCATGATAATTTGGTAAGACACAAGGTCTTACGGAACCCTTAGTGCGCGAGTCTGACTCGCACTTGACGTTTTATTTTTATTAACTTAAATTTTCTTAAAGTAAGCCGAGATAGTGTAATGATACTAACTAGATGACTGAAATACCTACTTACAATTTTTAATCGCGGAAAAAATATTCACAGAAATCTATGTTTCTGCTTCTCAGGAGGCCTTCCAGCCACTACGACGCAGAGTCCTTTACCTAGTTTGAAGCTAAATGATGCTATGTGATTTGTCCAGGCATACAATCTATTTAAGGGGCCGCCCGTCGTTTTAAAATGAAGGCATACCCGCCATGTTTGTTTAGGCGAGTGACGTCACGTAATCGAGTTGTAATGTGTGGTTAAACAATCAAGCGAAGGTGCTTAGGTACCTTGCCCTTGTTAATTGCTTTCATTTACGATAGTATAGGTCTCCATTTTGATATTCGTAACTTTATTACGCTTGATATGATGGAATACAGCAGGTTACGGTCGGAACATCAACATTATTTTGATGATTATGTGTCAGGGTAGTTAGTAAGTAGTAGTAGTAAATAATATTATTATTATTTATAGTACTTATATTATATTACTGTTATTTTAAGTCTACTACTAACTACTAACTAACTTTTATTTTGCTATTCTGACCTGTAACTTGGTGTTATTAATTTTTTTTGTATTTGTAGATAGTAAATAATGCTGGACTTTTTACACAGCGTTATCTAGCTCCGAAGTAAGCTGTGCTTGTATTGTACAACGTACCGACTAAGAAGTTGAGGGAAAAGGGTTTTGATGAACCCATTTCAAACAGAAGAGGGAGAATGATTGGACATCTTATACGACACGACATCTTTATTAGTAACATCATAGAAGGAAAAGTAGAGAAAAGACTAGGAAGGGGAAAACCTAGGAATGAGGTGTATGAGAAAGTAGCTGTCATGTCGAATAAAAAAGTACAATAGGTACCAAAATTACAGTGGAGAGAGAAAAGTGGAGGTGTAGGATCCGGCTCGAAGGACCAAAATGTAGGGTCTGACATGAAAGATGATGTTGTAGATAGGTAATTCAAGTTGTATGGTACCGCACTATGTATCTATCACTAAGTTCACTGATAGGGTAATAAGTATGTAGTTAAAGTTATGCCAGTTAAAATGAGTAGGACCACAAGATTCACTGTTAAAGTTAGTTTATTTACAAAGTTAAGTTATACAAGGTTAAGGTGGCAAATCTTTCCTTGATAGGTGTTTCTTGCGTAATAGTAGGTCGCGTACTGAAGAAGGTATGTAAAAATTATAATGAAGTAAAATGCAGCGCGTGCAAAATGACGCGTGCGCAAGTTTGCTGATGTATGGTGAAACCGTACAGGAGGAAATTGCATCATTAAACCGACAAGAACTAGGCTCTTGCATTTATAATAAAACTGACTAAGGCCAAGAAACTGTTGTTGACTGTTAAGATCCTGTTATAATATTAATAAACATTCAAGTAATCCCACGCATATGATTTCAACTTCAGCGAATTCTGTTATTTATACCTTGATAACTCAATTATAAAACGACCCAAAAAGCGAGCACTCTAAGCAACAATACAGGAGTGTACAGTTACCCTCTTATTCATAAGCGTCTCTCGACTTAAAGCATTTTGCTTGCCGTTTTTCCTGTAGCCTAAGAACTCGCAAGAAATGTCAAAACTCACTTTAACACTTTCTTAAAGTAAGATAAAAATAATGGAGATTATAGTACTATTGCAACTTTCGACGTATCACACTTCATATCACACTAATATTATCAATGCAAACGTTTGGATGGATGGAAGTATGTTTGTTAATTCTACTGAACAGATCAGGCTGATGTGTTTAATCAAAGTAGGTAGGTCTAGAAGTAAGAAAGGTAGAAGTAAGTCTAGGTCTACCTGGAATAACACATAGGCTACTTATCTCATAAATCAGTTCCCATAGATTAAAAAAAAAGTCCTGCAAACGTTTCCATAGAACAATAATTAGATCTTTCATGACTTGGAATAACGCAAGATCTACTAATTTTTAGGGTATTTCATAATATATTTATTATTATGTATACAGGGTGCGAAGCAGCAGGCAAGAATTTGTTAAGAAAAGTAGCTCTCTACTAAAGAAAAAAGTTTTTGAATCGGACCATTCGTTCTGGAGATATACATAGGATCCTACATCCAAACTTATAAAACCCACCTCTAAATAATATAAGTGTTGATGATGTTGATGGTGTACCTACATCGTTTACTTCTGCCCTATTCCAGTGTCGCTTTGAAAGGCCCCGCTGAAGCACTTGAAGTCTCCGTAATAAAGGTTCAGGAAAGGCTTCAGGGGCCCAATTATTAAAAACAACAGCGTTGCGTGGCCTGACGGGCTAACATGCCGCAAAATTTGTAATTGTTTGTTAGAGGCCCCGATTCGCTGTTTTGCCAATGTTTTGGTTATTTACCGTACAATTTTCGCTTGTGATTACTTTTTATTTGGGAATTATGTGGTTTTGCTCTTACAATATAAAGTGACTTCTTGTCATGGTCACAGAAGGGTAGTGAATAGGTAATTGATTTATCAGAAATCAGAAATCAATAACGTTTATTTTTTTCGGCTTACAAACGAATCTAATAGGAATCTAATAGACCAGTCTTTAAAATATTTTTTTATCAAAATAAGAAATCTTTACTTCAAATAACATCCATAGCAGCCATCGATCTGTTTCATCATCATCAGCCTATTTCATTTCATTTTATTTATTATTCCACCGTAGGTACATGTTTAAATTTTATTATTGCTTAATTAAACACAATACTTAATTATGATTATTATTACAACTCACACAAGTTTTTGAGACGAAAGGAAACACCATGAGAGTACGCAGAAGCAAATCGAAAAAAAAAAAACAGACAGACAGTGATTCCTATATGAACGAATATAAAATACATAGACATAGACCTACCCGATCTGTCTAGTGAACTTTAATTACTTTTTACTTCAAATTTTATTTTGTTAGTTAAGAAACTCAGTAAAAAATAAGATCGATCATTAGTCAGTATAAAATCTTAGCTGAATGCTTGTCTACGAGCTAAGGACAGGTCGAATTGTTCTTTTGTTCTTATAGATACAGCCTAAGGATTATTCAGCCTATGGAGGGTGGCGTCTGGAAAATTAATTAATTTCTTACTTGCCTCTGACCGTGGCTTTGCTTACTTCAATTGGTTTTATCTCTCAGAAAAAGCAATTAAATCACGTCTTAGATGGACAAACTGGCAAAACTTTTACGATACTGTTACTATAATAATAATAATATATTCTTTATTTCCAGACACGAGATCCATATAGACAATTTTACTTAAACATAATTTAAAAATTAAAACAAAAAATATATAATATTACTGTGCCTAACTCCTTTTAGTAACAGTTGACAAAAGCATAATTTAATGCTGTAAGTTTTCGCATATTTAAACGTAATTGTCTAAGTAGGTTTTTTTTAAAATCAAAAACACATTCGAGTCCGTCAACCAAGTCAAAAGACATTGTGAACCAGTTCCAATAAACAGCAAACGTCCAATCAGCTCAATTATTAACTTTCCAGGTGCATGAACTGACTCCAAAGCAAGAATGTCACAAAGCATAGCATACATTCGGAGCTTCGATACAAGTCAATAAAAAGAGTGGACAAAAGGGACATCCTACGTATTCGACAGACGAAATATCTGCATTGTTAAAAATGAAATCCTCAGCTAATACAGCCGGGGTTTTTACGTATAAGAACTTACATGCATCCGCCTGCGGCTTGCCACGTGTTTTTTCTGGATAAAAAGAATAATATATTATTCTACCAATGCAAGATTTATGTTGGTAGCGTGGAGAAGTCTGAACTGAAGATATTTATAAAAAAACGATTGTCGTCAAAGTAGTCATTACAATTTTCAAGAACGTTAAGTTAATAAACCGACCAAATAAGTGAAGAATACAATGCTCTTTGCGAGTCAATCAACATTTGTAAGCTTCGGACAAAATACTGCTTTCGGCGATTCGGCCGGAATGCCGGGGAAGAAATCTGCAGTGGAGGGCTTTTGTGTGAATCTGTCGCAAAAGGAATTATCGCGGGCTTACACGAACTACGTATAGGTATACCTACGAATATATCATATTCGACGGTATAGTTCCGCTCTCCATGTGCTTGGAGATTTTATTTAGGAAAAAGAAATCATAATTTTTGTATGGTTTTTGAAAGAAATCTACAGATTTATAAACATTTTTCATTTTATACCCATACATTGAGTTATTTCATTGTGAGGATGATGTATTAATGTTGTTCTATGTTTTAGTTGCTAGGTTCCTAATATTCGTATCAAACAAGAATCTCTATCACCTGTATGTATGACTATAGCGAACAGTGAACGATTTGATAAGTTTTCCGGCAAAACTAAGAAAAAATATTTAAATTTGTAGGTAGGTATTGACCTACAAATATAACTCGTCGTACTTGATACTCGTGTCGTCGCCATTATACTTTTCGAGTGAAGAAGATCTGAGACTAAAATATTTATTCAAGATCTAGTTTTTATCATCGATAAAACGTTCCGTTTCAGACATTTACTAAAATAAAACTCAGCATATTTTGCCGGTAGGAGGATCATTGGAAATCTGTTAGCAAATGGCTTATTGAAGACTCCTCCACCAATGACAGGCTTACACCAGATCCTATTGGAAGAAGGGGATTACAGTCTCAAAGAAAGGCTGTAGGGGGTGTAATAGATTTGTATATTACTATCTAACTAATAGGTGCCTGCTATTGAGTTATTTTATTATAAAATAAACCCGAGTTCTAAAATTTTATTTCACTATCATCAACATGTCATCGACATATGCCGAATCATCGACAATAACTAAAACTTTCAGTAAAACTAACGCAACAAAAATTGCCAAACTGCATATTGCACCATGTTATTGAAAATCGAATTTACGAGTTCAACTAAACTGAAACGTTCCTATTCACGCAGAAATTAAAATCACTTCGAAAGCGCTAACAAATTGCCCTCGAGTTGTAAATAGGGTGCAACTTCAGGCCGGACGTGCGACTAAAAAGTGCTAAAATTGACTGTCCGATACAGAGCTAACTTTTTAATTAGTGGTCGTGACATGGCGAGTGGAACGTCTGCTACTTTGTATGTTTAGGATGTTCCTACTTATGAGAGTAAAGTTGTAGAAACAGTTTTTGAAAGTAAGTGGCAATAATGCCCTACGTTATTTACACTACGTAGTAATAACGTAGGGCATCATTGTCACAAAAGTACGAATGATACGACAGTTAAGTTACGTACGTACGTAACATAAATGTCGTGTCATTCGTTTTTTTGACGTGACAACGTCTTATAATTCGATAGAGCCGGCTGCACGCACGAAAAAACATGACGTCACGCGGCGTTACCTCGTCATGCGGCGTTACCTCGCTCATGCATGTAAGGCTTGAAGTGCAAGCGAGAGCGCTCGACATCCGTCTCTCTCCTACTTGAGTGAGCGATGCGTCTGCGTTGTCACGTTCAACTATCGTCAGTAAACCGACTTTACAGACAACCAATTTTTTTGGACATTTTGTGCTTTTTTGTTCGAACGTGTTACCAAACCTTGTATCACTAAAACCACCTACCAAAGTTGGTAGATAGGTACAGAAAACACCGTTGCCGTGTTGTCCGAGTGTCGTTGAGATGTCAAATAAATAAACACGACCCGAGCGTTGCCTGTCCTGCCTTGTTTGTTGACTCTGCTGTTATAGATGTGCATTCGGTAGACGTTCTTTGACTTGTGTAAGTCAACCAAGGTATGCTAACAAACGGTTCACCAAATTGAGTATTGGGTGCGATCTTACTGCCGTGTTGGGCGTCTACAGTACTCTGATATGAAAAACGATACTATCGATGAAAGAAGATAGACAAACTGTATTATAATTGTTGAAAGAAGAGGGTTAGTCCAGTTTTCCCCTTTGAAAAAAAAAATTGGTTGCCTGTAAAGTCGGTATACGGGCGAAAGTTTTACGTGACAACGACTTTGAGTTCCTTTTACTTTTTATGTCTGTCTCTCTCGCTCTTAGGCGGGCTAACCATGCCCGAGTGGAAGGGACGCGTGCCTCTCACTCGCTCTCATTGTGAGCGCATAACGTGAGCGGAGCGTAACGCAGTTTCTTGAAGTGTCACCCGGCAAACCAATTTATAAGACGTTGTCACGTCAAAAATCCAGGGGTATTTTTCGCGTTCCAGTTTTCCCCCTTGAGAGAAGTAAAACAAAGAGAAGCAATAAAAACTACAATAAAAAAGTACTTATCAGTATAATCAATGCAAAAAATCGCAAAAAATTCGAAATTTATACTAACCATATTACTTTACTATCATAATCATATAAATGTAGTTGTTGCTAGTTTCGAGATAGAGCTCACACCAGACACGCTCTGAATATGTTGCATTGGATGTGAAGAACTAAGAGTGACCAAGATAGCTCATCCATCGGAAAAGAAGACGATGAGCATAAGAACAGCTGAAGAGAAAGTGAGAGAGAGGGAGTTTGGTCGCATTCTGTTTCGGCCTTATTCTGACTTGGAAGGTTAAAGAGTTATTGGAAAATTTTTGCGTGACCTTTGCCCAGCAGGGGCAGTGTAAGTAAACAAAAAAATATTATTAGTGCATTTTTATTTAAGAAGAGTCATTGTCTGTGTTTTTTCCGTTCTCAATCCCATAAGGTGTTTCCTTTTTCGTTGCATACTGTAAAACTATTACTGTAAATCATGATTTAGAATTTAAAATACATCAAGCATAACCGAATAATGAAATGCTGAATACTCGTGTCTATTCAGGTAAACAGGATAGCGTACTTACCGGCATAGTCTGACTTCCGTGTAGGCTAGTGATGGCTGCTTGCGCCTCCTGGTGTGAGCTGAACTTGACGAAGGCACAACCTGGAACAACGTACACATGATAGAATTAAGTATAATGATAAATAATGATGACTAAATTCAAATTCTTAATGCATACTGATAAAATGATGGATAATTTCAATTGAACTTTTAATGCATGTTAATATGATAATGATAGGTAAGCCAGTTGTATTTCGAGAAATAAAAGGCTTTTTATTTATTTTATTTTTTAATGGGGGCCAATTGGAACGCCAACGATATCGGATGAGTCCACTCCCTATCAAACGAAATCCAGTATTAGGCAGTGAACGGAAAAAAAACATGTTTTTCCGTTCACTGGTATATCCACGCAAATAAGAAATAAACAGTGAGCCTTAAAACTCAAACGAAATAAATATTTTTCAAACAAAACAATCTCTTGAAAAACCGCACGAGCAAATCCATTATTCGTTTTCACTAAAAGCAAATTCATTTCGTGAAATAACCACACACAAAAAATCTTAAACAACGGAAGGCACTGCGGGATTATCGCTCAATTTTTCAATAAGAGCCAGTCAAAATGGCGATGGTACCTCGCGCCCACCGGCCTATCAATCTTGTAGCTAAGTACAGGTGCGGTGTAGCGACTGGCGGTGGATGCGTCGACGCCGTGCTCCCTTAATGACAACTGATGGATCCCCGCTTATAAGGATAGGATTACCCAAATCCGCCAACTTCGCTCCGCAACTAAATCAGTTACGTTGATCTCGGGAGTGGCGGGCATACCCTACAAAGAGAAAGGTATACAAGATCAAGATGAGTTGCCGTTTTTATGAGGAAAATTATAAACAGAAGCTACGTTCATGTCTGATTACGCGAGTGCTTTATCAAGAAAACACACCTTTTGTTTGGAAGTATTATTTGCGAATCGAATGAAGCTGCCAAATTACCCACCCACATCTATAACAATATTTTAGACAATCAAAGTTTGAAATCGAAGTTGGAGTAGGGAGCTTCTGATGGAACAGTATAGATTACATGGCTTGTCTTGAACGGATAGAGAGTAGGTAATGTTATTGTTATGTGGCTAGCGCACATTGATTATGCAGAGTTGGCGGACTGACGCCGAGTGTCTCGGATGTTTTGAGATGAGCGCGACGACGCTTCGCTGGAAATTGGTCCAACGGTTTCGCCGTAATCGAATATAAACAATCAACAAGCTCGTCTCGCTCCTAACGGCCATGTATATTATAGTCGTTCCTTTGTTCGAACATAGCTCTGCATGTACTAAAGTGAGCTCGTAACTTCTTATTGAATCAGCTTTCGAATCCGGAAAAAAAAACGCCGCAAGGTTCAAACTCCACGGGGAAAATTGCGGTGACTATTTTATCTCTCGCGAGCTCTCGACGGCGAAAGTACGATTATGCTCGACTGGCTTTTATTCGTATTATCCTTTGTTCGACTGGATAAAAGAGCATAGCCGAAACGTTTTCCAAAAGGCGCCTCAAATAAATTAGGACGCACTTTTAAGCCGGCGCTGTGTTTACACGCCCGCCTTCTGCGAAAATAGAGACAACGCAGAATAAGCAGACCGATACAACGAGAAAAAAACAATCTGCACGACGATCGGCGAGCGACGGCAGCTTCGCATAAAAGAATAATAACGCGGATTGTGCGAGGAACACAATTTAAATGGCGACAATCGGAGGAGCAAATTGAGGAGCGAGGCGGTCGGCGGCGGCGCCGCGGGCGGCCCCCGCGCTACAATGCCGCTCCACCTCGGGAGCAGCCATTATGAGGACGTCACTCGCCAACTGAGAAAGAAGTCAAAACTTCTCCGACAAACATGGAACTATTTACTGCTTCCCCATTCGGCGACGTGTGCTGCGAACTTGGATGCAATTTGTTAACCCTTTATCGCGAGTGCAGAGTCGAGCACGCAGGGTGCGTCGCGCCGCCGTGGTGCGGGCACAGGTAACTTGGCCTTGCGCCAAAGATCTGTTTTCCTGTTGTTGCCGAACAAACTCACAGATCAGTTTTTATCGCGCGAAAGGCCTTTATAGCCGACCGATAGGGGGCGCCTCGACCGAAATGTTTTCGCGTCGCCGTCGAACACAAATATTATCGGATGGTTTTATGTATCGGAAGCATTTTCGCTAAAAACTTTGGCACTCGACGTTCGTTATGGGAACACTTAAAAACTGTACAAAATGTATCTACCTAAAACTGACACTTATATCGGCGTGAAATAATGGGTGAAGTTTAGTCTTTATCTGCGAATCGAGAGTCGATAGGGAATGTCTGAGGGCGGCCGGCGGCGCGGCGGGCGGATGTTTACTTGTCAGTTTAAGGGGATAATTTGTCAAAGGTTCTTTGAGGAGCATTTTTTATGCTGAAGGTACCTTTTGTACGTTTGACAGGCGTCACGACGTGTACACATGTTTCAGCTTGGGACATGAGGGCTGAGGGCGGCTCAAAGGTCGCCCCCGTAGGCAGGAAATTGTCTGCAACTTTCAAACGTAGGCTCGACGTCGGCAAGACGTGATTCAAGTTTTCAGCAAACACGCTTCCAAGAACCATTCTTCTCAATAATTTGAAACTTGGCGTGGAACCGGCAAGAATTACTTTTTGCACTTCACCAAAGAGCAATGGTGTGATTTTTTCTTTTTATCAATTTTATACCATCTTACCATGTTTTTCCACTCTTGGAAATAATATCTATAAATCGGGAAAGTAGATACTCGCATGACAAATATACTGAGATATCAAAAGTTTCTTCGAGAGGGTGCCAAGACGAACTTTGTAATCAATGCCCCACGGGGGCAGGTACGACTTTATGTATTGAAAATATTCAGAGAAAAGTACCTATTTAGATGAGAAAGTTTTAACGATTTTGTTTTGGTGTTGAATGTTTGTTGCAACTTTGTTAAGTTTCTTCTTAAAATATACTTTCTTGTGACGGAACCTGATTTATCTGCTTCCTGCGTACCTTATGATATAAAATATGTTTTAAAGAAAAAAAATACTTCTTGATAGAAGGTAGAGTGACTTCTTGCAAAAGAGGCCATGCATCTAAAATAGAAGAGGACCCGTCTCGGCCGCAACCTGCACCGCGGCCAGACAAGAGACCCGCCCGCTCATCTAATAGCCAAGTTTACTAACTTCAAACTCAATATTATTACATAGCATGCTTGGAATCTTTCATTTGAAAGTTGTTCGTGCGAGCAAGTTCCCGAGTGATGTTCAAGATGAATTCCCGAGTGTAAACAACAGTCGATCCATCGAGTTGTGATCGTTTGTTTGGGAACTCTATGTGCATTGCACAAACGTACTATTCGTAGATTGTCGAATGATTGTGTCGAAGTGAATTCGAAAATAGAGTTTAAAATTTCACAGGGAATGTTGGCAAATCTTAGGCTAAGCTTATTTTGTGTTCCTTATCGATAACACCTATTTATTAAAAAAATGTAAAACTTTTGTTGCGCTTACGCAGGAACTCTTTTAGAACACTAGACCTACATAGATTGCATTCAAAAAATTCATATCTATAAACATGTAGGTATCTGCATGAATGAAAGAAAACTGAAATATAGATAAATAACACTACAAATTGAAACTGTGCGACAAACGGAAAGCCAGTTCAAAATTCCGTGACTAACAAAGGCACATAGCTAGCAAACATTCCACTCGAAACAGTTGAAAAGTACGAGTCCGTATTAACCCACTCGCACGATCTCAGTCACTTCAAGCTGACTGCACAGTCGCAATTTTTCATTCGATCTCCATTGACCCCCCGGAGCGCGGCGACCCGCCGTCCAACCGGCCCAACTGATAACAACTCCAATGAAACACACCAACTCCCTGTGACGCGCTTATCTCCCGGGAATTTGTTCCCACTTTGAAATATCGTCCAATTTTTTGACATTCGAAAACATTCACCCGTGAAAATAAGGAAAACGCCCGAAAACTGGAGGCTTTCTAATTTGTCGACGTTATTGAATACATTAATTTTGATTATTGAAGCTTTGATTTGAATTCAAGATGGCGTGAAGATGGTCAGCATTTCATTAAATTGCAAAGAGTTTGATTACATTTGAACCGCTAAAAAATATTAAGTCCCGAATAAACGAGTTTCATTTTCTTAACTTTAAGATTCATTACTATACGGATGTAAGCTGGTTAACTACTAACCTTATTTGTGTTGGAACTTACAACCGTATTTAATTCGTCAAACTAAGACAGTTCTTAAGGTATTCTTATAAGGTTTAGGAAACCGTTGAATGTATTTAGTTAAATACAAACCCTTACAAAATCACTCGCATTATCTGCGAACCTCGCTATACCAAACGTCTTCACGGGTCCTGTAAAAGCATCCTTTTAATATTTAAAACATCAGCGTATCACTTAAAATAATAAGGATTTCGCTACGGAGATTACCGAGTAACCCTCTGGAGCATAATTAATGTTATGCCGTGAATATTAGCTTTTCAATTAGCTGTTTTAAGTACCTCAAAACGGGTTCTCCAGTTACGAGAAAGAGGCTGGCTTTTATTCTGCGAGTGGTGGCGCTGCCCGGGGCCGCGGGTTATTCTTTACACCTGAAACTAGCTGCAAGACGATAGCTAATTAAATCCACGCCCAAGGGACTTAGTAGTGGATCTATTACATAAACGTGGGTAATTAGTTTTGTTGAGCTTCGCGCAGATTGCGAAGATTTAGAAGTGCAAGTAGAATTTATTTGTGCTTCGGTATTTTGTTTACTGTTTCAGGCGTATGCTTCGAAAATCTATTGAAGTTCTCCTATTTTCCAATGCTTACAAAAAACGGAAGTTCTCACCGTCATTCGATAGAGAGAGCGCGAACCTTCTTTGCAAAGACAAAAGACTGTCGCATTGCAAAAGTTTGTTAGGCGAGTTCAGCTCCGCTCTTTGTTTCACAATCAAGTTACATTAGAACAACGAGGCCATTTGGAAGTCTGAAACAATGGCATGGAAGTCGTTTTAAACATTCGTTCGAGTTAGCGTGTAGCTGTTTTACGCACGATTGGCGTCCATAAAGCGATAGACTGGCTCAGTGGGACGACGTCTTTATGCGTGTACGGCGCCCCTTACGCGTTTAACTTATCGAAAATTGCGAGGTAAGGTTTGAAGCGTGCCCTTTGTGCCTGCACGAGTGTTTATGGAAGACGTCGGCAGTTTTGTTCGATTTAATGAGGTCGATGGTTTTAACTTCGTAAATAGACAGGAAGGGTTAGAACTGGATCACATTTTATTCAACAATTTGGAGGCGAACGGAAACGTCTATCGTTCTACTGATACCTAATTACCTGTTATTGATAGCGGCAGAAATGTTACAGGTACTTAAGGTCAATTTGTCTTTGAAAGTTTAAAGCAATGGTTTAGATGTTTATTCGATTTCAATCGAATCAAACTTACCTGTAACTCGAGAACGAAATTTCCAGTCGGTCGGAGCTTAAATTATTCGATAACAACCACGATTTAATTATTTCTCATTTGCGAAGATGAAACAAGCCGGTAATTTATATTAAAATTTAATTTCAGTTTCGTAATTGACGTATGATTTGTCATGATGTTTTTTATTGTTTTTGCTAAGAATGTTATGAAGTTATCATGTCGGAGTTTCGACATGATAACTTCGTTAACAAGTTATAATGCTTTCTGTGCGCACAACAATAATTTGTGCCACAAAGATAGTGAAAGACAAATTTTGATTTTTTATTATTTTGTGCCAAAATGAAAACTTTCCCAGTCAATCTAGTCAAACATAACTTTTTTCATTCGTCCTTTTTACCTCTCCTGGTCTTTGGTCTCCCAAGAGTCTCCACTCTTTCTACTCTTCTAGTCTGTAAGTTTAATAATAAGTTAAGGTCTAAAAATAACCCGACTAAGTTAAAACGGTCAGAGCCCAACTATTCCTAACTAACCCATGACAATGGACAAACTTTGGAGCATTAAATTTTATTATAATCCAAATAGCATTAGCTTGATTAGAATTTACTGTGGCGCGCAGTTGGGGTCCAATAAAGATGATTAAACAGCCCTCATTTGCTGTACTGTTGGCTGTGGTAAATTGTATAAACTTTAGAACCTTGTCACTTTAAAGTTTATTTAACCTACGACCGCGTTTCGTCTGTCAATAAGCGTCCTTTAGTATGACATGGTATTAAAGTATAGCTATACATTATGTTATAGTTATGTTTAACAGAAACGGGGCCATTGAAATAACGTATTTTAGAATCTGATAAATAAACAACTTCTATGTAATCCATGACTCGTTGAGAATGTAAAATATGGATGGATTGTTTTTAAAAGTTTAATGACCGCTATATTTCGTAAAACAACTCGCACACAGTTTACACTAAGTTCTAAAGAAAAATACTACAATGCTTTACTTCAGTAAGGCAGGCAACCCTATTCGTAAAATGAATTACGTTCTTCATTGCCGTTTGATGGATAAAGGTGTCCGCGCAATAAGGAAGGCAGACGTTACGATAACGACGCGGTCACGCGAGCCGCGGCTTCGTGGCGTGCCGTTACGTAGATGCTACGGCGTAGACACTCGTAGCATGCTCGTAGCATGCTCGTAGCACTCGTAGGCTTCGTAGCTAAATGAAGATCGTCGTAGATTCTTTCTGCTATCTATTTGTAAAGCAAGACAATACTTTTTTAAGCTAAGGCAGCAAAATATAGGGTACGTTTTCAGTGGATTTTAATAGCATAAAGTTGTAATTGTAACTTATGTCAGGTAAGTCGCAGTTGTCAAAGAAAATATCGCGCAAAGCGGACAAACTTCAGAAAAAAAATAAAAATCCGGTATGCTCCCACTGATTACGGGAAACGATATCATAACTGATGATCACTCGTCTACAAACTTCATTTTCTGTTGCAAAATGTTGCAAGTTAATAAGTTAAAAACGTTTGTAATTTAATTGCCTAGTCATACCTAATACAATTTAGTAAAACCCCCTAAATACAAGTTAAGTCTGTAGGCACCGTGACTTTCTTCAGTCGTTTAGGTAAAGCACTCAGCGCTGAGCGATTCATAATTCAGTTTTACTTAAGTTTGATGAGCTTTTACGTTCATATTTTATTCACGAGGAAATTATGGTGAACGTATCACAGCCTATTTACGAATCACGGGACGCGCGCATGCCTAAATTATTTATTAAACGCCAAACGATATTATGTGATACAGGCAGGATAATGAAAGGTATTTGTTAGTTGATAACTTATTTTGCCAAAATGTTTAAAACCTCATTTCTGTTATGTGATGTGTTCATAATAGATTTTGCATCTCTAAAATAACGCAATGTTTTTTGATTTATAGTATGAAGCAGCATGTTTTGCTTGAATCGTTTTTGATTAACGGGTCACTGATCTGTTCGTTTGATTTTTAAATTTTTGAACGGATTCAAAATGTTAATTCTCTACAGAAATATTTAGGTTTATGAAAACGAGCAGCAAATAGCACTTTCATATCTCTCACAAGTATAAAATACTCACAAAATCAACAAACAAGAGCGAAAAATCGATTGAGACCTTAATCGCGATATTAAACGGGGCATAAAAGATAAGGCGATCCGCACACGTGCCTACACGTGAGCATCTTAGTGCCTTAAGGGGCTCTTTGAGCTCTTTATAACAAGTTTGCAACCGCGGGGGCACACACCCGCCCTTATGAAGGTAGTGAAAAGATATGGCGGCGCAAGGCGTGCGGACAGAATACGAATGCTTCGAATCGAACCGACTATTCGCAGGACCGACTTATAGCGCGACTCCAGCTTTTTAATATTGAGTGTTTTTATGGAAATTTTAGTGGGGTTTTACGATATAGCCGCGGTTGCGAGAATGTCGATGCTCTTTAAGGTCTATCAGGGCATTTGCGCCGACAGCACGTAGGGGAGCGTATTATCGTTGCCGTTAAGCCTGGATTATTTATAAAAATGTCATAGGTTAAGTTCCTTATAGGAAATCGTATCTAGTCTAGCGTTTATTCGTTTAATATTAAAGTAAAAGTAAATAAAATATACTAGATAAAAACGTGGTAGAAAATAGAGGTATTGTTCCCCTCTCTAATATCGATAGGCTGGGCGTTAATAACGATAGGCTTGAAGGAAGGCCGGGTTAAGTTGGCAAGAAGGCCTGCCCGGCGCGATAAGGCGGCTAATTGTCTCGGATAGATACCAGAATGAAGTGCGAACTTTTGTTTTATACGCTTTTTGGGCATTTGTTTTATTTATACGCCTCTCGCCGATAATACTCGTTGGCGGAGTTTATTATGGGAGTTCATGTTTGTTTAGTGAGATATTTGTTTTCGTAGTTCTCATCAGAGAAAATAATGGTATTTTATGACGGTGAAAATATGATGATTACCTATTTAGAGTTTTAAATACATTTTATTTTAAATTTAACTGAAAATTACTGCTATACAAGAACCAAATATTAATGATAATTAATAAATAATATATTTCTGGCTGGTAGAGCTTTATACTTGTACCTATGTTTCACACGAAAGCTTTCTTTCTTTTCACTTTCTTTCAATTTATTTTATCATTTTCATCAATTCATTAGGGATTCCAGAAAGATCATAATTTAGATCATTATCACAATGACTTCATTTACTTTCTTAACCCTTCCGAGCCTGAAAACAAATCACAAAGCATCACTGCAAATAGATTGGAAGTCGCATTACAACTCCAACACCGTTTAGATAGTGTTACGACGATGCTGATAAAGCAAGCGTAGACTAAGCAGCTAATAGCTTACGATAAATACAAAGGGCGCAGAGGACAAGCGAATCACGGTTTATAAAAAATATTAAATACTTTTTTCTGGGTTTATCATGAAGAAACAAACACATTGTTACATATGCAGTCAGCATAGGAAAAAAGCATTCACAATTAAACTGTAGGAGAACCTTTTTGGTTCACAAATCACAACAATGTTTTCGTCTGCGATTACAAACAATTACTACAGTGACATGAGACACAACACGATTGCCAAAAATAATTGTGCTAACAAAAATATGTATACCTATCCATATGAGTGAATTTAAAAGGAATTGCGTTAAGGCCAGGTATTCCTGCAGCAGTAGGCGTTAGGGAAAACGCGCGCCTGCCAAGCCGCCGCGCTCGTGTTTTTTGTAGTTATTTAAACATGGTGATTAAGAAAAAAAAATTATCAAGTCAAAGTCTGCAAATTTGTTTAGAAATATTAAGTGTCTTTAGTTGAGTACGAAAAAAATTAACAAATCAGTATTTCGCTACTCATAATATTGAAAAAACAGTAGAAAAAGGAGTAACTTTGGGATTTTTTTCTAACAAGTGTAGTTCATTAGATCTTGTAACTGAATGCGACTTTGACTAGACTAGATCCTTAAGTAACATAATATTATTTTTTCATAATATTAAACACTATTGTCGAAGTTTGAGATGATTTTTAAAATCACAAAAGTTCGGCCTCTGCTGGCCTACCAAGCCTTAAGTTTAAAGATTTTAAGAAGAACGAGATCAAAGATCCCATAAGTTTTCACACAACTGCTGTAAATTTTAGCTGAACTTAAATTGTTTATGTCGTTTTAAGTCGCTGTCTCTTGTGGATCGCGCCAGGAATCCCTCAGTTCGCACGGCACGCAATACACCTATTTTTTAGTCTCTCGCGACGGCCATTCGTTGCCGCCTTAAATTTGATAACAAAAATAAGAAATGATACTAAGCTCTCCAATTTACTGGGGCCGTTGGGGACTCACGTACTATGACGTCATTTCTCTGTTGCAATTATTTTCAGTTGAAGTTTAGGAGTTGTTTTTGTTTTTGATGTTATGTAAGTACAGTTGTAAGTAGATAATCATATTAGACAATTTTTTTCTCAACTGTTAAGAAAATGTGTAATATTTTATAGAATATAAACATTTTTTATACTACTTGTAGAAAGAACATAGAACAGTTTGAAATAGTATCAGTGTAACACTAAGATTGTGTATTTATAATAAATAAAAAACGTTTATTTCAGACATAAAAAACCCACATTCAACGAAAAATAATTAATAAAAAAATACAAAAGCATACTAAGGAGATGTTAAAAGCACGTTAAAATTTTTGTTTCGATTCTATAAATTCTTCTAGTGATAGGTAGTATAAGGTTTACATTTTGTCATATCCAGGTTCGTCGGGTCGTTCGTCAGAAAATTTGCAGACGGAGTTTAGCGTCTTGTTTAATAAAAAAAATTGGTTGTCTGTAAAGTCGGTTTACTGACGATAGTTGAACGTGACAACGTCTTAAGAAAATACTGATGGAATGGTAGCATTTGATACTCGATCAAAACATGTAAATGTACTATAGTATAGCAGCTGTCCACGCAGACGCATCGCTCACTCAAGTAGGAGAGAGACGGATGTCGAGCGCGCTCGCTTGCACTTCAAGCCTTACATGGAACGCCTCAGAGCGAGGTAACGCCTCAGAGCGAGGTAACGCCTCAGAGCGAGGTAACGCCTCAGAGCGAGGTAACGCCTCAGAGCTAGGTAACGCCTCAGAGCGAGGAAACGCCTCAGAGCGAGGTAACGCCTCATAGCGAGGTAACGCCTCAGAGCGAGGTAACGCCTCAGAGCGAGGTAACGCCACATGAGTCATGTTTTTTCGTGCGTGCAGCCGGCTCTATCGAATTATAAGACGTTGTCACGTCAAAAACGTTTGCATAAAGAAACCGCGTGGTTCCACCCCTAGTGCGTATAAGCTCTTAATAAAGCAATTAGCTGAATATTTCTTACAAGAAATATGAAGCGCAAACAAACAAAGCGTTAAGTGGACACAAAGGTAATATAATCCAGGTTATGAATTGAACTTTCAACGCGAATATTAGCGATGATGTAGGGCTCATAATTTGCATATTATTGGACGATTAATAACCTCGCTGCTGACTGCTCACCGATTAAACTAGATTCAAACTTGCTTCCACGCTGAGTTGGTGTAGCGAGTGCTTTATTTTTTTTAGCAGTAACCTAGGAAAACTTCATATAGGATAAAGTCCAGATAGTCGCCTGATATGTGTGCCACTGTTAAAAATCTAAACTTCTGAAAATCACAAGCAAGTATTAATTGGTTAAAAGCTTAGATTTAATTTAAGGCTTCATAGTTAGCCAATGAAAACTCGATTGCGATTTTTGATGTTGGGTTTTTTTGGCAGTTGGGCACGAGTCCCTCGGGTGGCATCAATCCGGACCTTAAACTATCTACTAGTAGGTACCCACACTTCAAAGTTGAGTCAGACTGGATAGAGTAAACATTGACTTCTAGCACTTTCCACTTTAAAACCAGCTCTTATTCTAGTTTCCGAAAACACGAACAGTCATAACATAACATTTGCCCGCTAAAAAGAAATTTGGTTTTTAAATCGAGTTGAGAGCAAGTGAGCACCGATCATTAAAGAAAAAATAAAGCATGACGATTGCCCTGTAGATTTCGAATGTTGGGGTACAGTGACGTGCACATTAGTTTTTAGCATTTTTTTTTAACATTTGCCCTGATTTGATGATTTATTTACCTGTATATAATTCTCAAAATTTTAGGGAAACAGCTACAGCTAAGACTTAAGAATAGTTATTTTCATAATACATGCCGGTACAGGCTAGCGCATGTGTGCTGAGAGCCAATTAAAAAGTTTCAGCAGATATTTACTTGAATAGAATGATTTTGGAGTTTGCCGATGAAATATCTCATTTGTTTAAAAAAAATATTGCTGATGTTTAGTCGAAGCAATGAGCTGCACTTTAGGTGTGTAGTAGGCACGGGAACAGATTTTTGATAGTTTTAATTAGACAAACCCCGCATGACTACGATTAATAAATCGCTTCGGCTTCCGCTCTCGCGCGTCCGTGAAGAAACACCCGAAGAAAAGCAAAGAAAGTTTGAATAGTCGATTGTTAATTCTAGGTCAAAGAAACTTCGGTAGATCAAATAAAAACAAATCCAGATTTATTTGCAAGTCTTGAGATCTTCCCTTCCAAAGGTCTTAATAGGGGTTAGTTGGAAAATCTCAGTAAAATATTCTAGTTAGGTCAGTGGAGGGTAAGTAAAGGACCCCGTTAAGGTATTTTGATGTGCCCTTCTTTAGTACCTTAACGAGATGAATTCCGGCAATTCTGCTTTTGGTTAAGGCTTCTAATGAGGGTCTATGCTTCGACCTAGGATCGTCAAGGTTTTTGTAAAAATATTTAACTAAAAGTTGTAAGGTATTAATTTATTGTAAGGATATATATATTTTTTTTAACAATGACAGAAGCCTTTATTCACAAAGAAAATTACACTAGTATTTACAATTGAAGCAAAAAAGTTATAAAATAGATTTTGTGCTTGAAATAATAGTGAAACTTGGAGTATGTGTTGTAGTTTTTGGACGATTGTGGCCACCAGTGTGATAAAACTAAATCGGGTCTTAACGTGACTTTTGAATATGAGAACTCAACAAAAGCGGGTCTCACGATAACGTGGCTCTCGAATATGAGACTCATTTGCGAAACTTGGCGTAATGGCAAATAATTTTTAAATGTCTAGGGACAATGTGAAGGTACCGTTAACCTTCTGTCCTGTCCCATTAAAAATCTTTCTCTACCTCATGCAAAATATTAGATGAAAATCTCAGTTTGCGATTCCATTTTTAGTCAGCAGTGTACGTCTGCCCTCGTGATGGTAGTCGACGAGCGTAAAAATAATGGGCGGCAACCGGCCGAGCATCTGCCAAGTGGCACGACTGCTCTATACTCAAGCTTTTGTTATTTTCTATTGCATTATACCGTCATATGCGTCAAGATCGTCTCGTCATTTCATCCTCGGCTTTCCGCGTCGCCTCTATGATGTAGGTGACATTTATTCATTTATTTTAACAGTTACGTTAGCCTACAGTGAGTTCACCAGAACATACAAGGTAGGTACATAATTTTTAAATAAAGTGCACCAAACTCTTACAGCCAACATGTGGGCAATAAAGATTATAATTATATAGTGATAAACAGATAACTAAATAGATAGAGTGCTTGTTCACACCTTTCATGTATCTTCTATTCTTCTTACTCGTGAAAACTTGTAATAACCTTGAGTTTATATTTTAAAGTTTTGTATGTGTTGCTGGTTTTCCTATAATACATTTTAAAAAATATACATAAAAGCAGGTTATCTTCTCATTATTATTCTACAATTGTAATAGAAGACACGAGTAGCTGGTAGAACGATATTCACGTGATCAAATAAAGATATTCATATCTATGTCAACAAATATCCCAAAAGAAGTAAGTAAAACATTTTTGTGAAGCGTTTTGAAGAGACGCAATATGGGCCGCCGAAACCCCTATGTTTAAATAAGCCGACATCAAAGGTAGCACGAAATATTGGTTCCTATCGGACTCAATGAAACAATTTTTTCCTATGTTCAGTTTTATTTTTATCAAAAAAAGAAACAGGCAGCCGTGCTGTGTAGCAATTTTATAGTGATGGGAAAACGATAAAATGTCAAATTGCATCGATATAACTCTACATTACACCAGTATGCATAAAACGTACGAGCATTTTTATACGCACCTATAAAACTCATAACAATTACGGTGTTCAACGGGAGTACGCTTTCACGAGGAAAATAATCACGATTAAATCACAACAGTGCGACGAAATAAGTAGGTAGGTACTAAAAGAAAAAGATGTTAAGCGATAAAATCTTTTCATTTTGCAAATGCAGCTATTCAAGCACGGAGAGCGACTACAGTCGTTTAAGTAAAAAAGCTACAGTTGCGACTCAAATCACAAAGTGAGTTCACAAGGGCGCTTCTTTTTGAGCCGTCATTTAAAAGATCGGCCCAGGTGAGGGTATCGCACTGATAGCTATTTCATCTAATCTCGCGCCCCAATCTTGCTCCGAATCGAATCACCTCGATCCTGCCGACTTCAGCTTTGAGAATCGATCAAAGCCCGCACCCTATCATCATTAAAAAATACAGCTTCTAAAACAATGAAAGCAAACATGAAACTTCACTTTATTACTCCGTTTGCAACAGACTTTAATTAATTAGTGTAAGTGCCGGTGAGTCTCGAGAGATTGGTCATTAATTAAACGGGTCTTTGGCTATCGATCTAAGGCAAACAATACACTTTATTACTTTTATTACCCATTTCATTCGCTGTCTACCCGCTCCCGCTCCGTTGCGGTTGCTTTTTACTATTAATGAGTGCCGAGTGCCGAACAGAACAAGTAATGGGCGAAATGTAGTTTCTTATTTCACATTAGGAGCGTGCTGCTCATTGCTCGCGAGGAAATTTGTCGAGTTTACGGTGAAAGAGTAAATTGTTCTCGTTGTTGTTGAGAAGGAATGGCTTCGTCAGCGCGGTGCTTCCCCTTTTATCGATATCGATATTTTATTGCACCGCGCATATCAACGAGAAGAAAAGCGCAGAATATTTTACGCACCTATTAATTTATGGAAATAAAATCATCGAGATGAAATTTACGACTAGTAGGCGCTTATAAAGTGGAGACACTTCAGAAAATGTTGAAGCTGGCCGGCATTCATAAAGAATTAATTTCAATTCATAATGAAATCTCTTTCCTGTGAATTCAAAAAGAGATTTGGAGCTTTACATTAAATATTCCGAAATCAATGACAATAATGATTGTCACGGCAAAGAAATTGTAAAACCAATAAAATTCGGTAACGGTATTCGCCAGAATTAATTTTATATCATTTTAATTTAACGGGATTGAGTTTAAATATTCATTTGGTCGTTAAAAGAATCCATTAAGCTAAATCGTGCGGCCGTGGTCCGTGGGTGCTGCGGTGAAATTAAAAATCGCGAGAATGGGCGCTTATTAAAGCAAGCTCAAGTTTGAGCGTTAAAGCACGTTATATTTCCAAGACAGCTTAGTGGCTCTATAATTTTATCGATATGGTTATGGACTTCACTACTTAGAGGACATAAGCACCTATAATACCCAAAACGAGCTTTTTTAGGAGAAGCAAAGAATGTTCATTTTGATTATATTTTTGCTGGAGAGAAATTCTTATCCCTTCGTTATTACTGAAGTACCTAGGTATAGTGTAAGAACGGTCTTGGATTTGGACCAAATAAGTACATCCACTATTTCTCAAAACCTGTATAAAAACGGTCATTACGTGTAATGTTTTCTTGTGATTGCCACATCGTGTAGCCATCCAACTCGGACTTTGGCAGAGTGCCTGTTTCCTAAGTGAGAGTTCCGAGTTTATATCTTCAAATAAAATGGTTATTTGGGGTCAATTGCACAGGAAATCTTTGAAGAGACGTCTTGTGTCGCGAAATGTTCGTTTATTGGCCCTCCCAAAATGACAAGTGATACGTAATTTCCGAGGATGTTGAATCCCAACACACATTTAAAAGGGTTACTGACTCAATTCACAGCGTAGGAAATCCTGACCGGTTTATAATCTGACGAATGTTTCCCCGAAATGTAAGACATTTTGTTTAGAAACTGGAAGAGGGTGTTTTCGTGCCGTGAAAAGCCTTAAAAGGCCGCATTGAAAGTGGGTTTGTTGGGGCACTTGTGCTGAATCGCGACTCTGAGCGATTACGGATGAGAAAGTGCCTTTTGTATATAAATATTGCCTGGGTTTGAGGCTTTTACACTTTAGAATGCTATTTTGTTTTCTAAACCACGCGGTTTCAAGTGTCATCGACTTTTAATCAAAAGGTATCACTGTTACTCTTAACTAACGCAAGGGTCTTGCCCTTGCGTTAGTTAAGAGTTTCAAATCAAAAATTATTGGTTATAAGTATTTAAGACGACCTCTGTGGCGCAGCGGGCGAAGGTCTGCCTGCGACGCAGGAGGTTGCGGGTTCGATTCCCGCCTCGGGACAAATGTTTGTACGATCTGCAGACATTTGTCCAGGGCGTTCTGGATGTTTTCTATGTATAATAAAAAATATCTATCTATGTAGTGTATTGTATTAAGTAAATCAGTTATCTAGTACCCATAACACAAGCTCTGCTTAGCTTGGGGCTAGATAATGCTGTGTGAATTGTCCAGCATTATTATTTATTAATACAAGAGTACCATGAAGACCCATAAGTCCTACAGCATACAGCTTCATACAAAAGGCCTATTCATAATGCACTGCCTATCAATATACCGGCGGAAGCAATCAGCCCTCGTATAATAAAGGCTCCAGTAGTTAGAGGTCGCGTCGGCCTGAGCACGGCGGCGGATAATCCGGGTCCAGCCCTTGCCGGCTTCCTTATGCCTCATCGGAGTAAGACTGAAATATGTTGCGGGTGATTTATTAGAAAGATAAAAGGGTTTAAAATAAGTACGGCCTTTATTAAGAGGAGAATTTTTTACGATAAAAACATTGTTTTTTAAAGCCTCGGTGTTTTCGAGGGTTAGTGCCGTCTGTTCAAATACTGGACTGAGGCCGACATGTCTAAGGAATTGAAACGTAAGCCAGCATTAAAAAAAATATCACCTCATCCAGTCAATCCTACTTCACACTAATTATAAATGCGAAAGTTTGATGGATGGATGTATAGATGGATGGATGTTTGTTACGTCTTCACCCCAAAACTACTGAACAGATTGAGCTGAAATTTTGCACCGGTGTAGCTCTATGCCTGGAATCAAACATAGGCTCCTTTTTATCCCATAAACCAGTTCCCATGGGATAGAAATTACCTTTGAACGTGTCCATAGAAATAACGCGTGCGAAGCCGCGGGCAGAAGCTAGTATATTATAAACGCGAAAGTTTGTAAGTATGGATGGATGGATGTTTGTTACTCTTTCACTTGAAAACTACTGAACGGATCGGGCTGAAATTTAGCATGCAGATAATTGTAATCCTGGAATCAAACATAGGCTACTTTTTATCCCATAAATCAGTTCCCGTGGGGTAGAAATCACCTTTAAACGTTTCCATAGAAACAACGCGTGCGAAGCCGCGGGGTGCAGCTAGTTATAAATTAATTTCAATTTACACACAGCACAGAGGCCCTGTCTTGGTGTGTTTTGATTTGTACATATGACATCAATATTCCTATAACAATCCCCCAGGATTCGAACCAAAAGCTCACAGTCCGCAATAGGCGACAGCTTCAAACGGCTATGCGATATAAAGCACCCCGGAAAGCGTTATATTGGGTGTTAGGTCAAAGCTGGTATGGATAAGCCGAATCCAATGAGACGTGGGGTACTGTATTCGCTGAGATTCCATGAAAGTAACGCGAAAATACGCGCGATATCGTAACGCGCACCCTTTGAAGATTTATTTGTTTAAATCTTTTATTTTTAAAGGGCTTTTAGCCAAACACTGACTACGTCAGCCTTGTTAGTACATTCAATTAGTTGCTAATCTTATAAAATATCATTCACCATTTTATATAGAATCCCGACCGCCGCCATGCAAAGTGGAGATGCTTTGATAAATGCCAATATTTATTAAATTAAAGTCAGTTCCAAATGGGATCATCTCAAAAATCTTTAAAATGGCGCGCTTAGTATTGTTTTCAATCGTCGATCTCTTGTTTTATGATGCATAATGTTTTAAAACAAAAGACAAATCAATAACAACGCTTTGAAGGTTTTTGTGAGTTAAATTCATGTTTGGACTACATATTTGATGAATTCAGGGCTTAAATCACATCCAAATAGTACCTATAGGTACCTATTCAAGGCGATCTGTGATCTTTTCATCGGCAAATCCACATTCGAGGCTTGGCATTCAGGATGTACGCGCGGACACATTGCTAAGAAGCATGCCAGAAACTTGGCATGTTGCGTTTAAACTTATATTAAAACGCAACCTGCCACGTTTCTAGCATGCATCCTAAAGAAGTCTCTGACGATGATGATGGTTATAGTGAATAAGGATGCAAGCCTCAGAACCGATGTTTCTTTATGCTGATCGATCGGGTGACGAAACGGTGTAACGAAGATTTATTTGTTCGGTATCTACCTGCGTTTTATTTATTCTGCACCTATTCTTGTGATGAAATGAAAAATATGCACATGTGTAAGTGGTTCCAAATTTTGCTTGAATATAATGCACTCTATTTGTATTTGCATAAATAGTTCTCGTCATTTGTTTAGAATATTTTTGCGTTTAGTCTATTGTTTGGATATTGTTGTTAGTTTTACTTTGTTTTATGAAAGTTAATTCACACATACATACCCATAAGTGGTAAGTTGTGTAGGTTGTAAGTGGTGTAGGAACTTAGTTATCAAAATTGTTTACTGTTTGTCTACTTGATATTCAAAGGTCGTCCATAAATTTAACTAAACAAGATTTTCTAATTTCAATGTAGATTTATTGGTTTTAAAAATCAATACCTACCACAAACTGTCTATTAAAAATGTTAGACAAAATATTTCCAAGGAGACTAAAACATAATCATCTCAATTTTGTTATTCTTTACGATACCGATCAGGTCAACATTGCTCTGTTGTCCCTGTAAATAAAACGCGCAAACATCCGCTAAGTTACAACAATAGCTTCAAATTAATACCCTTAATTTCGCTACCCACACAAATTCTGGCATATTTGACGTACAAATTTTTGCAAACAACATTTATCTCTGAAAGTCGCGCGGGGCCTCCATTGCAAGACGATTAATAGCCGTTTTAATTTTAACACGCATTCGCAAAAAACGCTCATAACCGCGCGCGGTGAAAACCTCCACAGGTTTTAATTACAGAATATTATTAAGTCAGTCGACGAATAAAAGCAATTTAGGGGGAAGGGATGTGACCTGAAAATTAATGGATCGGCCTTTACGGGTAAATAGAAAGTCTGTTGCTGAGTGTAGGCAAATAGGTATCGAACTTAGTTCTTTCTTGTGATTCCCATATTACATTGACAATTTGGGACTTCGAATTACCTTATGCCATGCAATTTTTAATGACTTTGCTTCCCTACGTTAGACTGTACCTGTACTAAAGGCAGTAATAATTGACATCATGTTGGATTAAGAGTCGCATATCTATTTAGATACACTAAATAAAAAATACAACATTGCAATATGTTAAAGGCAATTTTCTCATCTATTACTTTTTATCCTACAAATAACTTTAAACTTAAAGAATTGCTATTATGATACCATACACTTAGAGCTTGAGACTTCAGAATTGCACATAGCTTCTCCATTCATTTCCCAGTCGAAGAGGACTCAGTGTCCGTGGCGAGACAAAGCCCCAGATTTCCATACATAAAAAGCATTAATAATTTTGATTGTGGGCTCCCCGTACATAAATAAAGTAGTAGGTTTTGGCGCCAGCACGTGTGCAAATACCCTCAAGCGGGCAAATAAAGTGAGTGTGACGTGCGTCCGAGGGCTGAGGGGGATGTTTCGGACGAAAAATAAATAGGTACACAATCTCCGTCGCACAAATACACACATTTCGACTCTGTAATGTGTTTGCGGTGACGGAAATTTATTTTCTTGCCTGTGCGTGTCGGGCGCAGGCATTTCAGGTACTGTTATAGGCACGGAAAAGGATTTTGGCTATTACTTACTACTTTTATTTATAGGAGAAAAGAAGGCTTATAGGAGAAAATAAAGGCAACTAGTGTGTAAATAAAAATTACCACTAGTCAAATGTTCTTGAGTGGAGACCACGACTCGGCAAACGTAGTGTAGGACGCCCTCCGGCCAGGTGGGATGACGATCTGCGTAAGGCTGCAGGCAGATGCTGGATGCGGCAAGCTGAAGACAGGGCGCTATGGCGCTCATTAGGGGAGGTCTATGTCCAGCAGTGGACTAATATAGGCTGATGATGGTGATGATGACTGGTCAAATACTCTGAATCTAAGTATGAAAAGACTATTATGTACTGTCTTGAAATACCTATCTCTCTCTTGCCTTGATCCCACTTAAAACTTTGAGATCTAATCATTCATCTTCAAAGTTATTATTTTTTTAACCTTTCAAAGGTCAAAAGTGTCTACTTAGTTTGTTGTTTTATTATAACTTTGTTACTATTTTCTTCATAAATTATTAAGATAGTATCTATTCTGTAGCAAATTGTAGAGCAATAAATAAATGGGTAGTTCGCCACCGCACAGAAAGTTGGTTCTTCGGAAATCAGATCTTCAGAACGGCGAGGAAGTGGAGGAAATGACTAGAACTCAGTCTTCGCGCAAAAAGCTGATAGAAATTGTTTTATTGAAGCCATTCCTGTGAAAATGTTTTCCTGTTTGTTTACATAAAGATGCCCACAAAACTGTAATACTTAACAAAGTAGATAGTGATCACACGTTTACATCTTATAACGTATTCTAACATTAAACTTTTAAATTTCCGACTGGGGCCGAGTTCACCCGATTTAGCGTAACCGATCCGAGCGTGACGGTTCCGTTACGTTCACCGTTTAAAAAAGTTCACCCTTATAAGGATTCACTTTATAAAAGCAACTAAAATCAGTTAATTTTGTAGGTAGTAACCTAAACAGACAGGGACCGAGTCTTGGGCAAACGTCAAGCGTAGCATCTACCTTACTCGAGTCTTCCCAAAGGCTTCAACGCCATTTACATAAGAGAAACCTCCCAGTGCTGTTTGTTTTGACCGTACCAACCTACCGAATGTTAATTAACTTAAAAGTTAAGTGTGCTTTGAACCAAAACCAAAGGAAGTGCTTAAAGTCAAAATAAACATTGTACAGCGCTTTAAATTGTAATTAGAATGGATTGTAGTAATGTGGATGTTGTCTCAGTAAATACTGTGATGAACTTTCCTTATACTATGATTGAATTTGTTTCCGTAGGTAAAATAGAAGATGAAATATTAATGTTTTAGCAGATTAGCTCATATAATGAATTGTAAGGGTTTAAATCTATCATTTGTGTAGCACTTCATAAATTATCTATACTCAAGCCATGCTCAAGAAATAATGTACACAAAAATTTTATATTCTCGTACTGTTTGTTTTTTTGAAAAAAAAATATCAGCATTAAGCTTTGCAATAATTAAAGAAATCAAATCGACAAGTAGTGAAAAATCTGTTAAAAAAAATGTTTGTAACATTGGATTTGAGTTTGATCCAGATTGATTTGATTTGAGCCAGAGTTTATTATTTGAGTTTTTTATACCATTATTGCCAGTTGGTGCCAACTGTACCCTCCATAAAATATTAGGATAATAATTTCGCGAAAAGTAACATGAACAATATGAGGCCATCTCAGTTTATAACCGAAGCAACTCCACGCAGCCTATAACCCGACTTAATAAAGAGTCCCCACAATAACCGGCTAAAACAAAAAGGCGTTTATTCGCCCATTATTTAGGGCTGTCTTTGTAGGGCTGAGTGACTGCCGAAATCGTGAAAAATGATAAGTTCACTCTCAGTGAAGAAAATATTTTTTGATGCTCTCAATTGGTTGACTTGATGTGCCGCTACAATAGATTAGGCTGGTGTTCATCAAAGAGAATCAGACAATTAGCAGCTTCCTTGGTTAACTGTTATGAATGAAAACTTCTGTCAACAAGACAAAACCCGCCGAGGTTTATTGGTGGAACAGATTTTCATGAAACATGGCTAAGAACACTCGGGATAAAAATATGTATGACACAAAAAAAACTAAACGAAAATCAGTTCATCCGTTTGGAAGTTACGATACCACAGACATATACACAGACAGACACGTTTTAAACTTATAACGCCCCGCTCTTTTTGCGTCGGGGGATAAAGAGGCCAATTAATATGTAAATGCCCGATCATATTTTTGAAGAACGCATGCCTTGCCTGTGCCTGTGACTGTTGAACCACTGGGTATTTATTTCCTCCAATAAGCAGACCTTGAATGTACTTACCAAATCTTTGGAATTAACTACCTAACTAATTAACTACACATAAATAGTTATACCAGTGTTACGATGTAATTCAGCACAGGCTGAGGCAGGGACCCATGTTACCCTTGACCACTAACTCTTTATGTTAATATAAGTACCTACCTAGTTGATAAGATTGTTTTAACGTTGTTATTTGCCAAAATATGTACTTGTACAAATATGTTTTTTTGGGTAAAATATATTTTGTCTCTCTCTCTCTCTACGATGTAAAGTAGAGGAAATAACTTTTACGAAAACTTATTACTTTTTTCTTTGAATACACAATATTTTTCGTTGGTAAATTACAGCCCTAGAAGGTGGTAGATATATCGTATTGGGCATATGTTGAAAGCAGGCACAAGTTTACGACGGACATAAAGCTTGGCAGAAAGGCGTTATAGAGGTACCTTGCCTACCTACCATTAGCTTGTACAAAAGATGAAAAAATCCGTAATTTTTCCGTATTCCACTTTTTGAGAGGAATATTACGTGACCAAAGCTACAAACTAAGTAATTACATTTATAGCCAGCGGCCACTGCCAAAGCCATATAGCATTATTCGAATTAATTTCTTTGCAAGCCAAGCCTTCGTTAGGGGAAAGTATTTTTCCTGCAACGTTTTTCAGATAATTATTTTGTTGCAAAGAAAATAGAATTTAATAGGCAAAGGTGTGGTGCTATGCTAAGCTCCTCACTGTACCGCCATGTCATTACTTGACTTGACACCATAACTTCTGTTTAGACGGCGCACCTTCTCATTGTCGGGTAAAGGTCTCACTACATTTATCGACGAGGAATCCAAAGTTTAATCCATCAGAAAACGCCAGTCCCAGTCAGAAAACGGTTAAAGCATATCTACGATATTGAACGGTGGTCATATATGGCTACTACATGTAGCAGATAATTTAATTTTTTCAGAATACTTATTTCAAGAACGAGATGTAGGGTAAAATGTTATAAGGAGTAGCTGGTGCAAGTGACGTTGCTTGCATTGGCTTGTATCGGGTCGGCTCGAGGCGACAGCTACACACTCGCATGTCGTAAACATAAAACTTCTTCTGATTGGTTAAAGCCAATTCTGCATCGATAAATGTGGTGTGACCCTTACTCATGACGTGTCATGGACGACTGTTCTGCGAGGCTATTGTGCTATTCTTCAGTAATGGAATGACATTTCACTCAGTTGACACACTTCGCTACAAATGAATAGTAAATAGAACACAGGTGTGGCTAAATTGTCTTTTTACTGCTTGTTACTGAGACTGGCCCCGACCTATTTTCGTTATTTGTAGTAAGAATATTGTAGGTATCAATCCTTCTGAAGTAAACCCTATTTCACTTTACATAAGTTTCGATTGAAGCAGCTATATCCACAAACCTGATTCACCCCAGCCGATCGTAAATATAATTTCCAATGTTTACATTGACTTTCGATTTCCACCGCTCGAATTTTGGCTCGAGCCTCCCCAAAGATCTTGTATAAACAAATTCATTGGGCGATGTCTAAACTTTCACTGTTTGGCGTACAGCCAGGTCGTGCTTTGCCAAATCGCCGGTGACTTTCTCAGTAAAAACGATATAAAAATAATATATTTTGTGATTTTCTGGCGGCGGTGTCAGTATCGTTTGTCCTTAAACTGGTTTGCGGGGGAGTTTAAGGATGATTCTCTTGTTTTTATCGGGAATAAACTAGAACAAGTTGTAGATTTAGGAAAGAATAGACTCAAGTAGGGCTTGAGGAAATTAAAGCGTTTTCTTTTGTTTTCCAATTACCTACAATCACATTTTCTTTTAAAATTTTTGATGATCAAGCGTTTGATCCTAGTTTTGACCACAATGATACCCACAATGATGTTATGCAGCAAAATGGTTAATTAAACAATTAAAATCTCACTTCAGTAAGTGAAGATGTGGCCTAAGGTAGAGCACGACTTCTCCTAGGGAACTGATTCACTCGTGATTCGAAGAATCCGAAAATGATTCATTTGGAACAGCATCTACTTTTATCCATTTCACACACGTTGAACGAAAATACATTTCATCCAATTACAGACAAAGTTTTAAGCTCTACTGGTATAAGTCAAACTCATACCTCAGCGAGTTACAGTAAGAATTCTCACGTACTCCGAACGTATATCTCCCTCGGTTGTTGGAATTACTTTATGGTATCCCTGGCCGAAGTAAACCGACTGTATGAAGTTGCAAGCGCCGTGACTCAGCGTCTTGTAAAGCAACTAGCAACTAAACTAACTCATTTTGGTAATTGCTAAGTAGGTGGGTACAGGATATACACTGACGTGTTTGTAAACTTCTGGAGAAACTATCTCCGCTCGCTCTGGAGAGTTTTTCTTTGGGAATTTATGATTAATGCGGTAAACTTGGTTTGTAATTTTTGAAATGAAAGTCATTAATGTCTGATAAAATATGCATGTTGCCAATACTCTTGGCTGCAGTTAGTCAAGTTCAAGTTTTTGGTGGCAAGCATTGTTCGGTACATTGACAATGTAAAGTTACTTGTTTCATCGATTTTTTTCATTAAACTCTCAAACAACGATAGCATCTTCAATACAGTCCCATAGTCTGTCGAAGCACGTTCGCCACACTCCGCGGCCGTGTGTCCGTACGTTATTAGCTACGTGAGGGCGCCTTATCGTGAGCTACTGTGTTTGTTATTAGGGATTACGTCGTAATCAGATATGCTCGCTTAACGCGCCGGCCGTGTGTGATGAGTTCGTTCCTTCTTGCTAGGAATGAAAGATATCTTCTGAGTAAATTTAGAAACCTCAATATGCCCATAGTGCCGAAGGGTTTCGAGATATCTTGGGTACATATGCAATGTTTGGAATAGCGGAGACAACAAAACCCGAGGGTATCCCTGTGTACAACCAAAACGTATTTCATCCCAAGTTTGCGTACCTACTGAAGATGAAGTAGGCACATAAAACGATAGCGGGTAGGCAGGTAGTAGGTATATCATATCCAAACAGCCAAGCGCCATAAAACGGGGTTGCTCACGACTTCCATATTATTTGTCATACATAGATATTAACTTATTATAAAGCCGGCGATAAAACGCACGCATTGCCGACGGTTATTATTTCGTACTTGTTAAGGAGCAGCTTTAACAGATTTATTTAAGGCTCTCAGCTGTTCACATGAAATGTGTCTGTTATCTCTTGGGTGAAATCATAATGAGTCTATAATGCTGCAACTTTAAAATTCAACTTAGGTAGGTACCTAAAGGATTTCCTTTGGCCCTAACCACAGCATGGGACAAACTTCTATAGCATTTCTGCCTGCGCTCATTTCAAAGGGAAGTCTAGCAAGCCTTAAGTAATTAAGTATTGTGTGAAAACAGGCGTGAATCGAGTCCCCTTAAGGCGTGCCATTCACAGGCGACACAAAGACAATACGCGTAAGACGATTGTCTCGTTAACGCCCTGTTTAAGACGGTAAAATCGTTAGTACTTTATTCGGTACTCAACTTCATTACCGCCTATTCGGGTGAATGGGTAGCTTTGTGGAGCTAATATAGAGAACAATTGGGATCTGAGGCGGTTTCGTATCTTAGATGACTAGTTTCATCCTTACTACCCGCTATCCATCATAACTATGTAGATGATTGTTATGATCCCTATTTTACCCTATTTAGACCTAGCGACCTATTACATAACTATCTTCTTAGAGAACACCTTTCAAATATGTCACGTTTTTGCTGAAAGTTTACGTAATCCCCAGCAAACAAAATGTCGGTTGTAAAAAATTCCGAGCGCAAAAGTCTTTGGAAGTAGGTAATGATATTGAAATTATTTTTATGAATTTGAATAACACGTACAGTCGTTCACCTTGCTGCTTTACGACATAGGCAGAATATAAAATAGCGTCGTTGCTATTTTCCTGAATTATATGGCTGCGTAGTTATAAAAAGCTGTTTACCATTTTTATTCCAGACCTTAGCGACCTAAGTACCTTCCTCCTACTAATCTAATTAACTGACTCATAAAAGCTAACGTACAAGATTATCGACGTAAAAAAACACTAGTTTTGTAAGATACGTTTTTATTGTAGGTAATCTATCATGGATGGAAAGAAAACTCCGTCCGTCGTTTTTCTTGAAATCGCTGACACAGCGTTCTGTTCTCGATCAAATTATACGTCGAGCTTAGAAATTTGCGTGATGAATGAAGAAAGTAGGCATGAAAAGGAGATGGCGATGTACGGAATGATACCAGAGGAAAAGGGAAGGCCAAATTCGTTTTCGTCAGAATGTTAAGTGAGTTAAATCTGCGAATAAAAGGTGGGTTGCGAAGTCAGCAGCGACTCAGCCTTTACTTGTCGCTACGTTGCAGTTATTTTGCCGAGTAGGCCAAGCGACACAGAAGCGTTTCACACAAAAGAAACTGTTCGAGACTTAAAAAGCTTTTTTTTTCAGTTAGCGCACGACTTAAATCGTACTTGCATTTTTCTAGGCTTGGACCATCGCAAAGTTGAAATATATTGTTAGAGACATCATCGTCATGTTCATTATTGTGTCCTACCCTCAATTGATTTGTACTCTATCTTAATTTATCACTATTATTGTACTGTTTTGTTAGGTTTTTAAAAGTGTTACGCCTTCAAAACTATTACTGAATAAAGCATTTTATTATTATTATTATTCACTAGAAATAAAATCAAATATTATCAATCTATGTTGATATTGATTTTCAATATTCCGAATAATTTCTAAATAACACCATCGGCTGCCGATCAAATCACTCTCTAGAATAATCTTGCATCACCCTCAATCATTTTCCCAGACATCCCCAAGGAGCAATATCAAGATCCTTTTAGGAGAATAACCAGAAGTGAGCGTAGCACTAGCCAGTCCTTTGCCCTTGTTATCAGCGATGATCTAAACACAGGGGACCCTGATTACAGCTGGAGGCGCCTCAGACACGCGATTGTTTTATAGCGGAATGGCGAACAAAGTGTTGTTGCGGACCCACATATAGCTAACTTCACGCTGTTGTAGTAGCTATGTACTACATATAGCTACGTAGCTAACTTCATTCTGCTTAAGTATCTGTAGTCTATAGTAGTTGGCATACACTGTTATACGAAAGTTTAGAAGGATACATGCATTGTTGCACGGATGATTGCCGGGTCAAATGGTGGATAAAATGATAGACATTTAAAACATGGCAACAATGCATGATTAAATTCTAACGTCTACTTTGAGAAAATATTTTTTATCCACAGCTCGGTTCTAGGGGATAAAGCGTTCAATATAATGTAAATATGATCAAATGAAATTTTATACTCATATTATTTTTGCTTCAGACTTTAGTAAAATAAACTTTTAAAACTTTGAAGAAACATAAAGTAAAATTATTAGTACTGCGAAAATATTAAGTTATTGAATATAAAAAGTTTTAGAAGCGAAATCTTATTCAATTTCAGAATCACACGTATTTGCTTGCTGAAATATCTGAATAAAATGTGTTTTTAAAACTTCATAAGCGCAGTCGAATAAGAACTCTAATACTTCGTAGGTTAAAACTAAATTGACGGTTAATGTTGCGGTTAGAAGGGCCGTATCATTGGCTAGAAGTGATACCTGACGATGACGATGACGACGCCTTTGTGGCGCAGGCAACCTACTGCGGGTTCGATTCCCGCCGCGGGACAAAAGTTTGTACGATCTGCAGATATTTGATCCGGGTGTTTTGGATGTTTTGTTTGTTTTGTAAAAAATATCTATCTATGTAATTGAATGTACATTGTAAGATGTATCAATTATCTAGTACCCATAACAAAAGCCCTGCTTAGCCTGGAGATAGATAGTCCTGTGTGGATTATCCAGCATTATTTGTTTATTTACCTTCTACCAAAATGTAGTGCAATCGATTCTCTATAAATACATGTGTAAATTAAGTTGCAAAGTCGGTTTGACTCCGGTAGTTCCCTAAGTTACTGAGTGCAGTACAGTATTAAGCCTTCGAGGAACAAGGGGAAGTCATAAGTAAGATCCGAGCTGTTAAGATGCATTCGACTGATTAGTGGGAGCTAGGTAACTTTTGCTGAACGTCTATTGGACCGGAATTCTGTGTCGGGTTAAATTTCTGTAGCTATTTGAGTAAAATGTAGTTGGAGGTTCGAAGTAAACAAATCTATAAAAGATGCGTATCTTTGAATGTTGTACATATGGAACAACATACAAGGAGGAACTTTTCATCCATTTCTCCGTTGCCGCGATCGTGGTCACGGGTCACCTCACGTGCATCAACGCGGGGACGTGGGGAAAAGAAAAAAGCGATAATTAATTGTTAATATTTTAACAATTGGCGAAAGTTTTAAAAGTTTGATTACAGTCATATTAATAGATTGAGAGTTGGGGCCACCTCTATGAAATAGTTTCTTAGCTCTATTTTCACTGGCATAGATTTTTGCTATAGAGCTGCATCTAGAACGATTCCCGCGACATGTAGAGCCCAGAGCGTTAATTTTAATACGTACACTAATTACTCACGTTGCGTCGTACGTAATTACTGATTATTTTCAACTTGTTTAAAAAAAGAAACTGGTTTCATTTTAGCAACGTACACAAAAGTACCAAAAAAACTCACGCAAAACAGTTTGCTCAAGCCCCTGTAAGCCTCAAATAAAATATTCCCTCTGAAATCTTACACTGAAACGATACGTCTTCATGTTGAACAAGCAAATTGTTTCCGAGCGACAATTTATGGAATGTGTAATGTCGGATTGATTCCGTGTTGGGCTTCTGTAATTTATGCTTATTGGGAATATTGATTTCGAATATTTCACAGGTTTTGTTTTGCGGCTGTTTCTTTGAAATTGTTGTGACTTACGTGGCTGCTGAGGTTTTGTACGTACCTGAAATTAAAAAAGTGTGTTTTTAATAATCAGTATGATTTTGTCACCTACAAATTATAATTTGGGAATGTAAACTAGGTACATCAAAATTGAAATGCCTAACATAAAACTTAGCGAAATAGATTCATCACTATTAAATCAAAGCAAGGTTTATACGTCACTATCAAAGAACCATGGGACAGCCCGAATCCATCAACTAAGTACTTAACCCAGTCCCAAGCTATATAGGGACGCACATGAAACGCAGATCCGGAATTGCACAGTCAACCGATAATATCCGTCTATCATTGAGTCTCATCAGTAGACCAAATTAACTTTACCTCCCTCACTTGTTCTTTTGCCTGTCGGTTCGCTGACAGTACTAAATAACCGTAAAGAGGAAATGATCCTTACATACAAAGAAAATTCCCTCCGCTGAAAGACGGCGAAGTATCACATCGAGCTCTTATTATGAGCCAGTGCTACCTTTAGCTATCTTATTTCAATTTCTTCGCTCCATTGATTGCAGATGCCTCAAGCGTTCGTTTGCAGTTTCGCAGACAGAGAGGGTAAGACCTCAAATAACGAGTGCATGACAAAGACAGCCTCTGTTTTTCTTGGAGAAGACGAAAATATCGAAAAAAGTTATCGCATCAAAGTCTCGGTGCCCTTAAAGGTCTCATTAAAAAATGCTTTGTGCAAAAATCCGTTCACGTTCAATTTTTAAGCCAGTCGGCGGATTGGTCGGAGGGAGTAAGCGCTTTATATTGTTTTAGGTAACGTTAACTTTGCTTATTAGGTACTTACTCAAGGAAAGTTAATTTGTAAAACAAAAGGAAATTATTTATATTTTTAATGGGCTTATTTCTTTTCTTAGATCTTACGTTGTTTTAAGTTTTTATCATAACTATTCTTATACAACTACACTGAATCAACTTCCAACTGGTTTTTTGGATCGGATTCTAAAAGCACGTTCTTAAACAGTTTCAAGAAGATGGTAATTATCGATAATTCAAAAGAAGAGTAGTCAATGAAGCACACTTCATTTTTCACCCCCTGAAAGCCACCCCGAGTAGAGTTCTTTAACTCCTCAGGCAGCCGATTTAACTTTTCTTTTGCAAAAAATGCTCCTAGTCGGCTGCAAGTTGACAGTTTTACATTACGTCCCGTTCAATTCCCAGGATGTCATGTGTCAATAGCGAGATTTACTTTTAAAACATGTCATTATTTTTTTATATCACATGGTGCGCGCAAAAATGTACTTATTTCGCGCTCCGATGGACTGAAAATGTGACATCAGCGAGTGTGAAGGCGTGCTACTCCATCGTGCGTAGGGATGATCGATGCACGATATCGATGTTTAACCTCATTGACCTCAGTCTTGCTATTTTTGGTTTTCTGATACATTTACTTTTGTTGCCGAAAATACAGGATGCGTACCCAATTTTATCGATATATCTCCGATTATCATTGAAATACGTCGCATCTACGTAATCTGTTTAACATGACATGATTTCGATGATATTTTTAACACATTAGAAACTGATAAATAAAATTTTACGATTTAGGTTTATCGTAAATAGACATCGATAGATAAATTTAAACGAGACTAGGGCAACCCTACTTTACTGCTATTTTACGAGGTGGTGTGATACAACACTCAATATCTCGGCCTCTTATGTTCACGGCCACTGACTTTTGTTCATTTGTATGTGGAACAAAATAAATAACGCCCGGTAGTTACGTATATAACTCTATGTGGGTTCTACCTAAACTGAACGGGAAAAGTCTTTACAATCGACATCCGAGTGGTGTTTTAGTTAGACTTTATAACCGGATAGACTTGTCTGCCACAAGCTTTTTTCAAAATACTTATCTACAAAAATAATAAGAAAACATTCATTCCTTGATGTAAAAATGCGATTCGGTTTAATTTCATTTCAGAAAGGTATTTTGAAAAAAAAATATGGCAGGAACCTGGGTTCCTGCCATATTTTTTCCACTGTATTAAAATTGGAGTATTTATCTAGATAAATACTATTTTAATACAAATAATAGCAGACCATGGTGAAAATTTGCTCAAATTACAAATCTTTTTGGTATAACGTTTGTATGGAAAATTCATCCGTCGCCGGACCTTTAAGGGCACAAATTTACCTTAACCCATAAGTCTAATTGCAAAATTGTCGTAACTATACGTGACTATTTTAGAGGTCGTGAGGAGTTTGCTACTCATAGACGAGAGATATAAGCAATTAAAATAAGATAAAGCTGTCTGCTCCATCTCAAATTTAAAAGGCTGTATTTTTGACCTCAACAAGATCATTCAGTCAGTTTGAAGTTATTTCACATAAGACAAAATGATTTACTTTTATCAAAATGAAAAGCTGTATGCTTCCAAGTCATTTTGGCTGTAGAGTTTCTACTCTACAGAGGTGTAAGAACAAATAACCTGCCATGCTGTAGGCAAGGCACACGGCGGCACCATGTAGCGTGAAATCCACAGGCGCGTGCCGGAGTGGTTAGGATTCATTGTGCCAGGGTATTGGGAGATTAGTGCTGTCTATACGCACGTTTTTACACCTACAGCAAATTGAACTGTAGGGTTTATAGTGGTGCGGCTGCCGGAAAAACAGAGGATTTGACTTTGATGAAATAGTTTCGGTTGGGTACTAGCTGGTAAATCTGCACGAGTCTTTTTCGGGGTTCGTTACTTAAATTACTGAGTTACTTTGGAACGCTGAGACGTAGAAGTAGTTGTAGTAGAAGGTAGAAGTTACTAAAATAATACCTTGCGTTGTATAGAGCAGAGTGGAAATAGAAGTCAAACAAAGCAAATGTGAATACTACTTCTGAGAGATATGCTTAGTTACCTTTTAATTCGCAGAAATGTAGGTTACGAATATCAAACAGTTCAAGAGTATTAATTTAATTTATGTAACAGAATACCTTACTACAAAATAGGTTTGCCTACTTCAAAGAACTAATAAAAAGTATATCAAAGATAATTTTTAAACCAAGTGATATTTCTTGTAATTTTTTATCAGTCTTGTTTGTTCGTAAATTTATGTTCTTATTGATTATAACTATCTTGTAATTTTTTGTTTATTTTATTGAATTCTTACTGAGATTAAAATTTAATAACATTAGGATGGAGAAGATTTATCGATAAAACAAAACAAGCTACATCGCGAGCTACGAAAATAAGACACGTTTTCCCGAGAAATAGAACAAAACATTACCAAAACGTGTTACACAATATTTTTAACCTCCTTACTTTGATTACCTTGTTAGCTACATTGTCTTCATCAAATCCGAGCTCATTAATCTACGGCTCGTATGTAACGCTGTGTACGTGTTAATAAACATGGCTGTCGGCTTTAACGACGTGTAGGCTTGTTATAATGACGGGACAACATTCTCGCGTTACCGACACGTCATTATGGCCTTTGACACCTGAAACTGGGAGCATGGCGACGAACAATTATCGGGCGAGATAATTTAGACTGTATCTGGTTAAGCATGATTTGGGTGTGAAAAGGTAATTCTTTTCACACTTAATTTCAAAAATGCTTAGAATATCAACGTTTTGCAATAATTTGCAAAAGGTTGCTATTGCATTTTCCCCTGTATTAATGTGGTATAATAAAGTGTTCTATATATCTATCTTAATCTGATGGTAGATCCAGTAGGGTTTAAACTTAAAAAATAGCAATATTCAAATGTCCTACTGCTTGAATTATGGCATCATCATTATTTAACAACACACAGGTTATATAATTCTTGCGACTATTAAGCCATAATCGTTCCAGCTTTTCAGCCGATATCTTTTTTTGCTGTCACGAGATGATAATGATGAATATATTTATCTTCTAGACCTTCGTGATACACTGTCGGCCACATCTTTGCTTTCCATGAAGTTAATATTAAAAAAAAATATATAAAAAAAATATTTTGTTATTGAAACCTCATTATCGCCTTTTGTGGGTTGGACCTTCTCTAGGGATTGATACGTTTTGTTTTACGTATTACACCTGAGAAATCACTCGCGTGATGTATATCTGTGTAAAAGTAAAAGTCTACAGCAAAAATTTTTCGCTCATCACTTTAATTCTTACTTTGTACTCGAAACCTGACATGCAATAAACTCGCCCTTCCTCGTATCCCAAACTCGAATCCAACAAATATAATTCAGAATCTGAAATCATAGCGGTTACCTGAGTTGGGGTGTATTTAACCCAACCCATTATGCTCGTTGGTCAGAGGGTACATGAGCTTGTTGGGCGCCAAGTCGTGCGTGAAAGGTTGGACCTCTTATAGTGAAGCTTTGAGTATTTCGTACTAGGGCCGTCATTAATATTGCTTGTACTTTTACTTGTACTTTTATCAAGGACACTGTAACGTACATTTTAAAAGTTTGCGCGATTGCTTTTTGTTTATTCATACATTCTTTTTGTATATTTTGTTTATTTATCCACGCTGATGTCACAAAACCTCCAGTATACGAAAAACAAAACAGTATCCCCTATATAAAATTCTCGTGTCACAATGTTAGTTACCTTACTCCTCCGAAACGGCTTCACTGATTTTTACCAAATTTTATATGCATATTCAATAGGTCTGAGAATCGGCTACTATCTATTTTTCATACCCCTAAGTGATAATTTTAATTTTCCACGTGGGCGTAGCCGCGGGGCGCAGCTAGTAATAAATATTTTTTTACAAGATGGCGCGGTTGCTAGCTTTTAAATAATGAGCTATACTTCATTGCATTTCATTGTAAAGGTAAGCAAACCTGTCCTAGCTAAATAAACCGAATGAGCCAAAAGAATATAGAATTCGGAGTATGAAATCGTATGAAGCCTCGCATATTGTCAGACCGAGTAGGTCAAAACGCCGAATTCATTTAAACTATGTAACTATAACTTATATTAGAAGTAAGTACCTTCTGTGTACATACAGATGTGCATTCAACTTTACATTATCTTACAAATAAGTGAATTTGAATCATCTCTTCATAGACAAAAACTACCAAACTATGTCGCTACGACTAGGCAGGTATGGTAAGGCCGTTTACAAATAGAATTTCGATCTATTCAGGCTTTCATCTTAACCTTTCGATGCTCATATTTAAACGATAGGTAGACGTAGCCTAGATGTGGTTTGGTCTAGACGAAACCACGACGAGACACAAAATGACGGGACTCAAAAGCTCTCCACAGGTCTAAGACTTGTAGTGAGCTTTTGAGTCTCGTTATTCAATGGGCTGAAAAGAACTTGAATTGTCATTGAACTAAAACTTGAAAGGTAATTAATTTCAATTTAGAGGTCGCGAAAACTGAACTAAAGTAATTTGACACTACAAAAATTGTTGCTATCCTTTTTATTTCGATCGTTATGAAAGGGACGGCAACATTTTAAGTGCTGTCAAATTAACTCATAGTTCACTGCAAAGAAATTGTAAAAATTAGTCTTGAACAACCCTTGAAGCGATTCCAGTTTAAAGCTCGCAAGTGTAGTTTTTTTATTTTACATTACACATATCTACTAGATTAAAAATATAACAATGCTATGACAACTATTATCATGCCTCCATATTTCCGCGATCATTAGATATTTTTTTCCAAAATCCTTTTGTCTTTATAAGCTCTAAGCCATTTAGGCCATCGTAGTTGGCAACACAAAACGCCACAAGCTCTCCACTACAGAACAAGCCGTAATACCTACTGCCCTATTAGATCGGATTTCGTTAAAATATGCAAAAGTCTGTACAAAATCACACCCGAACAAAAAGGCGTACGCGTACCGGCACCGATTCACGTAAAGTATTGAACAAGACCCCGGAATGCGCGATGCAAATGGCCCCTGCGACAAGTGCTGCACCCTATTATGTGACTATGTCTTCTTTTACATAATACGCTTTTTCTTTCGCATTATTTGCGAAGGAATAACCGTATTCAGGAATCGAACGCGAGGAGCGAAGCGAGTGGCGTTGAATTTTATGCTGATGCTGGGTTTTTGATGCCTTACTAAACCTGGGGTTTTATGAAACTTTTGCTTGCGTACATTCTTGAGATTGTTAAAATATGAGTCTTTGTCAGCTCAGGTTTTTAAGAGAATTTGTTTGTAAGAGGTAATCTTCTGAACTACGTATTCGACTCTTATTTTTTATTATTTATAGCAACATTATACTGAGGAGGCTAGACTCCTTTGATGCCATTTGGTGCAAAAAGACAGCGTCACTGCTTAGCAAAACCCGCGGAAGCAGCAACATCATCCTAAATGCTATAGCTCAGATATGATCCTCTGATGCAGTTCAAATCCCTGTTTAATATTAAGTAGGTACTAACTCCTCTAGCTTTAAGTTCATTTGCAAAATAGACAGTTGTCTCAATAGTAAACATTTTATTTTATTTTTTTGGCTACGTTTTGTCTCAATAGACGAGAAGACATGAATACATGTGCATATGAGAAAAATATATAAATAAATAAGATGTGGACAGAAGTTAGTCTAATTTAATGACTTCGAATAATCTGTAGCAAATTTTAAAAAAGATAAATTATAAATTATACCTATAAAAATGTTCATAAATTAATTAAAAACTTGAAGCCGTCTCGAAGATCCATCATTAGACTTTTAAAGCAAAACACGTCGGCGAAATAATAAAAGTTCCAACAATATTTTTAACGTGTAATTATTTTTAGATGACCGTGTCTAAATAAAGCTTCGTAAAACACTCAATCAATGTCTTTGGTCTAGGCAGGAGTGCCTACTTAAATGTCTTTTTTCTTTTTGTTTTCTAAAAAAACTATTTCATATCAAGTGGTTCTTACAAAGTTTTAACCTAACTTATATACAGGGTGGTTTTTTGAGAAGGGCGGTGATAGCCAAGTCCGAAACCACGAGAGTTAGAGAAAAATCGTGAAAGGAGTCCTCTATAAGAAAACTATAACTGCATATTTCGTTTTTTTTAAACCTTTTAGATTTATTGGAAATCGACACGAATGATTTTTCAAAAAATAGACACAGGGTGTATTAATGAACCAATGGTTTTTTTTGCTGATATAGATCAATTTTAGCAAATAAATGTATAACTAAACATTAAAGGAAAAAAGCAAGGATCCTTTTTTTTTGATAAACCATTAGGGGTCGATTTCCATCAAAAGTAAAAGATTTAAAAAAACTAAGCATGCAGTTATTGTTTTCTTATAAATCGAGGGCATGACGCCTTTCACGATTTTTTTTTAACTAGCGCGGTTTCGAACTTGGCCATCACCGCCCTTCTCAAAAAACCACTCTGTATACTATGGTAAAACTAAGAAGCCACTTAAAATGAATAAATGCGATGAAATTGCTCAAAATGAAATTCCTACTGTGGTTATTTTTATTAATAAGTGTTCAATTAGGTAATCTTCAAACACAAGATATCTATCGTGCTACGAATATTTTAGTAGCGAGACATAAACCAGGTGTCTTAAAGTATTACGTAGGTACCCACCTAGGTTCCAACGTGTCTTATTTCTAATCAAAAAACATTACATGCATTCATTTTAGAACGTGATATACCTCACAAATTTCAGCAGCCTATGAAAATATCGATTATGGAAACGACCTCGTATACCAATCATACTCTGCCCCGGTTCAAATAAGATAAATCAAACATGTAGATAATAATGTCTACAGCCGAATAAATTTCCGGCAGCGAAAATAAAATCTATCGCGAAGAGCGAAAGTAAGATGGATAGGAGAAGTTTGGGGAAGTTAGCCGCAAGTTCGACGCGTCTGTTCTCCCCTTTAGCGGGGAAGAACTACTCTTTGGTGTACCTACTCTGTGTTTGAGTACGTTTTCTTACAATATTTTTTATGGTCTGAAAGGAAAATAGTTACTATTGTTTGTCCATTGATGTTTTTGTTGCGCGACAAAACTTTTTGTCTATTCGTAGTCTTTAGTAGAAAATACTAATTGATTTTCATTTATACTTTAAACCTATTAGTTTTTCTTGTCATCAACTCAAATCACTAGCTCGTTTGGGACGGATTGATCAATCGAAAAACCAATACTATTAATTATTCACCAAATCGCCTATTATTTTCAATCAAACCTCATTTCATCTAGCTTATCAGCCTAAATAATTGAAACATTCCAATTATTGAAGCATTTCATTTGTGGAATTGTAAAATAGATTCTGTCTGTGTATGAAAATAGCAGTGCTAGTTCATCAAAATACCACCAGAAGAGTAGGTTGGGACCTTCTGCCAGTATTGCCACTGATACACCGTGTTACCATAATTTGCAGCCAAATTCGTATTTCACGGTTGGGATCACTGCGACGTAGATGTATGTACATACGTACGTAGTATAAGTTAGATTTTTGTAACAATCTCAGAAGGACAGGGCTTGCAAAAATCCTGAGATTTGTGACAAGCAATTCTGTAAAAAAAAAATAAGGAGATGGTTCTGAAACCCATTTTGAAAATATTAGTTAAACTATATCAATTCAAGATGAACTTATCACACTTCACACTGATATTAGTATCAATATCCTACCTGTTTAGTATTTACCAGCCCAAGGTCCACTTGGGGTAGTTGTACCACAGCAAAAAATAAGTACCAGAATCAAGCCAAGAGCACAATGCTTAAGCCTAGCGACAACCCTATAGGATAGGGATGCCCTGGGACGGCGGCAGATTGATATTTGATCCCCGAGCTGCGATCGCTCGAGGCGTAATCCTTCACTATGAATGTTATACCGAGGATATATTAAAAGTTCGGGAATTACCTTTCTATTTGGGAATCAAAAAACGGGCCGAAAGCGAGCCAGGATCGCGTAAGGGTTCTGTACAACTGCAAACTGTAAAGGTTACATAATTACCGTTTTCTTTCACTAAAACTCCAGGTCCTTGGCAATTGATTAGTGTGAATTGTTACCTTATACTTATTGGTGATAGTTATTATTTTTGATCTAGACCTTAATCAAGACTCGTAATGGTCTTAATTTTAAACCCTAAAAAACCCTTTTTAAATTTTTCAGTGTATTGTTCATATCGTCCTTTTTCCTTTTATGTTTTCGTGGAACGTCAAGCGTTTGTCTAAAATAAACAATAACAACAATTTGGAATTGAATATTCAAGTTTGTTTATCCGACAAAAGAGAATAGCTTTGGGCAAAACACAACGGACCTTAGATGTAAATATCGTCATCGAGGAAGCGTCACGAACCACAATTTACGAGCGTCCTCAAATCAACAAAAACAACAGTAACAATGTGATCGCGCAATAAAGTCGTTCACAAATACCAAACACCGCTGAGGTACTGCAAATTGGACGAATAAAATATACTCCTTAAATTATTGGGGTCGGACAAACAGGGCAGCAAATATTGTCCGACCGGACAGGGCGGGCGGACACGGCTCGCCGCCGTTCATTAACTTACTGGTACAGTACAGTACTGGTTCTGAACAAAAACTGGGCTTCGTTCGCTGGCCATGAGCTCTGAGGCAGAATTTCAATTCAATTTAAAGAACGAAATATTACGAGAGCACTCTAAATATTCGCGAAGTTTTAGTCAAGGGTTAACTCACATCTAGAGTCGTGGTGATAAATCAAACTTAAATTATCTTCGGGTCGTCTTGTTTATGAAATGCTCTCTCACGGATCTGTAGTATGAGAAAGACAATAAACACGAAGCTAGCGTACTAGCGGCAAAACCACGCGGTTGTTGTGACGACCTCTGTGGCGCAGCGGGCGAAGGTCCGCCTGCGACGCAGGAGGTTGCGGGTTGGATTCCCGCCTCGGGGCAAATTTTTGTACGTTCTGCAGATATTTGTTCAGGGTATTCTGGATTTTTTCTATGTATAATCCTACTAATTGTCCTACTCGTGACATGTAGGTGTGTCAGTGCTGCCGAAGTGAGCCAAAACGGATCAATCTCAGCTTTATGCTGTTTTGCACCGGGGTACAAACCAGCGCTGGTTTTCAGTCTGACTCGGTCGTAATGCTGTGTGAATTGTCAAGCATTATTTATTTATTTACTTATTATTTATTTAGCGAACAAAATTAACGGTTTCGTGAGAAAATGGATACCTAAGCATCAAAAGTTGCATGGTTGACCCGCTAGTTGTACTTAACGCATTCACTGCCCAGCGGTGGCCGTGCGACCTGTAGGGGCGCGACACCGACTGACGGAAGTGCAGATGAGCACGTGTGTCACGGCGCACATGACACTTTCATGGCCCACGGACCATGAAAGTGTTAATTAGTAGCTTCGTTGATAAGGAGATATCAGCAAAAAGTAACGTCATAAAAATCCTGAATTTTGAACGCTATCATAAATTCTTGCAACACAACACCCGTCAAATAAATCCGCGGAACCTAATAGATTATAAATAACATGTCATTAATCACAGGGGAGACCTGTTGCTCAACACTTGACGGGCGAAAACTATTTAATATTTAACGACTGCGTGAAAAATTCACCACCGGGGTTATACCGTGCACGAACTCTCATTATGGAAATTTAGCAGATTTTAAGTGTCGAGTTTAGTTTATTGCCCCTCAGTTTGAAGATTGCTTTAAATACATTTTACCTTACCCACAAGGATTTTCAAATGTTGGTTCATTTACTGAAAAACTTGGTTAGATATACCACAAGTACATTCGAAGGAAAATTCGACATACGGTTGTCGGCGACATAGATAGTAGATAGATAATACTTTATTCATCACCTCTAAAAAAAAACAAATTTTACATTGAAACATATAGAGAACAGCAATGGAACTGGCGGCCTTATCGCTTAAAGCGATTTCTTCCAGGCAACCAAAAGTAGTAATCAAATAAAATGGCAAAGGCAATTCATATGGAATCATCTGGCGATCTTCAAACTAGATTGAGTTACAGACGTAGTCTAAACCTACTCCAAAAGTTCTTATCTCCATAATACGACACCGATAAAGTGAGAGAAATTAATATGAAAGTGATGTTAACTATTGCAAGTTCCTCCAGAGTAATCCAGATAATGGCATCGGGATGACAAAGTTATAATTACTTTTTATTTTCCCTCATCGCCGACGAAATTAAGCAACGTTTATTATTATGGCGAGATGTAGGTAAGCCTTTGGCTTTGATAAAGTTGAGGTGTCTTTATGTAAAATTATTATACTATCTGTGGTAAAGGTTTTTACTGAGATCTCCGATAAGAAGATTCTAATGGGGATTAGGTTTTGTTGTCATAGATTCTTGTTATAATTTTTGCAAGGTAACTAAAAGTTTATAAGGTGATACGAAAAACACTTTGTTGTCTTAAAATGTGTTACCAAAATTTTTATCAAATTCTTCGATCTTCTAGGATCTACACAACCTTCTAGAATCTGTATTTATTCTGTGTTATTTAAACTAAAAGAAGCTGAATTTCTAAGTAGGCATTTTACATTTACCACACTTTAATACAGATGTTAATGATTTATCAAATAATTTACCAGACAACGCTTGCATGCTATAAAGTACTTGATATTTTACGACATTGTAAATAGCAGTTACAGTGAATAAACCATTCGTATTGATACGAAACAACGCAACTGCATTATTGAAATATCATAAACAGAAACGTATCGGCGACCGACGTTGATGCCCGATGGAGCTTTACATCGCATAATTCGATCATTATTGAAATTGTTATGATACTGTGCAGTTGTTTTTGTTCATTAATACCAAGAGCTTTCGATAATCTGTTTGTTTCTGTGGTTGTTCGTCGATGGGTGGTGTTCTTTTGCGAGATAAATAAACAAATGAATTATTTTTATTAAAAAAAAACAAAGAAGAAATACAAAGTGCTCAAATATTAAATTATTTGACTGTGTTTGTCCTACATGGGCTTTAGATGTTAACTGTAAATATAGTAGAAAAGTTAAATAGCATCTCTCTCTATAGTTCTATCAGCATGGGTCAGACGCTCAGGCAAACAAAAATGTCAAAGCGCGCTTTCTGAACCGCCCATATACATACGGGGTTGGTACAGAAATTCATTAAAGCCATCGCTATTTACGAACGGCCCAGTCGGGCGCGGCGGTGGACAAAATAAACACAGTTTAATGATTATTGGAACCGAGCACTGCCTAGGTGTTTTAGTCAAGTGTAGTTAGTCAAATTACGAACTTTGTTTGCTAGACTTTCAAGTGGATTTGGATTTCTATTCTGTTTTATAAGAACAATGTCTATTTGATTTTGGGCAAAGCTACAATATAATTTTGTTTTGTGTCGGACAGTCAGGCAACATTTGAATATGTAGAGTTCTTATGCCGTAAACCTGCGCGCGGCTTTGTCGCTTTTTTGTGAGATTTACGATAACTATAATTTTTTTGAAAACCCGGTTTGTACTAACAAAAAAGCTTTCCCTAACTGCTCTCCCCAGTCACCATGTCATCAAAAGGTGATTGAAGTACATAAATGCCATGTTTAGGCTAGAATAACTTTACCTACTAAATAACTTTACCTACTGTAACTCATTCGGGCACAAGTTTCAATATACTAAAATGGTTATGCAAATATGTAAAAATAAATGTTCCATTACATTTTGTATGTTTTAATTAACTTTTTATGTCAGCATTTGGATGTAGCGTGCTGTGCGTCAGTAGGATAACTCGCGTCTAACAAAGTGTTGTCATGTCAATTAGGGTTGTCCATCAAAAATCGTGCAACGTTTACAACGTTTGCAATAGTTTTAGAATTGGTTGTTGCTCTGAAGAGAAAAAGGGATCTGAAATAAAGGTGACCATTGATAGAGAGCTTTGATGCAAAACTGACTTAAAGCTTGTTGTCAATATAATCAAGTTGAGTTTGTCGGAGAAATTCATAAAAAGTTTTATTACAATAATAGGTACGTTCAACGTTTACAACAGGCAGTTTAGCCTTATTCCACTCTAATCCACTGAGATAATCTATGAATGGATTAATTTCTACATTTTTTCCACTCTGATACATTTATTGGGATTTATTAATAAAAACTTATAATTCGCTGCACTGTTGTAGGATAAAAATAAAAACTTGATGGACTAAAATTATGTCCAGATTTGACGATAGAGCTCCGGTTTTGACAGAGGCTGACTTTTGTACTTATTTAAAGCCACTTTCTGTCAAAATAAACAACAAACGCTGTTTAAGCCGCTGTAGGTATTCACACTATCGCCGCTACCTTCTTTTTCTTACTATTACGTTAAACAAAAGAGTTTTCGTAAACGTTCAGTTTATAAAGCTATTTTTATTGTCATCATAATAGTTCTCTATAATTAAGGTAGAATGTCGAAGTTGCTCTCAAACTTTAATTTTATTTAATTTCTTCTTGAATTAAACAAAACTATTAGCGAGACATTAAAACATAATTTATGCCAGTTCAGATAGTTTATGGTGTGATATTGTAACCGAAGGATTTTTGAAACTACCTTTTGCTAAACGTATTAAGGCTTGGCCAAACCAACGCGTTCAATTCGCGTCCGCGGTGGCGTGCGCGGTGGCGATACTGCGCGTGCAAAAGTTGTATACACCGTCGCGTCCGCGGTGGCGTGCACGGTGGCGACTTTCCGAGCAGGTGTAGTATAAAATAGCTGCGTGCAGCGTCCTAACGTAACAAGCCCGATCTGATCGCCACCGCCGCGTGCAGACGCTGCACCGGACGCCGCGACCAATCAGAGGACGCATCGATGTGAACACGTCGCTACAAGTTCGTACACAACAACTGACCGCCACCGCGCACGCCACCGCGGACGCGAGCTGAACGCGTTGGTTTGGTCAAGCCTTTAATCATAAAAGACAGCGCCGCTAGTGTAAAGACCTAGCCCTTAAGGCGAGGATTCCCTGATTTCGGGGTTTTTAACTGTCCGTACCTCAATAACTATAAGTCCTATAGTTTTGAAATTCATACATATTATAGTTGAGGATATTTTCTAGTGCATCACTAGACAAAAACACGATTGGTGATATTTCACCCGATCGAAAAAAATATCAAAGTTACCTCTAAATGAAACTTTTAATGATCAGTGTGAATAGAAAAATGAATAAAATGACACAAAATGTTTACCAAAACATTGCAATCGTTATTACGCAGTGCATCACTAGAAAATATTTTTATATGCCATACAAATATTTTTCAAAACACCTAAATACCTACAAAATCGTGCTCGGCTGCCTGCGCACCGTCTTGTTCACTTACTCGCAATCATCGCATCTCGGGAATCCTCGCCTTAAGGTTTAATTATCAAAGCATACTACTACCCTAAGCTAGTAGTAAGCGAGATACGAGATTACCTAAACAATAAGGAGGTACATGTATTTCCCATTGTTAGCAACCCTAACCTAACCTAGGGTTGTTGAAACTAATTAACGATATAATGTTCGACAGCGGTCGCGTGTCAGTCGGTTTGTTCGTGCAAAATTATTGCTTAAGTAATTAGCAGACATGGGTTTTTATGTCCCACTCTTTGAGTGCTTCTTAATGAGTGCGACATTATCGTAAAACGGTGAAATTACACCATTGTAAAGCTCAAAAGCTGTAATGGTATTGGAAAGAAAGGGGGTGTTAAACAGCATTGGGTTTATTGAGTAGGTGCAAAGGTCGCGGAAAGGTCGCTGCGTCATGCGTAGTGAGCATTTTCGTAATCACATAATTGTCGTTGATAGTTTGAGGACGTTGATCTTAATTTAAGGTCATGTTTATGTCATTTCGCTTATTTGGGCATTAGGATAGTGTTGTTAATAACTTATTTGTCAGATAATTTAAGGAGTCGCCTTTAAAAATAGAGAAAAAATTAAATAATACAAAAAAATTATGGATTTCAAAACACGTTTATGACAAAACACAACCACAATAAAACATGGTGTGATCATGTTTTATTGTACAACAAAGGAAAAAAACAAAAGTAGTAGCTTAATAGTTATTCTACACTTTTGTAGCCTAATAATTATTTTACAGTAGCAGCCTGGAGTCAGGAAGTTAGCGGTGTTCCACCCCCGTGCCTTCGAAAGCACGTCAAACCGTTGGTCCTGCGCTTGACCTCTCCCCGGTCGTGTCGGTCGACCGTCACACCGGACTATGAAAGTGAGGGAATAGAGAGTGCACCTGTGTTTGTGCACACACTTGTGCACTATAATATTTAATGCGCATGGCTAGTCTCCGATAAAACTGGCCGCCGTGGTCGAAATTCGGCTAGGAGGACATTATTATAGTTATTTTAACTGATGAACTCTCTACTAGAACAGAAACGAACTATTTCAAATATTAGTTCGGTTCGCAAAACACGTAATTTTATTATATTAACTGAACTCGACTGGAATAGGCGCGAAGACTCAGGTATGCTTTGGCTGCGAGCTCGACTGCACCTGCCTCAAAAGAAAAGTTTTTGGCTTCACTTTTGCGCAGCAAGAAATTCTTAGAAACTCTAAAAAGTGCTCAGGTTTTTATGTTGGGAATTCCATTTACTAAAAGCATAGCTGTTCTGAACTATTTGAAGAACCCATCACTAAAAGCATTGAATGATTTTTATGTGCCAAGGTAAGTGAAATTTGTACAATGTTTTTGCATAGTGGGTTTACGTGAATGTTTTAAAATGTTTGCATCTGCTTACACAGTACATAGAGAAAGTGAGTCTAATTCAGTTGAAATTTAGGTTCTTTAAAGACAGTTTTGGAATATGAAGTTATTTGAGTATATTAATGTCTTTATTCGGCTTGCATCATCATTTTTAAAAATATTTGAAAAACCGTATGCTGGAAATACTAGAATACAATTATCGGGAAATGTTGGAAATACAGCAATTGTTCCTCTAACCTCTATCTTTAGGTACCTTTAGTTTGAATTCGAGGAAAAACAAACTTCAAGAGTTTATGTATATATTATGTACTTAGGTACATTGCAGAATCATATATGTCAAATATCAAAGTACTTTATTTCCTTTAGACTTTACAGGACTTTTGGACACGTAACAAAATTAAAATTACCTAAGTAAAACTAGAAAGTCAAATGATCACTTTTATTTTTTGTTCACTTCAATCTTTTTAAGGTAAAGTAAAGAAGCGAATAAGAAACCTTTACCTTGTTAAGTTGTTAGTTTTAGAGTTGGAGCAAAACTCGTCCCAAGCTTTTTTATCCTCCAGATAATCAGCTATTTTGTTGTAAGCTTTTTTACAAAGGATTTGTTTGAATGATTATTTGCTCCGCGAGGGAGGTATTTACGGGCTAAGGACTTAACTTGTGCCTGTGTCTGATTAATATTTCTGAATGGGGGCTGAAGTGGGGTTGACAGTAGTAGAAAAAGTATTAGGCATCAAATGTAAACAACAACCAACAAAATAATATACAATTTTAATGTCGGTTTGCAGCTTTGTCAACTAGTGTAACTTTGGTGTTCCGGGTACTAAGAACTTACCTACTTCTATTTTAATGGAATATTTGAATATGAGTGAGTTGTTTGTCTAACTACTATACATAATGCTTCGGTAAGTTTTGACTGTGACGATAATTTCGATAGAAACAGTCTTTACGTTTGCGAAAACGGTGCACGAAAAAAAATATCACTTCCCTTACCGCAAATTCTTCTACTGTGGTCGGACTAGTGCCAGCTCATTTAATTCGTATTAATGTTCTCGACGCCTTGTTTATTGGCCTCCTATCACGTGATCCTCTGGAACGTTCTGGAATATTCGAGTGTTCGAGAAAAGTTCCATATTCTCGCCACATGTTTACGACTAGGGTTCATTTTATTGTATTGTTGAGGTGAATTCTATACGTGGCCAAAATGCCTTATTTGGGAGAGTGTGTAGCGAGGTTTATGAAGTGAAAAGTAGTGTCGTGTTATCATAATGCTTTACTGTCCGTATTCTTATTCCCTTGAGTAGATTTACGTTGATATTTTCTGAAATAATATGTCTACTCAATATCTAGAACCTGTGACTTTCGCATTTACAAATAAAATTGTGAAAGTCCTTTCGGATTTGTTAAAATATCAGTCAATTACCTTTCTCATTCAATGATTACCTACCTATTGAACACCAAATACAAAGAAATACCTAAAACCTCAAAGTAATCGAACAAAGACTCGAGTTTTTCAATCAATCAAAAGACAAACGGAAGATCCAATCTTTTAAAGACGAAACAATGGCACTTCTTTTCACTATTCTCTGGTGAGACCCGACATTTTTTATTCTTTCCTATTCGTAAATTTACCGTGTGCGTAGTATTTCACCTCTGGTCCCTTGGGATGATGAAATGTAATAACTTGCTGTATTACATTTGTTTGCTGCCGATACTGATAAAAATCAAATCTGTGGTCCTACATTTTTATACAACTTTTCGTAGAATTTTCACTAAACCACTATAAAATTGCTTGCAAAGCAGACAGCGAACAAAATGGTAGTGTGAACCGCACCTAGATTAGGGGGCTGAACCACAAACTTGAAACATAAGATTGTGCAATATTTTCCGAGCCCCTGTGCTCGATATCTCCGAAGCTGTAGTTTCGTGGAAACAAAACGGATCAGCCTGTATCTCGTGTACCCAGAGAGCCTTCGAGCTTTAGAGTTACTAGATACGACACTGGATTTGAATAAGCGATTTGTTCTGAGCCAGAGTGCTGCACTGGAATTTTAGGAATCTGAATTTAGAATTTACGAATAGAATCAAAGTGCAACAAAACTTTTTGCGTAGCTTTCCTTTGCTCCAATTTTAAATTAGGAGAAAAACATTAATATTCGCTTTTAAACTTGAACACTCAGCCCTACTTGCACAACGATTTTTAAATGACTAATTTTGATTATCTTTGACGTATTTGTATGGTTTGTCAACTCACTAATCATATTATTATGAAAATTAAATATCCTTATGCAAGCCGGCCTCAGTCTGGTTTAATGAAAATATTAGACTGTCTACCGTTTAATTCCCGGTGAATGAAAACGGTAGACAGTCTAATATTCTCATTTCAGTCTCATATCTCAATCAGTCTAATATCTCAATAACAAAGATTTTAAAAAGAAAAATCTCATGCAATTTTTGCGAAAATTGGAGGCCTAATCTATGTTTTTGTATATCTCGCGGCTATATCTTGCGAGAAGAGTTGCCAGGGAGCGAGCGATACGCGAACCTTATTTTTCGCGCATTACACTTTGAAATTGTTTGAAATATGTTATAGCCATCATTGTGGATGAAACTTACCTAAAACATACGTGTAGTAACAGGTTCTTTGAACTTGGCGCAGTGTTCGTGAAAGATACGGTTTCATAATATTAAAGCAAGATTTCAAAGCTTTATGCTCAAGATAATTTTGAACAAGCTCTAATTTGAAGTCTCAGAATGAATTATGTTCTCATAGGTAAGTACTAAGTACGGGTTTTGTCTGAAAATTTGAAAGCTTTTTTAAAATCGTTTTAACAGTTTTCGTAGCACTATGCTACGAAAGGTCTACGCCTCGTAGAGCTGCTACGAACAAACGTTCATATTTTATTTTTTAACTTTAACGGGATTTACATACAGTACTAGAATTTAATAATGGAATAACAATGGATCTTTTTAAAAATTACATATTTTTTCTGAAACAAATTCGCAATATAAAAGACCTTAAAAGAGTTAACGTGAATTCCTAATAAAGTAAAAAAAACCTAGTCAGCGGCTTGTCAGTACCTCGGTTCCAAAGATCTGGGGGATTCGATAAAGCGATTTTACATGCTAACTCTTTACAAGTACACAGGACATGGACTTAAGCGGGTTCAAAATAGAAAGTTTATAAATATGTTAACAGCTTTCACTTACGATTGTTGATAGTATCGTTTTTGTCTTACCTGAAACAAAAAAGTTGCTTAAATACAATTCACAAAATCAAAAACATTCAATATAAGTTATCTTGTACCCCGCTGTGCTTATTTTGGCGTTAGATGATGCTGTGGCGATGGTCCAGAATTATTTATTTTTTTAAACGATTTTTTTAGATATTACAGTCATTTGACCTTGAATAATTAAACTCATATAAAATAATTAAATAAAAGATGTGGAGCCACTACAACTATATTATACGTTTTTTTGTGTTAACAGGAAGACAACTCCAATTCTTTATTACAGCTCTACGTATTATTATTAAGTAGGGCGCTTATTTTAATAACAAATGCGTTTTTAAACTTCAAAACAGATCTTAGTCACTTTTATTTTATGTAGCATAAAAATATGTGTATACATAGCTGTGTTTAAATAAGCAGGTCAATATTTAAAATGTAATATTTGGTAGCTCTAAAACTTATAATAATCAAGTGAAGTGTTCAGAAAGCCAAACATTGGTGGTGTTTCTCAATCTGTGGTTGCGTGTGTTAGAATTTTCATTTGTTCACGTTTCAAACTCCGACGATATACTTTGACATAATTTGACAGTTTGCGCAAGCCTAAGCAGGGCTGGTATGACTTGGTTAACCTGTTTATCGTGTAATTAAACTCTAATTAATATTTTTCTCATGAAAGCTCTACTATAAAGCTTATTCTATGACCTAAATACTTTGATATCAAATGTATTCGAATTCTTAATTCAACATTCGCTCTCAGTTTACGATATGCACCGATGATTCCACAATGTCATTTTATTAAGTCTCTCTTCCGATTCGAGATGATAGGGACAGTCGACATGTGTCGTAGACGTGTTGAATACTCGCTCGTTTCCCTCAGAAATACTCCAAACTTACTTTCCGTCGGTTTTTTTGGGTGTTCGGAGTTTTTGATTGCTCGGAAGGTTGTATTTCTGTGACGGAGTTAAAAATAGACTTTGCGTGCGTGCGGACTTGCGGTGCGTTAGAACTTTTTTAAATGACTATTTGCGCTGATTTATAACTTTATTTTTGACCGTAGGTATGCTAAAACGCTTCTCAGATTTTAGCGGCACTGTAATCACGATTTTTATTATACATTGTTCAATTCATTTTTATAATCAAGCAAATACCAAGTTTTGGTGCAAAATTTAAAAATCGATGCTATATTTTTAATTTTTAACTCTTACAGCAAACATAATAAAAGTTGTTTATTAAAAGTTAAAGAATACATACAGACAAGTTAAAGTGAAAAGTAGGTAATAGAATGATGTCAAAATAGCGTTACATAAACATCACGTATTCAAAAATATATCGGTAAATTTTACAAATCTCCACACCGCTTAGCAACCTCCCCTAAATAGCAATAATATCGGAGGCAACCTTAGCATGAAATACGAAAACCTTCATCTAAATATCCATTTTAAAATCAATGTTCGTCTGGTCTTTATCGGCGGGTCGCGTTGAGAGGCAGATTGAGGGCTAAGATCCCTGCTTAGTATGCAGCAGGCACCAGGCTACCTTCCCATCGTACACTTCACCACTGGCTACAGAATAGCTTGAAATTGTGACAGTATTATAGAAATATCACTTTCTAATAGCCGGTTGTTTGTCGCAAAATTGACCGATTGACATGAAATTTCACAAGAAATTATTGAATGTGTTGTCTTCGTACACAAAATCAACTATTGACAAGAGATTTGAATAAAATAATGAAATCTCTTGTCAATCTCTTGTCTTCAATTGTATTTGAAGATACACATAGATTACCAGCGTACAAATAACCAGCTATTATTGTAAAAATGAATTATATACACATTATAAGATAAAAATGTTATAACTAAGAATTAGAGAAATTAGTAGAATATGCAGTTCTCTCGCTGAAAGCAATTTTTCCCGGGCAATAGAGAAAAAGATAAAGGAAAAATAAAATGTTAAGTTCTATTTAAAGACGAATTTTGGATGATTTAAAAATTATCAAATCAACCTAAGGGCGTCAAGCTAATGTACCTTTTTCAGAAGAATTTATTACCTACGCACAAACTAGATACGTATCGCACATACACCATCCCAGAAGTTTGTTTTGAACATAGCAAATAAAAAGAACTTTTTACATCAAAACTTTTTTCTCGCTCAGATTCGTACGTGAGACAGACTTTGTTTCGATCCTGATTACTGTCTTGAATATTTTTTAAAATTGTGACGAAGTAGTTTGTTAGTTATCACTTATACTAAAATATTCATGAAGGTTACAGAAGTGTAGCCCACATGGATGCTGCATGGAGCAGCTAAGAACAACAAATGCGTCATGAGCTCTCCATTATGTTAACACTGGGTCTTAAGCTTGATTCTTTCAAAGATACTGATAATAAGTAAACTGCTAGCTGGACTGAGTTACGCGCTTATTGATAGATGGAACGCGGTATATAAGTACGTAGTCAACTAAAGTGTTGATTTTTACATCTTAATGCCTCCGACTGTCAAGCCACAGGCGGCGTGAACGCACAGAAAAATGGTATGCTAGCTATCTAAATACGATTCGTCTATCTAAATTCGAGGTCGAATATTTCGAGTCACTCGGCCCAACACTATCTTGGTGCCGAATTCCCGACGTTCAACGCAGAGCTGCAGTTTACGAGGTTACGTACGAAGCGGTAGGTAACTGAGTCGAATGGAAATTGTTTTATAATTTTGTGACTTCATTTTCGGTGAATTCATAAAATGAGCTCGAGTATTGCAATTAAATTTTTGTCCGGCGGATATACTTCTCATGTTTTCAGACTGAAAAACTGTGCTTTTTTGTATAAAGTATAGGAAAAGCTCTGTGGGTTTTTGTCCTTAACTTAAAACTTAAAGTTTCAAGTAGCTTGATACTGCTAATGTATCTTAGTTATACTCATATTTTATGTATAAGGGTAGTAGGTATATTTTATTCGATTTAGATTGGACTCCTGAATGTACACGACGCCGAAGCAAGCCAAAAGACGCTGGCACGATGACATAGACCATAGTGGTAGATACCACTGAGCAGAAAGAAGTGGTGAGAAACGGAGGAGGCATTTGCCCTAGAGCGATAAAGTTTAGGCTCCTAAAATAGTACCTACATCTACATGATATAGAATATTTGACTGAAATAAAATAACAGCAGATTGTTACTGTGCCTATTCAAAGCTAAAATCATGACCATAGCCCCATAATACTCTAAATCCCTGCGAGTATCGCAAATAAAACCCATTTAATTAATCGATTCATAGTCTGTTCGGATTTATGCTCGAAAAACAATAGTTTAACCGCATGCCGTACATTGCATTGTTAAGTAATGTTGGACATAAGTCGAATAAAAGCTGGCGTTGCGCCACATGTCATGTATATTGTACAAAAGTCATATCTAATAGGTTTGCGCTGAATATTGTTAGTGTGTTTTTTTATGATGTTATTATTTGTTAATGCAATGTGATGTCATTGATATGCATATTTCAAGCTAAAATGTAAATCAAATTCTAAGCGAAATTGCTTAGAAACATGAACATAGCATTAGAACATTTAGAGCACTAGTTCATTTTTATAAAAATCGTCAAATTGCATAGAAACTTAAAACTTTGAACGCATTTTTTATTTCTATATAAAATCATCCGCGAGGTGTTCTTTGTAGGTATCGGAATTTTAGAAATAGTGGCTTGCATATAAAACATTGATGACGCCATTGCTCGCAATCTTGTTCAGCCGTTTCAAATACCAGCCCTTCCTCTTCCCCTTCGGAGGTAATTCAGCGAATTCTTTAAAAACAAATTATTTTAATTGAAATTCTGTGTTCTTGCTGTTGGTTCGCAACAGGCGTGATTTATGACAGCTGTCAAAAGTTCACTAATTACTGTTGTTTATACCTTATCCTAGTTTTTGACTCCCCCAACTCGAAATGGAACAACTTACGTTCGTACATGAAGTTATATGATCATTTACGTAATTTACGAATTTACGTAACACGTTTGAAGTGAATTGAGTTTTTTGGGTGTTTTGAGCCTTCGTGAAATCAAAACCCAGATTTTTCACATTTTAATTAAAAAAAAAATAACTGACAGTTAGAAAGAAGGTACCTATTTAGTTATTTTCTTGTTTGTAATCTTTCGTTGATTTAGAAATGCTTGTTATTTCGCAAACAGTCACTTACATCAAATAACATACCTAAACACAAACTCTCAAAGGCTTTCATACAATCAAGTTTTCCCAAAATGACTCCTCACGAATGTTTAGTGAGCCAAAAACTTAATTAACGCCAAAAGGCCTCTACACAGTCTATGGCACTACGTCATCTCTCGGGAATTTTGAGTAATTACACCTCCACCATCCTGTGATCGTTCATTCGTTCATCCGTACATTCGTTCCGTTCATTCGCCCTCCGTGCTGGAAAGAAACTTTTGCCAATTAAGACAACTCCCAAATAGCAACGTTCAAACTTCCTTTGGACTTTTGTTCGTCAACTAATCGTGACATAATATACAATACTATATTTTTATTTTCCTTGTTCTTTTATGTGGAGACGCGAAATGAATACAAATAACTTTTGTAGTAGAAAAATGAATACAAAGCGTCTGCGGAAGTGTTAGGAAATGTTTGCTGTATATTTTGTTTAGGGTAAGTGTGGCAGTTCATAATATAGAGATTTGTAGAAGATACAAAGTAGAGACGAGATCTGAAATAATATTTTATGATAAAAGATAACCCCTTGCAATAATTTAACAAACAGCATATGACTATAAACATTATGAGCAATAATACCAACATGATATTGTTGCTATGAAAAGTTAATGAGCTTTTTATAGCGCTGGCAGTCAGCTTCCAGTTGTCACGTAATAAAAGAACGCAACAAAATATGCTCAGAAAAATGAACGACACATCTCAGAAAGGCACACGCTTGCTCTCATTACCCTCTAATTACCGAAGCGGGGCGGCCTCGCCCGACCGCTGCCGGAAATTCAAATTTCGAACGTTCCTCGCTAGCAAATTACGATTTTCCCACCATAAAAAAGCAATGCCAATACGAAATTTAAAAACGGTTATTGTTTCCTTTTTATGATAATTACTTGCGTTGAGCCGGCTGTCCAACATTTAAACAACAAGATTGAGTTGCGATTTTATTGTTGGCTCGTTTAATTGCGCTACGAGAAGTCAAACATTTTTAATAAGTAATCTTTTCATCAAGTTGTAGGATCTTTTTTAATAAAAATTATCTTTTTCAACGAACCACTTCATTAAGGCATTCAAAGCTGCTCTGAGGTGATTATCTCCACCGATAGCGTTCACGTTGCCCGTGCCATAATATCCTTATTAAAATACGCTTTCATCTTTGTTATCAGGTTGCACAGTAACTATCGCTTTACACACCAAAGAACTACATTCTTTAGCTACCTATTTATTTTTGTATCAGCCGGTTATGTCTCATTGCAGGGCATATATCCTTTCTTTCCACTACTTTATGTTTGGCGCTACTTAGCTCCAAGGTCTGGCATTCCGGGAGTGACACTTGCGTACGTCACTGTCCAGTCGTCACTTTATTGCAACACACAGGTACGTGATAGGTTCTCATCAGTAGTCGGGGATTCCCCAAGGTAGGTTTGCATAACCAAACAAAAACGTTTAATTATGAATTAAACGTTTTTGTTTGGCTATCACCTAGACGTTCGCCTCGCGGTTTCACCCGCGTAGTTTCCGTTCCCATAGGAATTCCGGGATAAAAGATAGCCTATGTCACTCCCTGAAAAGTAAGCTTCCTAACAGTGAAAGAATTTTTCAAATCGGTCCAGTAGTTTCGGGGCCTATTCAATATAAACAAACAAACAATCAAATCTTTCCTCTTTATAATATTAGTAAAGAAAACATGGAAGTTGTAATACAAATGTAATAATAGTAATTAATACAAAAAAAAACTTTGTTAACACATCAGTAAAAACTGTTGAACTCAAAGTAGTTAAACACAAGCTAATGTGATAAATAATTAGTTAATACAAAACCACATTGTTTTATCAGATTTACAGGTAATTTAAGGACCTCTGGGAGTTACGATTTTACGCTACTGGTATCACCAGAAAACAGATTTGTTTTCTCATTCGCCGATGCGTATCTGACAAATCTGATTTCTGTTTCGATGCCATCGGGCATCGATGACGTCGATGACGACCTTGTGTCACCCACGTGACCGTTGTGTCTCGTAATGTCATTACCTGGCGCAGTACCTATTTTATTATTATGCCATGCTAAGTTCCATTCCATAATTTTTTTTTGTGTTATACCCAAGAGTTATTATAGTGACAGACATAAAGTTCCGCGCGCTCGGGCGCTCTACCACGCGTACGGAGCAGCGGACCATCATTTTATAGCACTTTTTGCACACACGTTGCTTTTTTAGACAAAACGTCAGATCCCTTTGACTTTTGTGGAAGCATTTGGTGGGCGGAAATATTTGAGCAGGGTGAAGCGAATTTTTATTTCAATAAATAAAATTGTTTTATTAAAGCTTTTGCTAAGTATACCTCTATGACTTTTCCTGGTGTATAATTGTATCGAATGGAATAAAAGAATCAAACTATGTATTAAAATGGAATAAATATGGAATGGAAAAAATCTTGGTTTATATCAAGTTGAGTATTTTGGTTCGAGTTGTTATGAGCCTAATTAAGGTATATCTCAAAAATTACATAGTATTTGAAAGAATCAACAATGTTTTGAAATGAAATAAATGAACAGAAACGTGATTTAAAAAATAAAGATGGTTAATTTCAATTCAAGGTTTTTGGTTCGTGTTGTTTTAAGTAATTCGTCAAATGGTATCACAAATAGTATGAAAAATTATCTCATAAGTTTAACTTTATAATATTTGATTCACGTTTTCATCCCACTTTAAAAATAGTGATGCGTTCTCAAAACAAGCAAAATAAATTTGTAGCTTTCAACCAAACTTTATTGTAAATCACATTTCAAACTATTAAACAAAATAAACTACATTGAAAAGTTTACCCAAGCATAAATGAACAAGTCTGAAAACCTTTCATAACATGTTATTGCGTAGGCAGTGGAGCGTCAACGACGTGTTAAACAAATATGACGCCATTAAAAATAATTGTGTGGAATGAAACCGACGTCGGCTATGATAGTTCTGAATATACTTTAAGCCACAGAAAATAATATTGAAATTCTACAACAAAGGAACAAAAATGTTCATGTTGATCAGTCACAAATCTGTTGACTGCAACAAAAATGTTCATGATTTTTCAAGTACATTTTATACAGTGACCTGTTTGTAATTTTCCTGTAATATGCAAAGCCCTGATTACACCAGGCGAGTGTTCAATTCCAGTCATAACTCCAACCAGGCGCCCCCGAGACCGAATTAGTACGCAACGTGACCAAACTGAAGATTTTTTGTCGTTCCCTCTTCAAATATTATGCTGAGTTTGCATCAAGCAAGTTGGTGGTACGAGTTAAGAGAAAATACATTCACAAGCGACTTCTGTATGTTCTATTCATACATTGCTCTGCATTCTAAGCTAACTACGTTAGTCAGTTTAATTAATTTATTTCAAAAGAAGAATCGCATATTTGTCAAGGCACAGGAATCACATATTATTAAAAGATTTGTAAATCTTTTAATAATTTGTGATTCCTGTGCCTAAAGACTCCCAATAGACAAAATTACCTGTCGAAGCATGTATGCTTATATTAATTTTGTCTTTTGTTTTATATTGTGTTATACCTCTAACTCCGTATAAGAATAATAAGAATCTAGAGGGAGCTGAAAGGTTTTGGCATTACTAACCTATTAGATACTCTCCAGTAGCACAGCATTTAAGTAATTGGACTAAAACAAGTAAAGCTACTAAACCACTGCGTTACGATGCAAACGACGTCGCTCCATCATGTAACTGGGCCTTTATTTACTTCCTCTGGAGGCCTGTTTTTACAATGGTTCAAGTTGAATGTTATCGACTTTTGTTGACTTTTAACGGCAATTTTATGCAACAATATGATAATTAAGGAGGTTCCGCGTCTCCAAGTGTAAGTGGTGCGGAGTCAGTCATTTGTTCTGAGCTTTGCTTTTTGTAACACTTTTGAGCAGCTGCTTGTTTTGTTCAATTATTTGATGTTTTTTGTCGTGAATCCTCTTAAGGAATAAAAATCAACAAATTTCAAAAATTGAGGTCAGCAATTTCTTGTCGTTAACTCAATCTAAATGATGTTCGAGAAAAAATGAATGAGTAATGCTGAAAAATTCACACAGTCATTGTTATGAATGGACTAAGAAGGCACTATGTTTTACATCTCTGAAAAACATACCTAGCTTAGGTACGTTTTTCACGAATGTAGATACTTCGCATAGATGGATTTTGTCATCATCATCATCATCAGCCTATATTAGTCCACTGCTGGACATAGGCCTCCCCTAATGAGCGCCATAGCGCCCTGTCTTCAGCTTGCCGCATCCAGCATCTGCCTGCAGTCTTTCGCAGATCGTCATCCCACCTGGCCGGAGGGCGTCCTACACTACGTTTGCCGAGTCGTGGTCTCCACTCAAGAACTCGTTTACCCCAGCGGTTGTCGGTTCTTCGCGAGATATGGCCGGCCCACTGCCACTTCAGCTTGCTAATTCTTTGAGCTATGTCGATAACTTTGGTTCTCTGTCGGATGTATTCGTTACGAATTCTATCCTTCAAAGAGACTCCGAGCATAGCTCTTTCCATAGCTCGCTGAGTGACGATGGATTTTGTATCAAGATCCAAACAACCCAACTCCCCGAACCAAACCCCGACCGTATTACCGGAATGTGATCAGTGACCAGTGAACACATAATAACCATCAACCAACGTCGGAATATGAACATGACAAACTGGTCGGATCGACCGCACCGACGCGTGCGGTATTCATTAATGACGTGACTGCCCAGTGCATGACTAATGACGTAGTGATGCGATCCGCTGGCCTGAAGATAGTTAGGTTCATCCTAAATTATAAATAAATAATGTTGGACAATTCACACAGCATTATCTAGCCCCAAGGTAAGCAGAGCTTGTGTTATGGGTACTAGATAACTGATATACTTAATACAATACACTAAATAGATAGATATTTTTTATTATACATAGAAAACATCCAGAACGCCCTGGACAAATGTCTGCAAATCGTACAAACATTTGTCCCGAGGCGGGAATCGAACCCGCAACCTCCTGCGTCGCAGGCAGACCTTCGCCCGCTGCGCCACAGGGATCGTCAAATTATACAATAGGTGAGATTTTGTAGGTAGATTTTGCTGCTGGCATATGCTGGATGCGACAAGCTGAGGATAGGGCGCCTATGACGATTATAAGAGGAAGACCTCTGTGGCGCAGCGGGCGAAGGTCTACCTGCGACGCAGGAGGTTGCGGCTTCGATTCCCGCCTATGGACAAACATTTGCACGATCTGTAAACATTTGTCCAGGGCGTTCTGGATGTATTCTATGTATAATTAAAAATATCTATCTATGTAGTGTATTGTATTAAGTATATCAGTGATCTAGTACCCATAACACAAGCTCTGCTTAGCTTCGGGCTAGATAATTCTGTGTGAATTGTCCAGCATTATTTATTTATTTTAGATTGATGAAGATTGATTTGTAAGTTGTTACCAAATCAATGTATTTGTTCGTGGCTTCGCTATTACTAGGGATAAGATGTAAAAACCACCTTTAGACATAGATAGTTACAGTTTCAGATTGAACCGTTGAGTGTTTTCATCGTAAAGAAGAAACAAACAATGGATGGTTCATCCCCACGCATTTTTAATACTACCGTGATGAAATTAGGTGGACCATCGAAGTATGACACGAGGTAAAGATTTTCAGTTCTATGCCGAGCAATAGACTGTAGGCGGTTTGTTGTTTACCTCAACGGGTTAATTACAGTAAAACGATACCTTTTCCATTAGTTTTACCTGCTTCAATAACCTCCATTGTTTGGCCATAATAATCTCGACAACTAAAAGAAGTTCTGATCATCAGTATCAATTTCAATAATAACAATGCCGCATCATATTACGAAGGGCCATATAAAAGCTACTTATTATTTTAGCTAATATATCAGGCCCCCTGATAATATTTTCATAAAAATGATAGTTAATCATCCCTCATGAAAACAGGCTGTGGGGCAGAGCCGACCTAATTAATTTCTGCCTTCCATGCTCGCATTTTGCGAGGTGAATCATAATCGGGCTATTGGAACCATGTACCCTGTTTTCATTAGATAACTGATTAGTTTTTATACGAGTTTCCTGATAAAGCGGAATGTATTGTATTTTTTATATGATACACGAAATTTTATTAATTATCAGTTGAGCTATCTGTAGACTGTTTGCAACAGTCAGCAGTTAGCTCATTTGTTTCAATTGTAAATACTAGTATAATTTTCTTTGTGAATAATGAAAAATTTTTGTAAATTAACAGAGAAAATTACAATAACTTGGAATAAAATAATTACAACTTGTTTATACTCTTACATCTACATTGCCACGTTGAATGGCAATGCTAATTCGTTCACCGAAATAGAAGCCAGCATTCCTATCAGCTGCTACATATACTGGCACATACTGGTCTCCGCAATAAAGGCTTTGCCTAGTGCGGAGGCCGATGGTAAATTGTAATCTGGATTCACATCACATATATAACGTACATAATTATATATTTTTCATATTATTTATTTATTTATTTATATGTATATCTGAGGTTTTCAGTTCAGCTGTGTTTTTTGATGTACCTATGCTAGGCTGGGCTTATGGTCCTATTTTGTACCATGCCCAATATATAGCCTTCTGACCATTATCTATACTAATATTATAAAGAGGAAAGATTTAATTAGTTTGTTTGTATTGAATAGGCTCCCAAACTACTGGATCGATTTGTAAAATTCTTTCACTATTAGGAAGCTTACTTTTCAGGGAGTGACGTAGGCTATATTTTATCCCGGAATTCCCACGGGAACGGGAACTACGCGGGTGAAACCGCGAGGCGATTGTCTAGTAATATATAAAAAGATGTGGCCTACAACAGGTTTCCTCCCTATTGAAATAATACCCAGCAGTACTTTCTTCAAGGCAAGAGTGAATATGAGTGAATTGGTGTATTCTAGAACTTCGTGATGAATCGTCGGCCATATCTGTGTTTGACGATCTATGTGACGCAGCGGGCGAAGGTCGTCCTGCGACGCAGGAGGTTGCGGGTTCGATTCCCGCCTCGGGACAAATTCAATTCAATTCAATTTCAATTTATTTATTCAACAACTTTACAGGACAAACCACTTAAGTCTACATAATATATCTAACTCAACTTAACTTAAAACTAAAATTAAAATCTATGAAAAATGTTTATACGATCTGCAGATATTTGTTCAGGGTGTTCTGGATGTTTTCTATGTATAATAAAAAATGTCTATCTATGTAGTGTATTGTATTAAACATATCGGTTATCTAGTATCCATAACACAAGCTCTGCTTAGTTTGGGGCTAGATAATACTGTGTGAATTGTCCAGCATTATTTATTACTATTTATTTTTATTGTCTTCACTTACTTGCCATCAGATGAGACTGTGGTAAAACTTTTTATGTATTTTTTTTATGCGAAAAAGTAACACTGCCAATATTAAAAGACACACGAAATATCTCTTAGAACCAAATCAAATCACTACATCATCCTGGTTCCTAACAACCAGCATTGTTATTTAGTTACAGCGGGTCTCTGACTCTGATTTACAAATTGGTCGTTTCTAAGGGGCAGGCTTGTCCCGGCTTGTCCCAGCTATCAATGTTTACGTGACCCTGTTTTATTAAAATTCCTACTTTATCCCAATTTCGTAGCTTTCCGGTCCTTCCTTCGTGCTTGGGGGAGTAAGTGCCGCGGGCGAAGACTGGATTAAAGCCAGTATTGCCGCTTGCAATATTTATTTTTTACCGGGAATTAAAAAGTGGGTAAATCACCGCTTTTTAATGATTGCAAGTAGGGACGCAATTGGATTGTTGTCTAGGGTAGAATAGAGAAAAATTATGGCATCGAATGCGTAATTTATTTGAAGTTCATTCCTTCAACTTCATTAATGTACGCAATGTATTATGATGCAATGTAAGTATTGTCTACTAGAACAATCTCCGTGCTTGGTTTGACAGAACCAAGTAAGATATGGATATATACATGACTAGACGATCGCTTCGCGGTTTCACCCGCGTAGTTCCCGTTCCTGTAGGAATTGCGGGATAAAATATAGCCTATGTCACTCCCTGAAAAGTAAGCGTCCTAACGGTGAAAGAATTTTTCAAATCGGTCTAGTAGTTTCGGAGCCTACTCAATACAAACAAACAATCAAATCTTTCCTCTTTATAATATTAGTATGTATAGATTTATTTTAGTTTTTTTGCTTTATCATGATTTAATTGCCATTTTGTTTTAGTATTGTAACAATTCACGTGCGTCTTGCTTCGGCCTGTGTAAATTTTTTGCAAGTCAGTACTTTTCATTTTATTCTTATGGGTGGAATCAAAATTAGATAAGTTTAATAAACACCTTGGGTCGCTGAGCCATACGAGTGAGTAATTGAATAATATTAAATTAAGTGAATAAATTAAATATGAACAACAATAATAATTCATCAGCCTCAATAAATTTCAGTAAAATTTTAAAAGCAAGAGTCCGTACGTACCTACTTATTCACGATCCCTCTATGGGGGAACTTAATTAATTCTTACTGGTTGACTCTCGTTCCAATATTCTTGGCAAACATAAGTTTTTCTTCATTTTCCGAAGGGACGCATCACGTTACCGTTTGCGTTAAATTTATTGAACAAATCTGAACGTGGCTTGGATTTTATTGAGGAACGGAGATTGGTGGTAAATATTTTAGCAAAACAAAAGAAGGTAGCAGCTTTTTTTGCAAAGGGCAAGAATAATTTCGGGCCAAAGTGGAACTAATGCATAAGTCGGAACGTAGTCATAGGATCTTTGGCATAAGACCTCTATGAAAGGTGGATTCAGTTCCACATTTGTTGGAAATTAAGAACATGAACCAAATTTGACAGAGAGCATAAAACAAATGTAAGTTGGTACATATTTGTAATGTAGATTCCATATTTAAATTTTGCGCACACTAGGAATATCATATTCTACATTGTAGGAAAAACATTGTCGAATTCCTAGCGTTCGCAACACTGTGACTTTGACCTCTGTGGCGCAGCGGGCGAAGGTCCGCCTGCGACGCAGGAGGTTGCGGGTTCGATTCCCGCCTCGGGAAAAATGTTTGTACGATCTGCAGGCATTTGTCCAGAGCGTTCTGGATGTTATCTATGTGTATAATATATATGTATAATAAAAAAAATATCTATCTGTGTAGTGTATTGTATTATGTGTATCAGTTACCTAGTACCCATAAAACACGCCCATGGCCCATGGCAACCTGTATAGATAGATCTGGTAATGGCTAAGATTATTTTGTTTTCTGTTTTTTTCTCATATTTACTTAAAATATGATAAAAAGACTGATAAGACTTTGCATTGACTTACATATTTTATAAGTAAGGGGGAATTTCACTCATCATATTCGTTATTAGAAAACGAACCCATCCATAAAGAGTTCATTAGAGCCCCAAAGGGTGAGAGGGAGGGAGAGCGAAACATTGTTCCGCTCATTAACTTGACAACAATGTGACGATGGAATACTCCAAGACGAGGTATTTCGGCAGGGCCCGCTTGCGGCCCACTTTAGAAGGCCCATGACGACCCCTGTTGTAAAGTTTTTTTTATTAAATGGGATACATGCTTAGTGCTAACCATGGCTTATATCAAATAAATAAATAAATTAAATAATGCTGGACAATTCACACAGCATTATCTAGCCCCAAGCTAAGCAGAGCTTGTGTTATGGGTACTAGATAACCGATATGCTTAATACAATACACTGCATAGATAGATATTTTTTATTATACATAGAAAACATCCAGAACGCCCTGGACAAATGTCTGCACATCGTACAAACATTTGTCCCGAGGCGGAAATAGAACCCGCAGCTCAGATTAAATATAGGTAGATCTTCAGCGAGCATGCCCCAGAGCAAGACAAAGTATACGAGGTGGTGGGGGAAAAGTGTTGCCATGCAATTTTCTTACCCCGATTTTAGGTTCCTTATTTCATGTCTTAGTTGGTAGATCGGATTTGCGATTTTCCAGTTAATAAATTTAAAAAATTAAATTATCTGAGCGTCTGGTTGAAGCGAAGCGTGACCCGAGAGCTGGTGAGTATCAGGCACAGCGCATCAGCATTGCCATACAGCGTGGCAATGCAGCCAGCGTCTTGGGGACGCTTCCGACTGGTATTGATATTGATCAGTTGAGCTACCTGCAATAGTCTGAAGATAGCTCAATTGTTTCAATTGTAAATACTAGTATAATTTTCTATTTTGTGAATAAAGGCTATTGCTAGGTCATTATAAATTATACAAGTAAGTATCACAATGTGAACCCTGTTTGGCGTTACAAGTGGAAGGCAGACCGAGGTTGTTTTTGGTAGGTAAATATAATTGTGAAGGTATTAAGGTGAGTAGTACAGATAGAGAAACAAGTGTTTTTGTTTTAAAATAATCAATATTTATTACAATAATTAACGTTTATAAATTTTACAGTTTAAATCAGTCTTCAACATTTCGTTTGATTACTACTTAATCATAAAATCACAGTTTAATTATAAATTACTTAGTTATATTACCTATACAATAACATTTCCATAAATTAATAACACTTTCAAAAAAAATGGTTACTTACGAACGTAACATCGTATATTTGCTAAAAAATAGTAATGTTGCTATCTAAAAAGTACTTAACTTTCATTGTACTTGCGTATAGGTACTTATACCTAGTTAGTCACAGCATTTTTTTTTATTAAAAAATACACACGCATTTAAAATATCGCAGAATCATTATAAAAATCACAGAATCATTTTAAAATTAGCATACCAATTTCTACAAGAACCTACTTAAGATATTTTTTCTTATTTATATGGGACAGTTAGATTAGATTTGGACAGTTGAATTAGATTAAGTACAAAAATCACAAAATCATTTAAAATATCACAGAATCATTACAAATTTTTTTATTACGAAGATTTTTTAGGTTCCCAATCTTTGCGACCCGTTGCTTTGATCCAATGCAAACGTAATTCTTTATCTTCGGGAAATCTGTAACAAATAAAAACACTAATATTATATATGCGAAAGTGTGGATGAATGGATGGATGTTTGTTATAGTTGTTCTATCTCACGAAGTCCGATGGGCTATGTGTGTCATAGCAACAACTTACATATTACCTCTTCACGCCAAAACTATTGAACGGATCGGGATGAAATTTTGTATACAGGTAAGTAATTCTAATCCTGGAATCTAACATCTATGTTAGATTCCAGGATTTATATAAAAAGCCTATAGTCTTTTTATCCCACAAATCAGTTGCTATGGGATAGAAATGGCCTTTAAACGTTTCCATAGAAACAACGCGTGCGAAGCCGCGGGCATAAACTATTTTGCTATGCATAGCGAGCTACATTATCTATAAAATAGCTATGTAGGTACCTATTAAAAAATATTTCAATGCGCCATTCGGGGAATTTTATCATCGGGTGCAGGCAACCCTAAATTTTCACAATTACAAGTTAGATGAACTAAAAATAGCATAAAACATAATGTTTGAGCCTTGTGTGTATGTAAATCTATGAAACTGTAAATTTTGAACCTTTTTGTAGTCAAAAGAACTTGTACTTACGAGTGGAATGATATATTCGGCACTTTTTCTTCACTATCACTTCTACATGCAAAAACGCTGCACCGCACCATATTTGTCTCTCTTTTTTATTGTTTTTAGCTGCGGGAATGTCCACATAAACACATTGATCACATTCAAACATAAAAAACAAAAGTTTAGAACTTTTAAAACTTTTTTCACCAGTCTCGTGTCGAGCTCCGTCGATGACAAAGGAAATTTGTTTAGCACATGGAGGTGCTAAACAATGCAAAAACCGGCACGCTGGATGAGATAGAGAGCTAATCGTCCTATTTCATTTCTTCTTAGGCTTTAGGCATAAGTCGTTCTCTCTTTAGTGTGAATGCGATGGCAATTGCGCGAGTTCTATAGGTTTGTCTTTCTACGACCCGCAGCCTGCGTCGCAAGCAGACCTTCACCCGCTGCGCCACAAAGGTCGTCAAAAAATGTTATCTAAAACACTATTTATATTTTCAAAACAAGTCTAGACGCAAAACACTAAGCGATATCTAATCTTTCTAAATTACGAGTTTAATCACCGTATTCAACAAACTTAAAGGCATCTTGAAAGGTATCTGGCATTCTCCCAATTCAGGCAAACCATTAAAAATACCCTGCAATTTCAATAGATAGCCTCTAAATCGCTTCGATTAACTTGAAAAATGTAGCCGTGTCTTTAATAAGAGCCCTCATTTAGTTAAGAGGGGTATCTTCCCCCTCAGGTGTAATTACTATTCAGGGTGTCACTAAACCACAACCGTTTAGGCCTGACGCATACTTCGCATCTAGAACAAATATTCGGCAGTAGGTGAAACCTCCTTGAAGATAAAGCAATGAGATAAGTTTGGCATGCTGTTTCAAAGCCAAAAGACGGGCAAAACTTTGTAATATTAGAGCTGATTCATCATGATAAATATTTAACATAAGACCAATATTAATGTTACACCTAGTTTTACAACAATAAATTCTTTTATCTTTTAAATGTTTTCGATCAGTTTTTAGGGTTCAAAGTCAAAATCAACAAACTCATTATTTTTATAAATACAATAAATGTACACTTGGAAAAGGTCGAATTATAAAAATAAACACTGAAACGAAAATAAGCTAAGTGATATTTTTGACTTCTGTCGCTTCGGTATGTAGACTAAAGTAAAGAAGCGACGAAGAAACCTTTAACCTGTTATTTCTTATTTCTCGAGTTGGAGCAAAGCCCGTCCTAAGCTTTTTTATCCTCTAGATAATCTGATATTTTATAGTAAGCCTTATTGCATATTAAGGTATTGACAATTTGTTTGAATTTATTTACTGAAAATTTTTGCAACTCAGTAGGAGTTTTGTTGTAGAAGCGTATACATTGCCCTATATAAGATACATTAATTTTGTGTAGCCTAGTTATGGGCACAGCGAGTTTATGTTTATTTCTGGTATTAAAATTATGTTTATCGCTATTTTTCCGTGCCACAAAGGGAAAAATAGGAACCTCTATAGGATCGTTTTGTCGTCCATATGTCAACCCCCTTTTCTCAGAAACGTGTGGATAGATATCGAGTTGAAACAAATTTAAATTATTCATGTCACGTATACCCAGAATACATTCAATAAATTATCATTACAAAATTAAATTATAAATAAAACTCACTAGACTAAATATAAGCATGTAAATGTCAAATAATATTAAGTAATACAGATTATTTTACTATAAATACAGATTAATTAATAAAAGTTTATTAACAGTAATAATTTGGCAATGTTCTACTTTAAATTATTATTAATATAAAGTAATAAATATTTTGAAATTTTCAAGGGAATCACATGCACACTAAACCAATAGGGTACTTCCCGTTGGCCTAGAATCGTGAAATTTGGTGAGTAGCAAGTTCCTATAGCACAAGTAAAGGAAAAATCCATAAACCGTAATATTTTTGTTTATTCACATAAAATAAAATGTAGCCGAGAAAAAAGTAGTTATTCGTAAATCTAGTAGTTTAGGTGGGGTCGATGAAAATGTGGATGAAGCAGTTTCATCTACTGCTAAACCGTGCACTGCGTCCCATTCCAGGAGTAATCAAATATCTCGTTACCTCTCATTGAAGCCATTATGTTGTGAGCTGCTATTAAATTATATTCCCCGGGGTTTCAACTCTGAGCGCTAAACGACAATTCATTACAAAAACTCGCAACTCAAAGGAATCTAAAGTAGCTTTTGGATGCCTCGTGAAAATTATTTGATTTTAGCACGAGAGATGTTTAATTGTTTTAGGAAACCAAGTTTAATTTCGAATGAGATTGAAGTGTTGTTACAGATACTTTGCGTTGTTTGAATCCTATTTTGTTAAACTGTTTTCGAGGGGTATTTTCTTTCAACCAAACCCTTTTATTACCTACTTCGTCAAATTAGGAATCTGTCTGTTATTTTGTAAGTAAGCACTTATTTATCTGATCATAGCTACTGCTTCTAAAACGTGGTTTTGTGCCAAATCGCCCTCTTGACATTCGATTCAGTTACCATAATTTTATGTTCTCGTTCACCCTATCTCCGCAAAATAATATAACAGATTGGCATCAGACCATATTCCACATAAGCGAGCTGGAAACAAGCCGGGAATTTATTTTGAGGAACTCAGCCAACAATTCCTAACATCTGCCGGTAAATAATTTCCATAAACATTCCATCAATATTTCACTTCTCACCGCGAATAACGCGATCATCGATATCAATATACTGGTATTTAGGGGAATTGGCTTGCGACTTCCCTTGCCACTGCCCTTGCTTAGGTTATCGTATAGAAAAGAAATTCGTTTGAAACTTTACCCGGAGCAAGAACATAGACAACGCTTTTGTAGATAATAATAATCATATAATCCTGAGCCGGTAAACTAATTTGTACTGTCAATAGTTAATTTTTAGATGTTCTCTTTATTGTAATTTTTAAAACGAAAATTATCATTTGTACGAAGGTTGTGTCTAGACCTGTGTCTCCCCCCCTGAAAAGCGCGTTATTGACTTTTATCTCATAGGGTAATGCCCATAATCCTCACGCTGGGCATGCGGGTTGGGGAATTGTTCTGCAAGAGGCGCAAGAGCCGGTGGATATCTCTCTTATGAGTTGCCTCTTATGACACCCTCGGTAAGAGTTGGGGTGGTGCGAATTCTAAGCCGGCACCACACGGCTTACTTGTCTCTCTTGTCTTAGTGCAATAGTCGTTCAAAAGAAATAGAGAAGCGGGAGTTTCTCTTCTATAAGGCGACTCATGTAGCATTTACAAGGTGTCATTGTGACGCAGCATTTTCGCGACGTGAATGAATCGCACGATCTATTACACGGAAGGAAGAGCGTCTAAGGGCAGCCTGTTATGTTATTTAAGTTTCAATGAGTTTCAATTACCGACACAATTCCTTCGAACAATGCGTCTGTAGGTAATCTGCTTTGCTTTTGGTTCTCTATGCTTTTTGTTCTCTTTCTCTTGCTTTACCTACACATTAATCAACTTCTCCCGCAACATGACATGTTGCAAGTTGCATGTGGCATGTTGCAAAGAAGTTGATTAATGTGTCATCTATTTACCTCAGTATCTGCTCCTCAATTGTCACTCTACCTAACACCTATTCAAATAAGTATGTACTCGCCGACATTTGTTTAAATGTTGTTATTGAAAAGAGAGTCATCTTTAGTTTATGAATTTTATAGTACTTTGTACGTCGAGGATAATTTTCGTAACAATTGGCGTGTTTATTTCATTAACAATAGAGCTGCAATATTTTCTAAAGCCAATTGCAGAAATTATTTATTTCGTAATACGGAAATAGAAAGCAAAAAGACGTAAATACAGTTTATTTATTAATTACGGAAGGAAACAGTCAACAACAAGTTACAATAAGCTAGCATTATTCAAAAAATTCAAATGACCAGTATTTAAAAGATGACGAAAATAAATATTAAAATTAACGCAAACGGGCATCAAGCCTTATCTTCGCTCATTCACTTGCCAACTTATCTCATTAAAAACCCTTTAAACTTTTCCAATTCGTTTATATTTTGGGATTAAATTCATCACGTTAACAAAACTTGACTAGTCTCGTATTCAAAATGTTGAAAGTAAACAAAGATACAAAATTATAGACTGAACGAAATGTTTCGTACGATACTTCGGAAAGTGGTTAACGGGGCAATGAAGCAAACTTTTTTCGTTATTAAATTTCAAAACTGAACGTGTTTAATAAAGTGTCGTCTCTGTTGATTCAGGGCTAGCACCTTCCCTTGTAGTGGAGTTTGATGTCCCTTTCTATGAATTTAATGTCTTCCTTGTTGAGAAGGTGATAAAAGAATTCTAAATTCGCGAGTAACCAAAACTTATAAGTTGAGCGAACCAGTTTTAATACTATCGAGATACTTTCTTTCGATACCTTGCATGTTAGTCTGAGTTAAAATTTTATATCGATGCTTAAAACTAACTAACATATTCACCGACTATTTAACTAAAAGATAAGCAACTTTTAAACTAGCTAAAAGTTTTAACGAATAAGCTTCTGTCAAAAACAGGGAAAAAAGCTGGGTAGTAAATGACTGAGCTAATTCTCTTTAAAAAGTTTTTAATTCTCGCTCCTAACTATCCAGCTCTGCATCATTGTTCGCGAAGGCTATTGTTCAGGAGGTTTTTCTATTAAGTGCCTAATTAAGCCATATAGACGATGCTTCGTGTGCTTGTGAAAATGTATTGACTGCAGCTATTGTGAAATAGAGACATATTGTTTTGAGATAGCGTTATATTTGTGCTTTTTATAACGTGACAGAAGAAGAAGAGTGAAAAATGTCCAAATTCAGCTTTTGGACATTTTTCACACAATCTATCCCCTTTCTAGTTGCGTTGTTTTTTATAAATACATCACATTAATAATATAAATGCAAAATTTTGGATGTTTAGATGTATGGACAAACACCACAACAAACCTCAATCCATCAAGGATTGAGGTTTGTTCTCTTCACGCCAAAACGACTACACCGATCGGGCTGAAATTTGGCATAGATGTAGCTCGGAAGCCTGGAATCAAACAAAGGCTTCGTTTTATCCCATAAAACAGTTCCCATGGGATAGAAATAACCTTTATACGTTTCCATATAAACGACGCGTGCGAAACCGCGGGCAGAAACGAATAGTTACATATAGAAAACGCTCAGAGCCAAAACAAATGTTCGCAAATCATACAAACATTTGCTTGGCGGCGAAATCGAACGTCTCGTGCGCCTACACCTACCAACATTAGACCTTCGCACACTGCGCTACAAGGTCGTTATAAGTGCTAAGCCCTTTAAAGTCAAAAATGTATAATGTCAATCTTTCATGGCCCAACGACGCACATGTCTATCTGCAGGTCCTTGAGGCGGGCAGTAACTGCCTTAATACTATTGACCATCTCTCATTTCGATAGCCCAATCGTGTTTCTTCAAATTAAAAACGGCACATTTAATTCATTCAATCTCAAGCGCGAGTGCAAACCGCGATACGTCATTCCTCTGCGGTCGGCATGCGTGGTACGTGCGGGGGGCGTGCGGGAGGCGTACGGGGGACATGCGGGGGACATGCTACTGAGCGACGGACGCGGTGGCCACGCGTTCTGACAGATGTGGAATTGTGTTCGCTTGTAGAACAAGAGCTCGGGGTGTTGAAATGAAAACGGTTTTTGGCGTAATTCCTGAACAGTAAAGAAAATGAACCGTCACGCTCGTGTTGGTTACGCTGAATCTGGTATGCTTATAATTATACTTGGCTCTAGATCATCGTCATTAGAAAGTGCTTATTAGTTTTCACTTCTACCATGTGATTATAACACACTTTTTTTGCACTAAATGTAGTAAATTGATTAGGCCTTGGATTTTAAGATTTTGCTGAGCCCATAGTATCCCACAGCTGCAAGGTCCCTTTGCCTACGTCATTTATTCAGTCTTGATATTTACTTATTGCCCGCTACGTTGACTAAGTCTTAGCTTACCAATCAATAGTTTTGCCACTTCATGAAGTGATACATCATAACGGGAATCTTTATAAAAACCCTATATACGGGAAAGTGTTTAACTTGACGATTTTTCGTGTTTTTTTTCTTTAATTTTTGTGTTTATCATCATCATTATCATCAGCCTATATTAGTCCACTGCTGGACATAGGCCTCCTATAATGAGCGCCATAGCGCCCTATCTTCAGCTTGCCGCATCCAGCATCTGCCTGCAGTCTTTCGCAGATCGTTATTCTACCTGGCCGGAGGGCGTCCTACACTACAGTTGCCAAGTCACGGTCTCCACTCAAGATCACGTTTATCCCAGCGGTTGTCGGTTCTTCGCGAGATGGCCGCCCACTGCCACTTTAACTTGTCAGCAAAATCAAAATGTATCATGAATTTGTAAAACAACACAAAACGGTAAGATAAAATTTGTGGACTTTGATGGAGCTTTATTTAAAGTGTAATGCGATTTGCTTGAAACTCAGTATGGATACCTACTAAATAATGTTTTTTTTTATTGAAAACATCTTTAAGCAATCTCCTTCAATAGTGTTTCAGCGGATCTCGAGAAACTTTTTTCCCTCTAAAGTGTACGCGAGTAAAATTGCGAGTACCGTAAGCTAGTTTCAACATACGAAGTAGCGAAACAGTAACTGTTTCTCGAACTAGCTGTAATGAGCTTGACTTTGACGTGGTTGGGAGCGTGCGAGGTCTTCATTGTGCTGCAACTATTTGAGGAGTAGAACAACATCATGTTTTCACGCATAAAGTTAGTTTCTACCGTGACTTCACAAGAATTTTCTTGGTAAATAATAATGATATGACAATAACTCTTATACTGTTTTATGTAAAACTAGCTTCTGCCCGCGGCTTCGCACGCATTGTTTCTATGGAAACGTTTTGAGGTTATTTCTATTCCATGGGAACTGATTTATGGATCGCCTATGTTTGATTCCAGGGTTAGACTATGTATACTATACTATACTACTATGCTATCGAACGGAATAAATAGTATCCTATGTCCGTCTCCTGGCTTTAAGCTACCTCCTCACCAATTTTCAGCCATATCGGTAAAGCCGTTCTTGAGTTATAAATAGTGTAACTAACACGACTTTCTTTTATATATATAGATGTACCGGTGTCGGATTACTTAATAAATTGAAAACAAAATTTTATTAGACGCATGTTCGGTCGACTGGTGAGACGGGACGTAGATGGCGAACGTGAGTCATGGAAAAGTTTAGGGGAGACCTTCTCCCAGCAGTGGGTCAACGTAGGTTAAAAAAAAGATGTAGTTTGAACAGTATTTAGTCTATTGATGAAGTGAGTAACTATAACGATGTCCATTGCTGTTGAAATAAGAAAAAGTATGAAAAAATGTAAATCGAGATGCGGAAAAAACTCGATAAAAATATGGGCAAGCATAAAAAGCTTCCCTTGTTAACATCTCCATAGACAGATACTCACGTTTGGGTCAAAATTAACCTTCCAATTTTATTTCAAAGGGATCTTGGAAGTCAATAAAAAATAAAACACCAGATAAGGTATCGGCCATAAAACGCTCGAAATCGCACCGTCACTAACCCTTGTCCTGGCGAATGAGATTTCAATTTCACCACTCCACATATTCGGCTTTTAAGCTTTGCATATGTAACACGGCCATCGTGTTTTTGTATCGGCTTAGCTTTATAACTGGCCTTCTTTGGTGGAATAGGGTTTAAGTCACTGCTTTCATTGAGAGCTGGGTTTTATGTGACTTCGGTAACTTTACTTAGAATTAAAGACGGTAGTAATCACAGAACATGTAATATAAGTTTTACTATTTTATATTTTTTCTTGCTTAGCACGCTCTACTTGCTCTACCTGATTAAAATGTAGATTAATATTCCGTCCGATTAAGTGGTTTTTGGCCTAGGCACAACAACTATGCCAAATTTCAGTATTCTGGCTTACATTTAGTGGTTCTACTGTAAATGAAAAACAAAAAACCATCGATCCATCCTTTCGCATTTATGACATTAGTGTGATGTGAATGAAAAGAGTCGCAGTTACTTTTGCATCATGCAACAAATCCTTCAGAACAAAAAACAGTTTTATTGAATCAGAAACCAAATTTAAAAAAATGGGTACGAACGGTACGAATAACACAATACAACATCCAGTCTTGCCATCAGAGAAGCTAGGTAAATTATATCCTGTATACGAATAGCATAGCTCCAATCTCATCTCATGTTATAAGTCAGTGTGTCACAAAGGTAACGGTGCGGGCGTAGCCTCGTTTGCCTTACAAAGGACGTAATAAAAATGGACGAACCTTGTACCATTGTACGCGATTATGTATCGCATCGTATCGTTCGGGATACGTGCCAAATAAGATACGGGATTATGTCACGTTGTTGTAGAGGTTAGTCGCATTGAATAAAATGTGCTTTCTATTGTTGAGAATATGTTAGGATTATATGTGACACGTTCTTTCAGGGGGCTAGATGTGGATTATGATTCTACGGCTCATAAAGTGGAAGTGTCTTAACGCATTCCCTGCTCAGCCTCGGGGAAGCGACCCGCAGGGGCTGCGACACGGGGATCGAGAGGCACATCTGCGTCTTGGGCCATGAAACTGTTAGTTAAATGGGCTGTTGTAATTAGATGGTTTTCAAATGTAGTTATTTGTTGATATTATATTTTTACAAAAAAAATTGTCCTGGAAATTTGCACACAGTGCAACATAAGCAGGGTTGGTGATCTAAAATCTGTTACAAAAAATTTCTAGAGGATTAACTTTCAAGTGGTTATTAAGGACCCAATTTAGACACCATAATGATAATCTGCCCACAGTGCAACATGAGCAGGGTTGGTGGTCTAAAATCTATTACGAAAAAATTCTAGAGAATTTACTTTTTATTAAGGACCTAATTATAGACACCATATGAATTATTAACACCAACATTAACACCTGCCACGTTTTAGAAAAATCGCAATGTGAAGATTTCAAATAAAACAATATACGATCGAAGCTAAATCGTAATCGACAAAACCACTAAAAATATAAAGTGGCTTTGCCAGGTTGCACTTTGAATCTCTCCCAATATTTATTCGCGACAGTTTTCCAGTTTCCCCCTATTTTCACAGAGAATATTCTCGAACTCTCATATTTTACGGCAAATGATGGGGAAGATGAGACGCCTGGGTACAAGCTACAGTGTTTTGCACTAACAGAGGTCTTAAAAGTGAGAAGTGATCGAGGCAGAGACCTTAAGACAGAGTATAAAACATTTTTTTTTATATATTCGTTCAAAGTTATTGGAGATTATCGAACAAAATCTTTTTGTGAAAAATGTTTTAATTTTCAAACTTTATTGAGATCAGCTTAAACTGCATAGATACTTATAAATTTCAATAAAGGTTTTTCTATGCAAAACAAAAATCAAACATTTTACTTCTACTACTATATTTTACTTCCGTAAATCGAAAGCGATAAGATCAACCATGTACCGTTCTGTACAGGTTAACACGTTCGATGAGATTGTTCCGCCCGATTTTATCTCATTGTTATTGCTGGCTGTCTATCCTGAACCGTCGTCACAACGGCCGCTGGCTATCACAATAAAGGTCAAACACAAACGATAAAACTCCATTACACGAGTTAAAAATAACCTTGAAAAATGTGGTCCTACCTTAGCCTTAAACTAGTAGCTAGGTGAAATAGAACAAGATCTCATAGACGAGACTTTGCTGAGAGTTTATCTGTATCAGCAATTCTATACAATTCTTCCTACTAAGATGTCGGATAGCGACTTTATCTCATTTTGAGTAAAACTCGATCAGAAAGACACAATTAATTACAAGTTCAAAACAAACAGACTGAACGCCAAAGCTACTCGTATTTCTAAATGGGTACCGACTATTTTGTCATTTGAGAGTAGTGTCTATAAGTACGTATACTTTACGTTTCGAATGTCTTTGCACAAGGTACAGCCGGTAAATATCTCTACTAATCCAATCCTTATCGCTCTGACTTAGGGTCGAAATAGCTCAGCACCCTCTTGCTTTACAGACGGCATTGTATTTGTTTCGAACAGCGCAAAATGGGATTACTTGTTCTCGGAGTGTTTGGCGAAATTTTGTTACTAAAGCGAAAAGGTTCGCTTGGAATTACGAGATTATTGTATTTCGTCTTGTTAATAAGGAACTCGGGTGTTCGATTGCAAGAGAATAAGTAGGATTACTGCCAATAAAAATGTATAACAAAGCCGCCAAGTCGAAGTGGATTTACAAAATGTTTTGCTAAGTTTCGGGATTCGAGGAAGTTTCGGTTATCGTTTCAATTTCGGGGAATACGATATTACTCTGCCAACTTTGGAAGTGATAAATTCAAACATTTCAGGTATTTTTATAGCATCTCATCAAAATTATTGCTTTCATCAATGTGGTCAAGAAAAACCTTTTTGACAAAACATCGACTTCATTCATGCATCCCTTTGCAAATTTCTGCAAAGTCCTACAGTCGCAGATTCTCCTGAAGCTAAGGTATTCCCCTATCGCAAGCAGAATGCCAAGCGACCATTTTTCAAAATATAAATTGATTAAGAAATGCGAAGAACGCCGCCCACCATCTACATAAGAAGGAATTTATATTGAACCGGGCAAAGTTCGGAAAATCGGAAAAATATCGGTATCTTATATTGGTAGGAAAACAGTAGATATATCGTCATATATTGATCTCTGGATGGTCGTAGAGGGCTATTGGAGCGGTAATAGCCGTTTGCAATGACTGTGATTGTCTGCGTTTTCTCATTCCCTTTTTATGATGTTTTTAGGGATTGCGAGCGTATTCGGTGACCTGACCTCCCCGGGCTTAGGAAGATCATTGTGTGGATTTACATGACAATACGTTTCAGCGGAGCTGGTCTTTTGGGAGACTTGATGTTCGGAGATTTTCCGGGTTCGTTTTACCAGTCCTTTATGTAGCAACCAACTTAGTTAGGAATTAGATTAGCATATTGAATGTTACAAATATTATGTATCATCTGGTTTTTTCGATTTAGCTACAGTCAACTACCCACATATATAACAAAAAGCCCTGGGAAAAATGTTTGTACGTACGATCTGAAAATATTGTTTCCGGATGTGTAATTCTATGTACCTATAATAAAAAAATATCGATATATGTATCGACTTATGTATATGTCATCCACTACCCATAACACAAGCTTTGCTTAGCTTGGGGCTAAATGTGGATTGTCTAGCATTATTATTTTTTAATTTTTAATATATAATTTTTAATATATAAATAGATAGATGAGAGATATAGAGAGATAGATATCGCAACCTGGCTACCTACAATACTTGCAAGCGATACTATAAGATCTAGAACCACATAACCTAAGAACCTAATTCCGCGTGCTATAAAACCGTGTGCCGACACCCGTTAAACGCAGCCGAATCACTTTTGGTCGAGTAACAAAATCTAATGGTCAATAAACGTCGTTTTAATTTGCAATTCGAGGTGTTATCTCCTCGTCTCACGTCAGCCGGCTGTGTTCCTAGCCAGTCGATATTGAGCTTAAAGCGCCTGATTGAAATACCTCCAAGATTTTAGCCAAGAAATTGGAATGGTCTGTCTTAGCGATTTCAATACAGCTTTGTAGGAAGCACGGACAATGTCTGATAGATAATAATCGGGAAATGCAAATATTTTGTCTGGCTATAGCGCAATCCTTAGAAATATTTCTTCGTGAGGTATCGGAACGGATGTTAAGCTCATTTTCGCGCAATTTTTTTAGAAAGTTCTAATAATAACGTTTGTTTACATCATTTATTTATCAGTTGAGCTACCTGTAGACTGGTTGCAACAGTCTGCAGTTAGCTCAATTGTTTCAATTGTAAATATGTACTAGTAAAATTTTCTTTGTGAATAAAGGCTAGTTTTTTTAATAGTACTCAAACCTGGTCGGTATTAATATATATTATATATTAATACCGACCAGGTTTGAGTACTAGGTATTATATATATATATATATATATAATACCTGGACTAGTCTTTTCCACCAAACAGTTAAATATCCCAAAGAAATATTTTATCTTGGCAGTCAACTCTTTTAAGCAGTAAAGTATATTATTTATTTGGTGCTTGAGTAAATGCAAAGGAAGATGCCAAAATTTTGAAAAGCGATAGGTAAACCGCTACAGGATCGCGGTCACACTCACAAGGAATCCATCGTAAAGCTTTACGGTCGTGGTAATGACGAGCTCGTAAAATATCACCAATTTAGTCCGCGCTGCACGCCGCGTTTATTGGCTGGTGTGGACGTGGCCTAAGTGCTTGCTGGATAAAAGCTGGATAAAACGCATCAGATTTTAAAGCTTTTATGTATAAGCAGATCGGTGTTGACCTTAGAACATGTTAGGGTAGGCAGAGGTTCTAAACTAAAACAGAGTCAATGTTTTGAGGTGCCAGAATTTCATTTTGAAAAACCTAACGACACCCCACATACACAAGATTGAAAACAAAACAATTTGATGAAGACCTAGTATATTAGACCTAGTAGAAATTGCACCACCCCAACTCTTCCCGCGGGTGTCGTAAGAGGCGACTAAGGGATATCTACCGGGGGCGGGCAGCAGCGCCCCCTGCAGAATAATTCTACCAACGAACTGCGATCCCCAACCCACATGCCCAGCGTGGGGATTATGGGCATTACCCCCATGAGATGAAAGCCAACAAGGCGTTTATCAGGAGGAGGCCTGCGTCCAGCAGTGGACCAATACAGGCTGTTGAGGTGAGGTGAGGTAGTATATTATAAAGCAAACGATTAACACTCATAGACCAGTCCTCATAAGATATTACCAACTAAGTAGGTATAGGAATAAGTACAGTGCATTAACCTACATACTCATTTTAATAATAGATATGTTAATAATAAGATAAATTTGTGAAGTGCTTATGGGAAAGAACTATTGGCATGTAACACAGCTACATTAGATGATGATGGACAAACATGTATGACGATACAATAACTCCTTAATAATTCCAAAATGTAGTATCAGAACCCCTCACCACAACAGCCTATACCTTTTTGTCCACGGTTGGACGCAGGCTTCACGCGATAAGCGCCTTTTGGCTTTTATCCCATCGACCGATAATGCCTATAATCCCAAAATCACAATGAATCAGAACCGCAAAATGTAGCAAATTATTCCATATTTTTTTTCATCAAAAATGGGTAATTGCGCAATATTTATTAATGTTGCCATATTGATTTATGCTCCCATGTTACCAACAACCTTTTCTGTGTCATTCATCGTTTTAAGACGCGGTTTTTAATAAGAAAAAGCCGAGCATCTTTGGAATTTCCCCTGAAGTATCCGCATTTCCGTAATCATTGTACACTGTAACGAAGAAGCAACTAATTAACCCTTTGTAGGGGCTATATATACTGTTATCTTTCTGTGGAAGAGGCTTTTAGGCATTTGTGAAAGCTTCTTCATGATACTTTTGTAATTATCTCGTTTTTACAAATTGTTAAGGGCGTGATCTTGAGTTTGAACTTTTGGGAATATTGGAACTCTTGCTCTCAATGTGCTTTCGGCAGTTTTTTTAGATTATTTAAAAAAATTATAGTTAAGTTTTTCAGCAGGATTTAGAATTCGTCGTTCGATTTCATAACTAAGCAAAACTTTTCAACAACTAAACTTGAAGTGCAAAAGAATAATAAACACTTTATTTGTTACTAGTTTCCGCGGCTTCGCACACGTTGTTTCGATGGAAAATTTTAAAAACTTTAGCTATGGGAATTTATTTATAGGATAAAATGTAGCATTATGTGTTATTCCAAGTCTAGGAAATAATGCATAGATGTAGGTATGTCTAGAGTCTAGACCTTCATCTATATAAAATTTCAGCCTGATTCCTTCAAAAGTTATGGCGTGATAAAAAGATAAAATAATTTATTTCTTTACAACTAGGTGTTACATTACATTAATATTGGTCTTATGTCAATTTCGCATTTATAAACAAATTGAAATTTCGCTTGTCTCTGTCCATATGTAAGGATTAAATATTACTTGATTAAATATCTTGATCTTTACAGTTCAGTTTTTTAACTAGTTCAGGAGCCTATGGACTCATAATGTCTGTTACATTTACTAATAAGTCAATAAATAAAAATTTTACTTTTACTTACTTTTACTTTTTACATTTATAAGAAATCTATCTACTTCTCCACGGCTATAATTTCCAGTCATTTTAAGCGAGCCCAAAAACTCCATTGACTGAACTGAACCGTAGAGATTTAGCCAGCATCGCGTTTAATTTACAAGGAGAAAACATTAACGATAATGTTCTTTCTCTCGTAAAAAATACTTTATCGCCGCAGACGAGACGAGCCTTAAGTAATTAAGGCGAATTAACGTTTGGTTGTTCGGTACATCTGCATTCAATGTAGAACTTTATGATTTTATAGTGGAAGTTATGAAAAGGTTAATGGCAAGATATTATTTTCAAGGGAGTGCTAATATCTTATTCAATTTAAAAAGCTATGGCTATACAGGGCGGAATATTTGGACGGGGCAGTTATGGCAGGTACTTTAACCGTTGAAGCTACATGAAACTGGTCTTAAGAAACTACCCATTCTTTTTAGAAAAAAAAAATCTTTATTCTTCAACACTGTTAAAAAGAGAAGTCAAATAGATATTTTAAAAGAAAATACCTCAGTCAGCAGCCGACTCAGCGTTTCCCAACTTTACGACCGGCGTCAGATCTCAATTAAAATCCAACAATTTCGGTCCCATTTCTGTACAATTTCAGTGTACGAAATGAAATTAAAGTTGAGTAACACTGACACAGATTACTTCACAGTCTGTAGCTGTCGTGTTCCAGTTACCTATTAGGTACATCATTTGTGTATTTTCATTGTGTGCGTTGAACTTTATAATGCGACTTGAGAAAGTTTTCAATGAATCTAGCTTGTATTTATCAGTGCAGAAGTTTTGGACTTTATAAATATGAGAACATTTGCATTGACAAAATAAAACTGCTTATCATTCAACATTATTATGGAAATACTTCTGAGGGAACGTTTTGATTTTATACGTATTTGTTTTAAGTTTCTCTTACGACTTCTGAAATCTACGCATGGAGATACCAGTGACCCAAGTTAAACCCAATGTTTAACATGCAATACATTTTTCGATCATGTCATGAATAAATCATGATTAACCCAAAATAACAATCTTACAATATAAATCGACGGTTGCTTTGGTAAAGGAGAACGGCCAAAACATATCTGCAACCTGACTCTACCTTTTTATTTTTACAAGATGTCAAAATTTGATTTATACAAATTGATATTAATTGGGAAACACGCAGATCCGGAAAAAACATTAAGGGTCATGAAAATATCGTCCCATGCCAGGATCACGAAAATCGGAGCTTCAGAGTACGTAGCTAAATTTTAGAGTCACTCAAGCATATTTAGGTAAGTATTTAGGCAGCCAATATTTCCGATAACTCTTGGAAGATCCCGTGGCTATTGAAAACAAATAGATATCCATGTTTATGAGGCACGAAAATATTCAAGACCACGTTCCGAAATCCGGCTCTATGTCCAAGCTTACCTTCCGCGGGGCAAAGGAGGGAATGTAAACAAATCGTAAATAATTCATCGGATGCCCGCATTCATTATAACTATCATGCCTACGGCCTGTATTTATGGCTCTTTGTGTAATGAGACATGGTATAGGGTACAATGCACACTGAGTAAACAAACTTGAGGTTGATATAGGTATTTCTGGAGCTGCTAAACTCAAATTCAACTAAAATTTTTGAGGTAGGTAATTTTGAAGTAAACTTTCATTTGCCTGCAATTAATATTATTAAGCTCTGCTTAGCTTGGGGCTAGGTGATGCTGGGTGGATGAAGTATTATAATTTATATTTATTCATGTTGTGATCTGTATAGCTTAATTGATGATAAATGCAAATTCTGGAATCACAAAAGACAACATAATATCGCTTTTGTTTCTACTCGTGAAATCTATAAATCTAGATCTGGAGCAAATATACCTTACTTCCTATTTTTGTCACAATATGAGATTGTCAGCCAAAAAAAGCCTGTTATTTTTACCATAAGAATATTAGGGAGTTTACAGTAATGAGGTAGGTGTACCGGTGGGCGGGCGTCCAAGTGGGCGGGCGGAAACTGTAGTGCCTACTCCTGTATACCTACAGAATACTGGGTCAGTCGCGATCTCATTAGAGTTATTGACGGAAGCTGCGTGTCCTTTGTTTCACTTTGTGATGTGAGAGGCAGGTAGCTTTTTTTTGATGAATAAATATGTTATCGGAGTATAATTTTTGGAAATGTTTGATTGTATTTGTAACTCTGCCGATTGCGCAAAAAAGTTATGTTCATCTACTTTTTCAAAGACGTTTTAATTGTCATCTGTCTTAGTTTTAAATACAATTGTATTCAAGTTGTAATTATTAGTTTTCAATGAACAGCTGAAAGGAACCTGTAAAAATACACCATGAAAAAGAAAGCACTAACCTTTACTTGCACCGTCCGGTCCGCGTAGTATCGAGCACTCTTCTATAGTGCCGAACGGTGTGAACAGCTGGCGAACATCCTCTTCGCTTTGTTGTTTACTCAGCATGCCCACGAACAGCTTCCGATCTGCAAAGAACGCCGGATTAGCAATAAGTATGTTAGGACTGCGATTCAAATGCACGTTCCATTTTTAGTTTGCGTTTTTTGCGGACTACGCCGCTACGTCAATTCTGCAGTATTTGCACAAGTTTTTATACTTCAGCGCAAGAGGGTGTTTAAGTTCTGAAATGTTTTTAATGATAAACAAATCTACTCATTAAAATCTAAACGCAGTGCTAGCAAAGGAACGCGATCCGACAATCAGCCACACCACATTAAGCCTAGCAGTGGTGCCTGAGCAACTTTAGCTGGACTTAAGTGCAGATTACCCTTAGAAACTTTGAAAGTGGTGATGTAAACTCTGGGCAGTTTAACGACCATTATGTAGCTATGATTATAAGGTACAAGGCACACAAGGTTACTTTTATTTGTAACAAAATCTTAACTTTACAGCACCACAATCGAGCTTTAGTCTCCCAAACACCAATAACAATGAATTTTTGGATAATTTTTAGTAAAACGACATATTTTTGTCAAAATAGTACACAAAGATTAGAAAAGCAACTCGTTGAACCATATCCAAAAACATTTTGTGTAGTAAAAACATCAAAACCACTAACATTTATTTAGCAATACCTTAGTTATTTACATTACTAGACCATGAATTTCATCAAAAGCTTTTTGTATTATGTTATTTTAGCGGTTTTGATATTTTCGTAGCGCAGTGTGCGCGCAGACTAAATTCTACTGTTGTCAATGTCGAATCAAAAGGGACAGCCTAGAACCGTGTATTCAGAAACAAAAAACATAATATAAAATCCAGCCAAATGCGATACATTTTCTGAATACACTATGCATCGGTACAGTTGGTAAAATACCCCCTATAAGCCCTCTCTAATCACCAATACAACGGTGGACAACAACCATAGCTCTCTAGGTAGACACATAACACACAGTTTTAGTTAATTTTACAACGGTAAAACGCACAAAATTCAAACCCAGGTAAGAAACACATAAAAAATTAGCCACATTACACTAATGTTGCATGATCGGAGGGTTCCGTAGAGAGATGCTACGAAACTCTCGAGGGGTCATTTCAGGTTACTCAGACTTCTGCACGAGCTAACAACGCCTCCCGATAAACTCAGTGAATAGATGCGTGGTCATGGCTCTTTACAGAAATCGATGTATCAGATGGTATAAACATAAATTCACACTAATACGCTTTATGAATAAAAAAATAAAATATGTTTACAGCACGACGATTACTAATGTGCACAGTGAGTGTACGTCCGCTGCACGTCGAATCATTTTTACTGAATGCCCTTTATAAGAAGAAATTTTCATTAATTGTAAGCTTAATAAGACCACCGTTTATTTAGTGTAATAGAACAGTGAATTTGAAGTTACAGTTCTTTGAAAACTAACAATAAAACAAAATTATGTTGTTTGAAAGTACACAATTAGAATTGATCTTATTTTAAGTGGCTTCGCTCCTTTGTTTGATTGAAACAAACGCTTTGAAATTTGGAAACAAAACTCAAATACTGCTATTGCTACGCAGTTTCCAGTATCAAGACAATTAAAAAAACAATGAAAACCAAGAACTAAAAATGCCATTGTGTTTGGCAGAAGTTACTCGTTCAAAAGCTGCACAGGAGCTATTCTCTAGTTTGGACATAGCTATTAGAGGTAAAAATTATAAACTATAGCATAAAATAGAAGTGGCACTCGATTCGACGTGTAGCTACCTCACTACGCGCTATCCACAAACAGTGACAACAGTATAGCCTATTGCACGCACAACAAACGCTACCTGAGTCCTTTATGCGCGTTGACTGCTCGCGCCCCCTGCAACACAAGAATACGCTACACACGCTTTCTCAACTCGGAATATAGGCCTTTATTATTCTAGATGATTTATACAGCTTCAGGACCTTTATACATCTTTGACCTTGACCTGGGACATGATTTAAGAAAGGATACGGTTATATGCTTAATATTTTGAAGTAATCTACAAATTTTACACACACGTTATTAATTTCAAACATAAATCCCGCATTGTAAAACAGAGCACAGAGAGAGATGTAGACAAATCACAGCATAAATCTGTTAATACTTCTTTGATCTAAAATGTTTTTTTGTGTGTTTTTAGATTGTACATAAACAATGTCACAACTAAGCAAGGCAAGAGCTTATAGCCGAGAGTTGCAAAGTTGCTTCACCAAAGCGCAGTTCATAGTCAACTTGCTTGCAAAAAGTCAAGTTAAAAGTCATTTGTACGTTTACGGGTCCCCTAAGTAAAATTTGCAGTACAGTAGAAACTTCCTCTTTCTTAAGCGTTTTAATAAGTTCCCTACAGGGTCCCACTAAAGCAGAGAATTGGTAATTTTTACCCCGTTTGTTCCCAATAAAGGGTTTATCCGGGAATTAAAGTAAACATCCGGGTAGGGTGAATGTTCCGATTACAATGTGAGATTATGTTATAAACAATGGGGTGTTATGGGTTATTTAGGCGCTTTAGTTGGCTTTAACTTGACGATATGCTTGTAAGCTTAACCGAAACATTTTTATCTTGTTCGTTTTTGTTTTCATTTCGCATAATAAGCCCCGCGAAGCTTTCCATTCGTAACTCTATTACGTTCCCACTAACTCCCAAATTAAAGCAGCCCAAAACTTAACCTTTCATCTTTTAATTAGCCACTGAATTTTCCGTCTGAGTTATTACATTCCTATCTAACCTGTAAATGTATCCGTGGCCTTATTACCAACTCGCTGTGAAATTATCTCAATTTAGATGGTCATTAGTACAGTCGCATGGGAGAGATATCCCACTGTCCGGGCATAAATCTGAATTTAATGACCAACCCCAACTGGCTCTAATATTTCCGAACAATGTTGCGGGACAAACGTCCAGTTGTACTTGTTAAGTGTGTGCGCACCTTTATAATTTGGATTTTGCCTTTGTAATTTGAGTCGTGTTTTTGCGTTTATTTGAACGTCGCGCGTCGTGTCATAATGTCGGGGTTTTATTTTACAATTTGTAATAAGGGGACCTTGGGACTTGTGAATATTGTTACAAACATTAGGTTTGACTCAGGATTGAGCTTCACACAAACGTAGAAAAACATTTGGATTTTTTCTTAAATTGTGTATAAACAAGTTATTCCGGACGTGAGGCGTGCTCATTCCCAACGTCTCACGAAAAGTATTCTCAACGTTTCCCGAAAGTCAGAGCCTCGTGATTGACAATCTTTGTACATCGTCTTTTATTTATCCTATTAAGAGACTGTTAGCGACGACGACTTTATGCGGTGGTAAGGCTCAAAACTGTGCAGCACAACAGCTACTTATTAGCTAGGATATTTCATAAAGTTTGGTTTTAGATAGAGTTCAAAATCAAACATTATTTTAGCTACAGAATAGATAAAAGTACTTTTTCCGACAACAATAGGCCATAGCTTAAGTAATAGTTGATTTAAAATAAATAATAATGGACAATTCACACAGCATTATCTAGCCCCAAGCTAAGCGGAGCTTGTGTTATGGGTACTAGATAACTGATATACTTGATTTTAATATATTTTGTTTGTTTTGTTTGTTCTAATTCAGGGGGGTTGTTGTACAAAGTAAATTCGTAACATTTTTGTACACTCCATCCATTGAAAGTAAATTCGTCATATGCGTAAAAAAAAAATGTGTAGTTCTTGTAAATATGTCCCAAACTCTCACATTATGGTTTTAAAAAAAATTAAAGGAAAATACTGCAGGTTATATGAATTTTACGGGGAAATCAGTTCCTTCCTGTCGTCTGTTGTTTGCCTCAGTGAGGCAACTTTCTGACGTCATATGATCAGTTGTGTCCAAAATGGCGGCACATGCCCATCTGAGTAACCACATGGTGGTTAGCAACAGACAGGGTTTGGCTAACTTATAAATCATTATTTCCCTGATTTTTTGTATTTGAAGCCTAATCTTCCTATGAACATGATGAAATAACCATTTCCTATGAACCTGATGAAATAACCTACACAATAACCTAACATTTGAGTACACTCAAATTTCGTGTCTGTCGGAAAACCACAATGTGGCGAACTGAGGCGAACAACTGACCGGCTCATTTCTGTGGCTCGCCTCACTGAGGCAAACAACTGACGTCACATGTGCCGCCATCTTGGACATAACCGATGACAGGTGTAAAAATAAATTTAGACATGTCAACCAGAACGTTCAGTCCTTACCTAAACTTTTCATGTCATCATGTTTTACATCATAACTTTATTTACTCGTAGTTAACCTCTCAGACAGGATTAAGTTATCCTCGAGAAAAAGTGGTACCAATCTATTGACTAATCACTCATTACAATTCTTTCTAGCGCCTCCCGCAACACCCCACAAATCCCCACAACCTCCCTTCTCATTAAGCGCTAATGCGACACTACCGGTAAATAAACTAATTACACGGCGGTTACTCCAATTCTTCGATACTAATTGAGTGGTTGACCAATATGGGTTATGATAATTACAGGCTCGATAGTAACAAACACTCTAGACGATGTTTCGATTGGCGCAAGGATAGAAATTTGAAAATTTACGACTGTGTTGAAAAATTTTGGAACGGAGTTCCTTATCGCGCGTTGCGAAAGGGGGCTAGACGGAAAAAATTAAGACCAAAAGTTGTAACGACACTTTTTAGACCAAACGTTGTAACGACACTTTTCGCTATAGTTGTAAGCCGTGCGGCGTGCGCGTGTTTCTCTGTCTGTCTCTCTCTCTCTAATAGAAAGCAAGCCAGTTAATTTCGTTTCGTCTTTCTATTTCGCATTGAAAAGGAACTTAGTTCCATCCGGGTGTCTTGTTTCATCCCTTGACACCTCTCAAGTTTTTTTTACTATAGAAAGTGCATAAACTTTTTCGTTATTTCCGCACTATTCTTTCTTAAATATTTCCTATCTATGCTATACACCGAGAGTCTAGTTTATTGAATTAATATATTCCTTTCTATGAGTCTTGTTAAAAATGTTATTGCCTGCAAATAATATTATGTATTTGATTACCTTGGGTTAGCACGACTGTGGTTTGCGTTGGCACGATCGGCTCAAAGAGAGACGTGATGAGTGACCGCTGATTTCATCATGTAATTTTTCATTCAGTAAAATACTGTTGGCTGTTGGCAGGGGTTTGACTATGGTCAATGCAGATGGCACAAAACAAAACTAAACTTTAAAATACAGCACTCAAAATGGTTGTTCCTTTCATATCGATCTAAATAGTATAATAATAATAATAATAAAACTGGACAATTCACACAGCATTATCTAGCCCCAAGCTAAGCAGAGCTTGTGTTATGGCTATACTCAGTTTATTGAAGTGCAAAAAGAGTTAAACAAAGATTCCAGTACGCACCTACGCAATGTTACTGGCAACTAAATTATTTAATTGACCGTCGCCCCATATACAGCGAATGCCTATAATTTTTTCATTTTATTTTTATGTCAATTTGACAAGTCTTAGCTTGACTGAAATTTTGTTTACTTATAATTTTTCATGTGGTTCACCTTTGACAATAAATATATTATATTCTAATAAAACGAAAAGCATCATAGATTTTCAGTGATGTCAAATTAATATACCTAGTTTAGTTTTTGTGGCATCTGAATTGACAGCAATATTAAAAAAGATTCTTCAGTAACTGTCAATTTCAGAAGACCACTGAGGTGAGTTTTAAAAGCGCTTAAGGTTTTCTCGGCGAAAAATTTTACAGGAAGCGTTCGTCCACCAATCAACGCTAATGTTGCATGAAACCTATCAATAATATCCGGGGTGCTCATAAATATACGTTACATCGGAAATTCTCCTAGCAGGAACAATATGTTGCCATGATTGATTGGGGGTAAAGGTGCTGTATGCAACTTAGCAACTTTTTTGGGATTCCGCTGGAAAAATTGGATTTTGCATTTACGGTATGTTGTCGATGATATGAAGAAGAAAACAGGAAATCAAAAATCTATAATATTGATATGGATCAGTTGAGCTGCATATATTCAAATTCAAATCATTTATTTCGGTTGTTCATATAGATTGTCTGCAATAGTCTGCAGTTAGCATTAATCTGTATTAATAACAAAGAAAATTACAAGTAAAGAGTAAAAACAAATAAGAACTAGTATTTACAACTGATATAGAGCTAGCTGCAGACTGTTGCAAACAATCTAGAGGAAGCTCAACTAATCCATATTAATAACAATCGAAAGCTACACAGTTATTTATCTATTCGATAAATCAACTTCCTTTAAAAAAAGAAAAATGTCAGTATCGTACGTGAAAGGAAAAAGTACCAGAACCTTTGAAAGAAAATTCTCCTTTGACCTGTCATTTTAATGGCCTAAATTAGGAAACGATGTATCGTGGAGCCCTCAAAGGTTTCCATAGCCCGTGAATTCCGTGAATAGTGCTTTGTTGCATGCACAATAGACGGCCATGTCCGATCTTACTGTATCATAAAGTAGGTCAGATTTCTAAGCTGTCCTTGGTTTACCTATTAGAGGTAGGTGCTAGTTGACCTGATAGACGTTCGTTCAAAAATCCCAGAGGAAAAAGCTTTTCTTGTTTTTAAATTTAACCTACTTGAGTGAGTAACAGCGCGCAGTCCACAGTCTTTTAAAATTAGGTAAAAAAAGTGGCTGATAAACCAATCAATTTGTTTTCAAAAAACTATCTGAGCGTCTGGTCGAAGCGACGCGTGACCCGAGAGCTGGTGAATATCTGGCACAGCGTATCAGCATTGCCATACAGCGTGGCAATGCAACCTGCGTCTTGGGGACGCTTCCGACTGGTGTTGATATGGATCAGTTGAGCTATCTGTAGACTGTTTGCAACAGTCAGCAGTTAGCTCAATTGTTTCAATTGTAAATACTAGTATAATTTTCTTTGTGAATAAAGTTAGTTAGCATTATATTCATATCAATTTGTCATATTAATGAATTTATTATTTCAAAATGTAACTGATGATATTAATGATATTTTAATTTTAAATCATTTATATGATTATCTACTATAAATTTTATTAAGTAATTCATAAATTAATGTAGTTTTTAAATACTTTATCATTATTGAGTATGTGACCTGTAACCTACATAATAATTATTTATGTGCTCGTAAGTTATGAATAAATGAACTATGATATGATATAATGAACTATAAACTATGAGTAGGTACTGTAACGAACAGGAAAATAATGCTTCCGAAATACGATACCTTACTAATACCACAGATATTATAATACTATACTACTAATACTTAAAGGTAAAAGTTTAATTATGTTGTATTTTTCTAAATTAATAATATTAATTTATTCACAAAATTAAATAACCTGACCTTACTCAATACAAGCCAAAGATGACCGTGGGTAAAGTTTGCCAGTTTGTTACTTTTCTAAGGATTCTATTCGGTAACATGAAACAGGTTATAGTTTCATGGTCCAGAGTTTAAGTAACTAGGTAATATTGTAAGGTTAGACCTTGAAACTAGGGCTAAAAGCATATGTACCGCTTTGGTAGCTACTCCTTATTTCTTGTGAAGACGAAGTGTACGCAGTTGATAGTCGATCTATTATAACAGTTTCCTGTAGCTCCTAAGATTGGAGTGTCTGACTCCAATCCAATTACAATTAGCCCAAAACGTGCCCCTGTTGGCAAAGGTATTCCTCTGACCCTCTATCCGCCACGGCCCGAATCTTAAGAAATGAAAATCAAAACTGCAATTTATTTGGCTACCTGATCCCGTACTCCGTATAATAACTTTATAATTATTTATCTCCCCTGCCAGCCATCAGAACCCTTATTATCCGCGACGGGTCACCGTTTTTGCGTAATCAAGCCTCCAAGGTCACAGCGTCTTTGCCTCAGCAATTAAGCCGCGCCCTTTCAGTTTTAACATAAATTCGTTTCTAAATTGCTCTGTAGGTAGCTTGGGGCCGTTGAAGCGAAAATTTCAATGTTCAGCTGATTCCATTAATTAGGTATGCTGTGTTCGCCCCATCGCACCAAGTTGAATAGCCAATTACATTGATAATTGGTCGCGCAGGTGTCTTGAGACAATGGATGCGCGCGCCCCGACGGATTGGGGCAGACTGGATGCACTTGCACAATGTAAATGTTCAATGGGGACTTGTGTCACTGTGTTGTGTCAATCGGGCGTACCTATAGTTTTGGGGGTAATTGGCTGTAAACGTTGGTAGAACGACCTTTACGGGTAGAGATCATACAAGTAACGAAAATGTATAATTTAAAAAGTGTCCTAAAACTTACAAAAGAAAGCTTTATGTAAAACTTTAACACTGAGGCGTTAAGAAAAAGTCAAAAGAAGGCAAAGCCGTCTGAAGATTATTAAACTGAATAAAGTGACTAAGCAAAGTGGGCAATTTTCAGGTCGAATAATCACCCTGTGGAGACAAACTCTGCAAATCCTCTAAAACTATCTCAAAATGCTCCATTGCGGTTCAAAACTACGTCGTTTTTGCTCCAAATCCTTTTGGTCCTTAATCAGATTATGGCACATTACAGTCGCGATAATGCGGCGAAATGATTTAACGCGGTAAAAGTGCTAATCGAGTTGATTCAATTAGCAGTTTAAATGTGAATAATCTAGTCTGTGGTGGTTAGTGATGCTATGCTATGTTTAAAGTTTAAGCTTTTACAGTAGGTAGTCAAATTATATTTTTAACTTTTTTATAATAAAATTGAGAGTTAGTTGCAATTCGGCCCGCTAGCCCGTTATCATAGTACGTTTACCAAATGTCATATTATTTCAAAGCTATTTTAAAATATATAACGATAGATAAACATACGTACCTACCTATTTTACTTATCTAACGGATATTAGAAGCTTTTAGTGAAAATTATCCAACATACCAAAAGAAGAATACAGTAGACAGATAGGTCATTATGTCATTACCTACCTACGTTTTAGCCATCCATAGCCTGTCAATCCAATTTGTTCGATTCCCACCCGATGAGCATAAACATAATCACACCCACCTGCCAGTCACCAGTTTATTACTTACCTACCCCATCCCCCCACCTAGCCACTGACAATGACAGCCACTGAAAACACCACGGATTTACGAAAGCATTAATTAAGCTGTATAGTCTATCGTGACAGACCGATACCACCGTAAATAAGGCCCTGTTTCCGCTAAACTGGAACGAACTGTCTAAAATCGGGCAGTGGGATCAAATTGCCTATCGTATTAATCAGTAACGACTGGCTACTATTTTCAGTTTGGCTTAATTTGCAAGATCTCTGATCTCGGAGAGACATGTTCCGTATGGCCCGTATTACGAAAGCTTGCTCAGTCACTCGGGATAAAATTATCTATGACACAAAAAAAACTAAACGAAAATCGGTTCATCCGTTTGGGAGCTACGATACCACAGACAGATACACAGATCGACAGATACACGTCAAACTTATAACACCCCTCTTTTTGCGTCGGGGGTTAAAAAAAGCATTGGTCGAGTTTGAAATGGACGTTAGAACGTCCACTAAGATGCATTCTCCTCTGTTTTTAGACTTGACGTATCGTACTTCAACGAAAGCAGCATGCTGCTTGGCGGCAGAAGTCGGTACGCATTGTAACGACTCTGTTTACTGCCTGTACAATACAATACAATACAATACAATTCTTTATTAATAACGCCAAGTTACAAGTCACAGTGGAATAAGGTAAGCAATATAGTTTATAATATTGACCTTAAGATAACATCTATTATAATATTAATTATATACCTAATTCAGATTACAGTCTTTGGATATCAATGTCATTCTAATCTAATTAAATAATAGGCAACGCGTAGAACTCGTCTACGGAGTAAAAAGAACTCTCTAAGAGCCATTTCTTCAGTCTATTTGTAAAAATCATGGTGGAAGTAGCGTCCTTTTTAATAGTGTCCGGCAGCCTGTTGTAGACCGAGGGACCCATGATATACACGGACCTCTCCGACTTGCGCAGTTTGTGCGCGGGCGTGACGAGGACGTGCGCGAGTTTGTTGCTGCGCAGAGCGTGGGTGGTATTCACACCTCTCCTCCTGAACTCATTGATGTTATTGTGTGTGAATAAGGCTACTTGATAAATAAGTTCACAGGGAAGAGGCATGATATTCAGCTCTTTAAATAACTCCCTGCATGACACATCGTCTGCCACGCCGACGATCGCGCGCACGGCTCGCTTCTGCATGACGAAGGCCCGCTCGACATCCGCGGCCCGCGCCCACAGCTCCACACCGTAGGTGAGGATACTGTGGATAGTCGCAAAGTAGCACGACAGTACTACGCTGCGCGACGCGGTGTCGGCGAGCCGTCGCAATGCGAAACATGTACGGCCTAGCTTGGAGCAGAGCTCCTCTATGTGAACCTCCCAAGTGAGTCCACTGTCGATGTAAAATCCCAGAAGTTTTGTAGTGTCGACCATCTGCAGTGCGGTGTTTCCAGCGATCACGGTACATGGTGGCGATGGCGTGCCATTAAGGCGAAAGGTCATAAAGCAGGTCTTTTCTCTATTTAGGGCTAAGCCATTCGATTTAAACCATTGTTCGAGCCTTCGAACTACATTATTCAGCCTAAGCTCTAGTTCGAGTGTCGACGGTGCAGTCACAATAGCTGCCACGTCGTCGGCGTACATATAGACTTGCGCGTCGCTCACGAACTCGGGTAGGTCATTGAGCAGTAGGCTGAACAATGTGTTCGAGAGGCAGGAACCCTGCGGTACCCCCATAGAGTTCTCCATCTCCACTGACCTTAAACGCCCTTGGTCGCCTACCACAGTCTGCGTACGGTGCGACATAAATGAGGTTAGCAAGGACAACGCCGGGCCACGTATGCCATAGAAATGAAGTTTCTTCGCGATCAAGTGGTGGTCGGCAGTGTCGAACGCGCGCGAGAGGTCGCAGCACAGTAGTGCGACGTGCTGGCCCGCCTCGCGCGCGCTCAGCACGCGCCACAACACTTCTCGCACCAGGTCTGTTGTTGCGCGCCCGGCCCTGTACGCGTACTGCCTGTCGGACATTAGGTTGCCGTCTCCTATAAATGATAAGAGTCTTTTATTCAGCCCCACCTCAAATATCTTACAAATAGCGGGTACTAGTGATATTGGTCGGTAGGACTTCATTTCCGACTTCTTACCTTTACCTTTATACAAGGGCGATATTTTAACACGTTTAAGAGTAGCAGGATATACCCCTTCCCGGATGCAGGCGTTGAATAGGTAGGCTACAACATGATCCAGCGATTTAGCGACGGTGTGGAGTAGGTTCGAAGATATTCCGTATAAGTCCGTGCTATTTTTTGGAGCTATGTGTAGCTTCACTATTTTACCGATTTCGTCCGCGGTGAAGGTAGTAAGTCGCAGCGAGGTGTCGCGCGCTGTTGTATTCGCGCTGAGAGTCGTACAGGCGCTCGTGATGTCGGCCGACGGGGCGCCGCACTTGCTGGCAGCTGTTGTAAACTCGAGGTTAAGCTCGTTAACCAGCTGCTGCTTTGTGCTATAGGGCGCCCCGGTAGAGTCTTTCACGAGGTCGGTATAGTCGACACTTTCGCGGTTTCCCCGTCCGAGTTCCGTATTTATGACGCTCCACATACTCTTTGACTTGTTCGGGTGGTCATTAATTATTTTGGAGTAGAAGTCGTGGCGTTTTGATTTAATTAACACATTATATTTGGTTATGTAACGTTCGGTAACTTCTATAAGGTCAGTATTACCGGGAAAAGTTTTTTTGAGGTTCAATAAATCGAAAATTAAGTTTTTTAAATAGTGAACTTCGCTATCTACCCAGGTATTGTGTCTAGGGATGAAGGGTTGTTTTCTAACCGGGAAACAGATGTCGAACTTATTATCAATGCAGTATATATAGTATGTATCAATGCAGATACTGATAGATTGAGACTAGCGATCGATTCCAGCAGATGAGCTGGCTATGGCGCTACTAGGACAGTAGGGAATGGCTGTGCTAGACCTACCTATTCGTACGTGCGGAAACGAGAAATTAGCATCCCTATCATATTAATAACTGTTCTGTACTGTGTTCTTGAGTGGAGACCACAACTCGGCAAACGTAGTGTAGGACGCCCTCCGGCCAGGTGGGATGACGATCTGCGAAAGACTGCACGCAGATGCTGGATGCGGCAAGCTGAAGACAGGGCGCTATGGCGCTCATTAGGGGAGGCATATGTCCAGTAGTGGACTAATATAGGTTGATGATGATGATGATATTAATAAGATCTTTGTGTGATTGGCTGAAACGCGTGACCTCTGATCGTTGATACAAAATCTAGACTACACTTTGCCTACATAGATTCTAGGACCATTGTCGCTCGACGGTCGTAAAATAGCTGTAAATATGTTGAAGACAGTTATGTATGATTATTATTTATCTCAATCAGTTAAAACAATCGTCGTAAACATTATGGCATGTGCTATGAAAAAGTTTTTATGACAAGCGATTAAGCGGAAAGGGTTTCGTTGATAAAACGACTGTAATACACACTTTTAATGTTTCGAATTACGCTACTGTTGTAGAGAACAAACAAAACATCAATATTGTTTATGCAATCAAGAGTCGGGTAAAAAGAACCAACAAAGATCATTAACAAACGACTTCAAAAAGGGAAAGGTTCTATTTATATTCGCCTATATCTAAATAACAAGAAACAGTAATATTTTTTTACAAAATATGTGACGATTGGCGGTCTTATCACTCGAGAGCGATCTCTACCAGACAACCGTTTATGGATAGGATCGTTTAACATAGGGATCTGTGTGCATTCTTATGTTTGCAATATGTTGTATTAATAAGTAAGTTTCTATTCTATGTAGGCATGTAAATCGATTACTCAGTCAATAATAAGCTGATTAGGATGGTTATTTTGCTATTGATAGAAAATGATCCCGAAATGGTCCCATAAAAATGTATTTTCCGAGGTATTTGTCTCGAAAAACTTAAACTGTGTAAATATAAGTTTTACTTTATTTACAAAGAAAATTAAAATCAAATAATAGAAATAAATTAGAACTAGTATTTACGTTTGAAACAGTTGAGCTAACTGCAGACTGTTGCAAACAATCTACAGGTAGCTCAACTGATCCATATCAATACCAGTTGGAAGCGTCCCCAAGACGCTGGTTGCATTGCCACGCTGTATGGCAATGCTGATGCGCTGCGCCAGATACTCACCAGCTCTCGGGTCACGCGTCGCTTCGACCAGACGCTCAGATTTTTTTTTTAAGCCCGAAGAGCCTCGGTACCCCACGGACCTAGGCTCGCGACCCCATGGGGAGCAAATGTGTAGGCTCTAACGAGACCTGCATATTTGCGCCTCTTGAGATCCTCGGCCAGATCGGCTGACGCACAACGTATGATGGAATTTAGATTCGGTTTTCAGTTTTTTCAAAACAGTCAAATTACTAGTATGTAGGTATACCTATACCTACTTAGATGTAAAAGCATTATTGGAAATGTTCGAAAAGCAGCCAGGTACACCTAATAGACATGACCACGGCCGGTCAAAATGCGAACGGATCGTGGTAACATTTTAATAGTCATAATTGGCGGTATCCGGTTTGAGGCGGTTTGATCCAGTCCGAAACAAAATTGGTCCAATGCAATTAATTTACCCCGAAATAGTAGCTAGCGAGCAATATTAATATGGAAATGGGAAACCAGTCAGTTGGTCGGAATTGTGTTGATGGTTTCGCCAATTCTCGATAATTTATTGCATGTTCATTATTTTGAGTAGCTTCATACCGTTCTAAACGATACTTTTTAAACTAAGTAAGTGCCCAGCTCATTACGTGTTTCATGAAACTGATGACAAGGTATGTCTGAAACGCAATAATAACGATCATTTTCAAGTTAAAAAGTTGTCTTCGTCAAATAAGTTGTCTTTGTACGGAAACAAACGTGATCCGCCTTCAAAATTCAATTTAGTTTCAATCAGCTCATCAATGCAGCTTCATTGGCTCATTAGTCCAAGATGTTCCTAAACTATCGGACCAACTCCAACTCGGGCCCAATAGGCGTGTCCGGGGCAAAGTTCTGCACATTAATGAGACGACAATGATTCGGGTCCTGGCACGGATAAGTCCCGAATTAACTGGAACTGTTCTTTGTTGTGGACTTGTGTTGTCTTTGGAAGCTTTGGGAGAGTTTCGATCAGGAAATAGGGGGATATTTTAAGAAAGACTTTCAAAAGTCCATGCTTTAGTTTTGGATTACTTAAGTTGCTTGAAAAAACAGAGCAAAGAGAAACTAGAACTAGAATCTAAACGAACGTAAGACGTAAATGCTTTTTCTTTCGTTCTTAGTTAAGTGTAATCATTCGCTTAGCCAAGAAAGTCTCATTATTAGATCGATTTCAAACCGATAACAAAATCTTCTCTTTTCCGTTATCGTTATAAAACAATTTATCGCGTCTCACAGCTTTATTTCAATCTTACAAGTAATATTTTTGTTCAAAGTGATTAACCATAATCGTTTTGGTACGGTGGCAATTTTCATCAATCCGTCATTAAGAGTAAAGTTTGGAGGCGCTTATCCCGAGCTCGGGCCCGCTGTCCCGACTGATTAATTTACGTGGCAGAATGCTTGCAGACGACAATGCTGCTGGATACGGTATACAGACTTATAACTACTTTACGTGTCTTGAAAGCCATCAGTCTTTGGAGATTGTGCGATCAGATTATGGGGGATAATTCTAGTTTTAATAGGTGTGCAAGAGATAATTATGAGCAGAAAAATCCGCAGTTGGAAAACGTTCTCTGGTTTCATTACATTAGCGTAAATGGAGTAAATTATTATTCGTATTATTTAACGGGTATTTATCGCGTTTATTTACCTATTTTTCCCAACGTTTCAACTGGCTTACACACTGTCGTGGTCATGGGATGACTGTCATCCCAATGTGTTCAGATGTGTTCGGTAGTAGAGATTTGCTTTGCTACATGGTCATTATCGCATGTCAGTCATCTCTACCAAAAAAAAAATTCTTTTCTAATGGGTAAATTGGTCGGCTTAGGCTGGCCTTTGACCTTTCCTACATTTGTAATGAAATGCACGGATAGAAAATAAATATGTGTGTTTGCATAAGTTGGATGGAAGATCAACTGATGTAGCAGCCTACGTTCCAACGTAGGCTGCTACATCAGTTGATCTCTAGGTACATTGAGTCAAATCTTTTGTCCGTGGCCCTATTTTATTGGCCGCTGCTAGCCATAAAGATATTTCCTTTTATTTTTATTGGCCATGAGGTGCAGATTTTCTAATTTCTAGCACTGTCTATTCCATTCTCACTATAAAGCCAAAGACGAAGAGCAAGGGCTGGTCCCTTCCCGCCAGGTGCTGCCAGCTGCACCACAACAAAACCATCCGTCAATGCCGAATCTGTATTTCTGTGTTTAATTTATTAGGCGTTATTTAGAGGTTTATAGCTGGCCCTTTCAATGATAGATGGTAAACAAATTGAATCTAATCGCTTGGATTAGATTTGTTACTATTTGTTTTAGTTTCTGATAGCAAATGCTTTGTTAAACCATGTTTAAGAAAAACTATTTTTCCTTTCAGCCTCCTCAAAAAAATAGCAAATAATCTGTTATGTTGTGATAGTCCTATGAAAAAACTCACGTGAAATGCTTGCAACAAGATTCGTTCAGTGGTTTCAGTATGAATTCCACCATAAACTTAATAATGTAAAAAGCTAAAGCCGAAATTTTGGAGATGGACAAAAACCGTTGAGAAAATTTGAAGCACCTTGTGATTATAAATCTTTTCAGGGGGACAAATCAATAATCAAATGCCTCTTTGTAAGTAGCCGTAAGATGAATTTGGCTCGCAATCTACGTCATTTGTAGACACTACCAACATACAGCCACTACCAACAATATGCCTGAGAACATAATTGTGCAAGGGCGTATCGAGGTCTGTAATTAGTTCTCAATTAACATGGCGACAGAACAGATCATGCTAGGCCGTATGTAATTCAAGATGGTAATGATAAGGCAGTAATTAGTGTCACGATGTACACCGAAATGAGGAGTTGATCAGCCTGTATGTTTGAAGATAGCGAGATTGATTCCAATATAACATCAAAAAGGTACGAAATATACTCTATCATTGTGTCTACAAACTAAAGTTTTCATAAACATGACACCATTTGGGCATTAGGGCATGAGACACTTAATATGCTAAGAGTTAGTATTTGAAGTCTCTTTGCAATAAGATGTCTCCAAAGTCTTGCCCAAAAACAGATAGAAAAGAAGAAAGAAGACACCTAAAGGTAAGTTGCATTTGAATTAAGCAGAAAGACCTTAACACCTCAAAATGAGGTTGAAGACACCTAAAGGTAAGTTGCATTTGAATTAAGCAGAAAGACCTTAACACCTCAAAATGAGGTTGAAGACACCTAAAGGTAAGTTGCATTTGAATTAAGCAGAAAGACCTTAACACCTCAAAATGAGGTTGCTTCGCATTTGAAATTGCAAAATAAAGCTTTAATGTCAAGCTTTACAAAGATAGTATCTGAGTCATTAAACAATCAATGGTTCGATCCGGTCCGGTCGGGCCAGGGTCGGGTCGTTATTGGGACGTTGCGGTTCGCACTCCGACGACTTTGTCATTAAAACGGAACGTAAATTGAGGAATTTAATAATGGAGATTGTTATTGACAAGTTGTGGTTAATATTAGATAAAGTTAAGGGATCAGTGACGTATTGAAACTCATCATCCATAAAGCTACGCACTGTCCCCGAAAGGGACAAATTGAAACTAAGTGGACCGAATGAGGGACGTTTACGAAATTAATCTGAAATCAAATTGTTCTTGTTGGAAACGATTAAGCAGCAAGACGACTAAATGTACACGAACAGCTGTCGGGTTGCTAACGTACTTTAGTTATTTTTTGACGTGACAACGTCTTATAATTCGATAGAGCCGGCTGCACGCACGAAAAAACATGACGTCATGCGGCGTTACCTCGCTCTGACGTTATGCGGCGTTACCTCGCTCTGAGGCGTTCCATGTAAGGCTTGAAGTGCAAGCGAGAGTGCTCGACATCCGTCTCTCTCCTACTTGAGTGAGCGATGCGTCTGCGTGGACAGCTGCTATACTATAGTACATTTACATGTTTTGATCGAGTATCAAATGCTACCATTCCATCAGTATTTTCTTAAGACGTTGTCACGTTCAACTATCGTCAGTAAACCGACTTTACAGACAACCAATTTTTTTAAGTCTTAAGAAGGAACATAGTTATTTTGTTAGCGGAAGAGGGCGCTGATTCTGCCACATAGTTTTTAACTTTTGCGGTAGTCAGCGCACAATTGTACTCAATACTTGTTTTGTTGCGATTTTGTATTTTTTTTGTATTTGTTTTTGAACTTTTCTTATAAACTCACAATGAAAAATAATATCAGATAATGAGTCATAATCTGCTTGATGTTCAGAATTTTTTTGCCAAGAGGAAAAAACGAGCAATTAGTTCCGCAAAACTTTACGCACGCCCCTGTTTATTGAAGAACCCGAAACAGTCGAAAAGGCAAACGGCGGTATTAGACTGTTACGTGTAATATGACCTACGTGTCTTCTTCAAGAAAGTTTGATCACTAATTCAGTGGATGGTCGATGAGGAATGGGTAGACCTACACTAATAATTGATAGGGAAGTCGGTGACCTTTCTCAAACTTGACGTTTGAATGATTATGCAGCAGTATTAAATTTATTATTGAAGGTTCTATTCTTAGCTTCCGTGAGTCTTCATTGTTTTACGCACTAAATATACCTACATTTAGACGCAACTAAATTTTATATGACTGAAGCAATATCTTATAGGAAGGTTTACTTTGGCAACCTTCTAGTTTTATCCGACCCCATCCATGAAGGGATCGTGTTTTTGATTAAGTTATTAGAGTTAATTTATTTCGTATTTCAATGAATGATATGGTCGGTAAGCCTAAACCGTGTTTCTAACTAGTTCTCTTTTAACTTAATTTCTCCGTCAATCGGTTAAAAAAACGGCAAAACTCCGCGCAAACTTGGAGTGGGACCAGTGGTACCACTATTGCTCGTTCAATATTTTTTTGTTTTAATTAATTAATTTATGATTTATTTGACTCTCACTAATTATTTTATTTCATTTTTCATTCATGTCTGTCTGTTTTTTTTTACTTTTGTACCTTATGGTGTTTCCTATAACGAAGTACCTAGGTGTGTTATTGTTATAATATAATAATAGAATGTAACGACATCAAGTGTAACATCAAGTGTACCTACGATGGAATAAATAAATACTAATATAAATAATTTGTCATTCTGCCGAATTAAACCCAACCCACCTGTATAAATGAATTAGACCCTCAAAGCGGTTATTCAGGTAAAGTATGGCTATTGAAAAAGAGAAAATAAAGATTGCAGAGAACTTGTCCAGCCCCGATATTCCAACTAACAAGAGCATCTTTAATAACAACCCGGTCGGAAACTTATTATCCGGCCGAAGGGACGCCCGAGCGGCTTTATTGAATACAGAGCTCATTAATTCAGACTAAAAGCCTGCATTCAAAACCCACTCATTTCATAACTATTTTGCGGAATTAGCATTGAGAGGATAGTTGGCGGCCAATTCCACGTATACTGCGTATCACTATAAAATATCATGTGATAAATATCACAAATATACCTACCTACCAGAATTGCCCTCCAGGTGTTCAACTACAGAGGCGATATGACAAGGGCGTGGAAGCGATACACCACAAATCATGGTACGAGGCTGGGCAGTGAATGCGTTAAGGCACATTTTTGATTGTATTAGTTATTTCCATGTATCTGAATTCAAGAGAAGAAGTAATGCATCAAAGTAATTCATGTTTTTTATGATCAAAATAATCATAAAACTGTTTGGTATTTTATAATTTTTTTTATTGCTAGTTGTAGTTACGTTTTGGTTTTCATTAGGTATGTTTAATGGCTTTTGAATTGCACATTTATGTAGCATGATGTCGCATAGCTATTGGTTATCGAACCGCGACTCGGCAAACGTAATGTAGGACGGCCTCCAGCCAGCTGGGATGATGACCTGCGAAAGACTGCAAGCGGAAGACAGAGCGCTATGGTGCTCGTTGGGGGAGGTTTATGTCGAGCAGTGGACTAATATAGCTGATGACGACACAATTTTATTGTCAAAATCGAAACACATGTAATTTTTTACTATAAAAAATTTCGTAGTTTGAAGAATTTATGATGATGTAAGCGGGCTAATGATGAATTCCTTTATTTTTTACTATGGGAGAAGCCTTTATTCACAAAGATAATTACACTAGTATTTACAATTGGAACAACTAAACAACTGAGCTAACTGCAGACTGTTGCAAACAATCTACAGGTAGCTCAACTGATCCATATCAATACCAGTTCCCAAGACGCTGGCTGCATTGCCCCGCTGTATGGCAATGCTGATGCGCTGTGCCAGATACTCACCAGCTCTCGGGTCACGCATTGCTTCGACCAGACGCTCAGATATTATTTTAAATACCCGAAGAGCCTCGGTACCCCACGGACCTAGGGTTTCTACTCCAAGGGGAGCACATTGTGTAGGCTCTGTCGAGACATGCATATTTGCGCTTCTTGAGATCTTCGGACAAATCTGCCACCGCACCCGCCCTCACGGATGTCCTCCGAAGATGGGAAAGCGCAAGTGTGTCGACGTAGTCCATCGTTAAGGAATAAAACGTTGGTGTTCTTCCAACACAAACTAGGTTCGTAGTTAACCCATGTAATTTGTCTAGTATCTACGTAACCGAGTTCACAATAAAATGTTAAACGATCAGGTTATTAAACGTTTTAACAGACTGTAAAGTTAGGAATAATTTAAATGTTAAATGCCTGCAATAAAATGTGCATAATTAATATAAAGGCTTTGGCGTCATAATGCTTTATTGAACTGGTTGTACAAGATGTAAAATATAAAATCCAAATGGTTATGTTGATGAAGAATATTTTTGTTTTAAAGTGAGAAGAATGATAACTTTAACGTCAGTGTAATGACAAATACAACCCGCTGACAGACAGACATACGGATGGATGTACAGACAGCGGAGGCCTAATAGGCTCCCGTTTCTTCACCCTTTGGTGGAAAAACGCTATTTTTTAGGGTACAAACCCTTATTATTTGGGTTTTTGAACATTGTAGGACAAAAAATGTAAGTGAAGAGAGTCAATATTACCATATTTGTTATTTGATAATAATTTATAATATAAAATTTGACTTTTCTAAGTGCTTAATAAAAAAATAAAGTTGAAATATGAAATCATGTGTACTTAAAGTGAAATAAATACTGAACATAATGAAATCCATTCTTATTAGTTTACCTAGAGTATAATCAGAATCCTGAATTCAGTTACACGATAGTGTATTTTTCAAATCGGTCCAGTAGTTTCGGTTATTATCCAAGAGGCAAGAGAGAAAATTTATTGTAAATATCTAGTAAACCATTATAATTTTAACAATGGCTTTGGCATACTTTCACTGTTATAAAATCTTAGGTACCACGTACTTAACATGACCCATATAGTAAGCTAGATCGTAACTAAAGTCGTTCAGTGCATAGATTACGAGTTTATTAGCTATGACGTCATTCAATATCAGCCTTAAGGTCTTTGTGACGCTAGAAATTGCATCATACAAGCATATTAATGTTGCTTATAGGTTATTTATGGAAATGAGTTATGAAACTCGCAATTTTGATGTAACAGTCACTAAAAATTTGCTATTGGACTTTTATTTGAACTTGTGTAACTATATTTCTATGTTCAAATGTTACCTGACGTTTTGCAATTGGCTTAAGCATTATTCAAACAGTCTACGATCAGGAAGCCGAGATATTTATTTGAAAACAGGGTTTTTAAAAATTACCCGAGTGTCTTTTCGAAGCGACGCATGACCCGAGAGCTGGTGAGTATCTGGCGCAGCGCATCAGCATTGCCATACAGCGTGGCAATGCAGCCAGCGTCTTGGGGACGCTTCCGACTGGTATTGGTATGGATCAGTTAAGCTACTTGTAGATTGTTTGCAGTCTGCAGTTAGGTCAATTGTTTCAGTTGTAAATACTAGTTCTAATTTATTTATATTATTTGATTGTAATTTTCTTTGTCACTGACACCCTGACTGCGTCATCTACACGTCGACGCCGTAATCACAATGTGTTATTAATAAGTTTTTTATATTTTATGTATGTTCGTTTTAAGGTATATATTACTATGGACCGTAGAATAAGTTAAATAAGATCTATAACTTTTCTATAGTCTGAAATAAATGAATTAATAATAATAATAATAATAATTTGTCAATAGAGATTCTATAAACCTAAGAAATATTGGTGGTAAATATTTGAGAGACTGGAATCATCGGAGCAAATCGCAAAGATTAGAACAGTTCTTGGTAATGACAGTTTTTAATAATTTTATTAGTCTCTCGTCCGTTTTCGAACTCGAATTTGCGTCTTTTTAGTGCTCGATTTTTTTTAGTGGTTACCTTGTTGTTATGTGTTTGGAACCATTTAATGTATGAAAACTTAACAAAATCACTTTTTGCCAATTTTTCATACTGAATGTAAATAAAGTAACTATAAATACGTTTATCATTCATTAGTCATTCATTACGAATGTGGGTTAATGGGTACATGTAGTAAGTAAGTGTTGGAAAAACACCAACGTTTTAATCCTTTAACGTTTTGTTATTGTAAATATCATTGTTTATAAAAAATATCTTGGATTCAAGAACAGAGTATAGATACAAAAGAAAATGCAACGCTACTACGTAAATATAAGAAAGAAAGAAGTCGATAAGACCGTCTTGAATTACCAAGAGCTCAAGCATGCCGTGAGGGATCCCCATCACGTTGGATTCCCACCTATTATTTATTAACAGGTCATAAGTGCTAAAATGTGTACAATTCATAAGTCTACTAGAACGTGTGTTGCCAACACTTATAAATAATTCAGAGTATCTGGGTGCCTCGACGAAGGCATCCGATAACCTCCGCCTTTAGTTTTTATTTTTTGCGCAAGCCCGAGTAAATCTTGTTTCGTAGAGTTTTCAGTCGATAGACGGAATGTAATTGTACGTTACTTGAGACAGGTGCTGGATAAAATATCATAAAATTTTGAGTTGCTCTGAAAAATTCAGAGGGCGAAGCGAATTTCGGTATAGTGGGGATTGCTTCGGAAATCGGATATAGAAGAAATACTCGGTATTCCTGCGGTATTTATTTTTGAACTGTCGAATTTATATGTATGTTTCTAAGATACGGTGACCTAAAACTTAGAAAAAGAAGTTAGGAAAATTATATATTATCTACTACGTATTACTACACTTACTACAAGTCGGTTTAACTAGGTTTTGGATAATATAGTGTGAAAGCCCTTAAACTCAGGGTTATTTCTTAGAAATAGGACAAAATCCCATAATTTTCGACTTCGACGGGACAAATCTTCTTCTGGGGATTTTTTTGGCATATCATTTAATTTCTTAGGTATTACAAAATGTACAAAATATACGTGCAATATTGAACAATCTTTAAGATGATTTCCTGGCGGTGTTTTTGTTTTTTGAACAATGAAAATAAAGAAAATATAAAATAATGGTGACGAGAGGTAGAAGCTATTCTGATATTCTGCAGATGTCGAGGAAGCGAACACCACCTGGTACTACTATTGCATGACCGATAAATCGGAACATCAGGTATTCCCTGGATTCAGCTGGATGGCTGGCTGTTTGGGACTCCCAAACACACAACACCCAAGGACACTAGCAAAAGTTCACATTTTGTTGTTAGAACGTCTTATCAAATCTTAACAAATTAAAGAGAGAGACAAATAACGTTTCCGCTCATCGGCGCGCAAAGTAGTCGTGACATTCGTAGTTCCCAAAGACTCGGCAGTGTAAAAGTACCCTCAAATTTATCAGCAGAATCGAACAATACGCACGATACAGTTGAACGAAACAAAATAATATCTTTTGAATAAATCTCTCTTAAATGTAAGAAGTACGTTGGTTCTACATTGGTGTATAGCTGTAGAGCTATAAATGTTTTCTTTTGATCTTCATGTGCAATAGAGAATTGGTACCTATTGTATTAATGTCCATTCACATTTCGCGTACGTAATAAAATCAAGACGCCCATTAATCCCTAAAGATCCTAAACGTGACAACGTGACCACAACGATTCAATTTGGCTTGTACCAAACCAGCCAACCACCTAAATAAAACTTTTAGGCTTATGGCCCCGAAATGACGAACTAAAAAGCTATAAGGGCCGCCAAAATTGAATTGGGCCAAACCTTTCTTGCTAAGCTATTTGCGACTGGGTAACAAGGGCATTGCCGATATTATAATTGGGATGTATAGCCCTTGCGTGAGAGCTAGTATCCTCTTGTGGTATACGAGTGGCGAGAACTACGTGGAAAAAATACTGGCTGCCTAGAAAAATACAAATTTACCTATTCAAGAGGGCATTTATTTTTCGTGCGCTCACTGCCAACAGCCAGTGTTTTGTTTCACTTCCTCTTACGCATTGGGTTGGAGGTGTTTAGCTCTCGTGCGGGGACTATAATATGGAAAGGATCACAGGCATGGGATGCTGTTACGTTTTTACGGGTCGATTAATTTGTCCATTCGCATGTTGTTGACAAATGGCTATTGCTGTAATGCGTATGTGACGGTTATCGTACGAATGTTAGGGTGTTGAATATTACTGCCTGATTAGACAATAAATCAAAGAATAACAGTAAAATATCAATACTGTTAGAGCTAAGACATCAGAATTACCTAGGCAAAGTGAGTTAGTCATTAATTTTATAAATATTCTTCAGCTTGATAATGATAAGATAGGTAGGTGGGTTTTAAATTCTGAGATACATAATATAAAAAGAATGCCACAATTCATGAAACTGTATGGTGTAAGTTATTATTTCGATCAATATGAAAGAGATATTATCATTTTAAGGAGAAGAGTAAAACCAAATTCACACCTATTTTTTCTCCTAAATGTGCTTTTGACGACAAAACAGTGGCTTACTAAACAGAAACGACAAAGGGTAGAGGCCACGTCGGATTTCGTCTACAGATGAAATGCATCGGAAAACAAACATAGAGTCCGATAAACTTTTGTATTTTCCAGTTTTCTGTTTCGACAGGGTTATTCCGAAGTCCACTACGGAGTTCTTGCACATGATGACGTGAGACATGCAGTGGAGAAGGATAATCAGATTTTTCTTGAACATTATCTTTCGTATTCGTATTTATGTTTGATTTTCTTTCACTTGTTGTTAGAATTTATAAAATTTAGGTTTACTTATACATCAACATTTTGTGAATAAAGTTATTTTTTATTGTTACGTGTATCTTAAACATGATTATTCTGAATATTTGATTGTTCTGTTTTGTTTGTACACCCTTATTCACTACACTACCTTTCTCCATACCCAAAAGGTTTGCTGTAAGAAAACTCTTATAAGGAAGCTCGCCTTTATACATGTCATGTCCTTTTTTATAAATAAATAAATAAGAGCTGTATCTATGCCCAATTTCAGCCCGAACAGTTCAGTCATTATGGCATGAAGAGGGAACAAACATACATCCAAACATCCGAACTTTCGCATTTATATTATTAGTTTGTAATATGCTGTTTTTTAGTATTTTAATTTTTAGTATCGTTGTTTCTTTTTATTTTGCTGTTTTATGGCAGGTATTATAATATTTTTTTAGTTTGTTTATTGAATGTGTCAATTTTGTTAGTATTTAAAATTGCTGCTTTAATTTTATAGCAATTTTAAGAGTGTATTTTTGTGTGTAAATTATTGTTTTTTGTGTATATAAATAGTATTCTACTGTGTAACTTTTATTGTGACAGTGTTTTTCTGTTGTAGTGAGAGAGTGTAGTGATTTAGGCTAAGTGTACACAGTAAGTAACATGACAGTAAGTCATGTTATGTCTCTATGGCCAAATAAGAAATAAATAAAAATAAGATGATTACCGACATGCCTCAGTAAACACAGATAAAGTTTATCTTACAGTCGTGTGAAAGAACCTTTCACAATATGTCACTTTTCCTTCAGCCGCAACTTTAAAATATTTACGAGTACAAGTTTTCCGAGAAATTCTTCTCGTGGAGGATATAGTTCGAAATGGACTGTAGAAGTTTCGTATTAGAGATAGATTATCTTAGTTTTGTCATTTATTGTGGATTTAATTTTCTTTGAAGATTGAGTTGTGAAGTTCTCATATTTTTGGTAGAATTTATTTTGATTACATTTTTATTAGAAAAGAAATCAAGAAATTAGGTTGTATTTTCTGAGATACGAGTACCTACCTACCTTTGGGTTTGTCAATTCTGTTATTTTAGAGACTTGAGAATTTAATATTTTCAAATAAGTGAGAATTATTTTGCATAAAATATTAGTAGTTAATATTATATTTAGTTCTAACATCAATAACATCTTATAAAATGCGAACGACTTCTTTATTTATTCGTACCCATAACCAAAAAACAAAGAAAAAGAATAAATGTAGTGTAGTGCCCGCAAAAGACTGCAGCCAGAAAATATGAAACTGCTCAGTCATCAATCTATACTTGAGTAACACTTTTGCCATAGAAAATCGTCACTCAAGCATCGATTACTGAGCAAGCTTTTATAATACGGGCCTATGTCTCCCTTCGAATATTTTCTAGTATAAATGAATATTCCAAAGGTTTGATAGTTATGGGTCTGTTTTATCATTCCGCGGTGGTGTCGACTAGTGTCGTAAGACACTGATAAATCGGCTGGTTGCAGAGGCCTGGACAAGATATTGTGTTGAATGGATCTAGCCTGGTGATTGCTATCTTATTAACCGACTTCAAAACAAGAGGAGGTTCTATGTTCAGCTGTATGTATGCTTTATTTATGGGAAGTCACTAATCTTCACCGGTTTCTTCGTGAATTTGTGGGCCGATTTCGATGATTTTCTTGCTAAATGCATTGCCTTTTAATTTTTTGATATAAAATATTCCCGATACTAAAAAATATAATAAATATTAGCGATAAGGCCGCCTTTTGTACTATGTTTATTTCTCATTTACTTATGTTGACTTTCATTTATGTTAATTACTAGTACAATAAAGTGTTCATTCATTCATTCACGGGGTGGTAGTATTTGTGCTGCAAAACTTAAAAACGAGTGTCTTAAAGTTCGTTTTTGTTTATTTTAAACAATTACTTCATTTAAATGAGAATTACGGCAAGTTTTTGAACTTCATTAAGAATTTGTTTTTGGAAAGAAACTATTTGGCGATCCAATTTAACCTATAAGCTGATTTTGTATGATTACGTTATAAGTACAAAGCTCTATGATATTAGAAATGATATACTTTTCACAACACTGGCACAAATGGTTGTGTAACAAATAAGCCACTGGTTTTAAGTCGAGCAGAAGCGAGTCGAAAAATAATAATTTGGTGCAATAATTTTAAAGCCCGCTTATTTTCAAACTTTGCTAGTGATTAAATTTTAAAACTACGTGTTTGCCATAATCCTTTTATTGTACATCTAAGAATCTAAGAATCTCATCTAAAAAGAGAAAAAAATTAATAATCTGTTATACAATCCACAATGCCATAAGCGGATCTATGAGAAAAATGTATATAATAATGTGCATTATCTTTAATAAAATGGTAATTTATTTAAACAAAAATTAAATAAGTGATTGCTTGACAAATGTTTCTATGGTGTAAATGGATATATTAATTTCGAGTAAAATAGTTTAGTATGTTTTGACTATGATTATTAATTAATTATCTGATTGTTAGCTATTTATCTTCGATTGTATCCTTGATTATTTTCATTACTGATTGGGAGTCCTATGTCCAGCCGTGGACTAATATAGGCTGATGATGATGATGACGGTGTCAATGAGTCAAGATAAAGATTTTTGTTTAACGCAATCACTGTCCAGCATCGATGGGCGCCCGCACCACCACCGCCCGCCCCGCTGCACACGCACATGGGGCATGAGCGTCTTGGGCGGTTAGTGTTAATATAAGTGATGAAGTAAATTGCCTGAACGTCTAGAATTCCCTAATTTATTATCTGTTATTCTGTTGCTACTGCAATGTGATTTAACAGGCAATAAAATGATTCTTTTCAAGACGGTGCATAACGAGTAACGGCACGCGATCTATTATTACATCATTTGTAACGGCGCTGGTAACGCTTCGTGATTTATTCAAGCTTGTACTTCTGAGGGGTGGTGCTTCTATTTGAGTTGATGTTTGTCTTATGAACATTGAAAACAGTTTTAATCAATAAAGTACGATAGTGTGAAGGGCTACAAAGACAGATAGAATAAAGGAATGAAAATTTATTGGAGCGCTCTCAAGCACCAAAAGTAAATCTTGATGTCTACAGCTAGTCTGGAAAAGAAATTTGAGTGTACATATCCTCAAATCACCAAGGTAGGTAGGCACAAATCCTGAAATAACCTAGGTAGACCTACCAAAAAGTAGTAGAGACAATTATTGGGCTTTTCTCGTAACTAAGTTTATCTTTACCCATCAAGCTTGAAAATAAATCAATTTTACTCTTGTAAAGTTTAACTCGGATTAAAAAAAAAGAACGTATTCACCAAATTGGTTTTATGTTTACGTTTGTATAACCTTATATAATATGAATCAATGAACGATTTTTAAATCAAAAGCATTTATTAAAGTTCAAAGCGATTTCCGATTGATAAATTCGTCCTACATTTTTAATGCACGAGCCTAACGATAAAAGGTAACCCGTATGATACAAATTGATAACCAGATTTATATCGACGGGTTGTTATGAAAAAACAAACTCCCTTTTACAAAAATACTACACGTGGGTGCCTAAATGGGTAAATGTTTGTGAATGTTCACTGTAGAATTACTTTTACATTTTTTTCCTTTTACTTTTAATTTTGACTTTACACTAAAAGACTTGAGAAGAAGAAGCGGTCACACAGACATTGCAATACCTTTATATGAAAATGATTTTCTAGCGTAAACGAATATTTGAAAGAATTGTAACATAAATGGCGAATACTTTCTTCTAATAATATGGCTCACAAATAAACATTTTGCACGCCTGCGTGGGTACAAGCTGAATACAAATTATATTGATTTTAAGGTTTTTTGTTAATATAGTGCGTAACCCCACGTATACACTCAGAGTAATTTCTAAGAAATCAAAGCGTATTGAAAAATTTTCGACTTTGACGGGACTGGAACCCGCATCCTCAGTACAGCAATGTGCTAAACAAGTACACCACGAGGCCAAGTGATGTAGAAGTCGAAAATCTTTGGGACAAAAATATCAATACAGAATACGTAAAAAAAAATAGCTTTTTTGAATTCACACGCATTAACCTATTCTGGACATTGAAGTTTTTTTTTGCACAGCGTTTCAATATGAGAGAAACTGTGGTTAAATTATGAGTACCTACCTAACTAGTCGGCAGGTATGGTAATCGCGAACGAAGTCGCGGGTACAGCTAGTTCTATAATTTTTATGTATCTCCGCAAATAAATGATTGATTATGATAATATAATACATTTTTATTTATTGCTGTACCAAAATATAACCACGAGATCTGTGTCTTGGTACAAAAATTCGTCGTTGATACGACTATCAACTACACTGTACAACTCTCCAACCAAATAATCTTAAACAATCCTCCCAGAATTGCATTACCGTATTCCCAATCCGGCCATCAAGCTGTCGGTTTGAATTTAAATAACAATTTAGCTTAAAGATGCATACGTGCTGGCGCTGTTAATTGCTTTACCTTCCCGTTTAATGTCTTACCTTTTTTATGTAGCAAAACGGTTTTGGATAAGTAGGTTTAGGTAGTTTGTTGATAGGGCGGACGATATTTCATACATAAGGGTGAATCCGGATGTGATTTTGTGCTGGACTATAGGAAGTGTAAAATAATGTGACGTATCGTGGGTGAAGTTGGGCTATGAATGTCAATTTTGCACGTCACATCACATCACATCACACTAATAATAAATGCGAAATTTTGATGGATGGATGGATGTTTGTTACCTCTTCACGCCAAAACTACTGAACAGATCGGGCTGAAATCTTGCATACAGGTAATTCTAATCCTGAAATCAAACATAGGCTTTTTATCCCATGAATCAGTTCCCATTGGATAGAAATCATCTTTAAACGTTTCCATACAAAAAAAATGCGCCCGAAGATACTTTAATGAAAGCGACTTCAGCATCACCTTCAAAATGGTTTCGCCGCCTTGAATTATTTTCCGCGAGGGTTATATTTTTCGAGTGTTTCTGTCATGTGGTTTTCTGATACTCTATAAATCGAAGTATCCAAACGGATGACTCAAAATACTCATCGGGACTCCTATATAATATGTAGTTCCTTCGTTTTGTAGGCCTTTGTTGCCCCTCATTTGGTTAAGAAAAGAGAAAAAGCGGGGAAGGAGTCGGGTTTTATAGTTGTCAATTGATTACTTGCTGTTATTTTAAATTATTAACTAGTTCTGACAAGGCTGACAATGTTTCATCGAATACCACAGAAAAAAATGAGGCATATTCTGACTTCATTATTCATAAAAAAATCGATATGATTGCGTGTCACCACATTTACAACACGAATGCCCTTAACAATTAAAGTGAATGTAGTTGTAAAATTAACTGTAACGTGTTAGCCAAATTAAATTACGAGGATAAGGATCGAATTGTATGTTTTAGTAAATTATACAAGTGTAGGACATGAAAGGAATGGAAGTTGGTAATTTATTGTTGAAAGCATTCAACAAAATGTTTTAATTTAAAACACGGATGTTGTTGACAAACACGATAAAACTAATGCGATAATGATAAAATTAAGCTGGGTGACTTAGTCCACCTGAATACCAATTTTTCTACTTACGAACGTTTTTAAATGGCAAGGACCTATGAAAACTTCACAAATCACAGGATAAATAGTTACATGTGGTAATTCTTTTTGTTTTGGCTCGACTCAGAATTTGAGCCCAGCAGCCAGGAGTCAGGAAGTTGGCAGTGTTCTATCTCCTGCCTTCCTATCGGATTATGAGAGTAGTGAGGGAATAGAGAGTGCACCTGTGTTTGCGGGCACACTTGTGCATCATAAGATGTCCTGCGCACAAGGATAATCTCCGTTGAGACTGACCGCCCCCATGGTCTAAATACGGTTAGGAGGACATTATCATCATCATATTTTTATTTACGTCAGCATATTAATTGCGTCCTCGGGTGACTATCAATTCTAATGATTTCTCGAGTGAATTATATTTTAAGACTTTTAGTCGAACATAATCTACTTTTCTTCGAAATTCGCCCCTAAACCAATCGTCGAATCGTCCACGTAGGTAATTTTATTTGCAACCAAATCTTTCAAGTTCGATTCCAGTCTCGTCTTAAACTTATTCCGTGTTTAAGTTTCAATAATTTCCTTCGGGACTAGTTCTATTTGCCGATGGCTGCCGGTTGAATTATTAACCTTACACTGCTCTTTGGGTCATTTAGGCCCTGAATTAAATTATGTTAGTTGTGATTAAGATTATCGTTAATTATGATTTCAGTTTTGCTGTCTATTATCAGAAACAGATTTTAAGGTTATTTTTGTTGTGAAATTATGTAAATTTCATAAATAATATTTTGAGTGTCAATAATGCTAGAACTACCATAACACACTGACACGTCGAAATTAAGCTTTTATTTTTGTCAAACCTATCTCAATGGTAGTTACTCGGCTGACTCGCTAACAACACTCCCTTACAAACCTCTGTGGTTTACTCAGTGTTATTATTATAAGTTTTTCATGTAATATTAGTTTAAGTTGGTAAATAAATATAAATGAAAACTCCACCAAAACAAAAATGTGCGGAGACGAGAAGATACATTTTTCAGCTAGGGTGTAGGTACCCACCGAACCTGTGCGGAGATGCGAACTGGCTAAACCTAGAGTTAGAGCGGACCTGAGCTGCTTGCGGTGAGCGTTGGATGTTTGGTGAGATGAATGCACAGTTTAACGCGATCTCACTGCACGCCGCACACTGGTCCCAATTAATGAAATCTGGGACATAGAGGTCGAAGTCCGAATTTTGATCTGATTTTTTTAAATTAAGGTCTTTGGGTGATTCTAAACCTGTTTTATAGAATACGTTTTTTTGATATACTTGCCCGTTACCAAGATAAAAAATGTTACGTTTTTTTTTGTATGGAGAAAAATGGTTATTTCTATTTTTTTCGTAAACGGGCAGAGATGTTAAAACCAAACCTTGTTGGGATTATAGAAGGTATAATACCTTGCTTTAGCTTCGAAAACATTTACTTCGTATCTCTGCCCGTTTAGAAACGGCAGGAGTTAAAAACAAAAAAAAAATTATAACGTGGTTTAATTGGTTAAAGAAGCTTGATTGGTACTGTAATAGTGATATTCGAATAATATTACTTCATTCCATCAATAAAAAATGGAACAAAATAATAGCACAATAGCTTAGGTACCTGTATACAAGCTTGTCGTCTTACTTTCTACCTGCTATTGTTTTAGCTAGAGTTCTAATTAACTAGTTTAAGTATTTGGGAAATGTTTTACCTGCCTGAACCTTAATATTAGTGTTTCTACCTAGGTATTTTTATAACATGGTTCTATTCTAAAGGCGGAAAAACATTCAAAATACGATTTCGAGCACTTAAAATAATTTTAATTTCTTATTACTTTCAAACACAATATATTTTTTAAAAAGTCGTCTATTATACAATAAACAATGATGATGACATCACATAAATATTACCAATAAAATATATTTTTTATGTAAACTTAAATTTTTTTCAAACTAAAATGTTATAAACAAGTTTAAAACACAACTTTATCCAATTATATTTATACATAAACACATAAAAAAACCCATTATACAATAAAAATAAACCAATTACACATATTTAGTTAACGCTTATAGTTTAATATAATATGTACAAATGTATTAATCGTAAAATATACGTTTACTTATTCTAATGGGTCAGCTAAGCTACTTTCTACATTAATATATACATCTTCATGCTCAGATGATTCTTCTTGTAGAATTGGCTCATCGTCTATTGTGAGATCATCAACATCAGGGAAATGTTCCATTTTGTTCCTCGCCATGGATTTTGGTCTAATGTTGGTTATATAAGGATCGGAACTGATGAGGAACTGATGGATGATATCGGTATTTGTCTCTTTCCGCCCTATTTTGCGGGAATGTCTTTCCCTGATGTTTCTGAAATCCTTATTGCGAGCTTCAGATGCTTCTTCAGACAGCATTCCCACAGGTATGAAACTGAAATGCTGACATATTTCTGCTCCATGTATTAACAGTTTATGTATACTTGATGGCATATAATACCACGGATATAATTGTATATATAATTCAGCTGTCTCTTTGCAGTATTTTTTAAAATTCGGTATATTTATATTTTTACCACACGATATGGACTGTAGGATTACTGCAAATCGTTTTATCAAATTAATATCCACTCCCGTTATTTCTGCAGATTTCTCATAGTCCCTAAAAAATCTTCGAGCTGTGTTGCCATCATTAGTGGTACCAAAGCCTTGTTTGACAATGTCCACTAACAATCCAGTGCGCTGAAAAAATTCTTGCTGAGTTAATTCTTTTTTGGTCTTTTGTAGTAGTTTATCTTCACCCCTTGCAGCCCATTTTTTGAAGTCCATGTTGTATGATATGTGCAGTATACATTCCATAGACCTCAACCACATATGCAACGAAGATAAACCATATTTATACATATTTTCAGCAACTGGTTTGTTCAAAACCAAGCTTAAATTGTTCATCTCTTTTGGTTTTGCATGACAAATATTGCAATTCGCATGGGATGAGGTTTCTGACAAAGCTGTGCTAACTTTTCCATCGATCATCGTCATGTGTAGATCATGAGAAACTTCCATGTCATCTGCAAGGAAATGAAAAAATAATAATAATATAGGTACCTAAGCGTTAGACGATGTTCAAAAATAAAATGAATTGCACATACATTTAATTGATAAAATATATTTTGGTACGATTTGAAGTACGCTTATGATAAAAAGAGTCTTATACGGTTTTCACGGTAAAATTTATGTCGCATGCATGATAAATAATAAATATGGCTTACATATTTTAGTTGGTGTGAGGTTAGCTATTTCTTCAGCCATATCTGCTGTGTTTTGCTGTATATATTCTTTTGTTTCCTTGACGAATTCAAACATAACCGGCCTGCAGTAATTCGTTGATGATGGACGTGGATTTTGCCAAATTACCACATCATCGCAAATAAGGCGCAAAGGCACAAAGCTTGTCATAAATACTGAGGAGTCTGAAAATTCCGTGTTGACTTTTTGTTTATAAGTGCTGTGCGATGAAGACCCATCACAGCCCCACTTGCTTATTAATTTGATGGAACCGGAATCAAAGTGATGATGACCAATCACTTTAAATATCTTCTTCACCGTCAAATCCAGTATCGATTGAAGCTTAATCCGGACACCTGTTTCTGAAATCGAAATATCTTCAGGATAGCACGATTTTTTAGCTTCGATTATTTTTTGATAAGACGGTAAAGGCACTATTTTATCTCCTGACAATGATTTTCTTAATGTTAAATATTGCCATTTTGTAAGTTTTAGAGCAGTTACAAGTGCCAGTGCTTCATCTTGCGGTATACATCTTTGCGATTGATTTTTGAACATGAAACTGTGAATATTTTTAGTCTTTTCATCATCTTTATAGAGACAGTCAATGACCTCAGCCAAAAGAATATTTTCATTGTCTTTCAATCTATTTACTAAAGCAGACAGCAATTCTTCTTCGGAGTGGTTTCGAAGTGATGAAAGGCGCCTTCTTTTCTGCTTGTTAGATAGATCTTCAAATGGCTTTCTGTGCACTGGAGTATTTGTAGCAACATCTGAATGCGAACTGGCTTCCATTGTTTCCAAAGAAGTGTCTAATGAAGTATCTAACTCTTCGGCATGTATATTCTCTTGCGCAAATATTGACATCAAATCAATGGATTTTAAAGATGGCCACGAGATATCCAAATGTAACCATTCCATGTTCTTGGTGAAAAAATTTGATTGACATCTATTTGCTTGCAACCATCTCTTGTGTAAATTTGACACGTATGTTCTTGTGAATTGTTTAAGAATTCTAAGATCATCAGCAGAAACTTCAACGTTTATTTGATTTAACAACGCATTGCACAATATATCACTGTTTTTGATATTTCCACTTGATTTTAGTAGCATGTATATATCCAAATTTGATGTAAACTGAGACATTTTAAAGGGAAAGAGCGTATACGTGTTGAAACTTTAGTAGCCAAGAATCGAATGACAATTTTTGAAACAAATAATAATTAAGATAATTTGGAAGGGATAGATAGGATTACAAAACAAGACACTCACAGGTAACGTGAACAATAAAGGATAGTTGGCCTTGCAAGAGCCTTTAGCTAAAACAATAGCAGGTAGAAAGTAAGACGACAAGCTTGTATACAGGTACCTAAGCTATTGTGCTATTATTTTGTTCCATTTTTTATTGATGGAATGAAGTAATATTATTCGAATATCACTATTACAGTACCAATCAAGCTTCTTTAACCAATTAAACCACGTTATAATTTTTTTTTTGTTTTTAACTCCTGCCGTTTCTAAACGGGCAGAGATACGAAGTAAATGTTTTCGAAGCTAAAGCAAGGTATTATACCTTCTATAATCCCAACAAGGTTTGGTTTTAACATCTCTGCCCGTTTACGAAAAAAATAGAAAAAACCATTTTTCTCCATACAAAAAAAAACGTAACATTTTTTATCTTGGTAACGGGCAAGTATATCAAAAAAACGTATTCTATAAAACAGGTTTAGAATCACCCAAAGACCTTAATTTAAAAAAATCAGATCAAAATTCGGACTTCGACCTCTATGTCCCAGATTTCATTAATTGGGACCAGTGTGCGCCGGTCACATCTCCTCTCGTCTCCACTGCGAGCCGTCGCCAGCTTGCGAGGCACAGTTCACATCTTTGTACCGCCGCCGCTCCCGCCCAGCTCAATGTCGAGGAACTCAGATCTCCGCTGAGACCGCGCTATACAAATAGGATACATCTTCGCTCGGTGGTAACCACTGAAGCTATAAGTGGAGACGAGATGTGTGAATAACGACATCTTCTCTCGCCTCCGCTTTGGACGTCTGGGCCTGAATTAGGATAGTGAAGACATTTGACAGATGCCTGTTTTTGTGACATCATACTATGTCTCAAACATGGAACTACAACAAATACCTATATGCAACGGTGTGATATCGATTGTGATAATTATAATGGATTCTGGAAACTTCTTTATGTCCTTTGGTACAATAATATGATATGAATAAGCAACATAAAATATTAAAGTAATTTACGAGAACTTTCTACTTAGCATGTCTGAAATTTTCCGATTCACAAGTTGCACCCAAATTTTATAAACAACTCCCAACTTAATCGTACAAGTCTACCTAACGGGTGAACGCATCGTAATTCAGAACGCCACTGAAGTTATGATACCTGTCTTTAAAGTTATAAAGATAGTAAACTCTGTTCTAGAATCCAAAATATTTTATGTCAACATGGGCGTGAATGAAAACTTCTCAAAATCTCAAGACTCAATGGGTTATGGCTGAAAATCTGTGTTTTGTTTCTTGAGCAAAATATCATGCTGAGCCATGGCCTTCTTGATGTACACACAGACATTTTACTTTGATTTTAATTATTTTATTGTTTGTTTATTATTAGTCAACTGCATTTTACTATTTTTTATTTTTACGAGTGCACTGTATAACTGTTGTAGTCTATATGTGTGTCTGAAGTTGCAAATGAAGACTTTTATCTACCTATCTATTTATATATTTATAACAACATAAAAAAAAAAATTGTTTCGATTTTCTGCGATTTACTAATGACCAGTGTCTTAAAATATTTAGCACCAATATTTCTTATGTTTGTAACCCCTTTGCTTACAAAAAATATCTAGGATTCGAGACACGAGTAGGTATAGTTAAGTTACTGAAAGAACTTTGTGTAATGAACTTTACAGGTATTCAGGTGAATCAGACAGGTCGTGTTCTTGGCTTTTTGTTTTGCTTATCCGCCTGTTAAAAGTTTCTTGGCTTCTACAGGTTTTATTAAATGGAAAATCTTGACTTGTTAAGGAAGAGAAAGACTTCTAGAAAGCTGTTCTCTTAATCTCTGATGTTGGCTTTTAAGGGATTCTTTCTATGGAGTTGTTTTCTTATAAGTTTGTGAAATGCTTGTGGTTGATATTAATAATGACAATAAAGTTGCAGGAATAGGTACTTAGGGTTTTTACTCAGTAAAATATAGAAGATAGGCAACAGAATATCAGAAAAGAGCTCGAATTTATTGAGTACAGTTTTCTACTCCACAACATAACTTTTTTATGAGTTTATTTTGCCAATTCCTGAATGAAATAATTAATCCTAAGGCCCAACAGGTCCTGACACTGATAAATCGAAAACCAACTTGAAAGATAAATGAAATGAAAATTGTACATTAATGATGATGATGACTTACCTCCTCTATTTTCACTATCTGCTGGTTTTACTTGTATTGCCCGGTTCATCTGTGAACAAAAAACAATAAATAAAATTTATTTTTAATTATTCTTTAAAAAGTTCTAATTATTTTATTTGTAGACGTATACGCGCCCTCCAGCCAGGTGGGATGACGATCTGCGAAAGACTGCAGGCAGATGCTGGATGCGGCAAGCTGAAGACAGCTAGGGCGCTATGGCGCTCATTTGGGGAGGTCAGAAGTGGACTAATATAGGTTGATGATGATAATGTATATTAGTCATCTAGTACCCATAACAAACTCTGCTTAGCTTGGGGCTAGATGATACTGTGTGTATTGTCCAGCATTATTTAACAATTTTTTTAAATTCGAAGTAGACGTCGCTCCTTCATTCAAATCTCGTCGCACAGTCGCACCTCCTCAACCTCAACCTCAACAGCCTGTGTTGGTCCACTGCTGGACGCAGGCCTCCCCCTGATAAACACCTTATTGGCTTTTATCTCATGGGGGGTAGTGTCCATAATCCCCACAGTCGCACCTACATCATTTGAATATGAATAGTACGCAATGAAACACGCGAGTACTTCCAAACTAAAATCACTAATGAGGAATAGAATAATGACGGCCATAATCAACGCCATTGTGTTATGTACCTACTATAACTGCCGGAATAAACATTCCGGCTAATGTATTCCAACCGGCGGCGTTGACAGGGTTAATTTGACTGTCGGTTTCAACGTATTTCATTAGACTCAAAGTCAACTCAATACAGGATGGAGATAATAAATCGTCGTATCCTACGAATAAGGTTACAGTTGCAAAACATCAACTTTACAGGAGACGGTTTTTTCTTATTATTTCGAAAAGTTTCCATTATACGAGTAAGTTTTTTTTTCTAAGACGTTTTATCATGATTTTAGCTAAATAATCATGTAGCTTTCATAAATAAAAAAACCCGTTTTCTCTAGTTTTTGTCGCTTAACACCTTGTTCCGCGTGCAAGTTTCAAAACGACGCTGTTTTAAGCGCCTCTGTGACCTTTTTCCACGACGATTTCGCTTCACGACGTCAACTGAGATGGTAACAATCGCCTTTGTAAGCTTATTCGATGAAATTTGTGGGACAATTACAAGAATACTAAGGTAATATTTAACTTTCCTTCAAGAATTTCATTTGGTATCTTGTTAATTAGCGTCAGAAACTGTTTACTCATGCATGCTGCACAAGACGCTTTACTACCTGGAAAATATTAGATGGATTTAACTTGTACAGCACCCAATCTACGACCTTAGTGGCGCAGCGGGCGAAGGTCCGCCTGCGACGCACGAGGTTGCAGGTTCAATTGCCGTCTCGGGACAAATGTTCGTACAACTACTACCTCTGACTTGTCAAAGTTGTACTGCTAAAATGCAACTAATCGCTCAAAATCATTCTAAAGCTAAAAGTAAAACCTAGTTCGTATGAAAGTGTTGGATTGCTGACATACTACGAAAAATAGTGTTTACGTAAACTATGCAAAACTCATCCAAGGGTTTCTTTAAATAAATAAATAAATAAATAAATAAAATAAATGTTTATTGCAATTACTTAAAAACTGTTTCTGAGTGCTTGATTCAAATTAATAATTGAAACTTATTCGTTATAATTCCTTTCATATAAAACAATGTAATTCAGCATAAAACTTTTAAAACTATTTAACAGGTTATTAAAACTTAAGTCATATAAAATTATTAAGGTAATTGTTCCGTGATCATGGCGCATGAAACTGTGTCGAAATAGTGGAAAACTATCAACTCAAATCATTTTAAATAATCCGTTTTAAATGACTTACAAATAATTCAGTGCAGTGACTAATAAATATAATGTTTTATTTCTCCTTAAACATTCGCATTACATTCGCGTGCATTCTTGCGAATGCGAATGTGAGTATTCGTTACATCTAGTGTGGATAAATGGGTCTATCTATTTGATAATTGTCATAATAGATTGATATGCCTCTGCTTTACGTATTTATTTCCAGTCGGTCATTTAGCCATGAAGGCTATTTATGTCGTTGAATTTCCACAACGATGCGCATCGTTTTTGTCAGAATGGCATCCGTTGTGAACAACGATGTTGCCGCCAACGATGTCGGACAGGTTGCTAACACAACACTGACACTAGGGTGTCGATGTTGCCGCCAACGATGTCGGCCAGGTTGCTAACACAACACTGCCTATAAGACCTATTAAACCTATCTTAAGCAAACCAAACAATTAAATTAGTAGGGACCTACCTACCTACCTATTAGACCTATTTAACCTATTTAAAGCAAACCAAACAATTAAATTAGTAGGTACCTACCTACCTACCTATTAAACTTATCTAAAGCAAATCAAACAATTAAATTAGTAGGTACCTACCTACCTACCTATTAGACCTATTAAACCTATCTAAAGCAAACCAAACATTTAAATTAGTACGTACCTACCATCCTACCTATTAGACCTATTAAACCTATCTAAAGCAAACCAAACAATTAAATTAGTAGGTACCTACCTAATAATAATAGTCATAATAGTCTTTATTCATAATAATTATTACAAGTCAAAACTGTGTACATATATTGCTATGTATCACCTTGCTATACAATACATTTCGATTTTAAAATGTACCTATAACTTAATAAATAGATTAGAATTAATAATAAATAATATAGCATTCAATATAATTCAATAATAATTGAATAGCGTTATAAAATAATTAATAAAAATAATATTTATACTGCATTTTATAAAGTATTAAAATTGTGTAAAATAAAATCTTTCCAATCGAATCACAATCGAATTATCGAATTACCTGCATTCATTCTAACACTTATACGCTACGAACTCGTCGTAGCTATAGAAGGTTTTCTCAACAAGCCAGCGTTTTAGTTTGTTTTTGAATGTAGGCAGACTGCGGGCTTCTGTTACGTAATTGGGAAGCCGGTTGTATACGTTTGGACCCATGACATGTGTCAACTGCTTGGACGACTTCGACAATGAGCGCTCCACGGCGGCGAGCCTGTCGCGGCTGCGCGTGGCGTACGAGTGCGCGCTGCCTAGTGTCGCGTATGTCCCGTGGTTCTGCCGCACGTACATGGCCACCTGGTAAATGACGAGACATGGCAATGTAAGGATGCCAAGGGATTTGAAATGTGGTCTCGCCGAGTGGTCGCTTGGGATCTTCACTATTGCTCGTACGGCCCTTTTCTGCATCCGGAACGCGCGTTCCCAGTCGGCTGCGCGCGCCCATAGCTCGGCGCCGTACTGCAGCAGCGACTGCACAGTTGCAAAGAAGCAAGCTCGGACTACATCGGCGGACACCACTCGCGACATCCGACTCAGCGCGTAGCACGCACCAGCCAGCCTTCCACATAGCTTGTCGATATGGCTCGCCCACCGCAGTCCTGCGTCTATGCGGAAGCCCAGGAATGTGGTGTTATCAACCTGCTCGATAGTGTTTCCATTGACTAATACTGTTAGTGGTCTAGGGGCACGGCCCGACAGATTGAAGTGGATGAAATGGGTTTTGCTCAGATTTAGGGCAAGCCCATTACATCCAAACCATTCCGCCAGTAGTGTCGCCGTACTATTGAGCTTCGCTTCCAGCAGATCGACAGTAGGCGCAGCGACGCCTATTAGACCTATTAAGCCTATCAAAAGCAAACCAAACAATTAAATTAGTAGGTACCTACCTACCTACCTATTAGGTCCCTAGCCTACTCGAGGGAATATTTTTTTGTATTAGGATTGGCCGTTTTTTGGCGTCTCGACATTATTATATTAGGTACCTAGGTTCACAAAAACACTTTTACAAGACTTTTTAAAATCCGCGGTGCGCACATCATCGTAATTTGCGTAATGAAAAAATCCAAACAAACGACAAGAATAACGAGCATACCTATGAAACTTACTGGAAGTGACATGAGCGTTTTAGACGGGTAGGTCCTAAATTACGGAATTTGAACAAATAAAAATATCTAACTTGGTTCCTAGTAGTAGGGTAAATCTAAAATACCATAATACTTATATTATAACGAGACATTTGATAAAAAAAATTGATATCGTATTTTTTTAAATAATAAATAACATTGGTACATGGTTCATGCCATATCTAGTTAAATATAATAAAACGTTCAGTTCTATGTTCTAGCATCCTCTCCTCTCGCTCACACACACGCAGGCATGCGGGCGGTGAGGTATGGATGGATGTTCGTTGCTTAGGTTTGGCAATCGGCATTACTCGGCTGACATCGTTGTTCGCCATCCGATGCCGCGCCACTAACCTCCCCGCTCTTCCGATATCGGTGTGACGTTCGTTTGTTGTTGGTGGCGATCGGCATTACTCGGTTCGGCATCTCGTTGTCGCAGGCATCCGTTGTTCACCTATTCGCCATCCGATGGGAACAACGTACACTGACATCGTTGGTCAACAACGATGTTAGTGAAAACGACCACCTCTATTGAATTTCTTCTGCTAGTTTATTTTAACCTATTTTGTATTTGTATTTCTTTTTATTTCTTTGGAAGACAGGCAGTACATAGATATATAACGAGAAACAATAAGAATTTCAAGCAAAAGACTAAAGGCAAAATAAAATAATTTAAACTAAGCTATTAACTTGGCGGCAGCAATGCCTACAATGCTTCTACGCAACGAGGCGGCGGCGGTTGAGTCGAAAATATCAATTTCTATGATTTTATTGTAATTATTGCAAGCTCTATTCAGAAACATGTTCTGCCTATAATTTGTTCTAGAGGTTGGAGTCCAAAAAGTTTTCTTTTTCCTAGATGAATCCCGTGGGAAATGCAAATAAATATTATCAAGTAACAACTCGGAGTCAATTTTATTGTTCAGTAATTTATATAAAAAAAGAATGTCTAGATCTACTATAGAGTCTGTAGGAGCTGTCGGAAAGCGGAAAAAATTTGTTTTGATTTCGTTGTATTTCTTCAAAATGTACTTTAAATTTTGGATTCCAGACTGTTGATCCATATTCAAGAATTGACCTGACGAAGTTGTAATATAATAGGATGAGAGTTTAAGGGCTATTAAAGTCCCTACCAATTCTCATAATAAATCCAAGCATTCGATAAGCCTTGGGCGTAATTGTATTGAAATGAGTGATAAAAAATAATGTAATAGTTATAAGATGTATGTAAATTATAAGTTGCAGGCCTTCCTTAAAAATAAATAAAGTAAGTATTTAAATTACAATCATCAAATAAAAAGATGTTTGTCCAGGGGAGGGTGATCTGGTTGTTTTCTATGTAGGTATAATAAAAAAAATAGATGTATGTAATCTTATTGTATTAAGTATATCAGTCATCTAGTACCCATAACACAAGCTCTGCTTAGCTTGGGCCTAAATGGTGCTGTGTGGATTGTCGAGCATTATCATATAATATTATTATTAATCAATCTTCTCAATTCAGTCAACCGTATCCAGATGAGAGAACTCGTCAATGAGCCTTGAGCCTACTGCTGTGGGTTTACTCACGTTATATTATTAGAGAAAACATATATTTTGGTGTTTTATAGTCTATTTCATAATGGTACATTATCTACATGATTTAAGTAGGGGGACTAGGAAATACAATGAATTAATATAACTTTAAACGTATTTATTTAGTATGTAAAAGTTCATGGTTTTCCTGTTATTTAAGATACTATGTTATTTGGAAAAAAATAATCCTTATGATTGAGCCTTTTGATCTGTATCGTAAAATTACGGGTCTATATTTTACAATTTGGAGGGTTCGACTCCTGGTTCAGACAGGCGATTATTCAAAAGTCTTTCAATGTAGTTTAAATTGTTTTAAAAATCAAAATCAAGTCTTTTTTCAGTAAAATGTTCTATCTACAAAATTTAAGATACTTTCCCTCCACGTGGCATGGCCTTGGGTCGCCCTGTATAGATTCTTACAAGTTCTACAGGCTACAAGATTAGTTCCCCTTGTGAAGCTGGCCGTATGAAGCCCATGTTAGAGAAATATTTTTCTTCATTGCTGCAAAAATAAAGAGTACTGAATAAAATCAAGTTTTAAGCAGAGGCTCTAATATCAATCTATATTATGACAATAATCTAATAGATATACCCATATATCCATAAAAGAGATGTAACGAATACTCACATTCGCGAACATTCGCAAGATTTAATACTCGCATTCTCATTCGCAAGAATGCACGCAACGAATGTAATGCAAATGTTTAAGGGCAAATAAAAAATTAAATCTATTAGTAACTGCACTGAATTATCTTAAAGTCATTTAAAACGGGATATTTACCATGATTTTCCAATATTTCGACACAGTTTCATGCGCCATGATCACGGAACAATTGACTTAATAATTTGTGATGATAGCCTGTATAATAAACAGTTTCAAATTTATGCTGAAATACCTTGTTAAATAAAAGGAATTATAACATATAAGTTTCAATTATTTATTTGAATCAAGCATTCAAAAACCCTAGGGGAGTTTTTCTTAGTTGACGAAAACTACTATACCAATAAAAGATTTTTATAATTTTTTTGTTTTGCAATTAGTCACTAATCAATCACTAATTTATGTGCCCGCCTCATATTCTACTGCACTGTTTTCCCCTCGCTCGGAGTCGACACACAGCGGTCACCCGCGCCCGCGCGCCTTTTCGCCCGCGGTACACGGTTATTGTGGAGTGTGTAACCATATTCGCCGGGAAATGCCCATGTCGGTTGCGTTTCGCACATGAAAAAAAGTGCCAAAGCTGTTCGTTACCTTATTCGTCGGGCTAAATGCATCAGTGCAATTGTAACCAAATTTTTAAACCTTAATAATTTTTTTGTATTCATTATTTATTTACTTTTTTCGAACTGGTATGATGCAAATGATAATGGAGATTCCAAAAATACAATAAAAATAAAAGGTCACATTGGCGACTGTAACCTTATTCGTAGGATACGACGAAATATTGTATTGAATAATTATCTTATAGACAACAGTATTAATCAAGATCTTATTCACAAAGAAAATTATAATCAAAAAAATAGAAATGAATTTGAACTAGTATTTACAATTGAACTAACTGCAGACTGTTACAAACTACAGGCTCTAGCTCAACTGATCCATGTCAATACCAATTATCTGAGCATCTGGTTAAAGCGACGCGTGACCCGAGAGCTGGTGAGTATCTGGCGTAGCGTATCAGCATTGCCATACAGGTGGGCAATGCAGCCAGCGTCTTGGGTACGCTTCCGATTGGTATCAAGACCTTACTATTTAGAAAGAAGCGAAAATAAAACAAACTAAATATTATTTTGACCTATTTCCTTCTTATTACAGGGTTACTGGTTAAGTCGACCTAGATCCTGGAGTTGTAGTTTCCATCATAACTGACTGATTTGAATATGAAACACCAAACCCCAAACATAACCGTTTTCGAGACTTTAAAGTTTTTTTTAAACTTATATACCCTACTGCACCCATGAATTCTGACAATAATTTAAATTTATTCATCTTGTTGGGTAGCTAAAGAAACGTAGATATTTTTACGTACATCTCCAACACAACAGACATAGATATCTTTTTAAATATTCCTCAAAGAATAAAAAAATTCAATCAGCTGTTGAGTGTATCAGCACTTTCACTGCCCACGACGTACATGGACGTGTTCGAACACCAGCAGCTGGGCCACCGAAGCTGGGCAGTAAATACGATATATTAAAACCGCTAACAGCATTAAAACATACGTGAGATCGAGTCTGGCCCTTTCATCAGAACTAGGACGGATTCGTATTCATAGCCTCTCATGTGAACCAACTCTATGCTTGGACGTGGAAACTTCTGGACTCTGAAGGTAGTCATAGTAGATATCAAGTAGATAGTTAATGTGGCGTGAAAAAATGGCACTTTTAGTTTAGGTCTGTCAAATAAAAATGGCTTAGACCGTGCACATTTTGCCATGACAACTCAATGATAACCTCCATTCTTCTATGGAATTGTCTATTCTGGAGTTCTAAGGTAAATATAGTTTTTTTTTTATCTGCTATAAGCAGAAACGGGTGTGAAGTTAAAATAAGCAGTATTTAGCTTGACTTTATTTTGCTACCATAAAACGCTATTGAAATCCAGAGCCTTATAAATCCGTTAAATCTACTAACATGAATAGCTGAGCATACTCCGTCGTTTTACTAAGACGTCCTTACAAATCACAAGAGTTCAAGCAAATCAGTCTACTAAAGGTACTCCATCTTCAAAGTCCTTCTCCGTATCTGTTTGTAAGTACCTGTCCACTTACCTAAGTGACCTTTTGACTTTGAATTAGGCGTTCTCCTTTTCGTGTCCAAGCAATGTTGGTCCAATGCATGTTGCGCGTAAACTAAACAGTCGACCGCACTGCTTCGAAATTCGAATTTTCGCGTATGCGGTCTGTACGTTCCATTTTGTAAGGCGCGGATTGGACGCTGAGGCAAACGGATGTGAGTTGAATGTAAATGCTTCAAAGGGGTTTAGAGATTTTGTCCCTAACATCGGTCACATTTTTTTTTTTTTTTTTTCAAAATCACCCTACACACACACAATGCACATTTAAAGTTATAAGTATATTTGGATACAGGGCACTAAAACAAATAATATTTGTTTTAGTCCATATTTGTTTTTGTGTCTTCTGTCAAAATAACATATATATTTTATTATGATTTTTGCATGAAGTGTGACCCTAACATCGGTCACAATTTTTTTTTTCAAAATCGCCACGGACAATAAACATTATATAATTGGATAGAAGACACAAAAGCAAATAAAAAACGGTCGACAACATAATACCTTAAACCATCAGGTTTATGAGATATAAACATATGAAGAAAAAATATAGTTATTTTCATCTGTGAATTGACAACGGTTACCCGAAACTTTAGGAAATTATTTTATACGACATTTTATAATTGTTTTGGAGTCTTCTATTCAAATGTATAACTTTTTTGTGCGCGTCTATTTTGAAAATACGTAAAAAAAATGTTAGGGCCACTCCAGACCAAAATCTTCAAACCCCTTTCGAATGCAGTTGTTATGATTATAATTAGAGATTTGCGGACGCCATTTTGTGGCAATGCAAATCTGTGTCATCAATTTTTTCTGCCGCTTAATATTGTTTTACGAGAAATTGCATAAAACGAGAAATTTGAGTTCTTCACTAAGAAGTCCTCTCATAATTGAATCAATATTATCAAAAGCTGCCTGAAAAATAAGTCCGACTTACCTATTTATTCAGTTTACAGATTAACTTTCAAGCTTTCGAAGTTTTAACGCTATTTCAGGCTACGCTGTCCTAAATTCTAGCGATAGCCTCTAGAATTCTCGCACAATATTTTACAAATGCCCGCAAAAGCTCATCATGCCTCACAAACTCATAAAAACACGCATACACATCATATACAAAAATTCATCGAGATACATAAAACCATGTATTATTTCTGCGAAATTGCTGAAATTAGCAAACGAAACGGCGCTGGAGCGAGATGGCAATACATGCGCCTTGCAATGGGCGGAGTTTATAGATAGGTACGGAATAGGTATATCGTATTTCTTTGAAGCCTACAGCAAGAAAGCTTTGACCAATGAGGTGTACGAAAGGCTGTGCTAAAAGAAATGAACAGAACGTATTGGAATCGTTTCAAAGAGAAGCTTGGGTTTTTAGTTGCTTTGAGAATAAACAAAGTTGTTTATTTATTTCATGAGAACCTTGTTTAGAATGAATACATGAATACAGTAATAATATTGACTAATTTATATAATTCTAATGTTCTTTACGTAAATTTGTTTGTTTTAGAAATGCGTTACTTTTTGGCAGACTTCAAAAAGGAGAAGGTTCGGAATTAAACAGTATATCATTCAAATTTTTAAATTTTGAAAATAAGAAGAACGTTATTAGACCGATTTATTTATATGAAAGATAAACCAATCCATGGATACGTCCCGTATTTTTGACAAAATTTAGATTCGATGATGGGATTCACGTAGAATTGACGAAGTCGGTGTTATTTCAGTTCCGCACCTGCGTCCATTTTATTAACAAGCATCATCTAGCCCCAAGCTAAGCAGAGCTCGTGTTCTAGATACTATAAAACGTAATACAATACATAACATAACGATATTTTTTATTATACATAGAAAGTCGCAGTCGGCACCGCCGCGCCACATCGGTCGTCAAATTCGTCAGAATTTCTCTGTTTTGTTAAAAAATTAGTTATTCTAACTGAAACTCAAAAATAGTCGATACTTACCTATAATAGTTTAATGTATAAAAACTAATTAATGGTAGAGTCCTTTGTCTCTAAGTTTAATTGTAGGCTTCGGTAAAATAATGACACGATAGATACTATCTATGTTATGCAGTTGTTATGTCAATGTTAATCGACTTTTAAAAATAACTTTTACGTGGTTCGTTACATTACTGGGTACGTCATATAATTTCAGGCATTGATGAAAAATAAGTTTCTATTTATTTTTTTCAAATTTAACGTAGTCACGAGAAGTTTTTACTGTTTTTTGGAAGTATGTTTTCTATAATAAGCACAAAGTACATTTCCATACACTACAAAATTCAAAATGTTTGCATTATTAGTGCAATGAGTTATACTGATTGTTTTATTTAATACTAGCTTCTGCCCGCGGCTTTGCACGCGTATTTTCGGTATAATAAGTAGCCTATTATCTAAGTTAGGCTTTGCTCTAAACGTACGCCAAAATTCATCTTGATCTGTTCAGTAGTTTTTGAGATCCTAGGTATTTTTGAGATCCTAGGTAACAAAAATTCAGAATTCACAAACTTTCGGCTTTATAATATTAGTAGGATTTAAAATGTTACTTTTTGCATCTCTGTTCTAATTAAGTTTAGCCATAAAATAATAAACCTACAAATAAAACATAGGTACTTTCTATACAAAGTTAAAAAAATAAGGAGCGGAAACATACTTCCTATCAAAAATTTAGTATGTGTAGAGCAATTTATAACTATGTTTGAAGATAATCTAAAATTCAAGTCGAAACTTTCCTACTGTGAAAATACCCATACTCAACCTTGAATGCCTTAAAAATACAGAGATATTATGTCAAGCAGACAGAACTGCCAACTTAAACAAACCGAATGGTTGTCTACCAATGGGACATCACTATCCATCGTCACCGTCACTAGGATACCAACATGACAACAAATAAATTGGACAGTATTTCGAGCGGCAACACACAAACAGAAAAATAAAAGCTCGATCGCATTCATTAAAGCTCGTTAATTTTTATCCTGACAGTGACAGCGGTATCTAGATTGAAACAAGCATTGTGTGTGTGATAACGAGTTTAAATTATACGTGTTTTACCATCCCAACTTTAGTAATATGGGGCCGGCAAAACAAATTATTTTATTCGTCGTCTGCTTGAATTATTATATTAATTATGTAAATCGATGGCTGCGGTACCAGTCTTCAAATGCCGTCGGAAATTAAAATCAAATAACGTTTATTTCTATAAGCTTACAAAATAAACTCATAGACAAATCAAATTTTAAGCTAAATTATATATTGCCAAATCACACTAATATTTTAAATGCAAAAGTTTGGATGGATGTTTGTTACCACTTAACGCCAAAACTACTGAACGAATTGGGCTGAAATTTTGCATACAGGTAAATCTAAGCCTGGAATAAAACATAGGCTTTTTATAACACAAGCTCTGCTTAGCTTGGGGCTAGATGATGCTGTGTGAATTGTCCACCATTATTCATTTATCCCATAAATCAGTTATTTATTTATTTTATAATTTTTATCATAAATAACATTTAAACTTTTTCATAAACAACACGGGCAGACACTAGTATGAAATAAAATGATAATTGATTCTATTCACTTAATTTTTTTTCCACTAGCTGAAAAAGTGAAAAAAACCTACGAGCACATTTTAACGTCGTTAAAGCAAACCATACAAAAATTGTGCTCCATTGCAATACAATTTAAGAGGGTTCGATGCTTTTTACTTGTCGGCCGTAAAAGGTACGACTTTTTGAAAATTTATATTCGTAAAATCTGTTTGACATTTTCAGAAGCAGCTGCCATGATATCTTCTGAACTTACGGGTATGCGTTTCTTTCCTACAGGCTCGGGTTAAAAGCGATTTTTCCGAAACTTGAATTTTCAATGGCTTTTTAAATGATTGATAAGATTAATAAGAACCAGCCATTTTGTTTGACCTACCATCTTAAGGGCGCGCAGAGGGCGTCCTGTGACCCTCAGATTTCTTTTGCAATTTATGAATAACTTAGATTAAAACTTTTAAAAAATTGAACGATTCGATTGGTCTTCAATAATAAAGACAACTCAGTCCGAAGTCTAAAGTTAATGGCCAACAAGAAATTCTCCAACAAAATTATAAGCTTTTGTTGCAAAGTAAAACCGATCATAAATTAAGAATCCGTTATCCAATCCCCGAAACTTAAACAGAATTTATTAAGTAGGTAATTTAATAGAATGGCCGTCGAAAGGTCAAAAAGCACTCAATTCCAGCTTTATTTCAGCGAACACGTTTAACACTCGAATTTATAAGTAACAGCTCTCACAAACTCTTATGGAGAATTCTTTTCTTATTTTGTATCTCGAAACCAGGAATTTCTTGGTTACACATCCATTAGCTAAAGGTAAACCTTGATATTCTATGTTCTCATTAGAAATCCCTACATTATCGGACTCCCCCTAATAAAATAACCGCCTCAATGTTCTCCCCGAAACTTTTCATCGAAAAAGGCCGTGTTACCACAAAACTTAGACAGCTGATTAATTCCCGTGAAAATATCGCCACATCGTGTCTACAAAGTATTATAATACTGGACAAACAGTTAACCCAAAAGTTGCGAAAAAATGTAGCTTTCTCGGGTAAAGGCGGAGGTAATGGGCCGAGGAGAGAATATTCTTTAACAAGTTTCGGCCTTAGCGTGGGTCATGATAAAACTTTTTATGTTCTACTTATATGGGATAGGGCAGTTTTGGAATCCATAACGCGTGGAGGTGTCGTTAGACTGTGGAAGGGTGAAATCGGCTGTGTCGTCGAATCAGTCTGGATTGGATCAAGTTGAATAATTTTGGGCATTTTTAAAATTGGCGAGTAATTTCTTTTTTAAAAGTAGGCTTCGGAAAACGCTAATTTTTTTGAGCTAATGAATTTATAAAAAAAATTAAACTGATTTTTGAAATTCGGTATGGCTAATTTAATTGGTTAGTTAATTTGAGTAGGTAATAATTTAGTTTTATTTTTATTTATTCTAGTTATTTTGGACAAATTATTATTGGACTTATTTATTCCTAAATAGATGGTTTTATTATAATTTCTTGTTTGCTAAAATACCTACGTTTCCGTTTCGGTAGTCGGGCTTTTATAAAACTTTTCGTTATAACTATCTTATACTATTAAATGCTGCATAAAATTAAAGAAAAAAAAACAAATATAATATTTATTTTTAAACTTATATTCGTCATATTAACATAACAAATTTAAAATAATAACAAGCAAATATAGTAGCTATCAAAGAAGAATTTTATAAAACAGCATGGACGTTGTAGCGAACACAAAAACAAAGCAAAACAAACAAAAAACTCGTAACTGGATTGCAAATGTATAATTATTAAAAAAAAAAAATCATAAAATTATAAAAAAGTGCAACACGTGCAAGAAAGTTTTTAAAAGTTTACTCACAATAATTGGCGGAGGCGGGTACTCAACCTTTGCAGAACGCAAAATATCTACTAGGTGAACCATATGGACCGCTATTATTATGCCCTTATTGATAAAGAAACTTTAAAGAGTGTGTTTGTTGACAAGTAGGAGCGGAGTGACGCACGTTGCGATCGTAATGTCAGTTGAGGATCGACGCGACACAACCGAGCAGCACGGCGTTCGGGAGTCGACTGAGTAGAGTAGCGGCCGAGCCGTACGCACGCGGGGAGGTACGCACTCACGCAGCCGTGACAGCCAATCGCGTGCGTGCGCCGCGCGCACCCCCGCACCCCACGCCCGCCCCGCGCCCGCCCGTCACCTCACAATCGATGCCCTATATTGCATTAATTATTTAGGAAACACGCAATAAGATAACGCAAGTTGGCAGATAAGGGATCTCAGAGCAAGTTTAAATAAATCATCGTGTCTTCGTCCGTTCGACGCGCGGTCAACCCGACCGGTCGCGTGCTTTCAAAGCTCGCTGCCTGATACTGATAACGCGTTATTTACGTTCTCGGTCCGACAGACCTTTGTTTTTATCCAGTTTATTTATAGACGAAATATAATAGAGGAAAAAAGGTGATTCATTCATCAAGTCAGTGGAATTGGTTAAGTTGGTTCACCTCTATTCCACTTTCTAAACTGGCAGCTTTGTTTGCGTGGTGCTGAGCTGGAGTGGAGAACAAAAACAACAAATTTATATTTTTGGAAGGTTGTCAACTCGTTGTTTACCAATATTAATTTATGTTTATGTGGAAAACGCTTTTATGGAGGTTTTGAATATCGTGTTTTCCTCGGGTGGTAGAAAGAGGAAAGAGGTGAAAAAAATGCACATACTTTCAGGAAATTTTGCACGCAGAGTTACTTAGTAGGTAAACAAATATCTTAATGTAACTGGGTATAAAGAGTACAAGAACAAAATTTGTTAAACCCCCCCAATAGATTGTCATGAAACACTCGGAATAAAATTATCTATGACACAAATGAACCTAAACGAAAATCGGTTCATCCGTTTGGGAGCTATGATACCACAGACAGATACACAGACAGACACGTTAAACTTATAACACCCCTCTCTTTTTGCGTCGGGGGCTAGTAAATTGATGAATACTTTCACTTTTTTAACTTTTTTTGATAATAAAACACTTGAACATAAATTAAGTAGGGATGCGATTCACTGACTAAAAACATAACCACGGACCTAATATCAATCTCCATCAGAATTCAAGACAGGCTGGGTCGGTCACCTGCCACAGAACGTGAGAGGAATCCACGTTATAGAATAATTAGCACTATTGTTTACCACTTCGGTGTCACAAGGATCAATTTTCCTTGCGGTGTTCAGTTTTTGATGAGACTACAGGTGAAATTGTTCGCAAACTATTTCGTCTTCTGTATTTGAGTTTGTTATTGTGCTTGTTTCGATGCCAGAGGTCGATTTCGCTGGACCCTTCCAAACACTTAAAACTTTGAGTTAGACTAAGTTTGCAGCTAAATTGGGTATAAATATTAAGCTCAACAATTCGGTGTCTCAACGGTCTATTAATTTGAAATCTCGGCTCTAGCTTTGCGTTATTTGAAAACTAGTTTCTGCCCGTAGCTTCATCAAAATAATTATATATATTTTTTTTATAGGAAATTTGCAGGAAAGCCTGTTGAGGAAAATAACTAAGGACTCCAATTTAATCTTGCTGATCAATGATGATGGGACAAAATACGACACACCCTAAAAGATTTCACCCCAAAGCTCTTCAGTGAAATCATTTATTTATACGAATCGAGTTACGTCCCTGCGGCCGGTGGTTGACCGATTTTTCCCACCTCCATCAGTAGCGTTTGACACATGTCAAATTGCTTTAAAATAGATGTGACGAGGGCCAAAAATTGGAGGTGGTCGTTTCGGATCATAAGTCGGTAAGTTTATGAGCCAAGTGAGCTAAAGCGTTTGGGCTAAAATAAGATTATGATACCAACTTGTTTAAGAAAGTGGCGAATAACCGAAGTTTATCTAATTTTGGCAAATAAAAAAAATTATTGCTTCCACTTCACATATGACCACTATTTTTAACTGAATTAGGTATCTGCCTGCCTATCTTTATCATTTAAAATAGACTACCTTGTACTAATCGTAAAAATAGTTACAAATTGTGAGTAGAGTGACATACCTAAACCAAACAGCGGCAGGGCATGTTTGGTCCATAACTACCACTAGCCTCAGTTAGCAGTTTGTTTTGAATACTATTATTTTGAGTTGGTGCTGACTTCAAACATATTATTTCCAGACTTGTTAGTTGACAGGTTAATTTCCTTTTTATGAAACCACAGCGCTGCCCCCCGTTAGCACTTTAAAGTTGACTTCAAATGTCTACAAAATTGCTGCTTCGTGATATATGGAGCCGTCTGGCTTGAAGACAATAACTTAGATCTGTGACAAGAACTATGAATATTTTGAAATTGTGGCAGGTGTCAGCTTCGTAGGTCATTTGGGAGTTATTAATGACCTAACTTAGATAGTGTCGCTTATATTTTCGTTATATAGGTTAAGTTTTACAATATTACGTTGTGCCACCAAATTATTCGATGACTGAGATAAGAGAGAGAACTTTAGAACACCAAAAATTTCAAAGGGTCACCCAAGCTTAGGATTTGCCACATTATATTAGAGCCAATTAACAAGAGTTGTTAATTGACCAGCTAAATTTGGCTACATTTTTTCAGCCATTATATTTTTTACTATCTTCTGCCCACGGCTTCGCACGTGTATTTTCGGTATAATAAGTATCCTATTATCAAAAATAGGCTTTGCTCTAAACGTACGCCAAATTTCATCTTGATCTGTTCAGTAGTTTTGGAGATCCTAGGTAACAAAAATTCAGATTTTAAAAACTTTTGGGCTTTGTAATAGTAGGATTATAGTAAGTAGGATATATTCCAGCAACATTTTGATCATTTATATTTTTTCAAACGATGAATACATCGTATTTTACAAGTTCCGAATTGCATATAAGCTATGTTTTTATGATCAAGATAAAACTCCAGTGTATCACACAATCCTTGTCAACGATTAGATATGTGCTTTTAGTTCCTAAGCTCTTTGGAAGATTAAGAAAGCACACAAAGCACAGTGTCATCTGGCAGTATAAAATTACTCATGTGGTATAAAATGCGCATGTCCCCCATAAAGGACGTCTGTACTACATCTGGCTTGTACAGTTACGGTTGTATAAGATGGAGATACAGGAAATAAGAAACATCACACAATATTTTTTCTACTTGGTTTATAGAATGTTTATTTTAATACTCCACTAGGTAGTTATTTAGATTTTTCTCTATCTATCTATCAATCTCTCTATGTTTAAGTATGAACCTCGGTGTAGTAGCGTTGTGTTCAAGCACTATTTATATGACCGATTTGACTGCGTCTGAGCGAAGTGATCAGTATATTTACGGATTCGAGCCTGGAAAATTGTGGACAAGTGATATCCGAAGACGGTCCGTGTTTTCTAGATCTGTATATTCACGTCTAGGTTTCAAATATGATTTCGCAGTACCTACCTCTACAATATTACTGATCCACTGCTGGATGCAGGCCTTCCGCTAATAAGCGCCTTATTGGCTTTTATCATATGAAGAGTAATGCCTGAAATCCCCACGCTGGGCATGCGAGTTGGGGATCACAGTTCAGTGGTAGAATTGTTCTGCAGGGGGGTGCTGCTGCCTGCTCCTCGGTGGATATCCCATAGTCGCGTCTTACGTCACCTGCAGTTAGAGCTTTCGTGCTAATTCTAAGTCGGCATCATATGGACGCAGTACGTTTGCACAATAAATGCGCTCTATAGTTTACCATTGCTCATTTTAGAAACGCTTTCGTTCGTCTAACAGCAACGAAAATTAAGCTTAAATCTATCCAAGCTGTAAGAATATTCAAACCACACTATTCTATCGCTACCAGGTACATCCAACCTCTTATCGCAAGCTCATTCTCGTCCCCACCATAAAACCTGCGGGCTTTAACGACACCGTAAACTCATAGCGTGAAGATTCAGAAACCGGCTGTAAAAACTTAAATATAATTACCAGATCGCTTTCAAGAATTGAAATAAAGTTTGAGGGGCTTTTACAACCATGAACTGTCTTTGCGATTGCACCTTGGTGGGTTAACAAAATTATATTAAGGGAAATACAGACGTCTTATTTTCTTCTTCCTCCTTATAATTTTGTAACTGACCATCTCATTTGAAATACGGCGTATTCCAAAGAATCGATCCCTATTTAGATGGCCCGGACCTTTTGCGGAAGAATAGAAGTTGTTACTGGGATGTCATGTCCACCTATGCACGGTCTATGCATCAATGTCTATGGCATTTTAATTTGACCCACCCAAACTCATAGCGCCCTCTTCCGATCGACTGAATTAGTAACTGGACTTCTTATACCTACTACCAGACAGACAATTTCTTGTGTCAGAGGCTAAAAATTGTAAAATTGTCAAAACTTTTTCAAACTACAAATCAAGACGAAATAATTCCAGTTATTCAAAAGCAGAAAAGTACCAAAAATCTCAATTGACAGTGTTATTATAACCCAGTAAGCTTTTAAAACGATTAAGTTTAATCCCATTACAAAAACTGTGATGGAGAACTAAAGTTATCTTACAAAATGAACGATGGGACTAAATAAGCCTGTGGGGTAATGAGATTGAGTCCGGTCCGTTCTCCGACGACTTAGGGCTTTGCCTGGCGAGCAAGCAGTGCCGCTCTCGAAAATTAACAGGTGGAATTAATCTAAGTATAGGTGGTAGGGCTTTGGACCTACTGATCCAGTTTTAGAGATTACCACCACCTTGCAAACAGAACTTAACAAGCGAATTTTACAAAAGTTCGAAACTTCTAACGACAGTTTGAATTTGAATTATTATAACATCAAAAAAGCTGATTTTCTTCAAAAATAACTAAGACTAATGTCGGTAACGTCGTCTTTGAAAAAAAAATATCATAGTAAGTCATTCCAAATTGTGTCATTAATTTGGGAGCTACGATGCTACAGAGAGTAAAATCTCTCGTTTTGGTCGGGGGTTAGGAACAATATTCGGTATTGAAAATAATCCTACAGTAAAGTAGGTAACTTGTTAGGAGCATCTTAGCAAATATTGAAATCGATTTTACTATAGATTATTATTATTATTAATAATAATTATTATTATTATTAGTCGTGAGATTTTTCTTCCAAAACCTATAAAATTTATCTACACTATTAAGAAATTGCTACAATCCGATGATAGTAACAATTACTTAATAGCGCGATGAATTTAATATTGTTTCATCAGATATCGTGATTGTGAAATTATTATTTTGAATAGATTGCAGCAATTAAAATCTATTCACAATACTGATTACAATTACTTGATACTGGCAACATGTTAATGCTTTGTAACTCCATTAATGTCCTGATCCCGTGAATAGATCAGTCCGTACTTAGCACTTGGATGATAGGATAGAGGGATTAGTATTTTGATTATTATTAACCTCCATAAACCCTATTCTGTTACATCAAGACCTCCATGGTTACATCCTATAATTACTACATTCTCTGTAATAGTTATTTCAAGAGCCAAAAGTAGTTAAGGGTTATGTGTTATGTAAGTATATATTTTATTGAACTTTCCTTGACACTTTCGATTTAATCTGGGGTTTTCTTAGAAATGAATAGAGTTATTCAATTCTAAACGAACGAACTTCATGTTAGACAAAACTAAAATGAGTGGTATGGGAAATGAATACTAAGAGGTGTACGGCAATTTTTTTTAATGTTTTTCCAGTTACTTTGCAAATCTGTCAAACAGAATATGCCAAGCGCAAATTATGAGATTCCTTTCTACCTGAGAAAATGCAACTTTTTATACCATCAAGTTTCCCCATACACCATAACTCCAGTCCATCCAATCTAAAAAAACTCTGTCAATCTCAACTTTCTGTCAGAAGATTTTTCCCAAATTCAAGTTCATCTCAGTCTTGTTAGACGAAATATCTTCGGCGTCGATCACGTGGCTTGTTAAAAACTTCCACGTATCCAGATAGAAAAAAGTTTTAATGATCTGTAGGTAAACACGATCAAAGGGGATGTGTTTCTTAAATATTAACTTGGGTAAGTTTGTAGGATGGCTTTGGACATAATATTTTAGGATGGCGGGTATGGATACAGGTTTACTTCAGGTGATATTAATAGTCTTGCTTTTGACTTTGGATTCGAGGAAAGTTTGTTATTTTAAAGAAAATATATTATTATAAAAATAATTGTCTAATAATATCGTAAATGTTAACTTCAACTCTCACAATTATAATCGAAAATAACTCGAATCAAAATAATAATTCTGACAATAGTTATAACGCACATAAAGGAAAAATAACAGGACTGCATTATTAAGAATTATGCATGTAAATAATTGGCGGCATATACATATAAAGAACCAGTTAGCCAGTGTGATTTAAGGGTTATCTTTTACATACCGAAGAGATGTAGATGTAAGTATGCATCCAAATCTGCTCAGTCATTTAAAAGTTATATTGGATTAGAAAAAACCTGGAAACATAACACGCCCTTTTTAAAATAGGCAGTCGTGCAAAAAAATAAAATAAACAACTTTTGTAAAGAAAAATAAATATAGCTTGTTCAAGTAATAGACCCTTTTCGACTGAAACCAAACAAAATCTAATTAATTCATCCTTCTATTGCTTTATTCAGAGTTTCATGTAAATAATTGGCGGCATTTGGTTTATTAATAATCGCCCATTTAGAGGTTTCTGGGTCAATTTAATTGGGAAACCTTCAATGAGATAGGGTTGTGATTACCCATTACCTTCATTTTATATCGATGATGATAAACAATATTCTTATTGTTCATATTATTTACGATACCAACCAATTATAAATCAAATCATAACCTTGAGCATTAGCTATAGTCATTTGTTTTTTAGGGTTCCGTACCCGAAGGGTGAAAACAGGACCCTATTACTAAGCCTCCGCTGTCTGTCCATCCGTCTGTCAGCGGACTGTATATTTTTTCTTTGTATATTTTTGATCTGTTTGTCACGGCTGTACTCTTCAAAAATTAAGGGGATTATATTAACGTCCATACTACGTTGAGCACATATCAGCGAAGTTAAACAACGCAGTAAGTAGACTTGGATGGGACCGCGTTATGTTGCTTTTTTGCTTTTCCAATCCAACAAAAAAACCCGTGTCTCCGTTTCTTTTGCGGAATAGTTTTGTATGACGGTACGGAACCCTCCGTGTGCGAGTTCACTTGCTCTTGGCCGGTTTTTTTTCTGTTTACATACATCAAATCAATCAAAATGGCTGCTCGAACATGATTAGGTTGAAGCAAGGGGCTTGTGTAAGATGGGGGAAGAAACAAGTAAATCAAGGTTAAAGATAAGTTAATCACTGCTTTACCCCGTACCATTCATTAAAAGTTTCTCGCACTCTAAACTAGGTTTCAAAAATAGCAGATTGGTCTATCAATTCCATGAAAACAAAGACAAACTCCATTAAAGTAAGCGTCAACACATTTAGAATTAAAATACCAACACACATACAAATTCTCCATTCTTCAAAACTAACGCGTTCATTATAAATCAAACAACAAAGTACACGGCAAGATTGCATCAAGCAAGATTCACACCTCATACAAAGTTACAGAGAGGCCATTAAAACTTGGCGTATGCAGCCCAGCCCGGTTTCAGGACAGACCTGGCTTTCTCAGGTAAATATGGTACAGCTCAGTCAAACATGAAATTTATTCCCACTCTTTTGCCCGTGCGTCTACAACCACACTCATCCTGATGGTGTTTCCTCGTTAAGAGATGAAATGCTGGTATTCTTCCAACACAAACAAAGCGTTCGTGGTTAATCTACTGCATATTTATTCATTACTAGTTTATGCTCGTGGCTTCGCACGCTTTGTTTCTATGGAAACTTTTAAATGTGATTTCTATCTATATATCTATATCCATGGGAACTGATTTATGGGGTAAAAGTAACCTATGTTTGATTCCAGGATTAGAATTGCCTGAATACAATTACGGCCCGATCCGTTCAGTAGTTTTGACGTGAAGAGGTAACAACCATCCATCCATCCAAACTTTCGCATTTATAATATTAGTGTGATGTATTTCCACTCTCTGAATAGGTCTGTCAGTGGTCAGTTTCCAAAATGACGCTTCATTTCGTATTTTGATGCACGAACCCCAAATCTCTGATAGGTAAGTACTATTTTGTAAGCAGTTTCACGGAGAAATCTTTAAATATATGCTTATTACCTAACTATCCGTTCACATTATGTTGTTTCTTCAAAAACTAATTAAAGTCATTTGTCACTTTATTTTGCAAGAAAATGCACTATCATTATTTTGATCGAATCATTATTAATGTAAGCGGGTTAATTACGAACCTAGTTTGTGTTGGAAGAACACTAACGTTTCATCCCTTAACGAGGGATCTTCATCATTCTTCTACCACAAACTAGGTTCGTTGTTAACCCGCTTATATTCACAATGAAGTCGTCAAACTACGGAAGTATTTATATTCTTTGAAAGAGGTCCAAAATCGTTCTAAACTATCGTAATCTAAAGTTGTTAAAACTTATAAGACAAAAATAAAAACAAGATTCCCTGTTAACTTTAGTATTAAAGCTGTTCTTTATAAGCTGTGTTTACCTTACCCTGTTAAAAATTGCCCAACTTATTATAAGGACGTGTTAGAATGTTGCAGTATAATTTTTATCTCGTGAAATGAAATTTTATCTCACAGTAAAAAATTTATTGTGAATATGTTTTATGATTAACATTTCTGTTATGACTGCCAAGCACATTGTCATTTTACAGTCTTGAAAATTTATGACCTCGTACAAAACGCAACTTTTCTTTATCAAAATATTTATTACTTGCTCTTTGGAAATATAGAAACCAAATCAAAATTACCTTACGTAATTTTTTTGATCATATAAAATTACAAAGAAATGATTCCTGTCTATTTGGCTCAAATTAATTACCAATCGACAAGAATGGCTGATAAAAAAAGTATGTAAGTTTATTTAAGTGCTACGCCGTAGCGTCTACGTCGTAGCACTTTTCTTATAACGCCTACGCCGTAGAGCTTACGTAGACTGACATTGAGTGTTGTTTCTTAGAAACAGAAAAACAGTGTTTTACAAAGTATAACTAGGTATAACATATGGCAGAGGAGAATAAAAACCCTGCACTATAAATAGATAGATAGAAAATTATTTATTGCACACTTGACGAAACTATTAGCACAAAAATTTATAAAAAGGATCAGAGGCAGTTTTATCGCTCAAGAGAGATTTCTACGAGACAACCGTGACTATCAGCGTCATCAGTCTATGCCGTACCAAAGCCTCCCCTTATGGGTGGCGCTCATTTGGATCCCTATATTCAATACTTTACTCAGTTCTAATCCTTTTCTAGCGTTTCTTTTCCCCAGCACACAACATCCTAACGACAGTAATGAAAGATCTCTATAACGCCGGTTACTACGACACACAGTCCATCTCTGGCATATGACTTGAAGAGCTTAGAGCTAATCCAAAAGACCCGGATTCAAAACCTGCAAACTCACTCCTAATCCAATTAGCAGCAGCATTGTGGTGTAATTGAAGAGCGATCGTAGCTTAGAGAGTCCGTTGTTAAAATTTAGAATGGGTTTGGACGGTGTTTTATCCAATTGTGGGGTGTAAAATAGGGGTAAATTGATTTTGCGAAGGCCTTGGTTGAGGGGTCGATAGTCGTTGGGTAGTAGTAATTTTCAATGGTGGTGAATAATAATCTGAGAGCTATCATAATCGAATCTATCTAAAATCTATTATATACACAAACAGACACACGCGCGCACAAATATCTATTCAAACAACAAATATATTTATATAATAGTATTACTTTGGATTGTACTTATTACTTCTAAGATAATTTACAGTGTTCAAAATTTCTGACTTACCTTCCTGTTCCATTTGTTTATTTAATATTGGTGCAATCCTTCTTGGCCATAATGTTATATATATGTAGTGACACAGATTAACATAAAGTACGCGGCGCAAACGCGTTTCGATTATTCGACGTTTTTACAGTCTAAGCCGATCGCGGTTAGTCACTCCTCAAGCCCTCGCCTAAAACACACATATCCTAATTTAAGGATTATAGACTAAAGTTAGTGTAATTTCATGTACTCGTGTTTATAGATATTTAATAGACTCAGTGAAGATACTAACATCTTTTATTCCAACCAACCCACATAGTTAAAGTTAAAGACAATTATAGACTTAAATACAAAATTGGTGACCCGTCTTACCAATTTTGTATTTTAAGTCTATATAGTCTTTAACTTTAACTATGTGGGTTGGTTGGAATAAAAGATGTTATTAACTTCACTGAGTCTATTCAATATCTATAAACACGAGTACATGAAATTACATTAACTTTAGTCTATAATCCTTAAATTAGGATATGTGTGTTCTAGACGAGGGCTTGAGGAGTGACTGGCGGCGATCGGCTTAGACTGTAACAACATCGAATAATCGAAACGCGTTTGCGCCGCGTACTTTATGTTAATCTGTGTCACTACATATATTTTAAGTATTTATACGCAAATCGTAACGCTGTGGTTTACCTTAATAAGTATAAATAAATAAACCAACTTCTAATTGAAATAGATAACTAGACACAAAACGTAGCAAGCAACTTGAATATTTTTTTTCAAGGTTTTCAACAGTAGATAACACATAGTAAAGTCAAATCCAAAACTTATAGAAAACTCCACAGCCTTTTATTATTCTGATATTACGGTAATTAAGTATTTACTTTTTTTTTTATACACATTTATTCACAAAGAAAATTGTACTAGTATTTACAATTGAAACAATTGAGCTAACTGCCGACTGTTGCAAACAGTCTAAAGATAGCTCAACTGATCCATATCAGCACCAGTCGGAAGCGTCCCCAAGACGCTGGCTGTATTTACTTATTCTTAAAAAGAAAAAAAAAGCGCCAGGCGCTTTCTACACCTACTTAATATTTAAGAATTATACTACATACTACACAATGTTTACATAGTGGGAGAGTTTAATAGTGGTATAGAACATAACCCCTCCAATTATTACGAACCCCAGCAGAAACGTGAGTTCACAAGGTTATTAGTAAACGTTTGATGAGGAGGAATTAGCAATTGAACTGTAAAATGATATTTTGGACTGTATGCCGGTTGAATGGCAAGGGACTGTGAGTAATGACTGAGCAGAATGGGAGATTAGGCTCGGCGCACGCTGGGCGGGCGGATGAACAGCGAAGGCTGTTTGAAGACACTACGTTTCTCTATGTGGCTATCTAATTCATAGTCTATTCTTCTTTTTTTTAAATTTAGAAGTCTTGGGAAACAATCTACTCTATGGACCGATGACATTGAAGCGATCTCAGAAATGGAGGCGGCTCAGGCACGCTATATGTGGCGCCAGATAGGGGAGGCCTACGTCCAGCAGTGGACGTGTGTGGGCTGATAGGATGATCATGACGAACCTTTATTCATTACAATAATAAAATCGTATCTGAAAGTTCATGCACTTATGTCTCTTAAAAGTATATAAAGCATCTCAAAATCGTACGGTTTTTATCGTAAAATCCACTTCAATAAAACAGCAGGTAGCTCTTGATAAATGAAATATTGTTTACAGCCCGAAGCCTTTATCCAGCTCAATTTGAGTTATATAAAAAAACAAGAACCATATCTCGAAAAAAAGTCAGCTCAAAACTAGGAATAAAACAACAAAAGTAACAAACGTAACGAATATTTTCTGTTTTTAAGATACTAGAGTCAACTCGCAAAAGTAATTCCCCATTTGCTTTATCAGCTAGCCTCTCAACAGCTCATAAAAAGTTAAAAGCCTGAAAGTAAGCCAGTATTTTTTACATCGACACAAAAAGTTCACTTTCGCACCGAATAACCACAAAAACTGCTCATTACACATTAAATAAAAAAGCCTTGCAAAAAATTATCCTTCACAGAAACCACTTTATTTCAGAGAGTCATTAGCTGGAAAAGAGTGTTGAGTTAGAACCTTATTACAAGCGTTTAGGGTTGATGGAGCCACCTGGTTATAGAGTTAGGAGTCGGAAGTCCAGTGTCACAGTAGACTGGACCTGTTCACTTGAAAATGAAACCAATCAAGAGCATGGCGCAAGCTGCGAGTTACGGCGGACATAAACACATATTGATATGAAAATGTACTGTAATATATCGGTACCATTGTGTGGTGATATTCAGTGATACCTCCTTGCTAGTGTTAATGATAACTCATAGACCAACATGACAGCCTACCTTCTTTTTATAATTCTCTTAGCTGTACCCTTAGTTTCCTTTATTTTGTACCCTAGATAGTTAGCATTTTGGTGTGAACTGTTAGCTTCTATTAAGTTTAATTAAATAAATGTTTAATTAAATAAATGACGACCTCTGTGGCGCAGCGGGCGAAGGTCTGCCTGCGACGCAGGAGGTTGCGGGTTCGATTCCCGCCTCGGAACAAATATTTGTACGATCTGCAGATATTTGTTCAGGGTGTTCTGGTCGTTTTCTATGTATAATAAAAAATATCTATCTATGTACTCGTATATTATTATGTATATCAGTTATCTAGTACCCATAACACAAGCTCTGCTTACCATGGGGCTAGATAATGCTGTGTGAATTCTCCAGCATTATTATTATTATTATAAATGTATTGCACGATCAGTAAGATTTTTTGATATTGACTGATATTTACATATAAATTTATAAAATTAAGTACAAAGGTAACTTTTATAAGTTTCTGAAACATACAATTTTGATCCTATAGATCCTGTCCTCCTGTATATGCTGTAGCATCCTATGCATGGGCTTTGTGGCCGTGCAAGGTAGTAGGTATGTACCTTCCTAGCAAGACATCCGTTGCTTTTTTAAAAGATTTTGCCATTCTGATCATGAAATGCCCTGAGTAGAATTTTGTATATGCCTATAATGACGATTTTTAAAAACGTAGCAAAAGTACCTACTTTTAAATAACAATTGTATGAATAATGCTCGTAATGAATAACACATTCATGGCCCAAGACGCAAATGCCAGAACCCTCTCCCGTGTAGCGGCGGCGCCCCTGCGGGTAGCACCGCCGCCCAAAGCTGGGCAGTGAATGCGTTAGTGAAAAATAGAAAAGCAAAAATAACCTGAAACCTATAGCTTACATCCTAAAACACCCCATTCTAACGCCGACTGTCCGCTGTCGCTTTTAACAAGTTCAACATTTCGGCACATTAGTGCTATATGGTCACTATCAGGCATTTTGCCTCACCCTTGTTATTGTGAATAGTAAGGTTTCGTTATCGAATGTACCTACTAGTATTAATTTTATGGTATTTGAGCTAAAATAAAAACTAGTCTTTAAATGAATTTTAGTGCTACGAAATGATGTCACATTTCTGCTTTCTAAGAAACTTTATGATTGTAAGTAACATTCCTTTGAAATGAAGCACAAAATCAGACTTTAGTAGTCATCAAGCAACAAAATTCCTACTTCAAAGGATGTAGTCAAATAAAAAACTTTCCTATCCTACCAAAGTCTTAAGTGACACTCCAAAAATAAGCGAATGTGGACTTTATACGACCGAATTAAAGTTTTTTATTGGTCGTTTCAGATATCATAAAAGGTGAATTCAATTAACCTTCCCTCTAAAACACGGAACACAGGAATGCCGTAAAAAGTTAAGATACGGGCAATTCATTCAGATCTTGACTGAAAGAGATGAATGTCAGTAGGCAGTAGATCCAGTTTTTGCTGCATTTATTATCAGACAAAAGTTAACAAGTAAGATACTTAAGAGATAGTATGACCGTATATTCTAAACTTTATTAAGGTATCTACAGAAATCTACGAAATAAAAATATCTTATATACCTACTTTATGATGTTGTGAAGGTAATAAGTTTACTATGGTCTGTACATTACTGAAAGCATTTGAATCCTTTTTGTGCGAGTCAAAGTATTTAAAAGCCAATAAAACTAAAAACATTTCTATGCAGTCGTTTGAATCCAGACGTAATCTCTTCAACAATATTTTTCATGTGAAAACTTTTTCAACAAAAGTTGCACCGAAAACAATGCAGTAATCAGTACGTAGTTTTTGCGAGCTCCTATTGGATTAGCGGAAGTGAATAGAGCAATAGAGCATTGTTTGGGGCAGCAGAGGTTTTTTAAACTGTGTTAAAATTGTTTTTATCAAAACATTTCTTGATGAATTTTGTATTTTCATGTTTTTGTTTTTGAAATGTTTCAGTAAAGAGTTATGGCAAGGCCGCTTCTCAGGTCCAGTTTGAAAAGCCAACAATTATTATAAAACTGATAATTTGACAAATGTGAATTTTATTTTGTTACCTATGTGAATTTTATTTTGTTACCTATCTCTAAAACTTCTGATCAGATCAAGATGAAATTTGGCGTACATTTATAACATAGTCTAACTTAGATTATAGGCTCCCTTTCATACCGAAAATACAAGTGCAAGCCACGGGTATGTTAAATGTTATTATTGTTTTATAAGCCATGTAGTTAAACATTATCTATTTATCTAAATACCAATAGAAAGGTACCTATATGCCTCCTGGGCATATAGGTACCTTTCTATTGGTATACCTATATGCCTCCTGGGATTTGTATTCAACAACGGTGTTTATACCAAGTTCAACGAAATAGAATAGAAAATACAGCAACGTCGTCGGTTGTATCAGTCGATCTAGAATAAAAACTATAAGCTACGTTCTAGAATGTGGCCTTTAGAGTATGTTAGAACCATGGCATATATTTAATAATCATCATCATCAGCCCTTGCGGACCCCACTCCTGGGCATAGGTCTCTCCATTTTCATTATTTAATTAGGCAGAAGTCTTTATTCACAAAGAAAATTACACTAGTATTTACAATTGAAACAACTGAGCTAACTGCAGACTGTTGCAAATATTCTACAGGTAGCTCAACTGATGATTGGCTTAAGTCTTTATTCACAAAGAAAATGATACTAGTATTTACAATTGAAACAACTGAGCTAACTGCAGACTGTTGCAAATAATCTACAGGTAGCTCAACTGATTCATAAATTGATATGCCATATACCAGTCGCAAGCGACCCCAAGACGCTGGCTGCATTGCCACGCTGTATGGCAATGCTGATGCGCTGTGCCAGATACTCACCAGCTCTCGGGTCACGTTTCGCTTTGACCAGACGCATAGGTAATTTTTTAAAACCCGAAGAGCATCTAATAATTAATAAATATTTTTCTTTAATACTTTAATACAGCCAATAAGGCGTTTAACAGGGGTAGGCCTGCGTCCAGTATTGGACCAATATAGGCTGTCGAGGTTGATGAATAAATAATTAATACTGGAAATTTCTGTCACTGTTGGACATTACTCTCCAAACAACGTTTCGCCATAATCTCACATGATGATCTTTTTAAAGGTCTCAACATCTGCTCATACAAATTATTAGTTTAATTTGTTTTTTCCTGCAACCAATATTGATTCATGGAACGTACTTTTCTGTACATTTTCTGTTCCTGCTTTGATCGGACATTCAGTTTGTATATCGAAATGAGAATGTTTATTTTCGTTTTAAAACTGTTTTTTGATTTTCGTTTTACAACAATTCCAGAATTTGTGCAAGGATTTTGTTCATTTTCTAAATAAAACGGGTTGAAAGTATAATTTCATGTGACGGTTTTATATAGGTACTAAAGAAGGATTAAATAGGCTTGGATGTTTTTTGGATTCTATGCAATTAGCCTATTGCAATAAAATGTTAAATACTAAAAATCACCTTAGGTCAGGGAAAACTAGAAATTTAAGTAGGTACCTAGATAAAATCCAAAGGGTGTGGTTTGAATGAATGAATAAATAATAATTAAATAATGCTGGACAATCCACACAGCATCATCTAGCCCCAAACTAAGCAGAGCTTGTGTTATGGGTACTAGATGACTGATATACATAATATAATACATTACATAGATAAATATTTTTTATTAAACATAGAAACGAACAGAACACCCGGAACAAATATTTGTAGGTCGTACAAACATTAGTCCCAAGGCGGGAATCGAACCCGAAACGCCCTGCGCCGCAGGCGGACCTTCGCCCGCTGCGCCACATCGGTCGCCAATGAATGAATGAATGATCACTTTATTGCACTAGTGAAAAACATAAATAAAAATTACTTATTTGGTGGATCTTATCGCAAACCGTTACAGGAAGCTCGTTGAAATATCAAAATAGAACGATTTAAATCATTTTTTTTTTATATAAAACTGTATCTGATATTTCCTAGCTAAAACAGCAACGAAAATTTATTTCAATTTTAAAAAATTAGAAAGTTATTAGTGCATAGCGCAGAGTTCTCCCAACACAACTATCAAGTGTTTACGAATAGATTATAAACAAACTTCACAAATGAAAATAATAACTATCTTAAGTACATTTCTACTCTTTGCAGTCGCATTTCACAATTAATTTCTACAAGCATTCAGTACCAACAAAACATTCCAAGGCTCTGAAAGCCCGTAATCCTCACTACCAGCCCCCGGTCACGTTGCGAAAACAACGCCGGTCTTAGCACGCGTCGTGTTGCGTAGTCTACCCATCTTCCAACATAACGTGACCTCATTCTACCATGAATGAGTGAAGTTTAACGTTTGTTACACAAGAGTGAATATTGAGTAACTTTCGAGCGGATGCAAGGCCATGTTACTGTAGATGATTCGTCACTGCGATCGCACTACGTTTTTTGCGATGGCACGGAATAACTTTATTATACTACGTGGCGATAGAGTTATTTTTTGAATCTATTTGAAAGTTTTATTATGAATGAAGGTAGAACCATCTTTGCAATAAATTTGCGTAAATTTCTATCATGCTATTTTCTGTTATTTCTAAAAGTTTGACTTTAATTTCAGAATATTTTTTTGTCGCTCTGAAAAAAAATCACAACAACGTTCAAAATGAATCTCAATAAAGCCCATTTTAAATGGAAGTATCCGAAAGCCGTGACATCAAAGGAGTTCACAATAGACTGGGCAGTAGCTGTACATTGTTGGCACACAGTAAATCATTACGCCCCTCACGACCGAAACAATTATTGCCTGTTAAATAGCTTCTTGGCAGGAAATAATAAAGTAAGGACTATTAGTCGAGAGTCGGATAAAATAATAAAGCAATTACTGTTTGTAACATTTTGAGAACTGAGTTTTTTTTGTAATAATAAATAAACAAATGTTCTGGTCTTATCAAGTATATGGTCTATATGACCAAAGTGTAGTGTAACGTGGCAATGATACAAAGCCGGCCACCTCGTCACCATCAGGGGATTGAAGTAAATTGGTAAAGTAATCAGCGTCGGAGAAACCGGCTTCTGTGGGCCCAGAATTCTACTGATTTTGCGGCATTTATTAGCACCTAGATATTTTCTATATAATGTTTTTAACAATTCAATCGTTTCAAATTCAGTTTCATATATTTGTTATTCACTTATCATTGTTTTCACTATTAAAGTTTCCCTCATAGTTACTTCTTGACAGGATATTGCATGGCATCTCAACCTGCAATTTCCTTTCAAACCGACTAGCTCTTTGCAGCTTGTAAAGCTGAGGAGCTTTTGTAAGCATTAAGTTTCACGGGGAACAAAATCGAACATGGAAAATTGACTTGTTGTTGATCGTTGTTAGATAACGTATGCATTTGAAAGCTTGGAGTAGATGTAAAATGGTTTAGGAACTTTTGCTGTTGGTTCTATGAATTCTTTGGATAAATAGGAAACCTGTAACAATCGAGTTTCTGGTCACAAGTACTTGAGAAAGGTAGTAGATAATATTACAATTTAAACGCAAACAACGAAATAGATCGAAATGTTGATGAATTTGCTAAACACTAAATTGTTAAAAATTAGCAAAAGTTTGGACGGAACATTCAGTTCTTGAAATTAATTGACAAAAGTAGTACAACCAACAAAGTATAAGTCATGAAGAGAAAAATAATACCTAATAATGTAGGGCTTGAAATACTATTTCCGCAGGGTTGACGGGCAATGTTCTTGAGGTTGACAAAATGATTACTAACCGCCTTTGTGCAGACGACGTTTATGATTAAAATAATGTCTCTGATCGGCTGGCGGGTTGCAGAGGATGTGGCCCCATAACGTCCGCTTATAGCGGCGTAAGGGAACGGAGAAAGCGGTTTTATGATTTTGACTAAGCCTACTTCTATGAACACACGCCTACGGCCAATTTAATATTACAATTAGACTTGTTTAATTGCCTAGGCAGCTATGTAACTAGATCTCGTAGAAGGTTGTCTTAAGTTTTATCGTCCTACTCTATAAGGTAAACAGGTATTGTATTTCTAATTTCTAAGAAATCGAATTATATCGAATTTGCGACTCCCACGTCACTTGACTTCGTGGTGTAGTTGGTTATCACATCCCCGTACTGAGGGGAGGACGCGGGTTCAAGTCCCGTCGAAGTCGAAAATTTTTGCGATATAATTCGATTTCTTAGAAATTATCCAGAGTGCGAAGATTACGCACTATAATAACAAAACCTTAGGTATTGTATTGCATATTATAGACCAACAGGGCAAAGAAAACCAAACAAACGTTTCAAATGGTAAGAGTAGACACAAAAGAAGGCATAGTAAATGAAACATGTCGCTAATCTTACGGTTTACACTGACTGCATAGGTAAATTCGCTAGAAAATATCAAAACCCCGACAGCATTTCCTGCACCTGTCAGCGACAAAAACAAGCTCATTTCCATAAAGCTTTGATCTCAAAAAATCAACATAGTACAAATCCAAAGATTAATTTCTACTTAAACCAAATGGTTTTCTGCCGGTGTTTTGACAAGGGACCCTAATCCGAGGCACCGCGGGACGTCAGTGCGCCTGACGTTTTTCAATTATAAGCAGTCGAGTCGTAACACTTTTCGAGACCGAAACTAACACATTGTCCCGACTGTGTCATTTGTTTTGTAAATAGGTTGTTGCGGTGGGGACGTTCTGGGTTTTAGGGGCAGATTTTAGATTTTCTTTTTGGTTGAAACGTTTTGTTTTTGTTTTAGTGATTTCTACCGCTACGCCGTAGCATTTACTTGCTACGACGTAGCACCTAGTTGCTACGATCATGTAGTAAAATATACTAATGTTAGTTCAATACGGTTGAAAGGTTAATTGATAACTATATAAAAATGGGTACTAAGTACACTTATATAAAAACAAAGAGAAAGTACAGGTAGGTAGATGGTAGATGCTTCAAAAAACACAAATTTATTTGTAAACACCTTAAAACAAATGAAAAGGAATCATAACCTTCCAAGAATACTCGTACAAGTAGGTACCTAAGTACACACTTCGCCAACAGAGACGAACGAAACTCTTGGTACACTTCGGATCAATTTCAGAAGTTTTACTTCGATCTTTAATAGGGCGAGGGTACACTGCAGTGGAAACGGTCTTTCATTTATTAAGTGCCTATATTGAACTCTAATTAAGCTTTGATAAGTTACCTAAGAGAATTAGGTACAAAGTTTGATTTTGGCAAAGTTTGCCAAGCTTGTCGTCAATATGAAATGAAATGAAATGAAAACATTTATTGAAAAAGAAATACACAATAACAGTGGTTAACTCAATGTTAAGCTAAAGCTAGGTGTTATCAGTTTCTCGTCAAGTAAAATTAGGTATAAATTAAATTACATAAATATTTGTATAGACCTGTTACATAGGCAGTTTTGATCCTGATACAAGGATCCGAAGTTACTGCCAGAAAATTTACATAGAAAATCTTTGAAAATTTATAAATAGAAACTCAATATTACAGGGACCATCTGGTAGTTAGAGAACTGCACCTAACATACAATTTACTTATTAGTTTATTCCAACCAGTCAGGGTTCTTTCAAAAGAATTCCCCCGAGAAACATTATTTCCGTAATATTTACCGTCAAAATGCACGCGTCCTTACCCTAAAGCAGCCTGTACGAAACTTAACCATCCACTTTATTAGCAAACTTGGCTATGAGTAGGTCTTTTAGTAATTATACCGGATTATTTTCAAGCGACTGAGCCCAAAACTCGTTTATAAGTCACGGAACAAGGGAAATGTTTATCTGATTGGCTTGTTCATGTTTTACAGTTCACACATCTGTTCAGGATATTATCTTTATAATGTTTTTACATTATCTTTACAAAAACTAGGTGACTACTTATTTTTCATTTTGCAATTGGGCATAGCTACAGAAATGTTTAATAACAATACAATACTCAACTCTTTATCACAAAAAATACAGCAATATCAAACACAAAAGTACAGTGGCGATTTTGTTTCATAAACATCTTTTAAATGAGTAAATTTTGTGTAGGTAGCATAGGGTATATTTAGGTATCTTCAACATGAATAATAATATGGGCGGCGAATACGTTGTTCGAATACATTGATGATTTTTGCAAAACCAAGGAATAGCAAAATTAAAAAGAAGTAAAGTCGCAAAGATTTTCGACTCCCACGTCACTTGACTTCGTGGTGTAGTTGGTTATCACATCCCCGTACTGAGGGGAGGACGCGGGTTCAAGTCCCGTCGAAGTCAAAAAATTTTTGCGATATAATTCGATTTCTTAGAAATTAGAAATTATCCAGAGTGCGAGGGTTACGCACTATAATAACAAAACCTTAAAAAGAAGTAGTATAAGGAATACAGTGGGAACGCCGGCTATGTTAGTTGTCATTAGCTTCTGCCTGCGGTTTCGCACGCGTATTTTCGGTATAATAAGTATTCAGTTTCATCTTGATCTGTTCAGTAGTTTTGAAGATCCTAGGTATCAAAAATTCAGATTTCACAAACTTTCGGCTTTATAATATTAGTAGGATAGGATTATGTGTTAAAAGGATTAACCTCCTAGATTCGAAATTTCAGCCCGATCCGTTAAGTAGTTTTGTCGTTAAGAAGTAAAAAAACATCCATCCAATCTTTCACATTACATTAGTGCGAAGTAGGAAATTAAGCCTGATAGGATACGGTTTGAAAGCCAGTTATCGAGCACTAGTCCTACGGTCCTACGTAAGGTGTCTGAACGCCATCGAGTCACACTCCTCGGTCGACTGTTTGCGTTACTCTTGTGTTTCGACGCGTCAAACACACGCAGTCTACACTTATCGTGAAATATGTCGAGGGATGCTTTTATGGTTAAAATATTGGGCTGGACAGTTTTTTGTTTGAAGTGTGGGCCTTTTTAGATACAGGATTGAGGTTATAAATTTTACGGTATGCAGCAGGCAGGCTTTCAAAATAGCTGTAAATGTAGCATACCTAAAAAAGTATAAATCATGGACATGTATTTAAAAAACCTGCGTAAAATTAATTTAAACCAAATGTTAACTATTTTTTGTTGGTAATGTAATAAAATAGCTGATAAGGTAATGAGGTCTCATTAAACCCGGTGGATCATGGTAGGAAGGGAGAAAAAAAAGTTTAACTTTTCGATGAATTTTCTCCCACTACTGCTTAGTTCAGTTTCCAGATTACATGCTTGTAATTTAAGAACACTGCCTCTGTAGATATCTATTACCACGCCCACTCGTAAGTATTGAATTTGTTGAATAATTCGGCCGTTTGCCGAGCAAGTTGGCAGCCTCTGAAACTCCGAAGTTTTATTAGGATACTTGTAAAATTTCTCTCTATACCGCGCTGGAAGTGCTTGCGCCTGATTAAATAAGATGAATTTATTGACTTAGACACGGTCAAAGTGCCCGGAAAACTTCGTTAGGTATTTTTTAATGTATTTAGATGTGGAGATAGATATTTTGTTTTTTTTGGTGATGGTTTTTGAGTTAGGTTTTAGATTAGTTACGAAATTTCGCTTATAACGATACCTAAATAATATTTTTAATATCAATATTAAGTTTATTTTGTAAAATAATGAGGACTATTACATACCTATTAACATCTTTGTCGAAGAACAGTTCTTGGTGTGTACAAAGAAAACTTGAATAAAAGGAAAACTTTTGTCAAAAAATCATTAAAAGTTATCAAAGAAAAACTTTCTAATTGTAAGAATGAGGTAAGTAGGTACTAATTACTAAAACAATTACCGTGCTGACTTTGGGTCGGGAGATTTATTTTTTCGACAATTTCGCCATTCGGCATGAGCGCCTCAAAATTTCTTATTCTGCAAGTTGAGATAACGAATCCCATTCAACTTTTAGCACAACATCTTTGATGAAAGTAAGACTTTTGTGATTTTAATTCTGGCTGTATTTTCTTTTCGAGTTTATGAGTAAGTAGGGTGAGAGGTCTGATTAAAAGGGGAAGGGGTTAGAAAAGCAAAAAAATACTCATGTTTGAGACAACAAGCAAGCAAGCATTTTTGTAATTTGTATAAGATTTTGAGTCTTTCAAAAAGTTCGAATAAAATATATAAAATGATGATGTAATCACTCTTTATAACTTTAACATGACCTTAAGAACAAGTTGTACTTTTGTATCATTTTTTAAATGGAAATAGAATGGGAAACCTTGTCGTATAATATTGTTGTCGCACAAACCTATTTCCTAGTGTCAAAAGCGGTAATAAAGTTGGACAAGAAAGTGCGCCAGTAAAGGGCAGTAAGTAATAAGGGAAAACCCATGGCAAACATATAGTTTGACAGAGGTGGGGCACTAATTGATTGCCTGGCCGCGCCTCGACAATTGAGGCTATTGTAGTTTTAAGGCATATTGTATGTGGGCAATGTAGGGCACCGCGTTGACAAGACACAATGTTTATGAATGGAAAAAAGTGTGCCTATGTTTTCCGTGATGTTTTGTACGAAAAACAGAACAATAATGGCTGGACAATAAACATAACCGTAACATACTCTGGTCTTAGCTGGATAAGTAGGTGGTTAAAGTGAGTTATTCTGCATTCGTCGGTCATAGTCCGAATGCGGAAAATCTAATTTTATGCATAAGTCGTTCCTGATTCGTCCCACTACCTTTGATGCTCTCTCTTTTCTTGTCTATTTGCAATACAGTAAGGTGAACGCTACTACCAATATGTGTTTCAATTTTCAATGTACGGAATGGTACTTAAACACCGAGTCTAAGTTTATTTCTTAAGATCTATGAGCGTACCAAGTCTACCCCAAATAGGTCAATGTTTCTCGAAAAGCATTTGGTCCTTTTATAACCGTTTTGTTGCCATACAAAACTTTTTTGTAACTTTTATGTACGAGTATGAACTGTGTTCTTATAAGTTGTGACCCGGTACTCTACAGCCAAACTATACACCCGAATATATGCCATTAAATTCTATTTTCATGGTATTCCATAGTAGTACAACCACGTAACAACATTCACCATTCAATACGTCCATCTCCTGCCAATCATGAGATGAGAGATACCGATGGATTGACCACAAGATGGCCCATTACGGATGCTATGCTGCCCGGAAATTGTCTCTCCGAGGCCGAACCGCATCCCCTTCGTTATGAGACGGCTTATCGCTTAATCTTGCATGAGAAATGACCTCGGAAGAGACTATTGCAAGTGATTTAGAGTTAAATAAAATATCATGAACTTAATGGCGTACGTATATTCAAGTGGTTGTTGGATTTTTGAGCAGCAATTAAAGTTAATCAAGTAATTTTTGATAGTTTTTATTGAAAGCTGTTTTTGATCTTGATCGGTTGATATCGTTTTGCTACATGGGTAGTTTCTGATAGGATAGATAGAACGGCACGAGCAATAGAGGAAGGGAAGCAGTTAGAAGAGGCCTTTGCCAAAACCGGGCAAACACAGGTTGCCGATGGCTATTTTAAGCTTATTGTAAACTTAGTTTAAGTCTAAAGTCAATGATTTGAGTTTTGAGCTTTCCAATATTTCGGCACAGTTTCATGCACCATGATCACGGAATGACTGAAGGCACTGCGAGTGAGTTGTTATTGGCAGGTATATCGATCTACCCCCATTTTTTGTTTGTTAGTGTCTGAATAAAGGCTTTTTATTATTATTATTATTTATATTCTGCTTGGTACCTTTTTAGGGTTTCGAAGATCGGTTTCGAAACCCTTATGGTCTCGCTTTGTCTGTCCTTTTTCCCTCCTTAATAACTCAGCAACTACAGCAGCTATCAACTTGAAATTTAAAATAATAATACATTTCGTGCGCCTGTACAGATTTTAAGAAAAAAAAATGAAAAAAAATTAAAATTGAAAATGAACATTTTCCATACAAATTGAGATGTCAAAATTTTAAAAGACATTTACAGAGTCAAGTGGGGTATCAAATGAAAGGTATTAGTTTGTACATTTCAAAATAGTTTTTGAAATTTCTGTAGGTTTCATACTTTTTGAAATATTTTGAAAATAGTCGAAAAAATACCCATTCCCCCCCCCCTATCTCCGAAGTTTGCAGAGCGATTTATTCAAAATGTATGAAGCGTTTGTAGATATAGATCTATATTTTAAAGGAAAAATATAGAGAAGTCTGTAAAATGAACCGTTTTTGAAAAATGGTCAAAAAGAGGGGGGATAATTTTCAAAAAGGGGGGTTACCCCAATGAGTTGGGCATCATATGAAAGGTATCGGTTTGTACATTTCAAAACAGTTTTTGAAATTTCTGTTGGTTTCATACTTTTTGAAATATTTTGAAAATAGTCGAAAAAATACCCGCTCCCCCCCCCTTATCTCCGAAGTTTGCAGAGCGATCCATTTAAAATGTATGGAGCGTTTGTAGATATAGATCTATATTTTACAGGAAAAATATAGAGAAGTCTGAAAAACTAACACTTTTTGAAAAATGGTAAAAAAAGGGGGGAATTATTTTCAAAAGGGGAGGCTACCCCACCGAGTTGGGTATCATATGAAAGGTATCGGTTTGTACACTTCAAAACAGTTTTTAAAATTTCGGTAGGTTTCATACTTTTTGAAATATTTTGAAAATAGTCGAAAAATTACCCATTCCCCCCCCCCTTATCTCCGAAGTTTGCAGAGCGATCCATTCAAAATGTATGGAGCGTTTGTAGATATAAATCTATATTTTACAGGAAAAATATAGAGAAGTCTGAAAAACTAACACTTTTTGAAAAATGGTCAAAAAAGGGGGGAATAATTTTCAAAAGGGGAGGCTACCCCACCGAGTGGGGTATCATATGAAAGGTATTGGTTTGTGCATTTCAAAACAGTTTTTAAAATTTCTGTAGGTTTCATACTTTTTGAAATATTTTGAAAATAGTCGAAAAAATACCCATTCCCCCCCCCTTATCTCCGAAGTTTGCAGAGCGATCCATTCAAAATGTATGGAGCGTTTGTAGATATAAATTTATATTTTACAGGAAAAATATAGAGAAGTCTGAAAAACTAACACTTTTTGAAAAATGGTCAAAAAAGGGGGGGATAATTTTCAAAAGGGGGGGCTACCCCACTGAGTGGGGTGTCATATGAAAGGTATTGATTTGTACATTTGAAAACCGTTTTTTAAATTTCTGTAGGTTACATACTTTTTGAAATATGTTGAAAAAAGTCCAAATATTTACCCGTTCCCCCCCCTCTAAGAGCGATCCATTCAAAATGTATGGAGCGTTTGTAGATATGAATCTATATTTTACAGAAAAAATATAGAGAAGTCTGAAAAACTAACACTTTTTGAAAAATGGTCAAAAAAGGGGGGAATAATTTTCAAAAGGGGAGGCTACCCCACCGAGTGGGGTATCATATGAAAGGTATCGGTTTGTGCATTTCAAAACAGTTTTTAAAATTTCTGTAGGTTTCATACTTTTTGAAATATTTTGAAAATAGTCGAAAAAATACCCATTCCCCCCCCCCCCTTATCTCCGAAGTTTGCAGAGCGATCCATTCAAAATGTATGGAGCGTTTGTAGATATAAATCTATATTTTACAGGAAAAATATAGAGAAGTCTGAAAAACTAACACTTTTTGAAAAATGGTCAAAAAAGGGGGGGATAATTTTCAAAAGGGGGGGCTACCCCACTGAGTGGGGTGTCATATGAAAGGTATTGATTTGTACATTTGAAAACCGTTTTTTAAATTTCTGTAGGTTACATACTTTTTGAAATATGTTGAAAAAAGTCGAAATTTTACCCGTTCCCCCCCCTCTATCTCCGAAGTTTGCAGAGCGATCCATTCAAAATGTATGGAGCGTTTGTAGATATAGATCTATATTTTACAGGAAAAATAATAGAAAAGTCTGTAAAATGAACCCTTTTTGAAAAATGGTCAAAAAGAGGGGGGTAATTTTCAAAAAGGGGGGTTACCTCAATGAGTGGGGTATCATATGTAAGGTATCGGTTTGTACATTTCAAAACAGTTTTTGAAATTTCTGCTGGTTCAATACTTTTCGAAATGTCTTGAAAAAAGTCTAAAAATTTACCGCTACACCCTATCACCGAAGCATGCAGAGAGATCTATCTGAAATGTAGGTTGGTACCTACTAGTTTTAGGTCTTCATTAAATTTCGGAGTTTCTAACCGGTACCTTTAGTACATACCTACTTGTTCACAAACGTTCGAAAGCCTCGGCGCGCGAGTTACACTCGCACTTGACGGGTCTTGTTTATTTTGACAACTGTTCAACCTAAGTAGGTAAGTTGCAAAAATTATCAGTAAATAAATTCAAACAAATTGTCAAAACCTTGCCGTGCAAAAAGGCTTACTATAAAATATCAGATTATATAGAGAATAAAATAACTTGGGACGGGTTTTGCTCCAACTCGAAAAATAACAACTAACAGGCTAAAGGTTTCTTCGTCGCTTCTTTACTTTAGTCTACATACCGAAGCGACAGAAATAAAAAAATATCACTTTATTTCCGTGTCAGTGTTAAGTTTATAATTTGACCTTTTCTAAGTGTACATTTATTGTATTTATGGAAATAAAGAGTTTTTGATTTTGATTTGATTTTGATTTTTGGTACCTAGCATTTTTAGAAAAATGGCTTGACCGAGCTCCCGCTCAGTCCCCTATAAAGTAATTAAGAAACGTAGTCTGTCCAAATTACGTTTCTCCATGTAGGACGGTATGTAGAATTATAATGTTTGCATGATGATTTAAATATAATTTTATTATGAATGGCAGAAAATGGAGTTGCCTTGTTTGATTCACAAATAATTTCATTCGAATCTGGTATCCATATGAATTTACAAATTAAATGCCATTTCATTTCAATAATTTAAACGAGGTTTTCATTCGATATCCAAACAATTCAATATTGTTTGCAATGTATTGAGTAAGAAATTAAAAAATATACCACATCAACTACAAAAAGTTCTTGGGCGATTCGCACCACACGGTGCGAAAGGACCCATTCAGAAACAGCTCTTGGGCGATTCGCACCGTGGTTCGAACCGCTCGCGGTGCGAAACGACTAAAGACCCACTTCAACAGGGATGTGTGTGAACACGCATGCCCTCTACAACCTTTCAAAGTTTAAAGGCAGGTTAATGCATAACCAATAACATGATATATATGAATGATATGAATAGACAGTATCTGTAGGAGATACTGTCTGAAAACTGATTACATGTAGAATTCACGTTTTGTCAATGCGCAATTCACTTCTACACAGAGATAAACTGAAAAGACAATCTCACTGAAAGCGAACCATCTCCTGTCCCAGGAAACTCATATCAAAGACACATAATTAGGCTAAGCCATTCACTTTCATCCCATATAGTTGTACCCAACCGCTGATCAAAAAAGGGGCAAAAGGCCACTTTCCGCACCAATTAATTGCCACAAGCATTTAGTCCTATGAAAGTGGAAACAGGCAAATTCAATTTGAGCGGCATACCGTGGGCCTTTGACCGGCGCATGGTCACACATAGGCATTACGAGCTTTGGAAGTGTAAGTAACTCGATTATCCGCTGATTTCATAGAATTTTTCTCGTCGGCCAACTTTCTGTGAGCGTGAAATGCTTTTACCGAAAATTGGAGAGTGATATTACAGCTGAATATTGCAAAGGGCATGTTGATTAGCGGTGCTGTGATTCAAATGATGCCTTGAAACAACACACAATAAAGATGATCTCTAAAATTTGTTGTTACCTACATTAAGATGTAATAAAATTATACAGAGACGATTTTTGCACCTTAGCTTTTATGTTTCTATGAATTATGTATTTGTTAGGAACATAAATAATTATTCTATTGGAAATACCGGGCTGTAAGATGAAGATACTGATAAGAATAATAAGATACTGGTAAAAAACCACTTGTTAACTTATAATATCTGTAGGTTTTAGTTAAAAAATATTTCAAATTCGATTTTTCCTGATCAGTTGAGCTACCTATAAATGATTTGCAACAGTTTTCGGTTAGCTCTACTGTTTCAATTGTAAATACTAGTTTTTATCTACCTACCTAGGGGAGGGGATCAACTTGTGAATAAAGATTTTTTATATTTTGAATATTTTTTTCTCAAAAATAAAGTAATTATTTCTCCCTATTCGTGTTCTTTTCACACACACTCTTGCATCATTAAACATAAAAAAATATTTTACATGTTTTTTCATCAAAACCAGTGTTTTGTCATGAAATTATTACAAAAATATATGTAAATACATTGAGATTTCAAAACATTATTAATAATGTAAGAATACAGCTAAAATAACACGAATAAGAAAAAAAATGTCACCATTTTTTTCCAGAAAAGGGAAATATTGATCAAATTTAAAAAATTCGTAGAATAGGCGTCGACCCCCTCGATGTCCAGACACACCCCCTTTTGGCTTAGTATATATAAATATACCCTTTCCGTGGCATCCTGTATTATGACTTTATAAAAGTTGATTTTAATATAACATCAAAACACGAGTTGGTAGGTATATTCAAAGTAAACACGAAACTTTTAATTTCCCTCCCTGTTCAACTAAAACAAGATGATTTCAATAAAGACTCCCTTTTGTTTGTCTACTTCATATTATTCCTGTACGCTCCGCTGCTCCGCTCACTCAACTTTGATTTGAATTCATGATTTAAGGAATTTCTGTAGCATTTTAATTAATTCGAGTTACTGATACCCACTCGAGCTTTAGGAAATTCGAAACAGCTTTTAGTAGTTTCGGATGAGTGATTCCTTCCACTTGTAGTTATGAATATTTGCTAAGTTTCTCTATTTTAACGACCCTCGAACGAACTATTGCTTGTTATGGATCATAATATTGTTTATTGATTCATGAACCTAAGGATCTACAACAATAAGCCTTTAGATACTAGAAAGGCCTGGGAAATATGAAATGTCCTAAACCAAGGTCAGTTAGGTGTAGCAGATATTTTGACAAAAGGTATGTAGGCTTATTCCATTCTCTAGATTAAGTGAAACACAGGTGCTACGTTTCCCCTGTCGCCAACAGATATTACAAGCGCGCCCGTCATTGCTCTAGGCTACAAAGGGTAACTCAAAGAAATCCCATCCTACGAGTATCTGAAAACTTTATAATACATCTTTGCAGCAAGGATTAAAAGCGCTTGTTTGGCTTAGCGAAAAGAAGCAGAGGGTGGTGTTTGTACGAGGCTTTGTGAAAGTTATGTGGATCAAACTACGTGACGTAATTAAGTTTGAGCCCAGCACCCATTCGGGGGCTTAGTTCCGTCTACCCGCAAGGGAGCAAGTAAGTGAGCTCGTTTTGGGATGCTTCAAGCACTAGGTTTGAGATGTTGAATAAGTTAACGTGAAATTAGTTAAGTGCTGAATGCCTATGGCTTTGTTCTGCAGTTTTAATTTAATTTTGGTGAATCATCGTTTGGTGTTTAAGTTTCAAGTCCGAAAGGCGGTAATGGGGATTCATTAGAGAGGTGCATACAGTAAAGCAACAAAAATAGCTGAAAACGAATTAATTAAAACTTTTAAGCTTGCGCTTTTTAACATAATTAATGATTTTTTCGGGTATTTGTCGCGTACCTTTTTTATTTCCCCTACGTATTTCAACCGTGTTACAGCGATTGTGGCCACAGGGCGACTAGATGTAATAGTAACAAAAGGTACGCAGTAAAATAAAATCATTAATTGCGAATTGATTTTCATAATAACTTTAGTAAAAAATAATTCGTGTTTAGCTACTTAAGTTGATGACTCTAGCTAAAATAAAATAAGCCTTAGCGTTTTTTTGAATAAAATTTAGAGTTTGAAATGCCAATTAAAAGATTTAGAGCTTGAAATAACTCCAAAATCTAATCGACATCCATACAAAATCTATAGTTAGTTATCATAGCTTGATCCCTTCAGTTTCACGTAACAACCGTATTGTTCTGTTCATAACTTTAGTTCCTTGGTTGCTTAGAGCAAAAACCTGTATAATTTATTCTGAATGAAACTAATGTGACGTCCCGTACATCCCCTGATGTCCCGTTTGAACCCCTAGCTAGTAGGTTCAAAGGCGATACTCTTGGCCATAGCTTCATTAAGGGGCATGTAGTTACCACCCCAGGGAGCGGACTACCCAATAGTTAACCTCTGCTTAGTTTAAATCGACCATTAACCTCCCAAAGGCAAACATTTCAAATTACAGATGTGATTTAGTAATTGACTTGGATTTTGGGCGGTTAATAAGGAATTATTTATAAGGTTTTGATTCAGAAATAGATCGTATAATGGCACGATGGATTAATTAGTCCAAACAGTCTCACTGTAAACAATGGTAGGGAAGATAAAATAAAATATCTATTTTAAGATAATTGATATTTCATTGTCGCGGTCACAGAATGGTGTCGGGAAAAAATTGGTAAATAAACGCGGTAAATACATAGTTTCGAAAATGTGTTCTGATCGCGTAGCTTATAGATATTTGAATGGATGTTTGTTATGTCATTATCACGCCAAAAAAACTAATCTAAAGTTGGGAGTGGCATAAGGCTAATTTTATCCAGGAGAACGCCGCTGTCGGAAGATCTATCTCTTAAAGTTGTAACCTCGTACTGATAAGCCCACAATACGTCTGTCCACTGCTGAACAAGCTTTTTCCAAACAAGGGTATTTTTCCATAATCACCATGCTAGGCAGACGGCTTGCATACCTTGTATATACCCACTACTCAGAATATTTTGTTTCAAAGTATAAAGTATCTTAACCATTATCTATCTAAAAGCATATTGCAGTCCAGCGCAAAGCTGCCATCATTAATAATAGGAGCTTGTCGCGCCTGCCCTCCAGGCTTTGTTTGCAATGTCATTGTTATCGCCGATGTCATCCAGCTCACCTTTGAGTACCTTTGACCGATCGTTACAGATTCGAAGAAAGTCTCTGGTGATTTGTACCGTACTTATACGACGAAAATTGTGAAACCTTGGTAAATAGTAAAAATACGTATATTTATTACGTTTGCTAACACTATACCGAAGCGAAGAAAAACTGACGACCTCCGTGGCGCAGCGGGCGAAGGTCTGCCTGCGACGCAGGAGGTTGCGGGTTCCATTCCCGCCTCGGGACAAATGTTTGTACGATCTGCAGACATTTGTCTAGGGCGTTCTGGATGTTTTCTATGTATAATAAAAAATATATATCTATGTTGTGTATTGTATTAAGTATATCAGTTATCTAGTAACCATAACACAAGTTCTGCTTAGCTTGGGGCTAGATAATGCTGTGTGAATTGTCCAGCATTATTTATTAAAAAAAAAAACTATTTCGTCGCTTCCGGGCAAACAACCTAACGTGTAATTTTATGTATATGTAAAGTAAAGTAGACTTAAATATCTCAATACCGGTAAAATACACGTTGCCGTTTAAGGTGCAAAGATTTTAAGATGCATGTGGAACTCTGAAACTAGCGCTACAATAAAACCCCACATCTCCATTTCAATAAAAAACACACAAACTGCACAGTGTTATTCTGTATCTGTAAAGCTTTCATCTGATTGGGTATTATTTTTCACTGTTTCGTAGTAAAATTAAATGGAGGACGTGTTAGCCAGATAAAAGTTTGGAAAATAATTTTGACACGGATTGATAGAACGATTTGTTTATAATTTCTAAGAAATCTTAGAAATTAGAAATTATCCAGAGTGCGAGGCTTACGCACTATAATAACAAAAGCCTTAGATTTGTTTATTATTTTTCATTTGACCGCTCTCACTAAAATAAATTATGGTTTGATATCTTCTTCAGGCAGGCTTAGCATGAATGACCCAGACAAAAGTCAGCAAATAGTTTAGAAGGTTTTTGTTTGTTTAAGTTTCTTAATTTTATTAAGAAACTAGAGAAGGTGAAGTACAGTTTCAAATAATCGATGTCTATTCTACCCTAGACAAAAACGCTGTCTAGGTTAATCCTGCAAAGCAATAAGTAAATAAATTTTTCCACGTACTACCGAATCTGTGTACGTTACCTTTTTACCTTTTATTGGACTAAAACAAACTAGCCCAAAGGTTTTTTGTATGAAATAGAATGAGCACTCCGAGCCACGTGAGAGACAGGGACAGAGTCTTAACAATCATAGCCAGTGACAGCCATTGTGCTGCAGCTGAGTGCAAATAAAGCTTTTGGGACCGTAATGCACTCTCTTAGATGTTTCTAGTTGTTTTACAAAAAAGAGCTAATATTACGTTTTCATACATGTATGAAAATATTAGCTTTATTTTGTTAGATAAATAATATATCGAAATAAAATACTTTGACTGTTATTTCGACGTATAAAACGATGGCCTAATTGGCGTTTCTTCATTGGCAGCCCGGCCCAGCACCGACAGTACTTAGTCAACGACACTGCGCCGACAGCTACATTCTTCATTTGACCGACACGACACGACGGTTTTGTAATTCCACAAAGACCTCGCACGCACGCCCACATAAAAGCTTGCGTAGGTACACATCACATACGTCCGATGCCAGCCCGACACAAGTGGGAGACTTGCTGCGACGACATGTCGGCGGCGGTGCCAGCATGTCGGTGTCGGGCCGGGACAATGAGACAGTGTGCCATACAATTTCATAGAATTATTCGTCCACCGATGTCGGTGTCGGTATCAGAAACGCCTATTGGCGGCCGAATGAAAACTTTCGACGATAACATGTCATGTTTTAATTCAATTAAAGTGGTTGCTGATTACACAAATGACACAGGAAACGCAATATAGAGAGCTTTTCACGAAAAAAGTCCCGCGGCTATTAGTACAACAAAATTTTTATCACCGCTGAATTCATTCGGTCGCACCTACAGCGCTGCGTCTAGGGGACTTCTTTCGTAAAAAATACTCGACGTACCTACTACTATTCCAACAAGACAAAATTAAAAGTTTTAAAAACCCGCCGACGTTTATTGGCTGAACAGATCTTCATGAAACATGGCTAAGAACATTCGGGATAAAGTTATCTATGACACAAAAAATACTCTAAGCGAAAATCGGTTCATCCGTTCGGGAGCTACGATACCACAGACAGATACGTTATACTTATAACAACCCTCTCTTTTTGCGTCGGGGGTTAAAAATATAGCCCGACATACATGTTGGGGGCCTGGGGTTTTGCTTAACTGAATCTCTACCATGCTTACCTACTTAAAATCATACATATTATGCAAGGCAATATGAAAAGTTGAGTGCCACAAAATGCGTTTAATAGATAAAAGGTGGCACTTTATCCTACCCACATATTTTATTCAAAATGTCGTGAGTGCGACCAAGAACGAATCCTAATGAATTTTGCGAAGGTGGTGCCCCCGACGGACCAGCTTTTACGTAGTCTAATGGGCGCGCTTATTTGCGTTTCGTGTTTGGAGAATGCTGTTATTGTTTTTAGATTTACGCATTTATATTAACTGAAAAGATCACCAATAAGGTAAGTCAATACTCTTAGAATAAATATTTAAGCTAAGTAGGCGGTACCTTAAATTAGACCACCCTAAAAAGTCTTGCGTCGTTTTGTTCAATTCGATGAAATGACCTTATACTTGAAACGATGACTTTTACAAAAAAAACAATTTGAACGATAATGAAAGTTGTTTTTATTTATGTACCTGAGTAAAACTCTATTTAGAGAGTTTAAAGCTTTAATGTCTGAAGGTTGAGCTTATGTAGGGAGAGATGCAGTAAGTAAAGATATTATTTTTCATATTCGAGATAACCAAAACTGTTTGTCTCCCGAACAACATAAAATAAAATAGTTTTTATTTGAAAATATCAACAAAGAATTGGCGAAATTCCTCCATTCACATAATATTACTGCTACATAATATTTTACATATCGTCCAACCTCAAACGGAAGCTAAGCCTCTTGTAAAACCTGTTCTAGGTAAGCAACAAAGACCTACACTCCTAACCCCGTAAAGGAGCGGTACTGAACTCGAAAACAGCGACCAGAAGTCCCCAGCAAGGGTAAAAAGACTCATTCTTTTGACAAACGCGGGGAATGGTTGCGGAGGATACAATTTCGTGCTAAAGGTGGCGTGGTTTCTTTCCAACGTGGCAAAAAGGCGTGGTTAGAGATCTAGCGGGAATAAGAATAAGTTAAATTGAAACAGCACTTTAAAACGAAGTGAATAGTGTTGTGTCTCTATTAATTTCTGAATTTCTCTCTATTAGGTAATTTAGGCAAGCTAAAGACAAGGTTCTATGGCGCTCATCAGGGGAGGCCTATGTCCAGCAGTGGACTAATACAGGCTAATAATGATGATGAGGTGATTTAGAGTGGAGTGGTCCAGCATTCTCTATCGTATATGTAATCTGTGCTTGGCAAACTTTGTAAATTTGCAAAAGCACTCAACAATACGCTCAGCGTTTAAAACTACACAACACAAGTCACATTTAAAATCAATTCAGATTAGAAGAAGCGTCGTGCAAATGAAACAAGTAAAATATCAAATCTTCAAATAGGAATTTAAAAAAAAAAACTATAGACAACCGTGTGTAAGCTAGTCACCGCACAGTACAAGGGCTTTCACCATAAAACAAACATTATCAGGTCTCTCAATGAATAGATTACGCGTCACGGATGCGGTCAGCACAGTACCGTGGTGGATGGCGCAAACTTGGGGACGCCTCCACCGGTGGGTAAATCCGGCTGCGGATGATGATGATGAATCTCTAACAATCGCACCACGCAAGTACCGCCACAAGCGCGACTGCGGCAGGGAACTGAGCATTTCTAATGCAAATGTAGATACGTGGTTCATTATGTTCTGATTTTAGAGCGTTTAGTGTGAACGGGATTTCTTCACGTTTCTTTGTGGTGCCGGAAACGCCACGGTTAAGTAAAGCAAGCGTAAAGTGCGGTGGAGTGGTTGCGGAATTATATTTCACCTTTGTACAGTTGAGATTTTGGTTTCGTCTATGTATGAACTTCCTCTTTTTTTGTCTTTTTGAAATACAGTAAGCTAAATTTCATATCCAGAAAGTTTTTTGTCAAAAATTCATGATCAAATGACGGTAAAAAAATCTTTGTTTACTTTCTTATTTCTTTGTACAACAAATAAATAGCGACGAAACATGCTACGATATAAATAATATTCTAAATTTCTTTTTTCAGCACTGAAAACTTTACTTCTTAACAACGTTCTGTAAAAACCAAAGCAAAATGATTTTCAGAAGAAAAAAAATGGAGGATTTGTAGGTACGTCAGACGTAGAGGTCGGCTTAAATATTCAAAGAAACAAAATCTGTGTCATAGTCATAACAAAATTCTATGACAATTTTTGCTCGTCACTATAAGACGTTTTTGCCGAGCGAGCGTCTCTAGACCGCGCGTAATTCAAAACATTAATTTTCCTAATGGAGTAAAGCCCCGCTAAGCCCGACGACAGAAAACGAATGTCAGGAGGAGTCACTGGTGTCTCCGTGCGTAAACACAGACTGTTGCGCTTCCCCCGCCCGCTCTTAATTAATTAAAATGCAAACCGCTGACTGTAGTGAGTTATTCATCTCGAATTACGATTGCTACTTTGATTTACTGAACAGTTATGAGAGTACGATCGTGTGTTTGTTTCTGAAATGCTTGTGTGTAACCTGCTTTGAAATTCAAATTATTAGAACTTCACGAGTTCTACTGCTCAATTTTGGAATTCAAATCATGTAAAATGGCAATTATTTTCTTTGAGATAGCTTCGGTACCTATTCCCTAGAAATTGGGTAGACCTACGTTGCTTGTTTTCAAAGGAAAGTAAAACAGTCAACGTCAAAAGTATATGAATGGAGTCAATCTTTGAAACGCGTATTGTGGTGTAGATATCTGAAGCGTAAATCTGTCGTTTTCATCGTTGTCTTTTTTTTTTGATATTTATTTATTACTAGACGATCGCCTCGCGGTTTCACCCGCGTAATTACCGTTCCCGTGGAAATTCCGGGATAAAATATAGCTATGTCATTCCCTGAAAAGTAAGAATTTTTCCGCAACAAACAATCAAATCTTTTCTCTTTATAATATTTGTACCTTATAAACCTTGTGAGGTTTGTCTTGGTACTCACATTCGTTTTCACTTTATTTGTAGCCTAAGTGTTAGTAATAAAATTACTAACTAGGCCCACCGTACCTACTGCATCGGCTTTCATTTCTGCACATACATTATAGACTGAGCCACGCAATATACATACGCCACTCATTATGAGATAAAAAGATACAGATAGAATATAAATAGATAGAATAATAAATAAATGATAGAATAAAAAATAAATGGTCTAGACTAAAGACAATATCGTACGCAACGCCGATCAATGTTTCCTAAATTTCGTCGCGTACGTGGCTCAATCTGTGTTTGTAAATGGTTTGTTTATGTTGAGTTGACACCGACACTTGCTTTGATCGTCATCATCATCATCATATCATGCATCCAGCGAGTTCCTGCGACCTTCACTAGGTCGTCGGTCCATCGCGTGGCCTACCAACACTGCGCCTTCCGGTACGTACTTGCGTTGATACAGGTAACGAAATATCTCATCGCGCACGTGGCTCAATCTGTGTTTGTAAATGGTTTGTTTATGAGTTGACACTGATACTTGCTTTGATCATCATCATCATCATCATCATATCAGCCAATCGACGTCCACTGACCTACACTGCGCCTTCCGGTACGTACTTGCGTTGATACAGGTAACTAAATATATATTCTAATCTTTCATATGCAAGGTACAGACGAGACTAAAAAACGTAAAGCTACAAACATGCGAGATCTCTGCAGAGTCTGAGCAGGTTCCACCGGCTCCACGTAGCGCATTCGTTCTGAGACTTCATTTCCTTTCGGTGATGGATGACGTGTATCTTCAATGAGATTTATAATGGTGTGTCACATTTCTGCCGCGACGCGATGCGTGTGCTGGATTGATGCTTACATCGTGCTCACACACGGCTGGTTCTTTGAAACAATTTAGTTCGTTTTAAAATATTTTAGATTTAATTTAGTTATATATACGTAGAAAATTTTTGTACAAATACGGGACAACAGTCAAACCAATGAACAAAGTCATTAAAATAGTTAAGTATAAAAAAATATCATTTTATGGAAACTTTATGTCGTTATGTCTTATGTATTATTTTTCGTAGCAAATCTGAATGAAAAAATGTGTTTATTTCTTAATCTTAATCTATTCACCGCCCAGTTTCAGCAATGCGACCCGCAATTACGTGATATCTACTGACTAGTAAGTAAGTACGTCAATAAAACATCAAAAAGATGAAAAAAAATTCTCACTTGTCTTATGCTGATGATAGTCAATGCATCATCAGTTCATCAATGGCACAAGGTTTGCTTGTTTGAGACCGCGATTTGTACTCCCGTGGTTTTCTACCTATTGCACTTAGATCCACGAGTGATGGTCTAAAAATAGAACACCACTCACCGACTGATAACAAAACTATTTTAACATAAATTGCAGGTAAGTTTGAAAAGCACTCATTCAAAAGCATAAAACGCAACCCGCCCGCCCTCTAGACGATCGTAATGTAATTGCACCGGTCCAAAACGCCCGTCCGAACGAAGAAGAACATTTTCTTAAAAGGTTGTCCATACACCGGAGTAGCACGCGACCATTACTTATGCATTAACCTGGCCAAAGCGGTCCCTTAGGCCCCACTGGCTCATGATTTTATTCCATTCGTTGCCTATTCTTTTGACAATGTGAGTGTTATTGTATGTTATTGGTTTTTATTGTTTTGGAACACCGTTTTTGTAGTGAAAATAAAATTTTCAAAGACCAATAAACAATTGTAGAGCTGCTTGTAAATATAAAATTAGAGGTGATACGGATATCTATGGTGTAATTACTTTAATAAAGCTACAAAAGATTTAAAATTCATCGCATTCAAGAGTTCAAGATAAAAACAGCTTGATCCCATCAATGCTTTTAATGTCGACTTTACCTCTGTTTTAGAATGCAAACCTCGGATTAAAATGTACTGGCTTTCATTTTAGTTTACCACGTTTTCCCCAAACACCAAGCACTGTTGTACTCATAAGCTACTCAATGGTTCCCAACGCGGAAAACGCCGCCGTAGAAATAGATAATACGATATTATTGCGTGAATCCAGGCACTTGTTGTACGCACTGAGTTAGGTATATTAGCATAACCCGCTTTTATGTGTTCTGTTATGAGCATAACTACCTTATTATGTATAGTGTATGATTTAATAAAACGGAATTAGGTTATGAGAGGGAGCTTGTAAGTCTGACAAGAAAACTTTGTTTATTGCCTTGGATACATTAAATGTTATAGGTATTTGACGATGCTTCGAAGAAACAATTAAACCAAATAGCTACATTCGCACATATTTTATTCTTCTATAAAAATGTACATTCAAATTGTGAAACTTAAGGTATCGCATTGTTTGTTTGACATTGTTTATTTAATTGACTTACTTAAAATTCTATACATTTCCTACCGACATTATTTTAATAATTAATAATTAATAATTTTTTCATAATTTGAGATTGATCACCAGTATGTTTGAGAACAATAAATATTGTTTGAAATTATAATATTAATGCAGGCTTCTAAATAAAATAACTAACTTAGATTGCTAGTTCCTATGTTCTTAAATATGTATATTGAAATGTTTGTATGCCCAGGTGGCAGAATCCAGCAATCTAAATTAAGTCTCATGAACTGATTGTAATATTACCTGATTTACAAACTATTGAATTTTGAATTAATCATGATAATGAACATTTTGAGAGCCCATCGCAACATTCTGCAAAAAATAAGATAAAATTCAATGCTGCCACCAACAATTGTAGCCCATATTTTTCTGAAATGCTTCCGTATTTTCATCCTAAGAAATAAGCCCATACTTCTGGTCGGGAAAAAATTGAAAGGCCTGTTTCTTTTCACCGGAAGGTAGTCTAAATTACGTCACATCCGGTAGCGCTGCGGTCGGGCTCGGTCTAACCGGTCGGCAATTGCAATAACTCTTGACCTTCATCGGGCCGGTTATTGCCAGTTCATAATATAAAGGCTGTTTTGGTGTTATTTTATTGTTTTGGGGTTGGAACGGTGGTAGGTTTAGTGAGGTTGGTATTGGTTCGTTTATCAGGTATGAGATAGATGAGTGTTTCGTTTTGTACGTTCTAAGCCGTTCACAGTAAGTACCTATTGATGTGCTTAAAGTAAATATTGGTGACACATATACTTATTGCATACATTATAATGTTAGGTTATGCATCATTAATTCTCGATGGATAGTACCAGTAAACGTTCCCTTTCCGTTTCCTGCTAAAAATCGAGCTCTTTTCGTATCATGAAATCTCAAGAATTTATAGAAAAGCCCAAGTGGGTGGTCCGATTTTTGCCCAAACAACGATTTGGAAGAGCTTAGCAGTACCTCCTATCGAGATCAAGATATTTTCGCCATGATTTTTTTTGTAATTTTCCCTTTGTTACGCCACGTCAACTGTTTCCACGCTTAAAAACATCATATTTCTCTTGTCTCGGATGATTATAGCCTTAAATTACTTTCAAAAACGTTTGTCCATGTTTTCCTTTCCTTCCATAAATTAAGCGCCTTGCAGCGCTTCTGCCGGATAGTGAGAGGGGTTCTTTTTGACGAAAAGGTAGTTTTTTCTGAATAACAGCCAATCCAATAGTTTCTTCAGAACTTTTTGACAAGTAACCGGTAGTAAACTGTCATGTTCTCAAATACTTTTTCCGTATTGATATTTTGCAAACTCATACTAGGGTGTAGTATTAGAAAGGTGTCTTCAACTTCTTTCTTAATGGCGCCGCTTGATTTTCGCTACGAGAAACGTGTCTAAAACATAAACCTTGCTGTAATAAGTCTCAATCGAAATGTCGATTTCCGTTACGTCACTGAAATCTACCGTAGTTTCCGTGAGTTGACATAAAGAGAGGATGAAACAGAGTACCTCAATAAGTATTTAAATAAAGTAGAGCTACTCAGTTTATTTAACAGAAAAATAATTGATACCGCTTTATTAAGTACAAATACTATCAAAAAATTATGATCTAAATAATCGTCCTGGTTTTCCGCTCGAAGTCTATTAAGGAATTCGTCGTATTTGAATAGTAGAGAACACATCCAATTAAAGCAAGAATCATGCAAGAACAAATCTACGAAACTATTGATTCAAATCTAAACTTTAATCTCCAAGCACATAAAGTAAAGAATTACGTAACACAAGGATAAAACTCGTGTCGTTGCGGGTACCCGAGTCCCGCGAAACATTTCACAGCTAAGTTAATTAGAGTTACAACTTGCTTTATTTTTTTCAGTTCAAGTTGAATTTTTTTTTACCGAGACATCTGATGATCTGACTTGAAATGAGATTTATACTTTTTAACCTTTTATGATTTTTTATTCTTAATTTATTGGTTTTCCTGCCATTTCAGACATAGAAGGTAGTTTCTCTTATTCGACTATTTAAAGTATATTTCTCTTCTTATTAGAAACATCAGGTCTGCAGATATTTGTTCAGGGTGTTCTGGTCGTTTTCTATGTATAATAATAAGTATCTATCTATGTACTCGTATATTATTATGTATATCAGTTATCTAGTACCCATAACACAACCTCTGCTTACCTTGGGGCTAGATAATGCTGTGTGAATTGTCCAGCATTAATATTATTATTATTATCAGGCAGAATAGAGATAAAGTTGGGAAAAACTCTTAAAACTCTTTTAAACTAATGAACAAGGAACAAAAGACAGTGCGACATTAACAAATTTCCTTCCGTGAAAAAGCGACACAAAACAAAGTCTTCAAACGCCCAGCCTTACGACAAAAACAATAACTCCCATGAGTTCATATAGAAAAAAAAGTAATATACGAGTGACATTACGAACATAATAATAAAAGCATTCTTCCTGTCGTGCAGTCCTGATTCTCGCTTCCTTTATTAGCCGACGTCCTGGTTTACACTGACGACTTTTTTATTTCTCTTATCTGTCTACGAGACGTGTTTTTGCCGTTTTCAGGGACCAGCAAAAAGATCGGACATTACAAAACGTCTAAATTTAAAAAGAAAGTGCATTTTTTTTGTGATATACTGTTGACATGGCCGTCTGTGTCGATTATGAGTGAAAATGTGTCGTTGCAACGCAATAGGTAAAAATTGCGATAAGCATAACTTGAATACCAGAAATAAACATAAGCTTGCTGTGCCCACAACTGTGCTACACAAAATTAATGTATCTTTTAAAGGGCAATGTATAAACTTCTACAACAAAACTCCTAGTGAGTTGCAACAATTATCAGTAAAACCTTTCAAAGGGATTAATATTAATCACAAATAATTAAAAAAAATATATTTTCAAAGAACATTACAATCAACTAGTGGAAATAAAATAAGAACTAGTATTCACAATTGAAACAACTGAGCTAACTGCAGAATTATTTTGTTCAGTTTTGGGTACATTAAATTTAACTTTTAACTTTTGTTTTAGATCAGTTACTGTGTAAACACATGGAAATTGGACGTTTCATGGATGAAAGTAAAATCTGATACCACTATCTATAAAACATTAAAAGCCAAAAGAACTTAACTTACTATTGTAGGTGGAGTAAGATTTAATGTAAGAAAAGCCTTGTAAACCGTCTCCCGCTTGACACATTTTTAAAACACCTTTTGCTGTCGTAAAATAATTTTATACGTAAACATTTTAGGGTTAATAAAGTGATGCAGTCGAGAGGGTTCATGTAATAACTACTTGAGTAGTGAGCGAGATGTTTTACAACTTTTTTCATTAACTCGTAACAAAAATATTAATAAATTTTCTAGTTTCAAAATTGAAGATTGTAATAGCTTTAGGAATGGTTTTAAGTTTCTTGTTTTTATGTCTCGTGTGGTAACATTCTTAAACAAAGTTGAAACAGACATATAACAGCGTTCAAGACACATAACTTAAAACATCAAGCATCGCTTAAAGACGACTTAAATCTATCTAGAAAATGGGCCCTAACACTTTTATAGCCCAAGACGGACATGTCGGTCAGCGCCACCACGTGGCGGGGCGGTGCGACCCGCAAGGGCAGGGCATCCGTATACTGGGCAGTGAATGAGTCAACAATATTGAATAAATACTTTAACTTCCTTTGAAAGTTACTTATTATTCTATTGAACGTAAACGTGATTGCAGGTAAAGCTTTACAGATATTTTATTAAACATAAATTACTCATAAAATTATTTACGTCTCAAAAGAATATAGACCTGCAAAACGGTCCCCACATCTGTCGAAACCGTGAAAATATAATTATCATTTGAACATAATTCCCTTACGCCTATCTCTACCATACCTGACTCAGTCTCAGAAAATGGGCCGTAACTATAAAATCTTTAGGCATTTTATTGCCCTCATAAAAGTCGTACTTTACATTTATTGTAATAGATGTTGAAATAGCGATGCGCGGAACCGCGGTTTAGGGTCGGAGGGAATCGACCATTTTCTTATTTATACAAAAACTGGCGCTTGCGACTAAAATCGTTACAGTAAAGCGATCCATATTTTTAATATTTTGATTAGAACATTTCGAAATTTAACTATTAACCGGTAGATATTATTCGCGTTTGTTGACCTATTTTCCCGATATTTCTGTAGATTTATTATCACGTTGGTAAATAATAGGTACAAGAATTATGCGATTCAAATTACGATTTAATTTTATGAATAATACTTATCAGATTTAATTGAAAATTTGTGAATTGTGATTCCCTCAACTGATATAACTTTTAAAACTGTCGATTATTTATACAAAAATAGTTATCATAACGCAAAACAACACAAATCGTGGTAATATCAACTTATTTATCATGCCACTATAACACACGCCGACGTGTATGTACACGTCGGCTATAAAACATGTGACCGAAAATCATGTTTCGAAAAAAAAATCTATGTACCTATTACTTATTCTAACTATTTTTACGCTTAACCTAAAATACTTTAAGTATCTCTTGTACCACTTCCCGAGCCCGAATAGCCGAATAAGGTCGTAGGGTCGGCAGTTGGATCCACTACGGCGGGATTACCATAATTGATATTAATGTACTAGGAAAGGTTTAATTAAACAGTACAAAGTAAGTCTCGAGAACTCGTAAATTGCCCGAAGCACTATTTTGGCCATTTTCCGTGTCTCAAATTGCGTAAAGAATTTGCTGTTGGCATTATTTTGAATTGTAGCTGGGTAGTTTTGGTGTAAGACCAAGATAATCTCAACTGTTTGAATTGTAAATAATAGTTCTAGTTTTCTCTTTTATTTCGCTGTATTTTTTTTGTTAATCAAGTTAATATTATAAAAAATAAGATAAGAATAATCTAGTATTATATTGATTGCATAGCATAAATAAACTGAAATTTCTAAAATCTGGAACTATTCTTATTAATGAACACATTGAAAGAAGGAACGGGAACCTAGTTCCAGCAGTGGGATGCAGAGGGATAAACCAACTGCAATAAGGTTAGTGACGCTGGAAAAAAAAACGAGATTTCGCTATTTTCTAAGATCTATATAATTAAGATAGCAGAAGTTTTATGCACATGGTAAGCCCTTCGCTATAAACCTACGCTAAAAAATTGGTTGTCTGTAAAGTCGGTTTACTGACGATAGTTGAACGTGACAACGTCTTAAGAAAATACTGATGGAATGGTAGCATTTGATATTCGATCAAAACATGTAAATGTACTATAGTAGCAGCTGTCCACGCAGACGCATCGCTCACTCAAGTAGGAGAGAGACGGATGTCGAGCGCTCTCGCTTGCACTTCAAGCTTTACATGGAACGCCTCAGAGCGAGGTAACGCCGCATGACGTCATGTTTTTGTGCGTGCAGCCGGCTCTATCGAATTATAAAACGTCACGTCAAAAAATCTACGAATCAATTGTCGTTTTGGAGTCTATTGAAATGATGAGAGTTTTTTACTAAAATCGAATTTACTACATTGATTCAAAGTTTCTTTTAGTAAAGATTCATAGAAAATAAAATAGCAGATAAAAAGTTTTGAGCACAATGTAAGCCCATTGTACGAAAACTTCTTATCTGCTATTTTAATTACTAGTAGAACCTAGAAAATAGTATAAACAAGATTTTTTTTAAGCTTCACTAACCTCCTTTAGGTAAATCCGAATAAAGTTACATTACAAGACAAAAAACGTCAGAAAAAAGTAAAGAAAGAACACGCATTCACGTACGGTTTGGACCCTTAAATCAAATTTACTAAGATGTAAGTTTTTTCTCGTCGCCAGTGGACTCTGAACCTCCAGGGTAAATGCGAAGTTAATGTTTCGGAAAAGGAATGAAAATAGTAGATTTATTCAATTTTCAATCTTCTTTCTGTTTAGGCACGGGTTAGAACATTATAATAAGTTTCTAAACAATTACTTTTGAGCCCTCTAACTTAAAACAAATTATTAGATTTTCTGTTTCTAACTTATTCAATTTGGCTATTAATGTAGATTGTTGAATGATAAGCACCTTTTCAAGATATCCTATTGTTCATTATGAGTTGATGAGTGTAAGTGAGTTAAATATAAATCTTGGTAGTGTAGGAAGAACACTCACTGCGATAATTTTTAGAGTAAACTATCCCATTGATCATTACGGAGGCTATCTACCTTACTTCTGACTTCTTCAGGGTAAGTGCTGGTTGAGTCGCTCGCGTTCCACCACGCTCGTTCGCGCTTACATCCGGAATAAATTCGTCAAACTACGATGGTTTTTAAAATGTCCTATTGTCATTTATTATATACCTAGGATAATCGAACTAATTATTTCTGATCTTTGTTGACGTAAATAATATCGCGAGCGGTAACAATGCATGAACTCAAGTACCGTCGCGTTGCTGCGTAAATCATCTTTCACACATGCAAAAGTCTATAACTACGCATGATCGATAATGATTTACACAATAACTTATTAAAATGTTACCCAGAATCACACTACTAGGCGCTAATTAAACGAAATAAAAGTCTAAATCCGCAAAGGTAGGTATTTTAAAAACCAGTCTCCACTCCAATTCTCGATTTCCCAGAACTGTAAACCATGGGATATTGCAGTTTTTGCCAGACCACGTCCCGGAGCATCGTCACGTATCTACGGTTTGCAACAATTAAATCTTTCATCTGGACTGCGAGGCACGAACGCGGCTCACATGATAAAACTGTATGATATTGATATAAAGGCTCAATTTTTATAGAGCTGTAACAAATCATGATGTTGGTTTTCAAAGAACTCTACCTAATAGAGTTTTAGAAAAAAAAACTGCAACGGAAAATATGTCGTACTAGTACTAGTGGTACGATACGACATAGGCTAAAGGTACACATAAAGGTCCGACATTGAAGATTTTAAGAGGAAGGATTTCACATTAAAGCTTCACAATATCTTAGCAATAATAATTTGCATAAACGTCTATAAAACTCATTAAAGTAGCTACACTTTCCAATATCCCGTAAAAGAAACATAAAACCAAATCATTATTATGTTAATCTACATAATTTTCGTTCCTAATCGCCTCGTTAAGTAACGGGGCTCGTTAAAAAAAGAATTAAAAAAAGGTCCGTTCAGACGGGCGAGTACCGATTGGATTTGCGGCGTGCGATTACATTAACAAGTAGTAAAGAACATTTCCGGACGGAACAGGTCTTATCCGGTTTAGTGGGCACTGGGCAGGGTTGGCACGTGAATTATGTATAAAGTAACTCGGTTATCATGGAGTTACGAGTTGATAAAATAAATTTGTTTGTTTATAGCAAAAGTTCAAAGTTTTTCTTTAAAATATGAATGAAAATCAAGGCATGCGGCGATCTTATGCAACAGTAACATTTTATATTGATTTAGGTAGTAGTAGGTAGTAGGTATTCGTAGCTCTGTTTTGTTCAGTCACTAGAAGAGCTTACCTTACTCAAGACACACCTACAGCTTATACTGAAGTCTCCATAAAATAATCGAATCATAACATAACTTATATCCGAAAAGCTGCAGAAGCACAACTTATACCAGGAAACTTCATAAATTACCTATGAAGCTACGTGAGCTGAACTTTCGGCAGCCCTAAAACCGGACGTAGCCGGTTCAAGGCGGTATAGTTTGTTGTAATAGTGTTGTATAGAAGTGGACTTAATCGTGTTCCGCGGTTTCCGAATGTGCCCGGAACGTGCCGGCGTGAGGTGGGAAATTAGTTAAGGGTAGCTCGGAAATTTTCGGGAATGTTACGTCACAGATTTAAGTATACAGCCTGCTTAGAACTTTCCTTTGTCATGAGTATTTTAGAAAATAATACGTAACAATCAAAATCAACGTAAAAAGAGACAAATAACACCATTTTACATAGTTTTAAAGTTAAGTTACGGACTTAAACAGTGCATTTACGATTGAAATTCTTGCTCTTTTTCGTAGTCTTAAATATTACGTTAATTAATTTAAATTTTCTGAACTGCCAGTATCTCAGCAAAGTTCTTCGGAAAATAATTAAATTTAAATATCGAAAACAATCTAGGTTTTCACTACTTTGAATGAAACATAACAAAAGGTACAAACAAACAAATCGACACAAACCGCAAAATGTAATATTGACCCAGCCGTTTCAACAGACTATGGATTATAGCTAGTAAGCTGGGCGTGCCGAAGTTGCAACCTCTATTCACGTAGGTAGTTTTAATATTAGTTCTGGAAAATATTGGTAAACCATAATGGAACCTGCATGGTTGGCTTTTAGGTACCCTTTTATAATCTGCTAGGGCTTTAATTCTGATTTGGATTTTCAATTCAAATTTCATAATTCGGAGTGCTTACAAAAAACAAAACATTTGGTATACCATTGTTACGTAGTTCGTGTTTTGGTTTTGCATTAGCGTCTACGGTTTTATACTCGTTTTTTTAAATTGCTACAAAAAAGGTTAACAATCACGCATTACCCGTAAATTAACTTTCTTGTTGATTTTACACAATTTAGATTTACCTGTGGTTTTGTAATCATTTTTCAATAAATATAGTAAACCATTATTTAATCATGTCGACTCAAAGCATGTGAATTTGAGTTATTTATAAGGATGTTTGACATATTTTGCATTCAAATACCTATGCATATTTATTTAGCAACTTGACGATCGCCTCGCGGTTTCACCCGCGTAGTTCCCGTTCCCTTAGGAATTCCGGGATAAAATATAGCCTATGTCACTCCCTGAAAGTAAGCTTCCTAACGGTGAAAGAATTTTTCAAATCGGTCCAGTAGTTTCGGAGCCTATTCAATACAAACATACAAACAATCAAATCTTTCCTCTTTATACGAGTAATATTAGTATAGATAGTATAGATGTCAGATTTATTCTAATGAATGAGTTTAATACTGGTTGGCAATTTTCAGTAATAAGGTGATACGACACCCAAAGGTGTCACACTCGTGTCCTCTGTCCGCGTTTCTCATTCGTTTGTGATTTACTGAATCCGTCTATCTGGGTCAGGTACCCATTATTGCATCTGGTCATGTGAACAGTCAAAGCTACACAGATTCGTCCTTTTAGGTAAAACTGATAGCTTTTGAGATGAACAGAACCTTTGAAGAGTAACGACGGATCTTAAGTACTTTTACCTCGTACATGTGTAGTTCTAAAACTATGTATGCTTATCTTATATCAAGATCTAATTGCAAAAGTTACAGTTACATAAATCAAAAGCCAATCACTAGACACTTCTTTTTTGTGGGTGCCCTAACTGGGAATAAAATAGGTGCCGTAAATGTGGTGCCCTAAAAATCGGTGCCTAAATGGGAATACTTCGGCCTTATCTTTGATAAAAATTATCAAAAGCAACAATTTATTCACTTATCACACTTACCATCTTATTTTGTGAGATGACCTTAATCTGGGTGACTCCAGAAGAAGGTCATCTCACAAAATTAGATAACAAATTAATAAGATTAACCTTCCTTCTTAAAATAAATAAGGACTTTTATTTTCATTTTATCCATCAATATTTTTAAAAGGTTGATAAAAATGGGTCCCTACTTTTTCAATTTCCTTATTCCGAGATGTATTATTAACAGAAATATTCACGGTCACGGTTATGTTAAGTCCTTTACACAGGCCTTATACATTTTATTTTTTTGTATTATTTTCTCACATGATACATAGCCATGGCTACAAGATAGGTATTTGTTTTAAATAGATATAGTTTTGTGTAATATGTCCTGTCAAATAAACCATTTCATTTGCAAAAACCCAGCCCACAGACGAAAGTTCAGAAAAACAAACAGATTCATCAAAGTCCTGTATGTTTTAATTCTCGATCTTCCTACAACCTAAGTAGAGAATGCGAAGTAGTTTCCTACAGAAATTGCCATCAGCCATATAATATTTTCATACCATCCAATCTGCTCCACAATTCACCGCCCTAAACTGTAATCCTTAGAGACCGTTATGGCTTATCAGGTCGCCGTATCGGTTGCTATACCCATACGGGGTATATGGTGGTATGATCTGGCGTCCGAGAAAGATGCAATTGTTCCGCTTGGCGAACCAACTAACTGAGTTGGCCTTCATTACTGCACGCCATGTCTGCAACCAGTTAGTGGTGAAATCTGAAATTTTGCACACGGTTCTATTTCGTATGAAAGTTGAGGGCGAGTTTTTGGTTAGTTTTTACGTTGCGCAATTGAGTTGTGGATTTCAGTTTTACACATCGATCGTTTTTATCTAACTTCGAAACATAAAAAAAGTTTTATTTATCTTGATTTGAAATTCGGAATTTCAAAAGCCATTTATTAGTATAACAAAAAAAATAGTGGCTGTATCCATCCACTTAGTCCATATTTATCGGCCAGAGTCTCTCTATCACTGTATTTTCCTCAGGTCCTTTTAATTCAGTTAAGAAACTGTAAAAAAGTGGCTAAACTGTTTTTCGCATTTATATTATGAATTTAATGAAGTATCCACGGAAAGACTTCCGATCGAGTGACGTCTTCAAAAGCCTTTCACTAAAAAACCTAACTACATACAAAACTCACAAAAGCACAATATCTACCTCACAATATTTGCCCGCCCTGCGTAAAACGAGTCAATCCGCCCAAGATTAAAAGTGAAACCGGAAACGCAACGCAAACACTGAAATGCCATTAAGCCACCCGAGACTCCACGTTAACTTTTAATTTCAACGGCATAATACACCAGCTAGGCAAATGGCTGGATCACTTTGTATATGTACCTGCAGGATTATTCACTCAATATTGAACACCCTGTATAAATATGTAGGCTCTGTTTCAAGTAAGAAGGTGAAAGTACTAAGACGTTCGATATTCGAATAGAAAAACGATAATTTCAGGTAATACTCGTTTTCTAACGTATTAAAACGACACAATATGTCACGTTTTAAAATGTAAACGAGTATCACACTCGGAACTCTAGTTGTTAATAAAATAAAATAAATAAAAATAGCCTTTATTCTCTGACTTTTACAATTTATCCTAATTTTATATGATAGTTGTAATCTACATAAGATCTGTTAACTATTTTTTTTGAGACCTGTTGTAGGTAAGTCAGGTTGACCTTTGACATAGGCCTCCTCCATTGTGTGCCAACTCCACTGCACGTGGTTTAGGCATACCCTACGCCATCCCTTAGGCAAATCATTCCCAACGCTTAATAGGTCTGCTACAGTTGCGTTTCCCTTCACGTCGGTACCGGACTGTTGTCTCGTAAACTCTAGATTTTATTTGTGTTTAGATATGTAGTATTCTTCCACAAGTGGACAAAAAAATTTAGTTTTGGAAATCAATTAACACTCTATTTTGACTTGTCTTTGAGCGTATGTTGTAAGCATAAAGAAATAAACGTTATTGACTATGCTTAAAGTAGTAATAATAAATCTAATAAAACAGAGTCCAGGTGATGATTTTTAAGATGTCTAATATTAAGAAAAATGGCCGAAATAAACGTGATCTATTGATTTTCATTAATAAGTATATAATAACCGTAATTTGATACCCATTTAACATAAACTGAGTTCTTTTGAGTCCAGGTGATACTTTTTAAAATGTCTTTTCATATTAAGAAAAATGCCGGAGTGCTACACCAGGAGTTTATTAAAACTTAGGAAAAAAAACATGAAAGGTTTATTACCTAGATAAATACTTTGTAAATTAACACATGCAATTCAAGACAAAATGCGACATTCCTATACGATTGTACGGCATACAAGCCCAATATGGACGGGAGGCCTGTGCCCGAAAGGTGTCCTTGCCACCGAAATTCCTATTAAAACTTATATCGATAAAAATATTACCATTTTAAAATTCTATAGGTAGATAGATAGATAATACTTTATACCACACAAAGACAGATAACAATACAGAAATAAATGCTAAGAGTAGATGAGGTACAAAGGCGGCCATATCGCTATGAGCGATCTCTTCCAGGCAACCTTGGGATGGACTGGACATGTAAGAACAAAATAGACGCTGGCACGCGAAAAAAATAATAATATCACTTACACTACCTTACACTTACCTTATGATACCTTATAATACTTACCTTACACTTATAATACCTACATATAAACAATATACTACACTTACATAAACATAAAATAAAGTTGTCTAACTTTGCAAGGATAGTTAATGCTGATGAAGCAGTTTTTTAAAGATAAAGAGTGATGATGTTCTTTATGATACGAATGCAAGCTTTTTTATTCAATTATTTTATTACATTTAATCTAAGTAATTGATATTCATAATGAATAATTGTTACAAATTTTAAATGTAATTATTTATACTCAGGCATGATTTTATGGCTACGTAGTGGTTAAGGAATAAAAGGCTTTTTTATTTATTTAAAGTAACACATTGAACTGGGCGTCGTTTTTATTGGCTGTGAAAATACTCGGCTGAAATCTTCTGATTTTAGAAGCGAGAATAGAAGCTCGGCTTTCATTAAATTAAACTGAGTTTGCAGGTAATAATATAATTTAAATTATTTAATAATATTATTCCTGTGTTACTATTCAAGGGGTTATTACAACAGGGTTTTATTTCTGTGGATTTTCAAATTAAGTAAAGCATACGCAAATTAGTTTTTAATATTACGATTAAGGGCGGGGAAAACTGGAACAACCTCCTTATTTACACCTTTCGGTTTCTTTGGCACCGTGGACTCCTTTTATACCTTCAAAATAGTAAACCTATTTTATTTAATGTTTCAACTCCCCACTTCCCCATTCTTTTAAGATTTAAAAAATGTAATGTGTTATTTGCACACCATAAATCCAAACACAGATAAATCAAATAAAATCACCTGACATTGCGTAATATAAGCCAAATCTGAGGCATATGCGGCATAAGGGTATTTCTTTGTACAAATAAAATAAAAGAAATGATCCTCGTGGTGATCATATAGCATGAATAGAGAGAAACCAGCGGTGCTTTATGAACATCATATTATTTTATTTTGTCTTTGCCTAGCAGTGGGACAAAATGGGCTGACGAAAAAGTTTCCTGGATTTTGAATCAGATTGAAGTACACAACCCATTAATGCTGTCAGATGCTGGACGCGACAAGCTGAAGATCGGTCGTTATGACGATCATTAGGCCAGACCTATGTCCAGACAGTGGACTAGCTAGCATAGACTGGTAATTACAATTAAAATTATAGAAGTTAGTAACTCAATCATTTATTTGACACATAAAACACACGTTTACGATTGGATAACTGATTAAAAAGCATTCAGTTGATAAACTACTCGATTTTGTTCAATTTGTAAATCTTTGCTACGTTGTAGAGCCCTTTTGCTACGCCGCAGTCTCGTCTGTTTGCTACGCCGTAGGCTACGGCGTAGCAAACAGAGGAAAGTAAAACATAGAGGATATTTTTATTTATTACTTTAGAAAAATTGAGTCAAAAAACTTATGGATCCCTCTAAAGTTGATACCACCTCTGAAAAATTGTTAACACTTTCATGGCCCAAGACGAAGATCATCCCCCAGGTCCGTGTAGCGGTGGCACGCCCCTGCGGGTCGCACCGCCGTGGCTGAGCAGTGAATGCGTTAAACTAACAAACAATCCTACTAATATTAAATATTATTATAAATGTTTGTGCCGTTAAGAAGATGTTTGGCCGAAGACAATACCAAAAGTACTGAAAGGATCTGGCTGAAATTTTGCACACATAAAGATCTCCTTTAGTCCACGTTCGTAGCTGATTTTTCTGGGCCTGGTATACATAAATATATACTTTTTATTCCAAAAACGCGTGCAAGTCCGCGGGCGGAAGCTAGTACCTGTCGTTAACCTATCTATTCAACCTCTGACTCTCGCTCTAATAACGGAATGACTCGCATTATCCCCGAATGAGATGTGAAGTGAACGCGAAGTGAAAGCAATCTCATTCCAAGTAAGTAGTGCTTTTAGGCCTAGTGATGGACACTATAGGGAAATGTATCGATAAATAAAAGGTTAGTGCATACCAGATTGACGTATACCTGCTTACCGATCAAAATATTAACATGATGACTATTTTCAAGTTTGTCTGGTTATTACACCGCACCGTTTTTGTTTTGTTTGTTGGTTTGGTCCTAGTGAAAGTATTATTCGTAATTTACAAATTAACGTTGAGCTTGTTTTAGGTATGATAGTTTTTTATCGCTGATAAAGCAGATTTAGAATTCACTATTACAAACATTTTGGTTATTACATTCTTAACTCCAATTATTCACATTAATCTAAAATTGAAACCAACAAAATCAAAATGTATTCGAATTCCACCCCAAATTACCTGCTCATTTTTAAATTTCCCTCCGCTCGCGCACATAAATTTTGTCGATTTGAAATATCGAGTTAAGCTCAATCGATATCGAATCGAATCACGTCACTAAAAGATTGGTCTCGCGCGCCAAGTGATACATTATGGGGATGAAAATATTTTACTCACCTGTTGCGTGGTAGGTTGGACAAGTGTAAGGTTTAGTGTTGTAACAATGGTTGAATATCGTTTACATTTAAAACAATGGCCAAGCGATATTTGAGTTTTGTACTAGATATATAGGTAGTAAACCAATAACAACGCTATTTCTATATCTATTTTGTTCTTTTCATGTCCAGTCCATCCCAAGGTTGCCTGGAAGAGATCGCTCACATCGATAAGGCCGCCCTTTATACTTCCTGTATTCTAAGTTTTGTTTCTCTGTATTATTTCCTGTCTCTGTGTGGTATAATAAAGTATTTTCTACCTATCTATCTAACAACGAATGACGTGACATATTTTATAATTATGTAATTAGCTCAATTGTTTCAATTGTTAATACTAGTTCTAATTGGTTTCCATTATTTGATTGCAGTTTTCTTTTCTTTGTCAATAAAATTATGTATTCTTGCAGATAAGTGATTATATATGATGGAACGCGCACACCTGAGGGTGACACTCATCGCCAGGCCATATATCAGACTGGAATAGACTCAAGCCGTGAAAACTAATTCAACCGACCTAAGGATCAGAGTAGAATAGACTCAAGCAGTGGAAACTAATCCGCCCGAGCTATGGATCAGAGTAGAATATATTCAAGCAGTGGAAACTAATCCAACCGACATATGGATCAGAGTGGAATAGATTCAAGCCGTGAAAACTAATTGAACCGATTTATGGATAAGAGTGGAATAGATTCAAGCAGTGGAAACTAATCCACCCGACCAATGGATCGGAGTTGAATAGATTCAAGCAGTGGAAACTAATCCACCCGACCAATGGATCGGAGTGGAATAGATTCAAGCAGTGGAAACTAATTCAACCGACCTAAGGATCAGAAGAATAGACTCAAGCAGTGGTAACTAATCCACCCGACCTATGGATCAGAGTGGAATAGATTCAAGCAGTGGAAACTAATCTATCCGATCAATGGATTGGAGTGGAATATATTCAAGCAGTGGAAGCTAACACATATATTATCAGAGTCAAAGAACAGTACATTTTTCTATAATTGTTTAACTGTCGATTGCTTTTCTTAGCCTCGTCCGCATTTTAGTGTGAGGTGCTCACGACCATTTAAATTTGTTACACATTTCGACCTTAAATTTATTATTTCCAATCTTAATTTTGTCAGAGTAAAAAACCTTACGAACGATATTTCTTCAAAATGTTTAAAAGTGTTTTACATTCCAATGAATGCTTGCGGTCCAGTATTGTCACAACACTAACATTATTTGGTCGAGTAGGCTATCTCGATCGATTTCGTGCGAGATTTTATCGCAAACGGTTAGCCGGTGCGCGGCATGTAAGCGGCATGTCGAGAGGTGTTGATTCATAACGCAATCGCGTGATTATTGTAGACAGGTCGTGTAGATATATATCTCTGTGTATTTTTCATTTGTCGTCACCTTCGTGCGTCTCACGCCGTCAAGCTTATCTTACCTGAAACAAGACAAAATTATATTAATGTACAGAAAAACCAACATAAAGAGGGTTATTCCAGTTTTCCCCCTTGACAAATCCCCCTTAAGGGGGAAAACGATAGCACAAGTATAGAAACAACTTAGAACTAGTCTTTACAATTGAAACAGTTGAGCTAACTGCAGACTGTTGCAAACAATTTAGAGGTACCTCAACTTATCCATATCGATATGAATTGGAACCATAACTAAGACTTAATAAAAATAACAGAAAAAATACATTTTTGGTTGACAGCGTGGGCTGAATTACGACTGTTTTTAATAAAATTTACGCTGCCGTATTTTCATAGAAAGCTGATAGATAGATAGATACATAGATAAAATCTTTATTTGCATCTTCAGACACACACATACAGTCTACAGCAATTGTATAGTACACTAATACAAATAAACAGTAATAAAATAGAGTTGACAAATAAAACAAACAATAGCATTAGGTATTAACATCTAAACAAACTGTCCGTGTGTGCTGCAGTATGTCAAAAAGGCCACGGCTCAAGCTGTGGAAAGTCTGCTTCATTATGAAGCGCGAGCACGGATTTCGATAAAGATCGTTAACGCTTTCACTGCCGCTGCCTCTGCACTACAAATGACTACAAGCAGTGCTAGAACGACAAGTGCGCCGTGGGAATGAGTGTTTACACCGATTTTGTCTCTGGAAGTATACTTAAAATTCGGACAGGACATTCGATTTTTGTCGAATTTTATCTTATGCTTAGGCACTGATCTTTCGAAGTCTGTGCTTGCACTTTTGTTTTTTCTATCCATAACATAACATGAAAATACCAACCATCAAAAATAACAAAAATAAACATAGAATAAAACTTAAATATTAAGGCCGTCAAAACAATTAGAGTAAAAGTCATTTATCAGACAAGAGTATAAGTTATTCCACCCGTCTCCTCTTGTTTACACATCCATAAGTTACAGGGTGCTTCCGACACAACTTCGCCTGCTCTTTTGCATCCTTCCTTATTGCATAAAATAAATTAAACATCCTGTAGCAGGTATTCCGATGAACAAACTTGTGAGCGTTTATCACGGACAGATGGCGCTACTGCGAAACTAGGCGATCCCCTTCATTTAGTGTGTTTTCCTTTATTTTTAAATCTAATGCTTTAAACAAATAAAAGTGTTTTTCAGATTCAGAAGTAACATTCTTACTTAAATCTAAGAACCTCCTTAACCTCAATAGCCTGTATTGGTTCACTGTTGGACTCAGGCCTCCCCCTGATAAGCGCCTTATTGGCTTTTATCACAGGGCAATGCCCATAATCCCCACGCTGGGCATGCGGGTCGGGGATCGCAGTTCGGTGGTAGAATTGTTTTGCAGGGGGCGCTGCTGCCCGCCCCTGGTGGATATCCCTTAGTCACCTCTTACGACATCCGCGGGAAGAGTTGAAGTACAAATCCAATAAACCTACGTAAAAAGTATATTTTTTTATATTGTGACAAAAGTATCTATGTAATGTATTGTTTAAGTATATCAGTCATCTAGTACCCATAACATAAGCTCTGCTTAGCCTGGGGCTAGATGATACTGTGGATTATCCAGCATTATGTATTAATTATTACTAATTTGAAATATTTCTGGGTTTATGATTATACTTGACGACTACTGGATGTCAAAGACTGTTTGTTTTGAAAAAGATAAACATCTGTCAAAGTATCCAAACATTAATTGATTCCTGGTATTGGAAAGTACCTGAAAATCAATCCCTGACAAAATACGACAGCCACGCATTCCTAGTTTAGCAGTAGCCTACCCGTAACCACCCCCGGCGTAGACTAGCAAATTGCCGTGCTTCTTGTTTCCTGTCGCTCTAGCTACTTGTATCGGAGAGTGTATAGCCTTTATAACTCATTGTGGAACATAGATAAGTCACTAGCTAGACCTAGATTCAGCAATTTATGTGAGTAAGTACCTAGTAATCACATGGTCAGCAAACTTACAAATTTATACTAAATCCTTGTACGAAAAGTGATTAATATTACTTTTTTATAAACTCAGTGCTTGTGAAGGAAACAACTTTTTGCAATGATAACTGAATATATATGTAAACTGATTATATTTTTTTTTTATGGAACAATCATGACATTTATTCACAAAGAAAATTATACTAGTGTTTACAATTGAAACAATTGAGCTAACTGCCGACTGTTGCAAACAGTCTACAGATAGCTCAACTGATCCATATCAACACCAGTTATTATATATATATAGTATATGGATTATTCGTTAACGAATAAAATTGACGAAAACAAAGTCAGAAAAGTTAAACCCACAAAACATATTTTCTTCTCGAGAGCGACATAAATGCGAGAACCCACCGCTACAAATTCTCCATCAAAAATAAGCAAAATTACCATTTGCAGTTCGACAATCGATTGGTGTCAAAGCCCGGGTATGGCAGGTGAAATCGGAATGTACGCTGCAGGCTGCCGTAATCCTATCGGGCGCTCCGGACGCCGCAAACATTAAAAAAAAACCCAAATGGCATATCCAATTTTCTACTGTTGCTCCCGGCCAAATTCATTTTATTTCGTAGGCTCGGATTTGCCCGTCACCCCAATCGGTACCTAGGCAATATTTCATCCCCATCAAAGGAATTCACGCCACGCGACTTTATTAAGGAATAATTTGAACTTCCGACGTAAAAAAGGAATTTTCTTAAGAAAATTAAAGAATTTGCCGCCCGCTTTTTGATTCCTTTTTTACAGCAAAATAAAAAGTAAATGAGTTGGAGTGCGACGAGAGTACGCATTTTTCTAACGGTTTTTAAATTTTAATAATTTCGCTCTAAATTCTGATACGGATGTTTCCGGGAAGTTCAGAAAGAATTTATTAAGGTCAACATTGAACTTAAAGAGGATTATAGCCAAACAATAAAAAACCTAGTATCAAATGAAGCCAGTAAAACGGCTGCAAACATCATAACATCTAACGATCCAACTAAACCAAAGAAAACTCTAGAAATGCCAAAGAAATGTTGTATATCTAGGTAATTCAATCATCAACAACACCTGGCTTAAAATATCGAGCCAGACTGAAGATAAAATGAGCTTACGAAACGAAATAATGCTGAAAAATGTTCCGAGTATCAGCGTAAATCATCTGTAACAAAGGACGGCTGCAGATTGTAGAAAAAACTACGGGTGGGGAATGAAGAAAAGATGGACAGAATTATCACAATGATAAATGCATCACTGGTTCTTAGGTCTAGTTTCACCGTCGCAATTGAACGCATTCAATAAACTCAGTTTAGTGCTCTAAACGAGTTCAGGGTATTTCACCGACATCCGTTTTTAGCGCTAAACCAAGTTCAAGAGCTGCATATCATAAGCATTACGAATTTGAACTAGACGAAGCTGAACTGAGTTTTGTTGATCTTAATTTTGGCAGCAAACGGTTTTATTGAACCTTAGACGGTTTTCATTCAGCTTGAACTTAAAATGTGACTAATACAAGTATAAACATGAATTTGATGCAATGAAACGATTTCCTGTTTAGCGCGATTTGAAACCTAGATTCGGTTGGTATTTGACTTTACAGAATGAAAGAAACAAAAGACGGCCCGTACCCAGGAATGAGAGCAGTATAGCTGTATATGATGATTACGTTAAGTGAAAAACAACTCTATAGTGTGGGTGCCAACAACGAGAATCTATCGATTATCCACAACAGAACTCTTCCTTGTTTGCGTTGCGCTGCACACCTAAAATGGTAGCAAACAAGTTTTACTACCATCTTGCCGTCTACCGAAAATGAATGACGAATCTTGTCACGAGATTCATGTAAAATTCATGCCAATTCCGCCAAGCCCCGCGGCGTGAATTCTCAATAAAATTACTGCGCGTCTAATCATGTTACGCGTCTGGCGAGTGAATCAGTAGGAATATTTTAAAATGTTTTTCTCCTTGATGCATGTGAAAAACAGCATTTCCATTTTGCAATCGCATTTCGAGGAAAACTGCTCGCTTTGTTCTAGTTTTTCATTTATCTACATTTACCTATTCTGTAACTTATTAAATGATTATAGTATATTATTGACAAAGTTCAAATAATAGAAACATATTAGTATTGTAAATATTTAGTACTACTAATAGGTACTTAATTGAGCTAACTGTAGACTGTTGCAAACAATTTGCATTGCCCCGCTGTATGTCAATGCTGATGCGATGCGCCAGATACTCACCAGCTCTCGGGTCACGCGTCAAACTTATTGTATGGTAAAGTCGTCTCAACATAAACAGGGATATTTATCGGGATGCTTATCTGTTTATCTGATAGATAGATATACAAAGGGATAACTAATAATTTGAATCCACACTCATTAGTACCTTATTTTAGGCAAAAAGCAAGTATTTTCTGCTTGCACCTAACAAAAACATAAAATCAGACCTAGTACTGTACTACTATACTGGAAACTATACTGGAAATAGTTGTATTGTTCCAAAATTTGGTAGTATCTTGTACTTATATAACATAAGTACTCAATATCAATAATCAATAATAATAATCAATAATAATTTTTTTTCGTTCATTTCAAAAATAACACGTCACATTTGTTTTTCTTACATAACACAATGTTTACATAATGTAAGTACGTATGGTAGGTAATTTAAATTAACCCAATTCAAATTAAGTCAGAGAAGAGAAATAAATATTGATCCAAATTATAGGTACACTTGTATAACACTACAATATTAAGTTACTAACAATTAATTTAAAAGTATTACAATTAGATAGATAATTACCATAAGTCCCTATTTAAGACCAAATTTTGAAACAATACGACTAATTCCAGTACATTCCCCTACGCACCAGCGATTTTACTCGCATATATTGCCATGCATAACTAGGGTGAAGTACATTGTTATATTTCGATGTAATAGAACAAAACTGGACGTGAGAACGCACCGGCCGTCTCTTTGTTTAACGAGTTTGTTTCAGTTCGGAAATATTTTGCGAAGGGCGTAGGGTTTTTGATATAATTGCTTTGACAGTCGTGGCGTGACATAAAAACGATTATTTGGAAGTTACAGCCCTTGTAAAGTAGGAATTATGTTCTAAGGACATACATATTATGAATTATTTATGTAATATACCTACTCTGTCATGTTATGTCTGGAGCATACTTATTCCATCCAATTCAATTCGTTTAATATAGAATTGATTTGAATGGAATAAGTATGCTTACTTTGCTAACCATCATAGCTTATTAATGGGGAAACTATCATTGGTATGTTATATAAATGACACTTTTTGAATATAGCACTCCAAAACATCCATATCTATTTAATTGAGTAGGTACCTGAGTATTCTAGAACATTTTGTACATCTACTTAAAATCGAGTAAATAGTTCTGGAACAGAATAATTAAGTTATACGTGAGTACATTTATTTGGATCTGTACTGAATGTAAACAATGTGTGTAGGACTAACAAAAACATTATTGTTTTCCTTTTGCATAGCTTTGATTCGATACAGCTTGTTACTTGATATTCCTTTCAGATGAATATTGTATTATTGTTGAAATAAGCTTTATTGTGTAAAATTACCAGTAATTCGAGTGATTTCCACTAATATGATGGCCTGTGTGGTTTTAGTTTCCATTTACATTAAAATACTAACTGAAACTGTTCAATGGAGAGGTACATTATTTGAGTGATACCTCTAATTAGTATTGATACATTTGGTCAAGCGTTGAATATATTTTCTTCTCTACATATTTTCAGTAGCAGTTACAAGACGTAGAAGTCAAAAGTAAAATTAGAAACAGACATAACAGACTTTTTAAAAATTAATTTGGGGACTTTAAGTCATTTTTGCTGATTATATCAGTCCCGGCACCCGACAAACTAACTTAAAACTGAATAAAAATCTAAATCATATTTTTGGACAGCCCTAAAACTTTATTGTTACAATTTAAGGAAGGTTCGTTTGATTGGCGGCGGCAACCACAGAGTAACAATCTGCATAGGTTTCAGTACATCTATACTAATATTATAAAGAGGAAAGGTTTGATTTTTTGTTTGTTTGTTTGTTTGTATGAATTGAATAGGCTCCGAAACTACTGGACCGATTTGAAAAATTCTTTCACCGTTAGGAAGCTTACTTTTCAGGGAGTGACATAGGCTATATTTTATCCCGGAATTCCTACGGGAACGGGAACTACGCGGGTGAAACCGCGAGGCGATCGTCTAGTAACCAAATATTTTTGATTACATTCCGATCTCAGCAGGTTGTTGGGAACTAAATGTATTTTGTAGATTCACTAGTATGTCAACGTTTTTCGTAATCACGCAAAACTATTGCACTTTTGTCCTATTCTTGTCTTATGATGATTTACATCCTACGCAGAAGTGAATAAGAAAATAGTAAAATAGATTCATTTGTGCCATTATATGTACTTGCGTACTAAATGTGGTATGTAGTATTTAGGATGTCTTTTCGTTTCGCCAATGTTGATGATAAGTGCAGTTGCAATCCAGTGATTTTCTGAAGAACATTGTCAATAATCCATTCACTCTTCATAAATGCGCCCTAAAGTCGAAAGTAAATGGCCAAGTTGCAATTCTGTACAGGGGCTGTAGAGTGGACAGTACAATGCCAGCTGCCATCGCTGCCTAGCCTGGCAAATTAACCGCGGCGGTGAGGTGAGGCGACGGCCCAGGCGGCAGGGAGTGCACCAATTGGATTAGCATCCACGAACTTACAATTAGGATGTGATGTTATGTCGACGTAATGTATTAATTTAAAGTTACGTCATAAACGGCTTTATGACCGGGTAATGTGCGAGTTGAATTTGATTTTGATACCTTATTGGTGCAATGCCGACCTCTGTGGCACAGCGGGCGAAGGTCTGCCTGCGACGCAGGAGGTTGCGGGTTCGATTCCCGCCTCGGGACAAATGTTTGTACGATCTACAGACATTTGTCCAGGGCGTTCTGGATGTTTTCTATGTATAATAAAAAATATCTATCTATGTAGTGTATTGTAATAAGTATATCAGTTATCTAGTACCCATAACACAAGCTCTGCTTACTTTGGGGCTAGATAATGCTGTGTGTGAAATGTAAAAATAAAAAATAAATATAAAAAAATAAATATATAAACATAATTAGCTAATTTTGAATTAGCTAAATTTGCTTTAACAACACCTAACCCACCCAGGGTTAGGTGTTGTTAAAGCAAATTGAAAATATATTAGCGATCTTTGAAATTACTTGGTTCTAATTTACTAATGACTTACTTTACTTATGTTAATGGCATCAAGGGTGAGAGTGAGAGTGGAAGTAGACTTTCAACAAATTTAAATCGTTTTGTCCGCGCGATATTTCTCTGAAAGCTGAAATGTTCATCGTTGCTTTTATCAAGAGTTGCAAGTTGCAAACATTTATCACACGAGTAGGCTTCTCTGGTTGCTTAGAGTCTAGCGAGTATGGTGTCCTCAGAAAACCTTACCCAAAAACACATCTAACTCACACACAAACACACCAACACTCACGCACACACACACACCCCTACACTTTAAAGGAATTCTGCTTTATGCCTTATTACTATTACTTATTCATGAAACTAAAATGTAATAAAAAAAAAAACATTTTCCTTGATTGTTTTGTGTAACTTTTAACTATTATCAGGTCCTTACAATTTTTTTTCTTTCTGTAATTGTTGTTTTAATTTAAGTTGTACACTAAGCATAATGTTGTTAAAGGAACAATTGTAGGAATATGCTGCACTTCTGCCGCGAAGTGGGAGCCTGGTGACCTGTAACACAGGTTCAAACCTTACTCCAACAAAATGTTGCTATTAGTTATATACAATGTGCTTACATTTAAAACTAGTATAGTCTAGCTACTATACTAGTTTTAAATATAAGTACATTGTTAGATGAGAAAAAATTATAATTTATTATCATTATCAAGAGTTGCTTTTATCTGGATAATGCAGCCTACACTTTTATCACAAGAGAAGAATAGGCGAGAGAAGAATAGGTTCTCTCAAAATTTACCTACATAGACATAGGATAGAGTAGTGTACACAATTTCAGTTAAGCTGCACCTCAAATGCTATAGACCCTAATTATTGTGCCCTAATTGATTTGCTTTGTATATGGATTACCAATTAATTAGAGCGTTATGTCCGACAAGCGTCTAGCTTGGACATAGAATGTAGGAGATCTCTGTTCGACTTGGAACCTTATTTCAGTTTAGAGTTTATCCAGAACTCATAATTTTCAGATGATTCATTGTTCTCATGACTGAGTTATGGGTTATGGAAAAAAATGTGGTGGCTTAAGAGACCTCTATGTTTTGCCTTAAAACAGCTAATTCTTTACCAACCCTTGCATAACTTTGCATTCAATTATTTATAATAAGTAGGTACGTCTGTTATTCAAAGTACTTATTAGGTTTCCAGTAGGAAGACATATTTAGCACATACATATTTACGATAACAGAAAAAAACAAATACAACTGTACTTACACTTATGTATATCTTTTTCATAATAGTCTAAGCCGTCACCAGAAGGCAGAGTGCCCAGAATGCTGGCAGCATTTCCACGTAAACAAAGCTAGTTAGCATAAATTTTTATAAGGTTTCACAATAATACTTAATTGATTAGATGGGTTTTTATTCATAAGTATGCACGCCGTGCAATGACGTCTCCTACCAAATTAAGCATACGATCTTAAACGAGCAAATTCAACATTTTCTCCGCAAACCTAAAACCAAAACTCACTTCTCTTATTCCAAACTGAGTCCACATCATGTCAACTCGAACTCGAACATCAGACGTTTGAGCCGCAGAACATAGGTAACCATAGCACCACCACACCCCACGCTTTACTGCCTTCCATCTTGTTCTCTCTGGCGAAATGTCGTAATTTACACACACATAAGGTCAGAGCTAATTGCCAATTCATTACATGCCAACCAGATTGTCATAATGATGCATCCATACATCTATATAATAGTAGCGTAATTGTACGTCTGTTTAATTGCCTGCCGGTTAATTTTCTCAAGGGTTTCAAGTTAAATTGGCGGAAATCGAAATAATTAATACGTGCTTCTGAATTTTTAATTGACGTTGCGTGAATTTCGCTCTTTTGTCAGCAAGGAATCAAAGTTATCGTCGCTTTATCAAAAATTATTCAACTGTAAAAATGTTTACGTACCTACTTACATGTTACCTTAAAACATTTTCATGTTAATTAATTATCATTAATGTTTTTTCCGTTGAAACTTTTACGTTTACAAGATTGCGATGTTCTTTTATTTTTTTCCTACAAATTGTGTGTGAAGACCAGTAAATAAATAGTGATATAAGAAGGATTCCGTACTGCCACGCTGCGGGTCAGAAGACAAGAACGGGGTCAGAAGCTTTCGAGAGGTCACGCTGTAAGGTTTTACATATATTTAAGCTGACTGCGGAAACAGTTTCGAATAGGAGTTGCTTTATTGGAGCTTACTATTTGCATGAAGACATTGTCAATGGTATTTTGTTTAGATGCAATGCAAATCAATAAAATTGCGAGTAGAAAGGTTTTCCTTTAGGGTTTGTTTTAGGAATCATCTGGTAAATAATTTGAGATAAATATACTGTTGAATAAAGTATCTTTATGACGCAACATTGTATTAATGGGAAGCGTGAAATATCTAAAATCAAAGACGTCGTAAACAAAACAAAGACACGTTGGAAAAAAATCGTGAAGCACATCGTAAAAATAATGTGAAGAACAAAAACACGCTAATGTAAGGCGTATTATCATGAATAATAAAAACGTACCTACGGTACATATAAAGTGATATTATAGAAATAATGGCGGCAAAAGCGCCCTTTGGGACTCTAGACGTATGTAAGCTATATAAAGATTCGAAAATATATTTTGGCTGGATGAGTCACGAAAAGTGCCGTGTCGTGTTGAGTACAACTATGCACAAGTCACCAATTTCCTTGAGTCAGACCTACGACAAAATGCTTTTTGCAAACCCTTGTGATTCTATAGATAGTTCAAAACCTAATGTTTAGTAAACATACAAATATCCATTCAGCTTAAAAGTTGTAAGTAAGTAAAGTACACCTAAGTATAAACAACTAATTTTAAGTTTCAAATGTCATAACACACGATAGGTGCAGCATGCTGAGAAAAACATTGAAACATTGACTGCTGAAACAGTTGTTGCACTAAAGAATTCCACATTGTAAAATTTCAAAACCTTTCCAGAAAACTATCTCCCTGCAGAGCCCCTCGGGTTCAGGGCAAATTGAATCTGTAGGCCGCACTCCCAAATCACCCGAACACTTTCCACTGCGAGTATTAGGTTTACGTATAAATCTAATTTGGATACATTTTCTTACATTTCAAAAGTTATGTCTGTTCGGTTTACTTTTCAATGCAGAGCAGATGGAAATTTTGGGGCAGTAGATTCGGAATTCTTTTTGATTGATGTAAGTCAACTGAATCATGGTTATTATTCTATTTTCATTATGTTATAGTTATAAGTGGAAGCTTAAATCTTGTGGTTTATTTATTGTGGATAGCTGTGCCCCGCAGCCATAAAAATTAAAAAAAATATTGTACAGGTTCGAACCAAGGAATAATAATCACATCACATCACACTAATATTATAGATGCGAAAGTTTGGATGGATGTATAGATGTTTGTTACCTTTTCACGCCAAAACTACTGAACGTATCTGGCTGAAATTTTTTATACAGATAATTATATTCCTGGAATCAAACATAGGCTACTTTTTATTCCATAAATCAGTTTCCATGGGATAGAAATCGCCTTTTAACGTTTCCATAGAAACAAAGCGTGCGAAGCCGCGGGCGGCAGTTAGTTTCTCATAGAAACTAGATTAGCCTATGTGTTATTTTTGATCCATTTACAAACCAAATTTCATCTTAATCGGATAAGTAGTTATATAAGTGGGGTAGTATAGGAATGAAGTAGGGTTTTTGTCAGTAAGTTTGTATTATATTTGTAAGTTCTGTAAAAATACATTGCACAATAACTAACGCGATACTAAAACGTAGTTTCGTCACCATGATATTTTATACGATACGTCTTGGGACGTGGACACTCAGGCTGGTCCATCAGTTCAAAGTCACTCAGTGAGCTTTGAAAAGATATTTTAAGCTCGGAGTTTCTCTGAAAGACTGGAACAGTAACATAACGAATATATCCGACAGACAACTATAGTTGTCGACATATCTTAAAGAATAAGCAAGCTAAAGGGCAGAGAGCCGGCCATATCGACCGCGAGGAATCGACAACGATAACCGCAGCTGGGGTAAACGTTGTTTTTGAATGGAGACCGCGACTTCGCAAACTTAGTGTAGAGCGCCCTCCGACCACGTGGGATGGACCTGCAAGAGACTGCAGGCAGATACTAGATGCGGCAAGTGGAAGACTCTCATCAAAGGAGGCTTTAGTCCAACTGTGGACTAGTATTATGCTCATAACGATGATGAAGACATGTTATACGTTAAAATAAAAAGCTACTTACAATCACAACACTTTCAATCACTACATCTAGAACTTAGATTATGAACAGACAGAGCGATTGCTATTGGTTAGTTCGTAGTATCTGGGCAATTAGTTTGTAATTTAGTATTATTAGGTTAGTATAACTAAATTGGCTATAAGATATTCAATAATTAAGGAGAGGAGAGATTAAGAGCTCAGTGTTTCATACACTGTACACTGTAACCATCGTAAGAGTACAACAGCTTATGTGAACTGACAGATTTACCCCTAAAGAATCGAAAATAAGAGCCCTAACATTTTCAAACAAGTATATCTTTGTAAGAGTTAGGTATCATCATCATCTGATCTCAAAGGTTAATCCGAAGTTCGTACACACTGATATACTGCACCTACCTTAAGATACATTTTTCGATAAATAAAATTAGTTAAATTAAGGAAATTAGAATAAGCTACTTTGTAGCCTTTTCTGATATAAAACTTAATTTATTTAAAAACAATAATAATCAAGGGTTGAACAAAACTTCTGGCATCAAAGCGGAAAATCAAACTGCAAAGTCCGACCTTTCGTATAACCACAATATGTCTTGCTTTGTCCCATTCGTATTGGTGTGCAGAAGAAACGGCAGTGACATACTGATGTGCTTCTTTTAAATTTATTACGGCAACTCTTTGCTGAAATGTGCCCTGTCCTTACTTTATCGATAAATCTGTATTAATAAAATGAATGTGGTCTAGGCAATAAATTAGAAATGTTTTTCGAACTTCATTGAGTTACAATGTGGTTTGAAGTAGTGATTTTATAGCTGCAATTTTGTTAGTACTGAGTTCGATACAATTACTTAGAACTAGAAACTTCGAATACAAAATGTGTCATCGGCGACCCCTGAGGCATTGTAGACAAATAAAATCAATAACAATTTGTTTGGTATTGTATCAAAATCTTTCACGTTTCGGTTCATATAAAACCGAACAGCCAATCGGTTTTAAATGACCCGAGTTCGAACGTGAAACTAGTTCTTGTATTTTAGTAAATAAAAAAAAGTAAACACTCATAATTTTATTCAAAGCAATTCAAAACCGTGTACCTTGTTTAACGATTTTCGTTGTCGACTGTACCTATTTAAAGGCATCGAGTTATGTGTTTGCCTATGCATATTTATAGCATTTATACAGTACCTACGTATTTTAACTGTAGGTAGCACCCAAACCCGGAACAAGCGGAATTGTTTTTGAGAATTTTATTTGTTTACATTTCGGCGCCTACTCTCCCTTTATTTGCCCAAATCACTTTACACAACAAGCGTTCACTAATGGGTGTTTACCACCCCAGCACTAACAATTCCTTTCATCGATAACCAGACTGCACTGAATGCAGGACTCGACTGCGTCGCTGAATAAGAAGTAATGAGTTTTCTTTTACACCGCGCCACCTGACTTCTAGTTTGCCATCCAACGCCTCGTAGACTTTACTAAATAAGATGAAAATCTTTTTTACATTTGCTCTGCTTTTATTTTCATTCATTGGGATGTCTGCTTCGGCAATGGAAGCTTTCGTTTCGGCTTTGATACAATTTTCTATTCAAAAAGGAAGCTGCATATTTGGGTCTGAATTGATTTATGTAGGGACTTAAATTTCTTTTTTGATATCTATTTTACAAAAAACCGAATTTTAAAACCTTACTAATTTATTTTATACTACAAATCAATGCATACCTTCTTCCCTATAAGTATAGGGAAAAAGGGAGGTGATATGTATCAATGAAATTTAATATGTCCTCAAAACTGCATGAAAGGTCCCTACAGAGAGGTAAGAGACAATTATTAGATAAAGATATTTAATTCCCCAGTTTTGTAAAGCAATTAAGATGGCGCATACGAAGACATGTCTTCGAAAAGATAGTATTAATGCTCGTGTTGCCATAGACAACACGAGCAGAAAGCACTAATTTCACTTAGCCATGGCATCGACAACGTGGCCCCACGACAATGCCATTTGTAAACTATTTGTATGCGGACGAGTGCCTCGTAGCCACTTTTCTTGCGTCCCGTGACGAGTGACTACCGACGGTGCTATCTCGCGCTCCAGCCAGTTTATATGGCTGACTCACATACACTCGGCGCCAGTGCTATCTTCTAGAACCAACATAATGATACCTCTAGCGGCAATAAATAAATAATGCTGGACAATCCACAGCTTCATCTAGCCACAAGCTAAGCAGAGCTTGTGTTATGGTACTAGATGACTGATATACATAATACGATACAATAGATATTTCTCATTATACATAGGAAATACCCCAGAACACCCAGAACAAATATTTGCAGATCGTACAAAATTTTGTTCCAGGACCTTCGCCCGCCGCGGGATATCGGTCGTCAAAATATGTTCTAGAAAGAACACAATGATGTCTCTTTGAACTCAGCAGGTGTTACAGACGAAGAAAAGAACAGATTAGGTAGGTACTTATTTTGTAACTAGTTTTTCAAATAAATTTCAAGACAGATTCCTAGATTTACAAAAGTTTTTCACTGCCTATGTCAAATCTCACAAGATACTCGCGTATCATGTTGTATGACCGACATAAAATTTTTACACTTCTTCTTGTGTCTATAATTCTTCATTTATTGTTTGACTAGTCGGTAAAAAAACCCGGAAAGGGACAGAAAATTAAATCATAAATCATTTTAAATCATTTATTCACCGAATATATACATACTTAGGGATTGCAAGTATAGAAGAGGCTAAAGAGAAGACTTAGCAGAGGGAGCTAGCAAGAATTGAGGAGTGAGATGCCCAGCAGGTGACTTAAGAGCGGCGATGATGTTTATTATGAAACTGGTGAGTAGGTAAGCCACCTGAACGATAGGTATTTCTGTCTTATCCATTGCAAATACATACTGAACAGTGTCGATTCTCTTCATTCGCATTGGTATTTATTTGCAGTACGAATGGAGCGTGCATGTTCTCTGAATTAAATTGTGTTCGTGAGATCTTCACGGCGTCGCTCGCTTGATACGCTGATTGAAAGACATTTCGTGAACGTGATCTATAGTTTTGCCCTCCCGGTTCTAAGTTCTATCAGTGAAGTCTCAAATTAATTTCAATTGAACTGTACTGTTGCAAGTTAGATAATATTTGAATCGATATCAAGATCTGAAGGTATGCTGGAGATTATCGGTGATTTCTGGTTATTCAGGGGAATTATTGCATTGGCATACAGCGGGGCAATGCAGCCAGCGTCTTGGGGACGTTTCCGACTAATATTGATGTAGATTAGTTGAGCTACCCGTGGATTGTTTGCAGTTTGTTCAATTGTTTCAACTGTTAATACTTTAATTTCTTAGAAATGTTCCAATTAAATTATAAATTAAACTATATTCCAAAAATGAGAACTGCCAAGGCTTATGCATAACCAAAGCATAACAAAAATCTTTGTTCTAATTTGTTTCTATTATTTGATTGTAATTATCACTGTCAATATGGGGGAATTATAACTCAAGCATAAAATTGCATATTGATATGGATTAGTTGAGCTATATACCTGTAGATTGTTTGCTACAGTTTGCAGTTAAGATCAATTGCTTTAATTGTATATTGTATATTGTTCTAATTTGTTTAAATTATTTTATTGTCATTTTTAAATTAATAAAGATTATGTTGCCACAGATTCTCTTGTAAAATATGTTTTGAATACCATCACCTACCCATTACAATAGATTTAACAGGTAATTTTCAGCTGTGGTATTGCGTTCTCTATTTGGCAACTTACCTTCATAATCCTCATCATTACCCTCTGCTGGTATATGCCCCTTTAAAGTCTTGCCAGCCTTCTCAGACTAGAAAGAGGTGCCCGGTGCCTTTTACAATATATTTTGGCATTTTGTGAGCATCAACAGAATTCAAATTTCGTCTATTTCCCTACTAAAACATGTCAAAGACAATCCTATAAAGAAACTTAAACTGGTTTCACTTCACGTTATTGTCTGATAGCATCGCATAAGACTGCAAATAAGCCATCTCGCGAAGCAGCTCCAACGTTCGATGCATTTTTATTGTTCTGGCAATAAACTGGTACGAAAACGGCAATACCTACACTTAGGTTTGCCATAAACGTTATATCACATCCCGGTCATTGTTATTTATAGAACGTTGTTACTGCGTTTTGAGGGATTTGGAAGCAATGTATTGAAACATGAAATCCGTAAGCTCTCTTTAGTCTGAGGGGCTTAGTGTCGGCTATTATGGTTTCTGTAAATGTATGTTGTACTGAGGTATTATGGAATAAGGCCAATGATAAAATAACCAATTGTAATATGAAATTGGCTTCTTCCCGGAAATCTACGGCTTTTATTTAGCCCTACAGTCTACACCTATGTTTTGTCAGTATGAATAGGGTTCTCCCTTATCCAGAAACATCGAGGATACGCAGAGATTATGACAAAGAATTACAAAATCTTCAGATTCAAATTACAGCAGGAGACAAACATGCATGCCAGGATATACGTTGGGGAGGTACGGGATATCGTGACCATGTCATATTTTTATTATTCTAGATAAAATTTTACTGTCGTGTTTGTAACGCTGCGCTGGTGTTTGTGGCCGCAGTTACGTACGCTTTGAAAGTTTTACGAGGGCTGAAGACCGTTGCACTAGATTTTGAGTAAATCGAACGTAATTATTATGGGTAAAACATAAAAATTTACATGATTATCTATTGAAACTAATACTGGGACGATGAAGAATTCGTGAATGATAAAAGTTAGTAATCTGTGCAATTACTGGAAAATAAAAATGGTTCCCCTACGCTCCCAGGCATTTTCAGACTTTTGGGGTATTCACCATCCAGTGCGGCAGCGATACATTATGCTTGGTTTTGCGTGTCATCCCGCCGCCTCATTTTTTTTTTATTTGCAACAAATAAATTTTTTTTAATTGAATTTTGTTACTTTTACCTCGTGAGCAAAGCCAAAGCAAAATGCGGTTAAGCTTTAATTACACACGTAAGTCCTTCTTTTATCATGCTGAAAATGGGGGATGTTTTCCAATAATTGAACTTTACTAAAATGAATATAATTTACATCACGAGCTTTTAACAAGGACCAACATTCATAAATAGGTTGGTACTCGGAACTATAAATGTAATGAACCTTCCGCCATATCGAGATAAATTGAACATGTGAATATTAATTGAATATGCCAAGGACGTTCAGTCATTACTGAAATTTAATTAAGTGTAATATTGGATCATTTTATGAAGTAAATTCATATTATTTTTCATGTAATGTGTGCGTCAAAATACTTCTTCTTCCGAAGTTTCTTATTCGTTTTCATGCAAAATCAACTCTTAAGGTACCTACCCTCAAATTGCTTATTTTCAACTCCGTCGGACCTCCATATCTTCCAAACTACTGAATATTTAACTTTGAAATTTATATATGGTAAAGTTCAGGACTTATTCTATCGATCATATGTTATATATATAAAATTTTCTCGATAGAAAAAAATCGCAAAGCTACCTCTAATTTTTTACTAAAACCCTAATTTCTCAATAAATACAGATGATACGATCTTGAGATTAAGCATAGTAATAAAGCTAAGTATAAAGAACATTTTATATGTTGCCTTTTTTTCAATTAACTATTCTAATGTTTGTGGGGAGCAAATAACTACTAAAAACTGGATTTTTGGGCTTACGCCGCTTTGCTCTGTCCCGCTCCTGTGAACGCGAAATCCTATGCCTATCCTCTTCACACAATAACGAGGTAGGGTACCGCCTTAAGTCACTTGCAGAATATAGCGTTCGCACGAAAACGAATTAGAAACTTCGATTTTCATTTTTTGAGTACCTACGGGCCCAGGTTAGATAAATTGTCCGGAGCAGTACCTTAACCGTTATAGCTACAGGAAAATGATAAATACAAAATAATGTTTTCTATAATGACAGAAGCTGTTATTATTGACACCTTAGAATTCTTAAAATTTAAACACAAATCTTTTTAATTGGGAGATAACGAAACTGAAATTTTGCAATAAGTACAATTTACTTCACATATTATTTATATTTTGAGTTCAATTGTTCGTGGTTGATGTAGGGGGCCAATTGAAAAATATAAAACATTTAGTCAATTAAATTTTGAGTTCCCAATTAATTTGATTACCAGTAGATATTATTGTAACTTTAATATTAAAACACATATCATGGTAAATATCCTATTTATAGTATTTTTTTGTCTATGACGATGATGTCCTCCTAACCGAATTTCAGCTACGTTGACCAGTCGCCACGGAGACGACCATTTGCGCAGGATTATTTTATAGTTCACTAGTGTGTGCGTAAACACAGATGCACTTTTCATCGAACGCACAATCCGATGTGAGGGCAAGTCTTTCTGCACCGATTACTCATACCTAAAGCTAAGCAATAAAAACAATTAAATTTTATGATAAACTAGCTGCGCCCCGCGGCTTCGCCCCCGTGGAAATTTATGTTTCCAACTTTCTTAATTTTTTCTTTCATAAGAACCTTCTCCTGACAATAACAAACACAACAAAGAAAGAATTAGCGAAATCGGTCCAGGCGTTGTTGAGTTATGCGCTTACCAACACATTTTGCGATTAATTTTATATTAAAGATAAGTAACTCTTCAATAGAGACATTTATTCACAAAGAAAATTATACTAGTATTTACAATTGAAACAATTGAGCTAACTGCCGACTGTTGCAAACAGTCTACAGATAGCTCAACTGATCCATATCAACACCAGTCGGAAGCGTCCCCTTCAATTATATTTTGAGATGAAATTCTGCGACTGATTGAAATAGTATTTTATTCATATCGATTTGAACTGGCAGTTAGACAGAGAGCCGTAATTGAATTCTCCTCAAGACCCACGGCCGACCATCATATAATGGAGAAGCGCGAGAGGCTCTTGCGCTAACTTGCCCAAATGTTGGTTTTAGTGTAGGGTAGCCATTTTAGTAGAGAGAAACTCAGGCCATCTTGATGTCAAGTGAAAAAAATTGAATTTAAGTACATGCCTACATGCAAAAGAAACTTACATCAACGAATGTCAACGAAGAAGTTAGTATTTACAATTGAAACAGTTGAGGTATCTGCAGACTGTTGCAAACAGTCTAGCTGGAAGTAACCCAAGTGAAAATAAAATGAATACTATTAGGTATTAAGAAATTTAATATTGTGTTTGAGTAATATGCTATTCAATTAATTTTTTTTTATTTGAAGATCTGGATTGCGATGGCTGTTGCATTATTCATGCAAACCCTGATTAACACTTTCATCGCCCATGACGCACTGTCCTTCTTCGACTTCCTTGGTCTGTGCAGTGAATGCATTCAGGGAGATGTCAAAAACTTGAATACATACTGTTTATGTCTATTATATGCCTATTATATGTGCTATGGCAGGATACATCCTGCCATAGCATTTGCTGAGTGTTAGCCATTTTTGTTACCTATATAATATACTCGTACCTATATATTGGTTACAAATAAAAGCATTTTAACTTTTACTGTTACTGTTACTTTATGTATCAAGTACTAAGCTGCTGCAAGCTTACAATTTGGCCACTATTCTATAGTCTATTCATTTTCTTAATTTACTTTCCGGGCCAAAAACTGTGTAGGTATATTCGTGTGTATATCACACTGATATTATAAATGCGAAAGTTTGGGTGGATGGATGGGTGTTTGTGTTTGTTACCTCTTCACGCCAAAACTACTGAACGGATCTGACACACTTTGAATTGTACAAGTGAAAACATCTAAATCGACCTGCAGCTTTCGTGGAAATACAGGGTTTTTCCAGTTTTCCGCCCTGAAATTTTCCCTAAGGGGGAAAACTGGATTAAAATAAAAGGTATCATGGTCACCCCAAGCTCAGCGAAGCAGTCTCATCGTAATCAAAGAGAGCGGTGCTTCTTCATTTTACACTTTGGGTTTCTAGGCTTTCTTTACTTAATATTGTATAAATGTACGGGTAGTTTCAATTATTGCCAGAGACATTCATTATTGAATACATCTGTATATTATTTTTTGTTTTCACCATTTTAATTTAATCGATATAATGTCACCTATGTCTTTGTGTAGCTGGCAGGCTTGGAATTCGCACCACCCCAACTCTTCCCGCGAGTGTCGTAGGAGGCGACTAAGGGATATTCACCGGGAGCGGGCAGCATCGCCTTCTGCAGAATAATTTTACCACCGAACTGCAATCCCCAACCCTCATGGTCAGCGTGGGGAATATGAACATTACCCCCATGAGATAAAAGCCAATAAGGCGCTTATCAGGGGGAGACTTGCGTCCAGCAGTGGACCAATATAGGCTGTTGAGGTGAGGTGAGTTCACCGTGACATAGGCGACACTTACCTATGTGGATTATATTGACTAAGTAAGGTAGGTATTTATCAATTCTATTGACATCAAATTCTGGTTAATATTGTAAGTATTATCACGTTGAATTCTATCAATTTAATTGTCATTCAGACGATAGATTCATCAGTATGACTAGTGTGATTGATAGTGTTTATTTCTGTACTAGCTCAATAAATAAATCATGTATCTATTGATTAGTACCTAAAAGTTAAAATTGTACTGTGGAATAAAGAACTAATATTGCTGAAAGAATTTAATAACCCGGTACGACTGGAAATTAATTTACATTATCTATGGAAATAATCTAAAATAACCTTGTTTTTTCATACGTTATTATTACATAATGAAATTGACAATCAACTTTAATTTTAGTACAGAGTTATCTTTATCAACCTTTGCCTACCCACTGCTGGGTGGTTTATATATGCTATTCATTTCATACCATCGAAAAAACCGTGTTCATACCAAAACTACGTTTAAATATATTAAAACCCCACCATTGCATCAATTCCACAAAAACCTCGCCATTCCCCAACTGAATCTGAACGTTGAATGGTAGGTAAATTAATAATGATATTATTTTACAGCGGAATGCATATTTGATGATTTCGCTTGTGGCGAGCGGCGTCGATATAGGGGAAGGGTGATATAAAACTCTACCTCTATCTATGTCTAGCCGTGGATGAAAGAAGTTCTAGAATAGTAGTGTTGATATAGTAGGTAAATTGTTGTTTCATCAGACCACGCTGGCAAGTTGTCTATAGTCTATGGAAGAGGCCATAATATGGCCCCTTTCATAGACTATAAACTATAACTACTATATATATATTATGGGAGGCATGCCCAGTAGTGAACGTTTGTGGGGAAGGACATTTATTAAACTCCGAGTCAAAATCCGTGCAAACCTATGTGGTATATTGTACCGTGAAAAGGTGTCGGGCCGTGAAAACTTAATTATTCCCGCGGGCCTGTTCGGTACTACCGCCACCGCTTCATGAATTTTTAACAGAATCACAACACCCCACGTGACTGCATGTTAAATGGTGTTTTTAAATTTCACAATTTGAATGAGGGCATTACAGTCATTTAACATTTACCTGAAGTCCTAGGCTACATTGGACTGAAGGCACAAAAGAAAAATGGTGGACAATTCACACAGCATCATCTAGCCCCCAGCGCAGAAAAACTTGTGTTATAGATACCTACTAGATAGTTGAAATATAAATTTACATGGATACATTTATTATACGTAGTAAACACCCCACCCGGAATCTGCAGATAGTACAAATATTTGTCCCGAGGCGGGAATCGAACCCATAACCTCCGGCGTCGCAGGCGGACCTTCCCCCGGTGCTACGCAGAGGTCATCATATATGTAATCTACTAATGTGTAGGACTGTAGATATCTAAAAACAACCTGCGTAGGGGGAAAACTGGACTTTAAAGAAATGAATTCCAGGTTTCCCCTTATGGGGGATTTGTCAAGGGGAACAACTGGAATAAAATTGCGAATCTCTATTTTGTACGCTCCCTTCATCATAGGTCTTTCAAACGGCTCGATATCATAGATGTGTATTATAGCAAGTAATTAAGTGGTATCCATCCTTTTTTATCTAATTTATATTAAATTTAACCTGAGTTTAAAATAGATATGTATTGTGTTTGGTTAATTTATTTTATAGGGTGCCAAGGTGTCCGTGACCTTAATGCAGCCCTTAGCAGAATACCAGCGCTACAGCATGGCGACATGCTGAGCTATGGGCCATTTCTCTGCCACAATAATATGTTACTCCTGCATGTATTTATATATAAGCAACTTATTGTAACTTCGTTTTTCACTCATAACCTCTTTGTATCATTTTTTAGTAAAAATGGTTTTAATTTACAATGTTTGGCTTTATTGTGGTTTAAGAGAAATAAATAATTTCATTTCATTTTCATTTCGAATAACCTCCTCTAGGTCATATCAGATGTACTCGTGTGTATAATTTAGAACACGAGCCCAACAATCAATCCATAGATTGAAACATAAATAAGTAAAACAACAGACACAGTTTATTTATTTTTTATATTTTTTTATCAGTTACCACTGCTGAGCTTAGGTCTCTCTTTTTTTATTAGTTACTAGACGATCGCCTCGCGGTTTCACCCGCGTAGTTCCCGTTCCCGTGGGAATTCCGGGATAAAATATAGCCTATGTCACTCCCTGAAAAGTAAGCTTCCTAACGGTGAAAGAATTTTTCAAATCGGTCCAGTAGTTTCGGAGCCTATTCAATTCATACAAACAAACAAACAAACAAAAAATCAAACCTTTCCTCGTTATAATATTACTAGACGATCGCCTCGCGGTTTCACCCGCGTAGTTCCCGTTCCCGTGGGAATTCCGGGATAAAATATAGCCTATGTCACTCCCTGAAAAGTAAGCTTCCTAACGGTGAAAGAATTTTTCAAATCGGTCCAGTAGTTTCGGAGCCTATTCAATTCATACAAACAAACAAACAAACAAAAAATCAAACCTTTCCTCTTTATAATATTATAGTATAGATAGTATAGAAATATTGTAAATCTATGTTTGAATTAGGCGATGCGATGTGGTCGCTCAGCGACAAAGCCTTTTGTGTTGTGTGAAATAAAAAAAATAAAAAAGTATGCCATTTGCCTCGATCGGCGATCCTATGCTAATCTAATCTGGACTCTGACGCTTAAGACTAGGGCCTCAATTCCACTATTCTCAAAACAAATGCTACAGTGGCGCGATATGATTAAGATCGGTTGATGATGATAATGGATTCAGTTATTTAAAAAAACGTTCTATTTATTTGAATAGAGAAATCCACTTCAGTCCAATCCACCCAAACATAATGTTACGAATTTTCAGCATTGGAATTGTAGATCTTTTGTTGTCACAGTAAATTAGCAAGTGAGAAGCAACCGTTCGACATTCAGCGGTATTCGATTTATCAACAGGGATTTTCTCCGGATTGCACCGGACGTTATTAGATTCACTTTCGCCGTTCACTGTTAATGTATCTACTACGCCGAACCGAATTCAGGTTAATTTAATCTTTATTTTTAACTCGATAAATATCGGTTTTCACTACGCCCACCTGTACCTGATATTAAACGTTATTAGTAACGTTAGCCAACGAAGATTCTGATCGGGGGGGGGGGGGGGGGGAGTAGGGAGGCGCTGTACCAAATTGTACGGATAAAGAGACGTCACAATCACGTCTCGTTACTAACGTCAAATAGACTAATCCTTCTGTTTAGTACAACTACAATTTATTCATTTTTCGAAGTTGGGTACTGTAGTGTATGTCCAGGTAATGTAATATAAACCATGGACTACATACGTCATCTCGTAGGTCGTGGTGATGCTAGTGAGCTGTCACTGTCACTGTCACTTGTCAGACGGACATAGCCGAGAGCGGGAATCCATGTGGACAGTGGAACGGATGCGAGGTGCAGCTTTTGAATACCTTGGCTGTGACGAGCTGATGTATCCCTTATAGTGTATACTATCGGTTAATGGAAACCCTACAGGTACTAATTAAGTAAAGCTCATATTCTAGGAATCTAAGCCGATTATAACAGAACCTCGTAAACTAATCAAGGTCTAAGAATAAACTCAAATTATATCAAAGAATTTATAGGCACCAGCCTACAAGTTGCGTGAAAACTGACTTATGAACCGACGTGGGCAGTTTTTATAATTTCCCATCGGATCTCCATAGAGACTCATGTTCGATCGATACAACTCGAGTCCGAATTGTTCGAGGATAATAAAAAAGTTGAATGATACCGTGCTCGTCCTATCGGAAAATACGAGTGGGTCTTTAGTTCTTCTCCGGTAACAATGTTGGGTACAGCCACGAGAAAAACTACTTTATTTATTAGGCCTCACGTATAACTAGAAAATGAAAATATCAGGGTTACATATTATTTTGTGCCTAATCATCTAATAATTCTTGTACGCAATGCACTAGTGGTGAAAATGCATGGTCACCGCTTTTATTATTTGTATGCGACTAACTGTTTAAAAAGTTATCTGAGCGTCTGGTCGAAGCGACGCGTGACCCGAGAGCTGGTGAGTGTCTGGCACAGCGCATCAGTATTGCCATACAGCGTGGAAATGCAGCCAGTGTCTTGGGGACGCTTCCGACTGGTATTGATATGGATCAGTTGAGCTACCTGTAGATTGTTTGCAACAGTCTGCAGTTAGCTCAGTGGTTTTAATTGTAAATACTAGTGTTATTTATGTTCTTTGTGATAAAAGGCTACCTACTAACCTTTTTAAACATTAATAAGATGATGCGACAGCGAGTCACAAAAGACGTATATGACAGATTTGACGACAGTCTGTACATTGTACGCGATTCAAGACCGACCAACATAAGATAAGATAAGATATTTTTTATTGGTTCACAAGAAAATACACATATCGATAAAAAAGAATTCAAAAGAAAAAAAAAATTGGTTGCCTGTAAAGTCGGTATACGGGCGAAAGTTTTACGTGACAACGACTTTGAGTTCCTTTCACTTTTTATGTCTGTCTCTCTCGCTCTTAGGCGGGCTAACCATGCCCGAGTGGAAGGGACGCGTGCCTCTCACTCGCTCTCATTGTGAGCGCATAACGTGAGCGGAGCGTAACGCAGTTTCTTGAAGTGTCACCCGGCAAACCAATTTATAAGACGTTGTCACGTCAAAAAAAAACAACGTGAGACCAAAAGGTTGCCACTCAGCGTGTGCTGCAGAAGCTCGGGAAGCAGCTGCAGCGCTGGTCTTCCGTGGCACCTTACATGTAGCGTCATTTCTAACGGGATAATAATAACCATGATAGATTTAAAAGTTTTATCGACCAACATGTAACTACACCTTATGGAGTAGAAAATTTATATTCCTCATCGCTTTAGTTGTTATCTGTACCTACATATGGCCAACGTCGACGACACCCGATTCAGTAAATCCGGCCTCGTCCGAATCCCGCGAGTGACAACTTTCACCAAACGGTCCTGAATCCGGTACACGCTCACTAGTCTTTGGAAATAAAATACGGTTGCTCTAAACTTTTCATACGATCAAAAAAGGTTTCGTTAAAGAGGTAGTAAGCCTCCACTATTTAGAAATTGTGATTTTGAATCGATTTATTTTTGGACACTCTAAAAATAATCTATTTTTCTGAGTGAAATGTATTTATTCGTGGTGTGAAAATATTCCTGTACCGCCAAAAACTAAAAAAAAAACGTACTCTGGTTCTAGAGAAATAGAGTAAAAACTAAAGTAACATTCGAAAGAATTTTATGACCCTTGACAACCTTATTTATTTTCCGACAATTAAATAAAATACAAGTGCACTAGAGTCACGTTCCGGAGCGTTCAATCCGGGTTGTCGGATTACGCGTTCTATCTGAAATCTCTTACCGATGTCTCCGTGTAATTGTGGATTAGGACTGTGTTTTCATTTGTGCATTCTGTTTAGTGCTTTTGTCTGGGCGATTGGGGGTAAGGTAGAATAAAGGACACAAGTTATATGGAAGTTTGTTTATGGTATAACGTGGACTTTGAAAAGAGAGAGTTATAATAAGGTTGAGGTTTATTTAATGCCATCAAAAGTTATTCTATTTAGTATTCTATTTATCAAAAAAATATCTATATATATAAAAATGAAAACCGTTTTCCTTGGTCACGGCATCACGCGTGAACGGCTGGACCGATTTCGCTAGTTCTTTCTTTGTTGTGTTTGTTATTGTCAGGAAAAGGTTCTTATGAAAGAAAAAATTAAGAAAGTTGGAAACATAAATTTCCACGGGGGCGAAGCCGCGGGGCGCAGCTAGAGAAATAGAGTAAAAACTAAAGTAACATTCGAAAAAATTTTAATACCCTTGACAACCTTATTTATTTTCCGACAATTAAATAAAATACAAGTGCACTAGAGTCACGTCCCGGAGCGTTCAATCCGGGTCCTCGGATTACGCGTTCTATCTGAAATCTCTTACCGATGTCTCCGTGTAATTGTGGATTAGGACTGTGTTTTCATTTATGCATTCTGTTTAGTGCTTTTGTCTGGGCGATTGGGGGTAAGGTAGAATAAAGGACACAAGTTATATGGAAGTTTGTTTATGGTATAACGTGGACTTTGAAAAGAGAGAGTTATAAAGAGGTTGAGGTTTATTTAATGCCATCAAAAGTTATTCTATTTTTTATTCTATTTATCAAAAAAATATCTTACTATATATAATTCTTCTGTGAGTCTGTATGTCACTGAACTTCTCTCAAACGACTGGACCGATTTTGATGAAATGTTTTGTGTGTGATCAAGGGGATCTGGGAATGGTTTAGATTCACAATTTTAACGACTGGACCGATTTTGATGAAATTTTTTGTGTGTGTTCAAGGGGATCTGGGAATGGTTTAGATTCACAATTTTGTTTAATTTACGTGTGCGAAGCCGCGGGCAGAATCTAGTCTATATATATAAAACGAAACCCGTTTTCCTTGGTCACGGCATCACGCGTGAACGGCTGGACCGATTTCGCTAATTCTTTCTTTGTTGTGTGTTTGTTATTGTCAGGAGAAGGTTCTTATGAAAGAAAAAATTAAGAAAGTTGGAAACATAAATTTCCACGGGGGCGAAGCCGCGGGGCGCAGCTAGAGAAATAGAGTAAAAACTAAAGTAACATTCGAAAGAATTTTATGACCCTTGACAACCTTATTTATTTTCCGACAATTAAATAAAATACAAGTGCACTAGAGTCACGTCCCGGAGCGTTCAATCCGGGTTGTCGGATTACGCGTTCTATCTGAAATCTCTTACCGATGTCTCCGTGTAATTGTGGATTAGGACTGTGTTTTCATTTGTGCATTCTGTTTAGTGCTTTTGTCTGGGCGATTGGGGGTAAGGTAGAACAAAGGACACAAGTTGTATGGAAGTTTGTTTATGGTAGAACGTGGACTTTGAAAAGAGAGAGTTATAAAGAGGTTGAGGTTTAATTAATGCCATAAAAAGTTTTTCTATTTTTTATTCTATTTATAAAATAAATAATTTTAAAATTTATTTACTTAGATTTATTTAATGAATAATTTTTTTTATGTTTATTTAATTTATTTAAATAAAAGGGCATTCTTTGACAAATTTGCTTTGAGGTTTACGCATATAAGATTGACGTCACGTAGAGCTTTTGAAGTTGTATGGTTGATGTATGAATGAATTTTCATTTATATATTTTTTTGTGCAAGGTTTTGTATTGTATGTTTGGTTAGACATAAGGGACGCCACAATCTGCACGAAATTTACTCAACTTACCTTATCTTAATTAGGTAATTCTACAACCCACTAAATCTTTATATATATTATACATTCATCTTACTACAAAGTTATGTCTATTATTGGCCTGACAGGATTTATAGCCGAGCTTAGAGTCAGAAAAATTATGACAAATCGTAACAAAAAAAACAATAATTCACATGCTTCGAGTATTCTACTATCCTACTCATATTATACGGCCGAAAGTTTGTGAAACCTGAACTTTTGTTACCTATTGAAAAACGTCTGAGCAACAACGATCAAAACTCAACCTTTGATAAACGACTGTTAGGTTTCAAACCCCCTAACACGAATAAATCCCTGAAGAGCTTGCATCAAACAAGTTTCTAGTAGAATTTAGCGGATCCAAACACTGTGTAAGCCGTCCTAACTAGCGTAGACGCGACTTAATAATTCTCTTTGTGTCGATAGACTTTGGACATAGGAAGGTTCCTGTACCTTCATTTCAGGGTAAAGTTTTCTACTAAAAACTGACTTCAAACTCTTGTATATTTACACTATTTTTTTAAACCTTTGTAGGACAAATAGCAATCCCTCGGGAATACTTTCTCTGGAAACGACCTCTTGATAATTATATTATGTATATACAGATGAACAAAACTTCCTCCTATCAGTTATAAAACAAATATTTTGTGTAATTTTTATATTATATTCATGTCATCACTATACAGGGTTTTTTTCAGCCATTACTGTCCCACTGCTGCAAAAGCCTCTCTTTTCTCCCGATTTAACGCTGTCACAGGCCATGATGGATGGTGTGCGTCAAGCTAGTCTCGCCATCTCATCCTGGGTCTTCCACGTCGCCTCCTAGCGTTGGGTGGGCTCAGGTATACAGGGTTGTTTGTTGGTAATTCATTGACACTGCCTGAACTGTAGGTTCTGCCCATCATCACAAAAACGTTCGTGAAGACGCCAGGTCTTATGTCTTCACGGTAGAAAGTGCAGTAGTAACTTCTCAAATCCGAGAAACCTTGATTTAAAAAATTTGTAGCCTTTGTAGCATTTGTAGAAGTTGATAAAGTGGACCCACCATCAATCCTTCATAAAACAGAATAATTAATTTATTTGTAAAAATATAACAAGTCAGAAAAAAATATTATTATTACAACTAGGTATAATAGTAAAAAACTTCATCTGTCTTACAGCTATACCCAAATAAATTTTCGCACATGATTTCCCAAATTAATTGCTATTCAGCCAAAAGAACGTCGATAACTCAATCCTATTTTAAAAAAATGCCTCTTATTTTTCTGGCTTCAATTCCAGCAACAAAAGGTAGCGAGCGAATTGCATAACGGAATATTCATATCAATTGAGAAGCACCAAAACTGTGGACGTACAATCACGTAGCTTCAAACCTTATAACATCAAAGGCCTATAGAAATCCATACTTCATTGTATAAATATTAGGAAATTAATAGTATTAATACTCGGAAAAGTCAATATTGATATATCATGGAACGAGCATTTATTGGTAATTTGTCTTCAGCTTTGCTCGCGCTAAATGCGGGTTCCGAACTAACAGATATTTACTTTTAATAGTTTCATTGTTTTGAAAAAACTAAACATCGACTTCGAATTCCTTAACATCTATAGATGTAACAAAACTTGAAAATCAGTGGAATGTTTTTCAAGTTTTGTTGGACTAATGCAAATATTCCAAGTAAATTCCTAGTAAAATGTATGGGTACATCTTAGAATAATTCTCAATGCAATAACAAAAGAATCATCAAAATCAACAATGAACGGAGGCATCGACGTACATAAAAAAATAAACATACTTATAGCCAAACATAGAACCTACACCTATTTTTAAGACGGTAAAAAATCATTAGATAAAGACTACCTTATGGGTCCCTTATGTTTGTCAAAAGCGAAAACTTTCCAGAGATTTCTTAATCCAATTTCCTAACCAATAATCTCTTAATTAACACGGGCTGTTTATAATCATGTTTATTCAGAACCTATGAGTATTGATAAGCAATTTCCGTTACCACGTTCTCAACAATCGTTCAGAGTGCAGAACAACTTGGAACTTCGAAGGTCCTACGGAAGCCTGCAAAGGGAGTTAAGAGGGATGTCGCTAGTCGCGAGCAGAAGGCCCGGGATAAAGCTTTCAAGAACTATAATAGACCTGCTTCAAAGCGAAGGTAGGATGTTAGTTCGTAATAATAAAACGTGAACTTGAAATATGCTTGAAATACTGAATTTTTGCGGTGATTTTCATTACGAATTAATTGTATAAGATTTTTGCTCCTTATACATATCCAGTTTTATAAAAAACTGTGATTTCAGTGAGTCCAATTGTTGTTTTGATATCATAATCATAACAAAAATGAATTAAAATGTGCGAAAAACGTGTATTTAAAGCTTTTACTTCAAAGTCACAAACAGTTTTTATTACTAATTAATCCATAGTTCGCTAATTCCTCCAAGTAATAGTGAAAACCTTCGTTAAACTTTCTGATTCATGAATTTATTCCCTAGTTGAAAAGTATAAGCCTCTGTTGTTCCTATAAATGAATAAAAAGCATGTAAAGCCACAGGCAGGAGCCAGTAAATAATAACTTCATCATAGATGCGTTCAGCGGATACGAACCAGAAGAACTTCCTGTTTTGTAGCGGCGCGCGGAAATTCAATTATCCGCCGATAAAAGAGGGCAAGACCCCTTCTGCCTCTTTGAAAGCTGTTTACACTGAGACAGTGGTCAATATAACCACTGGCTTGGCAAGTTTTAAGTTCCAGTTGCTTCCGTTTTTCAGATCACTTACACCTGGGCCCTCCGATACAGTAGTTCAACTTGTTGTACAAATAATACACCACTGTACATATCATTAGTCCAACTACAAAAAATACAAGCAAATCCCCTGGGTTGTCCAGCCTAGAATCTTGAATTCTTATAAGGTCTCTTCAAACTAAAGTGTATGCAGTGCCTTCTAGGCCTCCGTGATACATTAACAGTCTTATCGCTTCTTACTATCAGGTGATGTTGTGGTCAAACGAAGGTTATTCACGATAAAAAAGTTTAAAAGTGAAGTATAGTATCATTTCTGTCTAGAGTGAGGGTTGGTTGAAAAGATATATTATATCGAAAAATCTGGATCTCAAAATCTGAATTTGGGCTGGCGGAATGTATCATGCCGCTCTGGTAGCTAAGTCCAGGTGGAGTTGGGTGGAAGGTATTATAATGTATCAGCATTACTCCCCAGATCTAGCACCAAATAGGTAGGTAGCGGTTGCGTTGTGAAAATATTCCTTCATCAGGCAGCACTGTCACCAAAAACTTACTCTTTGCTTCAGTATTTTATTTATTGCATTCATACAATCAGGTCTAAGTGATCAGGTGAGTTTAAGTTAAGTACGTACCCATTTCGGGTGTTGCAATGGAAGACTGGCAGGTATCGTGCCTTTTTACTTTCTACTTTTAGCTTACATATTGTTTGGTACCTATACTAATTTAAAATATAATTTACGAGACGCTAAAAGTATAGTTGATAAAGTCGTCAAGAATAAAAACATTTTAAGCATAATCTTTATGTTTGCTTTTAGAACATTAAGCGGCAATTGAAATGTCAATAGATAGTAAAAAAATGCCTCCTTCTGCTTATAGGTAACTAGCCTTGTTTAAGCGGTCCCGGGGGCAAGGAGAAAGGAGTGGGTCCGCAACGTGCTCGCCACGTGAACTTGAAATTTCACGATGTTCTGCGATGATATTATTTCAAGTTCTTCCGTCTGCGGAACTATGATTACTTCGAGGGACGGGCTTCTTTGCAGTGCAGTTTTGATGGTGCTTTCTGATGAAGGAATGTTTTCGCAAATTGAATTCGTATTTCTTTCAACAGAAATACTATTTTCGTTTGTAGAGAAAATTATTTAGAGTTCGTCTCGAGTAGCAATTTATGTTTTTATCAGAATTTTGTTCGAACATTTTTTCAGATGAAATACAAAATTAAAAGCAGCACGATAAAGTCGCATGTGATCACAGAATTCAGCCTTTCAATATGATCTGAAAGGAAAATATAAATTTGAATACCTTTACCATTTCGACGAACTGGCACAATAAAATATCGATATGAAAACTTTCATCATAAAGCAATGCGGTGTTTATTGTAAAGCATCGAATGAAAACGGCGACATATGATTTTTATGTTGTTAAAAAGACAAGAATTAAAGGACATGTTTATAAACTAATAATATAAATCAATAAATTTCTATACTATAAAATGTAAAAGCTGTGAAATATTTTATTTAGTTCCTTGATTTGTTTTCTTTATAAAAATTGGCTTTGCTAACTCTGGGGCGTTTACTTTTGACAACGATGGTGATAAAAATATTCTGAATTAATCAAAAGACCTATTAACTTATCAAATTCAAAATTCATCTTTATATTTCGTAGGGTTCACTTTTTTGCCGACTATCAGAAATTGGTCATGTGGTCATGGCGTTCGGTCACAGTGTAAGAAAGGGCCCGTGACGTAAGAGTCTACCAAAGGAACCTACCAGAGGCAGTGCAGCTGCTTCTTTCTATGATTTTAACACCTCTACTGCGATCATCGGTTAGGTTTTGGAATTCTCTCCCACACGATATTCGTGCTAGCCCCTCACTCTTCATTTTCAAGCGTAAAGTCAAAGAGCATTACCTATCTAATGATTCTGTTATCATACTAATATTATAAATGCGAAAGTTTGGATGGATGGATGGATGGATGTTTGTTACCTCTTCACGCCAAAACTACTGAACGGATTTCGCTGAAATTTTGAATAAAGGTAATTCTAATCCTGGAATCAAATATAGGCTACTTTTTATCCCATAAATCAGTTCCCATGGGATGAAAATTCACCTTTAAACGTTTCTATATAAACAACGCGTGCGAAGCCGCGGGCATAAACTAGTATTTTATGTATTTATTATGTGTTTGTTAAGTTATAGTATTTTATGTATTAATTATTGTATTTGTCAAGTTATAGTATTTTATGTATTGTATTATATTGTGTATTTATATAAGCACATGTACTTTATTGTGTACATGTACTTTTACAAATTTGTCTCTCTCTCCATGTAAGGTTTGCTGGAAGAGAACTCTTTTTAGGGTTGAGCTCGCCTTTGCCCTTATTTTTCCTAGTAAATGTTCTACTTTCTTGTATCATTATAGTGCAATAAAGAATAATGAATGATAAATTACCGAACTGCCTGCCAAAGCGAAGTGATTAGCACTGAGCATTGCAGTACCCTCAGTTATTCCGTGATCATGGCGCATGAAACTGTGCCGAAAAATTGGAAAGCTCGAAACTCAAATCATGGTAAATATTCCGTTGTAAATGACTTTAGTGTCAATAATTTAGAAATTATTTGTGAATTTAGTGTCATCATGATGGATTTAAAAGTTTTATTGAGTGAGAAAATCCTCAATGTTTAGGGGAGGCACATTCAGTTGTTGACGCATATTGTGTGCTGAGGAAGGAGGAGGTGGAAAATGTTTTATTTATTCTCGCTCATCTCTGATGTAAAGGCTTAAACTAGAATTCCACAAACCCAAATAAGGTGTGCACTGTAGCTTAAATTTAATTCGCGAACGTCACGAGTCCCACACAAAATGGCTTCCGGTCAACGATTCAAAACCGACTTGACTCTTCTGTGACGTTTTTCAAAGTAGGTTTTTAAATGAGTGCTTCAACTTTTTTATATTTTTTGCTGTGTTTCGCACTGGTATCATTTTTTAGATTTGAATATCCTGTTTTCTATTTTAACTTTTTTTGGTTTGGTATAGAGTGAGTAGTTAAACTAATTTGTAACGCAGCTTTTACAAACTTTGTAAATATTTGCGTACGTAACTACAAATTTTAACCTCTTTATATCCGAGTCACAAACTCACTCAGATTTTTAAATCATTCCGTGAAATTCCAATCTCTACAATACAGAACTGCTGTACTAGAATACAAAAAAGGTTTTAAGATAAACATAACATACCCTGAATAGATTTTTTGTGTCGTCTGAAATAAATTTTAATTTTATTTATTTATTTTCTACAACAGCGCAATCTTAGGTACTTTCTCACTTCTGAGGATACAACGGGCAGTTATCTTCCCGAGGCAAATAATGTAGAAATCCTTCATCTACACTTACTCTAAGTACCCACAATGTAGGGCCTTAGTTCGTCTTCCTGCCCGTAACTTAGTGGAGAAAATTCGATCAGTTGGTGATTAAACCGCTGTTGGGGATTCTGTATGGATACTTTTCGAAGACAGTGGATTTGTTCAAGATTGTACCGGCTTAAGTTTATCTCAGATTAAATTGAAAATTTAAGGCCAAGTCTCTCCACTTTGTATTCTGTATTCAATATTTTTAGGCTATAAATTATCATTTTTCCGCTGCGGTTTTCAGTGTCTAAATTCGCTTCCGCTGCTTACCAAAACCATGATAGTATCACCGGGTACTACAGATTAATTATCTATACTATAATATTATAAAGAAAAAGATTTGATTGTTTGTTTGTTTGTTTGTATTGAATAGGCTCCGAAACTAATGGACCGATTTGAAAAATTCTTTCACCGTTAGAAAGTTTACTTTCAGGGAGTGACATATTCTATATTTTATCCCGGAATTCCCACGGGAACGGGAACTACGCGGGTGAAACCGCGAGGCGATCGTCTAGTTTACAATACTAACCTGTACCAGGGCACCTGTCTCAATAAAACAGAATAGAAACTTACGTACGTATTGTAGAAAGAGCAACAATGTAGATAAACCATTCGTTAATAATTTTCGCGAATAAATTAGGTAGGTATTCTCTTTTCGTTATGATTTTTAACCTTGTTGCCCCTCATCCCCATTCTAATTTAAAATTATTATACTATCAAATATTTATATCACCCCGTTTGTTTATGCTATGTAAAAGGCTTCGCTAGGCTTCGTATACACAGTGTATCGGGTTTGCGCGAGTTCGCAAAATTCCAAGCGCGCGAGCAATGTCGCACCTAACTTAATTAAATTCTATTATACGGCAGCTAAGATAAATAACTCTCGCCGGTTAGACGTTCTGGAGAAGTTGAAATTTAGAAAGAATTAAGTAATTTCTTTTGTGGAGCGCCTTGAACGTTGGGCGTAATTGTTTGCGGAGCTGGGAGCTCTTTTTGGGTAGGGGCCAGGTTTTGGTAGTTTTCTGTTTCCTTGGGTTCACGTCTTTAGATAATTTATTTTTAGACAACCCTATCTTATTTTGAGACTTATTTTGAGACAACCTTTGGAGATATGGTCGTAGATGTAGCATATGTTATATTGCAATGAGAGCCTTAGGTCAGCATGTTTAGTGTCAAATATTTAAATCCTTACATTCAACGGCAGTTATCTCCCGCATAAAATCCATGATTTACAAAAGTTCAACCATTCCCCAAACAATTTTGCTTAGCGACAGTTTTATTTTACATCTAAAGTTCCAAAATAAAACGTTTACAAAGAAAGTTCCAGCAAATTGGTGCTTCCAAACATATTGGAGCCGATTCCAACCAGACAGGACCAGTTCAAAATAAAATTCTACGGCCAAAGAACTCATCGAATAGCTAAATGACCTCTGACAAATTGTAACGGTCACGTATTTCCTTCTAATCCAGTGAAGACAATGTAAACGGCTTTCTAGTATTGCAAATTGAGACGGAGGTAGATACTTTTTTACAATCAACTCCCAGTATTATACATATATCTTACAAATATCTTTGAATATATATTGTGAAACGGGTTGCGGTGCTTGACAACTCTATGAAAAAGTGATATATTTACATGTTTAGAATGCTATCCACAAACTGGACATAGAAAAAAAAAATTATTTGAACCCACAACACGACACATTACAATAAAAGGTAGGACGGTTGTTCCTAAAAAATATAAGTCCATTGATTGAATCTCAGTTGTAACAACTAGATTCTAAATCTACGTAACTTTATAAAGCTTTTTCGAACTGCAAAGTTTTCTGTCGCAAATACCCTCTGTCCTCCTAGACCTTCGGAGCACGCTTCAAAAAGATATTGTTCTCAGGCACCAGTGTCCCTTTATTCCACCCGTCACAAGCATTTAACACTGACTTCCAGACAGTAATATTGTTAGATAAAATCTAGTGAGTTTCTCCGACTTTCCGTTTTCAAAGAATGTAATAGAATTCCGAAAAATAAAAGTCCAATTTGTAGTTGGAAAATATTTTATACAGTTTTCACTATTGACTTGGATTAAAAATAATTCTATGCATGAAATTACCGGGCAATTTTATGTATTCAAAAAAATGTAAGGCGTTTTCTATAGGGGATGGAGATACTAGCTTTTAAAATATCCTTAGGTTATCTAGACAGAGCAGTCGGTTTTGTGTAAGCTAATTATCTCTATAATTAACCAAGCCACGAACAAATCAAAATATCAACGTTAATTCGGCACGAGAAAGAAAACTATAAGTTGGGCAAGAGAATTGACAATTGATTAGTTAATCAGCGTTCGACTGTAAATAAATAAATAAATAAATGAATAACTAAATCATGCTGGACAATTCACACAACATCATCTTACCCCAAGCTAAGCAGAGCTTGTGTTGTGGGTACTATAGATAACTGTGTCGTTCTGTAAACAAAATAGTAAACATGCATCCAACTCAAATTTACTGAAAAAAATCTTACAATACTGTGTGCTCTAGAATATTTTCGTTCCGGAATCTATTGGTTCGGTATTTGAATATCCGCTGTATTCGATAAATTCTTTTAAAATATCGAATGAAATTGTCCGTGAACATAAGTATAGTGACCGGTCCTTTAGCGTATTTGAAATACTTGCTGTGCAAAGATTTTCGAGAAATTGTTATAGGAGGTTGATATTTCATGCAAAGCTTATCGTAAATTATTGTAAATCCTATGCAAAAGATATGAAATCTTTGAATGTAGTTAATGATTATATCGGGTATTTATCGCGTACCTTTTGTTAATTAATTATGTTAACAAATTAACTATGTTAACAAATCGCGGAAGTTTAAAAAGTCTTTGAATGTAAAGGCTAATAGTATACGATTTACTCGTTTAACTACTTATTAATATGTGTAAAACCAAAATCTAAAATTACCATTTTTGTATCCAAAACATCTAAACAAACTCTATCCACCACCACCACAATCATCTTCGCTGCAACGCGATGGAAACGTTAGGAAGAAAATCTTTTTTTGGTAACAACATCCATCTAAAGGTGTGATTTATTTTTAGCAGCACACAAAATACGTAGGGTTGGCAGGTACTAAGCAATAGGCATCAGGAGGCCCATCCCATTATCTGCTGTTTTTACAATTGCTAAAATAAGGGAATACTTACACATGGAAATAAATCTGCAATCACTAGCTCGTGAATTTAGTACAGTGATGCGTACGTGAATGAATGAATGAATGAACACTTTATTGTACAAACAAAATAACTTATATTATCTTATATATAAAAATGAAACCCGTTTCGCGTTGTCACGGCATCACGCGTGAACGGCTGGACCGATTTCGCTAATTCTTTCTTTGTTGTGTTTGTTATTGTCAGGAGAAGGTTCTTATGAAAGAAAAAATTAAGAAAGTTGGAAACATAAATTTCCACGGGGGCGAAGCCGCGGGGCGCAGCTAGTAATAGTATAAAAACATACAATACGCGGCATTGTGGCTTAAATCATTTTTTTCTAGGTAATGTTATTTCTTTTTACAAAAAACTAAAAAAGGTCTACTTTTTCTATTCCCAAGGCTGAACTGATGATGCCTTCCCAAATAAGAGTTGTTTTACCCTATTCAACACGATTGGCAACCAGATTGGTGATCGCAGTAGATGTGTTAACATACACACAAGGAAACTGATTTTTTTACTAAGTTTAGTTAACATAGAATCAAATATTTTTGAGAAATCTAAATACTATATGATTGTGTAACCCCCGTGACACAACTGCTTGTCAAAGGCAGTAGTGTTATAGGAAAATTTTATCTTCTGTGACACTACCGGAAAAAACAGCTTCTCACGAGTCACTACTAATACGCCACTTGTGGTACCTGCTTAGGAACTTGTATGAAATATACAGCACACGTTACATACAAATACATACCAACTATAACTGACATAACGCAATGTTGCTTAAAAACTGACAGAAAAATCAACGAACAGACAGAAAAATTTCGTTCGCCCCACTGGCTTCCGTCGCTTTCTCCGTCATTACCTGCCCTAAACAGGCTTACCGCTGAAAAGTGTTTCTGTGTAAGATGACAGCTTGATAGATGGGCTCTGATTGAGTTATTCACGGAACTCTAAACAAAGAAAACGCTTGTAAGAGAATTCAGGAAGGCAATGTAAATGGAACAGAATTTTAGGGGTTTTTATGCTTTGTGTGATCATTTTTTGCAAACTTACTGCAATTTTGTTTAAACCTCTAGATTTTACAACGATTACGACTGAGGCATGAGGATGAGTTTTGTAGAGTGTACGAAAACTATAAAAGGTTACGTTTCCTTCCGTATATTTAGCACTTTGCAGCGCTCTTACCGGATGCTGATCGGAACTAGTTTGGATCCAGGAAATAGTATGCGCTAGCGGCGACAAAATAGTTTCATACAAACTGAATGTTTTTGAATGATTTGAGTGTTTTGTTGCTTATTGGCCAAAAAAACTGTCAATAAGCGCAGGCTTGGGAAACGAAACATTTTTCGTTTTGGTATCATCCAAATTTACCTCTACAGTTATGCACTCTGTTATGCCGCCTTAACATAATAAATAAAAATTATGTTTGGTCAGACCAAAATCCATGAATTGCGCATTATAAAGGTACACACACACAATTCGAGAAAATACCTAAACTCAGCTTCACTCGTAGTCTGGATTAATCGTTGGTACATGCATTGCATATTTTAAGAAACAAAAACTTTACCAACATTTTCCCATGAAAGAAGAAGATTCTGACGCTAGTGAGCTCCTGGCACGAACAGTCCAGTCTTGACTCGGACATAACGTTCTTTTGCGATTGATAGTGCCTGGTCGTGGAAATGTTTCAATTTATTTCACTTTTTACGCCTTCACTGCCCAGCCTCGGTGCTGCGACTCGCTGGAGCACGCCGCCGCCGCGACACGGGCGAGTAGATTTTCATCTGAATCTTGGGCCATGATAGTGTTAAACAAAGAGGAGTTTCAACGTATCCTACACGAAAGGGGTGTTGACTATTTTTTATTTGTTTTAACTAATTTTATAATGTAGTAATGACTTGTCAGGGATAAAAATTATGTGAGGTTCTGGAACTTCATCCGAACAAAAATTCTAATCGTTAATTCAGATTTTTTGCATGAGAAAGTTACAAAACAAAATTTTGAGCGTTTGTCTTATATCATCTTCCAATATGACGTGTGTAAGTGCCATAAAAACACCAGGTTGTTTTACAGGTTCAAATTTCAATTCCTTTCAAACTTGGAAAGAATAAAATGTAACAATTTAGATTTGGTAGGTAAGTGGTTAGTAGGTATTCTAAAATCATTTAATATTGAGCTACCTCTAGATTAATTTCAATAGTTAGTTCTACTGTTTCAATTGTAAACACTAGTTAAAATCCGTTTCTATTCTTTGATTGTAATTTTTATTGTTAATAAAATTTTAATTAAAGTTAAATTTGATTACGCTCCTTGTATAAAACCAATCAGGGCTTGAATCGAAATTTCCCTTGAATTATTAAATAGACTACCCTCTAATAAAATTTAACTTATCAAATAAAATGTATGGCCTCATCTTATCAAGAGCATCTCTTTGAAAACCAAATGAACGTTATTCATGGTATATTTATTAGAACGATTTTGTCTGAGACTTTTCTCTTATTTCGGGCAAAATTTTCATTTAAGTAGTGAAATTGATAAAATCGTTTAATTTTTTTTTGACTCAGCCAGGTACTTAATCAAGTGAGCATTTCTGAGGTTTGATGATTTTTGTATTAATATTTATAAATTTATAGGAATAGGTGTAGGTATGTACGAGTATGTATTTATGTAATTTTATTGAAGTATGACGTTATTATTTATTATTGAGAAAGTACCTAGTAATCATTTTTTTAAGTAGTACGATCTTAGAGCATAACATAATACCATAACAGACGCACACAGATCTTACCCCATGTACATATCCGACGATCCTATCCATACCAGGTTGTCTGGCAGAGATCGCTCTTAAGCGATAAGACCGACAATTGTCACTTAGATTATAATTATTTCATTTTTAATTGTTTCTTAGTTTTAAGTGTGCGATAAAGTATTTTCTATCTATTCTATCCACATATCTATTTGTTTATATCCCGCTCATTTTGCAAACGTCATGATCACAGATTTTTAAAACCGAGATACCTAGATTACCTAGATTTAGGGTTAAGCTCGCCTTTGCCATTATTTTTCCTTGTAAATGTTCTACTTGTACCATGTTTTTTTGTGCAATAAAGAATTATGAATTATGAATTATGAACTAGATTCAAAATTTTAAAAATGTCGTCGTGAACAACTTTATTTTGGTGTATCGGGGCTTAAGATTGTGTAGGTACTGAAACGTACTCCTTTTCTTTTTTGCCTAGGCTCAAAAAGATATAATAAATCTCATAGCAATAAAATAGTAATTATCGTAGAAATAACTGGTTTTGATGTCAACTCAGGTGCAAAATGAAGTAAGACTGCCGCCGTAATAACATAGAAAATTGCTTTTGCGTCTTTTCGCCCCAGACTCGTGTCACATCCTCAGAGAATTAGTATGAGTGTCGTATACCAAAGTTATAATGAATATTTTTTCGTGGAAAGTTTTCTGATTTCGCAAATCTCGATTTTATCATGATGGTGGAAGTTTGAAATTCCTTTCAAGATGTAGTTGGGCACTATTACTATGATATTAGAATATAAAGAATGAATAAAAGCGATAAAATAAGTAGGTACAAATCCTCAGTTTACAACCTTGCTGAAATATTATCAAAGTTAACAATTTAACTTTCTTGTTTACCGTGCTCGAATCTCATCAGAAAGTTTTCGTATTGAGTCGTCTATGAGTTTAAGAATTCGGTTTGTTTGTTCGTGTGTTTATCTATTAACAGTGCATTACATAAGATTGTGTTTTTGATAATGTCACAGTGTGGTTATTAGGTCAGCTGGCAACTTAAAAATTCAACGTTCATTTTTAGTTACATCATCGAGCTCTATGTTAGTGCTCTACAGAGTGACAAAGATCAAAGACACAACAGTCCTGAAAAAAAAGACCAAAAACAATTTGATAACTGAAGAGATTATTTTGTTCCATAAAATCATTTATATTAATCCCACAGACAGCTGCATGATGTAACTCAGCACATATTTGCGCGTCGATCCATCGATACAGCCTACGCATTAAATGTTTACCTACACATAGCCTCAGGTGAGCTGCGATGGTAAACAGCATCACAAACGTGAAATTCGAGAGCTTCTCGTAATAACAACTTTGTTTTTCAGCTTCTCCTCTTTAAATAATAAAATATTCAGCGTTTTCTGTTTTTTACAATGTGTTTTGACATGCTGTGGTTTTTACTCGCATTTACTTTTTTTACTTTTCCACTTAATGAAAAAGATACTATTAATGCTTATATGTTTTACTTTTATTTGAGGTATTGATTTATTATTACAGAAATCAGATGAATCAAAAGTTTGTTATATGTCAATGTGATGGTTGGTATGAGGAATTTAAAAGTGAAACCTATTCCATGTGAAATATTTGATGATTGATTACATTTCTTTTTATATACATTCTCTAAAAAAATCCTCAAAAAATGGATGCAAACCCGCGAGCAGAATTTTCTGACAAATAAATGTACGCTCATAGACTAATCAAAATTTATAGGAGCACTCAATCAAAAGGGTTCCAATAGTTCTGACTAGGCAATAAACAGTTCATTATAAACTTCGATCAATATCAAAAGGGACTACCCATTGGACTACAATTTTCAGTATCACTAAACACTGGTAATTGACGGATCCTCGATTAATATTGACTCAGTGTAGGACTTGCAAAATGGTGTAAATATTAACTGAAAGTTTATCAAGCCTGTTCTGATTATCGTGTAAATAGAGTGCGAATATTTGAATCGTCATCTTAGGTATTAAGTATTTAATTGAAAAGCTCTTCTTTAGTTTCTAAAAGGAGGGTTATGTTTTTTGAGAGTGTGTAATGTACCCATTTGGGTGAAGTATAGTAGGTCCTCGAGAGTTAAACCTAAAAGCCTTAGCTAGCTTAATACTATATATTATTATATAATATGGCGTGTTTTAAACGATAAACCGACTTCAAATTCTTCTGGTGTAACATCTAGTTAAAATTCGAGTCTAATTTAGTTTGATGACACATCGAGGTATACCCTATCCAATAAAAAAAGAATTATCAAAATCGGAATACTCTGTAAAAAGTTATGCGTGGTCAAAAATTACAATCAGTGAGTGAACAATCAATCATGGCCTGTTTTCCTACCCTTAGGGTTGTTTTTTTTCAAATTTAAATGGAACCACCTTCGGGGTATACCTTTTCCAATTAAAAAAGAATTATCGAAATCGGACTACTCTGTAAAAAGTTATGCGTAAAATACATTAAAAAAAATATTTATACTCGTCGACTTCAGACCTTCCTCCGTTTTTCGTCGGTTGAAAAGTGAAGGTAACTCTTTTTATATTTTTGTAAACTTTTTACTTCTAAACGCCTTAATGAAATGATCTTAAAATTTCAACACTGGGGTAAATAGACGTTTGTTCTGTTCTGACGACAAATAAATTACACCTGAGACCTATATGGCAAGCAGCATAAATGAATATGGCAAGAAGATTGATTGCATCTTTAATTCAAGATAGATGCTCTGTGAATTGTCTTGCATTCATTTATTAATTTGTATTATTTATTTACATTGGTCAAGCTTAAGAATATCAGATCTACTCTCTATTTTAGGACTCGATATGAGCGAACTGCGCTCAGAAGATAGTACCTAGCAACATATGAATGTGACCTAAACATGGATTCTCAAAGATATTAACAAACCACGGTGTATTGTTGTAATTTCTTATTGGAAAAGTGTTACTACTCTATTGACGATTTCTATAACGATAAAAATCAAACACATCTAGCCTAAACAATAACAGATATCTATGCTATTTTTATTGATAATCCAAATTAATGTTACGTATTTTGAATTACTATTTATTTTTACCATGTGTGTATTTTAATCTATGTTATGATTTAATTTATTTTGTATTTTGATTTTGTGATTATTTTGTGTGTATTTTAATTTATGTTATGATTTAATTTACTTTGTGTTTTGTTTCTGTGATTATTTTATATACTTTTAAGCTGTTAATATTCCGACACAAATGTATTTGTTTGCGAATAAATGAAATGAAATGAAATGAATGAAAATAGTTGCCTGGAAAAGATAGCTCCATTCTACAACGTAATCTGTATTTGTTTTTTTCTGTCCTGTGTTTCTGTGTTATTTGGTGTCCAATAAAGAGTGTTTGGATTGTATTGTAGAGATCTACGGATTACCTATGTACCTGCTATAAAATGACATTGCAAATTCTGAGCCAAGACGGTATTCGATTAGTTAAGCTGTGACTAAGTTCAAAGGCTGCCTTGCCCTGTTTCACGGGTGGCTAGTAGATACTCGTTCTGGCAAATTCTACACAGAGTATTACATTGTCTCCTTGTGTTTTGTTTTCGGTTGTGAGCAGAAGCGATTTATCTTCAAAGAAAAGAAAATCCATGGAATAGATAGGTATTATGGAATAGTTTTCTAAACCTATTTAATCTCAGAATTTATCAATCCCTCTATTTTTTTTGGTAAGGATGAGCCCAAATGTAGGTTAGAAAAGACTTCACCTTCATAACAATTGTCGCAACTGATGGCAACTCCGACATTTACATCTTTCGAAATAGGAGTTGCCGACGGCAGCCACCATTCAGTCAGAGGCGAAATTATTCATCTCTGATACGTGTGTTAAAACTAAGACTCGTATCGTCACAGAATGACACAGTCACACTCCGAAGACTCAATTTTCTCTCACAAAAGGTGAAATCTAACCTCAAAACAAAAGAAATTTCGAATGTCCATGGCCAACAACAAAGTATCGCACGCATACCATCGGTGTTGTCTGTGAAAATGCCATCGGCGCCCGTGCGTGTGCCGCATGTCCCTTGTATTTGGAACGCAATAAAAATCGGCCGGCGGCGGGGTGAGGAAACTCCGTCAGGTGGGAGTCGAGGAGTGTTGATTCTATACGTTAGAATTATTATATACTAGCTTCTGCCCGCGGCTTTGCACGCGTTGTTTCTATAGAAACGCCTAAAGGTGATTTCTATCCCATGGGAACTGATTTATGGGAAAAAAGTAGCCTATGTTTTATTCCAGGCCTAGAATTATCTGTATACAAAATTTCAGCCCGATCTGTTCAGTAGTTTTGGCGTGAAGAGGTAACAAACATCCATCCATCTATACATCCATCCAAACTTTCGCATTTATAATATTAGTGTGATTCTCTGATATAGTTTAGCATTCTGCCATAAATGCAAGAAACTACAGATTGAGGGACGTGCGTCAAAATTGTCAAGGTTGAACCCATTCTATCAATCTATTTTTTTCATCAAGGGATTCTACATGAGGATTCAGCGACGATACCATCGTTATAGTAAATAAATAAATAATGCTGGACAATTCACACAGTATTATCTAGCCCCAAGCTAAGCAAAGCTTGTGTTATGGGTACTAGATAATAGATATTTTTTATTAGATATTTTTTATATTTTTTATTAGAGTAGTTTTGACGTGACAACGTCTTATAATTCGATAGAGCCGGCTGCACGCACGAAAAAACATGACGTCATGCGGCGTTACCTCGCTCTGAGGCGTTCCATATAAGGCTTGAAGTGCAAGCGAGAGCGCTCGACATCCGTCTCTCTCCTACTTGAGTGAGCGATGCGTCTGCGTGGACAGCTGCTATACTATAGTACATTTACATGTTTTGATCGAGTATCAAATGCTACCATTCCATCAGTATTTTCTTAAGACGTTGTCACGTTCAACTATCGTCAGTAAACCGACTTTACAGACAACCAATTTTTTATAGTAACTCCAGAACCGTAACTGTTGGCGCGTCAAAATTTGTAGCATAGGAAGATGTTTTTAGTAAAGAGATTGGTTAGGAAAATTAGGCCCCAGGACCAATCGTAATCTCGTCAAAAAGCGACATTCCCTTCCACCCCGCTTCCTTCTATCCCCTGTACTGCCCCACACGATTGTGCAACTTGCACCCGAGGTCAATGGGGACGACGACTCGCATCCGCGACACGAAACCTCCCAGTCTCCTTTATGTCTTGCTTTGTTCCTATTATCGTTACTGGAACGGCCGAAACTTTCCAATGACTGCGACGGGATTGGAATTTTTGGTGCGAGATATAAACATAATAATGTAGGTAGGTAACTGATTAATAAATCGCAGCTATCGTATCGGGCTCTGTTCATTAATTCATCGTACTCATTTGGTCCACATGTGCATTCCACCTAAAACCACGGGAAAAAATAACTTTTTTTCCACCAGTATCCGCAAATGTAGACACCGTCGTTAAGAGCTCAGAAAATTATCATTCTTTTCTCCATGGTAGTCGATCCGAAGCTTTTAAGTTCATTACATTACTACACACTAGTACATTTCTTAGCATTTTAATCACCCCTTACATCTGAACCTCCTACAACAGTAAGCAATAAGCTAAGAGTCGTTTGTTCTCTTATGTTTATAAATCAGAATGAAAAACACCCTGCTAGATATCGTATTTCTGATCAGGTTATTGGAGTTGGGTTAAGTTAAACAGTAAATTTTATTTTGTTATATTCTTTTAAAGGTATGTTTGTATGCATTTTTTTTACACATTTATACAATAGTACCTACTACTGTTATAAATATGTAATTTTGTGATTATCTTTAACTTAAATTTAATTAGAGTTAAGATACATATGCTCTGTTATTTTGTTTAAAGCTATGTTTGCAAGATTGTTGTAGCGAGTAGCGCTGTACTTATTACCCTGGCACCGCTGAAAATCAGCGCTGCTATGGCCCTTGTGCCATAGCAGCACTTTAAGCTGAGCCGGTTACCTTTTTGTGTTTAATATTAGTTATAAGTAATTTCATGTTATTATGTCACATGAATGATACATATGCAAATCTTCCCCAACTCTTCCCGCGGGTGTCGTAAAAGGCGACTAAGGGATATCCACCGGGGGCGGGGCAGCAGCGCCTCCTGCAGAACATTCTACCACCGAACTGCGATACCCAACCCGCATGCCCAGCGTGGGGATTATGGGCATTACCCCCCATGAGATAAAAGCCAATAAGGCGCAAATGTTTTAATATGACAGATTTTTTTTGAAGTTTGGGGCTGATGACGGTGGTCTATGGGGCCTGCAATTTTCAAACAGGTAGTGGTAGGTACTGAATTACATTTTTACCAATAGGTACTATTAAAAATTTTAACTTTGGTATGTCACAAGGAAACCAAGAGGAAATTTTTACCAAACCTAATTTAAATCGCAAAAAGCCCTTTAATTAACTGAAAAGTCAGCAGCAGCCGAACGAAGACAGTTTTTGCGTCTCAATTAGGGTTCCGTATCGATTAGCCGTTAATCTCAATCGACGTCCGGGGTGCGATCAAGCTGTTTGGTTCCCTCGAAATAAACGTCTAAGCAAAGATCATCTATCTTGGCTATAAGGAAAAAACAAATAGATGAGCTATTTCTGGGTGTTAGAACATTATTTGATTTGACTTGAACATTATGGAACGGACAATGATTGTACATCAGTTATTCAATGAAAAAACAGATACCCTTCGGTACAAGGAAGGACCCTAACGTAAAGTAAGTATGAAAACTTCATATTACATGGCTAGGTCAGTCTGGCCATGTTTTGACGTCAAAAGTTTTCCATGCTCTATGGTTTTATGCTGTTTTGTTACAAATTTTGTGGTAAGTCTGTGTTGGTGTTTTTTCACTGATAACCCGTTAAGTTGTGAATTTAAATTGTTTTAGGCCCATCCGTATATATTATATCATAGTGGAGGCCCATCCGTAGACTATAAATCAATGCAATTATTTGTCAAAATATCATTATGATTTCCCTTTGAAAACAAATTAAAACATTTATTAATTTCTTTAGAGATTACGACTATGTAGTTTTAATCTTGATACTTGTTGATACAGATAATATTTGTATCAACAATTACAAGGTACAAGGTACAACAAGGTTGGTAATTGTTGGTACAAATATTATTTTAGGCATTGATATATTAACCCATTTAAGCCCGCTGTCCTAGATCTGGGCCATATTTTCAACTACCCGCATTTTTTCACTATTATGTGTTGCGGTTTGTTAAAAATCGAATTTGCATTGCCAAATAGTGTAGCTTTGTGATACAAGCAACATCATTGTCAGTAGTTGGATAAAAGTGGATGAAATCGGTGATTGTTTTACATAGTTGAGCAAATAAGTAATTGACCAAAGGTGAGTCTAAATTTTTTACATAATACATTAGATTTTCTTCAAACTTTAGACTTTGTTTTACGTAACTAAATGTCTACTAGTGAATAATGCTATTTTGTCAAATATTTTGTATGATTCAACCTGAAATATAAGTATTTCCGTATGGTGTCCTTGAATTGGGCCAGTGGGCTAATTGCTACATATTTATTTTATTTACTTGCCAGTTTTATAACATCGTAAGCAATGGCAAAGCGCTCTTTTCATGCTGTAAATGATTTTGAAGAACTTGAGGAATCTGTCGCAACATATTTTAGATGGTTATGATGATCATGATGATTTACAGCTTAGTAGCCATTCCTCCGGAGCCGAGTGTCCTAACGAATGAAGAAGAGGGTGATGAAGGCAATGTCCACCAAAACCTGTTACCGCGTGATATTCCAGGGAGAGTTGACGTGTTTCAGACCAGGAACGATGATGAGTGGGATAGCAGCGATGATGAACCAATGCAACAACGCCGAAGAGTTGAACGCGGTGGCTTGACAACAGTGTTTGTACCATGGGTACAAACCATGAATTTGTGAACCTTATGGGCAAAGTAAATTATAGAACTCAGCAGAACGACGAAAGGTAGACGTGGACATTCCATTTGGTTTACAAAATTACAATAAAGGAATGGGAGGAGTTGATCAGGCTGACCAGTCTATTACTGTAATATAGGTCAGCAATACGCGGCAAAAAATGGTGGTGGGTCTTATTTACATACATAGTAGATTTGGCTGTAGCTAATGTATAGCTAGATATCATATTGGCTGGAAAAATAACATGGACCAGCTCTAGTTTCGCCGAGCTATAGCCCGATTCTATTGATGGCTGCAGGTTCTGAAAGACCAGATGGAAAAAGGCGTAAACCTTCTTCAAGGGTGCCTAGTATAAGCACTGATGGAGTTGGGCACTTCCCCAGAAAACTACCAAGCCCCAGTTACGATGCGTCGAATGCCATAAAAAGCTCTTTGGCAATGCAAGAAATGCATCAAAACATTTGAAAAATACCACACTTAAGCCCATAGTCCTTGTTTAAGGACGGTGTTTTTTTTATTATAAGAAAGGTTTTTTTTTAGTTTTTTTGTACAATGTATATCTGTCTAGCCTATAATTAATACGAAAATAAAGTTTTTTTCTAAATTTTACAGGCAGTTTGTATTTGGGTCCAAATGGGTGATGGTCAAGACACTCATTAACTAGAAGTACTTAAGAAAGCAGGCTTTATTAATTCATGATATTCAAAGTAAACTGCAGACATAGTAAAATTATGAAACCAATAAAAAAGTTCGAATAATGTTGCAACCTTTTAAAAAAATCACTATTAATTTATGTTTAAAAATTACACACTCAACAATGTGCCGGAAGTGTATACAAAACACCAGCATTTTTAATCCTCAGTTGGTGAAAAGCAAATAAAAGCGGCGATAAAAAGCACACGAAATGGCGTCAACTTCAATTAGAGCTATAAAAATGCCGTAAAACTAATAACAAAGCGGTATTGAGGGTCGAGCCCGCAATACCGCTTTGTACTCACCCAGCGGTATATTTTATGCAATGTAAATGTCAAAATTATTTTTGAGGGTTTTAAAGTTAGGAAAGTAGAATTTGTTATTTACTAACACTGCTATTGCGTCGCACGTTTCTTTCTGAACTTGGCTAGAAGCTCTATCGCGCGTCTCAGTAAATAATGTTCGAAAATCACACAGCATTATCTAGCACCAAAGTAAGCAGAGCTTGTGAAATAGGTACTAATAAACTATAGCAATAGAGTTTTTTAAGGAAAATTCCAGACCCGAAACAAATACTTGCAGATTGAACAAATATTTGTTCCGCAGATACACGCTTACTTATGAAGTTAGATCGTCGAAAGCTGTAGTTCAGCTACTTTGGTGTCCGATCGTTCGAATTGAAAAATAACCCCAGGTTAATCATTTTATTAAAATTGTATGAGCATGATGGTCTTTTGAGGATATTCCCGCACCGTTTTACAGCTGGCGGCTTTTTTGTCGTTTGTTCCGTCGCGTCAAAAGCGAGTTACACTAATTTTTGAGAAAAGCGTGGTCAACTGTTTTTTTGCAAGGCCTTTCTGAATTTTTTTTTGCAACATTTGGCATACATTTATCACATCCTTTTTCACTGCAAATCAATAACAGAGAATTACCTACTTATTAAAACTAATGTTTAATAGCAAACCAAATATTATAGTGGCCTGGGAAGAAAAATGTATAAGATCTTTACGTAGTGCGTTTAAAGTTTTGTAACTTTTATCTTTTTTGTCAGGCCACCTCGTTCAACGTCTAGACCAAAGCCTATTTTACTGTACATTTCTTAAAAATGATAAATCTTCAAATGTCATTACATTACCCATTGAATCTCCACTGTTGGATATTATCGTGGATCATTACGACAGTTGAAAAAGAGTTCAATCAGCAGAAAATTAGCAGTTCAGTCTACACGTCAACAGCCTTTTTGTCTGCCACATGCGACGTTAGTCGCTTCGGCCTATTTCCAATTTACGCCTATCAATCAACACCAATCTCACTGAGTGGATTACGGCCAAATGAAATTTGCATAGGCACCCGTTTCGCAGCGCTTGTATCTGGTATTTACGGCTTCTAGTGACAGCAAAATGATCACTTTGATTGTAGTTTTTTTCGTGTTCGATGCCTCGTTCACCTTCCGTTAACACATACTTTGATTGCATTCAACACACGTTGCACTGCAATAAAATTTATGCGAAATTTTCTGATCGAAATGAACTGTTTTTGAATATTTAAATAGAAATTCTGAAAGCAGAGCGAGCAATGAACTGTTGTTTGATTAGAATTTCCGAATCAATCGTGGGCGAAACCAGAAACTCTACCCAAAACTGGGAACAGTGTCTAATTTTGTAAACTGATTTAGATATTATATTATGATAAACTCGTATCTTCCCGCGGTTTCGCATGCGTTGTTTCTATGGAAACTTTTAAAGGTTATTTATTTCCCATGGAATCTGATTTATGGGATTAAAAGTAGCTTAGGTTTCATTCCAGGTAGATCAAAATTGATGCGAATTTCAGCCCGATCCGTTCAGTGGTTTTATCGTAAAGCGTACATCCATCCACCCATTTATCCATCCATCCTAACTTTCGCATTCATAATATTAGTGTGAAGACACATTCGAGGATTTGTATCTTCAAAACATCTTCCCATTTACTTTGTTTGCTATCGCTTCCCTCCAGAATTTAAAGCAATAACGATCACAATAACAGAACGTTTGCGAATCAAGATCGCTAAGTTTATTCTATGAGGTACTCGAGCTGCCATCTCCGCTCACATTTATTTACGAAATTTGCGACGAAGCACAATTTGGACTGGAATACACACAAAATACGCTATACAGTTACAAGGCTTTTGATACATCAAAGTGAATTCTATTCCGTACTTCCTTCTACCTATAGAAACCTGTGTAATTACTTGTTTTGTAAACGACATTTCAGTTTAATATTACTGCTTTATTTCTAAGTGAACTTGGTTAATGCTCTTTTCGCTAAGCAGGCATTTAATTTGGTGGAATGTTTGTGATATGTAACCGCAACCGCTGAAGCTGAATTTAGAATTATTTAGCACGTGTTAATTGAAACGTTTTCTTGCTGACGAGGCTTTAGAAATAAGCACCTTTGTTATCTTCTGAAGGGGAATCTAAAATAATGTTGCTTCAACCAGTGTTGCTTTGATAAACGTAACATTATTTTAACTTTTAGGTTTGGCGGTGTCACACCCTCGTGCCTCGTAAAGCACGTTAAGCCGATGGTCTTGCTACCGACCTCTCCCCGGTCGTGCCGGTTTGCCCATGATTATGAGTAAAGGGATAGAGAGTATATATCTTTATATGCGCACACACTTGTGCATTATAATATGTCTTACGCACATGGCTAGTTTCTGTTGATTCTGGGCACCGTGGCTAAAATTCAGCTATGAGGACATCATTATGGGGTCAGCTTTTTCCATTTGAGATAATGATGGCTTTTTTATGTCAATGTGGTAAGAATTGCGCGAAAAAAAGATAGCTGCTAATTGCTTTTTAGGGATGGTGCTTTCACCTGATCTTTTCTTTCACACTTCATCCGTCACACATACGTTTAAACAGCTGAAAGTGCCTCTCTCAGACGGGGTCTGGTTATAATCACCTCACTTGATAGGGGTTTTGGTGATCGCAGAAAACATGCATTAATACACGGCAGGAGCTCCTACTCTCTTGTTTGTCCGCTCTTATTTTTGACTAGACGATCACCACACGGTTTCACCCGCGTAGTTCCCGTTCCCGTGGGAATTTCGGGATAAAATATAGCCTATGTCACTCCCTGAAAAGTAAGCTTCTTAACGGTAAACGAATTTTTCAAATCGGCCAGTAGTTTCGGAGCCTATTCAATACAAACAAACAAACAATCAAATCTTTCCTCTTTATAATATTAGTATAGATAATCACGACGAAATCTATACAAGTCAAAATCTGAAATCTATAATACAGTGAATAAATAGTAATAATTTATTAATGAATTTCAGAAAACTAAGCTCATGAACTTCAGACAAACACCAACTGGAATATTACCACCGAAAATTATCTTTGAGGATTCTGAGATAAGTAATACGATGACAACATAATTTCAAGGACTCTACATAGACGGCAATATAAAATGGCAATCACATTTTGGACTATGTGCATAAGAATGTGCTTCAGTCCGCGTATGTTTTACGGAAATTAGGAAACGTGGTCAATCAAAAAGCTGTGCTAGTAACATGTCATGGAAATGTGGTCTCAAGGCTAAGATATGGCATAATAATAAAATAGTATTAAGTAAATGTAGAGTTTAGTGTGGTTGATACTGGTTCCAATTTAGTAAACGCATTATTTTCAATTATTCAAACTTTTCCTTGTAAGCTTCACTATTATTTATATTATTTTTCTGTATTGATGAAATATGTAAAATTTTAACGCCTAATGGCAGATCACAGTGCTCTTAATTATATGTCTGAACATCCCTGTAACTGTGTATCACAAATTAATAAATGAATTGAATTAAATCCTTTGTCCTCCCTTCCCTTAGTCGACTCTAACGACATCCAGGGGCTGAGTTAGATGGTTCAATTCTAACGCCGTGATTCTTTCACCTGATTGCTTTTATGTAAATATTTCACTAATTGTTACTCAAACCTACTACAGAACTTCCATCTCCTGCTCATACGAGCAGCGAACGCAAATACGTTCTTTTGAGTGCAAAAGTTTGGTAAACGTTTGCTTTAGAATCTGAGGGATTCAGGCAGGTCTGAAATCCCCTCGATTCATGCGAGATCACGCGCCGTTGCGTACCGCCAGGGAGCGGAGGACTCGGGGGCGCGGGGGTCGAACGGTGTTTTATGGGGCACACACTTTTAGTATCATTTTTAGAATGTTTGGATTTTGTTATGAGTTTCTAAGAGCTGGACGTGGAAGGAGTTTCTAGTTCGTCGGCTTTTGTTAAACCCTCCGGCAGCTTGCGTGGTTAAATTTTAAAAATATCTGTGATGGGAAACGCTTGCTTTTTTAGATGATGGGGTACCTGCTATACAAGAAAACAAAGTGATGGTGATGACTTTGTTTATAGGGTAGAATGATGATAACTACTAGAAGTCTCAACAGCTAAAGGTGAGTACATCTAAAGGTCTTGTCTATACTAGATCATTAGCTTATAACAGACTGTTGAGTGTTACGAGTAACACGACGTTCTGTTACAAGTAAATGAAATGGTTCGAGAACCACACTTCGAACATGTCGCTCGATGTTTTGTTACACCCTGATTTTGAAAACCAACGAGCGTTTTGGTGGGTCGCGACTCGTTGTCCCACTAATTTGACCCACTGGTGGGACAGTGTGTCGATTTAATGGGCTCGTGGTCCCACTGTTTGGTGGGACCATCAGTCAACGTAATGCAGTCGCTCGTGGTCCCACGGGCTATAACACAAATATATGTGTAGTGGTGGTAATAGGTGTATTCTCAGTAGTCCGGTGACAGTTAAGTCAACCGGACTTCTGAGTCGTCGAGCGACTCAGTGGGACCACGAGCGACTGCATTACGTTGACTGATGGTCCCACCAAACAGTGGGACAGTGGGACCGGACTTCTGAGTCGTCGAGCGACTCAGAAGTCCGGTTGACTTAACTGTAACCGGACTACTGAGACTACACCAAATATATTTGTGAAATTAACAGAAAAATGGAATTTATTATTAAATTATTTTATTTTATTATTAAAGTTTTTCCGCCTAAGGGGGATTCAAAACAGGAATAAGGTGTAGCATTTTATCAAGCAAAGGCACGAGCGTACAAATAACTTACTCCTACAATACAATGTACCAAGCTACAAATATTTTGGGCTGACCGTATACAAAGTCGAAATCTGTTGACCGGTTTAACACACATATTGTATGTAATCAAAGTTTCCTCATAGCAGACACGAGTTAAACTTTATTGGGCTTGAGTGCTACGACGTAGTTACGCCGTGGGTAACATGTTACGTCTCTACATAATTTACCCCTCACTGAAATTATCGAGTAGATACGTAACTTAAGTATCTACTAAAATTTACTAACAGAACTCTATTAGTAAAATATTCAGAAGATACGTATAGTTTAGTTCTTGTTTTTTGTTTACTGGACGCCTTATTTCATTACGAAATTTTTTTCGTTCGATCGGCACCCTACACGAACAAAACGAAATTTTGTGCGAAGTAGAGCTTTTTCACTTTGGAATGATGATAGTATATTTTTCATTCCACTTTACACTAAAATGGTGTTTCTTAAAATGGTTTATACTTACATGAATATAAAAATGTATTGAAAAGTCGTAGTCATAAAATTCGTCCGAAAACTGCCTTTCGTAAATAAGAGAAAGTAGCGTTGAGTTTTGCGGCCGTGCTTCGCAACTGCGGATGAAAAACTAGAGTTAGCATCCAGTATCGACAGATTTGTAACGTCGTGGGTTATTAAAAATTTTTTTAAAGCAATTACCTACTATTTTTGTTTCTAACATCATCATCATCATTAGCATATGTTAGTGTGACATAGACCTCCCCTAATGAGCTACATAGCGCCCTGTCTTCAGCTTGCCACGTCCAGTTTCTGCCTGCAGTCTTTCGCATCCTACCTTGCCGGAGGGCGTCCTACTCTACGTTTGTCGAGTCGTGGTCTCCACTCAAGAACACGTTTCCCCCAGCGGTAATCGGTTCTTCACAAGATATGGCCCTTAGAGCTACGAGTATTTCGATAACTTTGGTTCTCTGTCGGATGTCTTCGTTACGAATTCTATCCTTTTGAGAGACTCCGAGCATAGCTCTTTCCAGAAAATCTTTGACCTGAAAATTGATTTTTAACATAGTACTAAATCTATAATGTAAAAGGTTAGGATTAGGACGAACGAGGCATACAAATTAGGAATCCGTTATCATATATATAGATCTTCATGTAAATATCATTTTATGAGAGTCTTAAGATAGACCGGGTCCTTTTTAAGAAGATTCATTCCACAATTCCTTAAAAGTCTCTATAAAAATATGTGTAATATAATATTTTTCTGTGAAGCATGCTAATAAACCTGGAGCTCACATTACCCGACACGTCTGCGTCCGTTGTACCTACATGTCCAGGAAACGCATGTAGTTCCGAGTTATTTAGTTATGTCCCGGAAATATTGCGCAGCACAGAGGTCGCTTTAATGGAAGTTAATATTGAAGTTTTAAAACGTTTCGTGATGCTTTTAAGCGAGTTATTATTCAGTGGCTTACGGCGAATATGTTGCTATGTATGTGTTTTTGAATTTTTGTGTTATGTCGTGTCAATTATAGTATTAGTATGATCTGAATGATAATGCTCAGATCAATAAACACTACTACACTACATACTATCTATGTAATGTATTACATAGATAGTATGTATAACCATTCATCTAGTACCCTTATCACAAGCTCTGCTTAAAAAATAAAATAAAAATAATAAAAAGTTTATTAAGTCAGACATATTTTGTCCATAAGGCACGGTACACACAAAACATTACAAAAATCAAATAAAGAACAAAATACAATTACAACATACAATTAGAGTTCCGCAGCCGTTCAACAGAATCCCAACTTAAGAAGTCTATAGAGTTAGGATTCTGTTGAAAGACTGCATGATGCTTAGCTTGGGGCTAGATGATGCTGTGTGGATTGTCCAGCATTATTATTATTATTATTATACTATCGAAAGGACAAAATCTGTCTCCAAAATTTGCGTGTTTGGTTTGGAGAATAAAATGGCAGTCTTGCACCCACTGACAACAGATCTAGCAATTAATTCCAATCAAAACGGAGAAAAACATGGCGTCACTGACCACGCCGTAAAAGAGAAGTCCAGATGTACATAATAACTCGATCTTACAGCCTCTCCTTATACAAAAGAAACGTCCTTCTCAAAGGTACTCGTTTGTAATGTTTAAATTGAAGTTTTTGACAGAAGTTTTAAACTAGCTGCGCCCTGTTGTGTTGCCCACTACACCACAATAAGTAACAAATCGCTGAACGTATTTCAACTTCATTCAAATCCTTTTAGCCCTTTGAGCGTGAAGGGGTAACCAATATATAAACCGTCCGATGCGTCAAAGATAAGAATAAGAATAATTTTATTGTACAATTGTGTGAATTATGGTTACATGGTAGTCATTTAATAAAATTATTGTAACGATTAACAATTTTATCCTATTCGGACATATAAACCGTCGAAAATGCTGTTCGTCCAATTATCAGTCGAGAACAGCACCCTTAGCTGCAGCAAAGATTTATGTAAAGACTAAGCTTGTATGAAGAGACAGTGAGCACATAGTACAAGCTGGCAAATATTATCATCAAATTTTGTGGAACGCGTGATAAAAGGGGAAAGCCTACCGCCGCCGCCGCAGGCCGTTTCAAGTTTGGTTGCAGGTGGAATATCTCCAAACGATTTTAAAAAGCGGACATCTCGGCCTCGTCCCAGATTTCGGGTGGGCGAGATAAACCCTAACCCGATTTACAGAAACCGGAATGTTACTCCAGAACACAGCTACGGTAAATTGTGAAAGGAATTTTTCTAGCTGAAATATAAAATCCTTAGCGGTCAACCCACTGAGCATTTAACGATAATCTTCATTTTATTATTACGATAAAAATATGGATTTTCGCTTTTAAAAATATCAAGTGACCCTTGAAATAGGCGCGATTATGGCCTCGTAAAAGTTTCATCGACTTTTTTCAATACATTCCCAGAATAGCTCGGAGATTGTGATATATTTTTAGATGGAATTTTATTATAATGGCGCTTGTTTCAAACTTCGGTTCGATGGGTGACTTACCTTAAGAGATACACAATTCTGTGACGGGTAACAAAAAAAAATTATGCAACGAACATTTAAAAAAGCTTTGGTCGATGTGAATTGTATTAATTACCTACCTGCATAAATAATCTGGGTTGAATATTGAAATTATCAAACCAAGTATACAGGGTTATTGGTAATTAGACCGGATCCTTTTAGGGGGTGATGGGGGAGGCCATTTGCAACTATTTTGACCCTATATCGTATTATGCAAAAGTTAACCATTTTTGAGATATTCGCAAATTCTTAATTTTTTGGGAAAACCCTGATTTACGTCTTCAAAATTAAATTAAAAAAAAAGTGATCATCCAATTCAAATTTTAGTGACTGATTTAGATAGCCTGAAGTCTAATTATTAATAACCACTAACACAATCGTATGAATCTGTACCCATATGGAAGCTAAAGGACATGTTTATAAAAACAAAGTTTTATTTTTTTGTAAAGTCCTTACAAAAACCCCATTTAAAAAAAAATACTCCAGTGAATTTGGTCGGCATGTTATTTAAAAAACATCTACACATCTTTAGCTATCCAAAGAGGTATAAATCAATGCACTTTGTAACACAATTGCAGAAAAATACGGGTAAATGTAATGACTTAGCTGGTGAATAAGTTTGGATACATTGCTTTACCAACATCTTGGACTTGGGCTTTGCTTGCGCGATTTTCACTTAGTTCTTTTTTTGAATTATTGTTCCGAAAACAGAATAGGCTGATATCATGGCGGAGTAAAAACTTTTTGTTGTTTGACCTGCAATGAAAATAACCGCCGAAATCTCCCGCTAAACGCATGACAAATGAAATTCTAATAGTTTTTCTTCTCGCATTTTTCGAACCGGTGAAGTAATAAAAAATTTAATTTATCAACAATTATGGCTGCAGTGCCACGCATCCTACCACCTCCTCGAGACTTTTCAAACGAAGAATATGCGGATATACTGTTTTGTTATGGTTATGCAAACGGTGTCTCTACACGTGCACGGGCAGAGTATCAGTCTCGGTTTCCTCAGCGCCGGTTACCTCATGAAAGTGTATTTGATAATACATATCGGCGACTTCGAGAGACTGTCAGTGTTCAGAGACGACAAAGTGACGCCGGCCGACCGCATGTTCATCGAACGGAGGACGAAGAAGAAATCATTCGTCATTTTGAAGAGGATCCTACCATTTCAACTAACATGGTTGCTCAAAGACTCGGTGTAACCCAATGGAAAGTTTGGCATACGGTCCATGGAGCAGGTCTCTATCCGTACCATTTAACCCCTGTACAAGTATTAGAAGACGGAGATCCCGCTAACAGGATAACATTTTGCAGATTTATGCTAAATGCTGACATAGAGAACCCTAATTTTTTCAGAAAAATATTATGGACGGATGAATCAAAGTTTGATCAAGATGGAATCACAAATTACCATAATATTCATTTTTGGTCTAGAAAAGCTGATCTTAATCCCAATAAAAAGAAAGAGCAAGGGTCACAAAGACGATTCTCACTTAATGTATGGATGGGAATAATTGATGATAATTTAATTGGTCCCTATTTCTTGCCTAATTATTTAAATGGTGACACATACGAAGAGTTTTTAAGAAACGAAGTTTTTGGCCTTCTTAGTGAGGTACCATTAGCAACACGCCAAGGTATGATTTACCAACATGATGGCTGCCCCGCTCACTACAGGACTAGTGTGCGTCAATGGTTCAATCAGTATTTTCCGAACCGATGGATTGGTAGAGGAGGTAGTATTCCATGGCCAGCAAGGAGTCCCGACCTTACCCCATGTGATTATTATGTTTGGGGTCATATGAAGAGCCTAGTCTATGACGATTTGACGTCACCTATCTCATCAGTGGATGAATTAAGACGCCGAATAATAAGAGCTGCCGAAAAAATGAAAATAAATTTGACAACAAGGGTTGTTAAAACTGAGTTACGCCATCGTATGCGGCTTTGCATACGGAATAGAGGTGGACATTTTGAAAACGAATTGTAAATTGTAAATTAAAATTTGTAAATTGTAAATTAATAATGTAAATTGTAAATTAAATAGTAAATTGTTTTGATAGTAATAAATTTTTTGTTTGTTTTACAAAATTCATAGTTTGATTTATTGGAAGTTACTACCTGCTTATGGTTTATCCTTTTTTCTGCAATTATGTTACAAAGTGCATTGATTTATATCTCTTTGGATAGCTAAAGATGTGTAGATGTTTTTTAAATAACATGCCGATCAAATTCACTGGAGTATTTTTTTGTTAAATGGGGTTTTTGTAAGGACTTTACAAAAAAAATAAACTTTGTTTTTATAAACATGTCCTTTAGCTTCCATATGGGTACAGATTCATACGATTGTGTTAGTGGTTATTAATAATTAGACTTCAGGCTATCTAAATCAGTCACTAAAATTTGAATTGGATGATCACTTTTTTTTTAATTTAATTTTGAAGACGTAAATCAGGGTTTTCCCAAAAAATTAAGAATTTGCGAATATCTCAAAAATGGTTAACTTTTGCATAATACGATATAGGGTCAAAATAGTTGCAAATGGCCTCTCCCATCACCCCCTAAAAGGATCCGGTCTAATTACCAATAACCCTGTATAAAGGTCAGTTGAGCTACCTGTAGATTTTGCAACAGCCTGCAGGTAACTCAATTGTTTCAATTGTAAATACTATTTCCAATTTGTTTTTATTATTTGATTGTAATAAATCTTTATCAAACCAAAGATGCCAGTTTGCATATGCAACGGTAAACAGTTTGCATCTTGGTGGGATCCTTGGTTTAGTAAGTAAAAACCGACTATCGGTCAATAGGATCTAGATTTGCTCTGGATTTGTATTCACCTCACATTTCATAGCCTCGTTTCGAAGGCGCCTGCCCTCGCCACGATATTTGTTTAATATTTTCTTGAAGAGACACGCGACTCTCATACAAATTAGATAATGTGTCTTCGCTCCGCCCGCCCCCAGTTTAAACCTCGGTGTTTACGTTATAGTAAATGATGTTGATTTATAAATTAAAATAATGATGATACACCTACTGCTTATGTCCTTTTGCTTTTGATTGATCGGTCTACCTGGCGTATTTAGATAGTCTTATTTGCCGAAGTGATTTTTATGTACCTGCCATTTCTTGGGCTTGAACATGGTAGGTATGTAACTAATTTCTCGATTTTAAGCGGTAATTGTACGGTTACAAGCTAGATTATTATTTGTCGGTACGTATTATGAATTATAAATCACCACGAAATACTCCATAATGATTCTGAGAAATAATTATATTTTTCGCATAAAGCCCGCCGGATAAACAAACCTCTCCAGATTGAAACGTTTACCAAACACTACACTTGTAATGAGAACGTTCAAAGACGTCGTGTTTTTGTTTGGACACAATTACAGCAATGGAGTTGTTATAACATGGACAAATAAGATCGCAAAGTTGGGATTTTACAAGACTTTTACGATCCTAGAAACATTTATCGTGTGCATAAAAGACTGGAGAGCTCTTGACCCTTTCACCTCACTGGTTTTATTTCATCCCATCTTTCAAATGTACCTCGAAGTTACCTTCAATCAGTCTTCGTTCATAATAATGGACTGGATTTTAGTCGCCGCTTGACTCGTGTTTCTTAAATACTAAAGTAACAAAGTTGGACGTGGCGACACAGCGTAAGAATCGACCCCTGCAACTCAGCCCGAGTCGACTAAGAAAACCTACTACCTAAGACACTTTGTTCATGTGTTCTATATGATAGCTTATGCACATGCACTATAATTATCACTACACTAACGCAAAGGTTTTGTTCTTTTGAGTCTTCTCACTTCGTCTGTGTAATTTCTGACGTAACAGAGAGTCCAATTATTATGATTGATACATTAGTATTTTTGTAAAAAATACGTGTTTCATTATTTACTTTATAGTTTATATTTTGTACCGAGCTTTGAGTGAATCGAACCAATGCATAAAAATTTGCGATAGAAACTTTACCACCCTTTTTAACCCCCTCAGATGTTAATTTTTGAACTTATGCGTTATCCTAGAGCCTAAACTATTTACACACCGAATTTAATCTAAATCGGTTTAGTAGTTACGGAGATACGTGGTAACAAACATTCACACAAACCTTCGCATTTATAATATTAATAGGATGTGAGGAATTCGGCTAGGAAGACATCATCATCATAAAAATCATCAAATGTGAATAAGAGTTGACTAACGAAACCTACTAGGCAGCAGTTTCTGTGTTTATTTATGAAAAGTAGATGTACAATCATAGAAATATCAATCGGTTCCCTAAAAATAGCGATAAACATTATTTCAATACCGGAAATAAAAATAAACTCGATGTGCCCACAACTAGGCTATACAAAATTAATGTATCTTTTTAAGGGCAAAGTAGACGCTTCTACAACGAAACTCCTAGTGAGTTGCAAAATTATCAGTAAATAAATTCAAACAAATTGTCAAAACCCTGCTGTGCAAAAAGGCTTCCTATAATATATCAGATTATCTAGAGGATAAAAAGCTTGGGACGGGTTTTTCTCGAACTCGAAAAATAACAACTAACAGGCTAAGGGTTTCTTCGTCGCTTCTTTACTTTAGTCTACATACAGAAGCGACAGAAATCAAAAATATCACTTTCTTTCCGTGTCAGTTTTCAATTTTATAATTTGACCTTTTCTAAGTGTACATATATTGTATTTATTTACGATTATGTTTTTTTTTTTTTTAGTATGACATTTATTCACAAAGAAAATTATACTAGTTTTTACAATTGAAACAATTGAGTCAACTGCCGACCGTTGCAAACAGTCTACAGATAGCTCAACTGATCCATATCAACATCAGTCGGAAGCGTCCCCAAGACGCCGGCTGCATTGCCACGCTGTATGGCAATGCTGATACGCTGTGCCAGATATTCACCAGCTCTCGGGTCACGCGTCGCTTCGACCAGACGCTCAGATAGTTTTTTGAAAACCCGAAGAGCCTCGGTACCCCACGGACCTAGGATCTAGACTTCAAGGGGAGCAAATGTGTAAGCTCTGTCGAGACCTGCATATTTGCGCCTCTTGAGATCTTCGGCCAAATCTGCCGCCGCACCCGCCCTCACGGATGTCCTCGGAAGATGGGAAGGCGCAAGTGTGTCGACGCATGTAGCGTCCCACACAATGGGCCTCCCCAACTCCCATGGGACTAGTGTCATACCGTCGGGCCTCTTTTAAATTGTAAATTTATTGTATTTATTTTACGATTATGGCAAAAACTGCTTGTGGCGGAGTCATGTTCAACAGTGGATATCGTGGACGTATTCTGATGAGGTAAAAGTAACAAAGCTATTTACAGAAATAATTACAGAGCTTGTAATAGGACAACAATGACTCCTCAATGTTGTGAATATTCAATAACGTCTGCTTGGGGCTCATAAAGCGACTAAAGTACGCAATCATAATGTCCTACATCATGGAATATTGGATATTCCATAATGTTTGTGTACCAAATTGTAGAAGCAATATAAACCCGTGGTTTCAGCGCACAGAATAATAAAAAGCTTTAAGACTCATCAGTATGAACGTTATGCAAAAAGATATAAAAGATCTGAGACGCTGTTATGTTGGTGTTCTTATTGTTTTCAAAAAGAGGGTATGAATTGCTAGTAACAATAATCTCTTACGATACGTTTCAGTACGCTTCGAAGCAGTTTTTACGCTATTAAAAAAAATCGAAGAGCAAAATCTGAAAATAGAAGTTGATTTGTGACAGATTCGTTCTTATGGCAAAAGTTCTATGATAAATTTGGTGCTTTTACAAAACGAAAAACTACTTCGAAATCTTTTATTTTCACTATTCTTGTAAGTTTTGCGGGTTAAATCGTAATCCATAAATGAATACCTATGAGACCACCCCGGAATAATTTTCCATACAAAACCAAAGAATTATCAAAATCAGCCAACAACTGACGGAATGTACATACATTAAAAAATAAACATACATACTACAGCCGAAAATAAAACCTCCTCCTTCATCGAAGTCATAAACGACGACGCGATGACTATAATAAAACTTCAACCTAAGAATTTAATTGATATATAGCTAAGCTACACAGCTGTATGTAGCTAAGCTATGCTAAACAGCTATTTGTAGCTAAGCTACATAGATAACTCAATACGTTTCTACCATTACTTTGATGAAGTTTAATTATAAATTAAATCTTTACTTTCTGTGAGGTAGAGCGTTCATTATAATACTGTATAAAGCCTGCATTGAGACTAAATACAAGTTCACTATAAAATGTACAGTGCAATAAACTGTATTTCCCAGTTAATAGAGGTGCACGAGACTATTGCTCGATCTTCCGCTAGATGGCGTTCGATGAAAGGCTCCGTCGAATTACGCGACATAACTTTGAGTTTAGTCGAGCGCAAGGGGCTCCGTACAGTGTAATTGGACCCTTAGTGCCAATTTGGGCCGATACTGCAGTCTAATACACAATTTTATGTCTTAATTATTGATTTTGGTACGTTGTAGTAGATGAAGTATTTGGTTGGATGTTAATGCCACCACACGAGCAAGAAGAAAGACGGGCTTTATTTTGAAGATATGCTGCGTCAAAACCAAAGCATTGATTATTTATTTTATAGAGCGAAACATTTTACTATCATATAGCAGGTCTATGATCTATATTCAAACAAATGCTTATGTCTTTGTAAATACTAAAAGGGAATAGACGAAATTAATTCATAAAATATCTAGGTACCTACGTACCTACCAATTTATACTTTGGGCGTCCGCAAACTTTCCAAAATAGTAAATCCTAGCGATTCTTCATTTATTTGACTTCAAAGCCAATATCATCATAAATTGGGAATCCCCGGAGAAAAAGTAGGTAGGTAGAGTCTTAGCACAATGAAAACAGCTCTATCGCATTACCAGACCGTCGAAAGCCTATTTAAAAGTCGAGTTGATGCAGCCCCGCACAATAGCTCGTAGACTAATGCCGCGAAACGAATCGAGAGCGGGACAAGTTCATTGTAGCTCGAACATAAATAAGCATTTGCGGGGTTGGGTGTGGTTTAGGTGAGAGGCGATAGCGTTTGAAGTAGGAAAGAAACTGAGCCCTGGGATCAGTGTGACAATAGTATCGATACATCTAATTTTTGTGTGAGATTTTCGTACTTCCCTGTCCGCACGATAGAGGCGCTGTACCAAATCTCATAGAAAAATTAGACATCACGATATTGTTTCGATACTATCATCAAACTAAATTCAGGGCTCTGGTCTGTTTATTGCGTCCAGTTCTTTTGGTAGTTTGATTTTATCAGTATCAGTTGGAATAAGGCATCTAACTGAGACTGTGACTGCGGTTGTGACTGTCAAAGCAATCCTTATTATACGCGCCAGCTAATACTAGAGTGCCACGCCGGCATACCCTGACGCATAATCCAAAATGGCCGCCGCTACTTTTAACTAAGTAAACAGTATTCTAAACGTTTGGTTAGTAATATTTCTGCTGATAACATAGACTGAAAATCATAGACTTGTAAGTCCGGTTTACGGTTCAACCTATTATTTCCGTGACCGCATATCGTCACTTACCGAACAGATGAGAGGAAAAAGGTGTTACCAGCACCATTTTTTACGTTATGCGTTGTGCCGGAATGCCAATTTTTGCTCCTTAAATAACAGACACTTACCTGAAACAAAAATAATAATCCTGTTAGACACATAAAACACAAGAAAATATGAGAAAAAGTTATTTTTTCCGATTCACAGTTGTTTAAATTAGATTACTCGCATCAGCTCATACCTTCCCCCAGAAAGAACAAAAGGGGCGGCCTGGAATTAAGATCGCACCACCCAGTGATATATTATTGAGACCGGTGAGAGCATTTATCATAAGCAATTATTTTCACTGTGTGCAAACCGAGCTTAATGAGAAGTGGTGTTGCCTTGAGTGATTTTGTGGCCTTTAGTAATTGTTTAGAAGATTGCCTATTAAAATGAGGCGGTGATAAACTACACTGCGTCATTCAGCTAAGTTTGCAGCTAAGTTATGAGAATCTACGAGGGGTTCTAATAAGATTATGAGGGTTTTAGTAACATTATGATGATTCTTAAGTTCTCGAAGAGGTGGTGTATTCCTTCTGAAGTTACTTTTTGCTAAGCATCGTTTTGCTAAATTGTTAACATGCAACATTTTTGTTCACGCTCGGCGTCCCTATATATAGTTATATAAATATAGCATATTAGCTTCTGTCCGCGGCTTCGCACGCGTATTTTCGGTCTAGTAAGTAGCCTATTGTTTAAGTTAGGCTACGTTTTATGTGTATGCCAAACATCATCTTGATCTGTTCAGTAGTTTCGGAGATCCTAGGTAACAAAAATGTCACATTTCAAAAACTTTCAGCTTTATAATATTAATAGGATACCCTATATCAATATAGCGTACCTAGTTCTTAAGATGCTGCAGTGTAATATTTACTAGGTTCCTACTATTTCGCTCTGATGTAACTTTCACGAATAGTAAATATTATAGGATGCCTTATTTATTAAAATAAAAAACAATGATAGTAAAATGATGATAATTTATTCCTATCAAATCATTGTTACGTTGTGTGAAAAGATTCAAAGATCAAAAATTAAATATGAGCGTTCATTATTTCAGTAATTTTAGTTTGATTTACATTAAATATATAGTTATAGTATGTTAAAGTAGTTATAATTTAATAATATACGTAGTTGAAAAAACTGCCAGATAGGTATAACAAAAAGATATAACAACCATGCGACCGATTCGGAAGCATTCTGTCACATTATTGTTATTGGTTGCAACATTATATTTCTTCCATCTCAAAGCCCTCGGAGACAAAGCATGCATTGCTCATACTGTAAACAAACGATGTCAGTAGGTATTCTGAATCAGAAGCGCATATTCATACACAACCTGCGATGAGAATTGAATTTAGTACCACTACAAACATAAAAGCTTATGGGGTACGGTCGTTGTGTCAGCGGAGAAGGAATGAGGTTACTATAAATTCAATACTTATGAAATTGGGGATTATCTATTTGTGGATTTTACTAGACATGCAAAATTTCAGGTCTGTAGGTTTATTAATTAACTCAGAGGGAACCAAACGCGTGCCGAATGGTTCATGTAAAGATACCTACACACTGTTATTGCGTCACTCGTTTCTTTCCGAACTTGGTTGACACTCTATCGCGCGCCTCAATTTGCATTTTTTGTCAAGGTCACACGGATAGAATAAAAGTGTTGTGGAATGTAGTAGTCTTTGATAAGGATAATTAAGTGAGGGAATAGAGCACTAAACCGTGCTCCTCCACCTTTATCATTCATACCGCTAAGGGTCGGAGCTCGCTGCCTGCCTCTATTTTACCGGCCAACGAAAACCATTGAAGAGGAGAGTGATGATGAAGATGTCTTCTAGATTTTCGTGACAAATTTTCGGCCACATCGTCACTTACCATAAGTTGAGATTGTGGTCAAACGAAGGTCTAAAGACAATAAATATAAAAAGAGTGCACCTGTTTTTCCGCACACGCTTTTGCACCAATAGATGTCCCGCTTAAATGACTACCCTCCTTTGAGATTGGCCGCTGTGGAAAAATCTACTTGGAGAACATTTTCATTATTTTAATTAACAAAGGAGACAAATACCATCGGCATGAGTGAGGCTAGCGTAAGTATAAAATTCATTGCAATAGAATTGATAAACAAGTCAAGTCCCGTTCAAGTCCCATCGAAGTCGAAAATTTTTGCGATATAATTCGATTTCTTAGAAATTAGAAATTGATAAACAGTTCAACTTATAAAAGTTCCAAATTCGAAAATACTGTTCCAAGTCCAAATAATAAAAAAAACCAAAGTCAGGTATTATCAAAGCCCGATGACGGATATCAGGGTTATTATGAAATCGTTAATAACCAGTAGTTACAGCGATTTCTTTACCGATATTTCTTCACCACTTAGATTTAAACGCACCTATAATAAAAGTTGGCCGCCTTGCCTAAATAAAACTGTCTTAATGCGTCCCACATTACATAATGTCTTTGTAAGTAAATCTTATTCATCCCCTTTCTTCTTCATTGGCCGCTGTCACTTTAACCACACAATAAGAATCCAACAAACAATTTGCGAACTAAATTGATTCTAGGAAGTCTCTCGTGGTTCACGGAAGCGGACATTTTCACTGTATAAATTATTAGTTATTTACCTTCTTCTTTTAAATTTTTGTTGTCTTTGAGGCTTGGAAAGAATTGAACCTGAGCTCTTACTTGAAATTATGAATATTTATTTAAACTATTCGTTTGATCTACCAAGATCATTATAAAATACTGGACATGGTAAATTACTGTCTAAAAAATTCTTATCTTAATTTGTGTAATGTAAACACAGATTTAGCTACCGAAATTTACAAAAGTGATGGTATGCCATCTAACCTGCTCTATATTGCGTACTTCGGAAACAAACCCTAAGCTTTACATTGCAACAATACATCCGATAACCCGAACAAAATAAATGCATATTTCATGAAATGGTATTGAGTAAACGAGGGCCGAGTATCGTCCCTTGTGGAACCCCATTCCAGTGACGTATATTAAAATGGGCCGCTCTTCTAAGTGTATTAGATTCTTACGGCAGAGCATCTGGTGGGAAGTTTTGTCTTTTTATGGTGGATGTGATGACAGCTTTTTGAAGAATATTATGGGTAACGAAAAGATTTTATCAACTTTTAGGAATATATTGTGAGCACTTGCTAAATTTTGTAAAAGAACCATTACTTCTCAATACCTACAAGATAGCGTTGAAAACTCATCTTTATTGAAACTTTCAGAATCATTATGCAGCCATATTTTACCTACTGCTGGGCTAAGGCTTCTCAAATAATTCAATAAGAAATAAAATCATTCTAGACATTTGGTCCAAAAATATTAAATTGTATTAATTGAAAAATGCACTCTTTATTAACAAAGAAAATAAAAAGAAAAAAGAAACAAATTAGAATTAGTATTAACAATTGAAATAGATAATTGAGTTAATTGCAAACAAATCTACATGTAGCTCAATTGATCCATATCAATACTAGTCGGAAGCGTCCCCAGACATTGTAAAAATAATATTAAATATCTTTGAAATGCTAAACTCAGTTATTTTCATTTAAAAGAGTTGTATATTTTATCCTCCCCCCCCCCTTCTATTTATTTCTTAAACTATTCATCATGCTAGCGCTTGGAGGCGTGATTTGTTTCGCGCTAAAGTTAAAATTTATTCACAACAGGCTCTTGCCTAAGGTGAGAGATTCAAAAGATTAGGCGCAGGCACCGGCTTGATGTAAGTCTACACTTTTCAATTTAAATTTCTACAAGTATCTGCCCGCGGCTTCGCTCAAGTTGTGCCTAAATAAAACGTAGCCTGGCACTAGGAAATAATGGTGTGTACTATAAATGTTGCCATGCTTTTTATCCCGATCAGTATGAACGGGGACCGCAACATTTTTATTAATGTCAAATAACTTTAATTTCGTTATGGTGACATTTAAATTTTACACCAATGTAGCTATTTAATTATAGATTTTTTAATCGGACCAACATTATCGGAGCTTATGTACCCTCTAAAAAAATTGGAGTTGGCAATCTTGGCGCTTTGTTGATATCTTCATAATACGACATGGGTTACGAAGTAACGTTATCTAATCTGTGACATGGGTATTCTGATAGGTGCCAAGCCAAAAAAAACTTACAAATATACAATTTTTACCTTTCTCCACCTTTTTACCAATTCCAATGTACTATTTTTTGAGTATAAAGCTCAATAATGAGACGGATCATACGTTAAAGGTCAAACAAGCACAAAGTCAAAACCTACATAAAGTCAAACACGCACATGGTCAAACACGCATAAGGTCAAACACGCATAAAGTCAAAAGACAAATACGCATAAAGTCAAAAGACACACACAAGTTAAAAGTCAAACACGCACATTTAAAGAAGAATTTGAAGCAGAGACACCACTACGACCACAAAATAACAACGCGTTTCGTTGCGTTCGTTCCCATACATATTACGTCGAGTCGCTACCATATTTCTTATCTTTTTATCGTACGATTAGATATTTTGCCGTATTTTAGGCAAATAATCCCACAAAGTTAATTCTTGACTAAAAAACTTTTCCTATTAAACAAACATTAATAACATTTGGAACAAAATAAATCTAAACTTTAGATTAAAATAAACGAAACCTTTGGATCTCACTGCGTACATTCAGATTCTGCGAAATTTTGCAATACAAAACTCTCAACGATACATCATCATATTTTATCTCATCCTATACTTAATCCATATAATTATTCAGGTAGAACAAATCTTTATTAACAACAAAAATTACAATAAAAAAAAAAAAAAAAAATTAGCATTTACAATCGAAATAATTTGAGCTAACTGCAGACTGTTGCATACAATCATCCATACAATCTACAATGAACACAAGGTGTATATGATTCGCATCATGTTTATTACTACAACTATTTCTTGTAACAAGTGTAAGTCAAGAAAAAGTATACTTTTGTATTTTCCTTAATTTTTCATGTGTATTTGAAATAGGAAATTGAGCTCACCAAATGAACCAAGATTTTGAAATTAGTAAGGGATTTGGTGTGTCGAATGGAAGTTAAAAGAATGTTCTAGAGTCTGGCGGGTTGCAAGAATAAATTATTTATTCTTTTTTCTTCCTTACAGTAAAATAAAATTTTATATGCAACAAGGTGTTGCTTATGAAAAATGCTCTTTTGTTGAGTATTGAGCTCTCAGGTAACCTAGTTTAAGATTCAACCAGAAAACATGTCATAAAACATGGTTATTTAACCTGTTTTATAATGTGGACGTGTTATAATTTAATACATTATTTGACATCTGATGATGATGATGAGTCCAATGTATGTAACTGGATTGGAGCGAGATCATGCGTACGGTTATGTTACATGGAAAGCTAACACTGGTTATTGCTGTTGACCCCACGTTTGACCTCAGTGCGTCGTATGGTGAGTAATCAAGCAAGGAAGCCTTTGACATACATTTACATTTTATATCGTACTAGCTGCATTCTTACTACCCGTTGTCCTATTACCCGTTTCCCGTAGGAATGAAGCATTTTTTTATAAAAAGTAGCCTATGTTCATCAGGTATAATATAGGCTTCTAATGGTAAAAGAACTTTTCAAATCGGTCCAGTAGTTTCAGAGCCTATTCAATACAAACAAACAAACAATCAAATCTTTCCTCTTTATAATATTTGTATAGATTCTAGATAATGTCAATGTATACATTCTATACCGCCTTCCAGCGTTAAAATTTTTGACACCTATTGATGATGTCCTCCGAGCCGAATTTCACCCACGGCAGCCAGTCTCGGAGACCAGCCAGGTGCGAAGACATAATATAGTGTACAAGGGTGTGCGCAAACACAGGTGCACTCTCTATTTCCTAACACTCATAATCCGATGGGACAGCAGACCGACACGACCGGGGAGAGGTCAGGATCCTATGATTGTTATCACCTTTGCAACACGCATGCCAAAAAGCCTAGCACGAGAAGAAACAGCTTGAGTTCGACTGTATAATAACCATTCATACAAATTTAACAAATATTTCCTATAAGTATACCTACTTACGATTGGGCGAATTCGAATTTGATTTTAGCGTCAAACGATTTTGAGGTTAAAAAGAATATAAACAATGTTTATAGCGTGAAAGTTCGATGTTACATGAATTTATTTGAATATTTACAGAATAAGGCTTTTCTGAAAACCGTTCGGGGATGTTCAAAACTCATAACAACCAACAAAGACTTACAAACGATAAACAAGTCATTCCAAATAAAACCATATAAACTTGAAATTGCTTTGACAAAGCAAGTACAGAAATACCAATTTCAAAGCAACGCTAAACAGGAAAATAGCGCTGTAAAAAGCCAAAATAAAGTAAGTATTTTGTCACGATGAAGTAAGTCGTGCTTTACGACTTGTCGAAACAAAGCACCCTAATGGCAATAGAGTTCTACAGCAGCGCACAATGCCTAGTTACTGAATCGCGAACGTTTTCAGGGATCGTTGGCGACGAAATGCGGTGGATTTATCCGCGCAAACATTCGGCTGCTACTAATAAATCACGCCGTTTTGTCAGGTGCTACAATTTGTATTGGCTCACGGAAGATTTTTCAATTTTTCAGCTTGTTATCAAGGAGACGGGAATGAATAATGTTCTTTGGACAAGTCAACGGGCGGAAATTAAAATTGGATGCGGATGAAAATTGTATCGGCTCCAATGATTTGAACATTAAAGTTTCAAGAGCCTCGTTGAGACAAGCAGCGTGAAATGAAATAAAACGTTCGAGTAAAAGTGCTCCAGATAAAGATTGGAGTAAAGTTTCGAAAACTCGTAACTCAGATGAAAACACAGACTTCAATGATAAAGAGTATGAATGCCAGTTAGTAAATGGAAAAACACGTTCAAATAGCATACTAAGTAATGCGATACGAGCTCACGTCGAAGTCAAAGCACAGACAGAATTGCACATTTATTTAAATAGTGGCACACGCGAGCAAATATTTAAAGTAACATAGAAATGGCTGGTTTGGGTTGCTCACAGACGTCGTACAAACAGAATTAATGTGATCAACTCTCTCATTAATTGAATTATAGTGTCTGGGAATTCGTTTCGATACAACAATCTATCTAATTTGATTGGAATATTGTTTTGTTGATATTTCCAATAGTAAATCAATTTTTAGACTACATTTATTTATAGTTTCATACTGTTTCATTGGATTTAATTTTTCCTCAATTGACCGCTATTTTGATTTGAGTAGATTCTGTTTTTTATATCTCCTTTCTAAAACTCATTTGTATCAGATTCACTTTTGCATTGATAAAATTGGTAGCATGTTCATATCAATTCATTCGAACAACAACGATACAAAAATGTAGCATAACCTTTGACATTCCCTCCAGTATTTCATCGCTTATGAAAGCCTCTGTAGGCCGGCTTTAATATTTGTCACAGGAAACGCCCTTTATTTACCCTATGCACACATCCGGTCACAGGCATTCCTACCCTTTGATATTTGTGTATCGGGACCGTAGTAAATAATACTGTATTTGACTTGGCCAGTTGGACATTGAATATGAAGCTTATTCTTTGGGAGTATTGAAAGGAGTTTGTATCAAATAGTATTGTCAATTTCAGGAATGATATCCGGCTTGTTCTGAATAGGAGTCCATATGGAAAGATTGACAAAATAACTTACTATCATCATCAATATCAATGGAACACTGAATCCATCCATTTGTTCATAAAAAGTAATGTATGATAGTAGGTGTCAGATCGATAGTTAGTATAAAGACGATTAAAAAGAAAAGCATTAAGGGGTAGAAGCCAAAGCAAAGGATGTGCTTTACTGATTTTCAATTATGTCATGCACCACAAAATTGCGATCACAGTAGCGTTGTAAGCCACAAGCTCAGTTGAAAGGCCCTATTTATTATTAGGCCGTGATTCTCGACGCATACAAATGAAAGCACGTCTCATTAGAAGTCACACACCATATATGAAAATATCCTTCGCGTATACCGTATACCCACTGCGGGTGTTTTGAATAAGAGCAAGCCAATAACGTAATTGTCAGCGGAAAATTTCTGGTGGCAGTCAATTATCACGATGTTTCTTGTCGTGAAGCTTTTATGAAATTTTTGTTAGTACGAGTGGATTTCTTGCTCCTGGATTTTCTTTGCAGAAATATTTAGTTTTAATTTTATCTACCTATCAATTTTATCCACCACCTGTAAAAATGCAAAAGAATTTCACGTACGAATCCAAAAGATGGAAGCTACCATTTAATTATGTTTTACTGCCGTCAAATTGCACACCAACCTAATTAACAACCTCGCAAAATTTTCATAAACGCCCAAACATTTTACGCGCGAGAATGCCACCGTAAAAACCTTAGGACACTTCGGGGGGCGTTTAGTGTTTTATATGCCAAAGGGATTTATGTTATTACCGACCATATTTCTGCGGACCGAAGCCGCTGAGAGGTCACGAAATCTTGCTGAAAAGTGCTCTCTTTCTGGCAGATAACCGCGTCCCTTTCTCTCGCATCAAGTCGATTTAAAGCGATGAATATTAGGAGATGGTATTCGGATCACGTAGGGAGCACAACGCTCTTATGAACTGTGATGGCAAACTCTATGAGATATACGTAACAATGAAAAAATTCCCCCGAAGGTGGAAGAGTTGCGATGACAACTTCCAACAAACTTGGTAATCAGTTGTAACGAATTTATGTCTTGTGCGTGAGAGTTGTGTAGTAATTCGACATGACGGGTTGTTTTGGGTGTTTCGGAAGACGGTAATTGTCTTATTTAAAGCTTATTGTGCGGGGAACTGAGTTGGATACAATTCGGTGAAATATTTTTTTTAGAATAAAAACAAATTTTTGTGTGATTTGTTACGAAAGAAACGTTGCAATACAATTATCAGAGCTGACTAGCACAAGCTTTTTTTATGATCTGAAATTTACCACTTGCTCACGACATATTATACAGGGTGGAATTTTGTAATGCCACCTGGAGGGAAAGTACTCTTAATACTGTAGATAGAAAATTTTACTCAAAGAAAACATTCCTTTAATTTTGAAAAGAAAGAAAACTGCATTCAGAGATTTTCGAAAATTCGCTTGCCACACCCGGGAATCGAACCGACTAAAATCTGTAAAAATTACACCCTGTATTTTTATTGCATAGATCGTTAGGGTCAATTACAAGGATGAAATCTCTCTAACAAACTTAATAAATTAAATGAAAGGAAAACCATGAAATCTTAAATTATTTTAATTTTTTACAATAAAAAGTCAACTAACTACTAATTAGTTGCTCAAAATGGACTCAATTTTCTTGGATACACAAATTTATTCTTCTAATGAATTCATTTCTAGTAACTTTTAATAACGTGTTGTGGTGAATATTATAAATCGTATTCTGAACTTCAACTCTCAAATCGTTTACATTCGCATAAGATTTCATGTAAATCAGATTTTTTACAAATCCCCACAAAAAAAATCTAAAGGGGTGAGATCTGGTGATCTCGCAGGCCATCTGATTGTGCCGTTGGTACCAATCCAGGTATTAAAATGGTTTAATGTAGGCAGTAGTGATTCTGCTGTTATGGGCTGGAGCACCATCTTGCTGTATAATTATTTGGTTTCGCTCTGCCTCGGGGAAACCATTTAACTAATTTCTTAAGAGATCCAGTATTTTAAGATAGAAGAGTCTGCATTAGGTAAAAACACGTGCAAATTTTAATCGTCTTATCTAAATATTAATTCGTCCTTTTAATGGATAAATGACGTCAATGATAATTATTAATAATAACTAACACACGTAAACAGACGTTAATTACTGACACAAGTAAACAGATGGATATTTATGTTAAAGTGCTTAACTTGAACCATTCAATTTATAATTTAAGATTTCATGGTTTTCCTTTCATTTAATTTATTTAGTTTGTTAGAGAGATTTCATTCTTATGATTGACCCTAACGATCTATGCAATAAAAGTACAGGGTGTAATTTTTACAGATTTCAGTCGGTTCGATTCCCGGGTGTGGCAAGCGAATTTTCGAAAATGTTTGAATGCAGTTTTCTTTCTTTTCAAAAATAAAGTAATGTTTTCTTTTAGTACAATTTTCTATCTACAGTATTAAGAGTACTTTCCCTCCAGGTGGCATTACAAAATTCCACCCTGTATACTATGACGATATGAAAAGAGACCATTATATAATTTTAAGCTTAGAGGATAAAGAGTCCAGTGAGATATACCAGATGAAATGAAAGCAAGGTGACGAGTTAACCGTTTTTGTATAGATTAAAATCTCTGCGAATGGATAGATTAGGTAGAAGGTGTTCCAGGAAATGCATGCAAAGTCAAGGATACTCCTGAAAAGGCATTATTTAAGACTACAACTATTTCGTTTGCCCCCATCTGTCTGCACTATATTATCAAACAAATATGTTTTACATGTGAAAATCCATCCATTCGCTTAGGCTGTACGGCGTAACGAAGAAACCTCATACATACATACTCTCGAAAAACATAACCCTCCTACGCAAGACTGCGCAGTCGGGTAAAAACTCACTGTAGCTGTAATCCGTACTAAAAATGGCCAAGCTTTTTTGCCGAACCCTATCATCTTATAGGTTACCAAAACAAAAGAACATCACACAGTCTAGATTTACAAAATAAGGCTCCTATTTCTGTTACAAAATACATTGACGTAGCGTGCAAAAGTCCGCTGATGGTTCATAAAGTCCCGGCGGCGCTACGTAAAATCTGAATAAGTAAATGATCGGGGTAGTGGATCGGTGATTGATTTCGTTTTGGGCAGCCTAAGTGATAAGTCGAGGGAGAGTTTAGATTTTAACACTGGTTGGCTTGGTTACAGTGCGAATGAGCAAAAGCAAAATTTCACGTAAGGCCAAATCTAGCTTTTAAGGTTTATGGTCTTTTGAGTTAGTTATGTTTAAGTTGTCCTATAGTTCCTTAAATGATATTAAGCGTCGCAAAGAGAGTACTACCCTTTACTACGCATGGCAAAGATGATGATGAACGCATGGTGATCGTAGTATGGGTGCTAGGTAATCAAAATAGTTAAAAACAATTTCCGTGTGTGAATGAACCGAACAGCGGAAAGAAAGTGGATGTACGTACATACATAATGTACATCCACTTTCTTTAGTAAAAACGAACTAAGTACTTTTTTAATTCATTTTCTTTATCCACTTTTTTTCTTTTTTTTTTTTTTTTTAGCGGAAAGAAAGTGGATGTACATTATGTATGTACGTACATCCACTTTCTTTCCGCTAATCTTATTCTATGTTTTTAAATATGAACTTATCGTATTCACGATTTTAAAAAAACAACCTTAGTAACTACATTAGATTTCCTTGAAAATCTTTTTATTTTTGTTGAAAATCTTTTAACATTTCGCTTAATCTCTATTTTTACACAGCCAGCCATGTTTATGTGACGAACGAGTTACGATACGAGCCAGGGAGCGGTTTATTCGCACTTTGTAAACTGCCAAGACATTTTAGACTCAACCATAAAGACAATAAGATACATTGTAAGAATATGTTGCTAAAAGCACTATCGTGTGTTGCAAATTATCGCATTTTAGGAGTATTGTAAAGTCAAACAAGTATTAGTAACAATGTACAACCCGAGTTCATTTACTAATATTCAGTCTTTACTGTAGTTTTGCCTAACAATACTAGTAGCATTTCGACACTAAAATGTGTTGAAATGAAACTCGAATGTAACAACACAGCCAAAACTAGTAAGAAACTCGAATGTATCGACGACATAGGCATAATTATTTGTTGTATATCAACCGTCAACCAATTTTGTGCCCGTAAGAGGTAAGGTTAGGCCAATCTGGGCACAACCGTCCCCTGGTTGGCAGTGAGGTTACGATAGGCACTCTAAGAAATATAAAATGGCCCAACCGTCCCTATATGAGATAGGGGAACGATTGCCATGCTTACTGAAAATGAGTTTCAACCTCGCTCTAAAGACTGAAGATGACGCTGTGTGAATTATTGTCCTGCATTATTATCATACTAGCTGTAACCCGCGACCTCGTACGCGTTATGCGTACAAGCCTCTAGAACCAGTAGTGTTCGGACATTGTCTGTCAGTGAGTCAGGTCACTGTCAGTCACTCCTTTATAAAGAACTAGCTTTTGCCCGCGGCTTCGCTCGCGTATTTTTGGTATAATAAGTAGCCTATTATCTAAGTTAGACTATGTTGTATGACTATGTATGGAAAACAACTTCCGAATTTCAGAAAACGATGCATGCAATGTATCCTCTTTTTGTAAGGGAAATCTATGTATGTATATGAAAAAAATTGTAGTTATATTGCAAACGGTTGCTAAGCATTTTCGTAAAAACTTTTCGTTTAAACTTAGTTACTTATAGGAAAACACCATCACAATTTCAGAGCACGATGAATCAAATGTGTGATCGATATCGAAGGAAAATCTACTGTGCGTTGTTTATCAGTGTTTCAGGTACTTTTTAATATAAATTAATATCTGTTTATTATTTCTATTTTCTCAGGCCTTCATGATAATAGTGATCCGGTTATTACTATAATTTTGTGCACTAGAATGTGTTTTTTCCTTTTTTATGAGATAGATACGAGTTTGTTCAAATTCCATCTGATTACGAAAGAAATGCCCACCGATACAGCTAATTAGAACGCAAAAGCTCCTCGTTAAACGCGAATAGAATTTTCACAACCCCATAAAAGGAATAATGATCGGTCCGCCGTTAAAAGCATTATCTAGGAACCTGCAAAGCATAATCTCTCCCTGAATGCATAAAGAACTGTAAACGTCAGATATCATCTAATTGAAGTTAAAGTAGAGCGAGAGGTGGAGTCGTTAAAATGCCTAAAGGTAGGGTGAATGGGAGAAGAAATCAAAGGGGAGGCAGGGGTACAGTATCATTGTTTGAAGGAATCTCGTATAGTCACGGAGTGAGTAACGCTATATTTAAAAACAAGAGTGAATTTGTCTTTGTGATACATCGTTGGCGGCATCGTCTCTTTCCAAGTGGGATTGCGAACAAACGAAGGTCTGATAGTAAAAAAACTCAGATCAGTATATAGAGTATAAGTAAGACAACATTAAGTAACTTAAGGATCAGTTGAGCTACCTGTAGATTGTTTGCAACAGTCTGCAGTTAGCTTAATTGTTTCAATTGTAAATACTAGTTGTAATTTATTTCTATTAAGAAAACGAAAACTTTTACATTTCCTAATTAAATTATGCAAAATTCATACTTATGACTACAGTAGATTATGTTCATAATATTTGAAAATACAAAACGATATTATTTTAATTTAACGTTTGGTTTGGTAGATCACCCATACAAATAAATAAAATTAGGTAGTCCGAGCTAAATGGTACCTCCAATAAAACGATTATTAGTAGAAAACAAAAGAGTCACACCTGTTTTTACTAAAGCAGAAAGCACACCTTTAATCTATCATACACGACACTTCAATAAAATTAACTATGATGAATGGAAAAAATTGTCTGTTGGTTTCATCAATCAACAAAGTTAGTTTGCCTCTATAAGGTTGTTTTTAGTGTACGACACGATTCTCATAATCTACGTACATACCACTAAAATTAAAAAAAAAATATTACTCAAATGAGCTGGAAGTAAGCGTCACTGATAGGTATTCATTTTAATAACCTTGTTAAGTTCTAATTTTGGTACTAGACACTTGGTTAAAAAATATCGTAGAAACATGTAATCTTAGAAAAGACCTCTCCACCAATGCCTATTTTTACCTAAACCATTTTACATTCATCAGTATGACCCCTTTAACTTGAATTTTGGAACACTATTGGACAAGACTTTTGAGTCTGACATATATATGTGCCATATAACATATCGACTCGACACAATGTCGTCGTAAAAAACTCAAGGTGTGAATTAGGTAGGTTGATTAGGTACTCGTATGGTTTAATGAAAAGTATATTACGTCATCATAACATCCTTTCGAATTTTCAATAATACCTATCGATCAGCCAATGTTGCCTTAAGACTAGAATGTCGTCAGATCTAAACGCACCACTAAGCATCTGGCACTAATGGCCATATTGTGATAAGCGTTGGTTTTTAATCATCTTCGCTGACAGTGCGCTAATTTGTTAGTCCTTTCAGAACACGACTGGGTGTGGCGACACTATCTAATAGATAGGTCTATTAGCTTCGCGGATATTATGGTTTGAAAGGTCAATTTGTTGACTGGTAGGTGGAACCTGCAATGTTCCACCTTTGTGTATTATTATATACCCTAGACGTTAGAAGTAACCTAGAAAAAATTTTCAAAAAGCAGCTGATCTAAATTGGAAACATTTTGTAAATTTTTAAAATGCATACCAACATTTTTCTGATATCGTCTTCAACGGTTATTTAAAGTGCTTGGATTATATTGATTTCATTTTCATTATTTTGTGTCAGGTCAACACGCCAATAAGAAAATAAAACAACACATTTTTCAACGTAAACAAGCCACAAAATTCTGCTGAAACTATTCAATATTTCAACCTCGAAATGTGATCAGCGAAAGCTACCGAGTCGAGAGTTATTATCGCCGGGGTTAATAAATAAGCAAATAAAGTGACGTCATCAATATTCATGGCGGAATTACCGATGTACGTGTCGAGTCGCTGTTGACAGTGGGTAGTGATTTGAGGGGATTATTACTCTTTGGCATTGGGCTTACAATTTGAATACAATCTTAGTAAGAAAACAAAGTCTCAGTTATAAATTGGTTAGTACAGTGACTTTCACTGATAGGGATACAGGGTTACCGGGTTACAATTTACAGCTTACTGGGTTACTAGATAGAGGGTTACGTATCAAAAATTTAACAGGGGAGGTTACCCCTGCGGTTCCAACTGTGTCTGTCCAGTCTGTGTCCTAATCGGGGAAGGAAAAGTGACTGAAGAATGGGGTCGGCGAGTGTGTGGATTGATGGGCTCGCGGGCCATGTATAGGAGGAAGAGGGGACGCCAGTTGGGCCGCGGAGGTTTTAATTGATCCCGTGGCTCGCGAAAATGGCTAGAGAGAGACACCGGAGAGGTTTTTAGTGGGTATTACGTCCTTGTCATGGCTTCGAGTCGTGCATAATTCTGGTCCCCCCCAGACCAGTTTATACGTAAACGAATATCGTCGCCGAATATAAAACAATAAAAGGAAGGCTACCCCCTGTTTAGTTTGAAGTCAATTCTTACGAGCCGATCGCCACGGATGTCGTAATAGATGACTAAGGGAACCTTCCAGAGGCAGGGCAATAGATTTTTTTGAGTATTTTTAACACCTCTACTGCAATCACCAATTCTTCTGCCAGGGGTGGTAATTATCGCAAAATCCCCTTATTGGAGCAGTCACGTAATCTTTCGGTAAAATAAAGAACGCGAGCTGTTTTAATAACATCAAATTTAATATAACGAAATCAAAACTAATGTAATTTAGAAACTTACGTTTGTGTTCACCAATCGATCATCGGACAAGTAGGCTCCTTCGTCGGTTAACGTTTAATGTATGCAAACTTGTGTCAAAAACGTGAAAACAACTGTTTAAAATTTAACCAGCTGTTGGTGAACTCGGGTTTTCGAACCCGTCAGGGGGTTACATAACTATGAAAGCCACTGTACCCATAACTGACGCTATCTTAATTATGTTTCACAGATGATGAAAGACAGATGATCAATGATTGAATGATGAGAGGACTTGTAGATATTGTGATAGTGAAAAAGCTTTCAGAACTATTTTTTACACGTCAATTAGCTAGGATAAAAGACTGGTTAGGTGAGATTGTGAAAAAGGAATAAAAAAAATAATAAATATTGCTAGACTATCCACACGTAACCGGGGTAAACGTGTTATTGAGTAAACTGCGACTCGGCACACGTAGTGTAAGACGCCCTCCAGCTAGGTGTTATGACGATCTGCGAAAGACTAAAGGCAGATGCTGGATGCGGCCAGCTGAAGACAGGGCGCTATAGCACTCATTAGGTATGCCCAGCAGTGGACCAATATAGGCTGCTGCTAATGATGCAACTATCCACACAGAAGGATATGGAAATAATTTATTAAATACCCCGTCAAAATGATTCTAATGCTACAAGCTGTGCAGCACATTTTCGTAAAGCACGAACATCCACATTCATACATTCTCGTCCCTCATCATTTGCAACGTACCTCATTTCCTCATCTAACATAATCCACTTTTCTACAAAAAAACTCCGGCGAAAAAATAAATATCAATAAAAACAAAAAATGGAGTAAACCCAACTCTAGCTAAAACTGGTTCATCTGTCATCGTTACCCAATCCGAGGAGGCAAGGGTTATCTTCAGGTACAGAAAGCGGTTAGGGGAAAGAAAAAACAATTTTGTACAGGATTTGCCGACTTCTTTATGGAGTGTTTGACGATCTAACTTCGGGATTACGGTTTCTTCTAAGTTCAAAAGATGTGATTTAACTTGCCGATTTTTGTTGGCCTTAATCTTAAGTTTCCTGCTGAATTATTAAAACGAGTTTGCGTGAATGCGTTGAGGAAGTGTTTAAGGCTTTTTTCTGCAGATATTTTTAAAGGGTTTGCTATCTTGTAGCTTTGAAGTTTTCGGCGCGGATGGTGTGCTCATGACGTGAACTTAAATGTTATTAAAGAACTTTCCTTGTGCGGGTTATAGACAAAGCTGCATTTTAAATTAACTTGATTTTAATTAAAAAGCCACTTTTATGTTACGACTCATTCTTTGTACCCACTTAAATTAAGTAAAGTTAAGACAAAATTTTTTAGGTGCTACGTTGGCTTAGTACGTAAAAGCCTTTTCTAGTTTACGAATCTTACGTGAAAGCTGACAAATCCAACACGTCAATAGACTGTCCTCTTTTCTTGAAAACCAAATCATCATTCCCAAACGATGACGTAAAGCCACCAAATCCAGATCAGCACAAAACATCCAACATAGTCAAATACGCGCCGAACAGCAAACTTTTTACGACGCTAGACAATCGCGAGCCATTTAGAAAGAGCTTACCAAGACTTACAAACTACCACTAACTATAGCAAAGTCGGTAAAGTCTGTTCGTATCGCAAAACTGTGGAACTTTATTCACAAATTGACTCCACGTATTCGCTTAAGATGCAGTTTCTTTCATCCAAGCTCAGCTTGTGGGGTGGTGTTTGGTGTGAGATTTAGCGGCAGGTGTTGAAATAAAATTAGATGTAGTATTGACTTTTTATATTCTCAGTACAGCGTGACCCTGAGTTACGAGCCGCAGCTCCAGGAACGGACACACGTGCACGTGCGTGATGTGATGGGCAATGAAAGTATATGGCAGTAAGATAGCTGTTGAGCTAATGCGACATTCTGTTTGTCACAGAGCCACTCTCATTACCTTTTTGGTTGCCTAGAAATTGATTATAAGCAATAAGACTGCCAATTCTATTGCTGTTCTATAGAAGTAATGTAAATCATATGCAACTTGTTTCATAAGACGATGGGATGAACAAAATGTTGTCCCTACCAATGCATTGGTAGGGACAACATTTTGTTTACTTTTACCCACAAACCATTGCAATGGTTTGTGGGTAAAAGTGATGATGCACTCCTAGTCGAATTTTTCCACGGCGGCCAGTCTCAACGAAGACTAGCCAGGTGCGCAGGACTTAATATTGTGCACAAGTCTGCGCGCAAACACAGGTGCACTCTCTATTCCCTCTCTCTCATAATGCTGAGACGGCAGACCGACACGACTGGGGAGAGGTTAGGCGCAGGACCAACGTGCTTTACGAGGCGGAAAGGAAGTTGGCGGTGTACGGGGGTATAACACCGCCAACATCCTGACTCCGGGTTGCTACTGTGAATATTTCTTGCTATAAAAGTCCCAATAACACAAATCTTGGGCCGACCCGGGACTTGAACCTGAGACCTCAGCGGCTGAACACGCGACGGCTAGACCAAAGAAGCAGTCAAGGGTAAAACCATATATATAATAAACCTAAGATTAGCTATTATCGTATCTAGATAGATAGATCTTCAAACCGATGTCAATCGCTTCAGTTTATATTTTCAGTGTGAGCTTGTAGGTATTTAGAAATAAGAAAACTAAGCAGAATGGCGTTCCAAACAGTTTTGCATCTGAACTTTGTTTTACTTAGTTCTGTGCTGTTTGCTAGTTTGAAAACATCTAGACGACTGAAGTGGTAGAGTAGTTACCTAAGTAACTTATGATAAACTACATAACCGGATAAAGAATTAAATCGAAAAGTTTACTCTCAAATAAAACCAAGCTACATTATGATAAAGTACATGATAATGAATTTAACAAAAAAAAATATCAAGACCGAAGAAACTATTTTGGGAAACAAAATATAAAAGCTTTTCGCTTTCAGGAAACGTTGCTTCCAATTATTCTGGTTAAAAAATTGACTAAATAATAATTAAACTTGTACAGGGTGAGGGATACAAATACTTCAGGAAATGGAAGTATCAAAAAAATATAAAATACTTTTTCTATTTAATTTATGGATTAGATAATTACCTAATGATAGGTATGGTTCTCTGTAGGAGTGTTTAGCTAAACACGCACAAGCCAAACCAAAGTTCCCAAGAAAACAATCACTGATAATCAAGCAGGGTCGGACCCAAAGCAAACAAACCGGGATGAAGTCCACAACATCAACTTTAAATACGTACCCGAAAAACAAACTGCCGGATCCGAACAACAAACGTAACAGTAAATTACACAGCAATCTGCTTCGGGCTAGTGATGTTCCGAAATAAAAATAAAGTCTAACTATCGATACGACTTACACTTGTTTCTATTTTTATCGATGCAAGTTGTCACGATGTATCCAAGCCGTGGAGTAAACCATAGAGCTGAGAGTCTTTTTCTATTCGACCGAAAGAGACCGTATTTATATTTTAACGAAACTACATTTAGCGCTATTTGATGGTAACTCAGAACTATTTTACCTATAATGAAAAGTTTACCAACTTATTTAACCAATATTCTAACCGATTGAATCGATTTAAAGTTCTAAGACACAATTTAAAACTAAATTTAATAAAAAAAATACAATTAATTAATATAAACAAATTAGAACTAGTATTTACAATTAAAAAAGTTGAGCTAACTGCAGACAATAGGCAGCTCTTTACCCATCCATATTAATAACGATCAGAAGCTGAAAAAAACGGCAAAAAAAAGAAAAAAACAGAACGTCCATAGTCTATTATTGACTTAATCAACACTGTATAACGCATTGACTACCCAACCACAGCTATGTGACCGGAAATAGTTCAGCTACAACCATGCGCGTCATGGTCACTACCTACGTTAAAATCTTCAATTACTTAATCGAATACCGCTTTCAGTGTCCCCTCTCTAACGCTACCGGAACCGTATCCATGTTATTTGTTCAAAAGCAATCCCTTTCTGAGAGATATGATTAAAACGGTGCATAGGACACCGCCGAGGGAAATCACGCCGGTCGCAGTGCATAATTAGCACTCCAAAGGCGACTCTCGACTGTTTGATAATACAGAATCTACTACTAATTCTGTGTTCCTACCTATAGTTAAAACTGTATTCACTGGTGAAACGTTTTGTTGTATGGCGCACACAGTTATGGAACCGAATCGCAGGCAAATGTCACGTCTCAACTCCGAAAAACAAAAGAGTTTAAACTAAACTTTCAAATGAGTCAATCGCGCCATCTTTTGTTTTTATGAACAGCGCAATTAAATAAATGCATACGATTTTTAACCAACTCAAAAATAGAAGAGGTTCCTAATTTATTGGTATTTTTGAAAAGCAAAATCTAAAATTCTTTTTTATTCGCTTTTTATTAGCTTCACCTGTATGTTTGTATGTTTGTTTGTAACCGACTTCTTTGGGCGCGATTTTGACCCACTTTAAACGGCCAGATTTCGTTCAAACTTTGTAGATTTATTGAGGACCGATGACAATACACTAATTTGATAAAATTATTCAAAAAAACAAGCTATTATAAATAATCCAAACTAAAAAGTAGAAAATAAATAATAGTTTAAAAAAACTAAAAAACACGCTTTTTATAGAAAACCGAACTAAAAAATAGAAAATAAATTTTAATGAATTTAAATTAAGAAAATAGTGTTAAAAATTTCAATTTTATTTTATTTTTATTTTATTGTTTACACAAAATCCACAGCTCTCCTAAATAAAAGTAACTTAACTTAAGAATATCACTTACAGCCAATAACAGGATTTAAATTTTATAAAATTTTAAAAACTTAAGACGACAGTCACCAAAACTTTCGATATGACATTAACTAAAAACAAAGATTACACAAAACAAACTACTAACTATTAAACTAAGTCCATTATAAGTAAGTAGGTGTCTACTAAAAAATATCATTACAGTACCTTCACATATATGGAATGGTAATCAATTATATTAACTTATAAAACATATATACTACAAAATTAGAACAAAATATAAACCACCTATAAAACGCTACTCTTATCCGAGAGTATTTGCAAAAGATCACGCTTAAATGATACTTTACAATTAAAGAAAATATCCAATGAATTAAATATATTATTAAAATTTCTATGAAGCCGGGTGACCGGTGAATAAAATGCATAATTCGTTTTAGTTGATATAACGGCGAAAATTTTTGAACCTGTATGTCTAGTCCTAGTTCGCGGTGTATTCAGGCGTAATAATTTGGAACACAACTATTGAGAGTCGATATACCCATTGCATATCCCGTGCAGGAAGGACATATCCGCGATAACTCTTCTGTCTTCGAGAGTCGTCAAACGATGGTGAGCACATGCTGCTTGGTAGTCATCAAAGCTCGTATAGCATCTATAGTTAAGGTTTCTTATAAACTTGCTTTGAATACTTTCCAGGCTCTGTACATAGGTTGTATAATGTGGGCTCCATACAACTGAACAATATTCTAAAACACTCCTTACGTAGGAGTAATATAACGTTTTGACACATCCTACGTCGGAGAACGGTCGGCTTACCCGTAAAATAAACCCTAGATTTTTGTAGGCTTTATTGACTATAGCCTCAATATGTTCAGAAAACATCAATTTTGAGTCCATAATGACGCCAAGGTAGGGACCTTGGCGTCATTATGGACTCAAAATTGACTACTGAGTTGACTTTACTTAAAATACAGTTATTTATTCGGTAGCTAAATTCAATAGGGCATACTTTTCTGGTAAAAGATATAGTTGAACACTTGTTAATATTAACGTCAATACGGTTTTCCGCGTAATATTGGCCTAATCTATCAATGTCCTTCTGAAGGTTTTCACAATCTAAATTATTAGTTATCTTCATATATATCTTTGTATCGTCCGCAAACATTAGGTAATTAGCAGATTCGAAACATTTACCCACGTCATAAAGGTACGCTGAATACAGAAGCGGACCCAGAATGGAGCCTTGAGGCACCCCTGATGGAATTTCCATAAAATCTGAACAGTATCCTCCTACAACAACCGCCTGAGACCGGTTGCGCAGATAAGATTCCATCCATCTTAATAGGTTACCTCGAATACCGAGTTGACAGAGTTTGTGTAAAAGTATGATGTGATCTACGCGATCAAACGCCTTCTCAAAGTCCGTGTAGATCACATCAACCTGAGAGCCACCGTCCATACCGTTAGCTACATAGTCGAGAAATGTTGTTAAGTTAGTTGCAGTTGATCTGCCTTTCAAGAAGCCATGCTGCTCAGCTGGGATACACATAGATATAGCAGGGTATATGTGGGCATGGACTACTTTTTCAAATAATTTGCTTAAGACGTTAAGTATTGATATAGGGCGGTAGTTTTCAATAGATGTCTTGAGACCTTTTTTATGAATCGGCACAATGTGAGCTCTCTTCCAAATATTGGGGAAGTAACCTTCCTCTAAACATCTATTGAAAAGCATCGCTATAGGTACAGACACAGCGTCTGCACATTTAACAAAAAACATAGGAGGGATCCTGTCACTACCCGCCCCTTTAGATGTATCGATGTTCTTAATGAGTTTATTTATATAGCTTTTGCATACCACTACGTCACGAATATTATTTAAATTTCAATGAATATAAGTTAATGATAGTGTGAATAAAAAAAAATATTTTATTTTAAAAAAAGCGTGGGGTGCATGGTGTCAATAGTTATAAATATTTTATTGACAGATATGAGTAGAGTGATTATCATTTCGATAATATTTTAAAAAGCACCCCACGCTTTTTTTAAAATAAAATATTTTTTTTTATTCACACTATTATTAACTTATATTCATTGAAATTTTTAACACTATTTTCTTAATTTAAATTCATTAAAATTTATTTTCTATTTTTTAGTTCGGTTTTCTATAAAAAGCGTGTTTTTTAGTTTTTTTAAACTATTATTTTTTCCTTTAACCCTTAGACACGTTATTTCAAATTACTTAATGTAAAAAGAGGAATTAACTAAATTGGTTTTATAAAAAGAGAATAAATAATTATTCAAATTATCACACTACGTATATTCAAGACTAATGTGCCTAGAATAAGCTCACAATATCAAATTATTATCTGAATAATCACATCATTACGCGCTTATTTCGTGTTCTTTGAGCGTTACGGAATCTACACGTGAGCTCAAAGGGTTCTATTGCAAGAAAGATTTGTTAATGAAGACACTGTTCTTAACGCCTATTGTTTCCCATGCCTGTGTTTTAGAGCTCATTAAATTAGAGGACGAGTACAGTCAACGACAGAAGAGAAACCAACAACAACAAATAATGAATTAGATTTTTGCGTAATACTAAACTCAGGCACGACCATGCGGGAATCCATTTAGAATATCGTATTATTATTATTATTATTAGCCAAATTTATCCCACTGCTGGGCAAAGGCCTCCCCCCCACTCTCTCCAGATCTGGAGATCGTATTATAAGAATTAAAATTTACCTAGTAACTATTTTACTTTATTCGTTTTCAAAAAATGCAACTGCATATTATTGGATCCTTAGAGAGAGAATTACTCGGAATTGATACTATTAAATAATTGTTATATTTGCTAAACAATAAAATTTTAAATATGTAGCATTTTAAAATCGAGCAGGTATTTCAATTTTTGAATGGGACAGTACTACACCAATGTTTTCGTTAGAGTTGTGAGTTTATGTGAATCGCGGTCGGTATTGTATGGTGTCAAGAATCAGTGGTTAGACGGGGTTTTGTTTATGTTGGACTAAAGTAGGTTAATAGCTTCCTATTGTTCATACAATTTATGTCAAAGGATGGATGGCAATTTAATGAAGTTCAGAAATATAATGAAAGCCGGCAAACTCTGCATTCAAAATTGCTGACCATAAGTGCGTAGCTCAGAGTAGTAGAAGTGAATGACAACCTCTGTGGCGCAGCGGGCGAAGGTCTGCTTGTGACGCAGGAGGTTACGGGTTCGATTCCTGCCTCGAGACAAATGCTTGTACGATCTGAAGATATTTGGCCAGGGCGTTCTGGATCTTTTCTACGTATAATAAAAAAATATCTATCTATGTATTGTATTATGTATATCAGTTATCTAGTACCCATAACACAAGCTCTGCTTAGCTTGGGGCTAGATAATGCTCTGTGAATTGTCCAGCATTATTTATTTATTTATTTTATTATATTTATAATATATATCAATATAGTTGTAAGGAGTAGCCCCAAGAATGTCTGTGGTGTCGCGGCGTATCGACTACTTCAACTGGCGGGTGGATGTCGTAAGAGCCGATAAAAGGAACCTACCAAAGGACAGCAGTAGGTATCCTTCTGAGTACTTTTAACACCTACCAGCTACCAGCCGTCGTTTCTTAGCCCTGGGCTATGGCAATCAGTATCAGTTTGAAATCAAATAAGCAATTAATAATAATAACGTTTATTTCCTTTACATAATGAGCTCATACCTAAATAAGTCACATTTTAAACTAAAAGATTATTAAAATTTTAATCGATACTATAAAAATTAAGAAAATAATTTCTTTGTGTTATGAAAATTTTCATTCAACAACTTATTCTTTAGACAGCATAAAATAACACCTCACTATGACGTTTCATACAAACGACGAAAAAACAAAGTCTGCACAGACTTTGTTTTTTCGTCTAACTAAATCGTACAAAACATCCTTCGCACACCATCACTCACAATTCCTAGCTCCTTATATTTATAACAAACATAATAAAATAGAAACTGCTTAAACTCATTTAGAATGTAAACGTTTTGACACACGCTACTTAAAAAACCTTGACTACTCTCAGGGCTCACTTGTTAGATATTAAATCTTAAATTTGGGCTATATGTATTTATCTATTAATATTTTCAGCTATCTCTGTTATAATGTATTTTCTACTGTATCTGTGTTAAGTATATACAGTATAAATACGTTTTAGATTTACTTATAAGTATGATATATGGGTACGTAATAGTTAGGGTTGCACAATTATTATATAGTTCTTTTTTATTCACTGTGAAAATTCTAGTTTCAGGCATCTGTGAACTTAGTAGCTGGAGATTTGAGTCCTCGTGTTTACTTAAAAGTTTAATGTAAACTTAGTTAAAGCGAGGTGTCACTATCTTTGACCATGATAGTTTTAACACAAGCAGTAGTAATATTTGTAGTACAAACATACTACAAAGATTACTAAATGTCAGGATAATCATTAAAATAGTCTGTAAGTACCAACTTTATAAGCCTACCTTTTGTGAATAAAGCGTGGTTGTAGATTTTATCATTGACAATTGTAATCTTAGGTTCATCATATTTTATCATTTATTTCGGTAGAGTTTAGAGTGTAGCCAGTCAATTAATATCCAGACGACCGCAATCAAAATTATTGCAACAAAAATACGTTGCGGTTTCCAAGTCGTCGTCGGTCTGCCCTCGCAAGGTTCCTTCCACAATATATTATTTAGAGAGCGGTTACATTTAATGCTCTTAGCGCGAATGGGTGTCATAATAATATCAGTCTAGAACTGCTGAGCGAGGAAATATTGCGCTATTTTGTGTGGAGTTTTAATCTTTTTTGAGCTGCCGACAAGAAGCTTATGTTTTCAATTGTTTGTAACATACATAAGTTTCTACAGTTGAAAAAGGAAAGGTCCTTTTATTTCATGTTTTATGCTTTGTAAAAAGTTGGGGGAGCTTATGTTTCTTCTCGTAAGTTTAATTTCTTTAAAACATAGCAACTAAACGTATATAAACTAGTCATGTGCGAGTCATACTCGCACAGAAGGGCACGATATAATTATTTATTTTAAACAAAATAGTATGTATTGTTGGAACAAATACCATCTAATATTATTATATTATTTTTTATCACACTATCTGAAAAATTCAAGTAGACAATGACAGTGACAAACAGACAGCGGAACGTAATAGTACCGTAGACACCCTTTGATTATGGAGCTGTAAAAATATTCTTTTCGTCTCTTCGATTTTTCTTTGAAACAAAACAAACGGCTGGTAATTTGTCACAGTGATTCAGTGTTCATATGCCAGTGAATGGGTTAGTTAATGTGACAAGCTGTTTTGAATTTTAAATGTGACTACGCCCACTCCACTATGCTTTCATTAACGTCCTTATGAATATTATTCGAGCGATTAGTTTTGCATTGCCAGTAGTTTGATTTTGTTATGAATAAATCATAATAAAAATATTTGAAAGATATCTAATGTTCAACAGCTGCACTGAAATTTTATTGTACACCGTCTCTTACTTTTTTAATGCAGTTAGCAATTGTTTCAAACGTAAATACTAGTTCTAATTTGACGACCTCTGTGGCGCGGTGGGCGAAGGTCCGTCTGCGACGCAGGAGGTTGCGGGTTCGATTGCCGCCTCGGGACAAATGTTTGTACGATCTGCAGATATTTGTTCAGGGTTGATGTTTTTCTATGCATAATAAAAATATCCATCTATGTAGTATATTGTATTATGTATAACAGTTATCTAGTACCCATAACAGAAGCTCTGCTTAGCTTGGGGCTAGATGATGCTGTGTGAATTGTCCAGCATTATTTATTTGTTTAATTTATTTCTCTAATTTGATTGTAATATGCTTTGCAATAAAGAGTTATAATGCTCTCTAGGCTTAAAAAATTACTAAGGCTTAGAAATGTATCCAGTGATTTTCCATTTTGATTTCAAGAAGAAAATGAATTGAAAAATTGAAAATTGTTTATTTGTATATAAATATTTTACTCTAAATGCTAAACAGTTGGTAGGACATCCTTTTATATATGTAAACATACTTGTGCCAGGATGTCCTGCTCCTAAATTCAAATACAACAAATAAACTAAATTAATTAATATTAATGATTAAGTATGCAAATAACAAATTTTCCAAATTAATTACGAATGATTATTCAATAACAAATAATCTAAGATATAAATCGAACAACACGTGTGGCGGCCCTGATGATACAGGCGTCCATAGGCTGCTGTAACCGCTTTCCATCGCCGGCCGCACGCTTGTCTGACATTTATGTGGTACTAGCTTTTGTCTGTAACTTCGTTAGCGTGGTAGACAGGGTAACCCATTGGCAATAGTACATCATTTTTATCTATTGACCTCGATAACTAGTTGATCTCTCAAATCTCAACAACTGTTTTTGCTTACTTACTGCCTGTTGTAAATGTTACTGGACGTGCTCAAGTAAACGCTTTTCTTTAAAAAAAACATCCAAAACCCCCTGTTTTTCTTCCATACAGGGATTATGCCCTCCCAAGCCCCCTGATTTTTAGTTGATCTCGCTAAACTACAACTGTTTCTGTGAACTTACTGTTGTAAATGTTAGTGGACATAAACCCCCGTTTATTTTCCTTACAGGGAAGGGACTACGCCTTTTATGGCATTATAGATGACTATGGACGGCTAAATAAAAAAAAAACTACACTTATAACATACACTCATAAAAAATAAAAAAAACGTACAGACGAATCTAGAACATCATCCTTTTTTGAAGTCGGTTAAAAAACCTGAGAGTAAGTCAGAATATGCCTACGGCGTAGACGTGCTACGACGTAGAGGTCCTACGCTGTAGCTAATTTAAGTTATTACGCGTAAGAATATGGGTAAAGTTAGAATTAGTATTCTGATAAATAATCAACACAGATCAAAATCAGTCAGTGATACTGATTCCACATCCCTGGCTCAAATTTGTCAATATTTTCAAACCAATTCATTTTATAAAGTGTTTCGTTGAGCAGATATTATTAAAAACTCGGCAGCTATCCGATGTAACCTATCGATACCTTCCACCCACAGTAGCGTCATATTTTATACGCGCGCAGGGTTTGGTTCAAAATTATTTGATTAAAAAGGACATATTTTGTTTCAAAATCAACTTCATAAGTAAAGACTTGGTACCCTCTATCGTATTAGGTACGTCCTGTCAGAATATAGTATGTCGTTTTGAATAAGTTGAGTCAAAGAATACCTTAGACTATGAAATATAGATTCTAAAGTAACATCGGTGTAAATGGATATTTTTTAACTTTTGCAATCAAAAATTTAGGGAAATCCGGACTAAGATGTTTTATTTCTGGAAATAAAATAAATTAAACAAAAATAACATATTCTAAAAAAAGCAAAACAAACGAATTATCATTTTTTTTGTCTTATCTTCCAAAGAAACGCAGTATTCTATAAATTACACCATCCATCTCAGCTTTTCACAGTACACGTCCTGACGCGATACATCAGCGAACTATTGGCACGGTCGCAGCCCTCTCATTTGCATGTAAATTGAATAACGCTGTGACCTCGGACACAGCATTTCGTCCTTTCAAGATGTTACGTGCGTTTTACTTCGTTATTGGGAAAGCAGCTTCGTTTAATAGTTTTGAGCTTAGTTTTTCGTGAGTAATTTATGTCTAGTCAAAAAAAAAAAACAAAATCAAAAACTCTTTATTTCCATAAATACAATAAATGTACACTTAGAAAAGGTCAAAATATAAAAGTAAACACTGACACGGAAATAAAGTGATATTTTTCATTTCTGTCGCTTCGATAAAGCGACGAAGAAACATAAAAAGTACAACTAGGCAGTAATTTACACTTGCTCTTTAAAGCTACGTAACCCTTTTTGTTCATTAATTTTGATTAAGGCATAAATAAAAAAAATATTAATTTATTTGCGGAAAAATCAGTCTCTAACAAGTGAATAAGGGTTACCAAAATTCAAATAACCTGTCCTATTTTTGGCTCATAACTCTTAAAACTTGACCAATCAATCCCAAAACCAATCAATCAAAACTTGCCAATCAATCTTCAGTCAAGACATCAAGGAGAAATGGCGTGTTAAAACATTTGCGGCGACGCCAAGGATTGCCGGTGCTATTGGTGGTGGCAGGTTGCAATCGAGGCTTGTGGTTTCTGTCGATTTGTTGCGGTCCCTGCGATTTGTTTTACTTGCTGCTATACATGAATTCATCAATTTGCCGGTAACTTACTGGTAATTAAAATTGTGTGATGGTTAATAAGCTGAGACATTTTAGCCAGGATCTTGTTTAGCAGAAATAAGAACTATGTTCATAAATAATTGGTACATAATTATTTGAAAACTTGCCGTTGTTCCGTTGTTGTGTTTTGAATAACAACAATGGAACAACAACTGAAAGAAAAACAAGAACTGTCCCTGAATGAGTTGGGCGTTTAGTATTCAGCAAAATCGGATTTCTCATTCTTGTATACAAGGTGGTGGGTACTTTTGGGAAAACTTTAGGCCAAGATGACTCATGAATTCCAAACATGCCCACGCGGGCCGTATGCGATTGTTTTTTTTTTGTAATTTTGCATTACGCGAATAAACTTAGCGACGAATTTAGCTATAAAAAGACTAATGTCTTTATGGCCGTGTGCCAGTAGTTAAATCTGATTCTTATCAATAATTTTAAGCAGAGTTGATTCCAAACGAAAAACATTGAAATAAATAAACAAATTCAACGCTGTTTGCTTGCAATCCATCTTTCTGCGCGATACCTCGCATAATGCATAAACTTGTTTGCCAGCCAGATGAAAAATCAACAGAATCGCACGATCGTTTATGTTCAAAACCCAAGCAATTTTGGGTGATTTCATTCATTTAACAGTTTGAGAACTGATTTGAATATATTTTTTAAACCAAAATTATAGATCAACTAAACTAAAATAATAATAATAATAAATAATACTGGATAATATAGCGACTGACCGGGGCATTTCATCATTGACACAGCTACAGCCGCCATAGTCGAAGCATTGGCATTGGCGAGCATTCTCGTATTTATTTGAAAAAGAGGAGTGTGATAGTTTTTCCACTTCAGTAGTGGCGCAGTAATTGCGAATACAATGGGTCTTTTTATTATTGTATCCGTCAGGATACATATATTCGTGAAGTTTGAAATAAAGTATTGTACGTAAATAAATATAAAGTACCATAAATTACATTGTCCGCCTAGTGAAAACTTCCCAAAGAAAATGAACTATCTCAAGCAAATATAGACAAACTGGTAACAAATGAAAATAACATGCAAACGAATTTAATCGTATCAGTCTAGTCTAGGATCTTGCACCATCTTCAATCACCAATGTTTTCACTGCCATTTACCAGACCAAACGACTTCAAAGCATTGAAAAGTAAAATAAATTAAAAAAACCGCAGCTATAAAGACAAACGGACCATTCCACCCAAAGCAGATTAAATCTCTTCACACACAATTTGGTGGCTGTTTTTACGAACCGTCTGCAAGGGAAAATAGCCTTTGTGTCAAAGAAGTAGTCGTTAAGTCTGCTGATAGGAAATATAGACGTTTTGTCTTGGTGATGTGTCGGTATTGTTTTCATGTCCGCCTCTATAGAGGTATCTGGTTACAATTTGTATGGGGATGTTCTCTGGCGCTATGAAATAAGCGAATTTCACAAGTGGGGTTTCAAAAGTAAGTAGAACTCCTTGTACCTTCTTTGTTTCGATTTACCGTGGAATATTGTTGTAGATTCCAAACATTCTTACCATAAGACACAAACAAGGTTCGTATTAACCCATCGATACACACCACATACCAAATTCATAAAGAATCTATAAATTTTGTAAGCAATCCTGTAAAACCTAGACATTTTTAACTGTTGGGATTTAATGGCTATTTCCTTTGTCAACTTTTTCATCTATTTGTTAATGTTTTAAGGAAATAAAAAAGGAAAGGTACGCGTTCCCAAAATTCAGACACGCGGTAGAGTATCACGCAATTTCAGAATAACCTTTACATTACATAAAAACCATTTGATTCATAAAATATCGCTGGGCATAAACCGTTTCACCATCAAGCGGTTTGTTTCGAATTCCGCTACAATTCCAACCCACCCTCATACAGTTGCTTAGAGTAAACAATTAATCAGTTATGACGAAGGTGCTATGGCAACAAAGGGTGTCTTAATAAGGTGATACTCGGGCCCTTTATAAAGGATGTTGTTGTTAGCCATTGTCTAATGTTTGGACGGTTTCAAGTATCAACGGCATAATACCATGTTGTTTTGCAAAAGCTTTTATAAATATATTGAAAACAAAGGAAAATGTTTCGATGTGTTGAGTATGCGAGCTGTTTTTGTCTGTTGTATGATACCTCAAAAGAATGATTGTTGAATTTTAATTTGATTCTGTCTGTAGGGTCTGGGTGATTTCTATGTATAGTAAAAATATCTATAAATAGTTTTATGTACATATGTCATCTAGTACCCACAAGACAAGCTCTGCTTACTTTGGGGCTAGATGATGCCGTGAGGATTGTCCAACATTATTAATAAGTAGTGTGGATTTTTTTTTGTCCTTTGCTGGCCAATAACATCTTCTTTTACTGGCCAATAACATCTTCTTCTAAAGTACATCTTTGAAATAAACATAACACTGCCATAATAAATTCATCACATTTTCTTCGTAAATAAAGTCGACTTTATTAAATTGAAGCATAAAGCGAATTCAATAACTTAATCTACTTACATTCACCCTCAGACATAAGTGACACTTAACGGAACCTTTACTTAAGATTAAGTTATTTTTCACCTCAAAATATTGTTTCAGTTTTCCTCTTATTTTGTCACGTTCCTTGCTAATGGTCAAATTGTGAAGTTCCATTTTCTGCTTATTTTTCTGGCTTGGTCTTTTATGGCATCCGATTATTAAGGTTGGGGCAAACGAGCAACATATATTGACTGATGTCAGCCATAAATCGATCAAAAAGCCATTTTGACATTGGGTATACGCCTACCAGAGTTCTTAGTATGGGATGTACGCATTATTTTTACGAATACTTTCGTCGTTTTCGAGTCTTTCATATAGCGCCTTGCCTTGATTTTGAGTGATTTGTTGCACTTTGACATGACAGCGGCAGTCACTTCTGCGCCATTGATGTTATAAAAGAAAGTATGCAGAGCACTATCAACATAGCTTTGTCATAGAAATACCTTCAATTCATGATTAAAAAACAAAATAAGAACACAAAGGAAAACATTTCACACGGTACTTGGACCGAATCTAAGTTTTTCCCTTAGGATCTATGAGCGTACTAAGTCTAACCCAAACACGTCAATCATAGAGGTAAAACACGGTCACTCAACAATTCTCTTGATTTCGAAGCCAAAAACAAATCTATGTGTGAGTTGACAAGCATAAATTATAACTTCAGTGCTTTCACGCATACGAGCGCACGAATACGCATAGGAAAATGAGACGTATTTTTCGCATTTTTTGGCTAGATACACCTCGTTTGTGTCTACTACTATTCTATGCCTTTTATGTGTAAGACATCTATGGTTATCGATTACTTTATCGAATGTTTTTTGTATTGACTCGGACTAAGAGTCAGCACTCTCGATCGAGAATGATGTGAGTAAATTTTATTCCCGAGGGATCAGTATGTATCCCGCAAAATTATAATCAGTGTAAAATTAATAAATAATAAATAATGCTGGACAATTCACACAGCATTATCTAGCCCCAAGCTAAGCAGAGCTTGTGTTATGGGTACCTACTAGATAACTGATATACTTAATACAATACACTACATAGATAGATATTTTTTATTATACATAGAAAACATCCAGAACGCCCTGAACAAATGTCTGCAGATCGTACAAACATTTGTCCCGAGGCGGGAATCGAACCTGCAACCTCCTGCGTCGCAGGCAGACCTTCGCCCGCTGCGCCACAGAGGTCGTCAAAATTAATAAGGGATTAAACTAAAAAAAAACATTCAAATTATGAACAATCGAACAGCGAGGCGTTAAGTTTATAAATAAAGAAATAAAAGTAAACAACGGCCCTTAGGTGGCCACAAGTTAATTCTACCATATGAATTTTGTTGTTATATTTTATAAAATCCCGAGATAAATATACGTACGCACATTCAAAGTATTTTCTTACATTTATTTCCTTTTATTTGATAAGGACCTACGCTTAATCTGCTTATACAACGTTTTACCTTTTCTTTGACGTCAAATTTAACCTTACTGTAGATAAGCTTTCTTCAAAGTGTTCTGATTCAAAGATTTCCTTCTATCTTTATGCCTTTAGACAAGATCTTTGGTCCATTGAAAGTAAGGTTATAAATTCTCAATGTAAAAGTGAAGGTACCTACATAAATAAAATGTTTGTTTCCTGCAGAATCTGTAGATCTTGTCAATTTTGGCCAGAGATTGAAACTCTAAAGCTCCTTTTGGATTTGAAAAGATTACTGTTTAGGGGGAAGGGAGATAAAAGTCATAATTTGACTATTTACTATCCATACTAAATTTAAATTCAAAAGTAACTCTGTCTGTCTGTTACTTTTTACGCCTAAACGACTGAACGAATCTTAATGAAATTTGACAGGGAGGTAAACGGTATCCCGGAGGTGGACATAGGCTACTTGAAAAGAGCGTGCAAAGCTGTTGGCAGAAGCTAGTTCAGTATAATATTCTACGATTTGAATTCTTATTAGACTATTAGATGCAAACAAAATATTACGTTTGTTATCGATATAAAGTTATATTTTGAGTTATGACTTTATACGTGCCTCTCCCAAGGTTTGACGACCTCTGTGACGCAGCGGGCGAAGGACCGCCTGTGACGCAGGAGGTTGCGGGTTCAATTGCCACCTCGGAGCAAATGTTTGTACGATCTGCAGATATTTTCCCAGTTCAGGGTGTTCTGGGTGCTTTATATGTATAACAAAATATATTTATGGACATTGTGGTATTAGATACCTCATATACTTATATATATACATATAGTACCCATAGCAAAAACTCTGCGTGACTTGGGGCTGGATGAAGCTTTGTGAATTATCCAACATTACGGGTATTTATTTTTTATTTGCTATCAATATGAAATTCCCTGTTTTCAATTCCTTCAAGCAGCAATTACCAGTCACAACTTAGCAATAGGCCCAACAGCGTCGTATCCTAAAAATGCCCAGTTTCATTTAGAGGACCATCCAAATTAATTGATCTGGAGATTCGCGAAAATTGCTCCCCCCTCTCCCTCCCAACAGTGTATCTTTGGCTTTAATTTAGAATTGTTAGCGCAAAGGGAATGCAATTTACGTAAAATAATTGTTTGATTTCGAACATCCCGGCATTTGGTTACCCTCCACGGGACCTTAATTTAGTTTATGAAAAAGGTCTTGACCGGGATAATTTAATGAAATCGCCTTTGTTTTTAGTAATTTTTTTCTTAAAATTCATTAGTGATTAGAAAGGAAACATACTTTATATGAAAGCGCTGTTATACGGTCTATAGAACGTTAATGATTTCTCGTGACACCAAAATGAAATTAATTCCGTTTTCTATTAAATAAACTGAATTTAAAACCATTTTTATGAATTTTTCACTAGTTTCTGCCCGCGGCTTCGCATGCGTTGTTTCTATGGAAACGTTTAATCTCTCAACATCTTTACATCGAAACTATTACATTTATAATATTTGTGTGATTTACGGATGAGAAGACATGCAACTCTATCAGATAATCGAAATCTTGACGAAAGTAAACCACCTTTTTCATTTAAAACAAGATCCTTCAAGTGCGAGTGTATCTCACGCGCCGAGAATTCCGAACGTGTGTCAATTCAATAGTTCGCTATTTAATGAATACCTAAAAATAGAAGGTGCCAACCTACAAATTCCAAAAAGTACATATTTTACAGAAATTTCAAAAACTGTTTTACCAACCAATACCTTTTATTTGTAGCCCCCCCCCTTTAAAAATTATTCACCCCCTTTTTGACCATTTTTTTAAGTGTTCTACTTACATACTTCTCTATATTTTTCCTGTAAAATATAGACTCATATCTATAAAAGCTCCATATATTTCAAATAGATCACTCTACAAACTGGAGTAACACTCTACAACTCTACAAATCGGAGAGGGGGCGCGGGGGGGGGGTCTATTTTTTTTGTACTATTTTGAAATTTAGAAACAAATACCTTTCATTTCATATCTGGCACAGCGTATCAGCATTGCCAAACAGCGTGGCAATGCAGCCAGCGTCTTGGGGACGCTTCCGACTGGCATTGATATGGATCAGTTGAGCTATCTGTAGACTGTTTGCAACAGTCGGCAGTTAGCTCAATTGTTTCAATTGTAAATACTAGTATAATTTTCATTTGATACCCCACTTGACCTTGTAGGTCTCTCTCAAAATTTCGCCATCACAATTTGAATGGAAAATTTGGATTTTTGTTGATTTTTCTTTAAATTTGTACAGGCGCAATGTATTATTATTTCAAATTGCAAGTTGATAGCAGCGGTAACTGCTAAGTTATTTAAGAGGGAAAAAAGGACAGACAAAGCGAGACCATGAGGGTTTCGAAACCGATGTCGAAACTCTAAAAATAATAGTATTGCCAGCTTTCTAGACTCATGTGCCCAAGGCCTTACCGCGGCTGGCGTAGCACCTGAGATGATTACGTATTCAAATTACCCCTAACTTGCGCAGACTGGGAGCTGTATCAAACTTGTTATTTGTGTGTTTTAAGTTCTCTGATGATTTACGCGCACCCTGTACAGTGATATACAAATTTGCTAGAAGATGAACATGTTTTGGTGCAAAAATAATAAAATAGACATCAAATTGTAAATTTTCACACAGCATCAACGTGCTACGTCATTGTCGAACTAAAAATTCTGCTCTGCTTTTATTATAACCGCAGGCAGAGGGTGGAAAGACCTGCGAGAGATAGTACACTCTTAGTACAATTTCTTTATCAGTCTATTTACTTCTGGCTTTCCCAGAAGTAACTTATTCACTCTGGACGTGCGCCATTTTAAAACTTTTAAATACATCATGGTTATCCTCTCAGATGGCATGCCGTGCGCGCCGCTACCGCCATTGCGTGGCAGGGCTTCCGCCAACATGCTGCCCGTTAGCGCGGAAATGGGATGTGATGTATTATTTCGCTGATTTCTTGATTATTATCTAGTAATACTTCGTAACATCTATATATATTTAGATTCTCCATAAAATTTCCTACAAAACAGCATGTAAATATTCTGATGTTGTGTAACGTAACTAATGAGGCTGAATTAAAATTAAATTATACTAATAACACTTAAGTCATTTACAACTCAAATTATGGTAAATATCCCGTAGTAAATGACTTCAGTGTTCCATTTTAGGACTCATCTTCACCTACTTTAGTGAAATGGTGGCGAAACGATTGAAGTTTTCAGATGTAAAGCTTTTGTTTCGAGCTATATTATATAATTATCGTTATCTGACTAGCGTGAAGAAAAAAAGGTCAAACAAATCTGCCTGCATGAATGTATCTGGTGTTAAAATTTGAAACCATTTATGAAAATGAAACTCGAACAAAATTCACGATTGCAAAAGTGTGAAACATTCAATAACACGGTCCACAAACTATTTTTAACATCCCAACTGACCGTGACAAACGAAAATTGAGTTTCGATTAACCGAAAATGAAAAATGTAGGCAAGCGACACATGAACAACAAAATCAAAGTTGTAACCTCGGTGCTCTCCGTGTGCAGGTTATGCAGAGTTTACCCAATACCTAATTATTTTCCGATTTTTGACCCCGATACAATGAGACACAATAAGTGTAACTTGTGTATTTGCCTGTCTCTGGCACTGTTAACGGATAATTAGATTTATTTTATTCGACTAATATACCTAGCGAAGAAAGTTCTTGATCATATAACCAATATTGCCGGTTGACTAAACGACTCAACCGATTTTTATGAATATTTTTATGTTTATATGGTATAGGTATGAGAATTGAGAATTGACCGTTTATTTGGTAGGTACCAGAAAACGATCTACGCGGGCAAAGCCGCTGAGCGCAGTTTTTATAATTATTAGACATTCATTTCACAAAAATCTTACGTGAAACCCACGAAATCACGTAAGAGGAAACTTGAAAGTTGTTTTATTCGACTTGCCTCTATTTAAAACTCGCCATCCGGGTTGTCAGTGTGTCACGCGCGTTAGTGAAGCAGTGTTACTGTAATTGGTTCTGACTGTACCAGGTGCTGGCATTGACTTACGGCGTTTTACTCTGTCTCTCGCAAACCGATTTAGCATCATGTGTGGAACTTAAATTGCTGCTTTGCAACTACTGTGTTCTCTTGTTTGTTTTGTCACATAGAGCCTATTTCACAATCGTTGGGTGAGTTACGAACGTTGCGATTGACATTAAAATAATAATAATAAAAAATAAATAAAAATAAATAATTCAAAGATTTTTCTTGACAGTTAAAACTTTCCTCAAGGATTACCCTCACATACTTCAATTTTTTTTGCTCTAGCTATACTATCGACACGTAATTTATATTAAGTTCCTTGACGGTTATGGACGACCTGGAGGACGATGAGACCGCTTGATCTATTAAATAATAAAACCCTAAACGTGGAGATACGGCGTCATGAAGATACGCAAATGCGGCAATTTATTACTGGGCATTGAATTATAGATTTTTTTAACTGCTTAGGTACTTTAAGACTAGAGGTCTCGAGCCCTCAAACGAACAACAAAAACAAATAACTACTTATTTTCAATACCAGTTATTTTTACAGCACTACAAAAACGCAAGGTTAGGTTAAGTTTTAAAAAAATTTGTTGTCAAAAAAGACATAGTAACGTGAGAATAGTTATTTAGCATAATGTAAACAATTTTTAAAAGTAAAATTGGCGTTCGTTGCGTATGTAGTAATTATAGTTTTGCTTAAATGAAAAGATACATAAGTACAAAAAAGTTAAAAGGTATGTACACATTACCAATAATTTATATTACACATGCTAAAATTAAACAATCTTACAAAATTGACCAATTTTCCATAACAAAACTAGCAAGTTCTGTTTTAAAGGTGAGAAACGAGCTTACGCTTTTCAAAGTTTCGGGTAGTATATTATAAAGCTGTGCTTCCTTCAAAAGTAAACATTTTTTTGCCGTAATTCGGATTCGTTCTGGGCAAAACAAGATAACTAGCATTCTCGCAGGTTAGAAAACCCTATCATCATGATAATATTCAATACCTGTTTTTCATCCTAAGCCTGAACTATTTGAAAACAATTTACCCCAACATAAACAAACTATGCATAATACAGCCAGCGCTTGCCCACGCGACGGCCCGTGACGGATTTAATGAAGGTTACCCAATAAATAATAGAGTTCGTTAGGTGTAAATCTGATTTTGACGCTATTATAACGGTGATTACTTGGCATCTACTCCACAAATAATTATTGAACTTTGTTCATAGCTAAGGTAAAGCAGTGACGAGTTGGTTGTTATAACCTTTTGAATTCAAGTTTATTTCCTTTCATAAATTATTGTAACAAATCCTTGTCTAATCTACACCACCCGAAGGTTCCTAGGTAAACTTCACAAATATTATACATAGAGGATCTTTGTAATTTTGTATAAAATACAAAATACTTAATTTAGTCCTTAACTTAAATCCTAGTTTAAGATATATTGCTATACCCTATCTGACAGGGAATATCAACTTACAAAACTTTGTAATATTTTTGTCTTGCAATAAAAATACTGAATACCTACTGATTTGGGCTATTATGTATTCTTTTTTTGTGTACATCATAAGCAGAAGCGACAAAAAATATCGCAACTTTCCATAGACCACTGTTTATCCACTAAAAAGCTTTTATAAGCAATAGTGTATTTCTTCAACCGAACATCAAATAAAAATTTCCATGTCCGTATATTACGAGTATTTTGTAACCTGCATTTTATTGAACTCAAGCATTACATGCGAATAAAACTTTTGAAACTATCTCTCTGTAACTCGACAAGAGCCCTCCTCTTTGTACGACGTACAATACTCTCTGAACATACCGTACGTTTTATATGTTACGAAGTGGGTCTGCAATGCACTTCACTCAGCCGGTCCAGGTCGCTGCTCTAACGCAATAATAAAACCTCTTCGGTAGCTGTGACGTCTCGTTTTTGGAGTTCCATGAAGTACTTGAGGTAAATTGAAATTAGAAGGTAGGTCGCTTTCAGTTAAAGTTCGTTTTACACAAGTAACTGAAGTTGTATGTATCACACTAATATTATAAATGCGAAAGTTTGGATGGATAGATGGATGGATGGATGGATAGATGGATGGATGTTTGTTACGTCTTCACACCAAAACTACTGAACAGACTGAGCTAAAATTTTTCATCGGTGTTGCTCTAAGCCTGGAATCAAACATAGGCTACTTTTTATCCCATAAATCAGTTCCCATAGAATAGAAATTACGTTTGAACGTTTCCATAGAAAGAACGCGTGCGAAGTTAAATCTATTCAAGTTCTGAATAGATTTAAGAAAAATCTATTAAAAATGATTGGGTCGAATGAAATCATTTCAAGGTATTTTAAAGGTAAAAGCTACTCATATTGAGTAGCTTTTACCATTCATATCGTACATAATAACGTTCAAAATCGCAATTTTGTTTTTTTATTTATTTGATACCTAGGGAGCTAGATACATTAATGCGGTTTAACAGAGCAACAATAATTAATGTCGTCCCCCATAATAATCAGAGCTTCGGGCAACCAATCCTATTGTTGCAGGAACAATCAGTCTGTTACACTAGCTAGATATAACCAACTATATCCGGTTACCGGTTGGATACACTTTATTGTAACCAGATATAACTGGTTGAAGACAATGGCCGGTTTTTCAATGCTCAGGTAGATAAAACATGAAACTGACGTGTGACGAATACCCTAACGAGAGAAGTTGTGGATGCTGTATTGGTAAAAAATAACCTGAAAATAGCTATGATTTTATAGAAACTACCCAGGACTACAGAGTACTTATTATTATATTGGTCATATATTTCAAGACTTTTTATCTATCACCTCTCTTAAGTCCACTGTTGATCTAACCATGAACACAAGGAGGATATTGCGATGTTCCATGAAAACTAGATCTGACACTCTGAGAGTGTCACAAATTCTACGTTATCGGCGGATATGGCGTTTCTCAAACTTTTCAGTTTAGGGAACAAGTAGATCTATTCATTAGCCAATCTCGATGTAGAATGTTTATAAATAAACCACTCATAACCTCAATTTCACTTTGTTGCCGTGTCTTTATATACGCAATTTACATTACTTGTCTATTTGAGATCCTTCTTACAATATATATTGCTTACAATTATATTTGAAACTCGACGTCAATCAAGAGAGTTTTTATTTTTGTTGTCGTTGGTTTACAAACATTCTACATCGAGTTTGTTAAATGAATATTAAATTTTTCCCCAATGTAAAATGTTTGAGAACCGATATATCCGTCGATGACGTAAAAAGTGTCACCCACGTAATTGTGATGTCTCGGAATGCTATACCTGGCGAAGTATGTTATTATACCATAGGTTTTGCCTTAGTTTACACTCGACATGCGCGTGGATTCATGGTCGCAGCAGAAATGTTAAAATGCTGCTGCACTTTCTTTGGTAGACGTATTTCATCATCATATCATGATAAGCTTCCAGCAAGGCCTATTTGAAACTAAAACATTTTCAGTATTGTGAAGATTGTCAAAAAATACTCCGTAGGTAAAACGTTAGCTAAATTTCACTCAAATCCCAATTTAAATACATTTATTTTTCCCTCTAGCTTAATTGCTAGAACACTTTTGTATGTAGTAGTTGTGTATTAGTTGTGATAGAAAGTACTTGCACTAGCAAGTAGTATAAAATACAGATTATATGCTCAAATAGTAATGTAGAGGGAACCTTAGTAGGAATTACACAATCACACCCTCGCATCCGTACACAGAAGTGGATTATCGTAAAATAATGCTTACACGTTAAAATAATGAACATTTTTCTGTTCATATTAAAGCTGCCCTGCATTGAACCTGTCAGCTGCCAAAGCCATTGTCCGTCACAACAAAACGCTGCAGGCACCCCGAGTAAAATACGTAAAATACAGAGCGAAATGCGTATTGTGTGATTTTAATACGTTGGTTATTGCTCTGTCAGATTACTGGAAAATTAAGCCTGCCTCGTGCATACTTAATTGTAGTTTTTATTGTTAGAATTCTATAGAGTTGACGAATGCTTTAATGAAAATGATTTTACGGTGTAAAATTATACCTTATTATTGATGTTTATGTTTTAAATTTTTTAAGATATTTTTTAATTGACTATGTATTAAGTAATGGGCAATAATTTTTAATTTCATATTTCAATTCATTGAAATTTATTTATTATGCTGGATTGATAACTCCCGAATCATTTCTATTATATGTACTTTCATGACATTTAACAAGAGTTATTAATATAGAATCGGTATCTTAAAGCTAATTGGTTCTAAAGTAACCTAAAATTGCAACCAGTTCTACCTTCATTAAAATTGTACGAGGCAATAATAGGCAGTGAAGGTCTTCTAGAAGAACGTGACAAAAAATATTGTGATTTCATGTTTTAGATCGGATTGACCGTTAACAGAGTTTCAGCTGAAAAGTGTTGACTGACTCATGGTCCGTGCAGATGTCAACACGAAACGCTAATTCAAGCTATGACTCAGCCAACACGTGGAATCATTTTATTTTAACCATCTCTAGTACCGATTTATCTAAGTATTTTATGTAAGACGCCGCGGCGGCAGATTTCAGGAGGCGCGTCGCCTAAAATCTGTCGCCAAATAATGCTTATTTAATAACAGCAATTCAAAACCAGCCAAAATGCTTTATTGCCCGAAAGTTCTCAAGCCGACTCGAGCCGAAGATAAAACTTTACAGGCATAATGAATCTTAATCGCCGCCGCCAATTCACGAAATTGTTCAAAAGTTTTGTTTTAAAATAAAACTTGAATTTGTCCTGTTGGAATTAATTTCAGTTTTGTTGCGTAATCTATTACCTGCCTGGGTGACATTTTATTTTGGGGGTTAGTTAAAGACCCCAATTAAAATTACGACTTATTCATCATTGCCTATCAACTACTATATCAACTTCTAGAATTGACCACCCCTCGAGAAGTTAGGTTATGTATATGTACACAAATTAAAGTTGTCGAAATGTCCCCTTTACAATCTTGTAATAATATCCACTTCATATTTAATATTCTATAAGTTGTTTACTGCGTTTTTACTTAGGTTTCCATACTAAAAGGTTATTTAACGGAATATTTACCATGATTTATGGTGTGATAACAGTAGAATCACACATTATAAATATTATTTTGTAATATAACACGGTTATTAACAGTTTAGTAATTACCGTGATATTTATCATAAATATTTGAAATTTTTTCATCGAACCTTAATTCATAATACCTAATAAAGTAACTTTATGAGGCTATTCGATCTCTTATTCCGGCGCTTAAAGCAGAAACAATTATTTTTTCTTTTTGCATAGTAGAACTACCATTTACTTTCATCAAAAACCGTTATTCTCATAAAACGGAGTGAGTTTTCATGTACAAAGTCTACGAAATAATAACCATCCATCACCCAAGTGATTGATAGAACTTTAAATGACGAATCGTAACAGTTTCGAATGGTTTTTTTTTTTGAGAATAAACCAAAATCCTTTTATCTATTTCACAGCCTCATAGTATTTCAGTTAGGGTTGCCAACTGGCAAATATTAATAATAATGTCCTCGTAGCCGAATTTCGATCACGGCGGCCAGTACGAATACTAGCCGGGTGCGCAGGACATATTATAGTGCACAAGTGTGTGCGCGAACACAGGTGCACTCTCTCGGTTCCCTCACTATCATAATCCGATAGGACGGTGGACCGACACGACCGGGGAGAAGTTAAGCGCAGGACCAACTTGACGTTTGACGAATTCATTACGGATGTAAGGGATGAAACGTTGGTGTTCTTCCAACACAAATAAGGTTTGTAGTTAACCCGCTTACATCCTGAATGAATGCACGCCCCCTCCACAAAACGGCATAGGTACCTACACTCGGCGTGCATTTTTAAAACTTTACAATTACGTAATGCACAACCAAAACAAAAAAACAAAACAAGGCGAACCAAAATACCTAATCATGCAGAACTTTATCACATGCCGACAGATTTCATTTGTTCAAGTCAACAGTACTTATATTAATTTCACAGCAGTTATTTGTGCAAAGTTTGAATCAATACTTCTTTGTACTAAAGAGCATTCAGATTTTAATTAATTGTCAGGAACTGTTCGATACTATTATTTCTTCTGCGGTTTGAGTGAAACTCTTCAAAGTTGTTAATTCTGTTTGGACAGGTCGAAGACGGGATTACCAGTGTTCAAGATTTAGGTTGCATTGTCACATTGATTGAAAATGTTTCAAATAGAACGGCTATTGTCAGAATAAACAAGAGGGAAATTGATTAAGATATTCTATTGACAATGGAAAGGATCAGTAACAGGAAACAAGAGTTGCTAAGTCTCTGTCTTTAAAATAACGTTGGATAAAATACTTAACATAAATTATCAACTTTATTTTATCTCCCACACTCGTTCAAATTAGAATAATAAGGATATCTAAATATATTGAAAAAAATCCGCAGGTTTCGATGGATATGTCAAATTTAGAAACACATTGTGCTAAAATTAAGCTAGTTTAGCTGTGTTTGTGCGGGCTGTTGTACATTTGACACAACGTAAATTCGTCACATTTTTGTACACTCCATACAGCTCCATACATTGAAAGTAAATTCGTCACATGCGTGTGCCCTACATCAAAAATACAAAATATTTTATAATTGAAGGTATACAATTATTGCATTTTCAACCGTATTAGGCATTAATACGGTTGAAAACCAAAAGCTAAGCTGGCTTAGCTTAACACGTATAGCTTATACTTGTGTACAGGTTGCAAGCTAAGCACGCAAGTGTGATGAAAACTGCGCTGAGCTATGCAAGCTCAGCTAACTTTCGGTCCGCAACCCACCTAAAATTCGGTGTAGGCTTCCCTAAAACGGCTCTATAAAACATTTTCCTTCAGTAGATAAACCAAAACAGAGAGAACATGAGCTAGAAATATCAACACCTATAAAATTGAAGGTAAAGTAGAAGCAGAGTAGCAATTTATTCGAGTCCGCAAACAATCTAATTTAAATGTAGAGTGAAGACTGATGTGCCAATTTTCTCTGTCTCACATGGCCTAAGGGGTTTGCCAGTTCCAGAGGGGGTATCTTTGCATTAAGCAGGGTTAGATATGAACTCTGTTGAGCAACTGTTTTCATAATGAAAATAGTTTAACGTGAATGCTGAAATAAGTAAACACAAATTTTTAAGGATTTGCGCGTAAATTTGACTGAATGTTTAAATTATTTTGGCGGGGCCGTGAAAGAATTTTATTTTGGTCTAAGGAAAAAATTTGCTCTGGTAAAAGACAAAAAGAACAATATTTATCATAGCTTTTGCGAAATTATAAATTTTTTTGGTACTTTTCAGCCATATGGACTTAAAACAAGATTTGGGAGCTAGATAATTACTGTGTGAAACCCAATCAGGACTATCAATGTAGTATGTAGTGCATCACATTACTGAAATCTACATTGTGGTATCAATTTCATTCCCCTATGTACCACAGTTTAAAAAGCGTGGGCGCCGCCGGCAGTTTCGGCCGCTTATTACCTATATCCGGTTTTACCTAAAAACTATTTATTCCACCTTTTTCCGTAGATACTTTTTATTTATATTGGTTTATTTATAGGATAGATTTCCTGCTTCTAAAAATGCCGTAATCGGATAGTAGCCCTCATTAGTATGTAATGAGGCGATCATAATATCTTCATCCTTTTATGAAAAACAACTTAATAAAGGTGAAAGGGCATTTTTTGTAATCGCTCGAAAATTTTGGTTGTAATTATAGTTATGTCTAGGTATTATGGTGGCACAAGAGTTGTCTATCAACCTAATTATAATATGATTCATTAACTCAGATCTTTATAATAAAGCTCCAGGCTACAAGTAGTCTTCCAGGACAGTTGAAACTTGTAGATATTTAATAAAATTGTTTCGTTATCATCATCAGTATCTTACCTGAAACCACAGCTCGGCATGCAGAAATCTAGGCGCGCCGTAATCGCAGAATTTCACGGCACTTTTACCTCTCATCAAAAGTCTTTAGCACTTTTTATATCTAGTTAAATAATCCGAGATTTAGCATGAATTGTTTTTGCTCTCTCAATCAAGAAAACATTGAGAAAACAGAAACTTGTACTAAACCATCAAAAATAAACGAGAGATCAGCAAATGATAAGTCATAGTGAAATAACAAAATCATTGACCAATCAATCGCTTGGTTTTCGATGGGAAAGTACTAAATCTAGTTTAAACCTGGTTTATTGATAAAAGGTACACCGTTATTGATTCATCGGTTGTTTTATTGATGGGTTTGGGCGACGGTAACAGACTGGCGTCGCGAATGACTATCGCCACAGCAACAGGCAGCTTGGGCGGAGTTTAGGGCGCGCAAGCGCAGAGCGCCGTTGCTATGGTAACGCTAGGCGGATGTTTGTGATAAAGAGAAGTTGTGATTGACTGTACTGTTCATCTGAACTAGGTACAGGCATTGATTTTATAATGGCCGAGATTTTCCGCCCCTTAGCAGAATTATGAATACATACATTTACAGTTCAGAGGTAACAAACCTTGTATTGAATAATAACCTTAATTTTTGTGAAACAGTGCGTCAATTTTTCTTTTTTATACCGATAGTAATCCATTCGATTCTTTTCAATTATAATCATCGCCCATAAAACACCACATCAGAAAAGAAAGTTTTACTAATAGGTACCTAAATTATTTTTACTTCTGTAAATTACGTTCTATATGACTTTTTATCCAGGTACCACGTAAGTGAAGCCGCAAGCGAAAGCTAGTAAATAAGTATTACTAATTCTAGTGCTATAAAGAAATTCGCAGCTTTCAAAGCAAGGATCAGTACAGGTCAACGTCACAATAAAAGATGAATACACAGAGAATTCCCTAACAAGAGAAATACCCAATAAGTAGTTGTATAGTACTCGAGGTAAAAGCATAAGACCGTAACATTTGCTTTATCATGAATGAAAACTATTAAAGGTTCAGAGTAAAGGTTGAGGTGTTTATCTCTGGTTTTCTAGTGTAAAAGCTTTCTTACTTTGGGTTTCAGTAAAGGCGACTAGGTTCGCATGGTAAATAATGCTGGACAATTCACACAGCATCATCTAGCCCCAATTTAAGCAGAGCTTGTGTTATGGGTACAAAATAACTGATAAACTTAATTCAATTTTTGAAGTGAAAACTTCTTTAGCGGCGCTGAGCACTTTTTTTGTATGGGTAATAACTTTCAAACTCGCGTCAGGGTCACGTGATGCTGATCGAAAAAGCGTAAGATCGTAAGATGTAAGTTTTCACTTCTGCCGGCACTCCCGGAGTGCTACTTTTTTTTAAATGGGATAAGCCTTTATTTACAAAGAAAATTATATTAGTATTTACAATAGAAACAACTGAGCTAACTGCAGACTGTTGTAAACAATCTACAGGTAGCTCAAGTGATCCATATCAGTCGGAGGCGTCCCTAAGGCCGCGCTGTATGGCAATGCTGATGTTTAGATATATATTTTTTTATTTTATATAGAAAAAAAAACCCAGAACACCAGGAATAAGTATCTGTATATTCTATAAACATTTTGTCCCGAGGCGGAAATCGAAGCTGCAACCTCCTGCGTCACAGGCGGACCTATGTCCGCTGAAGAGTGAAGAGGTCAATAAGAGCTCTACTTGAAAGTTGGTAATAAGAACGAGAAGTTTTATTGTACTTTCATACAGATGTCAGGTTATGAGATTTGCTGAGAGCAATAATAGAAAGAAAGAAAGAAGAAAGAAAGAAAATTAATTTATTAGTTCACTAGGAAGCTTGCAACTATTACAATACTTAAACTTACTTATGAATATTACAATAACAATAATAAAATAATAGTACCTAACAGTAGCAAGCAATGCAGCGAACCAAAAGGTCCTATCTCAGCATAATGTTGCTCCACAAGAAGTAGAGTAACGCTGGTTTTCTGACAGGACCTTTGGCTCGTGTCAACACGGGCGTACCTATGTAGTATATAATGTACCTATCAAATTGATGAAATAGGGTGGCTAGTGTGAGTTTGTACAATACCGAACGGAAAGTGTTCGAGAACGTGTTAGTTTCTATCGCATACTTTCCAAAGTTATCAAAGTCGTACTGCTAAAATGCAACAAATCAGTCAACATCATTCGAAAACGAATCAAGTTCGAATGAAACTGTTGGATCGCCGTGATACCTTGAAAAGTAGTTTATCTCAGTTTCTTTCCATACATTCAGCCCACTAGGAGCAAACTGTCAGAAAAAAACGAAACCATTTATAGATATCGTCGTAAACAATGCAAAACTGATACGAAGGCTGCAGATAATTATTCTGTAAAATAGGAAAAATATTAGAAATTGGTATAAGATAATTTAAAAAACAACAGGAATCATTAACCTAATTGATATTTTGATTTGGAATTTTACTCAGCTCAGCTGGCAAAAGCTTAGCAAAGATTTTTTGTAATAAAAATACGGGTCCAATTCATTATCCTTGGGGCTTAGATTCATTTGGAAACCGTGATACCAATTAATTAGAAGCTCTACCTTTTTATCCTTTCTCGTATTACAAAAACAAGAAGCGATTTACCCCGCCGCCTTCCCCTTTAAAACCAACCTTTATGGCTTTAAAATTTTAGGATGGTGGAGTTATAGATGAATTAGTTTTGCCCGTGCCTTTGCTTGCCTTTTCCAAAGTAGGCCATGTCTTTTCCGAGATGGATCCCTTTCACATTATAGCAAGGTAATAACTTTCATTACGGATGTACCTAAGTGGGTTAACTACGAACCCTTATTGGTGTTGGAAGACCACCACCGTTTCATCGGTGCTAACCCGACCCAAATCATCGCCACCATCTATTTTATCTTATTATTATGTTAGACGAAGGAATTTTCCAAAATTGATTTTACAGTTTGTGATACATCATAAGCTTATTTTTAATGCAAATATTTTTGCTTACCGTCGTAGCCAAAAAGAGCAACTTCTCATCTCTGCCTACACTATACAAAATAAAACTTATACAGAGACATTAAAAATTGAAAATTCTTTCGTTTAACATAATAATAAGATAAAATAGGTGGTGGCGCTGATTTGGGTCGGGTTAGCGCCTTAACGAGGGACTTTTTCAGGGTGAGTGCGGTTCTAGACTCACGCGTTCTGCATCTATCCGAGATTTCGCATCTATATACGCGATTTCGCATCTATATACTCGCTTACATCCGTAATAATTTTTATAGTAAAAAAGGTGATAGCTTGATACGATCAGTTTACAGCAGTTGTAAGAACACCGATGATCTTTATAATTAACTAATTATTGATCAAGTCTTATCTCTGTAAATTTGCAAGAAAAATAACTATTTTACACGAGGTTTGATTATAATAGTTTAACCATCGTTTAATCAACCGGCAATCAGAAAAATAACGGAGAGACAGACGGAATAACCATTGCTTTTTTAATATTCGTACGGAAGACAAAGGGATTTTTTTAAGATCTTGTTCAAGTTTATGAGTTTTTCAAAGGTCAGAAAGTAACTGCCAAACATAACCTTTTATTCTAAGCTCCGTACTCTAAAAGCTTCCTCAGTCATTGATATCAAATTATGCTTAAATGACGATTTTCAATGGAAAAAGCGTTGGTCAGGCATAAATTGATAACTGAGACATTGTTAATTAATGTAATTGGTTTTGATAACCGTTTTAATTAAATAAAAAACTTGAGAGGTGTCAAGGAACACCCGGATGGAACGAAGTTCCTTTCGATTAATAGTGGGCGTGGGAGTCACAGCACCGCTTGCTTCGCTCGCCGTGCTGTTCCCCTATACTAGACACATGTCCCCCGTCATCAAATCAGTAATCCTCACCCTCTTGTTAGTCGAAAACGATATTCATATCATATTTTTTTGTAGGCGGAGGGGGTTCCGGGGGCTGAGGGCGTGGGGGTCACAGCACGGCTCGCTTCGCTCGCCGTGCTGTTCCCCCTTTGTCGCATTGCTCCCCTCGGGATTAGGGGAGGGGGTTCCGGGGGGGCACGCGGGGGTCACGCAATCCGACACACGCCTGCCGTCATAAAATTCGTAATCCTTACCCCCATGTTAGTCGAAAACGATACCCATATCAGATTTTTTGGTGGGGGGAGGGGGTTCCGGGGGCTGGGGGCGTGGGGGTCACAGTACGGCTCGTTTAAAATTTTATTTATCTGAAAACTGATATATCCCGCTCACTCCAATGACACGTTGCGCGAGCGAGCGGAACACACGATTGTTCGAATCGAAGCGCACCTCAGCTCAACTCGGCTGCGGTCATCGCTTCGGTTCTCCTCGGTTCTCTTCGTCAAAATGTGTCGTTACAACTTTTCGTTACAATTTTTTCCGTGTAGCCCCCTTTCACAACGCGCGATAAGAACTTCGTTCCAAAACAAAAAAATGGTTTCATAACACGGGCATTAGAATCCCAGCTAATGCCTGCCTCCTACGTTACCATTGAGGATTGAGGATCAAGAGAGAATAATCGTATCCTTCTAAAATCTGGCTAAGCTGGTCGTGGTCAGTCAGGAGGTAAGATTGCGGCACCTATCGTTCCAACTTTCAGAGCGGCTATAAATTACAGCTCGGTTTTACAGCTCATGAGAACATATGGCCAAACTTTATGGATAGGGTAAGATTTTAGCGAGTCATTGTTAAAATTTAAGTCTGCGTTGAGCGTGCGGTGATTTTGCTTGTAAATTTTTAGTTATTTTGTTGCAAGTGGATGTCTGGAAGGTTTTTGTCTAGTAAGGAACTAACGTAATTTGACCTAACCAGGATCACTCTGGTCGAGCCAAAATTCGATCTCAAGTAGGTACCTATTATATTTTACTAGTAACCAATCGTACGCAAGCATTTAACCTTTAACCATCAATCATTAATATTTTTCCACCATCACCTTTAATGAGCAAAGCCTTTATAATGAGAACTCATTGAATAAAAAGAGTTCCCTGTTCAATCATTATCATCTCGTTAAGTTGCAAATAATTGGCCTATTAATTCTTCAAATGGAGTACTAAATTGCAGTTTCAAAAATTAGCGTTTGGTACTCTTTGAAATAAGCCTCCTTTGAAACTGACAAGTTTAGAGTGCCATTAAAATCAGTAATTTTATTGGTATCAGTTTTAATCAATTAAGATATTTGTAAGCTTATGTACTTTTATTACTTCTATTTTCGGAGGCCGAGACATTATTCAGGGTATCTTAATTCGTCGGAAAGGCCGTCGGATTCGATATCGGAGACGTTTTTCTTCGTAAATAGCTTCCGATATCAAATTCGACGGCCTTTCCGACGAATCAAAATACCCCTGCAGGTCGCTGAGCCATAGGAGTAAGTTTATACAGGGTTATTGGTAATTCGCTGACACTGCGTAAACTGCAGATTCTGCTCATAGTTACAAACACGTTTGTGAAGACGCTAGGTAATTTTTAAATTTCTTAATTTTTGATAGTAGGTACTCCCCTCCATTCAATAATTGTTTATGTAATTGTTCTTTGAATAGGCTTTCTTTCAAACTAAACTTAAAAACGGCTCTGGCCTGAATTAACAGTGGGTGTGAGAGTCGGAAATCTTCAGTAATTAAATGTGTTCCGGACATATGTGTCTCAGATGATTAAAAAAAAATAAGAATTAAGGAGTGGAGACGCTAGGTAATTATTAAATTTTTAAATTTTTGGTAGTAGGTACTCCCCTCCATTCAATAATTGTTTATATAATTGTTCTTTGAATAGGCTTTATTTGAAATTAAACTTAAAAACGGCTCTGCCCTGCATTAACAGTGGGGTGAGAGTAGGAAATCTTCATTAATGAATTGTGTTCCGGACAAACGTGTATTTTCAGTATGTATTAGAACATTAAAAAAAAAAGAATTGAGGATGGCGTCATCACATCACGTACGTGTTCGTGATGACGGGCAGAACCTGCAGTTCACGCAGTGTCAGTGAATTGTCAATAAAAATAATAAAATAAATAATAAATAATATATAATAAAAAAATACAATAACCCTGTATAATTTAGGTGTATTATTGATCCTTAAAGTAGAAACATAGATTGTTTTTGTACTACCCCAACTCATCCCGCGGGTGCTGTAAGAGATATCCACCAGGGGCGGGCAGTAGCGCCACTTGCAGAGCACATCCACAACTGAACTGTGATCCTCAATCTGCATGCCCAGAGTGGGGAATCTGGCATTACCAATGATTAGAGTCAAAAAGGCGCTTATCAGGGGAGGCTTATGTCCAGCAGTGGACAAACACGTAAAGACGATCGTGCGTAGATGTTATGTGAAAATAGAAACCGTACATAAATTTAAAACGATTTGGTGAACTAACAAAGAGAGAGTGCAGGGATAATATAAAATACTGAAATTAGACATTTAAAGAGAATAACCAGTCTTCTGAGAATTCCAGAACCTGTTTAATTATTCAACTAACCAAAACCAACCTAATTCAGTAGCACATTCGTATGTGTCACCATTAGTAATGATGCAGGAAGACGTCTGTATGACGGAGGATCTCGGGATATCCACTATGATAGATCACCGTCTGGTTTCACAGCAGGTAGCTAGTTTTGACTACAAAGCACTGCGTTTTTAATCTCAGTGAAATAAATGGTGAGACTGAGTGTTGCTGTTAAAAGTAATTATTTTAAAGGAAATACTTAGTAAAATGCAATATTTCAAAAGCGTTGAGTTGACTGTGTGGTGCTGGCTTAGAATTTGCACCACCCCAACTCATCCCGCGGGTGTCGTAAGAGGCGACTAAGGGATATCCACCGGGGGCGGGCAGTAGCGCCCCCACATAATAATTCCACCGCTGAACTGCGATCCCCAACCCGCATGAGGATCGTGGGGATTATGGGCATTACCACTAATGAGATGAAAGCCAATATGGCGCTTATCAGGGGGAGGTCTGCGTCCAGCGGTAGACCAATACATGCTGATGAAGAATTGACAGCTGCATGACCCTAGTAGGTTCCAATGTTATTAACTTTAAAATTATAGAAAAACAATGTAATTCTGCAACTAAATAATGCAGGTAAGATGCCGTCGCGTCGGCTGCAGTGCGATAGGGTTAACTTATATTTATGTCACCTTTTCGCTTTAATTTATTTACTCGACGACATGTGTCTGTCAATAAGCGCTTTAAATAATAAGATAAGGTAGCTAAGGTGTCAAATAACTTAAGATATATATTAAAGCTGCTTCGAAAATGTTTAAATCCTTTCATTGGATTATCATGTTCAGCACGTCCGTGAATATAAAAAAATTGCCATCAAATTATGAAATTTAAAGTACCGCATTATTGGTTTGACAATGTTTCTTTATTTGACTAACCACAAATTCTTTGACATAATATGTCAATATAAATAATGTGTGTGGGCGATGAATATTATTCATCACCTACAGACATTATTTTTAACTATGAAAACTTTCATGGTTTGACGAATTCATTATGAATGTGAGCTATGAAAGAAAGCATTATGAGTAAGCGGGTTAACTACGAACCTCGTTTGTACAGACATTATTTTTATTGACATATTATGTCAAAGAATTTTAGGTTAGTCAAATATATAAACCATGTCAAACCAATAATGCGGTACTTTAAATTTCATAATTTGAATGTCAATTTTTTGAGTTAACCCACTTCCATTACTATGAATTTTTATTATATCTTTATTGTAGCTGGACTTTAATTATTAAAGTTCATTTTAAATTGCTTGTAGGCACTGAACTACCGTCCATCTCAAAGCAAACGGACTTATTTGGCGAAAACTTTATGGCTGCTGTGTCCATTCGTTCTCAGTTGTCAGATAAATTAACCACAGCGTAAACAAACGTTGACTAACAGCGTTGATGCTCTGTAAACACACAGTTATTTACAGAAACTGTGAATTACATGCTGAAATATTAAACTTTATTTGCTTGTTGGAACTTTACAAATAAACAGGGAATAAGATACAGCGAGCAGCTGTTAGGAAAGCTTTGTTACATACTTACCGGAGGTGGAAAACTTGTTAAAAATTTTAATTTCAGACTTTTGATATTGATTTTATATTGGTGTCTTTCATTCAAATTTTTCTTGGTGACTTACCTGAAACAAAGGAAATAAAAAATTATTTAATAACAATAATAGTTATATAGGTACGATGTGTATGGATCTAGTAATAATGTTGTAGAACAGTTGGTAGTTGTTAGATAAATGTCTGAACATTCATTATGCGCCGCAATTTAGAAAAAATAAACAAAATGGTGACCGATGTTAGCGCCACTCTCTCCTAAAAACTCACAATAAAAGTAATATTTGGTTAAAAGACACTAATGCGGCGATTGTGAAAAAAAAAAATGGTGACCGATGTAAGAGCCAAAATCTTCAAACCCTAGTCACTCAAATAGCAAAGCGTTCATTCAGAACCCTGAGCCTTTTTAAGCGACATTAATAAAGTATATCCGATCCATCTTACTAAGGCTGAGCGCAGACTTGAGTCACGACAGTTTTAAGACAGACTTTCCTCACATAGAAAGTCTGCCTTAAAACGGAAACAAAACTGTTTTGTCTTGCATCTTCATACATTTTGTAAAGCAATAGTCTGTCTTAAAACTGTCGTGACTCAAGTCTGCGCTCAGCCTAACAAGAACGTACTTACATAACCTACAGTAATGATTCAAAGGATATCCTTAACTGTTGCACAACACCCCTAGTTTATTATGAATGTAAGCGGGTTAACTACGAACCTAGTTTGTGTTGGTGTTCTTCCAACACAAACTAGGTTCGTAGTTAACCCGCTTACATTCATAATGAATTCGTCAAACTACGAAAGTTTTTATAGTAAAACCCCTAGTTTAATTTAATATTTATAAAATGTTGTATGAATGAGATATAAATTGTGGTTTAAATCTTATTGTTTTACTGTAGCTTGTATTGTGTGTGTATTAATTAGGTTGCCTGGAAGAGATCGCTCATAGCGATAAGGCCGCCTTTGTACTTCGTCTACTATTAGCATTTATTTCTGTATTGTTATCTGTCTTTGTGTGGTACAATAAAGTATTATCTATCTATCTATCTTTTAATTATTTTAATTCTATTGACATTGCATGCCTGAAAAGCAGAATATGGTGACACATAGTATCTTACGACCAACTGTACATTTATTTCCTACCCATGTTCTAAGTGAATAAACCATTTGACTCTGAGTTAGAGTATGTCTTACCAAATACCTTTGAAAACATACAACGAAGCATCGTTAGTGCGCTTTGAAATCCGTTATTTACGGTTCTAACGACAAATAAAGAGGTTCATTAGGATGTCTCATGTGCCGTTTGCACCCTTGGTGTGCCATAACCAAGCTATTGGGACTACTATTAAAATGTAGCTATTTAAATAAATGAGTTATGCTGAGGGGTGAGTTTATTTGACGTTTGTAACGAAACGTGATGGTGATGTCTCCTTTTTGTATGGAATTGGCGTAGTTTCCTGAACGATAGATGCGCTGTACTAAATTGAATGGAAGAAGAAGACGCTACGATCACGTCACGTAACGTCAAATAAACTCACCCCTCAGGACAATCCAGCTACTGAAGCTATCTTTGATTTACTAGGTAAAAGCCTGAAGAATATTTTATCAAAGTTGAATACGATGAATTAGATTTCGAAAGTTACCATTACACTAATTATAAATGCGAAAGTTTGGATGGATGGATGTTTCCTCTTCACGCCAAAACTACTGAACGGATCGGGCTGAAATTTTGTATACAGATAATTATAATCCTGGAATCAAACATAGGCTACTTTTTATCCCATAAATCAGTTTCCGTGGGATAGAAATCGCCTTTAAACGTATTAATAGAAAAAATGCGTGCGAAGCCGCGGGCATAAACTAGTTACTTAATAAAATCTTTTATACACAGTTTTTAACAATAAATATATTTCATTTCATTGATTTGCCTTTTTTTCAATTTTAAGCATAAAAATTTGCATAATTTGTATGAATAACGATAAATTCGAATCAAACAACGAATATTTCGTGATGTTTGTTACTTCTTCAGGCCTTAACGCTTGAATGTAGCAAGACTGTAAGTCGTAGCATGTTCTAGCATAGTCGTAGGCTGTAGATGTAAGGTGCCTCTTGTAACATAGGTACTATTACAAATAACACCTGAAAAGCGGCGCTGCAGCACAGTACAAAAATGCGCATTTAAATATGGGCTTGAACTCGTGACATTTAGATGAATTTTATAATGACGGCATCAGATGACAGACAGCTGGCGGACCACTAGTTTGAAGCTTGTGGGAAGCCATTTTTAACCCCCGACGCAAAAAGAGAGGGGTGTTATAAGTTTAACGTGTCTGTCTGTGGTATCGTAGCTCCCAAACGGATGAACCGATTTTCGTTTAGTTTTTTTTGTGTCATAGATAATTTTATCCCGAGTGTTCTTAGCTATGTTTCATGAAAATCTGTTTAACCAATACACGTCAGTGAGTTTTAATTTTTTTTAACTTTGTCTTGTATCACTTTCAATGTGCCTAAAGACAACGGGCTTAAGCATGCACGTTTTTGTGCTGTATGGTAGCTAGGTATTGCATTAATGAGCGCAGAGCTATATTGTTCGTTTAGCAAAAACGAACAATATTTCTACATTTTCTGCAGGTAACAGCCACAGAGCGAAGCCGCAGAAACTAGCTATTTATAACCTTCGGAGGCCAACCATCAAAATAAAGTACTAAATCTAGTCATTCAAACTTTAAATCCAGCAGCCAAACTGCACTCCATAGAATAAATAAGACTGGACTACTTCTCCCCAACGAAGACGTATGTACTATCGGACCATTTCATTCTTAAAGTCGCCGCTGTGAATCTGTTTTATGGGGGCTACGTGAGACCGGACTCGTACTTAGACGATCGTAAATCTAGTACATGGCTATGCTTAGAGCCTTAATTGCTAAGACCTTAAATAGGAAGTATTTTGCTTAGACAACAATGGGGGCTTTTTATTTTGAATTGAACAGATTTAGTGGAAGGCAAAGATGGAAACTGTTTTTCTAATAAGGCAAGTACTGCGAAAACTAAAGCTATTGAGAATTGTGTTTCATTTCATTTCTGTTTAATCTCGGTCGATCAACAAAGAGGTGCAGTGACGACATCAGGAAAGTAACAGGAAGCGCCTGGACCAGAATAACAAGGGACAAAAAATTAATGGAAAAGCTTGGACGAGGCTTTTACTCCCAAATGCGGTCCTTACTGGACAAAAAAAAGCATAAAACTGCTCCGTTTATGTACATAGATAATTTATTTTTACTATAGATTGATTTTACCTACTTAGATATTTTTTTATTATTTTATGTACTAGCTGATAAGTAAAAAATAAAGCTCTTTTATTTTATTATCTGTTTAATCTTTTCAGAAAATAAAGTATACCTCATCATCATCATATCAGCCTTTGTCGACCCACTGCTGGGCATAGGCCTCTCTACGTTTATGCCATTCACCTCGATCTTGTGCTAATCTGGGCCAGATGTAGCCTACGGGCTAATCTGGGCCAGGTGTACATACCTACGCAAAACCGTAGGCTACGCCTAGCCCTGAAAGATTAGATTTAGATTTTATTATTTTATTGATGAAACTATTTGTGATGCAAATTGAACTAAAGGTTATTTTGAGAGTTAACAAGTTTTTACATTCCAATTCATGAAAATACCTGTTAGTCATCAAATAAGCAAGCCTATAAAAACCCAACCAAAAATGATGGCAATCAAAGTTCAACCAATCGAAATATCGTATAGCATTTCAATGGTATAAATCAACGCCCAATATAAAAGTGAGTTTGGTTTAAAATTGCTTCGTTCTGCCTACCAAGCACTGAATCGAGTCACGGCGAAAAAAAACGAGCCTTGTATCGCAAGCCGACAGGGCCTGCTCAGTTTTTGGACAGTATAGAATTGTGAAATTTTGAAATACTTTTAAACCATACAGGTTTAAAAATAACGCTGCAGTTTTCACATAGAGCACTCGATTCAAAGTAGTATACAAATATCAAAGTAGTACAATAAAGCAAGCAGAGGTCGTGTTATGTCCCGCTAGCTGAAATTCGGCTACGGCGGTCAGTCTAAACGGTCGCTAGCCATGTGCGAAGGACATAATATTATTGTGCTTGTAAGCGCGAATTCTGGTGCACTCTCTATTTTTTCATGGCAGACAGACACGACCGGAGAGAGGTCAAGCGCAAGACCAACGGCTCAACGGAGGTGTTATTCGTGGGTTGGATACTAGATGCCATGAAAAGGCTCAAAGAAAGCTGAATTACTGCTCCATTTATAGTTAGATGGGCATTACCCCCACGAGATAAAAGCGAATAAGACGCTTATCAGAAGGAGGCTTGCGTCCAGCAGTGGGCCATTACTGTTGAGGTTGAGGTTATAGTTAGAAGTACTATTAATCGAGTCTGTCTGTTATGTAACTGTTTACGCCAAAAACGGCTTAACAGATCGTAATAAAATTTGGAGGTAGACAGTATCCCGGGGAGAAAACAGTATACTTTTTATCCCAAAAAGCGCGTTTGAAGCCGTGGGCACAAGCTTGAAGTCATAAAAGACAATCATTCATATCATGCAATTTATTTTCGCTATCAAGACAAGAGGCCGGGTAATTAAAACTACAAGACAATCTATTATACCTATAATACGAATAAGATAATCTAATACACGATAACTTGACCGCACTTTTATGCAGGCACTTTGCTACGGATATAGTGAACAAAGAAAATGAACATTCCTACTGGTCGGGTAATTTAGAGTGGGAGAGAACGTTTAAACAATCTTTAGGTGGTACAGACTATTGCAGGCGTTATGACCGACATATCAGGTTCGGGATATCAGGTATCTCTTGGATCAAGCCATCTGGATGTTTAACTGAGTCACACACATAAGGCACAAGCAGACGTTCACAGTTTGTTGATAGAACGTCTATCTCGACTATTTAACTATTTAATATAACGGTTAGTACCTACGTAAAGCATGTTTCCACTCATCGGCGCGCAGAGCGGTATTTCGATTCTGGTAATCATTTGAGGGTATTTATTTATTTGTTTATACATTTTCGTTGGTCTATGGCAAGTAAACCAAAACTTACACTGCCGAGGCATCGTGTGAACAACGGATGACCTAATACAAGTCATTAGATATGCAACCGAATGGCTCGGCAGTGTAAAGCTACAGTTACTACTAGTTATTAGCAAAATCGAAAAAATACAAAGCACCAGCTCCATATCTTGTGATAAATAATGAAATATACTTGTCATTAAAGAGAACGAATTATTCCACACTAAAATCTTCCTTTCTGAGAGCTTAAAAACACCCGACTTGTTTTGCTTTTATTTTTATATAAATCATTAAGTAAATGGATGTCCTACGGGCATCAGGCTATCAAATGAATTCAACCCATTTTAATCCTTGCAAAATCCCGCCGGACAGCAAAGTGATATTGTATTTGAGAAGTCCATTAAGCTAAATAACTTGTTATTTCCTACTAGTTTCTGCTTGTGGCTTCAAGCATCACACTTCACATCACACTATCACATCACATCACACTTAATATTATAAATGCGAAAGTTTGGATGGATGGATCTATGGATGGATGTTTGTTACCTCTTCACACCAAAACTAACGAACGGATCGGGCTGAAATTTTGCATACAAGTAATTGTAATCCTGGAATCAAACATAGGCTACTTTTTATCCCATAAATCAGTTCCCGTGGGATAGAAACACCTTTAAACGTATCCATAGAAACAAAGCGTGCGAAGCCGCGGGGCGCAGCTAGTACCTAGATAAAATATCAGTCGAGTTTGATTGCGTTGACGTTTTATTTATATCACGGCTCCAAGAGGATACGGATTTGAGTATTTAATGTTAACTTCAACTCGATACTTCCACGCGTTCCTAAGATAAGGGGGCTGACAGACGGACAGACAGACGGACAGACATTGAAATTAATTAATTGGATAATGCGTCATGTTATTAGTAACTAATGGAACAAAAACAGTAGGTACCTACAGTAAAAGCTTTGTGAAACTTTGACCACTTCCGTTGGAAAATAACTGCTACATCCTATAATAAATAATAAATAAATAATGCTGGACAATTCACACAGCATTATCTAGCCCCAAGTTAAGCAGAGCTTGTGTTATGGGTACTAGATAACTGATATACTTAAAACAATACACTACATAGATAGATATTTTTTTATTATACATAGAAAACATCCAGAACGCCCTGGACAAATGTCTGCAGATCGTACAAACATTTGTCCCGAGGCGGGAATCGAACCCAGACCTTCGCCCGCTGCGCCACAGAGGTCGTCCTATCTATATTTAAACAGGTTCAATCGATATTAATACGATTGACTACTAAATATTTTGCCAATTTGTAAAATAACATTAGGTATCTATTGAAGAAACATAAAATATTTTGTTTTTTCCTACCAAGCAAAATGTAGGTAAATATTCAGATTAGAAATATATCAAGATCTCAAAAGGTGGTACAGACATTTATTCACAAAGAAAATTATACTAGTATTTACAATTGAAACAATTGAGCTAACTGCAGACTGTTGCAAACAGTCTACAGATAGCTCAACTGATCCATATCAACACCAGTCGGAAGCGTCCCCAAGACGCTGGCTGCATTGCCACGCTGTATGGCAATGCTGATACGCTGTGCCAGATATTCACCAGCTCTCGGGTCACGCGTCGCTTCGACCAGACGCTCAGATAGTTTTTTGAAAACCCGAAGAGCCTCGGTACCCCACGGACCTAGGGTCTCGACTCCAAGGGGAGCAAATGTGTAGGCTCTGTCGAGACCTGCATATTTGCGCCTCTTGAGATCTTCGGCCAAATCTGCCGCCGCACCCGCCCTCACGGATGTCCTCGGAAGATGGGAAGGCGCAAGTGTGTCGACGCATGTAGCGTCCCACACAATGGGCCTCCCCAACTCCCATGGGACTAGTGTCATACCGTCGGGCCTCTTACCATCGTCACGCAACAGACCATTCGGTTCGAGAATAGCTGGTACGTTAACGGTGACAAAGGCCCGCCGGATGATGTCGTTAAGGCTAGCGTGGCGAGATATCCGACCAGCGGCCCTAGTGCACGATAATCCGTGATGACCAAGCTGTTCGACAGCAGTACCGCACTGGCATTGATGAGGCGCGCAACACCTTGCACCCAACCGGAGACATGTTGCGATACGGAAAGTTACGGGATCCAATAAAGTACCAGTGTTATATGAAGGAAATGCTTGCAACCAATGTCCTGACTCCCATTTAGAAACGGCCAGGAGGCGGGCACGATCTGCAGAGCTGGAGCACGTTTGTAACAAACAGTTCCGTGTCAACCCGTGTCACACAGAGGCCCGTCCCATTGCCGTTGGGACAAAAGTGATTTTGGGGGAGCAGCATCAGGGCAAGCACTATGCCAAGCCGTTCGAGCTTCGTCTAAAAATGAAATTTTCAATGACATTCCAGGTGGGACCAAAAGAGAAGGATTTAAAATTTTTTCAACTAAAGAACTAGTGCTGTAGACAGAAGACAAGAACGCTGGTAGGGCTACACTTGAAATTTTGCGTATACCTAAGCCTCCCAATTTGACAGGCAGGGAGGCCTGCGACCATGCCTTGTCATCTAAATCGATATTCAAAACCGATGATAAAGTCAAGATCTTGCCTTCATTCGAAGATATTTTATAAGTATCTAAAAATATCACGATTTTTAGATAAATGTATATTTCTAATAAATGCTTCGTGGAACTTGCAAAATATCTTGTACCAATATTAAAATGTAATAAAACCCGAGATTCGTATGAAAATTTTGGATAAACTACGCCACCGGCGACAGACGCATGAAAATGTTATGTATCATACAGTAGGCTCAATTTTTCATGTCATAAACCTGCATAAAAAAGAATCTAGGTAGCCATGCGTACCACCCATACTAACCGGTCTAGTGAGGCTTAAATGTCAAAAATAGACCGACCAGATTGAAAAGATGGCGCTTCAATTCAACTTCAACTTCTTGTTTGATGGCTTAATTCAATTCTAGGTTAATGCTCTGAGTACTGAAACCGGTTAATGGCTCTGCGTCTGGTCGACACAATTCTGCCAATGTCCGTAATGTTGTGTCACCTTTCCGATTTTATAAAACAATTCCAAAAAGATACCAGAGTGATCTAAGGGCGTGATAGGAAAAGGTAAAAAATAGGAAACCAAAACCTATAACAGAAAACAACACATATAAAACAGGATAAATACCGAATTTAGAATATATAATCTAGTTTGGCCTGTCCGTTTATAGCTTGTCAAATTAAAAATGCCATAGAACCTGAAAAGGTAGTTTATTTGACAAAGGTTTATAGAACTTTTTTCTTTTTGAAACTTTGTTGTAGCGTTGATAAAATAGTGGGTAATCGGTCTGTCAAATTTTTAAGCCACCTCCACAGTAGGTACCTACTGTTTATTACCAACAAAAAATAGTAGCCCTCTAAAAATAATCATCAGAATATCCATCAGAATGTCAACGTCAAATCCTGTGAATGAAAAGCTCTATGAAAAGTCCAAAATAAAAAACAAAACAAAAACAACCGTCACGTCACTGACCAAAACGTGTCATGTATCGTGTACAGCAAGCTTTACTCACCCCTTGGCGGCGCCACCGTCGCCAATCAATAGGACCGCCGCCGTTGCCAGGCAACGATCATGTTGCAAAATAAACAATCAGGCGAGCCCCAGCCCTGAGTAAATTTACCTTCTTATTTTATTACTTGTGTCAACATTTTAGATCCATAATATTGGATTATTTACTTCTGTACCTACGAAGAGTATCATGTTTTTTTGATATAGGTACTTATTGAAATCGAATTGAAAGATGCCGACCTTACTGCCACCTTGTGCTCCCCAGCAATGTGGGAAGGATTTCAGGAGTTCATTGAAGAAGCCAAGTCCCGTCTATGTGAAAGGACAAAAGCCCAGAAAGCCCAGGATTGTTCCTGCTTTCACCATCCAAGGTAAAAAAGAACTTTCGTCTTTTCCTTGCCTTTTTTGGTAAGATTTTTTGTTTGTTATGCTAAATTATATCGACTTACTAGCTTATGGATGACTTGTGGTCTCGGCTCTGCATGCTTCTTCCGGGATAAATATTAGCCTATGTCCTTCCCAAGTATACCTACCACATTTAACCCTACTATCATGCCTTGATAACTTGCAATTATATTCATTCAGCCGATTAGCCGTGAAATCTAACAGACAGACAGAAAAAAAAATTTCTTTCGCATTAAAGCATAATATTAATGCTATAGATGCTTAAAATACAGAATTTTTCTAAAATAATACGTTGTTTCAGCATTGCAAAAGAACACCAGAGTGGTCGGACCTCCAAAATGCGGTGTGCGAGATCCTCTGCCTAATAGACCAACCATGTTTAGGAAATGTTACCAAAGGGGGGAGTTCCCCGTTGGTATTGAGTTTGGATCGAGAGGAAAACGACTTGTTTGGAGGGTAAGGCACCTTATTTCGAATTGTTTTCTAGTAGACCTAGACATTGTGAGGACATAATTTACGCTATGTATGATATTTTTTTTATTCTAGCTAAGACAAAAGCTTGTTTTGGATGTTAATGCTGAGGAGCTGATGGCATTAGACCGCCAGTTCCTCAGAATCTGTAAGTGACATTTTACTCAGCAGTTGGTGTTACTGGCTGGTTAGAAAGATAGATACTTAAAGCAAATCGACGGAAGATGAACTAATTCACAGAAAGGCAATAGAACGGAACCATAACCTTTGGAAAGGGTAGCTAAGATAAGCTCCGCTTAGCTTGGCGCTGGATGATGCTGTGATAATTGTCCAGCATTATTATTATTTTTTTTGTATATCATCGGAAGTACTACTATGCCTTTGAGAAATTAGAATATTTGCTTTGAAGAGTACCTAGGAACTCCTAGGCCAGGCTTAGTCTAGGTAAAGGCCGATCGGGCTTCTTTTTTACGCCTACGGTAGACTTGCGTAAGGCCCGATAGGGCTTGGAGGCGCGCGGGTTGCAGGCCCATATTTTTTTTCGCTTTAGAGACATACAGAGCTTATCATTTTAGCCTTAGGTTGATGGTTGCAAGTTTGTTCATCGTAGGCATAATGATCCTCTTTATGAAATGCTTGCTCTGCTTACCATGAGATGTATGTACTTATTATACAAAACGCTTATAGAAACATGCATTTCATACAGTTTTTATTCTTATTTCTCTTTCCTTAGGTGCCAATAGAAAAGCTGGACTTCCACCATTATCTGCCAATGTTCTTCGACGGGCTTGCGGAATGTGCCTATCCCTACAACTTTATATGCGAGCAAGGCATCAACGACCTGGTTTCGAAGGGGGCTTTCAAGGTGTTGCCGGTTGTGCCACAGCTAATAATTCCTATTAAAAGTACGTTTCTGGCACTTTCATGTGACATTTCGATGCATTTTATATTGACGGCTTCAGATGACAGACAGCTCGCAGACCACTCGTTTGAAGCTTGTAGAAAGCTATTTTGTCGCTAACTAGATGCACGTGCTATGTCCTTAATTAGTAACACTTGTCACAGCGCTTGTGGTTAACATGTTCATTCTGGGTGAAGAGCTGCTGTAATTCACCTTGCTATGGCTAATTTCCATCTCTTCCCACCGTGTTCGTTAAATATTTGCTACAGTCAGAACAATACCTAACCATACCCCTTATACGTAAGCTTAGAGATCACTGCAAATCATGTCAACAAATCCGAATAATAAATAAGTCGAATTTACGTGCTCCAAGCACGTCGAGGTTAAGTCAAAATTGTTAACAATATTTATGGAAGAAAGAATCCCAAATCAGCACGGTCTGTAAGTTTTGTAAAAAATTTAAGAAAAACAAAGTGAATGAAGGTGTGGGTCTAACTTGAAATTGCCGTATTGTACGGAGAATTAAAAAAAAACTGATTTCCCAATACAAAATGTATTGTATTTATTTTTTAATAACAAATCCTATTCTGATAAAATTTTGTAGGTATAATTGGGCAACATTGTGAAAAATATGCGTAGCTTTTATTTCGAAAAAAACTAACGAATTAAAAAATACAACGAATGAACGAATTTAAGCATTGACAGCGACAACACATGAAATGAGTTTCATTTTTAGGGGATGAAATTTAAAATTCAATGAATACTCATGTTGGGGAGGCCAAAATGAGTATTTATTGAATTTTAAATTTTTCCTATAATATTTCGTTCAAAATCTAAATTAATTTCGTATTTTACTGTTGAATTACAAAAAAATGTACTTATATATTTCTTTTTTTTGAAACAACATCAATTTAATAAATTATTATATTAGGTACGGCGGTATTGTTTACGTTTCTTGCTGTGATTTATAAAATCGAGGGTAGATGTAGTAGTGTAAAATATTTGATCAAGAACAAATAACTAAGAATAATGATGTATTATTCATTGTTTTCCAGATGCTCTGGGAACTAAACGTCCAGGTGTGATCTGCCACGCACTCAGATGTATCCAGATGATAGTGACGGGGTGTGAAAGGGTGGGTGAAGCCTTGGTGCCATACTACAGACAGATCCTCCCCATCCTTAACATTTTCAAGGATAAAAATCGTAAGTTCTTTCTATAAATTACGCTACAGTGGGTGCCGCTACCGAATTGTAAGCCAGAACTAAATTACAAATGTATTGTAAATACTAGTATAATTTTCGTTGCGAATAAAGGCTATTGTCCCTTATGTACGTAGGTAGGTATTTTTATTCTGATGAAATTTCTTCACAGGAAGAAAAATGTCTTTTAAGTCGGGTACTGACTGCGTAAGGCGTAATGTACCAGGCGGGTCCAGATATGTATCACTTGCCCGATCCGATCACCGTATCCGTATCACGTATCAAGCCCCGTATCAAGTCGTGAACGCCTCGATTTGCTCCGTATCCGTATCTTCCGTTCTGTATGAGGCCTGTATCTGTATCACCTTTGATGATCGGACAAAAACCGACACGACATGGGACGGGCCGTATCATAACGGCGTATCGAGATCGCGTATCATGATACGCGTATTATCGCCCGTCCACATATGCGATCATGATACGCGCGGGCGATACGGATACGGTGATCGTATCGGGCAAGTGATACATATCTGGACCCGCCTATCGCAGCGAGCATGATTACGTTGCGTCATGTGCTAAAATCCGTCTCATTGTTCGTTGCGAGCGCTTACTTTCCCCGTACTGACTGCACGAACGCTCGCCGTGTAACACTTTACTTTACACCTTGTAACGCCGGTCAGTGCTCACATTTACAGTGTCGACAAGCGGTATAGTGGGCTTAATCCCATTAATTTTAATAGACGTTTTGATTGATTTTTCCGATTACCTTTCAGCACTAATGATATAGATTTCTCGATACAAGCCTTGAGAGGAAGCCGACGCAAATCACACGTAAAATTAATTCAGCGACAAAATGTACAAATGTTTTGGGTTCAGTTTGGTTTTATTTTTATTTTAAATGTACCGACATATTTGTAGTGTAGTTTAAGTTAGATTCTGTTTGTATTTGCTGCAAATAAGTTTGTTTTACTGTTTTACTTTTACTATGGATATAAATATATTTTCGTCTAATATAACTTAACTTCAGAAAAAAGAACTTCCTAACACTTTCCTTCATTTCTTTTCACTTCAGTAGCTCAAATTCAGTTAGAAACCTGCAAAACATTTTAGTATGGCACTTTGTCACCTAATTTACCCTGTCGACTCATTTTAACCAAAGCTCGGTTGAACAATGACGAGCAATTTACAAAACATTAGCTTGAAGTAAACCGAGCACAAAAACAACACTTCTCGGCCGCAACTATTTCAAAGATGCGAGAAATTTTGCCACCACATTTAAGCTTTGTACACTTGCAACTTTTTTTTAAATGTGATTAAACGTACCTATATACAAAATATTATATACATTATATACATATTATATATTATATACAAAAATATTAAACACAAATACAAAATACTTTAATGTACACCAGCAAAAATAAAATACCAAAAATATTACATAGACAGAATTGTCCAGCATTATTTATTTATTTTTATTTATTTATTTATTCTTAGGCTTCAGCCATACTGCAAGCCTAGCGAGGGCGTGGTGGGCTAAGGCTAAAGCGGGCGCGTAGTATCAAACATAATTATGAAACCGCCGCGCCGTTTGCGTTCATACTAAATGACTAAGGCGGGCGGCCTAGCGCTACGGGCTTGAGTGAATTAGCACAGGTAATTTTCAAACGCGCCGGCACTTGGCTCGCAGTGTGGTAGCCTAGTTCTTCGCGGGTATCATTCAGATTGTGTTGCAAAAAATTGGATTGTCCACTAACAAAACGGACGAGACGTTAGCTAATTAGATGATAGACGTCTACGTCTTTGCCCCAGAATTAGGTAGGTACATTGAAAATTCCGCCAATATTATCTAATAATTTCGGACCGGTCTACGGTAGAATCGAACGAAATGCACATCAAATTGAAGAGCGTAAAAAATTTGTCGATCCGAGTCGACAACTTGTAGGCGGAAAATTCGGATTATCGAGTAGTTTCAATATGAAAATGAATAAATTGCTAAAAAAATTGTAACGGCGTTGCAAAGTAAACATGTCAATTAAGTATAAACATGTCTATGGTTTGGTCTTGGTACCGTGGACGGAAGAAATCGCTCCCCAGGGTATATAAATACTCCTTGATCGTAGCTTGGTACATATATAGTGATCTGTGGTTCGGTCTAATTTCTTTGAATGAAAACTCTTTGCTCTTTGATTGAGAAATCATAATATGTATAATAATAGTAATAGTAGTATTTTATTGCACCCGTGCGAAGCCGGGGCGGGTCGCTAGTATATATACAATACATTGAAAGGGACGGCCACATCTCGCGAAGAACCGACAACCGCTGGAGTAAACGTGTTCTTGAGTGGAGACCACGATTCGGCAAACGTAGTGTAGGACGCCCTCCGGCCAGGTGGGATGACTATCTGCGAAAGACTGCAGGCAGATGCTGGATGCGCCAAGACAGGGCGCTATGGCGCTCATTAGGGGAGGCCTATGCCTCCCCTAAGTCCAGCGTGGACTAATATAGGCTGATGATGATGATGATGATTGAAAACTCAGTCACCGTGTTCTCTTCTGCTCTCACACGTCAAATAGCTTAGATTCCAGGAACACGTCAGATTCCTAACAATGCGGTTACGTGTCAACTGGTGGGAGGCACCCCACCGCATCCTAAAATAACAAAACACGCCGTATTAACATCGCCATGAGATTCAATTTGCAAAATCCGTGTAGGTAATTAATATACTGTTGCCCGACAAGTCTATTACAGAAAATAATATATCTTGTGATGTGTCATGTGTGTCAATTATGGTGTTGGTTTGATTGATGTTCGATCGTGCCGTAAAGTTGTGGCTCTACTTTCACATTACACAGGGTGCCACAAAATGTGTGTAATGGCAAACCCATTACACACATTTTGTGGCACCCTGTGTGTAATGGGTTTGGTGGCGAATGTCTCACTAAGAATTTGAAGCTATAACATCCTACGCCCATTTTGTGATTAGTTCAAAAAAATTCTGAAAAACGTATTTCATTATTTTGTAGCTTCTGCCCGCAGATTTGCATGCGTATTTTCGGTATAATAAGAAGTATTATCTAAGTTAGGCTGTGTTCCAAATTTACGCCAAATTTAATGTTGATCTGTTCAGTAGTTTTGGAGATCTGGTAGCAACATAAAATTCACATTTCACAAACTTTCGGCTTTGTAATATTATTTTGTTTTATAAAAGTACTTTTAGCATTTATACAAACCAATCGGAGTCTAACCAATGGACCAAACACGAATCTAAATGCGGAAATAAGAGTACTTCCACCTAAACCTAAACCTGAAACCAATCGGAGTCACATGAAATATCGGGAACTTTGACCCCCTTTTACCAATATTTAGAGATTTTTATAAAAAAAATCCTAAAACTAGATAAAGAGTTAAAAATGTTAAAAGCCAAAGGGAGTCTTAAAAACGTTTTTATACGTTTAAAATTCTTTTTTTGTTTACATTTTTCGGGGTGGAATTTCCTAAAATCCCTTCTGAGCGGGAGGTTGTGTAGTAAGAGGTACGAGTACCTACCCTTGAGCTGTGCGTTGAGACCAGAAAATCGCTTGTTCTTTTAACTACTATTCAGATGGACAATATCTTTTATTCACAAAGAAAATTATACTAGTATTTACAATTGAAATAATTGAGCTAACTGCAGACTGTTGCAAACAGTCTCCAGGTAGCTCAACTGATCCATATCAATACCAGTCGGAATTATTTTTCAGATTATACGCCTCAATGAAGTAATATAATTACTAAAGTAACAGCTTCTTACGCTTTTTAAATTTATGATTATATATTTTTGATAAGCTTACTTTCTGATTAGTGAACGAGACTACACTGTCACGCAATACTGTCGCAAATTTAATTTTGCAATACGCAACGAATGAAAATCCATTTTTTTTTACCTCTATTGCGTAACGTCATATCGGGAGGGACTGTTATGAAATAAAACTCAAAGCCAAAGGATTTATTGATTGGATGCAGAAAAATGTAAACCTACCAAATTAAGCTGGTTTCGAATTTTAACTCTCAAATGCTAACTTCATTTTACCATTTCATACGCCTTTATAAGCTTTGTATTAACATCGTTAGATTATAAGTACAAAAACGTGAATGTTTTAAGTTTGTATTGTAATACTCAATCGGAACTATTCATCCAACTATTTATAAAAGAAAAAGATTTTTTTTTAAATTGATTATTCACCACTATAGTCAGTCTTATCCAGGACCACATGAGCAAAGCCGCAAACAGGAGATAGTCAATTATAAAGCATGAGCTTAGGCTATAAGCTACTTAAAGGTTTTTGTTATTATAGAGCGAAGGCCTTCGCACTCGGGGTATTTTGATTTCATAAGAGCTACCTTCCAAAATTCTAGATAGAGCTAGCTAAGTTTCAGCTCTAAGTCTGAGCTAAGAGCGCTCTTTAGATATCGACTAAGGTTACCAAAAACAGCTTTTCACCATCGTCCCGCATTATTGAAAGAGAAATTCACTAGGACGTTTTGGAAATTCATCGATAGATTTGTAGTGACACAGTTAAACTTACAGTGCGCGATGCAAACACGTTTTGATTGTTCGGCATTTTTACTGGCTAAGCCGAGCGCTGGCAGTCACTCTACATCCTCTGCTTGTAACAGACATATTATAATTAAGGATTGTATACTAACGTACATGCAATATCTCATACTCGTGGTTACTGTGTGTCGAATTGACTTAGTATAGTGTATAAACTCTTTTATTTTCAACCAATCCACAACAACCTAAAGAATAGACATATAAATTAATACAAAAGATTCCCTGGTTTTGTTTTTTTCTTAAATGAAGTTTAAAGATGGCAAAAGCCTCTATTAACAACAAAAAAATTCAGTCAAATAACAGTAACATATTAGAACTAGTATTTACAATTGAAACAATTGAGCTAACTGCAGACTGTTACAAACAATCTACAGGTAGCTCAACTGATAAAAATCAATATCTATAAAATTTAGTAAAGTTTTTTTAATTTATAACAGTTTACTACATATTTATTACCGAAATATTCTCATTGTAGATTGGTAACTATGGTAACCCCTCAAATATTATACCTTTGGGGGAGGCCTTAGTCCAGTTATGGGCTTCTTTCACCTGAAGTGAGATGTGAAATAGGAATTAGCTTCAAACTGAACGTTAGCTATCGATGAAGCTCTCTGTACTTTACGCCTCATTTCAGAGACCCTGGGAGCCGGGATAGACCATACCGCAAGCAGAAAAGAAAACGTGGCTGATCTTATAGAAGAAACTCTACAGATCCTCGAGAGATTCGGCGGTCCCGATGCTTTTATCAACATCAAATACATGATTCCTACTTATGAATCTAGCGTTCTAAACTGATGATATCTTTTTCCATCATTTAGATGCAAAATCATAGTTTATAATCGAATTATTATTATTGATATCGTTAAATAATATGTAGAGCAGATTTTTGTGATACATTTGATATTTTCGACTTCTTTTAATTAGTTTTTGCACTTCGCACGTCAAATCATATTTTTGTTTGTAAGGTCCATTCTGCGAGGATCAACTTTTGATCAACATTTTAAATTTGGCTAATAACAGAACGGAATAGGAGTACCTTGTCGTGGAACATAATAGTCCGGTCAATTTAAACATCAAAGGAAACTCTTAGGTAATAAGTATTCTGTGGTTTTTTATAGATAATTAACTGATCTACAATTTTTGTGAGCACAAATTTTATGATAAAACTTACCGTTTTGCTGAAAATCGCGTAAAACCCGTTTTTGTGAACTTCGACCCCGAGTAAATTTTTGTCCAGGTGTTGAATCGATGAGGACTTTTCACATTTCATTTATAATGGTGTTTTGAACAGTCCTACCAATTTTCAGCTGGGTGCAAATTTTTGTAATCTCACACCTATTTTTTGCTCTAATTTGACCGGACTAATATGCTAGTAATATGGTATCTACTATACCCTTGCATAGAAACTACCATTCACCCATAAACACCTTCTTTTTTCTTCTTTTTTGCTCTTTCTTTTTTTTCTTTCTCCTTTTTCGTAAGCATATTTTGTGCACCTGTGCATCTCAACAGAAGGGCGTTTTTTGCACATACGGCTTATAATGTCTAACTATTCATTAAAAAAATTTAGCAATATGGTAGGTACCAATTGTTTATCATTTTAATATACAATCTAAAAAATTGAAATGTCGATGATTTAAATTTAAAATTTACTTCTACATTGCACCTTACACATTGTTACCGCAAACACGTTTTGATTGTTCGGTAAATTTATTGTTATCGGGTCCATGCCCTTCGCTTATTATCGCTTGTATATATTTCTGTAATTCAATCAATTTTATAAATATGATAGTATTTAGTTCATTTTTTGAGATTCTTGTTTTCGTGATCAAAAGTAGCTAATTCTAAAACAATTAAAAATCATGATGTAAATTTACTTAACAATTTACTAGGCGTTTTATCGGAACTAAATTAGAAGCTTTGGATTCTAGAAATAAAACAAAACACGAAAAAATGTTTTTCATTCGCTTACCACAGTGCATAGACATCATATTGGCTAGAACTTTAATCTAGTACATAACACAAGCTCAACTTCGCTTGGGGCTAGATGATGCTGTGTGGATTGTCCAGAATTATTTATTTATTTATCCTTTCTTACAGTACGACTCACGATGGAAGGTAAGCAGAAAATTTGTACCCTGAGATAGCGGATCCTATTTTTACATATTCGCAACAAAGCACGCAAAAACGCACTTGAAGCCACGGGCAGACGCTAGTTACCAACAAGTTACGATCTTTTGCAAGAGTTAAATATTTGCCAGTTTAAGTAACTAAACTTGAGGCTCGAGAAGGGAAAATCAGGAGTTCTGAAACAAAGTACGGGTAGATAAACACTATCTGATTGCGTCCAAACGATCGATTCGGAAACTGGGACGGGCTATAGCTACCCATTGTTTGTTTCATAAAACTTTGTGCAAAACTTTAAATCACGATTTACTTACATTAAATCGTGATTTATAGTTTTTGTTATATGGACAGTTTGCTTCGGTGGTCTAAAATGGGAGTCGCGAGATGCTCCGACAATCACTCCCACAGGGTTTACTATCAAGTTGCTTTTATTTCATAAGGTTCTAAGAGTAAGGTTGCAAACGAGCATAGTTTTTTGAGTTGTGATCATCAAAACCTCTTATTAGATAAGTTTTTTTGTTATTATAGTGCGTAACCCCACACTCAGGGTTATTTCTAAGAAATCAAATAATATCGCAAAAAAATTTGACTTCGACGGGACTTGAACACGCATCCTTCATGCTTATTTTAACAGAAATGACAACTCATCGTGTCGCTTAAACTGAACCGCGATCACGGTGTAGTAAGTGTAGTTACCTATTGGCATTGTGGCTCAAGCGTTACCGGTTGAAACCGCTTCTTCCTCGTGCTCCTACTAAATTCTCCTACTGGTAGGAGCACCGGGACACCCATGTCCTGATGCTCCTACTGCAAAAGGAAATTGTAAAACGCTAAGTAGGAGCATCGAGACATAACTAAAATAGATTTCCTTATAGGCATACTCTGATTCAAGTACCTACAGGTGAACAGTCACCTCACTATTTTGTGTCATCATATTATGGCTATGGGTGCAATTATACATACACACACCCTTTCAGTCACAGAGTCGCCACGAACCCGCTCCCCCCCCGCTTCGCGGGGGTTGGACGGGCTTCGTTAGGAGTAAGTTAATGTTGACCCCCCCCCGCTTCGCGGGGGTGGGAGGCCTACAAGGGAAAACATTAGTGTTTAGGTATAAGTAGTTATTATTTGTTTATTAGTTGCTTAAAGTAGTTGACTGTTCAATATGTTATGTGATAGGAGCAGGAGGAATTAAATTTAGAATATTACATTATTCCCCGTGGTTTTTATGTTCAGTAGGAGCATCAGGACATGGGTGTCCCGGTGCTCCTACCAGTAGGAGAATTTAGTAGGAGCACGAGGAAGAAGCTGTTGAAACGTTAGAGTGCGCGTTCACAGGCCGGCATCGGACAATCCGCACTGGCCCCATCAATGGTTTGCCATACAAGATCCGCACCGCACGGAGCGGACTGTCGGCAATACCGGCAAGAATTCTTGAAGGCAACTTTTCCGTTTAGTGCGAATGACGTCATTTGGATTACCGATCAGTGGACGCACTTGTCAGTGGATTCTCCGATGACGGCCTTTGAACGTGCACCCTAAGGGTCAGTTCACACCGAGACGCGACGCGGCGCGACGCTGCGCGCACATTTTTCATAAAGCGACTCAGAATATACTTTATTCACTACACGAAAAGATACACATTACATTGTGAGAATTCAGATTACGTTGCACCACGCAGCACTGCGCCTCGAGGTGCCTCGCGGCGTAGCGCGACGTATCGTGACGCAGCGGTGCATCGCCGGTACGCGCGGCGTGCAAGAGCGGTGCTGCGTCTCGCGGTGCCGCGCGACGCCGCGAGGCGCAGCCTGAGGCCGCTGTGGCGACTTCTCTACTATTTCCGTTCAGACTTCGTTTAGAATTGATGCAGTTCGGTCGAGTGCTCGATTGAAAATATAATGATAGACTGGGATCTTGTTATAATCGGACTTCTTGCAGAAGATGAAGAGGAAGAAGTTTACAAAAATAAAATTTGCGCGGGGCGCGGGCGGGGCCGCGCGGCGCCCGCGGCTAGTAGATACGTTCCGCTGCGCCTCGCGGCATCTCGCTGCGCAGCGAGGCGTCGTCCTGCTACGATTTTAAGATGCGCCTCGCGACGTTGCGATGCGTCTCGCGACGACGCGCGGCGTAGCGCGAAATCATTGGCCTCTTTGAGTATCGTCGCGTCGCGTCGCGTCTCGGTGTGAATTGACCCTAACGTGTCAACTGCTAACGTTTGAGCCGAAATGCCAATATGTTACTACACTTACCACACCGTGATCGCGTCCTTAGACTATGAACAATCATTTAACGCGACTCACAACTCTAAAAAAATTCCCGCGGTTCCGTTTGCACCATTGATTTGCCCCATTAATGGTGCAGGCGTAACTGGTTAGTTATGTTTGCACCATTCAAATTGATACAACTACTAAACCTCGCTTTACTTTTAGATAAAATCAATAAAAAAATTGTAGTAGCGTTTGTTCTTGACATGAGTATTTTGAATAGAATGTTCACCAGAAATATAACAGTATATCCAAGGTTTACGTAGGTATATTTTAACCTTTATTCCATCCAGTCCTACCAGTAGTTAGATAGTCGAACTGTTTGGATGTTTTTTCCAAATTGTTATACTGACGGATAGAACGATTTGGAAACATTGGGTGTTGATAATACAGGACTCTCGTTCATGAGACGGATGCAAAAATAGTAAGAAGTAGAATTGCTGGTTTATTATCCTGATTACGGGACTCCCATCCGCAAGACTCGGCGCTGTGGGAATAATTCGTATGGATGTAGAATATTTGCAAAAATCCAAAGAAGCCCAATCAGAAAACGATTATGGAAGTTTTGCACACATCCATAATTTCCAAATCAAATGCAGTCAAATACATAAAATATGCAATCTCAAGGGACAGTAACAGATCGACCGACTCAATTTACAATTTGAACCAGTGCACGGTAATGCATGCGGGTGATTTGCATCGCATGATGCTTGCAAACTAACACGAGGAACATGTTAGCACATGTATAGTCGATTTCTGGTTGGTAATTGGGTTTGCTGGTTTTGGTAGAGTATGAAATCTTTAGGCAATAAACACAGTGCCACGCACCACGCTGCATCTTGCGGGAATGCGTGTTCTAACGTTGCTTGTAAGTATCTCCGTTTGTATAGAAAACACGCATAGGTAGTCCAACACACAGAAAATGCATCTACGCGCGTCCATGCAGATCACGCGCTCAAGCGCGGAAATACATGCACCCACGCGCGTAGGTGACTAACAAAACGCAACTAACAAAACGCAACTACGCGCGTGAGTGCGTAAAAAACCCGCACGATGATGCAGATCTGTACTCCCGCAAGTACGCGCGTAGGTGCGTCGACACGCAAGATGCACCGTGGTGCGTGGCAGTGTGAACCGCCTTAGACTTAATATGCTTAGAACCACTATTTGTGGCGTCGTATGGGGGCGGCCTATGTACCAATTTTCTTGAGTTTGCGTGGTTCGTTTTGAATCTGCTTAGTTTTTGACCTTTTTACGTAGGTGTTTATTTATTATTTTTTATTAACATTATTATATATACCTACCGGTTTCGTTTTGGTGTCCGAGCATTATTTACAATGCTTGGGTAACTTTGAACTTTAAATCTATCTAGACTTTTAAAGACAAGTTGCTATCACCTTAAATTTAACAGTGCTTTCACAGTTTTGTTCATCATCATCACCATGGTGCATGCTGCAAATCACCGTTGTGGGGTTACTCGCAACATACAGCTCAAAATCAAAATCAAAATCAAAAACTCTTTATTTCCATAAATACAATAAATGTACACTTAGAAAAGGTCAAAATAAAAAACTAAACACTGACACGGAAATAAAGTGATATTTTTTGATTTCTGTCGCTTCGGTATGTAGACTAAAGTAAAGAAGCGACGAAGAAACCTTTAGCCTGTTAGTTGTTATTTTTCGAGTTGGAGCAAAACCCGTCCCAAGCTTTTTTGTCCTCTAGATAATCTGATATTTTATAGTAAGCCTTTTTGCACAGCAAGGTTTTGACAATTTGTTTGAATTTATTTACTGATAATTTTTGCAACTCACTAGGAGTTTTGTTGTAGAAGCGTATACATTGCCCTTTAAAAGATACATTTATTTTGTGTAGCCTAGTTGTGGGCACAGCGAGTTTATGTTTATTTCTGGTATTAAAAATATGTTTATCGCTATTTTTAGGGAACCGATTTATATTTTTATGAGTGTACAATAAGTTTTCATAGATATATTGACATGGTACTGTCATTATGTTTATTTCTTTGAATTTATCACGTAGAGATTCTCTAGGACCCATGTTATAGATAGCCCGAACAGCCCTCTTCTGCAGCACAAATACGGTGTTAATATCTGCAGCGTTCCCCCACAGCAGTATACCATAAGACATAATACTATGGAAGTAGCTGAAATAAACAAGTCTAGATGTATCCACGTCTGTAAAATGACGGATTTTTTTGACTGCATACGCTGCAGAACTGAGTCTCTTCGATAGCTTATCTATGTGTGGGCCCCATTGAAGTTTATTACTATTAGCTACTATTAGCTGAGCATAAACCTCTTCTGATAGCGCAGGCGCACGGCACTGATCAACACACACCGCCAGACCAAAACAATATTACTTACCTAGGCATGTTAGTTTTAAAGAAATTTATACATATATCATTTTTAATCATTTGTGTGTCGTGCTGTTGCTCTGGTTCGATAAGCTTACCTGAAAGTATATTTTGTTATACCTGCACTATCACAATGAATAAATTTTTATTTCTATGTGCAGCTGTGGACGGACATAATGATGATGGCTCATCGCAGAAGCGGAGTCTTCGCATCCTCTGAGTGTAAAAAGGGATTTGGCCTTTCACACTATGTTACGGAAGTTGCCGTGTTTATCAAATGCGTAAATATTCACAGATAGAAAGCTTTCTAGTGTAGCTACACCAAGAACCAAAGTGCTTGTATCAAAAAAAAATAAGTACCGTAGATTTTCTATTGATAAAAGAAACATTATTGTATCTTACCCATAGAAAATATAAATTTATACACAAAGCTCAAAAGGAAAGCAAATATTCCACTACGATCGACAACGTTGAATAAACAAGAAAATTTTAATATCGTCTTATTGCTTCCAGGGACTTATTACTTAGCTTGTAAACTCCCTCTAGTGCATTCAAGGACAAAAGTGTTCATAATTTAATAGAATATTCTCAAAGGAAATGATTACCTGCTTTCAACAAAGCATGGTCTTCTTACAAGAGGTTGAACCAGTTTCGCTTTCAACTTTGAAGAAAATTTATACTAAGCTCGGCATGAAAATAGCTCTAAAAGCACTTGCAACGGTAAGTTTTCACACCGAACCCGTCAACGCCGTCGATCGCCGACACATCCCGCGGGTAGATGTCGGCATCATTGATATTGCTACTCGGCGACTTGTGGCGACATTTCGGTATGTGTTATACTGTGCATATTGTAGACCACTGACAGTATTTTGTCAATCTGTGTAACCACCGGGTTTTGGTGGCGGGCTGTGTCGGCGGGATGCTTTGGAGTGACGACTCCATCAGAGCAATAATTGGGGTAGTTCCACCGCGCTCCAAGAATGCGTTCCTCCGGGCTCCAAGTTATTATTACCCATATTATTTTTCAAATTTTAAGTAACAAAATGCTTCCACAGCGCTCCAAAATAAACAAGATAGAGTCAGCAGAAAAAGTAAAAACTAAGTTGTTTATGTTTTGTACAAGTAGAAATATCGTTAATATTTTTAATCATGGATTCATATCGTTTGTCAAAAATGCTCAAGGTCATTTTGCACTATAAGGCGCTCAAGTCACTGCGCTTACGCACCGGACTCGACCAATCAGAGAAGGTTTCTTATATCTTCGGAGCCGACGAGTGGGGTAGTTTTATTGCACTTTGTGATTGTAATTCGTTAAGTGCCTAGCCAGTCGTCCTTCAAATGTTCAGTTGCTAAGGGTTGTTTTAATGCTGTGTGATGTTATATATTGCTGTGACCGTGCTTATTAAAGAAGTTAAAGTATGCAAGTACCAGAAGATGATGCAGATCAGCCAGGCTCAAGCACGCCCTCGCAGTTTTCATTTATTGATGGTCCAGGTAAATATCATTTCATATGCCATGATCATGGAAAAAACTAAATTCACTTGAGTCATAGGTTAAGTAATAGATATCCCGTTATTTTGTTTTTTGTGTTACATAAGAACACGAGCCAAACTTATTTTAACCTGTCATCAGTTGTGTCCAAGATGGCGGCACATCTGTCCTCGGTTGGTTGCCTCAGTGAGGCGACTCACAGATCTGAGCCGAACAGTTGGTCGCCTCATTGTGGTTCTAACCAGACAGCAAATTTGAGTGTACTCAAAGGTTCTCTCTCATATTTTTTTGAATTCTTAGGTAATTTAGTTTTGTTGATAGTCAATTGGGCCCATATTTGTAAAATTTATTTATTTGTATTGCCAAATGTGTAAAACTTCAACTAAAGTGATTATTTCAGTTTAAAATAAGATTTGTTGTTTGCGACTGTACCTAGTAACAAAATAACAAATTTAAATAACTACACTTTCACGAGAATGTGATGTTAGAAGAGGTACGATATTCTGCGTTGTATATATTCTGTGACGTGACGACGTGACTACAAAAGAAGGACAGTAGTTTGCTTGTCAAGTCTTCGTGTCGAGACAACTTGGGCAAAACGCTTTTTAAGTGGAAGTGAGATAGGTTGATTGAGCAAAGAAGCACTACAAAAAAACTTTTTGCTTTGTTTTCTCATGTATATTTGAACACTTAATTTTGAATAGGTTATTTTTTTGTTAAGGTAGATTAATGCATCTAAAATTATAAACTAAATAATGCTGGACAATCCCCACAGCATCATCTAGTCCCAAGATAAGCAGAGCTTGTGTTATGAGTGGTAAATGACTGATATACTTAATATAATACATAGATAGATAGATATTATGTATGTACAGTGGCGTTCAGAAGTGGTGACCTTGATTCTAAAGACATTGTCTTGCAGACATTCGTGGTGCTTACGACCTTTTTAAAATGTATAATATATTTTGGCAAAGTAATAATTACCCTAATTTTGGTACTTCATATATTATAGCTGTTTCATTAGGAAATAAAACAGCAAAAATAAATAATTAAAATAATTTATTTTAACACCAATAAAAGTATATTTTAAAACAATTTGTCGTAACTCATAAGTAGTCTATAATATTTCACTTATCCATACCGTGTAGCATACAGTAATAATGTTGGGATGAAATTTAGAATTTGATGAAAATTTACTATTTTATATCGTAGTAACCTTCAAACGAGTATGATCTTTGAGGCATGTCTCCAATTATAACCGCAACTGTACTTAGAAAAATATGCATACTGAACAAACTGATATTGAATCATTAGCTGAATTATAGTTTTCTTTTAATGATTTTCATTTTATTATAACTATATTATTAGAATGTGAGCTAACTGAGTTGTTAGCACCCAACAGAAGTAATGTCAGGTCTGACATCCAAGAACCCACATAATCAAAGGTTAAGTTTACCTAACCCAGGTTTAGGTAAACTTTAAACCTATGGTACGTATTCTTGATTATTAATCGAGCGCTGAACGGCTTACGGTACATTTATCAGGGGGTTGCAGACGTGGTCCGGATCCAGGCGACACCTTTTTAGTCGCCGAACATTTATAACTGAGAGAAGTTATGTATGGCTTACTAGATGGCGCTCTTAAAAAGCGTCGAGAAATTAAGAACACATTTAAGTCAGTCATAGTAAAGTTATTTCTTATCGTTATTAATTATTTTGCAAGTAATACATATTTTCAGGATGGTTATTTTGAGAACAAGATGCAAGTAAAATTGATGATTATGCCCTTAGCAGGCGCCGCCATTTTGCAATTTTTGACACATCCGGCAAGCATCCGCCAGCACTTGCTGGCGTATATAGCGCGAAGTTACCGCGCGCTACAAAAATCAATATTTCTACATGGTTTTGTATGAAACTACATCTAGTTTTAGCATTTGCCATAAAATATTACATTGGTTAGTAGATCACATAGGTTAGTAGATTAAACGAACTTGCCAAGTAAAGTTCAGTCGTACATAATTCTGCGAAGCATCTCGTTCGAAGAAATAATTTCAAACAACACTAGCTTCTGCTTGCAGCTACAGACACGCCTGGTAACCGCTGTTGGTTTTATTCACTTAATAGTCTTTCAATCTGGGTCTCTTCAAAACGAGAGTGAATTCAAGAGTGAGTTGTCATCATCACTTTTCATAAATAAAATAAATAAATAATGCTGGACAATTCACACAGCATTATCTAGTCCCAAGGTAAGCAGAGCTTGTGTTATGGGTACTAGATAACTGATATATATAATAATATACGAGTACATAGATAGATATTTTTTATTATACATAGAAAACGACCAGAACACCCTGAACAAATATCTGCAGATCGTACAAATATTTGTCCCAAGGCGGGAATCGAACCCGCAACCTCCTGCGTCGCAGGCGGACCTTCGCCCACCGCGCCACAGAGGTGAGCATGATGACGAAGGTCTATAAAAAAATATATAAAAGAACCTTGAATATTATTTAGAAATAAAATATGAATTTAGAATATTCTCATCATAATGCCACATCTAGAACAAGCTTCTCTATGAACAAAGCGACTTGAGACTAGAATAATTTATCTTGGGAACAATCAAGAGAGTAATTTTCGTGAGCAGTGCACTTGAAGCAATTTTTGAAAGTTCAGTCTCATTTCGCTGGGCAAATGAGCAATGTTTGTATTGCTTACATTTTCTATTTTCTCGTTTTATATCACCATAATACCCGAAGTAGTAAACAACGTTCATGCCTGTTCACTGTGCATACGTTGAAAATGAATCATTAGTTCGCTTTCATTGCATTTGTAAACAATAAAATATGTTTAGAAGGTTGGCGTAAGCAAGGTAAAGCCTACACCCAATGGTAGGTTAGTATGGGCTGTGGGAAATGATTACGCATACTTACAATAATTCTGATTAAAAAAATACATTTCGATCTAATCATCTTTAACTTAACCTTGAGCTTTGGCTGCAAATTATGTCAAAAAATGCACAAAAACCTAAACTTCATTTGCTTGTGGTCGAGATAAATCCTACGAGTATTATATTTTATGTAGATGCGAAAATTTGTGAAATGTGAAATTTTTGATACCTATGATCTCCAAAACCACTGAACAGATCAAGATGAAATTTATCATACACTTAGAACGTAGCCTAACTTATGCAATAAGCTATTTACTATACAAAAAATTCGCGTGCGAAGCCGCGGGCAGAAGCTAGTATTATATAATTGTTAGTATTATTTATTTACGAAAGGATTTTAAATCGACAATTAATTTAAATTATTGTGTTTAAAATCAACGACACGAAACGAACGAAAGTTGATTTTAGTTAAAGTACTGCGGGACTGATTATTTTTTACGAAGATAATTAAAAAATCCAGTATAGATATACTAGGTACAATACAAACATTATCTAAATTCGCCCCTACATAATATAAAAAGAATCAATTTATCCTAACGATCCCCGAACAAGGAGTCAGAAATTAATTACTTCCCCGGCAACACTGAAAAGCACTATAAAACTACTGAAACAGTTGGTAACATAGTCTACTACTAATAAAGTATAGCCGTAGAAAAATCGCCTGTGATTAATAAAACAGCGGACTGCAAGCATATTTTTCATCATTATGTCCTCATTAAAGGCACCTCATGAAAATGGACCAGAAAAAGAACAAAAACGTAAAAGAATGGTTTTATGTTTGAAACTGGTGTGCTGGTAAACTGGTTCAGCTTGCAGAATCGTTTTTGGCAACGGTTTTTTGCTGCGCGCCCTAGTTGCTCACTCCCATTTTCAGTGTCATCATCATCAAAACTACTGGGATCCCCTTTAATGGGTATAGGCCTCCTATTACTTCTGACAGCCTGCATTAGTCCATTAGTCAGTTGGACTAGGTAAGTATTAACATATATTTTTGTTTCTTTTGAAAAATTAAGTACCTACCAACTCCAAATTTTTACATATTTTTACAAAGTTTGTATATGTTATAAGGGAGAAATAGTAACTCCTCGGGATTAATACCTTTATGGGACTTAGTACTTATATCTAAACGGATAAAAATTGGCGGATATAAATATCGGAATCAAATATCTACGAGTACATAAAAAAATACTAAGTCGAATTGAGGTATTTTTTCTGTCTTTCTTTTTTTGAAGTTGGTTGAAAAAGATTTCCATCAAATTATTTTATTGCATTAATCTCTATTTCTTACTTAATTTGCTATTATAATTCCCAAGGAAAGAGAAAATGAGAGGAAACACCACACAGCAAAAGTAATATGCACAAAAAGTTCAAGGAAGAACAAATTCTCAGTCAATGAAAATTTTATCAGATCGAAGTTTCGTTTGAACTAGTTTAATAATTCACGTTCGTGTAAATATTTGAAAGGTTCTGAATTGCGGTGGTACTTTATAGCAATTTCAACTCTATTTTGGTATATTTAAACACCCCTACCGTTCACAGTTGAGCGAAAGCCTTGTCTAAAGCGACGGTTAGTTTCTCGACATTTCATTTGATACTTCACTGCACTCGGACATTCAATATTGTGCCTGTATTGCACATTGAAGATTTCTGGAAAAGGAAACAGGTACAGTTAGTCGCGAGTATCTACTAGTAAGGTTGAAATTGTATCCGTCAGTTCGAGTCAAGCCAACAATAGTTATTTGTTCAACAAGGGGCAAAACGACTTTTTCAAACCACGGACAGACGACTTATTTTTTTCTATTATGCTTGCATTGTTCCGAATTCATATTAATTTTTTCAACAAGTTGAAAAATATTCTTTATTCCCCATGTGAGAAAAACCCGTTTTTCACTGTTTTTGTGTAGCAAAGTCGCCGTTTTCGAGCGAAAGTGTTGAAAAATATTTTGTAATTTATAAAAAAGGTCGAATGTCAGAAACTCATCTTGTCAACAACCTTGGAGAGTAAAACGATGCTACAAAACTTCTTTCAAACTATGAACGGACGAAATTTTGTTTTCTATGAAGGTTGCATTCTTCTAAATTCAAATTACTTATTTCGACAAGTTGAATAATATCCTTTATTACACGTGTGAGCAAAACGCGATTTTGCTCACTGTTTTTGAAAAGTAGTCACCGTTTTTGAGAAAGAGGGTGAAAAAAAAATCCTCTGATGCACAGATATTATAATAGTCTGATGTAATCGCGATGGCCACCATAAAAAAGTTTTCCTGCTCGAATATCCGTAACTTGACCATTTAGGTACCTCTTCGAGTCTTGAAATAATCTTATATTTTTGTTATTATAGTGGGTGTCTAATATATGAAGAAAAGCTTTATGTCTCCGACAAACGAGTGTAAGGGACAAATTGTCACTTTGTCCGAGCCGATACGAGATATTATAGTATACTAGTTTATGCCCGCGGCTTCGCACGCGTTGTTTCTATAAACGTTTAAAGGTGATTTCTATCCCAAGGGAATCGATTTAAGGGATAAAATGTAGCCTATGTTTGATTCCAGGATCAGAATTACCTGTATGCAAAATTTCAGCCCGTTCCATTCAGTAGTAAATTTTAGAGAGACTAACGAACACCAATTTATTTTTCTATACTATATAATATTATTATTATGATTTCTCAATCAAAGAGCAAAGAGTTTTCATTCAAAGAAATTAGACCGAACCACAGATCACTATATATGTACCAAGCTACGATCAAGGAGTATTTATATACCCTGGGGAGCGATTTCTTCCGTCCACGGTACCAAGACCGAACCATAGACATGTTTATACTTAATTGACATGTAAAACATTCCAAAATTTGACACTGCGATGGTAGCGCCGTCTGTCGGATCCAATGTAAAACATTCCAAAATCAACAACTACTAATAAATTAAAAATTAATTAAAAAAACATTGTTCAGCGGACAAAATTGTGAATCTAAACCATTCCCAGATCCCCTTGAACACACACAAAAAATTACATCAAAATCGGTCCAGTCGTTTGAGAGAAGTTCAGTGACATACACACTCACAGAACAATTATATATAGTAAGATAGATATATTCCACGAGATACGCCACTGTTTAAGATATGACCTTTTTCCGACTTGTTTTATCCGGTTTGGACCTTACAACTTACGTAAGTGCCGAAATAAATACTTACTACGTAAACCATCTAGGCCAATGTAAGTCAAAACTTCGTCTTTAAATGCGGTAAAACCTAAACTAAACTACTAAGCAAAGATATACAAATATCAAAATTATTCGAACACAAAAATGATAAAGTACTCTTCTGCAATCATCTCTTGAAAACCCCACAGAGATAATTAGCTAACAGCAAAATACCTTTTATTATTTATTTTTGATTGAATGAGAGAAAATAGCAATCTAATCAACTAATAAAGCCCTGGCTTTGAACTCAGCTAATTCCAATCCAATTGCAAAAATTCAAATCGACGCAAAAACATTGGTAAAATAAAATTGCTCTACCTCCATGTTGGTTAGCGATTTTGTTTGATTTGCAGTAACTAACATTATTTCTTTGGTAGGTACACTAGATACTGAGTTTTGAACGACTTACAAAAAATATGTTTCTTGATGGTAAATTTCATATACCTAATCTGATGACTCTAGAATAGAAGCACATAAAAAATCTATAATTTAAGGGTTTCCCTAATCAGATAGGATTATTTTAAGCGACAATCATGACAAATTAATTCTGAAATAAATCATTTTCTGAGTATTTTAAATTAATTTTCTTTGTGTTTTTAAGTTCCATGAGATAATTGTTTGTAAGGATTTTCCTTAAAAAATATTTTTATTTTATTATTATAGATGGCTTATTACTCGGAAAACATTTAAGTAAGACTTAATAATTCTTAACAAAAGCCCTGTCCATTTTTCTTAAAAATAGCGATACCCAATTATTGAAAGTAAAACGAATACCTAACCAATTAAAATACCCATATTTTATTTCCTTTTGTTAAAACCCTTTGCGTTCTAACAAGCGTCGCAATACCGCCAGTGCACAGGCAGCTAAAATAAATCGCCCTGAGGGTGACTGTAACAACAAAATGTAACAATAATAAAATTTCCCTGAAAATTTGTAACCTTGCCAAAGGCTGTAATTTTTTAGATATTTTCAATGTTATGCTTACACGTTTGTAAATGGCCATTAAGAATCTTGCATTGAATTAAATCATACTAATAGGTAAAAAATTGGTTGTCTGTAAAGTCGGTTTACTGACGATAGTTGAACGTGACAACTCAGAGCGAGGTAACGCCGCATGACGAGGTAACGCCGCATGACGTCATGTTTTTTCGTGCGTGCAGCCGGCTCTATCGAATTATAAGACGTTGTCACGTCAAAAGTAAATAATTGAATAAGAAGTAATTTTGTGGAAATCCAATGCAAAATATTAAAGTGTAAATACTACTCACATGAGTGGACGGCGAACTGGAACTTTATTATTATGTACCCCGCGAGGTACATAATAATAAAGTTTTTAGTTTTAATTCCCTAAACTATAGTGCTTGAACGGTGGTCATATAAGCTACTCAACAGAGCCACTCAACGGTGCAGAGGTGATATTCGGACTCTGTCAAATTTCCGTCAACAGTGCAGAGATCCATTTCGGGACTGTCAGTTGGTGCCCATTTTACGCTCAATTTCAAGTTTGTTTATGTTTCTATCTTGCTCTCTGCCTTTAATTTATAAAAGAGGTATTATATTTCTAAAGAGTTAATTTTATGTTATATGTATTTAATGAAAAACAAACACTTTTTGAACGCATGGGTAAGATGAAGTTAATATTTTCAGATATTTTCGCTTACTGGGTTGTTCTTAACCTTGCTTACCAATATTACGTTACAGTGTAACTGTTACCCGTTTTTAGACTATTTACAGCTTCGCCTAGACAAATTTTGCAGTGTAGATAAGAAAGAAACAGGACAATAGCCGCATTAAGTCGGCTTGTGCCCCTAATGGGGATTATGCGGGAAGGAATGACGTTGGTCGATGCGAGCCGAGCTTAGTTTTTGGGAAGATAATGGGAGAATGGTGGCAAAATGAATTTAGCGGTGTTTTAGCTTTGGTTTGGTGCGGATTTTTAGTTTTTGTTTTAGGTTTTTCGTTTATTTTTAGATGTCCCTATGTTTGTGCTTTGATTATGGCCATGTGTATTTTGTGTGCCATCGTATTTGAAAGGTTTTTTTTTGATGACGAATCAAGTTATAATTTTTTTACTAATGTAACATTCCAAAACCATATTTCCCTAATTCCACGCAATAGTTACCTTCATCAATAAATAAATCTTGCGATCTTGCGATTCTTTCAGTTTGTTGCTCAGATTGAGCAACAAACTGAAAGAATCGCAAGAAATATTTCTTTTATTGTAGTGATCACACGTGAAACAGGTGGGTGGTTCGCAGTCTGCCTGTTTTCCAGTTCATATCCGTACCTAAGTGATCATCTTGGACGGAACTGCTCGACTGGAAGCCTACAAGTGTAAGCATTCTCACGCTGTTATCTACTCTACACAATTTAATGGTTAACGGTAGCGTAGCGTTTGGTTCGTCGCCACTAGTACCATTAACAGTTCCATGATGGAACTACTGATGTTTTTTTTAATTTGCTACCGTTAACCATTAAATTATTTTGACAACAGCGATAATATTTATGTAAGGTTCTGGTAATAATCATTATTCTTATGTTTTTTCCAGGATCCATTCCCAAGTGTTTATAGCAAATCTCGCGCAAATCTATAGGAATTCATTATCAAAGATGCGAACGTGCAAATACATTTACAAAGATTTGCGGGTATTATACTTGTCAACAGGGATGTTAGGGTAACTCCTAAATAATTAACCAAAGAATTGACTATGTAGTGACTTGATAGTCACTTATTATAACTTATGTTATCCTTTTTTCTTGTTTCGTATCTTGTTTGTGACCACAGGTTTGTAGGTTACAAACAAGATACGAAACAGTGAGACCTACTCTTTGTATTCCGTTTCTTTGTATTGTTGCTACACTAGGACCTGTCTGAAAATCAGCGCCGCTACTAGCTTCGGCTTGTAGCGTCATAATGCTGAGACAGGGACCTTTTTGACTCGTGTGTAACTATCTAATTTGTATCTGTTTTCTTTTTTGTTTTGTTTTTCCTTTCTCTATAATCTTGTGTTCATTGTATGTATATATGATTGTAATGTGTTGTGTTATGTATAGTCCAAATAAATGCATTTTCTTTCTTTCTTTCTTTCTCAGTTTAACACCTCCACTTGCTTCAACCAATCTGCCGGCCAAGCATGGTGTTAATGTAAAACCCCTTTGTTTGGGGACGGCATGTTCAGCAGTGGACGTAATTATTATTATTATTATTATTCATTTATTTCAGATAATTTAGGTATCCATAGCACATTATAATTAAATTATTTAGAACTTAAAATTACACATTATACAAATAATACAAGAAATGTCACAAATAGAAAAATTAAAATCAGTTCATACAATTAAGAATAATAATTAAATTAAAATTACATAGATATTGTTCAGACGGAGCCCATCATTATCCGCATCCACGTGTTTTAGATTGGGCAGTCTGTTAGAGCAACAATCATCCGCAGGATGCTGTTGCTACTGCTTCGCGCACGCTGGAGTAGGGAAGCGAGTTTTTTGCGGATAATCGCGTGAAAGCCGTCCGTGCGCGCCTCAGCGAACATCCCAGATGCGCTGCAAAAGCAAGGCAGCCGCATCAGCATCCTGAAAATGTTGTTATATTGGACTCGCAGAGATCTGGCAGCTCGCTTGGTGTGGTTTACCCATAGGCTGCTCGAGTAGAAGGACTGGCAGTAAGCCTTGAAAAGAGTGACCTTCACTTCCCTCGAGCAGCGAGCAAACCTGCTATATAAATAATATATAATAATATATAATATATATAAATTATGCTAATGAGGATACATCACTGTACCCGACTTTCAAAGTAAATTGACGGGGCTTACAAATTTTTATAATTTTTTTGCAGACAATTTTTTTACCTGCCTAGTAATAATAATGAAGAAGCTCTTATAAAATTATCAAAATTAATATGTTACTTAATTTACTCTATATACTTTTTATTTATTTTTATTTGTTTCCAACAGTCTGCAGTTAGCTCAATTGTTTCAATTGTAAATACTAGTTCTTTTTTATCTTTTATTTGATTATAATTACCTTTGTGAATAAAGTGTATATGTTTTTAAAAATAAAAATATACAATAGTTACATTCAGATTAAAATTAAAATGTATAATAAGTTATTATGGACCTCTCATCGAGTGAAGGCCTCCTCCATTTTACTCCATGCTTTTCTGTCTTAAGTTTTATTTAGCCAGTCTATTCCAGCTGATTTGTTTATTTCATTAATCCACCTTTCGGTCTACCTCTACCTCTTTTGTTTTGAATATTATTTACCTACCTGATAATAAGTATTATATCCTTTTATCAAAATGATTACATACACCCAGTAATAGCAACTGTCCTTCTATTCTATCAACGGATTATCTAAACAATGGCAGTCACACAATACAATCTGATGCAATTAACGGGGATCATGGAAACATGGTCGAACAAAGCAACTAAACAATTAATAGAGAACTGTGCCGCTGACAGCGAACCAAATTGTTCCAATCATAGCTGTACCGGCGACAGGAGCGTGGAAGAAGGTCTGAAGTTCGAATCCCGACGCTGGACAAATCGTTAGTAGGTATCAGCGTCATCATCATCAACCTATATGAGTCCACTGCTGGACACAGGTATCCCCTTATGAGCGCCATAGCGCTCTGTCTTCAGCTTGCCGCATACAGCATGTGCCTGCAGTTTTAGTAGTACGTTATGTCTATATTTGTTCCTGGTCTAAGTATTTTCAAACAGCACGGAGTTAGTAGGACTAAACGAATGTTTCTAGAGTAAGGCATGTGACAATTACAATAAAAAATAGCTTCGTCTCCCACTGCTGGGCTTCCTCTGGCTTCTCCACGCTGCGATTCAGCTAAATCTTATCCTAAATATGATATTCTAAGTCCAGCAGGAACCAAGCGTTATCAAATGATTGGACAAAGCAACGTAGGGGAAATAATAACAAAAGGTACCCAATAATTATCCTATAATATCATTAATTATGGACAAAGCAACTACACAATTTATTATTTTGTATTCAAAACACAAGCTACTTTCTTTGGGCAGCTTTGAGGCCAGGATATGCTGTGTGAAAATGTCTAGTATATTAGTTAACAGAAAACTGTGCCACTGATAGCAAACCCATGTTCCAATCATAACTGTACCGGCGACAGTAGCGTAGTGGGTGAAGGTCTTGAGTTCAAATCCTGTGATGAACAAATTGTCTGCAAGATCGGCAAGTTTTTATCTCCTCGATTGGGTGTACAAAGTTTAAGAAAACGTAGGTTTGTGACAATAACAAAGACCTTTTTATAATCCTAGTGTACCCTATGGCTGGTCCAAATGTATTGCTAGTCATTCTACGCAACTCGATGTCGGGCCAGCTAGATTCACTGTATTAAATTTGGCCCCTTTTACGCAAGTTATCAAACAATTCCTTCAAGCTTTACTTACTTTGGAGCTCTGTAAAACCTTGTGAAATATTTAGCAATGTTCATCATAATAAAGGTTGTTGCAGTTCTGGACCGTTCCACTGCACAAAAATGTCCATTTAAATATTGGTTTTCACTCGTAATATTTAGATGCATTTTATATTAACGTTATCAGATAACAGACAGATCGTTTGAAGTATGCGGTAACTCATTTTGTTACTGTAAAATGTATATAACATGACGAGCTTCAGCCCATATATTATGAGTGCTTATTGTTGAGCCTTGCTATAGCGTAGCGCTGCTGGATATATGTCTTTTAATCGGTAAATACAGAGTGGAAATATCTTAAATCGATATTCAGAGTGGAATATCTTGTGAAAGCTTAGGCTTTGCCGATAAAGCTACGGGAAAATACCAAGATAAGCGCAAAAAACTGCCCTTTTCAATTGGTTGCGTGATATATTTGCTCGTAGGTAAAGTTTTTATCTGAACAGTTGTCGGACACAAATCCTTATTCACATGAAGTGGAAGATGAGTCGTGACAGGGGCTTTTAAGTGTTTGATTCTTCTTTGATGTTTCGAGGAAATCGGACTTAAGTATGTTGGTTGAAGCAAAATGTTTGTATTTTTCGGACCATTTCTAGGTATGATTCTTTGGGGTTTTATTTTGAAGAGGTAGGCAGCTGCTAAATCGTACTTACCTTTATACACGGTAAATGGTTTAAGGGCAATCGTTCCTGAACTTTTTCTTAATGTTCCCGTTTCGTCCCACTGTTGGGCAAAAGCCTACTGAAATCAAAATTGACGTGATCGTGGTTTTGTGTTTTATCAAAGCATGCACCTAAGCACTTCAATTTTATCACTAAACAAAGCTTAACTATAACCTGCATTCTTATAGAATGGGATTCAAAAAAGCGTCATCTCTCATGCTGTCCTGCTCAGTTCGAATCCAGTCTGAGCGAAACAGCATGAGAGATGGGCTCATTCTCAATCCCATTCATGAAGTACGCAGGTTAAAATAATAGGGTACGCATAGAATTTTGTAATTTTTTAAATCGATTATTTAGGTTCAATCATTACCGAAAAAAATATAACACCCACGTCACCAAAAAAATGTTGAATCATTAAGGTAAAAAACAAAAAGTAAAACTGCACTCAGTTTCGGGTGATAAAAACGCTGCCGCGGCCCTAGTTCTGTGACGTCACACTTCACATCTTCAACTCAAAGCGCTTCCGTTTCTTCGTTGATTTTTCAATCACATTATAATAAGATACCTACAAATAAATGATAAAACTAAAATGTTACTACAGAAAACACCAAACAATCGCGAAATAATACAAAAAGATATCCCGCCAAAGGCTCATGACAATACAAAATGTGAAGTGTGACGTCACGTTCGGTTTTGCTAATGGCGTTGCGCTTAGAAATTTTGCGAATGAGATTTACAATATCTACTTTCCAATTATTAAATTTCGCAATAAAAATATAAAAAAATACAAATATAAATTTACAGATATATTTTAATATCAATAGAAAATATCTACGTAAAAAAATAAAAGTTAAAAAAGCTAATTATTTTTTTATAAGTACCTACCCTATTGGCGTCAAATGGCTCACAATCGACCTCAAGCTCTGCTTAACCTGGGGCTAGATTTTGCTGTGTGAATTGTGTCCAGCACAATAACAATTAATAATGAACCAAATTTAAAATCAACAAAACCAAAAATTTACTCATATCCTACGAATCTAATATCTGCTAGGGACATTATTCATCCAATTGCAAAGACCTGATTCAATAAAATTTATCAGCAGATAATAAAGATTTCTCTTGACTAATATCCCAATATCCATTTCATAATAAATCTTACGGTTATCAAGGATTTATTTATCATGAAGTGCATTGAAGCGTGTTTATTGCAAACTCGAATACCATATTTCTTGGAGCGTTAACATCAAAATAAGTTTTACTGTTGGTTCTCGATTTTGTTTCACAATACATGAAATAATCTACGTATTTTTTGTACTTCATGTCGCTATTGAATTCGGCCATTTCGTCAAAAAAAGATCGATATAAACACGTTTCTCGAACGAAAATTAGCCCCTGGGTGGTTTTAGCTTTAAAACTACGCAAATTCAGCTCGATTCGTTTGGTGCCTTGGTGTTCTTTGCGCACAAGCACATAAGCAGTCTTAATTTTAAAAGTAAGAGAAAATTGCCTTTTGACGGAACTTTAATAATGTATGCAATTGTAAAAGAAAATGTAGAGGGTGCCTAGTAGAGGCTTGAAAGTACGAGATATCATCCTTACTTTCCAGAACATTCCAGAACTTCCGAGAACTTTCGAGAACTAGTAGTAAAGCGAACAGTTAACAAGCTTGCAAGATTCTCGCATGAATTCACGCACTAACTACGCATTTATTCGGCTCGCCGGTGCTAACACGCAGCAGAATAGCCAAGATTATAAACCTTAACACCTCGACATAAGATTATATTTGAGCTCGATATGTGAGAAGGATGTCGCATCTCGTTATAAGTTTCTCTCGTGCGTGAGTTTCTCCGTGTAACGTAACCTACTGATGAAAAGGTAAGGATTGTGAATATCATATCTTGCAAATTCTGGCTGAGAAACTTTCTTACTACACGGAATAGGTACCTACAAGTCATTGACAAAAACACGCCTACATAAAATACGATTTCTTTCTTCAGTGCTCCCCGCAAACCTTAAACTAAGGTAGGTACTTACTTCCAAAAAGCTTTTGGAACACTCGCCGTGTTCAGTTATTTTTGCCGCTGATTTTACTTATCACTGTGATACTGAAAAGAAAAACAAAACAAATAAACTTTTTAAACCTTACCACGGAAAAGCTACTCATAGCCTATCAAATATATGCTGATGTACAAAATTAGTAAAATAATAAATCATGGAGTACTGGTAGAGCAAAAAGAAAAACACCAATAAAGCTGTACAAGTTTATTACAATGTGAGTACCTGTTCACACTGAAAGGCTGCCGGTTCTGCAAATTGAACCGGATGCCTTTACCTATAGGAATACCTATAGGCACTATGTTCTGCGTAGCTACAGACCGTTCCATTATATTCCGAGTGCATCGATATTTCGTCGCTCAGGCTGACCCCTCAAAGGTTTTATGAATACAAAATTGAATAAAGTTGGAAGCGTTTTTTCAGATGACTTAATGTAGGCAGAGCGAGGCAAGTAGATAAAAAAGTAGTAGGGTATGTAAAGTTCCGGCTATGAATAGAGGTGGTTATTATTTCCCAATAACTGGGCTTTAAACCAAATTACAGTTAGTTTATGTAGGTACATACCTGTGTTCTGTACTTACAAGTTTTTAACTATAGACAAGTTCTAGCTAGCTTTAGCTTAGCTTATGTTCTAGCTAGCTCATCATAAAAATCTGAATTGTAAGGTCTCCACCATCGAACCATCGACCCATCGAATCTCAAAACCACAGACGAGGCAAAAAGCGTAGATACATTAACTGCGAAGGTCCTACTTAAACATCGTGTGCGAGAGCGGTAATTTCCTTAGGCAGCCTAATGCGATTAAAACCACGGTCGAATCTAATTTTGCAATATCACCGTCGCAGGAAGCTCCATAATGCAATTTCACTGCTATGGATCGTCCATCGGTGGCGCGCAAACAATTTTTTCACCCGCCACCCAGTGACCCAATTCCGCTCAGGTGACCTAAACTCATATTTCCACCAATAGTACAACAAGAGCCTGTCAATTGGTTAACTATATTAACCAATGGTGAGCCTAGGCGTGGCGTGGCAAGGTGCCAAGCCAGATGTGCCAAGCTGCATCTTTTACGCCTATTCACTTGTTGATTTTGGCGAAAATTTTAAACTGTAGGTTCTTCAGGATGTGTGGCGATTCGGCGGTAGGCGGAGGTCTTCGTGCCAGCTCGGAATACTATAGTAGCACCTACAGTAAATGTATGCTGGTTGAGCGGAGCAGGCTGCCGCATTGCCGTTTTATGTAGGTCATGAGACATTTTCTTATTGGACAGGCCGAGGCTTGCAATACCTACTCGCTGTGAGGTTTATTTCAAGAGGCTGGTTCGTTCTTACTCTAGCAATTTATTTCTATTTTACAAGATGTGGATATTTTTTACAAAGAGCTATTATTTTTACTAGAAACACTTATTGTTTTTTTTTTTAGTTGATTTTGCTATGCGTCTATTAAGAACGGTACCTATTGCCAGAAGTGGGCGGTTTTCGGAGATCATTAATAGTGGTCATTTCTAATTCTGGTCCTAAGCCGCCAAAAGGCTATGTACATGTCTTCATTTCGCTGTGTTAGCTGTCTACCTGTGTGTAGTGTGTATGGTATGGATTTCTACGAAATTCAACTCTGTGTAAGAAACCTCCTTAATAACAATCAATTCTTCCAGAAAACAAATAGGTGGCTGAAGTATTTTTCAACATAAAACGAGATAACAAAAATACTTTACCCCTTGGAAGCCGTGCAAAGGGAGCATCCATACAAGATCACCGTTTTTATAAAATATACCAAAAGGCAATCAGAACGGAATCATATTACTTACGGAAAACTTTATACGGTATGTTTTCATTTTAATTTCAAAGACAGAAGACGAGAAACCTCTCAAAGACTCGTCGAGAGCTAAATTAAAAGTCGACTCGGCGGGGTCTACTTACCTATGTTTTATTTATTTGTATTGCAGAGAAAAATTATTTAGATTTGCTTTGGATTTTAGAGTCCGAAATAAATATGATCCTTGCTAAAATCGATAATGTTTTATGGCAGATGCGTGTTTATTAATGTTTGACGTTTTTGTGCGGTTAAGAAAATAAAGCATTTCGAAAGAAGTCTCTAACAAACCAACCCCATATTAATCGAACATACACATTATCTTCTTAAACTACAGCGTGTTCAATGTCATAAAAGTGTCGCCAAATCGCCACCTAAAATGTGAAATATGGAGTAAGATAGTTTCTAGATTATTCTACATCATGCACAATGAAGACATACGGGACGCGGCTTGGCAGACTGCCTAGATGTAAAGCCAATTTGCTACGTTTTAAACATACGATAGCTTGGTACAAGTTACAGGCGATGAAAAAATTAGGTACGGTGAATAATTTTAAATGTGTTCTAATGATTATTGACAAACAACCACGCACCTCGAGTCGAAGGGAATTAAAGCAATCGAATACAACCTGACAGCCCAGACGCATCCAACCAACTACACTTGCGAGCTTTAAAATGGAATCGCTTTCATCGCGAGTTGATCAAAACAATTTTTTTACAATTTATGTACAATGAACTATAGATTGTGGTATATCATTTGAAAGGTAATTTTGTTACCTTTCAAGTGATATCAAGAAGATTTAAAATTAATTAAATTGGCTACCTAACCCTTGAAGCGATTCCAGTTTAAAGCTCGCAAGTGTAGTAATAAAAATACATAATTCTTTTGTTTTCTTTCAAGTTCCTTCCGGTTCCTTGGTATTTTCTATGTATTTTATCTTCACTTTCTGGTGAGATAGACCAAACGCTTAACTATCCATCATACTACCTAATATTTTAAAAGCGTAAGTAATGCCGTATGTCTGTCTGTTATCTTTTACGAAGGGAGCCCAATGAAATTTGGTAGGGCGAAAAACACATACAACCTGAAAAGCGCGTGCAAAATGAGTCGAGGGCGCGGGCGGGCTTCCAAATGTGTAAATTATGTATAACAAAATACTAAGTATTGTTTTTTAGTTGGCTAAATACCTGAATGGCATTGGCAAAGGATCAAAAGAGCTTTTTTTCCACATTTCAAAGTAAAACCACCATCAGTATCAAAATACCAAATCGCTGTCTCTTATGACTTTGAACGCACTGAAGGATCATATTCAAGCAATTTGTTAGCGAGACACTATGAGGTTTCATTTTTAGCTCAGTTTTTCTTGTTAGGACAAATACTATGCCGTCTTTCCTTTCTAGGTTGAGAATAGTTTACGTATAATCGGAATGCAACTAGGTTTGGATTATGATCGTAATGTTTGTGGAGGAACATTTGCTATATTCTACGTTTTATAAGTTTGCATGAAAAATCACATCACATCACATCACACTAATATTATAAATGCGAAAGTTTGAATGGATGGATGGATGTTTGTAACCTCTTCACGCCAAAACTACTGAACGGATCGGGCTGAAATTTTGCACACAGGTAATGCTAATCCTGAAATCAGACATAGGCATACTTATATCCCATAAATCAGTTCCCATGGGATAGAAATCACCTTCAAACGTTTCCATAGAAACAACGCGTGCAAAGCCGCGGGCATAAACTAGTAATAAATAAATAATGCTGGAAAATACTCACAGCATCATCCCCCCAAGCTAAGCAAAGCTGGTGTAATAGGTAGGTACTGGGAAGGCTGATGTACATAAAACAATTCATAACATAGATAGATTTTTTTATTAGACAAATAAAATACCCAGAACACACGGAACAAATATTTGCAGATCCTACAAACATTTTTCAATTGTCCCAAGGCGGAATCGAACACACAATCTCCTTGTCGCGGACCTTCGCCCGCCGCGCCATATCGGTGGTCATATAGTCCTGATGATAGAAAACTAAAATGCTTGACAAGTCATTTCTTAAGTTTCAGTTTACATCATATTAAAACTAAAAAAACATTGGTGTTGAATGGTTTTACAAAATGTTTTGTTATGTCAAGACAGAATGCTGGCCGCATTGCCACGTTAAATGGCAATACTGCCAACATTCTGGGCACTCTGCCTTCTGGTGATGGCTTAGATTTTTAGGAAATTGAAATTAATTAGTTTATTTACTAGTTCTAATTTGTTTTTATTCTTAAAATGTAATTTTCTTTATCAACTATTAAAAAGCTTTTTACTTTTGTAACATAAAAACTAGTAGGTAGTATTATTATTGTTGGTGTGGTTACTTTGATACATGAAACAGTATTCGTGTCGATATTCGCTTTAATTAACTATGGACTCGAATGTTCGAACAATAGAAGGTCGGAAACCAGTCTGGACTGTAACAGTTTCCTATAGTGAGCTTATTGTTTCCATTTCAATTAAATTGCAATACATTTTTTTAGCATTGTCGAATCTCTCAGTAAAAATACGATACGAAAACTTTCATTGATGACTCAGTGTTTGAAAGTTGTGATATTTAACCAATCGCCAATATTAATAGGTCAATTCAGATGTCATGTATTCGTGAGTAATGGATAACTCATAATATTTTAGCTGCTTAATGGTTAATTTTCTTTTTTTTTTACTCAGAGCGGCCAAAAATGGTATCTGAGTGATCCACTCACAACTAAATCTGAATGTACCAACAGACATAACTTAAGGCTAAATATTTATCAGTTAATTAGGCACTGCAAAATTTATTTATTTTTACAATTTTGGGGAAACTTACAGCTAGGTTTACAAATTTATAATAATAAATAAATAATATTAAATAGATGATGCTGCACTAACCATAAATTGATCCACTTTTATCCAGAAAAATCTGTACGAAGCTCCGAGCAAAAACTCGGTTTTGCTCATAAAGCTCCAATTAATTTAGTAGCGACATAAAAGCCAAACATTTTAATACTGCCCGACGATCCATTATTTGGTGTTCGTCTACCCGAGTGCGTCAGTACTATTCACGTCGCTATCTGAAAGCGTCAGACCTATTGACAAAGGTCATTCATATTGTACTTTGCGCTTGCCCGCTCACACTAATTTCGCTTATACTTGCCTACCTATTGTAGCTGTGTCTATAAGCTGACATCGGAGGGTGGACAAAAAGAATGTGGTGGTTTTGTTACTACTGTGTTTTTTTGCCTTTTTTTAGCAGAAATATAGCCAGTTATAAAATCGAAAACAGCATTTCCATATTTTTAGTGGTATACACCCTTTTAAATGTTAAGTATCCTTTAATGCTTTTTCAGTAACTAAAAAACCTAAAATACCACTATGCTTTTATGACACCAGCGTATTTATTGTATATGCTATACCTGTTTTAGTTTCAAAAACTTTCAAGTCTCATGAAAAATAAATGTACATGAAAAAATAAGCAGTCGTAGATACTGCTGCACGTCAATTACAAATAAGTTATTTTATGATTTTATCGGTGAAGTAGAATTAAAAAAGTCTAGCATCGAAGCCTTTCCAACAACATCTATCGCCCCAAATCATACCCAATGTTCTATAAGCAACTGGAGGTACACAACGCGTATATTGTTAGGCTGAACTGAAACAAGCTTTTGTTATAGTTCACCGGGCGTGGTAATACGTGACGTGTTTGGATTTACTGTGACGAAAACTGGACACGAATAGTCACCTTATAGTAGGTACCTATAGAGTTTCCTACCTATCTATAGGTCTTTAAATGCTAAGGTGATGAAAGTTGGTATATCTTTGTGATTTCGTTAGTGTTATATTTTCGTTGGTCATCGGCCTGACCAGGAGTGAAAGAAACCTGGACACAAACAGAGACGTTAGTCTTTTTGACGTTAGCAATGAGACCTGATCGTGACCTTTTTATATGGGATTTTCGTAGTTCCCTGTACGAACGATAGAGGCGCTGCACTTTGGTACACTGTACTGTACTTGAATAAAAAAAGGAGTCACCATCACGTCTGGTTACCAATGTCAAATATCCCACCCCTCAGAGCATCCATTTCGTGAGAAATACCCGTTTATATGCAGCTAATTTAGAATTCAATAATCTCTTCGAGGTGTGGCCTTATTTCTTATCTCGTTCTACATGTACATCAATATAAGTTGGATAGTATAACATACTCAACAGCCTGTATTGGTCCAATACTGGATGCAGGCCTCCCCTGATAAGCGCCTTATTGGCTTTTATGACATGGGGGGTAGTATCCATAATCCCCACGCTGGGCACGCTGGCTGGGGATCGCAGTTCGGTGGTAGAATTGTTCTGCAGGGGGCGCTGCTGCCCGCCCCCGGTGGATATCCCGTAGTCGCCTCTTACTACACCCGCGGGAAGAGTTGGGGTGGTGCAAATTCTAAGCCACACAGCAATGTGTCCGAACGATAGAGGCGCTGTACTTTGATACACTCTACTTGAATAAAAAAAGAGTCACCATCACGTCTGGTTACCAACGTCAAACATACCCAACCCTCAGACGCATCCATTTCGTAAGAAACACCCGTTAATATGCAGCTAATTTAGAATTAAATAATCTCTTCGAGGTGTGGCCTTATTTCTTATCTCGTTCTACATGTATATAAATCTAGTTGGATGGTATAACATAATACATATAGATTTAATATGAGTGTCATTGAACCCGTGGAACGTTTATCCAAAGGCGAAATACACAAACACACTCTGTGATGCCCTTTAACCACCATCAGTAGTCACATATCAAATTATGCTGTCACTAATCGTATTACATCCCGCAGTCACAGCCTGGACAGGAAGAGCTAGGATAATATCGTGGGCGTAGAGCGAAAAGTCACTAATTAGGTCATTTGGTGTTTTGAGTTTTGAAAAACCAATAAAATCATAACTTTGTTTCGGTATGGGATATTCGGTGTAAGACATTTTATGATCTCGTAATAAATATTATTTAGTACGTCCGCATGTGCTTTTTCGGTTACACAAGATCCTGGGCCGTGATCACGGTGTTGTAAGGCAAGATCTTTTAAATCAAACCATTGATGAGGCCAGTGTGGATTGTCCAATGCTGGCCTGTAAACGCGCACCCTAACGTTTCAACTGGTAACGTTTGAGCCGTAATGCCTTACCACACCGTGATCGCGGCCCTGATTGATGTAATAGCAACCAGTTGTTTGAACGAAAGACTTTAAAATGTAAGCCAATATTAAAGCCATAATCAGAAATTAATACTTTTAATTCTTTACGCTTAAAAATTTATCTCTAAAACATGTTAAATTTATATCAATAAATGTCTTGGGGACGCTTCCGACTGGTGTTGATATGGATCAGTTGAGCTATCTGTAGACTGTTTGCAACAGTCAGCAGTTAGCTCAATTGTTCCAATTGTAAATACTAGTATAATTTTCTTTATCAATAAATAATTATCAAATAAGGTATCTTCACTTAATTTTTTTGCCCACAAGTAAACAAATAAAAAAAGAGGTGAAAAAACCACTAGCGCTTTTTTAAATCACATATTTTGCATGTATCTAATACATCTTTTGATGCAAATCTTCACGTATAGTTTTCATCTTGTGATAGTAGCCGATGGCCGATGAAAAGGTTCATTTCATGATTTTCTCTCATTGGTGCTAAATGAGAAGAGAGTGTAGACACAGGAATAGACTAGCTGTTCTCTGTCTTCGATGCCACAAGTATGCTTCTATCTAAATTATGTATATGCTGATGACGTTGATGACATAGTATTGTGGCTTAATCATATAGCAGACATTAATTATTCGAAAGGGTCTGCGTTTGTAACTAATGAATGATATTGGTGGTATTGGAGCCGTGCTCTGGAAATTGGGCACATAATTTAGTTACAGTTATTTAAGAGTACAAGAGACTGTTCTCAAAAACTTCCAATTACGATACCTTTACTACAGTAGAACCTTCTCTCGTCTTGGAGTAAAAAAAGTTCTTCCATTTTTTATACTGTAGTTGCAGTTCCACCAAATATGCGCAACTTTGTGTATTCTAGGACGAGAAGACAGCTTAATTTTAATATATTAGGGACCGTTGAGTAAAAATAAACCTTATACATACAGGGTGCCACGAAAAGGGTGTACTAAGCCGAAAGGGGACGATTCTGGACCTCGTGGAAATCAACTTGTGAATAACGATTTTTTTAATTTCGATTATTTATTATATTTTCTTTTAAATAGGAAGAAGTCTTCGGAATTAAAAAAATCGTAAAAAAACGATGAGCCCATTGATGTCCGGGATCACCCTTTCGGCTTAGTACACCCTTTATGTGGCACCCTGTATAGTGATACCTGTTACGCATAAAAAAGAACGTCATCTCTTGCAAAAAGTAAAAGTCCATTTCAATCAATCAATCAATCAATGGCCTTTAAAGTCATTTAGTGTTGTTTTTTTGTAGCTATTTAGTGAATTCCAATACGAGAAGACAAAAGAACTTACGAATTGTTTCACTGCAAACTTACCTGTAACCAAAAATGGATTGTGTTAGGAAAAAACACGCTTTATTAATTTGTAAGCTCAGAACACAAAAACATTAAGCAAACATTTAGACGCCTGTAAAATAAACATCACTAGCTTCTGCCAGAAGCTTCTACCGAGTTATTTCGGGGTAAAAAAATAATTTTAAGTTGTTTCTAACTCCAACGTATCTAAATCCAACGTAGGTATACTGTATTAAAGTATACGTTGGATTTAATAATAATAAAAGTTTTTTAAAATTTAAGGCCCATGCATTCGTTTGTTCTGGTGTGAAAAATTAAGAAACATCCAAACTTTTGCAATTATAACATTTGTGTGAATATATAGCTAAACAAAATAAACAATCCTACCAAATTTTGTTCCAAGAACCTTTCATATGTAGCGAGGGGTGTAGGTAAAGCTTCCCATATTGTGGTTAATTATGATCTCAGGTTTCGGTAGAAACGAGACCCGTTAATTAGTACCAAGAAGGTTTCGTAGATTCGTAAAATCATAACAATATATGTCAATCTTTATGTCGGTACACAAAAACACCCCTAAGAGGCCTGGGGATAAGGTTTCTGACATATCTTATTTTAGTGAGAAAAACAACACTTTGTTACACCTATGTAGACCAGTATAATCACAGCTTAAAGCAATTTATCGAACGATGGTCACCCATTTTCATTATTATTTTTACGAAATGTTTTTAATAGTTGTACGTTCTGGGTGTTTCCTTTGTAGGTATGATAAAAATTATGAATTTATATACAGGGTGCCACGGAAAGGGCTAAAGGGGGTGATTCAGGACATCGAGGACGTCAACGTTTGTTCTACAATTTTTTGAATTTCGTTTTTTTTCTTGAAAAGAATTTGGGACGGTTTTTCTTCATATTTGTGTTCTTATACGTGTATTCTCACATTCTTTAGAAATTTCAAAGAATTCACATAATTTTTTGTAATAATTTCATGACAACTGGTTTTGCTGAAAAAACAAGCAAAACCCACGTCTAAAATATTTTGTAATATTAAATAATGCAAGAATGCGTGCAAAAGAACATTAATAAGAAAATAAAAATTAATTGCTAAAATAACAAAATTGAAAAAATCTATATTCACCAATTGATTCCCTTGGTGTCCAGAATCACCCCCTTTTGGCTTAGTGCACCCTTTCCGTGGCACCCTGTATCTGTATGTGTACTTTAAGTATATTTACTTTTTTGTCGATGATATGCGTGTACTTTATTGTCTATAATATGTGTACTTTATTGTCGATGATAATTAATTGTTGAGTCTCCTGCCCAGCAGTTGGACGAAATGAGCTGTAAAAAAAAAAGAAATTGCGACATTCTAATGCTTGCCACTTTCGTCCCGCTAAAATGTACCTTATAGAGAGATAAAGATAGAGAGACACATTATTAGTTTATCTTCTTATATATAAAAATGAAACCCGTTTCGCGTTGTCACGGCATCACGCGTGAACGGCTGGACCGATTTCGCTAATTCTTTCTTTGTTGTGTTTGTTATTGTCAGGAGAAGGTTCTTATGAAAGAAAAAATTAAGAAAGTTGGAAACATAAATTTCCACGGGGGCGAAGCCGCGGGGCGCAGCTAGTTTTCAATAAAAGTAAGGAAAAACTACATTTAAAACAATATTTATGAAAGCATCAAATACACAGCCACAAATATTGACAGACAATAAGTCCCGGCCCTCGTTAAGGGCCCACCTACGCAGAACACGTTGTAATCTTGCCCCACCTAGCGTGTAAACATGTCAATGCTCTATTTACGGTGTCGAGTATTAAAGGTACGAGTGCGTACTTGTCGAGCCTTCTTATTGAATTTATGGAGCACCTGTCTTACATGTTTCGATGATATATTTAGGTACTGTACTAGGAAGGTACACTTAGTTTATTTTCAGTGGTATTCTCCATCTATCTCATTATCAAAATAAAGGCAATAAGTGGCAATGCAGCCAGCGTCTTGGGGACGCTTCCGACTGGTGTTGATATGGATCAGTTGAGCTATCTGTAGACTGTTTGCAACAGTCAGCAGTTAGCTCAATTGTTTCAATTGTAAATACTAGTATAATTTTCCTTGTGAATAAAGTTCTTATATATAAAACAAAAAGTATATTTTCAAAAAAAAAATCATGGATAATGAGTCATCATCATCATCTGCCTATATTAGTCCACTGCTGAACATAGGCCTCCCCTAATGACCGCCATATGATAGCGCCGTCTTCAGCTTGCCGCATCCAGCATCTGCCTGCAGTCTTTCGCAGATCGTCATCCCACCTGGCCGGAGGGCGTCCTACACTACGTTTGCCGAGTCGTGGTCTCCACTCAAGAACACTTTTATGACGAAATATGGCCTGCCCACTGCCACTTCAGCTTGCTAATTTTTGAGCTATGTCGATAACTTTGGTTCTCTGTCAGATGTATTCGTTACGAATCCTATCCTTCAGAGAGACTCCGAGCATAGCTGTTTCCATACCACTCCGAAAAATGAGTATTTAACACTTTAACTCATAACTGAAAAACCCATAGTTACTCTTAGATTTATACAGGTTAAGTGGTTGTTCACTGTCACTCCGTGAATGGCAGGATCTGTCCGTCATCAGGACGATGGTGGATCCTGATGGTGAGCAGAACCTGCAGTTCGTGAAGACGCCAGGCAAAGACGCCAGTGAATAAAAAAAAAACAAATAATAATGCTGGACAATTCACACAGCATTATCTAGCCCCAAGCTAAGCAGAGCTTGTGTTATGGGTACTAGATAACTGATATACCTAATACAATACACTACATATAAAATAACCCTGTATATTGGAGATTTTCACCTTGAATTCTCCAGTATTATTATTATTATTAATTGTTTCTCATTAGCACACATATAAAAGGCTTGAAATGAATGAATGAAATGAGCACACATGTATACGTCCACTGCTGAAAATAACAAACTACCCCTAATTTGTAATTTTCATAAAAGACAAAATCACAACCCTTAGCAAGCGGGTTGGTGATCGCAGTAGAGGTAAATCAGTTAATTTCATCGCAAAAAATTAATTAGCCTTAATAAAAATCAAGCTCATAACATTCCAAACAACAGAAAAGAGGATAAGCTCTCGATAACAATATCGTTTTATTATCGTATAATACTACACTCATGTCTCATAATAATGCGAGTATCACTTCAGCTCCTCGTTGCTACTTGAATAGCTCATTATTTCTGTACCGTTATTGCTTTATTGAGGTATATTTTTCCATAATCCGTATAGGAACCACATATGTATGTGAAAGATAAAGGGTGTTCTGTTCATATCCCGACGTATGTAATATCGACAGAGCCCACACATTTGCTCCGCTTGGAGTCGAGACCCTAGGTCTGTGGGGTATCGAGGCTCTTCGGGTTTTTAAAAAATTATCTGAGCGTCTGAATCAGCATTGCCATACAGCGTGGCAATGCAGCCAGCGTCTTGGGGACGCTTCCGACTGGTATTGATATGGATCAGTAGAGCTACCTGTAGACTGTTTGCAACAGTCAGCAGTTAGCTCAATTGTTTCAATTGTAAACACTAGTATAATTTTCTTCCTGACATTATCAAAATTGGATGGAACTATTTCGAACAGAAACAAAAACGGACATTTACTTTGACAAAGTCATCAATTCAGATGTGGCCAAAACTAACCTAAACGAATTTTATAGTACCTACTAAAAATGCTGTCGACCCTTTCATAATGATGGAACTCCTAAACTGACGCGGAGCTGCCGGCGGCTCGGCTAGAAATTGAACGGAAAATGCCCTCGGACCCGCCGAGACCCGGACGATTGTAAACCGTTTTTTCATCGTGTTAGAGTCTATGTTTTTTTGAACAACTTGTGACAGTGTCAAATGATAATTATTATTCTACGTATTGCAACACTAAGGGAAAACTGGAATAACCCTAAAAAACTGGCCAGTAAAAAAGAAGAACATAAAATTTATAGTTGAATCAGTGCAAAATTTAAGTGCGTACTGTTTCTTTGTGTTTTTCAAATTGGTATTATTCGTATTTATTTCGTTTTTGTGTAGTTGTTTGTAGAAATAACTTGCATAAAAATAATGTAATTAGATACGCGCACATTTTCAACCTCTGATTTGCCGTTGGGTCAAAAGATGGTTTTATTTTAAATGCTATCAAATAAGTGTAGTTTAGATTTGTTGACGTTTGAATTGACGCTAACGTTATATTCTATTTCAACATTGCACGAGCGTATTGTATAGGAAATGTTACGTAGTCAATTTACTTTGATAAGGTTCTGTTCTTTTCTGATAGCGTGCAGATTATTGTTTAGTAGAGAGTAAATATTGCTACACAGTGACTACGGCGTAGCAAGCTACATCGTGGCTAGCTACGATTGTTGCTACGGTGCTACGGCGTAGCAGAAGGTTAAAATAGTAGATTGTTTTACAAGGGACTAAACCATCCCATCATATACGAGGTAGTTATACTCCCGAGCGTAGCGAGGGAGGATGAATAGACCGAGTTATAATGGGTGGTTTTGGCCCGAGTAAAACACTCTACTTTTCACTTCGATTGCGAGAAAATAAAAATATAAGAAGAATAAAAAGAAGAGTCTCTATCTAACCCGCAACGAAACAGTTCGCATTCTACCGTGAAGGGAAGTATCAACCTTAATAAAACATCACCAAGCAGGTTCTATTTAAAAAAAAAAGATTGACGGAGCACCAAGAAGTCGAGTTTTTATGTAAGAGAACGAATGCTTTGTACGGGCTGATGATTTTAGACAAAAATTAAAAAGAAAGAATACTTTTTAGCCCTTGGTATTAAACTCGAGTTTTAGGCCCGCTAAGCTACACTATTATGATACACTTTTTGAGCAAGAGAAGTTAAAATTATTTTATTTATGAACAAATTAATTTTAAATAAATAATGCTGGACAATCAGCGTTATCCAGCTCTAAGAACATAGATCTATTACTGTATTTTATAAACACAGTGAGGATGGGAGCCCAACTTAAATTTTGAAAGGTTACAATAGAACGTAAGTCTTCTTAGTAATTTCGTTTGCAATCTATCAAAAATCCATTTCCAGTGAATATGCAAACAATCCAAGAAAGCTCATGAACCAAAGAACCCAATATAAATAAAATCTACGAGTAAGACATCCTGTAGTAGGAAAATAAATCATTGGATCATAACCAGAGTCGTTTCTTAAATTAAACAGCGGGATATCAATTACATTGCCTTGGAAGTCAAATAATAAATATAATAATATATAATACGTGTACCACAAATACATTGATCTCCAAGATAATTTTTTTGCTAGAGGAAAAATTGCTAAGTATTTAAATACTGCATGGTTTCACCCTGAGAAAATAACATTATGGAATATAAAATTAATAAGGCCATACTTCATTTTCACTGTATAAACCGCTCCAAAATTAAAATAAATGCCTCCAAAATTAAAGTTGATTTAAACTTGAGTAATATTCTAAAGTTTTGGCACTTCGACCAATGTGGTTGCGGTGGGCAAAGGTTGGCCTGCGGCGCAGGTGGTTGCGGGTTCGACTCCCGCCTTGGGACAAATGTTTGTACGATCTATAAATATTTCTTCAGGGTGTTCTGGTCGTTTCTATGTATAATAAAAAAAATCTATCCATGTGGTGTATTGCATTATGTATATCAGTTATCTGGTACCCATAACACACGCTCTGCTTAGCTTGGGGCTAGATAATGCTGTGTGAATTGTCCAGCATTATTTATTTATTTATTAATACTTAAGCGCCCAAGACCGTAAGATAACAAATCAAATGTGGTAGATATTTGATTTAAAATACCGTTCAGAACAATGCCCCAAACTTTCACGTCCAAAATTGCATATCCATCATACCCTGCAGCTCGACGTAGGTAATATTAATCTACCCTCCCTTACAAAAAAGCATCTCGAGTTTCCACTTGCCAACGGTGGGGAAGGGGGATAATACAGTGTCATCTTCACATAATAAATGATTATGCTTTATCTCTAAGGTTACCTTTTACGTTCTCTGTTTGCGAAACCCCTTTTAGGGTCGTAAAAGATGGGTAGGTAAATTTGATTTCGTTCATTTATTTCTTTGTGTCATGGTTTGGGTTTCGTTGGGCGGTTTTCAGACGACATTTTATATAACCGGCTTTCTAGGAATACCTACTTAACCTCCAATTTTATTAAGTTGGTATCTTTTCTTCTTCTCTTTTGTTATGGTATGTTCTTCTAGCTCTTACTCAAAAATTGGCGTAAAATTCACGCAAACACTCGCCCACATGTACATTTCCAATATTGTGCAATCATTATAATGAATGAACACGAGGACATTGATGTAGTCTTTTAGTCAATAAATCACAGTAAAGTACAGCGTAGCAAGCAAGCGTAACACGAGCGCCTCGGTCCGAATATGACTGAGTTGGTTGGATCTAATTGCACCTAATTTGAGTAGCCTTCCACTTTCGAGTAGCTAGTACCGCATTTCCCCTTATTTACTTAGATCGATGGATAGAAGTACCTTTTTTTTCTTACTAGTTCCAGTATTCTCCTCAGTGCTTGGGACTGTAACTTTTTCATTTCACTTGCTTTTGCCCTCAGCTTTGCTCAATCATTCGGGAATGCATATACCTACTGAATTAGAATATTTCAATTAAGTATAGATTTGTTTTTTTACCGATCTTTACTTCCATAACTTCGGGATAGACGATGCTGTGTGCCCAACTCTCCCCGCGTGTGTCGTAAGAGGCGACTAAGGGATATCCACCGGGGGACGGGCAGCAGCGCCTCCTGCAGAACAATTTTTCCACCAAACTGCGATCCCCAACCCGCATGACCAGCGTGGGGATTATGGGCATTGACCCCCATGTCACATAGGCCAATGAGACGTTTATCAGGGGGAGGCCTGCGTCCAGCAGTGGATCGGTATGCTGGTAGGCTGAGGATGATGCGGTATGAATTGTCCATCATTATTTATTTATTTATTTTTTACAAATCCTACCTAAGCCAGACGTACCATTACATCGTCTTTGTACCTTCACGATTGCTGCTACACCCAATGCTCAGCTCATGCCATTTTAGCCTTTATGCAGAAAGGAAGCTGTGTACAAAGCGAAGGAAATTGCCTATCAGAACTTAGCAGCAATCAAACCGTTGGACACCAATCTAACTTTGCAACGGACGCTGTTTTCCAGTTAATGAGATATTTCTGGGAAGGAAGGGTTTGGCGCTGTTTTATGAAATTGATATTTTGTAGCTGTAAAATATTTTCCGAATACTTTTATGGCTTACTACCTACTGCTTGCGGCTTCTCACGCAAGCTTCTCCTCAATAATATGTGTAAGCATATGTCAGTACATAGGCAAGTACTGACATAGGCTTATACATATTACGAAGGTAAATGGTATCCTGGGGACGGCATCTAACTCACTGCCAAATCTCATTATAATTCGTTCAGCCGTGAAAACGTAACGGATAGACAGATAGAACTACTTTGGCTATTAATAATAATGTTAAGTATGGATTGTGCTTCTTGACTGTGTTATTTATTTATTATATTTATTTATTTATATTATTGAGATAGCTTAACCAAAAAGCAATCGGAAAACGTTAGTTTTAGTTCATAAAATAGCAAACTAAATTTTAAAATTCATTTTAAAGGTTTCAGCTTCTTTAATCTGTTTCTTAACACCATTAAATAGTTGTCGCCATGTTATTACGTCATACGGCTATGTATACTTAAAACTGTCAACTATCAGCGTAGCTTTAATCTATAACATACAAAATATCACTGCATTTGTTTACATAGCCTACTGACGTCATGACCGCAGAGCAATATGGCGTCCACTGCGTCCAGCGTTTTTGTCAAATTACGCGCATTTTCGTAAGAATGCAAAATTTAATTGAATTTTTATGGCACTTAACGATTGAATAAAATTTTGTTAATTTTCTAGTGGTTCATTAGCAGCATAGATACTAATTGAGACACTTTTAAAAAGTGGGTGTAATCCCCTATTTACTTGAAATGTAGGTATCAGGTAAGTATCTTTTTTGGTGGAATATAAAAATTACTTATTCTTTTTGTTCTTTTTTGATTTTACGTTATCTATTGTTACTTACTAGATAAACGCTTTATTTTTTATGCACTTACCTACATGCATGAACGAGCAAATATACAGGGTGGAATTTTGTAATGCCACCTGGAGGGAAAGTACTCTTAATACTGTAGATAGAAAATTGTACTAAAAGAAAACATTCCTTTATTTTTGAAAAGAAAGAAAACTGCATTCAAAGATTTTCGAAAATTCGCTTGCCACACCCGGGAATCGAACCGACTAAAATCTGTAAAAATTACACCCTGTACTTTTATTGCATAGATCGTTAGGGTCAATAATAAGGATGAAATCTCTCTAAAAAACTTAATAAATTAAATGAAAGGAAAACCATGAAATCTTAAATTATAAATTGAATGGGTCAAGTTAAGCACTTGAACTTAAAGATCCATCTGTTTACTTGTGTCAGTAATTAATTAATAATCTATTAAAATGACGAATTAATATTTAGATAAAACGATTGAAATTTGCACGTATTTGTACCTAATGCATTCTACATACTCTTCTATCTTAAAATACTGGATCTCTTAAGAAATTAGTTAAATGGTTTCCCCGAGGCAGAGCGAAACCAAATAATTCTACAGCAAGATGGTGCTCCAGCCCATAACAGCAGAATCATAACCATTTTAATACCTGGATTGGTACCAACGGCACAATCAGATGGCCTGCGAGATCACCAGATCTCACCCCTTTAGATTTTTTTTTGTGGGATATGTAAAAAATCTAATTGGCATGAAATCTTATGCGAATGTAAACGAGTTGAGAGTTGAAGTTCAGAATACGATTTTTAATATTCACCACAACACGTTATTAAAAGTTACTAGAAATGAATTTATTAGAAGAATAAATTTGTGTATCCAAGAAAATGGAGCCCATTTTGAGCAACTAATTAGTAGTTAGTTGACTTTTTATTGTAAATAATTAAAATAATTTAAGATTTCATGGTTTTCCTTTCATTTAATTTATTAAGTTTGTTAGAGAGATTTCATCCTTATAATTGACCCTAACGATCTATGCAATAAAAATACAGGGTGTAATTTTTACAGATTTTAGTCGGTTCGATTCCCGGGTGTGGCAAGCAAATTTTCGAAAATCTTTGAATGCAGTTTTCTTTCTTTTTAAAATTAAAGGAATGTTTTCTTTGAGTAAAATTTTCTATCTACAGTATTAAGAGTACTTTCCCTCCAGGTGGCATTACAAAATTCCACCCTGTATACTGCGAAGGTTATGTCAAAATAATAAAGCTTTCAGAAACCTAGTCAATTATCCTTTGGCTAAGTTAAACTTTTGTTTGATTCCAAACGTGAAAATTCACGGAAAGTAACTAACAGCTCCATAATTCACGTTCTCGGAATCTCAGCATCTCACGGTAGAAAGTACCTACGTAGGTTGGTACCTATCCTATATTGACAAACTTTCAGTAGACTCTATCGAGCTCAAGCCCCAACTCGAGTCTTAGATAAATTAAGATGATGGCAAGTTTGTTCCAAAGTATCCTCTTAGTGTATTTCGAGAAGTTAGCTCATTGTGTCTTTGACTTGAAAATTATAGGCGAAAACTATTTAGGTATACCTATATAACTACTTATGCCTAACTGCCTCGTTGGTCTAGCGGTCAGCTTGTTCAACCGCTGATTATGAGGTCCTGGGTTCAAATCCCAGGTCGGGCCAAAAGTTGTTATTGGGGTTTTTCTAGCAAGAAAAATTCACAATAGCAGCCTGGAGTCAGGAAGTTGGCGGTGTTACACCCCCGTGCCCTGGAAAACGCGTTAAGCCGTTGGTCCCGCGCTTAACCTCTCCCCGGTCGTGTCGGTCTGCCGTCCCAACGGATTATGAAAGTGAGAGAATAGAAAGTGCACCTGTGTTCTCGCATACACTTATGCACTATAATATATCCTGCCGCCGTGGTCGAAATTCGCCTAGGCTGACACTATTATACCAACTTATATAAAGAGTGAATCTCTAGATCGTCGATCGTCGTCTAGACCTTTGTCCCTTGTGATACATAATAATATGTAGTCTGCCACATCGTCAATTTCCATAACGTGAGATTGTGGTCAAACGCTAGAAGTATATGAAAAAATTTAGTTTTTTATATTTATTCCCACAACAAACAATTATACTCCAGTCTTACTTGTAATAAAATATAATAAATATTAAATATAGTAAATTCTGCTGTTAGCTCATTTGTTTCAATTGCAAATACTAGTTGTAATTTATTTCTATTAAGTATTTGATTGTAATTTTCTTTGTGAACAAAGATTTTAAAAAAGTCTACTACTATCATCATAATGGGGTAGAGCCATACTCATCATACTTAACTTACCATTTATGAAATATAGAAAATCTCAGTCTAATAAATAGCTGGAAATTATTATAATTTCAAAATAGATTTACAAAATTACTGGACAGGGTCAATGCTCTAATAAATACCGACTGAGGGACTAGAGAGTGCACCTGTGCTTGCCCACACACTTGTCCACTTACATATTATGTCCTGCGCACAAGTCTGGTGTCCGTAAGACTAGCCAAAAATCGGCTAGGAGAACTTATACCTAAAAACGATTTGTACGATCTACAAATACTTGTTCCGGGTGTTCTGATCGTTTCTGTGTATAATAAAATATACATATCTATCTACATAATGTATTATTATTATTATATCAGTCATCTAGTACCCATAACACAAGCTTTGCTTAGCTTGGGGCTAGATAATGCTGTGTGGATTGTCGAGCATTATTTATTTATTTATACCTAAAAACAAAGATATAGTAGCCTATAACTCTTTTAAATTGATCATGATTATTAACAATAAAGTCATTTACAACGGGATACCTACCAAGAATTGAGTTTTGAGTTTCGCGATTTGTTAACATAAGTAATGATTTTCTCGGGTATTTATCGCGTACCTTTTGTTATTATTTCCTAACAAATAATAACAAAAGGTATGCGATGAAAACCCGGTAAAACCATTAATTGTTAAGTTTTCAGCTTTTATAGTAGCTTTTGGTATACAACTTTCTTTGCCTAAAAATGGTAAGATGTCTCCATCATTGACTGTACCATCCCTGGTATCTAAAAATACCTTTACCATAAAACAACCCACAAACCGCACAAAAATATACATAGAATTTCACTTTATGATAGCAATAACCAACATTTCGAGGTTTAGTAAAAATCCCTTGTAAAAGATAAAAGCACTGAATAGTTTCAGCAAATATTACTACCGGTGGTAAAGGAATGCTTTTGTGCACCCAGCTTCATAGATGACATATTGGTTTACATACAAACGCACTAGGGTTTTACTACGGGTAACTCGAAAGCCAACATACTCTTTCGGTTGAGTGTTCATACTAATATTATAAAAAGTGAAAGTTATTCTGTATGTTTGGTTCCCTTTTCACGCCGAAACGACTGGATCTTCACACTAATATTATAAGCGCGAAAGTTTGGATGTTTAGATGTTTGAATGGATGTTTGTTACCTCTTCACGTCATAACGACAGAACCGATCGGGCTGATTTTGAATAAACGTAGCTCTAAGCCTGGAATCAAACATAGGCTACTTTTTCTCACACAAACAGTTTCCATGAAATATAAATAATCTATAAAAGTTTCCATAGAGACAACTCGTGCGAAAGCTAGTATCGAAATATGGCAGGGAATTAAACAGTATCAGAGACGGACATAGGCTACTTAAAAAGCGCGTGCGAAACCGCTGGCATAAGCTAGTATTTTATATCAGAAAGAATAATTCGATTTCTTCCGAAATGTATTATTATGGTTTCTACGTAAGATATATTTAAGAAGGCATCAGGTTATTGTGATCTTCACATCACACTAATATTATAAATGCGAAAGTTTGTATGGATGGATGTATGGATGGATGTTTGTTAGCTCTTCACGCCAAAAGTAGAAGAGCATGTTCCGAATAATCAACGGTCATAGATGGGACGAGTAAACGCTGTCGAACTAAAGGGTTTGTGGAATCGCAAATTTGAAAGTAGAATATTCCTTCGATTTTTATAGAATTATGGGTTTTTTAAAAATCGAACGACGATTCTACCATCTACTATTACGTACCTATAGCGCCTCATTTTTCAAATAGGTACTTTGTTACATTCTATCCTCGAATAAGACTCGAAAATTCCCAAATACTTAATCAATCGAGAACAAGTAGTAACTCCGCGGTTGGAATATTCAAATTCTTTGCTCTACCCGATAATACTGCTCATGCAAAATGCATACAATATCATTCTTTACTTCATACGCGAAAGCTCCCGTAATTCATGTAAAACTGGCTATATTTGAATTTTATGCGTTAAAATTTTTGGTGTATCTTAGCCATAATGATATTTTATTAGAGATTTATTAGACTGCCTTTGTGACCGAAATAACCATTTTTCAAGTGTCCTCCTTCTCTGTAACGGTATTCGGAAGGATGCAATATTTTTGAGTTGAATCGCAAAACAATAAAAATGAGGGTTGGATTCTCTACAGGGTTATATTTTAGAGCGATTTATAAGCTCATACCTGAGATGAAAACTCAGATTATGAAACTGATCGACCGAACATACGTCACCACTTACATCACTGCTTCGTGTCCATCCCAAGGTTGTCTGGAAGAGATCGCTCTTAGCGATAAGGCCGCCCATTGTGCAACTCTGTATCTCTCTTTTCCTATATTTTTATTTTTATATTTTCTTGGTGTGCAATAAAGTGTATTTGTATTGTATTGTATTGTATCACAATACGAATTTACATCACCGAACTTACATCACAAGTATATTACAATCAATTAATAGAAATAAATTAGAACTAGTATTTACAATATAGTAAATTTAATTTAATATAGATTTAATATACCTACTGTGATTTAATATAGTTAATTTCATCTAATTCCAAATTTCATCTAATACCGAATTTCATCTCAACATTATTACTATATGCTACACGGTATGCATAAGCGAAATATTACAGAATACTTATGACAAATATCTATGTACTTACAATTAAAACAATTGAGCTAACTGCTGACTGTTACAAACAATCTACGGATAGCTCAACTGATCCATATCAATATCAGTCTAAAATAAAGGTCATATTTTAACGCACTTTTTTGTGTTGTGCTGCACCGGTGCGCCTTTGATCTACGACAACCTTTAGATGTCAACCAGAAATTTAGCTTAAATGTGAGTACATGTAGGTACCCCTGTAAGGGCGTAGCAATTGATTTAGAGATTGTTATAATAATTATATGTAGTTAGTTTTTGACGACCTCTGTGGCACAGCGGACGAAGGCCTGCCTGCGACGCAGGAGGTTGCGGGTTCGATTTCCGCCTCGGGGCAAATGTTTGTACAATCTGCAGATATTTGCATTCATGTCTTGTAACTAATTTCAAATAGACTCACCCCTCCTGTGGAATCCTATCCAATAGAAATAGCACGAGAGATGACGTGGCGTCATTTTAAATCCCTTTCCATAAATTCGCAGGTTATTTAACACCAGAACTTAGCCGAGTTGAAAAAATATTGTAATACAAAATTTGTATTTTCTTTATCTCAGGATGTTTCCGTCATAAAAGTCGTAACTATTTTAATATAAACCTAAGACTCTGAAATTCCAACTATTAATTAACCCACCTCCTATAAAGTTATATCAATAATTTTAATATAAAACGGAATCCATATCAATCAGGGCTCAAAGGGCAACTATTCACTAACAAACTTGCCAATTAGGAACCCACTGTGTTGAGTCGTCGCGTCGCGTCGTCAGTCGATCGCAAAATACTTGCTTGTTAGCAAATATTCAATTGATCGGTAGTTGGTGTCTCAATAACCCGGTTCTGAATATTTGGAGGAGAAATTAATAAGAACTGTTAGCGCTGATGTTGGTCCCTAGTACATATAACAAGAACAAAACTAAGAATTTAAAAAACCCCCCCGACAGATATTCATGAAATCTTACCATAATACTTTCAATATCATTGAAGTAACACGGTACTAAATTTCGAATAGATCGGACATAAGGAAGTTAGTCAGATTGTCATCAACTAGAAAAGAGCTTAATATCTTTAAACGGCTGAACAGATTTTCATGAAATGACATGGCTGTGAACACTCGGGATAAAATTATATATGACACAAAAAAACTAAACGAAAATCGGTTCATCCGTTTGGGAGCTACGATACCACAGACAGATACACAAATACACAGACAGACACGTTAAACTTATAACACCCCTCTGTTTTGGTGTCGGGGGTTAAAATGCACGAGAAAATTAATTTCAGCTTAAGTTATTTTACTGTAAATTATTTATCAATAGGTATGTCTTTATCATAAGAAAGTTCACTATAAAATGTAGGTTATAACCATAAAGCTAGACAATGAATTTCTAATTATAACCACATAGGTACTTCAATTTAAGACCTTAGACGATATATTCAAAATATCAACATTGGTATCAACTGAAATTTCAGCATTTAAGTCCATTTTCCACAATTCGCAAAAGCGCCATCTCTGCTGAAACGCTGAAACTACGAAACGTTATGCTTGGTTGGGAGGGTTGACGGGCGGGAGCACCTTTTCTGGAACCCGGGAATCGTAATAGGTGTCGCTACCAGGTGGAAACTGTTGTACGGTGAGTGAGAATCGAGGGTTGGTAGGAGCTCACAGATGGCGCTTGGTGTACGGAAGGGATTGAGCTAAGGCAACTTAACAAAGTTCAGAGATTCAAATATCCTATCAAATATAATATTTCCTAAATGTAATAACTAAATAGAAAGCAAGATGCAAATAATTTCCAATAAAGTTACTAGGCACAACAACTTTACCCAAAATACAAAAGAGCTCTTTAATAATTTCAAAAAATATTTACCAACGCGAATCTAATTTGGTAGACTGATTTTTAAAAACCCTCGGACATAAATTACTCGAATCACACTTTCGCTCCCTTGTGGTCACTTCGTCCATTTTCATAACGGTTGGGTCGCATTTATCAGCACATAGCAGTATTTTGCGAGCTCATAATCAAATTTAATTGTTCCTACTGTCATAAACATCTCTATTAATACGCAATAGAAAGGTATACAGGGTTATTTCAAAGGTGCTGACACGTCCCGTGAGTTTCATTTTTTGTTTCAACTTATAGTACATTACTTAAAAATGTTTCTGCCAAACTGCAACAGTTTGTCGGCAGTAGTTGGCTGACATTGGCTTTGAAAATGGTCTTGAAAAACTGCTTCTGTTTTTACGGCCAATTATAACCTGGGTCTCTTCAAGACAAGAGAGAATAGGTGTCTTCTAGACATTCGTGATACACCGTCAGCCACATCTTCACTTTCCATGAGGTAAGATTGAGGTCAAACGAAGGTCTAATGTAACTTTCTTAACTTTCGCGATTTGTTAACATAATTAATGATTTTATCGGGTTTTTATCGCATACCTTTTGTTATTAGGTACTTCCATTTGTTATTATTATATTTAAAGGTCTAATGACTAAAACAAGAAGAGAATTATTCAGAAAAACATCGTTCTCAATTTCAGAACCCAGTTCTATGTGAGATTTACTTTATTTTTGTTTCCTCCTTTTCTTTACCCTTGATAACCAATGCAATAACCACCTTACTCCGACAACTTATAGCACATTTCACTTTGGCGTCAGGAACTGGACGTACAAATGAAACCTGACCATAATTTCCCCTTGCAATTTGGCTGTCGGGTGTCGGTAGTTATCACAGTGCGTGACACTTGCCTGCAGCGACCGACCACAAGACAACATTGCTTAATGGGTGGAAGGACCGACGGGTGAGGTCAAGATATTCTGAATTTCAGGGCAAGATTTAGGCGGAGTGCCACTTACCTAAGAAATACATGTACCTACTATTTTCTGCCCGCGGCTTCGCACGCGTTGTTTCTATGGAAAGGTTCAATGGTAATTTCTATCCCACTGGAACTGATTTATGGAATAAAAAGTAGCCTATGTTCGATTCCAGGATTATAATTACCTGTATGCAAGATTTCAGCCCGATCCGTTAAGTAGTTTTGGCGTGAAGAGGTACAAACATCTATCCATCCATACATCAAAACTTTCGCATTTATAATATTAGCGTGATGTTTGAATTTTGTAGTCAGATAGCTGTGTGGTGCTAGTTTAGAATTTGCACCACCCCAACTCTTCCCGCGGGTGTCGTAAGAGGCCACTAAGGGATATCCACTGGGGGCGGGCAGCAGCGCCCCCTGCATAACAATTCCACCACCGAACTGCGATCCTCAACCTGCATGCCCAGCGTGGGGATTATGGGCATTAACCCCATGAGATAAAAGGCAACAAGGCGCTTATCAAGGGGAGGCCTGCGTCCAGCAGTGGACCAACACAGGCTGTTGAGGTTGAGGTATGTCAGGAAGCTATTTGGTAAGGCTACTTCTATCGAGTTTATGGAGGCAGTCAACTTCTATACGTAAATATGCTCTTCGTCAAATAAGATATTTTTAACGACATCTGTGGCGCACCGGGTGATGGTCCGCTTGCAACGCAGGAGGTTGCAGGTTCGATGGCCGCCTTGGGACAAATGTTTGTACGATCTGCGCTTACAAACAAGATGATATTTGTTACAGGTGTTCTGAGTGTATTCTATGTTAAGTAAAATATATCTATTCATGTGTGGTATTGCAATTTTAGGATAGTAGGTACCTATTAGATTGGTACTTTATGGATAGAATCGATTTTACAGGAGGATAAATTGGTACTTCTTATCATTTTTTGTCTTAACCAAGAAATATAGGTATTTTGAATTTTTTTACTCACACGAACAAAGGCTAAATAATGTGCGATTTTTCTAATACATAAGTACCTTACTACATACCTTACAACTTAACAACCTCAAGCCATAAGGAAACATGTTGTCTGCCACCCCAACCACTTTCTATTTAACCGCCCCAACGCCACACTTTAGCAACACAATATCAAAATATCCGAAAAATTTCCCACAAACACCCATAGCAAACACCTGTCCGGTACATGCAACTTATTTTGCTTCTACCTCTCCACTCTGGCTTTACGGCACGGTGTTTCGGACACTTTTTCGCGACATTTGTTTATTTTCCACGCTATCGGCTTCCGAATTGTTGTGTCGGCTGGGGTGTAAATAAGCGTGGTTTGGAAGCTTGCAGTAGTTGCAGTTGATTGTTTGTGTTTGAGGGGTTAAACTCTTTCTGTTTTTGTTATTATTGACCGGCTCATGCATGACTCATGTAGTCGTAACCCGGTTATTGTCAAATATTGGCATTTCTCTTTGGAGCTGACCTTGAAAATCTCCTAAATCTCATCTTGAGATTTAACAGCCTGGTATGTCTTTTCTGACTAGGGCCCGCTACTCGGCCCGCTTAGACTCGACCAAAAGTATATACCAGATGTTTTACTACCAATTCAGTGCATTTGTACAGTCAGGCACAGTGATATTTCAATTCTATAATATAACTTATTATACCTACATAGAATATTTAATATTTTGTTATGATATACATAATTTATCAATATTAACACTTCAGCCATATTGACAAAAAAAAATCAAGAAATAAAGAATATATATGGCGCTCATTAGGGGAGGCCTATGTCCAGCAGTGGACTAATATAGGCTGATGATAATGATGATGATGATATACTGGGCCTACAATAAGCTGTACCATTATGTAGACCCTGCTTGATTTTATATCAAACAGAACTACTGAACTAAATTGTATGAGATGCGATCAAAATTGTACCTGCCTACAAGCGGAAAGTACATACAAGGTCCCTAGGAAGAGAGAAGTAGTTTCAGAAAATACTTTTGCATAATAATAAAGATGTAAAAGTATCTTCCTAAACGGAACTTTTAGCTTGTGCGACCTGTATCTATCACTATTGATAAGTGTTATTGACGATGTGCTACTACAAGTATTGTAATTCTGACGTGGCATCAAGTATATTAATATTATTTAAATTTTCATAAGTATTCTAATCGTTAATGTTAATGACCCGTGGAAAGGAACGTTTAAGAAAATTAAAACAATTAAACAACAGCAATAAATGAAACAATTACATTAAACTCTTCAAAGAATGGTCTATGCGTGTGTTATTAAAAACCGTTTCTATGAAAAGGGTTGTAATGGCTTCAAAGAAACATTCTTTCAAGTCATGATCAAAGACCCCGCCGACTGATGTCTCAATGAGATAAGAAATAAAAAACCTACTCCTATAAATTACTGCGGTATAGTGAATAATTCAAGGCAAACATAAAAAAATATTTGCCCGCGACTTAAGGCTAATTTATTCCTAAAAGAGCCTAAATATAATTAATGGCGCTCATTAGGGGAGGCCTATGACCAGTGGACTATTATAGGCTGATGATGATGATGAAGAAATTTACTAAAAGTTTCACTTCAATTCGTCCAAAGAAGGAACAACAATCCGTTTAAGCATTGATTGCATAATGTGATGTGATGTTTTAAAAGTTTAGGAAACTGAAGTTGTAAGTCACCACATGGAACATATTTTTTAACATTATGTACAGTTTTTATCTGGTTGTAGGGTTACCAAAAGCTATGTCCTTGGTTAGTACAACATGGATTTATACCGCAAAGGAACGCAAAGAATTTCGGTCGGCCGGGCACCCGCGAAAAACTGTGCAATAAATATAGGGAGGGTTTCCGATAATAGTGACAGCAGACCACACCTCGCAGTGTAAGCTATGTTGAGGAGGATCATCCTATCATTTTTCACTGTAGGAAATCGTCATAAAAGTTATCTGATGCCGCATAACTTTATGAACAGTCATGGGAATTAAATAACCCTCTTCGTCATAGGTTTAACAAAAATAAACACAAATAATAAAGATTGTGTAAGCGATATGGCCTTCCTAAACCTAAGATCATTCATAATCACAATAAATGATAATGAATACGAATAAAACCAGCATCAGCCACGGCATCACCTAAGACTACCGACAAAAGCATGCCTATGTTTGGATTATAGTAATTTATACGTAGTATCAAGTAGTAAGTCCACAGTAAAAGAACTGAAAAATGTAGCCAAAAATGCATTTTGTAGGTACCTACTTCATAAGAGTCAAGTGATTTTGTTCTCGAAGCAGTTTTGGAATTAGTATTTTCAAAATCTCTACTGTAAGGTAGCTGCTGTAAGGCTCTAGTAATTAGTTAAATAATGCCGACTTTATGATCCAGATCACCATGAAAATAACATGTGAGATTGTTTTTTTCCGCCATTCAGTGTAAAAAGTGGCTTTTATACTTTGCATAGGATCTTCGTTTTTCGGGACACTTTATGGTTGCCTGTCAGGATAGGCCATTGAATTTTATCATGCATTAAATTGTTTATGACTTTGGTCAGTTTTTAGGCTCTTTTTTGGGGTGGCCTATAATTCAGTTTATAGGGGCAGGCACGTTTTATGTGTAAAAGGTTTATTAGTTATTGATTGGAAGAGGTTATTTGACAGGTCACGGGATTTTGAGTCTACACGATCTATGTGGCCAACATTGCAGGTTATTTTGTATTCTTATCGGTCAACAAGTTTCTGCCCGCGGCTTTGCACGCTGTGTTTGTATGGAGAAGTTTTATGGTTATTTCTATCCCATGGGAACTGATTCATGGGATAAAAAGTATGTGCCTATGTTTTATTCTACTCCTAGAACTACTACTAAAATTTCAACCCGATCCGTTCAGTAGTTTTGGCGTGAAAAAGTAATAAACATCCATCCAAATATCCATAAATCTGAACATCCAAACTTTCGCCTTTATAATATTAGTGTGATAATAAGTATTTTTCATAGTCTCTTACAGAGTTTTTGCATTGAAAGAGGGTTCAAAGCAGTAATAGTTTGACGGTACTATATTTATTTCATATTTCAGTATTTTATAGCGTATACTTACACACTTATGAAATAATTTATATGTTTAAACCCATCATCATCATCATCCGCAACCCGACTTCACCCACTGCTGGGTATAGGTCTCCAAACTTTTGTGCCACTCCACACGGTCCTGCGCCAATCTCATCCAGGTTCGCCCTGCGGTTTAAGCCCATATTTAATTTTAAACCCACTTAACACATTTTTTTTAAACATACAAGGTTAATTGAACTTTAAGGTAATAAATAAGACTCATAAAGCAGATCTAACCTTTGTTTACCTATCAGAGGGCGACGCTAATGGGAATGGCATTTCTTATTATTAGGTCAAGTAAAGTTCAAAATTATTATGCGACGTGTTTACTCAAATCAGGCATTCATTAAGTACCAATATTTTTTGACGTGACAACGTCTTATAAATTGGTTTGCCGGGTGACACTTCAAGAAACTGCGTTACGCGTTACGCTCCGCTCACGTTATGCAGACATAAAAAGTGAAAGGAACTCAAAGTCGTTGTCACGTAAAACTTTCGCCCGTATACCGACTTTACAGGCAACCAATTTTTTTGATAAGAAACCACCTCGAATGTAATGCTATCAAAAAGATCCCTACTTGAAAATTAAACTTTATGGAGTACTCCCTTCATCAGCACATGGCACAGCTGCAGCGGTTGAACAAAGTCACTCGCCAGGTAGCGCAATGGTTTCAGTGGAAGTGACTCGTTCTGAATGACAAAAAAGCGCCCTTTATGCATTTTTGCATATCTTGGCGACAGGTAAGAAGCATTTCCGTAACAATTGAAAATAAACCCATTGAACAGGTTTCAGCGACCGTGTTCTTAGGATTCCAAATAGACCGTGGCCTAACCTGGGATAAACATATTGATGGCTTGTGTGGCAGGCTGGGTAGCGCATGTTTCGCTTTCCGCAGGCTATTGCGCGTGGTGTCTGCCGATGTGGACACACTTGTTATTTCGCGACCATTCACTCGCTCCTCCAGTACGGTGCTGAGCTGTGGGGGCGCGCTGCTGATCGGGAGCGCGTCTTCCGCAAGCAAAAGCGTGCTGGGCGGGCGATTTCAAAAGCAGCTTGGGACACGACCGTTGGTTAAATCGCCCCAGATTCTTACGTTGCTTTCAATTATCATATAACAGGCGTGATGCACGCAAGGATAAATCTGGAGCTGTTCAAGACGCGTGGAGATCACCACATGCCACACCCTACAATATACGCGGAGCTGGTAAGCTATCTGCGGTATCCTCACACAGACTGGCTAATTCGCACAGACTCACGCACGTGCTGGGACCCGCGTTATACAGCCTACGTATTAAACAAATAAAAAAATGAAGAAAGAAACGATGAGTAAACACCCTATTATGTTACCCAGTCATATTCCAAGCCTACCCCATGAAAGTATATACGACTCACGTAATTGATATTATATTATCGGTATTTCCATAACAAATTCCATTGAGGGTTCTATATTCGCACGCAATATGCGACGCTATTGTACCCAAATGTGGGGTAAATGTAGCCCTTTTTAGGATGTACCATTGTACCCCGATTCGGGTAAAGTCGTTAGCTTAGTCAGTGAACCAGAGCTACTATCGGTAACCTTGGCTGGGTAACGATACTGCTGAATTTATTATTTTTAAGCAGGAAAACTATGGGTCTGCTTATTTGAGGGAAAATTATATTTTAAAAGACAAATGCATACGGCATTATCTAGCCCCAAGCTAAGCAGAGTCTTTGTTATGGCTTCTAGATACTTGCTTAGTTTTGTTTAGATTAGTTAGTTTTTATGGGTTCTATAATTTACAATCAGAATCTTTCGATGAATTTCGAAATTATAACTGCAAAGTTACGAAAATTTCATGACAAAAATGGAAACTTTAGGTATCTTTATTCCATTAGTATATTTCTAAACATAGTAATAATTACAAACAACACACTTTAAAGATCTAGGATTTCAAAATAACATTACCTTAACCGTGCCAAGGGTATTTGCGGTAAGCATGTCAGAAAGTTCCAAGCGTTGAAAAACAGAAGCGTTCAAAACTGACATAATAAAAGTAAACAAAATGGAACCTTGATTGAATAAAGAGAATTGGCCAGTCAGCTTCTCTCCACTTCCAGCAAGGTAACAAAGGGGCATGGGAACTGACAAATGTTTGCGCCCGTCCGTCTGGCATTTTCTCAAAGCCTGGCATTTTGTTTAAAAGGTGACGGGTTAGTTTCAAAGCATGCCTTATTTTATAATGTCAGTACTAAGTATAATAGACCGAAAGCCTTTTGTGACCTGACGAACGTTGTTGTATAAGCCTGTGACTCCTGAAACACAGTTTTTAAACTAGTTCAGGACCCAATAGACCCATATTGTCTATACTTACATGGTTTTTGGTATAGTTTGATGAGTACTTATTTATTTTAAACTTTTTAATAGCTTAATCACTCTGCTATTATACCTAGTTAAAAATAAACAAAACGTAATAATAATGATAAAAGCCGAACACATTCAACTTACATCCAAAGAGCATTGATTAAAAGGGCACAATGGTAAAAAGGATAGGCATAAGATTTTGAGTTCATAGGAGCGGGACAGAGTATAAGTTTTTGGAACGGCGTATGCGCAAAAATCAAGTTTTGGTATAATCAAAAAAATAAATACAACATAAGAAGAAACTGGTTTTATGAATCCAAATAAATCGTAATAACCTACAAATAAAAACATAAATCATTTCAATAGACCGCAGGGTTCCTGAGATCTCGGCCAAATTATTTGCGTAACAGTGCCCTTTCATGATTTCTTTTTATCATATTTTTTTAACAAAGAAAAAATATAGAATTTCATGTAATTCGAGTTTTTACCACGGGGATCCCGTGAGTACTGTGATCTAGACCTAGTTTGAAAAACAAACCCGTTAAGTTCGCCCCCAGTTCCGAGCAGTCTGATCGAACTGAGTTAGGTTAGGTTTTACCTACTCTGGGACCAATCTCTTACAGGTACCTAACCATTAGTAATGACGCACCTATAATAGATATACTTTAATAAGGAAAGCTAATTCAAGGTTCATAAGCTTACACTGAAACCTAGCCTAGCGAAGGTCGACTACTATTTTTAGAAACACCCAAAACTTCGTTAATTTATAAAAAGGTTTCAACTTAACTCCTTCCCTAAAATTCCGGGAATCGGGGTTCAGCAAAATTAAGATGCTCTACTTGGAAATAATGCCTGAAATAAAGTATTCAGGAGTCTAATTAAAACAATAAATTCAAGCGGTTCTCCTCCATTATCTCCCCTGATTTTGTCTCAACAGATTCAAACTTTACAATGCGCCGCGAATGCAAAATTTTACATTAAAACATCAAAACACGCGTAACTTTGTACGAAATGAAACTGTTTTACGATTGTTTTACACTTTGATTTAGATTCAGATAGAGTTTATGGTGAATAAAATGCGGCGTATAAAGTGTATTGCGTAGACTTTCCCCATCTATTTTTGTTATCTTCGTTTTTGATGGAAAACTTCCAATGTGAAAAAAAAACCGCTTGCTTCTTTGGTTTAGTTTTATTCAGAAACAAAAATTTTTCAAATAAGCCTATCAAAATCACTTTTAGACGAGGTGTTAGGGAGACGTGGAAAATCGACAATGTTAAGAAATATTTGGCGTACATCGTTTAGGGTGCGATTCGATAAAGAAAATGTGCTCGAAAAGTAAAATAATACCTGTAGACTTATAATCGAAAACTGATGACGATGTTCTACTAGCCGAATTTTGACCAAGGCGGCTAGTTTAACCGAAAATAGCCATGTGCGCAGAACATTATTTTATTTAACGTAAACTAGCTTAGCGCGCAATTAACTAAGGGGGAAATTCAATAGGCAAATCTGGAATAAGACCTCGTAGCTTACACTCATTTTATCCCTAACGACAAAGTCGCCAACTAATTATTACAACGAACATTGTCTCAAGTTTTTATAAATGAAAAAATCTGTTAAAAATTCTAAGGCTACAAAAGCAAACGTAATCTCACAAAAAGCTCGACCGTGCCAAAATACGAAGCTAGATCCGACCATTATAAGAGTCGGGAGTTCAAAGACGTTCACTTCATTACATTAAGGACGGTGTATTGTTGTCGTAGCAATTCAATATCCCTCTAAATAAACTGTATTTTTTGAATAACTACCGGAGGAAAATAAAAAAACTGGCAAGGGCGAGGATCATCAACGTAATCATTTATTGAGTTGTTTCATGTTGTAGATGAAGGGATGAATGAATTAGATCATCAAATTGAAAGCCACAATTTAATTTGTATTTGCATTTATTTATTCCCTCGTAGGTACACTTGTGTTACACTTGATGTCGTTAAATTCTATATTTATGTACTGTTTTAATAATTACATCTATAGGTTTTTCGTCATTCTATAATTTGTGCCGATGGTTTAAATTTTCGGTAAATCTTCTTCTTTCAAGAGCTTGCTTTCATTTTATTTGCAAATTGGTTGCGTGCGATGCATCTTCATATTAAAATTTCCTGCATAGTAAAAGTAATAGGGAGGCATATTAAGAGTAGAAAGACGGCGAACAGAAACAAAATTACAAAGTTTCCGTTTCTGGTATTTGGAAACTGAACCCTAAAAAGTGAGTATTCTGAAGAAAACGGCAAAGGAAAGGTGGAGAGGCAAAAGCGCTTTTATAGAACAGCTTCGCGTCGGTGTCGTAGTAAGGGCGTTTACTAGGTAGAGTTGAGGTAGGGTGGCGGTTCTAGCGATATTTTATAGCTTTTTGGTATAAAAGTGTTTCGGTTTATCAGTACGATAAAGGCAACATTCTTTCAAAACATTCTTATCCTGTTATCCATAAGAACCCTATATATCTTTTGTAGGAAAAAAAATGTGTTTTACATGGGAGAAGCCACTGACTTCTGAAATACAGTACATACTAGTTCAGGAGTCTATGGATTCATTTAGATTATTGTATGTTTACTTGTGTCAAATAAGTTTATTTTACCTTACTCTTAGGGGGTGCGTTTAGTTTTTTTGGTTGATTTTGATGTGTTTTTATTTTCCCTTAAACAATTTACCATGAACTTATGTCTCTGTCTCTCTCTCTCTCTCTTTCTCGTGTATAGATTTATATAATTTAGTAAGCAATACATTAATTTCTCAAGAAAACCTTATCGCGTCTTCAGATTGTCTGAATTCAAATAAAACCACTGCAATTTCTTCCGAAACCCAAGAAAACGTGTAGTATTACTTCGAATTATTAAAGAAATAGAGGAAACAACATTGAAAAATCTCGTTTAAAACATTTTAGCTTACACAATATATTCAGTAGCAGACGCCGCAAAAAACAAAAGACCTCAAATTACTCCCGCCGCCAAAACGACCGCTCCAAAAAAAACACTGGAAAAAACGGAACGAAAACGTCCGCGACTTGCAGCCATCTCTAGATGGGCTGAGTTCATAAAGGAAACAGATAACGAGTGCCTAATACCGGTGCCTAAATATTAGGTACTAGCAAGGTCGATGCAAAACTAAAGAACGAAATTGTCCAAAAATAATCTCAGAAAGTAAATATTAACAAATGAAAAGCGGACGAACCACCTAATACAGAGTAAATCTTCTCAATTGGTTTTAACTAAGGAATTTCATTTGCATTTTCTCAAGAAACAAATGACTAATGGAACGAATGAATCAAAGGGTTTTATATAAATACCAGAAATTGAAATGTTTAGTACCATGGTCATGCTCGTGCAATGTTTAATATGTTGCATAAGCATGAGCCTTGCACAAAAAAAAAAACAAAAGACGTTAGATAGATGGATAGATAGCCTATACCATCTTCTTTATTGTTTTGAGGCACAATTATTTAATAAAATAACCTGCTTTTTACCTACTCGCAATAGCGTTACATTACAACGATCGCAGTAGATATGCAAAACACAGTCCTTTGTAACATGATCTTATTGTGTTCGTGAATCCGCGCCCGCTGAATACGAAACGACTTATGTCGATTTAGAAATTTATTAGAATGCAATGTGGTGTGAGAAATACGTGAGTTTCAAACAAGTTATTGTTGCGTTTCGGCTTTGCATCCTCAAGTGCAAGTGACACGGTTATACCATCTGCACCGACTGTGATTCGGATTCCAAGTGGCTTAGATTTATTTGGCTCTGTTGATGCCAAGTTTCAGTTTTCAGCGGAATATTGCGTTGCTGAAAACGTTATTGCATTTTTAGCCCAACGTATCTACATTATATTTGCAACATTTTTGTCAGTCGTAATCGAAATTGAAACTCATTTGTTATTTGTTGATGGAAGGATTATACCGTTTGTTGTTTTATTTGAATGGGATTAAAATTTAATTTAGCTTGAAACGAAATAACTCTGGATTATACGTATAAATAATTGGATTGGTTTTTCAAAATACACAAATTTTGTAGAATTAATTAAATTCGCGACATCAATTATTTGATTGAAGTTTTTGCCTTAATGATTGAAAAATGTGAAATTTTTAAGTTGCAGCTCTTCATTTTATTAATGAAGGAAAACGACCTGAGAACCCATTAGCAGAGTAGACCCTACGGCATAATTTATTTTTATAATTAACTATGTAATATTTGTAGGCTGGGTATGATCAGATCACCTTTCTGTTTTATGGAGATTTGTCTATGTCCAAAATTTATATGCATATTCTATCATTCTACCCTTAAAATCCATATATAAGAATCACACCTTCGTCCCCACCTGATTCAAGATTCAGTGTAGATACTTGGGATCCATACAGGGCTAGCTTATCAGGCCGTCTTTCTTCCGACGATGTCAAACTGACACTGACAAGTTGAAGATTGCAACGCTGCAGGCCCCGGGGCTTCGGGATTGATCGCTGTAATTTGCTTGCCTTCGGACTATCGCCTTTATACAATAGATATTCTGTCTTGTGGTGCATGTAAATAGAAGTTGTCTTTACAATGGTGGACGATCCGATAGCAGTTAACGTCATCTTTAGCATCCACGGCTTCGCACGCTTTAAGGTCCGTTTATATCTACAGACATTGAGCGTGCCAGACACGTGCCGTGGCAGACAAAAAAATATTATTGTGTACAGTGTGTATTAGCGTAATTATATATATCGTAACACGGCCGCGCAGACGCGGGTCGCGCCCGGCCAGTATTCGCGGAAAGAATATTTTGTCTGCGCGGTTCATGTCTCTACGTGTCTGTGGCCGGGTAGTGTGAATGGGACGGAACAGTGACAGACGATATTTGTTTACTTTTTGCAATGTATAACGAAAAGCTTATAGAATTTGTAAGAAAATATAAATAAATTTATGTTTTCACTTCTTCCAGTATCAATGCAATTATGGATAAATCTTCTACAGAGAAATGTCTGTTTTAATGAAAAATGAAACGAGCTTTTCCTACTAAAGCTATTCAGTAACTGCCGGTGTGAGCGGCCGTGTCCGACCCCGACGACGGTGTCTGTCGTTGTCTGACACGTCATACTTCTGTCACGTTAGATGTAAATAAACGGTGTCTGCCAGACGCGTGCCAGCGTCTGGCACGCTCAATGTCTGTAAATATATACGGACCTTAAAATTGTCGCAGACAGAGGTGCACGGCTATCACGCAGCACAAAAATTTGCATTCAAATAATGGACTTTACTTCGTAACTTTTAGATGCATTTCATATTGATGGCAACAGATGACAGAAATCTCGCGGGCCACTCGTTTGCAGCTTGTGAGAAGCCTTTTTGTCACTGTAAAATCTATTTAAAGATAAACGAGTTAAAGCCTTATATTTGAACGCACATTTTTGTACTGTGTGGTTGGGGCGTTGGATTAATGCAAGGAATGCAAAGCTTTACCCTATGATCGTCTCTTTATTACAATATAAACAGACAACCTCATTTGCGCAGCAGGGTGAAGGTCTACCTGCGACCCAGGAGATTGCGGGTTGAATTCCTGCATCGGGGCAAATGTTTTTACGATCGGCAGATTTTTGTTGGTGGTGTTCTGGTTGTTTTCTATGTAAAAAAACCGGTGAAACCGTTGATAAGTTTGGTCACCATGCAATGGCATGTGTCTCTAGTGCAGGACGTGTCCCGTTGTAGTTTAATTAATGACATCATCCGTTGGGCTTTTACCAAAGTCAGTGTGACAGCTACCCTTGCACCATGTGGCCTTATGCGAGATGACAGTAAGAGACCTGACTATATGACTCTGATTCCCTGGAAGATGGGTCGGCCTTTTGTTTGGGATACCACGTGTGTTGATACTTTAGCGCCTTCACATCTTGCAGGGACATCGGTAAGGGTTGGTTCCGCAGCAACATCAGCGAACTCAACTAACGGTGTAACTAACGGTCCTATCAATTTCTCAATAAAGTCTAAACGTCTCATTGTAAAGGTTAATTTTACTATTCTAGCTTTGTTTTTTGATTAGGCTTAGGAATCTTCTAGAAATTTGCGCAATAGGCTTGTTATTTAGCCCCAAACAAATGATTTTTCCGTGATCTCTGTACAAAACATCGGCTTCCTGATATATCTCACAATCGCCCGGTAAAGGTATGCCTTTATAGAGGTAGGAATGAATTTGTTTTCTTTATGGACCATAAAATTGATGGGTCGGAAGTTGTTTGCGAGTGTATTTGTTTGTGTCTATTTTATATACCTACCTGATGTGTTCGATCCAATTTGTAGCGGTTAGGTACCTGTTTGTTAGGATTTTTCAAAACACCTTCGCTTTTCGCATAACATACAATACATTGATAGAAAAATCGTTCCCTTTCTATCAATGAATCGCAATGCTCATTCATGACGAAATTATGCGTAAATGTGGTTTTGTTTCCTACCATCGATACAGTAATAATTTGTGACATGTTTTAAAATAACCATAAACCGACTACAAATTAATCTAGTGGCAAGATCTTACTAAAATTCATACAGTCAAGTTTTGACATTCTCCTTTCGCGAATTTTTGAAGTCGTTTAAAAAAGGGGAGACGAGGTACTAGCTTCTCGAAAGTGGAAGGCCCAATTTAGGTGCAATTCGGTCTAACCACCTCAGTCAGAGTCGGACCGGCGCCGCTGGCGTTCGTGTTTCGCGTGCGTATTGTTATCTCGGTCACACTTCAGTCTAGGTACGTCTTTCCATCTTTTTTGTTTATTAGGTAGATATATTGCAAAAGATAGGGGAGGCCTATGTCCAGCAGTGGACTAATATAGGCTGATGATGATGATTGCAAAAGATTGGAAATAGCGTGACTTTGAGTGTAGTTGTAACACAACATAGGCATTTGTTGAACTAGCACTGCTGGGATAACGTACCATATGTACAGATTTTACTTATATCTATGTTTCCTACTCTATTTTTATTTTTACCACGTGTAACTCTAAAAAAAGACAACCTCAAAAAAAATGATAGACGTAAGCTTGTTTGGTAATTTTTACACAGATCTGATACCAAACTCTGCTTGCATAAAAGTTAACCACAAATAATCTTCATAACATAAAACATAGTTCAAAGCCCGATCGTAAATTAGATTGCGTCTAGTAGATGCGCCAAATTTTATTGAAATTGATTAAGATAGCAGTAAAACAAATATAAACAACGAAGAAATACTTTATGGGTAGTTTGAACTCATGGATCTAAAAGATCTGACGCTATTGAGTGTTGGCAGAAAGCTGGTTGCTGTCCAAAAGTTGTGGATTCTATTTGAAGGAATGTTTTTTTCAAATATTAGTTATGGTCAACGCGCTACATTGCATTGCCACCTTTCCTCACTATCTACATCTTTGATCACTCTCTTCTAAGCGTAGGTATCTCTATCGCGCAATTTTTGGTATTGTGCTACGCTCATCCATTATTTCTGGAAGTGGGATGAAACAACCAAACCTTTTGGGTAAAATTGCAAAAAAATATGATTAAATTTTATAGTGGGTTGAATTGATAATATTTTTGGGTTGAAATTATCATTTTAAAAGAAACTGTGTGTCAAAATAACAATACACCAACACCATTTCCCGGCATAGTAAAATAGGAATGATTAGAGGTTATGTTTCAGGCTTTTCGCAAGTATGCGTAGGGATCATGCTACTTTATTTTACAACATAATTCTAAAGAAATAACAGCGAAGTTTCCCGAACCCAGTAACCAGTAACCCGAAAACTAAAACCTAAGTGATAATTTGGTGCGAAACAACGCTACACCGATTTACTCTTACAGTTCATCGAACTAAAATCCGCCCAATCACACCCAAATGAATTATTTAATTTGCTGACCGCTTAGATAAGTTAAGGTTATTTTGAAACCACTAGCTTATAACCGCAAGGGTCAGACTACTTATGACCTCGGGATTGACCTTGAACTGAGCTTTCCAACCCCTGACCTTAATACAAAAGGTGATGGCAGTCGTAATACTAATCCAGCGTGAAGGAATGGCTAGAAGCCAAGGGAATGAATGGAGGACTAGCAGGTTATTTTGTTTATTAAAATTCTGCAATTGTCTGATGTCTGGGTTATTCAGTTATTACAGGATATTTTGCGTAATTTGTTTTGATTACTCAAGGAAACCTTGGATGCCCAAAAAAGCTGGGGTTCTTGGCGGTTTCTGGGCATTGGGTCTTTCTATCAATGTATAGAGCTATAATATATGATACATATGTCATCATCTCGCCATCCCAGGCGGTCTTGTGTCAGTTGAATCCACTGCTTTCCTATGTCCTGTCCTCTCAATGTCATCTGACCAACGCCATCGGTAGGTAGCCTGCCTTGAGAAGCATATCTACAGGCTATCGTTCCGTGAATTCTTTCTTTCATCGGAGATCACCTCTTTTTGTCAGATGCACTCTAATTAGTCATCACTGCCACAAAAAAATATAAATAAATAAAGATAAGTAATGCGGTAAAATTCACACGGCATTATCTAGCCCCAGGCTATGCGGAGCTTGTGTTATGGGTACTAGATAACTGATATACTTGATTTGAACCGAGGCGGGAATCGAACCCGCTACCTCCTGCGTCTCAAACGGAGCTTCGTCCACCGCGCCACAGAGGTCGTTAAGTACCTAAAATCAATCTGTTTTTCATCTATACTATAATAATAATAATCTATACTAATATTATAAAGAGGAAAGGTTTGATTTTTTGTTTGTTTGTTTGTTTGTATGAATTGAATAGGCTCCGAAACTACTGGACCGATTTGAAAAATTCTTTCACCGTTAGGAAGCTTACTTTTCAGGGAGTGACATAGGCTATATTTTATCCCGGAATTCCCACGGGAACGGGAACTACGCGGGTGAAACCGCGAGGCGATCGTCTAGTTATAAATAAAAATATCTTGCAGGAAAGAGTCGAGTTTGAACTAGGTGCAATTTTGTTAAAGTTTCGTTTTGAAGATTTACTGATGTTAAGGTGAATATATTAAATGTTTCTGTAATAGTTTTGTTTTGTGTTATTCAATCAAAAACCTTGTTTGCAGAGCTTGGTGGCCACCAATAGGAACTAAACTCTTGAAACAAGTATCTGCCTAAAAAATACAGTACAAAACTATTACAGATATATTTAAAAAAAGCTTATGATATGAGATATCGTCTACGCGCGGTCCGATGTCCGGTTACGTAATTATAAAATAAAATATGTAGTGGCGCTAGTATCGGGGTATATATACGCCTTAAGCAAAAATGTACCTGACATGTGTAGCACGATTCTAAATATGTAAAAGTTTTCACGGGAAAACTCTACACCTCAACGAAGCTCTGGCTTAATCCGCTAAGAGTGCGCTAAAACACCGAGAATTAAATTATCAAATAAAGTGTAACTTAGTGCAGCCCGATAGGTGTTCAGAATCAATTAACTGCTGTCGACTTGAGTCACTCGAAAAGCTCTACTTAATTTAAAATTATCACCACCTCGGAAGCTTCACACTAATATTATAAATGCAAAAGTTTGGATGGATGGATGGATGGATGTGTGTTACCTCGTCACGCCAAAACCAATGAAATTTTGGATACAAGTAATTCTAATCCTGGAATCAAACATAGGCTACTTCTACTTCTACTACCCCATAAATCAGTTCCCATGGGATAGAAACCACATTTAAACATTTCCATAGAAAAAACGCGTGATAAGCCGCGGGTCTAGACTAGTCAGTCAGAAATTTTAAAATTTAGCTGAACTTGACCTTTGACGCCTAAAAATAAATAAATAATGCTGGACAATTCACACAGCATTATCTAGCCCCAAGCTAAGCAGTAATAATAATAATAATAATAATAATGCTGGACAATTCACACAGCATCGTCTAGCCCCAAGCTAAGCAGTGCTTGTGTAATGGGTACTAGATAACTGATATACATAATACAATACACTACATACATAGATATTTCATAAAAAAACACCCAGAACACCCTGAACAAATATCTGCAGATCGTACAATCATTTGTCCCAAGGCGGGAATCGAACCCGCAACCTCCTGCGTCGCAGGCGGACCTTCGCCCGCTGCGCCACAGAAGTCGTCGAGATCGTTGTAAAGGTCGACTGAGAAAACCAACTAGAGGAAGGGCAGCAACTTCTTTGTGTATTTTAACAGGTCTACTGCGATCATCAATCAGCTAGCCTAGTTAATGTGGTGATTATAGCTATACCCACCTTGGTTAGGGAGGTTAGTTCAGCTGTGGGTGGTTTGTGTTTTTACGAAACTATCGTGTTTTACCGTTGTTTCAGCGGTCTTTGTATCAATACCAACAAAAAACTGCGTGCTTGTCAAAGTTAGCATAGAATAGAATATTTATTTATTTATAAATGTATACATATTTTAGACAATATTGCACCATTAAACCAGCGTTGGTTTGTATTGGTGTTCACACTCGTTTTGTACATATATTTACATAATATTGCATTTGCATAGAGGAGATAATTATTGACAATGTAAAATAAAACTTCTGCAAACGTGTAGCTTGGTAGGTAGGTATTCTACTAATTATTATAAGTGTGAAAGTTTATGAAATGTGAAATTTTTGTTACTTAGGATCTCCAAAACTACTGAACAGATCAAGGTGAAATTTTTGACTTATACTTAGAACGTAGCCCAACTTAAACAATAGGTTACTTATTACACCGAAAATACGCGTGCGAAGCCGCGGGCAGAAGCTAGTATATTATATAACAGTACATAGTTATTACCTGAGTCAACGCGCGTAAATACACATAATTATTAGGTATATAAATAATAGATTTTTGTGCACCTCTACGTAATTAAACCATCTTAGCCACTCAGAAAAACTGAAAAAGCTGTTGTAAAAACTTTCCTATTACAAAAATTGTAGGTATTACTAAGCATAATGCTTCTAACTCATAAACAGAAACTTCGTACAAAGCATTAGTGGTGTTTTTCGTCTAAATATTTTAATCTGATTAACTATCAAACATAATAGCAGTGAAACTTCTACTATCTAGTATTCTCATATTCTGTGGTCTTGATTGGACAATTAGTCTGGAGCTAATCCTTAGCGATCGATTTTAACTAAATTATATCATCAGGTGGAGTTCGAGCTTAATAGCCTGTCCCGTGAAGAAATATTTGCCTGGACTTGGACGTTTTTCAGAATGGCCAGCTTAGCTTAGTAAATTGAGGAGCTTAAAAAGTATTGGGTATTTTGTTTTGGAAAAATATAGAAAGACAAAACTTCTTTATATTTCTTTTACTAGGCTTAATGACAATCTTCTATTTGAAGCTCCGTATTCCATCGTTAGCAACATCAGGCGAGGAAACAATAGAGTTGAATATTTGCGTGTTTTTAGACTTCACTTCTCTCTATATCGGAAAGACTAGCTATATTTGCGGAGCAATACTTTTCTCCTAAAGACATGATGCATCGAAGTCTTCAACTCAGTTACGTGTTGAAAATTTTGCCGCATACAAGTTCAAACAATGTCATTCGCAAATCAATTCAAAGTCACTTGAAAGGTTGGCGTTCATAGTTGCTTATAGTAACGGTAAGAGTCTGCATTGCGTCTGTCGGCTAGGTCCAAGGTCACGTCGTCCAAAACGTAGGTATAATCCTGTGATAAGTAAGTCTACCCGACGCACAATTGAGTTTTTTCAGGTACTCAGCAGTTTTGGAAATGTTCCAGCTAGGGTTTGAAACGTTACGTGCAATGTGTTGAACGAGTTGAGTAGTATTATTCTGTAGTTCGTTCTATAAACGACTGTTTTTGTGTATCGCTTAACGATGACAATGGAATCGTCGCAGAATCGTCCATAGATGAAAGAAACTCTAGATAGCGCGTGCGGTGTTAGTATTTGCGACTGACATATTTTGGAAAGTTTGATGGTTCATGGGCTATATTAGAGACTATTTCCTCGGTGGACTCAATATCATAGGTCTCACGGTCACTGAGAATATCTTAAGGTTTTATGAAAATCACCTCAAATTTCGCTCTAAATCGCCATATCTGCACACTTGCAGTTATCTTAATAGTAGTTCTAATTTGTTTCTATTACTTGATTGTAATTCTCTTTGTTAATAATGATTCTTTAAAACCTTCATTAGCTTACATTCTCTTTCAATGGTAATATCGTTAGAATATTTATTGCTAAATACTTTACTAATTGTCAAATTAGAAAAAAGCTTGTCAGGACTTTATAGAACAACCAACTGAATTAGAAAACTTTAAGTACAACTTTTACTTCAGGGTTCAGAATGGGTATGTAAGAGTTCGTAAGTGCCTTACCATTTAGCATAAAACTTACCATTTAGCATAAAACAGCCTTGCAAAAAAAAAAAAACACAACGAATCCTACAAACCCCACCCCATTGCACTTCCACAGTATTCAAAGCGCGCTCAAAATCCCCCACATGTATGTATAAACGCTATACGACATAACAAAAGTCATGAAGTCCTCTTTGGAACCTTTTTATTCGTTCGGAAATAGGGAAAAAGTGTTCGTAAAGCCATTCGGACGGCGTTCGCATTGGCTCCAGATATACTTTAACTCTATACTTTGTGCAAACGAGCGTTTGATAGGGGCGTGGAGATGTTTAGCCGCTGGATGTGCCTAGGTTAGGAGATTTATTTCATGGCATGTTCTTTTAACTGAGATTTAGACTGGAGTTGGGCAATTCTAGAGTATAAATGGTTAGGTTCGGTTTTGTTAGTCGAATTCGAACGTGATAACCGAGAAACAAATTGTAAAAATCTAGACGTGCGTTTTATAAAACCTGGAATACTTTAAATATCTACGCTTCTCTATCGAAAATGACAATTTTGTTTGCAAATTACCTTTAGTTACATTTATATTTTTGCAATATCTATTGCGTTTCATAGATGCCCAAACCCAGCCAGAACAATCATGAATTTAGTCAACTAGAAAGAAAAGAAAAGAAGAGAAAGAAAGAAAATCAATTTATTGGCTCACAAAATACCATAAACAATAAAACAAAAAACTTAAATATAAAACACTTTGTCCACCATGTGAACCCAAAGGTCGTGCCTCAGCTTAATATTGCTCAACAGAAAGTAGAGCAATGCTGGTTTTCTTGTAGGCCCCTTGGTGCGTGCGTGTCTACACGGCTCAAAGACGTGGGACAACTCATCCCGTAGGATGAGTTTAGAGCGGGATCAGCTGACTAAAGAATCATTTTCCTCATCAGCACATACGTCCTATGATAAACGTGCCTAACAAGGTGGGTTTTGTCTTATCCCCCACGCTTAGCAGCTGATTGCAATGGAGGTATTTAAAATACACAAATGGAAGCTGCTGCCTTTCCTCTGTCAGGTTCCTATAATCGGCTCTTACGACATTTCATTCTCATTTCATTCATTCATTCATTCCATTCTCATTTCAAATCGGCTAATTCAGCAGAAATATTCAAGAAAACAAATCTCTTCCACTAAATCTCCATCAGTGTAATATCTGTACACACAGCTCGGTATCGTTCGAGGGATTACTGCCTCAGGATTACATCTTTTATGATAAAACGACGGTATTACAGCCGAGACGGTAATAACTTTCCACTATTAATTAATCTTGCTGAAGCTTGTGGCTTGTTTGGAAGTATGCCGTTGCTATTTCTCAAATTGGGATGATTTTTCACGTGTCTTTTAAAGTGTGTCTGAGGTGTAGACGAATAATTATTTTTTCGAGAATGTTTCCTAAGATGACTGATGTATTCCCGTTGTTCCCATTGACGGTATCCCCATTCATGGGGCAATAAAAATAATTAAAATTTGTTCCCGCTGTCCCCATTGACGGTGACCTAGTAATGGGGACAGCGGAACTCAATAAAAATAATTAAATTTTGTTCCCGTTGTCCCCATTGACGGTAACCTGTTAATGGGGACAGCGGAACGAAATAAAAATAATTAACACGTTCTCTGCCATGTAGGTCACCGGTGACCGAACCCTGTCCTGTATCATACCGCCGCGTAGGGCACCGGTGACCTCAGAGCAGACCTGTTTTAGAAACGAATTTGTGAGCCGTAGGACACGTTTATCGTACATTTCTCTATAGTAAGTGACCGGTACGGTGCTGTGGAGCAATCCTTCAACGTGGTTTTCACCTATTCACGTATTTGTACAAAATATGAACAAAAATTGAAAGGGGTGAAAATAAAAGAACAGTTTAATGACTTTCTTCCATGTCAAGATCTAAATTGAGCAAATCCATGGTTCATATCATCGTTACGAAACCGCACTAACACCAAACGAGAAAATTCTGCAACGACACAACCGCTCCGTGAAAACGCTGGCAGGCGAATGAGGTGTGCGGGTGACCGGCATTGTGTTGTGGTTGTGGCCTACGCGGCGCTGTGGTAAAGCAAACCTATTTTACTGTATTACAGCGCCGCGTAGGTCACATGTAACCTCACGGGGTTTTTTTGAAATATCTCAGGAACCCTGCACCCCATCGAACCCTAACTGATATCATAGTTTAAGTTTTGACCTAATGCATCAATTTTAACCAAAAAGTTTTTCTATAATTTTCTTTGTTTGTACTACTGGCAGAGAACGTGTTAAAATTTATTCCTGTTGTCCCTATTGACGGTATTCCTATTTACGGGGACAGCGAAACTCAATAAAATAAAAGTTTGTCGTTACATCTCGTGACTTGAAATGGTGTCTACACTGGTATAATTATTACTGTTTGTGCGAAGAAATTGTTTCGTCATGCACAACTGCTTTAAACATTAAATTTAATAACTCATACCATATCCTATCCAACTATCCTACTAACATTATAAATGCGAAAGTTTGTGTGAATGTTTGTTACCACGTACCTCCATAGCTACTTAACCGATTGAAATGAAATTTGGTGTATAGTAGTTTAGGTGCTACAATAACACAAGTCAATCTAATTTTTTAAAAATAACCTCCGAGTTAAAACGTAAAACTCACACAGGTGTGATGTATCTCACACAGGGTGTAATGTATCATTCACAGCGAGCATGATACGTTGCGTTGGAGCTAAAATCCACCTCGTTGCTCGTTGGGAACGCCTTCTTTCCCTACACCGACTGCACGAACGCTCGTTGTGTAACAAGTTACATTACGCCTCGTAACGCCGAACAGTACCCACCCACCTTAAGAAAATTTACATAAAAATATAACTGTGAAAATGTCGTTATTTTATACAAAATTCTAGGCTTGGCTTTACAACCTCCCTGAAAATCGGTTCCTAATACCCTAAATAAATTCGACTCAAGAAGCCCTACTCAAGAAAACCTAAGCCATCTGAAATTCATACTTGAATGCCGAAGTGGCTGTCACAAAAGCTAGCCTACCCTCACACAATGCCTTCCCCACGATTGTGCAAAATCTTCCGTTAAATTGAAGGCTCGTCGTTGCAAGTCTATTCTGACATGGCGTCGCAACGTCACTGAATTGAAAATTTTAAAATCTACCCTCATTTTAAAAAGCTGTTCTAGTTGAGATATCGGAAAATCGTTACGTTATTGTTAAAGATTTATTTGGTAAGGTTCTCACAGTTATAAGTGTTTCGATAGATTTCATAAAATCAGGCGCATTTTTGACATTCTGCCTCCGACGTATAAAATGGGGTGTCATGAGATCGATACTAGTATGTCTGCCTCAGATGTAACCATGTCCTGAAGCTGGTAAGAAAAATTTAGAAACTAATGCTGAAAATGTCCTAACATTTAAAAAATAAAACAGTTTGCTGAATTCTCAGGTGCACAATCCAAAATATAAGAGTTTGGGATATTTTCAATTGTCGCGCGCTCATTCTCTTGAAAACTTTGGCAATCGAAGATAGAGCTGGCGAAATAAATTGGTGCATTTTTATTCGAGACGTGTGATGCAGTATCTTGTCTAGCGATGTGTTTTATAGGACCAATTTTACTGTCAGAAATAGGGGTATGTACATCAAAAGTTTGTTAAATTTTTATGTTCTTTTATTCACCGTCTGTGCAATGACGATCTAACTGAGTTTGAATTGCTTCAAAGAATTTTATAGAGTTAATCAGATATAGAAAGCTTTTAATCAATTTGATGAAGATTTCTACTAAAACACTGACCGTTATATTAACATATTTTAGCAACATTTACCAAAAGGTGTTTTAATAAAACAGTAATCTCTGAGATTGAGTCGTTAGAAGTAGTCATTATGTAGATACGGTCGGCGGTGAATTTAAAATTTTCCTTTTACGCTTATTTGATTAGGGTGCACAAATTGTTTCATCCCCGGAGTTTGCTTAGGTTTAGCGCCAATACTGGACAAATTAAGGTTTTATGTTCCTTTAAAGTAAACTCCGTGGATTAGTTTACTAGATACATACATTTATGTTGCTTTATAATGTAGTTAATGAATCACCAGCATCATCTTGCTACGCTTTGAATTATTTAACATATTAAATAATGTTTTTTTCAGAAAATTGTTTCTTTTTTTTTACTTCTGGTACTGTGGCTTAGAAACTAAACGTATCTCTGAATTTAATTCATACTAATTTGGATTTAATACTTACATAATTTTACTACACCAGTGTTGATTTTTTTATTTTATTAAATCCTTTTTTCAAGACAGCAATTACTCACCTGTAACAAAGAAAACAACACAAAATTACAAAACAAACCAATTAACTTCAATAAACAAAGCAGGTATAGACACAGTAACTACAAATTGAAAATTACCGCGCTGCATGGAAAACCATCCATTATCTACCGTGCCGGGTGTCATTATTGAGTCTGTTTAAAGTGTTAGGGTAGTAAGCGACAAGTGGACTGAATTTAAGAGAAAATATAATAATAGTAAGAAAAGCAAAAGATAACAAAAAGTTATTTTGCATTCTTTGCTAAGGTTTTCAAATTCATTCGAAAAATCATGCTTCTGTCTCTTAAGTGACATAAAATAATTACATTAGATTCCCTAGTCCTTCTTCATACAATTTTAACAAGAAGTATTAGCAGGTTTATTTTATACCTCTAAAACACTACGTACAGGACAAATGCACATCTTTAAAAAAATCCAAGTGGAAACACTAGCCATTCATTCAAAACATTAAACGCCAGCGACACGATGATCCTAGAAAGATTGTAGTAAAGGTACATCGCAAAAATTACACTGCCTTTCAAATCAATTGTCGCGTACGACATTTTTCGACGAAGCCTAGAGGCCGTGATAGACGTCAATCACAATACTTATCAATAATGTACAAACGACAGGTGGACGGCTGCCGGGTGGCTCATTTACTACTTCGTTGAAAAGCTTCCATTAGGTTTTGAGCCATAACCACTTACGTGATTTGGGTAAGTAAACTTACCCCAAAAAAATACCCGTTGATTGATACTAGTAGGTAAACCTACCAGTGGTGGCGACGTCACAAAATGTTTTTGACGTGACAACGTCTTATAATTCGATAGAGCCGGCTGCACGCACGAAAAAACATGATGTCATGCGGCGATACCTCGCTATGACGTTATGCGGCGTTACCTCGCTTTGAGGCGTTCCATGTAAGGCTTGAAGTGCAAGCGAGAGCGCTCGACATCCGTCTCTCTCCTACTTGAGTGAGCGATGCGTCTGCGTGGACAGCTGCTATAATATAGTACATTTACATGTTTTGAACGAGTATCAAATGCTACCATTCCATCAGTATTTTCTTAAGACGTTGTCACGTTCAACTATCGTCAGTAAACCGACTTTACAGACAACCATTTTTTTTATAAACTGCAAACAAGTATCTCTCGCCACTTTTACGAGGTATACCGTTCCAGAATCTTTTTGCAAGACAGGGACTTGTAAGTATATTCTGAAACCGTAAACGTACCATAACGTATAAAGAATCGTAACCAGAAACTAATTGGATTCCATAATCGGTTCCTTCAAGAAATTTATCAAACAAACCATTCACTCGTCTGCAAAGAGAGTTAGTTCTGACAAGCAAAACATCCCCATATGAACAGTACCTATTCAATTATAAATTAGAATTCTCAGACAAAAGGTCTGGCTAAAAGTAGAGCGCTTCTCGTTTTAGTCGCGTTTTCCCAACGTCTCGTGGTGCAGGAAAACAATTAAACCCTTGGCTGGTGTATGGAAAGTTTGTGGGAGACTGCATCCGTCCTTTGTGTTGAAGGGGCAACTTGAGTGATGAACGGTGGAGCTAATTTTTGTGGATGGCATATTGAAGGACCGGTATTGTGCTTTCCTCGTTGAAGTTCTAACGGTTATATTTCTCTGTGTGTTTTTGGTTATTTTTGTTGTAGGTGCCATCATCTACAAAACCTTTTTAATAGGTTTTACTTCAGAAGAGCCATTTGTATATTTCGGAAATGGGAGCTAAAATAAGTTCTTCTTTCGCAATTGGTTGCGAAACTCAGTCGATAATGCAACCAAAAAGGTTCAATGATTTTCTTCAATATAATTTCTCAATGATTTATATTTAAGATAGAGTCTGGCTATAGATAGAGTCTATCAAATGTTGAGACTGGGAATATTTGACTTTTAATTTTTAAATGGCTGTGTATTTAAACGATAACATGAATTCTACGAAACAATTTGGTTTGGTTTTGTGTTGATCTTGTTTTACCATTATAAGAGCCCGAATTGGAGAAAACGCTATAATTATGGAGAGCGTACGATAAAAACACTGTACTTAGCGCTTTTTAGTATCTGTCAGTTGCCAGATTCTAAAGGGTAATTGTTAGACTTTTCACATTTGACTACAAACATTTTATTTATTGATTTGTTTTCTGTCGCATAAAATTGAAGCTAACGAATCAATTTCATTTCGTTTAATGCAGTGATCATTACGTCAATTCATCGAAAGCCTCAGGCAATTCATTTGCAATGAGTAGTTACGCGTGTAAGCTGATTGGTAATGGAATTGTACGTCATAACCATCAGCCAATCAGAATCTTTCATGGCTTAAATGTTTAAAAACGTTTTGATGTTATTCTGCTGTCCACAATAAAGAGGAGAATCTTTGATGTATTTTAGATCAATCTAATATGGAACAGCCACATGTTGGTTGCGTCATCATTGACAATGTGTTTGTGATGTCAGACTTGACCGTTTCTACAAGCCTACCAAGTAAAAGCTTACATTGACTCTGCCAACATGTTACTAAATCACCAAACTCTCCTATTTTATCATCCAATGGGCACTCGCAGTTCCTGTGGGGACTTTCCCAACACTCTAACGCTGATATGTTCTGACGTCTGTATGAAAATAATCATAATCAAATACTCACAATTCAATAAAATCATATTTATTTAATTTTAGAATAAATTCATGAGCATCCACCCCGTGTTTCTAAGCGTCGGTCACGTCGTAAAGTGTTTTAAGGACATAGATAATCTAGGTCATATTTAGGACATAGCATATCTTACGACATAACGTATCTACATTGGTGTTCTCACCTTAGTCACAGTCTACATGGAACATAAATTAAGGCGCTGAATACAGTGTTGGTAGTATTCATTAAAAGCAACAAGACACGCCTCTCCTATTTCAAATTAGCTCGCGTGCGGCATTCATCTGTATCCCCACTTATCATAGTCAACCCACCCCTACTATCCCATTTCAGCAAAGAAGCCACATTAGGCTCTAGCCACACAGATGCTGGATCAGGCACATTTTGTACATAAAGCGTGGCGAGAGAGCGCGAAGACACGTTTATGTACATACTAACATTCTACCTATACTTGTAAATAGATAAATAACTATCTGTCAAGACGACATGTGTGATTAAATTGGGTAGAGCCGCAGAAAGTTACGGATTCGATTCAGAGCTACACAAAATTATTCGTAAACCCAAATGACAAGCAACCGTGCCTAAATTCATTCTGAAAAACCAAAATAAAAGAAATATTTACAACCGATATTTTTATATGCAACAAACTCTTGATAGTGGTTTTGTTAATAAAAGAGACACAACCGGTTCTAAAATCTATACGTCTTTTAAGTCACATTTTATGTTTGGTTTAATTATTGCGTCGCAACAGTGTGTCCCGCGCATTATTCGTGACGTCATTGCTGTAACGACCACTCGGTTTTCAATTACACCATAATTGTGGCCGCTATAATAACGGAGGCAATTCCGTCGAACGTAAATACCGTTTGTTTTTCCACTGTCTGATGGATAGGGTGCACTTTGTGGCTGATTTGAATAGCACCCCATGCTTAATGGAAGTTTAGATTATTCTTTACTGTAAAGCGAGCAGGTTAGTTAGGTTCTAAAGTATATGGGTAAGTATCTAGTAACATTATAAAATATCTAGCAATAAAATAATTACTAGTGTAGATATTTAGAAAAATAATCTAAATTTCAAGGTCAAATATCGCGTTCGCGGGTAAAATCGTTTTTGGTGCAAGGGCAACATCATAAGGTGTTGCCATCTTACGTTTACCCTATTATCTATAAATAAATAATGTTGGACAATTTACACAGCATTGTCTAGCCCCAAGCTAAGCAGAGCTTGTGTTATGGGTACTAGATAACTGATATACATAATACAATTCACTAAATAGATAGATATTTTTTTATTATACATAGAAAAACATCCAGAACACCCTGATCTGCAGATCGGACAAACATTTGTCCCGAGGCGGGAATCGAACCCGCAACATCCTGCGTCGCAGGCGGACCTTTGCTCGCTGCGCCACAGAGGTCGTCACTAAGTCACTATGTTCATTAACTAGAGAAAAGTTACAGTTCCTTAATTTATTTTATCACATGCAAGGTCTTTTATAATGAGGAACCTATGAAGTATCTAACAACATTTTAGCAAACAGAAAATTAGAAGATGTTTATTTCGAAATGTTTATCGCCACTCTTCCCGAGTCAAAAGGAATCCTTCGTGCGTTTTAGAGCGATTCGACGTTTTTATTAATAACGGGGTAAAAGGTCAGCCATTGAATAATGGATACTTGCAAAAGGTCAAGAAAAATACTGAAGTGGTTTTATCGTGGTCATTGAAATTGCAAAGACTTGAAGAGTGAAAGTGTTTGCGGGACTTAACGATATAATTTCTTTTTGTATAAGAACACATTGAATTGAACGGATGTTTAATGTATGTGTGTATGATTTTTTTACGCTTTTTAATTTTCAGGAGGTTATAGCGTATCTAGTACTAACATGTTAGTCGAGACATAGCGAGCCTTAAGTCGTCTTACAGACTTGTACAGGTTGTCAAATCTTTTGACAACCTGCACAAGTTTGTTTACATGTTTGCTGAGTCTTCAGCGAACATGTGAACAAACTTGTGCACAACGCAAGGCTATATAATTAAAAATAATTAAAACAACAATGCAAAAAATTACGTAAGAAAAAGGTTACGAACCATCTTCAAAAACTCGCTAATAATCAGAAATTAACGACCGTTCTATGTTTAATTAATAACTAAATAAATAGTGCTGAACAATTCACAAAGCACTATCTAGCTCCAAGCTAAGCAGAGCTTGTGATATGTGTCTAGATAACTGATATACCTACATAATACGATACACTACATGGATAAATATTTTTATGATACATAGAAACATCCAGAACACCCGGAACAAATATCTGCAGATTGTACAAACATTTGTCCCGAGGCGGGAATAAAACCCGCAACCGCGCCACATAGGTCGTTAAATGATTAATGATTTATTATTCTAAAACCAAGTACATAATTTTTTTTTATCCCAAAGCATTATTCTTTTATGAACATTCTGCATTTTCCTATAGAATTCTGCAAAATAAAATCAACTACTCGAAATCCACGCTAGTAAAAATCTAGCGACTTAAAAACGGAGACAAGTGCTATAAATTCTGTAAGACGGTTCTTGAAATTGTGTTGGCGAAAGTGACTTCAGATGGACAATGAACCCTGAACGACGATGACGGGTGGTAATCCTAGTTTTTCTCGAAACTTAAGATAAGCATATTTTTTCCATGTATTACTTTTACGTGGTTTATTGACACTAACGTTGGAAGTCGTAGTTGGAGCGAACAGTCTGCCACATAACCATCATTTAGCTGAGAATAATGTATATTGCACTATGTGAATAGAAGTTGATAATAAAGAAAAAATATACATAAATAAATAATAATAAATAAATAATGCTGGACAATCCACACAGCATCATCTAGCCCCAAGCTAAGCAGAGCTTGTGTTATGGTATATATTATATATATAGATAGAATAACATAGAAGTTGCAAATACGCCAGGGCTAGAATTGTATCATCGGTAATCACCAAAAACAAAATAACACAAAAACATCCCTATCTTTCTTCTATTTTCAAAGGTGAATTTCATCAATATGATTTACACTCCTCGGGTTTTTATGAACCAAAGGGTTTTTTGCTAGTCCTACCACACAGTTTCCCAATCCGTGGACGACACTTAAGTTTAGTAACATAAAGCAAGCGAGCGGTTATGCAAAATCTTTAAAATAATAACTGTTTGTGAGCACATGTTTACTCTAAACTGATTTTGTAAACAAAAGAAAATAAAAACAATATGTAACCACCAGTATTGAATTCCCTCGCACCTTTACACAAATGTGCATATTTTTAATAAATCATTCCCTACATGGCGCTTTTGAAAGCGGCATTGTTGGGTTATACAAAAAGAGTAATGTACAGTCATCATTCGTCTCGATCGAAAAATTTCATTTGTTGGCACGGAACACGGGCTTGGAGCTCTTTGTGTCACCCGAAAGAGATGTAGAGACGACAGAATGTGGTAATGGTTTTATGTTGATGACAAATTGGCAGACAAAACCAGGTAGTTAACCTATTTTGAAAATGTTTGCTGCTCGCTACACTTGTTGTTTAGGATAGGTTTCACTAGTTTTATAGGAATGATCACTCAGAACTTATGATGAAAATTAAGGTGATCAATTCTATGTATTTTGAGTCAACCTTCAAAGCAATTAATTAGAAGAAGATTATGTACACCGAGGTTTCACCCACATAATCAAAAGCCCTGGTCGAAAATCCTCATACCTGTTCCTGTTCGTTCATATTAGTGTAAGTAAACAATCTCGAGCATTTCTAGCAAGCAATGATAGGTCCACGTGATCGATTCATCACGTATATTTGTAGAAAAATAGTTTTTGTCAAACTTTTGCGTCGTAGTTTTATTTTGTAACATCAAATTGATGACCGTAATATCGTGTCTGGCAACACTGAGTAAAACGTCCCGTTTGATGGATGGTGTTGCCAGCCGAGACGTTTCAATTTAATCGCCACTTAAATCAGAAACTCTGGGAAGAAATGTACTTACTATTGTTATGGTTGCCGGTTAAAAGATGGATTTCTTCATAACCAACTTTATTTTGAAAACATAACACTTCAAACTGCTACGAGAAAACGTTAGAGAATTTGTATGTTGTTTCGAATTTCTCACGAAAACGTGTCGTGTTCCATTCAGTAGAGAATAAAAGAAGATAAAATCAGACATGTTTCTTACTTTACGGTTGATGAATGTTTACTGTAGCACCCTAGGGGTAAAGAAATGAGCAGATGGCTTACCAGCATTTGTACAGCGCTTATCGGCTTGATCAGTACGAATCTGGTTGTTTTCCTTATGAATACAACCCTACGTTAGGATTGTTTCTATTTTTGAAATGGTTTGTATGGTTCTATGGGTTTTGCACTGAAAAGAACTAAATTTTTTTGCCGTTTCTGTATTTTGAAGACTATAAAGTACAATATATATAATATAAAATCGCGCAAGATCGCACGGAGTGGAAACATTTGGGGGAGGCCTTTGCCCAGCAGTGGGACGGAATAGGCTGAATAAAAAAAATAAAAAAAAATAAAGTACAAGCATATAAAGTAGACTTCATACTAAATGGGTTTACCAACTGCAAGCCAACCACGAAAATGTCGTCTGAACTCTCTAACAAACTGATCCCACCTTAATTTATTTTATGTAGAAGTAACAAGGCAAAATGATGAAGATGACGATGAAATGTCATCTTCATCATTTTTTTTATAAACCTTTGGCCCTTCATGTCTTATGCCTAAGGTGTGTTAGTATTCTCCACAGCATGTTCAGATAAGCTCTTTCCAAATTAGCGCCAAAGGTTACCAGAAACAAAATTTAACTCGTTTTTCGTCCGCCGGAAAAAGGATACATTTTAGTTATCTGCGCTGAGTTTCATTAAAATTTCACACGAGCTCTCCTACTGAACGAAATTTAGAGATAAGGTTCGTTTGTTTGGTTCTTTGTTCAGTGTTTTAGTGTTGTTTAGTATGGATTTACACTGAAATAATGCTTATTAAATCCAAGATACAATAGCAAAGTTTTTGTTGTTGGTAGTTTTTGAACAGTTTTCCTTACATTGAGCTATTACGCAGGCACTAAAATATTTAATAGAATAAATTTTATGAAAAATGTCATACTCATTAAATTTGCTTTATTAAGTGAATGATAAAGCTCGGCCTTCGATGGCCGCTTGTCATTGTGTATTGTCAGCCCCAACTGACAAAAACACACAGTCACGACAAAAATGAAATTACAGCAAACTCCTTTGAACTGGTAAATTGTATGATAATTTACTCAGCGAAGTCTGCAAGATATTCAGAAGGGATAGAGGACCGTGGCGACATCTTGGACGAGAAACTCGATTATTAGGGGTGAAGGGGGGGTTTGAACCCAGCGGGTTTTATTACGGGTTTAAAGTCCGTGTTTTATGTTACGTTTAATCTGTCAGAGATTCGTCGCAGACGATGACGCCGAGATTTCTCTGGGAATGGTTTGTTTTCAGTTTGAATCTTTGTGTAATTTCCCTTGTTTTGTGAGTTAATTGCAGCAACTGATCCCAATATAGGATATCCTACTTTATGAAAGTTTGTGATTAACTCACGCCAGAAATTAAGGTCGATTAAGGTTTGGGGGTAAAGGTGGATTTCCCCCAAATAGGAACAGAGGGAGATCTCCTCTGAACCGGGCCCGACCCATCTGGTCCACTGAGCCCGGTGGTCTTTCGACCGACAGTTGATGTCGGAAACTCCTATATGGTCAGTTGTAACTGAATCCAGCGTTTGCGCGATCTAGGAACGGTCACTTTTTGCATCTTTCTTAACGACATCTAGCGGTCACTCATTGAAGCGCTTAGTTAGGTTTTTTACTAACTTCAGTTTTATCGGTGATAGCGCCTCTATTGACACGTTAGCCTTGTAATTCGGCCGTTGTCGCCTAGAGGTCGCCTACAAAAGCACCAACCAGATTTTAATTCTTTAAGAGCAATCCAGAGTGAGTGTGAATATGAACATTCTCTTGAAAGCCGAGCCTTGAGCCTGGGCTAAGGACAGCAACACATATATCAAAACAATCTTTGAAAGTTTTTATTCCGTCCTAGTCTTTCATAACCTTTATTTTAGGGTGAATAGATACATACTCTTTTCCGTCCGTTCTTTCTCTCTCGTTCGTTCTCATCTCCATTCCGTTCTTTCTCTAACATTTATGACGGTAGTATGTTTTCAGTCAATACGTTAATGTCAATATAGAATGTTTGGTCTTTACAAAATTAATTTCCGCTTGGCCAGGACAATTCAGCGCCATTTTTAAAAACAGCTGATTTTAAAATACACACATTATTCTTCCCCGCTTATATTAATAACGAAAAACAACAAAAAGCAATTTTAAAGGGTTATAGCTAAAAATATAAAAACGTTCTATACCGAGTATGATTTCATTTTTAAAAGTAAATTAATATGGTGAGGGTTGAAAATAAAAAGCAGTTGACATTTTGTCCAGGGCTGTACTTCACTCGACTAATGAATGTAAATTTCATCAAGCGACTGTAATTGGCCTTACACACTCGTGGCAAGACCGAAGTAAAGTACGTACATAAGTACGTAGGAACTGAAAACACAAGTCTTGTAATTAAAATGTCTTCATTTTACCCTCGCATTCTTTGCATCAGGTTTTTTGTAAATAAGGAAATGGTTTATTTCCTTCTCAGTCTTTGTTTTAACAATAGAAAAAATTATGTTGAAGTTTTGGTCCTACAATAATTCAGTTTTAGAGGAGAGGGATATCGTTAAAGGGTGTTAAATGAGGATTGGACATTAAACATTCTTAAAATTTTAGATAATACGGACATAAAGAACATGTTAAATCGGAATTTCATAGCATAGATAAAACTAAATAAGGACTGAAGTAGGTGCTCCTCGCCACAAATGTGATCACACCATAATACAAGCACAAGTTATAACACAATGCATAATAAAAATAACAAGCAACAATATTAAATCAGTACTTAACGTTTATTAAACACCTTAGGTGTGTTGTTCGCATATTCTTTTGACGTGACAACGTCTTATAATTCGATAGAGCCGGCTGCACGCACGAAAAAACATGACGTCATGCGGCGTTACCTCGCTCTGAGGCGTTCCACGTAAGGCTTCAAGTGCAAGCGAGAGCGCTCGACATCCGTCTCTCTCCTACTTGAGTGAGCGATGCGTCTGCGTTGTCACGTTCAACTATCGTCAGTAAACCGACTTTACAGACAACCAATTTTTTGATGGTAAATTTGGTAGTTAGCAAGATTTATAAAGACTTTTGGGTAATGCGAATAAGATGGGTACGGAAACCTTACTCTTTTTGTGTTAAAAGGAAGGAAATAATAAAAATTGGGAATGAGAGTACTTTTCTGCACATGAAGCCCGGTTTCCATCGCGAGCGAAGCGGACTCGTTTTAGCTCGCAAGAGTAAACTACATACTTGTATTTTCACCAGAAAGGACTGAGCGAGCAGAAAGATAGTCGAGCGGAAAGGAGTGAACGAGCAGAAAGCGCTGAAATTAACTCCACCCACTCATCTCTCTTTTCCCGCTCATTACCCTTTCGCAGTGGAAACCCGGCTTGAAACTTTGTACTTATCAACGAAAAAACTTTTTTTTTTTAAACTTTCGTCAGAGTATTTTGAAAGAAGGTAGAGTCATATTTCGAAAAATGTCTGCTTGTGATTAAAAGAAACAAAACCTAAGTAAAAAAGTTCACCGTGTTGGGCAAATTTAAAACGCGATGGTATGACAAAAATAAATACCTATATTTAAAATATTATCACGAAATAAAATCAAATTAGATAAAGCAATTACAGTAGCATCATTTCGTAAGAACCCATTCAATTCCTTCAATACCGCTTGCTTGCCAAATATGACCTTTTATATTATTTTGGCAAAGTCCCTTTTCGCTCACGTTTGCACATCACGTACATTTACAAAAAGGTTTTGCCTAAAAAGTAGAGTGAAACGTGTACATGAAGCTTCTTTGATACTTTTGGTCATAGCGTAATGTAATTTTAAGGATTTTATGCTGGCATCGTTTTGTTATATTTTGTACAAAAAAGATTTCTAGAAAATTTCCTTTAAATGCAGCTATGCAGCCCATCTCACCCTCAGCATGACTGAGGGTGAGATGGGAGTCTTTTAAAAAATCAAACAAAATATATAATAAAATTGTCATCATGGTCAAAAACAGGTCACAATGGTCAATGGTCAATTTCTTAGTTACACGTGAATGTGTGCACATGTTAAAGTGTAACCAAATTTTTGAAATCAGTCTATCTCATCCACTGCTGGGAAAACCCTGCCCCATGGACTTCTAATGAAATATTTCCAAAAAAATATCTTATTACTTTGGCAAATTACATTTATGTACTTGTTTACTTTGTGACCATATTTACAAAACCGGAGAGTCGTATCAACAATTTCACTGGCATAATAGATTTTATTTTACTTTGCACTTTTCAGGTTTTCATTACACAAAGGAATCCAATTTAGTAAAAAGTGTTCACGCCAAAAACAATTCTGTCACAGTACCCGTTACACATCTCTACAAGATTGTAAGCGGGATGAATCCAACAGAATTACAAGCACACGAGATTTTATTTCGTCTTGAAGAATGCAACGTAATATCGCATATTACATTTCATAAAACTTCAGTTAATATGAAAGAAGTTCACGCTACATGCGTCTATTGAAACCTCAAGTTTTGAAAGAAATATAATACTTAGATTTCATCTGTTACATTTTAAAATATTTAAATTTAAAACTTCTTTAGGTGTAATATTTGAGAACAGTGAAGGAAATTGAGCTGTCACGCTTGGGTCAGTTACGCTGAATCGGGTATAATCGGCTCCAGTAGGCCTCTTTTAACGTATAAAGTTTTACTTCTATCGTGCGGACATAAGCACACCAGCTTTTTACTTTATTATATTCTATATTTTGTTATAAGGCCGTAAGTCATTACCATTCACACTGCTGGGAAACGTCTATTTTTTAAACATTCGATTGACTATAAAAGCCAAGCACCCGCACGCGCACGTTTTTGTCTTCATGAGCCATAGTCTTGCCCAACTTAACTAATTAGAATCTTTAAATAGCATTCACTGCAACTTTATTGCACTGACAATGACAAAGACACGGTTTCAAAGCATCAGACTCTATCAACTTGCAAGTCCTAGCTCGAAGGCATTCCCCAACTTCCAAGTTGCCGCCGCTACAGCTTATTATTTTAGGCAACTTGTAATACAAACTAGCATTAAAGTGAATGCATGCTGGTACAGGTGGCGGGTTAGGGCTTCTTGCGCGCGTTTTGAACCGTGAAACGTCGTTGTAGAATTTTATGTTTAGACAAAATGGGCATATAGTAAGAACGTATGCTGTCGTGATCGGGTTACTAATTATATAAAATAAAATTATCAAGCCTTTATTTATCTATCGACTACGCTATAGATGACAAAATTTACTACATAGACAGTAGGTTATAGTTGTCCCAACCAACAGTCAAAATGGATATATTTTTTTATATAATTTATCGTCAGATAAAATCTACATTGCAATTAATTGGATCCGCTTCGTTTCTGGTGACTTGTATAAAAAGTGCACCTTTTTGTGGTTTTTTTTAAATCCTTTTTATACAATTTGTTTTTCTTTTTCTGTTCGTTGTTCCCCTCGGGGTCCAGAATCACCTGCGTTCGGTTCACAAATGTTTCGTGGCACCCTGTATAGTACTACTTTTGGTGTTAAGCGTGCCTTTGCACAATACGTGTGTTTCATGTTTTTGGCAGCTTGCGTCGAAATCCCGCAGCCCCCAAAACGCAAGTAAGTATCCCGGCGAAGAGACGAGCAAGTGTGTTAATTAGACGAACTTTATCTTGGCTGAGCGCGATGATGCGACGTGGCTTAGCGACTCACGGATACTAAGTTGCAATAATTAAGTTAGAGTTTCGGAACGCGAAATATGTGCTTATTACCGTATTATTTCATAGTTGCCGGTGAATGTGACAGATGATGAAATGGTAGTTAAGACTTGACGTTTTATATATTAATAATAATAAATATTTTTTGATTTTGATTTTGAACGGTAAGCGAGGAAAGATAATTGATCAGCAGGATCAATTATTTATCTTTCCGTGAACGCGACCGTAAACCATAAAAGCTTGGTAGTGCATCTCAAGCTTAGTTCCCAGCGTAGGAAAATACATAAGCGGAAAATTGTTGATTTACTCCATTCACCGATATTGCAAGATGTCATCGAAATCAGCGAAGGCTGATTAACGAATCTATTATCAAATCTCCAGTGAAATAATTCTTTTACCGAGTTAATTTGTAAATATAGAAATTTTCAGTGTACGAACAGCCGGTTGTTGGCTGGTAAAATTTATAAATCTCTACCTATGTTACATTGGATACGCTATTTCAATTTTACCTCTTCCTGTTGTAGTTGTAGGTAGAGTTTTATCAAACTACTAGCTTCTGCCCGCGGCTTCGCACGCATATTTTCGGTTAAATAAGTAGCCTATTATCTAAGTTAGGCTATGTTCTAAATGTACGCCAAATTTCATTATGACCTGTTCAGTACTTTTGGAGATCTTAGGTAACAAAAATTTACATTTTTCACAAACTTTCGGCTTTATAATTTTAGTAGGATTAGTAGGATAGGAAGGATAGGAAGTAGGATAGTAGAAAGGATAGTAAAAGCTAACATGACATGTCATGTTTTGTTTTACGTCTTTCTCGCAGCCCAACAAAGCTGTCTGTCTGGCGACACTGCACGGAACCTCGCAAGAAGACGAAAGCTGATTTGGATTAAACTTTGAATATGTTAGTAGTGACTTCCTCCCGGCGTTGCTCGTGAATTTTGAACTTTGACACTTGGACACAGAGACATGTTTGCATTATTTCTCGATCATGACAAAGCGCTGGATTTTGGGATCTTAGAAAACGGGATATGATGAAATGAGATAGGTCCTCAGAACTTAATTTAGCATACAGCCAGTTACCTGTTCGCTTTGATACTATCCTATTAAGATAGTTTAAGAATAACACTTAGTAAGTATAAAAGTGGTATAAAATATAAAAGTGGGTTTTTTCTTAAAATAACACAAAATTCGACAATCGTATTAGCATACAGCCAGCATACACCTATTCGCTTTGACACTATCCTATTAAGATATTTTAAGAATAACATTTAGTAAGTATATAAGTGGTATAAATTATAAAAGTGGGTTTTTTCTTAAATTAACACGAAATTCGACAATCGTGACTAGTAATTTTATAAGAAAATTTTCTTATAAACAAATAGCTGAACTAATAACTTTATCCGTTTGCAAACTTCAGTTGAGTTACGTGAAAATTGTTTGCAACAGTCCGCAGTTAGCTTAATTGTTTCAATTGTAAATACTAGTTCTAATTTGTTTCTAGAATTTGATTGTAATTTACTTTAATTATTTACTTGAAGAGATTTGACAAAATGAGACAACTTATTGACATTTGGACTAAGGACGCTAAAAATACGCAAAAATTCTAACACGAATACACAAAATGTTTATTTAAATTGTTTGTTGCAGCAATGTTCAAACAAGAACAGAACTACGGAACGAACAAAAATAAATTACCAAACACAACTTAGATGACTGCGAAATTGAGTTACAAGTTAAATGTTCCCAACTGTCCTAAGCCATGTGTCTAAGTTGCGACAGAACACAGCATCCTCATAAGAAGTGGGAAGCTGATGCGGATTTAAGTTTGAATATGTACGAGCGTACTTTACTTCGCTGTAGCTCTCAGTCCGTATGAGTTGTTGAGTGTCGGGCGATTGAGGAACATTCAAGGATTATTGTGTCTGGTTATTGTGGGGCTTTGGGTTTATGAAGATAGCTGGTTACGTTTTGCGTGAATTATTAGGTAATATATCTACATTATGCGCGAAATGTGGTCGAATTGAAAAAATAACAATTTAAACCCAAAAAAGAATTCTGCAGAGACTGAACACACACCTTTTTAATTGGACAAGAGCATTGTCGAAGCATGATTCAATTCAATTCGAACCAAATATGATTATCATGAAATTGTTTCGCTTACTTTTGGCAAGAACTAGAGTCATGCAATAAATTGCAAGATTTCAACACTTTGTTCGATCTAAAGTTCCATAGAAATGCCAAACATTGATTGCATTTTTGACACGCTGCCAAAATCTGTGTTCATCTCGACAGCGACTTTATTTACAAATGGATGTTCATTTACATCCACCGATTCATCAAAAAGGCTTTAATGCCGACGTGATCCATCACTCTGTCTTGCACACAATCCTGAGTACACGAAACACGATGTAGGCAGGCACAGTACCTACCCACATCGTAGCTACATATATAGGTATATGTGTACCCATATTGGTACGTAGGCATGAGTACGACATTACACCCCCATTATGCCTTTGTTAAGCTTTGCAGCTGTTACCATGTTAATAAAGCTGGTTACATTTCTTCCATAATTGAGATTAGGTATAATGTCTTCCGTGAAAAGTTAATAAAGGTTCATAACCAAGTGTACCTAGATTAAATGATAAGCAAGTTTGAATCTGTCTAGGGATCATCATGCCTACAACTTAAAGCATACGGCAATCAGGAAAGTCGATTAGAGAAATATCCAAGGGCCCTCCCTACTTCTTTTTCTCTTCTCTTCTCTGTCCAGCTGTTGGTGGTGTAGAGTTTACAATGATGACGATTTTCAAAAGACTATAAATCCAGTTACAAAACATTAAATCTCCTTTTTTCCTTTTATTACCATACACAATATTAAGCCATTTCGCACTCGAAAAATCCAGCTGAAACCAGTTCCCAGAAAACACAAAAACCAACTACAAAACGAACAAAGAAAACTGCTGAAAGACGGCAATTACATACCGTTTAGACTATTCTATTACGTTATACATTCGCATAGTCATGCGGAGAACGGCAGGTCATGGGCGCCGCGCGAGTGTTCTACAAACACTGTGGTAGACTATTTTTTTAGTTCTTTTTCCTTGATGAATGATATGCTTGTTCGAGCATGCAAGTACCTTTTTTAATAACAAAGAAAGTAACAATCAAACAAATGTAAATTGTAAACAATTTGTAAGTACCTACTTAAATATTATCTGGGATAAATTTGAAAATCAAAATAAAGTGAGACTATTTATTTTTCTTGAGAGGTCTATCTGCAGCAGTGAACTGTTGTGGTCCGATGAAGGTCTTCTGTTAGTAACAATAATAAATTTTATAATTATAATGGAAAATTCTTATAGCTAACTAGCTTCTACCCGAGGATTTGCACGCATTGTTTCGGATGAAAAATAGACTCTATGTCTATTTAGGTCTAAAGCTACACCGATGACAAATTTCAGCCCAATCCGTTCAGTACTTTAGCTGTGATTAGGTCACAAACATCTAAAATACAAACTTTCGCAATAATAATATCAGTGTAATAGTGTGATGACATTTTAACAGCCTATATTTTGTGATTACTGAAGTTTCATGTAGAAATCTGTTAAATTATTATACTTTTCCTGCTTGGTTTTGTATACTATGTAACTAACATTTGCTAGGGGAATATTATGCTTCTTCCCCTAGGATTGAAACAGGGGTAAAGCTATGGGAGTAGAGTTGCTAGGGGAAGGGCAATTAACTCCCTACATTCTGACGTTGAAAATCAAGTTTCAAATTAAATTCAATGATGAAGTCAATCGTAACTTATACAGATAGATAATGACAAAAGTTCAAGAACATTGACAATGAAAGCGCTTGCGCTTGCATAGACCTAGTTTATATCTAAAACGGAAAGCGCAAGAATAGTGTTGTTAACCCCCGACGCAAAAAGAGGGGTGTTATAAGTTTGACGTGTCTGTCTGTGTTTCTGTGTATCTGTCTGTGGTATCGTAGCTTCCAAACGGATGAACCGATTTTCGTTTAGTTTTTTTTGTGTCATAGATAATTTTATCCCGAGTGTTCTTAGCCATGTTTCATGAAAATCTGTTCAGCCAATAAACGTCGGCGGGTTTTTTAAAATTTAATTTTTTTTTTGTTTTATGAATGTATTTAAGAGTTTGCCTACAATTTTGCTTTAAAAGGTTGCATTTTCCGTGATCATTGAACGGGAGTTTTAACTTCAGTAGAAGTTTTACAGATCCAACAAAAATCTACAAATTACCTTTTCTATTACCTTTGTCCTCCGAAATTTAAGCCAAACCTAATTGCTTGGCAAAATTATGGTTTTGAACACTAACTGAAACACTTTCCCCATTGTAAAGATTTACAATACACTAGAGTGATTTAATTACCTGAAGGCACCACCTCACCACACTATGGGGGAAACTCGGTCAGATTAAATATTAATCTAGTTTCATGGAATCCCATGATTTATCATTTAATTTAGCCGTCGTTATACCCCATTAGGCTTTAATCCCCCACGTCCCTCATCGCCTGCACCATCAGACTAATGTTCAGTTTATGTAAATATTACGAGAGTTTAACTATTCACTTATTCACTTAGCGTAGCTTCTACGAGCTCTCTTTTTTGTGTCGAATTTGGAACTTCTTTAAAAGTTACACTTACGAGCGAAATATAGTGCTACAAGCTTACCCGCTCGCTCGCGATTTCATTCGCGTAAACTTTTGGGTAAAAAGTGTTCTCGAGATCAACTGAAACCCTGTCGTAAGAATCCAGATTCCAGAAAGCCGTTCTCAATAAAAAAGTGAATGAATGAATAAATGAATTAACACTTTATTGTACAAGTAAATAAAGTTAATAAAAGTCTTATATTTATTATATATTTATACTAGCTGCTGCCCGCGGCTTCGCACGCGTTGTTTCTATGGAAACGCTTAAAGGTGATTTCTATCCCATGGGACCTGATTTATGGGATAAAAAGTAGCCTATGTTTTATTCCTGGCCTAGAATTATCTGTATGCAAAATTTCAGCCCGATCCGTTCAGTAGTTTTCGCGTGAAGAAGTAACAAACATCCATCCATCCATCCATCCAAACTTTCGCATTTATAATATTAGTGTGATGTGATTAGTCTAAATGACAAATATGCGTAGTACAAAACGCGGCCTTATCGCTGACAGCGATTTCTCCCAGGCAACCGTGAAAATCCAAGGAAACCACAAAAAGTGTTACAAAATCATTTAAAATGGTGATTCTCTGTTGTCAGAACAATGAAAAATGTCTTTGAAGCCGACCCCAATCGAACTGATCTCAGTACATATAGTTAGAACAAGAGTAAATAGCCTTACTGTCAGCTTTCTAGGCAGGTACAGTGACGTTTATCCCTAGTTTCCCCTTGGAAAGTTTGAAGGAAATTTTTCAATATTTGAGTACTAGATTTTTTGGTAAATTGAAGCAAAGCAAGCTGTTTAATATGAAAATAATAAACATAATATTCGTTACGAGTCTTGGAACTAGGCGCCGGCTTACCTATCGTAATACGCCACTGAACAACAGTTCATCTCCAATAATTGGTAAAAAAATGCTTTGATGGAATTCCGTAGGGACAAATGTCAAATGTTTGTACGATCTGCATGTATTTGTTCTGATTCTGGGTGTACGTACATGTATAGCTTATATCAGCCTTCTGGTACTCAGGATACAAGCATTGCATACGTTGTGGCCAAATGATGCTGAAAGCTGAGAAAAAAATGCCCAGTTCTTTTATAAATGTAAATCAAAAACTGATTTACAATTATGAAATAAATATAAAAACATTTTCTTTAACTCAATTTATGTTAAGTAGTCGTACTCAAATACAAATTCGTGAATGTATTTTCGTACAATTCCCTGACTCATGCTAGTAATCATGTTACAAAGCGTGTATTGTGTCCTGAAGTAAGACGGACCGTTAGTTGAACTGAATAGGGGCTCCAAAGCGTTGAGTGCTTCTTGAAATTACATACTCCTTGGTACTTATCACTGTTGATAGTTTTGTAGTTTCAAAGTTACAAAATGGAGAGATGTATACCCACCTCACGAGTTAAATCTTTGTACGATTTGCAGACATTTGTCCAGGGCGTTCTGGATGTTTTCTATGTATAATAAAAAAATATCTATCTATGTAGTGTATTGTATTAAGTATATCAGTTATCTAGTACCCATAACACAAGCTCTGCTTAACTTGGGGCTAGATAATGTGGTGTGAAGTGTCCAGCATTATTTATTAAAAAAAAAAAATAGATGGTTAGAAATAATCGTAGTAGGAATTATCGACATAGCTCAAAGAATTAGCAAGCTAAAGTGGCAGTGAAAGAACCGACAACCACTGGGATAAACGTGTTCTTGAGTGAAGATCGGACTCGGCAAGCGTAGTGTTGGACACCCTCCGGCCAGGTGGTATGACGATCTGCGAAAGACTGCAGGCAGATGCTGATTGCGACAAGTTGAAGACAGGGCGGTATGGCGCTCATTACGGGAGGCCTATGTCCAGCAGTGGACTAATATAGGCTGATGATGATGATGTGATACGATTACCAATCCGTCTGCCAAGAGTGGTGGTTAGTAGAAAACCCTCCTTGTTTAGTGGAGGCTGGTTTAGCATTGAACGTATGTGTGCTGAGAAGGCTGCAATAAAAATATATATCCTTACAATAATTTACCAAAAGCGGCTTTAAGTATAGTAGGACGGGTATTCAATAGGTACCGTGATCTGTTAAATAAAAAGCTATCTTTCTAGGTGACTGTACTCAAATACACTATTTCTTGAAAAGGTTTCCAAACGCGACGAAATGTATGAAACGTACAAATTTTCTTCAGTTGTTTTAAAATGGTTACGAGATGGGAAGGAGCCAAGCAAACAACAACCCCGTGGCGATTGTAAGTGTCACCTGCTTCTGATTTATAATAATAATAGATCGCTTATTATGGAACAAAAACAATGGTTACATGGTTATAAAATGAAAAACGATGTCATTTGCAGAAGTTTAAAAACTGTGTCGCAGATGCCCTCCTCCGAAATTAATGTTCAAAAAAAGTTACATAAATAAAGCAATTTATCTACATGTAGGTTAGATTCCAATTTTGTTTAAAGACAAGTTAAATATAAACAACAAAAAAAAAAATAAACGTCCAAAACATTACAAACAAATTAAATATTTTAAGTAAAGATTCTTAGTCAGCCAGTCTCTGTTGGGGAAAGTGTGTTTGTTTGTGTGGAAGTGAGTGCGAGGGTGTGTGTGTGTGTGTGTACGCTAGATACTCCCACTGATAGTTTAAAATCTACGCAAACAGAGTCGCGGGCAAAAGCCAGTTCTACTACAATTTCAAGTCAAAAGACCTTTGATTTCTCAACCCCTACAATGTTATAACAAAATCAATTTCGCTCCCGGCGTTTCTCGATCATTTCATGTGTTATTTCTTGCAGCAAGTCGGGTCACGTTCAGGCTGCACGTATGCTATGTCCACCTCGCCTTCTTACTTGGATTAGGAGAATTAAGATCTCGGTAACGTATCTTTGTTTGCCAGACGTTGCTACTGATCTCTGGAGGCTTGTTGGGAATTTGAAATTTTAAGCCAATTTTGCCGGGTTGTCTGGGAAACATGTGCTTTTTAAAAGAGAATGAGTTTTGTTGTTGAAAATGATATTGCTTTACATGAATGTTTCTTTGCTTAGCGCTTTTTTTTGTGGTGAAACAAGTTTTAAAAACAACCCTAATAATAACAAGATGATGGCAATTCACTTTATTTCTTTTCTTTACTACTTTTACGTATTCTTTTTTCCAAGTGGTTATCTACTGTTGTAGTTTTTAATTTGGTAAACCATTATCAAAATTACACGAAATCAAATAGCTTCAAACAGAAGGAATGATTAGTTAAAAGTCTGCAATATTCAAAAGTGCTTGTAGAAATCCACAGAAATTGTTTATTTTTACCTATTTCTGTACCTCCAGTAACTACATATTTCTACATAAAATGCACATTTTTCTATGGAAAACTAGTTTCTGCACGCGGTTTTGCAAGTAAAATGACAATAAAAAGTAGTCTTAGACCTAGTAGGTGAGCAAAACTTCAAGCCGATCCGTTCAGTAATTTTGACGTGAAGAAGAATCAAACATCCATCCGTGACGTGATTTGAAACTTGACCTTGAACAGGGGTCAATTCAACCCCGCATGATTTTAATGCAGTTTCGTTCTTATTACCCCCACAATAGATTTATTTATTCAGTAACTATAATCCTTTTCCATGTTTGTGTTATCCGAAACGTTCATCAACGCAAGTCGGTACTAAAAAATTAAAAACTACGCAATTGTTGATGACACCCGTCTATATCCGGACCGCCCATGCAATGTATAATTCAACTTGTCAACTACAGAGTGTTTCATATTGCCGGATGAACCATGAGGAACTGTTAGTTGAAACTATGAAGCTTGAAAATGTAGTGGAGAAATTTGTCTTTGAGGTGAATATTGTTGGGTTAGGATCGTGAGCGTAGAGAGTGGAATAGGCAATAGATTCATACCCAGCTGTGGGATGATTGATGTTTGAGGAGGTTGACAAAGATACCCTGAGATTTTGTTACTGTGGCTATACTCTATTGTTAGGAACCTTACCCCCTTCTGTGATTATGTATTTTCCTTATATTTTTATCTAGAATCTTAATTTTGACAATGCCCTTTTACAGCAGCTCTAGTAATTAATTTTATAATTATTCTGTTTAACTTGATTATTGACAATGCTCACTTACAACAGCTACCTATAGGTATTAATTTCTTTGTTTTTTGTTACTATATTTATTTATTTTGCCTTATTAGTTATCTGTGTTATAATGTGAATGTAAATTAACTTAGCAAAGTGTTCCTTGTGCTCCTACGGTGAATAAATATACGAATATGAGTACCTACATGTGGAAAAAATCCAAGTTTAATGATGAGACAACTCAAATGATCAAAAACTGCTATTTTTTTTAGTCCATTAAAGAAGCCTTTACCCAGCAGTCCGGCGAAAAAGGCAAACAATGCGCTAGTTCGTTATTTGACAAAATATTGGTTGGACGGAACAAAACAATAAAATAAAAATATTGATTGAAAAAGGACAACATAACATCGCTCTATACGCGCAATATTTTACAAATATTATGTTGCCCTGTATCATCATCTCACTTGTGGTCATTGATTTATGATACAGGCTATTAAGGTAGAGTCCTACGTAAAATAAAAAATACTCTATTTAGTCCGTCAGTTAGACTAACAGAAAATATTGGACACATTTTTTCTTCTGTCAATCAAAAAATGACAAAAATAAAGCGCGTCAAAGTTTGGGAGTGGGGGTGAAAAGTGTCATATCACGAGGAACCTTACCTGGCTAAATCTTCATAATTTTTTGTTTAATCGACATAAAAATACGAGTCCAATATGTTCTGACAATCTGACTGACACTAGCCTATTGTAACTGTAGTAATGTTGCCTTACTTCATTCATATAAATTTAACCTATGAACAAACGCACTGAACCATTTCAATAATTCCATTACAAACATTTTGTATCATTAGCTTAACCGATGAACTGATAATATATGCCGAATGCAGACAGCGTTTAATATTGAACCGATTTCGGTGGCAGTTGACAATTTGAAATAGTAATTTGTGGGACTCGGATATTTGTAAAATAATTATTATGGCTTTGATGATGGCAATACGGTTATTACATCGTAAACTGCGAGTATTTATCGTAAATGAATCTTTTATAGCGTTCAACGTTTAGAAAAATGTATTTATTTCCGTGGATGGGATTTAAACGGTAAGAAAAGTGTATTTTTTGTGAAATACAGAAAATTGAAAACTGAAGATCGTAAGTAGAGACTTATATTATACGTTTTATGTCTACCTACGAAGCACCTAATTAAAATTAAACAATTTACGTTTCATTTTGCCGAAAGGTATACATACAAACTTTAACGAGAAATGTATATGTTGAAACAATCGCACTAAGAAAAGCCTCAAGCAATTACCTCACGTGCTAACCCCACAAAGCTCAAGTCACTTTCAATCACATCTTAGAAAGCGCAAAAACCGAAATACAGCGGTTAAAGTGGGGTTAAGGAATAGCACTAAAACACCTGTGGAGACGCCGGTGGCTCTCACGATATTTCCTAGCCCCCAGACAGGTTTATTTCAGTTATATATCTGCTATGTAATTCGGAATTTGTAGGTGTGACTTGGGATTATAATTTTCGTAGCGAAATGAAAATTGGAGGTTGTTTTCAAGCCGCTACTTTTTTGTTGTGAAAAATATTTTAATATAATTTAACCTTCTACAAATCGTGGGTTATCTATCTGGCTTCAGATTGAAATGCGTAAAGGGATCAACGGGAGATTTTTGCTTACATAGCAGCACAAGACTAATTGTTCAATTTATTAGGTTGTATTGTGCAAAATACTTCATATTATATATTATTATAGGTCTTAAGCTCTAACTCGCGTATGGCGCGCGTGCGCTTGCTATTGATGATGATGATGATGATAGTGGGTCACCACGATGGAGAGCATGCGATCATATTAAATCGCTTTTTTTGTTGGCTTGCTGCGACTATGTTCTGAGTGTTTCCACTTTTCACTGTTGCATCTGGTTATTCTGATGCCATCAATTAGAAACGCTGACAAGCCGATTCCACGCCTTATTTTTAAGCCTCCACCCCACAGTCACGATTTTGGAGCGCGTCTTGTGTGCGCGATTTGTTACGATATTTGTTTGTAGTACATTTTGTACTAAAACGCATACGAACTTACACACTGCTGCGATTTCGAATTTAGTGCGCGGCGTCTAGAAATCACGCTTACAAAAACGCTGTGGAATCGCGTTATAAAATCGCGCGACACAAGACGCGCTTCAAAGGCGGGGTTGAGATTTTAACCTTTTCCGGCTTCCGAAAACAGAAATAATGTTTTTCTCTCTCTAGGCTCTCCTTTAGCTTCGAAGCATCGTTTCAGCCAGGCCTAGGTCATATTCGCCAGTCGGGCCGCGGAGGCTTTAAATGTTCCCGTAGTTCGGCGAAAATGGCGAGAGAGGGACACAGGAGAGGTTTTTAGTGGGTATTACATCTCAGGGCGTCGAGTCCCACATAATTTTGGTCCCCCCAGACCAGTTTATTCGCAAACGAATTTCCTTGCCGAATAAAAAAAAGGCCTAGGTCATATACCCCCATTATGCATTCTATGGTAGAAGACATCAGACAGCGTGCAGCACATTCGTGTGCACTAGAGCCGTTTGTCATGTCGCTAGGCGTCGTCGCGATCGGACTTGAGTATTGCATCGTGCCAGGGAATTTGGAGGCTACGGATTCGTGACGACTCGAGGTAACTCTAGACTGAGTTTAACTTTGATTTATGACGGCTGGATTTAGAGAAACATCGATAAAATTTTATTGATGACAAGGTTACGAAGATAAGGGCCCTATTCTCTGTTCTTTGGTTTTGGCTGAAGCTAAAGACTTGGACGTATTATAATTTTATTGACCTTCTATAACAGGACTCCTTTTGTGTTCCTCGGCAAAGCAGTAAGCCAAAAATTACTATTAAACCTAAAAAGCTTATTTAATAGGATTTTTTTTGGTTTTTCATTTTATGAACCTAATGTTCAACTTACTTCGTTCTCCTACAGTTTGCACTTAGTTGTACTATTTCAATTGAAATTACAAGTTCTAATTTATTTCTCTTCTTTATAATAAAATGGTATATACCGTTCAAAATGTAAACAATTTTACAACTGGTGATTAATTTCAGAAGTTATATCGGAAGATCCTACGCCACTTATTAAATCAATTTATGTGACAAACTTTCTCATCAACATATCAACTATCTGAGTAATAGAAGCAGCCCTAACGTGATTTAACCCCCTACCACCCCAGACACGCAGAATGCGGCCAGATTTATTGCATCCACTCTGCGGCCGTCTCAGCTGATGTGCGAGACACGGATTTACGAGACACTTATTGGCTGCATTAAAATCCAGCACCGTCTTGACGTTCTGACACCATAATTAATATGAGTTTGCATGATTTATTGCAGTTAGATGGGGTATGAGTTGAGCCTCGACGTTAGATTAGTTAGTTAGTTAACTAAACCACATAAAATCGCATATTAATCTATTTTGGTATTTTTATAGTCTTACGGGACACAATTGGAACGACGCTATCGTTTTATCAATGCATAAGTTGGTAGTACTCACTAAATATACCTACTCGATTCATAAACTTTTCGAATTCGCATATTCAAAATTCATGTGAGATTTGCATATCCATGAAAATGATGAATAATAAAATAATAAAATTAACTTTTAATATGACATACTATACGGAAATATGCGTCTAAGTGCGAAAATTCGCACAAATAAAACAATAAAATAAATAATAAAATTAACTTTTAATATGACATACTATACGGAAATATGCGTCTAAGTGCGAAAATTCGCTAATTAAATTACTCAATTACACGCAGCTCCCTAGTCCATCGCGTCTCAATAGATTATCAATCACGCCTTAATTTCAATCAGTTGCATGAGTTGCGCTGTAATTGGTTGTGTCTGTCAGTACGCGCATAACTGATTAGATTGGACTTGATTTGTAGAAATGTACTACGCGCGTTTAGCGCTCCAAAACCAGCCTTTACCAGTCCACTGCTGGACATAGGCCTTTCCTGATAAGTGCCTCACCTCGAATTCTCAAACGCACATGTACAGAAATTGTAAGAAAAAATCAGAAGGTCTCAAACTGAGATTTATTTAGTCGTTTTTAATAAAAACTGTCTATAAATCGTCATTTGAGACCTGCTCAAATCTATTAACGTTGAGTATATTCGGGGGTTATTGGCTTTTATTTGAGTTGATTGTGGATTGGACACTAAATATTTCCTTCTTAATAGGGATCTAGTCATTATAATCCCTATTGGTTTCCCTGGACATTTTCAGAAACCTCTTTAATTTTAATTTCAATGAGATGCGTGAGTTTCGCTATAATTGGTTGTGTCAGTCACTACGCTCATAACTTATTAGATCGGGCGTGATTCGTAGGAATTAACTACTTTTAACTTTCCTCTCACACACCCCGTCACGCTACTGCGCAGTAGGTACATAATAATAATAATTTTTATTTCACCACAAATATACATGCATACATAATACAACAATCACTACATTAACTTAGATTTATTCTTATTTTGCTACATTATATTAAGACTAATAGTGACTCACTTTGATCTCTACACTAGGATACCCTGTGCTGTAGAGTCAAAAAGTAGTAAGTATCGAGTGAACACATTGTGTTCGGACCATTCTTAGGTGACTTTGAGATCTTGCTTGTGTTGTCTATTACAGTTGTTATGTGGCTTTGTTCTGATGACAGTAAATTAAAATTCAACTAAAACTAAATGTGCGTTTAAGTCTGGGCTCACGCTAAACTCGTAATCGTTAGCTACATTTTGTAGTGACAGCAGAAACTAGCAGACAGCTCGCGGTAAGCGAACTTGTTCCAACCTAGCTACTCGTTGGTAGCAAGCTTCAAGGAATGGCCTGTGAGCTGCATCCGCAAGGACGGCTCCCTTGAAGCAAGTTTCCCCTATACATTTTCAGAACGTTATATATATATGTATGCATGCATAAAACAATCAATTTATTGGTCGTCATAAAGTTCTACATTATTTATTAAATACACAACTTAAAAATTAATCTTTAAATAACACGCCCCTGACCATTCCCGGTGCAAAGGTGCCCATAAAACTAAATAATTATTTAAATATCAAAAATTTTATTTCAATCAGATGAATAAATTGCGCTGCAGGTCTTATTAAGAAACAAAAGAAATGGTAGCTCTCATTGCTAGAGACGAAACACTGTCTTCGATTAAGGTTCAATTTCACCGTTGCAATTGAATGCGATCAACATAAGATAAACTCAGTTCAGCGCTTTAAACGACGTTCAGAGCAATGCCTACGTTGTTCTGGTTCAAGCCGAACTTAGTTTAACAAACGGTGAAATTGGAACTAAGTCAACTTCGGAAAGCGGAAGAGCCCTAAAAATTAATCAGCTTGTGTTATTAGTTTGGTCTAGATAATTCGATTTACCTCATAAATTGCTCCCCAGTATAACTGATCAACAGTATACCATCGGGTTCGATCGGAAACATATTTTTTCAAATAAATTTTACAGTATCCATGGTCCTTTCTTATATAATAGATTAAACGTGTTAGCCAATATTTATTCCTTAAATTATAATAGTTGTAAGAAAAAACTTAACGATACACTGCAATGTATGTCATATGATGATACGGAAAATTTATTGACTGTTTTAAAGTAGGCCAAAATTTGGCAAGCACTTTTATTATTTAAGCTAGTTTAATGTAGGTAGCATATGTAATTATTTTATAGTATACACCATCGCCTTGTATAATTATTAGTAAGTTCATTTGATTAATCTATCTGTTATTAGCACTCATTTTTGCCTGAAAAACAAGTTTTTACAAAGTTCAGGCACACACATTATTTAATACCATAAGAATCTAAGATAAACAATTTTGTTATCCTTCTAGTCCTAAGTTATTCTGAATAAATTATTTTATATTTATATTAATATCGTGCATCGGTACTGAAAGTGTTAATAAAACGTAACTTAGGTTACATGTTCTGCCTTCCAAGAATCTAGATACCTTTTTAGATAATAACTCATTTCGGGTGGCCACCTCCTTACATTTAGGTTCTGCTTGATAGGACGTGTGTCCCGCCATTAATGACATCATCCGTCGGGCTTTTACAAGCATCAGTGTAGCTGCTTCCCTCGAACCACGTGGCCTTTTAAGAGATGATGGTTTGGGATGCCACGTGTGTAGATACCCTAGCGCCTTCACATCTTGCAGGGACATCGGTAAGGGCCCATTCCGCAGCAACATCAGCGGAGTCCTTCAAACGGCAAATATACTGCGCTTACCTAGACCGAGGTTACCTATTTAAGGGGTGGAAACCCTTGGTCCTTGGGGTCCTGGGGTTCACGCAATTTATAAAGATCTTACCAAACTTCTTAAAGAGTCTACAGGTGATCGGAATACTGGCTTCTATTTCGGTCAACGAATTAGCATTTCCAATCAACGTGGCAATGCTGTCAGCATTCTGGGCATTCTGCCTTCTCGTGACGGCTTAGATTTATAAGAAACTAGTTTATGCCCGCGGCTTCGCACGCGTTGTTTCTATGGAAACGTTTAAAGGAGATTGCTATTCTATAGAATATTAAAAATTAATTAAAAAAACATTGTCCAGCGACCAACATTGTGAATCTAAACCATTCCCAGATCCCCTCGAACACACACAAAAAATTTCATCAAAATCGGTCCAGTCGTTTGAGAGAAGTTCAGTGACATACACACTCACAGAAGAATTATATATATAAATATTTATTAGTGATATTACTAATTTGTAATTGTTTTATTCTGTTATTGTTATTCTCTATCTGCCAAATAAATTTAATAAAACGTATATACATACGCACGCCAATATTAAAAGCAAACAAAATATTCATAAAGCAATTATTCAACGGCAATGGTCCGGCAATCGATTACAAATGCCATGAATATTGAGGGCATAGAAACGACAATAACCTAGATGCAGACGTGCAGATGCTTAGGAATGCTAATGGGTAACGGCTTGGGTTGGTTATAGATAATAGTAAGGTAGTCGTATATATATTGATGTAAAGTGTAAGGATTGATTTAAAGTTATGTCAGCATAGATTTGGCTGGAAGGAAAAGCGCTGACCTTCCTTTGGTTGGTTCTTTCAGCGGAAAAAAGAAGCTCCTTTTGTGTATTTTTAACTTCTTAACTACAATCACCGATCCTCCTGTCAATATGTGTCGTGGTGACTATGGCCAAATTCCCATTATTTAAAGAGGCACGATTAGCAGAGGAGGTATTAGTTCTGATAAGGCGGAAATGAGTCATTAAGTGACGGAAACAGAGAAAAGTTTCCATAGATTAAATCGTTGTTCGAATATTCATTTTAGTAAAACCATAACAGAATTCTCTTAAAGCTCGATAATTTAATTTATTTATTTATGAAAAAGGGCATCCAACACGAGTTCACACAACGCAAGTTAGTAACAATTAATTTGGTTCTTAAATCTATGTTACTCTATAATATACGACGCCTCAGCGTGCACAGTAACAGAATATCAACAAATAACTTTTTTTTAACTGAACGGACCAAGTAGCTACAAAAATAAAAGGAAAAGCAAAATACTAAAGGTAAGGCGATATGAAACAAATGCTTATGAATACAAGATAAAATAATTTGTTAAGTATCACCACTAAAGTCCAGAACTCATGTTAAATCTAAACATGCTGTTGTAAGTGTTTTAGAATAAAAAGTACGGCATAGTAACATTCCAATGGTTTCGCTTATTAACCAACAAGGCACTTTTAACATTTTTAACTCACACAAAACCCTACAACCCAAAAAAAACACAATCATCCTTTCGTCTCTCATTCACCCCCAGTAATAATTTCACTTCAAAGCTATTACAATACAGACGCACAGAGGCAGATGCTTAGCTATGCTAATGACTCTACCGGCTTGAATATAGATTGATGTTCAGTTAGTACTTAGTATGTAACTACTAGGCTGTGCTTAGAACCAGCATTGTAGTCAGCTCGGTTGATGCGTCTGCAGTATTGATAGGGTAATCACGGAGGCGAGATAGGATGTAAACTACGAAGTTTTAAGATAAAAAATACAAGAGGTCATCTTAAGGGGGTACCTACCCTCAAATTGCCCTCAAATTAAATATGGTAAAGTTCAGGACTTATTCTATCGATCATATGTTTCGAAAACACGATTCCATAAAATTTTCTCGATAGAAAAAAATCGCAAAGTTACCTCTAATTTTTTACTAAAACCCTAAACTCTCAATAAATACAGATGATACGATCTTGAGATTAAGCATAGTAATTGAGCTAAGTATAAAGAACATTTTATATGTTGCCTTTTTTTCAATTAACTATTCTAATGTTTGTGGGGAGCAAATAACTACTAAAAACTTGATTTTTGGGCTTACGCCGCTTTGCTCTGTCCCGCTCCTGTGAACGCGAAATCCTATGCCTATCCTCTTCACACAATAACGAGGTAGGGTACCGCCTTAAGAAGTGGACATAAGGTAGTGGATATTAACGTCAATAGGTGTAGGTAAACACAAAAAGATCAAAATAAGGAATAGGTCTCAGAGTGACAGAAAGCGCAACATGGCAATCTCATAATAATTCATAATTCATTTATTGTTTGTGAATCAGGTAATATAACAGTCAGTTCATGAGACTTATTTTAGATCGATGGATTCTGCCACCTGGGCGTACAAACATTTCAATATACATATTTGTGAACATTGGAACTAACAATCATCAAGTTAGTTCTTTTATTAAGAAGCATGCGGATGATTTTCAGAGAGTGACATAGGCTATATTTTATCCCGGAATTCCCACGGGAACGGGAACTACGCGGGTGAAACCGTGAGGCGATCGTCTAGTACTAAATAAAATAACCGACATTAAATGTTATAATACTCATTATGAAACTTTATTAATTGGAGTTTGTTTTAACTTGTAGACTTCGTATTGTTTTGTTTGACTTTTGTTAGAACTTAGTACTTACTAGCAAACCCATCACTTTCCATGTAAAAAATAAGTCAACTATTTCTTATAAAACGTGTTACGATATTATTTCACTTTAATTTGAAAATCTTTATATATATAATTCTTCTGTGAGTGTGTATGTCACTGAACTTCTCTCAAACGACTGGACCGATTTTGATGAAATTTTTTGTGTGTGTTCAAGGGGATCTGGGAATGGTTTAGATTCACAATTTTGTCCGCTGGACAATGTTTTTTTAATTAACGCGTGCGAAGCCGCGGACAGAATCTAGTACTATGTAAAACTTTTAGAACGAGCATGAATATAAATTTAAAATAAAGCAATTACCTCGTAAGTAAGTGCTTTTACACCGGGGCCGGAAGCAGAACAGACCCACTACAGAACTGAGATCGCCTACCCCCCAGAAATTACAAAACTTTTGGAGAGGCCTTATGTCCAACAGAGCTCTCTTCCTCAACCTCAACCTCAACAGCCTGTGTTTGTCCACTGCTGGACGCAGGCCTCCCCCTGATAAACGCCTTATTGGCTTTTGTCTCATGGGGGGTAATGCCCATAATCCCCACGCTGGGCATGCGGGTTGGGGATCGCAGTTCGGTGGTAGAATGTTCTGCAGGGGGCGCTGCTGCCCCCCCCGGTGGATATCCCTTAGTCGCCTCTTACGACACCCGCGGGAAGAGTTGGGCTGGTGCAAATTCTAAGCCGGCACCACACAGCTCTCTTACCTGTGTGAATATATTTTCAGTCTTTGATTGTGATACCTAAAAACATCGTCATATTTCGTCACCGATTCAATTCCAAACATACACACAGTGCTAAAAACGGCAGCGAACAAGCGGTGGGACAGGACATCCGTCACTAGTGTCAACGTGCTGTCCGTCACACCGCCGTCATTCCCATTCGTAGGATCGATTTCGCATTAGCGCGTTCACATCGTCCACTACGACTCGATTCTTGACGTACTGGTCAAAAACTATTTCCAACAGAGTATGATTTTTGCACGTTTTAACGTAATTAACTAGGTTGTCTGGAAGAGATGATGTTAGCGATAAGGCCGCTGATTGTGCCACACTAGATATAGTTAGTATTAAATTCCTATTTAATTGTTTATTTGTTGATGCTGCAATAAAGAAACAATATATACATCTCATCATCATCATCAGCCTATATTAGTCCACTGTTGGACATAGGCCTCCCCTAACGAGCGCCGCACATCTATCGAGCTATGCAATTATTAAGAAGAGAGAACGTGTTTTTCGTTAGTTGTTAAAGTGGTTTTTCTTCTTTCGCTTCCTATGACCGCTCACAAACCTTTAACGCACAGGAAATCTTGATGTTCTGAGATCCGGGTTTAAGTGTGTTTAGCTAAATATGAAATATTGCGTTATTTCTTATTTGAATCTATTGAAACGATACTTTTTAAATCTAAATTTAAAGAGTCTTATCACACAGCGATTATGCCGATTAAATAACTGAACAATTCTTACGAACGAGATAAAAGCACTATGATAGATGGCATACGGGATAGTTTGGGAGCCTAATGTGAAAGCTACTTTAGCCACTAGCCACCTTAAGCATTGTAAGCGTATTGGAAATCTCTGGAGTCTGTTTTTGCATCGGTTCCATCCTTCAAATTGTCACGTAGATGGAAAAGCTTTGGTTGATTACAATTGCCAACTCGATTGAGTTAGTTTTATATAGTTGGTTTATTAACTACTAGCCATTGGCCGTTTTGCACGCGTTTTTCTTGATAAAAATTAGCTAAGGTTATATTCGATATTATTATCATTCTTAAAAAAATAGCTTAGCTTAGCTTTTTTGCTAAGGTTATGGTTCATCCTCTAGAACCAATATGATTTTGCCAAATATCACATAGATTCAAAATTTAATTACGTTATTTTCTTTGTGAATAAAGATAATATTTAATTGTTTCCATAATTATGAAAACAGTAGTGGTATGATTGAATCCAATAATTTTGTTTTCTTCTACTAGCTTTTGCTCACAGCTTTGGACGCGTTATTTTTGGTAAAATGTATCTTATGTTACCGTCTATCTTCTGGAAATAATATAACTTTGCCAATAGACAATTATATATTGGATCTTTATGAAATAGATTCAATATCTAATTGTTTATTTATTTAAGAAAACAGTGGTAATGTACTAACGATGGTATGAATTTAATTATTATTATTAACGTTTCTAAACGCTTTGCGTTGGCTTTCGTTGGTGTAATTAAACCTAAAGAAATGCTTTAAACTAACACAATACAAAATAAAATTCAGCTAAATAATATTTTGTTGTGATAGTAGCTGTATTGGTAAACTTGCTAGCCTATTTATTAGCTACAAAATAGCTTTAGTAAGCGGCTTACGCTGTGGTACCCTATAGCAAAGTAACTACATAGGTATAGCAGAGTGTAATTTTGTAGTTTGCTTCACTCTGTTCAGAATCCTGTTGGAGCGTAGTTTTGATTGATTTGTTCGTGATTTGTTTGAACTGTTTCTATTCGAGCTGAAAGCAAAAGCGTGAACGCAATTTGATTATGAATAGAACCGTTTTTGTCGGTTGATTTATTTCGTAGATGAAATGTTATTTGGGACATCAAAAGAAATGAAATCTAATATTAATTCTAATTCTTGGCTGTCAAATTTCTTGATTATTCTGTTTATTTTTTAGTGAAGCTAATTTTTATAGTAAATTTATTGCTAAAGATTCACAGTCAATTTATTTGAGATGATAGAAATATATTCCAAACTGATTAACTAGCAAATAATTAGCATGTTGACAACCTCTGTGGCGCAGTGGGTGAATGTTTGTCTGTGACGCAGAGGATGCGGGTTCAATTCGCGCCTCGGGACAAATGTTTGTACAATCTGCAGATATGTATTCTGGATGTTTTCTATATACAATAATAAGAAATTTCCATCTATGTAGTCTAATGTAATACTTATATCAGTTATCTAGTACCTACCCATAACGCAAGCTCTGCTTAGCTTGAGGCTAGATGATGCTGGACAATTCACTTGTCCAGCATTATTTATTTATTATTATTTATTTAATTTATGTTCAAAACTCAATTCTATGAATTCTTATAACAACGCCGATTTCAGAATAGAGCTTAGCTAAGTTTTTATCACTTCCAACAAATTAACTAAAAAGTAGAAATAACGCGGTTGATTTGTTATCCATGTTAATTTTATTTTGCTTATTATATGCGCTCTTATCCCAAACCTATAAATGTTATAAGTTTCATTCATAAAATTTATAAGATAATCCGCCTACTTCCGGTTTGGAGATAGTAGTAGAAGTGTCAAAAAACACAGAAGCTGATACGTTCCATCTGGTAGGTTCTCTTAGTCGGCTCCTATGATATCCACCGACTGAATTGGAGGGGTCGATTCTTTCACCGTCAATGAATTCTGTCTTTTGACGCCATCCCTAGATAAGTTATAACGATATAGTTAACCCTGGATCCCTACACTGTTTTTACCAGACTGATTTTGCTACATGGGGTGCTGGAGAACCCCAAAGTTTAATGTAGTATATTTTTTTTTAATAATAACAGGTTTTAGAAATATATTTTTTATTAGTACTAATTAGGAACTGAGATCACAAATCAACCTTAAAATCAAGCTATTCTAATTAATTTGAGCACTTTTGGCATATTTTGATTTGTTGTTCCAAGCAAATTGGAATTTTGCACTTGTTGCATTTAGTCTTTGACTTGCGGTCTTTATTTCTTGGACAGAAACCACAACGTCCCTGGGTGTGCTGTCCAATAGTTGATCTTTGATCCAGCATGGGTTTTTTAGGATCCCGGAAACCAGTTCTCGTATATCCCTCCTCAAAGTTGGCTTTTGCAGACGTTCTTCCAAATGTTCGTTGATGAGCTCATAGCCCAATTTTTTCAAAAAAGTGCGTCGAAATTGTTGTTGTTGAAATGTTTCTTCTTCCTCTTCATCTTCAGATTCCCTATCCAATATGCTGTTTATCTCCTCCTCTTCTAATCCTCTGCCAGCAGCCATCTACAAACCAATCACTCAAAATATTAATTAAACCAAAAAGTAAGGTTGCCTGGAAGAGATCGCTCACAGCGATAAGGCCACCGATTGTACATATATTATTTCATGATTCAACATCGAATAAAAATACAAAACAATGCCATAAACATAAGAAAAACATAGTGTAAAACTATAAAAAATACTTACGATTTTCCTACACTGGGGTGATAGGGCACCCCACAACACACATCCACACGTCCACACTGTACGGCCGTTGCCGCGTTACTGACCAATCAGGAGCAGGTGACTATAGAGTAAAATACGCGGGAGCATAAACCTGTCAATTTAAAATAAAAAAAGTTATTTGTAAAACAAATACTGCTGGGGTGCTCCAGCACCCCTAGTAGTGTTCTAGGGTTAAGATACAGATCATTTGTGTTGCTAATATAAAAAAAAAAATTATATTATGTATGTGGGTCGATTCTTACGCCATAAATAGATTCTGGTTTTTGACGCCATCCCTAGACAAATTCTAGCCCGGCCATTATTTAGCTATTGGTATTTAGAATTATATATATATAAGTTACAGTTCATTTGTATAGCTGATTTTGAAAAAAAATTCTTCATAACTGTTTCAAAAACATACCTTACAATTTTAAACAATGCAACACCCTAGTTGCGCCGGTGTTTGTCGAGATACATAAACAAAGCAGAGGGCAGAGAAAGCGACAATAATTCGCTCACAGTTCCGCCTGTCTACCGGCGAGTTTGTGTATACGTTTCCTGTAGACTCGCTCGAAACAGGTGAAACGGTGGATTCGCCGTGAAATTTCCAATGAATTTGTTCGCATGGTAATATTGTTCTTGGCTTATAAGAAGGGTATCTAATAAAGTGGACGATTTATAGAATCATAAACTTATTCTTGTTTGTGCCTAAATAGTAAATAATGTAAGTAGCGTAGAATATAAATATAAAAAATATAATTTTTGGCTTAATTTTTTTAGTTTTTAATAATTTCTTGTCTATAATTTAATATCAATTTTAAGTTTACTTATTTAATTATAATTTAAGTTTTTTTAACTACATATTATGTGACATTTGAGCACTAGAAATTGCACACCACGTCGGTAGAATTACATTGGTTCTTGACACGACAGAATAATAACAACAGTCTACTATATTTACATGTTTATCAAGCAATAAATTACTACTTTACTTTACTATAATAGAAATGTAGATGAATAACTCCTACATGACAAACTTACAATAATAAAAATCAACATGCGGAGAGATTTATCAGAAAGACTACTTTATTGGCAAAAATAATTACAATAAAATAATAAAAACAAATTAGAACTAGTATTTAAAACTGAACAATAGAAAAATAAAATTGTGGCGAATTTACACATACTTTTTTCGTGATGAATTTACTTTGTGGCAAATGTACAACAAACCGTGGTTTCATACGCGATTTCCCAAACAAATTGTACATAACCCGCTTACATTCATAATGAAACTAGCTTCTGCCCGCGGCTTCGCACGCGTTGTTTCTATGGAAACGTTTTGAGGTTATTTGTATCCCATGGGAACTGATTTATGGGATGAAAAGTAACCTATGTTTGATTCCAGGGTTAGACTTACCTGTATGCAAAATTTCAGCCCGATCCGTTCAGTAGCTTTGGCGTGAAGAGGTAACAAACATCCATCCATCCATCCAAACTTTCGCATTTATAATATTAGTGTGATTGTAGTTAATGTCATTTATGGCTTCTTCGGGACTACAATTTATACTCGTAATGACAATTTTGACGCACTCACTGCCCAGCCTCTGCGGAACGATCCGGAGGCGCACGCCGCCGCCGCACCAAGGACCATTTATTTTATTTATTTATTTTTATTTATTTGGAAGACAGACAGTACATAGATATATAACGAGATACAATAAGAATTTTCTTAGACCAGTAAAGTCTCCACTATAAACAAATTTACATATAAAAACTGGTGAACAGACTTATATTAACAAAGATAGAAATATATTTCAAACAAAAGCAAAAAAGGGGAAAAGACTAAAGGCAAAATAAAGTAAAATAATTTTAGCTAAGTAACTTGGCGGCAGCAATGTCTACAATGCTTCTACGAAACATGACGGCGGCGGCGGTTGAATCGAATATATCTATTTCGTTGAAAAATTTATTGTAATTATTGCAAGCTCTATTCAGAAACATGTTCTGCCTATAATTTGTTCTAGAGGTTGGAGTCCAAAAAGTTTTCTTTTTCCTAGATGAAGCCCGTGGGCAGTGTAAATAAATATTTTCAAGTAACAACTCGGAATCAATTTGATTGTTCAGTAATTTATATAAAAACACTTGATCTCGTATAGTGCGACGAATGTCTAGATCTACTATAGAGTCTGTAGGAGCTGTCGGAAAGCGGAATAAATAATGTTTTAAAAATTTGTTTTGAATTCGTTGTATTTCTTCAATATGTACTTTATATTTTGGGTTCCAGACCGTTGATCCATATTCAAGAATTGACCTGACGAAGCTGTTATACAAAAGGATAAGAATTTTAGGGTTATTAAACTCCCTACCAATTCTCATAATAAATGTTTATTTTGGGCCATGAAAGTATTAATATTTATTACTTACACAAAACATCTACTTCTTGCAATATATTTCACTTTAATCATAAAACATAGACACAAAAGTCTTTGTTTTGTAACATATTCATATAACAAAAAATAGGCAGCGCTGCGACCTGTAGAAGTAAAATACTGTTTCGCAGATCGCAACCGATAACCGATACCTCCGGGATAAGGGAAGATAGTTCCATGAACTTTTGGTACTATCCTAACCTAACCTATAGGTTTATAACATACTTAACAACTTATATCCTAATGAGGTTAGTTAAACGTAAAAAACTTTATTATTAAAATAAAAACTAAAGCAAAAATTAGATAGATAAATGGTTTATTAGGATCACAAAGATAGATTTGCATTGCAAAGTTACGGTCCGATCCGTTCCGAAGTGTGAATGCGAGTACTCATCCAAACATACCTACAATTATTTACACATTTAAGCCAGACAAAGTGAGATTTGGTGGTCTTATCGCTAATTAGCTATCGAAGAGACAGTCAAACAACGCTTTACTATTCAATGTGCCTATTAGTTCATCTTCGGCTAGTTGTAATCATCAAAGGCAGCTAATTAGCTGCCTAATTCCTTGATTATCTACTTAATGAGAATTAGCCAGACACCGGATATCAATTACTTGTTCGTATAAAGTCATTACCTACGACGTACTTCATACACAAAAAACAAGTTTGTAGGAAATAAGTACCTTATATCCAGCCATAAATAAATATTGCTGGACAATCCACACAGCAACATCTAGCCCCCAGCCAAGCAGAGCTTGTGTTATGGGTACTAGATGACTGATATACATATCGTTGGTCTAGCGGTCGGCTTGTTCAACCACTGATTATGAGGTCCTGGGTTCGAATTCCGGGTCGGGCCAATAGTTATTACTGAGTTGGTTGGTATTTCGAGCAAAAAAAAATTTACAGTAGCATCCCGGAGTCAGGAAGTTGGCACTGTTACGCCCCCGTGCCTCGAAAAGCACGTTACGACGTTGGTCTGCTGCGCCTGAACTCTCGTCGTGTCGATCTGTCGTTCCATCGGATTATGAGAGTGAGGGAATAGAGAGTGCACCTGTGCTTGAGCACACACTTGTGCACTATAATATGTCCTGCGCATCTGGCTAGTCACCGATGAGACTGGCCACCATGGTCGAAATTCAGCAAGGAGGACATTATTACTATTAATACAATGATATTGTAAACAAAAATGATATTGTAAACAAAAATGATATTGTAAACAAAAATGATATTGTAAACAAAAACCAATATATTTTTTACGAAAGATAGAAAATACCCAGAACACCCGCATCAAATATTTGCAGATCGTGAAAATATTTGCTCCAAAACGGGAATCGAACACGCAACCTCCTGTGTATAAGGTGGACCTTCGTCCGCCGCGCCACATTGGTCGTCAATGGACTAGTAAAGGCTGTTGATGTTTATTGTGTGATGTTGTTTTTGAGAACTGAAAAGCACAATGCAGAAAAAAGCTAGACACGTATGATACACGCGAAAGCTGGAATGTTTTAACGTATGGATGTTTGTTTCTTCTTCACGTTAAAACTACTGAATGTGTATTGCATAGATATAATTTATTTCTTGACCAGACTAAGTTGTATAATTAAGCGAAAAATGATGCGAAGCCGAGGGTAGAAGCTAGTTTCAAATAACGCTAGCAACCAAAGTAAAAAATAAAGTAACAATAATAACTCAAAACTAAGTAAGCCGCACGCTTTCTTCCTCTCGCCATTATCTACGCGATTACCGTTAAAAGAAACTGGCCGGTGCTGAGCGAACACAGTAACAGCTTATGGGCTCGCAGTTACTCTTTAATGCGCTTTTAAAGCCGTTGTTTCATATTCCCAGACTTTTAAAAGTCTCCATAGACTCCATTTTGGAGCTGGGATTTTCGGAATTTTTTGTTTGTTTCATTCGTAGCGGATCTACGGCGTAGAGGCTCTACGATGTAGAGGCTCTACGGTGCAAAGGCTCTACGAAAAATAGTCGCTACGGTTTTCATCTCTTTTTTGTGCTTAGGGCTGAGGCCAAACGAGCGTAATAATTTGACTTGTATGCGAGTCGCCTAAAATAAGTCACCTCAAACAAAAGTTTAGTTCGTACCATGCGAGAACTTACATGTCATTTCTGTTGAAAGATAGCTTTTTAAGAGACCTACAATTAAAAAAAATTACGCTGTTTTGGCATCATCCTTAATAATTTCTACTCTAATGTAAGCGCTTTGGAAATTCATATCCAATTTCAAACAGCGATTTAATCCAACACTTAAACATTAATGACAAACGCTCTAACCACTGATTATCAAACAGTTACTGCGTGAACCAGCAAAACCATTGTGTTTTAGTTAGTACATAAACTATCCGGCATAATGACTAAGTTGCAAAGTTTGCACATCATTAACTCCGATAGTTGTTCACATCGATTTTATTATCGCTCGCGTTGAATTAACGATAGTTCGGACATGTTCTGTTTTGCTTGGTGCGTTTTGGGAATAATGCTACTGATATTGTAGGGTTAAAGGGCGAACCTAACGGGTTTAGATGTCAAAAAATTGCCCGGACCTCAGTACTCAAGGGATACCCGTGGTAAAAAACTCAAATTGCATAGAATTCAATATTTCTTTGATTCTGTGTATGTAAAACACGTTTGAAAAAAAAAATACGATAAAAAACTCCATGAAAGTGCACTGTTTTGCTCATAATTTGGTCGAGATCTCAGGAACCCTGCAATCTATAGAATTGATTTATGTTAAATTCGTAGGTTATTACTTATTATTTGGTTCTTTAAACCAGTTTCTTCATGAGTAGTATACTAGTATAGAAGTAAAAACTTGATTTTTGAGCTTACGCCGTTCCTAAAACGTTTGCTCTGTCCCGTTCCGACTCTCTATGCCTGTCCCTTTCATCAAGTGGCGCGCATCGCCCCCTTTTTAATTCGAACGTTATTTTGGTTTAGAACGAACACTTAGCGGTAATTTTCTATGCGATTTTTGTAATTAAATATAGTATTTTATTAGCTTATAAGATTTTTGTAATATTTCAGCTCGATTTGTTCAGTAGTTCTGACGTAAAAACGTACTCTAACATCCGCCCATTAGATCATTCTAATAAAGCTTTATTACAGGGCCGTACTTTTTTATTCAGTACCTAATTTAACTTGCTTTGTAATCGAAATTGTGACAAATTATTTTGCACGCAGATGAAACCTGACCTACTTTGATGATTTAGCTATCAAAATAGATTTCTTATTACAAAATCTCTCTTTTTCAGCAAGTAAAATAAACTTCCTGTTACGTGATTTCGAGCACTTTGAGACCTTTTAATTTTATTAGCGGAATAATTTGCACATAAAGCCGGTTCCATTAGAGCAAGAAAACTTAATTGGGGGTTTATTAAAAGCTTTTAGCGACACCTACTGGGAATTGAAGTTTAAGAATCTGCTTGGAATCTTTATAATTAGGTCTTTGCTACTTATGTTGCCCCACTCACCATCATAGTGAAAGACCACCGCTAGGCATGTGGGCATAGACTTTTCACTATCCTTGCTATTTACTTCAGTTTTGTGCCAATCTGGGCCACCCAATGCTATTATGCTCGATGCTAGATAAGTTCCTTCTGGGAAAGCGTGCTCCATCTTAGGTCACATCTTCACTTGCTTTAAGTGAGTTGGTGGCCAAACGCTTAAACATTATCAATAAAAAAAATGCTACACAATATAGAGGGTGCCACATAGCATGTGTATTACGCCGGAAGGTGTGATTCTGGCCCTAAGGTGGTCAACTTCATATTTTACTAGCTACTGCTGGCGGCTTTGCGCGCATTTCTCAAGTCCGTCCCCTGGATATTGTTTACCTCCCTGATGAATTTCATAAAGATCCGTTCAGCACTTAGGCATAAAAAAGTGACAGACAAATCTTTTAAATCCATCATGGTTATTAACATTATAGCAAGCTCCTAGCTCAAATCATGGAAATATCCCCTTGTAAATGACTATAAGTAACAGACAGACCGAAAAAGTTACTTTCGCTTTTTTATAAGCTACTAGACGATCGCCTCTCGGTTTCACCCCTGCAGTTCCCGTTCTCGTGGGAATTACGGGATAAAATATACCATAAAATATACACCCTGAAAAGTAAGCTTCCTAACGGTGAAATAATTTTTAAAAACGGTCCAGTAGTTTCGGAGCCAATTCAATACAAACAAACAATCAAATCTTTCCTCTTCATAATATTATTAGTAGTATAGTATATTGTATTATTTTGAAGCAGAATCTTCAACCAATTGAGCTGTTTTATAAAGATAGAGAGACAGTATGGATTATAATGCATTAAGAGCTTGTTTTAAAAAACTTTTTGTATGATATTAAAACTTATTTTATAATAAAATATGGATTCGTGATGGTGCTTGATTTTACTGATAGATATTAGCACACTTAACTTAAATGATGTTCATCATGAGTCTATGATCTTTTACAGCCTCCCCTTATGAGCACCAAGCGCCCTGTCTACAGATTTCTGAAATTTCACTCTTTTAATTGGGTAACGATGTTCAGGCCACCAATGGAAATCAGGCCGTAGTCTCCTTCAAAAATCGTACGATAAATTACAAAACGACAGCATTAATTTCATAATTTAAAAATAGACTAACGTAGCTGTTCTCAATACAATGACTTCCAAATGTACTGACGCAGCTACTCCAAAGACTGTGATGCGGCCCAATACAGATATCAGCATCAAATCTTGGCTGTAACTGTGGTAAGCCGGGCATGCAGTCTCGAGATAAGGGGTCTACCATTTGCCTTAGCAATAAAAGTAGCCAATCGTACCCATAAACTCGAATCGATATGCGTTAAATTGTAATCAGGGGATTTGGAAAAATACGGTTTTGGATGTTAAATGTTTAAGCGATGGGGATTTTAACAAGGCATGTGTGCTTTAGCCGTGTGGTGCCGGCTTAGAATTTGCACCACCCCAACTCTTCCCGCGGGTGTCGTAAGAGAGGACTAAGGGATATCCACCCTGGGGGGGCAGCAACGCCCCCTGCAGATCAATTCTACCACCGAACTGCGATCCCCAACCCGCATGCCCAGCGTGGGGATAACGGGCAACACCCCCCAAGAGATAACAGCTAATAAGGCGCTTATCAGGGGGAGGCCTGCGTTCAGCAGTGGACCAATATAGGCTGTTGAGATGAGGTGAGGTGAGGATGTGTGCTTTGAATCACAGAATAGAAATTTTCAAACTGTCATGGACCTAGTGGTCGCCTGATTAGAAAACCAAATGAGAATGTTTACGTTGATAAACGTCATCTAACTAACTCTACGACTGCCTTTAAAGATGTGCTTACATAAAAACTGAGCTTTCGTCACCTTTGTAACATAACTTAGTTGTCCAGTAAATTGTTAACTCTTTCATGGCCTAAGACGCGATGTGCTTCCCCACTCCCATGTAGCGGTGGTGACACGCCCCTGCGAGTCGTGAGGCTGGGCAGTTAATGAATTAAAAACTAGTTGCAGCCCGCGGCTTCGCACGCGTTGTTCCTTTGGAAACGTTTAAAGGTTATTTATATCCCATGGGAACGAATTTATAGAATAAAGTCTATGTTTGATTCTAGCTGCGTCTATGCGAAATTTCAGGCTGATCCGTTCTGTAATTGTGGCGTGAAGAGGTAACAAACATCCAAACATCCATCCAAACTTTTCTTACTTAATTTATAATCTTAGTGTGAAAATCACCAGCTGCCGTTTCAGTGTTTTTGTGCCCACCAAAACATGGTGGGCAGCGATAGCGAACTTTAATGACTTTTCATTTAAAATCTCAATTACAGGCACAAAAGTTCCAATAAAAACTTTGTTCCCACTTGTACTCACTGAAAACGCACAAGTACCCACTTCTCTGTTCATTCCACTGATTAATACGTTACAAAGTTAACAGAATCGAAGTGAGCCACTCCATTCATTACGAAACTATCGGATCCGCAAGTAAATCCGTCGGATATCGGGTTTGATTCCCGTTTGAAGTCGAATAGGCCGGAAATCGATTGCTTTGGAAGCTTTGCGTTCGAATTGTACGCGGACAGGCTCTGTATAGATACTAGAAGTGGCTTGACACACGTTGACTACCTCTGTGGCGCAGCGGGCGAAGACCTGCTTGTGAAGAAAGTTTCTGGTTCGATTCCCACCACGGGACAAATGTTTGTGTTATCTGAAAACACTTAGAACTAGAGCGAATCTCTGGGTCTGGTTGTTTCGCTGAGAGTACTTTATTAGTCATCATTCTCTTATGGGTAAGGGAACTCTATTAAATCCAGTGCCACTTTCTTTACCGATTGCAGAAAGTTAATCGAGTATTTTGAGCGAAGCAAATCTCCTTGCCCAGTTAATGATACGGCATTAAAATTTCGGGACATCTTCTAAGTGTGTATTGAAAGTCAATTTCGGCCCTAACTTTTTTACTAAAACTAAACATTCCCTCAGTCCTTATAAACCACATCTAGTAAACTGAGTCCCGACTGGCCTGCGCGAACGGAAATAACGCGCTTAATAGATTCGCCTCGGCTCACAAGTACGCTGACAACTGGATAATCTATTTACGAGGAAAACTACCGGCTCGCTCGCTTGACGCGTACACAGGTGCGGTGCAAACGAGCCACATGTATTCTTTTAACTATTTAAAAGTGTTCTAATTTCAATGATAATTTTGCCAAATGCTTGAAGACCGGTGGTGGCTTGGAACGTAATTTACCAAACAGATGGTTCCTATCACGTAATTTGCCGCCGGATTTTACACACTGTTGGATATAGGACTCCTATAATTTGTTTCATCGTTGTTTAATTACTCACCACGATTCTGTGCTAGCCACTTTAATTGAGCCTCCGTTACATAGTTTGGTGTCATCAAATTCATGATGAATGTGAGCGGATTTATCAACAAACTTTGCTTGTGTTGGAAGAACACCAACGTTTCATCCCATAACGTGTAATCAAATTCCATCCAAATCTGATTATATTATAGTAGCAAACTTTATTTATTTGATATTATGAATAGTGTGATTACTGTAAATGTTTTCAATCCTAGAAAATATCCTGGACGTCTGAGTGAACTGCAAGTGAAGTGCGTCATATCATGGGCAATCTATGCGTTATTGTTTTGAAATTTTTATCTACCTTCCCCTCTAGATGCTGCTCTTATTTCTTTATGTTTATGCTATCCTAGTAGTAAAGTAAATCTTCTGGTGGAAAGTGGGACTAGGACAGCACTATGGTGCTACCTCCAAGGGTAGGCTCGGTTGCAGGGTGGTTCCGCAGTACTTTATATTCCCAACTTATTTGGTTGCTGGAGATGACTTTGATTTCTCGTCTGCAGTGTCTCTGTCGTGATGTTGTGGATACACTGATGCACAATATGCAAGCATGTGCCACGTCCTACATAAATTGTTATAGTGCGTCCAAGCAACAACAACACACCGTGTGTTGTTTTATGTTCAGAACATAAAGTATTTTCCCTCAAAGGTTAAAAAACCTTGCAATGGTTTTTGCATGTTATTGAAGTCTTGTCAAAAAGTAACGCAACTCAAAAATTACGTAACTCAAAAAATGTGCGCAGTTCAAAATTAAGTAATTTGGAGAACAGTGGTATGAAACGATAATGATCCATTGTCAAATTCTTCCAAAAATCCATCTATTTCTTAAGAAAAAAGATCCATCCTTAATAAGACATTAAGATAAGATAGCCTTCATAGAAGAATTATTTTAATAGCTCTAGATTCCAAATGAGAACTCCGAGTCCGGTTGACGACAGTATCGAGACGATATCGTGGCGTCACATTTTTGTATGAGATTTGTGTAGTTTTCTATCTGCACGGTACAGGGATTTGTTAGCAGTTCGTCCGAAAAGCGATTCGTCCAACAAGCAGTTCGTCCAATAAGCGTTGCGTCAAGAATGCATACGCAGTTCGTCCTATTCTTACGAAGTACATACATTTATATTATTCATAATAGTACAAAACATACATTTATATTGTTGGGTACAAGACGGCCAGACTCAAATGGGACTGGGCGGGGCATGTGAGCCGTATGCACCCAGAAAGGTGGGCTCGCATCGTCACACAGTGGGTGCCTGAGTACGGGCGACGACGCCGAGGCAGGCCAAGGAGACGCTGGCGTGACGATTTCGACGCATTCCGGGTAGATTGGTGGGACCTGGACAACGAACGCGATTCCTGGAAGAGTTTGGGGGAGACCTTTGCCCAGCAGTGGGACAAAATAGGTTAGATAAAAAAAAAAAAATAGTACAAAACATTTCATATTCATTGTTTCATATATTTTTGAAAAATGACAGTGAATGCCAAATAGACATCTGATGTCAAACTCTGATCTATATAAACTTACACCACCGCTACATATAAATAGCTACACTACACACGTTATTACGTAACCTTACATAATTCTATTACAGCGCTCGCTTACAGCCATTTCAAAACAAGATAAGCTCCAATGAAACTATCAAACTGAACTAGGCCGATTAATAATAACTCACAAACATTCACCGCAGTAGATTATCAGTTCTCCATTTGTAGCACTTACCTGAAACAAAAAGTTTAATAAATCAACTGATTGTATGGCGGTTGGGCTTACTTTGCGTTTGCAAATTGATGTCCCCACGTTTAATTTAAAATGATTATATAGAGTGTTAAGATAGGATTTAACGCTTTATAGGAGTTGGCGCTTATCAGGGGAGGCCTAATTTCAGTTATAGAATAACTTATGCTGGTTGATATGATGTGAATCACTTCCTACTCGTATCTTCAAAAAAACTGCTATATCTGTATATCCTTGTAAAGACTTAGACAACCTTATTTTTAGTATGTTTATTATTAATATTTGTAGGTATTATGGTAGGTATGTAGTGTAAGTATTTATTACCTTTTCTTTAAATAGGTATCTATATTTATTTATTCAGTGCCACCGTCTATTTTGTTCTTTCATTTCCAGTCCATCCCACGGTTGCAAGGAAGAGATCGCCTTCAGTGATTTTTTTTTTAATTCTTTATTAAGGGCTTTGTCGCACATGCGATTAATGCCTTCAGTGATAAGGCCGCCCTTTATACTTCCTTTTTTTTTCTAAGCATTTTCTCTGTATTTTGTCCAGTATTTGTGTGGTATAATAAAGTGTTTTCTATCTATCTATCTATCTACGATTATAAAAAGTATTAGACTATTCCGACTTAAACTTGCAACATCTAAACTAAATAATCGAATTTTACCATTTATGCAATGACTGTAAATGCGGCCTTTAGGTCACTATAGCCAACGACAGAAAAAGCTGAGCCGTATCAATTTTACTTAAAACGTCTTTAACCAAGGCGTTTTTAAACTAAAGTTCGTTTTTTTTTCTTTAGCAGCACCGTCGTAAACCATTTCAATTTCCACTTGTTTACCTCTTTTAACTTCTTTCAAATTTTAGTTAAATACGAAATATAAAAATACTTTAGTCTTTTAAAGCCGGCAACATCGATCATTTAATGCCGGCACCATAACGTCAGTTTTATTCCGATGATTTATATTTTACCATTCGCACGATGACTTCATTTGAACCAATGTTACATTTTGATTCATGCGAGTTGGAAATATAAAGCTTTGTGTTGTGAACGATAAATTTTGCCATAAAGAATTACAAAATTTAAGTAATTATATACTTTTTTTGTACCTAACCAAAAATCATTTAGGTAACTAATCACTTTTTCTAAGCCACTATACCTTTATCGTTCGTATCCCGCTACCTCACTCTAGTTTTTCGGCTAACTACAAACAGGCACTATCACTTTATTTACTTCGTTAGACGTCATCGGCCACAATATTGTCATTTAACCTCGAGATTGTGGTCAACTGAACACACTTTTTTTTCGTGAATCACACTAATATTATAAATTCGAAAGTTTGGATGTTTAGATGTATAGATGGATATTTGTTACCTCTTCATGCCAAAACTACAGAACGAATCGGGCAGAAATTTTGCATACAGGTAGTTTTAGATTAGAATAATGTTAGAATAATGTTTTGAATAATGTTTTTATTCAATAATAAAAGATACATAGCCTTATTCATAGATGAAAACACCTTTTAAGCATTATAGAAATACTTGTGTTAGGTGTTTTCGCTCTTCCACGTTTTAAAATAAGTAGGTAATTAGTTTTGAAGGCGTTACACTTTTATAAACATAGCAAAACAATACAGTATTAGTGATAAAGTAAGATAAAGTACAAATCAGTTGAGGGTAGGTCACAATAATTAACATGGCGATGACGTCTCTACCAATACATTTTAACCTATGGTACAAGTTAAGAAAATTTGTTAAATTAGTATTTTGTAAAACTGTAGAAATTGTATCCGTTAAAAATTATTATTATGTTATAATATCATGAAATGTTGCATAATAAAATAAATCCTAAAATATAAATCTGTATAAAGTTCGAATAAAATTAAGATTACTATCAATTACATTAATAATTATGTAGGAGCCTAGTTTAATAATCTGCTCATACCATGCGGTGTGTGGTTTAGTGTGTGTTTGTGATGCGTGTGTGTATGTGTTTTGCTCTCCTGAGGCACCAGTCTCTTAAGAGTCTGGGCAACAGGAGACCATTTTGTGTATAATATGATTGTGTGTATGTGTGTTAGATTGTACTTTTTATCTCATATAGCGATAGAAATAACCATCAAACTTGTCCATAGAAAAGACGCGTGCAAAGGCGCACGCGCCTAAGCGACCGAAACCAGTTCTCTATGAAAAATATAGGTCTGTGTAATTTTATGCATTCAGTAGTTGGTTTCATACCCTTATGTGAATCCTTTTCGGTTCATATATCACGTTCTTTATCAAACAAATACAAAAATGAAATTCTAGCTCTTGCCATTTTCGCGTTATCTTTTTCGTTTAAAGTTCTTTTGTTTTACTTCTAACTTCTCTAATTGTCCGAAGTTTGGTGCTATCATTAATTTCTGAGATGAGACGGTGTCTGAAACATTTGTGGATGTCTCTGAATCTCTTATTATTAATTTATTCCATGAATTACTGATGAGAAAAGTTTCTGTAGGTACCTAAAATGATTGTTGCCAACTAAACATTACCGTGCAGTATGAAGACAAAGCGCTAAAAGCACTCATTAGGAGGAATCTATGCCCAGCTGTGGACTAGTGTAGTCTGATGATGATGATCACGATACAATATCAACCAAAATATTTTAAATATCGTTGTGATGTATTTTACGGAAATAGAATTAAAAAAGGCTTATTCAATTTCATTTGCCATGCCATCAAATCTACATCGCATTCAAGAAACGAAATAAAACACCTCGGATTCATACATTTTTAATCCCAGCAGCGTAAAACCTTATAATTTAATATCAAATGCTAATGCGTTAGAGCTAACAAACCGCGCAACGTGTTAAAATTCCTCGCGAATTCAGCCCATTTCTCGTGTTTCATATTTCAAAGTACGTTGGTGAATTTTCGCGTATTTCGGAAGAATTGCATGCGCGTTGATTGAGACAATTATGTTTTGAGGAACGCAATTGCATTAGGCAATGCGCGGGTGAGAAACGACGATTTACACAAACTGGATGTGGCAGAAACAGCAGGAAGTATTAGGGTATTTAATTTTTGAAGTGATACTGCACGCTCCTTCATAAATTTTCAGGTTTCATCACAGCCCGTTTAAACTCACCAATGATAACTATAAATCTCTCTCAACTTTATTAACTTTCACATTATTTTAGCGTACCACGAAAAGACATAGGTACATAAGTATATTTTGTGTTTTCTACTTCTATTTAAGGTCTGGTAAAATAATTTTCGCTTTTCGCAAGAGACTTTTTAATGCCTAGAAAACGACGTTTGTGATAATTTCACAGCCTAAGTTTTCCATGACTCTAGTAAAGGCCTTGAACAGATCTCAAACAATTTATGCGGTATCTGGTATTCAGAGCGGTAAGTTTCGCTTGGATTTCGCTCGGTTTAGCACAGTCTTCGGTATTCCACGCCGAGTTTCGCTGCCACTCTGTGTTAGCGAAAACTGCGTATAGGTCTGAAGAGGCTTTAACATGAACCTGAGCCCTAAGATTCGAAGCCGGTTCCACCGCCTATATAGCCACAACTAACACATTAGTCAGCTACAATACAGCTCAGTTCGGCCGAAATTTCCCGTATTTCGTGTAATTGTGATTTAGCGAGGATTTGATACGCGATAAACTTATCGTAGTGAGCAGTCGACGGTGAAAGCCAAACATAGAATTACAGCTTGTTTTGGGGTGTCGAAATAAACTGGATTTATGGTTGTGGTGTGGTTGTTATAGCTAAATCGATGGGTGAAAATTTTGTGGATCAGTTTCTTTGCTTTGATGTTTTTGTGAGTTCACATTGAGAAAGAAAACTAAATTAGCACTTGAGTGCCCATGACGCCCACGTTAATTTTCGAGGGAGAGCAGCAACACCCCTTGCAGGTCATAATTCATAATAATTCAGTTTCATTTGTTTTTAGACGTAGATAAATTAAGAAAGTTTACGAAGTGTCATGTAGAAATAGTGTCTTTAAAGTTGTGTATAAACACAAATCTATATGCAATACAAAGAGTAAAGAATGCCTATTTCAATAAATGTAGTGAAGTACCTAATCTTTTAATTCCAGATTAACTGCTTTGATGTGGTCTTGACTTAAAATCAATTCACTGGGTTTTTGTGGTTGGAATTAGAAAACAGATTCAATTTCGTGTCGTAATTTTGACCACAACTAGTAGCCATCTCTTGCCCGTCGCAAGGCAACTCTTTTGAAGTTTATCTTTCTCTCAAGAAGAGCACGGGACCGGGGGAGGTGCCTCAAGAGCTTGAAGCCCTCAGAAGTTGCAGATGATGATGATCTACTTATTGCCAAAACAACAGGCTTTCCAAACTGACCCTGACCCAATTGCAGACCTTTCACCCTATATCATAATTTTATTGATTTGAAAATCATATTTTTTATGTTTTTGGGACAAATATTTATTTTATGGCATTTTTTTGGGACCAACTTGGGACATCTACACAAATTACAAAAGAATCAGCCAAATTGGTCTCGAATTGACGGAACAATCAACGAACAGAAAAAGCTTTTAAATCTATCATGGTTATTAACACTAAAGTCATTTACAACGTGATACATGGCGCATGAAACTGTGCCGAGATATTGGAAAGCTCAAAACTCAAATCATGGTAAATATTCCGTTGTAAATGACTTTAGAACACAAAAAAGATCACAACAAACAAAAACATACATACAGCCGGACAAACAAACCGCTACTTTTTTGGAAGTCGTTTAAAAGCAGCGATATCGTCTCGCCAAAGCTTTGTAGTACGACAACTACCCAAATTACTTCAGATTGCGATAATTGGTAATATCTACTTATCTGAAGCAATTGCTTAAACGAAAACGTGCGATCAATTCTCCGCAAGTCCAGCAAAAAGGGAAATAAATGCCGAAGCTGACACACGGTCGATGGCAATAATATTCATTATATCTTATTGCGGAAACAATTACAAATGTAACAGATGCCGCACCAATAATTCATTGGATTTCGTGTTCGATTTCGTTCGTTTTATTTTTGTTTTCAGGAAGAAAAATGGAGATTTTGAAAATACATTTCGCTGGGAAAGGTTAAATGAACACATTAACAATGTGGGCATGGCGGCGATGAAAAAAAAGTTCTTTGTTATTTAATAGATAATTATAGATATAGCTTTTCTTATACGAGTAGGATAGTAAGGTACTCGTAGTCACGGGAGTTGCTTTGTCGTGCCGGCATAGAATTTGCACCTCCCCAACACTTCCCGCGGGTGTCGTAAGAGGCGACTGAAGGATATCCACCGGGGGCGGGCAGCAGCGCCCCCTGTAATTCTACGAACTACGATCCCAACCCGCATGCTCAGCGTGGGGATTATGGGCATTACCCCCCTGAGGCACTGATGAGGGAGACCTGCGTCCAGCCGTGGACAAATACAGGCTGGTGAAGTGAGCCCTAAGCCGAAAAACAAAACATGTTTTTTATTTAAACTCGTGTTGTGTTTTGTTTTAGAATGTACTAAAACAAACTGTAAAATCAAAAATTAATAACAGTTTTATTCGGTCATTTGTTTGAGACAAAATATAATGTTGCAATTCATCGGAAAGCATTATTTATTTCTGCATTCGCGCACATTGCAGACTCAGCCATCGGTGAAAAGGGCATTTTTATCGCACTATTAACTGAAATAAAAAATATTGCAATATTTTATTCGCTGCATCTGGCGCACCGGAACTGAATCGTTTATATCCTCGGATTCAAATGAAACTCTTACGTAGGATATTTTACTAAGCAGGAAATCTCATAATTTTATTGAATAACTTCATTGTCTAAGTTTCCTGTTATTATAGTGCGTAAGCCTCACATTCTAGTTAATTGCTAATTTCTAAGAAATCAAATAATATCGCAAAATCATTTGTCAAAGCTTTGTTGTCTTTTATTCATATTATTTTTGATGATATGGTAAGGGGTTTAATGCCTGGTCTCTGGTGAGTCAAAGTTTAAATTTTTTTTTGCTTGTCTAATGTCTTATCCCATCAAATGTCGAAATAACTTTGCTTACATATTAATATTTAGCATAGGTATGTTGTTCAATTTTGTTTTCATAATTTTTGTCCCACTGTCGGGCAAAGGCCTCCTAGATTGATTGACATCCAATCATTACGGAATATAGCGGCACAACTATTTCCAGCTAAAGCTTTCACTGCCCTGCCGAAGCTGTGGGTGTGGCATGTTTAGATGCACACGAGTGCCTCCACCACGTCATGTGACATGGACATTCCGGGGGTTAAAGAACCGAGATCGTCCAGTCGATTCTGATGTTAATTGTTTTAATTAAAATATTATTTACGCAAAAAAAACAACAGAACTTTGGTAAGTCGATGGGTTTTAAAGAGCTACGTACGTTTAAGCTGTGTCATTTCCCAAACAGCGAATGCAACGATTAATCGAGAACAATTTAAAAATCGCCGCGTTTGTTAAAAAATGTACTTCGGTCGGCCGTATCGGGCTTTGCGACAAAAAAACTGCTCGCTACTTTTTATTGGTTACGTTCAATAATGCTTTGGCTTTTTTACTTCTCTATTATTGTCTTTCATATTGAGCTTTACGTCAGCCATCAAATTCTAATTCTATCGGGAATCTGCACTGATATGTATTTTATATTAAATTCACTCCCATGCGATATTTATATTATAAAATATTATATTACACTCCTATGCGACATGAAGTTGAAGTTTATACGTCATCTACACGCCGTCACCATAATCACAAACAATGTGTGGAATTATTAAGTTCTTATAATTTATGTATGTTAGTTTAAAGGTATATATTATATGATGGACCGTAGAATAAGCTAAATAAGATATGTAATTGTGTTTTCTATGGTCTTAAATAAATAAATAAATTATTTTGATTATTATTTTGCATTGTCTACACACCTAACCAGGCCATAACCAGCCCAGCTCCTTGAAGTACGTCAGCCAACTGAGGCTGTAAGATCTTAAGAGCCTACTAAGCAAACCCACCAGTGTAAGGGCAGCAGGTTCTTATAACTCTGTGTATTTTGTAACACCTCCACTGGAATCATTAATCGAAATAACTAATAGAGAAACGACCAGTGGACGTAATCTGTATGTGTGATGATGAGGGTCAAGTTTTAAAAGCTGGCGCGATCCATTTTTCTTATACTGGAGGCCTGGATTTATGGTGTTAGCGTGGATGATTGCATAAAAAAACAAAAGCTAACGGCTATTAATCAATTAAAGCTATGCTCCTCAGTAAATACAAAATAATCTAATGGCGCACTTATTATGCAAATCAACAGACATCGAATGTATCCACTTCGTAACGTGAAACGATAAATAAAACGTACGCTATAAAACTTAGGTGTAATAACTTCAAAATGCCCGGTTCGGCAGCGTCGTAAAAGATGACCCCTTGTAAATAGGTTTACAATTTAGGGCGATGGGCGATATAACATACTGAAAGCATGCCTGCTTGTATTACGGGGGGCTTCTGAAAGTAGAAGGTTCAGTTTGTGGAGCGAGAGTGACCATTAGCGGAACGGAGGCGAGTAGATAATATAACCAATAGGATGGAGTCAAAATTATATCACACGACCATCACGACATGGTATTCAATTTTCTATTGGTTAATTGTTACACATCACTCTTCTAATATCAGTAATACTAGTGGGTAGGTGCCTATTTATATTAAATTCGGTTGCTAAGCTTTAACTTTAATTATCTAAAATAATATTCATGTGTTATCAATTTATAATTGTGTACTTAGCTGCTTACCTAGGTACCTACCTAATATGTGTACCTTAAACACTCTTATGTTACTGTTCTTTGTTATATATCCTGTGCTATTTGTGTGTGTACCCAATAAAAAGTCTATCTGTCTATCTATCTATTAAATATCAAAGTGATTTATTCCTTTTAGACCTAACAGGACTCTTTTAAACCTCACAAAATTCTCCACTTTCGTGGTGGAAAATCTGAGTAAGGCTTGTTTTTGGTAGTTTCCTAAAAACTAAGTACCTCATTCATGCTCACATTCATAGACAAAAAGTAGTCTTGGTCCCGGAATAAAATTAATTTCCTTGCCAAATTTCATTAACTGTTCAGTCTGTTGAGTCGTGAAAAGGACAGACAGACAGAGTTACTTTCAAATGTTTATATGGTTTATTCCGGCATCAGTTTGAGAGTCGAGTTGAGTCACGCCGTAATGTAAACTTTGCTTCAATTATGGTGAAAGTGCTGAAGAATGGTCTCTCAACGTTCATAGCGGATTTTGGCTGAAAAGAGGTGTGCTCAGGAAGTTCTGTGGAAGACTGATACGCGACATCGACCCAGTGCCAATGGCACGTTCTTGGTTTTTTCGTTATGGCACGTTTTTGGTTTTTTCGTTTTGGAGTCTCTCAGGTATTTAAGGTTTTTGTTATTATAGTGCGTAAGACGCGGCGGAATGTGCGGAATCGACAGTTACGTGAAAAGTTAATAAACTCTGGCGCAGCTTGGAGGCCCTGGTCTCGAGGATATGAAAAACCGTAGATTAAAGTTTTGCGCGTTCTTCCGAGAGCTGCTTTCTTGAATCTGTCGTTTTCTTCTTTTTCTTTTGTTGAAGTATGGCAGGTTCAATTTGGCGCTGGTTAGCCCAAATCCCGTAATTTTAGCTCACACTCTGGGTAATTTCTAAGATATCAAATAATATCCCAAAAATTTTCGACTTCGACGAGACTTAAACCCGCATCCTCCCCTCAGTATGGGAATGTGCTAACCAACTACACGACGAGGTCAAGTGACGTAGGAGTCGAAAATCTCTGGGACTTCCTACGGACTGTAGCGCCGCCGTTAGCTCCACCTACAGGGGAAACATTGAAGTTTATCCAATCCTGTTCAAAGAGTAAAGTTACATTTAGTTAGTTTGACGAGAGGTGTCGCGTTTGCTCAATTCTAAAGTTTCTAAGGTATTTATCATATGGGCCCTAGTTAATTTATTTTGTACTTGTCTTGTGATGCCATGAAATAAATGGTTATTATTACTATTAGCTTAGAGGCATTTAACGATACTTTACATCTCATCAATCATGAAACATGAAGACGCGAGTACCACGCATCTAGCTCACAAAAACATAGTAAACTCAGCCTAAATAGCGGAACCAACCCCGGTGCGTAGATTAAACAGCAGTAAGTACGTCAAAAAGGGTTGACAAGTACTCGGTCCCTGTGCGTAAATGTTGCTATTGAGTGAAAATAAATACATAATGAGTTCCCCCTTCCAACTGAACTTTTGGGGGACAGTTGGGATTTGAACTGAAATTAGACTTGTTTCGGGTACATAAACTGGCTTTTAGTATTGTTATTGGGGTGTTTGATACTTAATTTTGTGACCGTTTGTAGGCATTTTCATTTTCACATTATAAGGAGATGTAGCATTGTTGTTGGTTATATAATCGAAGGGTAAAGGAAATTGAGGGAAAACGAAACAACGTTTCGCACTTTCGGCGGTTACAGAAATAGATTTTTGGTTTCATGGGGTCACTATTTTAGCTCAGTATTTATGTTAACTTGTTATCCCGATAATAAACTTCATGTAATAAATGTCAGTATTATTTATACGGGCGATCTAAGTGTCACATTAAATTGGAAAATGAGATTTTGCAAATTCGAATTTTACAATCAGTTACATATAATTATTAAAATTATTATTTGAAATCCATACTTTAGTGTCATAAAAACGAAAGTAATCCTGTCTGTCTGTCTGTTACCTTTTCACGCCTAAATGGCTGAACCGATCTTAATGAATTTTTTAGTTAGGTGGACGGTATCTCGGGGACATAGGCTACTTTTAATTCCGGAAAAGAGCGAGCGAAGCTGCAAGCAGAAGTTAGTTTACAATAAATCAGATTATGGTCTTATTTCAACGCTACTGAAAATAATCAGATAAATAAATAAATAATGCAGGACAATTCACACAGCATTATCTTGCCCCAAGCTAAGCAGAGCTTGTGTTATGGATACTAGATAACTGATATAAGTATTTAATACAATATACTACATAGACATTTATTCACAAAGAAAATTATACTAGTATTTACAATTGAAACAATTGAGCTAACTGCCGACTGTTGCAAACAGTCTACAGATAGCTCAACTGATCCATATCAACACCAGTCGGAAGCGTCCCCAAGACGCTGGCTGCATTGCCACGCTGTATACATAGATAGATATTTTTACTATACATACATCCAGAACACCCTGAACAAATATCTGCAGATCGTACAAACATTTCTCCCGAGACGGGAATTGAACCCACAACCTCCTGCGTTGCAGGCGGACCTTCGCCCGCTGCGCCACTGAGGTCGTCGAGATAAAAACATTTTGTCAATATACAAATATACAAATACGTTTAATAATAAAGTAGGTTATCCATATCCATCACACCCGTTTCATCAAAAAGACGTATTTTCATACACGTCAGTGATATCAAAATTCCATTATCAGCTCATTAGCACATCGGACAGGATATTTATCATGCTTAAGTGTCCAATATCACGTCCACACGCCACTTGTAAACCCGTTTTATTATTTAATTCATCGGATAACAGAACATTTTTGAGTTGTGTTTGTTTTTCATTATTAGCGGGCACGTTTTTCAATTGTGTGGTTTTGTGACGCAAATAACTACTCGCTCGAGAATGTATCCGATCGAGAAAAAAGGCATTTTATTTTTGTCACCCAAAAAGAGCTTGAGCAAGTGTGTGTGAAAAAACAAAATAAACGACTGGTCGGCATTAAGTATATCATATTCTGAAATTAACGGATTAATTAAAGTCTCCATCAGCTGGATCACCGGTCAATGCCTAAAAGAAATTGCTTCTAAGCGATAAGGCCACCCATTGTACTTTTGTGTTTTATATTAATGTCTATGCTGAATTTAATTTTTTGTGTTCGCTAGAGTTGTGTATCACTGAACCGAAAATGCATTTACAGTATTGAAAGCGGAAATTATAATTCTGTCTGCATATCCAGCTGTAAATAAACAAAATGCTCTAAACGTTGCATTGTCTGTTGAGGTTTCCGCCCGTATAAGATCTTGCCACAAGCCGACAGATCTGCAAACTGTATGCAGTGCCTCTACCATCGGTTATCACAATTTATTTGGTAGCGATATTAATTCATTTGTATGAAATATCTAGGCCCGAACTACATCAACTTGGACAACTCAGAAAACAGAAATCCTGTAGGCCAGAATGACGCATCAATTGCGTGCAACAGGGAGCCCGCGCGGGCCGTACGCGCGTGAAGTTATTAATATCGATCGTTTCGCGTTGGTGGGAGATTCAATTTTTTCTGCGCTTTACAAGGATTAAAACTATCGTAGAAATATCGTGTATTTTTAGAATTGACATGGCACAGTAAGAAATTATATTTCATTCCATGTGATAGGAACTCTATTATCCGATCCTACTAATATTACAGAGGCAAAAGTTAGTGCCGTTTTAAAAAGGCCGAAGACTGCCAAAACTACAGAATGGATCGAGCTGACATTTTGCTCACATGGAGATCTGAAACTGGAATAACATTAAAACTACTCGTTATTCCAAAATGCGTGCGAAGACGCGTGCAAGTTTCGATATAATGCAACAGTATTCGCAGTAGGGGATTTGACTTCGCATAACATGGTAGTGGACTGTTGCAAGGATAACTTTGATTACGTGTGGGATTTGCTTGTCTTAGTCTGGCGATAGAAATGACAGAATAATTCTATACGATAAGTATATTATTAATAGTTTCTGATTTCTGATTTATGGGATAAAAACTAGCCTATGTTTGATTCCAGTCCAGAATAAGAATTAACTAAATGCATAATTCAGCTCGATCTGTTCAGTAGTTTCGGCGTGAAGAGGTAACAAAAATCCATCCATCCACACATCTAAACATCCAAACTTTCACATTTATAATATTAGTTTGATTATTATAAATAAAGTATCAATAAAGATTGTTGTTCTATAAGATCAGAAATAATCACAGCACCGAAAAGTTTGACACCGGACAGAGAATATATGATTTTCAGTAAAAAGCCTATAACTCGGAAACCATTGAAGATAGACCCATGATTTTGTGGCTTTTCTGGGTCATCATAAACCCACTTGTCTTCCGTTTTCGGCTTGACGTTGAGTTTCGGGACACTCTGTATAATAGTGCACAAGTGTGTGGGAGTGTTATTTAATCTTATGATAAACAGGCTTTTAAAATAATCTTAGGCGATACACATTTTCTAAAACTATATACCTAATCTATAACAAAAATCTATATAAACTAATCGAGCTCAAAAAACGACAACACAGTCAAATTAAATTTCTCACTCTCTCATCAAACGTATGGAATGGCAGGCCGACAAAGGTGATGTTATGTTGGAGAATATGAGTACCTCTTTGAATTTGTTACAATTGGAATTAGAGTTTTTTTATTTATCAAATGTGCCTGGATAAGCGTCAAAAATTGCTGCTTGATTTTCCTCCCTTACAATGTTCCCTAATTTCCATCCAAAACCCCAAAGACGCTGTTTAATTAATATTCACGGAATCAAAGCTCCCCTTAAATGGCGGCTCGAGATTTCTGAATAATAAACAACATTTTAAGAAGTTTTTGGAGGAAATGAATTATTTCTATATTTCATTTTCCAGAAAGCTTTGACTTACTTTACATATTACTTTACATTACAGACACTAAAGTAGCACAAACTCCGATACCCACAACGCAAAAATGTACAGTCGATTGCGTTTTACTACCTTTGCATACCAAAGAGCGCTTTTTAGCGAAATAACGATTCTCGAGTAAGTCAACCTTAAACTTAAAGCAATATGGTACTAAATTAAAGTATTACCGACTCCACATTGTGACTGAACCACGAAATTATTAGTATTATTAGCCTATACGGTCCCACTGCAGGGTAAAGATCTTCCCTTCCTCCTTCCACTTTTACCACTTTTTGAACTACGGAATAATCGACAAAAATACAGAAAGCACCGAGAAAGTACAATATGTACACTGTACAGTATTTTGTCGTTGACAATACTGCCATCTTAGAAATACATTGCTCATGTTACCCACTTATGTTTAAGACAATAAATTAGCAGATTAGTTCTCACACGTCACTTCTCAAGGGCCCTGCCTGAAAATCAGCGCAGTATTGGCCAAATGCCTTAATACTGCAACATGCTGAGGCTGGCACTCATTTCCCTCTACCATTATCTCTGTAAATATAAGTACACATACCTACATAGTAAATAAGTTGATAACTGTGTTGTTGTCTTCTGCCTAAAATTATGTACTAATGTGTTTTTTGGGTAAAATAAATTATTTCTCTCTCTCTCTCTCTCATTAGACCGCATCCCCAACACGCCCGTGAGGTTTATGGTAGTACCCTCTAATAAGACGCTTATCAGGGGACGCCTATGTCCAGCAGTGGACTGGTAAAGACTGTTGATGTGATTGCTTATTACACTCATGACGATATACAGTCTGCACGGCTGAGGCTAGACAGCGTCCTCTCAACTTTTATCCCCGTGACACAATAACACAACTGCTTGACACAACCAGTAGTGTAATTGCATATTAATGCATTACAGCAAAATACTGAATTTAATCCTTTTGCCTTATTTTATTTGTTTTATTTAGAGAGGTATAAGTCTAATTTTATTTCGTGCATTTTTGGTAAAATTAAGGCAATAAATGATTTTGTATTATATTCTATTCTAATAGGAAAAAATCGGTTAGTCCCCCTATGCTGCTGCTCTAGTCCCGCTATGCTCGTTTCGTAAAATACTTACTAAAAAGTTTAAGTTTCACTTTGCACGAAATCACATTCGCGGGCAATGATGAAGAAAACTTTTTCTTAATCATCATTAAATACTACCATTATGGCTTCTTAAGCTCTGCGCACATTAATCTAATACTGCTGGCGCACAGTACAAAAATGTGCATCTCTTATATGGGCTTAAACTCGTTATCTTATGATACATTCTAGTGTAAAATGGCTTACCACAAGCTTCACGTGGCCCGCGCAAACTGTCCGTGTATAATCAAATGCTTCTGTCTGACTATTACGAATAAAATCTTACATTATAATTATAGGCGACAACATTTAATCATCAAAAACCGTCAATGCAAAAATAGTTTTGTTACTTTACCTTTAAAGCAGAATACCGTAGAAGTAACAGCTTATAACCATTAAGAAAACTTCCACCGCATGGTCGTTTGCAACAGTTTTAGAGCAATGTAGCAAGCGTCCTATTTCTAACGCTAAATTATTCACAACCTTGAAGGTTTAAGTACTCGCTGTTAGTAACTGTTGAATCTCGTGTTATTTTTGCCCAGTTTTCTCTAAGCTTACACTAAACTGTACATTAGGAAGAACGTATGTGTATAACCCAAGACTTGTACGTTCTAAAAGAGGAACAAATGTGTGCTAATTAAGGTTCTTAAGTTGGTACCTACTTATTTTGTCGAAACGACGCGTGACCCGAGAGCTGGTGAGTATCTGGCGCAGCGCATCAGCATTGCCATACAGCGGGGCTATGCAGCCAGCGTCTTGGGGACGCTTCCGACTGGTGATATGGATCAGTTGAGCTAACTGTAGATTGTTTGCAGCAGTCTGCAGTTAGCTCAATTGTTTCAATTGTAAATACTGGTTCTAATTTATTTCTATTATTTGATTGTAATTTTCTTTGTGAATAAATATGAATTTCATTTTGTGGGTTGCACAATGTAATTTGTTTTTTTTTTAATTGCATCTTGTTTACTTTGCCTGCATATCTTCCCACTACTTATAAGTACCTACTTATCCTACCATAATTAATTACTATAAATAGGTGAAATACACATTTACATACTTGTGAAGGTATAAAATAAGTGTTTTGCAGACCCATGCCTCGAACGAATCGCAAAATCTTAAGTTTGCTTACACGAGCAAGCATTAATGAATTATGCATCATGTTTATGGAAAGTAATGCAGATGTTCCTCTCGCTTAAAAAAGCTAACTAATGCCATTTTAGTTCAAGTTTGAAAACAGTTTGTAAGGCAGTTTGTAAGTTTAGCAGCTGGTTCGGTTCGCGAGTAACTTTCAACGAAAAAGCTTGAGGTAAAATATTCTTTGCTGCTCGAAAATGTACTAAGTTTACAGAAAAGAGGTAGGTAGTTTTATTTTGTATAAGCAAAAACCACAGAACAGTCCTATTTGTTTTCATCGGTCGACAAAAAAGCACAAATTATTATGTTTCATTATGATAAGATAAAGATACATTTATTTGGCCAAAAACAGTTAGGTACATACAGGATTGGCAAGCAATGGTAATAAATAGTTATAAGTAGTCAGGTACACATTTTCATACAAAGACACAAATACAAGCAGAGAGTTGGTAGGCAGCTTTGTGATTTTTATTATTCTATGGTATGAGTAGGTTGGGGTGGTGCAAATTCTAAACCGGCACCACACAGCTCTTCCCGCGGGTGTCGTAAGAGGCGACTCAGGGATATCCACTGGGGGCGGGCAGCAGCGCCCCCTGCAGAACAATTCTACCACCGAACTGCGATCCCCAACCCGCGTGCCCAGCGTGGGGATTATGGGCATTACCTCCATGAGATAAAAGTCGCTTATCAGGCGCTTAACAGGGGGAGGCCTGCGTCCAGCAGTGGACCAATACAGGCTGTTGAGCTTGAGCTTGATGAGTAGGTACTTGTATCTACAGACGTAAAAATATTATGACGTCATCAAATAAAAATAATTAATAATAATAAATAATGTTAGACAATCCACACAGCACAATCTAGCCCCAAGCTAACGGGAGCTTGTGTTATGGGTACTAGATAACTGATATACATAATACAATACACTACATAGATAGTTTTTATTCCAATTAAACAACGTAAGTTCTGTTCTGCATAAGTAAGTTTTATATTGGACAACGTTTTGTTGCAAAGTGATTATAACAGGGTTGCTAAAAAAAATTATGTAGCATAAATTTTAAGGTAAAATAAAGCAGTTGAAGCCTTAAAGTGATTCATAGCCCAGCTTTGTTCCTCCTAAGCTAGGTTTGAAGTAAAGTGAGTGCAAAGCATTCGCTACAAAATTTTGTAAAACAACATTAGCTGTAAGATCGTTAAAAGTTTAAAGTAGCTCCGTCCATTACTGCAGAATGACTATGCGATAGTTCAGTGGTCAACTTATACGGGGAACGTGTTGAAAGCTCTGCGCTGGGAGGCAGGAAAGGTTTATACTTGGAGTAAAAACATTGTCCGGCTGAAATAGTTCAAAGAAGTGAAAAGGGTTAAACTTGGTCGTACTCAGAGGCTTGCATAGTGCTACTTTTTATATGGGTTTGACCTTTTGCGCTAGAAAAATGACCCAAAAGTGTAGGCAGAGATGCCAGGTTGCAGTTTTTGGCCACGATGGTAAGCAAAAAGAGCAGAAAGAGCAATTTCGCATCTCTGTCTACACTATACAAAATAAAACTTTTACAGAGGCATTAAAGTAAGCATATGACAGGTATCACAAACTACAAAATAGATTTTTGAAAATCCCTTTGTTTGACATAATTATAAGAAAACATAGGTGGTGGCGCTGATTTGGGTCGGTTATGTGTTTTCGTGTAATTTTCAGTGCTTCTTCGCTGATTACAATCAGAGAAAAATATTTGACATGTAAGTTTCTTTGCAATTTTGTCAAGTTGCGCGCTTATTTTCTTTCAAGAATGTTTTTCCGTTCACAGGGTTTGACAATGTAAAACTTTAAATAGATTGTTTGCAACAGTCTATTGTTAGCTGAATTGTTTCAATTGTAAATACTAGTTCTAATTTGTTTATTTTATTTGATTGTAATTTTCTTTATTAATAAACTAGGTAGTTCCATATCAAACCAAAAAGATGATAACCTAACTTATGTAGTTAAACTCTATTCACAAAGAAAATTACAATGAAATTTATTAGAATTAGTAGGTATTTACAATTGATTGTCAACTTATATTATAATGTTTTCTATCATTTTCAGTCGGCCACCATGTCTAACAGTTTTGTGGATTTCTTTTAGTATTTCTTATTATTTTTCCATGGGAACTATACGAAAAGTAAAAAATAATAATCTCTTCTCCCGCAGTTTCCATGACATTTTCTTTAAAATCCATTAAAAGTCCATAGATTTCAGTTGCGTGGTCACCCCACGTTCTTATAGTACTGGTTGTATAACTTAAAAATAAAAATACGTTTAATCATCTTTTAAAAGTTACTGGCATTCGATTAATCTGAGTAATCTTGGTCAAGAGAAAAATTAAACATTTTGAATAGCTTTTATTTTATCCTACACTATTCGAGATTGAAATCTACTTACCTGGAAATACGTTCCGAACTCTATGGCTTTTTACGTTGTGCTCCTTTTTTGAGTGACTTTCGTGATTTTCGTTTCGTGATTTTCGTTTCACTTCATTTTTATCTACAAGAATAATTGTCCGCCGACTTGATGCATCACAAAAACACTTTAAACAAAACGATATCAGCGCCTCTAACGGTGGATAATGTAACTATTTCATGATGGTATCACTAATGTTTGACCATATCATGAAGTAGCCGTGCGTTTAATTTTGTATATCGTCAAACGCTGATTATTCATTGATCTGGCCAGACTACATCATGATGTGGGCGGTGCGTATTTTCCATCTCATGAAATATAATCATTTCATGAAATGGACTCCAACTGGTATTGATATGGATCAGTTGAGCTACCTGTAGATTGTTTGCAGCAGTCTGCAGTTAGCTCAGTTGTTTCAATTGTAAATAATAGAGTAACTTTCTTTGTGAATAAAGACTTTGTATCTAAAAAAAAACTTTCATGAAATGGTCGGTTACATCATGAAGTGATCAATTCTAGGATATGGCCACGACATATACACAAATTACACCATTGAAAATCAATTCTCAAGCATATATCGATGACTCGTTGAACTTTTAGCAATAGAAACGATCAGGTCCGCCTGCTATCAGGTTGCGGGTTCAATTCCCGCCTCGGGACAAATGTTTGTACGATCTGCAGATATTTGTTCAGGGTGTTCTAGATGTTTCCTATGAATAATAAAAAAATATCTATGTATGTCGGGTATTGTATTGATAACTCCACTTGCCAGGGAAATAAAAACGTTCGAGATAGCAATTCATTTTTTTTATAATTTCACAAAGCTACAACATCGGATCCAAGACAACCTTCTTGTTCCGTAGCTCAACAACCAATGCCCCCACTGTTCAAGCACTCGATAGCCAAAAAATGACCGTTATATCCGAAGCTCTCAATGACTATTTTTGAATGGAATGTCAGTTGTCGTTTGAGCTACGAAATAATTTAAGTAGGTTTTGTAATAACAACTTTTAAAATATAAACTATAAATAAACATTATTTAACAGTTGATTTCACGAAAGTTGCGTCAAGTTTCCGCTCTGATCAATAATAGTCAATATAAATTCAGCAACTTATTTTTGAAAATGATGGTAAATAAATATAAAAATGTATACGAGGCATCTAAAATCACAACATTAATTTTAAATAAGCTAACAGTATTAAGTATATCAGTTAACTAGTACCACACAAGCTCCGCTTAGCTTAGGGCTAGATAATGTAGTGTGAATTGTCCAGCATTATTATTTTATTTATCTTTTGGTTAGTTCCTAGGAAGAAACTCTTATACTGCTGTATAAATGCCTATATTGCAAGAAGGCTCCAGACTTCGTATCTCTTATAGGGCCAGGACGCTGTAGGTAGTTCAAGCCTATTTAACATAATTATATAATACTGAAGGTTGTTAAGGCTGATTTATGGGCCCTGCAGTAATTTTTGTACCGCCTTAATTGAATAAAGAAGTTGGGACGACGTTCTCGAGACTAAGAATGTTTTTAGAAACAAAAAGTTTTTTGATGAAGACAAATATACGTTGGTACATGGTCATATTTTATGAAATAAACATTAATTTGCGAGGGTTTATGATCTTAGCATAAGACAGAAGATGGACCCTCTTCTAGGAAGATCACAGAGTGGAAAGCAAACAAGAAAACGCTTTATACATAAAGTTATACATAAAGTCCTCATAGCTGAATCTTCGGCCACGGCGGCTAGCCACCTGGCTAGTCGCGCACCTATAATAATACATATAATACTAACCGCCTTAATATAATAATACACATAATCCAATGGGACGGCAGACCGACACGACCGGGTAGAGGTCAAATGCAGGATCAACGGCTTAACGAGGCACTGCTTCGGTCCATAATTACACAGTTTGTGATGTCTAATGCACCATCACAAAAAGATCTGTCAAACGTAGCCTCTCGTAGCTGTACACTATACAAAATGTACGACCTTAGACGCGGCTACAGCGTACGAGGTCTACGTGGCGCACGTGTACCTAAAGTACATTTATAGGCTCACATGTCGTGCGGAGCTGTAATTTCACAGGCCTCCAACACAAAGTACCGGAGTACATCCAACTTCGTCTGGTGAAGTTCGATTATAGTGCTTAGCAGAACACAGGTTTCCTTTCCTCTAATAGAGACAGAAACTTATGACGACCTCTGTGGCGCAGCGGGCAAAGATCCGCCTGCGACGCAGGAGGTTGCGGGTTCGATTCCCGCCTATTCGGGTTTAATTTTTGTACGATCTACAGATATTTGTTTGTTCAGGGTGTTCTGGATGATTTCTATGTATACCTAATAAAAAATATCTATCGATGTAGTGTATTGTATTATGTATATGAGTTATCGAGTACCCACAACACAAGCACTGCTTAGCTTGGGGCTAGATAATGCTGTGTGAATTGTCCAGCATTATTTATTATTTATTTACTTCTGTGGACATTCATGCAATCGCAGCCATGCACGATAATTTATTTCAGGCTTTTTTACGTATTTTATTCCTATAACGAAACCAATTTCGAAAGAAGACTAATTATTCTTATTTAGAAACCAGTTTCGAACCTTGGTTTCGAATGTGGCCGAAGCGATTATTCAAACCTACAATTATAAAGTCACAGACCTGTGCGTCCACCTAAAGGTGCATTCACACCAGAGTTTACTTTTGTAGGTAGCGTTGCATACGTGAAGGTCTTAGTGGGTAACATCGAATAACAAAAAGTACTAAGAAAACGGATGAAATGTTACCTTCTACTAGCGAGGTTGCTTGGTTACTATTATTATGATTTTCAGCTCAATGTGGCTTTACAAACAGTAACCTCGGTGTAAATGAATTTTACGTAGATTTCATTGTTGCATTATTTATTTAAACAATACTAACATCAGATATATTCCATCTATGTCTAATACAATTTTTAAGGTAATTATTCTTATACGTATGATTTTTTTGCGTATCTATCATATTAAAAATGATAGGTACAGTGTGCGAGCAGTGAAAAGAATATTAAAAAAATTATAGATCAAGAAAAGAACATTCAAAAACATGTCACTTATAGCTAAAACATAAACCTGAAAAAAAAAATAGCAATATTAAACAATTAATAGTTTCATGGATGTTTAATAGAAGTGCTGAAATAATATAACAAGATACTTTTAAATCGTTTATATCGTTTTTAAGCGCATTAAATAGTATTTTGCAATATTTTCACCTCTATCTTAACTTTTTCATGCCTTGCCTCATGACTGAGGCTTTGCAACTTTGACAGCTTCATTTTTTAGTACACAAGCAATAAGGTCTGCGTAACTTTTTTACGGGTCTTGAACAGGTGGGACACATAGATTTCTTTGCGCGATTAACGATATTTCATGTATTTTTTACGACAAACTTGCTTTTTGAGGGAAACTGCACCTTATTTCGAAAAATAGAGCTCTGTTTGACGGATGGTGTATTTACCGAGAGAATCACATAACCAAGATGTCAATTTAATAAGTGGTGAACATAAATAATAATAATAATAATAATGCTGGACAATTCACACAACATTATCTAGCCCCAAGGTAAGCAGAGCTTGTGTTATGGGTACTAGATAACTGATATACTTAATACAATACACTACATAGATAGATATTTTTTATTATACATAGAAAACATCCAGAACGCCCTGGACAAATGTCTGCAGATAAATGAATAAATAATGCTGGACAATCCACATAGCATCATCTAGCCCCAAGCTAAGCTACATAACACAATACATAGAATTCAATAAGTAATTCATTGTATGAACACCAAACCAGTGGTAAAATTTGTTGGTTTTTAGAATATGAAGCACTCGTTTTGTAGGTATAACGGTCATCCAGTACTCATAACAAGCACTGTTTGCATTTGGGCTAGATTTAGGTGCGACGTCTACCCGATTGAGTTCGTTATTAATAAATTTTATTAAAATTTCGTTCAACAACTTATTAGATAGGTACAAAACCCAATTTTATGACTTTTAAAGTAAAATACGAGATCTTTCTTTAATGTTCAAATAAAACCAATCTAATTCTCATAGGTATAAAACAAAATAACTCCGTAATAAAATCTGATAAGCGAGTTGCACAGCGTTGATGTCTCGTAAATATTCTCCCAATATCGTAAATCTCAATATTGCTGAAGCGCTTTTAAGCTGCGGTGTGTTAGCTTGAATTTAGAACGGTGCTGAAAAATAACACAATAATATCGTAGATTTTGCCGGCGGCTATTCGTGCTCCTATCTAAAACCTACATTACCAAAATCCATTACTAAGAGAATTTATAATTGTATTGTGTAGTCGGTTGTTCGGACGCTTCATTAATTAACGCCTTGTCAATGAGCCGTTTTCAGAACTCAATAGATGGCGCGGATCTTTCGCGGTAGAACAGAAGAATGTCAAACGTCGTCATGTTGACGACGGTCGACTGTCGATCGACAGTCTATGCAAGGTCTATGCCAGTGTAATTTGATAGACGTGATGTCATAGGCTTTTCAGTCTGGTCAAACTATTTTTGACCAATTGAAAAAAAAAGTGCTTCATTATTTCTTTCTCTTTTTTGCCGAATTGCCGTTGACAAGACTTTTCACCATTAGTTAGTTAATTATTGAGAACAGAACGTACAGAAAGCTGTCTGGTAATCTTAGTAGGTAGTCGTCCGATTCAAAACATTCTTTCACAGTTTATTCACTAATAGATTGACTGTAAAAGATTGAAATGATAAAAGATGATACTGAATGCTATGATTAGGTCTCGTTGTTTCCAAGTAGGTACCACATGAATTTAGAGTGAGGAGGAGCCATCATAAGTACCAATTTAGCTGATGGCTAAATCTAAACGAAATTATTAGAATCTCAAGCTGGGGTCTAATCCCACAAGAACTTGAGCAGATGGTTGTTGATTTATAGAAAAGTTTTAAGCCAGGATAAGTAAGGGATTTCGCGAAATTTGATGTCAAAAGGTGAAAAGGGAAGCCAAAGTTTCAAGGCTCTAATGTAAGCACAGTCCGTGAGAGCCTGATTGGTGAATTTTCCACCGTGTTTCAAAGACGATAAGAATCAAAAGCAATAAACAATTTGTTTCGAATTATGAACCTATTACTAAAAGCAAGTTAAAATGATTTTTTAAAAGTTATGGTGGTCTGAACATTCAAAATATGACAAAAAATTTCATAAATAAGAAAGTCACAATGAGTCGTAGGTATTAAAAAAATAAAAATAAAAAAACGCTTTATGCATAGCATGAAATCAATAGATTCTTCCTAAAAAAAAAACTAACCCTCTGTACCATTAACATAGTGTAACGATTTGTCTGAAATGTATGCAATGCCGCAAGAAAAATTCTATTTTAAAATTCCATCTTTGAAAATTCTTTGTATCCGTAGCTCAAAAGCAGTATCAGAAACTGAATTTACTGGCAGTTACATCACAAAACTAAAACTGAGTAGTTTTATTTTGCACCAAATTTCTATCTTACGAAGCACTTTGTAAGGCACCGCTATGAAAGTTCAAGTTGATCTCCATTTGCATACCAAGTGTCATTATAAATTCCTTGTCGCCACTTGAGCCGTGATTATAATACGCTGACTTGTATTTTTAGTAAAAGGCATATTAGAAAAACTTTTTCAATTTGTTGAAAGAAATTGTAATTTTACGAATATTTTAGCTTTAGGTTACATTCTAGAACCGAGATATTATAATAGTGGAATTGGGAACCAAACCATATGATATTTTTGAATTTCAAAAGACAATGGATAAAGTGTACAAGAATTTAGTCGCTTCACTTGAGTAGATTAGGATTGACTTACCTACCTACCTAGCTAGAAAATAGGCATTTAGTTAGGGTTAAGTTAGCGATACGAATCGTCTCAGAATACATCTTCGTAAAAATGAATTCATAAACGTAAAAGTGAGTTCTATCTTTGTTCATATTTCCAAAATACATGAAATGAAAATAACCGCCAATCCACTTTCCGTTTTGATGCAATGGATAGTACTTTAAATTCAGAAAGCTAATTCGAAAACTCGATTCACTACTAGCAATCTCGTTACAAAAAGCCAATTCTGCTTAGTAGTTAATCTTTAATTCGTGATCCGAGGGGCTGCGACACCGCGCCTATCCGTTTAAATGGCCGGAAAAATCTAGGTGTGGCCGATTCGAATGTCTGATTGGGATGAGTGAGAGCGATTAGCGGTTCCATACGAGCATTTTGGTACTTAAAATTTTAAAAATAATATGGGTAATAATAACTTGGAGCCCGGAGGAACGCATTCTTGGAGCGCGGTGGAACTACCCGATTTGAAATGTCTAAGAACTAGTACCTAAGCTAGTCCTTGTAATTCCCTGATCTGTAGACTAGCTACTTCATCTGCATAATATGTATGCGAGCGGGAGTCGGTAGTGAAATCTTTCAGCTTTTGCAGCTTACCAATATTAAAAACATGCTCGTGACCGTGTTCATTTTGTTTTTCGTAAGCTTCCAGTATTTTCTTTCTCGTCTCTCGGGATATCACAGGATATGACTAGCTCTATTGTAAAAGCTATTCATTAGTTCCACTTGATTTGCAAAGATGTACGAGCCGGTATGGGTCTACGCCGTAGCAGTTGCGTAGCAATACGTTAACGCTCTTTGCGAATTTTCTACGATCCTTGTTTTTTTTCCTTTTTGCTAAACACTGCGACGTGACTTTTTTATTTAGATACTCTTATTCTTGATTGTGAAATTTTAACACAAAACCAATCCAATAGCCAAGATAATATTTATTTCAAGTTAGGATTTTCTGGGTTTGAATGGAAACTGTCTACAATCCGTGTTCACTTTGTGAAGCTGCACTAGACTGATTTGACTTATGCAGAAACTTTATAAGGCTTCTCATCTTCCGACGAGCTAATCGCTTTGATTTGTCACATCGCTCACAGTCCGACTCCACCATCAACCGTAGCGTGCATTTGTGGCCTCAGAAAGACAGGCAAAGGGATCAGCAAACTAAATTGGACTACGGATCACTTTGTTTCTTTCTCGCCATGCTTTTAATGTGCTTTGAATTTATCTCAATTAACGTTAATTTGTTGTAAAAATGCCTCTGATTATCGGTAAAGATTTTTTGAATACTTTTGTTAATAATATCAGAGGATTTATTAATGTTGCAAATAGAGCAGGTGAACCACAACTAAGTGCAATTTCATATTATGTTCTACTATTGACACATAAAATGAATGATGATATTGATCAATTTATGTAGCAAGGTAATGGACGTGCAAAAACTATTTGTAAATTAAATGAACCACCCTAATGATTTGACTTGACCAACAGTGGCCATAAATATACTTTCAACCCTCTAAAGCAGTAAATCAAACACCACTCGCAATAGAGCTGTTCCATCCATTCTATTTCTAGCACTAGAAACCACTGTGGTTTACAACCAGCATAATAAATAATCCACGACCATTGTCGTTACTATGACTCCTCGTACCCAATGCATTCCGAAATAAGCATGCCTCAGAAGGTCAATAAAGCCGCCAAACGTGTTTATCTCGGGGGTAACAAATGTCGTAAGTTCCAGCCGAATCGATACCACCCCAGGGTGCAGTTGGTTGTTGGATCGGACCATCGGACCTCATTGTTTTAGCCCGGAGAGTCCGACTGGATTACGAGTTTGGTGAGTGAAAAAGTTTTCTTTTTTAGGGTTCGATGTTCTATCGCTGGCTATTAGATTGGAAGTCAGACTAACAGCAGGGAGTAGTTTGAGTAAATATCCAGTTACATCAGTAGCTATGCTGGGTTGTTTTTAATGCAAAATGCATTAAAATCAACCGTCAATGTCAAACCATTCAAATCGTTAAGTCATTTACAACGGAATGATTAGTTGAGTTTCCAGTTTTAGTTCGTATATTAATTTATTCCGTGATCATGGTATACGTTCTTCGGATATAAATATGATTTTAACAGTGAATTTGTTATTCCACTAAAGTCATTTGTACCGGCATATTAACCATAATTTAGCTTTCCAATATTATATTTCGGCACAATTTCATGCGCCGTGATCACAGGATAAATGAAGATAAAAATAAAGTCAAAAGTTTTCTAAATATAATATACATTTCTAATGTAATATAAATAATATAATATAAATTTCTATTCGGTTCAATCTGTTACAGTTTTATTTATTGTTCTATATATCCCATGTTCTGTGAATGATACGAATATAATGTACAAGAGAGGTGCCATAATGAGGTAGTAAAAAGAATTACCTTCCCTTGCCTTATTCAATACAACGTACCAATTCGCCAAATGGCGTTTAAATGTAATAAGGGTACTGAATATTCTCGTCGTAATAAAGTTCAATTTACCTTAGCTGTGTTTTGGAGTTGGCATCTATAAAAGTTGAATATCAATATGATAAACTGAGAGGCCGTAAAATATTGCGGCAAAGCTATTTTTATTGCCTAATAGTAAACTAACTGGCATAAATACCGCAGGCACTACCTAACTAATAAACACATACATACAACACATGAAATTCAATTTAAATTACCCATTAAATCATGAGGTTTTTCATACCTAGTAAATTTTCATACAAAAGAATATCCCCAAAAATCGAAGTAGTGTGGTAGAAAAAGGCGATAAGCGGCATCCATAGTAATGGCGAAGAGTGTGAACCGAGCTTAAATCCTTAATGTGCAGTGTTCGGTGGTTTCTTTTGTGCGGACACAGGTGTGTGTATGAGGCATTAAATTCAGAAACGGTTATTATTATGGCCCGAACGAATGGTATCGGGCCAGCAAAAACTTGGAAGTTTCTTTTATTTCTACGAACGGACTTTATCGTATCATTAATTTTTGTTTATCGTTGTTTTCAGACTCGACTTGTCTAGAGTTTTAAATTTGGGAAGCTCGTAGATTTTTTGCTAGACAAAAATGATGGCTCACACCTACTATCAATTTTCATATTTCACCAGACTTACGGTTGAATCAAAAGGAACGAGAGAAGAAAAGAGGCTTTTCATGATTTAACAAAACAAAAGTAGCGTTATAGTAAGATTAAAAAATCTCACCATAAGACTCGAGGCTCACATTGAGACTCGAGACCCAAATTGAAAATTATATATAGCCAAGCAGTTTCTTTCAACATGCCCATCATTATAATATTTTCTACAAGGTACCTGAGGTACAGTTTTTCGCAAAGGAGATAAAATCATATATCCCATTTTGGAGACGTCTCAAAAGGAAGGGACCGGTCAAACGCTCGTATGTTACTTATGTCACAATGATGTTCCTAGAAGAATAACAAAATACAACGTTCTGTATAAGAAAGCCGTATGTAATGACGTGGAAATGGAATACCTTGAAAGGCCTATCACAACACGAAACGCAATTCCTATAACCGGCATAACCATAGTAAAAGAGGTATCGTTGTGCCCGGAACGTTGCCAAGACTTGGCACCTAGAATCAATTTGCAAATTACCTTAGTAAAGGTAAATGGTTTGGGGCACGGCTTTCTGGCTAATACAATGAAATATATCAGCATGAATTAGATTCTGGTTATTGCTAAGCATGATTTGGTTACTGAATAGTGGTTAATGAAGTTTGACTCAATATAACGGTACTTCTGAGTAAAAGGTGTCTTGTTCGGCTCTAACGATCAGCGTATTCGCTGAGTGTTGGCCATTTTTGTTCAAAGGCAAAAGAGGTACTATTTTACTTTTTTGTTTTGTTTTTGTTATGTAATAAGTATGTGTTAACAAAATTAGCCAATTTTTTAATTTACAACGGAAATAAAGATCGATCTGTAGTTCAGTTTGGAATAGAAAGAGCTATAATGTTCTTATCTTAACGATCACAACGAAATATCGTGCCATTCGTGCTCACGATGCGTTTGATCTGAAACCGTTTGTATAAAACAGCACCACTCAAATACGTTTTAAATTCATTTTATTCCGTTATTATTTGAAGCACAAGCAAAAGCTTCCTATCCGCATTAAATTCAACGAAATACGAAAACAATAACATTTTTCAAACTTAAAAGCCAGCAAAACTTCTCGTTATTTCTTCGAAACTTTCAATAAAAATCCACCGAACCGGGCTATTATTAGTTAAGAATAATGGCCAAATGAACCATTGTTTCGTTGCCAACATTCGTTTAGAGCAGGCTCATTTTCTCAAAAACCAATATACCATAGCATTGCAATTGCAATATCAATAATCAATTGGCGCATTCTTGGCTTCGGTTCAACTCCATTACGTCTATCTACATACACTATTATAAAACTGCTCCAGGGTTACGACTCTACATACGGGTATGAAGGTAGGTATCCATAGGATGCCATTCAAGAGTCGGTTATTACGACAGTCCGATAATTCGAATGCGATTTTCTTGTACATTATTATCGTTCGCTCTGAGATTAGACGCAGGACCAACAGCTTAACGTGCTTTTCGAGGCGAGGGGGTGTGACACCGCCAATTTCCTGACTCCAGACAACTGACTGACTGCCTGTGAATTTGTCTTGCTCGGAAATCGCCAATAACAACATTGTTGGATGGTACTAAGGGGGAAAACTGGATTTAAAAAAATGAATTCTAGTTTTTCCCCTTATGGCTAATCTTCAAGGGGGAAAACTCGTATTCATTTTTCAAAAAAATGAATATTCCAGGTTTCTCAGTTATGGGGAATTTCAAGGGAGAAAACTGGAATAACCCCAATAAAGCGGTATCAAATGGCCACTGTCTAGAGTGGAAAAAAATGGAAACTGATCCATTAATAGATTTGCAAAGTGAGATCAGCGTCGAATAGGGCCTAATTTCGACGTTTCGTTTCGTTTGTGGATTCTCTAAAATCTGCATCATCCGCTGCAACTAAGTGAGTTTCGTACGAAAATTATTAATGTCAGTTGTTGGTCTGGTTGGACGTTGGTCGCCACTTGCTTGGTTGTCAGATCATTATCATTATTATATTTGTTTGAGTGCGTGGGATCCCGCGCTGAGTCTTAGAGAATTCACTAGATTAATCTACATTAAAAATATATTTTGTTTTTAAAAGATCATGTTTTGTTTTTTGTGTTTATGTTGGTCTAAAGGCCGTGTAGATATGCACACACCAAAGGTCCTGTCAGAAAACCAGCGTTGCTCAACTTTATGTCAAGCAACATGAAGTTGAGGCTGGACCTTTTTGGTTCGCCTTTACTTTTTTAAACTTTAAGGATATTTTTTTTATTTTTTTCTATTTTATGTGTGAGCCAATAAATTGTATATCTCTGTTTCTGTCTTTCAAAGAGAGAGTCTTTAGTAGAGACGTCGCTACCAAGTTTAAAGAAGATAAAATTCCCACGACGTAATGCTCTAAATAAGCGTCAAATCAGCGCCACCACCTATTTTATCTTGTTGTTCTGTTTATATGTATAGAATTTTAAAAAATCGGTTGGCCAGTTTGTAAATCCTATAACAAGCTTTTTTTAATGCCTGTATAAATGTTTCGGTTTGCATAGTGTAGACACAGATGCGAAGTTGCTCTTTCTTGCCACCATGGTGGCCAAAAAGAGCAACTTCGCATCTCTGCTTAAAGTATACAAAATAAAACTTTTACAGAGGCAAAAAAAAAAGGTTATGATAGTATTCACGAACTGGCCAATCGATTTTTGAAAATTCCTTCGTTTAACAGAATAATAAGATAAAATAAGAAACGGTATCAAGAAAACTACCACACTAAAATCTCCACAGTAGCAACCCTACGTGCAAACGTGGTAGATTCAAATGTATTGTACATCCTTTTGTTGCATCTGGATTCGTCTACGATCCAGTTTGCTTCTCATACGGGGTGGTGTTTCGTTGATATGAATTTGTCTAGATCACAAAGAATTACTTCAGTTAGGGAAATTGAGTTTTCCGATTTGATTCTGCTTTGAATTGTTTGGTATGATTTATAATAGGTATGGGTTTGGTTAGGACCTTATTTTTTCTTTTAGAAGATACCTTTGGTCAGAGCTTTTTATATTAATTTAACATAATTATCTGAGCGTCTGGTCAAAGCGACGCGTGACCCGAGAGCTGGTGAGTATCTGGCGCAGCGCATCAGCATTGCCGTACAGCAGGGCAATGCAGCCAACGTCTTGGGGATGCTTCCGACTGGTATTGATATGGATCAGTTAAGCTACCTGTAGTTTGTTTGCAACAGTCTGCAGATAGCTCAATTGTTTCAATTGTAAATACTTCTAATTTATTTCTATTGTTTGATTGTAATTTTCTTTGTCAATAAATATTTAAATAGTTAAACATTAAACAGTTCTAGACAATCTACGCTGCATCATCTGGCCAAAAGTAAGCAGAGCTTGTGTTATGGGTACTACTAGATAACATTTCTTCAACGGCACTTAGCTTCAGCTATTGCAGACCCTAACGCCTTCTTTGCTTGTTTTTAGACATAACTTGTGGTCAAAATCGAATACAGACTTTCTGATCTAGTTGAATGATAATTGTAATCTGTCATTTTGTGTATTGTTTTAGAAAAGTTCTAAGCTCATTGTAAACACTTGGTTATAAAATTAATAAATTTAGTTACTCAAAAGTATCCTAAAGTGTTATTTGTCTTCATTCAGCTCTCCCCTTCGGCTATTTTCCACTGACTGACAGCGTACTAACTATTAGCTTAGCTACGACTGTATCGAAGAATAAGCATATTCCCTAACGTACTAAAAATCAAGGAAAAAGAGAATATAATAACAAAGAAAACATAAACGAGCTAATTAACGCTGTAGAGATATTTCTTTAAGGATCAAATTGCTATTTCGCAAAATGATATAATTATATTGCTAACCTTCTCAGTTGATAGGTAAAAAATAAAAACTTGGATGAAAAAACCGACTACCAATCAATCTCTTCGGTAAAAATCAGAGGCTAGTAGACCTACTATATTAGTTTACTAAAGAATAAAATAGCTAGAAAATAAAAAGCGTGTTAAAACGCAATTGACCTCATTAACTTTATCATCGACCAATCCTACAAAAAGGCGGTTGATTCCATATCTCCCCATAATATTTAGAGATCGCTTGGGAATACCCCGCCCTGACTTGGCAACTGTTGAATATTCTGCGTCCGTGACCTCAAACCGTCCGGTCACGATGACTCACAGAATCGCTAATTTTCCTATCACGATCTTCAATGTTGTTCATGATGTTCACGAATCGAAACTTCGCTGCGTGCGTAAATAAGCATGTTCAATTTAGAGTCGATGAATGGGCGCTTCTAATAGAAACAGATTACTACATCGATTCTGATCAGTCAAAATCAGGCGAAAATATTAATTGCATACCCTAAAGCGCGCTGCACATTCTCGACGAGCTTATTGCTTTGTGCATTTGCATATTATAATTACGTTTATATTATTATAGATAAAAATATATATTTTTACATATTATATAATATACTTAACGAATTTTCTTTTTTTTTTAGCTCTTCGATGGGTATTTCCATTACGGACTAATGCGTTTCCACGCATCGTGGTTTTTTAATTTATTTTTATAGTCTTTTAAATTTGCATTCCACAAACATGGTTCCAATTGAACATTTTCAATGAAAGTCATTTCCAGTTCATTCGACCAATTCATTCGGCTCATGATGCACAAGCTCAATAAATACCTAAACACCACTCACGTAACGCACAACTGTTTCGATCATCGGCGAGTCGATCGCTAGGTACTGAGAAACATGCGAGTGTGGAGTCCATACAAGTTCTCGCCTGTTCTTGCGTTCTCGCGCTCTTTGTCTCGCGTCAAAAAACCGACAGCAAACGGAGAACTAGGCGAGAACCTGCGAAGAATGTGTGAACCGGTTCCACACTCACGTTTCTTGTGTGGTTCTCGCGTTCTCGCGAGAATGTTGAGCGCGCTTAACTCCATTTTGAAATGGCAAGAATAAAACAATTGAACCCATAACAACCGAATGCGGTGAGTATCAACTACAACGAATGAAATAAATGACCGAATTACCCTCGTAACTATTTGTAATTACTAAACTCGAAACTTCCTGAAATGAGTATGGAATTCCACAAAACTAATGTTATTTTGACATAGCAGTCCCAAAGGAAACTTAATAAATTAGTTCGGGGACTGAATAGCTAATATCGAAATGGAAAGTTGTGTCTTTGGGGAGCAAGGCCCAGAATTAAAAGAGGGCCGTATACTCTGAACGTCCGTAAATGTAAGACATAAATTGTGCGAGCGATTTTGAAACGGAATACAACGTGAAAACGTTCATTTTCTATTTGAAGTACAGATAAATATATCTAGAAGCGCTGGCAAGCGATATTGAATCGAAATTCATTGGTAGAGTGTTCAAGTTACGATGTACAAAATTGCTGATGGAATGAGTGAACTAGTAACGCCTTGCCTTAGGGATTGAGGTAGGCAGAAGAACCGGTTAGGTTGGGAACTTTAATTTTATCAGGTCTTCCCGTCTTTTGTTTAATTTCAGTTGGTTTGAGTAAGAGCTTTTGGCCACGAATGGTGAGCAAAACGAGCAACTAAGCATCTCCGCATACTATAAAACTTTTACAGAGACATTAAAAATATTATATATTAATTATTATAGGTTATGCTAGGTATCACAAATGATAGGTATCACAAACTGAAAAAATCGTTTTTTTTTTTTATTTCCTTCGTATAACATAATGATAAGATAAAATAGGTGTTGGCGCTGATTTGGGTCGGGTTAGCTCCTTATCTCATAAAGACTGGTTGTATAGAATAGACTAATATAGTCTTTGAATAAAAAATATTATCTTATTGAATAGTGAATCATTGATGTCTGGAGTAAAATTTATCCAGAGATTTGTATCGATTAAGTTTTGTGTGGGTTACAAAACTAAAAATGAATAAAACATTTATACCATTCTTTGTATAATATCGAAAGAGGCAGGACAGATGACATTGATTTTTAAACCGACAAAGTCGACGCCATATTCGGAAAGAAAATTATATAATATTATTATATTGCTTTGGTAAGTGAGAAAATAATTATGTCCAAACTAACATTTTGCACCGCCCCATTCGTAAGCCCCACGACTTTTATTATAACCTCATTTCGAATTCATTACTAAAGTACTTTATAAGTTTTATGAGCCAAAATTTACATTTCCGAGTCCACGAAAAGGTTGAAAAATCCAGTAGTTACACTTTCTGATATAATTTAGCGTTTAATTTTTTTTGTTGTGCAATGCACTGGAATTATGAACATTGGTAAAAAATGTTTTGGCCATCATGTTTTTCTCTTTTTGGAACACTACAAATTTTACTGCCTGCCGCATCGTGCACCCTTTTTGCATTATCTCCCTATTTTTTTGTAAAACTGGTTACTTTATGTTACACTTTTTGTTGCCCAGTGAGAATTATGAACATCAGTTTACGAGGTTATTTATTTTTATATGTGATCAGGTTTTTCTATTTTTGGTTCACACTTCAATTTTAACTGCCGCATTGTGTACGCTTTATGCATTACTTTCATATTTTTGTAAAACTGATCACATATTAACGAGCGAAGCCATAGTTTGTCTGATAAATACAATACCCAAACCGTTCTGTTTCTACCAGTCGACCAGCATGACATCTCAAGTACAAAAACTGCCCGAGCGGTTCTTAAGCAAATGAGAGAGAGAGTTAAATAAGAAGAGAATATACGGGATCGTGACACACTCTTGCTCATTCCCTTAAGGGTTAGCATTCCCTAAAGGCTGCCTTTTATCCTGGAAAAAACTGTTCATAGCCACAAGCATAAGTCTTGATCATAAACTACATTGACTTCAAGTTATTGTCTCGCCGAACCCAAAAGTCATATCGTTTAACGGCACCACAAAAATGCTTTCAACGCTGCAGGTGATGAATATCGTGTTTGTCAACGCCACGCCTTAGGTAATAATTTGTGACACGAATATTAAGGGGGCGTTCGTCAGGTTTTATTGGCGGAATGCAGTAACTGCCTTGTTATTTTTAGCGTCAGAATGCCGGAATTTTGATATTACGCCGATAACATTTGTACTGCTATGAAATTTAATGCACGATGTGAGGTATCTTGGTTCACTGTTTAGCAGCATTTTGTTTTACAACTGTGTTACTTACTTTGAAATGATTTTTAGCTTAGTTAGTTTCTCACTGTCAATAGATGCACAGGAACTTACCTGAAAAAGACAAATGTATTGTTAGAAACAGTCGACAATAAGCATAAAAAATTGCAAAAGCCGAGATAATTTTAACAGTTTAAACACTACTTCATTCACAATAACGCAAAAATAATTCACCTATTAACATAATAAAGGTCCATTTTCGTCACGGAGGACATCCACGTCCTCACAAAAGCCGGCTCTTCGTCACAGATTCGGGAACAATTCCAGGATCAGGACTTTTGTTCCCGCAGCCCCTTTGTCGATGGTTCACAATAAAATTTTATCCCGGAAACCTATCCGCCGTTACCTTTTATTATAATGTTGCAGCTTTCCGGGTACTTTTCAGTGGGCCCATTGTTGGCGGGGATAATGGGACTCGACCTTTTTATTCCGCTAGATTTTTGTACAGAGGTGATGCTTAATATGGCCTTTTAGGGAACTATCTTGGAACTGCTGAGCTAATAATGATTACTTTTGACTTTAACTGCTTGTTTGTAAGAGGGTGAAAAACACGCTCTTTCGAGAAACCCTGCCTATTAAAGTCTATGGTCTATTCAGTTTTACAGTTCTTTAAGGAACTATACAATCTAATTTTTAAATATACAACAACATCAATAGAAAAAGAAAGTAGTTATATAATTGTAAACCCCTCTTAACTTTGATAAATTGCTAAGAGTCGCTTTGATTTCTTCTGATAGATAGATAATGATTTATTAGTCAGAATGAGAAAATAGCACATGGTACACCTAGGCGTGAAAGTGCCAAATTCCTATCGAGTGTGTCATTTGAGTGGACATGGTTCTTTTTTTTATTATTGTTCCGAATATGGAAGAGGCTGATATCATAAATGGCGGATTCTGAGTAAAAACTTTTTTTCGTTTGAACTATTATGAAAATAACCATAGCTACCGGCTGAAATAACAGAAAATAAAAAAAATAACACGTTATAAATGGATTTCCATACACTTTTCTCTCCCGCTAAACGCGTTAGAAATGAAATTCCATAGAGTTTTTCCTCTCGCATTTCAGTGCGCCTGCAATGACGTATTTTCGACCTTATGTTTAGAAAAGAAATAAGCAATTTTCTTAGCAGGTGTAGTATAAAACACATTTTTTTAGGTTAGGGAGTAAAATATTAACCTTAGAATTTACTAACATCGCTTAAGTTCCACAGCCTACGAACTCACTAATAGCAAAACGATTGCGAAGAGCCCCAACCAATTTCACAAAACGCAACGCATGTACTGAATATTAATAAAGGCATAATCGCGATATCAGGCGCATACCGACACGCTTCGCGGAATGGGGGCACATACCACGCCGACGCTTCTCTTTGTATTAATACTTATAGGATTTCAGACGTCACGTTATGAGATCACGGTTCATTGATTAGAATTTGGATGTTCATATTTTTTTCTTAAAATCAAATAAAACTCAACGTTCTGACTCATCGGAGCGGGCGAAGCGAACGAAGATCTCAAGCAACGTGGGTGATTTGGTTGTATGGTGAAAAAGTCACAACTGTCCAACCGTTCAATCTCATTTGCATTACATTTATACGTAGGTGTAACACCAACGTTGACCCCCTCGATGTCAAGAATCCCCCTTTTGAATTTGTACACACTTTCCGTGGCACCCTGTATTTTTATGTACCTATATGAAACAGATCGTGGTTGAAGAAAACATTGTTTAGAGAACTTAAGGACTTATTAATTTAAAATGATACAACCAAAAAGTTTTAACATAATTATTTTTAGATTAAGTCCATCGCATCGGTTCTGATTTGTATTATTTGCTGCAATAAATATTTTTTACTTTTTTTTAACTTTTTTTTAATTTAAAACTTTTTGGTTGTACCTAGCAGGTTGTTTTATTTAATTTTAGTTTACAATAATCTTTGCTTGCATTTAAGTAAAACTCATCACCCCTCATTAACCAGATAGAGATTATTAAGATAGCCAAACATATTAAATTATTAAAACACCTGAAAATTTTATGTACAATTCCTTCAAAGCTCTACTTCAAAGGCTGAGGAGGGTACGTATCAATCAATTACAGGCTGACGCCTGAGGCGATACCGGTGCAGATAGGCCCACCCACTTTGTATAATAATTAAATTTACCCTGGTTTGTTTTGAGGGCTTTATTCTGTCCGCAGATATTCGTTGACGTCAGTGGTGTAGTAGAAACCTTCCTATTGTGTCTCATCCAGGTGGATGGGACACTATGAGGTGCTGCTAGAGCTTAAGAGCTGATCTATTTTTGACTGCATTTCTGGATAAATAAATAATGCTGAACAACACACATATGTCGCCCTGACTCTTAGGAGACCGGTGTCCTCAGGAGTACCCTTGCAAACATATGCACATTCACACACACACTACATTGGCTACATACACACACATACACACCCGGACACACATCTGGGTCTGTCTGTAGGTACTTACTCTTTTTAATTTTATTCTGTTGCTTTAATTATGTTTTTGATGTCACAAAATTACCTAGAATAGATTACCTTTTTTTTCCTACCATGTTACTTAAATAGATTCTAGTTTAGTTTCAAAGTCAACCTGTATTGTTATAGTATGTAGTCCGTGGAGACTGGAGGCCCTGGAGACTTGCAGTTACAGGTTTTTTCTAAAACCTATCAAGCTCCAGCCTCTCACAATACAGGTTTTATTATAGTTACGCACTGTACTTATAATAACAAAATTTTAAGTAAAACTTATGTGGATTAATAATATATAACTTAACTTATATATTATTAATCCACACAGCATCATCCCTAAGCTCTGTTTCGCTTGGGGATAGAAAAAGAAAGAAAGAAAGTTAGTTATTAGAGTACTTTATTGAAAAAAAAATCAATTACTTAAGGTCGTTTGTAAAACTCAAATGTCTGTATGCTGTAATATTTGAGGTACTTCGTCGACTTAAAATAAATCCCATCATCGAATATCACTGAAAATGGGAGTCATTAGGAAGTCAAAAAACTATCGAACTTTCACCTTTTCCTAAAGTCGATATAAAATCTTCGAGAGGAATATTATCGGCAAGGTAAATAAGTATGTACAATCACCTCCCATTATAAGCTAAGTACAATCGCTTACAAAAGTATATCTATCAACCACAGAGCATCTTTACTCCTATTCTCTATAAGCTCGTCATCTCGATTCACTGGGTCCAACGACTTAGCCATTCATTACCAGAACGGGAGACCTCAAGCGTCATAATAATGTCGCGGATTCCTTTGTCGTAAGGAACTTTTATGTCTGACTGTACAATTAGAATGAAACCAGTCAGATTTACTAAGATTTAACCTTCTGCTTGTGACTCAACATAATCCGCGCGCGGTCAGAGTGGGATGGAACCATTTCGAACTGAATCGAGCGTGGTCGGACGTTTATTTTGAGTATTCCTAAATGAGGTACTTTGACAAGGTTCCCATTTTGATCGTGCAGGGATTTTACAACCTTAATTGCGCAGTAGGGGTCGATAGCAAAAAAAATTAGTACTTTATCTAATTTTTTCGAGATTCTGTGTATTTTCTTGATAGTTTTACCGTAGTACTTTATAGCTATTCTGTGGTTTTACTAAATGATTTCATAATTTCTTGTTGATGGCATATACATGGTATTCCCAGAAGTGAAATAAGATAATCTGTAACCATTTGGAATAATACTTAACAAGATAAGACAAATCAACTACCCACACGTGGAAAGCAAAATTTCAAATGGCTGTCATTCGGCGCGGAAGAGGTTCTGGCCACTCTTTCAAACATATTCGTCGATAATTTTGGTCTAGATTTACGAACTAGATTCCGGGGATTAGTTACATAGTTACATAGACAAAACCAGCTAAAATACAATTTTTGGCCTGATATAGCACGATACCAGTATGATCAATCCCCGGCCATTAGAATTTTAAACTTTGTATTAAATGTGTATTCGGGAGATACCCTGTAGTTACGAAGACCAAACCAGCTGAAATGCAATTTTAGGTCTGAGTTAGCACGAAACCATTCAGTTCAACCCTCGGCCATTGGAATGTTAAACTGAGTATTAAATATAGGTAAAAGTAACTAATTTCCCTGGCATGTATAACCATTCCATGACGACCTCTGTGGCGCAGCGGGCGAAGGTGTGCCTGCGACGCAGGAGGTTGCAGGTTCGATTCCCGCCTCGGGACAAATGTTTGTACGATCTGCAGACATTTGTCCAGGGCGTTCTGGATGTTTTCTATGTATAATAAAAATATCTATCTATGTAGTGTATTGTATTAAGTATATCAGTTATCTAGTACCCATAACACAAGCTCTGCTTAGCTTGAGGCTAGGTAATGCTGTGTGAATTGTCCAGCATTATTTATTTATTTATTCATCTCATCTATGGTCTTTGCGTATCTTCCAAGGATCGTTTATATAGTGTTCGTTAGGACGTCAGGTGCCTCACAAAATAACACCATGTAATACGAATGTTACTGTAGATTAGTGTAGATACACAATATGATAGAGTAAGAAACATAGTGCACTTCAAACAGCGAAATTTCCCTGAATTGATACGATTATTTGATACTCATTCACGTAAGCAGAATCGTATAAATACATCTAACAAGGAAATCACACATATATTATAAATGCGAAAGATGTATGGATATTTGTTACGTCTTCACACCACTGAACAGATTGAGCTAAAATTTTGCATCGGTGTAGCTCTAAGCCTGGAATCAAACTTAGGCTACTTTTTATCCCATAAATCAGTTCCCATGAGATAGAAATTACCGTTGAACGTTTCCATATAAAGAAGGCGTGCGAAGCCGCGGGCAGAAGCTAGTTAATAATAATTTCTCGTAAGACTGTTTATAATGATCATAGGATTCAAAGGACACACGATTTCGCTCTTTGATGTTTGACTAGACAAGAATAATTTCAAAACTTCCCTGTAAACATGGTAATTTGTTAATTTTAACGTCTATTTCTTAGAAAGTGTTTCATCCTACTAATATTATAAAGCCGAAAGTTTGTGAAATCTGAATTTTTGTTACCTAGGATCTCACAAACTACTGAACTCTAATAACTGAACAGATCGATATGAAATTTCACGTGCGATTAGAGCTAAGCCTAACTTAGATAAAAGCGTATTTATTGTACTGAAAATACGCGTGCGAAGCCGCGGGCACAAGCTAGTTTCAAATAAAAATAAAAAATCTTTGCATCATTTGTTTTGCCACACAAAGTACGCCTCTGTCAACAAAATAATTTTGCTCTTGTAATAATTTTCATGTAGACGACCGAAAAAAATATGCTAAGGTCCACATCGCTTTGAGCATTTTATTTGGTGAGGGTACCGTGTACCCAAATTGCAATTAAAGTCAAAGGAGCCGGGTCTTAGAGGAGCAATGTACCGTGATCTAGGGCATGTAAACGTATTAGCACGTTGTGAGTCATGGAAGGAGGCGACTAAGCTGACTTTCGGGGAACTAATTTCAACGGTCAACGGTTACTCAGTGATCAAATGGGAAAGATTTAGGGTAGAAGGACGTTTTGGTAGAAGATAAACTTCCTGGCTATGCAATGTAAGACAATGGACTGGCATCAAATGGGTTGCCTGGAAGAGATCGCTTTCAGCGATAAGGCCGCCCTTTATACTTCCTTTTTTTTATAAGCTTTGGTATAATGAAGTGTTTTCTATCTATCTATCTATCTATCTATCAAAAAAATTAGAAGATCTCAAGATTCAAGTCTAGATCTAGATAGGATTTGACACCAATAAATTCAATAAGAGAATCAAAGTTATCGACATAGCTCTAATCATAGCATACACGACATACAGACATAGCTAGAATTAGCAAGCTGAAGTGGCAGTGGACCGGCCATAACGAGCGAAGAACAAACAGCCACTGGGGTAGACATGTTCTTGAATAGAAACCACGACTCGGCAATTGGTAGGAAAGAAACGGTACGCCTTGGCGCTCATTAGACGAGGCCTATGACCAGCAGTGGACTTTTACGGGCAGATGATAATGATGAACGAGTCTTAGCGCAATACGGTTTGGTCTTTCTTGATGCCATCGGCACGTTATTTAATTACAAAAATGTCAGCAACACTCCATAACGAATTGTACAGAAAGTTATTCAGGAGCGTTCAAACGAACGCACGCAATGAATAGTTATTTTAATTATTGTACCACTTACCGCGTTGTAATGTTTAACTTTAAAATATTGTTGGCTTTTACTTTAATTAATTTTCAGTCGTGTAAGTTTAATTTTGTTTGTGACTATAAATTGAGAAGATTAAAAGGATTATGTAAACAAACTGTTGCAGAGGACGCTGTTAGTAATAGCACAGGTATGTATGAGAGTTTTCGACTTTCATTTCCAACAAACAAATATTTCTGTGAAGAACCCTTCACGTGGCTATCCTGGCGGTCTACTAATTGCTAACTGTGGGCTACAAAATGTTTGCTATTTTGTATTTGACTGAACAATTCTACTATTGAAAATACATTTGAGTCGTTATTTAAGTATAAAAGATATAATCTAATCTAATCTAATCTAAGTTTGAATATAAAGTCGAGTTATAATTTAAAGATAAAACTCACCTCGAATTCTTTGTAAAACCACACCTCAACGGAAAAGGTCTGTGAAAAACAACCGAATAGCAAACCCATTATACCAAATAAATATAATAGTTAATGTATTAGACAAAGTAACTTTTTATCCAATCTAAGGTATAAAGGAAATATAAAATCGCTGACGCCTATCGTTCAGCCTGTACGAGTAAATATTCCAAATGGTTATAATAATCCTGAAATGCCTAGGAAACTGCCTATCACAGACGGCTGGCTAGTCTCAGATTAGGCTATAGGGCTCAAAGGTGAGAGTAGGTATACCTATTCAATATTGAATGTTGTTTGTGTTTCAGACGTAACGACTCTCTTGATTGGGGTGGTTCTGTGTAGAATTGATTCTCAGGCTCTATCTACATGCACCTTAAGACTACATGAGAGAGACTATGTGTGTAATTAGGGTTTCGAAGATCGGTTTCGAAACCCTTATGGTCTCGCTTTGTCTGTCCTTTTTTCCCTCCTTAATAACTCAGCAACTACCGCAGCGATCAACTTGAAATTTAAAATAATAAGACAATTCGTGCGCCTGTACAGATTTTAAGAAAAAAAAATGAAAAAAAATGAAAAATGAAATTGAACATTTTCCATACAAATTGAGATGTCGAAATTTTAAAAGAAACCTACAAAGTCAAGTGGGGTATCAAATGAAAGGTAATGGTTTCGACATTTCAAAAAAGTTTTTGAAATTTCTGTAGATGTCATACTTTTTGAAATATTTTGAAAATAGTCGAAAAAATACCCATTCCCCCCCCCTTATCTCCGAAGTTTGCAGAGCGATCCATTCAAAATGTATGGAGCGTTTGTAGATATAGATCTATATTTTACAGGAAAATTATAGAGAAGTCTGAAAAACTAACACTTTTTGAAAAATGGTCAAAAAAGGGGGGGACAATTTTCAAAAGGGGGGGCTACCCCACTGAGTGGGGTATCATATGAAAGGTATCAGTTTGTACATTTTAAAACCGTTTTTAAAATTTCTGTAGGTTTCATACTTTTTGAAATATTTTGAAAAAAGTCGAAATTTTACCCGCTCCCCCCCCTCTATCTCCAAAGTTTGCAGAGCGATCCATTCAAAATGTATGGAGCGTTTGTAGATATAGATCTATATTTTACAGGAAAAATATAGAGAAGTCTAAAAAACTAACCCTTTTTGAAAAATGGTCAAAAAAGGGGGGGACAATTTTCAAAAGGGGGGGCTACCCTACTGAGTGGGGTATCATATGAAAGGTATTGGTTTGTACATTTTAAAACCGTTTTTCAAATTTCTGTAGGTTTCATACTTTTTGAAATATTTTGAAAATAGTCGAAAAAATACCCATTCCCCCCCCCTTATCTCCGAAGTTTGCAGAGTGATCCATTCAAAATGTATGGAGCGTTTGTAGATATAGATCTATATTTTACAGGAAAAATATAGAGAAGTCTGAAAAACTAACACTTTTTGAAAAATGGTCAAAAAAGGGGGGGACAATTTTCAAAAGGGAGGGCTACCCCACTGAGTGGGGTATCATATGAAAGGTATCGGTTTGTGCATTTTAAAACCGTTTTTAAAATTTCTGTAGGTTTCATACTTTTTGAAATATTTTGAAAATAGTCGAAAAAATACCCATTCCCCCCCCCTTATCTCCGAAGTTTGCAGAGTGATCCTTACAAAATGTATGGAGCGTTTGTAGATATAGATCTATATTTTACAGGAAAAATATAGAGAAGTCTATAAAACGAACGCTTTTTGAAAAATGGTCAAAAATGGGGGGGATAATTTTCAAAAGGGGGGACAACCCCACTGAGTGGGGTATCATATGCAAGGTATTGATTTGTACATTTCAAACCCGTTTTTTAAATTTCTGTAGGTTTCATACTTTTTGAAATATTTTGAAAAAAGTCGAAATTTTACCCGTTCCCCCCCCCTCTATCTCCGAAGTTTACAGAGCGATTCATTCAAAATGTATGGAGCGTTTGTAGATATAGATCTATATTTTACAGGAAAAATATAGAGAAGTCTGAAAAATGAACACTTTTTGAAAAATTGACAAAAAAGGGGGGGATAATTTTCAAAAGGGGAGGCTACCCCACTAAATGGGGTATCATATGAAAGGTATTGATTTGTACATTTCAGAACCGTTTTTCAAATTTCTGTAGGTTTCATACTTTTAGAAATATTTTGAAAAAAGTCGAAATTTTTTTTCAAAAGGGGAGGCGACCTCTCTGAATGGGATATCAAATGGAAGGTAACAATTTGTACATTTCAAAACAGTTTTTAAATTTTCTGTAGGTCTCATACTTTTTGAAATACTTTGAAAATAGTCGAAAAATTTACCGCTACCTTACCTTGCTTGATAGGGATCAACTAAGTATGCAGATTGCAGAGAGACCTATCTGAAATGTAGGTACCTACTAGTTTTAGGTATTCATTAAATTTTGAAGTCTCTAACCGGTACCTTACATACCTACTTGTTCACAAACGTTCGAAACCCTCGGCGCGCGAGTTACACTCGCACTTGACGGGTCTTGTTTAATTAGTAGCTCTAATGATGTCTGCAAGTCGGAAACGTCACCTACACAGCCCGGTTTGATATGGACAATTTTGAAATTACTTCTGCGATAGTTCCCGCCGACCTCTTGCGACATGTCCACGATAAATGTCGCCGACACGTCCGCTACCATGTCGCCGATATGTCCGCGACAAATTTCGATGGCATGTCGGGTCGACATACGCGATTTTAAGTTGCTGTCAGGAACATTAAGCTCTATTTTGTTTATTTTCATTTATTGTTATTTTTTCATCCTGTTTATTAATAAAATAGGTACCTTAGAAACGTATTTTGTATTATTTGAGGCATACGGTTGATGACACACAGGCGATTCACTTACTAATGGAGGTGGCCCCGAAAGCTTTGCTTGGCTGAGAAATCCCAAAAACAAAATGATACCAGAGATACCTCAGCCAAAAATCTCCTCATCAAAAGTTGAGATAACATAAAAAGCCGAACATAGGAGCGGCTTAGCTGAAAAGTTGATCAAACAAAGTCACTGGCAAAAACTGAAACTGAACTTCATTAAAATCGGATTATGTCATGCATGTGGGGCTTTGTGTAGGTACTTATTGACGGTACGATAGACAAGTGCTCTGAAAATGTATGTGAAAATTTTAGGAATTTTTTGTTATTATAGTGCGTAACCCCACACTAAATTCGAAAAGACACACTAAAGTCGAAGTCGAAAATTTTTGCGATGTTATTTGATTTCTTAGAATTTTAGGAATGTTTCCAATGTAGCTCGTTTTTGAGTTCAGAGGGGAATGGGATAAAAAGCCTTTGTCTGGTGGGGAACCAGCTGACTATTATGAGGTTTTTTTATAATTCAGCTCTGCAAATAGAAGTAGATTTGCGGGAAGTTTTGTAAGATGTGGCGAAAAAAGAGCATGTCAATCACTCGATCATTCGAAAAATCTAAATTTTAAACAAAATGTATGAAAAACGACCTCGCTTCGCTCGCCACGCAGTAGGGGGGCGGCTAAAGGGAGAGAGGAGCGGAGCACATAACACATTTTATAAACTCCAAAGTTAAATAGGTGGATGGATATTTGTTACCATAGATTTATATTTTGCATAAAAATGTAGTTCTAAACGCATGTGAATCTACGGGCAGAAATCTACTGAGATATCGAACTCAATTCCATTAAACTGTTAACATTAGAAGTTAATCGGCTAACAATCTTAGTAATCGTATTTACTCGAAGCCAAATGCTAAAGTTTTCATTTTACTGCTCTTTTCAAATAATTCAAAGTAAACAACTTGTTTATTTAGGTTCCGTGGGATATTCAAGTGGCGAGACACAGGGAGTACAAAGCTAAATAAACCTTATTTGAGGGCACTGAAAAATGAAGGGATATTTAAATAAGGTCTTTACTTGGTCACTTGGTCACAAGGTTTACTTTTAATTTTTTGTTATTTTAAAAACAAAAGCTTTGTTCAGTTTTGAAAGTGTACAAATAAATTTCATGTGAATTCATTATCTTTATGGGACAGTTTAATAGTTGTAAATTTTTACATGCAAATATGATTTGCTTAAAAAATCACGACGCAACCGTATAGTTTACTCACTTTAAAAATAGAACATTATGTACCCAACTAAAAATCGAGACAATGAAGAAGTAAAGCTATAAGACATAAAGAAAGAAAAACGACGTGACTTTAATGAAGACAATTTTTTAAAATGTTTTTCCTCGAACTTTTGACCTCCCCGTAGTTACCTAATAGTTCACTGCCATCAAACCCCGTTCAGTATTAACAACTAATAAAATAAGCGTTGGAAAACTAACGTAAACAAACAAACACCATGTTAACCGGTCGACTGTCATCAATTTGTTAGAACACGTGTCACATGCCAAACGTTCATTTGAGCGTTGCTGGCATTTTGTGGTGTTATATAGTTTTCAACAATATCGTTACATGTGTATTTAATTTACTTTTTATGCATACCTACATTTTTTTAAACTATTTCTGCCTAACGTTCATGAGACTATTGTTGGCCTATATTTATTTTTGTTAAATGAATAATTTTCGACGATGACTTTTTCGTCAGTCCATTTGTTCTATCGAGCCATTCCACTGGTAGACTAAGGCGGAATCGCGCATCCTTCCACTTACACACCACTTTTTTAGAGCTATCCCACTGCTGGACTATGGCTGAATCCGAATCCTTCCACTTACACACAAACCTTTTTTTTTAATGACGATAAAATATTAAAATGTATTTTTTGTGTTCTTTAACCCACAGTTGCTAATACATAAATAAATAATACTGGACAATCCCCACAGCATCATCTAGCCCCAAGCTAAGCAGAGCTTGTGTTATGGGTACTAGATGACTGATATATCTACATAATATAATATACATTACATAAATATATATTTTTTATGATAATATAGAAACGACCAGAACACTCGAAACAAATATTTGTAGATCGTACAAATATTTGTCCCAAGGCGGGAATCAAACCCGCGACCTCCTGCGCCGCAGGCGGACCTTCGCCCGCCGCGCCACCGAGGTCGTCATAGATTTTACATAGCAAAAGAGGGACTGTCGTAACAATTTAGACCCAAAATACTTGATCCTCTTTTGCCAACAAATGCCTACTCGGAATTTTTTGCCGAATTTCGCGTGAACGAAACAAAAGAAACTCGATTTCGGTTTGACAGCTCAGGCGGTCATCAATTTTGCAGTACATGTGTTACGTGCGTTCGCCTCCATTTATCGGTAGGCAAGTTCCATTCATTGGGCACATTCCATTCATCTGTCAGTTTCTTGACTCAGCTTGACTCAGTTCAGTTTCTTTATTAACATTTTCAAAATTTCAAAAATTATTTTTTTTTTTCTTTATTAATAAGATATGAGAATACAGAGGACTAGTGTGTAATTTAGTGACTAATTTAATCCTTGTGAACATAACTTGTGACCTGTTTTTTAAGCCAAACTTTGCTTATTTAAGAACTTTGTGTATTGCAATCCTCACGGATTGCATTCATTGATCTAAAGCCATACATAAAAATATAAAATTCAGCAATAGCTACCAACATTAAAAAAAGAAAATATACATGTATATGGGGCTAGATAATGCTGTGTGAATTGTCCAGCATTTTTTATAGACTACCTCTGTGGCGCGGTGGGCGAAGGTCCGCCTGCGACGCAGGAGGTTGCGGGTTCGATTCCCGCCTCGGGACAAATATTTGTACGTTCTGCAGATATTTGTTCAGAGAGTTCTGGTCGTTTTCTATGTATAATAAAAATATCTATCTATGTACTCGTATATTATTATGTATATCAGTTATCTAGTACCCATAACACAAGCTCTGCTTACCTTGGGGCTAGATAATGCTGTTTAAATTGTCCGGCATTATTTATTTATTTATTTTATTTATTTATTTTATTAATAATTATTATTATTATTTATGTTTTTAGATAATAACACTTAAGACTCAGCGTGAGTGAACAAATTTTTTAGGGTTAGAATGACCGGGAAATAACAATTAAGAATTTTAATTTACATACAATATCCGTGGTAACAGATGGACATATTTCTATTTCTAATTTTATTTAAGAATTAAATAGGCTATGCCCATAATTCACACGCATTTTTCTTACTATATCCAAATCAATGATATATCCTATTGAAAAGAGAACACCATTATCAAGTTAGACACAACAAGTTTATTGTGAGGAAGGAAAGTTAGGGGTTTACATTTTTGCTAAATTAATACATTATTCAAACCTAGACACCATTACAACCAACTGTCGAAGAACGATTGAATGAGTGAACTTTACGATACCAAATACTCATTCATCCATTCATCATTCATACAGATAATAAACCTTTTATTCCAATACCCCGGCTCAAGTTCAAGTTACATTTAAAAAACAACTTTGCAAAACAAACTTGGACTTGTACCTTACAATAATAACACCTTCTTTAACTTGTACTGATGGCAACCATAAATAATACGACGTTCCATCATGACAGTTCCATTTGATATTTGACATCCATCACGTAAACATAACCTTGAATTCTATCATAAAATAACAAAATTTTGCCTGAGAATTAACACAACATGATTAGGTAGTACCTAATAAAATAACTAACTAATACACAACATGAGATAAATCAACCGCATATTATCTAATAATAACATAGAACAGAACAACATTGTTATACACAAAAAAAAGCTTTTCAATACAAACCTAAGAGTTTACATAAATAGTTGTGCCTGACCTTTGGCAATGGCTTTGTAAGTATATCAGCTCTGTTTTCATTTGAAGTTACATATTTTACTGTTAACAAACCTTTGTTTACAATATCTTTTATAAAATGTACTTTTATATCAATGTGTTTGGTTCTCTTACTATTTTCATAGCTTTCTATCATCTTTATAGTACTTTGATTATCTATTAGCATAACACTGCACAAGTCTTTATCAAATTGTAAGTCTTTTAACACTCCACTTATAAATACTGTCTCGCTTACAGTTAGTGCTGTCGCCACATACTCCGATTCAGCTGTTGAGAGTGCAACAGTCGATTGCTTCTTGGAACTCCAGCTTACTAGATTGCCACAGTGAAATATGGCAACTCCACTGATACTTTTGCGATCATCTCTTGTTCCTCCCCAATCAGCATCTGAAAAACTGAGTAAGTGTTTATTTTCTTGTTGCTTGTATACTAATCCCTTCTCTTTTGTTTGTTTCAGGTATCTTAGGATTCTCTTCGCAGCTTTCCATAGAGTTGATGTTGGACATTGCATGTATCTGCTGAGGAATCCTGTTGCGAATGCAATATCTGGCCTACTTATTGTGGCCAAATACATGAGCGATCCAACAAGTTCTCTGTATGGAACATTGGTCAATATTTCTTCTTTTTTGTTCATGTTCATTCCAACTTCCATCGGTGTACTTATGCCAGTACATTCATGCATATTAAATTTTAATAAAACTTTCTCTATTATTTGTGTTTGTTTTATTTCTAATCCTTGATCCGATCTTGTAATTTCTAAACCTAGAAACTTTGCAATATTTCCAAGATCTTTTGCTAGAAATTCTTCTTGTAGCTTCTTCATGATAGTTTGTCCATTTCCAATTATTAAAATATCATCTACATATATTAGTATGTATACATCGCTTGTTAAGTATAGACAAAAATCACTATGTGATTGTGTAAATCCATTTTTTGTAAGAAAATCGTTTAATCTCTCGTTCCAACAACGTGGAGATTCTTTCAAGCCATATAAAGCTTTTCTCAACTTTAGTACCTTTCCTTCTTTCTTATCTAGTCCTTTTGGATATTTGATGTATATATCTGTCTTCAACTCTCCATTTAAAAATGCAGTTGGTATGTCCATTTGTTTGATACTTAAATTTTCTTGAACTGCTTTATTTATAAATAATCTTACAGTAGTCATTCTGGCTACGGGTGCATAAACATTTTGAACTGTTTCTTCTTGAAACCCTTTGGCAACTAGTCTGGCTTTCTTCGTATCATCAGGTTTTGTTCGAAATACCCATTTAGTGTCAATAGCCTTATGACCTTTTGGTAGTACACATTCTTCCCATGTTTTTAATTTTCTATGTGCTTCTAGCTCCTTCTCTATAGCTTCTGACCATTCTTCTTGCTCTACTGCTTGTTCATAGCTAGTAGGATCTTCTGCATGTAACGCATAAGCTATATTATTTGTCATATCATAATCATTAAACCTTTTCGGTAGCTTTATTTGTCTCTTATTTAGTTTTTCTTCTTCTCTCTCTTCTGGACTTTCATATTCATCACTTGTCAATTCTTGTTTTTCCCTTTGCTCTGAGCTTTCAACTTCTGGTTTCTCTTTTTGTACCAAGTTTTCTTCTCCATCTAATTGTATAAAAACATTTCTTTCTTCTTCATATCTAAAGTTTGACTCATCAAAACGCACATCCCTTGACTCGATTATCTCATTTGTCATTGAGTCCCATAATCTGTACCCTGATCCACAATAACCAATCATTATCATAGGTTTTGCTCTTGGTTCTAATTTGTTTTGCTTCGGAAAGATCATACACCATGCTTTTGAACCAAAAACTCTCAGTTTCTCTAGTTGATTCTTTCCATACCATATATTAGCTGGTGTGTCTCCTTGAAGTGCTCTTGTGGGTGATCTATTTATGGTATAGGCTGCAACTCTTATTGCCTCTCCCCATAAATATTTGGGCAAGTTAGTTTCCAACAACATCGCTCTTACTCTATCACCTAGTGTACGGTTCATTCTTTCGCATACTGAGTTTTGTTGTGGTGTGTATCCACAAGTTGTTTCTTGTTTTATTCCATTCTCTTGATAGAACTCTTTCAACTCTTTGTTTACAAATTCTCCACCCCTATCTGTTCTTATTCTTGTCACATTTGTACCATAGTTTCTCATTTTATTTATATATCTCATAATATAAGTCTTTGCTTCGCCTTTTGTTTTAAGTAAGTGGACTTCTGTGAAATGTGAATAGTCATCTATTATTGTTAGATAATATCTTTCATCATCTTTAGTTATTGGTGAAATGGGTCCACCAATATCGCAGTATATCAATTCACCTATTTTCCTTGTTCTTGGTTTTGGTGTGGGTGTAAATGGACAGCGGGTTCCTTTAGCTTCCATACATATTGAACAACGCTCGTTAGATAATGGTAAACCAAGTATCTTCATACCTCCATAATTTAGATGACCCATCCTTCTGTGCCATAAATTTGTGTCATCTTTGTTTGTGAATAAAGCATCTTCTTGGCATAAATTCAGTTTTAATGTGAATAGTTTTACATTGTTTTCTCCTTCAATTTGCAACTTTTTGTTACCTATTTTTGGCACTTTATTTTCAAATTTAACTGTTATACCTTTTTCGTTTAGCTTCATTACTGATATTAGATTGTATGACAACTTTTCTAATATAAGACATTCATTTATCTCAATTTTTATCCCTTTGCTTGTCCTTCCACTCATATTGCCTTTCTTGTAGGCTGAGATAAAATTTCCACTTGCTATTTGAACTTTAATTTCAGGTATTTCGCATATGTTTGTCATAAACTTTTCATATTGAATGCTGACCATGTGGTGTGATGCTCCAGAATCAATCACGAATTCAATTTCATTTTCATAATGTGCATTTGTTGCCGAGTCATCTACAACATTAGCACTTGGTCTTGTTCCTCTGTTATTACCTCTGTAATGACCTCTGTGACTACTTCTACCTCTCTGATTTCCTCTGAAATTTCCTCTACCTCTTTGGTTGTAGCTGTAACTTGTTTGCATGTTACGAGGACAATTTCGGGCAAAGTGATTGGACTCACCGCAGGTGTAGCACTTTAGGGTACTACTTTGAAATACATACTCTTTATTGGTCGTGGGCCTCTGTTTGTCATTCTTTTCTTTTAATTCTGCATCCAGTAACTTACACTTCACAAATTCTATTGTGAGTTCTGTGTTCGTTGTTTCTAGTGCTGTTACTGTTGTTTTATATGCTTCTTCGACGCTCATTAGCAGCTGACAGACCTTATCTTTTTCTTCCATCTTAGAACCGTTGCTGTCTATGTCTCTAATTATTTTGTCAAAATTATTGAAGTGTGTCTCCAAGCTATCTGACCTTTTGCATTTCAAGCTAATAAGCTGCCTTCGTAAATACATGTTCGAAAGTGTACTTTTTCTCTCGAAAATTCTTCTTAAATTTTCTATCATTTCAAATGCCGTCTTAGCCGTTCTGATATATTCCAAATGTTTATCAGGCAACGCTTGTACGATCAGATTACGTGCCTTCGCGTCTTTTATTTTTATTTCAGCGTCTTCTCTATCTATTTTTCTTTGTATTACCTCTTTACACCCTTTTTCATCCATCGCCATCTCGATGCGGAACAACCAGTTTGTGAAATTTCCCGTCTCCAACTGTGGAACTCTAAGCATATTTTCTGCCATCTCTTATATTTTTAATGATTTTGATAATAATCTAGTACATTTCCAAAAAGAAAATTCCCTGCCTTGCTAATGGCGGCTCCCTACAACTTCCTACGCTAATCTTTGTCGATCTGACTGATTGTGGTCTCTGGGCCCATAACCTATTGAAAAGAGAACACCATTATCAAGTTAGACACAACAAGTTTATTGTGAGGAAGGAAAGTTAGGGGTTTACATTTTTGCTAAATTAATACATTATTCAAACCTAGACACCATTACAACCAACTGTCGAAGAACGATTGAATGAGTGAACTTTACGATACCAAATACTCATTCATCCATTCATCATTCATACAGATAATAAACCTTTTATTCCAATATATCCAGCTCTATGTTGACGGTTTAGCGTTCCAAAATAGGCATATAACTAATTATATGCCTTTTTTGGAACGTCATGCGGTTATGCCGTTTACTGCCCATCCTCTGCGAAACTTCTCGCTTCAGTGTGGCTGCGGTGCGCCCTTTCTATTTATTAGCGTCGTGGGCACTAAAACTGCTATGAGCAAAATATTTTTTAAGGATAAAAAAGTGTTGTTTTCATCTTTCGACAAACGTGCACTTTTCTATAACTATATAAATAAGGCTGTAGATGAGAACGCAAACTTTTCAACCAACAACGTGCCAATACGGCTATCTTGCCTGATCGCGGTACGTGCCTGTTTTCCTTTAATTAAGACCAATTGAAGAACTTTCTAGTTTCGAGGATGCAGCTTGTTTTCAGCAAACTTTTTAAAATCGATGCACAAGCAATGTTGTTGGCTTTTCGAGGGGTTTTAATTAAGACTTTGCCTTATAAAACGGCCTTTAAAATTAGCTAGGTTTGTTATTTACCGTTTTAGATATAAGGTTTTGAATAATGAACTATCTATCTATTACTTTTATAAATACAGTGGGACATTCGGTTAATCAGTTATCTGGTAGTAAACTAAGCTAAGCATAGATAGCCATAATTATGATGTTATGTAAACATGCCTTTCCCAAACAGGGGAAGTATTTTATATATATTATATATCAAAATCAGCAAGCTTGGCCGGCACCTTGGTGATCTGATTGGAGTGTAGGTGTTTATACACAGAAAAAACCTGCTGTGCTTTATATAGTAGGTTCAGCTATGATTTAAACTACGCTTTGTTTCTAAATCCATACCTAAAACACCTCTGAAACTACATGAACCTCATGAAAACGTTCACCACGATGCCTAAACATAACGTGTCTCGAAGCATGCGTGTGTTCTGTCTAAACAAAACTGAACTGCATTAAATTATCTTCAAGGTAGTACGCTGTAAATTATTCGCTGAACTTTGTTCCACCTACTGGTTACCACTATAGGTAAGTACGAGTACAATGAGACACAATGCGGAGCTCCTTTCAGCGGATTGCTCGATTTCTGAATTATTTATAAACTTTAAGAGCATCTGTGGGAAGCTGATGCTATCGAGTAGGTATTTAGATCTGGTAAGGTTTAAATATAATATGTGTAACAAAAGACTGAGAAACGCATTCACTGCCCAACCTTTGCGGCGCAACATGCACGGGCGGCTCTAGTAGGACTCGCAGAACAACATGTAAGTCAATTCTTTCTATAAGTCACACGACCATTTTGTTTATGCTCATATAAGTAATTTGTCTAAATATATCGATTATATAAATATATTAGCCTGACTCAGCTTAGTGCATTTACCCAACCCAAAAATTGGGTATGTCATTCAAGCAATGGATAATCTTTAAAGATACTAGTATAAATTGCGTTGCACTGTATAAACCATTTTGTTCGTAGTAGGTAGATACACGAATATACAGACACTGTACAATGTTATAGAAAGTTATTTTTGGCTTTTAAGACCAAGAACTGTAAGCGTTCGATACCAAATGGAATATTTACGATGAACCACCGTGGTACGTGATTAAAATAGAATTATTGGTTTGCGCTGCTTTCGATATTGCGTGTACCTAGTGTTAACGGAAGAACCAGCGTTTGCTATGATAACATGGCTTTAAACTATATATGTACGACAGAGAAATCGCCGGTTTTCTCGTTAAGAAACTGCGCGGGCACCAGGTTAAAGGTAAACCATGATAAAAGAGCACTATTTTTCCTGTTGTCACTGGACGCATACCTGAGTCCCTATGTATATAAGTAGGTAGTTTATGTAAATACATGTGGGTTTATATATACACAATGTTATGCATGTAGTATATTTTAAGCGTATTAAATATTAAAAATATCTATTTATTATAACTTTAATGAGCACATAGATCCCCTAGTACTATCCAATGATCCTATCCATCCACGGTTCTCTGGTAGAGTTCACTCTTGAGAGATAAGACCGCCACTTGTCACTTAGATTTTAAGCTGTTTGTTATATTGCTTCTATCGATAAGTGTGCAATAAATAATTTTCTATATCATGATCTATAGGGTCGGCATCTCTCATTTTTAACCGCTGAGGTTCTCAATTCTGCTGTATGTTTTTTTATTGAACATAATTTGTTAAGTTACCAAAATTGATAAAAATTGCGTGAAAAGAAGTGTTTTAGCTACAAGTGATGCTTATAATGCAAACTTCAAATGTATAGTAATTTTTTTTTCGCGTAAGATCTTTTGATCAAACCGAAATGACAGCGGCCGGCAGCGAAGCGACCACACGGCCGCGGCGGGCTGCGCCGCGCGACACTACCCCTTTTCTACAAGAACTAAGAAAAAAGAGTAAAGTGAAAACGATACAATGACAGTCATCATCTTTAATTATGTATATAATTTAATGCTTAGCTTGGGGCTAGATAATGCTGTGTGAATTGTCCAGCATTATTTATTTATTTAATGACATGATGTTCAGAAGTCAATCTTTATCTTGGATGTATTTATGTGACGCTATTTTGACACCATGATATTGGAGTTGGTGTTTTCTAGCCAAAACCGGCATAAAAACAGAATACTGACTAATTTGGAGTGCCTAAATGAGGCACAGCCTTAATAGTTTCAAATGTTCCTTAGTATACATTTTTCATGAGTACGAGGCCCCAGACAAAGGCAAGTATTTCATTTAATTATTCAATCCCAAATAACCTCCTATAATCTAATTTAAGTCCAAAATTATATTTGACAAAGCGATTGGGCGACATAACCGGCTACCGGGCGATAATTAACTCATTTTAATTTGGGTTCAGCATTAGGGTTGGTCCAAGTAGGTATTATGTTTTGATAACTTGAAATGGTGATTTAATCTTTGTATAAAGTTAAAAACAAAGGTATCAAACAAACAGATTTAAACCGGTATTCTGTCACCACCGGTTTACCGTATGGCCTCGGACCTTAATCGTAATAAAATTTTTGCTCATGAGTGGTAACCCTATTGGCAAGTGTGGCAACCCTTTTGGTACCTTATATTAATACTACCCCGTGATAATCAGATTTGTGTTCAACATAATTTGATACACGTTAATTGCATAATAATATAGTTTACCTTTAATTTATATTACGACACGTTTAAATCTTAATGGGTTGGGAAAAATATTTCATAACCTGAAGTGTGAAAATCGCGAAAATGAATGATTAAAATAACTATGTACCTAGTTTTTACAATGTATCATAAAGCTTTGGGTAATATCAAAGGTGATGAATTTATAACAGGTTTATAGAAAATGGCCACGATTTTTAGCAAATTACAAACGAAAGAAAAACAGACGAAAAAAATAAAACATACAAAAAAAAATCCAGTGCAATGTAAAGCCAGCAGAAAACCCAAGTACCTCCTGATCTTTATGAGAAAATAAACTCTTTAAACTGAACTTAACCAAATTTTGAGTTTGACAAACTGCTCTAGTTTGATCAGTTTAAAAGTTTTCATCGCCGCTTTTATCTATAACAAATAACCCGCGAACAAGCAATAGGAAGTAAAAACTTCAACGCTACTGTTGCCCTACTTGAGCTAAGCATGTAGAGATACATCATCATCATCATCAGCCCCTAATGAGTGCCATAGCGCCCTGTCTTCAGCTTGCCGCATACAGCATCTGCCTGCAGTCTTGCGCAGATCGTCATCCCACCAGAGATGACCCTGTAGAGATACAACGAAGTCTAAAAGCGTTAAACCAGCTCGAAATAATAGGGAAGTGTCCTGGTAAAAAAAGTATTATTCTATTTGGTCCGTCAGTTAGACTTTCAGAAGATATTGGACACATATTTTTTTCTTTTGTCAATCAAACAAAAACTGACAAAAATAAAGCGCGTCAAAGTTTGGGAGTGGGGGCTAGTAACGTCACACTTTGCCAAAAAGTGTCGCAAGGTGTGACGCCACGCGGAACTTTTACTGGCTATATTCTTCATAATATTTTGTTTAATCGACTAAAGAAAATATACGTATCCAATATCTTCTGATAATCTAACTAACGGACTAATAAGATATTTTTATGACACTAGCCTATTATAATTACTGGCTTCAGCCCGCGACTTTCCAGGAGGTTGGATAAAAAGTGGCCTGGACGTTATTTTAGATCTAGAACGACTTCTCTATCTATGCAAAATTACAGCCCGCTACGTCGAGTAGTTTAAGCGTTGTCTTTGCCCAAACACCTCAATACTTTTCTAAAAGTATTACCTCTATATTTCTAGAATTATTAAAGGATAAATAAGAAGGATTAGTAAACCAATTTTTAGGTTTTGCATAGAAAGAAGAAAGAAAGAAAGAAAGAAAGAAAGAAAGAAAATACATTTATTTGGACTATGCATAACACAACACATTACAATTATATATACATACAATGAGCATACAGGATAATATCGAAAGGAAACAGCAAAATAAGAGAAAAACAGATACAAATTAGTGGTAGTGTTAAGTACATAGGCCAAAAAGGCATAGAAAGAAGAGCTTCCTCACGTCACCATCAAAATATATTTGATTTCATTAAGAATTATTTATAGCGGTGTATTTTGTAGAATTGTGAAATCTAACGGAGAACAGTCATTGGCTTTATTCACACCCATACAGGATGATGCAATATTTTAACACGCTTCTTGGTCTGCAACAAGAAAGGGCTTTTAAACAGAAGTGTATCCCGAAATAAAAACCATAAAACTATTTCTAATAACGCGGCGCGCCACGGTCAGTGTATTGTTTATCGCATCGACTGTACTAGGCGGTTTCACACGAAGTGGAGAATTCTAGGAATATTGTTTATCTAAACTTTGAAGTAAAAATGTTTAGGTAACGAATTTATTCATATTAACAATTATTTCATGCATAATTCTAGTCTGACATTTTTATTAAGTTTATACCAATTTTATGTTAGTTTTATGGGTTTACATGTAATTATAATTAATTCTAAACCTAATGTTATACGTCCACTGCTGAAAGTACCCACCCCAAACAAGCCCCCCCCCCCCCCCCTCCTGTCATAATCACCATGCTTCACATCATCCATCATCAAAGATTACCTGTATCTTTTTTTTCAAATAACCTAGGTAAATAGAGATGAACTAGCTTCCGCCTACGGTTCCGCACGCATTTTTTTGGGATAAAAAGAAGCCTACATATCCACGTGATCTATGATCTCCTTGTCAATTTAATTAAAAACGTTGAGCCGTTAAGGCGTAAATAAAAAACAGACAGGGAGAGAGACAGAGCTTTTTTCCGCATTTTATTGTTAGTTATATAAAAATCTTTAATTGAGGATTAGGTAGAGACTGAATCTTTCCTTAATCAAAATATCTTGCGTGTGCTTAGCTTCTTTAAATCCCACAATATATAAATAAATAAAAATAAATAATGGTGGACAATTCACACAGCATTATCTAGCCCCAAGCTAAGCAGAGCTTGTGTTATGGGTACTAGATAACTGATATACATAATACAATACACTACATAGATAGATATTTTTTATTTTACATAGAAAAACATCCAGAACCCCTGAACAAATATCTGCAGATCGTACAAACATTTGTCCCGAGGCGGGAATCGAACCCGCAACGTCCTGCGTCGCAGGCGGAACTTCGCCCGCTGCGCCACAGAGGTCGTCTTAATAAAGTCTGAAACTTTTAAAAATACTTCTGAAAAGTGAATCCATAAAAAATATTCAAATAATGTTGCTTGGATAAGTAACCTAAATCAATACTCTATGCGCTCTTTCTAAGCCAATACAGAACGTAAAACTTTCCTCAAAGTTATCACTATAGCTAGATACTTATCCATTATTTTACAGCACCCAAACTATTTCTGAAAATATTTGGTAAACCATCAGTAAGTGGCGATTCGGGCGATAATGCCGCGGTATCGGCAGATACGCAATCAACCTTTAGTGCATCGCTGCCGTATCCCGCAACGTTATGACGGCGGTAACTGTGGTCTGTACGTAGAATACTGACATATTTTAACATAGAACTAGCTTAACTTATAAGTTAAATTACTATAGGTAGACCCACACAACTGTCGGATCTCTGTAGATCCATGTCACTATAAGAAAACAAACGCCAAACAAAATATTTTTTGCGTTTGTTACTATGACGTGGTTCTACCCGCCAGTGGTGTGGTCTACCTATAGTAACTTGTGTATATTTTGACGTGGAATAAAGGCACAATTTTACTTAAAATAAGATCCTGTTTCAGTTATTGCTGAAAAAAATAGGTTTTTGTAACAAAATGTAGTATGGGATTTGGATTTTTGGTAACTGTTATGCTGGTTTTGGTAACATTACGTGGAATATTGTCATATTTTAATTTATTATAGCTTCTGCATACCTACTTAGAATACTGGCAGATTAAAATACGAAATACTCAAAATCTAATTAGATATGTTTTTATGGCAAGTAATTTGTTGCAGAGTTTAGTAGGAGTGTGGGTTTTCTTGTTAGTTTGTAAGAAGAGAAGACTTCAAATCGACGTGTTTTTAAATGCTTATTTAAAAGAACTTCATTTGTCATCCCGTGACCACAACAGTGGATAAACCTAAAAAAAGTAAATAAACGAGTTATATGCACGTAAATAAGTAGTTAGTTGATAAAAAGCCTTGATTTGTTCAAAATCTCACGTATAGTTGAAATAGTTGCATTTTCTGATGTATGTAGGTACATTTTTTATTATTTTTATGTTAGTTATTGAATTAGTAATTAGAAAAGAAATAAAGATATTTTTATTTAATGTAGAAGTGATTTCTTTAAAATACAAGTTTTGTTTTTCACATTTAATTGAACTGTATTTATATCCTTTGAGAAAATAAAGATTCTTTAAACCCAACACAAAAGCACATATTTACCTGCCTACTTGTACCTGCACATACAATCTCATAACGCAACATTTCCCAATACCAGCTAATTAGTGCGCACAATTAGACCAGTGTGAGGTAGTGATCAGCCTCAATAACAATTAGTACCTCGCCTCGCCACAGTAAGCCAACAAAACAGTAACTCAACTCTACGATCGGACTATACTTTGGTCCAATAGTAGAAATTAGGAACTGGTTGGCCAATACTATACATAGAGCTCTGGGCGTGTACTCGTACAAACGAAAACGAAATTCATGATTCGATTTCGTGCAAACGCTAATCATATGCAAGCAACATAGAGTTGGTTTTGCACCAAAACGAAAATAAAACTTCGATTTTCCTTTTCAGAGTAGATCCCCTGCATAATAACTAGTTGAGGCTACGAGAATGACTGGAAATATCCGATAGTTTCAGTAGCTTGTGACTAATATTCAGTAGTTTTTAATATTTTTTGGGAGTCAATAGGTCCGGCTGGCACAAGACTTCCAGGGGTGGTGTACCTTATAAGAAGTGACTTATACGCAATATAAAGCTGGTTAGAAAGACAATTCATTTTTAATAAGTTTCTCAGTTTAAAATGATAGCTAGGCAGAAATAGGATTGATAGAAGTAAAGAAGATGCATCAAAAAATATTTCCGGCCGTCAGATGTAAGCTAAGAAGGTAGCTGGTAGGGTGACCGCGATATGTGAAGGCAGTTGGAGAAGACTTACAATCAGGGGAGATTGTGGTCTAACGAAGGACTATAAAATACGACAAGTACGATTCGGAATCGCGCACTAAGGATTCCCTCTAATTGTAAGCTTTTTTAATGCTAAATATCATCATCATTTTAGGTCAACGGGAAGTAGGTACCCTGTATATTTTCTGGTCCAGGGAGAAAATCTTTTTGTTTTTTTATTAATAATCGACAAATTTACAGTTTTCTGATTTTTGCCTTTATTTGTGCTATAAAACTTTGCTTCTTACCAAGTTTTTGGTCTATGGCGAGAATTAAAAGTACTTTTTTTAAACAATAAACTACAAATGTGTGTGTATACAAGTTGATGTACCTACTGCCCGTCATTAAAATAGTAGAACAATGACTCATTTGAAATTTACACAATGCTTTCTATTTATGACTAAAATTTAACCTCAATAGTACTCTATGAACTAAAAACTACACATTGCGTATAGTAGAGCCGTAGTAGCGCCTAGTACTACAGCTTAGTTTTTAATCCTTCTTCAAAATACGGAGGAAGGTAAAAACAAAAAGCCAATTTTAAAATCAAGTAGTTTTGAGCTGCGAAGTTACAAAAATGTCTTTATATAAATTAGTTATGGACAGAAAGTTTTTAATTTAACTTTTCAAGTTTTAACGCTAAATAAGTGGATAGGACTTTATCTTTTATTTATACACTTTTAATAGATAAAGTTTTCGCTAGAAAATGTTGGATTAAATTAGACTTGTATGCAATCTTGAGAAAGTTACTTAGCTCAGTCCCTAGAGTTTTTCTTAGTGCAGAAAGCGAATGCTTTATTTATACGTTGAATAAGTAAATTGTCATTGAATAGAGTAAGTTAGGATGACATTTTATGCGCATGATATCCTATCCTAGATATCTGTAATGCTAATTTAACGGACTTGCATTATGATATTTAAGATCAGTAATCGAATTGCTTCATGTTGCCAGTACAAAGGTTCATACAGTTGTCGGTAATATTTGTATTAAATATGGACAGCTCATATCATGTTAATGTAGTAATGTAATTATTCAAACATATATTTCCTAGCTTGCATTTTGTGGTTTGAAATAACCGACGTTTCCAAGAGTTCTATAAGTTCGAAACGAAATAAAGTTTTTAGTTGATTCAATGCAAACTTAACAAACACTAAATAATTATAACGGAAACATCTGTGGATTTCGAATGAGAACAAGTCTTTACATAAATACTGGCAGAAAACTTCCAAAAGCTTAAAAAGCAAAGCTCACCAGATCATCGTAGTAGTTCGCGATATGCGAATAAATTAGCGAGTCGTAATCCATATTGTCACACACACACTATCGAATTCACTAGCTTTTATCAATTTCACAAGCCAACCGAATGCCGGACGTGGGCCGTCGATTCAAGACGCATTGGTACAGTACGTCTGACGTGTACTAGCGTTGTAAAGCTAAAATAAGACCCAATTTTAAACACAAATCTTTGATGCCGGGGCGTTAAATATAGAGATGGTATAACCGCTTTTTGGAGCGTTCCAATTGTTTTTTGTTTTACTGTTTGAAATGCGCGTGCTTCGGCCGCCTATATCCTAGAGAGCACTAGACCTAAGATCCCTGTCATTGTTATTTAATTTCTTTTTGTGCTATCTCTAGTTGGTTGTCGTCATTAAGAAATACTGCGGTTGCTTTCTAAAAATTGAAATTCTATTGTTTCTTTTTTTATATTTTATATTGTACAGATCTATCACTAACCTAGCAAGGTAATTTATCATTGTGATTGTATTTGCTTTGGGCATTTTGAAGTATCATAAAATACAGTGTACTCGTAGCATTTTGTAGTGATTTGAAATCTCCAGTTCCAATTCCAATTTCCTGCTGAATATATGCTAAACTAAAACTATTTTCATAGCTATAGTAGTCATACATAAAGTAACCAGAATAAAGAAACAGGTGCCTGCTGACACTAACAAAGTTGCAGGTTTCCTCGCAAGATATTAAACTCCAAGCTCTATAATTATTCAAATTTAAGAGCAAATTTGTAAAGACTATCACGGCAACATTACTACACGAAACACAAACACACTCACAGCTTCATACATTCCTTTCGCGAGAGGAAGCAGGGCGTGCTTGACTCGTGCGTTATTTCAAACATTGCATGTAGTTTATTTTATAATTTCCACAGAGGTAGTTTACAGTGGTAAGTTTTGTAGAGTTTTTAGGTTAAATCAACAAGGTATAGAAAAATCGATATTTTTGTACAACTATCTCAATGCCTCTCTTCAATATTTCTTCCATATCTCATATTCATTATTCTTCAATTATGTTTTTCGCTACTGTCTTGGATTAGAAAAGTTTCAAGTATATAAAAATAACCTTCGTCAATATAAACCACTCTTCCCAAGAGTGGTAAAATAAAAGAATTCATTTAAAATGTCGAAAGATTAATTAATCTAACAGATAAACTGCCATCGGCACCCACAAGTTGCCTCTACCTACTACAGGATTAAGCTACAAAATTTAATTCTGAAAAGAACCAACTCATTAAATCAACAACCACATAACAAAGAAATACCTCCACGTGCGTCTGGCATCGGGGTTTTTCTCGATTTATATTGTGAAAGAGTCGAGTCGACCTCTTCAAACCTGCAGCTTTTTTTAAAATTTGCATACTGTAGTTTCCGCGTCGTGGCAATGACAATGTGGATGAATGTGAATGGAGTTCTGCGCTTGTTGTTTTAAAACGATAATTGTGTTGGGTTGTTTTTATAGGCCGTCGGAAATGTTCGTAATGGATTTGTTTGCGAAAGTTATGAGATTGGCTGGGTAGTTTTATTCATTGGGAATTGATATTGAAAGCGTTACAAGGTTATTTGACACGTAACGATGCACAATAACGATGATGAGTGACGGCTTTGCCGATTTTTGTTGCAGGTTATTTTCGTCATATCCTAACTTTTTGTTACTCATCGAAATATGGTAAGACTAACAGTTATTAGAATATACACTTATACAGACGAGATGATGTTCGCAGGTAGATGGTAGTACCTACCGATCGACACCTAGGAACTATTTGTTATGCTAACTATACAGGAAACTCTAGTAATCAACTAGATTATCATTAGATAAATAGTGATAGCCATCTTTTTATCAATTTGTAGCTGTTTTATAACAGATTTTAAAATAAACTAACTAGTCATAACATTTTATCTTTTTCCTTACATTTTAGGTATAAAATCTGAAACTAAAAATGCTAGCAGCCGAACCACGTTGGCTGTAAAAATAAATAGCTAGCACATGTTTGCGAATGTTATTGTTGGAGCTATCAATAAGAAGAAATGTTTAGAAATTGCAAACCACCTGCGTTTTGCTTACGAAGAAAATTTTAGAATGGACTCTTAATTTAATATTTCATGTTTCGGTGATCTTCATATTCTGACGTAAATATTTTGAAAGCTGGAAATCTTCAGCAATATCTATAATAATAGAGCACACTTTACCATAGGCTTTACCATGTGTTGTTGTATCCTTCCAATATAGATAAATTTGCAGTTATGTAAATTTATTTATACAACTGCAAATGTATCTATATTGATAGCAACCTAAGGTTCAAACTAAAATATTGTCAGAGACTAACATTGAACGACTTACAAAGCTCGAGAAAAGTCAAAATGCAGCCCCACAAGAGTTTAATATGGACAATCCAACTGGATACTGTCTTGTACAATTAAACCAAGAAACAATTTAAACTGCGAAACAAGCCAGAACATGAGCAGACAACAAGTATTTAGTCGTCATAAGAGGCGATAAGACCGCATAGAATTTATCGCGTTATCCCAGAATGCGGTCTGGCACACACTGCAGCTCATATGGAGATATAAATGAACTGGATAAGGCTATCAGAATAGCTATGAAACCATCAGATACATAGAATCAAGCTTTGCTAGATCCAAGAATCTATCAAAAACACTGATGAATAGTGCCAAACAGATCTTATAGGAATGATAAGAGCGAAGCGGCATCGGATGATGCAAAAGCCAATTTCTTCAAACAAAGTCTGTGGCAGCGGCAGTTTTTTGTTCCCTTATTTTTTTTAAACTTGTTTTTGCCCGCGGCTGAGCACGCGTTGTTTCTATGGAAAAGTCTCAAGATTATTTCTATCACATGGAAATTGATTAAAGGGATAAAAAGTAGGCCTGGAATAAAGCATCATATTCCAGGTCTGTCGACCTACATCTTCGCAAGATTTGAGACTGGTATGCTCAGTAGTTTTAGCGTGAGTTTGTTACTCACATCATCCATAAATTCTGAAGCAGATTATACTGGTTATCTTTCCATCGCATTGTTCTGTGATGCCAGTGAAATAATTATGAAGTAAATCCTTAAGGGGCGAAAGTTTGACTTCTTGTTTATCGTACACGTGCACATTATCACTTCCACCTTCTATGACTCTATCCCAGCTAATCCAAAGCACGCACGACCTGTTGCCTCTGGAAAACTTCCAGTTAAGTGATATACAGTCAAATAAACCGCTTTAGTTATCATTTACATTTTTCAATTGCCGCTTTCCGTGCCAAGAGTGCGTTTAAGAGTTTGGCAGAACGAGTGTAATGCTTGTTGCGTTGTTTGTTTTCTTTTTTAATGTTTCCGTGTTAATTCAATTAGGCGATGTTTGTTGTTAAAGAGTTGCTTTGTTAAGTGTGAGTTGAAGTGGAGTAGTTTTGTTTGATTTAACGGTTGGCATTTGTTTAATATTTAACGTCCACGCGTTCAAAGTCCACAGCGAAACTTTTTGTGCTTGATTCAAAAAGCTGTATTGCCTTCGTTGTTTTCGTTTGTTTTCTCGAATTGTTTCCCAAAACTGTTGGGGTTTTTATACGTATCACTCTCCTCAATCTTTCGGATGAATCGCTTTGAATAATAAACGAAACAAAAAACGTTTTTCCACCTAAATACGAAAATTCCTCATCTATATTTCACGTTGCCGCAAGTGCATTATCCTAGAAGGTTTCGCATAATATTTTTATAGGGAAATTTCCCGGGACATCTCCAAGGGATTGACTCGTAGAAACGGGAACCTGGATACATATGTTATCGGTACGTGTTTGTAAAATCATAACAAATACATACACACGTGACCTGCATATGGAGTTAGGTTACGGAATGGAGAAGAATTTCGTAATAGATGGGGAAATATTGGAACGTTTTGATTTTACTGTTGTTTATAAATAATGCGTGTTAAAGTGATTATAGAAAAATCGCACGTTAACTGTTTCTTGAGCGACTTATTAAGAGACAATTTTATAATTTTCCGGTAAAATTATTATTTTAAACTAATTATACATACTCGTACCTAGCGATTTTAAAATCTGATAATAAAACAATAGCGGTAAAAAAATTGTTTCGTTAATACAATAACAAAAAGAAAATACTTAAATAAAAGAGGAAACAAAATCGCTTTTCGTAATATTCAGGCATTGCTCCTTAATTTACGTACAAAAATGCCATACAGAATTTTCTCCATAAATCATGAGAAGCGTTAAAATTTTATCTCAATGATTTATATTACCTACTTTTGTGTATAGGGAATATTTTGCGTCAGAAAAAATGTATTATATGAACATAATGTAAGTACCTTTGGAGCCTCGACGTGCTAAACTCATATTTTATGAATGTCATGGGCAAAAAAAAATTCTTACGCGTGAATTATTTAATCTACTTTTCCATTAGGGTTTTGGTAAAATGACACAATTTATATTCTGTGAGAGTACAAGTCACGGTACTAACTTTGCGGAAAGATTGGGGTTGAGATCAAAATTAAAAGGCATAATGGCTGTTTCTTTCTATTTCTTTTTTGTGTCTTTCTTTGATTCAAAAAGTGGGTTTTGTCTTCGCTAAAACAAGAAAAAAGGTTTCGTTTACTAGAGTAAATTGTTTCCAAGTTAATTGTGCTATAAAACTTATCTGCATGCTAGTAGATAGAAAATCTTTATTACTTAGATAACTATGTTATATAGCTTTTATCAACTGATCCAACACGTCCATAATCCGATCTTTTAGAATTATTATTATTTAGCCTGAAGTCTTCCACCTTAGGGCAAAGGCCTCACTTTTCTTCCAGCCCTAACCCATAATAAATACGAAATGATTTTAAGCAGCGATTTAAATTCAATAGGCTGGATTTCTTTCATTTACTGAATAGAGGTTTTACGTTTGGGCGTTATGTTTTAGACATTATCCCGAATCGTTTTATGCTTTTAAGGCTACATTCACACGGTCAGTATACGAACAGAGCGATTAAATGCGCACTACCACAGAACACTATGATATAGAACACTATGGTAGAGTGATACAAACATATGTACTAGAGTGTTTAAAAATACCTAGGAGAGCGAGTCTCTCCCGCTCATTCAATTATTATACCGTATGTTTTTTAGCTAGGACACAGTTTATGTATATTTTCTGGTTCTCTGGCTCTCTCTCTTTGGTTAGAAAAGATACAGGAAAACTATCGTAGGAAATGTTAGCTCTATTTTTGAGAAAGAGTAGAGTCAAATCCGAAATTTTGCTCTATCAGTACAGAGGACTGAGATTATTTGTGTGGGACGTCATTACGAGTGCTGTTGTTTCTTGATACCGATCAGTTTTAACATTGAGTGATTCTTTCAACATATCTATTACAACCATTTCCAATTTCTGTACGTATACTAGTACATATAGGTAGGTATGTCTATGTCTATGTACATACAAGCAGAAAACAAATGTTGGTCTTCTGTCAGTTTGCACAGGACATTTTACAGTTATACATACGTCGGCAACTTTTTGCAACTGAGGTTCGTGTAAGTTTAGCCTGAACAAAATTACTTCACGAATTTCTGTGGGCACTGCTCGAATATAAAGTAGTGCTTAATTCCCAGGCTCGGTTTATTTTGTACGCAATTACCCCGTGTTAGGCATACGGTAAGTTTTATGTCTTTATTATGTGCTGTATTTTCAATGATTTTAAGGAGTAAAGTTGCTATCAGATTGGGAACAGAAATCTATTAAATTTTGTTTAAATTTTTCTTACTGACGTTTTTCGTGCGGTAACTGTAACTTAACAAAGTTTTACAAAATCTTGCAGTTAAATTGGACACATCGCGTTTCATTTGTATTTAATTCCTGACAAAAGGAACTTAAAATACACCACTTGAATCTTTACAAAAGTTTAGTTATATCTATGCGAATCTTCAGATGACCTGAAACGTACACAGTCCTACATTTTTTACCGGAGAACTCAGCGCTCTTTGAGACAATAAAAGCAAAAAGCTGTAAGACAAGAAAGCGGCTTACCCCGGGCAACGTCCGTTTCTCATGGAGGGCCGACTGAGCGCTGGAAGCGCTTTCTGGATTGAAGTATGTCAGGAACGCGCATCCTGTAACAGATAATTAATAATTAGTATTAATTTCATAGCTGATTTGAAAAATAATTTTTTTGCTTAAAATAACAACAACAAAAAACAGATTGTCAGTAGTAGGTATTAGGTTTCCTCACATATAAGAGGATTGCCCTTCAATTGATTTTACCCATTGCAGAAATTTCACCTAGACAAATAATTATTACATCTAGGGATCAAACAGGATTTAGATAGACTGTTGAACAGAATAGGGTTGTCATGAATCTCAGGGTCAGGTTTACACTTTACTTAAAAAAATGTGAAATCATTATCATTTGCAGTAATAACTACACCTATAAATATGTATAATACTGGACATCGAACACTCTACGTATTTTTCATTTACCCTGCAACCTACGTAAGAGAAGTAAAGTAACAAAAGAAGAAAGCTTTAATTTAGCAAAAATCCTTGATTGTTTAAACTTAGGACCAAATTAAAGCTGCAGAGTTTCAACAAAGTAGTGTCAAATAGGTTCCTACAGGCTACTTGCTGATGCATCAGTGGAGACCATAGCTGCCACGCTCGGAATCACAAGTAGAGAGCTAATCTCACAGTGAATAACTACCGTTACGTTATCCAATTACTCTATGAAAAATCGTCTCAACAACACAATTCAAAACTATTACTGACAGACGGAGAACATTGAGTAAAGGGATACTCCGCGAAATATTATCGATGTATCGCTTGAATATTGAGTGAGGTGACAACAAATGAACATTCGATGTCATCACTCCTTATGTTCAATCTACTCGTATGTCTGGTTCTGTCTATCATCGGTTAATTTGGAATTTCAATATAGTGGAAGTCGACATATAATTCGATACCAATCAGTAAAGGGATTTGGTATAAAATTTTGCATTAGCAGAGAGCATAATATGCAGGCTGTTCTTGCAAAATTTTATACATATTATGTACCATGATGGGGTAATTGTAAACTTAAGAGAAAACATACTGTAATAGCTCACAGATTGCGCTCCAGGCACATTCCCTTAATAAATTTAGACATTTAATGAAAATATAAAACTCGCCCAATTGTGACACATGTGGCGTCATAAAAGATTTGCAGCATCTTCTAGCAGCATCTTCTAGTAGAGTGTGAGCGGAGCGAGTCTATAATCGCTGAATTAAGTGACTTGTACGATGATAACCTAACGGATACTGGTGTTATCCAAATAATTTTAACCAGTCCGCTGAGTGATGCGGCAATTAAATTATTTAGTTTACTTTTAGATTTATTTTAAGTAGGTAGTTAGTTTGTTAAAATACGGGACTGAATAGTCACCAATGACTCAAAGTCCCTTACGTAAATAATAATAATGAAAAAGGATAAAGAAATGTCTCAAAATACAACTCTAAAATAGGCGAAATTGGGTGGATGTTGGGAACGGGTATAACGGCCGAGAAAAGTAAAACCTACGAGCGATACGATAACATTTGAACTTTACAACTCGACAGCTATCGTTTTGTTCCGGATCGCGATCATTTCCCGTAGTATGCACCCCTGGATCAAACCGAGGTGTTTATTTACCCAGCTCGAAAATATCCGCGCCCAAAACATTTCAGAAATTCCTATTCATTCGAAATACAATCCACATAATGAGTACGGTGCGGTAGGAGGCGTTACGGCAGCAGGATTACCGTGGCTTAGATACCGCTGGCTCGGAAATAAAAGCGGCTAACTGCTAATTAGTGGCCGGCGATGCAAATTCAACCCCTGAATGCGATGATATAGCTGTGTGCTATTTGCCTGAATGTGATTACAATGCAGCAAAGTTTTTGGCATGGCTGATGAGCGTGGGTAATCGTAAAGTTTAATTGATTTGTAAAATTATAACTAGAAATCTAACTAAATGAAATGTTGATCGTTAGTAAACTCATCACTTGAGAACGCCTGTTTATGGTTCGTCTATACTAATTTTATAACGAGGAAAGATTTGATTGTTTGTTTGTTTGTATTAAATAGGCTCCGAAAGTACTGGATCGATTTGAAAAATTATTTCATTGTTAGAAAGCTTACCTTTTCAGGGAATATAATATTGACCAGTATAATATTGTTCCACTTCTGGACGCAGGCCTCCCCCTGATAAGCACCTTATTGACTTTTATCTCATGGGATCGTAGTTCGGTGGTGGAATTGTTCTGCAGGGTGCGTTGCTGCCCGCTTCCGCTGGATATCCCTTAGTTGTCTCTTACGACACCCGCGGGAAGAATAGGGGTGGTTTAAATTCTAAGCCGCACAACATAGCTGTTGAACATTCGTCCCCCAAACAAAACGGGGTTTTACCTTCATCACTACGCTTGGCCGGCTGATAGGTGAAAATTTATCAATTGCAATCTTACATGAAGGCTGAAGCCACAGCCCGCGGCTGGTGTTATGGTAAAAAATAAGAAGAGCCAAATCTGGGTAAGCTTATTTGTTTAGTTCAAAATATTTGTTCTTTAAAATAGCTTAAAGAATTAGCAAGCTGAAGTGGCAGTGGGGCGGCCTTATCACGCGAAGAACCGACAACAGCTAAGGTAAATGTGTTCTTGAGTGGAGAGCGTAACTCGGCAAACGACTGTAGGCAGATGCTGGATGCGGCAAGCTGAAGACAGGGCGTTATAGCGCTCATTAGGGGAAGCCTATATCCTGCAGTGGACTAATATAGATTGATGATGATGATGATGATGATAAAAAAGTAAAGGTGGTTTCCCCTTACGTTTAATAGACCCTAGGTGCCCCACACGGGGGCTAAACGACTCACACCTTGTTCATATCTATTGTTTCATACCCTGTATGAATCAATAAGTGTTAGATGTAGTAAATGTAGTTTACACAACATTCGATCTAAAGGATTGGGTAGGCACCATTTCAGTCTGAATAATATCGGCTAGTCTGGTCACGACCAGAATGTCATTTCATTAGCTTGCAGCAGACAATATCATATGTATCCATTGTGCAACACAGCTTTATAACTAACAGGTTTAATTGGGCTATTTTTTTTTAAATATGACAGTTTTTTGTCCAGGTTATTTTGTTTGGTTGATATTTTTTGTTTGGTTATTCTGCACACGCGTTTTTGAAACAAAAGAAGTATATTTCTTTCCACGTCATTGAATTATCTCTTTGCCAAATTTTATTAAAATCAATCCAGCCGCGAATCGTGAAAAACTAACAGACAGAGAGACAGAGCTAATTTCGTATTTGTATTTTAAGTTTGAAGTATTGATGCATGACTTGTGTCATGACAGACATGGCGACGCTATAAGAGTTCCTTGTTTACTACGGAATCCTAAAAATAGGCGACCTTACACACGAAAATCACAACAATTTCTGTAAGCTCAAAAATTATGAGTTGGCAACATCGCACCGGAAATGTATAGGCGCAGGAAATGAACCCGTTAGCGCAATCCAAGATGGCTACCGGAAGTGGCCAGCGATTTATTCTCGCTGGACTCTCAGAAGCTGTATGAAAGTTTATTGTAATGCAAATGTAATACTTCGCCGAGGTAAGATGAGACTGGAATTAGGTTTATTTTATGCTGCGCACTTTGCTTAGGTGAAGTTAACACTAAGGTTATATGGTTAGGGTTTAAAATGTAACAATACAAAAATATAGGTACTATCCTACAAACGGATGTCGGAACCTCTTACCTGAATTTAAGATTTTTGTCGTCTGATTATGTTTTTTTACTCAATTTTACTCAATATGATTGGAGACCGAGTTTACAAAAGCATACATAAATAATTAGCTAACCTAAAACCATAAATATAATTTTATCTGCTAAGTTTTTGTAAAACAACAAATGGCGTAATATCCAAAGCGGGAACGAGCGAGCATGTAAATTAATCGCTAAAATTTCCAGTGGATTCCTTGCCCACTTTATTTATTTCGTCCCACTTTTGCTTTAGTGGATTTACTTGTACCTGCTTTACCTCGAGACAAATGTAGGAAAGACTCGCGTCTTAGTTTTAATATAATTTCTTTTAGTAAGTAAAAGGTTTTTAGTTTTACTTTGTTTTTAAACTAAATGGCATGGATAAACCTAGCCGTGGTGACTCACCAATTGCGTACAACAGGGAGCCCGCGCGGGTCATGCGAGGTTAACTGTCCAAAGACCACAATGATCTTATGTGGTCTTGTGGACTTGGCAGGACATAATTATCATACGGATTATAAAAAGTGCTGGGACCAAGGGATATAATCGATATTCTTTTTCGAATTCATTCACGTTTCGGACGCCTACAGTGCAACACTGCTTTATAACTCGTGAACTTAGAAAATTAAAATACTGTGGCTAAAGTTATCCAAAGTGTCTGAGTTTTTGCACACGCTAATTGTTTACATATAACATTATTGTATATCAAATATCTCGGCTATTACAAGTGGTTAAATCAGTGTACTTAATCAACATCTTACATCGATTACTGTGACAATAAATAAATCCACCCGCAAGTTCTATCTAGTCAAAAAGAAACGGACCGCTCGCACGATACGCGTAAGCGACACCGTGAGCACTGCACTTACGACATTATTCCCGCGAGGATTGCTGCAATACCTTGGCTACTGCGTTGGGCCTTTATTAATGTGCCGAACTATTTGCTCTGACTTAAAATAATTTGTTGCGCTGCAAAATGAAGTGTGCTGGCTGCATGAAACCTACGAAGGAGGTAAATTCAATTAAATGCTCAAACTCGTCGTGCGGTAAACATTACTGCGCTGTGTGTATAAACACCAATTCTTTAGCAACTGAGCGGAGGAAGACCTGGAAGTGCTCGGAGTGTTCGGCGCCGGTTAAGAAGGGAGGTGATTACTTACTGGATCCCGCAAGCCCTAGCTTTAATCAGAACGTAACGCATCGCAAAAAATCTGAGGAGATCACGCCGAGTGACCAAAGTGGATCTGACGTTAAGGACTTGACCCTCGAATTGCGTAACCTAACCAAGCAGTTTGCATCTCTAAGTTCGAAATTGGAAGAGGTAACGGAGTCTCTCTCACACTGCCACGTCCGTATGGATCAGATCGTAGACTCGCTCCAGGCTACAGATGCCCGTGTTAAGCGACTAGAACAGCGAGACCAGGAAGTTATCACTCTAAAAGCGTCGGTACTGGAACTCCAAACCGAGCTAAACCTCCAGGTTCAAATCGGACTTCGGAACGAAATCGAGATCGCTGGAATTCCTGAGACCCAAAAGGAAGACCTGCAGCGCACCGTGTTTCGTGCTACAACTAAACTAGGCGTTGACCTGGAGGAGGGAGACCTGGACTTCATCACCCGAGTGGGTCCCCGCCTTTCACCATTGGCTACTGGTTCCCCGAATCTGTCCAATAAAACACCAAGACCTGTCGTAGTACGTTTACTTCGCCGTTCGAAGCGCGATCAGATTTTAAGGTCCTCAAAATCCCACCGAAACATCAAAACATCAGACTTGGAGCTGCCCGGCGAACCTTCCAGAGTCTACATTAACGAACGTCTCACAAAACAGAATCGTGCCTTGTTTTGGGACGCTAGATCACGTGCGAAAAATCTAGGGTGGTTTTGCTGGGTTAACCAAGGCACGATCTGCGTGCGAGAGAGCGAGGGTAAACCAGCCCAGGCTATTCGTTCTCCTGGTGACCTTGAACGGGTACTGCCCGTGGCCTGTGCCCTGCCTCCAGCTCCAGTACTCATTTCAACATAGTCACCTTTTCACATCCATAGTAGATTAGTTTGTTCATTGTCATAGCCTACACATACTTAGTTTGTAAATTTGTATCCTTAGTTAATGTTGTCACCTAATGAAATTGGTCAGGATCTAGAGTCTCTTGGGATCACATGTCACAAGCTGAATGAAATAGAAAACTGCATAACTGTCTTTACTCCTAAACATAATTTTAAGGTTCTAGCCTTAAATATTAGAAGCATTCACAAAAACTTTAGCGCCTTCCTTGTTGCTTTCTCACGCCTTCGGGTGACGATTGATGTGGTTGTGTTGTCAGAGTGCTGGTTGCGTGATGGTGCAGCTGTCCCGTCATTATTAGGCTATAACAGCTACAGCACTACACGTCATAGAAATCAAAATAGCGGCGTGGTAATGTATGTCAAGAATTCCTGGAATGCCTTTCTGTCAGAATCTCTTATAGAGGACGCAGACTGTCTTTTTGTAAGAATTCCAAATGTGGTTTGTATCTTTGGGATATATCGCTCTCCTACAAACAGATGCCTAGTGAACTTCTTGGAATCTCTTGGAAACTTCCATTCTCGTCATACTCGCAACTTACCAACTCTTATAGCTGGTGACATAAATGTTAACATTTTGGATAGCTCTGCTTCAACAAGCTTAGAATATCAATGCTTTATGGCGGAATATGGCTTTCTTCCTACCGTCACTCTACCTACTAGGGAATTAGCCTGCCTTGACCACATTTATGTTAGCAAGATTGATTTTAATAAAACTGTAGGTATTGTATGTGAGGCAGATATTACAGACCACTTTCTTGTACTTTCTGGAATCTGTATAAATAAACCCAAACAAGCTTGTTTAAGTAGAGTGAAACTTAAAAGAGACTTCGATGCCATAAGAAAAGAACTTATGGCAGCAGACTGGAAAGCATTATATAGCTGCATCACGGTTAATCAAGCAGCAGAAACCTTCACCAGGCTTTTAACTGACACTGTCGAGAAACATACCACCCAGGTAAAATTGAGCCGATCGAAACACAACCTGAAGCCCTGGATAACACCAGGGCTTATGCGTTGCATGCGCCATCGCGATCGCCTGCATCATGAGTCACGAAAGGATCCGAGTAACGAGATCCTTCATCTTACGTACACACGATACCGCAACTTCTTTATTAGTCTGCTGCGTAGGTTGAAGAAGGAGTATGAAGCCAATGATCTGAGAGAGAATATGCGTAATCCTAAAAAACTATGGAATTCCGTTAAAAATATATGTCACATAAATAACACAAAAAAAGAACCCGAGGAACTTTTAGCCCTACCCGGTTCATCAGACAAACTAGACTCCATTAATCGATGCAATGTTCACTTTTCTACGGTAGGAAAAAAACTGGCCGACAATATTCTCTCTAATATTGCACATAGCGAAACGGATTTAGCTGACTGTGTCAAGCTTCGGAACTCTCCAGGTGACTCTCTCTTCCTGAATCCCACCGACGCTGTTGAAGTTGAGAAACTGATTGTGGGTCTGGATAGTGCAAAGGCTCCCGGTATCGATGGGCTAGGAAATATTCTTATCAAACGTATACGCGAGACTATATCGGAACCACTTGCCTTTATATTCAATTTGAGTTTACTTCAAGGTACCTTTCCTCATCTCTGGAAGATAGCATCTGTTTGTCCAATCCATAAAAGCGGCTCCAAGGACACCGTAGACAACTACAGACCAATTTCACTTCTTGGAGTATTTTCGAAGCTACTGGAAAAAATTGTAAATCGGCGTCTTACTGGTTTTCTTGAGTCCCGAAATTTAATCTCCAGCAGGCAATTTGGTTTTCGCCCGGGAAGATGCACGGAAGACGCGTTATCACTACTAACGTCTACTGTATCGGGTCACCTTGATACGGGTCAGTGCTGCTTGGGGGTTTTCCTTGATCTCGCTAAGGCCTTTGACTCCGTTTCCGTCCCAATCCTGCTGAGTAAGCTTGATAGTCTTGGTGTTAGAGGTATTCCTTTGGAATGGTTCTGCAGTTACTTGACGGAACGGAGTCAGTGTGTTAGAGTCTCCGATACGATAAGTGAACCACAGACTATACATTATGGGGTCCTGCAGGGGAGCATTCTGGGACCAACCCTGTTTAATGTGTACATAAACGATATCCATGAGCTTCCTATTGTAAATGCTGACATAGTGTGCTACGCCGACGACACTGCGGTTCTGTTCCATGGTCCTACCTGGCCCCAGGTTGCGTGTGCGGCTGAGAATGGAATGTCTCTATTGCATACATGGCTTCAACGTAATCTTCTTACTTTAAATGCTAAGAAGACAATGTATGTCTGTTTCCATAAGACAGCTGCCTCGGCTCCGCCTCCTGGTACACTTATAAAAGTTCACGGCTCATGTGCAGGGACCAGTATATGTCGCTGCGAAACCTTGTCAAGAACAAAGGTAATCAGATATCTAGGAGTACTAGTAGATGAGAGACTGACATTTAGACATCACCTTGAGGCGTTATCGGGGAGAACTAGGAAAGTAGTCAACATCATGCGAAATCTGAGAGAAGTTGCCGACGCTGCATTATTGAAGTCTGTGTATTATGCACTATGCCAGTCTCTTTTACTTTATTGCATAACCTGCTGGGGAAGTGCTGCCAAAACCCACTTGCTTCAAGTTGAAAGGGCACAACGATCCGTTCTTAAGGTTATGCTTCATAAACCATATAGATTCCCCACGGTTGAACTGTATCGGGAGAGTGGTGTATTGACTGTTCGTCAGCTCTTCATTTCTAGAATCTCTGTCTCCGTTCACAAATCCATTCTGACATCAACCTCTGATTATTATTCACGCCATTTAAGTAGTAGAAGAGTTTATAAAATATCTGGCCCATCTGTTAAAACTAGCTTCGCGCAACGTTTTGGTGAATGCTTAAGGACTTTTATATATAACACAGCTGCTAAGCACTGTAATATTAAAGATAAATCACTTTTAGAAGCCAAACGCTCTATTAACAATTGGCTACAAACCCTCTCCTACGACTCTACCGAAAAATTACTTAGAATACTATGTTGAAAGGCGCTTTTACTATTTCATGCTTGTTTTATTTTTGTGTTTTCATTAATGTTTCTTTTAATCACATCTACTAGAGATACTAGATTTATGCATTTTGTTTATTTTATATGATTTAGTTTAGAGGATGATTTAGTTTAGTTTATCTCATTCTTCTTCTCATATTCCTTATTACATTTTATTTTCCATCTCATTGTTAGCAAGTAGTCCGAAATTCCGTTAAGTTAAGTCAAATTACTGGTTTCCACGATACAGGCTTTGCCTAGTGTGGAGACCGCAGGAAAATTTCTGTAAGATTGTTTTTACTAAATAAATATATTTTTCATTTTTTCATTTTCATTTTCAATTTTAACAAAAACATAACGGGACGTACGGGGCATTTCCACTCTGGAGCCAGGACAGTTGACCTGTTAAGCGCTGATATACTGGTTTTATGTAAATAATTTCATAAGAGCTCGTACGCACTTACAGTTGAACGCAGATTAAAGTTTAACTTTACTACAAAACTATATTGGGCGTTCCAATAGTTTTTGATAGAACTTTTCAGACTGTATTAGGTGTAAAGACATCAGAAAAACTAAATTTTCAATTTTGTAAAACTGTACTCAAAATCACTCGGTTGAGGCACTTTCCCATCGATTCCCTTAAATTTTCAGACCTGCCCTCGATGTTCCACTAAAAATATAATCCACTTCCAGCTGATCGGCCTACACTCGTATATTCATTTGTTTATGGCCCTGCAACGTTCGTGACTACAATTTCTCTTTACCAGCGTTTTTAGGGGTCCGCGCGGTGAATTTTTCATGGAGACCTATTAAACTGTGTGCTTGAAATTCGACAAATGTTGATCTCTGCACAGAATAGTGTTCCTGCGACATTATGTCGAGTGAATTTCCTCTAAAGGCGAATGGACACACAGCGCAAGCATCTTCGCATGTCCTTGTTGTAAAAAGTAACATCGTTTCACAGTTTCCCTGCCCATCCATAAAACGTTCAGTTGACTTGCATTTCCCTGGTGGAGCTTTAATGGACACTGGCGTACTGCACTCAAAAATATGGTCTAATTGGTCTCAAGGGAACTTGTACGATTCTTTTTTGCGAAAAACCAATTTGATTATGATAAAAGCTGCAAAGTAATATATAAATTCAATCTAAATAGGAACATTATTTCAAATATCCTAGTTTCCATGGGATTCTTTAAAACTTAGCATGGGACGCGGCCAACTACTCTACTTAGTAAGACTAAGACAATATCGATTGGGATCTAATCCAAAAAATATTATTTTGAATTACCTTTTACTAGAATTGAAAACGTAATCTATTGATATAGCTAGCATCAGAATGAGGTAAAATTTAATAAGTATATTTGAGACAGTACAAGGGCATAAATTGAGACCTTTTTAATATTAGTAGAATGGGTAATATCCGGGGAGTCTATTCCGTAACGATTTCTATCACGTCTGTTTGTCACGATTACTATCAATGAGCCCACTTTGGAATATTTTTTAAGAAAAAACGTAGGTGCAGTAACAAAATAACGACAGAAATTGGCATGATTCTAAAAAGATTCCGTCACTATTTAAATAGCCTTTCGTGCCTGGATACCTGAGTTGTATCCAGGTACTAAGTGTGGGTACTAGGTAGTTTCAAAAGCCACAGGCAGAAGCAAATCAACTTATAATGTTACTTTCAGCGACAGCACAGAACCCATTGCAATTACTTATTAGGCCACTTAACATGTTTCCAAGCCCTAGTCTTAACAATTTGCACATTGCTACCTGAGTGTTTATGTTTCCTTTCTATGGCAGATTTGTTGGTCTTTTTATGACCAACGCTTTTTGTTCTTTCACGGTGGCCCACGTTTTTCTTGCTTAATTACGTAATAATACTACTGGATTTAAGTTCTAGTTTGGTTTTTTTCGCTGCACGATACACTGAAGAATAAATGGTTGCAATGTTTTACCAGTGAGTAATTACTGCTTCTGTTTTTAAATGTGGTCCGGTGCTGCTATTTAAAAATGTTGGTCTTATTTCAAGTTTTTTTTTGTCAGGGTGTTCTTGAAAAAAAAAACAACGAACCAAAGGGTAAACCTGCAAAAAGGTTTGATTTGATACTGTACGCTATGATCTGACATCAGAAGAAACCTTTTGGTATATATAATAAGAGGGAAAATCGCATGATCAAGCACCTAGAGCGTCTGGTCGAAGCGACGCGTGACCCGAGAGCTGGTGAGTGTCTGGCGCAGCGCATCAGCAGCGGGGCAATGCAGCCAGCCTCTTGGGGACGCTTCCGACTGTTATTGATATGGATCAGTTCAGGTACCTGTAGATTGTTTGCAACAATCTACAGGTAACAGTAAATTACAGGAAATTTTTAATTAGCCTTCAGTATTTAGTCACATACCTACTCATTAAGTTAGCTGTTAATTTCCTGAATATTGTTAAATAAAATAAAATAATAATAAATAAACAGCATGCAGTTAGCTCAATTGTTTCAATTGTAAATATTAGTTCTAATTTATTTCTATTATTTGATTGTAATTTACTTTGTCAATAAAGATTAGTAACATGATACTCCTTAAAAAGTAGCCTCTGCAACTAACCCAACATAAAACACTTTTTGAAAATGTTTGCTTATTTTCTTCTGAAGTTGTGATTTTTTCTTTGAAACCTAGTCTCAGAGTACAATCTTTACCTACTAGGACAACTCAAAATCTTAGTCTATACATGGACAAATAATCATATTCCACACTTGACATTAGCTTTTGTCAAAACCTATGTAGCCATGCCCAGACCCCGTTTTTCTCTGGTTTTGACACTGATATTGATGAAACGTTAACAACATAAAATTTGTAATATTTACCTAATTAATAGCAAACAGTTATGTATATATATTGAACACCATATGCTCACCGTTGCGCATATTGAAAACAATTTTCTAAAAACCCATGCTACCTATGACAAATTTCGAGCGTAATGGCGTTTGGAGTATGTCGACATGGACTGAATTTTGAATTTTCCGCCGGACCGTGACGTACCACCCTAGTGATAAACTTTTTTCTTACCTAGCTTAAATGAGATAAACGCATTCAAAATGAGTGTTTTCTTAATTAACGAAAATTAGCAACGGATTAATTTTTTTAAACTGATAACGAAGTTGCTATTTTATTCACATCGCTATTTAATTTTCGCCAGTAAGTTGAACCTAAGCCGATTAATCACATTTCAACTTGTATCCATTATAGCTCATCGGGTTAAAAGTGTTGGTAATATGCTTTCCAATTCGTTGAACCCCTGTTTAACATTTCATATTAATTAAAAATCGCTGCTCAAGATGCAACTCTATTCATCACACAGTTTCAAGCTTCCTATCAAATTAACAGCGGAGCGAAACAGAAAGATCGCAAAGACACCCGACCCCGAAAATTCAAAACAAAAAGACAATTCTTAAGGTTAGGTTCCGATGTCGCTTATCCTTTTTCTTCTGTTGTGTCTCAATGGTAGAGTACCTTTAACGGAGAAAAGTTTAAGGCCATAGAAAAGTTTGGTATGGACATTAGTGTTTATTTTAATACTAAAATCTGTAAGGGCAGTCCATCGCAGATAACCTACTGGTAATAGACACAAATAGCTCGTTTTCTACGTACATATACAAGTAATTGCTACAAAGATACTTAAGCAGATGGGTGAATATCAATTAGCTTCATTAACAGCTTTCGTCCGAATGCGAAGAAAACTTCTGAACTTCCTTTCATAAATAAATAATGCTGGACAATTCACACAGCATTATCTAGACCCAAGCTAAGCTTATGTTATGGGTGCTAAAAATCTGTTATACTTAATACATACTCTCCATGGATAATATATATATATTATTATACATAGAAAACATCCAGAATACCCAGAACAAATATCAGCAGATCGTTCAAACATTTGTCCCGAGGCGGGAATCGAACCCGCAAACTCCTGCGTCGCCGGCGGACCTTCGCTCGCCGCTCTACCGAGGACGTTAAAAGTTAAGCTGGAACTCGTCTTATCTTTTTAGTTGTTGTGTAGTTATTCTTGGTGTGCAAAATCGAAAATTGTGGCACCAGGAGTTTTTAATAGACAATCGAATTAAACGAAACGATAGTCTATTAGAAAACTCAACCTTAGTTGGAAATGTTGGTTTTCTTCATTGCCTATTCGGTCGCCGTCATAACGACTCCTCCTTAAGCTGCAAAGCTCCACGGTGGGAACCGGCCATTTCAGCGAGCTTAATCCGTCCGGCCGGGTATTAGTATTCTTTCTGCGATGCGAAAAGCCGGACCCGGAATTTTAGGTTAGTTTTCGGAATTTTTGAGGCAACTTTCGGGACTTTGCAGATAGTTTTTTTCGGTGGTAATAATAGCCTTGTGCATTTTTCCTTTGAGAGTAGGAACCAGCTTGTCTTTCTTTTAGGTTGTTTCTATTTTGGCTTGATGGTGTCTGATAAAAATTTAACAGCTTCCCAAAAACCTTCACACTCAACTTCACAGAAAAGTAAAATCTGTTAAAAATCGACAATTTAGCTTAACCTCATATAGTAACTACAGAATAGTCTTACAAGGGTATGTCTCTACTTCCAAATGCGACTATGCATCATTAATGCTTTAATGCTGCTGGTTTATTTTCTTAGCGATTAAAAATATGTACCTACTAAAACTAAGCCGTAGAAAGCTAATACTTATTTATTTATTATTTATTTTTCCTCGTGAAACAAAAGACGATCGAGACAAGGCGATTGTTATCTGTTTTATTTTACAAAATTAATTAACAGCATGTAACAAAAACCTGAAAGTTTTCAAAAAGCTAATTGGTTTTAAACAATATTGCAATCCTATCATACTAATATTATAAATGCGAAAATTTGTGAAATGTGATATTTTTGTTACCTAGGATCTCCAAAACTACTGAACAGATCATATTAAAATTTGGCATACACTTAGAATGTAGCCTAACTTAAACAATAGACTACTTTTTTAGGGCTTTGCCCCCGATTTAGCATTTACAGAAGGGTTTGAAAATTTACACATCACGTCCAACGAGAAACCAAAAGATAGATAAAAAGGCCGTCTATGCAATGCTGCTTTCGACGCGTAGTACCAAATCTGTCTATTTTTGTCAAAATTGTGACTGAATTTGTGATTTTGTCATGGTTGTCATGTCATATACGCTTTGTAAAATATGAAAATTAAACAGAATGTATACATAATGCTTCGTGTGAAAGAAGTAACAGATGTATTCGCTTTTTCTATGCAAATGTTTTTTCCCTTTAGTAAGGTAGGTACCCTACCTACCACGCTAACGAAGTTGCGGGCAACAGCTAGTGTAGAATAACGAAGAGTGAACACAACGTGTGAAAAGGCGTGTCATATGTCAGCACAACCAAGCAGCCCATTCAATTACCGCCCCTGCATGCAGACCAGTCATGACTGGTGAAAGCTTTTGTTTTATAAATATCTACCTACGTTATTAGCTAATTGGATATGCCTATATTTGTTTTTATATATATAGCCTTTGTTAAGCTTCGTTTTGTGTGTGTGCTTCCTATTCAGAGTTATTACTTATAGAGCCTATCACTATTCTGTAAACATATCCTTTGTATTATATATCATTTTGTGAGAGAAAATTAAGTAAATGATTTTTATTATTATTATTAATTAATTTATAGTTCGTTTTATCATTATCTGATCAATAGTTTAAGCATCCAGTAGTCGCGTGTATACCTTATGAGATAAAGGTGCGCATATATGGAAATCAATGGTATCTATTTTACAGAAATTGAATTTATCGTTGTCTCTGAATTCCGGAACCCAGTAATTTGTGACTTAAAAATATGTCACCCCACACAAAAACTTTCAAAGTGTAAAAACTATAACTACTAACAGAATTTCCTAAACCTCCTCCCAAAAACATAAAAAAAATCAAAGCAACACAAACATGATACAGGCCCATAATCCGCAGTAAACTTGTAGGTAAGTACTTAAAAGCACAATTAGGGATAACATGATCCGACGTACTTAATCCGGGCACTGCGCATTATACCTATTTAACGGGATATCCTGGGACAGTTTCATAGCGAGGAAGAAAAGCTGGGACAAAAAGTTCCAACCAAATTCTGTGTCAGAGGGCCATAGGATTCTCAAGAGGCGGTCACGTACAGGAAGGTGCGGCATAGGCAGACCTCTCACAAGGTTGACAGATGACTTGGAGAAGAAACCGAAGAAGAAACATATTGTGGCGATCCTTGAGCGAGGCCTAAGTCCCGGACAACTACCTTTTATGGTGATAGATAGTTAGACAAATCTTAATTTGCATCTTTAGACACATACATACAGACTACAGCAATTGTATAGTACACTTATACAAATAAAGTTAGTTCCGGCATAAGAATCTGCCACATCAACGGTTTTGTATTTTATAACTTGATACCCGTGGTCAAGTGACTTACCTCCGTACTACACTTGCGAGCTTTAAACTGGAATCGCTTCAAGGGTTGTTCAAGACTAATTTTTACAATTTCTTTGTAGTGAACTATGAGTTAAGTTATGTTTTCCCTTACGCAGGATTTATTGGCGACGATAAATTTTGATTTAATGCACGATAATGTCCGCTGCCACACCGCAGCAGTGACTAGACAGTACCGACAGACGTCTTCCATGTCGGCATTTCCACACTAGACTGGCCAGCCCTTATTCCTGACTTGAACCCAATCTGGCATATGTGGGACGAGCTAAAACAGCGGATACGAGGGAGAAATCCAGCTAATCCAGCTCCGGCGCCGATAGAAGCCGATAGATGCAACTTCGACCTATTGCAATAATTCCCAAAATTTAGGTAGCCAATTTAATTAATTTTAAATCTTCTTGATATCACTTGAAAGGTAACAAAATTACCTTTCAAATGATATACCACAATCTATAGTTCATTGTAAATAAATTGTAAAAAAATAGTTTTGATCAACTCGCGATGAAGCGATTCCATTTTAAAGCTCGCAAGTGTAGTTAATACTGTGTTGCCTGATTGTAGGCGTTATGATATTATGTACTATAAGCTTATCAACATAGTACGTATGTGTGCTGATGATGAAGACTGTCGTGGAAAACGATGAAATAAGGTTTAATAATAACTCATAGCGCCTATCCTATGAGTGTGCCTTGTTTTTAACTGTTTGTATTGTTGTTATAATATAAGTTATCGACATAGCTCAAAGAATTAGCAAGCTGAAGTGGCAGTGGGCCGGCCATATCTCGCGAAGAACCGACAACCGCTGGGGTAAACGAGTTCTTGAGTGGAGACCACGACTCGGCAAACGTAGTGTAGGACGCCCTCCGGCCAGGTGGGATGACGATCTGCGAAAGACTGCAGGCAGATGCTGGATGCGGTAAGCTGAAAACAGGGCGCCATGGCGCTCATTAGGGGAGGCCTATGTCCAGTAGTGGACTAATATAGGCTGATGATGATGATGATGATGATGATTGTTGTTATAAATAAATGTCTTTCTACTCTATTCTTTTTACTTCTAATTCTCAAGAGTTCGGAGCAATCACGCGGTTCTACCTAAGCTGCGACAGTATTATGAGTTCCGGACGTAATCCCAGCGTAATTGTTGTCCGAGGAATGCCTTGAAAGTTGCCTCTAATTGCCGGAATAATATGAGATCCTTGATCCCAGGATTAAATTTGGTTTCGATAATTGCTGCAGGAAAAGTTTAATTGCTGTATGAGGTGCTCCCAGAACGAACATTATTAACTTTTGAACATTAAACCGGAAGTTGGGTGCGGGTGATGTTTGGAAGATTTGGGGAGATTGCTTAAATTGGTGTTGGAATCGTGCTTTAAATAATGTGAGAAAAACATAGTCATCATATTCTATGACAGTTTTGGTCTTTTTTATTATAAACGCAGTACAGATTTAATTCAGTTTTTCACCATAAAACTTATAGAGGTTTGTCTAAGTTACCACATCTTTATTGACAAAGAAAATTACAATTACCTATTATAAACAAAATAGAACTAGTATAGTATATATTACTATACAACTGCAGACTGTTGCAAACAATCTACATCTACCTGACAGGAAATAAACCTATTTTTAGTTTGGCTTGTTCAGGCCTTCCGCACAGCAACGTCTGTGTTTACCGAGATTGTCCGAGTCATAACGAGCCTTGCCACTAACGCCATTTGTAATTAGGCATACAGTATCTGCACAACGAAAAATATTATGAGATGTGGTTTCTAGAGGACAAAAGCTTTTCTCTTTTAACCTATTTAGTTTGTTAGGTACTGCGTAACTAGCCTTTCTGGCTCTATATATTTTCCTCGAAAATATTCACCTTCCCTGGTCTCATCAGATACCGCACTAAAAACAAGTGCTAACTGGATTGGGGGCGGAGCGCAATAAAACGCTGATAGTACTATAACATGATCACAATCGAGATACCTATCGTCCCGCTGAATTCGCACTCCTGTACCCGGCCTAATGGAACCACGGGAATCAATAACTGCTGACCGTCTCATTACTGAACCCAACTTTCAATCAAATACCTCCAGCCTAATCCCAACCTTGAGTCCACGGAGGTAGAATCTAAAATCAAGAGGTAAGAATCTGCCGGATAGTGCGTTTAATGGCGATAGAACCAATAAAAGTGTCAAACTGCTATGTCCGCACGAAAGAAAACAGTGGACGTTTTATTGACTGTCTAATAAAATAAAAGGGGAAATTTACTTCGATATCGTAATGTTCTAAGAAATTGTGGGTGCGTGTTCTTAATACCGAACTTGCCACATAGCTTCTCCCCGGTGGAATATTACATTAATAAAATTTAGGACACAATAATCGTTTCCATGATTGCGAATTTTATTGTTTCAATAATTTACTTGTCTGAATTTTACATTTCAATTTGATTGTAAGATATCATGCGAGGCGCTTTTGCCGTTTTCGGCAGACGAATTCTATAATTTAAATACTTCGTTGCCAGTGAATTTTCTTCTGAAAGATGAAATTCTCTGAAGTACGCTACGATTTTCACCAAGTAAATTGACCTACATCCCCAAAAAGCTTCGAAAAACCAAGTCGTGGTGAAATTTTTAAATTCGCCTCATCATTAATCATCGCGAGGAGGCCGAAAGCGACGTCGTAGACAACACCTAACAAACGGTTGGGTTAAGTGCATGCGACGTCTCTTTCCCTCTCGCAGGGTTAGAATAAGAGGCAAAGCCCATATTTCAATGTCGATTCCGGTATACAGGACAAGATCCGTATTTTCCTAAACAAAACTTCGGTTTGTCTGTATTGAGATATTGGTCGTGAAGGGAATTTACGTTTGCAGACAGGATAGTAGTTTTGGGTTGTAAATCATTTTATTCCATACTGCTGCCCGAAAACTTTTGTTATTTTTCTGATGGTTTTCAGTGTACCAAGACGTCAATTTATCTTTGTGCCTAATAAGATCGTGATCGAGTGAATCAGTATTTATATTTATTTTATTTAACTTTTATATTGAACCACGGTGGGTCAAGATTGTGATGTCTGGAGATGGGGGGAGGCCTTTGTCCAGCTGTGGGATGACCAGGGCTAATAATAAATAGTAATAGGCAAGCGTCTACTCTACCAACCAAATGCACGCTCGCCACATCACAAAACATTTTGGAAAGTATGAAGTACAAAAGTGTAGATTAGAATTTCATTAGATCCCTTGAAATTTGTCCTAGAACTAACGCTCTTCCTATCTGTTCTCAATGTTTAGATTGATTTATATTGTGGTTTATGAGAAATAAATAATTTCCATTTCATTTCATTATCCCTTGATGTGATTGAATGATCATTCAAAAATCGTTACTTCCATGTTACAAATGTACCGACATGTTCTAAGTAATTTAATAAATTTTTTTAAAGTAACTAATAACTGACTTGAAATACCTTAAATAAACAATGTTTATTATTATTTTAGGGACAAATACTACTGCCTCCTTTGATGGAACCATCTCGAGATTATCTTTTATACGATAGCAATACGAATGAAATCATCAAAATCGGTTGACTGAGAAATCGCTGATCATACTTGCATAGAACAGTCGAGAACAGAGAACATCTTTTTTTCGAAGTCGGTTAAACATTCAGCATAAAATGACATCAAATTATTTCGCAAAAAATTTCGATTTCGACGGGACTTGAACCCGCATCCTTCCCTCAGTACGGGAATGTGCTAACCAACTACACCACGAGATCAAGTGACGTAGAAAATCTTTGCGACTTTCTACGGACTCTTACGCCGTTAGCTCCTGCTACAGGGGAAACATTGAAGTTTATCCAATCCTGTTCAAAGACTAAAGTTACGTTAAGTTCGTTTAATTTTTTTTTCGATAATATTGGTTTCATTGAAATTAGAAATTAGCCAGAGTGTGAGGCTTACGCACTGTAATAACAAAAACCTTACATAAAATGACATGTTACCTCGCATTTTCATGAAATGCACGGTAACCGATGTGGAGCTGGCAATCTCGTTCAAATACGCACACCTCGGTGGGTCTTCATTACCCGCTATTGTTTCATATTTAAAGCGCAGTCTGTCTCCGGTGGTTGACCCGAATACAACATCGATGATTATGCAATATTAAAAGTTGTCTGTAGAGTTAGGTAAGTTATGGCTTGGCTTTTTCAGTGAAAACAGACCTTAATACGCTTGCTGTATTTTACTTTTTTAACTATATATCTTTTATATTCGTCGACCTCCGTGACGCGGCGGGCAAAGGTCCAGCGGCGCAGGAGGTTGCGGGTTCGATTTTGTATGATCTGCAGATATTTTTTGAGGGTGTTCTGGGTTTTGATTGAGTATAATTAAATCATATAAGTAGTGTACCTATTGTACCTATTAAGTATATCAGTTGTCCAAATATAATAGCTTGTATCCACCACAAATATAATAGCTTGTATCCACACAAGCTGTGCTTAGCTTGGGGCTAGATAATGCTGTGTAAATTTTCCAGCATTTTTATTTATAAATTTTAATTTTTGCGGCTTCGATTCCCGTCTAGGAACAAATATTATTAATACAAATAACCCATATTTGTGCCGGGTGATCTGGATGTTTTCGCATCCAGAACACCTGGCACTACCTTGGGGCTAAATGATGCTGTGTGAATTGTTCTGCATTATTCATATATTATATTATATTTAACTTAGAAAAAAAGTTTAGGTAGGATTTATATGTGGCGTCTCACGTGAGACGCAGTTAATATTTAAATTAATGTAAATATTAGGCATGCCAGTTAGTGTATACACATGACAATTAGGTGGCACGTAAAAGGATTTTGTTTTTTTTAAGGATTTTATTCGCTTAGCAAATATGCCACTCCCGTTATACAATCACAAACGTAACCTCTACTTTATTTAATAACATCTGTGATGCAAATGTGCCTTCTACAGGCATGTGTATTCCCGCTATAGTTTCTCGCAATACTTTTTAAACCTAAACATTGTTCATTCGTGGGTTTGGTGCACAAATTGCCTTTGAAAAATTTAATCAACATTTATTATCAATTTGATACATTACTGTTCCGACTGATTTCAGTTAGATTGCGAATTCTTTGCGTATTTTATTTGATGTGCAAGTTTGGAAACCAATCGAGCTCAACTGTTGGTTTGGGTTATGTGCTGTAAAACTTTTTATTGTTGAAACCAGATTGAAATTCCGGCAAATCCGAACCTTTTTTGTTTTGATGCTGTAATTTCATTGAATTTTCTGATTACTCACATAAACTCCTAAATTGATTATAGGCTCCCAGTGGGTATCGTATGTTTTCCCAAAAAATGTATACCTGCACAGGGTTGTCAAACAAGTTAGATGTAAGGAATTTAGCTGGGTGGGCACTGACCGACGTTATCGGCTGAAGTGGCAGTGGGCCAGCCATATCTTTCGAAGAACCGGTAACCGCTGGAGGAAACGTGTTCTTGATTGGAGATCACGACTCGATAACGTAGTGTAGGACGCCCTCCGCCAGGGTGGGATGACGACCTGCGAAAGACTGCAGGCAGATGCTGGATGCAGCAATCTGAGGAAAGGGCGCTATGGCGCTCACCAGGGGAGGACTATGTCGCGCAGTGGACTATCATAGGCTGATGACTGACCACTGCAAAAAAACTGTCCCGAATTGTGAACCTGCTCTGAAGTGACATGAAATTAGCCTGGATAATATTAACAATTGTCTAGATCGTTTTTGACGTGACAACGTCTTATAATTCGATAGAGCCGGCTGCACGCACGAAAAAACATGACGTCATGCGGCGTTACCTCGCTCTGAGGCGTTCCATGTAAGGCTCGAAGTGCAAGCGAGAGCGCTCGACATCCGTCTCTCTCCTACTTGAGTGAGCGATGCGTCTGCGTGGACAGCTGCTATACTATAGTACATTTACATGTTTTGATCGAGTATCAAATGCTACCATTCCATCAGTATTTTCTTAAGACGTTGTCACGTTCAACTATCGTCAGTAAACCGACTTTACAGACAACCAATTTATTTTTATTTTTAATGTATGTGCCTACTTGTGTTTGATTAAAAAGCTTTGAATGCCATCTTTATAATGGTAGAACATAATGGACACTATTTACATTAAGACCTTATTTTGTATGAACATATGTTTCTGGCAAATAAATATAATATATTATGTCGCAGACGCTTTAACACTCTCAAGGGTTCTGTACTACCTCCTTACTTATCTTGCAATGCGCCTATTATCTATGCGGATCACCAACGTCTATGGTTTGACGTTAGACCAATTCTACGAGAGGACAGAGAAGAAACTGGAAGAGTAAGCTAAGTGGAATTCTGGTTCAATCATCGTAGCTGAAAGTACTAGAAAGTCATAGAAACCATGTAGTAACGGTCTCGCGATTCGTGTAGTCAGAGGCCCTAGCCTTATGTTTATCTTTCAAGCCCTATTTTCAAATGACATTACCCTATTATGCCCACAAGTGAGACAGATAAAGTACCAACACCGTTATAATATGACTATGAATATGATGATATTGGATGCTGATCGCTGTTACTCGGCCAGGAAATGTACCATTTGCAGCGAGCATGATATGCTCGCTGCAAATTCGCCGAGACGGATTTTAGCACATGGCGTAACGTATCACGTTACATCATAGGCTAAAATCTACGTCATTGCTCGTTGCGAGCGCGTTCTTCCCCCGTCGGTACAGACTGCACGAACGCTCGCTATGCAACACGTTACATTACGGCTGGTCAAGCCACCTTTAAGCATATATCTTTTTCGTGTTTATCGGAATAGAAAGTTAATTACAAAATTCTGTCTTTTACGTTACATTACGCCCGGTCAACCCATCTTTAAGCATATAATCTTTTTCGTGTTTATCGGAATATAAAATTGTAATGCATAATTCTGTCTATTAAACTTGTCAATTACTCAAAAACAATTATAGAATCTTATATATAAAAATGAAACCCGTTTTCCGTTGTCATCGCATCACGCGTGAACGGCTGGACCGATTTCGCTAATTCTTTCTTTGTTGTGTTTGTTATTGTCAGGAGAAGGTTCTTATGAAAGAAAAAATTAAGAAAGTTGGAAACATAAATTTCCACGGGGGCGAAGCCGCGGGGCGCAGCTAGTGTTTTATAACATGCGTTATATTTTTATCAAAACAATCGGCACGGGACAAATAACTGACTGACTTATAACCCTGACAATGCATATTATTTAGGATCCGATGATAGTCGGGAACTAATTCTTTGGGAAATATCTATGAGATCCAATTTCTTTGTGCACACTGAACCCTTACAAATAGAAAGCATTTTTTACTTCAGAATATATGGAAGGTAGAAAGAACAAGGAAAACATTTTTTTACTAATTTACTCAAACGAAACAATTCCCAAGCGCTCCGCCCTAATCTCACTAACAGTGTGCGTTCACCTTAGACGGAACTTTCTGGATGAGGGGAAGTTTTATGTAAATAGCTCAGGTTCATGATTAACTTGGAGTAAACATGAGCAAAGCTGTTGCTTTTTATGCTCTAATGGTGATGTTGTTTTCATTTATTGAACTGTCGCTATGTGTTTGTAATGTCTTTTTGTGAATCTTATTTTTATGTTTATTTCTTCACTATTAGAACTACTCACAAAAGTTAAACAAACAGCTGTACTCTGATTCGTGTCATTAGATCTTATATAAAGCGATAATCACATCACTAATATTATAAATTCGAAAGTTTGGATGTTTAGATGTATGCATGGATGGATGTTTGTTACCTCTTCACGCAAAAACTACTTAACACATCCGGCTGAAATTTTGCATACAGGTAATCGTAATCCTGGAATCAAAGATAGTCTACTTTTTATCCCATAAAACAGTTCCCATGGGATAGAAATAACCCTTAAACGTTTCCATAGAAACAATGCGTGCTAAACCGCGGGCATAAACTAGTTGTAGACTACATAATATATGAAAAAGCTCTAATTTTACGTAACTACCATCTCGAAAACCTCAAAATCTATAAACTTGTTATGCTATTTCCAAAACATATGTAGGTGTATGACGTGTGTGTAGGTCCCTTTAGATAACTTACCCCTTAGAAAACGAAATCAACTACCAATTGGAAATACTCATCTCGCCACATTTCATCGCAGATGAAGCAAGGGGGAAGTTACCCATAACGTGTTTACAAAATTTTCCCGTTCCGTTGTTTTATGCGTTGCCATGGCAACGGCCCTGAATATCCGGGAGATCACGGGAGCTCACCTAATTGGGTGTCGCTCTTTGGGACTCGTACCTTGAACGAATTGGGGGATTGATGATGGCCGATTTAAGAAGATTGGCTTTTTAAATTAAAAAGGCTCGGTAAGAAAGCCAATTTGTATCTTCTGCATCTAGGCTTAGGGTAGAAATAATAAATTATCTTGTTTATAGAGATTTTCGATTAATTTTCTACGAACTGTCTTGAGAAAAATCAAATTTTGACGATATCCACCAAAATGCTTGCTCACCAAGTAATTCATTTCTTAAAGTCTCTCATACAGTCACTAGAATTATTCTGCAAATCTTTGCCCAAACATTCAAAAATAGCAACACAAATTAAATAATATTTTAATGAAAATAATATCTTATTAATAATATTTTATTTTGTAGACAGTCCTGAATGAATCTCATTTCATTCCGATGGCACTAATAATAAGTACCCAACTTATAATCCCCAATTTATCATTTGGACGTCTACACAAAAACCTAGCCTCACATTTTCATAAAGAGATCCACTGATAAGCTATGATTTATTCGTGCCAGTTAAAACTGGTTGCAGTGACAAAAACTTACTACGACCACCACGAAAATCGTGGCCCACGAAAACGGTTTCGTATTTATGTTCCACTCAAACAAGCTAGTTTCAACTTATAACAGAAAATAACAGATTTACTTATATTTTTAATAGATTTTAGAAGATTTTTGTGACAAACACAGTAAAATGTTAATAAGGGCCCAATTTTTTATGTAGTGAGAGAAACAATGTCTAGAATAAATAAATAATGCTGAACAATTCACACAGCATTATTTAGCCCCAAGGTAAGCAGAGCTCGTGTTATGGGTACTAGATAACTGATATACATAATAATATACGAGTACATAGATAGATATTTTTTATTATACATAGAAAACGACCAGAACACCCTGAACAAATATCTGCAGATCGTACAAATATTTGTCCCGAGGCGGGAATCGAACCCGCAACCTCCTGCGTCGCAGGCGGACCTTCGCCCACCGCGCCACAGAGGTCGTCAAATCCCTCTGAAAACATAGATTAGATAAGGTTCTCTTTAGTAACGATTTTGTCCCGCCGCGCGCCGTTTTAAATGCGTTTTTTCTGAATAAAATTAGACAGTAAGTATCGTCTGGGACAAAAATATTATGCATTACTTTTCGATCCGTTCATAATTTTTGATCTTATCCTTTCTTCGCAATCTTTCTCGCTTTTATATCATTTTTCATATCACTCTTTACGGCTTTAGATCCAACTCTACAGGTTCAAAGTTCTATAGACAAAGCGTAAACATCAAACCATGGCGGTACCTTAGCCGTACCATTACAGTTTATCTTTATGCACCCTTCATGGTGCAATATTTACGAAATGAGCAGAATAAACGAAGCTTGATTGTTGTATATTACCGAGAATAATCTTCATTAGTATTTTGGAGGAAAAATTAGGCCATTTTTTGCCTCAACAGGGTTGTGTTTCTTAGCGTTTGTAGAATGGGTATGTAATAAACGTTGGAGTCATTCTTTGCTATAGTACTAGTATAGTATTATAATATCTGTGGTTATAGTGATCAATCTAGAGACGTCGCGAATTATAAGTGGGTTGCTTTTTTGAAGTAACGAAAAAAGAGGTTCTTGTCGACGTGTTTTTTTTTATAAATTGAAATGGGTGGCTGAAGCTGTCGCCAGTTTGAGAATGTCTGTGTCTTTTGGTTTGAATAAAACGATGGCAACTTTTTGTCGTTACCTTCTGTTTCTAACTCGAAATTGTAATATAACTTAAGCTTTTGTCTTTTCGAATACATTCTCGTTAAGAGCACAATATCATCCTTCACTACACCCAATTTCCTCTCAAGATTAACCTACTTGTCTATTATACCTATACAAACACACTGTCTGTGAATTACCTAAACTCTTTAAAATGCATATCACAAAAATTTAACATTTTGTGCGCCTTGAAAATTACCTTCATTTCTTAAATCACTACAAAAGATTACACGAAGAGATAATAATCCTTCAAGAGCAGAATCGACCCCATAAAATAATGCAGTAGCGCATAGTGGGGCAAACAACGACACAATGGGGCACATGAAATGAGATGTCTCATAACAGCGCGATTCCTAGTGCGGTGCGCGACGCTCCGGTTAACGATTCTGTATTTGACTGTTTTGAACAAGCTCGTAGCATGGTAACAAGTTTTGAACAAGCTCATAGGAATATACCTACAGGCCGCCATACGGTTGTTTTAAGGATTACGTAAGTTTAGTTTTGATAGGTTATAAATAAGATACCTAGACAAAATGATGAAATTACTTTTTACTTTTACTAATTTCACTATTTTCGATAAAAAAAATACTTAGGACTTATAATCACACCACGTTTCATATTATTGAGAGCATTACTTAGTTGTTGACCGATTATAGAATAGAATAGCATTTATTTCGACACACTTAAAAAACATACAAAACCAAACAAAGAATAAGGAGCTAAATTCTAATGTTGACCGTCAAATCGAGCCTTGCCTCCATGACCCTGTGCTGAAATAGGCATTTGCTCGGCATGTGCTGAGCGATTGCCGCTCAGCGCTGTTTTTCAGCCAAAAAACCTTTGTGTTGGCATTATGCGAGGTTGTCTTAGGATTTTAGTAGTAACTTCACTCATAAACACAGCATCTTCTAGCCCAAACTAAGCAGAATTGTGATAAAGGCACTATGTAGACACATATTATTTAAAACGCCCAGACCTTTGACTATTAAAATTTGCGCAGTAGGCTTAGTACCGCCGGCCACAATAAGATTACGATATAAGTAACCGAGAACCATTGACGTCTTAGAAGAAAAAAGTTTAGAATGATAGTAGACACGAACAAAAATTGCGACATATGCGTCTCATTTTCCTATTCGTATACGTACGCTAGTGTACGTGAAAGATCTGGAGTTATGTGCTTGTCAACTCACACATAGATTAGTTTTTAACCTTGAAAATCAAGAGAATTTTTGTGTGACACTATTCCTCTGCTGTGACAGAAGCGTTTTTTGCCTCTATGATTGACGTGTTTGGGGTAGACTTGGTACGCTCATAGAGAGAAAATCTTAGACTCGGTGTAAGTACCGTACCATTCCTATATTGAAAATTGAAACACACAGATTGGTAGTAACGTTCATTGGTAGGTAAACAATAAATTATAAACAGTAGATAATTGTTTTTCACAAAAATTTAAGCTATGCTAACGAGCGAAATGTATTCCCGCAAGTTCTTATTTTTCTTAAAGTAACAAATGAAGGCATTTCTATGAATTTTTTTGTAAGTTTTATTTTTATTATGATTGGTGACCATTTCTGTCAGAGGCGACGACGACGTTCCGTGCAGTAGGTACTTAGAGTAAGTGAGTCCTGAACTTAGTTCAGTTGGACCAAGTGCTGTTGGTAATGCTCTATCTATACTTATTATAAAAAATCATTCGAAAACTATCAAGGACTTTGTAAGAAACGATTGGATCGTTGTCATACTACAAAAAGTGGTTCCTCTCGATCTGGTAGGAGTGTTGCAAGGCGCAAAATATTATACGAAGGACTCGAAAACGGCGGAAGTATTCGTTAGATAATGCGCAGAACTCATACTAGTACTCCAGACCGTTCAGTTTCAATAATTCATTTATGTTAGCTACCCATTCGGAGTTCCACAGCATTAACGAAATTTTCATATAATCGGTTATGTGTCTCAAAATGTTTGTTGTCAAAAAGAGGAATAAAATCATAAGAATAAATATACCAATTAATGGAGTAAGCAGCAAATGCATTGTAAGTATCGCGATACCAACATGCGCGCCCACTCTGCTTCTGACAGATATTAAATTCGCATCGCTATGCTGGCTAGTATGATTCTATGTATGTATTAAGGCATCAGAAGTTTTTTGCAAAATTAACGATACTGGATAGAAGAAATAAACATTTTGATTGAATGTTTATTTTATTTGATGATCACGAAGTTTATTACTGAATTTGCTCGTGAGTAATTAATTACTGAAAGTTGAAACGAATTTACTTCTTTTTAAAATATTTATTCAAAGAATATTACAATCAAATAATAAAAATAAATTAAAACTAGTATTACTTCTTTTTTGTAACGGGCTATGAAATCGTGTGCATGGCATAAACTCCATATAGCATGCTGAGGTGACTATTTTGTCATTAGAGTTGAAAACTATTTAATTTAAATTATACGTTAAATATTGTCCTACGTGCAGATATTTCTCTTACTATTTTGGTGATAATCAGAAGATATAACATAAAAAGAATAAAAATAACTTAAAGGTATTTTTTTTATCATTATATTTCGATTTTGATACCTCCTAAATCCTCAAATTTATCATTGTCTCAAATCTTCAACCAACCTTTATAAAATTTACTGTTCCTTCCAAATATTTTATCGCCCATCAACAACAGTCTAGTATTGGGCCATAAAGTTGGCGACACCGAGCTCAATAAAGCAATAACAATGGCGTCAGAGTCAAGAATTACACGTTTCATCAGTTACAATAAATACCACCCCAGTTCAAGTCAAACATTACTCGGTGTGTCACACTTGGGGTGGCCTGAGTGGAGTCAGGTTGCGGGTATTTAAAAAAAAGTTATGGTAGGTAAGTAAATTAATTAAAAAAAGTTTACCTCAGGTTTTTCCTGCTTATGTGCCTAAAATTATAGAGCGGATATTTTAGGCACACAAAATAAAACTTAGATTTGATTTATGAGGTATGGCTTAAATGATACATAGCCTATGTTTCTACTAAGGATAAAATTTTGCCAAATTTCATAAATATTCGATCAGTCACTTAGTTGTAAACAGGTTACCCAAGAACAGGTAACTTTTGAAAGAAATAGTGAAGGCCACTTTTGCAAGAAGCTCATTCTTTATGCTGCTGCGAATTAGAATAATACCAATCATTCTTAGCCCAACAAGCCGCTTCATCTCAGAACTCGTACCAAAAAACTCGCCCTAAGTAATTCACCCCACCCGTCGAGGGGTGATTACCCCTTTATTACTCCCCCGTGCGGGACCTAATGCATGACACTATTCCGCCATGTGGACTAATGCTTACAATGTTTTGTAAGATATTCTTATAAGCCTAGGCCTTATCCTGTGCATAATTTTTAAATGTTATGTGTTGTTTGCATGCAGTGTCAAGATTACGCAAGAAACTAACGTCAGTCGGGATTTACCTAGGTAAATCCCAACGTATTGTAAATGTAAACTAAACTTTTATATGCAATTGTGCACTAAGGAACGTATTACCGAATATATCTGGAACATGATGCTGAGTCGGACGCATTTTATAGCATTTAAGTTTTACATGGTTAGTAGTGATGAAGTAGTAGAATTATTAGTGTTGGGTAATTTAATAAACTAACTCAGGGCAATTCTTGTGAACGCTATAAATAAAGATTTCCTTATTCTTATTCTACCAAATTGTAAGCTACACTTTTCTAGTTTTAGCTAGTTTACAATGTTTGCTTGCAAGGTTCTGTTGTTATTATTGAGTTTCTCATTTCCATGATTATGAGTCACTGAGTGCTCAAAACACATAATGTTGTCCGACTAGGCAGTGACCACCATAAGACAATAGGGCGTTTGGGAAGTCGCGTGGGGCTGAAGTCAACAGCACAGAGGTTCGTTCTTATTTTTAACTGGCTTCTACCCGCGGCTTCGCACGCGTATTTTCAGTATAATTAGTAGCCTATTATCTAAGTTAGGCTTTGCTCTAAACGTACGCCAAATTTCATCTTGATCTGTTCAGTAGTTTTGAAGATGCTAGGTAACTAAAATTCAGATTTCACAAACTTTCGGCTCTATAATATTAATATGACACTCTATAGTGTCCCAAATATCCCAATGCAGAGAAAAAGCTTACATTCTTCTAGTAGAAAACCGTAAACATTCATCCTCGCACGCGAAAATTCAACCAGCTTTGCAGAATCTCCTAAGAACAGTATCAGAGATAAAACAAATACAAGATAGTTCTGGATTCGAGTCACACTGTTTAAATTTGAAACAGGGGTGCAATATGAAACCAGCCCAATCCACTTATCATCGTCTCGAATTGTATTTGGCCTGGCAAGGTTGGACTGCGAAGATTTTGTTAAAATGGAAGAGATTATTTTATTTTTATTCTATTAGTTTTATTAACGTAGTTTCGCGGCTTCGCGTCGTGTTTTAAGAGGGTGCAATGCGTGTCATTTTGTAAAAAGGATAGGCATAGAATTTCGCGTTCATAGGAGCTGGATAGAGCATACGTTTTTGGAACGGCGGCGTAAGCGCAAAATCAAGTTATTGTTTACCTACAAGAAAGCTATGCAACGAATTAATAAACTGGCTCAGGAGAACGAAATAAATAGTAAAAACCTACGAAAAAAACACAAGCCATTCCAATAGACCGCAGGATTCCTGTAAACTCGACTAAGTTATGTGTGAAACAGTGTATTTTCATGATTTTTTAATGTATTTTTTTTCTCAATCGTGTTTTCACAAGGAACCAACGAAATAATGTTGAATTGCAGTTTTTTGCCACGTGGATCCTGTGGGTACTGAGATTTAGCCCTTGTTTGACAACCCGTTAGGTTTTCCCCTTATGGTTCTTTCCATCCTATGGGAACTGATTTATGGGATAAAAGAAACCTGTGTTATTCTAAAGTGTAGAACTACATCTATTTGAATTCCAATCTTGTAGTAGTTTTGCCGTGAAGAAGAACTTAACAAATATACATCCATCCATCCATACAACGTTTCGCATTTTTATGATTAGTGTGATGACGTGATCGTTGAATCATTTTTAACATGATATTTTGACGTATTAATCCTCGACCAATGTAACTGTGTGTGTGTGTGTTTGTGTTGAAAAGTGTCAAAAAATTAATATAGAACTACTTTATATACGCCCTTAAAAAAATATTGGAAATGAATAGTGCGCTTGATATTATTACAAAACGTAAGTCAAGTAGCATTCGAATCAATTTAAGTTGTTGTGTAAGAAGTTAAATAATAGATTCAGGCGTTACATTGCGGAAATCCATTGCAAAATATTAGGATAAAAGTATTTAGCAACAATTCCGCGCAAAACTTTTTCTGATGAGATTCAACAAAATGCTCATGCGCAGCTCTCAAATTGACAAGCCAAGCAATCAAAAAAACACTTACACATTATAAAATTATCACCAGAGAAGGCTTTGTACGGAATTGTAACTAAATATTTGTATCCTAATATTTAGAAGAAGTAACCAAAACTCGATTGCATGATTGAAAAGTTGATGTGTTACTTAAGACAAAATAAACATTTTTATCATTATCTTATCTTTTGATTTTAAACAATCAAAATAAAAGAAACACAATTTCATTCATTTTAATACTATACGAAGAACATCAAACTATTCACCACGAAACTCAAACTTGCCTTATCTCAGCGGCACTTCTATTTAAACTTCATTCTTCGTCGAATAGTAATTTCAAGATACCCTACCTTAAATTCTGGGGAGCCACTTGAACCGAGTTCATTGTCGGATGACACCTGCCCTCATAGACTAGATTCCACTGGATATAGCCTCCGTTACTCACAAGAGTTTAATTTATTTAGCCATTTTGCTACTCGTAAATGGCTTTTATTTTATAGTTTCTTGGCTATCGGTAGAAATGTAAATTGATGAGATTATCCGATTGTGTTCACGTCGCTGGCTTATTTTGTAATATTCCTACCGAAATGGAAAGTTGTGTAAAAATAACCAATAGCATGATGTCAAAGAAGCGCGATGACTGTCTGTAAATTTATCCAAATAAATTTCGTTACAACAAAATAAATTTCGTGATGATAAAGACTTTAACATCACGAAATTTATTTGAGATTTTAAGATGAGATTACTTTATTTGTGGTATTAGGACACAACTTAACTTAATCTAAGATCAATACTACTATCAATACTAACCAACAGTTGAGCTACCTGTAGACTGTTTGCAACAGTCTGCAGTTAGCTCAATTGTTTCAATTGTAAATACTAGTATAATTTTGTTTGTGAATAAAGGTTTCTATAAGTAAGTAAGGAAGCAAATCTAACCAACACCATTTTATAAGTTTTTTTTACACTTGGAAACTGGGAGGTATTAACAATTTGTACTCGTACATATCTATCAATGACATTAAGTACTTACCGATACAAATACAAGTTTTAAAATTGATCTAGCTCCACAAAGAGGAAAAAAAACGTCTGTTGTTCCTAGAAAATCAGCCCATTAACTCAATCAAAGTTTCCTCATTTCACACCCCATCGGCTTAACAACAGTTTAAATTACGAAGATGAAAATATCGAGCCCCTCGAAGACCCATTGACTGGAGTGCCATCGTGTAGCTTAATTGCGGGTTCGAGGTAACCTGGGCCTCTCGAGCGGGATAAGTGACGGCTATACGTCGTGCTTATCAGTGTACGACAGATAATATTACCTAATACCAACTATGTATACGTCGAGGTTATCAGTGAACCTACGATAGAGAAATACCTATCTATATTACTGACGCAGTCATACAGACATACAGTGCGAACTCGTGCGGAGGAATGCCAATTGAGTTTTTATGTCTCTATAAAAGTTAAGTAGGCATATGTACTTACAAACCACCTAGGTACTTATTTAATAGATAGGAAACTAGTTTATACCCGCGGCTTCGCAAGTTTTGTTTCTATGGAATCGTTCAAAGGTTATTTCTATCCCACGGGAACTGATTTATGGAATAAAAAGAAACCTACGTGCTATTAACAGTCTAGGCCTATATCTATGCAAAATTTCAGCCCGATCTGTACGGTACTTTTGGTGTGAACAAGTAAAAACCATATGTCAATCCTTGGATAGATATCCCATGAATCTAAACTTTAGCTATTATAATATTAGTTTGAAGCAAGTCTACATAATTTGTTAAAAAATAAAAACAGCACTGTCCTACTTTCTCGAATTTTGTATAAAATTCAATGTAAGACAGAAAATAGAATCATTGCATTTCTATCAATACACAACAATGTAGAAAACTGTAAAGTTTTATTGACATCTGGCACTACCCCAAGCTCATATCCATCTTGGTTTTACGTATCTTTGAAAGGAAGGTTCTTGCACACGTATGCGACATGCCGTTTTCTCTTTTGTACTGATTGGTTTTCTACTTCAACCACCATTACTTCGTTTTCATTGTCATGACCTTGAAAGACCAACCGGTAACCAAAAGTGGCAGAATTGCTATTTATAAGTTTATTGCTAAGTCCACATAAATAATTATAAATAGAATAGTTCATCACACGAACCAAATTTGAACGCACATTCCATAATGAGTCACAAGAAAGTAGTTCTGAATCTTGCAATACAACAATTTTATTCAAACATACTACATATCTTATCGTCATCTGGTGATAAGGTAGTATGTTTGTGTTATAGGTACCTATACACTACCTATACCTATAACACAAACTTAGCTTCCTTTGGAGTCAGATGATGTTATGTTAAAATGTCTCGTTATATTAATTTACCACGGATGATGTAGGCAGAGAATCAAGTAGTTTTATGCATGTTATGCGGAGAGAAGAATATGATATGACGAAAAGAGTTAGATTTTAATGTGGAGGGATATACGGGGAACGCAAAACCGAATAAAAAATGGATGGATTGTGTGAAAGAGCACATAGCTATGAAAGGTGTTAGTACAGAGATGACGGCTGATATAGGAGAGTAGAAGAAAAATACATGTTGTGCCGACCCCACCTAGCATGAGAAAAGGAGCGGAAGACGATGATGTAGGCAGAGAATCAAGGGAACCTCTCAGAGAAAAAGCAGCAGCTTCTTTCTGTGTATTTTGACACGGTGATTGCGATGGTGATTAAGGCAAAACCGCCCTTGTTTGGAGGAAGCACGATCAGCTGTAGAAGTATGTGGGCTGAGAAGGCAATCTCAATCTAAACTGCATGTTGCAGCGGCCGGTAGTCATAGTTCATACAGTCAAGTATAACAGATCTGGCTCTTAAACTGATGTAAAAACTAAAAGTACTCACAGCTTGGGAGATTTTATGCGAAAAAGTTTACATTGTTTTGTTTCAAGCAAGCTGTATCAAGGCTTTATGAGTTTGAGTTTTTAAATAAATTGGCGGGATGATAAAGGCTTGCGGAATGAAGTCGACTTGTTAAGACTACGCTAGTTTAACGTTGCTTTTTACGACGGTTTGTTTCAACTTGAAAATTGGACCTTCTTCCGTATTCATAAAGGCGACTTTGCTTGCGCAAGTGGTAAGGAGATGAAAGTTTTGACAGTGATTAAAAGTGAGCTGCTGCTTTAAAGGATGCTGAAAATTATAAAAGTCCAGAGGACTGTCCGTCCCTACATAACAAGTTTTAGTGGTTGTGACAAAGTTGTTCTTTTCGTGTTATTATAATTGGTTCAGCGAACAGTATTCCGAATAAGTAATTTCCAATTACATCTTTTGTTTTTGATGGAAAAGAGTTAAGCTGATCAAATGTAATTAATCTTAAGGATTCGAAATCGATTAAAAACCTTTTAAAGATACCTTTGTCTTGTAACTGACTTAAAGAAAAAGGAGAGAAAAACACATAATAGCTGAACATAGAACATGTTCGGCTATTATGTGTTTTTATGTATGTTCACTGATTTCTACGTCAATTGTGAACCAATTTGATGATTATTTTGGTTTTGTAAGTATACAGAATGACCCCAAAATGGTTCCATAAGATTTTGTTTATGAGGGATTACGATTTGTCTCACAAAACTTTAACAACTGTTTGATTCTAACAGAAGTTGGTTTTTAGTTTTTTGTAAAAAAAATAACAAGTTATTAATCTATCAATCCTAAGGCTACGCCATAATATCCTCCTAGCCGAATTTCGACCACGGCGGCTAGTCTCATTGGAGACTAGCTAGATGCGCAGGACATGTGTACAAGTGTGTGCACAAACACAGGTGCACTATCTTTATCCTCAGTCTCATAATCCGATGGGACGACAGATCAGCACGACCCCGGTCGTTAAGACAGGCGCAGGACCAACGGCTTAACGTGCTTTCCGAGGCACGCGGGTGTAACACCGCCGACTTCCTGACTCCAGGCTGATACTGTGGACGAAAATTGTAAAGAAAATTCCTTACTAGAGAAACCCCAATAACAACTATAGGCCCGACCCGGGATTTGAACCCAGGACCTCATAATCAGCGATTTAAAAAGCTGACCGCTAGACCAACGAGACAGATATAGACTACGCCGTAGGTCGAGGTATGTTTGTTGGTGTTTTAGATATGTTTGTATGAACAAAAAATATCTTGAAACAGATTCAATGAAAACACGAAGTGGGGCGCGCCTCGGTCAATCAGCTCAATCCGTTCGATGGAAGGTCAGCGGGTGTATTGAACTAAATCTAGCTCTAATACTTAGTATGTAGAGCTTTATTTTAAGTGTCAACTTGTGCTGGAATTATTACATTGGAAAATTACGTCTTTGCTAGTGAGTCTAAAGAACTTAAAACTTAATTTGCTGTACTTTTACTGCAGTCGAAACCAGATACCAATCAACCACGGTACCTATACCTAGAGTACAATGTTGTTGCTTGAAAGCATCATAGCTCGATGGAAGGTCAGGGAGTGTATTCAACTAAATCTAGATCTTGTTTAATAGAGCTTTGTCTTCATTTTCAGCTTATGGTGGAAATAATTACATTGGAATAATTACGTCCGTGCTACTAACTGCTCAGAAGATACTTTTCTTTTTAGAATAGTATATATAAGTTAATAGTTAATATACCAAGATTGAAGAAGGGTTAAAGTATAAAATTGCCGTTTTATTGTAATAGGTACCTACTTCGAATTGACATAGAACCTTCATGGTTTGAGATTTTTGATCGAAACTATTTTTCACATGGTACCCTATGAGGTTCTTCTTATAAAATATGTGCAACATTCGATTAACGACTTTCAGTTATTTTTTTTATTCAGCTTAGACAAGAAAGATGGATACTTCGAAAATTCTAGTGATTTTTGAATACGAGTTCCGACGCGGAACTAAGGCGGCAGAAACAGCTCGCAATATCAATGTTGCGTTTGGAGAGGGGACTGCTAATGAACGCACCGTGCGATTTTGGTTTAAACGCTTTCGTGATGGAAACTTTGATTTGAAGAACGAACCACAAGCCTAAGCGAGTAAAGTCTCACTGGAACCAATAGACAATTATACCATAACGCCATTCATAATAAAAACTAGCTCGAAAACAGTTTATCAAAAGGTATGTAGTCGTTTTCAGTTGGTTATTTTCTGTTCTCCTATAATTAAACTGCAGTTTGTCGGCTCTTGTTACTAAAGACGTAATTGCTACGTTAATTACAAAGAACTTTTTTCGTTGGCGAATACTAGTGAAGTAATTTTGTGACCGAAAACCGTTTTTGGAACAGTCTTTTGCTAGGTTTTATATACTGTTATTTGAGTGTACCTACCTATTTGCATTCAAACTATAATATATTAAGTTGGTAAGTAAGTACTTATCCATAAAACATAAACATTGAAAAATGTTTAGGCAAATACACAACAACTTCTCGATAATCAATGAAAATAGCAACATTGAAGACAAAAATGTAAAATAGCATTTTACACTATTAAATAGAAAACTTCATAAAACTCATTTTCTTTTAAACCTAACTTGATCCTCATTCGATTCCCAAAATAAACAACCTGTTCATCAAAAAGAAAATTGAGATGCTCTAAATATTTTTAATATCCAAACGAAACATTTCAATAAACCGTATAATTCGTAATAACAACCCAGAGAACATTAATCTATCCGTCTCACCAGCGAAATTTTTGTGAACTGAACCTCGGGGGATTAAGAAAAATTTCAATTATACTCCGCTCTTCGTTTCTCCCAGCGAAGGATTTTGTTTCCACCTGTATTAAAAGCTGAATTAAAAGTCAAATGGAATCCCATTTTATAATTTCTCCGATTTGAAGATAGGCGAGCCTTTTCACCCATTTTATTGGTACTTGATGGTCGGCCGATTGTGAAGGAAGTCAAATGGAAGAATCTCTTGGATGTTTTAAATACCTTACCGATAGGAATTTATATTCTGGCTAGCTTTTATCTTTCGTAATATCAGATTGAGAAAGTGTGTGCTATTTCGAAAAGTTATATGAATAAAGTAAACAATCGTTGGGTTTCTACAAGCTTTAATTTAGATTCTCTGGACCAATAAAATCGAAAGTTCAAGGTAAAAAACTAATAGCGAATTGAGTAAGACCGTTAGTTTAACGTATAATTTTCGCTAATTATTTATTCAAACAAAGGAAAATATCAGAATCATAAAACAAAACGAGTGTGACTGACGAACAAACAAAGGAAACTGGTTTGTTTTTTGTTACAGTAAAAAATACCCACATGGCTGAAAAACGAGAATGACATTATCTATGATACAATCATGTGCCGGGTAGGTGTTCAGTAAATATGCCTTTATTTTTACAAGCATGGGATGGGGTGGGAAGCAGTATTTTTAAGGGTAAATGTGCTTCTGTTTTTGTTAATACTAACATAACAAGACTTGAGGAAAATTGTGTTTTAACCTTTTATTGAAGTTTTTAAATGCTTAACAACTTTCACAAAGGATGCAAAAAACTCATTTTTATTTTTTTATCAGCATTAATAATGTCCACTGCTGAAAGTGGAGTTAAAATCCCCCGCTTGGTGGATTTTAACACTTATGTTTCGTGCGTAATAAGTTCCAAAACTGATTCGTATGAACGTTAAAAACCATTCGACTTTTTCGATCAATGGTTAAAGTTATGGGCGATTTATCGAACTTGGAGAGAATTCAATTCCCCTATTATTAAATGGCCGAACTTCTGTACACTTGGCACCAGATAGTGTTACTGTAATTTTATTAGGCTAAGTACTCGTTTCGATAGCCATTTATTTTCAAATATTAATATTTAAGTGATTGCTTTACCAATGACCCATACTTGACCGCTATTGAAAAGCATTTAAATTAAAATTTGCATATATAATCAAGCAATTAAGAGTATCAAATGACGGATCCCACAAAACGATAAATAAATTTCATGGACGAGACTTACCAATCGGAAAATGTGAATGTATAATTCAAAATAACTGTTATTGAAAAATGAGTTCTATTGACTCGGACTGCGACTTTTATTTGCTAAGCGCCGATGGATTTTAAATTTAGAGTTATCGATTGAAAACGTATTAACATCTAGGTATCCAACTCATATGTGGTTCATTCGCAGACTTTGTTTTTGTAGTATTGTAGGAGTAAGATATTTTTTCATTAAAAACGTTTTTGCGTGTGTCGTTTGTAAGATGTGGCCTAAGATGGCGCACGCTTTCCCTACCTTCTTGAGGTCGTGTGTAGGTATTTTAGTGTGTGTTTGTTGTTTTAAGTTCTAGGTTTGTAGACCTTATAATAGCCTTTCTTTTTCCTAACTAATATACGTAGAAAAATATTATTGGTCAAAGTCGATCCTAAGCACTCGGATCTATTTTAATCTATTTAGATCTACTTGGATCTATGTGGATCTATTTGAGTCTATTTGGATTTATTTAGATCTACTTGGATCTATGTGAATCTATTTGAGTCTATTTGGATTTATTTGGATCTATGTGTATCTATTTGGATTTATTTGGATCTATTCGGATCTATTCGGATCTATTCGGATCTATTCGGATCTATTCGGATCTATTCGGATCTATTCGGATCTATTCGGATCTATTCGGATCTATTCGGATCTATTCGGATCTATTCGGATCTATTCGGATCTATTCGGATCTATTCGGATCTATTCGGATCTATTTGGATCTATTCGGATCTGTTTGGATCTATTGATCATCATCATCATATCAGCTCACAGACGTGAACGTGCATCCCCAAACATGGTTAGCTTTCCCATAATCACCACGCTGGCAGGTGGATTGGTGCGCTGGTGGATTTTAACACCTTTACAAGTGTAAGTGTAAAAAATACTCAAAAAGCTGTTGCCCTTCGTCTCGTAGGTTCTCTCAATCGACTCTAACTCTTACAACCACGGGCCGAGTTGGACGAGTCGATTCTTACGCCACGATAATTTATGTCCGAACAGTGCTACTAATCCAGAATCCTACCTATCCTGTATCCTACTAATATTATAAATGAGAGAGTTTGTGAGATGTGAAATTTTTGTTACCATCTATGTTTGATCTCCAAAACTACTGAACAGATAAAGATGAAATATGGCGTAGAACGTAGCCTAACTTAAGCAATAGACTACTTAATACACCGAAAAAAACGCGTGCAAAGCCACAGGCAGAAGCCTGGTAAATAACAGGCTTCTGCCTGCCGTTATATCCAAATGTCTACCCTAATCTATCAAATCCCAAATCTATCTACCCGTTATATCCAAATGGATATAATGGGTAGATAAGACGACGCGTCACCAAAATTGGATAACGCGAATGAGTCAATTTGGCACAGTCGCAATAAAACCGCAATCATTGTCTACGCTCCATCATTTGATATTGATGATCGATGTTTAAAATATTCATTCCGAATTTTATTTTACGATTTTACTTGATAGAGCCAGAATTTTAAACACAAAGCAAACAGTTTTAATATTAACAAACTAGTAGGAAAAAACGTTTTTATATTATATATTTATATTATAAAGGCATGAAGCCTTTATAATATTTTTTACTTTCATATTTTACAAAAACCTTGTGCCAAATTCACAATCCACCGAAAAATTTACAAAAAAATCTGAATTTAAAAAGCGTTGCATTTTAATACGCGCCAAAAATGTTTTAGGCGATTTCGTAATAAATTGAAAGGCAGTGATTGATCGAACACAGAGCGTGTACAAAATAGGGGCACTAAAGTGATACAAAGTGTGATTGACACGTACATATTTTTGCAGGAAGCTTATAAGAAGAAAAATTATAATTAAATAATAGAAAGAATAGAATCATTTTTTTTCTCTTTTTTCAAACAAAATATGCCAGTACTAAAAATACATCGTAGTCATCGACGTTAGTAAAAGTCGTAAGAACTAGGTTTTTGAAAGTGGAACGCTCAAATTAGGTCCAACAAACATATTTAACTAAAATTCTGTAGATATGTCACGTTCTCCCAGCGCTAACTGTTGAGTTAGAACGTAACATACCTACAGATTTTTTTGAAATAAATACAATACTACATAGATAAATATTTTTTTATTAAACATAGAAGAACATATAGAACACCCTGAACAAATATCTGCAGATCGTACAAACATTTGTCCCGAGGCAGGAATCGAACCCGCAACCTCCTGCGTCGCAGGTGGACCTTCGCCCACTGCGCCACAGAGGTCGTCAAATATGATTGTAGTACGACATAATGAGACGATGATACGCCATGTAGAAATATGATTGTAGTACTTACATACAACGCATTTTGTTGAACTACGAAAAGCTTTTATTCCGTACGAGAATTAGAAAATTTCCAATGCTTCAAATACGGAGAGGTAGAAAGAAAAAGGGAGGCCTCTGTTTTGCTTAAGAATGATAGATAACGCCTCAAAATGGAGTACATATTTAAATGCTTTCCTAATAAAAAGCGTTTGGCAATATTTTAGCCAGTCATTTTAACTCCGGTTTCTAAAATCGTGCATTCTTTGATAACTACAGACTAGCATCTACTCGCGGTTTCGCTCACTTGGTACCTAGACAAAACGTAGTCTATAACAGTTTAAAATAATGTTGCTAGAGTAACAGCCATATATGGACCAGGGCGGTAATACGGACCACCGGCGTTTCTCAAAGAACGTTCTTTGTTTCAAGTCGACGAACAACACATGCTAGCCTCCAACCCCCTGCTGCTGCTTGCCAGACGCTTGCAAGCAGGCAGAGAGCACACACGTATTCACGGGAGCCATTTTTCGTTTAGAAAATCTTGATTATTTCTGAGACGTTGATGTTTCATTAGAACTTTTGGTATCGTTTTTGATATCAAATAATTATCGAACAGTTTAAAATAAAAAAGGCTAATTCAGAGTTTTATATGCAAAAATCCTTATGGTGGTCCATATAAGGCTCTTTTACTTTATTTAATAATGAAAACATTTTCGAAATTGTACCGGAGTATTGGAGGAAGTTACTGAAGAAAGCTGACCCTACTGCCATATGAGATAACTAACTAGGAAGAGAGAGAGAGAGAAAGAGAGAGAGAGTAACGGAGAGTATCTCCTACAAACAATTTTACAAACATATTTAAGTATTGACTTACAATTGAAGAGAGTAAATAAAATTATAGAAAACCAGTTATAACGAAAATGCAAGAAAAATTTCAAATTCAAAAATTTAAAATTTAAAATTTAAAAAAAATTTAAAATTTCGAATTCATAATTCACGGAATATTAAAAACATATTCGCGGGAAGCTTGCTGACATAAAATTTCGTGATAGAAAAACGCCTTCTCGTTCGTCGTTAAAGAAATGAGTTATACACACTTTACTTTGAGACATATGTGACTCACAAACACAAACATTAAGGTTGACGCACACTTGAGGTTACTAAATCCCATGCGTACTATGTGTTCTCAGTCAATTAGGTTAATCCTAACTAAAGTTTGATATTGAAGCTCAAACCTTTCGATAGTATCACAAATTCCTAAAATTATCAAAATATATTTATTTATCTCACAAACATCAATTAAAACTAAGACATAAATTGTAAACTTGATCAAACGACCTGGATTCACTAGCTTTTTATACCAGATTATAATATAGTCAAACAACACTTGGCATAAAAATCTGGGATATGATCAGCATCTGCGTGATAATATTTGCTAGCATTATCAGTGCCCTATTCTTAGAACCTCTCATTTGTAAAATAGTCACTTGGTATAGCGTCGGAGATATGCCAAAAATTTTATCTACCTTTTATTCAATTATGCTTTACGTTCCTTTAACAGGACAAAAATTACGTATAATACGTAATTTTTTTAGCAGATGAATAAAAAGCATTTTTTTGTTTCCATATCCTGTAACATTAATTAAAATAAATAATGCCGGACAATTTACAAACCCCCAAAACTAAACAGAGCAAATGTTATGGGTTTATAATAGACCAATGGAATAAATGACGACTGATAACTGATATACATAATGACATGACATTAAAAACAGATAAATAATCTTCATTTTTAGGTAGACATGTGCGCTTACCCTTAACACAGAGATGTGTGCCGCATCGTTTGGCATCCCGCGGCATTCAAAGCACTTTTAATTATATAGACATTACTAAAGAGTTTCTTTTAAAAACTGTTTATTAAAATACGTAAAAGCTGCACTGATCTTGCTTAGTTTAATTAATGTTTTAGTTGCCGTTTCCTTTTTAAAAGGAGAGATAAGTTAGTTTTGTGGGTTCTCTGATAAATTGTCTTTTAGACAACTTCTTCAAAATAGCCAAGATTCAATGAATAGATAAAGGTGGCGCTGGACAACACAAAACGACGAAATAGAGAAGAGGCATAATAATCTATACTAATATTATAAATTGGAAAGATTTGATTGTTTTTATTGAATAGGCTACGAAACTACTGGGCCGACTTGAAAAATTCTTTCACCGTTAGGAAGCTTACTTTTTAGGGAGTGACATAGGCTATATTTTATTCCGGAATTCCCACGGGAACGAGAACTGCGCGGGTGAAACCGCGACGCGATCGTCTAGTGTAGTAATAAATAGGCAGCAAGAAAGTATTTTCAAAGTGATTATTATGCAAAATAAATTTCATGTAAGTAGGTAAAATTTTATCAGTTCCGAAATCAGTGTCAATCAATCATTTATAAATATATATAATCAATGGTTATTAAGGAAGTGAATTTCACCTGAGGTATGTCAAGTCAAAACACACTTCAACGATCAACTTTGTTCAAAACTAGATCCAGATAAATTCCATGTCACTGAATATTTCAACTGCTACCAAAATAATCAGTCGTTTTAAATCACCGATGATAAAACTCAGGCCAAATAACCAATGAGGAATCAATATTTATAGGCATGAATAAAACTTTGTTACAATTGATTTATCCCAATCATTGATCATGTACTAATACCTAATTTAAGACCTGTGCAGATTGCCGCTGTATTCGCTACCCAGAGCTGCAGCGAAAGCGGGTATGCGGTGAAATGCCCGGCGGGATGACACGCGAAACCAAGCGAAATTTTTCACTGCCGCTCTGGGTAGCCTTAATACTCTGTTTCTTTTAAGGTCCGTTTACACATCGGCCGAGTTTTTACAAACATCGTTAGTTTTGTTAGCTGTACAAGTCTAAGTTTGCCATGAATTGCTAGCATGTGGACAAACCTACTGTTAATGTATCAGTGCAAAAGAACCTTCAAAACCGAGTCAAGTGAGACCTACTGCAGTATAAGCATAAAACATAACGAGGATTCGTACAATGGCGTAGAAGTGGACATTTCCAGAAGTGGTCATTTTTTGTAGTAGAAATTATTACAAGTGGTCATTTTTAATTGTTGTTCTAATCGACCGAAACCGAGTAGACACTCACTTAACACAATCACAATTTTATAACAAAAAATGATTGGCTAAAATCAAACTCAACGCGGACTAGGTCGCGTGCAACAACTAGTATATTTGTGATGGCCGTAGCTCCGGGTCTACTCGATAAACGGGCCTACCAAAAAACTTATTGGTAGCTAACAAATTCTTATCTCCTTATAGACATAACCTAGCTAACCTTTTCTTATCACATTTATCAGTATTCTATAAATATCTCCTGAAATTACCAGCGTACCTGATAAGGGGGATTTGTAAAGGCTTAATATGGGCTCCGAAAACAGGGCGGCAGGTTCTGCAAAACAAACGCATAACTGCATTTTTATCACTTTCAGCCTATCACTTTACACTTTTGAATTTCACTTTTCACAACCTGGATACATTTTTTGTAAAAAAATCCTGGAATTTCCAAAATAACTAACTATCGAGATGTTTTTAGACGGCAATAATTTTTTGATGTTTTGGGTTTATATACAAAGTTCATTATATTCACTTTTGAATTTCACTTATCACAACTTCGATACATATTTTGTACTTTTTTGCCGGAATTTTCCTGATTTTCTATGGAGTATTTGTTTATATTTGAAAAGAAAATGTTAATGTTATTCTTATTTCTAATCTTTGAAGATAGCTACAATATATTTTAAGGAATAAAAGATTTACAAAAACATGAATATCCATGCGCTTTTTACTAAAATAATTTGCAGATCCGTCATAATTTATTTATCTTAGCACATTTTTCAAAGCACCCGCGAGGTATTCCGGACATGAATTTTTTACACGTTGCCCTTTCTCGTCTTGATATCAAAACAAAAATGTCCATTCCTATCTCATGAATGGCCGACCGTTTTATATTTTCTCTGGACCGTATTCTATATTCTTAGTCCAAATTTTCTATGTTTCTAAGCATGAATTTTAGTTATAACCACTATATATCATATAAATATCACTCTTATTATAACACTGTAGAAACCAGAGATATAAACCTGTTTCTATTTAAAAAACATACATTCGAATGTAGGTAATACCAATTCAATAATAACTCCAATACATTATTTTATTTTTCCGCAGAAAGAAACGCGTTGTTAACTTTATTCCTACCGTTGGTAACCAGAGAAAATATTCTATTCATTAAGTAATATCAAGTTTACGCTTGTTATTTTCTTTTGCTTACTACGCACCACGGTATTAAATCTTATTACCTCAAAATAAACAGGATTACGGCCACAATATAAAACTTAAGCTTTTAACTATATTTTGAAGCTAAAAATACTCCTTACGCGTGGTTCAACTATCATCAATATCTCGATTCGTAAACTTTTGGGACTCACATTTAGTACAGTGTATTAATAATGTATAGACAAGAAAGTCTATCCACTAGGTCCCATCTGTCCATCACTTAATTTAGTTTAGGATTTTGTTTATCTAGAGGTCAAATACCCAAACCATAAACTTATAATTAACAAACCCAAGCCCACTGGAAGTTTTAGGTCAAGTATAGAAACAGCGTCTATAAATTTGAAACTTGTAACTTCGTAGTGAGTAGCCCAGATAGGCCTGTCAGAGAATTTATTCCGTTTTACGTCCGAAAGCCGGTGCCGCTTTTATAGTTTGAGGTTATTTAAATGTACGGGTCACGTGGGTGCTTTGTTTTGAGTTCTAGAAAATAAATATAGTTATTTTATTTTGATTCTTTAATATTGTATTCGTAAGAGAAGAAAAATCACGATTTTTAGATGTTTATGGTTTTTAATTTAAAAAAATATATTATTTTTATCGTATTTCATAAATGTACATTTTACGATATTTTGAACGACTACTATTACCTATTCAAATTAAAACGTCAAAAAATATTCCCTATAGTTCATCAATATTTAGTCCAAATACAAACCGCATTCGATATCGTGACGAGAGCTTATGAATCACGAGATAATGTCCCTGTCAAATTGTACGAAATCGAAAGTGAGTCACCAAAGTACCAACCCATGTCTGCTCGAGGTTTACTCACCTCCACAAATTAGAGACATCTTCAGAGGTATTCTTGTTTTACGATCCTAATTATAAACTTCTTTAGAATTTGACTTATTTTATTTTACCCTAACTAGCGATCTAACTTACGCTCAAAGCTACTAATTACTATAATAGGCATGAAGGCAATGAATCAAACATTTGTACTGGCGATATTTAATATTATGCTCTACTTATATCACTTTAGAATATTTAAAATGGCACTAAAAAGACACGTTAAAAACGCCGGCTGTCAAACGCACGTTTCACCCTTAAAGTTGAGAAAATGAATACATCAAAATTTTAAATAAATACACCAAAATTGGTTTGTGTGTTTGGTATTATCATAAGCGTTGTGACATAGTGTTGTTTACGCGAGTTCGCGTAGAGCCGGCGGGCTGGCGGCTTGGTTTGGCCGACGGCTTGAGACTGGCCGTAGCAGGCGAGTGACGTCAGGGCGGGCGCCTAGTCTACCCGCGCATGCGTCCATCCCACATGTCCCTTATCAAAACTTTCTGATAGTAAGTTTGCGAATTCGCTAACTGGTGGTGGCAGGTTTTTTACCCGAATTCGTGATGGATGGGAAAGTTGCTGTTACAGTTTTGGGAAACTTTTTCGAGATAATTATGTGTTATGAAAAAAAATGCTGTTTTTGTGTTACGAAAACAGCGCGTTGGTAGCGAAAAACTAAACGCCAGGGAGACTATCCTGCCTTTTAAAACAAGACTTTTTCTAACAATTTATCTTTTTATACAGACACAAACAACAATAAGTATACAGGGTTATTGGTAATTCACTGACACTGCGTAAACTGCAGGTTCTGCCCCTCATCACGTACACGTCCGTGAAGGCGCTAAGTCTAACACATTACACATATAAGACCTCCGATTGAGCCCTAAGTATGGTGTTCTTTTAATTTAAAATATATAATGCAAATACATTATAACTTTTATAACGTGAGTTAAATAACGACACTATTGACAGACAATTTTATGACACTAATATTATAAATGTTAAAGTTTGAATGTTTAGATGTTTGGATCTTTTCTACATATTCACGTCAAAACTACTAAATGGATTAAACTGAAATTTTGCATACAGGTAGAACTAGGCCTAGAATAAAACATAAGCTGATACAAAATTACTTTTGACGTGACAACGTCTTATAAATTGGTTTGCCGTGTGACACTTCAAGAAACTGCGTTACGCTCCGCTCACGTTATGCGCTCACAATGAGAGCGAGTGAGAGGCACGCGTCCCTTCGAGAGCGAGAGAGACAGACATAAAAAGTGAAAGGAACTCAAAGTCGTTGTCACGTAAAACTTTCGCCCGTATACCGACTTTACAGGCAACCAATTTTTTTATCCTATGAATCAATTCCCATGAGATATAAATAACCTTAAAACATCTCCATAGAAACAACGCTTGCGATTTCGCAGGCAGAAACTAGTAAATTATAAGCTGCAGAACCTCCGATTATCTATCAGAGAACAGAACCTTTCATGCATCTTTTTCTAACCCTTTATCCCCTCCACCTGTCAAAACCACGTGACCGTGACCCGACAAAATAGAGACTTTACCCTCAATACATCGCCACAAAGGGCAAATTACACCCTAAGCACACATTGCAATAGAACCTCCGGTTTACGCCATTATAGCCGTTATATCTTTGAATGTAGGGCTAATAATAGCGTGATTTTATCGCAGCTGAAATAGGCTTGCGATATAGGTATGTCGTAAAGACAAAATTATGTTATCGTGCAGTCACCATTGTGAATAATTTTTGAGGTTATTTTTGTATGAAAGCAAGCTTTTTTGTATAAACGGCCATAATATTCATTTAATATGCAGTATATGTACATATTTAAGAACGTATAAATCCTTTTTCTGGGCTAAGGCCTCCCCTATTTCTCACACTTTCCTTATGTTTGTGCTAAGTATCTGCAGTCCAAGTCTTTGCATTTGATCAACCAAAATTATATCTAATATATTATACAAAATAGCAAAAAAAAAAATATGTTGAAATTTCACTAAATGTTACGCTCTTTAATAACAAAATACCTAAAATATTATCATTATACTACCTTTACCTCGATATGACTTTCCAGAGCCAATCTAAATTTTGAACATTTAGTCCTTAAGAGTCACTTGCAGGCATAAAGGTCTGTTTCATAAATGAAGGAATTATTTTATGTATTAATTAAATTTAATTGATGAAATGAGATTAAGTTTAATTAATTGATGGATGGATGTTTGTTACCTCTTCTCGCCAAAACAACTGAACGGATCGGGCCGAAATTTTGTATACAGATAATTATATTCCTGGAATCAAACATAGGCTACTTTTTATTCCATAAATCAGTTCCCATGGGATAGAAATCACCTTTTAACGTTTCCATAGAAACAACGCGTGCGAAGCCGCGGGCGGCAGCTAGAATAACAAACGCCTTCCTGCCAACCCATAAATAAATTACATAAGTGAAAAAATAAAAAACCTACACACCAGCTGCAAAACTATCCAAAACATCTAAAACAAAACATAAAATATCTGTACGTCCGACTGTCACGTAAAATGTCCAACTGAACGGTTAATAAAACGTCTACAGCTGCTACGGCGTAGCAAGAAGCTACGACGTAGCAGGCGTAGCACGTTGCTAGGAGAGTCGAGAACCTAACAGTAATAGGTATTTATAGATCTCAAAATGGTCTGTTATTTATTAAGACTTTTATGTACGAAGGTTGAGCGGCCTCTTAAATGGAGTTAATGTAGTTTTTCTTACTATTCTCTGTCTACAGCTAAGCATGCTCGTTTCCGAGACGAACTGTAGCCTATTTCCTTTACCGCGATACAATCTATCTCCTTAACAAAATTGATTTGTTCAAAATGTATCTATTAAAGTTTAGTCAACGAGTTAGAAACAATTATTTTAACATTTATAATATCAGTACTGATAGCCCGGTCAAACAAAAAACCCTCACAATTAATATAATCATCGACGGACCCCAGTCCGAAATGGAAATAACTCGATCAAGCTTTATTTCGTGAATTTATTTCGTAGCGTCGAGTTTCGCCAACGAGATTCTTATTTTCACGTGTCGCGTCATTACATGGCCGTAATGTGTTATTCTGCCTTGAGCTCCGTTTTAGAGTGATGACCTTAAGATTGTATTGCTCACGTTCAACATAGTAAATGATAAAAAAAATTGAACCTACTGGGTAGAGCTAATGCATACCTTAATTTTTTTATGTTATTTATTATGCTAAAAAGACATTTAAAAGCTAAACAGATCCAGCAAATCTAATTGCAAAGCTACCCGGTTCACGTAGGTTTACAAATCCTATCTAGCTATATTTCTCTACACCTTGGCTCTACAGTTTGGAGCGATGGAGCAGTATATATCTTCTATCTCGCTCCCTCGGGGTGAAGTTCTCGTAATTCAAGCGTGTTATAGTTGAAACCCAATCCTGCCCTTCATTTATCTCTTCAGCCTATCTCGTGATAGATAGAGAATGTAGCTCGCTGACTCAAGGTCTGTTGAGATATAGTGTAGAGGTCAAAAATATTGTGATAGGTTCTAGAGATATTTTTTCGTAAAGAGATAGTGATATGTCCTCGTAAAATGTACGTGTTAGCTAGGTTATAATATAATGGAGTGGGTTCCATTGTATCACAGAAAAAAAAGCCAATTATTAGATAATAAAATAAATATAAATGCTGGACAATCCACACCATTATTTATTCATTTAACATTAAATAATTCCTTGGTTTTGATTTTTCTCCTGAGCTTAAATTTTTATAGCTAGATCATTCTTTTTTATTTGAGATAGTAGTTGATTTTTGATAGTTGATAATATGTAGAAAAGTAAAAAATAGATACTTACAAACACGTACCTGAATTTTTTTGGCTAAACTTACTATTTAAATTTTGATAGATTTTTTGAGGTGCGTAATTAACAATTTAAATATATAGTATTTATTTTGAGTCTCAACGTCAGACATACAGGACTTATTACTTATTCGTAGCATACAGATAGCAGAGTACACACAATTAATACGTAAAACAGAACATCAACGTAAATAACAGAAAATAACCGAAAGAATACAAACAAAACGTCGCAGTTCAAGCAATCTCTTATTAATAAGGCTGTATACGAGATGTTCGTAATTGGAAAGAGCTTCGACTGTGTCCTGAAACCACCCTCGCCGCCCGCCCACGCAAAAGCCAACGATTCATGTGATTGGTAGATTATGAACGAATTTTTGCACACACCATTTTGACTTTTTTATGAGAAAAAACTAAGGTCATTTCTAGTCTTTTCTCTTATCTGCAATGTAGATTTAGTTGCCGTGGTGATTTCATTTCATTTCATTTATTGTCAACTATAAAAACGTAAAGGAGCACTTAACTCGTGATCGTGGCGTAATCGACCCCTCCGACTTTCACGGATTTCGTAAGAGCAAATTAAGAGAACATACGAGAGGAAGGGCTGCAACCTACTCCTGCGTATTATTCAAAACCTTCACTGCAATCACCAATTTATCTGCCAAGGGTGGTGATGAAGTCAAAACGCCGTCGTCTAGGAATGGAATGTTCAGCAGTGAACGCATATGTGATGATAAGGTACACAGCTGACAGAAATGGAACAGATTGATTTACAATCAATCATTGACTTATAATCAATCTGTTCTCGGAATCTGAATATTATTGTCGATTTTTAGCTTGTTTTCAATCCGACATGACGAAACGAAAATAAAAGATTATTATAAGATTCAGTCGTAGATTGAATTCCTATCGCAAGATAAGTAAATGTCTGAATGTAATTAGTAACCCCCAACCCGCACGCCCAGCGTGGAGATTATGGGCATTACCCTCCATGTGATAAAAGTCAATGAGGCGCTTATCAGGGGGAGGCCTGCGTCCAGTAGTGGACCACTACAGGCTGTTGAGGATTAAGGAATAAGTAATATTTGTTCCTGGTTCCTGAACCAGCCGGAGTCTTGATAATTCTTGATAAGCTAACTAGAGAACTCCTGAGTGATTATCGAAAGCCCTTTTGTTGTTGACACATCAGCAGAACCTATGTATTAGTAGTAGTAGTAGAATCAGAAATTTGAGACCTAGCCACCACACATGACTAGCTCTCCAAACCGACTAAATATCTATCCTAACTTTAAAGCACGTTGATGCTGTGTGACAATGGCCAGCATTTTGTATTTATTTATTCAAAGCCCCGCCCAAAGCCTCCATCATTGTATCCTATTCCTAATCAAAAGCGGACGCTGTACGTGATGGTACTATAAAACGCACGCAGCGGCACGATATGCGCCGCTTTAGCTTTGGCTTCCAGTCGTAGATTAGTCCAGCTGATATTGTAAAGATGTCCGATGGTCAGCTTGTCACTAATGTACCTTACTGCCCAAACCAAGAGTTGCATGTGTTAGGGGTCTTCCATTATTCACGTGATGTTTTTTTTTTGCCACCTTTTAACCCCTCCGATACAGTAGTTCAACTGAGTAGTTCAACTAGTTGTACAAATAATACACCACTGTATCATTAGTCCAACTACAAAAAATACAAGCGAATCCCCTGGGTTTTCCTTCCTAGAATCTTGAATTCTTTTAATTATGGATTCGTGAAATTTTGACTGTTTATTATCAATTCCAAAAATGTTGGATTCTGCTAAGTACTTAAGTTTACTATTTGGAGTGGCGAAATTTTCACGAGTGAAAAAACATTAAGAGGTAAAATAACTTATATTATTTAGAAAAAATTAGGTAATGTTTTAGCCAAAACTACCAGGAATACATTCATATAAGAGGTTAAGGTTTTATGATAGCTGTAAAATTTATAACAGAAATGTTACAGAGATTATAGTTGCTTTGAAAAAACACTTCTACTTTGTTTCTGATGTCCTAGTAGGTACTAGGTACCTGCCTATTTCAATATTAATAACGCAACTTTTCTAAAAATAACGATACATCGATTTCTCCATTAAGCAGCTCCAATTGTACATTCAGAATGTAGTCGTTCCTATTGATAATGTTCTTGGTCTTGTTGTTGAAGTCTCCGAGAAGAAAATCAATGAATATTTGCGGTACTTCCACCTTCTTTAAATCTTTGTATTCAACAGTTTTCACTTTGGCGACTTTCTTCCTTCTTCTTTGAGTCACAGCCCTGTAGTTGTCATATTTTGGCAAGTTTGCAATTAAATTCAAACCCTTGTCCTTCATAGCTGCTACCGTTTTTTTATAATGAGAAGAGATTGTTTCTTCTACATTCGATGCTGCAGTTTCAACACTGGAACTTATGATCGAAGAAACAATATTTTCATTTATGTTGGGCAAGCAAGCAAAAGAATGTATTTTCTTTTTCAGTATATTTGACGGACTCTGAAAAAATTGCTAATTTGTAGTTAATTTATAATTTCGTTAAGTTGAACGTGAAATAGGTAGGTACCAGGACATCATGAACAAGGCAGAAGTGCTTTTTCCAAAGCATTTAAAAGATCTCTAACATTACTGATATCCTGGTAGATAGCTTCAAATTTTTGAAATAAATATAGGTACATACAGGGTACATATATAAGAGTTCAGGATTGATCTTACCTCACTCACAGTTACAGTTCCACTACACTTATTTGACCGAAAGTTTTTGCACCTCCATACAGATTGAGAATTTTTGTATTTCCTGACTAAATAGTATTGAAAACCGTCATGGAATAAAACTTTACCCCGCCCGCGTTTAATAATTTCAATTTCATTGGATGAATTCACTAGATGAGAATCGTCCATTTTCGTTTAGGTAATATAATAACAACAAAACTGAATATTGAATTGAACTTTACTTGACAGCGTTCTGACAATTTCATTAGTTATGATTGTTTATTATTCAATATCCACAAAGAAGGTTAAGTATCTATTTTCAAGTAGACATATTGATATGCTAAACAATCAACATCGATATGCACTAGTTGTACAAATAATACACCACTGTATCATTAGTCCAACTGGTTGGACTAATGATACAGTGGTGTATTATTTGTACAACTAGTTGAAGAAATTGTGAACAAACTTCTAAATCAAAAAAGCGGTTGACCAAATTCGACCAAGACATTCGATGTAGATTGCAACCTTGACTAATCCATTAAACTTTTAAAAATATCATGAGTTTTTAAAGTTTATAATCAGTACTAAATGGCGTTCTGTTAATCCTAAACAAAATTCAAACTCCATCATATTTTCAGCCTCTACCTTAAATAGCTTCTACACTTTATAGCTTCAAGCTTTTATAGCTTCTTCCCTATATAGCTACTAGTACAGTACTAGCCCCGAACCGGGCGATGGAGGGTAATTAAGTAAGGCGGGCCGCTGATTGACGGACGGCTGATTGCGCCCGCCCTGCGATGATCTCACCCCAACGTCATTCGGTGAGCAAAAACTGTGTGAGGATGAAAATCTGTTGAAAATTTTTAGATTTGTGAGTTTACGGTCGCCTTTCTGATTCAAATTTGAACTCTTGGGAGCAAAAATTGACAAGGTTGTCTGGAAGAGATAGTTCATGGCGTTAAGGTCGCCCTTCTTTATTGATCTATTCGAAGTATTTCTGTCTGTATCGTTTTCTTTCTTTATATGGTTTAATAAAGTGCTTCCTATCAATTTATTGATTTTGCTCACTATTTTAGCAGTAAAGGTAATGTTTTCGAGCAAAAGTGGTGAAAAGGAAATATATGATACAACATTTACCAGGGTGCTTTAAATATGTGAGATTCTCTTAATTACTGTGGTTTTCTAGAATGGCAAAGATTTAATGAAACCACCAAACGGAATAGGTAAACCGCTTATTGAATCCACATCGCAGCGTTTCATTCAACAGAAATCTCTCATATTTACTTTCAAAATACACGCCAAAAATTCTAACACAGCGAAAAAAGACTGCAGCATAAGTGAGGGAAAAAACAAATAAGAGGCCCCCGCTTAGAAAAACGTAGGCAATTGACCCATTTCATACCTGTGAATCGCTTGCTACGGTGCTACGAGCCGTAGAGCTGGCTACGAGTGCTACGCCGTAGCAAGCGTGACGTAGACAAGATGGGGAAATGTCGGATGTTGATGTTTTGACTTAAAGATGATGGACGAATGATACTTTTTTAAATATTAAGACTCCTTCATACTTATATTCATCTTCTTATTCCTGCCCTTATCCGTCGGTACATTACGTTTTTCTCTCTTAGACATTTATAAAAAAGTAAATAAAAAGAAATAGGTTTTCTTTCATTGCTTTATGTCAACAAATAGACTCAGACAACGACAGACGATTCTATAATACGATTGTTATGCTCAGTATCAAGGTAAAAAGATAGTATGATAACAAAACAGTCGTGTAACATTAAAAAAAACATTTGCTAAGATAAACTATACGACTTTACGATTTCTTTTATAAAGAATGCATTATTAAAAGCATAAAACTGTGACAGACATTTCTGGAGATATAAGCAGGGAGGGTGAATTGTGAAACGTCACTTGTCTTGCTATCCGTGTTGTACTCTAATGAAACCACTTCACATTTTTGATCACTTTTCTTTTGCAAATGCGAGTTTTGCGAACAATAAATGATAGATGCTTAAGTGACATTAAAACATTTCTTCATCGCAAAACAAGGTTTTTTTATAGTCAATAGAAAGATTTAAAATTCTTTATTGCACACTTGTCAAAATAATTTACAAACAAAATAAACAACAAAAATTACAATAGTCAATAGACCTTCGTTTGACTGCAATTTCCCTCGGTTCGTAGGTTACATCCGTAATTAATTACAAAATAAGTATGGATTGGCCGTTTTAGCGTCTTGCTCAAGAGCGCTAAGACATGAGGTCTGTGTGCATTATAATGTAGCTTATAAAAATTACAAAATCGTATTTTTGAAAATGTAGGCTAAAGTTATCACATTGTATAGAATGCATTTGCGATTTTCTAAATCTTAAACTACCCTGTCATTTGACCTTTATTTAAATGCAAACTTTTTCGTCATTTTTCCATAAATAAATATGTATGATGTAGCCTCGTTTATCGGTGTATGAGTGGGAGGCCTTATGTAAATCTAACGCCATACATGCATAATTTTATTGACAGAACTTTCGTAAATGCGTTTTATTCAATTTTGAACTTTCTATCACTGTAAAAGGGGTCTATGGTGGATGTAAAAATTGAGGTATTTTTAACGAATGACTAGGCAAGTTCAAAGAATATTCCAGCGAAAAACAAACCTAAAAAATGTCAACCCGTTTTCTGCTCGATTAAACGAAAACTGTTGCTCACACAAGCGTATTGTTGTATAGCCTGGTGCTTCTGGTGATCGGGTGGGATGTAGGTTGACATAAAATAAGAGAAAGGTTAAACATATACATATATTATAGGTCTGAAAAATATAAAATTGACGTTTTATCACAAAATTTTATTTTGTGCATATATTTTCTTATTCAACAGTTATACGCAAAATCAATTTATATTCTGAACTTAATATTATTGCAGAGATTTAATTTTAAATAAATACTATTTTTGGGGAGGTTCATTCCTTAAAAATAAATTTAAAACAGCTGATTTCATGTGTCGTTGCTTTCAATGCATAAATTCACTGTAATTTTTTTTATTCGTTACTTTTTTAGAAATTAGTGCTACGCATACTTTGCATAATGTTGTCCAAATATTATTTACACAAAATTTCACGAGGATTTGTCATTCCAAAAACAAAATACTTACAAAACCAGACAGGCCTGATACCTACCTGTAAATACGTACTAAATTAAGTTTTGCTACACATTTTAAATCTAGAAGAGAAACACGCTGATGTCACAGTGTTACACCATAACTACCTCCAAAATAGTAAGTTAGTTTTATTGGTACACCTAGATGACTGGCGTATATACACTTTTTTATTTGATTATATAAACAGGCACATAGAGATATACAGAGATCTACATGGAGATATACAGACTGCAAATGTAATATGTTTTGAACCAATTAAATTTCAAAACTTTGTTCCATGTAACTCTTTTCCAATGAAGTAAGTATTTATGTCATTCAGGTCGTCTTAATATAAACGTCAACCAAGAAAACTTGATTATTTCACCTTGATTTAGTTCAAAGAAAAGGAAATTCTTCAAAACAACAAGAGGCAGGTAAGTCTAAACTTTTGTTTCTTATTTGTTCATTTGCTTCCCTTTGCACGACACTCTAACTTTGAAGGACATTTTCTCCGAAGAACCTTTATTAATAACAAAAAATATTATATTGATGAAGCAACGTTTTACCGTGAAATTGTTGGTATAAATTATTACAAAATAAAAGATTTAGCCAGACTTATTTTCGTAAAAAAATATTACCGAACAAAAAAATGTGAAACTTTTTACAATATAGAAATGTACCGTTGACACGACATTATTTCACAATTTAACCCTTCCATTCCGTTGGTAATTATCGCGACCTTAGTGTCATTTCGTCCATCCTGGCATAAAAGGCCCCAATATTTAATGTTGCGAAATTAATTTGAAAGAAACATCCTCCTTTACAACAATGTTTTCGCAGTATTTTAAGGAAAACAAAAGACACAACGGTGCCTATCCTCTTTATATCTGTTCTTATATTTTAGGAAGGTCTGTAATTACTATAATTTCGAAATTTTTAACAAAAATAAAAATTTAATCGACAGGTGTCCAATCAATCAACACTTTATATCTTGTTTGATTTAATTTATAGTTTAAAATCTAATAAATATTGAGTCAAAGTAGAAAGAACAGAATTTTTAGGATTTTGTTATTATAGTGCGTAAACCCTCTGGGTAATTTCTAAGAAATCAAATAATATCCCAATAATTTTCGACTTCGACGAGACTTGAACCCCTTAGTACGGGAATGTGCTAACCTATTACACCACGAGGTCAAGTGACGTAGGAGTCGAAAATCTCTGGGATTTCCTACGGACTCTAGCGCCGTTAGCTTCACCTACAGTTGAAACATTGAAGTATATCCAATTCTGTTAAAAGACTGAACTTACATTTAGTTCGTTTGACGAGAGGTATTGCATTGCTCAATTCTAAGGATTTAAATCCGTAGAATTAAACAATGCAACACCTAAAAACATAAATTTAAGCTTAACAAAACGTTAAACCAAAATCAATATGAATTACCTAGTATTTTATTTATTAAAAACGGATGCCATGTTTTATTTAGCTGATTGGACATTTTGACCCCGCAGGAATTCAGTGCCATCAATTTCTCACCGTTCCGAATGTAACAAAAATAAAACGGACTTCCTGCCCCCGACTGTCCCTTAGTCTATGGTGTTATTAAATTTTATGTCCCCTCTCCCCTCTCATAACTCCACCCCTACTTATTGTAATTGCTTTTTTAGGTAGTAATAATGATAGCTGGATTTTAGAGTTGGGAAGGAATTTTGATACTTTTTATATGGATTTTTAAACCGGATATTAGGTATTACAAATCAAAATATATATATTTTAAAGTAGGGTAATCAATTGGTTTTAAAGTGATCTCTTAGGGACATTCGATGGTTAGAATTTTACTTTGTTAGCATTGAAAATAAACTTTAATTCCATAACCCTAAACTAAACACTTGGTAATTGTACGTTGTCTTTCTTATTTGTTTATTTACTTTTGTAAGTATGAGATTTGGAGATAATCTAAATAACACACTTTCCTTCAAGTGAGAGTCGTGGTAGACAAATATACAAAGTAAAATGACTTCTGTTTTAGTTATTTGATAATAAACTCTCCGAAATTGTGATCTATTCCAAAATATTATCATCCTAAGCCCATAAATTTTTCCACAGCATCCCTTTGTCATAGTTTGCGGAAACACATAATCTATCAGTTAACCAACCTAGTTGTGCGCATGTTCGCAAGATGGCGGCCAGTTCCCACATTAAAAACAAACAACTACTGATTACTTCCACCCAAGCTGCACCGAACATAATCCTATGTTATCCCGCTTAAAATAAAACCTTTTAGGCACACATTGTAACCAAGCTTATATGCAACAAAACCGAAATAATTTTTCAATTCAAGCATGCAAGTCTGCTCATAACATGTTTTGCAGCTTTTTGTGTGAAATTTCACTTAGGACGTAGCTGTTTAAGGATACCTGGTTTATTTCTCAAAAATATAGTACGAAAACGAGCATTAAACAGAATAAAAAATTAATTAGAGTCAAAAGTGATCAAGGCCTACAAAAAGTTATTTCTTAAAAGTATTTAAATTTACGTATAAAAAGCAAGGGTACCAACGCACTATGACGTTAGCCGAAACGCGCTCCTAGCGACCGGAGCATTTGGTTGGCTGCCGCATCGCAGTGCGAGTAAAAACTATTTTCTCTTACATATTTTTGATTGCGACCAACTGGATGGCTGACCGCGTTCCGGCTAATCACAAAGTGAGTAAGGTACCTAAGTCATACAGGTTGAAAAAAAAAACCGTAAATGTTACAAACCCCTTTTTATAGTAAGGTAAGTATCAAATTCAATAAGACCTTATTTTCTAAAACAAAATTACTTATAGGTAAATATAAATTCTTTGAAATCTACACTGTCCAGAACATAAGAAACCAGACTGGCACGGCTATTGTAACAAAACTGTGTGCCAAGTTTTATTTGTACGGTCGCACGCAAACTGTTTTGACTGTGGATGAAAAATTTGTCGCGGCGAGTTTTTATTAGTCGTTTTCACTTCGAATCGCGTATGCCATATTCGGTGTTATACGGTGTGGATTGCCCTTAATACTGTGTACTTTGCGAGTAACAATTTCGAGCACGATATTACTTATGATGAATGTGAACAATTTTGCGTTTGCTGGTACCCTGAGCCTTGCATTTCTTTTATGAAGAGGCAGGCAATTAAATGGGTATTAAAATTATAGCCGTTTTTTCACAATACCAACATAATATGTTTTAAAAAAGAGTTCAGTGGCTTTTAACTTCCTTATAAATAACCCATTTATTTTTCATTATGAAATGCTTCTGAGCGGAGGAAAAGTAGGCCTTTGTTACGGAATTGTTTTTTGCAATCGCTGATTTGAATTTCAAATTACACTCATTCACACTTCGCAACTTTATAAAATGCAAAATAAAACGAACTCATAAATTTTGCGTGAAATTTCATCACGCACTCACTACTAACATGTTAGTGTTTCGTTTGTATCGCCATGTAACAGAACACGACAAAAACACACTGTGTAGTGTATTTTTGCATAATATTGCTATTATTAGTAAACATTCTTTGTAAGGGAAGTTCACTGCGTAGGCTTTACTTTCTAGGTTGAAGTATTTAACAAAAATGTATCGAAAATATCAGACATCTGGTACTAATAACACAGTCTGGCATTATTTATTTATTTACGATTTACTTATTTCACCATCCTGACCTTTTGTGTCCAGTTTTCGAATTTTCTACTGCTAGTAGGCAGTATGTTATTCGTATTTTTAGGCAGTATGTTAGTATTTTTTAAAAATGTTTTGCAATTCTTTTTCGCATTGTAAATAAGTTCTCTTAAGCTACTTAGTAATCAATCCATGTTCAAGAGATTCATCCTAAAACCTCAACTTTCGTTATTGTGCAATCAATATTGACAGGATGTTAGTACATTTTGTCTTGCAACGGGAAGCGGACCCGCAACATCACGCTTTTCTAAAACCGAGTTGACCACTGACCCACAGAGGGCGTCATCGTCAACAATAAACGGAGTTTGAACTTTTTTCTGGCAGTAAACAGAATTTGACCCTTATTTTTCAGAGCCTGTTTTCCCACTGTATAACGACTTTAAATTATTGAATGACATTTAATGGCAAGATCTATTTTTATCATTATAAGCGTATACCTAATTAGAAAGGATACCTCAGGCTCAGAATGGAACCAGAACACTAAATTTTGTCATAAATAATATAGTTTTAATTTTTTCTTAAATATGTTATATATAGTTTTGATTGTTTATATTTAAGCCGAGTACTAACCAGTGTTACAGGGCGTATTGTAACGTGTTACTTAGCGGGAGAACATTCAGTCAGTCCGGGGAAACAAGGCGCCCGTAGCTTTTTTCTTCTTAATTTGGATTATCATGCTCGCTGTGAATGGTAGGTACATTACGACCCGAACACCGGTCAGTACCCACCTTTAGAAATAATGGTTAATCAGGCTCGATCTCTATATATATATAAATAAAAATGATAAATTACTTGCAATACCAGAGCTATTTTTATTATTCTCAACAGGAAAATTCAACTAAAGCAGAATCAAAATAAAATAAATGCGAGCAGTTTTTTGCTAATCCTTTTAGCAGCGACTCGACTAAGGACTTCAGGAGACCCAAATCAACGTCAATTTATATACCCACCTACTTTCTATACCTACAAACATCTATAGGGGCTCCTGATTCACAGTGAAAGGTTTTCCCACCGTGACCACAACACTGCATAATCTTCCATCTAACAGTACTTATTATACGAAGTACCGAGTGTTTTCTTTATTTCCCCGAGGAAAAATGCAGTGTTAATCTTTGCATGTCGTGACTGTTACTATAAGGGCCAACACAAAAGCAATGCGATACGACGCGACAACGCAACGCAATAATAGCCGACAGTTTGTGTCATTTCTCAGCTGGGTTTCGCGTCGTGTCGCGAGGCAGCTTTAACTCATTCACTGCCATGCATCCACGGTGCGAGCAGGTCCAAGGTGCAGGTGTACGAGTGGAGCGTTCATATATGTCTGTAGCAATGACATTGTTAATAGAAACTATCAAGAAGTAACGGTGTTGCCGCAGATTTTTGCGGTGCGGCATTGCAAGGTGTTTATGTTTGTCGACTCCTAATGTTGTTGTGATTTTGATTAACTCACTTTATTCCATTGTAGGAGCCGTCGTATGCCAGTAACCCATTTATTTATATTTGAAGTGCATAAAAGCAGCAGTAAACTATAAAATACTGAGAAATAAAATCTTAAACGTGGAAGGTATTATTCCTATCGTAGTAAGTTCATGGCATTTGTATTTTATAGCTTGTTTTACAATACCCACTTTCAACGTTGAGTGCTTAGAGTAAAGTTTATTATATTTAAAAAAAACAATTAAAAAATGAAATAACATTTTCAGCATTCAATCGCTTCCCTGTAGAGCTATCTGTTTAAACTCTTTTCAGAATAAAAGAATGATGATTGATTAACCCAACTGGGAATAACCTATAGGAACAAAAACACATTCCAAGAAGGGGGAGGGGGGGGGGGGACATTGAATACGTAATATAACTTACCTTTGTGCATGCCGGTGTGTTTGTCCTTCAGCACCGTCAGCTCATAGATCTTCCCGAACTCCTCAAACATCGGCCGCAGATCCTCCTCCTCGAGATGACGAGGGATCTGGCCGATGAAGAGTTTCACAGCATCCTTCCCCGCCCCGGGAGGAGCTCCCGTTATCTCCGAGAGCGTCAGGGGCGAGGAAGAGGAACGCTTCTCTTTGACAGCGTGGCTGTGGTGGTTGCTATGGACGGGCGTCGCCGGGGCCGACTCCATCATCGGCGTCGGAGGAGGCATGCTGACACTGTTCATAGGAGCCTGCATATTGTACCCGAACAGGATCGGATTCATGCCAAAATTCGTGCCTACCAACATGACTATCACAGTTACTGAACACTAAAATCACAGTTTTTGTACTATTAGTTCTTATAATGAGTAAATTCGGTTTTTTATGTTAAAGCTGTATTTGTGAGGGCGACAGTGGGGTGGGATGCGAGAGTGTGCGTGCCGCGCGGCTGTGTGCGTTCCTCTCAGTCACCCCGTAATGCGTAATATTATCGATCCGTATAGTAACTGTTGTACACCGTCGACCCCTGTTTTTCTCGACGTGAGATTTATTTTATGTTCTTACACTTAATTTTTGTATTTTATGTGTTTTTATTTTTTTGTACACTTCGCTTTCACTTTTATAATGCGCGGAAATTTAAGTGGCTATTTACAGTTATTTACAACACACTTAAAATAAGTAAATATTTGGCACGAATTTACGTTTCACAGTATTATTATTGAGCGGCACTTCCCTTACTTTTCTCGCGGAAGTTGCGGCGCGCTGTTTAGGGCGTTATCAAAATAATTTTCTCACGATAAAGTATATTATTTTGGTCAATGTTTACACTTGCTAAACGCACGCGGCACTGTTTACAAACAAACCCCGGTGTTATCACAAGTGTTTTTATTTTTTTATCAATTTTCCACTCACCGTTTGGCAGTCAGCACACATTATTCATCACTCAACATCCAGAAAATTTATTTTAACGCCAAAAAGTTAGCGCAATCATCCAACGAGAGAAAATTCGCGCGCAAAAATTCACCACTCACTAAAATATATTTACACTTAACTAACTTACGCTAAATCACGATACGACGATGAACTATGACGTGACGCACAACGAAAAGCACAAAACGACACGAACTAAAGGAGACAACAAATTTGCCGTGTTCCCGTCCTTATGCCTACATGTCCACTAACCTAAAATTCCCTCCGAGTCCCCTCATAGCGACGCCATGGGGGAGTCTCGAGTCTTGATACGATCCTCCCTTTCGCTCACCCTCGGTAGATTTAGGTACGAGTAAATTCGCCCTGTGTGAATAGGTTGATTATTTGGAATTTCTTGTTTAGCGGCGTCTCGTGTTGACGCGTCTCTCGCGTCTCTTTGTGCCAAAATTATGTGGAATATTCCTTTAATTTGAACGGTGATTTTATAAATTGTGTAGCCTGATTTAACTGAACTACGCCAGCTCGTGATTTATGCGCAGTTTTTCTGCGTCGATTCCACTAGTTTTATCTCGATCATACTTGCGGGTTACATTATTTAGGATGGAAGCTTATTGACAATTTTCCTTTGTTTATGCAGTGAAAAAAATATATAAAATCTGGTAAACTTGTTTTCATTACTTTTTTGTGTGAGTGTTAGAATTTTCAAAGGCTGAAAATTCATTATAATATACATTTTTAATATTCTCTGGAGACTTACCCTTTTCTCCACTTTTTGGTATTTTAGGAAAAAATTAAAAGCGCTCTGAGAAGGTGAATTCATTCCATAGAATTATTAATACCTTCAGCCTAAGTCCGTGGACCTTAAAAACTTTTCTCTGAATAATTTAGGAAACCGACACGCTTAGGATCCTGCCGTAAAACGTAACACAAAATTCGGTAAAAGCTCTTCAATGCTTGGTCGGACTATAATTCAAGTCCCGAAAATAGCAAGGGGATGGCCCACCCCCACCCCGCAGCTGCCAACCTCAGTTGCGAGGATTTTCGCACGCAGCTCCTAATGGTTGTTTAGAAAAAAAAATGAAAGGAAACTCCCCTTAAAATTTCCGGACGTTGGCCGTGAATTCAGACTCTCAGAATTTATGACAGTGGAGCGAAATTTTTATTGAAAATAATGAGGGAGTGTGATCGTTATTTTGTATATAAATTATTGGAAAATTTTGCACATTTTATTGCTGTTGAAATGGAGACAGCGACCGCTTAAGTTCCTTTCAATAATCGTCCGTTTATTTTGGTAATAAAAAACAAATAGAGTCAAACCCTTTTAGGATATATTTAATGCTGAAATAAATTGGTACTGACTAAAATATTGTTGGATGTTTAGCTAATCTACTCTACAGCAGCATTTCGCTAAAATAGACACATTTGAATGTGATGGTAAATAGTGTCGTGTGTGGAAAATGTAGCTCCATTTTGGGACCAGTTGCGGTTTGTATTTCGTTGACTTTGTACTTGCCTAATTATAAAATAATTTGAGTTTATTTTCAAAACAGCCCAAATAAAGCTTAACAATTCCGCATTTTTTTTTGTGCCTTGTATTTTGTTTTTAATTATTTTTAAATAAATAGAATAATATAAAAATATTTTGAGCTTTTCTGGAAAACATAGTGTAGAAAGTTTGGAAAACGTTGTCTTGGTTTTTTTAAAGTTTATATAAAACAAAGCACCCAGACTTTCGACGAATAAAAGAACGAAAATATTCATTGATAGATTTAAAAACTGAAAGCTTTACAAAATATTCCGTTTTCAGCATCCATTGTGACGTAGATCATCTCACTAAAAGGTTCCCCTCGCGTGAATATGACAGTGCTAAATAAATAGTGTCGTATTTACAAAATGTTGGTACGTTTCGAGCCGAGTGCGGTTTGTATCTAGCTGGCTTCAGCCGTTTGGGATTGTACACGTGGCGAATGAAACACTTGGCTGGTTTTGTGGCACATTCTATAGTGAACTTCGTAATAGAGGAAACCTTTTTCGTTAAAAATAGTTCAACTCTGTTAACATTTTATGTTAAGGGAATCATTCAAGGTGCTACATATTCGGTGTACCGAATGGAAAATGAGCGTACTCTAGTACGTTAGTTATATTATTATATTCTCGCCTATAGGGTCAACGTTTTGTTCAGAATATTGCATTTCGTTTTTTGTTTTTATTCGTTTTATTGCTTTTATTAAATACTAGCTTCTGCCCGCGGCTTCGCACGCGTTGTGTCTATGGAAACGTTTTGAGGTTATTTCTATCCCATGGGAACTAATTTATAGGATAAAAAGTCGCCTATGTTTGATTCCAGGGTTAGAATTACCTGTACGCAAAATTTCAGCCCGATCCGTTCAGTAGTTTTGGCGTGAAGAGGTAACAAACATCCATCCATCCATCCATCCAAACTTTCGCATTTATAATATTAGTGTGATGTCACTTTGATCATTAGCGCTCGTCACGTACCTGGTTTGTATGCAGTATATATATATTTTAAATCTTGCTTATCATCGGGGCATAATATTTGTTATCGTGAATAGACCTTCGCTAGACTACAATCTCACTTGATGTTAAGTGACGATATGGCTGACGATGTATTACGAAATTTCTTTCTGTCTAACTTATTTCTATTTAATGTATTGTATGAAGATCAGTTGAGCTACCTGTAGATTGATTGCAACAGTCTGCAGTTAGCTCAATTGTTTCAATCGTAAAAACTAGTTGTAATTTGTTTCTTTTGATTTTAATTCTCTTTGTTAATAAAGACTACCTTGTATTAAGCATATCAGTCATCTATTACCAATTACAAGCTTAGCTTAGCTTGGGGCTAGATAATGCTGCGTGAATTTTCCAGCAGTCATATTATTTTGCATTTTTGTAATGTTTTCATTTACTACAGTATCATAGATATGCACCACTCACTTCAACATTTGCCGTGTATATAGATTTGAAAGAAAGAAAGGAAGAAAGAATATTATTTATTAAACACTGCACTACAAATAAAATAAAAAATAAAAACAAAAGACTAGGTACTTAGTAACACGTAAAATTAACACAAGTGAACATTGATACTAACACAATATCTGATTTCAGGAATTAATTCCTGGTAGAGACGTTGTAACGTTCTGAACATAGTGGAAACCGCTGCATCTAGCCAAACTGTATTTGACTGTACCTAATTGATACATAGTGGTGGCGACCTCTAGCTAAGCCACATCCGAGTACTCAATAATGTTACATTGCAACCAGCTTTTAGTGGAGGCCCCGTCATTTTAATGGAACTAATGAACTGGGTAACTTCCGGGTCTTGGATCCGGTCACATCTAGATCCGGATAATAAAATGTTCATTCATTCCGGTGTCACATCAGTACTAATATTATAATGATGTTAAGATTCTAAGGTTTTTTATTATTATAGTGCGTAACCCCAGACTCAGGGTAATTTCTAAGAAATCAAATAATATCGCAATTTCTTTTTTTGCGATATTATTGCGGGTTCAAGTCCCGTCGAAGTCGAAAATTTTTGCGATATTATTTTATTTCTTAGATGTTAAGATTGAAACTAGTTTAATACCGAAGATGTTTTTTTCTGAATGGTTGTTATAATTATTTTAGAAGGTACTCTAGGTAAAGGCTACGTTTTATTGTAGATACAATTAAAAGCTAGGCCGATTAGATTTCGCCGAGGATCTCAAGAAGCGCAAAAATGCAGGTCACGACAGAGCCTACACATTTGCTACCCTTGGAGTCGAGGCTCTAGGTCCGTGGGGTACTGAGGCTCATTGGGTTTTTTATAAAATTATCTGAGCGTCAGGTCGAAGCGACGCGTCACCCGAGAGTTGATGTGTATCTGGCACAGCGCATCAGCATTGCCATACAGCAGGGCAATGCAGCCAGCGTCTTGAGGACGCTACGGACTGGTAATAATATAGATCAGTTGAGTTACCTTTAGATTGTTTGCAACCGTCTGCAGTTAGCTCAATTGTTTCAATGTATTAATATTTTTTTGTGAATAAAGTTCTACGAAAAAAACCTAGGCTTTATACATGGCTGGATTGCGTTTTTAGCTTCTATCTATACCTGAATCTAGTATTGCCATCTTAACCCATCTTCTTACAAAGTTGGAAAATATGCTTCCCCTTATTTTGCCCTTTTATTGTTTCATATCCCTACCTAATCAAAAATAACATTTTCCTTTTTCATCGCGTCTTTTAAGAACTGTATCAATACAACATAAAACAAAATTCCTCCGTAAATATTATTCCTTAACTTATTATTCAGGTTGTTTCTGGAAACAACTCTTCTACTTGGCAACAAAAACACCCACATCAAGCAAAAACCAAAGATGGTTTCCAGAAATTCAGTATCTATGTTAGTAACAAAAATATCTACTTACAGCTGAACCGAAAAAATGGCCCACTTAAAAGAAAACTAGATTATCCCGATAAACCCAACTATACGAGTTCCAATATCAGTTTGCCAGCCGAATCAGTGCTAAATTCACCCCTATCAAATGTGATGGCCGCGCACCCCGTTATAATTTCGGCAGGATTGCTCCCTCGCCACCGTTCTGAGGAGATCTCGTTCAGAGCTCTTTCCATACATTGTACCATTTGTAGACCAAGTAGGTAGGTAGTCTTGCTGCGTCAAGATGTTGGTACTGGTAAGATGGTTAGACGTTTTAAACGGTATCATCACAAGATATTTTATAATAATTTCATAATCAATAACAATTACCATTGTGTTTGAATGTGGTACACGTGATCATGCAATAAAAATAAGGAGAAAACTGTTAATTACTACTAATCTAAATGGAGAACAATAAAAATCTGTTACTTTTACTGACTCTAAATTATTTCCATGTCTCGGGTTGAATATTTTAACTGCTTTTTATGTAGTACCTAAGTAACGTAAGAATATTTTTTTATGGTATAGGTAATTGCGGTGGTGTTAAAACTCATACATGAGTGATTTCTGGTCATCAGATTTTTTGGTAGTGCCGGCCGATAGATTTTTACGTTTATAAGAAAAGAGTCCCAACCATTCAGTCAACGGGAGGGGGTAACTATTGTTTGCACTGTGGACAGCCTCCGGCTACTTCTGTCTTGGGATTGTGCTGGGGATCTGTTTATTACCAGGAAAGGACCCTGTGTACCCGCGCAACAGTAAACACAATCAAATAGTCAAATAATTTCCTTGTTTAAAGACATCTTTGTTATTTTACCAGGGCAAATGGAGTTCTTGGATATTTTTTAACCCTCTGTTGGTATTTTTTTATAATTCTTAAGCCCTCTGGGCGATGCGTCATCACATCAATTATTTACCCTTATTTTTATTTTGACATGCAATTCTAATTCAAAGTTACAAGATTCAGGTTTTGGACAAAAAATCGTTACACGTTCGATATAGAATAATGTAAAAGTCGTAAAGTATTTGACGATTAACTGGTTGAATAAGTGATTTGTGGGTTCAAAACATATATCAGTCTTATTGACAAAAACTAAGTTCTTAGATAGTACTTAGTAATTTACGCAGTTATTCACTAAGAAACTTACAACTAGTAAATACTACTGAATTTATGATTATCATTATTATTGCGGCTGTTTATATCTTCTGATGACCAAGGCAATTATCCTAAGATACTCTATGCCCTGATTTGATACTTCTACGTATCAAATCAGGGCCTAGAGTCATCTAGAGTATTAAACTAAGTTCCTACTCGTGCTCGGGCAGACGGATTGTGTTTTTAAAAAATTGCATGTTTGCGAAGAAATAAAGTTCAAACTCGAATGCTTTAATTTATCCTGTTTTCTATACGTTTATGCGCCTTGGGAGACTGTTTTATCAGTCGTGTTTACCCCGTGGTTTCCCGCAAGGGTCTGTGGCTATGCGCCTGACTTTTGTTTCACAAGAAACTAGCTCGCCCATGTTTGTAATGAAATGAAAACTCGGTTACTTTGTGTTGCGAAACGGGTTTCTTCTCTTTCATTAATATTTACCTACATTTTGTTTGGTATAACTAGGTTAATGCGAGACACAGACCAGGCAGCGATGAAATATCGCAGATTTTTCTTGTACAATGTGTTTTCTTTGCCTGTTTTTACAACTAAAACGTCAGAAAATACGTTTAAAAATCATTTCATGAAAGCATATGGCGGCGTCACCAATCACCAGCACATTTCGTTCTTAAATATTTTAAGTATTCTTACGAATAATAAAGTAAAGATAATGTAAAAATAATCTCTAGAGTAACTAAACACAATGAAGTAAATAAACATGCTATTTTACGAAAACGGTATAAAGGGTGGATGCTTAAAAATGTCTAAATATATATTTCAAGCCCTCGAACAACCTTCACTGGAACAAACGAGCCACCCTATAGCAGTTTCCCCATATTCTATACCTTCACAAATTCGACATAAGTAGGTCACCTACCCTTTGTTCGGTCTTCGCGATCACACAGAGCAAATTATAGTTTGTGAGTAGAGAACTTTCACTTTTTGCCTTTGTTTCTGAGTCTGGGATGAAAATCTTTCACAGTATTTGGCAACTGGCCGGGTGAGATGGTAAGTGAAGTAATACGCAAGATAATTTGTAGGAATTGTAAAATTACTTGATTATTACGAGATTTATATAAAAAAATATGTATTTTCTCTCTTTACTATCCGTTGTTTCTAACATTGAATGATATTTTTATAATTTAACAACGGCTTTTAGCTATATATAAAAAGTTGTACGTATTAAATCGTAAGTAAAAGAGTCAGAGTTCATTTTACACCAAGGGCTGATAAATGAGAGAAATAAACCTAGTTCGCTCACGACCGCAATAAAATTTACATTTATTTGTTATTTTATGAAATAATAGGCGGGAAAAGAGGAGTTTAGTTGGAAACTAACTGCATTGATGTGGTAATGGGTGGAATGTTTTTGATGGTAAAATAAAAGACGGGCTTTTTCAGTCGGGGTAAATATTTGGTTGGAAATATCTACACATGCTGACACGGGTGTGCTTGTATAACGGTGTCAGATAGGCAGCGTGTTGATGGATGGTGTTGAAATTTCGCAGTTGTCACCAAATGCTGGGAAAAACAAGTGGGAAGAGTTTTTGACGTAGTATGTATTCCATCACGTATTAACATTTCAAAGACTCATTAATAATGAAATCGACCTCGTATAGAGGTCAAAAAGCATGGTCTGTCCACATTGTGATCGACTTTTGGTGACTCTGGAAAAAAAGGAAGAAAAAATGCTTAGTTAGCACACATTACCTATGGCCAGGCGCTACTTAGCGAGCTATGGAAAGAGCTCGGAGTCTCTCTGTAGGATAGGATTCGTAACGAATACATCCCACAGAGAACCAAAGTTATCGACATAGCTCAAAAAATTTGCAAGCTGAAGTGGCAGTGGGTCGGCCATATCTCGCGAAGAACCGACAACCGCTGGGATAAACTTGTTCTTGAGCGGAGACCGCGAATCAGAAAACGTAGTGTAGGACGCCGCAGGTGGGATGACGATCTGCGAAAGATTGCAGGCAGATGCTGGATGCGGTAAGCTGAGGACAGGGCGCTCTGGCGCTCATTAGGGGAAGCCTATGTCTAGTACTCGACTAATATAGGCTGATGATGATGATGTCTTAAGGCCGGTTTTGATCTACCTACACGGAATTCGCTACCCAAGTGGTAACAAATACTGCGTATATCAGACAGAACAGGCCTTTGCGTAGTTGAGAGGACAAGATTGGTTCGTACAAACAAGTTGTCAAAACATTCAGCACAAAGGATGTTTGCGATCACTCGCGAAGCAAGATGTGGACAGACCATAAAGTACGAAAGGCAATCATAATAAAAACCATGTCGTGATTTTAATCAAACTTAAGTACAAAATAAAAAGGTAATAATACTTTCCATAAATGTCATAACAAAACAACATTACAACGAAAATCACACCCTTTACAGTAGGAAATCATGCAATTACCGGAAGAATACGTCGTAAAAGCGATTATAACTGACCCTCTGTCCATTTAATAAAAATAATAAAGCTGTAAATCAGTTTTAAGATATCTGGCGCATGCATACCCTATGCTTACCCCTTAGATCAAATCAAATATAAATAAATGAAATGAAATGAAATGAAATTTGTTTATTTCTCTTAAACCACAATAAAGCCAAACATTGAAAATTAAAAGCTATACTAAAAAATGATACAAAGATATTATACTAAAAAACACTATACAAATATAAATATGTCAGAACAATACATAAAGAATTGGTCTCTATGACAAGTTAGTAGTTTAGTTTATTAACTCTGTTTCCGCAATAGGACTCCACTTTAGTCAATTATGAATGTCAGTAAAAAAACATTACTTGTTGGTCTCAGCTTGTCTAATAATACAATACATTCGAATATACTAGCAAGCTGAAGTTTCAGTGGGCCGGCCATATCTCGCGAAGAACCGACAACTGCTGGGGTAAACGTGTTCTTGAGTGGAGACCACGACTCGGCAAACGTAGTATAGGACGCCCTCCGGCCAGGTGGGATAACGATCTGCGAAAGACTGCAGGCAGATGCTGGATGCGGCAAGCTGAAGACAGGGTGCTATGGCGCTCATTAGGGGAGGCATATGTCCAGCAGTGGACTAATATAGGCTGATGATGATGATGATGATTCGAATATAAAGAATATCACTTTTTTAAGCGAGGCAAAATAACCTATTGGAATACTTAAAGCCGGTTGATAAAAGCTGTGAAACAGCTATAATATTCGAGCCCTTATGAAAATTTTAAAGTTCAATCTATTATTCTTTAGTCTCCGCCATATTCGTGCAGAGGTGCGATAAAATTTTTAGAAGCGTTAGTGGAAGCATAATTATAGGTTGGCTGCATGTCATGATATTATTTGACGTTATTATTGCGATTTACTGAAATTGAAGTCACTATTCGAAATTACACTGAGCCACACTTGAAAATTGCTTCAAAAATGTATAACTTTTCTTGGATATGCAAGCTTTTTAACAATATAAGTTCTTTTGTTTAACACACATAGTATATATTCAAATTTTCTTTAATAATAGAATTGGGTATAACTGATCTCATTTTCACCGCTGTATGTCTTTAAAAAATTATAACCATAGATAGACCTTTAAATCCGGATAAAAATTGCGAATCCGGTCTGGGGCAATAATAACAAAACCATTTCAAATGCATTTCTCAAACCGGTTGCAAGATCGCAACCGGTTCATGGCACGCTCATCTTGACGCGTGGACAACCCGCGGTCGTTGAACCCTGGGGTGCAAACTTAGGGGTGATCTCAGATGACGTGATCGATCTTTTTTCTCCCAATGAAACAGGATTAGGGACGATATGGATTCCGTAACAGGTGGTAGAGAAAAATGTGTTTTAAACTGCATTGTAAAATCGGTGCACATGCTACGAAACTGTTTAGGCAAGAGTTTGTGATGATGTACAAAAGTACTGAATAAATTAAGAAATATCGCGTAATAAACATGTAGAATATACGTAACTAGTTTATGCCCGCGGCTTCGCACGCGTTGTTTGTATAGAAACGTTTAAAGTTGATTTCTATCCCATGGGAACTGATTTATGGGATAAAAAGTATTAGAATTACCTGTGTGCGAAATTTCAGCCTGATCCGTTCAGTAGTTTTGGCGTGAAGAGGTAACAAACATCCATCCATCTATACATCCATTCATCCAAACTTTCGCATTTATAATATTAGTGTGATTAGCCTTAAAATAGACTACTATTTACCTCAGGTGGAAGCTAATTTTGGTTAAATTGCTTTGTTTCCTAAAACTATTTGTATCACAACTTTGAGTAAGTGGTCATCTCATCCACTTAATTTCATCCATGTATTCTATCGAAAGGTGCTATCTGTCGCGCTGTGTAAAACCACTAATGAACTTATAAATAAGTCTGTCGAATGGTCTAATGTTTCTCGTTTACCGAGATCAGTCTAGGCAAATAATAGCAAGTGAAGCGAGTTTTAACTAACGTATAAAGTTCAAAAGATGTAAAATTTTGATTTTGTCACTTTGATTATTGTTTGTTAGTTATCAGCTTATTAAAAATCAGTGATCTTCGAGGAGTTTAAAGTATTTTTTCACATCATTAGCTAGGGACTCATGACAGGTGTATCTAGCGTGATTCATTTAAAAAAGAAGACAGCCTGTAAGGGAAGAACAACTTCCCTTATCATTCATTATTTAATAAAATAAAGACAAATCAACCAACTTCTGTTTTAAACTAAAACAATAAACATTAAAGCCAAATTAGAACGTTAAACAGTAAACACCCAACCGTGGCTCGGTAAATATTTGATTTACAATTGGTTTAGATCAAATTTATTATGACCACGTTCACCGCAAATGATTTGGAGTAACTGAAAATTGGTTATCAAATCAATTTTACATGGTTCAACTCGAGTTTTGCTAATTGTATGATAAATAATGAAAATTACAAAGTAGAAATAAATTAGAAGTAGTATTTACGAATTATGTACTTTAGCAAATAATATAGAGGTAGTTCAACTGGTCTGTAATGTATATTAGTACCTTCTTAAATAATAGCTATGTGGTGCTGGCTTAGAATTTGCACCACTCCAAGTCTTCCCGCGGGTGTCGTAAAAGGCGACTAAGAGATTTCCACCGGGGGCGGGCAGCAACGCCCCCTGCAGAACAATTCTAACACCAAACTGCGTTCCCCAACCCGCATGCCCAGCATGGGGATTATGCGCATTACCCCCGTTATACGTCAGGACTACTGAAAATTCTAATCTTTAGCATCTATCATAGTGAGCACTCGTATACCTCTGTCGTGGGCAGCGTAAACAAGAGCGGGAGGCAATTATCGACAGGTTCCAGGGTTGTCTGGTAGAGATAAGACTTGAGCGATAAGACTGCCAATCGTCACATATTTTGTAATTGATAATTTGGTTTGTTAATTGTTTCTAACTTAAGTGTACAATTAAGAACTTCCAATCTATCTATCAACAGTGCAAGTATTACATACAGCACGTCATTGTCATCATCTGCCTATATCAGTTCACTGCTGGACATAGGCCTCCCCTAATTAGCGGCATAGCGCTCTGTCTTCATCGTTCGTGAGATGACCTGTGAAAGACTGCATTCGGCACGTGTCCCATGTCAAAAATCAACAAATTGCTTTGCTCACCCTGCCTTGCTCAAAATGATGTGTGCACAAGTGCACACAATATTTTGAGAAATTCCTTCATCACAAGACTTAATACCTTAGATTTCAAGCTAAAAATTAGTTGTCTGTAAAGTCGTTTTACTGACGATAGTTGAACGTGACAACGCAAACGCATCGCTCACTCAAGTAGGAGAGAGACGGATGTCGAGCGCTCTCGCTTGCACTTCAAGCCTTACATGGAACGCCTCAGAGCGAGGTAACGCCGCATGACGAGGTAACGCCGCCTGACGTCATGTTTTTTCGTGCGTGCAGCCAGCTCTATCGAATTATAAGACGTTGTCACGTCAAAAACTGTTCAATAATTTCTTCTTCACTCCAATAACTGTCACCATTAGACCTGTAAGCGATATCCTTGTACCAACAAAGCAGGTCACCGTCGTTACTGCTCGATATAAGGAGCTCAATGTCACAAACACTCTGCGAATGTGTTATCGAATCCTCTCCCTTGTATTTAAAAGCGTCATGAAGAGACGAATGTGTGTGACGGTTTGGTAAAGGAATGGAGTCGTAAAGAGAAGTATTTTATCATTTTACTTACAAAAAGGTAAATTTAAAAAGAATGATATAGCTAGTGAATTCAGAGGTATTACTATTTTTGCCACTCATTAGCTACATTTTGATTACGAATAAAAAGAAAACAAAATGAACCACGACAAGCGACGAAAATTGTATGAATGATAAACTCACGAATATGTAAATTGACCAGCTTTATTTCTGCTATACTAAAACTAGTAGTTCTACGAACAGTAGACGTCGCGAACACTAACTTTTTTCAACAATTAATTTATTTATTAATGCACTAAAGTAATTTAAAACGGGATATTTTGGTAGGTAGGTTCGGTAGGTATATTTTGAAAATAGTCGAAATGGTTACCCTTTCAACCCCCCCCCCCCCCCCTTATAAGTAGGTAGGTACCTAAATATTGGTTTACGGTAGTGTGGTGTGCATTGAATTTTTGAACGAAATGTTGCACAAACACATCAACCATTATACCAATTGTCCATACAAAGTACCTAAGTTACGTTCCTCAGCAACGCTCGAAATTCTGTACCTAGGTATCAATAGATGGCGTTGATCCATCAGCGCAAAGTTGTTGTTATTATTTATCCGACGACGACGGTGTATGCGGCCGCGCTATTTCATATAACTCTCGAAGTGTTACAAAGATGTTCTAATAGGTGGCGCGGTACTGTAAATGCTCTCTTGCATATTACTGCATTTTGCCGAGCTATTCTGCTCGTCATGCCGAAAATCCTCATCCGATCTTTACCAAATTTTTATAAAAACAGTTTAAAGTTATTACCTTTCAATTAAAAATACAATCATCAAAATCAGATCTCTTATAGCGGAGATATTCCAAATCCGCCTTTTTGCCTTATTGTGGAAGAAGTACGCCTTTAATCAAAAAATCCCGACGACAATAAAATTCTATAAAATCATAGAATCTGTACACAAAGTTTCGTACCGATCGGTTGTAAAATACGACCTGTAGAGGAGTACGGAAATACTGACAAAAACGCTATTTTAGCCAGACCTGAAACGAAGACTTTCGTTCAATTCTTTCACGACGTCAAAAACATTCAGATGAACGATTGATTGTTTATCGATTTCAAGATAACGAGACCAATCTAAGTACTAGCATATAATAGCGAGGGCAGCGAGTGTTTTCGTTACGGTTGTTTAAATTATTGAAGGACACTTCAATTTCAATTTTGAGCTTTTTTTTGTAAACTGTTTTTAATTACAAAGTATCTGAAAAATAAACGTTATCTATAAGCATAAAATATAATACCAACAAAAAATATTAATTTAGTCTCGAGTACCTACTCTCCACTCATTTTACTTTCCATCCCCGAAATTGTGTGGGTAAGGGGCTCGGCCGACGGGAGCTTTATTGATTTCCATTATACCTCCGAGGACCCAAGATATCGCACCACTATCATTGGAGATGGAGGTCACATCTTGATAATTTTCTCCGGGTTTGAAATAAAGACCACAAATCTCAAAATATCTCAATTCAGTTGAAATTGAACTAATTATAGAATGAGCGTTAGAATAACTAACACAGACCCGACCGAACGACGGTGGCAGCCCGAACAATAGTTTGGCACTATTGTTTATTTGTTTTTTATTTATTCATATTTTTTATTGACTAAATGATTTAAGATGAACTTTTATTTATTGATTGCTTGTCTTTATTGTTAAAATATGTAATTTTGCTTGTGTATTGTTTTCTTCTTTTTCTTTCATTTTCCTGTTTCCATTTATTGACGTGACAACGTCTTATAATTCGATAGAGCCGGCTGCACGCACGAAAAAACATGACGTCATGCGGCGTTACCTCATGCGGCGTTACCTCATGCGGCGTTACCTCATGCGGCGTTACCTCGCTCTGAGACGTTGTCACGTTCAACTATCGTAAGTAAACCGACTTTACAGACAACCAATTTTTTTTATTGTATAATTTGTCGTTGTAAACGCATTACTCCGGACGGTCGTGATGTAACGCCTATGGCCCTCACTGAAAACGAGCGCTGGTTGGACACACCAGTGTTCATCCAGCACAACTCTGAGTGGAGGCCATATTTTCCTCAAACCCAGAGCACACGCACAGATTACAAGAATTGTATATAGTATTATTTTGTTGCATAGGTCTCGTTCTGTGTAGTAGTTTTTAAGGTAAATAAAAATATTTTCTTTCTTTCTTTCTTTCAATATCGGCTTACTTAATCTATAGATTCAGTTTACAGTGACAGCATAAAATAACAGACAGCGTGCGGTACGCGAGCTTGGCGCCGCTGGAGTGGTCCGCGTGAGGTAGCATCGTGGTCCGCTTGAAGCAAGTAGCACGATCATACGGCTCTTTTCCGACCGTGCATTGACAGTATGCTTGCTGCTAGCGGTCGCCGCCTGAACAGCTTGCGGTACGCATAATTTGAGGAGGAGACGGTAGCGATGTGCAGGAGCGGTGTTCAAGCAGTGATTTTTAGATATGCCTATACCTATACCACTTAGGTACCTTGAACAGTGTACAATGGAATGTATGATCCTTGCGTGTTATTATTTTCTAAATTGTAAAAGAATAGTTTTTGCTTTTTGCCATTTTTATGGTTCCGCACCTCAAAAGGAAATAAAACGTCAAGTGAGAGTTGGGCTCGCGCACTAAGGGTTCCAGACTTTGTCTCTTGCCAAATTATCATAATACTAGGTCAATGGGAAGTAGGTACCCTGTATATTTTGGTCGAGGGAGAGAATCATCCATGTTGACCAAGAATCATGATATTTGGCAAGAAACAAGATCTTACGATTAAACGGAACCCTGAGTGCGCGAGTGCGACTCGCACTTGACGTTTTATTTTATAGTTAATAGACCTTCGTTTGACCGCAATCTCACATAAGAAAGTGAAAATGTGGCCGACGGTGTATCAAAAAGGTCTAGAAGACACCTATTCACTCTGAAGAGAACTTGGTTGTAATTGGCCGGAAAAACAGAAGCCTTTCAACGAAAATCTCTATAGCCATAGAACGATTTCGCAGACAGTCGTCAAATACTTGTTTGTCCATGTGCTTAACAAGTCATAAGCTTAATTTGTCAATTTCGCGATTCGTCAATGTCGTGTATCCTCTAAACGTATACACGTCAATTCAGTAATTTATCTAGTCATTGTGAGATCGAACGCTAAATTGCTTCATCTTTGATAAAACCTAGGTGATAAGCGTAAATCTATTTGTATATCTTATGCAAAATTTTGAACTTTGATAGAGTAAGCAAAACACTCTTTAAAATGCTTCTGTAAAATTTATTTACATTCGTGTGATTTGTTGAAAAAGTCGATAAAACACCATTAAAACGATTGCAATCAGGGCAAAGAAAAATTCAATTCTTTTTATTCAATTCAATTTTTTAAGGTGAACTCTATTTGAAAAGGTGACGAAGCGGAATAAAACGAATTGTGGGAAAACGAGAACGATACGATAAAAAAATATGAAGCATTCATAGCGAGCATGAATATGGTATTTCGAAAATGCAATAAGGTTGAATTCCTACCTATCTACGTGACATCAACTGCAGTATTATATCGTTTTTATGGTGATAGTTGAAGTATAGTGAAGATGGCACAATTTTGTGTAGCAACTTTATTAATATAACTTAAGAAAATTACAGCTACATAATAGACGCGAGTAAAAACTAGTACTTACAAAGTTGAGCTAACTGTAGACTGTGGCAAACAATCTAGAGGTAGCTCAACTGATTCATAGCATTACCAATCGGAAGCGTCCCCGAGACGCTGGCTGCCTTGCCCCAACTCAACTCAACAGTCTGTATTGGTCCACTGCTGGACGCAGGCTTCCCCCTGATAAGCGCCTTATTGGCTTTTAACACATGGGGGTAATGCCCATAATCTTCACGCTGGGCATGCGGGTTGGGGATCGCAGTTCGGTGGTAGAATTGTTCTGCAGCGCTGCTGCCCGCCCCTGGTGCATATCCCTTAGTCGCCTCTCACGACACCCGCGGGAAGAGTTGGGGTGGTGTAATTCTAAGCCGGCACCACACAGCGAAGCCTTGCCCCGCTCTATGGCAATGCTGATGCGCTGCGTCAGATTCTCACCAGCAAGCAGACGCGAGATCCGAGGGTCATGTCTGTCTGTCTAAGACGAAGTCCTACTGCTGACCCGAAGATCACGTGTCGCTTCAGTTAGACACTCTGACAAGTTTTTGAAAACCCGGTGAGCCTTTAGTACCCCACGGTTAACCTCAAGAGCAGTATTTGGTAAATAACTTTACTACGATAGCTGATGGATGAGTGTTATTTTATAACCATCGCCTATGAACCTGATGAAATAACCTACATATGAGAGAGAACCTTTGAGTACACTCAAATTTACTGTCTGGTTAGAACCACAATGAGGCGACCAACTGTTCGGCTCAGATCGGTGGATCGCCTCACTGAGGCAACCAACGGAGGACACATGTGCCACCATCTTGGACACAACTGATTACAGGTTATTATCTTCTGCCCACTTCGCACGCGTTTTTCCAGGATATATCCCACAAAAATATTTATAAAGTAGCCTAATATATTTTATTCTAGGTTTAGAACTACATGTATGCACAATTTCAGCCTGATCCGCTTAGTAGTTTCGGCGTGAAGAGGCAACAAACATCAAAACATATAAAAATCCAAACTTTCGCATTAGGTACTTATTAATGTGATTTCAATCATGGTACAGTGTCCCTCCTAAACACCCGATCGCAAATTGTGTAGCAAAACGTGTATCAAATAATGTGTTTAAATTTTATTCAATTTAAATTGAGTAAAGTGCATCAAGAACGAAAAAGCAATTTACACTGAATGTAATTTACGAAATGAGTCGATCGCTCAAGACGATAATATCTTGGAGTAAATGGAATGAATTTCAGTTTCAGTTCGGCCTTCCCTGTAAATAATTGATTTTACAACGCCGAGAATGGAAACGGAATAAAAATATTCTGGCCGTAACCTACCCTTGTAAGTGGGTTAGGTCAAACTCAGACATGTCAAAGGTGTACAATACAATCAAAGATTTAAATTTTTGTTATTAGTGAACATCCATATCCCATAGGTGGGGGATGAAGTGGAAAGCATGTTGAAAAGCATCTGCAATTCTGTAATAAAACGTCGAGTGCGAGTCGAACTCGCGCACTAAGGGTTCCGTTTAGTTGTAAGACCTTGTTTCTTGCCAAATATTAATAATTCTGCGTCAACGGGAAGTACCCTATAGGTTTTGGTCCATGGCGAGCATTAAGTATTTTTTTTGTGAATTAATTACAAATTTATGTTTTTCGGATTTTTCCCTTTACTTGTGCTATAAGACCTTGCTGCTCACCAAATTTCATGGTTCTAGGTCTGCTGGAAGTACCCTATAGGTTTTGGGAGAATGTGATTCCCTTGGAAATTTCAAAATTTTCGGACATAAACGGCTGTAACTTTTGAATGCCTTGACTTAGAAGTTTAATTTATATCACGGCCTCAAGAGGTTACGGACTTGAGTATTTGATGTTAATTTCAACTCGATACCCTCCACGCGTTCCTGAGAAAAGAGGGTTGACAGACGGACAGACAGACAGACAGACAGACGGACAACAAAGTGATCCTATAAGGGTTCCTTTTTTCGTTTTGAGGTACGGAACCCTAAAAAGTACCGTAATTCGCTTGCAATGCGCTGCGCTTACTAATCCTATTTTATGTGTGAGTTACGCCGCGACTTACGTTTCATTCTGGCCTTCACGGAAGACCAGCGCTATGACAGGATACATCCTGCTATAGCATCAGAATCTGCTGAGTGTTGGCCATTTTTGTTACCATTATGTTGTTACTTTTGTATTAACCTTTATCTTTTTTATGTGCTATGTATGTCACAAAATAAACTCATTTTTACTTTTTTTTACTTTTTTAATCAAAAACCTCTACCACAGAAACCCGAAAACAAGTTGATATTAATTTAATTGTGACGAAGTAGATTATGTGATGTAATTTTATTTGACGTGTAAATTTATATTTATCAATAAAATATTGAATCTTAGTTCTTTACAGATTTCACTGTCTTTTTCCGCAATGTTTATCAGACAGATTATTAGAAATCATCATCAGCAACCTGACTTCACCCACTGCTGGTCTCCAAACTTTTGTGCCACTCCACATGGTCCTGCGCCAATCTCATCCAGGTTCGCCCCGCGGTGTTCGAGCTGTCATCTGCCCATCTTTCCACTGGACGTCCAACGCTTCTGTACCCAGTTCTTGGGCGCCATTCAGTAAGCGCCTTGCTCCACCTGTTGTCTTGTCTCCGTGCGTGAATAATTGAGGTTATTATAATAGACTCTATCGAACGGTGTAATTAAAATACAGGCTGTTTATAATATATTTTCATTGGTTCGATTAGCAGAAGTAATTTCACATAGTTTTTTTTTTAAATAATGCTGGACAATTCACACAGCATTATCTAGCCCCAAGGTAAGCAGAGCTTGTGTTATGGGTACTAGATAACTGATATACTTAATACAATACACTACATAGATAGATATTTTTTATTAGACATAGAAAACATCCAGAACCCCCTGGACAAATGTCTGCAGATTGTACAAACATTTCTCTCGAGGCGGGAATCGAACCCGCAACCTCCTGTGTCGCAGGCAGACCTTCGCCCGCTGCGCCACAGAGGTCGTCATTAGTGGGATATTGTTTGAAATGTGAATATAAAAAGTCGTAAGCAGTTTAACTTTTTTTTAAGAATGTTTCCTTTCAGTAACGTCCTATCTTCAATATTTCTAGTAATTACATACCTTCCATGTTCCGTTTCATGGTAGTAGGACATACTTTATTAAGCATAAAAAAACTTACACACGGTCAATGAATAAGCTATTTGATAGACACAGCCTTTATAAAAGCCAATTCTTCACATGACTTGGTAATAATGTAGTAGCACCTAGAACAATTATTAATAGTTTACCTACTTACTACGTTATTAAATACCACGTTATTGATTGCTAATAATCATCTTTTATATCAATCAATTTTCGGTTTTGTATTACATACTACAATATACTTCCAATAATTATGAAAAACGAAGAGTGGGTACCATTTTGCTGGTAATTTTGTTTGGTACGAGTTATACGTGGGTAATAGAATTATTTAATAAGGGCTGTAAATTTTATAATACCAACAAAAATACTGACTAGATTTTGTCTTCTGGTTGTCGCGTAGGGTTAGATCATGGTCCATGAAAACAACAAAAACACTCCGAGAGTGTCACAGATTCTACGTCATCGGCGGATATGGCGGTTCTCTAACTTTTAGGAAAATGTTCTGCTGGTAATGTACTACCTATGTAGGGACTTTGTCGGTTATGCTTGGTTGTAGGGAACATATTTTATTTATTTAGAAAAGATACATAGGTAGTTAATCTAACCCATAGTATAATAACATACTGCGCCAGGTATAGCATTCCGAGACATCACGATCACGTGGGTGTCACTTTTTACGTCATCGACGTATATGGCGGCGGTGCTCAAACTTTTTAGTTTGGGGAAAAAGTAGATCTATTCATTAGCCAGACTCGATGTAGAATGTTTGTAAACAAACCGCCCATAACCTCAAATTCACTCTGTTGCCGCGTCTTCATATACGCAATTTACATTACTCGTCGATTTGAGACCCTTCCTTCAATATATATTGCTTACAATATCTGAATCTGAACGCCAATCAAGTGAGTTTTTATTTGTGTCGTGGTTGGTTTACAAACATTCTAAATCGAGTCTGTTTAATGAATAATAGATCTACTTTTTCCCCAAACTAAAAAGTTTGAGAACCGCCGCCATATACGTCGATGACGTTAAAAGTGACACCCACGTGATCGTGATGTCTCGGAATGCTATACCTGGCGAAGTATGTTTTTATACTATGGGTTAGATTAACTACCTATGTATCTTTTCTAAATAAATAAAATAGGTTCCCTACAACCAAGCATAACCGACAAAGTCCCTACATAGGTAGTACATTATCAGCAGAACATTTTCCTATAAGGGCTATAACGCGATAGCAAGGGTCATATCTCGGCGTTTCGTATCTTCAAAACAAAAACTTGATGTGCTGTCCTCTTTTAGACTGAAACAAGCAAAAAAACTGTAATTAACTAAGTATCGGGTTCTAAGTTGAGAATTCAAATTTCCTTATAGATAATGTAGCATATCTTTTCAAAATATCACTAAGACGTCGTCGCTGACAACGTAGGTATCTATTTATTCATTCTGCATTGTATGGCAGCGAACTCACATGGCGACTTAAGTTTGACTACCTTGTCTGCCATACAATAGTTTGGATCAGCGACGTCGCCGTGGCGTCCCGGTGCGGTAGGGGGCCCTTCTCTGAAGTCGTTATATGAAACCAAAACACCTAGACGATAGAGTTTCGGTTTGTAGACAGAAAAACACAAAAGTATGAAAAAGCATTTCGGTTGTGTTTTGTTTTCTAGACAGATATGGACTAAGACAGTTCTAAACATCCTAAATAAGATACTCTCAAGTTTCAAACTAGCAAGTCACTGTTTGCGGCAAAACGTACTAACGTTTAGCCGCAAACAGTGAGTTGCTAGTAAATTAGCACTAAAAGTACTTTGAAAAGCTGCTAAGAATTATCTTAGCAGCTTTTCAAAGTCCAATACAACAACGCGTTTAGGTTGCTGTTGCGACTACCGCGATTCTGCAGTGCCTCGGCCATGTTCGCCCAGGCCCACACCGACACTTTCGATGCCATCTGGCGAAAGAAGTCGGCCTCCCTACTCAGCAGAACCCGCGGGAGTGGCAACAGTATCCTAACCGCGATTGCTGAAAAATTTGACTGTCCTATAATGTACAAGTTGGTCCAAAGGACAAAATCAATCATTAATTTTAAGTACTAATCCCTAGTTATAAGCTTACTAACAAAATGGATTTAAATTATCTGAATAAATAAATTAAATTATAATTATAAATTATAAAGTACTTTTATTTGAGAAAAAGAGCTCATTCAAAGATTAAATCCAACTTCTAAAAGCTTAAAATGGATTACGTGACATTACACTTCGGTGTGAAAGACCCAGATGTAGGTAATATAGCAAAGTCTGCCTTAAGGCAGTATCGCAGTAAAGACTAGCAACTGAAGCGAAGTGCTTCTTGAGAGCACTTTCATAAAGATATTATATAGAGAGATGATAATAGAGCCCGGACGGCTAGAGATTTGATCGTGGCCGTTTGGGAATAGTTTGAGTTTTATAGTGAAACCTATTTTGTGAACTGCGACGACATGCACAGTATGCAGCGCAGTTACAGAATTACGTACCTACGGATAAAATATGCGCTTACCACCATTGACTTCCTCATTGGTCTAGCAGTCAGCTCGTTCAACCGCTGTTTATGAGGTCCTGGGTTCGAATCCCGGGTCGTGCCAATAGTTGTTATTGGGTTTATAGTAATGAAAATTGACAGTAGCAGCCCGGAGTTAGGAAGTAGGCGGTGTTATACCCCTGTGCCTCGGAAAGCACGTTAAGCCGTTTTCGGTTGTGTTTTGTTTTCTAGGCAGATAGATATGGACTAAGACAGTAGTAGCCGTCATTTACTAGACGATCGCCTCGCGGTTTCACCCGCGTAGTTCCCGTTCCCGTGGGAATTCCGGGACAAAATATAGCCTATGTCACTCCCTAAAAAATAAGCTTCCTAACGGTGAAAGAATTTTTGAAATCGGCGGAGTAGTTTCGGAGCCTATTCAATACAAACAAACAAATAATCAAATTTTCCTTTTCGTAATATTAGTTTAGATGATTCATAGACGCCTTTGACCGATTCAAGTCAAAAAACAATGTCTTGTCTATTTCAAAAGTGCATTTATAATGGCGATAAACTCCAATCTCGAAAACGGCTTTATTTGAGAGTACAATCTCTTCAATCTTCTCCGAAAATTGAAACCTAAAAACACCTACAAGAAGTGACCACAAGATTTCATACTCCAATAGCCACTGGCCACGCAAAATTTTCCCTTTTTCCAATTTATAAAAGCCAACAGGGCGTATTCCCATTGAAACACGCGTCCTTACCCGCGATCCCCACAAGTTATTGGCAACGTTTCACTAAACGCTCCGGCGATCAAACGAGCTGCACAGAGTAGTTATGTTAGCTAGATCATTAATTATGAAAAAAAAACAAATGAAACTCATAGATACAAATACGGCGACTTATATATATATACACACCCTTTCAGTCACAGAGTCGCCACACGAAAAGAGCTTGTATTGTATACATACATATGTATATGTAAATGTACAAGGTAATCGTCTTGGGAACGCTTCCAACTGGTATTGATATGGATCAGTTTAGCTACCTGTCGATTTTTTGCAACAGTCTGCAATTAGCTCAATTGTTTCAATTGTAAATACTAGTTGTAATTTATTTCTATTATTTGATAATAATTTTCTTTGTGAATAAAGTATAATGTATTTAGATAACTGATATCACACTGATATTGCAAAAGCGAATGCTTGGATGTTAATATGTTCGGTTGTTTGTTACCATTTCACGTCAAAACTTCTTATTTTTTATTAGGATTGTCGAGCGTTTGGCCACTAACTCACTAAAGTAAAATGAAGATGTGACCTCAGATTAACCACGCTTAGGAAAGTAAAGCTTCTACTAGGAAGTAGAAGCTTATTTACTATGGGAAAATAATAAGACCTTTCATAGAGCGGAAATCAATTATTCGAATGATGTGTACAAGTTAATGATTTGTGAATAAAATTCGCTTTCTAGTAGTTTACTAAGTACACGTGACCAACGTGACACCAAAAATAGACATTTCGTTAACAGGCCAAGATTCTAACGTCTAAAAAGAGACCAGCTGCCCTCTACTTTCTATGACTCAACATTCCGCTGGGTCACTACGGCTCACATAAACACTTTTGTGAGAAGCATCGCCCAGTAATAAAGATTAATGCCATCCCTTCTTGAGTACAAGACACAAGACCTCAAATTCAGGCTCTCTCGAGTAAGCAAAAAGCTAGAGGAAAAGCGAAAAACCATGACGGTTCTGGTACTTGAGACCTATTTGTATAAGATGATACACGTGAGCCGTGTGGGCTTAGAATTTGCACCAGTCCAACTCTTCCCGCGGAAATCGTAAGAGGCGACTAAGGGATTTCCACGGGGGCGGGCAGCAACACCTCCTGCAGAACAATTCTACCACCGAACTGCGATCCCGCATGCCTAGCGTCGATGAGGGCATTACCCCTCATGAGATAAAAGTCGCTTACCAGGAGGAGGCCTGTGTCCAGCAGTGGACCAATATAGGCGGTTGAGGTGAGGAGGTGAAGAGCATACACGTAAAATTTGTTTCGACTTTGTATAATTGAATTTGTACTTGCCTACATTACAAACTTTTCTCAACTTTAAGAAATAGCTAACAGTCGTTGGTTTTCTTCTGTGAAAGAAAACTAAATGTGTTTAGGCATTGCTTATGAGAATAAGATAATCTTTATCTGTAGCTTAGATACAGTATTTTAAAGTAGTTATGTATTTATCGCCCTCCAGCCAGGTGAGATAACGACCTGCGATAGACTGCAGGCAGATGCTGGATGCGGCAAGCTGAAGACAGGGCGCCATGGCGCTCATCAGGAGGGGCCTATGTCCAGCCGTGGACTAATATAGGTTGAAGATGATGATGATGATGTATACAGGGTTATTGGTAATAGAATTCGAAACAAGAATCACTTACTACTAACACTATTAATATAAAAGATAGGTAGATTCTTAAATTAGGAACTTATAACAACTACACACTACTTGCTTATTGTATTGCTTAACGTTAATGATTTTAGTTTTCAATATAGCATGATTGTTTTCCATATGTCTCATCCATTGCTGAATACGAGTATGCCTGCCCCATACAAGGGGGGTTTTGTAATCATTGTTTTTCCATATAGACTGAGTTAAAGACAAAACAAGGCTTCACCATTCGTTCAAGAATACAACAATCACACTGCACACTAATATTGTAAGTTTGGATGGATGGATGGATGTTTGTTACCTTTTCACGCCAAAAGTACTAAACGGATCTAGCTGAAATTTTGCACACAAGTTATTCTAATCCTGGAATCAAACATAGGCTCTTTTTATCGCATAAATCAGTTCCCATGTGAAATAAATTACCTTTAAACGTTTCTATAGAAACAACTCGTGCGAAGCCGCGGGCATAAACTAGTTTTCAAGTAAATTTGCATGTAATTATTTCCCTTGAATCTTATAAGGTAGTATTTTCTGCACAAGAGGAATATAGTAACGTTGACCACGTTATATCATTACCAAAGACGCACAACCTAACCTAAGCTTTTACTTATTCCCTACCAGTTTCCAGTCCCATAAATTCAGCCACTGAATTATTTATTCCGCAAAAGCTACCGTCCACTTTCGAATGCTCGTATAGACCTCATTCATATAGAAAACCGGGAATCAGCAGCGTGTTAAATCCGATATGTTACTTGATGGGTTAAATTTTAAAGAGGAATATATTTTACACTGACCACGTACACTGCTGCTGCCAAGAGTGAGAGATTGAGAAACATACGACGTTAGTTATTAACAGAGAATACACATTTGCTCCTCTTGTAGTTGAGACCGTCCGTGGGGCACCGAGGCTCTTCGAGTTTTAAAAAAATGATTTGAGCATCGTCGAAGCGACGCGTTACCCGACAGCTGGTGAGTATCTGGCGCAGCGCATCAGCATTGCCATACAGTGGGGCATTGCAGCCAGCGTTTAGGGGACGCTTCCGACTGGTATCGATGTGGATCAGTTGAGCTACCTGTAGATTGTTTGCAACCGTCTGCAGTTAGCTCAATTGTTTCAATTGTAAAAACTAGTTCTAATTTATTTTTATTATTTGTTTGTAATTTTCATTGTAAATAAGGATTATTAAGTCTTATTTATCTTTTTTGTAAACCTATACCTACTTTTTTGTTAAATGATGTAGCTTTTTATTGTGTTTTATCATTGTATTTTTTTTGCAGTAGCAAATAAATGCTATATCTATTTTTCTATGTACATTGTACACGTCTGGGTTGCCTCAAGGCGAAAGAAAACACCGTTCAATTCGTAAAATGTTTGAAATTCATTACTTCCCTTTTAATATTTTACGAAATTTTGATATCTTTCTCTGTTCTAGTTCAGACAAAACCATGTCGAGGTTGTATGTATATGCTAAAAGGTTGACCTTTGTAAAATCCTAACCTGTTTTCTCCATAAAATTTGTAGCTAAAGCTTAGGGATCGCAACGGCCCCGCCGACCGTTAATCTATCTTTATTACAATCGTTTGATGGCGATGAATTCGCACAAAACAAGTGCCCTCAGAAAGGAAAATAAAAATAGCCGTTTTTGGAAATGTGGGAGCAGATGTGCTAATAAATGCGTATTTCACCAATTGCTTCACTTTTTGTACTAGATCCCAGTTAAGATCAGACAGTAGTGAAAGAGTAAAATTTGACTTTATAACTTTATGAGACATGAATGTACAATCGTTTGTTCTGAGATGATGTCAGCCAAGTGTGATCACCTATTTGACGTGACAATTAACGTCTTATAATTCGATAGAGCCGGCTGCACGCACGAAAAAACTGAAATGACGTCATGCGGCGTTACCTCGCTCTGAGGCGTTCCATGTAAGGCTTGAAGTGCAAGCGAGAGCGCTCGACATCCGTCTCTCTCCTACTTGAGTGAGCGATGCGTCTGCGTGGACAGCTGCTATACTAAAGTACATTTACATGTTTTGATCGAGTATCAAATGCTACCATTCCATCAGTATTTTCTTAAGACGTTGTCACGTTCAACTATCGTCAGTAAACCGACTTTACAGACAACCAATTTTTTCGTTGGTTTTGTGGTAGACTGGACCTTAAGAATGTTTTAAAGTTAGTCATTTGTTTTGGGGACCAAACTGGACACACACATCTGAAGGGAACTGCAGGGAATAATATATCTCTGTTGAAATTTGATATTTTCTGGACATATTTAAGAGATGATCTAAAGAAATGCTTTTGGTATGCTGGTAGTGGTATCGACACACTAAATAATAACGTTTGTTTTGCCCACAAATTAACCATTTCTTTTTTCATTGGATAATTTCAGTTTCTGGCGGCTCCACAATTTTTTCCACGATACGTAAACTTGATTTATTCCGTAACGGCCGAGTATACTACACTTGACAGCTAAAAGATTTATTACCCTTATTTTTTCTTGTGAGAAAGGTAGTTCTGTTTATCTTGAAAGGTTATCTCAAATGGTGTAAATAACAAAAGTATGTTCAGATTAAGATATGGCCCAATAAACATCTCACTCTGTGTTGAAAAATAGCCGTTTCTGGAGCCTAGTTTGTGCTATAAAGAAACAATGGTAATATATAACGCAGTAGGTACTTTATCTGTCTCACTTGTGGGTATAATTGGGTGATGTCAGTTGCAAATAGGGCTCTGAAACACAGACACAAGGCCTTTGGCTACACGAATCGCAAGACCCTTTTTACGTGGTTTCTATGACTTCTACGTCTCTCAGCTACGGTGATTGAACAATAGCTCCACTAAGCTGATTTTCCAGTTCCTTCTGACATCTCGTACACTGAGAGTGGCAAAGAGAGTGACAAAAATAAACTCGAATAAATTGATGGTTTACTACAATTTATTTGAGTAATTTTTAAGTTATCCATATTTTATTTACTGTTTGCGCTGTTGGTTTTCAAGTTTTTACCTATTTTCTTTTTTGAGACTGCTGTTTTCAAAACAGTATTTTGTTTAAATAGTGGACATATTATCCGTAACGCCAACAAAATCGCTCTAACAGAAGACCAACGTCGGTTGCTAGCTTGCTAGTGATCAACCCATGCTGAGACAGACGCCATTTTGTGGCTTCTGGCTTACATTAATAAGTATTTTTACATTGTTTTAATCTGTAAAAAGGTAATCTGTAGGTCTGGTTGCACAAAAAATCTATTTTATTCTTATTCTTAATTTAATTCCGACAAAATTACTCGTATATAAGGAAGTGGCTAAGTGGCGGAAATGTTATATTTTAGTATAGTTGTTTGCATGTTTTGTCTGCCATTTGTCACCTGTTAGCACTCTTTAGTATAACGAGGTAGATAATTAAGTGTACCTTTATAGAGCCGTCTCTACCAACTCTTACGCTGATCGATGAAGTGATAAAGTTTTTTTTTAGTAGGTATTCCGAAAAGGTTTCTAAGAGGCCATCATTACTATTGTGACAACTTAATTGCGGATCGAATTCAATTGATAAAGAAACCATGTTTGAAGAACCTGTAAATCTGTTTTTTAGGGTTATCTAAAAAGGAAAAAAGGAAGCCTTATAGGATCACTCTGTTGTCTGTCTGTCCGTCTGTCAACCCTCTTTTCTCAGGAACGCGTGGAGTTACCAAGTTGAAAAACATAAAATACTCAAGTCCGTAACCTCTTGAAGCCGTGATATAAATAAACTTCTAAGTCAATGCACTCAAAAGTTACAGCCGTTTATGATCGAATATTTTGAAGTTTCCACGGGAATCACATGCACACAAAACCCGTAGACCTAGAATCATGAAATTTGGTGAGCAGGAAGGTCTTATAGCACAAGTAAAGGGAAAAATACAAAAAAAAAATTTGTAATTTATTCACTAAAAAATACTTTTGATTCTCGCCATGGGCCAAAACCTATAGGGTACTTCCTGTTGAAGTAGAATCATAAAATTTGGCAAGAAACAAGGTCTGATCGCACAAGTAAAGGAGAAAAATCTGAAAAACGTAAATTTGTAGTTTATTAACAAAAAAATCTTAATTTTTGATTCTCTCCCTCGACCAAATTATACAGGATACTTACTTCATGTTGACCTAGAATCATAATATTTGGCAAAAAACAAGGTCTTACAATTAAACGGAACCCTTAGTGCGCGAGTCCGCACTTGACGGTTTATTTTTAGTCTACGGGTATTTTTAAGCCCTTTTATTATGAGCTCTATTCATCTCATAGCTGAACAAAAACTTCCAGACACCATAATCCTGAGCCACCTCCGTCCAATCAGCCAGGAATTTGCGAAATTCGTTCAGTTTAAACCACTGGAAACCTCTAAATCAATTTGGTCTAATCATCTCAAAGAAACATCTCAAAGGATTGTAACAGGCTACCCATACCTCATTTTCAGAAAGAAATAAAATGCTATAAATTCTGTAGCCCAAAATAAGAACCCCTTTCTTCTATAACGTTGAAAAATTGACGCTTTTGCAAACCCAAATTATTATTCAACCTTTGTTTGTCATAATCAAAGAAAGGCTTTGAAGGCACCTTTTCACCCATTTTCTCGGCTACAGGGAAACGCTTCAGGCTCATATCTAAATCCAATGTCCTGATGAAGACCCTTTCTTCATCAGGACATTGGATTTAGATAGAGGAGGATAGAGAGGTAGGTAGGCAGGGAGGGCCCAAATTCCGTCAACCAATCGCTTCTCTATGACAATGGTATCGTTGCAGATTGTCCATAGATGAAAGAAACTCTACATAGTGCTTGCGGTGCTATTTGCACGAAGAGATTGATAGAATGGTCTCAACCTTGACACTTACTACACGCTTCCCTCCATCTTGAAATTATTATGACTTATATTTTTTGCTCACTGATTAGATATTGAATTGTTTTGCTTAATGTTTTATATAATCATTTAGATGACTACTCTGTTGTATTTGGTCTGACCTGTAATAATAGAAGTAATGTTTTAAATAAATACAAATAAACAAATACAAATAAATAAATAAATATTTAGTTTCTTGCATCAAAGGTCAAAAAAATGACTCAATATGTGTCATTCTAAAACGATACCGTTGTTATGGTGAAGCGATTCATTTAGTGGAATTAGGGCCCAGGTATATCTATGTATATCAATGGGTACATAGGCTCAGATGCCAACGTGACGACGTAGTAGGTTTATTTGTTATAACGATGAAGGTGGATTTCCTTTTTCTTTTGGGAAAACATAAAACATCAGAGGATGTTTTACGATTACTAGAAAATATTATTGAGAAAGTCGCAATAATGTTTTCAAATAATCGGTTCTGAAGGAAGATTACTTAAGAACAGACAAAATATTTTTTTGAAGTAGTTTTTTAAAACAAGAAGGACCCAATTACTTGCATAGAAATTAAAACTAGAATACCTAAATAAATACCTGTGTATAAGTGATGTGATACAATGTGCCGGGATTTGGGATTTGAACTTTCGATTTTATTTCGCTTTCGACTTCTGAAAAATATCAAGCCGGATATTTCACACAAAATCATCAAGCGCCAAACTAAAAAGAGCTTGTGTTATGGAATCCAAGTGACTGACACAACTTTCCGATGACACTTATGGATAAATTGACTTATGTTAGCCCTTTAACTAGAACCCATAAAAAAATAGGTGACACAAAATAATAATCATCATAATCACCATCAACCTACATTAGTCTAATGCTGTATAAGCACAGGAGGCATATGGCGTCCCCTTATGAGCGCCAAAGCCCCTTGTCGTCAGCTAAAATAAAAAATATCAATACGATAACAAAAAACAATACAGTCGCTTCTCTCAAAGTAAGTACAGACAGATCGCGCCAAACACCTGCTTGTGACGTTATTGCCAAACTAGTTTTCCTCCTTCAAACACGTTGTTTTTTTACCAATAACAATAAAATAGACAGAAGGAGCCTTATTATTGGCAGACGGTGTCTCGACAACGCCATGTATTTACCAAACAAATTGTAGCAGCACCTCGTGTGATACAGAACTCAATAGAGCGGTGGGTGTGACCGTTTCATTCCATTTCCTCACACAATTTGGCACAGCTGAGGATAACAACAACTGGTGGCTCACAGGCTTTGAAAAAATATTGTTATTGCAAGAAGCACTCAATTTTGTTAACCTTTACATGATTGGCAAGGTGTAAAAATATTTGCTGGGGCACGTTACGACTCCAGTAGTTATTAGGCATTTAGAAGCGTGCGCATTGGTAACGCGCGTTTTAAAGAACCATCCGGTCCCATACATCCGTTCACACTCAAACGCGCGTTCATATTCAACGCGACATTTGTAAGGATGAATCTAGCGCAGCTTAATGTGTAACCAAAATTAAATCCTTAGAATAAAATCCAGATAAAAATGGAATCCTACATAAAGCTTTATTAGAAATAACCGCTCTACATTCTAGTGCTTACTGGTAGAATTGACTATTTAGTGCACGTGGGTCGCTATTCAATAAATATTTGGTTATAATGTATGTAATGTACTTGGTATATCAGTTATCTCGTACGCAACAGGCTCTGCTTACTTTGGGCTAGATGATGCTGTGTGGATTATCTATCTATTGGAAACTTGATAAAGATAAAATCACTATGCAGACCAGCGCCATAGCACTTTCATAGCACCCGAGAGAGGGTTGGCCATTTATGGTGCTGTAAATGTTGTGGGTAATTATTTCCCTGTAATTTTGTTCCGTGTATTATATTTTTGATGAAAAAATAAGGCATTTTATTTTACTACTACTTTACTTACTATAACGTGTTACCTGAAAACCCTAGCTACTACCTATTTTCACTACACCTCAGTCCTGCGTTTTCAGCCCTACACGGAAGGGGATGTGCCCAGATGTCGCTAGAACAAATTATTTACTACCCTCTTTGTACAACTTTTGCACTCCATATTTGGGACTGAAGTACCCACACAAGTCCCGCAATAAGTGGGTATCCTATATTGGTTTTATATCTATATACCCACAAACAAATACAGTCAGTTTTTTTAAAAAGTTTGTTTGGGAGTAGATAAACTCCGAAGCTACTAGTTCGATTTCAAAATTTATTTTACAACTAGCTTCTGCCCGCGGCTTCGCACGCGTTGTTTCTATGGAAACGTTTTGAGGTTATTTTTGTCCCATGGTAACTGATTTATGGGATAAAAAGTACCCTATGTTTGATTCCAGGATTAGAATTATCTTTGTGTAAAATTTCAGCCCGATCCGTGAAGAGGTAACAAACATCCATCCATCCATCCAAACTTTCGCATTTATAATATTAGTGTCATTTGTTAGCTACGACATTTTTTATTAGTTATGGGTATTTTTAAACAACTTCGAAAAAGGACAATGTTCTATTTTTGGGGGTGTGTTTGGTTTTTTTATGTATGTTCGTCGACTTCTCCGTCATTTTTGGGCTGATTTGCATAATTCCGAGGTGACCTATAACAAATAAAAAATATTACCTATTAAAAATTATTTATCCCTTAAAACAAACTGTTTTTATTTTTTCAAAGTAATTGAATTATTCATCCAGGTACTCAGTAAACGAAACTGTTGGCTGAAGCTACTCCTATACATGCCTACTGTGAGTTAGTCTTTAGGTGTGTCGCATATTGGTGCGAGACCCGATTTTTGGTGATTTGTCTTGGGATGGTAAAGCCTAATGTGCTTTTTCGAGACTTGATGGATCTGGGTAAATGGGAAATCAATTTTGCTTCCGAGGATTTTGGCTTATTCGTATTACGTGTACGTGCAATACCTTCTTTTTCACCACGGACGCAAAAAGAGAGGGGTGTTATAAGCTTAACGTTTTTGTCTGTGTATCTGTCTGTGGTATCGTAGCTCCCAAACGGATGAATCGATTGTCGTTTAGTTTTTTTGTGTCATAGATAATTTTAACCTGAGTGTTCTTAGCCATGTTTCATGAAAATTTGTTCAGCCAATAAACGTTGGCGGGTTTTTAAATTTTTTATTTTGTCATGGTAAAGAAGAATTTAAAGTTAAGCAATAGAGCTGGTATTATGGGTGCCAGATAACTGATATACTTAATACAATGCGTTACATAGATAGATATTTTGTATTATACATAGAAACATTTACCCCGAAGCAGGAATTGAACCCGCAACCTCCTGCGTCGCAGGTGGACCTTCGCCCACCGCGCCACAGAGGTCATCGATGATGATGAACAACGTAAAATAAAACTTATTTATTTACTTCATGTGTTTTATAAGTTTAATTACAGTGGGGTCTAGAATAAAATTATAAAATGGTTGACATCATATAACAATCCACTGCTTAAAACTCCCAAATAACGATTATTGGGTATTTTACGCCCGTCTACACGTTACTTAAACAAAGCTAGTACAAATAAACAGAAATTAAAAAGTTGTAGGTCTGACCTATAATAACCCGGGCGCCGCCGCGCCCCGCTGGTCAAAACAAACGGATATAATAAAAGACTCGCATGCACGTGTTGTAGGATTGAATGCATTGACCAGAAGATAGAAAATATTTGAATTTTTCAATGTTTTCATATTTAAAAGCAAGAAGTTTAATTCTGCTTAATATTGAGATAATTTCTTGTGCTTTTCGTAAAATAATGACCTTCTCTCGTTAGGTAGCAATGATACGTAGAGCCTCTACGAACCTCTACGAGGCTACGGCGTAGATGACTACGATGTAGCAGGCTTTACTCACTATTATTTTGTTATGATATATAGATTCACATCATTCCCTACACCGAATGATAGATTCAACATATATAGATTCACATCATTCCCTACACCGAATGATAGATTCAACATAATATGTTGAATCTATCATTCCCTACACCGAATGATAGATTCAACATATATAGATTCACATCATTCCCTACACCGAATGGTAGATTCAACATATGTCACTTATTCTTCCACTGCTATACAATGGTCGAAGTTCTCCTTAGTTTTACAAAACTTTAATTGCAATTTTAACATAAAAACGTACTTGTTCTTTCTATTACGACAGATGTTAGAGACGACCTCTGTGGCGCGGTGGGCGAAGGTCCGCCTGCGACGCAGGAGGTTTCGGGTTCGATTCCCGCCTCGGGACAAATATTTGTACGATCTGCAGATATTTGTTCAGGGTGTTCTGGTCGTTTTCTATGTATAATAAAAAATATCTATCTATGTACTCGTATATTATTATGTATATCAGTTATCTAGTACCCATAACACAAGCTCTGCTTACCATGGGGCTAGATAATGCTGTGTGAATTGTCCAGCATTATTATTATTATTATTATCCTTTTAAGTATGTCTAAGCTGTCTGTGTCTCAAGTAAATGAATTGTTGTTATTGATAATTTCATTTCAGTAAATTATTGATCATAAATCATATCATGAAACTGTTTAAAATTTAAACATAATTTTTCATGTGAATGAAACACATTCAGATTCATGTGTGTTTCATTGAAACACAGTTTTAGTTGGTAACCATCCAAAGATTCCCCGCATAAATCTTTTCAGATCATGCTCCAACCACTCTCAATTTTAAATGCATTACCCGTTATTTGCATAAAACACGCTTAAAACAACAATGGGTGCACACATTAAACTCACATCGAGAAATAACGGATAACCGAGGCGTATTTGTTTTCCATTAATCCTCAGACGACTTCCATGGAACTGTGGATATAGAGTTTGTGAGCTGAGGAACAGGTTGTGGATTCTATTCTATTTTTATCGCAGGTTAAATCATAGCTTACAACTTCTTGTTGATTTGGATGTGTTTTTGTGAACCAAGATGTTATTTTGTAACAATTTCTAATGATGCAGTTTTACACACGATTTGCGAATTGACTGATCCAGAGGAATTTCGTCTTGGTAATTTTACCCGCATTTCGGAGGCCACTCTTACCAAAATTTACTTACTGGTAAGCACTTAAAAAGTGTCTATTGCTGGACAGTAGACTAAATACTTCTTGTAAGTTGTAGACTAAATGTTAAGGTACAGGCTAGACTGTATCACGCAACTCGTCGCCAGTCTAATAATGATAAGACTTTAAGTAGCTACTTTTGTCTAAAATTCTCAACATTTTTTCAATCTTAAGCTTAATCCATTTAGCAGTTAAAATCCTTCTGCATGGCAAAATCACATTCGCAAAATCTATGATATTTACTTATTACATACATAAGCATATGTCTATGTTTAGTTACGGGGAAGGCCATTTCACGTAATTTGCCCTGTCCAATAATGAGCACGATGACATTAACAGTTACAAAAGAGGATATCGCAGCGGTCGCCATTCCGCGTGAATTGTCGCGACTGTTTGCGACCGAGTGCGTTTTAGTGCCATGCTATTGTAAGGGCGCAGACAAATTGAGGTTCCAAACTTTATGCTTAGCTTGCTTCAATTTCAACATTTTTTCATTAGATTTTACGTCACTGGTTCTCAGGTTTAGGTTTCAGGTTTAAGATCATTTATTTTTCTTAAGAATTAACATTCACTTACAGAGAAATCTTATTTTAATACTTTGTAAATAGTTTTTTTGGGCTAATCGTACAATAAATATTAATAGTAGAAAAAATAGAAAATGCCCGTAAGTTCTAACTAACGTCGCACAGTTCGCACCAAAGACGAAAACAACTCGAAACAATTGACAAACTACATTCTACATTCTACTAGATTCGCACATACTATTCAACTAGATTCTCTTCTAAAAATTCTAATTTTATAATTACGTTCACTTCTTAATTTAGCATTAAATTCATTTCTTTTTGTGATAAGGTTCAATATATGACTATACATACATATGATACGGTACACAAAGCAATATAATAAAAGCTGTAATTTGAGTACATTAAAATTAATAATTAAACTGGCTTTTAAATCCATCTCAGGGCACGGTAGAGACTCTGTCTTTTATACTTAAAATTTAAATGCGTATTATTGCAAATTTGTAACGAATTAACTTGCCAGTTAATTACCGTTTTACAGCGAAAATAAACAGTTATTACGTCACTCGCCCATAAACAAAATCCATTCGCTTATTACGTCAACAAGATTAACTTCCTTAACAAAGTACATTATAATACGCCCTAACCTCGTTTTACTGTTTGTTACTTTATACGAAGTAAAAAAAAGTAATTTAGCTATGATGCCTTTATTACGGTCCCTTTAGACGTATAGAGTTATGACCCTTCTCATTCCTTTAGATAGCCCTTTGTTTAGAGGCATATACTTTTACGTAGGCCTTTCCCTTTTTTACGCCAAAACTTTTTCTACGTGTCGTAACTTGAACATGTTGTAAAGAGCCTGTCGAGACTTTATTTTGTGGAAATTTTAAGGTCAGGGCTCGTAAAAACTTAATGACGAAGATAGACGGCAAGACTTTCTGAAATAAAAACTAAAAAAGTTAATTTTCACCAAAATGAACAAGGTATCTTCGAAAAATATACGATGGTCTTGAAATTATTTGTCGAAATTTGTATTATTAATTGCTAGTATAAAATGTCTCGATGAGGATTTCCCTCTTTAAGACCCAATTTCCCGGACACCTCGTAAATTGGTAATTCATAACAAACCCAACTTCCCGTTTTCAAAATAGGCTCCAGTATTGAAAAGCGTAACACGCAAACAACAAAATCGAATATCTACTACCTATACCTGTTCCCAATATCTCCTGGCACGTAGATAGCCTCTATTCGTCGAGGTGTAGGGTTCATTTTGGTTTGCCTTGTTGGGATTGAAGTTTAGTAACATTGACAATGGGGGCCCGCGTACCGCCAAAATGTTTTGAACAAATATTCATTGGATGCAAATCCACCCGGCCAGTTGGGATTAGAAAATTGTGCGCTGTATCTATCTATAGGCTGTGTGTGCAGTTCGTTTTGCAAACATTTGCCGTGTTTTTGTAAAAATACAATCCGGTGCGTGGATTACGCGGAAATTGGTTCGCTGCTCACTTGCGTTACTAAATCTGAATTTAAAAACAACGTAAGAGTTCAAAGGTTGCTGGATCAATAGCTCGATGGTGCGACAGACGAAGGCGCAAAGTGTGGCAATCTTTTTACTGTTCCCTACAGTTTGACGATACCACTTTCGGACAAAAATGCTTGAAGAATGTAATTATAATCTTCGCATAAAGTGTCTGTGGGCGTTCACACTCCCGTTATGGAGGTAAAGGCTTTAGGGTTGTTATAATTAACATTTTTATATGGCCGATTTGCATATTGCCGTGATAACTTTATGAATTTAAATTTATTAAAGGTTGCGTTGTTGCCCTCAGAGAGAGACGCTAAAAGGGTTCATTTTAATAATGAAATAATGTAATTTGCGAACATCAGGTGCTCTGAATCATTAAAGATATATTTATAGCTCGTGTATGTTCTTCCTTTAACCATCGAAAGTTAAGGCTAATTGAGAAAATTCTAGTATAATGTTAGTTAAAGAAAGTTAAGTGAGTGCGTAAACAAAATTTGAGGTAGTTTTGTTATGGAAAAGTTAGAAATTTTCCTGTGCAAAACTTGCCTTATAACATCCAGTTTGAAATGCATAAAACTCTACCCGAATCCACACAATCATTTCAACTCAAACTCTTGTTATTCCCCAAAGCGAGTACCTCAGGTACTTCACCCATAAAAATATGCGAAAGACGTTGCATAAAAGTTTCAATCTAGTTTCAAGCGACAAGTAGAAAGTTAGAACTGTAGGTGCATGGACCAAGTTTTATTGTGCGGCACATACTGACTTCAATTTTAGCAGCGGTTCACCTGAGATAGTTTTATTTCTATTTGTTATAATATAATATGTATAATAATCCACCGTGATATAACACGATGTATTATCTATCATACATTTCAATGGACCGTGCACTCGAATTCGCGAAATCACTCTGAACTGAATATTAAAACTATGTTTTACGTGTTAGTCCATTTATGTCATCTTCCCTCGATGCAAAGGCGAGATAGATGACGCTCAAAAAAAATCTATTTTAGGAATATTTTTAGCTATTCTTCTGCAATCAATTGAATCGGATTACTAAAGCCACCGCATTAATAGTGGGTAAAATTAGGGTAGACAATTTTTCTTTCAAAAGGCAGAAATTCAAAACTTAATTTATAAATTGGTTATTTAAGACTCGGAGCACTACATTACCTTATAAATTTTGTAAACCTTACCTCATCAACAAAGCAGACTCCCGAACTAAAAGTAAAAGTTTCTTAGCAAAGTTATGAAAGCACTCATTAACATTTTTCTCGGGCTTCATCTTGGAACCCGCAATGCAGGTGAGTAACTCTATCAGTCGCTGTAACTACAATTAACATACTAATAAACCGTGGAAGGTACGTGTACGGTGCTGGGAACTTGAACTTGAATGCTGTAAACCATAGAGGTATGCACGAACCATAAAGGTTACGTTGTCAACATAAATAAGCTAGAAAAACTTGTTTATGTATGCTGGATTGCTATTTGGACATTGGATGGTACTATAATGTTCTCATTCTGTGTGAAACACAATAATCTATTTCTTTTCAATTCTATTTGGGATAATGGGACATATTTTTTACCATGGTATGTACCTAATCCTGAAAAAAAGGTCACATGTTTTAACGGAGTGTGTCATCAGGTGTCGTAACTGTACGCATAAAAAACAACGTTGGTGTTTATTTATTGTGTGCTATGTCGTAGTCTCCGTTTAACCCTGTTTTAGAATGCATGCAATGTCCCAGAAGCCTTTCTAATAAACGTAAAGACGATTCACTCTCTCATACAGTCAAAGTCAGCCTCAAGTAACGTAGAACGAAGTAAGAACCCTTCTATGGCTTACAAACGTACAATAGAAACGTTATTTCCTCCGGCACACGCTATAAGAGCCTAGATTTATGAACGGCAATAAAATTTAATTATTGAAGATGGCGCTGATAAGGACTAGTGTGCCGTGCGTGTATGAGTTTCCTGTGCGATTTGTAAGCTGAGGTTCTAGATTAAGGTGGAGTTACACTTGGCTGTGAAGCTACGTTTATTGTCAGCTGAGGGGAAGTTTTGGTAATTTTTGAAGATGGCCGGCCATGTAAGTTTTTTAAAAGTTAAAATGTTCACAAAAACCTTCTCTCGCTTTGAGCCTTAAGCTAGGTTTCACAACGCAAAACCTGATTAAACGACAAAAACTTAAGCTAGTTATCAAGGCGTCAACTATAAAAAAACCAAATTAACCTAACTATAAAAGAGGACCCACATTTTTAGACACTTTACATAGTAAAAAGTATCTAGGGTTTTTCAACTGTTTATTCCAACTATTCATCTATTTAAAAGAAATTCTAATTCGAAGAATCACTGTTTCATTGCAGCGCTATTAAATTAACAAACACCAATTCCACGATTGTTTGTCTTGTTAAAACCAGTTTAAAAAGCCGACTCTCCCAGCTCCATAAAACACGGCCCAGAGCAAATAAACTGCAGCAATTACAGTACCGCAATTACTTACACTTCGCCCAAAAAGCGTAATTGAATGCGTGCGGTTTACGAGACATACTGTCATTTATCTGGCCGGTCCAGTCGTGCCGGACGTTTCCCCAAACCCGTTCCGGTACAGTCCTGTCCGATGCAGTATTGCCGTGGGACAACTTCGATTGTAGAGAGGACAGTGTTTGTTGTTGTGATTTGCCTGGTTTCTTAGCGTGTCACATGAAATTATGTATCAGATACAATACTATCTTGATTATCCTTCTATTCACTATTCTTGGAAGAGAAGAATTACGTAAAGTGTGTAAAAAGAAGTTACTCGTATGTATCAGATACAATCCCATTTTGATTATTCTTCTGTTCATTATTCTTGGTAAAGAAGAATTACGTAAAGTGTATAAAAAGAAATTATGTATCAGATACAATACCATCTTGATTATTCTTCTGTTCATTATTCTTCTTAGATAAGAATTATGTAAAGTGTGTACCGTGAAATTATGTATCAGTTACAATGTTTTCTTGATTATTCTTCGATTCATTATTGTTGGTAGAGAAGAATCCGTATAAGATATGATACTTCCTTGACTTATTCTGCTGTACCATCATTTGATGTGACATGACTGATCACGTAGATAATGATAGAGACTAAAAATGACCACCTTTTTCATGCTGTCCTGGTTAGATCATATTAGATCAAAAGCTGTTCTAAGGGGGATAACATGAGATGTCATTTTCAATCATACTCTTTATTAACATGACTTACGAGTATAACACCCGACTTATAGAAATCCATTACATTAAGCAATTGCTAAGCCGTCTTTTGTTTTACCTGGTTACTATGTCAAAAATAAAATAAAACACTGATATAAAATACCGTTGCGACATAATCGTTCTTTGCGTCTATAGAGACAGGTTTAACCAAAGAAAAATTAGATTTGTTCCCCCAAGATGATATGACGGCAACAAACATGCATGCAATGTTGTAAACTTCTCAATCATACCTCCATGGTCCATCCATCCCTTCTGTCAGACACGACATGCCCCCAGAGACGACACGTGTGAACTGACTGCGATTTTGGCAACAAGGTGCGTTGTTAGCTTTGATTGTGCTCTCTCATTGATTTTTTAGCTTTTTTTAGCTTGATGGATTGGGTCGTGGCTTTGGCAATAGCTAAACGTTTTGGCGACCGGTGACACGGTGGACGGTGCCAAAAACTAGATTAGAATTTCACCTGGAAAGGTTTGCGCTGGAAAAATCTTGACTTACGAGGGACAAAATGTAAATGGTGAAGAATGGTGTTTTTACAAAATTCGTAATTTGTGACGTTTGATTCGGATTTACACGCTTTTTATGATGTGAAATATGTTTACAATAAGAAATATAATTATTTTTTCCAGCCAGGTTTTTTCTTTTTATAAGTGGTGTCATTTACTTTCTGAATACTAACCATCAATATAATTATTAAGTTTCAAATTTAGCGGTTTTGTGATGAGCATCTCCATGTGGTAATAAGTACGATAAAAAAAGAAAATCAATCTCCCCGTATTTTGTTTCTGGGATACCATAATTTAAACAAACATGAAGTTTTCATCTCATCTAACTAAACCTTATGGAGTCCCCTCCTGCCATCCATCATGTCACAGCGGCCGAAGTAATTCAGTAGACGCCATAAATCTCCGCAACAACCTAACATAGTGGAATTAGCCGCGTTGATCATCGGTTTATTGTTAATTATTGATATGAAAATGATTTGTAGCTCATGATAGAGTGCTAGATTTGTTGTGCTAGCTTTCATGATAGAGTGATGAATTGTGTCAATTTTAATGTGTAATGGGATCAGTTGCTGTGATTAATGGTAATTAAAAATAAAGCAACTGCGGCAAGAAGAGGATTATGGAGCTGTTAGGAGACATATGTCCAGATTGTCCAGCTGTGGACCAACATAGGCTGATGATGATGAGAAGGAAATGCTTGAGATTTCGAGCTACCACACATGCGGTTGGACTTGTATTAATTCGAAATGACACAAAAAATATAAAATATAAAGCGCGCTCGTGCGTAGTGCTCGGAGAGATACGGAACGCGCGCGTCTAGAACCGCACTCACCCTGAAGATGTCCCTCGTTAAGAGATGAAACGTTGGTGTTCTTCCAACACAAATTAGGTTCGTAGTTCGCTTACATCCGTAATAAATCGTCAAAATACGATAGTTTTTATAGTAAAAAAAATAATAATGCAATATCCGTGTCTGTTCGCAGCTTCGCACGCGTTTTTCCCGGATAAAACTCATACATCTACCAATTTTTGAGCAGTTTCATCTTTATACGCTCCTAGTTGACAGATCCGGTCACAGCCGGATATGGCCGACAATAACCGGCTAAGTGCGTCTGCCGGACGGAGGCTTTTACGGTCTAGTATAAATTCCACATCGCTGTTTACTGAGGGTGGTGGTTTAACTGTCATTGTATGTGGGTAGTATTGTCTTCAAAAAACTTAACTTAACGACTTTATACTCCGATTCCTAATAATAAAGCTACTTAACCTCACATAATGTAATGTTTAGTGTCGCAATTTAGTTTCACTAGTGTCTTTTGCTTGAGGATAGAAGATGTAGTGTGAATTGTCAATAAAAAAACGAGCATAGAGGTCTCTCTATGTTTTCAATTCGCCTCGGTCCTAGGCCAAATAACTTATAATTTTTCACTGAAAACTTCCAATTTATATCAAAGATTCAGTAGTTAGTCTAGTCTCATTCAACCAATAGACACTATTCGCTGCATGCCCACTATCTGCAACCGTATAGAAAACCCCACAGCGCAAAATCAAAGCCAAACTACGCGCTCACATTTGATGGTACTCGAAAATGTAGAAAAACTCACTGACCAATTCGAAAGGAACCCTGGCCGATCGTGAAATCCCCTGATCGCCACATTTCAACTGCAACACAGTTAAAAATGAAGAGATTACCGCTGCCCGCCAAGCGCGTAAATTCTAGGTTGGTCGGCTGGATGCGCTTGTGCTGCACTTTTTTGTATGCAGAGCTTTTGCCAGAGTTATAATGTAAATGTTTTTGGTAGAGTTTGACTGAGGACTGTAACTTTTGCTTAGCAATTGGATGTAGATTTATGGTAGGCTTCGCTATTCTTTATTAACAAAGAAAATTTCAATTAAAGAAGCCAGCGTCTTAGGGACGCTTCCGACTGGTGTTGATATGGATCAGTTGAGCTATCTGTAGACTGTGTGCAACAGTCGGCAGTTAGCTCAATTGTTTCAATTGTAAATACTAGTATAATTTTCTTTGCGAATAAATGTCATTTATCCAAAAAAAAAAAAAAAAAAAGAAAAGATAAAAAATTAGAACTTAGTGGTATTGACCGTTGAGCTAACTGCAGACTGTTGCAAACAATCTACAGGTAGCTCAACTGATCCATAATCAATACCAGTTGAAAGCATCTCCAAGACGCTGTCTGCATTGCCCCGCTGTATATGGCAATGCTCCCCGCTCTACACTAGATACTCACCAGCTCTCGGGTCACGCGTCGCGTCTTTCTGACGGCGATTCCACACGCCTTTTTTGTAGAAATGGAAATTCTATAGGTTAAGGTTACAGATCTAAAACTACATATATCTAGAGTTTTTAGCACACATTTGCACGAACAACTCACTAGGATTATTATTTGTAACTAACGTCTTTACGTGTGTGTTTTGATGTATGAATCAAAACTATGCACTTAATATTTCCAATTAAATACCAGATATTCAAACCATTTCAAGATAATATCAAATTCTACTTGAATCTCCACACAACACGATGAGTTACCTAAAAAGGTACAAAAACGTATGTTACATAAAAAAAATAAAAAAAAATCGATTCAGGCGTTACTTTGCGGAAATCCATTGTATAATATTATGATAAAACAATATTTAGTAACAATTCCGCGCAAAACCTTATCTGATAAGATCCTACAAAATGTAATCCGTGTGTACCGCCCGCCCTCCCACAAATTGATCCTACTTAAAATTAGAGAAGGTAATCAATAGACTTATGTAATATAAAATAACCTAATTAAATTACCTACCTACCTCCTTAAATTGCTCCTACTTAGAATTTAGAGAATGTGAACAACAGACTTATGTAATATAAAATAACCTAATTAAATTACCTACCTACCTCCTTAAATTCATCCTACTTAAAATTTAGAGAAAGTAAACAATAGACTTATGTAATATAAAATTGCCTAAGTAAATTACCTTCCTACCTCCTAAAATTGATCCTACTTAAAATTTAGAGAAAGTAAACAATAGCTTATGTAATAAATAATTACCTAAGTAAATTACCTTCCTAACTCCTTAAATAGATCCTACTTACATTTAGAGAAGTTAAACAACAGACTTATGTTGGTAATATAAAATTGCCTAAGTAAAGTAACGTATGTTACGTACAACAACAAAGTTCAGAAATAAAACAACAATGAAAGTACAAAATACCCAGTACACTTCCAAAGTGAAACGGCCGCCAAAAGCAGCCTCTATGCTGAAAACTAACGTGTAATATTTGGTTATTAAATCATCGAAATTCTATTGAAACCTAATTTGGGCTCGCTTTGCGATGCATTTGGGTGTAAAATCAAATTATGTAGGTAATTTCGGCATCCAAAGTTCGGTGTGGGTAATTTTCAGTAATTTCAGGGCACAGTGGAAATATACAGGGCGATCCTATCGTATGTTTGATTATAAGTCGATTGAACACCGCGGTAGGAAGCCTCATCATAGCCGTCGATAGTGTGGCTGACTCACCGACTAGAAGTACAGCCAACATAATAAAGATAATCCTTTTTACTACCAACCTTACAAACCTAGTGCTATCTGCCGTTTTAGATTTTAAGATAAATAATTCACCGATCTCCCCGCCCACTTTTGTAACCTTGTATTTATCTTGCCCTGTTAGTATGTGTGGGACAAATCTTGGAACTGAATTTTAGACTAGTTATCCTCAACCGATTAAGCTGAAATCTGACATAATTATGTAAGTTTGTTGACAATGCAATATCATGGTAGTAACGTGGGCGATGGTTATGTTTTATTTTAGTATTGAAAAAGATGTCGTTTTGATAAATATTTAAATCTTAAATTAGCTATACAAATTCATAAATCTATACTCAAACATTAATTATATTATATTTGACATACCTACGTTTTTCAAATTAAACAAGCTATTATTATTTTTAAGCATGACTAATCAATTGTTATTTAAGGTTATGGAATAAAAGGCTTTTTTTATTATGTATTTATTTATTGAAAAAGATGTCAGTAAAAACAGATTATTAACACTTATGGTGTCTATGACGCACATGCCAAAACCGTCCTTCTCCTAACGGCGGCGCGACCCGGGTCGCACCGCGTCGAGCCTAGGCAGCAAAAGTCTTAAGATGAGTTCCATTGTGCAAATATGATTTTTTAAGAAAACAAAACGTACTCGTTACTTACTAAACACATATAACAGCAGTTTAATTAAAATACATAAATAAAAAGTTTATTTATTCAGACATTTGTATCTATGTTATGCAGTAAATAAAACATTACAAAAAAATCATAAATAAAAATACAAAGTTACAATTTTGTTAGTTTAGAGTTGTGCAACCTTTCTACAGAATCCTAACATAAGAAATCTAAAGAGACAGAGAGGATGGGGATCTTGTCGAAAGTTTAGACTGAACGTGTTTGGCTCTAAACCCCTTACCCGTATGTCAAGCCACGAGCTCGCAATGCATAGACGCCCTATTAGTCGTGCATGCAACGGGCGCATGCAACCGCGCTATCTGAGATCAAGAAGCTTCAGTCGCGGGTTCAAAGATTACATAACGGTGTAGCTAAATTACACTTTGATTACTGAGCGGCTGATAAGCTTGCCCGTGAAATGTTGCCGCAGTACAACATTCAATATTGTTGCAACATTTAATTTGGTGATGATGTCATGACTTTTTTATGACGTGGACTGCTACAGCCTTGCTAAAAACTAGATAGTGGAAGCCAATTAGTAACTATAAGTATACTTCATTGGTATCTTGAATTTGGCAAGGAGATACATACAGTCCGTTCACTCTTAAGTTGATCGAGACATCTAAGCAAATTTATTTTAATATACTGAGTAACACTGCAGTTTTTTGGCAGTTTTGACAGGGGCAAGATCGGGCGATCTTACCTGAATTCTGAATTACACGGTCATGATAAGAAAACCACAAATCTTTAAAAATACAAATTGAAATTTTAAACCATGTAGAATAGAATAGGAAAACCTTGACATTCAGGATCTTCTTAATAAAATCGCGCAAAAACCAAAATAAATCTAGAGTGCTTTTACCTAAACGTGACTATTGTGTCTCTTGCCACAAATCTCCCAAATCACACGTGCTATAGCGGTTCTATAGGTGCACATACCTAAAGGTACGTGCACATAGTGCCCTACGTGGCAGGGCGAAGTCCGTCACAGCTTACGGCCATCGGGGCCGTAAATCTGTGAGACTATGTGCAATACACTAGTTGTCTGGAGAGCACTTAGTGCTGTCCTCGAGTTTGGTTGTGGTACAAGATTGTGGTTGGCTTACCTTAGACTTAGACTATGGAAGTATGCGACACTAAGTAGGGCTCCTTTGGTAAGATGCCGTCCATGGTACTGGAGTTAATGAGAAACAGTCTTAAACCCCAATAGTAAAAACAAGGTGAAGACCACACCAGGCTACATAAGATAAAAAAGTGTGATGTTCCTATCCACACTCTGCGTAGAAATTAAAGTGCATGATGAGATTAGTTGGAGTTGGAGAGGTTTGCGCGAGCATCTCGGCTTAGGCAGTCATTTCCAAAGGAAATCAGTGGTACAAACAATACTAGTAACTTACTAGTAAGCTGTGAGTTATAGTTAGGTTAACTTAGCCGCACACACAATTTTTGAGACCAAAGTACTTAATGCACTTTGTCCTTAAAACAGTAAGCAGTCAAAAAATCCGCACCATTTAGATTGATTTTCAGTTATTGATTCCACTCAACCAACACTGTTCATTATGGGTTCTCAATGTTGCCAACGAAACAAATCTAACTCGCTACTAGCCCATACCTTAACCCGCGTCTACACAATCGGCCATACCGGTTTTTGCGCTTTTTAGCGCCTCGGAAAGAGAAAACGACATCTTAGAGGGCAGCAGCTGCGCGAAAGCCCTGGCCGCCGTTTAGTTGCATGTGAATTATTTTTCTTTTACAAGTAGATGCAGTTTCAGAGAAAATAAATGGAAATTTTCCGTAGAGTTTATTTTGTCACGCGATGTTTAAACGAGAGCTTTAAGATGTTTCTATATATTTATCGATGATCATGCCATTTCAGCCTCTGCTTGCAACTATGCACTCGTTTCGTTCTGGATAAGCTGTAGCCTTACTTATTAACTTCTTGCCCAACATCTTAAGTGTTTCAAAGCCTTGTTATTTCACAACTGTTCAGCCATATAATACACTCAGCGCCAAGCCCCGTGGGCCGTTTCGTTCAGTTCCATGTACCCGAAAAATAGGACAATGAAGTTCAAAGGCGATATTTTTCTTGAAAAATAATCGATCACCAACCCACTTACACCAAAAATATGCGCCAGGCCAGAGCTTTAATTTTTGCTTTGAAATGTTTAGAAAGTGTGCACCTAAAGGAGGCACAGTCTTCTAACCAAGTAGAGTTATGTATACTATTGAAAACACAGTGTTTCAGTGTGCTCACCGTGTGACTAAAAGATACACATGGCGCTGAGGGTGCAGTTAAAAGGCAACATAGACAGAAGTTAGTAGTTACCAATTATTTTAAAGGTAGAGAATCGATAAAGAAATTATGTAGGTATCTTTCTGAGAAAATAAGAAACCAAGAAATGTCAATACCTACTACGATTAGGGTGGCGAAAGAATCCTTGGATTCCCAGAAATTTTCATAAGACGACGAGCTCGACATTTTTTATTGTCAGTTCTTAGAATTACTTTCTTTTAAACATACTTTTGCACTTTGGATTTTCTAATTCAAATCTACCCACTTTTTAGCACTTTACGTACCTAAACGTACAGATATATGTAGGTACTGATATAATTATGTACCAACTTGTTAAGGTTCGTAGCTTATGTTATACCAAAATCAAACGATAATTGTAAATGGTAATGCGCCTCAAAACAAACCATGAACAGCCTAATTTCAACTGACATTCTGTATGAAAGCTCACTCATTCACGCACGGATCACGAATGGCGTAGCGAGTAACACTTGTGAATATTCAATCGATAGTGTCAACTAGGCCTAACTAGAGGTAGCTATGAAGTACGCATTTGTTTTGCAATAGAACGTGCGCTGAATTAAAATTCGAAGCTAATCAAACGCGCGAAAACAGTGCAATTCTTTAGGTTTGAAAATGAAAGCGGTTTTCTTAAAACGGTCAAATGAGTTTTGACTATCAAGGTTCAACTATTACACAGGCACCATAGAGTTTGTGCATTCAAGGACTCATTAGCGAATCTTTCTGGGGATTTTCGAGAAATTTTAAATATAGAAGCGATTTTCACATCTCGCCTGCAACGAAGGAGTTTTGACTATAAAGGTAAAGTACCAGAGTGCCTGTGTAATAGTTAACTTATAGGTAAGTTACTAAGAGCTGGCGCAACTGTCTTTGGTCTTTTCGCACAATAATTGCACGCTTTAAAACTAACCACGCTGTCGTCACAAACCTGTCGATACTAGAAGCTAGGTTCTCTAGTTCTTTTCATGCATAGATACGAAGTGTGGCAAAAGTCAACTGTCGCTTACTTACGAAAGAGCCGTTTTCGGACGAATTTTATGACTGCCTTTGTTATACATTTTTACAAAATAAACTAAGAACTGGAATTTCAGTGTCAACTAGAATGAAAAACATACTTTCATCATTTCATACTAAAAATCAGCTTAACTTCGTACGAAACTTCTGCGTTCGCTCCAATAGAGTACCGATTAGAAGTAACTAAATTTCAATTTTTTGTTATGAAAATAGACCTCCAGTATACGAAAAACAAAAGATGATCGCACCAGTTTTCAGTAATTTACACCGTACGTATACGTATAACATTAGTCAATCTGATTAAACCCCTTTGATAGACCTAAAACATTTTCTAACTAATCAAACAAGAAAAAAAACAACAGTTATTTTTTGAAAATGGAAGCGAAGTAAAAAGACTTCGAATTTTTGCTATGTAGGTTAAGTGCTATGGAGTCTGTGTTTCAGTGAACTCATTAGCAAATCTGATACAACCTCTTTAGTGCACCAAAAACATAATGGTCGCCACAATGTAGCTGAACGAACATGCCGACAATAGGCAATAGGTATTGTTATGTATTGGAAGATTGCTCGACCACCGTGCAGATTGTGATACAGTAGCCTATTATGTGGTGCTATTGCTTCCTGGTGAAGTAGGGCGTTTAGAGCAATTACTGTAGCATAGGCGTGTGGCAGGTGGAAAGGATAACTAGCCAGGTATAGGTTTATTTACACCATACCAGTTTGATTAAGTAGGTATATATTTTTCTCATGAAAAATGGCATAAAAAATCTTTTAAGGTTTTTTTATAGGTTAGTTTTTTTATACCACACAACTGGTGTGTCTCGAATCATGTCACTGTAACAAACGTCAAAAATAGCGTTTGTCTATCAAAAATTACTTGTGTTTGGCGTTTGTTTTCTTATTGTGACAAGGTTCTACAGAGACACGCCAGTTGTGTGGTCTACCTATAGTAACGACGGTGTAATTATTTATGTTTATAGATTGTTAGGGATTTAAACAAATGTCTTCCCATATTAATCTGTTAAAGTCCTAGCCTAGTCCTAAAAGTCCTCTATTCAAAATTCTTCGACCAAACCTCATGACGTCATCATAATATATGGAAAAATAAGGTGACCATAGTTTCCATAAATCCATTATGCTGCCATCAAACATTCCACATTTAAAATACCTAACGCAATAATCTCAAGACGTTCCCTGTTTAAAATAACAGATGACAGTCGCATGTTTTATTCATTGCCGGCTCGGAAGGAAAGTTCGTCGGCCGATAACTCTGGAAGGCGTCGTTGTAAGATGAAGTCCGCGGTAACGCCAATTTACATATTAATTGGTTCGATCGTTACCCATATCGAAAAGCATAGTAGGTGTCTCAGTCTATCAATCGATGGTTAATGTTGCTTCCCTAACTAACTTCTGCCTGTGGCTCCCACTCTCGTGGTAGGTACCTTCTTAGATATAACGTACCTAGCCTTTTGGGCTTAGCATAACGTTACCTAAACGTATTTTTACCCGAGAGGCGTGGGTTATGTTTTTCGAGTGTTTTTATGTAGTTGGCAGATACTATTTATAACCTCCAAGTATCAAAACTGCTAAAGCGATAAAGTGTCAAAATACTCTTCTAGTCTCTTTGAGTCGGATTTTTTTTTAGTTTTCAAACAATCATTTGTTATTGATACCAGTCCTTCTGAAGATAACACAATAGACACACATAAATAAAACATATAATTTAATTTTTCCTGTATCTTATACAAAGTATTGAGGGTTCTTCTCGCTTTAGAGTCGCGTACACGTCAGTCATTTGTTCTATGGAGTGTTCGTGAGTCTGCCAAAATAGTCTGCAAGTAAGGAATGCAGGCCGCGTGCTGAGCAAATCCGATAACTGCGATCGTAGACTCAATTCCGCCGACGCGATTACTGAGGCACTAGAGCTGAATCTTAGAGTGCCTGTCGTGTCCTGTCGTGTCGACTTATATTGTAGACACTTCATTTCTAGTGGTTCAGATTTTGAAATTGGGCTTTTGGATTAGATAGATACTATAGAGACTAACCTAACTACGTCACAGAATAACTATGTGGTGCTACGTACAATGCATATTTAGGTATATATGTTATGATGTATTACCTATATTTGTATAGGGGTGAATAAACTAACAAGTGATTAGTTTAATCACGAAGCAGAAATAAGCATTCATGGCAGTGCATCCCCGTTCGGAGGAGCTATTACAAAGACCTCCATTGTAGACCTCTAGCGTGTTTAATATTCGCAGTGGTGTGCTTTTACCAAAGGATATATACCATAACAATAAAAATAAAAATCTGGCACTAAAATAAACAAATAGATAAAAAGCGAAAGGGTTTTTGCGGCAAGTGTCTTCCAAATCACGATTCAGCCCTTTGCGATTATTCGCTATCGAGTTTAGGGCCGTCCCAGAAATTCAATAATACGGACAGCGGTAAAAACGAAACGTCCCAAAAAGTATTGGGTCCCTCGACAAATTTTCGGATGCTGAATGTTTAATACCTGCCTAAAATAAAGTACAATGATTTTTTGTTTCTTTCAGAGTTCCATTTACACTCGATGTAAGAAAAGAGTCCTCATTTTTTAATCACATGGCGATTTCACATTGCGGGTAATTAAATTGCATACATTACTGCCTTAAAATTCTGTTAATGAACTCAATTTTCATCATTATTTCCAGCCCGTTTACACCCACTGTGATTATTAGACCTTGTCTCTACTGGACCATTATTTCTGCTCCCTTTAGAGTCGATTCCAGTAATTTCTAGATATCCGGCTTTTTAGTAATGATGATATTCGACCTTCGAAAGAGTGATTACTTCTCAATATCAATTACCTCGGCCAGAATCATTTTCAAATATTTTTCTGACGCAACTCACATGCTATTTATCATGTAGGCTCATCCACCAAGTAAACAGATACATCTGACAACACCGCCAATTTATGTGACCAGATAATTAGTTTCCCATCATTGGAGCAAACAGAATGTGTTGGCCCAATTCTAATTTGTGTAATGTAGGGATTGAATCATGATTGATCTGTCACGACTCAAGTCTGTATGTAGTGACAGACAAAAAGAAAGCCAAAAAGCAACAGAAAGAAAAGATAACCTATTCACTTTTCTTTCCGTGTCTTTTTGCAATTGAGCAGGGTTGTTTTACATATGTCACAAAGTAATTTCGTCAGATTTTTGTTTACTCTATACATTGAAAGTAAATACGTCATTATGCGTTAAAAAAATATGTTTAGATAATGTAAATTTGTCCCAAACTCTCGCTTCAGATCTTTCTGAATGTTTGCAAGGAGATAGGTTCATTAATTACATTGATGAACCTATCTACTTGCAAACATTCAAACACAAGTACAAAAGAACTAAACCTTTTGAGTTAGTGTAGTGATAGTTATAGTGAAACTTGAAAGTGCATAAGTGCTATTTTAAAGAACACACGAACCAAGTGTCTTCCCCTTAAATAGAGACAATAAGAAAAACGCCGATGGACACGTTCTTAGTGATATTTCATTATAAAATTAAGTTAAAACAAAATTACCCATTAGTCAAATCTATGGCTAGATTGTAATGTTATTCTAGTGTATTTAAATATGTATACTAGACTATAGTATATAAAAAAAACAGATTAATTACATTGTTTCGTTCCATAATAGCGTTTCCAAGTGTCATATTATGTTTCTTTATGGAAGTACTAGCTTCTGCCCGCGGATTCGTACGCACTGGAACCGCAAGGAACCCTTTTGTCCTTTCCCGGGATACCGTCTAGCTCCCTGCTAAATTACACTAAGATTCGCTCAGCCGTTTAGGTGCAAAAAAATAACAGACTGACATAATAACATTCGTCTAATATAAGTATGGATTATCGTATTCTGATCTTCCTTTTACTTAGGGGATCCTAACTCATACATCAATATATAAATATAAATTTTGATTTTGATTTTATGGTGTGCGAGTTACTTAAAAAGGAATTTGAAAATTCGCACTATAGAGTTTTAAAATAGCAGTGGAAAGTTGAAAAAAAAATGCTCCGTATTTCAGTAACCGTAAGCAATAGAACTACAAAATTTTACATGTAGACTTCCCTCACAAAAATAACACACATTCATCGTTTCCTGATATTCGGATGTCGTTTTCCTCATCATTAAATATTATAAAGGAGTACCTGACACACTGACAGTTAACGCATAGCCAAAACCAATGGTTCAGGAGGCTTGTACGCATAATGAGTACGAAGTCCCGGGTTACAGGACATAAAAATCTATCATTTTAGCAGTTAATTCTTGATCATCATAACACCAAAAACTAGTAGAATAGTTGGTTACTCATATAAACCTAAAATAGTTACTGAGCATCTTAATAGTTGGCGAGCATTGTTACTCCAACGGAATGCTATGTAATCTGGAACATTCTGTCCCCTAATTGTGGTACTAATTGCCTCCACCCTTCTTTCTAGATTGCCGTGGGACATAGGGATAGGAAGTTCCCTGAGCAAACTCTTTAGACTTGTATGTCTTGTTGGTTTGTTACTGGTAAGTGAATTGGGAACTAAACTTATTGCTTGTTCTGCTGAGGGTACAATTTTAACAGTAAGAGTAAACATAGTCAAGTGAGCTTTCTAGTTTGTGCCAGTTAGTGATTTCTTAACAGTAGTAATTAGATACTTTGTGCTTTTTTCCTGAAGTTAGTCGTTAGAAAGAAGAGACGTTTCTTCAGTCGGGTTGACCATATTATAAGATCAACCTATGTGTTTTAAAGTAACTTTGGACTATGATAAATAATAGATTTAGAAGTTACTTTCCGGAAATCCATGGCAAAATATTAGGATAAAAAATATTTATATATAGACGACCTCTGTGGCGCAGCGGGCGAAGGTCTGCCTGCGACGCAGGAGGTTGCGGGTTCGATTCCCGCCTCGGGACAAATGTTTGTACGATCTGCAGACATTTGTCCAGGGCGTTCTGGATGTTTTCTATCTATAATAAAAAAATATCTATCTATGTAGTGTATTGTATTAAGTATATCAGTTATCTAGTACCCATAACACAAGCTCTGCTTAGCTTGGGGCTAGATAATGCTGAGTGACTTGTCCAGCATTATTTATTTATTTAGTAACAATTCCGCGCAAAATCTTCTCTAGTGTGATTCAACAAAATGCATGATTTGATTATGCAATGATGATTGCATGGCATGTCAATTTGTGGTGCATGCAAATGCATTTTGTTGAATCTCATCACAGTCATCACAGAAGGTTTTGCGTGGAATTGTTAGTCGATATTTTTTATTCTAATATGTAACTTTGAACTTATAAACCGGTTATTATTTCAAACGTCCGTACGTTTCAATCTTAGAAAATCTTAATTCCTCCGGAAATCGTACGCCAAAATTAAAATAACAAAATGTTCAGGTCAAGATCAACTCATTGCGTCTAAACTACACCGTAGCTTGAAACATATTTCTGACGGGAGGAGAACAGAATGTACTCGTAGACATTCTCCAAACAATAAAGTTGCATATCAGCTGACAAATAGACTGTTAGCTATAGAATAACGTTGTCAACCATAGCCAATAACCATACATACCGGTATAATAGCAGCTACCAGCATGCCCTCTGCGGTATTTCCGTCGGCATACATTCCCTAATGTCTGATACAAATCGGCACCAACCATTGCAGCCTGTGTCAACCTGTGTTTGTGGGGAACACGGCTTTTGCTTACCGCTCACCATAGAGGTCTGGGAGACCTACTTTAACATACCGAATTACGAATATTCGTGCTTCGTTTCATTCGTAATTCACACAGTTTGAGCTTTTGAGATGTCTTTTCACTATTGGAAATAATATTTTCTTTTTATTTGACACTGAAATTAAGGAAGGTCGGACGGAATAGTATATGTACCTGTTTCTGTATTTTAAGTAACATTTATGCGTAGGTACTTCGCAACAGCGGATAAAAAGAACTAGAGTAAGGGTGCTGGCTTTGGCTATGGAAGACGAGATACATTATAGTTATAGATAGGTACAATTACCATCAACTTCTTATCCAAATAAAAAGATAGCTTCCAGAGTGATCACGCTTTGGAATTAACTTTTTGTCGTTACTAATTGCATCAGTAAATTGCTTCAATTGGTAATCTGAATAATTAGATTTCAAAATTGCAATTTTACCACTGTTCCTTACGAAAATATAAGTCCCTACAACAGTACTTACCCACACTTGAAATTAATACGTGTTGTTTGTAAGTGCGTATTTTTTAAGCAGTTGGATCCGACTTTGTGATATCATGTTGATGTTTCTTTAATTTTCTGATTTAAAATTCGAGTCCCAATACCAAAATAATTTCTAATTAGCCCAACCACAAAACGGGACATGAAAATTCAACCAAAATCTAGCTTAGATTTCTGTGAATCCTCCCGAGGCTTTTTGAACCGTTTGCTTGGTCGAGTGGTTTTAATATAGCAAAGTAGTTGCGTCCGTCTGTGGTGCCTCTGGTACAGTGCTGGTGCAATATTTTTGAAATTTGTTACGGAGCAACTTAGCATATGAATATGCGACGGATTGTATTGTCAGGGAATGCGGAATCACAGAAAGACTAGAGAATATTATGCAGATTGTATTATATTTTGTTGCATATATTTTGAGGCAGGACCTTTTGGTTCACATGGTGGGCAATGTATTTAATATTTAAGTTTTTTGTTTTATTGTCTGTGTACTTTGTGAAGAAAGAAAATCAATTTATTGGGAGTTGGAGTTGGGGAGTTGGGGAGGCCCATTGTGTGGGACGCTACATGCGTCGACACACTTGCACCTTCCCATCTTCCGAGGACATCCGTGAGGGCGGGTGCGGCGGCAGATTTGGCCGAAGATCTCAAGAGGCGCAAATATGCAGGTCTCGACAGAGCCTACACATTTGCTCCCCTTGGAGTCGAGACCCTACCGAGGTACCGAGGCTCTTCCAGTTTTCAAAAAACTATCTGAGCGTCTGGTCGAAGCGACGCGTGACCCGAGAGCTGGTGAATATCTGGCACAGCGTATCAGCATTGCCATACAGCGTGGCAATGCAGCCAGCGTCTTGGGGACGCTTCCGACTGGTGTTGATATGGATCAGTCGAGCTATCTGTAGACTGTTTGCAACAGTCGGCAGTTAGCTCAATTGTTTCAATTGTAAATACTAGTATAATTTTCTTTGTGAATAAATGTATCAAGTCCATTAAAAATATATTCCTAACATTTATTGGGTCACAAAGTACTGAGACCCAATAAATTGATTTTCTTTCTTTCTTTCTTTATTTCATTATTTTTGGCTGAAGATGTAGCATTTTTTGTAATTATATAATGCAAGCCATTTTAGGCTGAACGTATGGAGAGAGTCGATAGATTCCTTTTCAAAAATCCTTACACACTTAAGTTCTGCGCACATTAATCCAACATCGGTACTGCACAGCACAAAAATGTGTGAATGCACATTTTATAGTGACATAATGACTTCCCACAACCTTCAAATGAGTGGTCCGTGAGCTATCTGTCATCTGATGCCGTCGATATAAAATGCATCTAAGTATTACATGTTAAAGCCCATATTTGAATGCAAATTTTTGTGCTGAATTTACACGTTGCATGCAAAGTAATCAAAACATTTATTTACAAAGAAAATTATACTAGTATTTACAATTGAAACAATTGAGCTAACTGCCGGCTGTTGCAAACAGTCTACAGATAGCTCAACTGATGCAAAGTTGTCACAGATCATTGCCGCACCGTGACAACTACGTAGCGACTCTACTCTTGGTAAATCTAATTGTTCGTTAGAATTCATTTGTTTTCGCTCGGTTCCTTCGTCCCTTGGCACGTTGCGCGTTGGTTTGAATAGATTCTGCGTTCAACTAATCAAAGACTGCTGTTGAATGTCTGTTTATGACTTGATGAACACAAGCCGCTGAATTGGGTTTGAGATAAGTCTATAGTATATCTGTGGTAAAATAATCAGAAGCCCAAATTTGTTGCTACCCAGACTCACAATAGCGCCGCCACTTATTTTAAATCTTATTTTTACGCTAAAGAAATTAATTTTCAATAATCCTTTGGGCAGTTTGTTAAATTTACTTTCTTAATTCCGTGGTTAAACCTATCTTTAGCATTTTAATGCCTCTGTAATAGTTTTATTTTGTATATATATAGGCAGAGATGCTAAGTTGCCCTTTGGCCACCAAACTCTGTTTTCTTTTTATTATGAATGTACACTACAAGTCACTCATGCACGTAAGGTAACTAAGCAGTGCCGTAAAGTGTTATTACAGAACTTTAGACAGCTTAATCTGAAAACGTTTACTGTTACTGGTATTTTCTCATTACAAAAACTTTCCAAGCAAAAAATTTCACCACAAAAGCATAAATTTTCATTTCTTACAATTTCGCTTCTTCTAAATTCTTTTCTGAAGTAAATATAGGTAAGATCCAGTTGTTTTGTAAATAGCATTTATCTCCGTCGGGGGAGAGCCTTTTCGTAAATTATTGGCCTCTGGGCATCAACCCTACACAGTTAGCATATTGAAGGGATAACATACCCTTTATCTTGTTAATAAGGTACTGGGTTTGAGGAAAATTTCCTTGAGCTTTTGGGTAATTGAATCAATGGTTAACTGAAGATTGCCTGCGGGGGAAACTTAATCAAATTCCTAAACTTATTGTGCGGAAGAATTTCATAATATATATCCAAACTAAACCACTGGTTAATATAAAATACAGCATCAATTCGTATTAATTACATCCAAATACAACTTAACTTTATTCAGCGCACCATAGAAACAAAATAAGAAAAGTTTGACCCAATACCACTGAGGATTTTCTCCAAAAAACGAGTAACCAAGCCCATCCAAACATTTCTATCCGCAAACCCAAAATAAGTTCCACACAAAAACATTCTGGGAACCGCAAAGAAACCAATTATTCGCAACTTAACGCCACAGCAATCAAGGCACCAAAGCGGGAATCCGTGGAATGCCACAGAAAAAAGATTCGCGAGACAACAAAGATTATTAAAAAAGCAGACGGCCGGTACACGTTCAATAAAATCCGCCTGAAACTCGGGACCAGTCTGCTGAATAGCTGGGGAACTTTTGACGTGACAACGTCTTATAATTCGATAGAGCCGGCTGCACGCACGAAAAAACATGACGTCATGCGGCGTTACCTCGCTCTGAGGCGTTCCCTCGCTCTGAGGCGTTCCATGTACACGTCACGAACTCGTTTGCATTGGGTTAACATTGGGGAACTGCACGGCGAGCGAAGCGAGCCGTGCTGTGACCCCCGCGTGCCCCCCCGGAACCCCCTTCCCCATCCAAAAATCGCATATGGGTATCGTTTTCGACTAACATGGGGGTGAGGATTACGAATTTGATGACGGCGGGCGTGTGCTGGATTGCGGTGAGCGAAGCGAACCGCAATACGTCACACAGCAAGGCGAGCGAAGCGAGCCATGCTGCGTGCTAGTACGAACGGGTTCGTATTGCGGTGAGCGAAGCGAACCGCAATGCGACTATTGGCGAACTGCACGGCGAGCGAAGCGAGCCGTGCTGTGACCCCCACGTGCCCCCCCCGGAACCCCCTTCCCCATCCAAAAATCGGATATGGGTATCGTTTTCAACTAACATGGGGGTGAGGATTACGAATTTTATGACGGCGGGCGTGTGTCGGATCGCAATACGACACACGACACACAGCAAGGCGAGCGAAGCGAGCCTTGCTGTGTGACACCACACCCACTTATATGGGTATCGTTTTCGATCAACTCGAAATCGTAGATTACGAAAAAGATGTCCATTTCAAAATCCAAGATGGCTGACATTTTTGTATCGCAGTCTCCACTCTTGTTAAAATAAATACTCTTATTATAGCCAAAAATACCTATAAACTACTTGCTATTACAGATATAAAACTCATAAGAGTCGAGTATACTTTATAGATCGTACTCAGATTGACATCGTCTTATAATTCGATAGAGCCGGCTGCACGCACGAAAAAACATGACGTCATGCGGCGTTACCTCGGTCTGAGGCGTTCCATGTAAGGCTTGAAGTGCAAGCGAGAGCGCTCGACATCCTTCTCTCTCCTACTTGAGTGAGCGATGCGTCTGCGTGTACAGCTGCTATACTATAGTACATTTACATGTTTTAATCGAGTATCAAATGCTACCATTCCATCAGTATTTTCTTAAGACGTTGTCACGTTCAACTATCGGCAGTAAACCGACTTTACAGACAACCATTTTTTTATTCGCTTTACATCAACAGCCTTACCAGTCCACTGCTGGACCTACCCTGCCCTGGTGAGAACCTTTTTGGATGTTAATAAATAAATAAAAATTAAATAAAAAAGCTTTATTTCCTTAAACCTACTTTACATTTTTGTATTAAGATTCTAGTTATTAAAATATGTTTATTAATGTGAATTATAGTACGTACTAATAACTAACTATTTTTAAAAGTATAAGGACCGCCCAGGGCGGTAAAAGCCTCCTCCAAACGAACCCATGCGCATCTGTCTCGTGCGGTTCTTGACCAGAGCTTGCCGGCTACCCTTTCAATGTCGTCGCACCAAATTTTCATAGGTCTCCCTCTGCGACGCTTTTTATCCCGAGGGAGCCAGTTTGTCACTACTTGACACCATCTGTCCGCCTTCATTCTCTGCATTGGATGTTATCATTCAGTTATCATCAAGGGGTAATGCAAAAATCCCCACGCTAGGCATGCGAGTTAGGATCGCATTTCAGTAGTGGATTTGTTCTGCAGGAGACAACCTACCAAAACCGTTTGCAGGTTGTTTTAATTGACCATTGTAATATTTCACACGGTTTAGAATTACTTTATTTCTAGGTTTCAGCTATTCATTCAGTATCTTCATTAAATAGTTTTAGACTTAAGTCAACACAATCATAGATAAATGTGAAAGAAAAAACCCTTACTTCCTTTTGAACTCAATAGATTTCGGGGTTTTTCGCGGACAGAATAAGATGTCATGTCAGATGAGCATGGTCTAAGCAGGGCCTATGCCACATTAATTTAACAGCCCCAAGATGGTGTCAAGTAAAAAGTGACCTCGTCTCAGTCGAGTCCAACTATTTATTTTTTATATTTATATCTCCCCCTTAAAACCCATTTGAACCAGCTATACTTTTCTAGGCTGTAACTTGAACCGACCACCAGCTCCGATTCAAAACACCAAACAACGTAGGAAATTAAAATGTCTAGTGGAAAAAAACGTTGTGTGTTTTCTTTGAATATCGTGGCAATAATGCTTTTAGTCGGAAAGGAAAAAAGATGGAGAAGAGATTTTATGCGCTGCTTTAAACCGAAAAGCTGTTTTTTAAATATAAATATTGAAGCGGCTGTTTTTTGCTCTGATTGCGGTTATTCATTGATTATCCTAATAAGATTGCTAGAATTTGACGTAATTTTATTATCTTGATTGTGTTTTAGAAAATCTATTGTTTCAACTGACTTTGGCAAAGATTGGGGAGTTTTAGCCACCTCTCAATCTCACCCCAAAACATTCTTCTAACCTTGTGATGAAAAACAAACACGGCAAAAATCGACTCCTAGCTCAAAAGTTTGTAGAAGGAAGTATATTTTCCCTGTGAGTTTATAATTTGAAACCAACATTTCGGGCGATATTCCAGCGAACAAAACCATTGACACTTGTAAACTACGACGTAGCGAGCAAAAATTTATGACTTTTGTTTTCTCAGGATAGTTCTAGGTTACTTATTGCTATTATGATTTACTGCCATAGGTTTGTAGAGATGATAAATTTCTATTGGCCGATGATTTAAAAGTGTTAGAAGTTGCAATTTATGTGCAATTAGAAAAGTGTGTAGTGGGAGCGCTGAAAACGAATATTTTGATAATCGTATTTGCGAGAAAGTATGTATGTAGAGTGCTAGTTGGTTCCATGATGTTTTTATAATTAATGATTATTTTATCGCGTATGTTATTATTTCCCCATGATGATGTTTTTATCTTTGAAAAAAAAGTGAAATAAAAGATTTATTTATTGTCTTTATTGATGTATCAGTCAGAAAAAGGGGTGGGAAAAAGGAAAAAAAAGGCACACATTTTAATAGTTTGTAGTTTGGATAGTACCTAATGTGCTAAAAATCTGCGGATTCCATCCTATACTTGCAGAGAAGTATACCCTACTGTGCTTGATGGGTTATTCTTCTGTGCAAGTTTCAGCAATGACGTCTTTGGACCAGGAAGCTTATTGCATAATTACTGTGAGGATAATGTAATATTGCTAGAAATTAATCTACATAACGGTCAGCTTTAGGAGCAATAACTATTTCTTCGGGGTTCCTTAGAATTTCAATGAGTTCATTTTATAAGAAAATAACTAACCAAGGAAGTCATTCTATAAAAATAGTGCTTGAACCTTCCGGAAATCGAATCGCAGCACAAAAAGGTGGGAACGAGCGAGCGGCCGGCGAATTTCCTGTGTGTAGCACTGATTAAATTTGCACGTGGACGTTTGCACGTGAATGTACCGGGCTTGTGAATGGTGAACGCGACTGTACGCGGATTTTTCACTTTATTCGCGGAATTGGAGATTTCTTATAGTGTTAGCAGAATTCGCGTATCGTATGTAGCAAGTTGCAATTTGGTAGTCTTTTGTTTATTTCAACCTGCATTTGTACAGAATTTAAATCTTATACGACCTCTGTGGCGCAGCGGGCGAAGGTCCGCCTGCGACGCAGGAGGTTGCGGGTTCGATTCCCGCCTCGGGACAAATGTTTGTACGATCTGCAGATATTTGTTCAGGGGTTCTGGATGTTTTTCTATGTATAATAAAAAATATCTATTTATATATAGTGTATTGCATTATGTATATCAGTAATCTAGTACCCTTAACACAAGCTCTGCTTAGCTTGGGGCTAGATAATGCTGTGTGAATTGTCCAGCATTATTTATTTATCCGATATTTGAAATCTATGGAGGAACAGGAATGATAATCCGAATTTCGGCTACGGCGGCTATTCTCAACGGAGACTAGCCAACGGAAGTGCGCAGGACATAATTGGGCACAAGTGTGTGCACAAACGCAGGTGCACTCATCCTAACTCTCCTAATCAGATCGGACGTCAGATAGACACGACCAGGAAGACATCAGGCGCAGGACCAACAAAGGGCTTGGGGTAAAAATGTCACCGGACCATTTTTTGTGCTACTTGCAAGTTCCATAATTTGAAGGTAAAAATGTCACCGTCGAATAAAATGTTAATTTATATGGGTAAATTCGTCACCGGTTCTTCCAACGTGGATTTTGTACAGGCAGCGTGAGAATAAAGTTAAATAAACCAATACTGTTTAAAAATATGCCCGAGAACACACGAAACAAACAAATGACAGTCAGCACCACAGTCGGAACATGGTTCGAGTGGTAAATACCCCACTGTTCACCTATTTAGCTGTAGATAAACCTAGGTTCTAGTACTTAACCACCATGGTATAATAATACAAGGTATGCTACTCCGAGAAACAACGGTCACGGGGGTTTTCCCAAGCCTACGTCATATCCGCTACGGTGGTTCTCAAACTTTTTAGTTTTGGGAGATTCGAAATCTAGATCTAGGTTTTTTTTGAGCAGCGCTAATGAGCTCTGCACATGGATAAATCAATTTTGCCCTTAAAATGAAATTTATCTAATATGTTACAGCCTTTCACACTTACAGTTACGGATAGAGTAACCGCGTATTTTATTTTTAAGATTTATGCGATCAACAACGCGAGTGATTCACCGGCGTCAATAAAAGTTTGAGAGTCACCGGCAAATGAACGTAACCTACCATTTTTGTGGCAAGTGGACAGTGACGTAGGCTTGAGAAGATCTCGGAGTTACATACCTTGTTTTATTTAGGCCGTTGTCCGTTGCTCTCAAAGCAATCACCCCTCGAAGCTATCAAAACATGGCAATCAATCAATCAATCAAATGCACCTTGAGATGGTCTTGAGTCAGATGCCGAGTAGTAATTAAGGGAGGAGCAGTAGTGCGTATTCATGACAGACTTTGAATGAACCTTGATGATTGCCTTGAGCTCTGCTACGCACAAAATTTCGTGCCAAATATGGTTTTCGCTCAGCATTGTGCTGGATACGCACTGGTGTAAGCACCCATTGCTGGTTTTGTAAAGCGTGCAACCAACACGATTTGATTTAGACGACCTCTGTGGCGCAGCGGGCGAAGGTCTGACTGCGACGCAGGAGGTTGCGGGTTCGATTCCCGCCTCGGGACAAATGTTTGTACGATCCAGACATTTGTCCAGGGCGTTCTGGATATTTTCTATGTATAGTAAAAAATATCTATCTATGTTGTGTATTGTAATAAGTATATCAGTTATCTAGTACCCATAACACAAGCTCTGCTTAGCTTGCGGCTAGATAATGCTGTGTGAATTGTCCAGCTTTATTTATTTATATTTATTTGGAGTGGTGCGGGTGCTATGTAGGAGAGTTGCGGCCTAAGTGTGCTTCAAGCTTTAGACGCCATAACCAGTCTCAGACGGATCGTCTATGTAATGTCCACTTATACGTCTTTGCCATAAAATGCACCACAACTCTTTTAAGTATACTGCAACGAATGCATAATAAATCTTCCTTCATACAGAAAACATTGAATTTCATGGTCGCCGACCGATGTCCTATAAAATTAACAATTCTTATCACTGTCGACGTCGTAAAGCTCGTATAAGACCACAGTTAGTTGAAGAGTTGCTGCGGAGCTTGAGCACACAGATTACGGTAAAGTTGGTAATTCAATAAATCCACGATTTCATAAGTGCAAAGGGTAGCCGTTTTATGTGGAGCATAGATTTTGTGCCCGTGGTTTTCCACCCGTGATTTATTTATTTTATTTTGTTTTATTCGGAGAACAAACAGTTTTACACACTTTATAAATAATATACATAATGAATAAAATAAATAAATAAATAATGCTGGACAATTCACACAGCGTTATCTAGCCCCAAGCTAAGCAGAGCTTGTGTTATGGGTGTAATAACTTGTAACCATTTATGTATCCTCGCATATAGAAGCTAAAACACTGCTGGCTTGCGGAGGAGGAATGGAAAACAGTTCTGTCCTGTTAACAACTGGGTAAACGACAAATAACTAACAAACAACAAAACTTATAGGAGTAACTTACAAATAACAAAACTTATAAAATTACTAACAATAAATTATACACACAAGACAGGAACTGATAGATAAGGGATAAAAGGACTTATTAGACAATAAAAGATATACAAATAATATTCACTGTTTTAACAACAGTGATTCCCTGGTAAAAGGACTCCTGTGTTATTTTAACATAACATGGCTGGCATGGGTAGGTAAAGACTATTATGGACTAAGCAATAAATTTCAAGCAGCTGAAAAATCTAATAGGTACGTTTTAATCAGAAATCCTCCTTGGAAGAGACACTGACACTAAATTCGGCTCTAGAATCCTAAATATTATTTGAAAACAAAAGGGTAACAAAACCAACCAAAGAAATATGTGGGGATATTATATAAATATTTTACAACAGTGGTATCATCGCAACAAGTCAGAGAATAAGTATTGATTTTTTTTTTGATTTTGACAGTATTCATTCGTCATTTTCGTTTCTTGTCTCCGTTTTCGCACTTGAATTTGCACATTTTCACTGCACTAGGAACTATGCGTTGTAAAATTATGTTTTAGAGCTTAACTTGCCGGTGCCCTCATGTTTTCTGTTACGGTTATTAGATTTTGTAAAGTTATTACACACAAATGTATTTTTTACTATAAAAACTTCCGTAGTTTGACGAATTCATTGTATTTCATCCCTTAACGAGGGACTTCATCAGGGTGAGTCTCTCTGATGAAGTCCCTCGTTAAGGGATGAAACGTTGGTGTTCTTCCAATACAAAATAGGTTCGTAGTTAACCCGCTTTCATACATAATGAAGCAATGTATTTTGTTTACATAAAATATCTTGGATCCTAGAACTGAGCCTAGTAAAAATTTATATTCACCTTCACTAACAAGTAAAGGTGAGTGTCCACTTTTACTATACCTTTCCGTATTTATTTCACACACTTTCGTATAACAGCTTCGTATACCTACGTCGCTGTATCCCAGCTATAAAACCACTATAATGATCATTGGGAATAATACTGCATTTTCACGATTGCCGAGTTATTAATGGTGACAAGTTGCGAAGTCGTAAAGGGATACGTTTCATGCATATTGCGGTGCGACTGTCATTTTTAGGGTTCCATACCTCAAAAGTAAGACGAATCTTCGGCGTGGTACTGGATGGTGACTGCTGGCGCATAAGATACAACCATGAGCTTTACAACATGTACTAAGAACCAAACGTCGTAAAGTTCATAAAAGAAGGCCGTCTTCGATGGGCTGGCCACTTAGAAAGAATGCAAGACGACAGAGCACCAAAGCGTCTTCTGCGTGGCAAACCTGATGGCCGAAGACCCCCTGGAAGACCGAAACTCAGATGGCTCGACGGAGTCCAACAAGACCTAAAGGCGATTGGAGTGACCAGCTGGCCGAGAAAAGCCAAGAATGGTGAAATTTACTTGACCAGACCAAGGCCCACCCACGGCTGTAGAGTCAGGATGATGATGTCACCTCAAAAGGAAAACAGGAACCCATATAGGATCACTTTGTTGTCCGTCTGTCTGCACGCCTGTCAACCCCTTTCTCTCAGGAACGCCTGTAGGTATAAGATTGAAATTAACATCATATACTCAAATCCGTAACCTCTTGGAGCCTCGATATAAATAAAACTTCTAAGTCAACGCAATCCAAAGTAACAGCCGTTTATGTCCGAATATTTTGAAATGTCCAAGGGAATCACATGCACACAAAACCTATAGGGTACTTCCCGTAGACCTAGAATCATAAAATTGGGCAAGAAGCAAGGTCTTACTTATGGCACAAATAAAGGGAATAATCCAAAAACTGTAAATTTGTAGTTAATTCACCAATAAAATAATTTTTGATTCTCGCCATGGGCCAAAACCTAGAGGGTACCTACTTTCCGTTGACCTAGAATCATGATATTTGGCAAGACACACGGTTTCCAATTATACGAAACCCTTAGTGCGCGAGTCCAACTCGCAGTTTACGTTTTATTACGTATAAATAAGTTTCCAAATGGCCTGTCTGAAACTCATGTCCACACTAGGCCCCGTATTATAAAACCATGCTCATTCATCGATCTATGCTCGACGACCGATGTGGCGCGGCGGGCGAAGGTTCAGCTGCGACGCAGAAGGTTGAGGCTTCGATTCCCGCCTAGGGACAAATGTTTGTACAATCTGCAAATATTGGTTCCGGGTGTTTTGGGTATTTTTTATGTATAATAAAATATATATCTATGTAATGTATTGTATAAAATGAATCTAAATATTACGAAATAAATCCCGTATAATAATAATGCACATTGTTGTGATGTGCGGCAAGTGGTGCGATCAAGGTCTGCGGCAACCTTTGCCCACCGCAACATTTTCTTCAGTACATCGTTTAGAATATGCTGTAATATTCAAGCACAGATTGTTTTTACACAGTTCCCTAAAACACAGAAATCGTGAATGGAAAATAATAACAGCCCTCAATTCAAAGATCAAAGCTCTAATTCAATATCAAAACTCTCAGCACGTAACACTTACGTATGAATAATTTAGGGTTGCCCTCGAGAGAAAGTACAACTTTCTAACTGGCGGTTACAACCGAGTAACAGAATACTTTTGCCCGACCTACGAAAACGGAAACCTTCCTTCATTCTACTAATGAGTTGGTAGACTTTGTCAGGGATTTAAAAAAGAACTTAAGCATATTTCCCGAAGTACTTGCGGCTGGCGGTTCACTTCCACTGTTTTGTTTTAGTAACCGGCGGAACTTTTTAATGTTTATTTAGAACAAAAAAGTTTTTAATCGCATTTTTGGTGAACCAATTCAGTGATAAAGTCTTCGGTTTGTTTCGGTAATGGTTTTCGATTTTTCGTGGCTTGTCTTTTTAACTTTTATTGGACGAAATGGGTTTTGTTGAGTGGATATTTTAGCGTTCCATTTCGTTTACAAAGAAAATACTTGTTCGTAAAAAAGCGGGATATTATTGTTTCTAATTTTACTAAAGAAAGCACCCCCTGTTTCTTTTTCTACGTTCGAACAACACAATGCACTTCCAACTTGTAAGTGATATAATCCAGCCAGTTTCTTCCAATATAATTTCAGCTAAATTTAATAGAGAGGGCTCGCAACGTTATGTAGAGATGTGCACAAAAGGATATGTTGCCCGTCAGCGAGTTTCCGAGCTACAACGTTATGAAACATTGACCGGAAGATTGACCGACTAACTTACTATTCATAAAATGGGGATTATGGTGATTATGGAAATCATGGAGAATCGATAACTTAAGGAAATAATCGAATCATTTATTCACAGAAAACATGTCAATTATCACAATGTATCAGTTGTTACAAGTTAGCTTTTGATCTGGTGTGTGAATATTAATATACCTACTTACTTACTTTATTTATTTATTTATTTATGCTCACATAGCTTAGGTTTTAATATTAGCTTAGGTCATGGTACATGCACCCTGTAGGTAGAGCACTGCAATTTTTTTATATAAATGACAAAATTAAAGTTTGTATTAAAATAGGTTTCAAATAGTTCTCTCAAGGTCAATAATTTAAGCGATGACAAAGTTACACTAGATTTTTACGATGACAATTTTACCTGGTGACATTTTTACCCTAACCCAGGTAAATCATGCATGTCAATCTTAATTAAAATTAAATAATGCTAGTTAATTTTGAATGTCAAAAGCGGAGATTTTATTTCTTATGGCGTCTAGGGTAAGCAAATTAGCGATGGTGAGGAATCGAGGACATTGATCTAAGTATAAGTCATGCACAAATTTATCGGATATCCGGAATCAGAAATCGTCAACAGTCAATAAAATTCCGCCCATGTAACGGGTTGTCCTGGCGGAAAATTTCTTCCACGTGGACAACCCGTTACATGGGCGGAATTTTATTTCCATCTACACAACTGCTTGGTAACTAGTTGTCTCGATGGAATCATAATCATAATCAATTTATTGCACGAAAAATGGTATTAGAAAATTACCTTCCGCGGAGACAACCTGGACGGAATTTTATCAACAGACGAAAAACGGAGGAAGTTCTCAAGTCAACGCGTATATAAATATATATACATATATATATATATATATATATATATATATTTGTATGACCACTCATAACTTTCCACAGAGTAGTCCGATTTCGATAAAAAAAAATATTGGAAAGAGTTTATACCCCGAAGGGGGCCCCAATTTTTTTTTTATCAATAAATAATAAATAAATATTTTAAAAAAAATCCAACCATAAGGGTAGAAGAACAGGGGATGATTGATTGATCACTCACTGATTGTAATGTTTGACCACGCATAACTTTTTACAGAGTAGTCCGATTTTCAACACACAAGCTCGACAAGCTCTGCTTAGCTTGGGGCTAAATAAAGCTGTGAATTGTCCAGCATTATTTATTTATTATTTCATTTTGATAATTCTTTTTTTATTGGACATTTTTTTATTGGATTAGACTCGAATTTGAACTAGATGTCGCCATTAAAAGAATCTTAAGTCAGTTTATCGTTTACTAGCTGACCCGGCGAACTCTGTTCCGCCTTAAAGGCAATAAATAAGCAGATTTTCGATTTTTTTTTTAGAAACAAAAATGAAGTACATTAATCATTTATTATTGTTTCTGCATTTTAGTACATAGGTTGCTCTTCACTTAAGTACCTAGTGATACACGACATTTTTTGTTTTATTATCAGGCGCAAAAACAAACAACGCAGATGGTCTTCCGACCCATAAACATGCCACATATAATTGACCATGGGAAAAACATGGATGTTCTAGATTCAAACCACAAACTTTTAAGGATTGGCCTTGTGATTTGTTGATGGTCATGGCAAATGCAAGACGGATTGGAAATTGAAGTCTTTTAAATTCAAACGGCATATCGGTTGGGATCATCGGGATCCTCGGAATGAGAACTTCCTCACCTTTGAATTTTCCTTTCAGTATCATCGCTTAAATTACATTGTTCATCAATTTTCTAACCACCAAACGCGTACCGTTGCACAGTTTTGGTTGGTTTATGTTTCAATAGTGCAATAGTGTAACTAACACGACTTTCTTTTATATATATTATAGATTTAAAACACGCTCAATTATTTCCATCTACACAACTGTTTGGTGACTAGTTGTCTCCATATATCGAGTGTAAGTGAAAATTTGATCAGTCTATGCATCTGTATGTCAGAAGTCTCGTGCCGCCCTCGGCGAGGCTGGCCTGCTTTAATAATGTGGACATTCGACTCATAAGTCGCTGTTACCGTCCTACTGCTGTCTACTTGTATTGACATAAATGGGTAACGTGCTACTTTCCCGTTACTGGCTAACATTTCTGTTTGTCTTTTGTTTTTCTCGGACCGAGGGGCACGTCGAGCAGAAAAATGTTCTAGTATTTTGATAGGGCTGTCTAAGCTGTATTTGACATTTGATGAGAACTTTGTCATTTTGTTACAGTTTTCTTAGTGCAATATCATTGTTATGGACATATTCTGCATTAATCTGAAGATATATATATAAAACTTATCACCCTAACCATGTTGTGATCAATTTATCGTGAAGTTCTTGTAAAATTACTAAAATTTTAATAGTATATTGCAATATAATTTATCTATTCTCATTTAAAAATTTATTGACTTGTATAATTTTGGAATTTATTTAATTTTGTGTGTATGTAATATGGATTATTTTAGTATCTGAAATAAATAAATACAATACAATACAATCGGTGGACTGCGAGAGCGTTACTAGGAGTGGACTTTTGGCAGCTTTAAAAAAAAAAGTAGCCTCATCGTATCCTTTGCGTGACGATAAAAACTTGCATTGATATTCTTTATTTTTTACTAAAATTATCTTTATTCACAAAGAAAATTACAATCAAATAATAGAAATAACTTTAGAACTAGTATTTACATTGAGACAATTGAGCTAACTGCAGACTGTTGCAAACAATGTACAGGTACCTAGCTCAAATGATCTTATTTTTTATTTTATATTTTAGATTTACTATCAAAAATTCGCTCCACCTTACACTCGTGGACCGCTGAATTTTATGAACTTTACTTTTTATGCACAGCACAACACAAGGCCACGACTTTTATGCAAACCCGGGACATCCAAATCTCTCCATATTAACGTATCTGTCACAGCAATATTCAACTGGCGGATTTCCACTGCTTGGAAGTTGCTCAAATCTGTAGATGCGGAACTATTCAAGGCGAATTGGATTCCAACTTCATTCTAGTAAATTGACTTCAGGATTTTCGGCAACTTTATGATGAAACCACTGGTGCACTAGATGAATTTTATTCTCATATTGAAATCTATCAGAAATCACACTAATATTATGAGAAAGTTTGGATGGAAAGATGTTTGTTACTTCTTCACGCCAAAACTACTAAACGGATCGGGCTGAATTTTTGCATACAGACAATTCTAATCCTGGAATCAAACATAAGCTACTCTTTTTCTCATCAATCAGTTCCCATGGAATAAAAATCACCTTTAAACGTTTCCATGAAAACAACGCGTAAGCGTGCGTAAAACTAGTATTTTAATAAATCAAAGTTTTTGAGGCTATCGCACACCTTTTGTGCCGAAAATGTTGTAGGGATCCGAAAGAATTTAATTGGAATAAATGATTTCATAAGGCTGCTCTGCGTAAAATTGCCCAATTCTGTCCTCAATGTTTGAAATATTTCTCAAAAGTGAATATAATTATAAGTAATGAAACAAAAGAATAAATATGGCCAATATCATATCAAAATAGGACTATTATTAAGAAAAAATATAATTTGTTAATTATTTCACAGGGAGCTTTATAAAAATTTCATCTATGTCTGCGCAGTTTCCTTTTGTTTATTTTTATTAATTCATTCAATTTAATAATGATTTCGTAAATCTTGATATTTTAGAAGAAAGATATGATATTGAAGTTGTAGTTTTCGTGTTTTTTATTCATTTGGTGTTTTCTGTTTTCTGTGAGGGTTAAAACCCCGCGCGCGGGCGGCGTGGTGGTCGAAAACGGTGGTGCCTAGATGTTACTAGTATATTTCACAATGATTCATTATAAACTGACACAAAATATTGTAAAAAGAAATATTTTATGGTGTAGATCAGATATTGGTCATATTTTGAGATTAGTTTCCTTTCTTAAGTTAGATTAGTTTTGGACAAATCTTTATAACGGCAACTTGGGCAATTTTACGCGGAGCCCCTTTAAAATTGTGTGTTTTTCCAAGAGTGCGTTATTCTAATTCTAAAATTCGATGCCTTCGACTCTCTCGGCGCGAAACGGTGTTTATTAAACCTAACTAACCAATCGTAACCAAGTGGTTACGATTAAAGTAAGAGATAAGCGAGTCAATTGTTGTACTGGAAGATATCTTCCAGTACAACAATTGACTCGCTTACATTATGTTTGTGTAAGTTTAGAGGTATTATTAATGTTTGTAGGTATTATGCTATGTAGTGTATTTGTTTCCTTTTCTTTAAGTATCCATATAGTATCCATATATTCAGTGCCACTGTCTATATTTTTTTCATTTCCAGACCAACCCAAAGTTGCCTGGAAGAGATCGCTCTCAGCGATAAGGCCGCCCTTTATACATTCCTTTTTTTTCCTAAGCGTTGTTACTGTATTGTTTCCTGTATTTGTAAGGTGTTTTCTATCTATCTATCTCGCTCTGCCTCACTCTTGCTGCCACAAGAAAATCTTTCCTCTGTAATACATATGTATGTAATGTATTGAAGCAAAGGTCCTCCTTAAACTCAAAGCCTTGAGACAAGACGAGCTAAATAAACATTACATACTCGCGTCGGTCCGAGTAGCGACGTAATTGCATTGCTTGTCTGTTAGGTGCATGTACTGGTAGGGAAAGAATGGCTATTTGGTGAAAAGTTGATTTCTTATTTTTTGACGTGACAACGTCTTATAATTCGATAGAGCCGGCTGCACGCACGAAAAAACACGTCATGCGGCGTGACCTCGTCATGCGGCGTTACCTCGTTATGCGGCGTTACCTCGCTCTGAGTTGTCACGTTCAACTATCGTCAGTAAACCGACTTTACAGACAACCAATTTTTTTAAATTTATTTGGGTCTTTATCGCTAAGCGATAACATCACCCATAAAAACACGAAAGAAAATACACAGAGATAAAAAAAATATCTTAAATAAAAATAATTTATACAACGGATGTATAAAAATAAGCGTTTTATGTTCTTAAATGATTGATTTTGTTCGAATGGGTTATGTAGCCATATTTTAGTGATTTTTTTTAGTTTTAGTTACGAAGATAACAAATTCCAAACAAATTCCAAGTGTGATCCAATCCCCTTTAATAAATAAAGATTTAAAAAAAACCAAACAGCCTACTCTACCGCCTTTAACCTATTGGTTTAATTAGAGAAGCCGAAAACTTTTTACTGGTCGGTAGATTTATTTTAGACTAAAATAATGACATAACCCTACCTGACATAAACATATCTAGTCCTCGCCTGGCCTGGCGTGGCCTGGCGTCTCGGTCAGGACTCTTAACCTAGACACCAGGCCAATAGATTAAAAGGTAGAAACTATAATATTTTAACACATTTTTCCCTAGCCTGTACATTTGTTCCTCCTTACATTGTCCAGGACTCTGTTTGCGAGTCTAAGGAACCTCTGTCGCGTCGTCTTATACCATCTTTGAGTTTGCTTTAGTTGTTACCGTGATCTTGTTCAGACTGACTTTGTTCAGAATTCAGGTTTGTAGAAAGTTTAGTTCCTTCGTTTGTTGGTCTAGATAGCTGTCCAGCTATGGAACGCATTGCCGGTCACTGGGGGCATCCATAAATGACGTGAGAAGGGAGAGGACGGTCGAAAAATCGCCGTAATCGCAGGCGATTTTTCGACGCCTCTCCTCTCTCCCCTTAGTGAGTTGTTGTGAGATTTTGCTAGACCCCCTAAATTAATCATCTCACACAGCATCTCGAGCCAAGACGAAACGAACAACCTTAAGTAGGAACGGATAAAGTTCGTGGGAAAAAATTACGTGATATTTACCGAGACCCCACCCCTCTCCCCCACGTGAGATTGGGTGAGATTCGACTTAACCATGAGTTAATTACGCGAGGCGTTGGGGGGGGGGGTCCAACGCCTCACGTAATTAATGGACGCCCCCTATCAGACAGAGAGCGGTCACGCGGTCAAGCGTTCAAGCGGTCAGTTTTGCGTTCTTTGTATTCTATTACGTTACATCGATAAACACACACAGGAGGCATTCTGACCGCGGCGGTCAAGTTGATCAAACGCACGCACGCTCGAACGCAGAACGCTTGAACGCGTGACCGCTCTCTGTCTGATAGCTCCCTCAGGTGTGCAAAGTCACTACCGATTTTCAAGGATATGGAAAAGAACACTTTTTGTCCTGCTGCCACTGAATACGCCCGTGTTTCCATAATATATTATGTAAGTAGGTATATAATTTGTATATATATGACTAGCTTCTGCCCGCGGCTTCGCACGCATTTTTTCGGTATAATAAGTAGCCTATTTTATCTAAGTTAGGCTATGTTCTAAATGTATACCAAATTTCATCTTGATCTGTTCAGTAGTTTTGGAGATCTTGGGTAACAAAATTCACAGTTCACAAACTCTTGGCTTTATAATATTAGTAGGATAGGATATATGTATATGTATAATATTAGTAGGACATGTTATTATTAATTTTTGAATACCTAGTAATTTTTTATTTTTCTAAGTAGTACCTTAATAGATGCACACAGATCTTACCCCATATAATATCCGACGATCCTATCCATACTAGGTTGTCTAGCAGAGATCGCTCCTGAGCGATAAGACCGCCAGTTGTCACTTAGGTTATAATTATTTCATTTGTAATTATTTTTTAGTTTTAGTCGAGCAATACAAGTATTTTCTATCTGTCGATCTAGCTAGCTAGATCAATCAGTTTTTCGGTCTGCTTATAACAGTAGGTACTGTTATAAACAGACATTACATAGGTAATTATGTATGCTGAGGAGGTCCTCAGCATACATAAATATGTCCACAGCTGAACGAGCAAAAAAGGAAATAAGGCCATAAATGTTTGGCAAGCGCATTGGTGATGCAAAATACCTACTCTTGAGTCTGGGTTTTTGATGCACAAACAAAAACCGGACTTTCTGAACAATCAACTACTGATTAAGCTGACCCAAACAGCTCCTGCAAGTTTAGTTCTAGCCAAAAACAAAATAGACAAGAGCGAGACACACGGGCACGTAGCATACCGATGTTACCCACTCGTGCGTACCGTATCGCAGACGCTTGTGTTCAGAGATGGAAACATACATCGCAGATAGCGCTTGGACGTGATTGGCTGAGGTATTGGGAAGGCGCTGTTCGAATTTCAATTTGTGCTTTGTGTTTGACATTTGATTCATTCAAGGAGGTGCGCAAGCTTTGTAGGTTTCATGTCAGTTCTGTGCGAGGTTTTGATCTTGATAACGTTTACAATAATGGAATTAAAACTCATTACGAGACATTTTGATTTCTCAAAAATAAAATCGTCAAAACTGTAGACTGTCATAATGGCTGAATACCTAGCAGGTCATGCACGCTATGGACGTACCCTGCCATGCAGTAACCCGCATCACTATAAATACACCGGCCTATATTAAACTGCTTGAGAACATCTAGCTAGAATCAATCAAGTATAAACCATGTAAAGAAGGATTCGTCGTATGTTGCATTCGATAAACTGAAAAGACCATTTCTCAAACGGCACTACCAAAGCCTGCAATATTTCACTACATCTAAAAGAAATTCACCCCAGTCGATAAACAGCGTCGAGACACGTAACATTTTGCACGGAACTTTCGGAAAACTTTGTTTTTGGCAAGCGCAGCAAAAACTTTGCAAGTTGGCCTTCCCACATGTCCGTGTATCACAGCATCTGGCGTCTCGAACCTGATCCTTCTCTTTTTTAATTAATACCACTTCGAACACTCGCCCGAAAGAATGCTTCAACTCATTAAAAGTTTTAATAGCATTTGACTTTGCAGCAACGAGAGAGGCAAGTTTGTGTGCGTCAAAAGTTTTCGGTTACAAAATGGTTTCGAATCACAAAGAAATAGTGCAAGTTTCTTGGCTTGGATTATGGGAGTTTTCTGAATTTTTACTTCAAAGGTTTTTATATACGCCCGTGCAGTAGCAAAGAGACTTTCGTTAGCGTGGAAAATATCGTGTTTCAGCGACAGAGCATTGTACAAAAGCTTTCATAATTTGCATTGCATTTCAATTTAAGAATAAGCTACTTCGTCTTTTGACTGTCGGGAAAAATTGGTCTTTGTTTATATGAATATTGTGAACGACATTCTGTAAATTTTTTGTATTTTATTAAATACAAAAAATTTACAGAATGACGTGAAGTTTGTGGAAATTCTACAATATTATAAAGCCGAAAGTCTGTGTAATGTGAATTTTATTTTGTTCCTTAAGATTTCCAAAACTATTAAACAAATCAAGATGAAATTTTGCGTATCTTTCTCAGTTGACTAACGAGCCATATTTAGAGTATAGTCAAACTTACATAATAGGCTACTTATTATACTCAAAATGCGCAAGAGAAGCCGCAGAAACCGCAGTTTATAAAATAAAATCATTATTGTGGCGAAATAGCATAGCATGACCATGGTAGAATTTATACATCTTCAATTCTGAATGCTTGAGATGCGAAATTTGCGAGATTTGCTGTGCATTTCAAAATAAGCGTGATCACCGTCTTCGACATTTTATTGGTAGATTTTATACAAATCTACTTGTTTCGGTCTTTTTAGTGAAACATTAAACCGGTTTTTTGTTTCTCGTCTCTGACCCGATACGGACGTGTTCGAATGGACTTCAAGTCCATTTGTATAAGTCAATCCCAGACAGATTTATTAAGATTAGAGCAAAGGGCACTCACCGCTGTAATGTGGCTGTTAATCTACTTTTAAAGTGTGGATTGTGATTTAATGCTGGCGTTTCTCACATTTTCAATTTTATGATTCGTGAGGGAGCTGGCAAAAATCTTTTTCATTCTGCTAAATCGCCAGTTGTGGCCGTCTGAATTGTTTTGAATTTCACACTCGTACAGTAAGTTTGAAATTTCAATGGTACCGACAGAATTATAAAGATAAATAAATAAGCACCCGAGCATGTTATGTAAAGTTTTTTAATACAACAAAATCAAATAACAAAATTAATGGTGGCCTGGAAGAGATCGCTTCTAAGCAATAAGGCCGCCCATTGTACTTGTCTTATGTCTCCTTGTAATGTTATTTTTATAGTGTACCTACAATAAAGCATTTTTGTATTGTATTGTAAAATCACTACCAATCCTGCTCAACTGCAACACGAAAACAAACCACCTCAACCATCATTTATTATCTACATAACGGAGTAGGAACTTTATCTGTCTCACTTGTGGGCATAATAGGGTAACGTCAGTTGGAAATAGAGCTTTGAAATACAGACCCAAGGCTAGGGCCTCTGACTACACGAATCGCGAGACCGTTTCTACGTGGTTTCTATGACTTTCTAGTACTTTCAGCTACATTGATTGAACCAGAATTCCACTTAGCTGATTCTTCCGTCTACGGAAAAATCGACTAAAACAATTCGTCTAATACAACTCGACTAAAAACATTTCGACTAATGACAATTCGACTAAAGCACGAAGACCTTGATTTGACCCGACTTGTAGGCCTCCACAAAATGTTTCGTTGTTAAAACGAATTGTTTTAGTCGTTAATCGAATTGTTACTAGTTGAAATGTTTTTAATCGAATTGTGTTTTAGACGAATTGTTTTAGACGAACTTTCCGCAAAGCGATTCTTCCAGTTCCTTCTGTCATCTCGTATCTCCTGATATTCTATATTTATTTTGTTATTTATTCCTTTTTTTTGTGTCTGTTTGCTCTCTTTTATCTCACTATTATTAATAACTCTATTGTTAATAAAACTTGATTGTTTAATACTTATTTTAGTACATCGTCAATAACGCCACCGTCAGCTTCAATACGTACCGATCCTATCCATCCAAAGGTTGCCTGGAAGAGATCGCTGTTAGCGATAAAGCCGCCGATTGTGCCATATTCTATATTATAGTTAGTATTAAGTTCTTATTAAATTTTTCTGTGTATTGATGGTGCAATAAAGATATAATCTATCTATCTATCTATCTATCTCGTAGAATTGATCTAACGTCAAACAATAGACGTTGGTAATCCGCATAGATAATGGGCACAATGCAAGATAAGTAAGGAGGATGTACAGGACTCTTTAACGCATTCACTGCGAGAGGCAATGAGAGTGTTAAGCCATCTGCGACATACATAATACCAGATCAGACAGCTCATTTCCCACCATTTCACTCCAGAAAGCCACTCGAAGACCACAAACAAACACCCTATCACATCTGCAAGGTAACACATCATAACACCCATTTGCGAGTAAAATTCAGGTTCGCTTGGAACCTCATTTATGCAGCCACCTTTAAACTCTTTAACGACTCTTTACCGCATCACTGCGAGAGGCAATGAGAGTGTTAAGCCATCTGCGACATACATAATACCAGATCAGACAGCTCATTTCCCACCATTTCACTCCAGAAAGCCACTCGAAGACCACAAACAAACACCCTATCACATCTACAAGGTAGCACACCATAACACCCATTTGCGAGTGAAATTCAGGTTCGCTTGGAACCTCATTTATGCAGCTACCTTTAAACTCTTTAACGACTTTACCGCATCACTGCGAGAGCCAATGAGAGTGTTAAGCCATCTGCGACATGCATAATACCAGACCAGACAGCTCATTTCCCACCATTTCACTCCAGAAAGCCACTCGAAGACCACAAACAAACACCCTATCACATCAACATGGTAACACACCATAACACCCATTTGCGAGTGAAATTCAGGTTCGCTTGGAACCTCATTTATGCAGCTACCTTTAAATCGAAAACCAATTACGGAAAAACTTCACACATGTGTACGCGTCCACTGTGTCGCACGCACACAAGCGTGGTATTGCAAATCACGCGGGGCTAGGAAGCTAGAAGAGGCACAGAAAAACAAAAGCCAGCAGCATTTACACGTTAAGCCAGACGCACATTTTTGTAGTGTCGTGTGTTGTGACACGTCAGAAGCATTCTGTTTATAAACATTTAGACCAGAGTGTTCCACCAACAGATTGTTAAAATTTTAACGTTTTTCAGAGAAGTTTTCATCTACTTAACGTCAAAGTTAACCGATATAGCAGCTTAATTGTCCGATTTATCTTTTAGTGAACCAGCCTTATTAATAAGGGAAAATTGTGATCACACAAATAGTCTAATAGTTTGGTTTTATCTCTAATCTCGGAAAATCATAGTGGCATATCACCTGGAAAATCAGTGGTTAACTCCTCAACAGAATCAAAATCCTAGTTACCTTTGTTTCAACTAATATTACAAAAGGTCTTTATCTTTGCAATAAATGGAAGGATAATCGAATAACTTGGAATATTCAACGAGGCTTATTCAAGAAACAGGGCGGTTGTTTACAAATTCAAATGTCTTTGTAAAGTCCGCATTGATTAAAATGCTCTGCCAATAAAGTTCAATAACATGAATACATTACTAACCGCAGTAAAGATAGTAGACAAGATCCTTATTTTTCATTTTTTTCTTGAATAATTGGATTTTCCTTTGGTTGAAAGGATCGCATTGCTTTTGAAATTCCAGATGCTACAGCGTAGCGGAGCTACGAAACTTCGTAGAGCTTATGGCATAGGCCGTAGCAGAAAACGCTTTAACAATACACAGAGAACCAAGGCAAAGATAAAATGATAAACACAGACTCTGTTTTATTCCACGCATGGAAAACCTGATAATACCTTACTTTTACCATATTTAAGTTCCTTGCGTGAGAAGTCGTCTCCTCCACGCAAGTCTGCTATGGCTGACATACGGATTTCGACAAGTTCTCCATCTATTTGATTCGAATCTGTGCTGCCAAGCCGATCTTTTGTTAAGAGTGCACAAAGTAATTCCCTCCGGAATTATCGGTTTTATGTAAAATTTACTTTAGTGTGAAGGTTGAAAGTAAATTTTTATCGAGATTTTGACCATTTTATACTACGAGTTTTTACAAAACGATCTGGTTTGGCTCTTATGCTTGTCGTATCCAGCAACCCCTATACTCGCAATGAGAACGTTTAATTAACACGAGTGACAGCGCGAGAGCCGGCATGCTGCAATAACAATACCTACACGTGTACCGCTATAAATGGACTTGATTTAAAGGGCTTACTGAGTTACCTCGCATAAAGCATGCATGCTGTATATACTTTTACCTTGTTATTGCTAAAAGTATTCAAATTAAAAAAACAACTTTTGAATGAATACATGACAAGAATACAAAACAAACACCTAAGTAAAATCTAAGTAAAATAAAAAACAGTACAAAAGGGTTATGTTTGGCTTGGATTCGATTTCGATGTTTTAACACGTCTTGTAGTATATGGATATAAAATTATCGATTTCGATAAAAAGTAATCATCTCATAATTAGAGAGAGTTGTAAAGAGAAATTTAGTCTAGTCGTATTTTTGATAAATAAAATAAAAATGAAGTTAGACTCAAACTACCGGTTTAAAAAATAAATAATTACATACATTCTTCACGACACAATCATAGGTCAGACAATGGGACACCAAATTTCATTGTTCTTGTCTTTTAGAATGACAGATCACAGTTTCGATCATCATCATCAACATATATTCGTCCATCTGCTGGACATAGGTCTTCCCTAATGAGCGTCTACACTACGTTTGCAGAGTCACGATCTCCACTCAAGAACACGTTTACCCCAGCGGTTGTCGGTTCTTCGCAAGACATGGCCGGCCCACTGCCACTTTAGCTTGCTAATTCTTTGGATTATGTCGATAACTTTGGTTCTCTGTCGGATGTATTCGTTACCAATCCGCAGTAGTTTCAAAAGACTGCTAAAAACAGATAAAGATTTCACTATATTGAAAACGTAAAACCTGTTCGCAGTAAATGACAAGGATTCGATACACACCACAAGAAAGCCCCGACGTAAACACCACTGCCTATACATTTCAAGGTGGGCAATCCGCCAGTCTATCTAAAAGAATTCTCTAAAAGAAACTTTATTTGAATTAAAAGCAGTTCCCTAGACATTTGCATGAGTCTGCGAACTGGTCTCCGTGACATATTTTGAAGAGGCGCCAAGAAACTTAACAGTAAATTCAGTCCCAGCTAGTTACGAGAATCCGATTTCTTAGTTCTTTTATTCGAGTATTTATGGAATACCATGTGTTCGGATTAAGGTAGTTTAAGTGCCGCTAGTGGCAGACAGTTTCCCGTCTTTTATTCCGATGGGAAGAAACCATTTTATAATCTTTGGTGATAGTTATCTAAGAACTTTAAGATTGTTTTTGCGAGATAGCGCAATAAAATGAGGTATAAACGGAGGAATAAGCCCTTAACATTTTTTGTAACCATTTTAACAGCCCCGAAACTATTACAGAGAATTCCGTGTGAAAGCAAAATTTCAAGTAAATATGAGTAAAATTTTAATCAAAGTAAAACAACACCATAGAAATTGCAGAGATTGCAGCCAAAAAATGCTTTATTTCTAAAATTTCCACGTCACAATAAAGTTTCAATTAAAACAGACGAGTCTGTCTCCCCAAAAGCAGCCGTTCGCGTTCCTCAATGAGTGCAATAATTAGAGAAATTGGCGCGCACACTGGGTAGTATAATTAGTTCGAGGCAGTCAAGTGTGCGCTGAGCCTAGGTGAGACCACTCAGCCTGCGTTTTTGTACGTCTGTTTTTTGGAGTACTGCGTTGAAAATTGTAACGATAATCTGAAGAATGATGAAGTGGGAAAGTGATGAAATGGGAGTAAGGCGAAATCCCGTTTATTTCTTGACTATACCGTATAGACTACAACTAAATATCTACAGCAAGGCAAGAAATAAAAGTTTCTTGAAGCATTCTGCAAGATTGTTCACTATTCGCAAATCTCACCTAGGGGCACATCAAACAAGTCTGTTATTTAACCTGTCGGCCAGTATGACTTATCAATTGCATACAATAAAGGGCCCGCGCAGGCTGTACCTACGCGAAGAAGTTTATTTCAGAATCCGATCCGGGTGGACTTACTTCTATCTGAGCGTCTGGTCGAAGCGACGCGTGACCCGAGAGCTAGTGAGTATCTGGCACAGCGCATCAGCATTGCCATACAGCGGGGCAATGCAGCCAGCGTCTTGGGGACGCTTCCGACTGGTATTGGTATGGATCAGTTGAGCTACCTGTAGTTTGTTTGCGGTGGTCTGCAGTTGGCTCAATTGTTTCAATTGTAAATACAAGTGTAAGTCTCTTTGTGAATAAATGCGTTTTTCTTCTTTCAAAACTAGATTTCTCATTACGCATCCGGATGGAAAAGCAGTTTTAAGTGCGGAACCCATCGCGCCTTGTCACACTCGCCCCACCCCATTTCTCACCCCTTGCGGAACAGCTATTACAATGTAAAATTCTAATTCTCTCGTTAAATCCTCCGGCCTTTTCTGGCCACTTTTACTGAATATAAAGTAGGGTAAATGGATTTAGTTTCGGACGTGTATGTTGGGAATTATGCTAATAATACGTTTGTTAGTTCTGCGGAATGAGTTTATACGACTGTTTTTAAGTAAAAAAACTACGTGTTTTTTTGTAGTAACCATTTCTTTGCATATTCAAAATGTTATCTAAGTACATTATTATGTAGTTGCATAATATTGTGATAATTGGAAGTTTGTGGGGTGTTTTCTTTAAGCCTATTTCACGACAACACTGCTTGTTTAAAAAAACAAAAAATCGACACCAAATTTCTTGATATTTTCACTGTTTTTTCAAGTTTTGCGCCACTAAAACTAAAATGGTCCTTTAATTTTGTTCCCTCGGGAATAAAATTATTGGACAACTTCGGAATCATCTCTCGCTACAAAATTATCATTAAAATCAGTCCACAATTGACGGGCAAACATAGGTTTGTAGTCAAACATAGAATCTCCTTTTTCGAACTCAGTTGAAATACGTACAAGTGAAACCTACACTAAAAGTCCAGTCGAAAAACAATCCAATCACCGAGTCCTCGCGTGAAAATCCGGTACCCCAAAAACGTTTAAATCCAAATTAATTCCCAAAACGGATACAAGGCCGTAATAGAGTTACTGACGATGAGTTATATACCACGCTCGTTGGACGAGGATTACGCTCAATAAATTATTATGAAGCAATCAGTATATGGTAAAAGTTTTATCGGGTTTAATTTGTACGATACGATTGTTTACGTCTAATTAATTGTCTTGTTCATTTTACCTTGAAGAAATTTATGGATAAAGAAAATTTCAAATATTCGACTAAAAGACTTTCAGGATGTCTCGATCAATAATGGAGCTTTGATTATTTACAAAAATGAAAAACCAACCTTTTGTTGTTTGTATTTTCACTGTTTTTAAAGTTTTGTTTGTATTTTCACTGTTTTTAAAGTTTTGCTTAACAAATAGTAAACCTAAAATAAATCAAATGTATAAAGGACCACTCTGGGATTGACTGGGAAAACGATCTCTGTGGCGCAGCGGGCGAAGGTCCGCCTGCGACGCATGAGGTTGCGGGTTGGATCCTCGGGACAAATGTTTGTACGACCTGCAGATATTTGTTCAGGGGTTCTGGATGTTTTTTCTATGTATAATAAAAAATATCTATCTATGTAGTGTATAGTATTATGTATATCAGTTATCTAGTACCCATAACACAAGCTCTGCTTAGCTTGGGGCTAGATAATGCTGTGTGAATTGTCCAGCATTATTTATTTATTTAAAACCAGATGGATTAACAGCCCACAATTGAAGGAAAAATTGGCGAATATACATAGAAGAAACACACACATACGGCCGAAAATAGGACCTCCTCCTTGTGTCGAAGGCGGTTAATGAGCGGCTTTTGCTAAGCGGATGATAGTGGATGAAAGCATAATTAAAGTTTAGAGAAACTCTTTTTGATACTTATACCTATCAAGCCTAACAAGTTATTTTATCTTTCAAAGAGGTTTTGTAGGTGCTTATAGTATACTCTGATTTAGTAAATATAATTCTTGGTTAATCAAGGTGATTTAAATCTACTAAATAGTGTACTCAATGCACCCGGAAATGACCAGGGTGAAATACAGAAATACAGAATTTATTCGTAATACCATTATTGCATGTCATTCACTTAAGTAAATATAAAAATAAAATTATAGTTATAATAAAGGCAAATTAAAAAATTCACATGTATCATATAATACTAAATCAGTGAGCCACTTTCTTAGTTTTTTCTTAAAAATAGGTGTGGAAGCTGCATCACGGATCCAGTCGGGCAGCCGATTGTAAACTGAAGGACCCATTATATAGACGGACCTCTCTGATTTCTGTAGCTTATGTTTAGGTGTGACCAGGCGGTAGTGGTGGTTGTTGCTACGCAGGGCGCGAGCGGCGTTGATACCGCGGCGCTGGAACAGGTCCAAGTTGTTGTGGGTGAACAGAGCTACTTGATAAATAAATTCACCCGTGAGAGTGAGTATGTCGTACTCCTTGAAGAGCTCCCTGCATGAGACGTCGCTCGGGACACCTGCCATGGCGCGTAGAGCTCGCTTTTGCATCACGAAAGCCCGCTGGACGTCTGCCGCTCGCGCCCACAGCTCTACACCGTACGAGAGCGAACTGTGGACTGTCGCAAAGTAGCAGGAGCGGACTACGTCGGACGACGCCGTGCTCGCTAGCCTTCGCTAGCCTTGAATCAAGTCTACAAAAAGTATACTTAGTGCACCCGGGTGAATTACCCCAGGTGAATTAAGTATACCGCCCCGTTTTCATTGCACTCGAGAACCTAAAATAGTATTTGTTTACGATATGGCTGCAATGGTCGTGTCGTACTGTGGTAGTGCCATATAAAGGCCACTTCACACAGCGTGAGCTTCCATAGATTTATTGGTAATATAATTTTGATTGATCGCTCGCCGCCGACTCAACTTGAGGTTTAAACGACGTACTAAGAGAAACGCAATCAATCATACGTATTTTCCGCACACTAATCGATTTCACTTTAAATTGACACACCGCAGTTTGATTTAGTGATATACTCGTAGAAGTGATTTATATGAAAAGTTGGTACGGTTCCTTTTTGTGAGAAGTGTTGGAAAACTAAATGGCATTTCCACGCTAAAGCAAAAGTTGAAATTGGTTCTAGACTTTCATTATTTTGTCGAACAATAACATAAATGAACTGTAGTCTAAACCCCCAAAGCAATGATGGATGGATTACGGCACGAGGTTTTGTTTTTAATTCTTATTACGTGTCAGGTTTAGGAATTGTGTAGAGGGCAGATTTATTATTTAGTATTTAGTGTGTTTCCTTGTTTATGTATTATTCTATTGTTCTCTAATTTTAATTCTTACTTTTATTATTTCGTAAAAAATTTGTACTGTAGAAATTATAAATTGTTCCTATCGTCGTGCTAGATTTAAGTTTAACATAATTATTGTAGTGCCCTAACCGGGTCCATGTTTGGAACTGTTTTTATATAAGACCAACAAACAACAAGGTATCAATAAAAAAAATAATTTGAATTTGACTCTATTATAAAGTTCCTCCACGGCTTTATTTACCATAAACTACTTATATAAATTAATCGTTACTGTGTGCAAATGTAAAACACTAAATCAATCGTTACAAATGTGTTGACCAGACATTGTCTGTCACGGGCTCAGTGCCAGTTTTTAATTAAACACGGTGTAGTTGCCATTTCATTCAATTACTGGCATGCCAGCGACTCGGCCGAGCGGAACACATCGTGTATGCAAACCTTTATGACGTCGCATGAAATAGCTGCCGAGTGAAAAGGAATATTTTAGTTTTGTCATGGTTATAGGGTTTTGGACGGTATTTTATTTCACAGTAAATAAAAAATATAAATGGCTTGTTTTAGCTGGACATAGGATATGTTTTAGGTATTGCTCTGTAACGTGAATGTCAAAGCGCTGGCTTTTCTGAAACTATCGAACGGGATTTAGAAAAGCTGGGAAACTGCGGGTTTATTTTGTAACGTTTCACTAACATTTAATTGTATGCAAACTTTTAGGAAAAGGCTTATTTTAGGCATGCTTTCCCATATTTTCCATTCCATTTTTAATTTATTGGAATGTATGGATGGAAAAAGCAGTAAGGCTTAAGTTCCATTTGTGCAAAGTATTCATGCTGAGTTAAGTTGGGAGAAAGATACTCTACTAAATAACCTCTTAAATTTATAATTATTACAAACTGCACTGTACTAACATAACACAGAAGCTACTCCATAATAAATCAAAGAGACCATTTAAATATTCCCTCACACAATGCATTCAAAGTAAACAGCAAGCGATGAAGCGCTTAACTCAGAATTGGGAATCTCTTGGGATATTTTAATTATGTCCGAAAATGCAAGTAAAGTCCGAAAATGCGAGTAACGCCGCCGCAGTGGCACCGAGGAATACGAATACCAACTTGAGCTACTGTGAATGCACGCAATTTGTGAAATGAGACGCACGAAATTAAGTGGACAGATACCTACCTAGGTATCTCTGCGGTAATGCTCGAAATGTTCCGGATATTCAACGTAAACCGACGCGAAATTAAGGTCTGCCGTGAGGATCCACTTGCGGAAGGCTAATGGCATAAACTGAAGCAACGAATTAATTTGATACTACCTCATAAAAAGGAACGATATTCAATTGAATACACACTCAAAACTAAAAACACACTAAGACCCGAGTTCACCAACAGATGGTTAAATTTTTTTTTTTTTTTTTATTCATTTTTATTTAAGGGACTTTGAGTCATTGCTGACTATGTCAGTCCCGTGATTTAACAAACTAACTACTTACTTAAAACTAAATTATATATAAAATTAACCTAAATAATTTAATTGCCGCATCACTCAGTGGAGCGGCTAAAATTATTTGGCTAACACCAGTATCCGTTAGGTTAACATTGTACAGGTCCCTTAATTCTGCTCTTATAGACTCACTCCTCTCACACTCCACTAGAAGATGATGCACATCTTCTAGTACGCCACATGTGTCACAATTGGGCGAGTTTGTGATTTTCATCAAATGTTTAAATTTATTAAGGGGTATGTGCCCCGAGCGTAATCTATGAGCTATTACAATATGTTTTCTTTTAAGTTTACAATTGCTCCACCATGGTAGATATGCAGGCTGTTCTTGCAAAATTTTATACCAAATCCCTTTATTGATTGATATTGAATCATATGACGACTTCCACTTTTCAAAAATTTTGTACCTGTATTTACATAATATCTCCGAAATCTCCGGCATGACATAAATTTCTGACCCTATTTCAATAGCTTTTTTAGCTAATTTGTCAACTTCTTCATTTCCTTGAATACCTACATGTGATGGAATCCATTGTAACCTCAGAGACACACCGTTTTCTAAGAGAAATAAAACCTTCTTTAGAATTTCGTACGCTACCGAAGCACCTCGGACGTCCGAGGTGCATCGGGCGATGTGTTGCAACGCACTTCGACTGTCAGTAAAAATAACTACTTTTCTACAGCTCAAAGTGCGAACTAACGATAAAGCCTCAGATATCGCTAGTAACTCTACCGACATAATCGAATTTAAATTGGACTCAATTTTATACAGTTCACTTGTTTTGTTTCTAGCGTCGAAAATTGCAGCACCAATACCTTCACTCATTTTAGAACCGTCTGTATACAATTGATACCAACCCCTATACACGACGTTAATCATGTGCAAGGAATATTGTTTGAGTATTCTTGGGTCAGATTTATTTTTGGCCCGATTTATACCTTCTACTTCGGTTATAATAAAATCCGTGTTTATTTGTGATACCCAGACATGTAGCATAAAGGAACACAAAGACTTTTTGGTAACGATATTTTCAGATCTTGTCTCAGAGTAAACCGTCGCTAACAGAGGTCTTTTTCTTCTTGTCCAGTATCCAGACTCACTCAAGTTACTTAGCTCTGTTATAATTTTATTAGTTAATGCAGAGGAAAACTGAGCTTTTAAACAGTATTTTGTAGCCAGGTATTGACGCCTCAAATGAAGTGGGTATATGCACAGTTCAACCTCCATGACGTGGATTGGCGTGCTTCGAATGAAACCTCCTATTACACGCATGGAAGTGTTCTGCACTTTATCTAATTTATACAAGTGAGACCTAGCAGCAGCGTCATACAAAAAACAACCAAAGTCCATCCTACTACGTATTAGTGCAATATACAACCTCCGAATGTGCTTCGGATGGAGACCCCAAGAGGCACCCGCCAAAACTTTCAAAAGGTTGATAGTTTTAGTAGTTTTTGCAACTGTCTCATTCACGTGCTTCCCCCATGTCAAAGACCTATCTAGCCACATACCCAAATACTTTACGTGTCCCACTAAAGGTAAGATATTATCATTTACCTTTAACTGAATTTGTTCCCTGACTATTCCTCTCTTAAATAAACAACACTGTGTTTTAGCAGAGGATACCTGAAGCCCTAGCTGTTCGAGTAACCTACCCACACAACTAAGTGCATTTTGAATATTTATCACATTTAATTGTGTATCTCTTTTTTGTGCATATATAACAAAATCATCCGCGTATTGTAAAGCGCAAACATTGTCCAGCTCTGAACCTACTTTATGAGTTGCAATATTAAACAAAAGAGGAGATATAGGATCTCCTTGAGCTAACCCTCTTCTGGTTATCCTAACTTCATCCCGTTCTCCTCCCTCATCACTACAAATTTTAAGAATTCTTTCATTTAAAAAGCTCCAGAAGTAATTACAAATTTGATGTCCTATACCTAAGTTGTCCAGTATTATTAATAATTGGTCTACAAGAATATTGTTATATGCATTCTCCACGTCCAAAAATACTGCCAACGTAGACACCCCTTTTGAAAATCCTATCTGTATTTGGGAAACTAAGCGGGACAAACAGTCTAAACAAGACTGGTTCTTCCTGAACCCAGTTGTAATAGGAGATAGAACTTGGTTTCGCTCCACAAACCACTCTAAACGCTTACAAATCATAATATGTAGAATTTTGCATATGCACGAAATTAACGAAATAGGCCTTAATTTAGGTAAAGAATTGGGGTCACTATTAGCTTTCGGAATCGGGACTACTTTAATATTACGCCATTGACTAGGAATCACGGACGACCTAAATATGATATTATACATTTTTAACAGGTATACCTTACATTGTAGCGGTAAATAATATAGCATAGAATAGGTGATGCCATCCTCTCCAGGAGCTGTGTTTCTCTTTTTCAAGCTTTTCTCCAATTCTAGGTATGTAAATTCAGACCCTAGAAGAGCGTTCCTAGAGCTGAAGACAGGTTTAGATGTTTGTACGAAGTCAGGTCCTAATGAGCGCAATAGCTCCTCCTTGCTCTCTTCTGGTGCATAAACCTGTGGCCTTTTAAGCCCTTTCATCCATCTCATCTTTTGCCACATTTCAGAAGCTTTAGTGGTTTCGTCGACTCTACTACAGAATGCCTGCCAATTTTGTGTTCTTATTTTTCTGTGTACCCTTTGTGCTGCCGCAATTTTATCTTTCAATTTGTCATAATTAGCTGTCGTAGGGTTTCTTCGAAATGTTTTAAGAGCTAGTCGGCGTTCGGCAATGGCTTGAGAAATATCAGAACACCAATACGGCTTAGTTACAAACTTTTGAATTGGACCTGCCCCAATCCTTGTAAAAGGCATACATTTGTCAGCTGCAGTATTAATCCTATCAACAAATAAATCGTAACAATCCTGGATAGTGTTTTCATTAACCGCTGAATCATCAAAACCATCAAGAGTCTCCCCATATAGTTTCCAATTAGCTTTTTTGAAATTTCGGCGCTGTATGAATCTACGAGAATCTTGATATCGTAAGGTACTTATGACAAACAAATGATCACTACCTAAACTTTCTTGTGTCACTTTCCATGTAAAATAAATTGAAATATCAGCAGTTACGAACGTAATATCAGGAGCGGATTCCTGTATTGCCCCTCCTACTAATTTAACTCTGGTGAATTCACCGGTATTTAATGCAATAAAATTATATTCCAATGATGCTTCAAATAATTGTGAACCTCTATTGTCAATTTTATAGGACCAATTGGTGTGATGACCGTTAAAATCCCCGGCTACAATAGATTTCACTGAGAACTTCGAAAATATCCGTTCCCATTCTATTTGAGATGTTCTTACTGAGGAAGGACAATAAATAGCAACTACATGTTCCAAATATTTACAATTATGAACCTTTACATGTAATAATTCTATTCCCGAATTTCCTACATCTATAGCACAAGCCTGGGCTTTGATTGTTTTATGTACTACTATTGCTACACCTCCATATGAGTCTGACCTATCATTTCTGAAAATATTATAATTACTTATTTTCAAACTAATATCCGTATTCAACCATGTTTCACTTATAACGCAAATTCCAATTTTACCCTGGTTCAAAAGCAGTTCGAAATCGTAACGTTTAGGCATCAGGCTCTGCGAGTTCCACTGCGCAATATTTAAAAATTGCCCAGTATAACCCACAGGGCCCGATGCCAGCCTATCAGTACCTGGATTACTGGTGTTATCCATCATTAGAGAGGCCGAATATTTTACAAAATACCTCTCCCTGACTTAAAGATCTTACACAAAAAGCTAGTAATTCTTCAAAAACTAATTTTAAAATATTTTGTACCTTTTCTGCAAAATTACCACTTGATAAAAGCTCCTCCTGTAACTTTCGTAAAATCCTGCTAAAGCTAAACTGCTCTTTGTTCTCTTTGATCTTTTCTCTGTTCTTCTCTTTCTTACCCATGTCCTCTTCCACTGCCGCATGCGAGACATTGGAGTTGTCGAATGCTGGCAATTGAAATGATTTGTCCTTCTTCTTTTTCTTATCCTTCCTTAAAACTGGATTTACTCTTCTTATCACGTTGTCCTCACTGCTCTCTTCACTCTCTGTCCTTGTTTCTCCTTTTTTCCCACCTTGGACCACCTGGCTGTATGTCATAGACTGTATGCGTTCATATTTCTCAGGAATCACAACATTGTTATCTTCAATTTCCCTATGTACGTTAGACATAACTGGTTGTAGCACGTCCTTCGATTTATTCTCTGTGTGTTTAATGAGTGCCATTTTATAAGTCATAGTATTCTGAGACATAGTCCAGCGAATTCCTTTTTCTTTTAAAAAAATCGGGCAGGTTTTATCGTAAGCAATGTGTTTACCTTTACAGTTGACGCAGCGGAATTTTGTAGTATCACAGTTGGAATGACTACCCCCACATTTGGGACAAACAGTCTTTTTTGAAGGGCAGCTGCGAACTAAATGTCCATACTTCCAACAACTCGAGCATTGCGATACTGGAAAAGTGTAGGGCTCAACCTTGAATCTACACTCATAACCATATACATATGACGGCAAAACTGAACTCTTAAAATCAAACCGAACTGTCTCGCTGTCAACCCATTCCTTTTCTTCTGTCAACCTCTTCAATCTTTTAACAGACAAGATCTTACAGTCAGCTGTAAAAGATTTCATTATTTCTTCCTCATCTAAGTCGACCTCCAGAAATTTAACTACGCCGTATGTAAGATCTACTTCGTTTGTAAAATGACAGCGGTATCCCATTTCCATCATTTTTTGGTTATTTATCAAAGATAATGCCTCTTCTCTTTTGTCAAAACATATAAAAACTTTGTAGGCATTTTTGTACTTGATTCTGGAAGCATTGTTTATTCCCTCAGATTTAAAAAGTTTAGCAAGACCTACTTGCTTCGGCAACATTTCGTAAGATGTCAATGACACTTCAAACTGATTGTTTATGGATCGATTGTTGTTATTATGCAAATTATCTTTTTGCAATCCTGTTACAACAGAGTTCGCAAATCGCCTATACTTATGTCTTCTCTGCACTAAAGTATACCCTTCATTGTCTTCACGTACTCGCTCATCGCTCCCAGGGTCAAAATGCCTCTTCACAGGTTTTCCGGTAAAAACAACCGAGGTTGGCGACTCGATACTGTTCCGCGAAACTACATTCTCACGAATCTCCTCCTCACTCATATCAGAGTATACGCACTCAGAATCCACGGACGAAGATCCAGGATGGACCTCGTCCATTATTATTAAGCTCTCGTACGGATATTACTCGAATAAAAAAACGCAACCAACGAAATAACGCACAATACGTGCACTCGCAAAGCTGTCACGCGCACGACTGATGGTTAAATTATAAACAGTTGTTTTAACGTTTTTGACACAAGTTTTCATACATTAAACGTCAAAGTTAACTGACGAAGCAGCCTAATTGTCCGATTATCCATTGAACCCAGACCTAATTAATGGCTTTTAATTTTAAAGATTAATTGGACCGTCTCGCGAAATCCCAAAAATATCAAAGATAAACAAACAGTCTGCCCAGAAGCAACCCTTAGATAAACATTAATAATTCCGCCTCCGTAGACCACGACACACCGCCTCTGCATATTCATACAAATGTTGATTTTTTCCGTCTACCCGCATTTGGCTAATCACAAGGCCTTTGCATTTGGGCCTTGATATAAAAACCAGCCAAATTATATTCAGACCAGTGGAAACGCGTACGTATTACCAACAGTGACAGAAGCGAGTATTTTCTCGATGCCTACCGTTATATTTAATTATTTTTTCTTCAAATTCGTAAAGAAACCCTCTATACTTAATGAGGTTAATGAGGGAAAAGGGGGGTGTTAATAGGTTAATGAGGGAAAGGGGGGGTGTGAATTTTTTTTTGCTTTAATGTATCTTGTGTCTATACGTACCCTTTAATTTTTTTATCGTTATTGGTCTGTGGAAAAGAAGGGGGGAGGGGTGGGCTCTGGGGGGGCTAATCTCAAAAATCAGAATTTTCCCTAAGTCCCCCGGACGCCCCTACACATTTCCGCAAAATAAAAACATACCTCCCCCTTCACCATCAAGGAGAACAATCATGTCAATGAGTCAGTCATTCAGTGAGTCAGAGGTTATCTAGCTTTATATAATAGGGTCACACAGCAAGGCGAGCCTCGCTCACCTTGCTGTGTTGGGGAAAATATCGGAAGTAGCTTCATAGTTTCGACACTATAAAAATAAATAAAAAAATAAAAATTGTTCTTTTCAAGTACATGACTCTTAAGATTACATCACACAATAATGTTATAGCAAATTCCAAACTTGGCTGACACTATATCGCGCGTCTCAATAAATAAATTAACATTTAATTTTCAAAATGAATTTGTTATTTTCCATAAAAAAACTTTTACCAGAAAGTCAGAAGAAACATAAATTCCAGTAGCAACTACAGGGTAAGTCCCCACAAAAACAAACTAAAGATGGGCTGTAAAAATCCCCACCTCTTGACTATTCATCTCCCCCCTCACTTTGATTGGGTATCGGGACACTAGAATATGAATCGCGGATTTAATTAAGCCTCTTTCTGTAAGTCGGTTCGGGCGCGATCGTTAGCATATTCCCATTGATTACAAAGAGTCTGATTCAGTGATGTAGCACCACTCCGAAAAACCTGATTTTCGGAGTACGAAGGACTTTTTGAACTATACATTTGGCTTGACCGCAGAGATTCAAAAAAATTTGTATGTACCGATTTTCGTAGTTTATATTGGTTCTATTGGAATAGTAGGTGCTTATGTATTTAACTGTGTGGTGCCGGCTTAAAATTTGCACCACCCCAACTCTTCCCCCGGGTGTCGTAAGAGGCGACTAAGGGATATTCACCAGGGGCGGACGCATGCGAATCCGCGGGCAGAAGCTAGTACAAAATAAAACTTTTACAGAGGCATTAAAAATAAGCTTATGATGGGTATCACAAACTGCAAAATCGATTTTCGAAAATTCGTTCGTTTACATAATAATACTAGTTTATACCCGCGGCTTCGCACGCATTTTTTCTATGGAAACGTATAAAGGTGATTTCTATCCCACGGGAACTGATTTATGGGATAAAAAGTAGCCTATGTTTGATTCCAGTATTAGAATTATCTGTATGCAAAATTTCAGCCTGATCCGTTCAGTAGTTTTGGCGTGAAGAGGTAACAAACATCCATCCATCCATCCATCCAAACTTTCGCATTTATAATATTAGTGTGATGATAAAATAGGTGGTGGTGCTGACTAGGGTTGGGTATGCGGCTGTAAAATATCTTCGGAAGTAAGTACATCCCTAATCATGACTCCCATCTTTTCTGTGTGCTTTGCTGAATGCCCGGATTTTGACAATGGCCTTTATTAGAGCTTTGACTCGACTTTTTACATGGAGATTTTAATTTTGTTCTTTTAGTTCATTTGGCTATTCGGGAAAGTTATTACAGAAAATCGATAGAGCCCTTTGTGGCTATCGGAATTGCAGCAATGGGAATATAATGATGAATGAAAAATGAAAAATAAGAATTGATTATAGACTGAATTAATACCAAATGAATAATAGTCATTCGGTAGAGTCTTTATTCATTCAATAATATGTACGAGTTATAAATATTTTGTTTGAGACAAAGGGTGGCAACTGAGGCAACGTAGGAAAAAGTTGTATTATATAATCATATCTCTCATTCTGTCCTGCTCAGTTCGAATCCGATCTGAACGAGACAGCATGAGTGATGACGTCATTCTCATTCTCATTGTTTTGGGCACGCATGTTAAACCTATACATATAGATTGCAAATGAGTCCAGGATAATTATTAACAAAAAGTAAAACGTCTAACAAGATATGAAACTAACAAGAAATAAAACGTCAAGTGCGAGTCGGACTCGCGCACTAAGGGTTCCGTATAATTGTGAAAGACCTTCTTGCCAAATATCATCATTTTAGGTCAACAACAAGAGTATTTTTGTTTTTGAATAATCTCTCTACAAATTTATATATTTCGAATTTTTCCCTTTATTAATACCATAAGACCTTGCTTCTTGCCTAATTTTGTGATTTTAGGTCAATGAGAAGTCGCACTTCACACTATCACACTATCTCATCACACTTCACACTAATATTATAAATGCGAAAGTTTGGATGGATGTATGGATGGATGGATTGATGGATGTTTGTTACCTCTTCACGCCAAAACTACTGAACGGATCGGGCTGAAATTTTGTATATAGGCAATTCTAATCCTGGAATCAACCATAGGCTACTTTTTATCCCATAAATCATTTTCCATGGGATAGAAATCACCTTTAAACGTTTCCATGGAAACAACGCGTGCGAAGCCGAGGGCATAAACTATATAGTATCTGATAAGTTTTGGTCCATAACAAAAATTAAAAGTACCTAATTTTTTTGTGAATAAACTACAAATTTACGGTTTTCGCATTTTTTCCTTTATTTGTGATATAAGGCCTTGCTTTTTACCAAATTTCATAATTCTAGGTCAATGAAAAGTACCTTATAGGTTTTGGTCCATGGCGAGCATTAAAAGTAGCTTTTAGTGAATAAATTACAAATTTATTATTTCCGGATTATTCCCGTTACTAGTGCTTTATGACCTTGCTGCTCAGCAAGTTTCATGATTCTAGGTCTAAAGGGAAGTACCCTATAGGTTTTGTGTGTGATTCCCTTGGAAATTTCAAAATATTCGGACATAAACGGCTGTAACTTTTAATTGCGTTGACTTAGAAGTTTTATTTATATCACGGCTTCAAGAGGTTACGGATTTTAATATTTATGTTAATTTCAACTCGCTCACTTTACTCACTTTTGCTTCACTTTTATAATATTAGTAGAAAGTACTTTATTCACAGTAAAGAAAATCAAACACACAATTACTATCAAATAATAGAAATAAATTAGAACTAGTATTTACAATTGAAACAATTGAGCTAACTGCAGACTGTTGCAAACAATCCACAGGTAGCTCAACTGATCCATATCAATACGGAAGCATCCCCAAGATGCTGACTGCATCTTGGGGATGCTGCGGTTGATCTATTATTTTTGATCCGTATCATCACACTGCAGAACAAATCTCCCTATTTCCCTTCTATATCTCATGAAAAAAAACTCACTCGCGCAGTTGTAGACGTTGTCAAGCTAATATCTTATGACATAAGGAAACAATTTAATTTGAAAACTAAAATGGAATCGTCTCTCAGCACATGCTGAGCCAAAGCCTATTTCGGCACAGGGTCATGGGGGCAAAGCTCGATTTGACGGTCAAAATTTGTTTTTAATTTAGCTCATTCTTTGGTTTTGTATGTTTTATATGTGTGTCGAAATAAATGCTATTCTATTCTATTCTCTCCTCATAATAAGTAAGAACTTCTTACTTATTATGATAATGAATATGATGTTCTTAGTAAGAAGTGATGAGGACAACCTAAAAAAACTTCCTATACCAAAAGCTTGCCAAAAACCAGTCGTTCTGCTAACAGCCCAACTATGGAACTAAATAGTTTGATTGCTCGTCTTCCGCGCTCCAAGTTTGCAGTCGCCGCAGTCGGTTTCTGTTGTGTTGCCATCGAAAATAATTTAATGCTGTTAAATTCGGACCGTGCTGTTCCGAAAACCACAGGATTTACTAAGATTTATCGATGAGAACTCGATGATATCTCGAAGTTGATACTGTGCAATATGACTAGAGTGCGCTTTATAAATAAATAAATAAAATAAAAATAATTTATTCAAAATAGCTTAGGACTAGAAAGATAACAAAGGGTTTTATCTTAAATTCTATGGTATTAAATAATGCTTACTATTGCTTATTATAATATTTTATGTCTTCACTAAAAGTTCTTCGAGACCACCTTGTAAATCTTGATGAATTTTTGTAGAACCCACATTAATATCAGACTGTCACAACATGATTATGATAACTAATATTGATTTCGAAATGAAAATATTTTTTTTTCCGTAAAAACTACAAAACAAAACGGGTATAGGCAACTTTTCTAGAAATATGTAATTTTCATGTTTAAAATACAGATGTAGGTAAATTATGGTTGTCGTACATCATATTCTTGCTTCCAAAATATTCAAAGAATGGTGGTAGTGGCTGACAGCAAGTCAAAGTTAGAGAAGCAGCCAAGTGCCAAAGTTACAGCTGTAAGATGCACAGCCGGACTTGCCTCCAACCGATGTGATGCTTATTGCATTGCCTTTGCGCGCAAGTGTCCAAGATGTCGTGTTACATTGTTGTGACAAAAATAAACATAATGCGGTACCTCGTAGGTACTAATATTCGGCTAAACTTTGTGTCTAAAATATCGTGGTTTTGCACTGATACAGCTTTGAGGTTACTATATGAGTAGCTGTCATCTATTTGAACAGATAGATAGAATAGATAGCGAACAGAGCTGGCCAGACCAGACTTGCTCAGTAAGTGTAGGCAAGAAATCATTATCAGACTATATTTTAGTCCACAGCTGGACATAGGCTTCCAACGAGCCCTGTTTTCAACTTTCGCATCCAGCTGCCTGTAGTCTTTCACAAGTCGTCATTCCACCAGGGCGGTGGGTGTCCTTCACTGCGTTTGCCGAGTCGCAATCTCCACTCAAGAACACTTCAAGCAAGAAATATGATTACGTAAATTAATTTGCCTTTATCAACCATAGTTCTATCCCGAGAACGTATGCGATTAACACCACAAGGGAACATCGAAACTTTCAGCAACCTTTTAAGTTGACGGATTTACTTTCCCCTCTTTTTTTTAATTTGTCTTTGCCGATCATTTTGGTTACTTCTAGAGGTCTTCACGAAGACCAAGTTTCAAGAGCGTAGCATCTGCTACACATCTTGAGCGTAGCATCTGTTATATATCTGCTATATGTAGCACTGTTCATAAACAAAACCTGCACAATTCGCAACATTTCAAATACTACTCAGTAATTAGTGCAATTACACATTTCCAGAACACAGGATTAACTTTCCGCTAATTAACGATTCCGTTTCGAACAGTTGCCTAATTAGTCAATTTGTCCTACTCGCTGGTCCTACGTATGTAACCAATGGTCCTACTTTATGTAACAACCTATAACTACATTATAGGCCATTGACGTCATAGTGGTGTCCGTGCCAATACGACCTTCAGACGACGTCTGTTACGCAGTGGGTGGAGGTGCATCTGAGACGTAGAAGTTCGATTCCACGGTCGAAAAATGTTTGTGGGGGTCGTAATGTTAGAACATAACCCAAGATGGATTACCTATGTAATGTTAAAACATAACATCTTCTGTTCCAGCGTTAATTCCGTGAGACGGCGGTTGAGCTCTGACTTTTTCTCACCATCCGGCGAGGGTGATGAGGATGACTAGATCTTGGCATGCAAATAATATAATGCGGATTGTATTGCGGACAATACTTTTTGTACTTTTGTAGATACTATTTAACATCATTGCTAGATTTATAAATCTCTCATTTACTATATTTTTCTGCTATGTATGTACTAAGTTGACTGTAACCTTGTAGGTTATCTGTTTTCTTCGCTTGACCTCACTTTTTATGTATTTACTATTTTTCTTAGTCGTGAAAACCTATTAACAGCCTTCTGTTTCTATTTTCTTAATTTTTAACTTCTTGTATGTGCTGCTGGTTTTCCTTAAATAAATAAATAACCCAAGGAGGGTTATGTTCTATGTTATAACATAATCCACGGAGGAAGAAGTTCTAACAATGTTTAAAATTAAATGATTTACTTATCGGGTATTTATCGCGTACTTTTTGTTTTTATTTCCCCTACGTTTCGTTGTCAGTCAGTCGCCTCGTGACAACGATCGCTGTAACGCGATGGAAACGTAGGAGAAATAATAGCGAAAGGAATCGATAAATACCCGATATTATAAATCATTAATTATGTTAACAAATCGCGAAAGCTTAAAAAGTTTTAAAACCCTCCATATTGCGCCGTCGGGTAAAAAAAGAACAATCATTTCATGATAACATGCATGGACGAATATCATCTTGGTCCACCACCAGGATACTATTCGTCAATCGACCTCACTATTAATCATTTGTACCTTTAAGTATCTATAAAAATAATAATAATGTCGGAAAATGCCCACAGCATAACTTAGCCTCATTGTAAACAGAACTTGTGATATAGGAACTAAATACACTTAGATAATAATATTTTTATGTTTTTTTTACAGGTATAGTTATGACCGATGCTCAAACTGAGAATCAAGTTTGTTCCCACTAAGGCAACACGGCTACCAGAGAACAGGAAACCGTTCTACTCAGAATCATTTCGAAACCCATGATTGCTCTCAATGGAGCCACATTTGATGTTGTGACGAGGGTAGACAGAAACAAAGTGACGTGACCACAGAATAGATAATAGTCTACCGAATTTGAGCGACCAATTCCACGGATATTGTAAGTTGATGTTGATATGTGAATATGAACCCTCTCTACATAGCAGTAGGTTTCCTTTTGTTTGCCGTCAAGGATCCTATGTGGATAGGGTCTGTTCTATGCCGCTTCTATAAGTTGAATTGCCATTTTATCATTGAGTAGGTACGTACCTATAGCAGAAACCGTAGGAGAGAAAGCATTTGATTTATCAACAACAATAAAGGCCTAATACTAGTTTTATTTCGGTAAAAAACGTTTTCAGGGATGGCTTTTTGCCAATATCTCTTGTCTCATTTCAAAAACTCATCTCTGATTATAATCAAGAATAGAGTAGAAAATCCATTATTTGTCTCCACAGTTTTTTATTTATGATTGTCTAGCATACATATTTAAATACACTAGAATAACATTACAATCTTGCCAAAGATTTGGCTAATATGTAATTTGATGTTACTTAATTTTTAACCCCGACAAGAGAGGGGTGTTATAAGTTTAACGTGTCTGTCTGTGTATCTGTCTGTGGTATCGTAACTCCCAAACGGATGAACCGATTTTTTTTGGATTTTTTTTAAGTTTTTTTTTGTATCATAGATAATTTTATCCCGAGTGTTCTTAGCCATGTTTCATGAAAATCTGTTCATGAAAATAAACGTCGGATTAAAATTTTTAATTTTGTCTTTTATAAAAACATTTCAATAAAAAGTATCCATCGGCTCTTTTCTTACTAGGTATATCTGCTTAAGAGGGCGCTTTGCGGGCCATTTAGTGAAAAGGATAGGCATTGGATTTCGCGTTCATGTTCAGAGCATACGCTTTCGGAACGGTGTAAGCGCAAAACTCTAGTTTATGCTTATACTATTTACAAGAAAACTACACAACTTATGAATATACTGCTGAACATATTAAATGGTAATAACCTACGAATCAAAATATAAGTAGGTAATTTCAATAGCCCTCATATCTATTGAAATTACTAGAGATCTATATCGATATTCCTGAGATCTCAACTAAATCATGTGCGAAAGAGTGCATCATGCGTTTTTACATGATTTTTTATTGTAATATATTTCTTAATCGGGTTTTCACATTCACGAAACCAAAGAAAAATATTTTTTTTTATATAATTTGAGTTTTTACCACGGGGATCCCGAGACTACCGAGATCTAGGTTTGACAACAAGACACTTGGTCCATGTCTTGTTCTCTTGTGATTGCCCAAAGATTTTTCTAGACACACAAATCCTACAAACAATTCTACCAGCAAAAGCCACTGAGCGTTCACACTCGTATATAATTTCGAGCATGCCGTTAGTTAAATCCGGAATCAAATTCCATTTGTAGTAAGTTGTGTTGGGGCGGCGGTGGGATTAAGCCCCGTTCGGCGATAGGAGTCCTTTGGGACCACGACGGTTACTTCTCTAGTTATGGGCCAAAGCATAAGATATACAGGGTTATCGGTAATTCATTCTACAGCAGCCTGTATTGGTTCATTGCTGGACGCAGGCCTCCCGCTGATAAGCGCCTTGTTGGCTTTTATCCCATAGGGGCCAAATACAATGCCCATAATCCCCACGTTGGGCATGCGAGTTGAGATCGCAGTTTGGTGTTAGAATTGTTCTTCAGGGGGCGCTGCTGCCCGCCCTCGGTGGATATCCCTTAGTCGCCTCTTACGACACCCGCGGGAAGAGTTGGGGTGGTGCAAATTCTAAGCCGGCACCACACAGCTGCGTGAACTGCGGGTTCTGCTTATCATAACGAACACGTTCATGAAAACGCCAGGTCCTAAAGGACCCGAAAGCGAAATAAAATACTTTTATTATTTAAGTTCAGATCAGAACACATTAGTGTCGATTCTGTTGTTTTAGAATTTGCTAAAATTAGGATTTAGGAATGACAAATTGACGAAAGCTATTCTCTGTTTCAAAAATTAGACTTTTAGGTTTAATATTAGGTTGACAGATCTAAAACAACTCAAACTAAAAATAGTTAAAATCTTATTCTTTGCATTGCATTTTAGCTATGATTAGAAACGTTTACCTAATTTTACTAGGCATCTAATTTGGTCGTGATTAAAATTTAATCTAGTGAAAAACGGGCAGATTCTTTTGAAAAAAGTTATGGATTTTGTGGTATTTTCATTTATTTTTAGGATATGTACAGAGAAGACCATAATTTTAGGTCAACCTAAGTTAGAAAATCGTAAAATTTAAGTTAGGAATCCTATGACAACAGAATTGACATCATTATTATATTATATTAACGTCATTATTTACCTATTTTTCCCGACGTTCCAATAAGTTTACACTACATCGTGGTCACGGGATGACTGGGGTACTGCCGGTACTGGAGCTACCGGCGCTGCAAAACGGGGCAACATTTTTTGCAACTACCTCACATGTTCTTCAGAAATCGGCTTTATCATTATATTATATTACATTACTAGCTTCAGCACGCGGCCTCGCACGCGCTTTTCAAGTAGCCTATGTCCATCCCGGAATACTGTCCTCCCTGCCGAATATCATTAACATGCGTTTAGGCGAAAAAGATAACAGACAGACAAAATTACTTTTGCTTTTATAATACTAGCTGCTGCCCGCGAACGGGAACAGACATGGGTTACTTCAAAAGCACGCGCTTTTCAAGTAACCCATGTACGCACATGGGTAAATATCCCGGGAACAGTCCCGGGATACTATTTAGGATCATACGTTAAAGTCAAACACGCATAAAGTCAAACACGCATAAAGTCAAAAGACAAACATACAAGTAAAAATTTAAACATGCACATTTATAGAAGAATTCAACGCAGAGACACCACTATGAATCAAAACAAGATGCATAATATTGAATTATTTTACCTATCTAAAAAAATAATAAAAAAAATCACATCTTACCGGAATAGTACTTTTTTTAACTTTCAACACGCGGGTGGTCCCGGTGGAGTGACCCATTACCGCGTCTATAGGTAATTTTAATTACTCGTGTACTTGCCTGTCACATTTCACTAATATCCGTTCAGCCGTGGCGTAAAAAGCTAACAGGCATAAATACTTTTGCTTTCGCTGTTATAATATTAGTATGGAAACTACATTGTAGAGGTTAGCTCGCTTCAATTTGTGCCTTGCAACGAGAACCTAGTTGAAATTGGACTAGAAATGATTGAATGCAGTTGTAAAAGTGAAGAGCTTATAATATGAAATACTTCAGTCTGCGCTGTGGTCAGTCGGTAAAATAATATTATACCAATTTTCTCTAGTATTTTCTCTAAAGTTCTTAGCTTAAAGGAATCTCGTTTAATATTTATATGACAATAAATCAGTTTTCCCCATGGTTCATTCCTCTGGATAAGCATGGCAGAGTTTGAAGGCTAGAATGCCTTCAGACTGCTTCGCTTATACCTACTGTACGTGACGTAGTACAGTGGCGTTCACCGATGGGTTACCCCCCCAGGTAACCCATTGGTTCTAGATTTTGACAGGTTCCAAGTCTCGTAATTACATTAGTTTTGGTTATGTTATATTCTAAAACTAACATCTGTCCACGGCTTCGCACGCGTATTTTCGGTATAATTAGTAGCCAATTATCTAAGGTAGGCTATTTCCTAAATGTACGCCAAATTTCATTATATTCTGTTCAGTAGTTTTGAAGATCCTAGCTACAAAAATATCACATTTCACAAACTTTCGGCTTTATAATAATGGAAGGATAGGATAGGTTTTGTTGTTTCTATTTAAAATCACTAGCTATCTTCATTTTATTGAAAGATTCAAGTTTATGCTATTTCGAATTCACTTCAAACTTAACAGGGATGATAACTAATGATGAACGTCACTGTTTATCATAAGGTCTCGCTTGACAGATTTATTTATTTATTTGGCACACAAAACAGAATACAATCAAATATAATACAAATAGGAAGACACTATAATAAAAACTAGACTGTATCCGTAAATATAGTTCGACACATAAAATGATTGTGCTATTAGAATACCAAAAAGTGTCAAAGGCAGTGATTAGGCAACTATACCACATTAAGACTATTGTGTTGACAGAATTAGGCCCCGACTTCCTTGTGTAAATGTACCTAGTCAATAAACGGTGTCAAATTAACGTAAGATGACCATCAAGGCCTGTTTTCGAGGACCGTAATCTGTCACGCTCTGTTTTGTTGGAAGCAGGTCCTAAAAAGTTATTTTATCAAGCTAATTTAACAAAAAATTAAAAACACGGCTGCCGTTTCTATGTTTTTCATAAAAAATATAGCTACTCTAACTCGATATGATGTAAGAATTCTTACGATACCACTTGCATCCAAATCTTTTCAAACACATAAAAGATAGGGTTCTATAATGAAACTCGCTCACATGCATGAACCCTAAAATCATGACACTCTTTTTTTGGTCAGTCTTGTAAAAAGGCTAAACTTTAGGCAAAGCCTAGTTACAAATAGAACTGAAACAAAAAACGAACAGTTTGTTTATTTACCGAAAGAAAACAAGCCCAGAGCGCCGGTGGCCATTGATTTCATGTTTTTAAAATAAACTGTGTTCTTTGTGCCTTTGTCCCAGTGTCTGGCGGAAGATTATTCTTGGGCTTTATTAAAAGCGGGCTTCCTTTGAGTTTTAAGTTGCTACAGAGATAAATTAACTGCTTATGTTACTTTTAGATGGTTCAGAGTATTTTAATTTTGCGGCTGTTCTTTTGAATGATTAGGGGCGAGGGTAAACGGGTTCACTGCCTCTTTGATATAATCTGCTGAGCTTATCTTGGTTCAAAATAATGCAGAATCCTTTTTACTTTCCTTACAATCTGAACAGAGTTACTTGCGAATCTTAAGCCGGTATTCCACCGGAAGCAGAGTGGACCCATTCAGGATTCTGTTTAACTCGCAAGAGTAAACTTGTATATCCATCAACAAAAAGTTAAACGGAAAGGACTGAGCGAGCAGAAGGATTTGAAATGAACTCCGCTTACTCATCTCTCATTTCCCGCTCATGGCCCTTTCGCGGTGGAAACCCGGCTCTATACTTGCGGTGAAAAGGCCATGAATAATTAGTTACTAGAAAACTATTCACTACTGTTTAAAGTCATTTCAATTACAAAAGATTTCACGCACATTATCACTATCAGGAGGAGTTGTGATGTATGAAGGTTACGAACCTTCATACATCACAAAGCACTCTCTGACATTATTCTTGCTAGGAAGAATAGCAAATTACACAAACTATTTCAAAAATCTTCAAAGCGATAGTAATACTAGTCAAAAGCCGCGAAATGAGTCATCTAAATTCAACCAGCAGGTCGAGGTGTCAACCTCCATACCTCCAATTTGAGAGCTCTTCTAAATTACAAAGGTCTTCTCATAAATTGTTCCAATATTCGCTACGGGGCCGGCATGTTAAGCTTAAATAGGCCTTGGTTACACCGAGGTGTAAGCTGAATTAATATTTCAAGTCGCTCTCAGTGTGAAACTGAATTTTACTTTGCGCAACAACTTTGGGCTATTATTTTTGTAGTGTTCTGGTTTGGCAGTTGGGTTGTGTTTTTTTTTAACTGTTTTGCTGTTTTTAAGGTAGCTGAGGTATGAAGGCGATTATAACAACAAAATAGGTACCTACCTAGATACCAAATTTCGTCAAGCAGTGCAAAACGATTACTTTAGCTTTCTATAGAAAAAACCCTCAGACTTTATAGTGGAGATTAATTTTGCTAGTAAAACTCCAGATTCACAATATAGCTACAGTATTTTTATTTCCGAAACTCCCCGTTCTGGATACAACCTAAATTTTTTTTATAAACCTATTCTTGTTACAGTTCAGTGCAAATAAGAGCACACCAGTCACGAACTCTTGGATGCGTCAACTGGGATCGATTTTGGATGCCACGGCGTGCGTACTTTCATTAACGCCAACTTTCCACCGCCGAAAGAATGTGCGGTATGGCATCTCGATATCTACCAGTTCCAGAAATATGTCCCGAAGTGTATTAATAAGCTTTGATCATTTGCTACGTATTGAACTACGAAAAAATGTGTGTTAGATCTAGGTCTTTGTTTAAAAAAAAAAATCCTGAAACGGCAGTCCCGAAGTAGAAAAGACAAAAATTATGGGCTAAAATAATTGAAAGCGGGAACAGATTTTAACAAAAGGCAATACCTATCGTGTGCAAAGTCGAACTATCATCCTGAAAACTAACGTAAAATCGCTCCGAATTCGCTTTCATTACCCACACTTATAGTCATCGTTCATTCATAATACAGTTACTGAAAACCTAGTGCTAACATTTCCTTTGAAAAAACTACAATCTTCACACGTCGGATCTCCATGTTCACATGAATAGTTTTCCTTTAGCAGTATGCGCAGTATGTCTATGTCATTGGACTTGTGGACATTCCGGCTAAAGCCCAATGCATCGACAAATGCATCGATAGGCCTATCGTGCCAGCAGAGGCCTATCTGTGGCCGCTACAGGCCTATCTGATCGCTGTGGTCGCCAGCTTTGTTACGCGTGTGGTTTGTTTTGCATTCCCAAATGGATTTACTGGCGTATCTACTTTGATTAGTTAGAAAGCTGAGGGAAATTCGGGTCATGGTGGCGAATGTCGTCTGTAATTTATCAATTTGCGAGTTTGTTGTTGACAGACATGCCCGAATCACATCCAAATCAAGATCACAAACACTCCATTTCCATAATGGTCACAATAAAAGATCAGAAATGTATTTTTCTGTGCTGCTCGTACGTTAAACAGATGGTCAAATACGATACAAAACTTACAAAAACAAGATAGACAAGAATGTCGACTATTGATGTAAAATGCAACCATAAAAAGATACGATTTCAACCATAACGTCGTCATCTCAGTTCTCTTGGGATAGGATCTGTCTGTACCGTTTAATGCATCTGAAATATTAAAGGAACTCCCTAAGGAGTCCTTAAGCCTTAGTATCCGAACGAGAAACAATCAGACTTATTATTATAAATGCAAGTTAGATGAATGTTTGTGTTACTTAGCAAGATTTGAGAGTGTAGAATTTGTAGACAAGGGTTTTGACAAAATTATTTGTGGAATGATCTGAAGAATTAATAAAAATGAAAAATTCATTCTTTCGGAAATTAAGTCCACACACATTTATTGCGATAGATATTACAGAAAAACATTTTTTTTATTTCCAGCTCTTCTTTAGTAACTGTTTACCAAAAGTTTCCGTTGTATTTTGCAACCCAAATCAGCCTTCTGTATTCGCTTATAAGAATATTCGACATCATAAATAGGTTTTCATTTTTCATTAACGAAAATGGCTGTCACCAAAACATTTTCCGACCTTCCGTCCCGTGTTATCACCGAGCTAAATTACAATACCCGTAGGTGAAGCGTATATTAACACGTAAAAACATGAAACACCGTGTTGACATCGAACCTATCGAACTGAATACACTCAGCTAAATTGGAACTCTAAACACAGGTGCGTCGAAAAAAATCAATCTTTCTAATAACAGTTTGTACTTTGTAGCCTGGGGAGTGCACAATGTTTGCAGATTATTCAGGGACCTGAAAAAACCATTCATTTTTTAATTTTGTACATCGTAACCTACCCAAAAAAAAATTGTTGTCTGTAAAGTCGGTTTACTGACGATAGTTGAACGTGACAATGTCTTAAGAAAATACTGATGGAATGGTAGCATTTGATACTCGATCAAAACATGTAAATGTACTATAGTATAGCAGCTGTCCACGCAGACGCATCGCTCACTCAAGTAGGAGAGAGACGGATGTCGAGCGCTCTCGCTTGCACTTCAAGCCTTACATGGAACGCCTCAGAGCGAGGTAACGCCTCAGAGCGAGGTAACGCCACATGAGTCATGTTTTTTCGTGCGTGCAGCCGGCTCTATCGAATTATAAGACGTTGTCACGTCAAAAAACTTAAATCAGCATCTTGGACAATATCAAATTTACAGGCGGTTGTTCGTACACCGATCATCTCTATAATTATAAAACAACCTATTGTCATCATAAATTCGGTAAGAGTAATGAGAAATTAAAAAGATATTTGATAATTTATTAGCTAATCAGCGTACGAACAACCGGTTTAGGGTAACAAATTGCGAAATCTACTGATATCTACATATTAGTGCTCTACTAGTTTTGAGTGACTTATAGACCTCATATGCACTCGTTTTTTTCTGCGATTGCCGCCGCTAAGAGGGGCTACCCTGAGTGAAACTACCTCATAGTTACTTAAATCGAAGTTTCAAAAAATTAATCAGGCCGTTTGTGATGCCTATCATTAGCTTATTTTTAACCCGCGAGCACTCGCGCTATGAGCATTTTGCTCACAGTATATTTAAAACACGCGCCATTTTGTCAAAATTATTCGTACGTACATCGTTCATTCGGTAGCTGAGTTTTGTTCCGTCCCTCACCCCTGTATGCAGTTCACTTCGCGCCAGTGTGCGCCAGTCACTTGGACGAGGTGGTTTGTGGCGCCGTGTACCATCAGGCGGCGTTTTGCTCATCGCGCGGGTATCGACGTAAGTACTTTTTTTTACTCATGATTTAATATTTTTTCATGTTAGCGACAGTTTTACTGCTACTTTTATGTAATATTATGATTTTACATTACTGAAATAGTAATCTATTATGTATTTCTATTATAGGTGGATCGTGATCGAAGGGACGAACATGATTTAGAAGACATTGAAACAACTAGCTCTTCAACTAACACAGCCACATATCCAAAGAAGAAGCACCTTCCAAAATATTTCATATCCTCTTCAGCAAGTGATGAAACATTTTGTACCAGAATCTGAGTTACCAGAAGAAGAAAAACCAAGTGGTATCTGCGCGGTTTGCCCAAGACGCAAAAATCGCGAGACCAAAAAGAACTGCATAATTACTGTCAAAAATTTTTATGTACCGAGCATAGTCGTACACTATGTGATATGTGTAAAGCTCGCGTATATGACGAAGATTAGTTATTCATACTCAGTTAAAAAGGTTTTCTTGAAAAGTTTTCTTTTTTTCATTTTTTCCCTAAGACTGCCTTACAAGACTGGCAAATTAGTTCCTATGATTGTTCATTAAAATAAAAAAGATTAATATTGTTAACTTTTTGAATATATATTTTGTAGAATAAATAATGTGTATTTTATGTAATAAAAATTTTTTTTTTGCGTAATTTTTGATAAAACTTGCATTTATTGACATTCATAAACGTGAGCAAAATGCTCTACACGCGAGTGCTGATGTAATTTCTTGAGGCGCGAGTACTGGCGGGTTAAGACTATCCAATAGTTTTCTTCTATAAATTTTAGGCAGAGATGCAAAAACGTAGTTAGGACGGTTGTTTTTACGGAAATCCGTTAAAGATCCAAAGTAACCGACATAGCTCTCAGAGTTAGCAGGCTGAAGGCAGGCTATATAGCTCGCAGAACCGATAACCGTTGGGGAGTAAAGGTTCTTGAGCGGCGATCGCGATGCAATGCGAAACGGAGTGTGAGAAGACCTCTCGAGGAACCGACGATAGTGTAGCGGTCGCAGGGAGAAGATGAATGGTGGCGACTCAGGACTGCTATTCGTGTCGTCGTTTATGGGAGGCCTATGTTCAATAGTGGACGATTCAACGGTATACGGGCTGATAATGATGATGATGATGAAGAAGAAAAAATGGGTGACGGCGCGCTAGTGTGAACCATTACCCCGCCTTAATTGCTAGTGCATACGAGATTTTGGTTAGGTACCTACGTCTTAGGTCAGCATTCGATCTTCATCGTGACAAGTTTAATCTCGAGAACACTCAATAGCAAGCGTCCCCGGCAACATACTCTTAACTTAGTTTGAAGCCTGCATATGCATCAGGAAGCAATTATAGCCCTGTCAGCTAAGAGAGACGATTGGCGGTTTAACTTTAATTATTGGCAGTCTGTTTGGAAGTGATCACATTTCGGAAAGTTTTTGTATAAGTAGGTGGTTATTTTAGTACGAATTTTAAAGTGGGATTTTGGGATTGTATGCAATGTATGACCGTGTTGAACTTTATTAGCTGATGATGAACCAGTAAATCGTTATTAGGAATGTACATACCTAAAACATCATCATCATCATCCAGTACCCGACTTCACCCACTGCTGGCCTCAAAAGTTTTGTGCCACATCACATCACACTATCACACTAATAATATTATAAGATGGATGTATGGATGGATGTTTGTCACCTCTTCACGCTAAAACTACTTCATTTTATTTCATTTATTTACAACTATAGGAACGCAAAGGAGCACTTATCAAGTAAAAAAATTACAAATTACTTAACGGATCGGGCTGAAATTTTGTGTACATGTAGTTTTAAACCTGGAATAAAACATAGCCTACTCATTATCCGATAAGTCAGTTCCCATGGGATAGAAATAACCGCAAAACGTTTCTAAAAAATAACGCGTGCGAAGCCGAGGTTAGAAACTATGTCATCTATATACCTTATAATATGTGGCTCCATCAGTACAACTAAAGATCTCCGTAATTGTTTAAGGACGTGGTGCGGCGGCAGATTTGGCCGAAGATCTCAAGAGGCGCAAATATGCAGGTCTCGACAGAGCCTACACATTTGCTCCCCTTGAAGTCGAGACCCTAGGTCCGTGGGGTACCGAGGCTCTTCGGGTTTTAAAAAAACTATCTAAGCATCTGGTCGAAGCGACGCGTGACCCGAGAGCTGGTGAATATCTGGCACAGCGTATCAGCATTGCCATACAGCGTGGCGTCTTGGGGACGCTTCCGACTGGTGTTGATATAGATCAGTTGAGCTATCTGTAGACTGATTGCAAGAGTCGGCAGTTAGCTCAATTGTTTCAATTGTAAATACTAGTATAATTTTCTTTGTGAATAAATTTATTTTTCTTAGGACTAGGTAAACATACACTTAATTTTGTGCCTACTTACTATATTTCCAGCTGCGATAGTATGAATCGTCACGTACATTCACTGAGCTAAATCCGAGAGTTTTGGCTATCTGAACCAAATCTTGAAAATGAATGCAGATAAAGTAATCTAAAACTGTATGAATTATTCAAATGGAATTATAAGATGAATCTCCAAGAGAAAGGAACGGGGTCGAATATAACCAGCTTCTGCACATTGGTTCTGTCGCGAGTAATATTAAAAATTAGAAATGGACAATCCACATAGCATCGTCTAGCCCCAAGCTAAGCAGAACTTGTGTTATGGGTACTAGACTGATATACTTTTTATTAAAGACAGAAAATACCCGGAACACCTGGAACCAATATTTGCGGATCGTACAAACATTTGTCCCAAAGTGAGAATCGAACCCGCAAACCTCCTGCGCGGCCGAAGGTCTGCTGCGCCACATCGATCATCGCGAAAAATAAAACGAAACTTACACTTATAAGCGTTTATGTTTGTAAAATTTGATACGATGTGTTTGGAAACTTTTTGAAACAATAGGGACACATTGACTCTTTCTGAAAGTAGGTCTTAAATTTTAATTATTATCCAGGAAAGGGAGGGAGGGAAAAGAAATCCATATTATTTTAAGATCTAGAAAACCGCAAAACTTTATTTTAAAAGTCTACTTTTCGTAAACAGGCGAAAACGCTGGCAACCTATTTATTTGTGATGTGACGTCATACGGTTCGAAATCTTACAATTGACATTAGAAAACATACATCATTGTAAAAATATAGACAAAATAAATTGCGAATTTCAAGATCCTATCATAAAATTTGCTTAGAGTCCAATGACGTCACAACAAACGTTTTTCAAAAATAAAATATAAAAAATATATTTTTAAATTGAACATCACTTTTAATATCAAAAATCTATAAATATTATTTTCTTTAGTCAAATAGTACAGAAAATATTTAATTATTGCGACAAATTTGAAATGAGTCAAGTAGTTGATTAGCTTATTCAATGACGGAAGGATACGACAAAACCATACCTAAGAAATCCTTGAGGGACTCTCAAGGTTACAAAACTTTTAAGCTTCTATTAGCTTATGATATGACTAAGTTAATTCAAAAGCTTCATTCTATTTCCAAGAAGCTCCCATAATAAAATAAATCAAGTTGCTAAGTAGCCAAGCCCCAACACATCGTCAGTTCAATTTTGGCGGATAGTCAAAAACGCTCGAGATATAAATAACCAAGTTACGTTATCTCTTTCTAGCAATTTAAATTGAGTTCGGAGCTCATTCAGTAGCAAATGAGCCATGAAGTGCGAGCGGGATAGAGAACAACTTAAAAAAGTTTCCCTTTTGGAAAGTTGCTTGTATCGGCAAAGGAACGCAATAAAGTATTTGCATGGAAAGTCTCCGGTGAATTTTTGGAGTTGATTTCGCAAATTCGTAGACGAAGTTTGTCAATCCTTTCTTTATTTAGCGGAAAGTTTAATAAAAATTCGAGGAGAGTTGTATCGTTTGAGTTTCAGGACAAAAAAGATTAGCTTTGCCGTTTCTTTAACTTTTATTTATTGTCAAAAACAATGTCATCTAAATTATACAATACTCTTATCAATAAATAATGAATTAAATTTATACTTTTTATAACTTTTCTGACTAACATTGAATTAAATAAATGATAGTCATGACCTACCTCAGTTGAATACGAATCTACAACCACAATTTCAGTTATGAATTGAATATTCAAATATAGAAACAGCTTCGTCTATTGGAAGTGCAAAGGTAAAAATACGTCGCCCTCTTCAAAAAACCCTCTAATTAAATAAAAGCACGTTCCTTTTCAGAAATATCGACATCTACTCTAATTTACGTGTTCTTCAGATTATTCAAATAGTATCGTATCGGCTGGAGCGCTAATAGAGCCAGTAGATAGGGCACGGCAAAATTGAATACGTCCCAAGCCAATCTCCGCGATAGATGCACTGCTGTGCCTTAAGACACGACCTGAAGCGATCTATTATCACAGGGCTTCTTTGAATTCTTACCTCTGTTGAGTTTTGTTTAAGAACAAAAGCTCTGATTTTATCTTAAATTTGTAAACTTAGTAGGTATGTTTTATGTTTCTGATAATTATGTTTGTCTGTAACTTCATGCCAAATGTGTGGCGACACGCTATAACTATCGACACTAGACAAACCTTACATGGTTTAAAGTGTCGTAGAAATAAGAATAAAATAAGTTTTGAAAATACAATACAATTCAAGATCCATAAGGCGTATTTAAGGCGTTTTGTAAACGGAAACTATGGCGTTTCTTTGGTTCCTTTCGTTAAATAAAAGTTCTGTAGTTTCTGTGCCCTTATTTATTATTATTTTGTGAAAGGTCATGTTTTAATTTTACGATAGAACGTAGCGATAACTGAAAATTCACACCTATTTTATGAATGCTCAAACTTTGGATGAATGTGTGTCTAAACGCCAAAAACACCGAATGGATCAAACTGAAATACTGAACAGATGTAGTTCTAACCTGGAACAGCATAAAGCCTTATTTTTATCCCAGTAAAATGCATCCAAAGCCATGGGCTAGTTATTAGCAAGGTATTGAATAAATCGTAAAACGCTTTTGCCAAACTCAGTCGGGTAGGTAAACTGTAATAGTGTAGAGCGGATTGGCCCGATAATACGTATTTCTGAAGGCTAACTCTTAGCTTTTTCGATTTCAGCTGCAGGAAGGAAGATCTCGCGACAAATGATTCAGAGACTCGCATAGATTTAGTTGAAAATAAACGACTCAGCTTCACGTATCTTCTAGACTAGGAACCCCTGGAGTCTAAAGCTGAATAGAGTGTGCTAACTCTTCTCAAAGGGAAAAAGACTTATCCATATTAATTTAACAAATGCGTCTGTCTTTTATCTTTTCACTGCCAAGGATCTTAATAAAATTGAATAAGGAGATAGATTTATTATAATCATCCAAAAAGGCTACTTTTTAACCCCCGACGCAAAAAGAGAGGGGTGTTATAAGTTTAACGTGTCTATCTGTGTATCTGTCTGTGGTATCGTAGCTCCCAAATGGATGAACTGATTTTCGTTTAGTTTTTTTTGTGTCATAGATAATTTTATCCCGAGTGTTCGGGGGGGGGGGGGGGGTTTTAAATTTTTAATTTTGTTCTTATATATATAATTTTGTTCTTATATATTAGTCACAAATTAAAATATATTATATTTTAATTTGTGACTAATATAACATGGATCTAAATAGATTTTTTGTATGGTCTGAAATAAATGAATTTTATTTTATTTACTATACGAAAAAAGCACGTGCGGAGATGAAGCCGGCGAAACTTCCAACTAAGTACAGTAAGGTGTGGACCCCAATTGAATAGCGTTGTAAAAAATGTTGGCAGCATAAGGAAATATGGCTTGATTCGGCATAAAATAAATACATACCTACGGTCTTTACCCCGCGTCCGATTATACCCCAACGCACAATTTGAATAACTACCTACCTTATATTCATCATTTACTTCAATGCATTATGCAAAGCCAATGCGTCTTGCAACGCACAGTACCATTCAAATTATCTCCTCGAAACCCTCGATGTCACTCAACTGAAGCCTCGTCGAGCTGAGAACCGTCAACGGCGTAAACATTTTTACAACACCAGCCTATCTGGGCCTACCGCTCCCCGCTGTGGGACCACAATAAAGGTGAGACAGGGGTGATTGGGACTGATGGCACAGATCAGGGTAGCCTGGCTGGAGGCAGGCGCCAGGGTTCTTTATGGTGACGATGCGTGAGGCGCCTGTAAGGCGAGTGATGACGTCGTTAAGAGGTTAATTGTTTCGGTTTTGTGACGTAGGTATAACGTATTTGTTTTTGATTGGTTCTCGCACATTGTATCTTAAACTCATATCTTTTAGTTATGGCATTTTATCTAAGCTATGGGTCAATAAATGTACAATTTAAAGTACCCCAGACAGTGGACGCAGTTTTGATCCGTGACCCATTGTATAAAAATTGATGATAGGTCATTTGACCTGGATAACCTGAATTTGACTTAATATTTATTTAGAAAGAAAATGACAATCATTATAATAGAAACAAATCAGAACTAGTCTTTACAATTGAAACAATTCAGCTAACTGCAGACTGTTGCAAACAATTTAGGTACAGGTAGCTCAACTGATCCATAGCAATACCAGTCGGAAACGTCCCCAAGACGCTGGCTGCATTGCCCAGCTGTATGGCAACGTTGATGCGCTGCGCCAGATACTCACCAGCTGTCATATTTTTTTTAAAAATTGGTTGTCTGTAAAGTCGGTTTACTGACGATAGTTAAACGTGACAACGTCTCAGAGCGAGGTAACACCGCATGAGGTAACGCCGCATGAGGTAACGCCGCATGAGGTAAAGCCGCATGAGGTAACGCCGCATGACGTCATGTTTTTTCGTGCGTGCAGCCGGCTCTATCGAATTATAAGACGTTGTCACGTCAAAACCCGCAGCGCCTCGGTACCCGACGGACCAAGGGCCTCGACTCCAAGGGGAGCAAATGTGTAGGCTCTGTCGAGACCTGCACATTTGCTTTTATTTAGTCTAATCTAGTGTACTATATACTATATATATATATCAGGAGGTAACGCCGCATGAGGTAACGCCGCATGAGGTAACGCCGCATGAGGTAACGCCGCATGACGTCATGTTTTTTCGTGCGTGCAGCCGGCTCTATCGAATTATAAGACGTTGTCACGTCAAAACCCGCAGCGCCTCGGTACCCGACGGACCAAGGGCCTCGACTCCAAGGGGAGCAAATGTGTAGGCTCTGTCGAGACCTGCACATTTGCTTTTATTTAGTCTAATCTAGTGTACTATATACCTACTATATATATATATCCACTGCGGTGTCTATTACTTTCTTATCCTACTTATGTAGGAATATAAAATATATACTCAGCAAACCTGAAAATTCAAGAAACACACAAAGAAAAGCATATCAACAAGTGGCAAATGATGGTGCGATAAATAACAAGCGTGCCTTATGAGTAATGAGAGTAAATGACTTGTGAATAGTGCCGCTTTGAATATAAATAAGGTTATTTGATAATAAGAGGTTTTTCCTGGTTACAATAATATGAACACACTGTGTATGTACGCACACGAGACTGGCTAGACGAAATAATTTATTATGGAAGAAAAGAAAAAACCTAACTTTGATGCCCACACCCTAAAAACAGAAATGCTGCTGATCAAATTAGACAAGGCAACGGTACTCATTATTTAATTTAATAGGTACCCAAAAAAACAAAATGTTCAGTTTTGTTATCATACAAGTGTGCTCAAATATTGGAAACACAATATAGCACAAATCACGGTAAATATACAGAGTGGTACAAATGAACGTTACCTGGACGGCAAGGACCCGAAATATTCAAGATAACAAATTTTACTCAAAGGAAACATTTATTTTTCAAAAGAAGACGAACTGCATTCACAAAATTTTCAAAAGCAGCATTGTCCCGGTACTGAAACCTACCAAAATCCAAAAATGTAATGACGCGACGTGTATTTATGACACCGATCGTTAGAGTCAGTTATCAGAATCAAATCTACTAATACATAAGGTACTAAATTAAAGGAAGACCACGAAATCTGGAACGTTTCAGGGTCATGCCGTCCAGGTAACTTTCGTTTGTACCTACATTGACGGCAGTGTAGGTGGTATAATAAAATAATAAGTAATTTTAGTGCTTGTAAATATTAATAGTTTCAAAAGTTAATGTAATAAACATGCCAAAGGCAAGTGAATACCCTAAGATGTAGTTCATAAGTAATAGTTAAGAATTTATTATAGAAATGAAAAATAGTTAAGAATTCCCGTCTCACCGAATAGTCAATACAATTGCCGACGCTCAAAGTTCTAGAACTTTGGGCCTTAAACTCGGGCGACGGTGTCAAAGGAATTTGAAGCCTTGATACGAGTTGTTCGGCAGTTTTTGTTAAGGCTTGGTAGGCCAGCAGAGGCCGCATTTTAGTGATTTTTAAAGTCATCTGAGACTTAGGAAATAGGGTTTAAAATTCTGAAAAAAAGATTTATAATAGTCAAGGATCTAGTCTAGTCAAAGTCGCATTCAGTTAACAGATCTAATGAACTTCACTCGATAGAAAAAAATCCCAAAGATACCCTCTTTTCTAATGTTTTTGTTAATGTTTTTTCACTAGCGAACTACTGATATGTTACTTTTTTTTGTACTCAACTAAAGACACTTAGTATTTCTAAACGAATTCGCAGATTTTGACTTGTTAACATGATTTTCTTAATCACCATGTTTAAATAACTACAAAAAACACGAGCGCCTCGGCTTGGCAGGCGCGCGTTTTCCCTTACGCCCACTGCTGCAGGAATACCTCGCCTTAAGTTATATAAGAACAACTTTATACATTACTAACTGACTCTAAATTCTCTTGACTGCCTCGTTGGTCTAGCGGTCAGCTTGTTCAACAACTGAGGTCCTGGGTTCGAATCCCGGGTCGGGGCAATAGTTGATATTGGGGTTTTTCTAGCAAGGAAAATTCACAGTAGCAGTCTGGAGTCAGGAAGTTGGCGGTGTTACACCCCCGTGCCTCGGAAAGCACGTTAAGCCGTTGGTCCTGCGCCTGACTTCTCCTCGGTCGTGTCGATCTGTCGTCCCATCGGATTATGAAAGAGAGGGAATAGAGAGTGCGTGTGTGTTTGCGCACACACTGATGCACTGTAATATGTCCTGCGCACATCGCAAGTCTTCTTTGAAACTGGCCGCCGTAGCCGAAATTCGGCTAAAAGGACATCATCATCAGAGTAAAGGTAATTTGTTTCTAATGGGTAATCACTGGATCAGCCCACCAATTACAGTAGCAAATGGCAATGGGGAACGCAACAATGGGGATCATTTTGGCAGCCTTAGCGCTGTCCAAATCTTTTGAAACTTGAAAGGAGGTATATTTAAGCCAATAAATTTCCCCTATTCAAGTTTTATAAGATTTAGATACCATTAAGGCTGCCAAAATGATCCCCATTGTTGCTTTCCCCATTGCCATTCGCTACTTTAATTAGGGGCCTGGTATAGTTACATTATCCTTAAGTCACGATATTTAGGTTGCATCCAGGATATAAAAATAAAGATACGTTTATTTGACCAAGTACAGCACAGACATAAATAGGTACATACAGTGCTGTACAGATTAAGTGAGCGAACCGCGAGCAGAAGCTACAGTAATGTACTACTAGTTACTAGTCAGTTAAGTTACCTCTAGATTGTTTGCACCAGTCTGCAATTAGCTCAAATGTTTCAATTGTAAATACTAATTCTAATGTTTCTATTTTCTGATTGTATGATTGTACTTAAGGACTATGTAAACTTACAGTAAGTACAACTTACAGAGATACTTACTTAGATATTAAGTTATTGGTTACGTAGTTATTAATTACTTAAATAAGTACTTAGATTCTCATAAACTTTGGCATGGTCTGATTTCAACCAACGGTTACCGAACGTGCACTTTCGACAGCAAAATTAACCACAAAGAGTAATCGTCCAATCTACAATCATTTGCATCGCTAATTCCACCGTAAAAGTAGCTCAAGGCTGTCTAAATTAATTTTATACGAAACTTCATTTTAAACCAAAGTTTTAATACGTAACTGGTAATAACAGTGCCCTACATTTCAGAAGTGAAATAATATCTCACTCACGAAATTTTTGGCATCGGAACAGATGCTAAGCTATACAACTGCTACGTAAATGCTACAGCTGCTACGGCGCTACGCCTGTGCTACGTCATGCACGCTTAGTTACACTCATAATGGTGTAGGGAATTAATTTTCTTTGAGATCTTTCACCGACTTCTTTGAAAAAGTTCTGACATCAATAAACGCTTTTGTAAATGGATGTTGAAACCCAAAATGATGGTCAAAGTTTTTTTTCCAAATATGATTGTGTGACCACACATACTGTCGTCCGAGCTCTAAGACGGAAAACATGCTATGTGATGGCGTTATCTGACAGATGGTACATAAAGTGACTTGACCACTATAATTTATCTCTTATCAAAAGTAAAGTCACTGGTGTTCAGAACTTATTGTATGCGAACTGAAACGTAAATCTAACAATGAAAGTTCCAGTATTTACTACGACAAAATAATGCTACCCTAAAAACTGCACCACAACTCATTTCTCCCAAGACGTCGCAGTAATTGATGTCTTGCCAACACGATGTTGGAATCTCCCAGAACTTTCCGAACAATATATTAAAAATCCGGCTGAACCGGTGCCAAACCGAGGCTTTAAACACTTTTATATCGCTTCACACAATACACCCTAATGTTCAGGTTCCAGTTGCCAACAAGTTTGTGTATAAATCGCGGTGAGTGCGGCTCGCAGATAGCTGGGCCGAGCTGCTGGCACGGAACAAAGTCTCCGATTTAACGGTAAGAGGTTTGTGAATAGTAATGTAAGTTTAGTTGGTGAGTCCTGAGTTGGCACGTGTGGTGAGCCCTTGGTAATGTTCGGCATTATGGGTTTTGTCGTGTCATTGAAAGCTGATAAAAGAAATAATACTCTAGCAGTGAGTTTCGCGAACAAAAGTCTCATTTGTGCTTATTTTAAGTACTTTAAACGAACGCTTCGTGTAAAGGCGCACACCCGACCTAAATCAGCGCCACTGAGGCGGTTATAAAGGCAAAGATACGAAGTTTCTTTGCTCACCGTCGTGGCCAAAAAGGGCAACTTCGCATCTCTGCCCTATACAAAATAAAACTTATACAGAGGCATTAAAAATAAGTTTATGATAGGTATCACAAACTGCAAAATCAATTTTGGACATTCATTCGTTTAATATAGGTGGTGGCGCTGATTCGGGTCGGGTAAGCGTTTTAAAGAGTTAGGTACATGATGTCACAAATATCTCTATACTTCGACAGTCTTCTGCGTTATACGAAAACCTCTTCATGCGTCCACTCCTGAACATTCGTCGTCCAATCTTACTTATCTAAACCTACCAGCAAATTTACGGGTAGGTTTAACAACGTAATGACACCCAAAAGTTTTAACAAGCTCTCCTTATTATTAAAATGTTCATTTTCATTCACTTTTGTGCACTAATTGCATACAAAATATGTTCGCCGCAGTATTCTACTAATTATGTTCTTGTTGCACATCAAAATTCAGGGCAATTTGGAGTTGCACAGCAGAACATGACATAGAATGGCCGGTTCGAATGTCATTATGCAGGCTCTGCAAGAAACCCTCAACTGATGTGTAGTGTTCCGAGTACATGATTTAGATGTTTTTCGATTTACGGTTATCAGACAAATGTATTGGTTGGCAAATTTAAACGCTTCTTTTGCAAGTGGAACACCCAAGGTTTAATCTGTCATTGCAGATGTACCATCAATTTTATTGATTAACAAATGAGCGATTGCTCATTTTTTAATCAGGTTTAATAAACCATCTTCGAATTCCTGAATATTTACATCGTTATTTAAAGTTATTATGGAGAAATAGCAATGGCCCGGTAATCATTTTTTATGTCGGTCAGTCGAGGTCATTTGCTATACTAAGACGAAAGAATCATCAAAATCGGATAACGATTGGCGAAGATATCAAGGCGAATTAAGAACCTACCCCGTCATTGAGAGAACTTGGGAGTTGATACACACCGTGGGATGCATTCCATAGTTACAAAAAGCTAAACCACGCCAAAAGCTTTACAGCTACGGAACAACAAGCTAAAAATTTCACAGACGAAACGATAAATCATGGTTTCGTTCCTGATGGACACGTAATCCATTGTGAATTATTCCGGAGGTGATACAGGGAGGAAGCGCTTAGGCCGAGTTCTTGGCACGCGGCCCTCAATAACCGCCGGACTGATGCTCCTATTCTGGAGATAACGATAAGAGCTGAAGTATTGGCTGACTGAGTTTTATTGGGGGAAGATGAATCGTACTCTGATCGGGGGTTCAGTTTGTTTCATTTGATTTACTCCGTTCATAAAATAAAGGGTTATTGTTAATCTAATCGCTGCTTGTAGGTACAGTTTTAGGAATTTTACTGCGGGAAAAAGATGTTAGCTAGATGTAACTTATTTACTTCATTATATTGGTTTTAAAAACATTATTTCTTCGCCCACTTCGCGAATATAATAAACTAGTTTATACAACGGCATGCGTTGTTTCTATGGAAACATTTAAAGGTTATTTCTATCCCATGGGAACTGATATATGGGATAAAAAGAAAGCCCATTTTTTATTCCAGGCTTAAAACTATGTGCTGGATGTATACATTGCAATTTCAGCTCGATCCGTTAAACAGTTTTGGCGTGAAGAGGTAACAAACATCCATCCATACATCTAAACATACAACTTCCACATTTATAATATTAGTGATACTCATTTTTTATTGCAAACATGTTGTACAGTGAGACTTGAAGATTGCAAGTTCCAAACATGTACTCTGCTAGGGCACTGCGATTATGTTGCTAGGTTGCTCGTACACTTATGTGTACCTATCTACAGCCACAGAGGTTGATGGTTTAATCTTGCGGCAGAAACCTCAGCAAATAACAAGATAGGTAACGATAACGCAAGTAATGACCTATTTTATGGGCTACTAGATTCTGTCCGCGGCTTCGTACTTATTTCTTTTACCCGGGATAAGTAGTCGTCTTACACATTGAATTTCGATTTTTCGAAATCTTGTTTTGAAAAAAGTTAGAATTTTTTTTTTCATATTCGTGTTATGAAAACGTGTTTCAGAAAAAACCAGCAAAAAACATGTGTCTACTTTTGTATTACAGGATATTCCTGTAATATTTAAATAATGCAAAAGTACGTATAAAATAACACAAATAGGACGAAAAAAAACTTTATTTGTTGCAAAAACAATAAAAAAATATTCTAAATTGTGAATCTAAAAAAATAGTTGATTTCCTCGGGGTTCAGAATCACCCCCTTTCGGCTAAGTACAGCCATTCCGTGGCACCCTGTATAATTATTTCCGGTCTAAGCCTTCATGCGTGCGAAGTTTCAGCCCGATCTGTACAGTAGTTTTTGCGTTCTCTTGTGACAAACTATCTGCCTAACAAAACTGAAAGCTCAAACAAACTTGCCAATAGAATATTAGTAGGTTATTCAGGTTACTTGACAAGGCTACAAGGCATCAGAATAAGACAGCAACCACACTTTGAAATTGCGTTCGGGCGGCGAACAAAAAATGTATATTACGAAATTCAGCTGCCGACCGCAACCAACTTGCATGGAGTTTAGAACAACAGAAGCGCTCACGTGGCTGCAAAAAGTGCTGAAATTGCTGCAAGATTTGTGTTATGGTGCTTTAGTAGTTGAGCTACAATTGTATAGCGCAATTGGTATGATTCGTAAGTTGCCGCTTTTTAAAGCTATTTTTTTACGAAAATCAAGAGCGAGTACTCATTAGGTGTTTTGAAGTGCGCGCTTACGCACGCGCCCTGATTATTCTGGAAACCTACTCGGAAAAGGAATATCCAAGTTTCGTTTTCGTTGTCGTGCAAAACCAACTTTTACATCGCTTGCATATGATTAGCGCTTGCACGAAAACGAATCAGAAACTTCGATTTCGTTATTAAGGGTACGGGCTATGGCCAATATCTGTTACGCGCTTGAATAGGAGCTTGGATATGGGTGTGTACGGATGAATCGGCCCAGATGGTTTTTATAACACGCGTTACCAAACGCGCTGTAAAACGTCCCATGTGTACAATAGTGTAGATAACATAGACAGATCCCAGATCAGGAAATTTTTCTTAAGTCACCATTTTGTGCTCATAGACTGTCGTTTGTTTATAGACTGTCCATTGTTTAAAGATTTCATGAAAGGAATTTAAATTTTGAAAGTTTTCAAAATTTTAATTATTATTATTATTTAATAAGCGACAAAATGCACAATAGTAAGAATAATTCTTATCCAAGCAAGTAGGGAATGAGCGCCTAGAGGCTTATGACACTGGCAATTTGCGAAACGATTTAAAAGCGTGGCTCGCGGTGTGCGATTCGCGATCTAAAAGCTCGCTGCGCAATCGCCTCGCTTTGAAATCGCTCGCAAATGGCCAGTGTTATAAGGCTCTTAGAAACGGTTTATAATGTATTGGTAGTAATTTCTTCTAAAATGCGACTCTGAAAGCGTGAATTTAAAGGCAAATGTTGCCAGCGCAAGGATCAACCCCTTGTTTGTTCCTTTCATAAAACACTTGAATTTAACGATTCGTTCGAGATGCGCATAAAACGTTACAAATCTAATTACTTAAGGCACTTGAAGCGAGGTATATAAACAGGATAATTTCTTGATTTATTTGGGGCGGAGCACTTATTCCGTGATCGGTCGTAAAGATGCAAAATATAGGCATTTGGGTGATGGCGATTGAGAAGGTTTATAGGTTTTTTATCAGGTAATGGAAAAGTTCTGAGGATTATTGGATCAATTGGTTCGCTCACGGAGAAGTTATGTCCTCGCTGGAGTTTTTACTGCCAGTGTATTGATGCGCACCTGAGACATGCTAAAGTACCTATCTTCTTAGAGTAAGTACCAATTTTATACATTCATCTAATTCATGGTATACTATTGTGCTATTGGTTGACTCTACCTACGTTAAAAATGTATTGTTTTGGATTTGTATAACTTTAGCTTACTTTTATTTACCTGATAACTTCTCATTTTGCATGTTAATGCTGTAAATCTGTGTCTACGGAAAATTCGACTAAAACAATTCGTCTAATACAATTCAACTAAAACAGTTAGACTGAAACACAATTCGACTAAAAACATTTCGACTAATGACAACTCGACTAAAGCAATTCGACCTTGATTTGACCCGACTTGTAGGCCTCCCACCCCCGCGAAGCGAGGGCGGGCGTGTTTGTGGCGACTCTGTGACTGAAAGGGTGTGTATATGTATAATTGCACCCAGAGCCATATGATGACACAAAATTTTTCGTTGTTATAACGAATTGTTTTAGTCGTTAGTCGAATTGTTACTAGTTAAAATGTTTTTTGTCGAATTGTGTTTTAGTCGAATTGTTTTAGTCGAACTTTCCGCAAAGCGTAAACCTGACCATGGTAAACTAGAGATACTATAGATTGACATAAGACCAATGTACACATTACCACCGATGGCAATAAATAGCAATAAATTCATTTATCATTTACAGAGCAAATAGTCAGTGGGTAGTCGATAACTTATTGGGCACATGATGATAAGCAAGGTCACTTATAAAATACTATACTAATATATATCCATACCAATATTATAAATTCGAAAGTAACTCTGTCTGTGTGTCAGTCTCTTACCTTTTCAGGCCTAAACGGCTAAACGGATCTCAATGAAATTCAGCAGGTAGGTAAATCGTATCCCGGGGACGAACATAGGCTACTTAAAAATTGCGTGCAAAGCCGCGGGCAGCAGCTAGTATTATATAATTATAACTTTCAATGCACCTTTTTACGGACCTAAGATTTTATTTAGTACGGACTATGGTTTCACATCAAAAATAGATAATAAATAATGCTGGACAATACACACAGCATCATCTAGCCCCAATCTAAGCAGAGCTTGTGTTATGGGTACTAGATGACTGTTATAAATAATATAATACATTACATACATAGATATTTTTGACGACAAGATCACCCGGAACAAATTTTTGTAGATCGTACAAACATTTGTCCTAAAGCGGGAATCGAACCCGCAACCTCCTGCGCCGCAGGTGGACCTTCGTTCGCCGCGCCACGGAGGTCGTCGTTGGTAGTCAGGTAAAAAGTAGGTAAGTAACCAAATAATCAAATCATCTCAGATTATCTCACTCAGATTATTTACTTTAAAACTTTTAATATAATATCCACCGGTAGAGCTTCGTAGGTGAGATCCAATTAACCAACTTTAAAAGCGTGCAGGTTATTAATTTAAACCGTGAGGCATCTTTGGCACAGCTTAGATATTGTAGCTGATCAATTATACACCTGAATTACTTACTCGAAGGATTTGTTTCGTTGTTGCTTCTTGAAGTAAAATGTATGTTGAATCTACAACGAAAACAGTTTTTATACAGGGTGCCACGAAAAGGATGCAGTAAGCCGAAGGGAGGTGATTCTGTAGGGGAACAACTTGTGAATAACGATTTTGAGTTTCGAATTTAAATTTTTTGCAAGAACGAAAGTGTTTCTTTTCTTCTACAGGGTGTGTAGAAGAAAGGACAGGAAAACTTGACTTTCCGTGGCCTGTATACGCTTTTTTAATTAGTATTTTTTTTTCTGATAATGTATTGAAGCAAAACAATGTAGTGAAATTGTGTGGTATAGAATACCTAAACATTGCTAACAAAACAATACGTAGAAAAACAAATACCTGCAGGGCATGTCATGTGAAACCCAAAAATACAAATTGGCGGCCTCATCATCATCATCAAGTTAGTCCAGTGCTGGACATGTGATATGGGACAGATAGTGAGTAAACTGTTTAATTTTTGCTATGGCCGAGCTGTGTCTTGAGATTGTTCCGGGTATAACTATCGGCTTACTCAACTTCCTTCCGAATGGAATGTACGATATTAACCTCTGCGTGGTCCAAGTGTAAACCTCAAAGGAGTTCCATTGCTTTATAATATGAGGAACAATTTTTGTCATTCGGTAAAACCGAAATTCGAACGGACCCTTTTTGCAGGATACCATAAACAGGATAATCGTGTAAATGCTAAAACACCCGTCTACGGAAAAATCGACTAAAACAATTCGTCTAATACAATTCGACTAAAACAGTTAGACTAAAACACAATTCGACTAAAGCACGAAGACCTTGATTTGACCCGACTTGTAGGCCTCCTACCCTCGCGAAGCAGGGGGGTCAACATTAACTTACTCCTAACGAAGCCCGTCCAACCCCCGCGAAGCGGGGGAGGGGGCGGGTTCGTGGCGACTCTGTGACTGAAAGGGTGTGTATATGTATATGTATAATTGCACCCAGAGCCATATGATGACACAAAATGTTTCGTTGTTAAAACTAATTGTTTTAGTCGTTAGTCGAATTGTTACTAGTTGAAATGTTTTTAGTCGAATTGTGTTTTAGTCGAATTGTTTTAGTCGAATTGTTTGAGACGAATTGTTTTAGACGAACTTTTCGCAAAGCAAAAAACCTGCAAAAAACATTACCTGCAAAAAACAGGATACTGCCGTGGAAAAGGAAACTGGTTCCAATTTTAAAACATAAAACAAAAGACTACTAGATTAGTACCTACCAAAATGCTTCCGTAAATCTGATTCCATTCTCTGATTTTAAAATAACTGAAAGTTTTATTTCTATTATCTTTATTATAAAGAAAACTAGCTCCTGCTCGCTGCTTCTGGATAGTTTTGCTATTTTTTAAAAGCAAAAAACGCGTTCAGCTTATATCATGGACTAACGTTTCATAATTCCATAACCAACGCAACATCAACCGCCTACTCCATTAATGTTCGATAAATTGCTGCACAAATTCCATAATTTGTTAATTAAAATTGCTCACTGGTCCTTGTATCTAGTAGTTTATCAAATTGCTACTATTTGAGATAGAGATAGAACTGTAGAGTACAAAACATGATAGTTATTTGAAAATAAGACATAAAAAAATAAATCGTGCACTTGAAAAAAAGCAATGAGGGTTTTTCTAAAATTGTCTACTGCTTGTCCCATATCTTACAACTTTGCGACAAGATTACGTCATCAGTCAAAAGTAAAAGATCCTACAACTAAAGGATACATTCTACCGTAGCTGATTTTTAAAGAAAAAATTAAGAATACACTGACTGACGAATTTGTCAAAAAGACAACTTACAGAAAATGACTGTTATGAAGGAAATGCGATTTATTTTACCTAGAATCGGTTTCGCATAAAATCAGCTTTTGTCTTATCTAATAAAAATAAATAAAATAAAATTCATTACTAAAATAAATTATATAAAAACAGTTACGATGTAGATTGTAAATTACGATACCTTGACTCTCGTGAGATGTTTAGAATACTTTTCTTGAGACATTAGAAATACATACGTGGGGTATTCCGAATATCTCACGAAAAGTATCCTCAATATCCCACGAGAGCCAGAGCACCGTGGTTCTCGTGAGACGCTGGGAATAATCATGCGTGAGAAATTGGGAATAGGCGCCTCTCATGTTAGATGTTGGGAACGACACGTTATAAAAAAGAAATCAAATAATATCCCCAAAACTTTTCGACTTGAACCCGCAGCCTTCGCCGACCTCTGTGGCGCAGCGGGCGAAGGTCTGCCTGCGACGCAGGAGGTTGCGGATTCGATTCCCGCCTCGGGACAAATGTTTGTACGATCTGCAGACATTTGTCCAGGGCGTTCTGGATGTTTTCTATGTATAATAAAAAATATCTATCTATGTAGTGTATTGTATTAAGTATATCAGTTATCTAGTACCCATAACACAAGCTCTGCTTACCTTGGGGCTAGATAATGCTGTGTGAATTGTCCAGCATTTTTTATTTATTTATTATTATTTATCCTTCCCTTAGTACGGGAATGTTCCATTTGGCTCACCAACTACACCACGAGGTCAAGTGACGCAGGAGTCCCAAAACTTTGGGACTTCCTACGGACTCTAGGGCTGTTAGCTCCACCTACAGGGGAATCATTGAAGTTTATCCAATCCCGTTCAAAGACTAAAGTTACATTTAGTTCGTTTGACGAGAGGTATCGCATTGTTATATTCTAAGATTCTGTGATAATAGTGCGTAGGCCCTCACACTCAGGGTAATTTCTAAGAAATCAAATAATATCCCTAATAAATCGACTTCGAAGGGATTTAAACCTCCATCTTTCCCTTAGTACGGGAATGTGCTAACCAACTACACCACGAGGTGAAGTTATAAATACTTAACAACAAAAAATTTTACGGTTGTTGTCGCTAAGGTTTAGTGCAACTCTGCCTTTAAGAGGCCCCCAACACAGCCTGCACGTCGAAGATTAAAGGGAACAATAAAAAATGTTATAGCGTCTTTGGCAATTCATCAATGGATTTGTCGTCAAGTGGTTTTATCTTGTTTTTATGGATGACATTCTGTAAGGAAAAATTAGGCAGAGCTAAATTATGGAAGTCGATTCATCAAGTCATTTTGTTCTCGATTTGATACCTACTGATCAGTGAAACCACAGGAATAACTTGATATAGCTTGGTATAGTAAAAAGTTAGTTTAAATACCTACTGAGCTTCTGATGGTAGCTTCATGCGCATTTTTTCACCGACTTCTAAAACAGGAGGAGTTGTTAGTCGTTTTATTTTAGGTTTTTAATTTTTAAGCTCTTAAAATTATGTGATGCCCAGTACAATCTGAGGAGGAGACTACAAAGTAATCAAATCTGGAGGATGTGAACGTCGCAGTACAATACTGTCAATCCAGGTCTAGAACTATACTAGCCATTGCCTTATCCTATTCCTTTATTTATTTTTTAGAAAACTAAAAGTCGATATGTTTTTTAATATTTTCCCTTGTTCTGTGATCAAAGCTGAACCCCCCTTAAAGTTTGGTATTTATGCACCCTGTATTTATGCAAAATTTAAGGCCATTTAATAGTTGCAGTGCGAGTGAAGTGGAAACAAACATCCAAATTTTTGCATTTATAATTTTAGGATCCACAGATTGTAGTCCAAAGACTAACTGAATAAAGTGTCAAAACATAAACATTCATATTAGAAGCTACAAAATCAAATTACTAACAGCAAACTGACTACTCTATTTCCATACAATTTTCGGAAAATGTAATATTAGTATCTAAATACGAACCATCTACAGAGATACGTCAAAACAATTCTTGTCAAGCAAACTAACTGAAATTCAGTATCACTGTCCCAAAGGAAAACAGTTACTAAAATTCACGAAACACAAAATAAGTACTGAATTTCAGCACTAGCTGCTACAAAATTGTACTGTTAACAGCAGAAGTGCTTGCCTATCTTCGCTTTAACCTTAAAAATAACTACCAGAACTTTGCCTTATTTGGAACGATAGCTGCTGTCAAATGTTACTAATTCGAGGTTTCAACGTTTTACGGTTAGGCTAGATCTTAAAAGTTTAATGTGCTTTTGTTTCCGACTGTATTTACATATAAAATGTCGGCTCGTTCCTTCAGACTAGACGAGACACATCATTTGCATTTTATTAAAATCTAAATTTTATTTTGGAGGCATGGCTTCCCGCCTACATTGCTTTCTGGCATAACGTTGTAAACCTTTGTCCATACATGTTGAGTTTCATATGCAACTTGAATTGAAGTTGCAATATTGAACCTTAGACAGATGAATGAATGAATATACTTAGGACAGACGTTGAATATAACGGAACTCTATGGAATATATAGACGCATGTTACACGCAACGGAATTGATTAAAAGAATTGATGAAATAGTCAATTCTGATGACGCAATATAATATGACTTCACCTATTAATTGATCCAACCACAGTCATGTTCGAAATCGAAAACGACGTGTCTCAAAAGATGGAGACAACCTAAAGTCCTAAAACTAAAAGTTTTAATAGGCTAAAATGATCTCCACTAACTTTGCATGCGAGAATGCAGGGCAAAGGGGGCTTCTGGCAGAAGCAAAAGGGACCGGCAGTTGTAATTTACAGCATTTAATTAATAGCACACATTGTCCGTTTGTACTCGTTCTGCTCGCTCTCGATCAGTTTTTGGCTGAAAATCAGTGTATGAAACAAAAAAATTCACTGAGCCATGTCCTATTTGTCGTGCTGCAGCACACGCAAACTTACCTACATTAAGTTAGGTCCTATATACTTACTTACTTTTTAAAGTGCTTGTTTGATTGATTAAACTTTTTGTACTTGTGTTTAAAATTGTATATCTTTGTTAATTGTATGTGTGTCTGTAGTACCAAATATTTTTTATCTATCTTTCAGTTGGTGATCACAGCCTTGTGTGATGATTAAGATGCCAAAATTTCACCCGCAGCAAAAACTAATTATTTTTAGTGAATGAATTAATAAAATTGCTTTATTACTTTGCCAATAGGCTTAAGGTGGGATCTTTGCGTCGGGCGTAATGAATTCCACCCATTTGATTTTAATTATGTCTGCGTGTAAGCTCTCCTTATCCTGATATTAAAAGGCCTGAAATTAATTGAGTTATTTGTTGTTTTATGAACGTTTCTTGGTACGGTTGATTAAACTTCAATGTGGGTTAAGCTTTTGTTACTCCACTTCTATATGATAGGTATGTTATGGGATATTTCCCACAACATACCCATCATATAGAAGTTCTAATCATTTCACCTGATAGAATATTTTCAATCGTGTAAAAGAATAAGAAATATTTACTATAAACAAGCTTCTGCCCGCGGCTTTGCACGCGTTGTTTCTATGGAAACGTTTTGAGGTTATTTCTATCCCATGGGAACTTATTTATGGGATAAAAAGTCGCCTATGTTTGATTCCAGGGTTAGACTTACCTGTATGCAAATTTTCCGCCTGATCCGTTCAGTAGTTTGGGCGTGAAGAGGTAACAAACATCCATCCATCCAAACTTTCACATTTATAATATTAGTGTGATGTGAGCGGGTTAACTACGAACCTAGTTTGTGTAGTGACTAGTGAGTGTCGAGATGCGGAACGGGCGCGACGCGAACCGTACTCATCCTTATGAAGTCTCTCGTTAATGGATGAACCGTTTTAGTGTTCCTCTAACAGTCTAACACGATCTAGGTTTGTAGTTAACTCGCTTGCATTCATAATGAATTCATTAAACTACGAAAGCTTTTATAGTAAGACTAGCTGCGCCCCGCGGCTTCGCTCGCGTGGACATTTATGTTTCCCACTTTCTTAATTTTTTCTTTGCTATAAACCTCACGGAGCCCGAGACCTTTCCAACGAATGCAAAACCGTGGAATTCGGTTCGTGCGTTCTGGAGTTATAGCGTCAGGAAGGAAAACCCGACTTATTTTTATATAGTAGAAGAATTAGACTAATTCTCTATTAATTAGCTGTTTATGTATACTGGGTTTCCCGAAACTCAACGTCAAGCCGAAAACGGAGAACAGGTGGGCTCATGACGACCCAGAAAAACTACAAAATCATGGGTTTATCTTCAATGGTTCCGACTTTTTACTGAAAATCATAAATTCTCTGCCCGGCGCCAAACTTTTCTATGCTGTGACTACAAATGTAAGATATGAGTTAGAGTGAAACAGGTAGAGGAGAGATCTATAGTCACAGCATTGAAAACTTTGACGGCGGACAGAGACCCATGATTTTGTGGTTGTTCTGGGTCGTCATGAACTCACCTGTCCTATGTTTTCAGCTTGACGTTGACATTCGGGACACACTGTATACATAGATATTTTTAAGGTTAAAGCAAACAATAACCGATTGTGAATCTTCGTATTAGTTTCAATGTTTATCTAGCAATTTATTAGAATAGGTGAAAAGGTTAAAACTACTTCACAATAATTTTATTACCGTCTGATTTCGTTTTCTCTTCAGTAGAGAGCAGTAAAATTTCAAAATCAAATTTTCATACCTCAAAACTGCATTAAGTGCTTTAGAATGCATATTTCAATTCAAGATACGCATAAAACTTCCCCAACAAATCAAACTGTAGGTACTCAAGCAAACTAGAACTCAAGAGACATAAAAATTCAAGTTTAATTCACAAGTATTAAAATTCAAGTTACCAATTTTACAATTCCTGGCATGAGATTTTTAATGCGAAAACATAGACTTACTAGTCCATTAGTGAGTCAGAAAGTCTTGGAGGTTGGCTGCCTGGGTAAGGGCGTAGACACATGATTATGTAGAATATTTTACAAAAAAATATCCAATTACGAGAAAATCGCCACGAATAGTCTCAATGCTACTAAATAAAACGTTAAGTGCGAGGCGCAACGGAAAGTATGTACCCTGTAGGTTTTGGTCTTTTAAATTTTTTTGGAATTTTTTTTTTGTGAATAAACTACAAATTTGCTATTTTTATTTGTTTATTAAAATACTTACACTATTTTTACAGGGGCCCCTAATGCAATAGTGTAAAAAGTCTATATAAATTAAAATTAAAAATTAAAATTACATGAACTAAAAACTTAAATTACACAATAATATATAAAATTCGTCAATATACAATGTTAAATTATTTTACAACAATATAATAATTATTCACTTAATAAATTCAAATTACGTAATGTCAAACCTAATAAAATAATAATAAAGAAAAATCAGTAATCAATATAATAATGTCAAATAATTACAAAATGTCAAATCTTATTAAAATAGCATAGAATAAATAACAGAGTCCTATGAAATTCACTCAGGGAGCAGTTAAAAATATCAACTCTCTCCGCTACTAGATTGAGCGTGTGGATGCAACGCGTTAGAGGTGCCTTATTCAGGAGGTTGGTCCTTCCTCTTGTATTTTGTATTATTCCCTTTACTTCTGCTAGAAGACTTTGCATCTTGCAAAAATTTATAATTCTAGGTTTACGGGAAGTATCCAATAGGTTTTGGTCCATGGCGAGCTTTAAAAGTATTTTTTTTGTTAATAAATTACAAATTAATGGTTTTCGGAGTTTTCTCTTTACTTGTGCTAAGACCTTGATGCTCACCAAATTTCATGATTCTAGGTCTACGGGAAGTACCCTATCGGTTTTGTGTGTGATTCCCTTGGATATTTCAAAATATTCGGACATAAACGGCTGTAACTTTTGAGTTTGTAGACTTAGAAGTTCTATTTAAATCGTGGCTTCAAGAGGTTACGGACTTGAGTATTTCACGTTAATTTCAACTTGATTTGTCCACGCGTTCCTAAGAAAAGGGGTTGACAGACGAACAGACAGACAGACAGACGGACCACAAAGTGATCTTATGAGGGTTCCTTTTTTTCCTTTTGTCATTGAGTACATCCAATTGCCCCGTGACCGCGATCGCTGTAACGCAGTAGAAAAGTAGGGGAAATAATAACATAAATACCCGATAAATAAATCAGTAATTATGTAAACAAATCGCGAAGGCTTAAAAAGCTTTATATGTATGTAAAGTCATTGCAATAAAATACAGCTTCAAAATTTTGCAGACATACCTACCTAACTCCTTTGTCGCGTAAAACTTTCCTTACAACATGACACTGAAAAATGCCTTGTCATGTACAACTACCCTAGCTGGGACGGGCCGTGGGTTTCATAGCCAAAACAAATCATGAATCAGTGCCAAAAACGCCTTGGCTCAGGAGCTGTCGTCGCATTAGCCTGTTATATTACAGGATAGTGTTACGTGTCAGGGAATTCGGACTGGAATCTTGATTTCGCTACTTAGGACGATTCATTTTAACACAACGGCCTGGTAAAGGTTGCGGAAAAAGACCTATATTTTACCAATATCTTCAGTGAGTCTAAATAGTTTATAGTATTAGTATGTACTTCCTCACCTCAACAGCCTGTATTGGTCCAGTGCTGGACGCAGGCCTCCCACTGATAAGCGCCTTGTTGGCTTTTATCTCATGGGGGTAATACCCATAATCCCCACGCTGGGCATGCGGGTTGGAGATCGCAGTTCGGTGGAAGAATTGTTCTGCAGGGGGAGTTGCTGCTGCCCCCGGTGGATATCCCTTAGTCGCCTCTTACGACACCCACGGGAAGAGTTGAGGTGGTGCAAATTCTAAGCCGCCAGCACCACACAGCTGTATGTGCTTAAATAGTATAAAATAATAACACTTATGTTAGTTCACTAACTTTCCCTTTCTAAAAATTGGAGTAATATAAAACAATAAAATAGTAGGTAATTGTAGTAACTTGCGGATAACGGGGCTGTTCACACTTTTAGAACGAAGATTATTTAATAACACCTATAGTTACTAATAAATATAGTTTAAGTGTGATTTTTAGTTATCCAGTGACAAAAATAAAATAATGTTGCATCTTAGGAGTAGGTATGATTTGTTACATTTTAGCAGTAGGTAAGAAGAAACTGAACTTCTGCAGGTGGGTAGTAGACGATTTTTTTTTTCGTTTTGGTATTGTGCAAACCCACTCTAACCACTTGCCGTGTGGTGCCGGCTTAGAATTTGCACAACCCCAGCTCTTCCCACGGGTGTCGTAATAGGCGACTAAGGGATATCCAACGGGGGCGAGCAGCAGCGCCTCCTACAGAACAATTTTACCGCCACCAGCTGTGGACCGGTATAGGCTGTAGATGAGATGAGATGACACTAACCACTAAAGGAGGGAAGAAAATACCTCCTGATGAATACAAGGTGACTCAGAATCGAGATGCTTGAAGTCTTGTGTCGGGGATTCCCTTTAGGTTGTTGAGTCATAGAAGTAGGTAAATAAGGAAGAGTGCTAAATAATTTGGTTATCTCAAACCTTCCAAACAGCTTCGAGGGCACTCGAAACGAATTCACCCGAACACGTGTCCGATCCAATGAGCATTTGTCATTCGAGACGCAAATCGATATCTCAAACCATCCGAGTGGGCTTTCAAATCGAGCCCGAATATTAGTGGCACTTGTTTCGGTACGGCCACGGCCGTTTTATTTTATTTCTTCTTAGATGCTTTTTAAGTAGGTATCTACTATTTTTACACACTCAAAAATGCTATATGTATTAGCTAAAGAATTTTTACTTGAAATAAAATTTTATCTAAAAATGTATCAAAGTAAAATTCCATATTCAATCTAAGCCCAATTTTTTAAATTTCAATACTTATACAATGAGTTAAATGAAACTTGGCTGTTGAATAAAAACTCGACAGAATCAGCTGCATTTCAATCGAGAATGGACAATGAGCCACGCTGCCGCTGACTGTACCGCAGAGAAGAGTCTTTTAGTTGAAGGTAGAGACGTTAATTTATCCCCGAAAAAAAAATTGTACTGATTCTGTCCATGCCCTTCTCCTAATTTCTGTGTCATGAGCAATTTACACAAAAGCTATAACGAATAAAACGTCAAGTGCGAGTCGGACTCGCGCACTAAGGGTTCCGTTTAATTGTAAGACGTTTTTTCTTGATATCACGATTTTAGGTCAACGGGGAGTAGGTACCTTGTATATTTTGGTCCATAGCATGAATCAAAAATATTTTTTTGTGAATAAAGTACAAATTTACGGTTTTTGGGTTTTTTCCTTTATTTGAGCTAAAAGACCTTGCTTTTTTCTAAATTTTATGATTCTAGATCAACGGGTAGGTTTTGGGCCATGGCGAGAAACAAAAGTAATTTTTTAAAGAATAATTAGTTAATTTCACTCGATACCTCCAAACCTATATGCGTTCCTGAGAAAAGGGGGTCGACAGACGGACAGACAGACAGACAGACAACAATGTGATCCTATAAAGGCTCCTTTTTTTGAAGTACAGAACCCTTAAAATCTCTTAATTCACAAAGAAAATTACAATCATAAAAATAAATGAAGACAGGGCGCTATGGCGCTCATTAGGGGAGGCCTATGTCCAGCAGTGGACTAATATAGGCTGATGATGATGAAAAATAAATAACGAAATATACTATAGTAATTATTAGGTTCGTCACTAAAAAAATCTCGAATAAATTTAACACACTCAATGCCCAGCCTCGGCAGCATCTGCACATGGACATGTGCGTCGTGGGCCGTGGAAGTGTTGAAAGCTCAGGGTATTTTAATTAAATTATTCACAGTCGCATACTCCTTAGCTCTCACTATAACAAGTCAACATCCTTCTTTGTCTCAAGATTTTAAAGCGCTTACACTCTAAGTTTATTTTATCTGTGACTTCATTTGGTATAAGTCGCGTAGCGTGAAATAAAATGACGACGGGACATAGTTCGCTTCTATGTCCCGTCGAGTAAGTTCGTTATGCTCTATGGATCCGACTTTCGAGCCTCGGTCTCAGTCGAACGAATATCAATTTTCCATTTATTTTTAATAGGAGTCAAAGACTGGGCGATACTTTTCAAGTTACTCTCACAGTAGAGCTATTCTATTCCCTGATCGCCAGCAAGTTTTGAATGAAAATGAATCTCTACTCTATGAATCTCATACATTTTTACGATATACAAAATAAATAATGTTTTATAAGCCATTTGTTGTGGCCCTGCGTGCCAAAAAGGCATAGTAAGCAAAGCGGAGCCGCTCACCATTACCAATGTTCATTATTGCCAACAACTGACATCAATTTAGCCGAAAAAAGAGGCCGAATTGTCTTGTCACGCGAATATGCACGAACATAAGTTATCTGTTCATTCAACATCACTATTGTCATTTGTTTTATGAAGGTACCAATGCCAGTGTCATTCAATATCATTATAGTCATTTGTTTTATGTGCCAGTAGAATAGAATAAAACAAATATTTATTTAGTTAGACACAGGTACAAAAAAAGTTATAAAATAAACAAACTGAAAATAAAAACGGTATAAGGAGGTAAGTGACACAAAAGGGTGGTAGTTTAAACATAAGGTAGGTCTCCACGACCCTGTGTCAAAATAGGGGTTGGCTCAGCGTGTCCTGAACATTTTATGCTCAGCGCTGTTTTTCAGCCAAAGACCTTATTACTAATGGACGTTACGGACGGCAATTTGGTGACAGAATTAAATAAATATTATTTATCAACAAATAAATTTAAAAATATTTATATGTACGGGTCAAGGTTACTTACAGTTAATATAATAAATAATATGCTGTAATATGATTGATATGACAGTAAAAAAAGGTTACGTTGATAGAGAACCCTTGGAAAGTAACGATGGATCTTATGTGCTTCTACATAATTCTACTACCTACCTACTCGGAGTTACAGCCGAGAATTGACGGCAGTATTCACGACTACCTTCAATTCGTCTTCAGAATCAGGAATGTCCAAGTTCACATTACGACACACTACACTGACAGTGTCCGACTGCGGTACAGAATCACGGACGCACCCACTTAATTCCATGAGGAAGAGAGACAAAATATATCCTTACAATTAAAATTCGGGTGTTTCTTGATCTCAATCGCCTCTCGAACACAGGATAAACTTTAGGGTCGTGTAACTCAAGCCAGTGATTCCTGTGTAGAAGCTGTTCCGCTATGCCGCTACGCGGAATTGTTTATTGGCCTGTTTTTGACCGCTGCTATGTGCTCCATCACCCGTTCGGCAAAGGTTCTTTTAGTTAGCGGTATAAACGTAGGGGAAATAATAACAAACGCGATAAATACCCGATAAATAATCATCAATAATGAAAAAGCCTCTTGTAAATTTAAATTTACATCGCTTTTGACTCCGAATTTCTCATGCGGAAGCTATGTTAAGTGAAAGACAACACGTAATTTACTAAAACAACATAAAGACTGCGGCACACCGGGCGGCATGCAAATATTGTTGACAATGCATCAGCTGGTCGGCTGAGTAAATATTCCGCGCGTATTATGCTGATTATTGAATAACAGTCCCACTGCGATGGAAGAAAGTTTTTTATAGATGTCGAGGCATTGTGGTTGAACCAGGCTGAGATTTAAAAACGCATTTGAAGAATCAACAATTATTAGAAGAGACGCTTTTGCCTTAGAGTAGGATGATGCTAACTGAAAATAATAATTATCTGAGCTTCAAGCAAAGAAATAGTCGATAGTCTTGAAGACAATTGCGGAAAGAGCTTAATTATTATACCTTAGGTAGGAAGGAGTAGTAACTAGGAGTGGCAGCCATATGCAAAAAATTTACAGTTTTTTCTAAAAGTACTTATCTGTAAAAGTAATATTACTTATGTACATATATGTAAACGGCAAAGAAAACAGGGAAGGTAGTATTTTGACAGACCCTGGAAGTCTAGAGGTTACTTTGGTTGTTAACAAAATTTTGCCTACATGTAATTACAGACCCAAAATTACAACAAAGGCTACTTTTTCATCTTCAAAGAACACCTACGAAGCCGCAGGCAGAAACTAAAGGCTAAATAATGAAATTCTCAGTTCACCTGTTGTCCTCTTCAGCATCTTTTACTTCCAAAATACCCGTGACGTAAATCTAGTAAGACAACATAACCGAACAGCCTAATCCTGCAAGCTCACACGACGCAATTAAGGCGTATTTCGAGCGACGCCATATTTGCGCAGCTGCCTCGCTGATGCATTGTAAACAAGCTGCTTCCAGTGTGGCAATAACTTTAGCTGTTTTTTGATAGGGGTATGTTGACTGGTGGTTAAGGATATAACCTAACGTAATCAATTACCTTTAAGGTCATTTACTGATTCGATTTCGTATTTTGAAATCGTTATAGACAATCTATACCTATGCCTTTACTAGGGTTTTCTCTACATTTAAACCTAAAAGCTCTCTTCGTTAATTAAAGTTAGATAGCGTATCTTAAACGGTGATGGCTAGCTTACAACTATTTCTACCGACACATATTTCAGTCAAGTGCCTTGCCGTCAACCAATTGTTGTTTTATTTATAAAAGCTTTAATTTGACTTGCGCTGTTAATATATGTGGGATAAATCTTGCAACTGAATTTAAGACTAGTTACTCTCAACCTATTGGGCAGAAATTCTGCATACTTATGTGAGACAATGCAATGTTATGATACCATGGAATTGGTCTGATGATGAAGATAAAAAGTGGCCTCGAACCCAAACTCGACGAGTTTGGGTTCGTTGGATTTGTTTTCCGAAGCTAAAATGCTACCTAGATAATACGTTTGTTTTTATAAAAGTTTTTTTAAATATTAATAATTTTTATGTTAGTGTTTGGGTTGTTAGGGTTCTTCATCTCAAATAGGGATTTAAGAAACCCTATTATTTTGCTTGCGGAGGTGGGTGTTAATGCTCGCGATACAGTATAAACAATTGCGCGTATAACTGATTTCACAAAAAAAATATGTGTCACTAGGTACTCTTGCTAATCTCGAACTCAAATATCAAAAAGGTTCATTAATAAACTGTAAGGAAACGTGACTCATCGAGATACTTTCCTCTTCAGGAGAATAATAGCAAAACAACAAAGCAACAACATGTCAAAGCAAGGAGTGCGCAAAAGTACCTCCTTAATTCACTAAACAGCGCAAGTAAAGGACATTGTTACAGCCAATTATAATTTTGTCCTCTCACGAAGACTATTACAGGCGTCGCCGGGGAAAGTGCCTAGTCACGCGTCTTCAATAAATTACAATAAAAATTACCCGAGAAACGGGGAGCTAGTGCTGGGTTGATGGGAAAACTTGGTCTTGAAGAAAACGAAAAACAAACCAAATGTAGTTTGCCTTTGTCTCATAGCATCGCACCTCAACGGAAAGTTGTAATGGGCTATTTCCATGATCCATTTGGAATAAGTCATTCTATGAGATGTTCATCATCATCAGCCTATTAGTCCACTGCTGGACATAGGCCTCCCCTAATGAGCGCCATAGCGCCCTGTCTTCAGCTTGTCGAATCCAGCATCTGCCTGCAGTCTTTCGCAGGTCGTCATCCCACCTTGCCAGCGGGCGTCCTACACTACGTTTGCCGAGCCTCCATTCAAGAACACGTTTCCCCCAGCGGTTATCGGTTCTTCGTGAGATATGGCCTTAGTAGATATTCGGGCTATAGTTATATGTTCAACATCAAGTGGGCAAAACGATTTTTGTTGAACGTGAATTCATCACTCCGAGATTTTAAGTACTCTACCGGGAAAACAGACGCAGGTTGTTTCTTAAATGCAGGTTGCAAGTATCCAATAGAACCAATAGAATGAAAATAGGTCTCTTTTGTCTGGCCCAAGACAACACTAGATCTGTCCCAAGAAAAAAATTAACAGGTGAACTCGAAGGTAATGAGGAAACTTGGGAGATGCCGAAGGATCGCCAATTTAGATATTCAAATGGTGTCCCGTATATTTTGTAGATATTTGTGCTTTACCTTCCTCTCGCAGGTAAATAGCGACGAACAATGGAGAAAAAAAGGGGACGATACAGCTACTTTGCATTTTGTTTGTCGGGTAGTGTTTATCTGATTTGATTTTGGGGAGGTTTCGTTTCGGAGTTTATATTTGGATCGAGTTTGTTGCTTTTATTGCTGTCGAATGGTTTTGAGTTGGTAACTTTACTTTTTTGTCCAAGTCCTGAATAAAAAGCGTAGACAGTTCGTTTTTCTAGGTTTTCTGATTGTTTGAGTCAGTTACCAGATCCGAGTCCATTTGACGATCATTTAAAGAGTTTCGAGACGTGACATCTAATTTTTTGATTTGCGGAGTTCCCTGTCACTGCACGATGTACCAAAACGCATGGAAAAATGAGACGTCACGTTCACGTCTTGATATTATCGTCAAATGAACTCGGGGCTTTGAAAAAAGCATTTATACAAAAGTACTAGAGCAAATTTTCCTTCAAAACTTGATTTAAAGTGAATCATGCTATTTTATTCGTAAAAGCTACCAAAATTTCTCTAACTTAAACATTTCGCCAAAACTCAGTTAGCATGTCACAAAAACTTGGTGACTCGAGTTAGTAACTTGAGTGCCCGTGAGATGGCGTTAGTCGTGAATAAATTACGAAGGCATTTAACCAAGTTAAATAGTTAAGATGTGTTTGGGGAAGGCCAGAGTCGCTATTGACGTAGGAGTTAACAGATACAAAGTTTCGAAATGGTCTTAGTTCAATTATGCAGGCATAAATAGCTATGATGGGGCCTAACTAATGAGTTACAGTTACCTAATCATTGAGGTTTTAAAAACAAAAAAGCCAAACGATACTGTTTGTTATCATAGTGCGTTTAGGGAATACGCACTATAATAACAAACAGTATAGTCACACTCAATTTCAAAGAAAAACAAAATTATCTCAAAAATATTTCGACTTCGACGGGACTTGAACCCGCGTCCTTCCCTCAGTACGGGAATGTGCTAACCAACTACGGCGCTAGAGTCCGAAAGAAGTCCTAAAGTTTTTTGACACCTATGTCACTTGGCCTCGTGTAGTTGGTTAGCACATTCCCGTACTGAGAGAAGGATGAGGGTTCAAGTCCCGTCGAATTCGAAAAAAACAATTTTAGGATATTATTTTATTTCTAAGATACTGTTTGACCAAGATATAGGGTTTGTAGAGATAAAGCTTAGGTATAGAGTTAGGCCATGAGTTTGGGGCTTGCTTCTTCACGAGATCTGATAACTTTTAAATATTGAAAGCGTTAAGATTTTGGGTCTTGGCTAGTTAGTACTTAGACATGGAATGATTTTGGGTAGAAAAGCTGAAAATTTTTTTTTTTATGTGGGTTGAAAAGCTGACATTTTTTGGTATGAAACGCCGAAAATGAATTTGTGGTGAGAACCTGCGGTGCGAAACACCGCTACACCAATGTGTTTGGTGAAATGAATATGTTCATCATACATTTTCAAAAATACGTCATACATAATAAGCTTGCCACAAATATCGACTATTAAAACACCATAAAACAAACCCAATCACAAATCTCGACCGTAAACTGCACAGCAGTGCTTGTTTTTACAACCTAGCATGTTAGAAAGCTTTCTTGTTATAATCCTCATGTGTTACCTAAAACACTCAAGTACACCCAAGCAGGCTTTTAGTAACATTATAGCATTATTAATATTATAATTAGCCTCGTATTTTCGCCGCTACGCTGTTACCCCGAGCATGATTTACAAAAATCGCGTGACCACTTCAGCCGAAACCGAACACAAACAGTTTTGTTATGACCCGCTAAAAATATTTATGAAATGCCTTTTACCTCGGAACCACAAACTTTACGGTTTCTTTTGTCTGTGTGGTAAGAAATGTTGATGATATTTTTCAAAAGTTTTTCTTTGGGCTCTACCAAAGTAGGTTTTACTTATTTTGAATTTAGAACGTAATGTCTCCTCTCTCTGTTCAAAAAGTTTTAGTGCATTAGTGTCACGAAACAAACAGAAACTCTTTGGTACAGGTATGTTTTTTGTGATTAGGAGCATAAAAGTTCTTTTATCTATAAAAAATAATAAAAAGGTAGAGAAATTGATTTCATACAATTGGTCGGTAGGCTCTTTTCTCTCGCTGATTTATATATTTTCGTAAGTAATATAAAAAAACCTCAACTACAAATTCCAAGAATGAAGGCGACAAACTCAGACCAACAAAAAAAAACCTTTTTTTGTTGGTCTGAGGCTGCAAACTGATGTTCATACAAACAAGTCTATACGTCTCTCAATATTATTCCACTGATTTCTTCTTGTGTAAGAAAATGTTCACTTAAAAATCTACCGAATAAAACATAAGTTTGAATTTTACGGTTTCATGTTTCACAAGAAAGTTATTTCCACGGAAGTTTGTTACTAATAAAGTGGTAAGATATGAAATCTTAGGACTTGTTGCTTTCTTTTATTGTAAAGACTTCCGTCTTCAAAGAGTTTCATATTTTCAAGGATTCCTACGAAATATTTGAAAATATAAAATGAAATCTATTTATCGACATAAATCAGAACTTCAATTTCAATTATTTAGTTAGGCATACTCGTAGGTACTAGGAGTAAATGAAGCTTTAGCCGTTGGGTCAAAAACGGCAGGCCAACACTCAGCATGGGTACATAAATGGTATGGCAAAACAGATCATGCCATAACGCTGGTCTTCAGGGAAAGTACGTACAGTTGCAGTCATAATTGGAGACATAGTTACCTACCGTAAAGATCATACTCGCTTGAAGGTTACTACGATTGAAAATAGTAAATTTTATCAATTCAAAATTTCAGCCCAACATTATAACTGTACCTATGCTACACGGTATGCATATACGAAATATTATAGAATACTTATGAAAAATTGTTATAAACATAGAGTAAAAACTCGCTGCTGTCTCAGCAGAGGGATAGTGTCATTCAACAATTTGACAATTTGTGTAACCAAAAACCGATCCATGTGTGTTTTGACAGCTCGTAAATACAGTGCCCTCACTCACACATTCGTATGATTGAATGTTGCAAGTGAATAGCATTTTCCCTAAAAAATTGGGTAATTGAAGCAAAGTTCCCATTAAAAAAATACTTCATTGTTTTTATCACCTACCTTTTTATGTTTGATATTACATTATTTCAATTTACTAAAGGTGTCAATAGTTTATTGTCAAATAGCAAAATCTAAAAAAAATCTATAAAATCCATTTCCAACGTCTTGTTTTTTTCAATTTTACGAAATATCAGCCGGTACCTATGGTTACTATCATTCTACCTAGGTCAAACGACAAAAAGATTTTACTCCAAGTCTGCAAAATAAGATCGGCTCCGATCATTTTCGGAACAATAATTTAAAATAGACGGTCAAGTGCGTGTTCGGCCACGTGCAGTGTAAGTAGTTGCACGGTTCATGGCCTATCTAAACCAACTTATTTACCTGTTTTACACATACCTACCAAAGTACATTTTTTAAGTTGATTAGGATGACTATTAGGTACCTAACTAGTAAAGCATACTATAGCTGTGTAGTTTTCCTTTTAAAATCACTCCACCTACTACTAGCATTTTTTTTCACAAATAATAATGCCCAATTTAGACAAATTACAGCATTCTAGTACTAATAGTCTTTGGACTAAGCTGCGGACGGATCGAAGAACGTGGTGAACTATAAGGGTTCCTTGTTGACTACGGAACCCTAGAAAAAAACATGTGCACGTGCAAGTATTGCTACAGTTATGGTGATGGGATGGATTGCAATTTTAAATTTGAGTTTATTGCATTTGCGGTATCGAGGTTTTCCAGAATTTTAAAAATATCTGAGCGTCTGGTCAAAGCGGCGGCGCGGGACGCGAGAGCTGGTGAGTATTTGGCGCAGCGCACCAGCATTGCCATACAGCGGAGCAATGCAACCAGCGTAACGGGGACGCGACGACTGATATTGATATCGATAAGTTGAGATGCCTCTAGATTGTTTGCTACAGGCTACAGTTAGCTCAATTGTTTCAATTGTAAATACTAGTTCTAATTGTTTCCATTCATTGATTGTAATTTTCTTTGTTGACGTCGTGAACGTTAGTGAACGAAAGTCTTCGTTTCAGGTCTGGCCAAAATGGCTATTTTGTCAGTATGTCCGTACTCCTCTACAGGTCGTATTTTACAACCGATCGGTATGAAACTTTGTGTACAGATTCTATGATTTTATAGAATTTTATTGTCGTCGGGATTTTTTAATTAAAGGCGTACTTCTTCCACAATAAGGCAAAAAGGCGGATTTGGAATATCTCCGCTTTAAGAGATCTGATTTTGATGATTGTACTTTTACTTGAAAGGTAATAACTTTATACTGTTCTTATAAAAATTTGGTAAAGATCGGATGAGGATTTTCGGCATAACGAGCAGAATAGCTTCGCAAAATGCAGTAATATGCAAGAGAGCATTTACAGTACAGCGCCACCTATTAGAACATCTTTGTAACACTTCGAGAATTATATGAAATAGCGCGGCCGCATACACCGTCGTCGTCGGTTAAATAATAAAATAACAAAAACTTTGGGCTGATGGATCAACGCCATCTATTGATACTAGGTACAGAATTTCGAGCTTTGCTGAGGAACGTAACTTAGGTACTTTGTATGGACAATTGGTCTAATGGTTGATGTCTGCATTTCGTTGATTTTCGATGTGCAACATTTCGTTCAAAAATTCCGACAACAATCGTATCGCAAGTGAAGTGATCTGTAATACCTACCTACCTTTCCAAGTGCACCTTACCTACCTCACCTACCCTACTACCCACAAACAAGAAAAGTATGAACCCCACAGAAGTTCTCATTACTTATATAGGTACCTACCTAGGTACCAAAATATCCCGTTTTAAATAAAATTACTTTAGTACATTAAGTATTATGTAAATTAATTGTAGAAAAAAGTTAGTGTTCGCGACGTCTACTGTTCGTAGAACTACTAGTAAAATAGTAATTTGAGTTTACATCTTGAATCTACTCAGAATATCGTCGAGTGACTGAAAATTCCAAAACTGTGATATTCCGCGTGTTATTCCCTCATGTTAGGACTTAGAAATCAAACTGATTCCTAAGTCCTAACATGAGGGAATTCCACTCTCTCCTCTACTATTTTTATATACCTAAGTACCTACTAAGTAACAAAACCTGGGTATTTTTTTCCCAGTGCATAGCAACATTTTCACGAAAATGGTGGACGAAATTTTTAAATTTATTTATGAGTTTTGATGACTGTTTTAGGCAAAATTACAAACGGAATATTAGTACTTACCGGTGGAATGATATATTTGCGGTATTATTTTTCCGGTTACTGGTGTTTAAACATCCATGCACCGCACAACACATCATTTTTATATTTTTATGTGAGAGCTGCTTTCCGTCTCATTTGAAGTATTGTACTAACGGCTCAAAATGAAAAATGCGACGATCCGTCGCAATTTTTTAGACTTACCTCGTCTGTGTCAACTATCATTCTAAGTCTTCTTCTTCTAAGGTTTTATATTTATAATTAACCTAATGGTGTTAAAATAAATATTATTTATTTTTGCTGATTTATTTCCTAATGAAATAGATATTATATTAAGTCTCAAAATTAGGGTACATAAATAATAAGTGTAAATGACTTTGCACCACCCCAACTCATCCCGCGGGTGTCGTAAGAGACGACTAAGGGATATCCACCGGGTGCGGGCAGCAGCGCCCCCTGCAGAACAATTCTACCACCGAACTGTGATCCCCAACCCGCATGTCCAGCGTGGGGATTATGGGCATTGCCCCTATGAGATAGAAGCCAACAGGGCGCTTATCAGGGGGAGGCCTCCGTCCAGTAGTGGACCAATACAGGCTGTTGAGGTTGAGGTTGAGGAAATGTCTTTTTGGTTTTGAACCTAGGACCCAAAAAATAAAAAATTGAAACAGGTCGTAAGCACCACGAATGGCTGCAAGACAATGTCTTTAGAATAAAGGTCACCGCTTCTTACCGCCACTGTACCTTTAAGTACCAACTGGACTTTCCTTACGTCACCACTATGGCGTCATATCAGTAGTAGGTCAACATTACCTCTAGGTCCTACACTGAACGTTCAAAACCACAGATCACAGTTAAACGCAAAGTGGCAAGATGAGTGCACTATGAACAACAACATGTATCGTGCGTAAATTTTCATTTAAACCGGCCCGGCGATATTTCATAATACTGCCATTGAACTCTAAAATATTTCCGAAGGCAGCGTGAATAACCGCCAGTTCCTACAATGTTCCAGTTGGGTCACTGCATGCGAATCTAAAGCACGTATTAAGAAAGCTTGCTCAGTTATAGATCAATGCTTGAGTGGCGTTTAGCCAATGGAAAAGCGGTACTCAAGCATAGACCGATGACAGAGTAAACTTTTATAATGAAGGCCTAATTACTAAGAATATTATCTGTATTGTGCTCAAGTAAATGACCAAAGTATCGGTGCATAAAATGAGATTATTGATAGTTGACAACGCGTTTTAGAAAACGTAGCTACGAGTGCCTTCCGGCCTGGGGACTTATTATGTCTAGCATTGCTTCAATTGTGACAGTGTTATCGTCACAGAATGACATATTTTAGGAAGAGCTTCAAAAGGATTAACCTATTCTATCAATCTCTCCGTGCAAACAGTCGTCTAGATAACTATCAAGAGTTTCTTTCATCTTAGGGTGGTAAGTAACATGTTATTTTACTTATGATATAACACGTCCACATAAAACATGTTAAATAACCTTATAAGTTACTTAATCTGGACGCATCTTAAGGAATCCAAGTACGTAACGATTCTTACTATGACAATACCATGGTCATAGTAAAGCGATTGGTTGGCAGAATAGGGCCCCTGGTGCGATGACTTGCAGACAGTGGCCGAAGGGAAATGCTGAGTGAAATGACAATTTCAGAATGATTTGAAACAAGTAGGTATAAGAGCGGTTACTTCCGCATTGCATTCGATCCGGTCGACCACCCAGGTCGTGCGGAGGCCTCTCTGGCTGTGATATATCTATATTTCTCTAAATCATACAGCAAATACAATATTAAAAAGGTACTTTGAAGGTAGTTTATTGACAGATTTTGATGCACTGCATGTAGGCACTGAACCAGCTGATCCATCCACTAGCTAGGGCATTTTGCGAGTATCATAGATCACATTGTAACGGTTATTTATTGAAAAAGTTCGTGGTGTGTGCGGGAACAAAAGGAACGCGTAGGTATTTTATGATGGGTCAGTCTGAATCTAACTGCAATTTATTTATTGCTATAAAAATACGTTTTTTTTAATCCAGAGTTGTTTACTCCAACGTGTTTTAGTCGCTTTATCATCGGTTTAGTTTTATAAATGGGTTTCGACCATTAAATTATAAAGTTTTAGGGGTTCCAACTGCAAATACGATTAAAACCGAATAACGTAAAATAGAAACCACTATAATTTACAAAAAGTAAAGAAAAATTGAAAAGTAAAGAAAAATTTGCAATTTTGTTTATGATTTAGACCTTAACCAGTTCTAGCTTCTAAACCGAAAAAATTACAGAGCTGGGCTGAATACACTACGTATTCTAGGCAGGAGGTCCCCACCACCTCGCTTTGTTTTTTTTTTTTTTTTTTTTTTTTTTTTTTTTTTTTCAGCCATTACTGTCCCACTTCTGGGCAAAAGCCTCTCTTTTCTCCTTCCACTCCTCGCGATTTAACGCTGTCACAGGCCATGATGGATGGTGTGCGTCAAGCTCGTCTCGCCATCTCATCCTGGGTCTTCCACGTCGCCTCCTAGCGTTGGGTGGGCTCCACTCTGTCGTGGTCTTTGCCCACAAGTCGCTGGACATTCGGCAGACATGTCCGGCCCAGTTCCACTTCAGGCTTCCGGCTTTTTGAGCAACGTCAACGATGCGTGTTTTGGAGCGCAGTATGCTGTTCCGCACGCGGTCTGACAGCTTTACTCCTAAGATACTGCGCTCCATGGCTCGTTGGCAGACCCCGAGGGCGAACTTCTGACGATCAGTCATGGACCAAGTTTGAGCTCCATAGGTGAGAATGGGAAGAATTCGTACGTCCATGAGTTTCTTTTTAAGGGATAGCGGTAGTTTGCCCTTCATGAGTTCTTTCATTGACCAAAAGCTTCTCCAGGCGTTCTCTGTACGTCTTGCAATCTCTTGGGTTTGTCTCGCCTGGAGAGAGACTATTTGGCCAAGATAAAGATACTCTTGGACGTACTCAATCCCCACACCCCCGACATCCATTTGGCGCTCGGTGCTGTTCGTCATTATCTTGGTCTTCGTCATGTTCATATGCAGTCCGACCTCGAGGCTTGCAATGTTCAATTCGTTGATCATATCTCTAAGCTCAACTGCGGAAGAGGAGAATAGGACGATATCGTCCGCAAAACGTAAGTTGGTCAACCTTTTGCTACCGACGACAATTCCTCTCTCTTCCCAGCTACTGGAGAGATTCCGAAACACTTCTTCTAAGGTTGCTGTGAAAAGTTTTGGGGACAGGGGGTCACCTTGCTTGACGCCTTTGTGTATTCTGAAAGATGGACCGGAAGTATGGAGTTTAATTGAAGCGGTGCTGTGTTCATAAATTCTTTCTAATAAGCTGATGTAGGTAGGTTCTATGTTCTGGTTGTGGAGTGCACGGAAGATGGAGTGGTGATACAGACTATCAAAAGCTTTAGAATAATCGATGAAGGCGAGATAGAGTGGAAGTTGAAACTCAATGTGCTTTTCCAGTACTTGATTTAAGGCGTGAAGATGGTCTGTAGTCGATAAGCCCCGTCGAAAACCAGCCTGCTCAGCTGGTTGGTTTAAATCAAGCTGGCCGGATATTCTAAATTCTATTATTTTAATAAAAGCTTTGTAGAGATGGGAAACCAGGCTAATAGGTCGGTAATTACCTATATCTGACTTGTCTCCCTTCTTGTGTAGCAAAATTATATCGGAATGACAGAAGTTTTTAGGAAATTTACCGGAGCTAAGGATTGTGTTAAATAAGTCTGTGATGTGGCGGAGGAGTGCAGGTTCACCAACTTTCAAGGCTTCTGTAGTAATGCCATCCTGACCAGGACTTCTACTGCACTTCATGTTGAGAAGTGCGCGATGCACTTCAGCGTCTGTAATAGGCTCTACATTGTCTGAACATGAATACACTGATGTGGTCGGTTGGGAAGCCTCGTTAGAAGTGTTCGAATACAATGTTTTGTAGTATTCTGTACATATTCGTAGTATTTCTGACCTATCACCTCTTTTTACACCATTCCTATCCCTCAAATCGCTTTGTTAGATTCTCTAAAATTGGAACACCTTTATATTACGTATAGTACGTACTTATAGTTAGGTAGGTACACCAAATTTCAATTAGGTATCCTATAGTTAGGTAGGTACTCCAAATTTCAATTAGGTATCCTATAGTTAGGTAGGTACTCCAAATTTCAATAAACTAAGGTACATACAAAATAAAAAGTCTGAGGTATTCGAAATATTGTTAAACCGTCATCAAATTATGACGTGGCCTGCAGATTCGCGACTCGTAAAGGCAAATTCCTTCGCAATAAACATTAGCGTACATTGTACGAGGTCTAAAAGTGCTTTTATAGCTCAGTAGTAAAATCTTGGTCTTGGAAACTATGAGAGAAACGTTCATGGTAATGTCGAGGGTTAGTGGTAATTCCAAAAATACTGAATGGATTAATATCAGTAAAACCAAGATTTGTAGATTGATGTCGTCCTAGCCGAATTTCGGCTAATGCGGCCAGTCTCAACGAAGACTAGCCATGTGCGCGGGACTTATTATAGTGCACAAGTGTGTGCGCAAACGCCGGTGCACTCTCTATTCCCTCACTCTCAGAATCCGACATGACGGCAGACCGTTACGAACAGAGAGAGGTCTGGCGCTGCACCAACGGTTTAACGTGCTTTCCAAGGCACGGGGGATAGGTAGTTGGTCGATGATATAGCAAGGATTGGCAGCAAGACCTTAATGCAATCATCCCAAGATCGTTATGACTCACACAAATAAGAAAAGTGTATACTCAGCTGTGAGTAGATACGGGCTGATGACGACGATGAAGAAGTCTAAGTGTTGCCATGACAACCCAGGCTAACACTATAAATAGTGTAGATTTATTACAGAAAGAATTCATTAGATCTACCTACAAAGTTATAATACGCTAGATTTCTCAATTCCCTTGTTATATTTTTAAGTTGCTTTTGTAGCACGAATGCATGACTGCATGTTGTTTTATACGACCGTTTTGCTTTATGTTCATCGAAGGATCTCTAAACCACGCGCATGTTTTCATGGCGAAATAGCAACAATTTCTTATATCGTAAAGTTCTTTATTGTACGGCATAAAGTTCACGGCTCGCACGCTGCTCCTGTTATTTTTTGTCAAGTACAGCACAGTATAAATATTGAAACAGTATAACCTGCATAAAGCTTTCCTTGTGTTAAGTACATATATACAAATATCGTTAAGAATTCATCATCGATGTAGCTGTCTACAAATAGTCAGGTGCGATAATTGTTTTCTCATTTGAGACCACGAAAGCCCTACGTTCTGGGACCCTATTCTGTTAAACTTAAATAATAACATAATCGCTTTACTATGGCAATGGCCATTGCAAAATCGCCACCATAATTATGTACGTTTCGATATTCTACCTTAAATGAAAGAAGGTGGAGGGACACACATCAAAAGTGTCGGGGTTGAAACCAATCTAATCTAAAGCCATTCTATCGATCTCTCCAAATAGCCCCGCACGCACTATCTGGAGTTTCTTTCATCTAAAGATTCTCTCTCCCTACGTAGCAATTCTGCGAAAATACCATTGTAATAGTGGAGCGATTGGTTAGTAGATTTGGGCCCATGTTTCATTTTTATTTTACCCGTCATCAACTATTGCATCAAGCATTTTCTTAGTCTCACAGATCAGTATGAAAAAGCGAAACATAATAAGCAAAGAGATAAATAATGCTGGAAAATACACGCAGCGTGATCTAACCCCAAATTAAGTGACCTTCTGTTTTACGAATCAGAAGAGATGATATTTGAAACTTTATAAAAACTAGCACGTCTTCTACTGTTTTCCAAGGCATTTAATTTGACTGTGACCGCAAATATATCACGCAACCGACATGTAAGGTGACTTGCAAATGAAGATCTAAAAAGTTTTTATCGCACTCGAATGGAAACAATAAAAACTTTGTTAGAGGCACCTGTATGTAGTAACTTACATACTGAACCTGTAGGGAACTACGAAGTTAGTAGTTTTGAGTTTTTTTACGTCATGGTTTGTCCCTCCGTTTTGTAAAACCCTTTTTTGTAAAGGATATTAGTTGCGTAGATCAAGATTGGGACTTAAAATTATCACAAATTAAATGATTGAGAGGCATCGTTCCCAATTTTCAATCACAATCTTTATCTACGAGACTTATACTTTCTATGTCAATACCATTTCTGTCTAGATTTTACAGAACTCTAAATATATTACAGCTAATTAAATGATTGAGAGGCATCGTTCCCAATTTTCAATCACAATCTTTATCTACGCGACTTATACTTTCTATTTCAATACCATTTCTGTCTAGAAATATATTACAGCTTTTTAAAATAGTAGAGCTAAACAACTTAACACAATTTTTACAAATCTCTTATTAAAACCAGAAAATATTTGAATTTGTCGCCTCGAAACAAGTGAATTCATCATAGATGTACTATAATGTAGTAACCATAATATTTTATGGTAAATACTATATTATATAAGTTACTACATATAGTATAATACAATATTCGTCCGCTTCGGCTAGTCTGGATAGTGGACTAGTGGACAAAATTTCATACAACGAATAGTGTGTGCAGGGGTCAAACTACTATATTATATAAGTTACTACATATAGTATAATACAATATTCGTCCGTTTCGGCTAGTCTGGATAGTGGACTAGTGGACAAAATTTCATACAACGAATTCTAACATTCGATTTCTTTGACCCCTGCGGCTCGATAAGGTCAAAAACGAAAAATTAAACCAATTAAAAACGGAACGTTCATTGGTATTCATTCACTTTCAATGCCTCAAACGGCATTCAGGTTTTGATCGCCGGCCAAAAGTAATCCCAGGGTGCGGGACTCCAGCCTCTTGGCACGATTCTTAAACTGTCCTCCGCTATGTTAAACTACGGTCTAGCATGTTCTGTTACCACTACTAAGGAAAATATACTTCTAACAAGTCGAAAAATTTAATTCTCTCTGATTTTCTGAGAAAGAGTCTGGTCCTAGAAGTAATTTTCTATTTTTGTGCCTATTGAGGGGTCCATATTATGAGATTTTCTTTTGACTTTGAATCATTGACATACATATGTCAGTTCTTTATTTCAACAAACAAACCACTATTTAAAACTAAATTATATCTAAAACAATATTTAAAACTAAAATATTTCTAAAACTAATCTAAATAATATTTAAACTTCGATGTTCGGTTACCACTACCAAGGGAACTGACAATTCTAAAAATTATACTAGAGCTTATTCTAAAGAGCCTTTTGTAGATTTGGCTAGTTAGAATAAATGCTTGGATTAAATGATATTTAACGACCATTTCGTGCCTTAGGAAGTCGCTTCCGACTCCTTACCTCAACAGCCTGGTCCACTGTCTGCCTCATAAAAGACTGGGCCCAGTCTCTTATGAGACTGGTGTCTACAGAAACACTTTCTTTCAATCAGTACACGCACACACAAGAAAACACACACACACACAAACACCCACGCGAGCGCGCATTTATCCATTAACCATCGGACACACAAATAAATAAATAATGCTGGACAATCCACACAGCATCATTTAGCCCCAAGCTAAGCAGAGCTTGTGTTATGGGTAACATAACTGATATCTTCTTATATATAAAAATGAAACCCGTTTCGCGTTGTCACGGCATCACGTGTGAACGGCTGGACCGATTTCGCTAATTCTTTCTTTGTTGTGTTTGTTATTGTCAGGAGAAGGTTCTTATGAAAGAAAAAATTAAGAAAGTTGGAAACATAAATTTCCACGGGGGCGAAGCCGCGGGGCGCAGCTAGTACTTAATACAATTCACTACATAAATAGATATTTTTTATTATACATAGAAAACATCCAGAACGCCCTGGACGAATGTCTGCAGATGGTACAAAAATTTGTCCCGAGGCGGGAATTGAACCCGCAACCTCCTGCGTCGCAGGCAGACCTTCGTCCGCTGCGCCACAGAGGTCGTTGCCAAATACGCATAAACACACTACACATGGTAGCCTCTCACTCCCCACCTGCTCCCCAAATGCATATAAAAAATAGTATTACTTAATTATTAGTAGCTACCTGCTACCTTCAGTAGTAGGTACCTTGTTATTTTTCATTTGTTATGCCCATAATCCCCACGCTGGCCATGCGGGTTGGTGATTGCAGTTCGGTGGTAGAATTTTTCTACAGGAGGCGCTGCTGCTCGCCTCCCTGTGGATATCCCTCAGTCGCCTCTTACGACACCCGCGGGAAGAGTTGGGGTGGAGCAAATTCTATGCTGACACCACAAGGCGAGTGATGCTTCTGACTACTAGACGAAAAAAATCGAGTACAAACAGTAAGAAATCAAATCAAATCATTTATTTGCAGACAACGGGTTACAAGTTGGTATGCTTATTTTAAAATGTCCCTTGCGATGACTTACCAGCTAAACAGCTTTGGTGTGCAAAATTATATAATACTAGACGATCGCCTCGCGGTTTCACCCGCGTAGTTCCCGTTCCCGTGGGAATTCCGGGATAAAATATAGCCTATGTCACTCCCTGAAAAGTAAGCTTCCTAACGGTGAAAGAATTTTTCAAATCGGTCCAGTAGTTTCGGAGCCTATTCAATTCATACAAACAAACAAACAAACAAAAAATCAAACCTTTCCTCTTTATAATATTAGTATAGAAGAGCAACAAATCGGCATGCAGATCGGAAAATTAATGAAAATAATATCAAACCATTCAAACTTTTAGTAAGTATTACAGATAACATTGGTCCATAGAAATAACAAAAGGCAGAGCAATTAGCAAATTTCAATTAGGTACCTATAAAAAATGTCATATTACAATTTTATGTCAAACTTATAAAATTTTAATGTTAGAGTCCGTGAAAAATTCATTGATATGATAGTAGCAGTTTAATGTCAGTATCTTAAATAATTTTTTCTTAAACATAATTAGACTTAACTCTCGTAGAGCCTGAAATATCGCGGTAGGATATCTATCCGTATGTAACCGTAGGCAGGTAGGCTCGGAATTACTTAGCGACAGTTCCGCTCGGAATAATTAGACTCGCACTAACTAGCGCGGGTGTAGCATTGTTACTCGTGTAAAGTTACTGTGTTTTATTGTTAGGTTTATGTTTACTAACCGACTTCAAAAAAGGAGGAGGTTCTATGTTAAGAAGGATCCTGAGGATAGTCCCTTAAAAAATTATGACATAGAAACATAATATTTTTTTTTCTTTAAATATATTTTTACTTTGTATTGTTAGGTTTTTGTTATTATTGTGCGTAAGCCTCTGGCTAATTTCTAATTTCTAAGAAATCATATAATATCTAAAAAAAATTCGACTTCGACGGGACTTGAACCCGCATCATTCCCTCAGTACGGGAATGTGCTAACCATCTACACTACAAGGTCAAGTGACATAGGAGTCGAAAATCTTTGCGACTTTCTACGGACCCGAGCGCCGTTATATTTTGTATTAAGTATATAAATTGTAACACTTAAAATATACAAAAAATTTAAACATATAAATTGTAAAATAGTTAAAATAATTTGATTCTTTTGAAAAAACTAGAAACCGCCTACAAATTACTTAATATCTATACTGTTTTTTATGTTTTGTGGGACAAATCCTAATTCCTCAGAAATAATACTTTTATGGGGGGCTATCTCGAGATCACTCTTTAAAGAACATTGCAAGAGAATCAATCATCAAAATAGGTCCCCAATTGACGAAGAGATCGGCGAACATCATAAAACATACATACCTACTGCCGAACATAAATAAATAATGCCGGACTATCTACACAGCATCATCTAGCCCCAAGCTAAGCAGAGCTTGTGTTATGGGTACTAGATAACTGATATACATACATAATAGAATATGTTAGATAGATAAATATTTTGATGCGGGATGCGGTTTTAAAATTTTTGGATAGGACGCATAGGAATATGTAAAGTTATTTATATAAAGCTATAGTATTAAGCTATACTTAGTAGCTTGTTGGTGTAATTATAATTAATGTTTATGTTTATGTTTATTAAGTTTTTTTGTAACTCTTTTTATATTTCTTTGTCGCTTTGGTGCTGCACTGTAATGGCAATGTAAATACGTTATTTTAATTAATTAATTAATTTTTATCATACATAGAAAATACCCAGAACACCCGGAACAAATATTTGCAGATCGTACAAACATTTTTCCCAAGGCGACAATCGAACCCACAAACTCCTGCGTCGCAGGTGGACCTTCGCCGCGCCACATCAGTCGTCATAAAAACCTCTTCTTTTTTTGTAATCGGTTAAGAAATAGCACATCATTTAAAATGTTTTCTTTAAACTTTCAGAACAACTTCCAAATACTTTTAAAAATACTGATTAGTACTCAGTCTTGACGTAGCAAAAACCTCGTAGCAGTGCTACGTAGCTCGTAGACCGCTACGGCGTAGCACCGAATGCGATCGCTCGTCGACGGCGAGCGCCGGTCAAAGAACCGGTTTCCTCATCAACATTTATTACGAAACCGCGAAGAACTTACTACGAGGGGCTACTCAGAAATTTGAGACCAATTTCGAAATTATTCGGGTTTTTAGAAAGTTTTTTGCAAAACTCGATTGCTTTTGTGATTGTTTGAATCAGGTGATTTAAAAGTACTCACAGGAAGGTTACACGTTGTTTTTGTATTAGTTTGAATCTGATGGTGAAATTTAAAAATAAATTTACGGCTAGTTACACAAGATCTTACCCAGCATAGGTGAGCGCTGAGACGCGGCGGAACGCGCGTGACTCAAACCGCACTTTTCTAAGAAGTCCCTCGTAAGGGGTGAAATGTTTGTGTTCTTCTAACACAACTAAGGTTCGTTGTTAACCCGCTTATATCCGTAATAAAGTCGATTTTTATTTTATCTCTCAACCTCAACCTCAACTGCCTGTGTTGGTCCACTGCTGGACGCAGGCCTCCCCCTGATAAACGCCTTATTGGCTTTTATCTCATGGGGGGAAATGCCCATAATCCCCACGCAGGGCATGCGGGTTGGGGATCGCAGTTCGGTGGTAGAATGTTCTGCAGGGGGTGCTGCTGCCCGCCCCCGGTGGATATCCCTTAGTCGCCTCTTACGACACCCGCGGGAAGAGTTGGGATGGTGCAAATTCTAAGCCGGCACCACACAGCTGGTGGCATTTTATCTAATCTCATTAAAAGGATTGTCATCCAATGCAATCTTTTAGCCTTATAATTTGCAATTTTTCTTTTTATTTTTAGGCTGATAAGAATTAAGTATATGTTTGTGTTTGTAAGGTATGTGTTTGTTCTTATAATAGTTCTACAGAAAACAATACACGTACATGTATAAAAATGTTAAAGTCTTGCAAGTAGACTGCAATGAAAAAGACTTTATAAACAAAGAAAATTACAACCAAATAATAGAAACAAATTAAAACTAGTATTTACAATACAGATTTTATTTATTAATACTACTGGGGCAATGCAGCCAGCGAGCGTCTTGGGGACGCTTCCGACTAGTATTGATATTGATCAGTTGAGCTACCTGTAGATTATTTGCAACAGTCTGCAGTTAGCTGTTTATACTAGTTCTAATTTATTAATACTAAAAATTGTTAATACTAGTTCTAATTTATTTCTATTAGGTATTTCATTTTTCTTTGGGGCCTTTATTCACAAAGATAATTATAATAGTATTTACAATTGAAACAATTGAGCTAACTACAGACTGTTGCAAACAGTCTACAGGTAGCTCGACTGATCCATATCAATACCACTCACTAGCGTCCCCAAGACGCTGGCTGCATTGCCACGCTGTATGGCAATGCTGATGCGCTGTGCCAGATACTCACCAGCATTATTTGATTGTATTTTGAAACAATTGAGTAGTAGTACCTATTCATGTTTCAAAAAACTAGGCATTCTAGAGCCAAATAAAACATTGAAATCTTTCTGAGTAGTCCCACAGTTTCTAAACCGATCCATCTCCAACCGAATTCATCCATCCAAATCCATCGTGAGCCTTCAAACCATTTTACAGGCAGCTTGCAATTAATGGCAGCGCGCGGAATCGAACCCGCGATGTTTGTCAGCCCGCGGGTAATGACTCTACTGGGGTGTAATATCGGTCAAGGGTGAGTTGGGTTTGTGAGAGTTTTGTTCACTTAATGCAATTACAAATACAATTACTAACCAGGTTTGTTAGGACTAAGATTTGTTTTCATCAAACTTATTTAAGGGAATACTACTTTGTTCTGGGCAAAGTTAGAGCATTGAATTTTGAAAACCATGTTTATAGAACATTTATTTAGCACATAGAACATTACATTAACAGAATAAAACAATAACAACTAGTATATACAAGTAAGTATATCTATTTCTTAAAAATCTAAGCCGTCACCAGAAGGCAGAGTGCCCAGAACGCTAGCAGCATTGCCACGTTGAATCGCAATGCTAATTGAAATTAATTAAGCATTGAATTGAATTGACAGCATGCTCAATTAAATCGGATGTAAGCGGGCTAACTACGAACCTTATTTGTGTTGGAAGAACACCAACGTTTCATCCCTTATTGAGGGAGATCTTCAGGGTGAGTATATGTATAATAAAAAATATCTATCTATGTAGTGTATTGTATTAAGTATATCAGTTATCGAGTACCCATAACACAAGCTCTGCTTACCTTGGGGCTAGATAATGCTGTGTGAATTGTCCAGCATTATTTATTTATTATTGTTAATACTGATTCAAAGCGTAAAATTGATCGTTCCTGAGAAAGTGCCAATACATTGGTGGCAAATAAAAATTTTAACCTGTTTTTCAAAGGAATAATAAAACCATAAACTTAAATCTCGTGTCGCACATCTAGTTATTCAAAACACTTTTATATAGAGACAGAAAAATACGGCCATAACGTACACCAGCCAGCCATGTAAATCCAAAACAGTTGCAGGCACATTCATTATAATGTTAATCCTACCCTCAGTTAATATCCCGCCTCCTCATCACAACTATTGCGCGAAGTCTGAACATGGCACTCGTCCAAAATGTTGACTTTTTGTGACCGGTTTTTACTAGTTTTTACCGGTTTGCACCCGGTTTTGCCGCTCGTTACAACCGTTCAAGTGTTGTTAGTTTTTTGTCTGTTAGATTGATTGTTGACTAAATTGAAAAAGTTTGATGGAACTGTTTCGGATAACTGAGTTGCTGCAGTTTTTAGTGTAGAATTTTATTTATTTTAAAGTTGGGCTACATTTTGAAAGTGGTTTTAGATTTAGAACGACTATTCTGTTCAAGTTTTTAGCCCCAATCTGACTATCTGTTAGAAGATAAAAAAACCTACCCCTCTTTTATAGATTGCTGGGTGTTTGACGCTTCTAATCAACAAATATGTACGTACACGTACGTACACGTACAGGCTAAAAATAGGTTCTTTGTGTTAAACTATTTACAAATACATACTCGAAGGAAAAGAACCTTCAATGCAAAATATTTTCCAAGCAAAAAAGCAGAAAAGATAACGTTGAAACTTCGTTTCGAGGACAGCTAATTAACAGCAGCAACACAAAAACTAGCCTCTTGTCTGAAAACTCAAGGTTCCGAGTTGTTTTTCACATGAATAAAGGCAACAACCAACAACCACCCACGAATACGAAAGAAAGCTCATAGAGCGCACATCTCCTTTATAGAGCTTAGCGTCACAGCATACGCATTCGGTCGCATCCTTACTAAAGTTTAATTTCCTACTACATTTCAAAGAAAAGCGAGCATGATCTAAGCGCCCAGACCAGTGGACTGACAGCTTTATACTCATTTACTATTACCATCACGAAGCAATCTTGCTGTTCTTAATTAAATATGGTCGTTAAAAATATTTATAACACCCCTACACCGCCTCCGCATTTTTATGGGATTTTAAGAGATATCTTCCTGCAGCGAGAAATGAAAATATGGGGTTATTATTATAATTTAATTATGAAAGTGAATAAACTAAATTTAAGCTCTTTCGTAATGAAGATGTTTGTACAGTCAAAATGGATATTTTAGCCCTGGGATCAGATTATGGGTGAGACAGTGGATTAAGCTCGGCGCTCATTAATCCAATACCGCTACCACACCACAGCACAAAAACGTGCATTCAAATATGGGCTTTGACTTTTATTTTATTTTATATATAGAAAGGTAACGGAATTGTAGTCTTTAGATAAATTTTACAGTGACCAAATGGCTTCCCACGAGATTGAATATGGGCTAAATGTGAGCTTTAAGGGTCCGGCGGAGGATGAATTTCCCATACAAACGTAGTACCAAAATGATTTGTAATTTGAGAATATTTTCACCATGGTTTGCTATTATTTGTATTAGAATAGTATTTATTTAGGTTCCTGCCACAAGCTTTTTTCAAAATACTTATCTGCAAAAATACTAAGACGACATTCATTCTTTGATGTAAAAATGCGATTCGGTTTTATTTCATTTCAGAAAGGTATTTTGAAAAAATAATATGTCAGGAACCTAGATAAATACTATTTTAATACAAATAATAGCAGACGATGGTGAAAATATGCTAAAATTACAAATCATTTTGGTATTACGTTTGTATAAGAAATTCATCCTCCGCCGGACCCTTAACTTGTTGGTGATGTGGTCGCTAAGCGACAAAGTCCCTATATTTTGATTTAAAAAAAAAACTTGTTGTCGTTAGAAAAATTTTACAGTGGCAAAAAAGTTTCCCACAAGCTTCAAAGAGAGGTCCTGCCTGTCATCTGATGCCGTCAATATAATATACAAGCTTCTGCCCGCGGCTTCGCACGAGTGGTTTCTATGGAAACGTTTTAAAGTTATTTCTATCGCATGGGAACTGATTTATGGGATAAAAACTAGCCTATGATTGATGAGGTACGGAACCCTAAAAGCACATTGAAATTCAAAAAATCGTTTTTCACTAGTTGATCACCTCCTCGGAGCCCATAATCACCCCCTTTTGACACTTTCCGTGGTACCCTGTATTAACCAACCTTCGCTTCACCCGACGCTAAGTGAAAACATCTGTTTACCCTTAGATTGAAGATCCAAACACATCCTCACAAGCTTTCACCCTGAAAATATTTCTCATGAACACTCACTTCCACTGCTGAACTCATCGTGGCTCATCGAGAGGGCGTACTACAAGGTCGAGGATTTTCTCGACAAAAAGTTGTGATGTCATATTTATTTTGATACTAGACGATCACCTCGTGGTTTCACTCGCGTAGTTCCCGTTCCCGTGGGAATTCCGGGATGAAATATAGCCTATGTCACTCCCTGAAAAGTAAGTTTCCTGACGGTGAAAGAATTTTTCAAATCGGTCCAGTAGTTTTGGAGTCTATTCAATACAAACAAACAAACAATCAAATCTTTCCTCTTTATAATATTAGTATAGATAAATGATTGTTAATTACCTTATAAATAACATAATGTATTGCTTATTATTTTACTGTATAACGTATTGAATTTATTTTTCCACATTGGGTACATGACAATTTATAATTATTTTAGTATTTAAAATTGTACCTATATAATTGGTTAGTATGTACCTTATTTTTATTTATAGACTTGTAAACATTATTTTAATAATAAAATGACTATCTGTCTATCTGAACTTCCCCAAACAATAAGATTTCGTCGTGATCTCTGATTGGAAGGCAAATTGGTGATCACAGTGGTGGTCATAAAAATTTTTTTTAGGTTCTCTTATACGGCTCTTAGATAGATAGATAGATAATCGACCACTTCTGTCGCGCAGCGGGCTAAGGTCCGCCTGCGACGCAGGAGGTTGCGGGTTCCCGCCTCGGGACAAATGTTTGTACGATCTGCAGATATTTGTTCAGGGTGTTCTGGATTTTATCTATGTATAATAAAAAATATCTATCTATGTAGAGTATTGCACTAAGTATATCAGTTATCTAGTACCCATAACACAAGCTCTGCTTAGCTTGGGGCTAGAATAGTAGTAATAAATAATGCTGGACAATTAATACAGCGTTAGCTGTATTAATTGTCCAGCATTATTTATTACTAACTGTCCTTTTAAGGACAGTTGGTACAGGAAGGTGCCTGGTCGCAGCCAGTTCATAAAACATGGTCCGCTACCTGCCAAGTAATACATTAAAGCGCGGATATTGACGTTTTCTTGGCAAGCGCCTTTTTAATTAACAGCCAGTTTTTTGGAGTCGCCCGCCAAATGGTTGGAAATATACGGGATTAAATCTTTCCAGTTTTTACGAAAAATCAACTTTATAAACTATGAGAGCGGGCTCATATCTACTATCCAACTGCCGAAGTTCTCAAACGCTTTTCTTCAGGGGGTGCGAAGTAGGTACCTAATTATTTATGATTTAGGTTTCAAGTCATTCTTTACATAAGATACCTACCTACCTATTTACTTAATATCTTCACGATTCAGATTCTACGTTCAAGCATCATTTTATTGTTTGCATGTTATTATAATTAATTAGTGTAATTGGTGTTTTCGCCGTTCTAATTAATAATTAAATAAATAAATCATTTATATTATGCAAAAATACAATGTCTAAAACGCTACGATGTCTACGACGCTGCGCGGTCCCGAAGATTTACGCGTTTTAACAGTTCGCTAAAGTTAATTGTGCCCGCGACTTCGCACGTGCTTTTTGGAGATAAAAATTAGTTTTTAGGTTATTATCTATCTAGATTTAGAATTACGTCTAACGCAAAATGTCTCCTCTTCCGTTCAGAACTTCTGGCGTTATCGTCGCAAAAACTTCTACAAAAACATTCACTTTAACAATAATTGTAGGATTCATTCATACTCTCCACAAAATTCTCGTTAATTTTTCAGTTATAATTTTTAGAATTGAATTGAATTGACGTTTCACGAAAGCATCGTCGTATGTTTCCGCCAAAACTGTCTGGCAACCAAATCGCCGATGGTTTTTATGCTCTGTAATTTACCCAGTCATTGTCTCCTGCAACTGTTGCTCGCAATCTGTATCTTTTATTGCCATCCGTTCAATGGATTCATTGGTTTTGCAGCAATAATGGTATGGGCGTAGTTGGCGACGGCTGGCGGTGTAGGTGCATTGCCACTAGGACCATATTTACCCACTACTAGCCTTCTTTATGGGCTACCTATTTACCTATTCTACTTTATATTTGAAAGTATGTACTGGTGAGTATCTGGCGCAGCGCATCAGCATTGCCATACAGCGGGGCAATGCAACCAGCGCGTCATGGGAACGCTTCCGACTGGTATTGTTAAAGACCAGAGCTACCTCTATATTGTTTGCAACGGGTTGCCGTTAGCTCAACTATTTCAATTGTAAATACTAGTTCAAATTGGTTTCTATTCTTTGATTGTAATTTTCTTTGGAGGTCTACTAGAAACTTAAATAACCTTTTGAAAATCAATGATTACTTATGATACTATTTGAGACGAAACATTCAATGGCTGTAATATAAAGAAAAGGTTCATGGAAATCGTTTTTTTGTCAATAAAAAACGAATTGTCAGATACATTTTATACGAGACTGTGTTACTTTTTAATTTGGAAAAATATCTACCTACGTGTATAAACGGTTTAAAATGTGTAAAACCCGCAAAGCTGTTATTCTGCGCTAATAAAACTTATCTTAGTGTTAACACCTTTACGTACTACAAAGTGGTTTAATGTTACATCCTCATGAAGTGTTACTGCAATTTTAGAGTGGAAGAAAATCAAGCAATGGAACTAATCCACCCGCACTGTAGATCAGAGTGAAAAAAATGTCCAATCTACTCCATTAATAGATTTTTCTATGAATGGCTTAGTGACGTCACTTTTATTTATAACAATAGAGAAACATTATGTACCTACATGGATGCAAAAATACAGCCATATTGAGGATATGGCTGTAGCGTTTTGTTTGTCATGTAGTTAATGCAATAAAGAGTTTCATCTATAATCGGTAAAATAGCGTGTAAAACCCACAGAGCTGATATTCTGCAGTAATAAAACTTATCTCCCTGTAACACCTCCTATAATACAAAGTAGTATGAGTGTCATGCATCGCCCGCTTTATCGCGCCGTTCTGTCCGAGCAACGCCTCCGATACCGCTTTATGACGTGCTCCGGTGAAGCACTGGTGATACATTGCTTTCTTAAGGCTTCTAGCTTCTAGCTTAAGGTTTAACCATGTGGATGGAATCATCCAGTCAAAAATTAGAAAAACCTTTATACTGTTAGCTTATTTAAAATTAATCTTGTGATTTTAGATGCCTCGTATACATTTTTAAATTAATTTATGATAATAAGTTGCTGAATTTACTTTGTAATAATGATTAGAGCGTAAACTCTATAAAAATAGAAGGTTAATTTGTTAAATTTTACATTAAAATTATGTTTATTTTTAGTTTATATTTTTATAATAGTTTCAGAATTTCTAAAGTGATTTTCACAATTTTGTAATTATTTCGTAGCTGAAACGACTACTGACCATTGCATTTTTAAAAAAGTTAGTCAGCTGAGAGCTTAGGTTATAACGGTCTTTTTTTGGGCGATTGAGTGCTTGAACAGTGGAGGCACTGGTTGTTGAGCTACGGAACAAGAAGGTTGTCTTGGATTCGATATTGTAACTTTGTGAAATTATAAAAAGTGAATTGGTATCTCGGACGTTTTTATTTCCCTGGCAAGTTGGAGTTATCAAAACTATCTAGGTACCTATGTAAACGACCTCGGTAAAGCCATTTTTAACCAATGTATAAAGCCTAGTATTCTGCGGTAGGTAATAAAACTTATCTCCACCTAACACCTCTTATAATCAATCAATCAGAAATCTTTATTTACAGACGACAAAGGTCTAGAAAACACAAAATTACAGACAACATACAATTACAACAAAGAATCCTATCCTACTAATATTATAAATGCGAAAGTTTGTGATATGTGAATTTTTAATTACCTAGGATCTCCAAAACTACAGAACAGATCTAGATGAAATTTGGCGTGCGTTTAGAGCAAAGCCTAACTTAGATAATGGGCTACTTATTATACCGAATAAATACACGTGTGGAACCGCGGGCCGGAGCTAGTAATATATACATAGTAGTTTAACATACATACGAGTGCCATGGACCGCCCGCTTTATCGCGAGGTTTTGTCCGAGCAACGCCTCCGATACCGCTTTATGACGTGCTCCGGTGAAGCACTGGTGATACATTGCTTTCTATGATCTATTTTTAGCTTATGGTTTACCTGAGGAAGCGAATAAGGAATGGGGTCGGAAGATAAACCTTGTAGGAACCGGAGTCAAACCTGAGTTCGGCAGTGAGTAGGTACCTAATTAAAAGGGAAAACTGGAACAAGCCAGTTATTGTAAGACAATTTTTAAGAAGGCAGTTAACATCTTCTGTATTTTTTTTATTTGTGGAAGCTTTGGCCCAGCAGAGGGACAGAATGGACTAAAAAACAGTTGAATTTTTAAGGTCTGTGTTTTTTGTGAACAGCTCGCAGTAGCAGCAGCTGATTTTTGCCCGTTTTCAATTTTAACAGAATCTTTGCCCGTGAGAAAAAGATCCAAACAAAAATTACAAAAACCTGCTTTGGATTAAGCTGTATTTGCAGCTTATGCTGTAGCTGTGTACCAAAAACACTCGAATATACAATTAACATAAAACCAAAATTTCTCTATCAGCAAAAATTAAGAGCAAAATCAGAATATCAGAGCGAGATCTCTGATAGTGTACGTCTAGCCTTAGGAGCTTTGAGATACTTTGTTAGTGGGTACTTTAAGTTTGAAGTGGCTGAAGTTGCTCTGAAAGCCAAAACTAATTAATGTCCGTCTAAGAAACTACAGCATGTTCTGAACATAATGAACGAGCTGCATCTCAATCTCCTTTTATAGAAAAAAAATTAAGAGTTCGTTCACAAAAAAATTTAAGGTTGGTTTCTTCAATTATCATCTGAGCTCACTGCTCAAAGGCCTCCCATAATTGTTACCATCTTTAGACACACTGCATAAAATAATAAACAAAAAAATTCAACAGAATTGATGTACCTAGCAGTAAACGCATTCAGCAATAACAAACAAATTTAAAATTTAAAAACCTTTTTCACGAAACATGGCTAAGAACACTCGGGATAAAAATATCTTGACACAAAAAAGCTAAACGAAAATCGGTTCGTCCGTTTGGGAGCTACGATACCACAGACAGATACACAGAAACACAGACAGACACGTCAAACTTATAACACCCCTCTTTTTTGCGTCGGGGGTTAAAAATATTGTCATCATCATTGCAATCTTTTATTGAGTGGTTTCGTGACGTACATCGAGTTTTTAAGATGTTCAGTCCTAGTGAGAAAGAGGAAACCTTAAGAAATATTAAACTTAAAAACAACACTGAGTATTTTAAATCTTTCAGCTGCTAACAAATAATGGAATAGGGAAATAGCGGTGCGATTCTAATATTAATTTCAGTCTTGAATATACCTTTTCTCCCAAATTTCACTTGATATTATGAGAGTAATATCTTAGAATCTTTATAGACACATAACGATATAAATTCTAGAAGTCCACACTTAGTTTTAGTAGAGCTTACCAGCCCCAGTTCTGCTTACAGTGTTGCAGCTAGGTACACTATGCAATATGTAGTAAAAGATTCTGTTTGAAAACCTCAACGGTGAGCACCTCTGAGAAATCTTACAATGTAGGAAAACTATCACTTAATAAACTTGCTCTTTGAGTGTAGAAAATACATTAAAAAAAAATACATGTCTCTAAAAACCTACCTTATGAATCAAAGTTACAGTCAGAACAATAAAAAAATCTAGATTAATAAAGACACAATTAAATTAATCGAAGCGACGACGCGAGACCCGAGAGCTGGTGAGTATCTAGCGCAGCGCATCAGCATTGCCATACAACGGGGCAATGCAGCCAGCGTCTTGGGGACGCTTCCGACTGGTATATGGATCAGTTGAGCTACCTACCTGTAGATTGTTTGCAACAGTCTGCAGTTAGCTCAATTATTTCAATTGTAAATACTAGCTCTAACTTATTTCTATTATTTGATTATAATTTCCTTTGTAAATAAAGGATATTTATTTAATAGCATTAAATTAATAGGAATGATATTGATCCAAAACAATAAGTATTAAAAAGAAATTAAGACTTATAAAATAGTGATTCTAATGCGATGAACTAAACTGAATAACTGGTTGTGCAGAATGGAACTCGATGAAACTGTTCGATGACTTTGTTTCAATCAAATCAACAAATTGTTAAAATTCAGATTTTGGTGAAAAAATTGGTTCCTTACAAACCAACCAGACATAACCATTTATGTAACCATTCTAATTGTTGGGTCTCCATTACACTTGAAAACTAACATTCTTAAAGAAAGAGAGCATCAAAATGTATCTAAACCTAAGCTCTTTTCTCAATTTACATCCGGAAAGTAACTCTCCATCTTAAGCCAGACGATAGCAGACTTTATATCACAAAGGTCCTTACAGCATCTCATATTTTGTGTAATATTTCAATTTACGTGTAAATTCGGCGCCTGAGATACATAAAGTACACTAAACCGGGCAGGGAGGCGTAGTTACAAAGACTTATGCAGATAAAAACCCGTTCTTTTCACACATAGAACACAGCCCGAAAGATGAGCTCATCTTTCGAATTAACTAATCGATGGTCAAATCCTTTGAGTGCATTATAGGGTTAATTTTGAACAGAAATTATTTGACACTATACGTCAACTTGGGTTATAGAATTTCTTTCCATATTTTCTTTCCCTGACTATTTCTACATCTGCTGGAAACAAAGCATTTTTTTAATGATTGATTTTTTTCTGTGTTTACAGTCTTTATGCACAAAGAAAATTACAACCAAATAATAGAAATACAGTACAACTAGTATTTAGAATTGAAACAATTGAGCTAACTGCAGACTGTTGCAAGCTATCTACACGTAGCTCAACTGATCCATATCAATACCAGCGGAAGCGTCCTCAAGACGTTGGCTATATAGATTGCATGATTGATCAATTGATTTGAAGGGTGCACGTTTTGAATAATTTTAAAATGATCTTAATTAGAACTCTGAACAATAATTGTAACTAAACTTTTAATACAAAAGAAAGAAAGATTCACTAGAAAATATAAGGATTCTTAACAGCCTTTTGTAAACACGCAGCCACCTAGGCGTCTACAGGGGAGAAAAATTCAAAAGTCCATGCGTCGCAAGCGCTCCTTAATATGTGAAGGGTCTCGGAGACACTTCGCTGTAGAGCTTTGAGGATGGAAGGATAATGATTTGCATTTTGACTGCTGCGGTCTCTATGCATACCTAAATGGGATTTCATAAAAGTAGGTTGGACTACTTGGATCTATATCAATGCACGCTAACTCTTTGGTATCTATATACCTGAGTTTTTAACCTACTTGGATCTTTATCAATGCACGCTAACTTGTGCATATATATTTTGTCTTTTGTGTCTTTTATTAAAAATTGTTGGGTTTGAGGGTTCCCGAGGCCAATAGGTGCCAATGAGACCCTATTTCTAAATCAACTCTGTCTGTCAGTTTGTCTGAGGCTTCGTACCTCTCCGAATAAATACCTATTCGAAATAATCAAATTCCTTTAGGTTGTAAAATTATATCAAAAGTTGGATGAATAAACCAGGAAAAATGGTTCAAACCCCATTAAGTTGGTACAATAAAGGCATTTTCTCTTACAAGCAGCAACTAAAAAGAACAGCTAAAAGAAAATAGAAAGCAACTTAATCCTAACATTACAAAGCATATTCAGGCAAAATCATAACAAAAAACTGCACCCGTGCGGCGTTGTAAAATGTTAGGCACCAGCGGAACAAATACAGCTGATACCGTCTAGGCGGTATTGCCTAGCGGGATACAAAATGCACTTGCATACGTCGCTCCCGCGAGGCTACTGCGAGCGTACAACCTTTCTGATATCCTTAGAATAGGATAACGTTTTTTACCGGATTTGTAGATGCTCTTTTGTTTCTTTTAAATGTCAACTCTCCATCATGTATGTGGACAGCGCCTTAAAAAAACATAAGCTGCTTGCTGACCATACCAAGCCAGATCAATCCAATAAGTATGTTATAATTTGACGTGTTTTAAAAAACTGTAACCCGACTTCAAATTTTTCTATTGTTTTCTATGTTAAAATTCGAGTGTAATTTAGTTTGATGACACATTGAGGTAACCCTATCCAATAAAAAAATAATTATCAAAATCGGACTCTTCTGTGAAAAGTTATGCGTGGTCATACATTACAATCAGTACAATCAACAATCAATCATCCCCTTTTTTCCTACACTTAGGGTTGGATTTTTTTTCCAAATTTGTGTGAGACCAATTTCGGGGTACATCCTTTCCAATAAAAAAAGAATTATCAAAATCTGACTACTCTGTAAAAAGTGATGCGTGGTCATACATAAAAAAATATACGCGTCGACTTGAGAACTTCCGCCGTTTTCCGTTTTTGTAAAGGAAAACTCCAAGCTACATTAGAATTAGCCTTCAATATTAGCCGTTATATGGATAACGATCTCTTTTTTTGATTTGTGTACTTATAGGTAAACTTTTAATTAAAAAGAGGGCCCACAAAACATACTTTTACATAGAAACCGCTGTAATAACAGAGCTACCATTATCTATACAACAATCCTCTCAAACAGAAGGCAGATCGGAACTATACCGCATCCCCAGAGGTTGAAACAAAGACTTTACATCCGTTCCATTGTAAAACGAAAAAAAGCGGATAGTTTCAGAGTAGTTCTCCAGAGTAAGCAAATATCCAGGGATATTATCGGACGGGTCCTCTGTTCTCCTTTCGATGTTTGATTTTTATGCGATTGCAACGTTTTATTGCGATATTTTATATGTTCTCTATCTTTACTGTGATCTCTTTGCAATGTCTTTGTTATAGTGTAGATTGTACCAAGATAAGATACGCTTTGGTTACTGGAGAACCAGTATACATAGAATACATACAATAAACGCTTAATATTGTCTATAATGTTAACAAGAATTCGTTAGGCTCTACGAATAATAAGAGATGTGTAGTAAAAACTAAAAATCAGTTTTGATCATTTGATCAAGTGTTTAAAAAAATTAAATGTTCATCTTCAGTTTACACACAATTACACAAAAGGACATTTTCCCAGGGTTCGATGGATATGTTGCTAGAATAAATGTGCCCCGAGCAAGCCCTGATCACACAAGGTCAATTCAAACCATAAAACCATCTAAAAATGGACATAAACCAGTCGTAAAATAAAAGCCTGGACTGTGATTCAATACTTGTATCCTATAATCTAATCCCCAGACATAAACAAAACAAAATCCTATGTAATTTGAATGAGCAGTAGACAAGTGCAAGATAGAGATGCACTGGGTGTCACAAACCAAATTATTAGAATTTACCATATTCCCTCCACATTTTTCCCTGCAAAACCAACTTATAGCTTCAAGATAAGGTTTAAATTTGTACCGTGAACGAGAAGGCAGTAGGAGTATTTCTTGATGGCTTGGGATTTCTTGGCTATAACTCTTTGTTTCGTATAAAACGAGGGACATACGAAGGCTCACGTGTGCCTTCTGGAGATTTCTCACAATACGTCAACGTGCTGGAAAAAATATGGCTCAGAATTACAGTTTATGTTACAGCAACAGGGTTGATAACCTAGACTGCTGAGACAGAAAAGTTTTAGTTGGACCTCTGTAAGAATTGTGAAGTGAAAAATAATCGTGTACGAATTTTTTTTAGAAACTATCCCAGAGTTTTGTAAAAGTTATTCGATTTTTTTCAGTTCAGCGGATTTTGGCGTTAAATTTTCCTACCCGATGTTTTTTGGAGCGTAAACCAATTCATCACAATCTCTAGATTTTTTTGTTATTCAAGTAACAACATTTTACGAAGGTGATGTGTCTTGTTTCATATCTATGCATTGGTTAAGTATCTAAAATGTATCATTCTTTCAATGTGACTGCTAAGCACAATACGTTAAAATTATATAGACTAATGGAAGTTCCACCAAAAGCTTCCAAAGTGCACCCATTGTACACTCACAATCAGTCAACCTGACCGCAACCAGCGAGTTATTCTAGCAGCAGCCGGCCACATCCAGGGAGGCAATTCTGGGTATTTATCTTGTCGACAAATACGCCGAAAATGTCAACATGTCGAATGGTCGCAATAACTATTCGTTGCAAATTCTCAAACCACGCAGGTGGACCACGACGGACAATAGACGTCAAAATATCCGATTCTAGAAATTGCGAAGAATTCGTCTTCGACAACTTGTTCTCAGTGCCTGAGGCCACTCGTTGGGGAACGGAACCAAAAAAGTAAGTCCGATAAAAGACGAAGCGATTCAATGTCGGATTTAGAGATATGCCAAAGTATTTAAAAAAAAAAAAAATTGGTTGTCTGTAAAGTCGGTTTACTGACGATAGTTGAACGTGACAACGCAGACGCATCGCTCACTCAAGTAGGAGAGAGACGGATGTCGAGCGCTCTCGCTTGCACTTCAAGCCTTACATGGAACGCCTCAGAGCGAGGTAACGCCGCATGACGTCATGTTGAGGTAACGCCGCATGACGGCCGGCTCTATCGGATTATAAGACGTTGTCACGTCAAAAGGACATATTTTTCGACAGTTGAGAATTGGGTCCCAGGCACTTTGATGTCAGTTCATTTGTCACTGCGATTGTACCGATGACGTTACATTCATACTATTGTCCCAGAGCATTGTGCAGTACGACAAGAGTGCAACAATACGTAGTGTGGTGAACTATTTGGGGATGGGCTCTTCCGGAGAAGAACTACCACCATACCATTACCACTGAGCCGCATTGCTGTTTCCGTTAATAAGAATAGTTGCTGGTGAAATTACAGGCACATGAGGTAATCAGATAAGTGCCTCGAGTTGACAGTCGCAGGTCAACGCATCGCCGGGTAGTGCTTCCCCAGTGACTCACGAAGAAATCCAGAAGTATCAACCCAAGTTGTCAACCTAGAGGTCTTATTTGAAAAACAAACGAAGATGACAAATGACGTCGATCACACGAAACGAACAACCTTACCACTAAGTTGCTTCGGGTGTGTCACCAACTGACCAACCTTTCGATTCGGATCTCTAATAAATGCCAGAATCATTTTCATAGTACGGTCGAAAGAGCGGATCGGCCGTCATCCGTGAACTTTGTTCGTTTTTCAAAGTAGACCTCCTGAACAGATTTGTAGGTGTCACTGTAGCATTGTACCCTGGCATGTTCTGGCACCGGTTCATGCACTCTGAGATAGGTACGATTTTCATTGTTAGACCGCCGACGCGACGTATTGGCGAATAGATTTTTCATAGCAGTCGCTGAGATAACCGCTACACGAATTGTTCTATTCTCATGGGCCCCAAACAGCCGCCAAAAATCCCCTTTCACCCAAGCAAATGAGGTTTTTTTATGATTTAGACTAAAAGTGGGGCACACGGGAAAATTATATGATTCCTCCACCAGTTCCGCCGTACATACATATTTCGTAGATCTGCTACGCTTCGTAGACAGTGCGAAAAAATTTCTTACTACATGTTACGAACTCTACTGTAATTTTTACGTAATCTAATTTTTTTAAATCTTTATTTAAAGAGCTTAATCACACTGCGATTATGCTGTGAAAAATTAATGGCTACTAAAAACAAACTAATTGTTTAAAAAAATTAGAAAAAACTAAACAGATTAAAACTTACGTCTACTAAACCTTAGATAATCTGTCTAGTTTTAAGTTTTACAAGTACCTATGTTTTATTTCGTGCAATAAAGAATTAAGAATTAAACCATGCACAAGAACATTAAGGTCAGCTCTGATCAACCTAAACTTTAAAAATAATAAACTTACCTACATAACCTCGATTTATCAAAGCATTAACTTCAAGTTACGTACCCGTAACAGCCGACTCCAGAAAACGTTTCCATCTTTGTGACAAAATATAACACCGTCGCTTAATTTACAAGTCTAACACGAGTTTCATTTTAATTAGAGCAACTTGAGTCGGTACCTTCTGCCACTGCATCTACACATGGTGTACGTTATAATTTTCCATTGTTTTGTGTACTGTAGATGTTGATGTAGATGTTGTTTTGTAGATGGTTTATATAAGAGCTAGGATATTTTATACTTAGGTAAGCGATTTGCCTACAATGTATATTTAGGCAAGTTAAATTATAATGTTAACCAACAGTAGTAATAAGAATTCCTAAGTAAAATAGATGAGAACTCTTTGCCTAGACAAACCTAACTTAGGCTTTAAGGCATTACTAACCAACCTATGTAATGTTTTTTTCTTTATGAATAAATGATGATGATATAAATAAAAAAAATGTAAACTACGAATAAGTAATTATTTATTCGTAGACTGTAAAAGATGTTTTATTTTAATATATTCATATTCATTCATATAATTTATTGTCATTTTATGCATACAGATGTTTTTCTTAGGTGTAGGTATTCTTAGTGGGTAGGTACACAATGCATAAAAACCCTGTCAGGCGCTTATATCAATTTAATCTATGTCTAGGTAAGTAATAGAAAATTGTCACAAAAGGTAGGCATATACCACTGCACATTAAAATAAATCATCTTTTACACACCAAAATTACAAAAGTAGTACAAAATGATTTTTTTTTAACTAAATAAATAAATAAATAAATAAATAATGCTGGACAATTCACATAGCATTATCTAGCCCCAAGGTAAGCAAAGCTTGTGTTATGGGTACTAGATAACTGATATACATAATAATATACGAGTACATAGATAGATATTTTTTATTATACATAGAAAACGACCATAACACCCTGAACAAAATATCTGCAGATCATACAAATATTTGTCCCGAGGCGGGAATCGAACCCGCAACCTCCTGCGTCGCAGGCGGACCTTTGCCCACCGCGCCACAGAGGTCGTCTGCTAATGTGCAAAATGTGCGTTAACTAGGACGATTGTCTCTTGATTTTTCATATAATCCACGCTGACGTCACGAATCCAAGCCTCCAGTATACGTGAAACAAAAGAGGATCATCCACTTTATGCTTTGCCAGGTATTTGACAGATTATCAAAAAGTTTGGATTGTCCAGCATTATTATTTTTATTATTATTAATATTTTATCGTGAATAGACCTTCGTTTGATGTGCCGCCGATGTATAGTGTATGTCTAGAAGATTCAGTCATATCTTAAACCTAAATACAAATCAAGTTTTAGAATGATCTGTCCTTATTTTTAAAATAAGAAAACGCCTAGAAAGCCTATCTCAAACTGATGATTGTTACCCGACTATCCCGCTATCCAGTGCCAAGCCGCGCAGGATGTTTGTGGTCCTCGGGCGGAAGACGTAATTAAATCTTCACTGCCAAGAATCTGTCGATAGTTTCATACCGAGCTAGCCAGAGCCAGCTCTAGCCTCACTGTCGGGATAAGTTTCAAGCAGTGTTTTCAGTGACAAGCGAGAGAGTAATAGCGGAGTGCGATGAAAAGTTTGCCCGCCACGCGCGATATTTTCTTTGAGGCTCACGAGAATCCGCGTATCTGCGGCCGATGCAACCTCGACGTTTTTTTTGGCGTCTTCACGAATGTGTTTGTGATGGGCAGAACCTGCAGTTCACGCAGTGAATTACTACTAACCCTATATAATTTTTTTTTGACGTGACAACGTCTTATAATTCGATAGAGCCGGCTGCACGCACGAAAAAACATGACGTCATGCGGCGTTACCTCGTATGCGGCGTTACCTCGCTCTGAGGCGTTCCATGTAAGGCTTGAAGTGCAAGCGAGAGCGCTCGACATCCGTCTCTCTCCTACTTGAGTGAGCGATGCGTCTGCGTTGTCACGTTCAACTATTGTCAGTAAACCGACTTTACAGACAACCAATTTTTTTTTTTAAATAATGCTGGACAATAATTAACACCGCATCATCTAGCCCCGGAACAAATACCTGCAGACCGCACAAATATTTCAAGTTTTAAGTGATCTTATTCTTCTTCTTATATTCCTTATTACATTTTATATTCCATCTCATTGTTAGCAAGTAGTCCGAAATTTTGTTAAGCTAAGTCAAATTACTGGTTTCCACGATACAGGCTTTGCCTAGTGTGGAGACCGCAGGGAAATTTCTGTAAGATTGTTATTACTAAATAAATATATTTTTCATTTTTCATTTAGCCCGAGGTGGGACTCGAACCTGCACTCTCCTGCATCGTACCTTGCAGGCGGACCTTCGCCCGCTGCGCCACTGAGGTCATCGAAATCCAACGGGAATTTTAAGTAAATCAATGGGCTGAATTGAGCTCACCCTTAGGTGACGTCATGTCTGTGAACTTATTCACCGATATGACGTAGACGTCTTGCTTCAGGATAGCCTGCCAGATAATAGACTGGTCCATGTATGTTTCCCAAGACATTACAACTGTGTGCAAAAAAAATTCTACGGTCCGTTCAGTAGTTTTGGCGCGAATAGGTAACAAACATCCAAACATTCGCATTTATAATGTTAGTGTGAAGTGTGATAGCTATTACCTACCTATTCCATAAGCTCGATATTAATACCTAGGTACTCTTTAATATGAGTATCCATGGAAGAGCTAGCCGCAATTCCTACATATCCAAACCGACTGAACAGATCATGATGAAATTTAGCGTAAATGTAGATGATGATCCAACTTACAACCGTGTGGTGCCGGCTTAGAATTTACACCACCCCATTTTTACCCTTGGGATTGTAATACACGATGCTTACAATATGTTTTATACTCAAACCCAAAGGTTTATGTTTTTTATTATCACGTATTTTTTTTGTATTTCCCTTTTTTAGTATAAGTTGTGTGTGGCTATCAATAAATTCTTATTATTATTATTAGAGTGAGGGAATAGAGAATGCACCTGTGCTTGCGCGCACACTTGTGCACTATAATATGTCCTGCGCATCTGGCTAGTCTTCGATGAGACTGGCCGCCGTGGTCACAATTCGGGTAGGACATCATAAATTCGAAAGTAACTCTGTCCGTCTGTTACCTTTTCATGCCAAAACGGCTGAACAGATCTTAATGAAATTTGGCAGGAAGGTAAACCCGGACCCGGTACCCGGACAGACATAGGCTACTTTTGCCCCGGTAAAATGCATGCAAAGCCGCGAGCAAAAGTTATCACACAAATATTATAAATGCGAGAGTTTGGATGGATAGGTGGATGGATGGATGGATGAATGGATGGATAGATGGATGGATGTTTGTTACGTCTTCACACCAAAACTATTAAACAGATTGAGCTAAAATTATGCATCGGTGTAGCTCTTAGCCTGAAATCAATTATAGGCTACTTTTTATCCCATAAATCAGTTCCCATGGGATAGAAATTACCTTTAAACGTTTCCATAAAAACAACGCGTGCGAAGCCGCGGGGCGCAGCTAGTTATCCATAAAACTTTATAGCATCGAATCAGGATGACGCAGAAGGATGACAGAGATCTGACGTCACACAAACCCTACAATTATAAAACAAGTAATTAACTGTAAGTTTCCGAGACCCGTTATTAATCACGGAGTCCATTAACGGAGCCGGGGACAAAGAGTCGACGGAGACAATCGAACGGTGCAAAACGGTGGTTTGTTATTGTTTGTTGCCATAGACTACTTAGGAACGAAGCTGTAAGGAGTAAACTGGAAGGTTAAGAATTACAAGATGTAGTCTTATTTTCTCCTGATAAATAAATAAATAAATAATGCTGGACAATCCACACAGCATCATCTAGCATCAAGGTAAGCAGAGCTTGTGTTATGGGTACCTACTAGATAACTGATATATACTTAATACAATACACTACATAGATATATATTTTTATTATACATAGAAAACATCCAGAACGCCCTGGACAAATGTCTGCAGATCGTACAAACATTTGTCCTGAGGCGGGAATCGAACCCGCAACCTCCTGCGTCGCAGGCAGACCTTCGCCCGCTGCGCCACAGAGGTCGTCAAACACAACATTACATAGATATTTTTTATTATACATAGAAACGACCAGAACACCCGGAACAAACATTTGTGGATCGTACAAACATTAGTCCCAAGGCGGGAATCGAACCCGCAACCTCTTGCGCCGCAGGCGGACCTTCGCCCGCTGCGCCACCGAGGTCGTCAAGATAGTATCATCATTGTCGGCCTAAACGAACGCATCTAAAAACAAGCAAGAAAACAGATTCAAAACTCCATTCTTTTATCTGGCGCAGCGCATGTGGAAGTCCTTAGGTCACATCTCTATGGTAGTATGCTTTCGTCCCACCATACCCCCAAGGGTATGGCCAGGGGTATGATGGGTCCGCAGTGCATCAGCATTGCCATACAGCGGGCAATGCAGCCAGCGTCTTGGGGACGCGACTACTGGTATTGATATGGATCAGTTGTGCTACATGTAGATAGTTTGTTAGCATAATTGTTTCCATTGTAAATACAAGCTTCTACCACCGAACTACGATCCCCAACCCGCATGCCCAACATGGGGATTATGGGCATTACCCCCATGTGACAAAAGCCTATTGGCTTTTATCTCAGACAGGCCTGCGTCTAGCAGTGGACCAATAGGTACAGGCTGTTGAGGTTGAGGTTGAGGAAAATGACATTTACCTTTGCTTACTCACGTCCAACGAAGTAGGTATTATAAATACTACCACACATAGTTGAGAGATGTGTAGTAACAATATATAATAACTTTATATATTATAAATAATGCTAATAATAAATAATATAATAATAATAAGTAAATATAATAATAAATAACATACCGAAGCGACAGAAATCAAAAAATATCACTTTATTTCCGTGTCAGTGTTTAGTTTTATATTTTGACCTTTTCTAAGTGTACATTTATTGTATTTATGGAAATAAAGAGTTTTTGATTTTGATTTTGAATGTGTATTAAAGTAAAGTGAATAGACTACTAGTCACTTTACGTAATACTTCATTGCATTCTAACACCGTTGTCTTCTATTGACGAATTGAAGACCCAAATATAGGTACAAGTCTAAGCACAAGTCATACATTTTAATACAAGTCTTGTCGGTACTTATTGGGTACTCACCAGATTTTAAGATCGGGAATCTGACTTTCCTTCTAGTTAACCAATCGCTAGCACTGATCGATCGAACAGTGTCACTGCAATCCATTGCCGGCAAATCCCACAAATTGCCGCCATGATGGTCACAGCATACTAATGTCATCCGGCATGATCGATGAGCCCTACTTTGTCTGCTCAGCGACTTGTGCTCGGTTAGATGCTGAACATTATACGGCGTTAGAGTTATTTGTCAACTTATTTAAGTAGAATTACAGGGACGGGACATCATTTTAAGTTGGTGCTCGTTGCTTACGCCTCTGGTTTCCCTCCGCTGACATAAGAAGACCAATTAGGACGAATAAAAGTCGTAAGGTTTATGTTATTATAGTGCGTAACCTCTCACTGTTAATTTCTAAGGAATCAAATAATATCGCTAACGGCGCTAAAGACCGTAGGAAGTCCCAAAAATTCGTACGTTACTTGACCTCGTGGTGTAGTTGGTTAGCACATTCCCGTACGGAAGGATGCGGGTTCAAGTCCCGTCGAAGTCGAAAATTTTTGCGAATTTGATTTTTTAGAATTAAAGTCGTTCAATATGAAGGTATCTATGCAAAGACAGAATACGGTTCTATTTTAAAAGAAAGAAGCTTTTGGAAAAACTCAAGACTGCTTTGAGAGTTTTCGTTCATTATCCGAAAACTATGTAAAAGAAGCAGGGCGTCAGCGTAAGCTAGTAATTTTCTGAATGCGTTTTTTGTGATTGCGTATCGGTTTAAAAAAGGATTGTGAATAGAATATATTTTATCTAAAAATAGCATTGCAGTATTTTATACAAAATCCTATAAAGCAGAAGCCAAAAGATAAGCGATAAACTAGGTACCGACATTTCTCCTAGGTATAGGTGCTACATCACACCACACCCCTCATTAAAATTCACACCCATGCAGCCTCTAAGTTTCCTTCCCTCGTAAAAAATAGGCAAACTTTTCTTCCCTTTGTTCTATCGATATTCGCCGTGCTATAATATCACAGTACATAAATACTTGGTAGGGAGATTGGGTGGGGATAAGTGCTCATAAAACCTTCATAAACAACACCTGAGTTTTACGAATCTACATACCTTACCTTGCGCTGGAATTGTAGAGGGTATGGTGTTACGTGTTAGCTTGGGCTATTGCTGCGTATTTGAATATCCTTGACAGTAGTCTTACTGTACGCCAGTCCAGGCGTGGTCGCAGCCTAAGACTTCGGGGGGGGGTCACACTGAGTCAGGGCCGTAATAGAATTGAATACCGTAAAACGGGGTGAATAGAGACTCCAGGGTGAATAGAAATGAACGAAATACTGGAGCAAGACACTACCTGGCTGGAAGCAGTGGCAGTATCCTTAGTCCATGACTGTTCACCTTCTGTGTCAGTCGATCTGACCTCTGCAAAAGGATGTTCTGCTCCAGTATTTCGTCCATTTCTATTCACCCATAAGTCTCTATTCACCCCGTTTTACGCGGTAACGTAGAAAATAGAATAGATCAAATAGGATATGATATGAAGGTTATGATAGGTTAGGATGGACAGGATAGGATAGAATAGTAAAGAATAGAATAGAATATAGTCCACCCCAATCGAAGTTTCTGATTAGTTTTCGTGCAAACGCTAATCTAAGAGCTAGTTTTGGACGACAACAAAAACGCTACTTTGATTTTCATTTGCCGAGGCCCCCTGAATTGACGCCAGTAGGTATAGTGAATTAAACTGCATAAATTAAAATTCTTTCGACGTAAAAGCTAATTTTGGAGCGAGATCTAGGATCCCTTTGTAATTCTATGGTAAGGTACCTTGAAATAAAAGTAGTTCGATTTAAGTCTCAAAATATATTAAAAACCAACAAATAACATTATGTAAGTATTAACCTGAATATTACATTTTATTTATGAAAATATTATGGGAATGTTAATTTCTTACGACTTCTACAAAACAAATATTTATAACAAACGTTTTAGTTCCCAAGTTGTCAAGTGATTATTCGATTATGTAACAAGTATCACAAAATATAAAAAATGTTTAGAAACATAATTTACACACATACATTTTGCTAGAGATCTTATTTTATTATCTTATATTATATTACTTCAAATAATAATAATTAGTGTATTATTATTTGAAGTAATATAATTAACATGGAATACAAACCGTTTTCACTAGTTATAACTATACACTAGCCAAACACGATGTGGAAAGTTTGAAAACAAAGTACGACACAAAAACTAAAACTCACTGGCTTGGCGTACAGTTTTAGAGTAGATAGATAGATGGATAGACTTTTATTGAGTACACACACAAACAGCACAGGAAAAATAGTACATAACAAAAGTATAGTATCATTATATAAGGTAGGTACACATATTAGGTAGGTGAGCAGGTAAACAGTTATACAATTATAAATTTAGAACACATAAAGTAAAAACATAAAAAACGTCATTTAGTTTAAAGTAGGCACCTACCCACTAATAGTGCACTCGCCATAATAACAATGATGGTAGTTAGGTAGTCACTACCCAACCAGGGCGGGGGCTACATACGCGATTCTGTGCTGCCGTGGTGAACCCAAAAGGGTCAGTCTCATCTTTATGCTGTTCTGCATCAGGATAGGCACAGAACAGCGCTGGTTTTCAATCATTTATTGTGATTTTATGTCCTACGGGTATTGTTCTTAGGTGTAGATAGTCTTTGTGTGTACAAAATGCATAAAAACCCTGTCAGTGCGCTACAATTATTTTGCGTTCAATTGTAGGGTAAGTATTAGACGTAATCGCATACCTGTTTGAGTTTGACGACATTTTGGACAGCATTGCATCGTCGTAACGTCGTAATTCGTCGACTGACGTGATCCGTCGATATAAGGACATTACTGAGCGAATGCTTTCCGTAGTTCTGTGAAATCAGTAACGTTGATTTGACATGCTTTGTTCTGTTCCAGCTTCTATCATTTAGCATTTGAAGTTGGCCGACGTAGTCCGTCAATACTGATACATTAGTAAGCTAGCTACTCACGGTAGGGCTGGTCAACCAGTTCAATGTCGCTCAGCGAGCTATGGAAAGAGCTATGCTCGGAGTCTCTCTTCAGAGAGACGTTACGAATCTTATACATCCGACAGAGAACCAAAGTTATCGGCATAGCTCTAAGAATTAGCAAGCTAAAGTGACAGTGGGCGGCCATATCTCGCAAAGAATCGATAACCGCTGGGGTAATCGTGTTCATGAGTGGAGACCACGACACGGCAAACGTAGTGCAGGAAGCCGGCAGGTGAGATGAAGGTGATGGTGATGAAGGTGAGATGAAGAACTGCGAAAGACTGCAGGCAGATGCTGGATGCGGCAAGCTGAACACAGGGCACTATGGTGCTCATTAGGGGAGGCCTATGTCCAGCAGTGGACCAAAATAGGCTCTTGATGATGATGATGAGTAAGCTAGTAGTAGTCTGTAGAAATAACGGCAGGACGCGACCACGTAGTGTTGTCAGTAAATTTGACGATATGCTTCATTCTATTCTTTTTTCAAAAGTTAATTTCAAGTACCATAAAGTGTTCATTCATTCATTCTAATCTTCTATCGTGTTTAGGCTTTTGACGATCATTGACTGATACATTATTTATTAGCTCCAAGTTCTGCTTAGCTGACGATGAAGTGTGGATTGTCCAGCATTATTTATTTAGCTATTAAATTCCGTCGATATAAAGATATTTCGTAGCTATACAGGGTGTAAGCGTAAACAGTCTTATCCTTGAAACCACGTATGTACACCCCTAAAATAAGACGATACAAGTTATTTTTTAAAATAAAAGTCAATTAGTTTCGATGGAATTTCATAATTCATTTCTCTGCTATCCTACGTGATTTCATGGACACCCTAGTGACCTTATCACGCCGCGCCGCCCGCTCTCGCCTGTAGCCGGCCGGTGGTGTAGGTATCGAATCGTAGGTACCTACAACTTGTGATGGAACTTTCCTTTCATACTTTTCCTGGCTTAGGACAGGCAAAAATAGCTACTCTAACACATTTGCCAGTAAGTAGGCTAAAGTAGGTAGGTACTTTGGCGTACCTATTTAAAAAGTTCATCATCAATCAAGTTTTATGTACAATTCAATTAAAATTTACAGCTTTATGTACAGTTTGATTTACTCACATTAGACATAAAATGTTTTCATGACTTGTGCATGACTAGGCACGGTGAACTGGCCGTAGGCACGTAGCCTTTGTGTAGCCGCTAGGATCGTTTGCCGGCTTGGCACACGTTGTTCTGGGAACCGCTCTGCGTACATCGTACGAGCCAAGTTCATGTTGTCACCAGCGATGGCATAAAGTCGCACCATTTCAGTCCACTGTTCATTTGTGAACGACATCGTTACTTCTCTACTTAACACAATACGCGAACAAATCGGCACATCACAAATTAGCACGGAACGCGTCGTGACGTGCTCACTACCTAGCAGACGGGCCGCAACTGACGCGCGCGAGCGGGCGCGGCGCGTAGGCTAGGCGCGAGCGGTGTCTTTATTCGAAACCGACAAAGCGGGCGGCGTAGGTATAAATGTAGGGTGAAATGCTTTTACGATGTATGAGGATATTTTTTTCAAAATTATGTAAAAAAAAGTTTAGTTTTTTCATCGGTTTTGGACTCTGCTCATGATTCTGAACTTCTGGTTTCAAGGATAAGACTGTTTAGCCTTACACCCTGTATAGCTTGTGATATCACAGTAATGCTGACAGCATGCTTCGTTCCGAACAGAAGTGTAGAACTGTCGCTATATTGTTCAACATTTGACAGCGGCTGGTACTGTCTGTAGATATGAGGCATTTATCGACTCAGGGAGCTAGTGTCGACATAGTATTGCTGATAAAATGCTACATCCTGCTATAGTTTCTATCGATCAATGACGTAGTCCATCGATATTGAGTAAGCTAGTGTTGTCACAGTAATGCTGACAGCATGCTTCGTTCCGAACAGAAGTGTAGAACTGTCGCTATATTGTTCAACATTTGACGGCGGCTGGTACTGTCTGTAGATATGAGGCAGGAAAAGACTTTCTTCAGGGAGCTAGTATGGACACAGAATTGCTGACAAAGTTCTTCGTCCTGTTTTAGTTTCTATCGATCAATGACGTAGTCCATCGATATTAAGTAAGCTAGTGTTGTCACAGTAATGCTGACAGCATGCTTCGTTCCGCGCTAGTGAAGTGTAGAACCGTCGCTATAGCGTTCAGCATATGACGGCGGCCGGCACTGTCTGTAGATATGAGGTATGAAACGACCACGTTCTTCAGATATTCCAAGTTTGCTCCTTCGCGGGATTGTATTCTTCTCAGTCTGTGGACAAAGACATAAATGTTTTGAGGTTCTTGTTGGAAGTTAAGAAGAAGTGTTATGTACCTACCTAGGTAAATTTCTGTTGTTTTAAACTACAGAAATATTATACCTAAAAGATCTCTGTAAATTTGTATAAAATACAAAATACCTAAAATACAAAGTCCTTATCTTAAGTCCTGGATTAAGATCTATTGCCATACCCTACCTGACAGGGTACATGATTACTCGTCTTGATATCTGGATTTTATCCCGAGGTGAGCTAGTTTAGTGCTATTTTATTCTTATGTTTCTACCAGTCTTAAATTGTATCTCGTTTTGTATCATCACAAAACGAGATACAATACGGCGACGTACGTTATGTTACGATATGTTTACAATTTCTAGATGGCGTTAGCAAATTGCTGGTAAATGCTAATATCTCCCACTACGGCCAGGTGTTCCTGCAGCAGTAGGCGTAAAGGCCAACGCGCTTGTCAAGTCACCGCGCTCGTGTTTTTTCTAGTTATTTAAACATAGTGATTAAGAAAATCATTTTATAAAGTAAACTCTGCGAATTTGTTAAGAAATATTAAGTGTCTTTAGTAAAGTACAAAAAAAAGTAAAATATCAGTAGTTCGCTAGTCATAATATTGAAAATACTTTAGAAAAAGGCGTAACTTAGGATTTTTTTTCTATCGAATGAAGTTCATTAGATATTGTAACTGAATGCGACTTTGACTAGACTAGGTCCTTAAGTAATATATCTTAACTCTCAGATGACTTTAAATCACAAAAGTGCGGTCTCTGCTGGACTACCAAGCCGTACGTTTCATAGTATGAAGGCCTTGACTTTCTTCGCTATTGTGCTATAATAACAAGCATTTGTTTTAGCTTTTGGTTATTATTATCTAGTATAGATATTCTATTTTACGAAGTCCGTTGGGCTATGTATGTCATAGTGAATGCATGTACACATCGTTTTAGTGTGCGTAAGCTCAGAAGTAATCAGTCTCGCCCGAGACGCGGTCCAGGTCACTAGTGCTCATTGTATTCACGTCAGATTTTGGTAGCGAGTACCGTCAGCAAAACAACTAAGCGCAAAGTCTACTACAACCAGGGCTAAACGGACTTCGTGAGATAGAACAACTGTACCTATAACACAAGCTCTGCTTGCTTTGGGGCTAGATGATGCTGTGTGGATAGTAATTATTATTATTTAACAGAATAAAACCTGTCTATTTCCTCCTTGAGCGTCCGTACCACCTCCCTGTACCGTTTCTTCTCTATCGTGGCGTCCCGTCGGCAGTCCCTGTACTGTCCTACTAAGACATTCCTTCTCAGCTCTGATATGTCTATTATTATTATAATCACATGTCTATTTCCTCCTTGATCGTCCGTACCACCTCCTTGTACCGTTCTTTTTCCTTGTATCGTCGCGTCCCGTTGGCAGTCCCTATACTGTCCTTCTAACACACGCTTTTCCTTCCTCAGCTGAGATATGTCTATTATTATTATAATCAACTGTCTATTTCCTCCTTGAGCGTCCGCACCACCTCCTTGTACCGTTCCTTCTCTATCGTGGCGTCCCGTTGACAGTCCCGGTACTGTCCTTCTAGCACATGCTTTTCCTTCCTCAGCTGAGATATGTCTATTATTATTATTATTATAATCACCTGTCTATTTCCTCCTTGAGCGTCCGCACCACCTCCTTGTACCGTTCCTTCTCTATTGTCGCGTCCCGTTGACAGTCCCGGTACTGTCCTTCAAGCACATGCTTTTCCTTCCTCAGCTGAGATATGTCCAGATCTTTGCGTGCTAACTCGTGAGCGTAGTGTAGCATGTGGGGTGGTGCTGATACATCCTGTAACAATGAATTTAAAGGAACTTACATTTATTAACAAAGACAAGACAAAATTAAAATTTTAAAAAACCCGCCGACGTTTATTGGCTGAACAGATTTTCATGAACATGGCTAAGAACACTCGGAATAAAATTATCTATGACACAAAAAAAACTAAACGAAAATCGGTTCATCCGTTCGGGAGCTACGATACCATAGACAGATAGACCACTTTTTGCGTCGGGGGTTAAAAATTACAATCAAATTAGAACTATGTAGTATTTACGATTGAAACAGTTGAGCTAACTGCAGACTAATGCGAACAATCTAGAGATAGCTCAACTGATCCATCTCAATACCAGGCGGCCGCGTCTCCAAGACGCTGGCTGCATTGCGCCGCTATATAGCAATGATGAATGAATTTAATATTGTGAAACGTAAGTTCTATTCTAGTATTATTGACCATATCATTGTCGGCCTGTAACATCTTAGAAAGATTCTTCAGGTGGCATCAGTTTGGCTGAGAATTACCCGCACACTTTCGTGTGGTTTAATAGCCTGTTCGGTATTGCGGCAGCCTTGGCCACCTTTTCTACAGGTAAAAGATCCCGTGGGTGGCAGCCTGCTTGCGGAACGTTTCTACCGGATGGTCCACTATTGGGTGATAGAAATGTTAGCCCACAATCGGCCCAGTTTGGCTATTATTGACCTACACTTAATATACAAATTCAAGATGGCCAGGACCGTAACGTTTCTCAAAAATATGTAAAGCCCGTTCAGACAGCTCCTTTGCTTTCTGAAGATCACCCAAAGCATAACAAACAAGACCGAGGTTTGGTAAGAGGCGAAAGAATAAAAAGTAGAACTTTGGATATAGGAGGAAGTCTCTTAAAATGGTATTAGATTTGAAGACCAAATGAGGATAAAGAAGTATAATAATCTATCATCTGTATATCTTTTTTACTTTAAAAATCTGTTTATATATAGGAATCTGTATATCCCTTACATTGGCGCAGTAGAAACTCCAAGAATAGGCAAAGATGACGAGATATCGTGAGGTAAATCATATCATACCATCAGCAAGAAGGTTTATGACGACCACGACCGCCATAAACGACCTCTGTGGCGCAGCGGGCGAAGGTCCCCCTGCGACGCAGGAGGTTACGGGTTCGATTCCCGCCTTGGGACAAATGTTTGTACGATCTGCAGATATTTGTTCAGGGGTTCTGGATGTTTTTCTATGTATAATAAAAAGATATCTATCTGTATGTAGTGTATTGTATTATGTATATCAGTTATCTAGTAGGTACCCATAACACAAGCTCTGCTTAGCTTGGGGCTAGATAATGCTGTGTGCATTGTCCAACATTATTTATTTATTATTTATTTATAACAGAAACCTTACGATCAACAGCGTGATGCGCGACCTTCCACAGTTTCGGTCGTTTCTCGCGTATGTAGCTGTTAGTCTCCTCTAACAATATCTTAAATCTATAACACTGTCACTACTTGCTTCTATGGTTGTATAGTACGCGGTTTAAACTGTGCCTGTCTTGTCTGTGTCCTAATCGGGGGGAGGAAACGTGAGGGAAGATGGGGTCGGCGAGTGTGTGGTGGGCTCGCCGGCCATGTATAGGAGGGAGAGGGGACGCCAGTCGGGACGCGGTAGGTTTTATATAAATAAATAAATCAAATAAAATAAATAATGCTGGACAATTCACACAACATTATCTAGCCCCAAGCTAAGCAGAGCTTGTGTTATGGGTGCTAGATAACTGATATACTTAATACAATACACTACATAGATAGATATTTTTTATTATACATAGAAAACATCCAGAACTCCCTGGACAAATGTCTGCAGATCGTACAAACATTTGTCCCGAGGCGGGAATCGAACACGCAACCGCCTGCGTCGCAGGCTGACCTTCGCCCGCTGCGCCACAGAGGTCGTCAAATGTTCCCGTGGTTCGGCGAAAATGGCGAGAGATCCGTCTCTCGCCATTTTCGCCGGCACCGGAGGTTTTTAGTGGGTATTACGTCCTTCTCAGGGCGTCGAGTCCCACATAATTCTGCCCCCAAGACCAGTTTAATTTCGAATTTCCTCGCCGATTATAAATAAAAGGTTGTACAGTAAACATACGTTCAACAGTCCATGCGCGTCTTTCCAAACAGTTTCCTCGGCGCTGACGCGACGCGCGCGGTCGTTTCTCGCGCGTATGTAGTTGTCAGTCTCTTCTAATAACGCCGCGTATCTATCGCGTTGTGTAGCCACTTGCTTTTCTAGGCTTTGTACACGGGTTTTTAGGTCTGATGTAACTTCGTTGTGGAAATCTTGCTCGTGGATTAATTTCTGGAATGTAATGAAATAATTTGATTAAGGAAATTATATTTATAAGCTGACAGAACAACGTCCAACCTATAGAAGTTACAAGTTAATATAAAATTCTAAAAACTTGACGATTTTACTTTGCATTAGAATTTTGCATAAGAACGGCTGCACCGATTTTCAGAAAACATAGCTAAGAATAGTCGCGGAGAAACATTTAAAAACCAACTTAAGTTATTGGGACTTCCCTAGGATGCGACAAACAGACACGCACATAATATACGTACACAGTCGCCCCGTGACCACGATCGCTATACGCTATAAAAACGTAGGGATATCAATAACAAAAGGTACCTAGGCGATAAATACCTGATAAATAAATCATTAATCACACATATACACAGACTGATACTGTTAAAACTCTATTCATTCTGTTCAAGTCAGAGGGAAAACGGTACCTTACAAACAGAGAACCGTCTACAAATAAAAGTGCATCGAACAGCGTTTAATTTTAAATGACAAAGAATTATGTAAGGATAACTTGTCTACCCAACGCTATACAATGGGAGACTGGATTTATATAACCGCAGAATTGCTCTTCCTATAGTACTGAGGAATATTAAGGAACCCTTATAGGAGCACTTTGTTGTCCGTCTGTCAACGCCCTTTTGTCCGAAACGCGTGGACGTATCGAATTGAAATTAACATTAAATACTCAAGTCGTCAAGAGGTTACTTCTTGGAGCCGTGTTATAAATCAAACTTCTAAGTCAATCAGAAGTTCCAGTCGTTTATGACGAATATTTTGAAATTTCTAAGGGAATTACATGCACACAAAACCTATAGGGTGCTTCCCGTTGACCTAGAATTATGAAATTCGGAGAGGAGCAAGGTTCTAAGCCTGGCTCTCAGAACTCTTTTGGATTCCTGCTACGAGGAATCTTCCAAGCTCTGGAGGATTTCCTCGGGCATGAGCCACTCAAAATCATTGATAAAAGCCATCGATAAGCGATGCACCAACCGAATCCTAGCCCTAAGCAGAAGCAACCTTCGCATCATGACAAGAGCCCTAACTGGACACTGTCGCCTCAACAAGCACATGTTCAAATTAGGGCTAAGCGACACACAATCCTGCAGGTTCTGTGAGGAGGCGGAGGAAACGCCTCTCCATCTTCTAGGAGAGTGCGGAGCACTGATGCAAAAACGTAGCATCCATCTGGGCAAGCACCTGCTTAGCCCAGACGAGCTAAAAGACTCCTCCCCGAAGAAAATCCTACAGTTCCTAGCAGCTGCAAGGGTTAGCGGCGAACTGTGAACGCCGCTGCTTCGAGGTTGAACACACAAAGTGGCGATCACAATAGGCCTATCATGGCCGCAGTGATACGAAAGCCACCAACAGCAAATAAAAAAAAAAAAAAAAAAGGTTCTATAATTATATGGAACCCTCGGTGCGCGAGTCCAACTCGCACTTGACGTTTTATTTTTATATTTTTTTCTGGGTTCTATGATCAAGACTAAATCACTCCTGAAAGTTTGGTCCTCACTTTTTGATACGCCTTGTAGACTTGTAGTCATTTAAAAACTTTGCAAATATTTCCAGTCTCAACATTCTATAGCCATACACTGGAAGACTAGATTCATAGAATCGCTTTATCTATGGTACCGAAACTACCGAATAATTTATTTTAGGGAAACCATCAGTACACTAAACTTATATAGGTGATAAAATAAAAATTGATGGGCTATTGACAGGAATCCACTGATAGATACATACTAATGTTACTTGAAGGTAATACTAATAATGTTATACCACAGATATTATAATACTATACTAGTAGTTATACTAACCTCTTCATACAACTTCAAAGTGTCAGCCTTATCCTGCCGTTCCTCGTCCAACATCAGTTTGTAGGTCTCAAGTTTCTCCTTCAATACTGCTATCTCGTTCCTCAAGCTATCTATCTCGCTCTTGATTTCAGCTCCGCTGTTATTCGCTTTGGCATTCTGAATTTTGTAGGCTTCGAATTCTGTTTTTAGCTTTTCATATTCGATTGTACCTAAAAAATATAATTTTATCATATTTATAAGGACACGGTGTCGTGTGGTCTGTAAAAAATACTCCTCAACCTCCTCAACAGCCTATATTGGTCCACTGCTGGACGCAGGCTTCCCCCTGATAAGCGCCTTATTGGCTTTTATCACATGGGGGTAATGCCCATAATCCCCGTGTTGGGCATGCGGGTTGGGGATCGCACTTAGGTGCTAGAATTGTTCTGCAGGGGGCGCTGCTGCCCGCCCCCGGTGGATATCCCTCAGTCGCCTTTTACGATACCCGCGGGCAGAGTTGGGGGGTGCAAATTCTAAGCCGGCACCATACAGCTAAAAAAATACTGATGGAGGTTATTTTAAAAGCCATTACAAGCCTGTTTTCGATTTGACAATAGAATCGAGACCTCCTCGTAACGTCTCTTTTTTCTACGTGATTGGGCAAAGCGCCTCTATCGTGCGGACATAGAACTTAGTGCACAGAACAAATTTTAGTGTTTTTCATACTAAACTTTGGGCTCCATGACAGCAAGTGTTTAAAGTTTTTAGATCTCGTTCACATTCGAAAGTGAGATCACTGTTAGGTATTGGATGATTTAACACTTTCATTTTTGATGTTATCGAAAATTACATTATCATCATTATATCAGCCTGGGATCGCCCACAGCTGGGTATAGTCTAGGCCTCCTTCCGCTTCTTTTGGTACTTTACCAATTACGAGATAAATAACAATTTTCTAGTACTAATAGTCTGAGCAAAGCCACAGACGGACATGGTGAAACTTTAGGGGTTCCTTGTTAACTATGGAATCCTAAATAACTCGCATGGACACTTTGAATCAAAAATATATTTTTTTATCGGGAACCCAAGTTTCTACTTTTTTTTTTAATGTTGCTGACAAGTAGACTCATCTGGTCACAGGAACAGTGAGTATGCTAGTCAGCTTTTTGCTGACCCTTCGATTGCCTGTTGCTATTAATTGCAACATCATTATAAACCTACTAGGGAATTGAATCTACTTACTAAAGAGAAAAACCAAGCCCAAGCTTCGTTTGTACCACAATCTCACCCGATGGTAAGTGAATATGTAGCCGAAATGAGATCTCTTTCGTAAATAATAAAAAGGCTTACATTTCAGATGAACATTCTCATATCCCTCCACACTGAAAATCGTAGTAATATCTATCAGAGAGCCCAACTTGTCGTTTTCCGCTATGAACTCTTTCTTCAGAATGTGTATCTTGTCGATGAGTGTCTGGAGGTACTCGCTGTCGGCCAGTTTGTCATTGTCTGTCTCGCTTATAGGCTGCGGTTCTGATGAATCGCCTGAAAGTAAAAACACAGATATCAGAAATCAATAACAATTTTTGAAGCACGCCAGTACGGATCGTAAGGAGCTTCAAACATCTGGGGCACATTCCCATCGATGAACAGAGAGATGATGAGGATATTTTATTTTGCCCTTTAAAAGATATTTTAATTTTGTGTAGCCCAGTTGTGGGCACAGCGAGTTTATGTTTGTTTCTGGTATTCAAATTATGTTTATCGCTATTTTTAGGGAACTGACTTATATTTCTATGAGTGTGCAACAAGTTTTCATAGATATATTGACATGGTACTGTCATTATGTTTATTTCTTTGAATTTATCACGTAGGGATTCTCTGGGACCCTTATTATAGTTTGCACGAACAGCCCTCTTCTGCAGCACAAATACGGTGTTAATATCTGCAGCGTTCCCCCACAGGAATATACCATAAGACATAATACTATGGAAGTAGCTGAAATAAACAAGTCTAGATGTATCCACGTCTGTAAGATGACGGATTTTTTTGACTGCATACGCTGCAGAACTAAGTCTCTTCGATAGCTTATCTATGTGTGGGCCCCATTGAAGTTAATTATCTAAGGTGATTCCTAAGAATACAGTATTTTCTACTATTTCTAACGTTTCTCCTTTAACGTTTACAATCAGCCTTCACTTGTTTAACATTAGGTAGGATAAATCTAATACATTTTGTTTTGGTTTCGTTTAGCAAAAGATTATTGACACTAAACCAATGGACTACTTTTGAGATTGCATTATTCACATCGTCGAAATTTGTGTTTTGTCGTTTCATTTTAAAAATTAATGAAGTATCATCAGCAAACAATACAATCTCGTGATTATTCTTGACAAGATGAGGCAGGTTGTTAATATAAACTAAAAATAGGAAAGGACCGAGGACAGAGCCCTGCGGTACACCCATTGTAACTACAGACCCCGAAGACCGTTTCCCATTGATGTCAACTCTTTGTATCCTATCACTCAAATAAGATGTAAGAAGATCCAAAGAGGTGTTCGTTATTCCATAGTGATGTAGTTTCCTGATTAATGTTTCATGGTGTACGCAATCGAACGCCTTTGATAAGTCGCAAAAAACGCCCAAAGCGTCTTGCGACTTCTCCCAAGCATCGAAAATATGCGATACTAACTCTACACCGGCATCAGTAGTTGACCTGCCGCGAGTAAACCCAAATTGCTTACAATGCAGCAGGTCATTGCCATTGAAATGCCTAAGCAATTGATGTAAAATAAGTTTTTCAAAAACTTTGCTGAATGTTGGCAGTACTGATAATGGTCTAAAGTTAGTGGGGTCAGACCTACTACCCGATTTAAACAGTGGGATTATTTTACTACATTTCATTAGATCAGGAAATACGCCACAATCAATGGGTTCATTAAATATAAAAGCCAGATCTGTTGCAATGGTATCAATCAATGGTTTAATAATCGTAACGGAAATGCCCCAGAGATACAATACAATACAATACAAATATTCTTTATTGCACACCAAGATATAAAAAAAACAGAAAAGAAAAAACAAACACAAAAATAGTTGCACAATGGGCGGCCTTATCGCTAAAAGCGATTTCTTCCAGGCAACCTTTCGAGATCTGCAGTTTTCTTTGTATTTAAAAGTTTAAAGGCTTTTTTAATATCTTTTTCATCAACATGGGTGAAATTAAATTTATTTTTACATTTAGTTACATTTTCTATTAGCAATGACTCAGCAATTATTTGAGAAGAGTTTAAACATTTTTAGTAGAGATTGGAATTTCAGTAAAAAAGTTTTCAAATGTTTGGGCCACTTCGACATCATTTTTAACCCTTAATAGGGCATGGGTGTATATCTTCCCAAAAGATATTTCGGGTTCTAAATGTTCAATAGGCCGCCTATTCCCACAAAATGTCAATGTCATCTGATCTTTGAATATTTTAGTCTATGGTTCATACTAAAAATCGAATGATCGACGGAACGCACCAAAAAAAACAAGTGTCAATGTCAAAGGGACTGCAATTTTTGATCAGACAACTGGTTTTGAAGCGATTTTGTGCAAGTTTTGGTAATAATGTCAAGGAAAAATCTGGTAATTACTTAGTTTTGTATTTTTTCATTAGATTATGAATTAGTTTACCTAATTTAGTCAAAAATACAAAAACTGACGGAATATTCTGTGATCAAAGTGTGTGGGCAATATTTACCTGTTGGTAGTTCAGGTTCGAGAATGTACTAAAAAATTGGGAAAAGTTTTCCCGTAGATAGTGAATGTGATTCATAATACTATTTTTAGTTACTATCAACCTGATATTAGATTGATATCTAATTGAAAAATAAAATAAAGTTAATTTACATAACTAACTACTGTTTTTTAACCCCCGACTATTTGATATTAGATTGATATCTAATTGAAAAATAAAATAAAGTTAATTTACATAACTAACTACTGTTTTTTAACCCCCGACGCAAAAAGAGGGGTGTTATAAGTTTAACTTGTCTGTCTGTGTATTTGTGTATCTGTCTGTGGTATCGTAGCTCCCAAACGGATGAACCGATTTTCGTTTAGTTTTTTTTGTGTCATAGATAATTTTATCCCGAGTGTTCTTAGCCATGTTTCATGAAAACCTGTTGGAGGGGGGCTTTTTAAATTTTTAATTTTTTCTTACAGAATCCGCTTTCGAATAGATATTGAGAATCAATTGTCTGCCCTGTTATGTTCGTGGTTTTATTCAATATTGTTCTTATTAATATCATCAATCATGTTTAGGCTGCTTCTGCTTGTAACGTTGTTGAAATATATTTCCCACTTGCTGGGAAATAATTTCCCACTTATCACTCAGAACTATGTTCGGAATGGGCAAGAGTAATTATTTTCCCACATGTTTTTTTGAAAAATTGGAACAAGATAATTATTCACAATATATACAATCCTTATCTACATGTATGTAAAATGACATTTTTGCCCAGCCATATCTTCCAACACACCCAGGAGCGCCATGCCGTATTAAGGGTCTGAGCAATGATTAATCTTGAAATTGTAATCATTAACGTATGTACTGACCTTTCCAGTCTCACTTTTTATTATATTCCAAGTTGATTTTATTACATTATCACTGTTTCTAATTTTCGAGCTAATATAATTTGATTTTGCTATTTGACAAACTTTTCTAAATAGTTTTGAGTAATTTTTTACTTTTGTTCTTCTTCTTCTTCTTCTTCTTCTTCTTCTTCTTCTTCTTCTTCTTCTTCTTCTTCTTCTTCTTCTTCTTCTTCTTCTTCTTCTTCTTCTTCTTCTTCTTCTTCTTCTTCTTCTTCTTCTTCTTCTTCTTCTTCTTCTTCTTCTTCTTCTTCTTCTTCTTCTTCTTCTTCTTCTTCTTCTTCTTCTTCTTCTTCTTCTTCTTCTTCTTCTTCTTCTTCTTCTTCTTCTTCTTCTTCTTCTTCTTCTTCTTCTTCTTCTTCTTCTTCTTCTTCTTCTTCTTCTTCTTCTTCTTCTTCTTCTTCTTCTTCTTCTTCTTCTTCTTCTTCTTCTTCTTCTTCTTCTTCTTCTTCTTCTTCTTCTTCTTCTTCTTCTTCTTCTTCTTCTTCTTCTTCTTCTTCTTCTTCTTCTTCTTCTTCTTCTTCTTCTTCTTCTTCTTCTTCTTCTTCTTCTTCTTCTTCTTCTTCTTCTTCTTCTTCTTCTTCTTCTTCTTCTTCTTCTTCTTCTTCTTCTTCTTCTTCTTCTTCTTCTTCTTCTTCTTCTTCTTCTTCTTCTTCTTCTTCTTCTTCTTCTTCTTCTTCTTCTTCTTCTTCTTCTTCTTCTTCTTCTTCTTCTTCTTCTTCTTCTTCTTCTTCTTCTTCTTCTTCTTCTTCTTCTTCTTCTTCTTCTTCTTCTTCTTCTTCTACCTATCCACAAACGCTACATACATTTCAGATGGATAGCTCTGCAATCTTCGGAGATGGGGGAATGGGTAAAATTTCGACTATGTTCAAAATATTTCAAAAAGTATGAAACCCACAGAAATTTGAAGGTACCTACAAAGTAAAGTAACCTACAAACAGGAATTACAAAAAACATGGTACCTACCTACCCAAATATCACTTAAGTAATAAGTAAATTAGTTGTTGAAAAAACTTAGTGTTCACGAGGTCTACTGTTCCTAGAACTACTAGTATAAACCTCAACCAGTTATTTTAAATGTCTTTTCACGAAAACTTACACACACTTACAATTTACCACAAATAAATAAAAAAAAAAAAATATTTTTACATAGGCAAACCCAACAACAATATTTAATGCTGATTTCTCAAGTATAACTATAAGGCTCAATTGGCTCATATCACAATACACAGGTAAAAATTACATTTAATATTATAATTTTCTTTTTAAAAGTTACCTTTTTATTGTTTTTTATGAAAAGTTTATTACTTCAATGTTTAACATTTGAATAATTCACATAGTTCCTTTAATACTGTACGTAACATCACATAACACAATCATAACATTTTAAATAACTTTATTTAATAAAAATATTTTACTTATACAATGTATTTTTTGTTTAAATTCATAAATTCGAAGGTGCCCCTGGTATGTTCAAAGCTGCCCCAGGAAAGGGGTAGCTTTGAACATTTGAGTTACTTCACTTAAAGATCAATTCTGACTAAACCATGTAAAAATTGGTTATAATTTTTATTTATTTATGTAGCTAGATCATCTAAATATCTTTAATAGCAAAAATAACTAAATAAAAATAACTATCTTAGATATTACAGACTCTAATGTAAAAAATGTTCAAAGGTGCCTCCTTCTCCCCTAAATAAAATAGGTGGTGGCGCTGATTTGGGTCGGGGTAGCGCCTTAACAGAAAATATCTTTATTTTGGCTTTCAAACTAAGGACTTAGACGAGTTAAATTTTAAACTACAAATTATTATCAAATAAGAAATAAAAGAGTTAAGTATTAATTGTGTGAGTTGTCCGGCATTATTTATTTATTATTTATTGGTTGACACTTAAATTTTCTGTCCACTAGTGGAAGAAGTAAGAAGCACAATAAACTTTTTAAAGCTGCTCGATTATTTTTCTTTTTCCCATCAGGCGTCATCATAGCCTAAGCGTTTTGTGATACATAATGAAATGGCTAAGAACCAACTACTTTCGTCAAAAAACGGCTAGACATGGTTTTTCTCTGATATTTAACGTGAGCTATTCTAATATTTCCTACATCTTAAAATACTTACAAGTTTTAGTACCATCTTTTACGGTTTAACTGAACACGCTGTATGTTAAGATATTTACTTGCCTTCAGAAATCCTTTATTCCAGTGATCTCTATAATGAGCTTCCCATTGAGTAAATCCCGTTGCTTCTGTGTGAGTTTTTTGTCGTTTCGCCGCCTCAGGTTGTATTTACCGACGGTCTCCGAAAGCTCGGCTAGTTTACTATAAGTTTACACATTTTCTATTAACTTACCTTCAGTAATTTTGTCAGTGATCCCTTCAAAAGGCATCCCATTCAGTGAATCCCATAGCTTCTGTAGAGTTTCTGGTCGTTTCGACGCCTCAGGTTGTATTTACCGACGCACAGTGTTTCATGGGACCTAAAAAATTTCCCTATGCTTTTTACAGTATTAATCGATCAACGAATGCATTTTAAATGCAAGAGTAGAACACCCACGTATCTGTATCAAATACTTTTTTTTATAAAAATTAATGAACTTTAGGTGACCTTGACCTAGAAAAAAGTTAAAAAAATTCTGTAAAAGTAACTGGCCTAGATATTTTTTTTAGATAAATATTATCGGAAAAAAGATTCTTGGGTGCATTTTTCCCAGTTTTTATTTTCGGAAAATCTCCTCTGGATACCGAGTAATTATTTTTTTTCAGATTTTCGTTTTTATTTTTTTTCTCGCTAAAAACTCAAAAGTGCGACTTGTGACTAGCACAGAAAGATTGCTCTTAACAAGGCCTATCAGTGGTAAAAATACCAGGTTTCACTATTGCGGTTCTTAGGAGAAATTGATTTTCAAAATATAGTATTAGGGTTGTCACTCAACATGACCTTTCATTTTATTCAGTTTTGAAATACATTTTTCTCTAAATAACAATAATTTATCTTATTATGACATAAAATAGACATGCTTTGGCAGGCTTTTTGTGTATGTTTTTTTTTTCGATGACGGCTCACAACTAGCGCGGGAAAAGGTCCACCCTCGTTGGGCTTAAGCTAAAACCCCGTGCTGGTGAAAGATGACATGTGACCGAAATGCAGATCCATCCAATGAAGATGACTGCACGTTAATACTTAGCAACGCAAGCGATTTGTTTGAGTAAATAGGCTACAGTCTCCTGCGTCTTCGTTGCCGATTTTACGATTTCATGACTTCACTTGTATGGGAGGTGGTACTAAATTTATTATTTTTTGTGTCAAAATTATTGACCTAGGTTAACGTGAAAGTACTACTTTTTAAATTGTAATAAAATATTCCCAAAAACGAATTTTACCTACCATGTCATTCTAAATTACATCATCATCATCATCAACCTATATTAGTCCACTGCTGGACATAGGCCTCCCCTAATAAGCGCCATAGCGCTGTGTTCAGCTTGCCGCATCCAGCACCTGCCGGCAGTCTTTCGCAGATCGTCATCCCACCTGGCCGGAGGGCGTCCTACACTACGTTTGTCGAGTCGTGGTCTCCACTCAAGAACTCGTTTACCCTAGCGGTTGTCGGTTCTTCGCAAGATATGGCCGGTCCACTGCCACTTCAGCTTGCTAATTCTTTGAGCTATGTCGATAACTTTGGTTGTCTGTCGGATGTATTCGTTACGAATTCTATCCTTCAAAGAGACTCCGAGCATAGCTCTTTCTATAGCTCGCTGAGCGACTTAGAACTGGTGGACCAGCCCTACCGTGAGTGTCCACGTCTCAGCTCCGTAGGTCATGACGGGTAGGACGCACTGATTGAAAACTTTAGTTTTCAAGCATTTCGGTATGGATGACGAGAAGACTCGACTAAATTACATCATTTACTTAATCTCCAGCTTGGGGGTGTTCGCAAATTACCAGTCGCCCTATAGTAACAGGTGTGCGATATAAAAACATGCTTGTTGTTAAAAAGCAACAAGAGTGAGTAATAACTAACAACAAATATTTGACCTTTTAGCAGCAACCCTATTGTGTAAAATTTGACCTTAGAATGAAATTGCATATATTTCCCAAAGACCGCGAAAGTGCAATTTGGCGTTTTTACCACGGATAGGCCTTGTTATTAGCAATCTTTCTATGCTAGTCACAAGCTGCACTTTTGAGTTTTATGGGAGAAAAAAAATAAAAACGAAAATGTGAAAAATATTAATTACTCGGTATCCAGAGGTGAATTTTCGAAAATAAAAACTGGAAAAAATGCGCCTAAGAATCTTCTAACAGATTATATTTATTTAAAAAAAATATCTTGGACAGTTACTTTTACAGAATTTATTTAATTTTTTTCGAGAGCAAGGTCACCTAAACTTCATTATTTTTTATAAAAAAAAGTATTTGAAATAGATACGTGGGTGTTCTACTCTTGCATTTAAAATGCATTCGTTGATCGATTAATACTGTAAAAAGCATAGGGAAATTTTTTAGGTCCCATGAAACACTGTGCGACGGTCTCTGAAAGTTTTGAGTTTTTGCTTTCGAGCAAAGAAATAATTCTATTAGTTTAGCAATGTTCTGTTAACTTACCTTCAGTATGTCTCTCAGTGATCCCTTCAATGAGCTTTCCATTTATTGAATTCCGTAGATTCTGTATGGGTTTCTGGTCGTTCCGCCGCCTCAGGTCGTATTTACCGACGGTTTGCGATAGCTTGGCAAGTGTACTCTAAGTTTAGACATTTTCTAATAACTAACCTTCAGTAATTCTTTCAGTGATCCCTTCAATAAGCTTTCCATTGAGTGAATCTCGCAGCTTCTGTATGAGTTTCTGGTCATTTCGCCGTCTCAGGTCGTATTTACCGACGGTCTCCGAGAGCTCAGCGAGTTTGCTCTCGAGTAAAGCCACTCTCTCCTCTTGCCGCGCGCAAGCTTTACGGGCTGATTCTTCAGCGCGTTTCGCTTTTATTTGTTCCTGAAATAAGAGAAGACTAAAATTAGGTGGCTATTATAGGTAATCTTCGTCTAAATTGTTCTTTTATGTCCAGTGCATCTTAAGGTTGCCTGGAAGAGTTCGCTTCTCCCTTTACACTTCCTCTATTCTAAGCATTTCTGCCTGTATTGTTTCCTGTCTTTGTGTGGTATAATAAAGTGCTTTGTATCCATCTTCGTGTTCCCCGCTTTGGTGGGAAAAGCGCGAAAGAAAACTTACAGCACAATTACGTGTTGCAAATTAGTAGTTTTTTAGCTCTTGTTATAAGATTCTTCTGGGAATGCACCTATATAGTACTACCACGTTAACTACTCTATGAGAACACAAGCAAAAAGTTAGGAGTTCCATAACCTAGCCTGGTTCTTATAACACAGGCTCTGCTTACTAGTTTATTTTATTTATTTATTTAGGAAACATGCAGTTATTATAAACTAAAAAAAATATTTAACTAACACTTAAACCAGCAAAGTTTCCATAATTAAATGTAAGAAAATTTTCTTATAAATAAATAACTGAACTGAACTGGAACAACAAAAAACAGACAGTACAGCTCTAAATATGCATCTAAACACAATTATCTCAAAACATAAAAAGGACATAAAAACAAAAATTATACAACGTGTATCAAAACATGTGTAGGTACTATTCGAAAGGGGGGGAATTTCCACCTGTCTTGTCTGAACCCCCCCCCCCCCCCTCCCTTCGGCATAGTACACATGTTTTGATACACGTTGTATATGAACATAATAATAAAGGGCAAAACAAATACAGAGTAACATGAACGGTTGGCCCATATGCCTGAGCTGCTATGCTGAAGCTGCTGTAGGTATGAAAATGTCCAACACAATCTAGTTTATGTATTTAATACTTCACCCGCTCGCAAAGTGGCTTATTCCTTTTCCAAACATGAGGCAGAAAGTACGTCGCTCAAAAATGCTGGAGAGAAAACTTTACTGAAATCCATTGCTAACGCGCTGAGCGGGAGATAAAGCACTATGAATAGTAGGTAAATAATTCACCAAAGAGGGCGGCATTTACCTTTAAACACGCGAGTTAGGAATATTTTTGTTAGCTCTCGAATAGCGACGGAATGCGACTGCTCCAACAAGGCCTGCTTGTTCTGTAGCCGCACCAGTAACGCGGGAGTCTCGACGGTGCGCGCCTCGGCTCGCTGCAACCTGCGTTTTGCCGCTTCTAAGTGAGACTGTAAGCTACTGTCTCACCTCTCGAATAGCGACGGAATGCAACTGCTCCAACAAGGCCTGCTTGTTCTGTAGCCGCACCAGTAACGCGGGAGTCTCGACGGTGCGCGCCTCGGCTCGCTGCAACCTGCGTTTTGCCGCTTCTAAGTGAGACTGTAAGCTACTGTCTCACCTCTCGAATAGCGACGGAATGCAACTGCTCCAACAAGGCCTGCTTGTTCTGTAGCCGCACCAGTAACGCGGGAGTCTCGACGGTGCGCGCCTCGGCTCGCTGCAACCTGCGTTTTGCCGCTTCTAAGTGAGACTGTAAGCTACTGTCTCACCTCTCGAATAGCGACGGAATGCAACTGCTCCAACAAGGCCTGCTTGTTCTGTAGCCGCACCAGTAACGCGGGAGTCTCGACGGTGCGCGCCTCGGCTCGCTGCAACCTGCGTTTTGCCGCTTCTAAGTGAGACTGTAAGCTACTGTCTCACCTCTCGAATAGCGACGGAATGCAACTGCTCCAACAAGGCCTGCTTGTTCTGTAGCCGCACCAGTAACGCGGGAGTCTCGACGGTGCGCGCCTCGGCTCGCTGCAACCTGCGTTTTGCCGCTTCTAAGAGAGACTGTAAGCTACTGTCTCACCTCTCGAATAGCGACGGAATGCGACTGCTCCAACAAAGCCTGCTTGTTCTATAGCCGCACCAGTACCGCAGGAGTCTCGACGGTGCGCGTCTCGGCTCGCTGCAACCTGCGTTTTGCCGCTTCTAAGTGAGACTGTAAGCTACTGTCTCACCTCTCGAATAGCGACGGAATGCGACTGCTCCAACAAAGCCTGCTTGTTCTGTAGCCGAACCAGTAACGCGGGAGTCTCGACGGTGCGCGCCTCGGCTCGCTGCAACCTGCGTTTTGCCGCTTCTAAGTGAGACTGTAAGCTACTGTCTCACCTCTCGAATAGCGACGGAATGCGACTGCTCCAACAAGGCCTGCTTGTTCTGTAGCCGCACCAGTAACGCGGGAGTCTCGACAGTGCGCGCTTCGGCTCGCTGCAACCTGCGTTGTGCCGCTTCTAAGCTGCTGCTAAGGTCACGGACACGCTTTTCCAATTCTGCTTGAGATGCTGAAAAGAGATAAATTTTACTTTACACTAATATGTCTTATAAATACGAACGTTTACACTACGTTTGTTTCCTTTTCATATCAAAACTACTGAAGGATTGCTGAAATTTTGCATTGATGTGATTTTAGACCTGCAATAAAATATACACTACGTTTTTTTATCCCGGAAAAACGCGAGCGATTTATAATAATAGAAAATTAAAAGTTACCAATTACCAACATTTTATCCCTTGGAGGGACTTCACTGATAAAATATAATAAAAATAATACTATAAACCTTTAGGAAACTATAATATACTTACTTTGATTTAAAACTTTGATCCATGCTGCACCATTGATTAAAATTGACAGATTTGTGTTATGTGTGCCAATTATAATTACCAAAAATCGGGTTCAACAAACGGCGAGGCCATGGCCGGCACCAGGGATGATTTCAGATTATTTATTTAAACATTTTGATAGTGGAATTAACTACATAATCGTAGAATATTTTTTTACTAAACTGAACCACAGCAGCCCTAGATCGAAAGGAAAGAGAGGGAGGCTATTGCCTAGCATGGCACGACATGGGCTGAACCAAAATTATAAAAAGGGTAGATATCCAAGATACTGATGGATTAAGGAAGCAAGAGACCAGTACAAAAACTGCGAAACCGGGTGAAGACACTTGGTTTGGACACCTGGTTTTGCGGTTTTTGTACTTTTTGTACATTCGAGAACATAATTCATAAGTAAGAAAACAATGTAGTTACTTACCTTGAGTCTCAGTGGAATGGACAATGTTGTCTTCAAGTTTCTCTTTGGTTTTCCTTTCAGAATTCAATTTCAGATGCAGCTCTCTAAAACATAAAGTTTTTTGATACAATTAAAAATCTGTATTTTTTATCATCATCATTAAAATAGCCTATTCACTCGTCCACTTCTGGACATAGGCCTCCCCTTAAATATAATTTCTGTATGCAACAAGCAAACTCTTGTCTCTATGACAAAATCGAAAGTCAAGCGCCAATATTCTGCATCTCCAAGGAGTTTAGCTAAATAGGGCCTGGTTAGACAAGGGTATGATACACAGCATCGTGACTCTGTTAGACGACATCGGGGGAACGAAGAGTGGAAAGGGGTGCTGGGGTGGGGCAGTCAGCCAGTCAGTGCATTTCTGTATATCGATGCTGAATCGCGATAATAGCAAAACAGAATCGTGGTTACGTGGGCGAAGCGAAGCGAAGCGAAGCGTGGCCTTTTATTTGTATACCTATTTTTTTTCTCATTCACATCATTAATAAGTACATATTGATACAACTCACTACTAAGCAAGCCACGTTCACAACGAGTAGGTTTTACACTCATTCTAATTTAAATAATGTTTAAGTTAAACCTCGTCTTTGTTCTGTGTAAAAACCAATTTTGTGAACGTATAAATAAAAAAAAAAAGAAGGTACACAGCCAGCGACAGAATCAAGCGCGGATCCAGGGGGGGGGGGGGGGGGTCATGGGGGTCATGACCCCCCCTTTGGCTGGGTCTAGGTAGGTACTTTGTATGGTGGTAAAGGGCAAACTAGGTATACTTAGAACAAGGTGCAGGGTTCGTATTACGAAAACACGAGTACTTTATTCTCTCAACCAACACAAGTCAAAGCCACTCCGTTAGATACGACATTTAAATCCAATAATTATTACACACAAATATTAAAATCGCTCGCGGCTTCAGCGACGACGTGCACGTCACGACGACGACGACCGACCCGTTTTAAGAGGCCAGCGGAAGGCGACTTGTCCATACAAACGTAATACCAAAATTATTTCTAATTCAAGCATATTTCGACTATATTATTGTATTATTTGTATTCAAATAGTATTTATCTAGGTTCCTGGATAGTTTTTTTTTCAAAATACTTACCGAAAATTAAATGAAAGCCAATCGCATTTTGCAATTTTTAAGACAAAATTGGCCAGTTTTCTTCCTATTTGTTTCGTAATAAAAACAACAATATCTTATGTGTTATTTGTTTGGGAACATAGGTAATATTGTCTAGTTACAGAATAACAATACTTTGTGAAGAATACAAGAAGTTTTCAGTCATCATTTTTGGTATTACAGAACACAGCGAAATTCATACCAAATTTTAAACGGCAATCATGCTATCGCGCACGCACGGAGCGGGGTGCAGGGCCGGGGGACGGGACACTTCGGTTGTGTGATCGCTCGTGGCTCGGACAGACACACTAATGCAACGTGTATTTACACGGGGCGCCGCCACCGCTCGGGGACTTTCGGAGGTCGTCGTAGGGGTAGGAGAACATAGATAGGTTCTTATAATAAGGTAGGAGAAGCTAGGTTAGGTATTATTATTTAGTAAGTATACTATTTTCTAAATCAGTGTGTCTGACAAGTTACGGTGCTGTGCGTGCGTAGGTATTTGTTTGTTCACTATTCTATAGACCTGTGCCACTGACTTGGATTGAGATTTGCCTTGTTGTTTGGAAACAACAACCTACCTCCTTAGGTACATTACATACCTAGAGGTACCTACCTAGGTACTACGACTTTGGCGTGCTTTGGCTTTGTTTACGGACTTTGATATTTTTCACTTACGGTTTGGTTAATGATATTATGGACTCGGAACGTTGGGATGTAGGTAGGTATCTCACAGTAAGTAGGTAGGTACTTACTTACCTACCTACCTACGTACCTACCTAAATTATTTTATTATTAGCTAGTTGTTTTCTTATTTTAAAGTAAATAGGTACCTACATACCTACCTAATACTTACCTACCTAGGTAGGTAGGTACCTAACATGTTGTTTAGATATATGTACCTATCATAAGATAGGTAGGTACCTACAATGTATGTGAAGTAAGGAAGTACTAGGTAGGTAGGTATCCAGGCGCGGTCGCAGCCCAAGACTTTGGGGGGGGTCACACTTGGTGCGGGCCGTAGCACCAAATGTACTTGTAGGCGGTTGCAGACCCCACTGAAAACCACTTAACTTTATCGGCGAGCGGAGCGAGCCGCGGAAAATTTATACTCAACTCCCAACTATAGTAGGTATAAGTTATAGCGAGCGAAGCGAGCCTCGAAATTTTTGAGATGTTTTCTGAAGTTTGGGCAAAAGTAAGCAAGAGTAGGTCTACTTGCTTACTCTCGCCCGCATCATTTACTTTGTTGTTGATAGGTATCTATAAAAAATAAATGATAGCGATCGTAGCAAGCCCCGAAAATCTTAGAGACTTGCGGTAGTAGATATAAAGCTATGAATATAAATAGGGGCGAGCGGAGCAAGGGCATCAACAAAAAATTCAAAATACAAAAAAGAAAAGGGAAAAAATGTAACGGCGAGCGGAGCGAGCCGCCGAAATTTTTGTTACTTTTTCGGGTAACAACCTAGCAAAATGATGTTAAACACACTGGACCAAATACAGAGAAGGACAAAATACAGAGAAGGACAAAATACTATCGGCGAGCGGAGCGAGCTGCAAAATGCAGTGTTTTGCATATTGGCCGCAAAAATGACATCCCTTCCCCCAACTCCCAACCCAACAATAGGAAGTATAAGTAATGGCGAGCGAAACGAGCCCAGACACCATATAGAATCAACGAAATTTTTTATGATCTGGCTGTGCGTGTGAGTTGTTTGGTATTAGATATTTTTCAGTTGCAAACTAGCCTGAAACGGAGAAGGAGTCCTGAACTAGAGCAAACCAGAAGCTTATCAAAACAGCAGAATGTTATCAGAGGCAAGCAGAGCGTGCTGCGATAATTTTTGGTTTTTGTTAGATTTTGGGCAACTTTTTAGAAAATTTGGCAAAGTGACCTAAAGCGGGCCGGGTTTTGAGCTTTGGATCATAGTCAGAAGGAACAAAATGAACAAATGTTATCAGCGACCAGACCAAAACGCGAAAATTTTGTTGTCTACTAATTTTTTGTACTGGTTGACAAAGTGACCTCGCAGATTATTTGTTATATTTTGTGCTTTTTATTGTGGTGGTTGGATTGATACAAACGGACAATAGCGGACCAGCCAGACCAATAAAATTGGGTACGTTGCCTCTGTGCTAATCAAAATACAGAGCACAAATAACAGTAATATCGGCGAGCGGAACGAGCCGCGATTTTTTTATTGCTGCAGTTGGTAACCATAATCAATGTAACGGAAGTAAACAGGAAAAAATTAGACGTTTTTTCATCGTTTTTTACGTGTATTCTTAGGTATACAAAACGTACCTACAAATAAATTATAAATATTCGAAATTTAAAAAATCGTTATTCACAAGTTGAATCTCTCGGATTCCAGAATTATCCCTTTTCGGTTTAATAAACCCTTTCCGTGGCATCCTGTGTATATTTTATCACACTCATATTTTGAGTTTGGATGTAGGTGGATGTTTTTAAAGTTTGGATATACCTACCTAGATGTTTAGAAGTTTTCGCGTAAAGAAGTACCTAATCAACACATACCAATCCATCAATCCATACTTGTTTTATAAGTACCTATCTTTCACACTACCTAGGTATAGGTATTTTTGACTAGCTAGGTAGGTACCATAACAAATTTCGTAGTGTTTATCCGATATGGTTACCCCTCATGGCTTTACCAAAATCGTAAATTGATTTGTTTTTTTGATAAGTAAATAAATGTGTCAAGTCAAAATCAAATGTTTTTTTTAAATAAATGAAAGTGTCAATATCAATGAACAAAAAAGTGTTTACGTTTATATCCTTGCCTTTTATTTTCTTGTCAGAAATTCACTATACCTACTCGTGTATTTAATCCTAAATTTAGGTAGGTATATCCTAGGTATTGCAGAAGCAGAACCGTATGACGAACCTACCTACACTCCATCCAAATTCGGTTAGTTTACAAAAATGTCACACCGAATTTGGCTGGAGTATACGTAGGTGCTTACATACTACCTAAGTACGTATTTCCTGATCGATCAGTTTAGTTAGGTTCTAGGTACCAATGATATTACCTATACCTATTTGGGTTCTACATAGGTACCTAAGTATTTCTTGAGAAATACGTACCTAGGTAGGTAGGCCTTGTAGAGAAACTTGAAGAAAAAAACGCGTTATCAAACTAAACATTCACTTAGATTTTTTTAAAATACACTTGCACTTCCCAAAATGTAAGTACCAAGGTACCTATGTAGGTATGAAACGCAAATAGTACTTATGCCTAAAGAAATAGGTAGGCAAATTTAGTAGGTACCTAGTCTAGTATCTAACCTACCTGCCGCTTTCGATAGCAGAGGCACGGTAATATTCAGAGGTGTGTATACCTAACCTACTCACGCACACGCACAAGCACGGCACTATGGATGGTTGTGTTCACGTATGTAGTACACCTACCGCGTCCCGCGCGCGCCTGCATCAACTAAACAGAGATAGCGATATTCGGGGCGATTTTTGCACGCGCCTCGAATTGAAGTTGCGATCGAGCTCCGCCGGACTCTTAAGTCATCTTTCTACGCTACAAATTTTGAAGGGCCAATAGTTACGGTTCTGAAGTTATTATAAAAATGTCCTTTGACCCCCTTTTCTCTTCTCTTCTATACAATATAGATTTTACCTAATTTAAAGATATGATCAAGTAGGTAGGTACATTTCTGTTCGAGTCGTAGTCGTGACACAATATTCCTCAGACCAGCGCAAACCACTGTTAAAATATACTGCATTGAGATTAAGACAAAAAAGGTTTGTTCGTATGTTTTTGACATATTTTAATAACTGTACTCCTGAAATTTTTATTCAAAACGGTCTTGCAAAAGTATAAAAATCTGAGTGATTTTTCGTCGAAATTGTAATGTATCAAATACCAGTAGAGCAAGTTTTATCGGAGTTCCTATAAGCACCATGCATCGGGTGTAAGACAAACACAGGTTTGAAAAATGACCAAATCTGAGACATGTGCGTTGAATTTTTATTGACTCAAACACCTGTAAAGCATTTTTGATTAGAGTTATTTTAGCGTGCATTGAGTTGTAGACAATAGAAGATTTGATTTTGATACTTTTAAGAAGCAGAACTCCGGAAACGTTCATGAAAACATACTTAGAAAAATGACAGAATCAAAGATATTCACGTCGAAAGTGTAAAAATTCGAACACCAGTAGAGCAAGTTTTATCGGAGTTCCAATAGCATCCATCAGGTTTAAGACAAACACAGGTTTGTTCTCGTGATTTGTATACTTTTAGATACAGAACATTTCAGAAATTTCATGAAAACGGTCTTTGAAAAATTTTTAAATCTGAGATTATGAGCGTTGAATTTGTATTGATTCAAACACCTATAAAGCAATTTAGATTAGAAATCGACTAGCGTGCATTGAGTTGTAGAAAAACGAAGGATTGTCCTTATGATTTTTATAATTTTCAGAAGCAGAACTCCTTAAGTTTTCATTAAAGTGAACTTAGAAAAATGATAGAATCGAAGATATTTTCGTCGGAAGTGTTTACTACACTACCCAAAGAATGTTAGCCAAAGAAATGTTACCTTCTAATAGGTAACATTTCTTTGGTCTCGATTGAGGGCAGAGCTTGGTAACCAGTATTTTCTGCTTGGTTTAGGCCAGGGCCCCCATTTTCAGGTCATCTTCCCCACCACCGCTAACTAATTACGAAAATCTATCAAGGTAAGTACATATAATTTTCGCGGTTCGCTTCGCTCGCCGGTAAAGTTTGTTAGTTCGGTGCTCGGTGGCAACGCCCCCCTCCCCCCCACCAATGAATTTCTGGCTACGGCTTGCTATAGTTTTCATCACCAAACAGTTACTAGTCCGTGACAAACCAGAAAGTGGTCATGCACAGCCATGGCAGAAAACTGCATAGCTGGGCTAGCGCTTCTCCATCTCCATGTGCTGTGCACAAAATAATACCTATTGAGGTGGAAGAAGTACCTAATTACTCGTTTCGCAAGATAACAAAAGAGACAACTACATTTTGTAATTTAATAAGAATAATTTTGAATAACACTCTAAATATTGAAAATCAAAGTGGTCACTTCGATTTCCCATTTTAACACAAATCATTTGAAACATCTAACAGGTTTCAGGGTCCTGTAAAGGAAATGATTTACGAATTTTACTTATGTAGTAATTTCTTTTTCGTCTGCAAAATTCGTCCCACTGCTGGGCAAAGGCATCCCCCATCCCCAAATCGAAGGATTTGGGGGTGGGGGACGCCTTTGTCCACGTTTTCTTTTTATCTACATTTATTACTTTTTTCACGTTGGAGCCCGTCCTGACTAGATTTTGACTGTATGACCCCCCCCTGACTTGACAGCTGGATCCGCCCTTGGACAGAATCGCGACTGTATCGATGCGAACGCACGTCAGCATCGCTACATGTACACGCACTAAGCGTAGGTACGTATATTGATTGTACATATTTACGGAAATAAAGCATTTTAGAAACATGAAAATCTAAAGAATTACTTACTTCATCATAGCAGCATTATCAGCTCTCTCCCGTTCTCTCTCTTGTATCTCATAAGAAATCTTTGCCTTCAAATTGTTGATCTCTGCATAATGCTGTTGTACCAGTGTCTTGGTCTCTTCTCTCATTGATAGAAGCAGGTTCTCATACTGTTGAATATGAGAATATAAATCTACACTAATATTATAAAGAGAAAAGATTTGTATAACAAATAAATAAATAAATAATGCTGGACAATTCACACAGCATTATCTAGCCGCAAGGTAAGCAGAGCTTGTGTTATGGGTACTAGATTACTGATAGACATAATACAATAAACTACATAGATAGATATTTTTTATTATACATAGGAAACATCCAGACACCCTGAACAAATATCTGCAGATCGTACAAACATTTGTCCCGAGGCGGGAATCGAAACCGCTACCTCCTGCGTCGCAGGCGGACTTTCGCCCGTTGCGCCACAGAGGTCGTCTATGTTAGTAATGAATAAACTCAAAGACTACTGTACCGATTTAAAAACTCTTTCGCCATTAGAATGCTACATTATCACTGAGTAACATAGGCTAATAGATAGATAGAAGATAGAAAATACTTTATTGCACACTTAAAACTATGAAACAATTTAAAATGAAATAATTAAAATCTAAGTAACAACTGGCGGTCTTATCGCTCAAGAGCGATCTCTGTCAGACAACCTGGCTAATGTAATATATCTACTGTAATGTAATAAAATAAATGTCCACCCATGCGAAGCCGGGACGGACCGCTGTTGGTACATACATACTAAAAATAGAAAGATGGTCAAACTTTTGAGAATAGTTTTGTTACCAATCAATACGGCTGAATGGATCTTAATGAAATTTAGCAAGGAGGTAAACAATTAGCAAACAGTAAACAATTATGTATATATCCTAGTATAATGGCGCATGCGAAGTCGCGGGAATAAGTTATATATTCTCAAGTAAATACTTCCACTCTTGGACTTATGTTATAATCATTGAGCTTATCGGAGTAGGTATATTTATTAAGAGTTAGGATCTAATGCTTATATAAATACCCATTCAAGCCAAGCGGTTCGGTTTAAAGTTAAGGAGCTATGTCCAAAGAAGTGGTAAATTTTCACCTTATCCCTTGTGACTTTCTTGTCAGCTTGGAATGCCTCCTCCATTCGTGCTTTCTCAGCCGCCAAGGTGGATAGAGATATAGTGAGCGCAGCCAGAGAGTCATCTGAAACTATTTATTAAACTGGTCACTGACTTATAAAGGCAACTTGGAACACTAGGCAGTTGGTTATAGGCATCAAGGTAAGGTTAGGTTATAGATAAATTCTAAAATGAATAGTGGTTGATATAAAATAGCAATTATTTAAACCATTAACATGTAAGCATTTCTGATAGATTAAGAAATAATATTACAATCAAATAATAGAAACAAATTAGAACTAGTATTAACAATTGATCTAACTGCAGACTGTTGCAAACAATCTACAGGTAGCTCAACTTATCCAGTCACCAGTCTGAAGCATTTCTTATTTAAAATGAAATAAACTGAGAATTATTTATTAATAATAATTTGATTTATTGCAATATTCTTCCACAAAATATCAGAGGTGTGGAATCAAAATGGATCTAGGTCCTTTAGTCTTTTACGACATTCCCAGAAAATGTATGGATTTGCTAGTTTATAAATCGAGATACTGGCAAACAAACTGTGGATACATTAATTTTTACCTGGAACTCCATCTGTAGGTTCATCAGTTTTATTCAATGCTTTTAAACTGATCTCCAAAGCATCCTTTTCTTTTACAAGTCCTTTATATGCTGCAACAACGTCTGAAAGAAAATTACTAAAATGTGAATGAAGGCATTTTGATTCAAAATCTATTCATAAACAAAACTACAACTTTTCTATGTTTAATAAAAAAAATCTCTTAAATATGTAGTGTATAGGTATCAGATAACTAGTACCTACCCCTAACACAAGCTCTGCTTAGCTTGGGGCCAGATAATGTTGTGTGAATTGGCCAACATTATTAGTTTTATTTTTATGTGATAATATCAACAAGATGACAACTTATACAACGTTAGTGGTAAACTCATGATGGTCAGAACCTGCAGTTTACGCAGTGTTAGTGAATAACCACTAACCTTACTTACCTACATAAACTAGTTCCCTAACTCTTTCATTGCCACTGATGCACATAGACGACTTCCACATCCTGCAGCCCTAGAGGTATGGCAGTGAATGCATTATAATATATATAATAAGCCTTTATTCGGACAAGACACTTTCACTTTGTGGTTCATATATATCTCTTTTCCTCCATCTCTGTGTGTCCGTTTGCCAGGTGGCAAAGGCCTCCTCCAGTGAATGCATTAAAGCAAGGTAATCCCAAGCTATACCCATGGTTTCATTAACTATAAAACTTGTACGAGGTAATAAGGTACTTAGAAGTTTCATCATATTGACTTAGTCATCAAAGGCTTCAGCAAAATGTAGGTAACCTAACATTTAGGTAGGTTAGTTTATATACTTCTAAGTCTAGAAACTCAGTAGGTACGATAGGTTTCCTACGGGAATTGATTTCAAAATTAAATTCTGTGATTTCAGAGTTTATGAGTTTGGGTACCTCTCAAGCGTCCTTCGTAGCGTTTTATTTGATCAGCCTGTTTAGTTATTGTAGATATCAGCTCCTGCTTGGAGAGGGATTCCATTTTTACTCGATCAACTTGATTAACAGTAGAGTAGAGATTTCAAGTAAAAAACCAAATTTACAAACACCAAACCAAAAACATAAATCAAACAAACAGCTGTTTGGGAGTGAGTGAGTGAGTTTGGATTGGATTGGATTGGAAAGTTAAGTGATTGTGTCGTTCAGAAACCACGTCTTACAAAAGGATCGATCGATCCTCTTTGTCAACTGACTGGGAAAACCAGAAGGATAACGCTAATCCCAGAATGGTTTTTTGAATTTTCTTTTGCGTTATAATTATAAGCTAGAACTTTGTGCAAGCAAGGATGAAACGAGCAACACAGCAGGGTAAAAAAGGCCTGTGAAAAAAAACACAGCAGTGATACAAAGCAAGGCTGCATAGATAGGTTAGGTACTGAACGCACTTGGATATGGGACACAGTCTGAGGGACACAGTTTGTGACACTGTGCCACAGATTAGATAACGTAACAGATACCTCACTTACTCGATTTAACCAATCTACTTTGAGTCTTAAGGAAGAAGAAATAAAGTTCGTAACGCTCTACTCGCTGTTAACGAGGCGGCTCGATCAAAGCCACCCGCACCCCCCTACCTCTACAGTTCCCTCGCCGGCCCTTGGCTTGACGGTAGGGTTGACCATCGATAGTTTTTGTCCAAGTGCGGATATTATACTTTAAGTGACTTAACTCTCTCATACAATATAACTAGGTATCCCACCGACTTAATAAATAAATAATTATTAGAGAACATTGTAAGCTAGGTAAAAGGTAAGTATTATTATTGCTAGGTAGGTAGCAGCTGCTTATAATATCCTAGGATATAATTTAAATATTTTTGTGTCAAGACATTATTTTCTGTACTTAGTAGGTATGTAGTAGCAGATGTGTCATTTTACGGTATAAAAAAGTACTCTGTGGTGTCATACGTATGTACAGAAAAAATTGTACACTCAAATCACAAAAGATAGGTATATGTAGTTGACATATTAGAAATTATAGGTAGTAGACAAAACTTATCATTCGGCTTGCGGCTCGCGCGCGACGGGGTGGCAACCTTTGACAGTACCACCGCGGGGTTTACATTTATCTACTGTGGCGGGGTGGTAAGAAAACTGTAGGTATATAACTCAAAACTGAACGCGAGTGACGGAGCACTGACTGTGCTGGCCACGGAAATGGAAGTTAGAGTGGAAGGACAATGCAACAAAATTACTAAGGGCACCGGTGTCGCCAAACTCACACAAATAAACCAGTAATCATATAATGCATTACAAAGAAACAATTCGTTTGATTGGTAGATTAAGTTTAGTCAAAACTAGCCAACGTCACTGATTTGGAAATAAACCTTGACTTCTACAGATAAGATTTATTTTACTTTAGCATCAGAACGTATTTACGGTCTATAGCACGGAAATGGAAGTTAGAGTGGAAGGACAATGCAACAAAATTACTAAGGGCACCGGTGTCGCCAAACTCACACAAATAAACCAGTAATCATATAATGCATTACAAAGAAACAATTCGTTTGATTGGTAGATTAAGTTTAGTCAAAACTAGCCAACGTCACTGATTTGGAAATAAACCTTGACTTCTACAGATAAGATTTATTTTACTTTAGCATCAGAACGTATTTACGGTCTATAGTAACCAAACATTCGATTGACAAGTTAATTCCGCTACTTGACCATAGATGGCGGTATTTTCAGTGGTCGCAATTATAAACTTAATTTCCTCAGACTTAAGATTGACATTCGCGTGATAGGTCGACCATCGACTGCTACTCGATTAGAGCTGCACCAGGTAGCACATTGAAGTACATTATCGATATCGATAGATACCCGATTTTTTGTTCAATTCGCAAAAAAATGAACTTACTTGGCACACAAAGAGCTGTATATTTTAAACCATTTATAAATAGACACAGACAGGCAGGTAAAAATAAATGTATGTTGTTTATGCCCCTGAAATAAAACGTATTTATTAGGAAACTGGTGTTTGGAAAGTTTTGTGTTTAATTTTAGTAAATGGTGTATGTGAACATTTATATATTTAAACTTAACGATTTTCAGTGATACAAGCGCTGTATGTTTCGTAATTGTATATCTATATCTTTTATTTGATATTTTGAAATCGACTTCCAAAAAGTGTTCAGAGCATATCGTGCTTGATTTGGTTGGCATCCAATTAACTCTACCCGTTGCATCTATCCATTTCTCTTTGACGTTTGTATCTTTGGGAAACCTACAAATATTTAAGATAAAGGTTAGAGGACCTCTTGATGTCAATTTAGTGACTTGTAATCTAAATACTAAATAAATAATTAATTTACATAATAATACTAATCACTTATTTAACATTAACATTAAAATTAGAAATTAAAATTGAATTTCTTGTATTGATATCAATCGACAAAATCAACATCCGACTTGACTACATCACTAATTGAGTAGCGAAGAGTAGAATCAATCCAAAATCAACTTTATCTTAATTGCATAAGGTTGATTTTGACTAACCCTTCTATTAAATTATTGACAAATTGAAATAAAATAAGATTTTATTACAAAACAATAAAAACCGTTCTCCCCGAAGGTACGAGACACCTCCATTTTGAAGATTTTTTCTCCTACTATCATTTTTACACTCTAAAATCGAACAATACGGCATGATTACGGAAAAAATGAATTGGTTGCGAGACTAGCAACTCCACGCGATGTTAGAACCCGACTGGGGTCGAGTAAGCATACCAGCGCGTACTTGTAGCACGCGTGCCACGCCCACTTACCATTTCCCCTTACTTTAATTCCGTGGTGCTGGCAGAAACTGTCTACGAACAAAATAAAACCGGCCAACTGCGAGTAACACACTGAGGGTTCCGTACCATCGAAATACTATTTTGCAAACGAAACCCCAAAAATCAGATTTTTGGATCGATCGAACAGAGGAAAAACCCAACGTAATGCGGTCACCCATCCAAGTCCTGACCGCACACAACGTTGCTTAACTTTGGTGATCGGGACTCAACGTGGCATGGACATTGGTACTTCTATTTATTATTTTTTAGTAAGTAGGTATTTGTTGTTATAGCGGCAATAGTAATTAGTAATACTAATAAAATAAGTCACTTACCTACTTATACCTACTGTCAAAATTTCAACCATCTAACTTTAATGTTCAAGAGATACAGCCTTGACAAACATAGAGTAGATAATAATAACCAAAAAAAAACATTTTTTCGCTATTAAAATAAAGCCAGAGAAGAAAAACTACATCTACCACCATGTTTTTCAAATTTTCGGGGCTCGGTATAATTTCTTTTGTCACACTATTGCTTACTATTTTTTAAATTAAATAAATATTGAAATTAAAGTGGGCTGCGATACAAAAAACGTGGCTATTTTTGCTCTACGTTTGTCAAGACTGTAGCTCTTGAACCGTAATAAGCACATACCTAGTCAAAATCCTGACAGGATGTGTATAAATAATAAATAAATAAATAATGCCCAAGCTAAGCAAAGCTTGTGTAATGGGTAGGTACCTACTAGATTACTGATATACTTAATTCAATACACTAAATAGATAGATTTTTTTTTGCTATAGGTACCTACATAGAAAACTTCCAGAACACCTAGAACAAATATCTGCAGATCGTAGGTACAAATAATTTTCCTGAGGCGGGAATCAAACCGGCAACCTCCTGCGTCGCAGGCGCCTTCAACCTTCGCCCGCTGCGCCACAGAGGTCGTCGTCTGACTATGGCCGCTTTATTTATCAAAATACTTACCTACTTAGGTACTAATAAAATAAATTTAATAATTAAGGGGGCCCCCACCCAACATCTATTTTACGTTGAGGACCGATCACCGAAGTTAAGTTATTCAAGCGCGGTATCTATCTAGGTAACTATAGTGACCGGCATGAGTCGTGATCACAAAACAAACTGACACCTGCGCGTGCGCTGCGCAGTAGTTAATTTTTGAAGCCATGGGGGCGTGGCGGGGTGCCGAACTGCACGCGATTGGTTCCTCAGTCAATGCACATTGTCTATTGGAGGCTCGCGTGTCATTCGGCTACATTCGTGTCATTCGTTATTGGAGGCTCGCGTGTCATTCGGCTATATTCATGTCATTCGTACATGCGCGAGCTTACCCCCACTACTGCCCATCTGTGCTCACTCACGACTCGTGCCGCTTATTAAACCGACTTGGATGCATTTTTCGATCCATCAAAAAATTTGTTGTTAGGTTTTCATTTGCAAAAGAACAAAATAGTATTCTACTTTTCTACGATGGTACGAAACCCTTTCTATGCTAGTCGACTCGCACTTGGCCAGTTTTATTTTAGTTTCCAACAGGTCCCCAAATTCTTGTGTGCCTGGAGCACCCTGTAGCCTCGGCATGGCATAAGCAGGCCTAAGATAGGGTAGGTGCACCCGTTCGCCGACCAGCCCCTCTTATCGGCCATTGCGGTGTAGGCACATATTAAATTTATTTTATTAGAAGTGTCGATTACAAATTCCAAACGAAATCAAGTTCAACGCCTATTCAAATAGTTACACTCTTATCTAGTAACCTTGTCAAGCGCGTAAACACACCCTGTAATTAAAAAAAAAAAGTTAAATTTTGCAGTTGCGACGGAACTGTCAGCTTGTCGGATTTTTAACAAAAAAAATAGTGGCGCGTGTTTCAGTGGAAGACGAGTATGTCAAGTTTTATCGATGTACCCATTGTCATGTGTTGTTTTTCCACTATGGGAATACTTATTTTACGTATTAAGATACGAATATTTATGTTTTTGTATTGAATTACTTAAAAATTGGGGTGGCCGGATAATGGAACTTGAAACTCACATATAATTTACTTGTCGGCCGGGGGGGCCGAAAGAGAGTACGAATGAACCCAGAATACTGTGGTCTTATTCTGTTACTTATCAGGATGTTATTAGAGTATATTTGCATCGTGTTGACTAATGTCGACTGAAGGAATCTAAATTTCCTTTTTCGGCCCCCATTTTACTGTTATTAATACGAAATTTTGTCATCGGTTTATGTGCGGCCGAAAATGGCATCATGCTTAGAATTGTGTTTTCGTTTTCGGCCAGATTTAATTTGTTCGTATAAATGAGGTGGCCGGACGTTAAAACTAGTTTTCCTTTTCGGCCAATTTGCATTAGATAAGATATATTTGGTAAAAATTGGACACTTTTGTAATGGAGAAGAATTAATTAACTTCGAAAAAAAATTATATTGAGAACCTGGCTAAGAAGTGAGATGGGTCTTTAATTTTTGAAGAAGGTGTTATCGTATCGACCTTAAATAATAGAACCACTAAGCTCCCGAAGCATGCCGTTGTAGTTTTCCAGCAATGAGGGACGAAATTTAAGGGGATCTGTACCTCCTGTACCACGAGGGTTCCTTCAGAAGGTCTGAAGTATTTCAGTCCTCACCGGTGGCTTTATTGTTATAATAAGCCGTCTTAACAGTAAATCGATTTTGTCGTGAGCGATAAAAATAATAATAAATAATGCTGGCCAATCCATCCATACAGTAACATTTAACCGCAAGGTAAGCAGAGCTTGTATCATGGACAGGTACTGGTAACTGGCAGTAAGTCGGTATAGTGGCGTTTCAGGGTGGCTCTAGAATCACGATCGTCACGTTGAATTAAGGACAAGGAGCATTGGCAGCATATAAACGGACATAGAAGTCTTTTGTCTCAGCATTGATCTCGGTTCTCCCATCGTGCATTTTAAGATTCGTCAGGTTCCTAACCAAGCTGCTGAGTGAATACTTTGGACCCTCGGTTTCGCTCTATTGCCTTTTTTAAAGCGTGTGTTGGAGCTCCGAAGGCGTCGTACCTGGTACCATCTTCGCATTCCGCTTTTTAAGGTCTGACCTCTGACGAAGTTGCTTGGGTGGTTTCTCGTCTTTTTGTCACTGGCCCAAGAGTCTCTTCTGAGTGCCAGTGCACTGCTTTTGGCAGCTATTAATACCTTCGGTTCTCAGCGTTTTGACCAGATTGTGTAGGGTCTTGTCAGCGTCTTCGGTCTTTCAAGGCATAAACCTATCTTGAAACAGCTTCTGGAAATTCTCGGTGCCCACCATTATTTGGATTCGATAAGGTCAAAGTTTGGACATCATCGTACGGTTTTGTTCAAGCTTTAGATTGATGTTTAGAGCATCGAATCAGTCGGTGACCAGATCTGGTACTGAACCTGTTGATAACTAAGACATCTCTGAATCCATGCCGAATAAAATTGAGACATCAAGTCTGCTTCGACCATCCATAGGCTCCGATAAAATTTATGACAGCCTCGGCATCCCACGGATTCAGGGTCACGAGTCATGACTCCAAAGGAAGCAAATTCGGCATCCCACGTATTCAGGGTCACGAGTCATGACTCCAAAGGAAGCAAATTCTGACAATTTCTGTCAATACCTGCATATTGTGCCCTGAGACGGTTACGAACGCTTTGTGAGACATACGCAGCGGCCCATGGACTCAGGTATAATGTAAAAAAGAGTGAATTTCTTCTATTCAAAGCAGGTACGAAGAGCTACTCTGTACCTCCGGTTTCACTTTACGGTACTCCTCTCAGTTGGGTAAAAATTTAAATACCTGGGTTACTGAGTATATACAGATGATGTGGATGTTGAAAGGAAGCGTAGGGCGTTGTCGGTGAGGTGTAATATGGTAGCTGGCAGATTCGTACGTTGCACAACCAGTTAAAAACACTCTTTAAGGCGTCTTGTACTTCTTTCTACACGTGCAGCCTGTAGGCCAGATATACACAAAAAGCCTACAATGCCTTACGCCTTACTTATGCCTTGCGGTACTGTAGCGCATCAGGAATGTTCGCAGACGCGCACGTTTATGGTTTTCATCCACGCAATCATGCGCAAGCGGGTCTCATCCCTGGTAGGCCGCATGCGCTGCAGCTCCAATAGCCTGCCGGTCGCCGTGGCGCAGGACCTCCGCTCCAGTATCATGGGCGACTAGATGATGACGCTGAAACCGTCGCTGGTGGCTCAATGATCTGTCTAGGCCGTCGGCGACAGTGCTAGGCTTTATTTTATTTGATTGTGTGTTGTCGCAAGTAGCGACCCGCACCCATTGTGTGCGACGTTCCGTGTGTGATAATGTCGTTAAGGCTGGCATGGTGAGATATCCGACCGGCGGCCCTAGTACACAATAATCCGTGATGACCATGCTATTCAACATCAGTACCGCATTGGCATTGATGAGACGCGCAACATTTTGCATCCAACCAAACACATATTGCGATAAGGAATGTTGCAGGATCTTATAATGTGCCAGTATTATATGGAGAAAGCTCTTGCTATCAATATCCTGACTCCTATTTGGACCGACCAGGAGACGGGCGCGATCTGCAGAAATGGATCACGTTTGTAACAGATGATTCCGTGCGATCTGCAGAGCTGGAGCACGTTTGTAAAATCAAATCAAGTTAATAATGTTAAATAAAATTCATGTTTGAGTGTTGATCATGTTGATTCTACAATATAATATCTCTGTGACATTTTTTCTGATGAAAAAACACGAAAACTATGCCAGTATTTTAGAATTATGTTCCATAAAAACCCTTAAAATTAGCGGCCGAAATTGGGTTCAGGTCCGGTCGAATACTGAATTTTGTGGTCGAAAACTGAAGTTTTACTCATTTTCGACTATTTCTTTTTTTATAAAATAACTATGAAGCTTAACTATAAAAATCCTCTAATATTTAAAACTCAAATATCTAGACTACCGACTAATATCACTTTGAACTATGCTGACAAAGTGCCAATATTTTTTCTGAGGCCTCAAAGTTGGAACTTCGCTAAATGGTCGATAACTAGTGCAACGACCCTACCTAAGACGGCCCTGCCCATCACAAATCTAATGCCCACCGTACCTAGGTAGGTACCTACCTACCTAACTAGGTACGCCCGTCTTTCGAATCATTGTTTCATGTCATGAATAGCAGTGATGCACACCTAGCTAGCTACCTTAAAAATAAAATAAAATCCCTGCTCCAGCATCGAGTTTTTTATAAGTAGGTAAGCCTATTAAGTACCTACACTACATCTATCATGCATGATGTTGATGATGATTTGAATGATTCATGATACCTACCTAGGTACAGTTGTGAAATAGAATACCTAGGTAAGTATCTACCTACCTAAAAAGGTATTTTCTTCACCCCCGTGTCGACGAAAACTAAATCTGATAATATAACCTAAGTACTTGTGTAGGTAATTAAATTATAGCCGGGCGTGTAATAAAAGGCCTAAGCAATAACCATGTACGGATTGTAAGTGGGTACATTGGGGAAGTCCGTATTCAACTGATATGAAACCAAAGCGTAGTAGGCAGCGAATCAATACTCTACGCACGTAGTTCACCGACCTTGCTTCGCAGAGTTCATTCACCCCTAGAGAGCTTGAGTAGGGTGGAATACCCCTCGGTGTTCTAATAATTTTGGGGTTGGTCGGTGTCTCTTATGTGTAAAAACCAATAGTCACGTTTGTATGTTATAACTTTGAAGCGGAAGAGAACAATAGAATGATACAATTGACAGATAGTAAGATACCTACCCTACCTAGATTTTAAATACCTATAATATTATATCGGTATGGTAGAATCGTGCACAAAAGTGCTTTAGGAAAAAACATTCTAAGGTTTCTATAAATAAAACATTATTTTAAATATTATTGCTAAGTTCAATATTTATTTACTATGAATATTCCCTACGTCAGATTACATTCGTTGACATTATTTCAAAAATTATATGTAAGTAAGCCAAACGCTTTTCCATACATTATCGGCGATTTGTACTCTTTCTTATACCTCTAGCTACATCCTAGGCCAAAACCTTACATTACCCAAACCTGTCCAAAGTAATACAAACCAAAATGAACAAAACCAAAAATATTTATGATAAATAAACACTAAATATATAGAAAAAAAATGTTAGTTTTGTTACAACATAAACTATTCTAAACAAAATAAAAACCATGACGTTAATACAAAACAAAACACTAATGTATAACAAAACGTTTAACGGGACAGGCCCCCGATTCTGCCGTGATTTTAACGATGTTTCAGGATGTAGCTAAAATCAAACGGTGAGCAAATCTTGAACGGGTAAGCAATGTATTGTAAGGCGAGGCGTAAGACTTTTTTTTTCATTTACAATGAAAGTACACTAGTGTATTGAAGCATCTTTATAGCAAAAGGCTGTAACAATTAAAGCCAAACACACTACAAACATGAATGAGCGACAAGCATATTGCTTTGCTTTCCATATAAAATCACGCGCTTTGCAAAATTCGATGGCAGAACGTCGATTAACTATTAAACCTTACTGTACCTACCTAATAATATCACGCTAACGTAGAATGAGAAAAAACATCCTCCCTAATAATGGAATATTTATTTGATTGACAACTTTAAAATCTTGCAGAATCGGGGGACAGGTGTGACACTGATACCAATTTCTATTATCGGTGGAGACGCAAGCGTATTCGTTTAAGGGACGACACAACAATTACATTATAATTAAGTAATAATAAGTTTGCTGATGTCCTATCTGTGCCTTCTTTTGTGAATGTTCTAATGCCACTGTTCATTGTTAAACTAGGAAGACAGCTTAAGTAGGAAGAAGTCCAATGTTTTCGCCCTACAAGGTGCCTACTTGATAGCTTTCAAAAAAAACTATCTAGAGCTCTTAAGTCTGAATGTAGAGCTGCATCAATATTTGGATATTATTGCAAATCTTGAGAATCAACCTACATACTAAAAATGCACTTTGATATCGTAATTTCCTGAAGTTGGTTTTCTATAAAAAGACACTTATCTTAACTGAAAACAGTGAATTTAAAACATATTTATTCACTGTTTCAAGAAGATACTTAAAAAACCAACAGAATAGGCTCTTTGATCCTATTTCCTACTTATTTCATACTTGGTGTTTCTTTATTAAAACTACGGCAGTAAGTTGAGCTACAATAGAACATTCACATATGAACAGCTTAGAACAAGTATTTTTAAGAGCATTTTACTCAGAGGTAATAGATCTACCTTTGACTAGTTTAATTTATTACACACCATTATGACATGTGTTGTGTGTTATTGAAGACAATAGTTACACCTACATAAGTTAACCAAACACCACACAAAAAATAATTTAAATAAAATCCTAAACTACTATATAAATAAGAGAACACAAGTTATTTAAATACTTATGTAATAGTACTTAAAAATTTAATGTTGCGCAAATTATAACTGACTAGCTCCGCATAGTTTAAGTACTTTAAATAAATAATGTTTACACATTTATCCTTAAATTAATTAAAGAAAATTATACTTAAAATGCATTGTACAAGCCCTTATTTTTGAGAATATCTCGCCTCTGTGTTTCATTTTAATAATGATATGCATTTAACTATTAATAATTTAACTATTATTGAAATATTTAAAGAATATTTGGAAAAATACAAATAATTAGATAAGGTTATACTATTATGTTTATAATGAGTAAATTTACCAAACTAATTGAACTTACACTAATGCACAATATTAAATATAAACACCAAAAATGAAGATCTATCATTACTATGATGATTATGAGAATAAATTATGTTTACAATGAATTTTAAGTTACTTAAATGTATTAATAAATAGTGATTATAATATGATCAAATTAATAAGAGAGTCAATATCATGGTGTGAAAGTCAAATCTGCTAAAGGATTTATTTTGTGCGATGACCTTTTAAATCTATAAAATTCTGAGATGTCATTTCAGAACTATTTGATCGCACTCTCAACTCCTGTTTAAACACCTGGGTACAATAAAATTTGAAGACCTCCGAATTTGACTTTCACTTGCTAGAATACACAATCAATAGCTATAATTTAAGTGCCCTAATCTGATAAGAGTAAAGTCACATTTACAAAATTCCATCCAATAAAATGTTGATCAATATCTAGGTAATTTTGTCAAACAGATATCATAATATGTCATGGTCCATTTAGTCATTAGCTTTGATTTAAATTTTTCGTCGGAAGTCGGAAAAAAACAATATACATACTAATTCAGTTTATCTGACAACCTTATGTATGAAATACCCTAAAGTTTATTAAATAATGAGTTCATACTAAGTATTCTTAGTTATAATGATTTTGTGCAAATGTTTGAGATTTCATTTTTTTTATAATTCATAATGGGGCCATTCTTAACCATTAAATATGAAAAACACATATGGAAGAAGTATTTACTTCAATATATTTTTACTATCAGTCATTATTTATTCTGGCATCTTTGGTTGTTACATAAAATAATGTATTGTTTTATATCATAACTGCATTAAAAATTGCACCTATTTTCTTTCAAAAGATGTTGAACTAAATTGCACTGGTCTTTAATATAAATAGAAATATAAATTTATATAATACTTTTACTCATAGTAAAAATTTAATATTGCACTGTAAAATGTCATTATTAGGTATTATATGCATACCTCTCTCTGTACTTATTGCGTCACATTTTCATACCTAGTATATTTTCAGCTATTTATGAATATTTATTTATTCTTACGTAAGTTAATAATAACTTGAAAAACAGTTATCTACCACAAATAAATTATTTATAAACTTTGAGACAAAGCATTTTCTGTATGACTGTACCTGCAGCAACTCTGCATGTAATAGGGATGATACTTTCACTGTCTACAAAATTCACTTAAATTAATATTTTTTGTCTTGGGTTTACTGATCCATTTTAATTTCTAGTTGGAAATGTAATTTTTTACTCGGAAATTATTCCATGTCCAGCTAGGTAAAGGTAGTCATGTCAAGATTTGTACTCATTTTGGTAGTAATAGGTACACTGTTTCAAGACTTCTGTCAACATTTTACTAATCCAAACCAATTATCAAAGAATAATTTGCTGACAAACCATGACGGGGTAGTGATCAACATTTTGCATTAGCTATAATTTATTGACTAGACTTTTGACAATTTAAGCTTGTTTACTCTTATTTGTTTTGAAGCTGACCTGCAGCACTTGCCCGTTCAATGAATATCCATTCAAAGACTGAATAGCAACCACTGCCTCATCATAGTTTGTCATAGTAACAAAGCCATAACCCTTGCACTTATTGGTGGCCGGGTCTCTGATAATTTTAACACTCTGGACGGCACCAAATGGGCCAAAGAGCTGCCATAGAATACTTTCCTCTGTATCAGCTCCAATATTGTAGACAAAGATACACCACCCAGACCCTCCCATAGCATTACCTTGAATGATGGGATCAGCCAATGGAGAAAATCTTTGAAGGCCTTTGTTGATGGCGAGCAGAGCTTTCCCAGCAGGCCCGACGAACCGACGTGCAGTGGTCGGTGCGAGGTAGGCAGCCAAAGGAGCCAAAGCTTTCTGTTGGTTGCTAGGATTATTTGCACACTTAACTGTAATAGGGCCAGTTCCTCCGGGAGGTATGGTTCCGTTCAACTCACGGATGGCATTCTCGGCCTCACAGCGCTGATCGTAACGGATGAAGGCGACTCCACGTGATGGCCCTTGGATGTTCTGTTCTTCAGCACCAACTTGCAGCAGGTGACCCATATTCACATTTTCATGAAGAATGCGGGAGCTGATTATGTTTCCATAAGGACAGAACAGCTTCTCCAGCTCTTGTTGTGTCATGTGCTTAGGGAGTCCTGACACATAAAGGTTGGCACCTTTGATCGCATCGGAACTAGGGCGCGCGTACGATACCTTGATAATTTTATTCTGCAGTCTCAATCCATTGAGCGTGTTGACTGCTTTCTCCGCGTCTTCTGCCTTATGATAGTTAACGAAGGCGTAACCCAGGCTCTGCCCATTGAGGATGTGGTCCGGAAACACCGTCACTTTGTCTCTAATTAGCTTGCAACTTTCTACTTCGCCGACACTAGAAAACAACGATCTTATTTCCTCCTGTGTCATCGTTTGCGGCAAGTAGTTGACGATGAGATTAGTCTTCGACTCATTGTTACAGGGCTGGATCTTGCTTCCATTTTGCGTGGGATGTTGGTTCGAGTTTACGACGTCTATTGAATTCATCATCATTTTGCTTTCTCCTTTATTATCGCAATCGGGTGGAATGTCACTGTGCACTGAACGTATTTGAATTAACTATGAGAATCTAATCAGATTTCAGGTTTCTGAATAGACCTCGTTACACGACTTCGCGTTGGTGGAAAGCATATGCAAGGGAAGAAAATCGATAAAGATGCTGTCCGGCCACCCTTGTACTTATCCTGGTATCGGTTGAACGGCGCAAGTCCCGATGAATCAAAATACAAGCAGAAACACAATTGAACGCAAGTTTATTAGATCTTACGTAGTTTAGGAAAGCAAAGTGAAAAGGAAATCAACCAAAAATCTATGCGACTCGCGACCTATTCTCCTCGTCGTAAATTCATTTCATTTCTTTCTTTCACTTCACTTTTTTTTAATGTTGCCATGTCACCATGTAAAGTTGTCCAGTCCAACCCAACCAGAAAATGGGTACACGAATGTGGGCGTCAACTTGTCTGCTGTTATGTTAGGCAAATCAATTCTTATCTACTTGGTCTGAATTTTTGTAAATCACAAGTAAGAACACCGATCAAAATCAGGTTCTCTAGCTTGCTTGTAAATAAAAGTTTATAAATTTATCACATCAAAGTTAGTAGCAGAATCAAAATTTTGGGATCTAGCTTATTGGTATAATTGTGTGGGATATAAAGTCAGAGCTACAATTTGAATTGATTTATTTGATATCATTATAAAATATTTTCCTGAGCAAAACGTTTAATAAATAAAACAAAGAGGTTCCTCGAAAATTACATGAATCAAAGAAAACTCCAACTTTCTAAAACTTTTTTTGCAGCTGGCAACATAAACTACGAGTGCCAACAAACAAATACGAATTTACCAACATCTCGAAAATAATCGATGAAAGGTTTACGAAGTCGCTTTGGAATAGTAAATGGTGCGTTCGTAAATGTTTGGAAGGGGTACGTATAAAAAGTTTATAATGCCTAAATTATTTATCTAGCTAAAAAATACAACTTATTTTTTAGTAAAAACATTTTTACAGAGAATAAACCTAATAATACACAAATTATGAAGAAAAATAAAATAACGCCTGCCATAATAATTGTTGCAATGATCGTTACCGTATTCACTACCCAGCCTCTGTGGCGCGACCCGCGCTGGGGCGGACTCGCAGAACCACATTAATAATGTGTATGTCGTTCGTTGGCAATGAAAGTGTTAAAGGGGCGACCCAACCGGGTTAGCTTGTCATACTAGGCCTAGATCTCAGTACTCATGGGATCCCCGTGGTAAAGAATTAGGTAGAATTAGGTACTAGAATTAGGTAGGTACCTACTTAAAATTCAAAATTTTTTCTTCGGAAAACACGATTGCGAAAAAATTATGATTTTTTTATTAATATTTATTTGTGGGCTTTTTGGGCAACAACGCCCATAAAAAATTAGAAAACAAAGATACAAAGAAAAATTTAACAAAATAAAACTATTTTATCTAAACCTAACTTTAACCAATCAGAGACACGATGTCTAAAAAAAATCATGAAAGTGCCCTAAGAACACTCGGGATAAAATTATCTATGACACAAAAAAATGAACGAAAATCGGTTCATTCGTTTCGGAGCTACGACCACAGACAGATACACAGATACACAGGCAGACACGTTAAACATGTAACACCCCTCTCTTTTTGCGTCGGGGGTTAAAAACCACCTTATTCACAGAGAATATTAGCATACTTTACGAGCGCAGCAGTCGCTACACTTGGCGTAGCTTGTAGCAGAACTTGTAGCACATCTACGTGTGTAGGTGTAGCATCGCTGCATCAGTCGCTACACTTGCCATAGCTTATAGCACACCTACGACTGTAGAATCAGCGTAGCAGCAGCGGTATATTATATGCGGCTTAGCTTGTACGATTAGCGTAGTAGCATACATATTATCTTAATCTGCTGCTTGTGGTCGTGTCGTTGCTCGCTACACTTGGCGTAGCTCGTAGCAGAACTTGTAGTACCTACATCTACGTGTGTAGGTGTAGCATCGTAGCAGTCGCTACACTTGCCGTAGCTTGTAGCACACCTACGACTGTAGAATCAGCGTAGCAGCAGCGGTGTAGCTTGTACGATTAGCGTAGTAACTTTATCTGCTTCTGTATGGTCGTGGCGTTGTTTCTTGGTCCGTTCAGTGGGGAAGATTCGTTCTGGTACCAGTTTAGACTAATTATAGTAAGTTTCGACCGAGAACCTAGATAATTAGTACCGACCAATTTGTCGAAGTGCGTATGTAGAATTTGCAATGCAAAGTTCTGTTACACACACGTGTGACAGTCATTGTCTATTCTCCGCTGCGTTTAGTTTGAGAGTGAACGACTACTAGGTAGGTCGGTACTACGTACGTAAGTGTTCAGCTCATGTTGTGATAAGATTCAACCAAAGTTGCATAAATTATCGAGTCGATATGCATATCCAACTCAATCTATCCACCAAAATTAGATAGTAAAGGGTAGACTTACTTTTTAAGGGTTTGCTAGTATTATCGGGCGAGGTTCTCGAAAGGCAAAAGGTCCTCTAATGGCGACCACGATGAATACGAAATCAAATATATATCTTTGTCGAAACGGAGTGTGGGAAGAGAAGACCTCCCATTACATCCGATAGACCGACGACATTGTTGAAGCGGTCACGGGAGTCTAGGACAAGTGGTTAAAATGTCTTTGGCAGGAGTGGATCAAGATATTTTAGAGGTCAAATTGTCCAAGTCTTACATATTAATATTACATACATATTATTAGTAAAATAATATTCGTGTTTTATACCCATTTCTCCATTTGGCTCAACTTCTCGCTCTAAGTTTAGTAACTGGTGATGTAGACGCGAGGGATCTCTACCTCTCGGCAAATATCTCACAGACAAACTGTTTAGGTTTAGTTATAGTTAAGATGCAGCATCATCAGCAACAATCAAATAAAGTGTTCGCAGTTCATCATCATCATCAGCCTATAATAGTCCACAGCTGGTCATATGCCTCTGCTAATGAGCGCCTTCGCGCTGTCTTATCTTGTCGCATCCACCATCTGTCTGCAGTCTTTCGCAGATTGTCTGTTAACCCACCTGGCCGGAGGGCATCCTACACTACGTTTGCGGAGTCGCGGTCTCCACTCAGGAACACGTTTACTATCGTTACATGTAAACTCAGCTAGATATGTACTTACTGATGTTAACCAACAGATAGAATAGGTAGATAGATCTTTAGTGACGTTTATTCCTCGGAATTAGAATCTCTATTCCGTAGTTTATTCCATAGAAAATCGTTAGCGCTAACACCCTAAATTCGCGTACTTTTGTAACATTTTCGTTTCTGATTCTAGATCTATGTAGTTTAGAACAAAATCAAATATACCAGTCACTTCCTTTTACTTCAGGTTATCTCAAAATAATAAAAAAGAGACAAAATCTTAATTATTTTCATGCAAAAATGGACCGCAAAGATGGCAGGCGTATTCAGGCACAAGTGCCTAAATTCGTCTATCCTAATTTTGTCGGTCCCTGTATGTCCTGCCTGCGCCGCTATTATTTCATAATTTGAAAAAAGACCTTCGTGGAAAGCCCTAAAGATGAAAACTGAAGGCAGATAAATGCACATCTTTCAGACAAGGAAGAAAGAAAATTATTACAATAGTGTATTGAGGTTAATTATGGGTTTATGAAATTGAAATGAAAAAAGCATTGGTTATTCAGCGTATTTTTCACGCTATTTACCTGCTAAATTTTATACAGGATGAAAAGTTTAAAACATATGAAAGCAATGGGACCACGAGCAATAACTATTTCTCGTGGTCCCATCAATTGGACAAAATAATGGGACCACGAGAAAACACCCGCTTTTATCGAAAATTTATATACCTACGCCCTTCGTAGCATAGGTAGATATAACAAATTGACTAGATATCATCTGTTCTACCAATATTGATCGTCTAGAAATAGAACCGGCAGATACTTATGTACTTTTATGTTCTAGCGACTAGTTAGGTAGGTACGTGTAGGTAACTTGTGAAAGCAGAGTTAACTCAGGCTAAAGGTTTCTTCGTCGCCTTCTTACTTTAGTCTTCTTACTTTACCTAAGTACCGAAAAGCATCACTTTATTTCCATGTTTATTTTAAGAATATGACCTTTTCTTGCACAGATAGTAGGTATATTAAATTACTAGCTGCGCCCCGCGGCTTCGCACGCTTTGATTTTATGGAAACGTTTAAAGGTGATTTCTATTCCAAGAGAACTGATTTATGCCATAAATCAGTTCTCGTAGGCTACTTTCTATCCCATAAATTATGGGATAGAAAGTAGCCTATGTTTGATTCCAGGATTACAATTACCTGTATGCAAAATTTCAGCCCGATCCGTTCAGTAGTTTTTACGTGAAAGAATAACAAACATCCATCCATCCATACTTACAAACTTTTGCGTTTATAATATTAGTAGGATTAAATAAATACAATTAGAGATTTTTGATTGTATTGTATAGGTACCGAGTTTTTTTTAAATAAATTGCTTAGTCTTCAGGATTTCATACCTTACCTTAGGATCTACGTACCTACAGTTCTTAAAAGTATAGGATGTAATAGCAACAACCACTTAGCTTCGAGGTGAAACATAACAAGCAAGAAGGTAGATTCGTATAATATACAGGGTGCCACGAAAAGGGTGTACTAAGCTGAAAGGGATTGATTCTGTACGTCGCGGGGGTTAACGTTTGTTATTTCAAACATTTTTTGTGTGGTACTTATTTCAAACATTTTTTAGATTTTTTGAAAAAGATTAGAGCCATTATTTCTTAATATTCGTTATATATTATGTTCTACGAGTATTCTTTCCTTATTATTATTGTTTTAAAATATCAAATAGCTTACAATTTTTTTTTGTAATAATTTCATGACAAAACACTGGTTGTGCTGAAAAAACTAGCAAAAACATTTGTGAAATATTTTGTAAGGTTCGATAATGCAAGAGTGCGTTTAAAAGAAAAGAAAAGAAAAATAAGAAAAAATAACTTTAAACTTTAAAAACAAAAAAAATTGAATTTTATAAAATAGTTATTCACAAGATGATCCCCTTTCGGGGTCCAGAATAACCCCCTTTTGGCTTAGTAGGTACACCCTTTCCGTGGCACCCTGTATACCTAAATAATATTATTTACCTAACATATAAACCTTACAATAAAAGACTGTCAAAGACCATAATACGTAGGTAGGTACACAATGGAAAAAATACGTTGACTTGTCATGTAATTTAATAATTTTCTAGACACCCATAGATGAAATTGCTTAGATTTTTGCGTAATCGTAAGCCAGTAGGAATTACACAGATTCTCGGAGATTGTGATGTGGAAATAATGACCACTAGTGGTTTGTATGGTGACCATGGCTTAAAGATGCAAAAGGATTTACCGACATAAAACTACTAATTTTATACAAGAATAAGAATAAGAATAAAATTTAGATAATAATCATTGTTATTTAACTCCTATTGTTAACCTAAATTAAGTATAAAGAAAATGTGCAGTTCCTATAATTCTAAGTTAATTAACTAATGTTATTAATAATTCTATTATTGTATGTCCGAAAGGTCAAACTGTTGGACAATTACTAGTTCTTAAGACCAACTATGTACACAGTTTATACAAGAAATGTTTCTTATTCTTATTCTAATTATATACAAGCTTCTGATCACGGTTTCGCACGCGCTTTTCTGGGATAAAAAATTGATTGTCTGTAAAGTCGGTTTACTGACGATAGTTGAACGTGACAACGTCTTAAGAAAATACTGATGGAATGGTAGCATTTGATACTCGATCAAAACATGTAAATGTACTATAGTATAGCAGCTGTCCACGCAGACGCATCGCTCACTCAAGTAGGAGAGAGACGGATGTCGAGCGCTCTCGCTTGCACTTCAAGCCTTACATGGAACGCCTCAGAGCGAGGTAACGCCGCATGAGTCATGTTTTTTCGTGCGTGCAGCCGGCTCTATCGAATTATAAGACGTTGTCACGTCATAAGGAAAAAAGTAGCCTGTATCAAGATACTGTCTACCGCTATCACATTTCATTTACTTCCCTTAAGGCGGTACCCTACCTCGTTATTGTGTGAAGAGGATAGGCATAGGATTTCGCGTTCACAGGAGCGGGACAGAGCAAAGCGGCGTAAGCCCAAAAATCAAGTTTTTAGTAGTTATTTGCTCCCCACAAACATTAGAATAGTTAATTGAAAAAAAGGCAACATATAAAATGTTCTTTATACTTAGCTCAAGTACTATGCTTAATCTCAAGATCGTATCATCTGTATTTATTGAGAAATTAGGGTTTTAGTAAAAAATTAGAGGTAACTTTGCGATTTTTTTCTATCTAGAAAATTTTATGGAATCGTGTTTTCGAAACATATGATCGATAGAATAAGTCCTGAACTTTACCATATATAAATTTCAAAGTTAAATATTCAGTAGTTTGGAAGATATGGAGGTCCGACGGAGTTAAAAATAAGCAATTTGAGGGTAGGTACCCCCTTAAGCCAAGCCGTTTAGATTTGGAAAGGTAAGGCTTTTATAAGATTAGTAGGTGTAGTTGACTATGGATTTTGATGTTGCAATAGAGCCTGTAGGTACTCTCTCTCTTGAAATCTTTTATGTTTTCAACTACAATGTTAAAGACCAGATTTTGACTTAAGGCGGTACCCTACCTCGTTATTGTGTGAAGAGGATAGGCATAGGATTTCGCGTTCACAGGAGCGGGACAGAGCAAAGCGGCGTAAGCCCAAAAATCAAGTTTTTAGTAGTTATTTGCTCCCCACAAACATTAGAATAGTTAATTGAAAAAAAGGCAACATGTAAAATGTTCTTTATACTTAGCTCAATTACTATGCTTAATCTCAAGATCGTATCATCTGTATTTATTGAGAAATTAGGGTTTTAGTAAAAAATTAGAGGTAACTTTGCGATTTTTTTCTATCGAGAAAATTTTATGGAATCCTGTTTTCGAAACATATGATCGATAGAATAAGTCCTGAACTTTACCATATATAAATTTCAAAGTTAAATATTCAGTAGTTTGGAAGATATGGAGGTCCGACGGAGTTGAAAATAAGCAATTTGAGGGTAGGTACCCCCTTAAATAAAAGTAGCATTTGGATTATAAAGATTACAAAAGAAAGGATTTAATAAAGGAATTTGAGACTAATCCTATTCCAGAAGGGTAAGATAAGGCGGCCTACATACAAGTCATGACAAAGCCAAGGAGATTTCTGAATCAGGATCATACATACGTATCTAGGTTACCAAGCCGGTAGCTTAGAGATGATTCAACATTGTTGTTACATATATGACATTTGAACCCATTACAAATTAAAGAGCACAGCTGCAAGCTTCGTATAACCACGGATTATTTAATTTTAATGTTAAGTAGGTACATTATTAATTTCGTTTAACAAACTCGACATTGTTAACAAACAAAGAAATTGACCGTTGAACTCCAATAAATTGGTCACCATAATCAGTCAGAATCAAGGGCGGATCCAGGATCTCATTTTGGGGGGGGCCATTTTGACAAAGATTGGAGAAAGGGTTAAAAATACAGGTAAACAAAAAATAAAGTTTTTATGCTAACTTTATTTTTTGCAAAATATTTTATAATATCAAAATATTTTGTAAAATATAATAATATAATATTTTTTTTTTTACAAAATAATTCATCGAGTCACGCACGGGCGGCGCGGGAGGAGAGACGGCAGTGCGCCGTTGCGCCGAAAAAAAATCATTCTATGAGATAGCGGTTCTTAAACCCTTTGGACATCGAAATATTTGACAGAGACCTAAAATTAAGTTCGTTGCCTAAATGAAAAAAATGGAGAGCGGAGCGAACTTCGAAAATCTTGAAAGACTTTTTAGCGACTTATATTAGTAAAAGAAACGATCAAATATATAAAATAGGCGAGCGGAGCGAGCCTCAAAATTTTTAAAGATATTTTAGTGACGATTGGAAAATTTTTGAGAGAAAAGGAAGAAAAGACGATATAATAACGGCGAATGAAGCGAGCCTCGGAAATTTTAAAGTTAAGACTTTAAAATTTCCGAGGCCACGGTTGGGAAATTTGCGAAAGAAAAGATGATATAAAAACGGCGAGCAGAAGGAGACTCGAAATTTATAAAAAAATGTATTTTAGCGAAATTTAGGAAATTTGTAAGTGAAAATGTAGAAAAGACGATATAAAAACGGTGCGGCGAGCGGAGCGAGCCTCAAAAATTTGAGAATTTTAGCGCCGATTGGGACACTTGTGAAAGTAAAGAGTATACATACCAAATAGGCAAGCGGAGCACCCTCGAAATTTTCATGCTTTTTTTTTGCGACGATTGCAAAATTTGTGAGAGAAACGAAAGCAGCGATGACATAATTAGTTATGATTAGTAATTTAAGTTAAACCTCAACGCCCAGGAGTTATTTACCTACTTAAATTTAGTTTTAGTACACATTTACTGTTTAAATGTATCTCATTTTAAGTGAACTGTAATGTTTTTATGAGAAAAATAAAGCTCCTTAAACCTACATAAAAACGGCGAGCGGAGCGAGCCGCGAAAATTTTAAAGACTTTAGAGACGATTGGGAAATTTGTGAAAGCAAAGAAAGCAAATACGATTTAACAGCGCCGACGAGTGGTGCGAGCTGCGACAATTATTGAGACTCTAGCGGCGGTGGGAAAATTTGTGGAAGAGAAGAAAGCCAAGGCAAAAATATCGGCGAGCGCAGCGAGCCGCTAAAATTTTGCGTCATTTCTAGCGACTGTTGGGAAAAGAGAACGTATCAACACTAATAGGTGTTGATACGTTCTTTTTTTTCAAGCCTAAACGGCTAAACGGGTCTTAATGAAATTTGGCAGAGAGCTAAACGAACGGTATTCCGTACATGGCTACCTGAAAAGCGTGTGCGAAGCCGTGGGCTGAAGCTATCTATAAATACACGAAACTAATTCTAAAATAGTTAAGTACCTATCTGGTTTGACAGTCGCACTGTGTTCAGCTTTTTAGAAATTAAACCCAAGAATGTAAAAGTTTACATTTTTAAACATTTATGTTGCTGGTGCAAGTGGACGTGGTGGTACTGACAAGTAAAAATTCAGGATATATTTCTGTTTCCTAATAAAATAAAGGTACATAGCTAACCTACCGATGAGTAGGTATGCCGTGTAAACCTAAATTGCACCTAAATTGACTCGAAAAATAGAGTCGAAAGTATAGAATTCTCAGGTCTTTTGGGGGGGGCCATGGCCCCCATGGCCCCCCCCCTGTATCCGCCAATGGTCAGAATTAAAACAATATAAATTAATAACATGCAGTACCTATTAATGAGACCGTGTCCCAGATAATCGTTTGTTCAATTGGTTTAAGTAGGTAGGTAGGTAAGGAAGACGGTTGTCTAAAGACTGTGCAAAGGCTCCTTAGTGTGCAACTATCTTCTGCTCGCGGCTGTCCACGCCTATTTTGGATTAAAAATTGTAATTTAAAAATTTGTTTAAAAATGTATTCTAGGTTGAATTATGTGTGCAATATTTCAGCCATCTACTCAGTAGTTTAGGCGTTGACTTCGGCCAAACATCGTCACAACGGCACTAATTTTCCCCTAATAATATTAGTTAAATTTTATCAATTTAAATTAAAAATTATATATAGGGAGAATTAATATTGGATTAATAGGATAGGTATATTTAATAACATAAAATTCTAAAATATACCTCTGCTAAAAATCTTTCGACTTCGACGGGAAATGAACCCGCAATGCAATATTTCCTGAGTACGGGAATGTGCTAATTGCGTTACGAGGTCAAGTTACCAACGACGAGTCGAAATTCTTTCATACTTCCTACGGACCCTAGCGCCGTAGGTATTGCCCTGAGTGTGATGTAAAGGCTTACGCACTTTATAAATTAACTTACGAGTGGTAATAAGTACTCTAAATTAATCAACCAAACAACCGCACAAGATTATTACCTAAATAAAATCACACTGTGTGATGCCCATTGTATCTAAAAAGTAGGTAGGTAATATAATAATAAATAATAGTAATACCTAATATAATAATAAATCATTTATTTGCAGGAATGTCGGTTCAAGTAATGACTCCAATACATGATGACTCCAATACGTCGTCAAGGCGTGCAAAATTATTACAGATTAGTGTTAGTAAAATAATATTAAAGATTTAATAATAATAACAAAACAGACAGATGAAATAAAGCCAAAAAAAATTGCAAAAATGTCAAAAATTTGTTATGTAAGTACCTAAGTTACCTATTAAAATGTCCTGTAATTAAACTACCTATTATACACTATTCTTTCATGTCATAAAAACATTTATCCATTAACCAAGTTTTCAGTTTAATATTAAATAAATATTAAAACACATTTATTCACAAAGAAAATTATACTAGTATTTACAATTGAAACAATTGAGCTAACTGCCGACTGTTGCAAACAGTCTACAGATAGCTCAACTGATCCATATCAACACCAGTCGGAAGCGTCCCCAAGACGCTGGCTGCATTGCCACGCTGTATGGCAATGCTGATACGCTGTGCCAGATATTCACCAGCTCTCGGGTCACGCGTCATAAATTAAATAAATTAAGTAAGTAGATGACATAATCGACGACCTCGGTGGCGCGGCGGGCGAAGGTCCGCCTGCGGCGCAGGAGGTTGCGGGTTCGATTCCCGCCTTGGGACAAATATTTGTACGATCTACAAATATTTGTTTCGGGTGTTCTGGTCGTTTCTATATACATTTATTTAAAAAAAAATCTATTTATGTACCTAATGTATTATTATTATGTACATCAGTCATCTAGTACCCATAACACAAGCTCTGCTTAGCTTGGGGCTAGATGATGCTGTGTGGATTGTCCAGTATTATTTATTATTTATTTATTTTATATACCTAATATAGGTTCCTTGGCTAGGTAAGGTACCTAATTTATTATAAATGCGTATTGCCTGATGATATGCGTGTAGGTACCAGAGGGTTTGCTCGTTCCATAAAAATTAGGTCTTATCTAGATATCGGCGGCATATCGCATTCGATTTTTTCCGCCCTCATGTCCACCCTACAATGACTAACGATAATCCGCGGTACAAAGGTTCGTCAGTGCTCGTGCACCGAGTTCGCACCGAGCCTACCGACTGTTACTTAACCTGCGGTCTATCCAAGTACAAAGGAAGTTGCCTGAGTACATTGCACTGGTGTAGGTTAAATAACAGTTGGTAACAGTCCATGTCCTTAAAAGTATAGCGAGGGGTTTGGTGTTGTATATCCTTGGGGTAGAGTCGATTTTTGGGGGACGATGGAGCTAATTTTATGAGGTTCTAAGGGCAAAGTCTTTATCTACTAAAGAGCCTAACAGGGGAGCCTTGTTTTACGGTTAAAGGCAGGTACCATTTTATCTCCATGATTTCCTATTTCTACTATAATTTCACTATTTCTTGAAATGAGTCAGAAATTACCTTCCTTATATTGGTTACATTGTTGTTGTGACAAAGTGATCTATGCCACAATACAACGTAGTACCTGTGGTAGTACTATCTGACATTGTTTTTATTGATTCGTTAGTTATTTTATTCATGTTTTAGCTTATTTTGACAATGCCCTTTTACAGCAGCTTTATTTATATGTAAACTTAATTTAAATTATTTTAGTTCTGACATGGTTACCATTATTATTTTCTCCGTTTATTATTATTACAATATTGTACATTATTTTTAGTATAGTTTGACAATGCCCTTATACAGCAGCATACCTTGACATACCCTTGATTATTTATTTTTTTATTTATTTCATTTTTATTTAATTTTCAGTCATGTCTGTCTGTTTTTTCTCTTTTACCTTTGTACCTTCCTTATGGTGTTTCCTATAACGAAAAACCTATAGATGTAATTATTAAAATAGTACATAAATATAGAATGTAACGACATCAAGTGTAACACAAGTGTACCTACGATGGAATAAATAAATACAAATACAAATACAACACTTCTTCCACTAGTGGACAAAAAAATTAAGTGCAGAGAAAATATTTTTAGAATTATTTTTTTCAGTCTGTCTGTTAACTTTTTCACGACCAAACGGCTGAACGAATCATAATGAAATTTGGCAGGAAGGTTAACGGCATTGGGGGGACGAAGGCTCCGGCCGGCCTCTTATCGCTAAGAAGCCAGCAGAAAACAGTAAAAAAAAATTAACGCTTTTATGGCTCAAGGCGCACATTTCGGGCTGCGGCCCCAGTGGTCCCTAATCGCTAAAAAGCGGACGTGGGATTTTTTTCGAATTTCGTTATTCTGATTTCCCTATTCTTCACTCTACCAAAACAAACGTTCTAAGAAACTTTTGTTCTGAACTACAAGGCCTAGACAAAAATTTAATTTTTGTCTGACCAGCCAGACGCTCAGATGTTTTTTTTTTAAACCTGAAAAGCCTCGGTACCCCACGGTAGGTCCGTGGTTTGGACTCCATGGAAAGCAAATGTGTAGGCTCTGTCGAGACCTGCATTATTTGCGCCTCTTGAGATCCTCGGCCAAATCTGCCGCCACGCCCGCCCTCACATACAGGCAGACACATTTTCTGACATATTTTATTAAACATAAAAAATATCCAGAACATCCGGAACAAATATTTGGGAATCGAACCAGCACCTCCTGCGTCGCAGTCGGGCCGTCGCCCGCCGCGCTACATCGGTCGTCAAATAAATATTCCCTCAATAAAAATTTCTCCTGAACAATAACTTGGATTGCACAATAACAGCATAATACGAATACCTACCTATGGTTTTTGTAAACTGATGTAAGACAATACGAAGACAATGGATACGTTTAAAAATCAGTGCAATTTAAGTGCATGCGCACTTAATAGGGCAACATCCTTTGTCTCATTGTGAACATACGGTTGAATGCAATCATTGGTTATTGCATGGCCATGTTGTTTTCCATTAATTGAAATAATCGAGTATGTAATCTTCGTAATAGGAAAACAAAAATCTGTACCTGTCTCTAATCCAAGAATTTTCTAAGAATTATAGATAGATAGATAGAAAACACTTTATTATACCACACAAATACAGGAAACAATACAGAGAAAATGCTCCGAAAAAAAAGGAAGTATTAAGGGAATATAGTTCACATTTTATTTATTGTTTGCAACAGTCTGCAGTTAGCTCAAATGTTTCAATCGCAAATACCTATTAGTTCTGATTTATTTCTATTTTTCGTAGTTTCGAAAGTTTGTGAACTTTGAATTTTATTTTGTTGCTTATGATCTTCAAAACTACTGAATAAAATTGAATTTGGCGTAGTTACATTAAGAACATAGCCTAACTAAATCTTTATTCACAAAGAAAATTACAATCAATTAATAGAAATAAATTACAACTAGTATTTACATACAATTGAAACATTGAACTAACTGCAGACTATTGCAAACAATTTACAGGTAGCTCAACTGAACCCTATCAATACCAGTCGGAAGCGTTCCCTAAAGTAGCCTAACTTAGATATTAGGCTACTTATTATATCGAAAATACGCATGCCGAAGCTATATAAACATAAATAGAGCACCAATGGTTATAATAAAATCTGAAATTCTTTTTTAGTCTCTGTCCCGATAGGAAAGGGTCATGCGCACTTTTCTTCTTTCTGCGTTTACCTTCCCGATTTGATTTTAATTCGAAAGTAACTCTCTGTCTTGTCTTCTGTCTGTTACTTTTTCACACTTCAACAGCTGAACAGATCTCAATGAAATTTGGCAGGGGTAGATGGTATCTCGGAGAAGAGAGACATAGGCTATTTTTGTTCCGGAAAAGCGCGTGCGAAGCCGCGGGCAAAAGCTAGTGGTCCATGAATGACAAACTGCAAAGGCAAATACCTGTCTTTGTTCTCTAAAGAAACAGATTGTTATTATTTAGGACTAGCTTCTGCTTTCTTTCTTTCTTATCTAAGTTAGGCTTAGCTTATATGTTCAGGAGTTTTGGAGATCCTAGGTAACAAAAATTCAGATTTCACAAGCTTTCGGCTTTATAATTTTAGTAGGTGTAGGATATTCCTGCAGTTTTATCAATAGTTTGCAGCCTAATTTACACACAGAATCAATAGATATTTGCATAAAAAAATTAACCTCAACAGCCTGTATTAGTCCACTGCTGGACGCAGGCCTCCGCCTGATAAGCGCCTTGTTGGCTTTTATCTCATGGGCAGTACGCCCATAATCCCCACGCTGGGCTGCGGGTTGGGGATCGCAGTTCGGTGTTAGAATTGTTCTGCAGGGGGCGCTGCTGCCCGCCCCCGGTGGATATCCCTTAGTCGCCTCTTACGACACCCGCGGGAAGAGTTGGGGTGGTGCAAATTCTAAGCGGCACCACACAGCTCACACAGCACAGCAATTGATTAACATTGTTGTTATAATAATTCCACACATAACAATGAAACAATAAATCAGCTGGCAACAAAACAATGTAGAGTTAGTACTATAAGAAGTGACGCATAGTAACATTAGTAACCAGTTGTAGGTAGGTAGGTACTACGGCAATTAAGACCATTTAATAAATTCAACGTCGGTGACATGACAAGTCACAATGTTAATTGAAATGCGCAAACGCATTTTGACTTGGGTGGTATATTGTTGCTACAAGTGGTAGAGCAATTTAAAAGTCTCCGGGCGCGACAGTTACTTCGCCAGGTCTGTTTGTTTTCTTTGTACACCGAGATTGTTAAACATATATCATTAAATTAAAATCAAAAACTCTTACTTTTCTTAAGTACAATAAATGTACATTTAGAAAAGGTCAAATTATAAAACTAAACACTAACACGTAAATAAAGTGATATTTTTGATTTCTGTCGCTCCGGTATGTAGGTAGATTAAAGTAAAGAAGCGATGAAGAAACCTTTAGCCTGTATAAAACCTCTGTGAACTGCTTAAACAAGATCCGTCAAGTGCGAGGCCAAAACTACTGAACGGATCGGCCTGAAATTTTGCATACAGGTAATACTAATCCTGCAATCAAACTTATGCCTACTTGCTACTGCGTACTTTTTATCCCATAAATCAGATTTCTATCCCATGGGAACATGGGATAGAAATCACCTTTAGACGTTTATAGAAACAACGCGTGCGAAGCGGCGGGCATAAACTAGTAAATAATTTTTTTTTTTAAATCATTATTTCAAGAAATAGTACATTAAAAAGGCTGATACAATTTAGAGAAATGTCTGGGATAGGTACGACTTTGTTCCCCACACTAGGTCAAGATAGTGGGGTCACAGGGATTCCCTGCCGGACTTTACATAACTGAGAAACATACAGGGTGTAAATCGTTATTCACAAGTTGATCGCCCGGGGTTCAGCTTTCGGCTTAGTACACCCTTTCCGTGGCACCCTATATATTTACCGTTTCGGGTGTTATTAGGTTAGGTACCTTTGATACAAAAAGTGAGAGAGTCGCTCATAAAGATAGGTAAGCACCCTTTTGAAGTCAAAAGGGTGTTGAAAAAACCCGATAACAGAGAATGAGTGGTAGACACTGACTTCGGCTTCGCTCACTCGGTAACTAAGTAGATAAAAAATAGCACAATGTCACTGAGGGCTTTCTATTATTGAAAGAATTTTCAAAATCGGACCAAAACCCCCCTACTCACAAACAAACTCAAAAAACAAACAAATCTTTCCTACTTTTGCTAGTTTAGATTTAAGTCGGTTGTGGTTGAACCTTTGAGGATATTCCTCATAAAGTTGAACCCTGTTGAACTGAGCTCACCTTTCCACCCATTTTTCAGACTCTTAGAAGATCTTGACCTATTTACGGTGCGGACATTCAAAAGGAGTTTCGCTTTGAATAAATGTTTACAGTAGCTTGACGCCTGACATTATAACCTAGAATTCAATGGTGCCTTTTAAAGCGTCAGGTTTCTGAGATATTTACATAAAAATAAAAGTATACCTAGTTATTTCCATCCGCCTTTACTCTCCATACAAAAATCATTAAACCCCTTTCTCATCCCCGAATCGGGCTTATGTTTAATCTAAACAGACAGAACTCTAACAGAATAGACACCCGTATATAAAAATAATTAAAATTAATTCTAATAATTATTACACTTTTCTTAAGTGTAATAATTATTAGAATTAATTTTAATTAAATTTTATTACCGGCATGCATAATTCCAATTTCTAGGCTACTAAGGCTAACCCACCTTAACCGAGTTTCATGCATCTAACGTTTTGTACCGCGACCTGGTTAACCGGGCATTCACTTTACACTTTACGACGTATGTAGGTAATTGCGTTCTGAATTGTTTAAATAAACTTGGTTTCTATATTTGTTTGGAAAGAGGATTTTGCAAAGAAGCTGTGACTCATCGCACGATATGACTAAGTAGTGTGCTGCCGAGCCGACATTCCTATAGATGAGTATATGACCGGCGGATTTAGCGTTTCGGGGCGCAATGAAACGTGTTGCACTAGGAAAATTGAACCACTGTCTTTGATGCAAAAACATTTAAACCACTTGAAAAGTCAACTTGAAATCATCATCATCATCATCATCAGCCTATATTAGTCCACTGCTGGACATAGGCCTCCCCTAATGAGCGCCATAGCGCCCTGTCTTCAGCTTGCCGCATCCAGCATCTGCCTGCAGTCTTTCGCAGATCGTCATCCCACCTGGCCGGAGGGCGTCCTACACTACGTTTGCCGAGTCGTGGTCTCCACTCAAGAATTCGTTTACCCTAGCGGTTGTCGGTTCTTCGCGAGATATGGACAACTTGAAATGTCCACTTGAAATGTCCACCATTGGAAATGTCTTTGTGTCTTTGTTTTGATGTTATACAGCGAGCTTCCGTGCAGTTAGTACGGCAAAAGAAGGCAGGCGCTCGGAACGAGCAAGGAAGCGGATTTTAGCACATGGCGTGGCGTGGAGGCGTAAAGTGTGACCTGGAAAATGTGCTTTCAATTATGGGCTTTAACTCGTAACATTTTAATAAATTTTCGGCATCAGATGACAGACAGCTCGTGAACAACTTGTTTGAAGCTTGTGAAGAGCTAAAGTCATCGTAAAATGTATCTCAACATAACGAGTTTAAGCTCATATTTGAATGCACGTTTTTTTACTGTGTGGTAGCGGTATTGGATTAACGTAATCATGCTCGCTGCGAATGGTACATTAGATATTACATTACGTATGTGCCCCGTAACAGCGGCCAGTGAGTCAGTAGAGTACAGTACCCACCTTTATAGATAATATTTACGATTGGCTACTAAATTAAATTCATTTTATTAACGCAAGAGATTTTATACATGCGTCATCGTTTTGCTACAACCATATTAAGTAAGTGCCTACTCCGAAAGCAATTCGAATAATGCGGATAAATCAATCGATAGATAAGGGAACGTACATACTACGTGACCCGTTCAGGGGGGAGGGAGGTCTTTAAAATACCACGCTTGGTCACAGGGAGAAGGGGTTTTAGGTTTTCGTCACGTAGTCAATATCCTCTACGGAAATCTCGCGCTTTTTCGAGCTATATACAAATACGGCGCGCAGCGTATAGCGTTTTTAAAACTCTCAGGTGGCAAGACTTGTTTTTGTATATTAAGTTCCTGTTACAATAACAAACCATACTCTACACTATAATCGATTTCGAGATATTGGATTTAAAGTTTTTTAAATTGCTTACTTTTATCCCCCGACGCAAAAAGAGAGGGGTGTTATAAGTTTGACGTGTCTGTCTGTGTATCTGTGGTATCGTAGCTCCCAAACGGATGAGCCGATTTTCATTTTTTTTTTGTGTCATAGATAATTTTATCCCGGGTTTTCTTAGCCATGTTTCATGAAAATCTGTTCAGCCAATAGACGTCGGCAAGTTTTAAAAAAATTTAATTTTTTCTTGTTACTAGGATTACTAAATGCGTGACATAATAGAAGACAATGGCTCGTTTCTTTAAATCCCCTAATGGGTGACACCCCAATGAGGTGGTGGCCAATGGGAAAAATCCAATTAATAGCAACATTTTTGTTTTTGTCCACTGTCCACTGTCTTGTTTTTATCCGTTGTCCTCCACTGGGGGACAATAGCACAGATCCCGGTGTCTGCGCGGTGGACAGCGGGAATAATCACTGTGACGTGACACTACTCCATAACGATAGCAGAATATCGTGTCGTAATTCGTAAATTGCCAAAGCGTGAGTGCAATGACCGGATATTACTGTAAACTGCATAACCGTTTCACGAGCCTTTGTTTTGGCTCTCTTTAGTTTCAGATTTACTTTTCCCACGATTATTATTATTGATAAATGCATTCTTAATCTTAACGTAGGTATCTAACGTTAAGATTAAGACTGCATTTCAAATACTTATTATCGCAAACATTTCGACTTCGACGGGACTTGAACCCGCATCCTTCCCTCAGTACGGGAATGTGCTAACCAACTACACCACGAGGTCAAGTTACGTAGGAGTCGAAAATCTTTGCGACCTCTTACGGACTCTAGCGCCGTTAGCTCCACCTACAGGGGAAACATTGAAGTTTATGAAAGGAAAGGGTGACGGAAGAATGGGGTCGGCGAGTGTGTGGATCGGTGTGCTCGCCGGCCATGTATAGGAGGAAGAGGGGACGCCAGTCGGACCGCGGTAAGTTTTAGATGTTCCCGTGGTTCGGCGAAAATGGCGAGAGAGGGACACCGAAGAGGTTTTAGTGGGTATTACGTCCTTCTCAGGGCGTCGAGTCCAACATAATTCGGACCAGTTTATTTAAAAAAAAAAGGTATCTAACGTTAATTTACCTACTAAGTACATAAGAATGTAACCAACATGCATAAATTATTTTGTAATTACTATGAAGGGGTTTGTCTGGGTTATTTGAAGTATTTACTAGGAAGTTCCTAGTTTTACAAAAACATTGTAAGTGTACATATTACATCCATAAAAATGTTCACACTGTACAGAAGGTAATCAATCATACAATGGTCTCAGTATTTCGGAAAAACTGTAGTTACTTTTCCCTTTGTACCTTTTTTGGTGGTAGGTAAGGTACCTACCTTTTGTAATGTGGGGCGAAACCAGAAATATTTTTGACATGGGGCAGAAGCAGCTTTTTTTGGAATGTGGGGCTAACAAGAGAGATGAACGTGGAACAAATCAATTTCTAACATCATCTGCGGTTCCACCTCTGTCATGTTAGTGTCACTCAGTATGTTTATGTTACTCACTACGGCCTATGGAGGCCGTAGTGAATATTTTTTCGGTTACTGAAATACAATTTCAATGTGTAAAAGAGTTAGGTATTTATTAGTAAATCGTGTCAAATACAATTGTACGCTAAATATCACTAAGTGATTTTAATGAGCAGTGCAGCCTCAGTAGTTGAAAAAATTTTTAGTAAACGTTTGGAATAAATTACTTAAGTAGGCCTTTAGTACTTATTCGTAGACTGATTTGTGGCTCAACAAGCAGATAAATCCTTCTGAAATTCTTGGTTTTTCCGAAATTAAAATAATAACAGGTCTTTTACCTTCTTATAAGGTACAATAATGGGTTTAAAAATACTTTCACATCAATAAATCATTCTGGCTAAAATTGTCACTTAGTGAGTTCTCACACTACAACGACGATATTATCGAATAGAACTCATTATGTGACAGTAGTAGAAGTAGGTATCTACGTCTGAATTACAAGCAAAACAAAACAGTAACCTATTTACACAATTCACTACACAAATTGAAATGACAATTGCGCTATTAAATATTTTGATAACCTAATATTTTTATCATTGCTCTATTAACAGGCTTGTTTATGTGTTGAGTGCAAATACATATATAGGTACTTTACTAGAGTATTTGCACTCAACGTACACTTATTATCAATTTTTAAATAGAGGACGTGGTGTCACCTAACCGAATAGGTTACTTGACTCATATCAAATATGGCCCAATAAATAAATATTTTCTATAGTATTTGACTTATTAAACCAATATAAACAGTGTAAAATGACTAGGGTGTAGTCATTCTTCAATTATAATATTCTTTTTTATTTTTTTATTTTGAACTTCCGAAAATGCTATCGGCCGTGTTGTGTTGTGACGTCATAGGCCTCTAAGCAAACATGTCGGATCATATACGAGTGAAAGTCGCTATGTAGTCTGTCTATAATTTTACAATGATAGACGTTTGCTATTATCAATTGTTTGTCTTTTAGGCGCCACTAGTGTTTTGTCTGTGGTTTTCTTTCTACCCGTATGACGACACAGCACAGATAAATATGGCTGACAACGTTTTCGCCTGTTTACGAAAAGTAGACTTTTACAATATATTTTGCGGTTTTTCTAGGTCCTAAAAAATAAGGTAAGTTATATTTTTTCCCTCTAATCAGACAATAATCAATCATTTAAGACCGACTTTAAAAAAAGAGTCAATTAGCTTATTATGTTAACTAACTTCCACCCGCGACTTCACACGCATTTTTCTTTTTAATAAAAAGTACCCCAGTGAAAAACCAATTTTTTTCTATCATCATTCTACGCCTAAGTATATTTCTGACCCATAAAATGTAATTTTCAATGATACGTATCTTAAAAACTCCGTTACACTCAGAAGTCTGCAGATGTAAAAACAGCACGTTATTTATCACACATAAAATTAAAAAATGTAAATGGCCGCTTTGAAGTTACAATTTGTTCATGTGTCCCTTCTTATCTCGTTGCCAGTAATTTCATCTATCAATTCCGGATTAAACTAAATCAATTAGGTACTCTGATCGCTGCGAAGTGGCGAGAAGATTAAACTTTTTTCGATTTGAGCTAAAGTAACCCCCGCAATTACGGTTATTTCAATTTTTAAATTAAAAAATAAATAAACATTCAGCCGAGTTGAGATCCTCCTCCTTTTGTGAATTTTTGAAATCGGTTCAAAATAGTATCCATTCAAAAGTTATAAGTACCTACTTATAAATAAGAAATCTTACAGCAGCTGAGCTAAATCGATCTGCTGAATTCACTTAGGCACCGAATCGCTTTAAACCAGATTTCACCGAACGAGAATTGAACAGCATTTTACAGCATCATGGCCAACCTAAGCAATGTCGCTAGTATTTGGCCTAGAGCCAATTCTGATTAATTAGTGAACTCAAAAAAACGTAAACCGAGAATAGATAGATTTATTGCACCATTAAAACTTTTAAAATAATTAATACAAACAGTTACTTAATCTAGTTTGGCACAATCGGCGGCCTCCTCGTTAAATCGATCTCTTCCAGGCAACATTCAATGAATGCTTCTCGGTTTACTTTTTTTTTTCAGTTGTTCAGTTTCTACGGTTAAAAAAGGTGAGTGAGAGATTTACAGTGAAAGCGTCATTTCGATTTGAGACAACTCTTGGTAATGTTCATCGAACTGTCGCAAAAACAAAACAATAATTGCAATATTTCTTTGCGATAACAGCAACCAGAAACTAAACACTATAGTGATTTAAAAAAGGAGACAATCGTCTTTTGTCTCTCGGAGATAAAATAGAATAACATGGCACTTGTCTGTGTACCTATTTATCAAGGCATATTTTGCAGTTCATCACACTATCACACTAATATTATAAATGCGAAAGTTTAGATGGATGGATGGATGGATGTTTGTTACGTCTTCACGCCAAAACTAATGAACAGATTGAGCTGAAATTTTGCACCGGTGTAGCTCAATGCCTGGAATCAAACACAGGCTTTTTATTCCATAAATCAGTTCCCATGGGATAGAAATTACCTTTGAACGTTTCTGTAGAAATAACGGGTGCGAAGCCGCGGGCAGAAGCTAGTCTTCCATACGAGACCAACGTTTTAAAATTTGCAACGTCAATGCAGTATGCATTGACTTTGCAAATATTTATTGTAAGATCTGAACGACTGGCATGAGAAAAATAGAAGGAACATCATGAAGGATTTTGGCGCTCCGAGCAAAACTGTTCTGGACAGTTTTCTGAAAGATATGGACAAATCGATGTCCAAGTTTACCTAAACTCTTTACGTAGGTAAAGACCGAGGTACAAGATTACAGAAATCCCTCGACAAGGGCTCTAAAACTCATCGATTAATTATCGTTGAGACATTGGAAGGCGGATGCAAGGCTGAGTTATTTTCTCTATGCCTTTTAGGGAGATAGTCATATTCTATAATGAGACCTTCGTTTTAAAAAAATAATGTGCAACGTCAATGCAAACTGCAAATATTTATTGTGAGATCTAGATGACTGGCATAAGAAAAATAGAAGGAACATCATGAAGGATTTTGGCGCTACGAGCAAAACTGTTCCGGACAGTTTTCTGAAAGAGATTGATAAATCGATGTCCAAGTTTACCTGAACTAGTAACGTAGGTACCTGTACCTACAAGATTACAGAAATCCCTCGACAAGGGCTCTATTAAGGAAGATAATTCTAAAACTCATCGATTAATTATCGTTGAGACATTGGAAGGCGGATGCAAGGCTGAACTATTTTCCCTATGCCTTTTAGGGAATTAGTCATGTTTGTTATGCGTAGGACCTCTATATACTCGTAGTTCCACAAGTGGAACTCTGTGGAACCAAGATACAACAGCACCGGCTGCAACAGTCCACTGTTGGACCTAGGCCTCCTCTAATAATATTGGCTCTTTGTAATGCCAGTCCACTGTTGGACCTAGGCCTCCTCTAATAAAAGCAATATTGGCTCTTTGTAATGCCAGTCCACTGTTGGACCTAGGCCTCCGCTAATAAAAGCAATATTGGCTCTTTGTAATCCCAGTCTACTGTTGGACCTAGGCCTCTTCTAATAAAAGCCATATTGGCTCTTTGTAATGCCAGTCCACTGTTGGACCTAGGCCTCCTCTAATAAAAGCCATATTGGCTCTTTGTAATGCCAAAAACCTTACACTGGACATGCGGGTTGGGAACCTGAACCTTCATTACGATCTTATAGCATTTCTGTTAGACAACTCTACTATATCGAAAGGTTTGTTTTACCTATATGATAACGAAACAATAGTTGTAAAAATATCAATCTTCGCAATAAAGTTTTATGCACCTGTATTCACAAATCAGTTATCTTATCGTGCAATTGATTTCTGGTCAAACACCTTGGTACATGAATTATACATTGTAATAAGAGTAGATAATAATGTACATTTTAATAAGTAGGTACCTACCTACAACAGATTTTTGTTGATTTTTGAAAGGTAGGTATGCAGATAAGCAGTGACTGACGTATTTGAAGATCCTATCATTTTAAATTTGCAATTTATTGGTAGGTTTTTAGCTTTATTTTCTGTCTATCGATGCGTCTTTTTGATAATTACGTAGAAAATAGGGTTCCTATTCAACACCAAGAAACGTCTTCTAACTTCTAAGACGTTATGAAATTTTCCGTCTTGGGTTTCGTTACGAAACAATCTTATTTGGCAGACGAAAGGCCTGAATGGTAGAGCAGCCCAAACTACGAAACATTATCGATTTATGTCGTCTACTAATACTCCACCCCACATACTGCCTATTCCGATCTTTCACAATCGCAGTCTTCAATGGACAGATATTATACGAGAATAGGAACTTCTAACTCTAAAAGTGTTGCAGCTGCAGTAAACTGTCCCAAAATAGGGCAGTTTCCCAAGCATAGGCCACATCCGCAGTCTGCGGGACAGAGAGCACATTGCGATAGAACGGGATGAATACAATGACCGTAATCAATGTAAGAAGAAGATGGGAATAGATTGTCTATTTCAGTCGCCGCCGGTACGTTCGCACTGAAAATGTACCGAGACTCCCCTTCACGCACGCGACCAAGTCTGATGTAACTTGTAACAGATTCTTTCAGCCAAAAACTATTTAAAAATTTTGAACTTTTTGTAACAGAACACTATTAGCAATACAGCTGGTTATTAAATCGGTTAGAAAGATATTCAATCAATCAGAATAAAGAATTAATATTGATAAGATAACTCTAGGTGTTGATAAGTAACTACAGCTTAAGAAGTTGGGTTGACTTAATGGACGTACTACATACTGTTTTACATTTGTTTATTAGAATAATAAGCTTTTCCCATATTATGTGACGGTAATCGATTAGTTAAGTTGGCTTGAAAACATTAAACAGCTGTGTGGCTCGGGTACGGCCGCCATTGTTCGGAGCGCACAACACAAGTCGAATGCGAGTAGCTGGCAGACCACGTTCGCCTTGTGATGAATCAGTGTGTTCGAAATTCGAATTCACAGTCAGTGGTCCAAGAACTCTGAGGCGCACTGACGCGAGCTGCACACAGAATAAATCCTTTGTGCGTAAATTTATAAAAAATAAATGAGTGTGATAGTCGTTTGATAAGTGCTAGTGCAAAACGTGTCGTTCATGTTGACATCTGTGACCGTGGATTTGCCCTGTCAGATTGATACTCAGGTAAGGTTTTATTAACACTCGCTTTGCAGAATAGCTTTTATAACAAAAGCTGCATAATGGAATCTAAACACTTTTGTGATAGCTTGTTTTCAAGAAAAATACAGCGGTGACCGAGTTTTTGGATTAAAAAACGTAGGTAAATGAGCGTGCACACTGTGCACAGGGCTACTTTCTTATCGTTTTATTAACTGCAGTCTGCAATAAATTAACGTTCACGAGTAAAAAAAGGAGGTGCCTATAAAAGTAAACAAATACATAGGTAGGTATAGAATATTAAACAGAATGTTTTCGTCAAAATTATACTTATCATAGATAGCTAAGTACTTTTTGGGGTACAAGTACAAAATAAGTAAGTACCTATACCTACCTAGGTATGTGGGTAAAAGCTATAAAGGGATATCTAGCCTAGATTTTCAATATCATTGATTTTTGACTACAGCTCGTCATTTTCATTGATTTTATATAGGTACCTACTAGGTATCAGCTGTGTCTACTGTATCTGATAGACTGCTAATGAAATAAGTTTTGATGCCAACAAAATATTATACCTAGGTACTCCGTCCACGCATTTATTTTCTTTTATTGAATGAAAGAACGCAATATTTGATTGACACGCAATCTGTCGGCTCGTAAAATATCAAAACTCTCGTTAGTCCCGATATTTTTAGAGTAGGTACCTAGAAAGATTTATATCTAGTGATATAAATCTTTTTTTAAAAATAAATAGAGTCTAAAGTCATTTACAACGGGATATTTAGGTACCTACCATGATTTGCGTTTTGAGCTTAACAATATGTACCTACTACCTACCTATATGTAAATGACTTTAGTTTTAATAACCATGATGGATTTAAAAGTTTTATAAATAGAGTCTATGTAATATTACATTCTTTCATTCGGTTAGGGAAAAAAATGCGTCGTTAATAGACTAGTAGGTACCTACTATACATATATTATTATGAAATGGCCCATAATCCATGTTTTAGTGTACCTAAGTACACTGCGTTGGTGCAATTTATTAAATAAATAAAGTAAATAAAAATATACCTAAGCATGATTTTATTTTTATACAGGAATGCGAAGCTGGAACAGTTTTGATGAACGTCTAGGTGTAAATTGTAAAACATTAATGTTACTAAGATTACATTAATGTTTTACCATTTAGACCTTAGATTTGTAATTACCAATGTATGTACTAAGATACAGTCAAATTTTTCAATCGACTTAATTTTTATGAAATTTCCTGCCATGAATATTTACTAACCTACCAAAATAAAAACCGGCTGACTTAAGACCGGTTTGATCAAAACATAATAATTCAGAAAGATTACATCCTGTCTGCATAACCGGATAATCCACTATTATTACCGGTATAAAAACGACTAGGTACCTACCGATATTTTAGAATAAAATAATGTCCTAGGTCACGCATTCTAAGAACGTTTAAGAATTTTTGTTATTATAGTGCGTAAGACCTCACACAGAGTAATTTCTAAGAAATCAAATAATATCCCAAAAATTTTCGACTTCGACGGGACCTGAACCCACATCCTTCCCTCAGTACGGCAATATACTAACCAACTACACCACAAAGTCGAAATTCTCTGGGACTTCCTTCTGACTCTAGTGACGTTAGCTCCACCTACAGGGGAAACATTAAAGTTTATAGGTATATATTCACAAAGAAAATTATACTAGTATTTACAATTGACACAATTGAGCTAACTGCTGACTGTTGCAAACAGTCTACAGATAGCTCAACTGATCCATATCAACACCAGTCGGAAGCGTCCCCAAGACGCTGGCTGCATTGCCACGCTGTATGGCAATGCTGATACGCTGTGCCAGATATTCACCAGCTCTCGGGTCACGACGCTCAGATAGTTTTTTGAAAACCCGAAGAGCCTCGGTACCCCACGGACCTAGGGTCTCAACTCCAAGGGGAGCAAATGTGTAGGCTCTGTCAAGACCTGCATATTTGCGCCTCTTGAGATCTTCGGCCAAATCTGCCGCCGCACCCGCCCTCACGGATGTCCTCGGAAGATGGGAATATAGTATAATAATAGTTGAAGTTTATCCAATCCGGTTCAAAGACTAAAGTTACATTAGTTCGTTTGACGAGAGGTGTCGCGTTGCTCAATGCTAAGGTTACTTATTTTATTTTTTAGAAACGATTTAGAACGTTTTTAAATACAGGCCTCCCCCAAAAATCTCCAGAATGTCTCGTATCCAACGATTTCCAGCGAGGCAGGTCGTTGGTTGGTGTTCTTGAGTGGAGACCACGACTCGGCAAACGTAGTGTAGGACGCCCTCCGGCCAGGTGGGATGACGATCTGCGAAAGACTGCAGGCAGATGCTGGATGCGGCAAGCTGAAGACAGGGCGCTATGGCGCTCATTAGGGGAGGCCTATGTCCAGCAGTGGACTAATATAGGCTGATGATCATGATGATGATGATGAGGTCGTTGGTATTGCGTGTGGTGCCGGCTTAGAATTTGCACCACCCCAACTCTTCCCGCGGGTGTCGTAAGAGCCGACTAAAGGATATCCACCAAGGGCGGGCAGCAGCGCCCCCATCATCATCATCATCAGCCTATATTAGTCCACTGCTGGACATAGGCCTCCCCTAATGAGCGCCATAGCGCCCTGTCTTCAGCGCCCCCGTAGCTACCATATTATTTTTTGTCTGCATCGCAAAAAAAGTCTCACACATTTTCTGGGCTTGCTTTCTGGGCTTCTCGGTGTTGTCGTAATTTGTATGCCAACCAACGCTCACAAAATAAAATAAAAAGGCCCTCCACTCCTTTGTTTTTTGCGTTTTGCCCGTGGTTGGTAAGAATTGTTGCCCCAGAGCCTACAGAACTTTAATCAAACTCATAAACTAATAGTTAACGCGGTCAAGTTATTCACACTAAAACTGTGAAAATATGGACCGCCTAATTTTTTATTAGATTTAGTCTGCCTACGATGAAGAAAATGTATCCATTCTTTCCCTTGTCTAGAGTAAGGATAAAGTAACTCGTCCATAATACTAACTTAACGGTTTTTATGCACATATAGATGTACTTACCAACTGCAAAAACAACTCACGTTCCGTTATTAATAAAATAAATAGGACGGTACCTAAAATAAAATAAGAAGATTCGTTATATCAAGACCTAAAACTCCTACCTTCGGGACGTTACCTACACTTGGCCAACAAGGTCATTAACCTAGTAACACTAAGGCCGCCCTGATTACAGCAATATCAATATCATTCTGCTATCACAAATCCAATAAACTCAATATTAATTGCTTGGAACTGTCATAAAGTCAAAACCAAGGAAACGGCTTCATTACTTTTTAACCCCCGACGCAAAAAGAGGGGTGTTATAAGTTTGACGTGTCTGTCTGTGTATCAGTGTATCTGTCTGTGGTATCGTAGCTCCCAAATGGATGAACCGATTTTCGTTTAGTTTTTTTGTGTCATTGATAATTTTATCCCGAGTGTCTTAGCCATGTTTCATGAAAATCTGTCCAGCTCCGAAACGGGCACATTTTGTGTATAAAAAGTTATAGTAGTAATATGAGACCCGGCAGCGTAGCACTTCTACAGTGAATACGTAGATCCAACACTTCGTAGATCGGCTACGGAAATATATCCAGGCGGCGTAGAACTCCCACAGTGAATACGCTACGAATTAGATCATCTACGGAAATGCAGCTCGGTGGCCTAGCATTTCTACAGCGAATACGTAGACCCACTACGAATTAGATCGTACACGGAGATATGACCCGGCGGCGGCGGCGTAGCACTCCTACAGCGAATACGTAGACCCGCTACGAATTAGATCGTACACGGAGATATGACCCGGCGGCGGCGGCGTAGCACTCCTACAGCGAATACGTAGACCCACTACGAATTAGATCGTACACGGAGATATGACCCGGCGGCGGCGGCGTAGCACTCCTACAGCGAATGCGTAGACCCACTACGAATCAGGTCATCTACGGAAACGTGGCCCGGTGGCGTACCATTTCTACAGCGAATGCGTAGACCTATACTGCGAATTAGATCGTCTACGGAAATACGACACGGCGACGTAGCTAGCATTCCTACAGCGAATAAGTACGTAGGTAGATCGTCTTTTAAAACTAGTAGTACTACGAACAGTAGACGTCGCGAACACTAACTTTTTTCAACAATTTATCTATTTATTTATTAATGCACTAAAGTAATTTAAAACGGGATATTTTGGTAGGTAGGTTCGGTAGGTATATTTTGAAAATAGTCCAAATGGTTACCCTTTCATAGGTATTATAGGTAAGTACCTAATTTCTATGTAATTATCGGTGCCTCTTACTTTTTGACGCGTTGTAAGAAAAATCCTATGGGTTACCTACCTAAGTAGATACGAAGGTAGGTATACCCAAAAATAAGAAAAACCCTTATAAGTAGGTATGTACCTAAATATTGGTTTACGCTAGTGTGTGTATAAGAACCGTTTAAAGTTATTACCTTTCAATTAAAAATACAATCATCAAAATCAGATCTCTTAAAGCGGAGGTATTCCAAATCCGCCTTTTTGCCTTATTGTGGAAGAAGTACGCCTTTAATCAAAAAATCCCGACGACAATAAAATTCTATAAAATCATAGAATCTGTACACAAAGTTTCGTACCGATCGGTTGTAAAATACGACCTGTAGAGGAGTACGGACATACTGACAAAAACGCTATTTTGGCCAGACCTGAAACGAAGACTTTCGTTCACACGTTCACGACGTCAATAATATGAAGCGGGATGTAGCGCTTCTGCAAACTAAATAAAATAGCCAGAGGTAGTCTAACACCCGGAAATAAAAAAGTTTATACGCGTTACTTTTATAGAATGATGACCTAACATAGACAAAAACTGCATCATTGAAACTAGTTTCATGTTTTTATGTTCATTTTTCGCGAATAGACCACATTATAATAACCTAGTGCCTACACGGTTAGGCATAGAGTAAAAACTCGCTACCTCTATGCGGTTAAGAATATCTCGGATTTACTTACAATGTTGCTTATGGGCTAGGAACCTCCGTAAAATTATAATAAGCCTGCACAATGTGTTACCATAACTTCTTAGGTGTATACCGAGGTTCCGTTACGTAATATCGTTACAGCTACCTACTCTAAGTAATATAATGTATACGTACGGAACAGAATCAGAATGTTTGTTATGTAAACTCGGAGCCAAGCCATTGTTCGATTTGAAGACATTCAAAGACCAGCCTTCAGAGATTTAAATAGTTCTGAATTTAAAATTTTGGATGTACCTAACTTCTATGTTCGTGTGTTATCGGATCTCATTTTTGAACATGTCTATGATTGAATCCAGTACCTAACCAAGAAGGTTTCGAAAACTTTGATCTTCAAGACTCAGAAAGTAGCACATCTAAACTATGTATACGTAATCGAAGGAAGTTAATGGACGGACTTGCTTCCCAAAAAGAAAGTGTTAGTAGGATAACACTTTTCGTCCATTTGTATTAAGTAGGTAACTGAATGAATGAAACATTATTCTACAAAGAAACTTCAAGTACAGATGCCCAGGAGGACCTTGAAAATACAGAGTGTTCAAAACATACGATTTCTCAATACAAGAATATTACTCACGAAGCGTCTTATCAAGATCAATATCCCTTATTTCGAAGACGAAATTCCATAACGAAATTTTCGTTGAAAATTCTACCCACTTATCCCTGCGAGGGGCTCGCATAAATTAAATTTACATGTCGGAAGTGGAGCTATCTAGACCTCTAGACTGGGGGTGCTTCAAGCACATGAATAAATTATACGATCGACACGCTATTGTTGCTGTGCGTTTCACTTAGTTTCATTTTCTTTAGCTTTTCCCTTATTTTCTGTTTTCTACACAGATAAAGGGTAAAAGTATAAACGATTCCTTACATAAACTTAACAAAAATGTACCTTTGTTCATACATAGATTTTACTTCTCTAAGCCTTTGTATGTACGATTTCGTGTTGCTAGGTAGAGTCGGTAGACTCTCGTGTTGTTTTTAGATTTAGATAAACGGTTCATTGTATCAAATACCCTGCAGGTATAATTTTTTGGTAAGATTGAAATTACTTACTTTCACAAAATATGAAATAATTTTATTCTATTTTCAAAAATTTCAAGATTCAAACGGCTGACGATCACTTAAGCTCAAATGTATTCGAGAGAATGGAATTTTGAAATTTAAACTTGATCCAATTTGATAACTGTTTTTTTTTCCTTTTTATAAAATTTATTTGGGCTGGCAACTTTCATTCAGGCACGACATTGTAGTCGCGTACAGAAACTACTCGTAATATTAAACACATAAGTTAAAAATACTGTAGACAGCAAGTCTACATGGGAACTGTGCTGCACTCTCCGTTTGGCGGCGTTTGCACCAGGGCCGGGTCAATAAACCCTGATCAAGGATGGACCGGCCCTTGCAAACGACCGGTAATCGTGTCACGGTAAGTAATAATCAAAGTCATCAGTATATTTATTACAAGCTCCTACTGAAAAAAGTTGGTGTCAGAGATCATATTCTAATTTATTGCCACCTAGCTCGTATTACAACGTCTCAGGGCAACACTAAAGTGCCCTAACCAAATCATCGTACCAAACCAATTTAGTTTCTTCACGTGTACGTGAGTAATAATAATAATAAGCTAGCCTCGCCGCCGGTGATTCACTGTTTTGATATATTTTTCTGCAGAATAGTTTTATTTTTTAATATTTTATTTTCTATTTAGATATAGTAAAAAAGTGTATTTTTTAACGAGACTTAAAATAAATGCGTGTAAAATAAAGGTAAAAAAGTGTCTTAACGTTTCGAAGACCCAGGATAATTAACGTACCTACTCGTCAGCAACCCAACATACAAGTCCCATTTGCAGAGGCCATCAACGTTTTTTTAATTTCAAAGCATGTGCAATGAGTTAAAGACGAGGCATGACAAAATTATGCAGAAGCAGTTTAAATTATTCTGGTAGTTTAGTGGATTTAGTCATTTTAAGAGTCATATAATATATGACTTGCAAAATTACTAAATCAACTAAATTACCAGAATAAATTATTTAATTAGTTTTTAGTTTTTTTTTTAGTTTATACTAATTATTTAGTTTTTTCAATATTTTGAGTTAGTAACTTAGCATTGAGCCACATTGACACAATTTTTTTACGGTGATACACTTATGGGTTTTTGTATTAATTCTAAGTCCGAATTGTATTCTTTGTTATTATAATATCTGTTCGTTTCCTAAATAAAAACAAAACAAATTTTCAATGCCTCTTTCAGCAAAAGTGCGCCTCAGACCAGGTTCTTTTAGTCCTGTTTCAACACACACTCACTTGTATTTCCAAACACATCACACATCTCCACGTTGAAGCTGGTAGAGCTGTGTCGGACCGCTTTATGTCACTCCGCAGAGGTTGGGCAGTGAATGTGCTATTACCTATAGGACCTATATAGATATGCTGAGTCTTGTTTACTGGTCCTGCATGGATAGTCAATTGGTTGGTAGTTTTGCGTATGGAAGACTGAAATGTTTGTTTAGGAGAGCAACAACACCCGTGACCTAATTGTTGTTAGTAAGTAGAGATTTGAAAAAAAAACAATGCTGAATCGCGGTCAATAAATTTTGATAACACCAGATCTCGGAGTTTTATCTCGTCAATTGGCGTTTTCTCTTAAGTTACTTTAAAATGTTATTTTAATTCTATTACAATCCATATTACTAATTTAACTAAGCCTAAATTGAATGTCTGGTTAAATTAGTTTTTAATCAAGCCATCATTACATTAAGTATAAACTGAGCGTTGTTAATGAAATAGGTTCAAACCAAATTAGTTTCGTGTTCATAATTGCTGCTAATGTTATGAGCCAATAATGAGTCTAATTATCATCTCTTCTACAATGGATAGCAAACGCTTTATTACCTACCTAACCTCATAGGATACCCACAGATATTCTATCTCACGAAGTCCGTTTGGCCACAGATTAGATGGTTTGGCTTTGTGTTAGTGTGCATAAGCTCAGAAGCAATCAGTCTCGCCCGAGACGCGGTCCGGGTCACTAGTGCTCATTGTATTCACGTCAGATTTTGGTAGCGAGTACCGTCAGCATGACAACTAAGCGCAAAGTCACTACTACAACCAGGGCTAAACGGACTTCGTGAGATAGAACAACTGTAACATGTTCGAGTTTTGAAAATAACTGCGGCCCGCGCGGGCGCATTTTTGTATGTTGATGAGATGAGTCATTATGGGCCTATTGCCTTGGCCTCAGTCGCTTCGCTATGGCAATGGTATCGTCACAGAATGAAACCATTATATCAATTTCCCGGTGCAAATATCACACTATTTAGAGCTTCTTTCATCTAAAATACGTGACGATTCTACGACAATACCACTGTCATAGTTAAGCGATCGGTTAGCGGATTTGGGCCTCGCCGACCGGTTAACTTTTTTTTACGATAACGCGGAATAAAATCCAGGTAAAGCAGCTTATCGGCAAGAAACGTAACCCAAATGTATACAGCGTTGTTGTAACTTCGCATTAACGCCACCATTGAGACATTTATCAAATCTTTATCGCCAACTTTGCACGTGGTTTATCCAAGAAGTTTAATTAATTATCATAGATATTAAGAATAAGGGTATCAATTATTATCGTATCGAGTTACCAGCCAGCTTAGGCGATTAGATTGAATATAACAAATCTTGCTTATTATAAAAGTTTTCCTTGTGGTTTTCAGACGTGTTATGTTGAATTTAACGGCTACTTTGATCCAGCAGGTAAGTTTACCTGCCTTTATAAAAACACAAGCGCTTAGATTTCCTTTAGAATTGAGCTTATATCAGAACCGCGTCTTTTGGGCGATCAAAAAAAACCAAGCTATCCATACTTCCATCCTGACCTCACCTCAACAGCCTATAATTGTCCACTGCTGGACTCAGGCCTCCCCCTGATAAGGGCCTTATTGGCTTTTATCTCATGGGGGGGTAATACCCATAATCCCCCCGCTGGGCATGTGGGTTGGGGATCGCAGTCCGGTGGTAGAATGGTTCTGCAGGGGGCGCTGCTGCCCGCCCCCCGATGAATATCCTTTAGCTCTTACCCCCGCGGGCAGAGTTGGGGTGGTGCAAATTCTAAGCCGGCACCACACGGCTGGTAGTATGATTCTATATTAATATTATAAATTCCAAAGTAACTGTCTATCTGTTACCTTTTCATGCATCAAGGGCAGAACGGATTTCAATGAAAGGCAGGGAGGTAATTGGTATCCCGAGGATGGACTTGGGCTACGCGTGCAAAACCGCGGGCAGCAGCTAGTCAGTAGCTACTTATGTAAATTTGTCGTCTTTCTTTCACTACCTATGTAAATTGGCTATGTTTACAGTAAATAGTTTCACATAATTTCTTAATCTTATGGATTGTTTTTATCAGCGACTCTATCCTTCGAACTTGACCTACTTTTCATATTTATTTTTATTTATCTAATTTAAATAACATGGTCTTTTTAAACACTATTTTACCCACTAAAACAAGTGAGTTTTTTTCAGCGAACCTCTAAAGGGGCCATTCATTTATTACTTAAGACGATTTTCGCTAGTTTTTAACCCCCTCCCCCTCTATTATAAGAAATAATAAGAATAGGCCGACCCCCCCCCCCCCCGTATCATCTTACGTAAGATCTATCGAGACTCTCTCCTACCCCCTTGTAAGAAAAAATAAGACATGGTCGACTCCCCTCCCCCCCTAAATCGTCTTACGTAATAAATGAATGGCCCCAAAGTTAATCTTCTTTAAGAATTTAAAATTAGTACTTCATTGAATTTCGAGGAAAATTTCGGCCAATATTACTCACTTTTTTTTACGGTTCTTCTGAGGATTTGGCCACACATGTGATGCGACGAAGATCCCATTACAACTACTTACCTAGGCTACGATTGCCTCATCCATCATACCTCTACGCGATATACGAAATCGCACAAATGTTTCGCCGCTGCCATTCTTAAAAAAAAAAAAAAATATCTCAAAAATTTTCGACTACGACGGGACTTGAACCCGCATCCTTCCCTCAGTACAGAACGTTCTATTCTATTCTAACTAACTACACAAAGTGACGTAGGACTCGAAAATCTCCGGGACTTCCTACGGTCTCTAGCGCCGTTAGCTCCACCTACAGGGGAAACATTGAATTTTATCCAATTCTGTTCAAAGACTAAAGTTACACTAATTTCGTCTTGCTGCCATCCTTATAATATAATTCACGACGTGGTCACTGCTTTTCTTTACAAAGAAAGAACTTAAGCCTGCCTGACGTCTTGCACGGTTTTTTTTTCATACCGACCTTTTGTTTCGTGCGTTGTTTTTGCAAATTAAAGTGCAATTTTGCAGGCAGGACTTAAGTAGAATATACAGGGTTATTGGTTATTCATTGACACTACGTGAACTGCAGCATAGATATAAGTGTAAAAACTAGTTGTATTTTTTAAGTTTTTTGGTTTTGGTATCAGAAAAATCAAAACAGGATAACTATAAAGTACTACGTCATAAAAAAAGTTATGAGATTCAACAAGAATAATAAATGACCTAGGTAGGCAGTCCCAACTTAGTAACCTCTACCTGCAACCATCTCGATACCCACAACCTACGACAAGTCTTTAATCACAAAGAAAATAATACTAGTATTTACAATAAAAACAATTGAGCTAACTGCAGACTGTTGCAAACAATCATAAAGGTAGCTCAACTGATCCATATCGACTAAAAGTTACTTTAAAGAACTTGCTCTACCTACTCTACATTACGTCGTCAGTCGGTTGGAAACTAATATTTTTTGTTTAATATTTCCATTACAATTTTGTTTTTATATTTCTACCTATTATTTGATTGTAGTTATCTTTGATTTTTTTTTTTTATTGGTCAAGTAGGTAACTTAATAATTACCTAGGTAAACAATGTTTAAATCAAAATCAAAAACTAAAAGGAAGACGACGAGACGCGCTTCAAAATCGCGGCTGTGTGGTGGAGGCTTTTAAAAGATGATATCTTTTTGTCAATAAACGGTATCTGTCTACGGCTTATGGTAAAACTATTGATTTTTCACCTCAGATATTTCATAATTATGGTTCAAATAACTTATCTCACATTCTTTGTTGTGCCTCATTCTTATCAACTATGCAGTTCATTCAAATCCTTGCAGAACAGACGACTTCGTCAGAAGCGTGTTATTTAAACAAACATTCCTAAAATAGCTCAGCCCACATTCAAGGCAAGATAAATAGAGCCATCTAAAAATAGGCAAAGCAAACTCTGGGTTCTTTTTCACTCTCATATACTACTGTCTGTCCAATCCAATCTCACCGGATCTTTAGCAAATGGTCCACTTTTTTCACAAAACGTCTCTCTGCAAAATCCTTTTCTGGGACTTGAGTTCCAGCAATGCTTACCTACGAATGCTTAGAGGAAGCATAATAGTGTGATGTATTCCCGTTGTCCCCATTCAATGGGGACAACGGAACTGAATAAAAATAATAAAAATTTATTCCCGTTGTCCCCATTGACGGTGACCTGGTAATGGGGACAGCGGAACTCAATAAAAATAATTAAAAATTATTCCTGTGTCCCCATTGACGGTGACTTGTTAATGGGGACAGCGGAACGCAATACCTATCCTTACTACGAAAGAAATTCGCATAATGTCAATCGTCTCCTAAAATATAAAGAAGAAGTATTAATTCTGTGTCACAAAATTACAAACTTAAAAATTGGATGCTTACTTACTTTAAATTTCCAGCATTTTCTTTACATAAACTCCGTGTCTCAGACTTTGTGAATTTCATTTCATTTATTTTCAACTATAGTAGAATAAACAACATAATTTGATTGTTTTGAAAAAACATAGGTAACCGATTTCGAATAAGTACCTTATTTTACTCTATTTTAAGTACCTATTGTAAGTACATTTTTTGGGAGCACCTTGGGATCATTCTCTATACAATAGTAAAAGAATTTTCAAAATCGGTCTTTATTTCACGGAGAAATCGACGAACATATATAAAAAAACAGCACCGTCAGCCAAACGTAGAACCTCCTCCTTTTTTCAAAGTCGGTTAAAAATGTAGGAGATTGCATAGTCTCTATCTACTTTAGCGAAGTGTTGATTTATTACGCAGCGAGATCGAATTTAGGTTAATGTAGCTACTATTTTGAGAGTATTGGAAAAAGATTCCGAATATTTACTTATGAAGTAACAGCAAGGTTCCAGCTTAGACAACGGGAAAAAATACATTCAAAGGATGAATTAACTCCTAAACTTGCAGGAGCCCACCGGCGGGCTCGATGGTATGTAACGGAAAAGGCGTAGACTTGCGCGAGCCCGCCGGTGGGCCGGCTCGCCCGGACGATTGTAAACCGATTTTTCATCATGTTAGAGACTATGTTTGTTTGAACAACTCTTGACAGGGTCAAAGGATAGTTATTATTCTACCTATTGCAACACTAAAAGGCTGGCCAATAACCAAGAAGAAGATGACATTTGTCTTTGAATCAGTCAAAATTTTAGCGCGTACTGTCCCCATACATTTTGTTCGTGTTTTTCTAATTGGTAGTATCCACATTTATTTCGTTTTCGTGTAGTTGTTTGTAGAAATTAGCTTGCATAGAAAATAAATACACGAAGATAAATTATTTGGGAACCTAATACCGTTTACAGAACTTAGATAGAATATCTAGTTATTTTTATATGAGCATTTATCTGAAGTGTGACGTAATTTGCGCTGAGCGCACGCACACATGCGTGCGAAAAAAGTGCGTGAACACTTTTAATCCATTTTGTTTAATTTCAAAACGTCCGCCGCCGGTCGGCTTGGAGAAATTGTCTGCGCGTCAAAGTCAAATGTGCCCGAAGGTCATTTTTTTTGCGTATTTTGGTGTTAGCTTTATAGACTTTCTACCATCAAATAATAAGTAGGTAGAATTGTCTAAAAATGCGCCGAACTTATCAAAACAACAACAAGGTTAATTTGTAAATTGGTAAATTAAAAAAATACCAAAATAGTTTCTTTATGATGCTAAAAATTTGAACGCTACCAGCGTTCAAATTTTTAGCATATCAGTAGAGGTAACAAAAATTCAGTAGGTATCTACCTAATTGTAAATTTCATAAGCTTTACGAATTTACTAAATATAGCGTGTGGTTCAAAAAGGTTTCATTGTTACGTCGGTCACGCAAATTCATAATGAAAGTATTTTTCATACTAATTGGCTTTGTTTCGAATGGGAACTATTTAATCTAGCATCGATAGTCAAAATAAAAGAAATTTGTTTAATATGCGAGGTTAAGGTAAATAAAAGAAGAAACGATTTTTAAAAAAATATTGCCGACGAAATAGGTTTCTACAGCAGAATACCAACTACAAAAACTAGAGATCTTAAATTTAGGATCTCTAGTTTATACTTATTATAGACTGTAAATATTTCTAGAAGGGTAGTTGGTGCTGCCGTAGACAGACAACTATTACGTTTTTTTTATCGTTTCTTCTATTATTTACCTTAACCTCGCAAATTAAACTAATTTGATAGCACTTAAATTATGCCATCCTTTTTATTTAGAGCGTTATGAAAGGGACGGCATCATTTTTAATGCTGTCAAATTAGTACGTATAGTTTAGTTGTATCTTCTATGATATTTACCGTAGTATTTACCTCCTTTTCACAGTTTTATATATACCATAGACAAAACTGCGTTTAAGCTAGAGGCGATTCCTCTATTTTTTTATTTAATAAACGGTGGTATTTTTTAAACGTTGATGAATAAAATATTGTATCAGTGTGCTTGTCACTGATTATCTTAATGCCTGAGTGATGACGGTTAATTACGCCACTTACAAATATTTATTACGCTCAGGGCAAAAGTCATGTCTGTTAGGTAATCTGAGTTATAAACGTACAAAGACGATTTATCTTAGGAATATTATAGAAACATAAGGTATTTAACCTACATTAGGTTTTATTACTACCTACGGCCAGTTTCACCTTACCTACTTTCAGAATTTAGAATCTGGTGTTTAGGGTAGGGACTTTTCTCGTAAACCTACTATGTTATTGCATTTAAATATTATTAAGATATAGGCATTCATGGATGTAAGTGGGTTAACTACGAACCTTATTTGTGTTGGAAGAACACCAACCCCCGCCTACGCAAACGTTGCGCCCGCTGCTCGGTGCTCTCGTGTGTTGTGTAGTGCTCGCTCGGACTGATGCGGAACGCGCGCGTCTAGAACCGCACTCACTAGAAGTCCCTCGTTAAGGGATGAAACGTTGGTGTTCTTCCAACACAAGTAAGGTTTGTAGCTAACCCGCTAACATCCGTAATTAATTCATCAAACTACGATAGCTTTTATAGTAAACTAGATAGCTGGGAGTTTATGAAAAGATACGAACAATTAGGTATACATTACACAGATAGAGACGGAAGTTCTCATAGGTACAATTAAATGTATTCCCGTTCCCGAGGTGTATTTATTCCGCAAAACCTAAAAACCCGTTTTAACTATAATTCGAAGTTTTTTCAAAACCATCTAATTGTGTTTTTATTCTTAATCGAAATGCAGTTAATGAGCGGCGAAAATAGTATTAGGTGGATACACTTACGAACACAATGTATTCGTGAGTTCCTGGGCAGCGAAGCGACAGCAGGACAATCCATATTATGTCATATGGAGGCTGTCGCTATCCAGATACTGTAGAGCTGGGGCTAGGGTTACCATCTGACCGGATAAATCCGGTCTAGACCGGATATTAAACGTACAGACCAGACTCCGCCCGGATTTCATTCGAGACCGGACTTTTCGTGATGCCAATAACTAGCAGGCGCCGCTACCGCGCGCGCGGCTCGATGCGCAGCGCGCGCCAAATTAAAACAATGAAATGTGCATGTGACCCATAGAAATCTAAATAACAAGGCACTAGAAGTCCTGAGTACCACCCGATCTGGGGCTCAATCCGACTAACCAATCGCATCACTAATAGTGATAGTGAATCACTATGACAACGATATCGTCACAAAAACGGCGCGTAGAGTCCTTAGATTGAAGAAACTCTCGGATAGCGGAATTGTAGATAATGTATGTGTCTTTTGTACAATGTATTCGTGAGTTCCTGGGCAGCGACAGCAGGACAATCCATATTATGTCATATGGATTGTCCTGCTGTCGCTGCCCAGATACGATAGAGCTGGGGCTCAATCCGACTAACCAATCGCTTCACTAATAGTGATAGTGAATCACTATGACAACGATATCGTCACAAAAACGGCGCGTAGAGTCCTTATATTGAAGAAACTCTCAGATAGCGGAATTGTAGATAATGTATGTGTCTTTTCTTTGTCTATGTCAAACATTAGCCCTGAACGTAGAACTTTGAACTCTGATTACGAATTGAATGTTTATGTCTCACAGCGGAAGTTGAATATATGACATTGCTGCCGGTTACTCATCCTACCGCTGCTTTGATTGGTACTTTATTCTGTTTAATACAACATGAATTTTAAAATAGACATAATTTACTAACTAAGAAAATTACAATCAAAGAATTGAAACAAGTTGTAAAACAAAAGCAATTACTTAACTGCCATGGGTGATAAATGTGATAATGTTAATGTTCAATGAATTAATCTTTCAATCTTATAATTATAAAACATGTAAGAAATCAAATATTATCCCAATTTTTTTCTCTTTTTCTCTTAGTATGAATTCGCTACAAATTGCACTACGAGGTCAAGTGACCGACAAGTTATTTGATTTCTTAGAAATTACTCTGAGTGCTTACTCAGGGCTGAGTGGTATGCACTATAATAACAAAATCCTTGTTCTAAAAACTTCTTCTAAAAACTACACTCAAAAACAAAGACGTTTACTTAAGGCGCGGTCCTGGGGGGGTTCACGGGGGTCGTGACAGTTGTAGCGTGAGAATTTTTGACCTTTTTAAAGACCTCTCGTTTGGTAGAGATTCTATGACATAGGAAGTCTTCTAAAATAAATGCTCCGAATATGCAATGAACCTTCCCCCCCCCCCCTTCGAAAAACCCCTACGACGTTATTGTTAGGGGCTAGCTACTGTATTGATATGGATTTCCTTACTAAACAGAGAATACAAACCTAATAAGACGTCATAAAATAAACGGAGACCAAAATAGTTGGTATGGTATCGTATCAGTCAGTTTGACCTTCACCTATGTGTTTTTGTGGTTTTCGTAGAAAAACTTGTTAGTTCTAAACCTATCCAATTATAGGTATCTATTAATTGTTACAATTTTCAATTATAATTTTTTATCTACCTGCCTTATAGATAAAGCAATAGTCATAAACCTCTATAAACATAATTACATACATCCATATATTTCAACACCTCTCTAAATTTTATGCTCTTTAGGTAAGATACTACATACATAGGTACACGAGTGGTATCTACAAATACAAAAGTTTGGATGTTTAGATGGATAGATGTTTGGATGGATGTTTGTTACTGCTTCACGAAAATACTGAACGGCTCGGGCTGAAATTTTGCATAGATGTTAGTTCTAGGCCTGGAATAAAACAGGCTTTTTTCCCATAAAACACCTTTAACCCATAAATCCCATGGGATAGAAATAACTTTAAAACGTTTCCATAGAAACAACGCGCGCGAAGCCGCGGAAAGAAACCACTTTGTAATCATTCCACAGTAATAAGTATTTATTAAATAAGTGCTGGTATTTCAGTAAGTCATTAAGAAGATACGTTATGTATAAATAATAATAAGTAGATACCTAAGTGCCAACACTACATAGATAACGATTATGAAGGTATTACGTGTAGCTACTACGTATTTTGATTTTATTCTAACGTCATCAAAAATCTGTTATTGTTTGTCGCTCAAGTGCATCATAACTTTATATGAAGACAAGAAAAACAAATGCTCTTGCGCAAATTATGCTCATCAAAGTTAGGTACAACAATTCTCTCAACAGAATCAAATCATTATATAGAAACATCGATCAATATATTGTACACTAGACGATCGCCTCGCGGTTTCGCCCCCGTAGTTCCCGTTCCCGTGGGAAATCCGGGATAAAATAAGCCTATGTCACTCCCTGAAAAGTAAGCTTCCTAACGGTGAAAGAATTTTTCAAATCGGTCCAGTAGTTTCGGAGCCTATTCAATACAAACAAAGAAACAATCAAGTCGTTCCTCTTTATAATATTACTAGTAGGTATAGATTATACAAACGAACTGCAATATTTCTATGGGTATCTTACCTACGTCCTTGGAGTTTTTTGTATTATTTTATAAATGTGCGCCAAAATGTACTTACCCACTCTTTCTTTTTGAGTTCGGTAAACATATTTTTTATGGTAGTCAGTCATGCTATGCTAGACAGGCTACTTGTACTGTACATCGTGTGATGAATCAAAGTCAATAGCTTTATTACTATAAGCTTACGAAATGAGCACTTAGACATGTAATGTCTATTCACAAGGTGAAAGTTCAAGAAAATTATATCTACTAGTATTTGACCCCCCGACGCAAAAAGAGGGGTGTTATAAGTTTGACGTGTCTGTCTGTGTATCTGTGTATCTGTCTGTGGTATCGTAGCTCCCAAACGGATGAACCGATTTTCGTTTAGTTTGTTTTGTGTCATATACAATTTTATCCTGAGTGTTTTTAGCCATGTTTTATGAAAATCCGTTCAACGAATAAACGTCGGCGGTTTTTTTTAAATTTTTATTTTATCTTGTATACTTTCTGATTTTAAGCTTGACTCAAAACAAGAACAAGAAAATTCCTTCACTAACCTCGTAGATATCGATTTTGGTTCTATTTCGTTCACGAGGGAATTAACCCAGTGACCAAACTACCCTTTTGCGGCCAGCTCAATTAACATCAAGTGCCTAGTAGGCCACGCTAAGAATTTAAATAATTAAATTAAGTTTAATAACAAAGGAAATGTATTTTTTTAGCGAAAGGCATAAATAAATAAAATATGTAAAAGCTAAATTCTTATAGGACTCCATGCGAGCCAAGTCTGACTAAAGGGAAGGATAGGTCATCTAACTGAAATATATTTTGAGAAATGAAAGTTGATGTGTCACTCGTGGACGTGAGGTTTCACTATATTGGGAGATCGGTTCTAAAAACAGAATTATGTTATACTAGCTGACCTGGCGAACTTCGTACCGCTTTCAACCTTCTTTTAAACCTTCCCTGAACTTACACAAAGTTTTCAAGACCAAAATTAGCGAAATCGGTCCAGCCGTTCTCGAGTTTTAGCGAGACAAACGAACAGCAATTGATTTTTATACATAAGATTGCTATTACTTCAGCTTTTTCAAGACCAAAATTAGCGAAATCGGTCCAGCCGTTCTCGAGTTTTAGCGAGACAAACGAACAGCAATTGATTTTTATACATAAGATTGCTATTACTTCAGCTTTTTCAAGACCAAAATTAGCGAAATCGGTCCAGCCGTTCTCGAGTTTTAGCGAGACAAACGAGCAGCAATTGATTTTTATATATAAGATTTAGCTTTATAAAGATTGCTATTACTTCAGCTTTTGCAAGATGTGAAAAAATTTGGCACTATGCAAGTCTAAAAATTAGACCATGTTTGATGTGTGTAGAGGAAAAACACTAGCATTCTTCCAAGCGTGTAGGTGATTTTTAGTAACTAAGTATATTTTATGGGCTACTAATTTATGCCCGCGGTTTCGCACGCGTTGTTTCTATGGGAAAGTTTAAAGGTGACTGTTTTATGGGATAAAAAGTATATCTATGTTTGAGGATTAGAATTACTTGTATGCAAAATTTCAGCCCGATCTGTCCAGTAGTTTTGACGTGAAGTGGTAACAAACATACAACCATCCAAACTTTCGTATTTAGTGTGATTTTCCTCGTCAAAATCGCGCTCTCTTAATGACCAAGGGATCGCGCTGTATGCCAGAAACAAAAGTAGTTAGTTGACGTAGGTACCGGTAGGTAATAGAGGTTCATGATCTCTCCAAAGGAATCTCTCGCGATCACAAAAAAAAACGTCAAGTGCGAGTCGAACTCGCGCACTAAGGGTTCCGTGAGACCTTGTGTCTTGCCAAATTATCATGATTCTAGGTCAACGGGAAGTAGGTACCCGGTAGGTTTTGGTCCATAGCGAGTTTTTTTTTTTTAAATAAACTCCAAATTTACTGTTTTCAGATTGGTTTCTGGATTTTTCCCTTTATTTGTGCTATAAATCCTTGCTTCTTACTAAATTGTATGATTCTAGGTCAACGGGAAGTACCCTATAGGTTTTGGTCCATGGCAAGAATCAAAAGTATTTTTTTCGTGAATATATAACAAATTTATGGTTTTCGGATTTTTCCCATAATTTGTGCTAAAAGAGTGCGTTGACTTATAAGTTAATTTCAATACGATACGTCCACGTGTTCCTGAGAAAAGGGGTTTGACAGACGGACAACAAAGTGATCCTATAAGGTTCCTTTTTTCCTTTTGAGGTACGGCACCCTAAAAACAGCTCAACGACCAAAGACCTTAACGATAAAGCTTATTTCCTCTTGTTGCAGGGCCATCGACCCCAAGATGGTAGCAGGATGACGTCAAGCCTCAAGATGGAGTCCAAAGGCACTCAGATCCATCTACCGCTGATCGGGCGCGGGAGTCGAGGGGAGATCAATGACAAGGTCACATTCACCTCGAAATCTCCCCCTTTGGCTGAGCAACTCAATAATGGACAGGTTTTAGGGTGAGTTTTACCACAGAATGTCTAATTTTACTAAGTATTCTATTAATCTTCTAGCAAAGAAAAACAATCAAATAATAGAAATAAATTGGAACTAGTATTTACAATTGAAACAATTCACATAACTGCAGACTGTTGGAAAAAAGTAGCTAAACTAATCTATATCAATACCAGTCGGAAGCGACACCAAGACGCTGGCTGCATTGCCCCGCTGTATGGCAATGCTGATGCGCTGCGCCAGATACTCACCAGCTCTCTTTTACTCATATTTATATTTCGGTCAACGAATTACCATTGCCATTTTCAAAGTGGTAACGCTGCTAGCATTTTGGGCGCTCTGCTTTCGTAGTAGCAATTTTGTCATCATATTGTATACCTAATAAATAAAACAGAGACATGCTCTTGGTGAAAGCCAATTCGGTTAAAGTACAGTAGGACGCCATGGGGTTGAATGAAGATCTGCGAGTTTTTTTTCTCTTGGTGTACCTACTTACGAAATGGTAACAAAATATATTTAATTTGGTAGAGGTCGATTCGGTAAAAGTAGCGTATCTAGGACGTCATGTGGCCAGGAGATGTTCTATGATAGTTGCTGATAGATACTGGATGTGGCAAGCTGAACAAAGTGGGCTATGGCGTTCAATACTTACACCAACATGTATTGTTCGCCAATACGTGACTGTTCCAGCCGTTGACAAGCATGGGCTGATGATGGTAAAGAGTGGGATGGGAAGTTATTAGAATCCCTGGGCATTGGACCGTCGATACGAAAACTGCATGAAAACGTATGCTGACAAATAATTAAGAAAAATTTTGGAGGTTTATACACATTTATATTATACACATATGGTTACATCGGAGACTAGCCAGATGCGCAGGACATATTTTAGTGTCCAAGTGTGTGCAATGCAAACAAAGGTGCACTCTCTAACTAATCCCTCTCATAATCCGATGGGATGGCAGACCGACACGACCGGGGAGAGGTCAAGCGCAGGACCAACATCTTAACGTGCGTTCCGACGCACGGAGGTGTAACCGCCATCTTCCTGACTCCGAGCTGCTACTGTGAATTTTTCTTGCTAGAAAAACCGCAATATCAACTGGCCTGGGCCCGGGATTTGAACCCAGGACCTCATAATCAGCTGTTGAACAAGCTGACCGCTAGACCAACAAGGCAGTCATAGGATAGATAGAATGTGCCATCGAAGATTGGATTTCGATTGGTAATAAACGTTTGACGAGCGGGAATCGATTCCCAGCTGACCTGACGTGGGTGTTCAATCGGAAATAGAATTAATTCGTTTTGTACAATTATTACCAACCGACACCCTGTACGCTTCTATTGAGCAAACCACGGTTGGTCCTAAATCGTGACAACCGTCACTGTATGCGACGGGGTGACGATTGAAAAATGACAAGACAAGACCTCTTAACATTTTAACTGAAAAATGTTAGAACCGTTATTCTGCATATGGCAGGGTTTAACTAACACCTTAGTAAGAACGTACACCAGCACCACATTTACCTCGACACTACATTTACCTTGCCACATATGTGGCAAGGTAAATGTAGTGTCGTATACCTGGCTACATGTGACCTAAGAAATGTGTGCAAACTGCACCCGCTACAAATATGTCCTTGGTGTGCTTGTGCGTAGATATACAGGGACAATAGGGTAGTGTCTGGGTAAAAATAATAATTTTCTATTTAGTCCGTCAGTTAGATTATCAGAAGATTTCTTTTGTCAATCAAACAAAAATAAAGCGCGTCAAAGTTTGGGAGTGAGGCCTAGTGACGTTAGACCTTCCTAAAGTGTCATAAGGCTGACGTCACGCGGAACTTTAACTGGCTTCATCATTTTTTGTTGAACCGACAAAGGAAAAAGTGTCCAATATCTTCTGATAATCTACCTGACTAATTAGAATTTTTTATAGCCTATTGTCGTCATGCAAGTGTGTGTCCAGCCTCAATTAACCCGTATTAGGAAAGCTTGATCATCCATAGATCTTGGATCTTCATAATACGGGCCTTAGTGACCTTAACATTGACTCTTCAAGTGCCGATTCTTACTTAGGTAGGTATACAAAAAATCTGCGTAATTTTGATTAGCCTAAGCGGGATGGTATTATGTAATGTGTGCTAAGGTTAAACGCATGGATATATTCCAAGTGCGTCATTCAGTAGGAAAGAGTTGAAGAAAGTCCCGTTCGACAGCGGTACCTACCAGGTATACTCGACTTAATATACCTAGGTGGGTACAATGATATCTATTGTATTACAATTTGTCAGCTAGTTGCCTAGTTGTTATGACCGTGAAGTTAAAGTCGAGCAAAGATGATCAACCAGGTTACTAATTCGCTATACTTAAATTCCGACAAAAAGTAGACAGACAAAGCGATCTTGCGTTGGCCAGAAAGAAGTAGAGAATCAACTGAGAAGACAAAGAAAGCAGAACACACCATCGGGAATAACAGTCAGGACAGAGAGAGAGAACTAGAAATTTAGCAAATGGGAGCCCGTCTATCTAATGCTCTCGCTAGTGTGAGTCAAGATAAAAAATCTGTATCAGTGCTAAGGTTAAATACATGGATATATTCCGGTTACCGAGTGCGTCATCTGTTTGGAAATGAGGAAGCCCATGTCATAGTATTGAATTGCAAAAGGCAAGGAATTGAATGCATAAAATAGGTTCTTTAAGAGAGCGGACTGCACGTCATTCTATGACAAAGGATAGGCATAGGATTTCGCGTTTTTAAGAGTGGGACAGAGCACAGCATACGTCTTTGGAACCTTTGGAAGACGGCATAAGCGCAAAAATGAAGTGATTGTTTATATAGGTACAAGAAAACTACGTAACTAATTAAGAAACTGGCTTAGAGGAACCAAGTAGGTAGTTAATTAGTAAAAGCCTACGAACTAAAACATAAATCATTTTAATAGACCGCAAGGTTCCTGAGATCTCGACCTAATTATGTGTAAAACAGTGCACTTTTATGATTTTTTTATTGTGTTTATTCTCAATCATATTTTCACATTAGTAATTAAAGGAACCAAAGAAATAAAGTTGAATTTTTATGTAATTCGACTTTCCTACCACGGGGATCTTGTGAGTACAGAGATCTGCGCCTAGTTTCAACAACCAAACTCGTTAGGTTCGCCCCATAAATAAATCATGTACTACTTAACGGTCCCTTTTTCATAACTTTACATTGTTTTGAATAAAATTGTTATTGTTACTATGTTAACAACAGTCAACTTCGTTCAAAATTTGCGTTTTTTGCATTCATTACTTTGACTTGCAGATATTATTTTCATGGCCATATTAAATTCGCAGATAACGAGAATCCGGTAAGCCAACAAAAACATTGGCTAAAATCAGAGAGTTGAAAGTAATTAGCTTAATAAGGTGCCCATTAGTACCCCGATTCAATCAACATTAGCTTTAATCTATTTCATTCTATCTCATTAAAAGCTGAGCTTTCGCGATCTCTGCTAACAATGTTTGTACCTAAGCCAGCTTTTGTTTTTATCACTTGAATTGGAATAAAACCGGTATGTTTAAGGTAAATTCGAAATGCTGGCGCGTTGTTCTTTTGTTTTTCGTATACTGAATGCCTGGATAATGTGACGTCTGCGCGGATAAAAAACAAAAGAACAGAAAGAAACAAAAAAAATGTTTTATAGCATAATGTCTTAAAGCGTCAGGTTTTTGACATATTCACGTATAATATGAAGAAAATATATAGATAGATAGATAGATAGAAAATTCTTTATTGCACACTTATAGATAGAAACAATACAGCAAAACAGCTTAAAAACTAAGTGACAAGTGGCGGTCTTATCGCTCAAGAGCGATCTCTACCAGACCTATATACTTAGTTATTTTCATTACTGAATATCTCAGAAATCTGACACTGATTATTATTTATACGATATTTTTTATTTGTTTTAGAGTCCTCTAACCAAATATATAACTTTGATTTTGCGCGGCGATTTAAAAATAACAAAATGGAGACCGATGTTAGGGCCAAAATCTACAAACCCGTTTATCGACCGACCGACGACAGTGCGATTCAACTTCTAACATCAACTTCTTGATCAAAACTCTGCGCCTCATTTGACCCCATCGCAAATCTCAAAGAAGCTTTCCAAATTTTCAATGACATTTATTTGTGAGGGGTATTTGGCCTGCAGTGGGACACTTCTCAATAATTTATTTGTGTTGCGTGGAATTTAAAGTTTGAATTCTATCTATGGAACAAATGACATGGGTAGAGCGACGCGACGACGGTTCTGATAGTTGTTCTATTAAAAAAACATATAGCCGCATTGAGAACTCCTCATTTTTGATGTCGGTTAAATATAGATTAAAGTCTAGAGTACTTGTACGTTTTCTGTTTGACTTATGAGATATTTTATTATGTTGATTAAAGGACTCTAGCAAAACATTATGTTTGAGCCCAAAATATGTACATTGTTTTTTCCACTGCTTTTATCACGAGACCGTAAAAAATTGTTTTTAATATTTATATCTTGTAAACAGGCAGCTTCTTTGACTATTCTGATAATTTTAGTTGTTATATTTTTTAACGAAATAAGCAAGGGAAGTAAATACTAATTTATAATTATGAGAGACCACAAACCACAAAAAGAACAGTTAACGGTTCTACGTTCACTAGACTTTTTCCTTTCACAATGAAACATATATTTTCATAATATACTTTGCGCACTAGAAAATGAGGTTCGTTTTTAATTGTATCCACAACTATTGGATTCTCACAGGGCCGGGCCAGTTGGAACTCTGCCAAGATTCTGTTACAGAAATTGTAGAGATGGATAAGGACTGAACTTTATGTGGCTTTGCTCTAGAATACTAGAACTTGCTAACTGTTGGATCAATTATCCCCAAGAATCAAAAGCCGACCTTTGTTTAACCAGTTCCTTAGTATTTTATTAGCAAGCTGAAGTGGCACTGGGCCAGTTTTAGTGTAGAACGCCCTCCAGTCAGCATCTACCTGCGAAAGACTGCAGGCAGATGCTGGATGCTTCAAGTTGCTGAGGACAAGGCGCTATGGCGCTCATTAGGGGAGGCCTATGTCCATCTGTGGACTATTTGGTTGATGATGATGATGATGAAGTATTTGTTGTAACCAATTGGGACAAAAAATCTTTTACATAGGGGACTCGAACATGGATCCGGTTAGGGCGCAATCATTTTATGTACCTACCCAAGTAGGTACTAAAAATAGATACTACTGTTTGAAACAGACTCTTATCTTATGCAAAGAATAAAATCACATTGTACCTAATTTGTAATTAACACGACAAAGAAATCTAGAAATTCGAGTATTTTTTTGTTATTTTTAGGCGTAGGCTTTTTGGCGTAATATTATTTATACTACACCTGCTCAGAAGGTTGCTTATTCCTTTTCCAAACTTAAGGTAGAAAGTTCGTCATTGCAGGCGTACCAAAATGCGGGACAGAAAACTCTACAGATTTTTTTTTCTCACGCATTTAGCTGGAGAAAAGTGTGTAGAAATGCATTTCTAACGTGCTCTTTTTTTAAATTTATTGACGTATCAGCCGGTAGCTATGGCTATTTTCATAATAGGTCAAACGATAAAAAGTTTTTACTCCTAATCTGCCTTATGATATTGGCCTCTTCCGTATTCGGAACAACAATCCAAAAAAAAACCTTGTGAAAATCGCACACGCGCGTATTTATCGCTACATTTGAGTTTACAATTATAGTAAATAATATTAATAAAAATTCAAATTATTTGAATTTACCTGAGTGATGTTGATGATTCTAAAACGATGATTTTCCTTGAAGGTGTAGTACAAAGTACTATGCATCACTCGGAAGAAAGTGCGATTCCTACCTCGTTTGTTTTAAGGCCCTAAGCTGCGCCTCGGGCTTCAAATGACACACTTAATAGGAATTGGGCACTTTCTCGCCTAGATGTACAATGTACCTACCATGGGATTTCTAATCAATTTCAAATTCTTATAATAATTTGTAGGTGCTTCGCTTCTCCAAACATATCTCTACCTACTGTCTCATTTCTCTTGCTTGCGTAAAACAAACAACGTAGCTACTTTACTAGCTACCCCCAACAAGGGCGTTTGAATAAGTAAGAAGGGCTGATTCCGAGAATTAGGTTGGTAAGAATAACTATGTATATCTAGGTTACGTAGATATATTCATATGAAACGGCAACCCGCGTAGGCGTTACATTTCCTCGGAAATTAGAACTCGTACGACTTCGTAAACTTTACCGCTGTTCTTGTAATTTAGAACAGTCTTTAGTTAATTAGGTAGTAGGTTTACGGAATTCCACAAACGTAGCAAGGAGCTCGTTTATTTAAAAAATATCTTCTAAATGTTAAAAAAAACAATTAGGTAAGTACTTATTAGGATTTCAAACTTCATAATCAGAGGCAATCTAAAGACCAGGCGCTATGACGCTCATTGGGGTAGCCCTATGTCCAGCTGTGGACTAATAGAATGATGATGACATAATCCGATACAAAATAAAACGTAATATCATAGCTAACTGATCATTTGTTTCTCCTTTCAGCGGATCTCAAATCAATCTATACAACGGCGGCGCTGGCACCACCATGCCTGGCCTCGTGCCCAAAGTTCCTAACGGCTTCAGCGACCACAAAAAGCCCATGGCAGCTTTGACACATCTCCCCAAGCGACCACCGGTCGACATCGAATTCACAGATCTCTCATATTCCGTTAGCGAAGGCCGAAAGCGAGGCTACAAAGCACTCCTGAAATGTATCAATGGTACCTTCAAGTCAGGAGAACTTACAGCAATCATGGGACCTTCTGGAGCCGGGAAGAGCACACTTATGAATATTTTAGCAGGTTACAAGTGAGTATTTATTCAAAGCACAGCATTTTCTTTTAAGATCCGCGATAAGGTCAGAGTGCCTGATATCTTATGCATAACACTTTCTGTTTCTTGAAAACTTGTTTGAATTGAATTTAGAGCATCTCTTTTAAATTTCAGCTTCGTTTACCGGTAGGTGAAAACCTTGTTTAATTATTGAAGTAGGTATCTCAAACACGTCACGGTCACCTACATCGCTACATGCGTAAACCTTTGCGCATGTAGGCAGTATACCCTATCCAAACATGTTTATCATAACATGCTCGGCTTTACGAATACACAGGGTTTACGAAACTAAATCCTTGTTTCGAGCCCTTATAATATAACTTAGTTAGTACCCATTCTAGACGGATTTATACTAAGCTGTGATTTTTTCGCCTATGATGCAAGTTCCAAGAAGATCCGTACCTATTTTGTTGTTTTAAAAAAAAATGTTAATGTTTACAGTCTGACTAACGAGTTCCTGAATTGTTGGCACCTCGCCACGGACACCTCGAGTCTCTTACTCATAAATGTTTGACAACAAACTTGCATTTCAGAACGTCCAACGTCAGCGGTTCCATCCTCATCAATGGAAAGGAGAGAAACCCCAGACGGTTCAGAAAGATGTCCTGCTACATAATGCAAGACGACTGCTTACTCCCCCATCTATCCGTCAAAGAAGCCATGCACGTCTCAGCAAACTTGAAACTAGGAAAGGATATGACACCCACTGCCAAGAAAATTGTGATAGATGAGATATTAGAAATGCTGGGTCTTAGCGATGCTGGCGATACCAGAACCCTCAATCTCTCTGGTGGACAAAAGAAGAGATTGTCCATAGCTTTAGAATTAGTAAACAACCCTCCTGTGATGTTTTTCGATGAGCCTACGTCAGGGTTGGACAGCTCATCGTGTTTCCAATGCATATCGTTACTGAAGTCTCTATCACGGGGTGGTCGCACGATCATCTGTACTATCCACCAACCGTCGGCGAGACTGTTCGAGATGTTTGACTTCTTGTACACTTTGGCGGAGGGACAATGCATTTATCAAGGCACTGTGCCGAATTTGGTACCGTTTTTGTCGTCGATGAAACTGCACTGCCCTAGTTATCACAACCCGGCCGATTATGGTGAGTGTTCAAAGATTTTTAATTTGTAGAATCGACTTATTAACGAATAAAGGTTTTCGATATCGTTGTGCAAATTAGGAATTGTACGAATTGCCCGGGAAGGATATTTAAGACTATTTGTCATGCATATTTCATATTGGAAGATATTTCAATGTATTGAGTTGTGAAATGTTATGACACTCTCGCCGATTTAGTTTTTTATTGAAATATTTTTTCGGGACTTGGACGCTTAGAGCTGGACCGAAAAAAATTTAAATAGAATTAAACTACTGTTAACTTAGAGATTTCTAAGTTTTTCGGTTTCTGTTGTAGGTAAGGTAGAGAATAGTACGCTAGCCAGCTCAGAATAGGGAATTATACTGTCTACGGAAAATTCGACTAAAACAATTCGTCTAATACAATTCGACTAAAACAGTTAGACTAAAACACAATTTGACTAAAAACATTTCGACTATTATACTAGTATAGTGACATGGTACTATTTGAACATCATGCTATTGTCAGTTTTACCCGACTGCGCAAGACTGGCTATGTTTTTTACACATATTATATCCTCATTGCTTTATTGGGAACCAGGACACCTGTTAAATTTTTCAATACGCAATTGCGTGGTCAATTTCGGCCAATGTTGGTACTCTAATACGCCGAATTAGACTACCAACTTGTAAAAAAGGGGGAATGAAACACGCAATAGCGTATTTTGATGAATTAAAATAGGCTTCCTGGCCCCTAAAGCAGCCGGAAACTACAAGATATGATTGATAATAATGAGACTCAAGGGTGCTTAGCATTCTGATAAAACACATTGTTAACAACAAACTTTCAGTTTCATCGCACACTCGCTACCTCAAAGTAATTGACTGATAAGCTGACAGGTACTTGCAACTCGTTATCAGGATAGGTAGCTGTATTATCCACCTGTTACGAATACGCGAAACCGGAATTGGATTTTTTACAGCTGTTTATTATACCGTCTAGACTAGACCCATTGATATAAGTAAAATTCTTTTGGTTTGGTACGTCCTCCCAGCGCTATCACAACAAATGGCCTTTGTTGTGTTACCTACAACTAAACGCAAAGACACGCTATTTCCAATCTATTGCAATACACCTACCTAACTATTGTACAACAATGATGGAAAGACGTATCTAGACCGAAGTGCGATCGAGACAACAATACACGCGAAACACGTACGCCGGCAGCGCCGGTCCGACTGTGACTGAGGTGGGTGGACCTAATTGGACTCAATTTGAGCGTTCCACTTTCGAGAAGCCAGTGCCCAATTTTCCGAATTTTACTTACATCGATGTCTAGACCAGACGATTTGTCCTGTACTGTACCTGTTAGTCTATTAGGTAGGTAGGTCTCTATCGGAAACCTTGTTCAAAATTACTCTTATACAAATAAGAACCTATACATATTTCAGTCAAATTTGGATGTACAATGGTTGTAAACAAACCGCTTATAGGTAGCGGCACGTAAGTTTAGCGCTGAACAAATGGTGGAGGTATTCCCTCCACGATTTGTTCAGCGCTGCAGTTTATATATTATCATTGGTGATACCCACAGATATCAGATGGTGATACCTAATTTTTGACTTCTGCGCAATAACGGTCAGCGCTAGAGTTTTGTGCCGCTACTTGCACTTTACTACTATAGATAATATGTACTACTATAGATACTTTACCTAAATTCACCCTGTTGTACATGTACAACCTAAATTCACTCTGTTGATTATTATGTACAACAGAGTAAATTTTATGTTAACGCATTCACTGCCCGACCTCGGCCGTGCGACACACAGGGACGCGCTGCTAAACGGGGCTGTGGGATATCATCTGCGCGTCAAGACGCGCAGATGATATCCCGGCCCAAGGGCCGTGAAAGTCTTAAGATATGGTACATACTTCACGCCAAGCAACTGAGTTTTAGTTTTTTTTGTGTCGTGGTTGGTTTACAAACATTCCACATCGACTGTGGCTAGTGTATAGTAGGTATGGCTACTGTCAATGTAAGGAATTTATACCAAGCGCCAATTGACCTCAATTGATTGTTATCATTTTGCTGCAGACGAATCAATGAGTATCAATCACGAAAATTGAGAAGACCGTCTCGTGACTCTAATACAAACGTGCCATAGAACATAGATGTGCCTAACTAAAATTCTGTTGGTAGTTATGGTAGGTACGTTCTCCCGGCGCTGCCTCAACAAATGGCCTGTGTTTTGTTACATTACAACTAAACACAAAGATTCGATTCTTCCAATCTTTTGCAATATATCTACCTAATGAACAACAAAGATAGAAAGACGTACCTAGACCAAAGTGCGACCGAGACAACAATACGCACGCGAAACACGAACGCCGGCGGTCCGGTCCGACTATGACTAGGCGGATGGACCTAATTTTAGCGTTCGCTTTCGAAAAGCTATAAAAAAACCTCAAATTATAATATATATTAGGTACATAGATACGATACTTATTTGTCTACGTGTTAATTATTTTGTTATCTTTAACGGATGCCTATGATAACATTGTAACGTGTGTCCTATTTCCAAGTAATAGAGTTTAAACGCTGATGCTGTTCTAATATGGCCTTGATGGCTATGGGCGAAGGTTGAAAGGGCGGTGTTTCAGTAAATTAAGAATGATTATCGCTAATGGCATTGATGGCATTACATACCTATACCCACCCATTTGGTCGTACTATACAAGTTGCCACGTAACATGTGTATTAAACCGAAAGGGGGTGATTCTGCACCTCGAGGGAATCAACTTGTGAACTTAAATACCTAATGCAATAGTGCGTGAAAAAGAACACGAAAAGAAAGAAAAATAAAATTAATAGAAAAATACTTCGAAAAATCGTTTTCACAAGTTGTGAAAACGATTTTTCGAAGTATTTTTTCACAAGTTGTGAAAACGATTTTTCGAAGTATTTTTTCTATTAATTTTATTTTTCTTTCTTTTCGTGTTCTTTTTCACGCACTATTGCATTAGGTATTTAAGTTTTATAAAATATTTCCAAAGTGTTTTTACTTGTTCTTGCATCAAATCAAATCCATTGTTTTGTCAAAAAATTAGGTATGTACTTACCTAAATCCTTTAAAATTACAAAAAAGTACAATAATGTAAGAATACACGTAAAAACAACACAACTATGAAGAAAAAAAGCCTTTTTTTTTTAAATAGTAGAACAAAAGGTCCCCTCGGTGTCACGAATCCCCCCACTCGGCATAGTACACATGTTTCGTGGCACCCTGTATACTGGGCCATATGCGCGATTTGGGGTCACTGATTTAGGTTTAGAATAGTTCAAAAAATATTTCCAAAAAATACCTACTAATACAATTGATAATCTAATTATTTGGATTAGCTGCCTGATAAGTAACATTGTTTTTTTTTTTTGGCACCTCGCCAGAGACGGAACACAACACTTATCTACAGCCTATACCGCTCTACTAGTGGACGCAGATCTCCCCCGTCATAAACGCCTAATTGGCCTTTGTAACATCCCCATGTCACAAATGCCAATTCGGCATGGGGATGCAGGTTGGGGATTGCAGTTTGGTGGTAAAATTGTTCTGAGGGAGGTGCTACTGCCCGCCCCTCGGTGGATATCTCTTACGACTCCCGCAGGAAGAGTTGAGTTGACTATTTACCATTGCTAAAATCTTGAATTTCCTTTTACCCATTTCAGTAATGGAGGTAGCTACCGGCGAGCACGGCGACTGGGTCCACAAGCTGGTGATGGAAGTCAACAAGGGCAACTGCGGCCGCGGACAATCATCGTCATCATCATCATCGTCGTCCGTGCCGCAGAATCTGAACTATAACAACCAGAGCAAGAATAACATGCAGAAAGCGGAGGCACTGTCTGTTGTCATAGGTAAGCACAGCATCAAAGCTGACAAACCCACCTGTTAGAAAATAAAGTGGGTAAAAGCAGAAGTTTCATATTAAATTCATGCATTAAAATTTACGGGTTAGGGTACATCTGGTCCGAATCTCAAACTGATCCACGGACGAGATGTCCACTTCACTTTTGAGTAGGGTACATCTCGTCCGAATCTAAAATCTCTTGGTTTTAGATTCGGATCAGCTGTACCCTCAACCAAAACACAGGACAGGACTGTATAAAAAGATTAAATAGGGCTAAATCAAACAGCAAAGAAGCAAATAAAGTAAAAAACAGATCAAGAATAAGGTTTAGGTACCTACACTGTTGATCCAGAAAAATAAATATTGCTGGCCAAAGTTCATGGAATGAATGACTAATGTTAAACAACTGCGTAAACCTTTCAACATGTAAAACCATTATCAATTTATCAGTCATCGTTTAGTTCGTAAAGTATTTCTTCCAGCAGTATCCAGTATCATGAAAAGGCATTATTATTATTATTATTGTTAATTACATTTACCCTGGTGTTCACCTAAAGAATGGTGCACATTCCTGACTATAAAATAAAGTAGGTAGAGTTACAAAAATAAGGAAAAACAAAGATTTAGCTAGGTACCTACCTACTATTGCAGGTGAAAGCGTAGTGTTCTACCAAGTATAGCTGTTCTATCTCACGAAGTCCGTTTAGCCCTGGTTGTAGTAGTGACTTTGCGCTTAGTTTTCATGCTGACGGTACTCGCTACCAAAATCTGACGTGAATACAACGAGCACTAGTAACCCGGATCGCGTCTCGGGCGAGACTGATTGCTTCTGTCTGAGCTTACGCACACTAAAACAATGTGTACATGCATTCACTATGCCATACATAGGCCCAACGGATTTCGTGCGATAGAACAACTCTCCGGTAAAATCATCTTTCATTCCAGATAAACCAACATGCACGGTAATCGACATGTCAGAACCAGTGACTACTGACAAACCTGCCGTGCCAAACGCTACCAACCTAGCCCCCGTTACCTGCACCACCTCTCTTCTCGACTCCAGCGAAAGCTTCACCAAGAAACCCATCAAAACCGGTTTCCCAACCTCAGGGTGGAAGCAATTCTGGATCTTATTGAAGCGGACCTTCCGGAGCATTCTGAGAGACCAGACCCTCACGCATCTAAGACTATTCTCGCATACGATTGTTGGGTTACTCATCGGATTTCTGTATTATGATATTGGGGAGGATGCAGCTAAGGTTATGAGCAATGCTGGATGTATTTTCTTCACTGTCATGTTCACTATGTTTACTGCTATGATGCCAACTATTCTTACATGTGAGTATTCTGAAGTCTTTCCAACGAAATCTGTCAGCTGATTTCAAAGGTCATTTGTAGCCCTTATAACAATATTTAAAAAAAAACTTTTATGCAGAGCATTTGATTTACATAAACGATCATAGATACTTATTGAAACGATGACACTACAGAAGCTTTCAGACTATGTGGTGTGGTAGTGTCAACGCCTAACTCATGTAATGAAACTGAGTGATGAACCTACTACAAGGCTTTGCGGAAAATTCGATTAAAACAATTCGTCTAAAACAATTCGACTAAAACCATTCGACTAGTAACAATTCGACTAACGACTAAAACAATTCGTTTCAACAACAAAAAAAAAATGTATCAACATTATGGCTCTGGGTGTAATTAATTATACAATATACACACCCTTTCAGTCACAAAGTCGCCACAAAAGCTTTCACTGGCCTTTGTGGCAGTTAGTACGGCTGTTGGATGCACATGTCCGTCATGGGTAATAAATGTGTTGGTATAAATAGGTTAAAATGTTCTATAGCACATGCATTCCACCCAGTCAGTTCTACCCTAAAAACAAGGTGGTACTTAAACTTTCGTTCCAAGTAAGTATTTTAATTTGACATGTGTTTGTTCACAGTCCCAACGGAAATGAGCGTGTTTGTGCGAGAGCATCTCAACTATTGGTACTCCTTGAAAGCCTTCTACTTCGCGAAAACTATAGCGGATCTACCATTTCAGGTAAGAACCTTATTTAACCTAACCTCCATGTAAAATTGTAGCCTTATTTCAAAAGCATTCCATAAATGTATTCAAATTATGTAAGCAGGTATTCTAAAAAACCAAGGAGGTATAACAACCTATTGCTTATATGAATCTTTTGTTGGAACGAAATAGGAAGTGCCGGGGTTTTCCGCTTCACTTGCGTTAAAGGACTCACGGTCACGCGATGTTTCTTGTTTCTTGCTATGTTTAATTGCCTGTCAGTTCAGTATTTACCTACACCACCTTAATTGCAACTGCACCTTTACCATTACACATAATATAGCATCAAGAGCTCTAGCAACTGGTCTAACATTAAACGTATTTAGAAATTGTTGTTAGCCTTGACTTTAAAACTTACCGTTACCTTAAAAACGGCTTGACCGATAAGAATACCTGTATATTTTTTGTTTTGTTTGCTCTATTATAGGGGTTGTTTATAAGAAAAAAAATAGAGGAAAAATTAAAGTGATACGAAATTCACGGGGTCATTAGGAGACAAAGAGATCGGGACTTCTATTCTTAGATACCTATCTATCTTTCTAAGCAAATTGAGCATCAATCAAGATGGTAGCATAGGTAGGTATCTAACTCGTACTGCTTTCAGCCAACACTAGGTCGTCTAGAGTCCACGCATGACTTCTTCGATTTGCCGTATAAGCGGCAGTAAAACTAATCGAAATGAAATCTCCTTTCAGATAATCTTCAGCGGCGTTTACGTGATAATCGTCTACTTCATGACTGGCCAGCCAATGCAGACAGATCGAGTCTTGATGTTCGCGACTATAAACATTCTCACGGCACTAGTGGCTCAGTCCTTAGGTCTTCTCATCGGAGCCGCCATGAAGATAGAAACAGGGGTCTATCTCGGTCCCGTGACAACGATCCCCGTCGTTCTATTCTCAGGCTTTTTCGTCAACTTCAACGCTATACCAGGCTATCTCCACTGGCTTACGTATCTCAGCTATGTCCGATACGGCTTCGAAGGAGCCATGCTCTCTGTCTACGGATTTGGAAGGGAGAAGTTACACTGCTCAGAACCGTACTGCCATTTTAGAAAACCTGACCAGTTCTTAAACCAAATGTCTATGGATAAGGCGAACTTTTGGGTGGACGTTGGTGCGTTGGCAGCTTTCTTCGTTTTCATTAGAGTAATCTCGTTTTTCGTGCTAAGGTTTAAGTTGAAGATGATGCAATAAGCACCGAGCACAAAGCTTGCGTTTTCCTTTTAAAATGTTGGTCGGATTTTCTTCGGGGAAATATACTTAGGCTCAACTATACCAGATACGCCAAGCCAAGATAACACGAACATACAAAATGCATATCGAATTACTCAGAGATTGCACAATGCACGTGTTATATTCTGGTATAGGCGTAAAACAGAGTTAGTCTTTAGTAATACCCTAGAGTCTAGCTAGAGGATTTCATCATTTGTAATTGTTAAATTCGCTAGTTGCCTGATACAAAATAAATTAAATTTGCTACAAGTCTAAGGAAATAATACGCTATAAATAATATTTAATTTTGTATCGCTGTAATATACCTATACGTTGAGATCAATCCGGGGCGTTTTGTTAAGGATATACTTAAGAAGTAGGAATAAGCAAATATGTTCTGGACTCTACCCAAACTTATCACAGGGTTTGGTGTAGGGCTTAGTGCTTAGTGGCTAGACAGGAAAGTGGGGCTCGAAATCATAGACAAGTGGCTAGTACTACCACAAAATAGTTGGTAACTAATCCGCCTTAAGTTACACACCTTTCCGGGCCTAACGTGCCAAGGGATCCAAAATTTAATTTGTTCTACGAAAAAACTGTACTTACACACCAATCGCCAGAATTCAACTGTTTCTATTCGATTCTGTAAGTTCCAAGGGCGTGTTCGGTTCGGATAGATGTGCGTATAGCTTTATGGACTACCTCTATGGACGTCTGTATCGCTGGCGATAGTCTCGTCCAACGTAAACGCGTGACTTGACGCTCCAGCGATATTTACGATTGACTGCTGGAGGTGGTACCTGGTATCCCATTCATTGCAATTTTAGTATAAGTAGGTACCTTAAGTATCCTAGACAAATACTTTACTCAGTAGGTAGGTAGGCTTAATCACAAAATACCTATCAGTACAAGTAGGTGCTCGCATTACTTTCAAAGCCGTAGAAAAAGAAGAATAAGTACTTAGTAGTTTTTTTTCGTGACGTCTCATAGTATTTTGTGTTTGTAAATAAGTAGGTAGACCAATTTTGATGTGATTATTTGAATGATATTTTTTAGATTTACTTGTGGCCTTAAGGTGCATAACGAAACGATTGATTCTATTTTATTATAAAACAGGTTTGGATGTGTTTAAGTTCTTAGTTTATGAAACCTACCTATGTAAATCTAAGCTTAAGTGTGGCTTCAGGAAGGAGTTATTTTATTTATGTACTTATTAGAATATGATCACGTAATGTAACTGTCGCCGCCGCCGGATCGGAGAATCAGCCCGTTTGTAGAATGGCTAGACCGATTGCGAAACGGCGAAATTCAAATAAGAAGTCGCATTGCGCGCCATTTTCATGTTCATAGGAGCGGGCATACGTTTTTGGAACGGCGTAAGCACAAAAATGATGTTTTTGCTTATTTACAAAAAACTTCACAACTTATGAAGAAACTGTATTAAGGAACCAAAGAATTAGTAGTAGAATTACCTACGAATCAAAACAAAAATATTTTCTATAGACCGCAGCGCAGGTTAATGAGATCTCGACGAAATTAGGTGCAAAACAAAGCACTTCATGATGTTTTTTATCGTATTTTTTTTCGCAATCGTACATATTTTCACAAATAAGGAACCGAAGAAAAAAATGTTGAATTTTATGTAAATTTCCTTTATTACCACGATTTGCGATCTAGGCTTAGTTCGACAACCGAAACCAATACTATGTAATACGGCTAAATTTCAGTTAGCCATCACGTCGAATGAAATTAAATAGGTTCCTACCTATTCCCAAAAAATCAGCGTTCGTTTTGCAATCGGCCTAGGCATTCTACAAACGGGCGGATTCTTCGAACCGGGGGCGACAAAACTATTATTAGGTAACAAGAGGTTCATAAACTATACTTTGTAAATGAAGTAAGACTCGATAAACACTATGTTACGTACTTATGGCAGTTGAGAATTGTCTGCCACTGAATAAGTTAAACCAAAGGTTAAGTGTGCAAAGTTTGAAGTGTAGTTTGGGGTAGGCTGCCCCCCGCCATTCCATGTTTCTGTAGGAAGTTGTTTGGAAAATCCGACCAAAATTATAGCGGATTTTCAACAGCAAATTCATAGTTATTAGATATTTTTTAATTAAATTAGCTTTATAGAAAGCAGATGGACTTAAATTTAGAATGTTTATACGTACCCGTAGGGTTAGGTAATAAGGAACGGGCCCATGACTTAGATAATTCTAAGTTCCTTAAACAATTAATATTCATTTTTCATTAGTAAAATTAAGATGCTACAACCACTGTAGTAGGTGCCTACATAAATACCAGGGTTATTGGTAATTCACTTACACTGCGTGTACTGCAGGATCTGTCCATCACCACGAACATTATATGAAGCAGGTTTTTTGTTATTATAGTAAGTACGTAACTGTCTAAGTTACGTACTTACTATAATAACAAAAAACCTTAGAATTAAGCTACGCGACACCTCTCGTCAAACGAACTAAATGTAGGTAACTTTAGTCTTTGAACAGGATTGGATAAACTTCAATGTTTCCCCTGTAGGTGGAGCTAACGGCGCTAGAGACCGTAGGAAGTCGCAAAGATTTTCGACTCCCACGTCACTTGACCTCGTGGTGTAGTTGGTTAGCACTTTCCTGTACTGAAGGAAGAATGCGGGTTCAAGTCCCGTCGGAGTCGAAAATTTTTGCGATATTATTTGATTTCTTAGAAATTACCCTGAGTGTGGGGTTACGCACGATAATAACAAAAAACCTTTGAATTGAAGCATATATGTAAGACGCCTGGTATTAATTCTTAAATTTGGTATTGGTAATATGGAGGGGTCATTCATTAATCGTTCTTTAGAGAGGCTTTTGAAACGAAACATAAAAATGGCTCTGGTATGAATTAACGTGGGTTTGGTAATAGGAGATCGGTCTTTAGTAAGTAATTCATTGGGTTCCGGACATAGGTAAGTGTTTTTCCTGGTGTGTTCACGAACGTGTTTGTGACGATGGGTAGAACCTGCAGTATACGCAGTGTCAGTGGATTACCAATAACCCTGTATATTTCTGGCTTTGAATGTGTGTTTATAATTCTGTGCAATATTCATGTCCTTAATACATCATAAATGATTTATAAATATGTACTTATATATTTAAAAAATTGTTTATTTAAAACAATCCATTTGTCATGTTAAAGCCAATATAAATCGGAGTGATACAAAGAGATTTCTAAAAGCATGGCGATACCCATGTATTGCCATGCTTATAGAAATCTCTTATACCACCAACGCTTTGACACCATTGTCAAAGCATACATACGACCGAACATAGAACGTCCTCCTTTTTCCGAAGTCGGTTAAAAATAGCATCACATAAGTAATCATCACGACAAGTAAGTAGATAATATTGGAGATTTTATTGGTAGATTTTAAACATAAATTGTCCAGCATAAAAAAATACAGTTTTCTGTTTATGTTTTCTGGAAACTTGGTCTTAGTACTAATGTATTGTTTGCTACAGTGGCTGAAGACCTTTCACTATATCCATTGTATTTACTCAATTTACATTTTCTAGTTTACCTAATTAGTATTTCAACCTTTCATTACGTTACGCTAAAGGTTTTTTGGTAAATCTCTGTCTGTCCTAATCATTACTACTAGGTAACCAGTATTTATTAAGTAATTAATAAACGACTGTGATTTTTATATATTTAAGACTTTCATTGAACAAATCAACCTAACTACCCAACTCACACAACCTCCGCATGCCCAGCGCGGGGGTTATGGGCATTACCCCCATGAGATAAAAGCCAACAAGGCGCTTATCAGGGGGAGGCCTGCGTTCAACAGTGGACCAATACAGGCTGTTGAAGTTAGGTTAGGTACTACCAACCTATGTACATGAATAAGCTAATCTAAGCCTGCACCATATGACGCCGCCGCCGACGACACTACAGATAGCGGCCCTCAGCCGCTACCAATTAGCAAACATCTGTCTTAAAAAGGTATTTAGATATCTTGAGGAAAGACCCTGGCCTGTGGTCCACCTACATAGTAGGTACACCTGGCTGTACCAGGGGCATTTTGTGCCCCTAGTCCACCTGTGCCTACTATGGGCATAACATTTTTTGTGTCCGTCAAGTTAGCAGCCCTGCCATGGAATTTGGTGGTTTCAACTAATAAATATGCATGAAATAGTGGATCCTGGTGCCGTGCCCTAAGTAGAATAAATAGTGCCCCAGTACTTTAGGAGATTATTAAGGTCTTTTACTGTGGCTGCGTGGTGGCTGCTATCTTGACGTCAAGCTGGCAGCCCCGCTGATTTCGACGAATATTTAGCGAGATATTAATCATGAACTATGCCAATTAACTGTGCATTACGGTATCTAGTTCTCCTGAAAAGCTCAAAAATTTCGCATTTATAATAGGTATTAATGTGATGTGGTGTGACTCAAGCCTCAAGGCACAGTAGATAAATTATATTTATGTATTGTGCTCAAGGCTCAGTTAGGTAAAATGGGCACAGGATATAAGAATGTTATTACCTACCTAGGTAGTTTTGTACTTTACCACGGAAATGTAATTCCGTGTACTTTACAATCTAGCTTCCGGCGGCGTTCGAATTTGGCGCTATCACAAATGTTTTGGATGTTGGCAGTGCCTACTGTGCTGTGCTACTGGCTACGCGTAGCGTAGGTAGGTATGTTTAGCACTGATTGAGTATTCACTGTAATGTCACTGTAGGTAGATACCACCTACCTACCTATCTTCTAATTGTTTGTTTTTTTTTTTGTTTAATGTTGTTTAAATACTAATTTTATTAGTCTACGCGTTTGACCGTCTAACCTGCTGTGTGTGTATTATCAAAATGAAAACGCGGTGGATTCAGAGAGAACTTTTAACATTAGAGAAGTTCGAAAACAGGTGATAATGTGTTTGCTTATCTTTATGCGCTTTTATAACGTAAGTTATTCTTATGTTATTTATCTATAGGTAACCGTTTTTTAAGTTTCGGTAGATAAACGAGTGGCTTGTGGCTTGTAGGCTACCTACCATCTACCTACCCATTTTTTCCAAAATGATTTATAAATTTTATAAATCTGTGAACTGTGAATCTTCTCGGAAAAAAAGTACCTACTCAATCTTATTTTAATATTTTATTATAATAAAGTAAGTAAATAAGATTGAATAGGTAAGGTACATTTTTTTCTCCATGAACAAAATTATTTGTTTATTTGTCAAAATCAATCCATCAATCAACGTCAAAAGTTTGACTTTGAAGTTGTGTGTGTCAAACATTGGCAGACGATAAATTAAGTTGCCATCAACGTAAACAAAGTTCCCTCCATTATTTTAGGGGAAAGCCGGTAGGTACCATTCATGAATTGAATACAACAGGAGCTTTCATACCATACAGCAGCCATATCTACAAACTAGGCACGTGAAAGTATTCGTATTTGAATGCGTGAATCCTGCCTAAATACACTTAGGCTAACCGTGAGATGGCGGCGGGGCAATGTGGCCGCCCGGCTTCGTTGGGACAAGCCGTAATAATTATGTATTCGCTCCTTATGAGTAATTTTTGGATTAAAACTGTCAGGGCCCAGGGGTTATGTAGTGTAAGTTTTCCTCAAAATTTTAATATCCTTTGGTATAAGTAAGGAACATTGCCCTAGATTGTCATGTAAACATCCATTTTGGGTTAATTGCAACGAATATTTTTATTTTAAATTAATTTGATGAAAATATGTGATGGGGTTCATTCGTACAGCTCTAAGTGGGCTACATTCGTACAGAAATGCTGAAAACACGAAAGGTCTTCAATTCAAAGCAACATTCCGAGTCCGTCCGTCAGTGGGTTGTGTCTAATGAACCATAAAAGGTTGAAAGTTAAAATTTTCACAGAATTTGTATTTCTCTTGCTACTATAACAACAAAAATTCAAATAAATATTAGGAATAAAAGGGGCTCTGTCTGTCTATTTTTGCTCTACGTTTGTCTTGTTAAGGCTGTATCATTTGAACCGTAATAAGTAAACAGTTGAACAAGTTGACACAAACTTTGACAGGGTATAGGTATATTACTTTTGCCGCTATTACAACAGTTATTATTATCACCGAAGTTAAGCAACGTCTTGCGCGGTCCGTCTTTTTGCTTTATTTCGATCCATCATTAATAATCTGTTTATTATTTTTTGTGAACGTTCGATGGTACGGATCGGAACCCTCCGAGTGCGAGGTGACTCGCTTTTTTTTCTCTGGGAGCGAATCTTTTTTTGATTCTTTTTTCTATGGGAAGTTATAGTTGAAAGTTTTAGGCATTTCCTGCTAGGTATTTATTAAGCACCAGGGGAAAAACAGTGATGTTTTTTACGTTCTCTTTAAAGCTAGCCGCTGAACACGTGCTCTGTTACGCACAGTAACTTTATTTGTTGACTTTAGACTCAAGGCAGTCTTCTTCAGCCTATAAGTAGGTAAATAAAATAGCCGGTACACGTATCTAGCAGTTATTTACAGGCAGTACGCAAACAAATCTGTCTGTGCTTACACGAATAATTCCGGCTGGTCGTACACTAGATAAGAACCGAAGTACAAATATAAAAGAAATGTGGAGTATTTGTCATTAATAAAAATTGAAACAAACGTGTGGTGGTTTTTGTTTTTGAACCGATATCATAGTAAGTTTTTTCATTTATTAGGTAGGTAGATAAATGTACCTACCGTGTAAAAGTTTCAGGTGTAGCTATACGCGTTTACACACTTATCGCTGACGGATTAATTTACGTAATTCATTGCCGTCGTCCCTTTCAGCCCGATGCATCTTGATGACTAAATTGACTGATTAATATAGTAGTAATAAGTAGATACCTATAGATACCGATAAGTAGATAGATAGAATTGTTTGATTTCAGAATGATAAGCAAAGACCCCGATAACATTTGTAATATTTTATTGACAAATACTATCATTCATTTCTTATCTTATACATTATTTTGCTACAGTACAGTTCCTTTACCTCTTAGTTGATGAAAACGACTTTTTCTTAAAGAGTTTTGTTTATTTTACGAATTTATCTACAAACAAACTACGAGTACCTACACGATGTTGTTATCTTTATTTTCAGGCAAACGTAAAGGTTATATCAACATAGATATGGAAATACGAAATCCACAAAACATAGGTAAGTGTTAATTAGTAGGTACCTTCCGTGAAATAACAAATTTTGCTATTTTTAACCCCCGACGCAAAAAGAGAGGGGTGGTATAAGTTTTACGTGTCTGTCTGTGATTTGAACCGATTTTCGTTTAGTTTTTTTGTGTCATTGATAATTTTATCCCGAGTATTTCCGAGTGTTCCTAGCCATGTTTCATGAAAATCTGTCGGGGGGGGTTCTTAAATTTTTTAATTTTGTGCTTGTTTTTCATAGGACCTTAATTGCTTTACTCACTTGGCTGTTATATGTTTGGGTTATTTAGTGTCCTCATAATCATTGTGTATATAACTAATTATAAGTGTGTTTTTAATTCCTGTTATGTTTTATAGGTGTTCGTGTGTATTCATTCGTAGGTAATCATTTTGTTAATATGATTGATTCTAAGTAATTCGTCGCATTCCCATTGTGATACTAATCTTAACTAATAATCTAAACTGCATGTTAGTTTACTTTATAGCAAGTTTTGCAGAGCGTCAAAATAATTGGCTCGCTCTACCTTCACTTGCAAAAGGTACGATCAGCCTTATTAAAACCATGTAATATTGTTGTAATCGACTAATAATCATGTTTAACTATTCGATTTACAATTTTTTGTAAAATAAATATCGTTTCATTATCCCACAGATTTAAACGGAGAAACAGGGCAAATTAAAAGGTAAAAGCAAATAAACCTAGGTAAAATTAGTTAAAAGTGCTCTTTCTGGCTTATAATATATTTTTATATTAACGTTATATATTTTTCAGGAAATGGTGGGAGACATTCTGTTTACGATGTCACCAAGCTGACATAAGTCCATCATGGCAGCCTTCTTGGTGGTCAAGAGTTTTTCCTTTCCCAGTTTTTTCAACCTACAGACAATCAGCTCAGCAATTATGCATTGTGATGTTCTGTATGTTTTTAACCTATTTTCTATCGAACAACGTTACATGGCGTTAAATAATTTACCTGATTTAATTTGTTTCAGTTCTTCTAACATGGGGAATATTTTACTCCGAATTAGGCGAGTCAGTCGGATTAAACGGAGAGTTACTTAGCATGAGCGTACTAGTCATTTCAGCGTACTTAATTGGTTGGATATGGCTCAAAATCACAACTTTACCAGCCCTTATTGGGATGCTATTTACAGGAATATTATTCCAAAACGTTGGCTTAGTTCGCATGACTGATGATTATAGAAAACTCAATCAAGATCTGAGGTAAGTATTCTTCAAACTAATATTATAAAACTGAAAGTTTGGATGATTGGATAAATAGATGGATGGATGTTTGTTACATCTTCTGGCCAAAACTTCTCAACGGATCGGGCTGAAATTATGCATAGATGTAGGAATTTTTTCCCGTAAATCAGTTACCGGATAAAAGTAACCTTGAAACGTTTCCATAGAAACAAAGCGTGCGAAGCCGCAAACAAAACTAGTCAATAATTGTAACTTTTATTAGATTATCATGCTATGTTAAATATCCAGCATCATAAACCCAATTCCGTCCAATGCTGGACGCAATGCGTTTAAAAGGAGAACTCTTACTCAGCGTTATAATTCCCTGTGCCACATTTTGTGTGAAAAACACTATAAAATATTATATGGTTACTTTATCCTTTTAATTAATTATTACTTTGGTATTGCCATTTCAGAAAAATAGCATTGGTCATAATCCTTACGAGAGCTGGGTTAGGCTTGGACGCAACAGTGATGAGAAAGCACTACGCAGCTGTGCTTCAGCTTGGACTCTTGCCATGGCTTGTTGAATGTATCGCTATCAGTGTTTCTACGCACTATCTCCTCGACTTACCATGGATTTGGGGTAGGCATAAAATAATACACGCATTATAAAAAAACCCTGTTTGACCTGAAAGTTATGTTTAATGATTTTTTCTTTCAGGTTTTCTCTTAGGTTCAATGATTGCGTCCGTGTCCCCTGCTGTTGTTGTTCCATGTTTGTTCAGACTCAAAGACGTTGGGTATGGTGTTTCAAAAGGGATCCCAACTATAGTGGTCGCTGCTGCAGCCATAGATGACTCTGTGAGCGTCGCTGTATTTGCCATAATCCTTAACGCAATGTTTTCTACCGGCTCAACTACGTTCAATATTATCAAGGTTTGTTTGCAGTTCAGAGATACCGTATGTTACGTACGTATGCGAACGATATTAGTGTTACTCAGGACCTGAATAGTCAATATTTGTTTAAGTGTAAATCTAGTAAAATATTTGCTGTTGGCTACGTAGCTACGCCACCAATCTAATAGAGTGGTCAACTACCTACAGCAAATATTTAAGTGAGAATACAGTGCCGAAATTGAATAATTATCTTTTTCAGGGGCCCCTGTCTATTGTTGCAGGAGTTTTATTCGGTTCACTATGGGGTGCTATGCTATCAATAATACCAGAAAAGGGAGATACTTACGTTGTTCCTCTAAGATTTCTGGCTTTGTTTCTAGGAGGGCTGTTTTCTTTATTTATTTCGAGTATGATTGGATGGAGTGGTGCAGGTAAATTACCTCTAATTGACTTAATAGTACCTAACTTAAACTAATTTAATTTTTTTTTAACATGCTTAATTAACCACAAGTTTCAATTGAGTTCGAATTACCTTTTATTTTTCTGTATTTTAGGTCCTCTAGCTATCGTATCCTCGGGCTTTGTAGCTGCTTATTATTGGGATAAACAAGGTTGGACAGTGAACAAAAACCCCGTTAGCAATACTTTTAGAATCTTATGGATATTTTTTGAACCCATATTGTTTGCTTTTACTGGAGCTCAAATAACTGTTAGTAAAATTTCATCTAATTGGTAATGATAATGATATAAAATAGTACCTAGATTCACCATTGTACCTTCTTTGTTTATTAACAGATAAGTACCCTAGATCCGGAGGACATTAAAATGGGTGCGGTATGCTTAATAGTATGTTTATTAATACGAGCGATCGCAACGTTTCTCGTAGCCTTCGGTTGTGGACTTAACGCTAAAGAAAAATTGTTCATTGGTCTGACTTGGACTGCTAAAGCTACAGTACAGGTAAGTGAAACACCTTATTACCTCTGCTTTAGTTTAACGCATTAATACTTATTACTACTGCTGAGTAAGGGTATACAACCAACGCGAAAGGGAATGAAAACCATAAGCGGAAGCGGTGTGAAGGGCAGAGCCCTATGATGATTGATGATTTTCTTATAATATTTACGTATGTAGGTAACTAACATTGACAATTGGCTCAATAATTGACATCTAAATCACGAGACAGTGAGTCACCAGAGGATCTACACAAGGCAAATTATCTACTTCCAAATACTCCCAATAATCTGAAGTCACCAGTATAAATAAAACAACATCAAATATGAATATATACCTACCTATGTAGGTACCTAGTTAATATAAATGTTTTGTTTGGTTACGCGTTTTATGTAAGTATTAATATTTGTTTCAGGCTGCCCTTGGCCCAGCCGCTTTAGATTTGGTTCACAGCGGCAAAACAACTGGAGCTGATAAACTTAATGAAGATAAATGGGCTACAATTATATTAACAGTCAGTGTTTTAAGTGTAGTACTATCAGCGCCGTTGGGAGCACTGCTTATTTCCTTGGCAGGCCCAAGATTATTGACGATTGGCCCAAGTAAGTAGCATTTACAAATTTACAATATTATAGTAAGTAGCTTAGTTTCGTTCAGATAGTACCATGGTAACTAATTTAATCATTGATTTTATTTTCAGCTTCAAAGATTTCGGTAGATGACAAGGATGAGAATGTGAAAATCGAAAATGGTACGCGTGAAAATACTGGCGAAAACTCAAATTTATAGGATCTGACTAACACTAATTGTTTTCATCTTTAGTATAGGTATTAAAAGATAATTGGTAGGTAGATACTTAACTATACGTAGGAAGTACATACTAGAACTAAGTTTAATTATAATATGGTTTTTCTAAGCTTATTGTACTTAACATATTCAACCAGCGTACTTAAAGAATGTGATTGAAAATGACGTCATCTTTCATACAACTCCGGCTACATAGCAAAAAATATTATAATTAAAATGAATGTGTGTATATACATTGTTACATTAAGTGTGATTTATTATGTGACTAAAGCAGTAAGATTTTCTATTTAAGTAAAATTTGGTGCCTTATTAATGTATTTTTGCATCCCTTAAAAATTGGGAAATATGTGAAGCCCTATAATACAAAACCATTCTAAGCCAAAAATTGTAAACAATTTTGCTGTAAACATATCCAAAAACTAACTTCGATTCAATCGTCGTTTCTCCCGGGCATCGAGTAGATAGGTAGAACAAAGTGTCCAAAATTTGACAATTATAAAATTCAACATTGAAACTGTCTTAATATTCTCATTTTTAGACGAAGCTCGAACGGCTTGGCATAGTGCTTGCCCCGATGCTGCTCCCCAAAATCACTTTTGTCCCAACGGCAGGACGGGACGGGCCTCTGTGCGAGTCGACACGGAATTGTTTGTTACAAACGTCTGGAGTACATACGTTACTCTGGGGATCGTGCCCGCCTCCTATCCGTTTCTTTTCTAAATGAGAATCAGGACATTGGTTGCAAGCATTTCCTTCATATAACACTGGTACTTAACTTTCCGTATCGCAACATGTCTTCGGTTGGGTGCAAGGTGTTGCGCGTCTCATCAATGCCAGTGCGGTACCTACCTACTGCTGTCGAACAGCTTGGTCATCACGGATTATCTTGTACTAGGGCCGCCGGTCGGATATCTTGCCACGCGTGACCGTCAGGATGGCTGGACCAAACGAGCTATGGGCATGAAACCATGTGAACTATTTACTACCTATTTGCTACTATTTACTACCATTAATGAAATATTTGCTACCTCTGCATTAAGCCGCTCTGCAGCCATAGCGACATCATTCAGCGGGCCTTTGTCACCGCTAACGGTACGATGATGGTAAGAGGCCCGACGGTATGACACTAGTTTGGGGAGACCCATTGTGTGGGACGCTACATGCGGTGCGGCGGCGGCAGATTTGGCAGAAGATCTCAAGAGGTGCAAGTGCAAATATGCAGGTCTCGACAGAGCCTACACATTTGCTCCCCTTGGAGTCGAGACCCTAGGTCCGTGGGGTACCGAGGCTCTTCGGGTTTTGAAAAAATTATCCGAGCGTCGAGTCCAAGCGACGCGTGACCCGCCGAGAGCTGGTGAGTATCGTATATATAGGCACAGTGCATCAGCATTGCCCTACATACAGCGTGGCAATGCAGCCAGCATCTTGGGGACGCTTCCGTCCGACTGGTATTGATATGGATCAGTTGAGCTACCTGTAGATTTTTTGCAACAGTCTGCAGTTAGCTCGGTTGTTTCAATTGTAAATACTAGTGTAAGTTTCTTAGTGAATAAAGGCTTCTGCCATTGTAAATCTAAAAATAAATTTTAGTACCTAAATATTATAAAGTTTAAGTTTTTGCTACATTCTAGGTTAGTTCAGCATAAGCGGGCAACACTAAGCTTCCGTCAAGTCTTTGAACAGTTTGAACTGTCAAGTCCATTGAAATGTCAAAAAAAGTTTATTTTAATTTGATGCAAAATTTAATTTTTTTTTCTGCTTTCTTAAAACGATCATATTTTTTTGTAACCGGTCATATTATTATTTTTGAAGTTTACTTTACGACACTCCTTACTGACACTGGCAGAGTCGTAGCGAAAAGCAAGCGGTGCCATATAAATAAGAAGTTGAAGTTGTAGGTATTTTTTTTTTGCACAGAATGTTTGTTTACAAACAAGTCTTGTTTTGTTTGTGAGTTTTACGTAAAAGATGGTTAATTAAACATTAAATATGTCAACTATAGTAATAGCTGTGGCTACAGAAAGCGGTGTGCCAATATTTTCTAGGAAGCGTGGAAACACAGAAAATGTAAGTTGAATTGAAATCATTCATTCAAAATTTCGGCTTTTTACTGTGTCCCAAAGCCGTTTGCGAACTATCTACCATCTCTTACACTTGAATCATTTCACATCTCTTACTACCAAATCCTGACTCCTCTGGACACAGCCTTCCTCTCCGATGAACTAATAGGTTATGCTTTTCATTGCAGGTACAATTCTCTACAATTGCATCACTCCATGGCATCAATATGTTTAGTAAATGCCACAACCTGTCGATGCTTAGCACACAAGTTGACAATGGGAATATTCTTTGGAAGGAGTACTGCAAAGGGCAAGTGTTAAACTAATGTGTAAAGGAATTTATTTTTATGAGTTTTCTTTTCTGCTATCGGCTTCATTCGCAGGTGGATATGGAAACATTGGAAACTATAAACAACAAAAACCTACTTACCTACCTAATTAGCAGTGATCGGAATTAGGCGGGCTAAAATACCTAAAGTTCGAAAAATAACAGAGACCAAATGGAGACGCCTTAGGACTAAATATTTTTTCGTCCCAATTTTTCGTCCGTTTATTTTTTCGTCCCAGAAGTAACAAACATCCATCCAAACTTGTTTATTGAATAGGTACTACTTACACTGCAAACCAGTGACAAACAAAAGATAGCAAAATCTAGAAATAGACAACAAGCTTGTGCTGTTCTGGGAAAAGAAAACAATGAGGTGAATCAGTTTTTTACCTGAGCTAATGATAATTAGAAATGTAAGTTATCAAATATTGGGTTGGATGGTTAAAAATGATTTGAATTTATTCGTTATATTATTAAATCATTAATCTATACTCTATACTAATATACTAATAATATTATAAAGAGGAAAGATTTGTATTTTTGTATTTTTGAATATGTGTTACGAATAAACTCAAAAACTACTGGACCGATTTCAAAAGTTCTTTCACCATTAGAATGCTACATTATTCTTGAGTAACATAGGCTATATTTATTTCTTGAAAAAATTAGAGACCACTACTAAAACTTCAATAATGTAACCCAAGGTGTAAAAAAATTAGCCGTAAATTGTCTATCATCGCATGCGCTGCAGAAACTTGATGATAGAACAAAAAAATGTTCTACAATATTAAAGACTATATAAATATCTACATAAAACTCAGCGATACCATATGTCCAACTATTGTAGTTATGTCAGTATAACTATATTTTTACTTTTTAAAAGTTGATAGAAATACCGACCAACGTCTGACCATGTTATCCATACCTCCGTATTAATCCTTATCCAAATAAATCATTTCATAATTAAGACTGTTTCAATACCTGTAGATTACTTTTTGAATTATTCAAATCGGACATTCCATTCAAAAGATATTACGAATTTAAAAATGTCAATCTAAACAAAATACTATTAGAAAAATAAATGACGCCGCACCCGGGCAACGCAGTGGTAAGTAGGTAAAAATAATAATAATTAATGTCCTCCTAGCCGAATTTCAACCACGGCAGCCAATCTCATCGGAGACTATCCAGATGCGCAGGACATATTATAGTGCACCAGTGTGTGTGCTGGTGTGTGGTGCCGGCTTAGAATTTGCACAACCCCAAATGTTCCCGCGGGCGTCGTAAGAGGCGACTAAGGGATATCCACCGGGGGCGGGCACGACCAGGGAGAGGTTAAACGCAGGACCAACGGCTTAATGTGCTTTTTGAGGCACGCCCCCGTGCCTCGGAAAGCACGTTAAGCCATCTAACACCGCCAATTTCCTTACTCCGGGCTGCTACAGTGAATATTTCTTGTTAGAAAATACCCAATAACACAAATCTTGGGCCGACCCGGGATTTGAACCCGGGACCACATTATCAGCGGTTGAACACGCGACCGCTATACCAACGGGGCAGTCGGATAAAAGTATAAAATGTCCTGCCACAGAAATATTAGAAACCTACGTTTATTCCAAATTTTTTTTTAATTAATGTCCGCCCGTGCGAAGCCGGGACGGGCCGCTAGTATTAAATATACATGCTAACTGCGACAATTGTTTCATTTTCATCCCAATTGGGTCCAATAAAATTATTGTAGTAAGGAAGTCTCCATTTTTTTTGGCTCTGTTCTTTGAACTTTAGGTATTTTAGCCCACCTAATTAGAGTAAAGAGAGCCACACTTTATCTTATAATAGTTAAGAAAATTTTCATGTTTTATGTTTGTTACCTCTTCACACCATAACTACTGGTTACAATTTTGCATAAATTTAGTTCTACACCCGGATTAACACAATAGCCCTTGTCCTGAAAAAAATAGTGCAAAGCCACAGCCAGAAGCTTGTATGCTATAATCTAATAAAAATAGCTTTATGTGTTCAGTAACACTAAAACTGAGTCTATTTGGTTCTGACAATTTTTTCCCAAACTTATAGTTTCGGAGTAAATCACTAAAAACTGATATCTGCCTATGGTTAACGGGCGGCGAGAGACCCAGTGACGTCACACACGCCCGGGGCGGCGGTCACTCATTGAACTTCGCTAGTAATTTAGTCATAACTTCGTACGGTATGGTCCGATTTGGATAATTTAAAAAGATATAACATTCTAATGTCATAAAGAATAACGTGAATACTATTTCTATTGAAATTGCTATAACATTATGGATCCTCATTACATAGTCTGCAGGTTAGCTTCATGTGCTGAGAGATTTTATCCTTTTTCAGAATTACATTGATTGGCATAGCAACAGGAGGGCTTGAGTGTGACCTAGAACTCCTACTGGCATCAGTCTACGATACAATGATATTTTGCATCAGCAAGAAGGAACTTGAGACATTTAAGAATGTTGAACAACTGAAGCGGGACTTAAGACAGTGTTATGGAATAATTGACTTTTTGTTAGAGTCACTGGATCCAAATGTGTCTAGTGCTCAGCCCACTCTAGTTTTAGACCTTGTACAGAGTATTCTATGTCCACAGGCTCAACAATTACAGGTACTTACATGCTCAGATTTTTTTAGGTTTGCCAAATAATTTATTAAAATTGGTAGCTACCTACCCAATAAAAGTTGTGTGGGGTATTAAACATTGGCATCTAGTTTACATGTTTCAGAAATAATTTGTCTCTTAGTTTCCCGACGTTTCAACCGCCTTCAAGTGATCAGGGGATGACACAACAGTCTGAAGAACATATCTTTTCGTAAAACTAGCACAAACTTTTCGTCGTTATGCTTAAAAGTAAATGGTTGTTTCAGCAAGGCCTAGACAACTATGCAGAGAGTGTGACAGGCCGATGGGCGTGCCTCAGCATACACAGCCATCTTGTAGCAACCAGTTCAGACTTCCAAGAGCTAGACCCGAGAGAAGCGAGACTTCTGTTGTTGTTAGCGGCAGCACAGGATGGCGCTCCGCTCAGGGACACGCCGGTTTATTTACCGCAAATGAGCCCTGATGTAAGTAGGTTAGAGTTCAAAGTTCAGGTATACAATCTTTATCCTAAAGCTTGGTACTGACCAGTTTTACGGTGCGTAAAGTACCTACCATTCGCAACGAGGCATAATACGTTACGCCGTAGTGTGCTAGAATTAATCTCGTCTTCGTTGCGAGCGCCTTCTTTAACCGTACTGCTGCACGAACGCTCGCTGTATAGCTGATAACGCACCATTACGGCAGTCAGTACCCACCTTAACAGAACAACAGGCACAACAAGACAAAATTAAAATTAAAAAAACCCGCCGAACAGATTTTCATGAAACATGGCTAAGAACACTAGGGATAAAATTATCTATGACACAATTTTTTTTTACCGAAAATCGGTTCATCCGTTTGGGAGCTACGATACCACAGACAGACACGTCCAACTTATAACACCCCTCATTTTGCGTCGGGGGTTAAAAAGGGGTGCCTGATTCACTTCAGACATATTCAACGTCTGTGGCGCAGCGGACGCAAGTCAGCCTGCGACGCAAGAGGTTGTGGTCGATTCCCGCCTCGGGACAAATGTTTGTACGATCTGCAGATATTTGTTCTGGGGTTCTTAACGGTAGATTCATCGTAGCTATCGAACGGATAGACTGATTTGGATGCGATTTTCGTTCTTTCCAGAATACTTCGTATATCATGCTACTATTATTATATTATAATTGTGAAGCTGTCGTATAAAAGAGAACTATTGGCATGTTTTATCATTTTGATTCAAATCCTGATTGTAAAAAACCATCTCGAATTTTTGTATAGTACTAGCTTCTGCCCGCGGCTTCGCACGCACATATAAAGTGGCCTATGTTAGTCCCTGGGACACCATGTACCTACTCCTTCCCAAGTTTTATTAAGATCCGTTCGGCAGTTTACGCAGACAGAGTTACTTTCGAATTTATAATATAAGTATGGATATAAAATCTTTATTCACAATGAAAATTACTATCAAATAATAGAACTAAATTAGAACTAGTATTTACATTTGAAACAATTGACCTAACTGCAGACTGTTGCAAACTATCTATACAGGTAGCTCAACTGATCCATATCAATACCAGTCGAAAGCGCCAAGACGCTGGCTGCATTGCCCCGCTGTATGGCAATGCTGATGCGCTGTGCCAGATACTCACCAGCTCTCGGGTCACGCGTCGCTTATGGATATTAGATTTTTTGCTGAATTTATGATGTTCTCTTTTCTTGTCACACTAATATTATAAATGCGAAAGTTTGGATGGAGAGATGGATGGATGGATGGATGTTTGTTACCTCTTCACGCCAAAACTACTGAACGGATCGGGCTGAAATTTTGCATACCGGTAATTCTAATTCTGGAATCAAACATAGGCTACTTTTTATCCAATAAGTCAGTTCCCATGGGATAGAAATTACTTTTAAACGTTTCCATTGAAACAACGCGTGCGAAGCCGCGGGCATAAACTAGTTTCTAATAAAACGTTTAACATTACAGGTGGCATTCCGCGCAGTGACTTGTAAACTCCTTGCTGATGTCTACATACTAGTAATTTGCGGCAGCACTCCAACTCTATCACAGATCGACGAGATCGTATTGAAATGCTGGGAAGGGTACGCGCATCTTATCAAAGAGGCCAAGCAAATATACCCGAGGAACTTTCCAATGAGTCTCACTTTCGATGCTACTGTTTTAGGGTGGGTATTAAGGTTTTTTGCTTTGGCGGTCGCAGGGTAAGAAACCACTTATAACTCGGCCCATGGATGACGTAAGAGTCGACTAAAGCTTGTCGCAAACCTGGAAAGCAGCGCTGCAGCATAGAACAAAAATGTGTTTTCAAATATGGGCTCGTAACTTTGTCGAGTCTTCTCGACATCCATACCGCTTGAAAACGAAAGTTTTCAATCAGTGCGTCCTACCCGTCATGATCATGACCTACGGAGCGGAGACGTAGACACTCACGGTAGGGCTGGTCCACCAGTTCAAAGTCGCTCAGCGAGCTATGGAAAGAGCTATGCTCGGAGTCTCTCTGAAGGATAGGATTCGTAACGAATACATCCGACAGAGAACCAAAGTTATCGACATAGCTTAAAGAATTAGCAAGCTGAAGTGGCAGTGGGCCGGCTATATCTCGCGAAGAACCGACAACCGCTGGGGTAAACGTGTTCTTGAGTAGAGACCACGACTCGGCAAACGTAGTGTAGGACGCCCTCCGGCCAGGTGGGATGACGATCTGCGAAAGTCTGCAGGCAGATGCTGGATGCGGCAAGCTGAAGAAAGGGAGCTATGGCGCTCATTAGGGGAGGCCAATATACATACAGCCGAACATGAACCTCCTCCATTTTTCGAACTAGGTTAAAAACAAAACACAATAGCAACAGCTTTTAAAATGGACCTGTAAAATGAGTAGTGTAAGTCTGTGGTTAATATAATGTTGAGTCGCATAGTTAAATGTGTAGAGTATATACATACAGGGTGGAATTTTGTAATGCCACCTGGAGGGAAAGTACTCTTAATACTGTAGATAGCAAATTTTACTCAAAGAAAACATTCCTTAAATTTTGAAAAGAAAGAAAACTGCATTCAAAGATTTTCGAAAATTCGCTTGCCACACCCGGGAATCAAACCGACTAAAATCTGTAAAAATTACACCCTGTATTTTTATTGACATAGATCGTTAGGGTCAATTATAAGGATGAAATCTGTGTAACAAACTTAATAAATTAAATGAAAGGAAAACCATGAAATCTTAAATTATTTTAATTATTTACAATAAAAAGTCAAATTAAATTAGTTGCTCAAAAGGTTCTCCATTTTCTTGGATACACAAATTTAATCTTCTAATGAATTCATTTCTAGTAAGTAACTTTTATATGGTGTCACTGATGCTGATTTGCTATTATGCCAAGCATATTTGTCAGCTAGAAAGCAAGTAGTTGACATTAAAGGCGTGAGATCCAACGAGAGTAGTATCAAATATGGTGTACCGCAAGGATCCATTCTGGGTCCTTTATTCTTTTTACTCTATATCAACGACATTAGCTCTTGCATTAGCGACAAGGATGTTGACATTTGACGATTTTGACTCTAATAGTCAAATGTGACATGAAAACTGACATTGTAGCCAAATTAAATGGAATAATTCACAAATTAACAAAATGGTTCGAATGCAATAATCTAATACTTAGTTAATATTGACAAAACCAATCTTATTAATTTTTCATTAGCAACAATTAAAACCTGCCACTAAAGCCAGTTGACACTGTTAACTTTCTTGGGCTAAAAATAGACTCTAAGCTTAAATGGAATCAACATATTGATTGTCTAGCTGGTAGACTAAGCTCTGCTTGTTATGCAATAAAAAAAGTCAAGGAACTTTGTGGGCTCGAAGCAACCAAATCAGTCTATTTTGCATACTTTCACAGTATAATGACGTACGGACTCTTGATATGGGGGAACGCAGCTGAATCTCAGAGAATTTTTATTTTACAAAAACGAGCAATCAGATATATCCTAGGTCTAAAGCCCAGAGAGTCATGCCGAGATGCTTCCAGTAAATTAAACATAGTTACCCTCAAAGAGGCATATATTTTGCAATGCCTTAAATATGTTAAAAAAAAGGACACCTTTTGCCTACTTTAGGAGCTGCTCATACTTACAACACTAGGTATGGTGGAAACATTAAGAACCCAAAACGTAGACTTGAAAAAGTATCAAAAAGTTACCTTTGCAATGGTGTGAAAGTTTTCAACAAAATTAGTTTTGAAATTAAAAACCTAAATTGTGACTTATTTATGAGGAAAATGAATGAAATAGTGATACAGAAAATTTACTACTCATTACAAGAAATTCTCAACGACTCCAGCTTTGCTTGAGATGTGGTAAATTAAATTTAATTATTATTCTCTTTGACATTCAATATTAAAAATTTTATATTTTCTTTGTGAATGCTAGGTAGATACGTACCTAACAACCTTAGCGTCACGAACCTGGAACCTAAATCAGTCGACAGGCTAGGCTAATCAAGTAATCATGTTATTTTATGTAAACCGGACAATGCACATCAAGCTGCTTTATTTCATTTTATTGTAATGCTCATGACATTGAATAAGTATTGATTATGTTATAGCACTTTATTTTATTATAGCCTAGTCCACAAATGACAATGCACTCTTAGCAGCTATACTCTACCTAGGTAAAGTAACTGCGTACTACACTGGGTATCACACCCATTTAATATTTATTTAGAATTAACTATAACAGACAATGCCATTTTACAGCAGCACCATGAATTTATAATTAAGTATTATTATTTGTTTACATGACTCTAACGATGCCCATTTACAGCTGATCCACTTATCAACTTAATCTATTTTTGTATGTACCAATATTCCCAAGTTTCTTGGTTATTTTCTGTCTTGTCTGTTTTATGGCCTTGAATCATAATTTATGCACCACTTATTGTAACCAATGTATATTTAAACTGACATCTCCAAGTGTGCCTTGTGCTCCTACGGCGAATAAATGAGTATGAGTACCTATTGTAGTCACTATGGCTTAACTCTAACAGCGATCTTCTTTCAGTATTCTCGCCATCAACATAAGCAAAAGAAGATGCGTATTTTCGCGTCACCTGCATGCGCCAGCGCAGAAAGGCCGCGGTATGACGGGCGCCCACAAAATGGACATTCTGAGGACTTTCTACGTGACCTCGGCGAGGGATTTAGCTCCTGAGATAAGAAGTTGTGGTGACAAAGGTAAGCACACCAGTCACCAATTAAGTAGAGAGCTAGAAAGGAAAATAGATGATCTATTGAGTATGGATGCCAAAAAAACTACAAGAGACATCCTATAATATATATATCACTAGCTTCTGCCCGCGGTTTCGCACGCATATTTTCGGTATAATAAGTAGCCTATTATAATTTTTTTTTAATCTAAGTTAGGCTTTGCTCTAAACAAACAACACAAGCCAAATTTCATCTTGATCTGTTCAGTAGTTTTGGAGATCCTAGATAACATAAATTCAGATTTCACAAACTTTCGGCGTTATAATATTAGTAGGATTAAATAAATAATGCTGGACAATTCACACAGCATTATCTAGCCTCAATCTAAGCAGAGCTTGTGTTATGGGTACTAGATAACTGATATACTGAATACAATACACTACACAGATAGATATTGTTTATTAGAAAACATCCAGAACACCCTGAAAAAATATCTGCAGATCGTACAAACATTTGTCCCTAGGCGGGAATCGAACCCGCAACCTCCTGCGCCACAGGCGGACCTTCGCCCGCTGCGCCACAGAGGTTGTCAAACCTTTTTATCATATAACCGATTACCTGGACATACACTAGACTACTGATTAGTTACAAGCACCCAAGGCAATGTTTCTTTAATTTCAGATGATGAATTCAGCTGTATGACAGAGGCGTACTGGAGTTCTGAATACCACAAGTGTCACGCGCAGAGATCTGGCAATATAATGTGCTGTGCGCTATACGCGTCTGTTGTTCCTACGCACACAATGAGGTAATTTCATTTTATGTTGCAATCCTATAAAAAATTGGTTGTCTGTAAAGTCGGTTTACTGACGATAGTTGAACGTGACAACGTCTCAGAGCGAGGTAACGCCGCATGACGTCATGTTTTTTCGTGCGTGCAGCCGGCTCTATCGAATTATAAGACGTTGTCACGTCAAAAATTGAGATCGCTCTCGTTACGTGTTTTGGTGTGTCATATTATTATGTTGACAATAGTCGTGACTTTTGAGGTAAAGGTAACACTTCCATTGCCCATGACGCACATGTCCAGTATCGACGTGTAGTGGCGGCGCGCCCTTGCGCGTCGCACCGCCGAGACTGTGAATGCGTTAATGTTAAGTTTATTTCAAAATTGAATAGGTACCTACTGTTATCACCTGAGTCACAAGTTGCAAATAAACAACAAAAACCACAGCGTAATGTATTAAGCTACTTCTCGGTATAAAGCTCTGCAGAAATTAATCCAACGCCGCTTCCACGCAACACAAAAATGTGTTTCAAATATGGGCTTTAACTCGTTATCTTTAAATACATTTTACAGGGACTAAATGGCTTCCCATAAGTTTTATACAAGTGGCCCGCGAGCTGTCTGCCATCTGATGCCCTCAATATGAAATGCATCTAAATGTTACGAGTTATAGCCCATTATTTGAATGCTCTTATTTGTGCTTTGTGCGCCTCTGATCTGCGACAACCCTAACTCATCCCGTACCAAACCAACGTACAGCTTCTGGTTTTCTATAAGGGTTTTTAAGTTCAGACGAGTTTTTCACTAACTTTTATTCTTTTGTATTTTTGTTCCCAGATTAATGACAACTCAAATTCTGCAAGACTTAACCACAAACAAAGAAGTCTACTGGTGATATTTATTAGAAGCGAGTATCCATGCTTCTATACTATAAGCGAAAGAAATTCTGTCTCTTTGTCTATTACTTTTTCACGCCATAACGGCTCAGCGGAACATAATGAAATTTTTCAACGAGGTAGTTGTTATCCCGGGAAAAGACATAGGCTACTTTTCATTCCTGAAAAGCGTGTGCGAAGCCGCGGGCAGAAGCTAGTAAATGTAAGTTAGTGATAATTAGGTACATAAGATCCGTCCTTATAATTAAGAAATAAAAGTACAATGTTTACAGTTCCATTGTTTTAATACCAGAACAATAAAACTATCACACGATGTGTCAGAGGTTGATTATAATAACCACTAGATAAAAGGCAGATTATCACCAAGTACAATTTTTAAAAACTTCGCGTGTAGTGCGATTTTTGTAAGTTTGCGTTTAAAATGAGATTTTGCAGTCGTGGTTGGTCAGTTTTGACTCCATACAAATGATAGTTGTAGTACAGCCCACCTTAATGCATACAGGTTTTGATAGGGCAATCGTGCGGGAGCCAAGGGACGGGTCGGGGGGGACGCTCCCGAGTTACTAAGGCGGTGATGTATGCAACTCGGGAGCGTCCCTCCCCCCTCACGTCCCTTGCACCCCGCGCGATTGCTCCGTCAAAACCGACTGTATGCATATAGGTAGTCTGTGGTTGTAGTTATAAACTAGACTAGAATGAGATAAAAAATCGCACTATACTTTAGATTACAAACCGAAATATCCTAATATAAAATAGCACAGAATTTGCTTATATAAATCAAACATAAGCTTCACGCATAACATGATTGTGTTGGTTCCAATGACATTTTCCACAGATGTCTTTGGTTGGTTCATACAATGATCCACGTGAAGTTGTAGATATCGGTGCGGATATTAAACCCTTCATAAAGAAATTCCGAGTTAAGGTCAGTAAAATAGGTTAAAACACGTGTCCAAGAGTCCTGTAAGGTCTAAAGGAAATAAAACACTTTGATATTTGAAAATTTTCATTAAACGTCTACTATTCATAATATAGGTTGATGACGATGATATTTAAACCCACCCGCGACCCGTGCACTGGCTTCACCCACCGGTGGGTGTAGGGGTAATTCCTGTTTACCCGTGTACCCACTGCGATATGGTTGGAATTAATTATCGATGAAAAAAATAAAAAATTAATACGATATCTCGCCATGCTAGCCTTAACGACATCATTCGGCGGGCCTTTGTCACCGCTAACGTACCAGATATTCTCGAACCGAATGGTCTGTTGCGTGACGATGGTAAGAGGCCCGACGGTATGACTCCCCTATTGACTGTATGAGCTTAAACTAAGCTAACACATTTATGGCCCAAGACGCAGATGCGAGTCTTCTCCTGTGTCGCGGCGGCGTGCCTCTGCGGATCGCACGGCTGGGCAGAGAATGCGTTGATTGAGCCGTGGCGGTCGCGTCCGTAAGAATCGACCACTCCAGCCCGTGAATGGCGTTAAGTGCCGACTAAGGGAACCTACCAGAAGGGCAGCAGCTTCTTTCTGTATTTTACTATAAAAACTTTCGTAGTTTGACGAATTCATTATGAATGTAAGCGGGTTAACTACGAACCTATTTTGTGTTGAAGGGATGAAACGTTGGTGTTCTTCCAACACAAAATAGGTTCGTAGTTAACCCGCTTACATTCATAATGAATTCTTTCTGTATAATTTAAACACCTCTACTGTCGCCACAAATCCGCCGGCCATGCGTGGTAATGCCAATCCCCTTGTTTGAGGGAGGGGGAGGCGCGTTTATCTCTGGGCCGCGATCACGGTGTGGTAAGAGTAGTTATCTACTGGCATAACGGCTTAAACGTTAGCAGTTGAAACGTTAGGGTCCGCGTCCACAGGCCGGCATCGAACAATCCACAAGTGCGTCCACTGATCGGCAATCCGAATGACATCATTCGCACTAAACGGAAAAGTTGCCATCAAGAATCCTAGCCGGCATTGCCGACAGTTCGCGCCGTGCGGTGCGGATCTTTTATGGCAAACCATTGAGGCCCCAGTGCGGATTGTCCTGTGAAGGCGCGTCGCGCACCCTAACGTTTCAACTGCTAACGTTTGAGCCGTAATGCTAATAGATAACTACTCACCACACCGTGTACGCGGCCCTGGTACAGCACGTATAGCGCTGATAGGCACGAGCTAAATTGAGTCTTCGTCTTACTTAATTAATAATATATAGTATTAAATTATAATGCTGGACAGGACAATACACACAGCATTATCTAGCCCCAAGCTAAGCAGAGCTTGTTGAGCATTTACACTTTGAGTCTCACATGGGCTTAATATCCGAAGCGATAACTACATATTCTGTTACAAAAAGGTTGACAGTGCATAAAATTATATTATGCCGAATTTCAAGGTAAGTAAAATAAGTTGAAAAGGGATTTGAAGATTTTAGTATGAAGGGCGGGCCCTAACATCAGCTAACACTGTTTTTTTTTTTTTCAAAATCGCCGAGCTCAATTAAAGTTCTATATTTGGATAGAGGACACTTATACAAATAAAAATGTTCGGTAACATAATATCCTAAAGCGTCAGGTATTTGGGATATTCGCAGATGAAAATACCTTTTTTTTTTATATGTGAATATCTCGGCTACCTAACGCTTCAGGACATTATGTTATTAAATTAAACTATTGTAATATAGCTGAATTACCACTGACCGAGGTATAGCATCGAAGCGAGCCGCGATGCGCCAGCCGTCAACAACGCGGCTGCAGTGCAGTTGTTTCCTGAACTTCTATGGCAACAAACTGGTATGAACAAAAACAACCTTTGCCAGAGCACTACCAGCGCGAGCTGCTTGCAGCTCGCGTACACCTAAAAAACTAGTTGAGTTATTGTATAAGTGTCCTCTCCAGTATATAACTTTTTTCGTGCGCGGCGATTTTGAAAGAAGAAAAACTGTGGTAGCTGATGTTAGGGTCAAAATCATCAAACCCCTTTTATTGAAGTTCTACTATTCATGATGTAAGCTGCTATCATATTAAACCTACATTTTATTGAATCGGGTATTTAAGTAAAACAGAAATCACTTTTATAAAATGGGTAAAAACACCCCAGTGTATAAATAAATATAAATTTAAAAGCACACTCTAATACAGGTTGAAAACTGGAGAAACGAAGCCCTCTAGGTGCAAGTGCATCGACAGAAACCGTTATGATTTACATAACCAGTCGGTTATACTGTATACATCTTCTGTCATGTTAGCCAATGGATAGCGTTACCTCGATTTGCTTTTTCGATTCGATGTACTTGCGCCGATGAGCATTTAAGATTTAACTATCCAATATTAAAATTAAAGTATATTTTAATTTTGACCACAATCCTTGCTATTTTAAAATTAGAATTCACACTTTTTTTCATGCTGTGTGTGAAATTATTTTCTAAATTATATTGACTAAAGTTTCTGCTATCAGGAGAAAGGGATAAAGCTACAACCACACTATTGTGGTACGGTATTTTGTGACGAGTCAGAAGCATACGGGTTTCACACATTTGGCATGGTTCAAACACATTATTACTGTGTTGTCGCTGTAATAATGTGTCTAACCATGCTAAATGTAACAAACGAATATGCTAACTCATACCACACCACAATGGTGTCGTTCTAGCTTAAGTCACAGCTTATACATTTATAAACTGTCCAAAGAGCGAGTTCGTAGGAGCTTTATTGTTTAATCTGTGTTATAGTAAGTAATTATTATTATTTATTATTTTTAGTGACTGATATTAAGATTATGTATGACATTTGGAAGCTTTGAATGTAATTATTTGTTATTATTTTATGGGTTTTATCGTTGACATTTGTATGTAAATAATTTGCTTATTAGACTTATTAGTTATTTAATTGGTTGCTCTATGACATTTGTATTTCTATCGTTGTACTAAAATAATTATTTGTGCTGTTATGACTACAACTCTATTGTATTAGGTTTAACCTGTAATGATAGATGTTATGTTTTGAATAAATACAAAAAAAAAAAAAAAAAAAAAAATATTCTTTAGTTAGCAGGGAAGCCTTAAATAGTTGTGATAAATGCACAATCATACAAACTAATAAACTAAATCACAAGTTGAATAAATAAATGAGAGGAATTGGATGAAATTGCATATTGTTTTTTGATTAAAATTTGACTTTTTGTCACTGCTTTTATGTGAGCATAGCATTACTTATTCTCATTCTAACAGAAAATCTATCGTATTAAATTTTCCTTAGTTGCCATGGCACAATTTATTATTTTCTAGCAGATTGACTTGCTTGGTTTTAAAAAGCAGGTATTTATTTATACCAAACCAGTGAACATAGTTTATGATAACTACAGTCGTCATTATAATATTTTAAATAGGAATAATACAAATTATTATGCATGCCATGGTATTGAAAGATAAATGAATTGGCAATTCGTTTTTAATACCACGCGTGCAATTCCGGTAATAAAATATGATGTTTTGATTAATCAAATCTATACATACTTAACTAGTTCTACTTTAAAACTAAATTCTTAGATGCATATTAAGAAAATAAATATTATGTGAAAGCCGTTTTGTTTATATTCAGCGTTTGAATAAGAATCTTGCTTGTAATATTAACCCCATCTGAACATAATTTCTTAGTAATTTGGTTTGTTTGTAGAATCTTATTCTAAATAATGAGATAAAGTTGTGGTACCATGATCACCCGAATATTATAGATACCTCGAGACACCTTGTACTTTCACTCAGTCACCAGCCAAATTCTAGCAATGCCGCGATATAATACGCGAGTATAAGCGTGAACAATTTGGGTCTGGTATGAAGTTAGCCAAAAACAGCGCTAAAATATCTGTATATACTTCTCATTTCAGCTAACTTCACTTAATTTATTAGCTGTACTCTACTTTTCAAGCAATTACTACTTTCTGCACTGAGGCTTCTTAAGTTTACTTTTCAACTGCTGAATCAGATCAAAAATCTTCAATGAAGGTCCTACTTTCATCTTCAATAATTCTATGATATTGTCTTTAGTGAGTTTTAGCATCATAGGACCGGTTATTTTCAAGAAGTACTGGCAATAAGGTTGGCAATCGTTTACCGTTAGGAACTTCGCGACGTCGGTACTCGACCAGTTCTCGACGTCGAGTAAATCGCGTGTGGCCGGCGAGATGGTGCCATTGACTAGTTTGGGTATCACTTTATCGCTGTCCTCTGGGTCGGTTGACAGCTGTGAGTGTTGAGTGGAGTCTTGTGATGATTCCGTTTGCTGAGACTGTAAAACACATTTTTGTTATTTACTTTCTAGTTGCAATAAAATACGGGTGAGGTAAAAGACTAGTCTTTTGGGGCCTATTTAATTATTGTCTACCTTAATAATAATTATTGTAATATCTCTGCATTCAAAGAGGAACTTTTATTTTCATTATTCGTAGATATAGGTAGAATTAAGGTAGATTCGACCCACATTTATTCTATGCTTATTAGCAACAATACACCCGCCATTCTGACACTACTTTTGGCTAGTGGAAGGTAATTTTTCTAATCAGACTGAATAATTCGTGGATCGTCATCGGTACAAGGTGAATGAGTCACTCTTGGATGCTTTCACCTCTGCACAAAGTATAATTATATAGTTGATGAAAAACTAAAAACCGACTTTTAATCCCTTAATTTTACACTGTTTTAAAGTCTTTTGACCAGAGATGTTCTAAAAACCACTTTTGGTACTTTCACTTTTAACTAATGTTGCCACACACTTTGATATAGAGTCTACGCACTAAAGCCGGCGGGTCACCGACAAGTTGACAAAACATTATCAGCAGCTATGAACACTGAAATGTCGCACCAACCTGCCGACTTTGGTGCGTAGAATAGAATATAATAATTTTATTGTGAAATTGTGTTACATCAAGGTCTTAAAATCAAATAAATGTTTCAACAATTTTATCCGTTTCGGACGTACAATAATAATTTTTTAACAATTGTATGGATGCAAATCAAATTATTTACATATCTCACTGTATATGCCTTATTTTAAAGGTAAAATTAAAACCGATAACCCATCCATAATATATCTAGTTTAACTACTCATCAAAAAAATATTTTAGATTATAGTGCACGCAATTAACAAGCCATTTTCTCAACTTACATTTGAACGTATTACCATTTAGTTGTTTTATTTCTAATGGTAATTTATAGTATACTTTTATAGCTGTAATATAAGAGCTTTTCTGGAACATAGAATTATTTATTTGGGGTAAACACAGATTAAATTTATATTTATTTCTCAAGTTATCTAATCGGTTTGATTTTGTTTTATAGAAAGTTGAATTATTTTTTACAAATAGGCAGATTTCTAATATGAATATACCAGTAAGTGTTAGGATATTATTGTCTTTGAAGATATTACGCAATGAGTGAGTACTTTCTAAGTTGTATATAGCTCTAATACATTTCTTTTGCATAACAAGCACTGATTGCACTTCAACTGAGTTTCCCCAAAAAATCGTAGAATACATCCATAAATCATACCATTATACTATCGTGTAGATACAAAAAACAAACTTACCAAAAAGTCCTGGGTAGACTCGCTATAGTCAGGCGGTTCCGTACTGAGCCCATCCTTAGATTCCGTATCGACATCCATTTGGGGATCCTCCTCTTCTATAACAGGTTTCGGTTCAAATTCCGTATCCATAAGCGTTACTTCTTCTATGGTAACCGTGGTCGGTGGTAAGGGGCTTTTTGCATCGTTTGAACTTTCATTTGAGGGTGGCAGAGGTGCTACTTTCTTTTCTGAAAATAGAAAGAGGATAATGTATTTTTGGCGGTGTGACTTGTACCGATGAGGTCAGGCTGGAGAAGTGATTTAAGATGAGACTGAGTAGCGAAAACAAGAATTAAGACGACCGATGTGGAGCGGCGGGCGAAGGTCCGCTTGCGACGCAAGAGGTTGCGGGTTCAATTTTCGCCTTGGGACAAATGTTGTACGATCTGCAAATATTTGTTCCGGGTGTTCTGAGTATTTTGTATGTAGGTATAATAAAAAATATCTGTCAAACATGCATACATAGACTACTTTGTCAAACATGCATACATACTTTGTCAAACATGTATACATAGGTACAATACTTTGTCAAACATGCATACATAGATTACTTTTCTAAACACGCATACATAGACTACTTTGTCAAACATGCATTTATACATAGACTACCTTGTCAAACATGCATACATAGACTACTTTGTCAGAAACTCAAACCTGGTATTTTTCTCCTTCGCCTTGGCGCTTTCCCCTGCTTAGCGGGCTGCCGTTTCGTCGGCTGTGCAGGTTGCGGCTTGTTCGGGCCTTGGAGCACGTGATTGACTGCCCGGCACCAGCCGACCGGGTACATGTCGGTGCTTTGGGCCCACAGCCACTGGTCGTATTCTGGACCCCACCCGTCAAAGTGTATCTGGAATAATATTAAAAAAAAACAGTTTTTTAAACCAAGCTTTTATTCAAAATTTCCAACATACTTAGGAAGACAAATCCAACAAACCAAACTCAACAGGAGTATATCGTTTCGATTAGGACACTTTAGTAATTCCTATGGCCACCTTCTGTCCCCTCATCAGACCAGCTCGATGGTACCATAACATTGAATTGTCACCTTCCATAGGTATGTCAAATTTCAGTTCAATCGACTGAGGATAACTGGTCTAAAATTCAGTTGCAAGGTTTGTCCCACACATTCTAAAAGAGCACATTAAACAAAAGCTTGTAATACAGGAGGATATTTTAGCATGATAAGGTGATTCGATCGCAACCAAGTGAGTAAAATGATGAAAGAAATACACGTTGTTATAGGTTGTTAACGTCCCGTATTTATACGGTAATGTTAGGTACGAATTATATAGGTTCTCTTAGAAATCACAGAAAATGCATTATTGTCGAACCCTCAGCGTGCAAGTGTGACATTACACTGCAACAGTCTAACCTAAATTATTATAGGTAATAAAATAATAAAAAAAATAAAAGCCTTTATTATTCCTGTAACAAGTTGTTTACAGTAGAAAAAAATATCTGCTTAAAAAAATATAGGTAATTAATGTTAATTGTTAAGGACCCCTCTTCGGGTATAGGCCTTCTCCAGTTGCATCCATTTGTTTCAGTCCTCTGCTTTCTCTGTCCATGTTTTTCCCTCAATTTCTACTATCTCGTCTTGCCATCTTTCTTGTGGTCTTCCTTTCCTCCTCTTTCCATAAGGTCCTTTCCAGATCGTGGTCCTGCGTGTCCATCTCTCTTCTCTTGAGCGAATTAAGTGACCCGCCCATCTCCATTTAAGGGCTTGTGCGTGTTGGAGAGCATCTATTATTTTAGTTTTTTCTCTGATGTCAGAGTTTTTCTGTTGGTCAGATAGTTTAATATTTAGAAGGCTCCGTTCCATAGATCTATGGCATACATTGATGTTGTTTTTGGTTTTACTGTTGAAAATCCAGGTTTGGCATGCATATGTGCATGGTAGTAAGCATGAGTTCATCACTTTTACCTTTAGTTTTGTTGGTAGCTTGGATTTCATTATTTCTTTGTAGCTCCAAAACTTGTTCAAAGTCAGTTTAATCCTTCGTTCAATTTCGTCTAAGTTCCTTTTCTTCTCAAACGATAGTTGTTTTCCTAAGTATATATAATTGTCTACGTAATCAATTTCTCTGTTATTTATATATATGGGTTCCTTCTTTCTGTAAGAATTTTTGTTTTTAAGGTGTTCATTTCTAGTCCTACTACGTTGCTGACCCTGTGAAGATCATTTAGCATTTCTTCTAGTTGTCTGGAGGTCTCAGATATAACAATGATGTCGTCTGCAAAACGCAAATGGCTGAGGTATTTGTTGCCTATGCTTATGCCTTTGTTGTGCCAGTCTAGGTTAGACATTGTGTGTTGTAATACTGCAATAAATAACCTCGGTGATAGAGGGTCTCCCTGTCTTACTCCTCTGCCTATTTTTATGGCTTCTCCAGTTTTATCTAGTTTGTCTTTGCTTCTGTTTTTGTCGTATATGTCTTTTAGTATGTTAATGTATTTGTAAGGGACGTTTTGTGCTTGAAGAGTGTTCCAGATACTTTGATGGTGAATTGAATCGAATGCTTTGGTGTAGTCAAAAATTATTATAGGTAGTACTTCCTAAATTAACTCTTAGGGTGGGTACAGACCGAGCGAACTAGAGCGACCGAAGGCTAACGAGTGGGATTCGACGATCGACGACGAACGTTCACTCGCTTTCGCTCTTATATCCCACACCAAACGAACAAGTGAAACCTCATGTCTCATGCCGGCCACGAAGCAGTGTGACGTCACGTAATTGCCCCATTCGTACAAGGGACTAAATTAGTTACTTTAAAACTAACTCTATTACTACACACTAGAGCTGTAAATACCTTGAGTAGATCGCCAATGATACGCGCGATAGTCGCTACACACACAAGTCTCGGGTCCACAAGGTCAGTACACTCCAGTCTCATGCTAGCTACGAAGCTGTGTGACGTCACGTAATTGCCCCATTACAAAGTACAAGGTACTAAATTAGTTGCTTTAAAACCAACTCTATTACAACATAGAGCTGTAAATACCTTGAGTAGATCGCCAACGACGCGCGCGATAGTCGCTACACACACAAGTCTCGGGTCCATAAGGTCAGTACACTCCAGTCTCATGCCGGCCACGAAGCCGTGTGACGTCACGTGCTTGCGGGGGGCAAATGACGCGCGGGGGGCAGCCTCGGCCCCGCACAATCGTAGGTATGGCTCCCAGGTGAAGTCTTCTGCTTTATACCTGAAAAGAGAAATTGAATTACAGATACACAGTAGGAGATTTGGTCTCGCTATAGATTTTATAAGTACCAGTATCGCCATCTAGTTTTAATATCAGTAGTATTTTTCTCATCATCATCTCATCTTCAGCCTATACTAGTCCAGGGCTGCACATAGGCTAGCCCTAATGAGCGCCTTAGCGCCCTGTCTTCAGCTTGTCGCAACCAGCATCTGCTTGCAGTCTTTCGCAGGTCGTCATCCCATCTAGCCGGAGGGCGTCCAACACTACGTAAGCCGAGTCCCGATTCCCACTCAAGAACACGTCTACCCCGGCAGCTGTTTGCTATCAGGGATAAAGTAACTGGGGATAACAAGAAAAATTGGCGTGATTTTAAAACAAGTTGGTAGAAGTATTCCTTCACAAAGAGGATAGTTTAATTTAACTTTTTTATTTCACACTCTGCCCGTGGCTCCGCCCACGTGATATTTTATTAAAACGTAATCTTCAACTTCTTTTAAAGCGGAGTTAAGTAGTTACTCAATTATAGTTTTGTTCATATACAATTACTAGCTTCTGCTCGCGGCTGCGCACACGTGTTCCAGGATAAAACGTAGCCTATAATGTAAATCCAGACAAGAACGATTTTACCCTTTGAACGCTTTCTATTATAAACAGGCCTTTCTAGGCTGTTTTAAGAGTACATATATACAAGTTGTTTTTTACCCTGCTTCTTTCTTTTAATCTTCAAAACGTGTTTATACTAACCCGTTAGGTGGCGTTAGTGGCATATTGTGAGCCATTGCAAACCCGACGGGGAATATACACGGAGATCGCTGGTGGTAGCAGAACCAATCACCGCCAGACTCGTCTACTGGATAGCAGTCCACTCGTAGCATCATGTAGCCTGTTGACGAAACATAGAATAATATTGGGCACTAGATTATGCTCGCGACTTCGTCCACGCATGGATAAAGCGTACTGCGCCACGGACCTCTGTGGCAAGTAATTATCTATTGGAACCACTCAATCCTCAATACAATGTGTCTGGTCACCGGTGTCGGACACTTTTTGGGGGGTGAATACGGTAAATTTTATCGACAAATCACTATCCGTATTTTTTTTCTCTCTCAATGATAAAATGACAGCCATTTTGTTTTCTGTTGCCTCGAAGCAGGGGTGCTTGTACTGATTAAGGTATAGCTACCCATGTAGAGGTCTTGGGAAGACGATAGTGGACTCATTTGATAGCCAATAATGTAGACAATAAAGCAATGTTAACATTGTTGCAATTTCTATTTTATAATAAAAGAAAAGAGAATTTATAAAAGAAAACAAATAAAAATTTGAAATTTTTAGCTTTTTCATAAAATCGAAACTGTCAAGCTACATGTTTTTTGTTACTGAGCGATAGTACAGAACGTGTGTAAACTATCTTACTTAGGGCTAAGATGCAAGACTTATTTTGAAGCACAGCTGTCAACAGCGGCGTCTCATTCGTCGGGTAGGTACAGGATCTTATAAAACATATCGACGAGAGTCTGCCCGCCATCTAGCTAGATATAATGTGATGCGTCATCTACCCAAAAGTAGCCAATGTTATGTGTGCCAGATAGAACATTATTAGCAAAATCCGAAAAAGATAATAGTCAAACTAACCTTCATTCAATATCTGCATAATCGTCGCCGCACAAAGCGAGGACAGATTCAGCGGGTCAATGACCTCCAGCTTCATCCCTTCCGCAAACAACGGTGTCTCATTCGTCGGGTACTTATAAAACATATCCGGGGTGGTATCTATTTGGGAGAGCCTGCCGGCCGCGACCCTTGATACGTAATTCTCTGGCGCATCCAAGTCGTGCCCGATTCTGAAGGCCCAACCGACTGGGTGGATTAGCGGGGAGTCCTCATGGCACCAGAAACCCATGTCGTCGGATTGGCTGTCGTAGTATTTGATGTGGAGGCGTTTGCCGATAATCTCGCAGACTGTTGCTACCTGGTGGAAAAACGGATTTTTTTATTGTTGCGATGTAACGTCACTGTTATTATACGACGATCTCTGTGGCGCAGCGGGCGAAGGTCCGCCTGCGGCGCATGAGGTTGCGGGTTCGATTCCCGACTCGGGACAAATGTTTGTACGATGTAAGGTCTAGTTTTTGAACGAATAATTAGAATGTTGCAATTAGGTAAGCTAAATAAATATTGCACAAACTGTCAGTCTAATGTGTTATCTAAGAAAAATACAAATATTAATTAGCACCTATTATCAACCCCTGACCCAAAAAGGCAAAAAGGTGTGTTATATTAAATAAAAATTAATTGAAACATACTGGACAATTCACAATAAGTTTGACATGTATGTATTTCTGTGTATAATGTCTGCATTTGGCATCATTTCGTGGCTCCCAAGCCCCAACGAATGAAATGAACCTATTTGGATTTTCTTAGCCTTCCAAGAATAGTTTATAGCTATGTTTAACGAAAGTCGGTACTATGAGATAAGTCAAAGTAAAATAATCGTGCTCCTGGCTTCGCACGCGCCTTTCAAGTTGCCTATGATCGTCCCCGGGGCGTATACATCCCTGCCAAATTTCAGTAGGATCTGTTCAGCCATTTAGGCGTGAAAAAGTAACAGACAGACAGAGTTACTTTCGTGTTTATAATATGTACTAGCTGCGCCCCGCGGCTTCGCACGCTTTGTTTCTATGGAAACGTTTAAAGGTGATTTCTATCCCACGGGAACTGATTTATGGGATAAAAGTATGTTTGATTCTAGGATTACAATCACCTGTATGCAAAATTTCTGCCCGATCCGTTCAGTAGTTTTTATGTGAAAGAGTAACAAACATCCATCCATCCATCCATTCTTATAAACTTTCGCGTTTATAATATCAGTAGATTAGTAGGATGGATTGAGGATCCATTTAAAAAATGGAATTCAAAAATCCTTTTTTTTTACTTACTTTAACTTGTGAGATTCTATTCTTATTAAGAACCTCTAGCACCGAGCCCAAGTTAAAACGCGATATGTTGCTATCTGACAATTTGTTGTAGAAGTTGAAAGGTAGGGTACGGGCACCAGTAAGCTGCTTCATTAAAAACCTGGAAAAAAATAATACAAATTTTACTTGACTACGAGTATGTGTTGTTTAGTGAGAACAGATGTTTGACGACCGTTGTGACGAAAAATTCATTATCTCAAAAGAAACTGTCTATAGCTGAGGATTTGTTTGACTGGAAATCGTTTTTCGTTGCATATTTGCGCCTCTTGAAATCTTCGGTCAAATCTACCGCCGCACCCGCCCTCACGGATGTCCTCGGAAGATGGGAAGGCGCAAGTGTGTCGACGCATGTAGCGTCCCACACAATGGGCCTCCCCAACTCCCTGTTTAGTTGTATAAGGTGCATCTACGAAATTTCGTATGCGAATTCATTAGTTTCAACTTACTTTTTCCAATCTGCATATTTATCCTGAATACTAGACGGGGGTATCAAAGGCTTGCCGCGCAGTGCACACCAGCCTACAGGATTAACTTCTGCACAGCATAGGTTCACCCAAAAATCCTTAGATGCGTCACTGCCGAAACCTTCATAGCGCAGTAGCCCCATGTAGCCTTTTACCTGAAATAATATTAGATTTCAGGCTTCACAACTAACTTTTATTTCATAACTAGCTTCTGCCCGCGGCTTCGCACGCGGAGTTTGTTTCTTCGGAAACGTTTTGAGGTTATTTCTATCCCATGGGAACTGATTTATGGGATAAAAAGTCGCCTATGTTTGATTCCGGGTTAGACTTACCTGTATGCAAAATTTTAGCCTGATCCGTTCTGTAGTTTTGGCGTGAAGAGGTAACAAACATCCATCCATCCATCTATCCATCCATCCATCTATCTATCCATCCAAACTTTCGCATTTATAATATTAGTGTGATGTGATGTGATATTTGTGTGAAGTGTGATGTGATGCTAACAAAATAAGCTCATAGACAAACTCTTGAACATTCTAATGTCCAAGAGTTTGTCTATGTACTTATTTGAAGAGTCTAATTAAAGGAAATAAAGCACTGAGTTCTGAGTATTTGAATGAGAAAAGAGTAGTTAACAGAGGATCTACTAAAACTTCGTGGTGTCAAGTCGGAAAACGAAAAACGAACTTTCTGATTCGTTTTCGTGCAAAACCTATTCTTATGTCACTAACATAAAATATACTTACCACATTAGTAAGTAATACTTTTAACGTGAGATATAATAATATAAGATATACCTTTGCACGAAAACGAACCGCAAACTTCGATTTTCGGTTTTACGTACGGCGATCTCTGTGGGGCTGCTTCGGGTTACTGTGCCACGCCAATAGGAAGTGGGGTAAGTAAGTATTGTATTTGTCTATTAGGCTCAATTCACACAAGAATGGCAGCGATTGGCTGAGGCTAGGCGCGGCGAGCATTTTCGGCGTCAAATAATTTTAAATACATTATAAGACCAGTATCGCAACAAAAACTCGAAAACGTCGTGCGGCCGCGCGCGTCTTCACAGCTGTTCAGCCCGCAGTAGAGGTGAGTAGCTCATGAGTGAGAGATACAAAAGATATAGATCATTTCAACTGAGCGAATCTATCTCTAGCTCACCTTGGTTTCAACTATATCTTTAGCTCATTTGGAATATTTTCGAACCATTGAAGTGTTGAGCTAAATGAAAAGTAAGCGATAGCGAAGACGACCGAGCAAGGCGAGCGATTCATTCCGAAATATCTCGAATGATTTGATAGAGTGAAATGCACGATGTCAAATACTTACAACGTGAAAAAGAGAGAACGATAGCAAAACCCGGTTCAGGCTTTTATTTATGCAAATACGTTTGACTGCAAAATCTGCAAATTCAATTATTATTGTTTTTAAAGTTATCGTTATCAGTTCGAATCTTTGTTTGTTTACTTTTGGTTGTTGTTTTGGTTTCGTTGAGCACCTACGTACTTTTTCGGAATTTTGGAAACTTTTTGGAAACTTGTACCTATGTCCTAAGCCTGTGAAGTCTGAAGGAAAATCGTTGACTCTATGTTAATTATTAATCACAAAGCCTTTAAACTGTGAACGATAGGTTTATACCTATTTTCATGTGTCACTTACTCTTTAGCGCTAGCTCAGTTGAACGGATACCTAATTATCTTTTTATCTTTCTTTTGCGCCCGCCACACTATGCTCCTCGTCATGCTCCTCGCGCTGCCGCATCGCTGCCGCGATGTTGCCCTGTCTGTCCACACACTGCTCTACTCGCGCAATTAATCGCTACGCGCCGCACTTGTCTATTCGTCGTTGCTACACAATGGACGTTGAAACTGTGGTGGCAGCGAGTGCGTGTATTTGTAGTATAGCTAATTATATCAATAAATAAATAAATAAATAATGCTGGACAATTCATACAGCATTATCTAGCCCCAAGCTAAGCAGAGCTTGTGTTATGGGTACTAGATAACTGATATACATAATACAATACACTACATATATAGATATTTTTTTATTATACATAGAAAACATCCAGAACGCCCTGGACAAATGTCTGCAGATCGTACAAACATTTGTCCCGAGGCGGGAATCGAACCCGCAACCTCCTGCGTCGCAGGCAGACCTTCGCCCAATCAATGTTATGCTACAAAGCAATATACATCGTCGACGTCGTCGGCGTCCTCGCCAACGGAGATGGTGGATGACATCTATTCATCGCAATAGAACGATGGAAGTACCTAACATATTAATATAAACCGAAAACAAAGACGTGCGTCTCGCGTGAGCGCTCGGCACGAACTGCGGCCGCGCGAGTATGTGGACAGTCACTCGCGCTCGTATTGCCGGTCCTTTGACTCGCGGTCCAAAAACCGACAAAATAGGGAGCGATGGGCAGGACGAGGAGCATGACGAGTGGCATGACGAGTAACGTTGCCACACTACGTCTCTGCCTACTTTCCTCGCTACTTCCCACGCCACTCGTCGAGTGTGTGGCAGGCCCATTTCACTCATGAGCTACCCAGCTCTAAGACTACATCATTGATCCACTGAGCTAAATGAGCTAAAGAGCTAAATGAGTGATATATATCAGTAGATCAAAGAGATATGTATCACTCTTTTCATTAGAGTGATATGATATGCGCATCCCTAGCCCGCAGCGCAGGCGCGTCGCTACCGGGCGCTACCATCTCGGTGTGAAATGAGCCATAGACAATCTTCTCCGAAGATATGCTCAAGACACTAATCAGATTTAAGCCTGGTTTCACATGATGATTTTCTGACTTATCTTCAGTGAAAACTGCCATAAAATCGCGAACTAAAACCTGCTTAAATATATACGTTTGAGTATTGAGACGTGGGTTAGATCATCCATCACCATAATATTGATCAACTAGCGACCCGCCCCGGCTTCGCACGGGTGCAATAAAATACTACTATTACTATTATTATACATATTATGATTTCTCAATCAAAGAGCAAAGAGTTTTCATTCAAAGAAATTAGACCGAACCACAGATCACTATATATGTACCAAGCTACGATCAAGGAGTATTTATATACCCTGGGGAGCGATTTCTTCCGTCCACGGTACCAAGACCAAACCATAGACATGTTTATACTTAATTGACATGTTTACTTTGCAACGCCGTTACAATTTTTTTAGCAATTTATTCATTTTCATATTGAAACTACTCGATAATCCGATTTTTCCGCCTATAAGTTGTCGACTCGGATCGACTAATTTTTTACGCTCTTCAATTTGATGTGCATTTCGTTCGAGTCTACCGTAGACCGGTCCGAAATTTAATATAGATAATAACATAACGAACTTAACAGATTCTTACCTTCAATACAGTAGCCACCCACAAATAGTCATTATTCTTCTCATTCCCGTCATAATCGCTATTTCTGACTTCAACCTTCATCCCTTCAAACATGCTGTCCCACATTTCATGCAAGGGCGCGTGTTTGAAGAGACTGACAGGCGCTGCGAGGAAATCGCACCCAAATAACTCATCCTTCCATTCGTAGCTGTGAGAGGCATTTGCAGATTGCTTTTTAGGTCCAGACTGTAAAGAATTTGAGAAGAAAATTATGGATTATGGATACTAAGTTTCAGCCCGCGTTATTTATATGGAAACGTTGTCTATCCCATGGGACTGATTTATGGGATACAAAGTAGTCTATGTTTGATTCCAGGATTAGAATTACATACCTGTATGCAAAATTTCAGCCCGAACCGTACAGTAGTTTTGGCGTGATGAGGTAACAATTATCCATCCTTCCATCCATACATCTAAACATCCAAACTATCGCATGTATAATATTAGTGTGATGTGATTGTATGGAGAAAATAATACAAAAATAATTTAAGACAAGTGAGACTAGCGCTCTCGCACTTATGGCACAACAATTTGAACCTTACATAATTTTACATGCCAAAACTACGCAAAAAAGGCCCACCTGCATAGTTGCGGTAAACAGTCCAGTAACATAACATGCATGCCCAAACTACTGATTGGAGGGGTCTGAACCTGCGGCTCTGGACCTTTTTTCTTCCCCGGGGGAAATCCTTTATGGATATTTACAACTCACAAATTATGCCAGACTCCTAATACTGGCTAAAACCCCTGGGGTGTTCCTTCACTTTGCTACAACTGAGAACATGAGAACTGCTCGCGCCTACATACTGTGAGAATGAGAGGGAGAGAGAGAATATTTTATTTGTAACATAATCAACAAAAACAAACATGATTTAAAAATAAAATAAAAGATACTGATTCTGTCGATTAAAGTCACAAAACAGTCTCTGTCTTAGCATAAGCTAGTTGTGTGTGGATGTAGGAGCGGTTCTGGACCTGGATTAATGTGCCCATGATGTACAGTTGAACCCAAAGCAGTGTTGGTTGGGCAGTGTACCTAAGCCTCAACATTGCAGGCTAACGTTAATGTTTAGATACTTTTCCAATGACGAAACATTGGAAAACTGTCAACATATAATTTTAGGTTTACTTAAACATGAATAGTTGTAATTTAATGTGTTCCGGTTCTGATCACTTAGATTCACAATACTTTCAACAGTAATTTGGATAAGGGAAACACCTCTGGTGATGCTGGCAGAAGCTATAGAACGAAACTTACTTGTGGCTGATATGCTCCCTCCCAATGGTCCAACTGTGGTAAGGGCCGTTTTTGATCACTTAGATTCACAATACTTTTAACAGCAATTCAGATAAGGGAAAACACGTCTGATGACGCTGGCAGAAGCTAAAGAACGAAACTTACTTGTGCCTGATATGCTCCCTCCCAATTGTCCAACTGTGGTAAGGGCTCAAGTGGGATGAACCCCTCTAGATGCTCTGATCCCTCCATGAACTTGAATCTCCAGTGACAATGCTGTCTCCTCGAGTTACTGGCGTGGCATCGCAGGGAGCAAAACTTATTGTTGCGGGGGTAGAACTGCTCACGTCGACCGATACGGCTGCACAACTCACATATTGCTGAAAATTGTATCCATCACTTAACAACAGAAAAGAACCAACCTAAGGCACCACCAATCTTACACATGTTATGCATGTAGAATACTGGATTGGCCAAATTGCCCTTGACTTGCTTTGCACCATAATGATCTAGTAACATTATGATGATGCTGATGTCCTTGTATCAGAATTTCGACGACGCGACGGCTAGTTTCAATCACGTGTGCAGGACATAGTATAGTGCACAAGTGTGTGCGCAAACACAAGTGCACTCTCTATCCAATCACTCATAATCCGATGGGACAGGCCAGGGAGAGGTCAGGTGCGGACCCAGCATAACAAAGTTTCCAAGGCGTAACACCGCCCAACTTCCTGATTCTGGGCTGTTACTGTGACAACTTTGGCCCAACCTGGGATTTGAGCCCAGGACCTCATAATTAGCAGTTGAACATGCTGGCCACTAGACCAACAAGGCAGCAAGGGTATAAAAATCAGTTAAGGCAAGTTAAAGTATTTGGTCTCTTAACACATTCATGGCCCAAGACGTCCCCGTGTAGCGGCGGAGGCTGGGCAGTGAATGCGTTAACCTTACCTACCAACTTCTAAAAATTTTAATATTTTTAAGTACCTATGTTCTTCTGGAATCTCATGTACAAGATTTATCCTGACATTGTCAATTACTTTGACTTGACATGTACCTAATGTTTCAAGAAACAATTTGATAATATTTCAGAATATGCAAAATCAATCATCACAACAGTATCAAAGTATCATATTGATGGTATATACAGGGTCTCTGATTAAGTTTACCTAGATCCATAATGTGGTAGTAGTTTTCGTCATTACTGAATGATTCGGCTATGAAACACCATAGCCCAAACTGAATTATTTTCGAGATATTGGACTTACAAGTTTTAAAAAGATTGCCTACATTTTGTCTATACCTCATTTTTTATAATTGGTGCATCTAGTTTTATTATTTTTGTTTAGTAGATAACTTGCTTTATCACTTGCATTTACACCAGAATTGTAGGTAAATGAACAACCTAGGTTGTAGTAGACGATATGGACTCATAATGTCTGTTACATCTACTATTATGTCAATAAATAACATTTTTACTTTAAATAACATTTTTACTTTATTAAAAGAGTAATAATACATCGTGGCCCAAAATAACGTTGAAAAAATTAAAATATAAACATTTAAAAATGGAATGTTTTGCATTTCTTTTGTTTTTTGTTATTGTATACTCATTTATCGGCGTAATTTTTTGTCTGTTAAAAAGTGTTAAAATTATATTTATTTCACTATGTCAGTGCAAGGTGGAGCCATAATTACATTGCATGAGTGTGGAAAAAGGCAGTATGAGATAGCAAACATTCTCGGTGTTATACGTCAGTTAGTTTATTCAGCAATTAAATGTTGTAACGAGCTGCCGCTGCTGGGGGCCACCCTGTAAATGTCTTATTTGCATTGCATTATTTTGCTACAAAGCCAAATAAAACCAGATGCCAGGTGATAAATTTGATGTTTATGCACCATTATTTTTTACTACTACTTGTCAGCTTTCTTTAATATCTGAGTTATTCCTATAGATTCTGACAATACTCTAGATTGATACATCTTGTCGGGTAGCTGAAGAAGCGTTGGTATATTTACGTTGTAAGTAGGTAAATCAGCAACTTATATGCCATAATTTATTTATATATTCGTAAAAAAAAAAAATTGTACGAATGTGTTTTTTTTTAACTATCAGTTCTCTACTATGACTGAATTTGTTTATTTACTTACAATTTTGGTGCTGAAAATAATAAAGCAAGTTATCTATTACCTACACAAAAATCATAATAAAATAAAAAAGATGCACAACTAACAAAAAAAGTACCTGGTAAAATAAACAAAAATAGGCAATTCTTTTTAGAGTACAATCTCTCCTTATCTGTTATGTTGGGGTATGGTGTTGCATATTAAAATCAGTCAATAATTAATGATGGAAACTAAAACTCCCTCAGGGATCTAGCTAGGTTGACACATTCAGTAACCCTGTTTATGGAGGAATGTGAGTTTCTTACCTAAGCTTTTTTTATTCAACGGAACAATGGTAAGATCGTCAACAACATAGGTTTCGTTAGCAACAGCAGTATCTTCAATAGAGTTTGTAGCTTCACCGGCGTGATAGGCCATAGTTCACAGTTTTATTCATTGAGTTAGACGAACAGTAAACTATTGCCGTAAACAGTATATCACACATGACTAAGGCTACATGTAGCCATAAATTCGTTGATGAAGAATACAAACATATGTACCACACGTTTGAAAGACAATTATTGCAATTAGTACATATAATAATTGCTTGCTTTTAGAGCCGAATGCACAAAATTATTGAGGCATTGAGCACAAAAATCTACGCTCACGCTATTTTGCACACAAAAACAAGAATGAATGGAATGAATGAATTCATTTGTCGTAAAAATATCATCGAATGAAATGCAAAGAAGCTTTTGTATTGAACGAACGAGCGGAACGACCATAGACACATTTACTCTGTGCTATGTTGTGCATATTGCAAGCACAACCTAAACCTAGCACAACCGGCAGCGGTTGCCGCCGGTGTGGACCTTTTTGGTCCGTTTCAGACTTTTTTCTGCGTCTGCGGATCTTTTACAGACCATAACTTTTTGCGGATCTTTTAAGATCTAAAACGCCTATCCAAACGGCCTCGGTACATCCTAGAGCAAACCTTACCTACGAAAAAGGCCATGCAGTATGGCTCAATAGGCTGTAGCATGTAGCATAGAAGAAAAAAAGATATTTTCTTTATCTTTTCTTTCGCGATGAATGGAATTTATTTATTTATTTGGCACACAAAACAGAATACAATAAAATATAATACAAATAGAAGAACACAATAATAAGAACTAGACTGTATCCCTAAATATGTGTAGGTACACAGTGTGATAAAAGAACAGTTCTATGTAAGCAGATACCTATTGAATATACAGGGTGTTAGCGTGAACAGTCTTATCCTTGAAACCACGTATGTACACCCCTTAAATAAGACGATACAAGTTACTATTAAAAATGAAAGTCAATTAGTTTCGATGGAATTTCATAATTCATTTCTCAGTTAGCCTACGTGATTTCATGGACACCCTAGTGACCTTATCAGGCCGCGCCGCCCGCTCTCGCCTGTAGCCGGCCGGTGGTGTAGGTATCGAATCGTAGGTACCTACAACTTGTGATGGAACTTTCCCTTCATACTTTTCCTGGCTTATGACAGGCAAAAATAGCTACTCTAACACATTTGCCAGTAAGTAGGCTAAAGTAGGTAGGTACTTTTGGCGTATTTAAAAAGTTCATCATCAATCAAGTTTTATGTACAATTCAATTAAAATTTACAGCTTTATGTACAGTTTGATTTACTCACATTAGGCATAAAATGTTTTCATGACTTGTGCATAATTAGGCACGGTGAACTGGCCGTAGGCACGTAGCCTTTGTGTAGCCGCTAGGATCGTTTGCCGGCTTGGCACACGTTGTTCTGGGAACCGCTCTGCGTACATCGTACGAGCCAAGTTCATGTTGTCACCAGCGATGGCATAAAGTCGTACCATTTCAGTCCACTGTTCATTTGTGAACGACATCGTGACTTCTCTACTTAACACAATACGCGAACAAATCGGCACATCACAAATTAGCACGGAACGCGTCGTGACGTGCTCACTACCTAGCATGCGGGCCGTGACTGACGAGTGCGGGCCGGCCGCGAGTGGGCGGCGCGTAGGCGGCGCTTTTAAGTCGGCGCGCGAGCGGCGTCTTTGTTTGAAACCGACAAAGCAGGCGGCGTAGGTATAAATGTAGGGTGAAATGCTTTTATGCTGTATGAGGTTTTTTTTCAAAATTAGGTAAAAAAAGTTTAGTTTTTTCATTGGTTTTGGACTCTGCTCATGATTCTGAACTTCTGGTTTCAAGGATAAGACTGTTGACGCTAACACCCTGTATAAAATGAATTTAAGAAAAAAAGCATGCATTACTAATAAAAATTACAAGAATTAAACAATACATTTGATTAGGGCATGTCACTGGTAATATAAATCATTATTTAAAAGAAAATTTACTGAACATTAAGACCACTCTCCTCGAGAGTTGTTTCGACATCTTTTTTAAATTTAGATAGCCTTTTGTTGAAAATGTCAATATTGTCACTGTTATTAACTAAAAGATCATTATACTGACGACACATTCTGACCACAGGGTTGTAATAAGAAGTATTATTGGTATGGACCTGGAATGGTGGACTTAGTGAGTTTTTGCAAATTCACTTCACAAATGTTTGAAATTTCAATTTAAACTAGTACTTACCTATTAGCAAGGAACTGACTGAAGACGTACGTGCTTGAATCTCTGAGGCTTGAATTTAATTGCGTGTCGTAGGAAATCAGACAGAATACAGCAAACTTAGGTAAGAAGAGGCAGTGTTTTCTTAAGTCAATAGACTTGAGTTTCTTTATTTGATGTTTTCCTTCACTCGCGTGGCGACAGTGTTGGGCGCTTAGTCTGCTCTACGCTCTACATTAATGTATTTGAGTGTGGGAGTATGAAAACTATGGCAATTCTATGGGTACCTATAGCTGGACCGAAAAGAGTAAAAATTAATTATATGGAACTAAACTAAAACTTTGTTCTAGCAACACGAAACCAATGTCAAATTTTAATCTGTTCAAAATGTCACGCACATGTAAATAAACATTGGGTAGGTAACTCAACGAAACTTTCATTAAAATAACTGTTTTAATGTGTAGTAAGGTGTTTGGTTTATTCTAACATGGAAAAAACAAATCGCAGTGAAACAAGACAAGTGATTGATTAAATTTTCATTCGTTTTTTAGCCGAATTTCAGTGCGAAAGCTATGGCCCCAGTGGCGGATTTGCCGTAAGGCCCAGTAGGCCCGAGCCTAGGGCGGCCAGATATTAAGGGCGGCAAATCGTGCCAAAAAGAAGGAAGATTAATAAAAAAATATTTTCAAAATATATTTTCTACCACAATGGTTTTCAACCGAGCCATACCTGGCAACCCTAAGCGGCCGCCCGCATTCTACCAACCTTCTAGCCGTTAAAATAGCCAACCAACCTTCGAAGGAGTTTCGAAAGTTGTGGCAAATTCAAAATTAAAACCAGAGCGCGCGAAATCGGTTTTTCTTTTACAAAATAAGCCTTACAAAGGCTTATTTTGTAAAAAGTTCGTATGGAAACGTGTTCTTTTGACGTGACAATGTCTTATAATTCGATAGAGCCGGCTGCACGCATGAAAAAACATGACGTCATGCGGCGTTACCTCGCTCTGAGGCGTTCCATGTAAGGCTTGAAGTGCAAGCGAGAGCGCTCGACATCCGTCTCTCTCCTACTTGAGTGAGCGATGCGTCTGCGTGGACAGCTGCTATACTATAGTACATTTACATGTTTTGATCGAGTATCAAATGCTACCATTCCATCAGTATTTTTTTAAGACGTTGTCACGTTCAACTATCGTCAGTAAACCGACTTTACAGACAACCAGTTTTGTGGTTCTTTAATAGAACGATAGGCTATCTAACTATAAAATCAAACGTACACTGGACATAAAAACTGTAAGAATGAATTTTCATGATTTTTTTAAAAATGTTCGATTTTCAAAAATTTCACCTAAAAATTTGAATTTTTTTAAAAGTTTTGTTAAATAGTTTTGTTTTATCTTATTACCTACTTATGTTACGCACCTTCAGTATGTTTACATGCTATTTTGTAGGAAATTTTATGGAGAATCCAAATATCTATAGATAATAGCGAAATAATGCGCCGCGTCCCAATTTCCATAACGTTAATTCATGAATTATGTAGGTAATTCTAGTCTATAATGATGGGTGCTGAAAAAGGGGCGGCACATGGCCTGGGGCCTAGAGCGGCTAGGACTGCAAATCCGCCACTGTATGGCCCCATGTTTCAGACAAATAACAAAGAACCTCCGAGATCACTGATAAATACTCGATTCTATGATCTCTAAATAGTAAAATCTGCCTGTCTCAAACGATTTAACCAGTGAATTTGATTGCCTGTGTAATATCTATGTTGTTTTTTTGCATTTGCGTTCATGGTTAATTTTAATGTTTATTTCCGTTTGTATTGGAAAAAGTATAGTCTGTTCAAGCCACGCACATCGTGCCTATGGTTTTAAAAAGTAAACAACTTCCGTTCTCTCGACCCTAGCTTCACTCTGCATCTAAGACGTGTCATTCAATTGAATCTATAATTAAATTCATGAACCAAGAAATAACGCTGGAGTTTAATTTATAAAAATTAGGCTCCCTTAAGTTCTAAACCTGAACATAGTCCACTTCCATATTTTGAGACGTTAAAACAAAATCATCATCATCATCCGCTTTTACCATTTGTTGACCTCGTATCAAATCAAAAACTCTTTATTTCCATAAATGCAATAAATATACACTTAGAAAGGTCAAATTATAAAACTAAACACTGACACGGAAGTAAAGTGATATTTTTGATTTTCGTCGCTTCAGTATGTAGACTAAAGTAAAGAAGCGACGTTTGCGTCGTAGTTCGTGTTGGCATCTAAACGACAGCCAGCAGCGCCCTCATTTATTTTCTACTCTTTTCGGTCGCACTGTACCTACAATTCGATTGTATTTTTAGTAAGTCACAATAATAACTTTTTTTTATCTCAGTCTATCGATATTTATGCATGTATTGTAAAAATAAGCGAAGTTTACTGAAGTTCATCATACATAGATGAAGCAAGCAACTTAAAGTACAATTCATAAGGAATACTTAATATCCGCGTTACGACAGGTAAATTTTATTTACACTTGTATAAAATTTACCTGCAACACGGATATTTTTGTCATGTTTCGGACTATTTTGGCGTTCGGATCGGAGCTTTTTCATTTTGACTGCCGGCAACACTGCTGGACAACTACACAAACAAAAAAAAACATCAAACAAAATAATAAAATATCAACTCAATCAACACAACACGACAAAAGCAAAAGCAATCGCTAAAATCAGTGTTTAACAAGGTAAATCCTTTGTATTTTATTATTGAAAAGCCGAAAGGTTTTGAGGAATAACTTATCAAATCAAACTAGCTAATTGTACGTTTGTTTTGATCTAAAATGTGGTTATGTCCATGTCCTTCATCGGCGTCGTCGTTTGCTAATTTGTGGGACATTCCGTGATATCCTTAGTTGTTAGAATTAGTTGTTAGTAAAAATTCCTTGAAGGCACGGTACCTATTACGAAAGTACCTTTTTAAAGGGTTATGTACCTATTTTATAAAATAAGATTAATCGCCATCTTGATGTCAATGTTCACCTATTTATATAAAATAGAAATTTCGTGGTCGTGGAATCCCCGACCATCGACAAACATGTTGTACGTGGCTTAACCTTGTTCGGGGCCTTTGGGGAAGCACACACTAATCAAATCAACATCTTGTCAGAGTGTCTCTAAAATTTCTCCAGATTAATGCAGTTAAAAATATTTGTTATCTTAGTGTTTGCTTCTGTCGGAAAAAAATCAAATTGCCGTGATAAATCAAGATTCAAGCTGGTATCAAGCTGGTGCTGCATAATATTGTTCAAACACACACTACAACTGTGCCCCTACTTGATCAAGTAGGTACCTATTGTGATAGTGATTTCACCCTCTTGGAAATTAATAACAGCCTACATAACTGGTTTTCCTTGGATTTTGATCATTTACCCTTAGATCATCTAGGCACCTCGCTCATATATTTGATCGCACCTACAGAGAAAATGAATAGGTAATGAAATTGTAAATATAGTAAACTTTCACAATGATTGCATCATAATTTTAACTAAATATATTGCAGTTGTTGAACACCAGTCTCTTGATTTGAGAATAATTAATAAGATACCTAGGCATTGTCTGTATTCTCTTCTCTTATTAAAACATTGATTTTTTTCATATGATTTCAGATTTGAATTCCTACTTAACTGAAAAAGAGTACTAAAAATGGGGAAAGGTAAAGGTAAGAAGATTTATCCTATGTATTTTTTATAATTATAACTTAGCAAGGCAAATGATAAATATCAAGTTTACAACCCAATAAATGGGTACCTATACATTTATGCTGTTGTGTTCTTCTTAAACTATAGGTAGGTCATTATGAATGTAAGGGGGTTAACTACACTCACTTTTCAAGTAGCCTATGTGGAATTTAGCAGCTAGGTTAATGGTGTCCGGGTGACAGGCCCAGGATATCATTTTCGTCCCTGTCAAATTTCATTATCTGTTCGGTTGTTTAGACGTGAAAAGATAACAGACAGACAGAGTAACTTTCGAATTACTAATAGGTATTAGTATGGATTTATCCTAGTTTTAAGGTATATTTTACTATGGAGTGTAGAATAAGTTAATCTGTAATTTTTCTATCATAGTCTATTTATTTGAAATCTCATGGTAAAATATTTTTTTTACTAAAGAATATGAAATATTATAAAACTATTCTACAGTAAAAATATATATATTAAGACTAGGGCAGCAGAAACAGGAACTCTAAATCACGCACAAGCACTTCTTGATGATGTGCGCTATTATTATTCTTATCATTATTTAGGTACTAGCTTCTGCCTGCGGCTTCGCACGCGTGGTTTCTATGGAAACGTTTTGAGGTTATTTCTATCCCATGGGAACTGATTTATGGGATAAAAATTATGTTTGATTCCAGGGTTAGACTTACCTGTATGCAAAATCAGTAAATCAGTAGTTTTGGTGTGAAGAGGTAACAAACATCCATCCATCCATACATCTATCTATCTAAACTTTCGCAATTATAATATGAGTGTGATGTGATTATGAGAACCACAGGTACATCTAAAAAGAGTTCACGGCTTGCAACCAATTCTATTTTTGATATTCAATTCTCTGAGCAAGCCCAGTTGCACAAATTACTTATGTTTTATTTTTACAATCACAATACATGTACCTGATGATTTAGGCAAAAAGAAGGGGAAAGCCACACCTGGCACTGGTGAGGAGACAACCACACCAAGCGCTAGTGTGGAGACAACCACACCAACCACTAGTGTGGAGGCAACCACACCAAGCACTGGTTTGGAGACAACCACCAGTGCTCTGACACTTGAGGAAGGCCAAGCATCCTCCTCAGCTGCCCAAATCGCCCCGCCTGCAGAAGGTCCAACTGGTGGCAAAAAGGGTACAAAGGTATGAACCTCCTTAGAGTTGACTGCATTGTATTAGTTTTTTCCATATTCTATCCGATTTTATACAGGGTTTGGAGATGGGGTTTGTAAGGCCAAATCAAATAGTATGAAAAACTAGCTTTTTCTGGGATAAAAGTAGAAGAAGAAGAAGAAGAAGAAGAAGAAGAAGAAGAAGAAGAAGAAGAAGAAGAAGAAGAAGAAGAAGAAGAAGAAGAAGAAGAAGAAGAAGAAGAAGAAGAAGAAGAAGAAGAAGAAGAAGAAGAAGAAGAAGAAGAAGAAGAAGAAGAAGAAGAAGAAGAAGAAGAAGAAGAAGAAGAAGAAGAAGAAGAAGAAGAAGAAGAAGAAGAAGAAGAAGAAGAAGAAGAAGAAGAAGAAGAAGAAGAAGAAGAAGAAGAAGAAGAAGAAGAAGAAGAAGAAGAAGAAGAAGAAGAAGAAGAAGAAGAAGAAGAAGAAGAAGAAGAAGAAGAAGAAGAAGAAGAAGAAGAAGAAGAAGAAGAAGAAGAAGAAGAAGAAGAAGAAGAAGAAGAAGAAGAAGAAGAAGAAGAAGAAGAAGAAGAAGAAGAAGAAGAAGAAGAAGAAGAAGAAGAAGAAGAAGAAGAAGAAGAAGAAGAAGAAGAAGAAGAAGAAGAAGAAGAAGAAGAAGAAGAAGAAGAAGAAGAAGAAGAAGAAGAAGAAGAAGAAGAAGAAGAAGAAGAAGAAGAAGAAGAAGAAGAAGAAGAAGAAGAAGAAGAAGAAGAAGAAGAAGAAGAAGAAGAAGAAGAAGAAGAAGAAGAAGAAGAAGAAGAAGAAGAAGAAGAAGAAGAAGAAGAAGAAGAAGAAGAAGAAGAAGAAGAGAAACTATACGTTTAAGAAAAAAATTACAACACCAAATAGACTCCGTTTTGAGAGACCCATAGAATGAAATTTAAAAAAAAATTAAAATAAAAAAAATGGTAATTAAAAAAAATCATTTGATGGGTCTCTCAAAATTGAGTCTATTTGGTGTTGTAATTTTTTTTCCTAAACGTATACTTTCAGATATATATATAGAGATATTATAGGAGTAAATCACTAAAAACTGATATCTGCCTACCGTTATCGGGCGGCGACCGAGCCAGTGACGTCACACGCACCCGCGGCGGTCACTCCGTGAACTTCGCTAGTAATTTGGTCATAACTTCGTCAATTTTTGTCGTAGAACAAATTTTTTGCACCTTGTGTTAAGGATTTCTTGGCTACATTCTCAACTAAAAACGTTACGGATCCTCATTACTATTGTTTTATAATAATTAGTATGGATTAGTATGGCGGGAATCTAAATCCGCAACCTTCTGCGTCTGCGGGTTACTTACAGTACTTCTTTGTTTTAGGATGCTCCAGAACCTAAAGCAACAGCTGAACCGTCGATACCGGCAACTAAAGAGCCAGAAGAGGAAGATGGTGGGTTAGGGGTGCCCGGCCGGTCCAAAGCTCGTCGGCCGAGAAAAAAGAAGGTCTCTCTGGCTGTTTTAGAAGCTCAAGCAGCTAAAGACGCTCAGGAACAGGCTACAGCCTTGCCACCAGTTGCTATTCCCCCAAAAGCAGCGGAACCGGCTCCACCCGCACAATATCCTCCTCAGCCTCAACAGACGCAATGGGGTCCGTCCCAACCTGTGCAGCCAAGGGGTCAACCATTCCCACAACAGTCTCGTCCCCAACATCCCCAACAATATCCACCCCAACAGTATCCCCCACAACAGTATCCCCCACAACAGTATCCCCCACAACAGTATCCCCCACAACAGTATCCCCCACAACAGCATCCCCCACAACAGCATCCCCCACAACAGTATCCCCCACAACAGTATCCCCCACACATGGGTCAACCCCAACACCCTCAACAACCACCTCAGTATAGGGCTCCGTTTCCCCAACAAGGAGCTCCTCAATATCATCCACAACCTGGACCTCCCGGTCAACCACAAACAAGGCCATGGAGTGGACAAGGAGGTAATACATTCTTTACTTATTTTTTTTGTAATTACTAGGCAGCTTTTTGCCGCGTTTTTCGGGATAAAAAGTAGCCTATGAGTTAATCCAGGTCTGGAACTATGTTCATACAAATCAAAATTGTTAATTGTTGAGTTACCCCCGAATACTCAAACGCAACTTAGATTTAAGCACGTCTGAAATGACGAAATCTTCACAGATTTCAATGAAAATGTGTAACACATTAGTCACTTGAGACATGCTTAAATCTGAGTGTTTGGGCGTAAGAACCATCTTACCTACTTAAATTTAATGGTCTATGGCAACTATTTCGTTGGGTTTCGCGGAAGCTCGCTTGGCGGGTATTTGAGTGAACAGCAGGATAGGCTCTGGGTCGTTCTGGCCCAATCCTGCTAACCAATCGCTTTACTATGACAGTGGAATGTCGTCAGTTGTCGCAGAATCGCCACGTAGAAGCCTAGATGAAAGAAACTCCAGGTAGTGTGAGCGGTGTTATTTGCACGCAGATATTGATAGAATGGTTTCTCAATATTCCGAATCAGAATCAGAATCAATCGTTTATTTGCAGAATACAATAAATTAAATCGATTTTATATGAAACAGAGATTCTAGTAGCCTACGAGCATGAAACTTTTCAACCGCTCTGCTGTCAAACTATGAAAATGAGTTCCTCTATCCGGGGCTGCAAGGCGCCAAATGTATGGAAATTGACGATAACTTTTTTCGCCATAAAACAACTCATTTGTTATAGATCCACAGCAGCGTCCACCGGCTCCAGGAGGCAGAGGACCCCCTGCAGCTTCTGCCCCGGCTGGTAAGTTTAATTTATTTTTGTTTGTTTAGTTATATACTCAAAACATTATTACAACCACGATAGACAATATTCTAAAAATAATGCAGGGCTGTTCGAGTCTACACTAAAGTCGGCGACACAGCCCGGCGGCGGGTTGGTGCGACATTTCAGTGTATAATATATTGTAGGCAGCCGACAAAACAACTTGTCGGCGGACTTTGGTGTAGACTCCATAACCCCCTGATACTCAAACGCAAATCAGATTAGGGCACGTCTTATACCGCTTTTTTTTCACATGTTTTTTGAAAACTGTCGAAAATGGCGACTTGAGACATGTTTTAATTTAATTTGCGTTTGATTGAGCATTCGAGGGTTGAACTTTATTGTTAATTTTAAACTTAAACATAATGTGCCTAGCAAATTGTCACATTACAAGCAGATCATGTAGGTAGCGCAAATATAGTGGTAAAATGTAAAAATGCGAACATTATTAATAGCTTTGCTAATCAGCCATCATAGTATTGCTAAGAGCAAAAGCTTAGTAACTCATTTTGAAAAATATATAGAATCGGACAAGTTTTTCTAGATTCCAGCTTGTCAGGAAATGTTACTTCCCAATGTTATCAAAACATTTGGAAACGTTTTTTTACTAACATTTTTTTTTTAATAATTTTAAGGTGGGTTCGTTATTAGAGTTGGTTTAAAATTACGGATGAACCGATTTTCGTTTAGTTTTTTTTATGTCGTAGATAATTTTATCCCGAGTGTCTTAGCCATGTTTCATGAAAATCTGTCGGATGGATGTTTTGTTCTTGTGTAAGTTGTTTTGGATTTGGAGAAGAGTTTTATTCAAAACCGGCTCGGATATTAATAGGACGCCGGCAGACCGACACGACAACGGTTGACCGAACAACCGGGGAGAGGTCAGGCGCAGGACCAACGGCTTAACCAACTTAAATTAACTATCAAGCCCTATACTGATATTGGATTATCCTTTGTTGCATGGTCATGTTACAGTGCCTAGTTTGTTTTGCAGGCCCTTGGTCGAGAAAGTCCAGTGTTGGACTAAAGCCGCTACCTTACCCTGGTGAATTTTTATAATTACTAGTGCAACGTTCGGCTTTTTATCTGTGGTGTTTCTTTATTTGCAAAACTTTTATGGTAAATCCTTTCGTTTTCGTGAAATATCAGGAAACGGTTCGGCTGTGCTGGTATAATATTGATTGGTGTGTTTGTGTTAAGTATTTATAATACGTGCAAATCTTTATGAATTCTCATTTTTGAATATTTTATGGTGTGAGAAGGAATGAATGATTGATTACGCACTAGAATACAGAAGACAGTTCTATTCGCAGTTTCGCATTCGCGGCTATGTTCACAGAATTCATAAAGATTTGCGCGACACAACTATTGCTTCACTTCACTTCGTGCTCAGATCTCGGAGAGGCAACATCGTAGTTTTTGTGTAGGGCTTTATAGTCACGCAATGTTTTCGTCTAAAGGTTGACTCATGTAGAAATGAAAGTAGTAGGCTTGCTTTGAGACGCAGTTGTGTGCTTGGCTTTGATAGTAATATTATAGTACATTACTTGAGAATATAGTCTCCAGAGTTTTTATGAGAAACCTTATCTGGATATTGCATGAATATGTCAATTTGTAGGAATAATGCTGGACAATCCACACAACATCATCAAGCTAGACCCAAGCTAAGCAGAGCTTGTGTTATGTTATGGGTGCTTAAGGTATTTTGTGTTAGAGAATTAAGATAGGCCCCAGATGCGGGCGGAAATCCGCATGACAGGAAAAGGGCCCTTAAATTGGTTATCTTTAGATACATTTGGCAGTGACAAAATGGCTTCCCACAAGCTTTTAACGAGTGGTATGTGAGCTGCCTGTCAATACGCCTACTCAAAAAAGGATAATCGAAATTTGGTTTTTGTTCGTGCAAAACCAACTCAGAAGTCGCTTGTACAAGATTAACGTTTGCACAAAAACGAATCAGAAACTTTGATTTTGATTCTAACGAGTACGGGCCCTGATTCCTTCAATATAAAATGTATCTAAATATTACGAGTTAGAGCCCTTATTTGTATGCACGTTTTTATGCTCTGAGGAAGGACAGAGCGACTTGCCTTTTGGCGACTTCCACTTATTGTATTTATTCAGTTTGCTTTATTTAGGTACCGTGTTTTTTGTTCTTTCTATTTTGATTTTTAAGTCATTGAAGCTGTTTCGTTGATGTTCCGTCTCCTTTTTGGCGAATTTATGTTGGATTTTTTGTGGGTTTATTTCTTACATGTTTTTGTGTTAGTTTTCAGAAGTATTTTGGTTTTTCCTTGTTGCTTAGGTTCGCCTGTATTTTGGTTTGTGGAAAATATCTATTACTTCGTTTTAGTTTTTTTTTCGGGCTTTTTTTTTATTTTCAGTTTAAGTGTGCCTTTTTTACAAGAACGACATGCAATATTTTAGGGTAAAGGAATTTTGCCTAAACCTCTAATGGTACTAACTAATATTAAGTTCTCAAAATTCAAAATAGCGCAACGATATCGATATCAAATATTTGTGGCAAATTTCTTATACCCAAGCGAGCTTGTCCCAAAACAAAAGCTTAGCTAACTTTGGGGCTAGATACTGTGTGATTATGACCAGAATTTATATTCCAGTACAACCCGGACCGAGTTACATCCACACTGTCCCGGCAAAGCAGCCCCAGGCCGCTGCTGGCGACAAAAACGCGCCATTACCAAGGTCCAGGCAGGAGATAGTTTGCAGATACACTATCCCTCCTAAGGTGCTGGGGGGCACGGTACCCTATAACAAGTTAAAAGTCCTTACTAACTATCTAAAGATGGACATCGATGCGAAGATCGTGGTAAGTACAAATCTACATTATGTTTTTAACTAGCCCGCGGCTTCGCACGCGTTGTTTCTACATTTAAAGGTTATTTCTATCCCATTGATCCGATTTATGGGATTAAAAGTAGCCAATGTTCGATTCCAGGATTAGAATTACTTGTATGCAAAATTTCAGCCCGATTCGTTCAGTAGTTTTATCGTGAAGAGGTAACAAACATCCATCTATCTATACATCCATCCAAACTCTCGCATCACACTTCATATCACACTAATATTATAAATGCGAAAGTTTGGATGGATGTATAGATGGATGGATGTTTGTTACCTCTTCACGCCAAAACTACTGAATGAATCAGGCTGAAATTTTGCATACAGGTAATTCTAACCCTGGAATCAAACATTTTACTTTACAACTTTATATCCCATAAATCAGTTCCCATGGGATAGAAATCCCCTTTAAACGTTTTTATAGAAACAACGCGTGCGGAGCCGGGGGCATAAACTAGTTTATAATACTATTGTGACAAAAATTGGTTCATTTATTTTGTTAAACAAGCTTGTCAAGACGAAATCAAACGAACCAAAACTCGATAAGTTTACCTCAACGTCAACAGCCTGTATTAGTCCACTACTGGACGCAGGCCTCCCCTTGTTAAGCGCCTTATTGGCTTTTATCACATGGAGGGTAATGCCCGTAATCCCTATGCTGGGCATGCGTGTTGGGGATCGCAGTTCGGTGGTAGAATTGTTCTGCAGGGGGGCTGCTATGGATAAGTTTACGTCGTCGGTTAATTGCATAGTCCACATGGCCAGAATGGTCACCTACCGTCTCCATCAGATCAGCTTCATGTCATCATAATATTGCATTGTCGTTTACATGCACGCCTAATAAAGCTCAATCAAGTCAAATTTCATTTGCAAGATTTAATTCCAGACACCTAAAAGGTGAAACTAACCGTACTGTACAATTAATCAATTTTATCTATTACAGCACCGGTACGATTTTCTTTTCACTCCTGACAAGCCAAAGAAGGTGATTCCTCATGTCTACAAGATTTTGAAAGACAGATTATTCCCTAGGGAGTTCATAGCATTTGACATGTATAAAAATGGATATTGCCTTAATTTGCTGGATAAGACCATTGTGGAAGACCCATCGAAGAAAGAAAGCCGGCGTGACCATAAGGTATGTTATTCTGGATTCTAAGAATTTATATTACCCAAACATTTACCACCTGGACGGAATTTGAACCAGCAACCTTTTAGATTTTATGTTTTTCTTTGCTAAAATTAAATATTGTTAAAGTAGAATATATATACAATATCAATATTGTTACAGTAGCATACCTTAGAATAGATGCTAGATTTTAAGTCTTCTTTGTTAACATTAAACATTGTCATCTGTAACGTTTGATAAAGAAGAGCGAGATACTCTAACACAAGTTTTTTATACTTAAATGAGGGTCTCAATTAAGGAATCACTAATTGCAAGCCAGTTACATTTATTTTTATTTTTTAACCTTCCATGTAGTAAGGGAAGCTAAACAATCGCGCTACTAAGATGTTCTGTATTCAGGATAGCTCTAAAGCAGCCATACTCAACCTGTGGCCCGCTAGTTTTATCTATGCGGCCCGAAACCTAGTTAATATAATGTACTTTTAAAACTTTTTTAGTTGTTATAATGTTAGGTTATTCTACAGGAATATTCTCTAGTACATATTTCTTGAGTCTTTTCTTGAAAACAACTTAGCTAGGTACCGGATTCTTTAACACTTCTTGACAAGTTATTATGTAGTTTTTGTCCTTCAAATGTTTATGTTTTTCTTCCCATAGTAAGATACATTTATTTAGGGCATAGAAATATGCGATAACAGATTAAACAATTACAACTAGTATTTTCACATGTATATTTCCTTAAAATCTAAGCCGTTACCTGAAATGGCAATGTTAATTCGTTGACTACAGTCAGTTGTACCTACTCAATTTAAGATTATCTAGCATTCTGATTATAATTGAACTAGCTTCTGCCCGCGGCTTCGCACGCGTTGCTTCTATGGAAAGGTTTTAAGGTTATCTCTATCCCATGGGAACTGATTTATGGGGTAAAAATTGGCCTATGTTTGATTCCAGGGTTAGACTTACCTGTATGCAAAATTTCAGCCTGATCCGTTCAGTAGTTTTAGTGTGAAGCGGTAACAAACATCCATCCATCCATCCAAACTTTCGCATTTATAATATTAGCGTGATGTTACTTATTCTCGTGCTGAACAGACCTCTGATTGTATTTTAAATTATTGGAACTTTCTAGGTTGAATATACTGACCAGAATGGAAAAGTGATGCCATTTACGGTGAGCTTGAAGTATACCGGATTTGTCGACTTCGGGAAGTTACTCCGGTGAGTAACTCATTGTTACACGCACAAACATACGTGCATCATCATCATTGACCTATATCAGTCCACTGCTGGACATAAGCATGCCCTAATATGCTACAAAATGTTGCAACAAAATGCGCCATAACGCCCTGTCTTTAGCTTACCGCATCCAGCATCTGCCTGCAGTCATTCGCAGGTCGTCATCCCACCTGGCCAAAGGGCGTCTCACACTAATGGTGCTGTTAGAAAATGTTAACTAATGTTAGTAAACATTTGTTTACAAACATTTGATCACAAATGTTATAAAATGTTTTCATGTTAGACAATGTTAGTAAACATTTTATAACAAAATAAAACATGTTGTCTTTTTTTCTTTTTTTTTAAACAAAAAATAAAAGCTATTCCAATGAGCAAATCTTCTTCCATTTTCATGTAGACACCTCAGAACGCAAAACCAAACTGCGAGCCATGTTATAAAATGTTAGTAATCATTTTCCGTCAGTGTAGGAGCACTTGTAACATCTAACATTTTCTAACAAAATGTAACAATTTATAATATTTTGTTAGTATATGTTATAGTGTTAGAAAATGTTTGTAACCATTTTCTAACAGCAGTGTGGGAGCACCATAAGAATCTACCCCTCCAACTCGCCCCGTGGATATCATCCCCTCATCGTCCCCCTACCAGGAGAAGGGCGGCAGCATCCTTCTGTGTATATTTAACACTTCCACTGCGAACCCCAACCCGCATGTCTTTTGGTTCCGATAACACAAGCTCTACTTAGTTTGATGCTAGACAATGCTGTGTGAATTGTCTAGAATTGTTTATTTATTAGTTAGGCCGTGTAGTGCCGGCTTAGAATTTGCGCCACCCCAACTCTTGCCGCGGGTGTCGTTAGAGGCGACTAAGGGATATACACCGTGGGCGCAGCGCCCCCTGCAGAACAATTCTACCATCGAACTGCGATCCCCAACCCGCATGCCCAGCGTGGGGATTAAGGGCACTATCCCCATGAGTTAAAGCCAATAAGGCGGGATATTATCAGAGAAGGCCCGCGTCCAGCAATATAAGCTGTTCAGGTGAGGTGAGGAGGTGAGGTTTATATATTACTAGCTTCTGCCCGCGGCTTCGCACGCGTTGTTTCTATGGAAACGTTTTGAGGCTATTTCTATCCCATGGGAACTGATTTATGGGATAAAAAGTCGCCTATGTTTTATTCCAGGCCTAGAATTATCTGCATGCAAAATTTCAGCGCGATCCGTTCAGTAGTTTTGGCGTGAAGAAGTAACAAACATCCATCCATCTATACATCTATCCATCCATCCATCCATCCAAACTTTCGCATTTATAATATTAGTGTGATGATTTCTGTACACAGCCACATGGAGCATCATGGAAGCTCCTTGGCCCTTCCCCAAGAAGAGGTCCAATGTATGGATGTCATCTTGCGTCAAGGCACGCTTCAAAATTATGTCAAGGTACGAAAGTTTGTAATTAACCTTTTTTTAACCTCTCGGTGACCAGCTATCCGAGAGGAGTAAATTGAAAAACAGCGCTGCTTGCTTAATAATGCATTACAACAAAATGCTGAATTTACTCCTTTTGCCTTAGTCTATTAGTTTTAATTAAGTAGTATAAGTATAGTTTTATGTTGTGTTTTCTGTATTAAGGCAATAAATAATTTTCTATTCTATTCTAATTTTGATTGTTTAAAAGTATGTAATTAGCGTTTCTACAAAATATTCCTACTAGAATAATTAAAAGATTTTCTCATCGATGATTTTAATTAAATACGTTGTAACTTCCAGTGCGGGCGTAACTTCTTCAAGCGGCCCGACAGACCTACCGACCTGGGCCATGGTCTCGAGACGTGGACTGGTCTGTTCCAGTCGGCCATATTTACCAGTCGGGGGTACATCAATATTGACGGTAAGTTAGATCTATACTAATTTTATAAAGAGGAAAGATTTGATTGTTTGTTTGTTTGTATTGAATAGGCTCCGAAATACTGGACCTATTTGAAAAATTCTTTCACCGCTAGGAAGCTTACTTTTCAGGGAGTGACATAGGCTATATTTTATCCCGGAATACCCACGGGAATGGGAATTACGCGGGTGAAACCGTGAGGCGATCGTCTAGTCAGCAATAAACAGGAGCCGAATTCTGCTTTCCAATCGCTTTGCCAGTAGTACCGTTTATGACAGTAGTACCGTCGCAGAATCATCCAAATATGAAAGAAAAAAAGTTAAGTGTCGTAAGGTGTGACGTCACGCGGAACTTTAACTGGCTATTTAACATCATCTTTTTTTTTAATCGACAAAAGAAAATCCGTGTCCAATATTTTCTGATAATCGCAAATCGCTAATAGGGCAATAGCCTTTATTCAGAAAGAAAATTATAGTAGTATTTACAATTGAAACAATTGAGCTAACTGACTGTTGCAAACAGTCTACAGGTAGTTCAACTGATTAGATAATTAGACGGACTAATTAGATTTTTTAGGACACTAGCCTAATCTAGGTATTAATTAAATCTAGGTATTAAGATGCAGCGCGGAACAGGCGATAGCGGTAACTACTAACAAGCTGTGCAACAAAATGATAGCAAAATACTTAGCGCGCCTACGAGTGGCATTGAAGTTATCAACCGACGAAAAATAAAAGGAGAAGGGGTTCCCTTATAGTAGCGTACACATAATCGAATTCACGTTTATTGTTATGACAATGTTTTGATAGCTTGATCGTTATGCTAGCGTACACACTGAGAATGGTCATTATTTCTTAAAGAAAAGAGGCGCTATTTTATTTTTGTACTAATTATCCTCTATTGATGCGCTATTTATTGGCATAACAACAAACGTGAATTCGATATGTAAACACTGCCATAATGGACGAAGAAGGTCCTCAATTTGGTTGTTTTATATCAGTTTGACGACCTCTGTGGCGCGTCGGGCGAAGGTCCGCCTGCGACGCAGGAGGGTTCGATTCCCGCCCCAGGAGAAATGTTTTTACGAACTGCAGGTATTTGTTCCGGGTATTCAGGAGGTTTTCTATATATAATAATTATAAGAAATATCTAACTATGTAGTGTATTGTATTAAGTATATCGGTTATCTAGTACCCATAACACAAGCTCTGCTTAGCTTGGGGCTAGATAACGCTGTGTGAAATAATTTTACTATAAAAACTTCCGTAGTTTGACGAATTCATTCAAAATAGGTTCGTAGTTAACCCGCTTACATTCATAATGAATTTGTCCAGCATTATTTATTATTTATTTATTAGTTACAGCGATACAATAGAAATACACAGTGGCGTGTCGATTTATGTCCTTCGAACCGTAAATGTATGAAATCAATAAACGACACAACACAGTAATGTTTTCAGAATAAGCTAATCCGAACCATCTCTTTACAGTTGCCCACAAGGGCTTCCCCATTCATCAGCCCGTCTTGAATGCTCTAGCCGCATTCCAATTGGACGTGAACCGTCCGATTGAGCAGCAGGGCGGCTTTTTCGTCGATCGCTTTAAGGACTTTGTTAAGAACTTACGGGTAAGAATCATTTGATTAGTGACGGAACCGTGGTCCCGCTGCGATGTCCCACTGGTGGGACAAAACTTTTTCGTGGTCCCACCAAACACACACTTGACCGTCCACATCCTCCCACCCCTATAAACATTGGGTATTGCTTATTTGTTTATTGTTCCTAAGTTAACTGCACAATAAAGAATTTTCTATCTATCTGTCTAGGTCACATGCCAAATGATGGGAGGAGCAGCCGACGGTCAAACTCGTGAATTCGTCGTCAACGGTGTGAAAGAGAACCCTAAGCAGTTGTACTTCGAGAAAGAGGACGGAAGTAAGATGTCCGTTTACGACTACTTCCTCAAAGAAAAGAAATACAAGTGAGTTGAATCCATCCTACTTTACTTGTTACTTGTTTCTGGACTGGTTTCCGCTACTAGGCCACAGGTGGGCCCTTAATGCGTGTCGGGTGGAGGGCTGCTAATCTAACCACCTGATGTCCTCCAGGAAGGCCAGCAGCTCGCTGACGCCGGTGCATGCCTACTTTATGAAAACTAGGTAATTTTTCAGTGGAAAGAAATAATTATTGCTGTACAAGAATATTGTAAAAGTAAGTAAGTAAGTAAAAATGCGTTTATTTTCTAACCAATACATACATAGCACATACAAAAGATAAAGGTTAATACAAAAGTAACATAAAAGTCACAAAAATGGCCAACACTCAGCAGATGCTATGGTAGGATGTATCCTGCCATAGCGCTGGTCTTCCGTGGAGGCCAGAATGAAACCTGAGTCGCGGCGTAAATCACACCTAAATAAAATAGGAAAATTTAAAAGAAAAAACAAATGAAAACAAACAAAAAGAGTGTACAACAGGTACTTACAGGACATGTCTACTTTTATAACATATAATTTTTCTAATATAATATTCTCATTGAATAAGAGGTGCTGAACATAAAAACTAAATAACTACCTAAACTAATGAAGTGTCGGATTGTGTCAAGGCTTAGAACGGCTGCCTACAACGTTGGCATGATATTTTTGGGAATCCATGAGATAATTTTTTAAACATTTATTAAAAGCCCGGATTATTGGTTTGCATATACGTCTCGCGTGAATGAAGAACAGAGGCGAATTGCATAAACACAGAGGCCTATGCCCAGACGTGGGTCGACAAGGGCTGAGGGGTGAGTCTTTTTGACGTTGGTAACGAAACATGATCGTGACGTGACGTATGCTTTTAGTATGGGATTTTCGTAGTTCTATATCCGCAAGATAGAGGCGCTGTACCAAATTGTATGGAAAAAGGAGACTCACGATCACGTCTTACGTTACTAACGTCAAATAGACTGATGATGATGAATATAATAAAGGGAATGTTTTTGTATATGCTATAATGTTTAGGGGAGAGATGGACGGAGAGGGAGAGATCACACTACAATTATAAATGCGCAAGTTTGGATGTTTTGAGGTTCGTTCTTTGAGAAATGATTTTAGAGGAAAAATCCGTTTCATTCAAAAGTTGCATACTATACTTTATATCATTTACAACGGGATATTTACCATGATTTGAGTTTTGAGTTTTCCAATATTTCGGCACAGTTTCATGCGCCATGATCACGGAATAACAGTAATAGTTATTCCGTGCGCAAAAATTACTCAATACAAACAAACTCCTTGTCAGATTCAGATTCAGAATCTTTATTGGCAACATAGTTACAGGTCGTACTTGTGCAAAGAATACTCGACATACACACCTTCTGCAAATAACTCCTCAAGATTTGATTGGTTCTTTTTTTTGTAGTCATGATAATATAAAGTATAAAACTTTTATATCCATCATGGTTATTAACACTCAAATCATTTACAACGGGATATTTACCATTATTTGAGTTTTGAACTTTCCAATATTTCGGCACAGTTTCATGCGCCATGATCACATTGATCACGGAATAACAGTAATAGTTATTCCGTGATCATCGTGGCGCATGAAACAACGACCTGTAACTATGTTGCCAATAAAGAATCTGAATCTGAATCTGACAAGGAGTTTGTTTGTATCGAGTATTTTTTGCGCAAGGAGGTTGTAAAGCACTGAGATGGAGGTCGAATATATTGGTGTGTTCTTTTTAAATTCGAACACCTGAATAGTGATTAAATACTGCTTTTGATTCACTGTTTTCAGTGAATAAAATTTTTAAAGGGGGAAAGATATAAAAAAGAAATATTTTCAGGATCAAGTACCCGCATCTGCCGTGCCTCTGGGTGGGTTTAAGGAACAAGAGCATTTACTATCCACTGGAGTTGTGTGTCGTCACCTACGGACAGGTAATACTCGTATAACAACATCATCAGCCTAATCTAGTCCACTGCTGGACATAGGCGTCCCCTTTTAAGTGCCATAACCGACCCGAACTCGAAGTCAGAATGTCTTCGAGGCTGAATCGAATTATGGGCCATTTTATGTAGGTAGTACATAAAAAATATAAATTAGCAAATAACAACATTATTACTACTTAATGCTGGACAATCATCTAGCCCCAAGCTAACCTTGTGTTATGGGCACTAGACGACGGATATACGAGTACATAATACAAATCCTATCATAGCTTCTTTAATGTAGACGGTCCTTCCATCATCGAAACCATGATATAATAATACAAGGTATGCCCAAGCCTACGTCATATCCGCTACGGTGGTTCTCAAACTTTTTAAGTTTTGGGAGATTCGAGATCTAGATCTAGGTTTTAGGTTTTCCATGAAATTCTTCAAACTAAGTCTCCATAATTTTAGCAACGCTAATGAGCTCTGCACATGGATAAATCAATTTTATCCCTGAAATGAAATTTATCTAATCGCAGGAACATTTTTCAGCCACAGATTCTCTTTTCGGGAATTTAAATAACCTTATTTTACCGCCCTTCACACTTACAGTTACGGATAGAGTAACCACCCATTTTATTTTTAAGCTCTCGGAGTAGCATACCTTATATTATTTTACCATGATCGAAACCGAACCTTGATAAATTATGCCGTTTAGAGTTCCGTCCCTCTAAATTAATGCTGATCATCAGCGGATGCTGATGCTGATTTTCGCAACAACCCTGATTGGTACATAGAAGACACCCAGAACACACGGAAAAAATATTTGTAGATCGTAAAAACATTTGTCCCAAGCTGAGAATCGAACCCGCAACCTTCTGCGTCGCAGGCGGACCTTCGCCCATCGGTCGTCGTCGGTCGGTAGTCTATTCATTATTTAACGTGTGGTTTCATTCCAGGCAATAAGGAAACAACTGAATGAGACCCAACTGGCCACAATGGTACGCGAGGCCGCCACGCCACCAAACGAGCGCCTGCGCAAGATCGAGGAAGTCGCTGCGAGTGTAAGTACACACACTTCATCTATCTCATCTACAGCCTATACCGGTCCACTGCTGGACGCTGACCTCCTGATTAACGCTTTATTGGCCTTTGTATCGTGCACGCTGTGTGGTGCCGGCTTAGAATTTGCACCACCCCAACTCTCGCGGGTGTCGTCAGAGGCGACTAAGGGATATCCACAGGGGGCGGGCAGCAGCGCCCCCTGTAGAACAATTCTACTACAGTACTGCGATTTCCAATACGCATGCCCAGCGTGGGGATTATAGGCATTAGAAAGAGGGCCTGCATCCAGCAGAGGACCAATAGAGGCTGTTGAGGTGAGGTGAGCTGGCCTTTGTAACATGGGGGGGTAATGCCCATAATCCCCACGCTGGGCATGCGGGTTGGGGATACACACACTTTTACATAATTATAAAATCGAGTTTTGCACCAAACTGACTGGCTTGCAGCAAACTGGCAGGTACCTACTCGTCCGCCATTTTGAAAATACTATTGGCGGCGAAAATAGTGTGAGCTAGTCATGCACTGAATGGCCTAAAGCATTTCTATGTCTTTGTCGCTTTGGTGCTGCACTTTAATGGCAATGTAAATATGTTACGAAATAAAAAAAAAAATATCTTCTAAAACCTACGGTTAAATAAATATTTTGTCCTATTTCAGATGAATTATAGCAATAATACTTACTTCAAGCACTTCGGCCTTAAGATCTCCAATTCATTCCTTCAAGTGGATGCCAAAGTGCTACACCCGCCAAATTTGAATTGCGGCGAACCAAGAGCTACATTCCCGGGGTAAGTTTTATAACCAACTAGCACCTGCCCGGGGCTTCGCACGCTCTTTTCATTGATCAAAAGTAGCTTAGGTTTTCCTGAGATGCTATCTTATCTCAATGAATTACGTTAGGATCGATTTGAGACAGATCCTAACGTAATGGTCTTGCCAAATTTCATACGGCCATTGTATATCTTGCCATTTACAGCTTAGCAAGTAACTTAAAGCGCGGTAAATAGTAGATTGTGTCACATCACATGGGACCAAAATAATGTATTTAGTTGCGAGAGCGATTTTTTGAGTTTAAATACCTAACCTTAACCATCTTCCATTGATTCTTTGAATAGATTACAAAATATACGACTTTCTAGTCACTAAGCCCAGCTGTGCAAGTACGCAAAAACCACTCATCCATAATGAGGATCCATAACGGTTTTAGTTGAGAATGCAGATTTATAGAGCTAAGAAACCCATAACAAACAGTGCAAAAATTTTTGTTCTACGACAAAAATTTACGAAGTTAAGACCAAATTACCAGCGAAGTTCACTTAGTGACCGCCGCGGGTTCGTGTGACGTCACTCGCTCGGTCGCCGCCCGTTAACCGTAGGCTGATATCAGTTTTTAGTGATTAACTCCGAAACTATAAGTTAAGGGAAAAAATTACAGAACCAAATAGACTCAGTTTTGAGAGACCCATCAAATGTTATTTTTTTTCATTCGTTTCCATTTCCTATCTCACCAATCTCTTTTTGTGCAGCCGGGGCCAATGGAACTCCACGAAACTGATGAAAGCAGAGGCTTTGACATCTTGGGGCTACATCGGCCTTGAGCTGTCGCCGAATGCGTGTAACTTCGAGTATACCAAAAGCTTAGTAAGTATCACACTTTACTCAAATTGTTGAAATTATATTTGCTTTTTACTACCTATCAAAAGTGTAAGCAAATTTTCGTTGTAGACCTACTTAATGAATCTCACTTTGGAAATCAAAACAAGAAGAGATAAGAGAGGATAGTAAGAGATAAGAGAGACAGTCAATGTTCATAAGTAAATTCAAAAATTGCCGTATGAAATCCTAAATAATAACCTTGCATGATAGACACCAATTAACCACCTGGGTGGTGACCTTAAAGGCGTAACGGGTGAAGTTCCGCCTGCGACGCAAGAGGAAGCACGTTCGATTCCCGCCACGTGACTAACACTTGTACGATCTGCAGATATAAATATTTGTTCTGGGTCCAGACCCATAGATAGGTTTTCTTATGTTTTCTATGAGTATCAGTTACAGAAACCTATAACACAAGCTCTGCTCATTTCGAGGCTAGATGATGATGTGTGGATTGTCAAGCATTATTTTATTTATAACTTTGTTTTCCTAGATATTGCAAACCGGCCGCAGTATGGGCATGCAGGTGACTGAACCTACAACTGTCGCATTCAACGTACCGCTCAAAGACCTACGCTCTATGTTGTACAAGGCGGCCAACGACCAAAAAGTCAGGCTGATGTTCGTAGTCGTACCGGTGCGAGGGAGAGAACACTATCACAGGGTAAGAAACATAGTGAATGAACGAATATGAATAAGAAATCTTTACTTATAGCAACAATTAGTATTGTACTAAGCTATTTACTTAAATTAAAGAACGCCTTAAGGGACGGACGACTTTCCCATACAAACGTAATACCAAAATTATTTGTAATTTGAGCATATTTTCACCATGGTCTGCTATTAATTGTATTAATTGTATTAAATAGTATCAATCTGGGTTCCGGCCCCAAGTTTTTTTTTAAATACCTTTCTGAAATGAAATTAAACCGAATCGCATTTTTACATAAAAAAATGAATGTTTTCTTAGTATTTGTGTAGATAAGTAATATAAAAAAATCTTGTGGCAGGAACCTAAATAAATACTTTTCTAATACAAATTATAGCAAACCACAGTGAAAATATTCTCAAACTACAAATCATTATGGTACTACGTTTGTATGGGAAATTCATCCGTCGCCCGACCCTTAACAACTACATAACTACTTAAAAATTAGAAAACATAATGTCATCCATGACAAATGTTTGTACGATCTGCAGATTTTGTTAACGGGAGTTCTGGGTGTAATACTAGCCGCTGCCCGCGGCTATTCCGCTATAGAAAGTAGCCTATGTCCGTCACCGCAATACCATCTATCTCCATGCCAAATTTCATTATGATCCGTTCAGCCGTTTAGGCGTGAAGAGGTAACAGACAGAAAGAGATTTTATAATATTAATATGGATATTGTATTAATTATATCAGTTACCTGGTACCCATAACACAGCAAGCTAGCTTAGGGTTAGATGATGCTGTGGATTGTCCAGCATTATTTATTTATTATTTTAATTTGTGTTTAGGTGAAGCAGCAGGCTGAACTCGACGTCGGTATACTGACGCAGTGTATAAAAGACGCGACCGCAGCGAGGCGCATGAACCCGCAAGTTATAAAGAATATACTGTTGAAGGTAATTAACAAAGAAAATTACAATAAAATAATGTAAACAAATTAGAACTAGTTATTACAATTGAAACAATTGAGCTACCTGCAATTGAAGTACCTGCAGTTGCAAACAATCTACAGGTAGCTTAACTAATCTATATCAATACCAGTCGGAAGCGTCCCGAATAATGTGATGCGCTGCGCCAGATACTCACCAGCTCTCGGGTCACGCGTCGTTTCGACGTCTGGTCGTCTCAGATATTGTTTTTTTTTAAACCCAGATAGCTTCGGCACTTCGGGAGTCAAGGCCTCGGCACCCCTACGGACCTAGGTCCGTGCCGAGGCTCTAGACTCCGGCGCTCCCCTTGGAGTCGGTCTCTTTTCCAAGGGGAGCAAATTTGCAGGCTCTGACGAGACCTGCATATTTGCTTCACTTGAGATCCTTGGCCAAATCTGCCATCACACCAGCCCTCACGGATGTCCTAGGAAGATGGGAAGGCGCAAGTGTGTTGACGCATGTAGCGTCCCACACAATGATAGATAGTTGATTACAATATCATTTACTGTTTTACTAGTTTGTACCCACGGCTTCGCATGCGCCATACCCGGATAAAAAGTTTCCTATTAATAAGTCCACCTTAACTCTTCCTTCGGGTGTCGTAAGAGGCGTCTAAGGGATGCCTACCGAGGGATGGGCAGCAGTGCCTCGCGCAAAACAGCGAACGGCGAACGGGTAAAATAACTCGCTACTGCGCAGCCACTCGCGCGTACTTCCGAGAAATCATAAAGATTTTCGCGTATTATACCTATTTATTTCCTATCTTGTTTGATACATACTGGGTTAAGAACCAAGCACCTATGTTATTAATGTAAATATGTCTTGCTGTGATGAATACTTTTTTACTTTACTCACTTATCAAGTGTGTTCACAGGTTAATTCCAAGTTGATGGGGATCAACCAATGTCTGGACAGCAAGAGCACCCCCAGATGTATCCAGACAGGCGGCGTGATGATCGTTGGGGCCGATGTCACTCATCCCTCTCCAGACCAGGTAACATCATTATTTATACATTTATTCACGATATACGTTTTAGATTTTTTTTTCTCAAAAGAATATTAATCTATAAGTACTAATATTATAACATTTTGTCTGTGAATAAAGGCTTACTATATTAAAAAGAGGAAAGATTTGATTGTTTGTTTGTTTGTATTGAATAGGCTCGGAAACTACTGGACCGATTTGAAAAATTCTTTCACCGTTAGGAAGCTTTCTTTTCAGGGAGTGACATAGGCCATATTTTATCCCGGAATTCCTAGGCCTAGATCTCGGTACTTACGGGATCCTCGTGATAAATAACTCTAATTACAAAAAAATCTACATTTTTTCTGCGGTTCCTTTAGTGTGAAAACATCATTGAGAAAAAAATAACAACAAAATCATGTTAATAAGCACTCACTTGATTTTTCCGCTTATTATATACGAGTTTTCGGAACGGGGTGGTGCCGTTCCGAAAACGTATGCTCTGTCCCGCTCCTATGAACGCGAAATCACATCATCATCTAGCCCCAAGCTAAGATTAGCTTAGCTTGGGGCTAGATGATGATGTGTGGATTGTCCAGCATTCCTTATTTATATCTCAAGACAACATTAAAAAGGGTTAAAAATGAACAATATAATCAAAATCAACTGGTCCTTACTTTTCAATCAATCCCTTGTTCACACAAATTGTTTTAATTTCCAGCAAAACATCCCGAGCATTGCAGCGGTCACGGCTTCCATTGATCCGAAGTGCTACTTGTACAACATTGAACTCAGTATTCAATCCCCGAAGGTTAGTTTGGACTATAATAAAAATTGAACTCTAAGTAGGAGCAAATACTGTGCTAATTTGCTTATAAACTACTTACTACTTCTGTACTCCGGAGGGTTTTAAACCCTTCTCAAGAATTATCATATATATCATAGTCTCCATACGTTTTTTGTTAACTTGACTAAAGAATTACAAATTATTCCCCTAAAACTCACGCATAACGGACGAACTTGAGTCTAAATGCGGACACAAGAGTACATACTAACAAAACCAAGTTACCCAGAGAAGGAACCCTCGCTTTTTAATACAAGTTTCGACTTGGCAAGAGCGAGGAACTCATTAGCGAGGCATTAAAATAGGTCTTTTTCATAACCTCAACCTCAACAGCCTGCATTGATCGACTGCTGGACGCAGGCCTCCCCCTGATAAGCGCCTTGTTGGCTTTTATCTCATGGGGGGGTAATGCCCAAAATCCTCACGCTGGGCATGCGGGTTGGGGATCGCAGATGGGTCGTTAAAGTGGAGTTGGAGCGGTGCAAATTCTAAGCCGGCACCACATAGCTGTACAATCATGTACAAATTATCGACTAAATCTGTACTTAAATTTTGAAACGTTGATGTGTTACTTATGACAAAATAAACATATTTATCTTTATCTATTTTATACTCTAACATAAATGCCTAAAACTATTAAACTTTTGAATTATCTACCCTTGTATAACAAGTGCTTAAAATGATTAACTACTGACTTGTCTTACCCTGTTATAGGAGGAAGAAATCAAGGAATTCTCCGAAATAATGGCCGATCACTTGAAAGTGTTCATGCAACACAACAACGGCAAGATTCCAAAGAAGATCTACGTATTCCGCGACGGAGTGTCCGATGGGCAATTTGGACAGGTTAGTAGAGAACAAGGCAACACTATTTGTAAAGCTACTTTTTTTAGGGTTCCGTTCTTCAATAGGAAAAAAGGAACCCTTATAGGATCACTTTGTTGTCCATCTATCTGTCTGTCCGTCCGTCCGTCTGTCAGTTTGTCAACCCCCTTTTCTCAGGAATGCATGGAGGTATCGAGTTGAAATTAACATCAAATACTTAAGTCCAGAACCTCTTGGAGGATCGATATAAATTATTTGCGCCTTTCTTTCCTTTATTTGGGCATATAGCACAAATATCCGAAAACCATAAATTTGTAGTTTATTAAAAAATTACCTTTGATTCTCGCCATGGACCAAAAACTATAGGATACTTCACGTTGACCTAGCATTATAAAATTTGGCAAGAGGCAAGGTCTTTTAGCACATGTCAAGGGAAAATCCGAAAACCGTTTATTTGTAGTTTTCTCGCCATGGACCAAAACCTACAGGAGGGTACCTACTCCCCGTTGACCTAGAATCATGATATTTGGCACAAGGTCTTACAATTATTCGGAACCCTTAGTGCGCGAGTCCGACTCGCACTTGACATTTTATTTATTGTCTAGAATAGAGTTCCGAAATTCGGGACTTTTTATTGGAAATATCCTCTTCTCAAGGATCTTTCTACAAAAGTTCTTAAATAATAATAGTTTTTGAGTTATTAACGTAAAACTAAACATCTTTTTTTGTCCATATTATTTTATTACTAGCAATTGCAATTTTTTGTATGCTTATAAATCCTCTAGATGATTTTTTCTATACGTCATTCGCAATCGAATGAGGTATCGAACATATTTTTGGGGGCTTGATCAAGAATTAACACCATTTTGAACTTGTTCTCTCTTTAAACACGACAAAGCTAGATGTACAAGCATAAGTATCTTTTGTGTTTATTTCACTAAGAGCCCTATTGATTTTTCCTACTACATGTTTTATTAACTGTATGTATTTTTCAGATAATGAATTCTGAGCTTACGGGATTGCTGACCGCATACGCTAGATTCTCGAAGGAGAAACCAGAGGTTCTTTTCCTACTGGTACAAAAAAGACATCATACGAGGTAAATCTAAATTTTTGTTGCGACTGTTGAGAAAAAAATGTAGAATTTTAGGAGCCAAGACTCTCCACATGGTCCATGACGGTTGGTTCTGGCGCCAGCTCTAAATTCTGGGGTGGGCACTGATCCATCCCGGGGTGGGTTGTGCCCCCCAAGTCCACACTTATAGAAAATCATGGTCTGATTGCACCCCCCATTTTTCGGTAGTAGTCTTGACACACCCTGTATACGCATATGCCTATATTTACTTTCAGATGCTTGATTGAAAACCGTTGACAACTGCTATGGTTCCTATTATTTATTGTAACATTTCTCTGTTTTAGACTCTTCGGCCACGATAGAAACAATCGCGTTGTTAATGTCGACCCGGGCACGGTTGTGGACACTGAAATAGTTCATCCTAAGGAGCTGAACTTCTTTTTGGTAAGTGTTATTAATTTTAACCGGAAAAAAATCCATAGTGTGTCTCTCATTTTGATCAAATGAGATTCTGCTAGATTATGCATACAAATATCAGTTACAAACTCGAGTCGACAAAGAATGTTCGACGACCTCTGTGGCGCAGCGGGCGAAGGTCCGCCTGCGACGCAGGAGGTTGCGGGTTCCATTCCCGCCTCGGGACAAATGTTTGTACGATCTGCAGATATTTGTTCAGGGGTTCTGGATGTTTTTCTATGTATAATAAAAAATATCTATCTATGTAGTGTAATGTATTAAGTATATCAGTTATCTAGTACCCATAACATAAGCTCTGCTTAGCTTGGGGCTAGATAATGCTGTGTGAATTCTCGAGCATTAAAAAAAGAATGTAAGCTATAACATATCAAATAAATATTCGAAATAAATCGCAGGTTGTAATAATTATCAACATAGATTATTTCTAGTTCCCGCAATCGCCAACTTATATCTCAAAAAAGATACTTATTCCAAACGGGTGTGTCTCCCCAATTTTGTATGGCTCCCCAAGTCTATGGTTAGTAAATAAGTGTAACTCAAGCATTCGCACCACTATGATCCATACATTTGTAAGTAACATAGAACTCTGATAGTAAATGTTAGTTTTCTTAGGATATGTACCTACTAAAATTAAATAAAATTATGATGCTGTGTGTATTGAAACTTATTAAACATAATTAATGAAACGTAGGGAAAATAATAACAAAAGGTACGCGATAAATAATCATTGGCTGTGAGTGTGGTCCAGCATTATTCATTCATGTACTTTCGCGCAGGTATCCCACACAGCTATAAAAGGCACGGCGCGCCCTACCCGCTACCACAGCGTTTGCAACGACGGAAACATCCCACAGGACGAAGTGGAGCAGTTGACATACTATCTCTGTCACTTGTACTCTCGCTGCATGAGGTATGTAATGCAAAAGATAACTTTCTACTATAAAGAGCAGGAACACTAGACTTTATGAAGCGCGCGCGACAAGGACGATCTGAACAAAATCTGAAGCGCGCTTGAAGGTAATAGAAGCGCGCGTTTGGGTTTGTACTGTTGTATGGGACTATAAACTAGCCAAACTCGATGTGAAATGTTTTAAACAATCCACGACACAATAGTAAATTCTATCATAAGGGAGCAAAATAATATTTTTACGGCGAGGGCGCTTTTTTGAATCCAGAGGGAAGTGAGGGATTCTTTAGTAGAATCCTGAACGTAGCGAGGGATTCAAAGTACATCGCCCGAGCCAAAAATATATTTTGCGCCCGAGTGATACACTCTACTTTTCATCTCCAACTATGAGAAAATAAAAGGCGCCTCATATTTTACTGTAGTATTATTATTTAATAAAACAGAGTCAGATAACTAAATTGAAATTAAATAGTATCTAATAATAAAACAACTAAAAACTTAATTTTCATTAGAGACATTTTCGCAATTATGAAAATTTATTGATATAGTTTTATTAGGAATTAGAATTAGAATTCTTAGAGATTAAGAATGAATTCAGAATTCTATACTTTGACTGTCACTTGAAGAACTCATTTTTCAAAACAAAACCATGAACAATCTGTCAAAATTGACGAAAACGCGTTCGCGCACAGTAGTTCGCGCGTTTTTAATTTGATTTTTTTTTATTCTGTCGGCGCCGGCGTCGCGACTATGGGCCGTCGTACCAGCCAGTTCAAACAATATTTTCGTTCTATATCGATATTTCTTTGGCGCTGAACACTAAGATGTTACAAATTCAAAAAGTGCACGGTAAATATAATTGCGGCGCACTTATAAAGAGGATAAAAACGCATTACTGCCCGCTAAAAGTTTCTTACAGAAAACACCACACTTGGGTGCACTTAAAGGCGAACCAAGTCGTCCTTTTCGAATAGATGGGATGAAAAAAACTAAAACTCACTTGCTTGGCGTCGTGTGACAGGCTCCTACGAACGCGAAATCCTATGCCAAACCTTTTCACAAAATGGCGAGCCATGCGCCCTCTAAATAAAATAAATACAATACAATACCAAATCCGTTTTAATTTCAGGTCCGTGTCATACCCGACACCGACGTACTATGCCCACCTCGCGTGTCTGCGGGCCAGATCTCTCACTTTGTAAGTATCTAGAATTAATCCCTGAAAAACTCTTTGAAGTCCTTTCAATGAAAAATGGTGTTTTGGATTATTACTGACCATTCTTACTAGCTGCTGGTCGCGGCTTCGCTCGCTCTTCCCGAGATAGAAAGTAGCCTATGTCCCCAGGAACCATCTATCTTCATGCCAAATTTCATTAAGATCCGTTGAATCGTTTAGGCGGGAAAAGGAAACAGACATATAGGCAGACATACAGATAGACACACAGACAGACAGACAGGCAGACAGACAGAGTTACTTTCGAATTTATATCAATATTGAGTATGGATGAAAGAAATAATCGGCGCGATGTTAAATGCCGGTGCAAACCGAAAGCTAAGCTTACCTAGTTTTTGTGTAGCTGGTATAGCAAACTTAGTTTTGGCTAACCCCGCCATAGCTGACGCATTATCGTATGCTAAGTTAGCTCTCGTTTTTAACCGACTTCGGCAAAAGGAGGAGGTTCTATGTTCGGCTGTATGTATTTGTACATTATTCATAAAAAAAAATATTCTTGCTATGCACCAAAACGTGTAGGGTACTTCCCGTTGATCTAGAATCATGATATTTGGCAAGAAACAAGGTCTTGCAATTAAACGGAACCCTTAGTGCGCGAGTCCGACTCGCACTTGACGTTTTATTTTATTTCCTGTACGTCATCTCCCGTTGTTTTTTTACTATTATAAGAGTAGACCTCCAGATCACGCATCTGGCCGCGGAAATCTGTACCGCGGTAATTAAAAGATATTAATGAAATGTTTGTTCACAGTGGTCAATCATTTGACAACAAAGTATTGGAGACTAAGCCTCAGCGACTTCGCGTCATGGATAAGATGCTGCGCAGTAGCCGAATGTTCTTCGTCTAATCTCATACACACCACCACTGTTTCACTAGAACACTGTTGTGTATTTACCCTATTTATAACTTACCATACTAATATTTTTAATATACATACATAATCAAACAATCAATTTACGTTTAGCAAGCTGGTGGTCAACTTTTAACAGGGTAAACTCGTCCTATATTCTTGTCTCATACAATAAACATATGTAACTTATATTACCCAGCTGTTAGTAAACATGGTGAAACCATCTTACATATATATATATAATCTTTTCTTATGAATAGTGCATAGTTTTTCTAGATTACCCAACTGTATCCAGTTAAAACAAAGTGTGTAGCTATGCTATTTTATAGTTACACTCATTGATACATAATTGGTGTTAATCAATATATTGTAACAAGAACCTAAAGATAATTTAAAAAATACAAAAAAAAAATTACAATAGAAATAAATTTTACGTTATATTAGCATCCATTGGGATCAAGTGTGATCTGCAAGGCTATTTAGACTCTCCGCTACCGAGACATCGACTCGGAATCTGACACAGATTCGCGCGAAATCCAAATATTTTAGCGTTTTTATATATTTTCTGCGTTCTGCAAGAAATTAAACTACCAGAAAAGTAGATTTCTACAAATTGTAGACCATTTTACATGAACCTATGTAAAAATAAAGTATGATATAATGTAGAAATTAGCCAGAGTGCGAGGCTTACGCACTATAATAACAAAAACCTATGATATAATGTAGTTTTTGGTAATATGCTGATTTTCAGTAATAAAGCTCTTATATCACACTAATATTATAAATGCGAAAGTTTGGATGTATGGATGGATAGATGTTTGTTACCTCTTCACGCCAAAACTACTGAACGGATCGGGCTGAAATTGTAATAGCTCTGCCCGCCGCTACGCACGCGTTTTTTCTATAGAAACGCTTAAAGGTGATTTCTATCCTATGGGAACTGATTTATGGGATAAAAAGTAACCTATGTTTTATTCCAGGCCTAGAATTATCTTATCTGTATGCAAAATTTCAGCCCGATCTGTTCAATAGTTTTGGCGTGAAGAAGTAATAAACATCCATCCATACATCCATCCATCCAAACTTTCGCATTTATAATATTAGTGTGATGGAAAACTACTTGTCTGGTTGTTCAATTCCACGTAAAACGCAGAAAATATTAAAATCCGCTAAAATATTTGAATTTCGCGCGAATCTGTATCAGATTCCGAATCAACGACTCGGTAGCGGAGAGTCAATAGACCTGGTGATTTCGACCTCGCCCTGTTAATTGGCATTTGTGTTATCAAAATCCAATTGATACTTATGATTTTATTTAATGTGAAAGCTAAATCAAAACGTTATTATTTATTTGAATTGTGATACTGTTTCGTGTTATATTTTTTAAGATTATGAAACCTAGATCTAAGAATTGAGTGTGGTGTTTAACATTAATTTTCTTCTTCTATGTGCTGTTAAGATTATATTCGAATAAATGTAATAGTTTTAGACTGCTAACAATATTTTACGCACTATTTAGATAACATCAGGATATTAAAGGTATTTCAACACAGTTATCCTTTTTGCTAAGAATATGCTAACTATTATCTTATAATAAAATATATAAAGTTTTATATTAATGTATAAAATTAGGACACTAAATAAATGTGTATGTAAAATCTCGTCGTGCGACGAAATCGTATCGTTCATTCGTACGATCGTAAGCCAATTGGGACAACGCCTTAGAAAGTACTTTCGAAAATTTTTTTAAATTACTGCAACCTAGACTAGCTAACAGTACATAGTATCCATAGATCATACCTACTGCTTTTCAATGGACTTTGTTTTTCAAATTGCAATAAAGTTTTCTAGAAACACAAAATGATTGTTTTAGTTCTATTTATAGTTTAATCATCGATCTAAGTAAAATTCGGGAGATTGGGTACTAGTTTTTCGAAAGTGGAAGGTTCAAATTAGGTGCAATTAGGTCCACCCATCTCAGACATAGTAGGACCGGCGGCGTTCGTGTTTTGCTTGCGTATTATTGTGTCGGTCGCACTTCGGTCTATAATAGGTATGTCATTCCATCTTTGTTGTTCATTAGGTAGGTATGTATATTGAAAAATATTGGAAATAGCGTCTGCGTTTAGTTAAATAAATAACATAAATAAATAAATAATGCTGGACAATTCACACAGCATTATCTAGCCCCAAGCTACTAGTATAGTATTATAATATCTGTGCCCAAGCTAAGCAGAGCTTGTGTTATGAGTACTAGATAACTGATATACATAATACAATACACTACATAGATAGATATATTTTATTATACATAGAAAAACATCCCGAACCCCTGAACAAATATCTAGTTGTAACACAACACCGGCCAATTTGTTAAGTTAGCGCTGGGAGAACGTACTATACTCGTATCTACAGAATTTTACTTATATCTACGAGAATAGTTACCTTTTCTTCAGGAGTTACGTAGCTTCACTAATGGAAGAGACAAAACTTATGCAACTAGCTTACATTTGGTGTGATAATTTTTATTAGTGAAAGATATTTTTATAGACGTTCTTCTTCGAAATGCACTTATTTCTGAGGATCATGCACTATCTAATAAAAGAGTATTTGTATTGTATTCTATCTACACAAGAGGATAGCATTTTACACAGCTAACCTGTAAAACTCTAATGTAGGGGAATCTTTCGTTTTCTAGCTGTTAAAAATTTACAAATTACAAAGCAAGGTCCGAGCGCATTAATTCTCTCGGTCATGCATGATTATTGTGCTACGTTTAACTAGTCACGTAGTATTTATTCTCGGTACCTACATACGTAGGTTAACGGCCCAGCGTGGGGATTATAGGCATTACCCCCCATGCGATAAAAGCCATGCCTATCATAATTCCAAAATTTAAAAAAAGTGTTGTATGAAAGTAAATAAAATGTCTTATTTGAACCCTAATAATTCCTATTTTAGCATAAATAACTTGATTTAATTTGTATAAGGCTCAGGTCGGAAAAGGATAAGGCGCTTATCAGGGCCTGCGTCCAGCAGTGGATCAATACAGGATGTTGAGGTTGAGATTGAGGAGGTTAAAGGTAGGTACCTACGTTGTTCATAACATGAAGAGTTCAAACACAGTAAAATAATTCAGCATTACCTAATAGCGATCAGAAATTACCGCTAAAACAAACTACATAGGTAGATACTACATACTACTGCACAGGGATCCGCTTTGTGACACCACACATACTTTTAAGGGTATCGTTTTCGACTAACTCGAACTCGTAGATTACGAAAAAGATGTCCATTTCAAAATCCAAGATGGCTGACATTTTTGACGTGACAACGTCTTATAATTCGATAGAGCCGGCTGCACGCACGAAAAAACATGACGTCATACGGCGTTACCTCATGCGGCGTTACCTCGCTCTGAGACGTTGTCACGTTCAACTATCGTCAGTAAACCGACTTTACAGACAACCAATTTTTTTATTAACCCATGGTCAAACCAACTTCAATTCACTTGTATTTAGGAAGAATTTGGGAATTTCTTGATATTTAGCCCAAAATCTCAGATAGTTTTTTCATAAGATCAATAGAAAATGGTTTACGATAACGCAAATTACTTTCCCGCTAGTTTTATGATATTGTCCCTTGTAGAACGCAGAAAAAAAATTAAACCACAAAAATTTTGAATCTCGCCTACTACGAAATGATCAACCTTAAAATTATCTGTTGGTAGGTGAAGTCGTAAGTACAGTCCGCAGCAAATCAAAATTGACAAACTGGATGACCTTACAAGTAGGTTGCTTTTCGTTCCTAAGCGGCTAAGCGCATCACTTGACTCTCATCACCTGCATACCTACAGCTAGATCGATTCACCATAATATATTACTACTACTTACCTACCGAGTTCGACAAAAAGGATTTTCAAAAATAGGAAATGAAGCCCGGAAAATTGAAATATTCGGTAAAACTGGGTTATCTTAAGCATCGAATTTTTGGACAGGAAAACGATTCTAGAATTTTAGACAGCTAGTTAACAAATCTTGATTAAATAACTTGTATTATGGGCACTGATAGACGTTATGCAATGCAATACATAGATAGATATTTTTTATTATACATAGAAAGCATCCAGAAGACCCTGAACAAATATCTTGACCTTTTCTAAGTGTAGGTAGGTACATTTATTTTATTGATGGAAATAAAGAGTTTTTGATATTGATATTGATATCAGTTTGATGCTGACCGTACCACCAAACTGCATTCTTGTTACGGTCATCCATGGTCAGTCAGTATTGATGATAATGGCTTATTGATTTATCATTATAAATTGAGCAACAAATTGATAGATCTGTATCAAATTGTTGCGCGAGTGCTTATATATTATACACCTTTATTGAACCACTACCTACCTAGGTACTTCTAAAGAGGCTGCCTCGTTATTTATCGTAGCACTATCGGTTACGGAAATAACACTGACAGCTGATCCGTAGGTAGGCAGTAGGTACTTACATGATTCTACAATTGCATAAAAATAAATGTAGAAGCAGTTTTTATAATATAAAAAAAATACCTACCATACCGTTTTCCGCTTGAAATTTTGGAGAGACTTCCGCCAAATTTGGAATGCGGAAAATAAACCCTAAATCTAAATAAAATACCTACCATACCGGTTTCCGCTTCAAATTTTGGAGAGACTTCCGCCAAATTTGGAATGCGGAAAATAAACCCTAAATAAAATCGCTAGGTACCTTTAAAAAAGGGTAGTGATGTGTAGGCTAGTGCTACCTACCTGGCCTAGACCTCTAGATATGAGCAGCACTAAGAAAGGATAATTGAAACATTTCTGTGGGGTTGCGATGCGAGAGAACTGAACAAACGAGAAAAGAAATCTCACTACTCCAGTCGACTAAACAAACGAGAAAAGAAATCTCACTGGTTCATGACTAGTCCAGTCAACTAAACTAGACCACTGAACTAATGGGAATAGACGAGAAATTCCAGGGCCAGCTAGCTCTATTGTTGATGATAATGATGATACGTTGGAATCTAGAATTCTAAATCCACAACACGATATATTCAGTTCATTATCAGTAGCAGACAGAAAGGACATTGAACGTCTAGTTCCGATTCGAGGAAGTGATCACAAGGCCGGCATCCTTCCTTCCGATAACGATTATCCTATTCTAAATAAAGAGTAGGTATTGGTTTAATTGATAATTTGATACTTGCATTAATTAGCTGGTGCACGGGTGCGGCCGTTGAGTCAGATTTCCGTATTTCTTGGTATTGGTACCTACCTACTGACTCAAAAACGTTGCATTGGATGATTAAAATTAGGTAAAAAGCTCGTAAATTCAGCGATTTGTAAAGTACCTAGACAAGTACTTTACAAATCGCTGAATTTACGAGCATTTTTACAAGTGGTGGCGTAAGAGTGGTGTGGTAGGTAAGTAAGTAAGTACCTATTCGAAAACTGATGACTGTACCTAACTACCCACTAATCCTACACGTATAATATGTTACCAAGATTTCAATTTAGTAGGTTTGGTACAGAGCTTGCTGTGCTGTAGCTTATAGCTCCTTAACGCATTCACTGCCTAGCCTCGGCAAAGCGGCGGCGGCGGCGGTGACGCGCGGTCGCCGCCGTCGTGCTGGGACATTGTAAATAATCAAACGTTAATTAAGGAGAGTTAGTAACACTTTCATAAACCAAGACGCGGTTTATGAAAGTGTTACTAACTCTCCTTAATTAACGTTTGATTATTTACAATAGCTAATTAGGGCACCTATCGGTTTCCAAATTAAACTGAATAACATTCCCTCCACAAATAATTTTCTTATGTGTGCATGCTAACCGGGTCATTACCTCTAGGCGTACGTACCTAGATAGTCTAGGTCAATTCTCTATCTACCTTTTATTATAGTCTAGACTACTATAGTCTATGGTATAGTCATGGACGTTTAAGGAAGTGAGTTTATGTGGTTTCTTATCTCGTAGCAATTTCGTAGCACATAGCGCGCGTTGATGTGTTTGATATCAATGACGCTATGAAACCGTCCTCTGACTTTTACGTTTTTTTTCACTGTTGTATATTTTTATCTGTTTATTTTCTCCCGGATACCAATGTTCAGTGAAGAAGTTCGTGGCGTAGCGCGTTAGTATATTATATTATTATATTTTAGTTTATTTTAATGTACTACTTGTATAGCCACATTCTTGCGGTTTTGAGGGTTGATGCCGGACTATCCTCGACGGCGTCTTCGGAAGCTGGACTGTCTCTCCTTTACATACTCCTTTACATTCCCACTTCGACAAATATTTGTACGATCTGTAGATATTTGTTCCGGGTGTTTTCTATATAGGTACCTATAGCAAAAAAAAATATCTCACTATTATGTATTATGTACTTACTTAATAAATCTAGTACTCATAACTAGATTTAGTACATAATTACGGGTAAATTAAATAGTAAGAGTGCATTCAGTACTTGCAACCTACACCTGGCATTGAGTGCACACCCTTGTAAACAAAGTTTTATAATAAAATAAATAATAAATATAAATAATAAATATAAATAATAAATAAATAAATAATGCTGGACAGTGCACACAGCATCATCTAGCCCCAAGCTAAGCAGAGCTTGTGTTATGGGTACTAGATGACTGATATACATAATTAATACATTACATAGATAGATATTTTTTATAATACATAGAAACGACCAAAACACCCGGAACAAATATTTGTAGATCGTACAAACATTTGTTCCAAGGCGGGAATCGAACCCGCAACCTCCCGCGCCGCAGGCGGACCTTCGCCCGCCGCGCCACCGAGGTCGTGTCATTTCTTAATTTTTCTAATCTGTGTTAAAAATGCTTATAAACTTTCGTCACTGCTTTAAATGGACGTTCTGAAATAATGTTTTTTTTTTTTTTCATAACACCAGCTCTGCTAACTTTGGGGCCAAATGATGCTGTCGTGCTGTGTGGATTGACCAGCATTATTATTATTTTCATCTCAGACTGGCATCTGGACTTTCGACACGGCCAAGGATGAAAAGTTGTAGATAGTGCTAATTTCCTATTGCTGATCTTATTGAAATAAACAAGGAACCTAAATTCCTGAAACAGAACCAACGAATGGTTTCCGTTCCTTATTCATGCATACAGAACTCCAAAACGTTAGATAACAAGTAAAATTTTACCAACAGAGGTAACAAACGCAGAGCCTTCACCTTGCAGTGTTACCCGAATGGTCCGTGACGGTGAAAAACGTTATTTAATTCGAATCGGGGCCAAGTTCAGTGGAACCACCGATTTGTGTGATAATAAAATGTAGACAAAAGTTATGTCATTGGTTACGGAAGATTATTGTTAAAAGATAGGTAACCTAAACTTAAATAGTTAAAATAATATTTAACGCATTCACTGCCCAGCCTCGGCGGTGCGACCCGTAGGGGCGCGCCGCCGAAACACGAGGGTCGAGAGGCTCGTCTGCGTCTTGGGCCATGAAAGTGTTAAACTTATAAGTTACCTTTTTTGTTGGTAAGTTAAGAAAAGAAAGAAGGAAAGAAATTTATTTTATCACACAGTTAAACAAAAATTTAAAACTAGGAGAATACCCGCAATAAATATTGCAAATCGACCTGTGGAAAGAGACAATCGGCTAATTTGAAATTAGCCGATAACGGTCTACGAAGCCGAAATTAGTAATTTCGGCTTCGTAGAGCGTTATCTCTGTCGAACGCTATATATGTGACGATTTGTCAGTCGTTGTTCAAGTACGATAGAGTACGGTCGCGTCCAGTTCAAAATATAAAAAGTTGTTAACACCCCCAAATTTATGATCCACTGAAGAAATGTCTCACTTTCCAAATATAAATAGGTACGTTAACATGATGTGAACATGTTTTTTTTTATTTAACCCCAAGCTAAAGACAGAACTTATACTTAGTGAACAGGTTAAAAGTGCCTTTTAGAAATATAAAACAGATAAATTTCGGTTCCATCATCTTATGACTGATCTGACCGGTGAAAAATTATGAGAATATCAAGGAAAAAGTACCTACCTATATCTTGGTAATAAGGAAGAGTTCAGTTACCTGCTCTTAGATGTAATAATCATAAATAATTATTAAGTTATTAATAATTAATTTTATTGTCTATGTTCGATATTGTTTTGTGCTGTCTATGTTTGTGAACCAAATAAACCTACTTAAACAAAATTACATTGTTTTTTTGTCTTTGTTAAAAAAAATATTTTTAGGTGGCGTCGTCCGTCGCTAGAAGCGGTACCTAACCTACATTCACATGTAGAGACTATTCTATTGCAAATTGTTACGAGTAGATTGCTCTACCCTACCGGGGTTTAGACACGGTGTCCAGTCCAGTCTATAGTTATTTTAGTAGCAAAAACAAATCAAATAAATAAATAGCTTTTAATTGATTACCTACTTGCTAAACTTCAGAGGCTAAGATCATTGAACCATGGATGCGCTAACTGGGTCAGTGTCGCGATTCATCTTTAGCCTTTGCCATTTTTTATTACCATTTGAAAAGGAAGTGGACCATTCAGATAGCAATCAACCCATCGAAGTATGATTTTGGTATTTTAGAACCTCTCAATTGGATCATCAGCAGCTGCCGGTTTACCCACTGCTGGATATAGGCCTCCTGAACTTTGTGTTATCCACCACGGTCCTAGACTCTGCTAGCCACCTCCATTGACGCCCCACGATGCGTACCTACTATGTCGTCGACCAATTGGTTATCCAAGCAAATGGCTTATTTTTCCCTCTTATGCGGGAATTTTCAAGGGAGGAAACTGGAATAAGTCAAGAAAAATGACTAAAGCATGATGTGCAAGTGGTAATAAAGTTCGGTTACAACTTACGGTGATGGTGGATACATGTACTCGTATCTACACAAATGTCTAACAAAAAAGTACATTGAACAACCCTAATAGAATTTATGACTGTTTTTACATAAAACACAAAGCGCTTAAATTTCGTACTATGTTATTGTTCGCGACTGAACTCGGTACAACAACCCATACTAATTACCCTCATAAAAACTGAAGAACATGTAAAATTTATAGAAGCCCCTTTACGTATAACTAAAACTCTTTTAAAAGATTGAGTATGCCTGTTAATCTTACCGACGTTAACTGTACCTACAGGTATTTAGTAGTGTCTATGTGGCGGCAGCTAAGAATTCGCACCACTCCAACTCTTCCCGCAGGTGTCGTAAGAGGCGACTAAGGGATATCCACCAGAGGACGGGCAACAGCGCACCCTGCAGTTCAGATTCACTACTGAACTGGGATCCCCAACCCGCATGCCAGAGGAGGGGATGAGCAATAAGTACTCCCTAATGGTAAGAGCTAAAGTTCAAATACTAAAGTTCTTTGGGCACGTGGCACGGAATGAATACTCGACGGAGCGTCTCGTGGTACAAGGCAGAATTCAGGGCAAACGGCCCCGTAGTCAGTCTCCAACTAGATGGTCAGACCTTATAATGTCCCTAACACAAACCACCATGACCGATTCCACAATGCAACCGATAGACGAGCAGCTATTCATCAGGACCCCTCATCATGATCACGACCAACGATCACGAGCCAAAATGCACGAATAGGAAGAAGAAGAAGTAAGAGCAAACAGGCGCTTATCATGGGATTCCTATGTCCAAATCTGCTGCTGATATTGTCTAGTTAGTTAAAAGTGTTAGTATCTGATACGGAAGATTTTTATTATCTACGGATCTACGGCCATGACCGACCGATGAACTTCGATAACCTACGTAATAATTGTATGCGCGTAATTATAGCGTGCAAAGTAATTTCGATTGTTATGTCTGGCTTTTGGGTCAGAGTCAAACGTGGTTATTGGATTCAACTGAATTGGTTTCTGTTTTGTGCGTACCTGCCTATAGTAGGTATGAGCGATATCAATATCTTGTCAAGTTCAAATCCTTTAATTTAATTTATTAAATGGAGAAGGATTTGAAAGGTACCTAAGTATACTCTGAGGTAGTGTGAGTGTTTGTGTGTGTAAATTGTGAGACCCACACCTGGCCCCCAATTAAAGTAGCGAATGGCAATGGGGAAAGCAACAATGGGGATCATTTTGGCAGCCTTAATGGTATCTACATCTTATAAAACATGAATAAAACCAAAACTTTTTGGCTTAAAAATTCCTCCTTTCAAGTTTCAAAAGATTTGGACAGCGCTAAGGCTGCCAAAATGATCCCCATTGTTGCGTTCCCCATTGCCATTTGCTACTGTAATTGGTGGGCTGGTATGGGTGGGGTGACAATGCCTATCTGGGCACAGAGGTGGTCGTTCGCGGTTCCAACTGTGTCTGTCCTATCTGTGTCCTAATCGGGGGGAGGAAAGGTGATGGAAGAATGGGGTCGGCGAGTGTGTGGATCGGTGTGCTCGCCGGCCATGTATAGGAGGAAGAGGGGACGCCAGTCGGGCCGTGGATGTTTAAATGTTCTCGTGGTTCGGCGAAAATGGCGAGAGAGGGACACCGGAGAGGTTTTAGTGGGTATTACGTCCTTCTCAGGGCGTCGAGTCCCACATAATTCTGCCCCCCCCCCAGACCAGTTTATTCGTTAATGAATTTCCTCGCCGAATAAAAAATATAACAAAACTAAAAGGTATAGTTTTTAATCGACTCCGAAAAAAGGAGTTCTATTTTCGGCTGTTTGTTATATTTTATGTACTTATTTCGTTGATTTCTCGGTCATTTAAGGCAAATGCTCCCGAGGTGGTCTTTTAAAATTATCCCCGCGGGTTTATTAGTATTTATCCCTCAAAACTTACAAAACAGTATAAAATTAAGGGATTCGTCTATATAAACTGTCGTAGTTCGACAAATTCATTATGGATGTACCTAAGCGTGTTAAACGTTGGGGTTCTTCCAACACAAATAAGGTTCGTAGTTAACCCGCTAATGTACATCCGTAATGGATTCGGAGTCTGTTTTTACTTTTTATAAATAAACCAATCAATCTATATTCTAAGTATCAAATAATAAACGTCGCACCCTAGTATAATAAATAAGAAATATTTTTACTGAGCGAATAAGAAAACTTACAAATTTACAATTGAATCAGTTGAGATAACTGCAGATTGTTCAAAAAAATCTAAAGTAAGGTAAACCGATGATCGGTCGGAAGCGTCCTTATGACGCTCTGCCCCGCTGTGTGGTATGATGTCCTTTGTTGATAACTATTATTTAAACAGATCCATAGTGTATAATATCAATTCAAAAGTAACTCTTTCTGTTACCTTTTCAAACCTAAACGGCTAAACGGATCTTGATGAAATTTGACATCGAGATAGATGGTATCCCGGGAACAGATATAGGCTACTTTCTATCTCGGAAGAGCGTGCAAATCCGTGGGCAGCAGGTATTTCTCTGTAAATGCATGCAAAGCCACGAACAGAAGCTAGATAGAGTTAATAATCATAAATTCAATAATTTTAACGATCACGGTCAATTTTGGTGACTTGATTTCAAGTGCAGTACAAAAATATCTAAAGGATTTTAAAAAGTACTCTGGCATTGCCCTGTATTGGGCTGAGAGCAATCACCTTCGGTTACCTTCGGCTACCTTCGACTAATACGGAAGTCGTATCCAGTTTGCTCCGGTTTTTGACATTTCGAAATAGGATCAAATATCACATCGTAGTATAGATCTACGATGTGTTATTTGATCCCATTTCCAGGATAACAGTTCAACGGATAGGTCCGTTCTTTATTTGCAAGGAAAATGACAATGAAAGAATAGAACTAGTATTTAGAATTGAAACAGTTGAGCTTACTGCGGACTGTTGCAAACAATCTAGAGATAGCTCAACTGATCTATACTTAACAATATCAATCGGAAGCGTCGTAATCGCATCGGTGTAGATACAAGTAGGTACCCTACCTGTATTGGTTTTTAGAAGAACTATTCTCAGTTGCCCCTTTCACAATTTAAAGAAACAACCGAGTCTTTTTTGCGTTTTTTATCATTGTAAGTTCCTCTGGCTACCTACTGAGTTCCTTTGAAGGGCGTATAGGCTTTGAATGTTTTACCAAATTCAAATAAATCGGCCTTATCATTGAGGTCGATATATTGCGAGTCTCCTTGGTCAACATGTTCATACATATTTTGAGATTCCAAATTCAAAACGCATTAGTACTCTCTTGGGAAAAAAGAACATTACCTCCCAAGGGAATAATGAGATTGAATTTGGATTTTTTACTATGGAGATACGTGCAATGAAATCTTCCTCGAAATTCGAACGGTGATTCTGTTTAGAAGGCGGAATAAAATATAATTGCCAAAAAAATAAACACGTTATCAAACTTTTATGTAGGGACTATTTTTTTGCAGAAAGTGTGTAAAGTAGAGTATTCGCCTTGGCCATAAAGCTGTCTTCGCCTTGGGCTTGATAAATCCCTCTCCTACTTAGGGTACTAGTAAATAAATAAAAATACTCAAACCTAATACAGATTTCTTTTTAAATAAATATACCTACCTACATGTTTAAAAAGCGACTGCGTAGGTAGCATGAAACAAGGAATTTAAACTTAATTTATGATAAAAATTATAAACAATTAGGTATAATTTATGTACAATGGCTATATGCAAGTTGTTTCTTTTTACCAATGAAGTTAACTACTTTCTACTTTATTCCAAGTTGATTAATTTGTTTATTCAGTGATTATTTTGTTTGCAATTATCCAACTGTAACAACAAAACAAGGTCATTGGTCGTAATGACAATATAATATTTCTATGCATAGTAAGTTACCTACCTTACCTACATTGTATAGGTACTATACTCAAAGTGTGACTAGCGACCCGGCTTCGCACGTGTAGCAAAACAGTTTAATAGATACAAAACTTTGTTAGATACCTATAATAAAGAAGTTGAAACTATTAGTAGCTCTCATAATTTTATTATTTATCGTTTTCTTTCATATTGGTCATCATCATCATCATCAGCCTATATTAGTCCACTGCTGGACAAAGGCCTCTCCTAATGAGCGCCATAACGCCCTGTCTTCAGCTTGTCGCATCCAGCCTCTGCCTGCAGTCTGTCGCAGATCGTCATCCCACCTGGCCGGAGGGCGTCCTACACTACGTTTGCCGAGTCGTGGTCTCCACTCAAGAACACGTTTACCCCAGCGGTTGTCGGTTCTTCGCCAGATATGGCCGGCCCACTGCCACTCCAGCTTGTTAATTCTCATAGGTACTCAAAGATAATTATGTACTTATACTAACATATTCCACAAGGAAGTGTATACCTACTAGATTATAAACTGGATTATAAACTGTAATTTCAATCGTGAAAACGGTTTTCGTCTCTCTTCCTCGTGGAATCCTGTGATTAATAAGTGTACGCATCAGTTTGACACTTTCAGTGTAGTGTGTCGTAATGTGAGCATAGACATTCCTGATTCTTCAGACGAATTGAGGGTTATCGTGGATACTGCCGTCAATTCTCGGCTGTAACTCCGATTACATCCAGTCGCAGACCACGATCCCTGCACCGCCATGAAAACGTTGGGGAAAAAACAAGGTAGGCATGCGATAAATATTTGTATTTTTGTATTTTTATTTATTTAAGTACTATTTATAACTGTACAATTTGTACTACAATTTGTATAACAACCTATTCGTTAAACAAGGCACGTCAGAAATTGTACAATTTGAAAAAACAAAACATAATTCACGAAACAAAATTTAAAAACTCCTGAATAAAACCAATAATCGTTAAAATGTTAACAATTAGCAAAAGTTTAAAAAAAGGACCGGTTTTTCAGGACACTCATAGTGTTTTGTGTCGTGTGCACATGGACATCTCAAGTGAGGGTAGTAAATAATAAGGCTGCCTCCGCGTCGCGGAGCCGGCAGTTCCACTACTCCAGTCATCCCGTGACTACAACAGTGTATAAACCTTCAACTTCAACTTCTTTTTTAATGGCGCCGCTTGCTTTTCGCTACGACTCTGCCAGTGTATGTGTTAGGAGTGTCATAAACTTCGAAAACAGAATATGATCGGTGTTACGAACCTAGATCTTAAAAATTTTTCATCAAAATGATTTTGCTCAAACAAACGGACAACATAAGCAAAAGGACAACACGACATGAAAAGCACCGATTAATGCAAAATAAAATAATATACATAAATTATTAAATAATACTATATTACATTTATTTAGCATATAGAACATTACATTAACAGAATAAAACAATAACAACTAGTATATACAAGTAAGTATATCTATTTCTTAAAAATCTAAGCCGTCACCAGAAGGCAGAGTGCCCAGAATGCTAGCAGCATTGCCACGTTGAATGGCAATGCTAATTCGTTGACCGAAATAAAAGCCAGCATTCCGATCACCTGTGGACTCTATAAGAAGTTTGGTAAGATCTTTAAATAATTTTTTTTTTAAACTTTAAACTATTGATTTTTGCAAAGTTACTGAGTATAAAAGTGTGTAAACCTAGAAACGACGGGAAAAATAGGTAAATATATGCGGTAAAAGCGAGAAAAGGTTAATGTGTTCTGTAGGGCAAAGACGGGAATTATTCTCTAGGGTAGAATAGAGAAAAATTACCTCACCTTGTCATCGAATGCGTAAATTATCTGAAATTCATTCCTTCAACTTAAGTAATGTACGCAATGTATGACTATGCGATGTCATTATTGTCTATTCTACCCTAGAAAACAATCCTCGTGCTCAAACTTCCCCTACTAATTGCATTAATTTAAAAAAAAAAAAAATAACAAGCATTTTTATTGTTGTGAATTTGGACAAGATACATATCTAATAATTGCTGTCTTTTCAAATAAAAACTTCCTGTACCTATATTTATATTTATTTTTCAATTTAAGAATTATACAGGGTGCCACGGAAAGGGAGGCCTACTAAGCCGAAAGGGATTCTGGACCCCGAGGGGATAAACTTGTGAATAAAGATTTTTCTAATTTCGATTTTTTTTATTTATTTTTGCAAAAATAACGTTTTTTATTCTTCCTATTCGTGTTCTTTTCGCGCACTCTTGCATTATGTACATTCCAAAATATTTCACAAATACTTTTTGCGTTTTTTTAGCAAAACCAGGGTTTTGTCATGGAAGTTTTAAAAAAAATGTGTTAATCCGTAGAAATTTCAAAACAATAATAATAATGTATACATTTTTACGTGAGAATACACGTAAAAGAACACGAATATGAAGAAAAAACCTCTAATTAAAAAGTAAGTACTTAAAATATGTTCGAATCTTTAATTTATTTGATACCTATTCGAATATTGGTACCTAGATAAGAAAAATGTATCGTAAGAAATAATATATAAAGTTTAGTTTCACTTTTACCTACTCATTAATTTATGGGCCACCTAGTCATCCCCGTAACCTACAATTTTTAACCCTTAACACCGTACCACCTGGGTAAATAAACAAAAAATTGATAATAAAGTTTATAAACCGGGCGTCAAATGCATACTTCCCGCGTTTCGGAGGTCGCCCGCTGTCCTATATAACACGAACACATCGATAAACCGTTTACAACTACCGTCGCCCTCACACCGTCACCATCCACCAGCCTTCAGTACGTTAAAAAAAAAACAATTAAAACTTGTGAAATTCCATTTTTTACGTGATCTAGAATTTAAGCTAACGCACGGCATTGGTAGGTTATTTACCACCACTGTGATTGTTGCAGCGGGAGCTCCAGTCTGCGCGTACGCATAGTCGAAACAGCGCGCGCTACCACCAGCCAACTACTGTGATACTGTGACAGTGACTGTACAATAAGCACGCAACATGCATTACTACGTTAAAATCGTAAGTTTTTATTATCTTATTAATTTAGGGTTAAAACCGTAGTTATCTTATTGACCCAGATTCGTAATTTGTTAAGACTTCAAATAATATTAAATAGGGTAAAAAATTAAAATATAATACAGCTTGGTAAACAAAAATTATCCCTGATTTAACAATGAACCAGCTGCTTAAACAATTTAATTACCATAAGTTAACAGCTGTTACAATGTGTGTTATGTAGTTTATTAGGTAGTTATAATTTTCTTTGTAAATACATGAATACTTTTACAAAGTCTTTATGTTGGTTGTTTTGAAAGGAGTAATAAATTATTTAGTTAAATATAAATTTATTAATACTTGATCAAAAAGAATAGGTATTAAGTCAAAATAATTTTAATTAAAAAAATTAAAATTATTTTGATTTACGATGTAAATTATGCAAAGTATCACATCCTAGCCGGACGACGGATATTGCTGGATATACGGCTTCCGAAAAATATAATTAGGTAGGCACATAAACTATTTAAAATTTACATAAATGTTTAAAAACTGGCGCGATTTTCTTTTGTTTTTTCATACATTAATCCACGCTGACGTCACAAATCCAGACCTCTTTAAGCTAAAAACAAAAGGGAGATCGCACCAGCAGCGTTTAAAAAAATATTTAGAAGTACCTAAACAGCATAAAACAAAATTTACAAATAAATGAAAGTGTCAAAAGTCACAATGGAATGAAAAAAGTTAGCAACGAATGTGTAAATGTTAACACAACATTACATAAGCTAATATGATGTTAGTAATCTTAACTAATTGCATTAGGCTATGTGCAAAAAAATTGTATGGTTCCAATGCCCCCGGCAAAAACTCGACAAAGAGATCATTATCATGAATTAAATTAGAATGAATTTTGATTTAAATACCTACTTCCTGAAGGTAAGCGATGGAACTTTGTTCACAGGGCATTAAGATTATAATGACGTAATAATACTCACAAAAAACGCATGCACATAAAATAAATTATACAGGGTGCCACGGAAAGGGTGTAAGCCGAAAGGGATGATTCTAGACATCGAGGGGGTCTATGATTATTCTAAGATTTTTTTAAATTTCGAATTTTTTTTTAGACGCAGTGTAATTGTTGCAGTTTCTTATTAATTCATTGGTATTTTAGCGCAGAAATAAAACATTATATATACAATGTGTCCGGGCACCGGTGACCGGACACATTGTGTATTATATTTTTCTACAAACCATGGTGCAGAGAGATTTAGAGACGCCACTAAAAAGTATGTCAAGTTCAATGAAAAGATGACTTGGGCGATAACACATCGTTTAGAATCTTTCCATCATAAATATTGAATAATTTATACATTTAGGAGCTAGAAACTTACACAAACATTATGAAATACCCTAAATTAATATGTACGGTTTCCTGAACAATGAAAATGTAAATAAGCTTAACAAAATTACATTCGCAAACATTGGTTCATCCGTGCTATAATAATAAATAAATAATGCTGGACAATTCACACAGCATCATCTAGCCCCAAGTTAAGCAGAGCTTGTGTTATAGCTACTAGATAACTGATAAGTATCATTCAATAAGGTGTTCCAAAAACCCATGTCTCTGACGCCGTGCCGGGCCGGCCGTAGAATCAGCCCATTTACGTTTTGTAGAATGGCTAGGCATTTACAAAACGGCATCATTCAATTAAATGCCTAGGCCGGACGAAAGTCGAAACCAACGTTCAACGTTGTGTTTGAACGTCGCTTCGCCATCTCGTCGACGATCCGGCGACGAAATCTACATGTCTACTCCGCATCTCTCCATCATTGATCTGTTTAACGCATACACTGCCCAGCCTCCGCTACACGGGGAAGAAGAAGTACATCTGCGTCTTGGGCCACTTTTACATGTATTTAAAATTATATTGATGGCATCATTTTGTCAGCAACCAGTCGGCAACCAATCAAGCACTCTCGAGCGTGACTGAAAATATCTACTTGGGAGCAGTTACCTCAAACCCGTTGTTAGATCATTAAGCTGCAGCTTAGTCAGCTATATCCAAAAACTATACTTAGTTTAAATCACACCGTAAATCTTACACTAAACAATGGACAATTCGACAGCTCGGTAGCCCGTTACCTAATTAATGAAATATCGGACAACACTGTCAGACGGATTTCCTAGACACGCTATGATAGATCATGGTAATTATCTACAACTTTGTCTATGCGGATTTAAGCCACAAACTAAATTATTGCCTGAAGATATTATTAGCTATTGTTTTATTTTATGAGACCCCAAAGTCTATTTTTTATGTTTTATTACGTGAAAGACATTTTGCAGTTCATCTCGTGGCAACTCTTTAGCTTTAGGCAACATTAAACGATTTAATTAATATTATTCATTGGTGCCAATGATGATGATAAATATTAAGTTTAAATTTTTTGTAATGTAGATCCTAATCTAACTATGTTTTAAAGATGATGCATGTAGACTAGTCACATCATGTTCATAGTCTTTTTCATTGTACTATTTCACCACCTATCCGTGAAAACCTTCAATAAGCTTTCTGGTACTTATTAATTTGTAATTCTGTTAATTTTTTAAGCTTTTGGTTTTCCCCTAAATAAACAAATAAATAAATTATGTAGGTGCTTAAAAGTTCGATTGATTTGTAATAAAAGTGCCTATCTTCATGACAATCGTAGGTAAGGTACGGTACCTATTCAATTCAAAGATCAAAAGAGAAATCAGCTTAGAAATTGGTGCCGGTAGATTTATAGATTTACACCCAATCCTAATCTTTTGTTTTGAAACCGAACGTTGAACACAATCAGTTCAGATTATGTTAATGACATGAGTAGAATTTAAATTGCTCATAAAAGATAAGTTAAATCCATTAGGAATTCAATTTACACTAGTATACTAAATCTACAAATGCCTACTTACCTACTTACCAGCATTTCCTGATTTTGTCATCACATCACTCTTAATTTCACTATCGCTACTAAAGCTCAACCTCTATTTCGCACTCGAGAATTGTACATTATTGCACAGCCGTTTAAGCTTAACTATAGGTCTATTTCTACAATCGCAATAGATAACAACTATCCATTAAATTTCAAAGCTCTGTAAAATAAATCGCGTTCAATTATTGGGGCATGTCCCAGAGTGTAGTAGATATTTATGTAGAGCAAAATATACAAAAAATCGTCGTGAGCAAAACAGGGTTTTTTAATTTATTGGCCGATAATTTTATGGTGATAATTATGTTTATAGGCAGAGAACCGATTAAGTTATACAACTAATAAGGATAAGCACTTCCTTATTTAGAAAAAAAAGGTAATAAAATAAAATATAAGGCACCACCTATATTTCATTCGAATCATTCGAACCTGCAATATCAAAATATTTACAGTGTCATTATCAAATATAGTTTTACCTTTATTCACAAAGAAAATTATACTAGTATTTACAATTGAAACAATTGAGCTAACTGCTTACTGTTGCAAACAGTCTACAGGTAGCTCAACTGATCCATATCAACACCAGTCGGAAGCGTCCCCAAGACGCTGGCTGCATTGCCACGCTATATGGCAATGCTGATACGCTGTGCCAGATATTCACCAGCTCTCGGGTCACGCGTCGCTTCGACCAGAGACGGAGGCTCTTCAGGTTTTCAAAAAACTATCTGAGCTTTTTTGAAAACCCGATCTCTTCCCGAATCGTGTCTAATTCTGTTAGGCACGTCAGTGGTTATTCCGTCACGGTGCGTAGAGACATTATCTGCTCAAATGAGCCGAGAATTGGCTCAATATCAGGTGTCAATTTATATTACGCTCATTACTTAGGAGCTGCGTTTGCGCTGATTTAGTTGCAAAATAATTATCTTAGGCCTTTATACTAAATGGGGTCGGTACACGTTTTTGTAATTTTCTTCTTTCATGCTTGTCTGTCATATAAAAAGTTACTCTATGCTGTCTGTCATCTCAGCATTTTCTCTCTTCCTTCTTAAGACAAAAGATATGTTGTCAAATTCATCAAAGAACGCTCAATCTAACAAATACATGAAGAGAGAGACCTTAGAAGAGATAATTAGTGGTCATTATTATTAATTAGGTTCTTTCATTGTAAAAGCCTATATAATTAGAAGAAACCTTACTTCCATCCGGGTAAGCGATTGATATCTAACAAATTTCAAGTATTCACTTTGTGCAAGTTTAATTACGGTCAAGGGTGCTAAACAAAGATGGAATCTCATGATAATCGCAAAGTTTTTTGCGGTTTACACTTACCTGATGAGCATCGAAGCCTCGTGACCGAGATATGCAAAAACTGACCTTCAAGACTCGCGGATAGTCGGTGAACGACCTATTTTGCAATAATAGCTGGTTTTTGTCCGAGTTCCGGGTTCCGCGGTTTGATAAATCGACGTGTAGTTTTGACATTGTTTTAGGAAGCATAGATTAAGGAATAATGTTATGAACAATATTGTCCTTGGAAGGTTTTTGTGAGTCTTTAACCCTTTAACCTTAAACAATTGATAGCAGTCTGTTGTTTGGTGTCTACACACCAAAGTCACAGACATAGTCCGGTGAGTTGGTGCAACATTTCAGTGTATACAATTTTGTTGCCCGTAGACTTTGGTGTGTAGAGTAGACTTCATTAAAACAATAATGACATTGTTAGCCAACATATTGAACGAAATGCCGAAATGTTTGCGTAACAGAAATTGTAGGTATTTGTAAAACTAAAAATTATATATCTCGTAGAAAGTGAGATCCGTGCGGATCGTATTTCCTCATATTTGGAGTAAAATAACATACTTTATGTACGTAAGATGTAGCCAGTCATTGATCACTATGAAAACCCATAAATGCTGGACATAAATATCCTTTAAAACTGGTCCTAGGTAATGTGGTACACAATCACTATTTTCCTACAATCTGTTTTTGTCTCGGTCTGAGCAGAGGCTGACCTTTTTTGTACTGGGTACCTACCTGGGCTTCCACAACATTGTAGTTTAGGATTTTCCCTTGAGTTTCCTTTGTAGATTTTACTATTTGGAATCTACTAGATAAGTATTTAGTGCAATTTCGGTGGAAAAGAACGAGAGCAGATTTGTTCACAGCTCAAAGGAACATTTGCCTACCGCACGCGAATCTTTCAATATTCACTCCTGTATGGTTCCCACCGTTCTTCAAATATAAAGTAAAGTAAGATCGATTTATTTGCTACGGTACACACATATTGTGTGTACCGTAGTACCGCCTTCGAGAAGCACAATAAAATATGATTTTTTCCAAGTCTCAAGGCTTACTAAAGTGGCTTGTTATTTTTTCAACTCCACGTAACTATTATGATGTAGCTGCACTATAATCACCTCAAATGACACAAATAAAGTTACCTTCACACGAGCTTGATGTTCTGCTAACTAGGCTGAAGCCTTGGCGACCAACTATTATTGTCAATAGCCGAAACACAGTCGGATGAACTTCCTCTTAAGATAAAACAAACAGTCAAGGTGAATCTAAACGCACTTGTGTATTTAAATGACCATTGAAGCCTTGTCATTGTGTGTTTTACATAATTGTTGACCTCGACTGCAGTTTCTATGTAATTGGTTTTGTTTTTTATAAGTATCATGTACTTTATCTTGTTTCGCGTGTGATGAATGCGAGATTATAGGGCTTGCGGGCACGAAAACCTGCTAAGAGATAATTTTACGCATCGCTGCCTTTAATTTCATTCAAATGACTTTATCTTCAATTAAGTAGGCGCAAGTACGGACCGGTTTGTGTCCTTCAAGTTCATAACAATAAAATATAGCCCTTTTTATGCTGGTGTATTCAGGGTTAAATTATATAATTATCTGGGCTGGTTTCAATTCGTACTTGGGTGTGTAACATAGAGTTTCCGCATTTTAAAAATAACTCGATCGTGATAAATAAGTGATTTTCACTTACATTTTCGTTTACCTGATGGCATAACAGAGAGAGTGGTCTTGCGTCGTCGAATAAGTTGTAATTCTTGATAAATGCTCGGGTATCGTAAATATCTACTCATAAATGAATGCTTTCATTACAATTTCACCTACTTAATGAGTTTGAGTTTTATTGAGAGGTTACGCATCAGGTAACAGTCAGGTAATTTGACCACAACCTATACTTAGTTAAGCGTGTTGAACCGTATGATTTTATTTCATAAAAATATTAATTATATACTACGCTATGGACCTCATTAAATGAAAGTGCATTCGATAATCTAGCAATTAATGTTACTTCATGAGTTAATTTACAGTAGGTGTTCCTACAATCGTTTTAAAATTAAAATTATAAAAAATAATATTTTAATAATGACAAATATTTTTTTTTTAATATTAATAATAATATGATAAAAAAATAACGATACTATTAATTACATTAAATGCGTACCTAATCCTTACCATTGATGACAATCCACTACTTTTGATTTTAATAATGTCTTGATTAAAACCTAATTTATTGCCACCATGAGCTTAATTAAACGATATCAACCTCATTTCAAATCAAATAAAAACTTCTTGCAAACGCGATACATTTGTTGGAGTCGGAAGGCGGAAGTAGACCGGTCTGGCAGGCAGCACATAATCTTGATTAATAATAAACAGTACCACAACATATCGAAAACAAAATATCAGTATCGCATAAAAGAAGGGTCTGTGATCAGACAACAGTAGATATTTTTTAGGGTTTCGAAGATCGGTTTCGAAACCCTTATGGTCTCGCTTTGTCTGTCCTTTTTTCCCTCCTTAATAACTCAGCAACTACAGCAGCTATCAACTTGAAATTTAAAATAATAATACATTTCGTGCGCCTGTACAGATTTTAAGAAAAAAAAATGAAAAAAAATGAAAAATGAAAATGAACATTTTCCATACAAATTGAGATGTCAAAATTTTAAAAGAGACTTACAGAGTCAAGTGGGGTATCAAATGAAAGGTAATAGTTTGTACATTTCAAAATAGTTTTTTAAATTTCTGTAGGTTTCATACTTTTTGAAATATTTTGAAAATAGTCTTAAAAATACCCATTCCCCCCCCCCTATCTCCGAAGTTTGCAGAGCGATTTATTCAAAATGTATGGAGCGTTTGTAGATATAGATCTATATTTTACAGGAAAAATATAGAGAAGTCTGAAAAACAAACACTTTTTGAAAAATGGTCAAAAAAGGGGGGAATAATTTTCAAAAGGGGAGGCTACCCCACCGAGTGGGGTATCATATGAAAGGTATTGGTTTGTACATTTCAAAACAGTTTCTGAAATTTCTGTTGGTTTCATACTTTTTGAAATATTTTGAAAATAGTCGAAAAAATACCCGCTCCCCCCCCCCTATCTCCGAAGTTTGCAGAGCGATCCATTTAAAATGTATCGAGCGTTTGTAGATACAGATCTATATTTTACAGGAAAAATATAGAGAAGTCTGAAAAACGAACACTTTTTGAAAAATGGTAAAAAAAGGGGGGAATTATTTTCAAAAGGGGAGGCTACCCCACCGAGTTGGGTATCATATGAAAGGTATCGGTTTGTACACTTCAAAACAGTTTTTAAAATTTCGTTAGGTTTCATACTTTTTGAAATATTTTGAAAATAGTCGAAAAAATACCCGCTCCCCCCCCCCTATCTCCGAAGTTTGCAGAGCGATCCATTTAAAATGTATGGAGCGTTTGTAGATACAGATCTATATTTTACAGGAAAAATATAGAGAAGTCTGAAAAACGAACACTTTTTGAAAAATGGTAAAAAAAGGGGGGAATTATTTTCAAAAGGGGAGGCTACCCCACCGAGTTGGGTATCATATGAAAGGTATCGGTTTGTACACTTCAAAACAGTTTTTAAAATTTGGTTAGGTTTCATACTTTTTGAAATACTTTGAAAATAGTCGAAAAAATACCCATTCCCCCCCCCTTATCTCCGAAGTTTGCAGAGCGATCCATTCAAAATGTATGGAGCGTTTGTAGATATAAATCTATATTTTACAGGAAAAATATAGAGAAGTCTGAAAAACGAACACTTTTTGAAAAATGGTCAAAAAAGGGGGGAATAATTTTCAAAAGGGGAGGCTACCCCACCGAGTGGGGTATCATATGAAAGGTATCGGTTTGTGCATTTCAATACAGTTTTTCAAATTTCTGTAGGTTACATACTTTTTGAAATATATTGAAAAAAGTCGAAATTTTACCCGTTCCCCCCCCTCTATCTCCGAAGTTTGCAGAGCGATCCATTCAAAATGTATGGAGCGTTTGTAGATATAGATCTATATTTTACAGGAAAAATATAGAGAAGTCTGTAAAATGAACCCTTTTTGAAAAATGGTCAAAAAGAGGAAGGATAATTTTCATAAAGGGGGGTTACCCCAATGAGTGGGGTATCATATGAAAGGTATCGGTTTGTACATTTCAAAACAGTTTTTGAAATTTCTGCTGGTTCAATACTTTGCGAAATATCTTGAAAAAGTCGAAAAATTTACCGCTACACCCTATCACCGAAGCATGCAGAGAGATCCATCTGAAATGTAGGTTGGTACCTACTAGTTTTAGGTATTAATTAAATTTCGGAATTTCTAACCGGTACCTTTAGTACATACCTACTTGTTCACAAACGTTCGAAACCCTCGGCGCGCGAGTTATACTCGCACTTGGCGGGTCTTGTTTATCTGAAGATTGTATACCAGAATTTTCAAGAATTTAACTTACTCTATTTTTATACCTGTTTTTTTATCTTCTATTGTTCTATTGTCTTTTTTATTTTAGATTTAGTACCTGTGTAAGTCTGTAAGTACGTGTAGGTATGTGTGTGGGTAAAAATAAATATTTTTGACGTGACAACGTCTTTAATTCGATAGAGCCGGCTGCACGCACGAAAAAACATGACGTCATGCGGCGTTACCTCAACATGACGTCATGCGGCGTTACCTCGCTCTGAGGCGTTCCATGTAAGGCTTGAAGTGCAAGCGAGAGCGCTCGACATCCGTCTCTCTCCTACTTGAGTGAGCGATGCGTCTGCGTTGTCACGTTCAACTATCGTCAGTAAACCGACTTTACAGACAACCAATTTTTTTCTTTCTTCTTCTTTTTGAAGATTTTGGCCAAAACAATGATCAACATTTTGGAGGCCCGCACAGTTTACAACCTTGTTATAAATCGTTTCTGTGTAGATTAGCTTTAAGCTGTTTTTGTTAAATATTGTAAATCTATGTTTAAATTAGGCGATGTGGTCGCTCAGCGACAAAGCCTTTTGTGTTGTGTGAAATAATAAAAAAAAAAACATTTTGTTTTTTTTTTAAAATCGCCACGCACTCTTAAAGTTATATATTTGGATAGAAGACACTAAAAAATAATGTCCTAAAGATCATTTTCGGCTACATGTATGTTTTTTTACGTCCGTCGATTTCTCCGTCATTTTATTGACCGATTTGGATGGTTTTTTGTAGTTGTATGGAAGATGATTCAAAAGTGGGCCCATAATTTTAATTTTATTCCCGAGAGATCGCTCTTTATGCTGTAAAACTCTAAAAACAGTTTAAAACTAAGGAATTCTAAGTCAGTTTTTTTTAAACAATTTTACTCTTCTTAGGTATGTAGGTACTAAAACTATTCACTTCAGCAGGCATTTCGATACCCGAAGTATAATTCTGCGGGTTTTTTAAATCTTTTAGCTATTTATTTATTTCTTTTATGAAAACTTACGGCTAAACGCGAACAAAATTTAAGTATAAATATAAAGACGGCCAATTAAAAGTTTTTACAAATAGTATAAAAGAATATTGAAGAGAATTAGTGGTGGACAAACAAAGTAGGTATAATGTGAGATAAAAAACTAAAGATTTTTTTTTATTTATTTATTAAAAATACTATACACCTATCATTACAGGCACACCTAATGCGATACGATACTTATTTATTCACAACCATATGGTTACCGTCATCTAGAAGTGATTACCAGAGAAACGCTTGAAGTTACTGGGAGAAGTCTTAAACAAATCAACTTCTTTTGCCTTTGCATTGAAGTAGTCTTTAAAAAAAAATCAAATAACATCGCAAAAATTTGAATTAAATTTGAGGGGAGGACGCGGGTTCAAGTCCCGTCGAAGTCGAAAATTTTTGCGATGTTATTTGATTTCTTAGAAATTACCCTTAGTGTGGGGTTACGCACTATAATAACAAAAAACCTTAGAAGTAGTCTATAGTTGTATTACTGTATCCAACAGACACACAGTGCATGTCTAGTGTCGGTATGGTAATGTACAGCCTCAAAGGCTTCCCGGTGTCTGAGGTGCTTGCCCATTCATGGCTAGCATGTGTGATGTAAGCGTTAGCGTATTATTTAATAACTTGATAAACCTTATTCTAATATGGGTAGAGCGCAATTTGACTTAAATTAAGTTTACTAATGCCCATTTACAGCAGATACCTATAGATATGAATTTCTTTGTTTTGTTGTTACCTACTTATTATAATTATTTAATTTGTCTTTTTAGTTATCCCTATTGACTTAACCAAGTGTGCCTTGTGCTCTTACGGCGAATAAATTTATGAGTATGTACTGCTTAATTCGTAGACGTGAAGTTTGTAGTTTCTTTAGTAATAGAAAATCTCCGGAAGTTTCTACTGGTCCGTTTCTAAAAAAGCTGTATTTAGCTAGATTATTCCTGAGTTCTATTCAGATAAACATTTTATTTATTATTTGTCAAATTATACATCACAATTGTTTTAACATAATCAAATAATGTAATAATAATAAAATTAATTTAAATCTATTAAAATTAACAAGTCAATTATTCAGAATTTAAAAATTCGTCATAGGTATACAACGGCTACGTTTTATCTAGAAAACAGAAGCTTGTTTATGATACGAGTTATATTGCTGGAAGAGATCGCTTATAAGCGATTAGGTCGCCCTATGTAAGTCTTTGTATTGATTTTTTGGTGAACAATAAAGAATTTGAATTGTATTTAAAAAAAGCAATAGAAGTTAGGTGCCTTAACTCTAATGTTATCTTTTTACGCCCACAATGTTGAACAAATTTCGATGGAATTTAGCAAGAAGATAGATTACATCCTGAGATCTAGCATTCTTTTTACTCAGGAAATACTACGGTACTAAACCACGGAACACCAGAAGGTATAATTTAAAACAAAGCAAAATAAACCTAATTAGCAACCCCACGAAGATATAAATCTTGTTTTGCAAGTTTGCGAAACTGTGACGTCATTATTTACCTTAGATTACTCGATTAGTATAAGCTTTACGCTATTGAACTCACTTTGTTTAAATGTCGTAATAGAATTTAGTTTGTTTTTAAACTAAAACTATAGTTTAAGCCCACTGCTTCGAATACAGCCCGCGGCTTTACATACATTAATTACACCAATAAAATGCAGTTTTATGTCTTTCCTCATGATAAACAGTGATTCCTTGTAATATTATAAAGGCGAAAGTTTTATGTTTGTGTGCGTGTGTTATTCGTTCACGTTCAAAAGGCTGAATGAATTTGGATGAAATGAAGTACCAGCTTAGATCCTGGATTAAAACAAAGGCTACATTTGATCCCAAAAGTGTGCATTCCCGTAGGACGATCAAATAATTCATTAATATTTATCAACGCGAGTAACACCTGCCCGCAGCTACTTCAAAATAAAACAAGCTTGTGCCTGCGGTTTCGCACGCATTAATTATACCCTGATAGAATACAGTTTGTGACTTTCCTCATGATAGACCGGAGGTACTTCCTTGTAAAATTTCATAAAGTTCCGTTCAGTCCTAATGGACGGCGTGAACAATTAAATAAAATTAATAATGCCGGGCAATCCACACAGCATTATCTAGCCCCAAGCTAAGCAGAGCTTGTATTATGGGTGCCAGATAACTGACAAAACATTACATAACTTAAATAGATATTTTCATTATACATACAGAACACCCGGAACAAAAATCTGCAGATCATACAAACATTTGTTCCAAGGCGGGAATCGAACCCGCAACCTTCTGCGTCGCAGGACAATTAATCTACGGAAATGTAGACTCCCTTTCACTTTTATAATATTAAATTCTAGGGTACCTATTTCACAAAAAAAAATTACAATAACTTTAGAAATAAATTAGAACAAGTATTTACAATAGAAACAATTGACCTAACTGCAGACTGTTTCAAACAAAGTACAGGTAGTAGCTCAACTGATCCATATCAATACCAGTCGGAAGCGTCCCCAATGATACCTATCCTAGTTAGTGAAATGTGAAATTTTTGTTACCTAGGATCTCCAAAAGCACTAAACAGATCAAGATGAAATTTAACGTACGTTTAGAACATAGCCTAACTTAGACAATAGGCTACAAAAATAGCGATCGATGATGTCCAATAGACAATTTTATAGTGATTTAATAGGAAGGCTTATTTAATTTGTATTTGTGTCACCTAGATAGATACCAAGGTTACTACAAAATGACTACAACAAAATGTAAAGTAGTTTATGCAACTGCATCGCCGCGCCTACATATTTAAAGTTATTTAAACTACAATGTTTATAAAGCAGTTAAGGCTTATTACGATCAAATGTGAATGGTTTCTTACCGACTGACCGTAGAGTAAATGTGAAGCTCTAGGTTTCTACAGTCTATGGTGTTGTAAAAGCTACATAATATAACAGGGCCCTAATTCTACTAAATTTATCGCTTCAGTAGGCCAAGCACAGGGATCGTTCTTTAGATAGACAATAATATTATTATAATTAGAAGCTGTGTGGTGCCGGCTTAGAATTTGCACCACCCCAACTCTTCCCGCGGATGTCGTAAGAGGCGACTAAGGGATATCCTCCGTGGGCGGGCAGCAGCGCCCCCTGCAGATCAATTGTACCACCGAACTGCGATCCTCAACCCGCATGCCCAACGTGGGGATTATGGGCATTATCCCCATGTGATAAAAGCCAATAAGGCGCTTATCAGGGGGAGGCCTGCGTCCAGTAGTGGACTAATACAGGCTGTTGAGGTTGAGGGAGACAATAATGACATCGCATGTCATACATTGCGTGCATTATTGACATCTTTCTGCCTCGTTGGTCTAGCGGTCAGCTTGTTAAACTCTGATTATGAGGTCCTGGGTTTGAATCCCGGGTCGGGGCAATAGTTGATATTGGGGTTTTTCTAGCAAGGAAAATTCATAGTAGCAGTCTGGAGTCAGGAAGTTGGCGGTGTTACACCCCCGTGCATCAGAAAGCACGTTAAGCCGTTGGTACTGCGCCGGACCTCTCCTGACCTAGAATGGAGAAATATGTTGGAAATTTCTGTCTTGACATCGTCACCTTCCAGTAGGTGAGCTTTTGGTTAAAAATGCTCTGATTTAGTGTAACAAAATAAATTAATAAATAATGCTGGACAATCCACACAGCATCATCTAGCCCCAAGCTAAGCAGAGCTTGTGTTATGGGTACTAGATGACTTAGATACTTAACACAATACGTCCTTCTCTCTCTCGCAAGCATATTGGTTGCCCAGCAGGGTCTTTAATGATACTTAATTATAAAAATTATAAACACCTCTGTAAACATATAGAAGACAATAATTGAGTAAGTATTGAGAATTGAATACATTAAAAAGATAGATATTTTTTATATATAGAAAATACCCAGAACACCCGGAACAAATATTAGCAGATCGTACAAACATTTGTCCCAAGGCGGAAATCGAACCCTCCTGCGTCGCAGGTGGGCCTTCGCCCGCCGCGCCACATCGGTCTTTGGTGTCATTTTTGACATTTGGTGTCATTTTTTATAAATTCTGTAATTTTTAACATTGCCGTCAAATTACAAAAAAAAAATTGATTTTACTGTTGAGTACTGTAGTTTTTTTTGCTTCCCTTTGGTTGCCTTCTGTCAAGGTAAAAATTTTCTCAAGGGGGAAAACTGCACTACAAAAAAATGAGTTCCAGATTTCCCCCTTATGGGGGATATGTCAAGGGGCAAAACTGGAATAACCCGTCTATAGCAAGGGACATTCCACTAGTCAAGTAGTAGGTAAATAACAAAATCGTTTGCAACTTACAATGTTTATTCACGAGGTTGTGCTGACCCCGAGAAGATAAAAAAAAAACAAAATTTGTAAAATTACAATAAAACCGTTCTAAAATCTAATAAAGATAAGCCCATTTTGATCTAAATTACTAAATTAGAATAAAAGTGACATTTATCGGAGGACATTCTTGTCTAGTTGACGTTCACTAAACATTGCTCTATATAATACTGTATATAATCCTACTTATAGGTATTATAAATGCGGCAGTTTGTGTGAATGTTTGTAATCACGTATCTCCGTAATTACTAAACCAATTTGAATGAGATTTGGTGTGTAGACAGTTTGGGTTTTAGAAAAACACATTAACTAATCTAATTTTTAAAAATTAACCTCTGAAAGGGTTAAAAAGGGTGGTAAATTTTCTATGGAAAATTGTTATTCACTCAAAACTCGGTATAAATAAACTACTTTATGTACTTACTATAAAAACTATCGTAGTTTGACGAATTCATAAGCGGGTTAGCTACGATTTGAACTACGATTTTTTACGATTTTTTTTTGACATTGGTGTTCTTCCAACACAAATAAGGTTTATAGTTAACCCGCTTACATCCATAATGAAAACTATTAAATAAAAAATGACTTACATATTTTTTTTTTACAAAACTATCTCTAGAGGATGTGCAATAAATTTCTGAATTTTCCACGCGGGCGAAGCCGCGGGGCGCAGCTAGTAAATAATAATATTGGATGCTAGTTAGTGGTTTGGTCTACAGAGTCGACACCATTAATTGATGATGCGAGATTTAACGATTACGGATGATTTATTATGATATTTAGGAGTTACAGTGGATAATAAAACATTGTTTATGTTTGAAGACCACAGATTATAAGTAAGAACAAGAGTTACGTAAAGAACAATAATATTATTCAACCATTATACCATGTACTTATATCATTCAACCAAAACACATTTTAAAATCAAAGAATATTTTGACAGTAACCCCCAAAATTTAGAGAGTAATTATTGATATTCAACTCCTTTTGTTGTACTAGCTTCTGCCCGCGGCTTCTCACGCGTATTTTCGGTATAATAAGTAGCCTTTATACCGAAAATACTTGTATAATTGTTAGGCTTTGCTCTAAACGTACGCCAACTTTCATTTTCATCTGTTCTGTAGTTTTGGTCCAAAACTACTGAACAATGAAAAAATGAAATCTGAATATTTGTGACCTAGGATCTCCAGAAGGTAACAAATATTCAGATTTCACAAACTTTTGGCTTTATAATATTAGTAGGATGTGCGAAAGGACAAGCTGTTGAGCAATTTAAAAGTAGTTCTATATCATGTACCTACACAGTTTGAACAATAACTGTTTCATATTTTTATTCTTATTCCATTTTCAAAAATAAACTAATGGCTTTATAACCCGTTTGAATCGGGATAGAACCATTACGAACTAAAACAAAGCGATCAGACATTTACTTTGATAAATTACTCTTTGACAACGGATCGTATGTAAAATGTGACGTGAAATATTTAACTTTCACAAGGCTCTGTCCCATTCTGATCGCGCACGGATTATAGGGTAGTATACCCAGAATGCATTGCCCCGTTAGACGTCCATGGTTTTTAATTCGTTGGCCGTGAAAGAAGATCTTCCGATTACATTAGGACTCTACCAAAAAGTCTTAATATGGCGTGCGTTCCGAAGAGGTTTCAATTATATTTCAGGATACCTACTTTGCAGTAAAAGATGTGAAGACCTCGAAAGTTATCATGTCGGGACAGATGACGTTATCGGAATAAAACTATGTAATCAATCGAATTATTGAGCTTTGATGACCAAACTCCAAAAACACAAATTGGACAAGTTTTTGACGTGACAACGTCTTATAATTCGATAGAGCCGGCTGCACGCAGAAAAAAACATGACGTCATGCGGCGTTACCTCGCTCTGAGGCGTTCCATGTAAGGCTTGAAGCTCAAGCGAGAGCGCTCGACATCCGTCTCTCTCCTACTTGAGTGAGCGATGCGTCTGCGTGGACAGCTGCTATACTATAGTACATTTACATGTTTTGATCGAGTATCAAATGCTACCATTCCATCAGTATTTTCTTAAGACGTTGTCACGTTCAACTATCGTCAGTAAACCGACTTTACAGACAACCAATTTTTTTTTACTTTTACAACAATAAAATACTTATCTTTACCTTAGCAGACTCCAAGGAGCCTCGTTCCAGAATAGATTCGCAATAAAATCAATAATGTGTATCGATCACTTAGCCGTCTTTTCTCTTAAATATTCTCAGTAGACACGTGCTAAAGGTTTTAAATAATATGAACGATGTTAATATCCGATTTAATCGTTGCAGTTTCGCATCAACGTCATTTACGATACGATATTATGGTAACGGAACGTGGTCTTTTAAATATGAGTCGGCCGTAAGAATATGAAACTCTCATTTTGTTGTCTCTACGTGATAGTTACGGTGAATTGCCGAATGATTACGGTGCAATTTAAAAAAAAAAGGGTTTTTACCATCGTTATTTTTTTGTGACGTGTTTCATGATTCTCTAACCAATACCTTGTTCCCCGTGTAGATTTGCTCTAGTTCTAAGGTTTTTTACCATCACACTAATATTATAAATGCGAAAGTTTGGATGGATGGATGGATAGATGGATGTTTGTTACCTCTTCACGCCAAAACTACTGAATGGACCAGGCTGAAATTTTGCATACAGGTAAGTCTAACCCTGGAATCAAACATAAATACCATGGGATAGATATAACCTCAAAACGTTTCCATAGAAACAACGCGTGCGAAGCCGCGGGCAGAAGCTAGTCTGTACTATTTTTCATGACATTTTTCATGATTCCTTATCCAATACCTTGTTCCCCGTGTTGATTTGCTATATTTCTAACCTATTATTAATTTTAAGTGGCTACATAAATCTTTTAAAGCCTGCAAGAAGTAATAAATTCTATCGGATTTTAACAATTAGCTAAGCAACACATTTTGACGAGCCTTCATCTACTTCTAGTTTTAATTGATCATAATTTAAGTCGACGCAGTTTTCATACAAAGGGTTTTAAACTCACTTATGCTGTCATAACTTTTATCTAAACAACGGTCAACGAATGTTATATAACAAACTTCCATAGGTTCTTTTGTACTTCTACTTTTGGTATGTGTAATATGTGTATGACCTACTTTTTGCTTCTAAATTAAGCTAGATTTGTTTATTAGGGCTTTATTCAGAGTCTGAGGTCCATTTGCAGGTATTAGGGTACTATAAATTGATTAGGTAGAGGATAGTCCTTTATTTTTATCTGGGTGGTATTTACTTATTTAATTTTATTTAAATTCAGTCCAGTAAGTAGACCTAAGTAATAAAAACTATAAGTTTACAATCTTGTTTGTTTAATAAATCAGGTGTTTTCCTCAAAATAAAAATAAATAAATAAATAATGCTGGACAATTCACACAGCATCATCTAGCCCCAAAGCAGATCTTGTGTTATGGGTACTAGATAACTGATGTACTGAATACAACACTACATAGATACATATTTTTTATTCTACATAGCGTATCTCTTATTGGTCTGTGATAGAAAACAACCAAAGCACCCGGAACAAATATCTGCAGATCGTACAAACATTTGTCCCGAGGCGAGAATCGAACCCGCAACCTCCTGCGTCGCAGGCGGTCCTTCTACCGCCGCGCCACTGAGTTCGTCGTTTCTGTTTAATAAATCAGTTTCCTAAGAATTTTCATCTTTTGTCCAGAACTAGTACATCCCAACTTACATTGTATGAAAACGGCGTGGTTCTAAATCAGCCAGCACCAGTAAAGTATTGCACGCTTCCTGCTCAATTATCTTGATCCGCTGATGATTTTGCTGATTCAGATTCATAGTCTAAGATTTCATAATTGCAAAATCATTGCGTAACATCGTGTTTTAATACCACCCATGAAAAGGGATATCTTTGATCCGAAATCTTATTGCTTCCGTTCCCAATATTGAATTTACCTCTGGTTTTTCCCACCAATTGAAGTTTGACATCCATCATTTTTTTCAAAACCGCCCCTAGAGAGTGTGGAATACATTTCTGTTATTTCCACGCGGGCGAAGCCGCGGGGGGCAGCTAAAACTATAATAATGGAAAGGTAAAGTTACAGAAACGCAATCAGACTAACAAGTGAGGGTAGTTACAAATAATGCTGCCACAGCTTCGCAGAGACGCTAGCCCCAGTACTCCAGTCATCCCGTATGTACCGTTTCATAACGTCAGGAAAAATAGGTACATAAACGCGATAAATACCCTTGAATTGTTTTAATAATGTATAGGTAATAAACTCATCGTGTAAAAGTAAAGCAAGAAACAGTAGCTCTGTCTCTATATCTGTAACATTTGTCTGCTAAGATTTTACTCATAAGTGGCTGAACAGATCAGAATGTAAAAGAGGAGAGATAGATTTTATCCCGGAAAAGCGTGTGCTTGTACAAACATGCTGGCAGAAGCTTATAGTGATTTATATCGACTACAGAAATCAAGACTGCGTTATTATCGTGGCCATAGTTTCTACTGACTTGTTGCACACTCGCCTATTCGAGGGGTTCGCTTAGCGTATGTCATAAATAAAGATCTTCATCAAAGTACCTAGCTCGATAAATGATTATCTGACTTTGACCTGCTCATAAACCAATTTGTACCTTCTGCTAATATATATAGGGATTCCTTCCACTGCCCTAGGCCTCGACAGAAGCCTCAATTTACATGCCTGTAATTAGTATGTTGATACACGCAATGCTTAGTAATATAATCGGTATTCTAAAGTAATTATTCATGACCTGGCCTAAAATCTTGGCTAAGTATGCTCACAATGACTTCAGCTTGGCTAGAAAATTGACCATCATGGTTACGCTAAGTTATAATTACCATGGCCATGATGGTCAATTTTCTATCAATCTAGAGACGCACTCTAGAATGGAGTTTTGTATGCATCGACGCGTGTTTTGTTTATGATAATACTAGCTTCTGCCCGCAGCTTTGCACGCGTATTTTCGGTATAATTAGTAGTCTATTATCTAAGTTAGGCTTTGCTATAAACGTACGCAAAATTTCATCTACTGAACAGATCAGTTCAGTAGTTTTTAAGATCCTAAGTAATAAAAATTCAAATTATACAAACTTTCGGCTTTATATATAGTAGGGAAATTCGCCGTAGGTAAACGAAGGGGCTAGGCTGACTAGGTATCTGATCTTACTTAGTACTATAAAATACTAGCTTCTAACCGCGGCTTCACACGCGTCAACGTCAAGATATAACCTAAGTCAATCGTCATATTACACACACTTGACTTTTTTTCTCGATTACATTTTCTTATTCAGAGTTACAAACAGTAAACACATTGCCGTAATAAAACGTACTCGAGCAAAACGAGGTCTAGGGTGAGTAACATAAGTATGAATTTTAACGATAAGTAACACAAGTACTCACAAATAAATAAAATAAAACATTACAATTGACTTTGACATTTGTGATATTATGACGTTGACAGCTTCGTCATCGGTCGGCTCAATTCAGCCAGAAAATTGTATGTAGATATTTGTACCATGTGATGGAAACCGAAATTGTTTTTACCCAGTCTCCCCGGATGGCGATCCATTGAATGGAATATTTTACCGTAATCGCACAGCAAGTGACTATTGACCAGTTCACCAGCCAACTAAACCCAAAAATGTTCGTCTTCGACGGGACTTGAACCCGCATCCTTCCTTCAGTACAGGAATGTAATAACCAACTACACCACGAGGTCAAGTGACGTGAGAGTCGAAAATCTTTGCGACTTCCTACGGTCTCTAGCGCCGTTAGCTCCACCTACAGGAGAAACATTGAAGTTTATTCAATCCTGTTCAAAGACTAAACTTACATTTAGTTCGTTTGACGAGAGGTGTCGCGTTGCTTAATTCTAAGGATTATGGAAATTTTTGCGATATTATTTGATTTCTTAGAAATTACCCTGAGTGTGGGGTTACGCACTATAACAAAAAATTGGTTGTCTGTAAAGTCGGTTTACTGACGATAGTTGAACGTGACAACGTTGCCGAACGCAAAGGTCGATTGTGCTTCTTTGTCGCTCGTTCCGCGCTCTCGCTTGCACTTCAAGCCTTACATGGAACGCCTTAGAGCGAGGTAACGCCGCATGAGTCATGTTTTTTCGTGCGTGCAGCCGGCTCTATCGAATTATAAGACGTTGTCACGTCAAAAACCTTACAACTAAACACAGATCTTAACACAATAGAGTCCTGCGTTGCGTCACTCTGTCGCAACCGTTCACACTTGATTTGGTTTCACCGTGGTACGCATGCGCGTGATTTGAGAATAGTTCGCTTTTAGGGCTACCAGAGCCTTATTTGGACGAACATTACTTTTTATTATCATTCGGTATTATCATCGGCCCTTTTGAGACAGTTTTGTATGAGCTTCGAATACTGACGCTGCTGTTTGAATCAACTTGGTTGATGGACGAGGCTATTGATGACGTAGATACGAAGGCGTAAGATAAAAAAACACAAATAAAATAAATAATGCTGGACAATTTACCTTGTGCGTTGTTTCGGAGGAAGGTGAAAGAACTCTTGACAAAAAAATTCTATTACTCATTTAATGAATTTATGACGGATAAATTGTAGGTATATAACGTTGACACTGTATTATTATTTCTTTATTTGTCTGTGAATTTTATGTATTATTTTCTTTAGAATTGTATTAGCATTTATTTTATATTTTAAATTTTAAGACATTGCACGCCCAATAGGGCAGAATACATTATGACATGCCATGACATTATAATAACAACTTCTATAACATGTATTTCATGCAATAAATAAATTTGATTTGATTTGAATTTGATAATTTGAATTCACAAAGCATTATTTAGCCCCAAGCTAAGCAGAGCTTGTGTTATGGGTACTAGATAACTGATATACATAATACAATACACTACATAGATAGATATTTTTTATTATACATAGAAAACATCCAGATTGCCCTGGACAAATCTGCAGATCGTACAAACATTTGTCCTAAGGCGGGAATCGAACCCGCAACCTCCTGCGTCGCAGGTAGACCTTCGCCGGCTGCGCCGGCGAAGGTCTACCTGGTCTACCCAGGTCGTCAAAACAGACAAAACAAACATAACTTATCATAAACTGATTTCATTAAAACTAAAATATTATTCCACAAGAGACTTTTAAAGAAATGCGAAGAAAACTCAAATGAAAAAAAAAATTAAAATGGTAACACAGAGCCTAGGAATAATACTTCATCATGCCAATAGATACCTAATACTGAATATAAAGGGGGAAAACATTATACCTACACATGACGTTCAATACGAGGAATGACACATTAAGCTTCATTTATAATAAAGCTGTGGTCAGTAGCTAATTTAATAACCATAAGGTACTTACCATAGTTTGCGATTGATTTCGCAAAGGCCCTTAAGCACGGGCCAGCCCTGTACCTAGCCGCAAATATGCACGTACCTACTTTGGTCAGCCTAGTGGTCACCTGACCCTACCTGTCAACTTAAGTAATTCTGTATCGTATTCCAACCACGTAGAATCTAGTTAAATTGATAGCAGATGCGTTGTCACAATAGTATGTACTATCAAGGTATACTAGGATCCAGAATCTAAGATATTTTTAGTTACACAGACAGTTGTAAAGAGGTTAATAAACCAAAGAAATAATCGGTGGTAAATATTTTAAGACACTGGTATCATCGCAGAAAATGCAGAAGATCAAAACAATTTTTGGTTCTGACTGCTTTAATCATTATTTCATTTGAGAGACAAATGAATCCGTTTTTGAGTTTGATTGTGCACCTTTTCCACATTAATGCGTTGTTGAAGCTTTATTTTCTGCTGTTACCTTGTTTTTAACAGTTATTGTCATAATTTTTTGTTATGTTTTCATTCATAAATCACACTGATCACATCACACTAATATTAATAGTATGCGAAAATTTGGATGAATGTTTGTTACCTCATCTATTCTACCAAAATTAAGAAACGGATCAGACTGAAATTTTGCAACACTGTAGTATAGAACACTGTAGTATAGAACACTGAAATATAGAACACTGTAGTATAGAACACTAAAGTATAGAACACTGTAGTATAGAACACTGTAGTATAAAACACTGAAGTATAGAGCACTGTGGTATAGAACACTGAAGTATAAAACACTGAAGTATAGAACACTGTAATAGAATTTATTTCTAGGGTAACAAAGTGGAAACCAAGGTTTTTTGTGTACAGCCGATGAACGGTGTGTGTCGCAACGCGACGGACCTTGCTGGGCTGTGGACATAAGATGGTACTTGTGAGATAGTCCTTTGCAATTATGAAATGAAACGTAGGTAAATATTTAGAACGTGTTCACGCGAAAGATGTACATCAGTATTTGAAGGACTTTATGTTTTAGTGATATAAGATCAGAGGGTTCTAAGGTTTTGAAGAGCTTTTAACTCTACTTTTCGAGTAATATAATCACTCAATGAAAATTTTATTAAATCATATTATTATAGTTGATATAACATCTCATTCCGAAACAAACTTTCACCTTTATAATATAAGTAGGATATTGATTTTTATATTCAAATCTTTGAATCAACGTTTAATCGGCCAGACAATTAGGTGCTATTCTTAGAAACCTATGTTTGTTTGATGATTAGCTATGCAAATAGCTGTGTTGAATTGTAATGTACAGAGCGGTATATTTCCTAGTTTCATAAGATCGTGATTATTCAATTCAAGAAGTCGACCAAGAGAAAGGGTTGTTTATGGTGTCAGTAGGTTATTAGCGAGGAGTCTTATTTGCCCTAAACTCGTTTAAGTAGATTGTTCTATAAAGTGCTTCGTAAAACAAGAAAAATCAAATTAAACTAGCTTTTAAAGTGGCCACTTAGCATGAGCTGGTAGTCAACTATAAAATACAGTGTACGGTCTGTCAATGGATTTAGTTTTATTATCACCGACACCCTGATGATGTTCCTCGTTAAGGGATGAATCGTTGGTGTTCTTATAGTACAAATAATAGGTAAAGTCTTACATTCATTTGACGACCTCTGTGGCACCGCGGGCGAAGGTCCGCCTGCGACGCAGGAGGTTGCGGGTTCGATACCTGCCTCGGGACAATTGTTTGTACGATCTGCAGATATTTGTTCAGGTTGTTCTGGATGTTTTCTATGTATAATAAAAAATATCTCTCTATGTAGTGTATTGTATTATGTACATATATCAGTTTTCTAGTACCCATAACACAAGCTCTGCTTAGCTTGGGGCTAGATAATGCTGTGTGAATTGTCCAGCATTATTTATTTATTTATTATATTCAAAAACTATAAAAAAATTGCTGGACTGTTCCCTAAGCGTCATCTAGCCCCAAGCCACAGATTAGGTAATGTACCTAACTTCGTAACCCAAGCCGAGAAGAGTTTGTTTTATTGATTTCGTCCAAATACTTTTTTGTAGCAAGCTCAAATATTTACTCTCCTCGTTTTGATAGAACTCTACGAAACAGCTTTTGTATAGCATTATATCAGCCATTCAAGAATTATAGAGTAGCCCTTATCTGCATTCCTGTAGAAAACTAACACCGTAATGTAGCCGATATAGGTGTAGGTGGAAATTGCTACAATATAACTTACCTATTTGAAAGTTGGCTCGGCATTTTGAAGGTTTATTTATGGCAGAGCATAAATAAATTTAAATAAACATGAAATGTCGTTGCGTGAACAGCAGCTGCGAATTTGCCAGTTTCTTGGAGGTCACTTACAGATTTTTCTAGGTAACTTAAACCTACACATTTATCGGCATAATTTATGCATTGCACTAGAATCTCCTTAATAGATTTCCTAGATTTCAGTCCAGAATTACCCTTACGATGGAATTCTCAAGGGAATTTGTGGACTAACCCTGTATAGTACCTAGACATTCGTGATAGCGACCCTGATTGCCAATGACCGTGAAAACGAACATCATAATTCGAAAAGAACCACAAACTGCTTAAACCCGTTGATAGTCAACGGAAAAGTCAGTAAATTAGCTCCACACGGTTCATACAGAAAGCGAAAAGCTAGTTAACACGTACCTATAGGTATACCTAAAGCCGGGTACTAACCAGTGTTACGGTGCGAGCATGATACGTTCCCCAACTCTTCTCGCGGGTGCTGTAAGAGGCGACTAAGGGGTATGAACCGGGGGCGGGCAGCAGCGCCTCCTGCAGAACAATTCTACCACCGAACTGCGGTCCCCAACCCGCTTGCCCCGCGTGGAGATTATGGGCATGGGGGGTCCCATGTGACGAAAGCCAACAAGGCGCTTATCAGGGGGAGGCCTGCGTCCAGTAGTGGACTAATACAGGCTGTTGAGGTTGAGATGATACGTTACGCCATGTGCTAAAATCCGTCTCGTTGCTCGTTGCTACTGCCAGGGCTTGAAAACGGTATAGGTCTAGTTAGGCTAGCGGTAAAAAAATACGGTACCGTTTTGAATAATTACGGTAACGCTACAGGTATAAAGAAGCAAAAGCAAGGCGGTAGCGATATGCTAGCGCCTTCTTTTCCCGCTATGACTGCAGCAACACTTGCTGTGTAACACGTTATATTACGCTCCCGGACAGTACCCACCTTATGAACCCTGCTACATCATAATAGCAATCTCGCCGAGGGATTAGAAACTCGGGATTCAATTATCTAGGTATAATCTACTGGGATCAATTGGTGACTGTAAATAGTTACTGAACTATTTGAGAAATGCACTAATTCTTGCTAAACTCTGGCAACACTGGCATTGTATCTATAGTGTTGCAAGTTAAATCTAAACTCAGTTTAATTTCCATATCCAGAACAGATTTGCAATTTGCTCCTTAAATGGAAATAGCGGCGTTGCGTAGTGTCTTTAAGACAGACGGGCGATAGCAAAGTGATATTTGGAATTTAAATTACTTTTATGTGGATAAATGTTAGCGGAGATAGATAAATTATTTAATTTACGATATTAAAGTGTACTAGACAAGACAATTAGAGTCAGTCAGCCTGTACAGTGCCAGTAATTTGTCTGTTCAGGTGGACAAAATTAGATCTTAGTTTACTTCAAAATCAATGAATCTGATAAAATACTCTGCGCTCACGCCGCTGTCAACTGAACAGATAATTGGGTAGCGTTGTAACTGTTTCGACACTTCTAATGTTATTAGTAATGCCACAATTTATCTGGCCTGTCAATCAAATCACAAACTATTGTCGGTATGCCCATTCAGAATGTCTAACATTCCCTCGCGTCGTATCTTTCATGCCCTTGTATATGTTACAAGACATTTCCAAACGCCCCGCGCCCGTGAGGCAATAGAGAGTGCACCTGTGTTGGCACACACACATGTGCACTATGATAATGTCCATGTGTGCGCACATGGCCAGACTCCTTAGATACTGGCTGCCGTGGCCGAAATTCGGCTAGTCTGATGATGATATCCTATCATCATCAGACGCCCGTATCACCTTGCTTCCAGTAGAAAGTCGAAAAAGGCATCATCGAATGTTACGATCTCTTTCTATCATTCACTTAAATACTTTTTGCATCGGTCTACAAAACATACACATAAACGTTACAACAACATCCTGATAGCCTGTGATCACTCACTGTTAGAGGCCTCCTTTCACTATTGCCAGGTTAGTATAAAGCTGCTTCTTGCATCCAACTACGTACCAACTACGAATACCAAAACCTATTACAAATTGGGCTAGTCGTCAACGTGTCTTCACCAGAGAACCGAATCGAACCACAACGCTGTCAAATTATTACCTCAGTGGCACGTCGGGCCTTATTAGGCGATACCTAAGTGGTTTTATTGCCCATATAGGGTTCCAAGACAAATTGGAAAAGTCGCCCGTATGTACGAGCCCCACGTGCTCGCCTGCATTGCATACCTCGGGTTCACGTACTGCAGACCTCAAGTGAGGTCACATATCAAGTTCACATACTTGTTTTGGAGTAAAACCTGTCGCCCTGCCCAGTGCAAGCACGCCTTTGCTTACATAATGTATGATATACTAGTACGGGTACCTTATTCCGCATTTTCCCTTCCTATTTCGTCGATAAGATTGTAAAGCTAATTGTTTTGAAAGATGATGGACTGAGGGTAGGCAGAGGATACCTGTTCATAGAGTTTATATATAATACTTTTTGTAGGCAATACTTTTTAAAAGGTCTTAGTTAGATTTTTGGTATGCATAAACAACTTTTCCAAACCTTGGCTAGCTCTATAGGGGTAACTTTGAATAAAATCGCTTTACCCCATAAGTCCGGCAATTTTTGTACCTTCTATAGGATTAGGCTAAGTACTTATACGGTTTCAAAATAAAGAATTTTCTATTTAACTTTCTTGATTAGTTTTCGTAATAATTATCTGTTAGTCTATTCTATAATTTTTATTGTTTAAAGTTCTAGCCTATTAAGTGCATTATTATCCAAAAATATACATGTTCATTATCTTTTTTATGTTGGTAGCTATTGCTGATTTTTATACTTATATGTTCATAATGCCATAGATCGTATGCAATTAAAGCAATCTTCTCAAGTTTTAAATAAGCCAAGTATGCCTAAAAAAAAACTCAAAAGTTATGTTTACAAGCACTAGACTTAAATCTACACTAGTTATCTGTAATATTATATTTTATTGTGTTAGCTCAATTGTTTCAATTGTAAATACTAGTATAATTTTCTTTGTGAATAAATGTCTTTTATTGTGTTGATAAAGAAATTTTGAAACTGTAACTATCTAACTTTGGTCCAAATAATTGTATCAAAATCTCCAAAGACCAAAATTACGGCATCATGTTGTCATGTCATACCGTTTTTGTTGTTGCTTTTTATAAAGTATCGTGCGTAAAAGTCGAGCCTAACTTCCTGCGTCTTTTATATCTTTAGAAACCTTTCAATTAAAACTGTAACATGCGCATAGAAAGGCATTCGAACATACCAAGGCTGCGGAAGATCTGTCCAAGCCTATATGAATAGATTGATTAACGTAACGAGCGATTAAATAAATCAAACCTATTACATATAGGTCTTACATTATATCACCCACGTTACACGATTAAGAGGTTCTTTGTATGGAGATAATAAATATGATTGGTCATATCTTAAAGCTAGTAATCTAGATGCGTTTTGGCTTCACATAATGATATTATCTGGGCGTAATTAGATATGTATCTAAGTATTTTATGGTCCGTGCAGGGCCATATTAGATGATTTTTATTGCTCTACATTGCGAAGGAACTACAACTAAATAAAGTAGAGTATGTTGTTTGTGTTGTTTACAAAGCCCTTGGGCCTAGTAACAAATTGATATAACGCACACATTTCCATAATTTGCCTCAGTATTGCATAAGGTTATTCGAACGAACAAAAATGTGTAGTTTGAATTTTGACATTGACATTGACACATTCTCGAAAACATTCGGTTATTTCTCAATCGACCAATCTTGAGGTCATGATCGTCTCGCCGTTATTACGTGCACGTATTATTGCATGTTCCATGTTCGAATTTTAATTGTTTACTCAAGTCAATTTGTTTTTCGAATTCCTAAGAATTAACCGATGGGTTATGAAAACCTATGGCGTATAGAGACGCCCCATTCTTATTAAGGACCAAGACTTTGCATGGCCAGACTGGCCATGCATGCATGAAAAGAAATCTCAAGCCATTTTTTGCCATGAGATTTCTTTTTCCATTGGTAGATCTGTTCTCAGTTCGATTTACTAGCAAGGCCGCCATTTTTGTTACAAAATACATAGACAAGCATAAATGTACCCGCAAAATTTGGAGATACCCCATATTCATAGTGTTCAATATCAATTGATATTACTTTCTGCCTTTTACGAGTAGGTGAGAGTAATGTTGGACATAAACCTATTTATTTTATTATAATTCAATATTTAACGTATTATTTAAAATATTTACGGTAATATTTCAAAGACCTTTCCCTTGTCCACAGGCCCTAGCACTTTGCTCGTGCTTTGCCCTGACAACGGCGCAATTCGCGCATTACGGCTTCTCGGGCTTCCAGACCAATTTCGGAGCACCTACGTATAGTAACAACTACGCAGCATCAGCGAGGGATCCTCGAGGAAACAGGGGTGAGTTACAGGTTTGAATGAGTTTTAGGCTGAGACTACTTAAAAAAAACATATTAGACACAAAATAAAGGTATCTGTAGTAAGTCTTTTAACGGATAGACCAATTCATATATTGTATTTATTTATTTAGTAACTAATAAATAATAAATAAATAAATAATAATTCTGAACAATCCACACAGCATCATCTAGCCCCAAGCTAAGCAGGGCTTGTGTTATGGGTACTAGATGACTGATATACATAATATAATACATTACATAGATAGATAGATTTTTTATTATACATAGAAACGACCAGAACACCCTGAACAAATATTTGTAGATCGTACAAACATTTGTCCCAAGGCGGGAATCGAATCCGCAACCTCCTGCGTCGCAGGCGGACCTTCGCCGCCGCGCCACATCGGTCGTCATACGCATAATACGATTAAGTTAATCAATAGTTACCTACATAAGATTGAAAGTTAAATAAAATAGTATTAAAATTATAGTTACTTCCAAGTTTAAATTAGTCAAATGAATTGAATTATCAGATAATTCCTAATAATAATTAATTATTATTAGTAATTAATATATTTATTTATAACCTAAATAGGTTATAACATAAATTTTTCAGAGTCAGGTATATACATCTCTTGTCGTGGAGCGTGATCAGTGTGATCACGTTTGTTGATAAAAATCGATAAACACCGATTTTGTCTCTAGCGTCGAAAAACATCGAGAAGAACGATCGACTATTGCCGAATTTAATCGACACCAGAGACAATATCGGTTCTTACCAATCCCTAACAAAGTCCGTGCTCGCGCTCCTGTAGATATCGATACTTGCCTCCAAGTTTGCGACAGTTGCTAGGCTAGACTTTTATACATACTCGCGAGCGTTATACATACTTAGCGAGTATTATACATACTCGTCGGAAGAAGATTCAATATTGCAACCTTTTCGACTGCATCGCTGCTGTACATTTATCGCTGCTCAAAGCCGTGGTGAGCGATGACCCATAAGGTCACGCACTGCTGATAAAATCACTCACTAAGCAATTCAAGTTTTCAACCCTTTTCGGAACTCTCACGGGACTTAAAATCTGTTTTGTTTTTAAAGAATCGCTACTTATGTCATTGTGACAATACGTGGTCGATTGTTAGCGTGGCTGTTATTTAATCTGTGTTGTGGTCCGGGAAATCTTTGACATTGTACTGGCAATGAACAAAGGTGATATGCGTATACATTCGAAACGCAAATAGATCGTTAATTTTGTCACCCTTGAATCAAAGGCCGACGTTTTGAAAAAGCAATCCGTTTTAATCCTTTTTATTGACTTTGTGACATTTTGTTCGATTATGCGTTATGCAAACACTACAAAATTCTCGAGAAAATAATTTTGAATGTTAATAACAAATAGTTTGTCCATTTTACGTTTGGGTTGTTTCTACCAAGCTCGTAAGTTAGCCGTGGCAGTGTCAGCGTAAGAATCGAACCCTTCAACTCAACCCATGCCCATGTTGAACTAAGTGAATGTGAGTGTATAGTAGGCAGTAGGTTTCTCGTAAGTGTTTTTAACACCTCTACTACGACCATCACTCACCTCACCTCAACAGATGATACTGCTGAACGCAGCCCTCCCCCTGATAAGCGACTGACTGACTTTTATCTCATGGGGGGTAATGCCCATAATCCCCACGCTGAGCATGCGGGTTGGGGATCGCAGTTCGGTGGTAGACTTGTTTTGCAGGGGGCGCTGCTGCGTTAGTAAATCAGTTTTACCCACGTCTCAAGCGACGAATTTTTGACAGATTTTCGTTGAAAACTGTCAAAAACTGTCAAAAGAGTTGCGTTTGGGTAATTAGTGGTAAAACTTTTGTTAAGTAACGCGAAAAATAAATTAATTCCCAACTTCGAAACTTTCCTATATTTCTTACATAATCTAGAAAAATCCAATTATACGTTCTGTTCTATGAGCATGGGCATACCTGCGCCGCAATTATCTGACAGGAGTGGCTAATAGTTTCATAGAAATGCAGGGAAGTCTATAAGAAACTTGCGATGGGCAGGTCTGTTTAGATGGATTTTGTTAAGAGAGAGTCGTACTGCTGTTAGTTGTTTAGAAATCTAAATTAAACCACAAGATATGAAAATTTTTGCTTGAAAGACCTGTTAAAGGTCGACAAAATACGTCAAATTATTTTAGTTTTGTCGTAATAAGGACGATTGATTGGGAAACGAAAATTAAAAAGGTCTGATAAAAGTGTCATGACATGACCATCTGCGGTCAACAACATTATTATTTATGTATGGGAAAAAACTAAAATTGAAGACAACATTTTAGAGAAAAAAATAATTCCCATAAGTTGTATACACCAATAAAATTTTAAATTGGTAAATGCTCCAATCAAATGCCCTACCTAATTGACATAATACCTGCGTTAGGTTGTATATGCTCTTTTATTTATTTCTTTAGCTAAGCTGATCATTACTACTTATTAGGCTTCCTATCTTACAATCAAAAGAAAATTACTAGAGCAGTAATACTAATGCGGCATCGCTTAACACATTGCGATAGAATTAATTGCATGTTGCATGCTATGTTCTTGTATCCCACGGCAATGAGTATAGTGTGCTTTGTACTGCCGCCGCGCCGCCGCCGCCCGGTTCAAGGGCTGCGTACACTGGGCCTTTTACTTGATACGTGGTGTTCTATATTAGGGGAGAAATGGGGGAAAATATGTTTCGGTTCTTGATTGCATCCAATTTTAAACCATAACTACCCTTGTTGCTGCAACTTTGGTTGGTACAGTTGGTTCTAGAACGCGCTTTTTCTACTAATTTTGAAACATTTTTTGTTCATTACAATTTAAATAAATAATGCACACAGCGTTATTTAGCCCCAAGCTAAGCAGAGCTTGTGTTATGGGTATTAGATGACTGATATACTTATTAGAATTATAATAGATAATTAATTAATTAACAATACATAGATAATTATTTATTTATATTTTTAACAAGATTTTGAAGAGATTTGGCAATAAAATGTAGATTCATTATATTGCCAAAACTCATCCCAACATCATGAATCCTTAAATTTCTAAGACTTGTTTCTTGAAATGTTTCAATTTTAAAACCCAGTAAGCTTTACAAGAAACATTTGCAAATGGCTTCTAATAATATTCCTCACTCGTTGTCCGAAATACGTCAGTTATTCAATTTCTTGCTTAGCCCACTCGCTTAGTCTGATGAAAGTTAGTTTAATAACGTTTATTTATTACTAAAATGTAAACAAGCTCAGCAGATTGGAATTACTTCACCTAATGTTTAAATGTTCATATTTTATGATATGGTTGCAAACTAAGCCATTAAATGTACCTAACCAATTGATAGAGCTGGCACTTTAAAGAACACTAGATAGATGGTTTATTTGGTTCTCAAACATAGACAGCACATAACAAATTAAACAAATAGGCAATATATAAAGTAGGTAGATATCGGTAAGAATGCAATAACTTAGGTACTATAAGGTAACAACACACTTAGAATAAAAAAAAAGATTGAAAAGCAAATATAAAAAGAGACTTATGAATAAAAAACTAGAATTTATATGAGTAAGTACATATAATAATTATTTAAAGTCAGGTACCCTAATCGATATTATACCTTCTTAACCTACTCGTGGACTGGTAGACCAAGCGCCTACTTGGTAACGACTAATCTTCAAATTATTATTTGACATCTTCAAAATATTACATCGAACTAAGAATCTCTAAATTATTTTGAAGACGGTCAAAAAGGGGAACTTCTCAATTCTACTACGTTTTGACGTGACAACGTCTTATAATTCGATAGAGCCGGCTGCACGCACGAAAAAACATGACTCATGCGGCGTTACCTCGCTCTGAGGCGTTACCTCGCTCTGAGGCGTTCCATGTAAGGCTTGAAGTGCAAGCGAGAGCGCTCGACATCCGTCTCTCTCCTACTTGAGTGAGCGATGCGTCTGCGTGGACAGCTGCTATACTATAGTACATTTACATGTTTTGATCGAGTATCAAATGCTACCATTCCATCAGTATTTTCTTAAGACGTTGTCTGTCACGTTCAACTATCGTCAGTAAACCGACTTTACAGACAACCAATTTTTTTCTATTATTCTTTGACTTATTTCGATAAAGCAAATACCTACTCGCATAGAACATAGTATTTACAACAGGTAAACAAACATTATGATAATCAAACTTTCGGGCCTAGACTTCAATTCAATTAATAATATTGATCAAATTGTGTCAACATTTATTCAATTACGAGTATATTAATTAAATGATGACCTAACAGATACACAATATTGGCCCTTTCAAATTAAATGCAAATACCTCGCTGCCAGTATCTAACTGGTTTAGATAATTTAAGATTACTTATTCAGATTAGATTTCAGAAAGTGGATATTAATCATCTTGTTCAATAATATTGTCTGGGGATATCTAATTAATTTGAAACTCGTGTTAGATTGTTTGAAAATTCCATCAATATCGAATTACCATACCAGTACTTACCCACTTATTTGCAGTTAATATCTACTTAAGTATTTGTCCTTTAAGCCTATAAGTTCAGCCTGCTTATAATTGAGAAGTTTTGTCGAGTGGATGTTTTAGGCGAAGACCATTTGTTTTAGATACACTATTTAGATACACAAGCTTATTTATACAAGACTAGCTTCTGCACGCAGCTTTACGCACGATACCGTCTACCGCACTGCTAAATTTCATTATGATCTGTTCAGCAAATTAAAAAAGTTGTTACCTTTTCACAGAATCACTTTCACTTTTATAATATAAATCTACCTTTATATATTATAACTATGGATTTGCGAAGTCGAATTGTTGCATTTCTTTCTAAATCACGTGGTCAATATGTCACCATTATCATCATCAGCCTATATTTGTCCACTGCTGGACATAAGCCTCCCCTAATGAGCGGTCAATGTTTAATTGACTTAAATATAATGTCTATTCGTTCTTACATTTAGAATCGTGCTACCATGTAAAATTAACTGAATGGAGTGCAACTAATTTCTGACATAGAGCTCTAATGATAGCTTAATGTCGGTTTATTTTGTGCCAATGGCGACACTTTGAGTTCCTGGAAACAATTATTCTTATTATGTCTTATAGGTAGGTAAAATAAGAAGGCTTTTGGGACATATTGATGGTAAACTCAATTTTTCAGTAATGCGTCACTCAAAACTATCCTTAAATTAACAGTTTTAAAAAGTGCGTCTATTAAAGAACACGTTTGGAAGACTGACCCATTTATGAAAGAAAGAGAAAAAACATGAAAGTATCCTATAACCATTGGCTCTAGTAGCATGCACTTGTCTTCCCACGAAGTCTCCCTAAGAACACATTTCGGATACGGACTCATTTTTGAAACAAAGAAAAAATCATGAAAGTACAAAAGTAAAAAACTTAAAAAAATTACTTAAGTACCTGACTCTAGTAGCACGCTCTTGTCTTTCGGCGGTTATAGGCGGTCACCTCTGCTCACCATAGAAAAAAAGCAAAAAACTTTTGATTTTCTATCAAATAGGTACAGTCGGCTGCAAAAATATGTATACACTCCCAAGTTTTCAATTTGACTAAATAGTAAGTATATAGTAATTGTGATGATTTATGTACCGTATTGTGACGAAGTACGATGACTACTTTGTACGAAAAACGTGTGCATGTCCTTTTATTTGAAAAGTTCCGAGTAAAATAAAAGTTAAACTTTGGAAGTGTATACATGTCTGTGCAGCTGACTGTACCTACCTACGATGTTTTAGTTAGAAGGTTCAGCTCCTCAGGGTTTAATGACAAGATCCGCACCGCTGAGCAAAAACCGAGGACTGGCCGAGGACATTGCAAAATGACAGCAATTGACAGAATCTCTTATCTAAATTAATTATAATAGCTCGCAACGGGTGTGAAACAGTGTCACGCACATACAAAATTTTTGGATGCAAAATATTGTCATGATGAAAAACAATGTTCTGATTAAAAATATTGACGTTATTTAATTTCTAAATAAATACCTAAATAACAAATAAAATAAATAGAAGCGGGAAATGATTTTTGGAGGAAACAGGTCTAATAATATTCACAGGATACCTAATAATACTGTTATATACTTTATTCACAAAGAAAATTACAATCAAATATTAAAACTGTTATATTATTTGTTAAATGATTTTAGTAAGAAAGAAAACAAGCTATTGCACAAATTTTCTCAAAAAAAAAAACACAAACGAAGATTCATGATGAATGTAAATACTATCAACGAACATAGTCATTGAATTGTTTATCTAGAAGCTAGGTACTTGAAAATTTTGAAATAGCTACAGTGTTACCCATACAAAACAAAAGATCTTCCATTCACTTCACCTCCAGCTGTAAATTATGTATTATTATATTACCGAACATCAATATTATGTCACAAAAAACGCCACAAAAACTGCACTTAGTCCATTCACTTGACCACCATTAGTTTGGTACCTTCACAAGGTTGCCAGCGACATCTTGAACTGCTGAAGTTAATGGGACTCTAACAAATTATTGTGGTGCTAGATAACCGATAAACTTAAATCGTTACGTACAACAGAAAACACCCGGAACCCAACGATATTTTCATAATTTCAAATATCCCCAGATCAAACTTTTAAATCCATCATGGTTATTAAAACTAAAGTCATTCACGAACGAAATATTGGAAAACTCAAATCATGGTAAATAACCCGATGTAAATGATCTCCAGATCATATAAACATTTGTGGAACAAATGTTTATATGAACATGTGGAACAAATGTTCAAATGTTTATTTGTGGAACAAATGTTTATATGATCTGGAGGCGGGAATCAAACCTTCAACATCCTGCGTCGCAGGCGGACCTTCATGTAATCAAAAATCGGCAGGAACGCACTGATGTTCGTGGCTTTGTACATTTAGTACAGTCGATATCAACCTGACATCGTTCTTAGTTTTAAGGGGGTACCTACCCTTAAATTGCTTATTTTCAACTCCGTCGGACCTCCATATCTTCCAAACTACTGAATATTTAACTTTGAAATTTATATATGGTAAAGTTCAGGACTTATTTTATCGATCATATGTTTCGAAAAAACGATTCCATAAAATTTTCTCGATTGAAAAAAATCACAAAGTTAAGTACCTCTAATTTTTTACTAAAACCCTAATTTCTCAATAAATACAGATGATACGATCTTGAGATTAAGCATAGTAATTGAGCTAAGTATAAAGAACATTTTATATGTTGCCTTTTTTTCAATTAACTATTCTAATGTTTGTGGGGAGCAAATAACTACTAAAAACTTGATTTTTGGGCTTACGCCGCTTTGCTCTGTCCCGCTCCTGTGAACGCGAAATCCTATGCCTATCCTCTTCACACAATAACGAGGTAGGGCCTTAAGCAGAAGCTTAGCTTAGGGCTTATCCCATTGTTGCGCTGTTACGTTGAAAAATATATACTTATTAACACAGCTTCCTAAATTTATGAAGCCGAGTGTCTTATACGCAAAATCATAGTGATTTCAAAACGGTTCTGATACAATCTTTTAATGAATATAATCAAGCGGCTTGAGGTGTTTTAATGAATGTAGAGATAAAGCGAACTAGATTTTTGAGATAGCCACCAAAATGGTACAGCGGCTAAGTAACAAAGGCGCGTAGTGTTAGATTCGTTGTACATGCAAAGATCTGAATAATATCTCTATAAATTTTTTACCAAATCACGGGAGAACAACCTATTAAATCGAAGAAATCAAATAATATATCCTAAAAATGTTTTTCGACTTCGACTTTAACCCGGAATAAGGATTCCCTCAGTACGGGAATGCGCTTACTAATTACGCCACGAGGTCAAGTGACGTAGGAGTCAAAAAACTTTGGGACTTTTTCGCCGTTATTTGAATTCTTCGAAATTACCCCGGGTGAGGATTTACGCATTTTATAACTCTCAAAATTCAGAAGAGTGTTTGATATCTCATTCGTCGAAATCGCTAAAACATAGCAGTAGTAAAGAATCGCAGCCAAACACATAAACAGATACGCGATATTTAACATATACACTCATGGTTGTTAGTTAATTCACGAGGGTGTATGTACAAAGCCAGTGAAATAAGTTATATGTAAAAAACCTGAGGACCGGTTAAAGTTTATATAATCAAATACAAACTTTATATGAATTATGATACACACATTCAGTGATTAAGATGATAAAAAATGAAAAACAATAGTGATATAACAATGACACAAGATGTCGAAACACGATAGGATGAGAGCATGCGCTTTGCGGAAGAGAACCATTAATTACATTAAAAAATATAATTTTACAGTTGCGTGACGACTTGATGACAATAGCCTTCATTCTTATGTATCATCTCCGGAAGTAGCTTAAGGTGACGTGGGCTAAATCATTATTTGCAACAAAGTTGTGGTGTGCTTTGGTCTGTGTTACAGTTTTTACACTAAAGCAGTGTTTCTAAAGTATCAAATTCCATGTAATTTCGGTTCAATAAATTAATCTATAGTTAATGATTGTATCGGGTATTTATCGCGTACCTTTTGTTTTATTTCCCCTACGTTTCTATTCTACCGCGTTACAGCGATCATGGTCACGGGTCGCCCCGTGACCACGATCGCTGTAATCGTCCGTGACCACGATTGTCATTAACTATGTTAACGAATCGCGAAAGTTTAAAAAGTTAAATTAATCTATGTTTATGTATAATCTTCTATCTGAATTTTTAAGATTTAAATACCTACTGAAAACTTTACACAAGCATTATAAAATTCGTAGATTCTTGTATATGTTTTCGATATTATTTGGTAATAATTTTTGCGTTTCCCCTAGTAGAAGACGTTTCTATAATGTCAATGTCAGATTAGATACCGGTAGCAATTATCATGAATAAAACATATAATGTGAGTGGTGGGAGTCTGTAAAAGACCGAGAATTGGAAGGGTGCGGGGGAGGCCTTTGCCTAGCAGTGGGACGATATAGGCTAATTAAAAAAAAATTGGTTGTCTGTAAAGTCGGTTTACTGACGATAGTTGAACGTGACAACGCAGACGCATCGCTCACTCAAGTAGGAGAGAGACGGATGTTGAGCGCTCTCGCTTGCACTTCAAGCCTTACATGGAACGCCTCAGAGCGAGGTAACGCCTCAGAGCGAGGTAACGCCTCAAAGCGAGGTAACGCCTCAGAGCGAGGTAACGCCGAATGAGTCATGTTTTTTCGTGCGTGCAGCCGGCTCTATCGAATTATAAGACGTTGTCACGTCAAAAAAAAACATATAATAATCTAATAGCACCGTAAAGGGAAAAGTTAGTGCCATTGTTGTGACGTTGTGATGATGTTTTGCTAATATCAACGCAAAAACTACTGAATGGATCTGGCTGAAATTTTGTACACATAAAGGTAACCTGGAATAACATATAGGCTTCTTGTTATTCAAAAAACGCGTGCGCAGTCTCGGGCAGAAGCTAGTAATTATCTAATTTCCTCACAATGGTTAATATTTCATTAAAGATTATTATTTGATTTAAAACTTGTTAGACTCTCCAGGGCTATACAATGCAATGATACGGTATGATTTGATTAATTACACGATACTGCATCGTTTAGGCTTGCTTGGATTAAAATGTAAGTACATATTATTAGTTACTTATTAATTTTAATACTGAATTTCAAAATAATCTTTGCGTGACGATCGGTAGTAAACACACATAAACAGCGACCTCAGTGAGGTTGCAAGTTCGATTCCCGCCACGAGATTGTAAGATCTGCAGAAATTTGTGTGTTTTCTATGTAGAATCTATCGGTCTCATTGTTTCTCCATGTTCTTCCTGCCTTCAAGATCCAAGCGGACCAAATGGACCGCGGAGAAAGGGCGAATTTAAATCGTATTTATATAAAAATTAGACTCATTTCTCAATAACATTGGTATTGTATTTGAATCTGAGTGAACTAGAACGTATTTTAAAAAACTTGTCTATGGTCTAGAAGACAATACTTGTCCATGGTCTAGAAGAATGACCTCTGAGGGGGTTAGATCCTTGAGGGATATTCTCATACTGTCATAAAATTCATTGAAGAGTTAATTATACCAGATATCTGGTACTTATAACGCAACCTCTGCTTACTTTGCGGCTTGTGGATGCTAGGTGCATTATCCAGCATTATTTATTTACAAATTTATCAAAATATTGTCTTAATATTCATTTATTGATCACATTTTTTTCCGACAAATATTTTGAATGTTTAATGTTGAGATAAATACATAGATTATACTATTCTACATAATTGTGGCCCCAATTATAATCAACTCATTGTTATAATTATTGACCACCAACCATTTCGAGGTCAACAAAAGTTTGGTATTCGCTGATACGAATTTTGCAATGTGTATTTAATGTTCGCGAATTGTGACACTAATGTATGTTATTATGAAGTAATTAATCAATTGTAATGTATAAAGGACAAACTTTTTATAGTAGCTATTGCAAATAATAAATTACAGTTAATATGCAATAGTTACATAATTAGGGTTTTGATTTAATATTAAGATTAATTGGTTATTACTCAATTAGCTTTCAAATAACAAATAGGTTACAAAATGATTGACCGATATGGCTGCGAATTTTATAACGGGTAAATTTAAATGAGTATTTAAGTCCTATACACTAGCCAAACTCGACGTAGAATATTTGTAAACAAACCACCCATACCTAACCTAAAATTCACTCTGTGGCCGCGTCTTTTTATACGAATATTACATTACTAGTCGATTTGAGATCCTTCCTTCAACAAATATGGCTTACTAGTATCTGAAAGTGAGTTTCAGTTATTTGTATCGTGGTTTGTTTTCACACATTCTACATCGATTTTGGCTGGTGTATAGGTACTTGATATAATTGACGTTAGGTCTTTTAGGTAATTCCTCCGATATTATGGGTACTGCCTACCTATATAATTAGCCCACAAATTGGCTATATAGCAAATAGAGTTATTGAAAATAATTATGCCTCTTATTTACTTATTACTTTTTCATTTTGTAATGGTTCTCGTGCGAGACTTAGCTACAATTTTTGAAATTGTACTTAACATTTACCATTTTAAAAATATCGCCAATCTTTTAAGGTACCTACCTATATACCTTACTTATATTATTTAATTACATATGTTTTATTGGTATTTAGAAAAATGCTAGTAATTTCAGATATATTCGTGTGTATATAGAATTAAAAATAGAAATAGAAAGATTTATTTGGAACACAGACATACAAATTAAAACAAAAGAAAATAGACAGTTTGTTAAAGTTACAAAACGGTATCTGTCTCAGCATGTATCACACATACTTTAATATTTTCACAGCTCATTAGCTGCTATTTCTTCTTTTAATATTTTCTTTTGTTTTTTATTTGTAGTCAAAAGATTATAAATAAAAAACAAACGAAAATCAGCGACAAACACCGACGTTTCTTCAACGCTGGAGCGTAGTCCTCGTAGAGATGCGGAATGCGCGCGTTTAAAACCGCACCCACCCTGAAGAAGTCCCTCGTTAAGGCTGCGTTTCCACCAGAGATGTGCGAGGTAGCTGACCGGTGGAGAATGTGTAGCTGGCTCTTTTCAGATAAGCTAGCAAGGCTAGGGTAGCGCCACTGTCGAATGACTGCTATTCATTCGCCCGCGTCCGTCCCTAGGACAACACTCGCAAACCATTCCTCGCAACACATCCCTCGCACACATCTTTCCCTTGTTTTGTATGTACAAAAACCTCGCTCCGCGAAGCCGTTTCTACCAGAGCTGCGCTGTGCGAGGCTAGGTAAATGAAGTGATTCTATTGGTTGTTAAAAACACATTCCTCGCTACGCATCTCTGGTGGAAACTCAGCCTAAGGGATGAAATGTTAACTTTCTTCCAACACAAATAAGGTTCGCTGCTAACCCGCTACATCCGCGATGAAAATGAGCCAATAAACGTCAAAATAGTAGGTTTAAGTGATAATTTCATGAAAACATCTGAATTGAGAACCCGCTGTGTGATTATGCAAAACTACTACACACTCACACTTCTAAAATTGACATTTGAAAGCCCTTTGAATGACCTTCGTAATTTCCTATTGTACGAATATTTCTGACTAGACGATTGCCTCGCGAATTCACCCGCGTAGTTCCCGTTCCTGTGGGAATTCCGGATTAAAATATAGCCTATGTCACTCCCTGAAAAGTAAGCTTCCTAACGGTGAAAGAATTTTTCAAATCGGTCCAGTAGTTTCGGAGCCTATTCAATACTAACAAACAAACAATCAAATCATTCCTCTTTATAATATTATTATACACAATTGAAATGGCTTTCAAGGCCATTCAAAGGACTTTCAAATATCAATTTTAGGATGGGTAATTTTGCGTTATTGCACTCTCTCCCTCTAAACTCTCAAAAACTCTTTATTTCCATAAATACTATAAATGTACACTTAGAAAAGGTCAGATTATAAAACCAAACACTGACACACAGATAGAGTATAGACTCATTCAACGCTTACCTACTTTCTAATCACTGACGAGCTGAGAAACCGTAATTATGTAAGTGATGGCATGGTAAACTTAAAATTAAATAAAGAAATCCTTCTCATAAAAGAAGGGCGAAAGTTTGTCCAAATGTGAAGTTGTGAGATTATTAGGAAAAGACAACGCCGAACTACTAAACAGCGTATCGTCTCCTTTGTCCATATAATTTAGTACAGCGCCTCTATCGTGCGGACAAGACCTACGCAAAACCTATATTAAAACGAAAAGTTACGATCACGCCTCGTCACTAACGTCAAATAGACTAACTAACCTCTCTGTTCGAGCAGAAAGCAGAGATTTATTTATTTATTTATTTATTTATTTATTTAAATCTTATATTTTTAAAGGGCTTTTAGCCAAACACTGACTACGTCAGCCCTGTTAGTACATTCAATTAGTTGCTAATCATAAACCATTTTATAGAGAATCCTGGCCGCCGTGCAAAGCGGTGCGGCTAAGATGCTTTGAAAAATGCCAATATTTAACAAATTTAATTCAAAGTGCGTTTCCAAATGTGATCTTGAAGACTGGCTCGGTACACACTCAGTCAGAAGATGATGTACATCTTCTATGACTCCACAAAGCTCACAGTTAGGTGACTCTAATATTTTCATAAGATTTTTGAATTTAGCAAGAGGCATGTGCCCGGAACGCAGCCTATGCAGAATGCAGAGATATACTTCAAAATCTGAACAACAAATCAGAATTACGGTCAACGTTTATTCTGGTACAATGCATCTTAAAGCGGAGGCATAAGCTTGTTATTTTATACAAATTCTCGTGCATTCTATTATGTTTACGTCAGTATAATATCTCCTCTAAAGCTGGGTACTGATCGGTGTTATTAAGTAAATAATGCTGGACCATTTAACAGCATTATCTAGCCCCAAGCTAAGCAGAGCTTGTGTTATGGGTACTAGATAACTGTTATACTCGTACATAATACACATAGATAAATATTTTTTATTATACATAGAAAAACATCCAGAACACCCTGAACAAATATCTGCAGATCGTACAAACATTTGTTCCGAGGTGGGAATCGAAACCGCAACCTCCTGCCACAGAGGTCATCAATTGGGCATAATGTAAACTATTACTGATACGTTACGCCGTGTGCTAAAATCCGTTTCGTTACTCGTTGCGAGCGCTTTTTTTTCCGGTACAGATTCCAAACGCTCGCTGTGTAACAAGATACATTACACCCGGTAACGCCGGTCAGGACCCACCGTTTATACAGCTGTTGATACCTAACGTTTGACTTAGTTCCGCATATTCCAAGGTCTGCATTTCATATGACGCATTCATCCATTCTTTCCAGGTCCGGTCCTGTTCCCCGACCCACCAAGGGGTGACAATGGTGGTCCGACCAGTGGGGTGATTGTCGGCGCTTCGGGCTATGGATTCGTTCCACCCAACGGCAGAGGTAACATAGGCCACTTTTTTGGTCGGTGAATTGAATAGTCTAGTCATTGTAGTTAGAACTAATAGCATAGTGCGACACGATGGGAAATAGTTTTGGGGTGAAAATATTGCTTAGATTATGAAAATATTGTTACTATGAAATCCTAAATTGTATTATGATGTCACTGGAATATGTTTGTAAGTAAATTGTACGACATTATTCTCAAAATTGTATCTTACTTTTCGAATTGGAAATTGTACTTTGTTTCTTGCCATAAAAAATGTACATTTGACTTTTTACCTAATTATAGTTAATATTTATCTGATAGGAAAATTAGTCGTCGTGTTGCGCTGTGCATCTAATTGTAATTTGATATGTTATTCTGAAACCCATCGGTTTAAAGAATAACATATTGATGTTAAATTATTTTTTGTTTAACGTTACTTGTATGTAGCATCAATTTAATTTATGCATGGGTAGTTTGCATGAGTTCCCTAGAATAATATCCCTGGATTTGGATTAACCCGTTTGAATGGGAAACTCCTTACATTTTAGTTCTTTTTATTTTCAATTGTATTGCCATGTCACTGAAGCTGTAAATAGCCCATGTTTTATTTATAAAAATAAACTGAAAGAAATTTTGGACTGTTTTATTTGGTACCCTATTTTAATCTGCACAATATTATGCATGCTTGCACTGATGGATTATTTACTAATGAAAAACTTAACAGTACGGGAATGTTGAACCTACATAATTGCTGTTTAAATGTCAGGAAATAAATCATATCTTGGCGTATCTACTACTTGTACCGGTTTGGCTGACGGAAGGCTATCAGGGGCCGAATTCTGCTAACAAATCGCTTTACTATGACAATGGTATCGTCGCAAAATCGTCGATATATGAAATAAACTCTAAATTCTTGCAAATGCGGTGCTATTTGCATGGAGAAAAATGGTTTTAACCTTGACACGCGTCCTTCCATCTGCAGTTTCTTTCATCAAATGTAAAATACCAAAATGGGTCATTCGAAGACGATACCTTTGTTATGGTGAAACGATTCATTCAGTAGAATTGGGGCCTTGGAAATATGCGATGCTGTTATAAAAAATGGCAATTGAGAATTTATTGTGACCCAGTCTGGCCCAGCGCAGAAAGTAGGGAATATGACGAGGGCCTGCTCAAAATCTGGGTTGGTACGTCCCCACGGTCCGCAGGAAGATTGTTAATAGAAATAAACTTAAATTCACAAGAGGTTGCTCTTAAAAATATCCTTTAACCACCTTAGTAGGCTTTTTTTGTTCTAGTTACGAGCAAAATCACCTCAAATAAAATTAAAGACTTTCAAAAAGTTTTTATTAGGTAGATATCTCATATTACACATCAGCTTTTTCTTTATTTACTGGTTAAACATAACCCACAACTCTTAGTTAATACAAATATGTAACTTAACAAAACTTATTTTTTAAAAACTTTGTGTTTCGTTGGCAATTTTAATAAAAAGGTGACTTTAGTTGCGACTTAAGAGACACAGACAGTAGGTATCGCAATCTTTTATCCTTCCATTTGATATTATCTGCAAGGCTCCAATCAGAACAACTCCAAAAGGTATCTAGACATAAAAATAATACCAACAATAGATTGAAAGTCGTGAATAATTCGCTGACAAACAAAAAGAATAAAAATAAACCTTAACAGGGAAACGTTTGGTTGCTTTCCGATTGACAGCTGAAGGCCATTGGATCTAAGCCAAGTTCAGATTGCGCTGTCTCTGTGTCTACACATTGTGTGCATACGATGTGATGTAAGTAGGTATTACTCGAAAGATATTAGCTACAGCTAATTTGTGCAGAAAAGCAATCAGGCTTATTATTAACTAGTTTATTTCCGCGGCTTCGCACGCGTTGTTCATTGGAAACGGTGATTTTAGGTGATTTCTATCCCATGGGAACTGATTTATGGGATAAAAAGTAAGATTCCAAGATTAGATTTACTTTTTTGGAATTACTTGTAAGTATATATTTCAGCCCGATCCGTCCAGTAGTTTTGGCGTGAAGGGATAACAAGCATCCATCCATGGAATTACATAATAAGCTATTTATGGATTTGGAAAAGATCTATTAGAAGTTGCTTTGAGAATTTGCTCAAAATTCTTCAAAATAAACAAATTGGCGAGAGCGTCGACTAGAAGAGCATCGAGTTGATCGTTTATTGAAAAATGATAAACTAAATAAACTGCCTTGTACGTACTCCACTTAGAGCCTTATCGTTATCTATCACACTGGCTCGCGGCGTGTCGCCGCGTCGCGTCGTCGCGGCTTGCTCGCTGCATCGTCACGGCGTGCTCGCTGCGTAATCGCATCACTTTGAAATCACTCGCAAATCTCCAGGTGTGATAAGGCTATTAGTGTTAACTATATTATAGGCTGCTATTAGGTGCAGTAGAAATAAATTCTATGACAACTGACAACTTGATATCGCAGTCACACAAGGTCCGTAATTAACAGGAAATTATAATTCACTCAAATCAATCCGTTTCAAAATCAATCTGCCAGGAAATTGTTACTTCGAACGTATATTTAAATAATTGAATGTGTTTCCAGCTTGGGAACAGTTTTTGAAATAGTAAAACTTAAGACGACTATCTTAGTACATAGATCTGAGTGCTAAGATACTTGATACAGAGAAAATTATAGTCAAATAATAGAAACAAATTGGAACTAGTATTTACAATTGGAACAATTGAGCCAACTGCAGATAATACGAGTTTAGTGCTAAGATTTCGCGGCATTCTCTGAGAAGAAATTTGGCATTGAGTGGAAATTGGAAGTAACCGTTGGAAGTATACCATATTGGAAGTAACTGCTGAGAAATTAGGCGCGACTATTAAATACAAGACTGGCTTATTTATCAATTTGGCTTTTTCATCTTTAGTGATGATGGGCAGAGCCTGCAGTTTACGTAGTGTTAGTGGTCTCGGTCGGTGTCCGCGAAATTTCTAGTGTTTCACTCCCAGCTATCTTATCATCTACATGTCATAGTTCAATTAATGACATCATCCGTCGGGGTTTTATCAGCGTCAGCGTGGCAGCCACCCTTGATCCACGTGGCCTTATGCGAGATGAGTGTAAAACACCTGACAGTATAAGTCTGATTCCCTGGAAGATGAATCGCTATTTAATTTGGGATGCCTCGTGGGTAGATACCCTATGGTAAGGCGCTAGCCTTACCATCTTGCAGAGACATCGGTAAGGGCCGGTTCCGAGCTCAAAATCAGCGGATGCCCTCAAACGACAAAATTACGCTAACCTTGACCAAGTTTACCCATTTGAGTCAATTGGGGTTGAAACCCTTAGTCCTTGGGGTCCGGGGGCATACGCAATTTATAAAGATCTTAAGAGTCCACAGGTGATCGGAGTGCTGGCTTCTATTTCGGTCAACGAATTAACATTGCCATTCAACATGGTAGTGGTGCCAGCATTCTGCCTTCTGGTGACGGCTTAGATTTTTAAGAAGTAGGTAGATATAAGTGTAAATACTAGTTGTAATTGTTTTATTCTGTTATTGTAATTTTCAGTGCTAAATAAATTGTTTCCATTTCTCAAATATATTAATTCATATTCATAAATTTGAATCTTGCATGTGTTATGAGAACCTATTATATAACTTAGTAGATAACTTACATAGTTAGATTTTTTTAAATATAGTAAACACCCAGAACACCCGGAACAAATATCTCCTGATCGTACAAACACTTCTCCTGAGGTGGGAATCGAATTCGCAACCTCCTGCTTAGCAGGCGGACCTTCATCCGTCGACGATTGGTAACATAGATTAGATAAAGATCATAATCCAAAAGTTCGCAGAAAATCAGATATTCAAATCATATTGAAGAGACATTGCTCTTGGCTTCACACGGATCAGGTATCCTAAAGGTCACAGAAAGACACTAAAACGACCCTAGACTTTAGAATCTAGACTCTAGACAATGTAGAAGCAGACCAGACCAAAGTCCTTAAATCAAAATTGACCACAAAATATTTGAAAGGTACCTTACAACCTTACCTTGCTAGGTAAAATGGTATTGTGCAAGAACTCAAATTGACAATAAATAATTGGAACTTCATGCACGTGTGAAACTAGCCTTATTATATTAATTCGAATTGCAATACCGACGGTTTCGCCCGAGGGGTATTAAAAGCAAAAGTGTCAATTATACTTAGATTTAGATTAGTTCGTACAGGAAACATTATACCTTCATTCTAGTCCAAGAGCATAGTCTCATATGACTCACAGTCTTTCATATGAGTCAATGTCAATGTTAACACGTGGCTTGCAAAACTGGTTGAGTTGAAACCTACGGCGTTATAGGCATTAGATTGCCGTACAATTGGTTGAACTGTTGTTTCCGATCTTATAAGTCAGCTACCTATCTCTTTTAAGTCACCTAGTTCAAATTTTGTTTATGTCTAATAATGTTTCCAGTCTTATAAGTCACCTAGTTCAATTTTTTCTCTATTCTTTCATTGTTATTTTCTTTGATAGTCAAGCTCCAAGTCTAACTTAACTACGCTTATCAGACATAAAATTAACAAAACTGTAATTTCCTCTTAACCCACTTTCGGCCGCGGCGCGTCGAGTCTCAACGGCGCCTACTAACACTCTATTACCTCACAAAACTGGAATACTGTACAGTATAGAAATAAATAAAATGCTGATCAAAAAACTCTTAACATTTTATACATTTCACTTATAATCCTGATCATCTAAATGAGAGCAGTTGTTCACTTTCATTATTCATTTCGGTCCTTTTTAATTGTGTTTACCGTTTCTCTATGACTTCATTTATATTTGGGTCCAGTATGGCCGACAGCATCCAATTTGGCCCTCACTTAATCTCGCGGCCCCCGATCTACGGTCAAACGCATTTTAATTATGAAATTGACATATCAAAAGCTTCGGGTGCTACAGCTTGTGGACGGGACGGCTGGGTTTCTATAAAGGGCTATTGGTATTCACTGACTTTGCGTGATCTGCAGGTTCTGTCCATCATCACGAACACGTTTGTGAAGATGCCAGGTCTTAAATCTAAAATTTAGATTTAAGACCTGGCATACATCAGATAATACATCAACAACCCTCCAGCTCACACAACAGCAGCTGAACAATCAGAAGGAAAGATTAAGAATAAGTATTTCTGCACTTACAAACAAAAAATAATTTCTAAAGAAGGAAGAATGAGGAAGTTCAAATATTAAACTCAGTACGATATACCATTTGGATTGAACCAAATTGGAAGAAAAAATACGACATTCGACATAAGCACACTTCTGAACTGGAGGAGGCCTGTACCCGAAGGTCTTGTATGATTTATAATACCTATGAAAATTAAAAAAAAAATATTATTAAATTAAAATCAATACCTAGGTACTTACCTACAAAATGCATGCTTTAATTATTTTTATTTTTTAGATCAATTTATTAGTATTTGTTTATTTAAACAAACATTTTGATAAGAATTAAGCAATTTATATATACGCATGATTTGTAATTACGGTTAAGGAATAAATGGCTTTTTACTTTACTTTACTTACTAGGTACATAGTTCATTCAATAATCGTAATTTAGAGAGGCTTTATAAGAAACTTAACTTAAAAACGGCTCTACTTTCAATTACAGTGGCTGTGGGAGCGGGTGATCGGTTTTTAGTACTTTATTGGGTGTTGGGGCAAACGTGTTCTTTCATTTTGTATCATAGATTAACAAACAAAAATAGAATTAAGACCAAGACCTGGCGTGTTCATGAACGTGTTCGTGATGATGAGCGGTACAGTATACGCAGTGTCAGTGAATTACAAATAACCCTGTATACATCGTGCAAAATATTCAACCAACTATTTTTAAGGAGACGCGATATTTTTGTGCTTTTAGCGCTTTTATTTTGAAGTTACTTCGTTGGTATTTAGCACGTTAAGTACTAACTTCCCAAGTTAGTACGTTATGTACTTTACTACATATATACTAATAATAATCCCCGGGATACCGTTTACCCTGCCAAATTTGATTAAGATACGTTCAGCCGTTTAGGCGTGAAAGGGTAACAGACAGACAGAAAGAGTTACTTTCGAATTTATAATAGTAGTATGGATACTTGTAATAAGACTACAAAATAAAGTTACCCGGCCGTTTCCACATGAGCTTCGACGGTCCTAAGCACTGGTGCGAAAATTTTGTTCCATGATTTAATAAAAGAGTTTGCACTTACCCGCCTTCGCCATTTTTAGTCGGACCTTTTGATATTGATCTAATGCATATTTATATGTTTGCCCACTCAAAAACACGAGGGATTTTGTCGTGTTTGATAAATTAATTTGTTCTAATGAAACTCTGTTATGAATTGCTAAGGATTTGTGAATCCCTCTGGTATGGAGTTTTAATAAACTGGCATCAATTAAGTATTAAGTATTTATAAAATAATATTTTTTTAAATATCTATCTATGTAGTGTATTGTATTATGTATATCAGTTATCTAGTACCCATAACACAAGCTCTGCTTAGCTTGGGGCTAGATAATGCTGTGTGAATTGTCCAGCATTATTTATTGATTTATTATATAGGTGTATTTTATTTTTAGGAGTGTTGAAGACTAAGGTCTTTGTTACTATAGTGTGTAGGCCCTTTCAACCCGGGTAATTTCTAAAAAATTAAATAATATCCCAAAAGGGATATTATTTCATTTTTAGTTCAAGTCTCGTCGAATTCGAAAAAAAATTGGGATATTATTTCATTTCTGTTGAAGACGCACACAATGCACAATTAAAATAATTGTGATATTTATAGGCAGCTTTGGCAGAAAATATATTAAAACTAGCTGGTGGCACGGCTTCGAACGCGTAAGTAGCCTATATATTTTTTGCCATACCTACATATATCCCCAGTGGCGTACCATTTACCTCATTTGAGGTAAATGAGGTAAATGGTACGCCACTTCCAAATTTCATTGAGATCAGTTCAGCCGTTCAGGCCTGAAAGGTTTCAGACAGACAGACAGACAGACAGGACAGACAGTGACTTTCGAATTTTTAATATAGGTAAGTATGATTAATATTAATACTAGGAACTTAGTTTTTATATGAAATGAAACTTTAGGCTACTTCGAATTTAGGTATAAATAATGAATGATTAAGAATTAATTGTAAAGCGATCGTCTGGTCGAAGCGACGCGTGACCCGAGAGCTGGTGAGTATCTGGCACAGCGCATCAGCATTGCCATACAGTGTGGCAATGCAGCCAGCGTCTTGGGGACGCTTCCGACTGGTATTGATATGGATCAGTTGAGCTACCTGTAGACTGTTTGTAACAGTCTGCAGTTAGCTCAATTGTTTCAATTGTAAATACTAGTACCTATAATTTTCTTTGTGAATAAAGGCTATTGTCAGTAATTGTAAGTAATTGTATTATGTAATTAAAACAGTAGGTATGTTATGAAGATTGTCTTCAGATGCCACATAATTTATGTGGCATCTGAAGACAATCTTCATAACATACCTACTGTTTTAATGATTATAAAGTGCCATCATATTGCAACGTTTCATATTGAACATGAGTTCGGTGAGCTAAAACTTCGTAAGACAAGAACTTACTCTTTGGTAAGCTTGGTCTATGTCAAGTTCTTTAGCGAAAAATAAAAAGTAACCCATAATTTATTACCATAAATTTTAATGGTATTCCTAATCGAGAATGACATCTATGCAAAGTTTCGACTCGTTTGCTATGTTCTGAAGTTTTTGCGGTTTTTATGTCTAAATATCTTGCATCTTCAAACCTACGCCTTTCTGTATTATCTATATTAGGCGAGATAGGACACCCAGAAAACCTCACACATTCGTGAACGTAAACTCTGAAAACATAACCTTCCTTTTTTTGAGCAGTCGTACCAAGGTAAAAATAATTGACAAAAAGGTGTCGTGTCGTAACGACCGTTATTTTTGGGCATTTATGGGCAGAACGACACTATTTAAAATAATTAGTGTCTGTTTGCCCTCATGAACGTTTTTACTTTTTCAAACTGTGAAAAAATAGAGCATCTGCCTATATTATAGAGTACTCCGAGTAATGTGCCTTTTCCAAGCTTAAGACTTGTAGAATCTCTCGAATCTTTCATTCTTTAGGATGTTAGGATGACTCGATCAAACACGTAATCGAATTTTAAAGAATATTTTTTAAAATTTAAAAATATCCCAAAAATGTACGACTTTGTCAGGACTTGAAGCCGCAACCGTCCACTCTGTATGGGAACGAGCTATCTATTGCGCCACAAGGTCAAAAAACCGACTAATCGAAATTCTATTCAAGTCTCTTTTGCTCCTGACTTGGGACACCCACTCTACCGGAAGTGACGCGTCGCGCCACAGCGGCGCCTCACCGGAACCGGCTGAAGGGTTGCGCCGTCACAAATCAACTTATGAGAACCGAGAACCGCCACAAAAGGAAACTTTGTGCATTTCCGAACCGGCGAGCGTGAAATCAAACACACTCACCCCACTCTTAACTTTAAACTCTCACTTTAAGGTTCACATTTAGATGAGCATTTGTGAGAGCAACTAACTCCACATGAGTGATTCATTTTGGATATTAAAAATGTTTTTGTATTAAATTGTTTTGATGTTGGATTTTAAACGATAACTTTTGGTACTATCAATGCCTTGTTTGCTGCTTCGAAACTATTATTAACTGTGTACTGGATCTGTAACCCTAACGCCTTCTTGTTTGCTATGAGCAATTGCTTTTGGGTGGTGTGGTATTAAAAAGATAAGTAGATTATTGCATTGCGCTTTTACTTTTCATGGCCCCATTGATTTTCAAACCCATGAATACACCCAAACCATGAATGTTTTCATGTACTAACCATTAAAACGGTTTAAGATATAAATAATGCAAAAACATACAGCGTGGCAATGCAGCCAGTGTCTTGGGGACGCTTCCGACTGGTGTTGATATGGATCAGTTGAGCTATCTGTAGACTGTTTGCAACAGTCGGCAGTTAGCTCAATTGTTTCAATTGTAAATACTAGGTAGTATAATTTTTTTTGTGAATAAATTTTTTATGCAAAAAAGTGTAAGTAGGTACCTAACTATTGTATTATTTCAGCAGTAGTACAAAACCATTAGGTACCTTACATACTCTTCTTTTTATTCGACTTATATGAAATAAATATTTTCAGGGCCCGCTTTTCCAAGATATTTCTACAGAACATTCTATGCAAGAAGATAAAAAAATAGTTCAAACGTTGGATTTCAGGATTTGTAAAATACTTATGACTAATTGCTATTTATTGAACAATATTTAAAAGATGTATTGCTTAAGACACATAGTTCTCAAAAACCTATATTTACCTACAATCGTCTTTGCACCATACCGACTATAACAAACTGTGATAAAATAAAATTCAATTGTAAAGGTATTTAAAGTAATATGGGTATTTCATTTATTTGTAAAATGTGCAATAGAAAGAAAATAATGAACCTTGTACATAAATCTAAATAATACCTAATCTATGTCGCTGGATACCTACTGCCATAGGTTTTGTAAAGTTTATCCTAAGCAAATGAATCGTATTAAATTGTAAATTATGTAAAAATGTAAATAGAATGTAAAAATAAAAGAATCTTTACCACCTACCTAGTTTTTTCATTAGATTCCAATGAGTAAACCTGACTCATTGGAACAAACTCCTTCTTAAATAACACGTTGTGTTAACCTAATTTTAACAAAGGTCTTCAGTACTATACTAGTCTAAATCATTAGAAATTTCATTCAAACCTAGCAGAGGAGCTACCAATTAATAACGCTGACTGTAGCCACCACAGAACCCTCACGGAACCCAGGCAACTAGGGTTTTTGAATCCTCAGACCAAAAATGGCACTTAGCGAAACAAGATGTTACAAATAGAGAACCAACCGTCGACAAAGAAAGAACAGGTGGGTAATTATACAATGGACAAAATTTTTTGTTTGGTTTCCTTAATGATGCTATGCGTTTGGGGACTGGAGTCTTTAGCGCGTATTATGAAAGCTTGTTCAGTCATAGATATATCTATAAGTGACTTTTATGCCATACAAAATCGTAAAGCAAAGATCAAGCAAGCCTTCCTAATCCCGGCCTTTGAATCGCTTCATGGTACCATAAGAACCTTCCTATTTGAAAAGTAAAACTAAAGGTCATTTATTTGCAAACACGTGTAAAAAGAAAAGATGACAAATAGTATTTTTTTTGAGTCAACATGTTTGACCAATAAACATTGGTGTGCAAAATAATTAGAGAGTATGGCACGCAGGTCTAAATGTGTTTACACTCAAAGATAGAACTTTATATCCCATAGCTATTGGTTTGAGTGTCTCTATCTATACTTAATGATTAACTATGTTTGATTTTCTTTTGTGCGATGTTTTGAACCAAATAAACCATCACTCTAATTTATTCAAAACTAGCTTCTGCCTTCGACTTCACACGCCTATTTTATATAATAAGTAGCCTATTGTTTAAATTAGGTTACGTTCTAAGTTTACGCCAAATTTCATCTTGATCTGTTCAGCAGTTTTGGAGATCCAAGGTAACAAAAATTTCACTTTTCACAAACTTTCGCATTTATAATATTAGTAGGTAGGATGATGAACCTGAAATATTATTTCATGACAAAATTCCACGTAAAAGTTGCTTTCACGATGTCCTCCGAGACACACGAGGCCATTGAAAGGTAAATGTGATTTAGCAGATGTAGAGGTACTGATAGAGCCTTATGCACAATTTCACCGGATAAACGAAATTCAGGAGGGAAGCTGGGGACGTCTTTACCAGGCATTCATCTGTTTGAGACGTGCATTCCACTAGGTTTTACATGTGAACTGGAGATCTCAATCTTGACAATCTCAGAATTTTTTTTTAAATTGTCAAAAATATTATATATTAAAAACATTTTTTAAATATCTCAGTTTTTGTTCTAAAATTATAAAACTTTAGTAAAATTTTATCGCTTGGTCTTGTTAAGTAGGTATTTATGATGGGCTTCAAGAAGCAAAATAATCGTAGGTCAAATATTAAAACTTTTGTGTCGACTTTTTTAAGAAAAGGGATTGGTAATAATAGGTTAATTAACATTCATGTTTAAGAACTTTATCCTACTAATATTATAAAGCCGACAGTTTGTAAAATCTGCATTATTGTTATCTAGGATCTCCAAAACTACTAAACAGATCAAGATGAAGTTTGGCGCACGTTTAGAGCAAAGCGTAACTTAGGTAATAGGCTACTTAGTATACTGAAAATACGCGGGCGAAGCCGCGAGCTGAAGCTAGTTTCTCATAGTCAATAACTTCACTTACACGAGAAAACAAAAGTATAACAATGTGTAACTTATGGGCTAAACTGAATGAAAATTAGTTATACGTTTCATAGACTTTAATTAGGTATAGGTATTCGCAAAATATTATTTTAATTTTAATTGATTGCAATTTGTTTCTGCCCGCTCAAATAAGTAATATTTTTATAAAAATTTGGTTGATTATTCTCTATCTTTTTGTAGGCATTCGTAGATCTTTATACTGTTGGTCGAACATTCAAATCAGGTCCACATCTTGCCACTCAGAGGCATTTTATATTCTGTTCTATTAGATTCCTTTAGGGATGTGTCTACCTTTTATTTCATCCCGCACTATTATGCACACCCATGTCCAATAAAACCATTTTCTTCAAAGAGTTTTGTAAATTGAATTTACTAGCCTATTTTTGAAGCTTTTATCATAAAATATTATTGATCAATATTTGCTATTTTTGTGTTCATGCGGAATATTTTAAAAATATTCGTAAATAAATAAAAAATAGTTTGGTAAAATAGGTTTATATTTTCATAAGGTCATAGATATAACTTTGACTTCGATAGAACTCAGTCGTAAAACCTACTTCATTTTTGGGATGCTCGGGGGATTAAATATGTTGCAAAACATGACCATCATTAGACACCCATAATATGTTCATAATAGTCTTAACTCTAATGTCATAATGTGCTTAAATTTGATATACTAGAGGAGGCTACGATTCGGTCATCTGTGCTTTCCACGCCGTGGTTTTAGGTGGTGTTACGTTAAGTGGTGGACAAACAACGCAGTGGTTTGTCACCTTTGAGCTTCTTTCATTTAAGAAGCGATAATATATCGAAAAAATCATCAGGCGTAAGCAACATTTGACTCTCTTGCACATTTATTTTACTGATAAATCATGCTTTGCATAGTATTATTATATGTAAATCATTTCTGTCCTACATGCTTTGGTCGTTTGGTCAAGTTTGAGTTTTCGGCTTTTTCACCTGAAATAATAAAAAGGGTAGGATTATACAAAATATCGAGCTAGTCTATAAGAACTTCAAGTTTACATTAAAGTTTATGTTGTATTGAGAACTTACTACATTGAACTTCAAACTCTTAGGAACATGAGCAACGCCTTGTGGAACGTCCAAGGCCGTCATTGCCTGGAAATAATGATGAAAATTAAAAACATGTCGCGTGTGAATTTGTTAGAGGCGTCACGTGTCACGTAAGGTCCAATAACATTCAATTTTCACTGGTTTTGGCGGGCTTCGTGGCATAAATTATAATTTCTTTAATTTAACTGTTGAAAGTGAAATTATCGCAAATATGGATTCTTTGGCGATCAATGCGAACGCTTTGAAAAAGAGGCGCTAAAAAAAAGCCGCTTCAAAGAGCAGCTGTTAACAAACTTATTTTTAAATACGTCATGTTTAGTAAAATAAAATTAATAACAAAATATTATGCTATAACTCTGGACCTAAGTCAACAGTGGCGCCAACTGGTGAGCAAAGAAACGATAGTCCCCGAGACGAGACTTCTTTTCAAGAATTAAGTTACCTACTCTTTCATAATAACCACATAAGGGTTTAGTCGATTGTTTCCTTCTATTGGCATGTCAGAATTCAAGGTAACTCTGCTAATAGCGTTACATTTTTTGAAGGTCATAATTCTCAAGATCTACTAACCTGCGTTCCTAATTTCATTCACCGAACGAAGAATGTTATCGATGACATTGGAGTTGTACTTCGAAATAATGGCCCACACGTCATTTAGATCTCTCTCCAGCAGATTTTGTAAGCTACCCCATTGATTTAGCGGGAAGCAAATGTACCTAGGAGGTCTAGGATACCAAGTAGTACGCGAAGTTGTAGTCGAGGTACGTGCAGTTAAAGAACTTCTAGGCGTGGAGGATCTACTAGGTGTGAAAGCTGTAGTTCTAGGGCTTCTAGTGCTTGATATGGTCGATCTTCGCGTTGAAGATATTGTTGACTGTCGACTAGTTGATATGCTTGAGCGGGATGTTGTAATAGTTGGACGAGTAGATAATGAGCTACTTTGTCCTGGAGATGATGTGGATGGTGAAGTTTGACCTCCTGGAGATGAGGAACTGCTTTGACCGGGGGATGTCGAGACACCCGGAGATGATGTGGATGGTGAAGTTTGACCTCCTGGAGATGAGGAACTGCTTTGACCGGGGGATGTCGAGCCACCCGGAGATGATGTGGATGGTGAAGTTTGACCTCCTGGAGATGAGGAACTGCTTTGACCTGGGGATGTCGAGCCACCCGGAGATGATGTGGATGGTGAAGTTTGACCTCCTGGAGATGAGGAGGTGCTTTCACCGGTGGATGTCGAGCCACCCGGAGATGATGTGGATGGTGAAGTTTGACCTCCTGGAGATGAGGAACTACTTTGACCGGGGGATGTCGAGCCACCCGGAGATGATGTGGTTGGTGAAGTTTGACCTCCTGGAGATGAGGAACTACTTTGACCAGGGGATGTCGAGCCACCCGGAGATGATGTGGACGGTGAAGTTTGACCTCCTGGAGATGAGGAACTGCTTTGACCGGGGGATGTCGAGCCACCAGGAGATGATGTGGTTGGTGAAGTTTGACCTCCTGGAGATGAGGAACTGCTTTGTCCGGGGGATGTCGAGCCACCCGGAGATGATGTGGACGGTGAAGTTTGACCTCCTGGAGATGAGGAACTGCTTTGACCGGGGGATGTCGAGCCACCCGGAGATAATGTGGATGGTGAAGTTTGACCTCCTGGAGATGAGGAACTACTTTGACCGGGGGATGTCGAGCCACCCGGAGATGATGTGGATGGTGAAGTTTGACCTCCTGGAGATGAGGAACTACTTTGACCGGGGGATGTCGAGCCACCAGGAGATGATGTGGTTGGTGAAGTTTGACCACCTGGAGATGAGGAGGTGCTTTCACCGGTGGATGTCGAGCCACCCGGAGATGATGTGGATGGTGAAGTTTGACCTCCTGGAGATGAGGAACTACTTTGACCGGGGGATGTCGAGCCACCCGGAGATGATGTGGTTGGTGAAGTTTGACCTCCTGGAGATGAGGAACTACTTTGACCGGGGGATGTCGAGCCACCCGGAGATGATGTGGACGGTGAAGTTTGACCTCCTGGAGATGAGGAACTGCTTTGACCGGGGGATGTCGAGCCACCAGGAGATGATGTGGTTGGTGAAGTTTGATCTCCTGGAGATGAGGAACTGCTTTGACCGGGGGATGTCGAGCCACCCGGAGATGATGTGGACGGTGAAGTTTGACCTCCTGGAGATGAGGAACTGCTTTGACCGGGGGATGTCGAGCCACCAGGAGATGATGTGGTTGGTGAAGTTTGACCTCCTGGAGATGAGGAACTGCTTTGTCCAGGGGATGTCGAGCCACCCGGAGATGATGTGGTTGGTGAAGTTTGACCTCCTGGAGATGAGGAGGTGCTTTCACCGGTGGATGTCGAGCCACCCGGAGATGATGTGGATGGTGAAGTTTGACCTCCTGGAGATGAGGAACTACTTTGACCGGGGGATGTCGAGCCACCTGGAGATGATGTGGATGGTGAAGTTTGACCTCCTGGAGATGAGGAACTACTTTGACCGGGGGATGTCGAGCCACCCGGAGATGATGTGGACGCTGAAGTTTGACCTCCTAGAGATGAGGAACTGCTTTGACCGGGGGATGTCGAGCCACCAGGAGATGATGTGGTTGGTGAAGTTTGACCTCCTGGAGATGAGGATCTGCTTTGACCGGGGGATGTCGAGCCACCCGGAGATGATGTGGACGGTGAAGTTTGACCTCCTGGAGATGAGGAACTGCTTTGACCGGGGGATGTCGAGCCACCCGGAGATGATGTGGATGGTGAAGTTTGACCTCCTGAAGATGAGGAACTACTTTGACCGGGGGATGTCGAGCCACCCGGAGATGATGTGGATGGTGAAGTTTGACCTCCTGGAGATGAGGAACTACTTTGACCAGGGGATGTCGAGCCACCCGGAGATGATGTGGATGGTGAAGTTTGACCTCCTGGAGACGAGGAACTGCTTTGACCGGGAGATGTCGAGCCACCAGGAGATGATGTGGACGGTGAAGTTTGACCTCCTGGAGATGAGGAACTACTTTGACCGGGGGATGTCGAGCCACCAGGAGATGATGTGGTTGGTGAAGTTTGACCTCCTGGAGATGAGGAGGTGCTTTCACCGGTGGATGTCGAGCCACCCGGAGATGATGTGGATGGTGAAGTTTGACCTCCTGGAGACGAGGAACTGCTTTGACCGGGAGATGTCGAGCCACCCGGAGATGATGTGGATGGTGAAGTTTGACCTCCTGGAGATGAGGAGGTGCTTTGACCGGGAGATGTCGAGCCACCTGGAGATGATGTGGATGGTGAAGTTTGACCTCCTGGTGATGAGGAACTACTTTGACCGGGGGATGCCGAGCCACCAGGAGATGATGTGGACGGTGAAGTTTGACCTCCTGGAGATGAGGAACTACTTTGACCGGGGGATGTCGAGCCACCAGGAGATGATGTGGTTGGTGAAGTTTGACCTCCTGGAGATGAGGAGGTGCTTTCACCGGTGGATGTCGAGCCACCCGGAGATGATGTGGATGGTGAAGTTTGACCTCCTGGAGACGAGGAACTGCTTTGACCGGGAGATGTCGAGCCACCAGGAGATGATGTGGACGGTGAAGTTTGACCTCCTGGAGATGAGGAACTACTTTGACCGGGGGATGTCGAGCCACCAGGAGATGATGTGGTTGGTGAAGTTTGACCTCCTGGAGATGAGGAGGTGCTTTCACCGGTGGATGTCGAGCCACCCGGAGATGATGTGGATGGTGAAGTTTGACCTCCTGGAGATGAGGAACTACTTTCACCGGGGGATGTCGAGCCACCCGGAGATGATGTGGATGGTGAAGTTTGACCTCCTGGAGATGAGGAACTGCTTTGACCGGGGGATGTCGAGCCACCCGGAGATGATGTGGATGGTGAAGTTTGACCTCCTGGAGATGAGGAGGTGCTTTGACCGGGAGATGTCGAGCCACCTGGAGATGATGTGGATGGTGAAGTTTGACCTCCTGGAGATGAGGAACTACTTTGACCGGGGGATGTCGAGCCACCCGGAGATGATGTGGTTGGTGAAGTTTGACCTCCTGGAGATGAGGAACTGCTTTGACCGGGGGATGTCGAGCCACCCGGAGATGATGTTGACGGTAAAGTTTGACCTCCTGGAGATGAGGAACTGCTTTGACCGGGGGATGTCGAGCCACCAGGAGATGATGTGGTTGGTGAAGTTTGACCTCCTGGAGATGAGGAGGTGCTTTCACCGGTGGATGTCGAGCCACCCGGAGATGATGTGGATGGTGAAGTTTGACCTCCTGGAGATGAGGAACTGCTTTGACCGGGGGATGTCGAGCCACCCGGAGATGATGTGGATGGTGAAGTTTGACCTCCTGGAGATGAGGAACTGCTTTGACCTGGGGATGTCGAGCCACCCGGAGATGATGTGGTTGGTGAAGTTTGACCTCCTGGAGATGAGGAGGTGCTTTCACCGGTGGATGTCGAGCCACCCGGAGATGATGTGGATGGTGAAGTTTGACCTCCTGGAGATGAGGAACTGCTTTGACCGGGGGATGTCGAGCCACCCGGAGATGATGTGGATGGTGAAGTTTGACCTCCTGGAGATGAGGAACTACTTTGACCGGGGGATGTCGAGCCACCTGGAGATGATGTGGATGGTGAAGTTTGACCTCCTGGAGATGAGGAACTACTTTGACCGGGGGATGTCGAGCCACCTGGAGATGATGTGGATGGTGAAGTTTGACCTCCTGGAGATGAGGAACTACTTTGACCGGGGGATGTCGAGCCACCAGGAGATGATGTGGTTGGTGAAGTTTGACCACCTGGAGATGAGGAGGTGCTTTCACCGGTGGATGTCGAGCCACCCGGAGATGATGTGGATGGTGAAGTTTGACCTCCTGGAGATGAGGAACTACTTTGACCGGGGGATGTCGAGCCACCCGGAGATGATGTGGTTGGTGAAGTTTGACCTCCTGGAGATGAGGAACTACTTTGACCGGGGGATGTCGAGCCACCCGGAGATGATGTGGACGGTGAAGTTTGACCTCCTGGAGATGAGGAACTGCTTTGACCGGGGGATGTCGAGCCACCAGGAGATGATGTGGTTGGTGAAGTTTGATCTCCTGGAGATGAGGAACTGCTTTGACCGGGGGATGTCGAGCCACCCGGAGATGATGTGGACGGTGAAGTTTGACCTCCTGGAGATGAGGAACTGCTTTGACCGGGGGATGTCGAGCCACCAGGAGATGATGTGGTTGGTGAAGTTTGACCTCCTGGAGATGAGGAACTGCTTTGTCCAGGGGATGTCGAGCCACCCGGAGATGATGTGGTTGGTGAAGTTTGACCTCCTGGAGATGAGGAGGTGCTTTCACCGGTGGATGTCGAGCCACCCGGAGATGATGTGGATGGTGAAGTTTGACCTCCTGGAGATGAGGAACTACTTTGACCGGGGGATGTCGAGCCACCTGGAGATGATGTGGATGGTGAAGTTTGACCTCCTGGAGATGAGGAACTACTTTGACCGGGGGATGTCGAGCCACCCGGAGATGATGTGGACGCTGAAGTTTGACCTCCTAGAGATGAGGAACTGCTTTGACCGGGGGATGTCGAGCCACCAGGAGATGATGTGGTTGGTGAAGTTTGACCTCCTGGAGATGAGGAACTGCTTTGACCGGGGGATGTCGAGCCACCCGGAGATGATGTGGACGGTGAAGTTTGACCTCCTGGAGATGAGGAACTGCTTTGACCGGGGGATGTCGAGCCACCCGGAGATGATGTGGATGGTGAAGTTTGACCTCCTGAAGATGAGGAACTACTTTGACCGGGGGATGTCGAGCCACCCGGAGATGATGTGGATGGTGAAGTTTGACCTCCTGGAGATGAGGAACTACTTTGACCAGGGGATGTCGAGCCACCCGGAGATGATGTGGATGGTGAAGTTTGACCTCCTGGAGACGAGGAACTGCTTTGACCGGGAGATGTCGAGCCACCAGGAGATGATGTGGACGGTGAAGTTTGACCTCCTGGAGATGAGGAACTACTTTGACCGGGGGATGTCGAGCCACCAGGAGATGATGTGGTTGGTGAAGTTTGACCTCCTGGAGATGAGGAGGTGCTTTCACCGGTGGATGTCGAGCCACCCGGAGATGATGTGGATGGTGAAGTTTGACCTCCTGGAGACGAGGAACTGCTTTGACCGGGAGATGTCGAGCCACCCGGAGATGATGTGGATGGTGAAGTTTGACCTCCTGGAGATGAGGAGGTGCTTTGACCGGGAGATGTCGAGCCACCTGGAGATGATGTGGATGGTGAAGTTTGACCTCCTGGTGATGAGGAACTACTTTGACCGGGGGATGCCGAGCCACCAGGAGATGATGTGGACGGTGAAGTTTGACCTCCTGGAGATGAGGAACTACTTTGACCGGGGGATGTCGAGCCACCAGGAGATGATGTGGTTGGTGAAGTTTGACCTCCTGGAGATGAGGAGGTGCTTTCACCGGTGGATGTCGAGCCACCCGGAGATGATGTGGATGGTGAAGTTTGACCTCCTGGAGACGAGGAACTGCTTTGACCGGGAGATGTCGAGCCACCAGGAGATGATGTGGACGGTGAAGTTTGACCTCCTGGAGATGAGGAACTACTTTGACCGGGGGATGTCGAGCCACCAGGAGATGATGTGGTTGGTGAAGTTTGACCTCCTGGAGATGAGGAGGTGCTTTCACCGGTGGATGTCGAGCCACCCGGAGATGATGTGGATGGTGAAGTTTGACCTCCTGGAGATGAGGAACTACTTTCACCGGGGGATGTCGAGCCACCCGGAGATGATGTGGATGGTGAAGTTTGACCTCCTGGAGATGAGGAACTGCTTTGACCGGGGGATGTCGAGCCACCCGGAGATGATGTGGATGGTGAAGTTTGACCTCCTGGAGATGAGGAGGTGCTTTGACCGGGAGATGTCGAGCCACCTGGAGATGATGTGGATGGTGAAGTTTGACCTCCTGGAGATGAGGAACTACTTTGACCGGGGGATGTCGAGCCACCCGGAGATGATGTGGTTGGTGAAGTTTGACCTCCTGGAGATGAGGAACTGCTTTGACCGGGGGATGTCGAGCCACCCGGAGATGATGTTGACGGTAAAGTTTGACCTCCTGGAGATGAGAAACTGCTTTGACCGGGGGATGTCGAGCCACCAGGAGATGATGTGGTTGGTGAAGTTTTACCTCCTGGAGATGAGGAGGTGCTTTCACCGGTGGATGTCGAGCCACCCGGAGATGATGTGGATGGTGAAGTTTGACCTCCTGGAGATGAGGAACTGCTTTGACCGGGGGATGTCGAGCCACCCGGAGATGATGTGGATGGTGAAGTTTGAACTCCTGGAGATGAGGAACTGCTTTGACCTGGGGATGTCGAGCCACCCGGAGATGATGTGGTTGGTGAAGTTTGACCTCCTGGAGATGAGGAGGTGCTTTCACCGGTGGATGTCGAGCCACCCGGAGATGATGTGGATGGTGAAGTTTGACCTCCTGGAGATGAGGAACTGCTTTGACCGGGGGATGTCGAGCCACCCGGAGATGATGTGGATGGTGAAGTTTGACCTCCTGGAGATGAGGAACTGCTTTGACCTGGGGATGTCGAGCCACCCGGAGATGATGTGGATGGTGAAGTTTGACCTCCTGGAGATGAGGAGGTGCTTTCACCGGTGGATGTCGAGCCACCCGGAGATGATGTGGATGGTGAAGTTTGACCTCCTGGAGATGAGGAACTACTTTGACCGGGGGATGTCGAGCCACCCGGAGATGATGTGGTTGGTGAAGTTTGACCTCCTGGAGATGAGGAACTACTTTGACCAGGGGATGTCGAGCCACCCGGAGATGATGTGGACGGTGAAGTTTGACCTCCTGGAGATGAGGAACTGCTTTGACCGGGGGATGTCGAGCCACCAGGAGATGATGTGGTTGGTGAAGTTTGACCTCCTGGAGATGAGGAACTGCTTTGTCCGGGGGATGTCGAGCCACCCGGAGATGATGTGGACGGTGAAGTTTGACCTCCTGGAGATGAGGAACTGCTTTGACCGGGGGATGTCGAGCCACCCGGAGATAATGTGGATGGTGAAGTTTGACCTCCTGGAGATGAGGAACTACTTTGACCGGGGGATGTCGAGCCACCCGGAGATGATGTGGATGGTGAAGTTTGACCTCCTGGAGATGAGGAACTACTTTGACCGAAGGATGTCGAGCCACCCGGAGATGATGTGGTTGGTGAAGTTTGACCTCCTGGAGATGAGGAACTACTTTGACCGGGGGATGTCGAGCCACCAGGAGCTGATGTGGTTGGTGAAGTTTGACCTCCTGGAGATGAGGAGGTGCTTTCACCGGTGGATGTCGAGCCACCCGGAGATGATGTGGATGGTGAAGTTTGACCTCCTGGAGATGAGGAACTACTTTGACCGGGGGATGTCGAGCCACCTGGAGATGATGTGGATGGTGAAGTTTGACCTCCTGGAGATGAGGAACTACTTTGACCGGGGGATGTCGAGCCACCTGGAGATGATGTGGATGGTGAAGTTTGACCTCCTGGAGATGAGGAACTACTTTGACCGGGGGATGTCGAGCCACCAGGAGATGATGTGGTTGGTGAAGTTTGACCTCCTGGAGATGAGGAGGTGCTTTCACCGGTGGATGTCGAGCCACCCGGAGATGATGTGGATGGTGAAGTTTGACCTCCTGGAGATGAGGAACTACTTTGACCGGGGGATGTCGAGCCACCCGGAGATGATGTGGTTGGTGAAGTTTGACCTCCTGGAGATGAGGAACTACTTTGACCGGGGGATGTCGAGCCACCCGGAGATGATGTGGACGGTGAAGTTTGACCTCCTGGAGATGAGGAACTGCTTTGACCGGGGGATGTCGAGCCACCAGGAGATGATGTGGTTGGTGAAGTTTGATCTCCTGGAGATGAGGAACTGCTTTGACCGGGGGATGTCGAGCCACCCGGAGATGATGTGGACGGTGAAGTTTGACCTCCTGGAGATGAGGAACTGCTTTGACCGGGGGATGTCGAGCCACCAGGAGATGATGTGGTTGGTGAAGTTTGACCTCCTGGAGATGAGGAACTGCTTTGTCCAGGGGATGTCGAGCCACCCGGAGATGATGTGGACGGTGAAGTTTGACCTCCTGGAGATGAGGAACTGCTTTGACCGGGGGATGTCGAGCCACCAGGAGATGATGTGGATGGTGAAGTTTGACCTCCTGGAGATGAGGAGGTGCTTTCACCGGTGGATGTCGAGCCACCCGGAGATGATGTGGATGGTGAAGTTTGACCTCCTGGAGATGAGGAACTACTTTGACCAGGGGATGTCGAGCCACCCGGAGATGATGTGGATGGTGAAGTTTGACCTCCTGGAGACGAGGAACTGCTTTGACCGGGAGATGTTGAGCCACCAGGAGATGATGTGGACGGTGAAGTTTGACCTCCTGGAGATGAGGAACTACTTTGAACGGGGGATGTCGAGCCACCCGGAGATGATGTGGTTGGTGAAGTTTGACCTCCTGGAGATGAGGAACTACTTTGACCGGGGGATGTCGAGCCACCAGGAGATGATGTGGTTGGTGAAGTTTGACCTCCTGGAGATGAGGAGGTGCTTTCACCGGTGGATGTCGAGCCACCCGGAGATGATGTGGATGGTGAAGTTTGACCTCCTGGAGATGAGGAACTACTTTGACCGGGGGATGTCGAGCCACCTGGAGATGATGTGGATGGTGAAGTTTGACCTCCTGGAGATGAGGAACTACTTTGACCGGGGGATGTCGAGCCACCCGGAGATGATGTGGACGCTGAAGTTTGACCTCCTGGAGATGAGGAACTGCTTTGACCGGGGGATGTCGAGCCACCAGGAGATGATGTGGTTGGTGAAGTTTGACCTCCTGGAGATGAGGAACTGCTTTGACCGGGGGATGTCGAGCCACCCGGAGATGATGTGGACGGTGAAGTTTGACCTCCTGGAGATGAGGAGGTGCTTTCACCGGTGGATGTCGAGCCACCCGGAGATGATGTGGATGGTGAAGTTTGACCTCCTGGAGATGAGGAACTACTTTGACCGGGGGATGTCGAGCCACCCGGAGATGATGTGGATGGTGAAGTTTGACCTCCTGGAGATGAGGAGGTGCTTTCACCGGTGGATGTCGAGCCACCCGGAGATGATGTGGATGGTGAAGTTTGACCTCCTGGAGATGAGGAACTACTTTGACCGGGGGATGTCGAGCCACCCGGAGATGATGTGGTTGGTGAAGTTTGACCTCCTGGAGATGAGGAACTACTTTGACCGGGGGATGTCGAGCCACCCGGAGATGATGTGGATGGTGAAGTTTGACCTCCTGGAGATGAGGAGGTGCTTTCACCGGTGGATGTCGAGCCACCCGGAGATGATGTGGATGGTGAAGTTTGACCTCCTGGAGATGAGGAACTACTTTGACCGGGGGATGTCGAGCCACCCGGAGATAATGTGGACGGTGAAGTTTGACCTGCTGGAGATGAGGAACTACTTTGACCGGGGGATGTCGAGCCACCCGGAGATGATGTGGACGGTGAAGTTTGACCTCCTGGAGATGAGGAGGTGCTTTCACCGGTGGATGTCGAGCCACCCGGAGATGATGTGGATGGTGAAGTTTGACCTCCTGGAGACGAGGAACTGCTTTGACCGGGAGATGTCGAGCCACCTGGAGATGATGTGGATGGTGAAGTTTGACCTCCTGGAGATGAGGAACTACTTTGACCGGGGGATGTCGAGCCACCCGGAGATGATGTGGTTGGTGAAGTTTGACCTCCTGGAGATGAGGAACTGCTTTGACCGGGGGATGTCGAGCCACCCGGAGATGATGTTGACGGTAAAGTTTGACCTCCTGGAGATGAGGAACTGCTTTGACCGGGGGATGTCGAGCCACCCGGAGATGATGTGGTTGGTGAAGTTTGACCTCCTGGAGATGAGGAGGTGCTTTCACCGGTGGATGTCGAGCCACCCGGAGATGATGTGGATGGTGAAGTTTGACCTCCTGGAGATGAGGAACTACTTTGACCGGGGGATGTCGAGCCACCCGGAGATGATGTGGACGGTGAAGTTTGACCTCCTGGAGATGAGGAGGTGCTTTCACCGGTGGATGTCGAGCCACCCGGAGATGATGTGGATGGTGAAGTTTGACCTCCTGGAGACGAGGAACTGCTTTGACCGGGAGATGTCGAGCCACCTGGAGATGATGTGGATGGTGAAGTTTGACCTCCTGGAGATGAGGAACTACTTTGACCGGGGGATGTCGAGCCACCCGGAGATGATGTGGTTGGTGAAGTTTGACCTCCTGGAGATGAGGAACTGCTTTGACCAGGGGATGTCGAGCCACCCGGAGATGATGTGGACGGTGAAGTTTGACCTCCTGGAGATGAGGAGGTGCTTTCACCGGTGGATGTCGAGCCACCCGGAGATGATGTGGATGGTGAAGTTTGACCTCCTGGAGACGAGGAACTGCTTTGACCGGGAGATGTCGAGCCACCTGGAGATGATGTGGATGGTGAAGTTTGACCTCCTGGAGATGAGGAACTACTTTGACCGGGGGATGTCGAGCCACCCGGAGATGATGTGGTTGGTGAAGTTTGACCTCCTGGAGATGAGGAACTGCTTTGACCGGGGGATGTCGAGCCACCCGGAGATGATGTTGACGGTAAAGTTTGACCTCCTGGAGATGAGGAACTGCTTTGACCGGGGGATGTCGAGCCACCCGGAGATGATGTGGTTGGTGAAGTTTGACCTCCTGGAGATGAGGAGGTGCTTTCACCGGTGGATGTCGAGCCACCCGGAGATGATGTGGATGGTGAAGTTTGACCTCCTGGAGATGAGGAACTACTTTGACCGGGGGATGTCGAGCCACCCGGAGATGATGTGGACGGTGAAGTTTGACCTCCTGGAGATGAGGAGGTGCTTTCACCGGTGGATGTCGAGCCACCCGGAGATGATGTGGATGGTGAAGTTTGACCTCCTGGAGACGAGGAACTGCTTTGACCGGGAGATGTCGAGCCACCTGGAGATGATGTGGATGGTGAAGTTTGACCTCCTGGAGATGAGGAACTACTTTGACCGGGGGATGTCGAGCCACCCGGAGATGATGTGGTTGGTGAAGTTTGACCTCCTGGAGATGAGGAACTGCTTTGACCGGGGGATGTCGAGCCACCCGGAGATGATGTTGACGGTAAAGTTTGACCTCCTGGAGATGAGGAACTGCTTTGACCGGGGGATGTCGAGCCACCCGGAGATGATGTGGTTGGTGAAGTTTGACCTCCTGGAGATGAGGAGGTGCTTTCACCGGTGGATGTCGAGCCACCCGGAGATGATGTGGATGGTGAAGTTTGACCTCCTGGAAATGAGGAACTACTTTCACCGGGGGATGTCGAGCCACCCGGAGATGATGTGGATGGTGAAGTTTGACCTCCTGGAGATGAGGAACTGCTTTGACCGGGAGATGTCGAGCCACCTGGAGATGATGTGGATGGTGAAGTTTGACCTCCTGGAGATGAGGAACTACTTTGACCGGGGGATGTCGAGCCACCCGGAGATGATGTGGTTGGTGAAGTTTGACCTCCTGGAGATGAGGAACTGCTTTGACCGGGGGATGTCGAGCCACCCGGAGATGATGTTGACGGTAAAGTTTGACCACCTGGAGATGAGGAACTGCTTTGACCGGGCGATGTCGAGCCACCAGGAGATGATGTGGTTGGTGAAGTTTGACCTCCTGGAGATGAGGAACTGCTTTGACCGGGGGATGTCGAGCCACCCGGAGATGATGTGGATGGTGAAGTTTGACCTCCTGGAGATGAGGAACTACTTTGACCGGGGGATGTCGAGCCACCCGGAGATGATGTGGTTGGTGAAGTTTGACCTCCTGGAGATGAGGAACTGCTTTGACTGGGGGATGTCGAGCCACCCGGAGATGATGTGGTTGGTGAAGTTTGACCTCCTGGAGATGAGGAACTGCTTTGACCGGGGGATGTCGAGCCACCAGGAGATGATGTGGTTGGTGAAGTTTGACCTCCTGGAGATGAGGAACTGCTTTGACCGGGGGATGTCGAGCCACCCGGAGATGATGTGGACGGTGAAGTTTGACCTCCTGGAGATGAGGAACTGCTTTGACCGGGGGATGTCGAGCCACCCGGAGATGATGTGGATGGTGAAGTTTGACCTCCTGGAGATGAGGAACTACTTTGACCGGGGGATGTCGAGCCACCCGGAGATGATGTGGATGGTGAAGTTTGACCTCCTGGAGATGAGGAACTACTTTGACCAGGGGATGTCGAGCCACCCGGAGATGATGTGGATGGTGAAGTTTGACCTCCTGGAGACGAGGAACTGCTTTGACCGGGAGATGTCGAGCCACCAGGAGATGATGTGGACGGTGAAGTTTGACCTCCTGGAAATGAGGAACTGCTTTGACCGGGGGATGTCGAGCCACCCGGAGATGATGTGGATGGTGAAGTTTGACCTCCTGGAGATGAGGAACTGCTTTGACCTGGGGATGTCGAGCCACCCGAAGATGATGTGGATGGTGAAGTTTGACCTCCTGGAGATGAGGAGGTGCTTTCACCGGTGGATGTCGAGCCACCCGGAGATGATGTGGATGGTGAAGTTTGACCTCCTGTAGATGAGGAACTTCTTTGACCGGGGGATGTCGAGCCACCCGGAGATGATGTGGTTGGTGAAGTTTGACCTCCTGGAGATGAGGAACTACTTTGACCGGGGGATGTCGAGCCACCCGGAGATGATGTGGACGGTGAAGTTTGACCTCCTGGAGATGAGGAACTGCTTTGACCGGGGGATGTCGAGCCACCAGGAGATGATGTGGTTGGTGAAGTTTGACCTCCTGGCGATGAGGGACTGCTTTGTCCGGGGGATGTCGAGCCACCCGGAGATGATGTGGACGGTGAAGTTTGACCTCCTGGAGATGAGGAACTGCTTTGACCGGGGGATGTCGAGCCACCCGGTGATAATGTGGATGGTGAAGTTTGACCTCCTGGAGATGAGGAACTACTTTGACCGGGGGATGTCGAGCCACCAGGAGATGATGTGGATGGTGAAGTTTGACCTCCTGGAGATGAGGAACTACTTTGACCAGGGGATGTCGAGCCACCCGGAGATGATGTGGATGGTGAAGTTTGACCTCCTGGAGACGAGGAACTGCTTTGACCGGGGGATGTCGAGCCACCCGGAGATGATGTGGATGGTGAAGTTTGACCTCCTGGAGACGAGGAACTGCTTTGACCGGGGGATGTCGAGCCACCCGGAGATGATGTGGTTGGTGAAGTTTGACCTCCTGGAGATGAGGGACTGCTTTGTCCGGGGGATGTCGAGCCACCCGGAGATGATGTGGTTGGTGAAGTTTGACCTCCTGGAGATGAGGAACTGCTTTGACCGGGGGATGTCGAGCCACCCGGAGATGATGTGGACGGTGAAGTTTGACCTCCTGGAGGTGAGGAACTGCTTTGACCGGGGGATGTCGAGCCACCCGGAGATGATGTGGATGGTGAAGTTTGACCTCCTGGAGATGAGGAACTACTTTGACTGGGGGATGTCGAGCCACCCGGAGATGATGTGGTTGGTGAAGTTTGACCTCCTGGAGATGAGGAGGTGCTTTCACCGGTGGATGTCGAGCCACCCGGAGATGATGTGGATGGTGAAGTTTGACCTCCTGGAGATGAGGAACTACTTTGACCGGGGGATGTCGAGCCACCCGGAGATGATGTGGTTGGTGAAGTTTGACCTCCTGGAGATGAGGGACTGCTTTGTCCGGGGGATGTCGAGCCACCCGGAGATGATGTGGACGGTGAAGTTTGACCTCCTGGAGATGAGGAACTGCTTTGACCGGGGGATGTCGAGCCACCCGGAGATAATGTGGATGGTGAAGTTTGACCTCCTGGAGATGAGGAACTACTTTGACCGGGGGATGTCGAGCCACCAGGAGATGATGTGGATGGTGAAGTTTGACCTCCTGGAGATGAGGAACTGCTTTGACCGGGGGATGTCGAGCCACCCGGAGATGATGTGGACGGTGAAGTTTGACCTCCTGGAGATGAGGAACTGCTTTGACCGGGGGATGTCGAGCCACCAGGAGATGATGTGGTTGGTGAAGTTTGACCTCCTGGAGATGAGGAACTGCTTTGACCGGGGGATGTCGAGCCACCCGGAGATGATGTGGATGGTGAAGTTTGACCTCCTGGAGATGAGGAACTACTTGGACCTGGGGATGTCGAGCCACCCGGAGATGATGTGGACGCTGAAGTTTGACCTCCTGGAGATGAGGAACTGCTTTGACCGGGGGATGTCGAGCCACCAGGAGATGATGTGGTTGGTGAAGTTTGACCTCCTGGAGATGAGGAACTGCTTTGACCGGGGGATGTCGAGCCACCCGGAGATGATGTGGACGGTGAAGTTTGACCTCCTGGAGATGAGGAACTGCTTTGACCGGGGGATGTCGAGCCACCAGGAGATGATGTGGATGGTGAAGTTTGACCTCCTGGAGATGAGGAACTACTTTGACCAGGGGATGTCGAGCCACCCGGAGATGATGTGGATGGTGAAGTTTGACCTCCTGGAGACGAGGAACTGCTTTGACCGGGAGATGTCGAGCCACCAGGAGATGATGTGGACGGTGAAGTTTGACCTCCTGGAGATGAGGAACTACTTTGACCGGGGGATGTCGAGCCACCAGGAGATGATGTGGTTGGTGATGTTTGACCTCCTGGAGATGAGGAGGTGCTTTCACCGGTGGATGTCGAGCCACTCGGAGATGATGTGGATGGTGAAGTTTGACCTCCTGGAGATGAGGAGGTGCTTTCACCGGTGGATGTCGAGCCACCCGGAGATGATGTGGATGGTGAAGTTTGACCTCCTGGAGATGAGGAACTACTTTGACCGGGGGATGTCGAGCCACCCGGAGATGATGTGGATGGTGAAGTTTGACCTCCTGGAGATGAGGAACTGCTTTGACCGGGGGATGTCGAGCCACCCGGAGATGATGTGGACGGTGAAGTTTGATCTCCTGGAGATGAGGAACTACTTTGACCGGGGGATGTCGAGCCACCAGGAGATGATGTGGTTGGTGAAGTTTGACCTCCTGGAGATGAGGAGGTGCTTTCACCGGTGGATGTCGAGCCACCCGGAGATGATGTGGATGGTGAAGTTTGACCTCCTGGAGATGAGGAACTACTTTGACCGGGGGATGTCGAGCCACCCGGAGATGATGTGGATGGTGAAGTTTGACCTCCTGGAGATGAGGAACTACTTTGACCGGGGGATGTCGAGCCACCCGGAGATGATGTGGATGGTGAAGTTTGACCTCCTGGAGATGAGGAACTACTTTGACCGGGGGATGTCGAGCCACCCGGAGATGATGTGGATGGTGAAGTTTGACCTCCAGGAGATGTCGAGCTGCTTTGACTAGGGGATGTCGAGCTACCCGGAGATAATGTTGATGGTGATGTTTGACCTCCTGGAGATGTGGAGCTGCTTTGACCAGTGGACGTTGAGATACTTGGTGACGTCGTTGATGTTGAAATTTGTGGTGTGGTAGTGGCACCTTCAGAGGATCTTGATGTACTTCTCGTGGATTGAGTACGGGTTGTTCTCGTCGTTGTGCGTTCTGTTGTTGATTGAGTCGTTGTTTGAGGCCTTTTTGTTGTTGTTTTCCTTGTACGTCTGCGGCGTCGTCTTCTACTTGAAGCTAATAAAACAACAAACATTAGTTTATTCAAATCAAATGTATAAAAAATGTCAAATATCATTTAAAATTTGTTTACTTACAACTACTAGAAGATGAAGAAACAACAGATTTTTTCTTGCCTCCGTTTGAACCTGTAAAGAGAAAAGGTTTATACACCTACGTTTACTAAATTACCTAGTTATGATTCTACTTGTTACTATTGTAACCATAATTATACTTGGCAAATATTTTCTCTCCCTCCATTCTTTCATATCTTTTGTAGTAGAGGAAATCTATCAGTAAGCCTGGAAAGTGTTGTGATCTCAAGATTATGGTGAAATCTATGGAAGATGTTTTGGGCTACTTACTCGAACTTGAGCTTGAAGAACTGCTTGATACTACAACGCTGCTGTTATCACCGCTGCCAGAAGAACCTTTGAGAAATTTAATCAAAATCAAAAATCAAAATCAAAAACTCTTTATTTCCATAAATACAATAAATGTACACTTAGAAAAGGTCAAAAAATAAAAAAATAAACACTGACACGGAAATAAAGTGATATTTTTTGATTTCTGTCGCTTCGGTATGTAGACTAAAGTAAAGAAGCGACGAAGAAACCTTTAGCCTGTTAGCCTGTTAGATAATAGTGTGAAACTTAGGTTTTGTATTGAGAAACGTAATCAATAAATAGCGCAATACTATGTACTAACCTCAGAATTATGTTTAAAACTCAATACCTAATTGAGGTAAATACCTAAATTAAATATACATTTTTTTGTGTGATATTTTACAACTAACTAAATAATGTAAAAAGTCACAATAATAAAAATAGTAAAGTTTGGATGTTTAGATGTATGGATGTTTGTTACCTCTTCATACCAAAGCTACGAATCGGATTGGGCAGAAATTTTGCATAGATGTAGTTCTGGACTTAAAATAGTATTAAGATGCATGGATGGATGGATGTTTGTTACGTCTTCACGCTAAAACTATTGAACAGATCGGGTTGAAATTCTGCATACAGGTAATTCTATTCCTGGAATCATACATCAATAATTTATATCCCATGTATCAGTTCCCATGGGATGATAACGTTTTGACAGAAATAACGCGTGCGAAGCCGCGAGCAGAAACTAGTAAAGAATATTTACCACTGCTGCTTGACGATGAAGCAGCGTTGCTATCGCCATCGCCGTTACCGGATGCTGGAGAGAGGTAACGTGTAAAGTTTTATAAACTGGTATTTCACACTTTGACAAGGTCTAGTCCAAAGTAAAATAATACAAGGAATGGCACTCTGAGAAACAACGGTCATGTGGGTTTTCCCAAGCCTACGTCATTACGCGCTACGGTTGTTCTACAACTTTTTAGTTTGGGGAAATTCGAGATCTAGATCTAGGTTTTAGGTTCTCTATGAAATTCTTCAAACTTAGTTTCCGTAATTTGAGCTACGCTAATGAGCTCTGCACATCGATTTAATTTTTCACTTGAAATGAAATTTATCCAATCGCAGGAATATTCTTAAGCCACAGATTCACTTTTCGGGAACAAAAGAACCTTATTTTACCGCCTTTCACACAGTTACGGATAGAGTAACCGCCCATTTTATTTTAAAGATTTATCCGGTCAACAACGCGAGTGACGCGACAACAAAAGTTTGAGAGTCACCGGTAAATGAACGTAACCTCTCTTTTTTGTGGCAACTGGACAGTGACGTAGACTTGGGAAGATCTCGGAAAGTTAGACCTTGTTTTCGTAGATCATGGTCTAGTCTAAAGCGAGGACAAGTGAGACGCTTTGAAGCGCGAGCTTTGGTAAAGCGCGTTTTAAAACCATCTGATGAGGAGGGGCCCACTCAAAAAAGGAAAATCGAAGTTTCGTTTTCGTTGTCGTGCAAAATCAACTCTTACGAATATCTTTATTCACAAAGAAAATTACAATCAAATAATAGAAATATATTAGAACTAGCTGCGCCCCGCGGCTACGCCCGCGTGGAAATTTTAAATTATCACTTAGGGGTATGAAAAATAGATAGTAGCCGATTCTCAGACCTACTGAATACGCTTATAAAATTTGGTAAAAATCAGTAAAGCCGTTTCGGAGGAGTATGGCAACGAAAACTGTGACACGAGAATTTTATATATTAGACTAGTATTTACAATTGAAACAATTGAGCTGACTGCAGACTGTAGCAAACAATCTACAGGTAAGGTAGCTCAACTGATCCCTATCAATATCAGTCGGAAGCGTCCCCAAGACGCTGGCTGCATTGCCCCGCTGTATGGCAATGCTGATGCGCTGCGCCTAATACTCACCAGCTCTCGGGTCACGCGGCGCTTTGACCAGACGCTCAGATAAATTTTTAAGAACCCGGAGAGCCAGGGTATCCCATGCACCTAGGGTCTCGACTCCATGGGGAGCAAATGTGTGGGCTCCGTCGAGACCTTTTTAATATCCTCTACAGAAAATAATATCACAAAAGGTTCAGTGCACCTAAAACTTACATGCGCTTGATGAGGATGATGATGCAGCATCAACAGTGCCATTGCCTTGATCTGTAACAATGTTTGAAATTGAATCGCTATAACAAGTTTTCTATCAAATTAGTGAATCTCTATCCTTCTCATAATGATTATTATTGCATGAAATATGATATTACAGGCTTAAAGCTAAATACCTACACACTATTCACCGTTTAGCTAGGCAGTACCTAGTTGAAAATTTTTATTAAACAAAATTTACCACTGCTGCTTGACGATGAGGAACCCGCTGCTGCGTCGCCACCGCCATCTGTACCACCGGAAGCTGAAGAGAGGTGTTTGTATTTAATATACGTTTATATTTTGTTTTGTTAGACCTCAGTGGCTCTGTGTTCTTGAACAGAACCGCGCGTTTGAATAAGATGATGAATGAGTGATTGTGATCAACCACACCGGAAGCATAGCGCGGGGGCGGGCAAGTTTGAAAATTATGCGTGTTTACTCGCTCAAGCCCGTCGCGCTAGACCTTAGTCACTTCAGTATGAACGTAAACGGCGGTTTCATATGTTTGATACTTCGCGCCCGCGCGAGGCTTGCAGTATAGTTGAACCCTAAGAAAATCTACATAAAAATAAACCAATACGGAGTGGTTTATCCTTAGAGCGAATGTCCTCAGTGGAAAAACGTTCACAACGCGATTCGTCATGGGCGCAAAACGTCCTCAATTGAAAAAGTGCTGCCCGTACAAAGCGGAAAGACTTGACTGTCATACGACCAGTGTTTAAATAGTCATGTAAGCAGAACGTCCTCAGTTTGATGCGCGATTCCCAGCAAGTACGTTAGACAATAGATGTATGAAAACTTAATCCATGGGTAGACATTATTTTTCTAATATTTATGTTTAGCTAGTGATATATTATTAACACGTGTAGTGCAAGCTCTCGTTTGCACTACTTTTGTCATCAGCTCATAACATAGGCCTCCCCTTATGAGCGCCATAGCGCCCTGTCTTCAGCTTGTCGCATCCAGCATCAGCAGCATGCCTGCAGCTCATCATCCCACCTGGCGTCCTATACTATTATCACAATCCCTTAGCATTTAAGTCCTTTCGAAAGAAAAACTCAATTGTTAGTTGAAAATAATAATAATAAAATAAGTAAATGCTTCTTGCGCCCATGACGATATTGTTTGATGGCGACTTGCTTATAGGACATTCTCAATTGCGGACGATATGCTTCCTGGTCTATCTTCCTTTCGTTATAGTTATAGCGGTTATATACGGCCGTTAAAGTTAGAGGACTTTATTCTTCAAAGGACTTTGTGCATTGAGAACCAACCGCTCCCTATTTAAATAGACATGCATTAACACTTTCATGGACGAGCCTCTCGACCCTCGTGTTTCGGCGGCGCGCCCCTGCGGGTCGCACCCCCGAGACTGGGCAGTGAATGCGATACACTAAACTAACACTTTCATGGCCCAAGACGGAGAAGAGCCTCTCGACCCTCGTGTGTCGGCGGCGCGTCCCTGCGGGTCGCACCGCCGAGACTGGGCAGTGAATGCTTTAAGTTTGTGACGATATACTTTGTTATTGACGTCGTGAACGTTAGTGAACGAAAGTCTTCGTTTCAGGTCTGGCCAAAATGGCGTTTTTGTCAGTATGTCCGTACTCCTCTACAGGTCGTATTTTACAACCGATCGGTATGAAACTTTGTGTACAGATTCTATGATTTTATAGAATTTTATTGTCGTCGGGATTTTTGATTCTTCCACAATAAGGCAAAAAGGCGGATTTGGAATATCTCCGCTTTAAGAGATCTGATTTTGATGATTGTACTTTTAATTGAAAGGTAATAACTTTATACTGTTCTTATAAAAATTTGGTAAAGATCTGATGAGGATTTTCGGCATGACGAGCAGAATAGCTTCGCAAAATGCAGTAATATGCAAGAGAGCATTTACAGTACAGCGCCACCTATTAGAACATCTTTGTAACACTTCGAGAATTATATGAAATAGCGCGGCCGCATACACCGTCGTCGTCGGTTAAATAATAAAATAACAAAAACTTTGGGCTGATGGATCAACGCCATCTATTGATACTAGGTACAGAATTTCGAGCTTTGCTGAGGAACGTAACTTAGGTACTTTGTATGGACAATTGGTCTAATGGTTGATGTGTTTGTGCAACATTTCGTTCAAAAATTCCGAAAACAATCGTATCGCAAGTGAAGTGATCTGTAATACCTACCTACCTTTCCAATTTCCAAGTCCACCTTACCTACCTCACCTACCCTACCCACAAACGAGATTGAATCCGTTCAGGAGAAACAGACGCCTATTCTTGCACGGTGGGCATTATTTCAAAGGTAGGCCTAACCTAACCTAACCTAAGGAAATCATTTCATTAGTTTTGAGCTAGGTATATAATTATACCTACTAAACAATTACCCTTACCTACCACATAGGGTTGGTAAGTTGCCCAATGCACACCACACTAGCGTAAACCAATATTTAGGTAGGTACCTACCTACCCATAGGATTTTTCTTACAACGCGTCCAAAAGTAAGAGGCACCGATAATTACATACATATTAGGTACCTATAATACTTATGACAAGTTTAGCGCCATTAAAGGAAGGCTGGCGCCTACCTATGCTGGTGCTTATTCTGATAAGAGGGCACTTTTGCTCCGTGATATGATGCTTTCACACTGGCATGGCGATTTGCAAGGAGTCACCGCCTAAAAACATGGTAGGTACATATACCTAAGTACCTAAATATCCCGTTTTATATAACTTTAGTACTTAATATAATATAAGTTACTAATATGTTGAAAAAAAAGTTAGTGCTTGCGAGGTCTACTGTTCGTAGAACTGCTAAACATCATTGAACTACTAGAACATGTACAAGAACTTTTGAAAAGGTGTTAGTTTTACAAACTTCTCAAAGTATATTTTTCCTGTAAAATAATAGATAAATATCCACAAACGCTACATAGGTACATTTCAGATGGGTCGCTATGCAATCTTCGGAAATGGGGGGGGGGGGGGGTAAAGTATGAACCCCACAGAAGTTCTCATTATACAGGTACCTACCTAGGTACCAAAATATTCAGTTTAAATAAAATTACTTTAGTACATTCATTAGTATTATGTAAATTAATTGTTGAAAAAAGTTAGGGTTCGCGACGTCTACTGTTCGTAGAACTACTAGTAATAACTACTAACACCACTGTTGGGGTGTGAACGGATGTATCGGACCTGATAGTTTATGAAAAGCGCGTTACAAAAGCGTGCGCTTCAATCTCTTATTGTGTAGATACGTAAACATAGTCATATACATAGTTTTGTGACTTCTTATTGGTCGTTCTGGCTGAAAATAGCACAAACTTCTCAACCTTACAAAACCCTAAAAAATGTTCAGTTGCTGACACTCACATGAGCTTGACGAGGATGAAGCAGCATCAACAGTATCATTTCCTTGATCTGCAACAATATACAAATACAATATGGACATCGGGCCCCCTTTATATTTGCAAAGTGAAGTAGTACAAATAAGGTCATAGCAGACGATAGCCGGTTGTGACGTAACAGCCTTCACTGAAAACCACCCATTTAACTAGTAGGTACTTACTTGAACTCGAACTTGAAGAACTTCCTGATGATGCACCGACGCCGTCGCCACCCTCACCGTTAGAAGATCCTGAAAGAAATGACCTTAGACCAACTTTCAAAAGTTAAATATAGCATTTCAAACAGAATTCTAAAATGCGAATATTAAGCGTTCATGGGTCCATCCATACTAGTACATTTTATTGGAAGAAATAAGTAATACTAAAGTTCTTGAAAAGCAGTGACCTTAAAACTGAAAATTAGAAAAATAAACTAATTATATTTACCACTGCTGCTTGAAGATGACGAGCCGGCGGCTGCATCACCATCACCACCGCCAGAAGCTGAAAAGCGTTAATTTTTATGAAATAATAATAAATATTAAAATAACGTACTATTTTTCAATAGGTACCAAGTTTTTTATTTGTTTGTAATGGGTATATAAATCTTCGGAACTTCTAGCAGACCTTTGTGACGTATCGTCTGCCACATTCGCTCGCTGTGTGGTGCCGGCTTAGAATTTGCACCACCCAAACTCTTCCCGCGTTGTCGTAAGAGGCGATTACGGGATATCCACCGGGGGCGGGCAGCAGCGCCCCTGCAGAATAATTCTACCACCGAACTGCGATCACCAACCAGCATGCCCAGCGTCGAGATTATGGGCATAACCCCCCATGTGATAAAAGCCAATAAAGCGCTTATCAGGAGGAGGCCTGCGTCCAGTAGTGGACCGATACACGCTGTTGAGGTTGAGGTCAGACCGGTCTTTTCACAATGAAAAAACAACTGGTCCGAATATGAAAATATTTACTCATATTCCTACTAATCACATCACACTAATATTATATATGAGAAAGTTTGGATGGATGATGTATAGATGGATGAATGTTTGTTACGTCTTCACGCCAAAACTACTGAACCTATCGGGCTGAAATTTTGCAAACAGGTAATTGTAATCCTGGAATAAAACATAGGCTACTTTTTATCCCATAAATTCCCGTGGGTTGTTTCTATGGAAACGTTTAAAGGTGATTTTCACCTTTAAACGTTTCTATAGAAACAACGCGTGCGAAGCCGCGGGCGCAGCTACTAGGATAATAAATATGGTGGTACTTACAAGAGCTGGATGATGAAGATGCTGCTGCTGCATCATTATTTCCTAGATCTGTAAAAAGTCACACTATTAATATAAATGCGAAAGTTTATATGTTTGGATGGATGGATGGATTCACCACAAAACAACTGAACGGATCGGGCTGACATTTTGCATATGTACTCGTAGTTCTAGGCATGGAACATAGGCTACGTTTTATCCCATAAACCAGTTTCCATGGGATAAAAATTACATTTAAACGTTTTCTTCAGGTCATTGAAGCAGTAGTAAAATTTCATTTCTCGTCGAAATTCCGGTTGTGTTCCCAGAGGATTTCTATGTTTCAACATATATCAAACTAGCTGCATTCTTATTACCCGTTTTCCCGTAGAAATGAAGCATTTTCCCGCGGTTAAAAATAGCCTATGTTCATCAGGAATAATGTGGGCTTCTAATGGTAAAATAACTATTCAAATCGGTCCTGTAGTTTCGGGGCCTATTCAATACAAACAATAAAATCTTTTCTCTTTATAATATTAGTATAGATTAAGTATGTGCCTACACTTGTACATAACATAATGTTCTAAAGCCGGGTACTGCACTGACCAGTGTTACGTAATGTTAAGCTTTGGTCTGGTGATCATGACGCACAACTGCGGTTTGCGCCCCAACGCAGCGTCCCTGCGTCCCAGCATTTACCGTCCCTGCGGAGAGGTGGTCAGTTGATTTTGCCGCAGCTACCAATCCATATTGTCAACCCGTGACGCACACCCACACACCGCAGCGTTGAAACGAGAATGACGCCGCGCTGTGCAGGAATACACCTCCCCACTTCACCGCGCTTGCCCCTCGCCGCTGACGCATACTGCGACGGAACAAGAGAACATTCTCGACGTTTTTCATATGATTGAGTGTCTGTCGTGCATACCGCATACCGCAGCGTTGTGCGTCATGATCACCAGACCAAAGCTTTACACAGCGAGCGTTCGCGCAGTCAATACGGGGAAAGAAGTCGCTAGCAACGAGACAGATTTTATAGCCCACGGCGTAACGTATCATCGCAGCGAATTGGTATTACGCCCCGTAAAGGCGGGTCCAGATATGTATCACTTGCCCGATCCGATCACCGTATCCGTATCAGCGTATCACGTATCAAGCCCCGTATCAAGTTGTGGACGCCTCGATTTGCTTCGTATCCGTATCTTCCGTTCTGTATGACGCCCGTATCTGTATCACCTTTGATGATCGGACAAAAATAGACACGACATGGGACGGGCCGTATCATAACGGCGTATCGAGATCGTGTATCATGATACGCGTATCATCGCCCGTCCACATATGCAATCATGATACGCATCGGCGATAAGGATACGGTGATCGGATCGGGCTAGTGATACATATCTGGACCCGCCTTAACACTACTTGTCAGTCACCCACCTATATTTGAAACCTCATTATAAAGTGCGGGCGAAATCAAACGAACTAAAAATATTGTTTTGTTAGTCTCTACTTACTGGAACTTGACGAACTGCCTGACGATGCTGCGCTCTGGACGCCGTCAACGCAGTCAGTACCATCTAAAAGTAGTACATTATTTATCTACAGTACCTTACTTAAAGTACATTAATGAATTTCTTGTCTTTCGACTTAGAAACACAAGAAAAATCGTCTGTCTTCTTGTCTTTCTACTTATGAAGACAAGAAGACAGTTTGGACGATTCTTCTATCGTTTCATTCATTTTACCCGACTATTATCGGAGGAGCGTTGTGTATAACATATACATACATATAATATATAAATTCTGCCCATGGTTTATGGTGTCATTATAAGTTGTTGATAAGTTGAACCTATGTTCTACATGCACGCCAAACTTCACCATAATATGTCCAGCAGTTTTGGAGATCAAATATCTTAACATTTTCAAAAGTTTGAAATATCTTCACCTTTTCAAATATCTTCACATTTTAAAAATGGTACCTAGTCAATTTTTGAATTAAAGATTATATAAAATAGTTTTACCGTTTTCTATAACTGCATCATTAATTGGCGCTGCATCTTGGGCTACAAGAAAAATAAACAATTAATAAAAACACAGAAATGTCAAACAACCTCAACATTAAAGTATTTTATGTAGTTCTATGACTTCTATTAGGTATACGTTTTTTTTATAAATTATTTAGTGCATGAGTGTTCTGCCGAACATGTCATGTCACCCCCGTAATTCTAAATGACCATAGTGCTTAATCAACAAAAAGAAAAACATTATATGTAACTTAGCAAATATCTTATAAGTCTTTTTTCAATAATGTGTTTGGTGCATGAGGGTTCTGCCGAACATGTCAAATCACCCCGTAATTCTAAACTACAATAGTGGTTTAACAACGAAAAAAGAATACAGTCTATGTCAACAAAACAAAAGTCTAAGTATCACAATAATGTATTTTCTACTAAGGAGTATAATAAAATTAAGGTTGTACTTGTATGTACTCAAGTTCTACTTACCGACAGATAAAAGTTTTGTGGGAACTACTAATAGCAGAACTAACACCACGTAGTGTTTAGTTACCATTTTGGAGTCACAAGACTGAAGATACCAGATATTCCTTTGCTTTTATAGTAGAAAAAGTCATAAACCATTTATGACGTATATAAATTCTTTTTCGTGATTAAATAATAATTTCATTTTTTTTATTACATCGTGAATATTTTGAAAAATCGTGGCTCAAAATTATTGATAACGTTGTTTAAAACACGAATTTATTGAACTGCTAATTATTTTGTCAGGTTTGTTGGTTCTATTCATTGTTTGTTGGGAATAGGACAAGATCGCGCGAACTTGTAAAATAAAAATGGTCTAATATTCATAACTACAGATTCCTTGGTAAGCTTGTTTTGTTTTTGATTTATTTATTTCTATATGGCTAGGTACAGATGTGACACAAGATTTAATGGAATCACAATTTTATTTTCATTAGACCGTCCAAGACATAATTTGCATAAGTGAAATATCACGTATTTTAAATTAAATTAAAATTAATCGGTAAAAGTTACCTACTAGGCATCTTTGACTTTCTATGGGTCTATTATGAATTATAATATATATTTTCATATACTTTGATTCTCTGTGTTATCTTTTTCAGTCCAATATCATATATATAATGTATGGTAAAAACTCAACAGAAAGTCAAAAACACCATTTTTAGCCTCAATAAGCCAGTTATAGCAGCTGCTCGAAAAAACGCTTGAATTGCCCATCGTCAATCGTAGCTCTTCCAAGGCAATAACTGCAAATGCTCGAGCCACATTTCCCATAGCGTCGATATGAATGTAGACATCTTGTTTTTACGACTGCATGCAGACTACCTGCAGTTTGAATCACGACGGGACGAGTCCGACATGAGGTTTTGCCTTTAGTATGCCCTGTATGCTCTCAAAAAATTGTGAATTATGCGTGGGTTTTACCCGTCCGTCTTCTTGTATGGAGTTAAATGGATACACAGAACTCGTGTCGGATTGGAACGCCGCGCCGCCGCTGACACGCCAGGCTACGTCGGTGGCGTTCACGATTTTTAACTGACGTAAAAAAACAAAGGAAGTTCTACGAGTATAATCGGCTGAATGTGTTCTTTTGCCTTTTTTAACCCCCGACGCAAAAAGAGAGGGGTGTTACAAGTTTAACGTGTCTGTCTGTGTATCTGTCTGTGTTATCGTAGCCTAAACGGATAAGCCAATTTTCGTTTAGGTTTTTTTGTGTCACAGAAAATTTTATCCCGAGTGTTCTTAGCCATGTTTCATAAAAATCTGTCGGGAGGTTTTTAAAATTATTAATTTTGTTCTTGTTACGTATGTTCTTCGATTTTTCCGTCACTGTGGACACAATTTTATGTTTCTGTACGGACAATAGGGTGTTTCACTTTTGTAGGAGAATTTTTTTTTTGTGATATTTTTTCTGACTTCGCTCGGTTTCCGGTTTTAGCTTACCTTAATAGTATATTTGCCAAATTTCAAGTGGATTGGACCATGTTTAGAGGTTGCACAGAATGAACAATTGAACAGTAATATGGAAAAATCGCAAAAAGATATTTAATTACGTTTATTTCAAAATAGCACAATACGGTAGCCACACATTATTCTTAAGTAAAAGAAAATTAAAGTAAGCATAAAATAGAACAATAATTAATGAATAATTAACAACTTCATTGGCTACATAGGCTGCAACCTCATCTTTAATTCGCTTTATACCCACGCATTTTCTCTGATGCTCGACAACTCTTAACAATAATTGTTTCTGCTGTTTGTCTTTGACCAAATCATTAAAAATTTTTATCAAAGCTTTCCCCCTTTCTGCGGTGTCATTGACTACCTTCAGACTATCGTATCGACTAAGCCTCTGAGTGTTGTGCTACAATATTCGTTCTTCATCCTTAACACCGAACAATTCAAAGAAAGACCTCGTTTTTGTAGTAACAAAGTCACTATGGGATTTTTCTTCAAATTCTATCGTCTTGTAACATGTCGGTTAGCAGTATCAAATAGTTCTCCGAGGTCACCTTTTCAGATTGGGCGTTTGATATTTGCCCTGTCCATATTTCTGTATTTCTCGTTTGCCAAATTTTGGTAGCCAGAGTTTCCATAATGCCAGCTCGAATATTTACCTCTGTCTTGACAGGTATATTAGCCTTCTTCCAAACTTCTGGCAGTTTAATACTTGTCGACTTAGTGGCGTCCCAAAGTATCTCATTTTTTTCTATGTGATGGGTGTAAAAAACCAAAAACTCTTGTTCCTTGGAAGGAAGTCGAGCTCCTAAAAAGTTATCACAAGGAACCCTCCGATGTAACCAAATTCCTCGTCTACTATTCATATTTACATTAAAATATGCTTGATTGTTTTAAAAGACGCATTTATATCACTTATTACCCTCCATTTTACATAATGAACTTAAAACATTTGCTACCCTCCACTACTCCGATATCAATTACTTGACATAAAACTCATCAAACTGTGCAACCTTTAAATGATAATCGATTTTACTGATTTTTGGCGTACGAATCTTTTATATGAGTGGAAACAAGAATTCGAGCGAAGTCAAAGAAAAATCGAAAATTTGGAAAAATGAAACACCCTAACGGACAATGATACCGAAATAATCCCGTAAAAGTTGTATTCCTGACGGATAAGGATTAGTCCCGCTAAATTTACCAACAGTGCAATCATTGAGGAATTTGAAGTCGCTTTTAAGTTTTTTCAAACGATTAATTTGTGATGTGTAGACTTCATACGTTTATCAAAAACCGCCACTATTGTCAATGTTTATATTATTTTCTCTTGTAAATTGTTTCTTTGAGTCAATTGAATAAGTTTTTCTACGCTTTTAAAAAAGAAGTAGTTAGGTGTTTTGGCAGAATGGACTACCATTAGTAATCTTGTTTCATTTGTGGACGGACCTATCTATCTAAGAATTTTAGCTATCTATCTAAGAATTTTATTATTTGTTATAAAGTAGCATGCAGAGAAATCGAAAAACTGCTTAACTTATTGATTTTCTACATAAAACATAAAAAAATGATGTTGGACAATTCACACAGCATCATTTAGCACTTCAAAATAATAAAAAAATAATGCTGGACAATTCACACAGCATTATCAAGCCCCAAGCTAAGCAGAACTTGTGTTATGGGTACTAGATAACTGATAGGTATACTTAATATCATACACTACATAGATATATATTTTTAATTATACGTAGATAAAACATCCAGAACACCCTGAACATATATCTGGAGATCGTACAAACATTTGTCCATAGGCGGAAATCGAACCCGCGACCTCCTGTTTAGCCAGCAGACCTTCGCCCGCTGCGCCACTGAGGACGTCAATAAACTAAACAGACGTTAATAATTTTATCGGGTATTTCGCCCGATAAAATTATTAACGTCCGCCATTATCGCCTTTTGTTTTATTTCCGCTACGTCGAGTCGCCCCGTGACCAAGATCGCTGTAACGCGGTAGAAACGTAGGGGAAATAAAACAAAAGGTACGCGATAAATACCCGATAAAATTATTAACTCTGTGAACAAATCACGAAAGCTTAAAAAGGTTTAAGCTAAACAGAGCTCGTGTTATGAGTACCTACTACATAGATAACGGATATAATTAATACATTATATCATAAATCCAACGAGATTGTATTTCCCGTTACGTCCCGTAGACGTGAAAATCCCCGATAAGCCAGACTTCAATATCAGAACCATTGTCAATTCGGCTCTCCTCGTTTTCGCTTTTGTGTGCACCTAATAATTTTCCTGAATACCTTCATCCAGTTCTTTTTCGTTGCTTTTACTGAACAAGCAAAAACAAGATGTTATCGAGGCTATGGAAGAGGTTAATAATTAAACAAGTTTAAAACAAAAACAAAATTAAAACCCCCTGACAGACTTTCATGAAACATGGGAAGAAGACTCGGGATAAAATTATCTATGACACAAAAAAAAACTAATCGAAAATCGGTTCATCCGTTTGGGAGACCATACCACAGACAGATACACAGACAGACTCGTTAAACTTATAACACCCCTCTCTTTTTGCGTCGAGGGTTAAAAAGACCCTGTTAATATTTTACTAACTTTTCGATTGATGGAATAATCCAAGGTACTTAGGTAAAGTTATGTTCATAAGCCGGGTAAGACCGGTGTTACAGGGCGTAATGTAACATGTCACACAGCGAGCGTTCGTTGACTGCACGTACGGGGAAAGAAGGCGCTCGCAACGAACAACTAGACGGAATTTTGACGTTTCATGCTCGTTGCGAATGGTACATTTTTGTAGCGCCTCCGAGATATTTGCTGAATATCGAACTGATGGTTTTCACGCTATCATCATCATCAGCATATAATAGTCCACTGCAGGACATAGGCCTCCCCTAATGAGCGCCATAGCGCCCTGTCTTCAGCCTGCCGCATCCAGCATCTGCCTGCAGTCTTTCGCAGATAGTAATCCCACCTGGCCGGAGGGCGTCCTACACTACATTTGCTGAGTCGTGGTCTCCACTCAAGAACACGTTTACGACAGCGGTTGTCGATTCTTCGCGAGATATGACCGGCCCACTGCCACGCTATCATTCGGAAGAAAACAGCATCTCTGCAGGACGAAGGCCAGTCACAACAGCATCCTAAAAGCCGTGGCGGGGAGCATTGTCTGTCTACCATGTGGAAACATTTTGCGAAATGTGTTGCTCCATTCTGTGGGTATTATGTCTGATTCGGTGTTAGCTGTAATTAATATTATGTAATTAAATCTAATACATTTTTTCTAATAATTTGAAATTGTAACTTAATTTAATTTTATCTAATCTTATTTAGGTATGAATTTATTGACTGTGTAATATTTTAATTTTTATTTAATTTTGTGTGTGTGTACGATGGATTATTTAATTATCTGAAATAAATGAAACACAATACAATACAATTACGCCCCGTACCACCTGTACCCGGTTTTAGGTTAAAACTATTCGTTACATTTTGTAAATTGTTAGAAAAGTTACATTAAAACTAGTGTCGGTTTGCGATTATGCCGTTTATTGATAGGTACAGACAGTTTTGGTGTAATACTAATATTAAAGAGCCAAAAGTTTGTATTGATCTAAAAGCCAAATTGAAGAGTGAGAAGCAAGTCTACAAAAAACAAAAGCGCATCTAAATAAACCTATGAGTAGGCTGTCCGAAGCAGATTGAAGAACTGGTAGGATAAATTGCAAATCTGAAAAAAAGCGAAAATACCTTTAATTTAATATTTTCTACTATACACCTGTTCAGAAAATTGTTTATTCCTTTTCCAACCATAAGGTAGCAAGTACGTCATTGCAGGCGTACTAAAATGCAGGACGGAAAACTCAATGGAATTTCATTTCTAACGCGTTTAGGGGGTGAGCTGTGTGGTGCCGGTTTAGAATTTGAACCACCCCAACTCGTCCCGCGGGTGTCGTAAGAAGCGACTAAAAGATATTCACCGGGGGCGGGCAGCAGCGCCCCCTGCAGAACAATTTTACCACCGAACTGCGATCCCCAACCCGCATGTCCAGCGTGGGGATTATGGGCATTACCCCCATGAGCTAAAAGCCGATAAGGCGCTTATTAGGGGGAGGCTTGCGTCCAGCAGTGGACCAATACGGGCGGTTGAGCTTGAGGTTGAGGTAATGTACCGATTTGCGACTTACATTGCTAAAAGTATCAAGATTCATAACGACATAGCCCCTTGCAGAAATCGTCAATGGTTGCTGCGCGCGGATCAAAAATATTAGAATGATCCTTTTGACTTTTTCATCCGCGTACGGCCAATCAGCGAAATAAATAGCTTTTTCCAATTTCAAACTCTGAAATACAAAAATGACAAGTTTAATATTTCTATAAAATAATAGAGAACATCACATAAGTACTAAACAAAAGACAGTACAATAATTTAATGTTTTTTAGAAAAAAGAAAAAACTACTTAAAATTTTTGAATGTTTATACTGTTTTTAGTTTCACGGGACGTTTATAGTAATCCCTTGGGAATTAATTTTTATTAGTCTTTTGGGATCATTCACGTTGTACACAAAAGTGAAAACATCATCAAAATCGGACTAGTATTGTCACAGATATCGAGTAACATACCTACAACGTGAAAACACAGCAGTATTGAAAACCGAGGTTCTTTCGGCTGTGTTGCTTTTGTTATTCGTTGTTTGAAAATGAATTATGAATTATTGGCATAAAATGGTAAAACAAGACAATTATAATTTTAAAAAACCCACCGACGTTTATTGGCTGAACAGATTTTCATGAAACATGGCTAAGAACACTCGTGATAAAATTATCTATGACACAAAAAAAACTCATCCGTTTGGGAGCTACGATACCACCGACAGATACACAGATACACAGATCGACAGATACACAGACAGACACGTCAAACTTATGACACCCCTCTTTTTGCGTCGGGGGTTAAAAAGAAAGTCAAAATGAAAAGTGCACAAACTCAGAACAAGGAAACTTTCAAAAGTACGAGCTGGGGTACAAGTAAGACAAAGCAATAAAACAAAAGAGAATCACCATTGCGGGGCACACCAATATTTGAGAGAAATCTGGAACCACGCCAAAATGTTTTTGATCTATTACGTAAGCGATTGCATTCTTCAGACTTAGTTTTGTCTACTTTCTGAACCGTATACTCGTAGTTTTTGTTAGAATTTTGAATTTGCAAGCTTTTAATTTGTTTTGGTCGATCTCTATGGTATTTTATAAGTAAAATAAAACTTACATGATCTATCAGAAGTTGCCCAATAATGCACTGTACGAACACTTCAACTACTAAAGAGCAGAAGAAAGATGCATACCGCAGACGTAAGTATAAGTTGTCTACCACCTGAAATACATATATCGTGCTGAACGTTGACTTAAAAGCTACAGTGGGCAGTCGTGGCGTAAGAGTCGACCCCCTAACCCTGCATGTTAATGTCGTAAGAGTCGACTGAAGGAACCTATCATGTTGAGGCAGAGACTCATTTAACCCTTGACCACTAACTTTAACCATTTGTCTTCTTTTTGTTTTATTATAAGTACCTAACTAATTTATACGAGTGATTTAATGTACCCATATCTACCTTCAAATATGTATTTGGGATTTATAAGTGTTTTTAGTAAAATAACAGTGAACGTAGGTAGATAGAAACATACGTATGCTGTCGAGGATATTCAGAAAGTGTGAAAATACTTGTTACCTATCTCCTAAACAACTGAATATATATAAATGAAGGCGTACAAACGAGTAATGAACATAATTCGATTTAGGCAACAATTTGTCACTGCAAAAAAAAATCTAATTCCACTTACGTAGTAGCCTTTTTATCCGGGAATAGCGAGCAAAGCCGCTGGCATAAGGCAATTCTTTATAGAAACAATACATGAAAATAAAAGAAAGAGAAATGTCTTACGGTAGCTGTAAATATGGTGAGGCAAATAAAGACAGAACCAAATCCGTATGTGAGAAGTAATCCATCACCCAACACCTCATCCAAATCTGACGTTATGCTGAAAAAAAAATACGATTACTTATTGCAGAAACACATTGTTCAAATATATTAATAATTTTAAGTGCTCTGTGCAAGGAAACTCCAAAGATAAGGGATCTTTAGAGTTATCTCTTATGGAGCCACCGAATAAACAGTACGCTTTAATCGTTAGTTTAGTACATAGTTATGTAAGAAAAAAGAAAAAAATAACAAGGTAGAGGGAGGTCAATTGTGTAGCAGAAATTGTAAATTACCCAACCAAATATTGATGTCTCTTTATAATCAACTTGAGTTTCTTCCTGATCCCAGCATGTGTTTGCTCTACCATAAACCGCCTTGTTATATTCAAGACCTCTTCGTCAGTAACGAGGCACTCCATCATTGTCCCTAATATTTTAAGCTCCATACAAATATACCTCGTGAAAGATATGTGTATCATATTAGCAAAAACATATATGAAAATGACGACTGTTGTCATGCCGCTCTCCCATGCGTAGGCCAGGTAATACCACTTCACTTTGTCGAAGGGGTACCATCCGTCAAAAGGATACAAGTGCTGAACTTCACCATTAAGTATCTCCGCCATCAACATGACTAATCTGGGAAACAGAATCACAATAATCACCAAACTGATAGTATAGTAATACTGAAAACGAAGAATCAGTCGAGTAGTCTTTGTATATCTTTCCAGTATGGTCTTATGTTCCTTTGTATCAGCGATTATGTCCCAGAGGTCAACTTTGAAATGGTTAGTAATATTCTCGTAGATTTCTCTATGAGTTTGCATTTTGGAGTATTTTATCAAGATCATCAAACACACAGCTAGATTAGGAGCGATGTTGACAATTTCAAACCAATCTCGTAACTTATTTACGCACAAAGCTGTGAATAGTTGAAGCGAAGTAACAAGTACAAGGATATATGTTATCTGGTAACAGTAAGCCGATAATTTTGATTTTCCTATGAAAGGGTAAACGAATACTTTGTAGCCGATATTGGTGACGAAATCTATTTCGCCTATAAAACTATCCTTCAAGCTTTTATACGTCTTGTAAGACATCTTGAACGATCAAAGGCAATATCGCTTCTAGCACGACAAATGTACACTTTATAGCTTATAAACGAAAGGAGCTTTTTACAAACGTCCGATATTCAAAGAAATTTTCCTTCATGTTCATAAAATAAGCTTAACAAAGTTGATCGTAGAGTATATTTTTTTCAAATTAATAATATCGTAGAGTATAAAGGATGGAGATGTCAATCAGATCACGCTAAAGTGATTATTACGGGACTTGTTCAAAGAAATGATTCAGACAATTTGTAGGTTAAGCTAAATTACTTGATCGGCTTGATTATAGGCCTCGGATATGTACTGATTATGAGAAATATTATATCAAAAGCACATGTAGAATGTAGATAGAACTTTTTTTGTTGGGCTTGTATGTGTAGGTACTTTAAGTATGGGCTTAGGTACCTACCTACTAAAACTCTCTTAAGAGACTGTAGCAAGTTTTGGTACTTTTTGAGCTGATATATTGTTCGTAAAACAAAAATAGATACGGATTTACGTATGTTGAAATATCTATGTCTTTAATACCACTCCTGTTTCCATGAAGTTCGATTCAAAAACAGCATTATAATTCCAAAGAATTCTAACAAAACTTTCGCATGAATAATAGTGTGATTATTATCCGATCCTATCTTACCCAATAGCTGTTCCAATATTTAATTCCATACCCAAAGGGAATCAGAAAGCCATAGAAGAGGCACATTAGCATGGAGTGGATGACATACAGCGGATTAATCCATATTAGTCATGCATCAAAGAGTCGCAAACGGCATGACTGAGAGCCCCTTGCGTGGCCCTGCACGGAACGAATAGAGATTTACTAGTTGTAACACTATCGTGAATAGTTGTATTAGTAAGTAGTATTTTTTTTGCAAATTATTATTATTATATAGTTCCCGTTCCCGTGGGAATTCCGGGATAAAATATAGCCTATGTCACTCCCTGAAAAGTAAGCTTCCTAACGGTGAAAGAATTTTACAATCAAATCTTTCCTCTTTATAATATTAGTATATAGATTTTTATACGACAATACAAAGACACAAATGACCGCTGTGGCCATACATTACTGGACTAGTTTCTGCCCGCGGTTTCGCACGCGTTGTTTCTATGGAAACGTTTAAAGGTTATTTCTATCCCATGCGAACTGTTTTGTGGGATATAATGTATAATAGTAGCCTATGTTTGATATAGCGCCATAGCGCCCTGTTTCCAGCTTGCCGCATTCAACATTTGCCTGCAGTTTTTTGCAGATAGTCATCCCACCTGTTCGGAGGGCGGACAATACGTTTGTCGAGTCGTGATGTATAATATTGAAGTGTCACTACTGAATATATCTCACACTGTCTATTCCGTGCCCCCTGTGATTTAGATTCGAACAATGGAACCAAATTATAAAGCAATCGCAACTCTGGAGAGCTCCTTGACCTATTTCTATGTAATTTAAGTACTCGGGAATAGCTTGGGGGAAACCAACTGTGTGTTTATTGCAGTAAGACTGAAATTTCATAAAATATTATTCTGGGGATTAGGGTTGTCATCTGCGTACGTAGCGTGTGTACTGTCTATTCTAGGGTAGTGTAGTGCAAATGTGAATTGTATTGAAACCATCCAAACTAATATTATAAAAGCGAATGAAATGTTTGAAAGGTAAGTAAACAATATTCCGGTGACGGGATACGGGGACCTTTTTTTTTTATTCGGCGAGGAAATTCATTTGCGAATAAACTAGTCTGGGGGGGACCAGAATTATGTGGGACTCGACGCCCTGAGAAGGACGTAATACCCACTTAAACCTCTCTCTCGCCATTTTTGACGAAATATTAAACCTCCGCGGCCCGACTGGCGTCCCCTCTTCCTCCTATATATGGCCGGCGAGCCCACCGATCCACACACTCGCCGACCCGAACCTGCTAAGGTCCATTGTTGAGCCATGGCGAGCATATTCTGGTGAGACTATATTAATAAAATACAATTAGTCACAAGGGAAGTTTACTATCATTCAGCAGGTCAGCAAAAACTAATTGAGACTTCAATTATTGTGTTATTGACAAATATTGTGTTTTTATTATCCCCTGGGTGTTTTCTACCTATTATAAAAAATTGGTTGTCTGTAAAGTCAGTTTACTGACGATAGTTGAACGTGACAACGTCTTAAGAAAAGAGCGAGGTAACGCCGCATGAGGTAACGCCGCATGACGTCATGTTTTTTCGTGCGTGCAGCCGGCTCTATTGAATTATAAGACGTTGTCACGTCAAAAAATATGTCATCTTGTAGTAGATAATAATAATAATGATGGACAATTCACACAGCATTTGTGTTATGGGTACTAGATAACTTATGACAGGCTGTATCTGCTTACTTTGGGGTTAAAATGCTGTGTGGATTTTCCAACATCATTTATTTACCTGTGAGACAAAATTTAGCATGTTGTTTTATTTTCAAATTCAGAATCGGATAAGAATAAAAATATTACCTCGTTACGATTCAATCAAGCGTACCAAATGTTCATTGAAACGAATCCCAAAACGCATTCGTCTTTAAATTCTGTTCATTTGTGGAATGTGTTTCAAAATCTTTATAAATGCGGACTCAAAGCTCTCAGTTTCTTGATCCAATATAACCTGATCCCTTGCTACCCTTCATCTGGTTAAATATTGAGGGAAATAAAGAGTGATGCGATGGGTAAGGGATCAGGATATAGTGGGAGGGAAACACGTGGATCGTTTCAATTCTTTATGTGTTCTTATTCACGTGAAATGGTGTACGATTTCATATCGATGGTGGATCTATGCGGAGAGGATTATGTCTAGGCTTTGTCAAATGATGGGATGTAAGTTTATCATCATGGTTGGTCGATAAAACATTTCATGCAAAGCATTTATTAGAAAAATGTTTAAAGATTATCGAAGAGAGTTGTTAGAGGAAGTTTCAAAGTATCCGCCGTCCACGCATTAATTTTCTTTAGCATAGTGTAGCAATTTTTCATGCACACGTAATCTGTGAGCCCGATACAAATATCGAAGATATCGTTAGACCGGATATTTTTAGAGGTGATAGATTGACATCACAATTCTTAAAAATAAGTAGAGTCTATGATGTAGGTATTGTAATTTTATTGCATTTAGTCAAAGAAAGTGAATCCCTGGGCGGTTATGTTTATAGTTTGTAGTAGTTAGATTTTGTTTGTATGATCGAAAGTTTTTTGTAATGTGTGAATTTTAATCCAAAATAATATAATATTTAGCAACATTGTCCCTGAGTGCTAGAAATGTGTCCGTTTTATTTAGAATGGTTAGGCGAAGTTTCGGGCAAAAGCTAATTCCGTTTTTGGAGGAAACACCCTGTTTTATAAGCCCGTATAAAGCTAAGAACATCCACTCTACGTTATAAGGTACACCCAACAATAGGACCTCATTGGAGCAGAGGTCTCACACGTCAAATTTCACATTCTGAATAGCTGCTCCCTCTCAGGAATCTTTATAAATAGTTGTGAAGATCGGGCTTAATTTGATGGAAATTGAACGCGTTCCTTGGAGCAAACGGATTGAGAATGCCTCTAATTCATTGGGTATTGTGATTTAATGAACTTTGAATTCTTTGGAAAATACACAAAACAATTCTATTTTCTATAGAGACGATCTTATGAATGTATCCTTGTGTCGAACAAGTCTTTCGGAGAAAGTCTGTAGAGGGAAGGTTCCATATGAAAGGATTCTCTTCTTGTTCTTAAAATCAACAAATCTAGTTCGAACGAAATCTTGTTATGAAAAGTTTACGGGTTTCAGAAGTATTAAGCTCACTGACAGCGAATACATGGTCACTTGAGGTCGAATTGGGTCCGTAAAGAAAATTCCGCTGATAAAAATAAGCTGACTTTGAAACTGCAATAGAAGAAACAACAATATTTAGTACCTACCTATTCCACTAGCAGTTCAGTGGGTGTTTTGTTAACATCATCATCATCATCAGCCTATATTAGTCCACTGCTGGACATAGGCCTCCCCTAATGAGCGCCATAGCGCCCTGTCTTCAGCTTGCCGCATCCAGCATCTGCCTGCAGTCTTTCGCAGATCGTCATTCCACCTGGTCGGAGGGCGTCCTACACTATGTTTGCCGAGTCGTGGTCTCCACTCAAGAACACGTTTACCCCAGCGGTTGTCGGTTCTTCGCGAGATATGGCCGGCCTACTGCCACTTCAGCTTGCTAATTATTTGAGCTATGTCGATAACTTTGGTTCCCTGTCGGATGTATTCGTTACGAATTCTATCCTTCAGAGAGACTCCGAGCATAGCTCTTTCCATAGCTCGCTGAGCGACTTTGAACTGGTGGACCAGCCCTACCGTGAGTGTCCACGTCTCAGCTCCGTAGGTCATGACGGGTAGGACGCACTGATTGAAAACTTTCGTTTTCAAGCATTGCGGTATGGATGACGAGAAGACTCGACGTGGTTTCCCAAACGCTGCCCAGCCTAACTGGATCCTCCTCTTGGCCTCCTTCTCAAAATTATTTTTACCTAACTGCAGAATTTGCCCAAGGTAAGTATACTCGGAAACAATTTCGAGAGTTTTGTTAACATATCGCGAAATAAATTCTACCTCCAACTCTGATCGAAAATGGCTCGTAAAAGCCACAAATAATAACCCCCAGGAAACCCAATTCTGCGTAGAACAGCACCATAACTCAAAAGTACCAAAACCGACCACGTTTCAAACTACATCTAACTGCTTAATTCGCGTCTCGTGCCCGCCATACATCGCGGGAGCAAGCTAAGGGAAAATTGTAAAATTGCCATCGTTACTCATAGTACCTTATTAAAGTTTAAGGTGAACTTGCGAGCAGTCGTATTGGATTAGTGCAGCGATACTGAAACATGGACGTGACACATTAGAATTTTATTATTATTATTATTTTTATGATTTTACTGTTAACAGTAAAATCATAAAATTCAATCATAAAATGATTTTAAAATCATTAAATTCGTCGATACGTCAATGTTAATCCTATGACTGAGACAATACTGTAACGAAAATAGCGAACAGCGCTTGAAGTCGTCGCATCGTGTGGTGAAAATTATTAATTCTACACATGATTGGCAGTCTTAACAGACAGTATACCTACAATTAAAAATTACCTAAAACAAATATGAGTAGTCTCCAAAATCAAATTATTTTCTTAGAAAAAGGAAAAGGACCTTTGCACAGCAGTGAGATCTCATAGCCTATTTAAATAGATTCAGCTTCCAACTTCAATAGTATCAGCGCAGGCTGATACGTTATCCGATACGATACGATATTTTTGAATACTGTATCGCAAATATCATCACGTGACGTCATGATGTTACTTTGTTCACACTGACTTGCTCGGAAGTTCACCCAAAGGTCCACGGGTCTCGGTTGATTCCCCACACGATATACCATAAATTTGGCAAACTTTATTGGCTATTAAAATAAGTAAGTGTTGTAGTTGTTTAGTTTTCATGGTTTGGCGACGCTCGTATCTTTTTAATGTTTCTTACGCAGGACACGTGTAGATAATGAAAATACTTCGCAACTCTTTCAAATCAGTGCTCATGATGATAAGTTGATTAAAACTATGTAACAAAACCAAATGGTTTAGTGTTTGTAACTATTTTAACTTAAGCTTTATTTTGGCCGAGGTTGACCGAGTCATTTAGAGCCTTGACTCGCTTTGTACAGGCGGCAAAATCTGACAACATGCAACTGCAATTTTTAAATGACTTAAGGCGCATCCCGACCGAAACTAGCGCCACCACCTATTTTATCTTATAATTCGGTTATAAGCGAAGGAACCGCTGGGGTAAACGTGTTCTTGAGTGGAGACCACGACTCGGCAAACGTAGTGTAGGACGCCCACTGGCCAGGTGGGATGACGATCTGCGAAAGACTGCAAGCAGATGCATGATGCGACAAGCTGAAGACAGGGCGCTATGGCGCTCATTAGGGGAGGCCTATGTCCAGCAGTGGACTAATATAGGCTGATGATGATGATAATGATGATGAAGTGAAGGAATATTCCAAAATAGATTTTGCAGTTTGTGAAATCTATCATAAGCTTATTTTTAATGGCAAAAAGAGCATCTTCGCATCTCAATCTACTTGGTAGATACAATCTTAGCGAGTGAATGCCCTTCTTATTGACAAAGGTAAAGATTTCACGTTTGATCTATTTGCATTCAGAAAATTAAAACATTTTTAAGTCTGAGTGCTCTCTCGTATAGCAGTGAATCGACTATTCTTACGTTCTTACATTTTAATTAAACAGAATTCACAAAAGCACTAACTAACAGTCTCATTAAATATGAAAAAATCATGACTGAAATAGTGAAGAGCCCTCGCAAAGAAACAGAAACTAATTTTCAGCTTTATTTACTGTTCAAGTACTCTTTCGGTAATGCCTAGGTCTTCATTACAGACTGCTTTAATTAGTAGAATGTGAATACTCACTGTTCGCGGAGATTAAGGTCTTGATACACTGCCGAGCATGTTGGATCAAAGATCAAGGATCTGTCTGATTTGTTAACATTGTGAACGACCACGACGAAAAAAAAAACTACAGCAAAAACCATGTAGGTATATAAAAATACAAAATAAAAGCAGAAGGATTAATAAGGTTTTTGAAAAATCAAAAATTTATATTTTGTCGTTAAGGCGGTACCCTACCTCGTTATTGTGTGAAGAGGATAGGCATAGGATTTCGCGTTCACAGGAGCGGGACAGAGCAAAGCGGCGTAAGCCCAAAAATCAAGTTTTTAGTAGTTATTTGCTCCCCACAAACATTAGAATAGTTAATTGAAAAAAAGGCAACGTATAAAATGTTCTTTATACTTAGCTCAATTACTATGCTTAATCTCAAGATCGTATCATCTGTATTTATTGAGAAATTAGGGTTTTAGTAAAAAATTAGAGGTAACTTTGCGATTTTTTTCTATCGAGAAAAAATTATGGAATCGTGTTTTCGAAACAAATGATCGATAGAATAAGTCCTGAACTTTACCATATATAAATTTCAAAGTTAAATATTTAGTAGTTTGAAAGATATGGAGGTCCGACGGAGTTGAAAATAAGCAATTTGAGGGTAGGTACCCCCTTAACCAAGAATGTAAGCCGGTAACAGGTAACTACTGTGCTATGGACGACCTCTGTGGCGCAGTGGGCGAAGGTCCGCCTGTGACGCGGAGGTTGCGGGTTCGATTCCCGCCTCGGGACAAATGTTAGCAGATATTTGGTCAGGGTGTTCTGGATGTTTTCTATGTATAATAAAAAATATCTATCTATGTAGTGTATTGTAGCTCTGCTTAGCTTGGGGCTACGAGTAGATGATGCTGTGTGGATTGTCCAGCGTTATTTTATTTTATTTTTATTTTTATGGTTATTTAGACTGCTACGGTTTTTTTTGTAGACCCACTACAACCGTTGTACAGAAAGTTATAGGGACACAAAATCTTTCTACTTAGAATCTAAGAAACACTCTTAGATTCTAAGTATAAAGATTTTGTCCAACAAGTTGGATGGTGAGTATGGGTCTTTGAAACTTGAACGACTACCAAGTAGCTCTTTAGGGTACGTAAGAAACTACTTAGTGAGTTTGTTTAACATTTACGACGAAAAAAGCGATGAAGTGAGTTCTCTTTGTAGTAAATTGTAATTCTAGATGTTTTTCGCGAATGATTAACATTTACGAGAAACATCTTTATTATAATTAAGAAAAGGTACAATTAATATTAAATAAAAATGAAATTTTTACCAGTTTGACCTGTTATTACGACCTGTATTTTGATGTCCAACACAATTTTTTAATGAAAGTTTAACTTGAAGCTTCTTATAAAATTTGATTTTAGAAAGTGGTAGCTATCAAAACGTTTTTATTCACTCGATAAAAACGCCCAACCACATAAATTATTGCAAACTTCATGCACAATCCGAATTGTGTTGCTCCAACTGATTCATTGTTAAGTCTTATCAAGTGATTGCTTGCGTTTTCCATCAACGTTGAAATAGCCAGAGTTTTGTTGCCCTATTAGACTAGCGTAGTTATCGTGTATTGTCTTGAGTTATGGCTTTGACTGAGCGACAGATTGCCAACATTACGGTAACGAATGACCGTAGACAGAAGGTGAACAAACCTTTATAACTACTGGACTTACGTGTAATGGATAGCCATTTGGATTTATGAATGGGTTTACCTGGGCCATTATATTTTAGGGCTCATTTAACTCTGTCTCTGACGTGGGCGAAATCGAATATTGTACCTGCTTGTACCTTACCTTTACTTGTGTCTGCAAGTATAAATGGAAGACAGCCTGTGTGATACTATTCAAATGTTCAAAAGTCACTTATTTGCGAACATGAAGATCATAAATAATGCGGGACAATCCACATAGCATCAAATGTAAGGTAATATAAATACAAATGAGAACAACAATGTGCTACGGTTCCAAAATGTATCCACTTAAAAAATTCGTCGTAATAACATAAAATAGGAGATAGCACAGGATTCACAAAAGTTCTAGAAATTGCAGAAGATTGAGGTACTACAAATGGGAAAAAACTTTGTACAGAAGGGCAGGAGTATAAAAAAATCCATCTGATCTAATGCGTAGACCGCTACGAAACTTCTTCTCGTAGACCCTCTACGAACTTTACACAGACGCATAAAACTTAGTTTTTGTAATTTTATATTCTTAGAAACATTTCAAAACTGTGTATCAAAGATATTTCACTAGCAAATATTACAAGCACCACGGAATGCCATAAATAAAGTGTGAGGAAACAATAAATTTCTATTGCCTCGGCACACAGGCGTCTCAATAAAGAAAACATGCTAGGAATGCTGTCAAAAAGCCATATAATAATTAATTGCTAAGGTTGCATTATCCCCTGTGAGAGCTGGTCAGACAGGGGGCTACTCATAAACGGAAAGCGTTTAGGATATTTTTCGAGATAAGTTTTTTCGCTCAACATTAAACGCAACTGACAAGGTGATCATGAATTTACAGCCGGTCGTTCGTACGCTGTTAATAAGTTAATTATAGAGATGAACAACAAACGAACAACCCATCAATCGAGTGAAAAGGGGTTTGACCCCAACATCAGACGCCATTTTGATTTTTCATAATGCCGCTATTTTTTATAATGACCTACATCGTTAGATTTCTGAGATATTCGGTAGTCCTTTAAGTACGACCGACCGTTTTGGTTGATGCTGAGCTGGAAACGAAAATGGTAGATCTTTAGATTAAATTTCACGTATAGCCATGCAATCCGCAAAAGGTCTTTGTCTTTTCTTCCGTTTTTCCACACGCATACCGCAAGAGGAAGGACTAAAAATATACGATACTGATTTACCAAATCTTATCCTATTTAGAATCACGTTTACGTATATGCTTATAAACTATCAAATATCTCGTAAGAATATAAACGATACAAGTTTCGTAGTAGCCCACCTACAGAATTTATCGTGGAATTATTATTGAAAAGCTCCCTCTGAACGGGACAAATTGCTGGTTGCCACAGGCGACTCGACGAGGATGGGTTTAGTGTTTATATTGTGGATGGAGATGCAATAAATATCTGGACATGATGTATTATGCTTTTAAAACTACCTACATTATTGTTTTAGAAAAAAAAACTGGCGGTGAAAGCTTTAACCTAATAAAAGAAGAGATGAAATCACAAATATAATCTTACACAATCCTGTCCGTACTATGCTTCAAGCTTACTATTTAGTGTGGTACGCAAGATGACGATATTTCCAAACCTTGATTAAATAATATTCATTGTACGTACAAAATATGCCCCCGTAGTGTACACCCCAATCAAAGTCCGAGCCAGTCCGACAGAACAATAATGTGTGGTCATCCCACTCGCGAAATTCAATAAACCTACGGCCCCCGTCATCCAGAAACTTTCAAATCGCCGACAGGCGTCCATCGGAGGGGTCTTTTGTCCACAAAATTGCCTTATTTCGTGGTCTACCTAATAAGGGTTTCCAACTATCAATGCTAATAATTGAGTATCTTTGTAGTCTTTGAAGTCGTCTGCATATTGTGTTTTCGATGTTTGATTCGTTTTCAAAGCAAACTGTTTACGATCAGAATTGACAATTTGTTTGGAAAAATAGATTTCATTGTGTTTATGATTACCTACTTTATTTTGGTTTGGATTCTTGCGTTTGACTCGCGATATTCTGTTCTTTGAACGTAGTACCTACACTAAATTTTGCCTCAAAGGCAATCTTAAATATCAATACATATCGATAGGTACCTATTACGAAATTAACCTACGTAGGTAAATGTTTTTATACTTTTTTCTCTCAAGTTCCAATCTGGTATGCGCAACAATCCAAATGAAAATTAAGATTCGTAAAAGCACCTGCCCCCTGTACGGCAATTCTAAAATATTTATTTTAAAATCTATGTTTATCAAAAACCCAACTCTTCTGTTATTTCCATCTCCACCTTCTCCATGTCTCAGTTGTCCCGTAAATATTGAAGCTGCGGTTTATGTAAATTAGTTGCTATTCGAATATTTATCAGATGAATCGAATTCGTAATTAGATATCCTTCTACCGTCTCTAGGGAAATGCTATCGCTGGATTGACGCGCGACTTGCATGAATTGTGATGAGAAGGTTCGGTTCATTTTGAATGATTGTGGGACAAAGAGATTATGTGTTGTCTCTATGGAGTTGTTCTTAAAAGCAGATATGTTACTTTATTATAGGAAGGATGGGATTACTTGTTTAGATTTTTGTAGCAACCAATACAAAAATAGAACAAAGGGTTTCCGTTTAAAATAGCTCAATTTTTTAAATTAAAATAAGTAAGCTACTAAATAGAATTTCATTTATTTTATTTTTTAAATTTACAGTACGGTCGTGAGGAACTAAAGATACTGCAAGTAATGGATTCGACCATAAATTTCACCATGACCACACGTGCGTAAAAATTAATGTAAGAATATCTCAACTAAACTATGCTTACCCTAAAATAATTCGAATTGTGAATCATCAGAAGTGAACATCGGACTTCAAAAGGGATGCCAATTTATTAGTGTAACTATTCAAAATTTTCCGTAATAATTGGATCCTAAAGGGTCCGGTGGTCCTAATTAGGGATCGTGATATTGGCCAACAATGTATCGCACATGTAGCTGACCGAATATGGTCATGGACACACGGATAGTTCAAATGGCGAGTAAAGTTTTGTGCCATATGTTAGAAACGTACCTACATCAAACAAGTATGGCGGTACAGTTGGCTCCATTAGGGCACATGATAAAATTAATGGACCTACACATACTCTTATAATATTACTGGCTTCTGCCCGCGGATTCACAAGCGTTGTTTTCTATGGAAAAGTTAAAAGGCTATTTCTATCCCATGGGAACTGATTATGGGATAAAAAAATTGGTTGTCTGTAAAGTCGGTTTACTGACGATAGTTCAACGTGACAACGCAGACGCATCGCTCACTCAAGTAGGAGAGAGACGGATGTCGAGCGCTCTCGCTTGCACTTCAAGCCTTACATGGAACGCCTCAAAGCAAGGTAACGCCGCATGACGAGGTAACGCCGCATGACGTCATGTTTTTTCGTGCGTGCAGCCGGCTCTATCGAATTATAAGACGTTGTCACGTCAAAAGTAGTCTATGTTTTATTCCAGGCCTAAAACCACCTGTATGTAATTTCAGCTCGATACGTTCAGTAGTTTTGGCGTGAAGAGGTAACAAACATCCATCCACCCATCCATACATCTAAACATCCAAACTTTCACATTTATAATATTAGTGTGATTACCATCGACCATATTTTGTCTAATTTCCATATTTGTTGACTTAAAAAACTAATTTCTACTACTATAATAACTGCCAACTGAAAGCAGTTTATATGTATTATTTTTACTTTCCCGTTGATTAAATGGAACTGCACGTATCTATACTATACCTATACTCTAAAACATTTGGTAAAGTCATCTAGCCGTCCTTCAAACTTGCGTTAAAAAAAAGACAAGACAAGCATCACAAACTTTGGAGCCGTGGATCCCATCAAACATCAAAATGGCATCGTAGTCAGTCAGAAGTGTTCATTGTTCGGGGATAATACCACGGGCCGACACGACACCTACCTGCAAATCCGTTGCTAATGAAAGGGGATGGTCAAATGAAACTCTCAAGTGTTCATTATTTGATGAAATTGTCAGCTTGCGATTTTGTTCAGGGATTTTGTGGGGCGAATGAGAAGGGTGTTGAAATAGACAGCGTTGCTAATCTGAGCACTTTTATGATTTCGTCTCATTTAGGCCTTATAAGAAAAAAGACTGAAAAGATCAGTTAAACTTCCAACGATTGACATTTCCAGCTAAGATTTAGGCCTTATTGGAAAAGCGGTAAATATAAAATGTTAGAAAGACTACCCAGTGACCTTTCTACTTAACTTCAAACATTCGACGTTACCGTGCAAAACAAAAGAACAAATCGAAGACAAGTTTTTGAACGAAAACAAGAGACAATCGTAGAACAAATCGTTATCGAAAGAGATGCCTTTCGACGATTGCGATCTTTATTCAGGCACCGGCACGGTCAATCCAACAACTCTATTTATCACTACACAGCTCGTTTGTTAGAATATTCGTAAATATTTCAAGCGTTATTGCCGCTATCAACATAATGTTATGGGGCGAAATTTTTGAAAACGGAAACAAGAAGATATAGAGCTTCGACGTGGAGCTTCGTTCCCTTTCTATAACTGTTGTTTACAACTGGTAAGGTAGGTACATATACGTTGTTTTGTTTGTAGAGGATATTGAAGGCGATAGAGAACTTTGTTTTATTTATTTATTAAAAACATTGTACAGCTATCAAATACAGTTATCAACACACCTAATGCTATCGTCCACTTAACTATAGAGTCTAATAATAATCTCTAAATATAAAATTGTCAACATTAGTTATATTTGAAAAAAAAAACTTAGGCTAACCATCTAGATTTAAAAAAAATTATATTGAAGGTGGTTTATAAAAGTTCTGACATCACATCACATGAACATTATAAATGCGAAAGTTTGGATTGATGGATAGATGTTTGTTACCTCTTCACAAGAAATCTACTGAACGGATCGGGCTGTGAAAACAGCTAATTCTAATCCTGGAATCAAACATAGGCTAATTTTTATCCCATAAATCAGTTCCCATGGCATGGAAATCACCTTTAAATGTTAAACATAGAAACAAGGCATGCGAAGCCGCGGGCATAAACTAGTTGTTTCATAATTCACAAAGCACTAGTTTTGTTTTTTATATATCTCCTAAACTGAACCAATTTGTCTTAGGTTCTTACCGAAAAACTAAGTCGATAAAAATCGCATAAAATCGTCTTAACGTCGATAGATACAAACAGTATCAGCGCAGTCCAACGCGCAAATGGAGTAGGTAGTCGATAGATTCTATCGACTACCTACTCCATTTGCGCGTTGGACTGTAAAATTTAAGCTAACCACACACAAATTCCTCTTCTATGCTTCAAACCTTTGAAGTTCCAATTTCTAGACAAAGAAAACAATAAAAACCTTTACATTTTGTATTATTATTTCCAGCATTTGTCTTCACATAGAAAACTATTTCATGTCAGCTTAAAAGCGAAAACAATAGTAAATCTCTTGTAAAGTGCTCCTGCCGAGTGAAAAGATAACTGCGTAGCGAAGTGTACGTGGATTCAAAATAAATTGCTGAAGGTGTAAATGGAGCGTGGTCTGTAAAGGACCTTGTAGGTTTTGAGGTGCGAGGAAATCTGATAAATGCTTCGATGTAAGTAAAATTCTGGAGAATGGGTTCTAGCTTCTAGAAAGTGGAACGCTCAAATTGGATCCAAATAGGTCCGGTCTACCCACCTCAGTCATAGTCGGACCATCACCGCCGGTGTTCGTGTTTCGCGTGCGTATTCTTATCTCGGTCGCACGTCGGTCTAGTACGTCTTTCCATCTTTGTTGTTCATTAGGTAGGTATGTTGGAAATAGCGTGTTTTTGCGTTTAGTTGCACTGGGAGAACGTACCATAACTACAGAATTTTACTTAGATCAATGGTTAGATGTCATGAGTACAATCAAAACTAACAAGGGATTCAAAACTTTTAGCACCTATAATTCACTGGTTATTTGCTAGGCTACTGATGGCAACTAACCATTTTTTCAGCTTAGCTGAGTTCTACTGTATGGCTAATCGAGAAACTCGTTCGAACACTACAAGTTGTTGGGTACATCCATAGTCGGGTGACAGATGAAAATAATCTTAGGTTTTTCGCTACTTGTAACAACACGATCCTATTATCGCATTTTAGTTATATTCACAGCATTATCGTATTTAAGTATGATTGTTTGTTATCCCTAAGACGTAAAAATTAAATAAATAAATAAAATAAAATGTCCACGCTTGGCAAACGGATTGGTGATCGCAGTGGAGGCGGTTAGAATGCACAGAGGGAAGCTGCTGCTCTTGTTCTAGTAAATAGCACTTAGTCAACTTTTACGACATCCACGAGTTGAGTTGGAGAAGTCGATTCTCAGGATATTTTGGTCGATCCGCGTCCGCCCCGACAAGATGGCGGACGCAAAAAATATAGCCAGTTTTTTATGTACACTCAAACTATATTCCAAGAAAAAGACCGAGAAGATCACCAAAGCGAATGCCTAGACCGCTGACATTATTGCCACGTTGAATGACAATGCTAATTCTTTGACTGAAATAAAAAACAAAGCCAAAAAAAAATTAAATTCATGGGATGATTTAGGTCGAAATGACACCATCCCGACCACCTAATATGTGGTGTATAATAAGCAGAAATACTTATCTTTGTCTGCAAATTAAAACATCGGCCATTCATGGTAAATTCATGCCTAAAAGCAAGATTACTCACTTAACCACAAGTTGTAACAAAGCTATAACTACGTAGATGCCTCCAGGTAGTTCAATTCAGTAATTTGTGGTTGTTTATAATGTATAATCAATAAATTATTCATTTATTCCAGTCTATTTCAAATATCAGCGACGTAAAAGGTCTCTTAGTGCATTCGAGACAAGAAAATAGTTCGACACACGACACCTGAGCTATCCAGCAATTGCTTTATACTTGTAAATTGTCGTGCCTTTCAGAGACGCCCTTTCACTGTAATCCTGTCGCTGTTTCGCTGATAGTTTTTACCTTTAATTGTTTGTCTGGATGGAGGATAACTGTTGCTATATTTTTACTTATTATTTTCGTTGTAAATACTCCAATGCAAACTTGATTCCATTATTGTGAATGTGTGTATGATATGTGTGTATGATTGCATTGACGACCTCTGTGGCGCAGCGGGCGAAGGTCCGCCTGCGACGTAGGAGGTTGCGGGTTTGATTCCCGCCTCGGGACAAATGACTGCAAATGGACTTTGAAGTGCAACTTATAGTTGCACTACAAAGTCCATACGTGTGATCTGAGAATTGCAAAAAAAAGAAAAATTTGCGAAATATCATATATTTAATTCAAATCACTGTAATAGGTATTCTCTCTCCCATATTGGTCTCAATAAATTAATGTTTATGGTAAAAGATTTAGGACTTATAAACAAAACATTTTGGTCTGCAAAAGGATTAATCTATATTTTAGGAACATCAAGAAATGGGGAATATTTGACTCAAAGAAAATAAATTAACCTCCAAGTACCTGGACTACAAAAACAATGAATTATTGCCTGAAAAAACCAACTTTGTATCAAACCAAAGCTTTTGCATAAAAACTCTCAAAAGATACCCCAAATAAAATTACCCAGCAAATTTTCCATAATGAAAAAACCCGGCAATACCGCAAGAAATTTTTATTAATTATGTTATCTTCCGAAACTTTTGAGTCGTGGTCTATCTGTTCGTGCTATTATGGGTATCAAAAGGCTTCAAGCAAAGCCGGGAGCAAATAAAGTTACGCTCGAAACGCTACCTAATGAGACTTCATTGGATTACGGCGGTCCGGGTAAGCCCCAATAATAATAACCAAAAATGCACGTGGTCCGCGTATTAAATAACTCACTCAATAATGTACAATAATGAACCTACATTAATGTACGATTTCGGATACGCACATTCCCGCCCTGGAATGCTTGGGCGCGGCTGAGAATCTTGTTTATGTTGGATCTCATTACGTTAAATGTTACGGGTTCTGAGGTATTTAAAGGTAATTTGTTTTTTGTGGTTTACTTTCTATGTGGTTTGGGGTCAGGTTGTAAATTTTGAGGAAGGAAGGTTTTTTAGAGTAAGGGAAGTTTGTTTTGGTACACGCCTGTACTGTTTTTATTCATAATTTTATTTAAAATACTTTATGATAGTCCTTTTCCTTTTGTCAAGCTTTATAATACCAGGTCTTACTTTTCATGTTTGTTTTTACAACTTAATATCAACGGATTGTAGCAACCTAAAATCACCATCGATATAAGTGAAATTCTGCAGACTGATGCATGATTTTACTTAAATATATGAAAATACTGTTGAAATTTATTTTTTATTTTATTGAAATTACTATTGACTATGAACACTTTTAACTGATAGGACACTACATCAAAACACCACATATCATGGTAAATATCCCGTTATAAGTTCAAGATTTTAATGTAAATACATTTTAAACCTTAAAAAGCTTTTACTTCTTTCCGATGTCTCCTTGAATTGCGTTTGAAAACCTTCTGTTTGTAGCTTTTCTAAGTGCAGAAACTTGATCTTCAGAAGGTAGTTTTTTACAATTCCTTCTAACTTTTCCACTTTATTTATAAATTGATACATGTAGTTCTAAATCCCCCAGACACTGGCTGGAACTGTGACGTACAGCTTGTTTCGCAAACGCCACATTTTTCTCGACCAGTGAAGGAATAAAGAACAACTACTGCCATTAAGCACAAAGGGGAACAGACTCAGAATGTAAACAGCTGGGCTACTTTGATGGACTACATTATTATAAGATGCTATTCAGGTAAGTCTGGCATTTATAGTGATTTTTTGCTTTCACGACAAAAAAATAATGTACGGTTAGAACACAAACTGAATGACTTATCATAAGGTTTATCTCAATACAATACAATACATATACAGGTGTTTGGTGCATCGTTTGCCAAATTGAAATGGGGGATGGGGGCTCAACCCCTATAAAAAATTCTTGACCCCTTCGAATTTTTTAAGACGATTTTTTAAATTTTCTTGATAATTTACAAAAGTCAGCATTTAAACTTTGTTAAAAATATAAATACTAGGTGTTCCAAATTTGTATTTTAATTGTATTTGTATTATTGTACGGTTCTATTAAAATCAAAATTACTCACTAGCAATAACAAAAGTTTTTAATGGGGATGGCATGGGGATGTCATATGCCCGAAACTGTTCACGAGCGCGTTGGAATATTATGTTTAAGACGCTGGACTGGAAAGGCAAGGGCATTAACATAAACGACGATTCCATCTCACACTTGCGATTTGATGATGACATACATTGTTTTAATAGCAAAACAAAACAATATCTTCTTAGTTTTACTAATTTCTCACGGTGCAGGAGATACTAATACGAGTAAGAACTCGTTTTTGTATGCACCGTAAGAAAGAAAAGAAAATGATGCCAATTCAGATATTGTACCATACTACCATTATCAGGGGCAAGGAGAGGTTAACTCCGTTACAGTTGTTCTATCTCATGAAGTCCGTTGGGCTATGTATGTCATAGTGAATGCATGTACACATTGTTTTAGTGTGCGTAAGCTCAGAAGCAATCAGTCTCGCCCGAGACGCGATCCGGGTCACTAGTGCTCATTGTATTCACGTCAGATTTTGGTAGCGAGTACCGTCAGCATGACAACGTAGTGAGGTAAGTTAACGGACTTCGTGAGATAGATAGAACAACTATACCGCCTTTGTTTGACTGTAGTAAGAAATCTGATAGATGTATACTTACTAGCAGCCGATCGTACATACATACATACATAATATTTCTATTTCATGCAATAATTCCAATTCTATTCTATGCAGTACCTACATCAACTCCCCTTAGTTCGATTGATGCGATTAGATCTTTGATCCATGGTGGACGCATTACGCGAACATATCAACATCTTTTGATTTACATGTGGTTAATTTTACACTTGCTAGATATATAAATCTTCTGAAATAGGTCATGTACAGTTGCGGTCATAATTGGAGACATACCGTAAAGATCATACTTGATTGAAGGTTACTACGATGGAAAATAGTAAATTAGATAAATAGTTTACCAGTCATGCGCTGATTTGTCAATAATTTCGCAACTGTCGCTCACGATCGCGAATTCGGAATGATAAATAATAAATAAATAAATAAATAATGCTGGACAATTCACACAGCATTATCTAGCCCCAAGCTAAGCAGAGCTTGTGTTATGGGTACTAGATAACTGATATACTTAATACAATACACTACATAGATAGATATTTTTTATTATACATAGAAAACATCCAGAACGCCCTGAACAAATGTCTGCAGATCGTACAAACATTTGTCCCGAGGCGGGAATCGAAACCGCAACCTCCTGCGTCGCAGGCAGACCTCCGCCCGCTGCGCCACAGAGATCGTCAATAATAGGACACAAAACTGCAGCACTCTGCCGAATTAGAATTAGAACTCTCGTTGATCGTAGTAAAAGCCCTTTCTTAAATGATTGGATTAAATGGTAGCTATATAAAACAAATTAAAATAAAACACTGAACAATCATACAGAATATTTATTTTCAAACTGGAACCTATTAACAGTAATGCCATTGAAAAACATACGGCCACACCAACAAAAAACACGAACGTCTTTAAGAGAGTTACTATGGAAATCTATGTTACTTTATTAGATAGAAGGATTTATTTATATCTAACCATATCCATGATATTTCTATTTTTGCAGGAACTGTATGATAATAATTATGTAGGTTATGCAGAAGCTACACAGCATCCCGAGTAGGCGGGCGTCCTGGGGTACCAAATTGTATACGCGGAATCGGAGGCCACGAGCATTCACGTACTCGATGAATCTGAGTATGTCCCGCTGTTTGATGGGATCTGAGAAAGCGGTCATTAAAACAAATAAATAGTATACTGCTTTTGTAAGATTCATAAAAGCTAATTTCGGTACACCAAATCCCTTACTATCTTCAAAGGTTTGGTTTGGAAAAGCTTTTGAATTGTCTATGACTGTTCTTGTACTCAAACCTTAGTTGGTTCCAAAGAACTTTTTGATCCGTATAAGAACAAGAACAAAATTAAAAAATTTAAAACCCCCCCGACAGATTTTCATGAAACATGGCTAAGCTTCTTGGACACTCGGGATAAAATTATCTATGACACAAAATGGAATTTTTGGACGGGGCATTAAGGGGTATTTTAAATGGTAGTTTCCTAAATACCCATCCTTTTTAGAAAAAAATATCATTCCCATTCACAGATTATCAAAAAAGTTACAGATTTCGAGAAAATGAGCGTTTTTGACATAAACTATTTTCTAATCGATCCTTTTCAACCCCCTGCGCAAAAACAGAGGGGGTGTAGTTTAACGTGTCTGTCTGTGTATCTGTCTGTGGTATCGTAGCTCCCAAACGGATGCACCGATTTTCGTTTAGTTTTTTTTGTGTCATTAATTATTTTATTCCGAGTGTTCTTAGCCCTGTTTCATGAAAATCTGTGGGGGTTTTTAAAATTAATAATTTTGTTCTTGTATCTTATTAAGTTTAGTTTTAAAGAAAGCCTCTCTAAAGAACGATTTTCGAATGGAGGGACGTCCCTACTCCCAATACCATAAACGTGTTCGTGATGATGAGCAGAACCTGTAGTTCACACAGTGTCAGCGAATTACCAATAATCCTGTTTAAATAAATATTTTTAATGATCATAATCATCAAAGGGTGCGTCCAGATTTAATAACATTATGTTACATCGATAGCAGTATACATTTTTTAATTAAAAACACGTCCACACTACAAAACATGTTATGTAATTATGTTTTATAGCATGTTTTGTTACTGAATCGGGAATGCACCTTTATAGGTTTTAATTCTTACCGTCAATCAGCATGAGTTTGTTGTGTAATATGATGTTTATTTTTTCAACGTTTATAAGAATCATTTCTGCAACTATAGATGGTGTAAATACCGATAGCATACTTTCTGCTACCACTACGAGAGTAACTCCAACTGCCTCATCCAAAGTCTAAAACAGAACATCATGATACTTGGCAGGTGCACTGTGAGGAACGATAGGGTAACTCTGTCTCTGTTAGCTGAGACGACCATCCTCGGAGAGATAGTCTACTTAATAAACATTTACTTGATACTTCGACCGAGTTTTCGTATGAATATAAATCTAAACATAGGTAGGTACTTACTATTGTACTACTTCGACCAAGAAACGCATTCGCAGTGATTGATAAATAAAATATAGTTTCTGGTACTCTTATCACCAATTCCATTAAGTACTGGAAGAATTTTTTTTAGGTAAGAAATGAAAAGTGAGTTATGTACTTAATATGGAATTATTTCAATTTCGCTTACCATAAGATCAGACCCAGCTTTTAACCTATCCGCTATTTCTACCACCAATTTGTATGACTTTTGTAGCGATAAAAAGTCGGAATTATTTGTAGTAGCTCTTAGAATCCACACAAGTTTTTTTAGTATTCCGTTTATCGAATAAAAACCAAATAAATAATTTAACATAGCTAAATCAATGCCTATTGTAGACAACATGGTAGGAAATTCTGCAAAAGCGCGGAAGTGGAAAATAAAGGAAAAGTATGCTATAAATATGATTTTCAGGCATAATAATTATTAAAAAGCTGAAAGATATAAGGTTCAGTTTTGGGTTATGATAATGATTCTCTGTATTGATTTTTAATTGACGGTCAATGGTCTCCAAATCACTTAAGAGTTTGAAAAGAGTTTTATCAGGCTTAATAAAAAGCAAGTATAAAACAGTAAACGCGAAAGGAATCCGGTGAATGTAAATCAAAATGAAATGATGGCCAAACGCGAGGGTTACGATACACATCACAATCAATTTTATAACAGTGAATGTTTTCCGTAAAATATTCAGTTTGTAACATTTGAATTCGAAGAATCCAAAGTCCAAGAAAACAAATACTTCTAAAATGAAATAATACATTTTGAAATACATAGAATTTAGTCTTTTGTTAACGAAATTATTTATCTGAGGCGGTGGAACCGTCATGTTGATAAAATGCAAGTGACGCACAAGTGGTCAATTTTGAAATTAGTCGTTATTATAGTCTGATCGATATCTATTTATTGGTTTTTGATTACATATCAATGGAGTAAGTATTATTGTTCTCGATATAGAAACAGAAAATAAGTTATATTTACCTATTTGGATATTATATACCGAAACGCAATAGATACGCGTAGGTACATAATGTACTGTTGGGGCAGAATTTTTAATCACAAACTGTTCTTTAGTCATGTTACATGTATTCTATAGATAATGTATAAGTATTTCTGTAGATATGCTGCTAGATTGTCAAAGCAATCTATAGGAATAGTAGGAGTAGTAGTGATAGAGAGTGAGCAGGATAAGTGATAATAAAAATCTATTCGTCCAAAAACAAATGTTATAAGCATAAAACACCTACTGCCACTTATTAGCTTCTGTGAGCGAGGGACGGCCGCAGAGTTGTTTCTACATAAAACCTAACGAACCTACTATCAATAATAAGCTTCTGTGTAGGTTCTAAAATTTTAGGCACACTTATCGATAAGTATATAAATCCTGCTGACGCTCCTAAGAATACGTGCGATAGCTCATTCGGAATGACTTATTGAAAATGGATCTCAATCTACTGCGATCAAATTAATCTACTTAACACCATTTTGAACTTGTTGACTGGACTATTAGGGCATCTATAAAATCATCTTCCAGGAGTTAAAGTACTTCTACTGGTATGTCGTCAGGGCCCAATGCCTCAAAGGTTTTTGTTTTAAGTGCTAGCTTGACACCGGATTTTAATATGGATGGACCAGTTTCATCCAAGCCATAGCTTGGATGAAACAGGACGAGACCATAGTCTCGCCCTGACCAGTTCTTGAAGCATCTGCAAACATGTTAGAAATATGTTCACTCGAAGTTTTTTTCTTACTTTCTAAATCAAGAATGAGCTGACCCTTATTGTTACACAGTACGTTTGAACTACATTCTTTTCTGAGCCCTGCTAAGTCTTTGATTTCTTCATGCAAATTAAAGCCATCATGCTTCTGTTGGAGTTCTTCAATTCGATTGCATTTGTCTGCATAAAAATAATCACGAGCCACTCTTATTTTCTTTGTGATGTTGTGGTCTTATTGGTTGTATTTTGTGGGTTTATTCTTATATCTTCCACGTTCATCCATCAGCTGTAGGATCTTCGTGGTCATCCATAATTTCGTTGTTCGGTCGCAGTAGATTGTGGCGGATGTTGTTGACAGTGTCTTTGTTGATGTTGATGAATTGGCCAACTGCTTATCTGCCCATTCATCATAGTATCTTTCGATCGGATGTGGAGATCTTGCATCTTCTTTATGTGTAATCGTTTACTGGTGTTAACTTTGCGAAGACATTTAAATTTGAATCGCAAAGTAGCGACAACAGGGTTATGATCCCTTTTTATGTGTGCTCCAGGATACGTCAAGATCTTTTTTATTGAATTTTAGAAGCGCGAGTTAACCATGATATAATGTAAGATTATGTTTTTTCGTGTATTGTAACAATGTTGAACTTGACCATACATTTTTTCTATTTATGTTGCTGGTTTGTCTGCTGTTGGAGCATATACATACCTGTAGAATGTTATTATTTAAAGGTTATTTGGATAAGCATAGCCTGGTTTGACGGTCACTGCTTTAGAGTACTCCTTGCTCATGAGCAATTCTGCTCCATGATGGTCAGCTTACTGACCATTGCCCAAGTAGTAGAGAACTTTACCTTCTACTGTTTCGAGTTTATCTTGTCCAGACTATTTTGTCGCACTAAGCCCAAAAATATCGAGTTTAGTCCTTCCATCTCCATTTATATTCCAAATTTTTCCAGGTTTCTTCACTCCTCTTACCTTTCCCTATTGCAATCTTTATCTTTCTCTTCAGTTCCCCTCCGGGTATTCTTCGCACCTCTGTTACATTGAAAGAACGCCGGAGACTCGTGGCCATTCCTTGTGTTGTATTATTAATTTGAGCTGAATTACTAGGGATTATAGTAATGATGGTCGTTAGTCATATTAAATAAAAGTATTTAATGTAAGCCCTTTAAACTATTATAGTTTTGTACCTACACCAGTACTAAAGTTGCCGTTTCCCAACTTCAGGCCACACTAATTATGTTCTTGTAATAAGGCTTGCCTCTTATATTGGTCCTGCCAACTCAGTTGCTTGAACATTCGCGCCAGTTCCACCGTTGAGGTCTTCACCCGTAACCTTGGAAAGGATTCCAAGCAATATCCCACAGTACTGGATCCCTGTCTGGACTTCGCCGCCACCTCCCACTCCAGCCTACTGGAGTGGAGATGTTGCCCGCGCCCGCAGTGTGGATGCGTGTGATAGGATTTACCTAAGTAGAACATAGAGGTTACTCTATGTTCCCAGAGGCCGAGTTAATGATCTTGTTTGTGCCCCAAAACCAAAGGCTGCCACTGAGGTCTTCATTCGCTTCGCTCACTCCGATCGAATTTTTGATATAATTTAATACAGTCGGAAATTCACACGAATATATCAACTACGCTACAGATATTTCGTTTAGTTTCTATGATCATAATTAGTTTCAAAAATATACATATAAATAAATATACATTATAAATACATATATATTATATATTATTATTTATTTATTTATTATAATAAAATAATATTCCCTTCCAAAGATAGGAAAACACGATGCTCAAGACCCACAGAAAAGCTGAAACAAAGCTGTCATTCACCAAAAGTCATACTCTGGCATTTCAAGGAGTGGGGCTGGCCTCTTTAGGCAAGGGGACAATGCACAATGTACAAATGTACACGCCCATCTGAGATGTCAGTCCAGATCTCCGTACCCCCATTTATTCGATGATACATTTTGTTTGAATGATCGATCAGATTTAACTGGATATTTATAAACTTTACCAGCTGTCTAGCCTATACATATGTGTACTCTAGATTGAAGCCCAAACTGCCCGCTAACGGTCATGAATTCTGTAGGGAAATACTGAAAGAGCTAAATGGAAAAACTTTTATTCAAGGTGCAATATTAGGTGTGTTTTCATATTTTCGCTCGGTTCCGATGACTTTTTTATGTTTATGCCCTCGTAAAGTAGTGTGACAATGTTACCCCAATGTGTTTATGCTAACACAGAATAATATTCGCTTATTGACAGAAGCTGTTGCTAAAATAACCTACACCATTAAATTTTAAAGGCGAAAATGTTTATGTATGTAGAATAATGTTAAATTATAAAGTTAAGGATGCCGTTTGATTGTGAAGGAGTAACAGGCATACACATGCCTGTTACTCCTTCACAATCAAACGGCTGAACGGATTTGGATGAAATTTGGAACCAGAACGAAGAAATTCTGAAACTCTGCGGAAGACTGCAGGCAGATGCTGGATGCGGCAAGCGACAAATTGAAGCAATTGTTGAATAAATTTGAGTACTAAAAGCTAACTTATTATATTATTTATTTCTCCACGCGGCTTTTCACACTTTGTTTCTATGGAAACATTGAATTTAAAGGCTATTTATGTCCCGTGGGAACTGATTTGTGCTTTAATGTGATGTGTGTTTTAGGATCTAAAGAAAAAAGTGTTTTTTGTGTTAATAGCCTGGACAGTTTAAAAAGAATATAGGTATGTACCTACCTATCTGGTGCTTCTGTTCCAAAAACTATCTTTACTGCTAACGTGTTTACAACTCGCGTTATATAAAATTTTCAATGTAACGATCGTACGGTATTTATTGGTGAGGCATGATGCTGTGTAGATAAGCGGGTTTATGTTTCATATTTGTTACGACTATTTATGATTTATAAATATAATAAATAATGCTGGACAAAATCCACACAGCATAACTGATATACATAATACAATACACTACATAGATAGATATTTTTCATTATAAATAGAAACACATCCAGAACCTCTGAACAAACATCTGCAGATATTACAAACATTTGTCCCGAGGCGGGAATCGAACCCGCAACCTCCTGCGTCGCAGGGGGACCTTCGCCCGCTGCGCCACAGAGGTCGTCAAACTACTAGACAACTTATACATAATTTAATAAATGCGGGGCAATGCAGCCAGCGTCTTCGGGACTTCCGACTGGTATTGATATCGATCAGTTGAGCTACCTGTAGATTGTTTGCAGTTAGCTCAATCGGTTTTTTTCCTGATTAATGTTTCATGGTGTACGCATTCGAATGCTTTTGATAAGTCGCAAAAAAAAAGCCTAAAGCATCTTACGACTTCTCCCAAGCATCAAAAATATGCGATACTAACTCCACATCGGCATGAGCAGTTGACCTGCCGCGAGTAAATCCGAATTGTACCAAGTAATAAAATCAGTATGTAATAATTCCAAATAAGAAATGTTTTCATGCTACCTTATCAAAGCAACACAATATTTACTTAATCCCAATCATACCTTACGTCATGTCCAAATAGAACGTCCAAGGGATTCTTATTGACTCGGCCCTCACGACACTTGAGTACAAACTCGGTTCTAATCAATACATCAAACAAAACTTAGCCACTACCAATAATAATTAAAACCGAATCATTATGGAATATTTGCTCAGGACGAGGGGATTGCCAGGGGCAGTCTGGTTATAGCCGCTGTGGCATTAAGATGGGGCGTAGTAAATATTGACAGTATTGCAATACATCATGTTGCTTTGAATCTGACCAAAAAATGTTATTAATGCAATGTTCCTCTAAAGCTTGCATATTTTGTAATAATGTATCTACAACCCTATTTATTTTAATATAACATCTACTTATGATGAGGTAGTTATGCTTTTGTAACGCGAAATGTAAAAATACCTACCTACGTAAATTTTGATAAGCGCACACTCTAGCTTCTAAAACGTTTTCTATATAAGTAAGTTTGTGCATTCTAGGAATACATTTACACTAGAAATTGTACCAGACTAATGTTATATATTATTGCTCGAGGTTGGAATTTCACAAGTTGCGGTTTAACACACAATCTATGTCATCAAGCTCTACCAACATTCAGAAAATTTAATATAATTCCAATATCAGTCCTCCGTTTCCTATTGAATTTTTACGCCTCGCCATGACTTGTCCCTTTTGAGCTATAGGATTACGATTATTCCGGGTTGCGATTGCAATACTGTATTCGTAGTTACACTGTCGCAGTTGTCCATAATCCCCTTCCCCGTGTAATACAAAGATGATGATTGCGACCCGTTTTAGTTTACAAAACGTAATCCGCAACTATTGGAATTTTGATAGAGCCCTAGTTAGTGTTTACGATGTAAATTTTCTCCATAACATAGTAAGCTTCTTGATTGGATATGATAGAACTTTGAAAGGGATGAAACTTTGAAGGGATCACTATAAATATGGATTGTGTATCAGGCTGTAAGATGACCCAAAGTTGTAAGTCGACTTTGCCATTAAGAAAGGTAGCTTTATCCCTTTTGTCCCGTTAATGGCAGATTGCACCAGCCCATAACTTTATCGTGAACCTGTATCAGTTGATGAGACGGACATATCGAACAAAACAACAAAAGTTGGTTCATCATGAAATTGTGAGCAACAAGACGTTGAAAATTTCATTCAGGACTAGCTGACCTGGCGAACTTCGTACCGCTCTCACCTTTTAAACCTTCCCTAAACTTACATAAACATTTCTAGACCAAAATTAGCGAAATCGGTGCACCCGTTCTCGAGTTTTAGCGAGACAAACGAACAGCAATTGATTTTTATATATAAGAAGAAGAAGTTTTAGATGGCAAAAGAAATAATTTGTTAGCTTCTCAGTTCCTAAACCCAAACATTTGTGATGGTTACGACATGCGCAATATTTCTCATATTCAGATTTGCCAACTCAAAAATAAGAGTCTAAATTTTCCGTAGCATTTATTCGCTCATTCAGAACCCTCATCAAAAAGCCGTACATTATCAAAACGAGCATTGTTTCACCAAATATCTGTTTTTGTAGGGCCTTCGTCTTTTCAGCTTTATAAAATACTCAGGAGTACCTACCTATGATTATATTCGATCTTATAACCGAGACTGTAAGGTCCAAGATAAAACTCTTGGCGTATAAAAGAGCAGTACGGAACGGTGTTGTATGAAAGGGTTTACAAAAGCTTTTTATAATACCTACTCGGCTCCTTCCTTATGAATGCGATGCAAATGTATATGGGTATGGATGCTAAGTAATTAAGAGATGGTATTGTTTCGTGTTTGGTTATTGGACTAGAATATGTAAGTATCTATAATTTACAAATGTGTTTTGTTAGATAAGGGATATTGATTGCTTTGAAATTAAATAAGAGATTGGTTGTACTTTACTTTTTAAGTACACACGTACACATTGACTTATCATAAAAATATATTTAGTGAGTTCTATCGGGTTATTCCATTTTCCCCCCTTGAAATCCCCCTTGAGGTGGAAAACTGGAAGTCAAAAAAATGAATTCCAGTTTTCCCCCTTGAAGATTAGCCTCAAGGGGGAAAACTGGAATTAGAATTTATATTTATTTTACAATTTCTTCATTTCTGGACTGTATGATATATGTATACTTACTTAAGTTACGTGCCTAGATCTAGCAATGGACTATGCTGGTGTTGTTATTGTTGTTGTTGTAATATCAGAAACAATTTACTTTAAACTTTTGTTGAATCGGGGGATAAATTATAAAAATTGTGCTCAAAACAAGATCACGTTTCATAACGAGCAGTATAATTGGATTAAGTAAAACTCTATATTTTGTTTTCTAAGAGCTCGCTCCCAGACGAAGTTTTGCATAGCCAAACAACGCTAAGAAATACTTACAACACGAAATCATATAGACCAACATCGTCTCGAGAGTTTCGATAAACAGGAAACAAAGGAAAAATAGTGCAGCTGGATCAGTTACACTTTTATGTTGGTTTTGGTGCATTGCATAAAATGTTTTGAAGCGTTGATAAACATAATTAATGATTTGATTATCCTACTCGATCACTGCACTTTCCCTGAATCAAATTTAGCTTGTGTTTTAATCCAGGAAATAGGCTATCCTGGTACCATTTCATCCAATTCTGTTCAGCCCTTTGAGCGTGAATGAGTAAAAGTATACACGTACATTAAAACCTTTCAAATCGAAAACCGTGTGGTGCCGGCTTAGAATTTGCACCACCTCAACTCTTTCCGCGGGTGTCGCAACAAGCGACTAAGGGATATCCACCGGGGGCGGGCAGCAGCGCCCCCTGCAGAACAATTCTACCACCGAACTACGATCGACCGCATGCCCAGCGTGGGGACAATGGTCATTACCCCCATGAGATAAAAGCCAACAAGGCGCTAATCAGGGGGAGGCCTGCGTCTAGCAGTGGACCAATACAGGCTGTTGAGCTTGAGCTAATCGAAAACCGTGAAAGCGACCGCAAGATCCAAGAGAAACTTACAGCTACCGCTCTGGGTAGCAAATAAATACCGCGTGGATCTAAACAAGCCTTTCAAAGGATACAAGCTGTATAAGAAAACACTGTTTCTCACAGGAAGGCAGTCGTTACACGGCAGAAAGTATGGGACCAGCTCCGCGGGTGGCTTAATATCCCACAGGAATAAACTGCAATTTCACCAGTATCAACTCCACAAACAAAAATATTATAAGCAGGCAATAATAATAAAGTAACGTAAACACTCTAGACGCTACTAATACTTCATGTTGAATGGCTCATAACAGTTTAGAGTTAAGGGTTATTTTGCAAGATGCTATAGTTTTAAAGTTTGATTTAGTAAAGCGATTTTGCAGAAGTTTTATGCAGAGATGGGTTTAGTTAATAGTTTTGGATGTTTTATTTATTTGTAGTAAAGTTGGTCGGCGATGTTGGTTGGAATGGTTATTTGCAGTTACAAAGCATTCTTGTTCGGATATGGAATACAATACAATACATAACAATATATTTATTGATAACACCAAGTTATAAGTCGAGTACTAAAATACATAGGTACTTATTATTTCTTTATATAAAGGTACGTAAAAATTATAATTTTTAATTTTCACTCCGAATCTAACCAAGACTATTAAATACCATGTCTGACCCATTTTTTAAGATACGACTAAAAACAAGATGGTTGCCAAGAAAATAACACCATTTTAGCCACTCATAATCCAAAACGGTTTGTAGACACTCTAATGTTTCCGAGAAACAAAGCGAAATAAAATAATATTTTAATTTTCATGAACCTACTAATACAAATGCACTTTTTTTTGCAGATACAAATATTTATTAAGTGCTTTTGGATGAATTTTCTATCTGACTATCTGAGCGTCTGGTCGAAGCGACGCGTGACCCGAGAGCTGGTGAATATCTGGCACAGCGTATCAGCATTGCCATACAGCGTGGCAATGCAGCCAGCGTCTTGGGGACGCTTCCGACTGGTGTTGATATGGATCAGTTGAGCTATCTGTAGACTGTTTGCAACAGTCGGCAGTTAGCTCAATTGTTTCAATTGTAAATACTAGTATAATTTTCTTTGTGAATAAATGTCTGTCATACTAATATAGGTATATCAGTTACTTTACCCAGCATCATCTAGGTCCAAGTTAAGCAGAGCTTGAGTTATGGGTATTAATAACTAACAGATAACTGATAAACCTATTACATTATACTACATAGATAGTTGCCTAACAATAACAAACACGTCATCCGCACCTCATCAAAATATCGCATCACAGAATCACAAATTCATTTCGCAGCGCCAATTATCTTGCGCGCCCATTTTCCAACTCATTCCCCGGTGTAATGATCACGTGGTGATTTTGACAGTTGCTGGTACCCCCCCACTCTCATTCTACTAGGTTAGAGTGGAGTCTCCATAAATATGCGTAAATATTGGTGGATTTAATAGAATTATACACCGTTATCTGGGCAAGATGCCGCGTTAGAATATGTGGCTGTAGGTTTCACGGAATTCTCGTAAACATTAACAGGAAGCCGCATAACGAAATACAGAAATAACATGAGTCCAAATAACATAGTAGCCATTACCATAGTATTTCAATGAACTTTCGACCGAACTTTCACGATGTCAATTGAACACAATACCCGAAAAGTATAGGCCTAAAATTATTGCAATCTTAGCAAAGTCATCGTATGAGAATAATTCTGACGGTAATTGGCCCGCTCATCGAAATGCGAAAGTCGTAGCTAGAAAAGTGCTGATTGAGTGGTGTTCAAGATCAAAGTAATGAAGATGGACGTCAGAGAACGCAATGGGTAGACGATATTGTCAAAACGTCTGGGCACCTGTATACGAAAAGCATGGGATAGAGCGGGCTGACAAGAATTAAAGAAAGATCTATGAAAATAGTAGCAAAATAAAAATTATGCTATAAAAATTATGAACAATCCACATCGCATCATCTAGGCCCAAAGTATGCAGAGCTTGTGTTATGGGTAGTACCTACTTCATAATTTATTTACCTAAACAGCTGCGCCTCGCGGCTTCGCTCGCGTGGAAATTTATGTTTCCCACTTTCTTAATTTTTTCTTTGCTATAAACCTCACGGAGCCCGAGACCTTTCCAACGAATGCAAAACCGTGGAAATCGGTTCTTGCGTTCTGGAGTTATAGCGTCAGGAAGGAAAACCCGACTTATTTTTATATAGTAGATAGGCACATAATATACATACATATTTCTCTTTATTATATTTTGATATTTTTAATCAAAAACCAATACCTAGTTCTACTACATTAGAAAGGGTTGGGGTAAAAATGTCACCGGACCATTTTTTGTGCTACTTGTAAGTTCCATACTTTGAGGGTAAAAATGTCACCGTCGAATAAAATGTTAATTTATATGGGTAAATTCGTCATCGGTTCTTCCAACAAATAAACTCAATAGAAAAGGATAAACTTCTGTTCGCTCCGTCAAAACCGCACCTTAACTCCATGATGCGGGAGACGTGAATGCAAATGTCAGCCGTTAACATGCATTGCGCGAAGCCGGTCGTCTAATTAGCTCCACCTTGACTCGGCCTGCAGATAACATTTAACAGAATTACCCGGGATACTCAGAAATTACCCGGGATGTTCAGAAACTGTCCGGGAAACTCAGGAATTGCCCGGGAAATTTAGAAATTATGCAAGCCCATATTCTGATATGGTTTAGTGCTATTAGACTAATGCGCTATGAAGTTGAACAGAATATTTAAGTAGTATTGCGAAATGGGTGAAGCTTTTGTGTTGGTATAGCTTTTAGGTATGAACATAAAATGTATTTTAAGGCTCCACCTCCCCGAACACTAGCGCCGCCACATATTTTATCTTATTATTACGTCGAAGAAAGGAAATTCCAAAAATGACGTTGGGCAATTTGTGATACCTATTATAAGCATTTTTTTCACGCCTCTGTAATAGTTTTATTTTGTATAGTTTAGGCAGAGATACGATGTTGCCCTTGGTGGCCACCAAACTCTATTTTCGCACATCTCTGTTTAAACTATACAAAATAAAACTATTACAGAGGCGTTAAAAAAATGCTTATGATAGGTATCACAAATTGCCCAACGTAATTTTTGGAATTTCCTTTCTTCGACGTAATAATAAGATAAAATATGTGGCGGCGCTAGTGTTCGGGGAGGTGGAGCCTTAAGGCGAATAGTAGGGTGGATAGTGGCGCCACTACATATTTAATTTTATAATTACGTTATACAAAGGAATCATCAAAAAATCGGACCGCGCGTAGACGATATCTATCATAAGCTTTTTTTAAATGTATCTGTAATAGTTTTGTACTGTATTATTTAGGCAGATACTTGTTTCAAGAGTTTAGTTCCTATTGGTGGCCACCAAGCTCTCCAAACAAGGTTTTTGATTGAATAACACAAAACAAAACTATTACAGATACATTAAATAAAAGCTTGTGATAGGTATCGTCTACCAGCGGTCCGATTTTTTGATAATTCCTTTGTATAACTTAATGATTAAATTAAATATGTAGTGGCGCCACTATCCACCCTACTATTCGCCTTAAGGCATCAAAATACTTATAGCCATACACGAAGTTTATTGAAACTAACTACAAAGTTGGTAGAATCACAGAATAATTATATTGGTAGAATCCGAATCGATTTAATATCGTCCCAAACTAATGAATTCATTGATATACAGTAGTTAAATGCAAATGGTGACTGAAACTTACTAATGGTGGACATAATGTAAGTGACCCTCGTGCTCTCGCCTTAAAAATAAATCGTAAATAGAAAAAAAGTCTAGCAAACTGTGAGTTTTATAATTTGTTTTTCTAAAAGCTATATTACTAGTTTAGAATTTATTGAAGTGGCAGTTAAGGGACGCAGTTAAATTAGTTCTTCGGCTTGTGAAATCGACAGAGCAAGTTTCTGTGCACCCCAGCGCGCGCTAGGGATGTGTTTTGTTGAGAAAAATTATCGATGTTCGTTAATGTTGTAATAAATGGTACAAAATTCTGTATGGCCGAAAGATGAATGAGAGAAATAAAATCCTGTCCTCCTCCACCTCAACAGTCTATATTGGTCCACTGCTGAACGCAGGACTCCCCCTGATAAGCGCCTTATTAGCTGTTATCTCTTGGGGGGTAATGCCCGTTATCCCCACGCTGGGCATGCGGGTTGGGGATCGCAGTTCGGTGGTAGAATTGTTCTGCAGGGGGCGCTGCTGCCCCCCCCCCCCCTCGGTGGATATCCCTTAGTCGCCTCTTACGAGACCCGCGGGAAGAGTTGGGGTGGTGTAAATTCTAAGCCGGCACCACACGGCTATATATAAAATCCTATATGAGTTAGTAATTTTCTAAACTATAACTACATAACCAAAGAAATAAAAACTTCGAACCAGAGAAACTTTAAGATAAGATTTAATAGTCTGAAACCATAGACTTGATGTGAAACTCAGAGTATTCTCAGTAAAATCGTGGCTCCTCAACTTGACGTAGAGGGTCTACGATTATCTATATTTTTATCATGGAAAAAGAGTCTCGCATTCGAAAAAGGGTTCCTGGTTGCGGCCGTCTACGTGGCTTGGCAGGCCCACTACGGAAGCCCCTGATGTAAAAGTCAAGTAATATTGCGTTATATCAGATCCCTTGTTAAGGGATGAAACGTTGGTATTCTTGCAATACAAAACTATGTTTGCAGTTGCACTTACATCTATATATATAAAAATGAAACCCGTTTTCCTTGGTCACGGCATCACGCGTGAACGGCTGGACCGATTTTGCTAGTTCTTTCTTTGTTGTGTTTGTTATTGTCAGGAGAAGGTTCTTATGAAAGAAAAAATTAAGAAAGTTGGAAACATAAATTTCCACGGGGGCGAAGCCGCTTGGCGCAGCTAGTTCGTGATAAATTCATACCAGATTAAAAAAAAATTTAAAGCTACAAAGGCAGAAAAAATATTAATCGATAAAAAGTTGAAATCGAAAGTGGTCTCCTCCCTACTATCTTTTCCAGCAGCGAAACGCGCATACATTAAAAACTTTACCGGCAAAATATCAACATACAACCAGACATTCTGAGAAAAACCTATTCTATTCAGACTGCGATTTAATAGCAGCGTTTTAAATAAAAGTCTAGATCCCAGAGAGTTGTGAGTGAGTATATTTGAACATTCAGTCAAGAAAGTATCGGGAATGGATGATTTGTTTATGGTTTCAAATTCAAATTTTTGTATTTTTTGTTGTTGTTAGATTGACACAACTGTTTTCCATTTTAGCGCGGGGTTTGAGTTGCATCTGTTATTTAAATTAAATACAGTGCTGTTTTTAGTTATATCATATCTAGTGTGTATTGCGAATTTCATAATGGACAAAAACATCGAACAAAGAGTTTGTCTTAAATTTTGCATCACCAATGGAATTTCGTGTTCGGAGTCACTGAAAATGTTACAGAAGGCTTACGGTGAATCGATTTTATCAAAAACACGTTCTAATGAGTGGTACAAAGAGTTCAAAAGCTGTCGAGATGTGATGGAAGATTTGCCTCGCTCTGGTAGGCCATCAACGTGTGCAACAGAAGTTAACATCGCAAAAGTGAAGAAAAAAGTGACTGAAAATCCTCATTAAACTTTGAGAGAGATAGCCACCGAACTTTCTGTATCTCACGAGACGATCTGTACCTTTTTAAATAATCACTTGGGTATGAAACATGTTGCCGCTCGACTAGTCCCAAAAGACCTGAATTTTCTCCAAAAACTCAATCGCATGAGAGTCGCCGAGGACATGCTAGAACGAGTCAATTCCGACCCAACATTCATGAAACGCATTGTTACTGGTGACGAGACGTGGGTTTATGAGTTTGACACGCTAACTAGTCAACAAGCTTCTGAGTGGTGCCTTCCAACTAATCCGAAACCAAAAAACAAAGAATTCGTGTCGAGAACTGTATTCAATTCCGGAAATAGCGTTTAAAAAATGTTTTGATGATTGGATTATTCGTTGCCTTAAATGTATCGTTTCTGAAGGAGCATACTTTGAAAGTGATGAAATAAACTTGGATGAATAATAAACATTTTGTGTATTATTGATATTTTCTTGGTACTTTCTTGACAGATTACTTACAACTACTCGTACTTACAAGGTTTTTTTTTTGTGAATTCTGAGAATCCAATCAGTATCTACCATAATACCTCAACCTCACAATAATTAATACATGTCATATTATAAATTCGGTTAACAACATTTTGCCAAGTGTACAACAATAAAAACAATGATTACGGAAAACAAAACCAAATATAATAAGTAATTAAAGTTACACAAAATAACCTTGGAGAAACTTTATTCAATTCAGGTTTAACCATAATGAGGGTGGGGTATAGTTTAAAAAACCCTTACTTTTTAGTTATTCAAATATTTATTTCGAATACTAGAGTTCACTTACAGAGAAGAGTTTTAACATTTTTACTAATGCCAAATTAAAATAAACCAGTTCTATTACATTATCTAACAATTGTTTGAAATATAATACAATGAACATTCTCTAAAAGTTTGTGGGAGTATTTAGTAACACATAATTATTTCCTTAACTTTTAAAAACTTAGGATTCTTTATTTATATAATTTGGAAGTATGCTATATTGTGCGAGTTAATTGTGCTCCCTCAAAACTTTTTTCAGTAGTTGATTCTTGGTTGATGCAAAGAAAGATGGTGACTTCTTTTGGACTATTAACATTTAGGTAAACGTACAATATCAATTGTTTCTAGCCTGATAAACTGGGCAATGCCCTTATTTTATATAAGTGCGTCTGATTAAAAATTATACATTTTATCTTTATCTAGACCTAAATTAAAAAGTTGAGCTGCATTTGAATCAACGTTATTTGTTTTGCAAATAATGAACAAAAGGTAATTTTCAATTGTAGATTTAGAATAGGCGAACGAATTAATCAGGCTTACTTTGAAAAGTGATTTTCATAAAATGTTGAATTCTTTTTACATTCGCGCGAAAAGTTTATATTCAGGTATCTACACAGTAATAAGTCTAATCTTTTTTTCATCAGGGTCTCATCAGTCTCGCTATATTTTTTTTTTGTTGTAAATTAAAAGCTTTTTCAGGCACATTATCATAGGGCTTCTACATTCTATATTTAAAAAAAAAATTGGTTGTCTGTAAAGTCGGTTTACTGACGATAGTTGAACGTGACAACGTCTTAAGAAAATACTGATGGAATGGTAGCATTTGATACTCGATCAAAACATGTAAATGTACTATAGTATAGCAACTGTCCACGCAGACGCATCGCTCACTCAAGTAGGAGAGAGACGGATGTCGAGCGCTCTCGCTTGCACTTCAAGCCTTACATGGAACGCCTCAGAGCGAGGTAACGCCGCATGACGTAATGTTTTTTTGTGCGTGCAGCCGGCTCTATCGAATTATAAGACGTTGTCACGTCAATATAAGATCGTCTACAGCTTTCGGGTCACGCGTCACTTCCAAGTGACGCGTGACTCGAAAGCTGGTGAGGATCTGGCACAGCGCATTAGCATTACCATACAGCAGCGGGGCAATGCAGCCAGCTTAGCGACGCTTACTGGTAGATATTGATACGGATCAGTTTATCTACCTATAGAATGTTTGCACGTTTTGCAACTGTCTGTAGTTAGATCAGCTGTTTCAATTATAAATACAAATTGCAGTTTCCTTTTATTATTTAGCTGTAATTTTATTTGCTAATTAAGGATGTTGACGTTTCTGCTGTCTTTGAACTCTATTCAAGAAAAGTTTTTCGGATTGCAATTAATTGCTATTTTATATCTAATGTTTCTCGTAATACTTTTTAAATTACATTGGCATGGGTCTATCAATTTATAAGTAAGCAAATAGTAACTTTGTTAGGAAAAATAAAAGACAAAACCTTCGACCGTAAAGTAAATAATGCCCTTTATCGTTTCGCGTTAGCTCCAAGTAAATTTGATTTCCTTTCAAACGCTCCGTATATTGGCAATTCCGTCAATTTATTAGCTCTACAAGAGCTCTTTCCATATGCTCAAACTATTCCATAGTAATTGACTTTAGAGTTTCCTCTCCTATAGGAGGCAATAGATAATCTACATTCTGTACTGTTATACGAATAAACCAACCGGCGTAATGAGAGCTCATTTGTGATCGCGTTGTTTTGTAATTCGTATTGTATTTGCGAAAGGTGAGAGGTTGTGAGGGGTCTAGATGGTCTGATTTGTTGGCAGCATCATGGTGCTTGTCTGTCAGTATAAGTAATTAAGTTACGCTGCGTAAATGAAGGGTCCTGTGCTATTTGGTTCAGGTAATTAGTTTATTACTGAATTGAACTTTGAACCTGGCTGCTTATAGGTAGAACGTGGTAAATTATTAAGAAATTCTACAACTTGAGTAACTTTTAATAATAAGTTACCTAAGGTACGTTTTTCTTTGATCTCTAATGGGTAGAATTACATTTAAACTACTATTATATGGAATGGACCTTGTCGGTAAATGGTCGGCTGTTTAATAGACTAATTAAGAATGATAAAAGTTTATTAAAAAATAAAGTAAGTGGGTAAATTAATTGAGTTACCTGAACACACAATAGTTTGAAAACCAACCAAAGAATATCAATCTCAGAAAACTTTCCGATTGATCTCATTAATTGAAATGTTTATAAGCCACCGCGCACCACCCAACTTTGCCCAAATTAATAAGCACCTAAACAAGACAAAATGCCAAAGAGGCCTACTCAGTGGACCCCTGCCAATTATTATAATTAACTAGAGGAAGTGACCTCTGGAGATTGGGCCCTAACTTTGTAATAGTGGGCCATTTGGGAGATTGATCGCTACAAGACAACGGTCTTAAGTCAATATGGATATGGGTACGTTGTTAAGAAAGTTTGCATAGAGGGTTAGGTAAGGCAAGATGTATTTATGTGTATTTATATTCTTCTCGGGATGAGTGTTGTTTGACGACCTCTGTGGCACGGTGGGCGAAGGTCCGCCTGCGACGCAGGAGGTTGCGGGTTCGATTCCCGCCTCGGGACAAATATTTGTACGATCTGCAGATATTTGTTCAAGGTGTTCTGGTCGTTTTCTATATAATATAATAAAAAATATATATCTATGTACTCGTATATTATTATGTATATCAGTTATCTAGTACCCATAACACAAGCTCTGCTTACCTTGGAGCTAGATAATGCTGTGTGAATTGTCCAGCGTTATTTATTTTTTTATTTATTTTTTTATTAGTGTCGCTAAAATTAAAACCTTTGTTTTATTTGACATCACGCAGCCACACAGAAAAAGTTATATATTTGAATGGAAGACACTCAAACAAATCAAAAAAATGATATAACATAATGTCCTAAAGCGACAGGTTTCTGAGATATTCACACATGAAAATAACTGTATTTTTTATTTTTATGTGAATATCTCATAAACCTCGGACATTATGTTATAGAACATTTTTTATTTAGGATCCATGCTAACTGTAATTTAATTCGAATATTCTGGTTTAACAATTTCATCTACTCAAATTTATCAATCAGCAAAGTTGTTCAATAGAACCCGAACAGAAAATTAGCCAGCTCCGCAATCCAAGGCGAAACTTCAGCGTTTTCAAAACGCCAACTCATTAATTCTCCTTTTCCAGACAAGCAAATATTTGAGAAATGAACTTGGATCATTATAGTTTTTATTTTCCATTTTATTGGCTTCAATGTGATTGAGTATAAACAAGAAATTCGCTGAGTTCGAGCAAACCGCTAATAAAACTTTCGATCAATGTCGGATTCTTAAGGATTCTTAAGGCTTTGCTTCAACCTCACTGTAATAAAATGTGGCTTTTTCAGGTGGCATTTAGGACCGTTCTTTTTTCACTTTAAAATTCAATTACTAGACGGAGAGTAAGTAAAAAAAACATAACGGACTACTTTCTGCCCGCAACTTCGCACGCGTTGTTTCTATGGAAACGTTTAAAAGTTATTTATTTCCCTTGGAAACTCATTTATGGGGTAAAACGTAGCTTTTGTTTTATTCCAGGTTTAGAACTACACCTATGCAAAATTGCAACCCGATCAGTTCAGTAATTTCGGCGTGAAGAAGTAACAAACATCCACCCATCCATTCATCTAAATATCCAAACTAGAAAGAATACCTAAACCGTGTAGGAAGGCATAAACAAAACAAAATCAAACGGGTTAGTTTAGCCCAGAAGAAAAAAGGATAAGGGCGATTGTGCACTACAAGGAATTTTACTGTCCGGCAGTCCGATTTTTTACGGTCCGATATGGCACGCCATATAATGTATATACTAGTTTGTGCACTATACGTAATTTTACCGTCCGATATTTTACTTTTCCCCATTCCGGATCGGTTGTAGTTTAACTGACGGAGAACTGAAAAGAGACTGAAAAGACGGAGCTAAACTGAGGCGTATCATCCGAGTAAAGACGGACAAGTTTTCATGCCACTTGAGTGCACAATCTTTCCTTGTAGTGCACAATCGCCCTAAGACTCCATTTTGTAATGCTTTGACAATGGTTATTTTATAAACAGTAGATTTTTACGTTGGTTGAGGTAGTTCGGTCCCTTAATATTATGGACATTGTTTTATTAGAGGAATATTTCGTTCTGCATAGCAAAGGCTTCCCATCACAGTCGAATCCGTTAGTGGAAAACTGGAAAAGTTGGAATTGCCGATGCAGAAACCACTCCACAAATATTTAGTCTAGACGAGTTATTAGAATCTTAGGGTATTTCTATTGAATTGTACGAACGCATTCAATCTTCGCTTGTTATCTTGCGATTCAACTTGATTCGAGTGCTGTTCAAAAATCCAAAGAAATATAATCAAACTTCAATAGAGCTGGTGCAATATTTAATGATATTATTATGTGCAGTATACTCGTACACAACCCATTTTAGAAGTTGGGTTGTATTTCTTATATTAATACATTTGTTGTCTTTGATAAAACTGATTTGATCAAAGACAACAAATTAAAAATAATCGCCAAAAGATTGGCAGCGCTATTGCTTCAAGGCGATATCTTCAAAGCAACCTTTGGATAGAATGAATTGTGTGATAGGTATCTCAGCTACGAAAACTTAGGTCTCGAGAAATATTATCGAGAAGACTTTTCGTAACAGGCCGTAATAGATTTAGTTAATGGCTCTATAAATATCTGCAACACTACCTGTAACGTCATTATTTTCATAGTCTATTTCGGGTTCAATCTCCTGGATAAATTATATTGATGTAATACACTTACAGGTAAATAAAATGGAAAGATAGATTGCCTGATTATATCGAAATAATAATAGAGACGTTATCTAGAGCTTTATTAAGCTTTAGCTTATTGAACTAATATTGTTTTTAAACCAACTTTAACATAATCTTCGGGTTTTCAAAAAACTATCTGAGCGTCTGGTAAAATCGACGCGTGACCCGAGAGCTGGTGAATATCTGGCACAGCGTATCAGCATTGCCATACAGCGTGGCAATGCAGCCAGCGTCTTGGGGACGCTTCCGACTGGTGTTGATATGGATCAGTTGAGCTATCTGTAGACTGTTTGCAACAGTCAGCAGTTAGCTCACTTGTTTCAATTGTGAATACTAATATAATTTTCTTTGTGAATAAAGTTATTTTCACATAATCTGATTACATTAACAAATATAACTGGGAGGAGCAATATTACTTAACTTTTATTACATATTGATAACCACCTGAAATTTGCAACGATTACGGCATATTATTTTGGTGCGTTGGTTTTATGTGGCGCCTACGGTCACTGGGCGTAGCAGCGTAACTCCGTAGTAGTATATGTAGGTACACTGTCGAGATCATTTCAGACGGTATTAACCAAGCAACCAACAATATTTTATAATGCATAAAAGAGTGCGTGAACACAGGTGTACTCTCTATTCCCTCATCAATCTCATCTCAACAGCCTTTAATGGTCCGCTGCTGAACGTAAGCGTCCCCCAGATAAGCGCCTTAATGGCTTTTATCTCATGGGGGTAGTGTACATAAACCCCACTCTGGGCATGCGGGCTAGGGATCGCAGTTCGCCGGTGGAAGTTCTACAGGAGACGCTGCTGCCCGCCCCCGGTGGATATCCCTTAGTCGCCTCTTAGGACACCCGTGGGAAGAGTTTGGGTGGTGCAAATTCTAAGCTGGTACCACACAGCAGGTCTCTATTCCCTCACAATAATAAAACGTCCTGCGCACATGGCTCCCCGTTGCGTCTGGCCGCCATGGCCGAACTTTAGCTAGGATGAGACATAGATATATAGGTATAATTCTATAGATGTGACGCGTTTTCCAAGCGCCAACAGCTTACTCAACAAACGGCCTGTGTTGTGTTATAACTCAATGCAAAGACACGCTATTTCCAATCTTTTGCCTATTACTTATTGAACAACAAAGATCGTACCTATACCCAAGTGCGACCGAGACAACAATACGCACGCGAAACACGAACGCCGGCGGTGACTATGACTAAGGTGGGTGGACCTATTTGGACCTCATTTGAGCGTTCAACGTACGAGAAGATAAAACAATCTACCTAATTTTACTTACATCGATGTTAGATCATCTTCTGTACAATTAGTTGCAGTAGGGGAAGTGCAACTAATTGTACTCAATAATTAAGAAAACTGCAAATGATTCTTCGCGACTGTAATTGATTGCACGCAACATTTTTTTTGTAATCAACTGCAATTAATTGTACTCATTGTATAAAACTGTGGCTGTAGTTAAATGTAGTCATAAGGCTGGCACCTCAGAGGCTGGGCAGTGCCTTGTCAGAAGTGCAGAATCTCTTATGACTTCAAGCTCATTCTTAGTAGATAGCTGCCACCAATAAATGTAATGAAATACGTTAATAGTTACGAGGGTCAAAAGGGTTACTCAGATTATACTTCATAAGTCCTTTGTCTTGCCTTTTATAGTGTAATGGGTATTAGAAGGGCCATGAATTAATAAGTGACGTCTGTGATTAGTGTTCTAATAATTTTATGATTCAAAAATTATTAATTTGTGTGATAGAGAAATGAGCTTTAGGCGTTTTTTCAAGTTTTTTCTTTCCTTACTGTTCATCAGCTCAACTTATTAGTTATCTGCACTGACAAAGTTATTTTAAGGCCTAAGCTTTAGAGGGCTTATGGTAAGTACTATACGGTATTATAATTTTATTCCACTGCAGGGCTTTTTCCTCTAATTTCTTCTATAAAATTGAGATCTTTATTCTTAAGATCTTTTTAACTTTAATCCTTTAGTTTAGCGTCGTCTTTCATCTACGTTTGGGCCTTTGCCTATTTGGAACCTAGTCCATGAATTTTTCGCCTAATTCTCTCAAATAGAAGATTAATTTAAACGAACAACCTAAAAGCCAATAATAGTCAGAAAAGAACAAAGAAAAACATATAAAATTATCCAACGAATAAAACTTCACCCCACCTGGATAATCTTTCACTATCGAATTGTCATTCTTTGTTTTTCTTTCGTTTGAATCAAAGGAAATTAGATTTGTTGTACTCGTACGTCAACCCGTAACAAACAAACAAAAAGAAGTTTAGTTTTGTGAGACTTTGCGATGCAGTAACAGAATAGGAGCCATTTATACTAGCAAGGTACAGAATGGACGCTTTATCATTCTGTAGACACAGATGTGATGATTTTTATTTAGTATTATTTTATTTATTTATTTATATATTCAAGCTAAGGTCTATAGACAACAAAAAACAAAACAAAGTAATGTGTCCTGTAGACCTATTTCACTTCTTAGTTTCGACACCTCGCTCTAACTAAGTTCAAGACTTGTGATGTAGACGCGAGGGTTCTCTACCTCGGTGAGTTATTAGGTTTACACTATTATAAGACTTACATAATGTATATAAAAAATGATGTACGGTTAAAGTATTTAGTAAAGTAGTAGGTATCAATCTTTGGTAAATGTTTAGGTATCTATACCATAGACAAACTCGATTTGGAATGTTTGTAAACAAATCGCCCATACTTAACCTAAAATTCACTTTTTATAAGCAATTTACATTACATGTCGATTTGAGATCATGCCTTCAATAAATACTGCTTACAATTAAAACTGAAACTCGACCCGGAGCAAAGTTTTAGTTTTTTGTGTATCGGTTTGTTTCCAATTAAATAAATAAAATAAATAATGCTGGACAATTCACACAGCATTATCTAGCCCCAAGGTAAGCAGAGCTTGTGTTATGGGTACTAGATAACTGATATACTTAGTAATATACGAGTACATAGATAGATATTTTTTATTATACATAGAGAACGACTAGAACACCCTGAACAAATATCTGCAGATCGTACAAATATTTGTCCCGAGGCGGGAATCGAACCCGCAACCTCCTGCGTCGCAGGCGGACCTTCGCCCACCGCACCACAGAGGTCGTCTGCATCGAGTTTTGCTAGTGTTAAAGTACCTGAATTCTGCGTAAAGTTCGACAGTTAAATCATCCTGTTTTAGGTAGCCAAAAGAAATCCAAAAACTGTTTGAAATGCCCGGTTCACAGTAAAAGTAACATATGCAGCGCAGGTATCGGGCCCGGTCTAACGAAGACCGCTCGTCGACTGAATACGAGATGTCAACTGGTATTTTTTAGTTTTTACGATGCTCATGAATAAAACGATTTTGGATATATTCGATTTGACTGGCCTTTTGTGAATGGAATCGCTAATGGTGAAGATTTTCTTTTTGTTGCACGTAGATTCGGAGAAGTAGGAAATTTACCGATTAGCACTCATTAACATATAAATAACTAGTTTATGCCCGCGGCTTCGCACGCGCTTAAAGGTGATTTCTATACCATTGGGAACTGATTAAAATATAATATTGAATATTAGTGTGACTAATTCATTATGATGAATGAACTCATAATGAATTCGTCAAACTACGAAAGTTTTTATAGTAAAATATAAATAACTATTTTATGCCCGCGGCTTCGCACGCGGTTTTTATATGGAAACGTTTTAAGGTGATTTCTATCCCATGGGAACTGATTTATGGAATAAAAAGTAGCCTATTTTTTATTCCCGGATTAGAGTTACCTGTATGCAAAATTTCAGCCCGATCGGTTCAGTAGTTTTGGCGTGAAGAGGTAACAAACATCCATCCATCCATCCAAACTTTCGCATTTATAATATTAGTGTGACTAGTTTATGCCCGCGGCTTCGCACGCGTATTTTCGGGTATATTATGTAGCCTTGTTTAATTTAGGGTACGTCCTGAGTATATGTCAAATTTCATCTTGATCTGTTCTGTAGTTTTGGAGATCCTATGTAACAAAAATTCAGATTTCACAAACTTTTAGCTTTATAATATTTCCATTTACAGACTGTAGACATGGCTTGCTCTCCTGTGAAGACTATAATACAAAAGCATTTGAAATAATTCATAAAGTGATTTCTAACACTAATATTCATGGTAATAGTGAACAATAAGATTATGTAGAGAACGCCTATTCAATTGACTGTTGAACTCCAAGAGTCAATGAACAAAACCAAATCGTTGAACCGTATGCATTGAGAGGTAACAAAGACCCTCATCCAATGATAAGGCTGAATAATAAACAGGCCAAGTGAGAGTTGGACTCGCGCCCTGACGGCACAACCAAGGAACCTGTACCCACTTTTACAAATTTGTCTCTCTCTCCCAATAAGGTTTGGAAATGCTAGAAATGAGAACTCTTTTTAGGGTTAAGCTCGCTTTTGCCGTTATTTTAGTTGGTAATTTTGTGCAATAAAGAATTATGAATTATGAACCTGGTTTTTATTTGCCGTAGTAGTAGAGAAAGTATTTTGTATTTTTTGTTTACTTAAACATACTTATACGTATAACGGAGAGCCATATAAATAAATAGATAATGCTGGACAATTTACACAGCATTATCTAGCCCCAAGCTAAGCAGAGCTTGTGTTATGGGTACTAGATAACTGATATAGTTATGGGTACTAGATAACTGATATAGATGGAGAGATAGGCTTGTGATGGACGGACAGACGGCGTAGACTTATCTACATAGGTTCCCAATATTCTTATTTATAGATAGATTTTGCAAAGCGTTTTTGCATAGATAATATTGTGTCTAAAGTAAAATTTTACATTAAATAAATAAAAAAAATGTTAAAAACTTTTTTGTTTGCTTAGTTTATTAATCAAAACACACACATTATGCTATTTAAATTATAAATCAGTCTTGAATCTTATTTGTACTTAGGCATTTATATATTATAGTTAAAGAGTAAACAATTAAAGAAAGAACAAAAGCACTCTGGCTGATGCGGGTTCAAGTCCCGTCGAAGCCGAGAATTATAGCGATATTATATGATTTCTTAGAAATTAGTAAACAAAGTACTTTACTTTAGATATGGCAAAGAGATGGAGATTGGTTATTGTCGCGTATTGTTACTGCGTCTGACCGTTTGGTCACATAAGACCAAACGGGACCCTAGTCCCGTTCGCACTCTTCTGGTACGGACCCCTAAAAAACTCAGCTAGATACAAAGAATTAAGTAGCCTTTACTTATTCAAGGATGCTTCACCAGCCCCATGGTTCCTTTGAAAAGCTTCCTCGAAATAAGCCAACAGTGAGTGGCTCTCAAACGATCTACGGATTTGCATGTAATTATCATTTTTGATTCTCTTCTTTTGTGTAAATACTCGTCTAAAAGGTAAAAGCGTAAATGACATAATGCGAAGAAAGATATGCTGAATTATTTAGCGGTAATACGTTCTTGCTAGGGATGGGACAAGGAAAGAGAGTATCGACAGTCGATAAAATGTTTTACATTTGTTGACATTGATTCTGCCCGCCCCTTCGCACGCTTTCTTTCTATGGAACGCTAAAAGGTTAATTCTATTAATTAGATGGGTCCTAAAAGCCTATTTATTATTCCGCTTCTTAATTTCAGCCCGATTCGTTCAGTAGTTTTGACGAGTAGAAGTAACAAAGATGCATTCATCCAAACTAACGCATTTATAATATAAAAGTGACTAGTTCGTGTTTATAAAAGTGTCTAGTGACGTGTTCTCGCACAATGCGAGAACACTCTCAAACCTTTCAAGGGGAATAATACCTTGCTTATGAATTTCATTGAACCCTAATTTTATTCCCAAACTCGCGCACGGGTACATTGATTTTCATTACAACTTTTAGACATTTATATAATTTTGTAGAGATTTATTGTATCGACTGTCTCTACTTCCATAAATTTATTATTTATCGATACCCGTTCCATGATTAACATTCATCGCATCACTACTCTTTAAACGTTAAATACGCTTCAATGGATATAACTTTTGGGGATTTTTGCCTAAATAAATTATTACGTTTGACTAAGACCCAAATTCTAATGAATTTTGAGTGGGTGTCGTATGGAAGCAGGAAACATACCCTATGTTTCCTGCTTTAACGACATAAAGGAAAATCTATTAAGGGAGTGTCAATACGTCAATGTTATGATTTCGCAGCGAGAAGAAAATTAATTTATTTCTTGTTAAAATTAAATATACTTACCTTCTTTCATTGCTTTCCACAGGTGGTATCATAATGCACCATAAGCTCATAATAAATACCTTAGTTTCTTGACAAATTCATTAGAAATTTGAGTGGGTTATCTACGAACCTTTTTTGTGTTGTAAGATCACCGATAAGCAGAACAGGGAACTAGAAGCTGATGTGGGGGATCACTTTGCTTCTTTTTATTTTCGTAGTTTTACAAAGGAAAAGTGTAAACGACACAGTTTGAACCTATAACAATGACCTCACGTTATTGATTCTATACAATAAAAAGAGAACTCTTCAGAAAGTATTGTAACTTCCATTTTCCACGAAGTATTGCTCCAAAATTTCCAACGTGCAACATGGTTTGACAGTTCACTCAGACGTCATTGTGTTGTGTTTGACACAAACATTATTTGTGCAGACTTGTATTGAAGGGAGCCGTTTCCGAGGTAGGTAGCACGAAGCTGCAGGGCGCCAAAAATGAAGTTAAAATTCACTTCGAGAAGTAAAAGTAAATAAGTTTAAAACTGTTTCACGAAAAACGAATAAATAGTCGTGAAATTTAAATCACAATGTGGTAAAGCATTACCAAGTTTTATTTGTTTTATATGACTTTTCTTTATAAAGCTAGCACTAGATTACTGAGACTGGAAAATAAAATGAAGTTCGTGGTTTACGGTTGCTTCTTAATTTGCAAGGTACCTATAGTTTTGCTTCACAACCTTAGTTGGCAAAAATATCAATATGGACTATCGTATGGTTTGTTTTAAAAAGGCTACATTTCATATAAAATATATTACAAAGTTTGTAACTTTCCCGACATTTCGAGACAGGGGCGGCGTCAGCGCAGAAAAAACTTGTTTTATGATTTCCGTTCCTAAAACTATTGCTCTATCGAACGCGTCTCCGTAAAAATTGTTATTTATTACGCTTGCTAAGTTTTTTATTGTAAAAGTGCCGATAAAAATGTCCATCCGGTGTCAGTATTAAAAAGTAAAATACGGTACAGTGCCGAATCGAGATGAGGGAGATATTTCGAATCAAAGATTCAGTGTATGTACTTGTTCAGTGTTGACCGAGGTTACCTATTTGAGCCGTTTGGGGTTGAAACCCTTGGTCCGTGGGGCCCTGGGGCACACGCAATTTATAAAGATCTTACTAAACTTCTTATAGAGTCCACAGGTGATCGGAATGCTGGCTTTTATTTCGGTCAACGTATTAGCATTGCCATTCAACGTGGCAATGCTGCTAGCATTCTGGGCACTCTGCCTTCTGGTGACGGCTTAGATTTTTAAGAAATAGATATACTTACTTGTATATACTAGTTGTTATTGTTTTATTCTGTTAATGTAATGTTCAGAAGCTATTAATAAAGTAATTGTAAAATGTTAAAAAAAAAAAAAAAGTGTATGTACTACTGATTTTTCTTGTTACTCAGTACCGCAATGGGTCTTATTATCAGTCTCAAAACTAACTACATAGGTAAGTATAAGTAGATTACTGAACTATACAGTTTATACAGTGTTTTTTATACAGTCGGACGTTTTCGGAAAAAAAATATTATGTACAACAGCCCACGGGCTTGCTTTTTTATTTTTATAAAAAAAAAACAGGCGCGTGGGCTATGAAAATGTTCTCCCTACTGGGAGAGAATTTTTACATGCTAAAATAAACATAGCCTGGATTTAAGACAAATTTCCTCCTATCGTCCCTTGACAGACTACGTGTCACTTTAACAAAGGGCAAATAGGGCAAATCCATGTGAAATGACATAGGCTGACAGGGCCAAACGTCGAACATTATCGCAAAATACCCTTAACTCGATTCGTTCATATAATATTCATGACATGCTGCAATCTTTCAAAAATTGACACCTTTTTCCCTCGGACCCCTCGTGACGAACAGACGTACAAGTTTTTTGTATTTGGGATGGTGAATAAATTACCGGGACAATGGGTTCGTGGTTTTACGACTGTCTTTTAATTTATAGGAGACTGGGGTGGTTTAAATGAAATCAACACCCAGTAAATTTTAACTGTCCATAGCTCCTCTAATTATTACATTTCTACAATACCTGTTAAAAAGTAAGTGCTACTTTACTTATTTACACAATTCAACAATAATTAATCTCTAAGATAAATCTTGCATAAAATGGAATTTGAATTTAAATTAGTTTCAGATCTTGAATCCCCTATGGTCTACCCAAATCTAAACAACTCTAGAATAAAAAGTTTATTCACGTTTAAGTATTTCTAGATAGCCAAAACGTCGATTTCATTTTAGAGCGCTCGTTGATTTGGCGTTCCCTAGGGACAAACAAAATTCTTATTTAGACATTCAAAGGATGAGATGCATTAGCGATATTGGTCAGGGCCTTAAATTTTTAGAGGGTTGACCTGTGTACACATTACTAAGTAATAAAGCTTTAAAACAAATAGCGAGGTCCCCAGAGTGTGGCCCGGCTCGAGTGGAGATGGAAAAAGGAGAGCCCTACATCAGTTTGGTCCACGTAACTCGAGTTGATTGTTTGAACAGTGGACAAGGATTTTTCCACTTGATTGTCTGATTTGATTTTCTTGAGGGACTTGGGGCTCTCAATAGTAAATAATCGGCTTTCAGTAAGCTTCGGCTCAAACGTTTTCTAAATATAAAAGTATTCAGAATTTAACGCTCATTTTTAAGATTTTACTTGTGAAAAATTAAATAAAATCACTTACTAAGAACTTTTGTAAAGTTTGTTCTGACAGCTTGTTTATTTATTTCAAGTTGAAAAGGAAAAGTTGGTACCCAAGCAAAATCTTTAGAAAATCTTTGAAAACAATATTTAAACTTGATCATAAAGGATTTTGAGCAGATCTTAGAAGAGACATCAAATATTATGACATATTATTTTATTACCGAAATGAAATAAATACATTAAAGAAAGGAGAATTCTCCCCCACAAAAGCTTTTTGACAGTCAGACGACAAGCGTTTCGAATCTGCGTCTTTGTCCACTTGTCATTAAGTTTTTGTCTTTCCCCCATCTTACACAGAACGTGTGTGAGACACATGGATATTTATTACAGGAAATTTTGTCCCTAAAGCCTCCTTTATTGCTACATACCTACTCCATAAATAAATGACTCTTCGTATGGGTATTCTTTAAAAGACATACCACGGTGCACACATGTAATTGATCATCGTCATCGCGGTCGCCACCTACAGGCTAATATAGTCTGTGAGAGTGTTTTAACTTTTAATTCGATATTTTAATAGCAAAGAAAACCTTTTAGCAAGGACGCGTTTTACCGTGAAAATAATTGACAAAACTGACTACCGGGCTACCACGTTTGGTTTTGCAGTCTACCTCTGATAATGAGGTCCCGTGTTGGGTCGGGCCAAAGCGGTTATTCCGAATAACCGTTTTGGTCCGACCCAACACGGGTCGGGGTTGTCTTTTTCGGCAAGAAAAAATCACAGTAGCATCTCAGTGTCACACAGTGTCAGTGTGTAAGTTGGCAGTGTTACACCCCTGTGCTTAGGAAAGCACAGGGGCCGTTGGTACTGCCCCTGACCTCTCCCTGATCGAGTCGGTGCGTTATATCGGATTATGAGAGTGAGGGAATAGAGAGTATACCTGTATAATATTATGTCTTACATAATTATATCACCTGGTTAGTCTCCGTTGGGACTGGCCGCTCGAGGACATCATCATCATCATCAAATATGTATGTTAGCTGTGAAATTTAATGAGTACTAAGTATTTTATTCTAGTCCTAGCCATTTCTTCTTGGGGGCATAACCCGGGCTACAGTCAGTGCCAAAAGCCCACATGATAAAAAATGCACAAGAAAATAATTTTTAAGTTTAGCAACTGCCAAGACTGTGTGTCTCACATCCGTAACGACCGCTAGATGGCACTACAGGAGAGCAATAGTCACGGATTGACGTCACATTTATCCTTCTGACGTGCTGTTATGGCGCAGATTTATTTGCTTCCGACAGTACCGGGAAACGCTATTATAATGCCTTGATGAGAATGCAATTTGACAGTTTGTTAATTTGTCATTTTGTGTGCGTTTGTGTTGGTTCTTTTGTTTTGTTTGTTTTATCTCTTTGTCGGAACTTTACGAGTTTTGAGATTTTTGCAATCTATCTCAATTGAATGCCTATTGATGCTGCGTGTCCAGCATTGTTTATTTATATTATTTTTCTTATATTTATTCTCTTCAGCAACTTTGTGCGCCTTGAATTCTTTTACAACTGCTACTCGCCTTTAAAAACTCTCTATCTCATTACTTTCAACAACTATTTGAAGCTGAGTTTTTGAAAAATTCTTTTAATTTCTTTGGAATGTGTCACCTATTTTATCTTATTTAGATCTAATCAATTCAATGATAACGATTTGCAGGTCTAAGTAGGTCTAAGTACAGAAAGAAGGCCAAAAATAAACATTTAAAAAACTCACATTGTAAAGCAGAAAAGTTAAATGAAATGAGTTTTCCAGCAGCATCTTCGTTTCCCTACCTCGGATACTATTACGAAAGCGATCGGAATTATCTGGAATTGTAGAAAACTGCTGACGCACCGTGAAGACAATTACATGGACTTAGGCTCTTCTGGAATCGGCTTACAGTAATCAGACTTGAAAGCCTGTTTTTCTGTAAAAACTTATGCTTCGCTAACGCTTGTGTTTTAGCGATTCAAGGCTCGTAACAAAATGACCAACATGAACGGTGTAACCAAACCATTCGATTTTATTCCATAATACTCAAACCTTACAGTAAGTTCTCCCACACTAACAATAAAAACAATAATTAAAACAAGACATAATTAAAAATTTTAAAAACCTGCTGACGTTTATTGGCTGAACAGATTTTCATGAAACATGGTTAAGAACACTCGGGATAAAATTATCGATGACACAAAAAAAACTAAAATAAAAGTGGTTTATCCGTTTGGGAGCTACGATACCACAGACAGATACACAGATACACAGACAGACACGTTAAACTTATAACACCCCTCTCTCTTTGCGTCGGGGGTAAAAACAAAGTGATATAATAATTTAGGTAAAGAAAATTGCACTAAATATTAAAACTCCACATTATCTACCAATGTAGCCCGGCACCATCCACAGTAATGATTCTTTCTTCAATTCTTTATTGTACACAATTAATACAAACCATGAACTTATTTAATAAGATATGTACTTAAGCAAGCTAAACCCTGAAAAAGAGTTTTCTTCCAGCAAACCTTAGAGTTATAGGAGAGGCGATGGAATAGGTAGAGGAAGTGTACAAATAATGAATCTACCATACATATATATAATGATCGTGCAGACCGCTAACTCCATTACACACACGAGTCTCGAATCATAATGCAGACACTTTTTTATCCAGACTATAGACATGATGACGCTTGCGTTTAGATATTATTTCTGTAAATGGAGACAAGCTTGTGAGGAGCGTGAAGCACTATATTGTGAAGTATAGAAGGGGAAAGAGAATAGGGAGATCTGTGTCCGCTGTGTGGTGCCGGCTTAGAATTTACACCACCCCAACTCTTCCCGCGAGTGTCGTAAGAGGCGGCTAAGGGATATCCACCGGGGGCGGGCAGCAGCGCCCCCTGCAGAACAATTCTACCATCGAACTGCAATCCCCAACCCGCATGCCCAGCGTAGGGATTATGGGCATTACCCCCATGAGGTAAGTCGCTTAGCAGGGGGAGGTCTGCGTCCAGCAGTGGACCATTATAGGCTATTGAGGTGAGGTGAGCTGAGGTGTCCTAAAGTGGGAGACCGTAGCCTTCTGAATGTAACGAGAAAATAAAACTATTATTGATAAAACCGTTACACCATCTAGTGAAACTCTACATAATGCATACATCTACGTTACCCGGCACCATCCACAGTAATGATCGTGCAGACCGCTAACTCGATTACACATACGAGTCTCGAATCATAATGCAGACACTTTTTTATCCACACTATAGACATGACTTGATGACGCTTGCGTTTAGATACTATTTCTGTAAATGGAGACAAGCTTGTCAGGAGCGTGAAGCACTATATTGTGAAGTATGAAATAATAAATAAATAAATAAATAATGCTGGACAATTCACACAGCATTATCTAGCCCCAAGCTAAGCAGAGCTTGTGTTATGAGTACTAGATAACTGATATACTGAATACAATGCACTACATAGATAGATATTTTTTATTATGCATAGAAAACATCCAGAACGCCCTGGACAAATGTCTGCAGTTCGTACAAACATTTTTCCCGAGGCGGGAATCGTACCCACAACCTCCTGCGTCGCAGGCCGACCTTCGCCCGCTGCGCCACAGAGGTCGTCGAGTATAGAAGGGGAAAGCGGATAGGGAGACTTGTGTCCTGAAGTGGGAGACCGTAGCCTTCTGAATGTAAAGAGAAAAGAAAACTATTATTGATGAAAAAACCGTTACACCATCCAGTGAAACTCTACACAATGCATACACCTACGTGGCCCGGCACCATCCACAGTAATGATCGTGCAGACCGCTAACTCGATTACACATACGAGTCTCGCATCATAATGCAGACACTTTTTTATCCAGACTATAGACATGACTTGATGACGCTTGCGTTTAGATACTATTTCTGTAAATGGAGACAAGCTTGTGAGGAGCGTGAAGTACTATATTGTGAAGTATAGAAGGAGAAAGCGGATAGAGAGACTTGTGTCCTGAAGTAGGAGACTGTAGCCTTCTAAATGTAAGGAGAAAAGAAAACTGTTATTGATGAAAAAACCGTTACACCATCTAGTGAAACTCTACATAATGCATACACCTACGTGGCCCGGCACCATCCACAGTAATGATCGTGCAGACCGCTAACTCGATTACACATACGAGTCTCGCATCGTAATCCAGACACTATTTTATCCACATTATTCGATGTCGCTTGCATTTACGCTGCTAAGAAGTTTAGTGGATTAACGATTGTCAGCCAGATGAAGGCTGGGTTGTATTATGAGACTTTTGTGTGAAAAGTTGTACGTACAAGATAATTCGGTAAACGCAGGGTATGATGCCGTCTGGATTGGGTTGACGATCTGCGAAAAATTGTTGGTTGATAATATATGCGGCAAATTGAAGACAGCGATAGAGCATCAATAATTGGAAGTTATGTCCAGCAGTGGTCCAGCAGTGGACATTCAATCTAAAAAGGATGATTCAACCACAACCACCGGTGTTTTATCCACAAAAGAGTAATAAAACTAACATGACAAAATATAACAAAAATGATGTAAACATATTTTAAGGGCGTTAATATAATATAAACATATTTTTAAGGCGTATCAGTCCAAGAGACAACAAAAGAGTGATATTTCTCGAGAACAGTAAACAAAGCACGTATACCATCAAGAAATACGCACAACTAAAAGGTAACATTTTCAGGATGAATGCAAGATTTTCGTCTAGCGTCTACAAAATGAGACATAAAGAGTTGTTCATTAACACTGCACAGCGGCAAGCGTCTTAAGCACGTACGAAACAGATTTAAGACCATCTGCGTACAATTCTTTAACTTCAACGAAATAACTTGCGAATTAATATTTCAGAGAATTCTTTAAAATTCTTTACCCTTGTTTTTTGCAGTGTCTGAATTTCTACAATTCTGCGAATAAAAGCTGTGTGTTATCGGTGACTGATCATTACCGCGAATAACTTAAAGATCAGAAAGTATTATAAAATGAAACTCTTTTTATCGTTTATCCTCTATGATAGTTAAGCGTAACTGAGGTTACAAAAAAAAAGGGCTAGATGATGCTGTTTGAAATGACCAAAGTGCTTAGTATGGGTTGTACGCATTATTTTACGAATACTTCCGTCGTTTTTGAGTCCCTTCTATACATTTAGTGCCCTGTCGCAATCCTACCGGATTATCGGACAACTACTTTTTGTAGTATGACAAAGATCCAATCGTTTCTTACAAACTCGATGATAGTTTTCGAATGATTTTGAGTGATTTGTCGCACTTTGACATGACGCGGCAGTCACGTATGCGCCATTGATGTTATAAAAGTAAGAACATAGACTACCAACAAGCTTGGTCGTAGAAATAGCTTCAATTGGTCCTTTAATAAAATAAAAACACACTGGAAAACATTTCACTCGGTACTTGCACCGAATCTTAGTTTCCCCTTACGATCTATGAGCGTACCAAGTCTAACCCAAACACGTCATATAGAGCTAAAACACGCTCACTCAACAATTGTCTTGATTTGGAAGGCAAAAACGAATCTGTGTTTGAGTTGACAAGCATAATTATAACTTCAGTGCTTTCACGCATACGAGCGCACGAATACGTATAGGAAAATGAGACGTATTTGTCGCACCTCGTTTTTTGGCTAGACCTCGTTTGTGTCTACTACCATTCTAAGCTTTTTTTGTGTAAGACATCAATGGTTCGAAATTACTTTTAACAAATGTTTTTTGCATTGGTAAGGACTAAGGGTACAGAATTATTTTTATCTAACCTATCCGTCGTGGTGACTCTTCGACATTGCGTACAATAGAGAGCCCGCGTGGGCCATACGCGAGTAAAGTATTTATGGCACACTTTATTTATTAGATTCGAACTGTATGTATCATGAACTTATGACGTTGGCGGTGCTACATCCCCGTGCCTCGGAAAGCACGTTAAGCCGTTGGTCCTGCGCCTAACCTCTCCACGGTCGTGTCGATCGGTCGTCCCATCGGATTATGAGAGTGAGGGAACAGAGAGTGCACCTGTGTTTGCGCACACACTTGTGCACTATAATATATCCTGCGCAACTGTGCTAGTCTCCGAGAGACTGGCCGCCGTGGTCGAAATTAGATTAGGAGGATATTATTATTATCGTGATGTTTTATTTTTAATGAAAACCGTTAAACTAGAACGCAACATAATATATGTACATCACAAAAAAACCGTCTAAAAAAGTTTATCAAATTTTTTGGTTCTACTCTCGAGATTTCTCAGATGTGTTATCAGTAGGTACTTTTACAGGCTTGTTGATGATTTTCCACCTTTGATTCAAAAGCATAACCCCACCTGACGAACAGAACTGGCTAAGGAACGCCCTAAATTACGAGCAACGCGAAGAAGTGCCGGATACTATCTCACAAAGTATCGTTTGATGGTCGTAAACCCATCCCTTAACGACCGTCCGATCTCTCAGACCCGCCCCTGTACTACAGCTTTTATGCGATGAAGTTAGAGTTACGTACAGAAAAAAATTTAATGCCGGAAAAATGAGCAAGGCCGGATCTATCACTTTATGGTTTCAGAAAATAATGTACAAAATAAACAGAGACTTGAGTTGGTGTTTAGTTAACCGACGACAGCTGTTAATCGACTTTGAAATATAACCAATATTTAATACCCATAACACAAGCTCTGCTTAGCTTGGAGCGAGCTAATGCTATGTGAATTGTCCAGCATTGTTTATTTATTTAATACTATTTAGGATTTGGGAAACAAATCAGAAATTATATTTAAGGTGCTCCTCTCCTCTCTCTACACTTTGTTGTGAGGCTCTTTGCTTAATCTTTGAAGATTGTCATGGTTGTGATGATGATGGCATAAAATAAGAAAATTTACAGTAAATTCATGGAAGTTATATTAAAAAATAATGGTTGTTTTCATGCCTCATAACATAACAAAGTAATTAGGTATTAAATAACAAAGTTTTTAAGCCAAACCGAACCCATATCTAAAGATTTCACGTCAGAAATTATGTCCAGCAACCCTTTTAGATTGAGGTCGGAAAAAATGGACGGTTGGAGCCGGATTTCGAACTACATGGTCACAAGTCTACCGCCTTTATATCGTATAGTCGTCTTAACCCCAATAATAAAATGCGGGTTATAAATAGATAATAAGGGTACACTCGTAGACGCATTAAAAGGCGCCGCCGCTGTTACTCTGAGCGCTAATCGACGTTGCTTTTTCGTTTTATTGTCATAATCCCCTACAAGATGTTTTCACTTTTCTTCGGTTGAACCCTTACTAAAACGCCAAAGAGAGTTTGCTTGGTCGATGTTTTAACGCCTTTCCATTCATTATATACTTAGTTCGTTTTCATTGCTAGGTATAGCTTTAGACGTAAAGTAAACAATATTCCTGAAGTTTTGTCTTGATCTCATGAAAAAGAGTGAGCGAATAGTAAAAGCGGACTTCTTTTGTCCAATTATAACTATCTCACCAATATTTTTATACGCTTTTAGTAAGAACACTCCTAATATAAATTCAAAGACTAACTGCGTCGGTGTTACCTACGTTATTAAGTAACAAACATATAAGAATTATTTAGTCACTTCACGGGAACACTGCCTTCTTGCCTTGACGACCTCGGTGGCGCGGCCGGCGAAGGTCCGCCTGCGGCGCAGGAGGTTGCGGGTTCGATTCCCGCCCCGGGACACATGTTTGTACGATCTGACATTTGTCCAGGGCGTTCTGGATGTTTTCTATGTAAAATAAAAAATATCTATCGATGTAATATATTATATTAAGTATATCAGTCATCTAGTACCCATAACACAAGCTCTTTTTAGCTTGGGGCTAGATGATGCTGTGTGAATTGTCCAGCATTATTTATTTATTCTTGGCATCAGAAGTAGCCTGTGTTGATGCATGATATAAGGAGGCTATCCTGGTACCAAATCTTATCCAAATCCGTTCCGTCCCACTTGTGGGTGAAGGAGTAAAAAAACAAACCCAAGCATACCTACCTATAAACTTTTGCCTTTGTTATATTAGTGTGATATCAGGGACACAAATAGCTACCGAGTATGTATGTAGTGAAGAGATCCAAAGATACAATCACCGTGAACGTGGCTGTTCATGCAAATTCATACAAATCGAACAAGTTGTATTGTTATCTACACAAATACCGACACAGTTGTACACGGTATGAATAATGAAGCGGTATCGTGTCTGCAGGATAGATTCCTGGACTGAATTTCAGGTTTAGGTTTGTATACATTACGTTATTTTGAATCAATTCAACGAATTTGCATTGATATCTGTGTAGCGATTGTACTTAATAAGGTGCATTTTTGTAAAATATCATTTTTCATTTCAAGAATCGTTTGTTTTCTTTTAAAGTCAGAAAAAGGCTTTACAATTTCTTGAAAAGTGAGTAAGAAATATAAAAGTGAATACAAAATTGTGTACAAAAATATCTTATTGAATATAAATGTCATTAGTTATAGTTATCAAGAAATCTTGAAACTTATCACATTTCTATCAATTTATTTTGATCAAAATCTCCAACATCTTGAGAGCAACTTTAATTTAACTTCAATAGCGATAAAATACAGTCGTAAAGAAAAGACATTTCAATTTAATAACGAATATGCGGTGTTAATAACTTAGTCTCGTAGAAAACATATTAAAGCATCTTGATTATTCCGAAAACGTTTTTAATTAAAGAGGAACTTGCGTTACATAAAATTTTACAACCCTTTAATAAGACATAAAACTGCTATAACGCTATAGTTTTAACTGTGAATATTAATGAATGGCGACGCCGCAATACATTTTTGACGCCGTTACGGCTTTTATACAGCGAAGGGTTTAAATTGAAATTGCTTTGTAACTGCTTGCTAAATCTGCTAACGTGAGGTTTGAATTTTATTGCTGAAAATCACTTACAAATTATGTTATGATTCATGTTTGGTTGAAACCTGAACATTAAGATTCTATTGTTTCATTAAAATTAATGAAATTATAAAACTTTACGCATACCTACTATTAATAACTTTGAAGAAACCACCTCTACATTGTTCGCAACAGTCAGCAGTTGGCTTAACCGTTTCAAATGTTACTGGTTCTAATTTGTTACTATTCTTTGAGTTAAATAGTTCAATATCATTATAAGCTTTTGGTGTCCCACAGGGCAAAGGTATCGCTTTGTTTTTGCTCCTATTATTAACATTCTTATGATATCCTAAAACCACTAGTGGTATTTTTATCACCATTTATCTGTCATATTTTATAAAGTCAACAATATAACAGACAAAGACCACTGCTTATAAATGAAATATACCTAAGAGACATTTTTGTCACCCTCGGTGAGTCAAGCAACTTAAGCAGTAAAACCAACGAAGCGATCCAGATAAACGTTAAAACTAAAATCAGTTTACATTGTAACGGAACGGAGGTCAAAACAAACTGTAGTGAAACTTTGTTGTTGACAATAGCTAGTAAGAAAATAAACATAGGTTTACCTAGCTAGAGAGTCGATGGATGGGGAACAGAACCGCTATTTGATGCGTTGTATGGGCTGATTATCATGATGATGATACTTAGGTGGATAACTCTAAAAAGAATGTTTTTATCACAGAGTCCCATAGTTTTTATAGGCCATTATTTTCAAGGCGTAAAACAGTGAGCTACTAATAACGTTTTCTACTTTGAAAAGGGTTTTTTTGATGTTTTATGGCGCAGCGGGCGAAGGTCCAGCATGCCACACACCAGGACGCAGGAGGTTGCGGGTTTGATTCCCGCCTGTGGACAAATTTTTATACGATCTGCAAATATTTGTTCCGAGTGTTCTGAGTATCTATAATAAAAATATGTATCTATGTACACAAGGTTTGCTTAGCTTGGGGCTAGATGATGCTGTGTGGATTGTCCAGCATTATTTATTGATTAATTTTCTGGTGATTAAACATTTTTTTTATCACGTTTAATGTAAAATAATTTGACTTCACTTAGTCCTTTAAAAATATCACTAGCTATTGTTACAGAATAAACTAGCAATGCTTTGAAAGTTTTTGTCGACAAAATACATTGTCTGCTATGTTTTAGAAACATTAAAAAGGTATTATCACTTTCCACTTGAACAATTTTATGTGAGTTTAATGTCTTTTCCAAGTATAAGATTTCAAGAAAAAGTGAAAGTGCAAGGAACTGTAGATCTGTCCAAAGAGTGGTTTAAGGCGTTGGGAATGGCACTTAATTGCAGATATGGGTAGATTATTGTGCTACCACGAATTATAGTGCTTCGTAAACTGGTTTTTAACAACCAGCCGCTGTTTTCTCTACCACTATAAGTCCTTTCGCGAGACACTCTGATAGTCGTCTTTTACGGAATACGAGTGGCAGGGGGGGGGGGGGGGGGATGAATAAATGGCAGGAGGTTTACTTTGAAAACGAACAAAGTTGACGAATGACGTCTGATCGCAAAAAACGAAGGACGCCGATTCGGTCTTTCGATGACCTTACTACCTCCCCCTCAGGTGGCACGCCCTGCGCCCCGCTAACCCCGTTGAGTGGCAGGTACTTCCGCAAAAATCGCGGAAAATCCGCGGAAATGCATCACAATGCATTATTTCGCTTATTTCTTGATTATTATCTACTAACACCTCATAACATCTATATATATTTGGATTCTCCATGAAATTTCCTACAAAACAGCGTGGAAACATTCTGATGTTGTATAACGTAATTAATGAGGTTGATTAAAATTAAATTATAATTGCGGAATAATGGTAAAATTTTAATAATTTTTAAAAAAATCATAAAAAAAAAAGTTTACCGTTTTTATGTCCAGTTTGAGTTTTATTTTAGAGATTTACCATCATATTATTACACTGAACACAAAAAAGAACACATTTCCAAGCCATTTATTTTAAATTAATTTTTATTCAGAAAAAACGATAAAAAAAATGGCGCGGGTGTCAGATTTCAATTTTAAATTTACGATTTTTTTTTAAATTTCTTCTAAACTTGGTTAGTTTATGGTTTTAACGTCAGCTTGACACTGTCAGTCAACTTTTAAGACATTGACATGGCTGAAAAGTTGACTCTAAGTACATAAATTCGACGAAACAAAAAACAACAAAAAAAAATCGGTAAATCGGCCATAATATGGTCGCTTGCCACACAACGGTTTCATTTGACAGGCCATATTATGGCCTCTTGCCACCTGAGAGGATAAAAATGATTCTGACATTTCTTAGAGACCCCAAACGAAAGGTTGGTGACGCGCCCGAAACAACTTGGTAGTAAGGTTGTTCGTTTCTTGCGATCTATTTCATCTGTCAACTTCGTGCGTTCTTTAAAGTAGACCTAGGTTACGAAATAATGTACCTACGTCATCGAGCGTTCTATCATAAAGCTGTCTCCTCAATCTTGCTGATTCCTTCGCCTTCGGACTAAATTCTTATGCTAGTATTATATATGCGTAGATACATACAACTCTTCCCGCGGGTGTCGTAAGAGGCGACTAAGGGATATCCACCGGGGGCGGGCAGCAGCGTCCCCTACAGAATAATTCTACCACCAAACTGCGATCCCCAACTCGCATGCCCAGCGTGGGGATTATGGGCAATTCCCCCCATGAGATGAAGGCCAATAAGGCGCTTAGCAGGCCTACGTCCAGCCGTCCATTCGACCGCTCCAATTCAGCCCGTTGGTGTCGTAACGGCCTACTAAGAGAACCTAACAGCAGCAGGTCAGCAGCTTCTATATAACCTTTGCAGCGGTGCATTTCCAGGATTTGGATTTCGAATTTGGAATACTTTTTCACAATCTCACATTTTCCAAATTGCTCCACTGCTATCATCAATCTGACTCACACACTTGGAGTCAAGCAGTTTTTTGGTATTATCACCACCCGGTGATACTGCCAAAAGCTGCTTGGATGTGGCATGTTCACGTTCAGCAATGGACGTTCCTGTGCTGATAAGAACAACTAAAATAACGACAGTAAGAACATAAGGCGATAAAGTAACAGGGTAAAAGCACAATACATTTTTGTAAATATTTTTATATTACTAGTTGAAAGACAATTTTTTCAGCATTAACTTAATTTACGCGTTAGCATTCGGCCATTAGTGTCTAGCAAGCACTAAGTGAAACTTGAATTATATGCGATTGTCTAGACGACCCATTGTAAGAAAAACAAATTAATTTCCCTTCTATAGCACGGCTGCAAAACTAATGTACGCAGGATTTATAGCATCCATTGAGTTATGGTGTGCCAAGCGAAAAGTGAAAATTGGAGTGCGTAAGAAAAGTTTGTTTCGATAAAAACTTAGTGCGTAGGTATTGATCAAATATTTTGAGGTGAGCGACATACGGCCCTGCATTAGGTACAACTCTTGTCAACAAAACTAGATTTAACTGTTTAGTAGGTACAGCAACAATTGACACTGTATGTATAAATTGGGCCGTGTATATGCGTATGATAATGCAATTTGCAATCAGGCTAGAATCTAGGTTAATTTCTTTCAGCCGTTACTGAATATTAATTGATTTCAATGCCCAAGGTAAACGTAATGGATTTTTTAAATCAAAGCACTCAGCGGAGAGAAAAGCTTTTTTTGAACTGGCCTTAATACTTACAGTGCCCACAACTCACATGTGATTCTGACGGTCCTAGTGTCTATATGCTAGGCAGTAAGCGCCTTAAGCAGAGAACATGTTTCGAGGCTCAAACAATTTCGAACCAATAAAGTTAAAGTAAGCAAAAAGCAAAAAATGTGTTGCCCAAAAACTTTATTCGAAAACATTTAAAAAAAGTTTCAAGCAGTAAATTCAAATGAACTTCAGTATTAATAGTCTCAACGCACGACTAATTCTTTCGAGAGTTCGAAACTAATTTGTTTTTCGAAAAAATACTTACTTGTAAGCAGTCAAATATTTATTCGTAGGGTGCTTAATTATTTGTAGTTGGTCTCAAATGTTTAAAGCTTTTTGTATTTTGAATTAAGCAAAGTCGAATGCTTAATATTTTTTGAATATTTATTTGTTCAGCTTTATAATTTGGAATTTTCTTTTCAAGAACACTGAGTGCAATTGAACTTTAGATTAAGTTAACTTAAGATTGACTTGAGAATAACTAAATAAGAAAATGTCCTATAGAAAGCTGATTATTAAATTTCTCCTAAACTTCTTTTAATTTCGAGTACTTCAGTCATCGTGTCGTTTCGACCAAAATGTCGGAAAACTCTCACCTGTGGAATTTTCCGTGATTCGCCAAATCAATACCCCTACTTTTATTTTCCATTCACAGATAAAAAGCGACCATAACTCTTTTATAACTACATTCAAATTTAATCCCGCTGAGTGCAGAGTGATCGATGACACCGACCGCTGGACGCCAGATATATTAAACGTCCCTTTACCCGGAACATCTCATTCGTTTGGGACAGTTACCCATTATATTGGACCGTAAACAGCGTTATCTTCATTTGCATTTTAGTGTAATCGTAACTTTTTTGTAATTAAGTTTGTTGGGTGATATTTTCGTGATTTGATACCATCTCATTATTTATTTTTTAATAGAACTTAATTGAAAAACTTTTATCATCGATTTCAACACTAAGATATTGGACAGTTCAGCTACCTCAAGATTGTTTGCATGAGTCTGCAGCTACCTCAACTGTTTCAATTGTAATGACTAGTTCTATTTTTTTCTGTCCTTTAATTGCAATTTTCTTTGTTAACTAAAACACCTTTGGTTTTCAAAAGGGTTTATGGCAAGCGTGATTATTTCAATTTCAGTGTAAAATGTTATTGCCTGGATGCCAATAAATTAAATAATACCTTTCATGCCCAACCATGGTATGGTTGAGCATGAAAGGTATTATTTAATTTTGCTACATCATGTCCTTCAAGAAAAAAATATAATAAAGGTTCCTACATTATATAATCTCTACCTCTACGCCGTAGTATAGCGACTACGGCGTAGCATTTTTTATAGAGCTTTTGATGTAGCCCGTAGCATTTACTCGTAGCTTCGTAGACCTAGCTGCAAAGAAGGAATTATAATAAAATGATCTTTAAAACCAACGCTCCAATCTCTGGTCAACGTCCATGCGGCAGATGAAATCATAGGTTAGTTAATCAGGGTACAAACAACCGGCTGTTAAAAGCATATCAGCATTATTAACCTATGTATATTAGTCCACTGCTGGACACAGGCCTCCCCTAATGAGCACCATAGCGCCCTCTCTTCAGCTTACCGTATCCAGCATCTGTCTGCAGACTTTCGTAGGTCGTCATCCCACCTGGCCGAAGGGCGACCTATACTACGTTTGCCGAAACGCGGTCTCCAATCAAGAACACGTTTACCCTAGTGGTTGCCGGTTTTCACTGCCACTTCAGCTTGCTAATCATAATTAATGTTACCTCATCTGATCATAATGACTTTCTCACAGTGAAAGATCTCTTCTTACATGATATTGCCGTAAATCATCTATTCTTACCAACAGAAGCTTGGACGAATAATCTACAAGTTAAGATCTAATAAATATCTAAAGCACCTCTAATCCCAGAGATAGCAATAGGGACTCCCATTCATCAGGTCTAAGTAATGGCGGTACGTAGATTTACTCGGTGGCCAGGAATTATCTCATCTACGCTAATTGCGATCCTCACACGTTGAATATTTTAGAAGCGTATCGTTCCATCGGGGAAATGGATGATTGGGTAGAAAACAGGTTGTCTGGCTGGTACGAAGCACTGGCATATTTGAACAAACAACAGGGAATTTTACACAGAAAACGGGGTAAATAAAGAAATTGTTTGTAAAGAAAGTTTCAAAGGCTAATGATGTCCTGAAAATTATATAAATGGTGCCGTCTCTCATTACGATCGAAATAAAAAGTTTAGTTTAGCCTCATTTTTAGTTCTGCTAAATTTTTTCAGTTTCGTTTTGCCGATATCTGAATTCACACCATTTTTTTTATTTGGCCTATTTCGTCCCACTGCTGGGCAAAGGCCTTCCAAACTTCTCAGTCTTTTGCAGACTCCCACCACTCCGGGTCAAAAGCTACCAGATCGTCCCGCCACCTTTTACGTGGCCGACCCCATCGACACCAATAGCTTTGTAAAATTTTCGACAAGTTAGTGGCACATAATAAAATCTAGCCTAGATACCGGTTATTTTAGCTATTTCGTTTCTAAGATAGTTTTATTGGTACAAAAAAAAAGTTAGTAATATATTTGTCCTGCAGTCCTACATAATCATCATTATCAATGGCTTTTACATCCACGAAGAATGTTTTTTTTAGAGTATGTTTTTTGGCACTTAAGTAAATGACTTGTAAGGCCTATACGGGAACGACAGATGCGGCCGCAGTATTGGAGACACTATGCTATTGTTACGAGGAATGTGATTTATTTTATTTGTCTCGTGTAAGTGAGGTACCTAGAAAATAACATAAATGGATTAGGATTCGTTTCTTATTGTTTAGTAATTTACTATCAAAATTTAGAGTCTTATAATGCTGGGATATGGCTGATTGTGATATTAGTAATAATTACTTCATTTTGTAAAATTGATATGTTAATAAAAGTACTGCCAATTTTTATCGATATGTTTTATTATACACCCCATCACTAGAAACTGGTGCTCAATGGGGTATATAGAATCAAATTTTATTTTTTGTTCCCCTTTGAGCACCACGTTAAAATATTGATTGGTGCTCAAATGGGAATGCCTTTGGTGCTCAATGCATAGGTGCCCAAAAAATATGTGCTCAAACGGGAATACTTCGGAATCCGAGCGCCCCTTTAGATATTGGTTAAATTAATAATCGAGACAGTTATACTCATCCCGTCTATGGAACAAAGCGGAAACTGATCCATTCATGGATTAGCAAAGTGGATCAGGGTGAAATAGAACCTGTTTTACTCTTGTACTGGCTCAAGACTTGTTTTGGACAAAATGCAGTATCCACCAATACAGCCCGGATTACCACTAATTCACGTGCAGAATAAAATACAACGCTGTAAAGTTATCAACAAGAATGGGACCTAATGGGCCGCAAGGGACCAAGTTCTTTAATGGCCACTCGTAAATTGGATGAAAATAATTAAAATCGCACGTCCGCACTACTGCTTGCGTGGAGGACAGCTAGTTCATTTCATATGTGGACAAAAACCGTTGTTTGACAAAATCCGCTTCGGCACCGGATTTATCAATAGCTAATTTGATAACGTACTTGGCCAGTACCTAGTATGTTATCAAATTCGTGTATTACATTACTTACACCTTAATTTTTTAAAAGTTGTCTGTTTTTTTGTCTCTGGAATTTTATGATGTTAAAAGCTTTCATCTTCAGAAGTGGTACATTTTTAGACGTAGGCAGATTTCGAGTGAAAAGACGTTCCCGACACTAATTTTTTTGAATTTATTTTCTTGCACCTTCTTCACGCCGCCGCGCCGCCACATGCCGCATGAGAAGGCTAGCTCTATCGCGAGTAGTATATATATAGTGAACTGACTGCATAAAACAAAGCTGTGCCCTTGCAGACCAAAACACGACCATTAGGAGCGAGTGGATTCGGATGGCACAAAGGGTTTTCCGTTCGATGAATAGGATCGTTTTATAGTTGGATGTGCAGGACCGATATAGGGACACTTAAATTGTCGGCGCGAATAATTTGAATCGCTTCCGATTTATGCTTGTAAGGACAAACAAATAAACCTGTCCACTCCGACCAGCTAAACCATCAGCTAAAACGACCAACTAGTTGTTCAAAACAAGTATATCTCTAAGTGTAGGTATTAAACATATTTTCATAGGAATCTAGAGACCTTACTAATTTCGGTTCTGACCTAGGTAAAGGATGAAAGGTATTCAAAAAAATTTGGTACAAATTAAGAATAGAAAGAAATTAGAACTCGGTACGAGATAATTTATATATTTTGAATGTGCGATGTTCGGAAATATTTGCAAGCTCCCGAAACATTGTTTTCTGCATCTACGGATGCACATAATAGTTGGAAGTGAAATTTTTAACAATACTGTAATAACTTAAAGAAAATCCTTTGACTATCCAACAGCTATGTCAGTCTAGCTTGACTTTTTACTATCAACAAGATAATCTTCAACTACTTTTTCACAACATCCATCATAGCATTAAGTATGTTGACTGGCATGAAATGAAGCTATTTTGGATCGACAGGCTATCTATCAAACATCCTCAGGATGCGTGACGCAGGCTCCAAGGTTTATCTTTGAGCACCATTGGAGCGGGTAATAGCTATTTACCTGATAACCATAGTAGAGGAGGGGACAGAATTACAAATTTGAATTCCTTAGGACAGCATAAGATAAAAATAAACTAGAAAGGCCGAAAGGCCGCGGTGGCGCTAGATAGACACGTAGAACTGTTTGATTTTACTTCAAGTCAATTTTTTTGATTTTAATTATACCAACCTAATTCAAAACAAGGTGTAACTGTGGGACAGATAGAAAAAAATATCTAAAGTTCTAAGATTAACTTATACTTACTTAGCTAATATAAAACAAAAAACCATTGTGACGTTAATTTCAGATCTCGTTTAGTCGATTGTTTTTTTGTTTTGTATGGTAGAATCCCATTGAAAGTACAATTTTCATGGATGTAAAATACTGCACACGCTGTTATACTATGTCCATGTTCGGATTATCATGTCTTTCATTCGATTTTGATTCTTTTTGCGATACAGCGGATTACAGGGGTCGACCGCTTGTCGCAATTCCAAAAATATTTTTAAATAGGTTTTTTTTCCTTTTTGTTTGTTTTTATCAGTAAGCTCTCTGATTTGATGATGATTTAGTTCCACTTTATTTTGAGAGTAGGTCCATTTACACCTTAGTTATGTAATGTAGGGTATTCTTCTCAAACAAAAGGTTGCAAATGCGTTCGTTTTGGGATTGTTTAATAACAATAAAGCTAAAATCCTTAGGCTTGATAATGTTGCCGATAGCGGTCAAATAAATAAAAAATATTTGAATAGGAAAAGATTCACCCACACCAAAACAAAATTTCATTTATATTAAACGCGATTCATGTCTAAAATAAGTATCTACACTCAGCTGAGGATTGAAAAGCCCTAAAGAATTGCCTCATGCGAAATAATTTAACTTTGAAACGAGTTCTTTGACTAAAATTAAAATAAAATTCGTGTCTTCTTTCGGCAACTTCGCACCGCAGCTCTCTATTGAAATCGGAAGATTATTCATTAAATGATACTTTAACCGTTTTCAAATTACGGGGCCAACCGAAAACTTTACTTCAAATTGGTAAATAATTATAATTATCACTGTGGTTCCCTTTGGTGATTCGCAAAAAGGCAGAAGTACAACTTTTCGGAACGCCCTCACGGTTATTAAAATTTTCTAGCACAAAACGGTCAAAACTTTTCCAAGCTTATCAATTTTGTACTTTTGAGCGTTGACTTTAAAGCCAAAATTCCATTGATACATTTTCCGGATAACGATCAAAGAGGAGTTTGATTTTGCGGCGATAATTGCGGCGAATCCTTAATTATTTCGAGGGTAAACTTTTACCGAAGTTAATTTGACGCTGGATGTAGACTCCATTTAATGGACACTCGTTTGTGACTCTCAATTTATTTGGTTGACTGGAATTCTCATTAAAATCGAAGCTCTGCTAACGAGAGAAAGCTTTGATACTCCAAACTAAAGGTAAGTAAATTTAAATTTCATAGTTCAGTCTGAACCGTGTATTTCCATGCAAAATATTGTTCGAAATACAAAGCAGACGGGGCGGTGTACCGTTCCTGCAATACGAAACGTGCGGTATACACAACTTTGATGCGAATTTATATCACATCCTACCCTTTTAGAATTCCCCTCGCAAATCCAGCGACATAGGTATACTAAGTAGACACCTAGGTAGACACAGCTGGGGTGAGGGAAAGGGAAGTAATTATAGGGGGAAACATCAAGTGTGTCAGTGAGTGTGTGACAAAAATGCAGGGGCTGTTGAAGGAAAGTGTGCCGCCACGCATCGGTTCACTATGTCAGTGCTGATCTTCTGAAGACGGATGTGGGTATCTGTGTTATTTTGGGGGATCTCTTTAGGTACTTTGAGAGGCGTTTGATGCTGTTTGTTTGGAGATTTTATACTTGAAGTTATTATTTGATGAGAATTAACGTGAGCAGGGCAATGCAGCCAGCGTCTTGGAGATGCTTCCGACTGGTATTGAGTTGAGCTACCTGTAGATTGTTTGCAACAGTCTGCAGTTAGCTCAATTGTTAATACTAGTTTAAATTTTTTGATTGTAATTTTCTTTGTTAAAAAAGATTCTCTTAATCAACAACGTGAGTGTTTAAAATAAATAAGATATTATAGGAACTTGAAATCTGAATCGAGGAAGCGTGATAATTTTCAATAAAGATCTTTAATAGTTACATTATTGTTAAATTTGTCTAAATCTTTCTCTGTCCCTGTAACTACCTACTTGAAATCAACCGTCAATGTATCATTTACGTACGCTATTTAGCTTTTCAAATTCAACCAAAATCCAACAATCAACGTTCCAAATTTTTACTTTTATTGTTACACACAAAGCAACAAACTACAGGCTAGACGTAACAAAAGCAGCGAAACCAGAAATTCTCCATCACACGATTGTCAAAAGCAAAATCGGGATCAAAATTGCAAGTTTTTAATATGGCTGTATGTATGGTGAAGGTATTCATCAGTGTGATTGTATCGCCGCTTGGGGCCGGCTGTTGCCAAGCGAGGGGTGCAGGACCTAGGAACCAAGAGTCTTGGACGCGGCTTTCACAATTTTTGGTTGGGATTATTTTGAAATTTTTTATTAATAAAGAATGTTTGACCTCTGACTTAAGGCTAGGTATTCCTGCAGCAGTAGGCATAAGGGCCACCGCATGCCTGCTAAGCCGCCGAGCTCGTGTTTTTTTAAGTTATTGAAAAAAATTGAATAGTGATTAAGAAAATCATCTTAACAAGTCAAACTAAGTGAACTTGTTTAGAAATATTAAGTGTCTTTAGTTAAGTACAAAAAAAAGTAAAATAGCAATAGTCTTAATATTGAAAAAACATCAGAAAAAGGGGTAACTTTGGGTTTTATTTCTGTCGAGTGAAGTTTATTAGATTTTGTAACTGAATGCGACTTTGACTGGACGAGATCCATAAGTACCTAATATTTTTTTTTCAGAATTTAAAACACTATTTTCTAAGTCTCAGATGATTTTAAAAATCACAAAAGTGAGGCGTCTGCTGGATTTGAGTCGTTTCTTGTCCGCACGATAGAGACGCTGTACCTACCTAATTATCGTTAATAACGTCAAATAGACTTACTCCTCAGATTCTAGTCTTAAGATAGACTGCTCTTCGGCCATTAGTGAAAAATTGTTTTTATTTATACACAAAAGCCGTCGCTGATTTAGTTTTCGATTGGATTGTCGTCGGTAAATCTGCCGTTGTTGTATTATGTAGATTGTAATGACAATGTTCTTCGACTCACGTGACACTTTTCGTGAGACGCTGAGAATAGATATTCGTGAGACGTTGGGAACAATTTTTATGCAAGCTAAGCAGTTTGGGCGAAAAAGTCTTCTTCTTAGTTTTACTTATACATTTAGAAAGTTTAGAGGAAGTAGTACTGACTCATTTGTTTTAGTTTGCAGAAGATACTCCAAAAAATTGCACCTACAAAGTTTAGCACTTCCAAGTCATCCAGCACTATAGACGCCCTATAGGTATGATTTTCTGCAGATGAAGCTAGGGGATCTGAGTACATGCGTTGCTAGGTTACGAGTCCCCCAAGGTCAGATTTTATAATCATATGTATAGTAGCTATGGTTTACAGAGGGGACGATGGATCGATTTATTGCGTCTCTGTTTAGGCTAAAATTTTGATGGCTTGATTGAGATACGCAAATGTTTTAAATTGGAATTGTACTAAAGCGATCTTAGGCTACATTTGTATTTTGTTTGGGAAGAGTGGAGCTGCCAGTTTCTGAAGTGATAATGTTCTTTGTTCAAAATTGCTGCAAGGCGCAAAACATGTTGTGGCTACCTGTAAATTAGAGTGCACTTGTTTTAGGTTTTGTAATTTTGAGATATCTTGTGTTACTTCTGGTTGGTGGCTAGATAAAATAAATAAACAATAGAATAATTTCTTATATTCGCATACTTAAATCTGAATGCATAGTTTAACTCGTACAAAATAGCGATAAAAAGTTTTTTGTGTCTGGTCCGTTCAAAACTGGTTAAGTACGATCAATGTATCTCCGGCAAAGGCTAGATCGAACCGCTTTATCAACCAAAACCGATCATCAATAATGAATCTCATTGTTCAACCAACGTATACTACTCATCTACGTATTTGTGTGCTATATTAATGACAATTTCGCGCCCGACCGGCCACGATTGGACTACGTTTGTACACCGTTTTGTGTTCAACATACACGGTTTATCCAATGGGTTACTCTTCACCATTGATCGAGAATAAAATCAGAGCCATGATGGACTGATACCTTATTCATATTCATATTTATTTATTGCAATCACTGTGTACATTTTTAGGTATTAGTATCTAAGTAATGTATAAGAGACACAATGGTACCCTAGCAGGGCGTGGCAATAGGTACTGAGAGTGGAGGTGGACCGGGTTTCTATAAGAATCTCTCGTTAGGTTTTAGCAGGAAAATATAATTCAATAACTTATGTTTTTAGTGAATATGATTGGCATAAGTATAATTCAATAACTTATGTTTTTAGTGAACCTGATTGGCATAAGTATAACATGGCAGTTTTGTACAATTTTATTCATTACAACATTATTCATACATTGAGCAGGTTCGTACAATTTTACGGAATTTTTGGTTCGCAGCAGTCAAAAAGTTAAGCGAATGGTAATTTTTTTTTTTGTATTATATATTTTTCAAAGCTGGCAGAATTGTCTTCTGTTTTTCATACAATGATCCACGGTGAAGTAACAAAAGCAGGATTCCAGTATACGAAAATATAGCTGTGTGGTGCCGGCTTAGAATTTGCACCCTAATTCTCCACGGTTGTCGTAAGAGGCGACTAAGGATATCCACCAGGGGCGGGCAGCAGTGCCCCCTGCAGTACAATTCTACCACCGAACTGCGATCCCCAACCCGCATGCCCAGTGTGGGGATAATGGGCACTACCCCTATGTGATAAAATCCAATAAGGCGCTTATCAGGGGAGGCCTGCGTCCAGCATTAGACTATCATAAGCTGTTGAGGTTGAGGAGTATACGAAAAACATAAGGGGATCGCGCCCAATTTTAAAATGTAGTTATACTTCTTACTCAATACTCAATCATTTATTGCATTCTATATGACAGTGTACAGAGGTGTTTATAATCTACATAATTAAGTATCACAATAGACCATGCTGGGCACGCAATATGTATGGAGAGAAAGGAGGGCGTCATTGTGAACTGGATAAGAATATTTACTCATTTACATATTTCTTATTTTTCATTTAAATATTCGTCAATTGTGTAATAGGCTTTTGTGATTAATAAAAGCTTTAACTATTATATAATTTTTTGTCGTTTTTCTCATTTAGCAAGCTAGCTGCAGCTTAGCTAGTTAATGACTTACCAACAAAGTCTTAAATCTTGTTTTAATAGTTCATTTTTTTACTTAGGCTTGTAGAAGCTGTCAAATTATTGTGATGGCTCAGCCAACATGAAATTGCACTTTATGGCCTATACTCTCCCAGTCTCTGATTTTGGAACTGTTTTCATCAGCTCATACGTTCTCTAAACAAGCGGGTTTTGCCGTAACCACCACGCTTGGCAGGCAAATTAGTGGGCATTGGGGATGTTAAAAATACACAGAAGGAAGGCGATGCCCTTTTGTTTTTATTTAAACTTCTAAACACTGTAACCGGGATCCGTTTCTGAAACTACTTTATTTACTTTCTTGTCGCCACGGATACTGGGATCAGCGGGTAGAAATATTTTTTTTGTTGGAAACCGATCCCGGTTTCAGTGGATACAAATTGGCGGGATCAGTGGCTAATTCCATCTGCTCCCGGTATCTGTGGACACAAACCCCTTCCTCTGGCCTTTCTGGTTCCCTTAGTAAACGTCGGAGTTGGCGAGATCCATTCTTACGCCATGATCGATACGGCCAATCTTTGAACTGATGCAGATGGCTGGATTAACATCGAGCCATCGTGGATCGGAGTAACGCTGTATGTGGTACTCTAGATTTATTTCATTACTTGTTTTTTATCCCCATTCGAATAAATCGTGATGCGGTGACGGCGAGTTAATTAATAATTTATGGACCATTGGGAGCTTAAATTAAAGAAATTGTTTTTTTGTGTAATATTAGCCTGGGTTTTTAATAAAAAGTTCGACATTAGATAAATAAGTGGGTTCATCATTGTAATTTCTAAGGCTGGTTTCTCATTGTTAGGTTTATGATGATAGAGATGAGTCTTTGGAGAACCTAACACCATCTATGGTTTACACACTACACCAAATTCTACAACTTTGCCTACGAAGTCAACTTTGCTTGGTACAACTTCTGATGGTGTTTACAACATCCCTATTTTTTTGGGCATAAAATCCGCGTGTGGACAATTTGTGACGATTTGTGCGAGTCGCGCATTTTTCTCCAAATGTCACCGCTTTATTTACGAGGGGCCCGTTGTTTTAATACCTTTTCATTAACAATTTTAAGGTTCACTTTATTGAGGTCATAAATAACTCTCCCAGTCCGACAGGAGTAATGACAAAAAATCTAATTTGCAGGACGAAATTAGCAATGGTTTTTAATGTCCGTAATTTGTATTAGTATGAAAGAAATTAATCTAGGCTGTAATAAATGAATGCTCGGTTTAACAGCTATCGTAAAATTATAGAGTTAAAAAAGAAATGGCAAAAGAGAATCTATAAACTGCAGTCAAAGTTCGTCACCAAATGTTTTGGTATTAACTGTTTGTATTGTTGTTATAAATAAAAGTATCTGTAAGTATTTCTCAATCAATTTTTGACGTAGTTAGTTTAATCTTCGCCCTAAAAGTTATAAAGCGCTAAGCTGGCCAATTCAAGTGTGTCCGTGAGTCTTTCACTATTACTATATTCGCGGCTCATTGGCTGCATTTTGATGACGAATAAAAAAGAAAGAAAATGAACCAAGGATACTCTCATGACCAGATCTGAATTGACCAGAAGAAGCCAACCGATCTCAAACACGGCCAATAAAAGTTCCACTTATAAATAAAAGCCGGAAGCCCCATTTATCCTTATAATCGAAATCTTATTTCATAAAGGCAATGCCCCGTGAATACGAACTCTCACAAAGGCTATTTGATCCACACTTCAGCAACGCACGGACGAACGCCAACGGAAGTGTATTTCAGTAGTTTATTGAATTGTCTGTGATTTGGACTGTGAACTGGCTTTGTTGTCCGCGGATTTGATCGAGTTGAATCTAGCCAGTCCTTGCTATTAGATACTCTACCCAGGAGACTTTTTATAGGTACAAAGTTGGTTTCATCTTGCCCTAATTGCGCTTGTGTATAACAGCATACCGGGCCTTGTAGTTGCACAAATACTAGACGGTGAGACCGCTATATTTGTGTGCGCCTACCGTGTTAACAACTCATAATATCTATAATGCTATTTCCGGAGAATCCTAGTTTGTAGGTAAACCTAACTTCGGATTTATGGGACTATTAACTAAAAACCTTTTTAGACAATAAACGATATCTATCCATCTTTGTAACAACGTATATCTATCTATATATACCGGTACCGGTCCGAGTTACGCTACAATCTTTGTAGCGTACAACATAAAATTTTTACATCAATAACATTTTAAACACTTATTTTACCAACGTCACTATTATTTCCCAATAATTTCCTTCGTATTATTAATATTATTATCTATCAATAGTCGTTCCACCCCATCATATCCAAATTTTATGAAAGGTGTGGTACTGAAACTAGGCATACATTTACCTTGCCATGCAAACCACTTCACCTATACTACCTGCAGGCTAGTTTACCATAAAATATGCTTATATATAAAAAAAACTTCCATATTAGTGATACATAGTACCTCAACTCCCATGTCCGACTGTCTGTCTGCCCATTCAGCTCACGTACGTTCCTTTTTTCAACAGACTGTGTGCCCAGACTGAAATTACAGTGTTTTTCGGCGCATCCCTCTATTTTGATTCGCCATTGTATGTGTTTACGCAGCTTGTTACGTCTAGAATGTTGCGGAATTTGCCAGGATATTTTTCGTAACATCAAATAGTATTTATTCTCTGTAGTATTTTTCTCATAGTACTACATAATTTTGTATCTTAAGGATCCGACGATGGATGAATTTCCTATACAAACGTAGTACCTATCAAAATGATTTATAATTTGAGCATATTTTCACCATGGTCTGCTATTAATTGTATTTAAATAGTATTTATATAGTTCCTGCAACAAACTTCTTTCAAAATACTTTTCTGAAATAAAAATAAACTTAATCGCATTTTTACATCAAAGAAGACATGTTTTCTCAGTATTTGTGTAGATAATTTTTTTGAAAAAAGCTTGTGGCGGGCACCTAAATAAATACTATTATGAATATTATGATACAAATAATTGCAAACCACGATGAAAATATTCTCAAATTACAAATCATTTCGGATGAATTTCCAATACAAACGTGAGTAAGTTTGTATTGGAAATTCATCCGTCGTCGCCGGATCCTTAATATAAAACCGGTTGCACACTTTCTTATTAATAGCATAGTAGTTTAATTTGAACTAGCTAATAGGCAATAATGGAATTAAACTTATTGATAAAGACCTATTTGCTAAAACCGGGCTGAATTTATTAAGACACTAGCTGACCCGCTCGCGATTTCATTCGCGACTTCGACGACTTTGGTTTAAAAAACTTTGTTTTTTTTAGACAAAAGAAATTAGACCGAAGCTACGATCAAGGAGTATTTATATACCCTGGGGAGCGATTTCTTCCGTCCACGATACCAAGACCGAACCTGCGACACCTGTGATACGTGATTGACGTGTGACACCAACACCACATTGACATGTTTATTTTGCAACGCCGTTACAATTTTAGCAATTTATTCATTTTCATATTGAAACTACTCGATAATCCGAATTTTCCGCCTACCTGTCGTCTGTTGTTTGCCTCAGTGAGGCAAATTTCTGACGTCATATGATCAGTTGTGTCCAAAATGGCGGCACATGCCCATCTGAGTAACCACATGGTGGTTAGCAACAGACAGGGGTTTGGCGAACTTATAAATCAATATTTCACTGAATTTTTGTATTTGAAGCCTAATCTTTCTATAAACATGATGAAATAACCATTTCCTATGAACCTGATGAAATAACCTACTTAATAACCTAACTTTTGAGTATACTCAAATTTGTGTCAGGTTAAAAACCACAATGTGGCGAGCTTGAGGCGAACAACAGATCGGCTCATATCTGTGGCTCGCCTCACTGAGGCAAACAACTGACGTCACATGTGCCGCCATCTTGGACACATCCGACGACAGGATAAGTTGTCGACTCGGATCGACTAATTTTTTACGCTCTTCAATTTGATGTGCATTTCGTTCGAGTCTACCGTAGACCGGTCCGAAATTATTAATATGTAGATGTGTCATTCAAAAAAGGTAATCGAACAATTACATGTTAATTGACATTTTCGACGGAAGTTTAATAAATTTTACGTCAAAGTTAACCAACGAAGCTGCTTAGTATATGTATAGTTAGCTCTCAAATAATTAAAACGAACTACATAATTAAAAACAAAGAACGCTGAAGTGAATTTCGAAGAACATACTTCAAATTTTATTTAAAACACCGCCACTCTTACACAAACAAATCGTAAAGCAGGGGCATAAACATGAACACCTTACTTGATTCAAAAGGAAATTGCTTATTTTACGTCAAAGTGACGGGTTTATTCGCAGTCTTTTACATTATCCGTTTGTAAATAAAAACACTTTTACGACGCCTTGAATAGTTAAAATTACGAGTTGCAGACTGGAATCGATTCGAGGTGAGCGAGCACCTAGCAAACTGTAGTCGTTTCCAACTATAACATTTTGAGACAACTCTATCGTATCTGTGTAGTATTTTTGAAAGGCCCATTAGTAAATATGTTAGGAAATACGGGATGTAGACAGGGTTATTGGTAATTCACTAACATTGCGTGAACTGTAGGTTCTGCCTATCATGACGCCAGGTCTAATAGGACCTGGCGTTTTCACACTTTGCTAAGAATTATCTTAGCTTGGCATCTCAACCTCACCTCAACAGCTTATATTGGTCCACTGCTGAACGCAGACCTCCCCCTAATAACCGTCTTATTAGCTGTTATCTCTTGGGGGGTAATGACCGTTATCCCCACGCTGGGCATGCGGGTTGGGGATCGCAGTTCGGTGGTAGAATTGTTGTGCAGGGGGCGCTGCTACCAGCCCCTCCGGTGGATATCCCTTAGTCACCTCTTACGACACCCGCGGGAAGAGTTGGCATTGGTAGAAGGTATTTAATAATCATTCTTTCGAGAGGCTTTATTTGAAAAGACACTTAAAAACGGCTCTGTCATGAATTAACAGTGGGTTTGGGAGTGAGAGATTGGTCTTTAGTAATTCACCGGGTCACGGACGAACGTGTTTTTTCATTTTGTATCAGAGGTGATTTACAAAAATAATAAGAAAAAAGACCTGGCGTCTTCACGAACGTGTTCGTTATAATGGGCAAAACCAGCATTTCACGAAGTGTCAGTGAAATACCAATAACCCTGTATATCGCCGCCGGATCGTAGAATCAGCCCAGTTCAGTTCAGTTCATTTATTCCTTTTTGATACAATCACGTACACTCGGAAAAGTCATAAATATTGGTATGATTACATACAAAATTCATCAGCAAAAGCTTCGTCAATATTATAGAAGGATTTACAAAGCAAAAAGCTTCTGATTGCCTTTTTCTAAAATGGCTAGGCCGATTGCCAAACGGTTAAATTCAATTGATTGCCTATGCGGATCGATAAACAATATGCCATCTCGTCGAATGAAATTTATTAGGTTTTCCCAGAAAATCATCTATCGACCTTGCCATTCCACAAACGGGTTGATTCTACAGTCAGCTGTGCGATTAAGCTAAAATCTCCCATTCAATGGATCACCATCCGGGGAGAGTGGATATTTACCGATTTCGGTTTCCGTCACATGGTACAAAAACAAATAATATACTATTTTCTGTCTGGATAGTGCCGACCGACGACGAACCTGTCATTCGTGTTCAAGGTTTTATTTTTATTTATTTATTATTTAAGCTACTTAACGTAAAAACCTCATACTTATGTTACTCACACTTGATCTTCTTTTGCTTGATTTGATTACTCCAATATGTTTACTGTTTGTAACTTCAAATCAGAGTTGCTGTAATCGAGCAAAAAAAGGTCGTGTGAGTTTGACTTGGGTTATAAATCTTGACGTATGTATTCGTAGGTGTATCAAGCATACTATTTTCATACATGTGAATCGACCTTAACGCAAGACATTAAGTTCCTGTAGCCATTAGCCATTATGTAAGGGCCCTTTTATAACAACTAGGTTCCATATTAAGTGTGTTTTGTTTTTCTGTCAAATGTTGTTAAGTAGTAATACATTTTATATAGGCACATAGTAATGTTTCTTTGTCAATCAGTTAGCTCAATTGTTTCAATTGTAAATACTTGTATAATTATCTTTGTGAATAAAGGCTATTGCCCTAAAGAATCACCACGTATTATTTTATTATAGAGGTTTTGAATATTATTATTATAAAGATTATTTAAAATAAATAGGATACCCAGTGGAATGTGTTGTTAAAGTTATTATAAAATCTGTCATACACGTAGGTATAGACAGCATAAAGTTTATCTCGGCACACCTGTCTAAATTCCAAGCTCATATCAAAACGCAACAGAGCGAAAACGAGAAATCATTGAACCAAAAGGAGCTGATAGACAAGACAAGATATAAATAACTTAGTAAGTAACAATTCTTCCAAACACGATCGTCGCGAAAGGCCGTGGGAAAGTCACCATCGGCGTCTGAAAACATTGCTCTCAAATACTCAAAGACTCTGTTTGGTACCTTAAAGCATGGTTTATAGAGAAAGAGTTTTTAGAAGCTTTTACCCGACGCGTTGAATGTTTTTCTTATTTTGAAGGAAACATACAAGGAATTCCAAAGAGTATCTATAGTATTTTTATGGTAAATAATAATAATAATAATAATGCTGGACAATTCACACAGCATTATCTAGCCCTAAAGTAAGCAGAGCTTGTGTTATGGGTACTAGATAACTGATATACTTAATACACAATACACTACATAGATATATATTTTTTACTATACATAGAAAACATCCAGAACGCCCTGGACAAATGTCTACAGATCGTGCAAACATTTGTCCTGAGGCGGGAATCGAACCCGCAACCTCCTGCGTCGCAGGCAGACCTTCGCCCGCTGCGCCACAGAGGTCGTCGTAAAAAAGTATCTATAGAATTGAATTGAATTGAATAATGTATTTATTTTCTCTTACAAATGTTAATGTTTTTCAATTCTTGGCTTAAGCTTAATTTATATCTAAATATCTTGTGTTGCAAGAGACTGGTGCCCGAGAGAGGTTTATAAAACCTGTGGTACGGGTCACCAGGACATTCCGTCTTAATTTGGGGTACCTACATAAAAACAGACTGTAACAACTACTTGTTCCAAAAATAACAATAAATTGGACCAAGCTAGTATAAAAAAAGCAGAAAATAAGTAAGATCCCACTTATACATGTTTTTATGAAAAGAAAGAGTTAATGGAAACGTTAATTGAAGGAAATCTGAAAAATATGTTCACAAATTTCAGAAATTTAATGCACACTCCGTGGGCGTACTTTTGTAAAAATAAAAATACTTAATTCATTATTTACTTAATGGTTTATTTACAACGAGTTTTGAGTGGACCGAATCAAGAAATAATAATTCTCGATAGAAACTTTACCACCCTTTTTTACCCCCTCAGAGGATTATTTTTGAAAATTAAAGATAAAAAGACTAGAACCTAAACTATGTACCAAATTTCATCTAAATCGGTTTTACAGTTACGGAGGTTTGTGGTAACAAAAATTCACACAAACATTCGCATTTTTAATATTAGTAGGATTTCTAATTTTCCTTGTCACTAGATGCCATGGGCCAGGTGGACTGGAAGGTGCACTTTTATTATTTTTATATTAAATAATAAAATTGCGACAGGTTGTCCTATTTTTAGGGTTCCGTACCTCAAAAGGAAAAAAGAAACCATTAAGGCGGTACCCTACCTCGTTATTGTGTGAAGAGGATAGGCATAGGATTTCGCGTTCACAGGAGCGGGACAGAGCAAAGCGGCTTAAGCCCAAAAATCAAGTTTTTAGTAGTTATTTGCTCCCCACAAACATTAGAATAGTTAATTGAAAAAAAGGCAACATATAAAATGTTCTTTATACTTAGCTTAATTACTATGCTTAATCTCAAGATCGTATCATCTGTATTTATTGAGAAATTAGGGTTTTAGTAAAAAATTAGAGGTAACTTTGCGATTTTTTTCTATCGAGAAAATTTTATGGAATCGTGTTTTCGAAACATATGATCGATAGAATAAGTCCTGAACTTTACCATATATAAATTTCAAAGTTAAATATTCAGTAGTTTGGAAGATATGGAGGTCCGACGGAGTTGAAAATAAGCAATTTGAGGGTAGGTACCCCCTTAAGGTTCCTTTTTCCTTGTCACTACGTTATCCGTCTGTCTGTCTGTCTGTCTGTCTGTCCATCTGTCAGCCCTCTTTTCTCAGAAACGCGTAGAGGTATTGAGTTAAAATTAATATCAAATACGCATATTATTTTTAACCTCCCATAACCTCTTGAAGCTGTGATATAAATAAAACTTCTAAGTCAACGCAAATAAAGTTTCGGCCGTTTATGTCCGAATATTTTGAAATTTCCAAGGAAATCACAGCACACAAAACCTCTACGGTACTTCCGTAGACCTAGAACCGTGAGATTTGGCAAGAAGCAAGATCTTATAGCACAGGTAAAGGTAAAAAAATCCGAAAATTATAAACTTGTAGTTTATTCATTTAAAAAAAACTTTTGATTCTCGCCATGGACCAAAACCTATAGGGTACTTCCCGTAGACCTAGAATCATGAAATTTGGCAAGAAACAAGGCCTTACAATTATACGGAATCCTTAGTGCCCGAGTCCGACTCGCATTTGACGTTTTCTTTTTTATTTACCTCGTTTGTGTACATCATTGTAAGCCTTCTTTTTCTAAGTTCTTCAACATGACTTTGCAATCGATTGACACAGGTGTAAATGATTGTATGCTATTTGCAATCTATGCTATTTGCGATCTACAAACAAAAAGGTATAATAATGACATACCTTTATGATTGTAGGTCGTAGGTATTGATGTAGATTCAATATTCATATAAGTAGCAGCTTCAATATTAACTTAATTCATTTTACAGCAAAGAGTCCGATATTTAAAATATAGATACAGGATGATGAAGGTCATAAGAGTGTGTTTTATTAAATTTTTGATTATATTAAAAGTGTACGCATTTGAGAAAGATGAGCTCTATGCGGTTCCAGATACGGTTATGAGTGAGATATTGCACCTTGATACAGCGATAAATAGTCCCGTATTTGGGGACACCTTGTTTTCCTCAGATATTAATCAATATTGGTTTTACTCCAGGTAAAAAAATGAATTCTTGCAATGAGAGTTTAATGATTTTGTCCATCGAAAGCGTAGACTAAGTTTTGAAGTAACTATCGACGATTGAAAAATCAAGTAGCAAAAGATTTTTTAGAAATTATTAACAGTTTTTATTTAATTTATCAAGTTTAGGATGAGAATAAAAGTGAAATAAATTATTATGATATATTTTCAGTGATAATCCAACGGAGGGGCAACGTCTAGTGTACAAAGATAAAGAAAGTGTTCAAAAGTCTAATTTCGATAAAAATAAAAAAACTTTAATCCAAATACATGGATGGTTAGGATATTATGAAAACCCAATAAACCAAAATATGACTAAAGCAGGTACCTATTTAACTTTGTACAGTATTATCAAATTTTAGGTTTAAATAACTTTATTCGTAAGCAAACACAACATACACATACACAAATTAATCTAGGTTTTACAATATTTAAGCGTGCTCCACAGTCTCGCGAGAATCTCGCGAGAAGGCGAGAACAACACGAGAAACGTGAGTGTGGAACCGATTCACATGTTCTTCGCACGTTCTCGCCTAGTTCTCTGCTTTTTGTCGGTTTTTGACGCGAGACAAAGAGCGCAAAAACGCGAGAACAGGCGAGAACATTTTATTGACTCCACACTTGCATGTTTCTCAGTAGCGATCGACTCGCCGATCGAAACAGTTGTGCGTTCCGTTTGGGTTCGATTCTCGCCTCGAGACAAATGTTTGTACGATCTGCAGATATTTGTTCAGGTAGTTCTGGATGTTTTCTATGTATATTAAAAAAATATCTATCTATGTAGTGTATTGTATTAAGTATATCAGTTACCTAGTACTCATAACACAAGCTCTGCTTAACTTGGGGCTAGATAATGCTGTGTGAATTGTCCAGCTTTATTTATTAAGTTATTTATTTATAATTATAATATGCAAATGCACAAAGCAATAAGCTTGTCGCAGCAGTTACTTCCGCGTCCATCGTCATCGAGCGCGAGAACAGTATTGAGAACCTGAGAGTGTGTACCCAAAGAAGTTCTTGCAGAGATTCTCGCGAGATTCTCGTCCAGAATCTCTACGAGAATCTCGGCGAGAATGTGGAGCGCGCTTTAAACTAACCTCTGGGACCTTAAATAAATAATAACGAAATATTGTTTAAATAAATAATTATGTAATAATATTATAATACTATACTTTATAACAACAAGTAGGTACTAGTTAATTACCTACTACTTAGTTAATTATGAAATAGGTATGTCTTTTATTTTGGTGTCACTAAATATTAGATAGGTAAGCATTTCTTGTGTTGTTAATAAGTTACAGAGTATGTACATGTAATTTAAGTTAAATATTTTTAAAGGCATTCAAATTAACACATTCCTTTATGTTGTTTGGCAAATTGTTAAATAATGTAACTCCCTCTGATAATATTGTTTTATTACCATAATTAGTACGTGTTTTAGCTACTTGTAATTTTATTTTATTTCTCATGTCACATGAGAAATAAAATAAAATTACAAGTCGCACCACATGAATCATGTGGTGCGAAAAATTTGGTGAGAAACAGCGCTACACCCATACATACATGCAGGCAAAAATTGTCAAAATTGGCCAAACCTGGTTATTCAGTGGGTTGACCACCATGTAAACTTTTAATCATGCAAATAAATACCTTCATCCATTCATTCAAAGCATCCATCGTGCCACAATTACTAAAGGATTTACGTACGTCTTAGTAATTTTTTTATTCATCATTTTCAGTTCTTTCGTCCATTGATGCGGTAAACTGGAACGTTATACGTCTTGATTGGAGTAAATACGCTAAGTCACCATATCCGTCGGCATCAGCCGCTGTTAGGAAAGTTGGTGAACGTCTTTGCGCATTTTTAAAATGGCTGACAACACTAGGACTGTCATTTTTGAAGACTGTACTAGTCGGTAGTAGCTTGGGTGCCCATGTGGCTGGTTTTGCAGGGCGAACTTGTGACTGCGCAATAGGCAGAATTTCCGGTAAGATTCTAAAAGATAGAACTAATTGTATTCATGCAAATACCTATAATAAATGTAACTCTGACTGTCTGTTAGTTAGACTACTTTTAATCCTGAAAAAGCGCGTGCTAGCTAAGCCGCGAGCAGAAGCGTACTAAAAAGTAAAATAATACAATTAATATCATCAATTATCTCAAGACAGAGAAATCTGGCAAACGCGACTCCTACTCTTCAGCAGCACACATAGCCTCAACCATACCAGCCTATATTGGTCCACTGCTGGACGCAGGCCTCCCCCTCATAAGCGCCTTATTGGCTATTATCTTTTATCTCATGGGGGTAGTGCCCATAATCCCCACGCTGTGCATGCGGGTTGGAGATAGCAATTCGGTGGTTGAATTGTGAAAAGGGGGCGCTGCTGCCCGCCCCCGGCGGATATCCCTGAGTGGCGACTTACCGAGGGTGTCGTAAGAGGCGTCTAACGACAGCCTCGGGTAGAGTTGGGGTGGTGCAAATTCCAAGCCGGCACCATACAGCTAATATGCACACACCAGTTGTCTGTGTGGTGCTTAGAATTTTCACCACCCCAACTCTTCCCGCGGGTGTCGTAAGAGGCGACCAAGGGATATCCACCGGAGGCGGGCAGCAGCGCCCTTGCAGAACAATTCTACCACGGAACTGCGATCCCCAACCCGCATGCTCATAATCTCCAGCGTGGGGATTATGGGCATTACCCCCATGAGATAAAAGCCAATAAGGCGCTTATCAGGGGGAGGCCTGCGTCCAGTAGTGGACCACTACAGGCTGTTGAGGTTGAGGATAAGGATGCACACACAAGTTGCTGACTTTCACCGCTGCTAAACATTTCCCCCCCCCCCAAATGAGAGGGGTTTTTCCATATCACGGCACCTGGCAGGCTGGTTGGTGATTGCTACAGCGGTGTCGAAAATATATAGTATGTCGAAAATACATAGGTAGTATGAGGTCGGTTCCTTTAGCCGGCTGTTACGACATCCGCGGACTGAATTGGCGGGGTCAATTCTTACGCTGGCTCCGGCCACATGAGCTCCGGCTACAGCCAGTACAAACTTTGTGCTCCACGAGAAAAAGTCTGGTACACACAACACACGTTTTTAGAGCTATAAAATGCAAAGAGAAATATCTTACCAATAATATTTACATTTTCGATGAATTTTAAGCGCTAGATGCAGCGGGTCCACTTTGGGCATCGAACCCACAAAAACTTTCGAAAAGCGACGCTTGTATCGTTGATGCCATTCACACTAGCCTGTTCATGGGCGACTACAAGAATCTCATCGGCCATGCAGATTTCTATCCAAATGGTGGGAAAGAGATGGAAACCTGTGGTAGTGACTTCCGTTGCAACCATAACATGGCCGTACAATATTGGGCTGCCTCTTGGTATTGTCCCGAAAAGTTTGTTGCAAATCAATGTGCGTCGATGGACGACGTAGAAAAAGATACATGTAAATGCAAAGAAGATCATTATGGTGCATATAATCTTATTAATTTTGATAATCTACCGTAAGTATTGACAAAACACAGCATCACTTAGAAATAAGTTGTAGAAGTAATACATAATTTGGATCAAGGTGGTGAGGTGTGAAATGTCCAGTATTTTACTATAAAATCTATGAGAGTTTGACGATTTCAATATGAGTGTAAGCGGGTTAACTACGAACCCTATTTGTGTTTATTTATTTAAAAAAGGGCATCACATTATGGCTTCATAGTACATTACAGCTCTTATTATTGTGTTTTTACACTTACGGGACGCCGCAGCTTTTACAAAATTATTTGCTCTACTAATCTTAATGAAACAAACAGCAAAACTAAACCTAAATATCTGATCTGCGACATGTTATAAACTTAACAAGAAACGCTTAGCTTTAGCGTGTAATAAGAACTATCTTTACACAATGGGTCACACGGAATAAACAGGACCCGTCGAGTGCGAGTGTAACTCGCGCGCCGAGGGTTCCGAACATTTGTCAACAAGTAGGTATGTACTAAAGGTACCGGTTAGAGACTTCGCAATTTAATGAATACCTAAAACTAGTAGGTACCAACCTACATTTCAGATGGATCTCTCTGCATGCTTCGGTGATAGGGGGTAGCGGTAAATCTTTCGATTTTTTTCAAAATATTTCGAAAAGTATGGAACTTTCCTGTAAAATATAGATCCATATCTACAAACGCTCCATACATTTTGATTGGATTGCTCTGCAAACTTCGGAGATAGGGGGTATTTTTTCGACTAAAGTATGAAACCTACAGAAATTTCAAAAACTGTTTTGAAATGTACAAACTAATACATTTCATTTGATATACCACTTGACGTTGTAGGTCTCTTTTAAAATTTCGACACCTCAATTTGTATGGAAAATGTGCATTTTCATTTTTATTTCATAAAATCTGTACAGGTGCACAAAATGTATCATTATTTTAAATTTCAAGTTGATAGCTGCGGTAGTTGCTGAGTTAAGGAGGGAAAAAAGGACACATGCACAAAGAGAGATCTTAAGGGTTTCGAAACCGGTCTTCGAAACCCTAAAAACTAAAGCGAAGAACAGAAAAGGGTAGGGTACCTAACAAATAAGACATAAGTATAATAATACTTATTTATGAAGTCCTACATTAGATGACAAATAGTGTTGATACGACAATGACGCTTCATCCCTTTATAAGGGATTCCTCCTTTTCTTCAGTTGTTCAAGGTGAGAGTGGTTATATTGCACTGTGCGCTGCAGAGCTTATACCACGGTAATATTATCCTATACAGTAATCCGACTTCATACAAACAGACGAAACACGAGCTATACCTACGCGCCTCGATCTCGGCATGCGCGAAGCATGCAGACAGTCGCGACTGTGCCGCAGTGACGAACGGATGGTGTGTTCTTTTTTTAACAATAACCGCGCGATTTTTTCTCTAAAAATAAGTTCAGGTACATATTTAATAAAGTAGCTGCAGGTATCTATAACCAAGTAAAAGATATTTCTTTTTCTCCAAAAAAATCTTCTAAAATTTAATAATAAAGCATTTTGTACGTCTCAGTCGAGGCGCAAATATTTTTCGGTCGCAAATATATCGATTTGTTATTCAAACATAAACACGGTTTTTTTATTAAATCTACCAATCAAAAAAAAACACGCATTTTTATTGAACACTTCCCATTCAATTCACAAAGTATTTTATTTGTTTATATAAAAAAAGTACCTACCTATATTTACAATCACAAAACTAAATGGGAACACAAAGTAGGCAAATGTAATTAAAATGCTGGAGGCGGGCAGCCCTATCGCATGTTTACCTACCGCGCGGCTGTAGGCATTTATTTCAAAGATTCGTAGGCCGAGTTCAAATACTGTATAGGATAATATTACCGTGCTTATACCCTGCGACAATTCCCAACACTACTATGGTGGTATGGTTCTCGTATGGATCTCTCTGTTTCTTAGTTTGCCCTAGCTCTGTACACTTAATCTAGGAACGGTAAACATATTATTGTAAACAGGCCTCCCGCGATACAGGCTTGCCTCGTGCGGGGACCACCAGCAACTGTATGGTCGAAATAAGTTTTCTGGCAAATAAATATTTTATCTTATCTTTTATCTCCAAAACTACAGAACAGATCAATATGAAATTTGGCATACATTTAGTATGTAGCCTAACTTAAACAATAGGCTACTTTTTCTAGGACTTTCGATTTAGGATTTAAAGAAGGGTTTGATAATTTACACATCACGTCCAATGAGAAACTAACCGATAAATAAAAAGTCCGTCTATGCAATGTTGTCTATTCATGTAAAATAGTGATTGAATTTGTGCCTTGTAAAATATGAAAATTAAACAGAATGTTCTCCAGCAAAGAAACAAAATAATTCAATTAATTGCTAGAGGTACATTCGTGGCTTCGTGTGTGAAGTCACAGATGTATTCGCTTTTTCCATGCAAATGCTCTTTTCCGTTAACTGATGTGTCCTTTAGTAAGGTACCCTACCTACCACGCTAACGAAGTTGCGGGTAACAGCTAGTAAATAGATAAAATTAAAATTTTTGGGATATTATTTGATTTCTTGGAATAAATAAATAATAAATAAATAATGCTGGACAATTCACACAGCGAACACAAGCTCTGCTTAGCTTGGGGCTAGATAATCTAGCCCCAAGCTAAGCAGAGCTTATGTTATGGGTACTAGATAACTGATATACTTAATACAATACACTACATAGATAGAAATGCCCAATAATTTTATGTATGTTGTAGTAGGTATAACTAAACACAGTTTTTGTGTCTGTTTCAGGAAAAAAGGCATCTTCCGGTTCAATACCAAAGAAGAAAAGTTTCCTTTCATGTGTAGTAGAATAGACTTTGAAAGCCATTGAAGAACTTATACTTTACTATATGCAATGTACCAATACGAAATGCCTAGGAAATTTTTGTAATATTATGATATAACATTTTTGTAAAAATACATGTAAAGTGCCTTCTTGTACAACAAATAAAATTTCACATTTCTGTACAGATATTTATATTTACGCAACTGAAAACAAAACACCAAGAGTGAGGTTTATTATCATACTTACCTATTCATAAAACTTAAGAAGGCTACGAACCTCTCCTAAATCTCAGTGGCCGGCCCATGCGGATTTGTTGTTGTTTCATGTCGAATGAAATGGGGCGCCCCATTTTATGATATGAGTGAGAAAGCGCGTCTAACCATCAAATGCAAAGCTGTGGCCGCGTGTGAGTAAGCGGTTGCAGAAATTAGAAGGAATTTCACCATTTTTGATATTTTTTCGTACTTTCCGACTCATTTTGAATAAACGACTGATTTCAGAAATATTTTTGATTACTTCTAATGTTGAATATATTTAGGATGTTTGCAGCGCGACAGATTTTCGAACAAAGGTGTCTATCATGCATAAAAAATAGCTTGAAAATGCCTCGATTTGTTGCTCAAAATATGGCAAATTAGTTTTACTCTCATTTAAAGATTATAATGTTTTTTGAAAAACTACAACGCTACAAACATAGCTATTTTTTATCCGGTTATGTATACAAAATTTCATTTAAGCCGGGCATGTAGTTTCCAAATGAATCGAAAAGTACGTTTGTATGGGGGCTAAGGTATCCGCACCGTTCTTAAGTAAAAAAGTCGTTGGCACGCTACCGAATGGTATTGACATCGATCTACCTTTAGATTGTTTTCAACGGTCTGCAGCTAGCTGAATTGTGTATTAGGTAAATACTAGCTCTAATTTGTTTCTATTATTATTTTGTAATTTTCTTAGTTAATAAAGACAGGAAAAAAGTAAAACTAAGCCAAAGTATTTAGTTTCATAAATCTGCTACAAATGCATGTATTAAACAAAATTCAAATCACACTTCACACTATCACATTATCACATCACACTAATATTATAAATGTGAAAGTTTGGATGGATAGATGGATGGATGGATGGATGTTTGTTACGTCTTCACACCAAAACTACTGAACGGATTGGGCTGAAATTTTGCACCGGTGTAGTTCTAAGCCTGGAATCAAACATAGGCTTACTTTTTATCCCATAAATCAGTTCTCATGGGATAGAAATTACTTTTAAACGTTTCCATAGAAACAAAGTTAGCGAAGCCGCAGGCATAAACTAGTGTTCTATATCCTAAGTCTTTTTTTCTTTTAAACCTTAGAGAACTCTTGGACAATCATAAAATTTTGAGTGCAGTAAAAATGAAGAACTTTATTAGCATATTCTCCGCTATAATTCGCTGACGTTCGCCTCTCAATAAGTAGACCTGACAAGTCACATAAATCATTTATTCTGTCCTCCGGCGTCTCGTAGATTAAGAAAACAATGGCTGCCAATCTATCAACAGGGCCTCCATTTAGATAGACAAAAGCAAACGGTACGACGGTACTAAGTGGACCGTTTTATATTATATTTATCTTTAATTACTACGCGGAGAAAAAGTCGACTTGAGTCGAAATAATGATGTGATCCGATGGCTTTCGCTTTGGGGGAATGAAACAATAAAGCGTTTTTCTTTTGTTTGATTTTTCTTTACGCATGCTTTATGTCTTGGTATATTTGTCGAGATATTATAGGAATATCAGCAGGAAAATATGGCTTTTGGTGTATAATACGATAGTAATAGGTATCGTGAATAATAACTTGTTACTTGACAATAAAATAGGAGAGATAGTCAGAAAATCTGGCTATAGCCAGATTTTACTAAAATATTAGTATTTTCGTTCGACATTTTATTCACTTCCCTGAGGAAGTGCTTAATTTTTCTCATTTATGTCATTCATTTGTAAAGTATTAGGCGAGTTTCACATTGATTGATGTTTTCGTAGAAAATAAAACTTAGAAAAAAATAAACTAGCCACTATAAAACCACCAACAAGTTACAACACAATTAAAGCAAGTTCTAGCTCGGACAAGTTATAAAACAAATTTTACCATCCATAACCTCAAATAAAGCATTGGCTTAAGAGTCATAAATCGCCGCTCAGGGACGGCAGGACATTATTAAAATACCACATCACTGGAGCTCTCCTAATTAAATTTCACACAAGAGACTATGCGAGTCGTTAAATTTTACAACCCTTTGAGTTTTCATCAGTGAAAGTTTATTGTCTGTTTATTGTCAGTCGACTATTCAGTTTATCACGAGGGACAATGTTTTGAATTGGTTGTAATTGTAATTTTTGGCAATCTATGGCAGAGTGAAAGTAGGTTTTAATAATAATGCTTCAAAGTTTATCGATGGTTGATCAATTTTATGCAAAAGAGACCTTTCTTCTGCGGTGGAACACCAAAAGCTTATAATGATAAATAATTTTTTTTAGTACTAATAACAATAATACTCGTATTTACGCCCACTTGCCCAAAACTACATGAATATTTATTAATTTTCGTTTCAGTTTTAATTTTTGTTTTAACCTTTGCTGTCATCTCACCGTCTTTTTACCAGCTTTTGTTATTGTTAGTAATACCTAGTCTTAAGGTTCTGCATCTCCAATAAGTATAATCAAGTCATGTATTCGGAGGGCGTTATTGCTCGCGTCACAGTTGTCATAACTGCGCGTATTATCGTTTTCACACCAGTTTTTTATTTCCCCTGTACTTTGTTCTAAGATAAGGATAATTGTAATTATATAAATTATTGTGGTTTAATAACAGGTAGTGAGGGTGGCTCTGAACTAATCAGAATGGTACATTTGAGATTCATCTCTGCACCATTCTGATTAGTTCTGAGCTATTGACAAATAAAGAAAAAGAGAAGACTGATGCCTCTTTACCCAGCAGTGGTCACGGAGTAAATACATAGATGGAAATAGACTGACAAAGCCATCTTTGGCATTGTCACGGTAAATATAGAATACCGTACACAAAACATGATTTCACAGTTGAAATTGTATACAAACCGTGCAAAATTTTACATTCAAAATAACTGTAAAATTATTTCAGGCTCTATTTATCAATCTCCGAGTAGGTACATAAATCCTGTCAGGCGCGTTATTGAAGCCTCCGAACGAACTACGCAGAGATTATTGAGCTTATTCCCAACCCATCTATTAGGAGGTAGAGATAAACCATTCAAAAAATGCACGTCCCTTTTACTATAAAAACTATTGCAATTGGACAAATTCATTACGGATGTAAGGTATGAAACGTTGGTGTTCTTCCAACACAAATAAGGTTCGTAGTTAACCCTCTTACATCCGTAATAAATGCACGCCCCCTCCAAAAAAGTCATTGGTACCTACACTCGGCGTGCATTTTTGAATGGTTTACCTCTACACTCCTAGTTCATGCGAGAATTTACTGTTATATCTGTGACACGGGTCAAAAGCACCTTAATAGCCTTAAATAAATATTTATATAGTGTAAATGTTTAATTTGTTTTTACCTGAACTAAATTGATTAAAGTTTGAACTAATTTGATGTATGAAAATCTGATTCGGTAGATTCACTTTTTGTAATCCCATGATTTGAAAATCATTATTTTCAGGCAGCCAGCGTCTTGGGGACGCTTCCGACTGGTGTTGATATGGATCAGTTGAGCTACTTGTAGACTGTTTGCAACAGTCAGCAGTTACCTCAATTGTTTCAATTGTACCTAAATACTAGTATAATTTTCAGGTAATTAATTCGGGAAGTCATCGCAATTTCTGAAACTAGTCGTATTATGGACGTCATCTTATGTATTTTTTTTGGGTTTAAAAATAATTGTGGCAGATTATTGGCAGATTAAGAACCTTCCAGATTATTGCGAGCGATACACGTACACGATTTTTCACGCTACGACATGTCAAATATGAATGGAACTGAAATAAGTTTTCCATATCGCCAGATCTGATTATTTACTATGAAAAGGCTTTTTGTGTGCACGAGTCTTTCATGATCGGAATTTATATTAAAGTAGTAAGAGACATGTAGGTATCTTTCAAAGGATTATTGAGAACAGATAGGTAGGTAGGTTTGTATCAGACTACAGAAGGTAAAAGGTATAGGTATGTACTGAACGAGACGCATACTTACCTACAAGATGTAATGTAGGTTAAAGGAACATAATGCAACATGAAAGAACGGAACGTCCGGAGAGACCAGAGACAACATGTGAAAGACACTTTTGCCTATGGCCGCTCCACGGGAAGCCGATAGAAAAACAACTGTGTAATTACTATTAAGGCGAATAGTAGGGTGGATCTATCATAAGCTTTTTAAAATGTATCTATAATAGTTTTGTTTTGTGTTATTCAATCAAAAACCTTGTTTGGAGAGCTTGGTGGCCACTAATAGGAACTAAACTCTTGAAACAAGTATCTGCCTAAATAATACAGTACAAAACTATTAAAGATACATTTAAAAAAAGCTTACGCGCGGTCCGATTTTTTGATAATTCCTTTGTATAACGTAATTATAAAATAAAATATGTAGTGGCGCCACTATCCACCCTACTATTCGCCTTAAGGAAATAAATGTGTTTGCCGAAAACTGGAATTGGATTAATAAATAACAATACACTAGATAGTAGGTAGTACTAGATTGTCGTAGCACCTACATTATACTGCTTTACATGGATAGAGCAATATTTTCATTCGACGATTCTACCGTGGTATGCTACGCCACATTTTTTTAAACACTTCAATAACGGTGCGGTTGGATCGCTAGTGCGTAAGCGTTCGTATGTATTTATTAACTTCAAAAACTAAGGTCTCCTAGGACACGAAATATTTGACAGCCATTTTATTTGAATAGTTGAGAAGTAAACAATTTTAAAGTTACAAATATCCCTAATGAAAATCCCTTAGCTGTATGTTCAATTCAAGTTTCTACAACTTTACCAAATGGTATTACGAACTGTCTGTCTAAACAATCGCCCAGTACAATGCTTCGGTCAACATTTGCCGAATAGTTTACGTTGGTCTGCCCCTATGGAATTCAGTTATTAAATCAATCACTTAATAAAGTCCAGAATATCGAGCTAGCCGCAATGTTGCAGACATATTGCAGATTTTAACTTTGAGAACCCAAACACATTGTTTGGATAGAACTTTGGAATTTGAATTTTGAGTTCGTTGTTGAGATATTTTAGGATGACTAACTCTTGGCGAAGTAGGCTATTTATAGTGCCTTTAGTCACAGCAATACAAAAATTAACTTTGTTTTTAGGGTTCCGTACCTCAAAAGGAAAAAAGGAACCCTTATAGGATCACTTTGATGTCTGTCTGTCTGTCCGTCTTTCATTCCCCTTTTCCGTGGAGGTATCGATTTGACATTTACATCAATTACTTAAATCGGTAACCTCTTAGAGCCATGATATAAATAAAACTTCTTAGTCAACGCAATCAAAAGTTACAGCCGTTTATGTACGAATATTTTAAAAATTTCCAAGGGAATCACATGCTCACAAAACCTATACTTCCCGTAGACCTAGAATCATAGAATTTTGCGAGAAGCAAGATCATAAAGCAAAAGTAAAATAAAAATCGGAAAACAGTACATTTGTAGTTTTTTCATAAAAAAATACATTTTTCTTATCTCGCTATGGACCAAAACCTATAGGGTAGTTCCCGTTGACCTAAATCATAAAAATTGGCAAGAAACAAGATCTTAAAATACAAACAAAGGGAAAAATCAGAAATCCGTCAATTTGTAGTTTATTCAGAAAAATTATGTATTAATACACTATAGGGTAAGTAGGTACCAACTTCCCGTTGACCTAGAATATTTGGCAAGAAACAAGGTCTTGCGATTATATGGAACCCTTGGTGCGCGAGTCCGACTCGCACTTGACGTTATATTTAACATAGATAGTAAAATTATGTAGATGGTACGTTCACACAACGCCAACTCAACAAATGGTCTGTGTTGTGTTATATATAACTAACTATTTCCAATCTTTAACAATATACCTACTTATGAATGTAAGCGGGTTAACTACGAACCTATTATGTGTTGGAAGAACACCAACGTTTCATCCCTTAACGAGGGACTTCATCAGGGTGAGTATTATATATTATATTATATATGAGTATATGAATTCATTATGTATTCGTCAAACTACGAAAGTTTTTATATTAAAATATACCTACTTATTGAAAAACAAAGATGGAAAAACGCATGATTTAAGAAAACAAGGTCTGACATTCTGAGATCTTCCCAAGCCTACGTCACTGTCCAGTTGCCACAAAAAAGGGAGGTTACGTTCATTTGCCGGTGACTATCAAACTTTTATTGACGCCGGCATTAAGTCCGGAAATTAAGTCCTAATTGGACCTAATTTGTGCCTTCGAGAAGCTACTTCCCAATCTCACGAATTTTAGATACATCGATGGTTTTTTATGTGCATTATCTTTACTGGACATAGGTATGTACTTATGTACCTTGAACCCATCCTCCAAAGATTGCTAGAACGACTGGTCTGCTGTATGTACGTAGCGACAGTGGATGCAAATAGGATAAATACATGTAAATTATTGATCATATTACTATGAATTGTAACTAGTAACAGGAGTCACAGCAATGTTCACCGTCTCTAAATCTAAATTTACATAACCTACGTCCCAGTAATTGCTAGAGCTAGTCACCTTCTCTGGTATGTGAAGACAAAACCCGGATGCCTGAAATATATTCAGTAACAACTGAAATATACTGGCACCTAACAAATCAAAAAGCAGGTAAGTCGTTGGGCCTACAATGTTGCTGCAAAAGCTGTCAGTATTTTTTAAATTTCATTAATTTCATTTACATACTTAAATAGTTAGTGATTTCAATTTAATTTTGTACCTACCTAATGATGATTTATTAAGTGTATTCTGGTTTTTATGTGACATGAATTATTAAATTCTCTTTTTATGGTAACTAACATAGTTTATAGGTAGTACTAACATTTATGGTGAACAACCGAAATAAATGATTTGAATTTGAATTATGCTAGAGTGTCGTCTACCCACCTTTTTGGTGATTTTCCTTGCGCTCTGGTCTGGTGGAAGTCCACACACGCAGGCCAATGATGTCAAGGGCTCTAGACCGTCTAATATGGAGGACTACATCCTCTGATTGGAGGACTACATCCAGAAATGGTTTTAAAAAGTTCAAAACTGTGATTTCTTATAACGCGAATTTTCACCGCAGGCCGTAGCATACGTACATTAAAAGTATATTTGTATATTGCCTGTAGCATTCGTAAATGATATGACGATGCGGTTTCATTAAAGCCCTGGAAAACGTCTGGCTTCAGTACATCCTCCAGACGTAGGTGTCGCGAGAATTAATTTTAACTTGAAAATGTGAGAGAAATTCAAAAATTCCTTGATAAAATTCCGTATTGTAGAGCAAAATGTTAGAAAGGAATTTCGTCCATATTTTAATTGAAAACTTAGTATGTCTACTATTATAAAATTATACAACGTTCTGAACACTAGGTACTTGGACGCGTTTTTCCTGGATAAAAACAACACTGTGTCTTTCTTCAGGGTATAATAATAATATTGCTGGTCAATCCACAAAACATCATCTAGGTCCTAGCTAAGCAAAGCTTGTGTCATGGGTACTAGATGACCAACTCGGTCTTTTCGTCGAAAATAAAATATCTACCAACAATCCATCCATTTATATAAGATGCGGGTTCAAGTCCCGTCAAAGTCGAAATTTTTAGCGAAATTATTTGATTTCTTAGGAATCAGCCAGAGTGTGACAGCATTACGCACTAAAATAACAAAAACCTAAGATCCGTTTAGCTGTTTAGTTCTGAAAAGGCTAAAAAAATTAATATACATTCTGTCTGTATGTTACAGACATACAGACAGAACGTATATTAATTTTTCACTCTATTAAAAACGTCTTGTTTGAGCAAGAACCTCATAAAGACTCTGATATTAAAAATATAAAATTCACGTTTTAATGTCTTCGAGTGTCAGACATCAAGTAAAATAATTAAATTTCATAAAATTAATATTTTTTAAGACTTAAACGTTCTTCGTAACTATTAACAACAGACCCGCCTCGAGTAGCTTCGATAGTCTTAAAAAGGTCTTGAACAATCGTCTAGAGATTTGGAATGTCTGCACATTTAGCGGACTATTGCAGACGACGTTGTAAGCGGAAAGTCTAACCGGCTCGACTACAACTTTCACGCTCGTTATTAGGATTGTGTCGATCATGAACGAACGGCTCATATGATTGCAATCACGGGCCGTGCGTGATTGTTCCGAACAGTCTCGACGAAAAGACCCGATCATTTCAATGTTCGGCTCATTGTGAAATGAATGAACCAATTCAGTCAGTAATGAAACGACGCGACGAAGCAAAGAACCGATCTCGCACAGGCAATCAATCACAAAATCGAAAAGATCGAAACGAAACGAAAAATCGAAGTGAGGCGATGATAGGCCGCCGGCAAAAACAATCATTCAAATGATCGGGTCATATGAACCGGATCATTTTCATAACGGGTCGTGATTGATATCGATCTTTGTGAATGATCGAACGACACATGCCTACTCGTTATGCTTAAAAATCGAATTGTACCTATTGTCTCTATATATTGATTTGTAAAATATCGTAAAAATTTACTAATTAAGCGGTATGGTCACTCAGAAACAAAACCATTTTTGTGGTTCAATAAGAACAAACATAGTTTCAAACTATTTTATTGTATTTAGTATTGTATTAGCTTTATAGAAAAAAACCCCTTGAGCTGATGATGATTTTAATTTAAAATAACAGATTTGACAAACACCGAATATGTGAAATTTAAAAAAAACTCAATGTTTTACGCATTATTGTGAGAGTATTTGTGATGTAATGAATGTCATAAAGCCGGCAAGCCCAGTTATGCAGAAAAGAGTCTGATTATCGCTTGAAAAGGTATCAAACCATTTGATAGAGAGCGGACATGCCGCTAACAGTGCATACTATTCCGATATTTTATTTACGTATACAAAATATAAGCCTCTTGGCAAAATAAGTACGTGACTAGTAGTTATTTAGATGAGAAAATGAGTTTTCTTATCGTAATAGCGTATTATAAATATCGTTCAATTGTTATGAGCTTGTAAGACAATGCTTTGGAATAAACGAGCTATTAAGTGGACGATTCAGACAAAGCACTCGAGACAATATTCGTGTGTCTAATGAAAAAGAAAATATGTTTATCGTAGGTACCTATTAAAATAAAATATTTATGAGAAATTTATCAAATGGATGTTTGGAAAACTTATTAAAACTAATGGTTACAATTGAATCAGTTATATTGTATTTTGTTCAAATAATAAACATGTTACCTTCGACTTCTTCAAACTAAGATTATAAAAGACAATTGTCTCGCACAAAAAACTTAATTTATAAGATTCATAACTATTCTTATTTGAAATAAATTAATTTATCAACACAAATTAATATCATAGAAAAATTCATTCTCTTTCGATATGACGCTCAGTTTATTGTCCCGTCCGAAAATTTGAAATATGCTATTATGAGCATTGAGGCGTCGAATCTTAAAATTAATATATTGTGTAGTTTGTTAGACCACGTTTCATTTATAATAGACGTAACGTTACAATAAATATTACACATAGAAATATTATTTTAACATTACCTAGTACGACTATTTCTATTTCAGCCACTCATTAAAAAAGGTGCCTGCTTCAAGGGGTTACTTGAGTATTTGATGTTAATTTCAACTCGATACCTCCACGCGTTCCTGAGAAAAGAGGGTTGACAGACGGACAGACAGACAGACAGACTGACAACAAAGTGATTCTATAAGGATTCCTATTTCCTTTTGAGGTACGGAACCCTTAAAATGGTACACTGTATTTTGCACTAAGGATCAATCTCCGCAAAGAAATGTATTAATGAAGAAAAATGTAAATTGCTATTTTTTACAATTTTAGTATGAAAACTCCTCTAACTAAGAATCAATGTGGAAACTTTAAATAATAGATGATCCTGTGTGGATTATCCAGCATTATATAAGTATTATTATAAATTTTTTATAACATTTTCAAGACCGAGAAGTTTGGAAGGGTGCGGGGGAGGCCTTTGCCCAGCAGTGGGACGAAATAGGCTGAATAATAAAAAAAAAACCATTTTCAAATGACTGGTGCACTTGCCGCTAGCCTGGATATTTAGCATGTATTTTAATTATCCTCGATAAAAAAATTATTCGTGATGTACATATGAAAAAATTATAGAAAAAAATCAGATCTAAAATATGTATGCAGTTTTTATTTTCTCATAAATAGCTCATTACTCCTTTCGCGACATTTTTCAAAGAAACGCTTCGTTTACTTTACCGCCTACGTCCCGTAGCCTCGCAAACAACCCTCATGAGATGTGGGCAGCACTAAACGGAGCTCTAATAGAAGAGGGCAGACCGCAGACTTACGTTCTAAGACCAGTCTAGAATTATTAATTAAGTCAATGGTAATTGCATTCCTTTGGATGCGGCGAGCGGAGTTATTTTAGCTTAATTAATAAGTGACAAAGAGGAACTTTAAATTTAATTCTTGGGACTGTTTCCTTGGCCGTAAAGTTTTATTTTGAAACTAAGCTATCTTTGAATTACATTTGAATTAAAAGGTAACTCCTTATAACTCTTTCGTTAGGACTTTGATAACTCTTTATTTAAAGGTTACTTGTAAAATGGTAACTCTGCTCACCTCCGGTGACTAATCTTACTCAAATAGTGGCTAAGGAATCATACATTTTGGCAATATAGATATTTTGTGGATCTTCTATCGATTCGTATGGTGTTTTTTTTAGTTTTAGCTATTTAAGAGCTCTCCATAAATTTTATAATCCAACAATAGGAATTCAACAAAATGACTAAATGGAATTTTACTTATCTAGGTGTTCAAGGTAGGTACCCCAACAAGGTGTCAAGATATTTACAACTAGGTACTTTGAATTCAAATATCAACAACATGTAAAGCTATCTACAATTAGGTACTTTTAATTCGGACAAAAACGCTTCAAATAACTTCATCCTCTTCCAAAACAAATCCATAAATACACATGAACGAGTTCCCCAATGTATTTCGTCTGGATCCCTGCCGCAATTTCCTACCTTTTGATTGCTGTGCTAATAAACTTGCGGTTTCTTAGTACCTACATACAAATTTTCCCTTTAGACAAACACAAAGATGTCTAACAAAGTCGAACAAAGCATTCGTCTCGCGCCAAATTTACATTAATATGAGATTTTCGCTGTTAACAATACTTAAATACCTTCATTCAAACAGGTTTACTTCCAACCGAACCCAAATTTGAATTTGCTGTTTAACAGGTGGCCTCTGCTTCGTGAGAACTAGAAATTAAGAGAACGTGATTAGGTATTTGAGACTGAAGTTTTATAAAAATTGTTAAGAAACTATGTACGCGGCTGAGTAAACATTTGGCAGGTAGGTACTAAAAAGCTACCATAACGAGAAGCCAAATCTTAATTGTCCCTTATGACCAAAAGTGAAATTTAATTATTAGGTATAATTAAATTTAAGAATATTACAGCTGCGATACTATTGGTGGCATTAAGAGTAAACCTTTCAAAATCGCATCACAAGAATGCTTTCCACTCCGTCAAACAATTTGTTTGAATGCCGCGAGTTACCGCGTGTCTTGTTAAAATCAAGGATTAAAATTTAAATTTGAGAAGTCCCGGGGCGAATAGGTGAAACGAAATAAATATGAATATGAATGGAGAATCAGACAAGTAGGTACCTTCTCTGGCTACGGGTTTCGAATTATTAACTTTTCGAGAGCGCGTACCGTCGGGATGAAAGAATTTTCAGAATTTTCGTGAATTTTCCTTCTAGTGCTAACGTCTAACAAGCTTGTCATTTTGTAACATGGACTACCGAGTAGGTACTTGGCGTTTTTTTAGAAAAGCGGTTCAGACGCTAGGTACATATACTTATTGGTAAATGTACCTAACTTGTGTATTGTGTAATATAAGTGTACTTACCTTTTTAATATTTTGTTATTATAAGTGTACCTAACTAGATTTAAATTACATTGATAGGTATTTGGGCCCTTTGTCCAATTTTGTACAATGTTCTCTTCAACTATGTTATTGGTGAGAGAGATGTTGGTCCTTACCACTATTGAATTTAAGAACTATATCATCAATGACATATGAAAACTTATCGTTAAATGTACTACCAAGTTATACTTACTACGCCCCCGACGTAAGATACAAAAAAGCAAAATTGTGAGAAAAGGTTCAAATCAAAAAGTACCGAGTTCCCTACCGGAAGCTTGCACTAAGAGTATACCATTTATTGTTTTCTGTTAGATGGCTTCAAAACAAGTACCTTATGCTTTCACTTCCTTGAGAAAGGGTAAAATTTGCCCTGCCAACGGTACTGCACCCAGACATCTCGAATCAACCAGATAGGCCCGAGACAATTTGCCAAAACGTATAATTTCGCCCCGGGCAGAGTTGACCGCGATGTGCTCGGAATCGTAAACGCCTGTTTATTGCGAACGAGGTGAAAGACTCGGTTACCTCTAGATGACAATAATCGCCAACGGTGGCTTTTGTTGGTTTACCACTGAAAATATTTACGAATATTTGATTTTGCGAAATTTTGCCATTTCGTTCAAAAGACACCACAGAACAACCTGAGAAATAAAAAGAAAATAAAACTGGAAATAAAACTGCAACAATAACCTTTTTACCACGAAACTATTACAAAAAGTTTAACGGCGAAGCTCTTAAAATTCGAACGCTTTATTCCTTTTTAATTGCTGGCGGCAACAAAGAGATCGAATATTCCGAAACAAGGAGTTTATCAAAAAAGGTTACAGCGATTTTGTAACGTTGTGAATGAAAACTGTTCTAATATTTTTTGTTTTTCAGTTATACTTTAGTAGCCAGTACTTCTGCTTTTGACAACAACGACTTTACAAAAGAAACAAACTTGTTTCTTTCCTCCATTGCATACCAAATTATTAGCTAGGACCGACGAATAAGTAATAAATAAGTATTCTATTCGTAGGCTATTACTCTGTTTAACGTAACTTACTGTTACAAATAGGTAAGTAAACACTTTGTTGAAGTATTTTTAGACTCCTGTAAACACACGAACTTGTTTATTTATTTCAAAAACTTTCGCTCAGTACAGGTGTGCCCAAGTGGTCTTCAATATTGAATGTCAATTTCAGAGAAGTCCAGTCAACTCAATAATTTAAGGTGCCTAACTTCAAAGTAACTTGACCACATGTCTCGCCCATAAGCTAAACTGAGCTCGGGTAGACGACCATTAATTTGAAAGCACCTAACTTTGGGTAAAGGTGGTAGCTCATTGCCCCTCATCCTCTTCATTGTGGATTTAAATTTTTTGGCACATGTAAGCACACGACTAAATACTTTTAAAACACTTGCTTAGATATACTTTTAAAACGAATGAATCTGTATAAATGATTATTGTTTTCGGCTTCGTCCTGATCATTATGTCTCATTTCCATTGCTCTATGGTCAAATAAATATAGTATACACAACAGGAACTTCACTTAAGCCGTTACATCTCTCATACAATAGATTGAAAAACACTTTCACAATATAAAATAACACAGCAGAACACTATTCATATAAAAATGGAACACAATATACTAATAACATACAGCAAAATTAAATAAACAAAATTTACAAATTTAGGAAAAAAAACTTACGGAGATGTTGTAGTGGGCTAACTCCTTAGGTTCTCAAATTAGGACGCCGTCCAACAAAATCATTTATATCAATTCACGTCGACCGTTGGAATTATTAAAACCGCAGCAAACTAGCAAACCACGCTGTGTGAATTTGGTACCAACAGTCGAAAGAAAACAGTTGGGTCAACTTTTATTTTATGAACATGATGTTTGGTGCATGCATAGAAATCGTGCTTTGCAAGATTAGAAAGCCTGTTGTCCCACTACAGTTTTTTGCCTCTTCTTCATTTTATTTGTTGTGGCCGTATATTCCATTTCTTTTTGGGTATGCTTTCCTAGTCCTAGCACGCCAGTCTGAAAGCTTTTGGTATTCCATTTTCCCTATTGTTGGAATTAAAAAGTTAATTTGTTCAATATCTATGTCGTCATGAAATCATCCTGAATGTCATGAAATGGCAAACGAAACTAGATTTACTCTATGAGCTTTCCCAAAGCTTCTAATTAACTCTGGTCAATCGTCGCACCCTGTAGCAGAGTCGTGCTCTCAACCATATCTAAGTGGAGACGATATCGCCTTTGTCGTTATGTTGTCCTGGTAGGTAGGTATAGTTGGACTCTGAGTTTAACCTTTATCTAGGTACTTTTAGTGTGATTGTGAAGGTACTGTAGATACTGAGGTAAATAATTATAATACACCTAGACTCGAAACAAAGCCGTCCTGTATTTCATTAAAAAAATCTCGAACCACCGACCTTCTAAGTCGCATTTTCACCTTTCCCAGCTTCGTCACTGAGTTCATCGTCGCTTAAAGACTTCCTTCTCAAGGAAAAGTTTGAAGTGAAGTTTTTCAGGAGAATTGTTTAAATTTATATATTTTTTAATTTAAGTCAGCCACGTAAAATGTGGCGGGTCGTTCTTGTGGCTTTCGACCCGGAGTGGTGAGAGTCTGTAAAAAACCCAGATGTACGGATATCTGAGGGCCTTTGCCCAGCTGTGGGACGAAATAGGATAAATAAATGTACCTCACTGGAATGTTATTCTTACGGTTACGGTTACAGATGACTCGTTTAAAAATCAAAATAATCCTAGAAACCCCTTAAAGCTAAAAAGACAAAACAACCTTTGCTCCCACTGTCGTAATTATTAACCTAAACAAAAGAATTTTTGATATGTACCCTTCCGAAAAATTATCTCGACAGATAATAACACTTTTCCGTTGTATCCAAAGTGACAGCCAAGTTCGAGCGTCTCCACAGCTGTCAAACTAACTTCAGTTACCATCTTCTAATTACTTACTTCATCCTGTCACCTGGTACTGACATGCGGCCAGGATATTCAGAGCCCCAGACTTTCTCAAAAACACATAGAATCCAAACATTATGGGTAACTACAGGGTTCTAAGTGAAATGGAGGTAAATGCTAGGTGTAGTGCGATCGCGGAATAGATGACAGGTCTATTAATAGTAGCGGGTCGAAGACATTATGTTTACGACAGCGTAAAACTTGCTTCGTCGTTAAGTAGTAAGTTTACAAAAACTAGCTGCTGTCCGCAGCTTTGCACGCGTTTTTCAAGTAGCCTTTGTCCGTCCCTAGTCTCTTTATGTTGAATGAGGATTTTCAGTCAATGTTTCCTTCACTTTTGCGATGATAACTTCAGTTGCAGACGTTGATGGCCTACCAGAGCGAGGCAAATCTTCGATCCCATCTCGACCGCTTTTGAACGCTTTGTATACCACTCGTGCACGTGTTTTTGATAAAGTCGATTCACCGTAAGCCTTCTGTAACATTTTCAGTGACTCCGAAAACGAAATTCCATTGGCGAAGTAAAATTTAAGATGAACTCTTTGTTCGATGTTTTTGTCCATTATGATATTCGCAATACACGTATGATATAACTAAAAACAGCAGTGTATTTAATATAAATAACAGATGCAACTCAAACCAAAACCGCGCCAAAATGGAAAACAATAGTGTTAACAACAACATCAATAAAAAAAAAAATTAAATTGTATTATCTAATTAAATCAATTTATCTAGTACCCGTAACACAAACTCTGCTTAGCTTGGGGATAGATAATACTGTGTGAATTGTCCAGTTTTTTTTTTGTTTACTTATTTTTCACTTCCAGGAATCGCGTTCGTTGGCCAGGTCCCACCAATCTACCCGGAATGCGTCGAAATCGTCACGCCAGATTCCTGGAAGAGTTTGGGGGAGACCTTTGCCCAGCAGTGGGACAAAATAGGTTAGATAAAAAAAAAAAAAAAAAATTTTCACATTTCCCAAAACAACCGTCTAGCCGGCAGAGGGGGAGGAACTTTGAAGAAAAATTATTACTTGATAGCTATATTTTTCGCAAACGGATCTCTGTATTTAAAAAAATTTTGAAGTAAGGGTTTCTCCTTGATTACGAAACATTTTTTCCCACTCTTTTTCCAGAACGGAAATAAAGTTGATTTGTATGGCATAAATTATACACATGGTAAGATGTTTTTTTTTTATTTATCCTATCTTTTGTGATGTCGCTACTGATTGAGAAATTAACTAGAATTAAAGACAAAGAGGTAGGTACCATTGAATTTACAATTGTATTTTGTCTTTAACGAGTAGATTTCAATTGTCAATTATTTATCCAAATTAAGCCAGATTTAATCTTCTTTAAATCATTAAACTTTAAAGACTGTTTTGTATAACAAAGCTCTTTAAAATGATGTTATTCTAACGAAGCCAATCAGAAGATTTGCTTCTAGCGAGTCGTGAATCGCGATCTAATTTCACGCTTTACACTCTTGTATTTTATTAATTAGTAATTTGTATTAGAATTAAAACGAGGCTGTTTACATTTTATTTTAAGAAGAATAGCTCATTATGTTGTCTTTTATTATTTTGTCACCAGTAAGAAGGTTTCTTTACAAATTACGTAATTATAAGTTTTACTAGGTATCTATATAAAGAGCCGAGTGTCAAAGTGTCTATGGTTTTTTTTTGCGAGAATTTAATTAATGTATTCCCGTAAATGTAATGGTTATAGGAAAATACATCGTGTAGATAAGGGAATAATAAAAACAGAAACACATTAATTAAAAACAGTAGGTACCTAGTTACTTTGTTTTCACAACGCTCAAACAACAATGCAAGAGTCATTAAAACCACATACAGGCTGCGTCAATAACTTGTCTCCTCATCTCGCCACCGTTACACTCCACCCTGTATACAGAAACATTCAAACTTTGCAGACAAATTCGATCTGAGCGAATCGGTCCACTATGCATACCACTAGTTATTGTGCTATTCTACCCTCTAATACGAAGCAGATAAAGGCGGTAGTTGCCTGCATTGTTAGAGGAAATCAAGGCGAATATTTCTGTATGTGAGAAAGTTTGGATATGATATGCAGAAAGACCGATAACAATGGAGCTTCTTCTAGGTGTAGTATCGAAGTTGCTATCCAATTTTCTTGTTATTTTCATCTCAATGGGCTGAAATGTGCAAAACTCGTTATTAAAATGGAAAAATAGTAAAAAGTTGAGAAATTTGTTGAATTATTATTTTGTGAGCGTGGAAAGTTGAGAACGTGCCTATCAAAAAATCATAGGTTTTTTTGTGCAACTACCATGAAAAACTGCAAGTTTTTGCTTTTCTTTTGGAAGAGAAACAATCGCATATGGTAGGTAGATTTTAAGAAGGCGATAGATTTGCGGAAAAATGACTGTCTTCACACTATGCACACTGTCAGAGTAAAAAGTTTATACTACACCTGCTCGGGAAGTTGCCTATTCCTTTTCCATTTATAGAATAGAAAGTATGTCTTTGCAGGCCTATAGGAAACCGGGAGGAAAAACTCTATGGAATTTCATTTCTCACGTGTTTTAGCGGGAGGAAAAAGTGTATGGAAATCCATTACTAACGTGTTATTTTTTTTTTAATTTCCTAAAAGATCGGCCGATAGCTATGGTTATTTTCGTTCGGTCAAACGACAAAAAGTTTTTACTCCAAGTCCATTAGGCCTCCTCCGATTTCCGAACAATATTTTGAAAAAAGAACCCAAAGGCTGGCGCGGTCAATGAGGTTTTACCAACATCATTGGGCGCGGTAAGTTTTTCTAAATTTCAATTAATATTAATTCTGCTTTTTATTTTCATCGAAAGTGTAGTATAAAGCACTATTTATCACTCGGCAGAAAGTGCGATTCCTACCTCGTGTGTTTTAAGGCCGAAACGACACACTCGGTAGGAATTAATCACTTTCTCGCTTTGGTGTAAAATGCACTATTTTGCTTCCATTGTATAAACCTTTGCAGAGCCTTCAAAGTTTTCAAATTAAAAAATTGCTCTAGGTTCAAATCATCCAATCACACAACACAACAATCGAAAAACAAAAATCGTTCGAAAAAGGAACATACAAAAATAGGTACACTCCACACGTGCTAATAGAACGAATACGGGTTTTGTGATAACATGAGACAGTAAACAAAGGGGAAGTCAAATCAATGCAATGCAAAACATCTACAGCGAAATTTCATTGTGTAACCATTTCTAATTAGAATTTTCTTCGCCGATTAACACAAAAGCATAACAGTTTTGAATTGATTGTTGCCCCCTTATAATCTTTTACACTTGGCTTGCCGCTATGAAGGAAAGTTGCTATAATTCGACATTATTAACGATTGTTGGCTCGAGATAACAGGATCATCTTACGGTATTCTACTTTGAAGTATTATGATTTTGTTATTAAATACTTGAGTTACTGTATTTATTAAAATATTTGGCAAACGTATAGCTTAGTACGAAAGAAAACATTGTTTGTGAAACATTGAGTGAATAGGTGTTTTCTAGATCTTCGTAATCTACCATCGGTCACATCGACACATCAGGGGATTTGAGATTTAAATATGCAAAATGATGTTCTCTGTAATGATGAGCTTATTACGTCTGTTTTCCCGTAAGAGTAGGTACAATCTCGGAGTCTTCAAATCCAGAGTGAATATGTTCCTTCTGGGAAGGCGTGCTCCATCCTAAGCCACATCTTCACTTACTTTAGTGATATGGTGGCCGTTTAACCATTTCCATAAAAAAGTACTTTACATTATAGAAATACACAAATAAAATTTAATGTTTCTTTAAGTAGTTTAATACCTACCTCTAGGAGGAAACAGTGGTGGTAGACTTAGGCTAGGCGCAAACGGACCACCGGCCACAGCCACTGGTGCCGAGCGACAAGCTGTTTACACGCTTTTTCATAGGTACATTTTGTACGAATTCGCCGCACACGCTTTGCCGGGGTGGCGGCCACTCGCTACAGCAGTGTCCGCGACTCGCCACTTCACGCCGGTGGTCCTTTTGCGCCTAGCCTTAAATTAGTGTTATAGCGACTTAATTAAACAAATGAATTGACTGGTTGCGGCAAGTAAATACTTAGTAGCGGTAAGTAAGTACTTAAGTATATTGTATGACAAAGAAAACATATCTTTAAGGAAAACGTCTGGGTATCGGCTGCGGTGTCGTACTTCTCGCTAATAGCTTTAAAAGCCACGCATCTCGCCTTGCTTTCTCTTCTTCCTCCTTCCTTTTTTCTGCCTCTGAAACGAATTGTCAACATAGAATCAAATTAAGATTATTCGTACGCTGATCATCTGTAGGTATATTAACTTATCTCATGTCAACTCCAATTCGTCGAAATTATTTAAGAAGAAAGGGTTTTATAGAAACGTTGGTGTTCTTCCAACACAAAATAGGTTCGTAGTTAAGCCGCTTACATTCAGAATGGGTTTTATAGAAGTTTGGGTTTCTTTGTTTTTTTTCTTAAACTCGCAGCGTTTCATGAATTTATTTAATTGGACAGAGGACATTCATGCAAAAAAAATGTCATAAAACATAATGTCCCAAAGCATCAGGTTTCATATGTTCACATATGAAAAATAAATCATTAGAGCAAAAGTTATTGCCTATCCAAATACCTCTATAATGTATAACTTTAATTCAGGGCCACGATTTAAAAAAAAAGTGATTAGGGCCATCCTCCATACATAAATCTTCAAACTCCTTTGCTAATTGATTAAGTATACCGCTTTCACTGCCCAGGCTCTGCAGTTCGAAATGCAGGGGCGTGCCGCCGCCGCCGCGCCGCCGCGGACACAAGCAGTGCTAAAACCACATGTGGGCAGAGAAAGCGATTTTATGAACGAACAACGGATGTTATGTAGCTAAATTATATTGACTGACATTTTAATTCGATTCGGATATAGACCCCAGGCATTTTAACAAAACTATTTTAACACTTTCATAAAAATTTGAATAATTATCATGAAAATTATTATCAAAAAATATTATAAGCTATATAATAGCTTAAGAATTAGAATATTTTTGATGTTGACTAGAAATAGCTACTTGTTACCTTAGGGGAAAGGTCTGTGGCTGAGACAAAAAAGACAGAATCCAACTTACCAATGGCTTTTTGAATGTAGTGTCTACATTTGGGAGGTTTATACTCTGTCAGTAGCTCGTATCCTGCTGGACACATGTAATGCGGCTCTTCAATGCTTTTTCGGTCATTTTTTACTGATGTAAAAACAAGAAATAAAGCCCAAGAAAATAAACAAATAAATACGACGGTTAAAGTGCAACACAGCTTCATTTTCCTTTTAGGAATATTGACTGACTGAATCATGTTTTTGTTTTGCCCAAGACAGATAAAAAGGTTATCTGTTGAGTGAAATCCCAACAGCAAAATACCCACAGATCCACTATTGCTAGTAATGTCAGATTTTAGGATTTCACTTGTCTGCGCTTTGTACAAAAACAAAGGCGATCGCTCAGACAGTAACTCATACAGGGGTATCTCACTTCTCTCTACTCCTGGGAAAGCATTTGCCAGGGTACTTCTGAATCGTTTGATGGTGCTTTCCGAAAAGTTACTGCCTGAAACTCAATTTGGATTTCGACCGAACCGCGGCACCTGTGAAGCTATTTTCTCCATAAGACAACTTCAGGAAAAAAGCCGAGAACAGCAACAACCTCTTTTTCTCTGTTTTATAGACTTAGAAAAAGCTTTCGACAGTGTGCCCCGCGATGCACTTTGGATAATTTTATCCAAACTTGGCTGCTCCGATAAATTTATTCGACTGATAAGACTCCTTCACGACAACATGAGCTGTAGTGTAACCGTCAATGGTGAGAAATCAGAGCCCTTCCCTGTAACTTGTGGCGTTAAGCAAGGCTGTGTACTAGCACCCACGCTCTTTGCTTTGTACTTTTCTGTAGTCGTGAAGGAGACTCTGCGTGATAGTACGGAAGGGATTCGTATTCGATATCGTACAGATGGTGGTATATTTAACCTTGCCAGGTTAAAAGCACGCACTAAGGTATCACATGACCTTATTACTGAGCTCATGTACGCGGATGACCTGTGCTTCGTTGCGAATACGCCTGACGGACTTCAAGACCTTATAACCAGGCTTAACACTGTTTGTTGTAGGTTTGGACTCAAAATTAGCATCACTAAGACTGAAGTGATGTCTATGGGCGCTGAAGACCGAGCTCCACTAAATCTGCACCTTGGGGGAAATGTACTCAAGCAGGTCGACAAATTTAAATATCTGGGAAGCAGCATATCTGCCAAAGGCGACCTTGAATCGGAGGTCAACAGCAGGCTTGGCTCTGCTATGGCTGCTTTTGGCAAACTTCGAAACCGGGTGTTCCGCTCCCACAACATCAAATTGAGTACCAAAATACAGGTTTACATGGCGATTGTCTTGCCGAACATCTTGTACTCATCCGAGACGTGGTGCTTGTACCGCCGTCATATACGCACGCTAGACAGGTTCCATCTGAAATGCCTCCGCGACATTATGAACATCAAATGGTCGGATCGGGTTCGCAACACGGAAATTCTACGACGAGCTAATATATGTGGCATAGAGGCATATCTGATGCGGCGTCAGCTGCGCTGGTGCGGGCACCTAGCGAGAATGCCTGACGAAAGAAAAGCGAAGCGCATCTTCTTTTCTGAACTCGAACTTGGTAAGCGGAAACGCGGTGGCCAATTCTTACGGTTTAAAGATGTTCAAAAAAGACACATGAAGAAATGCAGTATCGAACCCTCTCTTTGGGAGTCCTATGCTGGTAAAAGGCCAGAATGGAGACGACATGTGCAGGAGAAAGTATATGCTTTCGAGGAGGAAAGAAGGCGAGAACTAGACCTCAAGCGAGACCAACTAAAAGCAAGACCGCCCTCGAACATAAACTACAATTATGTGAACGGCACCCTGACGTGCGCAGCCTGTGACCGCACGTTCATGGGAAAAATTGGATATGTCAGTCACATAAGGGCTAAACATCAAAGTCCCTAAACTTGATAAATATTGAGTCCAAAGTCCAAGTCACTGTAGCCGAAAACGGCTAGGTGGATATATATATATATATAATGTACAAGTGACGTCATTTGATAAGAAAACTCGTAATACGGGGAATACTATTTGGCTGTGATTCGGTGGACAGCGGGAGCGAAAGCAAGGGCAGAGTTTTGACAGCTGTCAAAGTAAATTGCGCGCGCGGAGCGGCAGTCAACCTTTCCAGTATATACTGTCAAAAATCCGCTTACCGTAACAGTCCCTTTTCGTCATATCTTCATCTACCAAAGTGTACCAATCGTGAATGCGGTACCTACTATACAATTTCAAGGGGTTTTACGTTTTCATTGTCTGTTTTTCCATTTCCGCACAAAGAAAGCTGAACTGCTACTGAAACTCTTCAGGTGGCGTCATCTAGGTGTCAGCAAGGAGTATCGATTCACTCTCGCTATCACTTGAGGTCAGCTGCGCGCGTTGCAGTAGGCCAGTGGAGCTGCATTATAGTCAATACCGGGCTTCCTCATGACACTAACGTCCTTAGTCAACCTTAGTTCACCAAAGAGTTTGATACAGGGGAGTTCGACCGAAGAGTTTGAAGCACGAGTGTCAAAAGTAAATTACCTGCCAGTGCGTTCGATTCTTTTCCAAACTTACTGACACTTTTAAATGTCAAAAGGAGTTCATGTGCTGACAATAATTTAACTGCAGTGCTTGACAAGTGAAGTTATGAAGAGTCCAAATCGCTGACAATTTACCATTCTGAGCATATTCCTTTGGTAGGAAAAGTTCAAAGATTGTGTTTGAATCAACAAAATACTTTCAAATCACGTTTCTATTCTATTCTACATGATATAGGTGGTTAAGGTGGTCACCATATTGGATTTTGCTATCCGAGACAGCCCAATAAAAAAAATGCAAGCTAGAGCAATCTAAATAGCAATGGTCATATTTGGAAAAAGACGATTGCTCCAAGTAAATGTTTTTTTGTACCTAAATGTTTTTTGTCCACAAAAAAAAAATACACCACAAAGACCATTCATAACGTTGAATAAAAACCTGAGTCCATGTTGATGATTAGATGCTATAATTCAAAGATTCCGATCAAAAAAAAACCTACTCTACCCAAACATGAAAAAAAGAAAACAAAAACACAGTTTGTGTCTAGCTATAACAAGAAAAAGTTCAGAATGGTTGGTAACAGAAAACCTTTAGTCATTCGGGATTGAGAAAGGCAACAAAGAAAGGACTGGCGATGCAACTGGAAGATTTAAAAAATGTTATTTTCTCGTAAGAAGAGGATTACGTGAGTACAAGAAGAAAGAAGATTAGAAAGGTGAGTGCACAACCTATAAAGTAGTTTCAGAACATAAAAGAACGTCTCTTCTATGCTCTACACACAAACTCAAGATTTAGGACGACTATTTGTTTATGTAAACACGCCACTTCAGTTCCACTTTACCGAGGATACTTACATCTAAAATATTTTTAAGAACCTAACTTTCAGAAATGCACCAAAGAGTGAAACTCATACACCGTACAAATATAGCAACAAGAACTTAGATAGTTCAAGCAAACGTAAGCGCGTTCAGCAGAGCGAATACTTCTGCTCCGAGTTTCATCATGATGTTCATCGGAATACCACGTTTCCAAGTGTCTTAATATACCTACGAATGGATGGATGGATAGATAACACTTTACTAAAAACTTTATGTCTAAAACAGTCTGTTGGTGACTAAGTTTAATTTAAAAGGTAACAGAATGGTGGCCTTATCACTTAAAGCAAATAGTAATCTCGAATAGGTTTGACTGAATAAATAAATAAATAAAATAAGATATTTAGGTTGAAACTTTTAAATCCATCGTGATTATTAACACTAAAGTCAATTTACAACAGGATATTTATCATGATTTGAGTTTTGAGCTTTCCAATATTTCGGCACAGTTTCATGCGCATGATCACGGAATAACCGTTATTATATTAGTTATACCGAAGTATTGGAAAGCTCTTAACTCAAATAATGGTAAATATCCCGTTGTATTTAGGTTGTCTCACCGTAGTGTGTGCCTGGCCTGAAACGAAATACCTACTATTCAAATGGAAAGCGCAAAAAGATTAGAATAGGTTCGCACGTCTATGCTCAGCTTACCAAAGGGTGTGCTTTTGTGATTAATCTACACCTCTGCGATATTGAGAAATCCGACCCGTAAGATTGGTTCGGCTCCCCTGGCAGCTTATACTGTAATAATGTTTATATTCCATTTACGGTTCTGGCGCTGGTTTCTATATTTTGACACGTTATAGGATTTGTGCGGTAATAACTTAGGTTTGCTTGGTTTAAGAGTATTATGGAGTTTAAGGTTCGAATGTCAAGCAAAATTGGGTTGGTATTTGTCGGCCATTATATTTCGATAGATAAAAACCAACATCGCAACCTTCCCATCTCATAACCTTCCCATCTCATAACAATTTTTATAATGAAGTGATACAGTCAGCTCGAATTACATCATACATTATGTACGTGTTCAGCCTAAACCGAGAGATGATACAGAACAAGCGAAATATGAGTATGGCAGCCCCAAAATTACAGGACATCTAGTTTTCTAGCAAAACAATCAGGGCATAGAGTTATATAGAAGGACAAAGGTGATTATTTTAGTCCAAGAAACCCTGAAAGTAATTGTCTTCATTCATGCTTAAATCACGTTTGTACATTTTAGAAAAAAACTTGAATTCCTTAAAGTAAAGTGTACACTGTTTTTTAGTTTTGCGGGATAAATCTCTCAGGAATATTTTTTCATGGTGCCTGCTACTCCGGGATTATTCTTTATTCCTACAAACCAAAAGAATAATCAAAATCTGTCCACAATTGACTGAGAAATCCGTGAACTCACACAAAAAAAATAGCCGAAGAACATTGAACCTCTCCTTTTTTCCAAGTCGCTTAAAAATACAGGTTGTGCTTGAGGTGTTTGAGAGGAAAAATATGCTCGAGAAAATCGATCATGCCATTTTGGTGTAGTCTCAGTAGTCCGGTTGCTTAATTGAACCGGACTACTGATACGTTTTTTGCAACTGTTATTTCGGTGTTTTATACTTATACAAGTTAGGCAGGAGTGATGTGGAACAGAGAGACTCAAGAAAGATCCGAATAGAAAAGGTTTGCCCTTTGCCGATTGGCAAACAGATCTGCAAAAAATAAATAAACTACAAATACTAGGTTTAGTTATACTTTTATTTTCTTAAGTTTATACATGTTATTTAGGGTCTCAATAAAAGGCTATATTATTGTTAACTAGCTGCGCCCCGCGGCTTCGCCCCCGTGGAAATTAATGTTTCCAACTTTATTAATTTTTTCTTTCATAAGAACCTTCTCCTGACAATAACAAACACAACAAAAAAATAATTAGCGAAATCGGTCCAGCCATTCACGCGTGATGCCGTGACCAAGGAAAACGGGTTTCATTTTTATATATATAGAAGATACAGGTAGAATTTCTATTAAATAACATAGACATATAAAGCTAGTATTATATCTGTGTTAAATAAACGTCGTCTTTCAAAATCATTAGTCTCGGCAAGACCTTCTGATGCAATTTACATTTTCTCAAGCATCATACATTTTTCTTACAAACTGATGAGACATGAAATAAAAGTAAGCACTTCACGTAAATCTCTATAAATTTCCACAGAAAGCTTTTTCACGACGCCACTTAAAGACAAACGTTCAACAATTCTGGTGTACCTAAACAAGAGGGTTGCTATTTTTAAAACAGCAATAAATGTCAAGAGTAGGTTTTATAGACTGTCTAAAACTACCTATAGGTATTTTTTGATACCTGAATAGATGAAAGTATCAGACCACACAACAATGATATCACACACTATCATTTTGTAACTAAGCTGGAGGAGGCTGGAAAACTGTGATGTATAAGCTGTATCAACTGGCAAGTAAAAAACGCAATGAATGTTTTGTACCATGTTTCCCAATTGTACCTACTTAGTTTAATTTGTTTCTTTTCTTGTTTTTTCTTATGTTTTCATGTTTCTCTTTTTATTATTATAATTTGTGTATTTTTCAAGGATGGCATGTTCAAATAATTGATCAAGACCCTAAATAATGATTTAAAAAAACTAAGCTGACCAACAAAATTACAGATAAACTAAATAAATTTATTTATAATTGTGTACTGCCTAATATATTATGTAGCTGTGTGGTGCCGGCTTAGAATTTGCACCGCCCCAACTCTTCCAGCGGGTGTCGTAAGAGGCGATTAAGGGATATCCACCGGGGGCGGGCAGCAGCGCCCCCTGCAGAACAATTCTACCACCGAACTGCGATCTCCAACCCGCATGCCCAGCGTGCGGATTATGGGCATTACCCCCATGAGATAAAAGCCAACAAGGCGCTTATTAGGGGGAGGCCTGCGTCTAGCAGTGGACCAATACAGGCTGTTGAGGTTGAGGTGAGGTAATATGTGTACCTTATTTAATAAATATAATATAATGTTAATAATATTATGTTATATAATGTTAAGTTACTGTTCTTTTGTTACTTTTCCTGTGAAGTTTGTGTGTGTACCATATAAAAAGTCTATCTATCTATCTATCATATTCACAGCAAATGGTAAATTACCCCCGTAACACCGTTCAGTACTTGCTTTAACTATTACTCCATGGTTTAGTTCAACTACATAGACCCGAAAGTTTTACGAAACAAGTGAAACCAAGAGCTCCCACTAGTTCAATAAATAAGATGTAAATAAGACTAGATAGTGTGAATGCATTCTAGTCGTAAATCACCGGAGATTATCTTCGTCTACGTCCATGTTTCGGTCTGGGCATGAATAATTTATTTTATACCTTATCGTGGGTAGATCACGAGTATTGTGTGAAAGTTGCATACGCTTTTAGCTAAGCTCAGTCTGAGCTTAATCTTTTCATAATCTGTACGATATTTAACTTTTAGATTATGATTTAACTAAGAACGGGACCCGTCGAAGTCGAAAATTTTTGCGATATTATTTGATTTCTTAGAAATTACCCTTAGTGTAGGGTTACGCACTATAATAACAAAAAAAAAACCTTATGATTTAACTAGTTTCTACCCGCAGGTTCGCAAGCGTGGTTTGTAAAAACGTTCAAAGGCTATTTATCCCATGGGAACTGATACATCCGTCCTAAATTTCAGCCCGTTTCGTTCAGTAGTTTTAGCGTGAAGAAGTTACAAACATCCATCTGTCCATCCATCCAAACTATCGAATCTATTAGTGTGTTTATTGAATGACTCGGGAAGTCGAGAGTAGGAGGCCAAAATGCTATCCGCCTCGACTTCTGAAACAGAGATTATAGATGTTTATTTGCCAGAATATTATGTATGTTACAATGTAGGTCTTAAAGTTATAATATATTATGTCCAAAGTCCAATTTTTTGTTATTATAGTGCGTAACCCCACACTGGAAGGAAGGATGCGGTCCCGTCGAAATCGAAAATTTTTGCGATATTATTTGATTTCTTAGATAATATTATGTCCAGTTATACCGAACCTAGACATGAAGATATTAATTTTGACTAAATTTAAATTATTATTTTTAAAAATTCACTATGTTCGCTGCTCGAGTCAACGAAGTAGGTTAGTAGGTACTTTAGGTAGTTAATAGGAATAGGTACCTACATAGGGATGCTCGCCGGATCTGAGTTCGTTGCATGCCGTTTTGTTCTTTTATCAGAAGCAAACTAGTTTCAACACCTGCTCACCTTGCCATCGCTCGATGCGTTTGTGCATAGGGCTCCACAGCCAAACCAAGAAATGTACATTCAACCAAACACAAGCATTACCTCGTCTCTAGGGACGGAACAAGGCCGATGATGATAATGGGGTGGTTCACATTAATGTTAAAGCCTTTTCAATTGCAATTTCTAAACCATTATATTTCACAATAGGGTAGTGTTGTGGGTAAAAGGAAAAATTATTCTATTTATTCCGTCAGTTAGATGTTCAGAAGATATTGGACACACATTTTTTATTTTTTTCAGGCTGACAAAAAATTTCAAAAATAATGCACGTCAAAGTTTGGATGTGCCAGTAAACAAGCTAAAAAGTGTCGCTGTCGCAAAGGCGTCACGCGGAAAATATAACTGGCTATATCTTCATCATTTTTTGTTTCATCGATTAAATAAGAAGTAGGTGCTAATATCTTTTGATATTCATACTGACGGACTAATTAGAATTTTTTAGGACAACCTTTTAGGCAAAAGTCATAATATCGTTTTTCCTTTTTACTTGATTTTCAATTCATTTTTCTCTCCACATCCGTATTTGTGACGAAAACCGCCACTTATTTACACACGATTTTAATAAACATTATGATAAACGTTTGCAATGTCGAGATTTATCTACCACGTGTCGGTTCTAGCTCCAATACTCGGTGTAAGCTTGAATTTATGGTCACAGGCAGTGCGATAAAAATTGTAACGCCCCGGGTATATTTATCGGGCCGCAGTGTGATCTTTTTCTGTTTTTAGATGCTTGCTTTTGTTCAATTACTTTGGTAGAGTTGTGTTTTTGAATAGACGAACTGACTCTATGCTCAAAATAGCAATAAAATGTATATTCGCAGAAGGAATAAAATCTAAAACTACGATTTTTTAATCATCCAATAGTACGGTAATATCTAAGAAACTAATTTTGCGATTTGACAGTTATGTAGAAACAATGGTAAAAACTAGCTGTGCCGATTCGACATATAGGTAGAAATACTTGTAAAAACTAGTATTTTTCTACACCCTAGTGGTATGAAATATACTTTACGACGTATTCTCATAATATCTACCAAATATACATAAAAATTTCAAAAAAATCGGTCGAGTGGTTTCGGAGGAACCACAAACACCATGACACGAGATTTTTATGAATAGTTAGATTAAGCGATACGAAAAATGGGTAGTGACGTTAAAATGTTGAACGATGCAATGTTTATAACAAATTGTGTATCACTATTTACAATAAATGAACGGAAGAATTGAAAGAACTAAATGAAATATATTTAGAAAAAGTAAAGAGGATGGCTACTTGAAAAATGTTTTTATACGGTGAACGAATATTTGGAAATTAGAACTGTAACTTACATGACTAATATAATTATACTCGTAGTATGTTTTTTTTTATGGTTACGCTCGGTAGAACGAATAATAATAATAATAATAATAATAAATAATAAATAATGCTGGACAATCCACACATCATCATCTAGCCCCAAGCTAAGCAGAGCTTGTGTTATGGGTACTAGATGACTGATATACATAATATAATACATTACATAGATAGATATTTTTTAATATACATAGAAACGACCAGAACACCTAGAACAAATATTTGTAGATCGTACAAACATTTGTCCCAAGGCAGGAATCGAACCCGCAACCTTCTGCGCCGCAGGCGGACCTTCGCCCACCGCGCCACATCGGTCGTCAATACTTATTATTATTAATAATAATAATAATAATAAGTATTTATTCACAAAAAATGTATTTAAAACTATTTTACAGTCAAAATATTCTAAAGTACTAGTACTTAAACATAACCTTTTAAAGTCAAGGTGATTCCTCGCTCTAACTAAGTCTCTAACTAAGTAAGAATGTCGCAAAAAAAAGCTTCCGTTAATATTTCCATGCCCAACCCCTGCATGCCGGACAAAGCTTTCCCCAACTTTTAAACCCATCAGTATTGAGAGTAATTAGCTTTACGTATCTCATGCGAGCAGCTTCGTTATTTGCAGCAAATTCGGAGTATTTTCACGTATCCCTAGGATTTTCGTTGGGCAGACTGCGGTGAGGTGCGATTGAAATTTTTCGAGTGGAAGCGACAGCCGTTGAAGATACGAGCTCACTGGAATAGCCTTCGAAGATCGGCTAGTGGAGTAGTTATAAGGCCGAAGCATCACTAAACGACGTTTGGAATGACAGATTGGACAGCCTGTACAAGCTTATTCAGCTACAAGAAAACGAAAACTGCATTTGCGCCTCATGGGCACTGAAAGTCTTAAGTCAGTTAAAGTCTAAAAACTCGCCAAGTCTGGGTAATAAGTGTTACAGAATCATCAACCATCACGATAGCTTCTATGTTTTCTTTTTCGCAATTGCCAAGACTAAATATTTTTTTTCACGTAACGGCAACGTTACTCAAAACAGCTGTTTTGACTACAATTACGGCGTCAAATCGTCAAATAACTGTCGAACCCTGGGGGCGAAAATGTTGAAACAACTGTATTATTGATGATAATAATAATAAAATAAATAATAATTTATTAATGCTGGACAATCCACACAGCATTATATTTTACGCTTGCAGCTTTGTTATTTTATCAAAATAAAATAACAAAGAACATTCACCTATACCAATCCCAGATATACTATAATACCCTTCGAGGCCACATCCATTAAACTATACGCAACAGAACCTAGTACTTTCGGGGTTCAGCACAATAAATAAACTCCAAAGACACGGCAATGCTGTCTGCAATCCTGGCAATTGAAATTTTATCCCGGCTTTATGTCCATTGGTAACCAATAAAATGTTATAAAGTAAACAAAATATCGGAGGGGTGAAGATTTAAAATCATAACACTACGACTCCAATATTACGATCATTGATACAGGTTTTACATACTCGTTCTTCGAAATAGAATACTGGCTTGAAAAAGTTGGATTTTCGATTTGATAAGCTTCAAAGTTTAGCCTCTGTTAAATTTATAATTTAAGGTTAGTTTTCATTGTCGTTTTCTAAACCATTGGGTGCATAATCTGAAGAACTTTAGCAGTGTAATGGACATTAATTCAATAAATAAAGATATAATACAAAAAAAATTAAACCGTCTTCAAAGATGTATGTAGTTCTTTAGGAACACCCAGTCTAAGTAAAGCACCATGCTTTTTAATATTATGAACCATCTTTTGTAATCCTAAGATGAAAGCACACCTTTTTACTGTTGTCGCGTAAATGGATGCCTCTAGCTTTTAAATTATAAGATAAATATATACAAATAGTCTTCTTTTAAAAAAAACACGTCCCACCACGCGATAACATTATCCATCTGATCTATGATGATGAAAAAATGATGAAAAGCCATTCACACGTCACCACAAGGGGTGCCTTTCTAGGCAACCTCCAATATCCATTATGAACTGAATAGCAGTATCGGCCTGTCCTGAATACAAAAACTTGGCCCCTTGTGGTAGATACTTCATTTATTGTCTGTGTGGTGCGATCTCTGCAGCTTTTTGCTAAATTAATGGCTTACATTATATGTTTCTCATTAGACTTTTCTGTAGACAGAACAGAGTTTCTTTTATTTTAAAAATCTACCAAGCCCGGATATCACTTTCATCCGCAGCCGACATTATCCACCCTCAAGATTTTTATTGATAGTGTTAAGTAATTAGAATTATCAAATTTGCTGGTTCTAAAAATGGTTATGTATGTGGGCTCTGTTTTTGCAGATTTTCCTCACTTTATATGAGATGCATGATGGAAGGTCACTGAAATACGTACCAACCATTATATCCATGCTGGACATTTTCCATACAATTTTTTAAACAAACAATGAAAGGTGCAATCCTTCCCCTTCTATAAAAGTCTAAAAATATTCCACGCAAAATGATTTCCCTACCAAAATAGTGTCGCCGTTATAAATAATTCAAACATCAGTTGAACCGAGTCATGCTCAAAGATAATCTGTTATGATTTATGCTGCAAGTGAAGAGCTACCTGAACGGTTAGTACCAGTGCAAACAGTTTGATTACGAAAAATGTTTTCGAGAGCTCGATATACTTTAACTTATATTTCGATCATAGGTACCGAAAAAATGATTCCGTGAAACTAACCTCCGTCCAATCTCTCAAAAACTAAAAACGAGTTCGTATGAAAATTAGCTTCATCATCAACCTAAAAACCCTTACAAAGGACACAAGGCTCGGGTCGGCCAACTTGCTATTAAGATCTTTGATCGCTTTGCTCGCTCGATCAAAATAACGGATTCAATGAAAAACATAAAATGAATTCCTTAAAATTTAAGATTTTAACAGATGCAAAAAAACTGTTCAACCGCTGTCAAAGTACGAAAATCAGTTCCTTTCTGTCCGGTAAAGGCGTTGCAAGGCGTATGGAAAGAGACGACGACTTTTTTCGCCATCGGTAAACTAATGCACAACTACTACTAAGGACTCTGGTCTGTCTATTTAGAATCTTGTTTGTGAATGATGAATGAGCTGTGAAAAATATGTTATGCATTGCAGAGAGTAGTTTGCAGTCTCGGAAAGACTTCCTGAGTGATACGAGATACCTGCAGCTATTTATATGATGATTTTCTAGGCAGACAGACTCAGGAGAGGAATCGATGGCAATCTTTGCGGAGTTCTCACCTTCTTAGGGGTTCTCGAATAAGAACAAAAAAACTAAGAAAATTTTACCTATTTAAGTATTAATTCTCAAATTACTGTACATTTAATTCAATTTAATAAAGATTTAATTAGTCCAATTTTTATGCACGAAACTATTGTAAATTAAAGTAATTAGAAAGTGATTGGTAATTGATTCGAAAAGTAAATGCGAAAAGCTCAAGATGGTCAGAACTGGGGGGTAGATACATAAATTATGAAAGTATGCGTCGATTCTACTTGTCGTCCTCTTTTTGTCCGCCACTGTTCGATATCAGGCAGTGTGGGCATCGCCCAAAATATTTAAGTAGTTGCTACTATAAATATAACAGGGTAGTGTCCTAGGTAAAACAAATTATTCTATTTAAGGCGAATAGTAGGGGTGATAGTGGCGCCACTACATATTTAATTTTATAATTACGTTATACAAAGGAATTATCAAAAAATCGGACCGTGCGTAGACTATATCTATCATAAGCTATTTTTAAATATATCTTTAATAGTTTTGTACTGTATTATTTAGGCAGATACTTGTTTCAAGAGTTTAGTTCCTATTGGTCGCCACCATGCTCTCCAAACAAGGTTTTTGATTGAATAATACAAAACGAAACTATTACAGATACATTAAATAAAAGCTTGTGATAGGTACATCAGGTCATCTAAAAGCGGTCCGATTTTTTGATAATTCCATTGTATAACTTAATGATTAAATTAAATATGTAGTGGCGCCACTATCACCCCTACTATTCGCCTTAAGAGAAGATATTGGACATATATTTTTTCTTTTGTCAATCAAACTAAAAATTACAAAAATAAAGCGCGTCAAAGTTTGGGAGTGAGGGCTAGTGACGTCACACCTTGTTCAAAATTTTCGCAAGGTGTGACGTCACGCCGAACTTTAACTGACTATATCTTCATCAAAAATACGTATCAATCTTCTGATAATCTAGCTGACGGTCTTATTCGATTTTTCTGAACACTAGCCTATTTTCTACTTTTCACTAGCCCTTTTGAAATTTTATTTTCCATCGAGTTTAAGGTAAACTTAAGTTAAGACCAATGAATCAATAACTACCTACTTAAATAATCATTCTTCCCATGCATGCAAAATCAAAATATATCCATAAAAATGTAATATATAAATATCGCATGTCAGCATCTAATAAAAAGAGATCGTGAAATAGAATAAAGCAATTTTCCTAATGCATGTTATGAAAAAGCTCTCTCTTTTTTACATGAACACCCAAATGGATCATAAATTGCTATTGAATATAAAATCAAAACCTTGGGTACCTATGGGTGAGAAATTGGTTTGTTTCGACAACTAATCTCCTTTTCTGAAATTTCTATTCACAATGCTTGAATTGAATCAGCCTCAATAAGTTATGGTATATTGGGGTTTTAGATTTTTTCGGTTAGCGGCTTGTCTGGCGTAGTGGACAAAATAACATGAGATATTTAGTGTTTAAAAGACGGTTTATGGTACACAAGAGACACTTCTTCAATTTTCACACACTTCTACAATAATTGTACGTCACTAAGTCACTGTTCTTATTTTTACCATCTGTTTTTATCACTACCCAGCTTTAGCGTATAAAGTTGAAAAAACATGCAATAAAAATTACGATAATAACATCATAAAAGTGCGATTTTGCACATAATTTAGTCGAGATCTCAGAATTCCTGCGGTCTATTGAAGTAATTTCATTTGTATTTGTGATCACGATTATGGGATTCCATATCGTATTATATATTTTGATTCGTAGGTTATTACTAATTATTTTGTTCCTCTAAGCCAGTTTGTGTTATAATTTGCGGATTACTTGTAAAAAACAATAATTTTACTTTTTGTACCGCTCCAATGCACGCAATATCCTATTTCTAAGCTTTTCGCACAAATGACCGCTCGGTGCCCTCTTAACTATGACGATCTCGGGAACCGCTACACAGCGGTGTGCCACTACTATCCAATGATCATCCCCGCACGTCTCCATCATCAGCCAGCTGAACCCACGATATATTCTTACTAAATAAACCCTATCAAAGGTGTCCAGTTCGTTACTCCCTCATTTTCTCAGTCCGCCTCTATTATTCACATTTTTGAACATAAAAAACAGCATTAAAATGGATGGTAATAATAGCACTTATACTTGTGAATTTGGCAAACCAAATACTGAATTTACTTTTACAAAACCGTTCATTATAGTTCAGCGCATAGTCAAATTGTATTTGATTTATGAATACTCCACAAATTGGGTATTGATTTGGTTAGAATTAAATTTATCGTAATGGTTCTAGCAAGAGGTGAAAGGGTCTTAAATTTGACTTACAGCGTTCAGTAAAAGGATTTTATTTATGAGTGTGATTCTTGATGGAAAACGAAATGTTATTTTGGGGATACCACATTACATAACTGTTTATGGTTATTGATTTATATTCGTAAATGTTGAGCGATTTTTCGGAATAACAAATACGAAAAATTTCCTAGTCTATGTAAATATTGGATGTGAATTCTAGAGATTTTAAAAATGAATTTACGTTTTTGAAGATGCAAAGTTATAAGATGCTAATGCGAAGACAACCCCACAACTACTGAACGTATCAGCTGAAATTTTGCTGAGACATACTAGTTGTAAGTCTGAAATGACATACTTAGGTTTTTTTCTTTATCGTGATAAAACAGGCGAAGCCGAGAGCAGAAGCTAGTAACTATACTACTGTATATAAAAATATCACATAAAAGTTATAACAGAGGCGGCGAAATCGAGTCAATTTCCATATGAAAACGTTTTCGCGTACTAAGGTGGATACTATTAAAGTGGCATTGTACTCATGATGTATGTTTTTCTTACATCAGTCACAGTTATGGTTGACACAGCTTCCTCGGATTTTTTTTAGGAAAACCAATTGTTTATTATTTTATCGTTTACATTAACATAGTAAAAAGAAACCTCATGTTGAACTTATCTCAGTATTCTGACATCATATTTCTCCCCATAATTTAAAGCGACTTTTGCCCTTGTATCTACTCCTACGACGACTTACTGGTACAAAATGCAGTTTAAAAAAACATAATAATCGTCAAAATGCTACAAGAATTCATTTCGTAACAATATTATAAAAACTTGTTTTGTCACCACTTTGTTGCGTCCAAAGTTTATTCAAAGCACAACCCTAAACATATTTCTCGTAAAATTTTGAGCGACACATGCCAGGAAAATAAGGGTTGAAGCGAGGGAGCAACTATTTGCAGGTGATTTTGTTGACACAGTGATTGATGTACTGCTAAATAGACCTGGGGAATTCAACTTAAGGGAAATGTTCGTCTCTATTAAAGAAGCTATCGTGTTTCCTATGTTGCCATGTGAGTTAGTAACTTTTTGCCCATATTGTGAAATATAAAATAGTAAAAATGTATTGGATTGTTGACGAATAGTTATGAGAAGTACCCACACAAAAATATTTGCCACATGTAATATTCCTTTTGGCTATAGATACAGCTAAATATCCTTTTTAAATTTTATTTCATTAAAATATTGGTTTCAATATGAATTCATTCCAGAGATCATTGTAATCTACAGAGATAACAAAGATCCCTGGAATAAAACTTAAGTATCAAACATATAAGTGCTTTATTTCCAATTTCTAAGAAATCAAATAATATCGCAAAAGTTTTCCGAGTTCGATGGGACTTAAACTCACATCCTTCCCTCAGTACGGGAATGTGCAAACCAACTACACCACGAGGTCAAGTGACGTAGGAGTCGAAAATCTTTGCGCCTTCCTACGGTCTCTAGCGCCGTTAGCTCCACCTACAGGGGAAACATTGAAGTTTATCCAATCCTGTTCAAAGACTAAAGTTACGTTTAGTTCGTTTGACAAGAGGTGTCGCGTTGCTCAAAATCGAAGGTTTCTGTTATTATAGTGCGTAAGCCTCGCACTCTGGCTAATTAAATAATCTGGCTAATCTGGCTTTATTTCCTATAAACCTTACAGGACTTTTGGTCAAAATAAACCTACATAATCTGTGCTCTAAAAGTAAACGGCATATTTCATATTTTTAATGCTCATAGAAAAGTAGCATAAAGAATGCATGACAACCACCCTTTTATAAAACAGGATTTAATATGCTATTCGAAGACAATAAAGCTACCATTATGCGAAATTGCCAGACGCGTGGTCATAACACATCGTAGAAGACTCAGTAAGACAGGTATAAGCCATTAGGGAATAATAAAACAGCCTTATCGGACCGTTATACGCTCGTAAAATAACAGTTCGTCATAATAACGTGATGGATTTATAATTTCCGTGTTTTTCTGAGATTGTGGTTATCTTTCTCGTAGAGATGCTACGTGGCTACGAGATTCGTAGCAGTTTCCGTTAGTGTTTTGTGGTTCGTTTTCTTTTCGATGAATTTTATTATAAATATAGAACTGCTGAATAACTGTCGCTCTAAAGATGCGTTTGCAGATATAGAAATCCTCATGTGATATTAACGACTTACCAATGGCAATACCACGACGATCACAATCGCTGGCTTTATGAATTAATTGTAACGATGTATTTCTGCTGAAACGCAATTGAAATGTCGTCGGGGAATAATAACAAGCCCCAGGATGTACCGAGAATATATCTCGTTACAACTTTAATTCGTTAAATCGAGAAATAAATCAGATGAATTGACCGTCTGACTCTGTTGAAAAAACAAAACAAAAAACAGCAATCTGAGGTTGAAACAGTCTTATAAAATTATAGCAACACTTTTCCAATAAGAGAAAATAACACTGATTCATTGAAACAAGTCCACAAACAGTGCCTAAGGTACCCTTCATTACATCATCACATCTGAGTACCTTAACAGCAACAAAGATTGAAATTTCTACCTACGCATAACCACAGAATAGATAATAGGAACAGCTCCTACGCAGTTTTCTGACCTACATATTTGACCTCTTAAGCCCCTTCTGAGGATTCGAAGGTGCCTTTCTATTAACGATACAACTTTAAATAGCGTTCAGAATGAGGTATGCTATAATTTTCGTTTAGAATGATTCATTTGATGATAGTTTTTTTTGCCTTAGATGATAATGGTGAGAAAGAATCGTTGATAGGGTTTGATGAATAAAATTTCAGATGCGATTTGACAAGTTTTCGTAAAAAAATTGGGCTCAGTAAAGTCGTTCTGAAGTTCTTCATTCAGTTTGTATTGAACTTTTTCTTGAATTAATAGCTGAACACAAAATAACAAACTAACAACAAAAGATAACTAAAAGCGTTTTGCCTTTCTGCTAAAGCACCGAACCCTGTAACAAAAATTTAAAACGTTTAATTTAAACGAAATTAAGTTACGAACTAAATGAAGACTTTAGATATTGAAATTACAGCGGAGCGAGTCTAAAATGTATCGTTTTTAAAGGTAAACGAAGGCTCGGGTCTTTTGGGACACGCTAGGCAACTTCATTTTAGTTTCAGCTAAATAATATATCACCTTGTTTCATATTTTGTGAAGTTTTTAGGATAGTCAAGTAAAAGACAAGAAAATACATAATTAGAAATATTTCGACATCAAAAGCAGTTTGGCCTTCATGAAATTACATTTTCTCAGATATAACCTATCGAATTAAGGTGTTAACGCTTTCACTGCCCAACCTTTGCGGCGCGACCTGCAGAGGCTGGCCGCGGCTAGGAGGCCAGGCTTAAATAAATAAATAAATAATGCTGGACAATTCACACAGCATTATCTAGCCCCAAGCTAAGCAGAGCTTGTGTTATGGGTACTAGATAACTGATATACTTAATACAATACACTACATAGATAGATATTTTTTATTTTACATAGAAACATCCAGAACGCCCTGAACAAATGTCTGCAGATCGTACAAACAATTGTCCCGAGGCCGGAATTGAACCCGCAACCACGCGTCGCAGGCAGACCTTCGCCCGCTGCGCCACAGAGGCTTGCAGACCATAAGAACCACAAGTGCATCGTAGGCAATGTAAGTGTTAGTCTAATCTCATGGCCACATAGGAGTCTTATGTAGGTACTGAAGGATTAATTCTTTAAGCTTTTTTTTAGCCAAATACCTTTTGTTTTGTTGTTTACCAACAAAACAAAAGATATTTGGCTAAAAGAGACGTAACGACTTGTCACAATAACCAGTGTGGTGTGTATCACGGTGACAACGAGAATAATCCCGGAATTACCCATTCATTGATTACTAGGAACAAAAATATCTACCGACATTGGTGTCGATTCTGTTGTTTTAGAATTAGCTAAAATTAGGATTTAGGAATGTCAAATAGACGAAAGCCATTCCATGTTTCAAAAATTAGACTGTTAGGTTTAAAATTAGGTTAACAGATCTAAAACAACTCAACTTAATTAAAATAGTTAAAATTCTATTCTTTGCATTGCATTTTAGCTATGATTAGAAACGTCTACCTAATTTTAGCAGCCATCTAATTTGGTTGATATTTGGTCGTGATTAAAATTTGGAAAAAGTGAAATATAGATTTTGTAGTATTTTTGGGATCTGTACAGAGAATACTATGATTTTAGGTCAACCTAACTTAGAAAATTTAGAAATCGTAAAATTTTAGTAAGGAATCCTAAAACAACAGAATCGACATCAATGTTAAACTAAAAAAGTTACTGCGGATAATACATTTTGCAGAATTATGCAATTATGCAACGTGTACGCCTCAAGGGGCTTAGTACGAGTAAAAGCCCTATTAAAATAAACAAGTACGGTTTCGCTACATGGTCACCGGCAGCAATACTCTTACCAATTCATTGATTAGTAGGAACAAAAATATCTACCGACATTATATAGCTAAAAGAGTAACTGCGCATTTTGCAGAAGCATGCAACGCGTACGCCTCAGGGGCTTAGTAAAACCCCTATTAAAATAAACAAGTACGGTTGCGCCCCATGGTCACGGGCAGTAATACAATCAGGAATGCAAGTGTGCGTGAGCTGTGTTTGTGTGGGACACTAGGCCGAGAGACTTCAGTGTTATAAAAATATTGGTGGAAATCTAACATCTTAAAAAATCTTCCTCACGAGAAGTTCGGACCAAGCTGCTGCCTGTTGCTACAAAACAAGAAATACTGGCAAAAACATTTTGATTATTTCTAGATTGTTCTACTTTGTATGTTAGTTTTTATTATCTCTAAACCGCTTTCTATGTGGATAAATGAACAGCATCAACATAGAGCATGCTAAGATGTAGACCGCGCATCTTAATGGCAGAACCACAATCAGATGGGATATGTGTCAAAGGCATGAAATTGCTATGCTTCCTCGACATATTCCAAATAAAAGACTTTGTGAACACTATTCCTTCCACCCTTTCAACCAAAAAGTTGCACAAAACGCATAGGTACTCTCTAAAAGTAAGTTTAATTTACATTTTCTAAAAATATTCCTACAAAATGCGAGTTTCGCTTTCCGCATTGCGCCGGTCGTATAGTTTTATTTTGTATGTACACGACTGCAGACGCTATCGATTTTGTCTGTGTTAGGGGGACAGTCTGATAATCATATTATATTGAATTTTAAATACACCGGGCTAGGGTTCTTTATGCTTTATACAAGAGCTAACATTTCAGACCTACGGAAGTATACCGTAACTCTTTGCTATAAAGCTTGAATTTGCTAGCTATGGGGTACCCATCTCGTCCTGGTTTTGACCTTGAATTCCCCTTTTGAATTTGATATTACGTCTCTGAGCTTGTAACCCTTTATTAGGGACTTGCTGATGTTTCGCATGTTTAGGGTATCTACTATTCATTTATGAGTTTGATGAAAATAATAAGCAGCTCGTGATATTTAACAAGTTATTTTTAAAAAACGACGGTAAAAAATATTCGTTTTCGCCCCGGTCCAGCGATCTTAAAGCTATCAATGCAACTTAGTAAAATTTAAACAACAGAATGAGGGAAAATGTTATGTTTTAGGAGTTCAATGTATGTTGTGTTTTTCTTCGAGTATTATTTCGTTTTCGAGGTTAATATTATGACCGCGTCTTCCAAAACTTTCGGGTTCTGTCTCTAACTACTATTTTTATGTCACTGGCAATAAACATAGGCAGCTGTCTAAACTTTTATTTTAGATAGGCAACAATCAAAAACAATTTGTACCCACCTAAAATTCAGATTTAAAATGAGTGTCTAACTCAATATGCACGCTAAAAGTTTTCTAATCAATTTAACTTATTCAATCAAACTAAAATGAACTCTATTTAAAGTGCAGAAGTCGTTGATCTACGGCTATATAAAACAGATACATCAGTACCGTCAGTCTAGTAAATAACTTGAAAATAGGTAGATCCATCAAGCTTGCTTGACAGGCGTCTACTGTTTTATTCAGAAGCTTAAAACTTTGCTATCGTACATGATTCATTGCATTTGAATAAAATAATCGTTTGGTTTTTTACCTTATTGGAATATCCTTTTTGACGTACTTACATAATATAATCTGACCCGTGCATTAGCCATTGCGTATGGTTGGTTGCATCAATGTATTTTCCATAGGTGGCGTTACTGAGTATGGAGAATTTTTATGGATTTAAATGAACACAAAGAATTTGAGTTGCTTTGTTAAAAACGAATGTGTTAGGTTTTTTGGAACTGACAGTAGGATTTATATTTTTAGCTGCGAGGCGCAGGTTATGTTTTCTAGTATTTCTATGTGGTTATTTGATATTCTTTATTACCTCAAAACATCAAACTGCTGAATCGATCTTGAAAATTAATGAGGCATCAGAATACGCCTGGACTCCTCTAAGGTTCGTAGCTACATTTCTAGGCCTTTGCCCTTAGATTTTGGAAAAGTGAAAAAGCAGGAATGAGTCGGGTTTTTATAGTTTTAAATTATTAGTACTTAGTGAGAAGGCTCAAAAGAACTAAACCTTTCGAGTTAGTGTAGTGATAGTAATAGTGTAAGTGCTTAAGTGCCAATTTTAAAGAACACATAAACCAACCAAGTGTCTTCCCCTTATATGAGACAATAAGAAAAGTGCCGATGGACACGTTCTTAATGATATGTTTTTATAAAATTAAGTTTAAAAAATTACCCTAATGGGTAATTTGACTATTGTCAAATCTATGAATCTAGTCATAGATTTTACAATGTTATTTTAGTATATTTAAATATGTAAGTATGCTAGACAATAATAAAAAATAAAAAATTATAAGTACTTAAATTTGCGTTCTGCTCTTTCTCATTCCTGTGGAATCGTAATCTTTCTGCCGAATAAAATAATTTTAGTCCTAAGTTCTCTGTAAATTTGTAAAATTTTAAGCTCAATCAATTATTCGCCTTACACCTTGTTACGAGAACTCATCTCCAAACTATTCTGATTAGCACTAGCTAGCTAGCTACTAGGTATTCATGAAACGATATAAGCTAGAAGATAAGCGATTCCGTCGTCATAAGCACTCAAGATCAGCAAATGCAAAGAGCTGTTTAATAATAAAAGAATATCAGAAACTTTGAGATGTTTCTTAAGCAGCACTGAGTGCCTTTTCAGTTGCGGATGCATATTGTATCAGGTTCTTAGGAAAGAATTCAGCCACTTTCAACAATGCGAGGTGGGATTAGGATTTTCAATGCATTTTTAAAGGTAGCGTTTGTGTTTTTTTCTTGAGCTTTACTAAGAGGATTTCTTCGTCTAGTTCTCCAGCTGTCTTTGGGGCTTTGTTGTGTGTGTCTAGATTTTGAGGGACCACATTAACCAGCTATCAGAAATGAACGTTGCCTTAGCTACTTAGTTTTAATTCTTGCAAACAATCGTTAGTAGGTAACGTGAAATAGCAGGCGAAGCAGGTTATCTATCTAGCATTGAACAGTTAAATATCTGTGAAATTAAGTCACCTGATTGTAAACAAAAGCAATCGTATCGGAATAATTTAAATGATTTATGTTGTATTGAATTTTCCAATATCTCGGTGGGGTTGCATGCACCACGGAACCGCATTCGCTGTGGATCACGAAATAACTAAAGAAGGTGTTGAAAACCCTGATAGTTTTCGAAAGATATGAACTAAAGTTAAAGATATAATTTTCTCTTGACGACCTCTGTGGCGCAGCGGGCAAAGGTCCACCTGCGACGCAGGAGGTTGCGGGTTAAATTCCCGGCTCGGGACAAATTATTGTGCGATCTGCAGATTTTTATTCAGGGTGTTCTGGATGTTTTCTATGTATAATAACAAAATATCTATCTATGTAGTATCTAGTATGTAGTATTAAGTATCTATATATTACTTATCTAGTATCTATGTAGTATCTAGTATGTAGTATTAAGTATATCAGTCATCTAGTACTCATAACACAAGCTCTGCTTAACTTGGGGCTATATGATGCTGTGTGAATTGTCCAGTATTATTTATTTATTTCATTTATTTCTTTGGCTCAAAGTTGCTCAAAGCTACCTTTAAGCTAGCAAAACGCTTCAGGCACTCAGTGCCTTGGCGGATGCATTTTGTATGAGCTGGTAAGAACGCGGGATTAACTTGCTTTCATTATGGCGCACGAAGCATGAGTACACGATTAGTAATTAGGAGTATGACGGGGGGTAGTTTCTCTTAAGGTCGGGTACGAGTGAGAGATTGTTCATACAGCAAACTTAAAAAAATAAAACGTCAAGTGCGAGTCGGACTTGCGCACTAAGGGTTCCGTTTAATTGTAAGACCGTGTTTCTTGCCAAATATCATGATTCTAGGTCAACATGAAGTAGGTACCCTGTATATTGTGTATTTTTTTTGTTAAATTACAACAAATTTACGATTTTCAGATTTTTCTCGTTATTTGTGCTATTAGACCTTGCTGCTCACCAAGTTTCATGATTCTAGGTCTACGGGAAGTACCCTATAGGTACATGTGATTCCTATGGAAATTTCAAAATATTTGGACATAAACGGCTGTAACTTCAGCTTCAAGAGGTTACGGATTTGAGTGTCTGACGTTAATTTCAAATCGATAGGTCCACGCGTTCCTGAGAAAAGACGGTTGACAGACTGACAGACAGACAGACGGACAACAAAGTGATACTATAAGGGTTCCTTGTTTCCTTTTGAGGTACGGAACCCTAAAAAAGGAGCTAGTTTGTTTCCATGACTGCCAATGCCTCCCCTGTTGAATTCAATTATGATTGCTTAAAAAACTGCTTTAGAGAACCAGACTGCCAATTCCATTGCCGTTTAAGTTTCATTTCGTACAAACTGGTTATTACGTACAGTAGATATGATTGATGTGATTGATGCTAGCATATTTTTACTATTATTTAGATTTAATGCTCTATGTAATTATAGCTTTCAGCTGCATATAATCAAAGCGGCTAGATAAGTGTAACTTCTTATAGTCGATTTGACAATTTGTTATCCATATTTTTTTAATCTAAAGAAAGTCTTTATTGACAAAGAAAATTATACTAGTATTTACAATTGAAACAATTGAGCTAACTGCCGACTGTTGCAAACAGTCTATAAGTAGCTCAACTGATCCATATTTATTGTACAATCTATTTGTTTATTGCATCGTCTTTGGGTAAAGTACTGATGGAAACGAATGGAAAATAACTAGTGCTGAGATACGTTTTTTTTTATAAAATTAATGATGGTTAAGCGTTTGACCACCGTCTCACTTGAGCAAGTGTAGATGTGGCTTGAATTCCCGACACATGCTATGAATATCCATACATCCATAACATTAGAAAAATATCTATCTATGTAATGTATTATATTATGTTTATCAGCCATCTAGTACCCATAACACAAGCTCTGTTTAGCTTGGGGCTAGATGATGTTGTGTGGATTGTCCAACATTAATTATTATTTATTTATTTTAATTATTAGAGCACGCTTTTCCAACAGAACTTATACGGAAAACGTCTTCAACTTCTGACATTCGCTCACACTAAGGCCGCACCCTAAGCAAAATCACTCGAGTGTAAGTCACAAACATGTGCTTAAGAAAGTTTGTTAATATTTAATGAGTTTCCTGAAAATGGCGTTGATTTGTAGGCGCATTTCGTATTAATTTACATTTTAACGCGAACCGCTAATTCAATAATTTGACAACGTATGTGGTGGGGACAGGTTCAGATTACCATGAATAATGGCTGAAAATGTTTCTTATTTACAATGTATTTCATTTAACCAATTTCAACGGCAGTCGTACCGCTAATTTATGTTCTTTATAAGAATTTATTTTGCTGGGAAGAATATCACTGCCTCAGCCAGGGAAACTACCTCGAGGGCAACAGTTTCTTTCTGGGTATTTCAACTCCACAGCGATCATCGGTATAATTTAACAAAATGAAAATCAAAGGACGTAGTATAGAGAAGGTACTTAGAAAGAAATACCGACGCGTATACTTTTTTTACACTCACTTATTGCAATCCATCCAATTTTGTTGGTGAACAAAAAATTTTTTTGTCAGGTGTGACACTTTTTAGAAACTACTAACTCAAATAGTAACTCTGCTTACTATTTGAGTTAGTAGTTTCTAAAAAGAGCCTAAATGTAATAATTACATATATATAAAATACTATTATTCTTCTCCTTTAATGTTCTGTGGTAAAGGATGAGCAAGACCCCAGAGGTTCTGGGGCAAATACGGTAGGTATTTGCCCCAAACCCCAGAGCCCTTGCTCACCATAGATATAATAAAAATCTCTACATATGGTTCATTCTCCCAGCGCTTACTCAGTCTGGCCTGTGTTAAAATTACACGCTCACACTCGCTCACAGTTACATTTCCAATCTCGTGCAACAGTTATAATGAACACCTAAGATGGAAGGACGTACCTAGACCGAAGTGCGTCCAAGACAACAAAACGCTCGCAAAACACGAACGGTCCGACTATGACTGAGGTGGTTGGACATAATTGCACCTCATTTGAGCCTTCCACTTTCGAGAGGCTGATACCTTATCTCCTCTTTTTCAACCGACGAAAAAACGGAGGAGGTTCTCAAGTCGATGCGTATATTTTTTTTTAATGTATGACCACGCCTAACTTTTTACAGAGTTGTCCGATTTCGATAAAAAATTTTATATTGGAAAGGGTATACCCCGTTGTTGGTCCAATATAAATTTGGAGTAAAAATCCAACCCTAAGGGTAGGCAAACAGGGGATGGTTGATTGTTCACTCACTGATCGTAATGTATGACCACGCATAACTTTTTACAGAGTAGTCCGATTTTGATAATTCTATTTTTATTGGATAGGGTATACCCCGTTGTTAGTCTAATATAAATTTGGATTTTATAACACGCTATATTATTAGCTACATATCGATGTAGGTAATAATATGTCGTGTTTTAATGGTAGGCGTCGGCCTACCACCGGTAAATGTCTTTGAAGTGAAACAAAGACTAGTCAATCTAAGTTGTAGATATTTGTACTAGGATGTGTGTATACACACAAGTAACGCCTCAAGAAAATTACATCCTGTTGTGTGTTGAACTTGGGACGTACGGTTGGTTCTCGATTTTAAATCAGAATATCTTCGAAATTTTCCGAGATTAATGTGAGAATAAGTAGCTTTGATTGAGGATCTACATTAATGAAAACTAGCTTCTGCCCGGGGCTTCGCACGCGTTTTTGGGAATAAAAACTAGCCAATGTGTTATTCCAGGCTCAGATCTTGTTGTATGCAAAGTTTCAGCCTAATTCATTCAGTAGTTTTGGCGTTGTCTTCAGCCGAACATCTTCACAACGGCACAAACTTTCACCTTTATAGTATAGTAGTAGGTATAGTAGGATGACCTTCTTTTCAGGTGAATTCATCTTGTCAGATGGTAAATTATAGACAGCTAAAGATGAAGCAGATTGTAAAAATTACTGTTAAGCAGGTCAAGTCAAACCCAAATAGGTAATTAGCCACCTTGTTTGGTTGTAAATTGAAGTCGCTTACTGCATTCAAAGTTGATTCTTCTGATAAACTTAAAAAGTTTCAATTTCACCCTGTCCAGTAAAATTCCATCAGTAGAAACCGAGCTTTTTCGGAAGCTTTATCGCTTCTATCCTAATCTAAAAATATAAAACCAATAAATCTCAGAAATCGCTTAGTAGGAGTATTTTTGACACGTAGGTACCTAAAGCCCAGCAATAAAGTGCTGAGACGGTCCTATACCCGGCGGCCACAAGTTTCCAATAAGTAATTAAAATCAGGAGATAGGAGATTACGTTCCTCTGTATTTGTTCAGTTCGTGTTGCTGAACTTCTTGGCCCTTTATGATGTCCTGGTACTTTGTCGATATTTCGGAGGAAATTGGTATCTTTTGTCGATACATTATTTTGTTTTTGATAAGCATTGACAATTTGATAATATTAGGTGAACATTTTTATACAATGTTTAATAAAAATAAATAAAAATTCTAATCGGGCATCAGGCTACTCTCCGATGAGACTGGCCGCCGCGGTCGAAATTCGGCTAGTAATTCATCAATTAAAAATATTCATCAAAAGTACGCGAAACTTCTGAGCTTTCATAAAAGGTTTCAAAAAAGTGAGGTTATCAATTTACAAATGAAATAAAAGAATATAGGGTAAGTTTGACTTTGGGTGTAGGAAAGGATAAAAAAATTATAGAAAAAAAATGGTTGTCTGTAAAGTCGGTTTACTGACGATAGTTGAACGTGACAACGCAGACGCATCGCTCACTCAAGTAGGAGAGAGACGGATGTCGAGCGCTCTCGCTTGCACTTCAAGCCTTACATGGAACGCCTCAGAGCGAGGTAACGCCGCATGACGAGGTAACGCCGTATGACGTCATGTTTTTTCGTGCGTGCAGCCGGCTTTATCGAATTATAAGACGTTGTCACGTCAAAACTACCTACTTTAGCGCATCTTTTATGCGCTAAAGTATATTTTTTCTATAATTTTTTACACACATAAAAATACACTTATGTTGGGCTCTCATTACCGATATCACCTATTCTGAAAATTGATTGTGGTTTGATGGTGAAAGCTTTTCCTTACAATAATTACGACTAGTTATTGTACAAGACCGAACTATAACGTCTTATTATAATAAAAATTTAAATTGATGAGTACAAACATTACCTACGTATCTTCCTCAAAAAACCTGACATAATATCACATATCAAAGCACCTAGTATAATTTTTAAATAAAAATCTTGAATGCTAATTTATTTCTAAAGTTAACCTGTCTAAATGTTAAGCTTCATTAAAAACAACATAGTTTAAAATACTTATTCATGAAACTTCAGCCATTTACAGAATTTAAGCGCGCATAAACAAAGATAAAGTTAAGCAAATCTGGCGATCCTGAAATGCAAATAAGGATAAACGTGAAGAAGGATTACACGATACCGTGGCGATATATAGGGTCTCTGCAAATTAAAAAGGTAAATTTGCAGTAATTGCTTGGTAGAAATTAACTTTTTTAAGCGGAATAAGGCTCAGGAGTACAGAGAATACTAATTTTGATAGTTGGCAAGTTTAACATATTTAATTATGGAAATGTTTTAAAAAGTTGTAGTTTTTTTCAGCGTCTCATTAAAAAAAATCTTAGATACCTACTTATTAAAAAAGTAGTAGAAGTGGACTAGATAGACCTAGATTCATTATTCATCTAGGTCTATCTAAAACTGGAAAAAAGCCTATCTATCAAACAACGATAGTTTTTAAAGTAAAACAGTCGTCCTTTATGGTCACCTAATACTGAGAGAGTAACGAACAACCCTGTATAAAACATTATTAAAGATCCCTTGTTTATTCGTACAACTGTTCGCATTTTTATGAAGAATCGTACAAACAGACGGCACAAACATTAATCTGTTTTATACAGAAGATGTAAAGCGACCATAGTCAATATTATCTTAGGGGACAACTTTCACTAGCGTTCGGCTCTTGGCCCCTTTTTGGCCCCTTTTTGGCCCTGGTTGGCCCCTTGCCTCATCGTGGCTCCTTTTGGTGCCAATTAGAGCGTGCTGTGATTTTTAAAGTAAACTTAATTTACTTGCGGATGTTTCGGAATGTGTTTCTTGAGATAATATTTGTGGATGTTTTACTGGGGATTTATTGCGGGTTTATGATTCGGGTTTTTCCGGCTGTTATTTGATTGTGGGTAGATAAAAGTAGGTTTTTTATAACGATTGGTTAATTTTACCGCCATCTAATAAATGTGTACAACTAAGCCAAATATCGGGAGTCTTTGAGGTACACGCGTAGGGTTATTCTAGTTTTCCCCCTAGACAAATCCTCCTAAAGGGGGAAAACTGGAATTTAAAAAAATTAATTACGGTTTCCAGCATTTTAAGGGGGATTTTCAAGGGGGGAAACTGGAATTTATTTTTTCGGTTCCAGTTTTCCCCCTTATGGATAATCTTTAAACGGAAAACTGGAACTCATTTTTTAAAGTCCAGTTTTCTCCATTATTTCAAGGGGGAAACTGGAATAACCTCACGCGTAGGTTTAGATCATGCGTGTAGTAAGTTTGTAGGATTAGTCTCTAGGCTTACCGACACTAAGTAGAATACACATACAATATTGCGGACCAGGAGAAATAAGAAAGAAAGAAAGAAAATATTTTTTTTTTATATTTTTGGAGGACAACTTAAAAATGAAGGCCGGACTGTCGATGCGCGTCGAGATTACAATAATTCGGTAACTAATATAAAAGCAAGAACACTGTTGGATTTTATTATTCTTACTAATTATCAAATTTAATAATTATCAAAGAATAATAAAATCCAACAGTGTTCTTGCTTTTATATTAGTTACCGAATTATTGTAATTTTCTTTGTTACTGAATCTTTCTTACCTACTTGAAGGAAGGTATATATTATCATAATGTTAAGCTGGCTGGCTGCACTCTCGTACATCCGCGATATTGTAATCTACTTTCAGTTACCATTTAATCTTGTTATTCCGCGGAATATTGTTTATACTCTGCTTAGGCAGCGGAATAACTCATCTTACCCCTACGGAGGTCTATATAGCATGGTTGCATGGTTTGAGACCAAGTTTTCACTACATAGTATAAAACAAAGCCGCTTTTTCTGTCCCTATGTATGCTTAAATCTTTAAAACTACTCAACGGATTTTGATGCGGTTTTTTTTAATAGATAGAGTGATCAGTGAGGCGGGTCGCTAGTATTTGATAAATACAGAATGGTTGGATGTTTTTTTGTATTAAAATCGTGTGTGGATGGAGGTTATATTCAAAACTTGATTATAATAGTACTTAGTATTTTTGGGATCCTAGTTTTATTTATCGGCGGGAAACTGCGCAGGTCAGGTAAAAACGTCGACTTCTTTTAACGGAAGCCAAGAGATTTCGGGTCGCTGAGTAATAGGAGTTAGTAAGTAGACTTATTTATTTTCCTTTTTAAATATTTAACGTTTAAAATTTTTAAACGTTAAATATTTAAAAAGGAAAATTAATAAGTCTACTTACTAACTCCTATTACTCAGCGACCCGAAATCTCTTGGCTTCCGTTAAAAGAAGTCGACGTTTTTACCTGACCTGCGCAGTTTCCCGCCGATAAATAAAACTAGGATCCCAAAAATACTAAGTACTATTATAATCAAGTAGCTTTTATATGAATAACGAATATTCGAAATCTTGATTTTTTTCGTTAATTGACGAGATGACACACAATGACAATATCACAAGGTTCACCTGCATTGTACTTCCTAAAAGCCAAGCATTTAGCCTTACCTAATAGAAAAATGCTTGTACTGTGCTAGTCAGAATATAAATTTTGGAGCAAACTATTATTAAGTAAGACTAGGTGCAGTGCCCAAATCGTGCATGTGTGAAAATATTTTTTATTCAAAATAAAAATTTACTCACCCGCCTTGGCTCTGACTATGAGCCACGGTACTAAACCATATAGCTCTCTTACACGGTACGTTTCTCCAACAATTCAATTACAAAGTCGTTAAACAATCGATGCGTTACGTTATTAAATTCTGTTTTAGTTTAAAATGTGGTTCCGTACTATAATTTACTGCCAGCGCCGTTTGATTTATCGTTATTCTCTCAAGGGGTTGAATCATGGTGATTTTGCGTTTTCGCGATGAACCCTATCTTGATACACAGGATGATTATAAAGACGATTGCTTATGTGATAGCAGTTTTCTTAACGCATTTGCTGCCCAGTCTCAGCGGGGCGACCTGCAAAGCAAGGCTGCTAGCTGCAAGCTGCTCTACGAGTAAGTACTCATAAAGTATCCAAGACGCTCATGGTGAAGTCACCATGAGCGTCTTGGATACTTTATGAGTTTTAACACATTCACTGTCCAGCCTTACGTCCTGCAAGATTAGCTTCACACCAACAGAGCTAGAGAGAGAAACTACAGAGCTTCAATGTTATTATTTTATTTTCGTAGCATAAAATTAAAGCGCCAAGCAGCAGCTGTAGTACAAATTTTAATCTTAAAAATATACAACACCTTTTTTATTATAATCACAGTGATAAAAAGTAACACTTTCAAACACAAAAGAAAAACCTTAATGCTCAAAATTACTTAACATTTTTGAAACAAAGCGTTGAATTCCCTGCGGTCAAAATCCAATTCACACTTTAAATTTAACACCCTGTATTGTTCCCTTTTACCTCTGAATCGAAGATTAGAGAAAGTTTAAATTTTAAATTAATTTAAAGGATTATTAATTTTGAATAACGAACTCTGGATTTATTCTACCAACGGCAAAAGTTGTAACATGAAAGCTGGTTCACCTCCATAAAAAAAACATATATATTCACAAAGAAAATTATACTAGTATTTACAATTGAAACAATTAACTAACTGCTGACTGTTGCAAACAGTCTACAGGTGGCTCAACTGATCCATATCAACACCAGTCGGAAGCGTGCCCAAGACGCTGGCTGCATTGCCACGCTGTATGGCAATGCTGATACGCTGTGCCAGATATTCACCAGCTCTCGGGTCACGCGTCGCTTCGACCAGACGCTCATTTTAGTGCTAATATTATAACAGAAAAATAATTCTTAAAACCAACTTGTTGAGTGATAACACGAAGAGAAGAGAGGTGTTTTCTGTGCTAAATAAATCTATATTCTACTAGCTGCGCCCCGCGGCTTCGCTCCCGTGGAAATTTATGTTTCCAACTTTCTTAATTTTTTCTTTCATAAGAACCTTCTCCTGACAATAACAAACACAACAAAGAAAAAATTAGCGAAATCGGTCCAGCCGTTCACGCGTGATGCCGTGACCAAGGAAAACGGGTTTCATTTTTATATTTATAGATTCTATTCTATTCTTGTCTAAGAGGTCAGGCCCGTATTAAAAAAGCTTGCTTAGTCATCGAGCTATGCTTCAGTAACGCTTAGGCCATAGAAGATTCAGTCATCATCACTGAGCATAGCTTCATAATACGGGCTTGTGGGTCCGGCGACTGATGAATTTCCCATACAAACGTAGTACCAAAATGATTTGTAATTTGAAAATATTTTCACCATAGTTTGCTATAATTTGTATTAGAATAGTATCCGTTAGGTTCCTGCCACAAGCTTTTTTCAAAATACTTATCTACACAAATACAGAAAACATTCATTATATGATGTAAAAATGCGATTCGGTTGAATTTCATTTCAGAAAGGTATTTTGAAAAAGAAATTGTGGCAGGAACCTAGATAAATACTATTTTAATACAAATAATACCAGACCATGGTGAAAATATGCTCAATTTACAAATCATTTTGGTATTACGTTTGTTTGGGAAATTCATCCGTCGTCGGACCTCGTATCAAAACTTTATACTGGTCGAAACTAGAATTGAAGGAGCTTTTCAACCGAAGATACGCTGCCGACTAGAAATTAATACGACACTGCCAAGTGTCGAAGATGACCTCTGTGGCGCGCCGGGTGAAGGCCCGCCTGCGACGCGGAGGTCGCGGGTTCAATTCCCGCCTCAGGACAAATGTTTGTACGAACTGCAGAAATATCTGCAGTTCCGGGTGTTTTGGATGTTTCAATGTATGATAAAAATATCTATCTATATAATGTATTGTATTAAGTACATCAGTTATCTAGTACCCATAACACAAGCTCTGCTAAGCTTCAGGCTAGATAACTCGGTGTGAATTGTCCAGCATTATTTATTTATTTATTAATATTTATTTATTATTAGTTATTTATTATTATTTATTTATTAAGTAATACCTCTATAGATCACATAAGTAGTTACATCGCACTGTTAAATAACTGATTAGCATCATAAAAAGATGGCGCTACCGTTCTGCTCTTGGCTCTTCTACCTACTGCTTATCATCATTATCATAATGCTGCCTCGTTGGTCTAGCGGTCAGCTTGTTCAACCGCTGATTATGAGGTCCTGGGTTCGATTCCGGGGTCGGGTCAATAGTTGTTACTGTGTTTCTAGCAATAAAAATTCACAATAGCAGCCCGGAGTCAGGACGTTGGCGGTGCTACTCCCCCGTGCCTCGGAAAGCACGTTAAGCCGTTGGTCTTGCGCCTGACCTATCCCCGGTCGTGTCGGTCTGTCGTCAAATCGCAAATTTCGCATACATTTAGAATGTAGCCTATCTTAAACAATAGGTTACTTTTTTAAGGGCTTCGGCCACGATAGTTTTGTTTGTTGTTTTGTTAGTGTTTGATAGTTTTGTTAGTGAAGTAGAAACCAAAACATAGATAAAAAATCCGTCTATGTTGTCTATTTTCGTCAAAATAGTGATTTAATTTGTGATGTTGTCATGGTTGCTGCTTTGAAAGCAGATATGACACAAAATTAAACAGAATGTTTTTCTCCAGCAAAGAAACGAAATAATTCAATTAATTCCTAAAGGTACATTCTATGGATAAATAAATGCTTCGTGTGTAAGTCACAGAAGTCCAAAGGTCCTGTCAGAAAACCAGCGTTACTCTACTTCTTGTGGAGCAACATTATGCTGAGATAGGACCTTTTGGTTCGCTGCATTGCTTGCTACTGTTAGGTACTATTATTTTATTATTGTTATTGTAATATTCTTATGTAAGTTTAAGTATTGTAATAGTTGCAAGCTTTCTAGTGAACTAATAAATTAATTTTCTTTCTTTTCTTTAGAAGTATTCGCTTTTTCTATGTAATAGTGCATTTTACACCAAGGCGAGAAAGTGATCAATTCCTACCGAGTGTGTCGTTTTGGGCCCGAGACGCAGCCGAGGGCCTTAAAACACACGAGGTAGGAATCGCACTTTCTGCCGAGTGATAAATAGTGCTTTATACTACACCTTCGAGGAAAATAAAAAGCAGAATTAATTATTAATTGAAATCGCGCCCAATGGCGCGGTCAATGAGGTAAAACCTCATTGACCGCGCCAGCCTTTGGGTTCTTTTTTCAAAATATTGTTCGGAAATCGGAGGAGGCCTAATGGACTTAGAGTAAAAACTTTTTGTCGTTTGACCGAACGAAAATAACCATAGCTATCGGCCGATCTTTTAGGAAATTAAAAAAAAATAACACGTTAGAAATGGATTTCCATACACTTTTTCCTCCCGCTAAAACACGTGAGAAATGAAATTCCATAGAGTTTTTCCTCCCGGTTTCCTATAGGCCTGCAAAGACATAATTTCTATTCTATAAATGAAAAAGGAATAGGCAACTTTCCGAGCAGGTGTAGTATAAATGTTTTTTCCGTTTACTGATGTGTAATTTAGTCAGGTAGGTCTCTACCGTCGGTATCTACCACGCTAACGAAGTTGCGGGTATCGGCTAATCTTAAATATTTCTTAAAGCAAAACAGGCTGTTTAAAACTATTAATCCGTTCATACCCAAAATAAGGAATAAATTTATTCACAAAGAAAATTAAACTAGTATTTACAATTGAAACAATTGAGCTAACTGCCGACTGTTGCAAACAGTCCCAAAATAACCAGTTTTGTTTCATTTTGTACTCTGCGGTAATCCAAATATAACTTTATGAGTTATTTTAGATTTAAATCACAAAAGACAATAGCTAGGAGATAAATGAAAGCACCAGAATGTGTAATAATTTAGATTTATGTTTTGATAACACTTATTATTGCTTCAAATAGAAATGAAAAATTACCCTCTATTACATTAATAGCGTTAAAAGCCTTGACAAAAGATATTGTGGGAAAAACTAAGATGAAAATGCTCGTTTTATGGTTTGCTATATACACGGTGCCATGTTACATGTGTACCTACTAGCCAAAATAGATTTTGATTCTTGACCATTTGTAAATAACGATTTTTTGAATATAATTTTTTTTTTTTCAGTCAGTATTTTCTTCCTATTTGTGTTCTTTTACACGCACTCTTATTAACATAATTTATTTTTATAAAATATTTCGCAAATGCGTCATCTATATATATAAAAATGAAACCCGTTTTTCTTGGTCACGGCATCACGCGTGAACGGCTGGACCGATTTCGCTAATTCTTTCTTTGTTGTGTTTGTTTTTGTCAGGAGAAGGTTCTTATGAAAGAAAAATTAAGAAAGTTGGAAACATAAATTTCCACGGGGGCGAAGCTGCGGGGCGCAGCTAGTATTATTTAAAAATAATATCCTAATTTATTTCTATTAGTTGATTGTAATTTTCTTTGTGAATAAAGGTACCATGTAAACCCTTAAAAATTTCAAAACAATAACAATATAGTAAGTATACACGTAAAAAACTAGAATATGAACAAAAAAGTCTCTAATTTAAAAAAAAAACAGAAAAAAACGAATTTAAAAAATTCGTAGAACAAAAATTGAACCCTAGTATCATCCCCTTTCGGCTTAGTATAATATTTCGTGGCACCCTGTATAGTTACTGGTTACTAGTAGTTTCCATAGTTTATTCCAATTTTTGTTTGGTCTCTTTAATCATTAGTCATTTTATCTCAACTGAAATTTTATAAACTGAAATGATTTTTTTTTATTTGTCATTTAATAAAACATAAGCTTCAACCCGTGCCTTTGCTCACATGATACCTTATCGTCTATTCTATATAATGTGCCACAGGGTTTAATGAAGCTTCATAGAAGCGTGGGTACGCCGCGTAAAGATTTGTTGCTTTGTATTGATTTCTATACTTAACAAACTTAGAAACAGCTAAAGTGTGAACAAAACAATATTATAGAAAATTACAATGAAGTAAAAGAAACAAAAATTATAACTAGTATTTGCAATAGAAACAGTTAAGCTAACTGCGGACTGTTGCAAACAATAGATTGTAAAGCAAAGCGCGCAAATAGTTTAAGCCGTTGGTCCTGCGCCTGACCTCTCCCCGGTCATGTCACTCTACAGTCGGACCTAAAATTATTTTCCCTTCACTCTTTTTTCTGCTAGGAGGACATCATTAGTTGATGCTAGTTTTTTATAAACTAATTGTTAAAGCATTTTTGTACCAATGGATAAAGTGTTATTTTTACGTCTCAAACGATTAATTCTTTTATGGACTTTTAAAACACAGAATACATCCAACATAAAACATTTGGATTTACACCAAGCGGTCTTACAGATTACGGGGACTTTGCCGGCGAAGCTAATTGCACTTGTAAGAGTTAGCGAGCACCCAACAAGATCTGCTAAATCCGGCAACGACTGCTAAAAGATTTATATCTGAGATAAGATAAACTTAAGCCTGTTCGGGAAATTAAGACGTTTGGCGAATGTTCGCACTTAACGGTAAATGGACGAGATTTTGGCTGGGTTTAATATTTTGTGTTATTTCACAGTGTACTTGAGAGCGGCGAACCGGGTGCCAAACGTTTGTTTAGAATATACTATTTGAGTTTTCTTTAAATTAGGTCTTATATGTATTATTAATTACTGTCCGATTAGAGGGAAAAATATATTCGGACCTAGAAAACCACCTTATCTTTGTTTTAAAAGTCTACTTTTCGGAAACAGGCGAAAACGCTGTCAGCCATATTTATCTGTGATGTGACGTCATACGGGGCGGAACTAACAATTGACATTAGCAAACGTCCATCATTGTAATATAGACAGACTACATAGCGAATTTCACTCGTATAAGATGCGACATGAAATTTGCTTAGAGGCGTATGACGTCACATCATGGCAGAGTTAAAAATAAAAAAATAATTTTTAATTGAAAATGTGTTGTCACCCTACAATTTTAATATCAGAAACCTATAAAAATTGGTTTATTAAGTCAATAACTACAGACAATATTTATTTATTGCGCCAAATTTGATATGAGTCACGTAGCCTATTGTGTCTAGGATTGTATCTAATCAAGACATTTTTAAACTGAGAAATTTTGAACGCATAGACATAAATGTTTAGATAGAGTGTGAATTGAAGAGCGTCCAATAAATTTGTTACCTCTTTCATTTTGTGCACCAGATAAAATAACAATTAATGTTTGATCGTGCTATTTTTAGTAAATGAACTAAGAATAATCGGGGGAGCAAAACTATACAGCTCCATTCTATGACAATTTTAATATACAATTAATTGCAATTTTATTAAAGTACAATTTGTAGCGAAATTCATTTTAGCGCTACTAAGATGAAAATAATACCTTTTTGATACCCAGTATACCGTTGCAAACACCTTTTATATTCCAACTAAAGTTGTAAATAATTGAAAATGCTATGAATATTTATATTATAAAGCGTGACCCAACTCGAGTGATACGGCTTAGCGCGAATATTACACTTTGTAAATATATTTACGAAACCTCACATTTTATGTGAAAAGCAATTTCGTTTTATTTATTGAAAGATTCTAGAAGCACCAGACTGTTGATAACGAAATGTTTTCATTAGGCTTCTATCTTCGCTGTAAAATAAACCGTAGCTAGGTAAACTTAATAACTGACTGAAATGTGAAGTTATTTATTTGTCAACTAGGCAGCTGGGGGGTCGATTTTCTTAGCAAAATACTTTATGTAGGTAATTTTAAACGGCTACTGAAATGGTCACGCAAAGTACAAAACTTTGCCTGACCATTTACTTCTTTATGAAGGCTCATGGCTCACCATAAAAAAGGTTTTGATCATTCGAGTCGCGTATTGAAACTTTTTTTCGTTCATAGCTCCCTTCAGTGTTACAAACTATAGTAAGAAACGCCAAATGCTTGTATTTATGCAAATCAACAAGGCTAGTATAAACTAGCGTGTTACATGTTTCTTTTTGATGTAATGTAGGTCGTTTATTTTCAAAGACTTATAGAAGATTAGCTTCTGCCAGCGGATTCGCATGCGTATTCTTGGTTTAATAAGCCTATTGTTTAAGTTAGACTACGTTCTAAGTGTATGCCAAATTTCATCTTGATCTGTTCAGTAGTTTTGGAGATCAGTAATAGGAGTTTGTAGATAGTTTGTAGATATAAGTTTGGACTTTTTCTAACCTAGCCTAGGTTAGAAAAAGTTCACATTTTACAAACTTTCGAATTTATAATATTAATAGGATAGGATTTTTTTTAAAAGTATAATATGCTCTACCATACTTTCTAGTTGACAGTACCAATTTAAAATAATTTGAAGGTCATAGAAAACGGGTATCGCTTACAGTAATATACAATAAAATTGGTAGCCGTTTACAGCGGGTACAGTTTACAGTCACCTCGTATCGGCCACGGTAGAAGAATCGTCCTCTACAACTCAGCCGGTGGAGGTTGGAAGAGCCGACTAGTGGAACCTACCAGCAAAGGACAGCAGCCTCTTTCTGTGTTTTTGATCACCTCCACTACTTTTATCATCTCCTTACTTAATTTTACGCACTTAGGTGAAATGGGTTTTTGGCAAGAAACTTCATGAATATTAATAATGTATGTGTGAATATTAATAATGTGTTAATAGTGTACGTGAAGAGCGTTACCTCCTAATACAGGTATTTCATACTTAAAGGAGGTTCCGAGCACGGATCCTAGTATATTGTAATATTTGGTTCTGGCTGAAAATCAATGTTTTTGCTTCTGGAGCAAAATATTACGCTGAGCCATGACCTTTTTGACATGCTGCAGCACGCACAGACTGTTTGCCTATAATTATGTTAATAATGCTTTTGTTTGTTTTATTTGTCAACTGTATTTTATTATTGTTTATTTGTATTAGTGTACTATATAATTGCTGTAGTCTGTATGTGTGTGTCTGGAGATGTAAATAAAGATTTATCTATCTATCTATTTGATTAATCAAAATAAACATTTTTGTATTTTTTTTGTATTTATTTTGTATTTAGCACTGCGATGACCAATCCGCCTGGAAAGCGTGGTGAATATGGCAAAAGTCTCTTGCTAGTGATTTGGCACGTCTGATGTCCAGGAGAGGCGATAGTCATGCGTGAAACGTTGGGAATAAGATTGTCTCACGTGAGTCGTTGCGAATAACTCCTATCACATGCAAAGTGACGGCTAAAACACTTTGCAAACTAATGTTTTCAGCGAATCGATTTTAGGTACCTACTGCATCATAGCAAATACATTATAGTCCCGGAGCATCGTCCCCCTTCATTAGAGTAGAGTGAAACCACTAAAGCGCGACACTGATTCGATTTCACGTTCAGCGCTCAGTGTAGAAACAGAATACAAAACTATGTATATGAACGAGCAGAAGGTAAACATATTGCTTTTGACACTATCGTACCGTATAGTACATGTTATCATAGTATACACTGACACTATCGTACCGTATAGTACATGTTATCATAGTATGTTATATAGTATATGAGCTTGTAATAAAGGGAAAAACAACTACAATACCACCACCATAGTAAATATTCCGTTAGAAGTGCTGATGGTAGAAGGAAAACTTGTTAGTTTTTTTTTTCTTTGGTGTGCTCCTAAAAGTTAGTAGGATCTCTTTCGTAACCAGATATTTTAGAACAAAGGTCGATGATATCATAAGACATATAGTTATTTATTTTGAACACCAACAACAGGTCACAAAAGTGGGAAACAGTTATTGGTCCAACTAGTAGGCAAAACCATTATTTGTTGAACGTGCCGATATCAAATCCCGAGCTAGCGAAGCAGTCTAGCAAAATCCGATTTTGCTCACTGTTTTTGAGCAGCAAAGTCACTGTTTTCGAGCAAAAGGGAAGAAAAATTAATTATAGAGGCATGGTAAAAAATTGTGTTCCTTATTTGCTTCGTGCGCGGACAAGTAAAACAATGAAAGCCACACTTCTATGTAGTAAGAAATCAGAAATCAATAAAGTTTATTTCTTTTGGCTTACAAAATAAGCTCCTAAGCCCGGTTTCTACCGCGAGCGGAGCGGACCCATTAAGGATTCCGTTCAAACTGGACAATACGTTCTACCTAAACTGCATATTGTATTAACAAATAGTCGAACGGAAAGGACTGAGCGACCAGAAACCGTTGAAATGAAGCTCCGCTCACTCATCTCATCTCTCTCATTTTTATTTTGCGGTGGAAATCAACAGACAAAACTCTTTGTTGGTGGAAATGTAAACCTATTTCTTTTCCCACCGTTTTGCCTACCGTTTTGCGATGGAAACCCCGCTTTAGACAAGTCTGCTGCACTGCTCGGTTAGAGAAATCTATTTAAACTTTCTTAAACCAGCAGCATAATATAGTGTTACTACTGCCTCTACACCACATTGTCCCCCGTATCTCCGTAAATCTTAGCCCATGATGTGATTTACGCTAATTTCATTTAGCTGAAGCGTTTTCACGTGGCGTTAGGCTGAGCTCAGCCCTAATTACACTGAGATTTGAGTTTGCGGTACGCTCTTCATTTCGCTAAGCATTGCTAAACTGAAATCTTGGATAAATAAGTTGCCTGTAAATAATGGTTTGTTGAACTTTATTTGTTTAGGTTTTTCTCTTGCAAAGGACGTTCAACTTATTTAGAAAGTTATAATCTAACCAACTGATGGTTAGATTTGACTTTTTGACGTGACAACGTCTTATAATTCGATAGAGCCGGCGGCACGCACAAAAAAACATGACGTCATTTGGCGTTACCTCGCTCTGAGGCGTTCCATGTAAGGCTTGAAGTGCAAGCGAGAGCGCTCGACATCCGTCTCTCTCCTACTTGAGTGAGCGATGCGTCTGCGTTGTCACGTTCAACTATCGTCAGTAAACCGACTTTACAGACAACCATTTTTATGAATCTAAGACCACTTTTAAGGTATTTTATCATCATCAGACTTGTCCACTCACTACTGGGCATGGGCCTCTCTATGTTCGTGCCCTTTGCCTTTGTCCGTTATATAATAATAAATAAATAATAAATAATGCTGGACAATTAATAATATATAACCGAGTATATCATCATCCTTCACCTTAACGGGGTTCTCGAAAATGAAACCAAGGATAATGTTTACCTAGATAGAATTATAATGATAATTAAATAGATAAAATTTAAATTCTTAATGCGTAGGTACTGATAAAATGATGGATAATTTCAATTGAACTTTTAATGCATGTACATAATAGGATAATGATAGGTAATCCAATTGTATTTACGAGAGTAAAAGGTTTTTTATTTTATTTTATTTTTTACATTGTGTATTTATGTATTTATTTTTTTATATATCGTCGTCCGCTGGTCGTTGATATACTACACAAAACCGTATAATCGATCTCCGTTGATGCAGAATTCGGTTGGTACTTAACAAAAATTTATCCATGTTAGTATTCAGGCAATACTTTCATGGATAGGGTCGATTAAAATCATGGAATAATATTCTACTATATACTACTTAATTACTTTGCTTAGGTAGATACGGTAGTTTCATTTTCATTCATTCAGTTATTTCAATAAAACTGTTATCGGAATCAAAATGCGAATGACCCATATTATGGGTGGATAACAGTAATCCTGTTTTTATATGCGTAAAATGCACGAGAAGTTCTGTGAATAAGTTAGTTGAGTTTCATTTCGCAAAATTTCCCTGAAAATAAAATAATTGATTCAATCATCTCTATTTTTGTCTGACGAGTGTGGCAACAAAAACATTCATGCAACTCGAATGCCAGCCAGTAAAAACAACGAGACTGTTTTTGCAGTTTATTCCGAACAAAAACACTGTGCGTGCCGAAAAACCAATATGGCTGCTTTTTAAATTGCATTTGTATGAATTTTATCAGTATTGTATCAGTTTCTTACTAAAATATAGGTTGAAATCTCTTTTAGGTCTAAAAACAAACAAAATTATAATTTGTTGTTTTGAATTACCTTATATTTACACTGTTTTTAATGGGAATTCTTTATTAACAAAGAAAATTACAATCAAATAATGGAAACAAATTAGAACTAGTATTTGCAATTGAGCTAACTGCAGACTGTACACTAACCAAACACCGATTTTTAAGTTTGGTGGACAAATACTCAGAACAGTCCACTAGATTCCACTTCCGGGCAAAAACCTCCTTTTCCTCCTTGTACCATTCATTTATTCATTTGTTTAGACAGAGTCATTTGAAACTAAAATTAAAAACGGCTCTGCACTGAATTAACAGTGGGTATGGAGGTAGGAGATCCGTCTATAGTAATTGATTGGGTTGCGAACAAACGTGGTTTTTTCTTTTTTTTATCAAAGGCGATTAACAAAAAAAAATAAGAATTAAGGCCTGGCGTCTTTAAAAACGTGTTCGTGATTATGGGCAGTACCTGCAGTTCACGCAATGTCAGTAAATTACCAATAACCCTTTATAGGTACTCGTACCTACACGTAGCAGGTTTATTTATCAAGAACCCAGAAAATACCTAAACACAGTCACTTCGTAAACTTTACTAAATTATTCAAAGCCAACTTTGTAACTACTATGTACGCGTTCCCGGTGCCAATGACTTCTTTCAATAGACATAGCAAATATTAACATTAGTTCCTTTGATCTCGACGTTCATTTTGAACGTGTGCTCTTAATTAAGCTCAAACAAGACGTGCTAATCGAACTGAAATAAGTGCCACAGCTATGTATGTTGGTGAACGTGATGTCTTTGTGTTCTTGAAGGAAATTTGCGCGATGGCCACAATTTGTTTGAAATACTTTTGCCTTTTTTGTCCAAAACAATTTGCAACAAAAAAGAAAACAAAGAGATTGCTTGATCTCTCTCATATTTGATACATTTTTGTTCGTTCTATTTATACAAGATTTGGTCTCTTTATTCATAATGAATCTATTTATTTATTTTCTAAAAGCCTAATTATTCAGTAGCTCTTGTTCTAATTTGAGACAGACCATAAAACCGTGTTTTGTGTCTAAATGTTTTGGTCAAAAGAGGAAACATTTTGAAAGCATTGTGGCCTTAGCGAAAATTTCTACCTAGTAAACTAACGAGTATAAAAATATCCATTTCTTAAAAAATTAAATGAAAAATCGAGTTCCCAGAATGCTGGCAGCGTTGCCCCATTGAAAGGTGATGTTAGGCCAGCATTTCGATCACCTGTGAACTATTTGAGAATTTTGATATTATAGAAGTAAGGTAGATAATATTTAGCTTGCTTCAGCTTCAGTCTTTATGTCTGCATTTGTACATTTATATTGGTTTTTAAATTAAAACGTAGATAAATGCTGAGAAAAAGAAACTAGTGAAATCGTTTTGACCCTCAATTTCTATTTGACCGTCCTGTTTCTTTCTAACCGGTCAACTGGTACCGCGCGCCACAAGGATCACACCCTCCAGAACAATTCTACCACTGAACTACTATCCCCAACCCGCATGCCCAGCGTGGGGATTATGGGCACTACCCCCCATGAGATAAAATCCAATAAAGCGCTTTTCAGGAGGAGGCCTGCGTCCAATAGTGGACCAATACAGGCTGTTGAGGTTGAGGTACGAATGTATAGATGCATACCTAATACCAAACTTCGGCTGCAGCATCAATCCGAAAACAGATTACCTGAACCTTATTGACATTAAGGACTTAGGTAAATTCAGACGGTAGACGCGGATCGACTAACTACGAGTAAATACCTACCGAGCTCGACATTAATGAGCTTTGGAGAATGTTTGACAGATCGTTTACCTTGATGTCGTGGACCTGCGATGAATTCCTTCCGAACATTCAATTAACACTTCAGACTGCAGCGCTAGAAGAAAATAATTAATCTTGGAAGTTACGAAACTTTTAGCCCGATAATTTGGACTGAAAGTTATGTAGAGTCTTTTAAATATTACATTAATTGTCTATTTTTTGATAGATATACAGGGTTATTGGTAATTTACTGACACCATGTTAACTGCAGGTTCTGCCCACCATCATGAACAGGTCCGTGAAGACGCCAGATCTCAATTCTTAAAATTGGTGGAAAGGGAATGATATTAGTAAGTAATCCCCTCCATTCAAAAATCGTTCGGGTTTTCTTTGAAACTAAACCTAAAAACGGCTCTGCCTTGAATTATCAGTGGGTGTGTGTGTTCGGCTGTCTCCCAACCAGGGTAATGCCACTTAAATCATCTAGCGGAGATGTCAAATAAGCCAATGATGATGATGTGGATATCAATAGGAGTGGGAGATCGGTTTTTAGTAATTAATTAGGTTTCGGACATTATTTTGTATGTGAGGCGATTTACAAAAAAAAAAATACAATAAAGACCTGGCGTCTTCACTAACGTGTTCGTGATGACGGGCAGAACCTGCAGTTTACGCAGTGTCACTGAATTACCAATAACCCTGTATAAAGATTGCCGAAAACATATACTAAACATTGTAAACAAAATGTAGTCAAACAATATTAAAACTCAATAAAGTTATAAAACTCGTTCTATCTCAGTACAGTGCATGACCGGTCACTTTCTGCAAACTATTTTCTCTGACAAACGTTTTACATTTTCTGTTCTAAAACTCTATCTTGCAGCAATTTAGATAATCGCCAGACGAAAACAATGCATCGAATAAAATCCTGACTCGATTCAGGTAGAGCAGGTGCGGGTAAAAAGGGACCTTTGGTAATGCAACCTATCAGTGTTCAGGATTAAGTTTTAAAGCTGTTTTGATACAAATTTAGCAATAAAATTCCAACTATCTCCTCAGACCTTAATCACTCACTGCTGGGGTATAGGTCTTCTTAATATTGCACCATTCTGTCTGGTCCTGTGCCACCCTCCTCCACTCTAAGTTAATTATTTATTTATTGTTATAAATTTACAAAAAAGTTTACAATTACCTTTGCATCTAAAAATATTTAAATTACAGGTTTTATCCAGCAGCCTTAAACGTTGTCGCAGGTAAAAAAGTAGTAGTCTCGGTTCCAAAAGAGTGTTTGTGGCTAGTTTACGTTTTAAAAATAATAATTACACTAATCTTTCTTAATATATTATTATATTATATTATTTATATATTATGTATTTCCAATATAGTTTTCCTGCAATAATCGTTGAAAGTCAACATGAAAGCTACAAAACTTTATATGAAAGGAGCACCTTAGAACTGCGAAGCCTTTCAGTCGAAATTGAAAATTACTATTCGTTTCGCTTTCCAAAGCTCCGTTCATTTTTTCTTTGTTATAGAATTGCAGTAGGTACAAGAGATTCATATCTCTTGTAGCCGAAGAAAAAGTACCTAGACTCATAAGTTTTTAAAAAGTGACAAGAAAAGAACAAAAACAAAAGCAAAAACTAGAAATCAAATGTCAAATTAACCTACACTAACCTTATCTCGCTAGATAATGTCACACACTCTTAGGGCTTAACCCTGCACATTGTCTCCGAGAATTCAAGATGTCTCACGTAGATATAGGTACTAAATCCTTAAGATAACAAGCTCCACCTGTCCTAACATATTAAGACCGCAAAGCCTATTATAATTTGAACAATTTCAACCCCAAGTATCTCATATAATAACATCAGTAGGTAATCAAATTCAAGGCTTATAACAGATGCGACTTAGTTTTAGTGCGTAGTAGAAATGTGTGAGAGAAAATACTTTAATATAAGCTTCGTGTTAACGCCTCATAGAAATAAAATAAGTTGGTACCGAAAGAAGCAAAATACGTTTTAAGCATATTTATATCTAAATAAATTTTAATTTTCAAAGGTTTTTTTTAACGTTTTTGTTATTATAGTGCGTAAGCCTCGCACTCTGGATAATTTCTAATTTCTAAGAAATCAAATAATATCGCAAAAATTTTCGACTTCGACGGGACTTGAACCCGCGTCCTCTCCTCAGTACTTTATTTTTTTACATAAAGCTACAATACTATGTTTATTTCAGCTTCATAATAAAGTAGGTAAATAAATATTTCAGAGATATTTAATTAATATTTTAATTAATAAAACATTTTGAAGCAGAGAGGACACATCCTGCGTTTACAGACGCAGTGGTTCATAAAAGCGCAGTCCGTGTCCAGCCTTCCAGCTATACGTTTCAGATAGCTACTGGCACCGCCCTTCACCCAGCTCGTTAGAGATGCTGTTCTTTTGCGGATGCTTGCGTAAAAGTCATCGTAAACATCCCGGACGCGTCACAGAAGCGGGGCAGCCCCAGAAGCACTCTGTAGCACTTCATGCTCTAAGTTCATTTCTAGGATAAACAAGTTCAAATTAATACTATTTCACAATTAAAATAAAAAGGCTAAAATAGAGGGATCGCTAAAAGTTTACTGAAAGTTATTTTAACTACATAGTTAAAGTTAAACAAAACCGTTTCCAACAAACAAAAACGTTTCCAACAATCTCATCAAACAAAAGGTTGTATACCAAATGCGTAATTACAAGTCTCTAAGCCGCTTCGGTAAGATTTTCGCCAATTACCTTAATCGGATCAAGTGACGTCACCAAGCAACCACCACAAAACTAATCCCTCTGTACATAATTGCCTTCATTTTACGATTTGCTACGAGGTCGTAACTATTATAATGCCTATATTCATAGTAAGAGCTTATGTGCTTATGTACGGCTTCCACAGGTTAACCTCATTTTTTATCTAGATTGTCACTATGTCTACCTACTTCCCTAGGTATGTCTACCTAAGTCCAGTGCTAAACATAATCTTTTTAAAACAACGCCACAAATAGCAATTCTGAGCCGCATCCATCACACAACTTGCCGTGACCACTGCTGTTTGAAAAACAATTTAATTTCTAAATCATTCCTTTGACAAAGCAAGAAAATATTATTCACATTGACGATCTTAAACATTAATTACCTCTTCGTAGCAAGCAAATTATTGCAATTTGCTGAAATTTAAGAACTAAATTATAATCTGAAGTTAAAAGTAAATTAAATATTGAAATGTCTATTGCGTCCCAAAGAGAAAATGTTTTGCGTTATTGTGAATTCGATTGCTATCTTCACATTCAGATTAATTTTTTTATACTTTACCCAGACAAGATTAGATTGGTAGAGTAAAAATATTTAAGAAAATACTTAATGCTGTACATTCTCATAGTTATCATCACTTTTACCAAGTAATCTATGCTATAAAGGTACAGAAAAACATTTTGTTAATATTTTAAAGTCATGTATTATAATATTTCTAAGTTAGATTTTACATGAACATCAAACTTGAGACCGGGATGACTTTTTAACGGGGTTATTTTATGCATTCTACCAAATAATATCTTAATAATATATCTATTTGGCATAATGTAGAAGGTATATCAGTTAGATAGTACTCATAACACAAGCTCTGCATTAAAACTATTTTAGACCACATAAAAAATGCTAAAACTCATAGAAATACATCCAAAGTTTATACCATCCTAGGCTTCAAAGGGCACAGTTCAAAACACTCCGCCAGATGCCAATGACATCGATGTGAGTAAGATAGGGTTCTATTCCCAATACGTAAATAATCTTCAAGACGTAGGCACTCAATGAAGGCATTATTTCGTCTAGATTAATAGTTTATCTTGAAATGCCACCTGTGGTGTTTCGCAGGGTCTGAATTCAGGGATAGCTGAATTATGAGAGAAGAGGTTTATTGGAAATTGCTACTAAAGTAATTATTGAGATACTGATCAAAGATCAAAGACTTGCAGAAAACTTATTACAGTCACAGATATTATAATACTATATTTTACAGTGATGTTTTATTTATCCAAAGTACCTATCTATTGACGCCAAATAAGAAAGAGTAGGTACTATTTCTTCTGTAAGAAATAAAATCTATTAATTTCAATTACTTAAGCTTGTTAAACAAAACACATTAATGTACGTAAAATTTTACGTCAATTTATTATTCAAAGATTAAAGATAGATAGATAGATAGATAGAAAATTATTTATTGCATACTTATAGATAGAAACAATATTAAACTGAAATAAATAACTTTTATTTGTAATAATTATAACCAAATACTCACCAGAGTTTTTCAATGGCTTTTTATTTAAGTTTAAGGTCTACTGCAAAAAAAAATTGTATTTGGTCTCGTCAAATGCTAACCCACGCTGAAAAAATATGACGATATTCTGTTTTTATTACAGACTGTTTTTATTTCAGCGCTGAAACTGCAAGATTTATTATAACTTCTCGTAAAACTTGCCCCAAAGCCTTTTATCTCCAATTTATCCCAAATCAGATGGGCGATAATCGTCCCAATCCACTCAAGTGTCATCACAAGATTAGAGTACTCGTTCACCCGAAAGTAATATCTGTTTTCAAATCAATTCAACTCTCAAAAATGTTCCAGTATTGATAAAATGACAAAACCAGCTATAAACGATAGATTTTAGGTTTGCTCTACCGTCTGTTTTATAAATAAAGCAATGTTACATCGATAGTTGCTGTGCCGTACCTTCCTATTGTTTGATTACATGTTGCATCGATAATTTGGAGGAAACGAAAATAAAAATGTTATTCAACGTACTTTTCCGATACAAACCTACCTAACATCTCGCCTTTTTCTCTATATTTTTATGAATATACTCAAATTTTGTATCAACGCTGATATCACCTAACAATTTATTCATGATTTCTAACGAGTTAACCCTCGACTAAACAGTTTAGTCGTTCTCTCACAATGCTAAAGATTTAACCCTCGTGAAGAGCATTAGCACGCTTCATTGGCTCCTCAAGTGCTGATGGAACTGATTGGCTGGCTTACTTTAACAATAGCCTTCACAGACATGGAATAACAAGAGTTGGTACTTGTTAATCTCACGTAAAACTACGCTTTATTGACTAGGCCAAGGGTTGAAAGTTTATTATTAAATTAAGTAGCCTTTGTTTATACATGAATGTAGAATCGGTAAGATTTTTTTTTACGAACTTTTCGGGTGTCGAGGATTAATATTTAATGTAGATATTTAACTCACATGTAAAACACTTTTTAATCAGTTTTTAAAGGGAGATTAGGGTCGATATACTTAGCCTTTAGAAATCCGGGTCCAGCGAAATCCAAAGACAAAAGTAGTAAGTAAAGCAATACAAAAGCTCCGTGCTTTTGTTAGCATCCGAAACTTGTATACCTATTCACTCAACTGTTATTATTCTGTTCCTACACAATAGAAACACGATATTATGAGCATTTTCTGGACGTAATAACACATGTGTACATTCGTGCAGAAAATAATATTCCTGACCTGTATTTAATGTCCAGATAACGAATAAAAGAGATTTTCGTTTTCTGCTTATTATTCTTGGACATAAGGGTGAATTGTATAGGTGTACTTTTATTCACATGGCAGATTAACCTAATTGATACCTTTGGGATTGTAAAAGGATTATTTTGTTTGTATCGTACCTATTCAAAGAGTTTTTGGTATTGAATTGAAATGCAAAATAGTACAGTGGTTTCGTCTTTTAGTCTTTTGTGATTGTATCAAATGAAATGTAAAGTGAGTTTATTATTCATTCAGCTGGTTTTTTATAAATATACTGCGAGTATAAAGCCCTTTTTGTTTATTTTTTGGTTGTGTTTTGTGAAGTCCTTTCAATATGAATGTTTTGAGTACCATTTTGCTAGCATGAAGTTGCTTAGTGGACATCTGTCAAATTTGATCTATGGATTATAATAGCATACAAACAACATGAAACTTATAAAACTAACATAAAAGCTGTTAAAATGTGTTTTCCAGAAGCTCCTATCAAAAGTTACCCCCTTTTGATAGGAGCTTCTGGAAAACACATTTTAACAACTATACTTGTCTGGTATGAAACTTATAATATGATGATCGGCGCTATTTATTTAATTATTAGTACGACGAAATCACACTACACTAATTAATTATAATAACATACAAACAACATGAAACTTATAAAACTAACATAAAAGCTGTTAAAATGTGATTTCCAGAAGCCCCCTTTTGATAGGAGTTTCTGGAAAACACATTTTAACAGCTAAAAAGTACACTAGAAACTAATGCATAAACAACAACATTCGTTACTTGCGACGTGCTTAAATCTGAGTTTCGATTCGAGGGTTAGTTCCAAAGTACAATTACGTACAATTTAAATCCCAACTGGACAACGTCAGATATTATTACCAGTCTGTGCAACGGGACCCCAGTATAGGGACAAAATTTGAACAAAATTTGCGTTGGATCAAATTATTACCTCTGTTGCCGGAATATAATTACTGGTGGTTCATACTAGGTGGTTTAAAGCATTCCACATTTTTTTATTAAATCGACTATTGGGTTCTATGGACCAACAGTTCTATAGTTCTAATGGGAGTTACCAAGTATTATTAGTTCTATAGAACAAATGGGCCAGGTTTCGATTCAATAGTTCTATCATGGAACTGCATTTTTCCCCTTTTTAGGGTTTCAAAGATCGGTTTCGAAACCCTTATGGTCTCGCTTTGTCTGTCCTTTTTTCCCTCCTTAATAACTCAGCAGCTATCAACTTGAAATTTAAAATAATAATACATTTCGTGCGCCTGTACAGATTTGAAGAAAAAAAATGAAAAATTAAAATGAACCTTTTCCATACAAATTGAGATGTCAAAATTTTAAAAGAGACTTACAGAGTCAAGTGGGGTATCAAATGAAAGGTATTAGTTTGTACATTTCAAAATAGTTTTTGAAATTTCAGTTGGTTTCATACTTTTTGAAATATTTTGAAAATAGTCGAAAAAATACCCATTCCCCCCCCCTATCTCCGAAGTTTGCAGAGCGATCCATTCAAAATGTATGGAGCGTTTGTAGATATAGATATATATTTTACAGGAAAAATATAGAAAAGTCTGTAAAATGAACCCTTTTTGAAAAATGGTCAAAAAGAGGGGGGATAATTTTCAAAAAGGGGGTTACCCCACTGAGGGGGGTATCATATGAAAGGTATCGGTTTGTACATTTCAAAACAGTTTTTGAAATTTCTGTAGGTTGAATACTTTTCGAAATATTTTGAAAAAGTCACCGCTACACCCTATCACCGAAGCATGCAGAGAGATCCATCTGAAATGTAGGTTGGTACCTACTAGTTATAGGTCTTCATTAAATTTCGGAGTTTCTAACCGGTACCTTTAGTACATACCTACTTGTTCACAAACGTTCGAAACCCTCGGCGCGCGAGTTACACTCGCACTTGACGGGTTTTGTTTTATTTAGATCTACAACGTCATGGTTGGAGTTCAGCAAACGCTGAAGGCACTACGGCCGTTTAAAAAATAGTATGAAGTACGAACACAAAGAGATTGAAATTAACTTCAAGTCCAATGTACACCTTATCTGTACAGGCATTCAGGAAATAGGCCCTACTCTTGGCTCGCTAGTTGTGTAGAGGGCTACTAATGGACGCACCGTGTCCTACGCACAAGCTTATTATCTAGTTAGTGCAGTGTACTCTACGTACGTACTGCGATAGAGTTGTTGTGATTGTTCAATTTTTAAATGATCATCATGAGAGCATATAGAGATTGGTTTCACTCTGCAAGACAATAAAAAAATAAAAGCCCTTTATTATTTACATTAGAAAATAATATTTGTTAAGTACAAAAATAAATTTATGCACTAATTTGGTTACACGGGCGGGTCCTAACCCAATAAGTGCATAAATTTATTTTTTAAGCTGCGGGTATAGGTTGTCTGGTAGAGATCGCTCTTGAGCGATAAGACCGACACTTGTCACTTAGTTTTTAAGCTGTTTTGCTGTATTGTTTCTATCTATAAGTGTGCAATAAAGAATTTTCTATCTATCTATCTATATATAGGCCTCCTCCAGTTGTAGCCACTTGTTTTTTGCCTCTGCTTTCTCTGTCCCCGTTTTTCCTCCATTTGCTACGATCTCCTCTTGCCATCTTTGTTGTGGTCTTCCTTTCCTTCTCTGAAATTAAACTTTATTTCCCCTTCCCCCCTTAGAACCATACATACGTCCACTGCTGAACATGCCCTCCAATCGGGGGGGGGGTTGCCATGACCTCATCACAGGTGGATTTGTGATCGAAGCTGCTGCCCTCCTCTGTGGTAGGTTCTTTTCTTTCGACATCCACGAGCTAAGTTGGAGGAGGCGATTCTCACGCCACGGCACACTTATTTACTTTTATCCAAATATTCAACTCAAAATAACACTACGGGAGCTAATTTTGGTTGAAACAATTCCCCCGGCATGTTTACCAAACGCAATTATTGGCCGGGTCGCAATATGAGATTTAGGCCCTGGGCCTAAATTAAGTGAATTAGAAACTGGAGAATGGAATAGGTGGCGATCTCTGCCCTCGGACAGAAAGCTTTTGAATTTGATTAATAAGCACGTATAGGTATTATTATGTTATAGTCATTGGGTTTGTTTGTAAAACGCCCTCCGTTTGGAGATTGATATAATAAGATCCCGATGGAGATAGATGGATCAGTTTTAATGGTAGGTACTTATCAAAAAGTTGCATTGACACAGCCATGAAGTTTTTTATACGAATAAATAATGGCTTTTGAAGATTAATTTATGAAGGGCCCTAACATCTGTTTTTTTTTTTCAAAATCGTCGCGCAGTGAATGTTATATGATTGAGTAGAGGACACATAAAACAAATAAAAAATTCGTATAAAATAATATCATAAAGAGTCGAGTTTCTGAGATATTCACAGATGAAAATAACTAGATTTTTTGTAAGTATCTCAGAAACCTGACGTTGAACTATACTTTTCTTTGCATGTGTTTAGGACATTCTATTATACTTACGACAATTTTTATTTGTTTTAATGTCTTCTATCCTAATATATAACTTTACTAGCTTCTGCCCGCGGCTTCGCACGCGTTGTTTCTATGGAAACGTTTTGAGGTTGTTTTTATCCCATGGAAACTGATTTATGGGATAAAAGATAGCCTGTTTGATTCCACGGTTCGATTTACCTGTATGCAAAATTTCAGCCTGATCCGTTCAGTAGTTTTGACGTGAAGAGGTAACAAACATCCATCCATCCATCCATCCAAACTTTCGCATTTATAATATAAGTGTGAAGTGTGATTGTGCGCGGTTATTTTGAAAAATAACCAAAATGGTGACCGATGTTAGGGCCAAATACTTAAAACCCCCATATACTACAAAAAGCAGTTTCAACATTTTAGCTAAAACAAAATTTAACAAACTCAAATCTCGTAATGAATGTAAGCTAACGACGAATTTCGTTCGTCAAACTACAATCGTTTTTATGGTAAAAAAAAAACTAAAGCCAACTATACACTTTATTCTAAAAAAAGCTTTCGGTGCTCTTCGTCGTATTTGCATTCAATACCGAATATTAATTACCTACCCTAAGGCGTTGTCCTAATTGGCGAAGATCGCACGATGACACGATGCGTTCTCGTCGTGCGATGAGTTCAAACGTACAGATTTCATCAGAGTGTCCGGCGTTGTCCTAATTGGCGAAGATCGCACGATGACACGATGCGTTCTCGTCGTGCGATGAGTTCAAACATACAGATTTCATCAGAGTGTCCTATTTGAACCTCGCAAGTAATCGTGCGAGCACATGAAATGTATTATGAAACTTTGATCGTGCGATGAAAAACGCATCGCGCCATCGTACGATCGCTCCCAATTAGGACGCCGCCTAAGAAAACATATCAAACGACTGCTAAACTCATTGGTATTAAACACGACGCACTGCAACTACGTAATTTGTTCCAGCTCACTGAACTTGTATGCCAGTGTAATACTTGCCTTCTCAAAAGTATCGTCCTTACAATCTCCGAGATATTTGGAATTTTGGACAATACAGCCAATTAGTCTCTAAAATACGGGGTGTTCTGAAATCATTAAATACATAAATAAATAAATAAATAAATAATGCTGGACAATTCACACAGCATTATCTAGCCCCAAGGTAAGCAGAGCTTGTGTTATGGGTACTAGATAACTGATATACTTAATACAATGCACTAAATAGATAGATATTTTTTATTATACATAGTAAACATCCAGAACGCCCTGGACAAATGTCTGCAGATCGTACAAACATTTGTCCCGAGGCGGGAATCGAACCCGCAACCTCCTGCGTCGCAGGCAGACCTTCGCCCACTGCGCCACAGGGGTCGTCACATTGGGTTCAAAGTCTCAAAGCATTCCTCAGACCTACTTAAACTAGATTTATCAATCATTTTTTTTTCTATGTGTAAGCAGTATTAATTTTGAGCTGAAGACAGGGCTCTATGGCGCTCATTAGGAAGCCTATGTCCAGCCGTGCACTAACATAGGCTGATGATGATGACCATGCTGATGATGAATTTGCTGAGTTTTACCCAGTGCTGGGTGTAAGCCTCTTGAAACTTCTGCCATCCGCCACAGTTCTGCAATAACCCCACATCCATTGATATTTGAGCAAAATTTTCAAAAAAAGGAGGAATTTCTGAATTCGGCTGTATGTATTGGTCAATGAAGTATCATAGTTGAACTTGTCACTTTGTAATGTTGTCTTTCTGGACTAAAATAAAGCTATTTTGTATTATTGTAGTTACTAAAGTAACGTTTTAGCTTATTAAACTTTACAGAATCCATTAAAGACCTCAATGAAAATGTATTTAAACAAAAATGAAATAAGTGGTTGCTTGACAAATGTTTCTAAAGTGTGAAAGAATGTATTAATTTTGAGTAGAATAATTTGTTATGTTTTGACTATGATTCTTAATTTATTATCGGATTGTTAACTATTTATCTTCGATTAAGTTCTCTTTGAGCTGAGATTTTAATCATAATAGGCAGGATCATAACATAATAGAAAGGAATATAATTATCTTGATTATTTTACAGATTTGAATGAATCACTGCGACCTAATATTTGCACACCTGCTTGCGGGTTGAATACATTTGGAAACACTCAAGTCATAAGATCTGACATGTACCTGTAATAATGTATTCGGCAAATAAATGATTTGATTACAAATATGTACTTGAAAAATCATTTAATACAGAGGTCTTGCAAGAGTAAAAAAACACTATTCAATTAATTCCTTTCAACCGCGTACGTTCAGAAAATTATCTCATAGTAAAATCACCCTCTTTCAAACGACTGGTCGTCATGACATTTTCTGGGACCAATTTACGATTTCCCGGTCAGTTAGAGACGGGAACAATTCTAACTATGTCCACCGCAGATTTTGGGTTTAAAATAGGCATTGTCCCGTTGCTGACCGGCTAATTATTTCCTCTAAGAAAGGAAAAGGGGAAATGGAAAATGAAGGGTTTACGTGACAGGTTTATTAGAAAACTATGGTAGTGGTTTTTATTGTGCTTTTAAAAGCTCTTTATGGAGCATAATAGGTTGTGGAAAAGTTTCTTCGCATTTTTTAAGAAAATTCAAAAAAAAAATTAATATGGTTTATTTACATTTAACTAAAGTATGTAGTTACCATAACATTTAAAATGTATCGAATTTCTTCATTAGATTTACTCATCTTGACAGTACGAAAAACAAATAAAAATCACACATTTTCCTAATTTGAATTTGGAATTATCTTCTAATTTAAACTTTTAATGATACCAAATCCAGCCAGATACAAATAGTATAGCCAAAGAGATTTTATTAAAAGTTCATACATACTATAATGCGAAAAGACTTTTTCCCCAACCTAATATTTAATATCAGTGCGTTAAAATTCGTAGAATTGGAAATATTCTCGACTTTTTTCACGATCATTATCCCTTTTTACCCATCTACCGTAAATAAGAATTTTATTTACAAGCAGTCAGGTTCAATTTTTTTTTGTTTATTTATTCAAGGGTTTAGTAAATAATAAATTCAGAGAATTAATTAAAACTGCTAATAAATAAAATTTTCTTTTCTATGTACATATAATGCAGGTATGGGTAGGCCAAAGAGCTATGCAGAGCTTTGTCTGAATTATGAATTTCAGAATTAGACCCAATAAACTTTTAAAAGTCGAATGCGTGAAACTTTTAAGCAGCCCCTCAAAACTCAAACTTCTGCATTAGCGGCAAAAAATCTAAAACCAGTCTCAATAACTACTCCGACTAACATTAATCAGCCCTACAAAGGAGTGCAAAACTCGTGCTTTCCACAAATGCTTCCAATCAGCCGTCGCCTTTCATTTCTAACACAATACACGTCCGGATAAAATGTGAAATAGGAATCACGGGATGCGAGGATACCAGAAGTTAAACTGTGTACGTAAGTGTGCAAGTTGAATATTAATTATTATTATTGCGAGTTGAGAGCTTTTGCACTCAGGAAAAAATTTACAAGCTAGTGCGATTTTCTTTTGTTTTTTCATACTATTATTTTTCATCTACGCTTACGGCACAAATTCACGCCTCCAGTAGGGCGCACGGGGATTGTTATCTATGTAGTTAAGAATACCGAAAAATTACTGTCATCAAATGTGTAAGTTATTAGAAATTCATTCCTTCAACTTTAATAATGTACGCAATGTATGACAATACGTTTTCATTATTGTTTATTCTCTCATAGAGCACAGTATGCATAAAATAAAAGGGGACCGCGCATTTTTTTAAGAACTTACAATATACCTACAGAGGGAACTCGTTGACCACGACTTAATACGTAAGGTTTAAAGTAAATAAAGCACTTTTGACATTATTTCCATTATAGTATCTACAGAGTTTTTGTCCCTGTACAGTTTTTATCAATTCTCCAAAAAAATTATTGAGAAAAAACCCATACATTTTTGAAATGCTTCAATGATGACAATTTTCTGAAATCAAATGGCACTTGAAGTCAAAAATGATAGACAATTTCGTTTTAAATAGGTGTCTTTGGACCAGTAGATTTGATTTTTATTAGTCCATTATGTAGTGGATTATATAAAAATCATAAACATTTCAAAGCCAAACTACTGGATCTCACAATTTCGTGATGAAAAGAACCTTAATGAAAACTATCGTCTACGCCAATAATCTATTACGGTGGAGTCGCTCGCAGACGCCATTAAATCGTGATAAAGAGGCTCTACATATTAGCGTTTTGTTGCAACTAATTTACTGTAAGAGGTGCTTTATGGTTACAGCTATTTAAACTTGGTAAACTAGCTTGGAAGTGTGCATTCACTGAATCTAAATTGGTCTTTAGTAAAACTTTGAAATAATGGTCACTTTCTCAATTAAGTATTTAAGGAGTCTTTGTTACATGTAATGGGTTACTTTAGTAATTTATTAAACTTTATAATTTTCAGCAGCCAATTTTCAATTAAATTTCGAACTAAACCAAGCGTAGATATGATTAATTACTGTGAAAGTTTACATATTTATGCTCAAAATTGGTAGGACAGCGTAAACCTGAAAGCAGCAACAATTTTAGGTCCCAGTTTTTTATATTCACAATAAATAAAACCCCACATTCAATCAGGAAGAGTATCTGCGTATTTTATCTCGTTAACATAATAAGCCAAACAATATTTCACGACATTAACTTTGTCAAAGCTTTGACAGTGACCGTGGCCGGAAATGGAAGGGACGGTACGGACGACTTCCGGTCTGCGGGGCAAAGTGACAATAAGCGAAAACAATATTTCCAAACGCCCTGTTAACATTCTAACTAAATAAACAGTAAGTCATCTTTTACAACACATAATAGGTTAAAATAAAACATTCTTATGTTTTAAGGTATGGCATATCATTAGTTCTTTAAAAAATTAGGTTCTTTGAGTCGCTCTTTAAGCTCTTATGAATCAGAAATTAGTTTTGGTAAACCGTGAAAACTGGGAGATTTCATCCCAGACTGCGTTTGGCTATACCTTATCTTTTTCACTATGTCTTTTTTTATTTTTAGTTAGCAATATGCCTACGTTGAGTAAAATAATCCGTCTAGCGATCAAAAAAAGTACTAGTGGCTACATAGGCTTAGGATGTACGTAATAAAATTCTAAATCTATGGGTGCCTAGACATCCAACTAAAATGGTGATTTATCTATTCAGCTAATATAACCACCTCGTAGTTCTTATTCATACCAACCACCGATACACAACAATTAAAGCAAGAAGTAAATATGAGGTTAAAAAATCTTTATTTCTCATAAAAACTATAAAAGTTCATTTACGATGAAAAAAAATGAGAATAAGTAATTGTTTAAATCAGGTACATATTACCTCTAGGACCTAGGTACTTATATTATGTAGGCATAGGTAATCCAATTTCTTATATAATAGTGCTATTTAACATAATTTAGAATAGATAGGTACAAACAAATGAAATAACAAACCAACAAAAAACAAAAAAATAGGGTAGATTGCAAAACTATTGCAGTATGACTCCGACGAAATCTCGAACTTATTGCATCGGTCATAATATGACCGATGCAATAAGTTCGAGATTCAGTTTATTTACTCGGAAGTTTAATCTTTACTATGCCAACGACAAGTGAAAACAATATGCCAAACCTACTGCGTCGGTCATCGTTCTGGAAACTAAGCCCACGATTAGCCATGGGTGAGGCATGGGGTTGAACAGGTCACGACGTCTTGCTGCCTGACTGAGCGTGAGATTTAGGGTTACGGAGGCAAGGAGACAGGGGCTATGGTCTGTCTTAAAGGTTGAGGCAAAAATAGCGTTGTCTCTGCAAGAAATGATAATTAATAAAAGGTCAACCAAAGTCTTTGAACGCTCCTGGAAACTTTAGCAAACGCTCAAAAATATACAAAATCAAAGGTCAACCATTCCCAATATTGTTCAGTGGCGTTCATAGAGACGTAACCCGTACATTATTTTTAGTATTATGATGATTTGTTGTTTTTATTAAAAAGAGCTTGTTTTTGGTGTCACATTTGACATTTTCTCTCACCTTTGACATTGACTGTCACCTAATCAAAATAAAATGCTATAAGTATAATAAGCCAGCAATGTTCATCAACACCGATATAACTGTTTCAGAAAAGGCTCAAAAGTCCGTTTCATTATGCTACTGAATTATATCCTACTACGAACTACTCAGACTACACCCTATCCTCATTTTACCACAGGATTACAGGATAGTTTTAAAATATTCATATTCATTTATGCATACACATAATTTCACATAATCGCTTTCCCCGGGGAATAAAGTCGTATTAGCAAAATCTATATCTGTCAGAAAAAATAAAAGAAACTCCTAGGTACACTACATATACAAAATAATTTCCGTAGAATAAAGACATCTACGTGGTTAAAAAATTTAACAGTACTCGTACATCACATCACCTAAGGATGTCAAAAATAAGAAAACAAAACAGTCGTAATAATGTTTTACGACGTTCCTCAGGGCAAGCGAAATGTAGACACATTTTACATCAAACTAGATAGAATGCGGGTCACCTATCGATGAACGTAACTGTACCAATACAAAAATTGTAACCTAGGCAAAAGAAGCACCTTTGATCAACGATACGACTCTGAATTAAAGTCTTCTAGCTCAGATTTTCCAATTTCATAATGTCAATGACTAGGTACATTCACTTTCAGATAATACGCGAGTCTTTTCAGCCACCATCAAAGCTATTGATGTCCTTTCTAAACTTCCATCAAAAAAATAATAAAGAAAAGGGCTACAAAATCTCCCTCAAATGACATCATTGGGGAAATCCACAGAATAAAGTAGGACTATAAAGCTTCAGATCTGAAGAAATAATGTTCGCCATACATCTACAAGGTAATACACTGGATCAAAGGCACATACGGTAGCTTAGAATAAACCAATTATAACTGAAATATTAGGGATCAGTCGGCCGCAGGAGTCTTTGATGGTTAAGTTGCCAGCCGACGGCGGTTCACGGTTTAGCAAATGCTTGTTTTTGCAGTACCATCAAATCCGGCATGCAATACATTATTGTGGTTGCATGCCGCAAACATTTGTTACCTTGAAAACAAGGCCGTCACTTGCTTTGTTGTCAACTGATATTTGCTAATTGTTTATAATTTAGTTGCTCTGTAAAATAAAATTTTATCATACATTTGCCCAGCAGCGGACGAAATAGGCTAAATAAAAAAAAATATCGCACGCTCGTTCTACTACCTATTTTATATTCTGGATTTGAAATAGCTATGACACAAAATAAGCTTAAAGGTCAAGCAAAACATAAATGCACCCACACAGATTTCTATTTTTTACTCGTTTGTAAGTACCTATTATACAGAGTGGAGCAAAAGTAATCTCCCGATGTTCTTTTGCTGAATTTTAGCTATTTATTTTAATGAAAAACTTTGGTTTTGCTTGTGAAATTTATAATAAGTATAATAATGAATGTATAATAAGTACATTCATGAGCGTCTTCTTCGTAAAACGCAATGGACGCACACCTTAACATTTCTTTTCTGCGAAGCCTCCGTAAGCGAGAGTATTAATAAATTACATAAATTGGTGGCCAGGAGACTAATACCCCCGGAATGGGTATAAGCTGGTCGTAACGGTTAACGGGGCTGAGTAATCATTTCTGGACAGGGTATTTTACTTCCGTCTGTTAGCTGTTCTGATGTAGGGTCGGTTATTAAAACAAAGGCAAGACGTAGATTGCTGGTAAGTATATTTTGAGAGGAATTTTGTTTTCCATTTCTTTGTTGTGTTCCTTTATTGTACGAATGTTCGTTCTGACTGGAGTGGACTGTACTTATTTGATAGGCTGGAACAGGAAGGGTTGCGAATAAAAGAGTAGAGACAGTTTTACCACTTTACGGACCGTTGCAAGTACTGTGTATGCGGCGCGGTATAGAGAGCTCGGACTAACTTTACTTAATGAGACGAATACAGAAGTAGTTTTCGAATATTTCATATTTATTTATTGCAATAAAAAGTAACACACCTGAGAATAAATAGGCGTAACTCCTCCCACTCCCAGAAAAGTCGTGGAAAATGGCGACGGCAAATGGGCCTAATCAGGCCTTATAAGAGTCTATGGGTCAAAGTATACTATTTAGGTAAGACAAATTACAGCTCTAATTAAGTAAGATCCTACATAAAATAAATAAAGACTTGGTAGGAACCCGTACTAACCTGTGTAGACCTAAGTGGTTATTGGTCAAGTTGTTAAATCCTACTTCCTACTAATATTATAAACGCGAAAGTTTGTATGAATGGATGGATGTTTGTTACTCTTTCACGTAAAAACTGCTGAACGGATCGGGCTGAAATTTTGCATACAGGTAATTATAATCCTGGAATCAAACATAGGCTACTTTTTATCCCATAAAACCCCCCCGGATAGAAATCACCTTTAAACCTTTCCATAGAAACAACGCGTGCGAAGCTGCGGGTTGCAGCTAGTGAATGAATAAATCTAAAATCTATGGGTTTTGACGTTTCCAAATGATAGGTTTTTATGACCATGTTGGTCGAGTCATCATTACACACATTTGTGATTTGACAGCCCATACAAACCTCATTGAGTCAAAACTCGTCTTGACTTGGCCAACTTCATAAGTTGTATTTTCAAGACACTATTTAATTCATGACGGATGTAAGCGGGCTAACAACAAACCTTATTTGTGCTGGAAGAACACCAACGTGAATTATGTACATCTGTAATGAACTCGTCAAACTACGATAGCTTTTATACTGTGTAAAGATGAATTTTGTATATTTTATTGTTATTTCGTATTTATATAATAAAAAAGAATATTAATGTATATAGGATTAAATTTTATGACACTCTTCAATCCTGTAGGGGTTTGACCCGAATGTTATATTCCTCGGGTTTCAATTTTTAAATAAATAAATAAATAATGCTGTACAATCCACACAACATCATCTAGCCCCAAGCTAAGCAGAGCTCGTGTTATGGGTACTAGATGACTGATATACATAATATAATACATTATATAGATAGATATTTTTTATTATACATAGAAACGACCAGAACACCTAGAACAAATATTCGTAGATCGTACAAACATTTGTCCCATGGCGGGAATCGAACCCGCAACCTTCTGCGCCGCAGGCGGACCTTCACCCACCGCGCCACATCGGTCGTCAATTCAAAAGGAAGTGTATCTACCTATCTGCGTACGTAGGTACGAGTAAGTAAAACTTTCTAACTAGCATAGGATCTAAAGGTAGGTATGAAGGTACTCAGTCATTATTAAACAGTGCTCTAAGTACCTACGTATTCTGAGTCTACGAGTAATTTTGTGACGCAGCAGTATAAATACTTTTTGCTATACTTTATTGAAGTGTTTGAAATTATCTTGAATGAAATTCTAGCCCAGCATCTACCTTCACTTTCCTCGGTAAGCGCAGATATAAACATTGTTTACATTTAGTTTTCCATTCCCCGTTAATAAATAAAGAGCGATCATTTTAACAGCGTCCCGTTCTCAATTAGTATGAAAGCCGGGGACGATATGGATATTTTGTGAAATGGGAAAATAATCGAATTTCGACGGAATAATAAGGACCCTCGAATACCGGGGACAGTGACACAAAGGGTATTTAACTCGCACTTAGTACTTTTTGTCCAGTATCCCCCTTTACCCCTCTCTCCCCTCGATTATTCTGTCGTTATCGCCCTATAACGTATGCAGAATATAACACGCATTATCTCTATTGCCAGTATCCATTTTGCTTCTAATCCTTTGATTTATAATATCCCGTTGAAATGTAGCCGCTGGCCGTTATTTATTTGAATTTCGAATAGTCAATTAACGGGATGGCTTTTACCGCGATGTAGGTCGCGTGCGCTGAGACGTGAATTTTGTTGTTGAAAATTCAGTGAGTTCGAAATTTAAATGTTTCGTGTTTCGTTTTGTGTCTATTTTATGACGTAGGTGGGTGTGCAAAAATTGAAATAAATATAAAGACTATGCCCTCAAATTTTTTTTTAAATTTTTTTTCATTTTTGTACTTATTTATAAAACCAGCTTTTTTTCTTATTTAGGGATAGATGATGCTGTGTGGTTTGTCATTGACTGCCAGCATTGGATATTTAATATTCATTGTATAAACCTTTTTTTAGATTATTTTGAGTGCATTAAGAGAACTCGATAAACCTGTTCCTGTATCGTCTACTGTAACTGACCAAATTTCGAATACATGCTTGTTCGTAAAACTAACATCACTACAGTGTAAAAAAGTTAAAATTAAATCTCTTTCGCTCTGTTACTGCCTGTTTCTGTAAGGTAAATAAATGCAGCTCTATGAACAATACAATTTTTGGCAAATTTATTTCAAATGTCTACCAAATTAACGATCTTGCCAGTTCAATTTAAATACTTACCCAATACATTTGCAGTGCGTGTGCAAAACTTTTATGTTAAAAAGTTTGTTCCCCCACCTTATTAGTTAAGTCAAACACACCTTTTTAAAGTGGGTACAGAATATTCGTATTTGCAGAGGCTTTTGCAAACATTCTATTGGTACAAATAATTTTGTTAGGGAGCCATATTTCACATTCACCACTGGGTTTTGTTAGCTGAGGAAAGTTTGGTTAAACTTTTTCGCATTTCGTTAAAAAGGTGGATTAATTTGGGAGCTGGCAATACTTATTTACAGTAATCCGACTTGTGGGAATGCCGCGTAGATTTTTGGAGTTTTTATTTTCAGAGGTAAGCAGTAGGGTGGTGAAAGATAAGATTCGAAAATTTAATCAATATTTTTTTATTTACCACTTTAATAATGAATAACCTAGGAATGGCAGATCCTGGTCTGAAAATATTCAGATAAATTATATGAAAATTTTAATGAAAAATACTTAACTCTTAATTTTTTGTCGATATTATAAAATCAGAACTTTTCTCATCACAACCTAAATAGGAACATGCAAAAAAAATGGCGCGTAGATTGTTGGAGTTTTCATTTTCAGAGGTAAGCAGTAGGGTGGTGAAAGATAAGATTCGAAAATTTTATCAATATTTTTTTATTTACCACTTTAATAATGAATACCTAGGAATGGCAGATCCTGGTCTGAAAATATTCAGATAAATAATGAAAAATATTTAACTATTAATTTTTTTGTCGAAATTATAATCAGAACTTTTCTCATCACAACCTAATTAGGAACATTTTCCCTAATTAGGTCTTTACTCCCTATATGTATTTGAAAAACTGTGGTTTTAAAAATAAGGACGTTTGTGCTTAAATCACGCACCCTTTCGTTATAAATAATCCCTAAGAACACCCTTAATGGAAGCTCTATTTGTATAGATTTGGACCTACGAATACCTTCGGCCTCCCTAATAAGGGTGCCAAGAATTTGTTTAAAAACCTTGGGTATTATTGATGTGGGTTTGGAGATTTAAAGGGTTTAATTAGAAAATATTACGATGTAAAAAATATTCTTACCTTAGAAGGCGACTTTGGCTTTACCAATAATAAAGAATAAATAAATAAAAAATGCTGGACAATTCACACAGCATTATCTAGCGCCAAGCTAAACAGAGCTTGTGTTATGGGTACTAGATAACTGATATACTTAATACAATCATCATCATCATCATCATCAGCCTATATTAGTCCACTGCTGGACATAGGCCTCTCCTAATGAGCGCCATAGCGCCCTTAATACAATACGCTACATATAGATATTTTTTATTATACATAGAAAACATCCAGAACGCCCTGGACAAATGTCTGCAGGTCGTACAAACATTTGTCCTGAGGCGGGAATCGGACCCGCAACCTACTGCGTCGCGGGCAGACCTTCGCCCGCTGCGCCACAGAGGTCGTCAATGTAAATGATGTATGAATGAATAATGATGAATAAGAATGAATGTAAAATTAATGTCGTATGTAAAAAAAATCTTATCTATCGAATGCGTTCAGCTTGAAATATGTAAAATGTAAGTAAGTATAATTACTTTTACTTGGTACCACAAAATGCTAAACTACTATACTGACGGATGAAGTATAAAACTGTGTCGCGTTCCATCACGCCCAACTCTGGACAGGATGAAAAAAGATAAAAACAATTTACATAAAAGTTACTTTAAAAAGTCTCGTAGTTTGACGAATTCGTTATTAATATGATCGGGTTAACTATGAACCTTGTTTGTGTTGGAAGAACCTATTCAGACTAAATTATACTAAATTATAATAATAAATTAAGGTACATACAAATAGAAAATTGAATCAACGTATATTTTTAAACTATGCTGGGACCGTAGTCCAAAAAAATTAAAATAGAGTGGTGTGTAATTACTGTAATTAGGGTGATGGAACCAGTAAATGACACTTTAAGGCATACGTGTCAATCGATTTCAAATAACTTTTTTTTAGAGAACGATATTAAATCAGTTTTTAGTTTAAACTGTCGGTGTTTTTATCGGGAAAGATGTGGCTGTCATAAGATTTTCAGAAAAGCTACATGATAGATATAATGAGGTCAAAACCAAAATAACTCAAAATCTCCAGTAATGAACACCGAAAATCCAGTAATGAACCCCCATTGAATGACACTACCCAATTATGAACATCCAGTATTTGACACTTACCCGGTAAATAACACCTAGTAATTGACATGGTTTGTCAATTTATAAACCAAATATTAAGGTAGTAAAGGCTGTAGAAATAAATAAAAAACATGAAAAAGTAAGACATTATATTATCAGTCTCGAGATTCAGAAGGTAACTATTATATAAATTAGGTAACTTCTTATAAATAAATAACAAAAATGAGTATCAAAATCTAAAATCACTTTAAAATAGGTAACTTCTTTTAAAGAAATCGTTTCTAAAATAACAAATGAGTATCAAAATCTAAAATTACTTCAAAATCAATGCTCAAAGCTTAAACATCATTAAAACGTTTGCACTTATTATACCTAATAATTATAAAATCAGGACTTTATTATCTATACTAATATTATAAAGTTTGATTTTTTGTTTGTTTGTTTGTATGAATTGAATAGGCTCCGAAACTACTGGACCGATTTGAAAAATTCTTTCACCGTTAGGAAGCTTACTTTTCAGGGAGTGACATAGGCTATATTTTATCCCGGAATTCCCACGGGAACGGGAACTACGCGGGTGAAACCGCGAGGCGATCGTCTAGTTCGTAAATAAAGGGTAAATATTTATCCATTTCTTTTACCTTGAAGAAGCCTCTTTTAATACAAATAGGGTCATTAATCTTTTCAATTACATTTTCAGTCCTATACCATATTTTATCAGTAGAATCAGGCCATTTAAAAGATCTTCCTGCAGAAAACACCATCGTGCTCACTTCGTATTGTTGTCCTTCTACATTTTCTACTTTTCCTGGAAAATGCTCACCTTCATACTTCACTATAACGTAACTTCCTGGAATAATACTTCTATATTCATCTTTGGTTTTCGGAGCGGTAACTTGGTTTAAGGGCATATTGTTATGACCCGTCTCGGTATCAGAAGAGTTAGAGGGTCCAGATCGATTTTTTTTTCGTTGTTTCATATATTCTGCATAAAAGTCATTTTCATCATTTTCCCCACAACTATCTTCACTCTCCATATAAGGAACTTCTAAATCGGAATCTTCTGAAGATGATTCGTGAGCTTTATTTTTCTTATTTTTTTTCGATCGGTTTTTCTTGTCTTCGCCATTCTTTTCCTTCAACATTTTTTTTTCTAGTCTGATTCTGGATCTTTCAGCCTTTTCTTCTTGTTGTTTCTGTTTTTCGTTTTTTTTCCTTTCATGATAATCTTGCCACGCTTTACTTGTAACAGTATAAGGTACTTTTTCTCTTTTCAATCTCCTTTTCTTTTTATCTTCGTTTTCTTCCGGCCAAAACAGGTTCCTTTTAAAAGGAGAGGGAATAATTACCCCCAAAGCTGCACCCATTGATGTTTTCTGATTTCTAGGTTCTGGTACCTCAGCTGTATCCATAGTATTTTTCATAGGTGTTTTGAATGTATTAGTTTCCTGGTCTATGTTTAGCTCAACTAATTGTTCGGTATTTTCAGTGCATAAACGTGGTGACTGTAGGACTGTAGTGTCTTTTGAATTTTGATAGATTGTTTGAACTATCTGTTCTCCCGACACTTCTGGTATTAGATTTTGAGTCTCATCTCGAGGTGTTTCAAGCTCTGACAACACAGACGGTGATGTGTTACCCATATGTTCTTCATCTCTCGCCAAATAAGGAGCTTCAGTGGTTGTGTTTTCATCAAAATTGTTTAGTGATGGGGTAATGTTGTCAAAATGACTTTTTGTCTGTCTATTTTCTCTTGGACGAGGATCTATAATTAAGTTAGACATATTGTATTCTGCTTTACTTTTTGCCCAGAGAACATATAATGAGAGATCTCCTTCGGGGATAATATCTTCAATGGTGCTTCTTTCTTCTTGGAATAGTTTTTTAAATAAATCTAATTTCTCAGGTGAAAATACCCGGACGATCTCACTTTCCAAATATTTCAAATATTCTCCTAAGGCTGGATTGCTTTTCACGGGTGTTTCTACAGTGCCTTTGATTTTTGTCATATCAATGTAGTCTGGTCCAAATGGAAATAGACCGCCAGCTCTAAATCCATTTATAACGCATTCGGTTGAAAGTTGCTTAACAGCTGTCTCGAGAACAGATCCAAAATTTTCTTTTTTTAAATTTCGTCCCAAATTTTTCAATTTCCAGTCGTAAACAGCTTTTTTCCAGAAAACTTTCAGGGGTCTAAATACCGACAAATCCAATGGTTGCAGTATGTGGGTCGAATTGGGAAACAAAGCCATGATTTCTATCCCATTTTCTGAACAAAACTTTGACAAATGCAATGTCAGATGCGATTTGTGGCCGTCTACAAAAAACAGTATGGGTTTCTCAATGTTCATTTTTTCGCTCCAGGGGTTGAAGACGTTGGTGATATATTCGTAAAATGTACTACCACACATCCATCCGCTTTCCGATTTTCCTATGGCCCATTCCTCGGGTACACTTGCCGCTATGTTTGCAGGAATCCGTTCGTAATTGAAGACTACCATAGGTGGGGCTATCGTACCAGCAGCATTTGCTGTAAATAACACTGTAAGATTTTCTTTGTCGTCGCCACATGACGAATACAGGTGTTTCTCTCCTTTTTTTGATATGACTCTTCCAGGCTTAGGAGACAAGAAAAATGCGCTTTCGTCAGCATTAAAGATTCTATTCGGTTCTTTTAAAATGTGCTTAAGGCCGTTCTCCTCGAAATAATTTCCGATTTCTGCAAACCAATTTCTAATGCTACCTTCTGTCACATTATCCCGAGCACTTGATAAGTTCTCGGGAGTCCTTACTACCAATTCTGAATGTCTCTTCAGAAATGACTGAAACCATTTCTTACCGGGTCTGTTATTAGTAAAGGGATTTTCCCGGTTTTGGTCGATCATAATTCGTTGCACGCTGTCTAGCAAATTATCTTTTGTAATTGGGTAGTGTTTTTCACTCAGTGCCAATAACCATTTGACCAGAACCTGTTCCTCTGTTACAGTTAGCACTGTGTTGGGCCCCATGGTACATCCTATTAGTGTTTTACCTATTACTTTGTTGTAGAGCGTTATGCGAGGTACACCAAACTGAAGAGCGGCAGTGGCAACCTTCGCGCCTCCGCGTACAGCTTCCATTGCCCTCCCCATCTGCTCCGGCGTGTATTGCTTTCTAGGAGCCATCTAGAACAAAATCAGTGAGGACCAGTTAATGACACTTTTGTTACCCAATGATCGACATGTTGTTCTTTACTGGTACTCATGTTTCAATCGGTGTATTTCAAATATATACTTAATTAGCAAAAAATTTAGAGCTAAGTTTGCTTAGCAACCAAAAAAATCGACAAAAGCGTAAGAATGAACAGCTGTCGATATTAGGAGTAAGTCACATTCTCAGTACCAGTAATGAACATCCGATGTAAAATAAACAAAATGGTGTCCCAGTGCAAGACTCATTATAAAATTATATCTACATTCTTTTAACTTAACATAAAATCAAACCAAAATACAATAATATCTATATTGATGAAATTGTAAGCATAATCGTGTACTCACGTTCTTATCGATTTGATGAAGCAATTCGCATTTATTTTTGAGAACGGCCCGGCGACACGTTCACTCCTCCATGGTTTTGTAACGAACTGTCAGATTGACGTGACGGATTAAAAAATGACAGCCGGAAGTGAGTTCTTTATGATTTAGTGTAGCCATGTGGTAAATTAAATTAACAAGGCTTATTCCAAACAAACAAAAAAAAAAGTGTCGATCACTGGCGCTTGTCGATTACTGGTTCCATCACCCTAGGTACCTTCGACGACACCTATTACATGACAAGGTTAATGTATAACATCCTAATACAGACTCTACCTATTTATATATAAGTTTCCTAAGGATTGTATAACCCTAGAAAATGCAATTTTTTAAGTTGTGCCCCTTTTTTGAATAATTGAAGGACAGGTCAACGACCTGTATTGCCAAGTTATCTGGCACCTTATATATATGGAGTAAAACGCTATTTTAAAAGCTCAATAATAAGCGTATTCTCTCCAAAAATAAACACTCTAGAGACCCTGAAACAGCTCCATACAATATTCATTATTTTGCACACACACATAACCGAGGCAATCTTGCGCGGGGTGGCTTCCACCATTTGCATAATTCGACGGGAAATCTCATGATTAACATTTTTATTAAACCAGGATTAGCTAATCCTTTTTTATTCGACAATTAGTTTGTTATCGCAACGGTGGCCTGGTCGTAAAGAGTTGAAATAGCTACCGTTTTCTGGTAATTATCCAAATTGGGTGAGATAACCGGGCCCTTTAATTACGTTTTTTCGTCAAATTTATAAAGTGATAGGCGATTAATCAGTGTAATAGGGTTGTAAAAGACCGGCTTTTAAATGCAGGAAGTGAGAATTACCCTAATTTCGTTAAAACTTCTGTTATTATATTATGTAGAAGTAGTGTACGCTAGCTTTTTAAAATATAGACGTTGAGCGAAAAAACAGCACAAATATAAAATAATTTTCATAGTCCATAGATTTTTCGTCAACCTTTCGTTATGTAGCTTAGGATATAAATTGCAGAAGTATTAATAAAAAAATTATTGTTTTTTTTACGATTTTAGTAACTTAACTTACAAAAATTCAATTCGAGTTATCTCATTGTAATTCAAACTGTTATACATTAAATCCAACTTATTTCAAGTACCTAGCTCGTAAAAGATTCCCTCTCACCGATATTACCAATTCGAGTGAATCACCTATAAAATATGGGTTTTCGTCTCGAAATGGTCATAAACCATTCTGTTACGATATTAAAGCAGTAGCACTCAAATGGCTAGACGACGACGTGACAGAAAAACCAAGGACTATCGATATACCCAATCTTCAATCAACAAAACACTGCTTCATCAGCATTAGGTATCTTTAAAAGAGGCGCAAATATGCAGGTCTCGACAGAGCCTACACATTTGCTCCCCTTGGAGTCGAGACCCTAGGTCCGTGGGGTACCGAGGCTCTTCGGGCTTTTAAATAATTATCTGAGCGTCTGGTCGAAGTGACGCGTGACCCGAGAGCTGGTGAGTATCTGGCACAGGGCATCAGCATTGCCATACAGCGTGGCAATGCAGCCAGCGTCTTGGGGACGCTTCCGACTGGTATTGATATGGATCAGTTTGCTCAATTGTCTCAATTGTAAATACTAGTGTAATTTTCTCTGTGAATAAAGGCTTCTATAAAAAAATTTGACGTAAAAAGTTAGACATGCGAATTTTTTTGTTCAGAAGTAAGTTTATTATTATACTAGTTTATTCCCGCTTCTTCGCACGCGTTGTTTCTATGAAAACGTTTTCAAGTGATTTCGATCCCATGGGAACTGATTTATGGGATAAAAAATTTGATTTCAGAATTACAATTACCTGTATACAAAATTTCAGCCCGATCCGTTCAGTAGTTTTGGTGTAAAGAGGTAACAAACATTCATCCATCCATCCAAACTTTCGCTTTTATAATATTAGTGTGATGTGATTTGCAGTTTATGTAGGTATCAAAGAATTAAGTGTAAGTATTTGTATTCTATTTTCTATAGCTAAATATACATATAAGTCCAGTTCATCCAAAGGTTGCCTGGAAGAGATCGCTCAAAGCGATAAGGCCGCCTTTTATACTTCCTCTATTCTAAGCATTTTTGCCTCATCGGTTTCTCTCTTTGGGTGGTTTTATATAGAGTGTCTTTTCTAACTATCTAAGAAAACTATGATAGATAGATAAAAGATTTATTTGACACTGCAGCACATAATATAAAACGATTACAATAATTAAGGCACATCTTAAAATAACACAGAGAATATTAATTTTTTGATGGTACAAAACTTGAGAATAGTAAATAATAGTAAATAATTTAAGAAATAGGTACATTTTTTAGAATATGATAAGCTTACCAAACATAAACAACAATTATGTTTTTAAAATGTTTAATGTAGGGATAATACTTTTATTGTATGGCCACTTCAAAATTAGTTGTGATCAAAAATAGGAAATTAATGTTATATTGTTTTATTCCTTAGCAGGTAATTTAATGTTGTTGCATTTAGTAGCAACAGGTACCATAGCTTTAAAAAGCAAAAGCAGACTAAACTCACTGGTCAAATGACCAATTGAGCTAACTAGTTTGCAACATTTAATATAATTCTAATAATATGACTCGCATAATATTTGCACGCCTGCGTGCAAGCTGAATACAATGACTAAACTAGTTATAAGATCTGACATATTGTATAATTTTGTATTCTTGCAAATAAACTATTTGATTTGATTTGACAAAAAAAAAAACACATAAATAACATCATATTTCCTTCATAACCAGAGGGGAAGTCTAAGTCAATATGAAATTTACCTTTACACAATGCCAGTGACGCGCGTGGCGTGTCCATTTAATTCGTATTCCAGTGCCGGTGACGCATTTAGCGCGTCCACCGTGAAATGTTCGCGGCATCCGGCAATACATTATGAAAACAGTAACGAGAAATCTCTTTTTCCATACAATTTGGTACAGCGCCTCCATAACGGACAGGGAAGTACGCAAATCCCATACAAGAACGTCATGATCGTTTCGTTACTAACGTCAAACAAACTCTCAGGGTTCAAACCGAACATAAGTCTCATTCCAAAACGTACTTACATATAATCAAATAGTTTCTGCGTAACTATCAAGAAGTAGCGCCTTGATCTATCAATAATTTACTATAGTACCAGACGATCGCCTCGCGGTTTCACCCGCGGAGTTCCCGTTCCCGTGGGAAATCCGGGATAAAATATAGCCTATCACTCCCTGAAAAGTAAGCTTCCTAACGGTGAAAGAATTTTCCAAATCGGTCCATTAGTTTCGGAGCCTGTTCAATACAAACAAACAATCAAATATTTTCTCTTTATAATATTAGTCTGGATTAGATTATAAAAAAAAACTAAGAAATTCCCCGCAGGATCCCAGATATAACTCAACCTATACAGCCTATATTGGTACACTGCTGGACGCAGGCCTCCCCTAGATAGGCTTGTATAATATTAGGATAAAAAAAAAAACCAAATATTATACAAAGGATTTCCGTAAAGTAACGCCTGAATCTATTATTTATCACCATATCGGCTTTTATCTCATGGGGGGTAGTGCGAATAATCCCCACGCTGGGCATGCGGGTTGCGGATCGCAGTTTGGTGGTGGAAATTCTGCAGGAGGCACTGCGGCCCGCCCCCGGTGGATATTCGCCTCTTACGACACCCGCGGAAAGAGTTGGGGTGGTGCAAATTCTAAGTCGGCACCACACAGCGCCCTGTCCTGTCTCAGATATAGTCATTTGTAATTTATTAAAGGTACAAAAAGTACATACCTAATCAAAATTATCTTAATCCGTAATGAATGTAAGCGGGTTAACTACGAACCTTGTTTCTGTTGGAAGGACACCAAACTACGATTTTTTCTATAGTAAAAAAAATATCATAATAACAGTAGAACAATTTGTATTTTTGTATTTGTATTTATTCATTCCATCGTAGGTACACTTTATGTTACATTTGATGTCGTTACATTCTTTATTTATGTACTATTTTAATAATTACATCTACAGGTATTTCGTTATAGGAAACACCTTAAGGTGAATAGTAGGGTGGATAGTGGCGCCACTACATATATAATTTTATAATTACGTTATACAAAGGAATTATCAAAAAATCGGACCGCGCGTAGAAAAATATCTATCGCTTTTTTTAAATATATCTTTAATAGTTTTGTACTGTATTATTCAGGCAGATACTTGTTTCAAGAGTTTAGTTCCTATTGGTGGTAAAAAAAATGCGACTACTTCAGTTAAATCATAAATTTTCTCACTTCCATTCCAAGCTCCAATATCCTCCATTGAAATCCTTATATTAATGTCCCTGGTCGCACATGGACGACCAGCATCAATCTTATAAAATACGACCTTCGGATTCCTATGCAAATACTTGGTGCAAAGACCTGCAAGCTGAGAGCGGTAGATCGCCTCTGATTTATCGCAATGTCGCACCTGAGATTTCTATGTTTGTGTGAAAGGTTTTCGATTTAAAAAACAAGTTTAACTGCAAACGCAATAAACAAAAGTTAAATTGGTAATTTTGCTAAAATCGATATTTTTGTTGAACCCTACTGTTAAAAGTGAATATTTTGTTAGGTGGTTTTTCATTTGATTTTTGTTGTGGTTCTAAACTGCTGATATTTTAAAAAAACGATAGGTACTAACAACATTAAAAAACAACCCTTGCATTGAACATTTGTGAAGGTGCTTTAAACTCGGTTGAATAAATTACGAGAACTCAACTTTTTACTGTCAAATTTATCTAATCCCAGACATAATAACGGCAATAAAGTCCTTCTTAGCACAATTAATTAGTATAATACGGCAATTCCAGAGGCAAATCTCGACTGAATGAGTAATGTTTCTTAAAGAGTTATCGTAATTATCACTGCTATGAAGTTAGCAGTGCTTCGTACTGAATTATGCGTCTTTTCAAAGTTTGCAGGTCGAGGTGAGCCTAGAACTTTGCGGTGAAGTTGGTTAAGTGCTTTTGTTTTTATTCTATCCTGAAGTGTTTATGCGATTGCTTATAAAACGGAGCAATTATTAGAATGGAAATGCTAGTTGCTATAGTCCGTCTACATCTCTGGTAGAGTCACAAACATCGTTTATTTTCATTACGGATGAAAGCTGGTTAACTTCGAACATTATTTGTGTTGGAAGAACACCAACGTTCGTAGTTTACCCGCTTACATCCTTCATGAAGTCGTTTATTTTGTTCGATTATACGTGGATTTTACAGCTTGTACAAAAAAGCAAACGTGAACGTGAATTTGCTTTTTATATATCTCATTTTCAAAGGAAGAAACTGCTTATCAAAGAATTCAAACAAAAAAGTCTTTTATATTCAGAACGATCAATTTTGCAGCTCGAACTATAATTCTAAAGTCTATCTACATTCGTGAGAAATCGCTTAGACCAGCCATAATTCATATCTAGCCACGCCTTAATTCGAGCTTTTTCGCCGCAGACAATAAGTTTTGAAAGCTGAATAGAGGCGGAGATTGGAAAAAATTCAAAGCACTTTTTGTCGAAATTCGTAAAAAAATGTTTTTGTATTGTGAGTGGTGCACAATGGTGGATGGAGGAAATGAGTGTCTGGGCGTAGCGGTGCTCAATTTAACTGGTACCCGGCCGCCGCCCGCCCACAGTGATCAAGCAGTAGGTTTATTTTCTAATGCTTCTCCTTAATTAAATTCTCCTAATTTTTTACTTCTCAAGCCAGATGCAGGCATGATCTTTGTGCCTGTCCACTTTTTTGAAATACACCTGCGTTTAATTATTTAGTTACAATTCAAAATGATAAGATAAAACTTTTGAAACGTTCATGGATCACTAAAAATCACTACTTACACATACTATACGTAAATACTAGCTTCTGCCCGCGGCATATTTTCGTTATAATAAGTAGCCTATTATCTAAGTTAGGCTTTGTTCTAAACGTACACCAAATTTCATTTTGATCTGTTCAGTAGTTTTGGAGATCCTAGGTCACAAAAACTCAGATTTCACAAACTTTCGCCTTTATAATATTAAGTAGTGATTTCAGAATATAAACATTTTCAATGAATCCTTATCAATATACCCCGATATTTTAAAGACAGACAGGATGGCATAGAACGCTTATTTAAACAATTTGCTTGATAAATTGTTGATAAACGACTATGAGCGATAGAAGCAATTTATTCATAAGTTATACTGCATAATATCTAGACTGTGTCCCGCCCTCAGCCCCGCCCGCCCCAGCTGCATATTGCGGCGCGTGCTGCGTACAATCAACCCCAGATATGATAGCTCATTTCATATCTACGTATCGCCAACTGCCTAGCTTAAGCAATCAACCCTTTTAGGACTGGTTTTCATTTAACCATTGAATGAAAACCGGTTTGTGAAAACATGCCAAAATCAAATATTCTGCGTTATACATTCAAATAACATTAATTTTGAACTTTAGGGCTTAGAAATGTAAAAATTAAAACCCAACTATAAAACTGCTGATGTTTTTGCTTTGGAATGCAACATGTGAACGGCTTAATCGATTTTCATCGAACATTTTAAGCAATATGCAACACTCGACAAAGTCAAAAAACCTAGTTCAAAATCGGTTTTTTCATTTGAGAGTGCTTCAGCGCCATATTAGACCCAAATACACAATCATGATAAACTTAAAGCACCCCTTGCGTCGAAGGCTAAAATATTTCAAATAACAAACTTGCATGCAACGTGCAAGTGTGTTTCATAGTTTTTCAGGCGTATTATGTGAACTTTTTAATTCCATAATTGATTTTCAGATACACAAGAATCTATGCTGAAAATAGACCAAATACTGGAAAACAAAACAGGAGTAATCTAATAAGGGTTGAACTACACTTAAACCTGTCTGCGATGGACGGTATCATATACCTATCCCTTCTCCCTCTGAAACTCAGGCCTTTGTGTTCATTCTAGATGATATAATTGACCAAAAGCAACTACTGAGTAAAGGAGGTCTTGAAGTGTTTTTCTTCTTGTTGAAGTGTTTTTGTGGAGACTATTTCATATGCACTGAGGAGTTTTGAATATGCACTGAAGAGTTATGCAAAAATACTATTTTTAATATGCACTGAGGGCATTAAGCAGTGTCTAGCGTCACGGGCGTTAAATAATCCCGGGAATAAAAAACGCAACTCGTGAATCTATTGCACGTGAGACTTATAGAATCCGGAGTGCGAAAGATTTTCGTTTTTTATTCCGTCGTCTGAACAGAGGTTAGTTCAAATTTTGAAGAAGATCTTACTGTCTGAATTTCCTTGGTAGAAACATTCACACATATTTTGATGTTCCAAATTCAATCTTATAATTCCCTTTGGAGTAATGTTCATTATTTCCAAGGGAATAATGTTTTATTAATTTGGTACCATTTAGTATGCATGGAAATGTTGACCAAGGAGACTCGCACTATGAGATCTCGTTAGATTTGTTTGAATTTGATAAAACCTTCACCTTTTTCATCACTTGCTTTCGGTTACGGCTACATGATGTATAAATTGCATTTTTCGAGCAAGAAGTGGAAAAATATATTTATTTGTGACCTGCATCGATCAAGTATGCGGCCTCCCCCGTAGATACCTAGAAACTTACAAGAATGACACTCAAAAGTGTCCACGTTTTGTTTTGACGCAGACAGTTTGCGCAGAGCCTGTCAAGTTTTTTGCATGCGGAACAAGAGATTAGTGGAGTCGAATTTATTTTATTTTATTTTTTTAAGTAGGTAGGAAGGTACCCTAAAAATCATTTATACACTGTTTATATTTATAAGGATAAAAATTAAATACTAAGTTCATTAAATCTAATACTTTTTGTAGTCTTTCTTTTATTAGAGAGTCCACGCAAATAAAATTGAGGGCGGGTCAGCTAGTTATTTTATAAACCTCAACCAGTTATTTTAAATGTATTTTCATGAAAAATTTATTATCACTTACAACTTATCACAAATAAATAAAAAAAAATTAGAAACAATAGCCGCTCCATTCATCAACTTAGAACAAAATAAATATTTTTACATAGGCAAACCCAACAACAATATTTAATGCTGATTTCTCAGGTATATAAAGCTCAATTGACTCATATCACAATACACAGGTAAAAATTACATTAAAACTTACTGAAAATAAGAAATTCCATCCTTTTTCTGTTGCATGGTCGGTCGATTATTGCATTTTTTATACGAGCACTTGACCATGCTTTCGGTCCGAGAGCTAAAATGACACTAGTTGAAAAGGTATCCCAAAATGCCAAATGGGATACCTTTTGATATTGACGTTTTCAGGGCGCGCATTGTGCATCTAAGGGGGGCCGGCCGGAAATTTTTGATCGATGGTGACCTGCGACAGTTTATTTGAATACTTTTTTATTTAAACGCTTCAATCACAGAACAGTCTTCATAAAGTTTTCACTGTATCGTGTGATATCGGCTCTTTTCTAACCCATTTACGATTTATTTTATTCTTCTATCGAATCAGCTTTTAGGCTCAAAAGCAGTATGATACTCAGATGCAGTCCAACCCAAAGCCATAGCAGCCATGCCCCGTGCCGCTCCGCTGAAATTTAATGTTTCGCTTATGTTGCCTTTGAAGCCAACCAGCAACGCAGGTGCTTGGGGTTAAAACGTACCCAGACAGACTTAAAAATAAACGCAATTGCATAATTTTGCTTATAGTACATTATAGGAATTGCATGAATTATTAAAATTATTTGCCAAAAATATCTTTAACGTAAAAAGGTAAGTCATATTTATATAAGTAGTGCTTGGTCGATCAGTATGCAAAACAATTTAAACTTTTTAATTTATTAACACAATCAATGTTTGTTTATCAGGTACCTATTTATTTCGTACCTTGTTATTATTTCCGTTTTATAGCGTTACGGCAATCAAAAGCTTAAGCTAAAGTACGCGAGAAATACCCAATAGGTAAATAATCAATAATTAATTGAAATTAAGTTTCTGATCATGGTGAAACACGAATTCACATAGCAATTGGTTATGAATTAGAATCCTCCTTAGATCTGGATCAGAAGCACAATAAAATGCCAAATTATCGAAAATTTAAAATAGAGGCAGGTACCTCTGTAAGTCATCCATCATTGTCATCATTATCATCAATTGCCTGTACTAGTCCACTGCTGGACGTAGGCCTTCCCCGACAAGCACGTTATTCTCTCTTATTATTGACGATCTTATATAATTAACGAAAATCATATTTCCTACATTTCATTTCGTCAGAAGTTCATTTAAAAGATGTTGATTAAGTTCACTAAAACAGCTTTCTGTCGAGTTAAATTTCTAACGGAGTAACTTACGCTACGAAGTCCCGACTTTGAAGCCTCCATATTACTCCATATTAGCATAAAACCCATAATGGCACCACCTAAGCTTTTAATTAATTACTGACCAGACGGAAAGTTTCCCTTATGAGCAGAAACATTTTCAAAATTTAATTTGCAGCAACATCCTGTCTTACCAGTCAGGAATTAAAAACATGGCAATGTTAAAAATTCAAGATTATCCTTAGGGGTGGTTATCATTAAATGGTTTGAAGTATCATAATTCCTACTAATACTATAAAGCCGAAAGTTTGTGAAATATGAATTTTTGTGACCTAGGATCTCCAAAAGTACTCAACAGATAAAAATGAAATTTGGCGTATGTTTAGAAAAAACCCTAACTTAGATAATAGGCTACTTATCATACCGAAAATACGCGTGCGAAGCCGCAGGCAGACACTAGTTATATCATCATTCCTTATGAAAATTAGCATTCCTTATAAAAGTTTTGAATAATGTAGGTACAAATTCTGGGATCCGGTAGCCTAGATAATGAGGATACAATATATGTAACATAACAAGCTATCTGTGTAATTTTGCCTGAAACAATAACAGTTTTTTTTTATTCACGTCCGAGGAAATAGTTAAACAAAGGATTTTACTAGAACAGTTACGATAACAAAGGTACCAGCGTAAACACGATGTAAAAATTGCACCTTCTACTATTTTAATTACCTTTCGTACGAAAACATTGTAAAAAACAAAAACATTGACGAACAATGTTGTTTTAATTATTTTAGTGTGCAAAAACAAAAGAATAATATAAAATATAAACGTGAACTTCGCCTGAACAAACAATCTCCGGGAAACTAATTTATGCGGAGCAGTCATGGGCACAGAAATCTCTCTTTTATGTTTTTTTCATGGAGCGTAACTTAGTTTTCTTGTCTTATAGAGGCGCTTAAAAAGGTTTCAAACTTTAAAAAAAGTAATATTTCCAATCGATAAAACCGATTTAGATGTAGTTTTAATACAATTCATACAATATGTCCAATTGCTCAAAGATGGAGAGACCTTCAAGGTGGAGATACTCGTATCTTACTTTTGATATTTATTCAAGAATGGAAAACGAATGTAAGAAGAAAGAAAACAAGTGAGCCACACTTTCAAAAACGTCTAATGTCTAAATCTCTAAAGAATAGACCTAAACCTAATTTTTTGAACCTCGAAAGATATATCATAAACACTATAAATCCTAGCGTTTGTGATTGATGATAATTTATACCCAAATGAAAAATATGTTAGTCTCTAATTACACTTCTCAAAGCTGCAACATTAATCATTCTCATATGATACAAAATAAGAATTCTACCAGCACGTCTATCAACGCCACGTGCAGCCTTCAATCTCTGTTTTTCCAAAGGTTTAATATAAAAATTACTTTCGTCGTTATCATGTGTGCCTGGTACTTCTCGAGGGATTCGGAGGTAAGTCACAATGTGATGAGGGCGCGTTCCGTTTCGGTCGTCGGATTATCTCATGCGTGACAGCTGCTCTGATCTCTGAGATCCTGGTACTTATATTTTATTATGTGGTAAGGGAAGCAAATAACGAAATTTTCGATGAAAATAATCAGTATTGCATAATTTATCAAATTAAGCAATACTGATGAAAACTTTACCTAAATGATTTAGATTTTTAAATTTATAGTTATTGTCATTATTATGTTTGAAAGTATCTAGGTATTTTTATAGGTTTTAGGTGAAATTACAAACATGGCTAAAACTTTAAGTATTGGCCATGGTTATCATTTCAATTAGGGTGAGCATTGCCATATTCCGTCCACAGATCTTAGAAGGTCAAAATAAACAAAAATTATACCTCTATTTGAATATAACAAGTAAAAATTTAATAAAATTAAAACCAACCCTGAAGAACGTACTCAAGTCTTTTATCGCTCGCATATGTAGACGTTTGACTCCCCTCATATTCCTTTGATTATTGTATCACAAAACGAGGGCAGGAAAAAAGTCTTACGATAGCTATATTTAGAACAGCTTCATCATTTTGTGCATTTCATATGATTTGAGTAGATTTTGGGCAGCTTTCAAAGTCAATGAATAAGACAACTCCAATCGTCACACTTTTTGCAGGTCGTCATGCCACCTGGCTGGAGGTGTGGAAAGAGCTATAATCAGAGTATCTCTGACTATAGCTCTTTCGCCTTAACATACTTGCGATTTTCAAAGCGCCTCGCTTGCCCGGCGGCGCGGCGCCGTGGGCACGCAGCTAGCTCGCCGCTATTAGCAATCGCCGCAAACTCGTTGTGCACTCGCCTTGAAAACGCTTGCAAATCGCCAGTGTAATAAGGCACTGAAGGATAGGGTTCGTAACGATAATATTCGGCTGTGAGTTATCGACATAGCAAAGACAATCTGAGAGGAGGGTGTGTGAAAAAAGTACTGGCAATTTTTGCAGCGATTATCCCTGCTGTTTAACATGACCTACCACCTTACTCTGCACTTTTTGTATCGTCATAATCTATTTATTGTCAGCGGGGCCGTAATGAATGATGTTTTGCATCGGCGCTGACACGAGTGCTTTGCTTGTTAAAAGGCCCCGGATATGACGTACGAGTGAGCAATCAAAAACAAATTTGAATTATGGGCTTTGTGGATTTATTTGAAGGGATTAATTTTTGATTCGGAAAGGTTTGCGGGGTATATTCGGAAAATAAAAGGATTTAAAACTGTTTGTTTATACATTTTTATTTATATAATAGTGAACCGTTTTTATGTTAGCGTTGGGAAGTGGACGAGCATTATTTAGGTAGTATAACAAAAGTTATCTAGGTAGATTAACAATAGCTACCTGAACATCAATAGCACGCGTTCTTCTTCTTCTTATCTGACAAAAATCTGCTAAATGCAATTTAATTGTACATTAAAAAAACCTTTCTAAAACTTTCAAAATAAAATTTGATGAACTCGATCTCCGTGAAAACAATATGTCAGAACAGAAAAAATAAACCACCACCGCCCTGAGCCAAAACCGAATAAATGTCTGTACTTAAGAACAAATCTCTGTAACGCAAGAGTGCACACATGTGCGAGTATGAAAGAGGGGGTGAATCTACAAAGAAAAGCAATTTAACAAAAATAAAAATACGATATTGAAACAGGAGAAACAAATGATACGGGAAATACTTAAATCACAGCCATTGATGTGAAATTGGAAATTGTATCAGTTGGTGAATTACGAACTCTCATTTTCGAGGGGGAGGAGTGGTAAGCAAACGGATATATCGATATTTAGGTGCGCTTGCCTATTCAATATTGAATTGCAGTCGTTTTCAATCAGATATTTTTCGTAATAATCGAATCATATGATATCACTATGATAGATATACCTACAGGCAAGGGACTTTGCTGGTTTCGGCATAAGTATTCTTAAATATTTTTAGATCACCAAAACAAAATCCGAAAATTAGCAGCTTCATCCGTTACCGGTTTGATTGTATGAAAGTTTATATCAAAACCGTCAATCAAAATGTATATTTCCGGATTATCTTTTAGAAGTATAGATACCCCGGTGTTTGATTACTTGATTATCAAAATAATATATCATATCACTTTATCAAGTTATAAGAAACGTTACGAATGATCTATAGCCGATTAAAGTCAGAGCAAGACCGTACACTACATTAAGGTATTTAGTTTCCAGACAATTACCCATTCACAAAGTTTCACAGTAAATTTTTGAATTTTATTCAACGATAAAATACTGTTTTAAATGAGATATTTTCACTCATTTGCATGCAGCGGGATTCTTGGCCATTCACTAAATCACTTGCAAAGCTACCATGCAAAGTTACAAGGATTCTATGCTAAATAATACCTACGAATTAATATACAATGTACAGAGAGGGCTATAGAGGGCGTATTGATAAACGGCACTGCAAATATAAGCCGAATTATTCAAATTCCATTCGAGAGAACAAAAAATATTGCCTGAGAAGGTCCTCTATCTCCCATTATGACTTTATGACGCACTATCGAAATTGCTCCGATAAAAATAACATTCGCTCAATTGGAAGTAATAAATTAAAGTAATCACGTTTTTAATGTGACGTTTCTGTATCATCATTTTGTAGATTGTGTTTTCTTTTACCGAGCACAATATTCTATTTTTATTGCTGTGTCTGAAGAGCTGAAGTTGACATATGACTGAATGAGCGCTTAGAACTTCATCACGGGCAAAACTTGTCTCATAGCGAGCTAAGTCGTAAAGTTTATGCAGTGACAACATATTTCAACAACGGGCTTTTTATGCGAGCGCCGAGATCGTAAGGATCCCCTTTTCGCGGAGTTTAAAGTTCTCCTATCTAGTATTGCAAAAGTTTTCGGCTCAAGGAAAATACAGTGGAACGCTTTTGAAAGAGAAATAGCACGAGATTTTTGCGAATCAAGCCGGATTAAGTTTGCAGTGCCATCAGTAGGAGTGCAGACTTGACGATTGATCATCAACATCACTGCAAGTATGACTAAGTAAGACTAAAGTTGAGCATCGCTATCGATATAGTACATAATAATATCTATTTGGGAAACATGTTCATAGGTATTTACTTGGTCAAAAAAATATCGATTGATAAGTCTATGACTGGTATACCAACTTCTGAGTGGATATCTAAGTTAACAAGAGGCAGGGATGTCCATTGGAAAGGACGGTCTTTGAATGGCTAATCTTTTGGGGCGATGATTGAAAAGTTGTAAGGTATCTTTCCATAGCTTTTTTGTGAGTACTCTCCGTACAGTTATCTAATCAAATTACAGAAAGCTTAGCAAGTTTCGTTATCTTTTATCGGAGTTTTTTGTGGTGAGGTAGAGGTGGTACGAATTGGCAGAAGCCGCAGATAATTTTACTTTTGTACGTATTTTTGCAATTGTTTTCTATCATAAAACTATTCTAGAAAAAGGAGTAGGTTCTCAATTTGGTTGTATGATTTATTCTGTTTGTTATTTGAGTTATTAGCCAATATGGTAATTCTGGTGGTGTTTCCATAAAAGGTTTATTCCTGAGAGATTAACTATTAGGTGTTATTTTAGTCGTCCCGGAAAAAGTAAGCTTTAAAAGCAGGCGATTTCGAAGTAAATTTTGAATTTTTGTAAAAAAATTCATACTATGCAATCAATATTTTAACTGAAACTAAATCCAACCGATCTATAGATCAGAGTAGAATGGATTCAAGCTTCCATTGCTTGAATTAATCAATCCGATCAATGGATCAAAGTTAAAATGGATTATTTCAGTGGATAGGAGTGGAAAAGGGCAAAAATTCCACACCTGTGTTGACCCGAACAAATCATCAGACGAAATCCTGTTCAAAGTTTACAACCTACAAATGTGCACGACGTTTGCATTTTACGATACATTTACATTCTGGTACCTCAGAAACAATTTGTATTCTGCTCAGCTGCTGGCTGTAAAGTTAAGTTGTCTGTCCAGTCCCTAGGTTGTGCTCTAAAACGATTTCATATAAACTTTGCGCTTATTTTGTACGCCTATTTGAGATTCTATGAATGTTCAAGCTGAAGACAGGGCGTCTCTGTTCTTGCATAGTTGGTCTTAAATAAATAATTATGTCCAATTAGAGGGAAAAAAATATTACCATATTTTTTAGAACCTAAAAAACCTTTTTCTAACAGGCGAAAACGCTGTCAGCCACATTTATCTATGCTGTGATGTCATACGTCTCGAAAACGAACAATAGTGTAACTAGTTTCTCTACATGAGAAAAAATCTAAAATATATAATTCCGAAAACGTTAGTTTTAGTTCATAAAATAGCAAACTAAATTTTTAAAATTCAATTCAAAGGTTTCAGCTTTTTTAATCTGTTTCATAACACCAATGAATAGTAGTCGCCATGTTATTACGTCATACGGCTATGTAAACTTAGAAATGTCAACTGTCAACTATTCATTAAAACTTAATAAATTCTTACACAGATTTTACACAGTTTGAGGAAACCCCTATATCCTAGTACTTTCCTATCGCTGAGATCTTGATCAGCACTGAAATGGGTCAAGGCTCTACGAAGCCGAACGGGAGCTTCGGAGTTGCACCTATAATCTATAACATACAAAGTATCACTGCATTTGTTTACTCAGCCAACTGTCGTCATGACCACAGAGCAATATGGCGTCCTCTGCATCCAACGTTTCCTCAAATTACGCGCGAAATTGGAAAATGCAAAATTTAAATCCATTTAATGGCACTTAACGATTGAAAAAATTTAGTGCATTTTTTCGTACCTAGTTCATGAGCACTATAGATATGGTGCTCTAAAAATCAGTGCTTAAATGGGAATACTTCAACCTTATCAGCCGTAACCAACGCAGTGTGAGAGTCGACCCCGAATGGATGTCGTTTGAGTCGACTAAGGGAACCTACCAGAGGAAGGGCAGTAACTTACTTCTGTATATTTTAACATCTCTACCGATATTTTTCACGATCTCCGATCCGCCAACCAATCGTGGTGACTATAGCAAAACCCCCCTTTGGGGAGGGGGGCTATATTCAGTAGATAATCTCAATATCATTCAATAACGTTTGCTGCTATAAAGAATGGTTTGCGTGCTCGGTATTCATACACAACTTCTTAATATTTTAAGGACAAACGAGATATTTATCTCTTCAAGTCTTTGAATACAAAATCCATACCTATCTCTACGATATTTTTTCTTTGTTCCAAAAACATTTGATACATTCATGTTTTATAAGACCCCAAGAGAGATTAAAAAAAATATACGTCTTTATTTGTGGCCTCTTTGTTTCGTTAAACACCTGACTTTGTTCAAGAGTTCAATGTTTCTTCAGTGATGCTTATTAAAATCTTAAAGACAATAATTATATTTTAAGTTATAACGCCGTGAGCTCGGTATTTTTAATATCAAATGCCATAATCATTAAAATAGCACCTACAACCAAAACCATTTTCTTTTTCTACCATTTCCAGCTCTCATCGTAAAACAAAGAACACCGTAATAAAATGATGTTTATTATATTTTGTGTAGTAAATAACCCAACGGAAATAAAAAATAAATTTTTGCCATCTATTTAGATGGCAAAAATTTATTTTCTGTCCTGTCCGCTCGAGCGAGTCACCGGCAGTGTTTCCAACAAAGCAGTTTTACTCCGAATGTCACAGTGCGATCACTGTAATCTATTAATACCTCAGTGGATAAGGCACAGCCAGATTCCATGTGACGTGGTATAGGGGATGTAATTGGCTTTATTCTCTGGCCAGGCTTGTGTCTGGCTATTGTGTAGACCAGGACCTATTTGTTGTCATTTTCGTGGTTATTATTGGCGATCTTAGTTTGGCGAGTGAGATAAGCCAGTGGTGAGGGGTAACATAACAGTAGATTGAAGGCAATTGCTACATTTCTTCGTCATCTTTATGGTTTTGATATTTTTTTTGCGTAGAGTAACGTACATCGATAAGTGACCCCTGACAGGTTCCAAGTCTTCAAATAACATTACTCCAGTTTTTTCTGCAAATGTGTGTTTAAAATTGTTTAGGCTTTACCTAGTTGTAATAAGGCTAAATTAGTCAATGTTGAAATTTTTGTATGGAGAAGCTTGCATTCAATCAATTTTTTTTTACTGGAACATAAGATCTCACGGTCGAGTATGTTAGATGTGAGTACGCATGTGGCCTTTACCTCTTGTACAACAACATTGAATTTAAATAAATTAAAAATATCTAAGCACCAACAACTTTCCTCCCAACTTTAAAATTCAGTTATCCGCACAAAAATGCGGTAACAGAATTACAAAAGACTGGCAACAAGCATCTAGTTAAAGTCTAGACAAAAGCAAGGTCTGCAATTGGCAGCACCAAGTATTCCCTCTTCTATTTAAATATTTCCTTGCAATTAATTTAATTTAGTTAACAAAGGGAACGTGGAGTGTTCTTCACAATTAGTGAGACATCGCTGCAATCTCAGTGGTTACTTGGGATTAAAAGATTCATTGGTGCTTGCGTTCTTGTTTTTGGTTTATTTTTGATGTTGGAAAATTTTAATGTTGGAAATAGGGGTGTTGGGATTTTTTAATTACGTACAGGTTACAAAGGAAAGGGTGTCTAATAAGCATGTGGACCTCCTGCTCTTAGTAAGCGGACTTCAATCTTTTAGTTTTGATATTACAGTTTTTGGATTTTGAAAATTTGCGGACTTCACCTAAGTGTCTGGTGATAAAAATATAACCTAATGCCTCCTCAAAAAAGATCTTTAACTGAAAACATGAAGAGGAGGCCCTCTTTATGTTTTAACCAAAATTCTTTTAACACTACGTATAGATGTGTTGTGTTGTCTGAACGGAGCTTAAAGCCGGGTACTGACTGGCGTTACGGGGCTTGATGTAAAGTGTTACACAACTAGTGTTCGTGCAGTCAGTACGGGGAAAGAAGGCGCTCGCAACAAACAACAATAATAATAATAATAATAATGATATACATTTATTTCAGACAACATTAGAACAAGTATAGATCTTATTTACTTATTCTACGGTCCATATGAATATATACCTTAAATCTAACATACATAAAAATATAAAAACTTATTTTATATAAAATAAAATGCTAAAAAAATACAAATAAAAAAATAAATAATAAAAAAATAAAATAAAATACAATGCTGTCTACGAATGGTACACAACGCCCCGTAACACTGGTCAGCATAAGACAAAACACATCGTCCAAACTTGATCCGTCTATGCAATGACAACCCTTAATTTGATCCGTAACAAAACAAGAATAACTCTATGCGTCTTGCGCTTACAGTTTTTCTGCGGATCTCTATGGTTTCTGCATGGTTAAATCGATTAAAATAAGTTATGTGCTCGTATATAGAAGTCCAAAATTCAACACGGTAGCCGTAGGCATCGAGATACGGTGGAATTTACAGTCAGTAAGCACGCCGCTGCCCTCGGCTGGTCGTTGAACTAGCTTATCGAATGGCCTGAAATTATCCACTGGCCATCCACTGGCGGATGTATTTTTAAACAATAAACCAGCCCTGTTATCTTTAAAAATAAAAATTGTAGGGGAATAAAGCCTTTTATATAAAGAATGTCGTCGTACTTATTATAAAAACCCTGACAGAAAACCTATATTTACGTGACTTAACCGCAAAACCCATTCGAACATATTGCGCAAGTTTGAATATTCCTCGCTGATTCTGAGCTTCTATAATTCATCCTCATTTTTAATTTACCCTAAACTTATGCTTATTTCAAGATTTTATTTTGCTAGAGTTTAAAAATAGAACGTCAATCATTATTGTTTATGTAACTTTGAAACAAAGAAATAATTTTTGATTCACCTTAAACAGGTTGAAATTTCAAGAGTTCGTTTAATTAACGTTACAAGAAACGCTTTTCTTCTCACAAACTGTACCTAGATTATTAAATAAATACCTACCTACCAAGTTTCTTTGAGCACTTTTAGTACATACCTACCTTACTGGACCCTCAAGAGTGTGGTTTCTGGCTCTGACATCTGCAACTACCACAGAACCTTCCTTAACGTGTAGCTGTTTTCTTTCAAACTGTTTATTTTATCGAAACAAAATGAACTTTATAAAAACTCGCTAAGATTTTATTTTTGTCTGCATTACTAACGTTGTTTTAAGAGGCAGTCAACCATCAATCAAGAGTTTCAGCGAAACTTATTTGTGTTTAGAGCCTGAAAGCTTGTTTAATGCTACTTTACATATTCCGAAAGTTTATAAACTTACGTAGAAGTAAATATGTATTAAATATGTAACGACTAAGAAGTCCTTCAAAATTAAAAATATAAATTTAATTTTTTTTAACCTAAAATTCAGACTTTATTACAAAAATATTCTTGTAGAACGGATTTTCTTAGAATAATAAGACTAAATTAAATAGAGACTCAATCAAACAACGAAATTCAATAGTCTCTAACAATGTGCTCTTTTGTTATGTCATATTCTAGATAACTTTTTCAGTTTTACAAACTCATACTTAGTAAATTCTCAAAGTGATTCGAGCAATGCTCTCTACAAACTTCATGGTGGACTTTAATTGACAATGATGATGATATATTTTCTATACTAATATTATAAAGAGGAAAGGTTTGATTTTTTGTTTGTTTGTTTGTTTGTATGAATTGAATAGGCTCCGAAACTACTGGACCGATTTAAAAAATTCTTTCACCGTTAGGAAGCTTACTTTTCAGGGAGTGACATAGGCTATATTTTATCCCGGAATTCCCACGGGAACGGGAACTACGCGGGTGAAACCGCGAGGCGATCGTCTAGTATATTATATTTTATCATCCAATCTCCGCATTGAATCTCACTCATGCGTGACAACCATACAACTTTTATGACACGCATAAACGACATGGCGCTTATTATTTTCTCGTCATGAAACAACAAAATAATATTCTGACAATAATCTGAGTTCCTAATACCGTGCAGATTCCCGCAACGTGATTTTATTACGTATTGTAATTCATTTTTAGGGTTCCGTAACCCAAGATTGCCAACGGAACCCTATTACCACAGCCTCTCTTACTATTCCTATGCCATTGAGTTTAAGTGTCTGTCCGTCCGGCATCTATCGTAACATCCACAAGAGCCAATTAAAAAAAAAATACCTATATGTTTCTATGGGCACAACGACAAATATTTAAAAAACTTTACGTTCATAATAATTTGGGACGAAACCCTTGGAGGGCGTGTCTGACTCGCACTTGTCTGGTTTCTTTTATTACGTAACTTGGTTGTTTTACTGCTGAACTAGTGACTGCCTTCCGTTTCTGCAACCCTGTATTATTAAAGTCTCTCTGTGAGAGTGTAACAGCAGATGGAGTGATGTGCCGAGTCGCTGTTTTGGTGAATCGAGTTGACTCGAGTCGGTTTAAACGGTATTCGAATCCTGGCTCGATTCCGGTATTCGAGCCAAGTACTCGAGTTCTATTTTTTGGTATTCGAATGTTGACTCGAATTTCTAGACTCGGGTCCTGGACTTGAGTCCGCGGCCGTGCACCGCTTAGCATCCGCGTAGTAGTCTTTCATAATGAATGATACAATAAGAGATACAACTCGCACGCCTCCGCCTCCACCACGCCTCCGGCGTCTGTGTGTGGAACTGTGGAGGCCTTAAAAGTTGCAGGTTCAAACTTGTATCAAAAGGCGTTACTTCATTGCTTAGGTAAAAAGAGATTGAGTATGAACGAGTCAACCTAACTCGAATACAAGACTCGAGTCAGTTGGACTCGCATAATACTCGTATGACTCGAGTACCGGAATCGATTCCGGCGTACTCGAATCATAATAAATTGGTATTCGAGTAGGCGAGTCCTAAGCAGGAATCGAGTCTGACTCGAGTCAAGCCGTACTCGGCACATCACTTATTTCAGTTTTCCACCAAACTGTAGCACGCTCTGCGCCAACATGTTTTGGTTCCAGAGTCGTGGACTTTGCGCTTTTTTTTATTGCAGGGATGATTTCTACTAGTCTCAATATTTATCACAATATTTTTTTGGTGTATCGATGATGTCGATTGTAAATCACGACGCTCTGACTTTCGTGAGACGTTGGGAATACTCTTAGTGAGACGTTAGCCATTGGTGCGTTTTCGTGAGACGTTGGGAATGAGCACGTCAACCGTGAGACATTGGTAATTACTCTATAAAATGTGTTTATCCATTGATACACCGGATGCTAAAATATCCATGCGTGTATCATTCACGATACACTCTGACCTGGTAAAAAACACCAGTTGGTGTCTTTTACCAGGCCAGTCGTATATGATAAACTGGCGCTGAGTGTGCTAGAATTAGGATAGATTTATCATTTACTAGATTAAATGACCCTCTGAACTTTGTATCACCAATAACTTTTTTCCTCTATTTTTACCTTTTAAACCACCCCTACATTGGAGTAAACATACCAAAAAAAAATCAAATCACTAAAGCTGTTTTTAACTTTGGTTTTTTTTGACGTGACAACGTCTTATAATTCGATAGAGCCGGCTGCACGCACGAAAAAACATGACGTCATGCGGCGTTACTTCGCTCTGAGGCGTTCCATGTAAGGCTTGAAGTGCAAGCGAGAGCGCTCGACATCCGTCTCTCTCCTACTTGAGTGAGCGATGCGTCTGCGTGGACAGCTGCTATACTATAGTACATTTACATGTTTTGATCGAGTATCAAATGCTACCATTCCATCAGTATTTTCTTAAGACGTTGTCACGTTCAACTATCGTCAGTAAACGACGACCTCAGTGGAGCAGCGGGCGAAGGTCCGCCTGCGACGCAGGAGGTTGCGGGTTCGATTCCCGCCTCGGGGCAAATGTTTGTACGATCTGCAGATATTTGTTCAGAGGTTCTGGATGTTTTTCTATGTATAATAAAAAAAAAATTATCTATGTAGTGTATTGTATTATGTATATCAGTTATCTAGTACCCATAACACAAGCTCTGCTTAGCTTGGGGCTAGATAATGCTGTGTAAATTGTCCAGCATTATTTATTTTAGTAAACCGACTTTACAGACAACTAATTTTTTTTTAATTTTAGCGAGTCTGCGAACAGCAATAAAATCTTTATTGTCAAAGAAAATTTCAATCAAATAATAGAAACAAATTAGAACTAGTATTTTCTATTGAAAAAATTGAGCTAACTGCAGACTGTTGCAAACAATCTACAGGTAGCTCAACTGATCCATATCAATACCAGACGGAAGCGTCCCTAAGACACTAGTGGCATGCTGATGCGCTGCGCCAGATACTCACCAGCTCTCACACAGCAATTGATATTTATATAAACAGATAAGCAATAAATCGTTTCCTTTTAGCAAAAAATACTTCGCTAACGTATTCACAGTCAGGCAGACATTTTTACTATGACCGTCGTCAGTCAGTCATGTAACGAAATTATTTTAGTAGATGAAACCGAATCTAGTCGCAGATATGTAGTGACGTCATAACTCTGTAACATTGTATCGTAGCCAGACTGTTATTATATTATATTTCTAACGTTTAAACTTCTTGAGTGTACTGTGTGACTTGGTGGGTGCAATATTACGTCAGGTTTTCATTGTATTTTACTTTTCAACGTCGGTGCTTTTACTCACTTTTATATTTTCAGAGATTTGGTGAGCTTTGTAGATTCTCGTTTTTCTTGATTTGATTTGATTTGATTCCAGTATTTGATAGAAAATCGTTGATATTTCAGCTCGAAATAAATAACCGGCTTATTAACATAAGGCATATCTGAAGTCAGAAGTCTTTAATCCAACTTACAAAAAAAACACTTGCACGAGGCAAATTTAAAAAAAATCACATTATTATTGTCAAATAAGAAATAATATGCTATTGATATCTGTCTTATCTTAAGTAGGTAGGGTACGTGAGAAACATTGATTTTACAGGTCATTCAAGTATTCCCCCTTGAAACTGGAATATAAAAATATATTTCTAATTTTCCCCCTTGAGATATTTTTTTCCCTTTACGCGGTGTATACCTATTACGCAGTGCAACTAACTCGCGTTATGCCTAAACGTCATTTACAGTTCTCTTTCGGCCTTACTATCTGTTTGCCTGAGTTTCTATAGGACTGCTTAGCATATGGACAATCAAGGAGGGAAAGTGGAATTTATTTATTAAATTCCATTTTCCCACCATTGTTTGAGAAATCATGTTCCATTAATGCATCGTAAGATTACATAAGATAAACCCCTACTAAACAAAACCACGTTTCGCGAAGATTTTACGTTCAAGGCATTATTTATTTCTCGAGAGCTCTCTACAAAGTTTAACAACAAAGTCTGGCTGTTTCAGAAACTTTGTTGTTTTATGTACGTATCTACTACTTCATTACTAGAATCTGGAAAAGAATTGGTTTGTTACTTATTTACCCAGTGTAATAGATATAAGTGTACCTAAATGCTAGTTTTTTTTCATATTCATTTTATTGCATTCATAAAATTATATAAATGAATATGAATATTTTACTATTCTAACCTATTCTAACACTCTTAGTAGGTAGATCTTATAATTATGTACCGTAACTTGAGAAGGTAGGTACTAAAATTAATATTAAATTATTTACTGTCACATTAATAAGTATTATGATCAAAAAAATTTTCCGATCCATCCAAAATAAATTTATTCACAAAGAAAATTATACTAGTATTTACAATTGAAACAATTGAGCTAACTGTCGACTGTTACAAACAGTCTACAGATAGCTCAACTGATCCATATCAACACCAGTCGGAAGCGTCCCCAAGACGCTGGCTGCATTGCCAAAAAATTTAATACGTGTAAATAACATTTTAAAGTAGCATATTCTATTGTAATTTTTAAAATTAATGTCGGATGTATCTTATAAATCGTCAGGTATATTATTGTAAATTTATCAGCCATTTTATTTGGGCCTGTGTTATGAATATTTAGTTTTGAGTCAGGTATTACAAGTTGTAATTGTTTTATTCTGTGATTGTAATTTTCTATGTGCTAAATAAATTGGTTTTCTCCCAGAGTTCCTTTTTGATCTTAGAGCTTATTCAATACCTTTCCAGATCATTAGCCACTAATGGATGGAAACCAATATATTCTCAAAATACATTCGAAATTTTCTGTAAATACGGTTTGAAACAGACATACAACTGTCGCATGCAAAGATAACATTAAAAGTAATTGAGTTTCCCATCACACAACTTTAGACTTTAAAATACCGCAGTTTGGTTTTATATTTGTTTGGGGTAAAGATAGATTAGGGGCAATATTATCTCCGCATCCAAATAAATGAGAAAAAACTGGGGTTCACCGGACGAAGTTTTTAATTCGTAATTACAGGACAGCGTCCAAGCTTTAAGGACCATTAACTTTTTCGTGAATGTCTGCTCGTATGGGGTTCCGTATACTATGAAACGAAATGGGATTCACTGCGAATATTTTAAATTAGTCCCCTTGGTAGCGAATTAAAGAAATTGCTCATCAAATTGAATGGGCTGAGCTTTTTCGTAATCCCTTTTCGAAAACATGATGGGTACGTAGAGTAAAGTATATCTACGGACCTACAGCGGCGTTTGTATTAGCACTTACAGAGGCAGCGGATTTTAAATAGTTTTGAACAATAAAGTAGTAAGAAGAAGAAGTTTATTATTAAATGTCTACTGCTGACTTTAAGGAACCTATTTTGGGCTCATCTCGTAACCTTCGCATCTCGTAAACATTTTATAACAATTGAAGAAAATTTGTATGCTTCATACATTTCGTCCCATTTGGAATCTTTTTAAGAAAAAGTGTATTTGAGTACAGTCACCGAGAAAGATTTTAGCATACCCTAGATTAAGGCAAAACATGTCTGTCATCTGTCTCAATTATAACAATTTACATCTTCGTGACCCATGTTTGCAAATAATTTGATTTGAGTATTATAGAGACGTTTTAAAGAAAACATGAACTTCTTCCTTTTTTAAGCCAAAAAAGTCCACTCCTGAATTTTTGATATTTATTATTTTAATAATACAGGCCAATTTTAACGGCACTTTGCTTCCGATTACTGGTTTATATGACATATCATCCAATATAGACAGTAAATGTCTACGTAATCTATACTCTATACTAATATTTTAAAGAGGAAAGATTTGATTGTTTGTTTGTTTGTATTGAATAGGTTCCGAAACTACTGGACTGATTTGAAAAATTCTTTCACCGTTAGGAAGCTTACTTTTCAGGGAGTGACATAGGCTATATTTTATCCCGGAATTCCCACGACAACGGGAACTACGCAGGTGAAACCGCGAAGCGAACGTCTAGTCTATACTAATATTATAAAGAGGAAAGGTTTGATTTTTTGTTTGTTTGTTTGTTTGTATGAATTGAATAGGCTCCGAAACTACTGGACCGATTTGAAAAATTCTTTCACCGTTAGAAAGCTTACTTTTCAGGGAGTGACATAGGCTATATTTTATCCCGGAATTCCCACGGGAACGGGAACTACGCGGGTGAAACCGCGAGGCGATCGTCTAGTATATAATAAATTAATATTCTACGTAATATACATATATGTAAATAATATAAGAGTACAATAAACTCCTACGAATCATCTACCTATGTAAAATAAATGTATAAAATTATACTCCGACTCTCCGTTTAAGTACCTATTCTTTTTTTTAGTTTTGTACGCTCTAGTCTGACAATTTACTCGTTAATAAGATTTGCTAGGTGCAAAGTGAAATTTCCGACACAATGTAAATTGTTTGAGAAAATAGATAAAATGAAATCTAGTAGGTAAAGTAACAACAAAAGAAAGGCCGGAAGAAAAGGCCTCTACATAAAAATGTCAACACCTCAAAATCACGTGTTTACACCTCAATCGAGAACTCAAACGGGAAGTGCGTCGTTAGCAGATCTCCACTCAGCTTTTATTCACTTTATTGCGTCTTCCCTTATTGGTAGAGGAGTGCTCTTTACACCTTCTTTACGCTAGTTATGACTTTTTTGATGTATGTGCCTTTTTGGGACGCTCAAGTGTTTGGTGAACGTTGCAGGGTGTTATATTTCGGTTTGGGTATTAACTTCTTTTTATTTTAGCTTTATCTGATGATTCAGATTGAGTCGGTTGCAGATATATACATAAGTTAATTAAAATCAAATCAGGTAGTTAGGTTAGGTACATACCGCATTTATAAAAAATAAACCTAACATCTTTTAGGTATGGTTCATCACTGGCCGACCGGTCCGAAGTTCGCGTTCCTACTGCATGGCCTATGTCACATTCAGGGTGAGGTCAAACCTAAGGAAAATAAATTAAATGAAAAAATTCCTATAAGATTTTCATTTAAAATGAAACCGTTTCGAAACCTGAAACAGTTTCGATTGATGAGTAGGTACTTACCACAACTGCACATTTACGCAGAATAATTATTTCCAAGCTCATTTAAACATAAAGTTGCATGCTTTTGCAACTACTGAAGTGGTTAATATGACATCGAATAGATTGTTTTTGGATGTCCCTACCTAAAATAAATGACCACAGATTAAAATCCTATATTCGTAGGATAAATAAAATGTCTATGGATTCCGGCCGCTTTAATCCACGTGAGTCCTGCAGGCTTGCTAAAGCAATTTGTCTCCAATCTAGAAAACATGAGCAAGTTCGCCCCGACCCCCACTGTCCGCTTTTCCTTTTCGTCAGATTTCAAGTGGCGTCCTCGGACACGGTTTCTCAATTTAGCGAATAGTTCTGTAGTTGAGGATTGAGTATTGAGGTGATTCGAGGGCTTTCGCTTTTGATTTGTCAAACGGATGTCGTGAAGTGTCTCTTTGAAGAACTTTGTTTTTAGAGTTATTTGAGAATTTTGTTTTTCGAATTTTGTCGACTTTTCTTGTTGAGTACCTATGTCAAGAGTTTCAGTCAATTATTATCTGAAATTCTGTGAAGGAAAAATCTGTGTAGAACCTTGTGCGTGAGAGAACATTCATCCAATGATGTAGAAACCTTGTTTACCTATAGATAGAGAGATGTAATAAAAGGACTAAATAATATGACCAAGGAAATATTAGGTATCTCTACTTACACTTGATTCTCATCTCTAAATGTATATTCAAAAGCCATCAATGAACAAGCGAGTCTAAAAAAAATGTTTCGAAAATTAAAGCATTTCCATTATAAACGATCCAGACTTCAATGGCATTGTGTAAGAGTCAAAAATGAAATTATACAATAAATCATAAGAACGATCAACACTAAAACTTGTCGTCCTGTCATCGGTTGTGTCCAAGATGGCGGCACATTGTGTCCTCCGTTGGTCGCCTCAGTGAGGCGATCCACCGATCTGAGCCGAACAGTTGTTCGCCTCATTGGGGTTTTAACCAGACAGCAAATTTGAGTGTACTCAAAAGTTAGGTTATTACGGAGGGTATTTCATCAGGTTCATAGGAAATGGTTATTTCATCAGGTTCATAGGAAGATTAGGCTTCGCATACAAAAATTCAGGGAAATCATGATTTATAAGCTCGCCAAACCCTGTCTGAGCGTAACCACCATGTGGTTACTCAGATGGGCATGTGCCGCCATCTTGGACACAACTGATCATATGACGTCAGAAAGTATCCTCACTGAGGCAAACAACAGACAACAGGTGGATCCGGCGACAGATGAATTTTCCATACAAACATAGTACCAAAATGATTTGTAAATTTGAGAATATTTTCATCATGGTTTGCTATGATTTGTATTAGAATAGTATTTATTTAGGTTCCTACCCACAGGCTTTTTTCAAAATACTTATCTACACAAATACTAAGAAAACATGTCTTCTTTGATGAAAAAATGCGATTAGGTTTAATTTCATTTCAGATAAGTGTTTGGAAAAAAAAATGTGGCAGGAACCCAGATAAATACTATTTTAATACAAATAATAGCAGTCCATGGTGAAAAAATGCTCAAATTGCATATAATTTTGGTACTACGTACATTTAATTTTGGTACTACGTTTGTATGGGAAATTCATCCGTCGCCGGATCCCACCGGGTTTGGTTGTCAAACTAGGCCTAGATCTCAGTACTCACGGAATCCCCGTACTAAAAAACTCGAGTTACATAAAATTCAACGTTATTTCTTTGATTTTTTAAAAGTGACACTACAGCGAAAAAAATAATTACGATAAAAAAAATGATGAAAGAACTCAGGAACCCTGCGGTCTCTAAACAAGATTTAAGAAAAAACATAATTTTTGCACTTACGCCGTTCCAAAAACGTCTGCTTTGTCCCGCTCCTATGAACGCGAAATCCTATGCCTATCCTTTTCATAAAACGGCGCGCAATGCACTCTCTTTTATCAAAGTTCAAAATACCATCGAGCTGAGAACAAAATATTTTGAAATATGAAGTGAAAAAATGAAAATACTGAATGCCAAATGTCAATCTTGAAGCCGGGTTGCCACCGCCAAATGAGCGGGAAATGAGAGATGAGTGAGCTGAATTAATTTCAAAGCTTTCTGCTCGCTCCGTCCTTTCCGCTCGCCTATTTGTTGGTAGAAAAACAAGTAAGCAGTTTACTCATGCGAGATAAGTGGAGTGCTGAATGGATCCGTTTCGTGAGAAACCTGGCTTGGTAAGATCCCAAATGATGTATAAGACTTTGTCGCGTTAGCAAAACTATTTATATATGCATGCATCATAAATCTAGGTACACTAAATACAGTGGCTTATCAATAGAATTTATATTAGAAATCTGTTGACTGTCAGCAGACATTTGTCCAGGGCGTTCTGGACGTTTTCTATGTATAATAAAAAATATCTATCTATGTAGTGTATTGTATTAAGTATATCAGTTATCTAGTACCCATAACACAAGCTCTGCTTAGCTTGGGGCTAGATAATGCTGTGTGAATTGTCCAACATTACTTATTTATTTTATTTATTTATTTGTAAGCATAAATTTAATGTATTAATATTCATACTTGAGATTATCTGAATTACATGCTATTAAAACATATAAAGGTTTTCACATGTTTTGCATTAATTTTATTTTTATTCAAAAGCCACATTGAGATGAAGCGTAAACTTACAAAATGAGTTTATTGTAAAGATGTCTGAGAGAGTAATGATATTAGTGCCAAATTCTGCACAACATTATTTGGCGTATAAATGGATACCGACGTACGAAACGGTGCGGTGTCTTCTTCATATAGTGGATCCGAATTTATTTTTGCAAGAATAGGTATATCGGTTTCGTTTCAATAGAATAACGAATGAACCACTGAAAGAGTGCCTTAAAATTTTGGATTCAGAATAGGAATAAAAAACAAGTCATTTTCTGTGCCACCAGTTGGAATTTTATTGATTTAATTACACACAATATCGATCGAAGTCCTTTTGGTAAGATAAATCTTTCGGGTTTCAGTTTTAAACTTATTTAACTTTTTTTATATTTCTATAATGCTTACGCCCAGGAGATGGCAGGACTTTCCGTTCCTCGTCGTATCCTCAACTTTCACTTGAACAGAGTAATAACCGACGTAGTTTTGGTTAAGAAAGCTTTTTGCGAAACTCATGTCAATTTTCATGTCTTTGACATCGTAGTCTTTCTAAAATTATAACACATTTAAACAATAAAAAACCTTATAAGTCTTTTGACACACATTAACGGTGAGCATTTGTGTTATAGTGCCAAAATTAGTGAAATCCTTTATCATCGTCTCATCATGAAAACATCAGTGCATTAACGCAGATTTAGTATTTTTTGTGGTATATCTTTTAAATTCATCATGGTTATTAACTATAAAGTCATTTATAGCGGGATAATTATTTACCATGATTTGAGTTTTGAGCTTTCCAATATTTCGGCACAGTGGAAAGCACAAAACTCAAATCATGGTGAATATCCCGTTTTAATGGCATAAGGTTATGATATATTTATGAAGTAAGAAAATAATATTACCGCTTCAATAGGGCATTTTTCGATGCCCATAGCTTCGAATACGGGCTTCCATGGAGCGTCTTTTTCTTTTATTGCGTCGCAAACGGGCATGGATACACTCCACATGACCTCCGATCCAGTGTCTGTTTCCTTTACAATGTCAATACTCAACTAGAAAATATAATAATCATCGATCAACAACATTGTCCATAGACAAACAAAACGATTATTCAAGTTTTGAAGGTGATTTAGGAGAGAACCAATGTCCCTGACAAACAAGGGTATTGAGAAATTGCCCTACGTGGCAATTGTTGTGTGTTAGAGTAAAGCAAATAAAGCAGAAAAGAGATCAACCGAAATTTTTGTCCACCGGACCAGTCAAGTCGGTGACAAAATTGTTATCCGTTATGTAAATACCATTGTCATCATCATCATAAAAGATCCCTGAGTTATCTTGTTTGTTTTGAGGTTGTTTTTACACATATTTCTTCGCCGCTTAGGTGGAAAAAGTGCGTAAGACCTTACTAGGTATAGGTACCATAACATTCTGAATTAACGTTATGATCATGATCCGTCTTCCAAGGACATCCTTGAGGGCTAGTGCGGCGTCAGATTGGCTGAAGATCTCTAGAGGTGCAAACATGCAGGTCTTGACAGATCCTACGCATTTTGAGGCTTTCCAAGTTTTCAAAAATGTATCAGAGCGTCTGATCGAAGGGACGCGTGACGGGTCATGCGTCCCTTCGATCAGACGCTCTCGAGAGCAGATGTATCTGGCGCAGCGCGTCAGCATTGCCATACAGCGGGGTAATGCAGCCAGCGTCTTGAGGACGCTTCCGATTGGTGTTGATATGGATCAATTGAGCTACCTCTAAATTGATTGCAGTTAGCAGTTAGCTCAAATAATTCAATTGTAAATATTATTTCAGTCTTAATTTTTTCTTTATAATAAAGTCACAATGATAACTGGTTACGAAATCATTTTACAATCAAACCTCTTAGAACCTTACCAGGTGGTCCGAATCAAGAGTTATGCCCAGCCCCAAGGTTCCTTCCATAGTCATCTCTTCTTCATCGTCATTATCTGGCGGAGTAAGACCCAGATCTAATTTTATATCTTTGTTATCAAAATCCGGACAAGATTCTGATTCCGCTGAAAACCCCGCTCTATACTGTAAAAAATAAAATAATCTCATTAATCAATTCAAATGAAAAACTCTTTACTTCCATGAATACAATAAATGTACACTTCGTATTTGATGATTATTATGCTGCTGCTATATTGATATACTTTTGAAACCTTTTGCGGCATTTACTTGTGGAGGCCCCGACCATCGATGAACTATTTTATATTTCAATGGACGGAGGTAGCTCAAGATCGTGATGTCTAGAGGGAATAGGTCTCCTCCCATTCCTTCTATTCCATTTGCCCCGTAGTGGACAAAGAGATGATGACCAGCTAATTGTATTAATTTATAATTCAATAGTTTTATGATTCGTATTTTTTGATATCAAAGCGATAATATAATTAACGAGAAAACGTTTGTACTCACTTCGTCATCACAGAATCCTTTATTAAGAAAAATGAAGACTAAAAAGAATGAAAAACAAACATGGTGAGCCATGGTTAGTCCATAATAGGAAATCATCATCTCAGCATAGTTTTATATAGAATTCATGATATTGATCTTTTGTTTACTGTGGTGCAAAAGATATGTTAATGATAGAATATTGCGTGTTTTGAACGTGTTTTTAACGAGGTAAGTCACGCTATTTTCTATGTCGGCTGTAAGTACAAAATATAATGTAGATAGATCGGTCATGGTTATGCTAATGAAACTATTTATATGTTTTATATATGTGTGTAGCAGAGGCTCCTAAATTAGAGATAAGGTGAGATCTCTGCACGTGACATTGCAATTTCTGCGGACGTTGGGGGTCTGCATTTGTGTGGCCCATCTTCCATTGCCAAATAAGTACAACTCGGGGGAAGTTGTACTAATTTGGTACTGGAAGATGGGCCTAGCGCGGTCCATCGGAGTACCCAGGCCCATTGATTACGCATAGAGGTCGGCCACCCTGGCCACCAAGGTTGTTTAGTGGGTCGTCGAAGCTTCTCTTCGACAACCCCACATAATCATTAAATACTATATTTACTGCTATACTTCATACAATACCATACATATACATATTTTTATTGTGCATCGAAAACACTTAAAAGAAATATCCCGGAATATCTGCAGATCGTACAAACATTTGTCTCGAGGCGGGAATTGAACCCGCAACCTCCTGCGGCGCAGGCGGAACTACGCCTACTGCACCAAGAAGTCATTTAATACCCTACAAGCAGTATGGCATTAGATTTTATTTTATAATTGTTTCTCCATAAGATAAACAAGACAAAAATTAAATTTTAAAAAACCCGCCGACGTTTATTGGCTGAATAGATTTTCATGAAACCTGGATAAGTACACTCGGCATAAAATTATCTATGACACAAAAAAAACTAAACGAAAATCGGTTCATCCGTTTGGGAGGTACCACAGACAGATACACAGATACACAGTAGGACACGTCAAATTTATAACACCCCTCTTTTTGCATCAGGGGTTAAAAACAAAAGGTGGATCTATGTACTAACCAACTGGGTGGTGTGACTGTTATGTCAAACATCTCAGCTTACCTTAGTCTAAAAATTTCCAGGTGGATTTCAATTTGTAAACAAAAACCGTCGGTCAAGGTATCCGCGGGTCCCCATAGATTCACAATGAGCACCTTGAAACCGTCTGGATCAAAAGAGAACCCATTTGACATTTAGGGATACCATTCAACTGGTTTTTTTGATTTCTTAGAATTTAACTTGAGTGTAATGCTTACGCACTATAATAACAAAAAAATCTTAGAATTAAGCAACGCGACACCTCTCGTCAAAGGAACCAAATGTAACTTCAGTCTTTGAACAGGATTGGATAAACTTCAATGTGTCCCCTGTAGGTGGAGCTAACGGCGCTAGAGACCGTAGGAAGTCGCAAAGATTTTCGACTCCCACGTCACTTGACCTCGTGGTGTAGTTGGTTAGCACATTCCTGTACTGAAGGAAGGATGCGGGTTCAAGTCCCGTCGAAGTCGAAAATTTTTGCGATATTATTTGATTTAATTCAACTAGTGTCATTTTAGAGCTCGTGCAGGAAGTATGCCTATCAAAATTGCAAAAATCACACCTCCAAGACAAAAAAGGGTGGGATTTCCATTTTTCAGTAAATTTTTAATGCATTTTATACCACTAGTAGTTTCTGCCCGCGGCTTCGCACACGTTGTTTCTATGAAAACGTTTTCTATACCATGGGAACTGATTTATGGGATAAAAAGTAGTTTGATTCCAGGATTAGAATTACCTGTATGCAAAATTTCAGCCCGATCCGTTCAGTAGTTTTGGCGTGAAGAGGTAACAAACATCCATCCATCTATACATCCATCCAAACTTTCGCATTTATAATATTAGTGTGATTACTTGACGTCATAATAATGTTGAAAACAAAAACCAGTCTACCAACGTAAGAGTTAAACAAGCTTTCTTTTATTCTACTAAGGTAGTCGATTCGTATTGAGCTACACTTGTACGTGAGCGATATTACACAGGTTGAGTTTATTTTTCGCTTTTACAAACTTTTAAATACACAGAACGATGATGCACCTGCTGGTAGGTTCCCTTGGTCGCCTTTTAAGACAGCCACGAGCAGAGTTGCAGGGGTCGATTCTTCACCGCGATTTGCACCTTAATACTAGGCACTTCCGACGCTTCCGACTGGTATTGATATGGATCAGTTGAGCTACCTGTAGACTGTTTGCAATAGTCAGCTAAATTTTTTCTATTGTAAATACTAGTATAATTTTCTGTGTGAATAAAGACTGTTTTTTTTTTAATACTAGGCTAATATTCACATAAGCCAGCTAATTTATGTTTTTCAGTGCCTAACTAACTTTTAAGAAGTCAATTATTTTTCTCCTAAATCATCATAGTATTTTAAGTAATATGTATTTATGTGCTTCCAAAAGGTATATGAGAAATCTGGGAATATATCATTTCCTATAATAGTTGTTTTATGTAAATGGCGCCTACTTTTAAACTGTCGTAATTTTTATATTCCGTTACAGTTTCCCCTCCACGTTTTGTTATCTACAAATGAATATATTCACAATTTTGATTTACTGTGTGTTTTCATCTAAGTTTCTGAAGTACTATGATGATAATCTATGTTTCTGTTTTGGGGAAACTTTTGTGAAAATATTGGGACAGAGGTTGGTTATTATTTGGTAGTTTTAAGAAAATAAAATGATAAACAGCTTTTTGAATATTTTATAAAATCAAGTGTTGGTTCCATGCCTAAGGTACTTAAATAATGGATATTATTTATTAATTTGCGAATGAATAAAAACAAAACTACAAAGTAAAATAATTTAAACTTCCACGACGCAGACTCCCAAAGTGTGACATGAAATAGGCTCCATTTTCTGTTTGTCCTTCATCTGTACTTTCACCATGTATTCGCCCACGTTGTTATAGTTCAGCATGCCATCCGCAAAGCTCATGTCAAGCATCAGCTTATTGACTTCATAGGACCCCTGAAAATATGCTTTTTACAAATAGGAAACGGCCCCTAGTCCCATTCAGCTAGCTCTGCTTTTCCTGTTCACGGTAGCGGCCATGGTAACGGTATGGCAAGGGGGTGCTACAAATGCTGGACCGCTATTTTTGGCGTCGTAGGAGACCTATGTGCAGCAGTCGGCGTGTGCGGTCTGATATGATGGTACCAATAACACAAGCAGTTTGCTTACTTTGGGACCAGATGAGGCTGTGTGAAAATTTTCTATGCTAACAATATTGTAAAGAGGAAAGATTTGATTGTTTGTTTGTTTGTATTGAATAGGCTCCGAAACTACTGGACTGATTTGAAATTCTTTCACCGTTAGGAAGCTTACTTTTCAGGGAGTGACATAGGGTATATTTTGTCCCGGAAATGAACGGGAACGGGAACTACGCGGGTGAAACCGCGAGGCGATCATCTAGTATTTAATAAAGTTGTCACGTCATATTAAAAACCTCAGGTGAGGAACGAAAAAAATATTATTACTTATAGCTTGTGGTGCAAAAAATTTGGTGTGAAACAGCACTACACCATAATCAACATTCCAGCCCGGGATCATCCACTACTGGGTACAGGAACTGTCATCTATCGTTTTACATAGTCCACCCCACGATTCAGAGTTATCAGGTTTCACGTATTGACTTGAGATAATAAGAATAGGTAGATACTAGCCGCCATGTTTAGTCTCATTTCTGGGAATAGAAGTCATATCTATTCCTTTACAGATATGAATACTGTTTGTATTTTGGCATGTAGAAGGTAATTTACGGGACCTCTGGAAGGATTTTGATTTGTTTCATACTAGGTACCTACTTTTATACCTACCATTTGAACGGGGCAACTTTCAATTCCCAGGGCTTTACTTAATGGTGTCCAAATCGCGTCTTGGTTTTTAAGGGCATCACATAAATCCAAACTCAAAGTGTACATTGGATCGCTGCCAGTGTCTGTAAACTTGTCTATATTGACGGTGATCTGCCAAAAATATGAGAAAAATCTAATAAATTAAGAAAGAAAAAAATAGACAAACCTATAGAAAATTAGGAAAAGTTAACTTACAAAGATAATTACAACGAATAGATACAAGATAAAAGCTTCTATCTATTAGTTGTAAAAATAGCATGACTATTAATGCAATTCTAGACCAATTTTTTTAAATTTAGTCATTTGTTCATTTATTAATTAGAACGGCGAAATCACCAATTACACGAGTTAATTATACAGTGAAACTTATAAAAGATACATTTAATTTTGAATAAAAATTATTTTAAATAAATTATAATCAAGTATTTTTTATACATGAGAATAAAAATCGGTCATCCATCCCTCTCACAATAGATCAGAAAAACTGACATTAGATCCTTCCATTCGTCCGCAAATACGTCATTATGTTATTATGTCTTACTTGCATTCCCGGGGCGACAACTAGAAATAGATCAAGGGTTCCATCCATGCACATCAACTCTGGCCCTTCCTCGTCTTCATTGTCTAATGGAGTAAGGTTTACATTTTCTGCATTAAAGTTTTGATTGTTAAAATTTGGGCAAGATTCTGCTGCTGATGAAAATCCTATTCTGAACTGTAAATATTTTAAAACATTAGCACGAATGATCAATCAATCTATCTATTGAATCTAGTAAAGAAGTCTAAAGTTAAAAAAAAAGAAAACAATAAAATATCTGAATATTTTTTCATGTATAAAAATTATGCTCCTAAAAATTCTAAAAATCATAGGAGTAATCATTTTATGATCCATAAGTGTAGGTACATCAAATCTCGATGATCCATAGTTATATTGATTTCCTGAATAGTTTTGGTAATTGTTTTGTTGGTAGTTGTTCTGGTAGTTGTTATTCTGGTAGTTGTTGTTTTGGTAGTTGTTCCCTGATTGTGATCCCGACGAATATCCAGTTGATGTATATCCAGTTGAAGAGCTATACTGAAAAATATGACCATTATAGTGAAGTCTTCATTAACTTTATTGCTAGAGAATTTTTTTTTAAGTGCTTCGTGATGCTCGTAATACAATGGCGCTTTTAAAGTATTTACCTTCCTTATTAAAATCCGCTTGGCTCTTATTTTTCCAACTACTGCTTGTTATAGTCCTCCTGAAGTTGGCTTCGTCTAATTCATTAGTTGTGCTCCTAAAACTTACCTTATTCTAATATAAAAAAAATATTTTCATCCCCACTTACTTGATTATTGTAGCATAATCCTTTTCTAAATGACCAAAAAACTAAAATATACAAATACTTTGCACAGGGGGCCATGATGAACTAAATGTAAATTTCCATCACAGCTTAGTTTTATACAAATTCGTGATAGAGATCTTAATTTCAGTACAAAATAAAATGAGAAAATTATAGCATTTAGTACCTAATTACATGTTGCGTGTTTCGAAACTCATTTCGAAGAGGCGGGTTGTAGTTTTTTTGTATGAGGATGATAAACCTACTCATTTAACAGGTTTTAGGTTTTGTAATATTGGAAGGTCATCAACATAAAATCGACGTTCCTAGGTTGGAAGAGACCGCTCAGAACTGGAATGCCTAGAGAAATCTTGGGTCAAGTTCCACTTTGAAACCATAAGAGTAGGTAAGTGATAAATTCTTATTGACTGAACAAGCAAAAACTTTTCATGAACTTAAAAATGGTCAAGAGGAGTTAAACAGAGGAATAACAATTCATTGAATTTCAAACAGAAAGGGTAAGGGTAAATTATGCGCCTGGAAATTTCATCGTGCCACTTAATTTGATTGTCAGTGACACCTACCGCCCGACATACGAAGTATACCACATTACCATTTAGTTGACAGCGGCGATGGCGGTACATTTAACTACGACCTGAGATAAATTTTATAACCAACAGCCTAAGCTTCAATTTCATTCACCCGAAGAGTAAAGTTTGTATTGTATGCAAATGATACGTAACACGTAATTGAATGTCTTTGTTCACACACTTTGGGACTCGATGACGTTTGGGACTCCCCCATGTTGAATATTCATCCGTTCTAAGAGCGTTTTCTAGTTAAATATCTGATGATGAATCATCGACGAGGTCAATTTAAATGATTGTAGGGGTAATTCCATGGATTTGTGGTTTATACAGATTTTATAATAAACGTGCACGTTGCTTGTACCAATGTTTTGCCTTGTACCGATAACTGAACTGCCTTAACCGGATTGGCAAAACATATTGACACAAAAAACAAGCCCCAATATACAAGTTTTAATGTCATTTCAAGTGTTATTTGCCCCGAGGTTATTATGTGTTATCATTATAACCACATTATAACTATCTGAGGATCTGTATAAAAAAAGGAATTCTTAAAATCTTTTTAATTTTAACTTATTTAATTTTAACATAAAACAGTCATTCATTGATTGGTATTGAGTAAATTCAAACATACATTTAATGTGAATAAATTAGAACATAGACCTGCGGTAATTAAATTCTAACAAAGATTTAATTTCACATATTTTCTAGTAGTGTATTTACTTCTTAAAGGTATTCGTTCAATCACCTTTCAGAAGAACACCACACTAAGTCAGGCAGTCAACACAATCACAAATGTCGTTAGAAAACTACACCTAAACTTATCAGACAGCATTAGTGGATTGCATTGTAGACTCGATCCAATCTATGTAATGTGCTACCGATGTGTAAACACCTGGCCAGCCATCCATACCGCAGCCATGTCCGAAAGAGACTACAGCTAGCGTCTCCCAGATACCCTCAGGCCGTTTCCTCATGAGAGGACCACCGGAGTCACCTCTGCAAGTGTCTTCTCTAAACTGCCCTCCGGCGCAGATTTGCTTGTCGGTGATAGCAGCGCCGAGGCGGCTGTACTTGCTGACACATTCTTCCTTGCTGAAAATCGGCATGGCCAGCTTTTCCTTGACGTCGCTGTTTTTACCTGTAAATTGAGATATTTTTAAATACTTGCGTCTTTTCAAAATTTGCTTTTTTATAATTGATCCGTTTCTAACAGATATTTAATTATAGTGTTTGTTATACTCGTAATATCGTTCAGGCCAATGACAACATCTGTAACTCCTTTGCGTCACTTAGCTATACATAATACAGTAGGTACAACTAATAAAATAAACTAACAATAGGATTGGATTTTGATATTTCCGTTTGCATTTTATAGCTAGGTACAAAGGTACTAGGTTTAAATTTCAAACTGACGATATAGAGGCCATGATAGTAAACCGGAACGAGGTTTCTCTACCTATCTTTCTACCTACTTTATCTCTTATTCTATATTGTTGACATAACCTCGCTTTTTATTAATCGCATGTAAATACGTCATGCATGACGTAAAAATTCAAAATTCTGATTGATGCATGAGAATTTTGCATCAATTTCATCGTTCGTTAAACGTGTGTCCCGATTAACTCATAAATTCAATCCTCTTGGAATTATGCCTATTGAAGACACGCAGTAAATTAGTTATTATTATAACGGTGAGTAATAAAAATATACGTACCACTCAAGGTTTTACCCCAGCCAGCAACAAACACCTGGTTGCCGATGTCTATTCGCTCATTCCTGCTCACCAGGCAAATAGGATTCACGTAATCTGTAAACAAAATGATTACCACATAAATTATAAACATTTGAAAAATAAGTACAAACATTTAATTCAAACAATTTTCAGTTACAAAAAATTTTCACTAATAAAATAAACTTATATTTTTAACCTCCTAGCTGCGCCCCGCGGCTACGCCCGCGTGGAAATTTAAAATTATCACTTAGGGGTATGAAAAATAGATGTTGGCCGATTCTCAGACCTACTTAATATGCTCACAAAATTTCATGAGAATCGGTCAAGCCGTTTCGGAGGAGTACGGCAACGAAAACTGTGACACGAGAATTTTATATATTAGATATACTTTTAAATTCTAAAACCAACATAACATCAGCACATCCAATCACAGTGTTAGAATTCAAAATGTAGAAAGTTTTAAATATTTAGGGAGTATTATAATATAACATAACAAGTGACTCGAGGTGCACGCCTGGCATCAAGGCCAGAATAGCTATGGCAAAAGAGGTATTTCACAACAAAAAAACATGTATTTACATCTAGAATATAAAAATTGGTGAATTATGCTTGAAATTTTCAAATCATAACTTCATGCTGTGTCAATGGTCAGCATTATTTATATATCGCACAAGATTAACTGGCAAAAACTAAATACTTAACGTTATAATTACAATCTACCGTGATGTCTAAGATGGGTAGCTATATAGAAACACTTATGAAAGTTTTGATGCAAGACTTTTAGTAAAACTTTGACTTGGAGTTCAAAACTCAAGAAAAGATTCATGACTCCACCAAAATTTACAATAAGTACAATAAGTAAACTTGATTACAAACATTCATATATAATTTAGTTTTAAGTAAGTAGTTAGTTTGTTAAATCACGGGACTGACATAGTCAGCAATGACTCAAAGTCCCTTAAATAAAAATGAATAAAAAAAAAAAAAAAAAAAAACAATCATGTTTACCAAATTAATTTTAATTTAGAACTTACAGTTGTATTGAGCCCTGCCTGCAAGCCGCACGATACCGATGTCATCCTTTCTGTTCTTATTGTTGTCGATGTAACCAGGATGGGCTACAGCAATGTGGACAGCGATGTCTTGAGGGCTATCTGCGCAGGTTCCATCAACGCAGTCGACTTCAGTACGTTTGTCGTATTCACCGAGCCGGACAGTTTCTCTAGAAAACGGGTATAAATTATTGTTTATCTCCCAAGTAAGTAGGTAATATCAAAAAGAAATACAATCAAATTAATTTTTTTTTTTTGAGGTCCTTAAACAGATCTCAATGAAATAGGTATCTACATGTTTACTATTTTTAGCAGTTCTTTCTGTAGAACACATTATTTTTCTGTTTTTGTGTACAATAAAGCCTTATCTTTTTATGAGTAAATTTAAGTTCCATTGTTTGTACTTCCATGTCCAATCCGTTATAATATGTACTTATTTGAATTTAGTTATTATTTATTTAATAACTCCAAGCTACTGAATTTAGATATTTTTTCTGTTGTTGTATAATAGGAGCTTGAGGTTTTCCTCAAATAAGTTGATGTTGTTTATTATGCCTCCTCATTAATTATTTGATTGAAGCAGACATATTAGAATTAATTAAACAATCATATATTATCGTTTAGTTAGTTTTAAGTGCCAAATTTATAGAGCAAGGCATTCAAGCACAGCCTTACACTTGAAAATCTCTACTTGTTCTACGTTAACTTACAGCCTTCCAACTTGGGTCTCTATCTGGCCAGTGATGCAGTGAGCTGCTGTCAGAACGTATCGGTGGTTTAACAACACACCTCCACATTGGTACGTGAGACCGGCGTTACCTGAGATAGAAATAAAGTAAAATTGAATTAATGAAACTGGTTCAAACGTTGGAACGCAACAAAATCAAAATAGACTTTGATACCAAATATAAGTCTTATGCCTTTGCATCTTTAACAGATGATCTAGGAAGGACAAAGATATCGGTTTAACAAAATTAATATGAGGTCACTGTGCATCCATGTTTCTTAATAAGGTAGTGGTCGAGTCAAGCAAGGCGTCTCATTGTCTTACAAGGTGGTTTGGTTATAGTTACAGCATATAAATAAAAATGATTTCCTTAACCCCAAACATGCCATTTTACAGTTTCGACTTCCGAACTTTTCTTAACATATTCTTCTTTTACTAGTTGCAATTTATATTGAAGGTGAGGGCATTCTACAGAGTTTGTATGGAGTTCAAGACAAAACACTCCTAGATCCATTTTTGCTTGCCGTGCATCTCTGACAAAAGGTAAGGTTCTGTAGGTTAGAAAGTCTAGACTGTGATGCATTCAAAGGTGGTGATTTTGTTGTTCAATTTAAAAATCACTAGACAACATTACAGAATCTACAGCATTAACAATGCAAACTGCATTATATTATACGGAAATTCAAATTTGTACAGTGTGCAGCCTCATGAACCTGCTAGCTGTTACTAAACTAGATCTTCACAATATCTAGACTCTGGCTATCCAAATTAATCTCTATCAATAATCAAATGCGAAATGCATAAGTCTATGAAAGAGAATCTGAGAAGTTGGGAATAACATCGATAACGTCATCATTCTAGATCTACATAACCCACTGAAAGAAAGAAAATTTCTTTACCCCACTGCTGGTAATAGGATTCCTATAGCTGCTGCCAGCTTCCACTGTTACGAGTATGTTCTTTTCAAATTCAAATACCTATACACTACTTTGATGATGTCATCAGCCACCTTGCGAGGAGAAGATAACTTACGTTGGCGATATCCCATCAGAGCCATCCAGGGGAACTCGTCCAGCTCCGTAGCAGTTCCTCCGTAAATCCTGTCTCCATTGGTTTCCACTCCACAGTTACTCCTTGGCGATGGAAAGGAGTCTTCGGCTACCACTGGATCTATCTGATCTGGTGATAAGTTGTTGATCTTCACGTTGTTTTTGTTCGATTGCTGAAAAATAAAAACAAGCATTTAAGAGACCGTGGGGAACATTGATTATACTAGGGAATGTTTGCCAAATTAAAGAATTTGACCTTTTCTAAGTGTACAGTTGCAGTGTTTGTGAAAATAAATAATTTTTGAAATTTGAATTGTGAGTGGCGTCCCCTTTACCGTAGCACTCTTTAGAGGCCTAGGCTTATAAGTATCCTGTAATGGATCTCTTAGGATGCCGAAGCGTTTATAGTTGTTTTCTGTGATATTTTGAAGGAACGGACAGTCTCATGTCTGCACTAAGCCACAAACAGGTTCACAATTGGATCATCATCATCATCAACCTATATGTCCACTGCTGGACATAGGCTTCCCTTAATGAGCATAGAAATGAATGCTTCACTTCGAACTAAGATTTCAATGAACGATTTTTTTTCTGTAGTAATCCCCAAACCTAAATTACGATTATTGCCACATTACACAGATAGCCCAATTTTTCAAAGTCATTTTCATAAAAAAACCTGTCTACTTCCCCTGTAAACCTGTAGTTATTTACATTTTCAATGGATCTTGTGAAGACAACGAGCTGTAGGGTATAGGCTTTCAATTTTGTTGAGAATTTACCTTCATAGATATGAAGGTAAATTCTCAACAAAATTGAAAGAGGCAAAATCAATTAACACAATGAATAAACAAGTAAGTATACTACCTTTTAAAAAATATTCTACATTTTAGTTCATTCAGCTGTATTGAATAAATTTTTTATGAGTGTAATAAAAAGTTCAGTGAGTTGTAGTTATGTTGAAGTTATAAAGTTTTTGCGTTTGTGCACTTACGAAAAAAACCTGATTTAAGGTTTGGTTTTGCTGACAGATGCTTAATGTGACAAGCTGAAGACAGGGTGCTTATGGCACACACTAGGGGAGGTCTAAGTTCAGCGGTGGACAAGTAGTGGATGATGAGCAACATACGAATGATCTAAATCAATACTGTCTGGTTGCAAAGTGGGTAGATTACACATCCCAAGCTGTACGTGGATGCGGCTAGCCCTGGTCCTTGGTTTAAAAAATGGCCAGTTCAAAGAAAAAGATAATGAAGATGAAATGCTTTCGATTAAACCGCAATAGCAATTCAATATCGACGGTCGAGCAATTAAACAAAGGCCTCGCGACGGTCCACTTGCGACGCAGTACGTTGCTGGTGTGAATCCTCGGGACAAATTTTTGTACGATCTACAGATAATTCTGTGATTCTTCAGCTGTGTGGTGCCGGCTTAGAATTTGCACCACCCCAACTCTTCCCGCGGGGGTCGTAAGAGGCGACTAAGGGATATCCACCGGGGGCGGGCAGCAGCGCCCCGAAAAATTCTACCACCGATCTGCGATCCCCAACCCGCATGCCCAACGTGGGGATTATGGGCATTACCCCCATGAGATAAAAGCCAACAAGGCGTTTATCAGGGGGAGGCCTGCGTCCAGCAGTGGACCAATACAGGCTGTTGAGGTGAGGCTACAGATAATTCAGGGTGTGCTGGGTGTTTTTTATGTACAAAATAAAATCGATCTATGTAGTATAAGGTATTAACTATTATCAGTTATATTATAAGTACCCAAAACACAAACCCTGTTTAGCTTGGGGCTAGATAACGCTGTGTACTTTTCTGCCTTATTTACTTATTTTTTAATTCTTATTTACCGTAGGTGGTTCAGGTGGATCATATGTATTATCCGTGGGCTGTGGTACATTGTTATTGTCCGACGGCAGTGGCCCACAGCAAACTTTGGGGATGTTACCGTCGAATCCACATTGAGACTTCTGCAAGAATGTAGCCATTTTGTTTGAAAGTGGTCTATGGCTAAATGCGGCTACTATTTGTGGGCAATCGTATAGTCCTAAGCAAGTGCTGATTCCGCCCAGTGGTGTCTGGCATCTACTTTGTGTATCTGAAAAAATACATATAAACAATTTCAGACTAACGGCAATTGAAGTCTTGAATTTTTTTTAAATTTGTTAGCTTCTAACAAACAGAAAATACAAATCACTCTTTATAAATATATAATTTTTTCTTTTGAAAAGAAAGCATTTCAAATTAGCAAAACAATTACATACGAAAAGGTTAACATAAATATTTTTTTACAAACGTAGAAATAAAATAATATTTAAATTTAACTCTGCTATCCAGCGAGGGAACTATGATGATAATAACTCGTATAATGATAACCTCCAATAAGTTCACTGGACAAGATTGATAAGGTTCAAGATCAGCAGATTATTTACTTCATTTCCTCAAAACAGACTTAGTAGAAACTACGTGGTACAAACTTGGAATCAATTCTAGGATGAACTAAACAGGTTGACTTTAAAAGCAGGTAGACAGGTTTCAGGTGTAATATAACAGGTAAATGTTGTATGTTATTGCTGTTGACCTGAAGTTCGCTCATATCTTTTTACATTTTTGAGAAAGATAGTCAATAAACTTGATGAGGACTCGCTCGTATCTCGTTGCCAAAATTTATTAAAATCCGTTTTGCCGTTTTATGGTGAAAAGGTTATAAATAAGCTAACTTTGAGTTTCTTTGCATTTTAAATATTGGCGAAGGGGATGGCAAGGGCTTTGATAGAAACTGTAAAGAAGAAAGGTTCTTACAATAGCAATCAGATCATTGTAGACATATTCACACACCTAACAATAATACTAACATGGAACATTAGGTACGACTGAATAATACGTGTCGAAGACTATTATTAGTTCTTAAATATCTGAGAATGTTTTCCTTGTATCAGACTCACATCATTATACTAGAATATCCGGTTTCGCAAGTAGGTACTTCTGTCTTGTAAATATCATTGTCAAACCTTATTGATGTTCTTGTGTCTTTTTTAAGACGATGAGCCTCGTCTGGTCCCTAATTTTATCCCATAACAATTTGAAAGCATGTTTTATAAGATCACGCCAGATTGCCAATTTGAAATGGAAGACTGTACCTGGCATTGACGAGCCCAGGGCTTTATGGCAATGTCAGAGGACAATCAACGATAGTGCCTAAGTCCTCGTATAGGAAATTTGGTCTATCTATTATCGCTTTCGAAGGCCGTGTCATATTTCAGAAAATTCATATATATTTCTTTTCTTACCAACCAGATTCTCATAACTGAATCTTCCTGGGTTTAAAGTAAAAGCTTATTTAGCTATCTATATAAAGTAAACCTGATTATGATCTTTTGTCGCCAAGCAAGCTTTTGTAAAAGTAATATAATAAAAATAAGATTCAGTCCTGAATTTTGTTTAAAAAAGATGCAAAACAATTAATTAAACATAAACTTAATGTCTAATTTCAAAGTCTACTCACAGGCAACATTCCATAAAAGTGCTGACACAAGACACACATAAAGTTTCTCCATTATTATATATCACTTCACTATAAGTCTCTATGGATTCTATAAGTCTAAAAACAAATCACAGACTATTTAATTTATTTAATTGGCTGTTTAATTATGCTATCGAGACCACAGCTCCGTCTGCTCCGCCTCGAGTGTACTGGTTACTGGAGGTCAAGACTTACGTTAAATACTTGACGAATACGTTTTGTTGTTCGTACTCACGTGTAGGGTTTGCAAATACATTTACGTCATCATTGTCATTCAGCTCTGTCATCGACACAGGCTTGTCATCTAATCTTCCCCATGTTCGTCAACCCTAAGCTCGCTATATTTCTGTTTCGGAATTTCAGATAGTGCACGTAAATGTATTTTTCATGTTTTCTGTGGTTTAGTATTTCCTTAATTTCATTGGTTTTACCTAAATATTATTTCCCTAAATGCGAGTGATTTACTTTGTTACTATCGTTTAGACTTGTGTGCCTAATTTTGCCCTTCTATAAACATAAAAATTTTAAAATTTCTCTCACTATTTTGCCAGCCGTTGTACAATTTTATATGTAAGTTTTAATTATTTTCCACGTCTATTTATTTGTTTTATTTTCTGCATTAAGTAGGTAGGTACCTAGTTATTGAAGGACCTACCTATTGTTCTTTGCCAATGATTTATCTGCAAACCTTACAAGGAGTCATAAGAATAACCATAATAGGTATAGGTAGGTAAACATTAGTGGTAGAACAAGTTTTCATCAATTGGTGTGCGGATCTTGGATTTACCCATCTTGCATTGCGAGGTCTTGATAATATAGTTAGGCTTTTCTGTACCCTCACACTAATAATTTCTTATTAATCCGTATATTAGGGAAGTTGGAAGTTGGTGTCCTGATAACAGTTTGTAACAGTTTCGAGATGCGTGTTGGACGAAATGTGTAAAAGAAATAATTGGAAGAATCGAGTTTTGGACTAACGGCTAACCAATCCTTTTTGTTGATGGGTGTGGTGACTGATATCGTTAGGTCTTCTTCATTTAAATTGTGGTTAGACGATATTCGACACAGTAAATTTTATAAGTTAGGAAAATCCCAAATGAAAAGGCTTGGAGCCTTACGGTCGGGGATTATTACAAAAATTCTAGGAAGCTATAAGCTATGGTTATTCACCTTTGATAATTATGTTTGTATGTAAGTACAACATAATAACAAAAATAAACTATTTTATCCATAATCGTACATCGTACAAACTATTTTTTTTTAACATTTTAAACCTTCGCTGTTTGTTAACATAATTAATGATGAACAAAAGGTACGCGATAAATACCAAAAAAATATTTTTCATTTCTTTCGCTTCGAAATGTTTAAAGGATGATGAAATATCCAATTAACACAGAGCTGTCGCAAATATCCCATCGACCCACTGCCCAATCAACCGACTTACCCCCAAGTGGGGTGCAATTTCCTTGCAATTCGCTTAGCGATTAAATACATTAACTTTCATGTCTCGTCTGCTAATTGTGTTGGCTCCCCAATTCCTGCCAATATTTGATTATGTTCTTCGTTTAGCGAAATCCTAGAGTATTATTCCCTCACAATAATGATGGTTATCTATATTTTTGTCATGCATGAACAGAATCAGAAGCCTAAGGCGTTGTCCTAATTGGCGAAGATCGCACGAGGACACGATGCGTTCTCGTCGTGCGATGAGTTCAAACATACAGATTTCATCAGAGTGTCCTATTTGAACCTCGCAAGTAATCGTGCGAGCACATGAAATGTATTATGAAACTTTGATCGTGCGATGAAAAACGCATCGCGCCATCGTTCGATCGCTCCCAATTAGGACGCCGCCCACGTTTATTCTAAAAACACTTGTCAGCATGTCGCACATGTCAATTTAAAACCAACCATCCTATTTAGTTTTTTTTTATTTAGTTTCACGGAACTGTTTGTTACAAACGTGCTCCAGCTCTGCAGATCGTGCCCGCCTCCTGGCCGTTTCTAAATGGGAGTCAGGACATTGGTTGCAAGCATTTCCTTCATATAACACTGGTACTTTATTGGATCCCGTAACTTTCCGTATCGCAACATGTCTCCGGTTGGGTGCAAGGTGTTGCGCGCCTCATCAATGCCAGTGCGGTACTGCTGTCGAACAGCTTGGTCATCACGGATTATCGTGCACTAGGGCCGCTGGTCGGATATCTCGCCACGCTAGCCTTAACGACATCATCCGGCGGGCCTTTGTCACCGTTAACGTACCAGCTATTCTCGAACCGAATGGTCTGTTGCGTGACGATGGTAAGAGGCCCGACGGTATGACACTAGTCCCATGGGAGTTGGGGAGGCCCATTGTGTGGGACGCTACATGCGTCGACACACTTGCGCCTTCCCATCTTCCGAGGACATCCGTGAGGGCGGGTGCGGCGGCAGATTTGGCCGAAGATCTCAAGAGGCGCAAATATGCAGGTCTCGACAGAGCCTACACATTTGCTCCCCTTGGAGTCGAGACCCTAGGTCCGTGGGGTACCGAGGCTCTTCGGGTTTTCAAAAAACTATCTGAGCGTCTGGTCGAAGCGACGCGTGACCCGAGAGCTGGTGAATATCTGGCACAGCGTATCAGCATTGCCATACAGCGTGGCAATGCAGCCAGCGTCTTGGGGACGCTTCCGACTGGTGTTGATATGGATCAGTTGAGCTATCTGTAGACTGTTTGCAACAGTCGGCAGTTAGCTCAATTGTTTCAATTGTAAATACTAGTATAATTTTCTTTGTGAATAAATGTTGTTTAGTTTTTATATAAAATAGGAAATATATTGCCTTTGAAGATCTTTACTATTTGCTTTTTTATCTTGGCGGTTGCGATTCTCACTGCAGAACAAATGTTAGTAAGTCTAAGTACGTTTTCTATGTAGGTAGGCATAATATAATAGATATATCTATTGTTTCGAATAAGTATATCAGTTATATAGTACCAGTAAGACGAGCTGTACTTACTTTTGGGCTAGATGACGTTGGGTGATTTGTCCAGCGTTAGGCATTTCTTCATTGGCTGGCCCGGCCCAGCACCGATACCGACACCGACATCGGTGGACGCATAATTCTATGAAATGGTATGGCACATTCGGCGACGTCGGCGCCGACATGTCGTCGCAGCAAGTCTCCCACTTGTGTCGGACTGGCATCGTAAGTACGTATGTGATGTGTACTTACGCACGCTTCGGAATTACAAAGCCGTCGTGTCGTGTCGGTCAAATGAAGAATGTAGCTGTCGGTGCAGTGTCGTTGAGTCCTGTCTGTGTCGGTATCGGTGCCGGCCAATGAGGAAACGCCCATTAGGTGTTTAGATTTTATATTTTTAGGTACGATATGACGAGACAATTTTCTTCCCTTTGCCCAGCTAAAATGTTATCACAAAAAATAACAAATTGCATGAAACGTATGATATTAAAGAAGTAAATGTAACAGTTCTTTTATCATTTAACCATCGGCTAAGAATACATAATAATGCTGCGTGGAATTCGAGTGGGTAAATCGATTAAATAAAAGTAAATGGCCTCGTTATGTGTATCAACTTCGTTGCATAGATATTAGGTAAGTGGGTAATCGATTAGGGATGCGATTAGTTTTAATTTGGTTAATGTCGATTTTTACATTAAATAGCCTCATGTACTATTTATATCGAGACCTACACGAGGCAAAAATCGGGACTTACAATATTCGTGAATTTCAATGACAAGCACTAATGTTATCTAAACTATCCATCCAGGTAATTGGTTTTTAAACTGCAATTATTTTGGTAGTAGACATCTAGGATCACCGTTCATGCACTTATGCTTAAACTCTAAACATTAGTGCATGAACGGTGGTCTAAACTTAGTAATATAAACAAAACTCCCGGATAGGTGCGTCTGCCCTGGGGTACCTCTCGATCGGCGCGGGCGCAAGAAACTCCTACCAACCAATTGGTAGGGGCTAGGGGTTTAACCTCTACTTAGGTTTTTAATGTTCTTTCTTTAGTGCCTAGCAGGTACCTGAATATATACTGGCCATACTTACCTTGGGCAAGTTCTGCAGTTAGGTAAAAATTATTTTGAGAAGGAGGCCAAGAGGAGGATTCAGTTAGGCTGGGCAGCGTTTGGGAAACTACGTCGAGTCTTCCCGTCATCCATACCGCAATGCTTGAAAACGAAAGTTTTCAATCAGTGCGTCCTACCCGTCATGACCTACGGAGCTAAGACGTGGACACTCACGGTAGGGCTGGTCCACCAGTTCATAGTCGCTCAGCGAGCTATGGAAAGAGCTATGCTCGGAGTCTCTCTGAAGGATAGAATTCGTAACGAATACATCCGACAGAGAACCAAAGTTATCGACATAGCACCAAGAATTAGCAAGCTGAAGTGGCAGTGGGCCGGCCGACAACCGCTGGGGTAAACGTGTTCTTGAGTGGAGACCACGACTCGGCAAACGTAGTGTAGGACGCCCTCCGGCCAGGTGGGATGACGATCTGCGAAAGACTGCAGGCAGATGCTGGATGCGGAAAGCTGAAGACTGGGCGCTATGGCGCTCATTAGGGGAGGCCTATGTCCAGCAGTGGACTAATATAGGCTGATGATGATGGTGAGGTACCTGAAAGCAAAACTAAAGTTCTGAAAATATACACTTTTCAAAATCTCGCTAACGCCTCCTATAAACGCGTTTGCGGAAAATGCTGCCTGCTCAACGGATTTTGTCATAGACTGTATACTTGTAGTCTTATGGTGCTCTCACTGCTGGACACTGCTGTTAGAAGATGTTAACTAATGTTAGTAAACATTTGTTTACAAACATTTGATCACAAATGTTATAAAATGTTTTCATGTTAGACAATGTTAGTAAACATTTTATAACAAAATAAAACATTTGTATATATAGTACATTTTTTTCTTTTTTTTTAAATAAAAGCTATTCCAATGAGCAAATCTTCTTCCATTTTCATTTAGACACCTCAGAACGTAAAACCAAACTGCGAGCCAAAAATGTTATAAAATGTTAGTAAACATTTTCCGTCAATGTAGGAGCACTTGTAACATCTAACATTTTCTAACAAAATGTAACAATTTATAACATTTGTTAGTAAATGTTATAGTGTTAGAAAATGTTTGTAAACATTTTCTAACAGCAGTGTGGGAGCACCATTACACATTTTGTGTAAGACCCAATGATGGTTTGCGGTTGTGCTCAGAATAATACCTGACATAATGTAAGTAACTTTAAAGCGATAATCAATCGGTCAACAATACATAGAGCACGTAGGCAGTTAGTCAACCTCAAACTATAGGTACTTAACTGATGATTGGCAAGTGGCCAAAGATTTACCGAGAGATTGAGGTGTACCTACCTCGGCCTCTGCCCACAGAAGTCTAAACCTATCATTCAAAGTTGTGTCAACAGTGTACCTACTTAATCCCCTCGTTTACTTATAGTCACGACCAATCAAACATCAGGCGGATTTAACGGATTTAAAATTGTTCGAACAAAGATAGATAGATAGAAAATTCTTTATTGCACACTTATAGATAGAAACAATACAGCAAAACAGCTTAAAAACTAAGTGACCTGTGGCGGTCTTATCGCTCAAGAGCGATCTCTACCAGACAACCGTGGATGGATAGGATCATTGGATAGTATTAGGGGTTCTGTGTGCTCTTGAAGGTTTTATAAATAAATACTTTTAACGTAATACTACGCTTAAAATAGCCGAGGGCAGAAGCTAGTGGTCTACAAACACGTAAGCTCGTATTATAAAAGCATACTCAGCCATCAATCTATACTTGAGTAACGCTTTTATATGGCGTAGCTTACTCACCCATCAATCTTTACTTGAGTAACACTTTTATATGACATATTCGTTACTCAAGCATGGATGATTGAGCAAGCCTTCATAATACGAGTCTAGGTTCGCACTGTGATTCCCCGAAACCAACCCTGCGTTAACTTTATTAGAAACTTGTTTCTGCCCGCGGCTTCACACGCGTTGTTTCTATGAAAACGTTTAAAGGTTATTTAGCCTGTGTTTGATTCCAGGCTTAGAGCTACATCTATGCAAAATTTCAGCCCGATCGGTTCAGTCGTTTTGGCGTGAAGAGGTAACAAATATCCATCGATCCAAACATCTAAACTTTCGCATTTATAATATTAGTGTGACTATACCAGTTTTGTCAAGGTGAAAAGAAAAGCGGACCCTAGTACCTGTGAACTGGGAATTCCCGTAGGTAAGTTTCTAGAGAGCTTGTTCAGGGAAACACCGGTTGGGTCAGGAATTCAGGATGCCTCATAAATATAAATGCATACAATAAATTAAATTTAAAAAAGTTTAAAACTGCAAAAGCATTTTAAGCAAGGGTAGCAAAGTACCTACCTAATACTTTTTGAAAATGTATGGCAGACGGGGGCATTATTTATTTTAGACAATTATAACTATTTCGCTTGCTGTTGTCTGCACTACATTTTCAAAAAGGTTCCTTACCTACCATATGCTGTTGCAGTTTCAATTTCACTTACGAGTAGGTATAGTTTATGTAGTAAGCTTATTTTTGCTTTTTAGTTTCCTAAGTTTAGTGCGATACCTATAAAACAACGCTTTACTTTTTTATACTTTAATTTATATTATACTTTTTAGATATCGTTTTCTGCAATTTTTACCCCGTTTTTTCCACAACAGAATTTTTTAGAGACCTCTCCCGACATTGCTTAACATTAGTGATCGAACGACAACCGGAAAACTCCTATTGAGTTTTGTCCCTTTTTTACGGTCGCTGTCTCGAATTCTTGTACCCCACGTCCATTAACATGACGATTCATATAACACTCACATGTAGAAACCCATCCACCCGTTTAGGCTATAAAGCGTGCCAAAAACACCTCATAGCCATTACATCAGAAAGTACTTATCCCTCATTCTTGCAAAGTCAGTTAAAAACGCACGGATGTCTCACCTACTTGTTATTAAATTGTCTTACAGATAATAAGGGGGCGGCGGGTCGCCGTAGTCGACCGTGCGATTTGGTCGTTTAGAACCGAAACCCGAAACCGAAACGTCTTGTGTCGCGCGATTTGTTGCTATTTTGTAGCGCGACTCCGCTGCGTTTTTGTAATCGCGATTTCTAGACGTCGCGCGCCAAATGCGAAATCGCAGCAGTGTGTTACGATCGTATGCGTCTTAGTACCTACAACATGTACTGAAAATAATTATCGCAACAAATCGCGCGACACAAGACGCCCTTCAAAATCGCGGCTGTGGAGTGGATGCTTAAACGCGTTTAAAGTTCGAAGCGTCGCCCAGAGTGGCTTGGCGATGAAGCGGTTTACCACTGACAATCATCAGGTTTCCTGTTACCTGTTACCATATGTTGCAGAATAATTACAATCAAAGAATAGAAACAAATAACAATCAAGATTAATCAAGAAGATTATTACGATCAAAGAATAGAATCAAATTACAATTAGACATTTATTCACAAAGAAAATTATACTAGTATTTACAATTGAAACAATTGAGCTAACTGCCGACTGTTGCAAACAGTCTACAGATAGCTCAACTGATCCATATCAACACCAGTCGGAAGCGTCCCCAAGACGCTGGCTGCATTGCCACGCTGTATGGCAATGCTGATACGCTGTGCCAGATATTCACCAGCTCTCGGGTCACGCGACGCTTCGAATTACAATTAATATTTACAATTGAAACATTTGAGCACTGTTGCAAATAATGTACAGGTTCAACTGATCCATAGCAATACCAATCGTAAAAGTCCCAAAGACGATGCTGGCTGCATTGCCCCGCTACACAGCGGTACAGTATCTGATCCAGATACTCACTAGCTCTTGGGTCTCGTGTCACAAAATATTGTTTAAAATACATATTCGTTACGTCTATCTGTGACGTCACCGATACTCTCTTAGTGTATTTGTTAGTCCTCGCTGCAATACATCCATTGAATGAAGCTTCTCATAATAAAATTGTTCTTCGTGTGAAGTAATAAATTTACATAGTCAAAATAGCTTCATCACCTCATGAATACCGTAGGCATGATCTTACCTGATCATACATCTCTCATGTAAGGGCCTATTATAATGAAGATTTTATAACACCGTTGGGAAGAAAATAAATACCCGAAGATATGAGGACTCTGAGTGAAAATTCAACCCTACAGTCGGTCTAAAACGACCACCAAAACATCATCATCACATAGAAAGGTATCTCACCAGAATATCAATAAATACGAACAGAAATCGCAACAAAATCATTGCAAGTCTCGCTTTATTTGCCCAAAGATCGTTCAGTAAACATGTCTGCAAAATATTGAAATAAGTAAAGATCCGAGCCATTGCTCGTGATCGGAGACTGAGAGTTATCGATAGCTCCTGGGTGCTCCTGCTCTCCTGGTATTATTTATAACGACTGGGTAGCCAATGCTCGTCCTGACGCGCTCGCATAGCAAACACATTTGACTGCTGCTGATTTATTATTGCCTGGTTCATGTGAATAAATTGCGTCGGTATTTTTAAGGAAAATGTTGTGTTTTATTTGCAATATAGTTACTTGGAAGGTGAAGGTCATTGGTCAATAAACATTAAATACCTGACTACATTATTATTGTTTCGTATTTTAATAATAAATTGATAGCTACTGAATTGATAAAGGACGATCCTTGCAAGGTTGTGTCCGAGTTTCCTTAGAAACGCTTCTTAGCTTGAATTTCCATTTACATAGACCTACCTACCTATTGAGACAATGCTAAAGTTAGGCTTTCATTGATATCAAAAACTTTTTAGCAGCAGCATTATAACATTCTAATCAAGGAGAAAGTCATCAATACATTCCCAAATGGGCACATTAACTAGGGACTGTTTACGTTGAATACGTTTTCGTTAAAAGCTTTTTTCAGACTCGTGTACATTGATATAAACGACAGTCGTTGTTGGATCGAACAAGTGCTATAAATCAACGAGTGACTGTGTTTGCCTGTGTCACTCTGACTGTTTAGCTAGAGTCTCTTAAATGGAAATGAATACAAAGAACAGTTTAAATACACGTCGATGCTAAGGTAGTAAGCACCTATGTACGTCTGTACCAGTCTAGATTGATCTAAAAAGAAAGAAAGAAAAGTTGTTTACAAAAAGGTGGTTGATTTGAGTGGTATACCAGATTTAGATTTATGCCCTTAATTCGGTGTGTCGATAGTATCGAAACATCATCGAGACGACTATTTTTTTAATTTGCCTAGTTCCATGTCAGCAAGATACCACTGTATCTGCTGACATGGAACTGGACACAGCGCCGGCTAGAGGCACTCCTCTAGCGGGCGCTGTGTCGAATCCTATAGATAAATTAGACGTCACGATGAAATAGATGGTGAATAGAGAGTGCACCTGTGTTCGCGCACACACTTGTGCACATGGCTAGTCTCCGCTAAGACTGCGGTCGCTGCCGTGACCGAAACTCGGCAAAGAAGACATCATCACCAAGTATAAAAAACCTTTTTTTTATTAAATTGAAATTGGCATTCCACTCTGATAAAATATATTATATGTTATTTCAATTTATTTATTCAAACAACGTTACAGGAAAAAACACTTCGTCAAGTCTACATATCTAACTCAACTTAACTTATAACTAAAATTAAAATAAGAGCTTCCAGGTAAAATACAGATTTGAAGAAGTAATTAAACTTAAAACTAAAATAGAGCCTAGTTTATTAATTATATTACATAATTAATTTTATTATATTATTTGTTTAGTTTTTTAATCTTATTACATATTTTTATTTAATTTTATTATATTATAAATTTATTTAATAAATAATATATATCTATGTGGTACAATAAATATAATTTACCTTTGTGGAAAACCCCAGCAACTGTTACCGATTCCATACCCGGACCGAATGAGATCCGCCTTCGGTTTGTTTGCCGTCCGTAATAAACGATTGTGAATCGCTCATTTTCTCAATCACGTTCCCACTGGAGCCAGTTCTGTGGGGTGAATGGGAATAAATGAAACTCAGGATTCATTTGTTTGTTGGTATATTTGAGGTTGAATGTAGGTTGATAGATGATGAACCAAAAATCAACATTTTGATCATACAAAAACCCGGATTTTAAAACGAATTTTCAGTACCTACAGGGACTGAAATAATAAATAAAAAGTTATAAATTTACGTATGTACACAAGTTCTCAAAAGAACTATTGATACTTAGATTTTCACCATCATGTAACTGGGCCAAAATATTAAGAGACAATAATATATCGTCACAAATCAGTTAATTAGATAAACTTACGAAAGTTTTACTACTTACTCACTGCACTACAAGACCCACAGAAATAAAAAGATATATTTCTGTGACAAGACCATGCTATAAGAGCAAATCATTTTTATCTAATTTTGTTTATTGCATTAAAATAAATATTTCAACGAAGCACCAAGCTTATTCCGCTGATACAATTTTAAAATCCCGTCAATTCGCAAATGGCAATTTTCGCAAACTTTCAAACATTTTCAGTTAGATCCGAACGCCGGAACTGAAGGAAATAAGAATCATTATTTAACGTCAATGTTAACTGGATTGCCCCTCAAATGGGCCGGTAATGATAGCGATTGCCCTCTTTGCCCCCATTGCCCCTTGGTAACCACTAACAAGTAAATTAACTTTCGTCTGAGATTTGTAAAACAAATCCGTAGATACTTGTGAATGCATTTATACAGTACAAGTTTCTGCCCGCGGCTTCACACGCGTTGTTTCTATGGAAACGTTTAGAGGTTATTTCTATCCCATGGGAACTGATTTATGGGATAAAAAGTCATCTATGTTTAATTCCAGGGTTGGACTTACCTGTATGCAAAATTTCAGCCTGATCCGTTCAGAAGTTTTGGCGTGGAGAGGTAACAAACATCCATCCATCCATACATCCAAACTTTCGCGTTTATAATATTAGTGTGATGATGTGATGTGATATACAGTAGTTTTTATTTGCGGGCTTTGAAAAAGGTTGAATGGATTCTGTATTATTAAAGTTTAGGTAGGTAAATAATTTGTTGAAACCACATTAGGTTTGATCTGAATCTCAAATTATCACAATTTCGATAAAGCTGGAACTGAAAAGACTTTTTTCTCAAATCTACTGAATAAAACTGAGCGTGTAGATTATAGACATTACCCCCCAAGAGATAAAAGCCAATAAGCCGCTTATCAGAGGGACGCCTGCATCCAGCAGTGGACCAATACGAGGTGAGGTGAGGAAAAAAATTGGTTGTCTGTAAAGTCGGTTTACTGACGATAGTTGAACGTGACAACTCAGAGCGAGGTAACGCCGCATGACGAGGTAACGCCGCATGACGTCATGTTTTTTCGTGCGTGCAGCCGGCTCTATCGAATTATAAGACGTTGTCACGTCAAAAAATTGGTTGTCTGTAATGTCGGTTTACTGACGATAGTTGAACGTGACAACTCAGAGCGAGGTAACGCCGCATGACGAGGTAACGCCGCATGACGTCATGTTTTTTCGTGCTTGCAGCCGGCTCTATCGAATTATAAGACGTTGTCACGTCAAAAATAACGAAGCTCTTTTGCACTAATTTCTGACTAGTTTCTGGCCGCGGCTTCGCACGCGTTTCTATGAAAACGTTTAAAGGTTATTTTAATCCCATGGGAACCGATGTATAGGATAAAAAGATGAGAGAGAGAGAGAAGAGCCTATGTTTGATTCCAGGCTTAGGACTACATCTGTGTAAAATTTTGAGCCCGATCGGTTCAGTCCTTATGACGTTCAGAGGTAACAAACATCCCTCCAAACATCTATCATCATCATCAGCCTATATTAGTCCACTGCTGGACATAGGCCTCCCCTAATGAGCGCCATAGCGCCCTGTCTTCAGCTTGCCGCATCCAGCATCTGCCTGCAGTCTATCGCAGATCGTCATCCGACCTAGTTTGCCGAGTCGTGGTCTCCACTCAAGAACACGTATACCAAACATCTATACATCCATACATATAAACTTTTCCATACATCTTATCTCGTTTCGACACAACATGTTGAATAGTGCAAAAGAGCTTTTATCTTCTCTAACGCGATAATTTCAAGAATGAAAGTGAGTTTAAAATTGTTTTATTCCATTGTAGTGTAAATGTGTACTGTTATAAATATACGTAAGAATAGAACAATGAATTGTATCTCATCACATGTAATTTCACCCCAAAAACAGAAGCGGCCAGCCCCAGGTGCTAGGGCACGCAATTAAAACGCTACGACGTTGTTATAACGTAACGCCTACTTTAATGTCGCATAAAGAAAAGCTAACGTTGTAAAGACGTCGCGATTCGCTTTAGCGTGTGTGCTCGTCCAGACATAAAAGGGAATTAATAAGCCCATTTCGGAGCCACAGCCTAGAATATCAGCTGGGTCACTTTGGTTTAAGGCTTAGATACCCCGCACTGCGAAATCTCACCGCGCGGTTTTTTTAGCAGGATTCTGCAACATATGGAAATTGTATGAAGCTACACGCAAAACAAAACTCCTAGTGAGTTGCAAAATGATCTGTAAATAAATTCAAACAAATTGTCAAAACCTTGCTGTGCAAAAAGGCTTACTATAAAATATCAGATTATCTATCTAGAGGATAAAAAAGCTTAGGACGAGTTTTGATCCGCCGGCCTTCGACATCGAAATCACACACTTTTTCGAAGACTTTTTGTCTCATGCGTCATTTTAACCGTCCAGACCCATCATCATCATCATCATCATCGATGCTCTGTCTTCTACGTTTCGTTCAGTTCATCAGAACTAGTATGTATTTACAATTGAAGCAGATTGTTGCAAACAATCTAGAGGTAGCCCAACTGACCTAATTGTTAATGGCCATTCTGAAAAAACATGATCAATAAATGTTGGAAGATCTCTGACTTTTGCTGAGACGTTGGGAATAGGATCGTCTCACATGAGACGTTGGGAATAACCCACCTGGCCAAGAACTTTTACTACCGTAAAGTACCTACTTCCTAAATCCATGAACCGACAGTGAACCAGCCATGCCCATTATATGCTGTGGTAAAGCGATTCAGCAAACAGATAGCCAACTTTAGCTCAAGTAAAGCTGAGAAGATGTATATGGAGATATTGAAAGTTATCGATTCTAAAACCTGTTTAGTGCATGCCGGTTCACGTAGGTTTAATAGCAAACTATAGCAATACCGCGGAGCTACCTGCCGTGAATAACTTTGTATTTTAATAATTTTATCATAGTACAAACATTAGACTTTTCCGGGATTAAAAGTACCTAACCTACGTTCCATAATGTCTGCTATCCTGGTACCTACCAAATTTCGTCCAAATCCGTTCAACCGAGAGCGTAAAAAATAAAAAAATCGTTTATATTCGGATGATTCACAATCCATAGTCCAGAAACCAAACCCAGAATGATAGAATAGAATAGAATATACTTTATTGCACAAAATTTGTACATAGGCGAACATAATGCTAGATAGCATTCTCGACCTGCTATGAGGAACATCTATCAGATAAAGTCTTCAGGATGCTTTGCGACTGTCCCGTATTCTGCGGATCAGGGAGGCAGTCTTTTTGCGGATAATTGCGTCAAAACCATCAGTTTGGTATTCCGCAAATATCCCTGATGCGCTACAGAAGCAAGAAAGCCGCAGCATAATCCTGATAACTTTACTGTTTTGGATGCGTAGAGTTGCTAGCGACTTTCTTATATGGTTGACCCACAGACTTTTCGTGACTCTGGCAGTAAGCTTTGAAAAGAGTGAGTTTAAGAGACCTCTTCAGTTTAAGAGTCCTCTTCAGTACAACGGGAAAATCTGCGATTCACCATGTTACCTCTCACTGCTAGATATCTGCTGCTGTAAAGAAGTAACGAACATACGCTTAGACATAATACATACATACATAAAACGTTCGACTTTATAATATTAGTGTGATAGTTTTCGTAAGGAACAGGCTGACTTTATGGCGTAATTAATTTTAATTTGATAGAGTGCGTCCAACATGTTTTGATGACATTTCAACTTATCTGAAAATGGTAGCTGTAAGGCTCACTGGCACTGCGAAATTTCGCCACGCAATTATTCCCGCACAATTCTGCAACATGATAATTTATGTTGCAGAATCCTGCGGGAATCGTTGCGTATGTAGGAAGGGTCCTATCTGCCTACTAGGTACTTATTTTACAAGTAAAAGTCGATCAGTAAGAGTTAATTTAACTGCGTTTTTATTGAGGAACCAGGCGTATATCCTACTAATACACTCGAGAGCAATGAATCCGGGTCACTCAAAGAATCCAAAAAATCTCGGAAAGTAAGAATGCTAGGTTAATGCAATAAATTGTATTTAATAGACAATTTAATACTCCTTAAATGAAAGTTAAAAAAATATGAGTCACCATACATTTTATTTACACAAAATTACATAAAGAAAAAAAACTGCTGATCTCTCCTTAAAACAAAAATAGGAAACATGAAATTTTTGAACTTTATGACGATTTTCTTGAATTTCAATACTTCGTATTACCTCCTCGTGCTTCCATTACTGCGTTTACGCGGTTTGGCATGCTGTACACCAAGTTCCTTATACGATTTTGGGCAATATTCTCCCATTCCTCTGTGAGAGCAATTTTGAGCTCAGGATGCGTGATTGGGGGAGGGTTTCGTTGTTTTACGCATCTCCCTAGCTCGTCCCAAGCATGCTCGATCGGGTTGATATCCGGGCTGCGCGCTGGCCACTCCATACAAGTAATGTTCATCTCTTGAAGGTAGTCATTCACAATCCTACCTGTATGAGGTCGGGCATTGTCATGCATAAATATAGCATTCTCACCCAAATTGACCATAAATGGACCAACGTGTTCGTTGAGGATTTCTTCCACATATCTTACGCTAGTTAAAGAGCCGTTTTCTATGATCACCAGCTCTGTGCGACTTTCAGAGGAAATTCCGGCCCACACAAGTACAGACCCACCACCGTAGGCTACTTTTTCTTCGATGCATGCTTGCTTGAATCTTTCCCCTGGTCTTCTATACACTCTGTGTCTTCCATCGTGCTTGTAGAGCATAAATTTTGATTCGTCGGAGAACATAACTTTCGACCAATCTTCAATACTCCAATTTACGTGGTTCTGGGCATATCTTAGTCTTGAAATACGATGGCCACGCTCCAGTTTAGGGCCGTTTGCAGGTCTAAGGGGTTTTAAGTTAGATTCAGCAAGCCGACGTCTTACTGTCCATGCACTTGGGTTACTTCCTCCGAGGCGTCGAAACTGATTTGTGAGTTCAGTTCCTGTGAGAAAGCGATTTCGAAGCATGGTGTTCACCAAGTATCGGTCTTCTCGTGCTGTGGTACACCTAGTTCTGCCCGTTCCTGGTCTGCGTAGGTTAAAACCAGTTTCTTCGTAACGTCGGAGAACTCTTTGTACTGTTGACAGCGACACACCGACAGTCCTGGCTGTATCGCGCTGACTCCGGCCGGTTTCCACCAATGTAAGTATTCTGGTGCATTCTTCAAGTGTAAGCGACATGATTTCAGCTTGAATAATGAATATTGAGCACTATCAACCTGGTTTATGAACCAACATAAATGACAGATTACAAACAAAAGCAAAAACAAATCCTGTAATTTCGTAGTTCCATCTTCGACAGTGTTCCGTTTTCAAATTTGATTTTTTTATGATATAACTTTACAATAACTAAGAAGTTTTAATACTTTCATTTAAGGAGTATTAAATTGTCTATTAAATACAATTTATTGCATTAACTTAGCATTCTTACTTTCCGAGATTTTTTGGATTCTTTGAGTGACCCGGATTCATTGCTCTCGAGTGTATTATAAAGCCCAAAGTTTGTGAAATATGAATTTATGTTACCTAGAATCTCCAAAACTACTGAACAGATCAAGATGAAATTTGGCGTACGTTTAGAGCAAAATTTAACTTAGATAAAAGGCTACTTATACGCGTGCGAAGCAGCGGGCAGAAGCTAATCACACTAATATTATAAATGCGAAAGTTTGGATGGATGGATGGATGGATGTTTGTTACCTCTTCACGCCAAAACTACTGAACGGATCAGGGTGAAATTTTGCATACAGGTAAGTCTAATCCTGGAATCAAACATAGGCTACTTTTTATCCCATAAATCAGTCAGTTCCCATGGGATAGAAATCACCTTTAAACGTTTCTATAGAAACAACGCGTGCGGAGCCGCGGGCATAAACTAGTATATCATAAATTAAGATAATTCCTTAGACCATCTAACAAAGAGCGAGAAATGTTAATGTAACCTATCATGAGGCTCGATGCTAGGTACACTACACGTATAATAGAAGCTGCATGCTACAATTTCCATATCTTACGGAATTCTGCGGGAATTATCGCGTGGCAAAATATCGTTGTGCGGGGTAAACCTAAGATTTCCATGAGCTTGCAACAAGATACAATAAGGTTTAGAACTCACTTCCTGCTTCTGTTTAGCTGGCGAACTACAACCTGGGTCTCTTTATGACCAGTAGAGTGATACATCACATCATCGACCACATTGTCACTTCCGATTCCTCAACCTCAACAGCCTGTATTGGTCCACTGCTGACGCAAGCCTCCCTCTGATAAGCGCCTTGTTGGCTTTATCTCATGGGATGGGGGTAGTGCCCATAATCCCCACGCTGGGCATACGGGTTGGGATCGCAGTTCGGTGGTAGAATTGTTCTGCAGGGCACGCTGCTGCCCGCCCCCGGTGGATATCCCTTAGTCGCCTCTTACGACACTCGCGGGAAGAGTTGGGGTGGTGCAAATTCTAAGCCGGCACCACACAGGACACCACTTCCTATTAGCATGAACAAACTAATTAGATAAGACTGTGATAAAACGAAGGTCTAGGCTCAAAAACAGAGAGCAAAACCGGGTTTTGCTCGTATGTGGTAGTTATTTGTTTGACATGAGGGCAAAACGATTTTTATTGCACGTGCCGATATTATATCCCGAGCTAGCGAGGCAGTCTAAAATAGAATCACGAGCGTAGCGAGTGGCTCTGAAATAGACTGCTGAGGTAGCGAGAAAATATTTAGGAATTTTATAAAAGAGGTCGAATGTCAGAAACTCTTCAGACATTTGACCTCTTTTATAAATTACTAAATATTTCTCGCTAGTCATGGTGAAAAGTTGTATGGTTAACTCGAGACAAATATTTTTTATTTCATGCCTTTTAAATCCCTCGCTATCTCAGCAGTCTACTTTAGCTACACGCTACGCTCGTGACTATAATATCAGCACGCTCAACAAAAAATCGTTTTGCTCACAACAAATAACTTTAGTATAGACACTTTGTCTGTGGTCACAGGTTGCCAGAGGCAGAAAGTGCTTCTAGAGCAAAAAGTTTTAAAAGTTTATCTATTTTATTAAGCCAAACAACACCCAAAATACCCGGATCAAATATTTGCAGATCGTACAAACTTTTGTCCCTACTGAGGTCGTCACCAACCTACTTATACAATGTTGTAAAAAAAAGATTCAATGCGCCTTTTATAACACACTATAAAAATAAAGGAACCTAAAACCACCCTTATCCAGTAAAATCGAACACTTAGATTTGCCCATCAAAGTTTCTTGTACTCAAGAATCCATTTCAAAAATACACATTTTATGAGTAGGTTGGTACCTACGTACCACTACAGGCTCTACAGGGTGTTCCATCATGGAGGGTCATACAAAGTGAGATGCTGGGGGCTTCATTCTCCATCGAAACTAGGATATGTTTCACAATTCTTTCATCTTACACTTAAGCAGGCTAAAGCATTTTACTAATATTGACCATTTCCGAAAACTTTTGGATAATAGGAATAAAATTACTAATGGCATATCTAAGGACTGTAAAATATTCTGGTTTTTTATTTTGTAAAAATATTTTACACCGTTACAACGTTTTCGACGTAAAAGTCTGAGAGAATCCGCATTAAGACAGAACGGCCTAAATTTCTTTCCAAAGTATTCTACAGATGAACCAAAATCAACGATATTAAACCTTTCTAATTTAAGAGCATACTTTTTGGATTTTTTGGTGACTCTACCATAGCACTAAAAAGTGCGTTTAAGAGGACGTTTTAGATGGATTTTATCGCATTTAAAATCTATGGTGGCATTAGATTTACGGGTGAGGGTCTCGCTTATTCTAATGTCAGCTTTATGCGACTATTGTAGGGTATATTAGCTATAAAGGTTTGTATGTTATTGTTCCGCCTTTAGCTATTTGGGTACAGTCTGCGTCTGCTACGGTGGCACCCATGGGTCACCCACTGCACAAAGAGGTGGAGGACTATTACAAACTTAGATTGCATTCTTGCTGAACCAAGTCCAAATCACAGGTGGTCCAAAGGTTTACCTTACCTTTGCAAATAGGTACTCACAGGTGGTCCGAAGTTTTGCCTTTGCAATTAGGCCTATAATGGCGTTACCAACTTCTGTAGGTCGGTCTTTTCTACTGACAGACGCGCAAAGGCAAAAAAAAACACCAATGTGTTGTGTATTATAACTTAGCAATTTGGCCCGCGTAGCATTTATAATGGCTTTATGTTTTTTGTGGCCATGTAGAGCTTAGAATTTGCACCACCCAAAACCCGAACTCTTTCCGCGGGTGTCGTAGGAGGCGACTAAGGGATCCGGGCGAAGGGGGCAGGGTCTCTTGCAGAACAATTCTTTAATCGAACTGCGATCCTCAACCTAAAGATAATGCAAACCCAGCGCGGGGATCATGGGCATTACCTCCCATAATCATAAAGCCATCAAGCCAATAAGGCGCTTATCAGGGAGGCCTGTGTCCAGCAGTGGATAGTGGACCAATATAGGCTGTAAGCGAGACATTTTGTAGTGCCACCCGAAGTGTAGAGTTTTTAGGGAAATGACAATTCTTGTCCGGGTGGACAAGAATTGTCATTTCCCTAAAAACTCTAAGAAATCGTTTATTGCACTCTAACATTCCGCGGACTACAATGTTGCGGTTAGTTTTAACCGTCAGTCGTAACTGTTTACAGAAGCAATAATAATTTAATTCTGGTAAGCATCGTAGAGGGATCAAAACACGAAATTAATGCGCGGAATGGAAATCTTGTTTACATTTTCTGATGGTTTTCATTGTTATTTGATTTTAAATCAAGATGGGAATTGTTATGATTATTGCTATTTGAATGCCTTTGTAAACAAAGTAACTAACTCTTGGTAGCTAAGCAACACAAAAGTGGATCTTGGCTTCTGTCAGATTCAACATGAGGTCTTCAGGCGGTTCGGTTGCGAGCCAGCCAATAGATAGCGTAAGTAAGTACGCGCTTTAACGTGTTATACACACCATGTTCTAAGACAACAAGGTCTGACATTCCGAGATCTTCCCAAGCCTACGTCACTGTCAAGTTGTCACAAAAAAGGGAGGCTACGTTCATTTGCTGTCATGCTACATTAATTCTGGTGACAATCAAACTTATAATGTCGCGTCACCGGTCACTCGCGTTGTTGATCGGATAAATCTTTAAAATAAAATGGGCGGTTACTCATGTGCAGAGCTCATTAGCGTTGCTCAAATTATGGAAACTAAGTTTGAAGAATTTCTTGCGAAAACCTAAAACCTAGATCTCGAATTTCGCCAAACTAAAAAGTTTGAGAGCCACCGTAGCGCATATGACGTAGGTTTGGGAAAACCCACGTGACCGTTGTTTCTCGGAGTGCCATACCTTGTATTATTTTACTATGGTACACACCACACACAGCACCACACACCCACCTTTAACGTCTTACAAAAATTTACACGGCCATGACTTAGTTAGATCATCATCCGCAACCCGATTTTACCCACTGCTAGGTCTAAACCCAGCATTGGGTATACCGGATACCTATGTATCATAACTCTTGTACCTGGGCTGCCTTTGCGCCAGAGATGTGCTACGTTGCAAAATTTCCAGCCGACCAATAGGATCGCTCCATTATCGCGTCATTGTCATACCTGACAAAAATTACGCGATAACGAAGCGATCCTATTGGTGGGTTGGAAACTTAGCAACGTAGCACAGCTCTGGTGAAAGGGCAGCCTAGTCCCGAGCTCCCTCAGGCCCCATCCAGGTAGGTACGCCCTGAGTGAGAAGAAAGTACCTAATTAGGTACTATCTACATAAATACGCCATTATGTAGGTTAGTAGGTTTGAACACATGTAATCCAATTCATTTTGTAAATAAATTGTAGCGCCTAAAACATTGCAAGTAGCAATGCCATGATGTCATCTCTTAGGGGAAAGGATGACGTCATGCATCCCCTATCCCCTAGGCCGTTAGGGTAGTGAGTCAATGGGTCACTCCCTCATCTCAAAGGGGATATATTTTTATTCTATTTTACCCCTTGTGGGTTACGAAATAGGGTTGTTCTTTGTGTTTCTTTTGATGGAAATATTGCGTAGTAAGTTATGGACCGGTGTCTAACATAATTATAGGTATTATAGGTAGAACTAGTTGTTGATTATGCAACTACCAACTGAGGACGGTAAATTGAAAATGTAATGCTAAAAGTTATTGCACAAATAAAACTCGTTAGTTTAAAAATAGCACCATGTTGTGTTTGCTATAAAGCCTATGAAAGGCGTTAACATTATGCTGCAACATTTATTACTGAGGTTTAGGTAATTTGATTGAGTTGATAAAGTAGAAGTGGCAAAGAGTGGAACGAACTACCTAAATCTGTTTTCCTAGTAGACTATAATCTCGGAGTATTCAAATGTCGAGTGACTATGTTCATTTTGAAAGGCCTTAGCATTATGCTGCAATATTTCTGAGGTTTAAGTATTTTGATTGAGTTGATAAAGTAGAAGGGACAAGGAGTGGAAGGAACTACCTACCTGAGTTTTTTTTACCAGTAGAGTACAATCTCGGAGTCTTCAAATGTCGAGTCAATAAGTTTCTTTTAGGAAAGCGTGATCCATCCAAGACCATCTTTGCTTACCTACGTGAGATGATGTCCAAACGCTTTACCATCTTTCCTCCTAATATTATATATGAGAAAGTTTGTGTGAATGTTTATTACGGCGTATCTTCGTAACTACTTAACAGATTTGGATGAAATTTAATATGTGGATAGTTTAGGTTCTAAAATAACACATTTCTTAGTCTAATTTTTAAAAATTAACCTCTGGGGGTGGGCCCTAGAAGGGGTGGGAAAATTCATACGGAAAATTATATTCCTTGGTTCGATTCACTCAAAATTCTACATAGAATTATACATAATATTATACTATAAAGTCAATTTCCAAGTAAATTTATTCACAGTCTCTAGGGATAGTCACAAAACTACCCCTAGGGGCTGTGCAACAAATTTCTGAAATTTGTATGATTTCCACGCAAGCAAAGCCGCGGGGCGCAGTTAGTCTATACTAATATTCTAAAGAGGAATGATTTGATTTGTTTGTTAGTTCGTTTGTACTGAATGGGCTCCGAAACTACTGGACCGATTAGAAAAATTATTTTACCATTAGAAGCCCACATTATTCCTGATGAACATAGGCTACTTTTTAACGCGGGAAATGCTTTATTCCTACGGGAAAACGGGTAATAGGATAACGGGCAGTAAGAATGCAGCAAGTGTCCAATGAAAACAAAACTAAGTAGAGATAAACAATTCTGAAAATGTTTCGTTTATATTTGAATATTTAACAGTCAATTTATTTATGAAACACCAAACTTAGTAGAGAAACACAATAATAATAATAATAGCGTGGCAATGCAGCCAGCGTCTTGGGGACGCTTCCGACTGGTGTTGATATGGATCAGTTGAGCTATCTGTAGACTGTTTGCAACAGTCAGCAGTTAGCTCAATTGTTTCAATTGTAAATACTAGTATAATTTTCTTTGTGAATAAAGATGTCATACCATTTTTAAATAATAATATGATATTGTGGAATAATTAAAATTTTCATAAAGCAAAAGTCTCTGTCATTGTGAAGATTTTTGGTCGAAGACAACGCGAAATTTACTGAATGGATCAAACAGAAATTTTGCACACATTATAGACCTAGACCCGGAATACTACTTTTTATTCCGGATAAACACGAGCAAGGCAGCGGGCGAATGCTAGTTTGTAGAGTACGATGAGATAGTTTTTTTATCATCATCCGGCGGCAGATTTGGCCGAAGATCTCAAGAGGCGCAAATATGCAGGTCTCGACAGAGCCTACACATTTGTTCCCCATGGAGTCGAGACCTTAAGTCCGTGGGGTACCGAAGCTCTTCGGGTTTAAAAAAACTATCTGAGCGTCTGGTCGAAGCGACGCGTGACCCGAGAGCTGGTGAATATCTGGCACAGCGTATCAGCATTGCCATACAGCGTGGCAATGCAGCCAGCGTCCTGGGGACGCTTCCGACTGGTGTTGATATGGATCATTTGAGCTACATGTAGATTGTTTGCAACAGTTGTTTCAATTGTAAATAGGTACTAGTGTATTTTTTTTGTGCATAAAGGCTTAATTATTTTCTTTAAAGCTTTATGTATATCAAGCTTTTACTCATAAATTCTAGCTAGTAATAGAAAACATCTATTAAATTCGTCAGTCTTCCAAAAGTTGGAATCCTCGCAAAGCTTCTCATTCGGTTTCATAACGAGATGAGATCACTTTCAATATTTGCATGCGAGCTGGCTTACCTCCTTCAGAAATTGAATACCTTGAACATTTTGTTGGCATCTGGCACGTTTTCAAGTTTCAGGTTTGCTGGTAATATTAGGTATCTTAATACCTTGCTGCTAGAAAGGTGTACCTAGGAGAAGTAAGGGTAAGTGGTAATAGCTTAACGTGTCTCTCGCTAGAGACAATGTTTTTATTATATATAATTCTATTATAAAAACAGTAGGTAGGGTAATTAAGGCTAGACAAGTATAGGTCACCTTAACTCCTTAACTTCAACCTCAACAGCCTGTATCGGTCCACTACTGGACGCAGGCCTCCCCCTGATAAGCGCCTTATTTGCTTTTATCACATGGGGGTAGTGCCCATAATCCCCACGCTGGGCATGCGGGTTTGATCGCAGTTCGGTGCTAGAATTGTTCTGCAGGGGCGCGGTTGCCGCCCCCGGTGGATATCCCTTAGTCGCCTCTTACGACACTCGCGGGAAGAGTTGGGGTGGTGCAAATTCCAAGCCGGCACCACACAGCGGTCACCTAGGTCACTTAAGTCACATAGCTTATGCTTACTTTAAGCTTGGTTACTTGTATACAAGGTGCCACGGAAAGGGTGTACGAAGTCGAAAGGGGGTGATTCTGGAGCCCGAGGTGATCAACTTTCTTAACTTTGGAAACCAATTTTCGATTTTTCTCTGTAATGATTTGCAAAAAATTATAGTTTTGTTTTCTTCATATTTGCAAGATAAGTACGCAATACGATTTGCAAGATAAGTACGAAATTTTTGCACATGATTTTTGCTTGTATTTTCAACAAAACCATGTCATGAAATTATTACTTACAAAATAATTGTGGAAATAAATCGTTTGAAATATTTCAAAACAATAATAATAATGAAAGAATACACGTAAAAGAACACGAATATGAAGCAAAAAACGTCTGTAATTTTTTTTAATAACATCAATTGTAAAAATCGCAGATCAAATGTTGATCCTCTCGATGTCCCACCCCCTATTTGCTTAGTACCCCCTTTCTGTGGCACCCTGTATAATAGACCTTGCCTTTGTTCAGTACAATCAAAGTACTAATTAGGTACCTACAATAGGCAGCATTTCTATGCTCACATAGATTAAGAAACGTCTACTGTGAACTGTGAATGTAAACACAGATGACGTTAAATTAAAAACAAACAAGAACAAAACTAACTCCTACAAATCCTCACAAAACCAGAGAGAAAAACCTTCCACGCACAATAAAGAAAGTCTAAGATAAATGTTGAAGCACGTATTAAACCTAACTAGAGATTTTCGCGTCCACTCCAAGAATCCATCTGACAAACGTTCGGGAGTAAAACTTGTTAGAAAACTGAAAAGAACTAGTTGGAAGATGTTAAGAGTCCCTGTCGAGCCCGTGAACCCGGGTTGCGTGGTGACAAAACCAGCATAGTACAAAGCCTAACTGGAGTTTACAGCAGTGATTTGCAGTACAGTAGGCCAAGCACAGGGGTTGCTGTCAAGGTTGAATATAAAAAATTGGTTGTCTGTAAAGTTGGTTTACTGACGATAGTTGAACGTGACAACGTCTTAAGAAAAGAGCGAGGTAACGCCGCATGAAATAACGCCGCATGACGTCATGTTTTTTCGTGCGTGCAGCCGGCTCTATCGAATTATAAGACGTTGTCACGTCAAAAAGTTACGTCACTTCGTTATCGAATGCTTAAAATATTTAAAATTCTTTCCAAGTTCATTCCTTCAGTTTCAATAATTTACGCAATGTATGACAAGGCGATGTCAACTTTGTATATTTTACCTTAGACTACAAACCCTGTGCTGTGATTGGCCTACGAGGTATCTACCCTGTATGTCTAAGGTGAGCTAAGCAAACGGGCCGTCCACCAAAAACGCGACTAGATGCTTGAATCTATATCAACGGGCTGCAGCTACTGCCGAAGACCTCCCACCATCTACCGGGAAGAAAGTTTATCAATACTGCGGCCGCGTCTGTCGTTCCCGTATAACCCTTACATTCCGTAAGCCATCCTACATGGACGTTAAAGGCCAATGATGATGATGAGCTTGAGTCTAGTCTAAACCTTAGCCACGTTTTACAAATACGCCTCCCAGTCTGCGACAGAGCCACTCGATTTAATTTACATCTCCACCAATTGTTCCCAACTTCAGAGGTCGTCGAACGACGGCCGGCGCCGGCTCTGATTTATTTTCCCCCAACAAACCCTAACTAGCTTTACTTAGAACAGATTAGAGCCTCTTTTCATTTTTTTGAAATGAAATGAAATATATAAATGAAATGAAATACGTTTATTCTGATAAAACTAATATTTTTTGCGCGTCCTTTGTTAAGGAACTCGACTTGTTTAGTACCTACATGTATTCGCTAACCAAACTTTAGACAAAATTGTGGACCTTTGACAAAAATGTGGATAATTTTTTATTATTCTGATTGTGAATATTCTAAAAAAATATAATCCTACTAATATTATGAAGCCGAAAGTTTGTGAAGTAGGAATTTTTTTTTATCTCAAAAACTACTGAACAGATCGAAATGAAATTTGGCGGACGTTTAGAGCAAAGCCTAACTTAGATAATAGGCTAATTATTATACCGAAAATACGCGTGCGAAGCCGCGGGCAGAACATATAAAATAAAATATATTTAAAAAAAAACCGTAGCGGAGGCTGGAGTGGAGGCGGTAGCGCAAGCGGAAGCGGGAGCGTATTTTCTAAGTCACACGCAAGCGGGAGCGGGAGCGTATTTTCTAAGTCACACGCAAGCGGGAGCGAGAGCGTATTTTCTAAGTCGCATTTTGTGACTTAGAAAATACGCTCCCGCTCCCGCTTGCGCTACCGCCTCCACTCCAGCCTCCGCTACCGCCGCACAACAAACTTCACACGATGTTTACACGTGTAACCTGCATGCAATACACGTGCCCACAATATTTACAGATGCGGACACTGATAAGAATGCCAACAAGACATGCATAAATCATACAAACAAAAAACCTTTATTCAGCGACAAAGCTCCAAGTATCAAAATTCACGAGCACGGAGCGAAAAGTATCAAGACCTCGGATTAAATCTGTAACCTGAGATCATCAAGGATTTGTGGCTGTGAGTAAAAAATGGCTTCGCTTTAGTCTTAGTTACGAGTTTATTTTATCTGTGGGTGTACCTATGTATAGAGAGAGATACAGTAGACCTCTTTGTCGATCGGTGGATGGCGTAGCGGGCGAAGACGTCGTCCACTCCGACGCACGAGGTAGCGGGTTGGATTCCCGCCACGAGACTAATTTGTATGATCTGCTATATTTGTTTTCGGTTGTTCTAGTGTTTTCTAATTATTATCAAATGTGATTACATTTTTTGGTACGAAACGCCGAAAATGAATTTGTGGTGAGAACCTGCGGTGCGGAACACCGCTACACCAAAAAAAAATTGGTTGTCTGTAAAGTCGGTTTACTGACGATAGTTGAACGTGACAACGTCTTAAGAAAATACTGATGGAATGGACGCATTTGATACTCGATGAAAACATGTAAATGTACTATAGTATAGCAGCTGTCCACGCAGACGCATCGCTCACTCAAGTAGAAGAGAGACGGATGTCGAGCGCTCTCGCTTGCACTTCAAGCCTTACATGGAACGCCTCAGAGCGAGGTAACGCCGAATGACGTCATGTTTTTTTGTGCGTGCAGCCGGCTCTATCGAATTATAAGACGTTGTCACGTCAAAAAACAATCTGTGTCATGTAATGTATTAAATAAATAAATAAATAATAATGCTGGACAATTCACACAGCATTATCTAGCCCCAAGGTAAGCAGAGCTTGTGTTATGGGTACTAGATAACTGATATACACAATAATATACGAGTACATAGATAGATATTTTTTATTATACATAGAAACGACCAGAACACCCTGAACAAATATCTGCAGATCGTACAAATATTTGTCCCGAGGCGGGAATCGAACCCGCAACCTCCTGCGTCGCAGGCGGACCTTCGCCCACCGCGCCACAGAGGTCGTGTATTGAGTATACAGGATGGCTTTGTAAGATGGGAGTGGATGGCCAAATCCGAAACCACGAGAGTTAGATAAAAGCCACCCTGTACATTATCATTTACCTATCTAGTACCCATAGCACAAGCTTACTTTGGGGCTAGCTAGATGATGCTGTGTGGATTGTCCTGCAATATTTAATTACCACACTATCACATCACATCATATCACACTATCACACTTAATAATGAAAAAAAAATATAGAAAATGAAATTGAAATTTTTATAATATCAAATAATAGTTTATATAAAATTATAATTTTGGAGATTATAGATAAAGAATTTCATTTTCTTAGAAGTTCTTAAAGAAAATTCTTAAAATATAAATGTGAAAGTTTGGATGTCTGGATGGATTATTTTTTGTTACCCTTCACGCCAAAACTACTGAACCGATCGGCCTGAAATTTTGCATATAGGTTTTCTTAAGCCTGGAATAAAAAACATAGACTACCTTTTATCGCTTAAATCAGTTCTCATGGGATATAATTAACCATTTGTTTTCGCACGCGTTGTTTTTATGGAAATGTAAAACATTTCCATAAAAGAAACAATGCGTGCGAAACAGCGGGCACAAACTAGTAATATTATATATATTAATAAGCTGTTAGTTTTCCTAAAATATAAAAATAAAATAGATATGTATTATTATTTTCCATTAATTTGATTACTAACTTCGCTAGCTTCGGACAACGGCTTGGGCTATAAAAGTAGGTAGGTGATGGGATACAGGCGCCTGCAATATTTTTCAAAGCAGTCCTCTAACTATACACTTTCCCTGCTTTACTTCACCTACGCCTTACATGATTGAATAGCACACAAAGCAGATAGATTTCGAAAATGCTGATTTTGAAAACTGTGAAAACTTGTACCTGGTCTACCATTTTTTTTGGAACACCGAATTGTATAAACAATACAATACAATACATTGATTATTGTTGAAATTAACCAGTTTAAAATAAAAACATTCTAACTTCTTTCCTAAACAAATAAAATAGGGCTATTCGCTATAACCTATCGCTAAATAGTCACAGATTTTAATCCATGTTTCTCGTAAAACACAGTTCTGTTTAAAGAGTTAGGTACGCCCTCGATTAGAAGTTGCCTAACATGCTATAAATTCAAAAAACTAAGAATTAGTTTAGGGTTCACCAACTTATAAAGTACCATAACTATCTCCTAGGTAGAATAACAAGATTAGGTGCTAAGTGAAATTTGACATAAATCAATGATTAATACCTACTTACCTATCTTCTAAACTTTCATAGACGGTGTGGGCAAGAACATTATCAAGCTCGTTAAAAGTAGGATTTCTGATCATTTCGAAGATCAATCAATTTTCACTTCACCGATATCTATACCTCCTAACTTCAGGGTTTCCAGTGTTGGGTTCCATTATTGGGTAAACGTATACCACCTCATGATACGAGCCAATGATGCCATATTCAGCAGTAGGCTACATATCCAGCAGTGGGCTACATATCCAGCAGTAGGCTACATATCCAGCTGTAGGCTACATATTCAGCAGTAGGCTACATATCCAGCTGCAGGCTACATATCCAGGAGTATGCTACATACCCAGCAGTAGGCTACATATCCAGCTGTAGGCTAAATATCCAGCAGTAGGCTACATATCCAGCTGCAGGCTACATATCCAGCTGTAGGCTACATATCCAGCAGTAGGCTACATATCCAGCTGCAGGCTACATATCCAGGACTATGCTACATATCCAGCAGTAGGCTATATATCCAGCTGTAGGCTACATATCCAGCAGTAGGCTACATATTCAGCAGTAGGCTACATATCCAGCTGCAGGCTACATATCAGGAGTATGCTACATATTCAGCAGTAGGCTACATATCCAGCTGCAGGCTACATATCCATGAGTATGCTACATATCCAGCTGTAGGCCAATAAAATAAGACACCGCGGTAGGTTTTAAATGTTCCCGTGGTTCGGCGAAAATGGCGAGAGAGGGACAGAGGAGAGGTTTTTAGTGGGTATCACGTCCTTTTCAGGGCGTCGAGTCCCACATAATTCTAGCACCCCACATAAATCTAGTCTAAGACCAGTTTATTCGTAAACGAATTTCCTCGCCGAATTATAAATAAAAGGCTATTAAATGAGACTTATATGTCCCAGCAGGTACCTATCTAGTTTTGTACAGAACTACCTACAGCATAGAACTACTGGGAATAAACGAGCGAATAGCTAACTCATGCCTACATCGCGCATCGGTATAGGAGATAGGTACACATGTACTATTAACCTTCCTACTGACGACTGGTATTATTTTGATGGAAACAAAGACTTCATATAACTTGCATCATCTCAACAGTAAGTTCATCTCGTTTCTAATTCCGGCGCCTTACTCATACAAACAAGCTTATGTCACAGAGGAGCGATTTTTAAATTAATGCCGATTGTAAATCTTGTCATGACGCCTTAAATTGGAGACACCTCGGTCGGGGGCTGTGTGCTATTCCTGTGCTTGACACCACTGCTGCAGATTGCTTAGCGGTGACTTACAGGGAGGGATTAAGGATGTACTCAATGCTCACAGGGGGCAGAGGAGGATCGAAGGTTTTTTGCTGTCTTACAAAAATATGTCAGTTGCTTAAATACCATCAATATGCTTGTAACCGCCGCAAAAGATGCCCTAGTTTTCTTGAAACAATGGACATCTTTTTTTTGTTTACCCAGTGTCGTAGGCAGAGGGGACTGTGAAACCTGGCAGCGCAGATGTATGAAGTGATGAGGCGCGGCGATCGGAGCGAGCTCTACTTTTTCACCAGTCAGTTTTACGGAGGAGACAGACTTCTCGTTAAAAAAAGGTTTTTCTTTTGACGCCATGCAATAAATCACGGCATGCTCTGCTCGCCGCCTATTGATATTTACCCACTCAGTTACATACACTTTCTACCAACCGCGCCATACAATGCACTGATTTTCTTTTGCCGCTTAAAAAATCGCACCTCGCTCCACTCGCCGGTTACTGATTTATCTACCCTCTGGTTTTTATATCTTCCAGCTCCCGTTACAAGCTTATGTTTCTTTTGCTACAATCCAAAACGTACACTTGATACGCTAGTAGCGTAGTATGAGGGTACCAAAGCGAAGAAGATTTTAATGTGTTCATGAAACTCAAAAGTTTTGAGTTTCATGAACACATTAAAATCTTCTTCGCTTTGGTACCCTCATACTACGCTACTAGCGTTTTGAGCTTTTTGAGTCAAAAGGTACCTTTGCACAAGGCTAAGGACGGATAGACTGCACACGATTCTCTACTTTTGGTTGAATGAGAGATCTTGGTTGACGGATATTCTTTGTGCTAAGTATTATTCTATCGCTAAACATAATACAGCTGTCAGGCTAAGGCTAGCGCGTGACTCTCTGTTGCTTTGTCAATATATATGTATCTCGCCTGAGTCGGCTTTGAGCTCTTCTTCCTGTCTCAAATGTTGTTGCAAAACATCATTTTTAAATAACAAGACGTCTTAATGTGCCAGTACATCAAATTTGTATTGTATTTTACAAAAGCTGGGCGAAACAACCACAATGAAATCGAATCTTTCGTTTAGGACTATAAACAAACTAGAATTGAAACATAGGTCTTAAAAAGGTTTTGGATGTTTCTCTTGCATAAGATTGTTGAACCGTTCTAAGACAGCTGCCCCTACCGCTTCATCCTGAGTACACCCGTAGTTGATTCGCCCCGGGACCCATCGCGCAGTCATTGTTAAAGACGTAGCTGGTTGTAATTACTTCCACTTACAAGTTACAATTTAGCCCCTGTCATGATAATGGGGTGTGGCCGACGGATAATGAGATAACGGAAGTGTAGTTAAGATAACGGTAGGCTTTGATAAGATTGCCTGCTGATAAACAGTCAGATTTAATTCTAGGCTTAGGAGAAATCTGTGATACCCATATCTTCAAAATCTCAATGGTAGAGATAGCAGACGTTTGGCAGTTTCGAATAAAACGTCAGCAAGAATAGATGTACTTAAGTAAAATTCGGATTTTCCTTAGCTCTATGTTTAGCAAGTTATAGTTTTCTTGATTTATATATACTAACTAAGAAAGAAAGAAAGAAAGAAAGAAAATTAATTTATTAGTTCACTAGAAAGCTTGCAACTATTACAATACTTAAACTTACATAATAATATTACAATAACAATAATAAAATAATAGTACCTAACAGTAGCAAGCAATGCAGCGAACCAAAAGGTCCTATCTCAGCATAATGTTGCTCCACAAGAAGTAGAGTAACGCTGGTTTTCTGACAGGACCTTTGGCTCGTGTCAACACGGGTGGCAGACCACAGACAAAAAATAACACTACACTACTAAAAATATAAAAGAGTTACTTGTCTAACAATGATAAGAAGTGTATGAATAAACTATTTGCCTGTTCAACACGGGACCCCCATCTCAACACAGAACTATCAAACAAGTCCACACATACAGACTGTGATTTCTTTCGTCCAAGCAGCTTTTAGAGTGTCATTGACAATTGACATCTCGCTCTGAAACGTTGACTGACAGACAGACGAGATGGCGTCGGATATGAATATGGCACTGATAAACTCGGAGTGAACTAAACTAACATAGACATGGCCCAAGACAAGACGCAGATGCCAGTCTATTCCCCCGTGTCGGCTAGGCAGTGAATGCGATAAGTAATATTCTATTCCGCTTAATCTTGGAAAATCCAAATCCAAACAAAAGTTGGTTCTGGTTTCTTCAACAGCAGTAATTCATAATCATAATACATTTCGATGTACTTATTACTACATTTTGATGTAGGTACCTATCTAGGTATAATATAAAAATGAATCGCAAAATGTGTTGGTAAGCGCATAACTCAACAACGCCTGGACCGATTTCGCTAATTCTTTCTTTGTTGTGTTTGTTATTGTCAGGAGAAGGTTCTTATGAAAGAAAAAATTAAGAAAGTTGGAAACATAAATTTCCACGGGGGCGAAGCCGCGGGGCGCAGCTAGTAAAGAAATGAAAATATCCCGGTCATAAAGAAGTCGAGAAGTTTTTGGGGTGATATTTCATTTCTTTGAAATTACCCTGAGTGAGGTCTTACTCACTATATTATCAAAAACCTTAGAAGTATGTGCCTGGTAGGTACTTCGACAAGGTGACTAGGCAATGGTTAGGCTAGGCACCCACCTAACCTATTAACTTAGGAATAGGATACCTATTCTGAGATACTAGGTTAGCTACCTACCTAACCCAGTGGTTCTTCATACACATTTAATAACTAAGTAGACACTAAAATCGATAATATATGTACATATAAAATGCTAATTAACATTAAAATCGATCTTATACAATGTAAAATACGAGTACCTACATGTAAAAAGCTAATTAAATCTGAAAAAGCAGATTTGAAATATATTAGGTACCTACCTAATAACATTAAAAATTACTTATTAATGCATAGGTATATTTAAGAAAAAATAAAACAATATACGTATGACAAAATGTGCTAAACAAACGGTACTAAACGCAAACATCACTGTATAAAAAACTTACTACCTACCTATGTATTGTATTGTATCACATTATAGCATATTAAAATAATAAGCTTATGAATATTGTATAATTATACATTCTCATATAAGTGAAATTGGTTCTTTTCAGAAATAAAAATTCATTAAACTGAAGACAAAACATCATCAAAAGTTTTCACGATTTGACAAAGACAATTTATAATTTCTTTTAAGAATCGACCGCTCATGAGGATCTTCAACCTGAATAAACATCTGCAAAAGCATTCCATCATTCGACTCTTTAGCCAGAGAATAGGTAGTATAGTTACTGTCTACAGTTTAGTACTGGTAGGTAGTTATTAAGGCGAAGAGCAGGGGCGATAGTGGCGCCACTACATATTTAATTTTATAATTACGTTATACAAAGGAATTATCAAAAAATCGGACCGCGCAGACGTAGACGATATCTATCATAAGCTGTTTTTAAATGTGTCTTTAATAGTTTTGTACTGTATTAATTAGGCAGATACTTGTTTCAAGAGTTTAGTTCCTATTGGTGGCCACCAAGCTCTCTAAACAAGGTTTTTGATTGAATAACACAAAACAAAACTATTACAGATACATCTACCAGCAGCGGTCCGATTTTTTGATAATTCCTTTGTATAACTTAATGATTAAATTAAATATGTAGTGGCGCCACTATCGCCCCTACTCTTCGCCTTAAAGCCATATTATGCAAGTAGGTACGTGAGTTCTTCTCTTTGGGGTGTGACGTAACGATTGTGGTTTAGTTAGGACAAAGAAGTTAAATAAAAGCTCGCGTCGTAGAGCAACGAAAAGTTCAACTTACATAGAGCTGCTGCTTTAAGTTTTCACATGCAGTTTTAGCAAAGCTTTTTCAAGGCAGTTTTAGCAAGGTGCTCCCTTCGTTAAGAGAATATTGGTGATTTTACTGTAAGTAGGTAAGTACTTTTTTAATAAAAATAAAGAAATGAACTACATACTTACATAAATAAGTACTTTTATTTTATTAGGTATATACATACAAGCATATAAAACAACCAAAGCAATAGGTAAAGTTAATCTTATGTTATGTATGGGCGATTTGATTACAAATATTTCACATCTAATTTGGCTGGCGTACCTTTAAGTACACAATACGAACGATTCAATTTAATTTTTGTCGATTTCATGCAGTTGCGGGACAAAAATCTCTTCAAAAGTCACCATAATTCCATTCGTCCACTCCAAACTCCAAATGCCTAAGAGTAAAACAGCTTTCCTACAAAAAACTGTAGTCTTTAAGTCACGTAAAATCTATGATAAAATACCCAAATCATTGAAAAATCTTGACGACCATAATATTTAGGACGAAATTGAAACAACTATTAACCAACAAAATTAAATGCTATGATGTATAATATTAACGATTTTATGACAGATACCCACATTGTGTTCAAAGCAAATAAACTATCTTTATATTCGTATCTACGACTCTGCCATATCCAAACACGCTCTCTGAAAAACATTCCGGCAACTAATAATCTCCGAGCTGTCACCGCGCAGAGATTTACACCATATCTGTCACATTTTAAATCTGTTTTTGAATTTCGAACAAAGGATTCTTATTGTGGCAACGAGCGTGATGTCATGGTCTCTCCCAACCCAACTCCTAATTATTGGTTTGACGTTTACGGCGTGCTAGGAGATGTAATCGGGTCGATTTCAAAGAAAAATAATTGGGAACATATTCGTGAAACCTAATAGAAAAAGCTTTGTTTGTACTAAAAGGGCCTGTAAAATTGTTTTACTTAATATTTTGTTATTGTTGTGATCTTTTTATTTTTGTCTGAGATGTCCGCAAAGAATGCAATCAAACTAAGTACCTACCATAGATGTATAGGTATCGTGTAGGTACCTACCTATTAACATCATGGTCTGGTCTCTCGTAATTATTGCTTTGACGCTTACCTCGTGCTAGGAGATGTAATCGGGTCGATTTCAAAGAAAAATAATTGGGAACAAATTCGTGATAATACTGATAATAGAAAAAGCTTTGTGTAGGTAGGGTGTGTAGCTAACCTACGAGCGAAAGTAGGGCTGGAAATATAGTTTTTCTTAGTATTGGTTATTGGTGATTTTTATTACCTTGTCTGAATGTCCGTACAGAATCCACCAGAAGGTTGGTAGGTACTTACTTTGGTACCTCGCAATCACCTCGCAATTTGTAAAAGTAGCCTAAGTTTACTCATAATTTGATTGACTGATTTGGTCAATCCACCAGTTGGCCAATTGCCACTTAAGTTTGCGTCTTTGCCATTTAGGATAACTATCGCAAATGTACTCTATTTTTACATGGCGTACTATTTTTTAACCTCTTGCTAGGTAAATTATACCATATTTTCTCAAAAACAAGGTGGCAACCCTAGTCTCCAGTGGAAACTCTCCACACACTAATTGTGCACCATAATATTAGGTCCTGCGCACACGGCTACTCTCCGCTGAGACTGGCCGCCAAAGTCGAAATTCGACTATGACAAAATCATCACATTTTTTTGCTCGCGTCAAAAATTTCACGGAATTTCTATAGAAATCACTTTTTGTCAGGGTTTTCCTGTGAGTCATCTGGTGAGTACCTAACCCTAATTGCGTTGCGTTGCGGCGCAATAGGCAGGGTATGCGGCGGGACAGACGGAGTGGGGGGGGGAGCATGACCTTGGCCTTGCTTTCTCGGTGCAATTTCGGTGCAATTCGCTGCTGTCACTCACTACACTAGTCACAACCCAAGCCACAGCCGTTAGGTTTGTTATGTTTGTTTGCGTCTTTCTGTGCCGGTAGGTATATTAATGTGTCGCTACCTAGACGACACCAGGATCTCCAGCAGGGGTATTTTGTTTCGTCGGATTCGATATCGGAAACGTTTTCAGGTATTTTGATTCGTCGGAAATGCCGTCGGATTCGATATCGGAAACGTTTTCAGGTATTTTGATTCGTCGGATTTGATATCGGAAACGTTTTCAGGTAAGTACCTATTTTGATTCTTCGGAAAGGCCCTCGGATTCGATATCGGAAACGTTTTTGAAAACTTAGGTTTTTTGTTATTATAGTGCGTAACCCCACACTAAGGGTAATTTCTAAGAAATCAAATAATATCGCAAAAATTTTCGACTTCGACGGGACTTGAACCGGCGTCCTCCCCTCAGTACGGGGATGTGATAACCAACTACACCACGAAGATTAGAATTAAGCTACGCGACACCTCTCGTCAAACGAACTAAATGTAACTTTAGTCTTTGAACAGGATTGAATAAACTTCAATGTTTCCCCTGTAGGTGGAGCTAACGGCGCTAGAGACCGTAGTAAGTCGCAGAGATTTTCGACTCCCACGTCACTTGACTTCGTGGTGTAGTTGGTTATCACATCCCCGTACTGAGGGGAGGACGCGGGTTCAAGTCCCGTCGAAGTCGAAAATTTTTGCGATATTATTTGATTTCTTAGTTTTTGAAAACGTCGGAAAGGCCGTCGGATTCGATACTTATTGGAAACGTTTTTGAAAACGTTTCCGATATCGAATCCGACGGCCTTTCCAACGAATCAAAATACCCCTGCTGGGCTGCTGAAAATAATAAATAAATAATGCTAGACAATTCACACGCCATCATCTAGCCTAGCCATACGCTATGCAGAGCTTGCTAAGGCCCTTAAGGGACTGATATTACATTAAGTATACATACAATACATATTTATTATTATTTATTATACTTATTATTATTTATATTAGGTACCTACATAAATATCATGGAAAACACCCAGAGCACCCTGAGCAAATAGGTATCTGCAGATCGTACAAACATTTGTCAAACACGCGATTTGTCCCGTTTCTGGAAAATGGGGCTTGTGGTGAGCTTTTTACGTCACTGAAGAGAATCTCAACTAATCTCAAGTACCTTTGGCCTCATCAAGACAAACAAGGCCTGTATTATGTTATGAATTTATGATGCTATTGTCAGTCATCGGTCTATGCTTGAGTACCTAAGTAAGTACCGTTTTTCTATGGCATAAACGTCACTCAAGCATAGATGATATGACTGAGCAAGCTTCACACTATCACTTACATCGAAGACTATCACACTAATATTATAAGTGCGAAAGTTTGGATGGATAGATGTATGGATGGATGGATGTTTGTTACCTCTTTACGCCAAAACTACTCAACGAATCAGGCTGAAATTTTGTATACAGGTAAGTCTAACCCTGGAATCAAATAAAGGCGACAACAGGTTTTTATCCCATAAATCAGTTCCCATGGGATAGAAATAACCTCAAAACGTTTCCATAGAAACAACGCGTGCGAAGCCGCGGGCAGAAGCTAGTTCATAAATAATTAAATACCGACGGGCCTAAGACTAAAACGTTGGCAGGTCGAGCATCATTTCTATTCTGTGAACGAATTACTAGAACCAACTGTAATAAAATTGTGAATAAGTTTTTCATTTAGGTAGGTACTTACCTATTTGATTTCATGTTAATTTTTTTTATTTGTATCTAATTTCGAAACGGGTTAATTCTTACATTTTCTCGTAGGTAAATATTTCTTACATTGGTCATAGATTTAAGTAAGTATTACTTAGATCTATAATAATAAAAGTATATGTATACTTATTTCTAAAAATAGGTTGATGGTTGACAGAGTAGAAGCTTATATCTAATTAGGTTCTACATTGTTTAAAATTATCAGTAAGTTAAGTACCTTACCTACATAGTACTCTAACCGCAAACCTAGTGCTGACAATGCATCGGCTCCTCGTTCTTGCTACGTAAAAACTTGTGATTATACGCGAGGGCTAACTCTACATCGGCAGACCCAGAGAGTGCAGGTTTAGTAAGTATATTAGGTAAATAGTTGAGTTGGTAGGTACATAGAAAAAATCATCAAACAGAAAAAAAAGGAAACAGTAAACTTAACTAAAAACAAAAACAATATAAGTAAAACAAAAAAAGATCAAGCCCTTAACAAATATTACTGCGTATTAGTAAAATTTGGTATGGGTGTGGTAAATCTATTCTTCAAAGTATTTCCATGACACAAGAAAACTATTTCCATCAACCCAAGCTAAGCAGAGCTTGTGTTATGTAAAGAGCTTATTAGACCATCCTAAATATCGGGTCCTAAATTCAGTGTCCGATTTAGGATAAGAAATTTAGTCGCCGGAGCTCCTAATTACACGTTCACTGATTCAGGACTCTAAGCAGATTAGCGGGCGCTAAAAAAAGTCGGAAGCCATTCTTGTCCTAAATCGGAGCGCAAATAGGAAGCTACCTTCCTAAATGCGATTAAACTTCTCTGAATTCAGGATTGATCCGATATTTAGGATGGTCTAATAAGCTCTTAACATAACACAAGCTCTGCTTAGCTTGGGTCTAGTCTAGATGATGCCGTGTGCATTGTCCATTATTATTTATTTATTTAAAATATCGTAACAGACCTTCCTACCCTCTTTTTTGTGTTGTGTCCTTTGTTGGTCAAATAACTAATAACAAGGTTTTCCTCTGTAGGTACCTTCTCCGTCTTCAAAGGCTTCCTTTTCAGCAAGAATGATGTTTTGAATAATGTCATCAAGCCCTATTTTCCCAATCTATTAACTTTTGTAAAATCGTATTGGATCCTTGTGAACCTTTTTGATGTCACATCTGAGGGAAACTGATCCTTTTTCCGCACTGATACCTGTCGCCATTGTGGATGTTCCCCTACAAAAGAGGAACTGAGAAACTTTTGGGGTTCCGTATAAAAATTACGAATTCGATAAACCAATTTAGGGAGTTTTCGATACCTAGTGATGCTCTATCTTGCCTTGTTTGGACGCAAGACGAAGATAAAAATATTTCGCAAAATTTAATTAAAGTGTTAAAACAGAGTGTGTAAACGTAGCTTTTACTTGCCTTGCCTATAACTTACGTAGGTATCAAAAACCTAGAAAATCATTGATCATTCATTTTGAATGTTTAGATGGATGGATGAATGGATGTTTGTTACTTGACGCCAAAATTACTGAACGGATCAGGCTGAAATTTTGCATAAGTACAGGCAGTTTTCGACCTGGAATAAAACACTACTTTTTATCCCATAAATATTTATTTAAGTATTTATTTTTAATAAATTTTGGTTGAAAAAAAAAACTTGGTATACGTTTCCATAGAAAAACGCGTGCGAAGCCGCGGGCAAAAACCGGAGGCAAAAGATCATAAAACCAACGAAAACTTCTTTGAAATTATGGAATCGTTTACCTACAGAACCCCTTGTTTCTGAGCTTTACTAACTTTGTCATTTTTCCGAATTGAGAATAGCCTTCGACCCTGTCATTGTATTGTATACTCCCTCATAACTTTTATGAATGGTCGATCTTACTACGTACAAATTCTTAATTCAATATTCAAATCCTGTTCATTTATTTATTAGTTTCAAAGTAATACGGAGTGAATAGATTTTTTCTTATTAAAATAGTAAAAGAGGGAGTACTCCAGGGAGCTATTGTTGGTCCACCTGTGTTCCCTTTCGGTAAGTTTGACGTAAGTAAATCTTATTGTGTGGCTCAATAGGTTTCCGGTTTCTTGGGTTACGAGTTAATTTTTATTAAATTCTTTATGAATCAGGTTATCGTGCTCGTGGCGTTTTTTTCTGCAAAGGTCCTTTTAGGTACAGTAGATTATACCTATACTACACAAAGAAGCCACAAACTAGGTACCTTACCTACTTAGGTACACGTGTAAGAAATTAATAGGTACCTACCAAGTACAGCTAGCATTTATCTGTGGACTACCTATGTCTGTACCTTCTTACTGTAGAGGTATCTTTCCTGAACCATGTGTTGTATTGAAGTTCTATAATATGGAATATCCTATTGAATGGATCGACACTTTTGAGAAAGACCAGATAACGAAATTTGTATCTTAGCTCGTCAGACATAATGATCACTTTAGGGTCCACCTTCCTTCAGTAACAGTGGGGGCCAGCTTTGTCCCGCTAAGTACTACACATTTACGACGAACTCGTAAAATACGGATCACTGAAAATTTTTGATATGTAACTTTTCTATTCAAATGCGGGTAGGTAGTAGGTACTTAACGTACAGTTTTATGAGAGCCCATTATAATTTTACTGACATCGTATATTTTCCTGTCGTTAAGATTATGAACGGTGTATCAAAGGGATTTTTTATTAAAATTTTATGTCTTTTAAATCACTTCCCTTTTGTGTTGTGCGCTTTCGAGTTACGCTTGGTGACTGTGACTGTAAAAAATGTTATACTTTAAATTTAATTGAATCGACACAGAGATATCTGTTTATTTATTTAGGGCTCCGTACTTTACCTACGGCCGTATATTCATTCAGTATGGCCACAATACATAAATATATTATCTACTGTGTGGTATGGCCGTATTAACAGAAAATGCAGGCATATTATTATAATGGTAGGCGCACACTAGATGAAAATGCGGGAACGGAAAGTGACTGTTAGAAAACTCTTGGAAAATAATAATACTTAAGTATGTAAAAAAGTTGGGTAGGCATTATTTTACCCTAATTATTATTTTGAATACAGGTAAGTATGTGTAACTAATAGGTATACTTACTTACCTTACCTACTACGAGTATATTGACAAAGAAAATTACAATCAAATAATGGAAACAAATTAAAACCGGTATTTTATTTACAATTGAAACTATTGAGCTAACTCCAGACTGTGGCAAACAATCTACAGGTAGGTAGCTCAACTGATCCATATCAATACGAGTCGGAAGCGCGTCCCCAAGGGGCTGGCTGCATTGCTTCCTCAACAGCCTGTATTGGTCCACTGCTGGACGCAGGCCTCCCCCTGATAAACGCCTTGTTGGCTTTTATCTCATGGGGGTAATGCCCATAATCCCCACGCTGGGCATGCGGCTTTGCTTCGCTGTATGGCAATGCTGATGTTACTAATTGTAATTCATGGTACCTAACTAAATTCCGTCCAATCTTTAAAAACAAATGAAAAGCTTACCATTGCAGATAATTTACGTTCATGATTCTTTTCAGACATACTTGACCAAATGTTTTATTGACTCATTTAATTCTTACTCCCAAAAAGTTTTATTAGCATGATGTTTTTAACAAACTTATTGGTAAAAAAAACGTATGCATACAGTCTGGCTCGAAGCAGCTTTGCCATGATTAACTAACGTTAATGAGCTTGAAATATAAACAAACAAATCCTATTTTATTACCATCACGAGTTTGATACCTACTAAAATTTGTTCTTATTCAATAATATAAGGTGATGTCATAGACTTTATTTTTAATTCTACGTACAGACAGTATCTACATCGATAAAGTTTGGTTGTCGACTTGTTGTCTTACTGTTTGAAAACGTAATAATATGTATTTATTCACAAAGAAAATTATACTAGTATTTACAATTGAAACAATTGAGCTAACTGCCGACTGTTGCAAACAGTCTACAGATAGCTCAACTGATCCATATCAACACCAGTCGGAAGCGTCCCCAAGACGCTGGCTGCATTGCCACGCTGTATGGCAATGCTGATACGCTGTGCCAGATATTCACCAGCTCTCGGGTCACGCGTCGCTTCGACCAGACGCTCAGATAGATTTTTGAAAACCCGAAGAGCCTCGGTACCCCACGGACCTAAGGTCTCGACTCCAAGGGGAGCAAATGTGTAGGCTCTGTCGAGACCTGCATATTTGCGCCTCTTGAGATCTTCGGCTAAATCTGCCGCCGCACCCGCCCTCACGGATGTCCTCGGAAGATGGGAAGGCGCAAGTGTGTCGACGCATGTAGCGTCCCACACAATGGGCCTCCCCAACTCCCGTGGGACTAGTGTCATACCGTCGGGCCTCTTACCATCGTCACGCAACAGACCATTCGGTTCGAGAATAGCTGGTACGTTAGCGGTGACAAAGGCCCGCCGGATGATGTCGTTAAGGCTAGCGTGGCGAGATATCCGACCGGCGGCCCTAGTGCACGATAATCCGTGATGACCAAGCTGTTCGACAGCAGTACCGCACTGGCATTGATGAGGCGCGTAAGACCTTGCGTAATAATATACCTACCCAAAATACAAAAGTTTAATTCTTTCATAAGTACTTATAAAAAAATTGTATCATAAGCACTCACTAAGCATAAAATGTTATGAAATTGACCTATTACAGAACTGCATTAGTTTAGACTTTTCTCAAAGATTTATTTAGATCACCAAGCATAATAAATCACAATTCAACAGAAGACAAATGCTTAAGCCAGTATGGAACCAGAATATAAATAATTGTACGCAATGAAAAACATGTGGCCCAGTACCGTGTGAACATAATGTCCAATAAGATAAAAGAGACAAAGACATCTTTATTTATTTGTGAAATATTTTGTGAGGTTATTTATTTTCGGACAACTTCCACTGCCTAACTAAACTACTTATTAATTTTGGTGATTTATGGTTATTTCTGTCTTTTACCTACCAAGTACCAACCTAATTTATTTGCATAGTTCGAAGGCCAAACATTGAAAATCGATTCTTTTGAGAAAAATTACTAAAATAGGTACTACATTTAATTACATCACATCACACCGCACATTAATTTGGAAGTTTTTGATATGGATCAAAAAGTTCAATGGTTATTATTTATATACCTACTCATGAGGATACTAAGACTTCAAGGACCTAGGTACCTTTAACTACGCCTGGTCTAACCCCAGGTATAGTCTGGGACTCTAGGTCTTTCAAGACTAGCTAGAGTGAATACGTGTCTTCGTGATGCACCGTGTCGGCCACATCGTCACTTTCCATCAGGTGCGATTGTGGTCTAAAAAAATATCGAAATTAAGAAAACAATTTTTTTATATTCGATATTTTTTTTTTGTTGTACTTAGGTAGGTAAACTACACAGACGGGCCATATTGTGCAACTGAGATCCAAACCGTTTTGTAATTTGTTCATTGTTATTCCCTTAAAAGTTTAAATGAGAGGGTTAACTACTATCAATAAATTAACTGTCACAGTTATTCTATCATTATTTTTCCCAGAATTTGATTAAGGCCAGGTCAATAATCTAATACAATGTGTGGCTTTGTTTTCGAGTTATGCAACCAAGAGTTGAAATTTAAGTAGCCCCGACGGAATAGTTCCAAGAATCGTGCTTTGTAGAAAAACACAGGAGGTTTTTATCGATTCAGACACGATATGGGAACATAATCTGGATTCGGCGGATTGTTTAAGTGGCGTTTAAAAAATTTTACTGATTAATTCTTTGAATTAGTAAAAGATTCTGCGTATAATAAGTCTGTTAAAAAGAAAAACTTTATCAAGAATGACCTCAAATTACAGTGGATAACGGGTCGAGTCGAGATAGTACCTAACAAACATATTTTTAAGGATTAAAATAAATATACTTAAAAATAAATACTAATAAAAAAAAATTATATCCTTTTAATGTACCAACATGTCCTTATTATGAGGTACCTAACTATTTATCATCACATGAAATGAAACCAGTGCATTGTAAGTAGGTACTTATGCACAATGGTACCAGTCTTCAATTCAACGATTTTTATAAAGCACGAAATACTCGTTAAACGAGTCTTAGGTTTACCAAAAACTATGGTATCTCTTTTATTATTTTTTCAATTCACTTACACAGCATTATCAACAGATAAAAAGGAGAAGTTTTACCCTTAGGTAAAGACATGCATGATATTAGGGACGCAAATAAAACAGAAGAAAGAAATTGGGGGCTGGTACTGTGAGACTTCTTCTAATATGTGTAATTTACTAAACATTTAAAAACTATAACAGATGAGAGAATACTTACATCGCAATTAACGTTTTTCACAGCTGTGCGACATTCGACACATCGGAATAGCGGCGAACTGGAAGAGCCATTATTACGCACCATAAATAATACAAAAAAGCACAAACCCTTCATTGCCTCTTCCTTTTACGATTCCGAGGAAAGAAATAAAAAAATGTGCGAGCCAAAACAAAGGGCTTAAAAAGAAAATGACAGGGCCACACGCTTTTCAAGGAGAAGGCCAAGCAAAAAGAAAACTATAATTTTGCATTATGTAATACTCGGAAGAAGCCGCTCGACGGGAATCGAATGCAAGCTTGGTTTAAAAATAACTCAAGGTTAACTCGCCAATATGTTGGCGAGGGTTCCTTTGTAATATCAAGGCCCACCGGTTCTGTAGGATATATTATATAGACTTCCACTTATATGGTGTTCCTATGGAATTTTGTTGATGAAGAACCCGCGTGGGTAGCAAGCAAGTTGGCATTGAAAGAAATCTTGCATGTATCAATAATGCTTCATACGAAATTTATCTTGACTTGTCATGAGATGATTACGGAGCAATTAATGAAAAATACTTTAAATTCACTTACCAAGGTAAGCTAAATAATAATTATTTTTTCCTGATAGTAAATGGACAGAGGTGTAGAAAAGCAAATAATATATTTGCTTTGTTTATGGTAAAAATCAAATATTAAAGTGATTTACTTCCTTTAGACTTTACAGGATTCTTGTATACGTCACAAAATTCAAATTTCATAAGTGAAACTAGGAAAGGAAATAAAGTGATCAATTTGATTTTTTTAAGGTAAAGTAAAGAAGCGAACTTGAAGGTTAAGCAAAATGGATTTATTATTACCTACAACTTAAAAATATTAAAGCTTATGAGAGGAGTTATAAAATAAAGTATAATGAAGCCTTACTTATAATATACCTAACTCTTATAAGGAAGCCAGTACAGCCGTGTAAAAATAACATTTTGCCAAGACCTTGAACAGCCCTAAGCAGGTGCACCCGAGCATGCACCTGCCTAGTTATATGTTGACCTATAAAAGCAATAATTAAATAATTTATCCTCCAAGGCTCTAACAAATTATACCATAGATGTGGGTCAAATAAAAAGGAACATCAGGGTTCCACAGTTCCAATTCAACTGGATAACTTAAATGTATCTAATTACAAACCCTTCTTTATTTTGACAGGTCCTTCCTTACTGATTTGTTTCTGCTTGCTTACGTAATATGTATTTTACTATGAAAAATGAAATTTTGTTAGATGAGTAAGTTATGGATGTTCCGCACTGAGCCAATAAAACTCTTTTTTATCATATTCCTGGCCATCCATATTTTAGAAGATTTTAAGAAATTAGCATTTGTTTTCTTTTAAAACAACTCAAATAGCAACCCCACGAGTTCTGCAACAGCCCACATTTTTAAACCCTGTCTATAATTATAGTAAAACCATCTGTTATTTTATGCATGAGCAATTCGTCATAACGTATTTTCATGTGAGGTGGCACCTGCCTGGCAATTTGAAATGGTTTTGTTTGACATTGAGCACTGTTTTTATTTTATGCGGAACCACATAACCTTCGGCTTCGAAACAAAGGGTGCTAAATGGTATACAATATACTTACCCAACATACATACAGCTTGACCAAGATACCCACGTATTATGTTATACGCATCACTGCGGACTCTACAGGAAATGGGATATTTATGTTAAAATTCGAAAAAGCCATCGTTTTTACCTCTTTCATAAGCAAGCTACTTAGTACTTACTTTGACATACTTACGTACATGGGCAGGAATAATATCATAAAGGTTAATTATTGCAATACTTTTATAGTTTTTGCCTATGTTTAAATATAGCCAAATGATAATTTCTATCATTATCATCACTGAGCATAACCCTAAGCCACTGCTGGGGTTAAGAATTAAGAGAGAATTCGTTTCCATTGTCCATCACTAAATTGCGCAGTTGTTCCATGAAAAGAGCCTCACGTTTTATGGAAAGTTCCCGACCGGTTCAATTTGCGTCGCAATTCAAACTTCCGCCCCATACGCCGATTTACTTCTTAACCCAAAGCAATAGTGGTCAAAATGCGTAAATTAAAGCCAGGGTCTGCAGCATGTGTTACTCAAGCTCCCCCATGCACCTATCCACCTGGTAAGAAGTAAGAATAAAATTGGGTCACACATTGCGTAGGTACTTATCCTGAATTCCCTTTATAAGAGGACCGGTTCTGGAACATAAGCACACAAGTTTCTTTTGATAGTTTATCCCCTTCAAACACGTGCGCATGAGAATTGCCTAAGACTCCGATTCGATGAATGGCGTATTTATTCACTGTTTTCCGAGATGCGTATTGTTTGAGGGGCGCTTAGCTTTTATAAAAGTGTGCTTAGATTATCCGGGGGGGGGGGGGGGTTGGGTTGTTTAGAGAAATAAATGTCCTTAGCACAAGCTCTTATAGAGTACCTTACTGATGAGGCTATTAAGTTATGAATAAGTATGTCAGAACATAGATACGTAGGTTCAAATTTTTTTTTATCCTTATATTACCTAATTTAGTAGATATAATAAAGATATATAATTATGTTAAAAAACATGATTTTTTAAATTTAGTCATCATCATCAGTGGCCTCTTTCATCTATAAAAGATGATGTAAGCAGCATCCGTTTATGAGTATACCTATGAGTTTATGAGTTAGTAAATTTAGTAGGTAAGTAAGAACTAGTATTAAAAGGATTATAAGGAAAATAAAAGATATTTTATTAGGTAGGTTTAGGAGGTATAGATAGGCACCTACTTACTACATACTTTATAATAACAAACATACCTACCTACATAATAACAAACATTATTTTTTAAATTATGTACTTAACTAAAGTATGTAGTTTTAACTAGTTAAAAAAAAGTACCTACTACTTACCTACATAAATAAAAATATAAAAAAAATTTGGGCCTTTGGACCTTTGTTCTGTTTTGTGAAATAACAAAACCTAGACCTAGACCTAACCAAGAGTGAAATCCCATGACGATACTAGGTAGAGTACCTGTATAGGTAGGTACCTACTAGGTAGGTACTTAACTTACCAATACGTACTAACTATCGCTCCCGCCCCGCAACCCGCTAAACTTACACAACCCGCATTATTTGCGGAAACCAGTAACAGTAATATATTAATAGGTGATGTAATGATGCGATAACCTTTATTTTAGATTACTACCTACCTACCTTGCTAGGTACTTTCTCCAGTGCCCGTATTAAATCCGTAGGAAAAGAATTTTTGATTTGTATCTATACCTAAGGTACCTAGGTCCCTACTTAATTACTAATAATTCTAGGTGTTCGCCGCAGTGTTTGCACATTTTGCGGTTTCAGCAACGGTTTTAGAAAACCGTTGCTGAAGTGTTGAACTTGAACATCCCGCTTACTCTTCCCTATCCGCTGTCGCTTCCGCTTTCGCGCGAAAGTGAAAATTCTGCTACGCACTTTCTCCCCACCGCCGCCGACTGCGCTCGCCCCGCCCCTCGCTGCACCCTCCCGCACCCCGCGCAGCGCAAGGTCAGCCCCGCAGCCCACGGCCGCTTGCAGGCGGGAAGGGAAGCGCGGCACGGCGGCAAGCGACGCTCTTGAAATTTCGCTTTCGTTCACTCGCGGTTATTAGTCGGCCGCGCGCGCTCCGGCAAGCATGTGTCTCGCGTGACGTGCTCCATTATTCACACGCTCGTTTTCGTTTTCGGGATGGCGCCTCGTCGACAGGGCGCGACGGGCGAACGGGAGACGGAGGAGCCCCGCGGGTGCTGCGTACCCGGCGAGTGCCTGCGCCCTCGCGAACCAGTGCGCGCTGAGGACGCGGTCCGCGTACTATGCAACAATGACACGTGCGTTGCCGGCCGGTATATGCACAGAGAATGCTTTGATCAGTGGGAGGTTGGGGTGCTATCTTATCTGAAGTCCTGCGGGCGAGCTCGTTCGTGGTCGGAGAGGCAGAGGCATCAGAATCTGTGGACGAAGAAGGGTTACGATTTGGCGTTCAAGGCTTGTGGCTGTCGTTGCGGGCGCGGGCATTTGAAGAAAGACTTAGATTGGGCGCCGCCAGGGTTTGGGTTGAAGGTTGAGGAGGAGAAGAAGCGTCGTCGTCGGGCGCGGTCGGGGCGGACGCCGGCGGTGATGGACGCGCGCTCGCGAGCCTTCAGCCTGTCCTCCTCAGAGTCCTGCTCACCGCCATCAAACTCCTCGGATTTGTCGATCAGCCCCACACACGCTCCCAACCTCGCTGTTAGTCCGGCGAAGAGAATTTCTAAGCACGAGCTGGTTTCTGACAGGATCAGGTGAGTTTTTTTTCATTTCTTATAAGATTCATGTTGGATATGATAAAATTAAATTAGGTACCTACCGACCGACCTCTTCCTTCTAGGTAGGTACCTATTATAGGTACCTAGGTATATTATGTAGGTACTTAATGCATTAAATTTGGGTGCCACGAAACATGACGCCGCCGTAAGCCGAAAAGTAATTCTGGACCCAGCTTTTGTTCTTTGATTTTATGGAATGGCATAGGTATTTTAATTTTTTTGAAAAAAAAATCTGCCGCTACTTAGGTAAGTATTTAGAATTATTCGTGTTCTTTCACATGTACCTATTCTGACATTCATTATTATTATCGTTTTAAAATTTCATAGGATTTAGGTGCCTACATTATTATTTTTTTGTAATAATTTCATGAAAATACCTACCTACTCTGGTTTTGCAGAACAAAAAAGCAATAAGAACAATTTGTGAAATATTTTAATTGTAATGCCAAATACATAATGCATAGCGCGTGTAAAAGAACACGAATAGAAATTAAAAAAAAAATCAAAAAAGGATAAAACGGTAACATATAAATGGTCAGCAAATTACTTATAGAGGTTTTGGTCAGCCGGAAAATTGATTTTGTCAGCAGAAACTGAATTGATCTGCATCTAGTGGTCGGCTAAAATGACTAAATTGGTCACCAAGTAATGCGACATTGGGTATGTAATTTTTTTACGTTTTTTAGCTTTCCAACAAGGTACATACAGCGGTCTAGAGTATTATCAGAATTCATATTTTCAAAAATGTTTCGTAAACTTCCATGTGTTTGACTGAAAATTCAAACCACGACTAAGACATTCTTGGAACAAAAAATAACTTCAATACTCTAAATTCAAGTCGAAAACAATATCATTGTCCCTTTTACCTATCAATCAATTAATCAAAAAATAGTAGATACCTAATTACCATATCTATTTTGGTAGTAAGCCACATGTGTGTCGTGTTGCTTGACATAATCAATGCAGTGAATAAAAAAATATCATAGGTACCATTTAACAAAAGGGCTCTTGCTTCTATACAGCATCGAAAAGCAAAATAGCAGATCTTGTTTTTGTAATCTCATCATTGTCAGTGCTCCGTGATTTAATTCAGATGGAAAGTGTATTGAAAAATGCAAGGACTACGTATTTGAGTGTTACAGTTTCGTATTTTATAAGAAAAATAATTATTTAAGTAAAAGTTTTTTGATAAAAGTCTCCTTATTAATCTTATACATGAATGAAGGTGATTATGGGTGATTCTCTGTAAGGATGTTTTTTGCTGTCCCAGGCATTTTTTTATGAGAAAACTTGTTATTTTGTTACTAAAACAAAATTATTACGAAAGTAAAAAAACATTTCTATTTGGAGCATTGAAAACTAAAATGAAATATATTATGTATTTTTTGCTATAAATCCGTAAACCACCGAAATAACAGTCCCCTGGGCTGTCCCATTCAAAAAATTTAAACTTTAAGATTAAATTTTAAGTTATTCGACCTTAATGTATAATTTGTTCCATAATGTTTATAAACTTAATTAGTTAACTAACAATCCTCTTCAATAAAAAGCACCGATAATTAATTTGTTTCATTAAATTCATTAAACCAATGTTTGTCCCAGGCATTTTAAGAACAGTCCCCTGCCAGAAGATCAAAGCAAAAAAAATCCAGCATGTTATTTTACCTTTTGTAAGGTTTATATGAACCTGACTAGCCTGGACTTAATAACGGTAGGGCTGTTAGCGCTTTATCGCCATTTTATTTAGTGTCAAAGCACCGTTTGTGCTGGAAATATGTGTCTGGGCCACGAGAAACTCAGTCCCCTGGCAACTATTTTATTTATAAATTATTTATGAAATTGGATCCATAAGTCTTAATATTATTCTAATTAATGTAAACATTTATTGAGAAAAGTTGAATGCATTGAAATAGTTTGCTTGATTTTTCTCAATTTGATAAAAAAAAACAGTGCCCTGGCAAACAGTCCCCTGCTTGTTATGTTATATGGCAAAAGATACACAAATATTGAAAAAGCAAAAATTTAATCGGCTGTTCATATATTATGATGATTAAGCTGATAGTTTTGTAGCCCTTGTTAATTTGTTTTCTAATAAAATCAAAAATAATTTGGTCGGACAATTTTGTACAGATTTAAGACGTCCGTCCTTACAGAGAATCACCCATATCTAATAATTTAATAAATTATAACGTCAAAAAAATGAAAAGTCATTTTTCACACCGTGCAGGACATTAGGCCATTTTTTCTAATTTTTTGGCCTACGATTTTTTTAGCTTCGAGTTTTGCTTACCAATATTAAATATTAAATCAGTGAAGATCCACAACCTTCATTTTATTTCAGAAATTAAAAAAAAAAAACATTCAAAATTAAAGCGAAAAAGTCCTGTCACGGTAATTATTATCCTATATCTTGTCCTGGTAACATTTCTTACAGGCATTACAGAAACATTCCGCAACATCGAGTTTCGCTAGTGTATAGTTAGTATACCTTGGTATAGGTAGGTACCTAGTAGGTACTAGGTAGGTACCTTCCTATCTAGTTCGCGGTAACTGGTTAGTAGGTATAGGTACCTAGACAGACATAGGTACCTTCTAGGTATACGTATACCTACCTAGGTAGGTGCCTACTTCGTGTTTAGAAAATCGGGTTTCAAACCGGCTACCTAGCCCTTCGCTGTTGAATTTAGATAAGCAAACCCAGTTACACTACACCTTACTCGACCATGTCTGCACTGCACCTTCTATTTTAGCACGATCTAGAACTAGGTGTACCTACCTACCTAGGTCTAGGTATTTATAACTAGTACCTAACCTACCTATTTAGGTACATTATATACCTACCTAAGTAGGTAGGAAAAATTATAGAAATTAAAAAAAAAAATCTAACAGAACTCAGATATATTTTTAGAATTTTAAAATTGCTCTTGTTTAGAAAATATTACTAAGAAGTATGTATTTACCTATTTAGTTGTCACACATAAAAAATAAAATAGGTAGGTACCTCCCTATTATACTTACTCCACTCAGATTTGATGAAATATTTGTAAACAAATCACGACAAAATAACTAAAAAACCACTTGCTTGCAGGATTAAAAAAACAATTGATTTAAATCACATGATTTAAAAAAAACATTGTTCTGTACCTACCTATATACCTAATCGTTTCTTGAATAGTCGTGTATTAAAAAACATGTACCTATTTTATTTTAAGCAATCAAATAATATCGCAAAAATTTTCGACTTCGACGGGACTTGAACCCGCATCCTTCCCTCAGTACGGGAATGTGCTAACCAACTACACCACGAGGTCAAGTGACTTAGTGACGTCGAAAATCTTTGGGACTTCCTACTGTCTCTAGCGCCGTTATCACTCTATTTTATTTTTATTACACGGCGGTTCAAAAAACTAAAGTAATGTTTTCAGCGATCCTGAATGACACCGACTGTGACCGGCTCTAGATAAAAAAAAAATGTGGGTACCTAGTGATGTACCTACGTATTTATAAAAAAAAAGTAAGTAAAGGTAGGGGGCGTAGTCTTGTTATAATTTTAGTAAAATACTTAGGTAAGTTATGGGCACTATGAGATAAAAGTCAATAAGGCGCTTATCAGGGAGAGGCTTGCGTCCAGCAGTGGACCAATATAGGCTGTTGAGGTGAGGGAGGAGGTGAGGTAAGTACCTAGATAATTTTTCCGATTTAATGATAAAAATGTACCAACCAACCTACCTACCTGCATTTGAGTAAGTTACTTAGTGGGTTAGGTAGTTAGGTAGGAACCTACTCGTGTTTGTTTGCAATACTACTCCATTCTTTTTTGTTCTTTTATGTCCAGTCCAACCGAAAGTTGCTTGGAAGAGATGGAAATCAAAAATAAATGAACACGAGAAATACCCGTCAATCATCAAATTTACCGTGGAATATCTATAGCAAAAACCCTATTTTTATTTGAATACTGCCCTTTTGTATCGCGGCAACAGCGCTTCCCAAATTGGAAGCCCTAAAAATGCAATTTCACCGGCTTAATAAATTAACCGCACCGCTGCACAGCTGGTTTCCGTTTCCTGGCTAAAATGCGTTTTTCCCGAAATTATGGGGGTCCGGCCAACTGCTATGTACTTGCCAAATTGTCGTGCAAAAAGTTGGGCATGTGCGCAATTGCACAATGCACATTACAGGGTAAAATAGTACATCACATAAAGCTGGCCCGATTGTCTTTTGTTTTTACACCACGCTTACGTCACAAATCCAGGCCTCGAGTATACGAAAAACAAAAGGGGACCAGCTTTTAAAAAAAAATTCTATACCTTTGTTAGTGAACCATGCCTGTGCAATTTGCTGTAGTGATTGCTGCCTGCGTTTTTCCCTTTAATAAATTGTTCACTCTTTTTACCGGCCTTTGGCCTTTATCGGACAATTCAGACAGCCTATGAAAAAAATTGCGAACACAATTGTATACGTCGACCTGAATAAATCTCGAATCCAGCTAAATTCAATACGAAACTTCAAGAGACAACTCACGTCTAATTTTAAAGTTTATTTTGTTAGACTACGAAATTGAACATGTAAACATTAAATCCTAGAAAAAAACGCATAAAAAACATGCTAAAAATCACGTAGCATTACCCGTATGATTCACTAATCGTATAATATGCGTGGGAGTCGAATAACCTATTTTATAGTCTACATAGCTGATTAAACTGTAGGCGAGAATTAAAGTGACGTTATAAAAACTCAATAACAGTTATTATGTTGTAGTTATATCTGTTAACCTTGACACAGGAAAATTATTAGATAACTATTGGTTATTTATTGGAGAACAGTATTATGCAGGGTGCCACGGAAAGCCGAAAGGGGTGATTCTGGAAATCGAGGGGGTCAATGTTTGTTCTACGATTTTTTGAATTTCGCACCTTTTTTTACTTTATTTTACGTGTACTCTTACATTATTATTAAGTTTTGAAATTTCAAAGGATTTAAATCATAATCGTCGTTATAATTTCATTGCAAAACACTGGTTCTGAAAAACAAGCAATTAATTTGTGAAATATTTTGTAACGTAAATGTAAATGAACACGAAAGGAAGAGAAAACCACATTACTTTTTGTAAAACCTAATGTAATAAATTCGCAATTAAAAAAATCATGATTCACTAGTTGATTATTAGGGGGTCCAGAATCTCACCTCCTCGGCTTAGTACACCCTTTCCGTGGCACCCTGTAGAAAACGTACGTGAATGAAACAATATTTTTTAACGAGACGCTTATATATATTTGAATAAAAATATCACGCTTTTCTAAAAATGAAAAAACAAATGCTTGTATGTTCTAAAGTCGATCAATGACAAACAAAACATCGATTAAATCAACAGACAAATGAAGTATTTTATATGCGCAAACGCATCGTCCAGTCTAATAAAGAACATCGGATAATTATTTGCCTAGGAGCATTCTTCCATTGCTTATTGTTGTCTAGATGGATTTTGTGTCAGTAAATTAATAAATACCTAAAATGAGATCGGTATGAAAGGAAGTGTAAAACAAAATTAAATAACGAACGGTACTTTTACCTTTAAATTAATTTAATTTTTAATTAAAAATTTAAAAGCATTTTCTTTGATCAGTTGATTGATGAGTTAGATTTTGCAATACGCCGAGGAAAATCATGTTTTTGTGGAGTTTTTAATGGTAATTTCATATTTCAAGTGTGGATACAAAAATAATGATACATAACCGAAAAATCCCACGGTTCATGAAAGCAATTAATTACGTAAAACGATAATAATGAATTTTGAATTAAAGAATATAAACAAAAATCCTGTTGCTCGATTTCTGTTTAAATCGAGTCATGCTCGATAGCCCATTATAAAAGGCGCGCCCCCAAATAATAAATGGGTCTAGTTTGATTCTAGTGTTGTTCTCGAAACCGGTTTTTCTACTAATTATAATGGTTTTATTATGTAACTAAATTAACCGCTTAAATTTATACGAAAAAAAAAACATTTACCTAAATTAAAATACAAAAAACACGCTCACCCGCGGAGAATAATTAAAAATATGCATAATCACCATAATATATAAATATAATATTATCTTTATCAAACACTAAACAAGCGAACTTTTGACACAGACAACAGATAAAAGCATGAAAAAATACTTGAAAAATCAAAACTTTTAAATATCGTATTCCAATTTTTAACGACCTAGCGGCTTGTGATTATTATTGTTTCAAATTACATCATTAGGTTTTTTATTGCCTTACTAAAAGCCAGTCTGATCATGTTTATAGGAACCTACTTATTAAATAGATTATCATCATCTTGGCCTTGATACAAGCCCTTGACTTCTCAAGGGCTTGTTCGCTTTGCTTACCTACGTTAGCAAAGCATCGTTATAAATAAGAATCCTGTTATAAACCTATATCACTAAATCACTAGTCGTTAAAAAGATAACCCATAACGATAGATCAAACCATCAGCATGATTATCTTGGCTTTTCCCACTTTGGGGTCGGCACAACAGGTTTTCTTCTTCCATTCGCTATCGTCATCTCAGCACTCACTCCTTTCTTACTCATATCATCTTTCACACAGTCCATCCATCTTTTCTTAGACCTATTCCTATCCACATTCATATCTAGCACTCTCTCTCTCTCTAATAAATAAATCACATTAATATTATAAATGCGAAAGTTTGGATGGATAGATGGATGGATGTTGGTACCTCTTCACGCCAAAACTACTAAACGGATCAGGCTGAAATTTTGCATACAGGTAAGTCTAACCCTGGAATCAAACATAGGCGACTTTTTATCCCATAAATCAGTTCCCATGGGATAGAACTAACCTCAAAACGTTTCAATAGAAACAACGCGTGCGAAGCCGCGGGCAGAAGCTAGTATAGGATAAAAGAAACCACTAGCAGGAAAATGCTGAGATAGTCATAGATAAAAGTATATAGGGTTATTGGAAAAAATTGGACAACCTCCCTAGGCTGGTATGTTATAGTACACAAAAGTTAGTCTAATAGAAGTCCGAAGAAACAAATTATTTACTTTATCTCGTTAAGTAGTACCCTCTTTTCACTCACAAAACAGTATCGTTGCTATTTAAACAGAAATAAACATATCCCTTAAGGATGCCGTCTCAGGCGCGACCAGTGATTCAGTCCGGCGAAGCGTGCAAGAGGGGAGCTCGATAAAGGGTAAACTGGCAGTCTTGGACTTTTAAACTGGGAAAGGCAAAGTTTCAGAACACTTTAAGGTGGTTGGTATAATCGGCTTTACCGCCCGTCCTCAGGGACTCACTTCGTGACGATTATTGACCACCTGTGGGCATTCTAAACTCCCAATTTTCTATTTCGTATTCTTATTGATCATCGGTTGGCCTAGTTTAACCTTAGTCACAATGCATTGTGCGTTAGTCATTAACTTTGCGAGTACCTTCTTGATAACCACAAAGTAACCACAAACTGTTGAACTATCTAAGTACGACGTTATATCCAGTGTGCATGCGCTGCTAGATAATGCTGTGTGAATTGTCCGGCATTATTTATTTATTACTAACGTTGGATGTTATACGTAGATGCTTCTTAATACAATACACATAACAACAAGATAGGTAACAAGTTATCGGTAAACAAGTTGCAATAATCAATAATATTGATTATTTTATTTATAATATGAATTCGAAATAGGAAAACTGCCGCGAGCAGTATAATACAGATAGGTGGGCCGATTTACCGTCAAAAACATAATATAAAATGTAATTCAAACAAAACAAGTTTGAGTGTCACATTTGACATTTTGGAGGCGCGCTGTTGAGATAATTCTGACATGTTATCGCAACGAGGAGCTTGTTTACTGCATTTATTTTGACATTTATGCCGATGACTAGTTTGTTTTGCTCTACTGGTTACTCTACCATAAAATAACAACTACCAGATTTTGCTCAAGGCGTTGCTCGTTTTCACAATTTATTTTCCTACGTATTCCAAACCATGTTCAACCCCGGAACAATAATAATTTGTATTAATTTAGGCATTGTTGTGAGACTTGTTTATCCGAGCTATTTCAAATGGAAGACCGGAGTCAACCTAGAAAGCGACTGCCTTATTTCTCAATAACCCTGTACATACGATCAATAAAATACAATATAGGTCTCAGACTTAAAAACATGACCCAGACCATTACGTTTTGGTACCCATAGTCTGTACAATGACAATTGGCATATATGAATGCGTAATTCGAATTCTTTATTCAATCACCGTCAATGAGTCAAGCTGTCTCGACACACTTGTGGTTTTGCACAAATGCACTCACGACAATGAATACAAGCATCGTGAAAGTTATGGTAGTTATTATTTATTTATTTATGGCTCTATTCACGCTTATGTCATCTTGCTTTGTAGAATCAACCTATTCTTTAAATGATATAATGATCTCACTCGATTCTAATTTGAACTAAGAACAGATTTTCAGTAGGTGCCTATGTATTTAAAATCTTCCTTGTCGTATCAGTCAGACACTGGCGAACCTGGCTTTAGATGGGTACATTGGTCTATTAAGAGTTTGAAAGTGAATTTACATCGTAAATGAAGAAAATTTTGCAAGTAAATTTTAATTCTTGTTACTCTAAATTCAATCTAAAGTAGGTAGGTACATAATCTGTTAAATAATCGTGTCTAATAAATCAGCCTACCCGTAGACAATTTAAATTTAAGAAACTTGTCTTGTCCTTGGTATGTTTTGCTGTAAAAAGGTCACACACAACTCGCAGCAATTGCCCATGTCTGGTTGGGTTTCCCTTTGACAGGCAGCGATTTCCGTTCCCACTTGTCAGCTTGCCTCGTTAGTTCTGTTTTTAGGGCGTGATCGGACATTGCATTGCATGCCATCAAATGCATGTGAATTGAAAAGCGACACGAACCAGGGCCTTTTACATCATCATGAATGTTGCAACACTGGCAACTTTGCAAATGCAATCATGACTGATTCAACGATATAACAGGTGTTTTAGACCAGAATGATTTTAAGGTTTTTTGTTATTATAGTGCGTAACCCCACACTAAGGGTAATTCCTAAGAATCAGGTCCCGTCGAAGTCGAAAATTTTTGCGATATTATTTGATTTCTTAGGAATTACCCTTAGTGTGGGGTTACGCACTATAATAACAAAAAACCTTAGAATTAAGCTACGCGACACCTCTCGTCAAACGAACTAAATGTAACTTTAGTCTTTGAACAGGATTGGATAAACTTCAATGTTTCCCCTGTAGGTGGAGCTAACGGCGCTAGAGACCGTAGGAAGTCGCAGAGATTTTCGACTCCCACGTCACTTGACTTCGTGGTGTAGTTGGTTATCACATCCCCGTACTGAGGGGAGGACGCGGGTTCAGGTCCCGTCGAAGTCGAAAATTTTTGCGATATTATTTGATTTCTTCAGAATGATTTTGTTGTCTCTCTCTCTCTTTTGGTTAAATAGGTATTGCTTGATAAAAAGTGAGAATAACCCTTTGGCATAGCATCGCAGACGACCTTGTCCTGCCGACAAACTAATCAAACCACCAGTAATCCTATATTTGTGCATTTGCAACGCTCAAAAAAAGCCGTGTCGCGTCATTTTACATGTAAATCCACGTGATTATGCATAGTGGAGTCATATGAAGATATATTTACGTGTGTATTGTGTGCAGTGCATTGTTACGCGTGTGGGCTCGCACCACACCAGTCCAGTCTTCCCAATCTTCAATACCATACAACAAGAGTGACTGAATCATACTTAGTCAGATTTTACGGTGTAAAATGACAAATCTGAACGATACTGGACGTTTCTGTCTTGTCGGCAATCAGGGACCCTGTGCCAGGGGCAAACTACAATTATCCACCCCAGATATCGACCATCGCAATTAGCAAGGGATAGTTGGTTAGCGCTTTAGTTCAAAGTTGACAGATAAAAGCAGTTGCTGACGATTCGGAGCAAGGAATCAATATTGAAATCCCCCTCTCTGAACGGTTCGCGTATTCAGTCCGTGCCACAATACCTCAGTCGAATCGATTCAACCCTAAAATGCACTTCGCCGTTGAAAATATTAATGGCCCTCGCATGTGTTAGAGTTCACTTTTCAATTTATTTTTAGCTGTGCACTTTCAGGCACTTAGTCCCCGCCTGAAAAACTGTTCTCCTTCTGTCTCTATCCCCATAATACATAGGTCCAACTAAATGCTTGGGCTTGCTTGACAAAGGTTGTGCTAAAATAGTACTCCATAACAGTTACAAATTTAGATTCGTGGTCGTGATGATCATCTATTCCTCTATGTCGGTTGCAAGCTGCATAACATACCCGTCGCCACTTCAACTTGCTGACTCTGAAATGTATATGAAGCGTGTGGATATTTTATAGTCACGTCCCATGGTCAACTGAAGCTCATTGCACAGTCAAGAGACGGAGCAGCGACAATTCAGAGCGAACTATACATAATTTAGCCATTAATTCTCAAAATGACTCGAAGTTCTGTGCGCCAGACGAGGCTGACCGTTCCTTGTAATAGGTTTGCTTCGAATGCAACTTCAAATACAGTACCTATTATCTGATGCAGCTGATGCGATCGGATTAGATTCTATTACAGAAGAACTTGAAGCAAAAATAAATTGAGCTCTCTATGTAATGCATCAACGTCCAAACTAAGTCCCCAAACAAAATAAACGAATGCTAGTTTGCAGTACAGCGGGAGAAAGTTCGGGTAGGTTCAGGGACGAAGGGCTATTTACGGCTCGCGGCGGGCGATCGGCGATGCAATTAAAATTGTAAGCGAAGCTTTATACTCCTGAGCTAAATATATGGCGTTCCGTGTTACCGAGCGGTCTGAAAGCCATCGCTTTTGCTCCAGCAATCATAAGCAATTTGCACGCAATTTCAAAAACATATTGACTACCTTTTCTGCCTGATGGATATTTATGGTTTTATAAATCCTAATAATGAAATGCAACTAAAATTCTACTCATTCAATACTGCATCCTCGTATTGCTATCGTTTTATGATGCTCACACGCAAATATACGCAAGCCCCTTAAGTAGTTTACTCAACTAAACTTTCCTCTGAGGATACGATTATCTTTATCACCATCTACATTTTAGCGCTTCGCCTATTTCCCTAAAGGGCAGTCGTTTCATATCAAGTTATGACAACATTTCGAAAACACCTTTGGCAACAAGCCAAATCGGTGTACAGATTATCATGTTTTAATTTTGCGACTGGTTGAAACCGAAGCTTTTGTATTTGTATTACTGACTGAAACAAGATATTGTAGAGAATTTATTGTCATCATAACTGGCATCGTGAGTAGTTTAGTAAAGTTCAGTAGTTTAGTTGCGTTTTAGTTCGAATTGTTGAGCTCGAATACTATTGCGTTCATTGTCCCTTTCAAAGGTCACATCTGCTGTACAATTGCTTGTTCGTCGAGTGTCCCTTAAGATACTTGCCTTCCTTATGTATTTTCAATAGCTTTTAAAAACGATTTCTGGTTGGTGGAGTTGGTAGATGATGCCTCATGAATATGAAGTTAATTTAAATTATTCATGGGCAGTACAAAATCCGAGTAAACGATTACTTGACTGGGTGGCAGGACGAATATTGATTTCGTCTTTTCCTTTATATCGAGAATCAGTCATAAAGTTGACATACTTAGTCCCTTATTTTAAGTTAATATTCTTAAATGTACCTAATCAACACCGTTGCCCTCACCAAAACTACCTACAGATGTGCTTAGAAAATTATATTTTTGCAACTTTCTAGCTCTTGCTCCCGAATCGACAATATTAAACGCCAAAGTTTCAATTATAATGTAAGCGCCAAGCTTGAATTTCTCATAGCAAGTCTCGAGGGGCTTGTATGTCGAGGCAATATTTCATCTGCAGGGCTTGTTTTACGAGCTTCGTCTGACTTTTGACTCTGTGCGAAGCTTTGTTCTGCCATCGTTATAACCACAAATAAAATTAATTACTCTACCGAAACGGGGCAGTGAAAATTATTTGTTTTGTACCTCGGTGAATATAAAATGCATGGACATAATTATTGAGATGTTTGGAGAAAACAGCGATTTACAATTATTAGTACCTACAACAAGATACTTTGTTTTATATTGGGGCAGAAGCCTTTATTCACAAAGAAAATTACAGTAGTATGTATTTACAGTTGAAACAATTGAGCAAACTGCAGACTGTTGCAAACAATCTACAGGTAGCTCAACTGATCCATATCAAAACCAGTCGGAAGCGTCCCCATGACGCTGGCTGCATTGCCACGCTGTATGGCAATGCTGATGCGCTGTGCCAGATACTCACCAGCTCTCGGGTCACGTGTCGCTTCGACCAGACAGTCAGATATTTTTTAAAAACCCGAAGATACTTTCTTGTATTAATATTTTTGTTTGGTCCCTATAATTGTAGTCGTTTCCACGTTACCGAGCAAAAACGACCAAACTTCAGTTCTATTGTACAAACATGAAGCCCAATAGTGATACCTTCACGTTGCATTGTTCCTAAAATCCTTGACATTTTGTAAACTCCACAGTCCTTCCGACCACTCTACTCGGCACTTCCATAAATTAACTTTCCATTAAACAGGGCTAATGAAACTGCAATCCCCGACTTTAATCTAAAAGCAGTGTAAAGCATATTGATATTCGCTTTCACGCTTTCATTTTGCGTGAAATCTTTGCAATGTGTAGCTGTTGGCCTATTTGTCATCAGATAAATCTCATAGTGTAAACGGCTAGGTCATTCTTGCCCTATCTAGATAGCTTTCTAAAGTTAGCTCGTCTATTGTTTCGTGCGATTCTGTTTTGTTAGATCGATAAATTAAGTACCTATTTTTTTAGTTTTCGTATAATTCCTTGTGGGATATGAACATGATTTCCAAGTCTTGTATTACTTCAAGTGTCATATTATAAGCTTTCAATACGAAAGTAATAGATCTTTCACGAAGTTTAACGGTCCCATTGCCAGCGATATATATTCTGCAAATAGCCTACAATAGCCCTAGGATGACGTCTGTGCCCGGCAGATTTATAGTAACGTTGACTCGATATGATTATGCCCATAGACAATTAATAGTATGGGTTCTAGCTTATCACCTTGACTTGTACCCTGTGTATAAGATATACAACATTTCGGTTGTTACAAAGCCTTTTATTTTAGACTTGTTAGTTTCCAGCTCCTAAAATTTGCCTAGTAGGTACTTACATATAATATGGTTTCATTCATCACCCAATCAGCGCTACAATTGTAAAATCTCATAAATCTGACTGAATAACTCATCGATTTCCGGGGATTAATTGCGTAGTTCATGAAGTTAACCAATTTAATATACAAAGATGTACTAATAAAGCTGTGCTAAGTATATGGCTGAATGATTAACATTTCCCAGTAATAGTACCTACTTTACCTAGCAATTTAAACTCAGAAAACTATTCAATGAAGACACATATAGTCACAGATGAAACAACGTCTCGGTCGAACAGGGAACAATTATACATTTTGCCTGTTGTTTCTTTTAGGTATCTTTTGCCTATCATTGGTGTGCAAGTGATAACTCTGAAACACGGGCGATCTAGGCATTTTACTAGTTCGTTACATAACTAACCTTCCCCAACAAGTGCGCAGTAGTCAAAGGTTGACTATAACTATTATACCTTCATGTTCGTGAAGCGGTATAATATATTGTTATCACTCACGTGTTGGTACTTTGTAGTTTTATGTTGTGGTAATTCTGTGAAATCGTGTTTCGTTACAATTTTTTACTTTGTTAGAATATCAAGTTTCATATATTTTGTTAAATTTATTTGATTTGACCCCAACTCTTCCCGCGGGTATCGTAAGTGACGACTAAGGGATATCTACCAGGGAGCGGGCAGCAGCGGCTCCTGCAGAAAAATTCTTCCACCTAATGCGATCCTCAATCCGCATGCCCAGCGTGGCGATTATGCATAAGCTGTAGATGGAGATAGATATATTGATTGATGTAGCTAATATCAGGTGCTTTTTTCAAATGTTTGGTTCGGCACAACCATTTTGACTATTTTATTTGTACATTATTTTTGTGCATTTCAAATTGTTTATAATAAATCAAACAGAGTTAATGAGACATATCAATGAATGTAAATCTTATCGGCATTCGATTGATGGTCAATAGAGCACATAATTCACTTAAGAACCCTTTGGCACTAAATAATACTATAAAAAACCTCAAAAACGACCGTCGAAAAATAACTTGATCTTATCTACGCGCAGTCAAATAGAAAATCCAGTAGAACAGCCGTAGTCTTCACAATTTATCAATTTTACATTTCATTGAACATTTTGAAAAGACTAATCAAATAGTGCGATGTAAATTTATGCGATAGTGTTTTGTTTTAGCCGGATCCTAGGTTAAACTTTTGTATGAAAACAAAAGACGATGTGCTTTGTAGGGTGTGTTGTAGGTGTTTGTTAGATCATATCATACGTTGTATTGTGTTAGATTAAAGATATGCATACTTAATCTTACACAAAACCAAACAATACTTTAAAGCTTTTGATTCAAAATAAATACAATTTAAATCCATTCGGCCTGGCCTGATTAGTCAAAACAGCAGTAAGTATACATAAAAAAACTTGTTGTTTTTATAGCATTATTTATTATGTAATGGTTCCCACACTGCGCCACGCCGCTAAAATAACACAATTTATTGCGCAATGTTATTTGTTTTCTTTTATTTGGACGCCATAAAGATGCGGCCATGTTAATTATAAATTCAAATTTAGAACTCTTTAGTTTTGTATAATTGGGGCCGTTGCAATTGACTGATATGGGTTAGAGATACATAGATGATAATATTACTTCTCTATCACAAAACAAAAAGATAATACTATCGCTAAAAGCGATCTCTTCCAGGCAACCTTCGTACGGAAAGGATCGGTTAGTATTAAAACGGGTTAGTATTTAAGATATTTTAAATTGCAATTTCAACTGTATTTTTCCTTGATTGTACCGCATTTACCGGTTGTTATAAAGGCAATATCTGCTCTAGCATGCAGACCTCTTCAGACCTTTGACATTTAAACAAGTGCTTGTTATCTTTAACGAGAGGTGCAATTACAGTAAATAAACATAGCGAACTAAATTCCTAGCTTATCCAAAAGGGCGTAAAGCTTATCTTCGCTTTACCTGGTTTTATTGGTTAATTAAATACCGTGTTTATACTAATAATTATAAGCACTATAAAATTAGCGTGTACGAACGTGCAATTATACTATATTTCAATCACTGTCATGGAGTTGTGTTCTTTGAACGTTTATTTAGAAGGTAAACAAAAAACATGTCATGGTCATAAAAATGGATCAGTTAATTATGTATGTAGGTAAGTACCTACTTAATTTTGGTGTTTTTTATGCTGATTATCCTATTAGGAAAACTTTTTTTACCATCGGAACTATCATAAGTGGTCAATTCAGCTTAGACGTGTGCGCCGCGCCGACCCGCCGCCGCCGCCGGCAAATTTTCCACGCCGCCGCCGCCGATCGGCCAATCGGCGTGAAATCGGCGTGGAACGTATTCTTTTAGACGCTTTGAAAACTCCCTTATTTGATTGATTATTACATTGTCTGACACCTGCTACCTACAACCAAGTTGTAGTCAAAGAAGAAACCGCGCCGCGCCACGATGTCAAAGGGTGCCGCGATGTCAAAGGGCACCGCGAACTGAACGGTATCAAAAGTCGCCGCTGATTCAGACAGATACAGGTGCCCACGGAATTAGAAATTAGGACAATTAATCAGAAATTATTAGAACTTAATATTTATTTTCTAATTCCGTGCAGGTGCCGATATAAACTTGCAGAGGACACTGTAGGAAAATAAACTTTATCAGATATCAAGAAAATTCCACTAGAAAGATTCAGACTAAATTTATATTGCAAAAATTGCATTTAATTATTTTCAAAACCTTACGAAGTTACCACGAAGGCACAAGGACACACTGTAAGGGGTACGAAACGTCAGGGTTTTAAATATTTTTCAATTTCGTAATTGGCTTTCTAAATTCGGAAGCTCAATTTCGAAAGTTCGAAGTTAAGACAGAAAATGTAACTTTTATTCTCCTGTCCCTTTATACATAGAGTTAGAATCGGAAAAGTGATTTACCTAATCCAAAACATACGAAAATACTTTTATTACCTACACACATTAAGTGTCACCGACGACGCGCTTGCACTGCACGTATGCATCGAGCGCCCGTCCGAGTCGTATCGCTGAAGCCTGGCAGAGAACTGGTTAACCTACTTCTATAATTTTACGTTGTTGTAATTATCACAGATCATGATAATTACAATTGAAACAAATGAGATAACTACAGACTGTTGCAAACAATCTACTGCAGGGATTGATACGGGGATTGTTGTCTAGGGTAGAATAGAGAAAAATTACGTCACTTTTGTCAACGAATGCGTAAATTGTTTGAAAGTCAGTCCTTTTACTTCTATAATGTACGCAATGTATGACGATGCGAAGTCGATAATGTCTATTCTACCCTAGATAATAATCTCCGTGCTTGGCCTAGAGTAGCTCAAATGATCCATATCAATACCAGTCGGAAGCGTCCCCAAGACGCTGGCTGCATTGCCCCACTGTATGCCTATGCTGATGCACTGCGCCAGATACTCACCAGCTCTCGGGTCACGTGAAACCAGAAGAACCAGAGGTCTCGAATCCAAGGGGAGTAAATGTGTAGGCTCTGTCGAGACCTGCATGTTTGCGCCTCTTGAGATCCTCGGCCAAATCTTCCCCCGCACCTGCCCTCACGGATGTCCTCGGAACATGGGAAGGCGCTAGTGTGTCGACGCATGTAGCGTCCCACACGATGGGCCTCCCCAACTCCCATGGGATGAGTGTCATACCGTCGGGCCTCTTACCATCGTCACGCAACAGACCATTCGGTTTGAGAATAGCTGGTACGTTAGCGATGACAAAGACTCGCCGGATGATGTCGCCGGCTGGCATGGCGAGATATCCGACCGGCGGCCCTAGTACACGATAATCCGTGATGATCAAGCTGCACACGACAGCAATACCGCACTGGCATTGGCATTGATGAGGCGCGCAACATCTTCTTGCACCCAACCGAAGACTTGTTGCGATACGGAAAGTTACGGGATCCAATAAAGTACCAGTGTTCTGACTCCCATTTACTTATTTAAATGTATTACATTTTACGTTAGTTGATAATAAACCCCTAAAAAAGTTAGGGCATCCAGCGTTTTGCCGCTGAGAGTGCTCCTCGGGCGGTTACAAATGTAGCCAGCCGCTGAGAAAACTCTCTCAGCTTCAACACTGGTCGCATTTCACTCTTTCATAGAACGCGTGCGTTCCGCGACTGCGTAAGGTGCCTTGTATGCGTGGGTAAATAATCGAAACAAAAAAATTAGAGAGTTCGAATTTGTGGCCACCAACGAACTTAAAAAATGGCCAAAAAGGCTATGAACTTCGAATTTACGAAACTTCGAATTTTCGAAATGCACCTCCTAATGTACTCGAAAATTATAATAATGTACCTATATCAGTTATCTAGTATAGTACCCATAACATAACACAAGCTCTGCTTAGCTTGGGGCTAGATAATGCTGTGTGAATTGTCCAGCATTATTTATTTATTACTTATACCTACACGCCGATTTCACGCCGAAATCACGCCGCCGCCGCCGATTTCAGGCCGGCGCGCCGCCGCCGATCATTTTAACGTCGGCGCACACGTCTAATTCAGCTACAACGAGATTCGAAAATCTCATTTAAACTTAATCGAACCGGTTGACATTCTATTCACTTCTATTCTGTGACTCGTGACTCCTATGAACTTCAAACTAGTTTCGACGACAAAGACTGTTGTTATATCAATCTAATGTCGACGCCGAAAAGCGGAAACGTAGTAACCAACACCCAAGTCAATTTTTTTTTATTGGATATTCGGAATCAGAAAAAAATCCCGCGTCGAATGGTCTAACTCCCGTGGCTCTACGACCAATAGAAAATTTTGTACAGCGTTGAAATTCACCCTATTTTTTTGAGGGACCACCTAAGCATTTGCTGTAAATAGCATAAAAAAATGTTCTTTTCGAACATTTTGCATTTACAACAATTCACCTTTTGCAAAGTATATGATCGCGGTAGTTACAGCGCTGTTGAAACTTTGAGCAATGCGGGTTACAGCGTTTCTGCTTATAAGAAAATTGAAACGCACCACGCTTACTACAATTATAATATAATAAATTATTATTTGTCGTGGCTTACTACAGTTCTTACAAACACCGAGATTAGACAGTTATCAGTTACGCTAATTTAAAAAGTCTAAATTCGTAGGATTTTCGTATTTATGCCCTTTAAAGTACAGTTGTCGAATATTGATCATGGGGATTTACCGCTATTAAATTTGCGCTCGCGCCTGTGTGGCTTGCGGCTTACGTCCCGCTCCGTCACTACGCGACCGTCAAGAGAGTGTGTTGTGTTTGCTGTAAGTGAATTTTTACGCGTGAGAGGAGATGTTTTAAAACGTAAGTTCAAAATTAACCCTAAATTTAAAAATAAATAAATCATTAAAAAGTTTACAAGTTTTTTAGAAGTATGCTTTGTTTATTAAATTTGATTTTATTTTTGTTTTAATTAGAATAAGGGTTACAAGCTTCTAAGGTTTTGTAACATTTTGGTATTATTAATTTTAAAGTGCCAATAAATAAGGTCATTCTATTTTTTTTCTGGGCAATAGACCATCGTTTGACCGCAATCTCACCTGACGGAAAGCGAGGATGTCGCCGACGGTGTATCACGAAGGTCGAATAGATACCTATTCACAGAAGCAGGAAGCGAGTTCCATTCCTTAGCAGTGCGGATAATGAAGGTGGAGGAAAACCGCTTAGTGCAAGTGGAGGGTATATGAACCAGGTAGGGATGGTATTGCGCTGTGCGTCTGCTTTTTCTGGAGTGGAAGGGGGATGGTGGGATCCGGTCACGTAGTTCCTGTGAGCATTCTCCAAAATGTAGGATCTATAAAGGATCGAGAGTCTTGAACACCGAGACTTTGGACATTAGTCTTTGCAAGGTGCTGCTCGTCAATGAGTATGAAGGTTCTTTGTTCTATCAAGTCCAAGGCTGCAAGCTGGAACTTGGCCGAGCCGTCCCAAACATGGCAGCAATACTCTAAACCAGATCGAACCTGTGCTTGATAAAGAGATAGAAATTTTTCCGGCGTGAAGTATCGCTTAACCTTATTTAGGATTCCTAGCTTCATGGCTGCTGTTTTAGCCTCAGACTCGATGAAGGTACCCAAGTTCAAAGTTGGGGTGAGAGTGACACCAAGGAGCTCCAGTTGATCTTTTTTAGGTACCGGTACATTCCAGAAAATGGGAGCCTGTACCAACAGACTCTTTTTATCAGAGAAGAGGCATGCTTGCATTTTCGTGGCATTGAAATTAACCTGACTGGCTTTGCCCCAATCCGAAACTGCCTTAAGGGTCAAGTTCAAACGCTGCACCATGCCTTCTCTTTGCGCCTGTATTTCATTCCGAATGGCCTTGGCATTGGAAAGGTACCTCTCCACTACGGGGCTGTCGTCTGCGTTCCCAATCATACCGGATACCAGCAGGTCGTTAATGTGCAGCAGGAACAACGTGGCAGAGAGTACTGTCCTCTGAGGTACCCCGGCGTTGATAGCCAATTGATCAGACGAGCAGCCGTCAACGACTACCCGAGGTCGCTGTCTTCGAGGTATGTCAGGAGCTTACCATTCAGGACACGCTCCATGCATTTACATAACAGGGAGGTGACTGATGAGATGGGGCTATAGTTCGTAGGTCAGCTCGACTACTTTTCTTGGGCACTGGCACATTAGCAAGCTTCCATGACTTGGGGACTTTATCAGATATCAAGGACAGGCGAAATAGTCGCGTAAAAATGGGAGACAACTCAGGAGCGCAGGACTTCAGCACCACAGCCGATATTCCTTCCGGAACACTAGCCTTGTTCACATCGAGACCACGCAACGTTTTGAGCACTTATTTTTGATGTAAGTGCATTTCGATCATCGAGGAAGGCTGGGTGGAGAAACGTTTGTAGGCTCAAGACGTGAAGCCTTTGCAAATTGAGTCACAAATAAATTCGCTTTCTCATCCGCAGCGCAGTGTGGGCCAGCGATCCGTCTGGGTTCAGCAATGGAGGAAGTGAAGGACGGCTAAAGTTAGCTTCGACGGATTAAGCTAACGAAGGCTTTACTGCTTGTTGGAAATGAGGCAAACCTAGCTCCCAGTAGGCCAATCTGGTCAAGGCGAGCCTTCCTTAGCGTCTTCATAAAGGACTTAGCGACTTTGTTGTAGGCTGTCTTCCTTTGTGATTTGTTTGAGGCTTTACTGTTCCGGGCGTCGACCCACGCAAGATAAGCCCTGTGTTTCAGCGCAGCAGCACTGGCACACGAGGAGTTAAACCACGGAGTAGTCCTGTCGGAGGGTGAAGCATCAATGTATGGAATAAAGTAGTCCATTCCACTTTTAATCACCCTCGTTACATCATAGGCACACGGCGACAGTTGGATCACAGGAAGTGAAGCACGTTCGCCGCCAAGGATAAAAAGCGAAGAAATGTCGTATCTCATCCCAGTGCTGACTTATATCGCCATACTCGTCTGCTACTCTTAGGAGCAGGATCCTGATTCTATACTTACATCGTTTTAATTTTACTATCCTCTCTAACTTTTAGCAATAAAGCCGTTTCAGTGCACCTAGTTACAAAAAATATTGCACTTAAGTCAAAATTAAGGTATTTGAAATTATTCTGATATGTAGTTACAGCAATTCCGCTTTATAAGAAAACACTTGATTTGCAGTCGCCCATACATTTTAGCATTGCATTTACAGCGTTTCTGCGTTTCAAAAAAAAAAGTACGATTGCTGTAACCCACATAAACATAGTTAAAAAGTAACTTCTAGTAGAATTTGGGTAGTTGCCTTGATAAAAGATGCAAAAATACATTTCTCATAAAAAAATGGCACTTGTGCGATTAATATTATAGGAGATATGATTTTTTTTCTGAATTCTCAAAAGTTTTTTGGCTCTGGTGAACACTTTCCATATTGTTGGTTACTACGTTTCCGCTTTTTCACGTCGATGTGTTCTTTATTCAAATAAGTAACCACTTTATCACTTTAATTTTCCTTATTATTGAGATTTGATCAGTAACTTATTTAATTCCGTTATAACTGCTGTCGAATTATGCCCTTATTCTACTGCGTTTTTTTATATAAATGTGTCTATATCCTTCTCTTGAATACTATCTACCTCCTGGACTAATTTAATTACGATTCCTTAACGCATTCACTGCCCAGCCTAGGCGGTGCACCGCGCTGCTACACCGGGCTGGGGGAGATCATCTGCGTCTTTTGCCATAGAAGTGTTAAGTCAGTCGTGATAAGGACAGACTTTAACTCTACCTGAGTTAAAAAAAAAAAATGTTAACTAGCTTCTGCCCGCGGCTTCGCACGCGTTATTTCTACGGAAACGTTCAAAGGTAATTTCTATTTCATGAGAACTGATTTATGGGATAAAAAGTAGCATATGTTTGATTCCGGGCATAGAGCTACACCGGTGTAATTTCAGCTCAATCTGTTCATTATAGTTTTGGCGTGAAGACGTAACAAACATCCATCCATTTATACATCCATCCAAACTTTCGCATTTATAATATTAGTGTGATGAACGTTATACTAGTATTTACAATTGAAACAATTGAGCTAACTGCTGACTGTTGCAAACAGTCTACAGGTAGCTCAACTGATCCATATCAATACCAGTCGGAAGCGTCCCCAAGACGCTGGCTGCATTGCCACGCTGTATGGCAATGCTGATGCGCTGTGCCAGATAGCTCTCGGGTCACGCTAATGATAATGAAAAAGGAGTTAAATAATATAGCATTATAATAAGTACCTATGGTTTTGGATCATAAATCAAGACAAGGAACTTATGTTCCTAAATAACTCGTTACGTAGTTTAAATAATTAGAGATCATAATTTAAACAATTTAGTCGCAGTTTATTTGGACACGGGAATGAAACTGTTTTTCATCGTTACGGACGATTGAGTGACTCAGCTGATCCACTCACATGAGTCACATGTAATCATGGTTGTTGATGGCTGAATGACTTTTAATGCAGTTAGTTATAAAAAAATCTTTCATTTTCAATTTATTAGAATAGTAGTAATAGGAGATCTTTATTTGTGACATATGGAAATTACTTACCTATAACCTATTCGCAAAGAAAATTGTACTAGTATTTACAATTGAAACAATTGAGCTAACTGCAGACTGTTGCAAACAGTGTACAGGTAACTCTACAACTAATAAAATTAAACTTAATTAAACACAAAAAGGTTACCAGCTCAGCTTAGCACTGCTATGGCACTAGGGCCATAGCAGCGCTGGTTTTCAGCGGTATTTGCAAGTACCTTTGCGTGTGCGAATGAACTAGGAAGGAACAAATTTTTTGAAAGTTTTTTTCTAAAACTGAAGTTTCAACGTTGGGGCAACCCTATTCTGATGAAGATAGTCGTGGATCGATCGCTCCGCCTTCGCTTACAATTGAACGAATTGCCTAATTATTTTTATTACCCGTTTGTTTGGGCACTGGTCATTTCTCATTCCTTTCACAAATAAAATTCCTTACCTTTTTTGCTACGAAATTACGACACCCACCTCTCAACCTACAAATCAATATTTTTCTCAAACAGACAAAAGAATAACGCCACATTCCGATTTAAGTAGGTATTTAAATTTATTATTGTGTTCCATTCCGGCGTATTTCAATTCGAAACACGCGGTTTCTTTGTTCTTAAAATATGTTTTTGAAATTTTAATTGAATTCCTTGAGATAAGTATTGATCGTGTACCAATACCTACACAAATGTTAGAGTTGCTTAAATTAGAAACAAACATTTGATCCGACTTGTGTCTCCAAGTAAATAAGTAGATATAGTGTCAACAAAAAATGTTTAAAAGTGGATTCTTCCTAAACCATCACGATCCACGTCAGATTAAACGATAAACATAGGACTTAGGACCTCTGCGGGTTAAGCCCATCACAGACGTAGCTCTAATATATAGCAATATGATTATATTAATCATAGCAAGCAAGGCATAGCGCGATATATCTTCTGTACAAATTTTCGAGTGACCACACACGCTGCTATAATTTATTCCTGTTCATCATGTTAATACACTATGTACAGTATAGCACGTTATATTGCTACCAGCCTAAAGCCTATCACAGACATAGCTATCATAAGCTATGTCTGTGATAGGCTTTAGGCTGGTCTCAATTTCAATTTGAATGAAACTGTATAATCAGGCAGATTGAACCCAAAATTCAACAGCACGAAAGAAAATAAAACCGCCAAAGTCGCATCCGCACTCCAGCAAAAATCGTGACCGAATATCCGACATTAGGTAATCGAATTCGATGAGGCCTGCGGGGCCTATTGTTCGAGGCCAAGGTCTCGCTTGTTTACATCGCTTAGACGCTGATGCATCGACTTCGCAAAAACTTACACGTGACTTAGGATACTGCTTGCTATTCTGGGGGTTTGCTCGTTGGCATTCTGTTTTTGTGTAAATGCTCGAGAAATTTTTGTCTTCCTAGATTTTTCTCTTGTTTTGTGTATTGGCAAGTTTAGATGTTTGGACGTCATTTATTTTTAACCCCTGACGCAAAAAGAGAGGGGTGTTTTAAGTTTAATTTGTCTTTATGTGTATCTGTCTGTGGTATCGTAGCTCCCAAACGGATGAACCAATTTTCGTTTAGTTTTTTTTAAGTGTCATAGATAATTTTATCCCGAGTATTCTTAGCCATGTTTCATCTGTCGGGGGAATTTTTAAATTTTAAATTTTGTTCTTTTTACTTGAACTTGAACGTTAATAGAATTCAATGGAAGTATCCTTACATAACTCTACATCACATCATTTATTGTTACCTCTACGTTAATGAATACTTTACCAAAATTGTAATGTCCTTCAATAGGTATGTTGATCATTTGAATTTGTACGGAACACTACGTCATAACGTAATCCACCAGACAATGGTAACTACGACCATAAAAAATGATCGTGCGTGCAAAACTGACACAGTATTCCGTATTGAATTTAGGCGTACCATTGGCCTTGCTATTACAATTCGAATTAAATGCTCGTAAAAACTCATTACGTCTGCTACAGCTATAAAAACGATTACGATCTCTTCCGATTTACATTTTGGTTAAATAGTCTTTAGTTGTTTGTCTGGTGAGTCATCATCACTAACGGACTGTGCTTCGGTGTTATTTTGTTGAATAACAAAACAACTCACTCGGTCTTATGTGTATAATATGTGTGTAATGTCTCTTACAGTATTCTAGTAATAATATAATATAATATAATATAATATAATATAATATAATATAATATAATATAATATAATATAATATAATATAATATAATATAATATAATATAATATAATATAATATAATATAATATAATATAATATAATATAATATAATATAATATAATATAATATAATATAATATAATATAATATAATATAATATAATATAATACAATACAGTATTCTCAACGTCTAGTCTCCGTTGAGACTGGCTGCCGGGCGCCGTGGCCGAAGCTCGGCTAGGCAGACATCATCAAAATCGTAGAATAAACGTTGACCCCCTCGATGTCCAGAATCACTCCTTTTCGGCGTAGTACACCCTTTCCGTGGCACCCTGTATACATAAATTTGAATTTTCATACTTTTAATACAAGGGCTTGACGCTTACGACTGGTATATTGACGAATTTTATATATTATTGTGTAATTTAAGTTTTCAGTTCATGTAATTTTAATTTTTTTATTTAAATTTATATAGACTTTTTACACTATTGCATTAGGGGCCCCTGTAAAAATAGTGTAAGTATTTTTATTAAACAAATAAACAAATGTGAGGGTATTGATATAGATCAGTTGAGCTACCTGTAGATTGTTTGCAACAGTCTGCAGTTAGCTCTGTAAATACTAGTTCTAATTTATTTTTATTATTTGATTGTAATTTTCATTGGGAATAAAAGTATTAAAGGGCTTGTTCTCTAATAGCACTCATAAAAATTATCACCATGAGCACCTTGAAACTTAATCTAGTGCGAGAAAACTGTGTCTCTTTCACTAACAATTTCTGTCAGTGCAAAAGAGACCCTAATAAAAATATATTAAACCTATATCACTTAATTTCTCCCTTCCGTTTATTTTTCCGCTTTTTGGAGAAAAAAATGGTGTCCGAGTATAGGATTATCTATTCTGTGAATTTCTGTGGTGTCTGTAGGAAGAGTAGCAAATCGACCGCTATTGTGAGCCGATTATCATCCAATCAAGGTTTTACACTAAACGGATCTCGATTTGCATATATCCGCTAAAAGCTTTGTTATGGGTTCGGATTACGCGTGTTTACCATAACTCTAATATAACCATCATGCTAATTCTAAAGCTGTATGATGCAACGGTGGTCTACGCGCTATTCTCGCAAAATAAAATAGCTTTGTCAACCAGTTCTGTCAATCAATTACATATTTTTCATTTTTACTAACATGGATAGACCGTGTGCTTGTGTTGTGACAAAGATATTTGAATTAAAGCATAAAATTTTGGTCAAAGTGATCAAATAATTTATTATCGTCGTAAGCTGGAAATCCCATTTCATAATTGAAATCTGCGATAGTAATTTCATTCCAAGAGCTATACAAGACAAGAGTTATATGTCTTGTCATTCCATCTATCCCTTGAAAGTACCTAGTTACATAGTATTATTGTACCTATATGTGATGACTTGACAACAATAAATACATTGAGTATTGAGTATATTTCCTCTGCCTACGTTCTTCTAGATATAATAAAATACAGTTTCCTTTAGAATTTCCTTTCATGACGTCATCTTCACCTTTAGCATTTGTCATTGTTTTCCTTCAATGTTATAAATTGTCTTTACCCATCCTTCAACCCGCACCAATAAATCAATACCCACATATTGACAGAATGCTAAGCAGCCATTATGCAATGTTATTCATAGAGGCTTGACGAATGTCGTTGTCGTACTGCAAAGGGTCATATATCGGTCGGATAGTAGTCATATAGGAAATTTTGAAGCACGTATTCACGGTTGAATGGTGCCTGAAAGGCACCTTGAGTCGTCTTTGTTTTAGTTTCCTTTGTAGTTTATGCGTTAATTGTTCTATTATTCAGGTTTCAAGGTCCGGCAAATGTAGGAGTTGTCATCGAAAAACCGTTTATACCTAGGTATTTGATTCTTGATGATAACACTTAAAGTACCTAGTTGCTCTATGCTGACCAGAGTTGCTCTATCAGGTCTTTTATTTAACCGATTGCATAAACCTTAAGCTCTGTTAAATTTTAACTTCAATCTTAATCATGTCAGATGCAAATCAATGTCATTATCAAAACATGCCAGCCTGTACAAATTACAATCCAGCAATCATATTCTATCAATCAGACAAATCGTCCCTCAAAAAGATGGCAATTATTTCAATCTAGCTGGTAATTATTTGATCTAATCTAGTAATTGCTCTGCTACAAGAAAATGCTTCGTTGCCGGTTGTTCCATAGATAAGGAATATTACATAGACTTATAAATAGTTGGTACAGAGTAGTCGTTGATAAGTGAAGAGTTTCTATGGGTATACAGCGTAGGCTGAATGAGAAAGTCCAAACCGGCCTGGTGGGTTTGTTCGTAAACCTTCCCACACAGGGTCTACTTTCGAGTCACAATAGACTAGCTTATCTATCGGCTTCTGTTCAATATCTTTAATGCCACTATACGACCTTTTTAGTAGCATAGGGTTGCCGATACGCTTTTATTGATAGACGAGGATACCCTGTCAAAAAGAAAAGTGGAACACACGACTTTTATTTGCGCAATTTATAGACGCTAAATCCAGGTAACTATAAATTCTCAAGATATGAATTGCATATCTATAAAATAAATGCTCTTGTAACTTTCTCATGGCGTTCTATAGACAACCCTAGCGCGTTCGTTCTCTACCACAGTAAAATAGTTATAAAATGCATTGACCCGTTTCGATTCGGAAAGAAATTGGTCTTGCGAATCTAGAATGGCTTTTGTCTGGTCTCGGATCTATTGTTATTTTAATGGTGGGTGTTAGTGCAGTGACTAACGAAGAAAGTAGGATGCATCGGGAATGAGATAGGTACTGAAATGACTCATTGTTTCCATTTCCAACGGTATTAATGATATTGCGTGACTGGTAGTTGGATAAATCAAAGCACAGATAGATTCATGGCAACTCCTTTAGCGTATTTTTGTCTTGAGACGACGAGCAAGGATATTTTTATATTGGCTATTAAAGTGACTATTAAACTCTAATAACTTAAGATTTTCCTCTGCTTTCACTAAATATAAAAAAATAATTTTACTAATACAAGGATGGGAAATACAATCGGCGTCATGGAAACGCTTCTGACTGGTATTCATATGGATCAGTTGAGCTACCTGTAGATTATTTGCCAGACTGCAGTTAGCTCAGTGGTTTGGATAGTTGTAAATACTAGTTCTAATTTGTTTATATTCTTTAATTGTAATTTTCTTTGTTAAACCGCTCACGTGTACAAGTTAACTCAAGTTAACTTTTTTTAAAAAGCTAAAGTGTACATGGTCACTATAGTGACATGACCACGTGACTAAGTGAAGTGGCACTTAAGTTTGCAACGCTCGGTCACTATTTATTTTTTATCTAAGTATCTGTTTAGTTTGTGTCTGATTAGCGTTTATGGGGGTGTTCCCAAGCGTCTTGGCTATGATAATAACATCTAAGTTGAACATGCACGAAGAAAAAATAATATTTAAAAGATTCGCAAAGTTTGCAAATGCAATTTGCATCGTTGCAATTTTGCAGTTTTGGGGGGCTCTTCCAACTCATTTATTTTTAGTTTTTTGTTCGTAGACCCCTACATATTTTAGTATATTTAAAGAGTGGACATTCTAAGCTACGTAAAAACACCAAAACATGTCAATAAATGTATAAAAAATTTAAACTACAGCCTTTCAAACCCAAACTTTTAGGTAAAAATCAGAATTCATCATTTTCAATCTATGATTTCGAAAATATCCCGCCAAAATTACCGATATAAGCTGGCAATCATAAAAAGCTTGAACCCAGCACACTTGACAGAAAAAACAAGCGCACATCGCGCCCATTGAAAAAATCTCGTCAGTAGCCCTTTTACGCAGACGCCGACCGCATGCGCGCGCGCGCCAAAACTTCCCGCCAAAACGCACGTACACCGGGGGCGGGGTTTATAGTTAGGCCGGTACACGTGAGCGGTTAATAATAGAGTAATTTACTACTTCCAAGGTAAATGCTATGTTTTACTATGAACTTCGTCCATGTATGAATCCCCGAATAAAGCCCCGAAACGTAAAACTCAAAAACATCAATTCAAAATAAAACATCCTTGGCGAGTTTGTTCAACACAAATATTAAATCGTCTCTATAAACAATACAGAGCAACTTATACTACAACTGCAATTGCTTTTAGCACTTGAGTAATATCTACACGTCTAGATATTGGCGTGTTATCGCTAGCCGCACCTTTTAGCTGTAGATTTACGATTTAGAGTCTTAAACAAACAATTAACGTATCTCTGATTGTTATTGACGTAGATTGACATGAGATTTGGGAGTTGGCTATTAGCTCCCATTTAGAACTAAACGGCTTTTGATTGGCCGTTCTAATTTTGTTGGTTTATCTATTTTGGTATGGAAATGGTTCGACGGTGATTTGTTTATTAAGCCCGGCATAAGTAGTCAGGAGTTAATAGATAGAGAAAGTGAATGAGTCAGTAATTGATCAATCAGACAAGACTATTTTCCTACCTTGCTCATAGTCCTAGCTTATTCCTACCCTACCCATAAGGCTAGCGAACATTTGACTGATAAATTTAAAAAAAAAACCAGTTACCTATTCATACTTGATAAAAACAACTGTTATTTATTGGATTATAATATGAATGGCGTTGTATTAAACAAAGTTATGTTATGATAAATATCATGAGCTTCAGACAGACAGAACATACAAAAAATACGTGGCTTTTATTTTGGATGAGTAACTCTAGTGTAGAAACCTTGAACTAGTACTATGTCGAGTATGGAACGTATATATTTTTTATTCCATTTTTTTAAACGGTCTTAACAATGGCAGCTTCATACAACTTCTAGCGTGCTCTCGCGCCGCTTCGTGCGTGTCGAGTGTTTTGCTCGAATGCACACTCAAGCGATGCTACGTCCGCCCGCACTGATATAAAATCAACTCTACAAAAACATCGTTATTTGTATTCAGCTGCCAAGGCCAAGTCAGCCATATTGCATTCGCTGTCGAGTCCTGGTAAACAAGGTCTTTTATCAACGCACTTTAAAACCACTAGCGGTTTAATTCAAATGTTTTTTTCTGGAATTCTTTGGCGTGACAAGTGGGTAGATTAATGTTTTTTCATTGGCAATAACACTTCGAGCGACTTCTTATGATAGGTAGGTATTGCAGAAATAAAGATAAATAAATAAAAAATAATGCTTTATCTAGCCCCAAGCTAGGCAGAGCTTGTGTTATGGGTACTAGATAACTGATATACTTAATACAATACACTACGTAGATAGATATTTTTTATTATACATAGAAAACATCCAGAACGCCCTGGACGAATGTCTGCAGATCGTACAAACATTTGTCTCGAGGCGGGAATCGAACCCGCAACCTCCTGCGTCGCAGGTAGACCTTCGCCCACTGCACCACAGAGTTTAACTTTGTTTGGTGCCACTAAAACCATAATCATATCTTGCTGTATTGTGTCTTTATTCCTTTCGTGACTTACCCTACAGAGTTTGTGACAAATCCTTATGGTTGTTCAACCAATCTGCGATCAAAACTTTATTTTTATAACATAAGCCCAACCTTAAACCTATTCCTAAGGCCATACGGGTCAATAACATGGACCTTATCAGGAGTTACTTCAAACAGGCACTGGCATAGTAGGTCAATTGTTTACAACCAACCATCAGTCGGCGGTTCAGTGGCGGTTCATATCTTGTTCATTGCTAATGGGGTAATTTATAAAACGTGTGTAACATAAAGATAAAAATAAAGTTCTTGTTACGTAATTTGTGCCAGGCGGCTTTTTTGTTGATGAAATTAAAGTTACCTACTCGTATGTAATCTGGATCTATTGTTGTGTTCAAGGTTACTCATTTAAGTCTCTGTCGCTTCCGTCAAAGCAAGCGTACCTACTTTGGGAATAACAATGTTTGTTTACTTTAGGAATACCAAACAGTTTGTTGTGGCAGCGCGGTGAAGGTCCCAAGTCCCAACTCAAAAAGTGTCTCTTTTCCATGATGAAATTACTATGAATGAAGTAATATGATATGACATTTAAATTTGACACCAACTCGTTCAGTTATTCATTTCATTACCTACTCATTATCATTACAGTGAGAATCGCTCTCGTGGTTATAATTCAACGAAAACAAGTTCCTTACAGTAAAATACGAATACTTAAAACATTGTTATTAAAATTAAACACAAAAGAAGGGGTGGGGTCTTAAAAAAACCTGATGTTCTATCTATTGTACACATTTAATACTGTCGGAAATAGGCCGTCAACACACTATAATTAAGCAGACATCTAAAGCTTGAACGGACAAAAAACAACTCGTTTAAAGCCCCCATAATTTGATGCCGTGAGTACATTATCCAAAACCGGCTGCGCTGGCTCTTACATAATGGTTTTTGTTTTTGGCATTTCTGGCCATCACCGATTATCACATCACCGTATAGACATATATCACACCGTATATCACAAAGATATCTGTGCAGTGTGTGGAAATCGAACTAGGTATATTCGACTCCCAGTTGATATAGCGTTGGACTGTTGGTTCCACCCATCCACAAGGTATTATTTCGATTAAGGGCGTATACAACCTCAAATTGCTTATTTTCAACTCCGTCGGACCTCCATATCTTCCAAACTACTGAATATTTAACTTTGAAATTTACATATGCTAAAGTTCAGGACTTATTCTATCGATCATATGTTTCGAAAACACGATTCCATAAAATTTTCTCGATAGAAAAAAATCGCAAAGTTACCTCTAATTTTTTACTAAAACCCTAATATCTCAATAAACACAAATGATACGATCTTGAGATTAAGCATAGTAATTGAACTAAGTATAAAGAACATTTTATATGTTGCTTTTTTTTCAATTAACTATTCTAATGTTTGTGGGGAGCAAATAACTACTAAAAACTTGATTTTTGGGCTTACGCCGCTTTGCTCTGTCCCGCTCCTGTGAACGCGAAATCCTATGCCTATCCTCTTCACACAATAACGAGGTAGGGTACCCCCTTAAGATTTGAAAGTTCGAACTTCTTGTAGTTCCATCCACGCTATAGAACTGAGCAAAATTCCGTGCTGATGCTGGCTTAAAAAATATCTGGTTGAATTTATTAATAAAACTGATCGACCAAGGTCATGTCAAAAAGTATCATGAGTACCATACAGTTACTACTACCAGTGCTGGGGGTTATGGGTTGCTGTCATGACAACCGCTACAGGTTACAGGGAGAATTGATATTGATACAGGAAGACTTGATACAGGAAGAATTGTAACCGGAGCGATGGAGCGACGATCTTCAGTCAGTACACGGATTATGTCTATCTGGGTATATCTTGCATTATAGGTATATAGGTATTTATTATTATCGCCGTCGCCGCGCCGGTGTATGCGAATAAACAAAGCTCTGTTGACACGTCCGGAGAGATACGGGCCGGTATCTATTTCGTGTGGCCTTGGCATTGAAAAACACGTTATACTTTACCCCACGCTGTCTTACATGCGTTCGGGCTAAGGCACGTTTACAATAATGTTTGTCTTAGCAAAATTGCAATATTATAAGGTGACTTGTGTTATAAGTTTTTTTAGTAAACATGTAGCAACTACCTGTGTTTTCACAGTATTATTTTCTTTTCTTACGGCTTTTCTACAACTTTTGTTTCTGATCTGAATGATCAGAACCAAAAGTTGTCTCTGATGTCCAATCTGATTTTGATAGGTAGATAAATAAATACTTAATAAGTAATTAAATAAATAATGCTGGACAATTCACACAGCATTATCTAGCCCCAAGCTAAGCAGAGCTTGTGTTATGGGTACTAGATAACTGATAAGTATACATAATACAATACACTAAATACAGATTATGTAGATAGATATTTTTTATTATACATGGAAAACATCCAGATCGCCCTGGACAAATGTCTGCAGATCGTACAACAAAGAAAGTCTTTATTTGCATCTTCTTAACAGACACACACTTAGAGACTACAGCAATTATACCTATACGTAGTACCCTAATACAAATAAACAATAATAAAAATAATACAAACAATGACATTATTAACATCTAAGTAAAATGTCTGTGTGTGCTGCTGTATGTCAAAAAGGCCATGGCTCAGCGTAATATTTTGCTCACTCATTTTGTTGGATAATAAGCTCGAAATTTCAGGAAATTTCTCCAAGTAGTTGGATTTCTAGCCTTACCAAGTCATCACTATGATCAGTTGTTCATTACTGTGACTCTTCTGCTTGCAACTGTTTTGTTTTTTGGCTACAATTGCAACATTAGCAATAATTGCAAAGAGAACTTCAGAACAATTATTGTTCTGAAACTTCGGCGTGATCGCGCCTTAACCATGTTTTTGCAAGGCGCTTGATAATGTAGATAAAAACTTGTTTGGTGCAAATTTTTTCACGTTAACAAACGCGTGACATACATTCGAATTATATCATTCGCAACTCACGAATTTACAGACACGCCTTGTTTTACAATTAAGTAGAGTTTGTTATTGTTGTAACTGTTATAATAGGTAAGTACTAAGGTATTTACAATACTTAAGTAAATATTTTTTTTATTACATTTCTCATGAGAATAAAAAAAAAAACACGATCTGTGTTTTATATTGGCACTGAAAGTATTAAATAAAAAAGCTACTTATGATATAAGTTTATGATGTGGAACAAATAAGTACCTATCTGAGTATAGTATAACAATTGGTGCCTCTGCCGTTTTAATAACTTCTTCACAATAAAAATCTCGGGCAAAATGCCAGTTGCCACTGCCAGTACGCATCGAGAAAAACACGCTGCTTGGTACGTAAACGAAATCGTTGCAATATCTACGGCAAGTGCTGTTTATTCTGTGAGAAAAGTCTGCACAAAAACCATGCAAGTGTGCGTGCTCAGTTTAATCCCCGTAATGCGTTTAACTTGGTATAACTAGGGTTGACTCAATTGTCACCTCTAGGGTTCTGTCCGGCTAAAAACGATGCAATTACTAATACGACGCTGTTTTAGCCCAACTGCGAAAGCGGGTTATTAATAAACTAAGCCGCTTTTTCGGCCTTTTGTACTTATTTGTGTGGGTTCGGTTCGTTTCTTAAGTTAGTTCGGTTGGCTGTCGGTATAGCCCAAACGAGTGAACGGGTTTTAACACTTTCATGGACCAAGACGCACACGTACTTCTACTTCCCCGTGACGCACGCACGGTTGAGCAGTGAATGCGTTAACCAAATGAGGTCTCGTTAGTTTTTTACTAAACACAAAAGTGTCATCAAGCAAGGTGTGTAAAAACACACCTTGCTTGATGACAATTTTGTGTGACACTTTTGTCAAAAAATTTAAACTCAATCAAAATAATACTGGGTATATGTAAGTATAGTCAAATAATCCGGCTTTTTGCTAGCTTTTCCGGCACTTTTTTAAATCAAATTGTACTTTACCAAATGCTTAACCAGTTCGAGCACCGCCGCTGACACGGAATGTCGACTTGTAAAAGGACAAATTGGATTTTGATTCATTAAGCGCTGCATTCAACACAGGCAGCGTTAATTTTTTTGGATCTTCAAGGGTTGAATAGCAAAAAAACAATCCATGCAACTCGGGCAGGGAGGTAGGTATCTATACCTCCTCGTCTCAACAGCCTATATTGGTCTACTGATGGACGCTAATGTTTGCTTCAAACAACAACGAACAATTAGTTCGACTCGACAACCAGTGTCCATCATCTGTCATTGACACTGTGTCGATGTTCCAATACTAAGTACCATGTGGTTTTCAATTTCGGAAAGAAAATTATACTAGTATTTACCATTGAAACAATTGAGCTAACTGCCGACTGTTGCAAACAGTCTACAGATAGCTCAACTGATCCATATCAACACCAGCCGGAAGCGTCCCCAAGACGCTGGCTGCATTGCCACGCTGTATGGCAATGCTGATACGCTGTGCCAGATATTCACCAGCTCTCGGGTCACGCCTCGCTTCGACCAGACGCTCAGATAGTTTTTTGAAAACCCGAAGAGCCTCGGTACCCCACGGACCTAGGGTCTCGACTCCAAGGGGAGCAAATGTGTAGGCTCTGTCGAGACCTGCATATTATATGACATGCATATATTTCGGAAAATTTTATTTTCCCGTAGAAACTTACGAAACGCGAAAGCCCAAAACACAAATATCCGACATACCTACAATGATGCTTTTACTTATAAATTCTTATCCTCTTTTTATTAAATTAAAGTAGGTAAGTAAGGTAAATAAAGAAAATTACAATTTAAGAATAGGAACAAATTAGAACTGGTAATTTGCGATTGAAACAGTTGAGCTAATTGCAGACTGTTGTGCTGTTGTAACTGAAGTAATTAACCAATTATTTCTTCCTTTCACAGAGCTGGAGCCGGTGCCAATGGGATCTTCTCCAGAAGACTGGACTTCTCCACTTTCAACCATCTCCCGAAGCACAAAGTCAATTCATATCAGATCAAGGTAAGTCCCTTATTACTATTTAAGCTCTTCAAAGTTCAGCAGCTGGAGCTTAAGAGCTCCATTCCACACTGATGCACTTTGCTAATCCATTAATGGATCAGTTTCCACTTTTTTCCACTCTGATCCACCGATGGGATTGTTTCGACTTGTATTCGTGGGTGTATCACCACACCACACCCCGGACCCTCGACAATTTCTCCATACAGAAGTCGCGTCTCGGCACATTGCGCAACTGTGTTTGTTGCCTACACGTGCAACTGTGTGTGTGACGTCTAGGGTCACTACATGAACATATTGTGCGAGTGAGATAGTTGCGAAATATCTCGGACCTTTTTTTTCCCTCTCACCGAAAATGAAATTAAACCTCAAAGCAAAAGAAATTTCGTATAACTTTGATCAAAAAAACAAGACATGGAACACCATCGGTCAATATCATTACCCATGCCATCTGCGCCCGTGCGTGCGCCGTACGTACATCTCTTAATTTTGCATTTGTCTTAGTACTGTTAAAATCATCATGAAATATAACTGTTTTCGCCGCATAGTAACAGTTTTTTTTATTAAGTACAAGTGAAAATACTTATAAGTGTAACTATAACAGACTGGCACAGTGATTCACTCACGAAGACGTCCACATTGTCATACTGACGACATTATATAAATAATATTGTACGACAGGACCTGTACATATTTATATTTAAAAAATCTACATAAACTTGAGTTGAATGAAACATCAGCTACTAGCAACATTTGACCGGCATCTCTATTATTCCTGAAAAAGACACATCAGACCCTCATCATCAGAAACGCAAAAAAACACCTCCGTCTGGACATTAGAAGGGCACTAAAAATGTTTATACTGCTGAAAATTCAAAGGTAAAAGTTTACTTTTGTTGTCGGGCTATAAAACCAGCGGGTGACACTTTTCGCGATAAACCCCTGTCAAGGTGGCGCCGGGGTGGTTCCGACCTTCCAACTGTGTTATTTATTTGATACCACCTCTTCGTTGCGTTTGAGACAAATTTTGTAGCCACGGCCACGTTCGGAATACTTCGGAATTAACTTCTGAAATTGAAAGAATATAAAATAAAAAGTAATGCTGGACAATTCACACAGCAACTAGCCCCTAGCAAGTTATGCTACTTGATGACTGATAATTACATAGGTAGTACATTATATTACATACATAGACATTTTTATTGCATAAAAAACACTCACAACACCCGGAACAAATATCTGCAGAACAAATATCTACAAATATTTGTCCCAGTGCGGGAATGGAACCCGCAACCTCCTACGTCGCAGGCGGATCTTCGCCTACTGCGCCACCGAGGTCGTCAAAAAGAAAAGAAAGAAAATTAATCGCTTCTTTTTCTTCTTCTTCTTCCGGTCCTTATCCCACGCTAGGTGAGGTCGGCACAACATGTATTTATCTTCCACTCTTCTCTATTCGACGTCATCTCCGTATTTATTGACACCTTCTGAAATAGCTTATGGTTTCTAATTGGAAGGAACATGGCAAAATATATTTTGCCTTCTTTTGCTCTATGAAGCTCTCTTAGAAACAGTTAAAATTGCAATGCAGATAGTCTATCAATTTTATTCAAGACTTCTGAGATCTTTTGCATCAATTAGATTAGATCAAGTTTTCTAAGCCTCCATTAGTTCTTCACTTTCCAACTAACCGTCTGCGTCGTGTCAGCCTAGAGTTATTGTAGAAATTAGTTGAAACTCTCTAACAGAGTAATACAAATTACACAAGTATACTCGGTTGTAGAATATTTTCCAAGGTATTTTATAAGGGGTAGTTTGGTAAAAATACATGATTCATTATTTACTTTATAGTTTATTAATAACTTCAGTGAATCTAACCAAGGAATAATAATTTTTCATAGAAACCTTATTCATAATTCTTTATTGCACAAAAAAAAACATGGTACAAGTAGAACATTTAACTACGAGGAAAAATAATGGCAAAGGCGAGCTTAACCCTAAATAGAGTTCTCTTCCAGCAAACCTTATTGGGAGAGAGAAACAAGTTTGTGAAAGTGGGTACATGTGCTTATACAAAGGATACAAGATTTAATTTCTTACCTTACTTTACCTACTTTACCTTTTTTTAATCCCCTCAGAGGTTAATGTTTGAAAAGAAGATTAGCCTATGTGTTATTTTAGAACCTAAACTATCTACATACCAAATTTCATTTAAATCGGTTTATTAGTTACGGACATACGTGGTAACAAATATTCACATAAACTTTTGCATTTATAATAATATTAGTAGGTTATTTAAAACAACAACAGCAAGAAGGTAATCTCACAAACTTCAACAACGCATAATTGCACACAAAAAAAAATGAGAAATTCAAATTCAAATTCGAGTTTTTGAACTCTACCAAAAATTACAAATGAAATAACGAATTTTTCTTCCACTCTCTCTATCAGACGTCATCTCCGTATTTATTTACACCTTCTGAAATAGCTAATGCCATGTTCCTTACATGGCATAATATCTTAAGAAGGAACATGTAATAATATCATCTCTCGGCATAACCAAAAATAGTTTCGAACTTCTGTGATGGATGATAATTATCAGTTCGTAATTTTTTTTTTTTTTTTTTGTAACCCTTTGTTTACTTTTCATAGGATTGTAGAACCGTCGAACCGAGTGTAGATACAAATCCAGTTTATAACTCCCTTACAGGCACTACAAGGGCAATGGCCACCATCAGTGACAGCATGCTTAGATACGTCCTAGACTAATTCCTAAGAAGCTAGTTGGTTCCAGTTATCTATCGACTAATCCATTAGGTATCACGCGAACTCGTTTTAGACCCGTCTGTCTGTCGCATCTTCTTGTAAACTTACCCACAGTTCGATCAATTAGTGTATTTTAGTCTGGGATAAGAATGCTGTCTACCCTTCTTGATTTAAATTGATGGATTTGGTATCAAATTTAAATTGATGGATCAAGGGATTTTCTAATCAAGGATGACTTATTTATATTAAAGTATTTTTTTGTGACAATAATGTGGCAAGAGTCGTGATTTTTTAAGTTGTCATTGTTCTTTATCTCGACTTGCATATAAAATTTATTTCTGTACTACAAGATAAAATCTTTCTTTTCTCTTTTGAGTATGTTTGTTCAAGCTGATTGACCACAAAAAAGCAGTTATATACTTATGAATGATGAGACCGCTCATACAATTCTGCAATTGTCTGCAGTGTATGCGCCTGCGCCGGTATCTAATCTCTCAGGCCTTGGGCTCGTTGTCAACGGTCATTCCCCTTCGCCATCATTCTATTTTTACACGCAACTTGTTTATTTATTACTCACATAAATACGTACGTTACTTTATACTTATTACAGCGATTGAATTATTGTTACGGTGTCAAGGGCTACGGGTTTTATGCCGCCATTCTCTGATAGTGAGAAAGTTTTATGCACATGACATGTGCAGTTTGGACTTATAACTTTTTATTTATCGACGATATGTGAAATAATTAACCCCAGCCAAAGCTGTTTTTTGTCTAACACAGAACCAATAAACTATTTGATAAAAAACAAAACAAACAAGTTTAGTAAAAAGGTACCTAATTTGGACTTCTGTCTGTCTGAGACAATAATCTGAACAGACTCGGGCCAAATATGCATACCGGCAAAGACAATAGTGCTACAAGTGGAATGAAGTTATCGCAGGCACAAGTACAATTCCTTTTAAGTCTAATCGATTCAAACACAAACTAGCAACCCATTGTTATTTTCCTTAATAATCAGCAATAGACAGACAATTGTAATTTGTATTTATTATCACAACACAATTTACATTAACAATGGTAGGTAGATGCAGTTCATTCAGCCCTATACATTATCCTGCCTAGTTGAATTTGTAATAATGAAGCTAATGCAAACTCTGATAGTGACATAGTGCTACAAGTGGCAGTGGTGAAACCGATAACTGTCTGGGTAGAGTCATTTGAATAAGGTTCTCGTGCGATTGTGACAAGCCGGGTGCTACTAAAAGCACCAAATTGGTAGCAAACGTCAGACGGCAAGTTGCAAGCACGCTACATAATTTAAAGCAGTGGAAAAACATTCCGCTCACTTAAATATCGCGTAAATAACTTCGGCATTGTCTTGTCTGCTGGGCTTTGCGTGACGCTGTTCAGTTTGTTGGGGAAAATTCATATTCTGATTCAGTTTGCTCTACATTGCTTACCATAGCACCTTGGAATTGCGTTCGCATTTGAAATTTCATGAATGTTATTTTGGTTGCCTCACCATCTGTTCATACAATACCTGGATAAGCTGCGTATTCTGTCGAGATCAAAATCAGTCAATAATTCTGTCAAGGAAATTCTATTGCAACGCCACTCAAAGGTGAAACGCGAAACTTAGAGGAACTATCAATATAGTGAGCGGTAAACGTGATTGATAAGAGACATAGTCCCATCTCAAGTTATGTCACTGTTTTCAACTGGAGCTGCATCTTATTGCGTCCACATAGAGGCGGTTTTAGTTGACTTGCATTCTGCAGCATCGTTAAAGCAAGCAGCTCCTATTTATGGTGTCCTGGTGTATGGCTGTCTACCAGCATATTGATTGGTACGACCGGTTCTTAAGGCTAAGATTCCGCTGGCTATGTACGAAGTGACAGCACATTTGCTCGGTATGGTCATTCGAACCCAATGTTGACAACGAATCTTTGAAATGCTCGCAAAAAGTTGCAACTTGACAACTTTGTACCGCGTTGCAAGCATTAGCGTGAATGTTTTTGTGAATGTAGGTACTTATCCATGCTTACGTCTGTTTTCGCAGACAGGACAGATGAAAAAAATAACCAATGGAATCTTGAAAGCACGTCGTGGTCATGTTGTAATTTATTTTAACACTTCTATGGGCTCCAAACCATTCCATCAATCCACATAACTTTTCCGTCATCTGGAGGTAGGGCTGTCAATGTGTGAAAATGTTATGTAGTTCGCCCTTATCTCAATTTCAGGGAACCGCTCCAAAATCTATGATTTCGTGTGCGTTATCTGATTGCCAATCTCGTGTTCAGACAGTATCACCACATGATCAAACATTACGCTAACGAGCTCAACTACTTCATACGTAGGGAATTAATTTGTCTGCTACATTGAAATTAACTAGTCAGTGCTTTGAGTGAACTAACAAGGGCTGGCACTTGACGCTTTCGCTCAGAATTCTGAGTAAAATGTCGTGTTTTAGAATTACAGTCATTACTATGTTGATGTATAATTATGAAGTCGCAGTAGGTACTGTGACTTCATAGTACTTATTGCACTACGGCTGCAAGATGAGTCGATTCGATTATTTGATTAAATTATTTACTAGTGGTTTAACCTTTGCGTTAAATAACATTACCCATAGGACAGTCATCAGATCAGCTATTTTTATATCAGGTTAATTTAATGAATTGTTAGCTAGGAATTCAAGACCTGTAACCACAGACTAAGTAGGTAATAACAGCAACATTAACAAAGCACGACTTAATCGCTCTAAAATCAGCACTAAGTTAGAATCATCATCATCATCATCAGCCTATATTAGTCCACTGCTGGACATAGGCCTCCCCTAATGAGCGCCATAGCGCCCCGTCTTCAGCTTGCCGCATCCAGCATCTGCCTGCAGTCTTTCGCAGATTCAATTAAAATAAGAAACTCCAATTTTTTATGTCCTTCCTTGTCCTTTGGTAGACATTTTTTGTAAGACAGTAGGTACTATACCATATGAAAACGCTTCAAAACTCAACAATAATTATTTTCAACCCAATATTAGGTACATTCCGATGTCACCAGCTATGAAAACAAACTGTTCAGAGCTCGTAGAAGATGAGCTCGCGGTCGCCGAGTAACCGATCCGCGCAACCCGATATGCCACTGACGCCACTCAAGGCTTCCCATGCGGATACATAGGTACATTAGGTACGCTAAGCTTTTTGCGAATTGTCTCACTGTGTTTCTGTCATATTTCGCTAAGACAGCTTCTTCTCTGTCGTATATTTTATTGCTGAAGATCGTTCCCGCCCTGGAAAGCTTCACGGAGACACTGATGAACCGCTTCCACACTACTATATCTTCGGCCTGTCTCAGGGCTGCAGGCAAAGTGAGTCCCATTACTACCTTAATTTGGTCAGACCAGCGGGTTGGTAATCGTCCTTTTGGTTTGTTCCACTTTAAGACAGCTTATATTAACGAAAACTATTCTGCAGACGGGTGGAGAGATCGGATCATCTACGTTTTCGTTGACATTATGGCTTCACCCACTGCTGGGTAGGGATCGGATCAATAGATAATAAAAGTAGTAAGACGAATTGATGTATGATTGTACGCTACCAGCGTACAACTTCCACTGGTCTAATTTCAAACCAAGACAATTTAAAAAAGTCTTGTCGAGCTACCTTTATTTAGCTCTACCTACATTACCCCTGAGTATTCAAGATTAGGTACCTATCGCATTATTGTTCATAATGTTTTTAATCTGACTACTAAGTCATTCCAGAGATTCCCCATTGCAAACAAACTTACAAACTTTACCTCTATAGATAATCTAATAGATACTGAGGAGGTTTCATAGTATCAGACCAAACATCAGTTCGAGTCGTACGGTACAAACCCATGTCCATATGAGAATCAGTCAGACATAGTAGACGTGAATTATGCTGACGTCCCGCATTTTCATCACAAGCTGATACAAAATGCATCTCGATTTTCTCAACGGACCGTAAATGGCAAGAAATGAGAAAGTAGCCGGCTAATAGATACAATAGGGCTGCTTGGGTCCCGCCGATCAACTTTCCTACTCCGCAAAAACTTGTAGAATGATAGAACGCGTGCAATAAGTTCTTATCGGCACAGATACCAGCAGTTTCATAACTATCAATGTAATCCATTTAACTGATGTTCGTGTCTAATAGAAAAACTCGGGGAATTCGCGGGCCGCTATAATGTCGTAAGATTCTTGCGTATTCCAGCTTTCGACACGAGTAGACAAATCCTATAAAAGGTGAACAGGCGTGCGAACTTTATCCGACCCGCAAACTTGCGAGAGCGTTTCGTGAGCTGATCAACTTTTTTTTATAAATCGAAACATGGATACTGCAGGCGGTTGCAGGACATTATTACCGTACAAGGTGCCACTACGGAGCGGGTTTTTGCGGCCATCTCTTAGTTGAATTCAATCTTGAATCGAGCCATGTTTGCGTACATTTAGCAGTCGTTTCGTCGAACGTTTCGTATCGACTCCCATAATTTGGCGGGTGTGTTGAAACTTTTATGGCTCGAGGAGTGTAATAAAACGGAACGTTTCGCTGGATTTTTAGAGTTTATTTCGATAGCTGAGTAAAATTAGAGTTGGTGGTGGAGAGTTCGGAGGAAAGCTAGTATTTATGCATAGGTAATGTGTCTGTCCAGGCGTGGGATTGCTGGTCATGCCGTTTTTCGCCTACGTCAGCTGGTTTTAGTTTGACTTTGTATTACTCGCTTTGAGTCCCTAATACAAAGCCGTATAAATACAATTATCATTGTAGAAACCTTCGACATTGTCGAAGCAAAACTACTGGACGCGGGAAAACCATTTCTGCAGCAAAAGTTAAAATCTTTTCAGTAAATTTCGCAATAACGACGTGAAAAACCGTGCCGGGGAAAAATAACATTGCAGTAGACGCAATTTTACAGCCCCGAGACTCGGAAACTCTCAAGGCAATTAAGAAAGCAACTTATTATCTGAACTTTCCATTCCTTCTAGTTTAATTGAAATTCGAATATGAATTATATCGGAGGAGCTATGGCATTATATTGCCAATATTTACTGAATAGAACTGGGTCGTTCATTGAACTCGCTACTATTATTATCTCTAGGCATAACTACGGTAATAATGTTTGGAAAACATAAGCTTGCTGGCCGAAATAGCTGGTTTAATGGAGGGATTAATAATTCATAAACTAGTGAATAAGTTGTGAGTCTGCGTAGATTGGCAGTTTGATTTGTTACCTACGTGTATAAATCTTGCTATTGACGTTTAATTTAAACGGTAATTTTCAGTGTTTTACATAAAATAAGGTAATAGGGGATTTGAAAACCCAAGTTCATTCAAAACATAATACATGAGATTAGGGCACGTCCTGTCTATAACAAACTACCCCTACCGAGTTAAATTACGTCATAAATTAAATCGCAAAAATATTTTAGCCTCAAGTTTGAGATTTTTTAACCTTCACACCAAAACTACTGAATGGATTGGACTTGAATTTTGCTAAGATATAGTTCTAGACATGCTCCTGTTATTATAGGCTCAATGCTGGTTGTAGAACTCCTTCAATATAATGCTTGATATAATCTTTGCTACACATATCGGTCAATACTATTTCAGTAAAGTATTTTTAAATTATTATGTTTATTGACAAAGAAAATTACAATCACAAAATAGAAACAAATTAGAACCACGACCTCGACAGCCTATATTCGTCCACTGCTGTACGCAGGACTCCCCCTGATAAGTGCCTTATTGGCTTTTATCTCATGGAAGTAATGCCCATAAAATCCCCACACAGGGCATGCAGGTTGGTGAGCGCAGTTCGGTGGTAGAATTTTTCTGCAGTAGGCGCTGCTGCCCGTCCCCGGTGGACATCCGTTAGTCGCCTCTTACGACACCTGCGGCAAGAGTTGGGGTGGTGCAAATTCTAAGCCGGCACCACACGGCAAATTATAACTAGTATTTACAATTGAAACAATTGAGCTTACTGTGACAATCTTCGGGTAACTCAACTGATCCATATCAATACCAGTTGGAAGCGTCCCCAAGACGCTGCTGGCTGCATTGCCCCGCTGTATGGCAATGCTAATGCGCTGCTTTTTAAATCATCAGCTCGTATCTACTATCTATCTAGCCACTGCATGTGCAGGCACCTCACCTTGTATCGATCTAATTCCTTTTGGATTTAGGGTCCGCCGGTCCACTAACAGCATCCTTTTTCATTTGACGACCTCTGTGGCTCGGTGGGCAAAGGTCCGCCTGCGACGCAGGAGGTTGCGGGTTCGATTCCCGCCTCGGGACAAATATTTGTACGATCTGCAGATATTTGTTCAGGGTGTTCTGGTCGTTTTCTATGTATAATAAAAAAGTATCTATCTATGTACTCGTATATTATTATGTATATCAGTTATCTAGTACCCATAACACAAGCTCTGCTTACCTTGGGGCTAGATAATGCTGTGTGATTTGTCCAGCATTATTTATTTATTATTTATTTATCCTGATGATAGCGGAAAAGCTAGATGGGCCGCTATATAAACACAGCATTGCTGTGTTTGTAAAATGACATTCACTCTCTTAGGATAAACTAACATAATTATTAAGACAAGTGTTACTAACTATTAGGTACATAGATTTAATTATTATCTGAAATTAATGACTATTATTATGTATTATTATTATTATAATTTTTTTTAATAAGTACTTAGTTGTATCTAGTATTATTCAATAAACAGTTCGTGCAGCAGCACCGTCGTATCTATATTCTATTACATACTCGCTGATGGTAGCGGGCAAGCCTCTCATTTCGTATTCAAGTAAATTTTCATCTATTTTATATTTCGTACAAATCTAGTAGGTAGTATATTTGTGTAAACCCTATCTGGCTAACCCTGAAGTCGGGCGGGGGTCGACGCTCGCGCACGACCCACTTACAGCGCACGATGCTGATGCAGTGGCGCAGTCGCAACGCTTGCAAATCTCTACTGCAGGGTTGCCATTTAAACCGGCATTTTAATGAGTAAAATCTTTTAAAAAGTAACAAAAATAAGCGATTCGTTTTTAACCTATATTAGTTTTTTTCCCCGCTGTTTTATATTATAAGATGAGTTGCGTAGGCTGGATGGGATAGTGTTGATTTTTTTTTTGCTTTGACCTCAAATTTAGTGCGGACTCGCTTGTACTAGAGGCGTTTTATAATACAGGTTCAGAATTTCTCAGTCTTTAACAGAGCCGGTTTGTTATTCATAGTATAAAAATTATGAGAACATTAATTAATATATAGAAAATAAATGATTTAATTATGTGACCTCACATAACTTGAAATACTAGAATAATAGTCTAACTTTTAGCTTCCCACGGTTCAAAGTTGAAAATCATAAATAAACATGAAAAATTAAGGTTTGAAATGCCATTCAACTAACTATAAATTCGAATTCAAATAAATATAAAAAACTATGGTACCTAAATGACACGAAAAGGCGAAAAATTTTTTAGAACGTTATTACGCTTAGGGACGCCTGCCAAGTTAATTTTAGAGCGAGCCTTTTTATGTTGCCATAACCTATTCATGAATGGAAATTGGCGATTTAGTTTCCGACAGGAATAACATGGTGTTCGTGGTTTATCTCTATCAAACAAGTTTCTGAGGCAAATTGTTCCATCCCATCCTCTGGGAACTATCACAAGGTCTCTCATTTTATAAGTACACTAAACGTGTTCTTAAATTGCTTCTTATAATTATCATTGCCCAGTCGGTATAAAAACATAGACAAACATTTATTTGCTACTCACACGGTACAAAACAGACCTAAAATTTACATTAAAACATTTAAAAAAATAATCATTGATAACCTCAACCTCAACAGCCTGGTCCACTGCTGGACGCAGGCCTCACTATGATAAGCGCCTTATTGGCCTTCATCTCATGGGGGGTATTGCCCATAATCCCCACGCTGGGCATGTGGGTTGGGGATCGCAGTTTGGTGGTAGAATTGTTCTGTAGGGGAAGCTGCCGCCCGCCCCCGGTGTATATCCCTTAGTCGCCTCTTACGACACCCGCGAGAAGTGTGGTTTCCTTACTTATAAAACGAGGTTTTTATTGCATTAATAGACTGCAAATTTGTCTGATCGCATAAACAACTCTAAAGTAAAATATATACGCCCATAACTAACCGATTCGTTTGACAACCCTAACCATTTAGGTTCGTAACATCGAGTAATGGCCGCCATATTCTGCGATTTGATTTGTTACGTCGCACGCTATTACCTGTTGGCATAGGTTCAAATTCAAATGCTTTTGTTTAATAACTGAGGATAATAATGAATATTTCATTCAAGTGCTCAAAGGCACAAACATCCGACGCAAGCGCATAGTGAATCGATTTGTGATATTGATTCTTTTGGAATGGTAAGCTTCGGTCATGCTTGTTACTTGGCGATACTTGTGTTATGTTAAGGTTAATCAATTTTATATTTTCTATGACGAAAATGGTACATTAATACCTTATGGTAAACCACTCCTATGTTTCTCAATAATAGTTCATTGAACCCAAAACATTTCTACTTGTTATGTGATTTGTAATTTGCCGGCACTTTGTTTTCATTTTCATCGCCTACGAATATCATAATGTGACGGTTTTTGTAAACTGTAGACCTTTTTTTTCTATTCGGCGAGGAAATTCATTTACGAATAAACTGGTCTAGGGGAGACCAGGATTATGTGGGACTCGACGCCCTGAAAAGGACGTAATACCCACTAAAACCTCTCCGGTGTTCTCGCCATTTTCGCCGAACCACGGGAACATTTAAAACCTCCGCGGCATAACCTGTAGACCTGTCATGAAGAAACATAGGTACATACCTAAGTGATTATTATGATTACACCCATCCAGTTTCCTTATAAGGATCAATGCTTAGAAAACTATTAAATTACACACACTAGGTTGATGTAAGTACAACCTTTATCTAATTGTGAGGCGTGGTACAGAGTTATTGCTTTAGCAAATTATAATAACCAGTAGACAGTCTTGGTTCTTATTCTGTGTAGAGTGTACTGATTTTGTTGACAAGAGGTAGCGGAATAAGTAAAACGTCTATCATAAAAGATGCGGTAGAAATGTCTACCGCACCATGATGCGGATCTTTGTGCATACACTTAAACAATACTATGTCTACCGCATCTTCTAAATTTTTACCTACAGACATTGGTGTCGATTCTGTCGTCTTAAAATTAGGATTTAGGAATGTCAAATAGACGAAAGCTATTCTATGTTTTAAAAATTAGACTGTCAGCTTTAAAATTAGGTTGACAGATCTAAAACAACTTAAGTTAGGAATCCTAAAACAACAGAATCGACATCAGTGTATCATATAAATCGAAGGGATTCGTTATTTTGACATGCAAATACAATGTCTGCTCTGTACACCTGAAACTGCTTGACAATTTACACTTTTTCATTCGCTTTTTCCTGATGCGGATGTTAAAAACATCCGCATCAGCAAAAAGCGGTTACAACTAACTCGCTACCGCTTCTGAACCAAACCCAGTTCTTTAGATAAAATTGCGTGATCGCATCCAGTAATAAGTACTAAGTCACGCACAGTCTCATTCAATCCTTTAACAGCTTATTATAAAGATAACTAGAGAATTAGGCGTCTCAGTCGAATTGTTAGCTTTAGGTGCCAAAACCCTCTGGCAAGTTTGGGCTTAACCCGTCGCGTGCTTAGCGAACACCCGGGTGTTCGTTCCTTTTCATATCTTGATTGAAGACCTTAATTGCCCAAATCTTATTTGTTTTATAGAGTGTCAATTTTATATGCTTTTTTAATGAGAGCTGCTATGTTTTTATTGATTATCGTTAAAATTTATTATTTCTAGTTCTTTGTTATTCATAGCTTTGACCTTAAAAATATCTGGTCTGAGTGAGAGAGAGTACTCTTAGCCCAAATTATGCTAACCTAACAATCGAGTTACAGTATTTTATTCCGTTATGTAATTTAAGTTTTGGCTCCTGAAACAGTACCACTGGTGGTTTCATTCACATTAATTATGCACAATTGAATATTAAATCATATGAATAAATTTAAATTAAATTCCAATGCGTGTGTGCGACTTTATTCGTATCGAAGTAGGTTAAAATGTGGCTTATCGACTGTTTACTAGTAAAACAATATTCTATGAATATAAATACGTGAACGTGACCTACCCAACGTTTAACTACTTGTGACAATTGTTAAAGTTAGGTCACGCTTTCGATAGCCTTCTAGAATGTGCAAAAAGCACGTATTTATCGACGACGCAAGAAAAGTAGCAACGTATCGAATGTACCTACTGGCATTGTTGATTGCTGATAATCAACATACCTACGAGCCCTCGATATAACAGGTCCTTACTCAACAATAAGACGTAATTGTAGAATAATGCTACGACTATGACTACATCAATTCAAATCAAACAACTCTATTTATAGAACTAGCTCCAATTACTCTTTTTATACAGTGGAAATAGCAAAGGATTTGTTAAGTAAATGTAGCTCGTTTTTGAGTAGAAGCGGGAATTGAGAGGATCGCGAGACGACCATTAGCTGTATTGTTATTGCCGGCATTCCAGTAATGAACCGCTCGTTCTCGTCCTTTATTATTACCGCTTCTACTCCCTTTACTCACTGTAATGTCGCTCGACTTGATTTTACTCCACCTCATCGGTTTTGTGCTCCTCTAATTAATTCCTTTATTTGCGAGCGCATCACTTTTAGCTCGAATTTCAATTTTAAATCTTTAAATATTTCGAGTTTGCATGCTGATGAGAGCGCAGCAGCGATATTAGCTTCTCGAGTGCCTTTCGAGATATTCCCGCAACCCCGACTCGGGACGTTCTCCAGCGGTCGCGCCATCGCACTCGAAACGGCGATTTACATGAAAACTTTGTGAAATATTCACATCCAGCTGCCGATTGTCACGTTATATTGAGATGTTGAAACTTTCTCCGACGGGGTTTGTGCATCTTATTTGCATAATGAGACGCCTCGCATTGTACTGCAGCATCAACAGCTTATTATCGCACCACTCGAGAATTCATTTCCTTCAGACAAAGAAAATGCTTTTTATTGTTCGTGAGCTCGTGACGTGACGCAACCCGAAGATATTTCAACTTTCGCTCAGAAACCCGGCGCGGAGGTGAAGTTCAAGACTATTTATAAAGGAGGCGAGCCTTGGCCGGGTATTGATCGGCCAGGGCACGCACCCGGCGTGTTACGGTAGGTTAGTAAGCCTGACTCCCGATCGTAGCTCCCGGAACGTACCGAAAACTGCCGAAATTTTACATCCCCGGCCGGTATTGATCGTTCTTGACATTGAAATCGAAATAGACGCGAACAGCTGGGAAGTGTGGTGCGTGCAGACTACCGCGTCCTCGCGCAATTTCTCTCCCCGAAAAACGGACGCAAACGGACGTCTCCACAAACTCCCTAGCCAATTCTCCTCTTTTAATCGACACTACAACAGACAGATTTAAGTTAGCCACTAGATATTTGATTTTAAGCGTCCATTAAAGTTATTCATCGGTGTTGAGAGCAAGTTGAACGTTTCTAACGTCTAGTAATTATGCACGAGAGCCCTAAGACGGGTTCTGCGGTTCTAAAATCTCATTTATATTCAGTGCGGTCGGAGTTTGAATGTTATCCGAAATCCGTGTTTAGGTGTTGGACGGGATTGCTCTAATCTCGAAACTAAACACATTGTTCAGTTAGCCCAGCTTTGTTCTTGCGACGTTCGGGTCTCGGGGAGCTACGGAAATTCTATATTCGAACGTAATAATCCTTGAACTTGTTTTCCAACTCTGTTTGTTGCATTATCACTTGAGCAAATACTGCAGCGAGGATGTCTGTGTTTATTTTAAAGCGGATAAACATTTATTACTGCACCGTGGTTACAACGAACGCAATTACTCGGATAAGATTAAAAACTTCCTGCAAAGTCTTATCATTTAGGCGTTGCGACAGTTGTTTTCCTGCTAGGTTGGGAATAAGTTATTTCTATCAGGCATTGTTCGTAGAAAGGGCCCGCTATCCCTTCGTAAACTACTTTCTTATCGCACATGTATTTCCTGAGACATTGACAAGCATTGACAAGCTCGGTGCGTTTCCTGGGCAAGTTCAGCTCGAATGCCGAGCTGATAACTCTCTTTAATCATAAAAAGTACTAGCGGGGAGTTTGTGATTTCTTATCAGATGCGATTATTATAGAGCAGGCTATAACTTATACTTTACTTATAGCCTATAAGTTACATTTTATGCGATTCACGTCTGTTTAGTGGATGTCCTCAGGGGTGCGGCGGGCGAAGGTCCGCCTGCAACGCAGGATGTTGCGGGTTTGATTCCAGCCTCGGGATAAATGTATAAAAAAATCTATCTATGTGTAGTATTGTATTAAGTATATAAGTTATCTAGCTACCCTACCTTAATTTAACACAAGCTGTGCTTAGCTTGGGGCTAGATGTTGCTGTGGTGTCCATCATTAGTATTATTATAGTTAAGTTGGGAAACTAGCTTGGTTCAGACTTCAGACGGTATTCTTCGCGCTTTCAATGACCCGTAATTTCATAAATCTACTAGTCACAAACTCTTGAACAGATTGGTTGGGGATTGTCTCATTCTTTTCCGTCGCTGAAAAGGAGCGGGGCTGGGGAAAGTTCCTGTAAATTTGCGAATAACGAAAGGTTTTCTTTTACCTGATCTCGCATTCTGTGTGTTAACGTGTTAAATCAGTGTTTTTATTAACAAATATTTGCATATATGCAAATATTTGTTAATAAAAACATGAATCATAAAGAATATTCCTAAACTCTACATGTAGAGTTTAGGAATATTCTTTATGATTCATATTGGCGAGATCGTGGTCAAACGAAGGTCTATAAAAGAAACAGTTGAGCTACCAGTAGATTGTTAGCAACAGTCTGCAGTTAGCTAAATTGTTTTAATTGTAAATACTATTTCTAATTTATTTATATTAGTTGTATGTAATTTTCTTTTTTCACTTCGAAAATTACAATAAAATTGTAATTAAGTTTTTTTTTTATAATTTGTTTGTATTATTTGTTTGTAATTTTGTTTGTTAATAAAAGAAATAATCGCAACCCAAAAAATAGCGTTTCCAAACCTTGCTTTCAAAATCGATGTTTTATATTGTTACAAAACAAAGATAATTTTAACATTCGGGTTAATTTCATCTGACTTTCTCAACTTATTTTACCTACTATATCATGGTAGTCTTTCTTTCCAAACACAGCCAGAAGTCATTTCAAATCCAATCAACTCCAATCTAATCTCTATAGCTAAGCTGAGGCGGGTTTCTGAATACTGAGCAGCTCAATAAAATTATTCCATTACAGCAGCTATGATAGAAAATATTTATAAATAAAAAATGCGATGTCTGGCTTTTCTTGAGAATCACGGCTCCAAGTTAAATAAGTGATCAGCGACGTCGAGACGTGATCGGCAAGAGAATGTCACCTGTGGAAGTTATTTCTTTTTGTGTCTACTACGCCGTTTCTATGACGCGGATTAGCAGAAAGTTCTTCTTAACCGACGTAAAAAAAGGAGGATGTTCTATACCCGGAATGTTGTATGTGTGTTTTTTGTGTATGTTCTCCGACAAATGTGGAATTTTAATAACTATTTTGCTTTTGTATTGGAATAATCCCGAAATAATGCCACTACATTTTTTTTGAAAGATTTGTTACGCAAGTTTAAAAAAATGCAAATACTAAGGAATTTTAGTCGGATTTGTATTTTTCAAAACAAATAATTCCTATAGTAAATGATTTTATCGGGTATTTATCGCGTACCTTTTGTTTTATTTCCCCTACGTTTCTACCGCGTTACAGCGATCGTGGTCACGGGGCGACTGGATGTACAGCCGAGAATTGACGGCAGTATCCACGACTACCCTCAATTCGTCTTCAGTATCATAAAAAACTATGCTAACAAATCGCGAAAGTTTTAAGAAATATTCCTATGCTTGTTCTTTGATTGTGGTCATTTCGCTGTCTGGTGTTTAGGTCTGATAGGACATGACATCCTCCGTGTTTCAACCTAATCTTGGTACATGCACTATGCTCGACTCCAAAAACTGAATTTAACTGTATGGTGAATATGGAAGTGCCTCGCAAACCGTAGACAAATCAAAAGCAATTTCATGCGCAATCAATCGAACAACGGGTTGTATTGAATTTTTTATCAATCGCGACATGTCTAGCCCGACGCCAGCTGTGAAAAATTCAATTTGCATTATAATGGTAAACGAATCGCGCCAAATGTCAATTCCATTACCAATTTATTATTAAAACAATTGCCAGTTATAAATTTAAAATAGGAATGCACTGTGAAGGTCGATATTGGTTCGGGAAGTGGTGGCAAGCCCGCTAATCGATCGCTGTCTGTGTGCATAGTTCACACTGGCTCTTGAAGTACTCTCTCCCATTTCATCCTTAGCGATTTCCTATTACCCATCCCTCTCGTTTCGTTATTCACCGGCTCTAACTAGACTACCGGGTGGAGTCTGGCTCCCGTGCTCTCCGTATTTAGATACTGCACTATCTAATTTATGTTTTAAATTGTCCGCTTTTAAAGTAGTTAGGACGGGACGGTAACGGCTATATCTACGGTTATTGTCATGACCGTGCGAGCGGTAATGGGCTATATCATTATAAATTTGTCTGGCGAGTTTAGACGACACCTGTTATGAATGTGCATCTAACCTCTCATAGTTTTAACCTCTATCGTTGGTTGTATCGGTATTTAGCTTAGGTGCTGTGCGAAAGGTTCAATGGACATCAACTTTCAATTGTGGCGGGGCCTTGGCACGGGATCTAGTCGCCTGCTTAGGAATAGTTGTGGCATTTGGTTTCGCAGTGTTGCCAAATTAGTCAGGTTTACGCCAGATTTAACGAATGTTTTCGTTGCAATTGCAAACTACAGTATTTATACAATTTAGAGCTGTATGCATAGCATTAACATTAACTTTAATAGCTTCGCATAATCGAACAACATTATACTGTAGTGGTTTAGTATTCGAAATCTGGTGCTTTTTTGCATTCTTTTCACAGTTTGATCTAATGCCAATAGCCTATTTGGGCAAATCAAGTTGGCAATACTAAAGTGCGCCAGCGCAGTCTGCTTACATAACGCACCTGCCATATCGGGCAGTACCACACCTCACGTTCACTTGCTCATTCTATGAATTACTCAAAGGTCGTAGACCCTTGTTTAATTCAACTGATTGTAACCTCGACAACACTCAACTATGATTTAGCCATTGCCTCAGGAAAAACCCATTTGTTTGTTGTTCGTGGAAATACCAAGAAAGAGGTTACAGGTTACTGAATACTTCTAGAGAAGAGTAAGTTGGAGTTATAGTCAATTTATATGAATAATCTATGTTTTAATAAATCAATAGAAATCTAAGTTTATCATACTAAGGTGGGTACCTACTTAGACTTACACATCTAAAGTTTTGATATTGATTAAATCTTAAGAGACGATAATTTAAGGCGCAAGCCTGACCCAAATCAGCGCCACCACCTATTTTATCTTATTATTAGGTACCTATGTTAAACGAAGGAATTTTCAAAATTGATTGGCCAATTTGTGATACCTATCATAAGCTTTTTATAATGCCTCTGTAAATGTTTTAGTTTGTTTAGTGCAGGCGGAAATGCGAAGTTGCTCTTTTCTGCCACCATGGTGGCCAAAAAGAGCAACTTCGCATCTGTGCAGTATACAAAATAAAACTTTGACAGAGGCATTAAAAAAAGCTTATAGGTAGATAAATGAAGGGGGTCCTGATAATGTCGGTTGGTGCTTTAGCCATCATGTTTGAAACAATTTAAAACGCTATGAAAAAATTTAAGACTGTAGCTAAAACACTGAATACATTTCTTGAAGATTAGTTGTAAGACAAATAAGGTAGCTTTCACGATAGCTTCACATTCCAAGGTTTCGCTTTTCTTTTGAATCGTGTTTACTCTGTAAATGTGCTAAATCCTCCAACAAACGGGCACGGGGACTGACTCCTTAAACTCGAGAGCTCTCCAAAGGCAGTGCTAACACCTACAGAGAGGAATTTTAAATGGGTTTGAAGTTTTCAACGGCCACCACTTTGTCCTTTTTAATTCAAAATCGCCGTGCACAATAAAATTTATATATTTGGATAGACATACTTCACAGTTCACACTAATATTATCAAAGCGAATGTTTGAATGTATGGATGGATGGTTACCTCTTCACGCCAAAACTACTGAACGGATCGGGCTAAAATTGCATACAGGTAATTCTAATCCTGGAATCAAACATAGGCTACTTTTTATCCCATAAATCAGTTCCCACGGGATATAAATAACCATAAAGCCTCTCTATAGAAAAAAGCGTGCGAAGCCGGGGGCAGAAACTAGCTTAACATAATGTCTTAAAGCGTCAGGTTTCTAAGATGACACATGAAAAAAAACACGAGAGCAATAGTTATTCACGGCATACTTAGTTGCTAAACTCCATCCTGTTTACTTCGCTCGCACCACATACCACTATAAGGCTTACTAATAACAATAACCTGTAACTCTTCAAAATATTCCAGTACCGTATCATGTTCCAACGCTTACATAGCAAGTACAAGCAACAATGTAAGGTGGCGAAGACGATAAATCTCGTTGGGCTACAGTATATGATTAGTATGGCCGTAAACGTAGGTATTCATCATCCTGGCTCATTTTGTCTTCTGTCTCGTTCCCATATTTTGTGCCAACGTTTTTGGGATATATAATCTTCTTATTGCTATATTCGTCAGTCGTATCCGTCTCATGTTTCTGGGTCTTATTCTACGCCTTGCAAATATAGATCATTATCACGGCCGATCGGTGCCATAAAAATACAGATTCGATTACCGGATAAGGCAAGTAATTTTTCAATATTCTTTGAATGCATTTTTACTTATTTTGAAAAATAAAGGAATGTTTCCTTTCAGCGAAACTTCCTATCTTCAATATTTCTGGTATTTGCCCTCCATGTTCCATGGATTTGGGACACCCTTTAAACGCCTCGTTTTATCCATTTCTTCTCCACTCTGGACCATCTGAACCTGACCACCAAATCCCTGTGTTTTGTCCTACGAGAATTCTTTACCAGTCTTGCATTTAAATATAATATTTCTATGCCCGTTCTACTAAATAATGTATACCCAACTGGCAATTCCGATACGATAATAATATTTATGCATCGGAAATGTTATTTGATATATGAAAACAGGAAAAAATAATATTTACATGTTTCACTAAACCTGAATACTGTATCGTCGTAAAACTGGAATCTAATCCTTTTGGAATTTGTTGCATTCATTTGCATATCAATGTTAATAGTATCGTTATGGGAACGGAATGCAAATATTCTCTAATTCGAAGGCTAGCTCCTTTTAGCGAAAGATTTATTAGTTTTGGTGTAATGTTGTACAAAACAATTTAGCAGTTTAGATGTAATTAATGTTTTTAATGAATATATTTTCTAAAAGCGGGCAATTTGTTGCAAGTTATTATGAGTATCGCATCGATGAATATATAATATCGCTCTAGGGAAAAAATAGTCTTACAATATTTGTAACTAAACCGAACAAAAACACGATTTTATTTCTTTGTTTATGAGCTTAATTTATGTAGCTTGCATATTTGTATCTACGCCTAGGAAGCTGCAGATTACTTGCAAAAATATCGAACAAATATCGTGTAGACAATGTCTGATAAATTGATAATGATAACTTTGTTTTCAATACGCATGGCATTCATATGGCTGCAAACCTAAACAAATTCCCAGCTCATGCACAACAATTGCGTTATCTTAGCGAGCATTTAAGCTATTGATATTTTTATCTGTAACTAACGTTTTAAGTGGTGCAAACCTTGCGTAAGAGTACAATGACCGCAAGAAACGACAGCGGTGACAAGGCTGCCCCTTGCACGATACCTATAAGTATGTTTAGATAAGCTGCCTTGGGTGGAACGCACTATTAGTTGATCTGTATTATAGCTCCTTACGTAAGTATATTACTAGCAGTGATAGGTACTAGCAATATCTGTTGAAACTACTTGAATCAAGATGAATCCTAGCATTTGTAGTTTCCGCTCCGGCTAGAAAAAGCACTTGTAATTATTGAGAATATGACTATTTTACTGGAAAGTTGTTAAAAATGGTCGCTGTCTCGCAGTGATTATATTATTTAGCTATTAAGGCCGCCGGATGTGTACATGATAAGTGGAACACATTTGAATGGTTGGATTAAGGCGTTCGACTCCATAAGGGCTTTGATCGTGCTAGTTAATGAGTCACTTACGCAAATGCTTATTTATAGTCTCATTGAATGGGTCGACTAATAAGATATTGCTGAGTGCTGCCCGTCATACTCAAATCGTTTCAATTGACAGTTCTGTCTCCATTTACATTACGATTGTTATACCTACTATTTTGAACATGAACTTTCCTGGTTAAGCAAGATCTTAGCTTGTTGCTTTCAGGGAATTCACGTCTTTGAATCATACATATTATTCGACGTAGTAGAGAGCGAATTAATTTCAACGATTTGTATAGTTTTATTCATTGACTATTTCTACGAAAGTCCCGAATTTCGCTATGCTCATTAGTCATTACATTACATAATCCTGTTTTGCTCCATTGCAAAGTTCAGTGACGTATTCTCTGTAAACATAGTGCCTAAAATAGCTGAAATCTGAAACACATGCGTCATTCATACATTGTAGGTGATTTGTAGTCTAGCCTAGAGCAATATTTAACTTGTTATGTAAGGGTCGTATATGTTTGTTGTGGCGATAGGCTAGCAGTGGTATGTAATCTGTGGCATTGCCTTGGCGCGGGCGTTATCCTCTGCGATACTGGGTTGAGGCTTATCGCACGTCGTGTGTACGTAGGAGTTAGTTGAGTGATAGACTATAGCGGGAGCGGGAGCGATTCAGTCAAAATTTAGTAAAGTCGCATTTACTATTTACTTTCTTTTTGACAAATACCATTGTGTAACACAACGTTATTTGTTTCAGATTTAGTAACACCCGAATACTCAAACGCAAATTTCTGACAGATTTTCATTGAAAACTGTATAAAAATCGCGACTTGAGACGTGCGTTTGAGTATACGGGCGATAGTCTGTCTATTGAAACAAATGTTAATTTGTTAAGTAAACTATATTACACTACCGCATACCGGTCCATCGCGACCAAGTTTGATAGACATAGACCTCGTGTATTATTTTAATAATCGTGTGAACAAAGAAATGAAATTGCTCTTGTAATACCAATGTCGAATTCAAATTAACAAAATAATCCTTTTCTTATCACAATGTTTGTAAACAATACCTAGAACCATTATCAGTTATTTATGTAACTGCTCGGTTTGCCCACTTTTGTCGTTGATATCAATAAGCTTTTATTTCCTTTTTATGTAATTTGTAGCTTATTTTGTTTCTTTTTTTGTTCTAGCTTTGTTATTCTGTGTTTTCTTACAGAGTTCGTTGAACTAACGTTATCGCTTGTTGCTACGCTCCACACCACATCCTATCCTAGCGCATGTTTACTTACATAATTATACTACTAGCATTCAATACTCACGATAAAAAGTTCATTTGAAACGCTTATATTCTATTTATTTTATCGTAGCTAAATGTTTCTACAGTTTCAAAGTAGGTTGCACGTCGGTAATTGTTTTTAATTTTAATCTCACTGATAGTATTGTATGGGAGTATTTATATAAATTATCTTTTACTGGTATTGTAAGCAATGCGTGGGGTTCTGATAGTTACATTTTATAAATTCCCATGAATTTTCCACCGCTAATTTGTAAATAGTCGGCAAACAACTTTTCTATTAATCGCCAAAATGCCACAAGTATTTATTTTTATACTTTTTTATTTGTAAAACTAAACCTATAATGTACTTCGAAGTTGAATTAGCTTAGTGTTCTCGGGCATGCATTCTTATCAGCACTGGTTTACATTTAATTTTTATTCAAGGAATAAGTTATATTTCTAACGCCATTTTCAATTCATTTCTATTGTAATCAGTTGATATATACTCATTAGCACGCTTGTATGCTAATTAACGGTAATTAATTGCTTGCACGTTTTCTATTGTTAGTAATTTATCTGCATTTTATTCTTTTAATGTTAAATTACATGTTTAAACACTTGCTACGTTAATCTTATTACTTAATCATTATAACAGAAACTACATTTAAGTGTTCAGAAAATTAACTTAACCTTTATTATATAACATGTACTTACCTAGGTATAGGTATTGTCTAAGTAATTCTCTTAGATAGCGAAAGGACATAGAACGTAATGTAGTAAAAATTTTATAACCTTAACATGACTAAAAATAGTAGTTGCAAAGTGTAATGATTTTATTTTTGCTCTAACATGTAAGTACCTACTTTTATTTGTCCCAGTAAGTTGACTATGTGAGATATAAATGGGTTTATTTCTGTGTATGTTACAAAACTTCCATTTCCATTGAAAAATTTTCTACATTTTAACTTTTATATTCAGTTGTAGTTTGCACAACATGAAACATGCATTCGTATCTCTGATATTCGCTTCACTGAACCAAAGGACAGAAACATTCATGTGTGCAGTTGACTAGTCTTTCTGAACATTACTTGTCTACCACTGTCTTTGTTTATAAACTTCTCTGACGATATTACGGGAAAGAGCTTTTAGTTCTTGATATTCACTTTCTTGTGCAATTTTATTTGAAGTTTTGTTTACCTACTCTCTCAATATGTAATGTTTTAAATATTGATATTGTTGCTTTTTACTCTGGTTATACGTCACAATTTCAATAACATATCATTCATCAGATGTAAAGTAAAAATATTTAAAGTCTTGCTGATAAAATTTATCAGCAAAACTTAAGCTTTAATAAAGCTATAAATAATAAAATGAATGAATAAAATAAATTTCTATTCTGTTTTGGTTCCTTGCTTTCTGAAAGTTCTTTGTAATAAACTCTGTGACATTTTTACTTAGACATTTTAATAATGAGCTTCACTTTCATATCAGTAAGGGCAATTTCTTCGCTAATAAATTCCACTTTATCATCATAAACGTCACTCTCGTTGTTGTCAGTGACAGATAACCGAACTAGGGTTCACTGCAAGTATATCTCGGTTTTAAACTGAACTCGAAGTAGCTGTTTCACTTTTGGTCCGCTACTCTTTTACTGTTGTTTGAATTTTTTTCTAAAAATATTATTATTGAGCAACTTGACCTATACGGTCAATAAACAACTATTTCGGCCAAGATCTGACTAAAATCCGCAAGAAAATCATGTCGAGTTTTAAAAGTGACGGGTCCTTCTTCTTAGCCTTTATCGACCATTAGGACATTTAGACAAATTCAATTTTCTTCTTCGTACGTAAGGCAGTTAAGGTCCAGTTGCTGCTTATTATATTTCTGATGTCATCTCTCATTTGCGTTCCCTCCCACCGGTCTTCGTTTCCCCCATGGTCCCTTTCCATGAGTCTCTTGCACCATTATGTCTCTTTGCGGCCTGCCTACTTCCACTTAAGTCTCGATTTGTTTGTTGTGATGAAGTAGGTTTATGTTTGATTAGCCTTCAGCACAAATGCGTTGTACGTTTTGTCTTTTAATTTTAAGTACTCTTGTTAGCATTCCTACAATTATGAAAAAAGTCTGTGCATTTGTTATTTAACTAGCTTCAAAATAGTGAAAGATTTTGCTTGTTAGAATATATTTGTCTGTTGTACGACAACATTGCAAAACAGATAGCGCTGCGAACTAAGTGCAGGGTTATCTATCGGTGCATGGCAAATGGCTGTGGACACTGATACTGTAATCATTTGTTTTTACTCATTTACATTTGTACTTACTCGATTATCATTTTACCTATAGAGTTATTTTTAAATGTGACAATGAGATGCTTTCATAATTATTCTCTTTTACATTTATTGCTATGAATCAACGAGTTTCAATGTCATCACATCACATAACATCACACTTATATTATGAATGCGAAAGTTCAGATGTGTGGATGTTTGTTACCTCTTTCCGCCAAAACGATTGAAGGAATTGGAATATAATCTCGTATGAGTACGTACAGGTAGTTCTAGGCCTGTAATAAAACATAACCTATTTTTTATCCCACAAATCAGAACCCATGGAAATGAAATAATAAATTTTTAACGTTTCCAAAAATAACGCGTGCGGTGCGGAGCCGGGGCTGATAAAAACGTTTATTTTAACGCTTCCGACTGGTATTGTTAAGGATCGGTTGCGCTACCAGTAGATTGTTTGCAACAGTCTGCAGTTAGCTCAATTGTTTCAATTGTAAATACTAGTGTAATTTTCTTCTATACTAATATTATAAAGAGGAAAGATTTGATTGTTTGTTTGTATTGAATAGGCTCCGAAACTACTGGACCTATATATTTTATCCCGGAATTCCCACGGGAACGCGAAATACGCGGGTGAAACCGCGAGGCGATCGTCTAGTTGTGAATAAAGCCTTCTGCCAATTGAAAAAAAAAATGTTTTATTGGTTAAATTTTTTCTATTTATCTACGACACAATTAATTTCTTATGCCATAAGAAATTATTTATTGAATGGCAACCTTAGATAACAATCTAAGATTGCTAAGATTCAATGTATAATCTCTTCGTCAATTCCAACTTATATACTAAAATGAAACCAAAAATAAAAACACATTGCTCTTCATTTATCACCAGGGTTTATTCATTACAGCATTCAAGTCTAAAAATGTTCCGTGACTAATCTATTGGCTGGTATAAACAAGTTTATGGATCCTCTATATCATTTTATGTGTGGTTATGACGCACTGTTGATAATATTCTGATAGTAATGCAATCGAAAGACCTAGGTGTTTACAATACTTACATGGACGAGGTAAATTTAGATTTATGTAGGTTTAAGTGAAGGTACCTACTTAAATATCGGTGTTATTTTTCTTAGAAAGTGTTATTCGCAGAAATTCTTTTAGAAAATTCAAGTGCATTTACTCTTATACTTTGATATAAAAATAATGAAAAAAGATGAACATTAAATGTATCTCGAAAAAGACAGTTTTATACTTACTGTAAAATATATACATATTAAAGGTACCTAGACTCCGTCCAAGCATTTATAAAATTATTTCGTTGACTGAATGAAAGAATGCAATATTTCATAGACTCTTGTTTCCTTATGAAATAGTGATGCGAATTAAAAAATATCGGAACGAACTTAGATCTACTTAAGTAAAATTTGTAGATATGGTACGTTCTCCCAGCGCTAACTTATCAAATGGCCTGTGTTGTGTTACAATTACAACTAAACACAAAGCAAGCAATACCTACAAAATAAACAACAAGACGAAAGACGCACCTAGACTGAAGTTTGACCGAGACAACATTACAATACTCACGCAAAACACGAGCGCCGGTGGCGCCGCCGCCAGTCCGACTATGACTGAGGTGGGTGGACCTAATTGCACCTAATTTGAGCCTTCCACTTTCGAGAAACTAGTACCTCATCTCCCCTTTTTTACTTATATCGATGGGAACTAACGATATTTGTCGAGTTGACAGATTTCGTGTCTATGAAATTTTGCATTATTTCATTCAGTCAAAGAAAATAAATCCATTGGCAGAGTATAGGTACTGTACTTAAGTGTGTTGACTCAGCCGGTCTTAGCACGTGTAGCAGCACGCTGTTAGAAAATAGACATAACACAGAATGACCAGTTCATGCTTCTTTCAAAGTGACTGGTTATCTTACGTAAATATTTTGCTAGGAAAACTAAATATCGTATCAGTATTTTATCGGGGAATGTGAATCACTATTTATAGTAACCGTGATAAGCTTATTAAACATATTCTTGTTCAGGTAAGGAGGGATAGATGCGCAGTCTTATTTTATGGGATATTATCTATAGGGATTTGAAATACTTACAATTAAAAAAACTGCCATGGTTAACACTAAAGTACTAATTATTGAATGAATGTTTGAACATGAAATTTTTCTTACAAGAAAAATTTGAAAATTAAAAATGTTATACATATTTAAATAAAAAATAAACAGACAAAGGGCGGGGTTATCGCTGAGAGCGATTTCTCCCAGCTTGGGATGAAGAAAATTATGAGTTGTTTTATTTTAAGTTTCTATTTTGAATTAATATTAATAATGGGGATAATGAATGTAATGATGAATGATGGAAGTAATGGTATTACTTCCATCTAAATTCTAATGGAAGAAGTGACAGTAGGTAAGTACTTAAGTAGAAATCCCCATGTGGCCAATATGCCATTAAGTAAGTAGCCTTTTAAAACTTTTAATTCCATCATGGTTATTAACACTAAAGTCATTTACAACGGGATATTTATCATGATTTAGTCAGTTATTCCGTGATCATGGCGCATGAAACTGTGCCGAAATATTGGAAAGTTTAAAATTCAAATCATGTTAAATATCCCGTTGTAAATAACTTTAGAAGTAACCTTTTATTTTAATATATATAAATCACGTGTCACGTTGTTTGTCCGCGATGGACTCCTAAACTACTTAACCGATGTTAAATTAAATTTGCGCACCGTGTGCAGTTTGATCCAACTTGAAAGATAGGATAGCTTATTCAAGGGAGGTTTAAAAGGTGATAGCGGTACGAAGTTCGCCGAGTCAGCTATTTATCATATAAATATTATTATTTGAGTCTGCACTGTCCCACTGCCTGGGCAAATGTCTCATTTCTTTCATCTAGTTTTGTCTGTCCGTTGATGTTAGGTGCCAGCCCTTGATTATTTATAATATGTCACATACATGTCACATAATAATAATTAAAGGTGCCTAGAAGCTGTACAGTCAACTTGTCATCTCTGAAGTTCCTCCTACCACTACGACGAAGTAGAAATTAAAACAATGCAAATGGAAATCTTACTATATATAATTCTTCTGTGAGTGTGTATGTCACTGAACTTCTCTCAAACGACTGGACCGATTTTGATGAAATTTTTTGTGTGTGTTCAAGGGGATCTGGGAATGGTTTAGATTCACAATTTTAACGACTGGACCGATTTTGATGAAATTTTTTGTGTGTGTTCAAGGGGATCTGGGAATGGTTTAGATTCACAATTTTGTTAAAGAAAAAAAAAAAAATTTTGCGAAGCCGCGGGCAGAATCTAGTATTATATAAAATCTAAGGGTGGGTGATTTTACTCGCACAAAAAATTAAGGATCCCTCCATTGACTAAACAAAACAATTTGAGGTATATATGCGGTTCGTAGAACTTCACAATATCACCAATAAAACTAGTAGCACCTTCTGTAATAAAGCTAATTGATATCCTTGTCTTGAGCGGACGTACGGACGCCTAGTACTTTATTTGCTAAGTTTAGAAACAGACAGACTGGAATTTAGTGGGCTTTTATTAATTGTATTTGCACTTCGCTAATTGGCGAGAATTAGTGAAAAATGTACACAGCAAAGTTATGTTTATTGCAAAAGATGTATGGAATCTATTGGACTGGCTTGTTCATTTCAAAAATTCAATTGACCACACATATAACTAAACGGAGATAAAGATAAAGATGCTTAAACAACAGCTTGATCCGTTGATGCCTATGCATGCATGCATACATAGTGTAACACCTACCTAGAAAGCGCGGCCCTAAGTGAAGCTAGCCTAAGTAACTCTTAAAATTTAAGTATCTAAATTTGCTACAGTATTGCGTACTAATGGACGAGTGCAACTGACATACGTATATTGCATGTCATGCAATATACGGGTGTACATGGGGTGACCTTAGAACAACAGCCATTTACGAGACTAGCGACTAAAACGAAGTCAGGATAAGTAGTTTTCCATGTTCCGAGTTTGCGGCCAGCCAAACAACGATTCAATTCTTCCAGTGGCATTTTTTCATTTCGATCACTTTGCAGCCGAATGTCCGACAGGACCACCCAATCAATTAGCTTCGACGAATTTACGACATCTCGTTCATCGAAACTGCCTTTTATTGTCAGGCAACATTTTAATAAAAATGTCGCCGCTCGCTCGGGAGCTCATCAAAATCACATCAACCCCCCCAACACCCACTCAGGTTTGCATTCGAGCATTTTTAACACCAATTTGAATCTAAATTCTCGTTGTGACGAGACGATTCTCCGACACTTCATATCCTCCCGAGACAGCGCGCAATAAAAATAATAACGTTACATAGCTATAGCTCTACCCGGGTTTAACTTGATCTTCGTGAAGTCGCGAATATTTCACCGCGTCTTTTTAGCGTCGAATTAAAATACCTGAACACTCTCCGTTCAGTTCTGGTATGCGTTTTCACGTCGCTTCTTGCGGAATGTTCGGGTCGCGATTAATTCACGCGCAAAAATATTTCACACAAGAACAGAACCTTCCCACTTGAGAATCTTTACCTATGAAATACCTAAGCGAATACGAATATTGTGAATAACAACCACACAATGCTTCAATAACGCCGTAAATTTTCCAGACTCTTGGTATTTTCCAAATTGTACGCTTCGGAAATTCCACTATTGTCTGTATTTACAGCTGAAAGACATTTATTGCGGGTCTTGTATACACACGCTAACTTTTTTAAATGCCAAACGAAGGAAATGTTAAATGTAAAACGTGTAAACACTTACCGGTGCAGTTTTATCTCGATGAAATGAAAAGCATTCTATGTCCCGCGACCCGGTCTGACCCGAGGCTTATCCATAACTCCTCCAAGATAAGATTCATTACTTTGTTATTTATCTCCTGAGACAAAGTTTTACCTAGACGCTAGAACGGTCGACTGGAGAAATATTATTATGACAGAATCTGCAAAGTCCTTACGCAGGAAAACAGCAAGGGAGGAATCCAATTGCATTACTGTGGAAATGCATTTTCAGATACAAAGAGCGAAGTATTAGCGTGAAGCTCTCAGACAATGGCAAACATGAGGCGGAACGAACCATCGGAGTAAATGTATCGAGCGCCGCAAATACCGCTCCAAGACTTATTGTTTAAGATGGCACCGGAGAAATATTGCTACTCCAGACCTATTGAAAAATCTCTCGAGCGACGTCTGAACGGCTTTACTTTTGGAGCCATAATTGCAGACCGCTATTCCCCTTTAAATCAGGCGTTTTAAAATTCAATTAAATTACTTTATCGGTTTCAAATCCTCAGTATTGGATATCTTGTAGCGGCTAATTGGATTTGTGGGAGTTTTCACATTTTTCCAGCCTTTCAGCGGTCTCGATGGTTCGTTTCGCTCTTTGTATATAATTTCTATCTTACCGGCTATATTTACCGGAGTGCTGACGACGGCAAAATATAATAGGGAAAGTTTCATTTGGCTAATTAAAAATAAGCCACCCCGGAGAACAATCCAGATTTATTGTCGTTACTGCCTCCAGTCGACGATGTCTGCTGTTTCATAATGAAAGCTCGTTTGTGAACATTTTTGTACTTTAGTGTTGTTTGGCTAGATACGGGCAACAATGGTTGATTATACAACTACTAACAACTTGTATTTACAAGTTAATAAAATGAAACTCCTGAGTGGTAGGTACTTCTAAAGATACTTACTTTACTAAATGTAACTGACAATGAAGGCTGTATTTGCGGCAACAGTTGCTAAAACAGTTTCCATGTTTAACTTTCACACATTCCAATAGTTTGATGGGGTGGCGTGAAACCCCATAGCTCTTTAATTATTGCGTCACCTTCAATTCGGAAAGTTTTAATGTGTGTACATTCGTTCTGTGGAGCGTCGAGGGCTAACGACGCTTCGAGCGCACTCCAAGCCTCTCATCTCCCGTCGCAGCGAGTACTCCTCGCTCTTGTTGTTTGAACATCGAAACAAGCAACCAAAACCACGATTAAATTTCGCCCATCGAATACAAACTTTCCACATTACATCGCTAAATGTGTTTTAAACTCAATTCTACTTTCGGAGACTAATCCGTGCGCGGAAGGACCGAAGACGGCGAACGTTTGAACCCATTGAGACCGCCTAGTTTTCCGGCTGCCAAGTTTCGCTATGTAAATTCTGGCGTAATTAGAAGCTATGGTCGTGTTCTCGAATGTCCTCAGTTCGTGCTAACTGACTTCTGGTCTCGAAGACGGAATCTTTCGCTGCCCCAACTGTCTGTGTACTTACTCAAACTCATCAAAAAGTTTTATGCGCCGGTTTACGGGCGGCGGTTGTGTACCTTGCAAACTGCGACGATTGCGAGACAAAGCGTGATCGGATTGACTAAATAAATAGTCTGTGTCGGAGTGCTCATCAATCTTGCAGTACAATAGTAAATTGTGCAAGTTCGCTGCACAACGGTCGGGTTCGTCGGCCGCGACCCGCAACCTCACTAAACTGTCGTGAGCGCGACACTTAACAATTTAATTGTCACTCATTAGTCCTGAGGCGACGACTCCAGCGCCGTTCTAATTAACTCGGTAATTCATAGACATTTCATTAGCTGGGAACTCGTTTAAAACTGTTGTATCTACTCTCGCTGTTTCACGCCATCCATCATTCGAATGTGTGGAGCGAACATCTGCTTCATCGGGTTGAATCAATCACGAGGGCCGAGCAAGCTGCCGCTCGCGGCCAGTTATTTATCACTTTCCAAATCGACGACAAGAGTTGCTCTGTCGCAGTTTACAAATTGAGAGGCGACTAGAACCGCCCCTGAATGTTGTGATTGAGAATTGAATAACTAAATGATGGACGCGAGCGGAATAGCGGGTGCTGCGGCCGGCGTCGGTCGGGTGTCGAGATACGCGCCAGTGTTTGCCGGATGACCCGCCCCCGCCTCGTCTCTTGGCAAACTGCACTGCTATACTGCAAATCATAGTAAGCTTGTTTGCGTAGGTTAACGCTCTCTCGGCGGGTACGTTTTATGTGTTCCTGGTGTCACGGCGTCACTAATAATAGATCGGAATGCCTCAATATGCATTCTGCACCGCCAGTTCCTTACTTATTCGCCGTGCATTCTCTTCCATGTGTAGACGCCATGTAGCCATTGGAGCGTGCAATCGCTCCATACATCACAATTAACATCGCTAACCAGACGGAGCCATTTCCAAACGAAGAACAATGCTTTATTAACTCATGCCGGGCGGACATGGAACGTGGATAAAGTTACGCTTTGACAGTTCATAATATTATGTTTCATTAAGGCGTGTTTCGGTGCCTGCGCTGCAACATCGACTCGTTAAACTTTCATTATTATTCTCTCACAAATTGCTCGTACGTGAATCGTGGTACCCAACAATCGATCTCTGTGGCTTTCTGAGCCTTTGTTTGACTTTGACTCCGAATTCAGCGTAATTGCCTTTCAGCCTTTCATTATTCAACTTTATGCAGTCATTTACTTGTGTTATTACGAAGGGAGAGTTGGTGTAAGTGTCGTGGGTGGATGCATTAATCGTAATATGTAAATGTGGGGTATGAAATATTGAAATAGCTGGCGAGGCTCATATTCGATTCGGCTAGGGGTGAGCTCGAAACAAACGAGCCTATTCAGGCCCATTCTACTCTCAATTACTTTTCTTTTGTGTAGAATACCATTTGTTTTGTTGCAGATTGAAGACGAAGGTAACCACGGGAACGACGACACGAGGCTGTTCATCCTGTCGACCCTGGCTGGTCAGCAGAAACCGAAGGTGTCTTGTGCGCTGTGCCTGGAAACCCTGCACGTCTTCGACCGGTATCCCTTGGTCGATGGCACTTTCTTCCTGAGCCCTCGTCAACACACCAGCAGTGCTGTTGAGGTAATACTTGTAAAATATTACATGTTCGTTATTTATTATGTTTTCATATAGATCTTACTTTCACAATGTACTTGTTATCTGCTGCATTATCACCGTGATCGCGTCTGAAATTTGGTATAATCTCAATTCAATAAGTAAGCTACACACGCATTACTGGGAACTCGAGCCATCGATCAAAATAATGTACAGAAGGATTATGTTCTCTCTCAGTAAAAATATGCCATGTCAGTATTTGTATTTTCGCTGTCGCACGAACAAATTCTTCGTGATACAGTAAGACTAGAATAACGTAAACATACTGTGTTTGTTCATAAACTCAAATAAGATCCAAAAGTTTATTTTACAATGTTGCGCTCGTAACTTCTTGCTGTTTATTCAGTGAATTAGGAGCTGAGACGCCTCCATGTTTGTTTGGCGTTGGAATTAGCATGCATTCCCCTCTTAGGGTGCACTTTTTGAGTAGTCATTAAAAATTTCGACACCTGAGAGCCCTAACCCCACTTTTACAGCTACTTGATGATCTCTCGCGTGGTTTTCGACGTTCTTTAACACGATGGGTCTGACAAAAGGGTCAAAATTTTATTATCAAATACACCTAACATCGGAGCGTAAATCATGTACATTACATTAGTTTTTATTTCATTTCAATACATGGAGTATTATCTCTATTATTACTTATATTATCTCATGGAGTATTCTCGTAAATATCTCAGCTATTTTTTAAGATATGAAAAAAGTAAAAATACAGTTTTACTCGTAATTTTTTGAACATTTATTTGGCATGTAAAGTAAAAAAATGTTTGTCAAACCTATTTTTGAATAAAACATTTTGTGAGGAAACTTTTAACTAGAAGTGCGATCAGCTGAAGGCTGATCTAAGTGACACTGATTTGAGAAAGCCTACAGTAGCGGATAAGATATGGGCTGATAATGACGACGATGATGATGATCAGAAGCATTTTTATCCTTTCGGAACCACAGTAACAAAGGTTAAAACGAGCCAAGGATTCGTGACGAAATCGAAAACATACATCAATTTTCGTGGCGCGCCTTGCGAAACAAAAAGTGCTCGTGACCGATTTACGTTTGCACACAATCCTTGTATTACTCACATAGCAACCAGACCCAACAAAGGCACTGTAGGACTTGCTGGCACTTATTTACTGTGTGGAGTATTCTGTATAAAACAGGTGAAAGTGGAGGGTCGCTCGCCATTGTATGGGATTCCAGGAACAAGTAACCTGATATGGGAATTATAAATTCAATAATGCATCGAAGAGTAATTTGATCCTGAGGAAAGGCTTTCTGAAATATTTTGAATATCTAAAATTCTATCTATGCAGTGAGTAATACATTCATATGGGACTACTGCAAAGAAAACTATTAAAACGCCGGACTTAAATTGTCGAAGAAATAGGCTTGTCTCCACTAAGAATAAATCGGATGGATTAGAGTTTCTTTTTATGAAAACATATAAAATTACAATCAACAAATAGAAATAAATTACAACTAGTATTTACAATTGAAACAATTGAGCTAACTGCAGACTGTTGCAAACAATCTGCAAGTAGCTCAATTGATCCATATCAATACCAGTCGGAAGCGTCCCCAAGACGCTGACGGCAATGCTGATGCGCTGCGCCAGATACGTGGCTTCGACCAGACGCTCAGATATTTTTTTAAAACCTGAAGAGCCTCGGTACCCCGCGGATTAAATCATTGTATTATCTTATTATTAATTATGACACGTAGATGGGCAAAAACAGAACAATTGATCAAAATATTTACAGATTGTTATTATTTTTAGACAATAAATTCGAAAAACATAGGCTAACGCCTATTTTTTCACGTGAGAAAGTGTGATGTCACTTTTTTCAAAACATCATTGTTGTGGTGGACCGAAAAGATCAACGGGCGGAGCTGTTTGGTCCACCAAAAAGATCCGCACGCTGGTCGCGTTGCCGGTGTACCTACTTGCAATCTCCCAATACGAACAGTTCTTTTGAAAGAAGTGGCGTCATTCAAGACGCCAAGTCAGTCTTGAGCGTTTTCAAATGAAATTGAAAATATTTTGATAAAATCTATACTTAATATTATAAAGAGGAAAGATTTGATTGTTTGTTTGTTTGTATTGAATGGGCTCCGAAACAGCTGGACGGATTTGAAAAATTATTTTACCATTAGAAGCTCAAATTATTCCTTATGAACATAGGCTACTTTTTACCACGGGAAAATGCTTCATTCCTACGGGAAAACGGGTAATAGGACAACGGGTAGTAAGAATGCAGGCAGAATAAATATCGTAAATATTAGATTTTTTTAATATTAGATTTTTGGAGCCAAATATTTATTTTTAACCAATTTTCAAATAGGCAACGCACGTTGTTTGCAGGATACCTATGTTCCTCTTTCATTATTCTTTTCAGCATTCTTATCATTACCAGCCCGTACTGCTGCTGGGTCTAGACTAGATCTAGCCTTTTTAAAATTTGGCCCAAATCGGTATCGGGTTCATCGCATCGCAGCATCCTTATGTCGTCTCTTCTTTCAGGTAACAGTGGAAGGGCGCACACAGTATCTGACCTGCGTGTGCATGGGCTGCCTTGAGCGCTACGACCCCGACCGGACTATACGCTGTCGGTTCTGCAACCAGAAGTGGGACGGCTCCTCTCTGGTGCTCGGTACTATGTACAGCTATGATATCTTCATGGCAACGCCCTGCTGCGCTGATCGGCTGAAGGTAAGAATGGATTCTTTGATATTATTGATTGAACTGTTGCTTTGAATTGTATCATTCGCTGCTTTAAGTGTCCACTGTTGACTTACTTTTAAACCACCAGCTTCCCTTTATGTAGCAGGATTCATATGATTGAAGAAACCCGTCTAATTAACGTGTTGACTAAGCATAACAATGCAGCTTTCGAACAACAAACCTTATTAGGTTTGCTCCATGTTACCTACGTTACATGTTAGTACCTACGTCTGTTTATTGTGAAGCTACGTGTTTTGTACTATTTATAAAACGCCCTTGAAACGTTGTTTACCTATGCAATCGCACTGCAGTCCAGACCTACCGCAACCATATCTCCCTTTCTGCAGCGTAGAGCATTTTACGACTTAATGACATCATGGTGACTAAAATAGACCTGTTTTGCACTGCGTCGCTGCTACCAAGTGTAAATGTTATGATCTTAATATCTTTGGTATTTTCCAATATCCCTACCAGTATTTGGAATGCATCATTATGGTATCTTTGGTCTTCCTGGATAGATAAATATTTTGCTGTACTTTTTCTCCAAATTATGATAACACTAGCTTCTGGCTGCGGTTCCTCGCGTGGTACATGGATACATGGATAGAACATGGTTCATATACGTAACGTTCTCATGCAGCTATCTGACGATTAGTTAGAGTTTGGAATCTGAACAGAAGTCCAGCTGTTCTAAAGTAACCCCTTCAAGATCCTTTGATTCTGACTTTACATTTCCTTTGTTACAGTGCAACAACTGCTACAAGCCATTACTTCACCCGCAGCAGCGGCTGAACTACTCCGACTACTCTCACCCAGTCACCTGCCCGCACTGCCGGGTCAACGACACGCACTTCGTGAAGCCTCTGCCTTACTGCTTCACCAAACAGGTGTTCCCGATCTTCCAGCAGTGGCCATAACAGTCGGCGGTGCCGGAGACCACCTCTCCCGGCACCCCCCCGACCTCCGAGCCCTGGGGCCTTGCCCCGTCCCCCCCTAGACGGGCCTCCCCTCCGGTTCTGCGCCCAGTCGTTAATACTAGTATGGCGCCGCGAATGGAGCCTTTCATCACACCTGTACCGCCTAAACCTGAGGAGCCGAAGGTAGCTCCGACCCTCGCGAGCATAACGGAGTCGCTGTCTCTACTTGGTCTGAGCCCGGAAACCCTGGCGATGAGTCTCGGGGAATCTTTAGCAGAGCGCTACCTCGCCTCGATCCGGACCAAGCCGTCGTCTCTGGAAAGCTCTCTCTTCAGCAGCTGCAGCAGCATTCCCCAGAGGGTCCCGGTGATCGAACCGACTCTCCAGCTCTTCTCCAACGATTTCATGAACTATCTAAACCAAATCGCTTAGGCTACGGTGACAGTGGTGAAAATTGAACTCTATGTGTTACGTATATTTGGACTCTAAATCTTTAAGTAAATTCTGATTAAGTTGGTATTATTGAAAATAATTTTATGTGGTTTTAGATCGTACTAATGATTTTATTTTAATTTTATTCTGCACTTTGTTGATTAGAGGTTGATTTTTATCGGAAATGATGAAAAGTGAGTGTGATGCCAGAAAATGCATTTCGGTCGTTTCTTTATTGGGAGTTTCCTTTTAAAGGAGTCTAAAGCGAATTTTTAAATTATTGATTACCTTCTTTCAGTGATAGTGTTCCCTATCTGATAGGGGGAGTTTGAGTGGCGTGTTGTTTAGTTCAATTTAGTTTATTAGTTATGTTTTATTTTAGCAAAATTTTAAACCGTAACTTAAGTGTTAAACAATATTTCTAGGGTTTATTGCGATATTTTGTTTTGCCCACCAAATGGCGCTAGACGTGTTAGGTGATCGTATTACCTACGTAGAGCTGCCATGAAGCTATCAAGGTTTCAATATCATTTTCATCATTTACTTTTAATATTTCTTCTTTTTTATTTTAATATTAGAGGACATAATTATTGTAGGTCATTGCTGTGTCACCAATAATATGATTAGCAAGTCAATGTCTATTATAAGATTAATCTCAAAACTGTTGGTTTATTTCTGTATTTTCCAATGATCAACAATAAAATGGTGTTTCGTATGAATGAGTGATACGAGAATATTTTGGAATTGTGCCATATCAGAAAGAAAATACAGTCGTAATTAAAATTAAAGCACCATTTTTTTTTGTTTGTTGTTTAAATTTTAGTGCGTTTCGGCGTTTTGTTATGTGAAATTTCGGCGTGAATAATCATATTTAGGATAAGTTTTATATTGTCATGAATGTCTATTTATTGGTAAGTGACTAGCGTTGCTTCGGGTAAGTGATGTGCGAATAACTCAGTAATGTTTAAGGTACTTGTAACGTTAATGTTTAGGGTAGGTTTTATACATTTGATACTTACGATTACGAAAAGTGATTAAAAGTGATAAAATATTAGTATAGTGCGTGTATAAGGGTGGTGCGGATATGATGCGAATTATACAGGATTTGAATGTAGTGATGAAATTGCCTGTAGAAGGCGATAATTCCATTGAAGACTTGCAATTTTATAGAGTAAACCCTTCGATACTGCCAATAACATTTTCTATTCTAGGTTACGGAGCTTGATATTCCAAATTTACTGACAGCAATTTAGTAATCATTTTACTTATCGAAATTCTGAAACTTTTCTGACGAATTTTTGTATTTAAAATTACTTCAGACTTTAAATTTTGATCTTTTTTTAATGCATGTAGCAAGCTCCGTTTTTCGACTGAATACGAGCTGTCTCGTGTCGTAGTGTAAGGTCACCACCTGCCATCATTCGCATCACTGCACCTCATTGTCATTTCATCACGCACGGTTTGTGTGGTCGGCGACTGGCTATTATCTACTAATGAACTGTTACTTCTAGTAGGTACCTATTACTTGTCACTTCTATTACCTCTCACAGTGTCTAAATTTTTACCATTCAGCTCCAAAATTTGTGAGTAAAGTCCATGCTTAGACTTTGTGAGCAAGCCGATAGCAATGAAACAGAATTTTAATATTCTTTTCAGAAACAAGAGACGTTTCAGACAGTTGACAAGTTACTTGCGGAATGCGCTCATTTGACAGTGATCTATCTATAGCCTGTCGAATTATAGCTGCCGGTCGCCGTGTGTGTTTGTATTATACCTCTTTAATTATTAACCTTAATATTAGAAATCCTCTGCTTAAATATTAAGATATCTACCATTATCTTAGACAAACCTTTATTAGCGAGGCGGTAATATAATGTAAATATGTCGTAACAGATTGCAGAAGCTTCTCTAAGAGTATTTAAGCAGATAACCGACCGGTTCTGAAATCACCTTAAAAACGACATGTAAAACTGACTATTGAATGTAACAACTACAAATGACAAAATGTTTCATTTTCACAGTCAATTTTATAGTTCTCTTATTTAACGGTGGCTTCAGAAAGGATATTTTCTAGAGTAGCCCTAAATCGATAGTACATTATAAACACAATATCAAAGATCCCTATTAATTTAATGTAACTGACGCATCGCAATGACATTTCATATGTTAATCAATTTTAATTTTATCGAAGTTTGCTCGTTCGAATATAGAATTATATTTAAAGTTAAGATGCACATTTTTAAAAATGTAAACTATTAAGTAATCAAAAAAATTACGAGCTGTTGTTGGTATATTTAGGAAAATATAAAAAAAAGAACCAGATCATCTGATGGTGGCCATGTACAAATGTGAAGTGAACTGTCATTGCGTTGCGGTGCAAGTATAGGTCAAGCGACAAATTATAAATCATATATTTCTAATAGTTAATACAAAGCCCATATTTAGATTTAATAATAATAGTACACTTGAATTACAAAAATCCCCATTCCGGTACAAAAATAAATAATTACTTACACCAATAAATTATATCAAAATCCTCTGATTCTAAGTCAAGGCTCATTTCATATTTAATAGATATTTCGATATAAAAATCAATGAACATTTTACACTATATCTAAAAAAAATAGTAAATTATAGTAAACCATTATGGCTGTAAATTAGTATTGGGCTTAAAACATATTTTATCCCTTAAAGTACATTATACAATTCGAATTTTCAGAGTCAAAATATATTTAGCAAAAATAGATTGGTCAACGCATTGTACAAAAACTTAAGAAATCTTTTGGTAATTGAAAGTATTTGTTAATATAAAACGCTTTTAAAGGTTGTATGTAATATCGTACCTAGTATGAGATCGAAACACATAGGTTTTGTTCTTCCCTTTTTACATTTACTGTTTGATTATTCAGATTTTAGTCACTTAGTTACTTGTTCATTTTTCATTAAGTATATAAATTTAATTAAACTAACGTTGCCCTCTTCTTAGTTTATTTGCACAATGTTTGTTGAATAAACTAATGACAATTTATTTAGTCACCGACTTTCTTACGTCACGTTGAATTTACTAAGGTGTAATTTAGTGAATTGCTTAAAAGTACAAAGTGAAACAATTTGTTACTTTTGCAAATTTTATAAATTAAATGAAATACTTATAAAATAATTCCTCAGTTAGATGTTTATGAAATAGATGCTGTAATCCTATAACGTAAAGTAAGTAACCGTGATGTCCCTAATTTTTTTGGATCAAAATACTAATTTTTCATGTTTTAGTAGGTTCGTTGTAGTGCGTAAAATTAAGATGCAAAATTGTTGATTATTGAAAACTATATCTCTTATTTCTACCTTAATTTTAATAATCTTATCAACTTTATAATTAGGATTCGTACCTCTTATAAGCACTGTAGGCTATTTAAATCGGCATAATATATTTGTTTTGTTGGTATTATGTCTCGCTTATGTAGGTTACTCATATATCTTATTTCCATAGTAGTTCTTATAGAAGTTTAGGAGTTTTCTTTAATTTTAGTACGAATGAGATGTATGCATGTGTCACATTAGGGTTAATCATATTCCTTGCATTATTGCTTTATAAACTCAATATGAGTACTTATAATATCGTGTTTATTCTGGTCATAGGAAGTGTGCCTAAGGGCTCTTCAAACTAAGGTTTAATAAATGAAACGCACATCAGTTAATATGCATTTCCTATTCCTAGTTCACATAATGAAACTTCATTCATCATAATTTTCATAAATATTTCATGTGTCACATGAAATACATAGTAAATTTAGATTATATCCTGTTGACTCAAAACATGACATTCACCCTCCATTGAAACCCAGCGTTGTAAGCTCAAGATTCATCAAACGCATTGGCTGATTCTAGTATACGGCTGCTATTGGTTAGTGAAAAAAACATTTTTGATAATATTTTGATACTCGATGTTTTCTACATTAATGTAGTTTGTAACGTCTTTTAGTATTCGTGTAATACGGGAGTCTTATTCCATTTGTTAGTCTAGAGGTGTTATTATTTTTTTGTCCCCATACATAAAATCGAGCTCTTAAAAATGTGAAAAATGTCTTCAAATTTGTTCTTTTTTCTATTATCTACATATGTGTGAGCTCACAATTTTTTGTTACGAATTCCCGACTATCAATGTCTGACTGAATTTTAGTAATAGACTAGCAAATGGGATACTTAAAACGTGATAGACGCCGTTTTGCCACCTCATTCGCAAAATCAATCATGAACCATTCGTTTCATGCATAGATAAAATTTCGAGAACCGACGTTAAAGCCAATGAATTTGAAAGCGAAATTGAAGGAAAGTGATAACTGTCGAATTGTAATGATAATAAGTAAGATTGCGTGGCAATTAGAATAACATTTTTTGAAAAACGATAAAGGGGGAAAAGCGAGGGGTACATCAGGGTATGAGTGTCATAATTTTGTAATAACATAAAATCTTTTGTACTTTCGTAATGGTAAAAAGTAATTTAGCGTTAATGTTTTTTCTAATAATATGTGTAATGCGTAATAAGCGTCAACTAATGAATATACTTTTTTACTGAATCGTAGTAGTAGTATTTTGTAAGACAGCCGGGGATAGTTCCCGTACGTGTATCACAGCGATAATAGGGTTAAGGCCGATGATGTATCGTCGAATTTTAAGAAGGAACCTAATCAGTTTTCAAATTTGCATTGAATTTACTGATTAGATACTCAATTGTAAGATTCCTTCTTGACTTTTACACGTTCATTACGAACGGTCGTAGTAGTAAGTTTATTCTGTGCATTTTCTATTTTGGAATTTGATGCTTCTATAAGTATAATCGTGTGTGAATTGGTCGTTTTTGTACCGTCTATATCTAAAGTCTCAATAACTTTGAAAGCCAAACCTCTTATTGCAAAATTAACTAAATTAATGGCAAGGTTGCTGTCGATTGACTAATACCTAAAATAAAAAACAGGTCAGTATTTTCAATACACTTAATGAAAATAACTTTGCTTAGCACTCAAAATTTTAAATAAAGCTCTAAAGGTAAAATTATCTAAAAACCGGTATATGTAGAATGTGTGTGTAACTTAAACTTATATTTTAATTATTATCTTATCCCGTGGTTTACTATTTCTGCGTATCCACGTAGGTATTTATATTCATTAATATTGAGTGTGGTCATGTAGAATTTTTCTATGATCTCTTGTTTACTTACAATTTTTCGGAATATGGAACGTGGAAAGTTAAAGGTAGGAAGGAAAGAAAGCTCAGACGGAAACGCCAAGTTAGTATAGGCTAAAAGATAAGTGCTTGAAATGTATTATAAGGATCGTCTTAAAATTCGATATTACGAGTAAAATACTTTTGTACCATTGAATTGAAATGATATTATTTTTTAAATTATTGTCTTACGTCACAACGTATATTTTTGTACATTTGAAGTCGATGCGGCAGGAATTGGCACAAGTAAAATTTAAGAATTTGATAAAAAAAAGTTCCATTTGTAATATGAAAGATACTTATAAATTTTTGTAAGGATTTGTGAGCGTTGAAATGTTTAAGCGTTGGAAGTTGGCGAGTTTAGATTATAGGTTGTTTCAGAAAATTGTAATAAACGTGAGAAATGAAAAAAAAAACATGTTATATTTTATACGAACGCTGAAAGTCCGCCGAGTACGGCGGTTTTCATGTTACTTTACGAAGATAAGTGTAAGTTGCTCTTTTAAAGAGTTTTCGCAGGTAGTAGTTTTAGTAGGCTTAGTGTTTTTTATACCAGCTTGATGTTGTGAAAATTATAATAATATCGATAACGCAGTACCAGGAACAAGCAGCCAACACGGTTCCTTATCTGAATGTGTAGTGGGAAGTCATACGTTGGGAGACGGGCGGACTAGTTGTGATCTTAACCAAAGTGTTGCTGTTCACAAGCATATCATACGACGCTAGACTTTCGGTACAAATTCTTAGCGAAGTTTTTTAATTATTCTATTTGAGTAATATTGTTAGACAATTCCAGTCAGTTGTGTTTCGGGTTCGCTCGATCTCGAAGCCTCGGCTTAAGTAGCTCATTCCCATTTCGCGGCCCGTGACAGCCCTGGCGGAACCTGAATTATTTCAGTTATTTAGCAGAATTTATTAACTAGGAGTCCCATTATGTTACGTTTTATATTGCTTATATTATATGACGATGTTTATTGAGTATTTATATTCATTTGATGAGAACCTAGTCGTTTCTCTTATATCACAACCCCAAAGTACAAATTCGTTGTTGTTTATTCCAATTTTGTTTGACTGTTGTTGAATGAAAATTATTTTAGAGTGTCGGTTTCAACGCTATTGCTAGCGTTTTCATGTTTACAGCCATGATGTCTAAATGTAAACATTGCTGTCATTATTGGCAACCTTTGCTATCCGCCTGTCAAATGGACGCGACTTACTGCATAGATAAATACAAATTAATTTGAAATCTAAATTAACATTTATTACTTTTTGACGAAATGATCGGATTTTTCTGGTAATTTCAAAAATGTATCATGAAATTTTGAGTTCTTACGAATCTGTTAATACCAAAGGCGAAAAGTAAAGCAAGTCAACGTCAGTCGCGTCCATTAATATGGCTAAAGTTATTCGTCCAAAAATTGATATTTCTTTTTTCGCAGTGCCGCAATGGGTACAAAATTGTATAAGCAGCTTTTATTTTTTAATTTTATTATAATCTTCCTATCATTAGTTAGTACAACTAAATTTAACATCATTTTCATTATTCTCTACTAATTTGTACGCATCAGTGATACTTTATTTTAGACTTTTAATTTTATTAATCATGTCAATATTTTGTTTACTTACCTACCAATGTTTTAGCTTAACGTAATCGCCTACTACACATTATTTGAAAGCTAATTTATTAGCAATTGCATTTTCAAATGACACTACCTACGATTACAATGAAACCTTTATAAAATTAATAAAAAAACAATAAAATATCCACCAGTGTTTTATTTACGCTTTACCTGCATACGTCCCTTTCTTAGTAAGTAGGTACCCTCAACCTCAACAGCCTAAGTATATTGGTCCACTGTTACATAGCGTCCACACAGCTAAGGTAGGTAATTGTGCAGGACAACTTCTACATAATAGTCTACTTTTGATACTTAGTTTAGTTGTAGAGTTCAAAATCTAACATTAATTTACATAAACAGAATAGATAGATTGTGTAATAGTTGTCGGCGACCGACTCGCATATATACCTACCTAGTTTGTACCTATAGTTATAGTAAATTGTCTGCGCCTTGTCAGTCGAACTTTCTAGAGCTTTAGTAGTAGAATATTCTGGAATTTTCGCGAACATTCGGGAACTTTCTGGAAGTTTCTGGAAGCCTATGGAACGTTCTGGAAGTATGTGGAACATTCTAGAAATCTATGGAAGGATTAGAAACCTTGTGGAATGTTCTAGACTTTAAAGTCTCTTATAATGTTCTCGGTTAAAGACAGATAGGTAGATATAGGTTCTGGAAAACCGTGGAACTGTTAGACAAGAACGGCTAATAGTACGTAGGTTAAATGAAAGGGACAGAGTTATTTCTCTAGAAGTTTCCCGAGCTCTCAAGTAAGTTTTCCAAGGCTCCGAGAGAAATATAAAAGCCGAACTTGTCCGCTGGTTAAAACAGTCTTTCTTTAGCAACGATCGAGTGAACATTAAATAGAAGAAGTCTTTTAATAGTAAACATTCAGTTTTTGTATACGAACCAGTGAAAAATTAATTGTAAATTGTGAACGAATAATCATAGCAATCCAGTACTGCAGCAAGGAAATATACAAGATCTTCTCACAGAACCATCTTTCTATTCTGCATCGTCTTCGCCTTCAAAAGATTTCTCCAATCCAGCAATAGCAACTATGCACCTGCTCATTCGTATAGAAAAATCCGAAAGTCATAATGTGTAATTTATTCACTAAAAAAATAACTTTTGATTTTCGCCATGGACCAAAACCTGTAGGGTGCTTTCCGTTGACGTAGAATCATAAAATTTGGCAAAAAGCAAGGTCTTATAGCACAAGTAAGGGGAAAAATTCTAAAACCGTAAATTTGTTGTGTATTCACCAAAAAACAATTCTTTTGATTCTTGCTATAGACCAAAACTTATAGGGTAGGTACTTCCCGTTTACATAGAATCATAAAATTTGGTAAAATCTGAAAACCGTAAATTAGTAGTAAGTACCTACCTACTTACCTAACAAAAAATAATAATATTTGATTCTCTCCCTCGACCAAAATATACAGGGCAACCTACTTCATGTTGCATGTTGACCTAGAATTATGATATTTGGCAAGAAACAAGGTCTTAAAATTAAACGGAACCCTTAGTGCGCGAGTGCGACTCGCACTTGACGTTTAATTTGACAAACCTTTCACAACTAATTTAGCTGGACTGGAATATAGGGGTAGTAAATAAGTTCCTGACTAAGAAGAGTTTCTTTACAACTGGTATTAATATTTATTACTAGCTGCGCCCCGCGGCTTCGCCCCCGTGGAAATTTATGTTTCCAACTTTCTTAATTTTTTCTTTCATAAGAACCTTCTCCTGACAATAACAAACACAACAAAGAAAGAATTAGCGAAATCGGTCCGGCCGTTCACGCGTGATGCCGTGACCAAGGAAAACGGGTTTCATTTTTATATATAAGACTAGCTGCGCCCCGCGGCTTCGCCCCCGTGGAAATTTATGTTTCCAACTTTCTTAATTTTTTCTTTCATAAGAACCTTCTCCTGACAATAACAAACACAACAAAGAAAGAATTAGCGAAATCGGTCCAGCCGTTCACGCGTGATGCGATGACAACGGAAAACGGGTTTCATTTTTATATATAAGAAGATAGATAGATGCGAAAAAACAATGGCGTTGAACAAAAAACAAAACAACAACGTTAACAATTTATCGTTGTTTTACCCACTTATACCTACTAAGTAACATAATTTTGGTGGCAGTAACTTTTTACATCGAAGGAAGTAAGTAGGTATCTGGAAGCTATTGGAAAGGTATTACGTATGAGCACACACGCATCGGGTGTTTTACAACCCCAAATAAAAACTTGATAGAAATTTAAGAATCATAAAAAGACCGACGATAAACTGGGCAGTGGCGACCTCTAGGGTGTTAGAACGTAAACAGTTTTATCGTTTTGCGTGCGGATGAAGAACTGCTTAAGTAGGTAGGTTAGGTAAGCAATGTTGACGATTTCGGTGGCGCGGCGGGCGAGGGTCCGTTGCGGGTTCGATTCCCGCCCTGGGACTAATGTTTGTACCATCTACAAATATTTGTTCCGGGTGTTCTGGTCGTTTCTATGTATAATAAAAAATATCTATCTATGTAATGTATTATTAAGTTTAACAGTCATCTAGTAGGTACCCATAACACAAGCTCAGCTTAGCTTGGGGCTAGATGATGCTGTGTGGATTGTCCAGCATTATTTATTTATTTATTAATGTTGTCTACAGTAGTTAAGATGTTCAGCCTTTAAAAATAATGATTTGCAGCTTTGTCTACCTTTCATTTTTCGATAAAAGCCACAGCACAGCAGATCGTCATCATCAGTCTACAATAATTCGTTTATTAGAATTTATTTGTTTATTTATTTAGAGTGAACAAATACTTCATGTAGCTAAAATACAATGGAACACTGAAAAGCGCATAAGTTAAAAATAAAAACTGTGTTGCAGCTCCCAGCGCCCAAACTCAGGATATAGTTCAAGCCCAATTCATATTCATATTATAATTTATTGTCATTTTATGCATACAGATGTTTTTCTTAGGTGTAGGTCTTAGTGGGTAGGTACACAATGCATAAAAACCCTGTCAGGGCGCTACAAATAGGTACCTAGGTATTTTGGTTATATCAATTTAATCTATGTAAGTAATAGAAAATTGTCACAAAAGGTAGGCATGCTCATTGTGTAGATACTAATTGTTCTCAATAATTGTTCACCACTAATTGTTCACCAAACAGAACGCACGGCATATTTCACTAAAGTTTCCGATTTAATAATCCACTGTGGACATATAATATTACCTTGACATAGACCTCCCCTAATGAGCGCCATAGCGCCCTGTCTTCAGCTTGCCGCATCCAGCATCTGCCTGCATCTGCCTACAGTCGCAGGTCAAAGAGATGGGGTAAACGTGTTCTTGAGTAGACACCGTGACTCCCGCCTGACCGGAGGGCATCCTTGTCGTGTCCACTCAAGAACACGTTTATCCCAGCGGTTATCGGATCTTCGCGAGATATGACCGGCCCACTGACCACTTTAGCTTGCTTATTCTTTGAGCTACATCGATAACTCTGGTTCTCTACGGATGGATTCAATACGAATCCTGTCCTTCAGCATATCATTGTAACCACAGATTCACACAACATCATCTACTGGGAACGAAGAGAAAAAGAACAGAAGACTTTTTAGACAAGTTGAAGAAATAAAAGACAGTGCCGAGCGTTCTCTACTATTTTTGGAACGTACCTCGTGCTGTGAGCTGTTTGTCCTGCGCCTGACTTCTCCCCGACACACGCTTGTGCACTTTAGTAGGTATGTCTCGCATGGCTTGTCTCCGTTGAGCGAGACAGGCCGCCGTGGTCGAAAATTCAACTAGGAGGACTTTACTTAGAATTTTGCAGGAACTGGAGATTGACTGACGACCTCTGAGGCACGGCGGGCGAAGGTTCGCCTGCGACTCAGAAGGTTACGAGTTCGATTCCCGCCTCGACACAATTTTTTGTACGATTTGTAGGTAGGTAGGTAGGTACCGATTGTTGTCGGTATGAAAAGAAAGAAAGGTAAATGTGTATAGTTTGTAAATTGACCAAAATCATTTATTTTATTACCAAAGTATATACTTTGGATGGGCGAGTACCTATTCAAAAACTTTGAATTATGCCGATAAAGTTACATAGGTAGGTAGGAACGTAGTTAGGTACCTGAACTATTGGCACAATCTGACAATAGGTATGAAGTTGGCTGGCACAGAAGCAGAACAGTGAGAACAGAGTACTTACCTACGCGTACCTATCCAGCAAAACAAGTCTGGATAAAGACCATTGATGCTTATGATCTTGTGATTTTGAGCCAAAATAGGTAGTTAGGTTCAAGATCCACTACACTACTTTATTATCCAGTAACGCCCATTAAACAACTTTTATTCTCAACATCAAAAAAATAAATTCGAAAGGCCATTATCTGAAAACCGCAACCGTCCGTGTTTATGACGCGTAACAAGCAATAAAATTGGGGTCTCTGGGACCAGGGGTCTCGGGGACACCCATCTTTTCCCAATCTCCCTTATGTCTTGTCTTGATGAACACCGTAACACGCGCAACTATATTCCGCCTATAAAAAATATTATGCGACACTTTTGATACGATAGTGTTGGGAAAGTGCAGAAAATGTACTTAATCCATTGGTTCCTTACAAACCTTTATTTGTAAGTAATTTTTTTTTAATGGGCAGAAACCTTTATTAACAAAGAAAATGATACTAGTATTTACAATTGAGCTAACTGCAGACTGTTGCAAACAATCCACAGGTAGCTCAACTGATCCATATCAATACGACCAAGACGATCAAGACGACCTCTGTGGCGCGGTGGGCGAAGGTCCGCCTGCGACGCAGGAGGTTGCGGGTTCGATTCCCGCCTCGGGACCAATATTTGTACGATCTGCAGATATTTGTTCAGGGTGTTCTGGTCGTTTTCTATGTATAATAGAAAATATCTATCTATGTAGTGTATTGTATTAAGTATATCAGTTATCTAGTACCCATAACACAAGCTCCGCTTAGCTTGGGGCTAGATAATGCTGTGTGAATTGTCCAGCATTATTTATTTATTTATTTATAATACCAGTCGGAAGCGTCCCCAAGACGCTGGCTGCATTGCCACGCTGTATGGCAATGCTGATGCGCTGTGCCAGATACTCACCAGCTCTCGGGTTACGTCACATTTTTACGCAATGTCGATTTTTCATACTAACATTTTTTTTTTTTATGAATAACGCAACCTCAACTTTTATTTTTGTAATACTTAATTACAACATTTCCCTAAAATAGGAAATTAATTTCCTTAAATAGGACAGCCTCAGATATCAAAAATAACAGCTGCAAAAAAGTTGTTATTTAGATTTCTATGGTTGCATCCAATGACTGAAATCCGCTGCAAGATTTTTTTGGATTTCAACTTAATTAATCAGTTTTAATAAATAAAGAATTTATATTTTTATAAGACGTGATTATTTGGTAATTTACGATATGAGTAAAATGCGGAAAAACATTAAATTTGCGACTGAAAAAGTATGATCCCTAAATTGTCTAAAAGAAGACTATTATTATATAAGTTAATAAGTATATGAATCTTGAATTCCACTGAAAATGATTTTCCATCTGCAAGTTTCCCTTCCCTACAGCCATTGATCGTCATGACTCATGTCTGCGGTCAGCAAAAGTAATGAGTCGTAAAACCTTCGTTGTAAAGACTCAGGTATGCCTTGGGCATTACAATAAATACCTACCTATAGCACTACCTGCCTATAGTAGGTAGGTACAGTTCCGGATCAATGTTTAGTTTAATGAAGCATCACTGTCCGTTTACGAGCAGGAAGTTTCAGAGGAAATTGCGTTTTGTTTGACACTTTTATTTTTAGTCAGTAAGTTTATAAAAGCTGGTGCTGTTGTCTTTTTTTCATAAAATTATCCACGCTGACGTCACAAATCCAGGTAAATAAAATTTTATACTATGCCTACTTATAATTCTGTATTAAGTACGGTAGGTACAATATTTTGGAAAAGTTTGAATTTAGTAGGTACGATTTGCGGTCTCTCTCCGTGATATCTTGACCAGTGGACTGGGTGGTGAAGCTGGTTTTCCCACTGGTTGGACAAATAGGAACACGAATTACACGCTCTGTTCTATAAGCTCGGCTCTCAAAGTTTTAGACCGACCATCACAATACCCCCCCTCCCCCCCCGTAATACACTGTCTCCGGTTACCGCTAATCATCATCATCAGCCTATATTAGTCCACTGCTGGACATAGGCCTCCCCTAATGAGCGTCATAGCGCCCTGTCTTCAGCTTGCCGCATCCAGCATCTGCCTGCAGTCTTTCGCAGTCTTTCGCAGCACCTGGCCGGAGGGCGTCCTACACTACGTTCGCCGAGTCGTGGTCTCCACTCAAGAACACGTTTACCCCAGTGGTTGTCGGTTCTTCGCGAGATATGGCCGGCCCATAAGCATATGGCTGGCTACCGCCCGCCCCCCGCAAAATCGCAAAACCGCAAGACGCAGCTTCAAAATCGCAGCTATGTGGTGGAGGCTTTCATTTGGCAGGTATTTACCTACCTACAATATAAAAGCTTTGCGAAAGCCTTCTCAAACCCTCCTAATCTCGGCCAGGTATTCAAAACAGAATTAATTATTGCCAAGCCCAAATTTGCCTATCCAAATCTCCTTACAAATCTTTTAAAAAACCTTTTTCTTATGACAAAAGGGTCAGTTAAATAGAGGGTGTGTCAACCCCCGTTGCGTTGACGGAATTAGCCAAGTCAGTTCTAAATTAAAAAAGAAATCAGGCGAAAGTTAATTTCGAAAGTTTTAATTACGTTTATTTTAGTCATCAAGCAATTCTCTTGATTAATTTACAAGGAAAGGTGCAGATAATTAATTCACGGACCAACGGAACGTTTTACGTTAAATCCGGGAAGAAAACAATGAGTTTTCCGCAAAATACTCCCTAGCAGAAAATACAGAACTAAACTACGACGACTATGTAATAATGACTAAGGAATATCGCGGCGGGCGGCAGGACCTGCAGAAAATTTGCACCACCGAACTGCGATCCTCAAAACGCATGCCCAGCGTGGGGATTATGATCATTGCCATGTGATAAAAGCCAGAAAGGCGCTTATCAGGGGGAGCTTACCTCCAGCAGTGGACCATTAGTGGCTGTTTATGTACGTATCTGTAGGTATGTATAGAACCAGCCCTTAAAGTCCCAAAACTAAGGCAGAATACTTAGTTTTTTGGGGCTAGTCAATAGATAAACTTCAGCTTGCCGCATCCAGCATCTGCAGTCTTTCGCAGATCGTCATCCCACCTGGATGCGGCAAGCTGAAGACAGGGCGCTATAGCGCTCATTAGGGGAAGCCTATGTCCAGCAGTGGACTAGGCTGATGATGATGATAAATAAATAATAAATAAATAAATAAATAATGCTTGACAATTCACACAGCATTATCGAGCCCCAAGGTAAGCATGATGATGATGAATATATACACTAGTCAAACTTGATGTAGAATGTTTGTCAACAAACCATCCATACGTAACCTAAAACAGTTGCTGCGTCTTTATATTATAGAATAATATTACTTGTCCATTTGTGATCTTTCCTTCACTAAATTTTGGTTACATAGCACCAAATGAGTTTTAGTTATTGTGTCGTGGTCTTTTTACAAATATTCCCCATCGACTTTGGCTAGTATATACGTAATTGAATTAATTAATCCGATACGACAAAATTGAGCTTTTGTCTCTCGGATCAGGTCGGATTCTTATAATCAAGACGCTAACAAGAATAATCTGAGTAGACAAATTATTAAAGTTTACTTACTTGTAGCACCTAGCTAAAGTTTGTCTTAAATCTTCTCTAATTACAGTTCAAGTAAAACAAGATTGTATTTAAAGCTTCAGAAGTTCCAGTTGCGAGATGAGTGCTCAGCTCCTGAAGTTTGCTTAAAGCAAGCACTCTTGGAACCCTCACACTTTCCGCTTTTGTTTTCCGTAAGGGTCCTCAGCTTTGAAGCGGACACCAAAATGTGGAAACTGAAAAGACAGAGGAAAGGATTTTAGTAATGATGTGAAAAGTATTGGTTTGATATAAAATTTATTTTATTTATTATTATTCAAATTTTCGGAAAACTTACAGCTATGTTTTTACAAAGGTCTTTGCTTATTATAAAATGCATGATACATGCATGATATGCTACTGAGGGCTAATTACAAGTTTCCACATATATATACTAACTAGACGATCGCCTCGCGGTTTCACCCGCGTAGTTCCCGTTCCCGTGGGAATTCCGGGATAAAATATAGCCTATGTCACTCCCTGAAAAGTAAGCTTCCTAACGGTGAAAGAATTTTTCAAATCGGTCCAGTAGTTTCGGAGCCTATTCAATTCATACAAACAAACAAACAAACAAAAAATCAAACCTTTCCTCTTTATAATATTAGTATAGAAAACTTAAGTAAAAATCAATAGACGACGGTAATAAGGAAAGTATATGATTATAGAGAATGTTATTTAGCTAGAAACAAAAAGATAAAAACACAAAAAGTTAAATTAAATTAGAATGAATAAATTAGAAATGACATTATATTTATTGTTGAAACTGTGTACCTACAAAAGATTTTGCTAAAGTAGCTAGAAACAACAGTTTGTCCATTGATTATAGACGTACAATATTTTATTGAATTTAAAAGATTAACAAAAAAATCCTTTCTTTTCTTAAAAACATTTTGGCGTTTTGTTTTAAATTTATTAATTGGCAATTCTCTTAAATCTCTCTGTATTTTATTAAAAGCTTTTATGGTCATGAATCATGACGATGGTCATATGTTGACACCTCGTAACTTACATTTTTTACGAAATCAAGTTTTTCACATGAAAAAATTCGAATTTAAGCGGCGCGACTTAGAATTGCTAGCTCGTAATCCGCTGAAAATATCACTCGAACATTTTTTTCCAGAGTTGACACCCCATAGGTTCATGTATCAATCTGCTCTCACTTACAAGCTGAATACGAGTTGTCAATACTAACGATGAACGTATAGGCACCCAATTTTTTAGCACTTAGTCCTTATTATTTGTTATTGAAAGAGTACGCTGAGCGTTTTAATTATTTTAAAATTATTTTCACATTCAATTAAGGCTTCATCATCATCATCAACCTATATAAGTCCACAACAGCTGGACATAGGCCTCCCCTAATGAGCGCCATAGCGCCCTGTCTTGCTTGCCGCATCCAGCATCTGCCTGCAATCTTTCGCAGATCGTTATCCCACCTGGCTGTAGGGCGTTCTACACTACGTTTGCCTAGTCGCGGTCTCCACTCAAGAACCCGTGCACCCCAGCAATTATCGGTTCTTCGCGATATATGGCCGGCCCACTGCCACTTCAGCTTGCTAATTTTTTGGGCTATGTCAATAACTTTGGTTCTCTGTCGGATGTATTCGTTACGAATCCTATCCTTCAGAGAGACTCCGACCATAGCTCTTTCCACATCCGACCATAGCTCGATGAGCGACTTTGAACTGGTGGACCAGCCCTACCGTGAGTGTCCACGTCTCAGCTCCGTAGGTCATGACGGGTAGGACGCACTAATTGAAAACTTTCGTTTATAAGCATTGCGGTATGGATGACGAGAACGCTCGACGTAATTTTCCAAACGCTGCCCAGCCTAGCTGGATCCTCTGCTTGGCTTCCTTCTCGAAATTGTTTTTACCCAACAGCAGAATCTGCCCAAGGTAAGTGTACTCGGAAAGAGTTTCGAGAAGGTGGCTATGTACGACCACCGGTCTTGGATCAATGTGGCCATTGATCATGACTTTGGTGTAACCAAATTCATGCAAAGTCCCATACATCGGGAGGCTGAAGCTAGGCCGTCCAGCATCTGGTTCATCATGATGTCATCAGCGAATCGTAGATGTGAGATGTAGTTACCGTTTATGTTAATGCCCCTACCTTTCCAGTCCAGCATCTTAAACATATCTTCCAATGCGCTTGTGAACAGTTTCGGGTATATAACATCCTTGCCTCACTCATTTGCGCAATTGGATGGGTTTAGACTGCTGGCTTTGTACTTGGACACTCATGGTGGCGGCCTCGTACAGACATCTCAGCACCTCGATATAACGATAGTCTACTTGGCATCGCTCGCTGTAAGGATTCCAGAACAGCCCAGGTTTCGACGGAGTCAAAGGCCTTTTGGTAAAATATACTTTAAAAATATACTAGTTTTGAAGATCAAAATTACTGTACCTACGTGTTGCCAAACAGACCAAAGAACATAGATTTTCCAGTGAGAACTTATGAAAATCTCTTCAAAGAGCCACTGAAACTTACATCCACCAAGTATGCCGATTTGCAAGCTCATAAGAGTGTAATCCCTGCAGATTATCACTCCTTTTACGAAAACTTACTACACAACTAAATAAGAAAATCTTCAACACGTTATTCACATCACTGCTGACTGCTCGTAACTCAGTTATGGTAAGATTTTTTTTGAAATTGTCTACTCGTAACTAATTATAAATTCATTTTCTAGAAAAAAACCTAAAAAGGCCCTTTACTTTTTGAATTCCCTACAAAAATAAACGAATTATCTACGAACTATATTTTTGTTTTATTTTACAATCATCTCTGGCAGATTTTAGAAAGTTTTTTTTATCTACCGACAAATTTGACTTAAAATAGTTACGAGGTATCAACTTATGACCATCGTCAAATAGTGACATATCATCGTTATACAGTAATATTACTATTATAGAGCAATACAAGCCTAGTAGGATTTCTATATTTTAGTAGTAGGTAATTAATGGATCAGTTGAGCAATCTGTTGATTGTTTGCAACAGTATATTGTTTGTACAGTTAGTTCAATTGTAAATACTAGTTCTAATTTATTTCTATCATTTGATTGTAATTTTCTTTGTGAACCAAGTATTTTTACAGATTAAGTTTGTATAACATGTTAAATCATCATCATCATCATCATCAGCCTATATTAGTCCACTGCTGGACATAGGCCTCCCCTAATGAACGCCATAGCGCCCTGTCTTCAGGTTAACATGTTGCATAGGTAATCTTACATCAGTCTTATAGGTAAATACGTCAATCACTAGCAGGTAGCTCGTTCTAATGGCATAGTTTAGCTTATAGGCTACCTGTAACTACAGTAGAATTAAATCGTAGCCTGTAACCTTGAGGAAGGTGAAAATAAACATTGAAACATGAAGTTTCTTCATCAGATCCAGTAAATTATATAACCTTCTAGAACAGACAATTTTGGCTCCAATATCGCAAATTCACAAACCAACCATTTCCTTTATGATTTAAACCTCGTATTTGGTTTGAAGCGAGACGATTTTTTAAATTCAGTGAACGCGGTATAAATATTTCACTTTTACGACCGTCTGTGAGACTCCGCCTAGGAAATTGTTGTAATGGCAGCATTATCTTTTACCATCTTTCGTGGTAAATGCTCACATGTTAGATAGGATTGCTGTGAAATAGCAGTCTGAGACATGCGCTTTCTCTTTCATTAGATAATGGTTTGGAAAACTGATCTAGTTACCCAGGCTGGAGATAGTTAGTTTGAAATTCTAAAAACAAACGACAGTTACATGTGTTCTTTCAACACAAATAAGGTTCGTAGTTAACCCGCTTACATCCGTTATGAATTCGTCGAACTACGAAAGTTTTAATCGTAAAAAAAATTGCATGGGTATATAAAAATGGTGCTTGACTTTTTCCACCAGATAGAGTATCGATGAATAACGTACTCGTAGTATCTATATAGTGGAATAGAGAGACTTTGTTTTCTGTTTTTCATTCCATGTTTCTTTCCATGTTTCTTTCCATGTTTCTAGACTTTGTTTTCTGTTTTTCATTCCATGTTTATTATGTCTCCAAAGATAATCTGGTTTCTTAAAACCACTTGAAACAACAATATAAGCAAACTAGATATAAACAGAGTAGCTACAGACCCTATAAAATTTATTCACCAAAATACGCCGAGTCGTCCCAAACGTCAATTAGACCAGTCTCCTACTCCTTTTAGGGATTCTAAAAACGTCGTAACATAAACTTTTTCAATTTTCACCTGCATTTATAGTCGCGTAAAGTGAGCGGAGTAAATATGCGCTGAAGGTTGACGACGCCTGGGGCGCAAATGTAGTGACTTGATAAGAGCGCGTTCGGTATAAAATGCATGTAAACACCTCCTTTGCGGCGTTTGGAGAAAATGTTGGCGACAACTGCCCTCTTCGGATACAATTGTGAATATGACTTGCAGGTTTCATAAAATTTTACATACCAGATTTGAATTTCGAATATTCCGCATCAAAGATGGCTGAAAGGGTCGGCCATGGCGGGGCTATTTAGACGTCTACCATCCCAAAACGCCTTGCTTTGAAAATATTGGTAAAGGATGCTTTAGCTTCGTCACTGCCATTTTCGTTCTGCCACCCAGGAACTGGTGATATTAACTACTATTACTGCCCATCACCATTGCCCTACAGCGGGGCAATGCAGCCAGCGTCTTGGGGACGCTTCCGACTGGTATTGATATGGATCAGTTGAGCTACCTGTAGATTGTTTGTAAATAATAGTTCTAATTTATTTCTATTATTTGATTGTTATTTTCTTTGTGATTATGGATACTACTATTAGTATGTGTTGTGGTAATATTTATTTACAGTTTATTATTTATTTATTATATTAAGTACACTACACACCAATGTACTTTATTATGCTCTGCTGTCAAACAAAGATTTACCAACATCTGATTTCTCTGCTAGTTTTGCTCCCTTTTTATAAACTTCAGTGCAGTTTCAGTGCTATTTTTATAGTTTCTGTACTACTTTTTTTATACATACATACCTACTTGCAAAAACTTTGCTAAAATGTCACTCCAATCTCCTATTGCGAAAAACTTTTAACTTTCTTACAGTTCTATCTTCAACTCTAGATGGACACAGACAGGACACCGTATAAAATTCAATCGCATAAGAGGCCGTCTGCAAAACTTCAGTTTGCATCAACTAACTACGAAGCGATGGCCCAGCAATCATTCTAATGGTTTCAGTGTGGACGTAATGAGGGTTGGAACGGGGCTGCGAGTTTTTATTTTACACGACTGCCCAAAAAAGGAGTGTAATGTTTTCAAGGGTTGTATGTATGTAAGTTTGGGATAACTTTTAAATGCCTGAACAGATTAAGATGTAGGTATGTATCAGGTATGGTTAATCCTTTAGTACTTACATCATACTGAGGCACATTTTATATTTGTATATCTACCTTGGTTTTATTAATTGTAAAGATAGCTTATTTTGAGATGTTTTTTTAGAAGTAAGGGAATACAGTTAAGTAGAAGGGGCCTTATGGTTTGCTTTGATAACATTTTTAGGAGGACGACGTCAAAAATCATGTAGGTATCTAATCAGATAGGGTGTTCGAAAACGCACCGCCGGATCTCTGACAATATAATTAATAACGAACCGTATAAAGGTATCTTTAAAGTCTAGTCTATATTGAGGTGGAAATCGAACTTTGAACCTATTGCCTGCACAAACGTTGCACCAAAACATCAAGGACTTCATCACGGTTCGCGTCGCGCCTGTACTGCGTCCTTGCGCACAAAGCGCGAACCGTTCTCTTCCTGATGAAGTCCCTCGTTAAGGGAAGAACACCAACGTTTTACGTTGGTGTTCCTCCAACATAAACTAGGTTCGTAGCTAACCCGCTTACATTCATAATTAATTCATCAATCTACGAAAGTTTTTATACTAAAAATCGAGGCTCGACATAATCCCCCCCAAATCCGGCCCACGGTCCCCCCGCCCATTTGGATCAACTTGCAATCCAAATTAGTTCTTTCAAACAACCTCCATCATTGAATTGAAAATGTCCAGACGTATTACCTAATACTAGATAGGTATTGCAGTTTTATGAGCGATTCTTCAAAAGATATCCCCTTTTGAAGTTTAAAAATAAACTCCGTTTAGAGTTCTTTTTATTTTCGTCGGCGATACCCTTAAAATTGATTTAGAGATGTTTCTGATAAATTGAAATAAATCGAGTCTGAAATCTTCTTGTAGTTGCTTGTAACATCGCACTCTCGGTGATTGAGGGAGCATGGGGCTATTCTATGCTATATCTAAGCAACTTTAGGCGAATCTAGATAAGATAGCATAAGGGTGGTTACTTTACTGAAATGCTATGTTAACAAACGTCTACAGAAGAAGATTATCAACTACAAGGAGTTCAGGCTTGAGCTAAGTGAATATATTTTTTGTAGAATTTTTCTGTAGATTCCTAAACTCCTGTAAGGCAGTGTGTAAGGCAGTGTGTATTTAATAATGTGGGATAGTGGGAAGGAATGTATTTTTTTACGTTGCGAAAATTGCCAGTATTTTTTTCACTTTCTCCTCCCGGCCTTGCTTACGTTTTTACACATCTGGGAGGTGACTAGCTCTCGCGCGAGGACTTTAAGTAAAAACGAGTTAAGGATCTGATGTAACTCCCTGCCCTGACTTCGGGCTGAGGATAGTCTAGAATCGAGACGTCAACGTGCTTGACGTGACGTCTCAGTTTCGTATGAGATTTACGTACTTCGCTAGAGGCGCTGCACAAAATCTCATAGAAAAAAATTGGTTGTCTGTAAAGTCGGTTTACTGACGATAGTTGAACGTGACAACGTCTTAAGAAAAGAGCGAGGTAACGCCGCATGAGGTAACGCCGCATGACGTCATGTTTTTTCGTGCGTGCAGCCGGCTCTATCGAATTATAAGACGTTGTCACGTCAAAAATTGGTTGTCTGTAAAGTCGGTTTACTGACGATAGTTGAACGTGACAACGCAGACGCATCGCTCACTCAAGTAGGAGAGAGACGGATGTCTAGCGCTCTCGCTTGCACTTCAAGCCTTACATGGAACGCCTCAGAGCGAGGTAACGCCGCATGACGTGGTAACGCCGCATGACGTCATGTTTTTTCGTGCGTGCAGCCGGCTCTATCGAATTATAAGACGTTGTCACGTCAAATCGTATTGGAAAACGTTACTGTTGTCGATAATGTGTGGCATTAGTCCAAAAAACATCGTTAAACCGTAGACTTGTGTGAATTTTATCATCGTAATTTCCAACTATCGCAACTCAACGTTTCTATTTTACGTTCCAACATGCTATTCTAGATGTAATCAGGGTGTTTTATATAGTATAGTAATAACGTTCCATCCTCACGTTTGGATCAGGCGATAAAAACTTTGTAGACGCTGTAGGTGTGCATTATAACTTAGGTGCCCATTATTTACGACTAACCTAAATGCAATGGTTTTAATGTTACTGAAACGCCATTAAAAGTTGATTGGATGTTTATACTCGTACAACAAACTTGAAACATGATTTTCGTAAAAAAAAAACAAATCAAGCTTTTGTAAGTGTTATTCTCTTCTGATTTCTAATCGACGCGACGTCAACAGATAGGATTTCAACTCTGGAGAAGTTTTGTAAAGAGCCCCTTTTAGACAACGAATTTTTATTTAATCATCGTTATATGATGTCAACTTAGTATTGTAATGATTTCGGTGTTTGTTTTGAATAAAACTGTAAATCCAGGTCATTTTGACCTAAGTAACATTTATGATAAAATAATAATAACCATTAGAGTAATTTAAGACTAATTTAAATCTATGTTCTTATTATGTATTCGCTTGACTTGTAGACAGTTAACGACTTCTCGTGTTTTCTTCTATTTTGACTTTGACGCGTTGTCTTTGAATAAAACAGCGCGGTCTTGTCTGTGGTTTGTCGACGTCATATTGAGCGGTTTTGGTGGGAAAAACACGAGAGGTCGGGCATTCGGTCTCCAGACTTGGTAGCGAAAACACCTCTGAAAATACTGTGTAAAAAGGATTGTAGATCTAAAGAATAAAAGTAAAACAGTTTGCAAGGCTTTCATTAATTTCTTAAAAGTCTTATCGTTATATAATGTTAACTTAATGTCAATGTAGCGTAAGTATTATAATTATTATTATTATTTTCGCGTGCCACCGTCTATTTTGTTCTTACATGTCCAGTCCATCCCAAGGTTGCCTGGAAGAGATCGCTCATAGCGATAAGGCCGCCTTTGTACTTCGTCTACTCTTAGCATTTATTTCTGTATTGTTATCTGTCTTTGTGTGGTACAATAAGGTATTATCTATCTATCTATCTATCTACTTAGATCCGATGAAAATGTCCACGAAACCAAAAGGAATTTACTTTTAAATCTTCATAAAATCTTCAGGTTTTTGGACTATGACACAGCGGGATAGAGAGAAGACTGAGGCAATTGAAATGTGGTGCTGGAGGACGATGGAAAGGATTAGCTGGACGGAGAAGGTTACAGATGAGGAGATGTTGAAGAGAGTTGAAGAGAAAAGGTTTTTTTTTCTTATTTATTTATATGGACTTTTGTTATTCATTAACATGTCAGTCCTATTGTATACACAATAAATTATTTTCTAAATATAAAATAAACAAAATGAAAATATAACGTAACAGAAATATAAATACTTAACACATAAAAAACACAACAAATCTTAAACCTACTTATAAGAAAAGGTTTTTGATTTGATGAACACCATTCAAAACGGAAGAGATTGATTGGACATCATAAACGACGTGACAACTTTATAAGTAACATCATAGAAGGAAAAGTAGAAGGAAGACGAGGAAAGGGAAGACCAAGAATTAGCTATATGAGTCAGAACAAGGAAAAGGCTGTCATGTCGTTTAGAAAAGTAAAAGACCCATTGGAGACAGAAAAGTGGAGGAAATTCCATCAACACAATGACAAGAGTTCTTTAGTTTAAAATAATAATTAATGATTAAACGAACTTACCTGTACGTGAAGTTCTATCATAATTATATGAAAACTTCGTCCGAAGGGATAATAGAAATACAATGTAGTAACGCCTCTAGTATAAGCCAGTCCGCACTATATTTGAGATCTAAGCAAAAAATAATCAACACTCCCATCCAGCCCTACGTCATCTAGTTTAGAGCTCTACTTTAAAAAATATTTCACAAAAAATATTATGGGTCTACTGGTGACTATCAATAGACAGGGAGGGTGGGTTGCTTATCCCTTCGGACGAAGTTTTCATATAATTATGATAGAACTTCACGTACAGGTAAGTTCGTTTAATCATTAATTATATTAAACTTCGTCCTCGGGATAATAGAAATACAATGTAGACTTTTAGAGAGAGATATTTTTTAGTGAAATATTTTCTCAATTTGTTTATACTAAACATTACATAAACACGTCATCTTCTGATCAATTAAGAATCAACAAATATACTTATATTTAGATATGTAATAAGCTTATTACAAAGCCAATCTACTATTAACTGCTTTCGCAAAGGAATCGACATTATTTGAAGTAACATTACTTGTAGCAGTTCTATTATAGAATCGAAAAAATGTCTCCGAAGAACCGCTCCATCCGGCGGTCTTTCTAATCTGATCCAAACTAATCCCTAAATTATGGGCTGCAGACGTGGAAGCATGTCTAGTACTATGAGCAATAAAGATATTCACATCAATTCCACTCTCACGTAAGGTGTCCATAATCCATCGACATCGACTCGAAGGTTTGTGAGCCCACAGCTTTATGTGGTTTTCTGGGACTTATGAAAAGACAGTTAACATTTTTGCGTAGAGAAGATGTTTTTTTTTTTAAATATGATAATAATGTTTTTTACCGGGCATATTTCTGGTTTTTCTTTGAAAAACGGCAATACTTGAATGCCACCAATACGAGTCGTTTTTTAAAAAATCTGGAATTTTAATCATTGCTTTATCTGCTAACGTTTCAATAATAATTTGGATGTTAATTTTTTATAGGGTCTGAACTCTGTGAGCCGTGAGTAAAGTAATTAACGTAGCAATTTTTTTTTTTTTTTTTAAGTCATAATATTTCATTAGGGTATAAGCTCAAATAATTGAGCACAATTGAAGTATCCTACGTTATAGAATATTTGGGTAATGGAGGTCGTAACCGAAATACGCCTATGAAAGAACTTTTGACTCTATCATCTTCACCCATATTATTACCCATAAGAAGAGCTAGTGCAGATCTACAGCTATTCAATGTTCCGAATTGGGCACCTTCTTCATAAAATACATTTAGGAAGTATAATATTTGTCGAATTGAGGCATTATAGAAATTATTAGCTTCGTTGCAAAACTGTAACCAACGCCTCCAGTAAACATTATATTGTTTTATACAATTTTCAGTTAACGAGGCCATCATAATATTCATTGTAGACGGGGGTATACTCCTCCTTAACCACGCCTCCCTCATAACATCCCTACCACCAGGGTAATCTTGGTGTGTATGTTGTGATTGCTGGAATGGGAAGAAACAATGGGCCTGTTAATGGGCTTTAAAGGTAATTACTTCTGAAATCAAAAGATTTCTAAATAGAGGGTACCATGCCTGTGTGGGCTACAACGGTACAATAATAACACCTCTAGCTTGGTCAGATTTAATTTTACGCAATGTTTTTAAAATCAATGAGAACGGTAGAAACGCATAAAAATTATAATTTTTCCACGAAATTGTGAATGCGTCTATAGTCATAGAATCTGGGTTCCTATGCCAGGAAACATATTAACTACACTTCTTATTTATTCTACTAGCAAAAAGGTCAATTTAAGGTTGCCCAAAAGATGAGATAATATTTTGAAATGCCCATTCAGCTAATTCCCACTCTATGTCTAGGTGAATGCGTCTTACTCTGCATCCGCCGTTGTGTTGTCTGAAGACGATAATATGAGAAGCCATAACATGTAATTTACGACATTCACACCATTGCCGTAGTTCTTTGGTTATATCGGTAAGATGAGGAAATTGAATGCCTCCCATTCCATTAATGTAAGAGATGGCCGTTGTGTTGTCGACACGCAACAAAATTCGACAGTTTCTTAAGTTCTCACCAAAAACTTTTAACCCAAAATAAGGCGCTTGAATTTCTAAATAATTAATATGTTGTGTACGGTCTTGCGTATTCCACAACCCGCTGGCCGTCTCCAGTCCACAGGCTGCACACCACCCAGTAGTAGTAGTTGAGGCATCTGAGAATATTTCTAGTACGTATGAATCTTCTTTTATGTCACTAAAAGGATTTCGCAATGTGTTATACCACCAACTGAGTTCAGGTTGTAATGTTTGCAGTAATTTCATAATCTTATCGTAATTGTCATGTTTCTGAAGATTTAAGTACCTACTTTATTCGCTCAAAATATTTTGTAAAAAACCAACTGCAATCTATTGCGGGGAAAATGGAAATTAGTAACCCAGTGAATTGTGAAAACTCGAGAATTTTACATGACTTGATTGTCTTAAATCTTTGTATTTCTTTTTTAAAGTTTACTGATAATTTCTAGGATCTAGTACAAATCCCAAAAATTATTATTATTATATATTTTTTTTTTGTCGGGAATCAAACAACTTTTTTGTTTATTTATAAGAAATCCCAGATAGGTAATTAACTTTGTAGTTAACTCCGTGCTGTGCAAACATTCATCATAAGATTGTCCCATTAACCAATAATCGTATAAGTAATTGGTGAATATCAGTTCAACAGAACGTAGCAACCTGACAATAGGTTTCGTTATCTTAGTAAAGATAAATGGCGCAGTACATATCCCAAATGGCAAAACATTAAATTCATATATTTTTTGTGCGAATTGGAACCTTAAATACTTCCTAGATTTGGGATGTATACTGATAAAATAGTAGGCATCCTTAAGATCAATCTTTGTCACATAGCAGTCTTTGGTTATTAATGTTAAAACAGTATTTAAATCTTCTAGCTAAAAATGATGTGTGGTAATAAATTTATTTAAACTCTTTAAGTTTAAAATAAACCGATATTTATCATTCGGTTACGGTACCAAGAAGATATTTATCATTCGGTTACGGTACCAAGAAAATACTTGACAGAAACTGGCCCTCAACGGGTTGACATTTAGATATAGCTCCAGTTGATAACAAATCGCTAATAATTGCTATATTAAATGAATGTTTCTCTTTGTGAGAATAATTTCGCACTGCTGGATAGGACAGTTGAATCACCGGATGTGAAAATGGAATTTCATATCCCTGAATACAAGAAAGTATTAACGGGTCACTAGTAATTAATGACCATTGGTAATAAAATAAGGGCAATCTGCCTGCGTACTTTACCACATCTACCGGTGACTGCGCGGCTGATGTTGCTGCTGTATTGGCGATGGTTTCGATGAACTGTATGGCCAATTGTTGTTCGACTGTGGAGGAGGGCCCTTCGCCTTCGGATGGTAGGGATAATTCGGTGGCTTTCGTGGAGGTAATGGCCTCTCCAGTTTAAATTCTTCGCCGAATGTTGGCGCATATCAGACACCCTCTGATTATTGTGCTGAAACGATTTAGGCGCTGGTAATTTAAGTTCGGTTCCAGATTTATTTACAGCTTTTGCCGTTTTCAATATTTCGCCGAGTTCTTGACCGAATAACAAACTATCAGGATTTGTGTTCTGTATTTGGTCCTTCATTTCCTTTTTTAAGGCGGCCAGTACAAAGTTTCTTCGCACTGATGAATCATGGTACTGAATGTCACATAATGATACGTTGGGTATCTATAACCATCTTGGTTATGGAAGGGTCATTATTTTTAGAAGCGAAGTTTAGTCATTACTTGACCTAAGCACGATATTGGCGTAGAATTTTGTTTCTGCCGGAACTCAATGTTTTTGTCCCGTTTTGTAGCAACATGGTTTCAAGTCAACAAGCTTGCTGTTACCTGGAATTAGGTACTTGTCGTATAACTCCTTTAATTTCCCTTGTTAATCCATGTGTAGCGATGTGCTCCAGTCGCACCGCTAAATCTTTCTGGATGTCAGGACCATAGGAGCATGAAACTGTAGGGGACAGCACTGACGCCCGGAGTATTAGGTTGAACTTCTTCATGAATGGCACCTTCACTCAGTTCCGGAAGTATCATGATGTGGTCATCTGGTTGTTTGGTTTTGGTTCCACTGAACAATCCCGTATTATCATTTTCAACAAGTACATGGACCTCGCTTCTAATTTGTGTATCTTCATGTTCCCGTCTTGGATTGGAATCAACATTGTTCCTACTATATAGTTAAGAAACAGACCAAAGTACTGTTCGCAAAACTATTTAACGGGTAGTCACAACCCCAAAGAGAAGGACGCAAACCCAGGTAGGTAAGAAATAACCTGTGTAGGTATCTTATAAAATGGTATGTCTGCTTAGCAGTTAAGAAATAGCCCAAAGCACTATTCGCAAAACTGTTGTTTGGGTAGTCACAACTCCAAAGAGAAAGACGCAAACCCAGCAGAATTTTAAATTTAAACATCGACCATAAGTAATGCCATTGTTTATGACAAGGTAAGGCCAAGTAGGTAAGGTAGGTACCCAACCTCAGCATCCGTGTCCCAGAATTTAAAATGTAAACACCGATCATAAGGAGTGCCATTGTTTAGGCCTTGCGCAGCCAATTATAAAATAAATATTTCTGGAATAGGCTGTATAAGTACCTAAGTAGGTACACACAAAAAAAATGATTTTCACTTGACTAACCTTCAGATTCCGATCTGCTAGATGAACCACTAGAACGACGCCGCCGTCGCTCTAATTTTTTCTTGTATTTTTAATTTTTCTTCTTAAATATTCATATTCGTCTTGATTATTACGTTGAGGCATAATCACGACGATTATTCACTCTTTATTGTTATCGTTATTTAAACACCTGAAAAATAAGGTATAGGCGTGCGAACGTGGCGAGCACTAAAAAACGAATGACGTAGGGCTGGATGGGAGTGTTGATTATTTTTTGCTTAGATCTCAAATATAGTGCGGACTGGCTTATACTAGAGGCGTTACTACATTGTATTTCTATTATCCCGAGGACGAAGTTTAATATAATTTAATTATAGTGTTAGATTAAGAAGTCGGTTTTGCAGCTAGTTTTCTGGCCTAACCAGGGCCGAGGAATATACATACGTGAACTTAACATATTCCCATGCAAAAAAACCCAGTTTCTAAGTAACTTAATAAAAACTAATTGGTTCGTAGGTGCTAATCACTGTGCCGTAAAGTTCAAGTTAATCATAGCTTGCCGTACCTAACTGATGTTTCAAGGCGAGTGGTTGATGTATGGTTTGTTTGATGGTGGGTATTTAGTGCTTGATGGTTATGGTCAGCCTTGAAGAAACTGTGACTACTACTTACGAATAAGGATGGTGGCAGAAACGTGGTTTAGGGTTAACTTGGGAATCAATGTAGGTTTTTTTTACTTCAAAACTCAAAACATTTTTGGATTGGACCATTTGTGGAAAGTACCCAACTTTTTTTTTAAATCATTTATTTAGGGTTTTTTCAATTATTTGAACATGCCACCCTTGAAAAATACACTAATTATAATAATACAAAAGGCACCAGAAAAAACAGTTAAAGAAACAAATTAAACTAAGTAAAAAAGTACCCTACTTATCGACAACACTTACTGAAATAAATTAGATGTCATTCTCAACTCAGAAATGTATCGGTATCGCTTCGCCTCATCATCGTCTCGCTATCAAGACAGCAAATATTAAGAGAAGCGAGGCGATGTACCTAAGCCCAATTGATGTTCGAGTTTATTCAATGTTTCTAGTTACATAAATATGTATAAGAATTCTTATGACTCATTGTCAATAGAAGCGATTCTATAGGTAGGTATACGGGATAATTACAGGTGAGCAGTCATAAGCATCTTTTTGTAGGTTCCTCACAACGGATAGGTACAATATTGATAACTTAATGATAGGATTGATATTCCATTTGTAATTGCTTCCTTTGATCTCTAATTATAACCTATCTTTAAATACAAAATACTTTTTGCAATATTACGCCCATGGCCAAAGCTTACATGAACTAGAAAAAATTGATTTTTTTTAACTTTTATGTTTAACGTTGTGTACTTATATCGTCACGTTTTTGCTCATATAAAGATTCTCAGGGTGCGTTTGATAGGGTGGAGAGCGAACTTTGGAGCGCAAGTAGATTTTTGTAAGTTTTCAAAGTAACTACGAGTTTAATGGAGTATAGGTACACGTAAAATAACACAAATGTGAAGAAAAAACTCCTCATTTTTTTTCAAAAAGGAAAACTAACAAAAATTTAAAAACAGAAGAAACTTTGACTCGATGTTCAGAATCACCCCCTTTCGGTTTAGTACACCCTTTCCGTGGCACCCTGTAATAATACTTTATTCACTTTCTATGCAACCTATGCTAGCCGTGAAAGCAAGTTTTTACAACTGTCAAAATCGCATTAACATTTCCTCTCCCGTAGACATAATTAAATAGGTAGGTAGGTAGAGATCATCATCATCATCATCATTAGCCTATATTAGTCGACTGCTGGACATAGGCCTCCCCTAATGAGCGGCATAGCGCCCTGTCTTCAGCTTGCCGCATCCAGCATCTGCCCGTAGTCTTTCGCAGATCGTCATCCCACCTGGCCGGAGGGTGTCCTACACTACGTTTAGGTAGAGACACATTCTAAAAATGCACGTCGAGTGTATGACGTTTTGTGGAAGGCGCGTGCATTTTTACAATGGTTTATTTTCTACCGTAATACCTAATATTCCCGCAGTCTACAGAATGCAGCCTAAGATCTAGTCTAGCCCTTCTGCTCTAACTAAATTCAGAAATCAAAATCTTCAGCTCTCATTACTTACCTTAATTGCATTCTTAAACTCGAATAAGGCCCTCATTCAGTAATTACATTGTAGGAATTGTTGTTATTGCAACTATCATTGTGGCTGCGACTGAAGTTGTTGGGCCATGCAAATCGCTCTGAGCGAGTTTTAAAGGCGTCTTCAAAAATAGTTTGCATTTACACATTTTTAACCAGATGCTCCCAGTGGTTTTGAGCCAATTTTGACCAACTAAAGAAAAAGAAAGAAAATATTTTTATTTACCTTAAAAACTACTACACAGAACGAGAACATATGCTACAAAATAATACTGACTAACATTATATAACTTTGTAGATATTTTATTCATATGTTTTTGACAAAAAATAGATGAATCTGTGTGGTCCCGGCTTAGAATTTCAACCACCCTAACTCTTCCCGTGGGTGTCGTAAGAGGCGACTAAGGGATATCCACGGGGGGCGGGCAGCAGCGCCCCTGCAGAACAATTCTAGCGCCGAACTGCGATCCCCAACCCGCATGTCCAGCGTGGGGCTTATGGGCACTACCTCCCATGAGATAAAAGTCAATAAGGCACTTATCAGGGGCAGGCCTGCGTTCAGCAGTGGACCAATAAAGGCTGTTGAGGTGAGGTGAGAGCCCCAGGGCAAACGTACCGTCGTTGGGGTTGAGGTTGAGGAGTTGAAACTACGTAGGTACCTTTACCTAGGAAGTTTCATATATTTTTGTCTGCTCTGAAAGATTATCTTTCTTCGGAAGAAATTTCGTCAGAGCCTCTACGGCGCAAAGAACGAACGAAACGCAGAAATTTGCAATTTTTATTCCCGTCATGGGACTTAAGTTTGTATGATATAATTTTTTTTCAGGATTTGGGTTTATTCAATGAACTTGAGGTTTTTTTTTAACGAGGGCTTTGTGGCCGCATAATAACGGCCGTCTTATTGCATTCATTGTACACGCTCTTATGGCCGTTCCGAGTCGCGGCATTATTGTTTTAATTACATTTTCATTGCTGTAACGAAGTTTGGATGGCTAGTTTTTGATTGTACGGTTTGTGGAACCAGCTTGTGATACCGCAAGTGTTTTGAAAAAAGCTCATCAGCATTTTTTTTAAGAGAAATTTTCCGGCAGAGCAAGGTGATACTTAAAAAATTACCAAAGGCAGAGATTATACAATACAATACAAATACACTTTATTGCACACCAAAAAAATACAAAAATAAAAATATAGGAAAAGAGAGATACAGAGTTGTACAATGGGCGGCCTTATCGCTAAGAGCGATCTCTTCCAGACAACCTTGGGATGGACACGAAGCAGTTGTGCTTGTAAAAACGGTGGCGTATTACTTAGAGATATACAATACATACATATAATACATAATATAAAATATACCAATATTAATATACTGATATAAAATATACTAATATTAATATACTAATATTAAAGATTATTTTCATAATAAAGATTACAGATCCTTCATCATTTAAACACGCCGTAGAAAGCCTGCAACCATTATTACACAAAAAATCGTAAAAACTATAAATGGAGAACTTAATACTTATCGTTAAAATTAATTCAGATCGGGCTTTGGAATACGTTTTGAAATTTCGAAGACCGTTATTGCATGGTATCTCAGATGAAAATGGTTTTACTAGCAACACGTTACGAAATATTTATAAAAACTCATAAATACTAAGTAAATAAAAATACATTATTAAATGTACCTATTATTATGCAAAACAAATACAAATATTAAACATGCGGATTAAATACCGTATCATAGATGAAAAAAAATATTTAAGTTCAGGTAACTAGATATAAGTTATAGTTTTAGCTCTAAATGAAAGTAATAAGGCTTAACCGATGTATAAAACGTAAAACTAATAACCAGACGACAGAAAAGCCATAAAATGACTTATTAAGCTTAGAGCAGCTGTGTCCTAAGTCTGTCTAGCCCTAAGTGATAAAGTTTAATGATAATTAAAATTATAGTGATATGTCTAAGAGTAACAATGCCTTGAGACCTCGTAGCAAGATGTCTTTTTATGTCTTTCGTGAAAGATGTGGGGGAATGAGTTCTCCCAATGAGTTTTATTCAATGAACTGGCGGCAAAATATAACGCAGTGGAAGCGTGCTGGGCCTGTAACCTGCTAAAGGAGGTTTTTCCACAGACAACAAGTTTTATTATTTTTTTAGAGGTACACACACAGGGTAATCATAGACAATATCTAAGGATCGACACACACATTAGTTTGTTAACTATAATATTTCTACAGGGCGAGTGCCAGAACCGAAATATACTAAAACAACAACAAGGATTTTTTTAGAAAGATAGAGAAAATATACCTGGTTCATCCGAACTAACTAGCATGCAGATAGAATGATGAAGTGTTTTGAGATGTAAATGATTAGGTACATTTTTAAAATGTTGATTAAGATCAAATCGACAAAACTAAGTTTGACCGATTTCGGGTTTCGACAACAATGTATGGCTAGTAGGGGTTTACTACCCCGTTTATGGTTGATGGTTACATGGCTAGTAGGGGTTTACTACTCCTTTTATGGTTGATGGTTACATCGACGACCTCTGTGGCGCAGCGGGCGAAGGTCTGCCTGCGACGCAGGAGGTAGCGGGTTCGATTCCCGCCTCGGGACAAATGTTTGTACGATCTGCAGACATTTGTTCAGGGCGTTCTGGATGTTTTCTATGTATAATAAAAAATATCTATCTATGTAGTGTATTGTATTATGTATATCAGTTATCTAGTACCCATAACACAAGCTCTGCTTAGCTTGGGGCTAGCTAGATAATGGTGTGTGAATTGTCCAGCATTATTTATTTTTATTTATTTATTATTTATCAACCATAAACGGGGTAGTAAACCCCTACTAGCCATACATTATGCAGTTTATGCGTGAAGGTAGAATTTTAAGTTCATGGTAGCGTACTTATTAGGTAAATATTTTTTTAATTGAAGGACAGGCAAGAATAAACTATCCCCCCGTCATTAAGTGGAGGACTTTTTCAATTAACAATAGAGTCATATGTCCCACCATGGCAAAAAAGGTGACGCATCGAACTTTTTTTTCCCATTTGTCCGCCTGAGGACAGAGCAGGGAGACAGATGGGAATAATTCGATTTCATTGACATATCTATCTATTTCTTCTTCTACCTCATTGTTACTCCGATCTGACCCATGGCCGCCCTTCGTAAAGATTAACCTACGTAGGTATTTCAAATGAAATTGTGCGTTATTCGTGAGTGATTTGGTTTTATTTTATTTGTGTATTTTACGACTAGTACTTGTACAGGCGAAGGATTTAATTTGTTGGAAGAAATAGTTGTGCGGCCGATTTTGTTTTAGAACGTACTTTAGTATTTTATTGTTGGTAAAATATTTGGGACACGATATGTTTTGTTTACTGCACTACAATAAACTCCGAGAACTTAACCCTATAACCCAAGACACAGGTATTTTAAAAACGAAGCTAGGTAATGTTCAGAATAAATTTACCTATCTTTTACAAGACAAACCAACCATAAAAGAAAAATAAAGCCTTTTCTAAAATACAGCAAAACCATTGCAACATTTCCCACTTAAAAAGCAGACTAAATAAAATACTCCACACATAAGCATTATTATGAATAGTGGCAACAATCTCTGCGCTCGTCCCGGCGGCCATAAAAATTATTTACTGGCAACACTGGTGTCATTAGCTGTAAGGACGCCATCTGCGCTACTTATGCTTTGAGAAAATAAAAGTACCTAGAAAGAACCTTAACTTAGATCGTAATGGCTGATTTAGAAGCAACCGTAGGTACCAAGGTATTTTTATAAAGCATTATCGAAAACAATACTTAAATACCGGCGTTACTTTGAGGAAATCCTTTGAAAAATATTGGGATGAAAATATATGGAGTACCAATTTCACAATTAAATTGTGTGTGTTTGAAGTTTGAGGGATGTGACTTGGCAATTTTATACTGCATATGATATTTATACCTATTTATACCTGTTTATACCTGATTGCATGGCATGCAATCAGGTATAAACAGGATGTGGGATAAACAATATGTGGGACAGCGGGCGGTACACGTGAATTGCATTTTGTTGTTTTTTGGATATCGCGCAATTGTTACTAAATATTTCTTTATCCCAAACCTTATGAAGAAGGATAACAACATCGATATATATGTACTACGCACTAGATTTCGCGTTCAGAACACTCACTCTGTTCGACTGAACTGTACTGCAATCCGTACACCTGACATTAGTGTGGCTTCGACATGCATGAAGCTTGAACGCGTATGGAGCCGCGCTAATAATACGAAAATCCAAGTCTAAGTGTGACCCTGGACGTAAATAACGAAAAATAACAACTCAGTAGTCAAGTAAGTAAAATTATTTGTTGTATTATGTGAATAAATAGGTAATAATATCGAAATACCTCAACAGATAGAAATAATTTTTCATAATTATGCACGCCATTGTAATCATAGACTAAAACATGCAGATGTTCCATTTCAAAACCGGTTGTAGGTAAAAATAATGTGATTGATGGAAGTCAGGTGACAGACTTGACGCGGGGTTTTTTTAAAATGATTGAATTTTTTGATTTGTAACCAGTTTCATATTTTTAACCGACTTCGAAACAAGGAGGAGGTTCTATGTTCGGCTGTGGGTATGTTTATAAGTATGTACGTCGATTTCTCCGTCATTTGATTGATTGATTCCGGACCAATTGATCTTTTCAGTTGTATAGAGGTGCTCCCGAATTAACTGCGCGCCCCGCGCGCGCCGCCGCCGCTGCCGCCATAGCTTGGAACATGGCGGTGGAGATTCGCGTCAAAGGCAATGAAAGTGTTAAATTATTGTATTCAAAAATATCTTAGGACAAAATGAACTAATTTATTTGTTTTTTATTTTAGTTTATTTTTTAAACTATTGTTAACATGTTTGAATAAACGCATAACAATCCATTTTTTTTATTTTCTACATTGATTGCAAACAAAAAATTTTGAAATAGAGAATAAATTCTTACTAAGTTATGTAGGTACAAAATCTGTGTCACCTCTGCGCGGTGTAAAATCTATAGGGGCGACATGTTGTTAGAATACGTTGAGAAAACAATACTCTATAAGCGATCTAGCGCTGAATGTTTCAATTGTTTGGTTAGACGACTTAGTTAATGTTTTAGCGCTGCAGCGCTTGCCGCGCCCAGGCCACCGCTGTCATGAGAATGAAACATTTTTTGTTTGAAATTTCTTCTCTAGGTACATATAACTCAGTGGATAACAATGGTTAACCATGAAATAAATTAATGAGCCGATTGAAAACAATTTGATATCGATACAATTCGGGAATCGCACAGATCTCCTATTGCGTTATGCCGGCTAAATAGCATTCAATTTCGCTCCACGTTGCTACGCCGTAGCAAATATATTATGATAGCGAGTCTTAGACTTGTTCTTTTGCCAATAAAATATCAGAATTGGCTAAGACAAAGTTCTGTGTGGTAGCGATAGAGAACTTTTTTATTCTTAAGACGTTGCTATACAAACGAAGTGGTCTATACCGCCTGCCCGCGGGAAATAATTGTATCGTAATGGACTGAATCTCTCATAAAATGAAGCAAATTCTGTGCGTCTTTTACCCATCAAAATATTTTTTTTGTGGATGAGTAGGGTAAGCGTTTGACCACCTCGTTTGAGCGAGTGAAAATGTGACTTAAGATGCTTTCCCGCTTTCCCAGAAGGAACTAATTCACTCCTGATTTGAAAACTCCGAGATTGTATTCTACCGGAAAAACAGGGAATATTCCCGGGTGTTAAGCGAGTTTATTTACCTATTTTCCCTGATGTTTCAGCAGACAGTATTTAAACCCGCTAAAACCTGTTCAAATCGCGTGAGCTAAAACTTTGTCTATTGAGATATTAACTACCTACTAGTGTACCGTGTTAAACAAAAACTTTTACTCTAGTTTTACTTCTATTCAAGATTTTGAGTCAGTCTAGGTTCTGGCGTATACTTTACTACATACTTAAACTTTTTCATATTTCTATTCAAGGTGTTTACGATTCAGTCAGTTATAAAGTTTTATTTCTTGTTTTATCTCGCTAGATACATATTTGGGTAGCAACTTACGTCAGTAAGTACACAAACTTACGACTTGAGAAAGTAAAAGTCAAATAATTAGAGTTGGGGTGCGCTTTTAGGACTCTGGGATTCATTGGTGGTCCCTGAAGCACAAGATTGCTTGTTTCCACTGTAAACAATTTGACGTTCTAGATTGAAGTTATAGCTTTGTTACACATGCAATCTAGAATAGGCAAAGCTATAATTTGAATAAAAATAACAGATAATTTCTGCGGGAGGTTTTGCACGCGTTTTCCTTTGAGAAAAAGTAGCCTTTGTCCGTCTTCAGGATTCAATATTCAATATCTCCTTAAAAGTATCTTTATTCAAAGCGAAAATAATGAATTAATAGAAACAAATTACAACTAGTATTTACAATTGAAACAATTGAGCTTACTGCAGACTGTTGCAAACAATTAACAGGTAGCTTAACTAATCCATATGGCAATGCTGATGCGCTGCGCCAAATACTCACCAGCTCTCGGGTTACGCGTCACTTCGACCAGATGCTCAGATATTTTTTTAAAAACCCGAACAGCCTCGGTACCCCACGGACCTAGGGTCTCGACTCCAAGGGGAGCAAATGTGTAGGCTCTGCCTTAAAAGTTCATTTTTATGGTCAACTAGACGGTCTAATTAAGTAACTCTGTTCAACCACGGACTGGTACCTATAGGACTGGTATATCTGTTATGGTCAGCCGCATAGTCCTAATAAAAAGGTACTTAACAGACAGACAAGTTAAGTTCCTTTCGAATTTTTAATCAGTTACATGAGTTCCTACAACAAACATTCCCGAATATAAAAATATCTATAATGGGTATCTAAATTTTTTTGTCTGTTGACCCATCTTCTTCGGTGTTTCACTGTGTCAAAATCACTGTGTGAAAAATCTTGGGTTTAACGGGGAAGCACTCCGCGAAACGCTTCAAAATCCAGTGTAATAGGCACCTAGGACCACCGTTCACGCACTAAGGTTTATCGTAATAAAACAAAAACTCGCGGATAGGTCCGTTTGCACTGGGGCACCTCTCAATCTCACCTCACCTCAACAACTTATATTGTCCACTGCTGGACGAACGCCTCCCCCTGATAAGCGCTTTATTGACTTTTATCCCACGCTGGGCATGCGGGTTGGGGATCGCAGTTCGGTGATAGAACTGTTTTGCTGGGGGCGCTGCTGCCCGCCCCCGGTGGATATTCCTTAGTTGCCTCTTACGACACCCGCGGAAAGAATTGGGGTGTTGTAAATTCTAAGCAGGCACCACACAGCTTGCCGGCACCACACAGCTAGCCGGCACCACATAGCCTCTCGATCGCCGTCCACGTAACCTTTAATCTCGTGATTCAATGGAAACAGTACCCCAGCCTCTTTCTCCGTTAATAACACAGTTTACGACAAAGTGACGGTTACTATTAGTTTTATAACCAACGTTTAAGGTTTATTAGTGCATGTACAATTCGCCAGGTTATTTCACACATGGCTAAGGTCTAGACGCTGGAAATGTCTTTGTATTAAGAAAATACCGTCGCTGGCAGTAAAAAACCTGATGAGATTTTTATGAATCGGTATTCAGTTATTTGTTTTAGTGGGTCGTAAACGAAAACGGTACCAGTTTACGAAGTTTTTGTCTACCTCGATAAGGTACCTAGGTAGGGCGATGTGGTCGCTGAGCGACCAAGTCTATTTATTTTTTTTAAATAAAAAAAGGTAACTATGTCCTATTGAGAGTACACAGCTCAATTTGGAGAACCTAGCCATAGCCAATTCAATATCAGAAAAGCGGTTGAACGTCTGATACAGGATTATAATTATAATATAAAATATTAAGAATGTCTTCTCATGTTTTCTTGGAAAAGATCTTACAGAGATTGAAGTAGGGCAGAAAAACAAGTTAATACCTTAAAATTCATATTTTTATTTCCAAACCATTATTTCCATCTTGACTTCCAATCCACCATCTTTTCACATAGAAAACCTGAATCCAATTTAGCTAAACTCATTGTTATTTCGTAATTTGACTCGTTTTTATTATCAGCTTCCATTCTTTCGCAAACAAAGCTTTCAAATAAAACTCCCGAAAAAAAATTGACAGGAATGTCTCATAAAAACTCCCAAATTAGCCCATAATTCCTTTATTATCTAAAGCAGGGGTAATTGAAAAAAGTACCTTCTCGTTTTACTAACAATCCTGTAATAAAAGAACTTTATTCGAACAATAACCAATTTGCGAAGGAAAACAGCGCTTGAATATAGCCCATTGACATAAATAAATCATTATTTTTACCCTCCGTGTGGCTTAGAGCGATAGAGGATGTCTTTGGAAGAAAAACAGGAAGTTGGAAAATATGTTGAGTGCTTTTCTATTTTAGAATGATAATTTTGTGTTTTGTGTGTAGTTTTGTGATAAATAAATAAATAATGCTGGACAATTCACACAGCATTATCTAGCCCCAAGGTAAGCAGAGCTTGTGTTATGGGTACTTACTAGATAACTGATATAAGTTAATAATATACGAGTACATAGATAGATATTTTTTATTATACATAGATGTGATTGTGATTGTGGTGACAGGGTTAAAGAGAGGTGTTAGTATAGAGATAGACGGCTAAGAGAGGAAAGTGGAAGAACAAAACTTCAAATACGAGTCGTACTCGCCTTGTCTCTTCAGAAAGAAAGAAATAGGCTGCGACAACCTGTTTTCATTGTAACGTTGTAAAAGTTTTCAACCTGTTTTTATCGTAACAACAGCAAACATTCTTATACTTATTCGAATTTCAAAACGAATCTTCATTGTGATGTGCTACAAAAGAAAAACTCGACTATATTTACGGAGGTTTGTTAAAAATTAATTTCATACTGTTATCTCGATTTTCTAAGGGATTTGAAATGAACATTTTCTTTAGTGTATTACAGGTAAAAAAAAACACAGGTAGAGTACATTATGAATTTAAGCGGTTTATCTACGCACCTAGATAGTACATAAACAAACACAAGCTAGGTTCATAGTTAACCCGCTTATGATGAATTCGTACGAAAGTTTTTACAGGTAGAGTAATATGCGCTCTCTCCTCGGACTTGTCGGTCTGCCGTCCCAGAGTGCACATGTGTTTACGCACACACTTGCGCACTATAATATGTCGTCGTCGACGACGACCAGTTCATCATCATCAGTATAAACATTTGAGGTACAAATATTTATTAACAAAGAAAATTACAATCAAATGATAGAAAGAAAGTAGAACTAGTATTTACAATTGAAACAATTGAGCTAACTGCAAACTGTTGCAAACAATCTACAGGTAGCTCAAGTGATCCATATCAATACCAGTCGGAAGCGTCCCCAAGACGCTGGCTGCATTGTCACGCTGTATGGGAATGCTGATGCGCTGCGCCAAATATTCACCAGCTCTCGGGTCAAGCGTCGCTTCGACCAAACGCTCAGATAATTTTTTGAAAACCCAAAGAGCCTCGGTACACCGCGGTAGGGTCTCGACTCCAAGGGGAGTAAATGTGTAGGATTATAATTAAGAACATTTAAAACTCTTGTCAGCTTAGAACTAGACATTAAACTATCTTGCGAAGATATTATCTGCTGGTAAATTTTTAGTACAAGCAAGGAATACCTAGTCTTTTGAAACAAACTCATCGAATTGGGAATTTATTTTTGTATAGGTAGGTACTTATGTTAGTAAGGTACCTCCCATTTCGCAAGAAGTAATTAAACAACATTCAAATGAAATTTCGTTTAACAGTCGAGTTAACTCTTACAAAAGCCCAAGGGTTTTAAACTCATTTAAAAGTGTAGGTTCCTTTTGAAATATCTACACAAGTTACAAGATAAGCTACGATCACGTATGGTGTACGAAGTTTTAATCTTCTATTATAAATCCAATTACTCTTATTTGCCAAGTCGAGCGCCAACTCTCATTTCATTATGTACTTATTTTACGTTCATATTTGCCAAGTTTTATTGTAGGATAAGTTTAGGTCATAAAGAGTAGCTCGGGCTAGAAATCATGCTAGAAAATAGTAGAAGTTCCTTGTCGACCGACTTGTACAACTACATATTAAGATTAAAAATTACATATAAATAAACCGGCCAAGTGCCTGTATACTCGCCCACGGAGGGTTACGTCGTTAAAAAACATATCTCAAATGAAACTTAAACACCAACTGTTTGGAGACCCCCATAAATTTTCCACTTTATTTTATTTTTGTTTTATTAGTTTATATTTTTGTTTGTATTAGTTGGTATTAAAGTTGAACTGTTACTTATTTACGAAAAGTTTCATGTGAACAGCCTCGACATACTTAGAGCCAAAATAGCCAAAAAATTGCTTTTTGTATGGGAGCCCTCTTTAAATTTAATATTTATTTTATTTTTAGTATATGTTGTTATAGCGGCAAGATAAATTTTAATACACATTCTGCGAAAGTTTCAACTGTCGAGCTCTTACGGTTCATGAGATAGAGTCCTGTGACAGACGGACAGACATTGGACACACAGACAGAAACTAGATGTATATGCTCAGACTTCTGAATTGCGAGGAATGCAAAGAGAATATAGAGGTATTTGCCCAACAGTGGGATGGTAGCGTCTGAAAATCAAATAAATAGGTACTTAATGATACTCCATTCTCAAAAACTTTTATAACCTAACGATCGCATTCACTAAAGTCTGGCAAATTCTCCATCACACGATAAAGAAACTGAAGTAATAATTTGAGCAAAGGCGAGAGGTAATTTTGCACGTGATGCTGCTGTTATCGGATTTGCAAAGGATTTTCAAAGAACGTGTGTATTCTTGAGGTAAGTATGAGAAAATTGGAAACCACGAGTTGCCTCAAGTATTTCCAGCCCTTTGGAAAATCATTTGTGCACTGTCTGCTTTTTGATTTCTAGGTTTTGACCGGGGCTTAAGACGCGCATGTACAGCATAATAAGTAGCCTATTATCTAAGTTAGGCTATGTTCTAAATGTACGCAAAATTTCGTCTTGATCACAGTGGTTTTGGAGATCCGTAGAAGGTAACAAAAAAACGACATTTCACAAACTTTCGGCTTTTGATTATTAGTAGGACAGGATAATTTTGAGACAGACATTTTCATGTAGTCAAATTCATACGATTTTCCTATTTTAATCATTCTTCTTCATTTTGTCAACCATAATAAAGTTAAATTTCCTAAATAGTTTTTATTTGTATCTGAATGTTTCGTCTATAATTTTTTTCTGCTAGCAAGCTTACGGCGCGTCGTAGCAACCGCTCAATATGACCTAATCCAAATCCAATATCATAGTTAATTTTCACTTAACCTCAAATTTTCATGAACCAAAAAGGTTTCGCTACAAAATTCTTGTGCAACATTTGCCCTTCCATTTACCAAAACGTCTAAATTCCACCCTCACTGCCACGGCACGTTAGGTTCCAAACTATTCGTAATCTGCCGTCATACATCGGATATTATGTTTGCTCTGTCTGTCGGTCTCGCTCTAGCATTGTCCGGCTCACCGTGTAGCCACTAATATCACTTAAGCTAAGACAGGGGCGGATTCAGTGAATATCCGGGGTCAACAGTCTGAAACTGGGAAGCAAAGACAACTATCGAATGACTCGTATTAATGCTTAGGTACACTCTCGCGTACTTACAGCCTAATTTTCATCCTACCGACCCGGCCTACCGTACTACAACAATCCTACACGTTTTTATTTGTCTAGATGATGGAAAAAATCGATTTGTTTCGTAACGATAAGGCTCAATGTAATTTTGTGCTTCAACTTTATTTTCTCCTATTTGAAAAGTGTTTCATCATCTTTACAAAGAGAGAATTACTTAGTAATTACCTATTTTTGAAAAGCAAGGGGTAAAAAAACTTGAGAGGTGTCAAGGGACACCCGGATGGAACCTTTCGATTAATTAATTTATTGTCTGTATAAAATCTCTACTTACCTAACTCCATCAGCAATATCCGGAACTTGTGCAGAAACACTGTCAATTCATTATTTTTTATTATTTATTATGTATAAAAAACCTGCTCAGCAAAAATAATCGTCGCGACACCACACTGTTCAATGCGAAATAGAAAGACAGAGACAGAGATTGAGAGACAGACAGAGAAACACGCGCACGCCGCACGGCTTACAACTATAGCAAAAAGTGTCGTAACAACTTTTGGTCTTAACTTTTTCCGTCTAGCCCCCTTTCGCAACACGCGATAAGGAACTTCGTTCCAAAAGGGATATATTATGCCGCTCATCACTGTGTGCTCACACTCTTGTGTTCTATACTCGTAGTCACACCCCCCGTGCCACACTTCTTAATTCAATCCTGACAGCCGCCGCTACCCTAACTATACAACGAGCTATATTGGGCCAGACTATTGTATGACAAAATGCTCCCGCAATATTGTATCAGCTTTGGAGCTCGCAAATTAAGTTTATGAATGAGATTCGCAACTTTACAGACTGCATCGGTTATTTATGTCTTCTGAAATTGGTAGTGTTATAGGTACGATAACTAATAGACGATTAGATAAATTTATATCACCTGGAGAAGGGCTATTTTCGAAATCTTTATCTAATAATTTCAACATCATTTTACCGAACTACCTACCGATTTTTTAAATTTAAAAATACTAATGAAATTAAAACAGTGGTAACTGAAGTAAGCTATAAAAGTATAACGTAAAACTGGTGCAACAAAAAAATATAAAGCGCGCCTTTTTGCCGTGACAGATGACAGTTTCACCTGGGGCACGACCGGAAGGGTTGAAAAATGTTTAGTTAAAACCAATTTAGGAAGAGTTTTTAATACATAATTTTGTTTTTTTTCTTTGGCTGTGAAAATTTTTATGTGAATGGGGTGGGGAGTCAATGTTTTATATTCTTTATGAATTGCAGAAAACATAATGCAGATTGATTTTCAAAACGCACAAAGTGGAAGCAGAAAGGGCACGCCTTTGTCCACCAGTGGGACAGCAGAATAAATAGTAAAAATATAGCCCTTATTTCCTACTTCTTATGTAACTATCCATTTACAAACTTTGATAAAGTTAGTAGTCGCCTTTTTTGGCGTAGGCCTTTGTCATCCAGTTAGGACCAGCAGCAGTGGGACAGTAGTGGCTAAAAACATTAATACAAAGTGAGTGTCCTACTACTAGACAGAATTATCCCCCATTTCCCCCCACATTTTTCAGCCCCCAGCTGCATCTCTGGAAAAAATCTCTCTTAGATTTTTAGTTTGATATTTTTAGTATCAACCATCAAAATCTACCTACCAGAAAGTGTTCATTCATTAATTCGGTCTGCCTCGAATAAAAATTCTAGCTAAAAAAATTATGAAATAAGATTAACGAGTTGCAGATTTTACAAGGAATAGAAATAGGTTTAACATGTAGCTTACCACTAATACTAACATTATACTAACTGCTGTGTAAACCATTACACTAACAGCTAGGCTGGTATCACTTTGGTGACGTCATTGTTCCCGGAATAGTTCCGGCATGCGCATGCCGCACGTATCGGGTTGTCACATCACTACCCGGGTGGGGGGCTATTATCAGAGCTTTCGATATTCGCTTTATAGTTATCGAAAGTAGCCGCAATCCGTTTCGCGATGAAAATATGTCTATACCACTATTCATTATTTAAGTAGTCTATGCTTCCACTTAGTTGTTTGTTAGTTATTGGTTCTGTATTCAACCATTCTATTTTTTTGTGAAATAACCTAAAGATGTTTCTGAACAACTTTATTTTGCAAGTTATTTCATGTTATTGTTTAATTGCAGTGCAGGAATATGCAGGATAAAAAAATCTCAAATATTTTATTTTTCGAAGGTAAAATTGGTTCAGGTAAAAGGTAAAATTGATTTTTGCCGTTTAATGTTATGTATGATACCGGCTATCATTAAGTTCTCCTGAAATGACTGCATTACAAAATTAATGCAGTCATTTATTTAGGTACTTTCGTATCGAAAGTAATACGAAAGTACCTAAATAATATCGATATCCAAATCTACATTATTTCGACAAAGTTTGATAATAGCCGCCCCTGCTTTTCGGTGCGGAAATTGACTGGTTTGGTTTGTACGAGTAGATGCACTAGCACTGAGGAAGTGTACGATACCAACCACATGCGAATGTACGTACCCATATGTCGGAAGGGATCTTTACATTGCTTTGCTTATAGTAACACAACTTGTAACTAAACGTTACACAATTTTCACCTCTTACAATGTTACTTTTGTGTTATTTTTGTGTGACTGTGATAAAGAAAGGGCTATAAAGTTTGAATAAAATTATCTAATTTAGATTACTATTTTACTATTTATTTTAGATTTAGATACTTAATTTTTTATTAGAAGGAGATTTTGGGTCGAATCTTTAGCTTTTGCTATATAAACGGATGCGACTAACGTAATTTTGAAAGATATCTCTTATCTTTTTGTAATTAGCCTTTATTCACAAAGAAAATTTTACTAGTATTTACAATTGAAACAATTGAGCTAACTGCAGACTGTTGCAAACAGTCTACAGGTAGCTCAACTGATCCATATTAATACCAGTCAGAAGCGTCCCCAAGACGCTTTTGTAATTGTTTTTTTTATCTTTGATATTTAACGGTCTCCATTTTTAATTTAAAATAAGACGTGTTATTTAAATAGTAAATAATAATATTAATATAATAATGCTGGACAATCCACACAGCATTATCTAGCCCCAAGCTAAGCAGAGCTTGTGTTATGGGTACTAGATGACTGATATACTTTATACAATAAATTACTTAGATAAATATTTTTTACTATAGGTACATAGAAATACACAGAACACCCGGAACAAATATTTGGAGATCGTACAAACATTGTCCCAAGACGGGAATCGAACTACATATTGCGCTGCTTTATAGACATTTACTGTGCCCCTCTCAACCAGACTAGCCTGAAAATTATCATTTTACAAAATTCATATTTTGAACTGCTTTTTGCAACTCTTTTAAAATATCAACTGAAAGGACATGAATGCGAGGACAGGCACATAGAAACTGAAATGACGTGAATAGACGTGCTTACACATTGAATTCCACGTTAGGTACTATGTTACGGAATTTCACGTTATTATATTTTAAACTGCGCCTGTCTTTATAGCACTTGACTATGGGTTTATAGAGTTTGGACTCTTAAACAGTGGGTTTAAGAATCCAACAGAAACCTGTCTAGGTTACCCATTGCTTAGGCATCCAAACTCTAGTGAAGGCAATGAAGTCTTTAATTAATGCATGAATATTTTCTTTATGAATTTGTATATATTTGATTGTTTGCACCATTTACCTGTAGATTGTTTTGCAACAGTCTGCAGTTATCTCAATTGTTTCAATCGTATATACCAGTTGTAATTTATTTCTATTATTTGATGGTAATTTTCTTTGTGAATAAAGATTGAATTTGTATATAGTATTTAATAATTGTGTCGCGGTCGGCGAACGTCCGTCTACGACGCAGGAAGTTGCGGCTATGAGATATGCCTTGAGACAAACGTTTGTACCTACTATCTGCAAAAATTTGTTCCGGGTGTTCTGGGTATTTTCTATGTAAAATAAAATATATCGAAGCGGTTTTCCTCCACCTTTATCATTCGTACCGCTTGGGCTTGGAACACGCTCCCTGCTGCTGTTTTTCCGAACTATTACAACCTGGGTCTTTTAAAGACGAGAGAGAATAGATATCTTCCAGACCGTCTTGTGACATCGTCGACCACATCGACACTTTTCATCAGGTGAGATGTTGGTCAAACAAAGGTCTATATCGACAGTAAAAAAAATCTATCTATGTTCAGAGTGGCGTGCGAGGCGTGTTATGAGTTTGATATATCTGTCGGTGTATCTGTGTATCTGTCTGTGGTATCGTAGCTCCCAAACGGCAGAACCGATTTTCGTTTAGTTTTTGACGTGACAACGTCTTATAATTCGATAGAGCCGGCTGCACGCACGAAAAAACATGACGTCATGCAGCGTTACCTCATGCGGCGTTACCTCATGCGGCGTTACCTCGTGCGGCGTTACCTCGCTCTTTTCTTAAGACGTTGTCACGTTCAACTATCGTCAGTAAACCGACTTTACAGACAACCAATTTTTTTTTGTGTCATAGATAATTTCATCCCGAGTGTTCTTAGCCATGTTTCATGAAAATCTGTTCAGCCAATAAACGTTGGCGGGTATTTATTTTTTTTATTTTGTCTTGTTTTAAGTTTCTGCCAAATTGTACAACAGTTTGTCGACAGTAGCTCTCGTGGACACAATAGACATAAGTAGTAACTGTACTTAACTACTTAAAAAAATTACTAGTCCCATTCTAGCTGGATTGATTCTTATATAAATAACTAATAATAAATAAATAAGTAATGCTGGACAATTTACACAGCATTATCTAGCCCCAAGCTAAGTAGAGCTTGTATTATGGATACTAGATAACTGATATACTAAATACAATACACTAGATAGATATTTTTTTATTATACATAGAAAAACACCCAGAACACCCTGAACAAATATCTGCAGATCGTACAAACATTTGTGCCGAGGCGGGAATCGAACCCGCAACCTCTACGTCGCAGGCGGACCTTCGCCCGCTGTGCCACAGAGGTCGTCATTATACCTCCTACATAAGAGAAATTTCCATGCCAATATTACAGATGCAAAATAAACTGGCTGTTTCATAATAATTTTAAATGTAAGGTATTGTATTAAGTATATCAGTCATCTAGCACCCATAACACAAGCTCTGCTTACCTTGGGGCTAGATGATGATGTGTGGATTGTCCAGCATTATTTATTTAAGTACTTATTTTTTTATTTTAATATTAATTATATAAGACACGAAGTCATTTGTAATCGCCTTAATTGACTAAACCTTTTTCCTAGATCTAATTGATATAAATTTTAATGAACATACAAGTAAAATAAATAAATATTCAATTAAACTAGTGTTGGAAATTATTATCATGATCATAATGTTACCACTTTAAACATTATAAAACTTTTTAAACTTTCGCTATTTGTTAACATAGTTAACAACATAGTTAATGATTTTTTAACATAGTTAATGATAACAAAAGGTACGCTATAAATACCCGATAAAATCATTAACTAATTTTAAACATTATATTCCTAAAAGCGTTGAGTTTTCTTTCTTCAGTTTCCTGTCCTTTATCCAGAGGGTCGTATCAATCTATAAGTTTGTTTTCGAAAATAAAATTGCAATTTCAATGACAAAGCGTAATGGATTGGAGCGTCGCAGTGCTCGAGGCAAAATTTAATATTATGACCGAAGAACCGAGTTGGATGTTGTGCAGGACTATTAAACAGTGGACCATAAATTAATACGTAGGCATCGATGGATTTCACTGCTGTTTCTACAGAGTATTTCATTGCAAACAAGGACTTATATACCACTTAATTTTCACAAAAACATCACATAAAAAAATGACTTTATTTTCACTGCGGTCCCACCATACCCCACCATACCCCTGGGAGTATGGTGGGACGAAACCATACCACCATAGAGAGTGACCTATTCTAAGTATTTATTGATATTACTAAGTAACTAAGTTTAAGTACTTAGTAACTAAGTTATTCGATAAGTCAAAATTAAGATAATCATAACGTGTATTTCATTTAAGGTGTCCTTCTTGCAACAGGTAAGTAAACCTCACAGTAATAACTCCTTGCACCAGTTAATAAATTCGAAGTTTTGAGTGACATCTAAATTGTAACTTTTGTTTTTAAGCTTCTAGAAGATTAACAATCTTCTCTTAGATAATATCTCCTTATCACATTCACTACCGAACTTCAGCGGTACGCCCTGCAAGAGCACTTGGCTGCTCTACCCGCTTTTGAACCTATACTTTGAGCGTCATTAATTTGGTCTGTAGTATCGGAGCGGGACGAATTCACCTTGAAGATAATACAAGTCGGTCCCAACGTGCAACGAATTCTCTTAGAGAGGCTTAAACCACATTTATTGCAGTCGCTTTTGCTAGTCCAGGTAAAATGAAACTATTATAATTATTATTATAGTATATATTCCATAGGTATTTATTAGGTTTATTTAGTCATTACTATTTTTGACGTGACAACGTCTTATAATTCGATAGAGCCGGCTGCACGCACGAAAAAACATGACGTCATGCGGCGTTACCTCGCTCTGAGGCGTTCCATGTAAGGCTTGAAGTGCAAGCGAGAGCGCTCGACATCTGTCTCTCTCCTACTTGAGTGAGCGATGCGTCTGCGTGGACAGCTGCTATACTATAGTACATTTACATGTTTTGATCGAGTATCAAATGCTACCATTCCATCAGTATTTTCTTAAGACGTTGTCACGTTCAACTATCGTCAGTAAACCGACTTTACAGACAACCAATTTTTTTTGTATAAACCTATGTATGTTTATTATAGGTATATGTATAGTAGATTCATTAATTTGTACACTTCCACTACCTATTCCATCGCCTCCCCTGTAACTCTAAGGTTTGCTGGAAGAAAACTCTTTTTCAGGGTTAAGCTCGCCTATGTACATATCTTATTAAATAAGTTCATGGTATGTATTAATTGTGTACAATAAGTAATTACAGAATAATTTTAATAAATACAGTCCAATATCTGTATAGTCTATGGTAGAGGTAGAGTATCTTGTGAATGGTTAAAAAGTCACGAATCGCACAGTTTGGTCTAGACGTGAAATGACAAGAGCCTATAAGCCGGTATTATTTGATCTTAATGAGATGTTGACGGCACCTTAGAACTTTCACAGAGTTGTGGTAGACTTTTGTAAGCTCTCAGGTTATTTTTGGAATTGAAAATAAAAAGGAGGTACATAATTTAGTTTTTCCACTTTTGGCCGGCTGATGCGACATCTTTGCACATCGTAAATTGATGACTGTACTTCGGAGTTAGTAAATCTATTTGGAATAAAATCCATGTTTCCAAATAGTTCGATCCGTCAGTATAACTATTTGGAAAAAAAACATCCAAACAGTTCGACTATCGAACTACTGGTAGGACTGGATCACAGACTGGATGGAATAAAGGATTTATTCTCAAAAGGTACTATACTAAAAGAGGCAAGATTTGATTGTTTGTTAGTATTGAATAGGCTCCGAAACTACTGGACCGATTTGAAAAAAAATTTCTCCGTTAGGAAGCTTACTTTTCAGGGAGTGACTTATGCCATATTTCATCCCGGAATTCCCACGGGAATGGGAACTACGCGGGTGAAACCGCGAGGCAATCGTCTAGTATCAATATAAAGTTAGACAGCTATGAACTCAAAGATTTATTTCGTTTCGATGCATTGTTGACGTCTTTTCGAAACTTTCCTACTTTAGTTGCAGATTTGAGATCTGGGTTTGATTGCATAGTTTAAATAATTTAAAAGTTTGATGAATCAATTTTGTGTTTGCAAAGTTTTTGATTGCTTATTGACTACTTAAATGTATTCTCAGAAAGATACCTTAACCCTCATCAATCAATTTCTAAAAGTTCATCAAAATAACCCCAGTAAGTTTTCCAATTGGTTTGGAAATTCTAAAATTCAAAAGTATAAAGTATAAAGTCAGAGAGCACGATAAGCTGTTGGTCCTGCGCCTAACCTCACCTCGGTCGTGCCGGTGTGCCGTCCCATCGAATTATAAGATGAAGAAATAGAGAATGCACCTGTTTTTGAGCACACACTTGTGCACTATAATATGTCCTGCTTGTCTCCGCTTAGCCTGGCCGCCGTAGCCGAAATTCGGCTACGGCGACATCATGATCACAATCTTTAGGTACAGTTCATTCTGTTTATTGGTACCCAGGTACCTACTTCACTGGGCAATAATGTAGTGCATTGGGCATTACTTCCCAAATAATCTCAGTGCATGATGAGTGAAGTGAACATCTCGTCCGCGGACGAGTTTTAGATTCGGACGAGATGTACCTTAACGCGTGTAATTTTTGTGTTACTGTGACGTTGTTGGAATAAGTATTCGCTACCTGGCAAACATTTATAAAGTAATTGTTTGAACTATATAATTCTGTTTAGAAAATAATTCGTGGGCAATAATGCATGTCGTGTTGTTTAATTTTAGTATATAACTGTCCAGGTCCGTTGTCTAGGTCAGTGGAGTGAAGACCTGGTGACCTGTGAATAAGGTTCTTAAAACCTACTTCAGGGCACCAGTCTTCACAAAACAGGGTTTGTCAATATTTACCTGGTATCCTTAATCTTAGTGTACCCTTTGCTAAATTGTCAACCATCTTTGTGAAGAAAAATACAATGAAAAAAAATAGTATTTATTCACAAAGAAAATACAATTATCACAGCGGGGCAATACAGCCAGCGTCGTGGGGACGCTTCCGACTGGTATTGATATGGATCAGTTGAGCTACCTGTAGATTGTTTGCAACAGTCTGCACTTAGCTCGATTGTTTCAATTGTAAATGCTAGTGTAATTTTCTTTGTGAATAAAGGCTTCAGCCATGTTAAAAAAATTTAATGTTGTGTAAACAGTACCTATTACTTTTGATACTGCAAAACTCATGCATGTTCTTACAAATCGTAAATAGTATTATCAGGTATATTTTTTCAATTTCCTTTTATTAGCGCGTGCCTATTCCTATTAAATCCAACCGCTGTAAAAATAATCCATCTATTTCAATCAAGTTTTACAACACGCCTACAAATCATAATAGGAAATAACATTCGACAGATTACCAGTTGTCTGGCAATTGAACTTAACAAATAGCTAGATCACATTCATAAATATCTCGGTCTCTCGCTATCAACTTTATCATCTTTTCTACTAGAAAGATATCTTATATCAGTAACATTATTGCTTTTCGATGAGTTCTATAGATGATACTGCTGAGCTGAGCTACTGATTCCTAGCCGTCTTCAACACTCACGGCCTGAGTTTGTTTTGGAACAAAATAATCAATTCTGTCGGTCGAGCGGAAATAGAAAATACAGAAATACAAAAATACAATTTATTCATAAAGCCAATTTACATGTCAATAACTTTTGTACTTATATATTCAAAGCGTATACAAGTTTAAAAAATTCAAATTACACATAAATACACTACAAAAAATTTGTAATTAAATAATCAAGAATAAGTTATTAAAAAGTCAAACGGTACATAAAAAATATTAGAATTAATTAACATTAGTCTCCGTTTTCTCGAGTAGTTCTGCTACAGAATAAAAATTCTGTTCGACAAGCCAACGTTTCAGACGGAACTTGAAGCTAGTTAGACCTAGCAGCTGCGACAGCTTCTGGCAGTTTATTGCATAATTTGTAGAATAGTTTGGGCTTATCTTATACCTCGATTACATTTTGAAGAAAGGTATGTCAAGCTTCAAGATTCTTGTAAGTTAAAAGGCAAAAAAAATCTACTAAAATAAACAAATCTTTATATATATAATTCTTCTGTGAGTGTGTATGTCACTGAACTTCTCTCAAACGACTGGACCGATTTTGATGAAATTTTTTGTGTGTGTTCAAGGGGATCTGGGAATGGTTTAGATTCATAATTTTGGCTGGACCGATTTTGATGAAATTTTTTGTGTGTGTTCAAGGGGATCTGGGAATGGTTTAGATTCACAATTTTGTCCGCTGGACAATGTCTTTTTAATTAACGCGTGCGAAGCCGCGGGCAGAATCTAGTATACATAATAATGCTGGACAGTAATTCACACAACATCATCTAACCCCAAGCTAAGCAGACCTTGTGTTATGGGTAACTGATAACTGATGTACTTGATGACTATGCAGTCAGAAAAAATGTCTTTATTGTTAACATAAGATCATACAGTTAGGCATATTAATTAAAATGCGGTAGAATCTTCCGGGGGGCGGGCAGAAGCGCCGTTTGCAGAACAATGTTAACACAGAACTGTCCCCTTGTCCCCAACCCGCATGCCCAGCGTGCGGGTTAGGGCCTAAAGCGCTTACTAGGGGGAGGTCTGTGTCCAGCAGTGGACGAGTGTAGGCTATAGGTAAACCTTAGAAATAAGCAACGCAACACCTCTCGTCAAACGAATTAAATGTAACTTTAGTCTTTGAACAGGATTGGATAAACTTCAATGTTTCCCCTGTAGGTGGAGCTAACGGCGCTAGAGACCGTAGGAAGTCGCAAAGATTTTCGACTCCCACGTCACTCATTTCTATACTGAAGGAAGGATGCGGGTTCAAGTCCCGTCGAAGTCGAAAATTTTTGCGATATTATTTGATTTATATAACACAAGCTCTGCTTACCTTGGGGCTAGATAATGCTGTGTGAATTGTCCAGCATTATTTATTTATTATTTATTTATTATTTTTTAGAAATTACCCTGAGTGTGGGGTTACGCACTATAATAACAAAAAACCTTAGGCTATAGATGTTGTACTATCTATACAATAACACAATGACCTAGCTGTCCTCACCAAAGCTAATAACCCCGTGGCAAAGTAATGTGCTGATATGACGGGCCAGAGTCATAAAACTTTTCCCGCCAAAACGGAGCTTGGTCACGGAGGGCTCATTAATCTAGTCTACAGTTTGTTTGTCCGTCTGCAACAACGTAATACCCAACAAGAAGTTACGATCGTTCTAAGCGGATTTGTTCTGCTTTCTTAGTTAACACGAAAGTATTTGTTGTGAGTTTCTGGGTATTTTTATGTGCAAAAATAATGCTTTCGTACTACGGTTGGAAAACACATAATGAATGTACGCGGGTTAGCTACGAACCTAGTTTGTGTTGCATACACTAACGTTTCATCCCTTCTTCAGGGTGAGTGTCGTTCTAGAAGTGTGCGTTCCGCGTCCCTGCGAGCACTAAAAACTTGAAAATTATATATTTAATGGCATTAATTTATTATTGTTTTAGGTCGGTACTAAAATAAACATAAGTACATGTTTTTCAGTATAACAGTAGCTGGGACTCTTTATAACCTCAAAGCAATAAAACTATTGTTTTGAGGACGCTTCCGACTGGTATTGATATGGATTATTTGAGCTACCTGTTAATTGTTTGCAACAGTCTGCAGTTAGCTCAATTGTTTCAATTGTAAATAGGTACTAGTTCTAATTTATTTCTATTATTTGATTGTAATTTTCTTTGTGAATAAAGAAAACTAAAAAAACTATTGCTTTGAGATTATAAGGCTTATCAGAATTTGGCAAATGAAGTATAAATAATTAAATAGATATACAGGACTCGTTTGAATTTCTAAAGTCTTCTGAGATACATTTTAAAAGGTCTTTTCTTATTCTCAAGAAAAAGCGGGGACCAAGTCGGCTTTTTATAGTTTTCAATTCATTATTATTTATTTTAGAATAACAGCAGACTATTCTGGGTTTAACGCATTTCAAAAACTCTACGGTTCACCTAATCTCTACGATACGTAGATGTGCTACGAGATAGTGTAGCACGCGCTACGCAAATTCGTAGACATACTTAGTTCTCCGATAAATTAATATTATTACTACCTACTGCATTTATGCGCTTATTTTTCTTTTTGACAGCTTGAGTGACAATCAATAATAATTAGTCATGCCCTAATGCTATACCGGGTAAAGCGGGGTGAATTGAGATTTAAAAGTGAATAGAAATGGACGACATAGTGGAGCAAAACATCCTTTTGCAGAGGTCAGATCGACTGACACAGAAGGTGAACAGTCTCGCACTAAGGATACTTTCACTGCTGCCAGCCAGGTAATATCTTGCTGCAGTATTTCGTCTATTTGTATAATTATCCTGGAGTCTGAATTCACCCTTTACGATACCGTTTCGAATTTTAAGACAATCGATTTTGTTAAGGAAGAAGTTGTAATCGGTTTGGTTAATTTTATCAACATTTTGTATTATTTGACATACGATATACAATAGATAAATTTTTAATAGCTCACGCGTTCCCTTTTTGTGTTCGTATACTCGGAGCCTGGATTTGGGACGTCGGCGTCAGCGTAAATTATTGTGTGAGAAACAAAAGACAATCGCTAGCTTTTAAAAAGTCGTAGTATTCCCATTTGGGGCACCAGTTTTATTCCCAGTTAGGGCACCCAAAAAGAAGTAATGTCTAGAGATAGGGTTTTGATATAACTAACTATAATAGCTACACAAAATAACTATATACCTAGTATGGTTGCTAAGTAGCTATCACTTAACATGATCCTTTTCGACTCGATCACGAATTCTTTCCTGAAAATCACACCAAACTTTATATTGCAAGTCGTCAAGCGTAAGTAAGGTGCTTGGGGGATTTCGCAGAGTAATCTGATGGACGCGACAGGATTCCGTGATACAGCCGATTCGATTTAGAAGCAAGCGATAGGTTTAGGTTTATATCTGTGTATATTATACAGAGATAAATCTTCTGAAACTATTTACGGTTCATAGTCAGGGGAAATGTACAGTTGCTTTTTAACAATTAAAGATTAGAATGTTCAAAGAACTGAGTCTCGAATTTAATCTTATTTTGGAATAAGTAGGAACATGGGTACATGAAGCTGTGTGAATTGTCCAGCATCATTTATTTTCATCATTATCAATTATTAGCAACGCGTGACCCGAGAGCATCAGCGTGGCAATGCAGCCAGCGTCTTGGACGCTTCCGACTGGTACCTATTGATATGGATCAGTTGAGCTACCTGTAGATTGTTTGCAACAGCCTGCAGTTACCTCAGTTGTTTCAATTGTAAATACTAGTGTAATTTTCTTTGTGAATAAAGCCTTCCTGCCTTGGCATGGCCATGATAAAAAGAGAGAGAGACGGATGTCGAGCGCTCTCGCTTGCACTTCAAGCCTTACATGGAACGCCTCAGAGCGAGGTAACGCCGCATGACGTCATGTTGAGGTAACGCCGCATGACGTCATGTTGAGGTAACGCCCCATGACGTCATGTTGAGGTAACGCCCCATGACGTCATGTTGAGGTAACGCCGCATGACGTCATGTTTTTTCGTGCGTGCAGCCGGCTCTATCGAATTATAAGACGTGTCACGTCAAAAATAATTGAATGTTGTCTAAACAGTACCTACTTATTACTTTTGTTAGTGCAAATCTCATGCATATTCATGCCACAGCAGCTCATCATTAATTATGTTGCCTCTTAGGTATAAGGCAACTTATTTATTATAATTTTGACTGAAGGCCTGACTTGCTGTGATATTGAGGTGTGGAGAGAAATAAAAGATGCGTACTTCTTTCCAACATGGCGTGTATTGTCTTGTAACAACGTTGAGGTGCGGTACGGGGAGAGGGGCGGCTATACAGGTAGAGATAAACCATTCTAAAAATGCACGCCCCTCCACTAAATGTCATACAATCGGCGTGCATTTTTAGAATGGTTTATCTCTACAATATTTAAAATTAGGCGCGAACAAATTCACTTTCTTAACTTCCTATCCACATCTTCTAAGCAAAGCAACGGGACTTAGACCTAGCACTACTTTAGATTTCCCATCCTATCCTATAGTACTAAAATAAAATAGGATACATATCTAAATACATATCTAAAGGATATACAGGGTGGAATTTTGTAATGCCACCTGGAGGGAAAGTACTCTTAATACTGTAGATAGAAAATTTTACTCAAAGATAACATTCCTTTAATTTTAATAGGAAAGAAAACTGCATTCAAATATTTTCGAAAATTCGCTTGCCACACCCGGGAATCGAACCGACTAAAATCTGTAAAAATTACACTCTGTATTTTTATTGCCTAGATCGTTAGAATCAATAATAAGGATGAAATCTCTCTAACAAACTTCAAAGGAAAACCATGAAATCTTTAATTATTTACAATAAAAAGTCAACTAACTAATTCGTTGCTCAAAATGGGCTCGATTTTCTTGAATAAGTACACAAATTTATTCTTCTAACGAATTCATTTTTAGTAACTTTTAATAACGTGTAGTGGTGAATATTATAAATCGTATTCTGAACTTCAACTCTCAATTCGTTAAAAATACAGGGTGTAATTTTTACAGATTTTAGTCGGTTCGATTCCCGGGTGTGGCAAGCAAATTTTCGAAAACCTTTGAATGCAGTTTTCTTTATTTTCAAAAATAAAGGAATGTTTTCTTTTAGTAAAATTTTCTATCTACAGTATTAAGAGTACTTTCCCTCCAAGTGGCGTTACAAAATTCCACCCTGTATATATCTAAAGTACCAAAATAAAATAAGATAGGATGGGAAATCTAAAGAACTAAAATACTACCAATATTATAAAGATGAAAGTTTGTGCCGTTATGAAGATGTCTAGCCGAAGACAACGCCAAAACTGCTGAATGGATCGGGCTGCAGTTTTGCACACTTAAAGATCTAGACCCGGAATAGCATATAGGCTATATTGCAAAACGCGTGCGAAGCCGCGAAGATTAGCTAGTTGAAGAGTAAAATAAACAAAGCCGCACTAACATGCATGATGGGTTGCATTGCATTGCATCCCCGACAAGTTTTTGAACGTTTATGAATTATTTAGATTCTCCCGTCTGCCGCATCAATACACGGATGGCACGGTATGGCTGTAATACAGTAATGCCACTAATAAATAACTTTAATTTTGCTACAAATTAGGTGCAACGGGTGCAAGAGTTTGCAAGACCAAACGCCACCTAAGTATATACTTTAGACGTAGGTACTTTAGACGATATTTTCCGTTTTAGACTGTAATTGTCGCCTGAATCCCAATAATTTTGTGACAGTATATAGTGACAATCTGTTGAAGAAGACTTGTGTATTGAGTGCAATTGAAGATTTCGTGAGAAATAGTTCAGACGTTCAGACACCACATCGCAGCGACAAAAAGTGGTTCAGCAGTGGTTACGTATGAATAAAGTCGTTGCAGCTTTTAGCAGTTGCGTTGTAGTAACCACAAAATGTGAATGTGGTTGCGTTGACGTTAGTAGTTGCGATGTGTGGCCGGCGGCTAGTGCACGATATGGCTGGTGGTTGCGGTGCGGATGCGATGTGTTCAGTAAGGACCACACGGTTGAATAAGACGGCAAAATATGGTTCGTGTGAATTCAACTGTTCAATTTTATAGAAATTAGCCCCCGACCACGTGTTGTCGTTGTCGTGCGTTTGTGGTTGTGGTTAGTGTGAATTGTTCCTTATTTTAAAAACTTATTATAAGTTTCAAACATGCCTTCTGCTGTAGCAATATTTGCTGAAACCCAATGAGGGATGGGAGAACAGTATCATGATATTTTTAAACGACTTCAAAATAGAAGGCATATTGTATAATCAACATTGAGATCAGAGATGCTCCATTAAAAAATATTCGCGAAGGATTCGTACCTATATCTATTCATCTCGCGGAACTTAAAAAAACTCGCACTTGAAGTCTTTTTTTAGTTTTATCAAAACACTCAAATTATCTACACTGTACTTTCTGCTAGCATCTCTACTGTCACTGTTCCTGCAAATAGTGGCTGAATGCCAAATGCCATTCGTGACACTTTCCACTTTCACTCTTTTTGCGCGCACGTGAATATTTCGTGCAGCTAATTTGCGATGGTCTATTTTTAGGAACTTTCCCGGCTTTTCTGTGAATAATTCCCGTTTCCGTCGAACTGTTGAATAGTTCTGTACTTGCAATAAACAAAAGTGTCCAAGAGGTTACTTTACAATGCATAAAAGGTAGTTCGGTATACGAAAACATGCGCTAGATGCGGCAAGCTGAAGACAGGGCGTTATGGCGCTCAGAAGAGGAGATATATGTCCAGCAGTGGACTAATGTAGTTGTAGGGCGCTGATGATTCTGATGCGAATACATTGTTCGTAAGCTGCCAATTTTTCTTTTATATATTACATACGTCACGCTATACGAGATACCCAGGTTATGTCTTTCTTGCAAGGCTAGAAATCTAGGCTTCGAAAAACTAATATGTTACAAATTATTATCACATTCGAATATTATCCACCAATCTAGACTAAGATGGAATTACAATTAAATCAGTTTCAATCTGGAGGCCTATTATAATTCTCTAAAATACGCGATTGCGTAGGTATATCGTTGTTTTGTGTAGGTAAACTGGTCCGCGGTTGGTTTTACTCTAATCCGTTGTATTAGAGTACCAATACGCCGAAACAAAACATGCAATTCCGTATTAGGAGAATTAAAATAGGTCCCTAGGACCGGCTATAACAGCAACAACATTTACCTTCCTTGAGATAGTACGTAAAAGCTCTGAATAGCTATTTCAATGTAAAATTCGAAAGAGAAACTTCAAAGGCAATCCCTAAGTCCATGTCGGAAACTTCAATCCCTATCAGTGTCCCAGTAGTCTCCCTGTCTGTAGTTCACTACGTACCTATAAGTAACCTATGGGTAGGTAAGTAGCTATATGTACGAATCGGGCACAAAAAGGAGTTCACATGTACGTGTTTGGGCCAAAGATGTCTGGCTATTACCCGCTCTAAGAACGCATTTTGGTGAAAAGCAGGTCAACTTTGTTTTTCAGAGAACCGAGTTTCTGTTTATGGTTAGTTTTACCCGTAGACCGAGAATCTAGGCTTACCTCAGTCTACGATTTACCCAGCTTCTCATAGAGTCCAAAGTTGATTTGAATGCTGGCTTCTAGGTCGATCAACGAATTAGCATTGCCATTCAACGTGTCAATGTTGCCAGCATTCTGGGCACGCAGCCGTCTGGTGACGATTTAGATTTTTAGGAAAATGAGCGTAATTGCTAGTTGTAAACTGTAGTTAATGTTGTTTTTGTACCTATGTCCTTAATAAATACAGTACTTTGATATCTAATCAGAAAACCATTCATTTTATAGAAGTTTTATTTCCTCTCAACAAATCTGCTTGGACTGGTAATACGGCCCGAGACTAATAGCGTTATTCTTGTAAGCTTATGGTAATATTTCGAGACCAAATGTTCGGGCTCTCATCATCTCATCAAAAATTTTATAAGCTCTCACTGGCTAGCCATAGGACTCGTTTGCTGAAAATGCAAACGAGTCCTGTGGCTGAATATTCTTACCGATAGTGGGGCACAGGCTTCCCTGCCTTTTACCACTCGTGTTAAATAATGTGAAAAAACTTTTTGTGTAGTAGTTCATAAGGTAAATAAAATATTTAATTTCATTTCATTTCAATCTGCGTTCTGTGTGAGTGCGCCGTACACGCGAGCGTAGGAAGCCTTCTCGTCTGAAAGTTCAATGCCATTAGCTAATGCGGAGTATTGGAAAGGAGATTCATATAGCAAGCCATATAAAATCTAAAATTAAACTTTGAATTTACATAATAAGTCTATGTCGCTAAACGGCTAGTGCAGTGCCTAGGCTTCAATTTTTAGGCTAAAATGGCGAGAAGTGATACACATTGTTTGTAAAAACTCTCGCGGTTATTATGACTTTCGCTGTCCCACCTGACTACAACTTTTGAACAAAACAAAAATAAATCGCGAAGATGGTTTTATGAAAGTTAACTACCTACTTCAAAAAAACCTATAAATCCGGGTACTGACCGGTGTTACAGCTACAGGACGTGATTACCATTCGCAATGAGCATGATACGTTACGCCGTTTGCTAAAATCCGTCTCGTTGCTCGTAGAGAACGTCTTGTTTCGCCGTACTGACTGCACGAAAGCTCGAACTATATCCATGCCAAATTTCATCCCAATCCGTTTATTACTTGAAGAAGTACTTATCATACATCCATCCATCCACACATCTATCCATCCATACATCCAAACTTTCGCATTTATACCTCGTATTACTGTGAAGTGTGAAATATTTATAAACAAACCGCCCAAACTTAACTAAAATTCACTTTCTAACCGTGTATAGGTAGGATGTCTTCGATAACGTGGGGCTAACATAACATTATGTGTGTTCACCCGACTATAATATGATTCCAAGAATGTCTAGAAACCTAAATTATGGCTGGCACTGAAATGAGTTCGTGCACTTTGAAATTAGTGTAGTAGGAACTTTTGTTAGTTACCTACGTATATACAGGGTGGCACATTTAGATCAGTCAGTATGGGAAAGTCTGAAACTATAAGACGTACCTACGAAGATCTCTTCTTAGGAACCATGCCATCGATTTTAGTAACAAGAAAAACTGCATTCTTTCATTTAAAAAAAGCTTGTACTCAGCTCGGGAATCGAGCCCTGACGTTTTAAAAAATAAAACTAACGCTTTTCATATTTAAATATCGACTGTGTAGGTCTTAGGCAGTAAATGTTACCATGAAACATGATGTCCAAAATGAATAAAATTCATTGTTTTCTTATCCTTTAATTTATTTTATCAAGGTTTCGAAATGACCACCATTTTTTTCAGTACAACATGCAAAACGTTTAGGTGCGTAAAATTGACTCTATGGTTGTTTGTAGCTCTGCTGGCGTCGCAACTTGTTACATGCACTGCTTTACAGAATTGTTAACTAGTCTAACTGCTTAATAACTTAATAAGTCTAACTGCTCAGTGTTTGTAAAACGCATTTCCCAAACTAGACAGAGAAACACAGAGAAACAATGTTAAAATTTCCGACCATTACTAACTGCACTGACGTGTACTTATGTAATATCAACTTACAATGCTAAATGCTCATGAGGCTTAAAACCAAGAAACTTTAGATTCGGAGTAGATGTACCCCTACTCAAAAGAGAAGTGGACATCTCGTCCGCGGACGAGTTTTAGATTCGGACGAGATGTACGCTAACCCGAATACTCTCTGTGCAGTACAGACCGCGAAATGTCAACCGCAGTCAGTGAATTTGTATTGATTGGTCGTGAATAGCAACATAGCAGAGTAAGTACTGTCTGGTTCGGAATCTCGTTTTAGGGCTCGTTCGTAGCGTTACATGCGAGTGAAGGCTTCGTTTGTACATCTACAGGGATACATCATCAGTCTCAGCAACTGGAATTTGTTTGTTTACAGGGAAATAAATTGCATTATAATTTATTTGTTTTAAACTTTATAATCATCATCATCATCAGTCCAATATCATATTAGTCCACTGCTAGACATAATGAGCGCCATAGCGCCCTGTCTTCATCTTGCTGCAAAAAAACTTTATTATTCTTATACCTAAATTATTATTTATTATATTCAGCCATAATTTTAGTTTTTTTAGTAAAAATACCTAATGTATTTAACTCTTGTATGATTATTACCTACTGAAATAATGAAAAAGTGGACTGGATACTGGACCAATAGTTACTATTTGGTCTTTTAGCCTCCTGTTTTTAATTTTTATTTCAATAGACTTCGAAAAAGGAGGATTTTCTGTATTCGGTTGAATGTTTCTTTTTCAAAACTCCCCTTGTTTGGGGGAGGCTCGTTCGGCAGTACTGACCTGCAGGGGTATTTTAATTCATTCGATTCGTTTCCGAACCGATAACATCGAATTCGCCAAACTCTCAAAATAACACAAAAAAGTTGGTACTGAGAAAAGAGTCATACATAGAGCATACCTCAGCCCGCTGATGTCGTAGGAGGCGACCCAGGGAACCTGCCAGAGAAAGGCCAGCAGCTATCTTCTGTGTATTAAATCCCTTTTGGTATTTGTTTCTGGACTGGTTTCCGCAACTAGGCCACAGGTGAGCCCTTTTTGCGTGTCGGGTGGGCTGCTTATCTAACCACCCGATGTCCTCCAAGAAATCCAGCAGCTCGCTGACGCCGGTGCATGCCTCCCTAGGCGTCCTCGGTGTCCCAAGGTATTGTAGTCGTTGAGAAGCAACGCTATCGCACTCTACAAGCACATGCGCGGCCGTCTCCTCTGCGTTCATGCACCCTCTGCATAGGGGACTGTCCGTGGTACCCAGATTAAATAGGTGTTTGTTAAGCATGCAGTGTTCTGTGACAATGCCGACGATTTGTCGGAGTTTGTCACGCTTCAGATTTTTTTTCATACCTCTACTGCGGTAGCTAATCCGCCAGCACAGCGGCAAACATAAGGCAAAACCGCCTTTGCTTGGGCTTGGCACTTACGGCAGTGGATGTACATATAAGTGCTAATAGGTTCCTACCTACCGCTAGGATAATCGTACACCCACTCTGATTTCGCTGCCACTCTGGGTGGCGAATACTGCGTAGATTGGAACTTTGGAACACACGTTTATGCATATTATGTTTAAGTTATTTTATTTAATTTTCTTGTATTCGTATTGTATAACACACCTTTATGCATAGGTTTATTTAATTTAATTTATTTGTAATCGGAGAACAAACAATTTTACACACTTTATAAATAAACTTAGATTACAACTGGTACTTAACCATTAATGTGTCTTCGCATATAGAAGCTGAAAGACTGCTTGCTTGCGGAGGAGGAATGGAAAAACAGTTCTGTCCTGTTAACAACTGGGTACACCGAAGTAAACTAAGAGTAACTAACATATGTATAGCAAAAGTATATATACTATATAGCATAATACTGTAAAGCAAAATATATACCTACTACGTAGCAAAATATTTATATCTATACTAATATTATAAAGAGGATAGATTTGATTGTTTGTTTGTTTGTATTGAATAACGACTCCGAAACTACTGGACGGATTTGAAAAATTCTTTCACCGTTAGGAAGCTTACTTTTCAGGGAGTGACATAGACTATATTTTATCCAGGAATTCTCACGGGAACGGGAACTAAGCGGGTGATACCGCGAGGCGATCGTCTACTATTACTATTATTATATAACAATCTATAGACTATAAATAGCAAAATTACTAACAAAATTTAACAAGAAATCAGTTTAATTGGAGGTCTTATGGCCAAGATGGTGATGACTTTGATGACGATTGATGATTGAAGAACATCAACCCATAATTTCTTTGAATGAGTACGAAAAACAAGGTTGTTAAACCTTCCAATTCCGCCTGATTCTATCTCTGTCCAAGCGCCCAACGAAAGGTAAATCCCGTGACCGCAGCCCCGTCTGTCTGTCGTTCGACGTTCGGTATGTCGAACAATTGAACAAGATTTCAGACGGTTTGTATAAGTTATTCGGAGCATCTCACCGTTTACGCTACGGATAGGGCTGTCTGATAACTGTTCAAATAACGTAAGTGCTTACCCAGGTAACGAGCAAAATTTGCTGTCTGAGATGCAAAAACAGTGTTTCTCTCATTTGCATAATGTATCTTAACTACATCACAACAGCCTATTGCACAGCACATATTATAGCAATCACATATACAAGTAAGTCCACACATAGGCTACATAGGCCTCTGATATGGCTCTTATCATTAAGGGTAAATTAAACAGAAAAAGTATTTTCTTGTTACAAAACCGATGAGTCAAGTGTTACAGGTGGCCTCGTAACGCGTGAGTCACAGTCGTGAGTCATGCGACGGTTGTTCGCTGATTTAATGTCCTGAAATATCAAAGATAGTGTAAAAAAGGATTGTATTTTCGGGACTTTTGACTACAAGTAGGTATATTAGTCGGTTGGTAATAGACGTATTAAACACAGGTACAAACAATAAATTCAGTTGAGCTACCTGTAGATTGTTTGCAAGAGTCTGCAGTAAGCTCAGTTGTTTCAATTGTAAATACTAGTGTACTAGTTTGTGAATAAAGGCTTTAAAAAAATTGTAATATAAAATATCGACGTATTTATTTATTATTAATGTTAGCGGGTTTATTACGAACCTTGTTTAACAAACAGTGAATATTATAAACATACCCAGGAGTTAACACGGAACAATAAATCCCATTTTAAAATATATTTTCGGACTAGCTTCTGCCCGCGGCATCGCACGCGTATTTTCGGGTTAATAAGTAAGTAGCCTATTATCTAAGTTAGGCTATTTTCTAAATGTACGATAACTTTCATCTTGATCTGTTCATTTGGAGATCGTAGGTAACAAAAAAAACAGAATTCACAAACTTTCGGTTTTATAATCCTCACGACGACCTCAGTGGCGCAGCGGGCGAAGGTCCGCCTGCGACGCAGGAGATTGCGGGTTCGATTCCCGCCTCGGGACAAATGTTTGTACGATCTGCAGACATTTGTCCAGGGCGTTCTGGATGTTTTCTATGTATAATAAAAAATATCTATCTATGTAGTGTATTGTATTATGTCTATCAGTTATCTAGTACCCATAACACAAGCTCTGCTTAGCTTGGGGCTAGATAATGCAGTGTGAATAGTCCATTATTTATTATTATTATTTATTTATTATAATATTAGTAGGATAAATGATGGTCATATCCGCTTATATGTGAACTTCGGCAACAGCGGCCTGTCTCAATGGCGACTAGCCAATAGCCATGTGCCATTGCACATATTATATTCCTCATCGATTTCGATGAGGGCGACTAAAGCCGAGAAATTACGGATTCCTATCAAGAGCCGTATATGGCTCACTAGACCGAACTGTCAATGAAATGCCAGAGCACAAGTGTGTGCGCAAACACAGATGCACTCTGCATTCCCTCACTCTCATAATAACGAAGGACGGCAGACCGACATGACCAGAGAGAGGTCAGCCGCAGGACCAACGGTTTAATGATTAGAGAAGTGGCAAGAGTGGTGATTTTAGAATTTAATAAATTTATTAAGTACTATAGGCTTAGAAAATAACCCCTTAGACAAGTTACATTTTATATCATAAACAGCAAAGGAAGTTTGTATTTATTAGAATCAATTTCCTAAGTGTCACGGTTGCTGTAATATCGTCATATTGAACTTTTTGCTTGTACAAAGACTGGATGAACGAAATCACCCTTTCTAGATCTGACCAAAAGCGTGAATTCGTTCGTCCATAGGTCTGACCTGACACCTGAAATGGTATTGTTGTGTCAGTTGTTAAAAGTAAACAAAATTTTTCTTGTAGTGTAGTCTTCTTTACGTGTTTTATTGAAATTCAGATAAAAAAAATTGTTGAAAATGAATCCGAATGTTTTGAAGTATATTTCTATAGGCCTAATTGGTAGCTATACTTATTTTATGCTCAGCGCAAAAAAAGAACCATAATCAGGACATTTGTTCGAAAACTACGGCAACAACGGTTTTCCACGTATGAAGAAACCTTTCTTCATTTTTGTCTACATCTTCTTAATAAGCTAAGAGCACAAAAATGGACCTTGTGGGTATTTTTATAATGCTAGGATCGGTAATATTCGTGGGTTCCTACGTTATTGAAGTCTTGCGCCCCTCAAGATACGATACAACTTGTCCACAATTAAGACCTCAGATTTTGGCGAGCCACGCCACCTCATCCTTGTAGCTTCACATTCCTTTCCGCAAAAAGTAAAGCTATCTCGAAGAGTATATTCAAAGAAAACCTCAATGACAAATCCTGGCCTACTGATACGATGGATTCACTGTGTATTTTAATGATACTCATGACATGGACTTTACTTGTAGGCTCATACGTCGCCAAGAGATTATGCCTAGAAATTTACTTCATAATGGCAACAGACGACAATAAAACGACTTGTTTTGTTTAACAGATCATAATCAATATACAATATATTAAAGTTGTTACTTTGTACACCGTTCGTGTGCCGAAAAATGACATCATCGTTACCAGCCCATATTATTCCATTGCTGGAGCCACAGCGCCCGTCTTCAGCCACATACAGCATCTGCCTGCAGTCTAGAGCGTATTCATCTCATCTGGCAAAAATGTACCTACTCAGTAACAAACTTCAAACATGGCTGAGCTCATCAGAGGGAAGACAGCGCTATAAACAGACCTGATATAAAAGTACTCATTAAAATGCATAGACATAAGCATCGGCTGTATCCGGATAGCACATCTTTATCATCATCACAGTACTTTTTAAGCTTTAGAGATCACCGAAACGTATGCGTAAAAGACGTAAGCAGCCATGACATGGTCAAGGATACATTGCTCTACATTATTATCATAGTGTTGGTGGTGATGCTCCTTCGATCTTACTGCTGACATAAAGAACTAACAGAAGTTGGAGCAAGTTTAATGGCGTATATGATGTATGCAAGACAGTCAATGAAGGATAGCATGCATAATGAAGAAGACGGAAATACAATTATTTCCATACGCGTGGACAAACGCTTGGTCTGAAGAGAAGGAATGATGAGAAAAATATGTAAAAACCTATAGTAAAATCTAATAAAAATCAGTAAGTCTATATTAAAATCTAATAAAAATCAGTTATCTACTTATTTTTCTTTTTCTAAACTTACCTATACCCACCTAAAAGGAAGGCCGTGGCATAAATCAGTAAGCCAAAATTAAATCTAGACAATCCACATAGCATCATCTAGCCCCAAGCTAAACAGAGCTTGTGTTATAGGTACTAGATGACTGATATACATAATATAATACATTACATGGATAGATATATTTTTATTATACATAGAAACGACCAGAACACCCGGAACAAATATTTGGAGATTGTACTAACATTTGTCCCAACTCCCAAGGCGGGAATCGAACCCGCAACCTCCTGCGCCGGACCATCGCCCGCCACATCTGTCGTCAAGTATTATCAGTTATCTTGTAGTAGATAGTAGTATTTATTTATACACAGGGTAGCCATTGTATTGTAGACTAGACGATCGCCTCGCGGTTTCACCCGCGTAGTTCCCGTTCCCGTGGGAATTCCGGGATAAAATATAGCCTATGTCACTCCCTGAAAAGTAAGCTTCCTAACGGTGAAAGAATTTTTCAAATCGGTCCAGTAGTTTCGGAGCCTATTCAATTCATACAAACAAACAAACAAACAAAAAATCAAACCTTTCCTCTTTATAATATTAGTATAGATAAGATATCGATTCCCCTTCCTTATTTAAGAAAAGTCAATAGGTACAAATAAAATGAATACCTCCCTTGGGCTTAATCAGCAAGGTTTTGTAGCTGTAGATTTTCCTTCACTTCTGTTAGTGTTTGCAGAAAGCAAGCTCTTTGAGAACGGCAAAGGACTGTCTGTGTTTTGTTCAAAGAAAATACAAGAGAATAAAAATACGAAATAATTGTGGTCTGTTGTTGCAAACACAAAGCGAATAGACATGGGCAAGACAAGAAAGTAAATACCTACTAAGAAATAACAAAAATTCTCGGAATACAGATTATCACAGAAAATTGGCAATTTTTTCAACATAATAATTTAACGATATGCAAAGGTAAACCTTAAAGGCTAGAGTAAACGATTCTGTGGGCAACTGGGCCCACAGAAAAATCGTCCCGCGGGCTCATTCGCCCCTTACTGTTTTTTTTGTGGGTGAGTCGACCCGACTCAGCCCGCGGGCTCAGACGATCATTCTCTACTGATTGAGGGTCTACTCAGCCCAAGAGCTGAAGTTGATGAAGAATGTTTAGACAGGCCGCCATCGGACGCTCCGCCTTGACAGCAACAAACGGATTTTAGTATTCTTTTGTATGATTTCCATAGAAGTAAGTACTGATCCGCACCGCACGGAGCGGACGCATCGGACTGTCGGCAAAGCCAGCGATCTGTTTAGTGGCGGTGGTAGGTGGACGGAGCGGGCGTGCGAGTGCGTCCGTAAAGTTGAAAATTCGTTTGCAAATAACGACCACCATTTGCAAACGTCGTCAGCATTCCGGTTGCTATGGTTACAGTTGACATAACGCTCAAAAAATCCATCTGATGCGATTAGCGCGAAGCTTCCGATACCAGCCTGTCGACGCTAGCCTCAAATCGCTTTTGAAAAATCCACTTTGGTCCCTGATTTTTGTCAATGTATGTAGTATGAAAAACTAACTTACCAATTAACCTACGCTTTATTTGATGAACTCAATTTTTAAAATATAAGCAAATTTTTTCACTTACCCGCTCTATTTAAACTCGTAGTAACAGCTTTTTTTCTCTACATTATAACTCCAATATTCCCCATAACAAAGTGCAATAACATAGAATAGCATGATCGTAGGCACTTTATCCTTACAATCATGCTCAGTATTAACGTTATAAATTAGGATGTAAGCAGTTCCGTCTACTCAAATAACTATAAACCCCTTGTAGTGTACATTTGGCACACTTGGCGACCACTACCAACTTTATGAACGCCTGGTCTGCACATTGTCTGATCTTATTACCTTGAGGGTTTTCGGGAGTATCGAAATATAAGGTTTTTTCAGATGGAGGCTGTTGTACCTTATTCATACGGCATCATAATTAAACTAGAGTCATACCATAACTTTATAAAAACACTAAATTAAATTAGGTACGGCTTTACACTTAAAATAACTCCTTTATTTATTCTACTATTCCCGAAAGTGACTATTTTCTTTGACTTTCTCGTTAAAAAAAGACCTGTTTCACCATGTGATGTAAAGCTAATGTCGTTAAGTAGTTAGAAAGCAATCTTCCATTAGCTGGGATCGCATACTACTTAAAAAAAATATTCTCATACGAAACCTCATTCATATATAAAACAATAATGGACAACTCACACAACATCGCCACAACTACTGAGGATCGGCTGAAATTTAGCACACTTAAAAATGGACCTGGAATAACAAAATAAGCTACTTACTTTTTATTCCAAAAAAGTCGTCCAAAATCCGAGGAGACAAGCTAGTACTTAATACATTACGTATCTGAACTTAATGAAATAAAATCCAGCGTATTTAGCTTTAACAGTATTCATAGAAAAGACCTAACTACCTACCTATCACGTCTCATTCAATATATATCCACTTTTATTAGTATGGCACGACATGTGTTGAAAACAGAGTCGTATTAGAAGTGAATAGGAACGGTGGGTACTAATGGTATTGCGTCTACGGACATAGGAAAGACGGGGTGTAGATGGGACAAAGTCATTGCAGAATAAGTTACCCACATTGATACCGAGATATAAAGTGAAAATCGGGTAGGTACTACCTGATTTGCGTTTTATTCGTTTTTTATGGGATGAAGTCATTGTCTATTACTCTGCCCTCACCATTATTTTATATAAACGTTTTTGAGAGCCAATACGGCTTTGGAGATACTTACAAAAGCTGTCTGTAAGCTTAAAAAAGCCAAAAAATTCATAAGTACTTACTTTATTCTGCAAAATGTATCTATAAAATATAATTGTATAAATATATTGTATCTTTATGATGGAATTAGGCTGAACGACTTCAGATAAACAACGAGCAGAAAATATGCACCTAGCGGGCTAAATTTTCGTTAAATACCTGCTAAAACACCGAATCCCACTTCCCGTTTATGTTGCATGTCCATTGACGCGGAGCGAGGTAGCGCAGCGCAGATTTAAGCAATTCCATTGGTCTACTGAAGCTGAGCATTTTATGCTAGATTTTATTGGTTAATATTGCATAAATCTCCGCTGCACTGCCTCGCTCCGCGTCCATGAAAAGGCATCCTTAAAAAAACACACACTAGGTACGTACTGCACAGGTAGTGCTAGTTCTTTGTAGCCATTGTCAGATATTATTTATATCCTATCTGTCTCTAATCTTTGTCCTCGATTGCTAGACATCTCGGCTGCATCGGCCGCAGAGCAGAGCTGCTGCATACTTATAGCACTGTTTACCAGAACGATTTCAATCTACCGACCGACACATTACAGAAATTCGATTGGCTAGCTTTTGTTAACAGAGGTGTACTAGCCAAATAGATACCACCGGATACTATGAGTGTTGTGTAAGCGGATTAAAAGCATGGAGCAGAGCTCTAGGTACCATGTAGGAGGTTTACGACTGTAAATATTTTAATGTGCCCAAAGGTTTTTTCAGTTGGCACGACTGTAGAATGGGAAACTATGTCAAAACACCACTATTTTGCATTCGTGGGAATGATCCATTGATTCTTCAGTCAAAAAAAAATCATTGCACTGATTTACGAGAACTTTTTCAAGCACCGATTGACCGACAGTTTAGAGAAATTTGATTGGTTTGAACTTCTGACGATAATACAGAATCATCATCAACCAGCAATGATTCCTCTCGAAATATGGGACTCGACGAGCGAGTCATCCGGTAAAATGTTAGTATGGAATTTAAGGTTGGTATCAGGAATATGGCTCTACCATCAGTAGTAGCCTCGTTTATATGGAAAAAGGCGATTCTGTGGGTTAATATGATTTAAAATAGATAGACGCTTAAATAATACATTGTAGCTCTACATTACTCAGCGATTAAAAAAAATCGGGATCAGAATTCAAACGTGGGGACATTTTAAGGTACGGTTTTATATATTTTAAGGTAAGGTCAAAGTGTGTGGTTGTTGTTGTGATGTTTGGCCGAAGACAACGTTAAAACTACTGTATGGACTTAGCTGAAATTTTGCCCACATATATTTCTAAGCCCGGAATAACATACAAACTATTTTTATTCCGAAAAAACGTGTGCGTGGCTTCGCACACGTTACAAGCTGAAACTCGTAATTTATAATTATTTTTAGGCCGTCAAACATTTTAGCATTATGTGCTATCTAGTTCGTTTCATTTGATTCTAAGTCAAGCCAAGGTATTTTCTTTCATCTCAGAGAATTTACCTACCTGAAATACACTACAAGCCTGCCTTCCTTTCAATGAATAAACACTCAATTAGCATCGCTTCGTGTTAATTAGACGCTTAAAAAGGCTAAACAAGGCTCTAAGTATCCTCTCAATCAAATCTGCTTCCTGTGAAGTAAGAACCCTTTTTCGTCTCCGATGTCAAGTTTCTTTCGTGTCATTTCCACACTGAAGGGTCAGAGGGATGAGTAGCAGGCTACTCACCCGCTCTATAGATCGCGTATGATCTTTTTAGTTTAAGGCTCTACCTCCCCGAACACTAGCGCCGCCACATATTTTATCTTATAAAATAAAACTATTACAGAGGCGTTAAAAATGCTTATGATAGGTATCACAAATTGCCCAACGTCATTTTTGGAATTTCCTTTCTTCGACGTAATAAAGTTTAAACAGAGATGCGAAAATAGAGTTTGGTGGCCACCAAGGGCAACATCGTATCTCTGCCTAAACTATACAAAAAATAGCCGTAATAATAAGATAAGATATGTGGCGGCGCTAGTGTTCGGGGAGGTAGAGCCTTAAGGGGGTACCTACCCTCAAATTGCTTATTTTCAACTCCGTCGGACCTCCATATCTTCCAGACTACTGAATATTTAACTTTGAAATTTATATATGGTAAAGTTCAGGACTTATTCTATCGATCATTTGTTTCGAAAACACGATTCCATAAAATTTTCTCGATAGAAAAAAATCGCAAAGTTACCTCTAATTTTTTACTAAAACCCTAATTTCTCAATAAATACAGATGATACGATCTTGAGATTAAGCATAGTAATTGAACTAAATATAAAGAACATTTTATATGTTGCCTTTTTTTCAATTAACTATTCTAATGTTTGTGGGAGGCAAATAACTACTAAAAACTTGATTTTTGGGCTTACGCCGCTTTGCTCTGTCCCGCTCCTGTGAACGCGAAATCCTAAGCCTATCCTCTTCACACAATAACGAGGTAGGGTACCCCCTTAAGGCGGAGCACGGCCGAAGGCGAACGAAGGCCCTCGTTTGGACTCGCTTGCTTTCGCAATGACGTCCACACTGGTTCTTTCGCGTTCGTTCGTTTGCTTTCGCTTGCTTGGTCTGTTCCCGGCATTATAATATTTGGTCCAAAGCAAAAAAATCCTTGAGACAAGCGAGCGGAAGGATTGAACCTGAAATCGAATTGAAACAAAATAATCACGATATTTTATTACCCTTTTGACTGCTCTTAACTTTTGTGCTAAGATATTTTCGTGATAGTGTGCGTTATGCCTTCGACGGAGGTGTCAGAGAGTCCATACATTTATATACAACTACGAGCTTTGCTAACAAGGGAATATAAACCCATTGAGCCATAAAAGGTGGATGTATGCAGCACACTAGCGCCTCCACCTATTTTGACTTATATTTACGATAAAAACACAATAATAATTCAAATATCCAATGTATGTGATACCTATCGCTTTTTTATAATCACTCTGAAATTGTTTAGTTTCGTATAGTTTAGACGGAGAAGCGAAAACAGAGTTCGGTGGCCACAACGAGCAACTTCGCTATTCTGTTTAAAAGAAATTAAAGAACACTATTTGAATTAAAGCTTATGATAGGTATCATAATATGTATATTATACAATGGACTTTTAAAAATTCCTTTGATTAACGTAATTTTAAGAAAGAAAATGAAGCGGTGGCGCTCGTTTGAGGTATACAATACAAGCGCCTTAAGTAGAAGTTTGATTTTTGTCCCTTAGTTAGGTGATCCCTGATTTATCATCATCAGCAGCTTATAAATTAGTCGACCGCTGGACATAGACCTCCCCTACTTAGCTTAGTTATTTTATGCCAAAGCTAATTTAATTTTATATTAGACGAAATTGCGATTTGTACATAAGTGGAACTGGAAATTCACTTCGTTTTCTGGAAATCAAAAAAAGTTTTATTTAAAAAAATCCACCTTGATAAAAAAAAATGTTGAACCATGTTGATTGTAATCTTTAGTGCAATAGTATTCTTCTTTGATGTCACTGTTGTAACTTTTATTTATTTTTACCAACTTTACATGTATGTAGGTAAATTAATTGACACAGAATATATACTTTTTACTTTACTTTACTTTACTAAAAATTATGACCAGCGCCCATGGCCGCCGTGGTCAAAATTCGGCTAGGAGGCCAACATCACTAAACCATAGGCAATAAAATACCTCTCTAACGAAAGGGGAATCTTTAATTGAAATAAATATTTGCACAGTGAATTTTCTTTCCTTCTCAATTAGAAGCAAACCCTCAGTATGCTTAGAACGTTCGTCTTATTACGAATTAAAGCTATTTGGAGAGCTTGTCAATTGCACGAACATCTAATTGGGTGATACTTTCTTTCGGTGATTTAAATATAATACCCCTTATTGACTTAAAAGGTTTGTTGGGCTTTTATTAAGGATTCCGAGGATTTGTAATTAAACTAGCTTCCGCCTGTCTACCTACCAAGACATAAATTATCCTAGTTTAAGGTATACCTACAGTAGGTAGGTATAGTCAATCAAAAATCAAAATCAATAACTCTTAATTTCCATAAATACAATAAATGTACACTTAGAAAAGGTCAAATTATAAAACTAAACACTGACACGGAAATAAAGTGATATTTTTTGATTTCTGTCGCTTCGGTATGTAGACTAAAGTAAAGAAGCGACGAAGAAACCTTTAGCCTGTTAGTTGTTATTTTTCGAGTTGGAGCAAAACCCGTCCCAAGCTTTTTTATCCTCTAGATAATCTGATATTTTATAGTAAGCCTTTTTACACAGCTATTAGTATAAGGTATGTCTATAGTGTTTCCTTCGGATTAGGTTAAGGACAAATTCTATAATTCTGTAATTCTTTATTGTACAAAATTAATACAAAGCATGAACTTATATAATAGGATATGAACATAGGCGAGCTTCACCCTGAAAAAGAGTTTTCTTCCAGCAAACCTTAGAGTTATAGGAGAGGCGATGGAACAGTTACAGGAAGTGTAGAAATAATGAATCTACAATTCATAAACTTATAGTAAACATACTTGTATTAAAATAATAATGACTAAATAAATCTAATAAATACCTTAAATGGAATATTTAAATATACATTTACAAAAATAATCCTTATTCACAAAGAAAATTATACTAGTATTAACAATTAAAACAATTGAGCTAACTGCAGACTGTTTCTATTTAGGATTGATCCTGTTCTGAGAAATGTATTGAAATATAAAAGGGAAATATTTTCATTCGGTGGACGGATATACTAATCTCTACCATACACAGTAAGTAATATCTGTTGTAGGCTTAATCAAAAAAATTCCAACTAAATATCACAAATGACTTCTTTAAGTTTTTTAAAAATCTAAATTAACATTTTAATTTGTGATGGTATAGAGCTCTCTATATTATAAACTAATGTAATCAGTGATGGTAATTAGTATTGAGGCATTTTAGGTATAATAGCATATAATAGCAGGTATAATATCAGGATTATAAAGAATTTTATTTTGTTACGTTTGTTTTGCTACGAACTTTTTTGGACAAAACCGTATTGGCTTATGGTGATATCAGTTTGTCCCTTATTAACCAGCTTCTGCCCGCGGCGTCACGCGCTTATTTTCGGTATACTAAGTAGCATATTGTTAAAGTTAGGCTACGTTATAAGTGTATGCCAAATTTTATCTTAATCTGTTCAGTAGTTTTGGAGATTCTAAGTATCAAAAATTTCACATTTCACAAACATTCGCTTTTATAATATTACTAGTTTCTGCCTGCGGCTTCGTACGCGTATTTTTGATATAATAAGTTGCCTATTATCTAAGTTAGGCTTTGCTCTAAGCGTACGTCAAATTTCATCTTGATCTCTTCAGTAGTTTTGGAGGTCCTAGGTAACCAAAATTAAGATTTCACCAACTTCCGGCTTTATAATTTAGTAGGATAGTAGTATTAGTAGGATAGCAGCAAGTAGGATAAGCTAGGACTGTCCTTCCACTCCAACCAACTAAATTGAAGAACTGGTTATGCAGAATGGATGGTATTCCAATATTAAATTTCTATGACAATATGTAGTACTAGTATACTAGTATACGCAGCTAAAAAAAATATTAAAGCCTTAGAACGTGGGGTTCTTACCTATCTAATACCAACCAGTCATCAATAGAAATAAAACGTCAAGTGCTAGTCTCACGCTCCAAGGGTTCCGTATAATTATTACCTATAGGTTTTGTTCCATGGCGAGAATCAAAAGCAAATATATTTTTTGTGAACTACCAACATACGAGTATTTACTATAATCGAATTCTTATTTACTTGTTCTATAAGGCCTTGCTTCTTGCCAAATTTCATGGCTATAGTTCTACGGGCATATAGGTTATGTGTGCATGTGATTCCCTTGGAAATTTCAAAATATTCGGACGTAAACGGCTGTAAATTTTGATTGCGTTGACTTAGAAGTTTTATTTACATCACGACTCCAAGAGGTAACGAACTTAAATATTTGATGTTAATTTCAACTCGATACCGAGAAAAGGGGGTTGACAGACGAAGAGACGGACAGCGACGGACAACAATTCTAGACCCTATAAGGGTTCCTTTTTTCCTTTTGAGATACTTAGCCCTAAAAATAACGTAAAATTGTGTAATCGAATAAAAATAGGGAGAAAACTCAATAAAAGATAGCCCTAATACGTTTTCTTTGTAGATTTTACGACTGACCGCACATGGAATATTTAAAAGGTTTCCAAACGTTGGAATTGGAATTGAAAACTCATTTATGTACTTACGGTTTTGTGTTTGCAAATTTAGAAACATCTATTTACCTACCTATTACTCGTAAAAAAAATTGAAGAAAGATAAGTACTGCACATTATGAAGCAAGTTAAAATATTGTAAAGAGTTCGTAGAAGAAAGAGGAGCTTCTGTGTTTGACTGTATGGACGTTTGTAGGGTTTTAAGATCGAAGATCGGTTTCGAAACCCTTATGGTCTCGCTTTATCTGAACATGTTCTATACTGGATGTGGAAATCACAAGATACCTGCAAAGTAATGTGGGGTATGAAATGAAAGGTATAAGTTTGTACATTACAAAATAGTATATAATTACAAAATAAAATTTTCTATATCTTTCAAACTTGTCAAATATTTCGAAAAAGTCGAAAAAATATCCATTCAATGCGCATCTGGCTAGCCTCCGATGAGACTGGCCGCCGTGGTCGAAATTCGGCTAAGAGGACATTATTATTATGATATATAAAATTATTACTTATATATTATGCGAAAATAAACATATAATACACTCACGAATGCATCTGTCCATGTAGCAAAGAGCTCGTGCGTTGCTACGCGTCTGCCTTAGTTAGCTGGCAGCTTTACCAAAGGCAGATTGTGGGGATTACCTACCCCTATGCCTGGCGGGTTGCCATATCACTCCGGTGCGGTTTATTGTAGGGGAATTGGCACCCATTTGTTTGGCGGCAGTGAGGAAATGTCTGGTGTTGCCGTACCTTACACATTAGGAATAATGAAAACTTAGATTAGGTACCATTTGATAGAATTAAGGATAATCCAGGACTCAAATATATCAGGATTCACAGAAAAAAAAATTGCTAAAACCGTCGAAAATTTAAAAAATCTGAAAACTAAACAAAAAAATTCATATCTCGAAAACTACAAAAAATCGCGGAAAATACATGGGGATCACACATGAGACACTCTGTATTGTGGTGATGATAGTGATGATGATTACGATTTGTTTCTTCGCTTAAGCAAAGCGTTACTGTTACAATTAGCTAGCAATTAGCTCTACCTTACACGCCCAAGTATAGGAAAAGGCCTCCATCAAGCGATCCAGAGCCAGTTAAACTGACGCTGGACCATAGAAGTGCAGTGCATCACGCAGATTCCTTGGTCTACCGTGATGCCTCACGCTATTGGGACTCTATCAGGACAAACCGCAAAGCGAGAGTAAAGCGGTTACATCACAAAACAATCATAACGAAAGAGGTTAAGTAGGTATGTTGGTCCCCTATCTACATAAGTACTAGGGTAGCATAAATGTGAAGAAAGTAGATAAATTCGATTTTGTTCAGTAAGTTTTTAAGTTTCTGTCTGTTTCTATCTTCAAAGAACTTCTGCTCTCCTGGTACTTTTGCTGAACTGAACTGTACACGATTGAACAGTTTAAGGATTTCGAAAACACCATAAACAATTAAATTCTGAATAGGATGCCTTGTACCATACCTTTATTCACAAAAAAGTTTGGAAAAGAGTTGCCGATTCTGCAAAAAAATTTGGATGAGTTGACCACTAATCATTTTGGATTGACCAACTCATCCGAAGTGGATGAAATTAAGTGGATGAGATGACCCCACTTACTCAATCATAATGTCACAAAACAATTTTAAAGCTTTTTCGTCTCAATTTTATATTTTATAACGTAGAGCAAGACTGCTTGTTTGTTTATGAAAGCCACTGAAAGTCCAATTTGTATCAGTGACCGCAGACGTAGAAGGGCAGTTCAAGCAATTATTCTTGAGGGCTGTTTTGACCACAGGTTCAAGATGGGTGCCTTGACCGCCTGAGCCCGAGATGAGGGTGTTTCATTATCTTTGAATAGTTTGTTTACTAATTGAATTTATACCTAAGGGTGTGCTTTTGTTGGGCACCAAGAACGACAGCGGGATAGCTGAGATCCTTAAAATTTGACTTATTAATATACCTACTTTTTTTAATTTTCTTAAGTTCCTTGTTTTGTTTTTAGTTTATCTTGTCTGTTTTATGGTGTTGAATCATAATTGAAACACCTTTTAATGTGACATCTTTCGAAATTGTCGTATCCAAGGGACACTTGGATACGACAATTTCGAAAGATGTCAGAGCAGACCTCCTTTGGATAATTAGTATACCTGCCAGAACTACAAGATATCATGGTAGGGAAAAGAGTAATTAACCTCCATTTACGACATTTGTAACGAAATTATCCAACTAAGCTACCTTCACGAACCTAAAACACAGATCTGTGTCTACCATAAAAATTTCCAGAAAAGTAATTACTTATTAACTTTCTTATCACAACGTAGGTGTAGTCAGGTATAATTTTATTCGGGTGATCTTCTAATCTATGTAATATTAAAGAATCGTGAAAGGGTTTTTTTTACGATACTTTGATCTTTATTGGGAATATAAACTCTAACAAGCGCTTTTATCCAATTTCCTGCAAAACCGAGGTAAGTAAATCTTGCTCAAAACTCAACGAAGCAAAACTTGTAACAAGTTGCTTGGATCCCAGACGCGTAACTCAAACTTAGTTGCTGAACTTTTCAGTCATAATAACCAGTCTATGAGGGAATATTATATTTATTCTATGTAATACCTAAATAATAAATGTGGATTGTCAAAACATTTTGTAATCCTACCAATTAAAAGTGAATATTTGTACGATCTGCAGATATTTGTTCAGGGGTTCTGGATGTTTTTCTATGTATAATAAAAAATATCTATCTATGTAGTGTATTGTATTATGTATATCAGTTATCTAGTACCCATAACACAAGCTCTGCTTAGCTTGGGGCTAGATAATGCTGTGTGAATTGTCTAGCATTATTTATTTATTTATTTATTTGTGCCGTTGTGAAGATGTTTGGCCGAAGACTACGTCAAAACTACATAATGGATCGGGTTGAATTTTGCACACATAAAGACCGGGAATAACGTATTGGCTACTTTTATTCCAAAAAAACCAGTACGAAACCCCGGGCAAAATCTAGTCTTTCATATTTTGTAACGTTTCCCACACTTTTCTAGGATAAAAAGTTGCCTGTCTATGTTATTCCCTTTATGCTATTCTAGAACGATCTAGACCTTTTGAATCATGATGAGACCTGCTTTTGTGTAAATGTGCTGCCTGATCCGTTTTAAATGTCGGCTTTGTCAAAAATAAAAATAAAAACTTTTGCCTTCTTAATATATACAGGACACTATTTTGCTACGCCGTAGCTCTATTAGCGTAGCAGTCTACGTCGTAGCTCTACTGGCGTAGCAGTCTACGCGGTGTAGCAAAAGTGATTGTGAGTGATTAGTGGCTAATATTTCACTTTTGATACGATTCCGAACCATTTTGTACGATACTCAGTGCCAACACTACATTGTGACACGAGTGTGAACATTGTGACACGAGAATCTTATATTTAAGATAATGATTCGTATCACTTCTTGAGTTCTCACCCTTTTGCACTAGTTAAGGAAGCCCTCCAATTTCCTGCATAGTAGGTATGAGTACCTACATAATGTAAATTTCGAGCAATATCAAAAAGGTTCATTTAATTAAACGCGCTGACCCTTGCCGCGGTCACCACAAGGTTTCGTGGTCACGCGGGTGTCGGAACCACAGCTTGATAAGATTTGTCTGGGTTGTGCCGCTAGTTTATAGAGTTAGCGATTTGATTGAACCTACTCTTTTATTGTACCTAACTGTCCGTGTGGTACCGGCTTAGAATTTGCACCACCCCAACTCTTCCCATGGGTGTCGTAAGAGGCGACTAAGGGATATCCACCAGGGGGCGGGCAGCAGCTCCTCCGACAGAACAATTTATTCTACCACCGAACTGCAATCCCCAACCCGCATGCCACGCGTGGGGATTATTGGCATTGCCCCCTTGATATAATATATATTACCCCCATTTATGAAAGCTTTATCGGATTGGGGGTATCTTATCAGGGGGAGGTCTGCGTGCAGCATTGGATCTGTACCTGGCTGCAGATGTAAATGTAGACCCTTTTACTGCAGACCCTCCACTGGATAAACCGAAGACATTGTAGTGGTTGCAGAGAGTCGATGGATGGAGGCGGCTATGGACCGCTATTTGTGGCGTCGACTGTAGGCCTATGTCCACCAGTGGACATTTTTGCGCTGAAATGATGACCAAAGTCACAATCGTCGTTTAAAGAGATATTTAGTGACAATTGTAACACAAATCATGGAGCGGTTTGGTAAAGCAAAGACGGGATTTGTAGGAAAGTCACAAAAGAGATGGAAGAAAGACAGTAAAACATAATGTCTGTCGAGCTCTTGTAACATAAGCCATACCCCGTCAAGGTGTCTAAGGCAACACTTCCGGCCACAGTCTGCCCGGCAGTCAAGTAGCCGCCACGCCGGCGGCGAGATATCTCTTGGGTGGTCGTTACATGGACTGACACCCCTGATAACATGTAGTGTATTAAATGTCTAAGAGACTTACGAGTATTATACTGGCGATTGCAAGCGATTTCAAAGCGAAGCGAGAGCGAAGAGAGTACACCGCGACGAAGACGACGCGATTAGCAATTGCAGCGAGCTCGTTGTGGACTCGCCTTGAAATCGCTTGCAAATCGCCAGTGTGATGTAACAAGGCTCTAACAGACCTCGATGAGGTATCTTATGGACGTAGTATTAAGTATTTCCCTGTTCTGAGTTAGGGAAAGATGTTAGGAGACTCTTTTAAATCGTCTATGATTTTAGTACCTATATGCCATTGATCAAGGCATTCGTCCCTTTGGGACCTATACGCTAAATGTATATGTCACTAAAGTTAAGGTAGAACCACTCTTGTGCACACGTCATGCGTGATTCGTCAAAAAGCGGTTTCGTACATTTAATATGGTTAGAAACTAATTTTTACTGTGTGTAAGGTATGTGGTATGTGTTTTATTTGTAGGTAAGTACAAACATGTCCTACTTCATGTTGACCTAGAATCATGATATTTGGCAAGAAACAAGGTTTACAACATCAAACGGAACCCCTTAGTGCGCGAGTCCGACTCACACGTTTTATTTTTATACAATACTAGCTGCGCCCCGCGGCTTCGCCCGCGTGGAAATTTATGTTTCCAACTTTCTTAATTTTTTCTTTCATAAGAACCTTCTCCAGACAATAACAAACACAACAAAGAAAGAATTAGCGAAATCGGTCCAGTCGTTCACGCGTGATGCCGTGACCAAGGAAAACGGGTTTCATTTTTATTTAAATAGATAGATTGAGTAACAAAACGAGCAAGACATGTACTGAAACACAAAAACCTGCACTTTAGTTATATTACAGTTAAATTATAATATAACCTATAGACTAGCTAAACTCGATGTAGAATGTTTGTAAACAACCCATAACCTAAAATTCACTCTGTTGCCGCGTCTTTATATTCGCTATTTATATTACTTGTCGATTTGAGATCTTTCCTTCAATAAATATTGCTTACAATTGTATCTAAAACTCTACGCCAATCAAGTGAGTTCTTATTTTGTGTCGTGGTTGGTTTACAAACATTCTACATCGAGGTTGTCTAATGAATATTAAATCTACTTTTTCCCCAAACTAAAAAGTTTGAGAACCGCCGCCATATCCGTCGATGACGCAGGCTTCCCAAGTTAAGGCTTAAGTCCCACATGCATCTCGGGCTTTTTTTAGGGCCAAAAGAAATGTAGGGCTATTTTCATAGGATTATGTTTGACCGCACCATGCCTAAAAACCTAATATGTGTGGTTCACTGCTTCGTAGTTCATTTCGTAGGTTTTCTTATTATTCTGTGTTCACGGTCACGTTCACTTACGCTATCCCGCGGGTGCGCCACTCCACTAAGAGTGTGTCGTTAACATAATAATCCATTCACTTCACAAACTATCTATTAAGCAACGATAACCGTTAAATAAACGATTCGATTTTTTTTATTTGACGCACCAAACATAAAATAATCACAGAATATACCAAACTTAAATAATATGGGTTTAGAACTTGATCATTTCACAAATTATGTGCATACGAGCAAAACATGTAGAGCAAAAAATTCACAATATTCAAAAAAATATATATAAAACAGAATAAAGGAATACCATAAGTAATAATTAACTTACTAAATTAAGTGTTAAAGCACACCAACCCACAATTACACCATTGTATGCTTAGAATCAGGAGTTTAATTTAAATGAGTTTAAAGATTTTTAACGATACAGTAACAACGAAGACGTGTATGTATGACTTCAAGAATTCCGAAAGTTCAAGTGAAAGTCCAAGTCGGGACATAAACTATTTATTAACAATTATTGACAATGTAGATCTGTAATTAGTTATAAATATCTGAGCGTCTGGTCGAAGCGACGCGTGACCCGAGAGCTGGTGAGTATCTGGCGCAGGGCATCAACATTGCCATATAGCGGGGGATGCAGCCAGCGTCTTGGGGACGCTTCCGACTGGTATTGATATGGATCAGTTGAGCTACCTGTAGATTTTTGCAACAGTCTGCAGTTAGCACAATTGTTTCAATTGGTAAATACTAGTTCTAATTTATTACTATTATTTGATTGTAATTGTCTATCTCAATAAACATTTATGTTTATAAGTAGCTCACATATATACCCTTGAATAGATAAACAATACTGGGTTTTTGGGGCTTTGGAAAATTGCATTTAGGGCAATTTAGGAGTATTTCATTTTGATCTTAGGGTTATTTTTTTAGGAGTTGGTAACCCTGAGATGCCTCAGAAAGTGTCACCCACGTGACTGTGATGTCTCGGAATGATATACTTCTTCGTGGTATTGTATTCTCTTCTCAATTCTCTTTGGCTATAACTATGGTCAAACCTGTTCTTCTGAGGGTCAAACTTAGCGTAGCGTTATATTCTCTTTGGCTGAGACAGCAGCGAGTTTTTACTCTATGCTCTTTGGTCAGTGTAGAAAATAATTTGTGATTATCAAATTGAAAATAAAATAAAACTTTTATCACGCTGACTAAAAGTTTATTTCGTTTATTCTTACATACGCCGAGCTTCAATAATCTTCTTTGAGGATACGTAACATAAACTATAGAGTTAAATGAACTAGTCATAAAATATCGTAAAGATATTTTAGAAAAAAACTACAATGAATAAGTAAGTACCTATCTGCTCTATTAGTTAAAATACACTTACCCCTTTGTAATACAAACAATGAACAGTAAAATCTATCTTTATAACTAAACGTAAATCGTTCTGAACTTATTCTCCTAAGACATGAAAATGTAATCCTAGCCGAATTTTGGCCACGGCGCGGCGCGGCGGCCAGTCTCAAAGGAAATTAGGCATATGCGCAGGACATATTAAAGTGCCCAAGTGTGTGTGCAAACACGGGTGCACTCTCTATTCCCTCACTCTCATAATCCGATGGGACGCCATACTGGTACGATCGTTATAACACATTATGTTTCTTACAGGTCTCAAAGAGATACCTACAAAAAGATGAGCCAAAACGGATTGGGCATCCGGAAGATAATGAAATTACCCAATAAAGAAAGGAAATGTCCATATAATGAAAATGAACTTCCAACCATCAATATTAAAAACGTCACCTTTAAAATACATGATCGAGATGTAAAGGGCGACCGTTTTCCCAATCCCTATTACATACCTGCACACAGAAGAATCTTTAATTGTAGCGAGATCACAAGGAAAGTAAAACCTATACCTTTTATAATGAGCGAACCCAAAACAATATGTCATATCGATGAAAGGTTCTTCAAAGAAATCGAAGGGAGACCTATCAGGCGCTTCGACGACATCAAGGTGTATTTAATTAACCTGAGGGATATAGTCCTTACGAAAGCTAATGCGGCATACCTAAAGGACAAAATACTTTTGGTAAACGCTCATAACGAATACGAATTAAATGAATATAATAAGATCGTTAGTCTTTATGCAGAAATGAAAAATGGCTTCGTAAGATTTGCATGGAATTCTTATAACATAGCTAAAGAACTAGAGAGCATGGCGGGATGTATGGCTGCCGATATAGCTAAAATAAATGATGAGTTGGATGGTTACTGCTTTGAGTACATTAAAATGAAAAACAAAGTGTTTACCATCATGTACACATTTGAAGTTTTGATGACGTATGGAAAATTTTTGCACTTAGTAAGTCCAGTTACGTGGCGAATTGAGTTTGATAATTTAAATAGTAACATCGATTTCAATGAAAATTTATCTGTACAACAAGATTCTCAATTAGTACTACTAATGGCCATGGCCTCTTTGGACGAATTCAAAGCCAAAGCTGCTAAATACTCGTTAATGCCAACGCGTATTTACTTCAGAGAACCTAAGCAAGTGATTCAACTCTTTGAAGATATAAGCCAACAGTGTAGAAACTATATGACGATAAACATGAATTCTGGAAAGCTTGTCAGGTACTGCGTCAAAAGTCGCGATAGTTTGAAGATTGCATTTCAAGAAGATGAAGATTTAATGCAAGACAAAATAGTTGCTATGAAAGTAGAGTTGGCGTATATGGAAAGGAGAGAGTTGGAATTCAAATCTGCGTTTGAAAAACTGTTACACAACAGTTTTTACCAACTTTATGCTGGACGTGACAATGTGAAATTATTTAATTGCGTACAGTATGTGACTTCAAGAATATTTGGCGATTTTGATGATCCAAAGGACACTGTTTCATCGTTGATGCGACGCATTGAAGTAGAATACATGGACCTGTCTTTAGCTATGGACTATTTGGACCTACCCACGGTGAAAAAGGCGACTAAACAGATCTTTGCTCGTGACGTAGTAGTAATGAAGCAAGCGCACTACGCCCAGCGAGCTCTGAAGGAATGTGACATATTGAAAAAATGCCTTGTTGCAAGTTTTGAACCTTCTAGATCCAGAAACTTGCAAAAACACAGGGCAAGCAACTCTAAGGATGTTGAGAATGATATAGAAGCACTAAACCTATCTAGAAAGGCTAAGAAAGTTTAAAGAAGAAGCCAAACTAAAAGTTAAAATCGAAACACCCATTTTGTTACAAACTGAGTTTTACTCGTAAGTTTTGGTATTTCAGAACTTATTTTGACGAGTCAAGAAAGTAGGGAATAATTTGTTTTTCTTATTTTCAATATAAGTGATACAATATTTTTTTAAGTCCTATCAACCTATCTTGTTACACACTCGTTGCGATTAATATTTAGCTTACCTAGTAATATAGATATTTTTTTTTTTTAAAGCTGGCGCGATGATTTTTTCTTGTTTCATAGAATTATCCATGGTGACAACGACTTAATAAATCAAGGCCTCCAGCATACAAAAAACAAAAGGAGGTCGCGCCAGTTTAAAAAAATTATCTATAATATCCGATATGATTTTTTTTTGTTCAAGTCAAGCAGTTACAGATAGCCTCTACTCACCACTTGGATAGCTTCGCTTTATTACGATGAAAAGATTTATTTTATTTTTCTGTCGAAAAAGTAGACAATATTGAGTAGAGAGAGCCACTCAACCGAGGTATGTTTATTAAGTTTTATTTAATTTTTCTAAGTACAAAAGTGCTATGCAGCCTTACTTGTACCTTGTAACAGAATAAAGTAATTCTTATTTCCCTTATCTACATGTTGTTTGAATTGTGTCTTCAAGGTAGGTGGCAGACTTCCGAAAACCTGCTTCAGGCGGATTATTCTGTAATTACCATAAGTTACCATGGATGGCTTCGCTCAACTCCCGTGGGACTTTAGCATTTACTTGCGGTACCGCCGCCACAGAATGTAAGCACTCATGCAAATATACGCTGCAATAATATAGTGGAGTAGACTAGTTCCTGCTCTCTCTCTCTCTCTCTCTCTCTCTCTCTCTTTTGGCATCGCTTCATCTAAACATTTAATATTAGTGTGATCGTTTTACTGAGGACTGAACTACCCCATTAAATACGAGGTGCTTTTATTCCCAAGTGTAGCGAGGGAGGATGACAACACCCAGTTATAATGGGTGGTTTTGGTTTTGCAATTTTCAAATTATTGTCCTAATTTTAGCTTGATGACATTCAATCTAATTACCTAAGCCACGTTCACCTTCAATACACCTAAAACATTTTATATGTATTTGTTGCGCGCACGCATTCTACCATGGAAGAAGAACGAAGAGGTTTATTTCAGACGTGGGTGGGACCAAGGGTGTCTTCAACTTATGCATAGTGCAATACCTTCGAGGAAAATCATGGTCTAAGAATCATTAAAATCACTCGAGTAAATTCAAATTATAAACTCAAATGTAGCAATGAATACGCGCACGTGCGATTTTCACATTGTTTCCTTTGAATTACTAGCTTCTGCCCGCGGCTTCGCACGCGTTGTTTCTATGGAAACGTTTTGAGGTTATTTCTATCCCATGTGTGATTGTTCCGAGTATCGGAATATCGGAATCATAATTTTTTTTTGTCATTTAACCTAGTATGAAAACGCAGAAATTGTCCAATATTATATAAAACTTCTAAGACGCCAGTGAGACTCAGTTATGTATATATAATATATTATATATGTCAGCAAACAACGGAGATTACCAAATCGATCGCATAATTTGAATGAAAATTGAATTCCCGCTTCTGATTACGGCCTCGTGTCGTTCACAAAAAGTTCATATTGTGTCAATTTAACTTCTAATCACTTTTTAAATGCGTTAGCTGCGAGAGGCACCGATCAACGAATAAATTTGAATTTATTATCAAACTGATTCGGCCCCGCCTATGCCTGACAATTCAAGGGGAAGCAAATTGACTTTTTTGTTCGCAGATTATTGTAAATTAAATTCTAAGATGCAGATCAATTTGCACATAAAACAAGATTAAAGTAATTTAACCAGAAAACGCTTAAGGGACCACTGGCGAGTGTTTCCCTGAGCCATTAGAAATAATCACCTCGGTATTATCATCGTGTGGAAACACTTTGCGAGATGTTTTCAATAAACGTTCTTCTTATTCATAATTTGGCTGGTTTTAAAAACGTAGACCGACTTCAAATTCCGGTAGGTAAATAGTATTCATCTATGTTCACATTCCTAAATAATGTTCTTTGCAGCAAAAAATTGGGTTAGATAGTGATGGAAAGACATGCTTAACAAAAATATCCCCATCTACCTTCTTTTTAAAGTCTGTTAAAAATCAGGTCATACGAAAAGGCCACAATAATACCACAGAGTCTACCCTTTGTGCTTATTTTGGTATTTTAAGTACTTACAGATAATTCAAAATCGTGACCCTCGTGTCCTAATCTTTATTTCAAGCTCATTCGGCTTAGTAGGTTCAGCCATTCTGTAGCGTCATTCATTGAATTCATTGAATTGTCGCTCAGCGAGCTATGGAAAGAGCTATGCTCGGAGTCTCTCTGAAGGACAGAATTCGTAACGAATACATCCCACAGAGAACCAACGTTATCGACATAGCACAAAGAATTAGCAAGCTGAAGTGGCAGTGGGCCGGCCACATCTCGCGAAGACCCTACAACCGCTGGGGTAAACGTGTTCTTGAGTGGAGACCACGACTCGGCAAACGTAGTGTAGGATGCCCTCCGGCCAGGTGGGATGACGATCTGCGATAGACTGCAGGCAGATGCTGGATGCGGCAAGCTGAAAACAGGGCGCTATGGCGCTCATTTGGGGAGGCCTATGTCCAGCAGTGGACTAAATAGGCTAATGATGATGATGATGATGTAGCGTCATTTAGGTAACTCTTGAAAATTGTAAAATTTAAAATTGTTTATTTGTATATAAATAAACTCTTGCTTGTTTAAAATAATAATAATAATTCTTTATTGCAGACACAAGATCCATTTTTAAAAAAGCAAAATATTATAAAAATTAAAAATATAAAATTTAAGGTACTAGGTTCAGTACTCAGTACATCAGATGGCAATATTCACCCACCGTCTGTAAGTGTCCGATAACAACAGACGGTCAGACAGGCTTACAATAATGTCGTTTTTACACATGTTAACTCTTGACATGAATGACGCTATTCTCTTTCTTTGGATGGCATTGAAAGAGTCTACACGGGCCTCTGTGAACATTTCTGAAGCGCTACAGTAGCGCTTCAGGCCCATAAGATGCCTAAAGATGTTATTATAAGTCACTCTTATAACATCATGCGATCTTTTGGTATAGTTAGTCCAGAGTTGACACGTGTAAAACGACTGACAAAACGCTTAAATAAAGTTATTTTCACATCAGGCGAGGCTTTAAAAAAAGAGGCGAGGCTTAAAAATTCATACGAACTAAATTGGTATAAATTAAACTCGTTCTCAATAATTCCTTTATCAAACACAAACAGTTTCCGCTATGGTTTATTGTTTGAAAAGCATTGTGCATTCCTCTGATATTAAAACGGCAAGCAAGCGGGAAGGAACAAAGGACCCGTTGTCGGCGCGTCGATTGATAATTTATATTGTTTAACAGGCTGATCTCTACTCGAGGCAAATGCCGCTTATTTTGAGGCAGCCATGTGTTTAATGCAAATAATTGGTTACCATATCTTTCTAATTAGACTGACTAATTTTAACAACTTTTGTACAATATGGTCGCAATAAAAATTTTGAATTTGAATTTGAATTAGTTTATTTATTTACTAGCTGCGCCCCGTGGCTTCGCACGCGTTGTTTCTATGGAAACGTTTAAAGGTGACTTATATCCCACGGGAACTGATTTATGGAATAAAAAGTCTATGTTTGATTCCAGGATTACAATTACCTGTATGCAAAATTTCAGCCTGATACGTTCAGAAGTTTTGGCGTGAAGAGGTAACAAACATCCATCCATCCCCATCCATCCAAACTTTCGTATCACACTAATATTATAAATGTGAAAGTTTGGATGTATGGATGGATGGATGTTTGTTACCTCTTCACGCCAAAACTACTGAATGGATCGGGCTGAAATTTTGCATACAGGTAATTTTAGGCCTGGAACTTTTTATCTACTTATTATCCCCTAAATCAGTTCCCATGGGATAGAAAACGTATAACGATAGTAAAACGTGTCCATAGAAACGACGCGTGCGAAGCCGCGGGCAGAAACTAGTTTATAATAATAGTATGATATAATGATATTTGAATGTATATATAGGGAATGTGAACTACACCACGAGGTCAAGTGACGTAGGAGTCGAGAATCTCTGGGACTTCCTACCGACTCTATCGCCCTTAACTCCACCTGCAGGGGAAACATTGAATCCTGTAGGATTAACGACGAAGAGGTCACCACTTGACCTCGTGGTGAAGTTGGTCAGCACATTCCCGTACTAAGAGAAGTATGCGGGTTCAAGTCCCGTCAAAGTTGAAAATTTTTGGGATATTTTTTGATCTCTTAGAAATTACCCTGAGTGTGAGCGCTTACGCACTATAATAACAAGAACCTTAAAGCTTTTTCTGACCGGCTGGAGCCGATTCCGTTTATAAATGTAGTGAGAGTCTTTGAGACTCTGACTGAGATGCGGGTTCATGTCCCGTCGAAGTCGAAAATTTTTGGGATATTATTTGAACTCTTAGAAATTACCCTGAGTGTGAGCGCTTACGGACTATAATAACAAAAACCTTAAAGCTTTTTCGGACCGGCTGAAGCTGATTCCGCTTACACTACATTTATAACGTGAGACCCCGTGGAGGGTTTAGCTTTAATATCTCAGGTCGGTGTGAAGTCCTGCATTATGAATTAGGCGGTCTGGGCGGGCGGCGTTGGATTGATTACTGTGGCGGTAGTGGTGTGTATACGTACGGCTAATTGCTGTTTGGGCAGGTTTGTTTCTGGGTATGTGATAGAGTTTTACAACTGTCTGTTTTGTAGATACCTTTTTGTACACGCAGTTTCTCGCGTTCTCGCGCTCTTTGTCTCGCGTCAAAAACCGACAAAAAGCGGAGAACTAGAACCTGCGAAGAATATGTGAATCGGTTCCACACTCACGTTTCTCGTTTTGTTCTCGCGTTCTCGCGAGATTCTCGCGAGTTCGCGTTTCCAGACCGGCATCGGACAATCCTCTGACAAGTTTGTCCACTGATCGGCAATCTGAATGACGTCATTAGAACTAAACGGAAGAACTTTAAAATCGTAACAACTAAAAGTTGTTACGATTTAAAACTTTTTCACAAATATTTGACTTTGAATGTGCGTCACTTTTTTTAAGTGAATTGTAACAAGTACTAGTAATATACATTATATATGTTACTAGGTACTTGATACAATTCAATTAAAAAAGTGACGCACATTCAAAGTCAAATACCTATCTGTGTAAAAGTTTTAAATCGTAACAACTTCTAAATTAATTAAAAAAACTGAAAGCCTAAGAAATCAAATAATATATCAAAAAAATTCGAATTCGACGGGACTTGAACCCGTATCCTTCTCTCAGTACGGGAATGTGCTAACCAACTACACCACGAGGTCAAGTCGAAATTTTTTGGAATATTATTTGAGATCTTTACCCTGAGTGTGAGGGCTCACGTACTATATAACAAAAATCTTAAAACTAAAAGTCATATTAAATTTAATTTCCTTCTAAAAAGTTTTTCACCTCATACCTTTTCCAACGATATGCCACAAGACATAACAAATCTTTTATTAGGTGGTCGAACTAAGAGATATTTCTCTGGTAAGGTAAACAAGACAAAGGTTAAGCAGACTTTTTTTGTTTTGTTCTTGTGAATGAATTTAATAAAATAAATTTTCTCAAATAGGCCATCGACGCGACGCGACGACAGGCATACTTACGGACGTACGGATCAAAGTTTGAAACCCTTTGCCTACGAAACCCTAAAACATTAAAAATCAATTGCCAAAGTCGATCTCAGCCATATTACAAAGCTAATTCAGATCACATTTGCACGCATGAGTGATGATGCCTCGACACTAACGACACAACGATTGCACAACCCTTCGACACAACAAAGTGGCGCAATTTTTAAGGGTGAACTGTCCATTAATCTCGAATATTAAATGCTACCTCCCTTTCTCACACCGTGTGGGTAAAGGAGAGGTGAAAGCTACTTAACTGGAGGACAGTCGATTAGGAAAAATGCAGAGCAGGCGTGCGATACAGAGATGGATGACTTGGGACCCGAATCTCTATGGATTTAACGTTTTTGAATGTTGAAACCCTATGTTAAAGAAGAATCCATCATCCATCCATCATCATCAAAACTGGAACTTGAGAGCTAGGCCTAAGCAAAACGTACCTTACTACACGAATATTTTTGCTGAGGTAACTAATAAATTGCGTCATTCGAATTTCCTTCTGAAAACTTGTTTAGGCTCTCCACGAAGATGATGTCTCGTGTGAGACGAATAGTTGACGACTTACTTTGATAGCTTTTTTGTGCAGTTGGTGTGGTTTTTTAGAGGGCGGGCGGCACATGCGAATTGCATTTGTTGGATCTTATCAGAGACGGTTTTGCGCGGAATTGTTACTAAATATTTTCAATATTATATTTTGTACTACTGTTACTTATTTGCATCAGTAGACCTCTCGTCATAAGGACTCAGCTGATAGAGAGTGCTCTTTATGAAAGCTAGTAGTTAATCGTTGGATTTCAAACCGAACGATCAACTAAAAAAGACAAATATCTACCTACCAGAGAAAGAGTTTCTTTTTGTGTACTTTTAACACCTTCACTGCGATACCCAACCCGCATGCCCAGCGGATTATCGAGAAATTAGGTGATTATGGCATTATCCCCTAATGATAAGAGCTATCGGCAAACGTAGTGTAGGACGCCCTCCGGCCTGTCCGGGATGACGATCTGCGAAAGACTGCAGGCAGATGCTGGATGCGGCAAGCTGAAGACAGGGCGCTATGGCGCTCATTAGGGGAGGCCTATGTCCAGCTGGGTTCTAATGTAGGCTGATGATGATGATAAGAGCTATTATGAGCTATGGCTTGAGGCGCTTACTAGGGTACGCCTATTTTTCCAACGGACTGGTAAGCTGTTGATGTGATATTATGATGGGCAGAACCTGCAGTTCACGCGTGTTCAGTGTCAGTATATTACCAATTACCCTGTATACAGAAACCAGCAAGCCTCGCTCTAATCCATTACTAGAAAATTGCACTCGTTTTCAAGACTATAAATACGGTACTATAATAATTAACGACAGACAAAAACACAGAGCTTAAAATAGAATCGCTGACAAACACATTAGTTGAAAACCGATGCAAAGTAATGTCGGGGATGCTTCCGTTACACATTAGGGCTTGTTTGTCTGTCCGTCTGTGTGGACAAATTCAAGTCATTTGACACCCACTTACATTATATATTTGACACTCAGTTAGGTACATTATATTTAATTAGTTTAACATATAAAAGTAACCTCATTTTTGGTTTCAATCATGATTATTATAAATTTGGTTGGTTAATAAGTAGGTTAAAATTAAATCTTGTATCCTTTGTTTAAGCACATGTACCCACTTTTGCAAATTTGTCTCTCTCTCTTAATAAGGTTTGCTGGACGAGAACTCTTTTTAGGTAAGCTCGCCTTTGCCATTATTTTTCCTGGTAAATGTTCTACTTGTACCAAATTTATGCATTCTAGAAATTTGAATTAGATAGACCATAGGATCATTGTTTATTAGAGATCACAGAAGTGAGTAGCAGAGAGAGACCATTCCTCTCTATTCCATTATCATTGTCTTTTTAATTGGCCGAACTCTACGTACCTGTATGCAAGAGAGTATTACGGTCTGTCTACATCCTACCCCTGAAATATAATATTCACTGATGCGATAATTGGAAATACATGAGTATTTGCATTTTACTTTGTCTACGTAATTCCTTGAATCTCGAGGACGGTGCGTGTTGAATTCCTTTGTCGACCGAGATTTATTATCTTATTTTAAGGGTTCCGTACCTCAAAAGGAAAAAAGGAACCCTTATAATATCACTTTGTTGTCCGTCTGTCTGTCTGTCTGTCTGTCCGTCTGTCAACCCTCTTTTCTCAGGAACGCGTGGACGTATCGAGTTGAAATTAACATCAAATACTCAAGTTCGTAACCTCTTGAAGCCGTGATATAAATGAAACTTCTAAGTCAACGCACTCAAAAGTTACAGCCGTTTATGTCCAAAAATTGAGAGAGAGAGAGAGAGAGACAAATTTGTAAAAGTGGGTACATGTGCTTAAACAAAGGATACAAGATTTAATTTTAACCTACTTATTAATTGATTCTTTGTGAATAAAGACCTACATTACTTAATTTATTAAATATGCCTTCTGGGTCCCACTGCTGCACAAAAGCCTTCCCTCTTTCCATACCTTAGGTCTAGACCTAGTCTAGGAAAATAAACATCGCAGCAAGTCAGTCAGGCTGGTACTAAACTATTTAACAGTATTTTACAGCCCCAGAGGTGCAGCACAGTCTTTGCTATCTTTGTTATAGAGAGTGTCCTAAAAATAAAGCCATAAGGGGTGACATGTTTAAACCATCGATCAGGTATTTGAGGGCCAGCGTATACCTTGATCCCTTCTTAAATAAACGATTAAAAATAAAGGTATAAAGGTTTTTTCGCTTAGGTCACAGACTTAAGAGACATACGGGAAAGAAAAGCTTTATTTTATGTGCAGAAAACTTAAACTACTAGGGCAAACAACAGATACCTACTCACTTCGAATTCATTTATCATTAAAACTGTGGAGAATCCACGCATGATATTTTTTAACAAATAAAATTACAATCAAATAATAAAATTAAAATTAGAACTAGTATTTACACTTATTAGGTAGCTCAACTGATCCATATCAATCGATTCTCGTTAAATATTGTATCTTTATTTTGCGATTTTAAATAAGCTTAGGAACTAATTCTACCTCATCGCTATCGCTTTCAGAAAAGCTCAAGCATGCATTCTCATTATTATAAATAATAGTAAGATATAACGCGAAAAGTTTGTGCCCTTTTCTAAGATGTTAAGGCGAAAATATGTAACTCCAAAATTACTGTTCAGGTCTGCCTGAAATTTTGCCTGGATGTAGACCTAACCCTGGAATAACACTTAGGCTACTTTTTATTTCGAATTCGAACACGTGTGAAGTCGCGGGAAAATTAAAAATTGAAACCTTGTAGCTCTATACACCTGTTTATGTGACATTTCTTTATACATGTCTTCCCCAAGGAGTCTGGAAACGAAATCACGACACTCTCGGCTCGTTCTGAAACCATTAAGGGTGAATTAAGTCGATCAGACTCGTATGCAAAATCATATTATAGCTAATTTATTTACCCAGGTTGATAGCCTTATACTGTTTCTCGGTAAATATTCAATTATTAAGAATTCAATTCATTGTACCGAGGCTCCCAGAGTTTTTTTAAAAATATGTGAGTCTCTGGTCGAAGCGACGCGTGACCGTCACATCAGGATTGATACAGCCAGCGTCTTAGGGAGGCTTCCAACTGGTATTGCTGGATGATTATGATTATGGATCAGTTGAGGTACCTATAAATTGTTAGCAGCAGTCTGAAATTGTAGTTAAGATTTAGCTGTACTTACACAATCTCGCCACAAATAATACAAAAATTCTGGCATATGACTACCGTTAAAAAAATTATCTTCAATGTTAAATTATCGTTGCCTGCACAACATATTATTCAGAAAGTCAACGTCGTTAAGCCTATTTACAAACGAAAATTTTAAACGATTATTTTATTCAATATCTAACCTGAGAATTCTGTGTCTTGTTAAAGCTAACATAGGCACTTCTAACCGAAATGTAATGTTGTTTCTTGCCTGAATAAATAATTCTATTCTTTTCTATTCTAACTGAAATACCTAATATTTAAGTATTTAACCCGCCCTCAGATTATCTGCCGCTGATGTCTCTGCAAAGTCCGAGCCAAATGATTCCTCTGTTTGTAGTTCCTTAATAAATAAATGAATTGAGAATCTCCTCCTTTTATTGAAGTAGGTTAAAAATTTAAAAAAATTATATCTGCTAAGATCAATGGGTAAGTAAGGGCACCTAATCTGGAGCCTAAATATGTATAACATTTTACTAAAAATATTTAAATCTGTTTTCTCTCTACAATTGTTACATTAGTAGAATTGGTAGATTATTTTATGAGATTCACACAAGGAAAAACCCTTAATTTTTTACAATGCAAACTAAGTACTGGGCTTTTATCAGTGAATAACAGAATCATAAACAAAACAAATCAAGTCAAAATGTCGACCATTCCGAGGGAAACAAGAAAGCAACATAACTATTGACCATTCCATACCGTAGCTTCAAGTATTCAGTTTTCATTCGAATATGCTCGGAATGTACGGACGGCCAGCGTTTTCCAAGGTACCTGCGTAAACAGACCCCAGACGTTGTACTATTGTCGGTATCGTATATACACTTATGTAGGTATCCACCCTAGACGGTAGAAAGCTTATGCAAGCAACGAGAAAACAGAAAATAATTGGAAAGTTATTTTGAACTCTACCTCGCCTTTTTTGTACCTATCGGAAGTCGGGGTAAACCTTTAAGGTGACTGAGAAATTGTATGCATACTGTTGAAGGTATGTCACTACTCAATAGATGAATTTATTAAGGATGACAAGGTATTATGAATTTTTTGTGTTTTCAATCACATTTAATTTACTATACTTACCTAATATTTTTATTTTTTCTCGTGTTTGACAATATTTAATTTACATACCTAATTATAACCGTAACCTTATTTTAAAGTTCGTTCGTCAACTAATCTTGAAAATTTCGCATCGCTTTCAACAGACATAAAATCTCTCGAGTTTTATAATGCCCTCGAAAAATCCAATTGATTATCTAGGGCTTACTCTTAGCACACATCGGTCGTTGTACTTTGTCTGGGCTGTGTAAACTCGGGAACGGTTCGTACGGATCAGCTTGTTGCTAGATCATAATGATTAAATCGAGGGCTAATAGGTCCTAATCCCTTAGACATACCCATTGTTGGGGAAATTGTGATTTGATGAAGAAAATTGTTGGGAGCTACACAGGAAGAGCTATAGAATGATCTTCTCTGTGTGGAACTTTCTCACAGAAACCTTGCACTTAGGTGCAGTTGATATATCCGGGTTCAGATTTCTGTACGCTATCAAGAATCTCGACATCAGAGAACTCATATCCAAAAGTTGAAGCTTAATCGACGTACCTACCGGTAATCAGGCGGCGCTCTGTGTTAAATGACTCGACGTGGCACTAATCAACGGAGTCGGAATGATAGGAACCATTCATCAAAAATACCTGAATGCAATAGTAGCTTTTATGTTTGTTTGTTATCACAATTTAACGGCTAAACCTTTCTATATCGTGGCGTAGTATGTGAACGTAGTACAGAAACATCTAGTTACCATATGCAAAGAACAAACAGTGGACCAAATGACTCTACAAAGTTACTAATGTTGAGTCATTTGGTCCAAATCAAATTATGTCTAGGAGGCGATACACCTTAGGTGGGCAATTCGTACTTTCCTAGTTATTTTCATAATCTTCGTTTCCCAAAACAGATTCTCAATAATCCCCTTTATGTTTACAAACGGAAAGGTTTGTGGTTCCTGTAATTATATTTATACATATAAGCATCGTCTGCTGGCAGTGAACCAAAACGTTGTTACTCGTTGCATAATGTGGATTTATATCGGGTGCGAGATTGCTCGTCTAGGGGTGCAAGGATGCCCTGAGTTTCTTGTCAAACGATCGTTTCTATAATCATACTACATACCTACCTAGAAACGCGCAGTTAACACTTTCATGGCCCAAGACGCAGATTTCTTAGTCATGGGTCATGGCACAAGATGAAGACACGCGCGCTCCTGCGGGTCGCACCGCCGAGACAGGGCAGTGAATGCGTTAAAGTTTCCTTTTATGAGGGCGTTTATAATAAACTTCATTTCTTAGATTACCTTTTATTTGCGTTGTCACACTTGTGCATTACTTTTATTATTATGACCTGCCAATTGCCTGCCGCGCCGCCGCCGCCCTGTTTCCAAAATTCGGCTGGGAGGACTACGTCACGATCATCTTCATTCGTTTTCGTAGCAGCGATTTGTACTTACCTATGTCGTCGTAGACCTATGCCTTCGGGTATTCGGGTTAGGTAAATTTTGACTCAATAACATCTTGACTAAACAAACTTACGCCTGTCCCGTGTCGGTGAGATTTTTGGGCTACAAATATAAAGAAAACCGACATTGGATTATCTCTTTAGGAGCCTTTCCTTAGGTCCTAGACATCCCTATGCTACTAAGCCTGAGCTTGAGCCTTTAGCAATTTGCAAGAACTGATGCGCTTAAGCAGTACGTGGGGCATGTTATCTCAATCTTAATTTATTCAAACGACACCACTTTATCTTGTGGTAGGTAGATATCTAAAGACCTGTTTAATCCCAAACTGTTAGTTTTTTCTTATTTCTATTCAGCCCACGATTTAAACCCATAAGAGCTTGTTAATTGAGCTCGGTCGAGCTTGAAGATTTTTAAAGCCCTTTCAATAGAATAAATAGAAACGTAGTACGCACAGAGTTTTTCTTTGAACTTAGTTAGGTAGGTACATATGTAAAGGTACTACTTGGTCAAAGGGTTTAAAAAAATACCTGAGCTAAGGGCATTCCCTTTCAAGACATCTTCCTGCGAGTCGCAATTTCTCGGCAAATAAAGAAATTCAATGAATAGACAATCTTCAAAGATGTTTCACGTTGCCACGAAGTTGCGCGCAACGCATCGATATCACCTCTTTACAAGTTTTATCAAGCTTTTTGCTGAACCGAACACTTTCTCTTATACCCAAGAGAACAGACCTCTGGCATTTCTACCACGTGTTGAAGCATCTTGGATAATATAATATAAAAAGCTTTTAGGAGAATAGCGCTTGTCTGAAGTATCAATTCAGGTTGTAAGACTACCTCGAACGAAGACTGGGATGGCCGTATTGGAAAATTGCTCCATCCGAAGGAAATCTTTAGGGAGTTTTTATTAAAACTTTGTAAGGAGGTATTTGATCATGCAATATCGCGTTATCGTTATCTTGAGTGAAGTTTCTTTTGCAACATAAAAATGAAACGAGGTATCTGCAATGTTTTAACACAATGTTTTCCGAGCCGTTGGTTTGAGGGAACCAAAAGGATTCGCTTTGTCTTGTGATATTTCATCACGAATGTAAGACAAGGCTACATTCTTGTTTGAAAGCGGAAATGTAAACTCGCTTTTATTTTACTCATTCCATTCAAAGGATAGTAAAAGGTATTTCCTATTGTGTTTGAGGTAAAAGAGCTTTGTTGTCTGAAAATTCTGAAATGCTTTCTGTGTTTCCATTCTAATAAAGTTATTTGTTGGTAACGATGGTAGAGATTTGCATATTTGTAGCAAGCTGTCTTAATTTAGCCGTAATATGGGGTTGCTTATGCCAAGGGTGTGTCACATGTTGCTATTACAATGCAATTTACTGTTCCAATCTGTGTACACTGAATTTGGAATGACATGAATATGCGATATACGAAGTGTGTGTAAATTTTGCAAGTTTTAATAAGGCAGTCAGTGGTGGGCCTTTTATAGTCGATAGAGATCGATTAGGACGAGATATTTGCTCAGCATATTGTGATTCGGGTTCACTTTATTAATTTTTAACCGACAAAAAAGGAGGAGGTTCTCAAGTCGACGCGTAGATTTTTTTTATATGACCACGCATATTTTTTTACACAGTAGTCCGATTTTGATAATTGACATATCAGTTATGGATCTAGTAGGTAGTTAACGTCGGTACCCATAATACAAGCTTACTTTAAAACTCTCACTGTTAAGTTAACAGTGTTAACGTTTGACGACCTCTGTGGCGCAGCGGGCGAAGGTCTGCCTGCGACGCAGGAGGTTGCGGGTTCGATTCCTGCCTCGGGACAAAAGTTTGTACGATCTGCAGACATTTGTCCAGGGCGTTCTGGATGTTTTCTATGTATAATAAAAAATATCTATCTATGTCACTACATATTGTATTAAGTATATCAGTTATCTAGTACCCATAACACAAGCTCTGCTTAGCATGGGGCTAGCTAGATAATGCTGTGTGAATTGTCTAACATTGTATATTATATTTTATTTATTATTTATTAACTGCTAAAATAAAATTTCCTAAAGAGCTCTACTATGCATACTAGGTAGGTACCTACGACCACAATTCGATGCCTAAAAAGACGACTGTAGCTGTATTTGTCAATTATTATCTCCCAAAAGAGTCAACACATCTAATACCCCAGCAAGTGCATATTAAATGGGAAGACTATTAGAATTCACGATTTTTTCTTCCGGCTGCTATACGATGCAGCTTAGAGTTGTAAATAGCTAAGATAATACATAACTTGATGTTTTGGTAAGGTAGGTAGGTAATTATATTGTAAGACAACAAATTGTTTGATGGTTTTGAAAATAAAACGTGAAGTGCGAATTGAACTCGCTCGCCACGGGCTCCGTATAATTGTAAGACCTTGTTTCTTGACAAATATCATTATTTTATGTCAACGGGACGTACCATATAAGTTTTGATCCATGGCGAGAATAAAATGTATTGTTTTAGTGAATAAACTACAAATTTACGACTTGCGGATTTTTCCATTTACTTGTGCTATATGACCTTGCTTCTTGTCAAATTTTATGAGTAGATCCCATAGAAATCGAAATATTATTTAGATTTCTATGGTAGATCCCGTAGAGTAAGTAGGTCGATAGGTCTTCTGTGCACGTGATTCCCTTGGAAATTTCAAAATATTCGAACATAAACGGCTGTAACTTTTGATTGCGTTGACTTTGAAGTTTTATTTATGTTATGGCTTCAAGAGGTTACAGACTTGAGTATTTGATGTTAATTTCAACTCGATACCGATACCTCCACGCGTTCCTGAAAAAAGGGGGTTAACAGACAGACAACAAAGTGATCCTATAAGGGTTCCTTTTTACCTTTTGAGGTACGGAACCCTAATAACAACACTTTTGGCTTTCAGTGCTACGCTGCTACGGCGTAGCACTGGAACTAAAGTGCAGCGGGCGTTTTGCAGTACTATACTAGCGCAGCTAAAGCTTTGCCCACCACGGTGCTTCGTGCTACGTTGCTACGGGGCCTAATAAAAAAGAGAAAGCACTAGCGTAGTGAGCGGTGCGCTACGCTGCGACGACGTAAACCTTGGTCTCTTGATTACAGCCCAGTATGCTACGTACTGCCCTTTACCGCTGACGCACAACGACTTCGGCACAACAGGAACAAAAGACCACTCTACTACGACCACTTTACACTCTACCTAGTATAGTATTATAATATCTGGGAATCTGAAGATTTTCATACGAATTTGTGTCCGGCACCGCCTAGCACATAACGCAGCGTACTGCGTAGTGATCAAGAGACTTAGAAGAAAGCTGTTAGTGGTGTTCTACGTAGCTTTCGGAGTTACATGCTACGCTGCGTACGTTTATAATTCTATCGGGTAAAGTTAGAACTATTGGTTACGAAGTTCGTAACACGAACCTAGTTCCTACACTAAAGGAATTATTTGAACGAATAATTTACTGTGCATACATTGCTGACACTAGGTACAATAAAGCTGTAGAGATAAACCATTCTAAAAATGCACGCCTCCTCCACTAAGCGTCATACAATCGGCGTTCATTTTTAGAATGGTTTATCTCTACCTACGCTGAAATTACCGAAGGTAGCCGCATCTCGTTCCTATTACGTATGACGTAATCTTAAAATGTACTTAAACGAGCTGTTTGGGTTTGGTCTGTGACGCGTTTAGGGAACAGAATTGAAATTCAAATCCAATGTCTGGAGCATATTCTAACATAATTAGACGATTCGTAATTGAGTAGACTCTCCCCAGCGTTTTAAAACCCTCGCAAATAAATTAAACCAAAGAATAAGTAGGTTGTAGGTAAGTATCTACATTATAATATCTATCTAGGTAAGTATCTACATTATAGTATGTGCGCACCTAGTAAAATGGTTATGGTCAGCTATGGTTTAGGTTTTTTTTTTTTTATTTATTTACCAACTTAAACTAATATTACATGAAAAGTTTATTATTATAACACTGAGTAAACCACAGAGGTTTGTAAGGGTTATAGTTAGGCAGGTAAGTAGGTAGGTACCTACCTACTTCTTAAGACTGGCATGACAATTCATCTCTGAGTACTGAAACCTGGTTTCAGTACTCAGAGCAATTCATGAAGATAAATTTGATACCTAGGTCACAGATATTATAATACGGGTTAGGGTACATCTGGGCCAAATCTCAAACTGATCCACGGACGAGATGTCCACTTCACTTTTGTGTAGGGGTACATCTCGTTAGAATCTAAAATCTCTTAGTTTTAGATTCGGATCTGTTGTACCCTGAACCAAAAGTGAAGGGGACATCTCGTCCGAATCTCTTTTAAAACTAGTACCTACCTAGGTTTAATTTTTGTAATTGAAATACCTATGGGGATCGGCGGCTGAAACACATAGGTATAAAACCTCTTCAAAGAGTCCAAAACAAAATTATTAAGGTTTTATATCACTATTCATATTATACGCCCACTAAATAATTAGGTACCTATATAAAAATACTAAATACCTAACTAAATTTAAAGCAACTACTTAAAGGTAAGTGTATATATTTTTAGTAGAGGTCTTATAATAAAAAATATTACTTACTTCAAAGTCCATAGAATAAAATCTAAGCCTAAAATTTACCCACATAAACTTAGTTTTAAACAACTTACACATTTACTGTTTAAAATCTCATTTTAAGTGAACTGTAATGTTCTTATGAGAAAATAAAGTTCCTTCTTTAAACCTAAGTATTTTAAAAGCTCAACAGCCGTGTGGTGCACTTAGAATTGCCTCTTCCCGGGGGTGTCTTATGGCGTCGGCGACTCAAGAATACCTATCCACAAGGGGCGGGCAGCGGCGCCTCCTGCAGAACAAAATTCCACCACCGAACTGCGGTCCCCAACCCGCATGCCCAGCGTTGGGATTATGGGCCCTTTGCATTAGGTACCCCTATGAAATGAAAGCCAAGGCCCTTATCAGGGGAAAACCTCCGTCCATAGTGGACCTAGGTATATAGGCTGTCGAGGTGAAGTGAGGTAAAAGCTCAACCAATATTCATAGAATATAATAAGTACATATAGAAAACATACATACTAACTAGTTTATTTTGGTTTTTCTGTGATGTTTTGGAAAGTGACGTCCGCGCCATCTATTAACTTTAGATAAAACTAAAGTGACAGCTCAGTGATCTGAGGCTCAGTGTTTCTCTAAAACTGACAGACAACTTTTCGCTCAGACTTTTCGAAACTCATAGCGCCATCTAGATTTGGCAGCAAAAAGAATAAAATGATTTGCATAATTGCTAACAGATGGCAGTTTTTACAACGTCCAGGTTTAATTCAAGGTCAAGAATAGGGATGTCCATTATAGAACTACAACAATAATTTTAACCAAGTTACAACAATTTTTACCCCATTTTAAACCAAAACCTTCCTTATACTGTTTATGACAGTTTTTGAGCATGTATCACCAAACATTAAGATTAATTATTTTCCGAAATTAAAATAAAACTTTGATTAGGATTTTGCAACATAAGAAGGTTATAAAACAGTCCACATAAGAACTATATTCCAGCGAAATTGTACATTGTTTGAAAAACAAATCACCCAGCATTACTTAGAACTCGCTCCGTTACTGCGTTTTTTAAACGCAATTTACATTAAGTAGGTACCTACATAAGGGTATATTTGAGATCCTTCCTTCAATAAATATTGCTTACAAATTATATCTGAAGCTCGATGCAAAGCAATTAGTTAGCTGAAGTTATTTATGTCGTCGTTTGTTTACAAACATTTCGAGTTTTTGTATTGTACTGTATTTCTTTATTAATCAAAAACTTATTCTATTCATATTTCTACGACACTTTAAACCATATAAGGTTTGTCTAGTGTCGACAGTTACAGCGTGTTGCCACACATTTGGCATGAACTTAAACTTAAATAAACATTATCATTATAATATACCTACTAAGTATACCTAATTTATCAGAGATTTACAAAAATATTGCCGACCACTAGCCGAAGCACCAATACACAGTTTGTCTGGTGTATAGGTAATAAATAACGTACCGACGACGCGACGACACGTTATGATGATACATTGTTCTGTGGCATTGAGAGTTTATTAGAAATTCAATAATTGAATGAAAAGAAAACTCATGTACGTAGGCATAATATTTTTTTTTCACAAAAAAAAAATGTTACCTGCAAATTTGTGACTACTTTTATTTTTACAGTACTTACGCCAACAATAAAGAAAAACAAGGGAATCAAAATGGCGGTGTTAATTCCCTTGTTTGCTCGTCCTTGAGAGCTTGACTTGACAAGCCACAACAATTTTTGTTTTATTGTTTGTTTTCGCTCATAGCATAGCAGCACATCTCTATCAATCATTGAATAACACAAGCTCTTACCTACCGTGTTGTTGTGGAATTTTCAACCTGCCTGCGTAAATTGAAAGAGAAAATGTGTTCTACAGTCCAAATGATAACAAACGTGAGAAAATGATAACATTCGGCAATGCTAACTCATCTGCACCGCTGGAAGATTCAGGTTTGTTGACAGTACATTGGACTTTGGTGTGTGTCTACTCTGCTGTTGTGTTTTGCGAATTCGCGTATTTTTTATCTTGTGGTTTTTAGCTGGTGAAGTGAGAAGTATTTGCGAGAGTGTGTGCAGTGATGGATCGAATGCTACGGTGCAGGCTGGGGGCTCCAACCAGCGCCCCCGTATGGATATCGCATGTGTTCTGGACATCTCGCAAACTTCGAATATGGCTCACAGAAAGAGAGCCTTGGAAGAAGTGAGATTAGCTTCGGAGCTGGTCAATGCCAATGTGCATCATATCCATGTGAGTATGGACTGGTTATTTTATTGCTAAGTTAGAATGCCCAAGTAGAGCACCAATACAAGATTCTAATAAGATTTTGAAGTGGTTGACCAACATTGAATAGAAACATTGTAGTAACTAAGGGTACCAACAATGTGTGGTTTGCCTGTGATTTGAGTGTCCTTTGTTTCTAATAGTACTCAATTATTCATACACTTTGTTGAGTTTCAACAAAGTCGAACCAACATCTAACTCCAATCCCGGAGGTAGGCGTTGCCATCTGTGACACAGTATTTTACTTCTGCAGATTGCATCGCTGCCTATTTTGTTATTTGTCCCTTAATTTGTTCCTGGATAAAGAGAAAATTTTTATGTCTAGTCTAAGGTTGTTGAGTGTTTCATATCCACAATGTCCTTTTACACTTCGACCTACTGCACTTTGTCTGTACGGGTCTGCTTATAATTCTAATATATGTTGATGTACTAATAAGTATTTTTATATTTGTTTTTGTCTCTCTGGAGTCGCTCATCTATTCTATTTTCCAACCATCTGGACACAGCCAACTACTTCTGCTTCTGACTCTTAAACAATTATTTCAGTTTGAAAAGCTAGACTTCGGTGAGACAAATGTGCTAGATACATTCTACAATGCTGATGTAGCACTAGTAGACCTCAGCGTACAGCTGCAACAGAGCTCTTTGCTTTACCACCTTGGAGTCCGAGAGAGCTTCGACATGAAAGAGAATGTTCTCTTATATAATGATGTTGACCCTGATTCTACGTTACGGCTCAAGGTAAGGTTTGAAAAGAATTTAACTGATTATTTACTTGAGTTGTCCTCGCAAGATGGGTTGACAAGAAAGTTAATTCTTTTATGGACATTCTCATAAATCACTAAAATCACACAGCCCGAGTGTGAGATCAAGAAATGGACATTGGTAGAATTGCATCAATCCAGATGCACAGCCATTCACCAAGAAGTTGAAGGTGACAAAAAAGTTGCAGTGCATTCTTAGATGTGAGAAGCACAAAATAAAGGACGTTGGCAAATTCAAAGAAAGCCTATAGCTCCCACTGCTTGTGCTGGGTATACTGAGCAGTGAGCAGTAGGTGATTCGAGGCTAGTGAAATTCTTAAACACAACCAGGCAAAACATAGTTTGTCCAAATCAAAACTTTATTAAGAAAACTAATTCAAAGTCCATCCTATAAATGCATCTACCATTTAAACTTGAACTTTTTCTTAAATACCAAAATATTGTACACCATTACTATATTTATTGAAAAATAGATGTAGACTATGATTCAATTAAGCATGAATACAGCCATTTGATATGTCATCCTGGCATGATTGAGAGTGGACAGGACAATTTGACAAATTGAGAATAATAGGATTTGAATGCCCGCCACAGAATAAACAATATACACTTGACACCAGCTAACATCTGATAGATATTTTAGGAGAATAGAAAATGCAATGGAATTAACTTACTATGAAAATTTATTTGTTTAAAAATAGCATCAGTTAAACAGTTTCCCCACTCTAGAATAAATAAATAAATAATAAATAATGCTGGACAGTTCACACAGCATTATCTAGCCCCAAGCTAAGCAGATCTTGTGTTATGGGTACTTGATAACTGATAAACATAATACAATACACTACATAGATAGATATTTTTTATTATACATAGAAAAACATCCAGAACCCCTGAACAAATATCTGCAGATCGTACAAACATTTGTCCCGAGGCGGGAATCGAACCCTTAAAAAAAAGAAGAATTAGAAGGAACCAACCTATTCTTAATTCAATAGACCCATAACAGTCTTTTACATACTTTTCTGGCACATCAACCCCGAAGCGGGTCTTGGCCTCTGATGACAATAGATTTCCACTGGCTTCTCTGTAGCAAATCAAATCAAATCAAATCAAATCATTTATTTGCCGAATACATTATTACAGGTACATGTCAGATCTTATGACTAGAGTGATGTCAAATGTATTCAACCCGCAAGCAGGTGTGCAAATATTAAATTACAATGATGCAAATCGTTAAAATAATCAATTTTAAAAATAATCTAGAACAATACAGTCGAAGATAAATAGTACTGACTCCATCCAGCCATAATTTAATAATTTAATTTCTTCCAGCAGCTTTGCAAGCTTTGTTTATATAGAAACATTTAAAGGTTATTTCTATCCCATGTTAACTGATTTAGGGATAGAAGGTAGCCTATGATTTAGCATGAAGAGGTAAAAAACATCATATTTATAATATTACAGTGATTAAGTGTGATTGTTGGTTTAAAATTCCAATAGCAATCGCATCACCATTGAGCCCATGGGATAAACCCTACTGCATTCTTAGTTATTCTTTTCATTGATATTATTAACAAATGAGTTTTCCCACACAATAATTACAAATATTTATCAATCATGTTTACTTGTTATTTTTGTGTAATGAGAATCATTCATCATTCTAAGTAGGTACCTAATACCTACTTGTGTGTGAATGTGAATCACCAAAACATTAATTTATTTACCGATTGAAATGTAAGGTACATTTCAATCAGTAAATAAATTAATGTTTTGGTCAAGTGAATACAGCTGCTTTATAAAAGTTTAATGACTAAAATGTACAATTAATTATTTATGAGAGGGATGGTTTTGAAATTGGCTATAATATTACAATAACAAAAAATATTACAATGGATTTTAATTTTTTTTTATCTATGGCTCTTTGACTTTATGAACTTAACTAGCTTCTGCCCGCGGCTTCGTACGCGTTTTTCCGGAATAAAAAGTAGCCTCTATGTTATTCCACGTCCAAATCCTAATTGTGCGAAATTACAACTTGATTCATACCATAGCTTTGGCGTTGTCTTCGGCCTTGACAGCAAAACAAACTTTCGCCTTTATTATATTACGTAGCTTCATTCCTATCCTACTAAACTTAGTAGGATAGGAATGAAGCTACGACAAAAAAAAAATGTTACTTCTTTCTAGAATAATTCTAAACCATTGATAACAGAACTGGCTACATTTTTTTAAATAAAATACTATCCATAAATCAAAGCCTTGATATAAACTAATGTTCTCACACAATATTTTAAATCATCTTTACTCACACAATGTTTATAATTCTACTTCGTTTCCAGATATCTCTTCCAAACTTTCTGTTTGTATCATATAAGTTGACCGACATGGGTACTTGTGTGACCACCAACCCGGCAGCTTCCAAGTTCAAAGGGGGAGATTCTGCGGATCCCAAACAACACCTGACTTTGAGACTGAAGAATATATTGCAGGATGTTGAAGTCCAGACTAAGTGAGTATGAACTGCCTTCCTATCATGTTTTGTCGGGTACAGACCGTGCGAGAGCGAGCGAAGGCTAACGAACGAACGCGAAAAAACCAGTGTGGACGTCATTGTGAAAGCAAGCAAGCCCAAACGTGGGCCTTCGTTCGCCTTCGGCCGTGCTCCGGCGGCTGTCGCTACATCAAAGAATAATGGAACGAACGTACCGATCGTCGAATCCCACTCGTTTGCATTCGCTCGCTCTCGCTTGTTTGGTCTGTACCTACCTTAACTGAACAAGTCTGAGGAAAGCAACAAAGTTTAAGCTAAAGCAGAAAATCCTCAGTATTGATAGTTCGAAAACTCCAAGTGTGGCTATCTACTCCGAAATTTCGCTTGTGAGTGTATTGTGCATTATCCAACCCATCAGGTACCAGGCCATGGCGCTTGAAGCGTAAGAATCGACCTTTCCAACACAGCCCGTGGAGGTTGTTACAGCCGACGAAGAGAACCGCTACCTACGCTACCTTCTGTTTATTTTAAACACACCCTCTGCGATCACGGAGGAGGAAGGAGGTTTTTCCAAAATCACCATGCTTGATTTTGGAAAAACCTCCTTTATGGAAGAGGCATGTCCCGCAGTGGATGTATTTGTGCTGATGAAGCAAGGTACCAGGCCAAAGCCAGTTCATATGCTTGTAGTAGTATTACCTATGGTGGTTGACAACAGTTGCGATTCAGCATCTCATGAGGCGCGTAATAGGCTGTCCTAAAAAATTAGAATTAGTCCGTCTGTTGCCTTTTCACGCCTAAATGGCTGAACGGATGTAAATGAAATTTGGTAGGGAGGTAAACAATATCCCGGGGACTGACGTAGGCTGTTTGAAAGCGCGTGCGAAGTCGCGGGCAGACGCTTCCTCAACCTCGACAACCTGTATTGGTCCACTACTAGACGCAGGACTCCTCCTGATAAGCGCCTTGGCATTTATCACATGGGGGTAATGCCCATAATCCTCACGCTGGACATGCGGGTTGGGGATCGCAGTTCGGTGGTAGAATTGTTCTGCAGGGGGCGCTGCGCCCCCGGTGGATATCCCTTAGTCGCCTCTTACGACACCCGCGGGAATAGTTGGGGTGGTGTAAATTTTAAGCCGGCACCACACAGCGACGCTGGCTTACTATAACTTATTGCTAGATTGCATGTCACGTTTGAGAAGTGACGAGTGTACGTTTGTTATTTAATTTCAATAATATCTTTTGTTACATTCCAGAGCACATCTTCAAGAGAAATTCCTCTCCGATCTTCGCAAAGCCCGCGAAACCTACAACGGTCAAGAACTATCAAACGTTTTACATCTGATGCGCCGACGTTTGGACGACCCGGCCGTTTTATCCGGCGACACGATTCTGAACATGCTGATATCGTATCGTGAGATACAGGATTACGACGCGATCGTGCATGTCGTTGATGATCTGAAGACGATCATGAATCGGAAGAATTATGTGAATATGCCGATTATTAGGTTTATGTACGCATTTGCTATGAACAGGTGAGAATATTAGAATCCCATCACCAGACCAGTCACCAGACAACTCTGCACCAATTCTGTGCCCCTTTCGTCTCTAGAAAGATTTGAATGTGTGATGGATGATAAGATAACACTAGTTAGTTTTTATCTAAAATTTTATTGCACTAACTAAGGTATAAAGGGCGGGCTATGTATGCTGTGTAAGCTATGGATATGCTGTTTCCATGAGTAAAAATAAATAATGCTGGACAATCCAGACAGCATCATCTAGCCCCAAGCTAAGCAGAGCTTGTTAGATGACTGATATACTTAATACGATACAGTACATAGATAGATATTTTTTATCTTCTTATATATAAAAATCAATTGCTGTTCGTTAGTCTCGCTAAAACTCGAGAACGGCTGGACCGATTTCGCTAATTTTGGTCTTGAAATGTTTGTGCAAGTTCAGGGAAGGTTTAAAAGTTGAGAGCGGGACGAAGTTCGCCTGGTCAGCAGTATACATAGAAAATACCCAGAACACCCGGAACAATATATGCAGATCGTACAAACATTTGCCCCAAGGCGGGAATCGAATCCGCAACCTCCTGCATCTTAGGCGGACCTTCGTCCGCTGCGCCACACCGGTCGTCTCCTTAGCTTGGGACTAGATGATGCTTTGTGGATTGTCCAGCATTTTTTCTCTTTTCTTTCTTTCTTTCAATCATTTCTATCTATTCCCACAGGAGAAACAAGGAAGGCGATAGAGAGAACGCACTTAAAGTATGCGTGAAAGCATTGGAAAAGAAGGAAAACAAGTTTCCTGATATGCTTTGTCTCTGCGGACGAATTTATAAGGACAAGTTTGTTGAATCTCAGCACTCGGATAAGGAAAGTCTGAACAATGCTATACACTGGTAAGAAATTGTAAAACTCTTATTGATACATACCTGCCTACCACCGTTAATGTCGATCGGGCGCCAAATGTCTACCAATCAAATTGTTTACTTATAATATGGGTACTCGCCCGCAGTATATTTGGGATACTGCGGCCTCATTACACTAAATCAATGAATCTATGGATGGTCAATTTCGTTTCCATCGAATTGCAATAAATTAGATAGGTAGGTAAACAATGGATGATTGCCAGTCCCAGTCAAATCATCATCATTATCATCAGCCGGTTTACGTCCACTGCTGAACATAGGCCTCCCCCAAACGGCGCCACAAATAGCGGTGCTGAGCCGCAACCATCCATCGACTCCCTGCCACCGCTACAATGTCGTCGGGCGGAAACAAGATGTTTATTATGATTATATCCAATAGCTTGCCAAAGATCGTCAAAGCCTCGCCGATCCGGGACTTACGTCTATGTTCACCAATAGATAATCGGACAATTAGGCTGCTTCGTTGGTTGACGTTTAATCCATGAAAACTTGTGTCAAAAACCTTAAAAGAACTGTTTAAAATTTAGCCATCTGTTGGTGAACTCGGGTCTTAATCTCTCCGTCGAGGAAAGATCACCATGCACGAAAGTGCTCGACTGACTCCCAGTCAGATTGATGCCACTTAAATCATTCGTATGTAGATGAAAATATGCTAATGATGATAATAGGTATAGTCAAATAGAGATACATATAGTTGTTGAAAATTTTTAGGTACAGACAAGGTTTCGAAGTGCAACCGAACGAATATGCCGGCATCAATCTGGCAACTCTTCTAGTCATAGCGGGGAACGATTTCAAAAACTCACAGGAGTTGCAACATATCGGTAAGTTTACCTTTTGATTTTCATACTACTACTGTAGTGGCTTCCCTATGTAACATTTCAGTCCGATCCATTCTGTACTTTTAGGTTAAGGAGTAACAAGCACCCATGATCATATTTCTATACCCTGTGAGTTGAGAAGAGCTAATGATGATAATGATGACCCTCTATTTTCTTATAGTAGACTAAAATAGGGAGCGCGATATTTTAGCGCTGTCTGCAGCTTACATAGCGCGGCCAAGCTAGACAAGTCATATCAAACAAAGTTATTTTGGGCTTATTTTCATTTCATCTAGGCTTTTACTTCCATGCAGGATAGCTTATTTAATCTACAGCAGGCCTAGCACGGGGATAGTTGTCTAGGGGAGAATAGAGAAGACATTGCGTAAATTATTGAAGTTGAAGGAATGAGTTTCAAACATTTTACGCATTCGATGACGATGTGACGTAATTTTCCTCTATTCTACCCTAGACAACAATCCCCGTGCTAGGCCTACAGTACTGAAAAGAAAGAAAAATATTTATAAGACTTAACACAACATACAAACATAAAATGTACGGGTGTAAATTCAGGTGTCGCCAAAACTAAACTAATTTTACTAGACTAAAAATGGCACAGTCCTTTCATAACGATAGAAATAAAGAGGATGACATAATTTTTAGTGCTGTCAAATTAGTTTAGTTTAGATTTGGCGATACCTGAATTGACACCACTGACTCTTTCTGTCTAAATAAAATCTTCAGACATCAAATTATTCTTTATTTTATTTAGTAACCCAACATTATTTTCTTTCAGGTATGGTGCTAAACCACCTAATAGGTAAAAAAGGTAGCCTCTCCTCTCTCAAAGACTACTGGGACGTAGCAACGTTCTTCGAGATATCTGTACTCGCCCAGGATTACGTGAAGGCGATACAAGCGGCCGAATGCATGTTCAAACTAAAACCTCCCAACTGGTACCTCAAGTCTACGATTGGGAATATCGAGCTTATTGATAGGTAAGGTTTCCCGTGTGGTTCTGTATGAATTTGCACCACCCCAGCTATTCCCGCGGGTGTCGTAAGAGGCTAAGGGATATCAACCGGGGGGCGGGTAGCAGCATCTCCTGCGGAACAATTCCACCACCGAACTCCGATCGCCAACCCTGCATGTCCAGTGTGGGACTATAGGACGCATTACCCCCATGAGATTTATCTCAGTCAAAAAGGCGTTTATCAAGGCGAGGCCTGCGTCTAGCTGTGGACCAATATAGGCTGCTGATGATGTTAAGGTTGATAGGTAAGTAAAGTGTTGAGTAACACGTATTCTCACATAATGCGCTTGGTATCGGGAAAGAGGATTTAATGCGTTCACTGCCAAGCTACAGCGATGTGACGAACCGGAGGATAGTGTTTGCATCACCCGCGTCGTCGGTGGCTCACAATGTGACAAAACTACATACTGAAACCATTATTTGACTTCACTGATTATTTAAATAGCTGTGAATTGCCACTAAAACTAAAAGCAGAAGAGATGTGTAAAAACAACAAAAATAATCTCGAATACATGTCGTGAAAGTCATGTGACGCTATTTTGACACCGTGGTTGATACAACCACAGCCAACTTATAATGCATACAGTGGTTCGACGAAGGCGTTTTGACAAGGCAATCGTGCGGGGGCCAAGGGACGGGTCGGGGGGCGGGAAGCTCCCGAGTCACTAAGGCGGTGATGTATGCAACTCGGGAGCGTCCTCCCACGTCTCCTCCCTTTCCCCCGCACGATTCTCCTGTTAAAATGCCGTCGAATGACTGAATGCATAGGTAGGCTGTGATACAACTCTCCCCTTCGCTATGGTGGAAACCGGCTTTAAACTTGAGTTTTCCTATCCATTACACTTGTACGTGCATGAAATCCTTATATTTTCACTTACATACAGTCAAACCAGAAATAATCATCAGTGTTTACCCTCCATACCATGATATTCTTTGTTACTCCACAGATTTAGAAAGAGTGAAGATACATCTCCGGAACAACAAGTATTTTCGTTCTGGATGGAGTATTTTGTGGAAGCAACTAAAAGCAGCTGCGATAATATTATTAGGTTTCCTGTAAGTATCAACTGATTTTTACTCCGTAAATTTAATTAGATCTAAAACGGTCGAACTAGTTTCTTCCGTGGCTCACACGACCTTTTCTGTGAAGAAACGTACTTTACAGTAAAGTGCTCATTTTTTCGATATTTGTTAGTTATGTCTCAACCCGTGCGCAATTTAATTTGTGCCAAGAGTAACACAAGTTTTTTTTTAAATTCTGGTCATATCCACACAACATCACCTGATCCAAAGTAAGCAGAGCTTTTGTTATGGGTCCCAGATGACAGGTAAAAAAAACCTGCTGAAAAGAAGGAATTGAAGATAGAAGGAGGCATTGGCCTCAGTGGTCAATTCCTTCCTTTGTATGATTTATACAAAAGAAAGAATTGAATTGAACCCACCAAGGTCTTCTTAGATCTGTAAATGATGCTGCCCAAGATTTCATTCTGAACCTTTCTATTTATTTCAGGTGATAATACTAGAAACCGCAAAAGTGTACATGCCCTCATATCTGAATGTGAACATGGGTGCAGAGGAGAAGTCTATAGAGATACTGAACATTTGCCTCGAAGCTATCATGGGCAAATGCCGGCAGGTGCACCGATGGTTGTTCACCTCTGACATGATTAGGAGTTACAGGTAATCTTACACTTTTTTTATAATATATAATTGTTATTTATAGATAAATACTAAGAAATCAAATAATATCGCAAATATTTTCGACGACGGGATTTGAAACCGCATCCTTCCCGTACGAGAATGTGCTAACCAACTACACCACGAGGTCAAGTGACGTGGGAGTCGAAAATCTTTGCGGCTTCCTACGGTCTCTAGCGCCGTTAGCTCCACCTACAGGGGAAACATTGAAGTTTATCCAATCCTGTTCAAAGACTAAAGTTACATTTAGTTCGTTTGACGAGAGCTACGCGACACGTAGCTTAATTCTAAGGTTTTTGTTACCATTTTTTTTTACGCACTGCGTAAAAAAAAAAATTGGATTATTATTTCATTTCTTAGAAATTACCTTGAGTGTAGGGTTACGCACTATAGTAACAAAAAACCTATAGATAAATAATTTAAAACCTTTTTCCAAAACAGTTTTTTCGTAACTTAGTTATATAGGGGCCTATGTCCTTTTCATTTAAGTCGAAAAATAACAACTAACAGGCTAAAGGTTTCTTCGTCGCTTGTTTACTTTAGTCTACATACCGAAGCGACAGAAATAAAAAATATCACTTTATTTCCGTGTCAGTGTTTAGTTTTATAATTTGACCTTTTCTAAGTGTTCTTTTATTGTATTTATGGAAATAAAGGGATTTTGATTTTGTCGTAAGTTGCACAAAAAATAACACTGTTTATTTTTTCCTTCCTAAGATCTAGACTAGAATCTTTGGTATGCTTTATGCATGTTTGTCCAGATTAATGCTTACTTGCTTGCTGCTACATCGGCGTTATACTATTTGAGAAGCTGAAGAAAAGCAATTCAACATCAAAAGTTCATCGTCATATTATCCACCCGACAGCACCCACTCCATTCACTTCTGTCATCCAATTTCACTGTCGCCATTTTATGTACGCTGAAAAAATCAAAATGGCGGCTATGTAACTTCTATAGAAGCAAAGGCTTCGTTTTGAACTCACACCCTATTGTACTAATTGTACTTGTGTTTAAATTGTAAATTATCTTTGTTAATTGTATGTGTGTCTGTAGTTCCAAATAAAATTTTTATCTATCTATCTATCACCCTAAAAATGGTGAGATTTCTAATATTGTCTTCATTTTCCAGTCTCTACAAACGCGACGAGCGTTGCCTATTCCTATATGTGAGTGAGAATTCAGATGACTTCCAAATATTCTTGCCGTCACAAGCTTGCAGGCAGCGGCTGCACGACTTGCTGGGCGAATTGACAGCGGATCACGAGAAGGTCACTGACCTGGATACAAGTGTGATGCAAGACCAGTTGAAGGTAAGTTATCAATCATAAACCATAGCTGAGCAGAGCAGAGGTCAATAAGCAAAGTTTAAATCTTTATTAATAATTTCGGACCGGTCTACGGTAGACTCGAACGAAATGCACATCAAATTGAAGAGCGTAAAAAATTAGTCGATCCGAGTCGACAACTTATAGGCGGAAAATTCGGATTATCGAGTAGTTTCAATATGAAAATGAATAAATTGCTAAAAAAATTGTAACGGCGTTGCAAAGTAAACATGTCAATTAAGTATAAACATGTCTATTGTTCGGTCTTGGTACCGTGGACGGAAGAAATCGCTCCCCAGGGATATATATAAATACTCCTTGATCGTAGCTTGGTACATATATAGTGATCTGTGGTTCGGTCTAATTTCTTTGAATGAAAACTCTTTGCTCTTTGATTGAGAAATCATAATATGTATAATAATAGTAATAGTAGTATTTTATTGCACCCGTGCGAAGCCGGGGCGGGTCGCTAGTAATGCTAATAATTGTGTGGTGCCGGCTTAGAATTGGCATTACCCCAACTCTTCCCGCGGGTGTTGTAAGAGGCGACTAAGGGATATCCACCGGAGGCGGCAAGCAGCGCCCCTTGCAGAGCAATTCTACCACCGAACTGCGATCCCCAACCTGCATGCCCAGCGTGAGAATTATGGGCATTGGCCCCCCATGAGATAAAAGCCAATAAGGCGCTTATCAGGGGGAGACCTGCGTCCAGCAGTGGACCAATATATGCTGTTGAGGTTGAGGAGGAATTAGAGACACAAATTAGAACTAGTGTTTACAATATTAATTAAAACAGTTGAGCTAACTGCAGACTGTTTTCTGCGGAATTTGCAGACATGGCCAGTCCAACTCCATTGCATTTTCGCAAGTTTTAAAACTACACTAACGAGTAATTTTATTTTCAGTTTGAATACGAATTAGATGACTGCAACAAGCGAGTGGTCCTTGGCAAAGGCACGTACGGTGTTGTATACGCCGCCCGCGATCTGAACACGCAAGTGAGGATAGCTGTGAAGGAAATACCGGAGAGGAATCTCGGGGATGTACAGCCGTTACATGAAGAGATCTTACTGCATTCTCAGTTGAGGCATAGGAATATTGTGCAGGTTAGTTATGTGACGGACAATAAATGCGTCACTTAGTAAAATTAAGGTAATTTAGGTAAATGGATTCGGCAAAAATTGATATGACTATTTCATATCGTGGATCATGATTAACTGTAAGATTTGTCTTAGTCAAGTCAGTTGTACTCAGAAACGAGAAAAGGTCAATACGTACACACCTTAGAGAGTTTACTAAGCTGCGGAATTTCTATACTAATATTATAAAGAGGAAAGATTTGATTGTTTGTTTGTATTGAATAGGCTCCGAAACTACTGGACCGATTGGAAAAATTCTTTCACCGTTAGGAAGCTTACTTTTCAGGGAGTGACATAGGCTATATTTTATCCCGGAATTCCTACGGGAACGGGAACTACACGGGTAAAACCGCGAGGCGATCGTCTAGTCTAGCAATATTTTCCTACATCGATAAACTAATTTATTTGTAAGGTTTAAAATTCCGTCACGGAATATTCTTTAATTTGTCAACAAGATACTGAACCTTAATGTTTTCCAGTACCTAGGTTCAATATCAGAGGACAACTACTTCAAGATATTCATGGAGCAAGTTCCGGGAGGCTCGCTGTCAGCGCTGCTGCGCTCCAAGTGGGGCCCGCTGAAGGAAAACGAGGCGACCATCGCTTACTACACTAAGCAGATATTGGAAGGTAAATTCGCTCGCTCGCTGTGCCCACAACTAGGCTACACAAAATTAATGTATCTTTTAAAGGGCAAGGTATACGCTTCTACAACAAAACTCCTAGTGAGTAAATAAATTCAAACAAATTGTCAAAACCTTGCTGTGCAATAAGGCTCACTATAAAATATCAGATTATCTAGAGGATAAAATAGCTTGAGACGGATTTTTCTCCATATCGAAAAATAACAACTAACAGGGTAAAGGTTTCTTCGTCGGTTCTTTACTTTAGTCTACATACCGAAGCGAAAGAAATAAAAAAATATCACTTTATTTCCGTGTCAGTGTTTAGTTTTATAATTTGACCTTTTCTAAGTGTACGTTTATTGTATTTATGGAAATAAAGAGTTTTTAATTGTGATTTGATTTTGAAATTGTCTTACATGGATGTTTTGATGATTGCACAATACACACATGTGAGATATAAGTACTTAGTTTTATTGATCAAGCGTTTGGCCACCAACTCACTTAAAGTAAGTGAAGATGTGGCCTAAGATGGAGCACGCTTTTCCAGAATGAACTTATTTGCCCTGGATTTGAAGACTCCAAGATTGTACTCTAACGGGAAAACAGACGCGGGAAGCTAATTCTACTCTTTCTCCGTGCTTATTATAAAAGTAGAGCAGACTTTTTAATAATTTAAGGTCCTAGATTAATGGATCTTGGGCAATGCCTTCCTTCCTTGACTCCTTTTATATTTAGTCCGCAAGCCAATGATACTGCAAATAGGATTAAAATGTAGTAGTATCAAAAACCGCATTCTCTTTCCAGGCCTCAAATACCTCCACGACCAGAAAATAGTTCACCGCGATATAAAAGGCGACAACGTTCTAGTGAATACATACAGCGGTGTAGTAAAGATCTCTGATTTCGGAACGAGCAAGCGACTGGCTGGGCTCTGCCCCTCCACTGAGACATTCGCTGGGACGCTGCAGTATATGGCGCCGGAGGTTATTGATAAAGGGCAGAGGGGTTATGGTGCTCCTGTGAGTAAATTTCTTTATTTTTCCCGTACACAAACTACACATTGCAACACACCACACAGGGTTAACAATTGCTAAGGTTACGCATTGAAAGCGAATCGAAGGGAATATAATACTCTCGACTGTTTTATCTTGAAATAAATGTGTGCCTTACGTTGTGCAGATGGGGTTCAATATCTATCAAAGTCTTCAAAAATTCTTTCGATTCTCTGTCAATTTGCCTTGAACCTAAGTCGTATAAAAAAGCAGAGATACTATAGGAAATAAAACGTCAAGTGCGAGTCGGACTCGCGCACTAAGGGTTCCGTTTAATTATAAGACCTTGTTTCCTGCCAAATATTATGATTCTAGGTCAACATACCCAGTATATTTTGGTAAAATACGATTAATAATTTTGACCACCGCGGCCAGTCTCATAGGAGACTAGCCAGATGCGCAGGGCATTTTATAGTGCACAAATTCGTGCGCAAACACAGGTTCACTCTCTATTTCTTCATTCTCATAATCCGATGGGACGAAAGAACGACACGACCGGGGAGGAGTCCGGCGCAGAACCAGCGGCTTAATGTGCTTTCCGAAGCACGATTACCCTATGTAACTCTATGGGCGACAACGTTTTAGTAAACACGTAGAGTGGTGTAGTCGATATCTCGGATTCGGGACAAGCAAGCGACTGGCGCTCTGCCCCTCCACTGAGACATTCGCTGGGACGCTGCAGTATATGGCGCCGGAGATTATTAATAAAGGGCAGAGGGGTATGGTCCGCCGGTCGTAGATACTCCGTTTATGTTTATCAAAGAAAAATAAATGGAAGCAAAGAGCGCAGATTTAAATTTTTTTAGGCACTTTTGTGTTCTTATTTTACTACCTTTATCGACTTAGCATACCTATATAGGCTGCTGTTTCCCTTAACGCCTTTACTGCTTTACTACACGTGACTGTGCTCATGTGCGGCTCCATCATGGGCACTCAATATGTTAAATGTGAAAACACATTAGCTATTTACATCTCTGCGATTAAAATCACATCGCAATGTATTTTTTTTTCTTGTTTTGCAGGCTGATATTTGGTCGCTGGGTTGTACGGTTGTCGAAATGGCCACAGGAAATCCACCTTTCATAGAACTTGGTTCTCCTCAGGCTGCAGTATTCAAGGTGTCTTATTTTATCTTTACTAGCATCTATTCTTCTTTCTGTGAGCAAATTTTTTTTATGCGGCCCTGAACCCACTTTGGGCCCCTGAGCCAATGAAAACATAAATAAACATGCTTACATTTTTGTGTAGCATTTGGTTTTGCGCCTCTATCGAACTTCAAAAGAAACGAAACAAGCCAATGAAAACATAAATAAACATGCTTACATTTTTGTGTAGCATTTGGTTTTTCACCTCTATTGAACTTCAAAAGAAACCTAATTGGAATGCATGAAAACTACGATAGTTTTTTGGTAACATAATGGAATGGTTGACATTTGTGTCAAAATCTACCAAGCAGGAATTTTCTAAAAAAATCTCTGCAGAAAAATACTACGCTTTTCGTTCCTCATCTCCCCTCAACAGCCTATATTTGTCCACTGCTGGACGCCGCAGGCCTCCCCCTGATAAGCGCCCTATTGGCTTTTATCCGAAGAGTTGGGGTGGTGCAAATTCTAAGCAAGCACCACACAGCTTTTTGTTCTACCGAAATATAATTCTAATCATTTTATTCAGGTTGGATATTACAAAATCCACCCTGAGATCCCGAGCGAGCTAACTCCACGGGCAAAGAGCTTTATCTTGAGGTGCTTCATCCCGGAACCGGAGGAACGCGCCACCGCGGCAGAGTTATTGGAAGATCCATTCTTATGCGAGTATGTATTGAATATTTGATTTTATTATGCACATTTGGGGCTTTGCAGAAAATTCGACTAAAATCCTTCCGATTAGTAACAATTCCACTAAAGCAATGCAACAACAAAAAAAAATCCCCCCCCCCCCCCCGCATCGCGGGGATTGAGCGGGCTTCGTTAGGAGTAAGTTCATGTTTAATTCAAGTTCGAATTGCCTTAGTCGAATTGTTACTAGTCGAAATGTTTTTAGTCGAATTGATTTTTAGCCGAATTCTATTAGACAAATTGTTTTAGTAGAATTTTCCGTAGACGCATTAGAAGGCGGTGTTAAACCAATAACAGGGGCTAAAAATAGTCACCATAAGCCTATATTTGTCCATTGCTGGACATAGGCCTCCTAATGAGCGCCATTTTGTGGCTTTAATCATCATGGGGGTAATGCTCATAATCCCCGCGCTGGGCATGCGGCTTCGGGATCGCAGTTCGATAGTAGAATTGTTCTGTAGGCTGCTGCATGCCTCCCGGTGTGTGACCTTAGTCGCCTCTTACGACACACACGGGAAGAGTTGCGGTGGCGCAAATTTTAAGCCGTCACCACGCGACCACGGCTACACGCCAAAAATGAGTAAATATCGTTTAATTTAGCTGAAACAAAATAAAGATAACGTAATCTGCGATAGCAAAACATCACCTCACCTCGCAGGGCACACGCGTTAGGAACGTACCCTACGATGCGTTGCCTTGCGTCCGCATTTGACTAAAGTGCTTGTGGCTTGATTACCAAAGAATCAAAACGGCGGAGCATGTGGCCGGGATGTATCGAAGTTACAAAGATGTTCTAATAAGTGGCGCTGTACTGTATGCTCTCTTGCATATTACTGCACTTTGCTGAGCTATTCTGCTCGTCATACCGAAAATCTTCATCAGATCTTTACCAAATTTTTATGAGAACGATAAACATTACTACCCTTCAATTAAAAATATGTATAATCATCGAAATTAGATTTTTTTATTTATTATAAACGTTTGTTTATAGAAATAAATGTTTTTCTCACAGAAAAAAGAAACCAACCAGCCGTCTGGGAAGCAGCATGGACTACAGCCGCAGTATATCCGTCCCCGCTGACAAAGCTCGCCCGGTCGCGCATAAGAAGATATCGGAGCCTAGCATGGCGGGCGCTTTGCCTAGCAGTCCGGAGATCGAGTAAGTGGGGTAGTGTGGGGGCTTTGGTTGAGGCAAAACCTGTGATACTATGAGGGTAGTGTGATCAAGCGTTGTTGGTTGAACTAAAAAGTTGACCCAAAAGATGAAAGCAAAAGTCGAAATTTTTTCTTGTGCAAACCGGACACTTAGAAATGAATAATAAATAAATAATGCTGGCAAATTAACACAGCGTCATATATATTGTGTTATGGGTTCTAGATATCTGATATACTTAATACAGTATTTTTATTATTCATAGAAAACACCCACGCCTGCGTCGCAGGCGGTACTTCGCCCTATGCGCTACAGAGGTCGTAAAAATTTCCAAATAATTGAAAACAAAATAATACAGAACTAAGTTCATCATTCTATTACTTATTTATTTCCATTAGATACTTGATTATCTCTTGGGACTGTCAAATATACATGCACACTGCCTTAAGCAGCTTGAATAATTAAAAAGTTTCGTTAATGTTGGTACCTGAATAATTGCACTGATAAAAGGAAGAGTCTGAACGGCAGTTTTCTTTGTAATACCCAAGAATTTTTAGTATACACTAATATAAACAAAGTTATTACGAGATTTTTTTATAGTAACAGTCGCTAAAGGTCCCTCTCACCAAACGCTTTGTAGCTTTACAGGATTTGCCTCAATCAAAGAACTTTTAAACAATTAGGATTCTAAAAGCACAATAGAATTGCTTTTCTTAGTTGAAAGCATGGACTCCAAACTTAAAAGTTTAATTTTTCTTTTATATTTTCCGTACCTTACGCATGGCATTTGTACTTTACAAGAGTTTTGTGTGATGTTCTCATACATACCATGACATGGTCGGTGAAAGGGAGCTTCATAACGAGCCTAGAACAGACAAAATGAACTATGAACAAATAATATTATACTGGACATTTATATACAGCTTCATCTAGCTCCAAAGTGAGCAAATCCCTGAGTTTGGTTACTTGAGTGTTGAGATGTCATTTCAAGACGTTCCATTTTTGTATGTAAGCGCCTCTACCGTGCGAACAGAGAACTACAAATCCCGCACAAAAATAGAACGTCTCCGATACTATTGAGTTATCAAATTCATGGCTCTAAACTTCTGTTTTACAAAAACAAGGGAATTGAATTATTTATCTATCTTCCACAAAACATTTAACAGTTTAGTTTACTAGGAAAGTCGAAGCCAGTTTTAATCGTAACCTTCTCCCACTACCATTTGGTAATAATTTATCTCAAGCGTTCGACAAGACAAAAAGCTTGATGCTTGAGAAAAGTAAGGTTTTTTTGAGTAAAGTTGAAATTATTTGTTCGTTGGTTTGTCTGTCTTGGCAGAAGATACTGAAATAACATTGTGTTTTTGAGTTTTACATGAAACCGATTGGCATAACTCATCCGTTACCACCGTTGATCACCGAGGCAGGTGTGTCTAGTATCGAAATATGTAAATTTATTCGAGAAAAAAAGGATAAAACTGTGTTTTTGTAGTGAAATTGGTTTAATGCATATTATTACTGCTAATTTGGTGCAAATTTTATATTCAAGTTCCACTAAAAACCTAACGATTGTTTTCGGATTAATTTTAACAATTCTAATACTAATAGAATCCAGTCGTAGTCCTAATACAAACTGCCGTGCCTTGGCTATGAAATCAAGTAATTGTTTAACACAATTTCCAGCTTCGCTACATATCATATACCAGTGAAAAAACCCTATACCGAGTGGAATTTGAAATTCAACCTACGGCTACTAAAAGTTTTATTAAGTAAAAAAAAGAAATTGATCTGAACTCCGTACAAAATGTATGGGAAAAGTTTTCAGCGTTTTCTGACTTTTCTAGTACTCAAACCTTAGTTTGTCCCGAAGAACTTTTTGATCAGTATAAGAAACAGGATCGATTGTCATCAATTTTTTTTGTGAAAAACGCCCATTTTCTTGAAATCTGTAGCTTTTTTCGAAAATTTGTGAATGGGGATGATATTTTTTTCTAAAAAGGATGGGTAGTTCCAACCATTTTCATGTAGCTTCAACGGTTAAGCTACCTGCCCTTACTACCCCGTCCAAAAATTCCACCCTGTATATGTTACAAATCTACACTACATCGCATCACTTATTTTTCCACATATAAATTTTTATCAAATTGCGAAAGGCGCGGCCAGGATGAGATGGCGCGACGAGGTCGACGCACATCTTCTATCCTGCTCTGTTGCCACGTTAGATCGTGCGTAATGGAATGAGAAAAGGAAGGCTTCTGTTCAGCAGTGAACATCAGTGAATAATCAGATTACAGATATCAATAACTTTATTTCTTTAGGCTTACAAAATAAGCACTTAGACAAGTCAGCAATTTTCTTTTCACTCCTATGGCTCAGCGACCCGTAAATATAGCCCGACCTATATTTTTCCGACAGTCAGGTCAACTTGGATCTTCTAGATTATATTGATACATAAGGACCCTCGTGAAATCCTCCAGAATAATGATAAATTTGATTTTATTGTACCGTTAACCCCTTGAAAGCACAAAACCACAATTTCACTACAACTACACCTAACAAAATGTAATAACCTGTCGATTGCTTTGCACCTGAACGTTGTTTTCAAGGGTGAAGACTGTGCGCTCTAACCCGACCATCACTCGGACCGCCTCCTCGATGCTCTCGCCGATACTGATATATCCGCCGGACTATTCGAATAGCAGGTAAATTTGTTAACTTCATAGAATACCATATTGATGTTTAAAGCGAATCTTATATTTTTTATCGAGAATGTAAAAGTTCAAGGTCCATTCTCAGTTTAGCGTTCCTCTAAATGTGATGTGAAGTCTATGTACTGAATCTTTCAACTTGATTTTTACTGTTTCTTCTATATTCCTATTTATGCTAAGTTCGAGTTGAAATGTACTATGTTTAACGTCAAAAAATTCTATTGTAGGCGTTTATTTATAAATCATATTTTAATCAGGTTAGTTCGTCACGTTTAGGAGTTCGTATTATGTTAGATTTATTATGGCACAGAAATATAGCATTCTATGAGAAACCACAATGCACATAATCACGTAGCACATTGCTAGCATTTCATGCACCGCACACCTGCTTTTAGATTCACCATTTCACAAATTTACGTACAATTCCCGTTAGTTACGCACACAGTTCGTATTTTACATGCAAAGTTCGTATTTTACGTACAAGGTTTGTGTTTTACGTACGGGGCTTTTGAAAACCATTATGAAGTGAAATTTTCGTGTATCGCTCAAGTTTCTAACCTTCCTAATGCTGTCTAACCTGTCTAATGCTTTGTTTGTGTTACTTCTGATATTATTTCGTGGTATTTATGTATTGCCTGTTTTAGTACGATGCCTAATACGCCGTCGACTGACGAAATGGATGCGGGTGATACTTTGTTGAATAGAAGAAGTTCTTCGGGAGGACTACTCTCGCCTGAGGTTTGTGAATTTTTTTCATACCTTCTACGTCTTTTCCCTGATGAAATGTTTTCAATACTGTCGTGGGTGGCCCATCACTGCAGCCAGCTTTTTCCGTACGATTTTACACCATAGATACTCCGAATGTAACGCACATAATTACTTATACTGCTGTTGACATGTTGATATCAAGTGTGGTGCGGGTCTTGCGGTGACCTTGTATATTGGGCTTCCTTTCGGTACTAGTACAGTATTATAATATCTGTGCTTTCGGTCTCTTTTCTCCGAATTCACTGACTAGCTTTCAGATGAACAATTAATGAAATTCTTCTGGAATTTTAAGTTGCCTAGTTACACTTTGTTCCTGTATTCTGAAAGATGTAAATTTAAGCGTAGATAGCGCTAATTCTTCAAGTGAACGGTCATTTTTATTTCAGTCTACATATAAGAAAATGAACTCTACCTTGTTACTGTTATTAACTTAAATCAGTTTATGTTTATTCCGAGTTTTTTCATAAATATTTTTCGTATTTACAGGTTGACATGACAAGCGTACCGAGATCGTCAATAGACCTGGAATCTGATGGATTTTACCTGCTGAAGAAGGATTCGCAGCGCCGTCTCACTCTTTCACGCGTGCTAGAACAGGATAGCGAGAAAATCTGCTCGAAATGGATGCTCAGCGTTCAACAAGACTTTGGCAATACTGTTTTGACGATGGTTTGCAATATTTTTGTTTGTTTTTACCACTTTTCATCAATAAATGTAAGGTCCTATACATATCTTAAAACAAGATTTTTCCTAATATGAAAATATAAATCTCATATAAAACCCTAATCGCATATAAAACCCTTGTTCCCCAAGATACCTAAAATAAGTTACTTATCACACTAATATTATAAATGCGAAAGTTTGGATGGATGGATGGATGTTTGTTATGTCTTCACGCCAAAATTACTGAACAGATTGAGCTGAAATTTTGCATCGGTGTGGCTCTAATCCTGGAATAAAACATAGGCTACTTTTTATTCCCTAAATCAGTTCCCATGGGATAGAAATTACCGTTGAACGTTTCCATAGAAACAACGCGTGCGAAGCAGCGGGCAGAGGCTAGTGCACAATAAATTTACATATACTTAATACCGGTTACTCAGAAAATATTCCGGATATATCAATGAATATAGGGCTAGATGAAAATAGGTGCATCCTGAAATCTGTAGTAGTTATCGTACCTAGAATTGTAGCTCTGTATTATCATTAGATCAATCAAACTATTATCCCTATATTTTACAGAACCATCTAGAAACTCTCCGCTGCGCACTAAAAGGCTACATAATGGACCAGAACCGCTCCGTCATAGAGCAAGCCATCACAACTCTTCGTGAGGAACTAGACTTTGACTCCAACGCTATCAACGAACTGCATTCTGCTATCTACATGTTTCAAGAGGCAGTGAATGTAGTGTTGAGAATGCACAGTATTAAACCGCATTGGATGTTCGCGCTGGATAATCTTGTGAGGAATGCTGTGCAAGCGGCTATAACTGTGTTGTCACCAGGTTAGTAAACGTAAATGCGATTCAGCGTAACCAATCTGAACGTGACGGTCGAGTTCTATTCATGGTTCAGGAAGTTCGTTTATAGTGTATAGTTTTTAGGTGAGACCTTATTTTGGTGGGCAAAAGCTTTGCTTAAAGCCTATCAATTACCGTAATCTTTGGCACTTCAAATTCATCTTGTCTACACAGATTCTGTTATAAATGACATGTAACAATTGCCTAAAACGGAACAGATTTTTGCTACTTCTTTCAGTTTTGGAATCGATAACTGAATAGGCCAGCTAGCTCCTTTGATTGTTCAGTTACACTTGTATGGAGAAGCTGAGTGACTGAAGAAGACTCAGTCTGTAAGTTAAGACGTGCAATAGATTTAAATCTCGCAGGCTTCGACTCTAAAGCCCTATATACCTCACTACGCAGTAGTCCCAACTTTTCCCGCGGGTGTCGTAAGAGACGACTGAGGGATATCCACCGGGGGCGGGCAGCAGCGCCCCCTGCAGAACAATTCTACCACCGAACTGCGATCCCCAACCCGCATGCTTAGCGTGGGGATTATGGGCATTACCCCCCATGAGATAAAAGCCAACAAGGCCCTTATCAGACGGAGGCCTGCGTCCAGCAGTGGACCAATACAGGCTGTTGAGGTTGAGGAGAAACTAGTCTTCTTCAGTCTATAAGTTAAGACACGCAATAGATTTAAATCTCGCAGGCTTCGACTCTAAGGTCCCATAAACCTGTCACCTGACAGCTTCAAGCTGCACGCTCTATTCCTATCTTCATCTCCAGAACTGGGCGCAAACTTAGCCGGACAAGACTCTCGCCGCGGCGGCGGCAGTGGCGCTGGCAGCGGTGGCGAAGCAGCCACACCTTCTGCACTGTCAACCGCCACGTCCACTCGAGACCATCAACTGCACCAGTTGAGGCAGGAGAATCACAAGTAAGTGTTTACATACTTCTTTATAGCGGTTTCGCACTGTGTCCCGATCCGAATCCGTGAAAATACAAGATGTCGTAGACTTTTTGACTGATATTTAATTCTTAACTTTATACTCGTATTAAGTACCTGGTGGAAATAGAATTCGGTTGTTTAGAAATTTGCAATACCTCTTTCCTTTTCCCTCCTATCCACTCACATGCACGTGAAATCGCGTCGTCTCGCTCCGACGACGTCAACGCATTGATTCGAATGACAATGGATCACTAAGCAGTTGCCTACGCGCCGAGCTCCGACCCATACATCGGCCGCATAATTTTCGTGTCGTGAACTTTATTGGAATACCCTGGATACTTACGTATTTTACTTCAAAAACAAGTGTTACCTAACACCTAACTTTAGTGCTGTGCATCACAGTGCTGTATGAGACATTGTGTTTCACCAACTCCGCCGCCGCCACCGCCGTCGCCTCCGCCACGCCGCTGTCGCCGCTATCCTGAAGAAGGTACGTGCATGTGTTCCTGCTCCATCTGCTGTGATTCTTTTCTTCCACTCCATCTATCACAGCAGAATCCCTTCCCGAGAATATTTGCAAGGTGCTTTCAACAACCGCCCTACAGTCCACAGAATTTAGATCTATACGCATCCGCCCCTTTTATGTGTGGTTAGCATAGAACCAGCTGTAGAAATAACCACCAGTACCTACATAGTAAAATAACTTAAATCTTCCGACTGGTGTTGATATGGATCAGTTGAGCTATCTGTAGACTGTTTGCAACAGTCGGCAGTTAGCTCAATTGTTTCAATTGTAAATACTAGTATAATTTTCTTTGTGAATAAATGTCGTGATTAGCCACTTAAATCTTACTCTAGAATATATCGTTATGATAATTTAATGAAGCTTGTGTAATATTGATTATTACTCGACATGGGTATGTAACTATTTCTAGCATAATAATGTACTTAATCCAGCTTATATTTTAATATTATAACCTACAGTAATTACTATAATTGACCGTATGATTACATCAATGAAAAAATTACAAATTACCGCTAATAACAGGTGACGTCAGATAAAAACACCGCACAAATCAAAAACTGACCCCGCGCGGAGTAGGAAATCCCCGCGTAACCGCCTGAACCTAGATCTGAATTAATTAAGTAAGGGGAATTATAAAACGATAAAACGAAGCAATTCGACCTTGAGTTGACCCGACCTGAGGCGTCCCACCCCCGCGTCAACATTAACTTACTCCTAACGAAGCGTATCGTGGCGACTCTTAAAACCAGCGAGCCATAATATGGCTCTGGGTGTCGTATAAAAAAGCAACATAATATTATGTTGACACAAAAAATTTTATACGACTTCTCATTTTGTATTTTAAGAAGGTAACTAAAATTAATGTTTGGAAGTTGCTGTTCTGTTGATTTTTCGTCACGCACAGTCAGTCGCTCACTTAGTTATACTATATCATAAATTAATTATTTTTGTCACTTAAAACTTTAATTAACAGTCACTCGTATAAATACTACCCATTAATTAGTAACTACATAGTTACTTTACACGCACGTAAATATACCAGGTGGTGCCAATCGAACAGCCTTGTTTTGCCTACATTTATGTCTAGGACTTCTGTGCTTAGGTTTTGGTCGTTGTTTACTTCTACTATTCTACTATTTACTACCCTTTCTTCTTGTGAATGACTGCCCAGCCAGTTCAGCTATAAACTGTTGCTTGCGGCAAAACGAAAGTATCCGCCTAGCCACAAACATAGACAGATTTAAGCACTAGTTTCCCGCGGCTTCGCAGGCGTTGGTTCCATGGAAACATTTAAAGGTTTTTTTCTATCCCATGGGTACTAATTAATGGGATAAAAAATTTGCCAATGTTTGCTTCCAAGCTTAAAGCTATCTAAGGAAGCACTGAAATATTGCATAGCCTCTAGGCAATATTTCAGTTCAGTAGTTGTGGCGTGAAGAGGTAACAAACATCTAAATATCCAAACATCCATACAAACATGAAAAAGTATGGATGGATGTTTAGATTATAATATTAGTGTGATGTGATTGTTGGTTATTATGCATGCACCTAGGACCACCATTCATGCACTAATGTTTAGAGTAATAAAAGCAAAATTCCCGGATAGGTAGGTACATCTTATTGACCGCCTCGTCCTTACTGTATTTCTGTGGACGTGTTCCGCTTGATAATTTATTGTTTTTCTAGGCTACACCAAGAGTTGCTGGAAAGCTACCAGCAATACCAAGCGCTGCTTAGAACGATGTTGGAGGAACAGAGAACGCAAACTCAGATTATACGGGATTTCGTTGAACGGAGACCTAGGTGAGATACGTTACACCAAACCGCTTCTTACAGTTATTAAACAAGTACTTCAAAGGACTCGAAAGGTTTATTTATTTATTATTAGTATTATTTAACGGGTATTTTATTTTTCCCGACGTTTCAACAGGTTTGCACACTGTCGTGGTCACGGATGGCATCATGGATGACATCCCGTGACCACGACTAAAATAAAATAGGTAAATAAACGCAATAAATATCCGTTAAATAATACTAATACTCATGTGATCAGGTCGCGTAAGTTTGAAAACTCATTGGTAGCTTTTTATACGAAAAACAAACGGCCAAAACTGAAAGGCATACCGTGAGGTACTTTACGTACTTTACGTGTCTCAGACCCAAAATGGGTAATGGTATAAGACATCCCGGGGCGTTTCGGTTAAGAGCTATATCTCGTCAGATAGAAGCATCGAGTTCGCGGAGCCTGGTGTTTTTTTTCTTGCAAATTAAGTTTAACCTCATTTTTCAATAAATATAATATTTTTGGATATTGATAAGCTCGATTAATCAATACTAGCGTCTGCCCGCGGCCTCGCACGCATTTTTTGGAATAATAAGTATATATGTTATCCCAGCTCCAGATCTTTATGTGTGCAAAATTTCAGCCCGATCCGTTCAGTAGTTTTGGCATTGTCTTCGGCCAAAGATCTTCACAACGGCACAAACTTTCGGCTTTATAATATTAGTAGGATATTCCCTTTCAAATTGTAAAGAATGACTTCTCTCCAGAAGCACAACCTCAGAAGAATCCCCCGATCCCTCCGAAGAATCCCGCCTCCGCGATTGGACAGACGCGCGAGGGATTCCCGCAAGCGCAACCCGCGCGCTCATGGCAGAATATTACACTTTAGACGACGTACTCAACCATGCGCAGAGAGAGGATATAACTAGACTTAATCTCAAGTAAGTGTACCTATTTATCGAATAATTTGATCAGAATTCGAATTCCTTGATTATTCGATCGGAGTTACCCTTCCAACTAACCCGACAGTTTAAACTGGCCAGAAATTTCGACGACCTGGTGCAGTATGGTTCGATAAACGCCTCGGACGAAACTAATGTTTTATGATCTGCGGTTGTTATGAAAAAGTATTATATTTACATTTAAAGTGCTTTATTTCCATAACACCAAACAGGACACTTGATACGTCAGATACCTCAAATTTAATTAAATAAGTACAGACCACCTACGTATTATGTGACCACTACATTACATTTAGACTGTGAATGTCGACCTCATTTAGTAGTAAACTGCACAATAACAATGATATAAGTGACAAAGAAACTCAGTACGATTCCGATCATATCCGCGTTGAGAGGCAGGATGTAACACAAGCTGAAACGGCAGTCGCGAGTTTCAACGTACTGGATGAAACGGTTGATCTCGTTGTATGAGGCTTCGTCTGAAAGGATACAAAATTTTTAGTGCGAAGTACCAACATAATTGACGACCTCTGTGGCGAAGCGGGCAAAGGTCCGCTTGCGACGTAGGCGGTTGCTGGTTCGATTCACGCCTCGGGACAAATGTTTGTACGATCTGCAGATCAGTTCAAGGTGTTCTGGATGTTTTCTATGTATAATAAAAAAAAAACTATGTAGTGTGTGTATTGTATTAATAGTATATCAGTTATCTAGTACCCATAACCCAAGCTCTGCTTAGCTTTGGGGCTAGATAATGCTGTGTGAATTGTCCAGCATTTTTTATTTATTATTTAATTTAATGAAATGATTTGAGCGTCGCCTTTTCGATAATTTTGACAATACGTCCGATAAAGAATGGCATGGTAGTGTGTGAGATTTCACATTTCTTTTTTGACGAATTCTTTTTTGACGAATTTATTTATTAGGTTAACTGTAAACTGTTTTAAAAATCAGAAAAGTCGGATAGATAATCATTTACTTGCTATAGAAATACACAAAACATCTGTAGGTAGAGGTTAAATCTTCGAGAGCAACCTTTTCTTTTGAGGTTAGAAGATTGTATTCGTACGAAAGTATAGGTTTTTAAAGAATAAATAAAACGTCAAGTGCGAGTCTTGCGCACTAAGGGTTCTGTAAGACCTTGTGTCTTGCCAAATTATCATGTTTCTAAGTCAACGGGAAGTACCCTATAGGTTTTGGTCCATGGCGGAAATCAAAAGTTTTTTTTTGTGAACACTAAACCTTTACTGTTTTTGGATTTTTTCCTTTTATTGTGCTATAAGACCTTGCTGCTCACCAAATTTCATGATTCTAAGTCTACGGGAAGTACCCTATAGGTTTTGTTTGCATGTGGTCCTTGGAAATTTCGAAATATTCGGACATAAACGGCTGTAACTTTTGAGTGCGTTGACTTTAAAAGTTTTATTCATATCGCGGCTCCAAGAGGTTACGGACTTGAGTATTTGACGTTAATTTCAACTCGATACGTCCACGCGTTCCTGAGAAATGGAGGTTGACAGACGGACAACAAAGTGATCCTATAAGGGTTCCTTTTTTCCTTTTGAGGTACGGAACCCTAAAAAAGGATACCGTAATACGTTTTTTTCGAATTCACAGTCCGTTTAGAAAATTACATTGACAAAGCCAGTTTGTAAAATAGGTAACTTACCTCGAGACTCAAGAAGTAAATTGTGAAGAGCAATTTTTATTCTATCTGCCTCTATGGCTAACATTCCAGCAAAAATTGCTGGTATGATGGTCCATGTTAGCAGTTCAATAATATGCACGTAATTATTCAATAGTTCAATCTGTAAAAAAAATATAAAACTTATGAGTAGCCTAATTTTTTTTGGCGACCCAATTCGTCCACTGCTGGGCTTAGCTTTCCCTAAATCCTTCCGCTTGTGTATAGTAAGTCTACTAAAATTTAACACGGATGAAATGGGCACTATAAGTAATCATGTAGGCGGGTTACAATTACTTAAATTTTCTTAGGTACAATTGCGGTCATAATTGTATTGTATTTCTTTATTAATCAAAATTCTATTCTTATTTCTACGACACTTTAAACCATTTTTGTCTAGTGTCGACAATTATTATTGGAGACATACCTTTAAAGATCACACTCGCTTGAAGGTTACTACGACTTAAAGTAGTAAATATCATCGAATTCCAAATTTCAGCCCAACCAAATTGTTTCGTACACGGCATGCATAAGCGAAATATTATAGACACACTAGCTTCTGCCCGCGGCTTCGCACGCACTACTAATAAATTAAAAATTAATTAAAAAAACATTGTCCAGCGGACAAAATTGTGAATCTAAACCATTCCCAGATCCCCTTGAACACACACAAAAAATTTCATCAAAATCGGTCCAGTCGTTTGAGAGAAGTTCAGTGACATACACACTCACAGAAGAATTATATATATAAAGATAGGAAAAATTGTTTTAATATTTATAATAGTGTTCAAATAAATTTAGTTATATATTTTTGCTGTTTTATTTCCTAAGGAAATAGATAATATATTAAGCCTCAAAATCAGGGTAATTACATATTAAGTGTAAATTAACTTGTGGATTTGAACCTAGGACCCAAATAATAATAAATTAGAAAAAGGTCGTAAGCACCCCGAATGGCTGCAAGACAATGTGTTTAGAATGTAGGTCACCACTTCTAACCGCCACTGTACATATAATTGAACTAAATTACATATCAATCGATAACATAATGACTGTACTCCGACTGATTAAAAACTGTAGAAGGTATATGTATACAGTTACGTCAGTATAGATAGTACAATTGTAAAATAATAATTAACAGAAGACTAGGATTGATTTAGATGAAATTATTTTCAATTTTATGGTGTTTTAAGTTCATAATATCCTTACCCATGGAGCCTGAATATTTAATGTGGTAAACGTCAGGTGCATTGATTGTGGAACGTTGAACATCAGCGAAACAATCAGCTGCAAAAATAACCGTATAAGCATTATTAGAGACCGTAAAATAAGTTCTATAGTCATCAACAAAAAGGTGTTAGTCATCGATCTATGTAAAATTCGGGAGATTGGGTACTAGGTTCTCGAAAGTGGAAGGCTTAAATAAATAATAATAATAAATAAATAAATAATGCTGTACAGTTCACACAGCATTATCTAGCCCCAAGCTAAGCAGAGCTTGTGTTATGGGTACTAGATAACTGATATACTTAATACAATACACTAAATAGATAGATATTTTTTATTATACATAGAAAACATCCAGAACGCCCTGGACAAATGTCTGCAGATTATACAAACATTTGTCCCGAGGCGGGAATCGAACCCGCAACCTCCTGCGTCGCAGGCAGACCTTCACCCGCTGCGCCACAAAGGTCGTCAAATCAGGTGCAATTAGGTCCACCCACCTCAGTGATGGTAGGACCGCCGCCTCTGGCAAACGTGTTTCGCGTGCGTATTGTTGTCTCAGTCGCACTTCGGTCTAGGTACGTCATTCCAACTTTGTTGTTAATTAGGAAGGTATATAGAAAAAGATTGGAAATACCGTGTCTTTCCGTTTAGTTGTAACATAACACAGGCCATTTGTTGAGTTAGCGCTGCGAAAACGTACCATATCTTCCGAATTTTACTTGGTCCTATGTCTATAGTAACCATAATCAAACTCATCATAGCAATACAATACTTACGATAATATTGTATTCATTTTTGAATTTCTCCGCAATATCCACTATGGATTTGTAAAGGAACTGAATCGTCATCACGTCTGGATTTTCATTCCTCAAGAGCTGGCCTAATTTCTTCAATCTGCAGTTGATGGCATAAAACATGAAAGAATAAACGAACCGGGCCACATCTAAGCCCGAGAACAGCAGAAGGAATGGAATAGTATCTACTATAGTATCACGCCGATTAATTCCGAAAAAATACGACATTGCTATTCTGTACAAAAAGAGAAGCGTGCAAGAAATTATAAACTTCAAATCCATGTTGTAGGACTCATTCCAAACTTTCAGGCCTATGTCGATAACTCTGAGATCTTGATAGATGTCATATAACGTACTACCTTCTTTAAGCCTCGTGAACTGTATAGAGTAAATGACGTACTGTATAAAAAAGAAAGTAAACCAAAATAACCTCGCATGGTTATAATAAAACACATAGTTAAAACAAAAACTGACAAGCACAATACTCTCCAAAATTGCTATTATTCTAAGAATAATTTTCGTTCTGCCACTTTTCACATCAAAAAACCCGAAATACAAACCAAGAACCAGAAATATATTATTGAGATACGAAATTATTTTGTCTTGTTTTTTGTTTTTAAATAAGGAATACGATTTTGGTGCCGGCATTATTTTCAACATATTTATTGATTTTAATTTCTGAAGTTCACAAGTCTTTTTCTGTAGCCACGCGAGGCTTGTAGTTTGATCGAAAAGAATATTGGTAATAACAAGATATTGAGTGAGATTCTATAATGAATTAGGTAAATGAAAATTACTTTTAATCCATTAGACACTCTAATTTGTATGTTTTAGGAGTTCGAAATTATGTTACCATGTTAAGTATACATGAATTTATCTACAGGGTGCCACGGAAACTGTGTACAGGTACACTACTTGTAGAAAAGATTTATTGAATTCAAAATTTCTTTAAATTTATTTGCGAAAAATAAAGTTTATTTGTTCCTATTCGTTTTTTTTTTTTAAAAAATCTTTTACACGCACTCTTGCATTATTTAACATTAAATAATTCACAAATGTTATTTGCTTGTTTCTTCAGACAACCAGAGTTTTGTCATGAAATTATTACAAAAAATAGTAATGTAATAGTAATGATAGTGAATACACGTAAAAGAAAACGAATATGATGAGAGAAAACGTTTCTGCAAAATACAAAATAAAGCTCGAATTTCGATAAATCGTAGAACAAATGTCAACATTTTGTTCTAAGTCAACTTCTCGATGTCCAGAATCACCCCCTTTCGGCTTAGTACACCCTTTCCGTGGCACCCTGTATAATGAGTATGTATTAAAGTACCTTGTTGATCAAATAAGTGGTTTCCATGAAACAAGCGTTAAACATACTACTTTTGTTCTTTGTCTGTTTGTAAGAAATCAAATAATAGCGCAAAAATTTTCAACTTCGACGGGACTTGAACCCGCATCCTTCCTTCAGTACAGGAATGTGCTAACCAACTACACCACGAGGTCAAGTGTCGTGGGAGTCGAAAATCTTTGCGACCTCCTACGGTCTCTAGCGCCGTTAGCTCCACCTACAGGGGAAACATTGAAGTTTATTCAATCCTGTTCAAAGACTAAAGTTACATTTAGTTCCTTTGACGAGAGGTGTCGCGTTGCCTAATTCTAAGGTTTTTTGTTATTATAGTGCGTAACCCCACACTCAGGGTCTGTTTGATCCATAGTGAGTAAAAAATCCAGCATTTTTTTATTTATTATCTCGCCTTACCTACCTCTCTTACGCTTACTGCACACAAACGTCCACAGGTCAACATGTTTACAAAGGTGGTTTCGCCATGTCGACGTTAAAACTATACAGAAGGAAGTATTATTTCCTTCTCTTAGACGTCTCTTACGACATCGAGTGGACGCGTCGATTCGCCGCGACCGCCTCACCACTCATAAATAGCTTCATATAAAAATTTCCTTGTCTATTTCCAGAGGTGGCGTCGAACTACGCCTATGGAGAGCTATTCAAGAACACAGGATGACGTCAGCGCATCTTCGCAGAACCAGCAGCGTAGAGACAGATATAGACAACAACTCCATTGTACTCGTCGAGTGCCAGACTTGTAAAACTACAAGGAGGTAAGATATTGACTTCTATAGTGAGGCGTGTAGAGTTTAGATCTCTCTAGTACTTGCCGAGCTATTCACGAAAACAGGTTGACGTCGGCGCATCATCGTAGAACAAGCAGCATAGAGACAGATATCGACAACAACTCCATTGTACTCGTCGAGTGCCAGACTTGTAAAACTACAAGGAGGTAAGATATTGACTTCTATAGTGAGGCGTGTAGAGTTTAGATCTCTCTAGTACTTGCCGAGCTATTCACGAAAACAGGTTGACGTCGGCGCATCATCGTAGAACAAGCAGCATAGAGACAGATATCGACAACAACTCCACTGTATTCGTGTGCTAGACTTGTAAAACTACAAGGAGGTAAGATATTGACTTCTATAGTGAGGCGTGTAGAGTTTAGATCTCTCTAGTACTTGCCGAGCTATTCACGAAAACAGGTTGACGTCGGCGCATCATCGTAGAACAAGCAGCATAGAGACAGATATCGACAACAACTCCATTGTACTCGTCGAGTGCCAGACTTGTAAAACTACAAGGAGGTAAGATATTGACTTCTATAGTGAGGCGTGTAGAGTTTAGATCTCTCTAGTACTTGCCGAGCTATTCACGAAAACAGGTTGACGTCGGCGCATCATCGTAGAACAAGCAGCATAGAGACAGATATCGACAACAACTCCATTGTACTCGTCGAGTGCCAGACTTGTAAAACTACAAGGAGGTAAGATATTGACTTCTATAGTGAGGCGTGTAGAGTTTAGATCTCTCTAGTACTTGCCGAGCTATTCACGAAAACAGGTTGACGTCGGCGCATCATCGTAGAACAAGCAGCATAGAGACAGATATCGACAACAACTCCATTGTTCTCGTCGAGTGCCAGACTTGTAAAACTACAAGGAGGTAAGATATTGACTTCTATAGTGAGGCGTGTAGAGTTTAGATCTCTCTAGTACTTGCCGAGCTATTTACGAAAACAGGTTGACGTCGGCGCATCATCGTAGAACAAGCAGCATAGAGACAGATATCGACAACAACTCCATTGTACTCGTCGAGTGCCAGACTTGTAAAACTACAAGGAGGTAAGATATTGACTTCTATAGTGAGGCGTGTAGAGTTTAGATCTCTCTAGTACTTGCCGAGCTATTCACGAAAACAGGTTGACGTCGGCGCATCATCGTAGAACAAGCAGCATAGAGACAGATATCGACAACAACTCCATTGTTCTCGTCGAGTGCCAGACTTGTAAAACTACAAGGAGGTAAGATATTGACTTCTATAGTGAGGCGTGTAGAGTTTAGATCTCTCTAGTACTTGCCGAGCTATTCACGAAAACAGGTTGACGTCGGCGCATCATCGTAGAACAAGCAGCATAGAGACAGATATAGACAACAACTCCATTGTACTCGTCGAGTGCCAGACTTGTAAAACTACAAGGAGGTAAGATATTGACTTCTATAGTGAGGCGTGTAGAGTTTAGATCTCTCTAGTACTTGCCGAGCTATTCACGAAAACAGGTTGACGTCGGCGCATCATCGTAGAACAAGCAGCATAGAGACAGATATCGACAACAACTCCACTGTATTCGTGTGCTAGACTTGTAAAACTACGAGGAGGTAAGATATTGACTTCTATAGAGGAGTGCAGGGTTCAGATCTGTCTGTAGTACTTGTCGAGTCATTCAGGAACACAGGATGACGTCGGCGCATCATCGTAGAACAAGCAGCATAGAGACAGATATCGACAACAACTCCACTGTATTCGTGTGCTAGACTTGTAAAACTACGAGTAGGTAAGATATTGACTTCTATAGAGGAGTGCAGGGTTCAGATCTGTCTGTAGTACTTGTCGAGTCATTCAGGAACACAGGATGACGTCCGCGCATCTTCGTAGAACCAGCAGCGTAGAGACAGATATAGACAACAACCCCACTACTCGTCGAGTGCTAGACTTGTAAAACTACGAGGAGGTAAGATACTGACTTCTATAGAGAGGAGTGTAGGGTTCAGATCTCTCTGTAGTACTTGTCGCGCCATTGAAGAACACAATATGACGTCAGCGCATCTTAGAAGCACACGAGTACAACTCCATTGTACTCGTGTGCTTCTAAGATTACGAGAAGGTAAGATATTGACTTCTATAGCAAGGAGCAAAGTTACAGAAAACGCCTTACTACGGATGGCGTTCGATACACGAAAAATAATTAAAAAAAAAACCTTAGTGCGCCAGTCAAAATCGCACTATGCCTGGGCATATTGTCAATACTTCAATAGGTACTTTGTGCCTCTTATATTATGCTAATAGAAAATAAGAGTTCGAAGGAATTGGCTTGTAATATCAAAAATAAAACGCTTATGAAACTATAGCGAAGAATCTGACGTCGGCTTGAAGCTCAAACTGAAACCTAAAACCAAACACATGTTTTCCTTTCCAGAACAAACCACCCGACAATAGTGATCCGTGATCAAATGAACGGTGACGGAACTGTCGCAGAATTCTACCCGGACAACGCCGTCAACCTTTGACAATTGCGAGGATGGTGCACTCTGCAATAATGGTCCGAGATATCAAGCGATAGGGTTTAGTTTTGTATACGATGGTCTGTTTACGTTTTGTATGATTTTGTAGGTGAAAAATTGGGGATGTTGAAAGCTTTTCAGTATCGATAAAGTGATTGCAAATTGATTTCTACATTTCGGTAGCGAAGGCCTTATATCTGTGTTAAACTTTCTTTACTGCTTGCATACTTATTAGATATACGTCTGCAGCTATATTACATGATTATTTATACATGTTAAATCGTAATAAAAAAACATCTAATATTGTCACTTAACTTGAAAACTTGAATAGCCACGCCATCTACTGAAAAGCCCTCAATAGTAGCCCTTGTATTTTGATTGATGTGCTAAAACTTTGATCTTTATGATGTTGTGAATAGGTCGCAAATTACTAAAAAGGTAACTTATTAATAATAAATAGTTTAGAAGAGTGTCGCAACGCAATAACGTAACAAAATAATAGAAACCGTTGTTTTACCGCTTGAGGCCAAGAGTGTATCATCCTAATGTAAATAATTCGCTTTGTATTTAAAGCAACGCATAACCTAGTCTTGTAAATAACATGTAAGCATAATAATTAGGTGGGACTTTATTTATACCTAGGCACAGGGAAAGAGGGCGTGTGGTGTGCTTAAGATCACGCTATAGAAGTGATAGCCGAGTATACCCGATTCAGCGTCACTACCCCGAGCGTGACGATTTTGATCGAACACTGTTTAAAAAGAGCGCAAAATGCGCCAAAAGAATTTTTATTTCAATAGTAATAGTATACCAGTACAGATGATTTATCTCAGAGTAAAATCGATCGCCTTTCGAATGAAATATGTACGAGAGTTATTGGCGTAGAAGGTAGATGGCGCTACTTATGCTTGTACTCATGCTTATTTCTTGAAAATTTTTACTTCGTCCAAATCTTGGACTATATTCAATGTAAATAATAAAAATATTCTAATGTATCTTATCAAAATATTCTTTGAAAACTCATCAACTCACCTTAAAATGACATATCTTTTGTTAATTACATAAAATTATAAACCACATTATCTCTTCTACATATTATATATGAATTTATAAATAAGATCATGCCCGGGTGTAAATAAAGTTCAAAATCGAGGTAGTTGAACGGCAATACGCACAAAGATGGTGCTAAATTTGTGATTGTATGATGGAATGTGCCTTAAAAACGCTTGAATGAAGAAATCGAGCAATAATAAGCCTTACTTACATTATGTAAAATCGTCAGTCAATTCGTTCATGTGAACTAACTTTTGACAGTTTAATAAATAAGGCGGTAGCTAATCGGAACGAAATCTTAGTTATAGATGGTTTACTTATACGAAGCATATTAGCTTATGATACCGGTTTTCACCACGATGGAGGGGAAAAAGAACCGTCATGCGCGCCGCGACAAACTATCGTCTTCCGTGCATTGTTTTATATTCGCGCGAAAAAGCCAGACCAAAACAGTCCACAAATTATGTCACGGTGGGCATCATAAGCTACATAGTATTGAAATAAGATTGTGAATAGTTAACGTTGGTTTATTTTTTACAAATCACCGCTCCACAAACCGTTAATGCCTTCGTGAATAGCTTTCAGTTTGAGTTTTTTTACTGTTTGTTATGAAATATCATCAAAAATGTATGCTAAATTACTAAATTCTTTAAAAAAGCGTAGTTTTATATGGATTATAGCATTTCGTGGTAAGTTTTGCCAATTCTGTGTCTTTATTGAGTGCCATAATACCCTTTGTTGAATGGGCAGGGCCTAAATCTAAAATAGGTTAACAAAAAATGAAGTAGCTATACAGTATAGCTACTTATACTTTTAAGGTAATAAATGGTTTAGATCCTCTTGAAACTATTTCCTTCAGTGCCGCTCATAAATAAATGCCTATCAATAATTGTGACTCTTCACCTGTACTTGAATCAGAGTATACCTATAAGGAAATCTATTTTAGTTATTTCTCGATGCTCCTACTTAGCGTTTTACAATTTCCTTTTGCAGTAGGAGCATCAGGACATGGGTGTCCCGGTGCTCCTACCAGTAGGAGAATTTAGTAGGAGCACGAGGAAGAAGCGGTCAATAATTATTATAGAAATCTTGGCACCTCAAAATATTTTTGATTTCGATTCGTACAACCTAATAAGGTTAAACGCATGTTTTTTATTTACAGGGCCCTGTACTTTCTGTATAATAATTTCCCTCTTCGATTTTTTCAGTCTTTTTATTGGTTTGATCTGAAGTGTTTAATATAAATGTAATAATTATTATAAGAATCATTTAATCATACTACCTAGATTTACAATACTCATTGTTAAGTAAGTGAAGTACAAATAAACTGAGCACCTAAAATCATAGATTTATAGAAACCTATTTGTATTGGAAAACACAAATTAATATTATTTTTCCGTTTATCTTCAAAATGTCCATTTACGGTACAAAATATTGTACCTACCTCATTTATGTTGGTTGTAAAGCCCTGAACAAGTGTGCCCTATACCCTAAGCGTCTAATTTTGTTAACCTATCGTTTGAACTACACTCTATAAATCTATTGTAAGCAAAATAGTCATTTAATGTGGCCATTGATCGTCTAGTAACTGGTAGGACTCTTAGTATCTCAGATTCTTTTAGGAGCTTTAGACAAACGAACTAACCCTACAAATTACCTAAACTTAATGAGTTCTAAATTCTGGTAAACATGAATCTCCTGTTTCACGGTCGGGTAAAAATAACTTTCTAGCTCTCTCTCTCTCTGAATCTATTACAATATAGGCAGTAAAATAGATAAAACTTAATCCTGGAGTGCTCAAGGAAATATTACAATAAAACGATTCATTTAGATTTTGATTTGGAAGTTGATTGATTCCGAAATTCCGACAGTCTCACGCTGAATCCAAAGGTGCATTCCGAATTAGGCTAAAATCGATAGTAGCGCGCTCACAAGCGTTCCAAATTACTGTGAGCGCGACAAGGATGTCCCCTGTGACGTCATAGATGACGTCATTACATGCGCCATTTCGCGATGTTATACCACCGACCATCCTACAAACTGAAATCACTGTGAGCGCTCTGTGAAAACTGACAATTAGCATTCATCGTAGTATTGTATTCTCTTTTTTTTCGTTTACATGTACCTGTCTGAAATTTGACACCGCGACTCGTGACCATGAGCGCGTTCATGAGTGTTCCGAATTAATCATAGCACTCAACTGTCAATATCGTGATATCGAATTTGGAACGCAAAATATCGTTGTGATCGCTATCAGCGCTGTAATCGTATTTCAGAATGCATCCTAATACGGCTTAGACACGGGCTTCTCCTCCGCCCAGTGCTGTAGCTTCCGACATCTTACCAGATAACTTCCTTCGTAGAAGATGTATGCTGGATAACATACCATCTACTTTATAATGATAACTAGACGATCGCCTCGCGGTTTCACCCGCGTAGTTCCCGTGAGAATTCGGGGATAAAATACAGCCTATGTCACTCCCTGAAAACTAAGCTTCCTAACGGTAAAAGAATTTTTCAAATCGGCCCAGTAGTTTCGGAGCCCATTCAATACAAACAAACAATCAAATCTTTCCTCTTTATAATATTAGTATAGATAATGGAACTTATCGAAAAACAGTCTTAGTTCAGTATGTCTGCTATGTCGGAGGAACAATAGGGCATATTCTTTTATCAACCTAAGCCAAGCCAGCCTCATCTGTCTATCATAATAATAATATAAGCACGATCAGGTATTCACAACATAATTATCTTAATATATATAAATCACGTGTCACGTTGTTTGTCCGCGATGGACTCCTAAACTATTTAACCGATTTAAAATTAAATTTGCACACCGTGTGCAGTTTGATCCAACTTAAAAGATAGGATAGCTTATTCAGGGAAGGTTTAAAAGGTAAGAGCGGTACAAAGTTCGCCGAGTCAGCTAATAAAATATAATTTTAATCGCATTCAGAGAGGGAAACTACTTTGTGATATTTACTTCAAACAACCATTCTCTCCATCAGCTTTCTTACTAATAATAGTCAGTATCACCTTTCTTACTAAAGTAGTCAGTGGTCCACTAAAGCCCTATCTCTACATGACCAGAGAATTACTGAATGACCCAATTTATACAGCGGAATCAGACTAGGTACTAACCTGGTCATGGCGTTAGTATGTCTGTCTCCTATTACCTGCTATATCCTCATCCAATAAATTTCCACTATATGCATTGATTTTTAATAGGATTTGGTCTTCGTGGACTCCAGAAACCGAATTCCAAAAAATAAAATCTAAAAACGCAGCGCATCGACCTAAGATCAAAACGTCTACCCTGCTTTTCTTTCTTCCTTCAGCTTTTCCAATATCAAATCAATTCCGAAAAATTACGACTACAGAACATTAATTTCGCTCACCATAAAAGTTTTGGTCATTCGAGTGGCCTATTAAAACTATTTCCTGTCTCCGTAACGCCCTTCAGTGTTGCCCACTTTATTAGAAAGCGCTAAACGTGGTTAAACTGGCTTGTTACATGGTTCTTCCAAATAAAAATAATTTTAGAGTAGATACGTATAAAATACTAATAGATTGGGCAAAGTAAAGAGATTTATGTATTAAGCGTTCACATAACGATTCATAATGGCTTATTAAACCACATCGGGTCTCACGTTGACGTGTATGAAGCTAGAAACAGACTGCGCCCACGCCTCGTAACGTACGCGGCGAAATGTAGGATGGGGTTGCGTACGATAAATGTGTCTCTAGGAATCTGTTTTCAATATTATAAATTTAAGCGTCCATGTCTTATAACGCGCATACGTTGCATACGTGGGACCAGTCTGTGTATAGCTTAAACGTCACCAAATAACCAAATGTGTGATCTCGCTTCTTTGCGCTCACTTACTTTGAGAGTCCTATTTAGAATAATAAACTGTCCTTCTCGCACATTGGTTTGATATGCATCTACTTCGCTTGCACGCAACGAAATCGCTTGAGGCAATGAACTGAGGTTTGTTTTCAATAATCAAAAATTGTATGTGAACGCTTAAGCTCCAAGTAAAATGAAGTTCAAAAACTGTTATCAAAGAATTATTGTCACATGAAATTAAATTTCGTTGTTGGTGCTGAAAACTCAGTGAATTAAAATCTATTGATAAGTTTAATTTTGTTATTTGCCCATATATATAATCGTATTTTTGGAGTAGGTATGTAATAAGAGTTGATTAATAAATAATTCATTAATTATGTTTATTTTTATTTATAACCCAGCCGTGGGATGACCTCGGCTAATAATAATAACCTCTTTAATTTAAAAATATGTTTCTCTGATTGAAGTAAATAATTAAAGTTATCTAATTTTCAATAAAACTGCAAGAAACAATAATAATACTTTAATCAAATGAGTTCTGTCACAATTGCACTTTTGTATCAGCTCAAATAGCGTCTCATTTACATAATTGAATAAATATACCTTAAATAAATAAAATAGTAATATATACCTATGTAACAAAATATCCAACCGGTCTTTTCATCTAAATCTTTGAGGACAGGCAGTGCCTCTACCGGTTTTTATCAGATCTGCTCTAGCAGTGTTAAAAAGTTGCTCAAGAATATTTTGTAAGAACAAAGGACGGTTGGAGTGGATTGAAGGAATAACTTTTCACTTCCCCAAGATGATCTTGCGGCTTGCTCCGAAGTTCTGGCCGGATTGTGTGGCAAAATTGTTGGTGCCGGCTTGAAGACCTGGACACAAAGGTAAATAATAAATTTCGTTAAAGTAAATAGTTTTTATGGTGAATTTTAATATGATAATTATATAAAATAAGTAGGTAGGTACTAGGGAGATGGCCAACAGCGGGATGAAGAAGACTCAAATTTTACCGAGCAAACCGCCGAGCGCTTTTTCCCTAGCCTACATCTGCTTTGGTTTTTGGAAACTTGCTTCAACTTTTCCTGATTTTTCTTTTTATTTCAGTAACCATAAGGAACAACAGGAACTAATGAGTTACCTATGACGCCTTCGCCAGCTCTTAACACGTCTTCGCTGAACTCGCGGCGGTTTTCATCAGCCGGCTTCGGGCCGAGGGTGGGGCCGCGCCATTCTGGGTGCCTGTGGGCCTGGAAACGAAGAATGAGAACATGACAAGAGAACCTGTGGCAGTAGGTTAAAATACAAATTGAGAATCTATGGAAAAGCCAGGTATTTATCTACAGTAGTCTTATTAATAGAGCGAGCAAAGCTTCTATTCTTGTTGAATACTCTACCCCACAGCCCCGATTTTGAAGCACGTCTTGTGTCGCGCGATTTGTTGCGATATTTGTTTGCAGTACTATGCATTTGCATCTATGCAACTTTCTTAGTACCTACAAAATCGCAACAGTGTGTAAAGACTGCTGCGATTTTATCGACGCGATGGAAGTTGGACGACGCGTTTCCGGACGCATGCCGTCTTGCGATAAAGAGGGCGGCGGCGCGCGATATCTAGGAACCGCGCTTAAAAAAACTCAGCTGTGCATAAGGAATCGCGCTACAAAACCGCAACAAATCGTGGCTTTAGGGTCTACCGCCACGATTTTGTAGCGATTGTGTAGAAAAAAGCCTTTTTTTCTATTCCTATAGGTATTTAGAATCGGTCTAGTCCAGTATTCCCAATGCTGATAAGGCTTCCCAGTTCAGCATTGCGGATATTCCCCATCTTTTTTGGTCTTCTGTAAAATATTGACTTGCAAAATCGATTAACAAAATATCCATACCTAATGCCTACTTATCTTGGTCATATTTATTGGCCCACAGCGTTTACAGTATAGAGCTCTAGTACCTTACCTACGCATAGATTCATTTACAAAACTCATTTTATGACATCATAAATAATTGCAGGCCCTCGTACAGCCAACCATTTGTTATTTTATAATTGTGTTTAGATAGGAATCACTGTCTGTCTGTTTTTTTATTCTTCGCTATTGTTCTGCTTACAATCCCTTATGGTGTTTCCTTCCCTCTCAAAAATCTCATCGACGAGATCAAGTGTATAAATATGTACCTACGGTGGAATAAATGAGTTGAATTGAATAGACAGGGAAGGATCCCTTTAAAATACTCTGTACACAGTGTACACAGCTTCACTTACCGTCCTGCCAATAGCGAAGATGGTGGATGTGACAAGGGCAATGTTCTTTTGATCCCAAAGATCAGTCGTCTGGAACAGGTCTACGTCAGGCACTCCATACTTCACGCAGGCTTTTTGGAATCTGGAACAAGCGAAGTCGTAGATTAAACCTGATATCCAACAAAATGTATAAAGTAACCTAAAGAATCTCGATCGTGATGGCCTTGGGTCTTGCGACTCTATTTTTAGAATATGCTAGTGGTGGTTATCACGGATAATGTTCTAGTCTAGAACCTAGGATGTGTTCGTTTCGCGAAGGTAAAATTTTACCTAATTAATTACATATTTACAATTTTACCGTTTGTTAAACTAAGTTCAGCTTGAACCGGATCAATGTGCGCTATGTGCTGAACTCGTTTCTGAGGGCTAAACTTAGTATATTTTATGTTGATCGCATTCAACACAACGATGAAATTGGACCTTAGATACGGAGATGATTTCCCAAGTTTACATACCTAAAAGTTTGAATTAAAAAAGTAAAAACTGCGACTCTTGCATCGTTGACTCACATAACATTGAGAAACGTTTGCTCTGTCGAGTCCGTCAGACTGATAACTTCTTTGACATTGCGTTTGCTTGCAACAGCGATGCGATAGGAGCGACGAAAACATACGTACCTCCAACTATGTTACACATGTGTGTACTTTACCTACCTAACTCCTAAATTGTATTTAAAGTCTTTTGTAAACCGTGCTTGGAAACTTACAATACTAACTCCCTACCTATCAAAGTACCTACTACAATATGCAGCGCTTCCTTGCATACAAATTAGCTTTGACAACTGATAGATTTTTATAATAATTATAATTAGATATGTATTTTTATAGCTTTTTCAGATTGATGTATAATCTATCTATATATATAAAAAAATGAAACCCGTTTTCCTTGGTCACGGCATCACGCGTGAACGGCTGGACCGATTTCGCTAATTCTTTCTTTGTTGTGTTTGTTATTGTCAGGAGAAGGTTCTTATGAAAGAAAAAATTAAGAAAGTTGTAAACATAAATTTCCACGGGGGCGAAGCCGCGGGGCGCAGCTAGTTTAATATAATAATATTGTATTTAAATAGGTACTCATTATTGACACGTCTATTGTGAGTAGATATTTTAACACCCTTATCGGAAGAAAGAAATAGATAAAAGTAAATTCTAATCTTTGTCACTCTGAGAAGTATCGCTTCGATTATTTTTTTAAATTTTTGATTTTATGTCTATGGTAAAGCAAAACGGCCAGTATCTCACATTAGCAGGTGAAGATGTGGCCAAAGATGGAGCACGCTTATGAACTTATTTACTCTTGACGAAGATTTAGAAATTGTATTCATAAAAACAGACGCAGGTAGTTCATTTCACTCTTACCGGTAAGGTAGAGCGAAATCATTTGGTATGAAGTTAGTCGGAAGTTCATCATCATTCTCCTTATTTCGGTATTCGATTCGTTCACAGCGTTCTAGCCAGCCGACCACGCATGACTCATTCATAATAAGTGCATACAAAAACATAACCCTCCTTGCGCAGACCGGTAAAAACGTACCCGCGCGCGCTCGCCTTGCGAGATGAGGGAGCTAATGTCGTAGTGGAAAGTAACTCACTGGTTGATGTTATCCATGAACTTGTAATCCCCTCCGGAGATGTTGACCTTGGTGATCAGGCCTGGCTGGAGTCTGTTCATCAGCTTGCATAGGATGATGCCATTGCGAAGAGCCAACTCGAAGGAAAGGTCGGATGGGAACCGCTCGCCGATGACTGCCTCTATCCATGCTTGAGCTTCTTGCTCCTTCTCAGGCTCGCGTTTACCGGCACACTAGAAAACAAATGTTCAATGTTCAGTTAGTCAAATGAGGAATGGTCCAGCATAATCTATCCTTGATAAAAGAAAGGTTCTACTTGCAGCTCATTTACTGGCTGGCAAGTTGCTGATTTTTGTCAATTAATGGTTGGAAAGTTGCAAAAAACTAATCCTAATTGTCAATTTACAAAAAACGTAATGTAAAATTGACAGTGGTCACAATTTTTGTCTTCAATTAGTTAGGTAGATTAGGAATGAACTAAATCTATTCATATACCTATTCATTCTGATGATAGCTTTATGCAAAACTTTAGAGTTTGCATAAAGCTATCATCCGGTTTAAAACCTGCCTGAAATTTAATTCGTTCATCCAATCAGCAGTTTTGACTGTGTAAAGACCCTGGAAAGGCAGATTGGCTCATCCAATATGCCATTAAAAGTTACCGGCAATCGTAGAGAAGACCGATAATGTAAGTTAATTACGCATCTTGTTTCAATTTTTACGATACACTTAGTGCCACCACTCATTCTGTATATTATTATATCCTTATTGTAAAATTAATTGTAATTTTAGGTACTTGTACTGCACCTTGAAAGTCTTAAACAAGTAAAACTATAGGTAGGGTACCTAGGTACTTACTTAAATACGCAAAGCTATTTACTTACATGATAGCTTTCATGTAAAGGACATTAAAAAAGTTTCTAAGCATAGTACCTACCATTAAATATTGCCTTTTTTTTTTTCTAAACTATAACTTTAAAATAACAGACCTCTACATTAAACATTACCTTATGCATATATATTGTAAATGCGATGCTTAGATGTATGGATTGATTTTTGTTTCCTCCTCATCTACTCAAAGAATCTACAAATTTTGTAGATAAAAAATAACAGGATAGGTAGGCTTCATTTTATTCCGAAAAACGCTTCCAAAACGCAGGCTAAAACGTTTGGTTACTTCATTATGTTTACACAATAGGTACGTCTAATCATGATCTAAAGAAAACATGTATGACACATCTCTGAGGAAGTCTTTTTTTCGGCTCTAATATTTATGCGTTCGTGCGAGTTAGAACCTAAATAAATACCCACAAGAATGCCACAATATTATTAATAAAAGTTAGCCCAATGTCAGAGGAACCAACAGGTCACAGACCTACCTACCTGCTTATCAAGCTATTGTTGCTGCGAAATTTATTACTAAGTTTTGCAATCCACTACCTGGGGTTTATCAAAGCGCACGTCGCCCTGGACGTAAAAAATGATTTTTCATACACTGGTCTGCTCAGTAATATTCTACACTTTTATTGTCAACACCAGTCCAGCATTGTTGATCTTTTTAGTGTTGAATTCGACAGAAAATGTGGCGTTCTTTATAAAGCATATAGCTGAAGTGAGAAAGAATTCTGGTGTCATGTGATGGAATAGGGAAGATTCGTCGGAGGAGGAAAAGCTAAGGAAATAAGGTATTTTCGCAACTAAGTGAAAGCTTGAAACGTAACGTTTTCTTTAAGATACACGTTCTTTTGATTAGGTTTGATTTTTTAGGATTTATTTTTTGTCTATAATATTTTAAAAATATATATTAATTTAAGGTGTCTTCCAAAATTCCAATAAATCGTCATAGAAACAATAATTTCTAACCGTTGAGGATAACCTGGAGATCACTCACAAGATTTTTATTGTTTACTAGCTGTTGCCTGCGGCTTAGCACGTGCTTTTCAAGTAGCCTATGTCCGTTCCCAGGATAGAACCATCACACTATCTAGGTACTTACTGACTTTTTCAAATATTTTTTATCGTATTAATTTACTACTACTCATTAACCTACCTATTTTTTGTGCTTGAGAAACGAGTAGATTAAGCTTTTGACCACCTAACTGCATATTAATATACTCATCACTTACAAGTAGGTAGGTAGGAAGGTACTTATTCTAAGTCCAAGGACAAAGTATCCAACAAATTATGTCCATTTTCAAGCAATAAATATCCTTGCAAACGTTATTAGAATTGAAATTAGGTCTGGGGCAATGAATACAATACAAAGTATTTGAACCAGCTTAAACATAAATCGTTGTATGAAAAAAGTAGGTATACTTGAATTCAAATATAATACTCCTCAATGAAACGAAAGTTGGAACACAGACGATATTTGTGACTCTATCACACACGTTAGCGCCAAGCTCAGGGTTTTGACCTAATTATCTACAGAGGTTTTAATATACCCAACATGCATAATTGTGATGAATCATTTCGCGAGACATCGAAACCTTTTTGGTGATTACAATATCTCTTCTAAAATATACAATGTCGGACACAAACTATCTTACTTAGGGCTAAGATGCAAGACTTATTTTGAAGCACACATTCTGTACTATCGTTTAGTAACAAAAACATGTAGCTTGACAGTTTCGATTTTATGAAAAAGCTAATACATAATTTCAAAAAAAATGTAAAGAAAAACTTTTTTTTTGGTTTTTTAAATTCTCTTTTCTTTTATTATAAAATAGAAATTGCAACAATGTTAACATTGCTTTATTGTCTACATTATTGGCTATCAAATGAGTCCTCTATCGTTTTCCTAAGACCTCTACATGGGTAGCTATACCTTAATCAGTACAAGCACCCGTGCTTCGAGGCAACAGCAAAACAAAATGGCTGCCATTTTATCATAGAGAGAGAAAAAAAAAATAGGGATAGTGATTTGTCGATAAAATTTACCGTATTTCACCCCCCCAAAGTCTCCGACACCGGTGACCAGACACATTGTATATAGTGTGATACTTAGAATCGATCATGGGCTAGGCTACTTTGTAGTCGCAAGTACGTAAATCCGCGTGTAGGAGCTCATCATAAACTTTTCTAAATTATGAAGTCAGTGTACCCATTACGCAGCCGCTCTGTTCTGGAGATTATCTTTATAAATAGACTGATCCCAATCCCATGATGTTTTCCATCTCGAAAGCTCGTTCTGCTACACAAACAAACATTTTCACATTTTATGAGAAGTCCGTCTTAAAAGAGTAGGAATAGTTTCGTATGTGAAAAAGATTCTGCGAGTTTGGTTTGATGGAAGTAATAAAATTTTAGAAATTTGCACTTTACTTTAGTTGGGATCTTTGTCTTGTTTTAACAAAAATAATATTGTAAATGGGAACAAGTCTAATGATCCTAGACATCAGTTGTAGGTGTTAACATCTAACAAAGCTTTCGAAGAAAATGTCAATTGATTCATGTCACATTGTTTTATCTTTGAATAACTCACTGATACTACTAGTAGAATAAGAATATAGGGAGTAGGTACAAAACATTATTTATCGAGTGCTTGGTAGAGAAATAAAATAACAATGCTCATTGTGAGTCAAATATGCCGCATACTTTTGCTAAAGATACTTACTCGACTGTGTTATTCGAATACTAATTCCACAGTTTCTTAGCTGTTCGATTCAAGCAGTAGCTTGATTCAAAGCAGATAAGTTTATTTATGAGATAGTGTTGTCAATTGAGATGTTGCCTAAACTAAACTAGTTAATTTGACTCCACTAAAAATGCTGCCATTCTTTTATTTCGATCGTTAAGACAGGGATGGCAACATTATATCAAATTACTCTAGTTTTTGCGACATCTGTACCTATTGACACCAATCTTAATTTTTTGAAGACCGGGCAAAGTTTCTAAGGGAAAGAGATCGACCGACGCATTACTACAAGGAAGGAAAAGTAAAGGAAAAAATTAGAATATATTTATAAAAACTTGTTGTTAGGTTCCCTAAAAAATAGTAATATACTCGTATATTGTAATATTAAAACTAGAAATAAACATAAACCCGCTGTGCCCATAACTAGGCTACACAAAATTAATGTTTCTTTTAAAGGGTAATATATACGCTTCTACAACAAACTCCTAGTGAGTTGCAAAAATTATCAGACAATAAATTTTAACAAATTGTCAAAAACAAAAGGGCTTAAGTACTATAAAATATCAGATTATCTAGAGGATAATAAAGCTTGGGGCGGGTTTTGCTCCAGTCCAACACGAAAAATAATAACTAACAGGCTAAAGGTTTCTTCGTCGCTTCTTTACTTTAGTCTACATAACATACCGAAGCGACAGAAATAAAAAAAACACTATTTCCGAGTCAATGTTTAATTTTATAATTTAACCTTTTCTAACTGTACATTTTTGTTTAAATGGTAATAATGAGTTTTTGATTTTTTTGATACTTCCACCAAAAAAATGATAGGGGACCATAGAGCTTTCAAACCACATGAATGAAAACAGCCACCTACACTGTTACCATTAAAATTACGTCATAATGAATGAAAAGAAAAACCCATTATTACGAGAATTTATCGCTCGTTTCCGGTGGAAAATTGACGCTAGGGGAAGATGCAAATAAAAATGACGCTCCGTGTTATATTCGTAGGCGCCCTGTCGAGTTGTCGTACACAGCTCAAATCAATACGGCATGCACATCCAAAACACTGGTTCGGTAAAAAAACAAGCAAAACCATCACATCACACTAATATTATAATGCGAAAGTTTGGATAGATGTACAGATGGATGGATGGATGTTTGTTACCTTTTCACACCAAAACTACTGAACGGATCGGGCTGAAATTTTGCATACAGGTAAATCAAATCCTGGAATCAAAGATAGGCTACTTTTTATCACACAAATCAGTTCCCATGGAATAGAAATCACTGTTAAACGTTTATAAAAACAACGCGGGCGAAGCCGCGGGCATAAACTAGTTATACTCTATTTCACAAATGTGATATATTTTATAATGTTAAATAATGTAAGAGTGCGTGTAAAAAAAGAACACGAATATTATAAATAAAAAAATCATAACTTCAAAAAAAATATGAAGTTGATCCCCTTGGGGTCCAGTCACCCACTTTCAGCTTAGTAACAAGTACACACGTGGCAACCTGTATATTCTCCGACGTAGGTGCGTCAATGGTTAATCTTGTATTCAAGGGAGCACTACACAAAGTGATTTGCCATCGCGATTGTTAAAGGTATCAAAATCAAAAATCAAAATCAAAAACTCTTTATTTCCATAAATACAATAAATGTACACTTAGAAAAGGTCAAATCATAAAACACTGACACGGAAATAAAGTGATATTTTTTGATTTCTGTCGCTTCGGTATGTAGACTAAAGTAAAGAAGCGACGAAGAAACCTTTAGCCTGTTAGTTGTTATTTTTCGAGTTGGAGCAAAACCCGTCCCAAGCTTTTTTATCCTCTAGATAATCTGATATTTTATAGTAAGCCTTTTTGCACAGCAAGGTTTTGACAATTTGTTTGAATTTATTTACTGATAATTTTTGCAACTCACTAGGAGTTTTGTTGTAGAAGCGTATACATTGCCCTTTAAAAGATACATTAATTTTGTGTAGCCTAGTTGTGGGCACAGCGATCTTATGTTTGTTTCTGGTATTCAAATTATGTTTATCGCTATTTTTAGGGAACCGATTTATATTTTTGTGAGTGTACAATAAGTTTTCATAAATATATTGACATGGTACTGTCATTATGTTTATTTCTTTGAATTTATCACGCAGGGATTCTCTGGGACCCATATTATAGATTGCACGAACAGCCCTCTTCTGCAGCACAAATACGGTGTTAATATCTGCAGCGTTCCCCCACAGCAGTATACCATAAGACATAATACTATGGAAGTAGCTGAAATAAACAAGTCTAGATGTGTCCACGTCTGTAAGATGACGGATTTTTTTGACTGCATACGCTGCAGAACTGAGTCTCTTCGATAGCTTATCTATGTGTGGGCCCCATTGAAGTTTATTATCTAAGGTGATTCCTAAGAATACGGTGCTTTCTACCATTTCTAAAGTTTCTCCTTTAACGTTTACATCAGCCTTCACTTGTTTAACATTAGGTAGAATAAATCTAATACATTTTGTTTTGGTTTCATTTAACAAAAGATTATTGACACTAAACCAATGAACTACTTTTGAGATTGCACTATTCACATCGTCGAAATCGCTGGGTCTATCGCTGGGTATCTATTGCTAATTTGCAATCAATCATGGTTGTTACGCATAGATTAATTGTAAATTCTACAAACAATAGTCATACCAACTTTACTTGTCAGGTCACGTGATGATGTTCTTTTATTTTTCACTTAAGGCAACTTAAAGAAAGTTATTTAATAAATCTTATAATATAACGGTAAACGTATTTACCCCGAAGCTCTTTATTATTGCCAATATAATACACTCTCTCTAGCTAGACAATTATTTAAGTTTATATCATTTTACTATATGATATTACATGTGAGATTCACGTAAGTATATTTATTTATAGCATTTACAGCTAAAGTATTGTTTACACGTCATGTCATGATAAATGCCCATTTATATAGGAAATTTCAGCAACTCAGCATATTCGTTCATTTTTACCCCAGAGTCGAGAAGCTAATAATTCGCCCAGCTTTTCCCTCTTAGCTATGTTTGAGAGCCGCCCGCCCCCACCGCGCTCGTCTTGGGCGGGCAGATCCTGCTCCTCAGTTTACTTGTTGATACCAAGGTGGAAACCTGCCTAGCAGTGTTGTAGTGATACCTAATTCATAATGGCTGTAAGAAGGATTGTTTTAAACGCTTTGGTTTTTATTCTATTGCTAAACTGTTACGGCAATTAATTTTTCTTTTTGATAATAACTTATATTTAGTTCATTAGCCTGGTTACTCTTATTATTGATACATTATTCTTTATTGATAAAGCTATTTAGTAAATTACAAATTTACTAGTAGTCCCATTCATTTACTAATGATTTAATTTAGCTAGCCAGTTGCATTAAATTATTGGCGGAATCTTTACCTTCATAATATATTTTTATAGAAACGCTTGACAGCAAGATAACGAAACTACTATTTATCTCTTTTCCGAGATATTATAAAAGTTATTTTAACACAGTAATGCACAGTTCTTTGATATAACAATACAATAAATTATGATGTTATACAAGTACTCTACCATAAGTCATGTTATAACTAACGAGATGCAAAGCTCATAATAAAGTTACTAGAGTTCATAAAAAAATAAACATTGATATAAGTACAAACAAAACACTTTGTTCAATAACAATAAACACTTAACCACATATCAATAACACTATTCAAGTACGTATACATATAATAATAGCACTTTAAAATATTTTAAACAATAAAACAATAAACTATCGAGCTCGTAAAATGTTGCGAAGGAACCTAATAATAACAGGATTTGTTGATAACAAGAATAAGGTTACTATAATGTAGTTTGTTGTTAAATAAAAGCCATTTAAACATAGTTTTCAAATTTTAAACAGTAAGCTGCAGTTTTACACATTTTTAGGATTTTCTAAATAGGATATAGAATAATGATTATCCTCATAGCAATGCATCATTAGTTGATTATGCTTTGATTATTTCTGATTCATCTTGATCTGTTCAGTAGTTGTGTAGATCCTAACGAAATAAATTTCACATTTAAAAAACTTTCAGCTTTGTAATATGGGTAAGATAGGATAGGATTTATAGCAAAAAAGTTGATCAGTTGGGTGAAGTATGAATTTAAGAAACCTACATTAAAATTGTGATTTTGAAGCAATATTTTTAGTCAACCAAACGAGCACGGGAGGTTTAGTCAAGTACCTTCGTATGTTAATTCTATTCCAAAGTTGTGAGTGTTTCCTTCTTGACTAGATCAATGCAATTTACTTTACTAGTCTACTACTTAGAATCATGCTCTTTTGACCTGCACATAGATATCCACCATAATATGCCACTCTACCAATGAAATTGATTCGATCTTGATGCATAAAGCATAAAGATCGCGTCGTCGTCGTAGCGTAGTTTGACACCTTACGTTGCTACGTACGGTGTCAAACTATGCTACGACACACACGCACGACATCACCGCAACAAAAGCAGGCCATTAGCAACCTTGATGCTTATAAAACTAGATTCAACCATAGTTTTCCCGAAAAATCCCTCATTTGACATGCAATCAGCGCCCCCGACAGTTTCCAGACAGTTGTGCTAACACACTGTTTGTGTTGCGTTATTTTCGGTGATGCTGGACATCTAACGACTTGGCACTGGAGCGGGTATTTTATGGCCCATGTTCAAGAATTGTATGGTATAGCTGCAGCTAGCGGCTTTACGCGTATTTCCTGATAAAGAGTAGCGGATGCTATTCCAGTTTCATAACTCCATAAACCTATTTTGCATACCAACTTAAATAAGTAAATAGTGTATACATTATTATGATAAACTGTATACCACGTTTTAACAAGTACCATGATTACATCAATTTGAAAAATTGTGGCATATACTTTATTTTGAAAGGTTGACGTATACATAAATGTGAAATTTTGGGAGTGTATACATATCTGTGCAGCTGACTGTACATATTTAATAAGAAATAAATATTGCTGGACAATCCACAAAGCATCATTTAGCCCCAAAGTAAGCAGAGCTTGCGTTATGGGTATCTATTAAAAAACGGATTTACCTACAAATAGTTAAAAAGAATAGTTTAATCCAGCACGACTGATAGCTTGATTGACTCGTAATTGCAATTGATGTTCTGATATTACATTACATTATTGATTACATTATGCCTGTCAAAATTTTATAGAGCATTTAGGTTTGTCTATTCTGTATTTGCTGCTTGCTATCATCTTGGGTACTTTGGGCATCTGTGGGTACTTTCGGAATGGGAATAACAAACATCTATCCTTTCAATGAAAGTCATTTCTAAATAATTGTTGATGAATTTTTTGAATCGCAAATTTAAGGAGTGAGTGAAAAATAAACAACTCTAGCATCTTAAGTAATAAGTCTTGTTGATAGATGTGTCACCTGTCTGACAAAAAACAAGCAGGAAGATGGAATCTTTTGACTTTAACATAAGGTTGAAATTAGTGAAATTGACAAACCAGAAATATCATTAAAATTCATAGAAGTCACAGACCTAAAACTATGTAAACGCGTTGAGGAAAGTTAAAAGTACTATGCTCTTTTAAATCTTATTCTTAAGATAAGATAATATGATAGGTATATGTATATTTATATAATACAAGAACAGACAGGAGATAAGAATAATGTTTTTGTTATTATAATGCGTCATTCCTTACACTCGGGGTAATTTACTGGGGGCCGGTTGCGGGTACAAATCCCGTCGAAGTCGAAAAATTTTGGGATTTTTGATTTCTTAGGAGATAAGAATGTTTTTCTGTATAAAAATATCTGTAGCAACGACGAAGATAAATGAGAAAATCTTTACCTAATTTTCCATGTTCTACCTAACGAATTAATATCTCTAATTAATCAAGTATATAGTCATGTGAGCTTTAAGCAGATTTGAATAATTCGAAAGTTATTTCCAAGACAGACCTTTTCTAATTTACAACCTTTTCCAAAATGTATTACTTACACTCTCACAATCCGATGGGACGGCAGACCGACACGATCGGGGAGAGGTCAAGCGCAGGACCAATGGCTTACCGTGGTTTCCGAGGCACGGAAAGAAAAAGAATATGTAGTTAAAAGATCCGTAGGTACCTATATCCTACTAATCTTATAAAGCAGAAAGTTTGTGAAATCTGAATCTTTGTGACCTAGGATCTCTAAAACTACTGAATAGATCAAGATGAAATTTGGCGTACGTTTAGAACAAAGCTTAACTTAGATAATAGGCTACTTATAATACTGACTTACTTATAATACCGTAGAAGCTAGTTATTAATGTGGGAAGTACCTAGTTCGGTTATTTTCTTTGAATCTGATTTAGTGAATCGTAAACTAAACGGCAAGCACATTACGGCGAACTGTAAACATTTTGTAGGCGTTTTGGACGCATAGCATCTTGACTCGTGTTTATTTTTAGTTGTTTTCATGAGAGTTAGGTACTTCTAATAAATCATATCTATTGTTACTGATTTTCTTTATAATAATAAAACCGCCAAGTGCTAGTCGTACCATTAAACAAATTTCACTTGTTCGGAGACCCAATTAAACTTTCAACTTTATTATATTTTTAGTTGATAATGCAGTTGAAACGTTCCTTATTTATAGAAAGTTTCATGTATTTTTTTGTATTTATTTATTCCATCGTACATTTTTTTTATATATATATATCATTTATTCATAAAGAAAAAACATTACATAGGTTGGTTAGTAATGCCTTAAAGCCTATGTTAGGTTTGTCTAGGCAAAGAGTTCTCATCTATTTTACTTAGGAATTCTTATTACTACTGTTGGTTAACATTGTAATTTACCTTGTCTAAATATACATTGTAGGCAAATCGCTTACCTAAGTATAAAATATCCTAGCTCTTATATAAACCTACACTTGATGTTACACCTTGATGTCGTTACATTCTTTATTCAAGTATGTTATAAATTTATTACAATAGCACACATAGGTAGTTACTTCATTATAGGAAACACCTTAAGTGCTTATGTGCAAACACCGTGTGTCTATCGATTGTGATTCAAAAGAGCCTTTACAAACGAAAAGCAAAAATAGTCAAAAGGTACGCGATAAATACCCGATATAATCATTAACTACCTATGTTAACAAATCGCGAAAGCTTAAAAAGTTTTAGCCAAAAGGAACTTTGATCATAATAGAGTTGTATCATAGCACAACTACCACGAAATGTGAGATTTTTATAAATTTGGTAATTTATACGGTACTATTTGTCACCCCCGACTTCGGTCGCGTTTGAGACGTAACGTTGCCTATGTATTTCTCCTTATCTTGCCTCCTCACCACCCAAAAACAATGTGAACCGTTCAACCATAATAATGTAACATACCTAATAAGCACAACGGGCATATGAGCGAGTCATTTAATATAATAACATTACCATGGAAAATCACATCACACACAAGCATCTATTTCCTTAGGTTTCCTACAAACCCAATACTTAAACCTTTAATTAAGGCATTTACGACTTTATGATTTTATAAAAACGTACATATTTACTTAAAACATAAGTTATTCAATTATATTTTCCTGCTAAAACCTAACCAGACATTCGTATAGAAACCCGGTCCACCTCCACTCTCAGTACCTATTGCCACGCCCTGCTAGGGTACCATTGTGTCTCTTATACATTACTTAGATACTAAGACCTAAAAATGTACACAGTGATTGCAATAAATAAATATGAATATGACTATGAAGAAAACATTGAACCCACCTTCTAAATCCCCAATCTCTTGCAGCCCAGAAACAAGGAACAAGAGCAGGAGGTCCTCAACTGGATCGCGGAAGTCACGGGCGAGCCTCTACCTTCCGGCGACTACGAGGATATCCTCAAGAACGGAGTCATCCTCTGCAAGCTCATCAACAAACTGTCTCCTGGGTCGGTGAAGAAGATACAGGAGAGGGGAACTAACTTTCAGCTTATGGAGAATATTCAGAGGTAGGTTTGACCACCCTTTACCGTATTAGGAATGCATTATTAGAGTTTTGAAAAAAATTAGGTAGACCTTCTTTAGTAATTCGTCATAAGTACTTTATTGTTTTGGGATAAGTCACTTAGATAGATTTTTAACCCCGACGCAAAAAGAGGGGTGTTCTACGTTTGACGTGTCTGTCTGTGGATCTGTGTATCTGTCTGTGGTATCGTAGCTCCCAAACGGATGAACCGATTTTCGTTTAGTTTTTTTGTGTCATAGATAATTTTATCCCGAGTGTTCTGATCCCGAGCCATGATTCATGAAAATCTGTTCAGCTAATAAACGTCAGAGAGTTTTTCAAAATTTTAGTTTTTTCTGGTTCCCTTGATTATTTCCCTTTCCTAGATATTAAAATGTATGGTCTAGAAGTGAAACTGCTCTCTCAGCAAGACTTATTTGAAAAATCCCCTCACCCATGATCAGGCTTTTATATCTACCAATAACATTTACACATAGGCGTCTTGGATTTAAAATGTATACCTGAAAAGTACCATGTTCATCCTAGCAAACTCTTTATGATTATCGTATTAGGACTTACCCATTGATTTTTCTATATTTTTTTCAGGTTCCAAGCGGCGATAAAGAAATACGGAGTACCGGAAGAAGAAATCTTCCAAACCGCTGATCTCTTCGAGAGGCGTAACATTCCTCAAGTCACATTGTGCCTGTACTCCTTAGGAAGAATCGTAAGTAAAAACATTAAACGTTTTTTTATCATTTATGAAAATATTAGCATCTGCCTTAGCACGAATTTTCCCGTAATAAAAGTAGCAATTTTCGAGAAATAACGGAATTTCGGTTTTCGGCATATTTGAAAGTTTAATTACAATCTATTCAGTAGCTTTACCTTTAGCGTATGAGTGTCATAACTACATCTATACTTTATTATTAATATTATATAGACGAAAGATTTGATTGTTTGTTTGTATTGAATTGGCTCCGAAACTACTGGACCGATTTAAAAAATTCTTTATCAAAATTTATATTAAAAAATAATATTGAATTTTTTTTCCATTTGAAGCCCACAGTATTGCCTGGAAGAAATCGCTTTAAGCGATAAGGCCGCCAGTTCGATTGCTGTTCTCTATATGTTCCGTGTAAAATTTGTTTTTTGTTAAGGTGATGAATAAAGAATTATCTATCTATCTATCTATCTATCTATTCCTGATGAATATAGGCTACTTTTTACCACGGGAAAATGCTTCATTCTTACGGGAAAACGGGTAATAGGACAACGGGTAGTACGAATGCAGCTAGTACCTACTACATAAATAAATTTAAATTATCTTTCAGACCCAAAAGCACCCTGAATGGACCGGTCCGCAACTCGGCCCCAAGATGGCGGATAAGAACGAACGCACATTCACAGAAGAGCAGCTGAAAGCTCACCAATCTGAGCTCAACCTCCAAATGGGTTTCAACAAGGGCGCTTCGCAGTCCGGCCATGGTGGTTTTGGCAATACCCGCCATATGTAAAATCAAAACATACACACGCCAATCAGTATTAGGACTACTATACCAGTTTCGATTCTATTTTTGTATCTTGCTGCTTCAAGTTTGCTCTCGCAGAAAACAAAATGTTTGCTGTTTATAAACTACCAGTTTCGTTTCTATTTGCGTAATTTATTGTTTCAAGTTTGCTCTCACAAAAGCAAATAGCGGTTGAATTAAAAAAATTCGCAACTTTTCTCATTAAAAACTGTCATAAGTCTATTAACCGAAGAAGTATTGATTGATCTTTATAAACTTGTAGGTTATTAACATAACATTATTTTTGTTAAGTCTTTTTTATGAGATTACTTTTAATCTAGCTTGTAAATATTAATTTTATTTTTAATAAACTTGTTTTAAGTGATTAAATTTATGTTATTATTTAAAATATCCAATGCGAAGCGTTCACTAAACTTTATACAAGAAATTTCAGAATTACTAGCGAAACTTTTTTCTTTTCAATATAATTTTTATTTACGTCTTCAATAATTTCAAAAGAAATATTATTCTTATGAATTGATATGAACAGCTGTGGCTACAGATTTAGAAACTGAAAGACGTATACAAACGAATGTTCTCAATAAGCCTGCTTTCAATGATGGATATTTATAACTTTATTGGCCGAGCTTCATTGAGCTAATGAATATGAGTTATTCTTATTGAGATATAAAATCTTGAGGATTTATTGATGAGTCTTCATTAGAATAATTAAGCACCATACCATTCATTATTAATACATTTAAATTGAAAATGCTGTACGAAAGACCATAGACACTTGCTCTTTTATTGTACCCGTGATAGGCTCTAGTAATTTCTGTAAAGTAGGGAAAGTGCTTTGTTTCGGGGTAGAGTGGAATACTTACATAAATTTAGAATATATATATACATTTATAATAGAATTATATACATAAATTTGGTGTTGCTAACAGGTTAATTTTTCAAAAAAAATTATGAACACCCTGACGACCATTTTAACTTTGAACCATAATAACATTAGAACGACTGCGCTGCCTAGCTAAGACTCATTTCGATGACCTTTCAATGAGTAAAAACTTCATCCAAATCGGTTTATCCGTTTGGGAAAGTCATGAAAGTCTTATCAGTCTTTTTTTTAAGATAATTAATTATTAATAAGCAAAAGGACAGTTGCGACTAATCTTAAATGACGAGTGCACCTGTACCAATTCTGTCTTTTCGAGAATCTGTCGTTCTGAGTTCAGTTCAGTTCAGTTCATTTATTTATAATGGAATAATTACATTACAGGTCAAACAAAATATTAGCATAATTAATTGATTAATTAGCTGAGAAACTAACAGTTGCGCAGATGGCATAAAAAGTCCAACCAACCAGGTAACTAACTGGTGTCTCCGCGGTAAATAATTTTCTATCGAGACAACTATTTACCAAACAGTGTGTAGATAGGAATAAAGTTCCAGCCAGGTAACACTACGACAACTATACAACCAGTTGTATAGTTGTAATAGGCTACTAGAATCATCGCGTTTGACCACGATGCCACTGTCAGACATAATATGTAGGAAGGTCTACACAATCAAATATATTATATACTTACCTACATACCAAAGACACTACCAGCGGTACCTACTACAAAAAAGTTAGACATCTGTTGAGCGCGGGTTTAACAGCGTTACCACTAAATTGCATTTTACGACGGTTTACAGTTAGACACGGCTTAGACATATGCAGCGGTACTACAAAAACCATCGTAAGCACTGGTCTAACAAACGTTTAGCTAAACACTGTCTAAACAGTTAGACATGGGTAAAGCTGATGTAGTTTAAACGAGAGTTAAACTCTTGTTAAACACATGTCTAACTGTTTAGCTAAATGCTTGTTTTCTTTTTCATTTCTTTATGTTACATTATTATTAACTTATTTTATCTACAGCTAATATAAACCGTAATTCGGTTTGTCCGTCAGCCTCAGTTGTTGGACCAGTGTTTACGTTGATTTTTGTGGTACCGCTGTTTATATCTATAAAAGTAGGTACCCCTCTATTTAGGTCAGCGGTAAAATGGACACAAATAAAAACAACAGAACATTTAATATACACTCGAGAGCAATGAATCCGGGTCACTCAAAGAATCCAAAAAATCTCGGAAAGTAAGAATGCTAGGTTAATGCAATAAATTGTATTTAATAGACAATTTAATACTCCTTAAATGAAAGTATTAAAACTTCTTAGTTATTGTAAAGTTATATCATAAAAAAATCAAATTTGAAAAGGGAACACTGTCGAAGATGGAACTACGAAATTACAGGATTTGTTTTTGCTTTTGTTTGTAATCTGTCATTTATGTTGGTACATAAACCAGGTTGATAGTGCTCAATATTCATTATTCAAGCTGAAATCATGTCGCTTACACTTGAAGAATGCACCAGAATACTTACATTGGTGGAAACCGGCCGGAGTCAGCGCGATACAGCCAGGACTGTCGGTGTGTCGCTGTCAACAGTACAAAGAGTTCTCCGACGTTACGAAGAAACTGGTTCTAACCTACGCAGACCAGGAACGGGCAGAACTAGGTGTACCACAGCACGAGAAGACCGATACTTGGTGAACACCATGCTTCGAAATCGCTTTCTCACAGGAACTGAACTCACAAATCAGTTTCGACGCCTCGGAGGAAGTAACCCAAGTGCATGGACAGTAAGACGTCGGCTTGCTGAATCTAACTTAAAACCCCTTAGACCTGCAAACGGCCCTAAACTGGAGCGTGGCCATCGTATTTCAAGACTAAGATATGCCCAGAACCACGTAAATTGGAGTATTGAAGATTGGTCGAAAGTTATGTTCTCCGACGAATCAAAATTTATGCTCTACAAGCACGATGGAAGACACAGAGTGTATAGAAGACCAGGGGAAAGATTCAAGCAAGCATGCATCGAAGAAAAAGTAGCCTACGGTGGTGGGTCTGTACTTGTGTGGGCCGGAATTTCCTCTGAAAGTCGCACAGAGCTGGTGATCATAGAAAACGGCTCTTTAACTAGCGTAAGATATGTGGAAGAAATCCTCAACGAACACGTTGGTCCATTTATGGTCAATTTGGGTGAGGATGCTATATTTATGCATGACAATGCCCGACCTCATACAGGTAGGATTGTGAATGACTACCTTCAAGAGATGAACATTACTTATATGGAGTGGCCAGCGCGCAGCCCGGATATCAACCCGATCGAGCATGCTTGGGACGAGCTAGGGAGATGCGTAAAACAACGAAACCCTCCCCCAATCACGCTTCCTGAGCTCAAAATTGCTCTCACAGAGGAATGGGAGAATATTGCCCAAAATCGTATAAGGAACTTGGTGTACAGCATGCCAAACCGCGTAAACGCAGTAATGGAAGCACGAGGAGGTAATACGAAGTATTGAAATTCAAGAAAATCGTCATAAAGTTCAAAAATTTCATGTTTCCTATTTTTGTTTTAAGGAGAGATCAGCAGTTTTTTTTCTTTATGTAATTTTGTGTAAATAAAATGTATGGTGACTCATATTTTTTTAACTTTCATTTAAGGAGTATTAAATTGTCTATTAAATACAATTTATTGCATTAACCTAGCATTCTTACTTTCCGAGATTTTTTGGATTCTTTGAGTGACTGTAGTTGCAAAAATATTTTAAAGTGTGTAGCGCATTTACGTTATTGGTACGAAAAAGAAGAACTTGTCCTTTAGGACAACATTGTCATGATTTTTTAAAACTTTATGCCACAATAAACCCCTTTGAAGACAAGGATCAATTATATTCAACTCTTCCCGCGGGTGTCGTAAGAGGCGACTAAGGGATATCCACCGGAGGCGGGCAGCAGCGCCTCCTGCAGAACTATTCTACCACCAAACTGCGATCCCCAACCCGCATTCCCAGCGTGGGGATTATGGGCATTACCCCCATGATATAATGAGAGAAGGCAGAGTGCCCATGAATGCTAGCAGAATTGCCACGTTTAAGACTTACAATTATTGATTCTCGAACTAGTATGGATATTTTAAATAAATCATCATCATCATCAGCCTATATTAGTCCACTGCTGGGCATAGGCCTCCCCTAATGAGCGCCATATCGCCCTGTCTTCAGCTTGCCGCATCCAGCATCTGCCTGCAGTCTTTCGCAGATCGTCATCCCACCTGGCCGGAGGGCGTCCTACACTACGTTTGCCGAGTCGTGGTCTCCACTCAAGAACTCGTTTACCCCAGCTGGATGGATATTTTAAATAAATAATGCTGAATAATTCACACAGTATTACTCAAGCTAAGCAGAGCTTGTGTTATGGGCACAAGGTAGGTAACTGATATAGGTACTTAATTAATATAATACATATATTCCATCTATACTAAAAATATAATAATCTGTACTAATATTATAAAGAGGAAAGATTTGATTGTTATGTTTGTTTGTATTGAATAGGCTCCGAAACTACTGGACCGATAAATATTCTTTCACCGTTAGGAAGCTTACTTTTCAGGGAGTGACATAGGCTATATGTTATCTAGGATATCCCACGGGAACGGGAACTACGCGGGTGAAACCACGAGGCGATCGTCTAGTAGATATATAATTTTCTTCTCTCCGCGCCTACGCACGTGTTTTTTTTTAATAAGAAAGCAGCCCTTATGCGGTGAGTTTTGCAATAGGGAAGCCCCGTTACTCAACTATTTGCAGTTGCGCAATTTCAGTTGCGCAAAAGGGAACTCGCGGTTATTCCAGATTCAGATCTTTATCTAGGTACTTATACAAAATTTCAGCCCGACCCATTCAGCAGTTACGCCGTTGTCTTCGGCCAAACATCTTCCCAACTTTCGCCTTTAAAACATTGTAGGATAACATCCAGAAAACCCTGAATAAATTTGCAGATCGTAAAAATATTTGTCTGGAGGCGGGAATCAAACCCGCAACCTCCTATGTCGCATGCAGGCCTTCGCCCGCTACGCCACAGGGTCAGGTCAAATAATAGAAAGATGAGAGAGGCAATGAAAACTTTTAAATCTATGATTGCACGGTAACCGCATATATCAAAGAGTGTGGACATTTTTCTAATAAATTTTAAATGGGTGCATGAGTGCTTGTTCCAAATTTTTGTAATAAATAATGTTGTTTGTGGTGAGTGGCGGTGTTGCCAGCGTTAGGTATCAGTTTTAGTGTTCGACTTTAAAAATAAGACATTGATACCAGCTAGTACTTTCCTAACCTACTTACAAGAAGTTTTTTAAAAGTGTTCGATTGATTAATCGAAATGACCGTAGGTATATCACACTAATATTATAAATGCCAAAGTTTGGATGGATGGATGTTTGTTACCTCTTCACGCCAAAACTACTGAACGGATCGGGCTGAAATTTTGCGTGCAAGTAATTCTAATCCTGGAATCAAACAGAGGCTACTTTTTATCCCATAAATCAGTTCCCATGGGATACAAATCACCTTTAAATGTTTCATGCAAACAACGCGTGCGAAGCCGCGGGCATAAACTAGTTTGGTCATAATTGAGCACAGGAAGGTGTCGTTATACAAAGAAAAATGTACCTATGTTTTTTTCTATTTTGCGTTCGAATTATTTCTATTACTTATGTAAAACTGGAACAAAACCTTTTAGGGAAAAGTACAACCGCGAGCGTGGTTCAGATATTTGTGCGAGACCCGAGCCAGCTAGACATTTTGTATTACTGGTACTTACCTACATAAGCGACAAACACGACGCAACGCGCTTTCGAGAGAACTCGTCTAGAACTTAAGGTAATTTTTTTATTATTATTTTTATTTATTTATTTATTATTTTTATTTATTTTTTTATGAAAACTTACGGCTAAACACGAACAAAATTTAAGTAAGTATAAATATAAAGATGGCGAATTAAAAGTTTTCACAAAATAGTATGAAAGATACAGAAGAGAATAAGGTTATCATATCATAAACCATAATGGACTCTTGGACATTCATAAAATTAGTTAAAAATATTAAATCTATCACGATTATTCACGCTGGCAACACTGTAAAAACGACAAAGCAGATGATCTCGTAATGTCACGCAATATAATTTATGTTTGAACTGCGTCTCGGCTATTTCCACAAAGACATACAGAGGTCGTTCAACTCATTCATTCTTAAAATTGTAGCCGATATTTTGAAGAGTTTTCCTTGAGTTTTGTAAACTTTTCCTAACATATCATCATCATCAATGTATGGCGCCCAGTGGCCAGGTGGAATGATGATCTGCGAAAGACTGCTTGCAGATGATGAATACGACAAGCTAAAGACAGGGCGCTGTGACGCTCAATCCCCGGAGACATATATCCAGCTGTCCACTAGCATACGCTATGCTAATCTATGCTTACTCTTCCCTCTATGAACGCCATACAGCGCATACTCGACCCAAATCTAACCCAGCAGCGCCACCACCTATTGTATCTTATTAAGTTATTAAGTATTATGTTATTAACGAAGGATTTTTCAAAAATCGATTTTGCAGTTTGTGATACCTATCTTTATATATATAATTCTTCTGTGAGTGTGTATGTCACTGAACTTCTCTCAATCGACTGGACCGATTTTGATGAAATTTTTTGTGTGTGTTCAAGGGGATCAGGGAATGGTTTAGATCCACAATTTTTATATATATATATAAAAATGAATTGCTGTTCGTTTGTCTCGCTAAAACTCGAGAACGGCTGGACCGATTTCGCCAATTTTGGTCTTGAAATGTTTGTGTAAGTTAAGGGAAGGTTTAAAAGGTGAGAGCGGTACGAAGTTCGCCAGGTCAGCTAGTATAGCTATAATACCTAGATAGCTTAATTTCGATAAGTACAATAAGCCGGCAATGTTGATACATTGCCGGCTTCATCAACACCGAAATAACAGTTGCAAAAACAGTTGTAACCGGACTACTGAGATTACACATAATTATTTTCAATGCCTCTGTAAAAGTTTTATTATGTTTAGTGTAGGCAGAGATGCGAAGTTGCTCTTTTTGCGCGAAAAGAGCAACTTCGCATCTCTGTCGATAAGCCGAATAATTATTGATTTGCCATATCACTGTCTCTACATCTATACCTAAAGTCAATACTCTAATTAACCAACCACAAATAATATTAATTATCATCGACGCAACCCAAATACATGTAGGCCATAATAACAAAGGGCTAGCATAGCACATACAAATAATATTATCATCGATAAAATATATGTCACCAAAATACCTAAGTAAGAACCAAAATAACAACGGAGCAAGCGTAGCTCGAACCGCACTCACCCTGAAGAAGTCCCTCGTAAAGCGATGAAACGTTAGTGTTCTTTTAACACAAATAAGGTTCGTAGTTTACCCGCTTACATCCGTAGGTAATGAATAACAACCCTAAAGTCATTCAGAACGGAGTTTTTACCATGATTTGAGCTATCCGTTTTTGGAACTGAGCTTCCGTTTCCGTTCTTGGAAAGTTCAAAACTCAAATTATATATATCCCATTGTAAATGATTTTTAATAACCACGATGGATTTATAAATAACTAGACGATCGCCTCGCTGTTTCGCCCGCGTAGTTCCCTTCCCGTGGGAATTCCGGGATAAAATCTAGCCTATGTCACTCCCTGAAAAGTAAGCTTCCTAACGGTGAAGAATTTTTCAAATCGGTCCAGTAGTTTCGGAGCCTATTCAATACAAACCAAGAAACAAACACACAATCAAATCTTTCCTCTATACTCTATATAATATTACTCGTAGTATAGATAACAAGTCTAATGTGAACGAATGACGATTTCACAGAACCGAACAGAATGGCGCAAGAGAGAGAAGATAGTCTTGTTTATTTTGACAGCAGACCTATTACAAACATAAATAAATATTTATTATTTATAAACATAGAAATAAAAATTAGTGATAACAAACTATATGAAAGAAACTATATAGATAGAGGCTTTTGCGACGCAGTGACATCTCAGTAGTCTTAAGTAGGTATTAATATTCAGAAAAATATTCTACACTAGTTTCTGCCCGCGTCTTCGCATGCGTTATTTCTATGGAAACGTTTAGAGATGATTTCTATACAATGGGAACTGATTATTGGGATAAAAATAAGCCTATGATTTATTCCATGCCTAGAACTACCTGTATGCAAATTTCAACTCGACCCGTTCAGTAGTTATGGCGTGAAGATGTAACAAACATCCACACGTACTGTCGAATTTATATTATTAGTATAATGTGATAAGTAGGTAAGGTAATCATTGTAACATGAACAAACTTAAAAATTTTGAAACCCCCCCGACTGATTTTCACAAAACATGGCTAAGAACCACTCGGGATAAAATATCTATGACACAAAAAAACTAAACAAAAATCGGTTCATCTGTTTGGGAGCTGCGATACCATAGACAGCTACACAGATACACAGACAGACACGTTAAACTCATAACACCCCTCTCTATTTGCGTCGAGGGTTAAAAATCAATTATATGAGCTTAAGGCAAAGGATAATCGTCCTTGAAAGCTGGAAACGTAGAGTATATTAATATAATGTTTACACTTGCTTACTAGGTCAAGTAGGTAGTAACCTGTTTTGGAAGTATAAAATAACCACTAACTTGTGGTTTTCTTGGCAATGGTTTTAATGGTGACGACCTAGTTTGTTGAATATTTTCCTCTTTTGGTGAATTTATCTCACTAAATCTGGCTAAGCAGGCCATGGCTAACCATTTACGAATTTAGTCGACTTAAGCAGCATTCAAGTGTAAAACACGCCTTGTATTTTACATTAAAGGTGGTAATAATGTCTAGTTGAGAATACTACACCGTTATATTATAAAGTTATATGCCCTTTGTACTGTGTGGTGCCGTCTTAAAATTTGCACCACCCCAACTCTTCCCGCGGGTGTCGTAAGTGGCAACTAAGGGATATCCACCAGAAAAATTCTTCAACCGAACTGCGATCCCCAACCCGAAAATCATGCCCAGCGTGGGGATTAAGGGCATAACTCCCCATGAAATAAAAGCCAATAAGGCGCTTATCAGGGGGAGGCCTGCGTTCAGCAGTGGACCAATATAGGCTATAGCCTATATTGGTCCACTGCTGAACGCTTCCTTTGGAAATTTGATAATTTTCGGACACAAACGGCTGTAACTTTTGATTGCGTTGACCTAGAAGTTTTATTTATATTGAGGCTTCAAGAGGTAACGGACTTGAGTTTTTGATGTTAATTTCAACACAATACCTCCACGCGTTCCTGAAAAAAGGGTTCGACATACGGACAGACAAACGGACAACAAAGTGATCCAGTAAGGGTTTCTTTTTTCCTTTTGAGGTACGGAACCCTAAAAACAAAACGAAAGACGCATTTGCGTATCACGACAATTAAAATAGACCTTCAGGATCGTGGTACACAAACTTCGTAAGGCCTATTATTAAACAACAGTAGGTAGGTAGGTAAAATGTAGTACTTTAGAGTTATTTTGTGGTAAAATCCTGCTGCAAATAAATAAATAATGTGCATAATTCAAACAGCATTATCTAGCCCCAAGCTAAACAGAACTTGTGTTAAGGGTACTAGATATCTGATATACTTAATACATTTAACTACATAGATAGATATTGTTTTATCTACTATATAATCTTCTCTACTATATAAAAATAAGTCGGGTTTTCCTTCCTGACGCTATAACTCCAGAACGCACGAACCGATTTCCACGGTTTTGCATTCGTTGGAAAGGTCTCGGGCTCCGTGAGGTTTATAGCAAAGAAAAAATTAAGAAAGTGGGAAACATAAATTTCCACGCGAGCGAAGCCGCGGGGCGCAGCTAGTTATACATAGAAAACATCCAGAACGCCCTGGACAAATATCTGCAGATCGTACAAACATTGGTCCCGAGGTGGGAATCGAACCCGCAACCTCCTGCGTCGCAGGCAGACCTTCGCCCACTGCACCACAAAGGTCGTCGCAAATGATTATGATGATTATAATTTATAATAACATTGCACAAAGTTTACGAGTGCTCCAGTATATTCCATCGCACAATGTTTATTTTGAACCGGAGCCAAGTCAAGACGAATGGTGCTCTCAGCGGACCTTGACATTCGTGGGTATATTTATATTTGTACCTACTCTAATTAGTTGTAATTACAAGGTAATTATGCAAGGCTGAAAGCTTTAAGCGGTTCCCGTTTTAGTTTGGCAAAATTTTTAGGTGATAAAATTTAATAATTACGGAATAAACGTCAAAATTTCAAAATTAGCTGAAAAGAGACACAGTTGATATGAAGGTAGAGATAAACCATTCTGAAAATGCACGCCCCTTTTTCTATAAAAACTAGCGTAGTTTGACGAATTCATACGGATGTAAGGGATGAAACGTTGGTGTTCTTCCAACACAAATAAGGTTCGTAGTTAACCCGCTTACATCCGTCATTACTCTCCAAAAAACGTCATAGGTACGTACCTACACTCGGCGTGCATTTTTGACGTGACAACGTCTTATAATTCGATAGAGCCGGCTGCACGTACGAAAAAACATGACAATAAAAATTTACTCTGCCTGGTACCTTTTCATGACTAAGTCCGTGAGGATTACAGATGGACCGTACGGATCTTTATGGTATTTGGAAAGGAGATCGAGGGTTATTCATAATATCATCTATCGATGGAACACTGGTACTTCCAGCTCTCAGCATGTTATGCTGAGAGTTGGAAGAACCAGTGTTCCAATGTGTTGGAATGTGCAGTGTTGTAATCGCAGGGTCCTGTGATTGTTCTAGTTTTCGTCTGGGCAGAATAACAGCGTCTTTTGTTCACAACAGTTGGCATTATGCTGAGCCTAGGCCCATTTGCTACTGCAGCACACATTGGTTAGGTACCTACCTACTTATTGTAATATAAATATATAAAAGATTGTAAAGTATACCTAAGAAGATAGTTATGTCCATCTTAAAATGTCAGACAGAGAAACAATCCAGCCTCTTCAAACCATTGCAAAATCTACTGAATGTGTGAGTCATTCCTTTACCGTCCTAGTACAATGGACATGAAATATAGCCATAGGCTATAGTGGCGTAGGTTAGGTACATAAGGATTTAGCAAATACATTGAGCAAGGCATAGATGACCCGATAAACATAGGTAAGTAACTGACGATCATGAGGTTGTGCAAAATTTGCTCTACCGTGAAAACTCTAGAGCGACTTTGTTGTACTAGACATAGGTCTACACTGATCGTCTATTATATCAACCTACTGGCGATTTTATACACGTTTGATCCGATTCTCGTCTTATTTCACAAAAAATTGCAATCAAATAATAGAAATAATTTAAAACTAGTATTAAAAATTGAAACAATTGATCTAACTACAAATCTAATAAATAATCTACTGTATCTGTGTGTGCTGTGTGTAATAATCTAATAATCTTAATCTACTGTTGCAGTCCAATTTTTGATTTAATTTTGTAATTTGATGCAGCCGGAAAAAATACGTTGGGTACTTTTAATCATAAACACACAAAAAAAAATACAATTTACTGAATGGTATTTTTTATTATTACTTAGTTCATTGCCTATACATAATTGATTAATAACTTGAAGAAGCAAATGGCCCCATATGTTGGGTATTAACCGTTGTCTACCTCAACAGCCTATATTAATCCACTGCTGGTCGCAGGCATTTATTGCCTTTTTTAGGGGCCGAAGTTCGGTTTTAGAATTGTTGTAGGAAGCGCTGCTGCCCGCCCCACGGTGGATATCCCTTAGTCGCCTCTTACGACCCTTGCCGATTACTATTCAATCAATGGGGGGGGGGGGGGGGGCGGGATGTAATAACCATTACCCCCACGCCGGGCATTCGGGTTTGGGATCGCAGTTCGGTGATAGAATTGTTCTGCAGGGGGGGCTGCTGCCCACCCCCGAAGGATACCCTTTAGTCGCCTCTTACGACGCCGACCTCCCCTTATTAGATTTTTAGCTCATGGGGGAAATGCCTATTATCCCCACGCCGGGCATTCTCGGGTTTGGGATCGCAGTTCGATGATAGAATTGTTCTGCAGGGGGGTTACTGCCCACCCCCGGAGGATATCACATAGTTGCCTCTTACGACACCCGCGGGAAGAGTTGGGCGAACCTGACCCTGTTAAACCCTGTGCCCATGGGGGGTTTTGCCATTCATTGCAATGAAACTCATAAAGTTCGAAAACGTTTTACGGACTGCTCTACCAAAGATACCTTACTTAATCCAAACACTTAACGATACAGTTTGTGTGTCGTTTCACAGTAGCCCTCACAGCATGAGATATTGTGACAAAATTCATCAGGCGATAATGCGTACGAATGTTGAAAGATAATGTATGTTTTTGCTCATGTCATGTTAATATCTCAATCTCGACTAAGTGCTTAGCGTAGAGCAAAGGTTGTGAAATTACAAGGAAACTCTTTATTATATACTGTACATAAATACAATTACTTTTCTCAACAATTTACTAGCACATTAATAACAGACAAAAGCGTTAAATAATCTTAGATCTTGTTGAATCACTGTAATTTATTTGTTTTTATTGTAAATTTACTATGTGTATTAAAAACTTACTCTATGTACGTTTTTATGAGCACTTAACGCAATGGTTTTAAATCACTGTAAAATATATGTAGGTACCCATTTAGTATGTGGTTTGTTTCCTATGTCCCAACCAAGGTATTATGTCAAATAAAAGAAATTATGAGGAAAAGGTTGGTCACCATCAAACAACAATCCATGATAGCATATAATAGTATAATACATAACATATAACAATAATTTATGTATGCGTAACGCCGATAAGTGGTTGTTGGATGCTAGATTGCTAGTCATCTAACTAATGACTAAATAACTAAAACGGCTCTGTCGGAAGACCAGCGTTGGTTGTTACGTGGTAACAACGAGCTTATGCTGAGGCAGATACCGTTTTGTGACTTAAATCGACAGAAGCTGAATCTTTTATTTTATCTACCTCTCCCGTGGCAAGAGGCCATAATATGGCCTGTCTAATAAAACCGTTGTGTGGCAAGCGACCATATTATGGCCGATTTTCCGATTTATTTTTTGTTGTTTTTTGTTTCGTCGAATTTATGTACGTAGAGAGTCGTAGAGTCAACTTTTGAGCCATGTCAATGTCTTAAAAGTTGACTGACAGTGTCAAGCTGACGTCAAAACCATAAACTAACAAAGTTTAGAAGAAATTTTTGTTGATTAGGTTACAAATAAAATATTCTCTCTCTCTTGCTGCTGTAGAGCCAATTTTGTAACGAGGCTATTAGCATGTACCTAGTGTTTTTCTCTTGCTTAAGTACTCAATAGTACTCATATATTCTTATTCAATGCTGCTGAATATAGGCCTTTCTCTAATGAGGGCCATAGCGCCCTGTCTGCTTGCAAGTCATTGCATCAAGCAACAACAAGTTTTTCGCAGGTCGTTATTTACAACTATAAGAATTGGTCCAATATGCGTAGGTATAATTAATTGCACTATGAAGGTTTCAATGTCAATGTTTTCTTCTCGCTTATTGGTGGATTGAAAGTCGAGCAATTTTTTGACTAGAAAACGTGACTTAATTAATAAATAATTTATTTTTTTAATTTATTTCTATTATTTGATTGTAATTTTCTTATTGAATAAAGTATTTTTATTTACACCACACCGCAGTTTCGGTTGGGTGTTTGAATTCGTACACGTTCGTTCTCGCGATAAAAAAAATTGACAGCCCTATTTTTTTAACATTTGCAACTTTTCACACAATACTTATGGTGTTATAGTCTCATCTCAGTAGTCCGGCTACAATCACGTGAACTGGACTTTTGGGGTTTTTTTTTTTAATTATATTATTATGTTACTTATTTCGGTGTTGATTTGCCAGCTTATTGTACTTATAGAAAAAAAAAATTAACAAGTGACAGTCAATGTCAAATGTGACAGCAAATATCTATTTCACATTGGCTGTCAAATAATTGCTGCAGGCCATGTAATAAGAATAAAAATTGTAGGTGCAAAACCTACTGCAAAACAATTAAGACTATGTACAATTATTACCACATGCTTTGTTAAACGAGGAATTGATGTTACGGAACGAATGTTACAGTTAATTGCATGTCAAGCCACAGACAACGAACAGTTAGTATGAAACCCACCACAGAATATGCAACAGTTTGTAAGGACCGTCGCAATTAAAAATGTTCTAGTTCAAATCGTATGCAAGTCTAAAAAGGCGGTCACTTTCTTTGCTCGTCCTTGTACTAAAATCGGAAGTAGTTTTAGGGTTCCCTTCCAAGTAATTGGGTTCCTTTTGAAGTAGGTAGTTACCAAAAAGGATAATCTGTCTGAGTATCATCTAAAGGTTTCATTGGATATGGATCGGCATCAAAGTGTTAAAACTTCTGATTCTCTACGTGATTCTATAACGCCTTGATTTATTTTATAATGTGTGCCTTGGTGGGTACTAATGTTCCAAGATAAGAGCCAAAGGCGCTTGTCACGGAATGCCTTTTTTCAGTTCAGCAGTGGACTAGCGTAGCCTAGATGACGATGATAATGATGATGAATGTTCCATGTACCTATGTAGGTACTAAGTAACGTAATTTCCCTTCCTATGGGAAAATAGTAGGGGATTATTGGGTGTTCCAATAAACCCCTACTGTTTTCTTTTATTTTCTTGTTACCTACATAGGTACATGGAACATTAATCATCATTATCATTGGAACAACCCATTGACCATGACTTTTCATCACAATGGTAACTATGTAACTAAGTACCTATAATAATTCTACGAAAGTTAATTGTTTAGTCAGAGAGTCTTGTGTCACTCTGTAGAATGTGACCCATGAACCCGCATTTAAATCTGACTCAAACGATTACATAACTTTACCTACACACCTAATTCAATTTGACAAATATTTACACGATATTAGCAAGAATAGCTTGAGCAACTTAAGTTCAAGCTTTATTTACTCTGTTTACAATTGCAAGCCCCCCTCCTTCTACTCGGCAGGCAGTCGGAGACAGGCAAAGTGGTTTTAGTATCAGCCCACCTCAACACTGTTCAGGCCAATCCTGACTAGCTATCGCAACTAAAAATGCAATTCAAATTATTAGTAGTGATCTCTGTGCTTCACTGTACCGCAGCGGAATATTTTAAGACGAAACGTGAGTCCTATTTTTGATCGATGCCCCAGTTTTGGAGAGATTGACCTAAATTGTGTTAATTTTGAGATAAACAGATGGTTTGGTTGATGGTTTTGCAATGGAGTTGCATAAAGTTGCAGACATTATATCATGGATTTGTAAGAGTATTTCTTGTTGTGATTGTTTTTTTATAGTCTGCGTTGTGATGTCGCGGTCTTGTTTGCGGTGCAAGAATTGCAAGAACGATCAAGTGATCACTGATCAACACTCTTTCACGTTTTATTATTTTTACCTGCAAGGCGTCGGTTATGTTTTTCAATGGTTTTTATGTGGTTGACGAACACTCATTATTACCAAGTCCTTCAAGCATATAGATGAGATATTAAATACTCATCTGGTCTCCTTTAAGGTTCTTAATGCCCTAGCTACATTTGTTGCTATTCGAGACTATAAACGAGGGAGGGAGAGAGGGCATTTGGCGAAAATAAGTGAAAAAGCGAGTTTCGAGTCGGGTTATTTTAAATTTTCAAATAATTACCTACTTGTTTTAACCTTAACCTTATTGGATTAAATGGTACGTGTAGTAACGCAAGTCGTAGCTTTTTAGATTCGAAGATTTTTATCCCTTATTACATTAAGACATTACATTGGTTTCGTTTTCCCGTTTCAGTTAATTTCACTTAACTTTTATCCCAACCCATATTACTTAGCTTTTTTCTTGTTTTTCTTCATAGAGCAAAGGCCGTGTGGTGTTATTTTTTAATTTGTCTTTACCTACAGAATTTATTCATTCTGTTAATAGGACACGGGTGGATTATGAAATAAGGAATCACACTGCACGCACTATGTAAAGTTTCTTTCATATAAGGATTCTTCGTGACAATTTTTCGGCGATACCATTTACATTGTAAATCGATTGATTAGCGGAATTGGTCTCAAGTCCCAAAAAAACAGAGTTTTGAGACTTCTTATAGAAGTTTCGACGATGGATCAAACAGTTTTTTGTTTACCTTTGCCGTGTTTTGTTTAGTTTGTGTATAATAGGGTAACGATTCCAGTTTTTCCCCTTACTAGGGGAATTCTGAATTTTATTTTTTAAATTCCATTTTCCCCGTTAGGGGGCATTATAAACAATATTATATTTCGGTTAGAAGTGCCCTAAAGCCTATGTTAGGTTTATCTAGACACAGAGTTCTCACCTGGTTCAATAAGAGGTGGGTGTATTAATCGAAATGAAAATCAAATCAAAAAAATCAAAAACTCTTTAAAATGTACACTTAGAAATGGTAAAATTATAAACTAAACACTGACACGGAAATAAAGTGATATTTTTTATTTCTGTTGCTTCGGTGTGTAGACTAAAGTTAAGTAGCGACGAAGAAACCTTTAGCCTGTTAGTTGTTATTTTTAGAGTTGGAGCATAACCCGTCTCAAGCTTTTTTATCCTCCAGGTAATCTGATATTTTATAGTAAGCCTTTTTGCACAGCAAGGTTTTGAAAATTTGTTTGAATTTATTTACTGACTAGTTAATGCCCGCGGCTTCGCACGCGTTGTTCCTTTAAACGTTTAAAGTGATTTTTATCCCATGGGAACTGATTTATGGAATTAAAAGTATCTTATGTTGAATTCCAGGATTAGAATTACCTGTATGCAAAATTTCAACCCGATCACCGTTCCATAGTTTTGGCGTGAAGAGGTAACAAACATCCATCCATCCATCCATCTATCCGTCCATCCAAACTTTCGTATTTATAACATTAAGTGCGATAGTGTGATGTGATAATTTTGGCACGTACTTAGGTTCAGTTCAGTTCAGTTATTTATTTATAAGAAAATGTTCTTACACGTCAAACTAACTTATCTAGGTACAGAATAATGTAAAACTAAGTACAAATAATTGTCCTTGGTAATCTTACCAAGAGTGTTTAAATATTATTATAATTGTAAGTGTGGATCTACGACATCGGCGTCAACAAATTTGTCATCGAAGAACTCTTCTAAGCTGTAGTATGCCCTGTCCACTAGGATTCTTATTAAATTAGATTACAATGAATTACAGAATTACAATAAAAACTAAGACAATCCGATGAATATCGGGTGCCCATTGGATGTCTGTTAAGATGTAATCCCTAGATTTTGTTGGAACCTTTTTAGACTTTCATGGCCATGACGCATATGTCCATCGGCAGGGTTTTTTTCCTGGTAAAGTGCTTGCAAAGCCTCGGGCAGAATCTTGTTGTTTATATAAAAATGTTCTTGAGCTCTAGCCTCTACCTTTGATTCGTCTTATCTGAAGAATTTGGATCGCTAAAATCTTTATTAACTACGAAAATTATACCAGATCTCTCAACGACGGCTGTGAGAAATCGTTTTTCTTGTAAGTCTGCTATTTATATTTAGCTCCAGTCATAAATCTTCCGACAGCTCCAAAGTAAACACCATTGACGTTCATCCGTTGGTTTGTCTGACTACATTTCACACTAATATTATAAACTAGATTCTGCCCGCGGTTTCGCACGCGTTGTTTCTGTGGAAATGTTTTCCAGCTTGAAAACTGGCAGCTGGTTATCTGCCAGTTTTTCTATTCACGTGCGTTTGTGAGTGTATCACTCATAGGATGGTACTATTTTTGCTGCTCATTGATTATCTTTTTAGGGTTCCGTACCCGAAGGGTGAAAACGGGACTCTATTAGACTAATAAGCTACTTTTTACGGAGTATGAATGACTATTGCCACTTTAACAACGAAACCTAAAGCAAATTTTATAATTAGGGGGGCAACATCCCATGTCAAGTTGAACAACAACCACTGAAGTAAAGCAACGTTGGGCCCGGTCAGAACTTGGATGGTTGACCGCGTCTGTTTTTAGGGTTTCTTTTGTGAAAGTATATATGTATATTAAGTATGGTACGGAATTCTTCATATATGAGTCGACTCGCACTTGGCCGGTTTATTTTTTATTCGTTCTCAGAATGCAGCCAATAAGTGACAACACTGAATAGACCAGCCGAACGAAAAAGTCAATATCAAATTTCCAGGGTCAGGTTTCATTCTGATACACGAATGTACTATGTTTCAAACTTTTTTATCTTTTATATCCAACACCTTAAAAACAGTTAGTATTGAATAAATTTTAATCCTACAAAAGGTAATAAAAGTATATAGATACTATAGATGTCACGCGTTATTTTAAGAGTTATTTTATGTACATAATTATCTGAGGAACCGTGACTCTTAGGATATTAAATCTCCCGGGGAAATATCACATAATTATGACCCCCTACTCCCTAAAAAAATATATCGGCCCAAGTATGAAACAACTTGTAGACACGTATAAGTGTCAATTCAGTCAGAGCCTTGAAGTGGCACCTATGGGTGGGTTGGATTGGGTTGGGTAGTATAGTTTGTTGGGCAACAGCGTCCAGCCTTGATAATCGAGTTATTTTGTGCAATATACTCTTAAGTACCAAAGGAGAAAATGGTAAACAAAGAATATCTTAGTCCTATCCACGACTTGTTTATTCATAGTTTACACAATGTCGCCTTGGAACTGTTTGACACTTTGTACTATAATAACCTATTTTCCATTTGAGCATTTTTTTTTTTTGATGTGACCCTTGGGTACGTGGACTTAAAAAAAAGAACTGGCCAGACAGATTTTGTCCTGTCAAGTATCTTTTCATTTTTTTCCAAATTTCCGATACCAATTTTCAGGGTATCTGCTTTCGTATTTTTTTCTCTAACATTCTTTCCCAAGAGGTTCTTAAAAAGGTTCTTTAAAAACACCTACATTACTGAAGATGACACAATCCGACTTACAAAAGTAGGACTTGATGCCTTCGTTTGTGTCACATTGTGGGAAAATTCTCACGGAATGCAAGAAAATGTCATGTAATGAGAAAATTGGGGCCTATTTTCTTATACCCGCATGCGGATTAACACAAGAAAATAGAGTTAGGTTCTTTGGTACCATGCTCACACATAATGTATTTATGTGACCAGATAAAGTTCCATAATTAACCGGTACAAATTTAAAAAAAAATATAGGTATGGCTGGACAGCATCAGCTAGTCCCAAGCTAAGTACCTAGGGCTTATGTACTAGATGACTGACATAATTAATATAATAATTACATACAGCAATATAGATATTCTTTAATATACTTAGAAAATACCCTGAGGACCCGAAACCAATATTTACAGATCGTACAAACGTTCGTCCCAAGACGGGAATCAAACCGGCAACCTCCTGCGTCGCAGGCGAACTTTCGTCCACATCGGTTGTCGTTATCTTATTTATCTTACGTCGTCTAAGTATTTCTTAAAATAAAAAGAGTAGATAAACTTAATGTTTATTAAAACCACAGCCAGACTCCGGTATAGTAAAATTTTTGTTCATTACGCTGCAGGGCAAAAGTCGTCCATAAAATTATTTCTATCTCTCTCTCTCTTCTAAGTATTATTATTCTCATCTGTGGGCCAAGCACAGGGATTATTGCCTTGGGACATAAAGGACAAAAATGACCTCGCGTCATTATACATTGCGTAAAGTATTGAAGTGAAAAGAATTCATTTAATATATTTTACGCATTCGATGACGATGTGACGTAGTTTTTCTGTGTTCTACCACAGGGATTGTTGTCTAATCAATCCCTGTGCTGGGCATCCTGATGGTGAGGTCTGCTTATTTTATTTACTCTCTTCACTACGCTCTAACGATCCAACTCCTTTGGAAACATCACTGTCTTTTTTGATTACGTCTGTCCAGTTCTGTATCATAAAATTGATAATTATTATACATAATGAAACTAACCTTGTTATAAAGAAGGTACTATCAATATTTCTTTAGTGATTTGATCTAATCAAGTTTATTTTTATTTTCAGCGGATTTCGTGAAAACGTGTTCAAAAAGTGACCCTGAATTTGATGACTGCTCACGACACGCTGTCCAAAATCTATTCAATGCTTTGGGACCAGGTATTTGTACCTATATATTTCATTTATTATGTACCATTTTAAACCTAAACTAAGCATTTAAGTTACATTAGAAGTGAAAGTAATGTGTTTCATAACTCCCTTGTCCTTTGATTAGAGCAAATTAAATCCGGTTCGTTTTTAAAATCATTTATTTTTGCATTAACATCATTACACCGTAAACCTCAGTAAGTTACCATTAAAATAGGTCAATATTTAGACTGATTTAGATTGGTGCTAGGTAGCTAATGGGAGTACCTACCACAATGTCATATAATCTATGTTTGCTTGGTACTTGTAGAGTAAGCTAGACAGATGCTGTTTGCCTAGTTGTGCAACGACCTCAGCTGTTCGGGCCGCTGTGTAATAACATGCCCACCTCTTGGTAATTCTGCGGCCCTGGTACTTGGGTGTCAACTGGACACAAGGACACTCAACTTTGCGACGGTTGATAAAATTATCAATGACCCTTTCATACAAATAACCTCTCTGTTTGTGTCTCTGTGTTTTCTTTACGGATGTAGGTACAACATGGTTTATTATAAGATACCTATTATAAGGTACCCTGAAATAAGTTTGGTTGGTGCTATTGCTAACATGACTGATATATTGATATTTTGATGGAAGTTGGTATCTAGTACTAACTTACATGATATAATCATAGATTCAGACAATTACTAAATGCATTTAACAAAAATGAAGATAGTAGACTGGTAGGTGCACAAGTCGCTGGGCTAGTCACATAGCCTCATTACGAAACATTTTGTACATAACTTGCGGAAAGCGAAAGCGCTATTTCTTCACCACACTCTTGCGACCCAACCAAGTATCAAATGAGATACCAATCAAAACGTTTCCTTTCATTCCAGGTCTTCCAGAAATCGATTTACCCCCGTTGGATCCACTTAAAATTCCCAAAATTAGAATTCTTCAAGGTGAAGGACCGGTGAACATCAATGCTGCTTTGGATGACGTTACTGTGACGGGTTTTGGCAATACAGAAGTGTTGGTAAGCCAGTAAGTATCGACTTCTGATAGCTTATGATCGCCTGGTACATCGCACAACTGTTCGATCGACTGAGTCGGGGAGCATTGGTACGCCAGGGTATTCTCGCTCGAGAAACATTCGATAAATTTATATCGATGACAGATTATGAGAAGTCCCCACAAAAAACAGGCGAAAGGGAACTACATAAATACAAACTACTTATCATGAGACTTCTTTATTGAATTTGGAAGTACCAAAAAAACAGAGAGAACCATTTTTTGTGTATATAAAATTATGTTTACAGCTAAACATAAAGTTCTGATTTGCCTTTGCAGTTTGAGTCCGATTACGAAGTCACAATCCATTTTAAATTTTTTGCCGATGATCGAGTTACGAACATACGAATTTGTGTTGTGGTTACAAAACAATTGTCTATTTTTCAGGGTCGATGGAAAAACTTACGACTTCTACACAAAAGTGCGCGTCCCAAAAATTAGGATAGAAGGCACTTACGACTTGAAGGGAAAGATTCTGTTGATCCCTCTTGTCGGCCGTGGCGTCTGCTGGTTTGAACCTAGTTTGTATCGTTCTAGTATTGCTAATTATTTTCCTTTCCAAGTAGTATAAGTACTCGATCGGCGGGAATTTTGAGATCACGACTTATGAGTGCAGCATAGTGATTCTTTTCGTCTTTTAGGTAGGTGCGTCGATTATATCGCCACCAGTTATTAGTCGATAGTCAGTAGTCGATTATATCGTTAAGTTAAAAACAATCAGCGTATATTATCTTTGTTTATTAATAAAATAATTTCTTTGTTTTCAGGAAACATGACTATCGATATCGTTAGTGAGGTGAAACTTTACAGTAAGGACGATATTACATTTTTCAATGTGACTACAGCACACGTGAAATACAACATCGGTGGCCTGAGATTGCGAATGAATAATTTATTCGACGGAATCGAATCCTTAGGTAAGAACTCAATGTAAATAAATAATTACAATCCTATAATGAGATTAACATTTTTCTGGAAATCATGTAAATTTGAAACTAGTAGCGCCATCTGCTGAGAAGTAGCGTCACGAAATAATAAATACCGCCCTCGTGTGAGTCAGTTGCACACAGTCAACAGTCAACCTATTTGCACTCACGCAATTACCAGTTAGTTCTTTCGATCCGGTATAGGTCGCGCTACGGTAGTATCAGATTATGTTTACGTTCATCTCTTTTCCGCCTATGCTCGCCTGGTACAAACGTGATACAAATTGCAACGTTGAGACGCTATGGAACGTCGTCAGACGTTTGACAACCACTTCTCGCTATTGTTTGATGCTTGCGAATTTTTTTCGCATGTTCGTGTCATTTTGCGTCACATCACAATCATCTTGTCACTGTCGTCATAATATTTTTTTTATTCTTTGCTATTTACAACTAGGAAGTTAGGCACATTTTGAATGATAATTTTATTCTGTTCTATGTATGAGTCATCCCATCCATCAGTTTCAACTTGTTTGTTGTTACTTCTGTTTACTTTCATTGATTCAATATCGTTAGTTTCAATTCTGGTTCTTATCAGATTTTGATTAGACATATCTAGCTTCTTCCATTTTTGCAATTCATTTGTCCTCTAGTAAGTTGGTCTACCTCACAATACCTACCTTACGATTTCTATTATTACCTGTAAAATAAGATCTAGGTAGGTAGGTACTCAAGCGATTTATAAATTATTGGCAGGAATTCACGATGGATCTCGGTCCATCTATCCAGAAAGAAGAGCCCATCTGTTTCCATATCAACAGAAACAGATTAGAAGACCTTTCTTCAACAATGGGATTCTTAATCCCTGCTATTGTTTGTTTTATTTGTCAAATCTATTTTATAACTGTTTATCTGTATTGGTGTACTATACAATTGCTGTAGACTGTATGTGTGTTTCTGACTGAAGATGCAAATAAAGATTTTATCTATCTATCTATATATCTATCTATCTATTTATTCTTCATAATATAGCGATTTCAATTTTCAGAGGAAAGTACAAACGCATACCTCAATGCAAACTGGCGCCCAGTTTCCGAATCCCTCCGACCAATCCTCTCGAAGACCATCGAAGATATTCTCCTTGACTTCATGCAACAGCTGTTCCACAACCTACCTGGCCATTACCTGATAGGGGACCTCAAACAGTTGCCGAGTAAAAAGCAGGACACAACGACGAAACATTAATTAGTGTTACAACAGATTTTAAATTGATAAGCGTTGATTAGTTTGATAATATTGAAGGTGAAAAGACAAAAGTCTAGACTTTATTACTAAATTAAGGTATATCGGTAATTTAGATACTAATTTATAAATATTTGGACTCCTAAAACGAAAATAAGGCAGAGTTTCTATCAGGTAGGTACATGAGTTTAAATACTTGTAGAATAAACAAAACCTTGATGGGAAGTGGCTAAACGAATGTACCTGGTAGGTAGATAAGTACGTTTATGGAAGTAGTGCCTAAGGAATTAGTGATAAGAAGCCAAGAAAAGAATATCAAAATAATGTTATTTACTCAATCGACGAATACGCGTTCACTGAATGTAAAATACATTGAATTCGATTAAAATTTGATTATGTAAATCCGACTGATAATTGAAATATAAACAATGAAATACAGATTAAACATGAAAAAAACTAAGTTTTTTTTTAAGTTTTTGAATTTCCAGTTATATTGAAGAAAGTTTAGAGTGATTGACGATAGTTTTGTCAAGGTGCCAAAAAATGCCAGTAACCGAGCAGAATGTTTACCTGGTTTCTATTCCAGGTAAGTTATGTATGAATAAATCGGTCATGGAATAAGAATTTCAGCAAATATTAAGTGAAAAGTTCAGAAAATAATGTTTTCTAAACTTTTCACAGAGTTTCCTATAAGTAGTTGTATTTTTGTGAGTAATAACTAATAACAGTAAAATACGACTTTGTACCATGAGTCATACTAGTATAAATTAAAATTAAAATAAATTTAGGAATGTCAGACAGAAAATAAATTAGCTAAAAACACAGATTCGTTGTATAGCCATAGAGAAATCCTTGTGTCGTAAATAGATTGATTGAATGCCATCTGCTTAGGCAGGAAAAATAAGGATTTAATTATTAATTGCATGTCATGATAATAAATATCTTTAAAATCTGACATCTTAAAACACTATTCTCAAACTTCTTACCTGCCAAATAGGACGTCCAGGCATTTTAATAGGTTCCAAAAAATGTCACAACACAAAACACGAGTTCTCACTTCGCGTGGCTGCCACTAGATGGCTCTCTCACAAAAGTTGAGAACAAAATAAGCGTTACTCCTTCATAATAACGTGTTTTATACATCGGCAAAGCTATTGGCGTAAATACCGGTGTGAGGGAACAAGACGCAGAGACGATCGACAGAAATATCCCTTACGCGGTCGGTGAAAATTACTGTGAAAATTTTAGTAGTAAGAACTTAATGGACTGGATAGAGCCGTTTGCTGATGCATTTGTTGGCAGATCACAATCAAATCAAACAACTATTTTAAGACTTCGATAATGCACAATCAAGAACTTATTTTGGAAATAGGTAAAGTATCTACCTAAAGCTATTTTGGTAAAATTGATGAACTGATAAAAAACATTTAGAACTAAAGTAGAAATAGTAGAGAGAGAATGTAGGTAGAGAGAAGAATATTTCCTATATTATTATTTAATCATCTGAAGAAAATACATACAGTTCGAAAAAGGAATCTGAGGTAGGGATCAATGATGATGCTCAATATGAAAGTGAGATATACCTAAAATTTGTAGATTATTAAGTAAGACATTATAGACGTTACACAAGTATTACGTAAGTCATTAATTACAGAGATATCACCAGCTTCGATCATTAATACGATCATCTTATTAATAGATTCCAGACTAACCAAACTGGCACGAAACTGAAAGAATTCACACATGCTCTTGCGGGTGTGATGCAATATTTTTTCTTATAAAAAGCTTTGCTGCAATAAAACTAAGTGATTCACGAGCACTTTGCAGTGAATCTATTTCAGAAATAACACTGCAGGTGGTATGCCTTTGGTTTTATGATTTCTCAAGCATCAGTTTCAGTTCTCTCCTGTAAAATTACAAATGCAAAAAGTGTTATCAATCAATATTGCATTGCGTTCACTTTTAATGCAGGATTATGCATTCACTACTTTAATATTATGCTGTCCTTGTACAACAAGTTCCTGGTACGGCCAAAATGACAAAATGCAATTCTATTTGACACAATTGAATGCTTGGGAGATACAAGACCTACAGATTTATTTTCATTTTCATTTTAATGGAACACAAAGGTAAATGCAAGTTAGGTAGGTACCTATACCTCAATAAAATATTTAAATAATAGTGCATAATGATGTAAATTAGATTAGTACCTACAAGTTAAAACAGTAAAGCCATTACAACAAAAGGTCCTACTACTGCTGGAATTTTGTATTAGTCTTTCTTTTGGTTTAAAATTTATCTATCTATGTATTTATAGCCGTAGTAAATTAAAATGATGACAGAAATAAAAACGACATTAAAATGTAATGAAAAGTTACATCAAGAGATGAAGGTTATGGGTGAATGACCTAAAGGCTCGAAGAACGAGTTGATGACCCAGAGAAGGGTGCTCAGGGATAGGGCCCCTTTGGTGTCGCTTGCAAAAGGAATAACCACTAGGAGGCCATAAGCAAGAGGAGGTTGTTAAACATGCACTTTGCACCGAATGAATGACGTCATCATCGGTTCATAATGCATTGTTCGCTGCACTTTTCGCTTGCGCAGCGGTTGATAAAATTTAGTGCATACGCACGCACGCTAGCGGCAACTGATGGAAATTACTAAAGTTGAGTCACTGTTTCGATAAACTTTTGCTATTTTTTTACTATCATTTCTAAGTAAACCAATAAGTACCTACATAAAATATTCTCAAAATTGTGTAACCTGTGTTGGTTTTATCCCGATTTGCCTACTCATTTTCATTTTTGCGCCCAAAACGTCGCCTTCCTTTCAACTTTTTCCTTCGCTGTTTCGATATTTTATGTTTAACTTTCATCGTAAAAATCATTGTTTTACCTAATTTCACGTATTTTCTATTCATACTTTAGAAATAACTGTCTTTTCTGATCCTCAGAAATTTTGGAAGACCTATTACGTACGATCTTTGTTTACTGAAGGAAAGAATTCTTACTATCAGCGAAGCAGGCCAGATGGCATCGATTTAGAATTATTTCATACTTGGTGTGGTTGATAGGTGGTGCACCTTGAATGCAATGATCTTTCCATTATCTGTTTGTTGATAATGGTTCGACGAAAATTTCATAATTTCCATCTGAAAAAGGTAAGATTGTATCCTTCCAGCCTTCTTAATTATGCTTGAATTTACTTGCTCTAAAGTTTCTATGATTAGCATTTTATTTGTTCTACTGCGTTTTTTCTGTGTAGTAGGTCTGTTTCTTAGAACACAAGCTTTGTTAAAAATAAATAAAAATAAATTCTTGAACAATACATAACTATTACGACAAACAAAATTTTCAAAATTAGTGAGTCATTCAGAAACTAGGATAACAATCACAAATCCAATAATAATTTGGAAATTTGTTTTCCTTGCAATCGATTCTCATTTAGTTTTTTTTTATACCTTTAAATCTCTCTCTAGCATGTAGCATGATCCAGAATAATCTACAGTACCTAGTAAACTTTCATTATAGGTAGTTCGTGTTTTCAGCGGTTCAAGGTAGCGTATGGGTACGGGAATAGAACATGAGTAAACAGTTTTAAAATAACATCGTCCTACAGATTTGTTTCAACGCCCGCTCGCTCATCGATCGGCAAGTCAGCCAAGTACCTTTAGTCATGGTGGTATTTTCATAAAACACCGAAAACCGAAATGAGGTCAAAAGTGTATGTATAGCAAACACGCAGTATCTTCGAATTGTGGGATCGAAGCATAATAATAATAATTCGGAAACAAAACTTAACAAATTGCTCAGTCTTGTTTAAAAAATTTAACCTTCAAAAATTAATCTTATTAGATTTGGTGTGCTTACTTATGTATTTCAAAGAAAATTTGATAATAGTTTCTTGGTCGCAAATTCTCCCAAAAATGCTTTCTCCATCCAACAAAAAACTTTAGTTCTCCATCGTAATTATTTATCTCGGAAAACTCGTTTCGTTTCTAGGACGAGGTGGTTCGATTGGCATGCTCGGAACGTAAAGGCCGGCTTGGTGGAGAATCTGGAGCAGGCGGTTACGATCGCCAAGTACCAGGGGACTAGCAGCTTGTAGGAGTATTTTTAGAATTCCATTGAAATCATTACGTACGTTACCTTGAGGAAGACATCTAGCGGAGACTAGCGGAATCTTTTCTTTAGCTTCTTGCTAATATCAAATTGAGCTACAGGTCAACAAAATAGATGGCTCTAGCGGTCTCAGAAAGCTAATGGTCTGCATTTGGTTACTACCACAGATTGCCTTGTTGTTGCATCATTATTTCGCGTATCTGAGCTAAGGAAATTGTAATCAACAACGTCGCACATTATCACTTGACTACTGCATTCATTGAGGTAGAGCATAATCACAGATAAACTCTATATTACGAAGATTCTAACATACCTACTAGTGTCTGGGCGCAGTTTCGCACTCGTTGCTTCTATGGAGAATGTTATAAGGTTCTTTCTAACACATGGGAACTGATTTTTGGGATAAAAATAGCCTATGTTTGTTCCAGATCTCATATCTACATTTTTCTAGCAAGAAAACTTCACAGGTCTCTCCCCGGTCGTGTCGGTCTGCCGTTGCATTGGATTATGTGAGAGAGAGAATGAAGAGTTTTCCAGTGATTGCGCGCACACTTGTGCACTATAATATGTCCTGTGCACCTGGCTAGTCCTTGTAGAGACTGGCCACCGTGAATGAAATTTGGCTAGGAGGGCATAATCACCCTCATTAATTTCAGCCATCGATTCTTTGAGTACTTTTGGCGTAAAGAAGTAACAAACCTCCATCCATCCATTAGCGTGATAGTGCGATTCGCTGAATCGAGTAGGGATTTCATTAAAAAGTACTCTTATTTTTATTTCTTTATTTATACAGTAGGTAATAATGAAACATGGATCACATTCCTATGTTCTAAGAATACTGAAAATTTCGTTATTAATAAATTATATAAATGGCACATTTACCTTACACTAAATTGCTACGAAATGAAGCTTATTGCTTGAAACACGTTACAATTGTAATTTACAATGAGATCTTACATTAATTGCACTTATCCCTACGACTTATAGGTACTAAAATGACTAGAAAGATGACAAAAATAGTAAAAACTACGGGACTAAATTGATTGGTGGTTAAATTGTCTAGTTTTCAAAACTAGTCAATTTTAAATGATATCAATGAATAACCAAAACCGAGCCTACAAAATAACGAAGTTAGGTACCTAAGCAATTGTTTTTGGTACTATTTTATTTGTACAGCTAATTTAAATTGTAATTAAATGTCAAAAACTGGATTTGCACTTATATAAACCAACTTGTATTGTTATTTTATAACAGTCATCTACAGTCCTTACAAACGAGATCAAAATGACTTTGGGAAAATGTTGTTCCTTCTTCATACCAAATCATCGTAACTATTGAAACTTGGTTCCATAGTCACGCTGTCAAAGCTCGCAGCAGTAGCAGGTCTTGCTTTCTGAGCCAAAAGTCTGTCACATTCGTTCAACCTTCCATGAAGAACATCGTACACTCTTGTCATTGAAGCTACCTTTTCCTTGCAACCCGGGTCAGTTTCAATCGCAAAGAGTCTCGAATCAAGGAGTTTGATTGCAGCAACGATATAATTCCGCAAGGTTTTAGTCTTATGTTCACTGCTGACTCTGTCCAAAAACGAACAGACCTGTCGTTCCCCACAAAGGAGAACATCCACATCGTAAGCTAGCGGAGAATGTTGGCGGTGAAGGTACGCTATCAGTCGCTTCGCATACCGTCGGTAGGTTCGATACACCTTCCGTTTTCTCGCTCCGAGCGTACGACCCATAGTCATTGATTTCTTCATGTCGTCTATAACCGCTTTGTAGCCAGCGTCGCCTTTGGTGTCGAATATGTCCTGAAGACGAGGCTCGACGGGCTGAAGCTCGTAAGGAGACGGCGAAGGGGGCAAAGATGGGGACGATGGCGGCGGTGATGGAGGCAAAGGGTTTTGTTCTTCCTCACTCGAGTCACTTGATTGCTCAGGTTGTTTGACCACAGGCTCAGGGTAAGGTCTCGGCCGCTTCCTCGGTCTTTGAACGCGAGCTGGTCGTGGCGCAGTTCTAGCATTGTAAGCTGTCAGAACGTTTGCATCCTGCTCCGTTAACGGGCGGGTTCGCTGCGTGGCTGAGAGAGGTATAATCCTGATTTTGACGAGAGCGTAGCTTTGGTGTATTTTGTCTTTGATGGTAGGATCCTCGTAGTCACTTCCCCAGAGGTCCCGGATCGCCGATTCTTTCAGGTACCGTACTTGACAGAGTTCTCCATTAAAGAAGCGTTTTCTTTGCTGCTCGTTCAAGGCATCCCTTTCAGCTCCTGTAAGGCCGTGAATCTTCGTGAGATGGTCGGGTAGTTTACCGTATGTAAAGCGAGCACAGTTCTCGATGGGGCAGGGTATGTTGGCGTGGTTCTGCTTCTTTGCTCTTGGAACTGGGGCAGGGAGCGCCATATTGAGTCCTGCGGACAAAAAAATATAGGCGTAAATTGTAGGCCAATATTAGAACCTTACAAGGCACGACGACGATAAGAAAGTCGCATTATATATCAGAGTTTAAACGATAGCATCAATAAAACACGGCTTGATTGGTTGAATACAATGATGCGAATCACTAAATAATAAATGCAGCCAAACAGCTCAGGAGTCTCGTTGGTATAAAGTCATAGGTCAATAACCAATCAATGTTAATTTTCCTTTCAAAAAATGCAGAGTTTTCCCAAATTTTCCCAACTTTCCATCTCGAACTAAAGCAATTAATACCAGGGATTCAGACGAATGTTTTCGCAGTCCAGTTAATTTATTTAGAGGGTGTTTATCGAGGGTGGCTGTCCGAGTATAATAATTGTGTTGACGGAGACCTGAGGCTGTTTGCAGAGGCCTCCGCTCTTGTCCTTCGTGTAATTTATTGAAAACAATGCTTCTATGAGATGGACGTCTGAAGATGTGATGTAATTATTGAGGACTAACAAGCTGAGATGGTGGCTCAGGAGTCAACCTGTTTGTAGGATAGGGCATGAAAACAGATTTTAGTAACGTAATAACGTCACTTGGTAGACTCAACTACCAACGTATCTCAACCTCATTGGATTTTTGGGGAAATTATGATGATTACATATCTAACTTTGGCTGATGCATCTCTGATATATCATCTCATTCAGAGGACTCAATCCCTTTAAATCCATCATGGTTATTAACACTAAAGTCATTTACAACGAGATATTTACCATGATTTGAGTTTTGAGCTTTCTAATATTTCGGCACAGTTTCATGCGCCATGATCACGGAATAACTGAACTTTAAAACTAAATCCCTGTTTAATATTAGGTACTTATCTCTCGAGCTTAAAGCTCACTAAGGAAATAGACTATGTTGTCTCAATAAAAACACAACATTTAATTAAATTTTTATTAATGTTTTCGTTCACTTCACAGTTAACTCCGTTCTTGAAATATTCTCTTTAATTATTTTATACGTATACCTTCCAAGATTTCAATTAGCTAATTCCTTAGCAAACATTAATTTCCATGTAACTTAACAAACAACTTTATCTGAATATTTGATTGTCAAAGAGGGTAATAAGCTAACTATGCTGGTTAATAATTCAGAACGCGACAATTGAAATTGAAAAGGAGCGACTTAAAATCGCAGTCGCGCAGTAAAGTTGCTGAGCGCGTAATTGAATGGGAAACAACCATTTTCTTTATTAGGTACCTATTGTTAATATTGTTTTTATGAAATACTAATAAGACAAAGGGCTTTCCAAGGTTGTGAAGTACGGAGGAACGGGCCTCCATATTTCCCAATCTTGGCCCATTTCTCTGCAGTGGAGCTGGAAAAAGTTTTATTTGTCAAAAGGAAATAATCTTTTTCACGTTTTGAATAGAATCTTTGGTAACTTAATAGAGTTTGAACTTCAATTTAGTCTGGCAAAATAGGTTAATTAACCTCTTGTTATATTCGTAAAACAACATAATTAAACCCTTTGAAGTCACCTCTGCCTCTTTTATTTTAATTTTTTTTCTATAAAGAAACAAAAATAACTTCACACGAATTATGATTGCAACAACAATTCGAGTCTTATCTACCTGTTAATTAATTAATATTAAAATATGCAAACAAGTTATTTATTCAAGTCGCGGCTTCACTAAAAGGGGTCTTAGCGGAAACTTTGTGCTCGTTACTTGTTACTTGTCTGTCATATAAATGGAGATTGGTTACAGGTGTACGTTACGAGGTCTTGATTTAATTACCTTTTGCTTGTCTAGATACTTACCTACTTATTTTAATTTATCAGAGTTCCGTAATGTTTTCTGTTAAAAAATTGGCCTAAAATTGATATTGGGATTTTTCTAGCTAGAAAAGTTCACAGTTGCAGCCTAGAGTCAGGAAGTGGGCGGTTAAACTCCTCTGTGCCTCAGAAAATACGTTACCGTTGATCCTTAACAAGTGAGCTTTGTTTTAATGTATAGCAGCCGCCAAACAACTTGTACGGAGACTTCGTGCTTTTATATTGAGATGACTCCAATTTCTTAGAAAAACTAAACACCACAGCTTATTAATTGGGGTACAATAAACAATAGCAACGCATTGTCCCTTGGGGATGGCTCCATTTATAATATTTATTGCAGTGGGCCGGGAGGGCTAATTTCCAAAATAAATATTGGTTCAATCAACGAAGGCAGTGTTTTGCTTTCGGAGCTATGATTACTCAAATTGATAGAAAAGTACTTAAGTTATATGAAAGTACATTTGAGTAGAATCCGAATGTGTGCATGCTCTGTGTGGCTAGTAAAGTACGAGTTTGCACAATACCAAAACAAAAAAGCTTTCGTTTAATGATGATGATGACCGTCGCCGTGGCCGAATTTCGGCCACGGCGGCGGCCAGTCTTAACGAGGACTAGCCAGGTGCGCAGGACATTATTCTAGTGCACAAGTGTGCGCGCAAACACAAGTGCGCTTCTATTCCCTCACTCTCATAATCCGATGGGACGGCAGACCATCACGACCGGGGAGAGGTTAGGCGCAGGACCAACACAACTTAACGCACTTTCTTCACGGGGGTGTAACACCGCCAACTTCCTGACTCCGAGCTGCTATTGTGAATATTCGTTTATACAGCTGAGTTGTCAAAATTGTCGTGCAACAAATCACTCGAAATTAAAAATCGTGAGCGAAACAATTGGATCGCTGTCATATTTATGAAAAGGAGTTCCTCTCAGTATCCGGTAGGGGCGCTGAAAGGCGATAAGTTTATGGATGGAAACGACAACTAATATAGTCTTCATACATTATCTTGAAGAAACGCGTGCTAAGGCCGCAAATAAACAGAAAGCCTATTGCTAAGATTTGATTTCTTAGTATGGTTAATAAAAGGGATTTGACACAATACATATAGTTCGTGTTATGGGCACCAGTAGGGTTATTTATGTCCATTTGTGAGTGCATCACGCATTCTCTTTTTGCTTATTTTATTTATTTATTTTTGTATTCTGATGATTGATTAATGAGCGGCGAATAAAGAATGCGTGATTAGTAAACTCACGAATACACTTATTTATTTATTTATGTGGAAAACAAACATCTTTTAAAAACTTAAATGAGTAGAAACAGTGGTGGTACAATTTAAGCTTAAAAGTTTTCACATAAGAATTTACGTGTATCCGTGTTGCGTGTTTATACAAGCAAATATATTTTTGAAAGCGAGGTCCCGCAAAGGATTCTTTTACCTGCAATTATAGCAAATCTTGACATTGGAAAATAAACTAACATTGACGACCTCTGTGGCGTAGCGGGTTCGATTCCCGCCTCGGGACATATGTTTGTACGATCTGCAGATATTTGTTCAGGGTTTTCTGGATGCTGGATGCTTTTCTATGTATAATAAAAAATATCTATCTATGTAGTGTATTGTATTATGTCTATCAGTTATCTAGTACCTACCCATAACACAAGCTCTGCTTAGCTTGGGGCTAGATAATGCTGTGTGAATTGTCCCGCATTATATATTTATTTATTTATTCTTATTTTATTATATAGGATTTTACAGCAGAAAAGAAGTTTACTAAATGTAAGAATCTGTTTCATTAGGTACTTCAATACCTACCTATAACGTATTAGTATAAGTTGACGTATTGCATCAGGGGTGCAGAATCAAGGGCACCCCAAGGGTGGCGCATCCGTAAACAGGGTAAACAGAGGGAGGACAACACAACAAGGGGATGCAACTTAATTTGCTTGTAATCGAAATAGCAGGCGAATGCCGAGGTGTTTCTCGAAATTAGTTATTTGGAACAAAAATCGTGTTTCTTATCTGATAAATATTTTCAAACTTACGCGATCTGAACACATTTCTGATAGTAGAGATAAACCATTCTAAAAATGCACGCCGATTGTAGGTACCTATGACGTTTTGTGGAGGGGGCGTGCATTCATTACGGATGTAAGCGGGTTAACTACGAACCTTATTTGTGTTGGAAGAACACCAACGTTTCATCCCATGAATTCGTCAAACTGCGATAGTTTTTATAGTCAAAGCGGCGTGCATTTTTAGAATGGTTTATCTCTACCAACTTATTTTATTTAACTGTTTTTGACTATTTTGCTCATTTGTTATTTATACAAACAGCTCAACTGCTTGTATGAGTAAGGTTCAGCCTTTTCTGGGTCTTTTTACCATCGACGGTATTCTTAATATATAGGGTCATTGGTAATTCACTGACACTCCGTGATCTACAGGTTCTGCCCATCATCACGAACACGTTAGAGAAGACGCCAGCTCTAAATTCTTAAATTTGGTATTGGTATTAGGTCCCCCCCCCCCCCCCCACCTCCCCGTCCAATAATCGTTCTTTAGCGAGGCTTTATTTGAAACTAAACTTAAAAATGGCTTTGCCCTGAATTTACAGTGGGTATGGGAGTGGCAGATCGGTCTTTAGTAATTCATTGGGTTCCGGACAAACGTGTTTTATTCATTGTGTAACAGCGGTGATAAAAAAAAAATAAGGATTAAGAACTGGCGTCTTCACGAACGAGTTCGTGATGATGGGCAGAACCTGCAGTTCACGCAGTGTCAATAATTAATAACCCTGTATGGTATATTTTGTTTAGCAAACATTAATTATGAGCGGTTAATTTTTATACCTAACCTACCTAATTACCTAATTATTATTATTAATACCTAAGTTTTTTTTTCCGCAGCCTACCTGAGTTTTATATATGTATTCTTATTTTATTTTCATAAACCGTATGTGTATTTAAATTTGTTTTATTATCTGCCTATATAAAATGTAATGCTGTTATTAGTCTCACTAAAACTTAAAATTGGATTAACCGATTTGAATATTTAGTTTTTGTTCTGTTTCCTCTAATACAGGGGTAAAAAAGAAAAAATGGCATGTCTTAGGTAAGCTACCTACCTGCTAACAATTGCGGATTACGACTAGTAAGTAATTACTCGTACTTATAAGAAATTCTTTTAAAATAAAGTAAACGTGTACGAAACTCAATAGGTACTAATCAAATAATAAAAGAAAAGTTTGAAAAGCGAAATATAGATCAATTTTAGCCATACCTAAATACCAGAAGTAGTTATATGTAAAAGTATGGCCCCCCATAAAGACATTTCTGTCTTACTACGACTTTTTTTTTCATCATTCAATTATTTCTTTAAGTTAGATAAAATGAATTTCTATAATAAGTCTAGATTAATTTATTTATGTTAGAAGCATTGATTCACAAAGAAAATTACACTAGTATTTACAATTGAAACAATTGAGCTAACTGCAGACTGTTATTTTATTTATGTTAAATAAAGAAATTATATTTTTAATAAAGTTATTACTGAATGATAATCTGTTCAAATGAAGTAACGGAGGTAGCATTACAAACAGGAGTTATTACAAGTTATTTTTCCTTTTGAGAAAAGTAACAGTTTTTCTATAAAATCACCTAGTTGTGATCAAATATTGTGTTATCGTATATAAGGAATTAATCATCTCATTTCAAACAACGTCTTTTTTAAATGGTGGAAGTACTTATTAAATTTACTGCAGGTGAAATATAAAAGGAATTTCCTTTGTTTAAATCCTTTAATATAAATATCTATTATTTTAATCAAGTAAGTGTTGAATAAAAATGTTTTTATGACAAAATAATTATTAAAAAATATAAATAATGTTGTTTTAAATTACTCCTGAACAAACAATAACATAAACAAGTCAACAAAAAAATATAAACAACCACTAAAACTTACCAGCAACTACTGCAACCTTCACAGCAATGTTCCAAAAAGTTTTGCGTCGTTGTTTACGCTAAACAAGTTGTTGTTGTTTATATTATTCGGGTAACAAACGTGCCTGCCGGGAGGCTTCCGAATCTCGACTGAAGTTACGTAACAAATCCTTCACCAACCCCCCAATCTGCCCAACCTTACCAGACCTCCCCTTCCCCTCTGTCCTTAGAACTCAGCAATCAATGAAAGGTAACTGTAAGTACTGGTAGAGGTCCTGGAATTCTGGTTGCGTTTCGTAGCTGATCGGAAAATGTCGGGTAATGTCGTGAAGCTCCGCCTTGCGTAGCGGTCTGCTACGGAATTGCTACGGCATAGTACTTTTACATGTCTTGTTAGTGTAATTGGTCGTTTTGAAATTAGAATAATTTTATTAACTATATTTATCTAAAAAGTGGAAATTAAAAATAGAAATGGTATGTTTACCGTCGCATTGAAAATACAAGGATGGTTTTTCTAAGTGAAAATTACCTCTATAATCAGGTAAGTTTGTTTTCAAATAGTACCTATGAGTAAAAATTAATAATTACAAAATATATTAAGACAAGCAAATAGTGAGTTGGGAAATGAAAATGTTCAGTTCATAAAAATTTATTAAATTTTATTTTGATTTTCAAAAGTCTTCCATGATTCCCAGTTTTAATTGCCATTGATATTTTACTGCCATTGATATTTATTGAGATTTTTTTAAAGATTTTTTTAACACGTTTCTTTTTGTTGAGTATTTGATGATTCTGACATAATGAATGGACACTTTTATTTCAACCTTGCTTATGCATCAGCTATATTGTATTTTTTATTTCCCTTCTTTTCCTACCATACCTAACACAAATTATAAGAATATCATGCATGTCTTTTCGTGTACATTTCAGGAGTGAATTAATTTTAATATCTTGCCGACACGCCCATTAACGGGCGTGGTCAGTTTCTCCACGCCTACCTCCTACTCAACTTGTCCTTTTCCACAAGACAATTCAAAACCCTGACAATTTCAAAATCAGGTATCACAAGGCAAGATGAAAGACGTCTTGGATTTTAAAATCTGCCGGGTTATAGTCAAATCCTGATTGGCATATCGATCGGAAGAACTTTCTAGACGATTGATTAAATATGGAGTCTCAATGGTTGAGCTTTTGTGCAATGCACACGTTGTGGATTTTAGCGTAGCTTACGTACAGATTCTCCAATTAGGTATTGCGTTACTTTGGATATCCAAAATAATTTTATTAGAAGAATATTCTTACATTGGTTCAATAAAGTTCAGCTCCCTAAAGAGTTTAATATTAGTAAGTAGTTCAGATCCACTATGTCATAACTACTGACATCTTCTGGACAACTTCTGTGGCGCGGTGGGCGAAGGTCCGCCTGCGACGCAGGAGGTTGCGGGTTCGATTCCCGCCTTGGGACAAATATTTTTACGATCTGCAGGTATTTATTTGTTCAGGGTGTTCTGGTCGTTTTCTATGTATAATAAAAAATATCTATCTATATACTCGTATATAATTATGTATATTAGTTATCTAGTACCCATAACACAAGCTCTGCTTAGCTTGGGGCTAGATAATGCTGTGTGAATTGTCCAGCATTATTTATTTTATTTATTGTATGTAGTAAATGCAGCCAATGCTATCTCTCCCGAACAGGTTTCTTAAGATATACACAAAAGGAGGTCTACTTTGAAAAACGAACGAAGTTGACGGATGACGTCGATCGCACGAAACGAACAACCTTACCACCAAATTGCTTCGGGTGCTTCACCAATTGACATCTTTCATTTCGGATCTTTAAGAGATAATTGTCAGAATCTTTTAATAAATAAATGATGTTGTGTGGATTGTCCAGCATTATTTATTTATTTTTTATACTATAGTCATCGAAAGAACGGATCGGCCGTCCTGCGTTTTGTGAGATCCAACGTCATCCGTCAACTTTGACCGTTTTTTCAAAATAGACATTCAGGTTTAGATGCCAGTTTGATCGCCTTTCGTAGATGTAGACAGGCTAACAAATAGATCAAAACAGTTTTATTTTTATCTGGGTACTTACCCCTTATTACAGAGTGATTGTGATAAAGTGATAGTTTTTTATTTAAATGATTTATTTACGACAAAAAGTACAAACTTAAAATAATTACAAGCGTAAACAACAAAATCAATAGGATATCAAGAGTAGGCAAATTAGTTCATTTCAAAAGAAAATTTTATATATTGATTACCTTCAACGTAAGTACATAACTAACTTACAATAATTGCAATGAGTACATTGTTGAGAAGGGTATCCAAGTAATTTTGGTAGGTACGCAATTTTAAAAACATCCCAATATTGACTTGTTTTTTAGTTTTAATCTAGGATGTGTCATTAATCAGCCAATAATATAGGCCTCCTGTTAAAAACGCGGGAACCAAAACATGTCATGACAGCAAAAGTATGGATAAGTTATGTACGGTATTTTTTTGATAATATTAACTTTCACTCGGTTGAGCTACCTGTAGATTGCTTGCAATTAGCTCAATTGTTTCAATTGTAAACACTAGTTCTAATTTGCTTCTTTGATTGTATTTTTCTTTAATAATAAAGTTTATTGACAAAGTTACTGTCTTCATAATTTATTTAATGTTTCAGAGGGGTTCTTACTTAAAACAGAAAAAAAATTCGAACGATTTTTTTTCATCCAATTTTTGCTTGGTTTAAAGTTATGAAGTATTTTGCTAATTTTCTAACCTTATTATGTATATTATAAGAGGTTTTCACCAACTACAAAGCTATTACAGCTATTACAAGTGATTGTTTTGAATTAACTACAAACCTTCGAAGTCAATTTGTATTTACAGTGCGTTAAGTCAAAAGACAAAAAAAAACGTAATCACATCACTCAGGAGTAAAGTTTATATGAACGTTCTCGGTTCACACATGTTACGTACCCTGTATACAAAATCAAAATAATTATCAGAATCTCAACACAATTGACGGATATATCGGTGAACAGATGTAAAAAGAGAAAAACAAACAAATTCAGTTAAAAAGGGGCTTTACGTTTCCTTCTCTAACTTCATCCTTTCCCTATGCCACATGTCACTATTTCTCCCAACTAATGGCGACTGGTAAAGAAACCTTTAGCAGTTTCCACCTGTTTTTGCCTTGTCCATGTAAACATAACGTCAAAATTTTTCTTGACATAATGATGATAAAAATATGATGTTGAGCTCCCCTCCGGATATCCGCTGGATACCGTGCTTACCGCCATCACAATAAGCACCTCGTGATAAATTTGTACCGGGAAATGCTTCTTGATTGATAATCTTCAGATCTGGAAAACAAAGCTTTTTTTGCTTTAAACTAGCTACACAATAATAATAATTATGCTAATACTAAATACTTACTTTGCCAGTCCTGCTGGTCTATTCAAATGAAATCGTGAGTGTATGTATGTACTCGTAGGTATTCACTCATACTCCGCTCATTGACTCCGTTAGTTTTTTTTTGTATTTTATTAATATGCTAATCCTACTGTCCTACTATAATATTTTAAAGCCGAAAAATTGTGAAATCTGATTATTTGTTACCTAGGATCTCTAAAACTACAGAACAGATCAAGATGAAATTTGCCGTACATTTAGAGCAAGGCCTAACTGAGATAATAGGCTATACTTATTATACCGAAAATAATGCGTTAAACTATGAAAATCTCTTAGCATTCCTTTTTCGTTGTAATTTTACTTTTGCAAATTTTACAGAAATACCCCCAAAACAGATTTTAAAAACATGCAGCGTAAATCATAGGGTCGTGTGCATAATAATAAAATGAATTGATCTTTGATACTTTGTTTATTGTTTTGATGAGTCAGCTGAAACTCCCCTTAGTCTGAAACTCCCTAAGGAGCTTGTACAGACTGCGCTGATCGACGTAAGCATTTTAAATGAGTATTATCGCATTCACTGCCCATCTTCGGTGGTGCGACTCGGAGAGGCACGCCTCCGCACGATGCGCCGCAGATTGACCATGGGCGTCTTGAGCCGTTGTGTTAGTTATAAATTATTCAAATAACAATTGGAACTTAATTATCCCTTGATATTTGAAAAAGAAGGAAAACCGATGATCGACGGAGAGATAAGATTTGATCAAAGTATTTATTGTATACAGTTTCTGTTGTATAAAATTTTGTTGGCTAATGTAAGGCGAACCTCCTAGTACAAAAGTATTCTATACTTAAACGGAAGCTTCAAAATATTGTATAGGATAATTATATACTAAGTGAACGAAATAAAAAACATTTGTATTTGTATAAGATTCGCACCACGGCCAGAAGACATCACGTTTTGAGCTGTGCCGACGACCTGGTAAAAGGTCTTGAACTAGCGGATGAGTGAAACCAGAATTGAAAAGATTTTTTGGTGACGAGTTAGGCCATAAGGTCTAGCTAGTCTAAGGGTGACGACGAAGAAAACAAAAAAAAATCAACGCCTTCTAACGTAGGTACAGTTATTGAAATTAACTTTGCATCGGACAAGTTTCAAACTTTTCAAACCAAATCTGTACAGTCAGTTAGGGTTTGCACCCGCATGCCCGAACGATGAAAAATAACGAGGAACATTCTTGGAGAATCTTGCGCGTCAAGTTAAATTGAGTTGAGAAAAAATGTGAAACCAAAACTTGCGCTTCTTACCTTACATTCACAAAAAAGTCGGAATATTTTTTTTTTTTATAAAATTTCATTAAACCATATATAACAGAAAATATTCTTTCTAGCCGAGTGTTCATTAACATTCATTCACATATAAAGATAGGACCTGGAATAACATAATAGCCTACTTTGTGTTCCGAAAAACGTGTGCAAAGCAACAACGGGTAGAAGTTAGTTTTTCATAAAATCATCGAGTATATTTGGTTTTTATTTCTCGACGCAGAAACATAAGACTGACTACTACGCTATTTATGTATTTGAAATTAAACAAATAAAATGAAAACTATTCATACAGTGCATCGTTCTTCTTTTTAATAAATTAAAATGAACTCACTTCGCAATCAGATGCAAATTGTCCGCTATTTTGTAGATCGTTTACTCGATCGAGCGTTGTTTGGTCGATTAAGTGGCTGAATTTTTTATATCGTCGCGAAATCGGTCCGTTTTTCACGATGTTTTTCGGAATTGCACGTGATTGTAGAGTAAATAATAAATCCTTTTGGCCGGTTAGTTCGACAACTTTTCAATTACTTCACAATGAAACGCTTTTGCAAGTAAACAGCAATTTTACGACTGTTTGTCAGTATTTTATTCATGTGCTTAACTAATTAATCGTCTCTTTTAAAATTGATTGTAAGATGAAATAGTTTGTGCAATGGCTGCACGATGATAAAATTTCTTACATGTTGTTTGTTAATCGAAGTCTCATCCAACCCGATTTTTGTAAATTTCCGCAATTGTTTGTCAATCTAATTTACGTTTTTTGCATAAATCTCTATCAAAATCTTGTGCCGAAGGATGTCTCAAATACAAAACCGAGTATGAATTTAATTTAAAGTCTCTTAGAATCTTATTCTAGCTTGGAAAATAATTGAATAGTCCTGTAGTATTATTATCTACTAGCTTCTGCCCGCGGCTTTGCACGCGTATTTACGATAAAATAAGTAGCCTATTATCTAAGTTAGGCTTTGTTCTAAATTAATTAATTTGTTATAATTCATATTGATCTGTTAAGTACCTTTGGAGATCCTAGGTAACAAAAATTCAGATTTCACAAACTTTCGGTTTTATAGTATGAGTAGGATTTGTATCACAGTTGTATAGTTTGACAACTCATTATTCAAATAGCTAATCGGATATCCATGCAAACGGCGATCAAACTGTTTAATTATTTTCTTTTAATTATAACGACAATTAGGTACGAAAATCGCCCACATGTGTCATACATGTGTCAAAAAAATAGGTAATTCAGTGGATTCAAACTAGTTACGACCTTGGCAGGATTAGGTCTGGCCAGCCCCTGAGACAAAAGACGATCAAAGTCTAAAATTATTATCTCATCCCACACTGTCCAAAGCAAGACCGCGGAGGGTGTAAAGTGCTTACAGCCGGTATAAATGAGAGCTCGTTTTTTGTCCTCAAACTAGTCCGATAATATCGGCTCGGCCACTCGTCTGTAATGTGCGCCAGGATTATTGCAATATAAATTGTCCACAGTTGCCCATTCGATTGGTTAGGGCTGCCACAGCTAGATATCTACTCGTATGTTGAAAGTTCTAGGCTGAAAATAAATGCGAACACTTAGGTCTTTTTATCCATACTTCCGTTTGAATTTATAAAAGCCACCAAATTAACTCTCGTCTATTACCTTTTCGGGATCGAGATTAAGTCAAACGGTTTTTAAACTGGATTATTTTTTGGGCCTTCTATAGAATAAATAAAACGTCAAGTGCGAGTCGGACTGGCGCATTGAGGGTTCAGTTTAATTGTCAGACCATGTTTCTTGCCAAATATCATGATTCTAGGTCAACTGGAAGTAGGTACCCTGTATTTTTTGGTTCAGGTAGATAGTCAAAAAAATTATTTTGTGGTATCTAACTACAACATTTACGATTTTTGAAATATTCCCGTTATTTGTGGTATAAGACCTTGCTTCTTGCCAAATTTCATGATTCTAGGTCTACGGGAGTACCTTATAGGTTTTGTGTGCATGTAATTCCCTTGGAAATTTCAAAATATTCGGACATAAACGGCTGTAACTTTTGATTGCGTTGACTTAGAAGTTTTAGTTATATTGCAGCTTTGAGTGTTTGATGTTAATTTCAAGTCAATACCTCGACGCGTTCTTGAGAAAAGGGCGTTGACAGACGGATAGCAAAGTGATCCTATATGGGTTTCTTTTTTCCTTTTGAATTACGGAAACCTTAAAAGTAGATAAAAAGAGAGTAGACTATATACTTCAATTTAGGAAAAGCTCGTGCGAAACTTGATTGAGACGAGTGCTACAAGAAATAAAAATGCTGGACAATTCGCACGGCATCATCTAGCCCCAAGCTAAGCAAAGCTTGTGTAATGGGAACTAGATAACAGATATAGTTAAATATACCACTTTTATAAAACATAATGTTGCGAATGCGGTTAGCTAAAATATTTTTGGTCAGCCCTAGTTTTCGAATTTTCCGCGTTTGACCAGTCACTCCCCAAAGGAACATTTAACGATATTAGGGCTTTATTTTTTATAGTTCGGGACAAAAAGAGCTCAAACGATATTTTTTACGAAGTGGCTACTTTATACTGTCCATTTGTTGGGGAAATTGAGAGTCATATTCACTCGTGGGTCAGTGAGCCTAATTTTATTCAATGACAAATTGAAATCCAATTGAAAAATTATTTTATTTTGAAATTGCTTTCGAAGAATTTTATCATGTCGATATGCCCTATGAGTGCATTGCAGGTACAATAAGAAAGTTATAAAGCATCTTTTCTACTAATATTAAAAAGCCGAAAGTTTGTAAAAATAGATTTTTTGTTTCCGAAGATGTCCAAAACGACTGAACAGGTTATGATGAAACTTGGAGTACGTTTAGAACATAGCTTAACTTAGATAATAGGCTATTTATTATACCGAAAATACTCGTGCGAAGCTGCGGGCCGAAGCTAGTTGATAATAAGCAAGGTCTGATGCTCTGAAACTGTTAGCTCTGAGTAAAATTTAGTTTAAAGATACTTACTTACTTATAGTAAACTAGCTTCTTTGCGTTTTTCCGGGATAAAAAGAAGCCTGCTTCTCCGGGATACCAACTAGGTATATCCGTGCTAAAATTTATAAAGATCCGTTTTCTGGCTTAGGCGTGTAAACGTAACGGAGAGACAGAATTGCTCTCGTATTATGTATATTAGTATGAGCTGGTGCTGAAAAAAGGCACATATTAAATTTTAAATTTTTTCAAATAAAACCTCTGCCTAAAATAAAATACGATTTAATAAGTGGCCCATTATCAAAACAACCATAAAAGCGTTCGCATTTTTGTTTCAAAGTATGTCCGTACGTTCAGGTGATATCAAAAGTTGCAACAAAGGGCGCGAAAAAATCCCATTGTTATCGAGGGTATAATTTATTAGGAGCTCAGCCTCCGCGGGACCTTTTTTTATATATCATCGCATTATCCCTACTTCGGGAGTTACAACTTCTTAAAGGAAATCAGGGGAAATTAATTTAAGGCGTTTAAAAACTGTCCCTAGCAAACGCTGACTTTGTTGGTTTTGATAAATGTTCGTTGTTGTGGGAGAACGAACAAAAGAAGATCAGAATCGAACAGAAGAAGAATCCATGCATCGAAATTTTTGCTCGAGGAATTGGAAATGAAAAAGACCAAATAATCCTTACTAAGTCAAAACAAAACATTTGAGAAACAAAACACAGCAACGGTGAGCTGGAAGCTCACCGTTCCAAAAACAAATATTATATTTTTTAATTATCATTCTCCTGTCCGAAAAAGTTAAGGTCCGCATACCGTGTTCATCCGTATCCGATTAAAACTGTCCCTAATATTTTTATCTCCTCACATAAATACTCATAATGAGCGTCCCAAAATTCTCGACCAGTTATAAATTTATTCAAGGACCAACCGCTCAAGTGTGCATAATTCTGATACAAAAATAATCTAAAACCCCTATTAATTCAACCGAAAATTTTAATTCTCGGCTTAAACAATTTTAGAGTCGGAGTAACAACAAACGAGGTGGTATTCACAAAAAGATATTGAAGGTGGTGTTTTGTTTGATGCTATTTGTTTAGGCTTCCTATTTCATCACTTGCTACGTATTTTTTATCATATATTTTACTAGCTTACTGCTCGCGGCTTCGTACGCGATTTCTGATAGCCTATGTCCGTCCGTCCCCGTTATATCGTTAAATGGCTGAACGGAACTAATGAAGCTTGGCTCCTGCCAAACTTCATTAAGATCCGTTCAGCGATTTAGGCGTGAAGGGTAACAGACAGACAGACAGACAGACAGATTAGGTATAAAGTATATTTTTTGACGTGACAACGTCTTATAATTCGATATAGCCGGCTGCACGCACGAAAAAACATGACTCATGCGGCGTTACCTCGCTCTGAGGCGTTTACTCGCTGAATGCTCGGCCTTTGCGTTCGGCAGCGTTCGACATCCGTCTTTCTCCTACTTGAGTGAGCGATGCGTCTGCGTGGACAGCTGCTATACTATAGTACATTTACATGTTTTGATCGAGTATCAAGTGAAGAAAGAAAGAAGAAGAAAGAAAAATGAAATTAAAATTTTCTTTTGAAAAATGCTACCATTCCATTAGTATTTTCTTAAGACGTTGTCACGTTCAACTATCGTCAGTAAACCGACTTTACAGACCACCTATTTTTTTTTACTTTTATTCCCCACTTATTTTACGCTGCTAAATGTTGGCATGTTGCAAAATTGACGATCTCTGTGGCGCGGCGGGCGAAGGTCCACCTGGGAGGCAGGAGGTTGCGGGTTCGATGCCCGCCTCAGGATAAGTGTTTGTACGATCTTCAGATATTTGTTCAGGGTGTTCTGGATGTCTTCTATGTATAGTAAAAATATCTATCTATGTATTGTATATACTAGGTAACTGAAATACTAAATTTTGTATTATATTTATTAAATTATATTAAGTATATCAGTTATCTAGTACGCATAACACAAGGTCGCCTTAGCTTGCGGCTAAAAAATGTTGTGTGAAATGTCCATAGAGCAATGGAAATGTCCAACATTAATCAGAACGTTGTTCAAGAAAAATTCACTAATGGTGTACACCGTTTTACAATGTCTATTTTATATCCAAGTTCTTAGTCTGTTATAGATCATTGCATCTGTTTTTACAAATCAGTGATTCACGTTCGTACACTGGTTCGAGTGTGTGACTATCGTTCTATAGTTGGCTGATATCCCTTTACGTTTTTCCTTCTGTGCGTGAGGATCTCCCAGGAAATGGAACCGTTTCTTGCTGCAATTTCCTATCGCATGGTTCGAGGAAATAACTTATGTTGATCTAGTGCTGAGAGAATAGTAGGATTGAGGGTGGTTAAGATTGCAATGTTGTTTTTAGGGTTTCGAAGATCGGTTTCGAAACCCTTATGGTCTCGCTTTGTCTGTCCTTTTTTCCCTCCTTAATAACTCAGCAACTACAGCAGCTATCAACTTGAAATTTAAAATAATAATACATTTCGTGCGCCTGTACAGATTTTAAGAAAAAAAAAATGAAAATAAATGAAAAATGAAAATGAACATTTTCCATACAAATTGAGATGTCAAAATTTTAAAAGAGACCTACAGAGTCAAGTGGGGTATCAAATGAAAGGAATTAGTTTGTACATTTCAAAATAGTTTTTGAAATTTCTGTAGGTTTCATACTTTTTGAAATATTTTAAGAATAGTCGAAAAAATACCCATTCCCCCCCCCCTATCTCCGAAGTTTGCAGAGCGATTTATTCGAAATGTATGGAGCGTTTGTAGATATAGATCTATATTTTACAGGAAAAATATAGAAAAGTCTGTAAAATGAACCGTTTTTGAAATATGGTCAAAAAGAGGGGGGATAATTTTCAAAAAGGGGGGTTACCCCAATGAATTGGGTATCATATGAAAGGTATCGGTTTGTACATTTCAAAACAGTTTTTGAAATTTCTGGTGGTTTCATACTTTTTGAAATATTTTGAAAATAGTCGAAAAAGTACCCGCTCCCCCCCTATCTCCGAAGTTTTTTTTTTTTTTTTTTTACTTTTGTTGGCTTTCGTATCACTGCGGCCATGATTGGCCTATTGTGATCGCCACATCTCCGAAGTTTGCAGAGCGATCCACTTAAAATGTATGGAGCGTTTGTAGATATAGATCTATATTTTACAGGAAAAATATAGAGAAGTCTGAAAAACAAACACTTTTTGAAAAATGGTAAAAAAAGTGGGGAATTATTTTCAAAAGGGGAGGCTACCCCACCGAATTGGGTATCATGTGTAAGGTATCGGTTTGTACACTTCAAATCAGTTTTTAAAATTTCGGTAGGTTTCATAATGTATCGAGCGTTTGTAGATATAAATCTATATTTTACAGGAAAAATATAGAAAAGTCTGCAAAATGAACCCTTTTTGAAAAATGGTCAAAAAGAGGGGGGATAATTTTCAAAAAGGGGGGTTTTCCCAATGAGTGGGGTATCATATGAAAGGTATCGGTTTTTACATTTCAAAACAGTTTTTTAAATTTCTGCTGGTTCAATACTTTTCGAAATATCTTGAAAAAAGTCGAAAAATTTACCGCTACACCCTATCACCGAAGCATGCAGAGAGATCCATCTGAAATGTAGGTTGGTACCTACTAGTTTTAGGTCTTCATTAAATTTCGGAGTTTCTAACCGGTACCTTTAGTACATACCTACTTGTTCACAAACGTTCGAAACCCTCGGCGCGCGAGTTACACTCGCACTTGACGGGTCTTGTTTCTTGTAGTCTAGTAATGGGACAAAATTGGCTGACGAAAAAACATTTTTTTTTCACTTTAGTTCACTTTCAAGTAGTTATGAAAAACAGTCATGAAAATTATTTGGTTGTATCTTAGTGACGGTAGACGGCTTAGATTTTTAAGAAATAGATATACTTACTTGTATATACTAGTTGTTATTGTTTTATTATGTTAATGTAATGTTCTATGTGCTAAATAAATATTTTATTTCTTAGTGACTAATTTTACGTGATCATTAATTATAGTCTTGTGCCAATGAATTCAATCTTTTATCTATATCTATAGACGAAAATTTAAATCCATAAAAAAAATTGTGACATACAAAGTGTGAACTTTTAAACCTCATGAAGCTTTTATGCTTCCTTCCTATTTATTTATTTTTATTTATTTATCGCACAAAACACATCACAATCACTTTCATATTATGAGGTTACTTAAAGCTAGATCAAAACTTGATTGCAACATAAACATATGTACGTGCTATAATATAAATATATATTCACAAAGAAAATTATACTAGTATTTACAGTTGAAACAATTGAGCTAACTGCCGACTGTTGCAAACAGTCTACAGATAGCTCAACTGATCCATATCAACACCAGTCGGAAGCGTCCCCAAGACGCTGGCTGCATTGCCACGCTGTATGGCAATGCTGATACGCTGTGCCAGATATTCACCAGCTCTCTGGTCACGCGTCGCTTCGACCAGACGCTCAGATAGTTTTTTGAAAACCCGAAGAGCCTCGGTACCCCACGGACCTAGGGTCTCGACTCCAAGGGGAGCAAATGTGTAGGCTCTGTCGAGACCTGCATATTTGCGCCTCTTGAGATCTTCGGCCAAATCTGCCGCCGCACCCGCCCTCACGGATGTCCTCGGAAGATGGGAAGGCGCAAGTGTGTCGACGCATGTAGCGTCCCACACAATGGGCCTCCCCAACTCCCATGGGACTAGTGTCATACCGTCGGGCCTCTTACCATCGTCACGCAACAGACCATTCGCGGTTCGAGAATATATATCGAGTAAGTAGAGTTATTATATTACTATCTATTACAGGTTGTTGAAGCAAGACAGTGAAAAAGGTATTAAAAAATCAAGAATTACGGTAGCAAAAATTAGATAACTTGCTGTATTATTCTTCTAGCTCCTTCTAGCGAGACATTACTACAAGGTAGAGGGAGAAAAAAGAACCTGAAAATCATGCAAACACAAGATGATTCTCCAACGCGGTCACTAATGGTAGCGGGGGAAGATAGAAGCAGGCTCTGATTTATAGCGCCTGGCTACTCGCCGTGAATAATATTACGGACAATTTATGAACTTTGCAAATTTACAGGTTATTTTGCACCTCTTTGGACGTAGAAAATATTTCGTTCATAAAATTCATGGAAAGGTAGAGACTGTAATACGAATAATTGCAATAGTTTTTTACTCCTGCTATGCATTTGTATTTGAAATGATTTTTTCATCTTGACGACCTCTGTAGCGCAGAGGACGAAGGTCTGCTTGCGACGCAGGAGGTTGCGGTTTCGATTCCCGCCTCGGGACAAATGTTTGTATCTACGATCTGCAGACATTTGTCCAGGGCGTTCTGGATGTATTCTATGTATAATAAAAAATATCTATCTATGGAGTGTATTGTATTAAGTACCTATACCTATCAGTTATCTAGTACCCATAACACAAGCTCTGCTTAGCTTGGGGCTTGATAATGCTGTGTGAATTGTCCAGCATTATTATTTGTAAAAATGCCTTTCATCAAGAGAAAACCCAACATATGTAACTTGATATAAAAAGTCATAAAAACAGCGTAGTTACATCCTTGTAAAAACAAGTAGCTTTTAGTACAGCCTCTCGTTATCCATAAAAAGCTGAGCATCATCGAACATTCAAAATAAACTAACACGCAATGCTCAATTCCCAAAAACATTGTCGCGCCAACTTGAACTGAAGCCTTTGGCTCGTTCAGGGATGCACAACCCCCAGGCCATGTCAAACGCTACTCCAAGCCAATCTACTAGTTCGAAAACAAAATCAATCAACGCGTCTCGCCTCTATTTGCTTAAAAGAAATCTATTGTCGCACCAAACTTAAACAACCGTATTGTTTACGCCCGTGCCAATCAACAGGGCGGCCAACAAAACCAATCAACTTGGTCTCGCCTGTATTTGCTTAAAAGAGTCTTTTTCCTTTTAGTTTTTGACTGTCGAGCGACCCTATCGTCCGTCACCCGCTCCACGGATATATTTGATTAAAAAATAACGTCGTCAGAAACGGTGTGGACGTGAGGACAGAAAAGGAGTAAAACGTGTCTTGCTCTAAGCCGGCATTGTCACGTCCGGTCGTTGGCGGTCAGCGTTGGTTTTATCCACTATCTCCTGATGCGAAAGGCGATGATCCGAGCCGTGGAAGGCAGGTCCTTTCCAACTCAATTAGTCTTTTCAAGCAGGCTTTTTAGCTGCGCTTCCTACCGTTCTGTTTGCCGTCTGCCTGGTTTATTAATCGTCCAGTTTTAGAGGTCCGATGCGTGACAAAAGCGAACCAGATAGTGGTACCAAGAACAATAGAAAGCCATTAGTCTGCTGGAGCAATTTTCAGTGAGTCTATTCTTTTAATTGGTTTCCGATCCCAGTTCTGAATGCGTTTGAATTATTAATCCATCGATTTCAGTTTCAAAACTCGTTTCAGTTTTTGCTTGTGCACCTAAGAACCTAGATATAAATCTGTAGGTGGTAGAGGGACAGAGCTCTAAGTGTTGGGAAAACAAATAAATAACAATCTATTGCTAGGTAAACATCGGGAACAAGACAATTAGAGGCAGTTTTGCAAGAATTTATGTGTTTTCGTACCAAGAGGTGATTAGGGGAAGACTGTGTTGGCGGATTTTCGAACATTACCAAAATACTTATATAACTTGATACCTTACCTAGGTATCAAGTTACATAAGTATATAGCTTCTTATAAGAAAATAGAAGAGTTTCAGACTGGGTGGAATTTTTGTACGGGGCAGAAAGGTACTTGTTTTATTTCTCTTATTTTTCTTTCATGATTTTCTTTGAAATGTATGGGAAAAGTTTATTGCGTTTTCTTACCTTTCTAGTACTCAAACTAGTTGGTTCCAAAGAAAATTTTGATCAAAACAAGAAACAGGATCGACTGGCATAAAAAGAAATCCATTTTCTCGAAATCTGTAACTTTATTTAAATCTGTGAATGGGGATGATATTTTTTTTAAAATCGATGGGTAGTTTCCTAAGACCATTTTCATGTAGCTTTAACGGTTATGGTACCTGCACTTGCTGCCCCGTCCAAAAATTACACCCCACATAGGTTTAAACTTTAGTTGTAGAAATAATTATAAGAATTCTTGATGGTGAAAGAAGTGTTTCGAGAGAAAGATATATCTACGAATACACATGTAAGTTTTTCCCATCTCCCATCAGCTGGAAACAATAACCCGTTTAACAATAAAACGTTTAGGGAGGACAATCGGCAAACTTCCATATTTTATTATGATCATTATCGTAAAGCGAATTCTCGCCATCTAAAAGTTCTACCCCAACCCGTCTGCGATTTGATTATAAAATTAAACTAAAACTTGGATGCAACTTGTTATTTATATGTTTGTTTTCCTTGGAATGCTTTGATTTTAATCTATTGCGTGTTTTTGGATGCAAATTTGTCATTAAATAAGAGGGTTTGGTCTTAAGTTCGATTTATCTCTCATAATGGTTTTATAAATAATAAAATAAATATGGCCAATATAATGTTTTGCCAAGATGTAATTTTCGGGATTTCGTAATTAACCGTCCTTCAAAATACGATTAATTAATTTTGAATTCATGCATGATTTTCGTCTATTCATTGAATAGAAATCTGAAAAGTTACAAAACATTTTAACCGGTGAACTTAAAACACATTCTGGTTTGTAATTTTCTTAGAAACTTTCCTTATAAACGTGGCCAAACGTTAAAACTTAGAAATTCTTCCACGTTGGTTATTACAACAGTAATTGTCAAACGTGAGTGGACGTACTTAGGACGAGATGCTCATGAGCTTTTTGACGAGGTAAAAATAGTTTGGAAGTATATTTGAGATATTTGAGTTTGCAAGTACACTCATAACGACGTTCATATTTAAATGAATTTGGGAGTTTGTTTCTCCAATCGTGTCTTTCTCATGAAAAGGAATGTGTATTCGAATTTAATTTTCCACAACACTGTATCAACATAAAAAAATGCAAGACATTTCACAGAATTTCAACTTAACAGATCTTACGTTATGGGTATCAGATAACTGATGTACTACGAATACTTAACATATACAAATCATAACTTTACACACATCAATATTATTACGAATAATGAACCAGATCAAAAATAAGAGATGCCACGGGTGAAGAACAAGAACAACAACACCAGCCTATTAACGGAACTGCTGGACGCGCTTAGTCCTTCCCCAATAAATGCCTTATTTTCTCTTATTAGGGGGTAATGCCACAACGCCCAACTTGGGCATGCGAGTCAGAAGGATCATAGGTATTTTATAGCCTGAGAGTTGCAATCGCCCACCTTGCCCCGTCCTCAGTACGTCCACAAACGCCTCCACTTTTAATTGATCCTCGAGGGCGAGTCTGATAAAACTCGCGTATCTAAACTTTCTCTATTACAGTTTAAGAAAACGCCTGAGCCGTTTTGTTTGGACGATAAGAAAATTTTCATTGCGCCTGCTGTAATGAACGTGTAATGGTGGAATGAGTTTGGAATTATTGTTTATTTTTGGTTACAATTTGCTGTAGGTATTATATTTTACAGCGAAAGTGTTGGTATTCGCTAATTTCTATTTTGTTGCTAGAGGGGAATAAAAATAGGGAAATGGCCAATCTTTAAAAAAAGTATAAAACCATGAGTACGCTATTTAATCGATTTATATGAAAAGGACGTGGTTTTTGAAGTTAGTATAAATCTTGTACAAATTTGAGTTATAACAGAAAAATCTCTTAAAATAAGAACTTATCAGAAATAAATACTCGGATGAGTATAGTTCACATATAAATTCTATAACATTATAAATGAAAATATTATGAACTATTTGTGCAGAAAATTATGTAAATCCTACGGCCATTTTTATGGCCTATTATACTGCTCGACATCGATATAATCTCATAAATCCTAATTTTTACAAGTGTTTTAAATGGCAAATTTGCCTAATACCGCTGGGTTGCCAGTAAAAACACTAATGTATCCTTAAATTCCAAATAAATCAAAAAATAACATAATCGAAAATATTATGAACTACTTATTTGTATAGAAAATTATATAAACCCTACGGCCAAACTTTAACGGCCTACTTTACTGCTAGACATCGAGATAATGTCATAAAATTTCATTTTACAAGTGTTTTAAATGGCAAACTTGCCATTAATACCACTGGGTTGCCAGTAAAAACACTAATGTCTCCTTTGAGAAGGAATTGATGGCACTTATAATGACACTTTTAATTATTATAATCGCAGTTCGCAAACAAAAGTCGTTAATTCATTACAAAGATGTAATTATTGCGGTAAGTTTTTTGTTATTTTTTGGTCTTGGAATTAATTTGATGGACTGCTTTTTATGAGTAATGAAGATAAATTACGAGTAACTTGATAGAAAATTATAATCAAATCTATATATATAAAAATGAAACCCGTTTTCCTTGGTCACGGCATCACGCGTGAATGGCTGGACCGATTTCGCTAATTCTTTTTTTGTTGTGTTTGTTATTGTCAGCAGAAGGTTCTTATGAAAGAAAAAAATAATAAAGTTGGAAACATTAATTTCCACGGGGGCGAAGCCGCGGGGCGCAGCTAGTAATAGAAATAAATTGTAACTAGCATTTACAATTGAAACAATTGAGCTAACTGCAGACTGTTGAAAACAATCTACAGGTAGCTCAACTGACCCATATCAATACCAGCGGAAGCGTCTCCAAAGCAGGGCTTTAAAAAAAATTTTGAGCATCTAGTCGAAGCGACGCGTGACCCGAGAGCTGGTGAGTATCTGGAGTAACTTGATTATAGGTACATATTTTATTTAATCAACAGCCCGTATTGGTCCACTGCTGGACGCAGACCTCCCCATGATAAACGCCTTGTTGGCTTTTACCTCATGGGGGTAGTGCCCATAATCCCCACGCTGGGCATGCGGGTTGGGGATCGCAGTTCGGTGGTAGAATTGTTCTGCAGAGGGCGCTGCTGCCCGCCCCTGGTGGATATCCCTTAGTCGCCTCTTACGACACCCGCGGGAAGAGTTGGGGTGGTGCAAATTCTAAGCGGGCACCACACGACTACGAAATAATATGCAAATCAGTTTAAATAACAAAAAAACGTTATACGGGCAAAGAATGGAACGAGATTCCTTCGTCTGTTTTCCCGGTAGAGTACGATCTCGGAGTCTTTAAGGCGGTACCCTACCTCGTTATTGTGTGAAGAGGATAGGCAAAGGATTTCGCGTTCACAGGAGCGGGACAGAGCAAAGCGGCGTAAGCCCAAAAATCAAGTTTTTAGTAGTTATTTGCTCCCCACAAACATTAGAATAGTTAATTGAAAAAAAGGCAACATATAAAATGTTCTTTATACATAGTTCAATTACTATGCTTAATTTCAAGATCGTATCATCTGTATTTATTGAGAAATTAGGGTTTTAGTAAAAAATTAGAGGTAACTTTGCGATTTTTTTCTATCGAGAAAATTGTATGGCATCGTGTTTTCGAAACATATGATCGCTAGAATAAGTCCTGAACTTTACCATATATAAATTTCAAAGTTAAATATTCAGTAGTTTGGAAGATATGGAGGTCCGACGGAGTTGAAAATAAGCAATTTGAGGTACTATACCCCCTTAAATCCAGAGTTAATTTCCTTCTGGTACTAAGTTCCTTCTGGGAAAGCTCCGTCTCAGGGCATATCCTTATTTTCTTAAATGAGATGGTGGACAATGCTTTAGGTACCAATTACAATAAAAAAACATTAAAAGAATTTAGTTAATTTAGTTGACGACCTCACTGGCGCAGCGGGCGAAGGTCTGCCTGCGACGCAGGAGGTTGCGGTTTCGATTACCGCCTTGGGACAAATTTTTGTACGATCTGCAGATATTTGTTCAGGATGTTTTCTATCTATATATATAAAAATGAAACCCGTTTTCCTTGGTCACGGCATCACGCGTGAACGGCTGGACCGATTTCGAATTCTTTCTTTGTTGTGTTTGTTACTGTCAGGAGAAGGTTCTTATGAAAGAAAAAGAGAAAGAAAGTTGGAAACATAAATTTCCACGGGGGCGAAGCCGCGGGGCGCAGCTAGTGTATAATAAAAAATATCTATCTATGTAGTGTATTGCATTAAGTATATCAGTTATCTAGTACCCATAACACAAGCTCTGCTTAGCTTGGGGCTAGATAACGCTGTGTGAATTGTCCAGCATTATTTATTTATTTATTTAGTTTTTGTTTTTATTTATTGGGGGTAACAAACGGGGTATATAATTACATTATTTTCAGTTTTTCACTTTACCTAATTTGAACTCATTCAATCTAAGTACAGTATACCAAATGAATGTATGTGTAAAGCACAAACCAGAAGCACGGTCAAACTATTTCTCCCTGCAGTAGGTAGGTAACGTACTTACCTACTAATTCCGAAGGCGTACCTTGCCGCCATATTCTTATAAATTAATTACTTGTAATCTACTGATGAAACGGGTCTTACACAAATGAAGTTACAGCATTGTAGTGTGACCATGGGTTTTGTTTTCAGAACTGTCACCGTCAACGAGTTTGAGAGTAGCGAGAGAGATACACCAAACTAGCGTAAAACTAACTGGGAGGCGTAGTTTCGCAGCACCTCAAAAATTCCTGATCACTGACCATTTTCAAAAATCTTACTCAAAAACACATAGAAATGCCTTTGGAGAGTAAATCTGTTTATGAATTTTACACCTAGGTTCCGCAGTACTTTGAAAAAAAAATCTATTGTGAATTCAAACGTATTTGAAGGTACCTATTTTCGTTTCTTTAAATATATTTATCTAATAAATACTGTGTTGGTTAAAGCGTTCAGATATACAAATATTAACATTTCAAAACTAAAACATAATGCAACAATACTGACGCTAAAAGTATAAAACTGTATCGCGTTCATTATCGCCCTCCTCGGGACAGGATAAAAAATATAAAAAATTATTTATTTAGTAAGTTCTTAGCCAACGTTATCCTAAATTATTATTATAGTAAGTTAAATTATTATTATAGTTAGTTACACATACTTAAATTTAAAATTACATAAGGATATGGATTCTAGTTGTCCGAAATAAAATATTTGATTTGATAAGACATATAGTTCAACTTAACAGCAGTGGTGAAATAAATAAATAAATATTTATTAATATTGAGAATTTAAGTAAGTACCTTCAAGGACACGTGTCTCATGAGTGTCACGGCAACGATTAGATACCAGTCGATGAGGGGAACAGAGTTGGGAGAGTGTATAATACCTATTTATATATTTAGTGTAAGAAAAGTAGGTGCAACTGTAAATTAGAATTTAATTTATTTTCGGTATAAGGAGTTCTGAATCATTTTATGAAAGGGTTAACAGCCTGGCAGACAATTTAAATTTACAATTTCGCATACTTACTATTATTATTTATTTATCGCATACTTACTATTATTATTTATTTATTTACTCAAACTTGACTCACAGAATACATTCCAAAACGTCAAACATTATTATAAAATCTATAGTAGGTATGTAAAATTATATAAAATAATACATAATACATAATGGAAATGTCACAATTTAAATAACAAAAAATATAGTATCTAATAGTCAAAATAATAGCAATGTCAAAATAATAGCAATAGTCAAAATAATACCATAATTATCCTGAATTTTTTGTAAGTGTAGTCACTCTATTCGTACAAGCTCAAGGGTTCCGTAACGACTTAATGCCGGGAAGAGACAGAATTAGAAATGAACCCAACAAAGTACGGCTAATAAGACACACACCACTCCGGTGCTTTGTTTTAATTTGTCACTTGAAGTTTAAACATCTTCACAAATTAACCCTAAAGTTCACATGAGTTTCTGTCCAAGTAAAGGTTCAAGTTGACAGTGATATGACAGCTGTCAAATCTTTAATTTATCATGAATTTAGGATGAAAAATATAAGTTATTTATTATCCGCGGTTGTTACAACGACCGTGGATAATAATTAATAGCTAATGCTTTTAAAATAATTTAATACTAATTAATTAATTCAAAAGAAAATTAAGGTTTTTGTTATTATAGTGCGTTGGTTAACGGCGCTTAAGTCCGTAGAAAATCGCAAAGATTTTCAACTCCTCCGTCACTTGACCTCGTGGTGTAGTTGGTTAGCACATTCCCGTACTGAAGGATGCGGGTTCAAGTCCCGTCGAAGTCGAAAGTTTTCGATAATTGTCGTAAATATGCGATATTATTTGATTTCTTAGAAAGTAAAAGAAAATTTATGATAATATTCATTTTGTTGTAGAACGAAAGAAAAATGGTACTAAAAAAAGATATGGAACATGATATTTTGCTTAAATTATCATCTCTCTGTAGTATTTACGTTTCATTCCTAGGGAACGCAGATAAAAAGCTCCGGTTTTAAAAACTCAAATAATATTTTACGACACCTCAGGCGTACTAATTCGCCGTCTGACGAAGTGCATAAAAAGAGTGTCGACGCGATGGAAAATCAAAATGTATTTATTCGCGGCCCGTATAAAAAGTCAATATGAGAGGCAATAAAAGGAGGAAGTCGGCAGAAATAATAAAAAGGTAGTGAAAACCCGCGACTTTCACGATCTGTTTGAAGTAATGAGTAGATTTCGAAAAAAAAACTCCACATTATTACATAACTAGTTTATGAACGCGGCTTTGCACGCGTTGTTGTTTCTATAAACGTTTAAAGGTGATTTATATCCCATGGGAACTGATTTATGGGACAAAAAGTAGCATATGTTTGATTCCAAGATTAGAATTACCTGTATGCAAATTTTCAGCCCGATCCGTTCAGTAGTTTTGGCGTGAAGAGGTAACAAACATCCATCCATCCATCTTTCGCATTTATAATATTAGTGTGATAAATATCGTACTTTTGAAAATCAAGTAAGTAGGTAAAAACTATAATCATAAGACAAAAATTTAACCATAAGACATAATCAAAATGGTTAGTACTCAGTATTTGCTATGGCAGAACAGATCGTGATATAGCGTTGGTCGTCCGTGGTGATAACACATAGAGGAGCAGGTACTCTATCATCACCACAACACACACAATCAATGCAGGCGCCATTGATTTAATAAATAAATAAATAATGCTGGACAAATCACACAGCATTATCTAGCCCCAAGGTAAGCAGAGCTTGTGTTATGGGTACTAGAGAACTGATATACATAATAATATACGAGTACATAGATAGGTATTTTTTATTTTACATAGAAAACGACCAGAACACCCTGAACAAATATCTGCAGATCGTACAAATATTTGTCCTGAGGCGGGAATCGAACCCGCAACCTCCTGCGTCGCAGGCGGACCTTCGCCCACCGCGCCACAGAGGTCGTCATAATGGTATTATAAATTAATTATATGCTGTATGTTAAATATAATTATTACAAGTCCATGTTACGATTAGCTGTTTAATAGAGTCGCCTTGTTTTGCGTATATTGTGACTACCTGTAATTTAGAGTGCGCTAGTTTTTATGTTTTAGTATTTATTAATATTGTGATCTCTTTTATTACCTCTAGTTGGTTGCCCTTATAAAATAAATAAAACAAGATAAAATTAAAAATTTTAAAAACCCGCCGACGTTTATTGGCTGAACAGATTTTTATGAAAGATGGCTAAGAACACTCGGGATAAAATTATCTATGACACAAAAAAAACTAAACGAAAATCTGTTCATCCGTTTGAGAGCTACGATACCACAGACAGATACACAGATACACAGACAGACACGTTAAACTTATAACACCCCTCTCTTTTTGCGTCGGGGGTTAAAAAGACGTCGACGTAAAAGCCGTATACCTACCGTATACTTAATAGCTCTCGCTGCTCGTCTACATTTCAGCCATGTTTCATACAAATCTGTTCAGGCAATAAACGGCGGCGGGTTTTTAAAATGTTTAATTTTGTCTTGTTTCATTTATTTCATAAGGGCAACCAACTAGAGGTAATAAAAGAGATCACAATATTAATAAGTACTAAAACTTAAAATCTAGCGCACTCTAAAGCTATTAGGTATACGGACATGCGATACACCACCTGTTCTAAGCTGCTACAAGCACCACCTTACGGGTTGTTTTACTCCAGTCAGTCAGCCATTACCAACCGTTTAATATATTCAGATAACCTCTAGAGTGAATAGAATGAACAGCCCTTACAAAGAATGTTTGCGTAGAGGATAAGACGCAATCGGGGGACACCTCCCTATTCAGATGAGATGTGCCAGCGAAATATTAAAACCGCTTTTTACATTGTGCCCGTTGTCCGACCAGTCTGGTGGAACAATGAGGATTTATTCATTGTTGCTATCTGCTTAGGGTTTGATTGAATGCTTGTTATGGATTTTTTTGTTTGGGTCGTTTGAGTGGAATTAGGTATTTATTGTATAAGTCGTGTAGATCATATCGGTCAAATATAATTTATGCGGGACAGGATGACGTTTCCACACACAATCATTATCTATATAAAGTTATAGATATAATGCTGGACAATCCACACAGCATCATCTAGCCCCAAGCTAAGCAGAGCTTGTGTTATGGGTACTAGATGACTGAAATACGTAATATAATACATTACATAGATAGATATTTTTTTATATAGAAACGACCAGAACACCCGGAATCAATATTTGTAGATCGTACAAACATTTCTCCCAAGGCGGGAATCGAACCCGCCGCAGGCGGACCTTCGCCCGCCGCGCCACCGAGGTCGTCTCGATAGAAAGAAAGAAAGAAAGAAAGAAATCTTTATTTATAGCATAAACCATATGTAAGTTACATAGAGTTAAAACTAGGTAGACCATAAAACTACATATACCTAGCTATATAGCTATGCATTTTAATGTTTCTTAGACGAAATGACTGAAAGAAGATAATTTAAATAATTGGTTGTGCATTAGTCTGTTATGTACTTTAAAAAACTCATTATGTAATACCTTACCAAATATTTGCATAAAATATTGTCACGTTTCATAGGAAATTAAACTAATAATTTTTGTGAAGGTAAAGTCACACACGGAACCATCAATCGCAAATCCAACCCACTTGGCAAACCTATCGAAGTATTGAAGCGAGTAACCACATGTCGAATAAAACATTCCACTGAGCTCTCAAACAAACACAAGGGATTGGAAACTTCCTTAAGAAAACAAAGATAAATCCAACTTAGTCTTTGGTTATTCGTAGACTGGTGTAAATGTTACCGAGACATGATTTTAGCTAATTACTTTGGTTAATGTAGTGGGAAACCCTCTGTTGCTAAATGTTCTATTAAATAGGATATCTTGGATTTATATTCTTGTTCATTTTCAAATAAATTGGATGAAAATCCTGATTTTACGTTAAAGATATAGTCACACACGGAAAATTAATTGGTGACATTTTATTTTAAAATTATTTTGACGTTTATGGATGCTTTTTCAGTAGAGGCGGAGGCGGAAAAAATCGCGCAGGTGTGTTTTCGGTGGACACCAGGAATTATTCACGTTTTTCCCACATCAACTAGCGACTTCAGGACGTATTACTTAATAATAATTATTAGCGGTGTCCATGATCTAAATTGGGAGCGGAATATGGCGGAAAATTCTTCCGCTGCTGTCCACCTTCACCTCCACAGTCAAATTTTTTTTTTCTTAACATAGGTCCTACTACTGAGGAAAGGTCTCTCCAAAACTCTTTTAAGCATCTCGTTCGTTAAAACTAAAAATATAAAAATAATTAAAAACAAACATTTTTAGCCATATCATTCCCAACCGTTTTCCTCCAAACATTGTAACAAATTAACATCACAGTCTCAAAAGTCTCACGTCTCACGATCACCTGCGTTGTCCCGTCGATCTTACCCCAAGGACCGATTAAACATGTAAAAGTGCCGGAAAACAAACTGTCTGGCACTGGGAGAGAGAGCTGGCAGCATTTAGCACGTACGGTAAATGCTGTGACACGTTCGCAGAAACTTAACGAGCCAGCGAATCGCTCGACTGTTTGGTTACAAAGTCATTATTACATTGACAGTGATGCCAACTTATTACAATACTTAAATCTAAGTTTAAATTAAAGCAACTTTTAAAAAACTGTTTTTTAAATTAAGATAAAGTTAAGTATTACATTAACAGATATAATTTGTTTCCGTATTCTTACTACGTACTTCTCTATTAGTAAGTTCTACTTCTGTGTGAATTGTCCAACATTATTTATTTATTTATTATTTCTAGTGGGTTGCTCTCATAAATAAATAATCCATTTTTTTTTGAATCTCAAAAATATCTTCGATCTTCCTAGACAATATCTAAATTCAATTGATGTTGAATGGCTAATAAACCCTGTTTTTGATTACCCCTTTCCTTCCAACAGGGTACCGGGAAAGTGGTAAGCCGCGCACAAGCTGTTACTTTTAATGCGTTATTCAGTTTAGAATTAATGATTTTACTCCCGACAATTCCCGTGATTGCGGGATAAGATTTGGGGAATGTTTATTTTAATCAAAATTGTTTATAACTGCTTAAAATTTTATTCGCAATAAAGTCAAATATTTAGCTGTGATTTCATGCCATCTGATATGCAAAATGTTGCGCTGCCCTGGATTTATTTTAAATGAATCACGAAGCACTTATCAGTAGGAAAACAGGTAAGCAGTCAAGAAAAATGTTGAGCGTCTCTGGAATTCTTAGCAGACGTTGGTATTTTATATGAATGTGACTTTTGTTTTTCTTGTCGAGCACAACTTCGGTATCAGGCATCAATATCTTGTGTTTGCATAACTACTTTGTGCCCCCATCGGTAAACATACTCATATCACATCACCTTTATATCTTACCGTAAACAAAAATATCAAACTGTATGTACAAAGACTAACTTAAGTACTTACATAAAAGATGAAATTGGTTTTAAGGAGGTACATGCCATAGGTACATAATTTCTGTACTAGAATATAAATCATTTAAAAACAGGTACGCAATAAAAAGACTGAAGTAATGTATGGAAAGAACGTAATATATTTCCCAAATCGATTATATTAGATGTCCAAAGATGGACGATAATATCCACAAAGAAAAGGCCCGCATAAAACGCACTTGCGCGCATAATATACGTTTTATTAATAAAAAAGTCTGGCCGAATCGCCAATAAATAGCGTTAACGGGCAGAGAAGGCGATTTTTTCGATACAATGCGAGACATTTGTCTGACAAATCCTTGGGGAGACACTATCCCCTATATTATCTAGCTTTGAGGGAGCTTGAGGGATGCGGGGTCATTCCGGAGGTGATGACACCCGTATCGTTTGTGTGAAGCCAGTAAATCATGACCTTCTGTTCTGCCAGGTATTAAGGCTTTTCCGTTTTTAAATAAATAGCGGGATTTTGATAGTTTATGGGATGGAAAACGTAGAAGAGGTGTTTGTTTGCGTAAAATAATACAAATTCGAATTTTAAAATGAATTGTTCGAAACAAAAGCTCTTTACCAAAAAGTTTTGATCAATTGAGTTGCCGTTTGGGGCAACATAATTTCAAACGTCGAACACGAGAAATGGCAGGACAAAGAAGAGAGAATACCTACTCAGTCAGGTGTTTTAGGTTCTGGCAATAAAACGTAACGTAGAATTTCAAGGAATCCGGAATCCCATAATTGAACAAAGCTCATCTGATATAGAATTGCATTTCCTCAGAAGGAAATAAAGAAAAGGAAACTTAAAGTTATCTCACAATACAATTGAGTGATCAGTATGCAAAGCCAGTGTTGTGTATAAGCCGATTTCGGGGAGGAAGCGTTAAAAGAAAATTTATAGCATTGAAAAGTCGTACGTAATTAATAAGACATTTGAAGTTGCGTGAAAACGTAATTTAGATTGTTTCTGGGGGGGTCTGCTTACAAAAGAAAGTCGGCTTATTTATATATGCCCGCTTTATATTAGCGTCTTTAAGGAAACCATAATAAAAAAAGAATCAGCATCGATGTCTTGAAGCGTCTTCCGGCGATACGCGCGCCCCCACCGCAAAATGGCGAGCACTCGAATAAATTACCCTCCCCACGAATCGAACTGTTCGATTCTTTTGAAACGAATCCAGTTCAAAACAGACCAGGCGCCTTTATTAGTGTAAGCCAGCGACGATTATCCTAAGCCGCCATTACATATTCAAATTGAAGTCATTTTGCTTCGTGGAAATTGACGCGAAATAAAACGAAGCCTTTGAGTGCGTTTTTAGCATTAAGTTGGTTGTAATGAGATTTTTCAGTCGTTATAAAATGAAACTGGCAGTTTAAATAAACATTACGATTCCTATTCCTGTTTTGAATACTTTTGGCCTCACTTAAGTATTGTTTGTATGTGGTTACATACAGGGTGTAAGCGTAAACAGTCTTATCCTTGAAACCACGTATGTACACCCCTAAAATAAGACGATACAAGTTATTTTTAAAAATAAAAGTCAATTAGTTTCGATGGAATTTCATAATTCATTTCTCTGCTATCCTACGTGATTTCATGGACACCCTAGTGACCTTATCACGCCGCGCCGCCCGCTCTCGCCTGTAGCCGGCCGGTGGTGTAGGTATCGAATCGTAGGTACCTACAACTTGTGATGGAACTTTCCCTTCATACTTTTCCTGGCTTAGGACAGGCAAAAATAGCTACTCTAACACATTTGCCAGTAAGTAGGCTAAAGTAGGTAGGTACTTTTGGCGTATTTAAAAAGTTCATCATCAATCAAGTTTTATGTACAATTCAATTAAAATTTACAGCTTTAAGTACAGTTTGATTTACTCACATTAGGCATAAAATGTTTTCATGACTTGTGCATGACTAGGCACGGTGAACTGGCCGTAGGCACGTAGCCTTTGTGTAGCCGCTAGGATCGTTTGCCGGCTTGGCACACGTTGTTCTGGGAACCGCTCTGCGTACATCGTACGAGCCAAGTTCATGTTGTCACCAGCGATGGCATAAAGTCGCACCATTTCAGTCCACTGTTCATTTGTGAACGACATCGTCACTTCTCTACTTAACACAATACGCGAACAAATCGGCACATCACAAATTAGCACGGAACGCGTCGTGACGTGCTCACTACCTAGCAGACGGGCCGCAACTGACGCGCGCCGCGCGAGCGGGCGGCGGCGCGTAGGTGCGAGCGGCATCTTTGTTCGAAACCGACAAAGCGGGCGGCGGCGTAGGTATAAATGTAGGGTGAAATGCTTTTATGATGTATGAGGATATTTTTTTCAAAATTATGTTTAAAAAAAAGTTTAGTTTTTTCATCGGTTTTGGACTCTGCTCATGATTCTGAACTTCTGGTTTCAAGGATAAGACTGTTTAGCCTTACACACTGTATAAGCAATACCTACATGAGGACTTAGTATGTTGTTGAATGTAGGATGTGAACTTTAGTTATAAGTAATAATAATGTCCTCCTAGCTGAATTTCGACCACGGCGGTCAGTCTCATTGGAGACTAACCGCAGGACATATTAAAGTGCACAAGTGTGTGCGCAAACACAGGTGCACTCTCTATTTCTTCACTCTCATAATCCGATGGGATGGCAGACCGACACGACCGGGGAGAGGTCAAGCGCAGGACCAACGGCTTAACTTGCCTTCCGAGACACGGGTATGTAACATCACCAACTTCACGACCCCGAGCTGTTACTGTGAATTTTTCTTGATAGAAAAATCCCAATAACAACTATTGGCCCGTCTCGGGATTTGAACCCAGGACCTCATAATCAGCGGTTGAACAAGCTGACCGCTAGACCAAGGAGGCTAGTTATAGTGATAATAGAAGTACCTACCTAAGACTTTTCAAATTCGTCTAGGCTATGCATAGGTACTTACTTGCCTATTCGCCTGTCTCTTGGAAAATTGCTCGCGTAATTATTCTTAGACCATTTTTCAGTTTTACATTATAATGCCACTGTTATAAATGTAAAAATACATTTTATAGGTTAACGGTAGGGACGTTCTCGTAGGTAGCGGGGAGTTATTCAGAAAATTAAATGAATCTCTGATTATATTCGACTCAGTAAGCCGTTGTGTCCGAAAAACATAATTTTTGCGCGACTGACCAAAGATCAACATTTAGATACCGCAGGACTCTTTGTTACTACCGGAACCAGTTACTTTCGTCCCACACTTTTAGATATTGAAATAAATGACTGTAATAATCTTATGACGCGTGATGTGAAATTATATCGCCGCAAAAGGCAACTCAATTTATGAAATCTTTTTGGTAAAAAGGTTTTGTTTTTCTTTCAAACGATATTATTTTCAATCTCGAATTTTAGTACCTATTATGCATGTCGCTAAAGTGCTCATCGTTACAGAATTAATTTTTACAAAAATCTAATATTTGAATTTAGAATTTCAATTGTTTTTCTCATGTCTGTCTTTTTTTTAAGTAAAAGATACTAACTTTATTCACAAATAAAATTATGACTTGCTGTCGATTCGGACAAAATATATTGGGACGCAATGTCCCAATTGACACTTTTTATTTTAATATTTTAATTACTGTCAATTCAGACACTATTAAAAATAGCTGCATTGTACAGTTTTTAGCAAGATGACGAAATAGATGCATAACCCTTTCCCCCCGGGGTAGTGATTATTAACGAATTCCCGCTTTTGAAGTTTATTATCATAATAAGGTAGTTAAAAGGAAACGCACAGATTTTTTTTAGATTTTTATTATACCTAGAAGTACTATTTCCAAGACCTAGACTTATAAGTACCGTCAGGAACTTCATGTTATCACAAGCTTAGGAACTTTGATAGAAACTACAAAAGTAATGAGTTCCAATATTGACTTAGTAATAAATAAATTATTAGATTTTTAATTATAGATTAACCTCGTAGTATTAACAAAACAATTTTTATTTTCATTTACACACAAAAACACGTTGCAGTGAGAACATTTACTATAAGGTTTCGACTGAATCTTCTTCAAACTAGGTACAAACCTCACACCTTCCCCTGTTCTCTACGAACGTAGGCCAATGGATGCCTCTGTTACCCAAGCGTACGTCTTGTAAAGGAACTAGCTTCTGCCCGCGACTTCGCACGCGTATTTCGGTATAATAAGTAGCCTATTATCTAAGTTAGGCTTTCCTCTAAACGTCAAATTTCATCTTGATCCGTTCAGTCGTTTTGGAGAGTATAAGTAACAAAAATTTAGATTTCACAAAATTTCGGCTTTGTAATATTAGTAGGATAGTCAGATTTGCGCCTTTTGGAAGGGCGGCCTTTCGCATTATTATCAGTAGAAGTCTTTCTTTCCTGAATAGCATCTTTCATTGTCATCAAGCCTTGAGTTACAGAGCGTCGAGAATCTTTTACGGTAGTCTGTTCCATTGTAAGTCCATGAATGATATGTGAATTGACAAATGCGATGTCCAGAAGACCCCAAAACAACCTGTGCCACCATTTGGTATAAAATATTGTCAATAATATCTCCAATCAATACTAAAAATATATCAGTCGGTGTGGTACAGTGAGCAAAACAGTCTTCTACTACTCCAGTTTCTGCAATGTATTCCAGTAAAATTGTATCTAGGTCCCTCTTTTTCCACTTACGGTTTGGTTCGGGTAATCGCTGGTTAGTTCTGTGTGAAGACGTTTTTGCAGACGGTAGATCAGTCAGAACAACCAGACGGTAGATCCAGGTATTGCAGATGTGGGTACCTACCTGATTTATAGGGCACTCCAATACATCTTCATTTGACGGTGACGATGGTGAAACTTCGGCAAAAACACTGTCTAGAGCTCTTTCAAAAACCTCATCGAAGCCTCTTGGTGAGGGTAGTTGAAGATTTTCCACTTTATCATCGGACACACCTGCATCAGACTCTTCGTCGCAGTCCGGAAGCTCCTCTAATAAAAGGGCTTCAATTAGAGCTGTATTGTTTGTAACATCCATCTCAATGGCTAAAACAATAAGAAAATAGATCAGAACAATAATAAAAATAAAAAAAAACATTCATTTATGATAAAACAAATACCCACTTCATCAGTTGTGTATTTTATAAACCCATAATTTTTGAGACTAAAATCACCTGACGGTACTTTTAAGTCCACATCAGTTTTTATCAAATATTCATATAAAATAATATTATAATACATTATAACAGCTTTTAGAAATGTAGTCAATGATATAAAAACAACGTAAATAGTAAAAAAAAATAGCACTTACCTATGATATTCTATTTATAAAACATTTCCAATTACACCGCACAGCGAAGTGACAAAATGTTCGACAGGTTGAATTTCGCGGTTCAAATTCTTCGGCAACATCACGCGGTAATTCAAATAACGCGCTGTGATTGGCTTACGGAAACGGTACTCTAAAGGATCGTCAGTTGTAGTTAACATAAAGTGTTTTCGTACTCATGATATTAGACGAAAAATGTGGAGGTACTTCTAAGTACCGTAAGGAGGGAAAGGGATAACAAGGTCACACTCTCTCTATCTCCTTATTTTATAGCTCTATTTCGCTTTATTTTGCACCCTGGTAACAAAACAATTCGTCTCGCGAGTAAGTGAAGGTCAGTGCGTTCGATCAAATGTCAGTGCAAACAAGGAACAAGTGTAAGCCTGATTTTGTCGCGAACCAATTACAAATAGAACTTGAAACGTTCATCCTACAATCGAAGAAGAAAATACTGTATCGAAGAAGAAATAGTTCACTAGATATGAAAAAGGTATCTTTTAATACCATTACCGACATCATAATCCCCCTAAGATTTCCAAGTTTTGTGATGGCTGACTATAGTCACTACACGACTAGGATATTGGTTTTCGCGGAAGAATATGGGCAAGGAAATATTTAAAAAACCTAATCAAACAGTCATGTGCGATGAAACTTTAAATTTTGTTTAAGACTGTTTCAGCAACTTTACACTCTGCATGTGGATTTGGGGAGTAGTGCTACTCATTCCAATATAATTCCAGTTTTATACGCACTACTGCCAGCAAAAACTACAAATATTTACGTGTTCAACCTCACTAAAAGCAAAGTTTCAGAGTTTGATCCGCGGACCTTTGAAACGAGTATTCCCCAAAGCAAATATTATAGGTAGCTATTTCTATTTTACGCGAGTCTATGGCGAAAAGCCAATTAACTAGGTATAAAAAAAATCTAAATTAAAATTGGAAAATAAACACATAAAAATGTGTAGTGTTTAATCTCTTTTACCAAGAGAAGGAATAGACGATGCCTGGCTGTATGTCCCATAAATTGAAAATTTATAAAATTTAATCATTATTTAATTAGCACCTGGCTGAACTACTCTTCCTTGTTTTACAATAAATGGAACATATTCGATAGCCCGCACCGTACCACAAATATGGTTGAACCTTGGCATTCCGTAATAAATGGAAGGACATGTACGAAACCGAATAACTTTGAACAATTTGGAGCCCATTGGTGATGATGAGTGAAATTAAATGATTAGTAGTAATTTTAGGTCTATGATTCAACTAATGATTATCTGTGATTTTAATACATGCTCGTGTAAGTGCTTAGGATAATTAGGTAATTTTTTTTATAATAATAAATAACGCCAAATCAGTAAATGTTGTCGGGATATTTTTCTCAGTTTCCTATAAATAGTCTGTGATTTTTAAACATTCCTAAAATAATGACTTTTTTAATATGTAAGGAAAGATAGAAAAATGTTTTAAGATATAAGAAAATCATTAAATGAAACATTTTTAATGTTTTTTATTTCATTGATTTTAAAGTGTTTAATAGGTTAACTATGTGCCAAATGCTGTGTAAAATATTGTGAGTATTGTGGGTGAAGTATTTTTTATTTTGTTTGATAGTTCTATCATTTTTTTCAGTAGAAATAGGCCTTGCTGATGTTGAAAACTGACAGATAATAAGTAGTCATTTTAGGTCTATTTGAACTGATTATCTGTGATTTTTATACATACTCTTAAACTGTCTTAGAATAATTAAAAAACCTCTGAGATATTTTTAAGTGATCGTAATTGATACCTAAGTATACAAGATGTTGATTTATGCCAAATATTCGCTGTAGTGAGACTAATTGTTTTTTTTAACATTAATGTACTTACCACACGCTGGCAATGCAATTTGATTAGCTTTATCACATTATATTATATTTTGCTTAGCAGTTTTTTACTTGACTGTACTCAACAGCTTCAATAATTTGATGGTGTCCGAATTGACAGAGAAAAAAATATTAAAATCAAAAGTGTCAATTGGGACACTGTGTCCTAATAAATTTTGTCCGAGTCGTCAGCAACTCAAAATTATACTAGTATTTACACAATTGAAACAATTGAGCTAACTGCGTAACTGCCTCTTGCCTCGCGGCTGTTGTACACACTGGACGTGTAGCACAATTTTTAGCACAATTTAAATTAAATAAATAAGCTGACCCTTGGACTTGGGCTGCTTGCAGGGTGCTCTGCCCCTTGTCCCCTGAAGACCCCGATCGTCGCGTCTCGCTGTCGTGAGTTACTATTTTATATTGTACAAATTGTTTCTCACCGCAAAATATTCGCCTCTGCTGGGATTGGAACTCGGGACCTTCCGCACTGCAGTCCGTGTGCAAGAGCGCTGCGCCAGTGAGGAGCTGTCGGCGAGCTCGAAATTAAGGAAGTCCAACGCAGTACTGATCAACGCCTAGATTATTGCTGCTAGCAAACTTACATTAAATACTGCTCGGTAACTGGAGTAGGTACTGTTCCCTAAACGCTTACATTGATTAACTATTAACATGCCACCTAAATCCGATAAAGAAGGAAATATTCAATCTGCTCCAAGTCGCTCTGAGACACATCATGAATCAGATTCTGGCAAAGTAACGCGCCGACTACAAAGACGACGCAGTCCTGAAGCAGACCTTGATGCTTCTTTGACTTTCAAGTTAACAGCGTTCAAACACGACATTTCAGAGCATATTACGAACCTCTTCACTATGTTCCAAGAGCAACAGGATATCAAACTTTCGGCAATATTGTCCGACATGAGCGAACTCAAGAATGAAATTATTGCTATAAAAAAATACAATTCAGACATGGAACAAAAAGTAACTTCACTCTCTAATAGTTACGAAATGAGTCTGGAACAAAGTTCCAAGCTGGTCAAAAACTATGAGCTGCTAGAACAACAGCGTGTGCAAGATCGTGAGCGAATTACGTTACTGGAGGATAGGATTGAAGACCTTCAGAGGAGCAGTCGCAAAACTTCTCTAGAAGTAAAGAATGTCCCAAAACATACGAGCGAGGACAAAGAAAACCTAGTAAACATGATAGTTCACCTAGGGAACTCCATTGACTGTAAGATAGACAAGGCCGACGTGAGAGATATCTATAGAGTTCGCGAAGACAAAAAAGGAGGAAAAAAAACCCCTATCATCGTAGAATTCACCTCAACTAATATAAAATCCGATGTTCTAAAAAAAGCCAAGTTCTTCAACATAAAGAATAAAGATAAGCTAAGAGCTAAGAATCTAGGATTTACCAAAGATGAAGAGACATCGGTATTTGTATCTGAACACCTAACAGTGAAGGCATCGCGTCTCTTCTTTCTTGCCAGGGACCTCGCCAAAACAAAAGGATATAAATTTTGCTGGACTTCTTATGGCAGAGTTTATGTAAGACAATCCGAAAATAGTCCTATCATACAAATTAAAACAGAAGACCAGGTGCAAAGTCTTTTCCAGACCGCATGACTATCTTGTAGAATAAATAACATATCGAGTAAACTTAGAAAAGTAAGATTAGATCGTAATTTGAGTTTAGAGTATATTTTATTACATATGTTTTTAATTTTACCGGGAATAATTGTACCTATAAGAAAACCTCGCACTCAAAATAAATTAACATTACCACACTACACAGAAATACTATACAGTTACTATGCTACTTTTAAACAACTAGAACAAAATAATATATTTAACTTGACTGTTACTTGCAAATCGGCACAGAAAGTAAAAACTTTATCATATGTATGTACACTGGGAATGCATGAAATGTTATTACACAGAGCTCTATGATGCATAAAAACCTCGAAGTAAATGAATTAGATGATGTTGAAATAGGGCAATCGTTTACATGCACCCCTTCAGAACTCTGCAATGTTTTATGTCCCAAACCAAATGATATAACCATTATTTCACAAAATATTAGAAGTATATACAAAAATATGGACGATCTGCAATGTAACTTATCTTTGATGAAATTTGAGCCAGATATTATTGTGTTGTCAGAATGTTGGCTTGTACAGGAAAAACCTATTCCTAGTTTAAAAAATTATAATTCCTTTTCCACTCACTTTCAATTAAACCAGAACGATGGTGTGGCTACGTACATTAAAAATTCTCATACTGACTATAAGGTACAAGAAATTAAAATATCACATGCTTCCTGTCTACAATTAACTATCCACAACACAATTATTCTCTGTATTTACAGATCGCCCTCAAATCCGAATGCTGAACAATTTATAAAATCACTAAACGCACATTTACAAACAATAGAGGGCTACGGAAAAATATTAGTGGTAGGCGACATAAATATTAACACATTACCACGATGTACTGAGAGCAACCAAGACAGGAACAATCGGTTAAATTATTTGAATATGCTATCCATGCATGGCCTCCTACCTGGACATAACCTGCCTACGAGAATGGATAGCTGCCTAGATCACGCATTAATAAAAATAAATAAATTGTTAAATACAGCCGTGGTCGCCGTTCTACAAACTTCTATCACAGATCACTTTATGGTACTCGTATGTCTCTCAAAGATAAATATAGTGAACAAAGCCAGGTATTCAACGACAATTAACTATGATAACGCGCTGAAAGACTTGTCCAAACAAAACTTTGCATTATTGCTGGATGAAAATGACCCGAATACTGTCTGTGAGAAACTAATTCTAATAATACAACAATGTCTGTATAATAATACTACAACACGACGTGTTCCCCGAAGTAAACAGACAATAAAACCATGGATAACGCAGGGTGTCTTGCGGTGTATAAAAAATAGGAATAATTTACAGAAAAAATTACGAACAAACCCCCATGATGATATATTAAAAATAACATATCGAAGATATAGGAACTACTGTAATAACTTAATCAAAAAATTAAAGCGGAATTACAATAGAGAACAACTTAGTAAATCATCTAAATCAAGTAAAACCCTATGGAAAACTATTAACAACATAACTAACTATAAACCAGTAAGGACAACAAGTAAAGAAATACTTAATTTGAAAGCTACACCGATAGAGTCTGTCAATTATGCAAATTCATTTTTTTCAAACATCGGCAAATCTCTTGCTGAACAAATATTATTGAGAAATGGAAGAGACAATACCTGTCCTCTGGCTCTACGATCCAATCAGATCTCATCTTTTGTATTGCTGGAGACTGACCCCCATGAAATGCATAACACAATCATAGACCTTAAAACAGAAAGTGCACCAGGTATAGATAAGATTACTTCCAAATTTTTAAAATTATCTAAACATATATTAATACCCATACTATGTCATCTCACTAACTTGTGTTTTAAAAACGGAATTTTCCCTAATCCCTTAAAGAAGTCATGTATAACGCCAGTATATAAGAATGGACAAAAGGAAGATATAAATAACTATAGGCCGATTTCCATATTACCGTCTATCTCCAAAATAATTGAAAAGTTAATAAACAAGCGGTTGCTGAATTACCTGGATAAGTTTAACATTTTATCCGACTCACAATTTGGCTTTAGGCAAGGATTGTCTACTGAGAATGCTGTGGCATCAATCAGTAACCATATTGTAGAGCAAATCGACTCGGGAAAGAAATGTCTAGCGGCGTTTCTTGACCTCAAAAAAGCGTTTGATACCGTTTCAATCAAAATCCTAATTAGTAAGCTTGAAAATGTAGGGATTCGAGGAACGCCGCTGGCACTTCTCTCAGACTACCTATGTAATCGGACACAGCGAGTTAAAATTGAACAATATACTAGCAAAGAAGAAACAATAGACTATGGCGTTCCGCAGGGGAGTGTGCTCGGTCCAACGTTGTTCTTAATCTACATTAATGACATCTGCAACCTTAAAATAAACAATGCAGCCATATTCTGTTATGCAGACGATACAGCTATCGTTTTTACGGAGAAATCCTGGAGTCATCTGAAATCTAAATCAGAAAACGGATTGAGTGATATTGCTAAATGGCTTGATAATAATTTACTTACGTTAAATGTAGCTAAAACAAACTTCATGACTTTTACCAAATACAACCGGACTCAACCTAGCCAAGATTTCACCTTAAAATTACACAGGTGCGAACAACTTGGCTCTGATTGTGATTGCTCTATTATAGAAAAAGTCTCTACAACAAAGTATTTAGGCATTATGATAGATCAACGTTTGTCCTGGTACGCCCATATAGAACTGGTAATGAGTAGAATCCGTAAGTTAATCTGGATTTTTAAAATATTACGTCATACTGCTACAAAAGAAATTATTGACCAAATTTATACAAGCCTAGCACAATCAATATTAAAGTACTGTATACCAATATGGGGAGGAGCTGCCAGAACAAAATTCCTTGAACTAGAGAGAGCTCAAAGATCTTTGATGAAAGTCATGTATTGTAAGCCGTTTCAACATCCCACAGACTTGCTCTACCAGGAGTCGGGAATTTTGTCAGTGAGGAAACTCTACATTCTGGATACCGTCTTAAAATACCACAAAATATTAGGATTTGACCCTAGTAAGACAAAAAAGCGACGAAAAGATAAGGTTGCAGACAAAGTTACAACTCGTTCCAAATATGCATCCCGGCAGTATACCAAACAGTCCGCACACCTTTACGACGTCATTAACAAAATCCTTAGTATATATTCGTTAAACAATCATTCCTGCAAAAAATCACTAATTTCATGGCTGCCCAAATTAAGCTATGAAGATGGAGAAAAACTTCTAGAAACCGTAGCATAAAAGTAGTAGTTAGTTTTAATCAAAACATCACACCTCCAACACACTATACAAATTCGTAAACATACTCACACTCACACAGGCACACACACACACACACACCGGTAACTCCTGTTGCCCGGACTCTTAAGAGACCGGTGTCCTCAGGAGCACCAAACACACTAACACACCCTTACATATACGCACACACCCTCACACACTCCCTCTCTCACACACACTTTCTTATATGCATAGTTAGAGTAACTGCAAATAGGTACTTCCAACTTTTAATTTTATTTTATTTTGTCTAAAAACGCTCATAGATTAATTTTGTAGAGTAGATATTAGGTACATTTATTTTATTTTTATAGAATTAGCACAAATAAAAATAATATCTTGGTAAAACTTTTTTGAACAATCTATTCTCTGACATTTAAATTGTTTCTATTTGTGCTTTAGCTAAGTAAAATGTAGTTTGATTAAATAATTAACCATAAAATTGTTAAGTATACTTAATTGTCTTTATGATAGCCGCGCTGCAGAGCGAGACCCTCTAGCACAGGTATTTTACTTAAAAGAGGGTCCCCTACCACTGAAATGTATTAGATTAAGTAAAAGAAATAAACAATTTTGATTTGATTTGATTTGATTTTTGAACTGCTGACTGTTGCAAACAGTCTGTCTTTAGTTTAGTTTGAGTTTGGTAAAAGTAACAAAAAGGTTGCTGAACTTTGACTTGGCTCCAAAAAGTATGAAGGATCTTTTTATTTGCAACTAATTAATTAATCCAGCTAAAATAAACTTAATAAAACAAATGCGGCGTTACCCAAAGAAAGCCAGCGGAGCAAATTGATATTTTGAATAATAAAATATTCTCCACGAATTATTATGAGTAAAGAGCAATTTAGACGAGACGAGATGGATACGATACGTAAAGGAACAAATGAGCAAATATGTTAGATTTAGGCAACAATTCGTCACTACAAAAAAGTTTTCTAATTGGTCACAACGCTAAAAGCATTAAAATTAGTTTCAATCAGTCATATGTAAATTTAGTTCTAATAAGTAAATATGTTACCAGTTAGATTATTTAATTGCACCTTGATGTTAAGATTAAAAGGAAAGAGAAAAATGCAAGAGGTCGTTATCTAATTTTTTAGTATTCAACAGCTGGTGACTGAAAAAGATGAAAGGAAATGCAGAACACATTGCCTATAAGTGATTTAAGTATAGTGATTATAGTAATTTTATGATCTAAAATGATCTTTTGAAGTTTTATATCAACAGGTTAATAATAAATAATGCTAGTTCACATCTAACTACAGCTACTAATTTAGTTTCCGTTTGAGGGAAAGGAAACCCTTATATTGCTCAACTATTTACAATTGAGCAATGGGGAACAAAATGAGTTGCGCAACAGGAAAGCCTCATCGCTCAACTATTCGCAGTTCAGCAATAGAATTGAGCAACAGGAACTCGCGGAAAATTCTTTTATGTTCATACGTAGCTACGTTCCCATCCCGTGTCGTCGCAACACAAATAGACCATTATGAGAAATACAAACATAAGTCAATAGCCTGCCGGGTGGTCAATATTAGATTAGCAGCCAAAAGGAGCCAAAAAGCAACGTATACAAAAACCTTTTACAGCGGTTAGAGAGTCGGAAAAATATTTATGAAACGTTGGTAAAGTGTGGAGAGGGCTTCTGTTGGAGTGGTTGGGGAAATAGTGGAAAATGGCGGTTTAACGGCATGTTATTTATTTTAGTGGCCTATTATTTTGAGAGTATATTCCAAATTTTTTATTCAATCCGTTAGAAAAATTACCTGTAATAATGTAGACAACGTTCAGACACGGCTTTCTAGAGAAATATTTTTTTTTACCTTGAGTGCTTAGTAACCAACTGATAAAAGTGAATAAATAATGCCGGAAAAATCACATAGCATCATCTAGCCCCAAGCTAAGCAGAGCTTGTGTTATGGGTACTAGATTACTGATATGCTTAATACATTATACTACATTATACAACAAGTAAAAGATGCTCAATGATTGAGACGAATTACGTTTATTCGAAGATTAAGTAGTCTACCTACTTTACTATTACCTACTGGTAATAGCTAAAATTCTCTCTCCACAATCTCTTTAGCACAAAGTCCAAACCAGCAATAGTGCAAAGGGTTGCCCCATTGTTTACCCAAAGTATGAAATAACATAATCAGGAGTGAAGAAATAGGAATACGGGAAAAACCAACAGGGGTCGGTTTGCTTAGGCCAGCGGAATAAGTGGAGGATCGCAGACGGTCCGGCTATTGTCTGTATGAAGATTAAAATGAGATGTATCTATACATATATTATGTAATGTATGCATATGCAATGCATGACGCCCCTCGAACGCGTTAGCTATAAATTTTTGCAAGATATGAGAGAGAATTATCCTGTTCTCTGTTAGAAACTATAGTAATATAAACGTTCTTATGACGACCCATGTGGTGCGGCGGGCGAAGGTTTGCCCGCGACGCAGGAGGTTGCAAGTTCGATTCCCGCCCTGGGACAAATGTTTATACAGTCAGAAAATATGTATTTTATTATTAATAATAATAAAAATTTTAAAAACTTTGAATATAGGTACTTACGGTGAGCCAGAGGGTTATTCCGAAAAATTGAGAGCAAAACGTGAACAGAAAATAGATATTATCTATTTTCTGATATTAAAATATAATAGATATTATCTATTTTCTGTTCACGTTTTGCTCTCAATTTTTCGGAATAACCCTCTGGCTCACCGTTAGTACCTATATTCAAAGTTTTTAAAACCTTTAAAATGCTATTGTAATAAAAATTATATTATTAAATAAATACCTTATAATTTTTAAGTGACTTCTATTTATTTCTATTTACTAGTTCCATCTTTTCAGTACAATCATCTATGTACCTACTTAACTATCAAGGTCATATTCTGTCTTAGTATTTGATCGATTCTCAGTCGATCTTTACGTTTCCGCTCGTAGATAAGCTCCGCGCTACTTTAAAAATAGTCTTCCTATAAATGTTTTAATTAATTCCTATTCGAAGATTTATTTATATTTTTCTTACCTTATATTTTTAGAGGGCTTTTAGCCAAACACTGATAACGTCAGCCCTGTTAGTACATTCAATTACCTAGTTGCTAATCTTATAAAATATCAAAAATTATTTTATACAGAATAGGAATTTGGCCAAATTTAATTGGAAGTGCGTTTCCAAATGTGATCTTATTATATATATATAGTATTTATATAGTAATTAATTGTAACAGCGCATATGCTGCGCTCCGGGCACATGCTTCTAGCTAAATTCAAAAATCTTAATAGTCTTCTAACTTTCGAGCTTTGTGGAGTCACAGACAATGTACACCATCTTCTGACTGAGTGTGTACCCACGGAGCCAGTCTTCAAGATATTCAAAGATAAAACGTCGATCAGCAATCAATTTTTTAATTCATCTCAAGGTGTTCAAAGACTCAAGGAGCTCTCGACACGAGGGGGCAGTGACGTCATTGACGTCGGCGACTTTAATTGCGCACCACTTCGTTAAGACCTCGGGAGATTTGATGGCATTTTTAATGAACACCCCCGAATTAATGTAGTGGGCAAGATCGAAGAGGATTCGATTTAGAATTCGTTTGTTTAGGATGTGGTCTGTGATTTGGGTTTAATGAGAAAATCGAAGTCCAGACATTGAAAACCAGGAAACTCTACACATTTTTTACCTAGTTTTCGATCCTTTTGAAAACGTAGCCTGAATATCCAAAAATATTTCCAACATTCTATGAAAGTGTTGTAGGTAGGTAAAAAATATCTTAATGGTTTTCCTGTCCAAAGCAGCCAGAACAGAAAGCAATGAAAACACACTGAGTTTTTCTTACTAAAATTTGCGAAAAAACTCATTGTTGTTTTATTCCAAAGAGGTATAATTGTCCGAAACAATCAACTTTTGAATTGGCAAAAATACGGGCCCATCTCCCTTCTGGTCCTGAATAAATATGCTGGAACCTTGGGATGACGACTGGTCACAGAAAATAACGAAGGAAAACAGTAGGAGCGAATATTACACACACTTTTTATCTGACGTAATTACTTTGTGGCAAATGTATAACAACTCGAATAAACAGCAGTGACGCGAAAACGCTTTCTGATTTATCATTATTGGATGTCTAACGGAGCTCTTGAAAGTTTTTACCAAAGATGCAAAACCTTTTCAACAAACGTAGAAACTATTTCAATGAACGTAATAACGAGCATCATTGTAGTAGCAGATGTTGCAACCGTGGACATGCCAATACTATAAACTGGATTACACCGAGTATCTCCTCTCTATAATGAGCACATGTAAATGTAAGAATACTTTGCACTCATGACTTGAGTCTTATGTGAAAGAGTGGAATGAGCTTCCTGCGTCTGTTTTTCCGCTAGAGTACAATCTTGGAGTCTTCAAATCCAGGGTAAATACGTTCCTTCTGGAAAAGCGTGCTCCATCTTAGGCCACATCTTCACTTACTTTAAGTGAGTTGGTGGCCAAACGCTTAACCATTATGTATAAAAAAATGTGAAGATTACATCTATACCTACAATTTTTATTCTTCTTTTACTCGACACAGCGGCAGTAAAGCTAGGTTCACATTGCTGTGTCGGGGTGTGTCGGTGTGTTGTTGTTAGGGTGCCCCAACACAACCTACTAATGTGAATCTAGTCATAGATAATGAACGTAACCGATTGCGCTCTGGCGCGCCATGACACACCCCGACACAGTAATGTGAACCTAGCTTAATCCACATTGACATAAACCGAAGCTATCCTACTGAAAGTTGACACCTTTACTTTATGTGTCACGGATGACGATTCTAAATCGGGTGGATGGAGGGCCTCGAAATAAAAATTGGAAAGTTGAAGATTGACAGGTGCGTCTTAATAAGTCCGGCAACAGATGGTTACCTAACGAAATGAGAAAAGGAAACTTTATTAGGAAATACATTTCATTTGTTGATTAATTTTGTATCTTCGCAAATCTAGTATAAGATCCTGGCAACTAAATAAATAGTAATTGCCCTTTACAAGTTAGATGCCTAATTTTTTTGTAAGTAAGTACCTATTGGGTTTGATTTTACTTTACTGTTGTCATTTGAAATGCCACCTTCGATTATGTGACAAAAAGCTTTATTTCCTATCAAACATCCAATAAACATTGTATTATGTATTATAATTACACTACCCATAACGCAAGTTCTGCTAGCCCCATGGCTATGGCTAGATGATGTTGTGTGGATTGTCCAGCATTATTTATTTATCGAAAATTAGGCTCAAAAAATTTAACCAATTTATAGGTACTTACCCCAATTTAAACATCAAACATCTACGATTTTAATTCTGACGCCTCTCCAAATTGCTCAAAGTACTCAAACAATCTTGATCATTTACGTGTCAAAATCTGATTATTGTCGCCCGCATAAGAACATTAAGGGCCCGAGATAAAACAGATCCCCATTAGTGAGACTTCGGAAAAAATCGCCGATCGTATCTTACGCGTTGAAGTGGCAATGGCAATCTAATTTTTTTTTAAGTCTCAGTCAATCACGAGAGAAATGAGCCTAGAAGCGATCGTCAAAGGGACTAATGTTGATTGGCTTACCGCACCCTGGTGAAACGCCTGTTTAGTAATATCGACCCTAGTTGTGTGGGTTAGAGTTTACAATAGATTATTGTGTTTGTAGGGTTGTCACTTGTCAGATGTGTATCTTTGACGAAGATGTATGTTGGTTAGGAATAGGGTATTCTGAGAAAGAAAACAGAATGGAGCAAAAGAAAGACACCGTCTTGAATGCACACCTACGGTCGATCTTAGAATAAGCTGTCAATTATATCAGCGAATCCGAAAAAATATAGGTAGAGATCTAGTAAAGAGAGAGATAGAGTAAACTTGCGCGAAGTTTTTTGTTGTTCTTTATTCAGTCAGTCTTAATTATGTTTATCATAATAAGGCCAGGCCTATACTATACCACACTATACCAGGTATACTGTAGGTACTGTAGATTTTGGCATTGGCCTGGTAAGATAAATGATATAAATAAATAAAGTCATAATTTAAATTACAATAGCACTAATCACAACAAGTGTGAAGAAAATGCTAACAAAAATATTTTATACCCAGCTTTGGGCGGATTGGTGATAGCGCAACATAAAAATGGTTCTCATGCCTCTGAAAACCCGAAACGCTTCTATAGCGCCTGCTAATTTTTCTAATGGCGACATCTATGAATTGTTTGAGGAAGTTTTTGCTTAGAGCATAATTTATTTTCACGCTAGGTATATAATGCGTAATAGATACCCATTTAATTAATCTTTAAAATGGAGATAAATAGTTTGATTATACTCGTATTTTAAGTAAATAAATATAAAAAAAACATGCTTTTATTTAAGGCCAGTCAAGGCTCTCGTTATAGTACTTTACCTACCTACCTACTACAACATTATTCTTTTGGTTTACTTGCGTTGCGACTGTAGAACCTAAAATATAAATCGGATCACTTTAGTTATTTTAGTTTTTAGTTCTTTCAGTTAGTTCTTCTTTATTATGTTGATTGATTGTTTTTATTCGTTAAAAAAGGTTCCGTTTAAAAAGGTTTTTAAGGGTAAGTTGGGCGCCGGCCGCCACCGGTGACTTGTTATCATTATTATTAATATTTCTATGCTTGTAATAAAGGTTTTTATAAACCTACCTGAAGCACCAGTCCCTCACAAGACATGTTAATAAAGTATAGATAGACCTTAATTATTATGTAGGTACCCTAATATCCTTAAGTTAGGTATTTGGGAAAATATTTCTTATTATTTATTTATTTATTCTGCTGGCTGTAGCCCAAACAGCAGGACGGAATTTGACCAGTAAAGTGCCTCTCGACTCGTGTCGATCACGTGACTTATTTATTCTCTATGTCCTCTCATGTGGCAAGAGGCCATAATATGGCCTGTCAAATAAAACCGTTGTGTGGCAAGCGACCATATTATGGCCGATTTTCCGTTTTTTTTTTTGTTGCTTTTTGTTTCGTCGAATTTATGTACTTAGAGTCAACTTTTCAGCCATGTCAATGTCTTAAAAGTTGACTGACAGTGTCAAGCTGACGTTAAAACCATAAACTAACCAAGTTTAGAAAAAATTTAAAAAAAAATCGTAAATTTAAAATTGAAATCTGACACCCGCGCCTTTTTTTTTATCGTTTTTTCTGAATAAAAATTAATTTAAAATAAATGGCTCGGAAATGTGTTCTTTTTTGTGTTTAGTGTAATAATATGATAGTAAATCTCTAAAATAAAACTCAAACTGGACATAAAAACGGTAAAGTTTTTTTGTTATGATTTTTTTTTAAATTATTAAAATTTTACCATTTTTCCGCAATTATAATTTAATTTTAATCAACCTCATTAATTACGTTATACAACATCAGAATGTTTCCACGCTGTTTTGTAGGAAATTTCATGGAGAATCCAAATATATATAGATGTTATGATGTGTTAGTAGATAATAATCAAGAAATAAGCGAAATAATGCATTATGATGCATTTCCGCGGATTTTGCAGAAGTACCTGCCACACAATGGAGATAGCGGGGCGCGGGGTGTGCCACATGAGAGGATATTATTTATTCTATATTCTATACATACTTATGGCGTTTGTATGCCTCAAACTAGCGCCGCTACCTTTTCTTTCATAAACTTACGATAACCAAAGAAAGTATTAAAAGTCCATTGTACAGTTTATGATTTCTATCATAAGCTCTATTTTAATGCCCATAAAATAGATTTCTTTTATTTCCTTTATGCAGAATAGCGAAGTTGCTCTTGGTCGCCACCGAACTCTGTTTTCGCTTCTCTGTCTAAATTATACGAAAATAAACTATTTCAGAGGGAATAAAAAAAGCTTAGGATAGGTAAGCATCACAAACTGTACATTGGAAATTTGAAAATTCATGTGATTAACGTAATTATAAGTAGGTAAAATAGGTGGCGGCACTAGAGAGCGGTATACATCCGATGTAGGTATGCCGCACTCTAGCGCTTATATAAAATTAATTAGTAGGTACTACTTCATTGTCCAAAAATATAAAAATTCAAAGAAGACACAGACAAATAACATACAGTTGCAGTTACCATTTTGAATTATGCTATATCGTAATTTATAGCATTCGAACTATCCCTTTTATGCCACCGCCATTAATAAAGTTCGCGCTGCGTATTTTTTCCCATTCGTTTTAAAGTGTTACCGTTAGGGGAAGGTGTCTCAATCAGCATAAAACAAAAGAAATCAATAGCCACCCCTCTACGCTGACAAAGGGCAAAGATTTCTTTTCACAATTAAACCCGTGGAGGCTGATAAACTGGGTGACTTGAGACTTTGAATGCAGTTTTGAGAATTCGATTACTCTGAGCTTTACTGCTTACTGCCATTTCGCTGATCACAGTGAACATTTATTTAAAACCATGTAGGTATTACAGGATTAATTATTAATTAGGAAACTTGGCCGATCTAAAGCCTATGTAAATAAAACTATGACATGTAATGTATTCTATTAAGTTTATCAATCATCTAGTACCCACAACACAAGCTCTGCTTAGCTTTTGGCTAGATGATGCTATGTGGATTGTCCAGCATTATTATCTTATTATTAAAGCAACGCGTGACCCGAGAGCTGGTGAGTATCTGGCACAGCGCATCAGCATTGCCATACAGCGGGGCAATGCAGCCAGCGTCTTGGAGACGCTTCCGACTGGTATTGATATGGATCAGTTAAGCTACCTGTAGATTGTTTGCAACAGTCTGCAGTTAGCTCAGTTGTTTCAATTGTAAATACTAGTGTAATTTTCTTTGTGAATAAAGGCTTCTCTTATTATTACAATCATATAATAGAAATAAATAAGAACCAGATAAGGGCTATTAATATTAACTACATTTTTGCCATTCGCTCGTTGTGCTGCGTGCGAATTTGGATAAGTTTTAAGCTTTTTTGATAGGTCTTAAGTACGCTGATGCATTTTCAAAGTGCTTTTGTAATGTCTCTATTAGTCAAGTAAAAATTAAAGTAGGTAAAAAAAAGAAAATTGTCAGAACATGTTGTTCTTGTTGTTCATGTTGTTTTTCTTTCACAAGTGGACAAAAAATATATGTGAACAGAAAATCAATAACACCTTATTTTTTCATATCAATAACATATTATTTGATTTAAGCTGTTTATGGTATAAAATTTGACTTGTCTCAGTGCTTATTTAGTGTGCCTAACGAAATAAACTTATTGAAATTTGAAAAAAACATGGTGGGTTTCCGTGGGCATAATTTAATATTGTCAATAGAAAGTTAGTTTACTCCCACTACTACACAAATCATTGAAAGATCTTGACGATACTATATTTAGGACGAAATTAAAACAATTATTAATAAAAAAATGCTAATATAATATTAACGATTTTATGACCGATACGTTTTGACATCACCTTATTTTACTATTGCGCCTGTTACTAATATTAATTGTGATTTTTTTGACATTATATAAAATTACAATGTATCGACTGAACTTACTGTAACATTTGCATGCTAATCTTAGTAGAACATAATTGAAACTAAAAAATTATTAACATCTGTTTTACCCATATTGTGTTCAAGCAAATAAACTATCTTTATCTTATCGTTATCCCCAAATGCGAAAAAATAGCCCTAAATATCTGCAACACCGAAATGCCCTTAGGATAAGACTTGGGTCGCGAATCTGCACCAGACTATATAGTAAACATTATAACTAAGGTTTCTGTTAATATAGTGCATATGCGCACTCGAGGTAATTTCTAAGAAATCAAGTAGGGAAGGTTGCGGGTTCAAATCCCGTCAAAGTCGAAATATTTTGTCAAATTAATAGATTTTTTAAAATAATTACTCTCCTATAGTTTTGAGATCTCGTTTGTTTATAGCGGGCTCGATTCCCGCCTCGGGACAAATGTTTGTACGATCTGCAAATATTTGTTCAGGGTGTTCTGGATGTTTTCTATGTATAGTAAAAATTTCTATCTATGTAGTGTATTGTATTATGTCCATCAGTTATCTAGTACCCATAACACAAGCTCTGCTTAGCTTGGGGCTAGATAATGCTGTGTGAATTGTCCCGCATTATTTATTTTTATTTATTTATTTTATAGCGATCACGAGTATTACGCGCACGTCTGCCCAGCCCATTTAAACTTTTCAGGAGCAGCTCGTTACCGAGGGATTATTAAATATTGAAACAGACGAGATGAAAGCTACCTTAGGCGACCGGAGTGCAAATACGAAGGATTTTAACCTAGGAGCGGATACCGTTGGATTACTTATTAGCGATGAACCAATCAAAATTAGATCGGTTCTTCCAAAGACGACAATTGACGACCTCGGTGGCGCAGGTTCGATTCCCGCCTTGGGACAAATGTTTGTAGATCTGCAGATAATTGTTCAGGGTGTTCTGGACGTTTTCTAAAAAAATCTATCTATGTAGTGTATTCTATTAAGTATATCAGTTCATCTAGTACCCATAACACAAGCTCTGCTTAGCTTGGGGCTAGATAATGCTGTGTGAATTGTCCAGCATTATTTTTTTATTTAAAGTAGTTTTAGGTATAGAACGACGTATTAACAATAGGGTAACAACTTAAGGTTGAATGAGGCTTTTTTAAAAAAAAACATGCTCAACAGTTTGACCAGCAATATCAATTTAACATCGTCAATTCATCACCAATACCAACTTATGCAAAACTTCAATATTTTATATTTCAATTTCATTGGTGATTCTACATTTAGCTCTAGGTTAGAATTACTTCTAGTCCAAATGCTGATTGTTCTAGGGAAATTTCTATAACAAAGCGCGTCTATTTTAACAAGATATTCATTTCAATCAACGGTTTTATCCCCGTTAGGTATACGTTTTTGTGCTTATAAAACGTTTCTAGAACGTTCAATATTCATCGACACGGCTGTCCGTCTCATACATTAGTCGGTTGATCCGTAAGGATTAGAATGGACAGTTTTAATAGGGGTAATCCTGTTAAAAGTTTGTTTAGAGTTTGTTTGTGATACTAATGGGTCAGTTTTACGGGTGTTGGTTGAAAAAATAACACCGAAAAAATGCTCTACTGTTATTTTGAGCTAGCTGCTGTTTTTTCTGCCCGACTTTTGCTGAAATGTCTATATTATACTATCAATTGAGTTAAGTGAGCCTATTTTATTTAATTGGTTTTAAACACAATGCCAAGTCATGCTATGAATAGAGAAAAGTGGAAGGAAGAAAGGGAGGTATTTGCCCTGCAGTGGGTCCCTATATGCTAATAATAATAATAAATACAATTTTAAAACATCAAGTTATTTATTAAATTATTATCAGGTTATATATAACTATTCAATTAGGTTATTTTTATTAAATAGAAAAATGACACTCACTATCAGCCAAATTAAACCACAAGCACGCTGACCACACAAAAAGTAGCCGAATTAAATCAATGTGACCAAAACGAATGACCAGGAGCCCAGCGCCAGACAGAGGTCAGCAATAAAGTGACCTTCGTCAAGCTGCGTCACGTCCGACCGCGGACGTCAGCACTCCCATGTACACTTAGCAAGAAAAAGTTTTGTTACAAGAAAAAGTATGCAAAATATTATTGATAATAATAATACAGACAGATTCATACATCTATAGTTGGTTTGAGAAAAGCTCTTATAGTGGTATTTTTAACGCTGACTCAATGTCACGTCACGTTTATAGACTTTATTTTTTGTGTATTCTAATACGAAATAGAATTAATGAGGGGCATAATAGTCCGAGTGATTCTCTCACTGAATATCAAAAATCCAGGAGGTGTTCTTCTGACCCTACCTAAATCATAAGACCTGATGAAAATGCTTACTATATTTATGTAGTAAACATTTTCATCGGATATGGGTCTGTACCAAATCCAATTGATACCTACCGACTACCTTCTGAACATAAAGTTCGTCGGAAAAAAAATTATTTTCGAATTTCGACGCTATTAGTTGAAGCATTGTGATTTGTGACGTTGATTGTCCGGCCTCGTTTTGCACGCACCGCGATTTCATTGACTCTTGCGGTTTCTGGGCGCCCGGTGACAGTTTGTGTGATCGAAAGTGAAAACGGACCGAATTTGAGACATAATGACGACCGTTTCTTATATTTTTGTGGCCACTTCTTACTTTTTGGATTCGATAATCCTATGAATAGATTTGAATTTGTATTAGTGGTTGAAAGTAGGTAGACATCAGGGCTCCTATAACTTATGTGTGCCTAGTAATTGGGCTTCTTAAACCGACTATTTTACTAATGTGGTGGTCACTGATCAAATTAATTAACAGAAATAAATTGTCATGAAAGAGAACATTGAGGTATGAAACTATAATTTTTTTTCGAAACATATCTGCACTACAAACCTACGCAGCCATTTTAAAGCTAAGAGCAAATTGCGAACACACCTTTATGATGCCCGTCCGTCCAACTTTATACAACAAAACACACAAGATCCCAAATTGACCGTCCCTAATTCGCAGGACGTTATAAATATCATTCATAATTCAAAGTCGTTTGCATCTGGAGTCTGGACACAGGCTATTGAGAAAAGAGGGGCTGAGAAATAATTGTCAAGGATCAATTTTACTCAACTGTAGGTACCCCAAATTTCTATAAAGTAGACTTGACTTCGACTCTACATATAGAAATTTTGGGTACTTATCTACAGTTATAATATTTCTCAGCCAAGTTTCATTAAGACGATTTGTGGGAAAGAACTTCAGAACTGCATAGATAATTCAATGAAAAAATATTAAAACCAAGAAGTTATTGCACACAATTTCCAATAAGAATCTTCCAGCCCGAGTAATCACACGATCACAAAAAAAGACAACAAAGTCGAGTTGTCACCTCCCCCAACCATAAAACGCAAAATTTGGCTATAAAAAGTACAAATCCTTCCTGGACACTGGCTCAATACAATGCTCCATTCACACTGGATTATCGTATTTTTCCACCACTCGTTTCAAGAAAATGAATCTTAGAATAACTTCGAGCGATAACCAACCTTGGTCTGAAACATTAAAGTTCAGATTTGGTTTCCTTCTCAGGTGTGGTAAGTTGGATTAACAAAGAAAGCTCTAATTAGCTGTCAAGGCAACTGCTGGATGTCTGTCCCAGGAAGGAATTATTCAAAAGGATGTCTCTGGCGATTTCTTTCGTTTTGTGCAACGGATAGGAAACGCATTCTTTGTATCTTTTGTTGGTGCTCTGACAATAATGTATTCAATGCTGACACTGGGAATGCTTAATGAGGAATATTCTTTCTCTTTTCTTGTTGTTTTTCAAATATATTATAAGTCAAGTTACGAGAATCATATATGTAGGTAATGAGAAAAGCCAAGAAGGCGTTTATTTGGAAGCTTAAGTGAGACAGCGGAATAGTAAAAGCTGATAATTATTATGATTCAGATAGTTAAACACAGAAAATAACTGCCAACTGATTAATAATATGAGAACCGATATTTTCAACAATCTAATGAAAAAGCACACATTACGAAATTCACGATAAATCAAATCACGAACAAACTACGAATTCAAAAACAATTTTGAGGGCGCGATTTGGGTGCTTGCCTAATTGGTATGAGATTTGCAAGTGCTACTAATTGCTGGGAAATTTACGGAATCCACTGCGATCAGTCACGACACCATCAGGTTAATTAAACCATTTGTCTGGTAAGTTCTCTGTACAATTTGTTTGGTTATTAGCAAATTCGAAATGGGTAAAATTTTGCTTGAAAAATCAGGCAATTTGCGTAAGTAGTGCATTGGTTTGGGTGGTTTGATCCGTTAATTTCTGACTAGTTCTCCAGATCTTTTGACCGATAAAGACGATCAAAACAAAATATTTTTTCTTCTCTATTTTGATCAGCCAACAGTGTTGCACATAATGTTTGAACTACGAGAAGTTTTTCAGACAAAGTAAATTTCACGGACCCTCCTGGCTCACCCTTTTCTCCAGGTCTACTATAGCATTGAGTTGCAGTGTTCCTGTCAATTAAATCTTAAGACAATGGAACGTAACTTCAGCAAATAATGCTTTTCTCTCTGCGACTACTTTGAATACAATTAAGTAGGTATAAGGATCTGATATTAATTTGTTTCTTTCACTAATTTCATTCTTATAATAAAGGCACCCAACCCAATACCTCTCGCAAATGAAAAGTCCACAGCGCCCCAGGTCCAAAACCTCTCAATTCCGCAAACACAGCTCAAATACCATCTTTTTTCCAAAAGGTTCGTTTTCATTAACGCCATCGGCTCACATATTTGTCATAACCGGCCCGTGTCCCCTTGAATGCTCCTTTTTCACACGTTTTTAATTTACAGCGGGGTTTCCTTCACGTCTCTAGATAATTGCCGTTCACGGGAATGTGTTATGATCGAGTTGGGACATGCCTTTTTCGTTCTTCTTTTCGGGGTGCTTTGAGTTTTTGCGCTTTATTTATTTGATTCATGATCTTGATTGGTCTTTCCTATATTAAGTTTAAAAAAATCGAGTGTAGAACAGCCTTTATTCGGTTTCGCGATAAGTTCAAGTTGAAATATTACTTGCTCTACAATTTGTCCAATTAAATATTGAAATATTGAACAAATACGTGTCTTCTCATATTATATCACTCCACATTTCCACTTTACCCCGAAGTATTTCAAACATTTACACTATTCTCTTTACATAATCAAATATTCTCCGCTTGTATGAAGATTCAAACCATACTCATGTCTAGACAGTTATATTTGCTTTGCAATTTCTCACCTTACTTTATCGACGTAGAGTTGGATTTAGAAAACTTTTGATTCCTGGGATATATACCGAGACTGTTTAATGTGCGAGCTTTACATATTTAAAAGATCTGCCCTCATAATTTTATTGCTTTGGAATTAATTGATGATTCGATCGAGAGGAGATGAACGCTTATGATGAAGTTAAAGAAATTTATATTTGAGTTTGTGTGGTTTTCTCTCACGTCTTCTTCATTTATAATATTGAATCAAAAGTTCAGAAAATTAAAAAAAACTCGATCAAGTATTTACTTTAAAAAATTACCTATCATATTAACAACAGCTTAACCAGTTTTAATCTACCAGCGCGACCGGACTATATAATGATAGGTATAAATTAATTATCAACCAGATAAGGGAACCTACGCTGTTACTGATAGATAACAGCGTAACTCGATATAATATAAATAAAAAGTCGGTTTTGTGATATTCGTTGTAAACATCTCATTATCCTCATGCAACATACTTAGCAGACCGTTGAAATTGGTTCCAACCATGCATAAATATCTATCAGGCTTGAGATTAATATTTTTACCGTGTCTATACGTCTTTATATTGTTACAGGGTCTGGCTGACGACCAAGAGGAGAAATTTACAACACAGCGTGATCTACCTTCAATTTAATCGCTTCGCTGTTTCACCCGCGTAGTTCCCGTTCCCGTGGGAATTCGGGATAAAATATAGCCTATGTAACGGTGAAGTAATTTTTCAAATCGGTCCACTAGTTTCGGAGCCTAGTCAATACAAACAACCAAACAATCAAATCTTTCCTCTTTATAATATTATTATACCTAGTATAGATATAGATCAGATATTTAGTAACCTCTTATTTAGTATCATAACATGACTCTGCTTACTTTGGGGTTAGATGTTGCGTGGATTGTGTCCAGCATTACTAATAATATATATACTCGTATTACACATCTTTTTCTGACACTTAATCTCCTGACACAATCAACAGAAGTTTATGAAGTTAGACTTTTGTATAATGTGCTTGTTTTGTGTTGATCTCAAACGGATGAACCGATTTGGATATTTTTTTAAAGGTGACTTGATTGAGCGTATTTTTTTCTGTTCATACTCGTAGCTATGTGGAAAGAAAATCGGTGCAAAGACGTTCAAACGTTATGATGGTATGATTGGCCATTTCATTTTTTTACGAAAATTAGCTTATTTTCCTCTAATATTTGTTGAAGTAAGATTATACATAAGAACCCCACCTAAAAAATACTTTAATTATCTGAAACGATCTTAGAGCAAAGTTTACTGACAATTATAGATTAGTCTAACTAACCCTTTAGGGTTATAGTTTACTATACGAATTTTGTTGCAAAACGGAAAAAATTAAATATATCACAACTTTTTTTTCAACTTTATCACTTGGTGTTAGTTGTACCTTCCTGTCACTTATAAAATACTAGCTTCTGCCCGCGGCTTCGCACGGGTTGTTTCTATGGGAACGTTTTGAGGTTATTTCTATCCTATTCTATTTTTGAGGTTATGTCAAGTCACACTTGAATGCTATCGAACGGAATAAATAGTATCCTATGTCCGTCTCCTGGCTCTAAGCTACCTCCTCACCAATTTTCATCTATATCGGTAAAGCCGTTCTTGAGTTATAAATAGTGTAACTAACACGACTTTCTTTTATATATATAGATATGCGCGCATAAGATGCATGACGATTATGTGGATCATCCAACAGCCTGTATTGGTCCACTGCTGGACGTAGGCCTCCCCCTGATAAACGCCTTGTGGATGCATTAGGTACAATCACAACTCTGCCTACGCAGACTCTGGTCTAAAGCCTGAATGTTATTGAGAATGTTCATACATGCTACAGGAACTGTCTAGTCTTTCTACTCCGAGGTACTTCTTGGCAAACAAGGGGTAGTTAGCGGTGTGAGGGTTTCCGCTGTTTATATTTCTTTAATGCTGCGGGATGTTTGCAATTATGAATTGTTTTGTCTGTGGATAATGGAGAGCTTTACGAGAAACGTTATTATTTTTATACTTGTGTAAATGTTTTAGAAACGTGCGCGGAACATGCTTTTGAATAACGAATAAAGTTTATATTTAATTTGGGTCTGAAAATGAAATATTTTTGTATCTATAAAGAAGCATTCTTGAATTTCATTAAGTACCTATTCTTGTTCTTTTATCCACTTAAGTTGCTGGATCTAAATCTAGGAATCAAAGATAAGTGCAGAAGGAATGCAACACAAAAAAGTTACGAACAAACATCTGGGAAAAAGAAACAATTTGTTAAAAGTGTTTTCTTACAAATTACACATTTTTACTTCAACGCACGTTTACACCCCCTCAAGCGATAGGTGCGAAATGATATACCCCCTAAGGTCCGATGTCAGACAATAGGCTACATTCATACAAAACTCGTTGGCTGCATGCAAACAGCCTAATTATATCCAAGATGGCGGACTCGGGATATTATTTGGTCTCAGCTATTTTCATACAAAGGCGTAGAGTTCGAGGGAGTCGCGGGAGTTCTAAAGATGGCAAGGGAATCTATTTATGAGCTCTTATGACTTTCTTAGGTCGACTAGAGTTTGACCAAGTGTCGAACGGTAAAATGTTGACCAAATTCAGAACTAGATGTCGCTAGTGAAAGTTGACGAGCTCTAGATCGCGCTGACGACAACACCGGGTTTTGATAGACGTCCGAAACCTACTACTGTATTATTAATGTTCATCTAAGAAACTTCAACACAAATTTCTAAATGTGATTGAGCTGCCGTTTTAGTTTTGGAAGAACAAGCTGATCCTACCTAAGCAGGGAATCCAACGGGTCGACCAGGAAGCAGGCACTGAACAAGCGGCGTGGTGCTTCACCGCCGAGACATAATTCAAAATCAAGAAATACTCTCAACCTACTACTTTTTTCACTATGACAATTACAGTAAGGCATTATTTTTTTACGTATTTTTATAGACTTTCCATCCCAGCCTACTTATTGAATTGTTATCGCCAATTTCTACCACTGCACCATCAATAAGTTTCAACGTTTAGGTTGAAACTTATTGATGGCGATTACTTTTACTACATTTGTAGGAAAACAGCGTCGACTTATCAGTTCAAGTTAAGTTTCCTTCAGGTTTTCTCGCTTCAGTAGACTTTGAGACGGTCTGTGGTTAGTGGCTCGGAAAGTTAGTAGGCAAGGTTTTTAAGCATTTAAATTTGTGTAAAATGGGCTTTTTGAAAGTCAGCTTTTACCCGACTGTGAAGAAAAAATGACTATGAAAATAAATAAATAAGTTTAGTTTTTGAAACTAATACATAAAATTAGATTTAACTAGTTTTAGTGATTTTGTAGCGCCCCATCGGGGTACAACTTTGGCCTTATATTTTATTACCTAAGACCTATGTAACAACATGACTGTAAACAAATTATTAAATGATGATAATGATGTCTATCCAATAATGCACCTAATCATTTATTATTCAAAAGGGTGAAATACCTATGCCGATCCACAGTAGAACATAAGAGCTGTCAAGACTCCTTTTAAAAAAGCCGCATCCTGGAACCGATTGGAGCTAGTATACATAGGATACCCATAAACCATAAAAACAAACACAAATCAAAAGTCTTCTCTCAATGACGTCACCTCCCAAAATATTCAGACTGACTTTGCATTATCGCCGTTTGAGTTCACATTAAATCTTAGAAAACGGTCATAAATAACGGAAACTTTTATCCCACCCGAAATAAGCACTCAAAAATGCAAAGAGCAGAACGGTATAGGGCACGTTCAGTGAATTTATTTTGTTTCGCACAATTCAAATAACCATAATTCAACGAATTCAACCCACCTAAGCTTAAGTATCTAACGATATAATGAAACTTCGTTAAGTTGAGCTTAAGTTACAGTATTTACGGAGATAAAGAGTCTCCGATTTATTGATAGAAGCGAAGGTGAAAGTTTAATTTTGGTGTAAATATCTTTGTTAGGGACAGCATTTTTGAACGAATAAGTCGGCGTCTTACTGCCTTTGCCTTGGTATTGAAATGGCACATAAAAATCAGAGCGTTTTATATTATACTTTAATATTATAATGAATTTTTATGTTTTTCAGTAATTGTATCAGCGTATTTTTGGCAGGTTTCGCAGTAAATATGACAAAAATTTCCTCTCACACTCTTGATTCCATTCCCGCTTCTGCTACCAACCAAACACGTACCCTCCGTTGTCCAAGGCAAAGCTCAAATCCAAGACAATTAAAGCAGTTAGGCTACCTGTAGATTGTTCGCAACTGTCTGCAGTTAGCTAAATTGTTTCAATTGTAAATACTAGTTCTAATTATATCTATCTATGTAGTGTATTGTATTAAGTATATCAGTTATCTAGTACCCATAACACAAGCTCTGCTTAGCTTGGGGCTAGATAATAGTGTGTGAATTGTCCAGCATTATTTATTTATTTATTTAATTTCTTTCTATTATTTGATTGTTATTTTATTTGTTATGATAAATGTTTTGTAAATTAAAACAATATTTGAAAACTTCCTTCCTTCACAAAAAACTTGTGCATCCTTCTTAGAATCGTCGTTCTGAGATGCAAATTTCCAAATCCCCGAATAACACAATCCATTAACATTGCTTTATTGTCCATAACTAGCTCCATATCCCGGCTATCCTTACGTGTGTAACTCCGTTACTATTTCCTCCCCGGCCCAATCCCGTTACTCGGGCCATTTACCTTAATGCGCGGTTTGGACGGATTGACAGCTGTAAATGCTGGTGGATGAGCGGAGTGCCAGCGAGCGTCAAAAATGATACAATACAAAATACTTTATTGTACACCAACAAAAACACAATTCAAAAGACATTACATTAGACACAAGTGCAACGGGCAGCCTTACCTGTAAATGTAATTATGATGATGATCTTTAATTATGATGGTTTATAAGAGAAGAGAAAATGCTTACTTATTTGCACCGAGCAACAATAAAAAATAATGCAATATTGTGCAATATTATATTCCCCTTGGAGTCGAGACCCTAGGTCCGTGGGGTACCGAGGCTCTTCACGTTTTTAAAAAATTATCTGAGCGTCTGGTCGAAGCGACGCGTGACCCGAGAGCTGATGAGTATCTGGCACAGCGCATCAGCATTGCCATACAGCGTGGCAATGCAGCGTACGTCTTGGGGACGCATCCGACTGGTATTGATATGGATCAGTTGAGCTACCTGTAGACTGTTTGCAACAGTCTGCAGGTAGCTCAATTGTTTCAATTGTAAATACTAGTATAATTTTCTTTGTGAATAAACGCTTAAGTCATTAAAATATGCAATTAAGCGAGTAATAATAAGACAACATATTCAACGTGAATAGAAATGAATTTAAAATAACAGAGCACACAAAAATATACGTGCAAATGAATTCGTCCGTTCTTTTTGTATCAACCAGATGGGTCTTTCATTAACACTTGTATTGCCTACGATTTATGTGTCTCTCTCTAACAGTCCTGCTAGCTGCTCTCGCAGAGGCGGGGCAGTGGAAACGTTAACCCGCAAGTCAACGTAGTTGTCAGTCAGCGTAGAATTTACCCAGGTAGCTTACCCAGCGTCTATATTTGTCAACCAAGAATTGTCCTATTTGTCAACCATGAACTGTTGTGTAGCTGTCTTATTAACCAGCAAGTAAGTAAATCAATCGCTATCATTTTCAAAGTGTGACCATACCCTTACCCGGTTTCAACTAACTAACAGCAAGTTAACGATAGTTTGAAATATGGGTGCGTCCCAATGTCACTGTGATTTAAATGGAACCCTTGCAAATTTACATGAATTTAATTAATCAAGTATTTTAATGAAATGGCTTTTATTTCAAGTTATTAGTGGGCCATTTGTCAAGACCTTTGTTTTCAATTAGGTATATGTGTTGAGATGAAAACCAAAAAAAATGATTTTGTTGTGGAATAAGTAAGATATGTCACCTTACATTATAGTTTTTCTAGTCAGTTTATAAAATCTTGGAAAATAATCAAGCTTCCAGCTGCAACATCGAATCAGTAGATAGTACATAATTTAACGGGTTACATGCTCTCATGAAAATTATAAATGTAGGTTCTATTAAATAACTTTATTCACAAAGAAAATTATACTAGTATTGACAATTGAAACAATTGAGCTAATGTAAGTTCTTAATATTTCTTAATACTCAACCTAGCGTAAGTTCATGAACATTATATCTTCACATATCTAATTTATTTGAATTTCTTGATATTCAATGTTAAGGAACCTGAAGCGGAACATTTTCATAAAATTGACAAAGTTAGGTACTCCAACACGGCCAGACCCATTAATAAACTAATATCTCTAAATTAATTATGTTACTAAAGCCAAGTTAAGCTACCCCGTGTAACCTAGATTTATTTACGGATTATAACCTCATAACTGGTCCGTGAACAAGACATGTAAGGGTTCGTATGTAGCGAAAAGGGCGGATTAGTACGCAGTAAAATTTGTTAAAGAGGTCTTCATGATACGGGCGCCTCCAGGCAAAACCGACCAGCGAAGCCAGGCACTCTATATCCATTCAAAATGGTAGAACTTTTGGAAGTTTTGAAGATCAACTTATGCTGGGCAAGTGGAACATGTAGAGTTGTGGACGGGCCGCAACTATCTCCCACTTGCAGAACACTATAAGCCCCGATAAAGCCCGCACATTTACATTCAATTCTAATTCAGACCCATCTCCTACTTTGCTCTGATTGCCTGGTACTTGTTGGTGTTGATTAAAATACAATTTTGGGTTTAAAGTTTGTGTTTATGGTAAAAAAAATATTATCATTGAGACCGCCTAATTTCACAAAGCGGTTATCTCTGACACTGATTTACTTACGTAGATTTTCATTACAACGAACACAAATAAGGTTCGTAGTTAACCCGCTTACATCCGTAATGAATTCATCAAACTACGATAGTTTTTACGTAGGTTTTCTAATTTATTTGTGTCATTAAGAACAAAAATTGAGTAAAGTAGCAAAAACACGTGGACACAAACATTAAATTATTCAAGAGCAAATGCCATAGGGCACTTAATTGAGTTTGTTCAGGACAAAACAAAGAAGAACGAACTTTTTAAATTGTGTGTCGGTAAAGTGTTGGAGACATGTTGATCTTTTCCAAGGACCTCCGTCCCAAGTTAAATATTTTCTTTGGACAAGTCCATTTCCATGTTGAAAACTACAGGTATTTCAAACTGAAACTTGTTAGTGAAACGAGTTAGGTAAGATGAAAGGAAAAAGTTATTAAAAGTTTCCATCATTTCAGAATATTACGATACAAAAAAGTAGCAGGTAGGTATGAAATAAATATATTCGACTAAAATGTTTTGAATGACATCTATCAAATCAAACAAAAAACATTAGGACCAACTTCGCATATAACGTTCCGAATCGAACTTTTTTACTGTCCCTATATTTTGTTACACCTATGATAAAATGTTATGAGCACACCGGGGCGAGTGATATTTTGTATCTATTTTATTTAGAAACTTTTCCTATATTGATACTATATTCGCAATCAGAAAAGCCATCATCTACCCCAACCCCCTGTCAATTTATGAACGAAAACGGAACAAATAGAAAAAAAAGTTATGGCAAGCAATATTTTATAACCCAGCGAAATACAAACAATTTAATGAATTGATTAGCTCAAGGCTTTAAAACAAGCCTCGAGAAAGCAAAGTAGCTGAGATTTATTTTACTTTGGGTAGCAATTAACGTTGAAAGTGAAAAATCTTCGGAAACTTTGCCGCGTTGGGTATCCTTCACTTTGGAATTGGGTAAATTTTTCTTGGGAACTTTTTGAATCGACCCCTTTCTTGGGCAATCAGGCGGTTCTTATGGCACCCGCGCGACAGTGAGCACCCAACACAGAATAAGAATAACATTAAAAAGCTTTTTGGCAGAAGCATTACTTCACAATCTTCTTCAAAATAGTTTTATTTTGACAATGTCTTGGATACACTACGTCACAGTTACAATTACAAGTTATACAAACACTAAGTAAGATCTTTATTAACAAAGACAATTAACCATCAAATAATACAATCAAATTAGAACTAGTATTTACATTTGAAACATTTGAGCTAACTGCAGACTGTTATCAGTTGTCAAGACGCTGGCTGCATTGCCCGGCATAATTAATAAATTTAAGTTGCATAAAACTTTATATCGCTCTAATGAAATTTTTTTCTTAACGTCCCCACACATTTCTTCCTACTCTGACAGTTATTTTTGTAGTGAATGTCTTCAGTATTTCTTTTTACCGGGTTCCTTAACCACGGTAGATTCTTTCCTGATAAAATCAAGTAATTCCACTGTGTATTACAATCACGCAAAAGGTAATGGAAACCGCGCAAATACAATTATTTTAATTAATGAATTAAGACCCGACGAGTTTCTTTATCATGTTATTAATTTGTCTTTGGCGGACCCAGACGTCTTACAAATGAGAGAACCGAGTGCAAATGTTTGTTTAAATCGACTCAGACTTTACAGCGAGCTAATGTTGAGTTTTGAGAAAGGAAAAATAAAATAAATGTGATGGTAATGTTGGCCAGTTTTTTTAGGAACAAAAAAATAGCTGTCGAGAAACACAAGATGTTTTTGAGGCGCTAATGATGGAATGTCATGTCAACAAGGAAATACGCTTTGTGAGATCTCATAAGCGCTTTCTTCATAAATCTTGTTCAATATCCCGGCATACATGAGTATCAAAACGCGTCAGATAATAAGGTCGAGTCTACAATCGAGCACTGTAAGACAAACGAAGATTTTTGTGATGCAGTATCTACATGTTTGTGAGATCGCGAAGTCGCGAAGACTCTGACAGTCGCCAGTATTTCAGAATTATTCCATCGGTTGGGGTCTGCTTTTCTTGCCCTTTGTACTTGCGCAATTCTCTGCATTTCTTTTTTATTGTATTTGTCTGGTTCAAAAACAGATTTATCTACCTATGTATCTGTCTATTTTCACAAAATACCGCAAGCTCTTTCGTAACGTTGCAGGTTATTTTATGTCCTATTTCCAGCTATATCCTCAAAACTGTTAGAAAAGTATCGCTTCAAAAAGACGCCACACCCAAAGCCCCTAAGAAACCCGTATTAATCAGGGTCAGGAAGCAGTATGATTTGAATGTAAAGTGTCTTCATGAGGTGCGACTGTATGTGATCCCAACATTAGTCATAAACTCGGGAGGTGGGTCCCATACGTGACCTGAAAGCCGAGGGAGTCTTATCGGGCACTTGAGGGAGTAAATTCTTTTGTTTATAAGTAGGATTTGCACGTGATTTTCTTGATGATGATGAGAATATGGAGAAGGGTGTGGAGCCACGTCTTTGAATATGCCAGGAACATGATTTTGCAAAATGAAGTATTAGCATTAACAATAATAATTTGGGTGCCCACGAAGCACAGGTCGAAGGAGAGCCACGCGGTGCGCCCTTGCGGATCGTATGCCGAGTCTGGGCACTGAAAGCTTTAAATCTTATTATTACAAATCAGAGAAAATCAATTGAATAAGATCTTCAAAAATATCAATAATTCGCAAGCTCAAAATTTATTGTAACCTTTCATAGCAAACATCGCTAGTAGAAGGTATTGAAAAAAGATCAAAATAATAAAAACACCCTTCCATAAATGGATTACGAAGGATGGTGACAATTGAAACATCACATCCCTGGACGTACTGAATTTAAATATACTTTTACGTTTCCACAACACTGGACACGGTGAATAAATTGTTTTGAAAGATGGGATTTGCTTGCAAATATTTAAAGTTATGTAGAGATAGAAATATTGATGAGATTAAACATTTTATTGTTGCAAAGCGTTATAAAAATATACAAACTTTTATGATGAAGAAGAAGAAACCACAGTATCTACTTTAATATTCCACTCAGTGAAATCAGAATCACCGCAGCAAATTGAGTGGACGATAAACAGCTCACGAAATTTTGATTACAGAGGAAAGTGTTACTTATTCTCAAATAAAAAATATCATGGCGGAAAAATTTCGCTGATGTCGATATTGTTATGGGGGTTTATGACGAAAATTGGGGGTACGGTTATTGCATGTCATTAGGAATTATGGGCTGCCGACGTGGGCTGAGAAAAAACGGTAGGTGAGGCCTCGGTTATTTTTTCCGATAATGTAATTATGGGAAATTTATTCTGATCTAAGTGGTTGGTGTGTGACAAGGCTCTGTAATTGATGGTAGAGGGTGTAATCTGAAATTTTGCGGTATCATTACTCTAAGAAATTATAATAAAACTCATCTTATGATCTTATTTATGGTTTTTTTTTAATTCATGGTTTTTACACAATATTTAAGAGTATTGAAAATAAATAAATGAAAGGTACCCACCACAGCCTCATTTAACCCCAAAGTAAGCAGAGCAGAGGTTATCTAGTAACTGATATACTTTATATAATTAGGTAGATTCATTACTAAAGATACATATAAAAAACCCAGAACCCCCGGAATAAATATCTGCAGATCGTACAAACATTCGTCCCGAGGCAGGAATTGAACACTCTACCTCTTGCGTCACAGACGGTCCTTCACCCACTGCGCCACTGAGGCGTCTTATGTAAAATCTTAGGTGCCTGCAACTACACTCATTTAAATGACATAACCAGAAAATGTTGTTTTCTTTGTTAAATATTTGCCTTCGCACCTACCTTTTTCCATTATTGTAAAACCATTCATAAGTAGAAGAATTTGCAACAACAACTCAAAAATTATGCTTTGTACGTGTTCCCATGTCCCATAAAACAGCACAAGCCCTTATTTCATATAGTTACGGGCTCACGGGCCCATAAAGCATAAAAGGCATTCAAATGTGATGTTATTTTGCCGCCAAAACTCGGTAATTTATTTTCTAGCGATTCATAATTTTCTTTTATTCACTTTATGTTGATTTTTCGTTTATAAGTACGGGTAGGATAATATTATTTTGCGCAATGTATCACGAGTGTGGCTTTATTGCTTTGAGTTTGTTATTATTGAGGTGTACTGAAATGGTTTGTGGGGCATAATTCAATTGTCTTTATTATCAAGAAGGCACTAAGCTACAAGTATTTGGTTATGCTTCTATGTCACATCAAATCAAAAACTCTTATTTTCCATAAAATAATAGCCGTACTCTTAGAAAAGGTCAAGCTAAAATAGACATGGAAATAAACCCTGGCCCGAAGACTTATGGGCGACGAAATATTTATTTTCCCACTTTAATAATTATTTCTCCTCAATATACTTTCAAATTGATGAATAAAAGTTAAAAACTACGACAAAACAAAAGTGATGAAAGCACGACGAATGAAACATAATATAAAATTCTTCAAAACAGAGCAATCCAACCTTAGCCTTTTGTTTACCTTCAAAATGCTAAATACCGTTCGCAAACTGAATGTTTATTTCTCTGTTTTCTTTTGACCGAGCAAATAGCAGGTGTGAAGTGTAATGGTACGTTTTCACCATTTGCGCTTTCCGCCGTCCCTTCCAAATATTTTATGCACCACTGAACGCATTCTGGGCCCAAATTATGACGGTCAACTGCCCACCCAGTTCGCAAACGTATAATCAGATCGACAAACATCCAGTCCTTTGTAGATACGAAGTCTTTGTGGGGCTAGCTTATCTTTCGGTGTTGTCGCTTTAGCAAACTTCGTTTTAGGCAAAGAGTCTTTTAGGATCTCTTATACAGAATCAAAATTAAATGATACACAGAATAATAAATTTTTATTTCGTACGCCTTCATAAATTTCTCCTTCGGTATTCTCTCTACTACTCTATCTATAGACTCTATTGAAACTCAACCACCTTCGCAATCAAATTTTACATCCCGCAGCCCTTGAGAATCAATAAAATCACTGTTTGTTCTCCTCCCCGGGACTCAAATATGTATGGCGGGCGTGCTAAGCCGAATATTATGAGACGATTGTCAGCAGGTGCCGCTAAACAGCGAACTTACTGCTATGGCGGTCACGTCTCGACACGCCAAGCTCTTCACGACGCAAAGTTTACACAATAAACGCGTATCCCAAGAAAATGTTCAAAGTTTTGGAAATAAAAATAGGGACACAAACGGTAGTAGGCCTTTACATCAGATGTCAAATAACACATCAATATCTCGCCTCCCATTGGAAACAAAGAAATGCGACGTCATCAATCCAGACGTTGATAGTTTTCCCATAAATGACCACCTCGGGCAAGCCAGGGTGGCAATAAAACCCCCCGGATCTTCTCTTCCAATACACTGGACGCACGGTCAGCCAACAATTATCTAAATAGCCATCTACATTCTTACCCCTTACATTTTATTATTACCGGTCAATTTATCCGATAGTCTGTTCGCAAATCTCAGCGAATATCCTCCCGACTGGTGTTTGCCTGGTAGATTTGCCGATAATACTGGAAACTGCCAAGAAATAAAACAGGGGATTTAGAAGCTTTCGTTGCAACTTTTTCGGATTATGTGTGATGTTCTGGATACCTTATATTTGCCAAAACATTTATCTAATTACTTTAAATACAAGGAAGATATTCTCTTATCTTTCTGAGCTTGATCAACTTATTTATTTCAACACCATACAATGGTGATCTCAGATAAAGGCGGTCCACTGATTATAAGATTTATAAGGGCCGCAATTTCTTAGACACAATAGGCGATGATTTTAAATAAAGGCACCCCGATTGACAAACCGACCCCTGCCTTGTGGTCTGTGCTTAATGTGCTGGACATTCAGAATTCAGATGTCCTCGGGGTAGAAACGACCGAATTTGTAGAATTTGATGTTTTGTTAATATTTTACATTACATAGCTAAAGTAGGTAGGTAGATATTTAATTGTCAATGTTAAAATGTAGAGTAATATAATTGTTTGAGTATCTTCAATAAGGAAATGAATAAAACTTGCACAAATAACTAAGAAAACTTTTGAAAATAAACAATGTTTGCCGGTGATATTGTTTTTATTTTGATGGGGAATAATGTATTAGTGTATTTTCTGGGTTGCTAGATTCCACAACTGTGTTATATGATTATTTGTTTTATGTGAATAATTTTTTTTTCTTTATTACAGGTTTTTTAGCAATAAAACTACGAGGCTATTAAAACGATCCAGGAGGTTTTTCCCCAATTTAATTCCAATGCTGAATCGTCTACATTGTCTCCAAGCGTGGTGGAGCGAGACAAAAGAAACGCATCACTCACCGCCCCACTGGGCACTGGTCACAATGATCGTGCTCTATTTGTCTTCGGGATTAACTTGCTTATCGAGCACCCCAGTCTGAATTATTAGGCTTTAAAGATTTTTCGCTTTGTTACAGTTCTGCATAGTTTCAATTCGTTGATGCTTACTCAGCCTGTTCTATTTCTTTTCTGTTCTGCTTAATCTCGGAAATGAAATGCACGAGATTCATATTGGAAGAGATACTTTGTTTTCATGAAATAATTTGAAATCACGTCTCCGATTTAAATTTGTTTAAGGCAAATTTGAAATGCATCCTATTGCCAATATCAGATAAATAACATTATTAGATTTTCCAGAATACTTGAGGTTCAGGATCATCGTGGTCATTTCCATAATTCCCTCGGGATTAGGCGGTCGTCATTTCCCACGAACAATTATACCCTTAAATTATTCGAATGACAAGGCCCTTGGGGTTTCTAATGTCCCTCTTAGCACTTTAATAGTGCGGCCGTCCAGCGGTCAGTGGCGTTATGGGACGAAGGCGTGTCAGGCGTATTAGGAACCTCCCTTTACTAGTTACTTCAGATTAGTTTAGTAAGGAGGATCTTCATTGTGGTAAGCATCTTCATTGTAAAATGTAGGTGGTAGGGTATGTCAGCAATTTTGTAAGAGGAAATGTATTGGTTTAGTATTGAGTCATTTGCACAAAGACTTTAAAATCGGATTGTTAGAAAATTGTTAGATGTGATTTAAATCCAATAAAATTATCAAGGTTCATAGAGTTGGATAGCTTTAATCAAAAGTTTTTTACGCCATGGTTCAAAACGATTTCACCTTCAAAACTAAAGAAGAATCAGAGTTCAAGGCTATTTAAAAAAAAATGTTTGTACTACCTACCTAGGTCAATTAGACATTCTATCATAACGAAGTTATGCCATCAAGAAATCAAATCTACAAACAGAAGGTCCTTACTAAATGAATGTTATTCTTACAAAGCCGCCTCCTTCAAAATATTAATATTGGCTCGCAAGGGTGAATACTAAATTAACATTCGCTACCTTCGGCAAACATCGCCAAGACACCCACAATACAATGTTTGTTTCTGTGTTCGCACATTACACTAATTAGAAACCAGTATTGTTGCTTGTAGCCGATGATACTTATTTTAAAGTTGGTAGATTGAGTTACCTATAACCGATTCTAGATTGGTTTTCTACCATTTGTTGTTCAAGAAAAAACGTAGTTCGATCATGTACTTTTTTTTTGCTGCTTTTCAAAACAGCCCCGTCCAGCAGTAGGAATTACATATTTGGTTATTATTATTATTTGTTGATGTTTATTTTGAATGCGGACAGATTTACAGTCTATGGCATTGGTAGACATTTTAATGCTTTGTTTGCATAATGCATGTGTTTTCAGTAATCCTACTGGTTTCAGAATATGTTTACTATGCCAAGATGGAACAATGTTTGTTCCATGTAAGGGCCTTCCAAGTTCCGATGAATCTTAATCTCCCTGACTCAGGTTACCCTTAGCCCGCATATATCGGGTTATAACTTAATCGAAGCTCCCCTAACATGCCTCTAATTGTTTGCTATCGACGGCCATATTCATACGTTCTATTTGATATCAAATATAGCCTAATTTGAATGGTACTGATATTATTAGAGCCTGAATAAATAAAACTTTGCTGACGGATCTGTAAACTGTTTTGAATTGATCCAGCACAAATTGAAACCACGACAATACGTACATTAGAGGAGATGTAGAGGAGTGTAAAAGTAATTTGACTAGTAGATTATTAGGGTAGAAAACTAAAATCGATTATCATAATCAGATCATCCAACAAGAGCTTAGAAAGATTAATTAGGAAATATAACAAAACTAAAAACACGTATAGATCTTAAATAAGCGTTAATTAAACATTACAAGAACAATACACCTCACGAAGGGGGTTTTACAACTTTAATATTAGCAATAGCACACACGAATCCCCCGGTAAAGGGGCATAGGTATTTCAATAGCTGTAGGACCATAAAAGCTCCGTGTACAACCGATTGTGTGAACAAGCGGCCGCTTGGGACGCGGAACTTGCGAATTCCTCGAGTTTTACTGCCAAATTAATATGGCAAATTAATGCGTGCATAATTTTCGGGGGAGCGTTTCTTGCGACACATATTGCTAAAGCCTGAAGGATATTGCACGAATGGGATTCGTATCATTTTTACATATGTAAATGAAGAACAACGGAGCGTACAAGACAACAGTGATATGCTAATTAAAGGAAAACAGTCGGTTGGTGTGTTTATTTTGAGTCGGCGACGAGGAGGTTTGTTTTTAATTGATGTTGAGGGTAGAAAAAGTTACGGTACGACTGGTGTTAGAGCATATACCTCTTTTCTGTTCTTTGATGACTATTAATTTGGTTTTACTTAAAAAAAAACCATCTTAAGTGCCTCATGTCCACGCAGAATATGCTTATATCTCATGCACTTGAATTACTAGGTATATTCATTAATAAAATTTACAACGTGAAATATCATCCTAATAAACATTTGGCTTAATATATTATAAGTAGAGTATCAGACGACACACAAATCAACAGCATTTCTCCTAGAAACGCTGAAGAAGCCCATCTTGTCGCATAAAATGTCACCCACCCTTTTAATTGCTCGAAAAGTTTGGAGCATAAGTACCAGGAGTGCATAATAAGGAAGGAGCTCACACGAGTTTATGAGTGCGATTTGTCACGACAATTGAACACGTGAAGACGTGAACTTCGAACAAGGTTCTGCAATGAACAACACTCTACACGCAATAAAAAGGGATGTCTTGGAGCAGTTTCATTTTAAGCCCTCTGATTGACTAAACTAACGAGGCAATTAACTGTATTTTTGCCTGTTTACTTCTCCCTAAAATTACTTTTTTGTGTAAGGTCATACGGGTATTTACATAAAATACTAGCTTCTGCCCGCGGCTTCGCACGCGTTGTTGCTATGGAAACGTTTTGAGGTTATTTCTATCCTATTCTATTTTTGAGGTTATGTCAAGTCACACTTAAATCCTATCGAACGGAATAAATAGTATCCTATGCCCGTCTCCTAGCTCTAAGCTACCTCCTCACCAATTTTCAGCCATATCGGTAAAGCCGTTCTTGAGTTATAAATAGTGTAACTAACACGACTTTCTTTTATATATATAGATATCTACACGCTAGCTGTATGCAGTATACATGAAATCTTTTTAAATTTATATTTGTTGCAGAACCATTTGGATCTGATAAAGACGTTACCCCAAAACTGATTGATAGGAACCCGGATTGTGCAAATAACGGCTACTCAATCCATTGCTGTGCAGTGAAACGATTGATCAGGTCTGACAGTGGTCGAGGCTCATTTTTAATGCCATTGTCGAACTGATACCCTTGACGTGCGAACCCTAAGGAATGGTCAACACTTTATTTATGGTGAGGAACTGCATTAGAAGGGGAAGTGCCTCTTAGCGATAAGAGGGATTGCAAAGGTGTTATATTGGTGGTTGAAAAAAAAACACTTACCGGTTTTACCCGTAAAATAACATCTATAGATAAAAAGCAAATTGTATGTGTATTTTGAAACCATGGACTTGTCGGAAATAAATATTTTATTTATTTAATACGTAATGCAAGATATATAGCAATATTATTCTTAGTAGAGTAGTATATAACTAAAACTAACAAAAAAAATTGCATACATACTCTCTGGTACGATCGATATTTCGATTGATGGTAAAATTTAATAGGCGGCAAGTTTAATAGAAGACATTAAACTTGCCTCCTATTAAAGTTTACCATTACAGCTCATATTACCTGTTTATGACCAAATAAATGTATCTTTATCTATATTTAATAACCAATAAATAAATAATCCTAAAATTTTATCTTCTTAGGTCTTAGAAGCTAGAGAATGTTACTTTCCAAAAAGAAATAAACATTCTAGATTTTTAAATACCTATACAAACAGGTTTTGTAAAGTCACGCACAATTCAAATCTAATCAAGCACACTTCTTCAATATGTTACACGGCCCCGTAATTCATCCCTCTATCTATCTCCTATCTCCGGGCGCTATCTAAGCCGTGATAAGCGTTTTCTCATGACTTGCATATTTGAAGCGAGGTTATGCTACCAGATGGATGGGGATACCGTGAAATGAAACTCATCGGCGAATTTTTGAAGCTCACGTCGCCGTAATCTAGCCACTGATGTATCGTCATTTCATGCGTAAACGTTTTTTTTTCGTTTTTTTAGTTTCAGTTTTGTTTGACTTCAACTGTGTCGATGGATGAGAAATTAATAAATATTAATATACAAAAAAATCTAATTTTTATGTTGTATTTTTTAAGTGTAAGTAACACTTAAAAAATACAACATAAAAATTGGATTTTTTTGTACGTGTTCTAAAAATATGTTTTATTTTTTTATTGGAGAAAATGGCAGTGGAGTGGGCAGTCAAAGACTAATTTCTGAAGAATTGTGTACCTTCCTAATCAAATTATTGCAATGTTTTCTTATCAGTTTGTTTCCTGTAGTCAAACAGCGATGTAACGAGAGTGCTACGCAGTACGACGACAGGAGTCCATCTGTTTCAGAGTAGCTCCTAAGATGCAAAGGGAGGGCGGCCAAGTGCGAATCTACCAATCGACATGTTTATCGCTTTAATATAAAATAAAGGGAACATCCCATATCGATATATGAAAAACGTCGACATGTGATCGGGGAAAAGGAAATTGCCTTTCTTTTTGCATTCTCTAACGTATTAAAAGATTTCTTTTGTTTTTTGGGTATGCCAAGGTGATTTCTTAGGAAAGATTAGTTTAACTTTAAATGACTTGGCAATGATTTTTCTCGATATAATACCGTAACCCAAGAGTAATAATGATGATACCTAAATCTTATGAACAACAATTTAATCTGAAATCAAATTAAAATCTTTGAGCTTTTGTTTTTTTGATGTATCAGGGGCCTTATTCCACTGAATTCACTACACACTACACTACAATAATGGCTTCAGATTGACACCATTTGGCATTTTACTTCTGATGAAAGAAACTTCCAGATGGAGGAACGCGTGTCAAAAGTATTGATAGAGTTGTTTCAACCTTGACAAGGTTGAAACAACTCTATCAATACTCACTATCTAGAGTTTCTTTCATGAATGGACGATTCTGCGACGATCCTGTTGTCATAGTTAAGTGATTGATTAGCAGAGTTCGACCCCAAGGCACAATTATTAAAATACCAATACCAATAAATACAAACTTGAGTCACATCAATTCAAACCACGGAACCATAAGGGTGCGTACAGAATAATTTTATTTGTTTATAATTTTAATAACCCCCACGTGCCATATATTACAGCTTTGTGTAGGGTGTGCATGCATTTTTCACTTTAAAGACTATTGTCACTTGAGACGTGGGCGAAAGTGTGTAATATTTATAGATTATCCCGGATTTTACACTTGAAATATGCTGAGTATGGCCATTGATGTGTTTTATAGCATCTTTTATGTTTATTTGTAGATAGAACCATTTGTCATAGTTACACTTTCGCATTATGTAGTCCATTTTAGTATCTTACCTTTTGTGTGCTTTTTTAATCGATTATGAATCTTTTTTTGTTTATTTAGGTACAATCTACTTGTCGATATTAGTGGTTTAAGGTAGCTATCGTTGGTAGTTTTGGTTATTTTTCCAACATTTATTTTTTAACCTACACCTCAGAATAGGGAAATAATAACATTGATGTAGAATGTTTTAGTCATAAATCGGAGTTTGACAAAATCTTTCGAGTAGGTACCTCATATCCATAAACAAACGGCACTGCCAAACAAAACAAAAAGAACGCTCGGTACATTCGATAACAAAATAAAAAGAATGAAGATAAACAGTGGAAACAGAAAGGTGATTCGAATTCGAATTTGATATTCAAATCACGAGACTTTGGCACCGCGGCTCGCAAACAATACGCAATATTGACTTGACTTGCGATAGTGAAGTGTTTTTTATCAACTTTCAAAGGTTGTTTCTGAAACAGTAAGTGTGAAATGATAACCAGAAATGAGGATGTTGATGTCAACCTAGACGAATTTTGGCTACGGTGGCCAGTCTTAACGTAGACTAGCCATGTGCGTAGGACATCATAAAGTGCACAATGTGTGCACAAACACAAGTGCACTCTCTAATCCTTCTCTCTCATAATCCAATGGGAAGGCAGACCAACACAAATGGGGAGAGGTCAGGCGCAAGACCAACCATTAACGTGCTATTTGATGCACGGGATGATGTTATGTCTTGCCAGAAAAATCCCAATGACATCTTTTGGCCCACCCGGGAATAAGAAAAATCTGAAAGAGAGTCCCTGTCTGGAAATTCTAGACAGCCTATACCTATAACCTACTGTCACTTATGCCGAATGGTTATTTCCTGAAATTACTATACGCATGTTGAGCAAGTCGTTTTAAAAAATAAACGGGTAAACACTTAAACTGAAATTTGTTATTTTAAAAGTGAATTATGTAGGTGATTCTTCCATTTAAGCTGACGTTAAGTTTGTTTGTCTACCTTCTCGAAACTTTTCTCAAAACTCTCTGTTCTAAAACAACAACCCAAGTCCATCAGAGTCGCAGAGAAGTGCCGACGGTCACCCCTGTTGTCTTAGTAAGCACTAAGCACAGGTCAAGTCAACACCCATAATGGATTCAGCCCAGAATTATCATTCGCCGGATATTGAATATATTAGGAAAGTGGCCCAGGAGGGTGTTGTGACTTTATTGTCACGATTGCTATGTCCTTAATAAATGAATTAAATAGAAAGAGCTTTATTTTTCCTTACCAGCGAAAGTAGGTACCTATATATAATAAATCTTTATCTAAACAAAAAATTGCTCCGTTAATGTAAATAGTTCAGTTATAAAATTATTTACATTAACGGAGCAATTTTTTTTGTCCGGTAAGGACCGCCTTTGGCGGTGAAAGCCTCCTCCAAGCTCTTAGCTATGTCCTTACTTACCAAGAAATTAAAAACTAGAGTGATGGTAGGACCCTTATTTAACTAAATCTACCATAGATTTAGTTTGGTTGAGCCGTTCTATTCTAAATTAGTATTCAGTTTCACGCCATTCGAGCACTATAATTAAACCGTCAAACACATTGTAAATCTGTCAAAAACCACTTGCTAAATTAGACCCTACCAGAGGAAGTGTTTCATTTTGCTTTTTATAAAACTTGGACTTTTGCTATCGGATATATTTTTGAACCTTATTTTTATTATACTTCAAATTCGTGATTTAAATTTGACTTTCGGTAAGTTCATATAATAAGCCAGTTTGTTCATCATCTCTAACTTACCTGTTTATGCATTCTTTATTAGTACTTACATTACTGTCGAGGTCTGTAATGACTGGGTTGTTGGCAGCGATGATAATGACCGAAAACGCAGCGTGGCGCAGCGTAGCGCAGTTTCAGATCATCACAGCGCGGTCAGCAAGGTCTGCAAGGATGACCAAGCTGAAAGGCCGATGCCGTAGTAAGCTTAGCTTTGTGGCCAGCAGTGCTGTCATTGCGGCCCAAGGCTTGTATAGTGCTTTACTCAAACAAAATGAGTATTTAAATAATATAAATATATAAATTGAAATTTTTACCTTTATTTCAAACCCGTATTACATATGAAACAAGCACAAAAAATAGGTTAGTACGTAGGAGCTAATTCCTATACTTAATAATTATTATTTTAGGAATTTGCAATGAAACAAAACTCGATGATAATGGAAATTATTGGTGGCTAAAATTCACCAGCAATGTTATATTGCTCGCACCTTTTCGGGTTAGCCGGAAAGACTGACTTTGCTCAAATAAGGTTGTCACGATCACCTTTGACCACATTTTTAATGAATTTTACGTTTGAACTAAATTCTATTGAAGTGAAAACCTCTAGCTCCTTTACTAATATTTCTGGCTAATGCAAAGTGTATTTGTGTAATTGCCAGGGTCCTTGGATCATCGAGCCGTGGTTATGGAAATGGGAAGACTCTGTTATGTCTGCAGTGATTTATGGGCACTATATTGGTGGTGCGTTTGCGCTATGCGTGGTATATTATGTGCTTACATAATATTATGTATGGCTTCAGAATGTTTCAGGGTATATTGGTACATCTCTTTAGACATGGTGTTTCTCAGGCGAGACGTTGGGAATAACTTATTCTTTCTTCTTATGTCAGCTGGATGCAATGTTAGACAGATAATATGATATTAATTAGCGAACTGTATTCACGTAACCTCAACCTCAACAGCCTGTATTGGGTAACTGCTGGACGCAGGCCTCCCCCGATAAGCGCCTTATTGGCTTTTATCTCATGGAGGGGCAATGCCCATAATCCCCATGCTGGGCATGCGGGTCGGGGATCGCAGTTTGGTGGTAGAATTGTTCTGCAGGGGGCGCTGCTGCCCGCCCTCGGTGGAAATCCCTTAGTCGCCTCTTACGACACCCGCGGGAAGAGTTGGAGTGGTGCAAATTCTAAGCTGGCACCACATAGCCTACGTAACATGTGGTATCTATTAACTACCGACCTATGGGCGGGCAGGCGTAAAATCATTTTCCCTTTATAATTTTTTCCTCTTCAAACAGTCTAATTAAGTTCGGCGTTCCTTAAACAAAATTTAAGTAGTATGAATTATCTTTGTGCTGTTTAATAAAAGTCTCAAACAAAGTCGAAAAAATGTGAGTGGAGACAGTTGTTCTAATCCGTGATTGGGGAGAGCGGGGCATGCAAAAATTAAAATCATAAGAAAATAATTAAACTTCGTAGGGGATTTATTTTACACAGCTACGTGATTAATTGGTTTTTCTCTAAACTCTCGACGCAATAAGTGTCAATTTTAGTCGTTCGCGATTCATTGCGAAAAAATTATTAATTGGGAAATTTTAATTAATGATTAGGGGATTGTTTGGACTTGTTCATTAGTGTTTGTACCTGTTTAGAGGAAACTGAATTGTGTTTTAATAATAGATAGGCAAACGAAAAAATTCTAGATATTTTCTTAACTTTTAATTTTAAATTTATACAAAACCAATAAAACCAAAGTATGTTCATGCTTTCATGTCTTTCTGTGTGAACTTTCGTGAAATGTTGGGAATACTTTTCGTGAAATGTTAGGAATAAGTAAAAGTCATTTCAACTGGTAAAAGTCTCCGGTGATATGATAACCGAAAGGTTATTTGTGATATAATGAGGGTACAATAAATTAAATAGAAAGACAACACCATTTTTCTCAACCTCTTAAAAGGTTAAAAGAAATTACAGACTGTAACGAAATTTAACGGATATTAAAAAGTTTAACCCATCCACGTCCGGAGCGAAGTTAATATTGACGGGAAGCAGATGGGTTAGAGGGGGTCTTCAAAAGAATTCAAAACGGTGACAAAAAGGCGTAAAGAATCACGGGGAAGAAGGGGTGAAGTAACTTATGCGGCGAAGAAAGGGCCCAAGAATTAACAAAAATAAAAGGTGACGGCCAAGACTGTTTACAGGGTGGTGAGGGGGGCCTTAATTAAAGGCTTTCGCGGACTTTTCGCGATGCAATTTGCTTAAAAGACAAGAATTATTTTTATTGAAGTCATCACTAATTTCGGTGAAGGGAGAGAGGGCTTTTGTTTGGCCCAATGGGTCTAATTGCGTGGTTTTTGAATCGCAATTGTAATGGGAATTTTGTGACCATGGTTCGGAATTATTGGCGACGACTGATGATTATTTTAATTGCCGGTTTTAGAACTTTTACTTTAATCTAAGAATTTACATGAAGCTCCGGCCTGTGAATTTGTATCGTTAAATGTAGGACTACTTAATTTTTTTTTATTAAATCGTACTATTCTTATGGCCTTTGGGTAATATGAAAAACACATCTCAGTGTGTATTTTGACTTTTAAATAAAGACACTTGCACTGCACAATAATCTTCATTTCCTTTTTTTAAGAAACGACAACAAATGTCACAATCAAAACGAAATTTCCACAATTATTCACGAGGGACAGCAAAATAATGTAAATCAGGAGTGGTTTTAAAAAAAGTTGTTTGTAAAACATCGGGCCACAAGGAATTTTTAATCTATTTCCTTTGTCGATTAATATTCAACGCCGGTCTGGTTCATCTCCTCTATTATTGGACCGCAGCTTTGATTTCGAAGCTAATTACCTTTCTTGGTTCCATTCGGACGTGTCTCGGTGGAAGCGGTGATGACGTTCGAGAGGTTAAATATTTAGTACCGGAATCGATGGAATGAAAACGGACGAAAATATTCATGCTAGTTATCATGGGAAGTAATTCTCTGTCTGTCTCTTACATCTTACTTCAATAAATTGCACCGTGGGGAAGAGCAAAGGCTACTGTAGTCTAGGAAAAGCGCAGGGAACGAATATGTGTAACAACACGTCTTACCTTAAAATACTCTCTGCTACAAGTACTAACTTTCAAAATATACACAATTTTCCCCTAAAATATCCAATAACAAATGACATCAATTTAATAATTCAGTTACAGAGATCAGTCTTAATTTGGGGAGGGTTGGGTTGTACTTGACCATTTATTAATGGCAATGATACTTCAAAGTTTTACCCTTTGAGCCACTTGTGCGAGAGTGCCAGAATGCCAGGTTCGGAAGACCGCGTTACTTATTCTTTGGTGGATGGTTTTTATAATGAATAAGACTCAAGAAGGAAGAAGGTACGAGTATTTTTATTAGGTAACCTAATGATAGAAAAACTGTAGATTTTCCCATCTAGCGGCGAAAGAAATCATGTGAATTAATAAAGATAGATAAAAGATGTTTTGAAATGATGAACTTCTGTGTACTTTTTCTCGATCTTTCACTTTGATTTTTAAGGTTTTTGGTATTATAGTGCGTAAGCCCTCACACTCTGGATAATTTCTAAAAAATCAAATAATCAAATAATATCGCAAAAAACTTCGACTTCGACGGGACTTGAACCCGCATCCTTCCCTCAGTACGGGAATGTGCTAACCAACTACACTGTATTAATATTATGTGTATCAGTCATGTAGTCCCCATAACACAAGCTCTGCTTAGCTTGGGGCTAGATGATGCTGTGTGGATTGTCCAGCATTATTTATTATTTATTTATTTAACTACACCACGAGTTCAAGTGACGTAGGAGTCGAAAATCTTTGCCACTTCTTACGGATTCTAGCGCCGTTAGCTCCACCTACAGGGGAAACACTTTGATTTTTTTATGGTTCTTGCCAGCATCACTATTACAGCTTATTTATTTATTATTTATTTATTTATTATCATCATCAGCCACATACTAGTTCACTGCTGGACATAGGGCACCCATAATGAGCATTGTAGCCTATTTATTAGTTCAACATTGCGCGTTCTTTCATCAGTTTCACTCCTTATCTTTAAAAAAACTGATTCATCAGTATTATCTATCCTTGCAAAGTTAGACAACTTTATTTTATGTTTATGTAAGTTTATTATATTGTTTGTAGGTTATATAGGTATTATAGTATGTAGTGTAGTGTAGTAGTGTAAGTATTCTTTTAATTTTATTTTTCGCGTGCCACCGTCTATTTGGTTCTTACATGTCCATGCAGTCCATCCCAAGGTTGCCTGGAAGAGATCGTTCATAGCGATAAGGCCGCCTTTGTACTTCGTCTACTCTTAACATTTATTTCTGTATTGTTATCTGTCTTTGTGTGGTACAATAAAGTATTATCTATCTATCAATCTATCTACTTTTTTCATTACATCTTTCTGCACGAACAGCTGCAGAAAGTGAGTAGGAGGTACTTCTACTTGTACCAATTTTGTCCAATAAAGAATTATGAGGTAGCTTTCTACCCTTGGTATAGTCGGTGACACAATCATCAATTTGTGGCGCTAACAATTACTGTACAGTTAGTAACAACGTAACACAATTATGTCTATGTACCTTTAGTATGCCGTATATACCTCAATAATATTTATTTACGCTCCTATTTCCTGGTAAATACTATGAACTGTCTTATAATAAATTTCTACCTACCTGCCTACATGTTTGCAGAAGTTTTCAGTTGAGTTTTATTTTGTGTGAGCACCAATACAAACCAACAACGCTGGCTTATTGGTACAATATTGGCTAAAATATGTATCACACTAATACTATAATTGCGAAAGTTTGGATGGATGGATGTTTGTTACCTCTTCACGCTAAAACTACTGAACAGATCCCACTGAAATTTTGCATACAAGTAATTCTAATCCAAGAATCAAACATAGGCTACTTTTTATCCCATAAATCAGTTCCCATGGGATAGAAATCACCTTTAAACGTTTCCATAGAGAAAATGCGTGCGAGCCGCAAGCATTTTTTCATAAATAAATTTCATATCTTTCATTAATAGATAAATATTGTATTCTATTCTAAAACTTGTTGATGTTGCAGATAAAAATATTACACAAACACTTAGTACATTTTCTCACACCTTGTTATAGTTCTAAGTAATCAGCGGAAAACCCACAGATCAAACTGCGACCTCTGCCTTCATAACTCACCTCCACAATAAAACGGACATTAGAACCGTTACACACTTAAAATCGCATAAAATACCGCCCTCACCTTTTTAATGGCTTAGCCCCCGGGGGAAAACAAAGAGAAAAAACTTCGAGAAGTAGTGTGGGGATCAAACTGGCTTAGAAAAGTGTAGTAATTCGTAAAATACAGGAATGGTTATTTCGTTATATCCGACCTTTTTTATGCTAATTTCTATTTAACTGGATAATTATTCTACATTAACAAATCAAGGTACTTCTAGAAAAATAACGGATACTCCTGTAAAATGCTCGTGAATTATTAAATTATTACATTTCTGGCCACGTTTTCAGCTTTATTTTTGATACTAAAAGATAAAAATTATCAGTAGTATCCACATTTAGGAAATCGTAAATTATTCGCGCGATCTATCGCGCAAACGCTTAATTTAGTTACAACTGACCATATACGACTATCCGACATCACTACCGAAGCATGAGTAAGAGCTTCTACGCATTTTTGATTCCTAGTCGCAAAATATACAATATTATTTATTATAATATTAAAAGCAGATCGCGGGTCTTGGGTACCCCAAGGCGAGTAGTATGCGACCGGCGAATTTATGGTCAAACTTCGAGGCGAAACGGCGCGAGTTTTTATTATGATCAGCGCAGTGGACCGTGAAAGCAAGTGCGAGGGAGTAGGATTTCCATACCTCCTCCCTTGTTCTGACACCCTGGTACTTTTCTTATTATAAGTTCAGACTCGAGCGCCCGTGTAACTATGGATGCATGCTTCCCGGACGAGTAAGCGCCCATGTAACCACAGTTACATATTTTTAGGGCCAGCTGTTTTGCTTCATTTTTTAATTTTGGAACCTACTATTTATAGTGCTTAATTCGATGGTAGGATAATTTTTATAAGCACTGAAATGATGAAAGATTCATTCACGAGTATAATAAATAAAATTTCTTTATTAAACTCGTGAATGAATCTTCAATGTAGATTATACTAAAAAATAAATGCTTCATTGATTTTATTTTTGTTTGTACTCACTATTACTAGAATGTAATTAAATACATTATAATATAATGTTGAAGAGCATGGTTTGATTCATTTATTACTACGAGTATAATATAATGATTTTTTTCAATAGAATATAATGTATTTAATTTTGTTCTAGTGAAAGTGAGTATAAACAAAAATAAATTTGTGAATCCTTTCATGGTAGTCAACCATAACAGAGTATATAAATAATAATTCACGTAAGTAATATTTTTTTTGTTTGTAAAAAATAAGATAAGAAATTAACTAATACCTATCCCTGTAAAATTAATGATAAAAGAAGATAGTGGTCTTTTTTGAATAAAACTAGCAAGACAGCAACAAGTTTCCATGGTATAATAAATATAATACTACCTACATGTTTTTATGGACCATGCAAGTTTCATTCAAAGTGGGCACAGTTTTTCTTTTGTTTCTAACGTTAAATGATAAGCGCTATAATATGGTTCCTGCAAATTTAATCAATCACAGAAAGGTTGAACAAAAAATCTCCATCTGAAAAATCGAAGAAAACAAACAGACGCAACGTAAGCTCCCCGATTCAAACTTTAAGTAAGACGTGAAAAATGGGGATATGAAAAGAAATAATTTTCCGCGCGAGTCGTTTGTGCAAATGAGCTGAATGAGACAACTCAGGCAGATGATTGAGCTGCTATGAAACAATGTGAAACTTTATAAATCTATAGATAGGTACTTGTTTATTTCTTTGGCTGTTTTCCGAAAGATAAGTGTCACTTACCTCATCACATAAGAACTCATTGCAGTTTCATAAGGTTTTTTTTGTAACCCCCTTTTTTCGCACAATTTAATTTACTACTGCCAGTAGGTAGTATTTGTAGCAGTAGCTACAAATACATGATTATACCTAGTTAATTAGTGAGCTACCATAGCACATGCTGACTGGAGACAGATTTTCTCAGTTTTCCTTTTAATCTAAGGTGTATATTTAGCTTTTTTGTCTGTATGTTCAGGCAAAATATATATAATGTTTATCTGACTCCGAAAAATGGAGGAAGGTCTTTGTTCGGCTCTGGCTGTACGTATGGTTTTTTTATGTATGTTCTTTGAATTTAATGTAATATATAATCGAATTTAATAAATTTTACTATAGTGGAATTAGTATTTGTCTCCAAAAACTTAAAAACAGTGTAAAATTAATGGATTCGAAGTCGCTTTTAAAACAATCAATTATTATGATAACAGGGGACTTCAAATTCTAGAATGTTTACTCTGTTTTAAAGTAGTTTTACGGGTTAGTCCCCGAGGACCCCATTCCCGGAGGTACCCGATTTCTAATAAAGTACCTTGATTTTTGTTATTATAGTGCGTAAGCCTCGCACTCTAGCTAATTTCTAATGTTGTCGAAATCAAAAATTTTTGCGATACTATTTCATTTCTTAGAAATTAAAGTACTTTGACTCTATCGATTAAAAGTCAATAGGTACGGTTTCTCGGAAATTATAAACATTTATGGGACTACCTTGGACCATTCTCTACACATACCTACGCTAAATAATCATTGAAATCGAATTACAATTAGCGGAGATATCGAGTAACATACGTACCTAGAACAATTAGGATTTCTTACCTCCTCCTTTTTTGAAGTCAGTTGAAAAATATTTTCTGCGCTACTGAATTAATTGCACATCATCATCATCAGCCTATATTAGTCCACTTTCGGACACAGGCCTCCCCTAATGAGCGCCAATTGCACATGAATAGACTCAAATTCTTTTTTTTATCTATTATGTTCTAATCTAAGGGTTCGGGTACATTCTTATTGCTATTATGCATTCTTTACCCCAACCACTGCTAATTACAAAACACATCCTATTTATGATTTACCACGCTATGTAATAATAGTTAAGTATTAAAAACCTGCGATCCTCAGAAGATACCTATGTTATTTACTACCGCACAACATCTCCTAATACAATGTACATAATAGAGTTTACGGCTATTGCCTAATTGCGGATGAAAACAAGATGTGGAACACCATCTAGTAGTGAGTAGCTGACCTGTATTAGTCGACTGCAAAGCAACATTCATGAACCACGTTACTATTTAGTTCCACTGTGACCAGATAGATGTCGCTTTGCTGTTTTATTTTTAGCGACATCTCGTGTTGAGTTATCGAGACGCAGATAGCGAAGCGAGTAATACACGAGGGGATTTGAATGTGTTTGTGCGATACGCAATAGTACATACGTCATCACCACTTACCGAACCACGTAAACTCAAGCGTTGTCCCTTTCTTTCACGCGGAAACAGGTGAATAAATCAAGTGAGATGGCAGTATTTTTAACGGCAGGAGTGTCTTCAGTCTACTCTTGTTTCTCCTTACAGCCTGGTAGAAATTGTGGCAAAACAATCGCGTAACCGCGCCACCGCCGCAGTTACTGTTGCCAGTACTTGTTCAATTTACTCCTGCAATGTTTTTTTTATGAACTTAATACCAAGCAGGTAAATATTATTTTGCCCTTATGCTGGTCGATACCTACATTATAATCGTATTTGAGTAATCTTTTTTACAGGAAACACATTTATTTGTATAAATTGTAACTAAATTATGGTAAAAGGTATGATGTAGTTTATGTAAAATACCTACTAACTCTACGTAATAAATACGTTTTCGCCGACAACAATTTTCCGTCGACGACGTGTGCGGGACGTGTCCGCATCGCACCGCCGCCGCCGCGCATCACGATTTACATAATTAATTAATTTGCTTTATTGGCGCCGACTCCAAATTACTTAGGTACTATACTTACATTAGTTTAAGAACTTAGTTAATTATTAGGTTTTAAAGGCTCTTCAGTTTTTTCGGTGGTTTAATTTTCTTGTTAAAAATTTTAATTTTATAATTTTTTGTGGCTATAATCATAGACTAACTTGTGTATAGTTAGTCTATGCTATAATCTACTAATCAGTACATGCTTAGTTTTTGAATACTTTTAAAATAGCTACCTACCTTACTTAAGCTATTAACTATTATTATAATCCTACTTCAATAAATTACAAAAATATATTCTTCATTAAAATTTCTTAACAATAAACCACCCCTATTTTATCACCCTCAAGATTAAAAAAAAAAAAAAAATTAGAAATATAGCGTCGACTTGACCTCCGTTTTTCGTCGGTTGAAAATACCTAGAGTACTAACTCTACATCATAAGTTTTTTATCAGTGTGCTAGGTAGCAACATGAAATGTTACCTACACAGTATAGTACCTATTTTAGTATCTGTGCCTACACTGTAACTGTAAGCACGGGATAATATTACCGTGCTGTAAGTAAAGCATACCTACATACTTTTAGCTGTGGGGTCGAGCCTCCTACTGACTGTTGTGTTGTGTTAGTATGTGGTAGGGACTTATCTAGAGTATTTTAATGATGGTATTTTGCGAGTTTTAAACTGTTTTTAACCTGATCTTTATATACATTCTAGAGTTTCTTTGGCTCTTTCATTTTGATATTTGCATACCTATTCATAATTATAAAATAACGCCCTACCTAAAACCTCTTCTACCTAATAGTAAATTTCACTTTTCGGGCCTTGTTTCAGACGTTACTTGACAGAAAGACAACGGCGGCGGCGGCGCGGTGGCGGCGCGAAAGAACACATTTTTGCTACAAAAAGTACTAGGCGAGCAGAAAATACAAGAGCTATCAAAGCATAGTGTACGTTTAGTTCTCGCTTTGTGATAGGTGGCGGGCGTGTCGACCTTCATTCCCTTATCTTTCAGATTTTCACTGAGGGTGATTTCCTTCGTTCGTGGATTTTAAGTAAAAAACTATTTTTTTTTATTGTTGTAGTAGATAGGTAGTTTGTTTTTCAATTGTACATACTACACTTGCGAGCTTTAAACTGGAATCGCTTCAAGGGTTGTTCAAGACTAATTTTTACAATTTCTTTGCAGTGAACTATGAGTTAAGTTATGTTTTCCCTTACGCAGGATTTATTGGCGACGATAAATTTTGATTTAATGGACGATAATGTCCGCTGCCACACCGCAGCAGTGACTAGACAGTACCGACAGACGTCTTCCATGTCGGCATTCCCACACTAGACTGGCCAGCCCTTATTCCTGACTTGAACCCAATCTGGCATAATATGTGGGACGAGCTAAAACAGCGGATACGAGGGAGAAATCCAGCTCCGGCGCCGATAGAAGCCGATAGATGCAACTTCGACCTATTGCAATAATTCCCAAAATTTAGGTAGCCAATTTAATTAATTTTAAATCTTCTTGATATCACTTGAAAGGTAACAAAATTACCTTTCAAATGATATACCACAATCTATAGTTCATTGTATATAAATTATAAAAAAAATAGTTTTGATCAACTCGCTATGAAGCGATTCCATTTTAAAGCTCGCAAGTGTAGTTCTGATTTGTTTGTATTATTTGTATGTACCTACCTAATGTTCTTTATCAATAAAGGGTAGTTTTAGTTTGTTAGTGAAACTACAATTTTATTCAAGTTTAAAACTTTATATTTTGTAACAAATATATAATTGCGTAGGTACTAACATCAGCGTTGTTTTCGTAGATATCGTAATTAAATCATGAACTACAGGTTTGTAAGATATAACCTAAATTCTAATATTTACAAATTAGTAGGTATTATTAAAGCTAAGTAATTACATTTATAAATAATTATTATGTAATAACTTTAATACTTTCAACATGCACTACAATAATATTTACAAAGTTATACGAAATCTATAATAAAAGTTCATTAAACAGTCATCAATAAGGCAGTTGGAGATATTATTTAATTATTTACAATTATAATTGGACAGCTACAGTTCAAGTTTTTCAAAATAATAGAAACTCGATCAATTTACATCATAATAATACTCTTTTGGTTACATAGTAAGGCACTCATAATCTTAATTATAATTAAACTCAATAAGAAGTGGAACTACTATCTGGTCTCAATTGCTTTGTCTGAACATCGTCATAAGCGATTGTAAAAACACTCTTCTTTTCTGTGATTGGTAATCTCTTTATGTGACCGGTTTGTTGAACCAAGGTGGTCATAGCTATACCGGAATCGTTGTCATCTAAAGTAGATGCTTTATGATTTAAATCATTGTCTCCACCGATATTTATCTTGGATACGTGTACTTCGGGGTTCTTTTTCTCTTCTTCGTAGCTTGTAGATATTGATATGCTATGCGTTAGGGCGCTTTCCGATATTTCTTGAGTCCTCTCTTTACTTTTGACTTCGTCTTGATTCACGTATACGGGTTGTTCAGAGGATGATCTTCTAGGAAGAGGAATGTTTGGATATCCTCCTAAATATTTCGGGATATGGGTTGGCTGGATGTAACAGAGAGGATTTTTGTCCTCGTATTGGTGTTCGTAACGATGTTGTGAATGTTGTAGCAACGGATGGACATCAGGCAATGGTCCTTCAGGAACCGGAGTAACTTTTTCCTCTTTTAATACTCGAGGGTGAATAAACTCATTTTCTTTTCCTTTGAAGTTTTTTTTTACCTGTAAATTTTCTTGATCTTTGCTCATTATTTTTCCATACCGAGTGCTTTTTTCTTCTTCGTTTTTTGATTTAGTAAATCGTTTGGGTTTGCTTGGAGCGGCTTTCTCTACTTCTTTTTTTGCTGCTGGTGGTTTTTTGCTGCCATACCACTGCATGTATCTCGGTAAACTTTTTTGTGCTGGCTTTGCATTTTCTGGGGATTTTGCGGATTCTGGATCAGATTTCTTTTTACTTGCCTCGGTGTTGCTTGAGGACTCTCTATGAGATTCTTCTACATCAGGAGTTATTATTTGAAGTACTTCAGCTTCATCTCTAGCTTCTGTGGACGAACCTTGTCTGGAAAATACTAAATTACGACTATCTCTCGATAGTGCTGAGCTGTTTCGGCTTTTACTACTATCGTGAGCAATAGCCAGCTTGGCAGTGGTATCTTCAATAGCCACTGGCGATTGTCTTTGTAGCCGTGAACGTTTTTCACTTATATCAGATTCAATTTTTTCTTCCAAAGAGTCTGAAATCTCCAAAAGTATTTCTCTTTTTTGTCTAGCTTTTTTCTCAGCATCTGATTTTATCTGTGTTGAACTTACTGTTTCATTCTTTGATGTTGTAACAATGCTTTTTGTTACATCTCCATATTTTTTAACGCGTTCCTCTCTTTCGTTAGTTTTACTAACTTTAATGTATTTTTCACTCTCAAAAGACGGAGATGCTTCACTTTCTTCTAGAATAGGTGTTTTAATTTTCCGTTTTAGATCATAAATGCGCATACTTCGCCTGGGGTCTTTGTATTTAATTTTTTTCTTAGGCTTTTTTCGTTTGACCCAAGCTACTTTACTAGTGTCATCTTCAGCAACAATTTGTGATTCGTCCTCACTATAAGAGTCGTTATCACTTTTCGCTTTTCTGCGAGAGGATTTAAGGATCGGTGGATCGGTTTGTGTACCAATATGACATTCAGTTTGAGTGGCCATTACAGAATGGCCAGGTAAACTCTGGGTTTCTAATTTACTTTCTACCTGAGAAGCAGTTTCGTGGTGCTGCATCATCCTTTCACGCTCTATCAAAATCTGGTGTAACAATTCGTTTTGTTTCCTCAGCGAAGATTCTAACAGTTCTTGATTTATAGTTGACTTATTTTGCATTTCCAGTAATGCAGATTGTAAATACTCTGTTTTTAATGGTACAGTACCAGGTATCTCTGGCGCGACGTTATTGTAATCATGAAATTGATTTTGCGCATCACTACCCATTTGTGATCTTTGCCCATAGCTTTTCCCTTCTTTTGCCGACATGTTATCTAGATCGGTTATTTTACCCATCCGATCTCTTATATTTTTAGCTTCTTCACCTTGCTCTCTTATAAATCTCTCCATGAGCAAATCTTTTCCACTATCAACAACAACGTACTGAGTTTGGGGAATTAACGTTACTGGTCTTTGCTGATATGTGGGTAAATTGACGTACCTTTCTTCTTCGTTATTTCCTCTTGTAACAAGTCTCAATATTTCTGTATTTCCCTCTCTGATGAAAAATTGATCTCTACCAATTGAAGTGTTACCTTTATCTTGAATGTCTCGTTTAGTATTACCGTCAGTCTTTTCAGTTTTTTCGTCAGATTTGAAGAAAACACCAACATCAGAGCCACGATCAATTTCATGTCTTCTTATTGAGTCATTATCTTGGTCCCTTCGATTGTAATGTAATGTGGCGATTCTATCATAACCATTTTCAAGGTCGTCTATGTATTCCTTGTGCTTATTCGCAAACGATTTCTGGAGCTGCATCTCTTTTGTATAAATAATATTTGGGCCATCCCTGAAAAGAAATAACAAAGACAGTTTATATTAATTTATTTATTTATTCATTCCTCACATAACAATGTCTTTTACAACTACTTTCAAATTTGAAGGTTTCAAATATTTACCTTTGTCGGATAGATTGCCGGTTGTCATTGTATCTGTAATCGTTATCAGTCGCCATTTGCACAAACTCTTGTCTCATATCCCCTGGAGTGGAAGCCGGTTTGGATGCTTCCTTCGACCTTTGGTTTCGTTTGTTGAATTTCCATTGTGTTGGTCTTGTCCTCAAATCTGTTTGTTCCGCGCTCCACGCTTCTCGTCTCCCCCATTCGTTAGCTTGTACTGATTTATTTTGTATATTTTGCATCGACTTGTTTTCTCTGCCAAGTCCCTTGTCCCGTACCACTAAACGTACGTCGTCCTCTGTGGAGTTGACACGTATCACTCTTTTCCTAGAATTTATTAATGGATATCTATGTACCTAGCAGCACAGATAAATCTTATGTTAACAACAAGTGAAAGTGCAAAATTTGGTAAGCCCGTGGTATTGCCTTTATGGCAGTGTTAAGTATAATAAAATAGTTAAGAAACTTCAATTACCTATTAGGTGATGTAAAGCAGGTGTATACTGGAATTAGTTGGTGCATTTAAGGCTGTTAGACAAAAATAATTACTAATTAGTGAAAGATTTACAAAACGCAGGGCGTGTAACATGTTAATAACGGAAGCGATACTTTCATTGCAATAAAACAACAAAATATATTTACCTTGGTGGCATATAAAGTGGACATCCTTCACAAATACAACAACAAATTAGTAGCAATAAAACTAGAGCCACTAATATTGCTAGTAAGATTAACAGCCAGAAAAGTAATCGACTCTCTGCTTTGTATAGATTCTGAGAACAAAAGACACCATGTTTACTATTAATAACAAAACGGAAAAGCCAACAAATATTTTCAACAACAAAGGGACATTAGTCATAAAAATACTAACAGAGTCATTATTTTCATCACTAGATATTTGATCTTTATGTCCATGTCCCGAGCCAGTGTTAGTATTGACACCGGCTCCGTTATTACTTATACTCGTGGAGTATATCGTCATGTTCTTGGAAAGTTGTTCTTGCAACCTTGAAACATCGATTGCTGAGTTGCCTGATAAGCGTACAACTGCGATTACTTCACTTCTGAAAAAGAAAATACGATTAAAGCTGTTCAAATTTTTTGTAGGTTTTATCCAAAACATTTCAGACTTACTTTTCTTGACTAGACGCCTGACCACTCAGATCTGTAGCACCGTTACCGTTACCTTTGAAAGGCTTTACGTCTATTATGGTGACTTTTCCTCCAGATAAAGTGCTAAGAATATCTTCCAACTTCTTTCGATCTGGATTTGCTCCTGGTACAATGAAGGACATTGTTCGTGTTTTACTTTCTGGAGGGTATATTTTGACGGTTGTTGTGGAGTGTAATCTTGGCACGCCAAGATCGTACGCTCTAATGGTAAGCATGTACGTTTCACTTTCTTCGTCGTCTGATGATTGGCGTTTTTGTCTATGAAAGTTTTGTTTTTTCGTTCTCTTCAGAGCTTCTAATAGATACAGTTCTCCTGAAAAATAAATAGACAAAACGTTGTTAGTCCGCTGTCTCTAAAACTACTAATTTTGGAAGATTTAAGATTTGTATCATTACCAGTTTCTTCATTGATGGCAAATTTTCCATCATAATTGCCTTGTATAATCTCATATCTGACCACGTTATTCGGTGGTTCAGCATCATTATCAACTGCCTTTACAAACGCTGCTGAAGTGAAGTTATTCAGACTCTGTGACAGCACAAACTCGTACACCGTCCTCTCAAACACTGGTGGGTTATCATTTACATCTAATAACTTAATAATTAATGGCACTGTTACTCTTAAACCTACGCCTTCATTATCTCTAGCCTCTACTAAGAAATGCAAGTCTGGCATTGCTTCTCTGTCGAAGCCATGATTGTTTGTGGCAACTGTTATAATGCCTGTTACAGGATCTAAGTTAAGGGATGTATTTAAGTATCCTAATATGGCAGTGAATTGTATTTTTCCAAAGGCTCCAGTGTCTACGTCATCTGCTGCGACTTGAACTACTCTAGTGCCTGCGGTGGCATTCTCTGGTAGTTCGACGTCGTACGATTGAGCGAGGAAAACAGGAGGGTTGTCGTTTACATCGTTTAAGTAAACTGTCACATTGGCTGTTGCTGATAGATTTGTTGCAGGGCCAAGCTCTTGTGCCAAAATCTGGAATTAAAAATAAAATTAAAACATTTATAATTGTACTTTGTTGTGTTTTAAATTGTGTTAGATAGCCGTAAGAACAAAAATTCTTACCTGAAATACAACAGACTTTCTTGCTTCAAAATCCAGCATGGTATTATCTCTGACTTTGATGATGAACGGTGCATGTCTCTCAGCTACCGTTGGTGATATCTCGAATGTTCCATTGTTCCCGACGAGGGATAAAGAGAACACTCCGTTCTTGCCGGCATCGTTGTCGTTTACTTGAGGGATGTAAGGGTCGTTGAACGTTAAAGCTGTGCCTTGAGGTGCGTTCTCGTCAAGGTATGTGATATAACTGGAAGAGAATAAACAAGAATCGATTAGGGACCCAGAGTATTACAACCACACTAACTATTTTACCTCAATATAATTCAAGGAAACCTACACCTACCAGTAAAATAATAATAGGTATCTACAACTTTATGGTGTAGTAGTTTAGTGATCGATTAGTCACGAAATATAAATATTGAGGTTTGGAGTAATTGTCTATTTCCTAACTCCAAATAAGAAGGTAATTGTTAAACCTACTGTCAAACGTCTCCACTTAAAGATGATATTTCCTCTAGAAATATTTCTGTGGTCTGGACTCTAGCTACATTGAGACGCACGATAGAGCTTCAACCAAGCCCGAGAGAAACGGGAAGTTATTAATTGCCTTGTCTGTCAATGTGAGTGAACCAAGTAGAGAAAAAGAAAAGCAAGAGTTTGAACTTCTCCCAAAGTTCTTCCAGTTCCAAGTCAATTATCCAAAATACTTACAACTGATTCTCAAAGTATGGCGGCGAGTTTTCCCGTTCAGGCAGGATGAAAGCAAGTTGAACTGTCGAGGACATGGCTTCGGGCTCCTCTCTTGACAGCCTTACTTCTTCGGCCACCACGGTCAGGAGGATCGGCGTGCCAGCGTGCGATATCGCTGCGATCTCCTCGATTGGACGCTCCAGGGTCACTTCACCTGGAATTAACATTTCAGTTCAGATGTAAGAACTGTTTATTATTATAATTTAAACTAGCTTCTGTCAAAGGTTACGCGTGGATTTTCTGGAGTCAAAATTAACTCTATTGTGTTTTTATTATTACAGATTTAGAACTATTTTCAAGCAAAAAATTTCGTACCTTAGTACAGTAGTTTTAGCGCTGTCTGTCGCTAAGATAACAAGCCTTCGTCCATAAAATGTTAACAGGATAGGATAGGACAAAAATGCACGTTCTATCGAACAACAAAAGGGCTAAAGTCCACGCCATCTATGTTGAGCCGACTGAAGCCAACGACACTGTAAGTATGGTACGGGGTACAAAACCTTTTATTTGCTTGAACACAAGGCAGTACCTACGCTCTGGGCGCCAAGATATTTGATTTGAATGCCCTCTGTTGATAACCTATTGAACTGCTACGACTGGTTAGACTATGATAACCGCAGTCAATGACAACCTCATTCAACAGATGCCGGTAAGCGATGTGTTTTGAAAATACCACTTTCAGAGCGACTTCTCTTACAAGTTCCAAACAAAACTTACAAGGACCTACGAGTAAACACGCTCTTTTCCTTTTACCCAACTGTCAACGGAGGAGGGCTAGGCAGATATTTAAATTAAACAGGTCGAGTTCCATCCACTTTGTGGATAAGTACCTTCTGCCTTCGTTGAAAGTGAAAAAGTCGTGACTAGCAAGTAATTAGCATACAAAAGTGTCTCAAGTCAAGATTAAAACCTCTTTCCTATCTGTCATCGAGGCTCATTAATATTTAACGCGCTAAATAGGTGGCTTACAGCTTACGAAATGAATCTTGTTAGGAGGGATAAGTGCTAGGTCCGTTGGGCTCTTATTTGAGTCCAAAAAAAAAATTATTGTATTAGATATCTATAATCTATACTTAATATTATAAAGAGGATACATTTGATTGTTTGTATTGAATAGGCTCCGAAACTACTGGACCGATTTGAAAAATTCTTTTACCATTCGAAGCCCACATTATTCTTGATGAACATAAGCTACTATTGTAAACATCTTGGCATTATATTAATAACTAGCTGCATTCTCAATACCCGTTGTCCTATTACCCGTTTTCTCGTAGGAATGAAGCATTTCCCGCGGTAAATATATTTATTAAAAATATATTTAATAAATATATAATAGACAACGGGTATTGAGAATGCAGCTAGTTATTAATATAATGCCTTAATATAATGCCTAAATATAATGCCCGCGGTAAATATATTTACCGCGGGAAATGCTTCATTCCTACGAGAAAACGGGTAATAGGACAACGGGTATTGAGAATGCAGCTAGTTATTAATATAATGCCAAGATGTTTACATCACAATACAATTTTTATGTTCTCTTTTATTGTAGGTTCGAGTATAATTCCATCTACTGTTTGCTAAACCAGCCCTAAAAGCTAAGACCATTCACCAATACAATAGGCGTATTTCTAAACTATTACTTCAATCCTTAGCACCTTTAACGAGTTAATTATCTGAACAATGCACGAAAATAAACAAGCACAAATCGAAAACAAAACGTTCCTTGTTCGGCATTTCAAAGAGTAGCCTTTGTCCATTCCATGTTGCTGGACTTTGGGTAAATGAATACAATACAAACTACAGATTGGAAGGCAGGGGGCTCTGTGGTAGACAATCAAACGTTGTTCAAATCAGTCAATAATAGCTGAACTGAACAACTCACGCGTTCAAAATCACCTACACAAATAAAAACAACAGAAAAACGCTCTATTCCGAAAGTGTGTACATAAATAAAAACGATTGGTTTCACTTGTAAATCAATAGGAAGCTAGAGAAAATAACAAAATCAGTTTAATACCTACTTCTGGGAATAGTCCAAGAAGAAGTTCGGTAGAAATCTAGACCTATTCTTTAACAGTATAGAATAGGTGTAAGACTACTACCGCCCATTAGGTAGAGTCCGCACAATTAATGAATAGAATTGATTCCGTCTGTTATTCATTCGTCATTTATTTGCCTCTGTTTAATAGGCAAAGCCTGGCCTTTACACCAGCCTATTTCTCATTCACTGTATAAATTAATATTAAATCACGAGAAATCTTCTACTGTCATGATTCAATGCTCTATCTCTGGTAGGAAACAATGAGTTCTATTTAAATCGTATCCTACGCAGGAAATGTCCCAATACATTATATTACCTACTAACTAGCTCTTTAGTGCGATTCCTCTTGAAGGCTCAGTGCTTGACAATACAACGGGTTCACGATAACTTGTTCCACTGTCTATTGACTACTAAGAAATCATAATTCGCTTTTATTCGTTTGGCAATTAATCTATAAGTACCTGGTTTGGTCTAAGTTTTGCTTCGAGTAGAATCTCTCAAGTCTCTTCATCTTTTATAAAATTAGAACGTAAGTATGTAATGCACAGAAACTGGATACTAAATATCCCGTTATTTAGCAATAATTTTTAGCATTGATCTATCGAGAGCTATCGTTTTGTGATCGCATAATCATTATAGACTTTTTAGTGTCTTAAGACTTAGACCGTTGTCCGATAGGGTTAAAAGCGAGTACACATTAGGAGTTTAAAAAAATTGGTTGTCTGTAAAGTCGGTTTACTGACGATAGTTGAGCGTGACAACTCAGAGCGAGGTAACGCCGCATGACGAGGTAACGCCGCATGACGTCATGTTTTTTCGTGCGTGCAGCCGGCTCTATAGAATTATAAGACGTTGTCACGTCAAAAGCGCACTAGTAGGTAACGCGTGGTTTAAGAGCATCGATACATCCGTACACATTCAATCGCGAGTTTCTAGCTATTCAAGCGCATGTTTGGATGTGATGAATAGCTGTGTGGTGCCGGCTTAGAATTTACACTACCCCAATTCTTCCCGCAGGTGTTGTAAGAGGCGACTAAAGGATATCAACAATTCTACCACCGAACTGCGATTCTTAACCCGCATGCCCAGCGTGGTGATTATGGGCATTACCCCCCATAAGCTAAAAGTCAATAAGGCGCTTATCAGAGGCAGGCCTGCGTCCAGCAGTGGACCAATATAGGCTGTTGAGGTGAGGTGAGGTGAGGTTTGGATGTGTACCTATGGATGTATCGGACTAAATGGTTTTTAAAACGCGTTTCAAATCAAGCGCTTCAAAACGCCTAATGAGTACCTACTAGCTCTAAAACGTCTTATTTATGAGGCTTAAACATTTTAGTCCTTGATTAGGTGCTTAAGTTCTGTGTTGAATAGAATAGGAAGCGCTAAACCAAAAGCGATTGAATGGGTTGTAAAGGATCAACGACAAATTGAATACGAAGCCCATTCATGACCATTTAACAGCTGATTGATGGGATCCATTAAGAGGGAAAGTATTAATTCATTAAAATGGACGTGGAAATAAAATTTGTGTGAAAATTGCTGAATTCATAAAAGAGATAGCGTGTACGGATTAATTAATGATCGCTATTAAAATAATGCGAAAGACTGCAGGCAGATGCTGGATGCGGCAAGCTGAAGACAGGGCGCTATGGCGCTCATTAGGGGAGGCCTTTGTCCAGCAGTGGACTAATATAGGCTGATGATGATGATTGAAATAATGTACAGTGGCGTTAATTTTGATCACCCGTTACGTTTGAATTCAATTTTTATTAATACAGAACTATTCTAAAACTAGAATTTTTCCGTAAAACGAAGATAGCAAGCCGTTATATGTAAAAACAACAAATTTAATCGTACTAAACTGTTGTGATTCCGAGACTTGGAACCTGCCAGGGGGTCAGCAAACGATGATCGACGATGATGACGGATCTTTTATGTAGGTAAGGTGTAAGCCCTAGTAGGTAGGTACTGAGAACGCTACTTTAGCGAAAGACATTAGAAAAACCTATATTAAAGACACTAGGAAAACGTATAGGTATATTTCGAAAAAACACTTTCCGCCGATTTTCTGATACGGCCAGGGCTATTCAGACTGTCGCTACCGAGTCATAGACACAACAAGTTCTGACGAAATTCAATTATTTTAGAGGTTTTCAATATTTTCTGCGTTCTGCGAAGAATTAAACTACCAGAAAAGAAGTTTTCCATAAATAATGAAACAATATTAATAAACCCATGTTCTTACAAAATTTGGTTTAGTGGCACTTTGGTTTTGGATCAATTAATAATATAAAAAAAATATTACTAAGAATCAGCAATTATTACCAAAAGCTCCATTATATCATACTCTATTGTCACATGGATTCATAGGAAATGATCCCTGATTTGTGGAAAGCTACTTTTCTGTAAGTTGAATTCCTTGAAGAACGCAGAAAATATTAAAAACTGCTAAAATATTCGAATTATGCGCGAATACATCGTCGGATTCCGTGTCGATAACTCGGTAGCGGAGAGTTTGAATATCCCTACAGAAGTCCGTTTAGAATACCTTTACACTGTGAAAAGTTGAACAGAAAGGTGAACAAACTATCTAGTAAAATAACTATGACAGCTAGAATCCAGTACGTCGGATTCGGATGGTGTAAGCTTCCTGGTTGATTATAAAAGGATTGTACTGTCAGCAGTACCTATTCAAAAGCCTTTATTATGAAACGCTGCAGGTTTACAAACAATAGATGCTGGCTGGAGCTCTCTAAGGCCTAATGAGCTATTATGTGCCCGTTCTAAGAGGCTGTTAGTGACCGTCGTGTAGCGATCACAAGTAGCTTCACAGGCGGTGTTGACTTTGCAATGAACTTTTGAAGTGTTGAGATAATTTTGTCTCAAATATTCAGGTTTGTTTGTGGGTGAATAAGGTGCTGGATTATGTATGTTAGTCAATGATGTTATATATAAACTGAGGCTGCGTAAGAATTTAAAGGCCACGTACACTCTGCAACGATTTTGGCTACAGGGAATAAAAAAACATTGAATGTGTAATCTTGTTTTGATTTTGAAAATTTGCGCAATGTATGATATGAACTCTGTTTTTGCCGACACATAACTTTCGTAGGGCTTGTAATTGTAATCTGTGACATGGGTAAGATAGTCTAAAATACGAGCAAAGTTCCATAGCGATATTAGCCTGCTTTCTGTGAGCCATAGTTAGCCAACATAACAAATAGCTTTGCCTTTCAATTTGCAACGAAATTTGGACCGGTTCAACTAATTGTCTTGCTAAATGATGAAAGTTTTAGCCGAAGTTGGGCGGAAGTTAGAAAATTAGTTTAAAGTAAATCTGATAGAGCAAGTGGGTCACGCGAGGTGAGTAAGGGCAAGTGGGGGCAGTGGGGACTAGGGGGCATTGGGGTAAGTACGGTGGGAGTGGTCGGCGATAAGGAAGTGGGATATCCTACGGAAGCCACTACGGTGTGATGGTATCATGCAAGTGCTTGAATATTTTAAAAAGTACCTTGTACATTCTGCCACACTTTTTGCTCAAGGTTAAAAATGTTTAAACATATTATGTTCCCGTTTTATAATCGTTTGGGTAAGCGAACAGGGTAATAGTGCATATTTATGTTAGTTCAAATGGGCATCGAGAAACGGACTAGATATTGATAATTACTTCGATCTGGGTTTGCTGACTTAATATAGTTGATAGTTGTCGGCGACCGATATACCTAAGTGTAAATTAAGTTGGTTAAGCTAGTTTCAAGTTTTTATTTCTGCGCCTTGTCTGTTGTAAATTCGATAGAGCGTTTAAAAATGAGAAGCTAGTATCTTGGATCAATTTCACGCACCGTAATTATGAAATAAAATGTAATAATTATTTGTAAATAACTATAATTCTATAATTTTTTTGTTAAATATAACTTTTTTATAAAGTTTTTGCCTTAGAAAATGAATGATTTTTTTCTCCTATCGTTTCACTGCAGAAAAAGGTCTTCCTTCCCCTTTTTCCAAAACCTGAACTAATCTTGGTGTCAATCCAAACATCATTCTAATCTAAACAATGTACAAACAAATTGAATAATTAAACAGAAAGCGTGAAAAAGTACACCCTTTTATAATCATACTTTGTAAATGTTGACCTTTGTTTCGGCTTTACCCAAAAAAGGATTTGCCAATGTTTACATGAAGTGTTTCATTAAAACAAGAGGGTAAAACAGTAGTAATGATTAAAGTAAATAAAAGTCTATTGTTTTTTATATTATGTTGTTCTTTCCAAAACGTAAAAAAAGAAAAAGACCGCCTCAGGACAATTGTTTGTACGATCTGCAGATATTTTTTTTGTCTATTCTGGTTGTTTTCTATCTACACTAATATTAACAACAGCAAATATTTTTGTATGTTTGTAATGAATATACTTAAAAACTACTGGACCGATTGAAAAAATCTTTCCTTCTTAGAATGTTACATTATCCCTGAGTAACATAGGCTATGTTTAAAAAATATAATTATGTCCACCCGTGCGAAACCGGGACTAGCCGCTAGTGATAAATGTAATAATTCTAATTGTATTAATTACTAGCTTCTGCTTGCGGTTTCGCACGCGCACTTTCGGTATAATAAGTAGCCTATTATCTCAGTTAGGCTATGTTCTAAATATCCGCCAAATTTCATATTGATCTGTTCATTAGTTTTGGAGATCCTAGGTACTAAAAATCACATTTCACAAACTTTCGGCTTTATAGTTTTATAGTGGGATTATCAGTTATCTAGTACCCATAACACAAGCTCTGCTTAGCTCGGGGCTAGATAATGCTGTGTGAAATGTCCAACATTATTTATTTATTTATTATTATTTCCTACTTCGTGAAAATGAAACAAGTCCTAAGTAAAATCTTCGCGTTTCTTTTTCATTTATGGTAAGTATCTAGTTACCGTCTTTTTACTCAGTAAAATAGTGCCTACATAAATTCACTATAAAACACCTCAAAAAACCAAGGTTTGCTTGTAACAAACCATTTCAGAACCTAAAATATCCAAAAAGCAGTTTCAAAGGAAGCCACTACGTTCAGAAGTGACCTTGCCCCAAAACCCTTTTAGATTGTTCAGTACTTTATTCTCAGGTCGTCTAAAAAGAGGTCGAGTCACAAGGCCGAGAATTAGCTTAGAGTTAACATATAAACACTTCATACGACTCACTTTTAATAAGTAGGCCCTTAAGTTTCTTGAATAAGCAGTAACAAGTGGATAAGTCAATTCTTACCTAATAAAAAATAACGCAATATTTATACTACACTCGTAGTAGAAGACTTTTTGCAAGTCTACCTAATAGTGATCAAGTACTTACTCTGTTTTGTTTGAAAACTTCGGGTAAATTTCTGCGTGACAATACAGGGTAGGAAAGTAAAAAACTTACCAGTTGTTTCATTGATGTTGAAGAAGGGCGTAAAGGGATTTCCTTCCGAAACCAGTCCATACCGGATCTGCCTGGGTGCGCCTTTGTCGCCATCCTCAGCCTTAAAAAGAAAAAAAAAACATTTTAAAACTCGCGGTTGAAATTAGCGTAGAACCACAAACAAAATTATAATATTGCGCACGGTTATAAACTCTGTTTCCATGTTTACATCGATAAATTTTTAATGCTGGCGTGATCCCCTTTTGATTTTCGTATACTGACGGCCTGGATTTGTGACGTCGGCGTGGATAATAATCCAGCTGCCAGCTTTTAAAAAATTACCAATACATTTTCCCTAAACTTAGACCTTTAAGCTGTCGAAGTCCCCAAATCATTGTTAGTCTTTCTTCACCTGTCAAAGACCGTCCTAACAAACAAACGAAACAATTTGCAGTGTCAACCACCATGGTAGCGAACATGGGTTGGACCCTGGAATTCCTAATCATACCGGATAGATCATGTTATGACCAGCAGTGGAAGAATATGGGCTGCTTAGATAAATGATCAAAAAATGCTGGACAATTCACACAGCATTAGTATCATTTAAATACTTATGAGGTAGCAAAATAATATTGGATAATTCACACAAGCATAAGCATTATTTAAATATCGTTCACTATCGTATCATTCGTTATTTTTGCTTCCTCTTATGTCACAAACTTCACCTTACACTCATACTCATTTATTTGCCTTAGGAGCTTAAGGGACACCTGGCTACATCAATAGCTTAGGTATATGGGAATCAAAATTAGATGACCCTCACTTACCTTGACCCTCACGACCATATCTCCCGGCGCCACCTGTCTAGGCAAGTGCGTGATCGGCGGCGCTGACGTGAACACCGGAGGCATGTCTTGCACGTCTTGTACCACCACCACCACTTCCAAGCCGGCGATGTTGCGGGTGTCCTTGCCTAGCTCTACGTATGGGTCCTGCGAAGATGGATTCATTATGACATGCTTCAGTTTATGAGGTGGGAGGGTTGAGGTATGTAAATGGATCCCTGCAATTGTTTTATGATTCTGGACAATTCACATCATCTGGCGTCATCTGGACAATTCACGTCAATAGGGCTATAATTATTTGCTTTCGATTAAGGATACAAGGCGTATAAAGTCATTTACAACAGTTAAAAGTTAAAAAGGATAGGTTATGGAATTCTCGGTTAGGTATGGAATTCTCTCCCGCACGATATTCGTGCTAGCCCCTCACTCTTCATTTTCAAGCGTAAAGTCAAAAAGCATTACCTATGATTCGGTTGTATTTATGTATTTATATGTGTATATAATTATAGTATTTGTTAAGTTATAGTATTTTATATATTGTATCATATTATGTAGTAGTCTGTTTAATAAGCAGGTTAAAATTAAATCTTGTATCCTTTGTTTAAGCACATGTAGCCACTTTTACAATTATGTCTCTCTCTCTCTCAATAGGGTTTGCTGGAAGAGAACTCTTTTTAGGGTTAAGCTCGCCTTTGCCATTATTTTTCCTGGTAATTGTTCTACTTGTACCAATTTTGTGCAATAAAGAATTATGAATTATGAAAGGCGTTTTAAGACATAAGTACCATAAAGAGTACGTTTTTCGAGCATGGAGTGTGAAAAAACCATAATATGGACTTTTTGGTCATCTACGTGTCTATTGAAACTAATACAAAAAATAATTTAAAATCTTGATAGCGAAACTATTATTTTCCAGTAATTATTAACCATTACATAAAAGTTGTTACAAGTGCAATGACCCTAACATTTTCAGGTCAACAACGGTTGCATAGTCAGGATAAAAGTTAACATGCAAAAATGTGCCACGATAATAGCAGAAAGCTCAAACACAGTAACGAGCTTGGAATAATAAATTAGTAAAAAAGCTTTTACCATAACAGTTTTGAATTTTGTACATCGGAAATTATTTAATTTTGGACTCAGGGGGCTTAAATACAATTTAAGTGGAAACCAATCTACATAGAATAATCAGGTCAGTAGTCGGTCTGTTTGCTCCTTGAATCTTTAGGTTAGATGTTCATGAGTCGCTCTTTTGCAAAGACACTTTTTCTCTCTCTGTTTTCAGAATTCTCCACTTTTTCTACTCTTTTATTTTCAGAACTGCATTTTCACCAAGCAAATCAAGCCGTAAGCACAACTTGTTCTATTCTGAATTTTAAAGCCACGTGATTGTTTTTGAAAACAGAAGACGCTCAGAGCTCTTTTGTTTTAAATGCCATCGAAGTAAATTCTCAGTGCATCCCGCTATTGTTTGAATTCCTGAGAACTTCGTATTTCAAAAACGTTCTTTATTTGAAATTCTCTTTTGTATCTTATTTTATAGATGAACCTCCTTTCAACTTCTTACAGAGCGCAGAGTGAAGTAAACAACCTCTTTGAAAGTATTCGAAGTTTCCTTTGAATTAAATTTAATGTTGCCAGTATATAATAGGCACTAATTAAATCAGTGACCGGTAGATGGTAGAATTGGCTATTCTGCAAATAGCTGCAAAGGCGTTGACAAAGTGCTTACGTCTAAAAATAAGACAAAAATACTTCACTCTTGTTGCTAAAAGCATAATCATGTCCTAGGACCTTTACACTGTATGCAATTAAAACTGCTTTAAATGTTTATCATTAGCAAATGTATGAAATTGCTGAGGGACAGAGATATAGGTACAGAAAAGGGATTAAGCGGCAGAGGTATGGACTAATTAGAAACAAGGTAGAATGGTTTTAGTAGGTGTGAGTTTTGTTAGCAATTTCAAAACATGGTAATGGTCCATTACTCGGTAAGAATATTATCCTGTCAGTACCTACTTCTCTTACAGAGTACAGTATAATATATCTCGTATATTATCTTGCTGCAATAATAAAGTATCTAGATAATATTACAGTTTGGTACAGGCATTTAAATTTTTTGACGTGACAACGTCTTATAATTCGATAGAGCCGGCTGCACGCACGAAAAAACATGACGTCATGCGGCGTTACCTCGCTATGACGTCATGCGGCGTTACCTCGCTCTGAGGCGTTCCATGTAAGGCTTGAAGTGCAAGCGAGGGCGCTCGACATCCGTCTCTCTCCTACTTGAGTGAGCGATGCGTCTGCGTGGACAGCTGCTATACTATAGTACATTTACATGTTTTGATCGAGTATCAAATGCTACCATTCCATCAGTATTTTCTTAAGACGTTGTCACGTTTAACTTACCTACAACCGACTTTACAGACAACCAATTTTTTGATTTTAATGGCCCTTAAAAACAAGAAAATTAATTAAGTATTCATGTTAATTCAGGTACCCAGCATTGCAGAATAACTGAGTTTGTAGATTGTGCACCATGTTCTAGATTTGTAGGTACCTTGACTTACTTGATATACACACATAACATAGGTCTTTAGTAAGAAATGTCATAACATAACATATGTATGTCTTTGATTTTCTACATAGATTATAGTATTAACATTTTCTTAATTCTACTTATAATAGGTCCCTTCTGATCGATGTTTAAGCACATCAAAGACTCCATCAGTTAAAGACAGTGACGGCCTTGTAGTGTGCCTGTTAAAATAAGTCCACGCACGAGAGCTTATCCTTTTATGCAAAAAAATTGGTTGCCTGTAAAGTCGGTATACGGGCGAAAGTTTTACGTGACAACGAACGTCTCTCTCGCTCTTAGGCGGGCTAACCATGCCCGAGTGGAAGGGACGCGTGCCTCTCACTCGCTCTCATTGTGAGCGCATAACGTGAGCGGAGCGTAACGCGTAACGCAGTTTCTTGAAGTGTCACCCGGCAAACCAATTTATAAGACGTTGTCACGTCAAAATTATACAAGCGCGACAGTGGGGAGGAAGTGTAACAAAATGCTGGCCGTTTTATTAGGTTCGAAAAATAAAAACAAGCTACGAAAGACGATTTGTTGAATCGTAGGCATATTTATTTTTGAAGTGAAAACTTCTTTAGCGGCGCTGAGCACTTTTTTTGTATGGGTAAAAACTTTCAAACTCGCGTCAGGGTCACGTGATGCTGATCGAAAAAGCGTAAGATCGAGGGGAAGGGAGAGGAACTACAACGTTAATATTGAAGTTTTCACTTCTGCCGGCACTCCCGGAGTGCTATTTTTTTATAAGTGGCCAGTATTTTTATAAGCGGCCAGTATTATGTTTCACTCTTCGCGCGTGAAAAAAATCTACTTACATCTCGCCGTTCGCATACCGGAGGAGGGGACTTGCCCTCACGCGGAAACTTTGGAATAGTATTCAAATGGGCATAGAGAACTTACCACAGCCAGCAGAGTCAAGTGATACATAGACTGGGCCTCAAAGTCGAGAGGACCAACAAGGAAGATAGTGCCTTCCGTGTTTTCAGCCGAGACACGTCGTTGACGGATCGCGAAGAGTGGAGAACCCTAGGAATATTTGAAAGGTTTTACTTTTAAAATTCTGAGTTGAAAAACATTATCAGTATGTCCTTTGGGGAGAGTTAGGCTCGAATTATAGCATATCATCATTGTCATCAGCCTTTATATAGGCTTTCCACTGCTGGATATATTCTTCCCTTAACGAGTGCCATTGCACCCTGTCCACAGCTAGCCGCATCCAGGATCTGACTGCAACATTTCGTAGGTCGTGATCCTACATGGCCGGAGGGCGTCACTACGTTTGCATAGTAGCAGTCTCCAGTAGTACAGGTCTGTAGTAGAATTGCATTTAGTGGGGGTGCATTCTAGATGCATTCTGGGAGTAGTTGGTACTAGAATTTAAGTCGCCGCTGTGCGAATGCATACAGTACGGAGATCAATCAGGTCGAGTTTTGTTAAAAATGTGTTTTGTCTTGACGTCTGTTAATTTAAACTTCGTTTGAGAAAGAGAGATAAAAGCTAATAAGGCTTTTATCAGGGGGAGGCCTGCGTCCAGCAGTGGACCAACACAGGCTGTTGAGGTTGAGGTTTGAGAAAGCGATCCTTAGTACATGTTTACAGGCAGTCTTCAATTTACGAGTGTATAAGCAGTAATATTGGTGACCTGGTTTATTTTTGTTTTTTTGTGTTCTATATTTCAGTTTTATAAAATTCCATCTACTGTTACAATTTCATTTTATATAACAGGCAATTACGATCGTGGTTGCGCTATGATGTTGCAAAGGCTTTACAACTTCTCAGAAAAATAACAAAAATTGATCCTTACAACTAAAGCCTGTACCTGAACCAGACCCTCGAGTTTAAAAATTACCGAACACAAAACTGGACATAGTTCCACTTAGAGTGCCTCGCTAAATTACGTGTAAGGACACGATTTCCATCTTGTAGCATTTAAGTAACCTCGCCTCGGCCATTCCCTTCAACTGTGAGAATTTTAACACACCTTTAAGCGGTCTTAATGCCCGGTAATTGCAACACTGGAGATGCGGGGCCATCAGCTATATTGTAAGAGAAAATTGGCCCTTCCTCCCTATCAAGTAGGAAAAGAAATGATAGGAAGGGAAATTCAGAAAAAGTACTTTTAACTAGGTACAAACAAAGCTTCTAGATTATAAGGTCAGGAAAGGTCAGCCGATCAATGAGGATAGATTTAATTAATTCAGGCAAATTAGGGCATCTATCAAATTAGGTTTTTGTTTCACGAAACTAAGGTTGACATGTCTAAAATTAAATCTCTTCAACCTATCAATAATGCCTACCAAGGGAACCTTCCAATTCTATTAGATTCAAATTGCCCGCAAAATTTGCCTCGATCACTTTAGGTACTAAATTGAGTTTAGCAGGATCCCACACCAGCACCTATATCGCTGAGAAAATGATCCCATTAGGGTAAGGAAACTCCATTATGCGGTAACTAAGCTGAGCGCGTGTGGAAACGTCATTATGGAACCTGAATCATCAGCTCTCATAAACGGTTTCATCCATGCCAAGACGATTGAGAAGTTTAATAAAGTATCTAATCTAAGAAGTATGATATGATAAGTTAATAATTATACGCACGACATAGGTATCTTGGAGGAGTTGAATCAAATAAACTGCTTGAAAACAGTTTTCATCATAAACTTCATATTCTTGTGTAACACTTTAGCGAAAGAACGATCAAGAAGCCAAATGAAATAGACAAAATTGCAAAGTTTTGATGAACCGAAACGATTTCCAACTATTCGTTGCCCGCAACTTTGTTAGCGTATTAGGTAAGGTACCTACCTTACTAAAGGACACATCAATGAATGGAAAAAACATTTGCATAGAAAAAGTGAATACATCTGTGACTACATACATCTGTGACACGAAGCATTAAAATTTAATGCTTCATGTGTAAGAAGTCACAGATAAATATTGTATCATCCATAGAATGTACTTTTGGCAATTAATTCGATTATTTCGTTTCTTTGCTGGAGAATAACATTCCGTTTAATTTTCGTTATATTTTACAAAGCAGATAATATGACCACCATGACAACATCACAAATTCAATCACTATTTTGTCAAAAATAGACAAGATTGCATAGACGGACTTTTTATCTATGTTTTGGTTTCTCGTTGTACGTGATGTGTAAATTATCAAACCCTTCTTTATTAACTAAATCGGGGACGAAACCCTAAAAAAGTAACCTATTGATTAAGTTAGGCTACATTCTATGTGAATGCCAAATTTCATTATGATCTGTTCAGGAGTTTTGAAGATCCTAGGTAACAAAAATTTCACATTTCACAAACTTTCACATTTATAATACCTATTAGTAGGATTTCAAATGGTGTAATTGAAATTAGGAACGTGTTTCGACCTGTAAATAGATACAAGAGTCTTACCCAGAGCTCCAGCTCCAAAGGTTTCGGTGATAGCGGATTCTTTCTGGCGATAGCTATCTCGAGGTCGGTCCCACGCTTTGCGTCCTGAAAGTACAACATTTTTGAGTAACATCCTTTTATGGCAACACAGGATTGATGTATATCATTCAGACTTGGTTAAGACAAACAGTACACATTATAATTTTATCTCAATACAAGGTAATATATTATTTACAAAACCTTGCACAAAAAACATTAAATTCTTGAAATGAAAGCACCTGTAGGAAAGTTACTATTGGAGCACTATCAATCGCAAACTCAGTGATAATATAATTATAAGTAACAACTAATATTAAATTTAGACATTATGTAAAGGGTGAAGAAAATACCAAAAACGAATAAATAAATAAAGAGGAGCAAAATCAGATCAAACGGGCCAGAAAATTACGATTACAAATCGCAAAACGCGAAATTAGGTAAGTAAAATAAAAATTGTACACAATTTCTCCCACAAATGCGTTGTTATCATTCACAGCAGAGTATAAATATGTGCCATTTAATAGAGTGCCCTTTCATTCTGAAATTCCATATCCGCTACTGCCATCATCATCAATCATCTCGCATCAGTTTACCTACATCTGCCGTCGTCTCATTTATACCTACCTACACATCTATAGGTAAAAACACGATCTTCGTGGTTCTCCGTGCCTATAAGTGCTTGTAATTTTTCCTGTTTTGTCAATGCCTTATGCTGCTCTTAGACATAAAATATTGATATTTGGACATATCAAATTATTACAGTGCGTGAGCCCTTACACTCGAAGGTGGCGGGTTCAAATAGAGTAGAAAACGAAAAAAAATTGGGTTGTTATTTGATATCTTATGTTCAATATACATTTATTCACAAAGAAAAAAATATACTAGTATTTACAATTGAAACAATTGAGCTAACTGCCGACTGTTGCAAACAGTCTACAGATAGCTCAAATTATGTTCAATAATGATTTATTTTTTTAGCCCAAAACCTATTCAAAAAAATTAAATAAATGTGGTCCGAATCGATAAGATTAAACGTGTGTTCCAACAAACGAGCGCTGTATATTTTGTCAAAATCTTTTTCTACAAAATAAAGGCAAAAAAACTTTATCTTCACCAAAGATCTCGCAGTTGACTGCAAGACAATCGACTTTTTCAATTTCTAAAGGTGAGCGTCTCCACTTTATCCACTTCAAAATGAGCCAACCAGAGATAAGCTGAGATATTTAAAGCTAAAGATCTCCAATTTATCGACACGGAACAACGATTTGCACGAGTCATTGGGCTAAAAGCGGTTTCACAGAAAAAATACCGCATTTTGAAAGAATTGGAAGCGGTCAATCTGCGGAATCTTAATCTTTGTCAAATAGGCCCATTTTCTTTTTCGGGCGATTTAAAACGGCTTTAGAACAGCCACAAATGCCGATGATATTTTTGCTGCTGCTCAGTATTGTCCTTGAAACAACCGCATAGTTTAACGAAGGAACAGATAATATTCGATAATAATAATGCTGAAAGCATTCAGATTATGAGATAAACTACCTAATAAAATATCACTGGAAATAAAATCTATTATAAAAACAGTAAAAAAAGTAGGTTAAAATTATATCTTGTATCCTTTGTTTAAGCACATGTACCCATCCACATTTACAAATTTGTCTCTCTCTCCCAATAAGGTTTGCTGGAAGAGAACTCTTTATAGGGTTAAGCTCGCCTTTGCCATTATTTTTCCTGGAAAATTTTATACTTGTACCAATTTTGTGCAATAAAGAATTATGAATTATGATTAAAAACATTGTGACGTACTTACCTCCGGCACTAAAATGATGCTAGGTTGATGCGGAAAAATCGTATCCCTCGGAGTTGTCGTATTGGTCCCCGTGATCGAACAAGCGATCCTCGAGCTTCGCCCCCTGGTGTTTCTGACCGACAGCCGAAAGTCCACGTATCTTCCCGGCTCCAGACGCCTCAACAATATCACGTTCGCTTGACAAACGGAATTGTATCGCGTACATGGCAATGTATCCACCCCGATGTCCAGCCGACCCATTTGACCTGTATAATGAGCAAATTACAATTTGTAGATAACGAACAAAGCTACTGGAATTTAGCCATTTTAGTTTACCTAATTAGTTTCGCAACTGCGGATTTGTCTGGGGTTAATATTTTGTTTGTTTATGTATTTGACTAGTTGATTGTGCCATAAATGTAAATTAGCTGCTGTGTAGAAGTAATGCTTTAGCCAGTTACAGTACAACCTAAAAAAGCTTATCGAGTTTTCAGTTAGTGCTTTCGATTTAGATCTAGGTACCTTTTTCCCCTCACCAATAACCAAAAAATACAGTAGATAGTTAAAGTCCCGTTCAAAAGCTCGTACTTGATTGATCACGGACCCCTCTGTTGCATCAGCGCCAGTCGTATGAAAGACTGCTTTCGATTGAAGTTCTACCTTATGTATATATATGGAGTGGATAGAACTCGGATAAAAAGGTTATACTCGATAGATCACAGAGCCCACTGCTGTATCAGAAGGTTCTTACCCACTACAGAACTTGCAGCCACCACCAGCACCAGTATTGTCCGTCAAAGTTTTGCCTTAATCCTCACCAATAAGCTGTAAATGCAGTGGATAGTCGAAGTCATCAGGCGTTACCAGCACGAGTACCTTCCTCGAGTAGTTTAATCAAAGTTCGAACGTATTCTACAAACTTACCTATGAGCTCAAGATGCAGTGGATGAAACCCTGCCCCCGATTGACCACAGAGCCTACTGCTGCATCAGATATTACCAGCACCAGCCACATAACTGCTCGAGTGGTTTCAATTAAACATTAGCCTTAGTCTACTAACCATTGAGCTCATAATGCAGTGAATAGTCGAAGTCCGGGTTCGAAGCCTGCACTCGAAAGATCACGGATCCCAATGCTGCATCAGACGGTAACAGCACCAGTCGCATACTTGCTCCAGGAGTATCAATCAAAGTTCTACCCTATTCTACTCACCTATAAGCTCAAAATGTAGTGGATAGTCAAAGTCCGGGTCCGAAGCTCGTACTCGATAAATTACGGAACCCACTGCTGCATCAGACGGTACCAGCACCAGTCGCATCAGGGTGCTGGGGTCGAAGACCGGTTCCCCGCCCCGCGCCCCGCACACGAGCAGCAACAACAGGGCTAGGGCGATGGTCATCCTGGAGACAAAGAAAAAAGATATTTAAATAAGAGATTAGATTTTAGATAGAGTACTATATCCAAGGAAGTTATGCTCTCCTGGTGCATTGGGACGATATGATCGAACCGAATGCGGAATAACTCGCGTCTTGTAATAAAGCATACAAAGCAGATTATCAATTCCCAGATTGTCCCAAATCCCAAAGCACCAGGGGAGCACAAGTTCCTTGGATATAGGAACTCAACCCTAAGATTGCAATATAATAGTATGTACTAAAGCTTGCCTTCAAAAAGTGGGACGAATCAGGAACGGTTTGTGCATAGAATTTAATTTTACTCATTCGGACTACTTTGATCCGAACACAGTGGGACGAATGCGGAATAACTCGATTTTGCAAAATGGATTTTTTACGAGAAAAAATGACAAGTTACGAAGAAAAGACCAGTCTCCGGATGAAAATAAATAATCGTTACCAAGTATCTAGTGAGATGGGTTAAGCGTGTTTCCTAACGTTTTTTTACCATTTTTCATTGATTTAATTTCAATTATACTAAACTAAAATATACTTAAGATCCCTGACAAAATATAATGAAAAACATTGTACCAGGCAAAATTCTGGAAAACAAAACATACCTAAGTTTTGCATAATGATTTACAGACAACAAAGTGTTTATGAGCACTACCTATCATTACTACAATGACATTATCAGACAAACAGCCGTGTCTAGTTGCTAGAAAATTAGTCCTAGTTTCCAATTAAGGCTGTCTATGATTGGCGCCAGTGTTAATACCTATTAATTATGCGCTTGCGTTCCTATATTATCTGTTGAAGTTGTTACGATTCCCATTAATAACAGGAGTGGGTCATAGGTAACCATTAGGTAGCATTCCGAGGTAGTTATAGGTTTTTCCAAGGTCCTACCCATTTATCCCATCCTACAAATGTTATAAAGTCGAAAGTTTGTGAAATGTGAAATTTTTGTTACCGGATCTCCAAAACTACTGAGAAGATGAAATTTGGCGTACACTTAGAAAGTAGCTTATCTTAGTTAATGGACTACTTATTATACCGAAAATACGCGTGCGAAGCTGCGGGCAGAAGTTAGTATCCAAATTTATTTTTTATTATTATGGTTCACTTCTGCTGCCCCAAACAACAAAAGACAACGCGAGACGACGTGGTTGTCTTCTTTTCAACAAAACCTTTAAATATAGAAATGCATAGTGCGCCAGGAAATTTTGCGAGTTTTCCGATTCTCAAATGCAATTGCTCTACTACGAATATCATAACTTCATAAGTGTTATGTTCCCCATTGGTCAACTCAATTTGTCTATAATTCAAGAATCTTTAGCTTCAAAAGAAGTAGTGGGGGCGTAGTCTCTATGAATAAGTTTTGTCAATTTAAACCAAAAGCGTTTATGAAAATGTTATTCCTATTACACTGGTTGGTCCTATTTCAAGAGTTTTATTAGTTTACTTTTCTTACAAGAGAAACGTTGTAATTAAGTTTAAAGTTATATCGAATCGATTTTAAAACAATGGATGATTTTTGATAAAATCTGCTGTATTTATATTTTAATGCAAGTGTCTATTTAAAAAAAGTTGGTTGTAAATTTGGGAATAATCCAAGAATTGAGTGGCACAGTAAAATAAGTGTCGCACAACTGGCACAAGTCAATCGTACCAGAATCATCTTTAGGGTTATTGGAAATACTCAAAATGTTTATATTTTAAGCAAAAACAGGCAAAACTAATAAATAATCGACCAGGCAGGCTTGAAATTAAAGCGAAATTGAGTTAGATAGCATCATAAGAGAGTTATTTCGCTTCCGTGCGCTAAGGTGATTTCATAATACACTTTTCCATCGCAACTCTGCGGTTGAGATGTTCTCAAGAAATGCAGCTAATTTATCTAGCAAGGTTGCATAAGGACTTCAGGTAAAGGTTCCTTTCTATGCCCTTCACTTTTCCTTGGTAATAATTTTTTAATCTCTTTCACCTTATATATAACCTACTTATTTCTCTAAATTTTTCTACATTTACCATCGTTAGTTCGATTATGCTTCATACCATTTTCTTTATTATTTTCAATCTACTCTTTCAGCTTTTGTATCGTTACTTCTTTCTGTATCTTTTCTTTTCTCTTTTTTTTATTTTCTCCAATTTCTCATTAATTACGTACAGCTGCTGCAAAGCCATTTACTACTGCCGTTAGATTTCAATATTCATCTTGCCTGTCGTTTCATATTTAGTACACTTCAAAACGTTCAAACATTTCATTCAACTTGTTATTTATAAAGGAAACGATAACAGTCTCCATATATCTCAAACTATGTTATTAATAAACCAAGTTGGACCCAGACTAGTTAAAATTTTATCAGAACGTTACCAATAAAGGTCCAAGTCACATTCAGCCGAAACTGCTTAAATTGGCATTTGTTATGCCCCAAATTCAGAAACAAAACTAAACTATATTCACACTAGAATAAAAGTTAAATGTTTTATTGATACGCAAATGTCTGAGCATAAGCTGATACTTGGGTGTTTCTTGTTCTGTGTTTATTTGTTACCAATGGCCAATTTCCATTCTGTACTATATCGTAACACTTATTTTATGTATCAAGGATTTCAATTCGAATAGTAAACTAGAGTGTACACCGCTCGGGCGTGCCTCAGTCGTGTTTTATCTACAAGACACAGTTTGCTAAAGGTGTGAGCAGTAACACTTAGATTGAAAAGTAGATGTATGTAGGTATAAATAAACGGAGATAAACTCTAGACCAAGAAAATATATCTCAATTAAATAACGTAACAAATGATTTTAACTTCAGCAATCCCGTACAACGATGACAATAATAAAATGGAAAAAATCTAAAATATTTGTAAAATCGTATGGAGTAGGTATATTTCAATAAGCTGCTTATCAGGAGAAGGCCTGCGTCCAGCAGTTGACCAATAGGTAAGTATAGGCTGTTATGGATTATATATGTAGGTATGTTTCTATCTTAGATAATCAAAGTAAGGTGTTTGAGGATCCCACTCTACATCGGATGGAGTGGATGCCCACAGTTTTCGAAAAGCCAAACTAATAAGTCCATGCAATCCACACCTTATTGGCAACGATCGTAAAAGGAGCAAAGGAGTAGGATCCTTCCTACTTCCTTTAGAAGCTAGTAGTATATCTGCAAGCGGTTGACCCAGGAAGGTCAACCCTGAAACGAATGTGATCCTTGAACGCGTAAAGCCTGATTCTAAAGCAGTGCTGGTCGTAAACTCGGGGTGTTAACGAGCTGCTGGCAACCTTATTAGTGCAATTATAGGAGCAAACTTCAGGGTGCTTATTCTTAAGAACTGTTTCAATACCATTCCTCAATTTAGGTGCATAATTCAGTAAACCAATTTTTTAAATATAAATGCGTGTGTATAACAAATATTGGTTGTATTTGACACATAAGTGATATGATAAATGTGCTAGTGGCTTATTTTTTACTTAGTTACGTGTGAAATAAAATGAAGTGAAGAGAAAAAATCAATCGCACTTTATTTCTCATATAAAAATATTTATATTTAAAAATTTGACTGGTCTAAGTGCTTATTTTGTAATCGTAAGAAAATAAAGCAGTTATTGACTTCTGATTTCAGAAGAAAATACAGTTGGTGGCGCAGAATAGACTTCAATGCGGGATGAAGAAACTTTTGAAATGAAAGCCTTAAGTAATTTGGAATCACTGATCTAAAAAATGGTGTAATTGAAATTGCAATAGCATCGAGATAAAAACTGTTCCCAATAGTAGTTCCGGTGTATATTGAAATTCTCATTTCCATTGGAAATGGGAATTTCAATATACTAACGCAGGATCAATCACATAGATCGGCACAAACATTATAGGTACAGGTCTAGGTCCAACTGTGGGTGGACAAAAGCGGCTGATGCTGATGATAATGCTAAAATCAAGCTGCGATAAAAATAAAATAGTCAATTATATTACTGAATCATGTTGTTACCTACAAAGCTTGTCATTATATCATATAAATTAAACCTTGAAAACCATTAAAATCGATATCCAGCCATATAGCTACTAAAGATAACGAAAACAAAAAGCAGTAATTATTGTACTTCGTTAGATTTTTCAGCTTAGCAATAACAACATAAATCTATCAAGATAGATCATAGAACTTAGTCCACGCGATGAGATTTAGGGGCACCACAGAGACAAATATTTCACCTTGGTTTGCGGGCGGTGCGGCTGGCGCCAGAGGGAAACCACGGCTGTGTGACATGTACGATACATGCAAGGCTTTCAGAGGGTCTTCTCCTCTAATTCCTTTATTTTTTGACGTGACAACGTCTTATAATTCGATAGAGCCGGCTGCACGCACGAAAAAACATGACGTCATGCGGCGTTACCTCGTCATGCGGCGTTACCTCCATATAAGGCTTGAAGGGCAAGCGAGAGCGCTTGACATCCGTCTCTCTCCTACTTGAGTGAGCGATGCGTCTGCGTTGTCACGTTCAACTATCGTCAGTAAACCGACTTTACCGACAACCAATTTGTTTTATTAATATTTGTCGTTCCGTGCAAAACTGTAAATTTAAACAAAGCAACATAGCTCGAGTTTTGATTGATTTGAACACAAAAGCTTCATTCTATTTTTCATAAAGTTAACACTGTTAAAATAAAACGTTGTTCGTCTAAGTTTGTAGCTGGTATATTTTGCTTTAATTTCAGTTGTTTTTCAATAACCGTTTGTGGACGAAATAACGTGAAATAAAACTTTATCTGTTTCTAAAGTCATTTAAAATCTTGAACGGGTTTTGACGTCAGAAGTATCTTGATTAACCCCTCGTTATTGCTAAAACTTCTAATTTCAGCACCAGCGATTGATTCAAATTATAGTCAATTCAATTTGATTTTACATCTAAATAGGTAGTCATCTTGAAATATGAGGCCACACATTCCCTTTGCCAATTCAACTTGTTTTGTTCGAAGCAATTATGGTCCTTCGATCATTCGGGAAAATGTTAGAGCGCCGGGGTATTATTATGTTGTGGTCTTCAAGGCAGGAATTCAGCTCTTAAATCACCCAGGAACCCTGTATTCCAGACAGTATTATAGCATAACCCTATACTAGATATTTTCTTTTTTTCTACGAGCAAATAATGAGTAACGTCTGCTTTTATGATTTTTTTCCGATAGGCACAGAAAATTTATAAAATCTCTGAGGCAATTTAAAAATCATTCATCGTTATAATTACTTATAGATAAAAGGTGCTATCACTCGAACGAAGTAGCGGGTTACAGCTATAATAGCACTTTAAATTAAACATCATTAAGAAAATTAACTAATTAGACAACAACACCTGGCTTGTAAAGAACAAGAAGCTGGAGTAACTATTGTAAAAGTTACGTGAGGCATAAAATATGAAACAGTACAAGTTCCCGGCAGTGTCAGCTATGCACCATTTGTCAATATAATTTATGAGACCTGCGGTTTGGATGGGAACCTAACTGGCTAAGGAACAGGACTCGGAGCTATGTTGCGAAATGGCTAGCTCACGATGTCTTCACTGACCCCAGCTTACCACAATGTAGGTAGGTAGAATCTAGTAACCGCATGCGTTGTTATGCTGATATTGACATTTATAGGCAAATATTTGGTATGAAATGAAATGAAATGAAATGAAATGAAAAATGAAATGAAATGAAATAGTTTATTTGACACGACACAGTACATAAACTAAACATTTGTGGAAAAAAAAAAAACTTAACTAGAAATGAATTTAGTGCAAAACAAAAATCACCAGATTGTTGGAAACCTTAATATTAAAATCTAGCAACCTCCACAACCTGCTTGGTAAACCACCGAGTGTCGAGTCAAAAAGGAATCAACTCAGCATGTTGCTGAGTAGATAAATAAAAAAGTATCTACTCAGCGCTGGTATTATGTTGACCCTTGTGAGGGAAGTTACATCACCAGCGACAAACATCTACGCACACTGCTTTATGTATAGCATTAAGTGAGTGTTTATGGAATTTATATAAAAAAGTAATAACTTAGCAATATTATCTAGATCTATGCACACATGCCTACCACATAGTCTATCTATTGTAATGGACAACTACAATAGAAATTAATATTAAAGATATATTAGAATACCTAATTGCCTACCTAAAATGAACAATGTAAGTATAAGTCATGTCTAAAATTTTCAGTACTAGTATAGTAGTATATGAGAATAACTAGATAAGATGAGACCCTCAAATTATCGACGCATCATTGTTGTGGATGCCATCCCACTTTCTTTGTTCCTGAATTAGAAACCGCTTTAACTTAGTTTTAAATCCGTAAATGCTACTAGTGTTTCTGATTGGTGGGGGGATGTTATTCCAACACTTAGTCGCTGCATATCGGAAACTTCCGCGAAATGCGGCAGATCCATGTCTTGGCGTAGCGAGCGGCGCCACACATTGCCTGTTCCGAGACGCGCGCCATTCTGATCGCCAGTCAAGCTTCTCATACAGATATGCTGGTGTTTTGGCATGAATCAAGCCAAAGAGAAGGCATGCTAAATGCAGTTTTTGACGTGATTTCATCTTCATTATGAAATGCTTGTTTAGGAAGGGCGTTATATGTTCCCTGGGGCGTATATCAAAACAGAAGCGGGCACATGCGTTTTGTACCCTCTGCACGAGCTTTTGTGTGCGTGCTAGGAGCCGCGGACCAAACACAGTGTCTGCATAGTTTAGCCTAGATGTGATCAGTGACTCCACCAATTGTAGCCTAAGGTTCTCGCTTAAATAAGGTCTAATCTTATATAACACCTTTAGTCTATAAAAGCAGTTGCGCACACTTTCTGCAATGTGTTTCTCAAAGCGTAAGTCGGGATCTACGTGCAGCCCCAAGTTTCGAGCTTCGAAAACCCTGTCTATGGAAGCACCCATTACTGAGATACCTATATGAGGACCTAGCTTGTCTATCTGATTCTTACTACCACAAACCATAAATTTAGTCTTAAGAGCATTTAGTATCAGACTGTTATCTTCTGACCATGCAGCGATCCTATTGAGGTCCTCTGTTATAAGCAACGATGCCTTCTCGAAGTCAGCTGATTTAAAGGAGTAGTATACTTGCAGGTCGTCGGCGTAAATATGATACTTGCAGTTCTTTATACAGCTGACAAAATCGACACAGTACAGGCTGAACAGTGTAGGTCCCAGTATAGATCCTTGTGGCACACCTCTAATAATCGGGGTTGTAGCTGATACTATTTTATTTCCGCTACCATCACGCAATTCTACATATTGACGACGATTACCCAGATAACTGTGGAACCATTTGATGGTTGCGTTGTCAAAACCGTAGTATCTTAGCTTCGATAGTAGCAGGTTCAAATTTAAGGAGTCAAACGCACGGGAAAAATCTAGTAATACCAGTATTGTACACAGTCCTTGGTCTTGTGCAGATAGTATGTTATCGGTCACATCTAGAAGAGCAGTTGCAGTACTTCTACCTACTCTAAAACCAGATTGTACATCTGGTAGAATGCTATTGGTTTCTAGATATGACGTAAGTTGAGCATTTACTACTTTTTCCAATATTTTGGACATGCATGGTAAAATGCTAATAGGCCTGAGGTCTTTAATTTCAACGGGGTTGTCTATTTTCGGCAACGGTCGTACTACTGCTACTTTCCATTCATCTGGGAAAGTAGACAAAGCGATGGAAGTGTTGATCAAGCATACTAGGGCATCTAGGGATTGTGGGATAGTCATTAACAGCATGTTTAAAGTTATATGATCATTACCCTCAGCGTTACTTTTGAGCGTCTTAATAGCTTTCAGAATCTCGTCTAAGCCTACAGTATGTAAGCTAAACACTCCACTACTAAACCTGTGATACTCGAAGTACGTCAGCTGGCTTATGTTAATGTGCGCTACTCCCGGTACATTTAAGAAATGGTCGTTGATTTTATTCGGATCTGTAAAACTTGCTGGTAATGATGATTGTTTTTTGAAAGGAAGTATGGTAGATTTAAGATTTTTCCAGAGGGATTTTGCATCTTTTATTTTATTATTAATGTTATGCTCAAAGTAAGCGACCTTTTCGTGATGTAAAGAAACATTAACTAAGGATTTAAGGGATTTATAGTAATCACGCTTTGAGTTACTTCTATTTTTTTGATAGCTTCCAAGGGCCTGGTCTCTTAACTTCATCATTAATTTAATATTATCCGTGATCCAAGGGTAGGACTTGGACTTTATTATCGATGTTTTAATAGGGGCGTGAATATTAAAAACGTTTATAACGCTTTGGTTGAAAAACTGAACCATACAATTTACATCGCCTAATGTTTTTAGTAAATCCCATTTTATTGTTGTCATATCCTTATCAAAAGCAACGTCATTTATATGTCTTAAAGGCCTACATACAATTTTTTGTGGACATTTTTTTTCCCGTTTTATATTTAGCTCGCAAGTGATAAATGCGTGACCGTGAGATTTACCTAGGGGCTGAATTAGTAAATGTCTAACACGCAGATCTGTGCAAATTAAATCTATTAATGATTGATAATTTTCGGTAAAATGAGTCGGGGTAGTCACATGTTGCGTAAGACTCAAACTATTTAAGAATGTATGAAACTTTTTTGTGTTACCATCATCTACTAACAAGTTAATGTTCATATCTCCCAGCAGCAACACGTTATCACAGTTAGGGGCAGCGTTAATTGAGTCGGTAACTGCGTCTAAAAAGGTATCTACTTTCGTCCTTGGGGGACGATAAGCCGTTCCTATGGCTAATTTCTTGCCATTGAGAGAGAGCGTTAACCAAATCTGTTCTACTAGGCTGTTCTGAGGGTCTACGGGATGGGTCCAAAGTCTAGCATTTAACCCGTGCCTAACATAAAACCCGACCCCGCCCCCGCGACCGCCGCAGAGTGACAGAGGTCGAGGAATATGCCTCAGCTTGTATCCTGGCACAACAGGCGCCCGTCCTTCCTCCGCATCCCTCAACCACGTTTCATTTATTGCCATGATATCAGGCGAACTCATTTCCATAGCAGCAATAAAATCATCGTGATTTGTACCCAACGAACCTGGGTTATACAAACCAACTTTCAAAAATTTATAAATCATTTTTAATTACCAAGTGGATTACGCTTAAATTAACAGTGTTCGCGCTTAAATGGTTAATAATAATACGTACACATACATTAACAGCATTAAACCTTAATTCCCAAAACCACAAAACCTGAGGTACATAGTACTTACGAGTGTACGAGTAGGTAAATAAATAAAGGTATATTACTAAAAACGTTACTAACCAATTTTTGTTTATGGAAAAGTAAAATAAAATAGTATTTTTAGGAATGTTATGGTCTTTTTTATTTTGATAGGAAAATAAGTACTTACATAACGAGACGGGCGTAAACGAGGTTAAATTAATATAAAAATAAAAAAAAGATTGTACATATAAATAATGAATTAAAACCCATACAATGAAGTTATATAATAGTGTTAGTTTTATGGTAAAAAAACATGTTAAAAATAAACTGTTAAAAATGTCATGCAAAAAAATACATTTAGTCAAATAATTATCCAACGTGAAATGCATTAGCAAAATACTAAGTAGTTTGTAGTCATAGCTGTATAAGTAGTCATAATACCGGCATGCATTTAGCAGTGTATGCAAAATATTGTAAAATAAAAAATGAAACTGGTTTGGCATGTGCACGTAAGATACTGTAAGTTGGTGTTTCTTAATATTATTATCGTGAAGGGACTTGTCACTTATTCTTACAAGGAAAAAATAGGTAGGTAGTTTATTTAATAAGTAACAGGATTTTTGCGCTGATCTATGTGATAAAATAGCAAGATAAGAACACAATAGCACAAGAGTGAATAACATACCTGTGTGGTATTGGTATCTTAGATTTTTTTGAGCGGATTTGTTTACCGAGCAGTTTGCGTAATGAATGTTTTTAGAGTAGTTTATATGTAAGCACAAAATGCTATCATTATACATGTATACTGGAGACTGCTTAATAAGTAAGCATGATAGAAAACAATATTGACAAGGCGTCCTGTGTAACACTAAAATGTAAGTTACGGAGTACATGGAGATAAAGCAGGAGCACATGTTACATAGGAAATTTACAATGAAAATCTTCAAACTAATGATGAACCAAAAATCCTAACTAGATCCTTTTCTGACTTGATGCGTTCAGCCTTTTGCCCATCTTCTTTTCGTACAAATATTTTTCCCTCCTTCGTCCAAACATATTTGTAGTGGGAGCGGCGGGCTGCTTCACGGGCTCGCGCGAATAATTGCCGATTAGTACGTGTCAATCTTTCGTTGATGTACACACGTGTCGATGCTCCCTGAAATTCAAGGTCCGAGCTCGACAGGTTGCGGCGTACCCTTGCGGCTGTGATCAGCTGTTCGCGAATCACTCTTCGAGCAAATCGAACGACAATATTACGCGGGCGTGATGGTTGTATGGTTCCGTTCTCTAGTTCGCGATGGTTTCGGTTTATAGGACCAACTCGTTCCGTGTGCACGATATCACCATCTTGTACTTCGGATCCCAACTTCAGTGATAAAAGCTTAACCAAGTGTACCAAATTGTTTTCGTGACGCTCGGGAACTCCCGATATTTCAACGTCATTCAGGAGAAGTTCTTGGTCCCTTTCATTCAGCTCCTGCCTAAGTGAACAAATAGTGTCCTCAAGTACATCCACAGTGGTCGGAACGCTTTCTTCGAATTTACGTTCGAGCGACGATAGTCTACCGTCGATGATTTCGATCCTGGCGTTACTAGCATGCATTGCCAATTTGAACTCTGCTAACTCGGACCTCGTTTCCAAGAGTTCAGCTCTAACTGCACCTAACTCGCTACGTAAGGCGCGGATCTCGGCAGCTAGGCTTATCATCGCTTGGTGAGTGTCTTCGGTCGCGTCACCTTGAGCGCCGCTGGGGGTCACGCCGGCGGTGGCCTGCTGCGCGGGGGGGCTGAACGCTTTAGATGTTCCCGACACAGGAGTGTTGCAGTTGTTATCCCTTGGAATCTTTGCCTTGCATCCAGGACAAGTCCAAGACATACTCACGATGGCCGTAGCGGGGATGGAAACGCAGGAACGATGGAATGTTGCTGGGCATTTACTGCATTTTGGACCCTCGGACACTGCCAGGTATTTACCACATGCGCCACACTTGACCATTGTTTCGGCACTTTATTAAATCCGTAAAGATTTGTGATTTAATTTCACTTGGACTTTGATTTGAAGGTAGGAATCTGTTGGGTAGACACTGCTCAATTGAATTATCTTTTGTAGCTCAGTAAATAGCGGTTTATGTTTTGAAATTAATAACTGTTCCGTGTGATTTTATCATATAGTACACAGTTATGTCGAACTTTTCACTATATACTTATTTTAACTATTTATTCGTAAATTACGACCGATAGTGAGTGCGCGCTGTTTGACGCACGTGACGCAACGTATGGGCACGGGTATTGAGACTTGGTTCAGGATTGTGTGAACAGTCACTTGTCAAATGTTAAAAGTACCTAGTTCTTCTGCAACGCGATTACCACGAACCTTCAAATTACATAATAGACTGGAAAATTAGATAATTTTCCATCGAGAACAACTTCGCCTCATTTCTCTATAGGTACTCGTCCTCTAAACAATCCAGTCAGGTATAACATCACCAAGTACCTTAACAAGTGAGGACGTACCGATTCTCCAGCTCATTATAAATTCTAATAACATGTGCTGATCGATTCATAATGATACGAGGTCAGGTTTCCACGCCATCTCATAAAATTTTATTGCTAATTTAGTTTACCACTACGAGCGCCTAAGGAATATCTTCCTTCCGAAGCAAAAGGTCAATGCAATCGGATCCTTATTTTCAAACCAATACAAACCAGATCAAATATAGCAAAGTTCTTTTACCCCTTAGTCTCAAAAACAATCGTGAAGCTACGATCACATTGGAAGGAGAAGGAGATCTAGGAAAACGATTTCTAAAAGCACAAAATTAAGGTTTCTTTAATCAAGCTTATGCGTAAAATGAGGCTAATTCCCACTCCATAGTGTAAATTCGGAATCACTTTACTAAACCGAACTCGTAGGAAGTCTTCAGCAATAGGATTAGCTGGGTAATCCTATATTGGGTGGATGATTACAAAATCCCCTGCTTAACATAATCAGATATGCTCGTAAACGATGATTTTTACACGAAGAGCTTTTATTCTAGCTGGCAACGATTTGGGAACGTGAGAACTGCCTCTAACGTCTTTGAGTTGAAATTTGTCTGTGGCATCGAATAATAAAATTGCGGTGTCGAAGTCGAAGCCTAGTGCTATAAAGGACTCGTCAATGTGTAATTTTGGCAGCACTGCTGGTTATCGTATTGCGTTCGTATATTAAACTGTTATTAGGCATTTTCTTAGATTTCATTGTGCTGTTACTATAAGAACACTATTATAATCTTTAAGAATTCCAATTCCTAATGAAGATATCGCTCCAGATAAGAAAGCATCGATGGACCAACTTAATAAGGGCTATTAATGCCGTGCAGTTCGTGACCTCTATATAAGGGCTATCGTGGGGCTGTAAATCTTAAATGGTAACTTTATAGCAGGGATCACGCGAAGTGACCCTTGGCGACCTCATTACTTGTTTCGCGCAAGGGCTTTGTCACAAGCACGGAAGGGCCAACTACAGCTGTAAATTTACTTTTTAGAACAGAAACAGGTCAACTCCTGCGTATGATAAAGACGTTATAAATTGTGTAAGTATAGCACCAGACTAGATGATCCATCAAAATAATGTAAAGCTACCTACAAGGAACGATTAGCAAAAGAAATAGACCAAATGACCACTCAGGGAATTAATCGAAAGCCAATTCCTATGCAATCTTTAAAAACAAAGTAAAAGCTCAGCAACTGCTCATTTGTGAGCGCACGGTTACCGTACTATTCCTCCTTAGCCGAACCTTGTTTTAAATGCTAGTTAAATTCGAAATGGATTTGTAAATCAGACTTAACCCGCTAGATAAACATAAACGTAAATAGTGTGTCGTGTGTTCTCTGTACACGATTAAGGTCAGCTATGTTTGAATTAAAAACATGAGCGCTAATTACTATAAAACAGGTAATTATACCTTGATCTCTTCTGATTTTAGTTCTCATTAGCCCAACTTTAATTTTCCTCAGGCTACGTACCTGTACCATGTCGTTTTAAGAATGACTTACTGCCAATAAATGTGCCTTTGCTATGACTAGGTACTAAAAAGCTTCTTGCTGTCTACCTAGCCGAGAACAGAAACCGAAGAAGGTAATACAGAAACAACGACAAAAAAGTAAATAAAAAAAGGGAAAGATGTAAAGAATGAGTAGTGAGTTAGAGTCAAAAAGGAAAATGTGTTAAAGAGCCTGCTCTTCGATGCAATTTTAGTCAGACAGGCTATAAACGGTGATGGATAAGGGGTCAAATATTTGCGTCTACCGACAGAAGACCTTCATTAATTTGCGCCGATGGTTATTTTCTTTCTCAGGGCTCTGTTATTTTAATAGAGCTCTTTAAGATTTCATCACACGATTATGTTTGCACTTAGTCAACTTTTTAAGCGTTTAAGTAGGAAATCGTGGGATAATAATTACTAGTAAGTCCAGTTATCGTACGGTCTCAAATTTCAATGAAAAGAGAACAATAATTGACCGGCCTATCTCAATGGTTGTGTTAAAAAAGAGGTATTTTGAAATATGAATTGGCATTTATAACTGTAAATGAACAAAATATGCTGTATAAAATTATTTGCGCGTGACGTTTGTATTATAATTAATTCTTTTGTAATAATTATACGTAAACGTCGTAGATAGTGTGACGAAGAGAATTAATAAAAAAATATGTTTTATAGGTCAATCAAGGTATATATTAATAAAATAATATAATAAAATGTAAGTAAGGTATTGTTGATAGTAATCTAGTTTATCTCAAGTTCGTGACTGGAAACAAACAAAACATGCTACTTTTAATCAACCGTGCAAGCAAATCCAAGTGTAATGTGGTATTGCATAAAACTATTAGCAGATTGGTCTGTGCAAGCTTTTACTTATCAGATGTAGAGGTATATAACTAAATTTAAACGTAACCAGAGGCGGGGCTAGTAACGAAATGAGGAGATTGTATAAAAATGCTCTCGATAAAATTGATTAATTGTTTCAATAACGCCTCTAATATTTTAATTGATTTCGAAAGTTATAGCTTGTACTGACGATTTTAAGAAACAAGAATATACGTGTGTTATGTTTTAATACTCAAAATATATGGTATAAGAAAACTATCTGTAACTATTGTATTCTATTTTACTTTTTTTTCTGAAACTTTGAATGTGGATATAAGATGTTCATATTCAGAAATGATTTATTAATTTTTGAAATAAATAATTTTGTAGCAGATACGTAGATGATTAAAAGAATCCGAAATGGTGAAATTCAATACATATTCAGAAATTGTAAAATAAATAACAATAATAGACCATCATCACCGCTTTCCACAAGGATGTTTATAGCCAAGTTTATGTACGTACCAAACTAGTTTACGTAACTTTGCACTCTACATCTCGGGCACACTTTGATCAAGCACTTTCCTTGATCACGTATTGAATGTTTACAACAAATTTGCGGACTATTTCCTGGAGATTTATATGGAGTTTGTCAAGTTTTTACTTGTTTTTTGTATTCATGACCGTTTTCTACAGATTAAACTTACTTAATTGACGATAAGTGGTCAGATTTCGGAGGAATAATTGTAGCAAAAGAACGGTCGGTTTTTGAATGAGAATTACACTTTCTTATGAACCTATTGGACATTTTTTACACAGCACCATTCTAGCCCCAAAATAAACAGAGCTTGTGTTATTCTCAACTCAGAATACTTAAGCTGGGTATTGAATGGTGTTACGGGGCATAATGTACTTACCATTGGCAACGAGCATGATACGTTACCTCGTTTGCTAAGATCAAATTTCAAAAGGAAATCAAATTTGTAACCTTCTGGATCGCAGGCATACCTTTGCTCTCTGTGCCACAGGATTGTCAAAGAAATCTGATATCAACACTTTCAAAGAAAATTGTCAGAGACACACGACCGACGTAGTAGTAAATAGGTATTTACTAGTTTCTAGTATTTATAGCTGTGAAATATGATACCGATAGTTTTCAAACCACATGTTTCCAAAACTCTAACATTAAATTACCATTAGTTACTCGTATTTGTTGGTTAGAAATTACACAATCTAACTAACTATTTTGGCCCAACACCATGGTTGAGGAGAACAATGAATATCACTCTAAGCACTATGTGTGTTTTCCGTTTATCGTCTAAGATGTTAATGTGTTTTGTAATGTAACACTTTATGTGAGTTTTGTGAATGGAATCGTGAGATGTGGGTTACGATCATAAAGTTCATACGGGTCGGGTAAATATGTTTCTCTTTGTTATATAATTTATGTTTGATGGGTCAAAATATTGAAATATGAAGCGAAGGTCACTGGAATGAATTTAGGTGATTTCCATTATAATATATATTCTCAGTTACTTTGATTTCCTTCTTTCGCAAGTTCACTTTTGCACAATCAAAAATATTCAACTTTGAAATAAAAGAGGCATTTAATTATTTTGGTCGATTTTCGTCTCTTTTCTATATCACAAAACAGTGACTAATAGTTACCGCATTTCTCTTATCTGGTTACTGGTACAATACCCGCACCCTTCCACATTCGCTTCCTTAGTTCCATCACCGAGACAATACCAGACTTCTAGGAAACAGCTCTACTCATTACTATTCCAACTCCTCTAGTCCAGTGTTGCCCATTACAAAAACTATTTCTATTATCTCGCATTGTCGAGACCGGTTCAACAGTTACTTGGCCATTATTGTTGCAAAGCCTTTTATTTTCCCAATTATTCGTTAACACCTACTGTGCACTAATAAGGCAGCATTGACTGACATAATAAATTCACTGTCGACTTTCTTTGTGAGCTCAACTTTATTAGTATCGGTTTCATTGGCATCTGTATCTTTGCAAACATTTCCATTATTTTGTTGTGTATTTCCTACTCTAAATATTCTTTTAGCGTTTTATTTGTATTCTTTGTCTACAGCCTTACCGTCCTACCTACTTTAAAATTGCAATCCTTTTGATGTGTTTGTTAAAAACTATTTTCTACTTTTTTTTTAAATTCTATCTTTTGTGTTATACTATAATACATTTTCCTGATAAAAAATGGTACTGTTGCATTTTATTGTAATACAGTTACTTACGTGGTCATTATAGTGCAACACAGTTCGGTGGGCGTCTTTGATACGTCCAATTATAGTGTTAACGAGACTTCTCGGTGTCGGATCGATTACGTGCTGTTTTGTTGTACTGAGACCGTTACTTTGCATTATACAGTAGGTAATCTTCTATGCCTGTGTCATGCTTGCGTCTTTAGAAACATGTCTAGTCAGTATTTTTTTACATAATTTACTACATTATAATCCTAACCGTTCATGCACGTTATTGTATTATATCTACTTACTCACCCTTATTACGAATATATTGTAGGTCTACATAAAAAAGTTTACACCTTTCATATCCCTCAAAGTTTTGGTAAGCTCTGCAACTTTGCTTTTTAAGATTTCTGACGACTTCGACGATTACCAAGCTGTACTTCCTCAAGTACTTTGTTTCATAGAATTTTATTTTATTCTTCAAGGAAAAAGCACTCACTATAAATTTTTAAATGTCACTATAAATTTTTAAATCTATATTGGCTATAAGTTATGCGGATGCCTTTAAAATGCATAATTTTTTACAAGCTTTCATTCAACTTGCTATGTATGTGACTATGTTTGTACGGGTGGAATCTTTAAACTCAATTTTGAAACAGATATCTTCAACCGATCGAGCTGAAATTTTGCATACACGTTTAGTCTGGATGACAATGCATTAAAAGCTTGGATTTAAAATGGTTTCTAAAATATTAAAACTATATTAAAACCTATTTTAAATAATTATCCTACAAATATGATAAAGCCTACAAATCTGATAAAATATATATCCTACAAATATGATAAAAAAAAAATTGTGAAATCTCTATGTTTGTTACCTAGGATCTCCAAAACTACTGAACAGATCAAGATGAAATTTGGAGTACATTTAGAGCAAAGCCCAACTTAGATAATAGGCTACTTATTATATCGAAAATACGCGTGCGATGCTGCGGACAGAAGTTAGTTTTAAATAACGAGAGCCTCTAACACTTCTTTGTCAGAATGACTGATTGAAAACGGGGATGAACCATGTCTCTTTCTTTTACCTTTATCTAGAAAGAGATAGATGGATGACTCCTCTAATGTATCTCAGGTGACATTTATGACTATAGATTGATTACAGTCCTATAAAAGTGTAGCTGTAAGGAGCTCTTTAATAATCTACTTGGTGGTGATAAAACAAATGAGGATTTGTTCAATATAAAAGCTTTACTAGCTTTTTCCTGCGGTTTTGCATCCATCGTACCATTTATAGAAAATTAAATGTTTTATCCAGCTCTTCACCGGATCACCTATGTAATTTATGCATCTCCTTTATTTTTATTATTGAAGTCGTTTGCATTCTTTTTAATGTTTTTTGTCATTCGCTCTACATACTCGTATACATACACAACTAACTCATTTATTTTGTGCTCATTTCTGTTTATAAAAAACGTGGTTTCTACTTTTAATTATTTTTAGTTTTTGAGAGAATTGAAAAAGAGTTTTTGTCGATGGTTGAAATTGGAATCGTGATAGCGTTTCCGATGATGAGGCATGACATACCCGTTGAAATGATACAACAAAAAATTTAGTACTTATACGTTTTATAAAAATACTATAGTTTTGCTTGTATCGACGTAGTACGGACAGGCGTTAGATAGATCTATTTATTTTATTTATTTATTTATTTATTTAATTATTAATTAGAACGGCGAAAACACCAATTACACTAATTAATTATAATGACATGCAAACAATAAAACTTATAAAACTAACATAAAATTGGTATAAAGTTAATAAACATGTCAGACTAAAATTATGCATTATTAAATTGTTAATTTGAATTTAAACAAGAAAGAAAATAACAATAATAATCGATCATCCATCCCTCTCACAATATAGCAGACAGACTGACATAAGACCTTTCCATTCGTCCGCAAATATGTCACAGTCTGGGAAAGCCTTAAGTAACCCGTTGAGGGCGCCGAGAGCGTGAGGCAGCGGCGACTGATAGTGCCCTACAGTGCGGTAAGGTGGTAGAGCGAAGAGCCTGTGACTTCTGCCACGAATATAATTGTCCGGCACGTATAGGCGAAGCAACTCGTTGTGTAGATCTATGTATCATTTTGAGTCGTATTTCTACTACTCTCCAATGCCATCAGTAAAAAAACGATTATGTTGTAGGTTTTCGGATTGTTAAAATCTGCCCTAAGTTCTACCATAGAAACACCATAGTTCATACGAACTATGATGTGTGTGGCAAGTAGCAAATCATGATGATGATCATCAAATTGTCATCACAATGCTACTCGCCACTCTTGAATGTTTAACAAGAACTCCGTCTTCTGGTTGAACATTTATAAATTTTTCCTCAAGTCCTTTCTTGAACGCCACATCTATCCTTAAACTTGTTGCTCACACACAAAGAGTCGACACTGAATAATAACTTTCCACGCAAACCGCCCCAAGAATGATCTTCAAAATTATGCGGCGTTTAGGCCGTGTCACCAACCCACGCTCTGCGACAGTGAAATCTTTATAGTTCATTCTTGGCAGCAAGGAATTGTCGAAAATAAAATAGGTTATTCGTTTATCTGGTAGATACCGGTTGATATTTTCGTTGCGATGTATTTTCACATAATATTACTTTTGGTATACTGGAGGTTTTGGTTTTACTTTTAAAAATATTATTCAGAAACAAAGTCTTTTAATAACACTTAATTTTGAAGTGGATTTGCAAGGCCCACAAAAATTATTGAGTGAGCTAACCGATTCAAAAGTTATGACAGTAAGCCCTTTCATAAATAAAACGTGCTGACCAGTGAACACTCTGCCTTACTCCGGCCTTCTGGGACCAAATTGAATTATAAATAATTTTAATATCAAGCCGGGACAGGCTGTCGTCGCCGCGACAATGCCCTGGGCGGCACCGGATGCCCAAGATCACCTTCTATTACCATAATATAATTCCATCTCACAGAATCTGATATCTTCTACGTCTCTAGCGATAAAAGTGTAGAAATCGTTTTATTATCGCATTTTTATCTGTAGTTTTGTCAGCACTTTTATATGGGCTTGGAAATATTGGGATAAGTATTTTGGGAATGGAATAAAGTTGTTGAATTTTATGGGCAGTTGCTCCCACGTGAAATTGTTTACTTGTTGCTTTTGAATGTGGATAGAGGTCAATCCTATCGTACCCATGGGTCCACTACAGCTTCTATTACGGCTATAGTAGAATTGTAGATGGATAACTTTTCTAGGAGAAGTTAAAATAGTGTTGCAGCAACTGGGCATACTGTGAAAATGCATATGTATAATGATACCTAACATCAATATTTTTACAGCGAGAATCCATCATTAAGGGGCTATTATTAGTACCTATATACCCTATTCACTTAATGCGAGAATCTTATAGCAACTCGGTGAAAATACCATGGAAAATATAAGTAAAAGAAATTCCTCTTGGTAGGGAATAAATAAATAAATCTCTCAAGCATTTTACTAAGCATCATCAAGTCCCAAAGTAATAAAGTTGTTAATTTTATGACTGAACTAGCTTCTGCCCGCGGCTTCGCACGCTTGTTTCTATGGAAACGTTCTGAGGCTAATTCTATCCCATGGGAACTGATTTATGGGATAAAAAGTATTCTATGTTTGATTGTTTGATCTATGTTTGACGTGAAGAGGTAACAAACATCCATCCATCCATCCATCCAAACTTTCGCATTTATAATATTAGTGTGATAAATATTTCACATAACATTTGATCCTAAGCGAATCGAACCTAAAACCTTTTGCGTCTCAGACGCACCTTCGCCCATACGCCACACAGGTCGTCACAAAGGATTTGTGCAACCAGGCAGCAAAATAATGAAACCTTCTCTGAAGAAATAAGTAAAATAAGCTTAAAATTATCCCATTACGTTTCCCAGATTCAAGCGGGTGGCTTACCAAGTACCAGGAACTCAGAAACTCATAGCTAGTACGAATACACAATCTAATGAGAGCCGGCGCGGATCGTTATGTCGGACTCATGTGTATTATTATGCCCTAGAAGGAATGCGCAGGGTAGCGGGGTCACCGACAGAAGTACCGTGTACTGCAGAAGGAATAATAGTAGTAAAGTACCGAACCGAGGGTTTAGGAAAACCTGACTTGAGAATGATGTGCGTGTTTTAAAATACAAAACTTAAGCACTGTGTCTGAAGAAACATGGACATTCACGACTTTCGTTGTAATATGTTCGAAATTATGAATTAAGGTAGCTCTCAATTTTTCAAGCAAGCTAAATGGAATAGAACTTTTGGTACCTATTCATCTTTGGAACAAACAGATTAACTTTCAAGAATACGAAAGGAGTTTTTATGAGAAACTTAAACATAAAGAGAATGACTCAAGGTGATTTGTATAGAAGGGAGTTCTAAATTAAAAAAATAAGGAACTTCGTTCCAATAAACGCGAAATACACCCTTTATGTTGATAGGATTCTTGTAAAGTCCACGTAAAGCTTATATTGAAATAGACTCGCTTTGAAAATGCAAGAAGTAGCAATAAAGGAGTGTCTGCAACCACATAGAGTTGACCCTAGGGCATCAAATTCAAATAGGCTCGGAATATCGATCGTTATTGAGGTTTGCGTACGTGATTTTACACCGGTGTTTGCAAATGTAAAATATATTTCCTGAAGGTAGATCAACAAGCCTGAGGCAAATATTTTTGATGAATTTAAATTCTGATATCATTACCGATATGGTTTACGATCAATTTAAGTTAGGTAGTTCATGCTTAAATTCCTAGCGGTCGGGTCAAGTCAGGTCCTCACAACCTATTTTTACCCATCATTTATGTTATCTTTAAAGTTCTAGCAAGTCTTCAATTATTGTTTACTGATTCTGGATTTTCCCCAGCAGTACCGTATAGCACAGTAACACTACCTACTTTTTATGTCGTAATAGTTATACTTTTAACTAAACTAGACATTTCAACAGAAAAAAACTACATTTGAGTGAAGAATGGTAATGAGATGAGCTTTACTACATTTTGTGAACAAAAATTTAAACCTTCTCTCACGTTACGGATCGTAAGTATCTATTGTAGAGCTGCTAAGATGGTTAGATAGTCCGGTTACCGATATCATCTGACCTATGAACTGCTAATAATCGTGTCGGGCTTATAGAGTAAGTACAGATGCCTACCAAAGTGTTTATAGATTTGAACGTGGTTTTATTTCATGAGGAGTCTATACTAATATTATAAAGAGGAAAGATTTGATTGTTAGTTTGTTTGTTTGTATTGAATAGGCTCCGAAACTAGTGAACCGATTTGAAAAATTCTTTCACCGTTAGGAAGCTTACTTTTCAGGGAGTGACATAGGCTATATTTTACCCCAGAATTCCGACGGGAACGGGAACTACGCGGGTGAAACCACGAGGCAATCGTCTAGTGTTATAATAATTTCAAACCCAATTTTTATATCGAGAATAGTTTGTTGCTTAATTAATTATACAAGCAAAGGGAGGTTCTTGGACAGCAGCAAAAAAATACTCGAAAATCTTTGGCGTCTTTGGGCGTTGCGATCTGCGACACAGTATTTTACTTCTGCAGGTCGCATCGCTGCCTATTATTTTTTGTTAAATCCTTAAATGTGTTCCAAAATAAAGACTTTTTACTTTACTTTGCGATACAGAAGTAGAATACAGATCGGGAGATCCCTATTACGAAAACTTCAAGGTTGTTTAAATTTTACAACTATGGATGCTGTAAAAATCAATTTTCACGATTATGGGCACCAAAACAATTACTTATTGGATTTCTGACAAACTGACGACTGACGACTGTAGTAATTTAACTAATCAATATCGATGTATTAAATACATCGATATTGATGTAGGAACCGTTCAAATACCGTTGAAATAAGACCATAGAAATCTAAATAATTAGATTTCTATGAATAAGACATTTGGCTTATGAATCGGACTATACCTCCTGTTTTTGTAACCTGTACAGTCCACGGGAGATTATTGTTGCTTTATATCGCCAATCTTTTGTATCTGACACTTGACGATAGGTACATAATCCATTTGATCCGGTGAGTGATTCGATAATACCTTCTTTTGTTCTCATCAATTGCATCACAATCCAAATCGACCAGAGGTCTATTCTAAACATAATCACTATTCTATGTACTTATTTAAAATCTATAAAAACAGGAACAAAACGTACCTAATGAACTCAGACCTGGTACTACTAAGTAGTATCTGAAAAGGTTGCAAACATTTTGTCCTGATCGAGATCGGAACCCGCAACCGTGTCCTATTAGGTTATGCACAATAAAGTATGAATGAGAAGAAATACGATAGTGCATTCCTATTTAAGGAACTAACTACAAAGTCTGGAGATGACAAAAGGTCTTACAAAATAGGCTTTGCAACAATGGATGCTTAAAAATACGATCATTATGAGCATGCTCATAAAACTGTCTTCTAGTGTTGGCTGCTTCAGATTTTACGGAGCTCTAGCCTAATAATAGGTACTTGGTGGAAAGATGCTCTCTGAATGCGTTGTAAATTTTATCGAATTCGAGTAAAATTTTAAAAGGCTACTAACTTACCATCCTGGTCATGGATTCATTCAGCTCAATGTAGACGTAATTTTAATACGTGTACGATATTGCATAGTTTTTTTTATCCATTGGACACCAGCCATCAACTTATAATACTTACCTGAAGGTATGTAAATGACACGGTGTCAAAACCAAATGTGAGTTTTCGGTGGACAGGTGGAAGAAGGACGTTTCTCCGTTTCGCAATATTTCCTTTGCAAACTGTCAAAAACTCATCTTCCGTTTCCACTTCTGTACATCTAACCGCCAAAGCTAAAGCGTTATTCACATGCCATAAGATACACTATCCTAATCATCATAATTGCTTAGCTGGATGATGCTGTGTAGATTGTCCAGCATTATTTATTTATTATTTATTAAGCACCTCATAATTTATATGCTTATTGCTAAACATAGGCCTTTCCTAACGACGCCACAAATAGCGATTCTGAGCTACCTCCATCCATCGCCTCCCCGACATTTTAACCCCTTGGCTTGTAATTTAAATCTGCTTGAGATCGCTTTACCCACAAGGTTTCTCACCTCTGAATGACCAGAGGTCTAACTCGCAAACAAAGGATCATATTGGTGAAGGCTGTTCGGTTGCAATAAATACTTAGAGCGATAGCGCAGGCTGTCGTCGTAAGCTACAATCAGGCAAGTCCGCCGGTCAAGTCGCCGGCGGCATTGTTCCATAGCCTTTGCTAGGGAAGGAGCAAATCATCGATATCAAAAGTTTTGAGTGGGAATTTGGTCAACTCTTTCGATGGAAAGAGAAATGCCAACCAAGGCTTTAAAAAAATGACTCAAAATAGCAACCGGCAACCTAGGCTTCAGAAACTTGCTTTTTGCGTGCTTTTTTTGGAAAGAAGGAAATGCCTTATCCCAGCGGTGAATTTAATAAGCCGTTTGAAAGAGAGTGAGTCGTATCTTTAAGTTTGGCTGTATAGCTACCATTCATTTATCTTTATTATAATTTAACGACAGCTATTCGATAGCACATTATCTGCTTGAACCTGTTCTAATCAAAATCATAAATATGTATTGAAAATTTTAAGCACAGAATATTACTGTCAAAGAATGCTTTAAGATTTTTCGGAGTAAATAAATGTATCGATAAATTGTGCGTCAATGTAGCACACCACTAAACCACAACACGATTATATTTGCTCAAGACAAACCAAACCTATCCAGCATGTGATAAATGCTTCCTACGCAATGTAAATTGAATTATTCTATCGGTAATTGAATAGAAGGATTCACGGAAAGTAGACGGGAATAATGTACGGAGGGTAGAGTGTTTTACTATTTGATTATGTTCTTATGTTATTTTCAGTCAATATCAAATAGCCATATCATGGGATCTTGGAAAATACTTTAAGATTTCTTTTCTGTAAAAAACTTAAAAAGTAAAAGTTAAAATGCGTTTATTGGAATGAGAAGGCTATCAATTCTGTATGCCAATTTTATATAATCGTGCATACACTTGATGGCCCTTACAAAGTACCCTATACTTCAGGTATTTATCTGCTTGCAGTACCTAGTTAAAGCACTTAGGTAATTGAAATACCTATAAAAAGTTTGATAGAGTACCCTACGTATTAACGTAGCTACTTAAGTTACGACAGGCGATCTAACTATGAGACAACTCATGGTAGAAACACAAAAAAAAATACGAGCCTCAGTTATTAGCTCGTCTCCATGAGTAACGCCTACACAATTATCAAATAAATTTTAGTATGTACCTACCTGAAAACCATTTACTCTGAGTTGTGCCACAAAACATTACAACTAATTTTTAACACACCGAAAGCAATAAAAATGAGTTATATAAAATTATGAAGTTGTAAAAAAATCGAAACGTAGAGCACATTATTATAGACCACTAGCTGCGCCCCGCGACTTCGCCAGCGTAAAAATTTATGTTTCCAACTTTTTTAATTTTTCTTTCTTATGATATTACAGACTCCTGACAGTAAAAAGAACAAAAGAAGAATTAGCGAAATTGGTCCAGTCGTTCACGCGTGATGCCGTGACTAAGGGAAATAGGGATTCGTGTTTATATTTCGAAATATAAAACTTGAAAATCCATCATGGTTATTAACTTTAAAGTCATTCACAATGGGATATTTACCATGATTTTAGTTTTGAGCTTTTAAATATTTCGGCACAGTTCACGAAACTGCGAGATATTGGTGAGCTCAAAACTCAAATCATGGTAAATATCCCATGACTTTATACAAATAGATTGCCAGAAGCATCGATCTAATTGGACACTATTCATTCATGCGTAGCAATTTTATGACAAAGCAATAGATATCAGATCAGTCATTTTAATATTTATGAAGTAGCATGGAACCGTTTGTTATGATTATTTATTAGACGCATGCGTGCAAGTCGTTTTAAAATTATAGTTTATGGCTATCTGAGTGTCGAAAGAGGAGCGTGGGTGCATTGGGTTGTGCCTAAAAAGCAAACAATAGTCAGTCCTATTTTATTGGATTTAGAAGTGATTTTTTACCTAAGTGATTTAAATTTATGCGTTTAGACATCGGAAAAAATGTTGTCACATTGTTCGTGGGTATGTAAGTGCATAATGATATAATTGTTATAACAACAGGTGGCTTAATCTGGTTACTTATCTCATCATCATCAGCCACCTTCTGGGTTACTTATCTGCTATCGATAAAATCTTGACTTAACTTATGGTAACTTAAAGTTCTTACATAAAACTGTATGTAAGGTATAGGTAACCTATAAAAAACATGTAAAACTGTACAAAAGTCGTCGCAAATAGTGATTACGTTATTCCTATAAGTATATCTTGATATAAAGATTGTTTCGGTTTCTAGCGGTACAAAAGAAACTTCACAAATACTTTGACCTAAGATTTGGCTTCGATAATTTCACATTACATCCAAAACACGAGGTTGTTGAACTGCAATCGTGAGGTTAACGCTTAAGCTAAGAGCTAGGTTTTTCGTAATGCGTGTAACCTGCAAACATACCTTTACATTGCACATCCTATTCAATAATGATGCTCGTATTCAAAGTTGGTTTTTATGAAACTTAGTAACACAATAACACTGATAGAAAACTAGTCAATAAAAACCAAACCAAACATCACACTCATAAACATACCTATCGATTACGCACTAATCGGTACTAATTTCATTCCCAAAATACTTTTTAATGCTACAAGCCTCAGAGAATGATATAATAAACTATTATGAACAACAATTACCTTATCTTATTACACAATTCAATTTGAACGCAAAAAAACAATAAGGAAATATCTCAGAAGTATAATCAATCATTGTTGATATTTACGAAAAAACCGCGACTAATTTCGGTACTGGCTTCGAAAACGTAATAAGATGCTTATTGGTAGGATCGACCTTTTGACATTCATCCATTATTGGATCTTTGTTTAAAAGAAATCCTTCCAAAGCTTCGACGACAAGTTTGGTTTGACACAGAAATCAAATTTCTGGGAAAAATCCTAGGAATATGATTTCCGTCCTAGGCATCTGCCTATTAAACAAGATCCTTCAAGTGCGAGTAAAACTCGCGCGCCGAGGGTTTCGAACGTTTGTCAACTATACAAATATGTACTGAAGGTACCGGTAACAGATATCGCTATTTGATGAATACCTAAAAATAGAAGGTACCAAACTACATTTTAGATGGATCGCTCTGCATAGGTACTTGGGAAAATAAATAAAATTTCGACTTTTTCAAAATATTTCATGTATATGTGTGTCGAAATAAATGCTATTCTATTCTATTACACTAATTAATGAACATAACGGTCGCTTCAACATATTAGTGAGTTATCGCAAAAATTCTTTGTGATGTGTGATTTGACAGCCCGTACAAGCCTGAAGGTCGACTTGGTCAACATCTGGACAAACCCGTGAAACCAAAGAACCCAACCTGAAAAGATGTTCTAAAAATATGTATAATAAATAAAATTTCGACTTTTTCAAAATATTTCATGTATGTGTGTGTCGAAATAAATGCTATTCTATTCTATTACACTAATTAATGAACATAACGGTCACTTCAACATATTAGTGAGTTATCGCAAAAATTCTTTGTGATGTGTGATTTGACAGCCCGTACAAGCCTGAAGGTCGACTTGGTCAACATCTGGACAAACCCGTGAAACCAAAGAACCCAACCTGAAAAGATGTTCTAAAAATATGTATAATAAATAAAATTTCGACTTTTTCAAAATATTTCATGTATGTGTGTGTCGAAATAAATGCTATTCTATTCTATTACACTAATTAATGAACGTAACGGTCGCTTCAACATATTAGTGAGTTATCGCAAAAATTCTTTGTGATGTGTGATTTGACAGCCCGTACAAGCCTGAAGGTCGACTTGGTCAACATCTGGACAAACCCGTAGAAACCAAAGAACCTGAAAATATGTTCACCCTTGGCATATTTTCCAAACCTCATTAAATTCTGTCCATTGTTGCTCAGATGATGTATTACATCTTTTTTATTCCGGACACATCTATTTTAGATAATCAGAGGTCAAGCACGAACCATTCAAAGATAACTTAGATTATATTTGATAGAGATTTCGTTTATGGTTCGTGGAACAAACGTTATAGAAGAATATGGACCTTGTATTTTGATTTGGTATTGTTATAAAATGTTATGGGACTCTATATGACCATTTCAAGAGATAACAATGGGTAATGTAAGCTTAGCGACCTAGCCATCATGTTAATAAATGTCAGAGTTTAAAAGTACGTTACGAAGTATTGCAGAGTAGAAATAATGTCTAATTTTAATGTAGGTAAGCAGATAAGGAAGGGTCATTTGTGTGATTTTAATATATTAATAGGAGATAAGAACGCATTTTTTACTAAGAAAACTTCGAATCATTAAGTTTATCTGAGAAAAATCAAAGAAATATAATCATAATCGAAGACACCTGCCAAACTAACGATACCTTGCAAGGTACCTACTAAGTACCTTTACAACGGTATACAACACAATAAGCTAACAGTTATATTGATTAGAGTGACCGTCGCGGGAAACTTGAGTCACGCTACGATCTCAAACTCGATCAGATAAGGAACAAAAATATCGATGTATCGATTCTTCCGCACTCCGATCGAGTCGTGATCGATAGAGAATCGAAGTGTCACGCGCAGGGTCAACGCCCTGAGGTCAGGGTCGCTTCTTGCATTTATGCAATGCATACATATCCACAGATGAACTAAGTACATACGTCTATAGTAAACTCTCCATTGTTTATTCTACATCGAGTGTTTATATTCGTGACTGCGGTTCGTTTTTTTGTTTCGACTCGGATGCTTTGCATCTCGTTAGCAGTTTGCTATGTCATTGTTCTTCTTACTGATTCGAGTGTACTTGACCACTCTGTCTTGATATGTGCATTCTTCCTTGGATTGTTTCTAGTGTTTAGTTTAGTGGCTTGGTTACGATTTTTTTAAAGAGATATACCCAACCAGACTCTTCTTTTATATATCTACTAGCTGCGCCCCGCGGCTTCGCCCCCGTGGAAATTTATGTTTCCAACTTTCTTAATTTTTTCTTCCGTAAGAACCTTCTCCTGACAATGAAAACCACAACAAAAAAAGAATTAGCGAAATCGGTCCAGCCGTGATGCCGTGACAAAGGGAAATAGGGATTCATTTTTATATACCTACTAGCTGCGCCCCGCGGCTTCGCCCCCGTGGAAATTTATGTTTCCAACTTTCTTAATTTTTTCTTTCATAAGAACCTTCTCCTGACAATAACAAACACAACAAAGAAAGAATTAGCGAAATCGGTCCAGCCGTTCACGCGTGATGCCGTGACAACGCGAAACGGGTTTCATTTTTATATATAAGACTATGTTTATTAAGAATAATGCCACATTTATACAAAAAACATTCCAGTTCTAAAATCTGTTAAAAAACCCTCAGCCACCCTGATTGCATGACAATTATGCATATAAAAGAAGATTCTGGTTGGGTGTTTCTATTTTTCGTCAGTTTTATAGAGGGTCTTTTCTGTACCTGGTCATTTTTCTAGTTGGCCTTTCTTATACTTGGACGTTTTTCTGATTGGGCGTTTCTATTGTTATGTATTATTAAGCTTTTGGACATTTTTCTTTTTTGACATTAGCCGTGCAAATCGAAAACAACAGCATGACTCAAATAATACCAGCAAAGTTGAAGAGTACTTGCTACTACTCAACTTTGCAAAGGATATTTTCCGTATTTACTTGCAATAGACTCTAGTAGGCGCAGTAATTTAGCAGCAAAGTGGAGACTTAACTAAATACGCTTCTCTTGGGTCAAGGAACACCTATTATTATGGAATTTATTTACTTTTAGTACAGCCTCAGCCACTCGCCTCAAGTGTGTAAGAGAGAGTATTAGAATTTACAAGCATTGCTGAGAGTTGAAACCACTCAGATGGTGGTAGAGCAATTCTAAAGATGAAGCTCAGAAAAGTTGTAGTCACGATGATGTATTGAAATTGGCAGTTTAAGTGTCATCAAGCCTAGTGTATAATTTTCACTTATCCCTTATAATAAATACCTCTGAAACATTATTTGTCCAATTGTTAATGTCTACCCAAATAGATACTTTTATTCGCAAAGAAAATTACAGTCAAATAATAGAAATAAATGGGAACTAGTATTTACGATTGAAACAATTGAGCTAACTGCAGACTGTTGCAAACAATCCATAGGTGGCTCAATAGATAAATAAATAATGCTGGACAATTCACACAGCATTATCTAGCCCCAAGCTAAGCAGAGCTTGTGTTATGGGTACTAGATAACTGATATACTTATTACAATACACTACATAGATAGATATTTTTTATCATACATAGAAAACATCCAGAACGCCCTGGACAAATGTCTGCAGATCGTACAAAAATTTGTCCCGAGGCGGGAATCGAACCCGCAACCTCGTGCGTCGCAGGCAGACCTTCGCCCGCTGCGCCACAGAGGTCGTCAAAGATAGATACCTATCAAGTACCTTCTAACTAGGTAGGTAGCTATCCTATTTTTTTAATTAAACTTCAATTCGTTTTCTCGCATAAAATCTTTCCAGAGAAATTGTTCATGACTCGGAACAGTCGGAATCATACACTTTCAAGTTATATCGAGTTCAACTCAGTGAATGCAATGTTGTCTACGGTCCATAACGTAATTTCGCACATGACAATCCGCGGTCGAGTTATGCGATTCGCCGCACCATTCTGGATCTTGCACTTGAACTAGCAGACGGAATGGTTATCAAGCGGACTTAGCGGCTGCTTGGCTGACGTCATAATTTGGTACCTCATAGTTTGGACTGACAGTGCAGCTTGACAGTGTATTGGTGGAGATATATCATATAAGATAAGAACACATCTGGATGCATGTATAACTTGGCTCTAGTCAATTAACCTATTATAGAACAGGGAACTTCAGCTAAAAAACAGTTTAGATTGCCACTAGCAAGCAATCTAAACTGTTTTTTGTAGGGTATATTTAAAATTTAGATTAACGAAATCTGGCCGTTGTTTATGTCATAGCGGTTGTATAAAGTCCAATCACAATCTGTGTACCTATATGTTTGTTGGTATAAAGTTTTTGTAAGAAGTAAATAAGTGCCTATTCAATTTGCTCAAATGAATTTAAATTCAAATCACAATTCCAAACATTGATGGAAAATCCATCAAACAATTTAAGTTAAACAGCAATCAAACTAAGCTATGTTTGGAAAGGACTACAGCGGATCATCCGCTCCACAGCTCGACCGCTACGTAAACATAGGCCGTAAACGCCAATTTTCAAGTGAATGCTATCGAATCACCATAAAGCTATCTTTGTGCCTGTATATGGAGCGCACGACCTAACGGGTTCCCTTCAGAATGATGCAGAGTACACTTTGACCCTCGATGCTTTTGGCATGAGATTGAAGCAAAGAATTATGCGACCAGCAAGTTTATGGAAAATACTCACTTGTCTCGGGGTTTTATCTGGCAGCCCTTGATCACGATTCTCTTACCTGCAACAGAAATAGAATTGTTTGAAGGATATTTTATGTCGTAGAGTCGCATTCTAAAACGGAGATCAAGACAAAACTGCTAAACAAAACCGGCAACAAGCACAGCTTGTTCCGTGGATGCAAACAATTACGACAAACTTTGTGCTAGAATATGGCCTTAATGATGGCATAACAAAATAAAGACTGCTATGTTACAAAAAAAAAACAGTGCCACTTTGTCCAGCCACTTTGAAGTGTCGACTGGCTCTAAAAGCGTCAAATTAATAAAATCTCAACGGCTTACAGGCTCTTTAACTGTTTTGATTTTATCTCATCCTTTAACAGTCACACTATTTTTTCTTAGACAAAATAAAAAGGAGACTAAAATATTTACACTCCTGCACCCACAAAAACGCTCCCAGCATCGAGAACAATCAATCTTCCGCCACTGAAAGGGGCTCCAATCAAAACAAAATACGAAGAAGTGTAGACCGGATAAAGGGCCTCAATAAATCATAAAATCAAGCCTCCATTCAAAAAGGTTTATTTGGTTGGGAAAAAACTGACCCTTCCTTTTGTCAGGATTGCTCGAAGGAACACCAATTTGTCCTATTCGAATAATCATCGCTTCGAGTAATTTATGACCTCATTAAAATTTCGATAATCAACTTTTTAAATCTTAGCTATGGGATTGGGAATAATTTGATACTAGCGTAGGATGTTTTTAATGGCGTGTCATTTTTACACACTAAGCGAAGGCATTAAACTTCGCTGGTAGAACTAGTATTGTTACAAATCTAATGGATGGTATTAAGTAAGTTTAATGATAATTTTATTCGGGTGTCAGACGGTTTCCATATTTTTCTTACGTTAATCTGTAAAGCGATAGTTTTCTACTAATGGGTGAGTAATAAATGACACCTAGAGTTTCGGATTTTATCTGGTAGTGTCTAATGTGTTGTTTATTATGGTTTGATCTTATATTAAACCCGATAAAAGCCTACAAAGTTACGGAAACTTGACCGTAAACTGACCGCTATGGAATTTTAATAGTGCGCTTGATAGTTTAAATAGCACATAATGTGCCCCTTAGGAGGCAGAGTAGGCATTAGAAAATATGCGTATTGGTGCTATACAAAGTACCAACGTGAGAAAATCCAAATATTTTTCTTGACAATTTATTTTTGGTCGAGTCGAATTTTTTTTTTAGGAGCGTTCTCGACTCGACCAAAAATAAATTGTCGAGAAAAATATTTGGATTTTCTCACGTTGGTACTTTGTGTAGCACCAATACGCATAGTCTAGATCGATAGGTCTCCTAGTATTTTTAAAGTTTATTTTATCAGTTATTTTATTTGTTACTGTTTGAAACTTTTTAAGTGCAATAAAGCTTTTCAATCGAATTTTTAACTACTAAATTTTTTTTACTCAATAATAAAACAAAAACCAAAGGAGTAGTCTCAGGTTAACAATTATAATTAAGTATTATTATTTGTTTACATGACTCTAACGATGCCCATTTACAGCTGATCCATTTATCAACTTATCTATTTTTGTATGTACCAGTATTCCCAAGTTTCTTGGTTATTTTCTGTCTTGTCTGTTTTATGGCCTTGAATCATAATTTAGGCACCACTTATTGTAACCGTTTAATTATATATTATATTTAAACTGACATCTCCAAGTGTGCCTTGTGCTCCTACGGCGAATAAATGAGTATGAGTATGAGTAATTTACCCGACTGCTTAAACAATGCACCAAATTTACAGCATATAAACACTCCAATCGAATACCACCAGTACCAGAACTCGATTAACCTATGCTCCTGCGCCGATCGCTGTTCGACCCTGCTCAATTACATTTTTACCCCAGACAGGTTTACTGATTGATAAACGGGTATCGACGGAAATTATAAAACAACTGGCTGTTGGATACAGTGCATCGTGAGGAAATAATATGCCTTAGAAATGTAGTTGTCAGATGCTGATTTGCTCCGAGTAGGAAGTTGAATAGCCTTAAGCTTTTCCTAAAGAGCTATAGGTGTTTTTGGTAAGGGTAGGTTTTTTATTGATACTGATAAAGAGATTCCAACTTCAACGGAAAACTCTCCAGATTTCGGTGAAAGAAGCGCAGGTAATATTTGTATTCATGGAAGGTAGTTAGGAATTGCATGTAAGAATCGATTTTTTCAGGATCCCTTTTAGTGGTACCTATGTGTTTCAATACTAGCACACGAGTATCCTGTTAACTGTATCCTGAAAAAACCGATCCGTTCGAATTTGTCCTTCGGTTTTTTACTGTGGGGATTTTAGCGGGATTCAGTAAAAGACCGTTCCTGCAGAACTGGACGGCCATAGGAAAAGGCCGTTAACGGGTTGCTACGATGATAGTTAGTCAATTTCAAGGAATGTGCTATATAGGTATAGATCCAAAAAGAATCCTGAAAATGAGAGAACAAAGATCAGAACTATACGATGAATAACTTTGTATCCACTATCCACGCTATTGTGGCATGAGGTAGCGAGTTTACCAGCAATCGTACAGAGACGTTGAGCAATAGTGACCGCGGGCTGCCTTCCTACACTACCCATTATTTTCATCCTATCTTGGCTTTGGATGCGTAATAATTCAGATGTACCATACAAACACGATCTTTCATCCATTTTAACTATTTCTATTCAAAATCTTACCAACGAATGTTTTATCATAACAAAATAATACTGTTTCCGAAACGTTCGTTCGGCCAATTAAGAATGCCGTCGACTGCTGAATGCAAAGAAGAGAAAATTAAGTACTAAAATTCTAATGAACGTTTCTCTGCGCCGACGTAAACTCGTTGAAATTAACTAGGATCACTTGTAAAAGAAAAAAACACTAGAGAGGCACGAAGCATATCTCATTAGTGGGCTCGTAAACAAGGACACTTGACGTTTACTAATGTCCTCGGGCCAGTGTTTTATGAGCATCGTCCACGGCTTTAAGACTGGAACACTCCTAAACGTCGATAGGTCCCTTATAAATAACGAAAAAGAACGAGAAAGTGTGGCTCCGATTACCATTAACGATTCCAAAACGATTCTAATTTCGAGTCGAGCGGCTGGATTTCGATAATAAAACGACAGAATGGAATAACCCTTCTATCTCGATAGGGACGATTCTATGCTTTTGAGCCGTTTGCCCCGTGGGTTACTGCAATTGAAATGTCCCGCTAGCAGAGTGGGTGCGAGCCGTGTCCATTTCCGCAATTTCAAGACGTACAAGAGGCGATCGTGTACCGACAATGGGCCCTATCGTGTGGCGTCTAATCATGCGGGCTGTTGTACTGTTAGCCTATAGAAATTTGAATTAGATTGCTATGTCAAAGTATTTATTGTCGATCTTTAGATTTGAATTTATCTGCTAAGGCTTATAATTGAGATGAGAAGGCTACTTGGTTTCTCGTATATCAAGATATAATATCTGGAACTTAACGCGTTCACTGCCGACATGGACACGTGCGTCTGGGCCATGAAAATGTTAACTATGTACTGTAACACCTATGTGCCTATGACGCATGCATGTCAATGTAGAAGCACCTTTATCTACAGAGGTTTATTAGTGAAATAGTATTATACAACAAAAGATTTGTTGTGATATAGAAATTTAAGATCTTGCTCTAACTGCATCTAGGCCTACATGATGTATCCTTATTGTAGTGCCAGGACATAAGGCATGAAAGTTAACCCTACATCTTCTGTCTGGTCGATGTACCGCCCGGGGCTGTACTAGTAATATGCGTGCGAATGCGATCTGATCGCTCGTTTCGAACATCTCGGGGTAGCCGGGAGCGGTACTCGAACGCGCTAATAGCCGTGGCGATGCTAAGCTGATCTACCGGCCCCATGCGTAGTAACAGTTACAAGGTCAGAAGGTTATGCCTGTTCTCCATAGCAAACGAATAACAAACCGAAGACCGAAGTCAAGGAAACGGTTTGAATAGTAGAATCACTTTTCAATTTGCTAGATTTCGCAAAAAGCAATGGGACTGCGAAAGTTTCATTTACTACCTATCTTAATTTTGAGTGGAAACAGGAAGTTAGGACTTAGGACCGACCCCAAATATAAATTAGAAGGTTAAGCATTGGGTTCGGCACCGAAATCGAAGGTACCGTTATTCTGAGGTTAAGTACTGATAAGAGCAATTATGTCGAATTACTTGACAGTTAATTAGTGCCTGCCATTCATTCTTGTCTGAGCATTGTTGCAATTTCGTAATCTGTCGTATGTTTGTTGTAACAGCTGTGTATGATTTATAGTCAGACAGCCCTTGCTTTGATTTGAACTCTTTGTAATCACAGACATATGCTACCTTTTACTTTTATCCGAGCCAGTTCCATTGCAAGCTAGTTAATCAGAATAGCCCCGATAACATTAAAGAAACATTCGCAGTACCTAGGTACATTCCAAGCCGAACGTGACTAGGAAAACAAAAATCTTAAAACCGGCTTCAAATTAAAAACAAAAACGTTCCCCAAAAGAACACAGCAGAAACCAGCTCCTGCAAAAATGAAGGGCAAAACATAAGTGCATAATTCATATGAACACGTTCCAAAGGCTTGCAGCTCACCCTTTATCGGCCATTTGTAAGTTGAGTATGACGATTATTCTATCCGAACGGCGCCCATAAATTTTTCATACGTATTCACATCTCATGTAACAATACAGTCTGCCACGACAAACAACATTTATTAGGACCAGACACAAAGCGGGGTCCGACGTTGTACAGTACAGTCTAGGAATAAACACTTATAAATCTTTGGAGGGTTATATTTAATCACTGGTGGTCTCGGTGAGCGCACGTTTGCAGTTCAAGTCTGAATTATTTTAATTCTATGGGCTCTTTGTGAGTAGGAGCTTCGTTGGTGCTCAGTAAATCAGCTTAGAGGACGGATGGCACGGCTGCTATCTTCGGGGCTTTGTATTATACAAATCTGTCAGGGTTCGTGGGTTCTTATTTTCACTGTGACTTAGTGCCAGCGTAGCTGTAGTGTTTTCCTTTGTGCGTTAATCGCATGCCAACGGCTGAGCTGCATCTTCTTTGAGAATAGTTTCCTACGTTAAGTGAAATATTTGCATGCTTTGTCCTAGGAGCTTAAATTTCTCATTGTTTAGAGTTGATGCTGCAATAAATAATGCGAGATGATTCTCGATTGCTTTCCGCGTTGATGACTGCTTTTATTTATAGATTGCACATAAATCTTCGAGCTATTTCCACTCATTGACGTTTTCACAAATGTGTACTACAACTCACTTTTCGAAATTATTTCATGTTTAGTAAAGCAACTTTAATAATCTTGACTTGACTTGTAACTAGTTATGATGACTAACTTTGTACAAAGTGTTCAACAGGCTAAACAATTTTGATAATAAAGATAGTAAATAAATCACGACATGCTTTTTCAAAATTAATATTATTTCATGTTTAGTAAAGCAACTTTAATATTTTTGATTTGACTTATAAACAGTTATGCTGACTAACTTGGTACAAAGTGTCAGACAGGCTAAACAATTTTGACAATAAAGATAAATAAATCACGACATGCTTTTTGAAGTTAAGCAGATGATCAAAGAACAATAATAAACAACACTGATTATTTTCTCCATAAACCTGTTGGCCTGGACATTAAACGCCTCATTGATAATCGAACACAAAGAAGCCGGTGTGGTGACATCCACTTATACAATTAGCAGCTTAGTAAATGGATCATACCACACCACTAGAACGTATGTAGGTCTAAAGAGGCCAGCAAAGAAAAGCATCTCATATTAATTTTGAAGTAGAAATTAGTTAACAATTTGCTTTGAAAATTACTTTTTTTGTTGATGTGCTACATATGTACATAATGAAAAACTACTTTTTATTTACAAATAAAATTACAAGCAAATAATAGAAACAAATTAGAACTAGTATTCACAAAGAAAATTACACTAGTATTTACAATTGAAACAACTGAGGTAACTGCAGAAAGTTGCAAAAAATCTACAGGTAACTCAACTAATAATAATCATAATCAAAATAATTTGTGTGGAGAAAGAATAAAAAATAGAATAAAATAATAAAATAAATAATCATCACACTGTAGCTCCCGCTTCACCATTACAGCGTTTGTTCTTGGGTACTTTTCGAAGGCGAAAACAGTTTTAATAATAAATTAATATTTAAACCCATAAAAGTAGGTATCTTATGTAGTTAAGTAGGTAAACAATACAAAACTAAAGCTATAAGATCGCGGTCAAGTGACCGCCAGTAAGGAGCTTAACCATTGACCTGGAAGCTAAGCGATTGAAATCTGATTATTTTTATACCCTCCGTTTTCCATACGACACAATAAGCCACTTGTAAAGGTAAACCTTTAGGGATTGGGCCGTAAAATTACATATTATTTACAGCGAGGATTTTTTGGAATAAATGAGTGAACGAGATTGTTGTGTTAAGACGTGGAGTCTTTTTTAGGTACGGAACGTAACGGGCTTTGAAAGTATGGCAAATAGTGGTAGATTTATCTAAAATTATAAAGGGTTAGTTTGAACCGCTCCCTGGGCAAGCGTCCAGAATTTGGACTGCAACAAATAAACAATTAAAATGCTTACCTACATATATTGTTATATACGTGTATGGACAAGCCAGAGTGTCGACGAAGTTCAGAAAGAAACGGACGATAACGTTCAAATGAATGCATAACTATTAATAGTCATAGGAGTCAGATTTTTGCGTGAGTCCAATAAACTTGCAATAAATACCTAAATGAAAACAGCCTATTTCTCGACAAAAAACCACGACCTACTAAGAACCAAACCACGTAATCGTACTTCTAATCAACTGATCGTAACCAAATGTGGGCCAGCTCAATAGACCATTAATTTTTAATTTGGAGCATTCGTGACTGCTCATTGTTGTAGGTGCCTCTTAAAGTTGCTTCATCCGAATCTCGTACCTGTGGTGTACCTATTGTTCGTCATTTGGCTAACAAGGCATCTCGACTCGATTTACGTCAGAAGTTAATCAATATATGATGACTTGATCAGAGATGGATCGAGGCATAATGAGATAGAATTTGTTCTGTTGCTTTGTAGAGATAGAATTTGTTCTGTGAAAGGCCAATGAACTCATCGGTAGAAACAACGACAACGCTCTCGTGAAACTTTAAAAAATTTCTTAATATCTCTTTGTTCATCTTACTCGTCGTATGAAGGATGATCGTTTTGTGATTCGGAATAGCAAGAATCCATTTCACAATTAACAATAGCTTGAATTCAAAATAGCTGAATATTCTCAATGTTTTTTTTCTTCTTCCAACTACTGTCTATAACTTTTTTGTTGCTTTCTAAATGCGGTCCTTGTTTAGTGGGCAGTATTGTTCTCTAGTGAACCATGGCCTATGGTTTGTGCTTATGCAACCATGTCACAATAAACCTTATTAATTGCATTACCGAACACACTATTAGGTTTGTTGATTTAGATGATCATTACCTGATGTTTGACTATGCATGTTTTCACTGACTACCTCATAAATCTAGAATAAGTTTGGGACTGACAATAGTGCATTAATTTGCAAAGGTGGTGAAAGATGCTCTGTTTACATTTTCTTTGTTTGAATGTAGACTCTTCTGCTATCTGTATATTTGTCGAACTAACTCATTGTTGTTTGCAGTTGATTCATTCTCTTTCAAACTTTACGCAACACCGTGGGACTCAGTACTCTGTAAATTGTTGTCTTGTTTGTATGCCGACTAGGTTACTATTACGGAATTTGTTGGTACGTCAAGGAATGACCATGTGTGCTTTGACACTATTAGCAGCTAACGAACGAAACCTGATAATTTCTTAACCTACTGCTTAAGCTGTTTATGTAATCGATCTGAGTCATAAACTTGCTACTACAGGGCTGAGCATTCTAGAATGTCTTACAGATGTTATTACTAATGATAACGGCATTCTTACCGTAAATTATTGAAATTGATTCTGGAGTAGGTATGTACATACCTAGAATTACCTAATACCTAGAATTTTCTAATTATGTTATAGAAAATTCTGATTGTTAGACGTAAGTATTATTCAACTCCTCGTTACGACGTTTTTATGTAAAATTTATAAATTTACAGAATAAAGACCTAAAATAATAATAATTTGACTTAGTACTACTACACAAAATAATAGATCTTTGAAAAGATTAGTTAGTGTCAACCCTAACCTACCTTTGAGTTTAATCAATCATGAAGTTATTATTTAGGTTACCTAGGTACCTAGGTGGACAAACAAGGAGTTTTCAATCAAATACCTAGGTGTTCTTTAATCATGGTTTCATTTAATCACCATAGTGTTTGCAATTTTACCAATAAAAATTATATTGTGTAAAACTTTCCTATGCGCCGGCTAAAAAATCGTTACTACTGTTACTTCGAATATTTTTTTTTGTTTTTTAGTACCTTTATCTATCATCTTTGTTCTAGCTAGCTCAGGAATCAGCTTGCCTTCATTGTTGGGTATTCTCACGTCAAATTAGTTGTGTTGTTGCCATGGATGTTGCCATGTCACAATTTCATAACATGTATCTCTAATGGAAAACCCAAAAACATAAAGGTTCACGTTTAGTATTCAAAACAGGGACATACGTACATTTCATACGATTTCATAATGTAGGCACGCGCCTCGGTAATTTGCGTGGGCATACGTTAAACAATACGGATATGGGCTGTATATGGGATTATTTATGTCATAATCTGGCTGATATCGTGGGTGAAGTGATGCACAAATTGTCGTTTTTTTAAAATACCTTTCGACCATTGCTTCAAAAGGAAGAACGTGTAGGTTCCTGGTGATGCAAAAAAGAATCAGACGAATATTCACAGATAACTTGTGGCCTTAATAATAAAATATACATTCTTTTATTAGAAGGCTTACAAAATCGAATTTTCGAGAAAAAAGTACTTACCTACATTTTTTTATAGTAGTAAGTTCTTTGATACAAAGTAAACTGTTCCTCTTAAGACATTAAAGCTTCCACTCCTAACAGATAACAGATTGGCAAGCTTTAACTGGCCATAAAACACTATCACGCACATAAAGTAAATAATGATAAAATCGCATTCCAAACCGAACATAAAAATAAGACATGATATTACATAATGGTTCATTCAAATGCAAATAAATTAACATAAAGCGACGATGTTCCGTACACTTGCGGAACAAACTGAGGCTATAAATATTAGGATTATTGATGGTGAGTGTATAAAATCTAGCTAACATGCCTAGGTAAATAGATAAGCGATGGAGAATGCCATATGTTACGTGAACGACATTTGATAACAAGCACTTCTTACTTCTTGAAGCTGAACATTATGATATTTCTGAGAATACTAGAAAAGTATTCTCGGTTATTGTTATTTCATTTATAATGAAACACTTTTTGGGATATTGTAGATGTAGAGTATTGCTAGTACCTGTAGGCTTAGCACGGGGATAGCTGTCTAGGGTAGAATAGAGAAGAATGACATCGCATTGTCATACATTGCGTAAATTATTGAAGTTGAAGGAATGAGTTTCAAACATATTACGCATTCGATGACGATGTTGGTAAAATTTGGAAGCTCGTAGGTATGATGATTATCATTCATCAGAAAATTGGTTAAAATATATTTTAAGAGGTTGCAGGTAGAGCCGAAAACATAATATTATGTAGTTTCTATCCTTCATTCGCGTAATAGAGACGAGGCATCCAGATCTGCCCATCCGGGCGTCTCTTATGAAAGAAAAGGCGATTCTTCGGTAGGTAAGTATCGCACGTCCTGAGATAAGATAAAGAGCCTCTTAAAATAGGCAAGTGCAAATAGACGGTTTTCAAAGATAACGAGGTAAAATTAACACAATTTTATTGGTTGTTTTCTGACCCTCACGCCCTGATGGAGTCTAATCAGGATAGCAAAAATTTTAGCATCTATCGTGAATGCAATTTGTGACGACGTAAATAAAGATTTATTATTCCCATCGGGAGATGAAATATCGCTGCACCCCGAGGCGCTCTCATTGCCTCGCTGTTTTCAAAATGCTTCAATACTGTTACTATTTGTAGCTATAGAAGGGCTTTGACCAGAAAGGTATGCTCAGCAAAATTGGCTCGCACACCAGCAGTTTTGTTTTGTACTTCCTTACCTTTGGTTGCGGTTGATGTCATGGATGAAACGCAAATTGAGCTGTTTTTGTAAATATCCGCAGATTTGTATGGAAAAAATGCGTAGGTTCCTTTACTGATTTGATATTGTAAAGAAATGAAGAGGATGAATATGACATGAATGATAAACTTACTAAAGAGAGACACTGCGTGGTCAAACACCAAATTTTTATGAACTTCAATGTGCATTTTTCCTTTTGAAATAATATGGACGATGCACGATGATGTCGGTCGACCTTCCTTGATCCATAATATTCCAATTGAAAAATCATGTACGGAGTATTATGGTGGTCACAGTTATCATTGGGCATGCAGCAGTGCTTCCAACTAGGGTTATCTGCTTTGTTAGCTGCGTGAGTGGAATAATCGAGGCTATTAGCAAATTTCATACGTTCTATTGAACATAATATCGAACATGTTTTATGGAGAGAGTGGGCAGGAGCGGCCTTAATCATGTTCGCGTAATTCGCTTTGGAATTGGATTGCAATCTTCGTTTGTATCAGCGGAGATCTAGACATTTGGACATGCATTAGATAGAACCGCTTGCGTCGACTACCTAAGTAGCGTTTATGTGGGCCTAGTAATATGGCTACGTCTCAAAGAAACTGATGACCTAACTGCCTATCTTCATGTCTATTTCGAGGTGTATGAATATGATGATGTTTATGTACTACTTCAGCAGGACCCTTTATTTTGTGCGAGATATTCCGAATAGGCTACTCTTAACTCCGAGTTCGAATGAACTGATGATGGAATCATGACAAAATTTTTGTAAATCAAAGCCTATACCAGTAAAAGCATGCAGTCGGTACTCATTCGCTTAAGAAATTGATCTCTGCAAACATTGCGTGAGGAAAAGCATCATCACAGTAAGTATTTGTTGCATTGCGTGCACTAATGTGTAAACGTGAATTTTAAACTGCAATCGAGCCAGGAGTTGGCCACGTTTGGTTGCATTTACATAAAAATCCGACATTTGCGCCTTCACCTACCTAAAAATCCCTAGAATCCTTTTTACTTTTATCCTGTTGTTATTTATTTAAGAAGTATATTTAAAAAAATAATGCAATTAGTATCTGTTTTGACCAGTGTGGCCTAAATAGGGGGCCTATTTAGGCCACACTGGTCAAAACAGATATCGTAGTTTCTTGTCCGAAAGCCGAAGCCAAACACAATTAAAAAGACATGAACCAGATCCACAAAAAATAACCAATTATTTGATCTTTTTTAATTTTTTTTTAGTTTTATTTCTTTTATTCCCTTGTGTCCCTATAGTAGAAATAAATAAAATGTAGTTATTTCAAAGAAAATAAAGTTGCCAGTACAACCGGCTTCCGTCGTGAACAGAACCCAGCCAACAGCCAGCCACATTATCCGTGTGTTGCCGCCTCAAGCGAGCGTGATGCTGAGACCCCGAGATCTGCAATTTGTGAAGAATGACCAGTATCTTGTACTGTAAGTGGAGGTCACGTCAAGATAACGGGAAGATGGATTTAAATAGGGATGCATTAGAAATGCTTTGTTGAGTTGTGACCCACAAAATGTTTGTTGATGTTCATGAAAATAGCGTTGAAGATAAATAAATATCTGCAACCAAACGTAGTCAGAAATATCACGCAGTAAAATGAGATCGTGACCTATGATTACCGCTTATTACCATTCAGGCTCCTTATTCTAAATATTGGGAGCCAAGCTTTAAAAAGGGCCTATCCATCAAAATACCGAAGAAACATATTCGAAACACAAATAAATTTCCTAATAAGACCACTACGAAATCTCTTACCAATCAAAAAAGGACCGGTGTACATAAATCTTTAAAAGGTCTCAGCCTAGCATCTTCACACATAAATAACTTACTGAAATAGAAATCGACATCGATGAAATAAATAACGGATGACAGATAAATTCCTCTGCCGACAAATGTTTAATTAATCGATTCATTGTATGACTTCGTATTTGGTGTGGTTGTATCTTGACCAGAATTTATTTCGATTTTATAGCAACTCTCTGATGTTTGAGGACCTAGAGTTGATCTGTTACATGTATTACGACTTTTTAGATTTGTCCGGCCTCGTGCTATTTGTCAACATAACTGTTTTTGTGTGAATTATTGTAATGGTAAAATCTAAATTCACGAACTTAACAGTCTTGAGGCAGAGACCTTTACCCAGTTTATGATTTTATGAAGAGATAGACTACATCTTTTCCTAAAAGGCCCACGCTCCATACAATTGTTGTCCTGTCATTCTGTTTTTTTTTGAGAGGTATATTTATGGTAAGTGTAAAATAAAGTATATGTAATTCTTTACTGTAAATCAGGAAAGAAAGTTACAATATAACAACTTTGAGGTTAAATTATCAACGGAGATGGACAATACAATCTCGGAGCTCTTAATAAACGGTCCCTATTAATGAGTGAATAATTATCATTCCAGATTCCAATCCTCGTTTCTTAAGTGCGATTATTTTGTAGAAACGCAACAGGAATCAGAGTAAAAAAGTTAAATCTAAGTTTACTTACCTTCATTAAGCCCATGTCAATCATTATTAGGCAATTAAGACATGAAGTACTCGATGTCAGGGGTCTCGCAAATGCACCGAGGGTGTTCTCGCCCATTTCAAACGAACACAAGTCCAAAATAGCAGAACATAAAACAGAATTAGTGTAAAACTAGCCGAAGTAATTGTAAGCGCAGGGTATTGGAATCCGTTGTGAAAGCCAAAGTTATCAGAAAGAGAGAAACAAAACCGCACAGTTTACATCGAAACGAAAGGCTGCAATGCAAAGTGACCGTGATGCAATTTTTGGACGGATAGAATAGAGTTGACATTAACACTTCACAGCGCTAATCAGCTCAGACGTTTCGTTTACTCATGAACGTATGTTTTTCAAGTCCTACTAAAAATACAAAATCGTTTTCTTTTTTCCAGAATACTAATTTATGTTTTAAATGTTTGTGATTTGTAAATAGGATAAAATTTATATTTTTTGAATGAATATCATTGTATACAATACACGACAACTTCTGTCAATGTGTTTGACAGGTCAATTCTGGCCATGATTCTTTACCGGCTTTATAGAATTTATTTAATACCTCATCCCTCAAGTCCGCTCTACAGACTCTATGAAAGACTATCTTTAGAATTTCATTTATCCACTTTCTGTATTTGACGAACGGTTTATCTTCACTCCAAGGCAACGCGGAAACTTCAACGATGACTATAGTAGGGAATTTTGATTTAGATAGCATAGAATCGTGAATTGTGGCAAATATGTCTGATATTGTTGTCATAATAAAGCCGTTTTCAAATAATAAATGGTGATTAATTTGCAAATGACCTTGAGTCAATTGATGGACACAATTTGTAGTGGGCCCAGTCGCCTGTATCCTCAAGAAGACATGCCCAAAAGTTGCCTAAAAATACCATGCAGGGTTTTTATAATATTTTTATTTTTCGATTCGATTTTCAACTAGTTATGTCTGTACCTTTCCACAAACTTAGTCTGTTTACTCCACATTGTCATTGCGAACACAAGACTCAAAGGTCCAACGCAAATTACAACAGCTCCCTATTAAATTAAATTGACGTACGTAACCTATGTGAACAACGCAAGCTTTCCCTCAAGACAATTCGATCAACTCAATCTGATTGAATAAATCACAGGGCATTTCAACATTGTTTGATGACCAAACTTACCTACCTACTTACAACAGAGCAATGTTGATGCGGAGGAGTACCTACAGTTCAACGGTGCTGAACCAATATTAGTTCAGCTACCTACTAACTTAGGAAAATAAGTACTTACTTGATTTGTCTCAGAAAAAAAACTGGGAAGGTAAAAATATATAAAGTTGCTGAACAGGGACGGAAGCGTAGGATCAGAAATAGAGAAACTGTTTTACTACATCAATGTTGACATAGTGAAATTAGTGAGTACATTCATGAAATTTTCTATCTCTGTTTATCTAGTAATTTTGTTAAATCAATTTCAATATTGCCGATGAATTTAAAAAAAAATCATTACTGGTCCCTTTAAGACCGAAGTATGAACAAAAAATTCTCTAGTTTTATCCATAGAGATTCGAGCTCTATTTATTCGCTATATCTACTCCGAAGTATCATTGTCTGTCCTAGATACTTTGATTAATGTGAGGACGGATCAGCTCGTTACCAGATGATTGCAGACAACAATAAACAAATTTTATTACAGTTGCAATCATGTAGTTCGGATTGATTTGATTGACGACAAAACACAGGGCACAAAGTTGATTGAGACTTTTGCACTCAGATTTTAGTGAGCTTTAACTTTATTATTATTGGTAGACAGGCACTTTGACAATAATAGTTTCCTGTTCTGTAATAACGCAGAGAAATGTACTGTTTTTTATTTTAAGAACGACACCACAAAATACATTTTTCTGCATTTAACGCTGCATCACACGTTATTTTGGACTGTATAAATAGCAACATTTTACAATGACCTCAATGCCAGATTAACCTAGTTTTAGTGTTTAAAACATCAAAGACAATGAAAACAGGACATCAGCCATTTATGTTATGCGTTATAAACTTATGATTTAAAACCGGCATGACAGCCAGATTAACAATTCATAATGTTGCGTAATAAGTATTTTTATGGGCATCAGAGACAAATCACTTACTAAAAGACAATTGGATTTCTTCTTCAGTTGCGAAAAGTTGATGATTTATGATGATAAGCTTTGTCATTATTACTGTGATCTTAAGTTACTACATCACGAAGAGAACAGGGGCCTAATTACACTAAATTAATTGCTTCACCAATGGTATCCTCTCAGAGACACATTTTGGCATTTTTACCTATGATGAAAGGAACTACAGATACAGAATGTCGTGTCGGTAAAGTGTCACGGTTAAACCCATTCTATCAAGGTTTCCGTGCAAATAGAACCACACGCTCTATCTAGAGTTTCTTTCAAGATACAAGATTTATGGATCATCTATGGATGATCCTGCGACGATAACGCATTGTCATAGTAAAGCGATTGGTTTGCAGAATACGGCCCCTGGGCTCGTGACGTAGTAAAAACAAATGGCGTTTGCATATAGCTACCCCAATGTCTAGGTAGTTTGGGGTTGCCATATTATGATTTCTGTGAATTTCAGCTGAAAAGTAGCACTTTCAATACTCTTCGCAAAACTGGCATTGGAAACTATAGACTAAAAATAAAAAAAAGCGAGCTTGCTGATCTGACTGTTATCATAGCGTAGGTATGTTGAAACCCATTTGTGTGGTCTCCAATTGTGTCAAATGCTTATAATTTATTACCAAATTAAAACCAGTTTTATTCAAAGTCAATTTTAATTAAATTCTTCATAATTATGCATATTAGTTAAGAACAATGGCGCCGGTGCCGCTTCCTTTGAACCTTTCTAAAACTTGTATTCAGATTGAGTTTTTTATTTGGTCATAAAATATACAAAAGGAATTTTGTCATCGCCTCTGTTAAATATCAAACCAATCACACCAATATTATGAATGCGAAAGTTTGGATGGATGGATAGATGGATGGATGGATGGATGTTTGTTACCTCTTCACGCCGAAACTAATGAACGGATCAGGCTGAAATTTTGCTTCCAGGTAAGTCTAACCCTGAAATCAAACATAGGCGACTTTTTATCCCATAAATCAGTTCCCATGGGATAAAAATCATCTTTAAACGTTTATAGAAACAACAGGGCAGAAGCTAGTTAACAATATAACGAGGAAAATATCTATGAAGTCGTATAACAACCAAATAGTGGGGAAACAAGGCAGAGATTTTTTAAGTACAGTACAATTACTAATTTAAAATCGTCGTTTCATTGGAACCACATTTCTCGTGGAATGGAACTCGGATCTTGCTTCTGTTTTTCTGGAAAATACAACCCGGGTCTCCGACTCAGACAAGAGTGACTAAGTGTCTGCTAGACCTCCGTGATACACCATCGGCCACATCTTCACTTTCCATCAGATGAGATTGCGATCAAACTTGCCTGAAAACCAGCACATTATTGGTCAAATGCTTTAGTACTGCAACATGCTGAGGCAGGGAGCCATTTCACCCTTGACCATTATCTCTGTAAATATAAGTAACTACATCACATTTTACACTAATATTATAAAGGCGAAAGTTTGGATGGATAGATGGATGGATGGATAGATGGATGGATGGATGGATGGATAGATGGATGGATGGATAGATGGATGAATGGATAGATGGATGAGTGGATAGATGGATGGATGGATAGATGGATGGATGTTTGTTACGTCTTCACGCCAAAACTACTCAACAGGTTAAGCTGAAATTTGCATCAGTGTAGCTCTAAACCTGGAATCAAACATAGGCTACTTTTTATCCCATATATCAGTTCCCATGGGATATAAATTAACTGTGTACTTTTCCATAGAAACAACGCGTGCGAAGCCGCGGGCAGAAGCTAGTATTAAATAAGTTGTTATCTGTGTCTTCTGTTGTCTGTGGCTTCTGTCTAAAATTATATACTTGTACGTAGACTTGTCTCTCTTCTCTCTCTCTCTCTTCTCTCTCAAACGAAGGAAAACTTATTATAAAAAAAAACACATTTCTTTTAAAAATGTTGGTACCGCCATGCCATGATATTTTTGAAGCAAAGGATGTTATGGTTGATAATGAGGTTAATAATAAGGTAGCATGAAAGCATTATTAATTATCCGATAGATCAAGAGGCTAACCCAGATGACCCGTTATCAAGCTTAGCAGCGATTAGTTTAATTAACTTGAATAATGGTTCTATTGTTATGAGAATATTATGCCTCGAGGTACAGGGTATCTGGGTAGTAGGTAGTCCAATTCAATATCTCCCTGTACTTTCTCCCTTGTCTTTCTATATGTAGGTATTTTCTTAATCATGCATAATGCATCAAACCCCGCTAATATTACTTGAACTTATAGTTATGCAGGTTATCAAAACATAGCAATGCTAATTGGTAGATATTAACTGACTTAAGATCTTGATAAACCTATACAGAAATTGGTAACTCGGACAGCATCAGTAATAATAAACTTTTAACAATTTTTTTACCTGGTTTTGACTTTCATTGAATTAATGTATCGTGATCACTTCCACTTATGCCTCTTTTTCGTTTCCTTAGACCCCTAATTGTTACCTTTTCTCGGACCGGACTAGATACCTGCTAAATATTTTTGTCAATACTAGGATTGATAATATAATTATGTTCTTCTTCAATCTTCTCTATCAGTCTCGATGTCATTCACTCCTTTCTTTTCTAAATCGTTACCTACTTTAGAATTATTCGCGCTAAGTGCCTGTGTGGTATTCCCATGATAATATTTCCGATAATCTATATTACTATGCGATAGACACCTGTCCGCAGGACGTTGTCAGCGATGCACTACAGAATAACTATATCTCTATACATATAGTAATTGCACACTTCGTACAATACAATGCATGCTTGGATTTTTAATATGTCTTTCCACAAAGAACAAATTTGTAAGAATTGATGCAAATATTCAAGACAAAGATAATGACTTTATTGTTACATCCGATTGTCGTAAAGAGAATCTTAGGACATCCGGTGATAAAAATATGTTTATTCACATTTCACAAACACATCATAAACAATGGTGATCCGTTGATGCATTGACCGACTTTGTTCTTCAGAGTAAAATGTTTCCCAACGGAACGTAGTCATAGGATCTTTGATGTTTCCCTTTAGTGTTTTGTTTTTCTTAGCGTGTTTGCTAAGAAAAACTCAGATAATGATCTGATACTCCTTCTAAACCAACATCTGCCAACGGTCAGCTAAATTCATATTGTTATATCAATTTATAAAGCTTACGTTAAAAATACCTCCTCAAGGCTTGATCATGGCAAGCATTGATATTCTTCAACCTTAGCTTCCCAACATTAAATCTAAGCCCCATAATAAACTGGAAACATTCTATCCGATCCTTATCCTGTCGTATGTTTTAAAAGTCATCCCAGTGGCTTTTCAATACGAATTCTCAGATCCCTTTACATTTTCAGATTTTATCTCGTACCCTAATAGGCTGGTTTGTGCAACCAGTTTACACGGAAGGACTTTTTAGGCGTTCCCGGCTTTTGCGGTGGGCGATGTGACAGGCCTGCATACGTTCCGACGGAGTTAGTCAATTAGGTGGTCGTGACTGCGCATACATAGGCAATGCTGTAACTTATAGGGCACAGGATTCAGAGGAAAGCTGGTGAACTTCTGTCATGTCTTTCAAACCTTCACATTTTAAAGTAGTTTTCTTTATTAGCTTCCTTATTGGAGCCTTCCTTATTAGAGTTCAAAATGAAGCTCATCTGATTGGTTCGTTCTCATGTAGTGCAAGTGGTAGCAAGCCAAGACTTGTAACGGTTATCAAATCTGTTATCGCAAGGAAAGTTTGTGATGACTCCGCCAATACGTGTACGAACGGCCTATTGGGCCTATGAACGGCTTTAATTTTGACCAAAGTGTCTATTTGTTGGTCAAGTCCAACGTTTTAATAGCTATCAAGTTGACAACTGGCTGTTAACAGTTGGCTGCTTCTCAACCAAGCTGGTGCCACCTACATCATCTTTCGTAGATTTTAAGAGGCCAGTTATGGTGAAGTTGACAAATTATATTTTCTTCACGTTCCCGTTGTATAAAAATAAAGTCTACTAATTTCGTAAGTCAGGAGAAATAGCGTATGTTGCTCCAGCTTTCTGATTCTAGCTGTGGCGAAAATCTGTTGCCGCAATCGTGTGAAAAATAAATTAGTTGCAATGGATGGGTTTCATGTTTTGTTTTGTTTAGTGCAGCCAGCAGATTGTGTGAAAATTGCTGATGAAGCGATATATTTATTCGAAGAGCACGATGTTTATTAGGGTCTACATATTTTTTTGGGATGAAAAATCGAAAGTAAGAATAATGAAGACTTGTATATAGTATTTTGTGCAGCGCAACATCACTCAGATATTAGTACGGCGCGCCCGATCTCGCTATTGCATGGAATTGCTGAGTCTGAGAACAACTATATTACTAATTTAGTATTATTAGATTAATTTATTAGTTTAGTTTTATTTTCAATCACAGACCTCGCAGAGTATAATTGTTGCCAGCATCTTTGGATCTATACTGGGATTAGGCTGGATTAGATTTACTGTTAGATGAATAATTAAAACAGAAATCTCCTTCCCTGACCAAGATTTCTGGACCATATAGCCCTAGAAGTATTAAAAAGCAAAAGGAAAAAATTAAACCATCCCGCTAAAAATAGGCAGATGGAATGCAAAAAAACTGCCAGCAAAGGAACCGAGGAGGATGCTGACGATTATCAGGTGCTATTACGAGCATGGCTCACGATCCTCAATAGTAATTCGTTAATAGCTGTAGTCGAGTTTTTTATTTATTGCAGGGATCTGGTCTTTTTGGGACAGAGAAATAAATTGCAAATGAGGTGAGAGATAAATTCCGTCCTCGCGTTTTGTTTCTTTGCCTGAATGAAAAAAATACTGATTGATAGACACGTTCTGTGATCTGTCAGCTCGAATGACGAAGCTATCGTTAATGCCATTAATTACAAGTTGACAGAACAGAGTTAATAAAATATTGCCGTCTTCTATTCAGTCAAAACATTAAGTAGGTAGTACCAACCAATTTTAGCTCAGCTAATCTATAGCGCAGTATCAATTTCATTTACACAGAAACATGACAAAAACGTAAAGCAGTATCTACATTTTTGTGTTTGAGCTTGTAATTTGTCGGTAACACTTGGTCGTAGGTGCATAATACTTCAGCAGTAAGTCTATTTACGTTCACGGAGGTACCTTATTAGCTGCAGAACATTACTCTTAAATATCTCTTAGATAATAATGGCCATCGGCAATGCCCCCATAAATTATATTTAATGCAAGGTTAAATATAACTAAATACAAGAAACACCCGTAATTAAACATAATGACCTTCTGGAGGCTCATTTGCGATCGTTAATATCTAAAAGTTCATGAATTGCCACCGTTTTGAATGTTTCGAAACTGTTAGTGAATATTCAGTCAATTTACTTTGGTACTTTCGGGCGCAGAAATGATTTAATAATGACCTATTATGGCGGTAGACAATCGTTTGGATATTTGAAAGGCTGCTAGAGTCAACGGTCTAAGTCTCGACACCTCATTAAACGCCTAAATGCACTTAAGAGTTTAAATAAACTTTTTTTAAGCTATAGAAATATTAGTGGTTTTATACTATTAAGTCGAGATTTATCGTTAAAGAAGTAACCAAGTTTTCTTTTTTAACGAAGAAAATTCCGTTTCACAGACCTTTGTATCAAAACTTTTCAGAGTAGACAGAGGGAATCTCACACTTGACTCAATAAACACTTTAGCAGTGGTATCAGTGTTCCACTACTTCGGCAAACTCGGGATACAATGTTTGTTTACATAGTTTCCCATACTTAGGGGAAAGTGGGATAAGACCGGGACCCTAAGGAAAATCAAACATAAAAAAGAAGTCTTAAGATACACGAATCAGCTTTATTTAGTAATAGGAACTTAGGTTTATCAGTCACATAATTGAAACAGTTTTATAGCCTTATTACCAGGGGTCGGAATAGGTAGAGTTTATAAGTACCAAATGACGTCATATACGCTACAACGATAGCTTAATATGGACATGCCTTTTTATCTCGGGATTGATATAGTATATCAATCCCGAGATTCCTCTAAAACTAATTTGTACGAATACGAAACGTTTATTTTCGTTCCAAAAATATAATTAAGAATCTTATTATTTAAAAAAAAATATAAGTGATTGATTCCCGCCCGGTAAGTCAGATAGCAGATTTGTTTCTCAACACAGCGTGTAGACTGCGTAGATTTTATTTATTTCTCTTTCTATTGTCCATATTCCTACCGCTACAAGGCGGGGTGAGGGGTGAACTTTGCGGGGTGAGGGGATGAACAGTTCGAAGAGAGGGTGGATATACATAATATTTGTTCACTCGTATGCTTCGGTGCGTTGAGTGTTGAGCATTTATTTTCGGTATTGGATTTTCATATTATTGACCTTGGCTTACTTATTTTTGGATTGAACCTGCATAACCTGACGATTTTGGCTACGCTTATTGAACTGGAACTTTTAAATTTGATAGTTGTGTTGTGAACAATACTAAATACACGTGATATTCCTACTGTATTTGACTTTAGTTTCAAGATACCGCATATAAGGTGAGTTTCAATAACTTTATTATTCTTATTATCTTGACTACATATTAAATTTCAATTTAAATGTATATTCCATATAAAAGCACAATCTAGTCTAGTCTAAAGCTAGTCTTTTCCGGTTAGTTCGCTGGATTCCCGCTATGCACGGATTTTAAAATACCTATCAAAAAGTGCCGCTATGCTCGGAATCAGATTCTTGGACTGTCGAAAATGCATGTACTAAACATTGTGTTGCTGCTAGCAAACAGTAGGTATTTGTTGTAATCAACACATACCGTCAAAAACAAAACAACCAGTTTTTTAGGCAAGCTACAACAATGAACTCTTCTAGGAATTGATACCTGGTTATTAACTTTTGATCTTGAATAGAAAGAGACAGTAGGATTGCGGTTTTGGTGCATCTTATAAATACTGAAGTGTCCCTAGCCATGAGCGAGTGCAAACAGGAAACCGCTACGAACTTCACGTCGGTGCAGAAAACTGCATAACCTGTCTATTACGGAAGCTTTAGTAGTTGTTGACACAGTGAGAGCAGTCATTAATTGGACGGGAAATGATGCACTACAAACAAAACTTGGACAAATTATGAATCGAAATCCAGACCTGGATGTCGTTAGAAATATTAGCGAAACAAGCCACGAAACGTGGCTTGAATTTGCTCCGCTCACATCGGTTGATGTTGAAAGATCATTTTCAACTTTTAAGTGGGTGGTGCACCCATATCAAAACCGATTAAAAGAAGAAAATTTAAAAAAAATATGATAATAATATTTTAATTCTTTAGTAAATGATGTGGACGATGAACCTTTAGCTTCCGCCAGTATTTCTGACATAGTTGAAATAGAATCTGATTGATTTTTTGTTATTTCATTTCAATGACTTGTTGATACTGGTTTGATTAATAAAAATGTATACTTAATGTCTCGTTTCATTTAACCATGTATCTATTCTTTCTGAACAGCGGGACAATGCAGCCAGCGTGTTGGGGACAGTTCCGACTGGTATTGATATGTATCAGTTGAGCTACCTGTAGGTTGTTTGCAATAGTCTGCAGTGAGTTCAATTAAAATACTAGTTCAAATTTGAATCTTCCTATTATTTGATTGTAATTTTCTTTATTGAAACAGATCTCCTCTGAATAAGTCTTAGTGTAATACACCCCCCCCCCTCCCACATCCCCCGGCCCTGGTCTAATCTCGTATCTAAAATTACTATTTTATGTACCTATCCAAAATATCTTACTATTTTACATAGTTAAGGTTTGGGGACCAATTACTGGAGGAAGGCCAGGTGTTTTACGCTACCTAATTTGTGTTTAACATAGTAAAGAAGAGTTTTGGAAAACAATAATATCAATCCCTGAAATTTAGAAAACATTTTATCTATCCCCAATCCAGGGATTAAAAAGCCATATCCATGTTATGTTATCCTAGGCTTTTTACGTCATTATGTACTTATAAACTCTACCTATTCCGACCCCTGCTTATTACTGAATATAAATATCTAGGAACCAATTAGAAAAAAGTTAAATTTTTACGGTTTTGCCCCATGGGTGGTACATAATCGGGTACTGTACTTGATTTTACCCTCAAAAACGATAGCAACGAAATTCACCAAGTTCGTCTCTCTCCCATCCCGTGCAACCTTCTTCTTTATACGGCGACGATGTTACAATGTCAATTTTACTTTTTAACACGATTACAAGGGTAAATTGTTGTATTTATGATGACAAGAAGCCAGTTTGTATCCAATTTTCCCATCAACAACATCCATAATGGCCAATTTCATATGATTTTCATCCCATGATTGACGGCCAGTCTTCTTTTTATAATTACGCTCCATTTCTGTGTGTGAAACACTATAATAGAAAACCAAAATTTAGTAAAATACCGTTATGTCCAAAACCGGGTCCTACCCGAAATTACCCCGTACGGTTTTGCCCCGAGGATATTTGCCGTAGACAATCATGCGAAAAAAATCGAATATTACCAGATACAAAACTTTTTTCTATCTTAATGTCGGCATAAATATCCATGTCATCGAACAAATATAATGTAATTTACTAACCTTGCAACGCCAACAAAAACAATTAACACTGAAAATCGTCAAATATTAGATCAAAACATCCAGAAAACAATAAATCCTATTTATTGCTCACAGAACGCAGTGGCCGCTTCAAACTTTTGTTGACAAGCTGATCAGGTTAGCCAACATCACCAAACAAAAGCTCGTGTAACATGAAATAGTGGTTTATGAATGCGGACGGGTCCTTGTTTTACCCCGATACCCGGTTTTGTACTAATCTCCCCTACGTAACCTTAAAATCACTTTTTTGTAGAGAAAATTTGCACACCATGTCGGTCTCAGCTCTTTTCTAAAATGCTAACAATTTTTCTTCAATCTCGACGCCGTAACGAGAATTTTTCATTTCCACGAGGAGTTGTTTACGCACATTATTGAGAATGACTTGAGTATAGCTGCTACTAGAATGAAAGCCATACAAACCTAGATAATTTGGAAGTAAGATTCAGTATTATGGGCTGATTTCCCAATACTAACGATGTAACTGATACCCAGAGTTTCCAACAGTGGCGATCACGCGTCCCGCCCACTATGGGATTGTGAAACAGAGGTCAAAATCGTGTGAACTGGAACTATGCTGAGCAGTATTTCATTTAGAGACGATATCGATAATTTGTGATGGGAAAATAGAATCTAATAACACTGGAGATACAATGGGTTGTAAAATTGCCTAGTTTGAAAAGACGATAAAAAGGTGCGCTTTCTGCGATGTTGTCTTTCTTGGATAGTTTATGAAGGTATATTAAATTTCAGTGATTATCGCCTACCAACTAATAAAGTGTGGGATTTGAAACACAATCTATCAGCTTAACTCACAATAGGCAAAGAAAACAAACTTTTTTATGAAACCATTTTCTGAACAACGACCCTTTGAAGAAATACAATTTAGCAAACAGACGTTTCCAATAATATCGAGCCATCACCCAGAACAAATAGCATCGCCTGCGTCACGAATACGTCACTACTAGGCGGCTAAAGTGAATTGAAAGGATTCTTATTTGACAACGGTATTTCGTTTCTTTAGCAGACACAGGAAGTGATGAAAATAATACAAATAAAACGGGCAAAGGCGCACTCTATTTGGGCTGATAAAATTTTTTGTTCGGATAATTAAAAGCACCCGGTCTTATTATAGAATATACATCACACTAATATTATAAATGTGAAAGTTTAGATGGATGGATGGATGAATGGATGTTTGTTACCTCTTCACGCCAAAACTACTGAACGGATCAGGTTGAAATTTCGCATACAGGTAAGTCTAACCCTGGAATCAAACATAGGCGACTTTTTATTCCATAAATCAGTTCCCATGGGATAGAAATCACCTTTACACATTTCTATAGAAACAACGCGTGCGAAGCCGCGCGCACTAGTATTTCATATTTTTTTATTCAACCCTTTTCTTAAAGAATTCCCGGTCATATATTGATATGATATTGATTATATTTCGTGATTCGTTTAATTACTTTTAATAGATTCGTTTTAGATAAATCTTGAAGACGGTGAGGACCGTATTGAGCAATTTACCGCGGAGCGGCCTTAAGTACTATTCATTTCTTTGGCCCTAAAACTAATGCCCAAGTCACATATACACCAGCCTAAACCATTTCTCTGTAACGCGAGTTTCAAATTAAGACAGAACGCGCTGGTATTCCTCAAGTGCCCATTATAGTTTGATTAAACGTGCTCACGTCACACATTCATTCTCCACCTACGAACTGTAGATCCAACATGCTGTAAACATTTCTCAGGCATGCAAATGTCAACTTGTAGCCATCGCACGTGTTAAAATAAGACAGCTGGTGCAGTACGTATAAAATCTAGTCTTTATCGTTACATCTTTTTAGTCAAAAGATTAAGTTTTTAGTACAAGAGAAGATTTTTATGTTTTTTTACACAAAACATTCTGGGGCTGATTATAGCCAGCAATTGAAACAAGAAAAGTTCTTAAATTCGATGTTATTTTACTGAATCCAGAGTTGTTTTTTTTTGTTTATTGCCAATTGCCCTAATTAGGATAGTGTGAAATTTAATCTAATACTTTCACAGCCCATGACAGCTACGGACGCCACCCTGCCGCCCACGCTGCCCCGCGCCTTCAGTTCGCACCGTAGAGGGTGGGCTGTTTACAATACAATACAATAAAAATATTCTTAATTGCACACCAAGTAAATAAAAATTACAGCAAACAAATACAGATAATGTACAAATAGGCCTTATCGCTAAGAGCAATCTCTTCCAGGTAACCTTAGCACAAGAAGTGATCGAAAAAGTATAGACGGAGGCGTGTTAATAGAAATTATGATTAGGAGGAAATAAATATACCATAGCCTATTTATAGAAGGTATATTGAAAAACCACATATTCTTCACATTAAAAAAATAACAAGTGTCAACGAAAATCTTCCACTGAGTGCTCAAATCCACGAAAATAGTTCTCGTTCGTAAACTATCTATGAAGCACGGTTGACCGTCGTGCTACATAAAGCTTTTTTACCCAGCTTTCACATTTTTACCTAGGCGACGTGTATAGTATTCGCGCGCCCGAGTAATTTGTTGGTTATTTATCGTCGCTGCTAGATGTGTTTCGAAAGGGGTATTTTGAATCGAGAAATTATGCATAGTGTGGGTGTTGTATGACAATGCACGAATGCAAAACAAAGCGTTGATCAACGTGACGCGACCGTTGTTACACAAGTTTGTATGAGTTAAGGTCTGCTGTTGGAAATCATTTCAGATTCAAAAAGCTCAAGACTGAAGTGTCCCTGGGTGTCTTCAAGGCTAGCGTGAATATGGCATACTCTTTGAAAACAGTCAGTTTCAATAAAACTGTCGTAGTTTGACAAAATATTGACGTTGGTGTTCATCGCGATAAGCGAAGCTGTGTGGTGCTGGCTTAGAATTTGCAACACCCCAACTCTTCCCGCGGGTGTCGTAAGAGGCGATTAAGGGATATCCACCGGGGGCGGGCAGCAGCGCCCCCTGCAGAACTATTCTACAACCGAACTGCGATCCCCAACCCGCATGCCCAGCGTGGGGATTATGAGCATAACCCCCCATGAGATAAAAGCCCATAAGGCATTTATCAGGGAGAGGCCTGCGTCCAGTAGTGGACGAGTACAGGCTGTTGATGTTGAGGTTGAGGTCTTCGCGATAAAAATCAAAATATCACAATAATATCCATGGCAGTGTTTAATATAAAAAATTTGACCTTTACCCAATAAAGAGTTTTTATTCTTGATTCTTGATTTATTCAACACAAACAAGCTTCGGAGTGAACACGCTCACGTGAGTTACATTATCAATTTCTTTTTTTATTTGAAGAATTATTACATAGGTTTGAGGCAGTTTGAGCACATTGAGGATTAGATTTGAGTAGAATTTCATCTACAAATTAACTTCTTTGCACAATTTCGTTCAAAATGAATAAGATTTTAAAAGTAAAAGTTAAGTAAATATTTTTCAAAAAACTATATGAGCGTCTGGTCGAAGCGACGCGTGACCCGAGAGCTGGTGAATATCTGGCACAGCGTATCAGCATTGCCATACAGCATGGCAATGCAGCCAGAGTCTTGGGGACGCTTCCGACTGGTGTTGATATGGATCAGTTGAGCTATCAGTAGACTGATTGCAACAGTCAGCAGTTAGCCCAATTGTTTCAATTGTAAATACTAGTATAATTTTCTTTGTGAATAAAGTTATTTTATGTAAATATAATATTAGAATTGTTTTTAAGTTCGAATAGCACTTCTACGAGAACCCCTAGACCTTTCTAGATCTTAGTGCCTTCTGGAGATTACTACATATTTGATTTATCGTTCTAGTTTTAATAATTTTATTGTAAAGAAAAGACTCACCTGTTGACTGTAGTAAGACCGGATGAAAGTACCGCTGCCATCGATGCTTACTCCTCATCCTTTGTAAACACCCTTATCTGAAACAATATAAAAATATGTATATCAGTTTTCTTCGATTAAAATAGATGACAACAAGCCTAACACAGCCTCGGACATTGCTCGAGCAAAGGGTATGGATTGAATACAACGAACTTATATAAAAAACTTGTCATAAGTTCTGAAACTTGCTGCCACAAACAGGTATTTATTTAGGGTTAGGGTACATCTGGGCCGAATCTCAAACTGATCCACGGACGAGATGTCCACTTCACTTTTGAGTAGGGGTACATCTCGTCCGAATCTAAAATCTCTTAGTTTTAGATTCGGATCAGTTGTACCCTAAACCACAACTGAAGGGTACATCTCGTCCGAATCTTTAAACCTTTTCTGGGGAATTCCCAATATTCCCATACCTAACCTTTTAAAATTTTCCTCAAAACCACCATATAGTTCCGTTACCAATACCCACTATCAATTAGCTCCAATATTTCTTCAATTATCAGCAGAAGTAGGCCACTCCTCATTAGGAGAGCCGTGTGCCAAGAGATCGAGATAACGCATTACGCATGCGCGGCCATTGTCTCGGGTTAGATGCTTTGATAACGGCGCGAGCGGCGCAAACGCGCCATAGATCATTGGTGACAACTGGTCGAAATGATTGAACCATAGAGCCTATGTAATAGCCACTGAAGATGATGATGATGTCCTTTTAGCTTTAAGCTTCGATCAAAACCTGGGAAGTGGGACGTGATGCGGGAACGTCAGCCGCGTGGCAGACGCTGCAATGGAGTCTCACTTGCGCCTTAAGGATAAGGATAAGGATTAATACAAAGGTATGGATAACATGGTTTTGGTCAGCATTTCTATCAACTCTTACAATGTAAAAAAATAGTTATAGTGGCATAACTACAATAGTTGGACACATGGTATCGCAAAGTTTTTTGTAGATATTGATATGTTCTTTAATATTGTTGAACATTTTTTTGTTCTATCATCAATAGTTTCTGCAGCGTATGCGATGACAATGTATAGCTAATTTTTTTACATCTTGGGTTACATTATTGAAGTTTAAGTAGGGATCCCTAATTTTTTCTTGTAATAAATATAGCCCATGTGACTCAGTGATAAGATAATGTAGCATTCTAATGGTGAAAGAATTTTTGAAATTGCTCCAGTAGTTTTTGAGTTTATTCGTTACAAACATTACAAATATTTCCTCTTCATAATATAAGTAAAGATTAGTTTTAAAAAACGGACCAGAAGTTCCAGAGATTATCTCTTACAAACAATCATACAATTTTTTCCCTGTATTTTAGAAAGTTAATTGAAAAAGAAAGATAGCGAGAACAACGGGGGCCTTGGATGATCCACCTGATGCTCAGGGTGGCCTCGTACGTTGCTGGTTTGCACAACCACCTAGATGTTTTGATAATACTCCGTCGCTTTCGAACAACTAGTCTTTATATGACACCTTCGGACGTTGTACGACTGTTATGATATTATGACACAATGAGGTTGCGATACTAAAGTCAGACAGTCGGGAAATGTTCTACCTGATCCGGTAAATAATAGGCAGTAAAAGTCAGGAAATTCATAAAGTCTATAGTTGTGAAATTTATTGGAACTGCTACTGTGTCTCTTACAATAGTAAAGAATTGAGTTTCTACTTATTGGTACCACCATGCGAGAGCGGGTGCGGTTGCAGAATGGGACCGAGAATATATTTTTTAAGGTTTGTTGTTTTATTAGTGCTTACCCACACTTAGGGAACTTCTAAGAAATTAAAAAATATCCCTAACACTTTTGACCTCGACGGGTCTTGAACCCGCAATTTTCCACTCAGTACGGGAACGCGCTGCATCCTCAACCTCAACCTCAACAGCCTGTATTGGTCCACTGCTGGACGCGGGCCTCCCCTTGATAAGCGCCTTGTTGGCTTTCATCTCATGGGGGTAATGCCCATAATCCCCACGCTGTGCATGCGGGTTGGGGACGCAGTGTGGTGGTAGAATTAAAAAAAAATGCTGGACAATTCACACAGTATTATCTAGCCCCAAGCTAAGCAGAGCTTGTGTTATGGGTACTAGGTAACTGATATACTTAATACAATACACTACATAGATAGATATTTTTAATTATACATAGAAAACATCCAGAACGCCCTGGACAAATGTCTGCAGATCGTACAAACATTTGTCCCGGCGGGAATCGAACCCGCGACCTCCTGCGTTCTCCTGTTAATTGTTCTGCAGGAGGCGCTGCTGCCTGCCCCCGGTAGACGCCCTACATATTGCGTACAAAGTTAATTAACCGATTAGTCGAAAATCTTTGGGAGTTTCTACGGACTCATTATAACGGATCTTATACCCGCGAGGTCACCTATGTTTATCGCGTGTATCTATGTCTGCGGTTGTCTGGGACTCTTTATAACCTGAAAACTAAAATTATGATAAGCCGAGAATCAAAGTCGCTAAATATTACGAATCTATCAGACACTTCATAAATCATTACTATCAATTTGACTGCCTCGTTGGTCTAGCGGTCAGCTTGTTCAACCGCTAATTATGAGGATTATGAGGTCCATAAAATCACAGTAGCAGCCCGGAGTCTGGAAGTTGGCGGAATTACATCCCCGTGCCTCGGAAACCACGTTAAGTCGTTGGTCCTGCGCTTGACCACTCGACGGTCGTGTCGGTTCCCCGCCATTGGATTATGAGAGTGAGGAAATAGAGAGTGCACCTGTGTTGGCGCACTCACTTGTTCACTATAATATCTGCACATCTGGTTAGTCTCCGATGAGACTGGCCGCCGTGGTCGAAATTCGGCTAAGAGGACATCACTATCAATCGAAATGCAAACAATCTACTCTAAATTATACAAATAATATCCATTTTAAGGAATGCATACTCTATCCTAATATATATACAGTGCTAAAAGCGCACGTGCTAAAATCCAATGCCAAATCAGGAAGCCATTCTTATACCTTAGGATATAGAGTTTAAAATAGCACAGCATTTATGTTTTAAGGCAATACAGTACGCATACCTGACCAATTTGAGTGTTCAATAATTAATAGAACACAGAACCAGAACTAACGGTTTTCAGTGACTACAGTAGCAAAGATCGTGAGAGTCAAGGAAATGTAGGCCTTAATGCCTATAAAGTTTAGTGTATTTTCTTATAGCAAAATTTATAGCTATTTAGTATGATTTAATAAGTAGTTTATCATTATCATGCTGTCATTTTGACATGATTTAATTACAGAAAGTCAAGAAGGTCGATAGAACAGTGAAAACTCTCGATCCTCCTATTTAATAATGTATGAAACAGAATTGATCATAAATAAATGTTCTATCAAAGGACAAAACTAACTTATGCGTTTAAGTCCATAATCAATGATTTATTCACCCTTTTAACCTACCAGGTTTAACATAGAGCAACTGGGGGCGGAGTAACAAATCAAATCAGAAACTCTTTATTTCCTTAAATACAGGAAATGTACACCAAGAAAAGGTCTGATTCTTAAAATAAAACACTGACATATAGGTATATAAAGTAATAAAAATTTTGATATCTGATCTGATGTTTTGGTATGTTTATTTTATTAGCGGTTTTTTACGCGTTTTTTCAGAATGAATAGTAATAGTCATCATAATAATAACCTATGTTACTCCAGTTCTAGAACATAAAGAGTATACATTTTCAGCCCAATCCATTCAGTAGTTGTGGCGTTATCTTCCCCCAAACCTCTTACAATGGCACAAGCCTTCGACGTTAAAATATTAGGGATTTGCTCTACCAGGGTAGAACCAGAAAAACATAGCAGTTCAACGTGAAATGTACTTAAGAGTGCTCTAGAGTGGAGACCGTGACTCGGGGCAAACGTAGTGTAGGACTCCGGCCAGGTGGGATGACGATCTGTGAAAGACTGCAGGCAGATGCTGGATGCGGCAAGCTGAAGACAGGGCGCTATGACGCTCATTAGGGGAGGCCTATGTCCAGCAGTTTACTAATAATAGGCTGATGATGAAAAGTAGAGTGCTAGAAAAGAAATTCCCAGGATAAAGATAAATATTTCAAAACAAATGGTGTGGCGAAATAGTACAGTCCGTAGAAATGGAAACCTATACCCATTCGATAGAGTTCCTATTTACTACAAAACCATAAAACTAAAACATTATTATACGCCTGTAGAGTAAGTCGACAGGTCCACTCCAATAATGATATGCAAGCACGCAATTTCAACTGTTTGGACTTGTTACCTGTAAACAGATTTCGTGATTGTCACTCTATTGAATGGAACGACATTATCTGAGTACATAACAACGTGTCAAGCTTGATTGACGGTTGTGCTAGTGTCGCATTATGTTAGTGTGACTTTCTTTTGAAACGAGATACCTACTTATTAGCCATGGTCGCCGCGGCGGCATTACAATTAACCTCTCCATCTCAATCCGTGGATGTCGTTAGATGATTAAGGGAACGGTTTTTTTTATTAACCTGAGAAAATTGCGCACGCATATCGTACTGCCACGGGGAGACTGTACGTTGATGTAGGACTCTAACACCACTAAAACCCTCAGGGTGCTTCCGCCTATGCCGCTTGTGGTAGGAACGTGAGGACGCTTTAGCTTTCTTCCACGAACCCACCGCGGAAGGCAGGGAGAGGGGCGTACCTCAATACCGGCACACTTCTCCCGCCGTGGCCTCCACCTCTCTGCGGCCATGATGCCCATACAGCACAGCCGCCCGCCTCAGTTGCGGTGCCTCCCATACGACACCGCAACCTACTACCGCTCCAACTGTGCTTAGAGGGCAAAACCCAGGAGCGGTCCGTCCTGGGGCCAGCCGTGTCGCCGTCTGCGTTGGCACGGCCCCATAGGTTCCTCTTAGCTTCATCGCGGGTGACCAGGCCGCGATTACTAAACCCCACCGCCCTAGCAAGGTGGGAACCCATTGATTAAGGGAACCTAACAGAATGCAACAGATTCATTCTGTGTATTTCTAACACCTCTACTGTGATCCGCCTGCCAAGCATGGTGATGGATCAGAGTGGAACATGATGTCGTATCTAATCTATCGATCATGGTTCAGAGTGGAATAGGGCATTAAAGCAAACCCCTTTTGTTTGGAGAGAAAAGAAAAAATTATACATGTAACATTCATTATATTTTTCTGCCTTATTTATTCCATTAGCGCAAACCTTCTTTGTTTGGAGAATAAGCAAAAAATTGTGAATGTGATATTTTCAATTTTTTTCAGTGCCCTTCCAGGGTGCATGTACCTAGCTAGTGATAAGCCTATTATAACTAATCATTCACTTAGACCTAAGAAATAATTTTTTTCTGACTTGTTTATTAATAACTTCCTTTGCATTATGCTTATCTAACACCTTGTAGTTTAATTTGACACGTATAAACGCTATTATTTGTAAAAGGCTAAGTTGCAAAACAATTTTATTGAACGTAACAAAAACGGCACAAGCTTAACGTTGTGGTACACATTTAACTTTACCAGTCTGGTGGGTCCTAAAAATTCATACTTACCTAGTATTTTCTTTCATTCAAATACCTATGTAGTATTTTTTAGATGTGTGGTGCCGACTTAGAATTTGCACCTCCCCAACTCTTCCCGCGGGTGTCGTAAGAGGCGACTAAGGGATATCCAGGGGGGGGGGGGGGGCAGCAGCGCCTCCTGCAGAACAATTCTACCACCGAACTGCGATCCCCAACCTGCATGCCCAGCGTGGGGATTATGGTCAATAATCCTCATGAGATGAAGGCCAAAAAGGCGCTTATCAGGGGGAGGCCTGCGTCCAGCAGTGGACCAATACAAGCTGTTGAGGTTGAGGTTGAGTATTTTTTGCAGAACTTTCTTCTAGTTCTAAATTGCTTGTCTATGCTGATGATGAAATCTCTAGAGAAACAGTAATAATATTGGTTATGGTCTTGGAAAATTTCCGGACGGTATACTAACGGGTGTCGAAGGTTTGGCTGTACAAAGCTCGCACCTAACAGGAATCTACGAGCCCAAACGAAGGTAAACATAACGGCGTGTACACAAGTTCTTATCTCTGCTCTAAACTAAATAGTTGGACAAATCGTGACTCAGATTGTTAAATTCCCACAGCACGTGCCGAGGTGTGTCCTCGTGTTTATTTTTTGTAGAGTTTTTTGCAGTACTTTGATCGAGTTAATTTTATTTGAGGCAGTTTAGGGCCTAAAAATACAGGCATAATTTAAGGCCTTTTACTGAATCAAATTAAATTAACTTATGTGCCTAAACTTTAGGCACGTGCAGCGTAGACGTATACTGAGGAGAGTGCAGTTTGAAAAAAATAGATAGAAGAAAATAAAAAAGTAGGTACCTACCTAAAGTTTTAATGAAAAAATATGTAGGTATAATTATCAGTCGTCTTGTACCCATGAACATAGTTGTAATTTATACTTACTTATCTATTTTGTACCAAAACATAATACAAGCTTTGATTTAGTTTGGGCCAAATGATGTGTCAAAAGTATCGGGTTATTCTAGTATTTTTTAAATACCAGTTTTACTCGGTATTTGTCAAAAAGGAAAACAAGAATTAAAAAAAAATCTAGTTTCTCCTTGAGTAAAAAGAAAAATTGAGAGAACTGGAATTCATTTATTCCAATCCAGTTTTCCCCCTTAATGATCTTCAGGGAGGACAACTGAAATAACCCAATATATCTAGTAACTAAGTATTACCTACATAAAACATATCCGGGACAAATGCCTACATATCGTACGAATCGAACCCGCATCTTTCTGCGTCGCAGCCGAACGTTTGCCCGCCGCGCCTTTGAAGCCGTCAAATCAAAAAGTTAGATCGTAAAGTTAAACCGGGTGTATTGTTTAATAGCTTAGCTCTTAGATTTAATTTCCAGACGTTTACCTAATTCTAAAGTAAAAGTAGGTCCTTACTAAGAATTGGACGAACTGCGTATAGAATCTTGACGAACCGCTTATTTGTACGAAGCGCGTATTGAACGAGAATCGTGTTGGACAAAACGCTTATTAGACGAAACGCGTTTAAAATGGGAATGAGAAAAGTTATAGCAATTTCAATGGAACTAGTATCCATGTTATTCTATGGCACAACAATAATTATTATATCTTTTTAAATTATCCAAATCGGACCATTACGTACGAAGTTGAAGTTGAAGTTCACTGAGTGACCGCCGCGGGTGCGTGACGTCACTCGCTCGGTCGCGGCCCGTTCCGTAGGCAGATATCAGTTTTTAGTGATTTACTCTGAAACTATAAGTTGTAGGAAAAAATTACAGAATCAGATAGACTCAGTTTTGAGAGACCCACCACATGAATTTTTTTTAAATAAAAAAAAATATTCATTCATAGATATGTGATGTAGGTACTCAAAATGATGTACTTACTCAAAATAACGACCAAGTTGAATGCAATTTTGACGACTATTCTCTATTCGCTACAGCCACTATAAATGTAGGAGCGAAGTTCCAATTAAATCTATAAATCCTCCCACGTTAAACTCTTTATAATTTAACGTTTATTGCAGAAACAAATGGAGATAATAATTGTTTTGAAGCAATTACACACCTGAATTACAACATCTGTGCACAACGGATTATTTTTCTGATCAAGTCCTTGTAATTATTAAAAGGTAGGCTAGCTAGGTATTATTAGGTCGTAAAATAAAATGGGAATCCACTCCCATTCGGAGTTTACAGCGGAATAACTTCAGAGGTCGTAAATGAAGGTATATTTTGTTATCATCATAACTATCAGAATAATTATGAACAGGTTTCTTGCCACACTTTATTAGTCTTGCACTAAACGAAAATAAACTTTATTAACCAAGAAAATTGCAATTAAAGAATAGAAACAAATTAGAACAAGTATTTACAATTGAAATAATTGAGCTAACGGCAGACTGTTGCAAACAATCTAAAAGCAGCGAAATCATTTTTTTTTTAAATTTGTTATGTTTGGATTACTTTTATTAAATTGTCGTATTGCACACTTATTGTAATGTTAGAAAATTGGCTATAGCTAAACTAAAAGTTTATAATTTTCTGGTAGGCAGGCACTAACTATACACCAGCCAAACTCGATATGAAATGTTTGTAAGCAAACCACGACAAAAAAAATTAAAACTCACTTTCTTGGCGTCGAGTAATACAAATTGTAAGCAAAATTTATTGAAGAAAGGATCTCAAATCAACAAGACGTAATGTAAATTGCGTATAAAGAACGCGTAAACAAAGTGACATTTATATGAGCTGTTTGTTTACAAACCTTGTAACACACTACACATAATTGTAACCAAATTTGGTTGGAATTATGTGTATAGGTTAATTATTATTCCACTTGCAAGTGAATTCTGTGTTAGTAAGAAAACCTAACAGTTCGCTTTACTGGATTGAAACTATACTAATGTTACGCTAAGAGCTCCACCTCCGTAAATGCCGTTAGAATAGAACCCGGTTCTACCAGTTCGAATCCATATCATCTCATTGCAAAACATTACGATACTTGCGTAATCAGGATTAACTATCGCGCTAACATCATCGAAAGAGCGATGGATCCCGCCCACGGTATCAAAACTCGATTCTGAGTGAGGTCTGGTCGCACTGGCAGAGATTGACTAGTTTTGAACCCTATGTCAATTAGATTAAAGTTCTTCTCGTGTTTATCAATTGGAAAAAGACTGAGGAAATGATCGCAATGATCGTGAGGAAATTCTTCTTCGAATCCATTAGGAAATTGAATACCCAAATGATATGCGTTTTCACCTCCGAATACACAACATTTTTTAAGAACAGTGGCTTAGTCTTTGCCCTGAATATCGTCTGCCATTCAGTTTTTTTTTATAGGCACAGGATAGGTAACCTATATCACTTGGTTCCATTTTGTCGCGAATACTTTGTAGCGAATACGAGTAAATGAAAATGTTACAAACATTTGCATTTACTCGAATTCGCTACTTTTTGACATTCTTATTTATCATGAACACTAAAACGCCTGTATCACAAAAAATCTAATACAATAAATATAATAAAAATAAATGTAAATACTAAAATGATAATAAAGATATGAAAATAAATGTAAGTCCTAATTTATGAAAGTCCAGACTCATAATTTTCCAGACCTATACGAGACACAAAATGTCCTAATCAAAATTTCCTAGATGCAAAACAGCCCATCCTACTTAACTAGATAAAATCAACTAAGCCACATCGAGTAGGTACAGAACTCAAGTTGTTGTACCGGCTCACAGAAAGCCGCTTGCCTTCACCGCTGCAACCATAATATCCCGCTTTTCTTTTTGCACGTGCAACGCAAGGACGTCTTGCATTCTTGCATTTGATTCATCAAGTTTTTTGAAACTTTGCCATTCATATTCATTTAAAACAGGATAGGCACAGCCGGAACTCGTTCAGGAGTTAAAGGTGGATCTCAACTGGGCAGATTCTTTGTTAATTGGACGGACGGCACAGCTGTTTCTTTTTATGGTTCTCAGCATCATTTCAAGTTTGGATCATTCTCTGTATGTTCCTTTCACTGTTTTCATTCATACATAGGTAGGAGACTCAATTAAAATGAGACCACACTGAGACCGTTTCGATGTCTGTCATTTAAAACGATAAGAATCAAAAGCCCATCACTAGACACTATTTTTTTGTGGGAGCCTTAACTGGGAATAAAATAGGTGCCGTAAATTTGGTCCCCTCAAAATCGGTGCTTATAGGGGAATAATTCAGATTTTGTACTATCGAATATAGAATTTGGCTATCTAATCGCATTATCCCTGTCGACTTTAGATGACAAAATGGAAAGTATTATATCAAACAACCCATGCAGCATGAATTTTAGGTTTATTTTAAGCTATGAAAGGTCTTTTGTGACACAGAATGAAGCTCCCAGTCTATTAGCACGTACATGATGAGTCAATTGACAGTCTTTAGAACTATTTTGAGAACAAGTAGCTTCCGGGAATACAGTATCAAATTGTTGTTAAATTTCGCAGCTTGACGCTAAATGTCATACGAAAGGTGTTTAAAATATTTATGAAGTGCCAAGTGTAGATAAATATAATTTTTATTAGTGTGAAGATCGATGATAAGATTTTTATCCTACTTCGAAAAAAGGATCTATATTCGGCTGTATGTACGTTTTTTAACTTTTTATGTATGTTCGTTGATTTTTCCGCCAATTATGGACTGTGAAAATTCTTTCGCTATTGTAACTAGAGAGAATGTTCTTGAGGTAGTCCTATAAAAATGTTATTCCCTCCGGAATAATAATATAGTAAGTATTTATCCCGCGAAACTTCAAAAAAAATTTAAAATTAAGGGATCCAAAGTCGGTTTTCAGCTTTTTCAAAACAAAAAAAAATATATTTAAAGTTAAGTATTTACAATTTCCATTACAAGATATTCTAATAATCAATTAATAGGTACAAGGTGAATGGTATGCAGAAATCCATAAAACTAAATAGGTAGTAGGTAGGTTTGCAAATTGCTAAAGGGATATAAATTTAAAGTGTCAGATGTAAATGATACTCACCGTTCTGATAAGTTAATTAAACTGAGACACGTTTCATAAGGACATTATCTTCATCTTAAACAAAAACTGGTTGTTAGGAAATTGTTAGTAAATGGACAACAATGGTCAGTTAAGTTTGTAAGCAAAACGAGTCAAGCAGAGCATTAGGTTACCAAAATGTTGTGTAATTTTAAGCCTGAATTTTAAAGTTTATTGATATTCTTCTTGTGGACATAGCTTTTAATAATAGGTGAGAATTCACGGTTATATATTGCGTTTATTTAGATAGAGAAAAAAATGTAAATCCATCCATACCACAGACATACCTAAATCGTCTATAAAGACGGAACAAGGCGGATGATGATGATTATTTAGATATTTTCCAGGCCCCGTACTCTTAAAAACTAAATCGAAGTTTCTGATTCGCTTTCGTGCAAACGCTAATCATATGCAACGACATACGAGTTGGTTTTGCACGACAACGAAAACGAAACTTCGATTTTCCTTTTCCGAGTAGGCACCCAGAACTTTCGGCAGGTTTACCCGATGATGCGACAACGTAACGGATCGGATTTTTTTTTTATAAATAAAAGACATTTTTGCGATGCATAATGGTCGACGAGTACTATATTGAAAGAGCACAAATGATGAATGAATGGTGTAACAGATAAAAAAATTAATTGATGTGCTGCAGTGTCGAATAAATCTTATATCTATATATAATTTAGAACAAATGACCGTAATTCCTTTCCGTAAATTTATGTTAAAAAAAATGACTAGCCGCAGTCACAAAATTGTTTTCACTGAAATATTTAATTAACTACGCTCTACCGCGACTAATAACATAATGTACCTTACTACACTTGCGTGCAAAAGCTAGTTATGGACAAGATTTTCTCATCGTCTGATCGCAGAGCAATGTAGAAATGAGGCAAGCTATAGATAGGTGCAGTTAATCAATTGAAATATTTGCCACCTTGTATAGAGAGGACAAAAAATATCCAAGAAGTTTATTATTGCATTGCAGTAACCAAACGTAGCATTTGGTAAGAACAATTATCAAAATTAGAATTCGTGAAGGAAAACTGAAGTATATCAAATAAGAATGCAGAAATATATTAACATAGAACCCGGTGAAAGGAAAGAACCCACAGGAAAAATAAAAAAAAAAAACAAGTTGTGTTTTGCAAAAAAAAACGAAAATTTACTTTTTTCAACCGCAATATAGTTACTGCTGTTCCAGACATCAACGTCCAAACGAATAGGGTAGGTGTCCAAAATATCGTTCTATTTAGTCCGTCAGGTAGGTCACAATTTTTTTCTTTTGTTATTCAAACAAAAAATGACAAAAATAAAGGGCGTCGAAGTGGGAGTGCAGGATAGTGACGTCACACCTTGCTAAAAAGTGTCGCAAGGTATGACGTCACGCGGGACTTTATCTGGCTATATCATCATCATTTTTTGTTTAGTCGACAAAAAAAGTACATTTCCAATAACATCTGATAATCTAACTGACGCACTAATTAGATTTTTTTACGACACTAGCCTATTTTGGATGTGGGTAAAATATAGTAAGGACGAAGAAAAAGCTTTCGAGCAAAACCTTTCGCTGAGCTATTGCCTTTTTGACAGGCTGCAGCACATACACAATTTCTAAAAAAATGTACCTCCTTCTTAAATTTTTCACTATTATTAATTATCCTCAAGTTTTTTACCATCAAAAAACTAATATTCTCTGTGTTATGTTAAGATGTGCCTTAATTATTTTAATCGTTTTGTATTATGTGCTGCAGTGTCAAATAAATATTTTATCTATCTATCTAAGAAAAAATTTCCCACCCTGTATATTTTTTGCTATTTTGCTTTGGTCATCTCGTGATCCGTTCAAATCCAAGAACAAAACTAGACCAGTCTCCAAAATAATCGACTCGGTTACTTGAGCTTATGGCGCAATTGGTAGCACGTTCCCGTAATAAGGAATATAGCGGGTTCAAGTCTTGTCTAGATCGTTAATTTTTGGGATTTAATTTAAATTCTCAGAGGTTTCTCTAAGTCAAAGACTACAAATTCAGGAGATCCGGGTAGCAAATTCAAAAGCCCAGGAACGCAAAGTGGATTGTAAGCTTTATGTAATAAATATCTAGTGGTTACACCCGTTGCTTTGAAACCGAGAGTGGGCAAGTAATAAGGAAGTGGTCTTAAACAGTAGCAGTATGGCCGAGGAACGGTTCGAAGTAATTTTGTTATTAAGCACATAGATACAATACGACTTATGCCAGTCATAATTTGATGTAAGTAAATTTAAAGGCTCATAAGAAGTGGGTGTCAGCGAGATGATGATAATTCTGATTTACGTTTCGTTTCACTCGGCAAACGTAGTGTAGGACGCCCTCCGGCCAGGTGGGATAACGATCTGCGAAATACTGCAGGCAGATGCTGGATGCGGCAAGCCGAAAACAGGGTGCTATAGCGCTCTTTAGGTTAGGCCTATGTCCAGCAGTGGACTAACTAGGCTGATGATGATGATGAAGTTTCGTTTATGCTTCCGATAATTTGGTTCTTAGGAAACCAAACTTCTCACGTGATCTGGTCTCTTTTGATCTCATTCCAAATAAAATGATCTGAGTTCAAAGGTAAGCTATGACAAAACTCTTAACGAATGGTGTCTAATCCAAAGCTTAACCATTATAAAATACCAAGCAGTTTAATTACCTGAATAGTTGTGTACAAAATATGGCTCTAGAAATGTAGAAATTGAGACAGTTAAGAATAAATTCCAGTTAAAACTCTTGGTAAGTTCATGCTAATGAGAAACAAGCCATTACAAGCAGGTATACACTTAGATGAAGAGATAATCTTAATGCTTCATTTAATTCCCAGCTGGACAGCAATACCATAAACAATTTCTCAAAATGACGTAATAACTCCAAGAAAATGTAGAAAGTTTACATGAGGCCCGCTGTGGAGTACAATGTAACAAAAATAAAACCATCTTCCGTAAATGGAGGTAACGCAATGCAATACAGGCTATCGTTGGCTGGCGGTCCTTTAATGGGCTGGCTACATGGTTGGAAATTTTGTAGAGCTAGATCATCCCGCGATTCGATCAAGGAAGTAACATTTTCTACACTAGGTTCAAAGATAACAATAATTTATGACATCTCATGATTTATGAATTTGTTTTGTTGGTTGTTCGAGATAGATACAAAGGCACCGACGTCATTAAGTTTGCCTCGCAGTACCAAATACATGCTAAAAAAGATGTTAAGGCAAAACGCAATTAAAAACAAAAATGGTAATTGTGAAAAATTCCACCAGAGAATGCATGACTTCGTGATATAAAAGAAAAAACTCAAATCAAACGGATGGCATCTCTGAGAACTTAATGATGTACTTAAAGACCAAAGCAAACGTGTGTGACCTATGAGTAGCTAGTATTGCCTTTACGCTGAGCCTATTATTAGCCCATTATATACATGACTTACTATACTATACTATACATGACGACCTCTGTAGCGCAGCGGGCGAAGGTCTGCCTGCGACGCAGGAGGTTGCGGGTTCGATTCCCGCCTCGGGACAAATGTTTGTACGATTGCAGACCTTTGTCCAGGGCGTTCTGGATGTTTTCTCTGTATAATAAGAAATATCTATCTATGTAGTGTATTGTATTAAGTATATCAGTTATCTAGTACCCATAACACAAGCTCTGCTTAGCTTGGGGCTAGATAATGCTGTGTGAATTGTCCAGCATTATTTATTATTTATTTATACATATGTCTTATAGGACGCTTCTGACTGGTATTGATATGGATCAGTTGAGCTACCTGTACATTGTTTGCGACAGTTTGCAGATCTCAATTGTTTCAATTGTAAATACGAGTTGTAATTTATTTCTATTCGTTGATTGTAATTTTCTTTTTAAATAAAGATTGTATCTTACCATCTTTTAAATTACGAAACTAGCAGTAAACTTCAGTGTTCATCAAACTGGCCTGACTGACTCCACCGTGTAGTTCAGTGCTTAAAGTGGCTAAGCCGCTTATGAAACGTGGGTACTACGGTTCCTACTTTTCTCATCGACAGTAATGCACATCGCAGGACGCTGCAAAATTGCTGTGTGCGTTCCCATAGACTTTTCAATGAATTTCTTTCATCCCGTGTTCCGCGTATGGTCAGCGATGCGAGATACAACCTATGACGGTAATGCCTATAAATTGCTCTTTACAATTATTATGGAGTATAATACGCTAAAGCACTTATTGTACAACGGGATCTCGTCATGATTAAAGCTTTTAGTGTTAATAACCTGACAGTTAAAGCATAACTTCCTGTCGATTCTACTTTGTATCTACTACGGAATTTAGGTGAAAAAATTAAAAGAAAATGAACACTGCCTATTTGCAATATTCAGACGAGCGCAAAGAATTCCAGGTACTCTTTTAAAGATATAAATAGCCTTTATTCACAAAGAAAATTATACTAGTATTTACAATTGAAATAATTGAGCTAACTGCAGACTGTTGCAAGCAGTCTACAGGTAGCTCAACTGATCCATATCAATACCAGTCGGAAGCGTCCCCAAGACGCTGGCTGCATTGCCACGCTGTATGGCAATGCTGAAACGCTGTGCCAGATACTCACCAGCTCTCGGGAAGGTAAAGATAATTTATTTGCAAAAATACGTGTTAACAAAGATTGTTAGAAATTTATGGCACATGTTTGACCAATTTATATCGTTTTGCAAAAAATATGAGAGTATGGCATTCAGATTTAAATTTAACAACTAACGATTGATGTACAAATTCACAGACTCAATACATAATCATCACAGACGGAATAGAAAATAAGAGAGTATTGATTATTATTACTTTTTTTGATGAATAAAAATAAAATTATAATACATCATTTAGAAATTCGTTAATAATGATAATAGCATTTTTCACATATTTTTTAATTTAGTCCTAAATAAGATTACATTTACGTAGGTAAGCAAGTAGATACCTCTTTAAAACAAAAAATAACAGATAAATACCTACACGCTAAGCATAATTGATTGCCATTCGGATATCAGTAAGCAAAAAGCTGGTTTTATACTACCCAGTTTTTTATAACATTGACTGTCTACTATGTAAATAGATATTGATTAATATCATCAAACAGAATGTCAATTTAAATTATAGACATAAAATTAAACATTGATTAATAATCTTAGAGATAGATGCTAAATTTGCGAGTTTGTAATGTAAACAGAACTATATGAGAAAAGGGTGACGATAATTAAAATAATTGGAGCGGAAGTATCCAGTGGGCTAAGAATTTTCACAATCCATTTCAGATCGTCAATTTATCTTACTCCCCCTGTCTGGGTGCACTAAAAATTGAGATCGCAATAATTGAGCGGTTATTCTTACACTGAACGAATTCGTCTGTGATAAATATAATATGTATATTATATTTATCACAGACGAATTCGTTCAATCAATGATCTTATACAGCTGACCCAGAGATGAACTATCCTTGAGTCTTAGTCTTGATATTCTTATTAGTGACCATGGATGCTCCATGTTGTTACTAAAATACAAATTAATCTCTGCAAGTAATGAGAACATTTAAAATAGACTGTTTTTAAGAGAACATTTAGTTTGTACTGTTTTTGTGTTTAAAACTGTCCTAGGTAAGCACCACTGCTCTGCTCTTATCCGCTCTTAATGGATTGGTATTCAATACTATGCATTTTCCAATCACTCATTCATGCTCGACAATACAATCATTAATTCTGTTCACTACCATTGAAATAACTTCCCGTTACGTAACAGTTAGACAACGTAAATCTCCAGAGGTACACTCACAACAAGTAAGGAGAGTAACATTAAATCCCCTCTTGGCTTTCAAGGGCAATTGACAATAGGGCATAATGGGAACGCTCGTTTTCAAATGAATTTTGTAAACTACTCAAGTAAATCTTGGCTTATCATCCCAGAACAGGGAATCCCGGGCCGGTTGTCACTCTTCATAGTCATCAAAAGTTGGAATGATTAGGTACCTATACTGGAGCTCTGCCAAAGTCTCGCAATATTTGAACTAGCTGCAAATACAAAGGTTATGCACAACCTTACTTCACCACGAATGGTAGCTTTGGTATTACAACACAATCGGCAGGCGGTAAATCAAAATAATGACCAATCGTCACTTTCCTTCATGCCATTTAAACACCTATTACGTTAGCAGGAAACTGTATTTTTGATGAGTGACCTTTCTAATGGGCATGCTGCACTAGTTTGTAGAAAGCGGTCTGTGGGCGACAGGAACTGACCTTTTCACTCGCCTCTGGCCCATATCTGAAGCATATCGTTCTAGCTGTGGAGTCGACGATGCCTTTCTTGCGACATTGCTTTGGTCTGAGACACGTTCCATGAAGGCTCAAAGAAGCTCAAGGCGTTGAAAACATAAAACCATAATTAGAATAAATAAGGCATGGAGTACCAACTCTGATGGGACGACCGCAACTGCTCTAGGGTGTAGTGACTAAGAAGAAAACCTTGGATAAGTTTGCTCTGCTGTTGAATAAAGCATAGCTGAATCCATTGAAAAATTCAGTATAAATTTAATATTGGGCTGCTTTACAGGGCAATCAAAAATCACAATCATAAACTAACAAGACACAATTGAACGTTTTACACTTTTTAGGAAACTTACCACAGGCCAAATTCTACCAAACGAATCGCATCACTATGACAATGATATCGTGTCAGAATCTCACTTTTATTTTACCTTAATTATAAGAAACTACAGAATATAGAGGGAAGCGAGATGCTGAGACAGGGACCTTTTTGGCCCCCTATGTAATCTTTTTTATTTCTATTATTTATGTGTGTCTGTGTTTGGGCCAAATAAATGGATTTTCTTTCTTTCTTTCTTTCTTCTAGATGAAACGATTCTATCAATCTTGCTGTGAAAATAGCACCTTACGCACTATCTACTAATTTATTACATCTAAGAACGATTCTGCGACTATACCCAAACATTGTCATAGAAAACCGATTGATTAGCAGAATCTGGTCCCAGCTATCAGACTTAATGCTACCATTATAACCCCGGTAGAACTCACATGACACGTCGCCATTTCACTTGATAAGCTCAGAGCTAGACTGCATACTGCAACTCCGAATCAGAAATGGAATGAGCGTACGTGCGGTGACTGATGTAATCCTAGGCTTAGCAGTTCTACGGCTGTTACGTTAGTTGTAAGAGATTTTGTCGCTTAGTTTGTAAGCTTTACCGATTGCGGTGCTCCCGACTTGATAATACTCTCTGTGAATTGTCCATAGAAAGTCTTCTGTTTTTTGATACAAGAGAAAGAGAGTCAAGTTTGTATTGGTCACCATGCCTGTCAACAGAATAGACAGATGACCCACCTAATGCTTGTGGAATAATCCTTATAAAAGAGTAACAATACCTTGCTGGGCCACACATAATAATCGAATAATTAATAGTAAAATAATAATCTAAAGCGTCTAAGATGCACTACCCTAAGCCTTTCTACTTCAACTATAGGTGCTATGCTTGTAATTTCAAACAGCAATGCAAAAAAAAGCACATTTTCCCAAGACGAGCTCATTTACAAGAAGGGACAAAAGTTGTATCAGTAGTTATGTGCACCAAAGATATAATGATTAGAATAGAATTCAGCGAATGTCAAAAGAAGCTTTCAAGAAGGAGATAGTAAAATCCTTCCATACAAGTATCGTCTCTGGTCATGATCTGCTCCAATTCCGCGACCCGGCAGCAATCTGCTACCATATTTTCAGCGATAACGGCCGATTACGTACAGTGTAGGCGTGATCATCGGTCACGTATTGGCCGGAGTTATAACCCAGGAATGGAATAAATCTAGCTCTCACTTGGTGTTGAACAAAACCGCCCACGTGTGAACACGTTTATGCTTTGTTTGTTCGGAAAGGGATAGTAGTGTTAATTATTTTCGGCAATTTTGTTTTGTGGTCACGAATGAGGGAAAACTAGACAGGAGAGCTGGTAATGACAGTTTTGGGCGTACTTGGTAACAAACAGGGATAAACGTTTTCAAAGACCAAAAAATCGTTTAGGGTACGTATAAGGATATTATATCGACATGATATATTGCGGTTACATTTTAGCCCAGAGTTGCAGAGTCGTCAAACAAAAGAATGATTTATCAGCCAGCCCCTAGATATGATACACCTATTCATAAAGCCGTTAGATAAGCAAGTTTGTTCCGGTGAAACTATTGTATGAGACCGCACCTTTTAGTGCTATGCAAACCTAGATGATGATATCAATAAGATTTATTTCGGTATTGTTGTACACAACATAAGTTTTCCTCACCTTGGGAGTTATTGCAGTTGCCATAATTGTACGAATTTTGCATTAAAATAGGCACAAATTCACCTCGAGGCGTAAATTTAAATCGAGTATTGTATTGTCGATATGAAATCCACTTTGAAACACAATGGTGCGATTTCAAATTTCGCTCTACAAGGCTGTGCGTGATATCTCTGAGCGACTCTCCCAAGTCAACCTAATTGCAGTAAGTAAAATGCGTATATTTTCAACAAACCTAAGGACATTTAGGTCCATCTACAAGAGATAGTATGGGCTAGGTTCAATTGGCGGCACTTATGTACGCAGGTGACCAACGCGGGAATGATAGCTGCGGTCTACGGGGTATTACAGGTGCCTATGTCAACCTCAACCTCAACAGCCTGTATTGGTCCACTACTGGACGCAGGCCTCCCCCTGATAAGCGCCTTATTGGCTTTATCACATGGGGGTAATGCCCATAATCCCCACTACTTATGTCAGATGGCAATGAAATTAGAAAACCAATTTGTCATTGAGCAAGTTATTACCTACCAGCCCAACAGTTTTCACGCCTGTAACTCTATGTAGGTTTCTGATGCAAGCGCCCAAATAAAGCATGTAATGAATTGAAATCCGTGTTCCTTTTTTGTCCGTTGCTTAAACGTTTATTCGAAAGTGATACCTGCACCGACGGGTGGGCTTGCCCCAACGCCCAAATGATCCAAAAGTGAATAAAAGCTTTTAAAGTATCTTTATCGCGATGACATAACATTTTGTGTTACCTATTGTTCGAGAAGTGTTACATGTGAATTTATGTTCGACTTAATTTGACGGAAAACCATATACGTAGAAAACAAAACCGTCGAGCGTGTAGGCTGGTGTAGATTCTAGGTCTTTTAGGTGTTCTTTGAAAGAAAATCTCGAAAATCGATCATCGATCGAAGAAAATCGATTAGCAGCTTTTTCCGATTTTTTTAGAGCATAATTATCTAGCCATCATTAAAAGTGTGTACGCAGCAGTGCTCTACTTTGAGTAAGTTGGTACTCTACCTAAGGTAGATAGAGTATTTGCTCCTTGAACTCTATGTTAAATGTTAATAAGTCAAAACAGGGAAGATAAAAATATGTAGGTAACAGAAAAATATACATCAACATGATTCGAAACACAAGAACACAATCAAAGCACAGGAATGTCACAATAAGATTCTATAAACGAAGTAACGCGCAGAATCGTATAAAAGTGGGTTTTATTACCAAAGTCGTAGAGGCTATTTAGGTGAGAATGTAAGGGGGTTTCCGTAGATGTTGTAGATTTCTTCCTCTGGATGGGGTGTCGTTGACTATCAAAGTATAATGTGCTCGTAAAGATGTGTGATGCGCCGACCCCCGCTGTGAGGGTATTTTACGACACCTGTTTTGTGGCCACACGTAAGGTTGTTCAGGGTGTATTTTACAGTAGGTAAGTTTGATTTCGCTACCTTTTGTTATGATCTCAGATACAAAAACTATCCATTTAGGTACCTTCTCATTTTATGAGATGAAAATAACCAACATTTAGCTCTGAATTCAAATGGAAGACTGTGAAAATGACAGAGTTGGTTTTACGAAGTTCACCTCACCTCACCTTAACAGCCTATATTTATTTTATTTTAGTTTATTTATTTTCAAAATTTTTGGAAAACTTACAGCTAGGTCTTAAGAATTGTTATTTACATAATACATGCCGGTACAGGCCAGCGCATGTGTGCTATCTCCACCTATATCGGTCCACTACTGGACGCAGGCCTCCTGATAAGCGCCTTATTGGCTTTTATCTCATGGGGGTAGTGCCCATAATCCCCACGCCGGGCATATGTACATACGGGCTCTTACGACACCCGCGAGAAGAGTTGGGGTGGTGCAAATTCTAAGCCAGCACGAACCTCCTAACGAGTATTACAATGAATCAAAATATTATTGTTACCTGACACAGCCTGAGACTTTCGCTTATTCCAGTTTTCCCCCATCTCTTGTTTATGTATAAATGGTAAGCGATCTCTGTGGCAAATAGAAACCCGAACTATCATTGAGCAATGTTTTATAAAACTCATAGGCTTTAATAACAGCTTCTGCAGAAAATTAAAAACATTTGCTGCAAATAAATAAGAACATGGTAATTGTAAGCTATAACTAAACCGCCGCCTAATTTAAGTCAGGTTATTTAAATTTTATGTCTAGAACTTAATTATACTAATTTTGAGTTTAAGAACTTCGGTGCTTTGTGGTTATGTTATGAAAAACATGCATGCTCATTCACATTTGATATGTTTTTATTATTCTTTTTTTTTTAATTCAGCCTATTTCGTCCCACTACTGGGCAAATACCTCCCCCGCACCCTTCCAAACTTTTCGGTCTTTTGCAGACTACCACTTATTACCATAATATTCATTTAAAAAAAATTATTTAATTGAATTTATATTATAATTTATTACCTATGTCATAATTCGTGATTCGTGATTCTGACCTGTAATACTTTTTACCGATAAATTGATTAATCTGATTATTCACTTGGTTCATCATAAATTAGATTCTATAAGTCCGCTGAAATTACCCGCCATTTCGTCTAGATGAGGACCACCGCAGGAGGAAGCGGGTTCGATTCACGACTCGGGACAAATGTTTGTGCGAGATATTTTTTCAATGTGTTCTGGAAGTTTTTCTTTGTATGATAAAAATATCTATCATGTAGTGTATTAAATTATGTAGGTATATCAGGTATCTAGAACCCATAACACAAGCTCTGCTTAGCTTATGGCTAGACAGATAATGCTGTGTGAATTGTCCAGCATTATTATTATTATTTCCCATGAAAATGATATTTTATTGGTTAAAAGTACACTACATAGGCTATGTTTTATTCCTGGTCAAGAACATCAAACATCTATGCAAAATTTATCCCGATCGATTCAGTCGTTATGGCGTGAAGAAGTAACAAACATCCATCCATCCATCCATCCATCTAAACATCCAAAGTTTCGCATTTATAACATTAGTGTGGTGTAAAGTATTTAGTGTGATTAGTTTTTTAATAGTGCTTGTTGTTTTTCAATTAATTAAATAGTTCATATCCTTAAAGGTATTTTATTACGGAACTGCGTTTTAAGTCAAGTTTTAATTGAGATAAGATTAAATTCTAGATTAATTTGTCTTCGACATTCTAGTTATAATCTGGATTAAACCAGTTTTAACTATGATTAGGTTTCTATTTATCGAAAGGTATTGATATTTTAACTGGAACTTAGTTACTGATGACAAGTAAAGTAACAAAGTAATTAACTGTGGTATGTTCTTGTATTACTTAAAAGCCTCTAAGTAGGTACAGTCAGTCAATATAAAGTTATCACTTTTATATTACTCGACACTTTTCAAACAAAAGTCGGTACGCACACATTTTTCGTATATTCTAGTCTTCGTGCTTATCAGAATGCGGTTTATAATTTATCACAATAACTATAAACTTACTGTTTAATTACATTGAAAACTTGAGAGTGTGTACATATTTTCGCAGCTGACTGTACTGTACCTATGTTAGAAAACAAGAGATTAAGGCGCATACCCGATCCAAATCGTTGATAAACGAAGGAATTTTCCAAAATCTAACTCACAGTTTGTGATATCTATCATAAGTTTATTTTTAATGCCTCTGTAAAAGTTTTATTTTGTATAGGCTCTTTATGTTCACCATCGTGGCCAAAAAGAGCAACTTCGCTGCGTTTGCGCTGATTCGGGTCGGCTCTTTCACCTTTTCTCGCCAAATGAGATTGCCTACAAAATGTAGCTAAAAACCATAATATGGTTTTTGATAGGAGTTCTGTCGAGTTTTTAAAACCTCATTTTTCAAAATAGCTTTAACCGTTTTGATGCTTGCGAACTTGAAGGCTGTTTAAAATATAAGTAGCCATAGGAGACTATAAAAGTAAAAGCTCTATTTTTAGTTTTATTGAAACTAGTAAAATACTAAGGCAATATGCGAGAGCCTTAGAATATGTCTATAAAGAATTTTTATAGCACGGTGCAAGTAACGTGTCTATGTTTACTATTATTTGAGAAATTTGTTGTGCCTAGATAAAATTTATTTAATATTATAAACCGGGTTATTGGAAATTGGGCCAGATCCTTTTAGGAGTGATGGAGGAGGCCATTTGTAACTATTTTGACCCCATATTGTGTAATACAAAAGTGAACCACTTTTGAGATATTCGCAAATTCATTATTTTTTGGGGATACTCCGTTTTACGTCTTCAATCTACACTTCCATCACACTAATATTATAAATGCGAAAGTTTGGATGGATGTATAGATGGATGGATGTTTGTTACGTCTTCACGCCAAAACTACTGAACAGATTGAGCTGAAATTTTGCACCGGTGTAGCTCTATGCCTGGAATCAAACATAGGCTAATTTTTATCCCATAAATCAGTTCCCATGGGATAGAAATTACCTTTGAACGTTTCCGTAGAAATAACGCGTGCGAAGCCGAGGGCAGAAGCTAGTAATATTATAAAGAGGAGAGATTTGATTGCTTGTATTGAAAAGGCTCCGAAACTACTGGAACGATTTGAAAAATTCTTTTACCATTAGAAGCCCACATTATTCTTTATGAACATAGGCTACTTTTTACCGCGGGAAAATGCTTCATTCCTACGGGAAAACGGGTAATAGGACAACGGTTTGTTAGAATGCAGCTAGTAATTTATAAAAAAATTGATCATCCCATTTAAATTTTAGTGACAGGCTTATATAGCTTAAAGTTTTATTCTGAATAACCAGCAACAAAAACGTATGAATCAGTATCCATATGGAATCTAAAGGACATGTTTTTAAAAATAGAGTATTTTTTTGTAAATTGTTTTCAAAACCCTTAATTTTTATAGAAATAACCAAGTGAATTTGATCGGCATGTTATTTAAAAAAATCTACACATCGTTAACTATCCAACGAGGTATAAATAAATGAATTGTTGTTAATTTTGTGAGAAAAGAAATAAAATTTTAGCTAAACTTAAAGGGAAACAGGGGGAAACAGAAAGTGACGTGCGGTAGCTTTAGCGCCGTGTTATTTATATTTTTGTTTATTTTAATTGTGTATATTTTTAAACTCTGTTATTTTTCTTATATATGGGTTTTTTGCCTAAAATATAAGTTTTTTTTTACTATTATTACGATCTAAACACCTTTTAAGGCCTCTTACAATATCGACATGGGTGGAAAGAATAGGGTCTATATTACTTGTATTTTCCAGAATAGCCACGGCTATTCTTCGGGATATAAGATATCTACAAAACCTTCCGGTAAGGGTGGTGTTCTTCACACTAACATTATAAATGTGAAAGTTTGGATGGAAGGATGTATAGATGGATGGATGTTTATTACCTCTTCACGCCAAAACTACTGAACGGATCGGGCTGAAATTTTGTAAACAGATAATTATAATCCTGGAATCAAACATGGGGCTACTTTTTATTCCATAAATCAGTTCCCATGGGATAGAAATCACCTTTTAACGTTTCCAGACAGACAACGCGTGCGAAGCCGCGGGCGGCAGCTAGTTGAAAGATAAATTGGAAAATTAGCAGCTTTGTCGGTTAATTTATTGTAAGAAAACTTCCGTCAAATACGTAAATTAAGTATGTAGGTACCCAATTGGCCGATTATCGTGCCTACGTAAAAGTTCAGCCTACACCGCCATCCAAATATTCGGTAACAAATAATAAAGGTTATAAATAGCGGTTTCAATTTGTAGTAAGCTCATTGTGTCCGGGTTTCGTAACGAAACGTTATCCTGATTAATGTTTTTCTATTTACGCAACAATCTCTGTACATTAAGGTTCACTTTCCCCTGCAGATCGTGGTATCATGCTCTAAGTGCGACTTAAACTTGTTTTCCATCAATCAACGTTACGTGGCTTATGATTTCGTTTTATTTATAGTCTTGTTCATATCAATTTAAGGATGAATATGAATCTGTGTACGTATTGGCCGAGGCGAAAGAATCGAGCGAGAAAATGTCTTAAGCTATAGGTACATTAATCCAACGCCGCTTGGTAGCGGGTAGTTTCGTGGTAAATGTGCATTCAAATCATATAATAATAATAAATAATACTGGACAATCCACACATGTTGTGTGGATTGTCCAGCATTATTTATTTATTTATTTTACAGTGACAAAATGGCTTTCCCCAATTTTCAAACGAGTGGCCCGCGAGCTGTCTTGAGATGACATACAGCTCGCGTGCCACTCGTCAATGCCGTCAATATGAAATGCATCTAAATGTTACGAGTTAAAGCCTATACTTAAATGCACATTTTTGTGCTGTGCGATACCGATGCGCCCCTGATTTGCTACTACCAGTAACAGGCAACTAAGATAACCTACCACAGGAACGGCAGAAGCTTCCTTCTGAGTATTTTTAATATCTCCAAGCGATCACATTCGTGATTTGTCTAACTGAGGTTTGAGATGACGATGTTATCGAGACGTGATCGTGAAGGCTCGATAATTAGAGTTAACTATAGGTAAAACTTATATTACCACACCAACCTCCTGTAAAAACATGTGATCTTGGTCGGCAGGTAGAAAATGCCTCGGCATTAAGCCCACCCTTTGTACCTCTGGGCAATAAAGTTTTAAATAAAATAATAATAAATTCAGCGCCTTGGTATAGCGGACTCGGGGGTCAGATACGAGAAAGAGTGAGGCATATCCAGTAAAATAAGCACAGGGATCGTTGTCTAGCGTAGAGTACACGAAAATGACATTACATCGTCAAACATTGTGTACATCCATTATGAATGTAAGCAGGTTAACTACGAACCTAGTTTGTGTTGGAAGAACACCAACTTTACATCCCCTCAATGCGCGCAAGGACGCAATACAGGCGCGACGCGGACCGCATTCACCCTGATGACGTCCCTCGTTATGGGATGAAACGTTGGTGTTCTTCCAACACAAACTAGGTTCGTAGTTAACCGCTTACATTCATAATGAATTCGTCAAACTACGAAAGTTTTTATAGTAAAAATTGTGTACATCATTGAAGTTGATGCAATAAATTTCAGACAGTTTACGCATTCGAAGACGATGCGATGTAATTTTTCTCCATTCTACATAATAATATCCAGACAACAATTATTGTGTTTCCTACTGGTACGAGAAAGAGAGAGTAGCTACCTGTAGACTGTATAAAATCTGTAGAAAGTACAGATAACGCCAAAAATAACTGTCCAGCACAAAGTTACTAAGGTAGGTTATTTAATTATCTAGTAAAACAATCAACGCAGTGTACTTTTATCTCTTCTAAATCTCTTTAGGAGGAAATGGCCTGCCTTATTTGTGTACAGTTTAACACAACACAAAGATTCAATTTACAAGGTACCTAGTCTTAACTTATTCAATAAGTACTAGCTGCGCCCCGCGCCTTCACCCGCGTGGAACTTTATGATTCCAACTTTCTTAATTTTTTGCTCTTCTGGCAATAACAAACAAAACCAAAAAAGATTTAGCAAAATTGGTGCAGCCGTTCACGCGTGATGCCGTGACCAAGGGAAAAAGGGATTCATTTTTATACATATATGCAGTCCCACGGCCATGCCACATGGAGGAAAAGTATATAATAAATATTGTAGATAGATAATTTTACTGAAAGAGGACTTAATTTTTATTTTAAAAAACAATTTATACTGCATTCAAATATTTTTAAATAATCGCCAGTGTGAACCGAAATTGAAACTGCCAAATTGTAAAATTAAACACCTGCAATTTAACGATACCTTTGAATAAAGTAGATATAAATTGTTATTAAAATCAAAAAGAAGTCTTATTTCAGTAAAATTTTCTATCTAAAACATTTAATATACTTTCCCTCCATGTGGCATGACCGTGGGACGCCCTGTGTAGATAAATAAGATGTATCTTAATATTACTTAATATTACTAGTTAAGGCCCATATTTAATGCAAATTTTTGTAGTGCGTTTGTGTTGCGGTACAGATCTGCGACAACCTTTTGTTGTTCTGAGTCTGAGTAAAGCTCTGCCGTGAAAATGTACTATTCAATCAACATCGTTAAGTCAACATTTAATGAACATTCGTTATCTATTAGGCGTGAGAGTGTAGTTTTATCTGAATTTGCATAGTTTTACAATTACTCGCTGCATTCTTTCCACATCTTGATTTCAATGAAGTAACGGAACGCAAGAGAATGCTCAACCCTAGTTTAGCATTTGTTACTTATGGGAATGAAGAGATCAGCGTTCGTGAAGTTTTTTACACCAGAGAAAGAAAGTATCCACTAGATAGTTCTGGGTATATATATTATGATTAAAAATATGTATCTGTGTAATGTATTGTATTAAGTATGTCAGTCATCTAGTTCCCATAACAAAAGCTCTGCTTAGCTTGGGATTAGATTCCAGTATTATTTATTTATTATTATAATTCTCTACTTTGGTATGCCTTCACTGACGGTCTTATGCCAGCCAGATCCGACTCTCAATCTATAAAATACTGTAATTCCAGGATAAAATAAATAAATAAATAATGCCGGACAATTCACACAGCATTATCTAGCCCCAAGGTAAGCAGAGCTTGTGTTATGGGTACTAGATAACTGTTATACATAATACAATACACTACATAGATAGATATTTTTATTATACAGAACACCCTGAACAAATATCTGCAGATCGTACAAATATTTGTCCCGAGGCGTGAATCGAACCCGCAACCTCCTGCGTCGCAGGCGGACCTTCGCCCACCGCGCCACAGAGGTCGTCAATAAATAAAAACAAATAACAAAAAAAAATATAAGAAAACTTAGATTCTCCTCACCTCACCTCACCTCATTAGCCTATATTGGTTCACTGCTGAACGCAGGCCTCCCCCTGGTAAGCACCTTATTATCTGTTATCTCTCTGGGGGTAATGCCCGTTATCCCCACGTTGGGCATGTGGGGAACGCAGTTCGGTAGCGTTCACAGCAGGTGGTAGAATTGTTAATTCCCTAAGCCGGCACCACACGGCTAGATTCTAGTATGATTGTAAATTGTTCCCATAATCCCCAACCCGCATGCCCAGCGTGGGGATTATGGGCACTACCCCTCCTGGGACAGAAAGTCAATAAGGCTTATCAGGGGGAGGCCTGCGTCCAGCAGTGGACAAATAGATAAAGGCTGCTCAGGTGAGGTTGAGGTGTAAATTGGCCCATTATGAGTTATTCATTGCTGTATTGTGGAAATTAACATTACCCACGCCAAATGAGTCACTATTAGCGATTAGGTCTTAAGGGTAGTTCCACACTTTCAATTAGAATTAACCTTGGTAATATAATTTAAGACAAAATAAAAATAATTTTATTCATCACAAATATCAACAGGTATTCTAGCAAGTAGCAACCTACCTTCCAACTCCTATTATTATTTACATTTTACATGCGACTAGATCAATCATATTTATGCAATAAAATTAAACTTGAAATTGATTAATTCTTGTAGATCATTATGTAAATTAGAAGCAATTTTAATGTCAACATAATAAGTATTATTTCATAATTCATTGATGGCGGCCGTAGCGTAGTAGCTCAATGATTTCTAAACCTCTCTAGATGCTGCGGGTTCCGTTCCCGCCGCGAACAGAATTATTTGCGTCTATTTTTTGAAGAATTTTTATGAAGATCTTAATAATTATGGTTAATAGCTATTTATTTATACGCTGACACAAAATCGATCGTCCGAATAATTGCACTACAAACAAGCTTAGGGTAAGCATTGTTGCATTCGTCCATTGCCCGTGGTCTACCTGTGTGGCTCACCTTGCAAAAAATATTTTTACGTTGTCCACCAGAAATATCTTTTGGCCGAGATAGAGATAAACCATTCTAAAATTGCACGCCCCTTTTACTATAAAACTATCGTAGTTTGACGAATTCAGTACGGATGTAAGGTATGAAATGTTGGTATTCTTCCAACACAAATAAGGTTCGTAGTTAACCCGCTTACATCCGTAATGAATGCACGCCTCCTCCACAAAACGTCATAGGTACCTTCACTCGGCGTGCATTTTAGAATGGTTTATTTCACCTGCGTCGGTGGACGAAAGGAAAAAAACGTTATCCAGAAACTCCGATTGTATCTTTTAGCCGTGGTGATGATGATGATGTCGATGATGATCGCTGTTTGGTGCCGGCTTAGAATTTGCACCACCCTAACTCTTCGTGTCGTAATAAGAGGCGACTAAGGGATATCCACCGGAGGCGGGCAGCAGCGCCCCCTGCAGAACAATTTTACCATCGAACTGCGATCCCCAACCCGTTTGCCCAGCGTGGGGATTATGGCCATTACCCCCATGAGATAAGTCGCTTATCAGGGGGAGGCCTGCGTCCAGCAGTGGACCATTATAGGCTGTTGAGGCGAGATGAGGATGATGATGATGATAATAGAATTACCTATGTGCTAGTTTTACCTAAGTAGATACCCACAGACACTTTAATATGACCTTCACGTGTTAACTATCATAATGTCATTGTCACGGTATCGAAAAATATAATTACATACATACATGTGATTGTAAAATCAAAATGATTTTAATGTTTTATGGTCATAAAAGTAATTTATGTGATTGATAAAAAGATAATTTATAATGCTATATCAACCTGTCACTATTATAATTTATTGATGTAATAATAAATAATAAGTTTTAATAATAAATAGAACCCATAATAGAAATTATTCGTTTATGAACTCAAAGCTAAGCTTTGGTTACATGTCAAAGCTTGATAAGCTATTTCTAATCCTTATAGCGTAAGTGTTTCATTCAGGTTATTCGAAAATTTACTTCAACTTAAACATTGACCCCCTCGGGGTCCAGAAGTACCCCTTTTCCGCTTACTACACATGGTACGTGGCAACTTGTTTAGTAAAATATTTTTTCGCAAGAAAAACAGTTGAAACTAATGTAAACCAAAGCGAGCATGTTTTGCATGTTAGAAGAAAGTTTTAATTATAGTGACCTAAATACTTAACACCACTAACCTCATAAAGTGTATAATAAACTTAGGCTAGGTGATTTACAGTAAGTTTAGTAAGAGCCAGAGCAGATTTTAATACTATTTCTGTTACGTAAAGTAGGCTGTGTTGCTTTTTGGGGCAGCGGAAATGAGGTAGGTAGTGATTTGTTGTACTTACAAGGCGTTCACTAGGTAGTATTTTTAAAGTTTGCTGCGTACAATTTGATTAATTAATAACGGGATATTTAACATGATTTCTAATTTTTCTGTGCATACTCCATGGAATTCAATTGCCGAAATAGTGGGTAACTCGAAACAACGCAAATCATGATAGCTTAAAAACAATTATTATTATTACCTAGGTATTTTGTCAAATTGCTTTTTTATGCCACTTGTTGAAAAATATAGGAAGAATCGAGGACCCAAGACTTAAAAAATACTGTCTTACATTGATTTCATATCTGTTATAAATCTCTGCTATAATTTAGCCTGTTCGTTCATTTTCGTGCAATAATTATTATTTCAATTGAACGCTCAAAATGGAAAAGTTCTGAAATCACTCCTCCACTTTATATTGAAGTTGACATTGACTCCTAGGTATTTTTATTTAATGAAAAAACGGGAAACAGTTTGTTAAGATATGTTGTGTTGTGCGCTATTAAATAAAACGTCAAGTGTGAGACTCTCGCACTAAGGGTTCTGTAAGACCTTTTGTGTATAGGTACCACCCTGTAGGTTTTGGTCAATGGCGAGTATCAAAAAAATTTTTTTTGTGGATGAACTACAAATTTACGGTTTCTGTATTTTTCCCTTATTTGTGCTATAAGACCTTGCTTCATACTAAATTTCATGATTCTAGGTCAACGGAAAGTACCCTATAGGTTTTGGTCTATAGCAGGAACCAAAAGTTTTTAAACCCTAAAAAACTTTGAGATAATTTGCCACAAAAAAGTTCTTGTTTTTTATAGAAATAAATTTGGATTTGGTTGGATTAAAAGCAAATTATTAACTTTTTCTTAGATTTGTCGCTAAACTACCTACTAGGTAGACTGATTACTTGTTGAACGCAGAAAATGTAATAAATCTGAAAATATTTGAATTTCCCGCGCGACCGGTAAGGATCCGCCTGTACGTCCGTGTAGCTGTAGCCTTGGTTGACCTTTGTCAGTTTTAATTGGAGTCAAATTGGATGAAATAACGGTTGCCATTTGACATTTAGAATCGTGTGAGATACCTGGTCCCCGCCGTATCCATCAATGTGAGGAATCAGTGGTCCTTCTGCGGGCTACTTTGTTGTCATGAGAATTTTGTTTCCTTAGTATTACTGCTGTTTTTTTTTTGCAATCCCATGCAAAACCTGACTCAGATTTTAAATTTAACTGTCAAAAATAACATCAAAAAATATTTTACGAAAAGTTAGGTACTTTCTCTCGTTAGGTACAAGAATAAACTTCTTATTTTTTTGAAATCGTCGCCTCATTCTAGACTATTTTTTTTTTCAAAACTTGCTGGATTATTTTCTAACACAACAATATTATATGCCTGAGACATGATCAATATGATCATGGATGAAATTCACATATAAACCAGCACAACATACAAACCAGATAATACCTAAACCTTCATCGTACAGTACCTTTAATCAATCGGCTGTCTTGAGAAATTTGTCAGAAGAATACCTCCCACAAAGTTTTGTAGTCTATGCCAATAAAATACGTATCAATTTGCAATCTATGGCGTGAGAGAGTCCAGCTCATGCCAACAATTAGCCGTATCCATCAGCAAAAGTGATCCGTCTTGGCCGCGATACCTTCGTTACCATGGTAACTGAGGACCACACACGACTGACCGGCACTTGGCACGAATGCAAATGAAGCCCTTCGGTTATTCACTCCGCTGTGAATATTTTAAGCCTCCTGTGATTTTTCGTTAGATACTCGATACCTATTAACTGTCTGTGATGAAAAGCATTGAGCATTGTCTACTTTTAAAAAGTATTAAACGGTTAAAAACATTAAAAGAATTAACTTCCTGGGCGGATTCGGTCATTGACTGTGGATTGTATCATGTAGAGTTTGTGCAAACAATTTCTGACGTTGATTATAATGATGGTGAAGATAAAGTACATAAAATCGTATGTACAGTCAGCTGCACAGACATGTATACACTTCCAAGGTTTAACTTTTATTTTACTCGGAACTTTTTAAATAAAAGGACATGCACACGTTTTTCGTACAAAGTAGTCATCGTACTTCATCAGAAAACGGTACATAAATTATCACAATTACTATACACTTACTATTTAGTCAAATTGAAAACTTGGGAGTGTATACATATTTTTGCAGCCGACTGTACTTTATCTTCACCATCATTATAATCAACGTATAGGTCAACAATGTTTTTGGGTCAGACACGGTTGTTCTATTTTGATTACTGTTTACGAATTTTCAAACATTCATGTAGCAAGGAGCTTTTCGGATTTAGCGCTCCCACCCTAATGAGCTCTAAGAATGTTCTAGATTTCCAGCAAAATCAAAGCAAAGTCGTTATTGTGGTCCATACAAGCACGTATTTCAATCCATTGATGAATACAGTTAAAATTCAATTTACGCGACCAAGGAAACACTGAATGAAGTAAACGTAAACCGCTATGTAATTCTATTTTACGTTTTGCTCAAGTTATAGGTGCTATTAATCTTGAGTTCCTTGTTTTGCATCTCGGCATGTCAAAATCCATGGATACTTGACACCGTACTGTTAGTAGACGGTTCGCTCGTGACTGGTGTTGCTAGTGTCGATTTCTGTCTGTGAGTTATGGTTTTGTTCTTTCCGTTTCAAAAGGCTTGAGGAAGTGTGATAGATTATGAATGGTTTTGTATAGAAACATTTGTTTGAGTTTGGATTAGGAAAGAGCAAAAACCAAACCCAAAACAGCTAAGCTGCTGGATGCGGCAAGTTGATGACAAGGCGCCAGTGGATGTCGATGGCAGTGGACCAGCTGTGGCAAACGCATTCACTGCATAAAGAGGCGCGCCGCAGTAAGGCAAGGCAAAGTGCCATGCAAGTGCCAATGATGATCAGGTCCTCAAAGCTTTTGTCCTGTTTTTTTGCAACGCCCTCAAAACTTCATAGATAAACTTCTAAAGTTTCAGCACTTACCAGTTCAATCTGGTTTGCGTATGAAAAACCAAACTGACTTATTCACAAAATATTCATGCAAATGTATAGCCGAATGCATTTCCATGCAATCTATGATGCAAAATAGATCAGTTATAACACGAGCCAATATGTCATGCAGAATCAGATACAATAACGGTCGCAGTCAGTACAGGCAGATAAATCTCACAGCTAGTGAATTGTTAGCGGGGATTGTAGAGCTCTTCAATCAAGGGGGTTTTAATTCATGAAATTTCTTCGTGGAAATCTCGCTGAAATATTTTGAATAGTGAATTTGGCTGGTAAATAATTTGACTTAAATTAATACAAGGTTTCGTTCGGATTGGAAACATAAATAAGTAGGTACCTACTTATTTGAAGCTGCGTAACAATATCACGTTTTTAAGGGGTGTTTGGCGCACAGTAGACAGATTTCTTCACTGTGAAATACACAAAATAAGCAAATTAGTAAAATTAGTAAAATGTTTTCATGGCATGCCGCATACCGTTAGAAACTAGAAAAGTTTTTTAAAGAATTTTTATATATATTTTTTTTATTCCGATTAAATTTCTTTTCGAATTCATAAGGTCTAATAGCGTCAGGTTTTTGAGATATTCACAGACGATAATAATTATAACTTTGATTTTTCTTTAATGTCAGAAATCGGCCTTATGTTATGTTCCAGAACATGATTATTTTTATTTGTTTTTGTGTCCAAATATACCTATTTATAGCTGAAATGAAAATATAAACAAAATATAACCAAGCTTCAGGACATTATTCTACACGACCATTTTTATTTGTTTATTGCCAAATATAAATATTTACTTACATTATTAACTTTTATTGTCCGCGGCGATTTAAAGGAGGGGGGGGGGGGGGGTTAAGAAGATAGCCAACCCGGGGGGTTTGTTACCTTCCCAATGCCGTCAAAAATAGCCCCCCGCGCCACCCCCTTTTATTTTGTCAAACGATGCACCAAAAACCCTGTATTAATATTTTTCCAAATCATCTGGAACTACGTCTTGTTTAGGTATAAAACTATCACCTTGTATTACTTAAAAACTGACCGGGCGGCTGTTAGAGAATTAATTTAAAACGAACGGCCGAATCACCACAAACGTCTTTTGTTTTTAATTAGACAGCCTGTTCAAGCAAGAGATTCAAAGCTCTCCATGACTGCTAACATGTGGATGAACCAAGTCGTAAACTGTAAGAACAGATTGTAGTACCAAAGTATCGGACAAACGAAAGACGACTACGAAGATTAAATGTACTGGCTCTTTGATCTCGTCGGTGGGTCGTGGGCAACTGATGTCGAAGGAAGAGCCACGCTGTCGAGTGCTGTTGTTCGCATGTTCGAAGTGCAGCGTTTGTAGAGCATCTTGAAACCTTATCTTGTTTGTCCATGTTTAGGATCAATCAAGTCTGCTTTAAAGCAATTGACGGAGTTATTAGTAACGTTTGGTTGGTGATGGGCTAGAAGTTACAGTGACTAGGTACCACTTTAGCGGCTTCACTCATTTGTTGTTAGTATTTATAGATTTGAAAATTATTTACTTGGAAAATTACCAAACACAATTATTTAAATAACTCTTGCGGGTAAAAAGGGCTCCCAAGTTCAATACTGATTTATATGGACACTAGTTTTTAAACCACCACAGAAACGACTTATCAATAGCTCAATCGATTCAACTATATTTATCTCACTCGCATAAAGATGAGACAGAAAGAAAAGCTTCAATCGGACATGAAAATTACCAACACAAGACAGACACCTGTAAAAAGCCTGCGATGTATGGTAAAAAGCGTGTAACTATCCTGTGAAACTTATTTCCCAACAGCAATTTTGTCATGGACCAGACAATTACATAAGTGTAATAAACCGATCACTTTTTCCTGCACGCCGCGCATTTTCCGAAGGGTTCTGCAAGGTTCTGCAATAACTCTTCTGCCGTACATGGTTTCTTGTTACGTGGTACAGTTGCGTCGTGATTGGAAAAATTTATTGAAGCAACGAGCTTCTACTCGGCTTTGTTGGCATGTGAAGTGTCCTATGTTATTGTAAATCTACCGATTTATGATTTCAGATAATCCTTAACTTTGGTTTATTGTAAACTTTGAAAATTCTAACAAGTTTTGAAAGATTTCGTAGAATTTCATTCAAGAAGAAGAAGAGAAACATTTAATTTTACCGTTAAAGAAACATAAAGACTTACAGACTAAGTAGGTACTAAATAAAAAGCTTTTACACAAAGGCAATTGAAGAAAAAAACAAGTATAAAATAGGGTAAAAACGGGTTATTGTTTTTTTTTGTAAGTTCTCAGAACTATTTTGATAACCACCCAAAAAATCTCACAGTGCGAAAATCTCGACTAGCTGGTGTCGCTGATCAACCCATCACCAATTACCTACCACACATTACTTAATAGAATCAGCCTACGATGTAATCTTATCACACATAAATTCAACTAATTGAGCGACTCGTGTGGCAAACAGCCTGTTGACCATTGGCCAATAAACTAGCTTTGCGGAAACATTCACCACTATTAGACCTCTGTCACTTTTATGGCTACGAAAAATCGCTATCATCAGAACGTTTTCCTATTCGGATGATACGGTTTGAGTTTTCGTACCTGTATGGATAATAATTATTATTATTATTCTGATATGCTGAACGAGTTTCAGTGATTTATTACTTGGCGACTATCTGACGAATCACTAAAATTAAAAGTAGTCTTACCAAAATTAAAAGTAGTGACGTAGTTTTATAACCTAAAGTTATCTTGAATTAAAATTTACGGTTCAGATTTATCCAAAAAATTGCGAACTTTAACTCGAACATCCTGTCTAATCTTAGGTATATCAAGGACATTTGCGATGACTCTGCCAACATGTGAATGGACCTTAACATTAGTACCCAAGGTATTTAAACAATTTTCTTACAGTTCCATTCAAAGTGAAGTTTCTGCTAAGTTTCTATTACCTCCACTGTGACGCCGGCGCCGGCGCAGCAAACGCGTGGAAAGCTATCAATATTGCATCGTCCGCAAGAATGTAGCATTGATTGCAATTACTACTGAATCAATAATGTTTGCTCACATTTTATTAATATTAAAAAGTGGCGCCAGTGAGTTATGGCATTTTAGAGAAAAAAGACGGACTAGCTTTTACGCACGACTTCGGTCTCGTGGGATCAAGATAAACTATGGAAATTCTTTGAGCTACGATAATCTGTAAACAATTTGAGAAAATCGTGTGAAAGTTCTTAAATTCGGGTGTTTTCTCATTGTCCCTATTTTTTTTTATTAATGATGGGACCACAAGTGATAGTTATAGCTCGTGGTCCCGTTGCTTTCAGTTGTTTTAAATTTCCGATACTGCATAAAATCGCAACACTAAAGATGTCAGTAGTTTTTTAGATTACGTAGTCATTAGATACAGTATTAAACTACGAGTAGGTGTCATGTCATGTCATGTCAACTGTTAGATAACTGTCCATTTAAAATGGACCTGAAGGCCGAATCGAAGGCCTTTACGGTGCTCAGAGTGGCTTGTGAACACGAACTTGTGTTGTTATTATTATGGTCTGGCCTGGCAACCCGCAATTAATTTGGGCTAATATCAACCAGGTGACGGAAAAGCCCGCCGTAAGCAATTTTTACTCCCCCATAAATGCGTCCAAATGAGTTCCATATAAAACAGTTACGCGCCAACTTCAAAGGACATAAAAATAAAGATAGGAATAAAAAGCAACTGTAAGGGGTACTTTGGTTTATATTCTGCACGAGAAGTGTCTCTAAGTGACTATTTTTGCGGCTAAATGGTCACCCAAGAGGTTGATGGCCCGAGATTGTCCGCCGGACTTTTGACATGCCGCTAAATTCCATTGAAGTAGATGCATAGATAGCGTGGACGGAATTTTATGGTTGAGTCAACGATTTTTATAGGTGATCGATGCACGATCCGCAACTTAATTCACTGAGGATTGCTTGCTGGTATTTGTACTAACAATTGCTGCCACTTGATCGTCGACTAGAATATTTATTTTTATTTATTTAAACCTTTATTGCACTGAGGTACAAAGGGTAGGCTTTATACCGAGGCATTTTCTACCTGCCAACCAAAAACACATGTTTTTACAGGGGGTTGGCGTGCTAATAAGTTTTACAGATAGATAACTCTAATTATATATACCAACTTTATTATTATAATTATTATAATTCTAGTCCAGAATTAACTTTTTGAGAGAAATCGCAGAATAAAGGCATCGGACTGGTGTTTCTGTTCTAATGGGTTAGTATCACTTTGGATCGCAAGATTCTTTAATCGCGAAATGTGGTTTTCAAAGTAAATAACTTCTCATACAATTTGAACTGGGTTTAGCACAGTTGCCATTGATTATTAATAATAATGAAACCAGTCATACCTTTCTAGTTTATTACAAAACTTAATAAAAGCTTTATTTTGCGTGTAGACATACCAAACTGACGTCACAACAGCTATTCACTAAAGTAAAGGTCAATTCCAGTTAGCTCCATTATACATTAATGACGTAAAATCACCGTTCGTGTATAAAAGGCATGATTCAGATATTAATGACCCGTAGATTCCTTGACAGTTTGTATAGGCCTAGGTCCTAGGGCGTTTCTACAAAGTGTTGGATCGCCTTTGTCCACGCAATCGCCATTATTAATGTTCTTACGAAGGGCAATTTGCAGTCTCAATCAATATCTTCAGGTGTGAAGTATGATGGTGTTTTAACCGTTAAAACGGCAAAGGCATAGAAACCAGCTTCTCTTTTTCTTTGACTTATTGACTGTTATTTTTCTGGAATAGCTTCTGTCTGCGGTTTTGTTCAAGTGATACCTGAATAAACGTTCTACCTACTCAACGGCGATTTAGCTCTAATTTATGTCGAAAGATTTTAATAATTAGAACTCTTGAGTTCGGTTTAACGATATCGAGTCGTCACAGTGACGTCTCATTTTTCTGTGGGATTTAGTACAGCGCTTCTAGCACTACCCCAAACACAAGACAAAATTAAAAATTTTAAAAAACCCGCCGACTTTTAGTCCTGAACAGATTTTCATGAAACATGGCTGAGTACACTCGGGATAAAATTATCTGTGAAAAAAAAAACTAAACGAGAATCGGTTCATCCGTTTGGGAGCTACGATACCACAGACAGATACACAGACAGACACGTTAAACTTATAACACCCCTCTCTTTTCGCGTTGTGGGTTAAAAAATGAGATGTTACGATGACGACGTCTTAATACTGTCGGTCGTCAAACTGAACAAAATTCTGTTCTTTGTTCCTTCATGGATTTATCTATACTATATCAATCTTCTATCTTTTGTGTTTCTTTTTTCTATACGATAAAGAGGAAAGATTTGATTGTTTGTTTGTATTGAATAGGCTCCGAAACTGCTGGACCGATTTGAAAAATTCTTTCACCGTTAGGAAGCTTACTTTTCAGAGAGTGAACTAGGCTACATTTTATCCCAGAATTCCCATGGGAACGGGAACTACGCGGGTGAAACCGCGAGGCGATCGTCTAGTTCGTTATAAACAAAAATACAATTCGAACGTCTTATAAATATGATGTGTTTACCTATAAATTCATGTTCATTTAGGAATTTGACTCTTAACCAGTCTCTCTCTTGTCGTGTCATTAATGAGTTTAATTCCCCACAAAACATAAAATCTAGTTTCAAACAGAACTTGGTACCAGGAATGCATAAACTGTAGGCGATTACAAGCGAAAGTCTCTTAGTTCTGTGATAGGATCGTGACAGAAGGCTCATGTCATCGCGTGATAAATCGCAGTAAGCTGTGAGACATGTCACAGAATGGTAACCATGGCTTGATCACTTCACTATTCAAAGTTCATTCCAAAGACAATTTTTTTACGGTTAATATGATTAATATTTCATACATGTATTGAATACATGGTTTAATAATTAATTGAGCTTAAATTTTTATGTAAACATAAGTCGCAATCGTACTTATAACTTTCCTTCAATTGAGAGCCTTTAAATAGATTACCAGAAAGTCCTAAGGTCCAACTTGAATAAATATAATCGGCTGATTATATTTGACCAAGCTGTATAAATTAAGCTGTAAGCTTTTATTACGAAATCGGCAATCGTCGAGGACGCCACCTAATGGAAATATTTACACTTCTGAACTATATTAACTTTAACTGCAAATAGTTCTAATTCATCCCTATTTCAAAGCAGCAAAGTTTTGATTTCAATGTTTTATTGGTTTTGTGTTAAAGCACTAGTCGTATCATTTGATACGATCTTAATATTGAAGACTTTTAATTTGACTTTGAAACAACTCGCGGTTTAAGATATTCTGTATTAGTAATTATATGGAACGAATCAAGCATGCCAAATTGTATTTTATCCCAGCGTAGCCAAAATTGCTGCTTGCTTGCGTGCTGTGTGGTGCCGGCTTAGAATTTACACCACCCAAATTCTTGCCGCGGGTGTCGTAAGAGGCGACTAAGGGATTTCAACCGAGAGCGGTCAGCAGCGGCCCCTGCAGAAAAATTCTATCACCCCAACCCGCATGCCCACCGTGGGGAATATGGGCATTACTCCCATGAGATAAAAGCCAACAAGGCGTTTATCAGGGGTAGGCCTGCGTCCAGCAGTGGATCGATATAGGCTGTTAAGGTTGAGGAGCCAAAATTGCCAATTATCATAATCATCAGCGGGGCAGGAGCTTTCAAAAGTGATCGAGGCAGCGCTATGATGCTCAACTATTAGCACTGTGGATCCGCCCTACCACCGAACCTACCACTCGTAATAGACTAGGACGAAACCATACCACCAAAATAGTGCTGCCTATAGTGCTACTTTCCACCGCAAAATTTATTTAAATACCACCCTTACCTCAACCTCAACAGCTTGTGTTGGTCCACTGCTGGATGCAGGCCTCCCCCTGATAAACGCCTTGTTGGCCTTCGTATCATCGGGGGTATTGCCAATAATCCCCACGCTAGGCATATCGTGAGGCGAGCAATATCAGCCCATACAACAAAAGACTCGTCATGACGACCACGACCGTTCTGCCAAGAACGCTACGAATGAGAAGAAGAAGAAGAAGGCATGCGGGTTGGGGATCGCAGTTTGGTGGTAGAATTGTTCTGTAGGGGACGCTGTTACCAACCCCCGGTAGATATCCCTAATCGCACACCCGCGGGAAGAGTTGGGGTGGTGTAAATTGTAACCCGGCACCACACAGTTGATATTTAAATACTAGGTCTTTCAAAAGAGATAAAAGGTAGACTGGGCAGTGCGATGCTCATCTATTAACTCTGCAGATTCGGTCTACCGCTGGGCCTACCTCTGCGGGTATTCTGGGACAAAACTATACCACCAAAATAGCTATTTTCCACCACTGCGTTTAGTAAACTACTAGGTACTTACTATATCAAAAGCGACAGGTGGGCTGGGCAGTGCCATATGCTGAACAATTAACTAGGAGTAAAAGCGATAGCTTGGTTAATTTTATTGATATCGATCGGAAAGTCTATGTCCGTCCATTCATGTATTACAAACAATTCGTATGAAACTTTGTCAAGGACGATGTATGAATCGTCTGGTCGGGGGTAATTCTATGGAATGTTGCATACATTTGTACAATAGTATTTTTGTTCCAATTTGTATGTAGGTCGCAATTATGGAAAATTGAGTAATCATAATAACTGTTTTCATGATATAGCTTTATATAGGTTTTGTTGTGAGGCAAGGTCATTTTTTTCATAGGTTTTATAACCACAAGCAAGTAATAACTATCAATTGGCAATTTACACATTATAAACACCTACATATATCAGAACGATATTTTATAGGTATCTCTTTACTTATGAAGGCTATTTTATGTATCTGTTCGTAAAATATTTGAAGAGACGTTTGAATATGGAGGATAACTTTTATCGTTGATCAGTTAATAATTCCGTCCATATTATTAAGTTTTACGTTGACACAAAAGCTCGTATATCTTACAAATACTATTGGCAATTACTAACTGAGTTACTCTAAAACAAGTTTCAAAACGATTGCAGCTAGAAATCTAAAATTAACCCAACCTTGATCAAAACCAGCCAATAAGTCAACAATTTCATTTAACCAGTAGTTTAGCCACTTTAGGACAAAATGGTTTAACAGTGTCTTTGTATTAAAGTCCAATTTCTTATCAGAAACGAAATCTAAAGCCAGTCGACTGGTCGAATTTCTTTAATGAGTCACAGTAACGATTTTCCGTCAAGCAATTGGTCATGAATAATGTAGGGCACGTATAATGCCCTAGATCTAGTACAAGTCCTTAGACAGTGTAAATAAATATCAGTGGAGGGTTCTTTGAAGTCTGTAAAGCTCTTTTTCCTAGGAGCGGATAATCGAGCTGTGTGGTCTAATAAATTGTTGAGTAGCAACTCACGTCCTTGGATTTTTAAGGCGCATACCCGACTCAAATCAGCGCTACCACCTATTTTATCTTATTATTATGTTAAGGAATTTTCAAAAATCGATTTTGCATTTTGTCATACCTATCATAAGCTTATTTATAATGCTACTGTAAAAGTTTTATTTTGTATAGTGTAGGCAGAGATGCGAAGTTGCCACGATGGTGAGCAAAAAGAGCAACTTCGAACAACTACAAATAAGCTTATGATAGGTATCACAAACTGCAAAATCGGTTTTTGAAAATTCCTTCATAATAATAAGAGAAAATTTATTCATAATAATAATATAAAATAGGTGGTGGCGCTGATTTGGATCAGGTTGGTGCCTTAAGCACGACTCGTTTTTTTTTATCTGACAATGCCTATTTAACAATATCAATATGTGACAAAATAGTTAATTGTGTGTTTAATTATATACGTACGTGCAAGCATGTTACTCGTCACTAAAAAAATGTGGTATTTTTTTTTTGTTAATATATAAAGAAAGGTGTTGTGCTAGTTTTTGGTGTTACTATGCCAGTCGTCTGAAAAATCAAGGACTTCTTTATCAAAAGAAACAATCTTTATGAGGAAAAATCACGAAATTGCGTAAAAATTAGTTCCGATTTAGATTGACATGAAAAACTTGTGAGCATGACTATGTTATTAGGTTACACAAACAAAAACAATATTAGTCTATACTCATAATATAAAGAGAAAAGATTTGATTGTTTGTTTGTATTGAATAGGCTCCGAAACTACTGGACCGGTTTGAAAAATTCTTTCACCGTTAGGAAACTTACTTTTCAGGGAGGGACATAGGCTATATTTTATCCCGGAATTCCCACGGGAACGGGAACTACGCGGGTGAAACCGCGAGGCGATCGTCTAGTTACTTAATAAAAATAATGTTTTGTTTTTTGGACAATATACGAGTCAAATCATTCAAAATAAAAAAAATATTGCAAAAGATAGCCAGATGCTGGATACGGCTAACTGAAGACAGGGTGCTATGGCGCTCATTAGGGCTGACCTATGTCCAGCAGTGGATTAATATGGACTGAAGATAGTGAAAAAATATACTGCAGGCAGATTACTATAATTGATGAGAATTTGAATTACTATAATATATTATTTGTTTTCCAATCATTGCAGCAATATTACAAAATCAATTCGATCAATTAATCAATCTAAAGACAATTGATATCATTTTGAATAGGTACGCTACTTACATTGCAAGTTCACAAGATGTCTATAAATTACAATAAGACTGGCGTATTTTGTTATAAGTATCTAGAAATGGCCACTTTAGCAGAAAATGCGATCAATAACATTTTATTGGTCGATATTAGCTAAGCTTAAAACATTTTCTTGGTTGAAAGCATTTAATAGACATAATTATGCTAAATAACGGGTTCCTAATAAACCTATTATGCAAACGGTACCATTGAAGATTTTTATAATCGTTCACAGAAATAAGTCGTAAGTACCTACACAACAGAGCTCTTTAAGAAGTGGTTATGTATAGTGATCAATGTATACCATACGTATATTTATCATGTAAAGATTATATTTAATAAGTCAAGCTGTGATTTACCAATAAACAAAATACAATAAAATATAAGTACCTAATTCTTGTGCGGGTCAATATTATCTAATAACTTTTGAAACGAAGTTCCTTATCGCGCGTTGTGAAAGGGGGCTAGACGGAAAAAATTCATACGAAAAGTTGTAACGACACTTTTGCTATATTAAGCTATTGTAAGCCGTGCGGCGTGCGCATGTTTCTCTGTCTGTCTGTCTCTCTCTTATGAACTTCGTTCCATCTGGAAGTCCCTTGACACCTATCAAGTTTTTTTTAATTTTCTTCATTGTTATGCAGGTTGGTACATATATAAAATTACTCTAGGTATCGTGCTGTTTTTACTTAACTTTATTTCCTTACATTTTTACCAGCTCATAACATGTTTCTCTACTCATAAAAAACAAAAAAAACAGGAAAGCTTTTCCAAGAATCGCGTTAAAAATATTCGCCAGCTCGCTACAAAGTTGCACCGTAACCTTAGAGGCTTAGAGGCGCAACCACAGATGGTTGCGCTTCTAAGCTCCACACAAAAGATCTCAACGCGCTGCGCTCGCGCATAAGACCGTCCGATAAGATTCCCGCAGTAAACCGATCATAATTCCCTCGATAATCAATGTATTTATTGCTTAGGAAAGCTTAGAACGTAGTGATAATGAATGCTTGCTTGTGGGAATGTGGATAAATATTGTAAGTGCGATATGAGTAAGAAAATGGTGTTTGAAAGACATTGTAAGTAATTTAATTTATTTAAAATTTTAATGCAATTTTATATTGTAAGTAATAATTCCATGATATTTTCTATGCTGCATGAAATGTCTCATATGAGTTACTTCTGAGTAATAAATAAGTAAATTGTTAAAAAAAAATTGTAAGTACATCGTAGGGAGTACTTAACTATTCTTTTTTATAACTAGCAAAATCCACATTCTTCCATGTCATAAAAGCTTTCCATTTATTAATTTCCTCTATAACTAATCTTTTGTTTTTTTGTCAAAAGATCAACTTTTTTTGAGATAAAAAAAATTACCTTAAACCAAAACTACTAGATTTTTGTCCTTTGGCTTCGACCAAGCACCAGTAATACCAGTGTTCTATCGATCGATACATACCAGAGTTCTATCAACAAAAGCCCAGACAAAACTTATATCATCCATTATCAAGTAACATTTGTCAGGAAATGGTCTCAGCCCTAACAAGAACCAACTGCAGTGATAAGTGCAAAGATCTGTCGTTAGATGGCGTTTGTGCATCACGATCGTGCCATCAACGAGTGGGATTCTCTGATCTTCCGACTCTAATATGTTAGCCTTTATGGCTTTGAAAATATAGTCTAGTTTATAACAATAGATTATCTAAGAAGAAATTGTCGTCTTTTACACGTCATTGGAAGATTAAAGGTTTTATGTGGTTGATTGTAGAGTCCATTTTCGATACAGTTTCTGGGTTATGGGTGTTTTGTTGTTCTTTTTATAGTTTTAGCATTTTTTTTTTCTAATAAAGGTTATTGAGGCATAGGTAAAATAGTGTGAATCGAATGAAAAGGTAATAATTCTCAGGTAACGATTTGAGTCATTCCTAGACAATTTTTTTCAAGTAACTTCTTCAAAACTAAAATGTGTAGGAATCATCTGGAAAACATAATACCACTCTACTGTGAAGGTGAATCATGAAAATAAGTAAATTATAGGTATAGAAACTTGTCTTTTAATATCGAAGTTAAACTTTTTACTACATTCTGATTGCGTATAATCTCCTGAAGTTTGTTTTTTGTTGCTTCTTAACTGGGAATTTAATTTAAAGCCGAATTCATTTTATTAAATATACAGATTAAAGTAAAATCCACTTTACGGTGTATGTGATAGAGCTTTACTCTACCTTTTTTAAACTAATAGGTTTTTAAATGTCTATTCATGCGGCAATGCATGGACGGATTGAAAAAGAGTAGCTCGTTTAAGATAGCTGGTACATTTTGTAGAGATTTCTTAGTATGAATCTACAAACAAAAGCACAGTGTGCGAGATAAAACGATGAACTGTTAGTTTTACACAACACATTTTCTGTCTGGAACATCGTTTTTTTTTTCAACCAATTAAGAAAAAGGGACTCATCAGGCTGATAAATAAAAGCTCAATTAATTCAATTGTAAATACAAGTTCTAAATTGTTTCAATTATTTGATGGTAATTCTTTATTGATAAATAAATAACCAGTTAAGCTATTATGCTACAGTAATTATATCATTCGGTTTTACTGGTTATCAAAATTGGTTTAAAAAAAAATATTGGCAGTAAGAAGCCTTTATTCACAAAGAAAATTACGCTAGTATTTACAATTGAAACAACTGAGCTAACTGCTGACTGTTGCAAACAATCTACAGGTAGCTTAACTGATCCATATCAATACCAGTCGGAAGCGTAAGTAAGTAAAACTATTTGAAAAGTTTACCTTATAATTAAACAAAAAACTAATTTCAAAATTAAAATGTGGGTAGGTAAAAAAAAAAAAACTTTACAGTAAAATAGGAAATGAACCAGCTGCTACAATTTCTAGGCTGGAGCCAGTACCACAAGCATAAGCTTACTAACATTTAGATAACATTGGGTTAAAATACCAGTTTCAAGTGTATGCTTTTAAATGCGTTTAATATAATCCAACACTTTCTTCTTAATTCGAGATAAGACACCGAAAAAGCCGAGATTTATGCCTATGTATACTTAGATAGGTATGACTATGAGATAACAGACATGCGCAAAGAGTCCCAAAACTTCACTGATAAGGTAAACAATTTCTGATACGGCGTTTAAACTTTAATCGCCGACTAAAAACATATGTAAACGCTATTTTCTGATATAGATTTATCTACGAAAGCTTAGGTCGATATACCTACCTAATGTTATACAAGCAGAAGACACGTGCAGGTATAATTTAGCCAAGGACATAAAATTGCTCTAATTGGCATTTGAATTTTTAGCCGACTACACACAGGAAGGTTATGATATTAAAAGCAATTCGATATTCAAACAAAAAATATAGAGCAGTCATAAAAATCCTCTAATCTAAATCATAGAGTAATCACTGCACAGATTAAACATCAAACAAAACTGCACCTACAATTTACTGCAAAAGGGTATAAAGTAAATCAACTCACTGTTATCACGCAATTCCGAAAGCTCCGGGTCCAGCTATCATTACATAAGTCCACTTTCAAAACACAACACAGTCTCACTGGGACGCGTCCGTCGCGCGGGTTCAACGGTGCGGTACTAGCGGGCGGACTTGGGCCGGTGAGGACTGGCCGGTTACTAACTGGCAGGTTAGCTGTGGCCGGCAACTGGACATAGTAGAGGTTGAAGTGTTACTTGAATATTTAAAGTTAAACTTAAAAAAGCTCCGATTTGATAGCAAAAAAAAGTTGTTTTAGTATTTATCGTCCACAGAAAAAGTTTTGTGATTTATTTCGATTTCATACGTGATATTAAAAATTACCTAGCTTTTATTCTGGAGTATTATAAGAAAGACTGATGGTAATTTATAAAGTTATAGAATATTATTCAAGGCTCATTATATGCCTGATATAATTCAGAGAAAGCTAGTGTCGAAGTTGAATATTAGTAAACGACTCTCCCTCTAAGCCAGTATCAAACAATTAGCTCGCTAAAGCTTTAGAAGTATAAACATATTCAAGAAGGTGCAAAGACATTATCAAAATAGTCTACGTGGCTGAAAAAATTTAGCATGAATAACTTTTACAGGTATTTTTATTCAACATTATATCTATTAAGGTAAGTCCTACCTAATACAATAAAGTACTATGTCAGCAAAATAATTCTATGAATAAATCAATAACAGGAATAAGCTACCTATTTAACGTATATCAGCGTAAGCAAAACGTTGACTTTGAAAAACGAAGAAACTATTTTTGATTTCCGTTGCAAAACTTTCGTGTTTGCTAAACTAGTAAAGAATATTCATGTGTGTGCGTGATCTAGAACGAGGCTGTTGGAAATAGATGCCGTACTGTAATTCATGCACGGTGTGTCCTAGTCCACACATGAAACCATGCTATTCTTATTGCGTTTTATGGCGGACTTGGACTGTCTACTTTTTGCAGTCGTATCTTGCACCAGTTTATACTATTGGAGTAAAAATATTCCTCTTTTATTCACAGACTTCGAAAAAAGCAGGAGGGTCTATGTTCCGCTATATGCATGTCTTTTATTGACCGATTTGGATGATTTCTGTGCAGTTGTATAGAAGATAATTCCAAGCTTATTTGGAAAAAAAAATCGAGGGATTATTATTTTAAATTTTTCGTAAAACTTAAAAAAACAGTTACAGCTAAGGGATTCGGAGTCGTTTTTTAGGTTTTTTGAAACAATCAAATTATTGCAGATTTTTCAATAAATATTACACAGACAAGACGTTAAAATTATAATTATAACGACTTAGACGACCTCTGTGGCGCAGCGGGCCAAGGACTGCCTGCGACGCAGGAGGTTGCGGGTTCGATTCCCGCCTCGGGACAAATGTTTGTACGATCTGCAGACATTTGTCCAGGGCGTTCTGGATGTTTTCTATGTATAATAAAAAATATCTATCTATGTAGTGTATTGTATTAAGTATATCAGTTATCTAGTACCCATAACACAAGCACTGCTTAGCTTGGGGCTAGATAATGCTGTGTGAATTGTCCAGCACTATTTATTTATTAGTATCAATTATAATTATAATAATATTTAAATACCTACTCTTGGTAAGATTACCCAGGACAATCATTACCAAGATGGATTACCAAGGTCAATTTGTTCTTAGTTTTACATTATTCTGTACCTAGCTAAGTTAGTTTGACGTGTAAGAATATTAATTAACTGAACTGAACTGTTAAGAACCGAGGTGTCTGGAAAACTCTTGTGTCGGAAGTTATGATCCACTTTCGGTCGCTGAGCTACAGGTTGTAAGTTAATTAGAACCTAAGATTCTGTAGTCTAGTCTAGAGGTTAAATCTTTTTGTAATTCAGATTGAGGACTAGGGATTTCATTTTTTTGATAATTAGTATAAAATTTTGCTAGGAAGCTGGTCAAAACGATAAATCTATGGTCCTAGACCTATGGTAATACCCTTCAAGTATCGTGAATTGATCGATCAAATGAGAATAAGTAAAATGTTTATTGTCTTCAAGCCGTTTTGATTGATTAATCAATAATGAAGAAAATGTTTATTTTCTTCAAGCGGTTTTACTACGCCTTACCCTCTAACTTTCTAGTTCTAAGATTGCGTGACAAAGAGTGAAAACCTAAGCCAGCGACTTGCAAGTAATTAACCAGAGGAAGTTCACTTTTTGGGGCCAATGCGTGACTGCCACCCTATAAGCATTAAAAGGCAATAAAAGAACACAATCAGAAACCTTGCATTCAAAGCAAATATGTTTCGGTGCAATCTATTGCCTGGGCGAAATTGCTCTCAGTGTAAAAATCGACTATAAAACTATTCAGTGTATTATATAAGATTTAGATATATGATTTTTTTATTTATGTGACAACGAGGAGCTTATCCACAAAAATATTTCTCTTTAAGATTCATTCAACTCTTTGCTAAAATATTTTTTTATCTATAATATCTATAATAATATTATAAAGAGGAAAGATTTGATTGTTTGTTTGTATTGAATCGGCTCCGAAACTACTAGACCGATTTGAAAAATTATGTTACCATTAAAAGCCCACATTATTCCTGATGAACATAGGCTACTTTTTACCGCGGTAAAATGCTTCATTCCTACGGGAAAACGGGTAATAGGACAACGGGTAGTAGGAATGCAGCTAGTGTTAAATATGACTTTAAAATATTTAACCCATATTTTATCAAAATAGACCATCAGACACCTAGATCAGATAATGGTATCTAAACCATTATTTTTTTTTTGTTTTGCTGGGGTAGTTTTTTTATACCGACTAACAGATTATAAGCAAAGTCAAGGTCAAAGCCCATTAACGTCTCAAGTTTCAAAATGTGGCTAAAACATATCTCGGATGCTTGATTATGCAAATGGGAGATCAAAGCGACCGCTTTTAATCGTGAAATAAAACGTTGACAAAAAGACAGTATTAATTGTGGATAACTATCACAATTAAAACTGCCTATTGAAATGTGAATGTGTGTTAGTGTGTAGTTGTAATGTGTAGTTTTTATAAATTATAATTTAAGATATGTAAGTACCTATGTCTTTTTTTAATCTACTTAGTCTATAACAGTGTTTTTCCATAAGGAAAGAGCGAAACCCGGGTATCTTGAAGCGCAGGTATCTTTATACTTAAAAGATTTCCAAAGCAATATAAAGATTTGTATACCTAGATTGAGTTAACCCTACACTGCATTCAGTGCCATATAAGTGACAACCAATAAAATTGATTTTATTTCTAATTTGAACAAAGCAGCGACCTCTATGATTATGTAAAGTAAGTATTAACAGCCATGGCAACCAATTAGTGCATTAATTGGAGTTAGATGTCAGCACCATCTCGATCAGATAATAATTCAATCGAAAATTTCGGACATTTGCCGCGCGCCGTTCAAATGAAATTTGAAAATATCGTAAATAATAGTTATTGACGGAGTGTAACAGTGAAAAAATTGTTTTTATGTCGGAAAATTTGTGTTCTAAGCAAATGTAAGTATAATTTTTTGATTAGGCAGTGTTTTGATACTATAACTATACAGTTTGTGACTGTTCCAGATGTGTCACTTCATGCACTTATGGTCGAATTTTAGGTACCGTCAGTTCATGTAGTGACACATTTTACTAATGGTAGGATGTTGTTTTTATTTTATATAATGCCGAGGAAAAGCTTATCCCGCGCTCAAATCCAAGACTATTTGACGAGCAAGGCTCCCCAGGAGCTAAATCTGATGATGACATTGCCGCAATTCGGACTATCTTCAACCAACTTTGTGGCACGCTTAGCGATGCGGATGATGATGAGAAATGTGTTTCATCGGCCAGGTATGAACCTGCTGCACCTTTGTCAGGGTCCTATGATGATGTGGCTGGAAATGCTGTCGTAATTGAAGCTGATATGCAGCAGCAAATATCAAACCCTAGTGGTTCAATTTCTGCAGTTTCAAGTATATCTGAATTCACTGCTTTACGAGCATATCAGTCAACAATTGCATCTACCACCTGCTGGGAGCTGCTCCTAGACCTGCTGCATCCGTTGTTAGAAGAAAGCGAAATAACATCTGGAATAACGGACGGCAGAACAGCTTTCCAACCAACCAACCTTGAGTTTTGTGGGCATACCGATCTAGACCCACGGTTCACTGAACCCCATGCTCGAACTGGGAATCTGAATTAGGTTTGCCATTGCTAAGGAATACCATGTTAGTAAACCAATTTGAAAACATTTGCCAATATTGACACTTGAAGTATGATACCACTCAGCCACCAGCAGGTACTGCAGGACACGATCGTCTTCATAAAATCAGGCCTGTATTAGGAACACTCAACAATAAATGTCAAGCTATATCTAAACGAAAAGCATTGTCAATGGATGAGCAGATGTGCGCAACTAAGGCCTCCAACATTCTGCGCCAATACCTACCAAACAAGCCTCATAAATAACTGCTTTCGTATGTTTACCTCTAGTAATGTAGATAACAAATATAGGTAGGCCATTGCATGTTGTGCCACATATGGAACTAAATAAAAAAAACATTTTTCTCTATTACTATTGGTTTTTTATTAATTTAACTGTTTTTCCAGGGTTCTAGACCATAAATATGATTATGTAAGTTTTTTTTCTGAAGAAAAAAAAATCATGCAGTGTAGGGTTAAAGAACTATTTTATTTATTTATTATTTTTACGCTACCGAATCGTCACATTGTCATAATAGCCATTACCTATTTACCCATCTTATTCCAAACTATTAAGTAAATTTCTCTGTTTTGTGCTCCAAACCGTTCCAGCAAGTTAGAAGGTAAGTTGAAAACCAAAAATCACTCAAAATATGCAAAAAACACTGGCTGCTTATTTTATCTTCTACACTGCCCCAAAAACAAAACATTAGCGACTAAGGCACGCCAAACATTTGCCACAAAGGATCTAGGTATCTTTTGACTGGTCCTTAGCAAAATGCACCCCAACTCAGTCCGCAACTAGTAGTTCCAAGATCAAAAGCGACCCCAGTCGAGCGACTCCGGTACCTGACAATGGTTAATCAAAAGGCCGTATCTCATTCCTCGGGTCGCTCGGACTACGTTATTTCGATTTCATTTGCCTGCTCGTGCGGATGTTTTTTAGCTTGTTTTGGTTCCTTTGCTCCGTCTGGGTGTACTATTAATGTGTTCTGTGGTATAGGATAAATTCTAGAGACGTTCCGTTTCATCTTACGATCGTGAAATGGCGGCAATACTTTTCCCTCCCGCCATTTCGCGTACTTTTAAAGTATTCCAATTCAGAGCAAACAGTTGGACATTCTTTTACAAATAAAGTGTCGTTGATTCAGTGTAGATCACGAGAGTAACATAGGATTTACAGATTGTCCCAAAATCCATTATTAAGGTATGGTGGTTGTTAGAAGCGTATTTTAATACTCAAGAAAATTCTATGCAGTCGGTTTCTTTTCTTATTAATAACTAATTACTTACGGTTTTGTGACGATCGATTCATAATGCATTACGGTTCCTTCTGTGGTTATCATCAACTGCAACTTATTGATTTTAGTTGGTGAAATCTCTCAATATCCGTTAAAGATAGCGTTCGCTTGTGGTCGCGTTTTTAATACATTGAAAAAATTGCTGCTTACAAAATAACCATTGAAAGCATGAAAGGTGTTTGTGGAAACTTCCACAAACACCTTTCTTATCTTCAGAACCAGAAATGAATAGGTATTGACATTGCTAAGACAAAGGGCTGTTGCTCGAAGAAGATTCCTTTGGATAAAAAAAAACATTCAGAACAATAGTGTATTTTTGAATTGGTTCCATCAGCTTTGATCTTAAAATTTTAAACATTTATCAGCCAGTTTATGGTGTAGGTACCTACTAACAGTCGATCGATTGCTCTCGGTAGCACTGTTTATACTTTTCTTGTGAGTGACAGCAATCGCGACAAACAATTACGATAGCAATCGATCGATAACCTACTCCCTTGTCTCAGCTCTTGGAAATCACTGGTGTGCCGGTCACTTTTTTAATTTGATTTGGTTTGTGATGTGACACTTAAATATAAAAGTATTTTTTGTATCAAATAAATACTACTGTGATGTTTGGGGAAAAATATGCACAGGTCTAGAGTGCGTACTGAACGCACCCTAAAGAGGTCAAACCAAGACTGACTCCAGGAGAGTTATGAACCCAACTCGGCAGACGCTAGGAATAAATGGGATTCTTTCTGTATTGAAATATCTTGAGGCGATGGTAAAGGATTAATTTTATTCTCAATGATGAATGGTACACCTATATCTTTTTAGTTATTAACTGCTTGCTGGCTGTCCTTTTGTCTAATAATTAAAGTTTAGGATAACATGGCTGGTACGGTAACTGATTTGTTTTTTGACTGCCTCGTTGGTCTAGCGGTAAGCTTGTTCAACCACTGATTATGAGGTCCTGGGTTCAAATCCCGAGTTGGGCCAGTAGTAGTTACTCGGGTTTTTCTAACAAGAACATTTCATAGTAGCAGCCCGGAGTCAAGAACTTGGCGGTGCTACACTCCCGTGCGTCGGAAGAGTCCTGCGCTTGACCTCTCCCCGGTCGTGTCGATCTGCCGTCCCATCGGATTATGAGAGTGAGGTATTTCTTAATTAAAGCTAAAATATATTTTATTATTTCTTACAAAAAAATACTTGAATAAAAACTTTTTTCTATCTCATACAAGAAAATTATCAACTATTACTTCAATACTCACCTACCTTATTAAAAAATATTGTTTTTAATGCATTTTGTAAAAACGGTGCTGGCTCCAAAAACTGAACGTCTGGTTCCCGTTAGTCGATTAAGTTTTTTGTAGGGAAGGATCGAAGTGTTTTTACGCTGTTACTAGACGTGACGGCATGCTTCAAGATTTTGTAATGGAATCCTTTTACCTATTTTACTTTTGATACCTCTATGCTAGGGAGATGATTTTAAATCTACGAATACGTACTTGGTACTCAGTTTTATTTTATATATTACTAGTACTAAACTTATTTCAATAAGTCTGACAAATTAATTATGTAATGTTTTTGTAATGATTCTCTTTGCAATAAATTTATTATTATTATTATTATTGAAAGCCAAGTTTGTTTTGAAATTTCCAAACTAAAACTTCATTGAATTGCACTTAGTTGCAAAGAAAAGAAAATATTTTCTAACTTTTTCGTTTGTATTCAGACCACTTGATCTCGACCAAAGAAGGGTTCCATTTTATTTACCAGAACCCTACAATAAACCAGTCACGATCCTCTGGATCAGTCAGACGGATGCAAGAATTAATTGAATTTTAGGTGTGAACAGATTACTTTCAAGTGTGAGGAGGCGAGAGCTGTTTAGTATGAGAATTCGGTTTAAGAAATGAGAAATAGCGGTGAATTATATAAGAGTACCGAGTCGACTCTTAGCTACACTTTTAGCATTATAGACCAGTGTCGATAATTTTTTAACCAAAAAAAAAAATATTAGGATGAAACACATCGCCCGTAAATTATTTTTCCTTTAATTTTTATAATATTCTCCTCCTTCTCCAATGGGTTTCATCCTACTATTATTATTATTGGTTTCAAAAATTATCGACACTAAACCATGGTCTATAATGCTAAAAGTCTAGCTAAGAGTCGACTCGGCCCTTTAACATAATTCACCACTGTTTCAAATTATTTTTCACTTTTTATTATTTTTAAAGGTTTCTACCCTAGTCTATTAAGAAACAAAAGACATCAAGAAACGAAGTTAGTTAGAACATTTTTCTACCTTTTAATCAACTTAGGAGGTTCTCAATTCGGCAGTATGTTTATTTTTATATGTATGTAAGTATGTTACTTGATATCTCCGCCACTGAATAACCGATTTTGCTGATTCTTCCACTATTGCATAGAGAATGATTTCCAGATAGTCCCATGAAAATGTTATTCCCGAGGGATAACGGTTTCAGACTTGCGATTAATGGTGTGCGTTTAATCTCAGTGCGTGTTCGAAAACTGCACGGTCGGAAACAAATCCTAGTCAATGTTTTGACTGCAGTGTAAAAAAAATACATCGATAAGCGTTCTAAATTCTCTACCTGTGACTTCTATAGCCTTGGTCTGTTGATCACTACGCAGTCTCATAAGAGCATAATAGCTATATTTAAAATCAATAAAATTAATTCTATCTAAAGCCCAAAACTGACAAATCTTTGCAATCCATGCTTTACTGCGTACCTAAACGTAACAAAGAAGCATAATAACTTTTGTTAAATGTAGCTACTGTATGTGTTCTTAATTTCTTATTAGTTTAATTAATTTAAGACTAAATATTTTATTTTGAATGTGTTATGTAAATATGTGTGGTGGCAAATAAATGGTATGTCTATGTCTATGCCGATGTCGATGTCGATGTCGATGTCTATGTCTATGTCTATGTCTATGTCTATGTCTATGTCTATGTCTATGTCTATGTCTATGTCTATGTCTATGTCTATGTCTATGTCTATGTCTATGTCTATGTCGATGTCTATGTCTATGTCGATGTCTATGTCTATGTCTATGTCTATGTCTATGTCTATGTCTATGTCTATGTCTATGTCTATGTCTATGTCTATGTCTATGTCTATGTCTATGTCTATGTCTATGTCTATGTCTATGTCTATGTCTATGTCTATGTCTATGTCTATGTCTATGTCTATGTCTATGTCTATGTCTATGTCTATGTCTATGTCTATGTCTATCTCTATGTTCATGTCTATGTCTATGTCTATGTCATAATCTATACAAACTATAATTAGCAAAAAGTTCATACCTTACACCCACCAAGAATCACTACTAGGTAGAATGCGATCCTCACCACTCATACGCCAACGCGCGTGCCATAAAACCTTACATTTTATTAAACTTAATAACAGCTCATAATTAGAAACTTAACCATAATTAAGAATAAAGCTATTTCATCGTAAGCATAAGTTTTAGATAACAGTTTAATAAAAGTTTCTATTATAATCAAAATATACATGAATAGGAATTTCATTTATTAGGACATCCGATCCATGTCGTTAATACCCCTCGATAGGTAGGATTAAAGCAGTTTTTTTTATTATTAAGATCCATGGTGATACAAATGAAAATATTTTAATTGTAATTTTCGAAGTGAACAAAGAAAATTACATACAAATAATAAAAATAAATTAGAAATAGTATTTACAATCGAAACAATTGAGCTAACTGCAGACTGTTGCACACAATCTATAGCTGTAAGCTCAACTGATTCATATCAATACCAGTCGGAAGCATCCCCAAGACAAGGACTGCATTGCCCCGCTGTATAGCAATGCTGATGCGCTGTGCCAGATACTCACCAGCTCTCGGGTCACGCGTCGCTTCGATCAGACGCTCAGATAATTTTAAAAAAACCGATAAGCCCGCCCTTTTGTACTTCCTCGATTCTCAGCATATTTTCTTTCGGTATTGTATTTTGTCTTTGTGTGACACAGTAAAGAGTTATCTATCTATGATCGAGGCGGCATTTTAATGCAGCCATAAGGATCATAGGCACTGGGTCAAACTTCAAAAGCAACGCCGTTTCTAAAGGTTTGTTAAGAGAAAAAAAAAACTTTTTTTTAAAGTTATTATTTAAACATAAAAGGACTTGGCGCTTTGCGACCCCATCGTCCAGATAAAGCGTTGATCTCAACACCACGCAGTACGCTGCATACTGCATACTACCCCAACGCAAACTTCGAACACGGAACAAAACACCACTCTAGCCGCCCATCGCATAGCGCATAACGTAGCGCACTGGTTATTGATCAAGAGACGAAGGCATAACACAACAATGATTACTATACAAATTACGTCTAGGGGGGAAAACTGGAATTATTATTTTTAATATTCCAGTTTTCCCCCTTAAGGATAATCTTCAAGGGGGAAAACTGGAATTCATTTTTTTGAAGTCCAGTTTACCCTCTCAAGGGGGATTTCAAGGGGGAAAACTGGAATAACCCAAAAAATCTACTCTTAAATTAATGCATAACGTAGGCAGACGTTGAACAGCTGAACAGTAGGCCTAGCACTAGAATTGTTGTCTAGGGTAGAATAAAGAATGATTTGGCGTGTTTTAAAAAACTATGAACCGATTTCAAATTTATATGGGACCAACTTCGGGGTATCCCTATCCCTATCTAATAAAAAAGAATTATCAAAATCGGACTACTCTGTAAGAGTTATCCGTGGTCATACAGTACAATCAGTGAGTGAATCAATCATCCCCTGTTTTCCTAACTTTGGGGTTCCCTGTTTTCTTAACTTTCCTAATCTTTCCACATTTGTACGAGTTTGGCACTTCTTGTCATTTTCTGTCATTTACGGTAGTCAAATAAAACAGATAGGGTTTTGGTTCGTCTAAAATGGGACCAATTTCGGAGTATACCCTTTCCAATAAAAAAAGAATTATCGAAATCAAACTACTCTGAAAAAAGTTATGCGTGGTCATACATAAAAAAAAAATCGCGCTTACTTGAGAACATCCTCCGTTTTTCGTCGGTTGAAAATTACGTAACATCGTCATCGAATGCATAATATGTTTGAAACTCATTCCTTCAACTCCAATAATTTACGCAATGTAAGACAATGCAATGTCATTCTTCTCTATTCTACCTTAGACAACTATCCCCATGCTAGGCCTACAGGTAGAAAGGTAGAAAGGCGTATTTGATGCATAAAATCAGTGGCTTTTCGTTCACACTTTATTAGTCCGATAGAAAGCGTGTAACGCAAGTGTCAAGTGAGTGGCAGATTGGCATAAGTTTTAGTCGATAGTAGTTTACGGGATGATATTGTAATTGACCCATACTTTATGGCGATAGAATATTCAACATTGTTAGAGCGATTATGTATTGTCAGTCTAGATTTCAAAATTTTGATTACGGTTCAACAGTTTTTCATTGCCTGTCATTAGAAAACTTAAAATTATAATTCGCATCACCCTAGCTTGCTCAATAAGTTGAAAATCTCTTTGAACAGTATGATGGTAGATGGAAGAACAGGGCTGTTGGAAAGTACTGTGATAAGCTGTCGAAAAAAATACGTAATATTTTAAGAAATGCTTCTTGACTGCTATGAATAATTTTGTTTTATTATCTTTTGTTTGTCTAGCTAGACTAATATTATAAAGAGGAAAGATTTGATTGTTTGTATTGAATAGGCTCCGAAACTACTGGACCGATTTGAAAAATTCTTTCACCGTTAGGAAGCTTACTTTTCAGGGAGTGACATAGGCTATACTTTATCCCGGAATTCCCACGGGAACGGGAACTACGCGGGTGAAACCGCGAGGCGATCGTCTAGTTAAATAATGCGCTTAGCGCGCCACGGGTTAATAAGTTTAGGTTATGCTAGGACTGCCATACTTTGTAAAGTATAAGTCTTTATCAATAATGTAATAAAAAAAAATTTACCAGAGATTTGCCTCTACAAAGGTAGATCTAATTGTCGACATACTCAGTGCGCTTTCGTACACCGTGAAAGTCATGCGTCACAGAGAGCCACTATTGTGAAATCGATTAGACATGGCAATTTGTCGAGTTACCGTGTCACAATCGTGCATTGGTTTTATAACTTCTGCTTGTGGCTTTGTTTTTATAGTTTTAATTTTTACAAGAAGTGACAAATAAAACTCAAATGATAGAATTATATTCGACATAAAAGCTTCTGGTAAAAGCACAATATTCTAAGAGCCGTTTATTATCTCTCATGTTCTAAAAATGGGAGCTCATGAGTTACTTTTACATCGCAAACACCTCAAAACAAACCTTAATTTGAAATTTTTGGGCAAAAACGTGACACTGTTTCGCTAAAAGGAAAAATACATTTTTCTTGTTCTCGCTTTTTTCTGTAGAAACTGTAGACAATGAGAGTTTTTAAGGGCTGATAATGGTGTTGGACCAAGCCTTGGGCCTTTTGAAAAATGCTTAATGTAGCTGTAATTTTCTTTGAATGTAGATTATTTTTGTGAGCATAAAAACTGGTTTTGTTCTGATTTAAAGATAATAAAAATACTAGCTGCCATTTTCTATATATATGTATAATATTCTATTATTATTATTATTATCTGAGCGTCTGGTCGAAGCGACGCGTGACCCGAGAGCTGGTGAATATCTGGCGCAGCGCATCAGCATTGCCATACAGCGTGGCAATGCAGCCAGCGTCTTGGGGACGCTTCCGACTGGTATTGATATGGATCGCAGATAGCAGTTGAGCTATCTGTAGACTGTTTGCAACAGTCAGCAGTTAGCTAAATTGTTTCAATTGTAAATACTAGTCTAATTTTCTTTGTGAATAAAGTTGGAATATTCTCTAAATACATATACAGGGTGTTTGCGTAGACAGTCTTATCCTTGAAACCACGTATGTACACCCCTAAAATAAGACGATACAAGTTATTTTTAAAAATAAAAGTCAATTAGTTTCGATGGAATTTCATAATTCATTTCTCTGCTGTCCTACGTGATTTTATGGACACCCTAGTGACCTTATCACACCGCGCCGCCCGCTCTCGCCTGTAGCCGGCCGGTGGTGTAGGTATCGAATCGTAGGTACCTACAACTTGTGATGGAACTTTCCCTTCATACTTTTCCTGGCTTAGGACAAGCAAAAATAGCTACTCTAACACATTTGCCAGTAAGTAGGCTAAAGTAGGTAGGTACTTTTGGCGTATTTAAGAAGTTCATCATCAATCAAGTTTTATGTACAATTCAATTAAAATTTACAGCTTTATGTACAGTTTGATTTACTCACATTAGGCATAAAATGTTTTCATGGCTTGTGCATGACTAGGCACGGTGAACTGGCCGTAGGCACGTAGCCTTTGTGTAGCCGCTAGGATCGTTTGCCGGCTTGGCACACGTTGTTCTGGGAACCGCTCTGCGTACATCGTACGAGCCAAGTTCATGTTGTCACCAGCGATGGCATAAAGTCGCACCATTTCAGTCCACTGTTCATTTGTGAACGACATCGTCACTTCTCTACTTAACACAATACGCGAACAAATCGGCACATCACAAATTAGCACGGAACGCGTCGTGACGTGCTCACTACCTAGCAGACGGGCCGCGACTGACGAGCGCGCGAGCGGCGTCTTTGTTTGATACCGACAAAGCAGGCGAGCGGCGCGGACGCGGCGTAGGTATGTAGGCGGCGGCGCCTTTATATCGGCGCGCGAGCGGGTCTTTGTTTGACGCCGCCTGCTTTGTCGGTTAAAGCAGGCGGCGTAGGTATAAATGTAGGGTGAAATGCTTTTATGATGTATGAGGATATTTTTTTCAAAATTATGTAAAAAAAAAGTTTAGTTTTTACATCGGTTTTGGACTCTGCTCATGATTCTGAACTTCTGGTTTCAAGGATAAGACTGTTTAGCCTTACACCCTGTAGAAAATGGCCGAAATAACGCTTATCCCATTTGCTGCAATGCTTCAGCAGCGGGAAGAGGAAGTCGTCCATGTGCGTCGGAGGAATACACTGATATTTCAGTAATATTTATTCACACAAAACATGGTATGAAAAACGTTGGTGGAATAGTAGAGCTAGAAAAAACATTGGTAGAGCTGCATAATATCTCGCCCGAGTACAAGCACGTCTATATTTTAGGAGTAATTACTACTTAAATACATAAAGAAATATATATATTACTGGGTTATTCATTTGTTATTGTTTATTTAACAGAATTGACTGTGTCAAAAAATTTTTTAATGTTTATGGTAAAAACCAACACATTTGGATAAAAATACCATAGCTTTTTCTATAATTCCAGAGGTACGCGTATGCGCCGCGGCGCTGGGTTAAAGGGAGTAAAAGTAAAAATTTAAAACGATTCCCACGTTCAATAAAATTTAAATTTAGTATGACTGCAATGGTCCATCAAACCGCCAGATACCGAGCATTTATCGAGGACACATTTAAATCGTAAAAGGTTATAACACCCTTTTCCCAGTCCAGTTCCGAAAACAAAATTTATGGTCCAGCTTTCGTTTGATCTTGTTTTGAACTTGTTTCTGATTTTTATTGGGTTTCTATGTATAAAAGATATTACAAATATGTATACTGAAATAAATTAAATATTTAAAGGGCTAAAAGCAAAAGTAGCGTCATCATAATTGTATTTAAAATTGTAAAAGCCTTCATCAAATATACTTTGTGACTCTACTTCCTACTACTTTTGTTTAAATTATTTATGTCAGAGATGCGAAAGCAGTGTTTGGTTTTGACCACTCAGTAATTTAAAATCGTATACTGCAAATAAGCAATTTACTAAGTAGGTAGAACACATTATTGAATGTCATACATAGGTAAATTATATACTTACTTAGCTTTTAAATTTTGTTTCATGTGCCTGAGCTCTGAGATCATCTTGTCATTCAGTTCAATTCACTTCTCTGTCTAAAGTAAACTTAGCAAAAATACACAATTTCCCTTTTTGATTTTTGATAACTTCTCTTTATAACGTATGTATTCTTAATCATTAATCAATATGTAGCGACGGTAATATGGCGCAGCTTTTATTCGAATTACTAAATTTAAGTCCATCTATGAGTAGGTTAAAGTTACAAAGATAAATCGATTCATTCCTCATAAGTATTAACCAACTTCTTCACTCAACTTTACGGCTATCTGGAAGCTATCTGAACCGGTCCGTATTGTTCCTTATCCAAGGTTTTTTGACGCCCGGAGCGAAGTGGAATCCATTAAGATAGGTCAGACGATACGATGCTCTATTTCGAATGGATATCCTTGAGAACTTTGCTTGGATTCCAAACATATCTGTGCGATTGTTTCTGAAATAGGTACCTAGCAGAGAATTTATAATGAGTTACATAAATGTAAATTGGCATTTCAGCCACAGTACTGAGTCGGTGAACGAGTGCTAAGGGCTTATTTTGAAGTTCAGTATCAAATCCTAGCATATCTCAAAATCCGTCTTAACATTTCACACAATGCTTAGCTATCTATGAAATTCAGTGATGATCTCATCCGCTTAAGGAAAAGAGGTACCTATCGTAACCAACTTTCTTATAATCTTTACAAACAAACAAAACCTAAAAATATCACCCACCGCACCACTGTAAGAGTCTTGCAAAGAGGCCTTATTTAAACGGTTCTACCATAATTTGCCAATGATAAACATAAAAAAGTCTATAAGAAATGTATTATACCACCACACTGTTAATTATCCAATATGAAAATTTACAGAGAATTCTAGCACTTGCATTTCCACAGTTAAATGGTTATTGGTCGGTGTGGTATTGTTTGGATAGGGAATATCACGATTTGCGGTTCCGATGTTGCGGTGGCAGATGACCACATCATGTGATAAACCAGCTATTTATGTTACCGGTATTTAAATAAATATGACGAACTTGGATATTTGGATACGGATAAAAATGGTTAAACACTATCTACCACACCACCACCGCTCACTTTTAGGTATAGATATAAAACGCTTTTGGAAAATCTTCCAAAAGCGTTTTAGACTTGCGAACCCGATTAAACGGGGAATTTTGTCATTGGCTACAGACCTGTAAATATCTGTAGAGTAAAAACATTTCGGTTTACAGCTTTACAAAATATGTCGATAGACGAATTTGACAAGGAACTTAAAAGCAAAAACCCCTTAGCATTGGAGTACAATCTTACCAGAGAAAACAGGAACTGCGCCCCCAATAAACTTAATTAGATTGCCATTACAGTTACAATTTCGATAGTATCTTAGCGTAGGTCTTAGTGCTAGGTATTCATTCATCTTAGGTCTGCTATCTTCATGGCAATGGCTTACTAATGTGAGGAGTCACGCAATACAACTTACTCTGCCGCTTTAGAAGCTGTCGTAAACTATTATAAACTATCTACTGTGGAGAGTTGAGATACAGCTAGAGGTTGCAATTTGAAGTCTGTTTTATGCTACCACAATGAACTTGACCGTGGTGTATTGAGGGTTACTTCTGAGTACCTACGGTTACGATATTGATGGGCCAAGAACTACAATAGAATATTCATGAAAATTCATCTATACTAATATTATAAAGAGGAAAGATTTGATTGTTTGTTTGTTTGTTTGTATTGAATAGGCTCCGACACTACTAGACCGATTTGAAAAGTTCTTTCACCGTTAGGAAACTTACTTTTCAGGGAGTGACATAGGCTATATTTTATCCCGGAATTCCCACGGGAACGGGAACTACGCGGGTGAAACCGCGAGGCGATCGTCTAGTCATAGATATTCATATTCATAAGTTACATTACATACACTTAAAAATATTATTGTGACACCAAAACGTCTGTCACTCAAGCAATTAGTAACCATAATACTTTATTGCACTCAAGGAACTGTTTGGAATTCTGTTTAATATTTCGAATGAACTAGGCATTTTTTGTTATTTTTCCGCGGGGAACTTATAAAGCTTATTTGATCTTTTACAGCATGTCTACTCATTAAGTAGTGATACCGCAAGCGATGTTCAAGTTATAATCAACCTTAACAAGATTTCAGAATGTAGGTAAATTATTCAAAGTTCCCATTAAAAGTACATACGTACACATAAAACTTCAACACAAGCTACTAAACATGTGTTTATTATTAGTGCCGTACCAATAGCTGTAGACAGTATGCCTTTGTGTAGGAGCGGTGAAAGAGCCCTAATGAAGTAAATTTATGGTAAGGCTCATAATGAGGCCCTGTGCTCGCCTATACGGAATACATGCATAAATGTACCGAGATTTACATACAATCCTTGATAAAGATGTCATTTTTGTAGTTATGCGCAGATAAAAATGGCCTGCCGCTGGCTTACGACCTCCCAATCGTTCTGTTTTTATAAAAAATCCATGGAGTCATTTAGGAACTTTCTTTAATTTCGATCAGTCAACATTGAGTTGAAGAAAGTTTGATAACTTTTGTTTAACTATGTTTAGAACCGATATGCAAAAATGTAATTCAAGTGGAAATAAAAAATAATCTTTCATAGCAATTATTATTAGGCTATTATGATTCTCCATTCATTTACTTAGTCTCAATGAGATAATACAAACATTTCAGCTTTAATATGCTTCTTGACTCCACTCCATTGTCTCGAGGGGTCAGTCGCAGCCCGTCTAGTAAATCCATGCTAATGTTTCGTTATTTTTGTATAGCATTGCTGACTATCTCTAAGGCCCTTTCAGCTGAACATAAAACAGATAGAGAAAAATACAATTTGGAACTTAAAATGGAGGATCTAAAGATGATTTTCGATTGAGGCGGTGAAAAGAAAGGTCTTTTTAGAAGAGATAGCCAGGTATTTAGACCCATCATGGTCTTATGTCGCCGTGGGCGGTATTACTGGACACGCAATATGAATAGTGCTTAGTGCTTTACCGAAGTGATGTTGTGTGGATAGCGGAAACATATTCCGAAGTCATAATTGTATTCGTGTATCATTTATACGCTGTGGGAACTGGGGACCCCTTGAGGTTCTCGGGAGTTATAGCGAACTACTGCTGATGGTGCCGACTTGAACTGCACTGCTGTTGAAATTAAGGATGAATCACAGTATAATATTATATATACGAAAGTTTAGATGGATTGATAGATGAATGGATGGATGGATGTTTGTTAATTTTTACGCCGTAACTACTGAACAGATTCGGTTGAAATTACATATTTGTATTTTTTGTATTTGTATTTATTTATTCCATCGTAGGTACACTTGTGTTACACTTGATGTCGTTACATTCTATATTTATGTACTATTTTAATAATTACATCTATAGGTTTTTCGTTATAGGAAACACCATAAGGTAGGTACAAAGGTAAAAAGGAAAAAACAGACAGACATGACTGAAATTTAAATAAAAATGAAATAAATAAATAATTAATTAATCTAGTCTTGGGGACGCTTCCGACTGGTGTTGATATGGATCAGTTGAGCTATCTGTAGACTGTTTGCAACAGTCGGCAGTTAGCTCAATTGTTTCAATTGTAAATACTAGTATAATTTTCTTTGTGAATAAATGTTTATATTAATTAATCAAGGGTATGTCAAAGTATGCTGCTGCATAAGGGCATTGTCAAATATGTCATAGATGCCATAGATGTAGGATAGACTTGGAATAAAACAAAGGTTACTTTTTATTCCACAAATAAGTTCCCATGGGATATAAATTTAACCTTTTAACGTTTTCATAGAAACAACGCGTACTAAACCGCGGTTGGAAACTAACGCTCACGTTTTTGGTTTTATTTTATACTCACATTTTAACTTCACAGTATAATTATTTCTTTTTATAATTATTTTGACAACCTCTGTGGCGCAGCTGGCGAAGGTCCGCCTGCGACACAGAAGGTTGCGGGTTCGATTCCCGCCTCGGGACAAATGTTTGTACGATCTGCAGATATTTGTTCAGGATATTCTGGATGTTTTCTATGTATAATAAAAAATATCTATCTATGTAGTTTAATGTATTATGTCTATCAGTTATCTAGTACCCATAACACAAGCTCTGCTTAGCTTGGGGCTAGATAATGCTGTGTGAATTGTCCCGCATTATTTATTTTCATTTATTTATTTTTATTTATTCAACGAAGATGAAGGAAAGCAAAGAGCTTTTAGCTAAAAACAAAAACTGTGCTTAGTTGCATTCTAAACAGCATATGTACCGTTTTTTGTTGTACCTACTGGTAGTTGTGTCTTCCGTAAAACTTGGTGTAAAAGTAACTCATTTTACCTGCATTGTTCCAAAACAAGCAGGAAAATAAATGAGCAAAAATATTGTAACATAACATGTTGAACGCTGAGCTTTATGAACAGAAAAACATAGTTACCTACCTGCAGAGATTATCGTAAAGAAATAGCTAGGTACTAATTCCTACGTCTGCTTGAACTTTGAAATAGGAAAGGAACTAAACACCTAGGAACCTTTTGTTCAAGGGCTATGTTTATTACCAAAAAGTGGTAGGTTTGCTAAGTACTTTGGTAGGTCAAGCTCATGGAGCAACTGTTTTTGCTCTGTGGTCTAGCTACTATAAACCCAAACTGGAAAGCCTATGTGGGAGTGATTAGCTGCTACTTAAATCATGCTTCATGGTAGCAAAGGCCAATGATAATGATGATGAGCACTTAAGCTGGGTGTTGGAGTAAATTGTGTTACTTATTTACCAGAAGAAGTCTAGCGAGGTAGCTTTTACCCCGAAGACCTTTTGCAGACCACCGACAATATTATTACAGATAAACTGTTCCCGTCTACGGAAAAGGAAGAAGATTCTTTTTTTGTATATTATTTATTTTCAAGAGTACGTTCTGAAGTTTCTGCCAAACTGGACAACAGTTTGGCGGCTGTAGCTCTCGTGGACACCATAGACATACAATGATGTCGATTCTGTTGTTTTAGGATTCCTAACTTAAATTTTACGATTTCTAAATTTTCAAAGATAGGTTGACCTAAAATTATGGTTTTCTCTGTACAGATCCTAAAAATACCATAAAATCCATACTTCACTTTTTTCAAAGAATCTGCCCATTTTTCACTAGAATAGTTTCTAATCATAGCTTAAATGCAATGCAAGAATAGGATTTTAACTATTTTAGCTATTTTAGCTTAGTTGTTTTAGATCTGTCAACCTAATTTTAAGTCTATTTTTTGAAACATGGAATGGCTTTCGTCTATTTGACATTCCTAAATCCTAATAGAATCGACACCATTGTAAATGTACTTAAACTAATTTCTAATGACATTATTCTACCTAGACTGATACTTACGTAAGAGAAGGAATAAAGAAGATTCTCTAAGATTACTTTAAAAATCACACAGTAAATCACTTTAAAACAATATTTTAATTACTTCTGCCAAAAGCACAAACGCACTGCGACGAGTTTCACTTCAATCCACATCTCACACAAAAGATAATAATTAACTAGCAGAAGTGAAACTCATAAAGTCACTCGAACTCCGTTTTAAATGGAAGCTCCGTTAGCTGTCAACACACAAACAGATATAGGCCAACAAATCTAGATGCTCTTATCTGATGTCGGAGCGGAGCTAATGCGTATTAGGCGATATATGGTCCTATTGTTCGGGGAATTAAGTGGATAATGTTATTAAAACTCTAAAATTATCAGAGTTTATAACACGGGATCAACATACACATTTGCTTCCCTTGGAATCGAGACCTTCTGGCTCTTCTGGTTTTTAAAAAAAATTCTGGTCGAAGCGACGCGTGACCCAAGAACTGGTGAGTATTTGGCGCAGAGCATCAGCATTGCCATACGGCGGCGGGGCAATGCAGCCAGCAGCGTCTTGGGGACGCTTCCGACTGGTATTGATATAGATCAGTTGAGCTATCTGTAGATTGTTTGCAACAGTCTGCAGTTGGCTCAATTGTTTCAATTGTAAATACTAGTATAATTTTCTTTGTGAATAAAGGCTATTGCCACGAAAAAAAAAACTGAAATACGTAGATCTCAAAAAGATTCCAGCGTAAAATTTTCACACGCTGTCGGCGTAAAAAGAAGCCGGAAAGCAAGTGGCACTCAATCACAAAGACTACAAAGAGGTCACTCCAGCCCCAAGCGTTGGAATGATTGCTGACAAAAATCTCCGGCAAACATTACGAGCAAACAAGACCGCTGATATTGAAATCGGGACTGTCGTAGGATAGTTGGGCCAACCTGGTAAGTCTGTTATTTTGTTTTTTGGAAGTTTTAAAGATAAAAATGTCTTTATAGAAGTTCTCGGGATAAGGTGTCCAAATTTTCGTAGAAGAAGATCCAAAAAACTGTCCTCAAATAAAAATTCTAATTAAAATACAAAATTGTCTTCCATCTAAAATATATTTCTAGTCTGATCGAATAACTAAAAAAAATGAAAATTTGAAAATTTATATTTTACCAGCTGATTATCATTTTGGACTGTGTCGCAAACGGAAAAATATTTTTCAGCTCTATTGAAAGATTATCTCGTCGAAAATAGTCATACCATATCAAGTCCGCAGCGTTTTAGCAAATGTAATAAAACAAAAGATTATCCGGTTTTAATAGCCACGTCAAAGTAAACTGTTAAAAAACTATGCTCTGAGTTTCTCTGAATGAATATTATATTTGATAAAGAAGCAAAGTTATCGAAATATAGCTCTAAGAATTAGCAAGCTGAAGTGGCAGTGGGCCGGCCGCCCCAGAACTGACAAACACTAGGGTGTTCGTGGAGTCTGTGTCTCGGCAAAAGTAGGGTAGGATGCCCCCATCCAGATGGTATGACGACCTTTGAACGATTGCAAACAAATGCTGGATGCGTCAAGCTGAAGTCGATGTCCAGGAGTACGTGGTATAGATAGGCTGATGAAGATGATAGTGACAAAAAAAAACAAAATCAATTACTTTCCACGAATCTGGCAGATATGTATGTTACACTTTTTTTGTGAACATGATGTGAGGCCTCATCAATGAGTTTATGAATATTCTATCAAGTTTTTACGACCGATAAACACCACAAAGTTTTATTTTAGGATTAGCGTGTCGGACAAACTGTTGATTTCAATTTCCTTATTAATTTACAATCCAGTCATATCATGCAAATCACACAACCACTTAGACGAATAAATCAAATAAAGTTTTTATTTCTATAGACGACGGATTACGCCTGTTTTGAAAGAACTTTAGGCCCCATCAGCATTTAGTGTGACTAATTAATTTACAAGAGTTTTCGATAAATTATTTATTTATGCAAAACTTGGAATCGGACACAGACTTTGTGAGGAGTTTGAATGATAAATTCGAGAGACGGGTCTTTGACAACTTGAATAGCTAATCAAGATGCAAGAAATATAATTGGTGGTTTTTAATTTTGAAACTGACGCCGGTCATTAAACGTAAGCTCATAATTCTTGAGCAAGTAATTGTAATGCCTTGGTCGTATAATATATAGTACTTTTATGTGATCGAAATTGCTTGTACATGCAATATGCAATGCGTGCAATGACTAAGGCAAGGGGCCAGACAGGCATCGTCTTGATGTCTACCTAATTTGCTTCGAGAGCATGCCAATGTGCATATCACAAAGCGTCCATATTGCAATTTAGGAAATGCCTAAGATCAGCTATTTGGAATCTTGTTAGGCACAAAATGTGGTCTGACCCATTTCGTACCTTAGGAATTTGGTAGAATATACCGACAACTATTGTAACTATTGTAAGTACCTCGTGAGCCGAGCCGTGGGCAGAATCTAAATATATTATCTCAAAAGATATCTTTAAGATCTCTAAAAGATATACTTATTTAAATAGAGGTACCTACTTACCTTTGACGACCTCTATGGCGCAGCGGGCGAAGTACGGCAACGACGCTGGAGGTTTCGGGATCGATACCCACCTCAGGACGGATGTCTGTTCTGGGGTGCTTTTTATGTACTTATAGTAAAAAAATATATACCTATGTAATATAATTGTATTAAGTATCAGTCATCTGGCACCCATACAAAACAAGCTTTGCTTAGCTTGGGACAAAATAATGCTGTGAATTATCCAGCATTATTTATTTATTATTGACTAGACGATCGCCTCGCAGTTTCACCCGCGTAGTTCCCGTTCCCGTGGGAATTCCGGGATAAAATATAGCCTATGTCACTCCCTGAAAAGTAAGATTCCTAACGGTGAAAGAATTTTTAAAATCGGTCCAGTAGTTTCGGAGCCAATTCAATACAAACAAACAAACAAACAATCAAATCTTTCCTCTTTATAATATTAGTATAGACTTACCAAATTTCCACACACAAGATGCTCAAATAAAAACAAGATACCTAACGCCAATTTTACCAAACACTTACACTAAGATCCAGAAGGATATTTCTAGAAACAGACAAGTAATAACAATCTAATTCCATTCAACAAGAGCGATAGCATCTAAGCCGTAACGATGTGAGGTCGATAAGGTAATAACACTGAATATTATCATTAAAGCTACTGAGTGTTGAACACCACAGCTGAGATACGGCTCGCTAACTCATTTGGAAAAAGATACAAAGAGTCAAAGTAAGCTGAAAATTATTTTTATTTTACAAATGAAAGCTATAGAAAATAAAATACCTCCAGTACTCCTGTCATGCTGTGACCACGACAGAGTGTAAACCTATTATATTAAAAATAGGTAAAAATAAGTCAAAAAAGGGTAAATAAACGCGATTAATACCCTCAAATATATAAAATATATAAATAATAGTTTGTTCTGATCGCGTAAGTTTAAAAAACTTTATGGAAAATAGTCTTGCTTGCCTTTGTTCTTGATTCTCTAGTTTCAAGTTTTTCCCCCTGTATAATTTTGTCTTTTCGCAAAAAAGTAAACGGTTCAAATAATAAACACTCCCTACGACCCGTAGCAGCGCTGCTGGATTCCCAATTCTGGGTTTACCAACTTACACCTTTTCCAGATAAGGGAAAAACTTTTTATTCTGTTAGCTCCTTAATTTTTTTTTTTTAGTTTTTTTTTCCTTTTCATTAAGTAGGTAGGTACCGTCATAATTATGTTTTTATAAAGGTATTATCCTGTCTTTCTTTCCATCAAACTTTTTTATTCCTTCTTTTTTTCGTGTATTAGAATAATAGAAAACACTTAATACACACAGAGATGACAATACACAGAGATGCTTAAAATAGTGGAAGTGTAAAAATATATCTCACAGGCAACCTTAGGATGGACTGGGCATGGAATCAAAAATTTAAATTATAAAAATTTGTTTGAAATTTTTATTTTGAATAAAGAATTAACTTTTCCTAACTCTTTACTTATCTGTTCAAGAATATCCTGTGTACATTTCTCTCCCGAGTCAGTTTGAAAAGCCTTACTCACGACGGAGCGATTTTCGAACGTACCACCGCCATTTCCTTATTGCTGGAACAACTGGAATGGATTCTCAGGGTGATGTTCCGGTCCTTATTTGGAGCAATTACAATGGAAAATTGTACTGGAGGTAATAAAAAGAACATAGCCCTATTTTCTGTATTCAAATAGAAAGGGTGGGAAATTATGTGAAAAAACAGTACTTATTGTTTTAGAGATCTAAATTTTTATAATCTCAAGTTGTTGAGAAATCGATCTTGATTAGGACATGTATGATACTTACCTTACGCGAATGAAGTTATTAAGGGAAGCTTTAAATTTCAGTAAGCGGTAGGTAGGTATAAAATTATAACTGTGTATTCTTCATCACATCACACTAATATTATAAATGCGAAAGTTTGGATGGATGGATGGATGTATGGATGTTTGTTACCTCTTCACGCCAAAACTACTTAACGGATCGGGCTGACATGTTGCATACTTGTAATCCTAATTATGGAATCAAACATAGGATACTTTTTATCCCATTAATCAGTTCCCATGGGATAAAAATCACCGTACGTTTATAGAAAAAACGCGTGCGAAGCCGCGGGCATAAACTAGTTGGGTATAAATGATCATCATCAGATCAGAAAGAGACAGAACTTTGTCATAGTGAATATGTTACGTCACTTTTCTGAAATAAGATCCCCTTCGGTACAAGTACAAGGAAGGGCCCCAACGTAGAGTTAGTATAAAAACTTCATATTCCATGGTCAGGTCAGTCTGTCCATGTTTTGAAGTCAAAAGTTTTCCGTGCTCTATGGTTTTATGCTGTTTTGTTTCGAGCTTTGTGGTAGATCTGCTGTCAGGTTGGTGTTTTTTTGATGGTAAAGCCGCCATATTGTGAAGTTAAATTGTTGTTGTATGGAAATTTTATAGCTCGGGCCCATCCAGAGACTAAAGAAAAATCTCTGAAGAAAAATGCTTTTCACACATTCACAGTTTCACACACACCTAAACTTTTTAACAAACTTCCATTGTTTATTCGACTCATAACTTGTGAACAAAATTTTTTTTAAATAATGTGAAACTTATTTAGATAAATTCATTATACTGTAAGTGAATTTCCAGAAAATGACTATAAAGAATTTGTAATTCCTCAACGACGAACCTTTTCCTGATCTCTACATGCCTAGTTCAAACTAATTTAAGTAAGTAATTTAATTTAGACTTAATTTTACTTGACGAGAAACTGGTATCACCTAACTTTAGCTTAATATTAAGTTAACCATTGTTATTGTGTATTTATTTTTCAATAAATGTTTTCATTTCATTCTGTACTTTGTCAAAATGTGATCACCTACCAATCCACTCCTAGTAAAACTATGAGATAGGTAGGAACTTATTAAAATATGTGAGATCTAATTAATCATGGACGTTATACATGAAAAACAAAAAATTAATTAAAAAAAATTACATAGACAAAAGAGAAATCAATGCTTTTCACACATTCTGCACTTTGTCAAAATGTGATGGTTCCACTCCTAGTAAAACTATGATATAGGAACTGACTAAAATAATGTCAGATCCAATTTTTGTAGTGTATTGTAATTAGTATATCAGTTATCTAGTACCCATAACACAAGCTCTGCTTAGCTTGGGGCTAGATAATGCTGTGTGAATTGTCCAGCATTATTTATTTATTTATTTATCATACAACTAACGCACCTTCTAGACTAGGTTGGTAGAGTAGAAAGACTTTCGTCGAAAGTAACCGTAGAAAACAGTTTTACGGTTTCTTTCACTTTTGCCATGAAATTGCGGTGAATTACCGAAGTAGAGTTAGTCACAGGTCGTTTATCAGAATTATCAGTTACGCACCAATTGTTTCGATGAGCGTTCCTATAACAAAATATGTGTCAGTACTATAAAGCACAACGTGATTTGTGGTTATTTTTGGAATTTAAAAACTAGCTTCTAATCATATTTTTGGTCTCAACCTCATTTCATCAAAACTTCAGTCAAAAAGTAGCTTGTACTGTTATTTTTGATCTCACCGTCATTTCAGCCAAATTTCAGTCAAAAAGTAGCCTATAATGTTATTTTTAGTCTCTCCGTCATTTCAGGAAAATTTCAGTCAAAAAGTAGCCTATAATGTTTTTGGTCTCTCGGTCATCTCATAGAAATTTCAGGTATTACACATGAGGAGTTATGGCGTTATCTTCAGCCAAAGTTTTTCACAAACTGGCATTATAATAATAATAAAAAGAGAATCTCGGACAACAGCAGAATTTGTTTTCTATACAAATACCCAATGTAGAGAGAGATATCTTCATAATATTAATGTTCGATACATCGATCACGTAGGTTGGATATTAGCATCATCAGCAGTTTGACCTAAGTAGGTTACTCGTGCCGCGAGCGCGGACCGGGCGCCTACAGAGGTCAGTGCATCAGCAGCGATCATCCAAACCGCACTCATTAACATCATATTAGTCGTAGTTTTATACAATACAGCTATTGTTCCATATACTCGACTTTTATATCAGCATCCCGGGAAGAGCTAGCCGAATTATCCAAAAAAACTGCCTACTACTATCCTCCCATATTATGGACATCCATAATATCGAGAATTCAGACAATCAATAGGTACGCAACAGATCGGCTTTCTGCATCTATGCGCCTAATTAATTTTCAATTCTATTCCTATAAAGTAGAAGATTAATTTTGATTGATAGATCCAGCTTACGCACCTAACTGGGTTCAATATTGATTGATGAATTTTGCATTGTGTAATATTTACTGTAGCCATACCACCTCGGGTGTGGACGACCATGTATAATTTCATTTAACTATGATATATTGCTGGTAAACGAACTGTGATTTAATCGAGACAGTGGCTACCTACATCGTAAACCATGTCTAGTCGTCCGGTACCTACCAATGCCAAGACAGTCACACTAATCCATACTAATAAATACGAAAATAACTTTGTCTGTCTGTTAACTTTTCACGACTAAGGCAGTTGTCCCACCGGCAACGATGAACGAGTAGCGAGCAGAGCTTGAATGTAGAAACGAGTGGGCGTGCTGCCGGTAGTTCCGATAGGTTGTGTAGCTCGGCTATAAGCGAGTGTGCGAGTAAGACGAGCGATTACTCGCATTACTCGCTCGCGACGGCCAAACGACAGTCTGGTTGCTTCGACATTGAATGTCATTTTTGACTTTTGGTGTGTTTTTGACATTTAGTGTCATTTTTTATAAAGTCTGTCATTGCTGTCAAAGTACAAAATAAAAATTGAGTTTACTGTTGAGTACTGTAGTTTTTATTGTTCTCTTTGGTTTTCTTCTCTCAAGAGGGAAAACTAGAATTCATTTTTTTCGCATTCCAGTTTTCCCCCCTGAGAAAAATTTATCAATGGGGAAAACAGGAACGCGAAAAATCGTCGAGGGGGAAAACTGGAATTTGAAAAAAAAATCCAGTTCTCCCCCTTGAAATTTTTTCTTAAGGGGGAAAACTGGAACGCGAAAAAAATTAATTCCAGTTTTCCCCCTTAAGGGGGATTTGTCAAGGGGGAAAACTGGAATAACCCGCTCTCTCAGCGTGAGTTCTGATCGCTGAGCGAGTATCGCTGAGGCAGTGCTATCTTTTCTGGCTCTTGTCGACCAGCGACAAACTAGTGAAGCGAGTCCTCGCCGGCAGTGTGAGCAGTCAGCGATCAACTATTTTGTAAATGCATCTCTTTTGTTTACACGGAATTTATATCTATTGTACGTTTCTTGAGCGAGAAAATAGCCGATAGTTAGTCGTTTTCTCGCCGGCGGTGGGACAACTGCCTAAACGGCTGAACGGATTCTAATGGAATTTAGCAGGGAGGAAAATGATATGCCTGGGACGGTCATAGGGAACTTGAAAAGTGCTTGTAAAGTCACGGGCAGCAGCTAGAATTATATGTATAAGCGAAAGTTTAAACGGGAAGGATGTTTGTTACCCACTTTTTTACGCCAAAACTACTGAATGGATAGAGCTGAAATTTCGAATAGATATAGATCTAGACTTGGAATAACACAAAAGATTTTTACCCCATAAATAAGTTCCCATGAGTAAGAATTGGACCTAATAGACCGAACCCAAAATAACCTTTAAATTTTCCAAATAACCTAAAAACTTGTGATGCTTACAAAATCTGTCAAAGATATTTTTTACCTACAAGCAGTTAGCTTTTCGGTTATGTAGGTAAGGTGCATATTCAATACATTTTAAAGGAATAAGTACTTAATAAAAACTAATTAAAAGTACTCTCGCATTGAGAAACCGTCTGAACGGGTATAATTTAATTCTAGTAAGAGCTTTACAGTTATTAAATTAACAAATAAATTCTTGCAATCAGAATAAATTTTATAGCACGAATCTTGGAAAACTTCGAGGAACTTTCTAGCAAACAACTCTTAACAAGAAAGGTTAGGATCGAGTTCCCTTTCCAACTTCAACCAGCAAACTTCTGGAGACCCAAGAAAAGTCTCGCAAAAATTATACGTACAGTTGCGGTCATAATTGGAGACATACCTTATGATCATACTCGCTTGAAGTTACCACGATATAAAATAGTAAATTTCATCAAATTCTAAATTTAAGCTCAACATTATTACTGTATGCTACACGGTATGGATAAGCGGAATATTATAAAATACATTATTATTTGTTATGCGTGACAAATTATTTTAATATGTATATTATTTGTATTTTTATCGGTGTTAAAATAAGCAATGTTATTAATTTTTGCTGTTCTATTTCAGTTTCGGTAATTATTAAGTGTAAATGACTTTGTGGACCTAGGACCCAAATAATACTCGTATTACATTTTAAAAAATGTCTGCGAGACAATGTCTTTAGAATCTAGGTCACCACTTCTGACCGCCACTGTATATTGACTGGTTTGTGCCTACCAACTTAGATCATCAATATGTTAGTTAACAAACAGACCTACCTACCTGCGTTTGGACCTAACTATCTATTATAAGGACCATTGACCAACAGATATACATATGCTGCTTCAGCGACGAAGAATCACGAAAACAATAATAATGTGCTTCTGATCGGAGCTAGATTGCGGGTTTGACAAATGTTTGTACGATCTGCAGATATTCGTTGAGAGTGATTGGGTGTTTTGTATGTGTGTAATAAAATATCTATGTAGTATAATGTATTAAGTTTATCAGATCTAGTACCTACTCATAACATAAGCACTGTTGTGGCTAGGGGCTAGACGATGCTGTGTGAATTTTCAAGCATTATTTATTTATTATGCTGGGTGTATTAGCATAGTAATTATGCTTATTGGACAAATTCTAGGACTAGATGCGGGCGGGCCGCGGAGGTTTTAAATGTTCCCGTGGTTCGGCGAAAATGGCGAGAGAGGGACACCGGAGAGGTTTTTAGTGGGTATTACCACAGGTATTACGTCCTTCTCAGGGCGTCGAGTCCCACATAATTCTGGTCCCCCCCAGACCAGTTTATTCGTAAACGAATTTCCTCGCCGAATGAAAAAAGGTCTAGATACGGGCAAGGTACACAAACAAAACATAACAACTATAGTGATGGGACTAAAGTAAGTGCAGGTAAAATCACGGGCACACACCAGTGTTGTCTCTATGTAGGTGATACGGTTACAAAACCATCAATGTAAATATTATGTAGCTAAAGGCGACAGCAAAGATTTCGGCCATAGTGTTTGAGATAAATATTGTATGGTCTGGGGCCATACGCCTTTTAGTTTGTTTTAAATCTTGAATGTCAAGACTTACGTAACAAAACCACAGATTATTAGACTTGGATGAAACTATATGGTAGTTACTTGTTTGTTACGCACGCACGGCGTGTTTGGTCGCCGAGCGAATCATGCGGATGAAACTGGTCATCCGATAGTGAGACAGAATATTGACGTAGGATCACATTCTTAAATAGAGTTCGATGGGAGTTTCTTTTGACGTGACAACGTCTTATAATTCGATAGAGCCGGCTGCACGCACGAAAAAACATGACGTCATGCGGCGTTACCTCGTCATGCAGCGTTACCTCGCTCTGAGACGTTCCATGTAAGGCTTGAAGTGCAAGCGAGAGCGCTCGACATCCGTCTCTCTCCTACTTGAGTGAGCGATGCGTCTGCGTTGTCACGTTCAACTATCGTCAGTAAACCGACTTTACAGGCAACCAATTTTTTTATTTATTTATCACATTTGACACTTATATTATAAATGCGAAAGTTTGGATGGATGAATAGATGGATGGATGGATGGATGTTTGTTATCTCTTCACGCCAAAACTACTGAACGGATCGGGCTGAAATTTTTCATACAGGTAATTTTAATTCTGGAATTAAATATAAGCTACTTTATATCCCATTGGTTAGTTCCCATGGGATAGAAATTACCTTTAAACGTTTCCGTAGAAACAACGCGTGCGAAGCCGCGGGCATAAACTAGTGTTGATAAAATATTTTATCTAACACCACCCCTTTCTTTTGTAAACTGCGGATAACGGGGCTGGTGATACTTTTAGTACCTACCTGTTTAGTTTATATAAGACTAGCTTCTGCCCGCGGCTTCGCACGCGTTGCTTCTATGGAAAGGTTTTGAGGTTATTTCTATCCCATGGGAACTGATTTATGAGATTAAAAGTCGCCTATGTTTGATTCCAGGGTAAGACTTAATTTTATGCAAAATTTCAGCCTGATCCGTTCAGTAGTTTTGGCGTGAAGAGGTAACAAACATCCATCCATCTATCCATCAAAACTTACGCATTTATAATATTAGTGTGATAATCTGTTAATATATCATGTATATGTATATATGTATCATGGTTTGTTATCCCTAAACGGTAAAAATAAATAAAAAATAAAATAAATTATCTATTTTTATATTCATCAATGGACCTTCGTTTTACCACAATCTTACCTCGTCGTAAGTGACGATGTGCCCGACGATGTTTCACGAATCACGATGGTCTAGAAAATCTCTCAGTCGTGATCCTGTAAAAACAACACTAGGTATAGACATAACCCTGGCAAATCCAAAGGTGCGTACAAGAACTATTCAAACTTTTTGCATAATGCAGCCCATAGAGTTGAAGATGATGCGCCATGGTTTTAAAATTTTATATGTAAGTCGCGATCCCCTTTGGTTTTTCGTACACTGGAGGCCTGGATTTGTGACGTCAGGGTCATCGATCAAGTATGCGGCCTCCCCCGTAGATACCTAGAACCTTACAAGAATGACACTCAAAAGTGTCCACGTTTTGTTTTGACGCAGACAGTTTGCGCAGAGCCTGTCAAGTTTTTTGCATGCGGAACAAGAGATTAGTGGAGTCGAATTTATTTTATTTTATTTTGTAAGTAGGTAGGAAGGTGCCTAAAAATCATTTATAAACTGTTTATTTTTATAAGGATTATAAAATCAACAGAATTCAGGTAAAGATAACGAATCATTTATTGATACAACTATAAATTAGCGACGCAACAGTCAACAAACAAAAAGGTCATTTCGGACATACAATAATATAAATAAGTTAACAAAAGCTAGTGAAATAAACCTAAAATACAATTTCAGGCAGGTACTTTAAATTTAAAAGAACTAGTGTCTGCCTGCGGCTTCGTAAGAGTTTTTCTATGGGCCAAAAAAAACGTTATTTCAAGTCAACTAGGATCTTATAAAATACTTTTAAACCTACGCCATATGAACACATTATTTATTATTACCTACTATAAAATAAAATAAAAATTAGAAACAATAGCCGCTCCATTCATCAACTTAGAACAAAATCAATTATTTTTATATAGGCAAACCCAACAACAATATTTAATGCTGATTTTTCAAGTATATAAGGCACAATTGGCTCATATCACAATACACAGGTAAAAATTACATTTAAACTTACTGAAAATAAGAAATTCCATCCTTTTTCTGTTGCTTCGTCGGTCGATTATTGCATTTTTTATACGAGCACTTGACCATGCTTTCGGTCCACAGAAATCTAAATAACATTATTCAGATTTCTGTGTTTCGGTCCGAGAGCTAAAATGACACTAGTTGAAAAGGTATCCCAAAATGCCAAATGGGATACCTTTTGATACTGACGTTTTCAGGGCGCGCATTGTGCATCTAAGGGGGGCCGGCCGGAAATTTTTGATCGATGGTCAGGGTGGATAATTATATATAAAAAGTTCTTTATTAAATAAAAATAGTAGACAGTATATTTCCAGTGTTTAGTTTAATTAAATACCTTTTTTAGTTACATCATAAAAACATTAACAGCGTTTCCTAGGCCATAGGTTTTTAAATCCCATGGGAACTGATTTATGGGATAAAAAGTATGTTGTGTTTGATTCCAGAGTTAAATTTCCCTGTATGCGAAATTTCAGCCTGATCCGTTCAGTAGTTTTGGCGTGAAGAGGTAACAGACATCTATCCATCCATCTTTCCATCCAAACTTTCGCATTTATAATATTATATATACTCGTATATATATACATATAGTGTGATCTGCATTTTAGCAACTTAACAGAAGACCAGTTTAAAGTTCTGAGATTGAATATTTTGTCATATTTTGTATACGCCTAGACCGTTCAACGTAAAATTTTTACTAGTTGCTATTTTGTCTGTACTTTTACAATATGGCCTACATAATAAATCCATATTATGCTTAGTTTAGAAGATTTATTTTATATATATTTTCTATACTATAACATTATAAAGAGGAAAGATTTGATTATTTGTTTGTATTAAATAGGCTTCGAAACTACTGGACCGATTTGAAAAATACTTTCACCGTTAGGGAGCTTATTTTTCAGGGAGTGACATAGGCTATTTTTATCCCGAAATTCCCACGGAAACGGGAAATACGCGAGTGAAACCGCGAGGCGATCGTCAAGTCGACAATAAGTAGGTACTAATTTAATGTACATTGTAAGTGACATTATAATGGGCGTGTGTGTAGTGTACTCAGTTATTTACGAGTGCGTGGTTAAGAGTGAAAGCTCAGTGATCACGAGCGTGCCATAAGTGGAGTCTAATCGCAAGGAATCAATATAACTTAACGCCATTTACGTCACATGTCGATTAACTAACTTTGATAGGTGTACCAAACATACCTTGGTTGGTTGATTACTACAAAATATTCAAAATTTTGATGCAGTTTTGGCAGCATCTCACTAAAGTTATCTCACTAATGAAGATGTGGCCTAAGACGGAATTTCTTCGAACTTATTCACTTACTAGTTTATGCCCGCGGCTTTGCACGCATTGTTTCTATGGAATTATTTAAAGGTTATTTCTATCCCATGGGAACTGATTTATGGAGTGTAAAAGTAGCCTATGTTTTTTTCGAAGCCTAGAACTACCTACACACCAAATTTCAGCCCGATCCGTTCAGTAGTTTTGGTGTAAAGAGGTAACAAACAGCCTTCCATCCATCCATCCATCCAAACTTTCGCATTTATAATATTAGTGTGATTGGAATATCTGGGTGGGTACCTCACCTATCTATTAATTTGTTAAACAAAAAAAACAATTCCTTCAAACAAAACAAGTCCCGTCGAAGTCGAAAATTTTTGCGATATTATTTGATTTCTTAGAAATTACCCTTAGTGTGGGGTTACGCACTATAATAACAAAAAACCTTAAACAATTCCTTATTTCAATGTCCTTAATACGTGGGCGTTCTAAAGGTCGGTTTTTTAGCCTTTACAAAATGGAGGAGTTTTTGCGTCTGGCATCATTGTCTGTGCTACCTGACGAAAATGTTAGTGGACCTATTTATAGAGAAGCGGAGAATTCTTGGTACTTGAAATTTTGACAGGTTCTATCTAAATTAGTAAAACGTTTTTGATGTTTTAATCGGAAGCGACAAGCGTGAGACAGATTTCTTAATTGCAATAAAATTTTAAATTTTGTTTTATATTCCTACGCACTTTATATTGAAGAATTCAAGTAAGTACCTACTTAATTTTACAATAAAGAAATTTAAAACCTGTAGGTAACAGTCGTTTATATGTAGAGGTGTGAAAAGGAGTTACAAATATGTATGTAAATACATTCTCGTGTTATAAATGATTTATTTATCACCTATAAGTGCACAATTAATGAACAGTCCATAAATAGTATTCCATCTTAATATTTCTTGCGAGATATTACAAGATGTAACCGGATTTTAAAAGAGAAAATACATACGTAAAATTCTTGAAATCTCAATGCAAAGGTCCATTGTGAAGGACGTAAAAACCCAATAATTAACTAGCCAGGAAATGAATTAAATTCTCAACTGATTAAAGAACGACCAAGCATTTCTGAAACCGTGGTCCGGAACCAATTCCACAGGTCACATCACGTTACATGAGACTATGTGTATTAGTTTAATAAATAGTAATTTTTTGGCTCGTAGTATTTGTCGTCAATTATTTTTTGGCGTTTTCTGTACCTCGTGGAGCTCACTACTTAAAAAATATTTTTACGTATACCCGAAGTGGTTATTGGCCTCCGATACCTAAGATTGTTTCCTGACAGTTTTGTCCTTTGCCATTTTCATCACCATCTTTCTATCAATTATAATGATTAATTACAATTTCAGGAAATTAGTATTTATGTTTATACTAATTTCCTGAAATTTTACTTTGTAGCCTTTACTGAAATAAAACTCATTTTATTTATTATTTTAATTATTTATTAATCAAACAGAGCGTAACCCATTAGGTACCGATACATCGACAACTGTTACACTAAGTAGGTACTAAAATCATTTTCACTTCGAAAACACTCAAAACCGGAACAAATATTTTACATTAGTACTTCTCACATTTTCACACGTTAGTAAGTACCAAGGCACCATGCTGGGAATCAAGCATGCTAACTTCAATGTTTCTTAAAATGACTCATATTCTAGAGAAAAAGCCACATAGCAGAGCGTATGCAAGTCCAAACTGTTTTGTAACCAGCCACAGAAAGACCAACCATTGCACTTGACGAATTGTCACCCGATCCAATGGATTAATTAACAGTTACTATACCAACATTTTAGTATAGGAAGCATTGTTGATTATTTTTTTCAATTGATTCAGATTCGAGTTGGAGTCGTACTACAATAGACTCCGGTCATGGTTGTTCTACAATAGATGGGATAATAGTTGGTGCAGTTAAAAAGTTTCAGTTAGCTATAGCTCCTCTAATAAGCAATGTTTGACCAGCTCTACTTGATATGTGGACTATCCACATTTCAAGTAGATTGGTCAAACATTCACATTCTGATTTTAAATGTTTTCTAAAACTGTTTCCTCTATTTTTTACCATTAAAGGAATGTTAAAACTTCCTAAATTACATTGCAATATTATTTAAATATAAAACAAGCACACATGATTGTATGTATTAGCGATTACCTTTATCAAACAGTTATTTATGCTTTTTAATTTTCTTTTGTTAAAAAAACAACCTCAGAATAGCGAAATATTATACTACTCGTATTTGCAGCTAACACTTCACACAACAATAGTTATTTTCTGTATGTTCACAATCTTTTTTCAAGACATTAGGTTAGAAAAAAAATAGATTCTTCATTGACGTACAAAATAACATCGAGTGACGCAAGCAATCCGTCCGTCACGGCCGTCAAGTGATGCGGACAATCCGGTAAAGCTTCGTAATGCCACGGTTCTGAGCCGACGCCCTCCCATGTAAATTAACAGGCTTCCTTCACAAAAAAGGCTGCGTCTAACCCATTTCATTCACTCAGAATAATCTCCGGACTTGGACAGCTCATAATTACTTGTTAGAAACGGTTTTGAGGGGTAAGCATGGGTTCTTTGAATACTAAAAAGATGAATCGAGGTCTAAATACAGTCGATTGAGGATACGGCGGTTCTAATTTTATTTTGTCTTGTTACTGAAGGAAATGGTTAGACCAATTTTGACCAGATGTAGGTCCTTATTATCTGTAGATTACCTACTGATGGTTACCTAGTCTGTCCAGTTTTTTATCTTTTTTTTACTAAAGAGGGTTTAAACAACGTGATTATGCCACCTTGGAAATTATAGTCTGTCCAGTTGGTAGAAATACGATTTATATTTTGAAAAATGTATTTTCGGTTTTTAAATTTGAAAAAAGTTTTCCGGTTTTTAAATCTTGAAAAAAGTTTTCCGGTTTTTAAATTTTGAAAAAAGTATTCATATCTTAATTAAACTTATGATTACCCCCCAAATAAGATATTTTCATACCTAGAAGAGATTTCTCAAATGTTCCAAAATAGGCAAAAAGTAAATGTCAAAGCTCTAAATTGAAAAGTTACTTCGTTATGGACGCAAATTAATCTAATAACTCACTGGAGTTCAGCGCAAGCATAAATTTAGTTTTACCGTCTAGAGACTACCTAACTCCCCAATACCCAACTCTAAAATACCTAAATTGGAAATATCCATCTTGGGTATACCTAAATAGGTAATACGTCTACTGATCAAAGTGGTCCTCAACTGGTTACATATCCGTTCAATGCAGCTCTTTAAGTTGCGACACTGGATGTTGCGCTTGTGACATAATTATGCACTTCTGTGCTAGCATTCCGAAGGCTATTAATTTATGCAAAGAGTACTTACCAGCTCTAATAACGAACAACTTAGAAAGTATTAATGACTTGTCTAGAAACGCTTTGGAAACTACGTGAAATGGAATCTACACCTTAACGGATTCACTGCCCAGCCTCCACACGAGGGTCGAGAGGCTCGTTTGCGTCTTGGGCCATAGAGATATAGTATTATAGGTATAGGCAAAGGTTTTAATTTTAATTCGTAGATACGCCCTGACGCCAAAAACTGTGGCATTGTCTTTGAATGCGTATTATAACAAAATGCCGACACACGCACATAATTAGTTGTTCAAAATTTTATGTTATTTTATTTTCAAATTTTAGGAAAACTTACAGCTAGAAAATTACAACATATGAAGTAGGCGCTGCCTCCCCTCACACTAGCGCCGCAACCTATTTTATCTAATTATTACGTTTAAGAAAGGAATTTCCAAAATTTACGTTAGTCAGAGTTTACGCTAGTGTCAGGGGACGCAGGGCCTTAATTATACAAATACATGACAATTACATGTACTTACTTAACTGAGGGCTATGAAGTTTCCACTGGTAGCAAAAATAGTGTTTTTGCCAATAAACTTAACGGTTATTATGACTATTTATTGTGCAATCATATTGCATGAACTTTTCGTGAAAAAAAAAACACAATATACTGATTCCAAACGAGCGAGCTGTCTCATTTCGTTTGGCAACAGCACCGCGCGGTCTCACGCGGAAAGGGCCTATCTAACGATTTAAATTGTTGGTACCTATAGGTTGATGTATTTGTAGGTACCTAATTTATTTTTATCTAGGTGTTGTTATGTCCCGTCGTCGAGTGACTGTCCTGGTCCTCTATACTAGTTAAGTCCTGTATTACGGTATCAAATATCTTTAATGAAACAAAACGATGCAGCGATGTAGTCTCAGTAGTTCAGTTACAATCGATTTCTGAGTCGTTCGACGACTTAATAGTTCGGTTGCCTAATTGAACCGGACTACACTGTTATGGTAATCTGCAATCTTGATTGTGTTATTAATTTAGGAAAGAGGAAACATCTATAAAATGATGTTTCCTCTTTCCATGATTTTAGAGTAGCAGCGTTATTCTGTGGCATGGCGGTTCTCCGTTTTGGGCAGGAATTATAAAAGCTCTACATAACATAGTGAAGGAAAGTCTCCGTTCCATAGACTTTAGCAAACAGCAGGTTTTTCGTACATTGATTAAAATAATCAATTGTATCAAATATCTGGTTATCTTTATTTCGGCACAAGAAAGAACTATTGCCAGGACCTGTCTGAGAATCAGCGCCGCTACTAGCTTCGGCTTGAAGTAGCATAATCCTGAAACAGGGACCGTTAGTAACACACTGTATAATTGTATCTGTTTTTTGTCTACAATGATTCTATTTCTTGTAGAAAAAAACTATTTCAAAAATGAACGATTATTATAGCTACTTTATGTACCTATACCCCATAAGTGTGTTTTTTTTCTGTACTTACCTACTGTTGTTATAAATAAATGTCTTTTCTTTCTTTCTTTCTTTCTTTTTATGACGTTTAGTGAAGGAGGCGTGCATGTTGGCGTGCATTTTTAGAATGGTTTATCTCTACCTACCTAATATTCTAATGTGCCGTGTTATGTAGGTGTAGCGCTGTTTCGCACCAAATTTTTCGCACCACAAGCTAAAAATAATATTAATTGTTTCTCACCGGCTGTTTTTAAGACTTTCGTTTCAACCCACAAATTAATAAAGGAGCCTAAGTGAACTGGAAGTTTGGAAAGGTACAGTTAGAGATAAAAAAAATCGATGAATTTCTTTTCTTTCTTCTTTATTTCTGTCTATTTACTGATTTTTTAATCAGCGTACGTACAACTGGCTGATAGTACCTAATGCTAAAAAAGACAGATACAGGACAGACATAGCACGCACTAAGCTACCAGTGAGTACATTAGCTAGGTAAAAGCAAGTGCTGATTGAGCCGGCTTGTAGTCAGACATACAAGTCGACTTGTAATTACCTCTTAGGGCGGGACCTGCCTGACCTGTCATTGAGAAGCATCGGCCGGATGGATGAAAGTGAGACGTGATTGAAAGATTACTTCACTTGTGGACTTGTTTTATTTTGAAGAGGTGCCCACTTAAAGAAGGATGGTATTTAATCGTTCACCAGATTATTGGTGTTATTCTACTAATAAGTAGCTAAGTGTAGCCAAGCGCTGGACCGTGTGAAACCCCTAGAATGGACCCTATTCCACTTTTATCCACTTTGCTAATTCATTAATGGATCACTTCCCACTTTTTAAAAGCTATTATTTAACTTGCAATATATGTAACTATGTTTGTGCGGGTGGAAACTTGCAACTCAATTTTGAAGCAGATATCTTCAACCGAATGAGCTGAACGTTTAGTTTTGATAACAATGCATTTGAACTTGTTTATAAAAATAATAAAACTTATTTCTACTCTGATCGAGTAGTCATAGGTCGAGTCGATTATTTTCCACTGCTTAAATCTGATTCACACGTCGAGTGGATTACAACTACATACTTACAACTACTACTATTACTACTATTTACAACTACTACGGCTTTGAATCAAAGTAAAAACTGATTCATTAATGGAATAGCAAAGTGGATCAGAGTGGAATAGGGCAACAAAACTCTGTGTGTGCCTTAAATGCTACCAATTGGGACAAAAAAATATCTAACCTAACCCTACCAATTTTCCTGTGAGATCAGATCATCTATAAAAGTAAAATACACCCAGCCATTATAAAAATACTTTTCAATCAAATCACGTTCTACAAACTTTACCAAGCTCCCAATTTCTCTTTCCTCCTCCTTCCAGTTCTCTGAGTAATATAAGCTATTAATCTTCGAACTACGAGGTGTTTGTAGACAAAGGTTAACTTAGACAATAATTGGGTCGACCCGACCTGAATTAGCACTCTCACACAGTTCCTGGGTACAGCAAATCATAAAGGGTTATTCACATATTGAAATTGATTGATTAGGTATAATGATTTTGGAGTACAAGACAAACCAGGCCGCCGAGCTAAAGAAGTAAGTAGGTATGGTATATATAATACAGAAGGAAAATCGACAGCACTAAGTTTCTTTATAAATCTAAAACTTCCGACGACAACTTGACTTTGAATCGCATCATAAGAATGGCTGACCGGGAAGGATTTTTAATCAATTACTTCATTATCATCAGCATATAGTCCACTGCTGAACATAGACATAGGCCTCAACCAATGAGCGCCTTAGCGCCCTGTCGTCAGCTTGCCGCATCCAGTATCTGCCTGCAGTCATTCGCAGATCGTCATCCCATCTGGCCGGAGGGCACCCTACACTACGTTTGCCAAGTCGTGGTCTCCACTCTAGAACACACGGTGGTCGGTTCTTCGCGAGATATGGCCGGCCCACTGCCACTTCAGCCTGCTAATTCATTGAGCTATTTCGATATCTTTATTTCTCTGTCGGATGTAATTCGTTACGAATTTTATCCTTCAGAGAGACTCCGAGCATAGCTCGCTGAGCGACTTTGAACTGGTGGACCAGCCCTACCGTGAGTGTCCACGTCTCAGCTCCGTAGGTCATGACGGGTAGGTCATGACGGGTATAAATTACTTACCCTTTTAAAAAATAAAAGTGTAATAGTGATGATAATACGTTCGGGCGTTTCGATGCCACATACAAAAAAAACACGTCGAGAAAACTTTTAACATCCATAAAGGTGTATGCTCCTGCCAAAAGTCTCTATAATCATATGACAACCTTACACCAACCCTTCTATAAAATAAATAAATAAATAATGCTGGACAATTCACACAGCATTATCTAGCCCCAAGGTAAGCAGAGCTTGTGTTATGTTATGGGTACTAGATAACTGATATACATAATAATATACGAGTACATAGATAGATACTTTTTATTTTATATAGAAAACGACCAGAACACCCTGACCAAATATCTGCAGATCGTACAAATATTTGTCCCGAGGCGGGAATCGAACCCTCAACCTCCTGCGTCGCAGGCGGACCTTCGCCCACCGCGCCACAGAGGTCGTCTAAAGGGTACCTAGAGCCTAAAGTTTCAAAACATCCGTAGAAGCAGCGTTTAATCATAGAATCATGTTCTTGATAAGAACACGCTGCAATCTGGCTATCTGCAGCCTTGTAAGGAACACCGCGGGGGCTAGGAACAGACACTGTCAGCTATTAGGGAGAGATAAAAGCTGAAGTAGCGGCACTTCAAAAAATTAAATTATTGATATTGTAAACAAAAGCTAACGAAAGTCTTTGTCTCTGTTGCTGGTAGATATACGTCAAAGTTAGAATATAAAGGGTTAAAATAGAATATCGACGGATGTGTTTGAAGAAGATTTTAAAAGATTAGAAACGTTTTATCGTGGAGTTAAAATTGGAAACATTTCTTCAAAACAAATGCAATTTTAAGCATGACAAGTTGACAAATATCCACGCTTAAATTTTCATATGTAAGCTATAGTTTGATGATGAGATGTCCTCCTAGCCGAATTTCGATCACGGCGGCCATTCTCATCGGAGACTAGCCAGATGCGCAGGACATATTATAGTGCACAATGTGTGCGCTAACACAGGTGCACTCTCTAATCCCTCACTCTCATAATCCGATGAGACGACAGGCCAACACGACCGGGGAGAGGTCAGGAGCAGGACCAACGGCTTAACGTGCTTTCCGAGGCACGGGGGTATAACACCGCCAACTTCCTGACTCCGGGCTGTTACTGTGAATTTTTCTTGCTAAATATGCTATAGTTTAAGTAAGTTAGGTACGTGTGTATGTATGTAATTTTTTATGCAAAAACTGGTTTGATTATTTTCCATTGCATCCCAAAAATGAATTTCAATTATAGACTGTGCGGCACCACTTCAACAACAGGCAGCCCTTTAACGAACTAAAGCATTAATATTTAACGGATGTATTCCAGCTAAATTGGAAAATGAAGGATACGATGCATAAAACAGAGCACGTTGACTTTATTTATACAAAATACATGCAGTTAGCTTTTATATTTAACGAGATTCTTTTTCGGATCGGTTTATTAGAAAAGAATAAATAAATAATGATGGACAATCCACACAGCATCATCTAGCCCCAAGCTAAGCAGAGCTTGGGTTGTGGGTACTAGATGACTGATATATGTACTTATGTAATACAATACATTATTGGTAAATAGATATTTTTAATTGGGTTATTCCAGTTTTCCCCCTTGAAATCCCTCCAAAGTTATAAAAAATATCATCCAGAACACCCAGAACAAATATCTGCAGATCGTACAAACATTTTAAAATTTATAGGTATTGTATTTTAAAAGATAATAATTTAAAAGGCAAAGTTTTTCAAGGACAGCTTATGAAAACCTCACAAGACTCTTAAAAAATACAAATGACAAATCTACTGACAACCACTGACATAGTTTGACATTAATTAAGCAGCTGCTATCAAGCAAGGTTTTGACAGTTAGGAAGGAACTTATATTACTGTAGGTACTAGCTTCTACCCGCGGCTTCGCGCGCAGTTCGGTATAATAAGTAGCCTATTATCTAAGTTAGGCTATGTTCTATAAGTACGCCAAATTTGATCTTGATCTGTTCTGTACCTAGTTTTAGAGATCCTAGGTAACAAATATTTCACATTTCACAAACTTTCGGCTTTATAATATTAGTTGGAATAGGTTATTAACTTCGAACGAAGGATATCGCCCTCCCTAGATCTACGAATGAATGCGAACAAAGGTGCGAATAAGCAATTTAATTCAATAAAAAAAACCTAAGCACCTAAAGGGTGATTCCAGTTTCCCCCTTGACAAATCCCCTGGGCGAAAGCTGGAATTAAAATAAATAAATTCCAGTTTTCTCCCTTCAGAAATTTTCTTCAAGGGGGAACACTGGAATAACTTTTTTAAATACCAGTTTTTCCCCTCAACTATTTTCACGTTCCAGTTTTCCCTATTGAGAGAAGGAAACCAAAGAGAAGCAATAAAAACAACAGTACATAACAGTATAATCAATTTTTACTTTGTATCTTGACAGCAATGTCGAAAATGACAGAATTTTTCAAAAACTAGCTGCATTTTTACTGCCCGTTGTCCTATTACCCGTTTTCCCGTAGGAATGAAGCATTTTCCCGCGGTACGTAAAAAGTAGCCTATGTTCATCAAGAATAATGTGGGCTTCTAATAGTAAAAGAATTTTTCAAATCAGTTCAGTAGTTTCGGAGCCTATTCAATACAAGCAATCAAAACGTTCCTCTTTATAATATAACTAGCTTCTGCCCGCGGCTTCGCATGCGTTGTTTCTATGGAAACGTTAAAAGGTGATTTCTATCCCATGGGAACTGATTTATGGGATAAAAAGTAGCCTATGTTTGATTCCACGATTATAATTATCTGTATACAAAATTTCAGCCCGATCCGTTCAGTGGTTTTGGCGTGAAGAGGTAACAAACATCCATCCATCTATACATCCATCTAAACTTTCGCATTTATAATATTAGTGTGATATTATTTTATAATTATAGTATAGACTGCACCAAATGTAAAAAAAAACAAATAGGTAAAGCATCCGCAGCAGCACACATACATATGTCCACTGTTGAATGTGCCTCCCCTTAACAAGGGGGGGTGGTATAGCATGCCAGAACTCAAACTTTTCACTTTGTTTCAACTATCCGGTAAAATGGAAGTTCCGAAGTAAGCTCGAGTATGAAAATTCTTCAAGTTTCTGAAGTATTCAGGTCAAATGACATGTGCCCTCTTGTGACTGAGGGGTGAGTCTATTTGACGTTTGTAGCGATACGTGACGTCTCCTTTTTAACCCCCGACGCAAAAAGAGGGGTGTTATAAGTTTAACGTGTCTGTCTGTGTATCTGTCTGTGGTATCGATAAGATTGGAGGTTGGAACTACGCAAATCGTATACTACAAGAAAAAATTAAAATTTTAAAAAATCTGCCGACGTTTATTGGCTGAACAGATTTTCATGAAACATGGCTAAGAACACTCGGGATAAAATTATCTATAACACAAAAAAAAACTAAACGAAAATCAGTTCATTCGTTTGGGAGCTACGATACCACAGACAGTTACACAGATACACAGATCGACAGATACACAGACAGACACGTCAAACTTATAACACCCCTCTTTTTGCGTTGGGGGTTAAAAAGGAGACGACGCGATCACGTCGTTACTAACGTCAAATAGACTCACCCCTCTGCTCAAGTTTCGCATAATTTGATGGAAGACGAGAATATTTTTCCTACTTTAATATAAAAGCATTTTATCACTGTATTTGGATGAATGTTTGTTACACCTTTACGCAAAAACTTCTGTACGTATCAAGCTATAATTTTACATACTACTTCTTAAGCCGTGGGCAGAAATAAATGTATTATTAAAAATTAATATAACAGGGTAACGTTGTACTTGTCTATAAAGTGTCTGTAACGTTGTTGTGTTCTATTGTAAATAATGTTTCTATTAGTGGCATCTTGATTGGTTTATACGTAGCTATATATACTGTTAACTTTAAGAAAATTGTCTACTGTTTGTGCCTTAATAAACGAAAAATAAAATAAAATAAATTAATATTATATTAATAAAACACAAATAAAATTAATCCTCCATCAGGTGAGATTGTTAGTCAAAAGATCTATAGACAATAAAAAACGCAATCGGAATAAGACAAATCTCAATGCACGATAAAAATAAGCGTTCAAAAAAAAGAAAGTAAATTGGGTTGTTACTCTGACATCTACGTGTTATTTAGAACCAATGAAAAAGTTTAAATATTCTAATTTGAACATTAACAATAAGTTCTCTGTATTATGTCATTCCACAAATCAATGGTGATCACTGACCTCTCAGTGAGGGGCCTCTATGGATCGTTATGGTATATTAAATTCCAGTAACAGTAAGTTAAATGATATTCTCAATGGACATTATGATGATTTGGAGGTTTTTAAAGTCTACTAGCTTGTACACGTGTCTTCGCACGTCTTCCATGGAATACTATCTATCTACTTACCGAATTTCATTAAAATTTGCTTTGTGCGATTGCTTACAGGTGTACTATATGTACACCTGAAAACGTCGCACCGAGGTGGTTTACTTAAAAAATAACTAACAAATAACTTATACTTTAAACTTATATTTAACTTTTTTTTAAATAACATACTGAAAAGAAGATATTTCTGTGGCACCGTGCTTAGGTATATTTATTATGGACATGACATCCTAACGAAAACCTCTCATCTTCCGCGAAAGATCGAGTTCCAATCGAAGGTAAATAGGGGTTTTTTCGTTTTAGAAAACGCCTCATTAGAAAGATAGATATTCTAGTATCACACTAATATTATAAATGCGAAAGTTTGGATGGATGGATGTATAGATGGATGGATGTTTGTTACGTCTTCACGCCAAAACTACTGAATGGATCGGGCTAAAATTTTGCATACAGGTAATTGTAATCCTGGAATCAAACATATGCTACTTTTTATCCCATAAATCAGTTCCTGTGGGATATAAATCACCTTTAAACGTTTTCTTAAAACAACGCGTGCGAAGCCGCGGGGCGCAGCTAGTGTACAATATTTTCAATTACAATAACGAAGTGAACAGAAAAAACGAAGTGAAACTCTGTTTTCTATACTATCTATACTATAATATTATAAAGAGGAAAGGTTTGATTTTTTGTTTGTTTGTTTGTTTGTATGAATTGAATAGGCTCCGAAACTACTGGACCGATTTGAAAAATTCTTTCACCGTTAGGAAGCTTACTTTTCAGGGAGTGACATAGGCTATATTTTATCCCGGAATTCCCACGGGAACGGGAACTACGCGGGTGAAACCGCGAGGCGATCGTCTAGTCGTGAATAAAATGCATTATTTGTATGAGAGAACGAAACACCCACAACGAAATTCAACACCAGTGCATAAGGGGCTCTCGATTGGTATCGATATATACATATACGATATCATAATCTGCAGTTAGCTCAACTGTTTCAATAGAAAATTTTCATTTCTGATTTATTGTTTCTGTTCTTGTAATTTTAATTTTGTATAACATACATAATAGTAATTATTCAATTATTTTTAAAAATATACATTATATTATTTTTAGGTACAAAAAATATACTAGCTCATTTGATCAGCTACAGGAGTAACTTCAGTAAATGCTAAATATTTATTTCTCATCCTTTTTTGTACCATTAATTATTTTTCGGTTTCTCTTTAAATAGCTCCAGTAATTAGTATTGCTAATTTACAAAAACTCAGACCCAAGATCATTATGGATCGAGCAGACCCTTCGGAGTCTGACCTTAACCTTCGACGGTGAAAAATTATTGCCTGTATAAAAATTATTGCCTGTATAAAATAAGTTGCCTAGAAAATATGGTTGGTAATTCAGGTTTTTATACTGGATTAAAGGTTGTTGAAACCCGAGGCAGGTCTGCTGTGTCCTGTAATACAACAAATCTGTTATAATTATGAGGTAAAAAGAAAATTTGGGTAAAACATCACACTATCACACTAATATTATAAATGCCAAAGTTTGGATGGATGGATGGATAGATAGATGGATGGATGTTTGTTACGTCTTCACGCCCAAAACTACTAAACAGATTGAGCTGAAATCTTGCATCGTTGTGGCTCTAGGCCTGGAATAAAACATAGGCTACTTTTTATCCCATAAGTCAGTTCCCATGGGATAGAAATTACCTTTGAACGTTTCCATAGAAACAACGCATGCGAAGCCGCGGGCAGAAACTAGTCTTGCATAAATTAGACCATTTTTTCCAAAACCAAGTGAAGTCGAAGAGAGATTGGATTGGGATCGGCACTTCAACAATTGTTTAAAAATTGAAATTAAATAATTTTGGGCAATTTACAAAGCATCATCTACAATACAATGTATAAAAGCATTATATGAAATTTAAAAGTGAAGTGAAGACCAGATAGCGGCTACAAATCTTAGGCCCCAAAATAAAACAAGAATTTAATGAAGCAATTCATGCCCTATCCAATTGTGTGATACATTGTCATTTAGCGAATCAATCATGCGTTATGAAGAGATCTTTTATTGTGATTTATTGAACCTATGCACGCATTGTGGAATGCAAATGTAATGAACTAGGGGATTTTGTCGTATTGCAGTTTAGACGCGACGGGACCGACATGACGAACTTATGGCAGGGAACTTATGGAAACGGATAGACGGATTTCAACCGGTCAAATTTAAGGGATTGGTGATTTTAGTTATTGCCAGATTTTCACAGGCACGGAGTGACTTATATACTTGTAAACAGACTTGAAATAAGTTAGAATATTCAAGAAGACCATTTTTAAAAAACAAGCTCTTAATGCATTGTCATACAAACTAAAGGTGTATACAAAATTTCAGCTCAATCAATTTAAGATATTTGCTTCAAAATTGAGTTGCAAGATTCTACCCGTACAAACATAGTTATATACATTGCAAGTTAAATAAAAGCTTGTAAAAAAGGAGGAGATTATTTCTATGTTCGACTATGTTTGTTCTATGTTTGCATGTAGGTATGTCCTTTTCTGTGTCTTTGACGTGTGATTTTTGCAGTTGTGCTAAGCATTCCTTCTTGTCCGATTGCTAAAATTACACTAGTTGAAATGGTATCCCCAAAATTTGAAATGGGTTCTCTTTTGATACAGACGGTTTCAGGGTGTGCATTGTGAATCTATGGGGGGCCGGCGGATATCTTCATCGATGATGTTTATCGATTTATCCGTCAATTGTGGACCAAATTTTATCTATTATCATTTATGAGTGATCCCGAAATGAAAGCTAAAATATTCCCGCGGGATAATTATTTGTCCCGCAAAATTTAAAGATGTGTCTTTTAAGATTTTATTCAAAACAATTAAATTATCTATTAGGCGCTTGAGATTGAGACTCTATGGTCGCTGTGCTGGTACTTTCTCATTTTTAAGGACTACGTAAGCGGTTGAGTCTTTATGCATGGACATCTCCTACAGAGCGGGCAATCCGTTACTCTGTTGGTGAAGAGGTGTCTGTATAAGCGCCAGTGTCTGGCTTGTATCTCCACCAGAATCAGCAGGTATATTCTGTTTACGTTCAGTATCCTGGCAACGGCAGTCTGGAAAAAATGATGATGAAGATAATTCTTTATCTACTTACAATTTTCTTGATGTGAAGTTCCCTGAGATTTTCATCAGGGAACATCACATCAAGTTCGTCGCACGGCACATTATTGTTCTGTTTGACGACTTTATCCCTTAGATCGTGTTCTGATAGTCTAAGTCACTATTTTACGTGAGGAAAGTAACAATACAGCTTATTAGCTTACAGACTGCATAAAAGGTATTTTGCATCAGCTTAGGATGTAGTTCTTATGATATAGATACCTATCCCTTCATGATAATTCATTACGTAAAACCATATACTACTCTAAAGTCATTTCCAGCTGGATATTTACCAGGATTTGAGTTTTGAGCAGTTTACTGAAACTGTGCCGATACATTGGTAAGCTCTAAACTCAAAACGGAGGAGGTTTTTGCCCAGCAGTGGGACGAAATAGGCTAAATAAAAAGAAAAAACAAATATGACCACTTAAAAACAACATAGGTTGACCTATGTTACTTCGTTATCCAGTTGTCTGTTTTCAATTGCCACACAAAAATCAGCTCTACCACCCACAATCTGATCCACTTTAGCTCCCTATTTGAATACCCCCAAGGGTCAGTCCAGTCCAGCACTTAGCTTAGAACCATAAAATTACCCATACTATTAAACAAGTCAATCTGCACAATGGCTCGATAATATTGGCACGGAAATTGCCAGCACGGAACCTACACAATATGGTACACAGCGCTCCTTCGATCATCACGATACAAGGTAAACCCATGGGTGCAGTTTCTATGAAAGCAGGTCAATTACGAGCTTTTTGGAATCTAGTAAAACCTTCTTAGAAAAGGAAGACTATATGATTAGAACTAAGTTAATTCAGACAGAGGAAAATGGAAAATATTAGGGGAGGCTTATGTCCGCTACGAAAGTAATAGAAGCTGATAATGATGAAGTGAATTCAATGAATGATCTTACAGAAAGATGGTTCTCAGTAGGTTTAATACTTTTGGAGTTAAAAGTGAGACCTAACCAGAAGCTTAATTTGTTAGCTATGCCAGAATGTAACCGATTCCTAGACGACCTAGGCAGGCAGCTTCAGATAAATCCGATGATACTATTCGAAAACTTTTTATAAAAGAAAATTACAATCAAAATTAATAAACCAATTAGAATTCGTATTTACGTACGACACAGTTGAGCTAAATGCAGACTGTTGTAAACAATATACAGGTAGTTCAATTGATCCATATCAATACGAGTCGAAAGCGTCCCCATGCATTGCCATACAGCGGGACAATGCAGCCGCTGGCTGCATTATCCCGCTGTATGGCAATACTGATACAACTACCTATGCATTCAACTATTCGAATAGTTTGTTAAGTTGTTTTATGCTACTCTAGGTCTAGGTACTACCAAAGCCAAAGTTTGATTTTAATTTTTGCATTTACTTTTATAAAAATCGTTGCATCTGAACTGTAACTAGACCCAAACAGTTGTCTGTAAGCTTTTGCCGAGAGGTCCCCTCGCGTCTACATCAGAAATTACTATAAAAAACAATATTATTTTACTAATAATTTATGTTACATGTAAGACCTTCAGAAATAAACGATTTTGTTATAATTATTTAAATTAAAGTTATCGTTATCAACTTACGAGTATAACTGATATTTGATATCGTGAATGATAACTTTAATTGGTATAGACCGAACGAATAGTTAAGTTATTCTGTGGTAGAGATTTTATTGGTTAGGGCGTTTTTTGCTCACCATCGTGGCAGCGCAAAAGAGCAACTTCGCATCTCTGCCTACAAAATAAAACTATACTTACTAGAATAATAAAACTTTTACACAAGCATCAAAGCCGTCATGAAAAAAAAGCAGAAACAAAGCAGTCATAAGCTTATGATAGGTATCACAAACTGAAAAATCGATTTTTGCAAATTCCTTCGATTAACATAATTTTAAGATAAAATAGGTGGTGGCGCTGATTTGGGTCAGGGTAGCGCCATAACATTTAAAACTGTTTACCATTAAAATTTCTCTCTTCGCACTCAACTATTATCACATGGGGGTAATGCCCATAATCCCCACGCTGGGCTTGCGGGTTTAGGATCGCAGATCGGCGGTAGAATTGTTCTGCAGGAGGCGCTGCTGCCCGCCCCCGGTGGATATCGCTCAGTTGCCTCTTACGACACCCGCGAGAAGAGTTGGGGTGGTGCAAATTCTAAGCCAGCACCACACAGCTTCGCCCTCATTCGTATCGAAACCCCTGGTTCCAATGTAACCGTGGTCGGAGCTCACAATTTTGATGGGAGCCGAACCACCGAGCCAGCATCTATTATTTTCCCGTCAAAGTGATTAAATAAATAGTCCCGCTACAGGCTGAGTTATTTTGTAATTACGTGACTTTATTGCCTATACAGGGTGGATGGAATTCTCGTGCGTGGTGCCTCCACTCCTGAACTGTGTAACCCTGGATAAGCGTAGGAACCGTTAGTGCTGTTTGGTGAAGATGCATGGAATTTAGAGCTAAGTGGGGTTTGTAGGATTCGGAAGGTGGGGGGGCTTGTTGTTTGACCGTTCATTTTTAATGATAAATGGTAGTTCAGGACACTCTACATCAAGTCGTAGTTTATAAAAAAAAATTGAGCGTCTGGTCGCAGCGACGCATGACCCGAGAGTTGGCGAGTATCTGGCGCAGCGCATCAGCATTGCCATACAGCGGGGCAATGCAGCCAGCGTCTTGGGGACGCTTCCGACTGGTATTGATACCAGTCGGAATCAGTATCAGTTGAGCTACCTGTAGATTGTTTGCATAATCTGCAGTTTGTTCAATTGTTTTAATTAATTGTAAATACTAGTTTTATTTAATTTCTATTATTTGATTGTATTTTTTTTGTGAATAAAGATTTTACTCGTAGTAACAAATGGAACTACCATCGACTCTAAGCAACATCTTACCAACTGACAAAAAAGCAAAACAACTGTGTTGTTTAGGTTTTTTTCCAAGAAATATTATATCGACTCAAAACACATTAAATGCTCTTTATTGTGTATTTTTACTCTCAAGAATGTACCAAAAAAAAGTAAATCGAATTGTTGTGTTCCTATTAGAATTTAAAGCTGTTTCAAATGTTTTCTCAGTAGGATATATTCCGTTCAATATTATGTTGTAAGAGAGATTGTGGGCCATAAGTTTTTAAATGCCATTAGATAAATATTAAAACAATAATATGCAGATTATTCAATTTACTGTAGGAACAGCGTGCTCTACTCAGCATGGGGACTAACTAAACCGTTCCTAATAAGCCACGTTCTGAAGCTAGTGATGTGATTTCGCATGTCGATAGTCCTTTTTAATGGTCTTCATAAGTTATTCTCTTCTCTTTTTAGTGTCTGTAAAATAATAGCTTAATAGAAAAACTATAAGAATAAAATTGCTCATTTCTCAGTCATTAACTTCTTTCAGATAAGATTCTTTAAATACCGACTCATTCGTCGATCTTTTGTGGTGACCATTTTAACCTCCAGTGTTAATCAAGTCTCAAGTCCTGTTGGACATATACTGTTGTAACGGAATGGTAATGTCAGGGAGGATATCGAAGCTTCGGAGACTAACAAAGAATATTAAGCAACTTCATTTACCTCACCATAACAGCCTTTATTGCAGCAATTATATACTATTAACAACCTACATACATTCCACTGCTGGACGCAGGCTTCCCCCTGATAAGCGCCTTATTGGCTTTTATCTCATGGGGGTAATTGTTCTGCAGGGAGCTGCCCCCGGCGGATATCCCTTAGTCGTCTCCTACGACACCCGCAGGTAGAGTTCGGGTGTTATTTTTGTTTATTTACCTACGTGTTATTATTTTACTTTACCAAATTAGTTGGTTTTAAGAACACTGTTGCAGTCTCTATAACTCTTCTTCTTCTTTCTTATAATTGGCTTAATGATTAGTCCACTGCTGGACAATGGGCTCTCCTAATAAGCGCCATATGAAAGCAACCTTTTTTCATCTTGCTGCATGCAGTATACGCCTGCAGTAGTCGTTCGAAGATTAGTCCACTTGGCCAGAGAGTGCCCTACACTACGTTTGCCGAGTTTGACGGTCCAGTTGCTAGCGGTTGTCGGTTATTCGGCGAACCTCTGAGATGCTTTTTTTTCGATACCAAACCAAGACCATCGATATCGATGTTATACAACCCCATCCCTATTATGCATGAACGAAGCGGCCAGAGGTCGGTAGCGGTCGGCGGTCATTCGGCCCGCCATGTTAGATCGGTATCTTTGGCGCCATAACTACCCGCCGCCGCCGATTTGCTCAGATTGCATTTAAATCTGTTTGCTATTTTCTTAATTGATGGCAACACAGGGCACCTGGAAGCTGGAACCTTAGGTATTCAGGTGAGTAAATAGTAAATCGAGTTGGTATTTGTGTAGAGTAGGTATAATGTAGATTAATATGATAATTAATTTGTATCTTTAACAACAAGCACAGGTCTTATTGGATACCTACTAACTATGTTAGGGTAACAATGACCTTTAGAGTACCTACATATCTTATGGTATATTAATATATAATAAGCCATCATCTTAACGTAATATCTGAACATCCTTACATAATTAACCAAATCGTAATTTATCTAAAGCTTTCAGCTCCCTAAATAAATCGAAACAAAAATAAACTGTTCTAAATATAAATGTTTACTGGGACGTAAAACAAAGCGGTAATATGTAAATTTGCTACCATCTGTTCTTGTAATTTAATGGTAAGCCACTTTTATTGTGATGCCAATGAAATAAGCGCCTATTCTGAATTCCGAGCAATCGTTTTCTGAACAGGTGGGGCTTGCTATTTATTTTTGGAAGTAATGTCGTTATTTCATTTAACTTTATTTGAGCTTTTCCTCCTTTACATGCTTGTAGGTACTTGGTTATTAAAACACAAAACTAGGTATTTTGATTCATTTATCACAAATCGTAATGTTTTAGGTAAAGATTTCATCCATAGGTAGGTATTACGGTATCCACAATAATTTTTGATCATTAACGTCCTTTAAAAGACGAATCATATTCTTGTGATAAGGTTATCATAATATTTACGTGATTCTCCCAACAATCAAGAATTTACTACAACACATTGCCATCACAAAAATAAAGAACATAAAATCCGGGAGCACTCAGGTACGTAGTTCGGGTAAACAGGAATAAGACTTTTCAAACAAGAAATGCTTTTAGTGTGATTATGTCGTCTTTTCTCATGGTTCCTTCTCGGTGTACGTATAATCAGGAGTTTCGAGGATAACACGATGTGTTGCCAGGCGTGTGTGATTTACCTACCCCAAAAATGGGGAGATTTGGTACCTAGGTACCTACTCTAGGTTTGCAAATTAATGTGATGGCCAAGTTAATTACGATTTACGAAATAAATAAAATAAGTAGTATACAAAATAAGAATTAAAATAATAAAATGACCCTAAACTGAAAACTGACCAATCAGTTTAAGGTCATTTTATTCGTCTAAACGGATATTTTTTTCGGGCTTCAAAGCTCCTGAAACAATCTAGAATAAAGTTCTTGTGACTACAATGTCAAAAACACAGTTCACTCGTTTTAGCCTTCAGCTGTTACAATTCATCCACCCATCAGAGCAGAAACTTTTCTTTAGTATTTTTGATTCTAGCAACTTAAATCACTAATCAGTTTTTTTTTCCTTCAAATAATAACTTCCTAGCCAGTGTAAACGTTACCTACGTCGCAAATAAAATATTAAACGGGCTGATAAATAATATCATAATGACGTAGGACTGTGCATTATATGTATTTTCTAATACATACTTTTACAATAACGAGCTTTTTATTTCTATGGAAAAACCAGCTTAGCTGGCAACCCACTTTGTTGGGAGCTATGAGATGACACAGTCCTAGGTGCGTCAAGCAGCGCGTACCTAGGTAGTAATCACACCATTGTAAGGAGAGTACTATGGTGCCATGCGAGTGATTGGTTTGTACGTACCTACGTTGTAGGTAGGTCTAGGTATCAATTAGTTTGATAGCACTGTGCTTGAAACTTAGGTCTCAATAGTCTGAAGTTCGAGCATGGTCCTTGATTATCTACGCAGGTATCTCGGGGAATTAGCTATCTTTAGGTACCTATTAGGTATCTGTCTAATGCTAAGGCAAAATAATATTTGGAGTTCGTTAGTTAATTAAATTAAAAAAGATAGTACCTACCTTTATCACCTTCATTGACAAAGAAAATTACTATCAGTTAATAGAAATAAATTTTATTAGAACTAGTATTTACCTACTATTGTGATAATTGAGCTGACCGCAAAATGTTGCAAACAATCTACAGGTAGCTCAACTGATCCATATCAATACTATATAATTATAGGCTTTTATTTAAGATACTGGGTTTAATAAGAAAAAAAAAACTTGAAATAACTCTAGAAAAACTCGTAATGTAATAATATTATGCTATCGTTTCTGTGGTGCTTCTACAAAATGTGCCGTACAGCATAGGTCTCTGACTCCATCGAGGTCTGTCTTCTGTGACCCTTATCCAGTATGGCCCAAGGGTATTTCGATAAGTCGTTTCGACCATTTCGACTTTGGACGCCCCTAACTTCTAATACCATCTCTTGGGTATCATATTGTAGCTTGCTTTACTCCATTTGTTTACCACAGCCAAGTACCTATAAGTAAATTTTTATAATCTGGCGCGATCCCCTTTTGTTTTTCGTATGCCAGGATTCGTGACGTCAGCGTGGATAAAACAAAAGCTAGCCAGCTTTTAAAGCTGGCGCGACAGCTTTTGTTTTTTCATACAATGAAAACAAAAGCTCAAAACTATTAATCTTGCCAGTTTTCAGATGTAGGTCTAGAATAATACTGGAATAACTTAATCCAATTTTTGTCCTATAATTCAGTTCTTGAGCATAGCAAAACTGCGTACGAAGCCGCAGGCTTAAACTGGTTCACAGTATATTTTCTGTATTTCTGCTGTCTTTTTGAAGTCACAATACCAGTCATAAATGGAACTTACTTAAAATCCCACTTTGTCGCATCTGTCCCTACCTCCACATGTCTGTTTATTACCAACATATAAAAATATTACCTTCGACCATCAATATGATGCCAATACCCATCAAATCGAGCATGGGAAGGAAATGCTCTACCACATAGAGTGCACCACATCATGAAATGGATCGAAAAGCTGCTCATTTCACCCTAAGATGACGCAGCGGTGGTTTTTGATCTACTACTACCTGAATAGGTACTCAAACGCGACTCAGATTTGAGCAAGTCTCAAGTCGCGTTTTTTTAAATTCTGAACAATTCACACAGCATTATCTAGCCCCAAGATAAGCAGAGCTTGTGTTATGGGTACTAGATAACTGAAGTAAAATAAGCCGGCAATGTACCATCAATATCGAAATAACAGTTGCAAAAAACGTATGAGTAGTCCGGTTGCTTAATTGAATCGGACTACTGATACGTAGAGGGACTCAGTAGTCCGGATAACTTTAACGTAACCGGACTACTGAGACTACACCGATAATACACTACCATAGATATGTATTTTTTATTAAACATAGAAAACATCCAGAACACCCCGAACAAATACATATATTATATGCAGGTCGTACATTGTCCCGAGGAGGGAACCTTTCCCCGCCGCGCCACGAAGGTTGTCAGACTTCAGAGTTGTTTTTGTCAGATTTTCATTGAAAACTGACAAAAAATCGGGACTTGAAACGTGCTTAAGGCCAGGTATTCCTGCAGTAGTAAGGGAAAACGCGCGCCTGCCAAGCCTCCGCGCTCGTGTTTTGTGTAGTTATTTAAACATGGTGATTAAGAAAATAATTTTATGAAGTCAAACTCTGCGAATTTGTTTAGAATTTGTTTAGAAATATTAAATGTCTTTAGTTGAGTACGAAAAAAAGTAAAAAATCAGTAGAAAAAGGAGTAGCTTTGCGAGTTTTTTTATCGAGTGAAGTTCATTAGATTTTGTAACTGAATGTGACTTTGACTAGATCCCTAAGTAATATATATATAAATCTTTTTTTTTTTCATAATTTTAAACACTAAGTCTTAGATGATTTTTAAAATCACAAAAGTTCAGCCTACCAAGCCTATTTAGCGTTTGAGTATTCAGGTAGTCGATCCTGATAGATTTTCATTGAAAACTGTCAAAAAATCGGGACTTGACGCATCAATCTAATTTGAGTTTGAGTATTTTGGGGTTAATGTTACTGAAGGTCACGCTAGTGACTTCATAGTGTGTGAGGTCCTTAGTCAACCCTGTTTACGCTATTTGTAGAGATATTCATCACTACAAAGGTTTCATTTTACTTAGAAATGCTGAAATAAAATTTCCAAGGTTACCTAACCTAACCTCGGAATTTTTTTTAGGGTGGATTTTGTGACTGTCTGGCAAAAATAGAAACTGTGAAAAAAAGGGTCGGTGCCAATAGTACTATTAACAGTTCCATGATGGAACTACTGATGTTTTTTTAATCACTAGTTCCATTTTTAGGAGAGTCTGAAAATAATGGAACTAATGTTGAAATTTGAAGTCATGTAAGGAGTCATGAGCAAACCCGCGCTGGTTGAACTCGAGTTATGTTATACTGCTTTCCATCACAAAATCCAACCAATAATAATGACATTTAAGCTCAAAGCTTTTCATGAGGTAATTTTACGGTAGGTAATAAAATAACCATGATATAAAATGCTCTACTTAAGTGTGGTCACCGCTATAATCTGTTGCTATAAAGACAAAAGCCATTGTTTTTCGGTTTGATGAAAGAAGGAGGTCTAAGGAGCACAGATTTATAAGCATAGTACTAAAATAAGAAGCGACGAATCTGATTTCAATATCTAAGAAATGGCGGACAGATTTTCCGTTACATTTTTCTTAATAGTATTTAAATTTATTGGGGTCATGGGCGCTGCGTGGTCTATGCAGTTCAAATACAAATAATATGTATTTTTTTACGTTTCCACTAAATTATTATGTCAAGTCCCGTCGTAGTCGAAAATTATTGCGATATTATTTGATTTCTTAGAAATTACCCTGAATGTGGGGTTACGCACTATAATAACAAAAAACCTTAAATTGTTATTGTTTTATAAAAGTAGGTAGAACTTGCTTAATAAGTCTCAAGACACGTGACGTCACAAGTCACGTCACAAACACGTTGAAGGAATGTCTTTCATTAAACTCGCTAGCTCTCGCGACTGGTATGTTATAAACTCTACCAAATTCAAAATTAAATTTTCAAGAGATTTGTTGAGATGTTCATTGTTATTGTTCATGTTTAAGACTTTTTATGAATCATGAATACTCGGCTTACTTTTAATTTAAGCGGTTGCAAACTTCTTGTTTGTTTTCTTAGGTAGCTCCGCTCTTTAAGTGTTGTAAGAATAAGAATAAGAAAATCTTTACATAAATAAATAAATAATGTTGGACAACTCACACAGGATTATCTAGCCCCAAGCTAAGCAGAGCTTGTGTTATGGGTACTAGATAACTGATATACTTAATACAATGATACACTACATAGATAGATATTTTTTATTATACATAGAAAACATCCAGAACGCCCTGGACAAATGTCTGCAGATCGTACAAACATTTGTCCCGAGGCGGGAATCGAACCCGCAACCTCCTGCGTCGCAGGCAGACCTTCGTCCGCTGCGCCACAGTGGTCGTCGCTCTCGTCGTAAAGCTTTTACAAAAATTGCACTAAGCTATTTTCTCAAATTACCCAACACTAATTGCTACTACTACTAACTATATAACTACTAGCAACGTTCTAATGTTATTTCCATGATGTTTTGTAAAATTCTGCAACGATAAAAAATTTGGATGCACCTATTTAAGTTGGTAGCTACCTACCTAGACACTACCTTCCTAAAAAATTAGTGCTTATACAGTTTAATATTTACATTTCAAACTACTCAGCTTATACTTAGATATTTAATGCAACACAGGCGTACAAAAAAGACAGAAAAACAAAAATACAATTTTATTGGTAAAATCAATTTACTTGTCAGATTTTCTTAAAACCAGTTCATAATATACACATTGTAAGTAGGTACCTAGTTAATGTTCAAAATTACTTTTCATACACAAATTAAATGAAGTAAAATAAATGAAAAAAATATTTAAAAAGTTAAAAATCATAAATGAAACAACACTAAATTATGAATTTTCTGGTAGTTCGTTCACTGAATAGAAATTCTGCTCGACATGCCAAAGTTTCAACTACACACCACACCAAATGACACCAACTGAAATTTTAACCCTTACCTACCAATTATTTCACCGTCCCTAAAATTAGACTCAAGTTCCGTAGTCGTTCCGCTGACGAAAAATCCCCTACATCGATTTATCTGTAAGCTCTTTTATAATGGCACCTACAGGGAAGGGCTGACCCACTTCTCGAGCAAGCAAAAGGCACGTCCCTTGGGCGTGGGCTTAATAATAAGCAAATTGTCCTAGATTTACAATATTTCAAGCGATTGTTATCTTTTGTGGGTAGTCTTCTAGACTAATTTAGGGAGATATTATTGCGAATGAGTCAAAAACATGTCTTAAACATCACGAATAAAAAGTTGACACATGATCATTGCTTTTACTTCTTTCACTCTGTATTGTAAAATCAGGGCTATGAGTATCAAGTACCTTGGGTTACCCAAGGTACTTGAGACTCATAGCCCTGATTTTTTTATCATAATATCACACACAATTCGTTTGTAACTTAAACAACATTAAAATAAATTCCTTTATTGTAATACGTATATAGGTACGTGATTATTTTATCTAATATTTAGCACTCTTGTCGCCGGAAACACAGGATTAACTATCTAGTTCAGGCTAATTTGTTGACGACCTCTGTGGCGCAGTGGGCGAAGGTCTGCCTGCGACGCAGGAAGTTGCGGGTTCGAATCCCGCCCCGGGACAAATATTTGTACGATCTTCAGACATTTTTTTAGGGCGTTCTGGATGTTTCTATGTATAATAAAAAATATCTATCTATGTAGTGTATTGTATTAAGTATATCAGTTATCTAGTACCCATAACACAAGCTCTGCTAAGCTTGGGGCTAGATAATGCTGCGTGAATTGTCCAGCATTATTTATTTATTTAATTGATATACTTTGCTGTTTTTGTTTGTTTAGTGCACTTATGTATTGTCTATGTAAAAATTTCTCTGATTTTCTTTTATTTATCTTTCTTTTTAGCACGTAGGTACCATGCAAGCATAGTATGCCTTACCTAAATAAGAACAAAGTAGATACATAACAATACGTAAAATATAAAACCCTATTTGTAAAGTTGTTTCTATATCTATTAAAAAAACTATGCCAGACATTCGTGTAGACATAAAAACGTAAATACTGCGTTGTAAAGAAATCTTTTTATTCTTATCACGATGAATGACTGGCTTCCGAGGAATAGTATCGCGTGACTAGCGCTGAAATTACGGCCGTAAATGTGGGTTGTATGGCACACATTTAGGTCAGTTTATTTAGGGTTAGTTTTTTTCGAAGGCTTTTGGAGCTAAATTCTCGCCAGATGAAATGATTGAATGATGGATATGGGAAATTGGTTCTAGCACAATTTTGTGCTCAATTTTAACGAATTAATAACTAAGTATCATCAATTAATTTCCATTAAAAACGGAAGTCCTTAACGGAGAACATCATGAACAAAATTAAATCAAACTTCTATAGTCACAAAAACTTTATCTGTCTTTTAGGGTTCGGTACCTCAAAAGGAAAAAAGGAACCCGTATAGGATCACTTTGTTGTCCGTCTGTTTGTCTGTCTGTCTATCCGTCTGTCAACCCTCTTTTCTCAGGAACCCGTGGACGTATCGAGTTGAAATTAACGTCAAATATTGAAGAAGTCCGTAACCTCTTAAAGCCGCGATGTAAATAAAACTTCTAAGTCAACACATTCATAAGTTACAGCCGTTTATATCCGAATATTATGAAATTTCCAGGGGAAACACATGCACACAAAACCTATAGGGCACTTTCCGTAGACCTAGAATCATGAAATTTGGCAGGAAGCAAGGTCTTACAGCACAACGAAGGAAAACATCCTAAAACCGTAAATTTGTAGTTCATTCACCAAAAAAACAAACTTTTGTTTCTTGCTATAGACCAAAACCTGTAGGGTACCTACTTCCCGTTGACCTAGAATCGCAAAATTATGTAAGAAGCAAAGTTTTGTAGCACAGATAAAGGGAAAAATCTAGAAACCGTAATAAATTTGTAGTTTTTTGTTCAAGGAATATATCTTCGACTCCTTGGTTCACCAATTCTTGATGAGTCTTTTCAGTCATTTGTAGATGAGAAAATTCAAAATTTCCACAAAAATTCGGACAGACTGCTCAAAATTAATAGTCATATGGCTTTTACAATTATTCGGTTCTGTCTATTTGTTACGTATTCTTTGAGATGTAGTCAAATGTGGAAACACAGCGAGCTCTTGGAAGGCTTAGACAACATAATAAAGAATACTTTATTATCGGTTTTGAATATCGATTTAGATGACAAGGCATGGTCGCAGGCCTCCCTGCCTATCAAATTGGGAGGCTTAGGTATACGCAAAATTTCAAGTGTAGCCCTACCAGCGTTCTTGTCTTCTGTCTACAGCACTAGTTCTTTAGTTGAAAAAATTTTAAATCCTTCTCTTTTGGTCCCACCTGGAATGTCATTGAAAATTTCATTTTTAGACGAAGCTCGAACGGCTTGGCATAGTGCTTGCCCCGATGCTGCTCCCCCAAAATCACTTTTGTCCCAACGGCAATGGGACGGGCCTCTGTGTGAGTTGACACGGAACTGTTTGTTACAAACGTGCTCCAGCTCTGCAGATCGTGCCCGCCTCCTGGCCGTTTCTAAATGGGAGTCAGGACATTGGTTGCAAGCATTTCCTTCATATAACACTGGTACTTTATTGGATCCCGTAACTTTCCGTATCGCAATATGTCTCCGGTTGGGTGCAAGGTGTTGCGCGCCTCATCAATGCCAGTGCGGTACTGCTGTCGAACAGCTTGGTCATCACGGATTATCGTGCACTAGGGCCGCTGGTCGGATATCTCGCCACGCTAGCCTTAACGACATCATCCGGCGGGCCTTTGTCACCGTTAACGTACCAGCTATTCTCGAACCGAATGGTCTGTTGCGTGACGATGGTAAGAGGCCCGACGGTATGACACTAGTCCCATGGGAGTTGGGGAGGCCCATTGTGTGGGACGCTACATGCGTCGACACACTTGCGCCTTCCCATCTTCCGAGGACATCCGTGAGGGCGGGTGCGGCGGCAGATTTGGCCGAAGATCTCAAGATACGCAAATATGCAGGTCTCGACAGAGCCTACACATTTGCTCCCCTTGGAGTCGAGACCCTAGGTCCGTGGGGTACCGAGGCTCTTCGGGTTTTCAAAAACTATCTGAGCGTCTGGTCGAAGCGACGCGTGACCCGAGAGCTGGTGAATATCTGGCACAGCGTATCAGCATTGCCATACAGCGTGGCAATGCAGCCAGCGTCTTGAGGACGCTTCCGACTGGTGTTGATATGGATCAGTTGAGCTATCTGTAGACTGTTTGCAACAGTCGGCAGTTAGCTCATTTGTTTCAATTGTAAATACTAGTATAATTTTCTTTGTGAATAAATGTCTGTACCAAGAAGTTATTCAAAAAAGGAATATATCCATATATATATATATATAATAAGGGCCAAAACCTACTGGGAGGTACCCAGTAGGTTTTGGTCCCGTAGACCTAGAATCATGATAATTTGGCAAGACACTAGGTCCTACGGAACCCTTAGTGCGCGAGTCTGACTCGCACTTCACGTTTATTTTTTCTAAAACCGGGTAAATCCGGTCAATTATTATATAACGGGGCACCCTGTACACTACTGTAATAGTTTAGCTTTGATTTTACCAATATTTTGGAGGTTGATTTTAGTCGCGATCACGTATTTTTACCTTCTCCATCATTAAGTACCTACCTAAGTATTAGCAAAGGTTCTTGATTGCTGATTTTATCACAATCAATCACAATCATTTAACAATCATGTAATTCACTTGATTTGATGTGATCCCTCTCTAAAATAAACTTCACTAAAGATAAACATCATGATTGATTCTCGCTTACATAAGAAATTTTACAGCCAATACTTTTAACCCATGGCCTACCTGGTAAATTATGTAGGTTAATACTTAACCCCCATGTTGCTATGTTGCTGATCATCAAAGGGGGAAAGGGGGAGAGACTTCAAGTGCACTACGCATTTCTAATCTGGCAAAGTGGGTCAAAGCTATATGAAAAATACGAGTTAGTACGGCGTCAGTTGCAGTAGTGCGCGATTTTTTGTTTTAGTCCTTACGATATTTTTACTGTTTGTGTTTGCGTGCGACCTGCTTTTTGAGGTGCGCAGCACCCAGTAATTTGAACTCTTTTATTTATAGAAACCTAGATAAACGTTGTGTGGAGTTAAACTATTTCGTACACGAACGTGATTTGCGACACTTTTCCGAAAGATTTAAAAATAAACAATGGTATGTAATACTCAATAAACGAACAAAATTACAATCAAATAATAGAAACATATTAGGACTTTTATTTACAATTGAAACAATTGAGCTGACTGCAGACTGTTGCAAACAATCTACAGGTAGCTCAATTGATCCATATCAATAGCAGTCGAAAGCGTCTCCAAGACGCTGGCTGCATTGCCCCGCTGTATGGCAATGCTGATTCGCTGCGCCAGATACTCACCAGCTCATAGGTCAGGCATCGCTTCGACCAGACGCTCAGATATTTTTTAAAAACCCGGCGAGCCTCAGCAATAGTTGTATTGTGGGCCGAAAGGTAATGTAAACATTTTCTGGTTTTCTAATATTTTGCATAACTTACTTTTCAGTTACCTAAGCAGATGACGAAAGTCCATTTAGAAAATGCCTGTGATGTAGTTTTAAGCTTACTTTGGCTTATCAGTTTGCGGTTTTAAGCCGTGCTAAGGTAAGATAAAATAAACAAAACAATCCCCACGTTTCTACTTCACTAAAATACGCTAAATCCTAAGCAAACCGAGGTCCCATGAATTATTCTACCACAAAGGTTTGACTCAATTTAAATTCTTTAAAGTGCTTAGCCGGTGTGTGGATGTAGAGTTAATGATATGATTGTTACGGTTTAAATTTAAAATACAATTTAAAAGGTTTGTTTTTAATATTGACCTTCGTTGAAATCATACTTAAGACTATTAAAGCCTTAAGTTTGCATGCCTTTAGTGAGTATTTTTGTTACTCCTTCACGCTCAAACGGCTAAACAGATTTGGATACCGAAGCGACAGAAATCGAAAATATCATTTTATTTTTGTGTTCGTGTTTAATATTATAATTTGACATTTTCTAAGTGTACATTCAATAAGAAAATAAAAAGTTTTAGATTTAGATTTTGATAATTTTCATTAATCTCACGATATGACAAAAATTATAAAAGTTAAAAAATGACTTTTTTCGCTTAACCCATTGCTTTAAATGTACGTGTAATAATTCTCCTTCAATTTAATTGCTATCAGTAGTATGTTTTTATAATGTATCTTTTCTAGAGTGAACTGCTGCCCTGTTTATACAGTCTTGAATTTATTTAAGTCAGATACAGGTTCTGAACCTAGTGCGGGGACCACCAGTAAACTGTATAAGTAAGCTTTTTTGTAAAGGTAAACAAATGCATTTTGTATTTGTATTTGTATTTGTCGTAACAAAATGAGAGATAAGACAGAGGTTTAAATAAAACGCCAAATAGTTTTCCATCTTCAAAAATTACTTAACTACATGGCATGTTATCGAAATTCGATTGAGGTTTTTTCTTCAGACATGGTTGTTGACGAAATATCTGTAACAAAAAAACAAACGAGAATACAAATGGTTAACCAGCTTCCGCCCGCGGCTTCGCCCGCGAATTTTTGGTATAACAAGAAGCCTATTATCTAAGTTAAGCTTTGCTCTAAACGTACGCCCAATTTCATCGTGATCTGTTCAGTAGTTTTGGAGATCCTCGGTAACAAAAATTCAGATTTCACAAACTTTCGGCTTCATAATATTAGTAGGATATTTTTAGGTACTTACAACAAAATAAAAACATTATATTGCATCAATGACTTACTAAATATTTTGAAAACTAAAAACAATATGCATAAAACCACTGAAAAGTAATAAACGTGGATAAAGCGAATTCATAAACTTTTCAGTTTATTAGGACATTATAATCGTCAAAAAATAGTACAAAAGATTTCCCAAAATGACAAGGGTCCAAAGTAATCCGTGTACCATAATAATATAATAATAAGAATTCCGTAATAAAGGGCCTCGTGATCTTTATATTATACCTAAACCTTTATCTGTCTCTCCGCTTATATGACAAAATCTCTGACTATTATCTTCGTTGGACTTTCAGGGATTGTTTGTTTTTCGGATATTAACAATGAAAAGGAACAAAAAGAGAGACAAAAAAAAATACTTTATACAGCTTTTTGTAACAAAAGGGAGAGTAGCTACATCTCACATAAAGACCCGCTGTACAAAAAAAAAAAAATTGGTTGTCTGTAAAGTCGGTTTACTGACGATAGTTGAACGCGACAACGTCTTAAGAAAATACTGATGGAATGGTAGCATTTGATACTCGATCAAAACATGTAAATGTACTATAGTATAGCAGCTGTCCACGCAGACGCATCGCTCACTCAAGTAGGAGAGAGACGGATGTCGAGCGCTCTCGCTTGCACTTCAAGCCTTACATGGAACGCCTCAGAGCGAGGTAACGCCGCATGACGTCATGTTTTTTCGTGCGTGCAGCCGGCTCTATCGAATTATAAGACGTTGTCACGTCAAAATGTTTCCTCCTCTTTTATGTCATGATAACGCTATGGCCAAAATTCGGCTATGGAGGCTAGTCTTCACTGAGAGATTCTTGTGCGCTGAGCATAGTAGACTGCACAAGTGTGTGCGCAAACACAAGTGCTCTATTCCGTCACTCTCATACTCCGATGGAACGGCCGATCGACACGACCCGGGATAGATCAGTCTCTTGCATGTAGGTACGTATTCTAAGCCTCTAGGTAGTTACTACAAAATCTATTGCATCTTGTCTTTTTTTGTTTTCGAGGGGAAAAATCTGCAAACAGATACCATAGGTACAGCATGTGACGACCTCTGTGACGCAGCGGGCGAAGGTCCGCCTGCGACGCAGGAGGTTGCGGGTTCGATTCCCGCCAAAGGACAATTGTTTGTACGATCTGCAGATATTTGTTCAGGGTGTTCTGGATGTTACCTATGTATAATAAAATAATATCTATCTATGTAGTGCTTTTGTATTAAGTATATCAGTTATCGAGTACCCATAACACAAGGTCTGCTTAGCTTGGGACTAGATGATGTTGTGTGAATTGTCCAGCATTATTTATTTATTTTTAGAATGGTTTATCTCTACTTCAATAATTGCGTATTGCGATTGCATCTTGTCTTTTTTGACTCAAATTTAATTAAAGGTTGTTTTTTAGAGGATACAGACAGTCTGTTAAAAAGTTATTAAATGATGCTATTTTTTTCTTCCCAAAATGGAGGAAGCTCTATGTTCGGCTGAATGTGTTTTTTTATATAAGTTCGTCAATTACTTCGTCTAGTGGGCCGCTTGATGATTCTTTTGCTTGCTCTAGTATAAAAAATGATCCCGAGATGGTACTACGTTGGTCTCATAATATTCTTATTATTTTATTTCTCCCGAAAAACTTTAAAAATTGTGTAAATTTGAAGTCGGAATCCAATAATTGTAGAGCACAAACAAAAAATCCTACAGACAACTGAACAACAAAAAAAATATACGATTACGAGGATACAATCTCTGTTGCATTTAATTCGCTTCATTCATCAAAAGTTCAATTTATTCACACAATGAATGTCACATAAAACAATTAAACATTACAATACGAGGACGGAATGGATTGTTGTGAGAAAGGTCCTACTTTCCATTTATCTGTCCCAAGTCCTTTGTCTATTTTTAGCTTGACAAGTTTATAAGGCCACCTACAATACAATTAGCCTTGTGTGTCCCACTGATGGGTAAAAGGACTATGGGCCCTATTCTGATCTGACTAATCGAGTCACTGTGACAATGGTATAGAAGGATAACTCATTATTGTAGGTCCCTACCACACAAACAAAAAAACAGAAGGAAATGCTGAGAATCAAGGATGTACAAAAGCCGGCCTTATCGCTCTGCAATCTCTTCTAGGCAACCTTGGTATTATCTTATTTATCATAGAATGACACGATTTGGTATTCTACCTTAGATAAAAGAAACTACAGCTGGAGAGACGCACGTCCTTCAAAAACAACTCATCAAATGATAAAAAATAAATAAATAAATTCAATTCATTGGGTCTCTCAAAACTGAGTCTATTTGGTTTTGTAATTTTTTTTTTCCAAACTTATAGTTTCGGAGTAAATCACTAAAAACTGATATCTGCCTACGGTAAAAGGCCGGCGACCGACCCAGTGACGTCACACGCACCCGCGGTGGTCACTCAGTGAACTTCACTATTAATTTGGTCATAACTTCGTCAATTTTTGTCGTAGAATAATAATGTTTGCACTGTGTGTTATGGATTTCTTAGCTCTATAAATCTGCATTTTCAACTAATAACGTTACGGATCTCATTATGACAAGTTTGAAACCATGAAAATTACAATCAAATAGTTGAAACAAATTAGAACCAGTATTTACAATTGAACTAACTGTATACTGTTGCAAATAATCTGTCAACAATCTGTTGAAACCATTATATCAATCTCTCCGTGCACGTTAGATCTGGAGTTCTCTTAATCTAAGGATAAGACGATACTGAAGCCATTTTGAAGCTAAATTGTATTTTTTAAATATGCTTAGAATCCAAAGTGGAAAACGAAAGTTATCGACATAGCTCAAATAATTAGCAAGCTGAAGTGGCAGTGGGCCAGCCATATCTCACGAATAACCGACAACCGCTGGGATAAACGTGTTCTTGAGTGGAGACCACGACTCGGCAAACGTAGTGTAGGACGCCCTCCGGCCAGGAGGGGTGACGATCTGTGAATGACTGCAGGCAGATGCTGGATGCGGCAAGCTGAAGACAGGGCGCTATGCCGCTCATTAGGCGCGATACTATTGTCATACTGAAGCGATCGGTTTGCTAAATTGGACCCCATGAGGAGTCTTCTGGTCCCTCCATGCATGTCATCCCTGACTCATATCCTTCTCCAGAACTTCATCAGTCTCGACTCAGCCAAGGTAATTATCTCGAGTTGACAGTGGCTTCCTAGACGTCATTTAATGAAGCATTTCAACACTTTTTAACTCCAACTATTTCTTTGTGTAAAATATTTGGTTGGAACATAATTACGTAATTACCCTATGAAAGACCTGTAAGGGCTGTTTAAATGCAAGAGATTATTTGTAAATGTACAATAATACAACTGTTGGTTTTTAAATAAATAAATGCAATAATCGGGGTTGGAAATTTTTGGCAATGAAGTGCGCAGTTCGGAGGCATGAGGAGCTATATCGTTTTGACCTGTGAATGTTATCTAGTGTGTAAATACTTAAATATTTTTTGAAACAAGAAAATACTCAGGTAGCTCAACTGGACGCAGGCCTCCCCCTGATAAGCGACTTGTCTCATGGGGGGTAATGCCCATTATCCCCACGCTGGGCATGCGTCCAGCAGTGGACCATTATAGGCTGTTGAGGAGGAGGAGGAGGGGTTCAACTGATCCATATCAATACCAGTCTTAAGCGTCCCCAAGACGCTGGCTGCATTGCCCCGCTGTATGGCAATCTTGATGCGCTGCTCCAAATATTCACCAGCTCTCGGGTCACGCGTCGTTTCGACCAGACGCTCAGGTATTTTTTTAAAAACCCGAAGAGCCTCGGAACCCCACAAATTGAATTGTGAATTCATTATATCATACACAGTCACGTATTATTAAGACTTATTTTTATAAAATCTTGATAATAATGAGTCCTTAATCTCCGAATAAAGATTTTGAACATAGACAATAATCAGCAAAATTTGATGACATTCCAATCGAATTGAGATTGAATTTTATTTATAACACTACAAGCACCATAAGTATAAGCAATATCATCGGATATTGAAAAACTTTTCTCCAACTTTAGTGAAGTAGGGCGTAAAAATGTTGTAAAGGATGATATACCTTCATCGCAAATTCAAAGGACATATTTTATCCATGAAAAGACCACGATATCGCTTTATTCCATGCTACTACACCCTAAAAAACATCCTTATACTGCCTTATACTGAACTTTCTTCTCCTTCGGCCCTGAACATATGTAGTAATAATCTTTGATTTTATAAAGCAGCTTTTCATTTTCTTAGACGTGGATCTAAGTCACAAGTCTTTGACTTAGTGTAAGATAAATACTGCAAAACAAAACTAAGTAGAGATAAACGTTTCTAAAAATGCACGCCCTTTTTACTATAAAAACTATCGTAGTTTGACGAATTCATTACGGATGTAAGGGATGGAACGTTGGTGTTCTTCCAACACAAATAAGGTTCGTTGTTAACCCGCTTACATCCTTAATGAATACACACCCTCTCCACAAAACGTCATAGGTACCTACACTCGGCGTGCACTTTTAGAATGGTTTATCTCTACCAAGATAAAGTCTGTCTCTAACTATGATTTCCCGATGTATCTCCATTGTGATTATACTTGTTTTTATAACAATAAACCTATTATTTATTGTTAAAAGGATCTAAACAAATATGGAAATAAACTGGAATCACTACGTAGATGAATGAATAATTATCGAAAATAGATTTTTTACACAATAAAACTAGGTACTATGCTCCATCCTGTGAACATTTGCTCGTTCAAGAATAGTACCTAACTAAGAAATAAAAAAAATTATGAGAAATTACCCTGAGTTCACACTCAGGGTAATTTCTCATAATTTTTTCCCTCCTCACGGACTTACGCACTATAATAACAATTAGTAGGTACTTTAACTACCTAGTTTTAGGTACGTGGTACCGGCTTAGACTTTGACCACTCCAACTCTTCCCGGGGGTGTCGTAAGAGGCGACTAAGGGATTTCCACCGGGGGCGGGCAGCGGCGCCCCCTGCAGAACAATTCTACCACCAAACTGCGATCCTCAAACCGCATGCGCAGCGTGGGGATTATGGGCGTTACCCTTCATGAGATAAAAGCCAATAAGGCGCTAATATATTATTATTATAATGAGGCCTGCGTCCAGCAGTGGACCAATACAGGCTGTTGAGGTTGAGGTTACCTAGCTAGTTTTTTGGGCTTTTTTTAACATCCGTTTAAAAACCGGGGATAGATATTTCCTATCCTCCCTCCTCTCTCTCAATCGAATACGTATAATATGTATGTATTTTCGACTTTAAAGATAGTCAGCCAGTCAATAACTCAGATATTTTTATACATCGGTAAAGATGAAACCGAGCAACAAGTGTCAACAGAAGAGCCCTGGGGAGTTTTCTCGTTTCGCAGGACTTTATTAATGTCACAGTTTCCTTCGGGTTTCACGTTTTGTACTTTTGCTGTGAAAAATATCTTTTTCGACCATCATTAGTGTGGTAATGGCGTCGTGGAATAAATTTAAAGAAATTGCTGTCACTTATTTGAATTGTTAATGACTAGAGTTTTCAAGGAGACTTCTAATACTGAAGTCTAATGAAACAGTCGTCGTGTCCCTAACTGGCCTGGTAAAATTGTCATATGTATAAGATTAATTACTTTTTACTTGCGCACACACGAGAGAACGGAAGTGATGAGGTATATCATAGACGACGTCCACAGACTAAATATTCTAACAATTATATCGATAAGGAGAGTAACTTTTTTTCGTCGCGTAGAGTTGGATTTTAAGAATTACAACCAAATAATAGAAACAAATTTAAACTAGTATATACAATAGAAACAATTGAGCTTACTGCAGACTGTTGCAAACAAGTTGCGCTGCGCCAGATACTCACCAGCTCTCGGTTGCTAAGATCTACATATTATACTTAAAAAATTAACCTACGATGACCTATTATTTTGTAGAACAGGTACAAAAACGTACAAAGAAGACGTGATAATAGGGTAAATCCCCTATGGATTTACCCTATTATCACGGGGATTTACCCTATTATCACGTCACGTCTATATTATTTCTCAGTGTCTGCAAATAAGGTTTTCCCATTTCTATCTATCTACTCAGCCCGTGAGCACCCACTCCTGGGTTTAGGCTTCCTCTCCTTTACGCCATTCTGTCCGGTTCTGTACCACCATAATCCACTCCTTCCCAGCAACGGCAATCACCTAAATCTAAAAAACTTGGACCTCTGTGTTTAAAACCAACCAATAGGTTAACATCTGTGTTTGCGAAAAAGTACGATGAATGGCTTTATTGTAAATACCGAAGGAGCGATGTAAGAAAAATGATGAATTTTCAGGTTTGCAGCTCTTGGAATAACAAAGTTACCTATCAAAGTCATTCCAAGTTGCGCGAACGTGAATATTCGAAAGCGTAGAAACATTTACCAGTAGAAATTATGTTTGCTGCTAGCTATCGGTACAGAATTGCGTGAACGAAAACAATATCCGTTGCAGCGAGCGAGTAAAGGTGTATGCAGATACAGGGCTTCCGTCTACGGACTATCGATCAATCTAGTGTTTTCAAGAGCTTTGGAAACAGAAATCCAAATTTTGGAATTTATCAAAGCGGCAGGTGATAGCCTGAATACAAAGCTCCAAAAGAAAAAAAATGCAGTCTCCGAGCACGGCGCAAGCCAATTCAGTTTTATATACATTTAATTTTAATTAATTGAACTGTCTGTTTTTTGTTATTTTTTTTATTAATGGTGGAAACTTTGCTGGTTTAAGTGTTAGGTAAGTAGGTAGGTATATATTTTTTATTTATAATAACTGTATGTTACACAAATAACTAAAAAAAAAAGATTAAGTTAGCAGTTAGCTCAATTGTAAATAGGTACTAGTTCTAATTTATTCCTATTATTTGATTGTAATTTTCTTTTTGAATAAGGATACAGATATTATAAAGCATATTTCGATATTGTAAAAGTCAATACAACGCTCCAAAAGATTTTCGGTAGGTAGCTGAAGCAAAGTTAGTTTAGTACTTAGTTTAGAAAGGAACGATAGCCCGTTGCTGTGTTATAATTTTTTAGAAAACTCAAAAAAAAAACTTTATTTTCTCTTTAAGACATTTCCACTTGCCAATCAAAAACTTTCCAAAAACGTAGTTTGTCGCAATTAGTAAATATGAATAATTATAGTAATTTTACTAAATCCGTTTCACTAAAATTTACGTTGTCCCGTCGGTTCACAGAATTGCGGTTGAAACTGGCTCGATCCAAGCCAGTGCGTTTCCAATTACGTTTACAATTAAAGCGTACGGATTGAAACGGAATTTTCTAGCCTAAAGGATTATTCTTCCAGCTCTAGATTTAGGGCATTCACGGGGTTAGAAATGAGAATTTGTTGAAAGCCACTGGCACGTTTTTCTCTACCGTGTTCGTCGAAATTAATTAAAACTATTGAATTCAACAAATGACATTATCAGTATCTACAGCGTTCTACAGTGTTGACGAATAATATAATATTTTAATGATTATCCTTGAGATAAAAATTAAATTTATTCACAAAGAAAATTATACTAGTATTTACAATTGAAACAATTGAGCTAACTGCCGACTGTTGCAAACAGTCTACAGATAGCTCAACTGATCCATATCAACACCAGTCGGTAGCGTCCCCAAGACGCTGGCTGCATTGCCACGCTGTATGGCAATGCTGATACGCTGTGCCAGTTATTCACCAGCTCTCGGGTCACGCGTCGCTTCGACCAGACGCTCAGATAGTTTTTTACCGGATTAGTTTTTAACCGGAGACATCTTGCAATACGGAAAGTTACGGGATCCAATAAAGTACCAGTGTTATATGAAGGAAATGCTTGCTACCAATGTCCTGACTCCCATTTAGAAACGGCCAGGAGGCGGGCACGATCTGCAGAGCTGGAGCACGTTTGTAACAAACAGTTCCGTGTCAACTCACACAGAGGCCCGTCCCATTGCCGTTGGGACAAAAGTGATCTTGGGGGAGCAGCATCGGGGCAAGCACTATGCCAAGCCGTTCGAGCTTCGTCTAAAAATGAAATTTTCAATGACATTCCAGGTGGGACCAAAAGAGAAGGATTTAAAAAAATTTCAACTAAAGAACTAGTGATGTGCAGTGTAGACAGAAGACAAGAACGCTGGTAGGGCTACACTTGAAATTTTGCGTATACCTAAGCCTCCCAATTTGACAGGCAGGGAGGCCTGCGACCATGCCTTGTCATCTAAATCGATATTCAAAACCGATGATAAAGTATTCTTTATTATGTTGTCTAAGCCTTCCAAGAGCTCACTGTGTTTCCACAGTTGACTACATCTCAAAGAATACGTAAATTTAGGTACAAATAGACAGAACCGAATAATTGTAAAAGCCATATGACTATTAATTTTGAAATTTTGAATTTTCTCATCTACAAATGACTGAAAAGACTCATCAAGAACTGGTGAACCAAGGAGTCGAAGTGAACATTTATCAACAACTGTAATGTTGGGGGCTAATGTATTGAATTTCTCAATGATATTGTTTTTGTCTACACAAGAGTCCGAAATAAATCAATAATAATAATAATCCTTAAGATTCATTAATTAATTTAGTATAATTCTACTATTAAACCTAGTTATAATAATTATGATTTTTTCCTGACATGTAATATTTTTTACCAATAAATTCCTGATTATTCTAGAGGGGTGAGTCTATTTGACATTAACGAGACGTGATTGTGACTTCCCCTTTTTCCATATAATTTGATACAGCGCCTCTATCGTGCGGACAGGAACTACGTAAATCCCATACAAAAAGGAGACGGCACGATCACATTTTGTCACTAACGTCACATACATACCCTCAGGTAGTCTACACTTACGTTTTTATCAGTAGGATTTTTTGTATTTAATACAATGCTTTATATTGAAGTTCAAGTTATAAATTTCTAATCTTCTAATATGTAAAGTTTGCCTGTGAGGTGTCGGCTTAGAATTTGCACCACCCCAACTCTCCCCGCGGGTGTCCTAAGGGTGGGCAGCAGCGCCCCCTGCAGAACAATTCTACCACCGAACTGCGATCCCCAACCCGCATGCCCAGCGTGAGTATTATGGGCATTACCCCCATGTGATAAAAGCCAATAAGGCGCTTATCAGGGGGAGGCCTACGTCCAGTAGTGAACCAATACAGGCTGTTGAGGTTGAGGTAATAAGTAAATACTATTATTATTATTATTATTATTGGATTATAGACGAGCAGCTGAGAGCTATATCACAGTGCTTTTTAAGTTTTTCACTACACTAGTTTGTCTCTTGTTGTGGTCAGATTGTGCGTTCGTAACCAGTGGTCGAGTCTGTTTTTGAAGCTGTTCATAGAGGAGGCTGTTACAACTTCTTCAGGAAGCTGGTTCCAATTGTGCACCACTCGGTTACTCAGGAAGTGATGAGCAATGTTAGAGTTAGATGGTGAGCGGGTTACTCTGAGACTATGGCCTCTAGCTGTTTTGAATGGCACCTTGGGGGTATATATTTTGTCTATGTCGGGCAGGTTGTAGGTGTGGGATAGAATTTTGAATGTTTCTATTAGATCACCACGGAGGCGTCTATCCTCTAGGGTAGTGAGGCGTAGGGCGGCTAGTATATACATATAAATATCTATAATAAAATAATAATATAAATATATATATAAATACTCTTAAAAGTTTAGAATTTACTGTTCTACGGTGTAGCTAGACAGAGGTTATGTACAACCCCAAGGGGTGCAATTTTAACGTCAAAATAGCTCTTTCAAACGTGTCTGGTTTTAGCCTGATATAATATTTATTCACTGTCTAACGCTTTTAAAAATCTTAAAAGCTTACAACTAAAAAGCTTACAAATTCTATGACATTCTAAATTATCGGTCACACCAATTCTACTTTTCGTTAAATTGTAATATTTAATCTGATTTCATGTAAGAATATGTGCTAATGGATTATTAGTTTTCTGAAATAAATACTGCAGTGCAATATTAGTTTCGCCAACGTATCAGCGCGGGAAATTTTGTTCCATTTCCAACTAACCTCAATAAAGCTACCAACAATCTTCACTTCATCGTATCCTAAATTCAAAAATGCCACAATCAGTTTGTAAATCGAACATTGCATTATGTTTGGTCGGGGTGGGTGCGGGGTTCAGTTTGCCGCTCGACGCCGCGCCGGTCGGCCGACCGCGACACGTAAGGCCGATCATACCGGCGTTTCGGACATGCTGTGATTTGGACGAATTGACCGTATTTTAGGATTGTTTTAAAGGTAAACTTTTTGTTCGTGTCGGTGTAAGTTTGTGCACATGGTAGGTTTTTTTGATGATTTATTTAGATAATTTAGATTGTGGTAGGCAGATGATAGTTTCAAATAAATTTTTGGTGAATGTATGTAATTTTTGAGTAAAGGAAGGTTTTATCGCTTTTTTTTTTAGAAAAGCAGAAAAGGCAGAAAGCCGGTTTTACTTAATTTAATTGAAAAAATTCAGTGCACAAATGTATGCAGGTAAGTATAAATACAAAAGTTAGATCCTAGATCTGAGCCTAGTTGAGTTCTGCTGTACCAACCACAATGCAAAAAAAATATTTTCACCTCAGTTTCTTGTTAATTTATGTAATTCTTGTGTGTTCTTTGTACTCTTGATGTAGGTAGGTAGGGTCACAGATATTATAATACGTAGGGTGTAGATAATTGGCTCTTTCTCTAGTTAAAAGGCTTTCAATTTTGTCTCTACCCACGCACTACGATGATTGATGGGGACTTGGGAAGTAGCTTTAAAGCTTGTTAGATAATTATTCGTTCGGCTTTGTTCCTTCCTGAAAACGCACAATAGGAAACTTATTTAAAATCTTGTATTCGTGGATGGTAAATTGTTCATTGAAACCATGAAATAGCTTACCAGGTATTCCAGATAAGTGATCTGATGTTGTAAAATTGTAGGTAAGTGAGCTTAGAAACTGAGATCAGCTTAAAAATGTTTGAAAGTAAATTTTAAAGAAAAACGTACCTTATCCAATTAAATACTACCTAAGCTCTTTTTCCGTGATCTCAACGAGAAAACTCGCTGTAAAACTTTTGCCAGCAACTTAGTTAGAAAGTCTTTTTCAACATTCACTCCACATTTTTCTTTCCGATTCTAGCTAATGATTCTAGACCAGATTCTGATCCCGGCTTATTTTGTGTTTTTAGAAGCGAAGAAATTAAGATTTTCCAAGCCCAAACTATACCTATATTATATATGCCAGATTTACGCGCTATTCATTAGGTAATTTTAGCATATAGAAGTAACAAACATCCATTTCCTTTACGTTTTCTATAAAATTCATGCCAATAAGAACTAAGTAGTTTCTGACCAGGGTGAGAAAAAACTTAAAGCCTTTCTAGGTGAAAAGTAGTCTAGGTTATTCCAAGGGATTGAGAAGAGATTCCTTGATTTTGAAGAATATTAGGCCTAACACGGGGATTGTCTAGGGTAGAATAGAGAAAAATTACGTCACATCGCCGTCGAATACTTAATATGTTTGAAACTCGTTCCTTCTACTTCAATAATTTACGCAATGTATGAAAATGCGATATCATTCTTCTCTATTTTACCCTAGACAACTATCCCCGTGTTAAGTAGCTAGCTAAAGGCGTGACAAACATCTAAAGCGTCACTTTGAGTTCAGTACTTCTTATTACTGAAGCTTTCGGTCACAAAACCTTCCTGGCTTGGCCTCGATTACGGCACGTTCAATTAGCCCCGCATGGTGACGGCCCAGTGATTTATCTGAGGTTATTTTACCACGTCGTAAATTACCGGATTTGTCGATAAAATAACCGATAAACTGAAGTCAGTTTTCGTTGCTTCGTAAATAGAAATTAGACGACATTTCTATTTACAAAGTAACGAAAACTTTTAGTGTGAACATGTTTAGTTGCTTTAGCAATATGGCCCAGCCACATTTTGCAGGGTTAAAAATTGAGATAAATTAAGATACTCCAAATTAAGATAATTAAGAAATTAAGATCTATCTATCGTGACCCGAGAGCTGGTGAGTATCTGGCACAGCGCATCAGCATTGCCATACAGCGTGGCAAAGCAGCCAGCGTCTTGGGGACGCTTCCGACTGGTATTAATATGGATCACTTGAGCTACCTGTAGACTGTTTGCAACAGTCTGCAGTTAGCTCAATTGTTTCAATTGTAAATACTAGTATAATTTCTTTGTGAATAAAGGTAAATTTGCAGAAAATAAGATTTCTAAACATTGATGGAAGATTAAGGGTGCTATGATGTGCAGTATCTGTGTATCGCCTGTAGCATCGTACTTCTCTACTACTAAACCGATTTTGATAGTTTATTTAATTTGAAAGGTCATGGTTAGCCCTAACGACTGTATTCTTAGCTAAGTTTGATGAAAATCGGTGCAACCGTTCTGGCTATGATAGTTTAAAGTAAAATCAATGGGGAATTTTTAAAGAGTAGCTAGTGGATTAATTAAAATGAGTTCTTAACGGGTATCGGGTAAAATCCACGTTTTATGTACAGCTTGGTACTTTCCTTCCACGTTTGTCCGAATTCCCTACCTGTGAAGCTCAGCTCTGTGATGTTGAGATTCTCATTTCCTGATTCGAATGACGCAATGTAGATAGAGCTCATTTTATGATGCCGCTGAGTGTGCGTTTCGGTACAAAACACTTTATTTCTGCTTTATTACTGTTCATTTTGTCACCTTATAAATAAGACTTACTTTTCAAGGATGATGCTCACCTGGCTTCCTGTATAAAATGTGTGTTAAATTACAAGGAAAATTGTAAGGGTTCCCAGTTTCCAATACAGATACTTACATATATTTACACCTTCATAAATTATTATAATTTAGAACTCTCGGGACACTCAACCTTTACACAATAGAAATTCTTAGGAGTAAAATAATAGGTGACCATTTAAAGTAGGTTCCCAATATTCAATGGCTTCGTCCTTGATATTCTGTAATAAGATAACATAGAAGTACCTAATACAAACTCCTCAATAAATTGGGAAAAGTATAGGTGTTTTATATGTACCTATAATAAAAAATATCGATAATTTTTTGTATTAAGTATATCAGTCATCTAGTACATATAACACAAGTTCTGCTTGGGGCTAGATGATGATGTGTGAATTGTCCAGCATTATTATTTATTTATTTATAGATTCATCATCATCAACCTATATTAGCTGTATTAGCTTATCAACAGCTGGAAATAGGCCTTTCCTAATGACCGCCCTGTCTTCAGCTTGCCGCATCCAGCATCTGCCTGCAGTCTTTTGCAGGTCATCATTCCACCTGGCAGGAAGGCGTCCTACACTACTTTTGCCTAGTCGCGGTCTCCACTCAAGAACACGTTTACCCCAGCGGTTGTCGGTTCTGCGCGAGATATGGCCAGCCCACTGCCACTTCAGCTTGCTAATTTTCTGGGCCATGTCGATAACTTTGTAGTCAATTTAATTATTTTATATTTTAATAAGTTTGAAGTCAATTTCAATTAATACATAAGCTAGATTTTTTTCCTCTAAAATGAAGTTAGTAATTCGCTTTATACGCATACAACTAATTTAGAATTATAAAACCAAAGCCAATGCAAGTCTCGTAGACCGGTAAGGGGGTACCTATCGATGAACGCTACTGCATTTAAGGTTAGATTTTTTTCCTAACCTTCACACCAGTAGTGTAACAGACAGTGTGAAGGTAAGTCGGTCGTCTAAATATTAAGGTGGTCACCAAAACATAATCGGATAGTTAGCAGCTTCTTCAGTTAACTTTAACGTACCTACTGAGTATTTTAATCTTCTCTCAAAAACGATAATTGAAAAGGGTTTGAAGATTTTTTCATAGAGGGTGACCCTGACATCGGCCACCACTTTGTCTTTTATTTCTGAAAATCACGGCGCTAAAAATGTCAAATAACATAATGTCTAAAGCGTCAGGTTTCCGAGATATTCATAGATGAAAATAACTATTGTCTAAAGATATTTTTCATATGCGAATATTTCAGTAACCAGACGCTTTAGGACATTACGTCAGTTGACATTTTCTATTTGTATAGATGTCCTCTATTCAAATATACAAAATTCATTGAGCGCCGCAATTTTGAAAGAAAAACAATGTGGCAGCAAATTTCAGGGCCACAATCTTCAATTCAAACCCCTTTAATTACCGGTTTAACTTTTAAAGAACACATGCCTTCGTCATTGAAACCATTATGACGAAACTAACATAGACTGCTATCTCAGTTAAACGGATGCTCGTAGTCTCAAACTATCAAGACAGGAATGTAGTTACATGGACTAGTTAGTCCAACGTTCACATTGTTTTTCCTGCAAACACAAGTGCCTCGCTTCCCTTGAGTGGGAGGAACGGCCTCACAGACAATAAACATTTTCATACGGATCTGCTCGATTTTCTATGTGTCTGAATACGTGAAATGTCACATTAGATATGATCACAGTCGAGGGCAGGGTCCTGGGACGCGAATTGTGTAATTTCCGAGAACATGTCAGATGATTATGACATTTAGGCAGGGCGCAAACGTGGACACTTTTGTGTCTTCCCAATTGTGACACATGTGGCGTCCTAGAAGATGTGCATCATCTTCTAGTAGAGTTTGAGCGGAGTGAGTCTTATAAGAGCAGAATTTATGGGACCTGTACAATGTTAACGGATACTGGTGTTATCCAAATAATTTTAGCCGCTCCACTGAGTGATGCGGCAATTAAATTATTTAGGTTAATTTTATATTTAACTTAGATTTAAGTAGGTAGTTAGTTTGTTAAATTACGGGACTGACATAGTCAGCAATGACTCAAAGTCCCTTATATAAAAATGAATTAAAAAAAAATGTCAGGTACAAGCTACCGGTAAATATTTGATTTCTGAAATCATCCACTCCCTGAGCATACGTTAACATTTTTTGTGTCCAGTTGCTCCCACTTAACCCGTACCTACACATTGACGATCAAAAGTGTACGGTGTCGGTAACTGGAAACAAAAGTATCTACGTTTGCGCAGCGCCTGATTCTGGAATTACGCCACAACAAACCAATATGTGAAAGTTTGGATGTTTATCCAACATCCAACGTTCGAATGTTTGTTAGCCTCTTCACGACAAAAGTACTGATAGGATTGAATTTCACATACATGTGAACTTCCGCAGAGGCATGGTGTAACATACATCTATGTATTTAGAAACCAGCTTTCACCATAGTGCTTGGGATGCCAAATCCAACGGGACTGAACTCGACGGGGTTACGTACCTTCTGTCTCATCAGACCAGCCATCAAGGTACCATAAAATTGCATTGCATTGCATAACTTACATATGCCAAATTTCAGCTTAATCGATTGAGCATAACTGGTCTAAAATTCAGTAGCAATATTTGTCCCACACATCTGTACCTACATACCTACATACATACTAACAGGGTAAGTAAAATAAAAGCTTATAAAATAGAAACTGTACTGGTGGTTTCTGCACGAGCATGGCTTATTGTAGAAATAATGAAATTGTTTCTAAGACATCATTATATTACTTACAGTCTAACAAGCCGAGCCAATTACCTATACCCATAGGGCTAATGAAAACCACCTTGACTTGGACTCCATAAGCAGGCACTTTAGAGCTCCTTGGAGATTTTAAAAATATTGTTTCCAGTTTTTTCCAGCTTGAATATTCCGTAGCTAATATCACGCTGAAATACCTTTCTGTAATCGATATCATGACTAATCTCAATTTCAGGCCTTTCAGCTTGGGTTGAGGCGTTCCGGTCAATTTACTTTTTATAAGCAACCCGCAATGTTTTTTTTTAACCATTTAGGTATAAATAAAAAGTTACCACAAAAGCTTTCAAATGTTTACTAACAAACAAAATTACAATCTAATGATAGAAACAAATTAGAACTAGTATTTTCAATTGAAACAATGCATTCCATGGAAAAAAAATACAGTCTCATTTTCTCTGAGCCTTATTATTATTTAAGTACTTCCTGATTATTATCCCTTCATTATATTGTATTGTAAGCATTGTAGTCTAATAAGGAGAATGCCAAATTTAGACGATGTTATCGAAAGGTAATTATTTCCTCATAAATTATGGCAAGTCAACATCTTGACGCGACGCAGGCTCACATTATAAACCAAATAAACCTTCTACACTTGCCGCACCCAGATATATTGCAAAGGGTGTGAATATCACACACCAATATCACAAAGGTTCGTAATCCAGAACCTATGTGATATTTAGAACACAAAGATAGACTGCAGCAGAGTTTGGTTCATGTTATGATCTAAGCACTAAACTTATATGGTCATATATCTAAAACTCTATTTGCACACCAAGAAATTGAATAAATGAATATGAATACCAAAACATTAATGATCAACACAAAATAATAGTAAAATCATTCATCATCATCATCAACCAATATTATTCACTGCTGGACATAGGCCTCCCCTAATGAGCGCCATAACGCCCTATCTTTAGCTTGCCGCATCCAGCATCTGCCTGCAGTCTTTCGAAGGTCGACACTCTACCCGGTTGGAGGGCATCCTACACTCAATCAATCAATCAATCATAATCTTTATTTGCTTGAATGTGTGTACAATAGTTCGTAATCTTAAAAATATCCAAATACAAACTACCTATTAAGGGTCCGGCGGAGGATGAATTTCCCATACAAACGTAGTACCAAAATGATGTGTAATTTAGGAACATTTTCACCATGGTCTGCTATTATTTGTATTAAAATAGTATTTATCTAGGTTCCTGACACAATTTTTTTTCAAAATACTTATCTAGAAAAATACTATGAAAAAATTCATTCTTTGATGTAAAAATGCGATTCGGCTTAATTTCATTTCAGAAAGGTATTTTGAAAAAAATTGTGTTAGGAACCTAGATAAATACTATTTTAATACAAATAATAGCAAACCATGGTGAAAATGTTCTTAAATTACAAATCATTTTGGTACTACGTTTGTATGGGAAATTCATCCTCCGCCGGACCCTTAAGGTGTGCAAAATCTTAGTACACAACGTTCACAGAGTCGCGGTCTCTACTCAAAAATACGTTTACCCCAGCGATTGTCGGTTCTTTGCGAGATATGCCAGCCCACGGACACTTTGAGCTTGCTGATTTAAAAAATAAGTAAATTCCTCGCTGGTTATTTGGTTGCCGGCACGTGTGGAAACCTAAGGCTACATTGCCCCACTTCAGCTGTAATGTTATTAATTAGGTGAGAGGCGAGCGTATTAGGTACCTCATAACTTAGAGAGTTTACGGTATGGTAGTTATTGTAACAACTTTGCTAAACCAGGTTCGGTAATTTGGGCTTAGGGTTTAACTCAGCCGAGAGTTTGGTAGTTTTGCGATAGGATGATTTATTTATGGGGTGATTTATTGTTTTAGAGATGAAGAGACGGTATTCACTATAGCAAATGGAATTTATTTAGAAGCATCTTATCTAAGTTTGATAAACTCGACTTTAGCCTGTGTGGAGACTTTCAGATACCTACTTACAAGTGATAGGTACAATTAGTTGGTACTAGATTATGCCGCCGGCCTCACACGCATTTTTTCGAATTTAAAATAGCATTAATATTTTATGAATGGTACCTACGTTTACGTTTAATCTCAAATATTATTCTAGAGTTAGAACTACATGTATGCAAAATATCAGTCAGTTTTGGCGTAGTCATAAACTTTATTTTTGCCTAAGCTTAGCTACGAGTATGTATAAAAGACTAATTTATTACCAGGCGGCCATGGCGGCTCGGAAAATTGGTGATATTTTAATAGAAAATGGCAGACAGAACAATAACTACCTACTCAGGCATAGCTTCGTTCCTATTCCATTCTATCCTACCAAAATAAACAGAGAATCTAATAACGCTTCTCCAAATTAAATTACAAGGCAGTTTCGATTTATCTATTTTCGTATGTTACTGCGGAATCCGTAATTTTATCTCAGGGTGTAATCTTGAAGCGTGTTGTATGTTACACGTCACTCACGGACGACACGAAGGGGTATGCCTGTTGGAGTATTTACAAATGGGACGCGAGTTCTTTTCTGATATCTGTACCGCAAGGAAATCAAATTAAATCCTTTAAAATTTTCGACTTTAACGGGATTTGAACCATAGTTAACCACATTAGTTTTTTATAAAGGATGTATTTATATTAGAGGCATTTCAATAATCTGGAGCGCTTCTCACGCGTCCCATTTAATGGTCGGTGCTTCACACCGACCGCCCTTTTTATAGGGTTCTTTAGTATATATTAAGGCCCTAGTTGTAATAAGGGTCATAGACCTCTAGCCTTAAATCTACCTCTAGATATAGATATTTAATTTACTTTAATTTGACACTTGTATATATTAACGTGGTTGGCAATAAACTTCCTGTCAACATCTCATCAACTTCTTTTATTTCGTAACTTGACATTTGGCAGAAATAGAAATAGAAATAGAAATTATCCTGAGTGTGAAGGCTTACAAACTATAGTAAAAAAATCAGTAGCACTGGCCATAATCTGGAGTTCTATATCTTAATTAGTTTTTTCAAGGATATTATGACATGTAATTGTTTAGGAACTATATACTTGATTGTGTTTGTTATAAATATTCACAAATCGCGTCCACGACAGTTTGTAAACATTGTTGAAAAATCGGAATAAAACGGTACCTAAATAAACGCTATAAATACCCGGGCATAGATATTATAGTGTATACATGTAGATAGGTGAGAATAGATATTATAGATTTATCTGATCGAGTAAGTTTAAAAACTTCAGGGTTTTTATCAAGCTAACTTAATAAAAAGATAGAAACGCAGTTGGTAAAACTTTTCTTGATAGATTTTATTTACTTTTCAAAGCTCCTTCTACTTTTTTATTTTTATGTGTATACCTATAGGAAAGATTGGATATAGTTTGTTAAATTTATATCTACAGGGTGTCCCACGGCTATGCCACATAGAGGGAAAGTATCTTAAGTATTGTAGATAGAAAATTTTAGTGAAAGAAGACTACATTTTGCTTTTAAAAACAACTTAAACCGAGTTCAAAGATTTTCAAACATTCGCCTGTCTGATAACGGAGTTCGATTTCCAGTTCAGACTGGTGATTATCCAAAAATCTTTGAATGCAGTTTAAATTGTTTTTAAACTTAAAATGAAGTCTTCTTAAAAATAATTCTACCTACTTATATTTAAGATACTTCCCCTCCATGTGTCATGGCCGTGGGACGCCCTGTATATCTATGTATATATTACATTTTTCTTTTCTCCAGCTGATTCCCATTCCTTATACAATATTCGTGTCCTGTCATCATACTCCCTATTCTGTCTGTGTACTCCATCCATGTCGGATTCAGATTGTAATCCGCGTACATTATCAACATTTTGTCGCATTCCATTTCTGACATATCTTAAGCTTTTCCTTCAAGCAAAATGTTTTGCATGTCTAAGATAATGTCCCAGTTGTTAGTCGTTATGTATAAGTTTAGTAACTAAATTTCTTGATGTTAGAATTATCTTAATGATAATAAATACCTACGATTAAGAAAATATTTCGGTTCCTGAAAAAATATGGTGGATTGCGTACTGTAGACATTGCAGGTAGATAGACTGTATAAATACTCAAACTTAAACATCATTAATTTCATCATAAACAATATCATTTATTTCAATATCCACTTGAACGTCCTGTGGCACATAAGTACCACAAACGTTTACCCCAAATACGTCCATGGTACAAAATGGCCACACGACTTGTAGCTCAGTTTTATTTGATATTTCAACGAACGCAGCCTAAATTAGTTCTGCAACCAGTTACTAGATGGCTCCCGGACGTTCAAGTGGAACGACCTCTGTGGCGCAGCGGGCGAAGGTCTGCCTGCGACGCAGGAGGTTGCGGGTTCGATTCCCGCCGCCGAACAAATGTTTGTACGATCTGCAGATATTTGTCCAGGGCGTTCTGGATGTCTTCTATATAAAATAAAAAATATCTATCTATGTAGTGTATATCAGTTATCTAGTATCGATAACACAAGCTCTGCTTAGCTTGGGGCTAGATAATGCTGTGTGAATTGTCCAGCATTATTTATTATTTATTTGTCCAGCATTAATAATAGAAACTGCTCTAAAGGAAGATACGTAATCTACACTTTCTTGATAGACATTGAAAAACACATCCGTTGTATGAATATGAATAAGTCCTTTAATTGGTTGCTTGCTCTGAATAGTATATATAATTATGTTTGTGTCCTAATTATGTACTCCCTCTCTTTGAGCACGCTTTAATTAAGTTTGTATAATCCAACCCTTTTGAGGATAATGCTTAACACGCGGTCTTCATCACGCTAAACCATAAACTACTTTGGGCATGCCTGCGCCTACTGGTTAAGTTGGTACTACTTGCTTGTAGGTTTAAGTTTTAATTTATCATTATTATCATCATAAGTACTGTCATAACCATCATATTCATCATCATCTTCATCTGTAGCGACCATGCGCATTTTTTCTTTTGACGTGACAACGTCTTATAATTCGATAGAGCCGGCTGCACGCACGAAAAAACATGACGTCATGCGGCGTTACCTCGCATGCGGCGTTACCTCGCTCTGAGGCGTTCCATGTAAGGCTTGAAGTGCAAGCGAGAGCGCTCGACATTCGTCTCTCTCCTACTTGAGTGAGCGATGCATCTGCGTTGTCACGTTCAACTATCGTCAGTAAACCGACTTTACAGACAACCAATTTTTTTTGAGGCCGTCTAGTCTGGGCACTATTCCAAGCGTTGGATAGATTGTCTCATATGATTATTTCACAGAGTTATTTTCTGATGATATTTGTTTTATCATGTTTCCTATGCTCTGGCATCGCGTGCTCAAAATTTCGATCTTCACATAGATAAAGCTTACCATAAGCAAAATTTAAATATTGCAGAGTATTAGAGAATCGCACTCAAAAATATATTATTATATCCTATTTATATCGCACAAAACTTCCGTAACGGATATTAATTTCTAATTCTTAAAGTATTCCTCACAATACACATTTTAAAGGCTTTAAAAATAATGAGTTTTCAAAGTGTTACTGAACCGGTTTCATTGTATTAGAAGGTTCAATTCGGGCAATCGTTTCAATTTAGGAAACCCCTATAAATTTGAGTAAATGATATTTCAAGTTTAATAAACTTTTCATTTTATGCATAAGCCTAAATTTTATTAAATTCTACCCCTACAGTATTTGACTTCAGCGATACTTTTTCGGGTTTCTAAAGAGTAACCTCCTTATTAGTCTCATAATAAATTAATGAGTACCGAAAGGCGATTAACGAGCAACGTATACGTTTTAAATTTAAATTTTACTTAAATTACGTCAAAAGTGCTATGATCTTGTTTTCAAATTTTCTTTTCTGAAATTGACCTACTATAAAAATTTTACTAAGGTACCTACTTAAGCTTAGCTATGCGTCTACCGGATCGAAATCAGAGCGTACGCAGCGTACGGATTTTGCATGTCTTCTTATAATATAATAAACCGTTCCAGTATGTCTGGTTGGGTCGTCGTACCGGCATATTATGCCGATACGACGACCCTACCAGGCATATCATAAATACCGACGCCGCGTTAGCTGCGTACGCTCCAATTCCGATCTGGTGGACGCACAGCTTAACCACTACATGAAAAATACTTTCTAACTTTATTATTTTTATAGACAAAACAAGCATCATACAAACACATATCATCCAACTTTCATGTCTGTTATCTAACTTTGCTCAGAGTCCTTTTATCAAATTGATATCTTATACAAAAGACAAAATGTTTGGCTTTTCCCTAATCTAAACAAACGTATCTCCAACTTTGGTAAAGTTCTTCGAAGTTTTACAAACACTTGACAAAAGAGATACGGCGAAATGAAATTATTCGGGAATGATTGTAGCTTTGTGTAAACAATTATTTATTTATCACTAACTCCTGACAATGGCTTTGCTCGCTCTTTTCCAGGATAACAATTAGCATATGTCTCTGGGATACCGTATACCTTCCTGCCAAATTTCATAAGATCCGTTCAATCGTTTAGACGTGAGAAGGTCATCTAGTGATTTATATAGACAGACAGGCAGACAGAATTTTCGCTTTTATAATATAAGTAAGTATGGATGTAATTTTCAATTCAGAGGCTTTGAAAAATATTTCATAATTATTTCGATAAAATCAGACCACTTTCCATTAGGATCTTGGGTTATTATTTCTGAAAAAAGATTTAGGGAAAATCAAAAATCGTTTCGAATACTTAAAAAAAATTATAACCAAGTTATATCTGTTGACGATCATGGCATAATTGTTCAACATCATTATACGAAATTGGTATTTTATAAACATAAATAGATAATTAAAAATTCCTCATTCGTTGAACAAACGCCGCCGCAGGCCAATGAGCTCCATTAAGAATGATCCCATGGACAAATATTTCCCTAGTTAATTATATTTTCCTTAGTTCCTAATTTAGGTTTTTTGGACATTATAGAAATTTTATGATCGACTAGCTAAGTTGCCTATTATCTAAGTTACGCAGTGATCTAAATGTACGTCAAATTTTATCTTGATCTGTTCAGTAGTTTTGGAGGTCTTAGACAACAAAATAAATATCACATTTCATAAACTTTCGGCTTTACAATATTAGTAGGATAAACGAGATTGATATAAATAAAGTTGTTAATGTTTGACTTGGAGATAGTGGAGTGCGGTACCTTAATTTTTATGGCGGAGAATATCTATTAGACCAGACCTTCTAACCTGCTGTCAAACTTGGACGTACCCGTAAATGACAATATTACCTATACGTTCATAAAACTCTGCCGGTGTGATTAAAACAATGACCCGCACAGGCATGCCTTTGAACAAATTCACGCGAACTTTCAAATATGTTAATTTGTTTCAAAAATGTGTAATTTGATTCAAAAATGTGTTTAATTTGTTTCAAATTTTTTAATTTGTTTCAGTTTGATGGTGATGGAAAGCACATAATGTGATTCGGCCGCTTCTAAATGACGTGATGCAACTTGTAATGCTAAACTTCCTGATCATGTTCGACGTTGTATTTATATTCTTTCTGTTCCTGATTGCGGTGACTTGCGTCATGAACTACATGCCGGGGAAGAGTCGAAGACAAGAGGCGACGGAGGAGGAGGTAAAATGGAAATATACCTTTATTTGGTACTAGTCCTTCACGTCCTTCACGCGCAGGCGTTGTTTCTATGGAAACGTTTTTAGGCTATTTATATTCCATGGGAACTGATTTATGAGATAAAAAGTAGCCTGTGTGTTATTCCAGGTCTAGACCTACATTTATGCAAAATTTCAGTCCGTTCAGTATTTACGACGAGAAGACGTAACAAACATCCATCCATTACCCATCTATCATCCAATCTATCCATCCAATAGTGTTTCTGTCAATACCTTTTTCTATTCTAAATAAGGCGAACTGAGTTTCTAAATTGTATGGTTTAGTGCATAATTGTGCAATTCCCTCTGCTAGAACCTCAGTTCTTCTTCTGGATTCTGACGTTCAGAATTACCTATTTTTATTTTGATATGATCATTGATTGAGTTGTTTCATGTGCACATTATTTCATACCATTATTATATTTTTTCTGTTATATCTTTCTTTCTCTAGAGACATTTAAGAAAGAAAAAAAGAATGTGATTTATAATAATTTTTACACACGAAGATCAAATAAGCGTATTTTTTTTATAATATAGTAAAACCCTAATACTATGTTTTGATTCATCAGGTGGAAAGTGACGTGATTCCTCCTCCTCCACTCTTCGATGATGATGAGAGGCCAGTTAGCCGGGACACGTACGTCGTTATAGCACCGCCGCTTGACAGCTCGAGGCTCAAGCATGGCTGCCCTGTTCACGTGGTCTAGGATAAGCACTGATATAATTATGTAAGTATTATCAAAAACCCGTTATGTCTAAAGTTCTCAAAATTTGGTTTATCAATATAGATCGATAGATTTACTGTCCCACACAAAGACTGGAAACAATATAGAGAAAAAGCTTAGAATAGAGGAAGTATAACGGGTGGCCCTATCGCTGAGAGCGATCTCTTCCAGGAAACCTTGGGATGGACTGGATATAAAAAACAAAATAGACGGTGACACTGAATAAATATATTTAGATACATAAAGAAACCAAATACTCATCATATTAATGTAGGTAATTTCCAAAGCTACTTCACGCGGACGTTGTCGCAGGCAACGGCTAGTAATATAAGGACAGAAACTGAAAAAATAGGCCTCTGCGCTGCAGTAGAATTATACGGGCTTATAATATATATACTAATAATAAAGACAGATAAAGTAAGATCCTAGCTGCAGCGCGAATACGGAGTGGACAAGAAATTGTGTCAACAATAAACTATGGGCACTTTATTTAGATGAACAAATAAAATTCCCTGACGTGATTTTAAAATCGTGATTGAGATGGTGACCCTCTTAACTCTCAAGTGATTATCAGCAACACCAGTCGTAACTTTCCAATAAAATGAAAATGTCAAGACTTTATTTCTCATGACATCTTAAACTTTTACAACGTTTTATTTTATCGTTTCAGATCAACGTAGGAGTTTATTACGAGAAGCCTTATGATGTAGATGTCGAAAATAGTAGACATTTTTTACCGAGTAGTCATTTTAATAAAATTCTTGTTGAAGACTATGAGATGCGGAAATTTGGGACTCAAGTGATGGTTAGAAATTGCAAAGTATTTGGCAAAAGGATATCAGCGTATAGTTTCATAAATTTTACAGATGGTGTTATTTGTATACCAGGAACAGGATTTAATAAAAGTAATGAAATACATGTAGTAAAGCTTGACATCGTATGGAATGAACATAATATAGTAGCGTAATATCTCATAAAATGCCTTTAGCTATCATATTATTTTCATGTATAGCTAATAATCTGCTAATGGTATTAACCATTGTAAGACTCAGAGATTCTCCTTTGCATAAAATAAATCAAAAATATTTGTACTTTTTGTAATTTGTTACAAGTTTTCAATTTTCGCGTCAAATATTTGCAATTGCTTGTTAAAGATATTGTGACTGAATGTAGATAAAATATTAGTCGATAGTCATAAGTTAATCTGTTTTTATTGCTAAGCATTTAACATAATCTTCTAATCTAACATTTGCCTACTGAACAATATTTTGCTATAGCCGTATCTTACTAATCAATCGATCTAAATTTTTACCGCATTCCTAAAATAATTGTTTGTTTTAAATATTTTGCTCAAAATTTTATTATATATTTTATCATATTCTATCATTTATGTTAAGTATCGTTCATTGTTAGCTGACCCTTTTGTTGCGTTTAAAGTCAATTTCTATGAATACAGAACTTAGAACCTGCCAGTAGGGTTAGAAATATAAACGCATCTACGCAACTGTACCTAACACTTATGAAACGCGTACGTACATAGATAAAATTAGCAGATCTATGATAAATTTATCATTGTTTATGTATTCAAATTGGTATATTATGTTTATACAGGAAGCATAATTGCCTTTGACGTTTCCAACCTATCTGTGAACGGATTCAAATTTACTTACTAAGCAATCAAATCTAGCAAGTAGAGGTATATGATTAATTTGTAATGTTGGTTACACAGAATCTTCGAAAGGCTTTCCTGAATGAAGCACAATTATTTTGACATTGTTTTATGTATTTACTTATAAGTATAAAATTATACTTATTGCAAGCATTTAGAATATTAGTATACAAGTTAGAATAAGAGTATTTATAATGAAGAAGACAATACGATGTATTACGAAAATTTCATATCACCAGTTAGTTTAATAATTTTGTTTAGTATAGAAATTGTGTGTGCATTATCATTAAAACATATTTAAAAAACTTTTATGTATGTAAGTACCTATAAAATACACTTGACAAAATAATGACATTGAGTGAAAACATATTTCAAAGAAGAAAATTTAATGAAATATGTTTGGGTTGTTTTACTTGCATTGACGAATTAGTTATTTAATATGAGATTTGGAAACGATCCTAAAATAATGTCAAAGCACATATTTAATATTACAGAAATAATCATTTAGCCTAAATTAGATCGTATCTAAACAAAGATATTTATTAATTACTTGCCTATTTTCCTTTGAAGCCTAATTTTAAAACTTAGCTAGGTATTGAAGAAAATCTGTTTGTATAAGAAAAATAAAATACTCTTCAACTAGTGACAGTAATGTAAAACTTAATAGTGTCTTACCTACTGAAAGTTTGTGAACAAAAATATCTAGCTTAAATAATAAAAATTGGAAAACAAGTAAGTAGGTAAAAACACCTACACACATCTCAATATGAAATTAACAAAAGTCATTAAATTTGAAATAGGTACCACAAATAGAATTATGTGATAAAATATACACATTTTTAAAAACTATATTTATTAGATAAATTATTGTTTTAAAAATAAACTTATTAATAGAATGTCACAAAGGACGCCTAAATGTGTAAAATTAATAAATGCACTAATGCAGTGTTGTCAATATTAAATTGTTTTATTTACTCCAACAACAATATTATGCAGTATGCAGACACCCACCTTATAGATACTTTAAAGAAACGATTTTAGACAGCGACCAAAAAATTTATACTACCCACGGTCTATAAAAAACATGGCCCGCAAATAAATTCGCTTAATTTACAATCGACGGGTCCGCCAATAAAACGTCAAGATAATATTTGTTGCCAAGAAACACCTGAGGCAACAGAAGTTTGGCAAAATCGATACGAATAGCAGCGAGGGAGTATCTCATAAATACTCCTTTTCTGCCTAAGAGCCCAACCAACCATTGGTATTTTACCTGTAGCTATAGAACCTAATGGTTGACAACAGTGATTGAGTATGTTGGGTCAGTGTATTTTTGTGTTGCAGATACTCATGTTCGTGTATTTATTATGGGATAGGCAACGATTTAAATAGTTAGATTCGCCCTGACACCAAAAACTGAGGCAAATTCTTTGAATGCGTGCGTTATCAAAATGCCGACGGACGCACACTATGAGTAGTTAAAAATAGCGTACTGGCAATAAACCTTAATGTTATTACAATGATATTGCACGAACATTTGTGAAAAAATACACCACAAAAATACACAATACGCTGATTCCAAATGAGCGAGCTATCTCATTTTGCTTAGCAACACGGCACGGTCTATCGATTTAAATCTTTGAGGATACACGTCGTAAATAGAAGACTTTTAACTAACAGATGTCTGAACGGAATTAATTCAAGTCTAAGATACTTATGAAATTTCATAGCGAATATGCTAGTTATATGATTTTAATCACACTGGTCCAATTCCAAACACAGTGGTCAAAACCACACCAATAGTTTTCAGACTAGATTGCGTTCTCAATTCAGCTATTCAGCCATTCCCTTTGACAAAACAGTCAAAGAACAGAAATGCAGAAAAACGACGCATGGAACATTCCATTTCAATTTGATGTCTATAGAAGCGGAAAACGCTTCAATTTTAAGATGCTAGACTTTGCAAATAGTTTGAAACTGGACTAGGTAACTGACTTTTCAACGAACTAAAAGGTCACGTCCGAATACAAAATAAAATATCTCAACCAAAATGGTGAATTATGGTTATTTAATTAAGTAGAGCACTAAGTTACGTTAGAGATCCCAACGTAAGTCTGTAAGTGCAGACTGTCGGTAACTGCTAATATGCAAAAGAAGAGGACACAAAGCGCAATATTATTGAAAATAATCATCGAGGTAGGTACTTATCCAAGAACCCCTACTAACTGTCAGATACAGTGTCCACAGAGCTCACGTTAGTTGGATTGACTATATGTCAGAGTTTCATGCTTGGTCGCATTATGTCAGTAACACAGTGGGGTGTACCTTTTATGTACTTACGTAAATACAATAAAATGCTATTTTTTGCAAGTGGAATTGTTCCCACAACCAACGGCACACTTGTTTTCTATCTGCAACATTTTTTTAATAGTTACATTGTAGTGTAGACAAAATGCCTTTAATAACAAAGAAAATTACAATTGTAGGATGTCACATAATTATTTATTCGACGTAGAGGACAGGTACAGTCAGCTGCACAGACATGTATACACTTCCAAGGTTTAACTTTTATTTTACTCGGAACTTTTCAAATAAAAGGACATGCACACGTTTTTCGTACAAAGTAGTCATCGTACTTCGTCAGAATGCGGTACATAAATTTTCATAATTACTATACATTTACTATATAGTCAAATTGAAAACTTGGGAGTGTATACATATTTTTGCAGCCGACTGTACATACTACGTGTCGACCGAGTACATAATCCCAACGGAACTTCCTGTTCAAGCGAGAGTGAATGGGTTCGTGGAATGATATCATTAATCAAAGAATGAATACATGATTGAAAGGTAAGGTAGATACTCCCACCAATATAATAATCGATGTTGAATCGATAATTGGTGGGATATATAAATAATCGATAGTTACATTATGCCTAGTATTTTGTATTTTTGTATTTATTTATTCCATCGTACACTTGATGTTACACTTGATGTCGTTAAATTCTATGTTTTTGTACTATTTTAATAATTACATGTATAGGTATTTCGTTACAGGAAACACCATAAGGTACAAAGGTAAAAAAAAACAGACAGACATGACTGAAAATTAAATGAAATAAATAATAAATTAATTAATTAAGGGTATGTCAAAGTATGCTGCTGTATAAGGGCATTGTCAAACTAAACTAAAAATAATATAAGTACAATATTACATACAATATTAGTTGAAGTGTACATACTCTACACAATCAAATAATAGAAACAAATTAGTACAATAACATTGCAGTTGATAGGTTTTGAAATCGTTTTGTGATTCGTTATCACAAAACTATTTTAAAACTTCGCAACGTAGAAGATACTAGTAAGAACAGAGTGTTTAAAGTCGGACAAGCATCTAAGTCAGTATTTTTTTTTAATACATGGAGCTAGAAAATTAAGGGTTATTCCAGTTTTCCCCTTGACAAATCTAAGGGGAAAACTGCAATTCATTTTTTTGGAGTCCAGTTTTCCCCCTTGACCTAAGAAACAAATAATTAGATTCCTACTAACTTGGGTGAGGTCATTCATAGGAGCGTAAAAATGCGACCTTTTCCCTTAAGTAAGTATTTTTTTTGTATAAATAATAGAAACCAGCTGGGTTCATGATCGTAGCATAAAATGACCATTAAAGTTACGGCATTCTTCGTGCGTCAATAACAGTTAAGTGCCTGTTACTTCAACCATTAATGTATAGCTTGTGTATAATGTGTATAGACGGTATATGGAGATTGCAAATCGACACTCATAAACGTTCTGCTCTGAAAAAAGGACATAAAGTTTGCATTTGCTTTATATTCGTGTACTTAGGTTAAAAACCTCAAGCGAGGTTCTGCTGGAACGAAGGCGAGTATAGAAAAATCTACAAGAGCTTCTGGTCGTCGTCGAATGGACTGAAACTAAAAATTTCTGGGGTCGGAGGCCAAAATCCACTTCGTGTCGAGCCAATTCAAAAAGAAAGTTATCTCAAACCCTATTTCAGTTTATGTTGTTATCGGATGTGACACTTTTTTTGTTCTTGCTTAAAACTTGTCCTTTTAACTTGGGATTTTTCAATAAGCCTCTCATTTACAAGTTGAAGAATATTTGTTTACTTTACAGACTTTTATAATTGCATACAAGGCTTGAGGTATATTTTTCGAGTGTTTCTATCGATATCTGATACTATTTATTAGCTAGAAGCATCCAAATGAGGAGATTTATAAAATACTCCACTGGTCTACTATTTGGTTCTTAGTTGGTTCTTAGCTACATTTTGTATTTTTGTCCGTCGCTCCCACATTTAACCAGGAAGTCCGAACGCGTCGGGTTTTTTATAGTTTCCAATTAATGACTTGTCAACAGCGTTTCTAAATAAATATCTTACCGGTGAGCCCACTGCTAGGGCTCCTTTTACACCATTCTGTCCGGTCCTGTGTCACTTTCATCCACTCCTACAAAAGTATTTTACATAATATGTTAATAAAAGTAGAGTATAAGATAATTTATTAAGCTTTATCCATTGATATCCACTCATTGATTGGATTGATTCAAACTCTACATGGTTCTAATATGTAAAGGCAAATGAAGTAGGGTGCGGCAATAAAGCTTCTAAAACCGCACAACAGCGAATGTCACCATAAACTTTTGTTGCGGGAAGTTTTGAGGGAAATTGGTTATGCAGTTGGCAAGTTGACTACATTTTGTGCTGAACGCGGTCGCAGACGGTAATAAGCTTTCTACGATGCAGGGGAATATGATGGAATTATCATTTTTGATTATATCAGTTATAACTTTAAGATGCGAACATAAACATGGCTAAGAGCTCTGTTTTGGAATACACGTCACGACAAAAAACATAAAACGAAAAATGGAACCTACCATCTATTAATAATCTATCAATAATGCTGTGTGAATTGTCATTATTTATTTATTATTAAAATATAGGGAGAAAAACAACTCATGAAATCACAATAATATTGAAAACAAATTTTACAGATGTAAAAGTACCTACCCTATAAAACATTTCTGTTCTGAGAGTAAAATAAAGTAGATATTATTATGTAAATAATCGGTAATCGTAATCCATTAAACTTGCCATGACGACCTCTGTGGCGCAGCGGGCGAAGGTCCGCCTGCGACGCAGGAGGTTGTGGGTTCAATTCCTGCCTGGGGACAAATGTTTGTACGATCTGCAGACATTTGTGAAGAGTGTGCTGAATGTTTTCTATGTATAATAAAAAATATCTATCTATGTAGTGTATTGTAATAGGTATATCAGATATCTAGTACCCATAACACAAGCTCTGCTTAGCTTGGGGCTAGATAATGCTGTGTGAATTGTCCATCATTGTTTATTTATTGAACTAATCTCGGGTTATTAAAATTCCTAGCTGTTTTTAAGCACAAAAAGTTTTCGTAGAAAAAAGATTACTAACAGACGATTCAAAATCTCAAGTCAAATTTATTTTGCAATCAACGACTTCCCACTAGAAAACTTGAACTACGGCCATTGGAATTAAAATGCAAATCTAGAACCGACCATTCGTCGCATTTCTTTGTCTGTAAATTAAAAAGCTTAAGCCTTGGTTTATGAAAACGGTGACCGTTTTATGGTGGTGCTGAAAATTAGAGTAGATACATGGTCTGGAGCAGGGGCGGAGCGAAGCGACGCGTGACCCGAGAGCTGGTGAGTATTTGGCGCAGCGCATCAGCATTGCCATACAGCGGGGCAATGCAGCCAGCGTCTTGGGGACGCTTCCGACTGGTATTGATATGGATCAGTTGAGCTACCTGTAGATTGTTTGCAACAGTCTGCAGTTACCATAATTGTTTCAATTGTAAATACTAGCTGTAATTTATTTCTATTAGTTAATTGTAATTTTCTTTGTAAATAAAGTTGTTAGTGACATTAATCTGAGAAACAGAAAATTTCACTGAACATTCCTTATTTGAAGAATCGATTACGTAAATAAATTCTTCGATGACTTTTTCTTCGTCTGTCGTTCGTTTCATATGGAAATACATCTAAACCTTTGACAGGTTTTAATTTTAAAGTTTGGATGCAAACCGTTTTGATCCGTGGCGTGCCCAAAATATTATGTCGCGTGCCACGCGTGCCATTGGTTCGCCATCCCTGGTCTAGAGTCATCTTTATGAGTACTCAGAGTAGGCGAGTAATTATTCCACTCTATTTCTATAAATATGAACTAGGTACTGCCCAAAGAATACAATAAAACACGATATAGGCACCACGAAAGAATGTACTATTTAGTATGTTGTTCTTACAATAACTTCACATCATCTACATCTACAGCATTTACCGTCCACTGCTGGACGTAGACCTCCCCCTGACAAACGCCTTTGTAATATGGGGGTAATGCTCATAATCCCCACGCTGGGCATGCACGTTGGGAATCGCAGTATTATGGTAACATTTTTCTGCAGGAGGCACTGCTGCCCGTTCCCCGGTGGATATCCCTTACTCGCCTCTTACGACTCCCGCGGGAACAGCAAGCCGGCACCACACGGCCTCACGACCAAACTCATTTAATCTATGATTAATGTATTAAGTTTATGACTTATCTAGTACCCATAACACAAGCTCTTCTTAGCTTGGAGCTAGACGATGCTGTGTGGATTGTCCTGCAGTTATTTATTTATTTATATTCTCACAAAAATTTTAATTTATTATCTTAAGTATAACCAATAGTGACAATTTCAAATTAGTATTAATTAGTATCACCTAGATGACTGTAACCATATGGTTGGGAATAAATAAGTACCCTATCGCATTAGGCGTGCCTGTAATGATAGGTGTACAATATTTTTAATAAATAAATAAATAATTAAAAAAAATTGTCATTCTTTTATGCATGGACCACTAATCGTCCGGCTGCAACTACTAATGTAGGTATAAATAGATGTAAATCTCGACCACGTTGATTTAGATACATTTTTTAAAGCCCTTTTGCACTTTTGTTTAACCTATAGGTTTTTACCTCCAATAGGAGGTCTGAATTTGTGACGTCAGCTTCGTGTAAAAACAAAAGACAAACGCACCAGCTTAAAGTTTACACTTTTAGTAACAGCAATAACGGCCGTCATTTTAATTTCTTACAGATTATTAAAAATCGGTAGCTTAGTAATTTTTTGCGGAATTCTGAACACGTTCCGCCTGTTGAGTGCAGGCGGTGTTATACAAATAGATGACTCGAGGCCATTTTATCGAAAGAAATCTCAAAAAATTAATTATTTTAATTTAATGGAAACAAAATCAGAATTGTTGGAATTATAATTAATTGCTCTAGATTTTATAAATGAGGAAATTCAATTTCGTAAAACGTTATTGATTTGTAAGGTTGGTAAGACTTTTTTGTATTTTAAGAGTATGATTTGACTTTCATAGATTCACAGATTCTCAGAATAGGTGTGTCGAGAATATCTTTCATAGTCAGATAATAAAGGATACAGAAAACCTTTCTATATATTCTAAATGTTAGCGGGTTTACTTCGAGCCTTGTTCGTGTTGAAAAAACACCAACGTTTCATCCCTTAATGAGTTCATGTAGGTGTTCATCCAACACAAACAAGATTCGTAATTATCCCACTCACATTCATTCATCAAACTACAAATTCATTGTTACATTGAAACCTATCCAGTTCCTACTAAAATTACGTACTCATTCATTACACTAAAGAAGTGCACATAATACAGAGTTTCTGCAGTAAATCTCAACTGGAACGCAAAGATAAGGAGCACAGTCGTAATTCCAGAAAGCAAGTCTTTTGTGCGCCGCGGGGAAAAACTGCAGACTTTTGGATCTCAAGGCATTAAAAACTGCAGTAAGTACATTTTTTTCTGTTCGTCGTATCAGTTTGATTGTTTTAGATGTCAAGGGGTTAAAAACTACGGTGAATATTTTGTGCCGCCAGTTGTTGTTTCCAACATAACACAAAATAATTACGTAAGTTCTTTTTCCCATTTTCTTCAATTATTAAATACAAAAATAATTTACTTAAGCTACTAGCTTTCGCAGGCGGCTTTGCACGTGTTTTTGCGAGATAGTAGCCTATCTCCTTCCTAGGGATACCTTATGTCCTTAGAAAATTTCATTAAAACCGTTTAGCCCTGTAGGAGTGAAAAGAAAACAGACGATGAATAAGAGAGACATAATTACTTTCATTTTATAAAATTAGTATGGATGTATACAATACTTATATTATACAGGGTGAACCAAACAGTGACGTCAAAAAAAATGAATGCCTCACCCCCGAGGGTACCTGAAAGAACCCCATGCAAGTACTTATGTTCCCCGATTTTACTTAGTTTTCGAGTTATGATTTTTTTACGTTTTTTTGAGAATTTTCGGGCGGAACGGTTAAAACTGTTTTGCTCATTATGTTAAAAAATTTAATTTAAATATTTGGCCTGACCCGAAATTTGAGACCGGTACTTTATTATCAGCGATTGAACATGTAATCGCTAAGCCAACGAGTAATAAGCTACTCAGTTTTTAAAATTACACTATAAATTTCACTAGGCCTACGATGATGAAAACTCCCACATTAATGCATTTAAGCGAAATCAGTCGGTTATTACCCAAGCAGCCGGTGGTAGGTGCTAAATCTTTGTCTATGCCACCGGCTCTTAACAACAATGGACGCAGGCAGCATGCCAAATTGCAGCAGATCGCATTGTTTGTGGATGTTTTACCGAATACCTTTGCACTATTTCATTAATTCCTAGACAGTGGATTTGCATCCCTGATAATCTGTTTGGATTGTCAAATTTCAAAAGCATTGACATTCTGTTTGGTTGAAGCTAATGGGAATTTTTAGGGGGGCATTGTGAATTCTCGTTTCAGTAGAACACTGACTTAAATCGCAAGATTGTTCCTAAAATTGCCAAATTCATAAAAGCGCTTGCATTATAAAAATCTCCCTTTTGGGGGGGGTAAAGTAAAATCTAGGATTCCCTCATTAACCAAAACTGGAAATAAAAAAATTAATATCCATTAATCCGCCATGAAAATTCGTACGAAACGCAGGCTGTCGTAGCATGATTAAAACAGTACCAAGGAGAATTCTTTTTTATGTGGAAGGACCCATACTTTTCTTCAAGAAAGGAACCTTTAAAACAACAATTTTATCAACTTAAAATCTTAGAAGAAAACAATGGCACGAAAACTTGAGGTCGCATAAAAAATACTTCAGATTCCGTTCACCCGCGACTCTTGGCGTTATTAAATTCTTTGTAAACGCGGGTCACCTACTCTGAAATGTGGACCTGAAAACGACTGTGAAAGCATATTGAATCCCATAGCAAAACCTTATTATCTCATTGACCTACAATGCTTTTACAAAAGCCAGAAAGGTCCCGAATTATCTGATTCGCGGAAATGAAGATCGCAATTTAATTATGGAACAAAACAAACAAACAAAACCCGTCGCGTTGGTACTGCTACTAAAGTACCTATTCTTTTGTGGAATCCTAGATATTTTTTGTAAGCAAAGGGAATTACAAAATCAATGAAATATTTGTGGAAAACATTTAATTGGTGTCACTGGAGAAGTTTTAAGCCATTTTAGGTTTTGTAAGCGTTCATTCATCATTTCATTCATTTGGGTTCGTATTCGGACTTAAATTTCAACCGAATTGAATTCCACTGCACTTATGCTGTTATGCTGTGTTAAAGTTTTTGTTTTTAGTGATAAACTTCCTGTTACCTTGTTGATTTCTGTTCATTATTATGAGTTTTAGTGAAATTTCAGTTAATAAATAAGACATTTATTTTTCATCATAATAGTATTATGATCGAGTTTAAAAATATTTGTTTATTTCCTATAAAATATTTGTGTACATTGATAAGATCTTAACTTTTTTATCTATTTTATTGGTGCTTGAGGTAGGTCTATAGGAAAACCTGTATTTCGAGTCACCAGTGTCCCACTCCGCGCGTGTAACAATGGTGATAAGAAGCAACGAGTAAGCAAAGTTCATACAAGTTTTAAATAAGTATTAGTAAAAATCTAAATTAGTTAATAAAGCCTTTGTTGGCATAAAATGTCTTGGTTCTTAGAACCGAGTATAAGTACCTATATTTATTTTACTTGCCCAAATAATGGCAATTGTTTGCCATGAAAAATGTCACGAAATCATTAATCAAAACAAATCCTGTATCTCTGTTTCCTAAAGCACCATTTATTTGAAAGGAACTTTGTGTCAACCCGCGGCTACATTGTTAGCTGCCCTCATTAAATTGACTGTAATACCTATCTACCTACCCTAGCAAACAACGCATCATCGGGATTGAACTCACAACAGACAAAAAACGATAAGCTGGATCACTATTGACTATTTAAGCGACTTCAAAAATAGGATGAGGTTCTATGTATATTTTAATATCCCATACCAAAATAAGTTATGATTTCATTTGTATTTCTAAACTTTAATATTTCAATAACTCAAAACACCAAATGACGTACTTAGTGACTTTTTGCTCTAGGGCCACGATATGTTTGTTTTTTGTCCATGTTCGCCGATTTCTCCGTCAATTGTGAACCAATTTTGATGATTTTTTGTTATTGTGAAGATAATTCTTAAATGGTCCCATGAACATTTTGTTCGCTACGGATATTTGACCCGCAAAAGTTAAAAAAACAATGCACAATTTAGAATCTGAAGTCGCCTTTCATGACTTCGCAGCGATAGATGGAACACCGCTGTCTCGAGCTGTACACTCTATATCATTGTTGTAAGTATAACGTCTGTTTTGATAATTACGAACAGTCTTAATGCGATAATCCATTCTAGAATCTTGAATATTTTTTGTAAACAAAAGGGATACAAAACCAAAAATGACGTGTCAGAGTCCTATAAAAATATTGCTGAAAATATTTCACGCATAAGACAATTTTTAGTTTAGACAGCTTTCATTCATATTTTAATTTATCTCGCGTCCGTTTTCGAACACAGGTTTTTGAATAGTTTTTAAATAATAAGTTCTCTTCTAAAGTAAAGTAGCAAGAAATCACGCTGTTCTCGTGTTAGCTGGTAGTCCAGTGAAATTATAAAGCAATTTATCATTTTCGCAGGGTATTTACCAAAACGTCATTATTCATTTCGATTCTTGAAAAGCATAAATGCCTATCACAGTTTAACCCACACCTGGCCTACATAAGTACTTACCTTACAAAATGAAATTCACGAGTTAGAGATTAGAGAGAAAATTTGTTTGTCATCAATCCATGATTTTGTTAAGCCTCAGGGCTTGGTTAAAAAGGTTGGGGTTATATTGTAATTTTTCATTGGATATAAAATAATTTCCGACAAATGATTATTAGTGGGCACAACCACGACGCTATTGGGTCTTATTTATTTCCTAATAAAAAGTTCCCTTTAGGCTTCTAGAGCTCATCAGCACTGTAGCCGGTATCCTATACATAATGTTCGCACAGTGAAGAAGAAACCCAATAAAAATACAATCCGGTTCGGAACCTCTTTAAAACATAGTAACAAGCACAACTTTATGAGGTACCTAGATTCACCCAAACGGAAAGCACTAAACTCGTTTACCAGGCGGTAACAAATCGTTATGGCCAGAGAACCAACGTTGGACCATTCATTCCTTCGCTTTCGTTTTAAACTTTTTTGCTTTTTCTGAAATAACTCAATCCAAGCGATAAGGTCTGGCTTTGAGAGCTCGACTTTAAACGGGATTCTATCGAAAAGTTTAATTTAAAAGTAGTTTTCGCTAACGATTGTTGGCTGTTGGATTTAAAGTGGACTTGAAACTCCATTAAACATAATAGTAATCTCCAGAATTTGACTAACATCGATGCTGCTAATTTCCTTTTAAATCTGTCAATAATATTATTTGTGGCGGTTGTGGCGTAGAATCGAGTCCTCCAGTATAGCACTTGTTATTTTATGTATTGGTATTGATACAATAAGTGTTAATTCATTCATTCCCTGCAACTCAAAACAACATCTAATGAGAATTACAAATTTCAAAACATCTATCTTGGATCTAATCAATGAATCTAACGAGATCCATCCAACCCGTGGATCTCGTAAGAGTCGACTAAGGGAACCTAACAGAGGATGGCTGCTTTCATCTGTGTATTTTTAACAGATCAACTGTGATCACCAATCCGCCTACCAACTGTGGTGATTATCCTCTCAGATGGCAATCCATAGCGTGCCGCTAAGGCCATTGCGTGGCAGGGTTTCCGCCAGCATGCTGCCCACCAGCGCGGAAATGGGATGTGATGCATTATTTCGCTTTTCGTGAAAACAGCTCTGTTTATTTATTTATTTATATATTGCAAGGAAAACCAGCAGCACGTACATACAATTTATATAAAAGAAGTCGAAACAGGAGGCTATTAAGAGGTTTTCACGGTTAAAATAATAATAGTTACATAAAAAGTGTGAACAAGCTGAGTAAACTGAAAAACTACAAACAATGGTTTACATTAAGCAGAACAGACAAATAGAATAAATGAGATATACAAATAATGAAACTTGATGAACTACCAAAAAAAGATAATGTAGGTATGTAATTAGTAATAGTATCTTTATGTTTATAAATTTTGGGTGCCATTACAAATAATGGCACCCAAAATTTATAAACATTTACCAACTGACATTATAGGAGTGTAATGACATCTTAATATTTAAATCCAACCTTTTTACCTATAGTAAAAAAAATTACAATGTGAATAAATTTTTTGACGCAGTTTAGGATTAAGTAAATACAGAGTACAGAGTGGTTGATACTCGCTGCAATTTATAAAGATAAGATAAAGATAAAAGATAAAGATAGTTTATTTGCTTGAACAAAATGTGGGTAAAACAGATGTTAATAATTTTTTCGTTTCAATTATGTTCTACTAAGATAAGCATGCAAATGTTACAGTAAGTTCAGTTAATACACGATACATTGTAATTTTATATAATGTCAAAAAATTCACAGTTAATATTAGTAACAGGCGCTTTTATGTTTATTTTTTTTATTTATTCTTTATTCTTTATATGCATTATTTTTCAATTCTTCAAACTTTTACTTGTAAGCTTCACTATTATTAATATTATTTTTCTCTATTCATGAATTATGTAAAATTTCTACGCATAGTGGCAGATCACAGTGGTTTTAATTATATGTCTGAACATCCCTGTAATACCTGTGTATCATAAATGAATAAATAAATTGAATTTAATTGAATTAAATGAATGTGTGCTAAGGAGGCTATCAGTAATAAGCTCCCATTGTCAACCAAAAATGCTCACATGATTGTGTGTAAAATGTTATTTTCATATTGTTTTTCTCTCAACTTACTCCAAAAGGGTTTATTGATAAGCGCAGAGACCGAGTTCCAATAAAATTACAGAACAGCCACCCAACCCTATAATTTACTGTCAGGAAAAAACAAAGCAAACTTCCGTAAGCCAAAGCTCCTAACTTTGCCCTGACAAATAGCTACAAATTATTTACGTACCCCTTCACGAAACTTCCACTTACTAACTAAAACAGACAAGTATTTTTAATAATGGATTCTTCGTAATTAACTTTACACCGCTTCCTGTTTCAGGATGATAAACGTGTAAAGTCCATACTTAACTTGGAGTACGGCCGTTAGCGTCTAAAAATCCGCAACTACCTAAGCTATACTACATTGGAAAGAGATTAGTCCGTTATATTATAACTGATGTCTCATTAAAGGTTTAGTCTAGACCTATAAGTTTTAAGCAACTATTTGCAACAGATTTATCGGATTAGGGGTAGGTATTTTGAAACAATTTCGACGGTAATCCAGTCGAAAGATAGTATGTGAGAGATGTAATAAATGTTGATACTTTTTTTCTAGTTTTAAGCCCAAATAAAGCCTAACTGAGACTAACAGATATTTATTGTAAGACCCAACGATGTTTCTAACCCTATAGGTATCGAAAAAGAATGCTTTTGTGCCGACCGTGCTCCAATTCAAATAGGTTTAGACTGTTAACAGTGGGTCACGTTGGGTTTTCATTGAAAATATAGGAAAGGTCAAGAGAAATCCAATTTGAATTTCGTCGAATGAATGCGGAGTGGCTTACCAAGTTCATTTTGCGAAATTTTCCGAGATTAAGAACCTTGTCTACACTTTATTTTTGGATTTCTGTTTTAAAATAAGCAATAATCATTTTACCATATTTCGTGTTTTCTAAATTTTATCAGAGCGTCTGGTCGAAGCGACGAGTGACCCGAGAGCTGGTGAGTATCTGGCGCAGCGCATCAACATTGCCATACAGCGGGGCAATGCAGTCAGCGACAAAGGGACGCTTCCGATTGCTAGTACTTATACTTATTGATTTGAATCAGTTGAGGTATCTCTAGATTGTTTGGATGACTCTTTAGTTAGCTAACCTATTTTACTAGTTCAAATTTGTTTATTTTACCTTTATCGTTTTATTTGGGGCTAGATGATACTGCGTGGATTGTCGAGCATTATTTATTTAATGTTTATTTATTTAAATATACTTGCTTATTTCACCTATACCTAGAATCTAAATTCAAACACGGGAATGCAAAGAACTATACCTTTTATTATTTGTCTCGTCGAGGAAATTCATTCACGAATAAACTGGTCTAGGAGGGGACCAGAATTATGTGGGACTCGACGCCCTGAAAAGGACGTAATACCCACCAAAACCTCTTCGGTGTCATACCTAACTTTAAAAGAAAGCACACAATAAAGACAAACTTTCTAACAATAGCGTTCAAACAGCAATCCGAAGCAAAAATAGATCGTCCCGACATGCCATAAATATTAGATCGAAATCTTTCACGGATTCCGCGGAAATGTATTCGAGGCATTTTTGTATTCAAGTGGTTATAAAAGCTTGCTTTCACGGCCGAAGGCACGCGTTCGAGGGACTGACTCATTGAGTGCGTGCAAAGAAATTGTCGTTTGAGAAAATTTTATGCCGATAATAGGCCTCTCGACCTTATTTTTCGGTTATGGAACCTAGAGTTTTCCTACATTTGACTTCATAACCTACAAAACGTGAACATTACAGAAAGTATGGAAATAAGTTGCGTGTTCAATGGACGAAGCGGAAGCGATAAAATATTAGTTTCCACGTTAATGCTGTGGTCTCCTCTAAACGCCATCGGTCGCTTACAGCGTTGCGCCGTATGCCTCGACACGATGCTTACTATAGAAATGTATTATTCTGGTCTCTTTCTCACGCTGACGTCGGCGTTTGGACGTCGTCGTAGTGGCATTAAAACGCTTTGCGGCGTGTTTCTAGTTATTTCGAACCATTGCAGCGTGAAGGTTGTTTAAATGGCGTTTGATAATGAAAAAGACGAGTTTCCGTAGTACTAACCTTAGATAATGATTTTGATGAAAACTGTCGATAACGCATTCCTGCTGTCCACCGGACACACTACTATAATGTCTTTCTAGCCAAATTTTAGCCACGACTGGCAGTGTCATCGGGTATCCGTTGACACTGCCAGTCGTGGCTGAAATTTCTGAAAGTATTTTCTAAAAAAAAAAGTAAGTATATCTGTCGCTGAAAGTATTTTCCATGTGCACATTTAGTGCACAATTGTGTGCGCCAACAGAGGTGCACTCTCTATTCCCTCACTGTCATAATCCGATGGGACGGCCGACCGACACGGCCGGTGTTGTCAACATGGGTTTATTGTAAAGGCCACTATACAACCTCGTGAGATAAATTAATAAAAAAATAATGCCCTCAATCCACAGAGTCTAAATTAACTTTCATTTTGATGATGAAAATAAAAGTAAATTTGAACATACCATGTAATTTCAATTTAACATCGCCTTTCAGAATTATAGTAAACCAGCTTCTGCCCGCGACTTCGCACGCTTTGATTCTATGGAAACGTTCAAAGGTAATTTATATCCCATGGGAACTGATTTATGGGATAAAAAGTAGCCTATGTTTGATTGAAATTTCAGCTCAATCTGTTCAGTAGTTTTGGCGTGAAGACGTAACAAACATCCATCTATCCATCCAAACTTTCGCATTTATAATTAAGTGTGATTATAATACTTTTATTAAGTAAATTATAAGTAGTAAAAGTGAGTCGACACTTTCAAATGACCTACCTGATTTTATTATACAAGGGACCCAATCTACGGCAGGAAATGAAGGCGTAGCTCACTCGTGGGCCGTCGATTGAAAGTAGTATCAAATTAGTCTCCCTTCAGTTGATCCTTTTGCGTATTAGCCTGCGAATCATTTGAGTTCCGGTCGGGACTTTGGACTGCGTGTTATTTACTCGAATCAAGTTGGTTTTTTTAAGATTTTTTTTTCGAAAAATAATCATTTATTAACACATCAATATTAAATTGTATTACATTATTTTTTATTTAGGCTTTTTCGTCCCACTGCACTGCTGGGCAAAGGTCTCCCCCGCATCCTTCCAAGCTTCTCGGTCTCTTTGCAGACTCCCACCACTTCGGGTCAAAAGCTGCCAAATCATCCCGCCACCTTGTACGTGGCCGACCCCGCCGTCGCATCCCATCTTCTGGCTGTCAGGGTGTTATAGCATAAGCCCATCTCTCCGGGGGCATATAAACCTTAATTTAAATTCAATTTTACAAATAATAATGGTATCCCTAAATAATAATAATAATGGACAATTCACACAGCATTATCTAGCCCCAAGCTAAGCAGAGTTTGTGTTATGGGTACTAGATAACTGATATACATAATACAATACACTACATAGATAGATATTTTTTATTATATATAGAAAAACATCCAGAACCCCTGAACAAATATCTGCAGATCGTACAAACATTTGTGCCGAGGCGGGAATCGAACCCGCAACCTCCTGCATCGCAGGCGGACCTTCGCCCGCTGCGCCACATAGGTCTAAATAATGAACTAAATAATATAAAAAGGATTTTTATGAGAGTACGAGAATATCTCTCAAGGATCGTGCGCCCTCCTAGGTTGCACGCGCGATTTTTGACGTGACAACGTCTTATAATTCGATAGAGCCGGCTGCACGCACGAAAAAACATGACTCATGTGGCGTTACCTCGCTCTGAGGCGTTCCATGTAAGGCTTGAAGTGCAAGCGAGAGCGCTCGACATCCGTCTCTCTCCTACTTGAGTGAGCGATGCGTCTGCGTGGATAGCTGCTATACTATAGTACATTTACATGTTTTGATCGAGTATCAAATGCTACCATTCCATCAGTATTTTCTTAAGACGTTGTCACGTTTAACTATCGTCAGTAAACCGACTTTACAGACAACCAATTTTTTTTTCTGTAATAACACAAAATGGTCGCTGGCTCAGTTTATTGCTGCAATGACACAAATGCCATTGCAGCGCTGGTTTTCAAAGGTGCCAGGGTGCTAGAGTAACATAAACATAGGTAGAGATAAACCATTCTAAAGATGCCCTCCACAAAACGTGATACTCACGGCGTGCATTTTTAGAATGGTTTATCTCCACCTATGTTATGTCTACACAAACAAATAATAAGTTTCAAAAATTGTGAATGTAAGTAAACACTAGCATTATGGTACCTCCACGCTCCCGTTTCATACGGATAACGAACAGGGTAGCAGAAGAATATAAAATATGCGTTGGAAATGGCTTTTTAATTGGCATGCCTTCATTTTACAAAGTTGAAGCAATGTTTATACGCGTTTAAAAATAGTTTAACGCTAAAATAGCCGTGCATCCTTTCCCAGAAAATATTTAGCTTGGTTTTTCTTCCATGCCTTTAGCAGTTATGTTCATAAGTTATTGTTTGAAACGTAATATACTTACATAAATTAATTATAAGTCATATAGTAACTTTCATTAACGTTAATAACTTTTTTTAACTTTTAACTTTAATAACTTACTTAACTTTAGTTAAGTACTTTGATTATCGATACTAATATTATAAAGAGGAAAGATTTGATTGTTTGTTTGTTTGTATTGAATAAGCTCCGAAACTACTGGACCGATTTGAAAAATTCTTTCACCGTTAGGAAGCTTATTTTTCAGGGTGTGACATAGGCTATATTTTATCCCGGAATTACCACGGGAATTCGAACTACGTGGGTGAAACCGCAATGCAATTGTCTAGTAAGTAATATAGTACCTAAATTAAAAAAGGCATCTCAAGTTTTTAATCCTTAGATAATGTTTGATTAAAAAAACAAAATCTTCTTAAATAAATAACTTAAAGAAACTGTAAAAATACAGGTTTTTATTTACCAATAAATAAATAAGTACCTACCTGACAATAACAACAACTTCACCGATGTCACAATTAACTTGGGTTTAATGGTTTAAAAAGAAATGTATTGCGACAGTTTTGTGGCGTACGACACAGTGTAGAAATACAGAAGGGAACAATTAAACTGCAGGTAGTTACGGTCTAAGTCGGTATCCACGGGATAAGTAAGTTTTAGCCTTGCTGAATTTTAGTGTTACCTGTGTTAGATATTTTCCTAGAGCAGCGGTATGAAAATAAATAAATAAATAATAATGCTGGACAATTCACACAACATAATCTAGTACGCTTTAAGCAAAGCTTGTGTTATGGGTACTAGATAACTGATATACTTCATACACTACTAAAAAATGATTATAGAGTGTGAAAATAAACTTAAGGCGAATAGTAGGGTGGATAGTGGCGCCACTACATATTTAATTTTATAATTATGTTATACAAAGGAATTATCTAGAAATCGGACCGCGCGTAGACGATATCTATCATAAGCTTTTTTTAAATGTATCTGTAATAGTTTTGTTTTGTGTTATTCAATCAAAAACCTTGTTTGGAGAGCTTGGTGGCCACCAATAGGAACTAAACTCTTGAAACAAGTATCTGCCTAAATAATACAGTATAAAACTATTAAAGATACATTTAAAAAAACTTATGATAGATATCGTCTACGCGCGGTCCGATTTTTTGATTATTCCTTTGTATAACGTAATTATAAAACTAAATATGTAGTGGCGCCACTATCCACCCTACTATTCGCCTTAAACGCTGGCTAGTTGACAAAACCTTCTATAGCTACGACGAATTCGCAGTAAATAACAGTTACTTAGTATGAATGTAATTCGGTTGTAAGGATTTTATTTTATACAATTTTAATTTGAATAAATAAACCAGTAATATTTTTTAAATTGTCTAATATCGTTTCTCTATTTATAATTCATGTATTGTATTGAATGTTATATTATTATTAATTATTATTATTAATTCTAATCAATTTCTAAAGCTTAGGTAGGTACATTTTCAACTAAAAATTTATTTGATAGTAATAGATTCGGTATGCATCTATACATAGCAAAATATGTATATAATTTATTATTTATTTATATTTATTATTATGTGTGTTATATTTATTATTATGTGGCAGACCGTGAGCCATATGATAACTGGGGGTAGGTAGAACCAAGTGCAATAGGTTGGCGGTTTTTTTAACCCAGAAAAACCACTCGGGTATTTTAAGATTTTTTTTAAGATTTTTCGATTTTTTTCCGAAATCTCAACTATTCAATGCTGTAACTTTTTTTTCTACAAAATAACACTACTTTCAATATTTTAATTGCATCTGGCATGTTAGCCCGTACTATTAAAAAAATATTTATATGGCACGCGGTCAGCCGAACAGCCTTTATAATGGACACTATAGCGAGCATTTGGAGGACTGGTCAACTTCAATGAGGTCCCTATCTAAGTTTCCCAAACTCTTCTAGAAATTCTTAATAATATAGCTTATCCTTAAAACTTGTCTAAACTCATACCAACCTGCTCTGTCCTGTACCCGTACTCTTAAAAACGAAATCGAAGTTTCTGATCCGTTTACGTGCAAACACTAATCATAAGCAAGCGACACAAGAGGTACACGTCGTATATAACATTTGTACGACAACGAAAACGACCCTTCGATTTTCCTTTTCTGATTAGGCCCCCTGTATTTGCTATGGCTACTCTAGTCAAGAATAAACTTTAGAAAATTAAATGATCGTTGTTTTGGTGATGGTGCATGGAAACTGTGCCGAAATATGAAGAGACGACACAGTAAAAAAAATATCGCTCTAAGTTTTAGTACGATTCCTACTGAATCAAACATACGCGGGGATTCTTTTTCCCAAGTCTATTTGTCTCCGTCTCTTGGACAGAGAGGTATTGTTCCACAGTCCACCACAATATTGGTTTATTTCCTTTTATTTCGATAAAATACGCTTTGAAAAAAATATATCGCGAACAGATTTGTGAATTGAATGATGGCAGGCATCGACGATTTATAGCTTTGGGCTATAAAATAATAAATTCCTTTTGGCGTATTCGGATTCAGATGATTCAAAGGTTTTCCTCCATATTGTGTATGAATGGAGATGGTAACTCCAGCGATTGTGGTATTGTCATCATCACCAACAGAAAAATACTTAAAATAATTAACCCTTTTTTTGAATACCTACTTAAAATTAATTACCTTTGTTTTGAGTAAAAGCTAGAGAATAATATTCTCTAGCTTTTAACTCTCAGTTCAGAACCATACATACATTCCTGTTACATATTACATAATATGTAACAGGAAAAGATTGCTGATTAAAAATATAAACCGGTATCTCCAGGTACTTTAATAAATTGCTTTAATTCCCATTCGTTCAGATTTTCTTTTCCGGTTTAATCAGATTTTTTTCCATGTTTTCAAAGTTACTAGAACTAAGTGAAGTACAGGGATAATGGTTCTGAACTGAGAGTTAAAAATGAAAAAATAGCTACTGTCCAAAGTGTGTTCTAAAATTTCAAAAAGTTTTACCAGTTTTTAATGAAAAGCACCTTTACTAGCTTACCATCTCCATTTGTAGCCCATAACTGTTGATCAATATCGATAGTCCTGACCACAGAGGCCATTATAAACACAATTAATCACCGTACAGTGACGTCGTGGTTGACGTAACCACGTTACCGTTAACGTCCGCTGAAACTATAATCCAATGAAACTCAGACCGAGGTATCAATGCTCCAAAGTTCGCTAGTTAGCTTTTGCTGACAGAATGTGAAAAGGTTAGTTTATATTCAGAGTAAGGTAAGCACCAACTATTCTTTTTAATGATCATCGTCAGCAAAACGCTACTCCACTGCTACAAATAAGTAATATCGCCCTGTAGCTGCCAGCTTGCCGCATACTTTTTCTTTAAGTGTTTTAGACAGTTCTGTCTTTACGTCTAGGTATATGCTGTTATCGTTGTGTCAATTACTTAAATGCGTGCCCCGCAGAGAGCGGGGCAGTTCCAACAGCATCCTGCAGGTCATTCCAGATCGCTACGACCTGCCAGTAATGAAAGCCTTTATTCGGGTCCTGATCAAGTAGTAAGTCTCGCTTGAGACAGCTTCATCGGGACACGAGTTAAGATTCATAAACCTTACTTATAATTTTTATGTACTGTGCTTTTCTTGTATTTTAACATAGATTTTAAGACAACTCACTAACAAAAAATGGACGTAAATTATGTTGTCTGATTTAATAAATGAATTAATATTATTATTATAAAATTTTTGGTGTAGCAAGCTTACTACTACCCTCTCAAATTACCTACTTTCATCCTGTTCAGTGTTGGTCAGCGTGTCAGTGTGGTGTCGGTTGTAAGGCCCGATTCTCACTGGAACGGTAGCGACCAGCCGCGCGCTGGACCGCTGAAAAGACACGCGCGGTCGCGCAACAGATTCAGTGGTCAGCAGATTTGTTTTTTTTTATATTGGCACGTAGTTCTTGCAATAGTTGTTCAACTCAGAAGTCAAGTCACCAGTAGATATTCTATTGCAAGCCTTAATCTCAAATAATCGATAGTACCTAATGAGCACGATCTCCATTCAAGTAGAAATCTACTGATATGAGTTTATAGCAGACTAATGCGACTGCAACACTATTCACTGCTTTTGCTCTTAAGCTGCCTCTAACTTACATTATAAATCGTTTTTCTGACTACGCTGTAAATTTATTGGAAGAGCTCGAAGGGGATAGGCACTTTTGCAATTTTAAAGTTAATCTAACCTCTTGCATAAAACAATTTAGAATTCCTTCTAAGATTATGTGACTGTCTATTTTGTCTGCCAGACTTTAAAGATCCTTTAAATAAATATGGTTAAAAAAGAGATGCTTTCAACCTATTTTAATGCCTGCTTGTCAATTACATATTGCACAATTGAAAAGGAAAAACTGTCAAATTACCTGTAAATCAAAAATAGCTACAAAGTGAGAGAATCGCCCTGCAGGCAACACCTACGTCTATTTGTATATTTTCTCAGTCCGTCCGGCATTAACAGAACCAAATGAATAGTGAATCGAGCAGAAGTGCGAAATTGACGAGGGTCGACCCCATCAGATAACGGCCTGCAAAGCTGTAAACCGACGTTAAAAGAGAGGGGAACTGTTTCCAAACTAAATGGTACACCAATTGATTTGGGCCGTCAAAATTAACACGTGAAATGAAAATGGAGCTTCGTTTGCAAATAGTGTTGGGTATGACTTGCGTACTTATATAATAGGATTGAGAGAGTCAGATTGGATTCGAACTGAGCAGGACAGAATGAGAGATGACGTCATTGTCAATCCCATTCCATAAATATGTTATTATTTAAAATCTGTCCAGTCTTAAGTCGAGGATTGTGGAGATAATAAGCGTTGAAAATAAAAATGTAATTTTTCGTTCACTTCACAAGAAAACACTGAATAATATAAAAAGCCTTAAAATAAAATGTAATTATAAATAGAAGTAACTGCATTGCATAGATTGAAAAAATTTATCTGTGAACCTAATCACAGCTTTAGCAACTATCAAAATAAGTTCTAGGGCCTTTTAAATTAAAGTTCTCACTGTCACTTAATACATCAATTCAATTAAGCTTTACCAACTATCAAGATAAGTTCTAGGGCCTTTTAAATTAAAGTTCTCACTGTCACTTATTACATCAATTCAATTAAAAAAAGGCTGATCGATCGCCCGTATTACCCGAACGAAGTGAAAAAGTAAAAATACAATGCACAAAACTGAAAAGCAACGATCACTAAGCCAATCCCCTATAGTTGCACGTTTTAAATTTCACAATAGCACAGTCAGCTCAAACTGGCTGAAAACATAACACAATGTTAGTTTAGCTTGGGGCTAGATAATACTGTGTGAATTGTCCAGCATTATTTATATTTATTTATTTAACTATGACCCTACATAGGGTAAAGTCCGGATTGATGCCCCATAAGGGATTCGTGACTCACTGCCAAAAAACTCTACTTTTGAAAATCCGCAATAAAGTTTTGACACCTGAACTACCTAAATAGATAATAAGCATCTGTATTGACCCAGAAAGTTTCAATTAAATAATAGTAACAAATAAGAACTAGTATTTACAATTGAAACAAATGACCTAACTGCAGACTGTTGTAAACAATGTACAGGTAGCTCAACTGATTCATATCAATATCAGTCGGAAGCTTGGGGACGCTTCCGACTATATACCTACAGCATAAGTACAATAATAAGTAGCCTGGAAAGTAAACTAAATATTGAGCCTATCAATACTTGGTTTTGATTTTCAGAAGTCAGAATTTTAGCAGTGGGACACATATCATACTGAGGCGACTATCGCTATTTTACCCTAAATGGAGTGTAAAACGTGACTTTTCATATGTGTAGCTTAAATCAACACTATATACACCCAACATAGGCAGCATATTATATTAATGATCATTGGCTGGCTGTAGGACCCATGGACCTTGTAGATCTACCTTGTACTAAATTCAAGTGAGGTAAAGGGTTAATTTGTTTATCCAGTAAAAGGGGTTCATCACTTTTGACCGATCACACAAAATATTGACGATGACGGATCTGTGTCATAGATGTAGGTTTTGTTTAGTATTTGTATTTCATGGGTTTCTGAAATGATATCCTGTTTTTAACGCCGACGCAAAAAGAGAAGGGTGTTATAAGTTTAACGTATCTGTCTCTGTATCTGTCTGTGGTATCGTAGCTCCCAAAAGAATGAACCGATTTTCGTTTTTTTTTGTGTCATAGATAATTTTATCCCGAGTGTTCTTACCTATGTTTCATGAAAATCTGTAGGGGGGTTTTTAAAATTTTTAATTTTGATCTTGTTGCAATTTCATTTCACTTTAAGAATCATATTTTGTTTGTTTCGGCTGTCTGGGTTATAATGCTGCAGATTCTTGTTACAAATGACTTCTGACTTATATATAGAGATAAAATTGTTTATTTGCCACTCAGAGAAAGTTTCAATAAAAGTTAGTACCTACCTAAGGAGCGCCGAACTAAACTTGCTTGAATCCCAAAACGGTCCTGGAGGTCTATTTGAATTCTCCGAAATTGATAATTGCGTGCATCGTTTCGACAAGTTGGTATTCTCATATCACCAAAACTCGAAGTTACGGCACGAAGTTTGAAGAGACGGCTTTTGCGGCTTACACCTCTATTCTAATGAGCCAAATTTACGAATGAGACATTGGATTTGACAGTCTATTTTTCCGGAACCAATGTCAATTTGCACGGTGGCTACCTTTTCATTCTCGTAATTATATTTTTCACCATATTTTGTCCATTTAACTCTGAAATTTCGTTAAGTTAGTTTATGAGTATTATAATACTTTATTATTATTATTGAATTTCACTCATAATATTTGAAGTTCATTTAACCATACGTTCACATAACGTCCCCTGTTTTTGCAAAATAGGTAGCGGCTAAACCGCCATCCAATGTTTCGTTCGTACATTATGTCCATTAGAATAGAGGTGCCCGCCGCAAAAGCGGTCTCTACAAACCTAGTGCCGTAGCTTCGAGTTTTGGTGAATTAGAATACTAATTTGACGAAACGATGCACGCAATTGTCAATTTTAGAGAATTAAAATAGACTTCCAGGACCGGGTCATTTTTACAACAAACTCTGGTATTCCAAGACGGAGCGTTTGGTGACGTCACGGAAGATGACTTTACATAGAGATCAACTTTACAACGTACAACGACACGAAATGTCGGAATATCTACCTCTGAACTATAGATAAATAATTCATACTCATCTTTCAGTGCTATTTATAGACTTATCTCGTTCGTAAGCAAAAGTTTTCTATTATTGATCTTGACATTTGCACAACCGCTCAGAAGTAGATAGATGGAAGCAGGGACTTCGGAGTTCCAAGCGCAAATCAAACTTCAAGCTTGTTCCCAAATTCAATGAAGCCCATCCAATCTAACTTATAATAAACGTAAAAAGTTATACGAACGAGCGTGATACAGAACTGAGTAAACAAACGGGGTTTTGGGATGTGATCACGGAATTTGATTGTACCACTGTTCAGAAGCCACATTCAGCGCCATCTATGCGACCACGGTGGAACCACCTCATACAACAACTATGATCCATATATTTATTTTATCTGTGTAACCATTCATTCTTCCATTTCATTCATTCATTCAACTTTCACTCGTTCCTCGTTTGTTCACTCACTCACTTACTTACAATTTTGCCATGTAGTGCATATTTTGAGAGCAAATAAAAATTCGTTTTATAAATCAAAATAAACCCAATCATTGAAGTACACCTAGCTTCCTCATCCAGATAGGAACAGATGGTTAGGCTGTACATAAAATTGATCCTTCGACCCAAATATAACGAAGAACCTGCCCTTGCCGAGTCGAGCGGCCACGCGGTCACGTTTCCCGGTTCGAGATCTGGAAGCTGGTGGAGTCCTGGAGGAGGTCTGGAGTAGCGGCGAGCGCCATACAACGGTCGGTTCATCTCACCCATCCTTCCTCTCCCTCGTCTCTGCAGTCTGCGTTAATATTCGTTTCGTTTTTCAGCTCTTTGTGCGTTTCGGGTGTGCGTTACCTTGTGCCTTGCATCGCCTATACCGCAGAAAAACCGTAAGTTTTACATTTAAGTAGCTATAATGAACCAAGATCAGCTCGATCCCTCTAAAGTTGACAGGCCAAAGTCCCCACATTTACAGGCCCCTAATGTCTTGTCAAACCGCCTTACATCCCTAAAGAAGCAGAGAGCTAATCTCAAATGTAGATTAACTCTTTTTGGCAAGCACATCACCAATATTCAGCTGGAAAAAGATATAAATCCCAACCGAACAGCTTGTAATAAGGTAGAATTTGATCTACGTATACAGGCCAATGCGGCCATTTTCCAATCTTTCAATGAAATCCAAGGCGAGATCGAACAATTAGTAGATGATGAATCTGATCTTGTGACTCAAATGGAGTATAGGGAATCCTTTGAGTCACAATACTTCTCTCTGATGGCTACTGCGAAAGGCATATTAAACGATTATGGTTCGATAGGTATAGATAGTTCTGTGTCGATAAAGTTGCCTCAAATAACTTTACCTGCCTTTGATGGTTCTTATGATAAATGGATAGAATTTAGAAACTCGTATGTGACCATGATCCACAACAGGACTGATTTAGGTGCGATCCAGAAGTTCCATTACCTAAAATCATCTTTAACTGCTACTGCTACTCAAGTAATAAGTGCGTTAGAGTTCACAGAATCCAACTATGCTCATGCGTGGGATTTGTTGGAACAAAGGTTCCAAAATCACAGATTGCTTGTACAGAATCATGTGAAGTCAATGTTTGCCACTCAAGCGTTACACTCAGAGTCACCCGCACAAATTAGAACCCTTATAGATTCCACGTTAAGGAATCTACGAGCCCTTAAATCCCTTGGAGAACCCACGGACTCTTGGGACACATTAATCATATATTTAATTGCGTCAAAACTAGATTTAGTCACAGAGCGTGAGTGGGAATCACAAAAGGGCGTCATCGTTTCAAAGCGGAATGAGGTAGGTACCGAGCCTAAGATCAAGTTAGACGATTTACTTGTTTTTCTTAGAAACCGGGCCGACATGCTAGAAATGGTAAACTCTAACAGCACAAAAGGTTCCACTTCATCTAAATCTAAAAATAACGAAGGTAGCAGGGCAAATTCTTATCATCAAAATAAGAAACAAAGTAAGTCGAACCCGCAACCTCAAGCGCATGCATTCGTGTCAGCAAATAAATCGAGCGCTGATAAGACAACACAAAAGCGTGTATGTTGTTATTGTAGCGACGATCACTATCTTTATTCATGTGCGAAATTTTTAAACATGTCTGTTTTAGACAGGCAAAATTTAGTCGCAGCTAAAAAACTTTGTTCTAATTGTCTGCGTTCAGACAAACATTCCATTAATGACTGTACCTACGGCCCTTGCAAGTTATGCAGTGCGAAGCATAACACGCTACTTCACGTTCCCAGTGAAACCATAAGTACAGTCGCCGCCAGTTTAATGTCCCCGTCTCATGATGACTCACAAAAGTCAGCTGATGCGCTGAAAGACCGCGGTGAACGCACAGCACTGTCCTGTCAATCGTTTGTACAGCCAGTCTTGTTGTCAACCGCGCTAGTAGATATACCTGATTCGGATAATCGGTATCATACTATTAGAGTTCTTTTGGATAATGGGTCACAGAACTGTTTCGTTACCAAATCGTTAGTAACTCGTTTACAGTTACCAATTATACAGTCCACTGTTCAGATTACAGGCGTAGGTCAAACCGTATCACAAAGTACTCACGCTTGTAAATTACATATTCGTTCAAAAACCAGTGATTTCATCAAAGAAATCCAATGCTTGGTTCTACCTAGCATAACATCGAAGCTACCTTCGATAAACGTCAACTGCGATTCTATAGGTATACCTAGCTACATCTCGCTCGCCGATCCTACGTTTAGTATCCCGTCCGAGGTAGATATACTTTTAGGTGCAGACGTATTCTGGGACCTACTCAAGGAAAACAGAATGAAACTTAGTGCTGGTCCATACCTATACGACTCGAAGTTAGGATGGATCATCTCTGGCCCTATTCACAATGTTCAGTCATATCTCACGAAAAATGTTCACTGTAATTTTGTTCAAATTGATTCTCAATTACGCAAATTTTGGGAGTTAGAGGAATTGACTGACTTACCTTCTGCGTTGACGAAGGAGGATAGGTATTGCGAATCCTTATTTACAGAAACTACACAGCGCGATAAGCAGGGTAGGTTTTCTGTGCGCATTCCGTTCAAGGAATCTGCTGACGTTTTAGGAGATTCTTTTACCATGGCGAAAAAACGTTTTTTATCGCTAGAAAGAAAGCTAGATTCGTCATCGCAATATAAACAGTTATATTGTGATTTCATGCGTGAGTACGAGGCATTAGGTCACATGTCCCCGGTGCCAGGTAATGTCACGGACCCGAACAAACCATGCTACATCCTGCCGCATCACGGCGTGTACCGCGAATCTAGTCTAACCACTAAATTGCGAGTTGTTTTTGACGCGAGTGCCAAAACAACTACTAATAAATCATTAAATGACATCCAACATATAGGCCCACCTCTTCAGAATAATATATTTTCCATTCTTCTCCGTTTTAGGCAACACAGGTACGTAGCTTGTGCAGACGTGGAAAAGATGTACAGGCAGATCTTAGTGCAGCCGGACTTACGTAACTTACAACTGGTAATGTGGCGAGAAAATAAGGACTTACCGTTGCAGTTATTTTCATTAAATACGGTCACATACGGTTATTCGTCTTCGCCCTACCTAAGTATACGGTGCCTAAAACAATTAGCTAAAGAATGTGATGATGAGCGTGTGGCAGAAATCATAAACTCCGACTTTTACGTTGACGATGTCATTATCTCGCATAATAACGCTGATACCATGTTAGAGTTATGCAATAAAACTGCTAAAGTGTTGAAATCGGGTTGTTTTCCGTTACACAAATGGACATTCAATCACGAAGTTTGTCCAGAGAGTAGTAAAGACCTAAACATAGGTGAAAATCATTTGTCCAAAATTTTAGGTCTAGGCTGGTCCCCGGAAAGTGATGAGTTGCATTTCACCACTAAGTTGACACAAGATGACTCACTGCTAACCAAGCGCAAAATGTTATCCGTAATTTCACAGATTTATGACCCGTTAGGTTTGTTATCTCCGGCAGTCATCATAGCCAAATGTCTTCTGCAAGGTTTGTGGTTACAAAAGTTAGACTGGGACGAACAGGTACCAGATAGCATCGCAAGTACATGGCGCGAATTTATTTCTAATTTGCAATGTTTACAGGAAATTCGCATTCCTCGTTATGTTACATCTGTAGATTCTCATTACACCGAGTTACATGTATTCACAGACGCGTCACAGAAGGCCTACGGTGCTTGTGCCTACGTTCGGTCCTGTCGCCACGATTGTGATCAGACTCCTTCTATCTCAGTTAAGCTATTGTGTGCTAAAAGCAAATTATGTCCAATCAAATCTGTTTCGATTCCAAGGGCCGAATTATGTGGTGCGTTATTAGGAGCGAAATTATACGTAAAAATAAAAGAATCCCTTCGTATAACTTTCGATAAAATCTATTTTTGGACGGATTCTACAATAGTGCAGGGATGGTTACGTATGTCTCCGCATCTTCTCAAAACTTTTGTACAGAATAGGGTCGTACAAATTAATGAACTAACCGATGATACGATTTGGCGGCACGTTAAGGGTACGGAAAACCCTGCCGACCTTATCACACGCGGTGCGAATTTAGATTCATTAAAATACGACACTAATAATCATTGGTGGTGTGGACCTAGGTTTTTAGGCGAACCTAGCAGCAGCTGGTCCAGCACTAGGGAGGTTCCGTGCAGCGATGACTTACCGGAACGTAAATCTAATACAATTAATTTAATTGTACGCAAACGAGTCCGTTATTTGATTGTGAACGCTTTTCCTCGTTTATTCGCATAAAGCGCGCTTGTGCATACCTACTTCGTTTCATAGATAACGCGCGGTCGCCGCCGTGCGCACCTAGTCTCAAAACCGGTTTACTAACTGCAGCCGAGCTGGAACGTTCGCTTATCACCCTGATACGCGCAGTGCAAAAGGAATCGTTTCCTATTGAGTATCATAGGCTTGTAAACAATTTACCATTCAAAGAAAATGGTAAAAATGGATATAAAATTGCGGGTTTGAGCATATTTTTAGATAACAGCGGTCTAATTCGTGTAGGCGGCAGGTTATGTAACTCGACTGATTTTAGCTACGATAAAAAACATCCCGTGCTTTTGAGTGGTAAACATCGATTTTCCAGATTGCTGTGCGAGTATGAACATAAGAAATTACTACACGCCGGGCCTCAGCTTTTAGTATATTCCATGCGTGAGCAGTGGTGGATGCTAGGAGCTCGCAACTTGGCTAGGCAGGTAGTACACAACTGCGTTACGTGCACGCGCCTGAAAGGTAAAACTTTTACCCCAAAAATGGGAAATTTACCCCAGGAAAGATTGGAAATCGGGAGTTTCTGTTTCATGCGTTGCGGGACAGATTTTGCAGGACCTGTCTTCATTTTAAATCGTAAAGGCAGGGGTGGTCAATTAATTAAGGCATATATATGTTTGTTCGTTTGTTTTACAACTCGCGCTGTACATCTTGAGCTGGTAGGTAGTTTATCGACACAGGACTATCTACTAGCGTTAAAACGTTTCATAGCACGACGTGGTAAGCCATTGGAAATTTTCTCCGATAATGGGAAAAACTTTGTTGGGGCACTTAAAGAAATCAATCAGTTCTACGAACATTCTGATGATGTTTCAAATTTCATGAGTAATAATAAAATCCGTTTAACGTTTATTCCCCCTTACAGTCCACATTTCGGCGGACTTTGGGAGGCTGGAATCAAATCATGTAAATATCACTTAAGGCGAGTATTAGGCAATGCAAGGTTAACGCACGAGGAGTTCAGTACGGTATTAACGCAGATTGAAGCCGTCCTGAATTCCCGGCCTTTGTCTCCTCTTTCTTCAGATGTCCATGACTTCCTTCCCCTTACTCCGGCCCATTTCCTCATTGGCCGGCCGTTGACAGCGCCAGCCTGCGAAGACCTGACGAGCGTCGCGCCTACCCGCCTAACCCGCTATCACCTGGTGGAGCAGCTTCGACAGCATTTCTGGGAGCGCTGGTCAAAGGAGTACGTATCGGAGCTGCAACAGCGCACGAAATGGAAGGTCGATAGCCAAGACATCGACAAGGACATCCTAGTCCTCATCAAGGAAGATCATGTACCTCCCCTGAAGTGGAAGATGGGCCGGGTAACACGTTTGTTCCCCGGCAGCGACGGTGTTTCACGCGTGGCGGAGATTCGGACAGCGACCGGCATCATTCGGCGAGCCTTCTCGAAGATCTGCCCGCTGCTGCCGGAACCATCGAGCCAGTGAAGAGCAATCCAGGTTGGAAGCTACGTCCTGGAGCTTCCAAGGCGGCCGGCATGTTCAGAAGCCACATTCAGCGCCATCTATGCGACCACGGTGGAACCACCTCATACAACAACTATGATCCATATATTTATTTTATCTGTGTAACCATTCATTCTTCCATTTCATTCATTCATTCAACTTTCACTCGTTCCTCGTTTGTTCACTCACTCACTTACTTACAATTTTGCCATGTAATGCATATTTTGAGAGCAAATAAAAATTCGTTTTATAAATCAAAATAAACCCAATCATTGAAGTACACCTAGCTTCCTCATCCAGATAGGAACAGATGGTTAGGCTGTACAACCACCTTAAGTTTTGGGATTCATCGGTACAGCCTTTGGCACAGGCGTGTGATAATTTTACTATTAAGACACCTAAATATCATTGCATAGAAATCACACTTATATAATATAATCACACTAATCACACTAATATTATAAATGCGAAAGTTTGGACGGATAGATGGATGGATGTTTGTTACCTCTTCGCGCCAAAACTACTCAATGGATCGAGCTGAAATTTTGCATACAGGTAATTTTAGGCCTGGAATAAAACAGGCTACTTTTTATTCCGTAAATCAGTTCCAATGGGATAGAAATAACCTCAAAACGTTTCCATAGAAACAACGCGTGCGAAGCCGCGGGCAGAGGCTAGTAACATTATAAATGCGAAAGTTTGGATGGATGGTTGTTTGTTACCTCTTCACGCTAAAACTACTAAACGGATCAGGTTGAAATTTTGCATAGGTACAGGTAAGTCTAAACCTGGAATCAAATATAGGCTTTGGGCATAGGCACAGACTTTTAATACCATAAATCAGTTCCCATGGGATAGAAATAACCTCAAAACGTTTCCATAGAAACAACGAGAGTGCGAAGCCGCTGGCGGAAGCTAGTTTTCTATATAATGTATAGAAATTTACTATATACTTAATGATATTTCGGTGTCATACTAGTTGATTTTTTGAATATTTTTTATTCTTATTGTATTCTAATAGAAATAAAAAATATTGAAAAAAAGTTATGAAAAAACCTGGTAGAAATTTTTGTATAAGAAACTACGTACTCTATCAGACTAAATACTAAATGTATTTTCGTGGAGAGGATTTAGCGAAACTTCTAGAGAGGAAAGTGATGTGACAACATTCTGAGAAGCAGGCTTATTCGGATTACAGGGCCCTGACACTGATTTCGATAAATATATTTAGAACGATATTATAGTAGCATGGCACTGAAACTATAGGTGTGACACTAATTATCCACGATATTTAATAAGCCTTATCAAGAATGTACATGTAGGTAAGCAAATAAATGACTCGTAAAATATTTTATGGTATTTCAGAATCGGGATCTATTTCTGCGAGGAAGGATCGATGAAGTTTTTTTTTTCAATAAATAAATAATAAATAATGCTGGACAATCCACACAGCATCATCTAGCCCCAAGCTAAGCAGAGCTTGTGTTATGGGTACTAGACAGCTGATATACTTAATACAATACATTACTTAGATAGATATTTTTTATTATACATAGAAAACATCCAGAACGCCCTGGACAAATGTCTGCAGATCGTACAAACATTTGTCCCGAGGCGGGAATCGAATCCGCAACCTCCAGCGTCGCAGGCAGACCTTCGCCCGCTGCGCCACAGAGGTCGTCAAAATTTGAATCACGGTTAAGACGATCATAATCTCCTTACGTATTTTGAAAACCAATGACACTAAGTAAACAACTACAAATAAGTTGTTGTTCTGACAAAGGGACGGACTGGCATCTAATGTTTTATTTTATATCGTTTTTGAGTTCTTCTCATCATTTCGTTTCAATAGAAAAATCTAATAAGAATTCTAATAAGAAGGTCTTGATTATGCTACTAAAGGTGACCTTCAGTGATATTTTCAAGACCTAGTATTAGGCTCTTTGTAATGCAGTCAAAAGAATTGATCTACCTTTGGGCGAAAAATCTATTTAATCAAACCTGTTTTTGAAGTACTTTTAAATTCAAGTATTTATTTGCAAGCTTTATATCATTTCATCTATTTAATCAAACCTGTTTTTGAAGTACTTCTAAATTCAAGTATTTATTTGCAAGCTTTATAACATTTCGTGACGAGTTTTCCGCCTGTATCCAGTTGTATCCTCCAGTACTGATTTGCAAGCATATTACCAATTCATCTCGAAATAGGGTACAGACTTAGAAAAATAAAAAAAGAACTTTGAAGAACTTTGAAAAGCATTTCATTAAATAGCGCTTCCGTCTGAAGTAGGTCAATTCTTTCGGCTGCATTACGAAGAACCGATAGAAAAAGTTAATCTAGATAGTAGGACCCTAATAAACGGGTCGTTTCCCTACCGATTCCGCTTAATCAAACCCCGGCGTTTGCGGCTAATAGAATCGGAAAACCATCAGGATGCGCCTCCAGCCAGATTAAAGGTTGTGACTTAGTAGAGCCTTGAAAACTAGAAGCTCATCGCAGTCAGAACTTGAAGCAAATTGTTGATGCCGGCAGTACATTCTTGCCGAGAGGTCTTGTTGAATGTAACCGTTCGTTCCTCTCAACGGCACCATGTACACACTCGTTGTCTTACTTGAACTGAGGCCGCGATAAGGCGAATGGCTACGAGGAACCCCGAGCAGCCGAGGCGAGACGAGTTCACCACCTACACACTCGTGCTCGGCCTGTCTCGGCGAGTGTGTACTGACGGCATCAACAGTCACGTTTACCCGTCCTTTCCATAGACATCTGTCAAACGGCGACCCTACCAATACGGAGTGGTTTGTCCTTAGAGCGAAATGTTCTCAGTGGAAAAACGTTCACAACGCGATTCGTCATCTACTCGTGCAAGTCCATTGAAAATGCACCCAAACAAGGAAGTTTCTGGAGATTGACAGTACTTATTTGTTCAGGATAGTTCCATCATCACATCATGTACCAGATACTTTGGCTCTACCAAATCTTTCCTACATCAAAAACAATACCTTAGCTCGCGTATGTCCAATAGTTCTGTTTACAGAATTATTTCGTCCTACTAGTTTTTTTTTCTAGATTAGCTTTAGTCTGGTAATCACACTAATATTATAAATGCGAAAGTTTGGATGGATAGATGGATGGATGTTTGTTACCTCTTCATGCCAAAACTACTGAACGGATCAGGCTGAAATTTTGCATACATGTAAGTCTAACCCTGGAATCAACTATTTACTATATATCCCGTGAATCAGTTCCCATGCGATAGAAATAACCCAATAGGTTTCCATAGAAACAACGCGTGCGAAGCCGCGGGCAGAAGCTAGTATCAACATAAGCGACAACGTGCAACGTTGCAGCCTGACCATTTTTATTTTTATGCTTCTGAAAACTATACGAAATCCTTTAAAATCGGGTACTGACCGGTGTAATCAAGTAAGATTCGCAGAGAGCATGATACGTTACCTTACGTACCTACATGTACTACGTACGTACATGTACGTATCGTTGCTCGTTGCGAGCGCCTTCATTCCCCGTACTGACTGCACGAACGCTCGCCGTGTAACACGTTACATTACGCCGCGTAACGCCGGTTAGTAGCCACCAGTAAGAAATGCCCACACACTATATAAACTAGTATTTCCAAAAATGCTTGGATCACCCAGATAATCCTGTCTTTTCGTTATAAAAATGCGCAGTCATTTACAAAAGAAATTTTCAGAGAGCAACTATTAGAAAGGATGACTCACTGTTTTATTCGATTACTGTGGCCGCCTTCAAAGTTATTGCCGATTCATGTTAAAAGGGAATGCCAATAAAACTTTAATTTATTGGATGTTGTGTTAGGACGGGGCTATCAAACAAATCGCTTGAATCAATTTTGTACATTTTGATTCCTTGGATAATGGTGATACTTTTTGCCTCTGTTTCCTCCAGTATTTTTCTCTGTTCGAGATCTGATTTATACGATCAAAAGTAAATATAAAATATTTATTCACAAAGAAAAGTACAATCACTTAATATAACAGTTGAGCTAACTGTAGACTATTGCAAACAACAATCTACAGGTAGCTCAACTGATCCATATCAATACCAGTCGGACGCGTCCCCGAGACGCTGGCTGCATTGCCCCGCTGTATGCACTGCGCGAAATACTCACCAGCTCTCGGGTCATGCGTCGCTTTGACCAGACGCTCAGATATTTTTTTTTAAACCCGAAGAACCTCTGTAAAAGTAAATTCTCAGTGGATTATTAGCTTCTACTAGAAGTCCCGTAATGATCAATCACCGTAAAGGACCTTCTCTATTATCTCTCATCATCATCCTGACTCTACAGCCGCGGGTGGGCCTTGGTCTGGTCAAGTAAATTTCGCCATTCACTCCTATTCTTGGCTTTTTTCTGCCAGCTGGTCACTCCAATTGCCTTTAGGTCTTGTTGGACTCCGTCGAGCCATCTGAGTTTCGGTCTTCCAGGGGGTCTTCGGCCATCAGGTTTGCCACGCAGAAGACGCTTTGGTGCTCTGTCGTCTTGCATTCTTTCTACGTGGCCAGCCCATCGAAGACGGCCTACTTTTATAAACTTTTCTTCTCTATTATCTCTACGGAAGATTGAAATTATGAGATAACGAGATGCGACTCGCTCCCGTGGATGATGTCCAATGATGTGTTAAAAGGTGTAAAAGGGTAAAAAAATCTTAGGTATCAAACCTAAGATTTTTTTACCCTTTTACACCTTTTAAAATGAACATCAACACATACTGCTCCCGAACAGGGGGTATTTCGCATAACAACCATGATTGGCAGGCAAATTAATAATCGCAGTGGATGTGTTATTCACAAGAGTCCGAAATAAAAAGCTCACACTTTGAAACATTAAATTCCAAACCTAGTTGTCGAAATTCGCCTGTGATGATTTTTAGATCACCAAACTGTGTTCACCTCTCCACCTAACGTTCCATCATCCAAATACCAAACATTGAGGTTGTATTGGAGATGTTGAATTATTGGTTGGATAGCGTGGTCGGTGTAAGAAGAAGATAGCTGCAGTCCTTCCTCTGGTAGGTTAGTTAGTAGGTAAAATAAAAAAAAATGCTGGACAATCCACACAGCATCATCTAGCCCCAAGCTAAGTAGAGCTTGTGTTATGGGTACTAGATGACTGATATACATAATACATTACATAGATCATCATCATCATCATCAGCCTATATTAGTCCACAGCTGGACATAGGCCTCCCCTAATGAGCGCCATAGCGCCCTGTCTTCAGCTTGCCGCATCCAGCATTTGCCTGTGTAAATTACATAGATAGATTTTTATTATACATAGAAACGACCAGAACACCCAGAACAAATATTAATTTGTAGATTGTACAAACATTTGTCCCAAGGCGGGAGTCGAACCCGCAACCTCCCGCGCCGCAGGCGGACCTTCGCCCGCCGCGCCACCGAGGTCGTCATAGGTAAGCAAGATATAATGGGATCCATTTGCATGAAAGCAAAATGTGGATTGTGCATTGAATGCATTAAGCGTTGAGTTATGGTAAATGTTCGTGACAGTAAGGTAATACTGTGGAAGCTGAACGTTTGGAAACCGATTGGAAGCGAGGAGATAAGTGACTCTATTTTCACATCTATTTCAACGCGGTTAGATTTGATTTTAGATGACGAGTTGCGATGGAAATTGCCCTGTGAATAGTATTTATGTACTTGTTAACTGTGTTGTAATAACAATTTGAAACAACCGTGTGCTCCGACGTAGTACTATAAGTCTACCATAATAATTATTAATAAATGATGCTGGACAATTCACACAGCATTATCTAGCCCCAAGCTAAGCAGAGCTTGTGTTATGGGTACTAGATAACTGATATACTTAACCGGTAAAGTGCCCATGGTCACAATAGTGACCATAGTCACGTGACAAAGTCAAGTGGCACTTAAGTTTGCAACGCTCGGTCACTATTTATTTTTTATCTAAGGACTGAATACCTAAGGACAGAATGTCTGCAGATCGTACAAACATTTCTCCCGAGGCGGGAATCGAACCCGCAACCTCCTGCGTCGCAGGCAGACCTTCACCCGCTGCGCCACAGAGGTCGTTAAATTAATTTTCAATCGTTATCACTGTCAAGTAATAAGACTAGCTCGTATAATGCGTATTGTTTGTGAAATATGTGCTAGGTAACTTAAAAGACAAATAAATAAATAATGTTGCACAATTAACACAGCATTTACCCCAAACTAAACAGAGCTTACGTGACGGGTAGTATTAAATAAATAAATAAATAATGCTAGACAATTCACACAGCATTATCTAGCCCCAAGGTAAGCAGAGCTTGTGTTATGGGTACTAGATAACTGATATACATAATAATATACGAGTATATAGATAGATATTTTTTTATTATACATAGAAAACGACCAGAACATCCTGAACAAATATCTGCAGATCGTACAAATATTTGTCCCGAGGCGGGAATCGAACCCGCAACCTCCTGCGTCGCAGGCGGACCTTCGCCCGCTGCGCCACAGAGGTCGTCAAATAGATAACTGATGTACACAATACCATACATTTCATAGAATGTAATTTTTATTTTACATAGAAAACACCCAGAACGACCGGAATATATATCTGCTAATCGTACAAAGAATTATCTGCTAATCGTACAAAGATTTGTACCGAGGCGGGAATCGAACCCGCAACATCTTGCGTCGCAGACCTTCGCTTGCTACACCACTGAGGTACTAAAATATTGTGGTAAAAAATGTTGGTAAGTATTTATGGTTGTTTAAACTACCTTTGATCTCAGTACCACGTAACGCGGAGCCGCGGGCTAGTTTTTGAATATTTGGTCCGAAATAGACGTAGGAGTAGCCAGATTTATTAGCCTGCTACACATTTTGTGTACTCAATTCACGGCTACATTACTTTCAGAAAAGGTACAGTACCTACATCTACCGGAAGGCTGGCAAAATAAATTATATGCTCTCAGATAGAGACGATGTCATTTACCTAACAACCTCTGTTGGCAAAATGTTGTAGCATTACGGAATATCGATGGTAAAATAAAGCAAGTCAAAAAAGTACAGTACAACTTCTTTCTGTCCGTCCAAAGGATACGTGATAACAATTAACAATATGGTCGCCCATTTAGCAACGTTGTTCAATTTCCTGTATTCTTGTATTTTGGGAGTGCAATAACACTTTCATCACCAATTTCAGGCGGAGGCACGTCCGCCGTGAGGTCACACCGTCAGGGTAGTGAATGCGATATACTAACACTTTAATAGCCCACGCGTATGTCCGTCTGCCGGTCCTGCGGATGGCTAAAAATGTATATGTATTGTATTGATCAAAGATTTGGCTATACTTTTTAAAAGTTTAATTCAAATTCAAATTATTTATTTCGGTTGTTCACCATAAATGTTAATACAACTACCTATATACTACGTTAGTTACAATAAAAACATATTTAAATTATTCGGTTTAAAGAAGTTTATTCTCATAAAAACAAAAAATGTTCACTTATAATGAGATACAAAGTTCTTAAAAATTATGTTTAAACTAATATTAGTACTCTTTAATACCTTATGTATAAGTTAGGCTATAGATGTATTTTTTTAATTTAGTTTTAAACATGCTTATGCTAGCACATTCCTTGAGCTCGTTAGGCAAGCTATTAAATAATTGCACTCCCTCGTATACAATCGTTTTCCTGCCGTAATCAGTACGTGTTTTAGCTAATTCTAGTTTGTGTTTGTTTCTAAATGTGTATTGATTATTCTTTTTGCGTAGTTGTAGGTTTGATTTTATTGAGTTAGAATTAATGTTTCTTATCAAGATGCAAGTTGAGTATGTATACATTTGCTTAAGGTTTAATATTTTAGTTTTATTCTATATTTCTTTGGTTGGTGTTAGGTATTTAAAATGATACAGTGTTTTTATAATTTTGTTTTGTGTCGTTTGGAGAGGATTTAAATTTGTATTAGCGGCCGATCCCCAAATTTCGATAAGATAATTTAAGTGCGATTTAACTAAGGAATTATAAATAATTGAGCGTGCTTTGGTTGGAATACAGTGTGCTATTTGGCGTACTGTATTCCATGTCAATACCCAGAATATATTCAATAAATTATCGTTACAAAATTATAAAAACTCTAACTAGATTAAATTTAAGCATATATATGTCAAATAATAATTAGCAATACAGATTAGTTAATAAAAGAATATTTACAGTAATTATTTGGCAATGTTGTACTTATATTATTATTATTTGTATAAGCGTGCATCCTCGAGGATTGATACATATAGACGCAGTCAAACCTGTTAGCGAACACGCTCAGAATGCTGTTGGAGCTGGCTCGGACCCTGCGCACCAGAGATGCTCCCCGCTTACGCATGGTGTTAGTCTATCTGGTCTAGTCACATTAGTTTGTTGCATAGCATACGCTTTCAAGCTAGGATTGTCTAAAAAGCTACTCTACCGACGCACAAAATTCTCTACTCCACGCGCAGTTCTCTTGCGTTATGAATCCATTTATCACTGGTACCTTACGAAGCAAATGAGTTTCAAGTCCGTTTACACATTCGTATGTTCAGTGTTGTTGGCGTAAGAGTAACAAATTCACTGCGTATTTTCACGTAGAGTAACTCAAACAGTTTTCCGGCATTTCCGTGGTTTTTGTTACTAATTTAGCGGTTTTTTAGGTTTTAAACTAGTCGTGTGGCGTTGGTGAATAAATGAAACTGGAAATCTAAATTTACGGCGGCGAAGTGTTTTATTTTATTTCATTTTATTCGGAGAACAAACAGTTTTACACACTTTATAAATAAAACATAATAACTTATAATAACCATTTATGTGTACTGGCATTTAGAAGCTAAAAGACTGCTTGCTTGCGGAGGAGGAATGGAAAAACAGTTATGTCCTGAATAGGTACGTAGTATAGGTACCAAACATTGATATTTATGCTTTTTGGGTATATCATAGGTTCGCTGCTTTATTATTGGGTCCCTTGTTCATTTTTACGATGGCTTCTACCCGAGACACGTTTTTCGCGATAGAAAGTATTTAAGAGATTTTCTAAAACTAAAAGTAAACTGCTTTTTCCGCTCAATATATGTATATGTTTTAGCTTGAAGAAGTAAAATATCCAAACTTCAAAACATCAAATCCATCCAAACATTCGTATTTATAATTATTAGTTATGATGCAGATGTGATATGATGTTACCACCCCTTAGCTACTACACACCTGTCTGCGAAATTTAATCAGTAGTAGCTGCGTCCCGCGGCTTCGCCCCCGTGGAAATTTATGTTTCCAACTTTCTTAATTTTTTCTTTCATAAGAACCTTCTCCTGGCAATAACAAACACAACAAAGAAAGAATTAGCGAAATCGGTCCAGCCGTTCACGCGTGATGCCGTGACCAAGGAAAACGGGTTTCATTTTTATATATATAGATTTATTGCGTGAAATAGAGTGAAATAGTCAGGTAATGAATAGTGACGGTGAACTGTGAGCAAAGTGCAGCTTCAGTAGTTTCATTCAGTGCACTATTGTGACTATCGACCTGGAGATATTTCTGATAGCTGACCTGGACAAGGAGTTTTGATTACTTATTCTCCACTGAACATTGTTTGTATAGAGATTCATAATTGTTTATTGCGTTCATTGCTTATTGCGTGTGTATTGCTGTGTACTTGTGAGGTATAGTAATTTATTAACCTATACCAGTTTTACGTATTCGAATACCTACCTAAAGATTATATTAAGCTTTTGTCCAAGGCATACATATGCCATTTAGGTGTAGAAATATATCGATGCAATTTTAGTCTGCGAGATTCTAGAATCTCGAGAAAAATTATCCATCCAAACATTCGAATGTATAAAATATTCAGTCATCTACTTTTCGAACGAAAGATAACTTACTGTAACTACTAAATACATAAACTATGAAAGAAACGAACTGACTGTGGACCTAACGTTTTGTTAGCAAAATCTTTTGAAAAGCTACGACGTAGCAGGCTACGGCGTAGACTTGTAGAGCGAATCGTGAATCACTACATTATTAAAAAACGAAAGCTGCGTCTATCTGTTTGCAATAAACTCAAAAACAACTGAACAAGTTTTGATACCAACCAATGAAAAAAGTTATTCCTGAGGAAGGTGTATAGTTATGTATTGTATAGTAGTACCAAGGTTTTGTAAAAAATTAGCTGAAATATCACAAACATTTTTTTAAGATATCGAACAAAAAGCGTGCCCACTGGGACTTTTAAGGTGGTTTACGATCTGCTTCCCTTCCAAAGCCAGGGCTAATTGCTAATAAATCATAAAAACATGCACAAAGAAAGCAGAAAATTACTCGACATAAAACACTTGTTTTTTTTTTCACAAGCATGATTCTTTTTTTTTTAAGCCGTCCCCCTCCTGGGCAAAAGCCTCCCCCAAATCGTTCCACTCAGTGTGGGCACGTTTATTATTTGATTGTAATTTTCTTTGTCAATAAATTGTATTCCCTTGAAAGAAAACGAAGAGTCTAATGTTGGACGTGGGTCTGTCGCATTGTACTTCCCAAAAACTGATTTGTTTTTTTTTTTTAATTTTATCGAGAGTATTCTGAGCTATGAAGCTGAGATTGATGAGACTCGATGAATCTGGTCTTATTCCAATGTGGTATGAATTAGAACCGTTCACTAATTTTCGTAAATTAGCTTGCTTTTCGTTGTGTGGTGTCGGCCTAGAATAAGCACCACCCCAACTCTTCTCGCGGGTGTCGTAAGAGGCGACTAAGGGATATCCACCGGGGGCGGCAGCAGCGTCCCTGCAGAATATTTCTACCACCAAACTGCGATCCCCAACCCGCATGCCCAGCGTGGGGATTATGGGCATTAACCCCCCATGTGATAAAAGCCAATAAGACGCTGGGGAGGCCTGCGTCCAGTAGTGGACCAATACAGGCTGTTGAGGTTGAGGTCAAGGTTGCTTGCTTACGAAGCTATTGGCGATTTTACCTCTATTTTACCAAACAACCAGCGATTTGATAACCATACCTAATTGTTTGTTCCAAAACTCAGTTTTCTATGAAAAGCAATTTAACAAAGCTGATTTATGTTATTTCCTATGAAGGCGGTCGCATTGTTCTATATAACAATGGTTAGTTAAACTTTACATGAATCCTTGTATGTTATACTAGTTTCTATATGTTTTCCAAGATAAAGGTAGCCTATATTATGATAATACAGATCTAAACCAAATTTTTAGGTACATAAATTCAGTTGTTTCGGCCTTGTCTAGGCCAAAATAAAATATCTCAAACTTCTCGTGTGCCTAATTTCTTTGTTTAGCGGTCCTCTTTTGTAATTTGTTGTTGGTTGGTATTTATGAATGTAAAGTTAAAACTAAAGGTAATTCTTATTAACCCTATTCCTACTTTATTCATCACGAAGAACAATTTAAATCATTGCAAGTTCATAGATAAAGTTAATTTCCTTATCCTAAAAGGTTTCTTTGTTGAATGAAGTGTTAAATGCCGTTAAAGAAAGGGAAATCATAAAAGATCTTTATCATTATCGTGGTTTTAACAGCTAGAATTTTTATCAGCTATAAAAATGTATGAAAGGGATGGGTTGGAAATGAAAGCCGGCATGACAAATTTATCTGCTTTGTGAATATAAAATCACTTTTGCCAGTTAACCTTTGCCTGTGCACTTACAAGGTTTAGGTATTTTAAAGCAAATCCTAAAGAACTCCGGGATACTAGCGATATAATGTGGAAATTTTATTACTAATTTTACAACATTTTATAATAAATTCAACCTTAAAATATATAATATTCCACTTTGATTGGTTTTCAATTTGGGCTTTCTATACCATCGATCTGAGTAAAATTTGGGAGATTGGGCACTAGTTTTTCGAAAGTGGAACGCTCAAATTAAGTCCAATTAGGTCCACTCACCTCAGTCACAGTCGGACCGGCGGCGCTGCCGGCGTACGTTTTGCGCGTGTATTGTTGTCTCGATCGCACTTCGGTCTAGATACGTCTTTCCATCATTGTTGTTCATTATGACATATGGAACAATAATGATGGAAAATCTCCATCACATTAACGCAAAGACACGCTATTTCCAATCTATTGCAATTTACCTACTACCTATTTCCAATTGCAATAGATTGGAAATAGCGTGTCTTTGCGTTATTGGTAACACAACAAAGGCCATTTTTTGAGGTAGCGCTGGGAAAACGTACCATTTCGACAGAATTTTACTTATATCCTCTATGTTCATCTATGTATATGCTCTATACGCAATAAATAGTTAGTAAGTGTCTTCTATACCTTCGTGTTACATCGTCGGCCACAACTTTCCATCATGTGAGATTATGGCAAAACGAAGGTCTAATGTAGGTAGGTATATAAAGAAACAATATCAACGATAAATCTACCTCAAAATATTGTAAACGATTCATTAAGCCACATAATGAGTTTTCATGTACTTGCCAAAACCGTGTATCGTAAACGTGATTGTGACCGCTAACGTAGATTTTCCATCACATTAACGAGGTAGCACGGGGGGCGATGTGTCGGAAAGGTTTTAAAATTGTATTTTAATTGAATTCCTGGCGACCCACGCAGGGTTTGGGAGGGAAGGGTCACGGAAAATTTTTCACTACACCTGACTGTTTCACTTTGTTTCTGTAGTCAGTAGTTGTACTTTCTTTTATTAATTACTTTCTTCTGCGGCTTCGCACGCGTTGTTTATATGCGTATGGAAACGTTTTGAGGTTATTTCTATCCCACGGGAACTGATTTATGGGATAAAAAGAAGCCTATGTTTGATTCCAGGATTATAATTACCTGTATGCAAAATTTCAGCCCGATCCGTTCAGTAGTTTCGGCGTGAAGAGGTAACAAACATCCGTCCATCCATCCAAACCTCCAAACTTTCGCATTTATAATATTAGTGGGATGTGATGTGATACTTTCTTTTATTAATTATAACTACAGTCAGGTCTCAATCTTTGCTCATTATTAACTCTGTCAGTAAAATTAGTTTTAGGACAATATGACACACCTACGAGTAAAATTTTCATATTGTTTTCTAGAGAATTATTTTTACTAGGTAAAAGTAATTACTGTAAAATGACTGACCTACGTTAGTATTTATTAATATTCTTTGCCTACGCGTTCTATTTGCACTAAGGTAGGTACCTACTTCATTGCATTTTGCCTATGAGTAATTGAATCAAAGTTGTTTTCTACTCATGCCTATAACAAAACGTGTCTAGTCTTTTCGCTGACGGTTTGCCAATAAAACAAGCTATGAAACTGGCAATTCAACTGACACTCTCTCCCTCGCACGTTGAGGGGATAAAAGAGATGACGTCAAAAAGAACAAAGTGATCGCCATGTAGACAGATACTCAGTTTGATGTGGAAATATCGCCGCCTAAAAAATGAAAGCAAACAATTCACATGTGCTTCGTGGGATAACGGAATTGTGTGAGAAGTAACGGAATTTCAGATAGGATATATGTAGATAGATTCATGAAAAGTAAAACGTTCTTTTGTACGTATTTCTAAATGGCTAAAGACTTTATAGTGGACACGTAAGTATTTTTGTAAGAGAACACATAGAAAGTGTTGAATTTTATTTTAGGTATATAAGAATAGACAAAACGCTAAACCAATCGGGTTTGACGATCTCTGTGGCGCAGCGAACGAAGGGCCGCTTGCGACGCATGAGGTTGCGGGTTCGATTCCCGCCTCGGGTAATGTGTGTACGGTCAGCAGATATTTATTCAGGGTGTTCTGGATGTTTTTCTATGTATAATACAAAAATATCTATCTATGTAGTGTACATATTCCATTATATATTTCAGCCATACCACAAACTCTGCTTAGCTTGGGGCTAGATAATGCTGTGTGAATTGCATTATTTATTTATTTATTTGTACATATCTGTTGAAATCCTTGCTTGGAATACTCAAGGAAAGTTTCTGTTTTTGGTATACAAAGTAGAGAACATAATATTTATGTAGACAGAAATTGAAGGCTTATAATTAAAGGTTTTGTTACTATAGTGCGTAATCCTCGCACTCTGGATAATCACGTCACTTGACTTCGTGGTGTAGTTGGTTATCACATCCCCGTACTGAGGGGAGGACGCGGGTTCAAGTCCCGTCGAAGTCGAAAATTTTTGCGATATAATTCGATTGCTTATAATTAAATTGTGGTATCGTTGTTCGATAAATAAATGACAAACTTTGGAGGTGGCCTTCACCATAACAGGGGTTCTCGAAAATGAAACCTAGGAAATCTTTACCTAGATAGAATTATAATGATAAATAATGATAATTTGATAGATTATATTTAAATTCTTATTAATGCATACTGATAAGGATAGGCAATTTCAATTGAATTTTTAATGCATGTTAATAAGATGATGATAGGTAATCCAATTGTGTTTAGAAAAATAAAAGCCTTTTTACTATTTTATTATCGTTGTTGCGGTATAGGTAAAGTCGAGCAAATGAACCATACAGCTATCAATCAATTTCTTTATTAAATATAACCGATGGTCTCGACTCAATTGAATTCAATTACAGAACGAATTTCATGAATTTTAAAAGGATTCAGTTATAAAATACTATCCAGGTTTTTAGAACCTAAATATAAGAGAAATAAAACTACGTATGTGCTTTTAGATTATTAGAATTTTGCTGTCACTCTGTTCTATGCTGCTATGTATAAGATGTGAGTTATTTTTGTATGTTTCTTACGAATAAACTTAAACAACTGTACTGATTTCAAAAATTCTTTCACCATTAGTACGCTACATTGTCCCTGAGTAACACAGACTGTTGCAAACAATCTACAGGTAGCACACACCGATCCATATCAATACAATACCAGTTATTTATTAAATAGGACACGATAGAATCGCGGCGATGTGTACCTAGATGACGCAATTGCGGAATGAGACAAATTACAAAATGCAACCAATAACTGCACACCACGTGTTCAAACAAATGCAAGCATAGGTACCAAACATGACTTAAGGCACTTAAGGCTTGGCCAAACCAACGCGTTCAGCTCGCGTCCGCGGTGGCGTGCGCGGTGGCGATACTGCGCGTGCAAAAGTCGTATACACCGTCGCGTTTGTTCTTGCGTTCACCAGGCTGGAGTCACGTCATTGACTACTACTAAAACTAAACAAAATAGTTCTTCGAACAAATAAATACCTGCGTTCAGCGTCCTAACGTAACAAGCCCGATCTGATCGCCACCGCCGCGTGCAGACGCTGCACCGGACGCCGCGATCAATCAGAGGACGCATCGATGTGAACACGTCGCTACAAGTTCGTGCACAACAACTGACCTGAACGCGCCAAGCCTTTAAGAAATACTTCATTTATCACAAACGTGGTAATAAACTCTCAAATCAAGAAACTTCTTCTTATTATCTTTATTCTTCCACTCTGGACTATCAGACTTCCTCCTGATGCTTTCTCACCCATGTCATCTTTAACATACAGTCCATCCTTCTTTTTTTGTGTTCCTGTCCCCTTATACCGCATACCTACATCTAAACCAGTCATCCTCTTAAAATAACCATGCGGAATCACCCTTACCGAACAAATATCGTCAGAAATACCCCAATCAATGAACTGTAGCCCAACAATCTCGGCCTCAATTACAGTCTATGGCGAATTTTACGAATACTTATGACCGACGCCGACGACCCAGTTCCAACTGTTTGTGGGGAGGTTGCTATGGTTTCGCTTACATAATGCTTGTAGCTTTAGCTAAGGATAAAATATGCATGTGGAATCGATGCAAGAGACTGGTTGGTTGCCTAGATAGATAGACAGACTTTTATTAGGTACACACACAAGCCGCACAGGATAAGTAACAAAAGACTGTTCTTTAACATAGCAGTATTTAAGGTACACATATTAGGTAGATAAGCAGGTACACAATTTTAAATTTATAACACAAATTTTTAACATAGATTTTTAGCTAAAACCCATTGAGCCACTCTAGACGTTGCTAACAACTAGAACTGTTTCTCTTGTTGAAGAACAGAAAGTTATCAAATTTATTTATTGAGCATTGTTTTTATTCTATGGAAGATTACCTTAATTTTTAGTTTTGACCGTTAAGCGTTTGAGAGTTCAGCGAACATTTTTTTTAATGACTGTCCTTTATTCACAAAGAAAATTACACAATTGAAATATCTGAGCTAACTGCAGACTGTTGCAAACAATCTACAGGTAGCTCAACTAGAGGACAATTTATTAATATTTGCGTTTATTTAATCCAATTATTTCAGTGACATCTAATTTTAATGTTTATAATTTGTTTATCTAGTTAAGTAATATTTACTCCTAAAATATTCACTCTCCTGTATTATTCCACCATTTTTTTGTACCATGTCTTGTGTGAATAAATGTTACTGAAAAATACTGGTACAAAACTGGTATGAAAAAATCTTGGATGAGGTGACCACTGACCACTAAACATTTTGGAGTGGTCAACTCATCCGAAGTGGATGAGTTTGCGTGGATGAGATGACCACCTACTCGAATTACTGACCGAGACTTCCTGTTTGTGGACGAATAAGTCGGTAGTGATGTGTCGTTGTTACGTGACGTGAGGTGTGACTAAAGGCTGATGATGATGATGTGTGCGAACCGGTTGAGGTTAAAGAATCTTTATTTCTCATAAAAACTATAAAAGTTCATTTACAATGAGAATAAGTAATTCGTAAATAATGTTTAAATTACATATTACAAATTATACGTAGGTATAGGTAATCTAAGTTCTTATAGGGAAGTAATAAAAGCTCCGAAAAAAAAAATTGAATATTCCTTACTCAAAATATTAAATCTACTGTCTAAAATACTAACTTTCCGACTACTTTTTTTTATTAAAAATGTTGAAATGACCGAATGAGATAATGAAATCTACGAAAAATAATCATGACTGTTCATTGCTATAATACTTTTCTACCAGCTTGAATTACGTTCTAGCAAAAACTATGCTTTGTAATGTTTATCTTTATTTGCCTACGATTAATTCATAAATTACCTTTGAAATTTCATAGACTGTGGTGCTATTTTTAAACGACTTAAAAAAGAAGGAGTTTCTCAATTCGTCTGTTTAATAGTGCTATCACACTAATATTATAAATGCGAAAGTTTGGATGGATAGATGTATAGATGGATGGATGTTTGTTACCTCTTCACGCCAAAACTACTGAACGGATCAGGCTGAAATTTTGCATACAAGTAAGTCTAACTAACCAACCCTAACCCAAACATAGGCACCTTTTCATCCCATAAATCAGTTCCTATGGGATAGAAATAACCTCAAAATGTTTCCATAGAAACAACGCGTGCGAAGCCGCGGGCAGACGCTAGTTTATCATAATTTAGGATAGATATGACAAACAAATGTAATAACAATCCTACGAAAACAAATAGGATAGATTGCAAAACTATTAGCAGTATGACTCTTACGAAGCATATTATGGTGTATTGTTCCAAATGCCTTGATAATTTGAGGATTATTTTTATACTTTCGTCTACTCTAGTTTTTGTAAGAAATACAAGGATTAGGAGGAAATAAAGTAATGAGTGTTATTAGAAAATGTATATGATCACATCACGCTAATATTATAATATACATCTAGAACCTCTTCTCGCCAAACTACTTAACGGATAGGTTTGTTGCTTTTTTAATAAGTAGCACTAGCAAGAAAAAATCCAGGCCTAGAATAACATACAGACAACTTTTCTGTATGTCATGTTATTCTAGTTTTTGATTTTTACAACTTTTATCCCGGAAAAGTCGAGAAAAGCTGCAGACTGAAGCTAGTTATTAAAAAAGTTGCCTCTAGATATTTATTTCAACGTCCTCTCGTCAAAGTTTTCATTTAACTCACGCTGAACTAAATGCATTCGCAAAAGTTGGAAAACTCGATTGCAAAGTTCACAATGAATCCGGTTAAATAAATAATGGCTCATCGATCTATCGGTAAACTAGAGTCCTAGTTAAATATAACTTATCCCTGAAATTTGTAGAGACTATGTTTTATGAAAACCTTTCTCGAAGTGTTAAAAACGAACATAAATATTTAAACCAACATTTTATTTAGGTAAATAAAATGTAAAACTTTGTCTTGGTAGATATTCGTTGGGTACACGAAACTAATGAGAAATATGAACTAAGATAACGATTGCAATCAAATATCAATCGGTAAAATATATCCTAAGTATATTGATTTAGAATTTGACAAACTAACAACGAAAAAACTTTAAAATACCGTAATGAATGGCTGTACCTATTGTCGAAAGCAAATTAATAATCCGATAAGTATGTCCGTATGATAATAAATAAATAAATAAAATTTGATTTCGATAACTCATAAAAATTCAACATACAGGGATTGGAGACCTCCTTTAAGCAAAATTTGCTTGTATTAGATGACACCGCTCTTACCAGAAGTATTTACAGTTTATAAGTTAGATGCACAACAAATTTATATAAAGTGGTAAAAGTAAGTAAATAAGTTTAATAAAAAGTAATAAATCAAAACAATACAACAAAATGAGACCTTATATATCACCTAATGACCTAATTATATACCAACAAACATTCAGCAATTTATTTATTTAAATAATAATATGGATAAGAGGACTAAATTAATAATGTAAAATTGTAGACCATTTATTTTTACTTACAGAACTCTAACTTAGAATGTTGCAACGCCCTTACAGGGTTCATGTAGATTCTACCTAAAAAAATTAACACCTTATAATGGACATGAATGCAATAAATATATAAATAGAAAATTCAGAGCCCTAAGAAACAGTAGGTACCTACTTAATTATAAACATGCGTGATTAGAATTTTCTTTTCGTATGGAAGGGTTAAGGTACTATTACTCCCTATCAAAACAGGTCCTAAAACTATTCCCCACCATAAAGCAGGCTCAGATCTCTATAAATCACGGCGAGATTTGATTCCATTACGCGGGAATGTTCACTGACTCCCTTGTCGGTTATCTAATACTGGGCTTTCCTTTGGGGACGGTTCTGTCAACGGGGTCGAAACATTTCATTCACAGTGCGGTGCGTTGAATCTCACATGAACCTGAATAACCAAATTACATTTAAATTATTAAAAAAATAATGCTGGGCAATCCACACAGCATCATCTAGCCCCAAGCTAAGCAGAGGTTGGGTTATGGGTACTAGATAACTGATATACTTAATACAATACACTACATAGATAGATTTTTTTATTATACATAGAAAACATCCAGAACACCCTGAGTTGGTATATTATGTACAATTGTAAAATTTTGTACGTTTGTATTTGTATTGTAGCTATGTAATAAGTACATAATTTATTATGTGCACTACCACTGTTTATTAAATTATATCTTTTAATAATAATAAGGTTGCCTGGAAGAAATGGCTTTAAGAAATAAGGCCGCTTATTGTACGTATTTATTTTATTTAAATATTAGTTATTTTATTTATTTTATACAATAAAGTGTTCTTTCATTTTTTTCAACGCAGTAACAGGCTATGGTGCGAAGGTGTGCGTCAAGTTCATCTCGCCATCTCACTCACGTCTGAATTTACGCCCTGTGTGTCTCATCCTAATCATAAGGGCTCGGTACAACCATTCCGTGTATGAATTTGAGAGGGAAAATCAATCCACTACCCACTAGACCGGGTAATACGGGAAAGCTTCCCACGTTATCAATATCAGAAAGGTTTTATTGGATTTTGTCTATTCTCTTTTGTTCTGATAACAGCTTGTTGCCATTCCGTATTTTTGTGATTATCTTGTTCTGGCACTGATATAGGAATAAACTTTTTTATATATATATACTTAGCACATAGAAAATTACATCAACAGAATAAAACAATAACAACTAGCATATACACGTATATCTAAAAATCTTAGCCGTCACCAGAAGGCAGAGTGCCCAGAATGCTAGCAGCATTGCCACGTTGAATTGCAATGCTAATTCGTTGACCGAAATAGAAGCCAGCATTCCGATCACCTGTGGACTCTATAAGAAGTTTTGTAAGATCTTTATAAATTGCGTGTGCCCCAGGACCCCAAGGACCAAGAATTTCAACCCCAAACGGCTCAAATAGGTAACCTCGGTCAAAGTTAGCGTATTTTCGCCGTATATGGGACTCCGCTGATGTTGCTGCAGAACCGGCGGCCCTTACCGATGTCCCTGCAAGATGTGAAGGCGCTAGGGTATCTACACACTTGGCATACCAAACTAAAGGCCGACCCATCTTCCAGGGAATCAGAGTTATACCTACCGTCGGGTCTTTTATCATCATCTCGCCTAAGGCCACGTGGTTCGAGGGTAGCTGCCACACTGACGCTGGTAAAAGCCTGATGAATGATGTCATTTAAATATTATATTTTAATGTTTTTTATCCAGACACTGAATACGTGAGCCCTGTTTTTTTTTTATTATTATACTCTTACCCCTAGCTTTACCAGGGTCCTGGTTTGCGCTACCCATACATTCCAGTTCTCACTTTGGATCATATCATTTAAATGGATCATACCTTAGAATACTTATTATCTTATCATATTTATATTGTATCTTAACACTAACAGTTTGCTTACACTATTTCACAATTTATGGCAGTTATATATAATGTTTTTTTTGGTAAGAAACTTTAGGAATATTATTAAAGTTTGTTATGGAAGAGCGCTACCTCCTAATACAGGTATTTCATACTTAAAAGGAGGTTCCGAGCACGGTCATAGTAAATTGATATATTTGATTAATGAAATAAACATTTTGTATTTTGTATTTTTGTATATATCTTCATAATAATGTATACCGCATAACTTATTTATCTCTATTTCCTTTCAAAACTGGTTTAACTATATCCTTACAATATTGTATAAACTTATATCTTATATCCTCATCTAACACAATTATATTTACAGTATCAGCATCTATTTGTTGGTACATTCAATTAGTTGCTAATCTTATAAAATATCAAAAACCATGCAGGTTCCTGGCCGCCGTGCGAAGCGGGTCGGCTAAGATGCTTTAAAAAATGTCAAACCTACTAATATCATGAAGCTGAAAGTTTGTGAAATCTTAATTTTAGTTACCTAGGATCTCCAAAACTACTGAACAGATCAAGATGAAATTTGGCGTACGTTTAAAACTCAGTGTAACTTAGATAATAGGCTACTTACTATACCGAAAATACGCGTGCGAAGCCGCGGGTAGAAGCTAGTATTTAATAAATTATAGTTAAATTCTGAATGAAGGTTGATTAAATCGCTGAATAAATTTGTAACTAAATACTTCATCGTCTGATGCTAAAAATATTGAATGATGGCAGTTTATGCAAACATGGACCTGACCTCGGCCACTAATACCGTTACCGGGTTTTTATGGGATAAAGAAGGAACTGAGCTTGATTGTGTTCGTTGTTACTAAGCTTTTTAAACGTTTATTGCGATTTCTAAAGACACATAAGAGTTGGTGTATCTACTTTTACGTCGCTCTAACCAGGTTCTTTGTGCTTGAATGGCATGCTCACAGATTTTTCTCCCAAATAACAGCCTGCCATTCACATGCAGCTGGTAACAGGTGATAATTTATTTCAGACGAGCCCAACAAAAGCTTCCGGATTGGACCGCCGCCAACGCCGCCAACCCAAGCATTATGCGGTAACGTCAAAACCGCTCGCACTTTGGGTATTTTACTTGAAAATTTGCCGGATCCAGGCTTTATAAAGTGGTGATTACAGCACTGTGATTCAACTATCAGTGCATCGGTATTTCAACTTCAAGAACCGGGCCGGTCGGTGTTCGCGAAAGTTCCTTGCATCAGACCATTTAAGATGTGCTTTCTGAGTTGGTCAGGAGCGCGAGCTCATTTTTCTGTAAGAATTGACAAGCATCGATTTTGTCTTTGGTGTCGGAAAATTCGGTGTGATAAAATAAATAAATAACGTTGGATAATCCACACAGCTTCATCTAGCCCCAAGCAAAAAAAAAATCGAACCGTTCTTACAGAAACCAGAGATAAAATAAGTGCCTATCATTCCTTATCGAGATCAAGGCTCTAACTTCTGTATCGACAACGATCTACCGGGCTGTATGAGAACTTCCTTTATTTATAATCTTTGGTGGCTCTGGACGATTTTTCTGCATTCCCTAGACTCCTCTGGAAGGATCTATTTGGATGTCTACAACTTAACTATGAAGGCGAGTTCAGACGAAAGGTTGGACACCTTTCGTTTGAACTCCTTCATACTTCATAATCACGAGGAATGCAAATAGATACCCTGAAAACGGACAATGTTTTCGATCCAACACTTTTCAGCAGTTTAACTTACAAATACTGAATAAGATAGAAAATTCTTTATTGCTCACTTATTGATAGAAACAATACAACAAAACAGCTTCAAATCTAAGTGTCTCTACCAGACCTCTGATTGTCTGATCTCTACCAGACAACCGTGGATGTATAGGATCATTGGATAGTACTAGGGGATCTGAATTAATGAATGAACACTTTAAAGTTTTTGTTAATATATATAGTGCGTAAGCCTCGCACTCTGGATAATTTCTAATTTCTAAGAAATCAAATTATCCAGACTGCGAGCATTATAATAACAAAAACGTTAGATTTAGAGCAACGCGACACCTCTCGTCAGACGAACTAAACGTAACTTTAGTCTTTGAACAGGACTGGATAAACTTCAATGTTTCCCCTGTAGGTGGAGCTAACGGCGCTTGAGTCCGTAGAAAGTCGCTAAGATTTTCGACTCCCACGTCACTTGACTTCGTGGTGTAGTTGGTTATCACATTCCCGTACTGAGGGGAGGACGCGGATCAAGTCCCGTCGAAGTCGAAAATTATTACGATATTATTTGATTTCTTAGAAATTAGAATGAACACTTTATTGTACAAAATTAATAAAATAACTTATTCCTAATAAAATAAAAACGAACAATAACGGCGGCCTTATTGTCTGTGATCTGTGTGCTCATGAAAGTTATATAAACAAATACTAAGGTATTTCTAAGTTGTTCATTGAGGGCAACAACCTCACGCAAACTATGAACAGCCACGATAGTCCGCAAACTATTACAGTAATCTGAGTTTCAGTAACATCTTTGCATAGTTGTTTGAAAGCCCCAAGTTAGCAAACGCTAGCTAAACTTGGTGTCGAAAACGGGCAAGTAAGTGCGATGCAAATTAACGCGTATTCAAGAGGACGAACTTTGGAGTTCCGGAAATTGCTTAGACGGACAATGTTCTTTAAGTTTGGCGGAGGGTATTTGGAGATCTTGTAAGAAACTGACATGGTAGCAAAGAATGACTATTCAGGAGTGTTGATTTAGGGGGTCCATCAACATGTCAATAAATCCAAGGGTTCAATGGTGTTTGGTTTTGAATGCAATGTACGAATACCGATCGCTTGTTTCATTCAACTGCTGTTTAGGCTTCATCTTGAGTACGGATTTAATCTTCATCCTGTTTACTATTTAAAGCTTCCAACACACAGCCGCGATTTTGAAGCGCGTCTTGAGTCGTCTTCGTCCCCCGCCGCCGTAATACACTGTCTCCGGCTACCGCCCGCCCCCCGAAAAAACGCAGCTTCAAAATCGCGGCTGTGTGGTGGAGGCTTTATTCTCTCTGAATTATTGATCGATGAGTTCGATGGTTCCCAAGTAATACGTACCTAATCGAAAAAAAGTCGTTCTTTGAAAAGAGGAAGTTGTTATCTTCGGCTATATGAATTTTTATGTGACCAACTTCCCCGTCAATTTTATTTCCGACAAGGATTTGTCCTGAAAAATACTATACCTAGGAATTCACGGTCTGTTTTAAGATTTTGTAAAAATCATCAAATTATTCGTTTTCGATTCACACATAACTTTTCAATCTACCCTTGTTTTTGTCACGCCTTCATAAAAAAAGCCCAAGCATTTATATTTGGGTAATACCTTTTCCCAATTTTCATAACGGTAGGCAGCTATCTACACTTTTATTTTCATATCTTCTAAGGTCTGCAATAGCAGCAGCTTTTATTACCTTCATTCATCAGTCTTAGCAGCTTGTTTATGGGGAAAAACCTGCTACGCTTAAGGCATTTTTAGAATATCTGATACGACACTGCGACGTTGATAACGACTCCGATCAATGAGTTTCTTTGACCAAAACGTATTCATCGTCATCTCAGCGAAAGACGTCAAAACGTGCTGCTGATCGAATTCAAGGATAAGAATTAGAAGTTTACTCTCGAAGATGCAGTGGCCCATTCCCCGATGAAAAGTCTTATTTCGTCAATACGAGAGAGAGATTTTTCCCTGTCTTCTTAATAATGGGGCTTGCGACATTTGCTTCATTTTCCCACTTTCTCCGTCAAAGTGACTAAGTACATATTTATTCATCTCGTGACTGTCACTGACCACAGGAAAAGACGAAAGGGACGTCAAATCAAAAAATGGGAAAATGATCTACCAAAAGGTTGGAGGAGATTAGCTCGTGACAGAGATGAGTGGTAGAAACAAGGGGAGGCCTATGTCGAAGGACAAAAAAACCAGCAAACTGGTTGCTAAAATAAAATCTTCACTATTTTTATTTTTAGTAATAGCACTTACCTACCATATTTGTTAAAATGACTGTAACTTGGTCAGCGAATAAAGGCTTTTTGATTTGATTGATTTGTCACTGACCATCCGCAGTTATAAATAAATAAATAATAAATAATACTGGACAATCCACACAGCATCATCTAGCCCCAAGCTAAGCAGAGCTTGGGTGTTTTCATGTTTTTGACGCGATTAAAAAACATACTAGCTTGCAAGTAAATTCTGATCTATTCGTGAGTGTATCATTTATTTAATCTATTTTCGCCGCTTATTGGTCAATGTTCTTTGGTTTTTTTAATCGTTATAATAAAGCAATAAATTAACGGCGAAAATCGTATGAGTAATACACTTATAAATAGGTACGTTTGAATCGACCAGCGCTACGAATGCGTGTTTCATTTTGGCCAATTGATACACTCTAATGTCTCTAATATACCGAATTAGAGTACCAATTTCCACAAAAACAAAGAAAAGAAACAAACAATTGCGTATTGTGGAGAATTAAAATATGCCTTCAGATACGTCCACGACCTTAAGTTACAAGGAGAATGCTTCCTCTTCAAAATACGCAGCTCTTCACAGCCGTTCTCACACCTAGCTTCCAAGGTTGCAATACCCTTTTCCTGAATTTCATGTGTAAGTACTAGGAACTCGTTTGGGCGCGAAATAGCTCACTTTATTCAGTTCAATTTGCTTGACAATCGCGTTTTCGCACTTTACATAACTGCCTCGGGACATGAGTGCTCGTATCGCGAATGTAACGAAGTATTCTGTTATGAAATTCCGTAACTCAGTCTCTTGTAAATTTTTGGACGGCTTTTTGATGATGCGGATGTGGAAAACAATGTAACAACTGATAAAGCTGATAGGTTAAAGGTACTGTACCGTTCTTTACCTTGTAACCTTGGGTTACAGTTACTTTTGACCGGACCAGTACAACATATGCAACATTGTGTGATGACTGATTCATAATAACGACCTGCACTACCAAGCCTAAGATTAATAAAAATAGCAATGGCCCGGCAAATATGCATGGATTAGGTCCAACAAAAAAATTGGTTGTCTGTAAAGTCGGTTTACTGACGATAGTTGAACGTGACAACGCAGACGCATCGCTCACTCAAGTAGGAGAGAGACGGATGTCGAGCGCTCTCGCTTGCACTTCAAGCCTTACATGGAACGCCTCAGAGCGAGGTAACGCCGCATGACGAGGTAACGCCGCATGACGAGGTAACGCCGCATGACGTCGTGTTTTTTCGTGCGTGCAGCCGGCTCTATCGAATTATAAGACGTTGTCACGTCAAAAACGGTCTGAAACAAAAAATCAGGGTGAAAATATGCAGCACCATTTAAAGGATTTTTGGAATCGACTAGATGACACTCCGTAAACTTCGTACCTACAATTTTACCTCTTGCATTTAGGATTCTAGTAACTCCCTTGCTTCGATCGTGAATTAATTTAGCATCCGGAATTGGATGAGCAAAGGATTCAATGACGCTCGTGACACGTTTCACGCACTCTGTGCATAATCTATCATCAGATTTGTAAATACCGTCGAATGGGGTGACTTTCAAATGATGTAATGAACATGGTGATTACTTTTTATTTTACATTCTGGTCTATAACTTTCTTAACACGAAACGCAGAGAAGTTTTTTTTATTTTAACTGATTTGTCGGTCATCTAGGCGTATCGTGTCATCTCAGTGTGATCAACAGTTGATGCATAATAAATTATTGAAGTGGTGACGGAAAACAGGTAAGAAATTCATGTTTGAAAAACTATGAATGTGCAGAAAAATTTGTTGCAACGATTTTGTTTTCTCAACTAGTCGAATATTTTTTGATAAAATTGAGGTTTTACAATATATGGCGGCTTTGATGGATGGTAAGGGCTACATTGATAGCTATCAAAGTCACCCCTTCTATCGATTTTTGTTACGTTAGGTTTGGTGTTGATTATCAATTATTTCACTCCAATCGTTTTTTTTTTTTTTTCAGAAACAAACTAAGGTGCATAAATATCAAAAACCACTGGGATCACGAAATTATATAAAATGTACTGCTAGACGTTGGAGGAAGCCTTTATTTTGAATCTGATGTGAAAGATAGTTTGATAACCTGTATGCAAAAAATTTAATATTTGTAAGTAAAAATAATTTTTTTTATTGAGTGTAAGTACCTATTTGGTGTTTATATTTTTAAGCATATCATTATTATCATATAAATAACTTAAGATACAAAATATCACTTAACGATCACATACATACATAATGAGAAAAGTCGCCCAGCACACTAAAATTTCCTCATAACTTAAAAGTTAAGAGGAGGACTTTTTTTGTTTCATTTTTATGCTTGTTTAATTAGTCACTTTCTTATCCTACTATCTTACTAATATTATAAAGCCGAAAGTTTGTGAAATCTGATTTTTTGTTACCTAGGATCTCCAAAACTACTGAAAAGATCAAGAAGAAATTTGGCGTACGCTTAGAGCAAAACCTAACTTAGATAATAGGCTACTTATTATACCGAAAATACGCGTTCGAAGCCGCGGGCAGAAGCTAGTTTCAAAAAAAAAAAAAACAGGCTACATCAAAGTGACACCCCACATCACGTTTGAAGTTGACGACTAATTTTTTTTCTCTCAGAGACTACTCATTCCACTATTTTTATATTTCGTACGTTACTTCATCATCTTCCCATGAATAGAGAATTTTTCAGTATTCTTGGGCCAACCGTTACACTTTTATAAGGGGGTTTTCCTCAAAATCTAATCAACTTCACCCCAACCTACGGTACTTATTACGACTGAAAGTTAAATAAACCGCACACCCCTGGCGAAAAAGGAAAAATAAGAAACCTTCGAATCACATAGGTACTTAAGGGGGTACCTACCCTAAAATTGCTTATTTTCAACTCCGTCGGACCTCCATATCTTCCAAACTACTGAATATTTAACTTTGAAATTTATATATGGTAAAGTTCAGGTCTTACTCTATCGATCATATGTTTCGAAAACACGATTCCATAAAATTTTCAAAGTTACCTCTAATTTTTTACTAAAACCCTAATTTCTCAATAAATACAGATGATACGATCTTGAGATTAAGCATAGTAATTGAGCTAAGTATAAAGAACGTTTTATATTTTGCCTTTTTTTCAATTAACTATTCTAATGTTTGTGGGGAGCAAATAACTACTAAAAACTTGATTAAGCTTAAAGCTTGTTCCCAAAATACGCCAAAAACATAAAATAATCATGTAAGATCGCTTACCACGAAGAATCCACTAAAAATTTATATCCATACCAATATCGACGAGCTACTCGTCATCATGAAATCAAATAGGTCACAATTTCGTAATATTGCTCGTTACAGATATCTCGCCAGGTCAACTAGTGTAGATATAAATGCTTTATATCTACACTAGTTGACCTGGCGAACTTCGTACCGCTCTCGCCTTTTAAACCTTCATATTTTTATATCAAAATTGTGAATCTAAACCATTCCCAGATCCCCTTGAACATACACAAAAAATTTCATCAGAATCGGTCCAGTCGTTTGAGAGAAGTTCAAAAATTGTGAATCTTAACCATTCCCAGATCCCCTTGAACACACACAAAAAATTTCATCAAAATCGGTCCAGTCGTTTGAGAGAAGTTCAGTGACATACACACTCACAGAAGAATTATATATATCTACATAAGATTTACTAACCAGACCGGTGGTAGTGGGTACCATCGGGAGATGAAAAAGAGATTTAATTTTTAAATTAACAATTCAATTTCTTTATTTTAAATTCACTGTCAGCAGCGCCTCTTGCTGAACTTATACCACCGAACAGCATCCGCATGCCCAGCGCGGAGAATATGAACAATAACCACCATAATTATGATCAAAACCCAATAAAGCGCTTATCAGGGAGAGACTTGTGTCCATCAGTGGACAGGTTGAGGCTGTAGATGTACCACAGGTGTGTTGGTATTGGTACAAACAACTTAGATAGGGATTATTTATTAAAATAAATTATAAATGAAATAAATAGAGTGTCCTCCTAGCCGAATTTCGACCACAGCGGCCAGTCTCATCGGAGACAAGCCAGATGCGCAGGACATAATTATTATAGTTCACAAGTGTGTGCGCAAACACAGATGCACTCTCTATTTCCTCACTCTCATAATCCAATGGGACGGCAAACCGACCCGACCGGGGAGAGGTCAAGCGCAGGACCAACGGCTTAACGTGCTTTGCGAGGGCGTGAAACACCGCCAACTTCCCGACTCCGGGCACCACAACAACTATTGGCTGGCCCGGGATTCGATCGCCGGACCTCATAATCAGGCGGTTGAACAAGCTGACCGCTAGACCAACGAGGCGCCAGGCGAGATTATTTACTGATAGGATATTAAAACACCTTTGGTCAATCAATACTGATCCCAAAAGTTATTATTTGCATATAAGGATAATTACTATTTAAATCCGCCATCGTTGTCCCACGGCGGCAGGGCAAAGACTTAAAGATAAGCATTATGATAACGAACTAACTCTCACTCTCTCTCTCTCTGCGTTCCTCTGAAACAGTCATCTTAAAAGTCCCTGCCCACACTACCACTTTCTACGACAAATCTTTCACTGTACAAGCTACCCGTCTATGGAATGCTCTCCCCATGGACATCAGACGTGCCAAATCACTCCCTCTCTTTAAAAAACTGTTTCATCAGCATTATCTGTCCTTGCAAAGTTAGACAACTTTATTTTTATGTAAGTGTATTATATTGTTTGTAGGCTATATGTAGGTATTATAGTATGTAGTGTAAGTATTTTTTTTCGCGTGCCACCGTCTATTTTGTTCGTACATGTCCAGTCCATCCCAAGGTTGCCTGGAAGAGATCGCTCATAGCGATAAGGCCGCCTTTGTACTTCGTCTACTCTTAGCATTTATTTCTGTATTGTTATCTGTCTTTGTGTGGTACAATAAAGTATTATCTATCTATCTATGATAAATAAATAAAAAAATAACACTAATATTATAAATGCGAAAGTTTGGATGGATTGATGGATGGATATTTGTTACCTCTTCACACCAAAACTACTGAGGGGTCGGGCTGAAATTGTGCAAACAGGTAATTCTTATCCTCGATTTATTAAATAAATAATAATAATAAATAAATAATGCTGGACAATTTACATAGCGTTATCTAGCCCCAAGGTAAGCAGAGCTTGTGTTATGGGTACTAGATAACTGATATAGGTACATAATACAATACACTACTTATATAGATATTTTTTATTGAACATAGAAAACATCCAGAACGCCCTGGACAAATGTCTGCAGATCGTACAAACATTTGTCCCGAGGCGGGAATGGAACCCGCAACCTCCTGCGTCGCAGGCAGACCTTCGCCCGCTGCGCCACAGAGGTCGTCAAACATAGGCTACTTTTTATCCCATAAATCAATTCCCATGGGATAGAAATAACCTTAAAACATTTCCATAGAAACAACGCGTGCGAAGCCGCGGGTATAAACAAGTTTATACAAAACTAATCTGTTTTCCGTCGGTTGTTTACCAAAATGTCCCATCTCTACCGAACACAAATTACAGTAGCTTTTGAGATTTCAGTTTGACCATCATTCCACAAATAGCCGGCCGCCAGCCAAACTAAACAATCCAATCAGCCAAATTCCTCAGATTGCAGAACTGGTAGAGATTTATGCAATTTAGATCATCACACGAATATCCTAAAATATCAAACCATGCACGCATGTAATTTTTTCTTTCGAATTGTGTCTGTGACTCCGTCTTGTAATGTCACTAAAATAGTTTAATTGTTTTGAAAAAAACTTGAAATTCTTAACAGTTTTTTTTTTTAAATTAGCTTAGTCATATCTTATTTATTTATCTTTAGTTATTTATCTCTCGAGAATATTTTTTTTATGGGACCACTTCGTACCTAATCATTCTCCATACAACAGTGAAAGATTTTTTTTTAATCCCTAGTAGACAGAGAAATCAACGAACATACATAAAAAAGTGAAACAAACATAAGAACAAGCAGTCTCGTTTTTTGAAATCGTATAGGTATAACAGGAATCTGTTAGACAATATTTCCTGGTTGAAAGCGTCAACCTTAGCATTCCGTCAGTGAAAAAAGAAATAATACTAAAGAAGAATCTACGTTAAAATAATGTTTATCGTTACAGGGAAGGGAGGGGTAGTGAAAAGTAGATGTATCAGAGAATGAGAATAAAATCCTTCACACAATCGTAAAATTTCGTCGCTTTTTTTTCGAAAACTAAGTCGAGGTTTTTTTAATATTTTGCCTGTATTCTGTGACAGAGTCTGAACCACAACCGACAGTTTGGTCTTTACATTTTCCTATACCCTGTTTAAAGCTTCGTGAATAGAATGATACACTTACAGTTACAGGAGCAAGGTAATCCCTGAGAATTAGCCGCCAAGATCATTTACCGTCCTATGCAAACAAAGAATCCAACCAAAGGTCAATTGAGCTCTCTTAATGAAAACCACTTTGGTGACAGCCAAGCCATCAAGCCAAGATTTAGAAGTAGGTTGTTAATATTCATTAGGTTCACCTAGGCACATTTAGAGCTGGAGATTGCAGCTGATTGGCCTTCCGAATACTTAAAAGTATACTTTGTACAGTTATAAATCTAATGTACTTACCTACCTCTAGAGTCTACAAAAATAAGTGAACCGACATTAATATGTATTTGTTAGTTTTTTATGCATACTATGCATTCCATGGGCCCAAATAGACTTGGCAATTTCTTCGATATTATTTTAGGTAAGTTAACTTTACAAAGGTGTAAGATGTCTAGTGGTTATAATACCATTATAATACTTACATTCACACACTTTGGAAATATGTATTTATGTTCACAGAGAAGATGTGGGACACACTCTAAGCCTCACTAAGGCAACATAAGCACCACAGACCTTGAGTATGCCACCGAAACACTTACGAATCAGGTATTCTGAGAAGTTCTCTACCAGGATTTCCAGGTACCTGTGTTCTCTACGTGCTCATATTGTTTCACAAGGATTTAGCCTTGAGATAAGATTAGATAAAGTTTAGACTCATATAATAAATATAGGTATATAATATAATAAATATATGAGTTCAGGATGAGTCCAGTCCAGTCAGAGAGATACCATGAATGACATGGCGTTATAGTTTATATCAATTAAATATACCAACAAAAGTACTAATAAAAACCAGCCTAGAAGGATATCAGGTAATTAATTTAATGGTTTGATTAGAAAATTTATTGCCCTTTTAAGAGATCACTTAGTTGGGTCAAAGTCAACACGCAAACCTTGTTTTGCTTACACATAAGTACCTGAGTGTAAGTTTGGTACCTACAATTACAAAATTGTTTGTACCTAATTGTAGGTACCACCCTACCTACAATTACAAACAATTTTGCACTGGCATTTTCACATTCAAAATTTCTACAGGCTTATCATTGTGACTTAACTTTTTAATCAGCGGGAGAGGTTTAGGATTCATTAAAAATGAGTACGACTTTTTATTACTTACACATGTTTTTCAATACGGGCGACTGTAATCTGTACCCGAAAATCCGTGACCGAATTTTTTGTCTGTAATCCGTACTTACCCGCATTCCAAACTCCTGTAAACGATGACCGAAAATGGCTACCTTTTATCACTATAAGGTGAAGTACATCAGGCAAATAAACGACAATGCTTAATAGGTCAAATATTTATTGCACAGAAAATCTAACATAAAAAATCAACCTGACGATTTCCAACAAAATAGGCATGACCGTTAGCTACAGACAGTCTAACTACTATTTTGATACATTGTTTTAGATAGGAACATCAAATTTCAGTTCTTACTTTACACTTTTCTTGATTTCAACTACGAGTTACAGTGTTAATATTTTAAACTAGCTTCTGCCCGCGGCTTCGCACGCGTATTTTCCATATTATAATAAGTAGCCCATGATCGAAGTAAGGCTTTGCTCTAAATATACGCCTAATTTCATCTTGATCTGTTCAGAAGTTTTGGAGATCCTAGGTTAAAAAAAAATCAGATTTCACAAACTTTCGCCTTTATAATATTAGTAAGTTAATCATTACTAGCCTACTTGCCTCTCAACTTTAGGCAACTGTTAAACTATAAGTGAAGTTGAACTTGAAGAATCATTTTGTTTTCTTCTGTTGACGTAATAGAAAAAACAAACTACGGTTCACACTTCCATTCCCCACAACACAAATCACTCTGCAGTCCTCTCCCTCGCTTCTCAGTGAAATAATTGATGAGATTAACCACCTAAGCATACCCATAGATGATGAAAGTCGATGTAGGATGAATTACTAAAATTCACTTGCTTGGCGTCGAGTTTCACTTGTAAGCAATATTTAATAAAGGAAGGATCTCAAATCAACAAGTAATGTAAATTGCGTAAAAAAAGACGCGGTAACAAATGAATTTTAGATTAAGTTTGGGCGGTTTTCAGACATTCTACATCCAGTTTGACTAGTGTATAACTATTGAATCTCTGCCTCCAATTACCCCTGATAACTGACCGATCATCATCCTGTGGAATAATCCGATCATTTCCGCCCTGTGTTGCTTAACTGACACGATCGGGTTAATAGCGTGTGCGAAAACCGGGTCGAGTTCCATTCCTGTTTGGATCCTGGATGCAAGACATCTTCAGACGTAATCGGTTCAGTGAGATCAAGAGATCTCATAGTGTAAATCATATGAGATTGAGATCTCTTGATCTTATTAAGGCGTACTGAATAAAATTGTGTTGTATCCACAATGTGTTTCAGTCCGGAAACGTCATCTTTGTTGAATTCAAAATAAAACTTAGCTACTAACGATATTTCCCAAAAGCTATTTTTGTTTTGTATAATTATGTTGACAAATTATCAATATCAATATCAAGAACTCTTCTTTTAAAAAAAAAAGGTGTTCCAATCCAAAAGGACCTCAAACATCTGAGGTCCAACCGCGAAGATAATTATTTTTCAATTGAGCTTCCAAAGATCTGACATTGAACGGCCGCATGACATTTTTTAACAGTAGATTAATTTACTTTTTGGTTAGGAGAAATGGCTAATAAAGTATGGAACGTGGGTGAAGGCTTTGCCCAGGAAAGGAATCCCATTAAATACCTAGGTACTAATAGTTATTTGTTCAACAAGTGGGCATAACGATTTTTTGTTAAACGAAAAATATTTGCCCTCGAGTTTAACATACATTTTTTCACCACGACTAGCAAGAAAATATTTTGTAATTTATAAAAGAGGTCGAATGTCAGAAACTCATTTTGGTCAAGAACCTTAGAGGGTTAAATTCTACAAACCTCTTTCAAACCATGAACAGACGATTTTTTTTTCTATGAAGTTACATTGTTCTGAATTCAAATCACTTTTTTTAACAAGTTGAATAATATTGCTAAACTCGATTTTGCTCACTGTTTTTGAGCAGCAAAGACACCGTTTTCGAGCGAGAGTGGTGAAAAAAAAATTGTTTACGTATACATCTCCACCCTAATCTGAGCCATCTGTAGTGGCCGCTAACAATTATTGCGCCCCTCTTGATCCGCCCGAGGTTGTCTAAGCACTGCCATTAATAAACCTGGTTCTACACCTGGGTATTGTCTGTCTCGTGTTGATGAATGAGGTGATGTTGATGAACTCTATAGCTAAATGGTATAAGTTGATACATATCTCGTATATTAGCTGCGCGACCTCGTCCGCTTGGAAATCATTTCAGAAATTTATTGCACACCCCTAGGGGCAGGTTTGTAAAAATAAAAAATAAGGAATTCATTATTTAAGTACTTTATATTTTATTTATACCGAGTTTTGATTAAATGGAACCAAGGAATAATAATTTTCCATATAAATTTCACCACCCTTTTTGACCCCCTCAGAGGTTAATTTTTGAATATTAGATTTATGTTAATCTACAACCTAAAATATTTAATTAGGGTTAAATAGATACGGAGATACGCGGTAACAAGCATTCACACAAACATTCGCATTTATAATGTTAGTAGGATTAACGCATTCACTGCCCAGCCGCCGCGACACGGGGTAGTCGACTGGTATCTGCGTCTTGGGCCATGATTAGGTAGGAGGCTTTTGTAGCCGTGACTGTTTACTGCCGGTCATCATCATCATCACCAGCCTATATTAGTCCACTGCTGGACATAGGCCTCCCCTAATGAGCGCCATAGCGCCCTATCTTCAGCTTGCCGCATCCAGCATCTGCCTGCAGTCTTTCGCAGATCGTCATCCCTGGCCGGAGGGCGTCCTACACTACGTTTGCCGAGTCATGGTCTCCACTCAAGAACACGTTTACCCCAGCGGTTGTCGGTTCTTCGGGAGATATGGCCCGCCCACTGCCACTTTAGCTTGCTAATTCCTTGAGCTATGTCGATAACTTTGGTTCTCTAACGGATGTATTAGTTACGAACACACACTCACGGTAGGGCTGGTCCACCAGTTCAAAGTCGCTCAGCGAGCTATGGAAAGAGCTATGCTCGGAGTTTCTCTGAAGGATAGGATTCGTAACTGCCGGGTAAAACCGTCAAGTTTGAACTACAGACCGCCAAAACCAGCATAGGTATTGGTGGTCTCGCCTCCATCAGTCGACTGCAGCAGCCATCTAATTCTCCGTCTTGTCCCACTTTTGGCGGATGTCATGGTGAATTAATTTAAATGCATAGATTTTGTGACAGATTTGATTTTTATGATTGACTCTACCAATTGGTAACATAAAAATACAACGTGTTACTTTTAAGATTTAATGCATAATTCCGATAATCGTGTTTTTTAATTTTTAAAAATAAAAGAATGTTTCGTTTCAGTAAAATTTGCTATCTTGAATATTTCAGGTAGCTGGACTCTAGGTTCGCTTGTACCACCTTTACCTTTTCGAAGTTTTACACCTACCAATGCATGTATGTGTATCAGAACTGCTATTAATAAACCTGGTTCTACACCTGGGTCTTGTCTGTCTCGGTGTAGATGAATGAGGTGATGTTTATGAACTGTGTAGCTAGATGGTTTAGTGTAGCCATTAACAAATCTCCGTGCTCCACTATTCATAATTTTGCAAAACTGGTATAAGTAACTTAAAGTTACTTAAGTAATTCATTTTCCAATTCTGTGCAGGCTCTATTCTAGTTTTATATTCTAGTCCTCGCAAATGAACAAAACACAAACCGTTGAACATAAATTTAAGAGTTTGTGTCATGTTCATTAACTGTAACCTTCATTAGAAAAGGTTACGAATTAAAAATTCTACTTCTGTAAAAGAAAATAGTCAATAATATAAGTTTTAGGTAGTTAAGGAAATATCCTTTTCAATAAGAATCTTACCTATATAATTTGAACTTTCCACTTATGAATACCGTGCTCTAAGTTAACTGAATGAAAGACATTACATACATCCTCCAGTAATTTGTTAATTCAATGTTCGAAATCATCGTTCCTTTCATGAAACTGAAAACGTGAATGTCCATTAGCCAGCTGCATCCAATCATGATTTACTACATCAGATTTATAAACGCTGTCAAGCTTTTAAGGGTTTCGTATGTTTTTACAGATATTTGCATTCATTTTTCATTCGTTGTGAACACATTACGAAAAGAATTAGCAAAGGACTTGCACTAATGGTAGAATTTTTTAATTTAACCATAATTTCGAATTTTGGGTTTTCGTGCCACTAAATGTGGCTTGCTAAAATCTAAAGTAGATTAGCAGGCGGGTAAAACGTGTTGCCATGAATAAAAAACCAACCGTGACCATAATCGTTACATAAATGACCATCTGCAAGCATTAGTCACGAATGCACATGGTCGCGGCTCTTGGTCAAATAGGAAACTGTGTCAAACGAACAGTTGTTACTACAACGTCACAGATTACGTTTGCAACAACAAGCGTATAGGTTCAAGGGGATACAGCAATCGCTGTCTCGTTCGGACTCTATTTATAGTTCCGCGCGTCTATTCAGCTGTTTGCTCTCAGTGCAGAAATGTCCGGACTCGCGAACGACCAATTTACATCTCCTTTAGTTCCGGAGGATATTGCGCTCCGAACGACCAGATGGAATATCGCCCCCATCTAACACCTAGAGAAAATTAAACCCGTCACTCATTAGACAGTGGTATTTGCAATCGACACAAATAAGACCTTATGCAATCCTTTTCAACAGTGGAGCCGACGTTACAGTGTGTTCAGTGATCAAACAAAGTGTGCAGTGTGTAGTGATTTAATAAAAAAATATTGATACGCGTGAATAAAAACAATCATTGACATTGGCGCTATTTAAAACAAATGCCGGAGATAAGTTTCGGTTGGCATCCTGCCAGAATAACAGCTGACTGTAAACAAACAAATTAGCGATCAATGACAGTTTTACACGTGAAAAATATTCCAGCTATGCGACTGGCTGAAGAACGATTATTATGACGATGGCAGAAAAAGATTCGAGTGATAGCGATGAGCCAATAATAGATGACAATATAATACGTATTCAGCTGAGGAAATCGTCTCACAGGAAATGGGAATTGAGGACGCGCAATCTCTCCCCAGGGATACGATTCCCAACAATACAACTTTTTGATTGCGATGGAAATCTACTCGTCGAAACCAATGACGAGAACGTATCAATAAAAAGTTCAGATTTCGATGACAGTCCTTTGAAGACAAGTAAATCGTTGCGAGACTTTCGACATGTTATCGATAAAAGGTCCATTAAAAAGCATAATACAATATCGAGTGATAAAGTTTTCACTAGGGTCTACCGGACTCCACATGAAGCTCAAGATATAGTTAAAAGCCAAAGTTATGTGATAAAGAATAGTGATAGTGTCACCAACATTCCAAGCATTAAAATAAATGGGTATAGGGATAAATACAAAACTAGGCTTGATGTATCTCCATTCCAGTCAGAAGGGCCGAGTGAAGCCAGCAGTTACAAGAGCTCTGATAACGACACATGCGATGACTTAAATCGAATCCTTAAAATTACTAATGGAAGTCATCGCAATCGTGACGATTCTAAAATCAGTGTTAATTGTTCTGAATCTTCGCTTACCGAACATGCAAGCTCATCCAATAAAGAAAATGAACCGAGCCTACATAAATCACAGTCACTCAATGATTCCACGATAAAAGGTTTCTCCGAGAGTACTCTAGTGCGCTCGCAATCTGGCGCGAGGTACGAATTTCCGAACAATAAGGTATCATTCCTAAATACTCACTTAAAGAGCTTACCCGTTCGTGTGGATACCAATCCAGACTTTATGTTATATAAACAGCCAACCAAAACCAACAACACACCATCAAATCTCATAAAACCTAGTAATTTATTAAACAACCAGGACAGTACATCAGATAACGAACCATCGATCGCAGAAGTCAACTGTGAAATGAAGAAGCGTCTCAAAATGTACAGACGTGGCATATCAGAGATAGAACCCAAAAGAATCCTCGATTTGTTTGCAAAGAGAAGCCATTCATTAAGTGGAATGACTCTCACCCGTACTTCGTCTTCGGAGAGTGTGGACGAGGCTGACGTGGTACTCAACCGTCTGAAGAGGCGAATACTCAGGAATAAGTTGAGGGAGAAAAGGCGGAGCCTTGGTGCTAAGTTTCAATTCAGTAAGTACCTATCCACTTGCGTTTAAAGCGTCAGCGTTTTCGCTAATTCAGTGTTCAAGTCTTGCTTTTATGTGCGACTTAATTTTGGCTAAGTGAGCCTGATGCTCTTCTGAATCATAATTGGACAATTAATTTTAATTGAAAGGTAATTAAGGTAACACATAGGTAATTAAGGTACCTTTTATGTTTAAGTTCAACGGGTGATCGTCACATGTTTTTTTTTTAATTATTTCAAGGATCACCATTCGCGCAGAATAGGAAAACAATAGGTATCACAATCAGGTACCTCACAAAAGCTTTTAAAAGTACAAGAGTTTTCTGATTCTGCACAATTCTACAGCAAAATCTATATTCCATTCGTATCCATTTTTGCATTAATATTCGTAAAGGTGTTCGCTCATTTATCACGAATTGCTTTGGATTTCGAACCGTATTTCCTAAGTAACAAGGGTCATACAACTTCCATAACTAAGGGCTGAGTTATGTTAATGCAACATTACCTACACTCCATTATCTAGTGATTTATTGTGGGTAGCTCTACAGTGGGTTGAGAACCGCTACAGTCATGAAAATAAAAATATCGACTTTTCCATATTGTAGATTTTGTAATGCGTTTGTTTGTAGTGCGTAAGCCACTCACACTCGGGATAATTTCTAAGAAATATAATAATATTATCCAAAAAAATCGACTTGGACGCAATTTGACCCCACATAACCAGCACGCAGCGTATCCCGTATTGAGAGAGGGTTGCGGGCTCAATCCCGTCGAAGTCGATTTTTTTGGGATATTATTATTCGTGAACATTATAGGACCAATATAGGTTACACTGCTGGACGCAGGTCTCCCCCTGATAAGCACCTTATTATCTTTTACGTATCGAATTATGTAGCTCAGTAGGTATCTATTTTGGAAACAACTGACATTTAAAAACGTATGTATACAAGATGAAAAATTTAAATATTTCTTTTTTATCATAAATAAACATCTTTATTCACAAAGAAAATTATACTAGTATTTACAATTGAAACAATTGAATAAAGAAAATAAATTTAAATAAATTGAATAATTAACACGTTCTCTGCCAGTAGTACAAACAAAGAAAATTATAGAAAAACTTTTTGGTTAAAATTGATGCATTAGGTCAAAACTTAAACTATGATATCAGTTAGGGTTCGATGGGGTGCAGGGTTCCTGAGATATTTCAAAAAAACCCCGTGAGGTTACATGTGACCTACGCGGCGCTGTAATACAGTAAAATAGGTTTGCTTTACCACAGCGCCGCGTAGGCCACAACCACAACACAATGCCGGTCACCCGCACACCTCATTCGCCTGCCAGCGTTTTCACGGAGCGGTTGTGTCGTTGCAGAATTTTCTCGTTTGGTGTTAGTGCGGTTTCGTAACGATGATATGAACCATGGATTTGCTCAATTTAGATCTTGACATGGAAGAAAGTCATTAAACTGTTCTTTTATTTTCACCCCTTTCAATTTTTGTTCATATTTTGTACAAATACGTGAATAGGTGAAAACCACGTTGAAGGATTGCTCCACAGCACCGTACCGGTCACTTACTATAGAGAAATGTACGATAAACGTGTCCTACGGCTCACAAATTCGTTTCTAAAACAGGTCTGCTCTGAGGTCACCGGTGCCCTACGCGGCGGTATGATACAGGACAGGGTTCGGTCACCGGTGACCTACATGGCAGAGAACGTGTTAAATTATTAAAACATTAAAATTATTATTGATAAAATAATAATAGCATAACAATACCCCTGCATAACAATTCTACCACCGAACTGCGATCCCCAACCCGCATGCCCAGCGTGGGGATTATGCGCATTGCCCCTTTGTGATAAAAGCCAATAAGGCGCTTATCCGGAGGAGGCCCGAAAAAATACACAACACTATTATTGTAAAACCCCATTAACTACGACTGAATAAATCTCGACAGGTAAGGGTAATATATATTTTATAAATTATAATAAATAGGTATACATTTTAGAATATTTAAATATTATGTATATGTAAGTATATATAATACCTAAATAAATGAACAAATAGATAAATAGATATACCAGGGAAACGACTTCTCAATTTGTTCCCTGAAATTAACTAGATGACGCTACTAGTAAAATTAGCAGGCGCTATCGAAGCGTTCACGCCGCGGGACGGCCTCGGAACCATAACTTGAATTCAGTATCATACATACATAGGTATTAAAGTTCCATAGGTCTCGTCCTATGCAGTTTTTAAAGCTTATTCTCACATTATATTGTGTGGAATGCTAATAAATAATAAACATTGATCTATACTAATATTGTAAGGAGGAAAAGATTTGATTGTTTGTTTGTATTGAATAGGCTCGGAAACTACTGTACCGATTTGTAAAATTCTTTCACCGTTAGAAAGCTTACTTTTCAGGGAGTGACATAGGCTATATTTTATCCCGGAATTCCTACGGGAACGGGAACTACCGCGAGGCGATCGTCTAGTGCATTATTTAAGTGAGTAAATTTCTGATTTTCAGTCACTCATTGTAATCGAAGCAAGCAGCGCCCCTAGCGGATCACATTGATTGTTTTTAAAACTTATTCTCACATAAATGGTGTGGAATGCTAATGAACATTTATGTGTAGATTGATTAATCGTGAGTTAGTGTCCGAGTTTCAGTCACTCATTCACAATACGCTGGGGCCTAGGGGTGCTGAGCATTTTGCTTCTAGAAAGCGGCTGAGCTCTCCTAGGGCATAAAAGTGTTTGGTTTTTTTGTTAAAAATAATTTTACAGTCGTTATTAATGTTAAATTGTTTGTGTACTGGTTTTACCCATTATACAAACAACATCAGAAGTGTGAGTCTATTTAACGTTATCATCATCGTTATCATTCAAGACAATAATTTGCAAAAATAAACACAACACTTTATTGTAGAACGGCATTAACGACGACTGAATAAATCTCGACAGGTAAGGGTAATATATATTTTGTAAATTATAATAAATATACATTATACAATATTTATATATTATTTATATTATATAATAACTAAATAAATGAAAAAAATATACCTGGGAGACGACGACGCCTCAATTAGTTCCCTAAAAATATAAATAGATGTCGCTACTAGAAAAATTAAAAGGCGCTATCGAAGCGTTCACGCTGCGAGACGGCCTCAGAACCCTAACTTAAATTCAGTATCATCCATCACAGATCCTAAACTGTTGGACATAGGCATCTTCCTATGTAGTTTTTAAAGCTTACTCTCACTTAATTGGTGTGGAATGCTAATAAACCTTTATGTGTATATAGATTAATCGTGAGTAAGTGTCTGAATTTCAGTCACTCATTCACTATACGCTGGGGCCTAGGGTGCTGGCTGAGCAGCTTGCTTCTAGAAAGCGGCTGAGCTCTCCTAGGGCATATGCATAAGTGTTTTTGTTTTTTTGTTAAAAATGATTATTACAAACAAGCTATTAATTTAGTTAGACGTGATTGACGTCTCCTTTTTCCACAGTATTTGGAAAGCGCCTCTATCGTGCAGACTTGGAACTACGCATAACATAAAGAGGTTCGCTTAGTATTATTTATTTAACTTTAGTTTCCTTGTCTTCCTTTTATAGCTCCGGCTCCTTTTAATTTAATAACTAGTTTCGCTCCGCAGCTTTGTCCGCGTGGAAATTTAAGAAATTTATTGCACACTCGCTAGGGGTAGTTTTGTAAAAATAAAAATACCTAATTCATTGTAAACTTTATAGTTTATTTATACCCAGTTTTGAGTGAATCGAACTAAGTAATAAAAAAATTCCATAGCAACTTTACCACGCTTTTTATTCACCTCGAAGGTTAAGTTTTAAATATTAAAATACCGCGATGTTTTAGAACTTAAACTACCTACACAACAAATTACATCTAAATCAGTTACTAAGTAGTAACGGAAATACGGTGGTAACAAAGACTCGCACAAATTTTTGCATTTAAAATAGTAGTAAGATAAGATGGTAGGGAATTCTTTCACTTATCTTTTACGTTTCTATAACTACCGGAAGTTTATTTGTAAGACCTTGAACTAGCTGTACTCATTTTAAGCCATTATTGCTATAAGGAAAAGTGTTATGATTTTTAGTTATGACCAAAAGTTTTGTTTATTTTTGACTAGCTGCTGCCCGCCGCTTCGCACGCGTTGTTCCTATGGAAACACTTAAAGGTGATTTCTATCCCATAGGAACTGATTTATGGGATAAAAGGTAGCCTATGTTTTATTCCTGGCCTAGAATTATCTGTACGCAAAATTTCAGCCCGATCCGTTTAGTAGTTTTGGCCTGAAGAAGTAACAAACATCCATCCATCTATACATCCATCCAAACTTTCGCATTTATAATATTAGTGTGATTAAATTACTCGATATTAGCATGCTTTCAAGCATGCTTAATAGTGCGCTAATTTCTAGCATTGTGTGTCTGTACCTTTAGTATGATTAAAATTTCTTACTCAAAGATTAGTATAACTTATTGTGATGAAAGAGTTGGTTTAGTCATGTGTAAGTGAAAAACCGTGAATGCTTTAATAATGAACACATGAACAAAGTGTCTTCGCCTTAAGTAGAGACATTGAGAAAGTGTTAATGGACACATTCTTATTATCCAAGTATTTTAGCAGTTTAGGTAAATTTTAATTACTTATTAGTCTTAGACTAGATCGTAATACTAGGATGTTTTTATTTAAGAATAGATAATTACATAAAGAAATAAGAAAAGTGATTAATGCACTATCTGGTTTAAAATGATCACATGGGTACCCTTGGTCAGTTCCTTCAATCCCTACATCGTTCCACCAAACACCCTGTATACTGAGCTAAATATATACCTACCTACAAATTTATTACCTAAGAAAAGTTTAATCAAATTGCAGAAAAAAAATTTAACTAGTATTTACAATTGAAACAATTTCATCTACATAATTGTGTAGTTTTTATAAGCATAATCAATCATTTATTTACAAGAAAACATAATTATTATGCAGGTCTTCTTAATATTTCAGTAACCGTATTCAGCTCGCACTCAGGCGTGTAAATATTGTGTGTTTTATAATTAGAAGTACTAGTCATTTATGTTACAATTAAAATCTCTAAATATTCGTTTACAATTTATAAAAAAAAACTCAAATAGCCATTACACTTTCCTGATATTGGGTTTTTATTTAAGGCGCTACCCCGACCCAAATCAGCGCCACCACCTATTTTACCTTATTATTCTGTTAAACTAAGGAAATTCAAAAAACCGATTGGCCAGTTTGTGCTTCCTATGATAAGCTTTTTTTTATTGCCTCTATAAAGGTTTTTGTTTGTATAGTGTAGGAAGAGATGCGAAGTTGCTCATTTTTCCCACCATGGTGGGCAAAAAGAGCAACTTCGCATCTCTGCATAAAGTATCCAAAATAAAACTTTTACAGGGGCATTAAAAAAAAGCTTATGATAGGAGGCAGTGCTTCCTATCATAAGCTTTTTTTTTGCTTCCTATCATAAGCTTTTTTTTTGAAGGAATTTAAAAAAATTGATTGGCCAGTTTGTGCCACAAACTGGCCAATCAATTTTTTAAAATTCCTTCGTTTAACAGAATAATAAGGTAAAATAGGTAGTGGCGCTGATTTGGGTCGGGGTAGCGCCTTAAGTCTTCTGGTAATTTATTGTAAACTAGCTGCGCCCCGCGGCTTCGCCCCCGTGGAAGTTTATGTTTCCAACTTTCTTAATTTTTTCTTTCATAAAAACCTTCTCCTGTCAATAACAAACACAACAAAGAAAGAATTAGCGAAATCGGTCCAGCCGCTCACGCGTGATGCCGTGACCAAGGAAAACGGGTTTCATTTATATATATATTACTAGCTGCGCCCCGCGGCTTCGCCCCCGTGGAAATTTATGTTTCCAACTTTCTTAATTTTTTCTTTCATAAAAACCTTCTCCTGACAATAACAAACACAACAAAGAAAGAATTAGCGAAATCGGTCCAGGCGTTGTTGAGTTATGCGCTTACCAACACATTTTGCGATTCATTTTTATATTATAGACTAGTATGGTATAAGTGCGCGAGCTGCAAGCAGCTCGCGATGGTGGCTGTCACAGTGTTCGTTATAAATTAAGTTCCCCTTATCGTAACCTACGTCATTGATTTTATCGAAATCGACAGCAAGGCTCGCTTCGCTCGCCTTGCTGCGTGACGTGTGTCGTATTGCGGTTCGCTTCGCTCACCGCAATCCGACACACGCCCGCCGTCATCAAATTCGTAATCCTCACCCCCATGTTAGTCGAAAACGATACCCATATCCGATTTTTGGATGGGGAAGGGGGTTCCGGGGGGGCACGCGGGGGTCACAGCACGGCTCGCTTCGCTCGCCGTGCAGTTTCCCAATAGTCGCATTGCGGTTCGCTTCGCTCACCGCAATACGAACCCGCTCGTACTGCCACGCAGCAAGGCTCGCTTCGCTCGCCTTGCTGTGTGACGGATTGCGGTTTGCTTCGCTCACCGCAATCCGACACACGCCCGCCGTCATCAAATTCGTAATCCTCACCCCCATGTTAGTCGAAAACGATACCCATATCAGATTTTTTGATGGGAAAGGGGGTTGAGGGGGCGGGGGGCGAGGGGGGGGGTCACAGCACGGCTCGCTTCGCTCGCCGTGCTGGTGCCCCGTTGTCGCATTGCGGCTCGCTTCGCTCGCCGCAATGCTCCCCCGGGTTCGGGGGGGTCCTGGGGGAGAGGGGGGGTAAATTTTTTTTTGAAATCGAAATCGTATGACCTCCTCTATACAACCCCCTAAAAATTTTTCATCAGTGTGACTCTGCTTGGGAGCCACCCTGGGGGGAGGAGGTTCCTGGGGGCAAATCCCGAAAAGTCGGGATTTTCCCCAACTCACCCCCACTCCCCCTATACGTTTCCGTAAAAAAAAACATACCTTCCCATCCACCAACAGGGAGAACAATCGTGTCAATGAGTGAGTGAGTCAGTCAGTGGTAATCGAGCTATATATATTTTATAGATTATAGATATAGATAGTGATGCACATGTCATAAACAATTACCTATGTATGTATGTACCTATGGACGCTTTCGACTGGTGTTGATATGGATCAGTTGAGCTACCTGTAGACTGTTTGCAACAGTCAGCAGTTAGCTCAATTGTTTCAATTGTAAATACTAGTATAATTTTCTTTGTGAATAAAGATTTATTACCTATGTACTTATGTTGTATTTTGTTTAGTGGTACTTGACTGCCAGCCAGTAATGTAATTTAAAAGTTTAATGAAATGTAAATCTTTAATTGGTCGTAAGTTAGATTATTAAGGTTTGAACTGTGTAGATTTCAGGGCTGTAAATTTTGTTAAAACAACAAATAAATAAATAACATTTATTTTATGTATATATCAAATTATTTTGATTCTTTTTTGGCGAGCTATCATTAGTTACATTGTTATATTTTTTAAAGTATAATTGGTGTGATTTTACAAACAGACAAATTTCCCTAATTATTATGATTATGGTTTGTATAGTTCAATTAGTTAATGATTTTATCGGGTGTTTATCGCGTACCTTTTGTAAATCATTAACTATGTTAACAAATCGCGAAAGTTTTAAAAAGGTTTGAATTGTTTAGATTTAACGCTGTATATTTGTTAAAAAACCAAATAAATAAACAACATTTATTTTATATATACAATGGCATTCTGGTTTGAAGAGCAAAATTGTTATTTTTCTTTTTGGCGAGTTATCATTCATTTCATTAGTTACATCGCTGCGTTTTTTAAAGACGTATAATTGGTGTGATCTTACAGTAATTGTTAAGCCTAGCCTAACCTAGCTAGGAACATGAGCAAATTCACTACTACGGTGTACGATTAGAAAACGACAATACATAACAGTAGGATAGATTGATTTATCATCTGTGGTCAACAAAAGTAACTAACCCGTGGATAATTTATACGTAAAGGAGACGATTTTACACATTGGATCATTCAAGACAATAATTTGCAAAAATAAACACAACACTTTTTTGTAGAACGGCATTAACGACGACTGAATAAATCTCGACACGTAAGGGTAATATATATTTTGTAAATTATAATAAATATATATTATTAAATATTGAAATATTATTTAGATATATACTCGTAATACCTAAATAAAAGAAAAAATAAATAAATATAATATACCAGGGAGACGACGCCTCAATTAGTTCACTAAAAATATAACTAGATGTCGCTACTAGAAAAATTAGAAGGCGCTATCGAAGCGTTCACGCTGCGAGACGGCCTCAGAACCCTAACTTGAATTCAGTATCATCAAACAGTCCCTAAACTGCTGGACATAGGCCTCTTCCTATGTAGTTTTTAAAGCGTGTTCTCACTAAAATAATAGTGTGGAATGCTAATAAACATTTATGTAATAGATTAGTGAGTAAATTTCTGATTTTCAGTCAGTTACTCATTGTAATAGAAGCAAGCAGCGCCCCTAGCGGACGGATCACATTGTTTGTTTTTTTTGTTCATTACAGTCGGTAATAGTAATGTTAAATTGTTTGTATAGCGATTTTACCCATCTAAAAACAACAACAAAAGTGTGAGTATATTTGACGATAGTATTTAGACGACGTGAGTGTGACTTCTCCTTTTTCAACAGTATTTGGTAAATCGCCTCTATCGTGCAGACGTGGAACTACGCATAATATTATAAATGTGTATAATAAAAAACATCTACCTATCTATATTATGTATGTAGTATTAAGTTAATCATTAATCCTTATGTATTCATAACATCAATCAGCTCGGTTTAGCTTGGGGCTAGATAATGCTGTGTTAATTGTCCAGCATAACTTATTTATTTACTAGTTTATGCCCGCGGCTTCGCACGCGTTGTTGCTATGGAAACTTTTAAAGCTGATTTCTATCCCATGGGAACTGATTTATGGGGTAAAAAGTAGCCTATGTTTTATTCCGGGATTAGAATTACCTGAATGCCAAATTTCAGCCCGATCCGTTCAGTAGTTTTGGCGTGAAGAGGTAACAAACATCCATCCATCCATCCATCCAAACTTTCGCATTTATAATATTAATGTGATTTTAATGCGAAAGTTTAGAACTCAGGTTGTATGGATGGATGTTTGTTACTTACTTCTTCACGCTGAATGCTGAATTTTGCATAGATGTAAGTACCTACATAGCTCTAAGCCTGGAATCAAAAGGACGTTTTATCCCGTGAAACAGTTCCCATGGGATAGAAATACATTTTAAACGTTTCCATAGAAACAATTAACGCGTGCAAAGCCCAGAAACTAGTAAGCTGATAATAGCTTAAATTAGGTGACTTCCAATCTGAACCGTCTATCTAGGAGTTCATTACCCCAAATATGGAATTTCGAACCCTGCAATATTATGTAAGCCTTTTCTAATTAACAAACAATTCCAACAGGTACGCAGGTGCACAAAAAATCTCATTAAAAGCTTGTTTCTGGCACAAATTAAAAAGATACGTGGAACAATAAATGTACCTACGTGGAAACGAATACAAAGTACAAAACAACCCTAAAAGCATAATTTGGAGGTATGTAATTAGAGACGTAATTAGTCACAGGTTTGTGCCATTTTACGTAATGAACCGTCATCTGTGTCATTAGCCATATTCAAAGGCTTTACATGTTGGCAGGACTGAAGAAAAATATGTTGTGAAGGGAATGAAATTGTTTCGTTATATTTTATGTAAATTATATCTGACTCTAATCCCATGCGGAGTGGTAGGTGTTCTATCGCATAGTTCAAATATTTATTTACTTAGGATTGATATCACATATTAAAAAAATTAAAAAATTATCTGAGCGCCTTGTCGAAGCGACACGTGACCCGAGAGCTGGTGAATATCTGGCGCAGCGCATCAGCATATTCAGCATTGTCATACAGCGGGGCAATGCAGCCAGCGTCTTAGGGACGCTTCCGACTGGTATTGATTTGGATCAGTTGAGCTACCTCTAGATTGTTTGCAACAGTCTGCAGTTAGCTCAATTCTTTCAATGGTAAATACTAGTTCTAATTTATTTCTATTATTTGATTGGAATTTTCTATAACATAGATTAAAAACATAGATTGAGTATTAAATCCTACTATCCTACTTTAACCTACTATCCTATCCTACTAATATTAAAAATGCAAAAGTTTGTGTAACCGAAAAAAGACGCGTGCGAAGCCGCGGGCATGAGCTAGTCCACTATAATTTATAAAAATCTACGCACCTCGATTCACAATATATAGAATTGTGTTTGCAAGCGCCATCTATGTTTCAACGTCTAAGGCTTGCAGTCAACTAGCTTAGAGCAAACTTGAACCATGGTTCCGCTAAAAATCTACGAGCTGCGTGCCATCTTGTAACATGCCCCCTGGTGGTAAAGTCAGGCATTAGCTAGTTAGCATAGCATGCAACATGCCTGATGTGATGAGTAACGCCAAGAGAACCATGATCGCTCCTCGGAAGAAAGTTTCGAATTGATAAGGTTAGATGTAGATACATAGTAACATTTTCAAATACCGAAGGAATTCTTGAGTCGGAATATCTCAATATGAGTGACTCAGGTATTTTATAATCCTTATTTTTCAAGATTCAATAGTATCTGTTCAACGGCAAATACAAATTATTAATTATTGATTACCATCAGTGGTACCAGTGGTACTATCTAATGGTACCACGGTGAACGAACGTTTATTTATTGTAGTATTATAGGTATTTTTGCAATGGGAATACGTAGTAGGTACTTAGGTACGTAAATAAAAAATTAATAATATGGTAATAATAGGTAAGGTCAACCGGGGTGAAGGCGTCACAATACTTTGAACGGCATATTCATCAGACTATAACAAACATATTTTGTGTCCTTATGAGCTGTAACATACGATGCAAGTTAAGAAATTTTATCTATTTTCATATTTCAACACCATATAATAGAATTTTGAATAACTTCTATGTGTAAATGACGTTTCTATAAAATCTGGGATTTTTAGACGCTTTAACCCCAGGTGGGGCGAAAGCGTCTTTCACTAGTATTATGTAATAGGAAGAGCTTATAACAATTTGGATCAAAATAATTTATAAAAATGCTAGAGATAAAGTTCACTATTATCTCGTACGTCAAATTCTGTGCTTAGTTTAGGGTAATGAGTTGAACAAAAATAATCGGGGCTATAGCGTCTAATGTTCCTTATTTCTTGTAGACGCATTCGCCCCATCCTAGATTTCAGGGGTACCTAACATTTTTTTCGCGTAGGTTCGGGTAGATAATTATTAAGATTGGAATCAAAACAACAACTTAGAAATGACGTATAATTTATATTACGAATAAAAAAGTCTTAAAATCAGTACAAAAATACAAGAGATACAAAACTACGCGCGAGATCTTTTCTTAGAATAATGACCAGAAGGTCTTATTATTACTTACTCTGTTTTAAGAGCATGGCAATATAGTTTCTTAGAAACTTTGATGAGATTTGACATCATCTACAGCTTTTTATAAAGTTTCAAGATCGTATGTAGTCGTTGTTTTTCTTTTGTAGTGTCGCACCATATTGGAAATCCTAAAATAAAAACTCAGAATTAACGCAAAATACTGTCATATAAAATCCAAGCATAATAAATTCATCCATTCCTTGCAAACAATTGTCCTGGGCGAGAATTGGAGTCGCTTCTTACTGCGTAGGACCTTCGCTTGCAGCGCCACATCGGTCGTCAACCATACATGTATACGAGTATGTTTTTACCACTATTATCCTAAAATTAAAAGGCTTAGGACCCCTGAAAATGGGGCTAATGCGTTACAATAGACGGTATAACCCCAACAGGGTGCACGCAATAGCCCCAAAACAAATACGTAACTGGCAAATTTTAAATGGCATATTGACTGCAATTTTTGAGCTTATTACATAAAATAACTAAAACAACACGTAAAGCAATACAAAAACAAAAGTACTTACGGTAAAAATATATCGATATTCATGAATACACTGAGATTTCACTGGATGCAAGACCACGTGGTGTCACACCAAAAGAATCCAAACGAATGAGAATTTTAAGTTGGCGGATTATTTAAGAAATAGGGTTCTGTCACGACATCTACTGATGACTATTGGTAGTTTAAGTGCCAAAGACTTGAACTAGATGACGTGAGTAGTTCTAAAATACGCCTTTTCTATGATAATTGAAATAGACGCCTTAGCCCCGTAGACGACTTCACCCCGGGTGACCTTACCTACCTAGGTACTACATAAATGCGAAAGTTTGTAATATGATATGATATATTGTTAAAATCAAATATTTTAAATAACATTACATAAAAGCTGAAACCTAAAATTTAAATAGAAATTTTATATAATATGAAAATGTTTGGGTCGACAGTGTTAAAACTACTGAACGGATAAATCCGACATTTTGCAGAATAGGTAGATTAGACAATTATCTGAAATAACATTAGGTTATAAGCAGAAATAACACCTATGTCATTAAATTAAACGTAACAAAACATGCTGACCTAGAATTTGAAAAACAAAATATTATAAATAATCATAAGAGAAGTTTAAACCTAAAATCGAAATAGAAATTAGAATCATGTGCCTAAATTAGATACCTACGTAGAAAAATATAAAATGTTGTTTACATGTAAAATTTTAGGGCTATGTTATATAGGTAAATAAATTTGCCAGGAAGCTATTAGGTGGTACCTACAAAATAAAATAATATTATCAAATTGATAGTCAGTAAAAATTATTCAATCTTGCAAGTACAACTGGCACCATGACTTTCCTTTGATACTAACAGTAAATATTAGTAATTACTTCCTTTCTTTCGTTTCTGAAAAGCGAAAACGGAAAAAAGTTACTTTCTCGCGAAATTTACGGAATTTGGCAAAGAGCCAATGCTTAGATATCTATGTCTGCATTTTAGACCTTCATCTCGATTTGCGAATATTTTTCACAAAAATTATGTATTCAAAAATACAACAATAAGAAATCAAATAATATCATAAAAAAAACCCTGAGTTATCCTGAGTTTGAGGGCTACGCACTATAATAAATAGGTAACAAAACCGTTTACCAGCATCGCCTAAATATAAATTAGGTGCGCTAAATGCGTATAATGAAGTAGTTTTAAAATTACTTGATTCAAGATTTTCTTTATTATACCTAGGTACTAATTATAGCCAGGCAAGACATCAGCATCAAACAAACACCGCATCAAAGTGTATACTTACATAGATATACACGTGTGTACCTATAGTTAAATTACACGGAGGTCAAGGCCGTACGCTATATCGAGAGTAACCTCAAAGCTAAGTGCATTGACCGGAACGAATCTTGGGAACAACAAAAAGAGAAATATATAAATACCTAGTAAAGTATTTTATGTTAAGTTGTAGTAGATAATTTTCTTATAGTGTTTGAACAGCTTAAAAACAGTAACACATGATTTGGTACTTGCGCATGCTCAGTCGCGTCGTCGCGAGTCAATATCCTCCCACCCCAACGACGCCGTGACGCCTCGCATACCGGCTGGCAAAGTGGATAAGTAGGTTTTAGACGTTTTTGGAAGTAATGTTAAGTGAAGGAATTGAGAATAGGTAAGGTAGTAGAATCAAAAGTTGATCTGATTGAAAACCGGTCCGGTTAGTTTTGGCAGTATAATAAAAATCATACTATTAAAAGGATATAAACAACAAACAAAAGAAGAAAGTTGTTTAAAATAAAAAGTATAAGAGAAAAGATTAATTAAAAAACTAATAGATAGCAGGTCATTACTGAAACCGATCACCATGCGTGTTGATTCCTAATAATCAGTTGGTGTATACCTACAAATATAGAGATCATTATGAAGTCTAGTACGCTAAAATTATTTATAAATAAAACGATGATTCAAGAAAGATTAATAATCAAAGCAGAGAGAGCATGCATAAAAAAACAGCCACTCAAAAGCACAATTCTCTCAAACAAGAGTTGCCCTCTTTCGCCCGGAGGCTTCATTTAGTTGTGAATTCGTCCGCTAGAGCGGTGATCCGGTACTACCAGCTGGCTGGCTTGACAGTCAGTAACGCGCTGAGCTCCGACCGGCCGGCATCCTGCCTTTCATTCACGTGTGCAGTGTGCACTAACCTCGACCAAAAACAACCGCAACTTTTGTTCAAAGCCACTTGAACTACGACCTCAACCTTATTGTTAAAAGTGTTTTCTTTTGTGCCAGTGTGAATTTTGAATTGTGAATGTGTTTTGTTTTGTACGCATTTTTTTGTATTTGGAACTGTGCGCGAGGTGCTGTTCAATAACGTGAGTAAATTGAAGAATGTTGTTTTGTTTTATCATATAATATCCAATCATAATAAATGGTAAAGAACTGATTAAATATAGTTCGTACTACCTAAATATAGATAGAAGGATGTTAAATAGATTCTGATCGATACCTACATCTTATACATAAGGAGGGTATAACTGGTAACCCATACCGAGGTTGTTATACCTAGGTACGAGTGGTTGGATTTGGAATATACATACTATACCTACCTAAAATCGAAGATCAAAACCAACTTAGCTTAGCGAGACACTAACATTCTTTACGAGTTCTTTTCTATGTCAACCATTGTTGTGTAATTCAAATAAGAACATTAAAACGTGAAACAATAGGTAAGTCTGGTCTAATGGAATTTCGCAACGTCGAAGCAAGGCTTTCCTTTAAAATTCATAAAATCTTTTAAGTCAGCTTTCTAATCTACCATCTCGTCGTTTCGGTATATATAATTATAATTTGTAATATAATTTGTTAATCTTAGTCAACGGTCAGGTGAAACGAAAAATTCAAATGGTTTCACATTCTCAAATTTGATGCTCTATTTTTACGGCTAGCAGATACCCACAGCTATCAATTCAGCACACCAGCTTCCTTTCCACCTATAAATTTAACAACTGACAGTCAGACTGATCGTGATCGTTCCCCAACCCAATAGATTTCCGGGATACCAAAAATATCGTTCGAGTTTCCCGTAAGAAAATACGCATATGATCAAAAAGGTTTGAATATATTTATGTCCAATTTTACGCGTGGCTGAAATATTATTTACTTAGGAATAGGAGGCGAGTTATTTATGTTTTATGATGTATGGTATAAATATGGTGAAACATCCCTTACTTTGGTTGATAGGTATGTTTTATAAACGGTATTAATAATCTTAATTATTTTAAGGCTCGAAGGACCAAGTCATTTACAAATTGACATCAATAAAGTATAGCAAACCGCAAACCCAAAACATGATTCACTATAACAAACTTGGCCGTAACCCTCACGAGATCTAACTTCAGTGACCTTACATCAAAATTCTAAACATCCTACCATTAAGACTATCTTAGTAGTTCAGAAGCCATCGGTTCGTGTCCTCTGACCTGCTAAATCCGCTTATATATTGCAGTCGTTTAGCGAGCTCGCTCGTTCGACCGTGCTCTTCGCACAAAGGCCTGATTCACTAAGAAAACAGGTTTTTTTGTGCCATAATTTTACCATTTTGAAGGTATTAAGGCATTTATCCTGCAAAGATGTTCATACGAACTTCAATAGTACCTGATCTATACTACGTCACGTGGTTTGCTGTCCGAGTCGACGGATTCAAAAATGTTATCCGGCGACTGGGACCGCAGTCCCAATACCTAGTGGTCCCAGTTGACGGAAGCCTCACTGGAAATACCGCAGAAGTAAAGGACCTTATAGGTACAGTAGATAACCTAAAACGTTCATAACTAACAATGATCCTCAATTGACATAAACACTTACTACAGGAGTCGAAACCCAAAAACGTTCTCGTTGAGGGTTTACAAAAATAATACATCATTCTACAATCCAATCACCAGGATGTGTCGTCAATATAACGAGTTGGCAGCTAATAATAATGCAATAGATATATTTAACTCTAACCTCAATAAATTTCGCAAAGATATTTCGACCATACTGAGCAATAATATGTAATATAATATAAAGTTAAAACCGTATTTTCTATTTTAAATAATATGTATTAGTTTAAATATAACAGTAATTTTTAGGTACATTTTTAGGGAAATTGTTTGGTTATGTTTGCAACACTTTTCTAATCTTGTTATGTTTACATCTAGGTTTACAATCTGGTTCACTACTGTAACTATATTTTAGAGTGTATAAATTTGATTGTAAACTGCTTTGTGAACTTATTATAATAAATAAATAAATAAATAAATGATTATTTAGGAATATTTAATGAAGATTTATTAGGTATAATGTTGATGCTTAGGTGCCTCCTATAAACTCAAGTCGGGCTCGAATTACTTGAAATCTTCAAGTCTGAATACGTTCCTTCTGGTAAAGCGTATGCCAAAGCATACATTTTCACTTACCCAAATGATATTGGGTCACACGTTTTTGGTCAAGTGTTTGAGTCAAGCGAAAATCTTTTGACATGATCCTAAACTTCTATCAAAAGCCGAAATAAACTGACGCTATAAATCATTGTGATCGATGATTTTTAGAAGCCAGCTTATGTTCTGACTTCACCCGAAGAGTTTTAAAACTACAGTGGAGTACTGTTCAATATCGCAGCATAAGGCAAATTCTCGATCGTCTTATATTGGATTCGGAGATAGACTATTATTATATTACAGATTGTTACAAACATTTAAGAGTTTGTATAATTTACCAATAATTTGCAGTCCTGTGACTGTTACTGGTTATTTAAATCAAATTACAATAAAAACGACTGAATTCATGCATTGTTACGATTGATTGTAGACAATATTGACAATGTATGTTATCAACAAATTAAAATAAAAACATAATTTATTTGGTTAAGTACCTATACCAGAAACAAATTTCCCTTCGTCTTTCTTTTCGTTTCATATTTCGTAAAAATAATGATTATCGCCTTCTCCAAGCGTTAATTTCTGCTAACCGGCTTCTTTGAAAGCAACTTTATTTTAACTGTACAACAATAGCCAGCACTGCAGCGTTTAATATCAAACTTTTCAAATTTATTGGGTGTTTGTTGCTGATACTAAGTACTCTTTGAAACTCTGAAGTACTAAGAAACTCTGAAGATTTGAAAAGGCTAAAAGAAAATAATTTGAACAAAAATTTCCAAAACAGATATGACGTAAAAGTTTTTAAAAAATAATTCCATCTTAATGACGCTTTTCTAATGATCAAGATTAAAGCTTATAAAACTAACAAGCCTGTCCGAATGTTCCTTGGTAGATAATTGCCCGAATAATTATGATTACCCAATCAAAAACCAATTCTAAAAGATACCTTAAATATAATTTTATACATAAAGATCAAATGAAACTGTCCACGTTTTAATAATCTAGTTTATTTTCATGCTAGTTTCTGTATTCTGATTATTTGTGGGATAAAACGTCTTAGAGCTATATCTATGCAAAATTTCCGTTCAGTATTGTGGCGCCAAGAGGTAACAAACATCCATCAAATTTTTTGCACAAATATTAAAGTGTGATTTTATTTATGTACCTATGTGCATTTGTACAGCGATGGTCTATTGTCCATTAAGTTTCAAGAAGCAACGTATTGAGACAATCTGCTAATCGAGTTACATACGTCACTACATCTCTCAGGTCATTCATCGTCTGGGAAACACCACTTTGCTCAATAAAGTGACTCGTGCATGAGTCATTTCATTTCCATGCGCAGTGATTTCGTTTGTTAAAGGTCCTTGACCTAATTTGTGTGAATTATCATTATCACCAATCATCCTGTTCGTCTATAAAGTAAATGAGCTCTTTAAGAGCTTCTCTATTTTTGTTATCTACAAGGAAGTATTATTTTTATTGACAAAGAAAATTACAATCCAATAATAGAAACAAATTAGAACTAGTATTTACAATAGAAACAATTGAGCTAACTGCAGACTGTTATACAGGTAGCTCAACTGATTCATATCAACATCAGTCGGAAGCGTCCCCAAGACGCTGGCTGCATTGCCCCGATGTATGGCAATGCTGATGCGCTGCGCTAGATACTCACCAGCTCTCGGGTCACGCAACGAGGAAGTTGTTGGACATTGTTATAATATTCTCACTTCTCTAGCTGAATTTTAAACAGTGTGTCTTGACTTGGTGTTATGTTTACATAGGTATTTTGCAAGTCGTACATCCTTTAATGCCATTGTTGTTTTGTGTTAAAAATTAAATATCCTCCGATGCGGTACCTACTTAAATTAATATCCTCTGCAAGCGTCCTGAAATTCAGTATTATCTCAATGAATATCACCCAATTTTCTTTCAATATCGTCCACAAAATCAGAAGCTACCTAACTGCCTACTAACCAAAAACCAGTAATAAAAATTTCATGAGCTACCCTGTTATCTACTACTTGAGATTCTGGCCTGGGCTTAGCCTTCCTATCGAAATATAAAATGTACATTTTGATCTTAACGCCGCCTCCGCTTTAGTGAAACTTGTTTTCGTATTTACGACTTTTTGCACCCACCGTTTCATTGGGTTGGGTATGCTATTATACCCTTTTGCATTCAAATTGACAATAGACTTTTATGTTTGTTTTAAATTAATTTGTTATAGTCGCTCTTGACGACTCTAGGTATAATTATTTAGGAATACAACAATAAACGATTTTAATTTTCAGTCCGCAAAAATTTTACATATTGATAGTTCATCTTCTTCTTAGTCGGTCACTCTTGGCACTCTTGGATGATGTCTGATGTAGGATATTGAATGAAGGTAGATTCATTACGAACATTATCTAATATTCGTGTGAGATTCCGTACATTCATACTTATAATTTAGTACACCGTTCCAACAACGCTTCATAAAATAAAATTGCAGACATAAAATTCATTTTCCATTGGGTTCGGTTAGATGTGGACTAAAAAACGTAAAGTTCAAAGTTGGTTGCGATAAAAACTAGTAGACTGGGACTTGTGCTAACCTAATTGTAGTAAAAACCACACGAGTTTTTAAATGCATTGCCACTTTGGGACGCGTTTGCTTTAGCATTTTATGTTACAGCACGGCTAGTTTGAATTCTGTCTTTTATTTAATTTTCGTTCATTGATTTTGTTGTTTTGTTATTTAACCCTTAACCACCTGACGTCAGTCACAGAGACTCTGGCGATTTTATTTTTCAAATTATTCTGCTGCTATGCACGCGGTGCAACCGTGCGTTCATGTACTTTGCGCCCTCTCTTGTCAGTACGCGCCACGCGTTCGGCGGCTCCAGACGTACGCGCATTTGTGAATTACAGGTAATTAGATTTCGCGTGCGGTCCGAGTGACCGACGTCAGGTGGTTACGTTAATTTTACTATTTGCTATTTATTTTTTTGTAGGCCTATTATGTCGGATCCAAACATATTACGATGGCTAGAGGAAACAGATTCAGACTCCGAAAACCATCTCAATGCTCCAGAACTTCCGAATGAAGATTGCAGTGACGTAGAAGATGTTCCAGAAGATCACATCATTGATGGCGAGTGTCAGTCAGATTCAGAAGTGGAAGGTGACGAGTCTGAGTTTAACCTATTGAAGACAACATCGTACCACCGATGATGGAAGAATCATCTTCTGCAATATGTGTTTTGCATGCAAAATTCCGATTTGCATTGAATGCAGCCAAAAAATGTGCCGTGATTGTCGTCGCAATTTGTAAAACTTTGAAGGTTGTGATTTTATAATAATTGAGCCTTGATCATACCAAAAATGATTTTAAGTTTAAGATTATATACCGAACTAATAGTAAATAAGTAAAAATATTATGTCGAACTTAGGGTAATTAACCAGGTCTCTGATTTTCAAAGTTCCTGATTTTCTTCTAAAATTTTGTATTTTTATATTAAGTTTTGATTTTAGATAAATAAATAAAGACTTTTGCGTAGTTTAAAAACTTATTATTAATAAGATTATAATGATAAAACAGGTGCGACTTTCATTTAAAATAATATTTCAATAATATATAAATAAACATGGTAACTACGCAAGCAGTCTCTATGACCGACGTCAGGTGGTAGTGTTACTGAAATACACGTCAGGTGGCTAAGGGTTAACTTGAAACAAACGTAGGTACTACGACGTATAAAACTAGTAGTTCTACGAACAGTAGACGTCGCGAACACTAACTTTTTTCAACAATTAATTTACATAATACTTAATGTACTAAAGTAATTTTATTTAAAACAGGTGAGGTAGGTAAGGTGCACTTGGAAAGGTAGGTAGGTATTACAGATCACTTCACTTGCGATACGATTGTTGTCGGAATTTTTGAACGAAATGTTGCACAAACACATCAACCATTAGACCAATTGTCCATACAAAGTACCTAAGTTACGTTCCTCAGCAAAGCTCGAAATTTTGTACTTACCTAGTATCAATAGATGGCATTTATCCATCAGCCCGAAGTTTTTGTTATTTTATTATTTAACCGACGACGACGGTGTATGCGGCCGCGCTATTTCATATAATTCTCGAAGTGTTACAAAGATGTTCTAATAGGTGGCGCTGTACTGTAAATGCTCTCTTGCATATTACTGCATTTTGCGAAGCTATTCTGCTCGTCATGCCGAAAATCCTCATCAGATCTTTACCAAATTTTTATAAGAACAGTATAAAATTATTACCTTTCAATTAAAAGTACAATCATCAAAATCAGATCTCTTAAAGCGGAGATATTCTAAATCCGCCTTTTTGCCTTATTGTGGAAGAAGTACGCCTTTAATCAAAAAATCCCGACGACAATAAAATTCTATAAAATCATAGAATCTGTACACAAAGTTTCATACCGATCGGTTGTAAAATACGACCTGTAGAGGAGTACGGACATACTGACAAAAACGCCATTTTGGCCAGACCTGAAACGAAGACTTTCGTTCACTAACGTTCACGACGTCAATTGTCAATATTTTTGTTATTTTTATCAGGGACGGGGTTTGGGTAAGAGTGGAGAGAGGCGGGGTAAGAGTTGAGCTAAGTCCAAAAATATCCAGACACAAATTCTCCTCTTATAGGTATATATCAAAAAAAAGTTTCGTTGCGACAAATAAGTATGAAATGTTTTTAAATTCCAAAGCTTAAAAGATGCCATTGGAATGTGATCATGTGGCAGATTAGGTCGTCAAAATTGTAGAAGACATCAATATAAAAGGTAACTTTGCAGGATATAAAGAGAACGTAATAAAACATACCAACCTATTATAAATCACCGCACCACCGGTACCACCTGCCTCTGTGTCGCAAAAGATTCATAATGTTTTCTTATCTTCGTGTAATATTTTCTTCTTACTCCGCAGCGTTACTTTAGAAATTTATTTAAAAGACATCGTTAGACCCTACGTTTTTTTTATACTCAAAGTTAAAACGAACAAGTACGGGTCGCCTCGCATACGGAGGGTTCCGTACCATCGTACAAAACTTTCGCAAAAGAAAAGAAACCCATAAAAAAGGATTTTTTTTATGAAACGAAAAAAGCATAAACCCAACATGACGTCACTCATCCGAGTACTGACCGCACCCGACGTTGCTTAACTTCGGTGATCGGTACTCAACGTGGTTGTGAACGTTGGCCCTCATAATTTATATTATACTATACCTACATTATATTATAATTTATTTAATTTTTTGTGCATAGGCATGCGGCGGCAGTAGTAATAGGGTCCTGTTTTCACTCTTTGGTTACGGAACCCTAAAAAGAGGTACCACTCTTCACCGCTATTCCCTTTTTCTTTACAAAACAACTTTTATTCAGAATCATTTCAACAAAACCTCTCGAACGAAGCAAGCTCAATGCCTCGCAATTTATTTTACGATATCTGCTCACCAATAGATAAGTTCTACCAACATATAACAATATCCATTACATTCGCAAACGAGTAAGATACAAACTCAAAGCATCGACGATTTTAAATTCAAATCGAGAGTATTACCGCTATTTAATATTGACTATAAAGGCCCGAGTAAGCGATGCCAGCCAGCGCTTGCGAATCTTGCGAACTAAGCGAGTCCTGCATTCCATGACTTAGCGTCAGTAGATACCTACTAATTTTGTCGTGTAAATATTTTGATATTTTAGACGGCAGTGGAATTTTCAGCTTGGAGAATTCACTTGACTCGTGCTGTTTATTTATTTACCGTGCGTTCTCTCTGTGTTTTCACTGCATTTAGCTTGGTATGTTATCTTGTCACACAGACATTTTCTGTACTTTAATCTTGTAGTTTATTCTAGTGTTTTTTATTTTATTGTGGAAGCGTTGGCTCTTGACATACCTAGGTTCAAAACACTTAACATAATCATTTTGTAAAATTATTGTTGTATCAAATAAATAACTTAAATTTTTTATTGCTCATCTTTGCTAGAGCAGACTTTCTATGTTTTTTGTCTTGCGCCACTTAATTTTTAATTCTTTAGTGCACTAAGTAAAACGTCCGTATAAAACATAAAACTAGAAAAGGAATGGCAGAGTCCAGCTTAACCCTAAAAAGAGTTTTCCAGAAAACCTTATTGGGAGAGAGAGAGACAGCGTTATGTGGGTACGTATGCATAATTTTCTTAGAGAAAAAGATGGCGTATTCCTTATCTAGATAATTAATAAACTCCTACATTACTATGACACTTGTCTAAGATACATATTTCAATGTACAAAATACGATACTTAAGTTTCTAATACACAAATACAATAATTACAAATGTATAATAAAATAAATCCATAAAATACAACAGCGTCATGAATATAGGTAGTGTTCATTGACTTTACGCTTGAAGGTGAAGAGTAAAGGGCTAGCACGAATATTGTGGGGGAGAGAATTCCACAACCTAATCGAGTCGGCAGTAAAGGAGCCACCATATGGGCTGGACGAGTAATAAATAAATAATAAATAACGCTGGACAATTCACACAGCATTATCTAGCCCCAAGGTAAGCAAAGCTTGTGTTATGGGTACTAGATAACCAGAGATCGGAGTAGGTAGAACGATTTTACGTACTTGCATCATGGTTTTATAGCATGGATATGGCTTTTTTTCCGGGAGGTTCCGATTTTTACCGGATTCAGTTAAATATTATAATTCAAGTAGTAATTTAGTAACTACTACATTCGAAACTTATCGGAAGCGATTGTCAAACGTTTATAGGTTAATTGATTTTTATTAAACTGTCGACTAATGATTTTTTGTATTTTTTTTGTTTCCGCCGTATGCGATTCCATAAAATTAATCCAATTGATTTGAAGCTTAGTGAGTTGCTGTGTGCAAATTTGTGACGTTTTCTAAGCATTTAATCGCGAGACACGTTTCCTATGAGAAAATGTCTGCCAAGTCTATTTCTTTTGACGTCTAAAATCAATTTATAGATGGAATTAGATCGTTCTACATCTACTGACGTCAACGGAGATAATTTAAAATATGAAACTATATCATTTGCCTCATTTTTGGGGTTCCGTACCTCAAAAGGAAAAAAGGAACCCTTATAGGATCACTTTGTTGTCCGTCTGTCCGTCTATCAACCCTCTTTTCTCAGGAACGCGTGGAGGTATCGAGTTGAAATAAACATCAAATACTCAAGTCCATAACCCCTTGAAGCGGCAATATAAATTAAACTTCTAAGTCAACGCACTCAAATGTTACAGCTGTTTATGTCCGAAAATTTTGATATTTCCACGGAATCACATTCACCCAAAACCTATAGGATACTTCCCGTAGACCTAGAATCATGAAATTTGGTGAGCAGCAAGGTCTTATAGCACAGGTAAAGGGAGAAATCCGAAAAATATAAATTTGTGATTTATTCACTAAAACAATGACTTTTAATGCTCGCCATGGACCATAACCTATAGGGTACTTCCCGTTGACGTAGAATCATAAAATTTGGCAAGAAGCAAGGTCTTAGGCTGTCTGTCCATTGATGCGGAGCGAGGCAGCGGAGCGGAGATTTTAAGCAATTCCATTGGTCCACTGAAACAGATATTAGATTTTAAGCTATTCCATTGGTTAATATTGCATAAAACTCCGCTCCACTGCCTCGCTCCGCATCAATGGACAGGCAGCCTTATAGCCCAAATAACAATAATAATTTAAAAACCGTACATTTCTAGTTTGTTAACAAAAAAAAAACCATTTTTGATCCCCTCCCTCGACCAAAATATACATGGTAAGTACCTATTTCATGTTGACCTGGAATCATAATATTTGGCAAGAAACAAAGTCTTACAATTAAACGGAACCCTTAGAGCGCGAGTCCGACTCGCACTTGATGTTTTATTTTCAATCTTTTGACTATATTCTCTGAGTGTGTCAAAATCAGGGTTTTTGAAATTGATACCAATCGCTCGTCCAGCGGCGCGTCGGGCCGACAATATAGCATCCATCGCGAAAGGGACGTGGATGAGACAAGCACAAGACTGTGGACATTGAAATGCATGTGGTCGTTTTTGTATTAGTATTAAGTAGTAGTAGAAGCAAATAAATTATTTATCTATCTATGTATCATTGACACATGCGGAGGCCCATACCCAGCAGTGGGTGAAGTTAGGCCGCGGATGATGATGATGATGATGATATTGATACGTTTCTCACTTTACGCCGCCACGTAACAACTATGAAATTACGGAAAAAATGGTTTGATAATTATAAAATGCCGGAGTTCTGGAGGCATATCCATACTAACTTAGCATTTGAGGTCATTGGTCCCAAATCGTTCTACCTACTCCGATCTCTGTAGATAACTGATATACATAATAATATACGAGTACATAGATTTATATTTTTTTATTAAACATAGAAAACGACCTAACCCTGAACAAATATCTGCAGATCGTACAAATATTTGTCCAGAGGCGGGAATTGAACCCGCAACCTCCTGCGTCGCAGGCGGACCTTCGCCCACCGCGCCACAGAGGTCGTCAACGGTAGGTAGTGTTCTTTGACTTTACGCTTGAAGGTGAAGAGTAAGGGGCTAGCAAGAATATTGTGGGGGAGAGAATTCCACAACCTGATCGAGTCGACAGTAAGTGGTAAGTGCGTTAATCCATCATGTTTACTAGAGGTACTATACTTGCCCACTAGTCTCGTGTATTTCCACCATTATTATTACTAACTGTAACTGGAACGTATTGGTAACGAGTTGCACCGGGTTTGCGTCTTGATTTATTGTACGCTATCATTTTATCCGTTTGCTGTATAGTGTAGTCATTCCGAGCAGTAATAATTGATCATAGCTTCTATACCTACTGTAGGCAGGTAACTATTATAGATAAGAATGGTGGGTGAGGATTTAAATTAAAACTGCGTAGTATGAAATATAAACTTTGTTTGTAAACAAAAACTAGTGATTTGCCATATTTTGAAGAAATCGTCGGTAAGATTAGTAAAATTTAACGGGTATTTATCGCGTTCATTTACCATTTTTAATAGTACCTACCTACTAAATGTGTTCAGATCGCGTAATTTTACGATAAGATTAAAATTATAAAAATCCGCTATTTATAATCGAAAATCTGCCTTATATTTACACTACGAGTCAGTCGTAGTCGGCTGAAAACAGCCAAAACAACAAAAACGAAAACCAAAATTCTTGTGAAAATACATTATGCGCCATATTATTAGCACAAACTTCCAAGGTATGACCAACTTTAAGTATTCTCGGGGAAAATTTTATATGCAAACATTCGCGAATTTCGTTAAAATCACAAGTTCTAAGGTTTGCTTGTGGCAGGGAGTGCCTGGAACCGTACCGGTGATATCTCGTGTCGGTACATTGATTCAGTCAGACTTCAAAAGCTGCCGAACAATGGGATTGAAGTTTTATATCGGAACTGCATCGATGCGATAAGTGGTCTTATATACTTTGATTTTATACGTAGATGTTGGGTATCTTTGTTGGGTTTCATTCCATTTTGAACCGCTAAGTAGAACCTTCCACTTAAACCTTCTATTTCGTGATGAGTAGTTTTTATACAATTACAATTATCTTGCAACGTCTTTCTATCAGGCAAAGGTTAAACCAGTTTTTTTTATGTAAAAATCGCGCATCCACATATTAAAGACACGGATCCACAATCTATTTTTAAAATAAATTCCAAAACTCTTTAGGGTAGGGTCTACGTCGAATAAACGATCGTTTACTCTGTAGGGTAGGGTCTACGTCGAATAAACGATCGTTTACTCTGTAGGGTAGGGTCTACGTCGAATAAACGATCGTTTATTCGACGTAGACCCTACCCTACAGAGTTTTGGAATTTATTTTAAAAATAGATTGTGGATCCGTGTCTTTAATATGTGGATGCGCGATTTTTACATAAAAAAAACGGGTAGAGGTAGGTGCATGCGTTTCGACCGAGTACATGATCCCAACTGATCTTCCTGTTCAAGCGAGAGTGAATGGGATCGTTGAATGATATAATTAATCAATGAATGAATACAAGAGGGACCCTACTAATCTACTTATAATAATCGATGTTTAATATTAATATATACGATAAATAATACATTATGCCTAGTTGAAGTGCACCCTAAAACTCGCATTTAAGAAGATACCCAAATTCAGTAATACATAATTGCTTTGCTATCATCATTACATATGGTGGCTTTTCTCCGCAGAAGCCATTTCAGTTCCTCCATCATTTGTTTGATTTGCAGACTGGGAAATGAACTATTCATTCTAAAGACTTATTTATATAAGAATTATTGCACCCAAAGGACCCTTTGCTTTGCTTTGATGTTGAAAGCAGTTATGGAATGAAATTTGCTTTCTAGTTACGTTACTGTTTATATTTGTGGAGGGAATAGGTTACTTTATTTGCAAAACCTAGTATAGGTTGATACGTCAACTTAGCCTTATGTCTCAGCCTGTTAGTAAGGTATTTAATTTATTTTCTTATGCCAAATCTCATATTATGCATTGGCCGATCAACAAATAGATAAAATAAGGAATGAAAAAGGGGAAGGCTTTGCCCTTTACTGGGATAATGCGGGCCAAAAAATGTTGAGAAACCCACTACGCATAACATAGGTAAGGTACCTACGCTCCTCGTACCTTTTATTAATGCTAGTGAAGACTTTCTATCTGCTGTGTGGTGCCGGCTTAGAATTTGCACCACCCCAACTCTTCCCGCCGGAGTTGTAAGAGGCGACTAAGGGATATCCACCGGGGACATGCACCAGCGGCCCCTGCAGAACAATTCTACCACCGAACTGCGATCCCCAACTCGCATGCCCAGCGTGGGGATTATGGGTATTATGCATGAGATAAAAGCCAACAAGGCGCTTATCAGGGGGCGGCCTTCGTCCAGCAGTGGACCAATGCAGGCTGTTGAGGTTGACGTTGAGGCTTTCTATGTAGGTATAATTGTTTGTCTGCCGTTTTGTGGACCTCATAACTTCTTTTATTTAATAGAGAACAAAAATCGAAATTATTCACACACTACAGTGTAGATACGGAGGTACGAGTGAAATAATGGACCTTCGTTTTGGCTACTGACCACTCGGGAACCACAAAACGGTTGGTCGTAGAGTGTGATTTATCAATGTGTGTCGATTTGTCATGCCGATAGTGCTGGTTGGTAGATCGAATGTATTTCTATGTATTTCTATTATACGACCTCTGTGGCGCAGCGGGCGAAGGTCTGCCTGCGACGCAGGAGGTTGCGGGTTCGATTCCTGCCTGGGAATAAATCGTCGCCGTAGAGCGAAAAGTCACTAACTCGCTATTTGGGCCAAATCGAGTTAGATGTGCCATCAAAATCCCCGATTTTTTCTGCATTTTTCAGCCTGACAACCGTATCCCTAGCTATCACGGTTTTCATTTTAGGTTGTGCAAAAAATTCACTAACTCTACATTTGGCTTACAGCATTTTAGTCGAAAACCAACTAAGTAGGCTTAGATACTTTTTTCCTACTTGAAAGAATTGCAAAATATAAACCTAAGTCGGGTTGGTTACTTTCTTTTCTAAAATAATAACTTGTTGCTAGGACCCAGTCTAGTCGAGAAATAACTAAATATACTTGATTAGTTATGTGGTAGCAGGTTTGATACACCACTTGAAAGCGAAAACTAACCAAGTCGACTTAGTGTCTTCTAGATCGCTATTTGCGATAATTGTACTTCATAATTTTAAAGCAAGAAATCATTTAACATGATAAGTTAGTTTTCGCCCCAACATTTTGACTACAAAGTTTGGTTTTGAATGATAGCTAGTGTTTTGTTGATTTATTAAAGCCAAACTTTCGTACGTCTGTGTTAGGATAGACAATTAAACGTGCAATTTAGTTACTTTTACGCTCTTGATTTTGCTTACTCGGTGGCTAGTGACTTATATAAGGCCCTAGCCACCTGTCCAAAACGTCTTCGCTGGTTCATCAACATCGTTAGTCTACTGCTGGACATAGGCCTTCCCTTAATGAGCGCCATAGCACCGTGTCTTCAGTTTGCCGCGTCCGACATCTGACTGCAGTCTTTGGCAGGCCGTCTCCACCTGGGTGTAGGGCGTCCTACACTATGTTTGCCGAGTCCCGGTCTCCTCTCAAGAACACGGTTGTTGGTTTTTGCGAGACATGGCCGGCACGCTACCACTTTAGCATGCTTATTCTAAGAGCTATGTCGATAACTTTGATTCTCTGTCGGATGTATTCGTTACGAGTCCTATCCCTTAGAACAGCTCCGAGCATTACTCTTTTCATAGCTCGTTGATCGACTTTGAACTGGTGGATCAGCCCTAAGGTGAGTGTCCACGTCTCAGCTCCGTAGGTCATGACGGGTAAGACGCACTGATTGAAAACATTCGTTTTCAAGCATTGCAGTATGGATGAATCTTTTTTTCTTTATTTATTTTAAAGGAGTTTTGTCAACATTACCATGTCACTCCCGTAAAGAATGGATGACTCGGCGAGGACTCAGCGTAGTTCGCTGTGTGGTGCCGGCTTAGAATTTGCACCACCCCAACTCTTCCCGCGGGTGTCGTAAGAGGCGACTAAGGGATATCCACCGGGGGCGGGCAGCAGCGCCCCCGCAGAACAATTCTTCCACCGAACTGCGATCCCCAACCCGCATGCCCAGAATGGGGATTATGGACATAACCCTCCATGTGATAAAAACCAATAAGGCGCTTATCAGGGGGAGGCCTGCGTCCAGTAGTGGACCACTACAGGCTGTTGTTGCCTTCTCAAGTAGTCCAGCAGTTTAAATAATTTAAAGGAATGTTTCCTTTCAGTAAAACTTGAATATTTCGGGTAACTGCCCTCCGTCCAGGTAATGTTCGTTTGTACCACACTGAAATGTATTTCAGAGGCCAAGAAAAAAAAACCCGTTGATATGCGTTCGTCGTCTGAACTGGACCATTCCCCGTTATCTTCATTCATTGTACGAGTACTCTCTACTTTACAGCTACACACAAAGATGTTGCAGAAAAGCTGCTGGTGCCCGATGCCACTATAAGGCCGTATTGTGAAAGCTTACTCAGTCATCGGTCTATGTTTGAGAAGCGATTATGCCATGGAAAAGCGATAATCATGATCAAGAAATACGACATTCACAATGTTAAGACTCACTGGACCAGAATGCTATCATTAATCATTTTAATAGGATTTCAATATTTAAAATCTTAACAATACGTCGAAAACATTAATTTACTTATAACTTGTTGTGAATGCGTTTTTTTTTTGACGTGACAACGTCTTATAAATTGGTTTGCCGGGTGACACTTCAAGAAACTGCGTTACGCTCCGCGTGAGCGGAGCGTAACGCAGTTTCTTCAGTTACCACTCAAAGTCGTTGTCACGTAAAACTTCGGGCGAAAGTTTACCGACTTTACAGGCAACCAATTTTTATTTTTCAAGGAATTATGACAACTGCATTTGATTATTTATCATTTTCTTATTGATTACCTGATTCGAGAAATAGAAATTATATAAAATTAAGCAGATAAGAGCGTTAGAAAAATTACTTAAACACTAAATAAACTTATCCAAACACGGGTGAAAAGTCAGTTGGTGACTTTTAACAAATCATTGTCTCACAAAGTTAGTACAAGATTTGAGAGCGAAAAGTAACTAAGTCAGTTTTTTTTTCATTTTCCCTGAAAATATCAGTCATTCATTGACTGTAGTGAATTGACCTTAAGAGCTTTTATATTTCCTAACATATGAGACCATAAAATTAGAAATATCCCATACCGAAAAAAAGTTATGATTTTATTTTGTTTTTCAAAACTTTAAACCTTCATAACTCAAAACACCAAATGACCTACTTAGTGACTTTTCGCTCTACGGCGACGAAATGTTTGTACGTTCTGCAGACATTTGTCCAGGGCGTTCTAGGTGTTTTCTATGTACTTATATTAAAAAATATCTATGTATGTAGTGAATTGTATTAAGTATATCAGTTATAGATAGATAGATAGAAAACACTTTATTATACCACACAAATACAGGAAACAATACAGAGAAAAGCTTAGAAAAAAAATGAAGTATAAAGGGCGGCCTTATCGCTGAAAGCGATCTCTTCCAGGCAACCTTGGGATGACTGGAAATTAAAGAACAAAAAAGACGGTGGCACTGAATAAATATATAGATATGTACCTATTTAAAGAAAACGAAACAAATACTTACACTACATACCTACAAAGATTAATAATAAACTTACATAAACATAAAATAAGGTTGTCTAACTCTTTACAAGGATATATAATGCTGATGAAGCAGTTTTTTGAAGATAGGAAGTGATATTGCACGTCTGATGCCCAGAGGGAGATCATTCCATAGACGGGTAGCTTGTACAGTGAAAGATTTGTTATATCTATCTATGTATGTAGTGTATTGTATTAAGACAAGTATATCAGTTATCTAGTACCCCTAACACAAGCTCTGTTTAGCTTGGGGCTAGATAATGCTGTGTGATTGTCCAGCATTATTTATTTTTATTTATTTATTTATAATAGACCACTAGATTCTGCCCGCGGCTTCGCACACGTTTTTCCATGATAAACAGTAAAAAGCCTATAACATGTTAAACCAGGTCTGGAACTAAATCCACGCAAATTTCAGCTAGATCTGTTCAGTAGTTTTGACATGAAGAGGTAACAAACATCCAAACATTTTGTGGGTAGTGATATCACTAAGACAATTTACATAAATGGACATAATTTTTTATTGTTATCGTAAGTGATACGATCCGAATACGATCATCGTTTTGTTGTAGTGGTAATGTCCAACAAACGATTTGAAACACAATCATTTCACCGGCTTGTTGGAAATCTACTAGGAAATCATTCATTTCTACACACGCAACGGCATTTTTTCAATTGAAAGTGATTCGATGAAACACGATAGGGCTTACATACCTACGCACTCAACATTTTTACCAGTAAAATGAGCATTATTACAATCATGCATTTTAACCAAAACTTCAACACACGCACGTTTGCGTTTTCATCGTTCAGTGTTTTTAGTGGCTCACTTACAGGTCCTAGAATTAAATTAAGTATCTTTTTTTAGACGATCACTTTCAATTTGAGTTTCATTTCATTTGCATAATATACATAGGTTTAAGTACCAATGTATATTATGCAAATGAAATGGCACAAGGCAAGTCTGCCCTGTTGACAATAAAGAATAGGAGTATGTCAATAAACTTCTCTCTCACTATCTCTCTCACTTATTTAATTAACGCTACACCATCATCATCTTCCAGTCTTTATCAGAATCTGGTTACTTGAATACAATATGAATCTAGGATTTTTTTGCAACTAGTATTTACAATTGAAACAACTGAGCTAACTGTAGACTGTTGCGAACAATCTACAGGTAGCACAACTGATCCATATCAACCAGTCGGAAGCGTCCCCACGACGCTGGCTGTATTGCCCCGCTGTATGGCAAGTGGCAATGCTGATGCGCTGTGCCAGATACTCACGAGCTCTCGGGTCACGCGTCGCTTCGACCACACGCTCAGATAATTTTTGAAAAACCCGAAGAGCCTCGGTACCCTACGGACCTAGAGTCTCGACTCCAAGGGGAGCAAATCTGTAGGCTCTGTCAAGACCTGCATATTTACGCCTCTTGAGGTCTTCGGCCAAATCTGCCACCGCACCCGCCCTCACGGATGTCCTCGGAAGATGGGAAGGCGCAAGTGTGTCGACGCATGTAGCGTCCCACACAATGGGCCCCCCAACTCCCACGGGACTAGTGTCATACCGTCGGGCCTCTTACCATCGTCACGCAACAGACCATTCGGTTCGAGAATCTAGGAAATTTAAAACATAATTTTCAAGCTAACTGACAGGTGTTACGCGGCTTCAGAAGAGTGACGGAACCGTGGTCCCACCGCGATGTCCCACTGGTGGCTGGACAAAACTTTCTCCTAACGAAGCCCGTCCAACCCCCGCGAACCGGGGGGGGGGTTCGTGGCGACTCTGTGACTGAAAGGGTGTGTATATATATAATTGCACCCAGAGCAATATGTTGAACGGTCAAGTGTGTGTTTGGTGAGACCACGAAAAAGTTTTGTCCCACCAGTGGGACATCGCAGTGGGACCACGGTTCCGGAGTGTTCAGAAGTAATGCAGGGGGGTTCCCAGCATAACACAATGCAGGTTAGAATCCGATTTTTTTTTATCGGCGTAATGTCCCATTCGCAGCGAGCATGAAACGTAAAAAATCCGTCTCTTTGCTCGTTGTAGCGCCTTCTTTCCCCGTACTGACTGCACGAACGCTCGCTGTGTAACATGTTACATGACGCCCCGTAACACCAGTCAGTACCCAGCTTTTTTATTTTTTATAATTTTTTTAAAATCCATTGTACAGTTTATGATACTTAACATAGGCTTTATTTTAATGCAAATAAAATAGTTTTATTTTCTTTCCTTTATGCAAAACTAGCTGCCGCCCGCGGCTTCGCACGCACTGTTTCTATGGAAACGTTAAAAGGTGATTTCTATCCCATGGGAACTGATTTATGGGATAAAAAGCCTATGTTTGATTCCAGAATTATAATTAACTGTATACAAAATTTCAGCCCGATCTTCAGTAGTTTTGGCGTGAAGAGGTAACAAACATCCATCCATCCATCTATCCAAACTTTCGCATTTATAATATTAGTGTGATAGCGAAGTTGCTCTTGGTGGCCACCGAACTCTGTTTTTCGCTTCTCTGTATAAATTATACGAAACTAAACTATTTCAGAGGGATTAAAAAAAGCTTAGGATAGGTATCACAAACTGTACATGGGATATTTGAAAATTCTTGTGGTTAACGTAATTATAAGTAAAAATAAGTGGCGGCGCTAGTGTGCGGCATACAACCGCTTTAAGGCGAATATATACCCCGATAGTAGCGCCACTACATATTTTATTTTATAATTACGTTATACAAAGGAATTATCAAAAAAACGGACCCCGCGTAGACGATATCTATCATAAGCTTTTTTTAAATGTATCTGTAATAGATTTGTTTTGTGTTATTCAATTAAAAACCTTGTTTGGAGAGCTTGTTGGCCACCAATAGGAACTAAACTCTTGAAACAAGTATCTGCCTAAATAATACAGTACAAAACTATTACAGATACTACTTTTACTTTTAAAAAAAGCTTATGATAGATCGTCGTATCCTACGAATAAGGTTACAGTCGCCAATGTGACCTTTTATTTTTATTGTATTTTTGGAATCTCCATTATCATTTGCATCATACCAGTTCGAAAAAAGTAAATAAATAATGAATACAAAAAAGTTATTAAGGTTTAAAAATTTGGTTACAAATGCACTGATGCATTTAGCCCGACGAATAAGGTAACGAACAGCTTTGGCACTTTTTTTCATGTACGAAACGCAACCGACATGGGCATTTCCCGGCGAATATGGTTACACACTCCACAATAATCGTGTACCGCGGGCGAAAAGGCGCGCGGGCGCGGGTGACCGCTGTGTGTCGACTCCGAGCGAGGGGAAAACAGTGCAGTAGAGTATGAGGCGGGCACATAAATTAGTGATTGATTAGTGACTGATTGCAAAACAAAAAAATTATAAAAAATATTTTATTGGTATAGTAGTTTTCGTTAACTAAGAGAAACTCCCTTAGGGTTTTTGAATGCTTGATTCAAATAAATAATTGAAACTTATACGTTATAATTCCTTTTATTTAACAAGGTATTTCAGCATAAACTTGAAACTGTTTATTATACAGGCTATCATCACAAATTATTAAGTCAATTGTTCCGTGATCATGGCGCATGAAACTGTGTCGAAATATTGGAAAATCATGGTAAATATCCCGTTTTAAATGACTTTAAGATAATTCAGTGCAGTTACTAATAGATTTTTTATTTGCCCTTAAACATTTGCATTACATTCGTTGCGTGCATTCTTGCGAATGAGAATGCGAGTATTAAATCTCGCGAATGTTCGCGAATGTGAGTATTCGTTACATCTCTCTTATGGATAAATGGGTATATCTATTAGATTATTGTCATAATATAGATTGATATTAGAGCCTCTGTTTAAAACTTGATTTTATTCAGTACTCTTTATTTTTGCAGCAATGAAGAAAACTATTTCTCTGACATGGGCTTCATACGGCCAGCTCCACAAGGGGAACTAATCTTGTAGCCTGTAGAACTTGTAAGAATCTATGTATACAGGGCGACCCAAGGCCATGCCACGTGGAGGGAAAGTATCTTAAATTTTGTAGATAGAACATTTTACTGAAAAAAGACTTGATTTGGATTTTTAAAACAATTTAAACTACATTGAAAGATTTTTGAATAATCGCCTGTCTGAACCAGGAGTCGAACCCGCCAAATTATAAAATATCCACCCGTAATTTTACGATACCGATGAAAAGACTCAATCATAAGGATTATTTTTTTCCAAATAACATAGTATCTTAAATAACAGGAAAACTGTGAACTTTTACATACTAAATAAATACGTTTAAAGTTATATTAATTCATTGTATTTCCTAGTCCCCCTACTTAAATCATGTAGAGAATATACCATTATGAAATAGACTATAAAACACCAAAATATATATTTTCTCTAATAATATAATGTGAGTAAACCCACAGCAGTAGGTTCAAGGCTCATTGACGAGTTCTCTCATCTGGATACGGTTGACTAAATTGAGAAGATTGATTAATAATAATATTATATGATAATGCTCGACAATCCACACAGCACCATTTAGGCCCAAGCTAAGCAGAGCTTGTGTTAACGGTACTAGATGACTGATATACTTAATACAATAAGATTACATACATCTATTTTTTTATTATACCTACATAGAAAACGACCAGATCACCCTCCCCTGGACAAACATCTTTTTATTTGATGATTGTAATTTAAATACTTTATTTATTTTTAAGGAAGGCCTGCAGCTTATAATTTGCATACATCTTTTATCTATTACATTATCTTTTATCGCTCATTTCGATACAATTACGCCCAAGGCTTATCGAATGCTTGGATTTATTATGAGAATTGGTAGGGACTTTAAACGCCCTTAAACTCTTATCCTATTATATAACAACTTCGTCAGGTCAATTCTTGAATATGGATCAACAGTCTGGAATCCAAAATTTAAAGTACATATTGAAGAAATACAACGACATCAAAACAAATTTTTAAAACATTATTTATTCCGCTTACCTAGTAGATCTAGACATTCGTCGCACTATACGAGATCAAGTTTTTTTATATAAATTACTGAACAATCAAATTGACTCCGAGTTGTTACTTGATAATATTTATTTGCATTTCCCACGGGCTTCATCTAGGAAAAAGAAAACTTTTTGGACTCCAACCTCTAGAACAAATTATAGGCAGAACATGTTTCTGAATAGAGCTTGCAATAATTACAATAAATTTATCAACGAAATTGATATTTTCGACTCAACCGCCGCCGCCTCGTTTCGTAGAAGCATTGTAGGCATTGCTGCCGCCAAGTTAATAACTTACTTTAAATTATTTTATTTTGCCTTTAGCCTTTTCCTCATGTTTATTAGAAATAGTGTTCTATCTTTGTTAATATTAATACTTAATTTGTTAATATGGTTACTTATTTCAATTTATTATTGTGCACTTTCTCTATATAAGCAAGTTAATTTTCACACGATATGTTTGTTTGTTAAGTCTGTTCACCAGTTTTTATGTGTAATTTGGTTTATAGTGGAGACTTTACTGGTTTAAGAAAATTCTTATTGTTTCTCGTTATATAGGTATCTATGTACTGCCTGTCTTCCAAAGAAATAAAAAGAAATATAAATACAAAATAGGTTAGAATAAACTAGCAGAAAAAATTCAATAAATAGCCTTCACGGCTAAATGACCGATTGGAAATAAATACGTTAAGCAGAGGCATATCAATCTATTATGACAATTATCTAATAGATAGACCCATTTATTTTATTTATTTATTTATCCACACCACATGTAACGAATACTCACATTCGCATTCGCAAGAATGCACGCGAATGTAATGCGAATGTTTAAGGAGAAATAAAATATTATATTTATTAGTCACTGCACTGAATTATTTGTAAGTCATTTAAAACGGATTATTTAAAATGATTTGAGTTGTTAGTTTTCCACTATTTTGACACAGTTTCATGCGCCATGATCACGGAACAATTACCTTAATAATTTTAAATGAATTAAGTTTTAATAACCTGTTAAATCGTTATAAAAGTTTTATGCTGAATCACATTGTTTTATATGAGAGGAATTAAAAGGAATAAGTTTCAATTATTAATTTGAATCAAGCACTCAGAAACCCTTGAATGAGTTTTGCATATTTTACGAAAACACTATTTTTCGTAGTATGTAGTATGTAAGTAAAACCTAGTTCGTATTAAAGTGTTGGATTGCTGAAATCCAACACTTTAATACGAACTAGGTTTTACTTTTAGCTTTAGAATGATTTTGAGCGATTAGTTGCATTTTAGCAGTACAACTTTGACAAGTCTGCGGTAGTAGTTGTACGAACATTTGTCCCGAGACGGCAATTGAACCTGCAACTTCGTGCGTCGCAGGCGGACCTTCGCCCGCTGTGCCACTAAGGTCGTAGATTGGGTGCTGTACAAGTTAAATCCACCTAATATTGTCCAGGTAGTAAAGCGTCCTGTGCAGCATTAGTAAACAGTTTCTGACGCTAATTAACAAGATACCAAAAGAAATTCTTGAAGGAAAGTAAAATATTACCTTAGTATTCTTGTAATTGTCCCACAAATTTCATCGAATAAGCTTACAAAAGCGATTGTTACCATCTCAGTTGACGTCGTGAAGCGAAATCGTCGTGGAAAAAGGTCACAAAGGCGCTTAAAACAGCGTCGTTTTGAAACTTGCACGCGGAACAAGGTGTTAAGCGACAAAAACTAGAGAAAACGGGTTTTTTTATTTATGAAAGCTACATGATTATTTAGCTAAAATCACGATAAAACGTTTTAGAAAAAAAAACTTACTCGTATAATGGAAACTTTTCGAAATAATAAGAAAAAACCGTCTCCTGTAAAGTTGGTGTTTTGCAACTGTAACCTTATTCGTAGGATACGACGAGATATCGTCTACACTCGGTCCGATTTTTTGATAATTCCTTTGTATAACGTAATTATAAAATAAAATATGTAGTGGCGCTAGTATCGGGGTATATATACGCCTTAATAGACTTGACGCTCCGCTAGTGAATGATCACCCTAACTAACCTGAAACGGAAAGTGGTAAAGTCGACTATTATTAGAACAAAGAGCAGAACGTTCCGATGTTGGTCGGATGAGTAATGAACTTGACAGTGGCGTTATTATCGTTAGCTGGTAGGTGGGCGATGCATTCCGGCAGCTGTTATAAATACCAGAGAGGTGTAGTGATGCGACAGTTATATCGATAGTTTCTAGCTTGAGAGTTGATTTAGTAGTCCGAAATTACGGAACGCTGAAATAATTGAAGATTCGTGATCAAATATTTATTAATTTAGGTTTATAGAACTATATTTCTCAAACATTACAGTTCACTTAAAATGAGATAAATTATAGCAGTAAATGTGTACTAAATCTTAGTTTAAGTAGGTAAATAACTCCTGGGCCTTGAGGCTTAACTTAAATTATTAATCATAACTAATTTTGCGATTTAATAGTGTAGTAATGATTTATTAGGTACCTTTTTAGTGTAGTAATGATTTATTAGGTGTTTTTTGGATATCCATAAGGCGCTGTTCAGGGGAGGCCAGTGGAGTAGTACAAACTAGTCCACTGGACATAGACTTATGCCTATACTAGTCTAGTGATGGTGATGATGATTTATACGATAGTTGGACCTGTCCATATTATTTAAAGCAAAATAAATTAATATAATCCTAATTTCGTATTATGTGCCTGAAATAAACAATTTTTTTTTATAATCTTATAAAACTATAAATAATACTTTATTCACCACGGAAATAGAAGTGTTATTCACGAAGAAAATTACAATAAAATAATAGGAATAACTAACTAGTATTTAATATGGAAACAATTGAGCTAACTGCGGACTGCTGCAAACAATCTACAGGTAGCTCAACTGATTTATATCAATACCAGTCGGAAGCGTCTACGATTAATTAAAATAGAATAGAGTAGATTACTAAAACGAACTAGGACAAAACTAGGATACGAAACTAGGATATTTTTATCTTAATAAGTCCATAAAAAAACAAACTAAAATTAAACTTTGATCAGTAATAAATTAACAATTTTATTCATTATTCACTTAAACTTTTTGCGAAGCCTAATTAACTTTTAATCCTATTGAGTGGAGACTCTGCTTGCGTCGAAGTATTTTATAATCCTTCATTCAAACTTCGTGCAATATTTTACATAATTTTCCCTAATATATTAGGTGAATTCAAGGCATGCCCCAGCATCATTGACAAACTCCTCAATATTTCCATTTGATCAAACACCTCGCGAGCAAGCAAGATCCATTACATCAAAGTTTACCCAATCAAGTATATTAAACAAATATCGATAAGCGATTCCCGGCCCTATTCGTCCCACTTGCGTCCCAGCTCCGCTAGAGTCGTCTTAAAAATAGACGGATCACTTATTTTAGAAAAAGCCGGTAAATTTGAAAATATTTACGAGGCTAGTGCAAAAATAGCTTAGGTATTTTTATGTTTCACACTAAAAACGTTAATCCAGTCCAGAGTAAATGTAGCTGCAACCACTATAACTCTTTGATTAAGTATAAAAGACTTTATAGAACACTACAACGTGAAGAGGTAACAAACATCCATCCAGAATCAGAATAAGAATCAATCGTTTATTTGCAGAATACAAAAATTACATGCCAAGATGTTGAAGCTATGTGATGTCTATGTATTGGACCCGCAAGAAGGTGTGCAAATATTAAATACTAGCTTCTGCCCGCGGCTTCGCTCGCGTATTTTCGGTATAATAAGCCTATTATCTAAGTTAGGCTTTGCTCTAAGCGTACGCCAAATTTCATCTTGATCTGATCTTGATCTGATCTTGATCTGATCTTGATTTCATCTTGATCTTGATCCCATTGTTGCGTTCCCCATTGCCATTTGCTACTGTAATTGGTGGGCAGGATCAGTAGTTTTGGAGATCTTAGGTAACAAAAATTCAGATTTCACAAACATTCTATTTTATAATATTATTAGTAGTATAGGATGCCATTATTATTAAAAGGTATAACGTATCATTAATTTATGCTCTTAAAATTTAAAATTTAAGTACTTATTCGTTTACACTATAAAAACAATTTGAAAACAACCAAATATCTAAGTTTTTCTCCATCCATCTAAACATCCTAACTTTCACATCACATCACACTATCACATCACACTAATATTATAAATGCGAAAGTTTGGATGGTTGGATAGATGGATGGATAGATGGATGGATAGATGGATGGATGGATGTTTGTTACCTCTTCACGCCAAAACTACGGAACGGATCGGGCTGAAAATTTGCATACAGGTAATTCTAATCCTGGAATCAAACATGGGCTATTTTTTATCCCATAAATCAGTTCATACTCATACTATTCGTACTCATAAATTTATTCGTCGTAGGAGCACAAGGCACACTTGGTTAAGTCAATAGGGATAACCATGGGTTCCCTGGGATAGAAATCACGTTTAAACGTTATATAGAAACAACGCGCGCGAAGCCGCGGGCATAAACTTGTTTATAATATCAGTGTGATAGAACCTCAACCCTAGTAAAAGCCACATAAGAACAATAGCCTATCCCTACCCTTATTGATCCCATAAAAATGTGACGTCGACGCTCCCGAAAAATAGTCTGCCTAAGTTAAGAAATTGGGAGCCTTGAACAAACATTGTCTCGATATCAATCATATGATATGCTACCTTTTTACAGAATGGGAGTTTTTTTTTTTTTTTAAGTTGTTATTTTTAGTGTTTTTATCAGGTCAGTTGATGTAGGACCTGCTCGTTGGTCTAGCGGTCAGCTTGTTCAACCGCTGATCATGAGGTCCTGGGTTCGAATCCCGGGTCGGGGCCAATAGTTGTTATTGGGGTTTTTTAAGCAAAAAAAATTCACAGTAGTACCCTGGGGTCAGGAAGTTGGAGCTGTTACACCCCCAAACTTTCGCATTTTTTTTTTTTTTTTTTAATAATGCTGGACAATTCACACAGCATATTAATATTAATTTATAATATTAGTGTGACTAGCTTCTGGCCGCGGCTTCGCACGCGTATTTTCGGTATAACAAGTAGCCTAATATCTTATTTAGGCTTTGTTCTAAACTTACGCTAAATTTCATCTTGATCTGTTTAGTAGTTTTTGAGATCCTAGGGAACAAAAATTCCAATTTCACAAACTTTCGGCTTTGTAATATAAGTAGGATCTACTTACAAGGCTTACTCTACAAACCCCCTTAAGGAAAATCTCCAAGAGGGAAAACTGGAATTCATTATTTATGTAGCCCAGTATTCCCTCTTAGGGGGTTTTCTGGGGGAAAAACTGGAATATCCCAATAGATCTTATGAGACGAAACATAACAGAAAGAACAACTAAGAATAATCCATCCTCTAGTTATAAAGATCAAACTCATTAAATCACATTAATATTATAAATGCAATGAAAGTTTGGATGTATGAATGTTAGGAGATGGATGTTTGATACCTCTTCACGCCAAAACTACTGAACAGATCGGTGAGAAACTTTGTATAGAGGTAATATAATTCTTCAATCAAACATAGGCTGCTTTTTATCCCATAAATCAGTTTCCATGGAATAGTAATCACCTTTAAACCTTTTTATAAAATCATCGCGTGCGAAGCCGCGGGCAGAAACTAGTTTCATGTAACTCGCAAGACAAAAGCCTAGATAACGTTCTTCAAGCCATTTCCTAGAAAGTGACAAAATACTTGTTTACTAACTTGATCCCCATTATCTTGCAGCTTCATCATGTTTCATAATATGAAATTCCTTATTACTTTAGACGTAAGGTTCAAAATTAGTGGTGTCTAGGGGTACACATTAATTGCATAAGATATATCAGGTTGCAGGTGACGATAAGTGACGTGTCACCGCTCACATTAGAGGCACATGTTTCTAACGAGAAATTTCGGATTGCAATTAGGATCAGTACCGAGTATTCCACTCTCTACCAGCTTGTGTTCAAGAGATACTAGTTACTGCCCGGGGCTTCACACGTGTTTTGTTGAATAAATTGTCCAATAACCTTTTATAGGATACAATATATTTTGGTCAAATTTTATTAAACCCAATCAGTCATTTGAGGAATAAAAGTTATCAGACAAACAAGCTTAGTTTATTTATCGTAATATCTCTACTAATGTTGCTTAGTACAGATTTTGAAAATTATTAAATTCAATTCTTACCATAATTAAATTACCGCAAAAGCAAGAAATTTCCGTAACTCCTATAAATTTCTCTTAAAATTCACAGCGCTTACAAAGAAAATACTCTAAATTCAAAACTCAAAGGGAATTCCCAAAACATCCATTATAAAATGTGAAATTAGTTGCCTAATGGATGGGAAAACTCGCCTGGGAATAGCTTTCGAAGAAATAGCCGAACACGTAATTGAGACCTTTGTATGCACAACGGCGACGATAAAAATACAGATTATGGCAATTTAGTTTGTCTTATAACTGGATAATATCTTTTGTCTGGTCTTTATGGGTGTAATATCTGATATTAATTCACATCAAGCAGTGATAATACGGATCTTGGCATTGAAAGTTTGATTAATTCCTTAGACTGGATCTTTACTTCACAGTATATCTGTTGGTACAGGCGTTTTAGGTTAAGTAATAAAATTATTGCACAAAAATTTTAAGTGAAAAAAAATTGTAATGTGTTTAAAATTTCCCGTAACCGCCCCTGCATTTTTTACTGTGTTGAATTCCTAGAAAAACAAGTACCTGCAAATTGCTTTCAGAGAAATACAACTTTACAGGAAGAACAATTTGCATGTTATATTTTTAGAGCAATATAAAGGACTCGACATAATTATTTAGATAATCCATTTTATTTCATAGGGGGAATTGTCCGTAAAACACTCGTAAAGGCTTTGTTGATGTTTTATCTCGCAGGATTATATTCACCATATGATACAAAATAAAGCGGCTCAAAGCGATTGCTGTAAAAAGCTACAAACTCTCGAATATTAAGAGAACCCCTTTTTATTATTCAAAGCGATTACATCATTCGTGTTTTTCAAGTTCAATTTAAGATCGTCAGGTTTAAATGAAAAGGCAAGGGTTAGGTATTCCCTTTTATTTCCTTTTTAAAATGAGAAATTTCAAATGAAATTCCAAATTGATTTGCGACGAGGTCGCACGGACCAGGGAACAAAATGACCAAATATAAAGTGCCTAACCTACATTTTAAAGCGAAATATTACTTTATTCCATTCCAGGTTTTCCTGCTTACCTAATTTTCTTATCACCAAAAATTTTCCCGGGCGAGTTATTTATCGTCAGATAGGCTTTTTGACCTTTGTGAAGTATTTATTGACAAATCAAGGATGATTTGAGGGATATCCACCGGAGGCGGGCAGCAGCGCTTCCTGCAGAATAATTCTACCACCGAACTGTGATCCCCAACCTATGTGCCCATTGTGGGCTTATGAGAAAAAAGCCAATAAGGCACTCATCAGGCCACTCGTTTATGGAACTGTCTTCCAATGGAATGTCGCGAGGTATCCTCAGTATTTGTCAATAAATACTTAAAATCGTACATACAGGAGTACCTATGTACGATTCAAAAGATTATCACCCAGTGTTCATAATCCCAATGATATTTTATAAAACGATACCCAGTATTCAGTTGGGATACCGACATCAGATTGCTTGAGTTTACCCAAAATCTTATCGGATCGACTCAATTGGCGAGAGATTAGATGTTTCAAATTCTAATTATTCAAATTGGGATCTCGTCACGTGTAGGGTTGACAGGCTTGAGGTGAGAAGCTATTAGATTCTGCAGGCATAGATTGGTCTCGTAAGTGTTGAGAGAAATCGATCTGGTGCATGTTAACGATACCCTAGTCTTGTCTGGCAAATTACCTTTCTAACCTGGACTAATGTTAATTCTTATTGACCTAGTCATCAGAAGCGGTCTAGCGACAGAAATCAAAACTATCACTTTATTTCCGTGTCAGTTTATTTTAAGAATTTGACCTTTTCAGAGTACATTTATATACCGAAATAAAGAGTTTTTGATTCTTGATCCCAGTAGATAGCGAGCAAGAAAATACAGATACTTACAATCTGTTTTTGGTTCTTGGTATAGTTTTTGACGTCTTTGGAACTCTGGTTTCCAAAGACGTGATAATCGTTCTCTTTATATATAAATATTTTTATTCCATTATGTAAGGTTCGTTTCTACACAATTCTAATACCATTTGTTCAGTGAAGCAAAGCGCTTGCTTGATAAGGTAAAACATACAATATATTGTGGAAATCAATAACAACCACGTCTCCACAGAAATCTGAATAACAAGGCACTAGAAATCGTAAGCGCGCGTGACCTTGTCGCCGCTCAGGTGACTCTCACGCCACCAGTGCGTTCGTTGCTGTTCAGTTGCTCTCGAAACGTGCGTGTGTAAAAATGGTGTGTTGCAGCATTTCCCATTGCGGAAATTCTTCCACAAGTTGTATTTATATTAATAAAGGAATAACTTTTCATCGGTAAGTATTGTTTTTTCTAAATAATGCCGTTTTTCCTTAAAATTATAGAATCTTTAAAAGTAATACGAACGTCACAGTCGACCGTTCTTATTATCACGTTTAACTATACATTGCCTCTTATTTTTGTCAACATCGGGCAGGTACCTCATTACAAAAAGCAATGTACTGCACAGTGAACGATAACGTTGCGCGCTCCATTTCCTATCGTGGTACGGCCGCAGAACTCGGTCGCGAGCTAGTGTTGTGACACGGTAATATTATCCTTAATATTACCTTGGTTGTGATTTGTAAAACAACTTTGCATAATTTAACATAGTATTTTAGGAATACGATGTTATATTAAAATTGTTTATTTATGATTTATTATCATAATAACTAACTATCTATAAAGCTCGATTACCACTACCCACACTACCACTTTCTACGATAAATCTTTCACTGTACAAGCTACCCGTCTATGGAATGCTCTCCCCCTGGACATCAGACGTGCCAAATCACTTCCTCTCTTTAAAAAACTGCTTCATCAGCATTATCTGTCCTTGCAAAGTTAAACAACTTTATTTTATGTTTATGTAAGTGTATTATATTGTTTGTAGGCTATATGTAGGTATTATAGTATGTAGTGTAAGTATTATTATTATTATTATTTTCTCGTGCCACCGTCTATTTTGTTCTTACATGTCCAGTCCATCCCAAGGTTGCCTGGAAGAGATCGCTCATAGCGATAAGGCCGCCTTTGTACTTCGTCTACTCTTAGCATTTATTTCTGTATTGTTATCTGTCTTTGTGTGGTACAATAAAGTATTATCTATCTATCTATCTATCTACCACTGACTGACTGACTGACATAATTGTTCTCCTTGATGGTGGAGGGGGAGGTATGTTTTTTTTTGCAGAATCATGTAGGACCCCCCGCGTCCGGGGGACCTAGGAAAAATTCCGACTTTTTGAGATTTGCCCCCCGGAACCACCGCCCCCCAGGGGGGCGCCAAGCAGAGTCACACTGATGAAAAATTTTTAGGGGGTTGTATAGAGGGGGTCATATGATTTCGATTCCAAAAAAAATTTTACCCCCCCGTTCCTCCCAAGACCCCCCTTTTTGAGAGTGCTACCGGATGCCTTACATTGCAAACGCTGGCTGAACCCTACGAGATAGATCAGAATAATGTACTACAGTATTTTACAACTTAAAAAGGTCTACAAAAAAAGTCTATGATAGTATATGTCTATCTCTTAGGGATAACCCACAATAACCATTTTTTATCCTTTACTTTTTACGAGAAATAATGGCTTATTTACGAGTAGATTTTAAGCAGTACAGCATTAATCCTTATCCAATTAAGTAACTTAGATACATTGTGCATTTAATATAGATGAATATTGCCCTTTACAGCATGTAATTTGAATGAATATTTTCGAAGATATTACAGATTTAAAATGACAGGGACATAGCGATTGTGGTATCGGCCGGAGTACCAATTCTGCAGTAGGTATATTTAGTATAAGCATTGCACCCGTGCGAAGCCGGGGCGGGTCGCTAGTTAATAATAAATGAATATTGAAGTACAAACTATATTTTTATTTTATTAGTACAATGCCCTAGTCATAGAATAACAGTACGATAGGTACGTGACCTGATATTTCGTGCCCAGCACTAGGGTAGATTACATTAAAATGACGTCATAACGACAACAAATGCAAACTTGTCACTAATGTGTGAGTAAGCGAACGTATGCAACTACGCATAAGGCTTAATTTGGTTTGCACTGCATTTTTGGATGGGCGTAGCCGTAATTCCGTAGTTATTGTCTGTGTATGTAGTGGTAAGGTAGTAGAGGGGGCGAGCCGGCGACACGCATTCCCGATAGATCGGATGGTACTCAGCATTTCTAGTGCCTTGTTATTAAGATTTCTGTGCACGTCTCACATTAGTAGCGCATGAGATGTTAATCGCACAATACCTCTAGTGCCTTATTGTTCAGAAGTCAAGACCAGGATTATGTTGGCATTGTTAATTATTCTCTCCCGGAATATCCCATAGATCTCCATACCCCGATAGATTGAAACACTTTGAAATAGATTCCCTTTACTGCCGCCGTAAGATACTCGAACTGTCATTCCTCCGTAAAGTTACAAACAGTGCAATATACTGTTCCTCAATAACCATGAAAATTGGGTTAGCCGTTCGTACTAGAATTCCTGGACGCCCTATTTCAAAAATTCTAAGCATTCCTTTCTGTCGTTCTAATACGGGCCTGCAGGCTCCGACTGAGATTGTGTAGCCAATATAACTTCATGAAAACAAAGATAGATATAGACTTTTTCTATGATAGTCCTCCTAAATTTAAAAGTAAACTGCTGGACCATTTGCATCCTCTAGCCAGAGAATTCGCGTGATTAAATATTAGTCTAAATGTTAATAACAATATGTTTAAATTTCATATAGTTTATTCTCTGATAGTTAATTTTTCATATTATTAGAAGTTGTTCAAAATGCGTAGTACCTATATAATATTTATACCTACGTAGTTGATTTGTAAAGGAAATTCCCACAAATGTACCTCGTCTGTAAATAATATGCGTATCAGAACAGAACCTAATTTTAGGTTTGTTTTGATAAGATTGTTAGTTATTATGTGGTTGGTAAACCTTTTTTTACATAAATAGTCAAATCAATCTTATATTGTTCGTTCAGTTGTCATTATAAGATATCAGATTGTAGGCCTTGTCATCTATATCTTACTACTTCCGTTCCATTAAATAAGCACAAGGGACGTTGGTTATTGAGTAATGATTACTAATGATGCATAACGATGACCTTTTTGTCTCCGTCCTCTATTGTTTTCTGAACTCATTTGTTTCTTTTATAATGTTTGCCACAATACTGCGCGATCAATAGACGGGAAGCTATTGTTCGTTATTTATTATGAAGTCTTTGTTTTTATCTTCCAACAGCATAAATATCGATTCTCGGTTGGTCATGTTAGAAAAGTCATCATAATTCTTTATTGCACATAATTGGTACAAGTAGAACATTTACCAGGAAAAATAATGGCAAAGGCGAGCTTACCCTATAAAGAGTTCTCTTCCAGCGAACCTTATTGGGAGAGGGAGACAAATTTGTAAAAGTGGGTACATGTGCTTAAACAAAGGATACAAGATTTAATTTTAACCTACTTATAACAGACTATTAAATAGACTACCTATTAAATAGACTACTACATAATATAATACAATACATAAAATACTATAACTTAACAAATACTATAGTTATATACACAAATAAATTAAATAAATACATAAAATACAACAGAATCATAAGGATAGGTATAGCTCTTTGACTTTACGCTTGAAAATGAAGAGTGAAGGGCTAGCAGGAATAGAATATCGTGTGGGAGAGAATCTTATCCTAATCTAATAATCTTACTACTACTACTAATATTATAAATCCGAAAGTCTGTGAAATTTGAATTTTTGTTACCCGGATCTCCAAAACTACTGAACAGATCGAGATGAAATTTATCGTACGTTTAGAGCTAAGCCTAACTTAGATAATAGGCTACCTAATATACCGAAAATACGCGTGTGAAGCCGCGGGCAGAAGCTAGCAATGTTATAAAGCCGAAAGTTTATGAAATGTGAAATTATATTTGTTACCTCGGATTTCCAGAACGACTGATCAGGATAAATTTTAGCGTACATTTAGAACATAGGCTAACTTAAACAATAGGCATACCGAAAATACGGCGACCGACTACCCACCACACTGTCTGCCACACTGGTGTGAAGGTTAGGAATAAAAATTCCTAACCTTCACACTACGTTTGCAAAACCTCCGGTAGAAGCAAGTTCTAATATAAAACTGTAAGATCGGTAGAATTTACTTTTTTAATTCATTTTTTTTTCAACTTTTGAACAACATTTTCATGACAGTTGGTAATACTAATGGTTAATAATACAGATTATAAAGGCAAAAAACTTAAAAAAGAAACAAGAGAAAACTTCGGTACCTACCTAATTACAAAATAAAAGAGAATAACATTTAAGAGAAATAACGCTAATTATTACTTATTACTAACTAACCTACTAGTTATACCTATCTTATGAAATTAAGTTGCCATTTGAGCGCGTCGCCGCTAACTCAAATAGCAACTTAGCCTCACTACTATTTGGGTATGTAACAACTTAGCCTCACTACTATTTGGGTATGTAACAACTTAGCCTCACTACTATTTGGGTATGTAACAACTTAGCCTCACTACTATTTGGGTAAGTAACAACTTAGCCTCACTACTATTTGGGTATGTAACAACTTAGCCTCACTACTATTTGGGTATGTAACAACTTAGCCTCACTACTATTTGGGTATGTAAGAATCTGCTGGAAAGCACCAATATTGAGCGTATTGATAGAACCGGATGTTTTACCGGTTTGTTTGAATGTCCTTTTCCTTGCCGTGGGACTGACAACCGAACATAATAAAAGCAACTGAAGTGTACAATGTTGTTTGTTTTTAGGTACCTATTCATAATGTTAAATGTTAGTAGGCACTTGAATTTATTTTACACTAGCGGGCAGAAGCCCGCGGCTTCGCACGCGTTGTTTCTATGTAAACGTTTTGAGATTATTTCTATCCCATGGAACTGATTTATGGGATAAAATGGCGCCTATGTTTAATTCCAGGGTTAGACTTACCTGTATGCAAAATTTCAGCCTGATCCGTTGAGTAGTTTTGGCGTGAAGAGGTAAAAAACATCCATCCATCCATCTATCTATCCATCCATCCATCTAAACTTTCGCATTTATAATATTAAGTGTATCTTTGGCACACCTCTCCCCCTGTCATTATTTTCATCCAAAGGTTGCCTGGTAGAGATCGCTTCCAAGCGATAAGGCCGACCGTTGTAATTGTACAAAAATTTTTCATTGTACTGTACACCAGAAAAATAACATTACAAAGGGCATCACATTTTTATGTAATGCCACTTTGTAATGTTGTTTTTTCTGGTGTAGGTACATTTTTACGTAAAGTCCCTTTGTAATGATTTTCTTTTTAAGGGGTACTATAAAGCATTTTTGTACATTCTAGTGTAATGTTCTTTTTAACCCCCGACTCAAAAAGAGAACGGTGTTATAAGTTTATGTGTCTGTCTGTGTATCTGTCTGTGGTATGATAGCTCCCAAACGGATGAACCAATCTTCGATTAGTTTTTTTTTTGTCATATATAATTTTATCCCGAGTGTTCTTAGCCATGTTTCATGATAATCTGTCGGGGGTTTTTTTAAATTTATAATTATGTTCTCAGTCTTGTTCTGGTGTACAATAAAGCATTTAAGTCATACAATAATGCTTAATTGTACACCAGGGAAAGATTGTTTTTATAGGGTGAGAGAGACTCAGAGATACATACAGTTCAATTTTCCGAAACACCGGATGATACACATCAGTCTAGTCCAACGTTATCCAGACTGATTAATCACCACTTTACTGTAATACCTACGAAACTCATCAATCTTCATACGCTTGATAAATTGAAGACACGCTTCGATTACGACGTCAATTAAAATGACAATGATCCTCTCATTAAAGTCTATTTGGTCAATAATTTAGTAGGTCAGTATCAGTATAGTTTGACGGATGAACTGCATCCAGTGATAATGCAATATAGGTACATATGTATGGCTGTGTGGTGCCGGCTTAGAATCTGCAGCACTACAAATTTTTCCGCGGGTGTCTTTAAGAGGCGACTAAGGGATATCCACCGGGGGCGGGCAGCAGCGCCTCCTGCGGAATAATTCTACCACCGAACTGTGATAATATCTAACCCATGTGCCTGCATGCCCATTTTGGGCCTTATGAGAAAAAAGCCAATAATGCACTCATCAAGGGAAGGCATGCGTCCAGCAGTGGACAAATACAGGCTGTTGAGGTTGGGAAGGTATAAATAAATAAAAAAAAAAGATGGACAACTCACACAGCATTATCTAGCCCCAAGCTAAATAGAGCTTGTGTTATGGGTACTAGATAACTGATAGACATAATACAATACACTACATAGATAGATATTTTTATTATACATCCAGAACACCCTGAACAAATATCTGCAGATCGTACAAACATTTGTCCCGAGGCGGGAATCGAACCCGCAACCTCCTGCATCGCAGGCGGACCTTCGCCCGCTGCGCCACAGAGGTCGTCAGTATAGTAGGCAATAATAGATATCGCATGTTAATTCAATTTTACTATAGAGACAAGAGAGCTATATTATTTACCACCCATACCTATGATTTTTAAGAGGTAGGTACCTAAATCAAATTATTCTCGCCTATAAAAAGACCAGCAGCACAAAAAAACAAAGAAAGATGGCGAGACAACCCTTCAGGAAGATACCACTCAATATTAAGACGCTGTTATTAAGGGTTAGGGTACATCTGGTCCGAATCTCAAACTCATCCGCGAACGAGTTAAGCTACAAGATAGAATAGGTACTACAGAAAACAATATGCAACGTAAACTCCGTAGATTCGTCAAAACTCAATACCATAAACTTTCATAACAATATAGCCTTCTCAGACTATAGTCCACTCTGAAAAATAAGGCTTAGGGTAAAAATGTCACCGGGTAAAATTGTCATCGTAAAAATTTAGTGTAACTTTGTCATCACTCAAATTATTTTAATATTTTTAGGGTAAGTTTGTCACTCCCAACTTTTAAACTGCTACAGTACAGTTAGCGAAATAGTGATAGACCTTTAAATGTAAACTAACATGCCCAGCAACTTCGCAATGCAGTGAGATCGAAGCATTTATATACGTACCTATAAACACCGACAGGAAAGCAAGTAGGAACGTTTGAATAGATAAAAACTTCTAACACTGTTGATATAACAAGGTAGCAGCAGCAGCACAATAATGTGATCCCAAGCGTACCTGCTCTATTTGTTTTGCTATTGAATAGGGACTGAATGCGGAAGTCCCTTTGTACTCGTGTTTTGCTTCATCGTTCCCATACAGGGTTTGCAAAACAGGAGGGTGAGTCTATTTGACGATTGTAACGGGATGTGATCTTCACGTCTCCTTTTCCTATACAATTTGGAACAGCGCCTCTAACGTACGGATAGGGAACTAAGCAAATCCCGTACTAAACCTCTACTGTGCGCCCTAGCAAGTGGAGCCGATGTAAACTTTATAGCTAGTATAAAGTTTACATCGGGACAAATGTTTGTACGATCTGCAGATATTTGTTCAGGGAGTTCTGGATGTTTTTCTATGTATAATAAAAAATATCTATCTATGTAGTGTATTGTATTATGTATATCAGTTATCTAGTACCCATAACACAAGCTCTGCTTAGCTTGGGGCTAGATAATGCTGTGTGAATTGTCCAGCATTATTTATTATTATTATTATTGATAGGATCGAAGGCACCCAAAAACAACCTACTCAGGGGCTAGATGAATCGGAGTGTGAAATGTCCAGCATTCAGCTAATAATGTAGATTAAGGTATTTTACTCTTTTACAGAAAAAAATCAATTTATATATTGATGTAAGCTAGTAAAATACATCTTTATTCACAAAGAAAATTATACTAGTATTTACAATTGAAACAATTGAGCTAACTGCTGACTGTTTCAAACAGTCTACAGGTAGCTCAACTGAACTAGTACTGTACTAGTAAAATAATCTAACCATTTATAAACTAAACATTTACCAAATTGGACGTCGATGTCTCCAATCTCTTTTTTTGTATACCGAGTGAGTATGATGTCACAATTCACACTCCCCAATGCATCATCACAAAAAACAACACCGTCCCGAAATTAGCTTCCCGTATTGTCCAATTTCATCTCTCTCGGGCTTATTCGTTTCCCTTCCCTAGTTTCTTCCTGAGCCTGTGATAAATTACCCAGAAACTTTGTCACTGCCAAATATTGACAAATCACATCCATCTCGACCCTGGTCTGCCCTAGAAATGACATTGAAGTTGTCCCGTCCAAGATAATCAAAACTAAAACGCTTTGGACGTCTGTCAAACTAATCTTTGGAACAAATCTTCTGCTCTATTTCCTCTCATCTAAGCTACAATATAATCTCATCTTGTAAAACTCGATGCGATATGTTTTGTTATCAAATCACGACACAGAAAACTAACTCACTTGTCGAGTTTCCCATATAATTGACGACTGATGTGGCGCGGCGGGCGAAGATCCGCCTGCGGCACAGAAGGTTGCGCGTTCGATTCCCACCTTGGGGCAAATGTTTGTATGATCTGCAAATATTTTTCCGGGTGTACTGGGTATTTTCTATGTACTAATAAATATAAATAAAAAAATATCCAGTACCTATGTAATGTATTGGATTAAGCATATGAGTCAGTCAGTCTAATATCCATAACACAAGCTCTGCTTAGGTTGGGGCTAGATGATGCTGTGTGGATTGTCCAGCATTATTTATTTTTATATAGGTTTTATGTTATTATAGTGCGTTACCCCACACTCAATGTTTCCCCTGTAGGTGGAGCTAACGGCGCTAGAGACCGTAGGAAGTTGCAAAGATTTTCGACTCCCACGTCACTTGATCTCGTGGTGTAGTTGGTTAGCACATTCCTGTACTGAAGGAAGGATGCGGGTTCAAGTCCCGTCGAAGTCAAAAATTTTTGCGATATTATTTGATTTCTTATTTTTATATTTATTTATATGTAATTGTAAGCAATAATTACACTAAACAGAGGATCTCACATCAAAAAGTAATGTGAATTGCGTATAAAAAGACACAGTAACAGGTGGTAACAGGGTGAATTTTAGGTTAAGTATGGACGGTTTGCTTACAAACATCGTAATACAATTTGGCTGAATATAGGTACTTACCTAAACTTGATTGAAATGTTCGAGTCGTTGGCCAATTTTGCTCAGTCTTCATCAGTCCATTACTCACAGCGTAAGTTGGAGACTCTAATCTATCTTAAGGGCCAACATTTCAAAACTACCAAACTTTCTGAAACCACGACTAATGGTCGGAATACAGGTAAACATCCTACGTTCGTACAACTGTACAAAGGGAGAGTGTAATCGGATTGGTGAAGCTAGCGTATCCAAAGATTTTCTATTTTTAGTGGATCTGCCAAAACAGTTTATTCATTTTTCTATTTGAGTGAGCTTCAGATTCTGCATCGAATTTATTTGCTCTTGTTATTTACATCTTTATTCACAAAGAAAATTATACTAGTATTTACAATTGAATCAATTGTGATAACTGCAGACCGCTGCAAACAGTTTACAGGTAGCTCAACTGATCCATATCAACACCAGTCGGAAGCGTCCCCAAGACGCTGGCTGCATTGCCACGCTATGCTGATGCGCTGTGCCAGATATTCACCAGCTCTCGGGTCGCGCGTCGCTTCGACCAGACGCTCAGATAATAGATTTGCTCTTTGGATGTAGAAATGTTTATTTATTTTATCAAACACTGCAACGGTATCTTCATTTAAATTTAGACACATCATTACTTGTTCGTATCTCGTTTTTCTGGTCAGCACAGAGGGTATAATTGAAAATCAGTGTTTGTTCTTCGAGCAAAACTATGCAAAAATGCTAAACTTTTTTAATTTGTGTTACATATTTTCTTCTATTACTTATTTTATTATTTTTTCTTTGTCAGCTCATTATATTTTATGTCAAATGTGTATACTTAATCATACCTATGTACTGTGTGTTGCAGAAGCAATTATATGTTTTATATGTCTATCTATCTGAATGTTTTGTTAAATTGAACAAAAATTGAACAATTAATCTATCACCCCATCATAAGACCTTCCTTTGGATCACGACCTCACCTGGAAAGGCACGAAACCTGCCAGTTTTCCATTGCAACACCCTAAATGGGTACATACTGTGAACTTAAACTCACATAATCACTAAGACCTGATTGTATGAATGCAATAAATAAAATACTGAATACTGAATACTGGATGGAATGTATTGTATGTTCATGGTGCAAGATTTTAAAACATTAAAAAAAAAATTGGTTGTCTGTAAAGTCGGTTGGTAGCATTTGATACTCGATCAAAACATGTAAATGTACTATGGTATAGCAGCTGTCCACGCAGACGCATCGCTCACTCAAGTAGGAGAGAGACGGATGTCGAGCGCTCTCGCTTGCACTTCAAGCCTTACATGGAACGCCTCAGAGCGAGGTAACGCCGCATGACGTCATGTTTTTTCGTGCGTGCAGCCGGCTCTATCGATATAAAAGACGTTGTCACGTCAAAAACTTTCGTAGTTTGACCGTTGACGAAGTTCTTGCGCAAGGACGCAGTACAGGCGCGACGCGGACCGCACTCACCCTGATGAAGTCCCTCGTTAAGGGATGAAACGTTGGTGTTCTTCCAACACACACTTATAGGTATAGGTTAGTTAGACAGAGATAGAGAATTTATTACAACCCTGATACAACTCGTAGGTTCTCACAGGTTCGTAGTTAACCCTTCGTATTTATAATGCATTGAATGAATTATTCATAAACGCTTCCGACTGGTATTGACATGGATCAGTTGAACTACCTGTGGACTGTTTGCAACAGTCTGCAGTTAGGTCAATTGTTTCATTTGGAAATATTAGTTTTAATTTATTAAATACTATTGTAATTTTCTTTGTGAATAATCGAAAGATGTATAATATTATTCTGTAACAAGACAAAATTAATATTAAAAAAAACCCGCCGACGTTTATTGGCGGAACAGATTTTCATGAAAAATGGCTATCACTCGGGATAAAATTATCTATGACAAAAAAAAACTAAACGAAAACCGGTTTATCCGTTTGGGAGCTACGATACCACAGACAATACACAGACAGACACGTCAAACTTTAACACCCCTCTTTTTGCGTCGGGGGTTAAATATTACTACTCATTTAAACTTGTGATGGAATATTTTCTCACCATGATTTGTGGTGTATGAGTTTTCATATTTTCAGGTGCAGTTGCTTTGTTGATTGCCACGACAGTTACGTTAGCGTTTAAAAAAAACCTGTTTTTCTGTGTTTTCTGCTTATACCTACAAATTGTTTTGCTACGTTAGTACTATACACATAGTTATTCTGTGTTTTATCGCACATTGTAAACCATTTGCTAAACCCACGCTAAAAGAAACTACAGAAACTTATTATCTGCTATCTAAATTACTTGTAGAACCTAGAAAATAGTAAACAGATTTTTTTTCACCCGTGTGACCTATCATTTTACTTCTAACGTGTACGCATTCACTACTAGGCCACCGAAAATATGGCAACCCTTATAAATTTCCCGTCACCGCTCAAACCACGTCAGAGGGCCTTATAAGTTCAGAGACTGGCATTTGCGGTCTGAGTCGTTAATGAACTCGTAGCGAGCGAAAGATTCATTAAATCTTCGGAAGTACTAACAGGTAGCTCGTGGATTGCTCACAACACCCTCATTAAAATTTTCCCGATATTTTCGGAGAAGTTTTGCGTGCTGTAATGAGGAGCATGTTCACTATTAAAGTTTAAGAGTTAACTTTTCACTAATTTTGATGAATTTTTTTGTATTCAGATCATTAATGGATATTGCAAACGTAACAAAAGAACTATGAGAATATTGAAATTAACCTGTAAGGAAAATAATTTTATATGTCTTGAATAATAACTAAAAACCGTGTTTTTTAAATTTTTCGGGATTAATACATTTTTTTATGAGTTAGACAAGCAAATCCGCTAGGTTCGCACCTTAAGGGGGTACCCTACCTCCTTATTGTGTGAAGAGGATAGGCATAGGATTTCGCGTTCACAGGAGCGGGACAGAGCAAAGCGGCGTAAGCCCAAAAATCAAGTTTTTAGTAGTTATTTGCTCCCCACAAACATTAGAATAGTTAATTGAAAAAAAGGCAACATATAAAATGTTCTTTATACTTAGCTCAATTACTATGCTTAATCTCAAGATCGTATCATCTGTATTTATTGAGAAATTAGGGTTTTAGTAAAAAATTAGAGGTAACTTTGCGATTTTTTTCTGAGAAAATTTTATGGAATCGTGTTTTCGAAACATATGATCGATAGAATAAGTCCTGAACTTTACCATATATAAATTTCAATGTTAAATATTCAGTAGTTTGGAAGATATGGAGGTCCGACGGAGTTGAAAATAAGCAATTTGAGGGTAGGTACCCCCTTAAGGGACTATTTTGGGATAATTCTTTATACGATAACAAAAGAATCATACATTATAAACGAAACATCCATACAGCAGAACATGAACCTCCTCCTTTTTGAAGTCATTTGTGAAGAGGTATTTCCACCAAATTTAAATAATCTAAGATAGGTTAACTATGAAAATCTACAAACCATATCAACTAATATCTTCAAGCTATGCTTCACATATTCACGTAACACTGCCAGCACGTGAGAAATCGATACTTTGTTGTGGTAAATCAGAAATAGCAGCTTTGCGTGACTATAACGCGTTTGTAATGGTTTCTACCTCGTGTGTGAACATACGGTAAAAACCTTTGTACAAAAACTATGGAAACATCCACTTGATACTTTACTGTATCATATCGATACACATAATATAAATAAACTTCCTTATGTCCCTTATTTTCTCTTGTATCCTACATTACCCCCTTAAGGGTACAATGGAAGGTTATGCGCTATGCGGTACCCGACACATAATCGTATGAAGTGTTTAGTACATTTTTCGAATGAACGATGGCTCTATAAATACCCCCAAAATATGACGCTACAATTTACGAAGCGCCTGACCTTGCTTTTCTATTTCCAGATCAACACAACAACGAAAATACCGAAACCGTAGAGTGCGAAGGGTGCCGCTATGGCGGCGGGACCCCCGTGAGGTCCCGCCAAGATATGGGCTCAAATATCAGCCAGCACTCCTCGAAGGGGCTCAAAGGACGAAGGGCTAGATCCAGTGGTGACCTCTGCAATGGAGATAACAAAAGCCAAACTGAGTCATCAGTATGCGGTTCGGTTGTCGGAGATGTTATGGGCTGGAATAGATCCCTGCCCAACCATCTCGACGGTAACAGACACCTGGCTGATTACAGTCGAGTGAACAATAACTATGCGGATTTCGGGACGTACAATCGTTGCCATCCGAAAGGAGGGCGAGGCTTGCGGTACAGAGTGAGCAAATCTGGTGAGTCACTCTTGTGTTATGATAGCTTTGCCCGGGAAAATAATCTTGGTTATCCATTCCAAGTCATGGATCTTCGTGTAAATAAATGACAAGCTATTTCTCACAGGTCACACACAACTTTTAGGGTGAAGGCAAACGAGTGTAATTTTTTGAGTTGTGAGTCGCGTAAAATGAGTCCTTTAATACAAAAGTCCCTGTTTGTCTTTTGTATGAAAGGACTCATTTTACGCGACTCACAATCACAAGTACCTACTCACAACTCAAAAACTTACACTCGTTTGCCTTCACCCTTAGGCGCAGACTAGGGAATGTTGCTTCGGTATGGGCACTATACAGGGATATGAATAAAAAGTCTTTAAATTTTTCAAATAAATCAAAAAATCTAAATTTAAAAAATCATCGAACAAAAATGGATCTCCTCGCGAGGTGATCGATGAGAATCACCTGCGACGTAGGAGGTTGGGACAAATGTTTGTACAATCTGCAGATATTTGTTCCGGGTGTTCTGGATGTTTTCTATGTACTTTTATTAAAGAACTAGCTGCGCCCCGCGGCTTCGCCCCCGTGGAAATTTATGTTTCCAACTTTCTTAATTTTTTCTTTCATAAGAACCTTCTGACAATAACAAACACAACAAAGATAGAATTAGCGAAATCGGTCCAGCCGTTCACGCATGATGCCGTGACCAAGGAAAACGGGTTTCATTTTTATATATAAATAGATATCTATCTATGTAATATATTGTATTTAGTTTAACAGTCATCTCATACCCATAAAACAATCTCTACTAAGATTGGGCTAGATAATGCTGTGTGAATTGTCAAGCATTATTTATTTACCTCACCTCAACAGCCTGTGTTGGTCCACTGCTGGACGCAGGCCTCCCCCTAATAATAAATAATAATAAATAAATAAATAATGCTGGACAATCCACACAGCATCATCTAGCCCCAAGCTAAGCAGAGCTTGTGTTATAGGTACCTACTAGGTGACTGATATACATAATATAATACATTACATGGATAGATATTTTTTATTATACATAGAAACGACCAGAACACCCGGAACAAATATTTGTAGATCGTACAAACATTTGTCCCAAGGCGGGAATCGAACCCGCAACCTCCCGCGCCGCAGGCGGACCTTCGCCCGCCCGGCCACCGAGGTCGTCTAATAAGCGCCTTATTGGCCTGTATCTCTTATTTATTATAATCACACCTAGTAAAGGACTGTACGATCAAAGACTTACCTTGATTGTGCGCCTCCGCTTGATTGTGTACACTCAAGCGTATTTTGTAACTGTAAAGCTATTCCGAAAATCACGTAGGAAAATGTGTAAATATTTTTAATAACAGCGATAAACTTTGAAGCCGTATTTCAAAAGTTCACCACGTTGATTTTATAGCGCTCAGCGACAACGGGGTTGAAATTGCTTTGCGAAATTAATGACTCTAGTTGGGTTCTTAATTGGAGTACATCTTTAAGACGAGGATTTCCACTGCACAGGATCAAAGGAACAAATTGCTTTAGATTAATTCCTTCGGGTCATTTACTAGTAGGTAGGTAGTACATAGTTAGGTAGGTACTAGGTACATAGTTGACCCGACAAACGTTGTCATACCCGAAAGTTTTTTCGTTACTTCATCCTGATTTACTAAAGCGCCAATTTAAGTTTGTTTTTCACCAAAAAATGAAAGAAAATAGATTGTGAGAAAGAGAGAAAAGAAAAGAGAGAAATTGGTCCAGCTGTTCTCAATCCTACTAATATTATAAAGTCTAAAGTTCGTGAAATCTGAATTTTTGTTTACTACTGAACAGATCAAGATGAAATTTGGCGTACGTATAGAGCAAAGCCTAACTTAGATAATAGGCTACTTATTATAGGTACCGAAAATATGCGTGTGAAGCCGCGGGCAGAAGCTAGTTAATAACATATAACTAAGAAAAAACAAAAAACTTGATAGGTGTCAAAGGACACCCGGATGGAACGAAGTTCATAAGAGAGAGAGAGAGAGAGACAGACAGAGAAACATGCGCACGTTGCACGGCTTACAATAGCTTACTATATCAAAAAGTGTCGTTACAACTTTTCGTATGAATTTTTTTCGTCTAGCCCCCTTTCACAACGCGCGATAAGGAACTTCGTTCCAATAATGCTGGACAATTCATACAAAATCATCTAGTTATTGATGCACTAATAGCATGACCACGAAAAGTGTTTAATTTTTAGTAACGGATATAGGAAATTTGAATATATTTAGATTACCTAGTTACCGGTTCGTTGTACCTACTTTGTCACCTAAAGCAGATATTATCTATGATTCAAAAGACCTATGGTAGCTACGATACTTCATTGTTCACCCACACCATCATCCAACAACCAATTTATAACACCAAAAATACAACTCCTAATTCAACTTCAACCTCAAAAGGGCGTAAATGACAAGTATAACGCAAGGGAAAATCATCTGTTACGAAACCAAATGGTGCGATCGTAGGTCCTATAATAGAATAACATGGTCATGATGATGCATTCACTAAACAATCCCGAGGTGGGTCGGGATGATCGATGGGCCTGCGGAGCCATTAGGATTTTTTCCTTCATATTTTTTATCTTGCTCTTTCTGATTAGAGTGGGAGAAAATGGAATTAGGTTCAGAAAGCCGGATATTTTATTGACCTGTAATTAAATTGTGGCTAAAGTAAAGGTCTGGCTTGTGAAATTATTTGAGACCCTGGTTCAGAAAGAAAGAAAGTCTCAGTCTAGGAAGTCAAAATCTTTATTCATAGCATAAACAATATGTTAGTTACATAGAGTTAAAACTATGTACATACACCATAAAAACTACATAAAACAACTAACAAAAGAAAGCATAAAAAATATCTATCTATATAGTGTAATGTATTATGTATATCAGTTATCTAGTACCCATAACACAAGCTCTGCTTAGCTAAGGGCTAGATAATGCTGTGTGAATTGCCAGCATTATTTATTTATTTATTTATCTATCCATCCAAACTTTCGCATTCATAATATTACTGTGATTAAGAGTCTACCTAGATATAAAGATACTTCAAATATGCAACGAAGAAATTAAACAGCTAATTGAGCATATGAGTCCACCTTGATACGTACGTCAAATATTAGGTTCGTTTGGCCGGATGCCAAAAGCCGGACGCCACCCTATCTACCTTATCACTGCTGCCGGATTGCCCATCTACAATTCAAGTGCTGTTAAAATGAACATCTACTGCTCGAATGGTGGAATATTTTTGGAAGGCTCTTCGGATTACCATTTCAAATTTAGAAGGGAAAGATTTAAAAAGTATTCCATTGTGACTGTTTAATTTAATTGTGTGGACTGTTAGATGGCTTAATCTGATGAACGCAATGAAGGTAGGTTTATGTTTTAGAAGAAATGGTTGGAAAAATATTGAAGAGATGCAAGGTAAGAGTTGAGGAAGATTATATAAGTCTTGATTTGTGAATATTATTAAAACAACCATGGCCGCATATGGAACTTAGGGGAATAAAAAAGGGACTAGGGTGGGATTTACCGTCACAACCTGTTATAGGTACTTACATGACATGGCATTTACGTCATTTTTTCTACTAACTAATAGACCAATAATTACAAGACAAAATTAAAATTAAAAAAAACCCGCTGACGTTTATTGGCTGAACAGATTTTCATGAAACATGGCTAAGAACACTTGGGATAAAATTATCTATGACACAAAAAAAAACGTGAAAATCCGTTCATCCGTTTGGGAGCTACGATACCACAGACAGATACACAAATACACAGACAGACACGTCGAACTTATAACACCCCTCTTTTTGCGTCGGGGGTTAAAAACAAGCCCAACGTACCTACCTACTACCTAATGTAAGTAGAGATAAACCATTCTAAAAATGAACGCCGATTGTATGACGTTTAGTGGAGAGGGCGTGCATTTCGGCGTGCATTTTTAGAATGGTTTATCTCTACATAAAATACAGTAAAACTCTTACCAAGGATCTTTCTCTTTTCCAACATAAAACACAACCTCTGACAGTGTCGTTTTACGTGCCAATTTACTCAATAGGTAGGCACGTAAAGCTGACATAAGAAATGTTGGCTGAATCCGTAGGGAAAAACCCGATAATCCCAAGAATCTTCTCATGACTAGCAAGAAACAAGGCTATAGGGTCCACAGAATGACACAAAAACCATGATAGTAACATTGATGTAGAAAATGTAGTAACGTTTTCTATGAATTCATCATCATCAAACTAATTTGGACCTTGACCAAACGGTAGAAAGTTCATTTTACGATGAAAGCTAATCTGTAGTGACAGTCGAGGGTGGTCATGACGTCACTACGTTCCGCAGTGTCGGGTCAAGGCCGGACTAGCGCTCAGCATTGCAATATAAACCTTATCCTAAAATAATACGAGCTATTTTCAGAATTGAGCATCGGTATAAAATCATATTTCATTTTCAACTTTTTGTGAGTTTTTCGTCGAATATTTTTGAATAGCGAATTTCCATGTGTTCGATTAATGAATAGATTCCCGTTTGCGTGTATTGAATATGAAATTAACCTTTTTAATTGAATTTCAAGCCAGTTTGTTGTTCTATTTTAAACATTGAATTGAACAAATTGAATTTGAATTTCGAATAGAATTAGCTCTACCATGTTATTTAATTTATCGACATGCTAATAAGGCTTTGGTAGAATATGAATAGGATTATTGCATTGCAACTTCCTAAAACGGAAATAAATTCACTGCAGCACAATAATAATTGTTTTTATTTTATTTTATTTTATTTGCAACGTAGGTATAAAATTCCGACAAGACATTTTCCGCTTTAGCTCTACCAGTAATTACTAGGGCAGCGGCGTCTCAACAAACATTGCCAAAACACAAGTTACACAATGTGTGACGTCATTCTCGCGAACGAACTAAGGGATGCTGCCAAGAATTCACTTCTTGTTTACCATTCCAACCATGCTCCACATTGAAAATGAATTTAGTTATTTGCATTTAGAGTTTTGGCTTTTAACTTGTAAAATCTGAGTTCTGAGTAGAATAAATAGGTACCTACTTACAATCTTGTAGCCTTGAAGTCAAGGGCGACTCGCTCCTTCTAGAAAATTGTTGACATTATCTTCACCTCACTTAGGTAATCCAGGCTTTTCCTTCTCAAATTATAATCAAACCGCTTGAAACTTACGTTTAGCTTGATTTTATGAAGCAATAAACTCAAATTAATAGAATAAAGAATATTTTAACCAATTTTATTTGATATATCCATTATAAAATTGGTTTTCCAAAATTGGTAGGAATTTTTCACCCATCTGTAAACAAACTTTTACATAATATTTTAACCTTCTGTAGTAATCCCGTAAATTTTTTTAGTATTATATTCAGTCGCTTTATGTGGAAATTTTTAATTAGCCTTCAGTATTTAGTCACATACCTACTCATTAAGTTAGCTGTTAATTTCCTAAATATTGTTAAAATAAAATAAAAACATAACTCACTCCATCTCTAAAAAAATCATTAAAATAAATAGTTAAAAAATCGTACACGATTATCTTGATTAAATCACAAAGAATAAAACCTCAAACGTCAAAAAAACCCATTACCATAGACAATACTCTGACGTACTGACCATTTCTTACCGTAATCAGTCACCGTATTACAAGCCAAGGCCCTATCTCAGCGATTTGTCTTACCACCTTGTAATCAGCAAAGAAAATGTAAGAGCCTCTAAGACCTTTATTAATCCCAATTTTCCGTGACGGCCGAACGACAGTGATGCATTGGACTATCTTTTTTGTTCTTATTTTTCTGCTTCGTGAGCTAAGTGCCTACAGTGATAAAATGTCTTAAAAAATCTTAGTGCAACATCAGGATTCCAATGGAAATTGCGCCAATTGTTCTGAAAAACTTCTGAAAATCGTTTCGGATTAGTTAGTAGGTTTTCATTTATTTGAGACAACTTAGAACAGTTATTAGATCTTATTTAACTTATTCTACGGTCCATAGTCATATACCTTAAAACTAACATCCGTAATATATAAAAAAACTTTATTAATAACACAAAATAAAATTATTTATGCGGGTACGTGTAAATGACGCAATCATGGTGTCAGCTGACGAGCGTGCACGGCGGTGTCCCTTTGCAGATGGCCAGTGAACCGTCGGAACCAGACACCCCTCTTCATCTTCATCTTCAAAAAGAGCTCGGTCTTCATCTTCAAAAAGTCCTCAACAGCGTCTATCTGCACAACTTAGTGGGCGCATAAAAAATACAGTTGCATAGTAGGGACTTCCGCTCTGAACTCCTGAGTTTTGTGACAGCAGGACATGTATGTATACTGAGCGACTTTACCCTAATAATAGAGTAGTGTCCTGGGTTAAAAAAATATTATCATAATTAGTCCGTCAGTTAGATTATCAAAAGCAAAAATATGTGTCCAAAACAATACTGTTTTGGACACATATTTTTGCTTTAGTCAATCAAACAAAAAATTGCAAAAATAAAGCATGTCAAAGTTTGGGGGTGGGGGCTAGTGACGTCACGCCTGCCTAAAAAGTGTCGCAAGCTGTGATGTCACACGGAACTTTAACTGGTAATATCTTTAAATTTTTTGTTTATTCAACAAAAGAAAAAAATCCTACGTGTTCAATTTCTTCTGATCTGACGGCCTAATTAGATTTTAATAGGACAGTAGCCTGAGTCTTTTCTCTATCGAAGTTCTTTTAAATATTATATTGTAGCTCAGTTTGATAATAGGTTTTGAAGATCCAAAATTCAAAAATGAACAATCGCTGATGATCAAACCGTCGCATTGCCACTTAGTCTTGTTCGGGGTCGAGTCAAAGTTGAACTCGAAAGCGGTATAGAGACCACACTCAACTTACAACACAAAACATTCTCATCCCATACAACTTTTGCTTTGTCTAGCTGGCAACCCTATTAGGGTAGGAATACATTATCCCATTGAGTTGGGATCGCTACCCTCTTCAGATAGTAACAAGTTCATATTAAACAAGTGTCCATTTCTACAAGACTTTGGCAGGACATTTTGAATTGCTTGCGCAAGAATTGGTCCATACTTTACACGCGGTTCTCCCTCTATAAAAGAACCTAGAATACCTAATTATTTTGAAGTAGAAGTATGAAGTCAGAAGAAGTCAATGACTTTTTATGCTTACAAAATAAGCACTTAGACCAGTCAAATTATCTACTATATAAAAATAAGTCGGGTTTTCCTTCCTGACGCTATAACTCCAGAACGCACGAACCGATTTCTACGGTTTTGCATTCGTTGGAAAGGTCTCGGGCTCAGTGAGGTTTATAGCAAAGAAAAATTAAGAAAGTGGGAAACATAAATTTCCACGCGAGCGAAGCCGCGGGGCGCAGCTAGTATCCTATAAATTAAAATCAATTATGAAATAAAGTATTATTGATTTACTCTTCACTCCAATTTTTTCACTAGTGGAAGAACTGAAAAACAAACCAGTCAGTCCTAGAAGAAATAGACTTTACGGCCAACTTTTATTTTATGATTTTCAGAAGTAAGCAGAAAGTATTTAGGGCGCCAATTTAAGGGTAAGTACCACATTTACGGCACCTATTTTAACCCCCGTCGCAAAAAGAGGGGTATTATAAGTTTGACGTGTATGTCTGTGGTATCGTAGCTCCCAAACGGATGAACCGATTTTCGTTTAGTTTTTTTTGTATCATAGATAATAATTTTATCCCGAGTGTTCTTAGCCATATTTTATGATAATCTGTTCAGCCAATAAACGTCGGCGGGCTTTTTAAAATTTTAATTTTGTCTTATATTCCCAGTGAACCCACAGAGAAGTAGTGTCTAGTGATGTGATTTTGATATAGCTAACTGTAACAATTAGATCTTGATATATGATACACATAGTACTTATATAGTTTTACAACTAGGTACCAGGTAGAACTTAACATCCATCGTTACTTCTCAAGAGAGCCCTTAGTAATGTAGCCCTTGTTAATGACCTTAGTATATAATAATAATAATAAATAATGCTGGACAATTCACACAGCATTATCTAGCCCCAAGGTAAGCAGAGCTTGTGTTATGGGTACTAGATAACTGATATACATAGTAATATAAGAGTACATAGATAGATATTTTTTTTTTTATTATACATAGAAAACGACCAGAACACCCTGAACAAATATCTGCAGATCGTACAAATATTTGTCCCGAGGCGGGACACGAACCCGCAACCTCCTGCGTCGCAGGCGGACCTTCGCCCACCGCGCCACAGAGGTCGTCAATATGGGATATAGATCCCTCAAGTGCCCAGTACGTACGTTATCATAACATGAAGAACCGCATAAGAGGCAAATATTCCTTCCATAGGATCTTTAAAATAAATAACATTCTTGTGTATTTTGTATTATGTTATGATCTGTAGCTGTTACTATTTATAGAACAATCTGTACCCAGTGGCTAGGACAGGTTGCCACAGCGCGAACTAAATCCCACGCGCTTAGATATGAAATCACATGCTTAGGTAAGTAAAGTTGTTTCTGTGGTTTCCAGTGTAGAATGGCAAGATAAAAAAAGTGAATCAAGAAGAGCATAGAAAGTAGGTGCCTATGATTTAATAGTCGTTATTTTTGTATATTTATAAAAAAATAAATTTTCAAGCAATTCAAATAATTCAAACCACACATTCTTCTTTAAGTACTTGGTTCTGATAGATAATATTTAAGTAAAGACTATTAATGAAAACTTATACAAAACCTGATAAAAATTACAGAAAACAAGGGTAAAACACAAATTATCAACGCATAATTGCACACGCGCAGTGAAAAATTTTCAATTTCGAGGTCGAAACGGATGAGAGACGAATAAGATCAATAATGAAAGTTTTCAAAACCAAAAATTGATTTTTGCTTCTGCAATTTGCATTTCAATTCGATCAATTCGATCTTCGTTAATACCAGTGTCCTAAAATATTTGCCACGTATTTCTTTGGTTTTGTAACCCTGTGTCTACAAAAGATATCTGGAAATCTAGAACCAAAAAGCTACCAACGCTATAGTACTCGTTTCTGACCCATCTGTGAAATCCTGCATAGCTACCTACGAAAAATTATGTTAAATCGAAATTATGCTCTTACAAATGCAAAAGGCTAGGTTATGTAAATAGCGAGTAGGTTTTCTCTTCATTCATTTGACGCCATATTTTTCCAGCAGTCATTAAGGCGTCGCTTCTGGCATCAAAGGCAGTGGCCAAGCATTATATTATTACTCGAGCACACCTTTGAGCCTTTTAATCTGGGCTTTTCTGAGGCTCGACTTGCCTTTTACGGAGGTAGAGATGTCTCCTTCCGGCTCTTTGACTTGGGTATTGAAGGAATCCGGAATATCCCGCGAACCGACAACCGCTGGGTTAAACGTGTTCTTGAAACCGAGACTCTTCAAAGGTAGTGTAGGACGCCCTCGAGCTAGGTGGGATGACGATCTGCGAAGGACTGCAAGCAGACCGCAACGTGGCAATCGTAGTGTAGGACGCCCTCCGGCTAGGTGGGGTGTCGATCTGCGAAGGACTGCAGGAGATGCTGGATGTGGCAAGCTGAAGACAGGACGCTATGGCGCTCATTAGCGGAGGCCTATGTCCAGCTGTGGACTAAGAGAGACTGATGATGATGATTGAAGGAATCAAGCTTTTGAAGTGCATTTCCTGTCAAGTCAAGCACAGCAGTAGCTTCGCTGGGTTTCTGATTGAAAACTTTCTATCAGAAACCCTAGAAAAGCTAACTAGCTTTAGGGGCCTATCTCACCGGGTCGCCACGGCAACGTCGCTGTCAACGTATCCAAACTCTAAGCTAGTATCCTAAAAGAATCTAATAAGTACGTCAGTCAGATTATCAGAAGAAATTGGACATGTATTTTTTCTTTTGTCGATTAAACAAAAAATGATGAAGATATAGCCAGTTAAATACCCCGCTGCCAAACTTTTACGCGCTTTATTTTTGACATTTAATGTTTGACTGATAAAAGTAAAAATATGTGTCCAATATCTTCTGGTACCCGACGGACTAAATAAAATAATACTTTTTTTACCCAGGACAGTACCCTATTGTATGGCTGACGACGTTGCCAAACCGTCGGTCGTCGCCAAGTGAGTTAGCTGCCATACAATACAGAATGAATAGTTTGGTTAAGTTGCCAGCTACGACGTCGCTGTGGCGTCCCAGTAAGGCCCTTAGGCTAAATACCTACATGTGAAATATCAGTCTCTCTCCCTCTCTCTCTCTCTCTCTTTGCTTTTAACCCACAGACCTCAACAAAGGCACTTTCTTAATGTGCTTCACACTAATATTTTAAATGCGCAAGTTTGGATGGATGTATAGATGGATGGATGTTTGTTACCTCTTCACGCCAAAACTACTGAACGGACCGGGCTGAAATTTTGCATACAGGTAATTCTAATCCTGGAATCAAACATAGGCTACTTTTTATCCCATAAATCATCGTTCCCATGAGATATAAATAACCTTTAAACGTTTATAGAAACAACGCATGCGAAGCCGCGGGCATAAACTAGTTTTCAATAAACCTTTGTCTCTTGGCATTGAACATTTATCATCTTGTGGATAATTTACTTGTTCCGTCTTTTACCGTTATGTGAACGGCTTTTTCAAGAAGTATTTTGCCTACAAGACTTCCCTTGAAGGACCCGGTAAGACCCGGTAAGGCTAAAATGAATTTACTTAACTTAACCCCTGGGAGCACTAGGGCTTTATCAAAAATCACTTACTTTATACTTATTATTGGAATTGTTACCTTTGACCGCATTTTCCACTATATGTAGAAGAAAAACGTAGGTATTTTATTCCCTAAAAGATTATATTTTGATAGTAATATTAAATGATACTAATGTGTTAGTAATGAAACTAAGGACATCTGAATGGCCCACTAGCCACCAAGGAGCATTTGGTTGAAGAACAAAATTAAAAATTTTAAAAACCGTCTGACAGATTTTCATGAAATATGGCTAAGAACACTCGGGATAAAATTATCAATGACACAAAAAAAACTAAACGAAAATCGGTTCATCCGTTTGGGAGCTACGATACCACAGACAGATACACAGACAGACACGTTAAACTTATAACACCCCTCTCTTTTTGCGTCGGGGGTTAAAAATAAATAAATAGTACTGGACAATTCACACAGCATTATCTAGCCCCAAGCTAAGCAGAGCTTGTGTACTTGGCTACTAGATACTCGTAACTGATATACAATACACTGCTTAGATAGATATTCTTTTAAGATGCCTGTATTATGTAATTCTAAAGAGCTGACTTTATCACCATTTCATGAAAAAGGTGATGGAAAGGTTGCCATATCTCGCAACCTTAGTTTGTCAAGATACATATACATACGCCCTCTATGTATCTTGACAAACTAAGCCTTATTTATGTATCTTGACAAACTAACTTCCTTACCGATACAACGTGTCACTGACTCAAGAAATTTACGTAGGACATAGTACTTTGTGTTCTAAAATCTGTGACGCAATCAAATAGCCACCAATTTTTCGAAACCCATGTTCTGGTGACAGAAAATAGGTTTAGCAGTGGCTTGGCAAAAGTCTCCCCTTTCTTCCTCTACTACTTTAAATAATAAACATTACTTATACAGGGTGCGACGGAAAAAGTGTACTAAGACGAAAGGGGGTGATTCTGGACGTCGAGGGGGTCAACGATTGATCTACAATTTTTGTGATTTCTAACATTTTTTTCCTTATTTTGAAAAAAAGTTTAAACGTTTTTGTTCTTATTTATGTTCATTTACGTGTATTCTTTTTTACATTATAAATATTGTTTTGAAATTTCAAAGTACATCATGTTTTTGTAATAATTCCATGAAAAAACACTGATTTTGCTTAAAAAAACAAGCAAAAACATTTGTGAAATATTTTGTAATGCAAGAGTGCGTCTATAAGAACACGAATAGGAAAAAACAAAGCTTGATCTTTTTCTAATATAACGAAATCGTTATTCACAAGTTGATCCCTTCGGGGTTCAGAATCACCCCCTTTTAGCTTAGTATACCCTTTCCGTGACGCCCTGTATAAAAACAAATTGATTTATCATAGGGACCGTCATCACATCTTTTTAAAAGCCACTATTTCACAGAAAATAGCTTTTGTTGGTCGGAACCATGGTTCCGAAATTCCCAACAAAACAACGTTTATCATCGCTGGACGGTAATGTCATAGGGAAAAATTATACATAGTATAAATATAGTATAGTAGTATAGATATAGTATCTGGCATCGTTTGCCAGATACTATATCTCATCATTTATTTATTTATTTAGAACTACCAACTGAAGATACAAAAACAACAAGAACATCATAAGATGTGACGTGACGAACGATGTAGCGCGGCGGGCGAAGGTCCGTCTGCGGCGCAGGGGGTTGCGGGTTCGATTCCCGCCATGGGACAAATGTTTCTACGATCTACAAATATTTTTTCCGGGCGTTCTGGTCGTTTCTATGTATAATAAAAAATATCTATCTATGTAATGTTTTATATTATGTATATCAGTCATCTAGTACCCATAACACAAGCTCTGCTTAGCTTGGGGCTAGATGATGCTGTGTGGATTCATCATCATCATCATCAGCCTATATTAGTCCACTGCTGGACATAGGCCTCCCCTAATGAGCGCCATAGCGCCCTGTCTTCAGCTTGCCGCATCCAGCATCTGCCTGCAGTCTTTCGCAGATTGTCATCCCACCTGGCCGGAGGGCGTCCTACACTACGTTTGCCGAGTCGTGGTCTCCACTCAAGAACTCGTTTACCCCAGCGGATTTCGGTTCTTCGCGAGATATGGCCGGCCCACTGCCACTTCAGCTTGCTAATTCTTTGAGCTATGTCGATAACTTTGGTTCTCTGTCGGATGTATTCGTTACGAATTCTATCCTTCAAAGAGACTCCGAGCATAGCTCTTTCCATAGTTCGCTGAGTGGATTGTCCATTATTATTTATTAATTTATTTATGTTCTTATTATTATTATAAGGCGTCGAGACCCCCTACTTACAGCTAGCACATAAAAATACAATGAGTTGACAAGACAAAACACATGCTCAGAAACTTATAATGGAACTCAAAAATAAACGAATCACACAAATGCCAAGTAAATTCTTCAGTTTATTTACGTTCTTTCTGCCTTTTTTGCATAGGTACCACTTTACCGTAAAACTTCAAATTTTTCAAGTTAAATTCACCAGATACCGAAGAATTCCTGAAATTTATGATAGTAACTTAGGTATACAGACACTGCATTGACTCCTTTCTTTTCAGTTTATTTACGTTCTTTCTGCCTTTTTTGCATAGGTACCACCTTACCGTAAAACTTCAAATTTTTCAAGTTAAGTTTACCAGATACCGAGGAATTCTTGAAATTTATGATAGCAACTTAGGTATACAGACACTGCATTGACTCCTTTCTCTAGAGAAAGGACAAGCAGGTCGCATTGCGCAGGTCCCGGACCTAGATACGGGTCCTGCGTAATGCGTATCTACCAACCTATTTGGAACAAGGATCAGTTGAGATACCTGTAGACTGTTAGCAACAGTCAGCAGTTAGCTCAATTGTTTCAATGGAAAATACTATTATAATTTTCTTTGTGAATAAAGATGATTTGGAACAATAAATGTTTTCTCTTTATCTTTATCAAATAAATGACCTAGACTTTCGACTGCCGACCGTTACCAATTTATTATTATCGCTTTCATGAGGTATTTCTAACGGTAGAAATTTTGCCGTGCAAAAAATATGTCAACGATTTATCTCGCCACCTGTGCGCGTTCTCAGACATCGAGGTTTCGCTATTGTCACCCTTATCACGTCCCGAGATTGGGGTCCAGGTCCATAGCCTAGCATTTGTTTAGGTAATGTAGTTCTGCGTCACTGATCAGCTGACTCATCAGCTTTGGCTTTAAAATGAGTTCTATGTTATTTACTAGCTTCTGCCCGCGGCTTCGCACGCGTATTTTCGGTGTAATAAACAGCCTATTGTTTAAGTTAGGCTATCTTCTAAATATACGCCAAATTACATCTTGATCTGTTCAGTAGTTTTGGAGATCCTAGGTAACAAAAATGTCACATTTCACAAACTTTCGGCTTTATAATATTAGTAGGATAGGATATTTCTTTCATATTTAAAAGTAATATGTGTCAAAAAAACGGACTTTACTTTTACTTTGCGATATACATAGTTATAGCTTTTAAGGAATTCATTAAGAACATGAGCTCTAGGTTCTTATATCATTTTTTCATTGGATGAATCTGATAATACTCAGAATATAGAGAGCAATTTGTCACTGGACCGTTTTCAGCTTATAATTGTATAATATCTATTAATACTAGCTGCGCCCCGCGGCTACGCCCGCGTGGAAATTTAAAATTATCACTGAGGGGTATGAAAAATAGATGTTGGCCGATTCTCAGACCTACTGAATATGCTCACAAAATTTCATGAGAATCGGTCAAGCCGTTTCGGAGGAGTATGGCAACGAAAACTGTGACACGAGAATTTTATATATTAGATGTAGAATATGTTACTACTAACGGCGCTAGAGACCGTAGGAAGTCCAAAAGATTCGACTCTACGTCACTTGACCTCGTGGTGTATTTGGTTAGCACATTCCCGTACTGAGGGAAGGATGCGGGGTCAAGTCCCGTCAAAGTCAAAAATTTTTGCGATAATATTTGATTTCTTAGAAATTACCCTGAGTGTGGGCTACGCACTATAATCCATACTAATATCATAAAGAGGAAAGATTTGATTGTTTATTTGTATTGAATAGGCTCCGAAACTACAGGACCGATTTGAAAAATTATTTCTCCGTTAGGCAGCTTACTTTTCAGTGAGTGATAGAGGCTATATTTTATCCCGGAATTCCCACGGGAACGGGAACTACGCGGGTGAAACCGCGAGGCGATCGTCTAATAACAAATAACCTTAGAATATGTTACTTAGTAAGAAAATGTGTAACCTAATATTCTGGCTTACAAAAGGCGACCTTAAAATTAGCCATGATAATGGACACCAAGATATTTGATAAGACTATTAAAGTTTGAATTTTCGTCACCGCTAAAATAATTAAATCTCCGGACCTGTCTTTATTGGGCCGATAGATTATAACTGCTGACTTCTATTCAGCCCGGTGGGTGTTATAACAATGTCCCTCTGCCCAGCCCAGGTTCAAATTAGATAACTTTTTGCCTGTTTCGCCATTCTTTCGGTGGATTTTAGGCATCTGTTGGGTGTCGGGTGAATGAGGGAACTTTAAATTGAAATTCTTTTTTTTCGAATGATGGTTCAGCGTTTTCGCGTTTTAAGTGGTTGAACCGACAATGGTGTGGAAGATATATAATTCCTCGGTAACTTTATTGCAATAACAACTAGTATATACAAGTAAATATATCTATTTCTTAAAAGCAACAACATCAGCGGAGTATCTTAAACGGCGAAAATACGCTAACCTTGACCGAGGTTACCTATTTGAGCCGTTTGGGGTTGAAACTCTTGGTCCTTGGGGCCCTGGGGCACACGCAATTTATAAAGATCTTACCAAACTTCTTATAGAGTCCACAGGTGATCGGAATGCTGGCTTTTATTTCGGTCAACGAATTAGCATTTCCATTCGACGTGGCAATGCTGCTAGCATTCTGGGCACTCTGCCTTCTGGTGACGGCTTAGATATATTTTTTTTATTTTTATAAAGCTGACAATTCACACAGCATTATCTAGCCCCAAGCTAAGCAGAGCTTGTGTTATGGGTACTAGATAACTGTTATACATAATACAATACACTACATAGATAGATATTTTTTATTATACATAGAAAAACATCCAGAACACCCTGAACACATATCTGCAGATCGTACAAACATTTGTCCCGAGGCGGGAATCTAACCCGCAACCTCCTGCGTCGCAGGCGGGCCTTTGCCCGCTGCGCCACAGAGGTCGTCACCAGATGGTTGTTACATTTTCATGAATGATAGTAAAATCACACTTATGGGTGTCCATATGTTTGAACTGTGTGTGTGTTTATATACAGAACGAAATGGGCGTAAATTTTGACAAGATGTAGTTCTAGAACTGGAAAAACAATAAAATGCTTTTATCCAAGAAAACGCGAGCAAAGCTGCGGGCAGCGGCTACTACACTAAAAGTAGGTAAATAAGGTGTCAAAAATAAGGTGTCAGGTTTATGACTAGCTTCATGAATATTCAATACCTTTCAGTAAGTATAACAACATCCCATCCACACCACCACCCGCGTAATGTGGTGTTCAAACAATACAATTATTTTAGTCAACTACCAACGCCAAACGTTAACTTATGTCCCTATTAAAAGAAAACTTTAAAGGAAAAGAAATTCCGGAGAATTCACATACGTCACAGTTATATTTCACACTGCCCGAACCTCTATACAATGTTGGCGAGCCGGCCTTGGCCTACTTAGTGGAGCTTTGGACCACTGCAGTCAAACCGGGTGCTTTAGCTGAACTTAGTTTTAGGCTAGGCGCAAACGGACCACCGGCCACCGCCACCGGTGGTGGCTGTAGCGCGCTACCGCCACATTTGCAGCTGTCGCGGAAGCGCGCAACAGCCACCGGTGTTCAAAAGCAACCACATTAAATTGATTCGTGCGACGCGTAGGACGCCTAGTGGTTAAAGGTTATTGCACAAGTAACAACTCGGAAAGGGATCGTCACCGTAACAACTCGAGCCGTTCAGTATTAGTTATATGAAACTCCCTACTGCAACGCACACTAATCGGAATCGTAAAGTAATCGCCTCGCCTCGGGACAAGCTCACAAACCGCGGTGCGGTGCGTGGTCGACTTGCCGTTCCCGCGGTTACGGCTCTCCGTACCCTAGTTTACGTCTCTTCGTCCACGCCCCTCCCACGGTCTACGTTGCCGAAACTAGCTGTCAACCAGCGGTTGGCGAGCCGTAAGCGCGGCGTCGCTCGCCTAGCCGTAGCCGAGTCTACGTATGCTTCTGATCCGCTTTGGTTTCGTGCTTACGTTAGGTTGACGACTGTTTGACGGCGACGCGTAAGGCGATAAGGTTACGATCCCTTTCCGAGTTGATACGTGTGCTACGACCTTAACTGAGTTAGTGTCCGTGGCGAGAATCGGCGTGTTGCGTGGCGCGCAGCGTCGTCAAGTAGCGAGTCGCGGACACTGCTGTAGCGAGTGGCCGCCACCGGCGGCAACGCGTGTGCGGCGAGTTCGTACAAAATGTATAAAAAAGCGTGTAAACAGCATCATCGCTCGCCACCGGTGGCTGTGGCCGGTGGTCCGTTTGCGCCTTGCCGTAATGGTGCTATCTCCATTTTATGGGAGTTCTTTAGGAAACTGGTATTTAGAGGAAGTAGATTACCAGAACATTCCCGCTAATGAGTTACTGGCTGTGATGGACGACAATTCTTCAATTTCAGTTATTTCAATAAAGCCGGACTTACAAAGCTAGATAAAGCCAAAACCACACATGAAGGAACTGAATTAAATTAAATTGAGGAACCACAGAGACACCACCTCTGCCATTCCAGCCTCTGTGTTCAAGCGTATTAAGTTTAGGAACACTGCGTCTCAACCTCAACCTCAACAGGTTTTTATCTCATGGGGGTAGTGTCCATAATCCCCACGCTGGGCATGTGGGTTGGGGATCGCAGTCGGTGGTATAATTGTTCTGCAGGAGACGCTGCCGGTGGATATCCCTTAGTTCGCCTCTTACGACACCCGCGGGAAGAGTTGGGGTGGTGCAAATTCTAAGCCGGCACCACACGGCACTACGTCTACGAATGTTAAAATTCTCCATTACTAACTTACTGTTAACAGCTGTTTGTTTTGTATCGGCTGGACCATAGACTTAGGATTTTTTCAAAACTGTACAAACCGTCTTTTGTTTTAGTTGTGTTTTGTTGATTTTCGAACCCTAAGATAGTATTTTACAATTTGCGGTCCATACTGTAAACTGCAAAATCACTATCAAGTTGATCATGTGCACCTGGGGTATTCAAATGCACTCGGAAACCAGCTCGCTTATTTCCGGGAAACCTTCCAAATAGTGATTCAAGATCCATAACTCAAATATTCCCCTGCATTATTAAAGTCGGAACGAGAGCCTGCACCTGTATTCACTAGCCTTTCAGCACAAATTTGAATTCGACGCCCTAGTCTCCTGAGGGTCTGAACACTGAAGAAAACGCGTGAGAACGCTCCGTTTTTGACTATACCTAGTACCGACTCATCATCATCATCAATGGCATTTACATACGAAGAATGGTTTATGTAGTGTTTGTTTTTCGGCACTTACGTAGATGACTTGTAAGGCAGATGCGGCCGCAGTATTGGCATCCGTGACCCCCGGTGGATAGTGGTGGGTCTGCGACAGCCGCTGCAGCCCGTTGGTGCCTCAGTGCTCGCTTTTCATTTAGCTTTTGGAACCATGCTACGTCATGAGCAATAACTCCTTCCGCTAATGTTTTGCGCCACCGATCACGGTCTTCCGATTCCTCTTCCAAATTTGACAGGTCTGTTTTAAAAGCTAGCATATCACGCTTAGCAGAATCCTTATAGCGTAGTCTCGGTCTACCGACGGGTCTTACCGACCGACCCGTCAGTACCGACTGCGTATCTTTGAAACCATAAAGAATAATATCAATATTCTTTGCGGAAGTGGGAGCAAACATTAACAGCGTTCAAAAAAAATATGGAGCATAGCAGAACGTTTCACCCAAATATGTCAAAAATCGCTTCCGCTTTTGCTGCCTACCGAAACACAGCAGAGAATACGGCTCGCGTACCAAATGTGCTGAAATTTGTATTTTGGCTCTATATTTATGGGGGAAATGCTTTTTTCCTTTTAATGCCTCCGAATTCGGGGTGTTTGTAGCCACATGTTTGCGAAATAAAAAGCCAATTAAGCTCAAAATGTTTTGGGGCTTATTGTAAAAATGCAGTAGGATTTACTTACAACAGTAAAAATAAATTAATTGTTAGTGTTAGCTGACTTCGATTGATTCAGTCATGAGGTAAAAGACGTTTAATTTATAGATTATTATATTCAATAAAATATTGCCCTCATAGCCTTTAATGCCTCCAAATTCGGGGTGTTTGTAGCCACATGTTTGCGAAATAAAAAACCAATTAAGCTCAAAATGTTTTGGTGCTCATTGTAAAAATGGAGTAGGATTTCCTTACAACAGTAAAGATAAATTAATTATTAGTGTTAGCTGACTTTCGATTGATTCAGTCATGAGGTAAAAGACGTTTAATTTAAAGATTATTACATTCAATAAAATATTGCCCTTAGCCTTTTGATGCCTCCAAATTCGGGGTGTTTGTAGCCACATGTTTGCGAAATAAAAAGCCAATTAAGCTCAAAATGTTTTGGTGCTCATTGTAAAAATGCAGTAGGATTTACTTACAACAGTAAAGATAAAATAATTGTTAGTGTGAAAAGCTGACTTTCGATTGATTCAGTCATGAGGTAAAAGACGTTTAATTTAAAGATTATTACATTCAATAAAATATTGCCCTCAGAAGCTGGGATTCGGGCAAAGGAGTAATAATGCGAGTCAGGTTTCCTTTCCGCTCTTGTTTTGATAAAATTCTGAATAGGATTTCAATACATCAAAGGATTTTCATAGAAGGGACAGCGTGTTAGAATGGTGTCCCGGGTATCTCTGTAAAGGTCCAATGACAAACTAATTGAACTGTTTTTGTCCCTCTCTGTTGTTTGAGTTGTCTCTGATTTAGAAAGAGAGACAAAGACACTGATTGAATCAATGATTAAATCACCTTTCTGCTTTAGCGAGTTCATAGGTGTCTACGAAAAACGTTTCTATTTTTGACTAGCAAAATCCGGCGAATTTATTCCTCTATCTATAAATCCTGTGCCTAATCTGGTCCGAAATTTCCCTAAAATTTGAATCGTTGATAAGACCTATTACATCATTTAAAAAACGTAACGTACCGTAACGTAAAGTACGTAAGTACGTTTGCCCTTGTAACGAATTATTAACCAGTTTCTTGTTTTCCGTATACACAGGTAGGTAAGCACCGAATTGCGTGTGCCGGCTACGGCATTATGAGCTAAATTTTTAATGGCAAAGGGGCCAAAATAGCGTGCCCAATTTGACGGATAGTTTTCCTTTGCACCAGTAAATCAACTCAGAACACCTATATTCAAAGCCGCGTTACAAGTCCAGAGCACGCAAGCCAATATTTCACCGACTTCCCTTCATACATAATACATTACATAAATGAACATTTCTTTCAGGGGATAAATTTAAATAATCAATTCGTGAAAATGGTTGAAAAAATTCGCGCAGATGACATGCCCTGGGTTATTAATATGTTTTTCTGGCACATTAAAGTTCATTGAATTATACGCCGAAAGAGTATATTAGCAATATTGGAAAATACTTTTTGTGGATAAAAGTATGTTGCTGCATGTCTTTTTCCGTCGTTGAGCTGGTGTAGGCCCTTTTGAATATCAGAGATATTGGTTTGGTAGACCAACAATATCACCAATATTCAAAAGACGAAAGAAAAACAAAGAGAAATGACAAGAAAAGTAGTATTTTTAGGGTTCCGTACCTCAAAAGGAAAAAAGGAACCCTTATAGGATTACTTCGTTGTCCGTCTGTCTGTCTGTCTGTCCGTCTGACAACCCTCTTTTCGCAGAAACGCGTGGACGTATCGAATTGAAATTAACGTCAAATTCTCAAGTCCGTAACCTCTTGAAGCCGCGATATAAATAAAACTTCTAAGTCAACGCACTCAAAAGTTACAGCCGCTTGTGTCCGAATATTTTGAAATTTCCAAAGGAATCACATGCACACAAAACCTATGGGTACTTCCTGTAGACGTACAATCATGAAATTTGATGAGCAGCAAGGTTTTATAGCACAAGTAAAGGGAAAACTCCGAAAACAGTAAATTTGTAGGTTATTCACAAAAAAAAAATACTTTTCATTCTCGCCATGAACCAAAACCTATATGGCACCCTGTTGACGTAGAATCATAAAATTTGGCAAGAAGCAAGATCTTATAGTACAAGTAAAGGAAAATATCCTAAAACCGTAAATTTGTAGTTTATTCACAAAAAAAAAAATTCTTTGTTTCTCTCTCTCGACCAAAATACATAGAGTACCTACTTCATGTTGACCTAGAATCATGATATTAGGTTTTACAATTAAACGGAACCCTTAGTGCGCGAGTCCAACATGACGTTTTATTGTTTTTGGTTGGATTCGAATCGATTTAACTGCGGCTATCGTCTACAGCTTCAGTATATCGAGTAGGCCACCACAAAGCTCCATTAAATGCGGTTAGCCAAGCATTCTAATCGTGACCTCTATCTTTCATCTACGTACATGGGATCGAATTTGTCCCATTTTATGGACACTTTTGTTGATAGAAAAATAACTGGAATCTTAGAGACTTACTAAGCCCGTACCTCATAATTATATCAGTTATTGTTGAGTCAGTTGTTCAATACTGTTAACACTGTGGAAACACAGCGAACTCTTGGAAGGCTTAAACAATATTATAATCAATACTTTATCATCGGTTTTGAATATCGATTTAGATGACAAGGCATGGTCGCAGGCCTCCCTGCCTGTCTAACAAGATACAAGATTTTATTGATAAAATAATAAATTTACACGTCAAATAAAACTATATAAAGTCAAATTATACTAATTTGGAGGCTTAGGTAGGTATACGCAAAATTTCAAGTGTAGCCCTACCAGAGTTCTTGTTTTCTGTCTACAGCACTAGTTCGTTAGGTTCTATTATTTGATTGTATTTTCTTTGTTAATAAAGATTATCCTGCTAAGAATTCGGAGACGAAAGAAATACATATTATTGACAGCAAGACGATTTCATATGTACATTATCTCGGACGAAAGAGTCGACTACTACGGGAATACCTGCAAATTTTTGTCAGATTTATAGAAACATCATTGTCGCATTTGAATATTCAAAAGCAAACTCGTTGTTTTATCCTGTAGTACTACAATTATAGTCTTTCTGTGCTAACCTTTAAATTGAATTTGAATTAATCAATCGTATAATTTCAGGATCAGACGCAGAACCAGTATGGAAGCTCCAGGACCCTGGTTTCGACCAGGGCTATGGCTCGGAGAGGTCTCCTGAGGATGACTACGCACCGGCCATTGCGCCGCCCATTTCTCTGGAGGACTACGAGGCTGAATTGAAGACGGTGTATCCATTCATCACTGATGGTAAGTGCAACACTTTTATTTAATTACTATGACTCGCTCGGCTTTGCACGGGTAGCAATCGTCAAGCATTGACCATATCACTTATGAAAGTGAAGATTTGGCCTAAAATGGAGTCTTCCCAGAACGAATTTATTCACACTGAATTTAATAACTCAGATCTTTAAATCAGGAATAATTTCGTCGTACATTGCTTTCATGTTGCTATAATTTCACTTTCCAGCCGCATGATGTTTTCCGACATTATTGCAGCGAATTTACACAAAATCATAATTTAATTATATTACACCTAAGCCTTTCTCATTAATTATTCCGTCCATTGGAAATAGCCGTATGGAAGAAAATCCGTTTGGTAGCTATTAGTTTATCGCGTTCAAACAAACAGGCATACCAACGCAGGTGGGACATTTGTTTTACTATTATTAGGAAATTTATTAATAATTTATGTTAATGTAGTGATAAGTCGTCTAAAGCCATAGAACGAGGAGGAATATTACTCTTTATCACCGAGCTTTATATAAAAGTTTCTCGAGTGGATCTCGTGTCGATTTTGTTGTACAAGTTTTTCTGTAAGTAGGTACTAACTCTTTTTTTCTCAAAAAACCGATACCTACTTAATTCGGTTGTTCTTTATTCGATTTTTAATTAGCTCTAAAGATCATTCATCAAAGTCGAGTAAACCCAGATAAGAAACTATGCTCTCCAACTTTCGTTTACTTCTATATAAGTTTTATTTTCTTATTGTGAATCTTTTGAATATTCTATAAGGTAATTATTACTCTGCTGAGAAGCTTCTGAATTTTTTTTACTTTCTAAAAAGATTCAATTATACTGAAGGTTGACTACCGTCTTTCACTGTCATTATGTTCAAGTTTTATCAGTATAAAAGCTTTATTCCTCGTTGAACACGAGGAATAAAGCTTTTATACTGATAAAACTAAACGGTTCAGCTAACTATCTGCTATTCAGAAAATCTGTAAAGAAGAACTAGATCGTGAAGAAGCACAAGGCCTCTAGAGTGATTATTTCTTGAATGAAATCTGAGATACGTATGAAGTCTTTTATTAAAGTTTGTTTTGTTCCTCTGCTAGTACTTTTTGATGCGTAGAAACTTCTTTGTAAGAACGTCGACGCTGTATTCAAATCTAGACTCGCGAAATACAAAATAGGAATTCGTAGATAATAAAAATTACAGAAATTTTACTCCCTGACGGCAAATCTTCTGTGCAATCAAGCTTTAAGCTTAAAGCTGATATCCTTACCTTTAATTGATTTACCACTTTTATTTCATATTTTCCAAAATTCGCAGTAAAAAACAAACAAACAATGTTTGTTTTCAGCCAAGTGATTCACTGAAGTAAATTGCCTGGAAACTCCAAATGCATGCAAGCTCGAACACCAACAAAAACTATCTTAGGGACTTTAAGTTGGCTTCCCCAGGCGAAGACCCGAGTCAGGGAATATAAGCATCTTAGGCTACGTCAGAATAAAGTGGAGATTTTCAAGACTGCGACAAAAAACTGAGACTTTTGAGAGATGGATGACTCTTTTGAATATTGTGGCCTGAGATTACAACTACACACCGATCGTGGCCAAAGAAATGGAAATTTCGTGAATTTGACGAGATTGGAGGGGTGGATTTTTAAAAATTGCAGTGGTTTTCGGTTAATCGGTTTTATACTGTAGAAAGGATCAAGAAGTCCTCATGTCATGAAGTCATTAAAATTGTCTCATTCAAATCTAGCAATTATTAAGAATCAAGATTATACCTTCGTGTGGTGTGGCATTAGCAATGTTCTAAGTTCTACAAATGGTCATAGTTCTGACAACGTTAAGGTAATTCTGTTGTTAGCCTGCATAGCAATGCCAGCAAATCCTGGTCGTGTCGTGTTTACCTTTGACACACAGGTCGTTGGAACACGGGCATTCACTGCGGCCTTATTGCAATTCAATCTGGGTGAAGGCTTTCCAATTCAAAAGTTTCTTTGAGCGTTTTGAGCGAGTAAAGTTATTCGGTCTGCGTTGGTAGAGTGAAGTGGCCGGGCAGAAGTCGTCAATAAAATCGGTGGCATTTATTTACGATTTGCGATAGCAAAGTACCTAGTCTATAGAAATTTATTTGATTAACTTTGTATTATTTTATTTTATTACCAAAATAACACGGCAGTGTAATTATAGCCCTTTTTCACAGTCTATCATGATTTTGCTAAAAACCTACCTATAGTACATTGTGATAAATATAATATTAATATAATAATAATGTCCTCCTAGCCGAATTTCGACCACGGCGGCCAGTCTCATTAGAGACTAGCCAGATGCGCAGTACTTATTATAGTGCACAAGTGTCTGCGTAAACACAGGTGCACTCTCTATTCCCTCACTCTCCATAATCCGATGGGACGACAGATCGTGATAAAAATACACTAGATGTCAATATGAAAACCAAAAAAATTCGCACTTAGTCCGAATCGGCGTCGTCTCGTAGTAATCTTCAAAGACCTCTAGGTTCCAAAGTCTTTTCAGAGTTACACAATACACAACAATATTAACTTCAACAGGACTAAATTTGATTTAGTAGCATTTATATGTCTTGAAGTACTTTTTAGTAGAGATACAAGGCCGTTACCGGTGGAGTACCTGTAACGTCTATGGTTCCAATCTATTTTCAGTGTTGCAAATTCAGAGGTCAGTGTTATATCATTGTTATTATCCTTATGTTCTCACAACCACAAAAAACAATGTTCGAAATTTCATAACTACACATATTCGCATGAAATTTAAAAAGTGCATGCATACAATTTAAAGGCTTTAATTGAATTGAAATCAGCTGAAACTCAATGTGAAAATGTGGATTTACCAGGAACATTTAAACTCATTTGTTAAATGCGAGAAACGAAGCAGAAACGTGTTAAATACATTTTGTTAATGAAATTTTTGAGCATCGGAAATTACGGAATGGATTGGTTGGTATAATACCTGGGGGTGTAAGAATATCATTAATTTCCGATAGGCAGCACGACCCTAAAATATTATGCTGAATCTGTATTACTTTTTCACTTTTTATATATGTAAAGCATGTCAAGGTATGGCCTTCATCGATAGAAGAGGTACGTAATAGATAATCCTGACGACCTCTGTTGCGCAGTGGGCGAAGGTCTGCCTGCGACGCAGGAGGTTGCGGGTTCGATTCCCGCCTCGGGACAAATGTTTGTACGATCTGCTGACATATGTCTAGGGCGTTCTGGATGTTTTCTATGTATAATAAAAATATCTATCTATGTAGTGTATTGTATTAAGTATATCATCAGTTATCTAGTGCCCATAACACAAGCTCTGCTTAGCTTGGGGCTAGATAATGCTGTGTGAATTGTCCAGCATTATTTATTATTATTTATTATTAATCAAACGTAATAGATAATGTTTAATTCTCTAAATCAATAGATTTTTTTACAGGATCACACAGTCTCAATCTCAACGGAGAGATCAGTCATTATTCAATTCAATACGTTTATATTAGATAACTCGTTATTGGGACGTACGACGTAGACATTTTATTTTATTTAATACTTTATTGCACACCATTTTAAAAGTACCTACACAAATGGTGGGCATAATGCCGATGGCATTTTCTACCTGCCAACCACACAAGGTCAACAACGACAAAAAGGCGTGCTTAAATTTAACTTAGACTTAAACTTAGCTATGCTATAAATTAAGTATACAACAGAAAAAAACAATCTATTGAAATGTCTACTGTGGAATACAACAGATTAAGTAGATACCTACCTAAATCAAAATTTGTAGTTTAAGGTATATACCTACTTGTAGCGAAATGACGGTTATCTAACTAGAAGACGGATAAAGAATTTTGATAAATGCTCACGAGTCAGCTTTTTGAAACAATCTTTTGTTTCAACTTTCTTGATATCGTATCGTACCTACATTATTTGGGACGTACCAAAATATAAGTATATGCGCAAGCACAGGTGCATTCAAGACGGTTTATGTTCAGTAACTATAATTGTTTATTGACTTTATGACATCTACTAAATATCCCGTTATAATAACTTAAGTACTTACACACCTTTGGTTTTGTGTCAGAAATCACAAAAACACTAATGATCAATCAGATGGGCAGAGAAAACAAAAAGTAAATTACGATGCTCAAAGTAATAGAGGCGAAGGAAGTGTAAATAGATTCAATACGCAAAACACACAAATTAACAGACAAGATGGCATCTAGTGTTTATAGATTCTGCTTACTTTGGGACTAATGGAGCTGCGCGCGCGCTTTTTCGGGTTTAAAACTTACTTCCTCATAATGCCGTCTATTTTTTTACCAAATATAAATACGATCAGAACAGCCGTTTAAGCCGCGTTGACATGATCAGATTCAGCTCGACAAGGCTCGGACCGAGTAGGCTCGTAGTAGACAAATCTCGTTTTGGGCGAACCGCTAACAAATCGTAGCTTCATTGTAGGATTAGCTTCATACGAGTGTGTGTACTAGGATACTGTTCATGTTAAATTAACTACCACTTAATTCTTAAGGCGGTACCCTACCTCGTTATTGTGTGAAGAGGATAGGCATAGGATTTCGCGTTCACAGGAGCGGGACAGAGCAAAGCGGCGTAAGCCCAAAAATCAAGTTTTTAGTAGTTATTTGCTCCCCACAAACATTAGAATAGTTAATTGAAAAAAAGGCAACATATAAAATGTTCTTTATACTTAGCTCAATTACTATGCTTAATCTCAAGATCGTATCATCTGTATTTATTGAGAAATTAGGGTTTTAGTAAAAAATTAGAGGTAACTTTGCGATTTTTTTCTATCGAGAAAATTTTATGGAATCGTGTTTTTGAAACATATGATCGATAGAATAAGTCCTGAACTTTACCATATATAAATTTCAAAGTTAAATATTCAGTAGTTTGGAAGATATGGAGGTCCGAAGGAGTTGAAAATAAGCAATTTGAGGGTAGGTACCCCCTTAATTCAAATCATTTTCAACATCAAAAAATATCATAGGACGTTTGGTTGTTGTTACTAGACGCCATATTGTTTTCCTACTCGTATACGAGCTAGCTCGGTAAAGTAGAACGCGGTCCGAGTCTACTTACATATTATATCGAATGCCGTCGTCCGAGTGCGCTCGGATAATGGGTTGCCACAATACGAGTTGCGTCCGAGTAGGTATCCGAGTTCACTCGGTCCGAGCAGACTCGGATCGTATCGACACGGCTTTAGGCATGAAAAGATCAGCCAGACTTTTGTTTGGGTTTGTATACCTACCTACATCCATAGCTAAGAAGCTGGAAAAATTTATTGAATGCATAGAATACGTAGGTACTATCGAGACGAGATAAATGTACGATTTATCTATAAACCTGCCGAATTTTATCGTTCGTTTATCACCCGATTGTTTGCGGTAGAGTGAGTAATTAGCAAAGTCAATAATTAACGTATTCCACAACAATGATCCATCAATAATATTGGCATGTGACAAATTAATAATGTCAATACGAGTGATATCGTTGCTGCGATATCTCCATTACATTAGGGACCTCTTTAATCTATCTAGCATAGCATTGCAAATTGCAGACCGAAATATAATATAACTGAGCTTTGGCTTAGCTCACATATCTGACGTAGATTTTATAAATGTGTGCAGATCGTGTTATTAAAACAACAGTTCATCGTAGGTACTTTAACTAAGAATAGTATCACAACACAAATCTAAAAAGCAAAACATAGAAACAAGGTTTGAAATCTGTTCTGTTTGTAATGTGCAAGAATATCACTTACCTATTCCTTTTGTAGGAATACCAGAACGAGAGTCAAGACGAAGAAAATGCCTCTGGCAACCACGAAAATGTTTGAACGAGAGTTAATTATGCAGATTCGTTGAATCTTTTCAGTGTTTCAACACAGACATTGTTTGTTAAAACGTGCTACAGTTCTACTTATCAGAGCTTTGTGAGAAGACTGCATTTTGTTTATAACAGACAAAACTATTTAGACCTGTCCATAAATAATGCAAGCTAATGGAATTTGGCTCTGAAAAGGATTTAGAAACATTGTCAACAAGCTGCGCCCCGCGGCTTCGCCCCCGTGGAAATTTATGTTTCCAACTTTCTTAATTTTTTCTTGCATAAGAACCTTCTCCTGACAATAACAAACACAACAAAGAAAGAATTAGCGAAATCGGTCCAGCCGTTCACGCGTGATGCCGTGACCAAGGAAAACGGGTTTCATTTTTATATATCTAGACTAGATAGATTGGATTGGTCAACTCTATTAAAAAATCAAAAATAAGGATTCGAGAACGTATCTTTGTAGGTGTCAGTCGTATTGATCTAACCCGTTTGCCAGTATTTACATTCTTTATCGTGATACATAGCATTTCGAGGTCAAACAAAAACAATTCGTCATACAACGCGCCGACACCCGCACAAATCGAACCGCCGGCAATAAATAAAAAACTCACGACAACCAACCTTCAGAATTCAATTTCCTAGGGAATATTGGCAATGCCAACAAAATGGGAGAATGTCCGATGTACCTATTAAGGCCTCTCCGCAGGGGCATAAGACACAAGGCGGGAAATAACGTTGAATCTGCGAAACTGTATTTTGATATTCGGAGATTGAGTTTATAATTGAATATCGAGGTTTTGTCTGCTGCAGTTTGTACAAGAAGAGACAGAAAGTTCTAGTCAGGATTGAAAGCGATACAAGACTTTGAAGAATTATGAATTTAGAGGAATTCTATACCTAAAGCTCTATTGTTTTTTTTTTAATGATGCTGGACAGTCCACAGAGCATCATCAAGCCCCAAGCTAAACAGAGCTTGTGTTATGAGTGCTAGATGACTATTACAATACATTACATAGATAGATATTTTTTATTATACATAAAAATACCCATAACACCCGGAACAAATACTTGCAGATCGTACAAACATTTGTCCCAAGGCGGGAATCAAACCTAAAATTGTACTTACATTCAGGATGTTTTAGCATTCAGTGAAAACAAATTTCAGCCTGATCCGTTCAGTAGTTTTGGCGTGAAGAGGTAACAAACATCCATCATGTGATGTGATAGTGTAATATTACAATATTTTGTTTTATTATTTTGCCAAAACATGGAATGTTCGTCTCGTATTTACAATAATAACTCGCCGCCTCCAATTCTCCGGATTGACAGAGTCGACCCATTCAATATTTTCGATATCAATTATTGCTCCAAACAAAATATTGTTCGCTGTAGGTACGGAGCTCGTTGACGGTATTTTTTGTGTGTTGTAAAAATAGAATTGTGCTTTTGGGGTGCTTCATCATTGTGATATTATTTTTAAAAAGCACTCGGAAAATTCGAAGCCTAAATACGAAGAACAATAACAGATAGGTATAACAAATAGGTTGCGAAAGATTACTTAAAGTTTGATAGATTAAATTTGAGCTTTTTTTTATTTCGCTTTGAGAAAGATTAAAGCACAAAATGAAAACGCACAAAACATAAATTAATTCTATCAAAATGCTATCAAAACTGCCAAAGAAGCGCTTATAAGGATCCACGCAATACAATCTAAAGGCCTATATTAACCTTAACAGAAATTTTACCCTCAAAGGTTTACACGTAGGGAATTGTTCGGGTAGGAACCGTTTTGAGCGAAAACAATTTGCAGTATCAGGAATCCCCATCACCGTTTTATTGTAACATCCATGGAATACTAAACGTCGGAGTGGCAACTGGCATGCTACAATATTGCGCAATTTAGGAATACATGCAAATGTACATCCGAGATCTAAAATCGATGAGCGAAAGCGAATCTTCCGGTAGGTATAACTAGGTATAACATTTAGTAGAGTCTGGTAGAACTTAGATTGAAATGCAAATAGATATACTGTCAATGGTTGAAATCGATTTTCCAATAGAAGCACTAATTGAACTCTGGACTATGCGTAATCTAAAATGTTTGTTGGTACCCAAACCTAACAAAGCATAATGAATGAATGAACAATTTATTGTACTAGAAATTAACATAAACAAATAATCTTAGATCTCAATTTTGAAAAAACAATACAAAAGGCGCTCTGAGCAATTCCTCCCAAGCGACCGTGACCCGTCGAAATAGCAGAGTTTGAAAGTTATGATTATTATTAAATTGGAATCTTTGTATTGAATCTTTCATTAATACAGAAACCGCTGATCTTAGACCTGAAAAGAGGGTGTCTTTGTGTTTAATATATTAAATAATGTAGAACACTTATAGCTACCCTAACTAAGTGTTCTATGTTAATTAATACATTAAACACAAAGTCACCCTCCTTTCATGTCTAAGATTAGCGGTTTCTCTATATGAAAGAGTCAATACAAACATTCCAATTTAATAATGATTTTTACACTTTCCTTTCAGGCTACACTATTGCCTAGATATATTTCCACAACCGTGTACTATTTGTTAATTTATCAAACCGTACAAGTCTATATAGAATTTTATTTCCGCATTCGAAATCTTTGTTTATCGGGTCTATCCACGCGTATTCAGGTAAACTGCTATTTGTTAATTTATCAAACCGTACAAGTCTATGTAGAATTTTATTTCCGCATTCGAAATCTTTGTTTATCCCGGGTCTATCCTCGCGTGTTCAGGTAAACTGCTTGTTATCACATTTACACGTTCAATTTGTATGCAAGGTCTAAAGCTCCCTTGGTAGGCTTGTTCGCAGCGGCTAGTCGCAGATTACAAGGTGAGTGTTGGTACTCCTGTTTCAGGTTTGGATTACGGTTGGTGTTGTTGCAAAGCTTTTATAGCACCCAGCTTTCTGGTATCTAACACAGTGAGTGGTGATTTATACGCGCACTTTTTACCTATTAGTCGCGGTTGTGTGATCTATTTGTTGTTTGCTGCAAGTTTGTAAAAACACCATGTTTTTCTGTTTGCGTCGATAAATTAAAATCTGTTGTTTTCTAAAACAAACGTTAGGTATCTGTACTAATAATTATTAATGGCATGTATATTTTTACCAGTTTTATATTTTGTTTTACGATTTATAAATGGCTTGAAGTAATTTCTTTCTATATGAGCAGTTACTTACTTATTGTTGTAGGTTAAGAACTTTTCAACTCTCTCGTGAAAAAATTGGTTGTCTGTAAAGTCGGTTTACTGACGATAGTTGAACGTGACAACGTCTTAAGAAAATACTGATGGAATAGCAGCATTTGATACTCGATCAAAACATGTAAATGTACTATAGTATAGCAGCTGTCCACGCAGACGCATCGCTCACTCAAGTAGGAGAGAGACGGATGTCGAGCGCTCTCGCTTGCACTTCAAGCCTTACATGGAACGCCTCAGAGCGAGGTAACGCCGCATGATGTCATGTTTTTTCGTGCGTGCAGCCGGCTCTATCGAATTATAAGACGTTGTCACGTCAAAAGTTTCTCAAAACGATATGGGTAGATTTAAAATTAAAATAAATAATGCTGGACAATTCACACAGCGTCACCTAGCCCCAAACTAAGCAGAGCTAGTGTTATGGATAGTAGGTAACTGATAAACTTATAGATATTTTTATTGTACATAGAATACACCAGAACACCAATAGTATGTTTGTAAAACTTCACAGCTCCTTTTATCTTGTCCTTATCTTTTATCCAGCACTGTAATAAAGTAAAACAATGTGAGCCTTTTTCTAGAAAATACAGTGTAATTGAATTGTCCGGCTTACGCCGACGAAGCCAACTGCCTTCAGCGCTGCTGTCGGAAGTACCATTTACATTTTTCTCTTTTGTAAGTTCTGAGTGCTTAGTATGGGTTGTACGCATTATTTTACGAAAACTTAGTCCTAATCGAGTCCTTCTTATACATTTAGCGCCTTGCATCACCCCTAGCGGATCGAGAAGAACTACTTTTCGTAGTATGATAACGATCCAATCGTTTCTTACAAACTCGAAGATAGTTTTCGAATGATTTAGAGTGATTTGTCGCCTTTGACATGACGGCGGCAGTCATTGCGCCATTGATGTTATAAAAGTGAGTAGATAGCGCACTACCAACATAGCTTGATCATAGAAATATATGTGCCTTAAAAAAATAAGAACAAGCAGGAAAACATTTCTTGCACCGAATCTAAGTTTTTCCCTTACGATCTATGAGCGTACGTACCAAGTCTAACCCAAATACGTCAATCATAGGGGTAAAACACGCTCACTCCACAATTTTCTTGATTTTGAACGCAAAAGCGAATCTGTGTGTGAGTTGACAAGCATAATTATAACTTCAGTGCTTTCACGCATACGAGCGGACGAATACTCATAGGAAAATAAGACAAATATTTGTCACATTTTTTTAGCTACACCTAGTTTGTGTCTCCTACCATTATAAACCTTTTTTGTGTAAGACATTAATGGTTCTCGATTACTTTTATCGAATGTTTTTTGTATTGACTCGGACTAAGGGTATATCTTCTTACAAGCTTGGTTTTTATGATCCGACTTAAATGGGTAACAATCCTACAAATTATAAAGGCAGAAGTTTGTGCAGTTGTGTTATTGTGAGATTTAAGACATCAAAAGACCACTGCTGATCGGATCGGGCTGAATTCCGCAATAGTAGGTGTAGTTCTTTACCTTTAAGCTTTTCTTTTCTTCGGCATAGAAATGCTGGAAAAACGTGTGCTAAATGCGAAGCGAAGCTAGTGTAGAATGAATAGGGTCCTTGCGTTCAGAGCACATCGTTTGTTTTTGTTTCCTTGTTGTTACAAGACGCAAAAATTTGAATCGCCAATATATTTAGAAGTAGGTAAAGATACCTAAATAACTTCAATCGAATCCCCACTGGAATTGGTAACACATTTGGCCTCAAAACTTCCGTATTGGATTATTTTCGAGCCGATCAGACCACAAAGCCGCCGAGTTGGCAATGCCTGCGCTTCCCCGATAGTTTCATTATGGGGTTTCCGAAGTTGCCTGAAGTTGCCTAAAGTTGCCTGAACTTTTAAGTTTTCAGCGTAGGAAACTTGGCTTCCTTTTATTTTGTGTTTATATTTTCCGATGTTACTTTTGAAGGAACTCGCATAATCAAATTTGAATTTTTTAGGTTCTTTGGAAGGGATGTATGTAATTTGTTCTGTTTGTGTGTGCTTGAAGGCTTTATTTGGTTAATTTTGGGCAGGTATGTCGTTAAGAATTTAAGTTGTTTTATATGATTTTGCATGATGCAAGCAAAATTAAAGGTTTTGTAAGGTCCCAGCCAACCCTCGTCAAATTTATCATTCTTTTATTTACATAAAGATGTATCAATATGTATAAAATGTTTATTCACAAAGAAAATTATACTAGTATTTACAATTGAAACAATTGAGCTAACTGCCGACTGTTGCAAACAGTCTACAGATAGCTCAACTGATCCATATCAACACCAGTCGGAAGCGTCCCCAAGACGCTGGCTGCATTGCCACGCTGTATGGCAATGCTGATACGCTGTGCCAGATATTCACCAGCTCTCGGGTCACGCGTCGCTTCGACCAGACGCTCAGATAGTTTTTCGAAAACCCGAAGAGCCTCGGTACCCCACGGACCTAGGGTCTCTACTCCAAGGGGAGCAAATGTGTAGGCTCTGTCGAGACCTGCATATTTGCGCCTCTTGAGATCTTCGGTATTATATAAAGATAAAATGTAGATTCAAATAAAGGATCTTAAGTTGAAATGATAGCAATACTTGAGTTGACTTTTTTAGGTATTTTAACCACTGTGCTATGAATATGTACATTTATGTGTGTTTCTGGGTCCAGCTTTTTCATTTTACCTTGGACAAAAACTGTCTAAGTCTTACATAAAAACCATTGTTTAAAACGCAATTTCCTTTGGTACCGGTAAAATTTACTGTTTTCTTGAGCAAAAATTTAATATTTAATATTTCGCTCTCACAAAATGAGAATAAAGTTAATGTTTATTAAAATCTGTTTATTAAAAATCTTGGCAAATATAATCTTGATAAATATACGTGAAACGTACCTGAACCTCACAATATTGAATTAACCTGCTGATAGGTTTAATTAACTTAAGCAGAGAGAAACTTGGCTCACCTATTTATTTTTATAAAATAACAATCTTTATTCACAAAGAAATGTACAATCAAATAATAGAAATGAATTATAACTAGTATTTACAATTGAAACAATTGAGATAACTGCAGACTGTTGCAAACAATCTACAGGTAGCTCAACTGATCCATATTAATACCAATCTGAAGCGTCCCCAAGACGCTGGCTGTATTGCTTCGCTGTATGGCAATGCCGATGCGGTGCGCCAGATATCACCAGCTCTCGGGTCACGCGTCGCTTTGACCAGAAAAAAATAAAAATAACCATTTTTCGGTCCGCTGTTTTCTAATTTTACGTCCAAAATTGTATTTTCCTTTTTGGTTCTACGCGAAAAATCATAAAACCAAACCCCTCGTATCAATTTATTACGCCTTCCGACCTGATTATTTACTGCTAGTGCTTTCATACTGGTGCAACGAGTAAGTGGAAATATGGCGCATTGCCTACCGTATATCCTGAAAAATATATAGAGATCTATCGAATAATTATTCGAATAATAATAATTATTTATAACTCCTAGAAATAGTTATAATGTTTCGCTAACAAAATAAGAATATCCAAAATGTCTGCTACCTATGAAAAAAGTAACAGAAACTTAACTTATATCTTTAGCGAATATAAGCCTAATAATACTATTTTTGTGAATGTTGTAAATTTGTATACTGTTTCTTTAAGTGGGAACTTGTTAATAGCCACCTGTATCTTCACACATCGCTACTATGTATATTGTGCTGAAAGATCCCCTAATATAAATAAATAAATAAATTTAGTCATAATGTTTCGCTAAGAAAATAAGAATATACAAAATGTCTGGTACCTATGAAAAATGTAACAGAAACTTATGGGTCCGTTGGCACCCTTTGGCCCAAAGACGTTAAAGTTCTGTACCCAAAGGCTTTGGGTACAGAACTTAAACGCCGTTTGACCACCGCCGCGTCCCGCCGTCACACTTCTTCTTCTGCTTTTGTACGTTCGTAGGTGAAGACTATGTAAAAAAAATGGTTTCATCCGCCAATACGTGAACGATACATAACAAGATCGTTTTATGTACTTCCCGACAAATTCCGGCAGCATGACGAGAAGTGTCGATGCTTCCACGATGATCGTGACCTTGCCGATGACAGACGATCATTCGAGTAACGATTGTCACCGATAGTGAAGAGGAGGCTTAAAACAAAAAGTCGGTCCGCCACAATCCCATGCCGAGTTCCAGTGGTCGCGCCGAACTACTCATATCTTCGGCAGCCGGATGACGGCGCTCGAGTGACGGGCGTGCGGTGGACAGGCGGTAATACGAAAGACATAGTAGGTAATGCACGTCGTTGGCAGCGGTGGACACATGGCGTAAAAGCGTAGAAAAAACTGGCAGCATGGAAATGATTTTAGGCCTGTCAACGCGGTCGGCAAAGAGCTGTACCTATGGTCGTGGTCTTGCTTTAAACGAGCGATCCACGACGGTGCAGCCCACAGGTGCTCGAAGCAAAGCGGAAGCCAGAGCAGCTATGTCGCAGCAAACTCGCTTACAAACTCGCTTTGAGCTGTCTACAATTTTATTATGTCCCTGTATTAATCGATGCATGATTAGTGTAGGTATCTATGGTTTACGGGTTTATGATATATTAACTCCCATTTTAGGACCTGTGTGGTAACTGTTTATGATTCGAATAATAATAATAAAAACAGGTAAATAGCTGAGTTACTTCCAGCGTAAACACTACATCGTACAAAGAAAGTCACACGGTTTACAGCGTGCGGTGATCCAGAACACGCGATAGCTGAATGAGCAAACGCTATGCGGCCATTTTCATTACCATAACTTGTAACATTAGATTTTACACTCTCCGATACGATTAATTATTATTAGTTGTAGCCTACCTCTGTGAACTGTGCCGGCGTCACGTAAAATGTTTCTAATAGAAATTAAATGCGTGCTTCGCAAGAAAATTTCTTGAAAATAGAATAAATCTCCATTCCGCTGCCGAGAGCGACGATTACGTTTTTGTTCTCGCTTCTGACGTCATCGTTGGCTCGAAATTCTGTACCTTATTTGTCAAAACTAAACCATAAAATAGAACTAGAAGTGGAAAACCCCTACCAAAATGAACTCAAGTTTCGGTCGACAGACACGTCCATCCAATTTAAGTGACACAACTCTGTGGTCGAGTGCTCTCTAAGTTTTGGAGAAAGTCGCGTCGTATTATGTAAAAGGATCTACGAAGCATTGTAGGAAAGCTACATGCAATGCCTTTCAGGGAATCCAATTTGTTGGTCTAGAATTACTTTGTGGATTTGATGTGAAGTTAGATTTCAGGTTACCTAGTTGAAACAGGCGTAGCTCGTAATTTACATTGAAAATCTTGAGCGGTTGCCTAAAATGTCTGAAATATAATATTTCTGTAAAAATCCTTACGACACTACAACGTAATACATAGATGGATATTGTTTCAATAAATATCTTTAATTTAGGTAATTAACATTAATTAACGGTACGCCAAACTTATAACAACCCTCTTTTAGGTCGGGGGTCAAAAAAAGCTTCTGCTGAAAGAAAATCCATGTTATGATTTTCCTGCTTTCCGATTTTGTTTTGTTGATCCTCGGTAACAAGTGGTTAGTTAGTCCAGCTAATTGGGGTTTGCTTCGAATTTACAATTGTAATGAACGGTTTGACTTTGTATCAGCTCAAAGCATAGCTTGCCTAATTGCTAAAGCTTATTTTGGCTGCAATTGTTGTTTTTATTAGACTCATATTTGTCATCTATACTATCACACTAATATTATAAATGCGAAAGTTTGGATGGATGGATGTATAGATGGATGGATGTTTGTTACCTTTTCACGCCAAAGCTACACAGGCTAAACAGGCTGAAATTTTGTATACAGATAATTATAATCCTGGAATCAAATATAGGCTACTTTCTATCCCATAAATCAGTTCCCATGGGATAGAAATCACCTTTTAACGTTTCCACAGAAACAACGCGTGCGGAGCCGCGGGCGGCAGCTAGTAATATTATAAAGAGGAAAGATTTGATTGTTTGTTTGTATTGAATAGGCTCCGAAACTACTGGACCGATAAGAAAAATTGGTTGCCTGTAAAGTCGGTATACGGGCGAAAGGTTTACGTGACAACGACTTTGAGTTCCTTTCACTTTTTATGTCTGCATAACGTGAGCGGAGCGTAACGCGTAACGCAGTTTCTTGAAGTGTCACCCGGCAAACCAATTTATAAGACGTTGTCACGTCAAAATTATTTCACTGTTAGGAAGCTTACTTTTCAGGGAGTGACATAGGCTATATTTCTCCCCGGAATTCCCACGGGAACGGGAACTACGCGGATGAAACCGCGAGGCGATCGTCTTGTTTATTATATTGCTGCAGATAGTGAATAGGGAGTTTACTTCACCTACCTTTATCTTCTTTCTGAGTAGGGTGGTATGTACCATCACTGTGGGTCTCTGGTCCTCCGGCGTTTCGCAGTGAGAAACAGGTATTTTTGTCTCGCACCAACTTCATATTTTTCTTCTACCTTCAAGAAACCTTACGAAAGTTGGCTCAACATTCTTGCTAAACATGTTTATCTCGATAAGTATCTGTATTTATAAGCCTCGCGTAACAATAATTTTCCTTTTAGCCTGCTTTTATGAAACTTTTCCTTTACAAGCTGACAATGTTACAATTTCGCGGAAAAACTTCAACCAATTTCTTGCCTCTTCATTTCAAAACTCAGAGCGAAAAACGAAGTTATATCGTAGACGCCTACTTTTATACACGTACGAAATTTCGTGTTCCTTACCGTTCGATCGGTACTCGTAATCGAACGAAAACCGAAAGTTCGGCACGAAGTTTGGTAATTCACACATACCCATGATGTTTCGTGTTAGACATTGATTTGATACTTCGTATAAAAGTAGTTAAATTACGGCCAAAAATGCACAAAAGTGGAGACCGGCGAGTCCGAAAGTTAACGAGAGTAGCTCATACACCTTGCATTTTGTGGTCGCACTTCGCAACTGCGTAGGGAAAAGAACTGGAGTAGGGGTCCTAAAAGTGAAGTTTTCGAAAGAAAATGTTACAATTCGCTATTTAGATCGGTTCACTGAATTACTTAGATGAAAGATATCTCTTGGAAAAAAATTGGTCGCTAAAAAGGGTTTTGAGTTTTTGACTCGTGAATAACCCTTTTTAGATAAGTAGAAGCGATTATTATCGATTGCTACAATCAGCTAGTCGTTTTTGGATTTCTTTTCGCACTTCTTTCTTACAAAGATTTTCACACGCAGCACATTGTTACTTGTTCTTATTTCTCAAATCAAACCGTTCAGTACAGTACCTAGGCATTATTGGAAGACCCCCTATCTCAACCCATACGTAAAAGCATAATTAATCTACTACATAAAAATAAGTCGGGTTTTCCTTCCTGACGCTATAACTCCAGAACGCACGAACCGATTTCCACGGTTTTGCATTCGTTGGAAAAGTCGCGGGCTCCTTGAGGTTTATAGCAAAGAAAAAATTAAGAAAGTGGAAAACATAAATTTCCACGCGAGCGAAGCCGCGGGGCGCAGCTAGTTTTATATATATTTTTTTATTTTCGACTCGCTTATTTTATTTCTTTCTTTCTATACCTATGGGGCGAGATGAAACCGACTCGTTTCCGAATGAATCGTGCATGACAACGCTAAATGGGTAGGGACATTTGCATGTTCTATGTAATAACATCAACTCTAACTCATCCAATAAAAGGCAGATTGAATGCATTAGTGCCATTAGCGGTTCGCAAATATTCTGGACATGAAATACCATGGAATTGTGGGTTAGCATGTGACATGACAGCCCATTAGAATACGCACGTTGAGCGGACAAAGCTGCTCTGTAGCGGACATTGCTCAAGTTATTATGGACGTGGAAATGTTGTGGAATGTAATTTATGGCTGAACTGTCGTTTTAAAACGGGCCAATATTAATAAACATTTCAAGACAATTAGAATACAGACAAAAACTGTCAACGACAAAAATATTATTACATTTATTTAAAACATTATATTTTTTATATACGCGTTTTCACTTTGAATACAGTATAAACGCTTCAGTACGATTGACTCTGATCACCAGATTATGTCGTTGACAGCACCTGCACAGAATTACGAAATTTTCACGTTTTGGTTTCAAGGTTTCATAAAACAAAACAGCCCGATAAAGAAAAATTATATACCAAAATCTTCAACAACTCGGAGAGTTTAAATTTGGTTTTAAATTTACCCCATGACGAACAATAAAATATTCCGCTAGATATGTATACACACTCAAATCTCATTAAACACAGTCCATCTATACCAGAATCGTGACCAGCCAACTTTGCCAATATCCGAAGTATGGCCAAACTGGGACACTCAGCTGTTGTCCTTTCACAAAGTAAAACAATGCCCTGTTCGGGCCATGATGTTTTGTAAACCTACATATTTGTGTATCGACAGTATAGTATATCTACCAATGCTTTTGTCATTAGCTACCTAGCTATGACCTAAGGTTAAATTGAACAGTATCGAGCTCCAATACTCTAAATGAAAATGGTCGAACAATTAATTAAAAAAATATTTAGACGTAAAAGGCCTATGAAGTTTAACACATTCATGGCCCAAGACGCAGATGCCACTATCCGTCCTTCTCCTGTAGCAGCGGGGCACCCCTGCTTTTCGCATTGCCGTGGCTTGGCATTGAATGAGATAAACCTAGTTTTAGCAACGCCTATCTATAAAAACTATTCCAACTCCTTCGTCTCAAAGCTTTTTTAAGCTGGATAAAAAACCACCCACGGGAATCAATCTCTATCCCGAGGAAACATGTCTTATTTCCCAGCAAGTTAAACGATTTCAACCTATCAAACACATCGAACTGAAAGCATCACTTTTCAAAAGTTCGCAGCATTTTTTCAGGAATGTTACAGCGATCAAGTAAATGTATAATTCATGTCGGACCGGACGTCCGATACAGAAGGCTCAAACTGACCGTGGGCCATTCCCAATACCGATATTAATTATGAAGTATATTTCAATCTCAGAAGGAAGATTAGGCCCTGCGGTATATTGTGCTTATAATCTGGTCCGAGGGACAAAGCCCTGAATAAACAATGCTTGATAATGGCCAAGGTTGGAGCCTGTACTTACCCTGCCGTTTGCTTTATGCGAAATGAAAACACCTGCGCTGAGGGCCCAGGAGGTTTCCATTGTAAGCTGCTTGTAGACAAAACAAGGGTTGCGTGATACGCGGTATTTTGAACCTTCGGGCACAGTGATTACGTTAAATTGGAATTAATTTTGTTGAGGATCCTAATGTGAGTGTGTAGGTGTGTGTTTATGGGATGTGTGTATATAGTGTGTGTGTATGGCGGTAGATACACCCTTCAATTGTTCTTTTCATGAATTCGAGGCCATATTTAACCAAATATTATGAATTCTTTGTATTTCTTATCGCTTTTGTCTCTAACGGCGCGTTATCAAAAATTTTCGTTCCTTTTAAAAGGTTTCTTTTCATGTCTACTGGAAGGTTTTTACTTTGTTTAACATCCACAGTCTTCATTGTTTAGAAGGTGCCTACTCATTTTATTGTGTCGACGAAACATAAAACAGTTACAGCCTGGTCGTAACTGAATACGTTTCTAAATTTTATAGCTGAGACTGAGGCGTTATGAGATTCATGAAAGAAGCTAAAAGCAAGAAATAATACGAATAACGTAACGTATCGACGTGTTACGCTTGTGAGACGTAAACGGTTGCCAAGAACGGATACTTCCGTCTATTATATTTTCGTCAATACTGGCAGCTTTTCAGATAGTGTACTAGCTAGCTATATACCAACGTGTACTAGCTAGCTTCTTGGATAACAAGTCGAAAATCGGTTACATTCAATTCGATTCACCAAACAAATGTCAAACCAAAAATAACTAGATCTGTAACTACAGACCATACCTGCATACGCAAATTGAACAAACTCTATACCTACTTATAACCGGTATGGGAAAAATAAACGTGACTATTTCTTGAAAAGGTTTCCAAACGCGACGAAATGTATGAAACATACAAATTTTCTTCAGTTGTTTTAAAATAGTTACGAGATGGGAAGGTTGCGAGATGGGAAGGAGCCCAGTCTGTAGTAGAGCCAGTATGTATCGCGTTTATTTACCTATTTTCTCTCGTCATCAGCAGGATGGTTCGGCAGGCTTACACTCAGCCGTAGTCTTTGGATGACTATAGAGGTATCGCCACTGCTATGCTCATCATCATTGTCAGCATCTATCAGCAGGTCATCATCTTGATGATGTCCTCCTAGCCATATTTCGACCACGGCGGCCAGTCTTATCGGAGACTAGCCAGATGCCCGGGACATATTATAGTGAAATTATTATAAAGATGGATACAAGAGCATAGGTCTTTTTTGACGTGAAAACGTCTTACAATTCGATAGAGCCGGCTGCACGCACGAAAAAACATGACGTCATGCGGCGTTACCTCATGCGGCGTTACCTCATGCGGCGTTTCCTCGCTCTTTTCTTAAGACGTTGTCACGTTCAACTATCGTCAGTAAACCGACTTTACAGACAACCAATTTTTTAATTTGAAATAAGTAAGTGCAACTGATCATCGTCTAGTCTAGCTGGACATCAGCTAAAATAATCTATAAAATATAAAGTTTTCTAAGGTTTTTTAACTAAAATATTCCTGATGTCTATGATCGAGTTTGAACCCTCTTGAAAGTCAGATCTTTACTTTTTGTTACACTCTGTATATTATGTGCTCAAACATAGCGACGATGTTTGTCGAATGTACAATTGACGCTCTTAAAACGAAAATGAAGCTGAAATGAATATTATGGCAACAAAGAGCTGCTTTCCTAATTCTAAACTCAGACCTATTACCGTTCATAATTCTACGTCCTCATACATTGAGGATTAATGTCTTTGTTCAACGGATTTAATTATCGCTTCGTTAAGTACTACTTAGTGCTTCTGAAAAGGCCCTTTTAGTGCTTTTAATCAAGTTTAATCTAGGGTAGGTCCTATCTATACTATAATATTATAAAGAGGAAAGGTTTGATTTTTTGTTTGTTTGTTTGTTTGTATGAATTGAATAGGCTCCGAAACTACTGGACCGATTTGAAAAATTCTTTCACCGTTAGGAAGCTTACTTTTCAGGGAGTGACATAGGCTATATTTTATCCCGGAATTCCCACGGGAACGGGAACTACGCGGGTGAAACCGCGAGGCGATCGTCTAGTTAGTAGATAAACTAAGTAATTTTTGTTTCGGTAGGATATAAAAACTTTCTTGCCCACTTTGAAAACTGTGTAGAGGATACTCAATTTAATGTTTGTTTTTACAAGACTTTATTTTATTTAACGTGTCCGGTGTGTGATTCATGATGGAGTCTTTGATTTGTCTTGACAAGTACTCTACTCCTAGATGATATTAATAGTCCAGTCATTTCAGCCAAAAAATAGGATCAATCTGGCAATTCCGAGACAACCAGCTGAAAACTCGTATACGCCTTCATTTTGTCGATATAAATTTAAACGTTTCAATGAATATAAAAATGGTTTTTACTGAATAGGTTAATATTGTTATTTACATCGTCATTAAGTGGGCGGTTTTTTATTGCCTGAGATGAGTTTTCATAACGGGGACTATGAGGAATCGACGACCCGCGGCTTAGGGTTTACCGGAATAAACCCCTTGTGAACTATAACCTTGATACTGTGACCCATGATACTATCTATCTCTTTACGAAATTTTATCGAATTCTATTCAACCGTTTAGACGTGAGAAGGAAACAGACAAACAGATTTTACCATTTTTATTATTAGTGTCTAAGATATGATTTATTTTCGACATTCAATATTGGTTTCTTTGTTCCCAGACAATACCTTCACAGTAGTAGTCGAGAAGGATGGCCGGGGTCTTGGCATGTCGGTGTGCGGGGGCGGAGGCCTGGTGCGGATACGCAGGCTCTACCCACCGCAGCCTGCGTGGAGGACAGGCCTGCTGGCTCAGCGGGACCTGCTGCTGTCTGCCAACGGAGTACCACTCGCTGGACTTAGCACCTATGTAAGTCACACCACGAACTACTGCACATCAGAGACCGAAACTGGTCTCGAACTCCGACTTAAGACTTTTCCAGCTGCCTCGGACAAGAATTATGATAAACTATTAGTGTATGGAAGTTAGAATGTAAGTCATTTAAGTACCCAAAGCCTAAACGACATCTGTGGCGTAATGGAGGTCCACCTGATGCTAACACTTATGCCTGAAACGAAAGAGTTACTTCGTCTGTTATCGCCGCCAGACAAATGTGTGTAAAATGTTCAAAGTTTTGTTTTCAGTCTGACTTTTGCAAACAAAATTTCAATCAAATCACCTGAACAAAGTTTGTCATTGTCGCTGATCACTAACAATTTTGGAGGAGTCACAAAATAGAGGGTAAGGTAATCTGTCTTTCAAGTCAATGGTTTCTGTAACTCTGTAGTCACGTATTTGAATTTCGGTTTCATCTGATCGTGGTCGCTGAAATTGTTCCCACTAAAAGTAAAAGTGGTACGTGTTTTGAATTTGCTGCAACGAACTCTAAGCAAGAAAGGACTGTGGAAATCAAAAGAATGAAACAAACAAAATTGAGTCTATCCACCGGGGAATAAACAACAATCTTGCTTTGCCGGCGGTAGAGCTAAAATATAGTGCTAGATTTGATGCGTGTGGCGTACATTTCCTATAGGTATTTGCTTAGGGAGAGTAGTTTTCTCAGGACTATAGGCAACAATACACTACACAAGATACACAATAATCGTAAAGTTGTTTGTGTGGCTAGATAATGCGATGCTTTGCGAGCTAACCAGACTAGAAGTAAAGTAGGTTACCTACCGGAAAAGGTCTGAAAGTCAAAAAGAAAAATGTTTTCTCTAGATTTTATAAAAGCTTGTTGAACGTGTACCTAACAATTCACAGTAGCTCGGGTCGCCATTTTCTTTTTATCTTAGCTCCCAGTGTTTTCCCGTTCCGTTCTGCCGGCACTTTTTGTGAATGCACGAACGAAATTATTTATTCATTACCATGAACCGTGTCCTTTACAAAATACTGCCTGCATAGATAGGCGGTGGACCACAATACACGTAGCCAAAATAAACAGTAAGTCATGTTAAAAATTGCTACTCTGTTTGTCGCAGTACGAGGCCAACTGCCGGTTATAAACGTAAAAAGTTTTATGAAAACTCCGCCGTAAGCCCCGAGGCTCTCTGTAATAAACTGTAAAACACCAACCACAAAGTTACACAAATTATATAACAGCGTTTGTGCGCTTCGCTACGCAGCTCGTCAGAGACGAAACTCTCATTTTCAACTTGCCAAAACTATAGGGGGATCGGTATTTGCCCGCAGGGTTCAACCAAAGACGATCAAGTGACAGCGTCTGATAATCAAATGACCTACTTTTCAAAAGGCCCACTATGCCCGCAACGAAACCAATCGTACTTTTCTGTAGCCGGTAAAGAATTTTTGTGCCATTGTTGTTTTTATGCGGTCAATAAGATATTAAATTGAGTTATGATAAACTTTGGTAACAAACGGGATGTCGGTCGATGAATATGAAAATTCATGCCGCTTTATCATTGAACCGACCATTTCCGTTCGATTTCTTTCTGAATTTCAATTATTTCCCGAACAATATTGATTTACATTGACGCTATCGTGTAGTGTAATGTTTCAAAGAGGCTTTTGGGATGTTCATGTCTTATTACCATTCGGAATTTTTAATCAACTGATAAATTACGTTTTAGAAGTACATTATGTAACGAAATTAATTCATTACATTGTTAAAATAACTCCGAACACCGAATATCCTTTGACATAAGACTATGTGAAGCTTTTACTGCGAAAACACCAAAATTATCCCAACTTAATTCGGCGAAAAGTTTCAAAAGAAAAAAGGATAAAGGATAAAACAAAAAAACGTAGGCACACAAAAACCCGCTGGTTTTGCACACACTAACGTGCTAAATATGTGTCGTCAGTCACAGCGAAGAAAAACAATAAAGCCATGTATCTGGGCGGCTCTTGCCACTGGCACTTGAAAAATCGTCTGCCCCGCCCATTGTTCCTCTGAATTAAAGCACCCTCTATAATGAAACTATAGTCTGCGAGTTTAAATTGCTCCACAGAAGCAGACTTTTGACTTCCACTCGACTAAGTCGAAATTTATTACTGAGATTACTACTGCGGACGATTTTATTCCGGATTTAATAGAACGTCATAATAGTGCAAAGCTTCCTTCCAGACTCAAATGCGGTTCTTCTTAATAGAAATGTGGAATAAAATGGCTATTAAATAATAGCTACTCGTGGGGTACTCTGACAATGACCAATTAGTTTTGTTGTGGGTGAACATTATCAAGAGATGAAAAATCTAACGGGAAGATTGTACTGGTACCTACTTCTTTCGTAGGGATAATGTACTTGTTTATTTACCTAAAATGGCGTATTTCCATCTAAGCACAATAAAAAGCTTATTTCATAGCAGTATTAATACATTAGAATGTAACAATCGCCAACAAATCCTGCTATAATTTATTGCTATGCGGTTTCCGCGGCAACTCTTGCATCTAAATCATAACATAAATCCACGCGGAACTTTTAGCATAAACCAGCAATGTATAAATTAATAAGTGGATGCAAAAATCTTCGCTATCTGAAATTATTTTAGTAAAACATTCTGCGCTAAAGAATCTATACAAATAAAATAAATAGAAGTGTCTGTTTGTAGTGTCAAGCAACGTGTGTACAATGCAGACAGAGCAACGTTAGTTGAGGAAACTGCCACCGTTTAAATATTTTTCGAACAAGATTACATATAAACTTAACTTAAAATGTAACTTACAGCTTAAGAATATGTTTAAACATGTATGTAAACAGCTAGATACAGAATCGTTGCTCTGTCTGCATAGCGCCGTAAATCCGTGTGATCATCTGAGACACACCCACCAAAACATCAATTTAAAAAAAACTATCTGTGTGTCTGTCTAATTGTTTGAAGTAATCTCTGAAACGGCCGGATCGATTTTGACGAAACTTTCACTGACAGATAAGATACCTAACTGATGTTATATCGGGTAACTCAGGCTTTAATTTTTAGAATTATGCGCAAAAAAATTAAACCCCGGGCACGCCTAGTAGTCAAATAAATATACATTTTTTCTACGGCATAAAAGACTCAAAACAAGATTAAGATCGCCACGGAATGATCAAGCAAATGGTAATATATTAATCCCAGATATTTATTTATATGTATATTTACTTTCGAAAAACTTACGACTAATCATGGTTGATAAAATTCAATATATAAAGGGACCAAATGAAAATTAAACTACTTTTCCATACAATAGGATTCTGAATAGATTTGATTGCGTTATTTCCGCATTAAACATCGTTTTCTAAAGAAACATTAATCTTTCTCAGCTACTGTGTTCTATTTTCACTAATGTGTGCCGAGATAATGTACCTATTCTATTGTACTGCTATGATTATAAATTTTATACGGTCTTTTATCTGCAAAAGAGCGTTCATTTTGCTCACAGCTGAGCATTATAAGATTTTTATTAAAATGTTCAGGTAAATTCTTTGAGGCTTAGTTTCTTATATACTGGCTATAATAATACACTTTTCTCGGAACTTGGAAGGAAATTGTGCTTTGTCCCGCTGCGGGTTAACCTTCCGGCATAAAACTAATTTCTTAGAAAAACTTTTTTCTTCGTGGAAATAGATTTTGCGGGCACTTTAGTTTTATTTATGGGAGGTCCTACCAAAATAAAACAAGGTGCTATTGTGGAGTAATATTATGTATGTATCCTATGTATAATAAAAAATATACATATATCTATGTAATTAAATGTATTAAGCTGTCCTTCCACTCCAACCAACTAAACTGAAACGGATCACTTATTTTTCTTTCTCAACGATACAACATTTTAGTTGTTTCGATAAGAATATTTTAAGAACCTATATCAGTTTTCTAGTATCATCAGTAGTACCCCTAACACAAGCTCAGCTTAGCGTGGGGCTAGATGATGCAGTGTGTTTTGGCCAGCATTATTTATTTATTACTAGCTTCTGCCAGCGGTTTCGCACGCAGTAAATGCATACAATACTGACTGAAATATTATGTTTAATTTTTTTTTCCAAATTTTATGTTTGTAGGCTATGTAGAAATTATTATAGTACTCATTATGTAGTGTAAGTATTTGGTTTCTTTAAGTATCTAAATCACAGAATTAGAATTCTCTATTCTGTGATCTAAATAGATATATTCAGTGCCACCGTCCATTTTTAGGGTTTCGAAGATCGATTTCGAAACCCTTATGGTCTCGCTTTGTCTGTCCTTTTTTCCCTCCTTAATAACTAAGCAACTACAGCAGCTATCAACTTGAAATTTAAAATAATAATACATTTCGTGTGCCTGTACAGATTTTAAGAAAAAAAAAATGAAAATAAATGAAAAATGAAAATGAACATTTTCCATACAAATTGAAATGTCAAAATTTTAAAAGAGACTTACAGAGTCAAGTGGGGTATCAAATGAAAGGTATTAGTTTGTGCATTTAAAAATAGTTTTTGAAATTTCAGTATGTTTCATACTTTTTGAAATATTTTGAAAATAGTCGAAAAAATACCCATTCCCCCCCCCCCCCTATCTCCGAAGTTTGCAGAGCGATCCATTCAAAATGTGTGAAGCGTTTGTAGATATAGATCTATATTTTACAGGAAAAATATAGAGAAGTCTGTAAAATGAACACTTTTTGAAAAATGGTCAAAAAGAGGGGGGATAATTTTCAAAAGGGGGGCTACCCCACTGAATGGGGTATCATATGAAAGGTATCGGTTTGTACATTTCAAGACAGTTTTTAAAATTTCTGTAGGTTTCATACTTTTTGAAATTTTTTGAAAAAAGTCGAAATTTTACCCTTCCCCCCCCCCCCCCCCATCTCCGAAGTTTGCAGAGTGATCCATTCAAAATGTATCAAACGCTTGTAGACATAGATCTATATTTTACAGGAAAAATATAGAGAAGTCTGTAAAATGAACAGTTATTGTTACCCCACTGAGGTATCATATGAAAGGTATCGGTTTGTACATTTCAAAACCGTTTTCGAAATTTCTGTAGGTTTAATACTTTTCGAAATATTTTGAAAAAAGTCGAAAAAATTACCGCTACACCCTATCACCGAAGCATGGAGAGAGATCCATCTGAAATGTAGGTTGGTACCTACTAGTGTTAGGTCTTCATTAAATTTCGGAGTTTCTAACCGGTACCTTTAGTACATACCTACTTGTTCACAAACGTTCGAAACCCTCGGCGCGCGAGTTACACTCGCACTTGACGGGTCTTGTTTCTTTTCATGTCCAGTCAAACCCAAGGTTGCCTGGAAGAGATCACAGCTATAAGGCCGCCCTTTATACTTCCTGTATTCTAAGCTTTTTTCTCTGTTGTTTCCTGTCTTTGTGTGGTATAATAAAGTACTTTCTATTCTATTCCATATTATCCAATAAATTTTCCTTCTTTCTACTAGGAGTTTCAGTTCTACTCTCACTTAACACATAGGTAACAAGCAGTTAGAAGACAGGTCGATGTTTTGACGCGACCTATCCGAGGTAAAGCCTTGTTAATCTGCTGTGTGGAGTGGAGCAGTGTTCGAAGCTTCGAATACGGCTGACGTGGTAAGGGTCAAATTCTGAAACGGAGTTTAGTCTTCAATGCACGAGCTTGACTCGTGGTCAGAGCGTGGTCTAACTGAGATTATAGTAGCTTAACTGGTATGCATCGATAGATCAGATCGTGTTTTGTTTTTGTTGTGTATTGGTACAGATATTATAATACTATACAGGTCTCTCTCACACGACCGATGTGGCGCGTCGGACTGCGACGCAAAAAACTACGATCTGCAAATATTTGTTCCGGGTGTTCTGGGTATATGTATTGGCTTGAACTGTGCAATGTGACCAAAGCTATTCAGCGGACTAGGCCATTTAGAGAATTATCCTACTATTTTTGCCGTTTTATGGTTCTTTTTCTACATTGATTTCTACGTTTTTAGGGTTCCGTAACTCAAAAGAAAAATTTGGAACCCTTATAGGAGACTTTGTTGTCCGTATGTCAACCTCCTTTTCTCAGAAACGTGTGGAAGGAGTATCGAGTTGAAATTAACATCAAATACTGAAATCCGCAACCTCTTGAAATATCGATATAAATTAATACTAGTCTAGGTCAACGCAATCAAAAGTTACAGTCGTATGTCCGAATATTTTGAAATTTCCAAGGGAATCACATACACACAAAACCTATAGGGTACTTCCTAGAATCATGAAATTTGGAAAGAAGCACGCACTAATAAATAGATAACTCTGAAAACCGTAAATTTGTACTTAATTCACAAAAAAATATGATTCTCTCTATGGACCAAAACCTGGTAATTCGCGTTAACCTAAAATCATGATATTTAGCATGAAACAAAGTCTTACATTGATATGGAACCCTTAGTGCGCGAGTGCGACTCGCACTTGACATTTTAATATATTTTATTCTATACTCAGAATGTAGCCAATAAGCGTCAAAAAAGTCTCTCCGGCCGCGTGGTTCGACAACGTTGTCCGACATGTCGGACTATCAGGATATTTTTATTCCACTTAGTTCAAAAGTTAGTTCATCAGACCAAAAGGATATTTTAAAATTCCACTTGTTTAGATCCGCGAACCTTGAGGATTTTTTAAAATTCTACTTGGTTCGCCTTTGAACCATGAGGATCCCCGTACCAAACAACGATAGTTGGTAAAAGAGCCAGAAACTGAAATGCGCAAAATAATTGAAAGGAAATCGTTATAAATCCTCTTTTGGGTACTTTTTAATTAGTAAGTCATCAAAGAGTATATTGATATTTCCACACGAGTCATTAGGTACGGTAGTTTTGTTAATTTGTGTTTGAGCTTTGCGATTTGGTGTCACCATTCACCCACGTCGTCTAATGATTTTTATTTGAAGTGCAGAAGTTGATAGATACATAAGTAATATTTAGAATATTCCATCACCTTCTAAAAGCAGTTTTTTGACAACGTTATTTCAACTGTGCCTATTTTCCTACTTACCCTAGTAGGTCCTCATAAACGTTCAAGTATATGCTATTACCCTGGCTGCTTTTCGGTGTTCATCCAGATAAGTGCGCGGCGCGGGAACATTCCATTGAAAGCTGTCATAAATCCGCTTCCGCTCCAGCTCTCACCAAAAACGCAGCCTATGCCTAATCTGAGAAGGTAGGCAACGGCTTATTTCAACCCCTACAACACTACCGTATTGCAGGAAGCCCTAGAAGTACTCCGGACGGCAAGTGCAAGGGTCGAGCTACGGGTGTGTCGACCCCCGCCCGATGTACTGGAGAGCGTCACACCCCCGGACCCTCCGACACCCCCTGTCAGAACCCCGCTGCCGCCACATCTACCACCGGTGGATCCATTCAACTGTCATCCGATGCATGCCAGGTTAGAGCTTGAACATAAATCTGGTAGTAATCAGGTTTAACCCATGAAAGCGACTGCCCCCCCTCCCCCTGATGTGCTGGAAAGCGTCACCGCCGGACCTAAAACCCCCTGTAAGAACTCACTGCTGGTGGATCCGTTCAACTGACACCTGGAAAGAGAAAGTGTGTATAATCTTATATAAGGTCACGTGATGCTTATTTGACCTTGATCTTAAAGATATGGGGTAGAACTCTTTTAATATAGCACGGAACATACAATCGGCCAGATTAGATTAAACACACCTTTCTTACACTCTGTATTGGGGTCTAGCGGAGAATAACGAGGTGTAGATTTTATCCTTCCTTATCTCACTGTCCAGGGTATCAGCAACGACAAGCAGTGCCACCACGTCTTCATCAGAAGGCCGAGGTCGCCGTGAAGCCAGCCCTGAGGTAGACCGACGGAACCTTCATCTACCAAACTTGGATAGTGCTCTACCTGTGTACGACATACAGTATGGGGTATGTTGATCAATCATCATCTTTGCTATGATAACCATGTTTTGAGACTAATTCAAACCATAGATGACCAGTATTGGAGTGTCAACTATTTATTTTGATCATTCAGAATCACTTGTTGAAAACCCATTGTAGGATTGGAATAGGGGCTAAAACCACTGTCCAGAACCATTTTCTCTGTTTAAGTGCCTGGCTTGACTGATTTATTCCATTCAAATCAGGTATTATTTTTAAAACTTACCCTTTGCCAGCACAGACAAAAGTGAATTATTGTGGAGCAAAATTTCCCTCAGGACCTTTTGGCTCACATGACACTAGTAACTTTCAGATAAGGAAATACCTAGTTACTTGAAATGATGTTTATCTACAAGTTCAATAATTTGGGCCACTTAATGTTCTTGCCTATTTTTTCATATTTTTAATTCTGACGTGGTTGCCAGGAGGGTGAAGGCAGCCTAGAGATCCGCTGGGAAGTGCATTTGCTGGACCACGATGGATCGTTGCCTATGTTCAGTAACAGTTGCATACCAGTCAAGCAATATGTGGGTATCATGTAGCTCTAGCAATCCCTTTTAGTTGGCTTTTGGCGATGTTACAAGCAATAGTAGACTGCTCTCTGAAAAGATAGTATGTGTTGTGGTGTACGTGTCTTTATGCAAAATAAATGAACTGAAACTGAACTGATATAGGTCTCCCAATTGATTTCGATGACATCTACCCTAGAGATGAATTACGGATTCCTCTTTCTGATATTCTGATGAGCCCGTAGATGGCACGCTAGACCGAACTTAGTCTTGAATACCCTACGACACGTATGACAATGACAGTAGAGTTGGCTCGCAGGGAATCAACTTGAACTGATACTCTGATAAGAAAAGGAAATCGACCGTGCTTACGAAAACTACCCTTCTTTGAATGTTCTTCCAGAAAACAAATACTAACGTTTTTTCTTTGTTTGCAGAAAAGTTACAATTTAACGTTAGCATGTGTTCCAAAAATATCTTCACTAAATAATTTCGTTGAAAGTGCCTATAGATGTAGGGACTGAAAAAAACTGAATAAAACAGGTAGGTAGGTATTTTCAGTTCCACTTACATAAAATGGTTCCATGCTGGTAATGATCGGTTCATAGCGTCGTGAAAGAAAGTAAACATAGTCGTAAAATGTGATCAGCAAACCGAGCGTTGCGTCGTCCCATGACGTATAACACTCCCCGATGACGTCACACCACCGTAAGCCTTATGTGACCCGCCCTCGATTTCAAATTTTACGACTTTTCCGACACGGTTTTTTCGTTTTTGCTTCGGTTTTGCAACAAAGTGATCTTTTGCGCTAACGCGACGCTGGGTCATTAAATTTTATCGCGATTATTTGACAGTTCTCAATGAAAATCTGTCAAAAGCAAAACTCCTTACTTGAGACATGTTCAAATCTGAGTTACGTTTGAGTACTCAGAGTAAATATCTAAAATATCCTACGAACGACTTTGTATTGACAAGATATTCTTGAATCAATTCAAGTAAGCTTAATTATTCTACTTCAAAACAAACTCATCTGTATCAATTAATCAAAATGTAGGTGTATTTCCCTCACGTTTCCTTAATAGGGTTTCGTTAATTCACGTAAAAATAGAGGACAAGCGGCATTTAAATTAAAACAAATGACCATTAATTACATAGAATGAAAGATCTTTTATTTACGTACAAAACGTTAATAAACTCCCATTTCATTTAGCTCAATAAATAGACCCAAATAAATTCAGTGTTGCGAATAAAAACGGCGCTGGGTATAAAAAAACTGTCGATTACAAAGCCCAAATATTCTAAATCATTTTACAGCCGACCCCTCTTAAAGTTTAATACCTACTCAACATTTTTTACTCAGAACTCTTGAACCCAATAGGTATTGGATGGATTGTAATGGGCTATGGGCAGTAATCAGGGGTACTGTCAGGGGCACAACTTGACCGCATTTGTGATCAAATTCTTAGTTCCAAATGGATGCAACAAAAATTGGTAGTTGCAGTGACGGGCAAGAGCGAATTGTGTAGATTTTTCTAGCAAGGTTTAGCTTAGATTTAATTAGATTCACTTGTTAAAACAGTAGAGTTCGCTTTCGTTACCGGTCTAACTATATGATAGTTCGATGTGTTTATTTCTGTTACGTGGCGCTTCGCTTTTGTCTGTTTTAGGTTCAAAATAGTAACCTTGTTAATGTATAACTTTTATTTATGTTTATAAAATTACTTTCAGTAATTTGGCTGATAAATATTTGTTTAAAATTAGATACATGTAATGGTAGCTCTTTGACAATTAAATGCCTAAAAGACTAATTTCCAAAGAGCTACCATTAGATACATCTAATGGTAGCTCTTTGCAAATTAAATGCCTCCACTAAATTTCATTGCTCATTTTGTTTTTCATTGACGAAAATCGAAAAACCGTTAGTTCAGTGAATTAGATCTTATTATCGACTGTAGCGAGAGCTACTTTGCCCGTTCTTTCCACCTGACTCCTTCCCTGGGTCATAATATTTAATGTTGATGAAACTCGGCTCCAATTAATAAAGGCTTTTTGTTCACGCCCGCAGGACGACGGATCGGTGGTAAGTGAATTACCAGATTAAGGGATCGTAATGTAATTTGATAAGTCAATAATGTCTGACCTAAAATAGGACCACGAAGATAATCTGAGGCAGGCCGCTTGTTTGCGGGCAGTGTTTGTTTCTGCAGGGTTGATTGTTTTGAGTTGAAAATTGTTTTCCTTTCTCTAGACGCAAAAAGGTCATCAATGGAAGCTAATATTGTAAATGGAATTCCAAAGATGAACTTTTTCAAGCGTCTCCTCTCTGTACTGCATTTTTTCTCGAAAGGACTAAAACTGAAATGCTGTTGACCGCTGATGGCCATGACAGCGTTACCGGAATTTTGGTCTCTGTACTGCAAATGATGACGATGACTAAATATAAATGGTCTGGTTTCAGGAGTTCGACATAATCATGACCAAGGTGAACGGTTCTCTCGGCTTCACACTACGGAAGGAAGATCACAGCGCCCTGGGACATTACGTCAGAGCTTTGGTGAGGGAACCAGCGCTCAGTGATGGAAGGATTCAGCCTGGAGACAGGATTGTGGCGGTAAGGCGTTGATGGCTTGAAGCCACTATCATACTATAATATTGTAAAGGCGAAAGTTTGTGCCGTTTTGAAGATGGTTGTACGAAGGCAACGCCAAATTTGCTGAATGGATCGAGTTGAAATTTTGCATGGATAAAATTCTGAAACTGGAATAATATAGGCTACTTTGTCTTTTTTCGATTCCGAAAAATACAAAGCCGCGGGCAGAAGCTACTATTATATTATATGGGACTTGAAACAGTCGGTCAATTGATAGGAAACCAGTGCAGTAGGATTATCAATGAGCCTTGGTGCTACCCTAACCCCGTCAGGATGATGAAACATGAAACGATTATTCTTTAGTTCTAATTTTCTGATGGTCAACTACTTTAAACCTCGGTCTAATGTTCCAAAAACTCTATAATTCTGAAAACTCTTGGGTAAACAACAACGCCGCGAAGTTATGGATTTTTTTCTTGCTCCAAACAAAACCAATCGTTTCTTTAAACTTTAATAGCTTTTCTATACCTTAATACTTATTATTAATGATAGCTTAAATAGTTTTACGACGGCAATAAATCGGATAATCTCTTTCCAATAAAAAGTTCTTAGTAGTTCATGTGATCGTGCTTAGATGCTTGGAATTTAATTCAATAGGTCGACGATACCTACTATTTTCTCTCAATGTTCAGGTTATTGAACTTCTCCGTCGTTGTTTATACAGCTTGTATGTTTTGTCACTCCGTTATTTAAGTTATGCATAAGTAATTCTGTACATAAACACTAGCTATAGGATTGGTGACACTCTGCATAATATTATCAACTATTATAATCTGCCCGCAGTTTCACTCAGCGTTACACATTAAGGTTGATAAAAGTTGCTAAGCACTCAGGAAAACTGTCCAGCCATACCTTCTTCCTAATCCTACCAGTGGTTCCTGAGGTACAACTCATTTCTATACCAGCCACAACTAGCGACATCGCAAAAAGTATGCGCCTAAAACTTGGATTTCGGTGCCTTCTAAGTAGTTTATCTTAAATGGAGCTGGGCCGGCCATATCTCCCGCATGCCCGGAGACCTGGGGGCTAAGTCTCAACAGCGTAAAACGTACCGGTAGACCGAAGAAACGATGGCGCGATGAACCGGATTCCTTTGTTAGAACGTAGTGGACCTACATCCACTTGCTAACTCAGAATCGTGATGCATGCATGGATCAGGGGGAGGCCTTTGCCCTGCAGACTTTACAGGCCATATTGTAATAATCTATTGTCACTATGAAAATTATTCTCACATTTGCGAAAAAACATTCGTTAAATTATCTAAATATCTCTAGTTCTATAGCTCTACACTTTCTTCTCCAGGTAAACGACACGCTTATGTCAAATATGTCACACGCGGAGGCCGTTGCGTTCCTGCGAGCATGCGGAACTGAAGTGAGACTGCGACTGTATCGCGACCACGCTGCTACTCCGTTGTCACCGATGTCGCCGAAAGAAGAGGGACCAGCTGATTCATCAGACGCACCCACAAATAGACCCAAACCTCCACTAAGGTAAATACTATAGCTACCAGAAAGCGGTAGGTATTATTGAATCAACAGTGAGACTGCGAATGTTTCACGACCACGCTGTCATTCGAAGGAAGAGGCATCAGCTGATTCATCAGACGCACCAACAAATAGACCCAAACCGCTACTAAGGTAAATACTTTAGCTACCAAAAAGAGGCATTAAAGAATCAACGGTGAGACAGCGACTGTTTCACGACCACTCTGCCACTCGAAGGAAGAGTCATCAACAAATAGACCCAAGCCTCCGCTACGATATATAATCTATGAGTCGTGTCATGCTGCCCCAAGCCCCCACTTAGATTATTGCGTGACTAACATGACCTAAGCGGAACAGCGTAAAATTTTCAATCCCAATCTTTATCTACACGCCTTATATCTTCTTCTACAATGTTGCCAAAAAAAGCGAACATCGGGCACGCCGAGGTATGGACCAAAGTCCCAGCTAAGGTCCATGCCTGATCTAGAAAAGGATTTTGCAATAGAAGTGAGACTGGGATTGTATCGCGACTTTCACCCAAACCCCCGCTAAGGTGAGTAGGTAGATACAACAGAAAGCTGCTAGAAATGAGACAATGTATTTGAAGTAAGACAGCGAACCCTATGTCTCCGATAGAAGATAATCCAGCCAAAATGTTTGCCCGTCAAAATGTTTTAGCAACTTATGTAGGTAAGACTCATCACAAAAGCGTTTGATCTAAAACCAAAGAGCGCTAACAAGGCCATTAGGAGAATTTGCTTGAATTATGATGATGCGTAAAGTTGGACGCAAACACCTTAATTAGCGTGGAATGGAACATCAAACACTCGAAACAGAGAACAACTCAAAGGTAAATCAGGTAACACCTGATTCAAATTTGCCGTACTACGTTGTGAAATTGTCACTGTAGAGTACGTATTTTGTTAAATTTAACCGTTCAAATAGGTAGGTACCTTTGTTATTTAGATTTCTATGGTAGGTACCATTATTTTCTTCAATGTCAATTCAGGTTTCGCCAAAACGAAACTAATTTGACAGGACTAAAAATTATACCATCCTTTTTGTTTCGTATTAATTGATATCATTATGTCCCTTGGAGTCGAGACCTTAGGTCCGTGGGGTACTGAGGCTCTTCGGGTTTTTAAAAAATTATCTGAAAAGCGACGCGTGACGCGAGAGCTGGTGAGTATCTGGCACAGCGCATCAGCATTGCCATACAGCGTGGCAATGCAGCCAGCGTCTTGGGGACGCTTCCAACTGGTATATCATCATATCATATGATTTGAGCTACCTGTAGATTGTTTGCAACAGTCTGCAGTTAGCTCAGTTGTTTCAATTGTAAATACTAGTGTAATTTTCTTTGTGAATACGAGTAAAGGCTTCTGCCATGCTATAAATTTATATCAATATTAAACGTTATGTTTAGTTTTTGCGACATTGAAAATTGTCACCTGACTCTCGGAGTGGCTACGATACGAGCTCCCATTAGACTAAAATGGAAACAAATTACTCAAAATCGTAAGAATTCAAAAACTGTAATGGAGTCCGTAAGAATGTATTGAATCGCCGCCGTCATACTAGGAAAAGTTGAAAAAGTTTATCTCTATCCGGTCGCTGCAAGACGCGAAATATAAGGAAACGAAAACTTTTATTGTATTCGTAAACAAAACTCGGTCGTTAAAAATACTTTGTTTCCAACGGAACTAGGCACTTATAGGTAATTAATTGTGATACATTGTATAGTCATATTTATACAAAAACAACACCTCCCTGCAAACTTACTCCTTAAAGTTGTAATAGGTTACCTACTACTTCCTAGAGAAACACTAAACTTTTAAAGTTCTTGTTCTATTGGGCTCTGTGCGGTGTAAGTTTACTCTTCTTGGTTAATAAACACAGGAACTTGGTGCTTATTAAGATGTAAAGTTTCTTCAACACCGTTAAGTAAATGAAGATGTTGTTAAAGTGGGATACATTGAGACTTTACTTGATTTGACTTGAGATTGACTTCTTGCACTATAAAATAGACTGAAAACACTTTAATAACGACTATTAAACTAAAAAGATATCTATTTACTAGTTAGGGACTGTCTCCCGTCAACAACTTTCGATCGAATAGAAACGAACATAAACTTGAAAGTAAACGCTTTAGATACAAAGAAAGTTACAGTCAATTTATAGAAACAAATTAGAACTAGTTACAATTCAAACAATTGAACTAACTGCAGACAGACTAAAATAAACGAATATAACAAGAACAAAATTTAAAAAATTTAAAACCCCCTGGCAGATTTTCATGAAACATGGCTAAGAACACTCGGGATAACATTATCTATGACACAAAAAAAACTAAAAGAAAATCGGTTTATCCGTTTCGAAGCTACGAACAGACAGATACACAGGCAGACACGTAAACTTATAACACCCCTCTCTTTTTGCGTCGGGGCTTAAAAACACAATCACGCGTTCCCATGCGAAATAATCAAAAAACCAATACCAGGGCTTTCATAGGACTTTTAAGCCCAAATTGGCCAAGTGGTTCCGAACTAAATGATAATCTAACAAATTGATTTCACCAACTGAACAGATATGTAAAAAATGTTTTGATCACGATGCTGACATAAAGTGATAACGTGAAAATGCTTTCCTTCCTTTCAATTTCAAGTGATTTGCAATACGTCGAAGTTCTAAAGGTAACAAAGTTTCTAAAGCTGTCGTTCACTAATTTGCACGTCATCCTGTCTATGTCTAGCTTGGTATCCGGGTCATTGCACTTTGTGTTCTATCCGTATTATAGGTAGTTCTGTTATGCTAGGCACGTTGATTGCTGTGACTTCAAGGAAATTATGTTTATCTCCAACACCTCGGATTTTTCTCACGGTGAGAATAAAATGGAGGTCGGTTTGTGCCACTGCCTTGATTACGATTTCTTCTTGCTCTCTCATCCATAAACGTATTGATAAAGTTCGATACATGAACAATGAACACAATACTGAGAACTACAAATGTTGGCTCTACAGTTTCGGCGATTTTACTTAGCATACATGTATAGGTCCACAGAGAAAAATTATAACGGAACGCTAAGTAATACTACTTCACGTGAGTCTAACGCTTGTATGGGATAGGTACCTATTATGTACCGATATCATCGGATTCCACTACTAGGAAAAGACATCCTCTCTCTCTTTCTTTAACTTCCTTCCTGAATGGAAGGGAGAAAAAGAAAGACGTCTACTCTAAGGTCTAAGGCGTGTTTTGCGATGCCGAGTCCTTACCCTTTTCATCATTATCACGTCAGCTAAGTACTTTCTTTGTAAATCCTTATTTCAATGTTTTTTGTTTTGTATCTATCAATATAAGTCCCATGTATAACCTAGATATAGTTTTGATGAATAAACCTTTTTTATTTTATTTATTTTACAATACAACCTCAACCTCAACAGCCTGTATTGGTCCACTACTGAACGCAGGCTTCCCCCTGATAAGCGCCTTATTGGCTTTTATCACATGGGGCCCATAATCCCTTTGCTGGACATGCGGGTTGGGGATCGCAGTTCGGTGGTAGAATTGTTCTGCAGGGCTGCAGGGCAGCTGCCCGCCTCCGGTGGATATCCCTTAGTCGCCTCTTACGACACCCACGGGAAGAGTTGGGGTGGTGCAAATTCTAAGTTGGCACCACACAGCTCACTTCTTTACAATACAGCGGTATTGAAAATATTTAAGCTATGAAATAAATTTTTGCTCTTTTCTCTTCAGGGCCGAAGCGGTGTCAATGCTCTGCGACCTGGCTGCGCGTCGGTTGACTCCTGACGCTACAGATGGGTCAAGATCTCCCTGTCTGTCACCTCGGAAGTTCAGGAAACTAACCAAGGATAACAACCATTATGAACATCCTAATGGTAAGTCTGTTGAAACAGGAGACCTAGGAATAGAATGTGGGGTGTTCTGTGTTGAGATGTTAGAAGAACCATTCCTTTTAAGTCCGATAAGTCCTTTTACTGGAATGTCCAGTCTGTTCGTTAAGTAATTTACCCTGAACGTCTACTAACTTGAATATCCACTTGTGTAACAATATGTTACATTATGTTACATTATTGATTGTTTTTAACAAACACGAGTTTTTGGTTTCGTTCTTTTGTACAAACATCACCTAAATGGCTAGAATGTTATCCGAATAATAGGCTAAACAACTTATATCTATTGAGTTATACTTAATACGTATCTATAAAGGGTTCATATTAATATAGTTTTGAAAATGTTAATACGCGCTTGATTATCAGGTAAATAATTCCATTTGCCAGGTAATCATGAATTCATGTCGACAAACGTACTAATTATTTGTGCGGTAACTATGCATTAATTAGATAACCAACATGCAAACAAACCTACCCAACATTATAGGTAAATTCTTAGTATCTACAGTTTAATCCAATGAGCGAGGAGCACATATCGGTTTAATTAAATTAATATTATCCAGCTACTCGATTATCCAATTGGACACTAGTGGTTACATAGAGCTGTTAGCACGGATAATACGATTAAAGTACCGACCACACTTCACAGCTTATGAACATAACACGCAATACACTAAGCGATATAGGTGTTTCACACAGATGCAACCGACTTGAGTACGCTAGAGACACACAATGATAACGTGGAAACGAAGAGGTCGAGAGCTACTGTGGCCATCACCAGCCCAACCGCTCCACCCTCTTGTAGAAAGCAAAAGCTAAGCCTGACAGGTGAGAAACTGTCGGCCTACGCACAAACACGCCTTGTAAACCTCACACCTATCCGGTAGAGACTATCGGAAACCAGGTCAGACCTGGCAATTCAGAGCACTCATTGTCCAACCTTCCAGCACCTCACGAATACATGTGCCTAATGTTAGTCTTCAAGCTTGATATCATATTAATGACAAGGGTTTTGTCATCCTTTCATCTTCATTCCTTAATTCTAAATTTACAATAACACATTAAAATATAATCTCTAAATAATTTCAGTTCCGCCACATGGATACGAACTAAATAACTTAGACAACGATACCTTAGACGCTCCGAACTACCAGGAGGACAGGAGCAGGCAGCGAAATGTCGAATCAGTATTCCCTATAGATTCTGATGAGCCAGTGTCCATGCCCGTGGAACTATTGAGCGATGAAGCTAAGTTCAAGCATGCTAACCCTGCGTATCAAAGTGCAGTTATTCATACGAGTAGTGATGGTGCTTCTGACGGGCATAAAGACGATGGTAAGCTACTAAATAATCATTCAAATAATACCGTTGTATGAAGAAATAAAAATCATATTAACCGTTGTCTATTCCAGGTAAAGGTATGAAGAAATGGAAGGGTGTAGCGCTGTCTCCAGACAATGAACGCAAAGCGATGCCACCCCAAAAATCAATGGCGCCACCGCCACCGAAAGCAACGTCTACGCCTAAGCCTATGGCACCACAACCACCGAAGGTAGCACCACCTCCACCGCCACCGCCTCCACCACCACCGGTATTGATCGAAAATGATTCCATACAGAAAGAAAATATCGACCCTAAACCGTCAATGGATGAATCTAATACGGAACCAACGGTATGTTATATGATCTTTAAAAATTAGTGGAAAGATTTGAGGAGGCCTTTGCCAGTGGAACGAATAAGGGCAGTAAAAAATTATTAGACAATCAGTTGTAATTTTCGTTTCCCAAACATTTACTGATACTAATAACGAAACGTCAGTAAAAGTAAACTTTAATGTATCAAATCTAAGCCCAATAATTGCAACGGACCAAGTCCTTGAAGTTTATAGCCTAAAAGGTCAATACAACCCATCCGCAAAGTTCAAACTTTACGATCATTGGTTTTTTAACGAGCACCTCGAAGCGATGTCTTTTGAACTATTGTTTATAGGTTCTATAACATGTTTCAGATTGTAACAGTAGAGTTGAATCGAGGATGGAACAGCCGGCTAGGGTTTAGCGTGCAAAGCCACCCAGAGTCCGGTCAAAGCTTCATCTCAGCGGTGTATAATGATAGCGTGGCTGCCAGGGACGGGAGACTGCGGCAAGGAGATGTTATACTGCAGGTGTGTTCATCACTAAGTAACTGGGGATAATTCTGCTAAACAATCGCTTTATTATGACACTGGTATCGTCGCAGAGTCGTCCATAGATGAAAGAAACTCTAGACGGTGCGTGCGGTGCTATTTGCACGGAGAGATGAATGATAAGGCCGCCGATTGTGCCATATTCTATATAGTTAGTACCTATAATGTTCTTATTAAATTGTTCTGTGTATTGATGGTGCAATAAAGATATAATCTATCTATCTATCTATCTATGAATAAAATGGTTTTGACCTTAACACTTTTGACTCTCCATCTGACGTTTCTTTCATCAAAGGTAAAATACCAAAGTATGTCATTCTGATACGATACCATTGTTATGGTGACGCGATTAATTTAGTAGAGTTAGGGCCTAGTTGACAATAATATTACTGTACGAAAATAGCGGCTGTATTTAAACCAGGAGTATTTTTTGCAAGGCAACTGTGTGAACTCAAAAGAGCTCCTAGCTGTTTTACTTTAAAAACTATCGTAATTTGACGAATTTATTATGAATGTGTATATGAACTTCTAGCTGTTTAAAACTTGCTATTCTTTCTGATGCTTTCCTTTTACCAAATAGCGTCGTCAATATTAGCAATTAAAAAGAATTGATCAAAATGTTTCTTTTTTTTCAGGTCAACGATGAAAACGTGACTTCAATGAAAACTCCCGAAGTAATAGACCTACTCAGAATATTACGGGGCTCAATATGCATCACTGTATTGCGACCTCCTACACCTTGATGATACTTTTAAAACATAAATCTGTAAAAAACGTGTTTTTAAATCATGTCGACGTTTACCATAACGTGGTCAAACGTGGAAACTGACTCGAAAGAGTCAGAAGGTGTTAAAAGATAAAATAACTTATTGTAAATCAGTGTAATTGTTTGTTTTATCACGGTCGTTTTCTGAATGAACGCATTATTTATATTCATTTTAGACTACTTATTTTGCAAGTTCCTAAGACCTACAGTCCTACAGTTATTGTTTCCGTCGGACATTAGCACCTAGTGGAAGGTAGGTACATCAAAAAATCAACTAGGAAAGAAGTCGATATGTATTAACTTGATCTCGGAGGGAGCTATGTTGAAATATACTATAAGCATAATACATTTATATAACGAGAAATCACTTTTTGGATTAATGAAAATGCATAAAAGGTCAATCATTCCAGTGTTGTAAATAATGTAAAGTCAAAGGACATAAAAAACATTAATAGATCTTTAAAATGCTTTGTATACAAAAATTTGAAAGAAACTTACTATTTTCTTTTTATGACAACGTATTTCCAAATAAATATGATGAATGAATTGTCATGAATATCGATTTTAAAACTGAATCACAAAACAATATTTATAATATCGTCGATTTCAAATTGAACTGTCAAAGCTATACTTATCTGCTCCCAACACATAGATGTAAGACAAGAAATATTTTTCCCTATAATAAGTTAGGCAAATTATTTTCTTAAGAAATTGTGATTCTATAATGAATCTCCAAAAATCCAGAACGCTTTCTCTAAATAGCACTTTCTTCTTAAAATTTATCTGATAAATGAATAATTAGTACCTAATGATATATTATAATGCTGTAATTGAAAATGTTCGTTTATAACGGACCTATATGGTGAATATGATAATTTGTACTAGTAGGCACTTGATTATAAGAATTCTAGTCAAATTGAAATTTTATGAAAGTTAAAAGCGGATGGAATTTAAGATACACACAATATTATTAATGAAATATAAATGAGAGACAATTCTCAAATGTAAGTAAATAGGTACATACCCTAATAAGTAATCAGAACACTGGTACTGTCTTATCTGTACTTATTGTACAATTTATCAGCTATAATATGTAGGTACCAGCTTTGATTCTAATTTGATAATAAATAAAATTATTCACAATGATCTGTTTTGTTAAACTACTAACTGTATAAATTCTTTGAAAAAAATACTATGTAATGTAATGTTAAAATCTAAAAAATATATTGAAATGTATTCTAATGTTATAATAAATTATATCCTAGAACTAAAAATTAAGTACCTATGAAAATTATTTAATATTAACATGAACGAATCAAATAACTGATATTCTAAAACGATTGTGATTGAATTGAGTTAGTACTACGATGTTTTATGTATGGTTATCGTGTTTAGAATTATTTAAGGTACGGGAAACATAGGATCCTCGGAGGTAGGAGATAGATTTGTAAAATAAACGAATAGAAATGCGTGTAAATGACGTGATAATAAAGACTTGCTATTGGTTCATTTTACGCATCTATGCTCATTATAATGGTAAGGTCAGTCTCAGTTATTTGTAGATGCATAGACTTATGGATAGTAAATAATTATCAAGAGCCCATTTCTATTTCTTATTTTTTTTACATGAAATTCTTCTATAATTAGGTAGCTCCTTTATCTTTTGGAATATGATATTACCCGTTGCCAGATTCTTGCCAACCACCTTAAACTTCTTTGGCTTCGATTATTGGAATATTACATGCGTTTAATAATATTATAATCTGTATTAAATATGGTCTTATTGACAAATAAAAATTACAATCAAACAATAGAAACAAATTAGAGCTAGTATTTACAATTGCAACAATTGAATATTAATTAATGATATTTAAAATTACTTATGTGAATCACTTTACCTATTATTAGATAATATCGTTATTTTTAGTGACACTATAAATCTGAGCTATACCTAAATCCGGAGCTTGGCTCAGTTGTTGCAGTACAGGAAAAAATGTCATCTTTTCTGAAATCATCATTTCATTTAAAAAAAAACACTGTTGTGATAAGTATCACTTTATTCGACGCTCGTTATAGGGAAACTCCCAGTGACAGTGAAGTTCATCATGCCTAGCCTAGCAGCCGATATATATTTTTTAGCAAGCGATGTGTATTTTTCGCAAGCGAGATATATTCTTTCTAGGCAACGAGGCTCTCCCTTCTACTCTACCTATTCTTTTATGGTGCTCAAATTATGTAGCTGGAACATTGCTTGCTAGTCTTGTCTAAGATAGTCTGGGCCGTACTTAGTCTAAGGTTCTCATTATACCTATACGATAGGATATTGTGGCAGTCATAGTGGTGTTATGTACGATATGATAGGTATGGATACGAATAAAATAAATTATGGAATCAAACAGACTTTTATTATTTTGACCTTAGAGTATAGAACCTTTGAGACAGGAAACTGATAAAGTTTCTGGATGGATTACTTTGATAAATCAATCAATCGATAAACAAACGAAACAAATTATGATAAAAATCTTAATTTTACTAAGTCTGCCACTAGCTAGCTTCTCTTCCTTTCACTCTATGTTTTAGTTGCTCATAACTACCTAATTCGAAATACGCTTGAGCTCATAACTACAGCTTCGAAATATATGAGCTTATTGGTATCATATCCCTGTCCAAACGATCGAAATAAAAAGGACGGACAATTGATTCGTAGTTTGTTTTAGCCTGAGGTCATAGCAAATGGCTTACGATATACGCGAAACTACCTACCCTACTTAAGCGTCTATTAACGCTTCTGGAAAGATAACGCTATGCAGCTGCTTTTCACTGGTACTGTATCTCTTGGCATTAGTAAATGCAAGTGTATGCCCATCCACCTGTCACAGATCATCGGAGCAAGGCAATGGGCGCAGGGCACTGCCCGAGTCGACACCATTGATCCATGGAGTATGCGCACGCGATCTGTGTTGTTATAAGTTTCTTAGCTATGGTTTTATATGGCTTAGCTCTAGCATAAAAAGATTGAAGTGTAAAGAATGAAATGGAACTTTATTTTCTACTAGCTTCTGCCCGCAGCTTCGCACGCGTTATTTCTACGGAAACGTTCAAAGGTAATTTCTATCCCATGGGAACTGATTTATGGGATAAAAAGTAGCCTATGTTTGATTCCAGGCATGGAGCAACACCACCGGTGCAAAACTAATATTATAAATGCGAAAGTTTGGATGGATAGATGGATGTTTGATACCTCTTCACGCCAAAACTACTGAACGGATCAGGCTGAAATTTTGCATACAGGTAAGTCTAACCCTGGAATCAAACATAGGCAACTTTTTATCCATAAATCAGTTCCCATGCGATTGAAATAACCTCAAAACGTTTCCATAGAAACAACGCGTGCGAAGCCGCGGGCTAGTAGCTTATAGATTAGGAACGCTCCGGGGACATTTCCCTAACTAAATTTAAACAATTAATGAAAATCACAAACTCGCCTAATTGTGGCGTCATAGAAGATGTGCAGCATCTTCTAGCGGAGTGTGAGCGGAACGAGTCTATAAGATCAGAACTAAGTAACTTGTACGATGAATCCCTTAGGTTTAAACAGTTTTTTGGGATAAATACCCTCGGATAATACCTACCCTCGGGAATAAAAATTTTATGGGACCAATTCGGGATCATTTTCAATACAATAGCGAAAGAATTTTCATAATCGGTTATTGACGGAGAAATCGACGAACATACATCACATCACACTAATATTATAAATGCGAAAGTTTGGATGGATGTATAGATGGATGGATGTTTGTTACCTCTTCACGCCAAAACTACTAACCGGATTGGGCTGAAATTTTGCATACAGGTAATTCTAATCCTGGAATAAAACATAGGCGACTTTTGATCCCATAAATCAGTTACCGTGGGATAGAAATCCCCTTTAAACGTTTATAGAAACAACGCGTGCGAAGCCACGGGCATAAACTAGTATAAAATAAATACAAAAAGTCGAACATAAGGCTTATTCCACTAATCCCTGTTGGCAATCCCCATCAACGGGGATAAGTGAACTTTTAGTTCATTATTCCCCGTTGACGCCGATGCAAACTCGTAATGGGGATTAGTGAACTAAAAATTCATTAATCCCCATTGCATCAAAAATAAAATACTAATAACAATCATGTTTTTATTGATTTATAGAACCTCCTTCTGTGAATTGTTAAAGTCGGTTAAAAAGTGGTGTGTCTTGGTACCTACTCACATTCATCTTAACCTAATTTTTCATAGGCCTCCTATAGGGCATCGACTATAAAATTGTCTTGCTCTTAAACAATAAGTATCTATAGGTTCTGATTCGGTCATAAATCTCTTTGAAAATATAAATACTTAGGTGAAAATAGTACCTACCTTATTTGTAAAGCTGTTGTGTCGTCATCAATACAAAATTTACATTATTTGCAATTTCGGGTGTCTACAGGGTGTAGAAGCGTGAAGGGCAGGTCACACCCAATTAATCTGTGATGCAAGTTTTGATGGTGGGGGTTCTTTGGCGGAGTAGAGTGGATGTCAATGGGATGTCATATCCCGGGGTAAGCCTTGATTCTCGGTCTACGGTAATATATTTATTTAGCACATAGAACATTACATTAACAGAATAAAACAATAACAACTAATATAAACAAGTAAGTATATCTATTTCTTAAAAATCTAAGCCGTCACCAGAAGGCAGAGTGTCCAGAATGCTAGCAGCATTGCCACGTTGAATGGCAATGCTAATTCGTTGACCGAAATAAAAGCCAGCATTCCGATCACCTGTGGACTCTATAAGAAGTCTAGTCTACGGTCTATTTATACAGAGTCTATAAAATAAAAGAAATAAAATAAAAATAGCCTTTATTTCCTTCTTATGTAACATCTTATGTAGCCCATCTTCTTCCAAACCTTTCTATTTCTGGCCTTTGTCATCCAGTTAGGGCCAGCTATCTTCACAAAGATGTCTTGCCATCTCTTCTCAGGTCGACTTCTGGATCTCTTCTTATTCCTTGGAACCACTCTGTAATTTATTTGGCCCAACGAAGAGTATAATCGTGGAGATTATTTTCCATCCTGCACATGTGCCCAGCCCATTTTAAGGATCTTATGACCTCTACGACGTCCCTCAGTTTTGTCTCACCTCTGATTTTTTTGTTTTTTACCTTGTCTTTAAGTTTAATTCCAAGCATGCTTCTTTCCATTTTCCTTTGGCAAATTGATAGCTTGTTTTCGTCTTCTTTCTTCAGAGACCAGCTTTTATACAGAGTCTTTGCCAGATTAATTTGACAGTCCCAACAGGTCAAACCATTTTAAAGTATTTTTATTATTAAAGAAAACGTCTCATGGTCAGCGAGTCAACAAGGGTTGCCATGACTCAGCTAACATGTCACTGTTTTTTTTTCTTCTGATAATTCGTATCGAATAGATCTTCAAATCATCTGTAGATGAACTCTGGTTCATCTATGATGACTTGAAGACCTTTTCGATTCTAGACTAAAATATTTAGATGATGCTATGCAACAAGCACTGATGATGATTTGAAGATCTTTTCGATTCTAGACTAGAAGATTTAGTTACATGATGCTTTGCAACAAGCACTGATGATGATTTGAAGATCTTTTCGATTCTAGACTAGAAGATTTAGATGATGCTATGCAACAAGCACTGATGATGGTTTGAAGATCTTTTCAATTCTAGACTAGAAGATTTAGATGATGCTATGCAACAAGCACTGATGAAGATTTGAAGATCTTTTCGATTATAGACAAGAAGATTTAGATGATGCTATGCAACAAGTACTGATGATGGTTTGAAGATCTTTTCAATTCTAGACTAGAAGATGATGCTATGCAACAAGCACTGACTCACTTGAACCATAATGAACCCACAAAATCCGTTACGCATAAGTCACGTTCCATTTTCAACGTTATTTTAATACTAGCACTGGCTGCAGTGGAGCGGTTGGCATATGGTTAGCGTCACGGTCAGCGGCTGGACAGCAGGGGGCTTGGCTCTGCTTGGCTGAACACCATCCGAAAGGAAAGAGCGTTGGCTTTGGAGTAATCTTTACTTTCTTTGTCAAAGTTTTGTATAATGCTGAGCATCGTGCGAAGCTGCGGGTAGAAGCTAGTCACACTAATATTATAAATGCGAAAGTTTGGATGGATGGATGGATGGATGTTTGTTACCTCTTCAGGCCAAAACTTCTGAACGGATCAGGCTGAAATTTTGCATACAGGTAAGTCTAACCCCGGAATCAAACATAGGCGACTTTTTATCCCATAAATCAGTTCCCATGGGATAGAAATTACCTCAAAACGTTTCCATAGAAACAACGTAATATTATAAATGCGAAAGTTTGGATGGAAATGTTATAAAAAAATTTGTTACCTCTTCACGCCAAAACTACAGAACGGATCGGGCTGAAATTTTTTATACAGGTAATTTTAATCCTGGAATCAAGCAACGACTTTACTTTTTATCCCATAAATCAGTTCCCAATAGTTCCCATGGGATAGAAATCATCTTTAAGCGTTTCCATAGAAAAATGCGTGCGAAGCCGAGAGCATAAACTAGTTGTATTATATCTTAATCAGTTATGAACAAGACAAAATTAAAATTAAAAAACCCGCGGACGTTTATTGGCTGAACAGATTTTCATGAAACATAGCTAAGAACACTCGGAATAAAAATTATCTATGACACAAAAAAAACTAAACGAAAATCAGTTCATCCGTTTGGGAGCTGCAATACCACACACAGATACACAGACAGACACGTAAAAATTATATCACCCCTCTTTTTGCGTCGGGGGTTAAAAAGAACGGAGCTTTATGTAGGTACTACCTACATAAAGCTCCGTTCTTTTTAACTCCGCTACCTACCTACATTAAGAGAGTATCGGAAGCAATAAAGCATTAGGACTTCTGTTTGGTCAACTTAGTTAGAACCAAAAAACAAGGTGCCCATGCCCAACCAATGTCTGATCTGAACACCAAAGAAAAGAAAATCTACAAATGTACAAATCGAAACACATAGAAATTGACTTTTTGCTTCATAAATTATCGAAAACTTATCATCCAATGCAAATTATCTAAACCACAACCTGTCTGCATTTCTATTTTCGCGGTTGTTACTTTCTGGATTTTTTCTAGTTCTGTCTGTGCCTTGGCTGAATTATGATGGTAAGTATTTTTTTTAGTCTATTGATAGAATATACTATCGATGTTATAAAGATTATATCCTAAAAACTCTGTCTTCTTCTATCTACCTGGTAGCTCATTATAGTACAGAAAATTACCATATCCAAGTGCATATTCTAATAACTTACAACTCTTGTAGAGCTTTACTACACTACCTACCGATTTAACTTAGGTTTAAAGATATTTACATGAGAATAGTAATTTAGCTTAGTGTAAACAATTTAGGTACCTATAAAAAACCCTTTAAAAAAAAAGATCAAGTTGTTGTTCGGTCTGTAGGTAGTAATTACAGTTTTGCTTAATTGAAAAGCTAAAAACAAAAAAGGTAAAAGGTAGATACACATTACATAAAATTTATATTACTACACTTGCTAGAATTAAACAATCTTATAAAATTGGCCAATTTTCCTTAACAAAACTGTTCAGATTTAAAGGTATGAAACGAGCTTACATTTTTCAATGTTTCGGGTAGTTTATTATACAGCTGTGCTCCTTCAATAGTAAATTTTTTTTGCCGTAACTTACCTACCGAACTTACAGCCTTACTTCTACTTATAGAACAAAATACTTTTAGCTAGTGATATGTACCTATACTATAGTAGCTTCTGCCCACGGCTTCGCACGCGTATTTTTGGTATAATAATAAGTGTAGCCTATTATCTAAGTTAGGCTTTGCTCTAAACGTACGCCAAATTTCATCTTGATGTGTTCATTCGTTTGGGAGATCCTAGGTAACAAAAATTCAGATTTCACAAACTTTATAATATTAATAGGATAGGATACTAGGTAGGTACCTTCCTGTACTATACTTACTATACTATACAATACTTACTATACTACTATACTTCTTATCTTTTACACTATATACTTACTATACTTTTAGCTAGTGATACATTTCCATTACAGGTGTATTTGTGACTGTATAATTTTGTATTCTTGCAAATAAACTATCTGATTTGATTTTGATCACTGAAATATAAGAAAATGAACGGCGAGAATAGTATGTGTGATACATTCACAAATACATCTGAAGTGACCAGAATTACGGAAGATACCAGAAACAATACACTACACCGTGCCCGTACCCCACATAGTGTACCACATCACGCATTGCACAGTAGTAACCACCTCATTCATCGCGTAGGGCCAGTCGCTACCAGCAAGCGGCAAGGCCGCACCTGTGCGCGGAAGGAAGTGCAGTGACAGTTTGAATTTGGAAAGCGTTTTTTACTCGTCGACCGAACGCCAGAGACATTGTGAGTTGCCTGTATTTTTTTTAATAACTTTTTGAAGCCCTTGATAATCTAAAGTAATCTTTCAAAGAGGTTTGACTTCCTAGCTTTACTCCGATTTTTTCCTTAATCTCCAAAACTATGGGGCCGAATCTGAAAATTCTTTCACTGATATTTAGTTTCGAGGCACATCGATCCTCAAGGCTCTGTCTCGAAGTGAGGAATCCCACGGGCAGAAGCTAGCCGTCTTAGAATTTTTTTATGATTTGAATATAAAATTCAGCAGATTTTCAAAAATACTTACATATAGTACACATACATATCTAAATACTTATTAATAAATCTGAACTAACGCATACGGAGTGGGTCAATGCAAGAAATTAGGAACAAAATAATAAAGGTTCGAAAATTTTCCTTCTGAAAAACTCTACAAGTCAAACTCTACAATTCACTCGTGAAATGGTGTGAAATTACTATAAAGGTACCTAGGTATAAAAGTGATCACCGGTAGAAAGGCCACAATCAGTAATAAGGCTCATTTAGAAGCCTATTTCCCTTTCCGTTTAAACTCAATCTCAGTGATCAAAGGGAAACTAAGGGACTTTAAGTAGGTGACTACACATTTTCTACAAAGATTTCTTATCTTTTAACACTTTGTTGAAGAGCAAAACTTCTGACTATAGGATTTACTTATTACTAGGTTAGATTAGCAATAAATAGATCGTGACAGATCAAATCTCATCAGGTCTGGGTCAATTATGATTGGTAGAAATGAATCATAGACACGATAATGAGACCTAGTTTTTTATTTTAAAAAATCTGTTATAACCTGCGTACTCGTAGATTGGGATTGAGACTGACGTCATCTCTCATGTTGTCGTGCTCAGTTCAAATGAGATCTGAGAAAGACAGCAAAAGAGAGCCCGTTCTAGGGTTAGATATAGATACATTTTTAAAATCCTGCGTTATAGTCTTTGGTGTTTTCATACAATTGTGCACTCTGACGTCACAAATCCAGGCCTTCAGTATACGAAAAACAAAAGAGGATCACGCCTGCTTTTAAAAATTATGGTCTCAGACCCTTCTGACCCGCATGTTCTGACCCTATCTTTAAAAAAGTACCCGTTTGACCCGCTTCGTTTTTTCATGTCCCGTTCTATGTATATTTGGAGACTGAACTTGTACTATGCCTATGGTAAATAAATACTGGTTTAATCGGCTTCATATATCCATATTAAGGTTCTAAACTGGAGTAACCAGACGCTCAGATATTTTTTTAAAAACCCGAAGACCCTTATACCTGGACCTAGACCGGTTATTATAGTTAAAACCTAAAACTTTTACGGTTAAGCTCGCCTTTGTACATGTCCAGTATTTTTGTCAACTTTTATGTATGAAATAACTTGTGTGTGCAATAAAGAATTTAAGAACTTAAAGGTTAATTTTTGTCTGGAAAGTATTTTCCATACAGTTTATCATCTGTATATATCTGATGATAAACTTGAATAATACTTAATTACTAAAGTCTAGTTTCATAATTAATTTATTAAGTAGAGCCACAAAGTAAAATAAAAGGTTTAGTTAATTTAAATCTCTAAGCAACTGTTAACTGTTAACTGCTGGCACTTTCATTTTATTGAATTAATTAACAGCGAGTAATTTTAGTTCCCGTAATGTTTGTTGTCGTTAACTCCTTTATGTATTCGCACCTAAATAGTTTTTTTTAAACTATGTCAATAGACTTTTTTCAAAATAAAACTGTTTTGTGCGAGTTCATAAAAATCTTACTACACTTTACCTGTAGAGTTCTAGAATCCTAGATATTTTATGTCAACAAAAACTTGGTGCCAAGGGACACCCGGATGGAACGAAGTTCATAAGAGAGAGAGAGAGAGAGAGAGACAGACAGAGAAACATGCGCACGCTGCACGGCTTACAATAGCTTACTATAGCGAAAAGTGTCGTTACCACTTTTCGTATGATTTTTTTTCGGCGAGCGCCCTTTCACAACGGGCGATAAGGAACTTCGTTCCAAAAACATGAAAGAAAAACATAGTTAACGGATACCAATAACAGAAAACAACTAAGTAAAAGCAAGGTAATCACAAGAACACAAACTCCAACAACGAACACTCACTGCGAAAATGTTTAAATTCGGGTGCAAAAAACGGGACACGAATGAAATGATGAATCTTAACATTGATTCTTTCAAAACTTAACATTGTTTCGAACTTTTGTGATTTTATTCATTGTGTCCAGTGTCGCCAAATATTTTCTACAATATTTTTTTGTTTTTGTAATCTCTTGCTTACATAAAATATATTGCGTTTTAGAAACGAGTAGGTACAGAGTCGTCAGCCAGAGCAAAATATTTATGTTGTTTTTATCATCCTGGAAGCCACAGGCCACATAAGGTAACGTAACCACTTAACCACAACCTTCCTCTGTCTGAACTGTGAATCGGATAACTTCAATAAAATCATAAATATACAGGGTCATTAGTTAAGTTATTGGTCGACATACCGCAGTGTCGAAACAAAAATTCTGCTCTACTTTTATAATAAGCACGACCAAAGAGTGGAATGAGCTTCCTGTGTCTGTTTTCCCGCTAGAGTACATCTAGAGTATCTTGGAGTCTTCAAATATAGGGTAAATAAGTTCCTTCTGGGAAAGCGTGCTCCATCTTAGGCCACATCTTCACTTACTTTAAGTGAGTTGGTGGCCAAACGAAAAAACCTTAATCAATAAAAAAAACCACTGACATTGAGTGAACTGCAGGTGCCCATCATCACGAACACGTTTGTGAAGGCAGGTTTTAGTTCTTAAACTTGATATTGGTAGAGGGGGCAGAGGGAGATAGAGGGGAGCTCCATACAATAATCGTCCTTTGGATAGGCTTTATTTGAAACTAAACACAAAAACGGCTCTGCTCTGAATTAACAGTGAGTGCGAAAGTGGGAGATCAGTCTTTAGTAATTCATTGGGCAAGCGTGTTTTTCATTTTGTATCAGAGACGATTTACAAAACTATGAATGGCTTGGCGTCTTTATGAACGTGTTCGTGATGATGGGTAGAACCTGCAGTTTACGCAGCGTCAGTGAATTACTAATAACCCTGTATATGGATAGTAAGTTTGAATATTTACAAAGTCACTGCGAGTCATGTTACCTAGAAGAATAGGTAAAGAGTGAAATTAGTACTAATATAAAGACCTAGGTACTAGATAAAAATGCGGGCGAGTTGATAGGCTTTTTCCGACTTAGAGAACGATGTGGGCGTGTAGTGATACCAGGCAGTAGGTTCTGTTGGCTTTTGTGGAAATCACTGAATAAGATTTTACTACTGCTCATAAGTTTCGAAACCCGATATCTTCAAAAACAAAATAGATTCCACTAGTGCTAGGCCTAGTGCTAGGTGCCGGCTTAGAATTTGCACCACCCCAGCTCTTCCCACGGGTGTCGTTAGAGGCGACTAAGGGATATCCACCGGGGGAGGGCAGCAGCGCCTCCTGCAGAACAATTCTAACACCACACTGCGATCTCCAACACGAATGCTTTGCGTGGATTTTATGAGATTGAGGACCAATGTGGCCACTTTGGGCTCTAGTTTCTGTTTGTTCATACCATAGACATAATTCTCACGGTTCTACTTTCTCACTCCGTAGCCTATCATTACTCTTCGTTCTTCCTTACCGTGGAAAGGTAAAGTATCGGAGCTACTACCATTGTCAAGATCGGTTTTTACGTGTTGGAAATCGTGAGAAACGCGAACAATACTGGCTTGGATGATTGGTATCACCTGTTAGAAATTATAATCACTCGGTCATATTCAGATCGTCTCTTATCTAGTTTAGGAGGTGTCTTGAATATCCACTCAAAAACTGTCAATTTACTTATAGGTGCTTGGACATGAATGAAATTTATAATTGTAGTGAGTTATCAATTATTGACGCTTTTCGCATCCTTATGAAGAAGCCACGTTTTTGCAGCGCGTCCGGCATGTTCGCTGATGCACGGGTTCTGGACTTTTTCGCTATAATCAGATCTCGTATTGCGTCATTCTGGGCCAATCTTAGACGGTCTAACAATAGCATCCTCAGGTTTATGGCTAACAACATCTGTATTGCCATAATGTACAGGTTCTGGCTCTCTGTGCACCAGAGCGGGAACCGTAAGTAGGTATGTATTTTAATTTAATTTTAATTGTATTTTAATTTATTTAAAAATAACCTATGGGTTCCTTTTTTATGACCTGAAATAAATGATTTTATTATTATTATTATCAAACCATACAAATACGTCAAATTTAAATATGCGTAAAGCCAGAATCATTATTGGTAAATGGTCTCTTTGACTCTACCATTCAGGTCTAGACTTTAGGTCGAATTGTCCATAAAGTTCAAAAAGCGTGAACATTCGTATTGAAACAATGAGAGTAAACCTTCACAGCGCAGGTTTACTCTGTCGGTGTAGCGGTGTTTCGTACCACAGATTCTCACCACAAATTCATCTTCGGCGTTTCATACCAAAAAATGTCAGCGTTTCAACCCAAATCAAAAAAAAATTTTTCGGCGTTTCTACCCAAAATTTGTCATTTTACCCCGTCTCTATCTAGGTACCCAATTAATCCTAAAACCTTCACGTGATCCCCTATGTACCTACCTACCAAATTTGAATATTTTGTTTTTTATTTTTTAATCTAAAGGTTGCCTGGAAGAGATCGCTATTAGCGATAAGACAGCCGATTGTGCCACACTAGATATAGTTAGTATTAAGTTAATTTTTAATTGTTTTATTTATTGATGGTGCAATAAAGGAATAATCTATCTATCTATTTAATCTGACTAAACTGAACGATAATAAACAAAATGTTCAAATTTGCTAGTTACATTAGGCATCATGTGACGGTTGGTGCTGGCTTCGAATTTGCACCACCAACTCTTCTAACTAACGGATATCCATCGGAGGCGGGTAGCAGAGCCTCCAGAACGGTTCCAACACCGAACTGCGATCCCCGACCCGCATGCCATTGTGGGCACATATTCGATAAACCCAATAGCTTAAAGCGCTACCCCGACCCAAATCAGCGCCACCACCTATTTTATTAAATTATTATGTCAAACGAAGGAATTTCAAAAAATCGATTGGCCAGTTTTTGCTTCCTATCATAAGCTTTTTTTTAATGCCTCTACAAATGATTTGGTTTGTATAGTGTAGGAAGAGATGCGAAGTTGCTCATTTTTCCCACCATGGTGGCCAAAAAGAGCAACTTCGCATCTCTGCCTTAAGTATACAAAATAAAACTTTTACAGGGGCATTAAAAAAAGCTTATGATAGAAGGCACAAACTGGCCGATCAATTTTTTAAAATTCCTTCGATTGGGTACCTCTGACCAACATGCGAAAATGACCTTGTAGCAAAACGTCTGGAAATGAAAATAGTCTGCGTGTCTCAAACGACAAGTACAGTCAGTCTAGAATTACAAAAAATATTGTTTTTCAAGCTTTATTATTATTATTGAGTTTAGTAGGCAATACTGCCGTTCTGACATAAATTGCTTTAGCATCGCAGGCTCTTCCTATCTTTATTCTCATCGATCGACATGTAGCTTGCACTTACATTTCCCTGCCAAGATATTGCTAACGGTATTAGTTTGATCGATAGTTTATGTCGCTATGATGCAATTTTCTTACTTCTGGTTTGCTTTACTTGCATACTAGAAGGTAATTACTGCAGTTAAGTTATGCAAAGGCGTAGGTGACATACAGAACTGGTTCTTATATTAGTTTGATTTTTAAATTTCACAAAAAAATGGCGTACCGTCTTACGTTTTATTATAAAGGAAACACTGTTATAAACAGTGAACATGGCGTTTATGTATACAGGGCTGTATACTGGCCACGCCACGTAACATATTATGTTTATGTACCTACTGAGCCAAAAGGTGATTCTCGACCCCGAGTGGATCAACTTGTGAATAAGGATTTTATGGAGTGCGAATATTTTTTAGAACAAAAATGTCGTTATTTTTTTCTTCCTGTTCGTGTTTAGAGTTCGTGTAGAACTCTTGCATAATTTAACTATAATTTAACATTATAATATATTTTATAAATGTTTTTGCTTGTTTTTCAGCATAAACAGTTTTGTCTTGAAATATTCCAAAAAATTATCTAAATCTTTAGAAATATCAAAACAATAATAAAAAGAATACTTACACGTAAAAGAACACGAATAAGAAGAAAAATGGTGTCTGATTTTTTTTACACTTAAAAAAAAACGAAATTCAAAAAATCGTAGAACGTTGACAAATTAAGAATTCAGAATCACCCCTTTCGGCGGCTTAGTAGGTACCACGTGGGTATGGGTACAGTGTACCGTCCACGTTTAGTGGCACTTTGGTCCTATTCAGAGATAAAAAAAGAGATGTTCTTTAATATACTTGTAGCAGATATCTGTGCTTAGCTTTTTTCATGTTTATCAACCTCCTATAAAACAACAAAAACACGGATTCTACGCGAACAGTGGCTACCTAGATAATCGATTTAGCGTTGCATAATGATCAATCGAGATCATGTCAAAAAGAAATAAGCGAATGCATGAAATCCGTAAAACTGTTTGTAAAAAATGGGATCAACCATTTCAACCAACGTTTTCGTAGATAACGGTGTTGCATAACAATGGATGACTGTTCAGGGTACGTAAATTCAAAATTCTTTCGACTGCAGTGGTAGCATGCAAATCATCTATAGCCCATACTAAGTACACTGCTGGACACTGGCCTTCCCCTAATGAGGGCCATAATGGTTTGTTATCTTAAACGGGTATGTGGGTGATATCTGTCTCACTTTCATCATTATCATCATAATCTGCCAGTACCCTACCTACTCACTTCCAGACGCACACTAACAGACCAAACTCCACTTAATTAATCACTTCACCGTAACAATGGTTTCGTATCAGAATTACAGTTTGGCATTTTACCTTTTATGAAAGGAACTACAATGTCATAAGAATCAATCTCTTCGTGCAAATAGCTAACGCTGACCGTACGCACTATCACCCTGATCCGCCTCTCGCAGATAGGTATGAAGCTAGTCAGTCTGCAAGTCTGCAAAGGCACTTATGTTGATATTTTACTATTAGAGATTCTTTCATCTTTGGACGATTCTGCAACGATACCACTGTCATAGCATAGCGATCAATGGGGACAACGGGACAGAAATTTTATGACTTCCCGTTGTCCCCATAGCGAAAAGGGTCAATGGGGACAACGGGAAGGTATTTTTATGGCTTCCCGTTGTCCCCATAATGGGGACAGCGTCAATGGGGACAACGGGAATACATCGATTGTTTCGAAGAATTCGCCCCCTGGCCTTTCTGTGCCACTCATGTCGGTCTTGGCGTTATCGTAACGCGATCAAATTTCTTTTCTTCTTTATTAGTATTCTTCTGAATGTTCAGAGTCATCATTTTTTCTACAATCAGCTCGTGTCTAGGTACCTTTTTATAGAAGCTATAAGCAGGCAGATCGTAGATTCAATTCAATTCAATTTATTTATGAATACCATAGGTTCACAAGGAACACTTAGTCAAGTCAAATATGTACTTAGATTAATTACATTTCAAAGCACACAAGATGATAGAAAATAAATAAACAACAGAAAATAATATATGAGAGCTGCAATAGATGCATGCAATAAGCTGAAAACGGCTGAAGACAGGGTGATATGACTCATTAGGCTCCACTGACGATCACCATAGCGCTCTGTCATCAAACCTGAAGCATGAGACCATCATAACCATGCTGGCTTCCTGCTGGATATAGGATGCCTATGGCTGTTAATTCTCATAATGATGAGATTGGTAACCAACCAAGATGGAAGCTTGTAAGCCGAAGTGGTAAGTAGAATTACAGTACAGGCCGCGACCTAGGTGATAGTATTACACAATAATACGCTTATCATAATCCATTTAGTTCTGAAGCCTCTCTCATTTAGCCGGAGTGACGGTTCTGGGTCGGGAAAAATGAAAAATAAAGCTACATTTTAGAGTCGAAAGGTTGGTTTTTCAATGGATGACGACCTCTGTGGCGCAGGAGGTTGGGTTCGATTCCCGCCTCCGAACAAATGTTTGTACGTTCTGCAGATATTTGTTCAGGGTGTTCTGGATGTTTTCTATGTATAATAAAAAAGTTACTATCTATGTAGTGTATTGTATTAAGTATATCAGTTATCTAGTACCCATAACACAAGCTCTGCTTAGTTTGGGGCTAGATAGTGCTGTGTGAACTGCCCAGCATTATTTATTTATTATTCATTTATTTTACATTAAATTACTGAACGGTGTGTCGAAACTCACTAACTTATCTGACAGTGTATTAAATATATTGATATATTAAATCTTTTCTGAAATAATGCTGCATTTCTTTTTGGCCCTTGGATGAAAAATTGAGGACTAGAAGTCAGAAGTCATTAACTTTATAGGCATACGAAATAAGCACTTGGACAAGTCAAATACTACAAATTATTATCAAATAAAAAATAAGGTGTTATTGTTTTGTTATTGAGTGAGTGAAGAAATATACAGTTTACGGTCACATTATTTTCTTAAAATAAAACAGATGAAATGTCACTTGCTGTCTCCCACGCACCCAAACAGTATCGAAATCTGATACGCCGGTAACCAGTTCGATTCCCGAGCTCGGTCAGTAGCTCGATACGCTTACTGCACAAGGCACTGACTCTGATGGTCGATAACTCAGATAGTATGAGTGACAGTTTGGACTGTATTTTGGAATAAAGCTAGTTCTGAAATTATTTATGACAGAGCAAGGCATACTTTGACAGTCAAAGTATGCCTTGCTCTGTCATAAATAATACCTTACTATGGTAAGTCAAAGTTTGACTTACCATAGTAAGGTAACGTGAGATGTAGTATGGAGTCCAGTTTTCCCCCTTGAGAATTTTTTTTCAACGGGGAAAACTGGAACGCGTATAATCATCGAGGGGGAAAACTGGAAATGAAAATTTTTATTCCAGTTTTCCCCCTGGAAAAAATTTTCTCAAGGGGGAAAACTGGACTCAAAAAAAATGAATTCCAGTTTTCCGCCTTAAGGGGGATTTGTCAAGGGGGAAAACTGGAATAACCCGTACTATGTATGTAATTTTCAATGTCCTCCTAGCCGACCACGGCGGCCAGTCTCATCGGAGATTACCCAGATGCGCAGGACATTTTATAGTGCACAAGTGTGTGCGGCAAACACAGGTGCACTCTTTATTCCCTCACTCTCATAATCCGATAGAACGGCAGACCGACACGACCGGGTGGAGATCAAACGCAATACCAACGGCTTAACGTGCTTTCCGAGGCACGGGGGGGTGTAACACCGCCAACTTCCTGACTCCAGGCTGCCACTGTGATTTTTTCTTGCTAGAAAAATTCCAATAACAACTATTGGACCGACCCGGCATTTGAACCCAGGACGTCATGATCAGCGATTGATCAAGCTGACCGCTAGACCAACGAGGCAGTCAACTATGTGTAGACATTGTATTGAGTACCTAATCTGTGGTATAAGTGTAAGTGTTTTCTCTGTAGTGGGATGAGATAGGCCGATAAAAAAGAGCAAGGTACAGCAAATATCTATTAAATTTGAGGTTGCGGGTTCGATTCCCACCTTGGGACAAATGTTTGTACTATCTATAAATATTTGTTATGGGTGTTCTGGTCGTTTCTATGTATAATACAAAATATCTATCTATGTAATGTATTATATTATGTATATCAGTCATCTAATACCCATAACACAAGCTCTGCTTAGCTTGGGGCTAGATGATGCTGTGTGAATTGTCCAGCATTACTTATTATTATTTATTTATTATTGTTAAATATCCTATTCCTGTCCTATCTAGGTATCTAATAACAAGCAACTAACGTTGAGATGCGCCTGTCATAATGTACATAAGTACCTAGATTTAATATCCATATCGCTTCTAGGGATCAGTAGGTCCAGCACGGGAATTGTTGTCTATGATAGAATAGAGAAAATGACATTACATCGTCATACATTGCGTAAATTCTTGAAGTTAAAGGAATCAGTTTCAAACATTTTACGCATTCGATCACAATGTGACGTTATTTTTCTCTATTCGACCATAGACAATAATCCCCGTGCTAAGCGTTCAGACCCTAACACCTGCTGGGCTGCTAAACAAGAGGGTTAATGTACCATAAACAATCTACCGGTAACATAAATGTTGGACTTTGTGATGTATGACATGTATACTATTGACTGTGTGGCAGTAAACACGATTGATGGCTACAAAAGTAAGATAGTCCGATAGAGTTTGGAATGAAAAAACATATTTGGTAGGTATGGAAGCCTTATAAAATTACCTACTCAAATTGATAAACGGAACCCTGATATAGCTAAACTTTAGGCAATTGAATATTAACACAAATAGGTATAATATACTTAGAAATGTTTTAATAATCGTTCTGTTTACTTACTTCTACAGTATTTGATATTTTTAATATAACAATATAAATATACCGGTCAATTAAGAATAGGTACTAAATATCGCAAAAATATCTTTATGTGGAAATTTATGAATAGGCACTCAAAATTTTTATGCATTCTATTTATTCTATTTTAACTAACTTAACTATTGTGCTGTGCTGCTCCACTTGAATTTCAATTATGTAACTTTGTCATATTACAAGGTCAGTCTAAAACTACAACTAGGGAGGACTTTTGTTATTCAACCCGATTTCTACTAATCAGGACATTATAACGCCTCCAGATATTATTAAAATAACATTTCTTTATTTCAGACTTTATACATAGGTCCATAGATTACATAAAATTGGTACTTCCATAAAATAATAATAATATAAAGAGGAAAGATTTGTTTGTTTGTTTGTTTGCATTGAATAGGCTCCGAAACTACGCAACCGATTTGAAAAATTCTATCACCGTTAGAAAGCTTACTTTTCAGGGAGTGACATAGGCTATAATTTATCCCGGAATTCCCACGGGAACGGGAACTACGCGGGTGAAACCGCGAGGCGGTCGTCTAGTACATTATAATCAAATAGTCACCTTAATTCACAGAAAACATAAGTCAAATTAGAGCTTCTCTAGAAAACCCCATACTTACCAAACACAATTATATCGCAAAAATTTTCGACTTCGACGGGAGGCATTCCTCGTAGCGCACCCAGATGAATCGCACCCAGCTGAACCGCACCTAAGTACTTCCACATAGCGCACCCGTTTTGGTGCGATTCATTCAGTAGGTATAAATGTTAAGTTTTTATTCCTCGTTGCGCACCCATGACAATGTAGGGTCTAGTGATGGGGTTGTTTTCATCTAATTAGTAACCTATAGGTGGAAATTTATAGTTAATCAATCACTGATGAAACTGAAACGTAATTCAGTAACATGTTAAGTTTTTATTCCTCGTTGCGCACCAATGACAATGTAAGGTCTAGTGATGGGGTTGTTTTCATCTAATTAGTAACCTATAGGTGGAAATTTATAGTTGGCTTTCAACTTACATTTACCCAGTATGTAAATAAATAAAATTAGGATTTAGGTTATTAAAAGTAATATAATAATAATTTAAAATGTTTATTTTTGTTTGGATGATTGGATGCACATCAAATACAATACGAGTAGGTATCTGATATCATCAGAAAACTAGAACACACTTAACACTTAAATATAGTAGGTATTAGATTTATGATTTCACAATCAGATTTATTATGTAAACATATTTATATGACATATATAATATAATATTTATATCTACTTACTCCTACTTATATATCTAAAATCACAAATGTCTCATTTTGAGTTCTTGTTTTATTATTCACTTTTATTTAACTTTGTTTAATTTAGGTTTTTAATCCTAACAATGAATATTTTATTTAGTTTTTAACAATCAGTCTTACAAGTATATTATCCTAATCTAAGCCTGACATGATTTTAAAATTAGTAATCAAATGAAAATAATCATCAAATTATACAATTTAACAGTATTGTTTGTTTTTCTTCAGGTGCTTATAGTAATAAAATTATGTAGATACCTGTAAAAAAACAAACATTACTTTTGAAACGACCTGTAAATATCGTTCAATGGAACATACTAAAATTCAGAACATCAGTCTCACGTTGCTTATAATATAATATCCCTTAGTCCAGTTGTACTTAAATTTAGATAATCACATCAGTTCCATTGTTAATGATAATTTACTTTTTATAGTAGACTTTTTTTAATGAAAACTACTTTTTATAGTACCTACCTCGAGTACCTAGGTACTCGAGGCAGGTACTATAAAAAGTAAAGAATAATAAAACAAGAACTCAAAATGAAACATATGTGATTTTAGATATATAAGTAGGAGTAAGTAGATATAAATATTATATTATATATGTCATATAAATATATTTACATAATAAATCTGATTGTGAAATCATAAATCTAATACCTACTATATTTAAGTGTTAAGTGTGTTCTAGTTTTCTGATGATATCAGATACCTACTCGTATTGTATTTGATGTGCATCCAATCATCCAAACAAAAATAAACATTTTAAATTATTATTACATTACTTTTAATAACCTAAATCCTAATTTTATTTATTTACATACTGGGTAAATGTAAGTTGAAAGCCAACTATAAATTTCCACCTATAGGTTACTAATTAGATGAAAACAACCCCATCACTAGACCTTACATTGTCATTGGTGCGCAACGAGGAATAAAAACTTAACATGTTACTGAATTACGTTTCAGTTTCATCAGTGATTGATTAACTATAAATTTCCACCTATAGGTTACTAATTAGATGAAAACAACCCCATCACTAGACCCTACATTGTCATGGGTGCGCAACGAGGAATAAAAACTTAACATTTATACCTACTGAATGAATCGCACCAAAACGGGTGCGCTATGTGGAAGTACTTAGGTGCGGTTCAGCTGGGTGCGATTCATCTGGGTGCGCTACGAGGAATGCCTCTTCGACGGGACTTGAACCCTAGAGACCGTAGGAAGTCGCAGAGATTTTCGACTCCCACGTCACTTGACCTCGTGGTGTAGTTGGTTAGCACATTCCTGTACTGAAGGAAGGATGCGGGTTCAAGTCCCGTCGAAGTCGAAAATTTTTGCGATATTATTTGATTTCTTAGAAATTACCCTTAGTGTTGGGTTACGCACTATAATAACAAAAAACCTTACAATTAAAGAGAGCTCCTAGATAGAGTCTGATCAGAAAACTGGAACGATTGCACATCTCAGTGCGAGACAGGAACTGCTTGGCATTACTAACACAATCTGAATAAGGAAGATGCCCTATAATTGCACAGACCTAGTTTCGCGTGAGCCGCTCACCTGGTTTTTATCAACGGCGGATCTGGCGATGAGTGTTTTCATTTTCATTTGCGATACGATACGAGTTTGTCGTGTTTCGTTGTCTATGACGTCCGTTAATATAAATGATCGCCCAAAATGTACGCGGTGATCTCGAATTGTACTTTAACCTTTCTAACCTCTCACGTGGCAAGAGGCCATAATATAGCTTCTCAAATAAAACCGTTGTGTGGCAAGCGACCATATTATGGCCGATTTTCCGATTTTATTGTTGTTGTTTTTTGTTTCGTCGAATTTATGTACTTAGAGTCAACTTTTCAGCCATGTCAATGTCTTAAAAGTTGACTGACAGTGTCAAGCTGACGTTAAAACCATAAACTAACCAAGTTTAGAAGAAATTTAAAAAAAAATCGTAAATTTAAAATTGAAATCTGACACCCGCGCCATTTTTTTTATCGTTTTTTCTGAATAAAAATTAATTTAAATTTTTAAAATTTTACCATTTTTCCGCAATTATAATTTAATTTTAATCAACCTCATTAATTACGTTATACAACATCAGAATGTTTCCACGCTGTTTTGTAGGAAATTTCATGGAGAATCCAAATATATATAGATGTTACGAGGTGTTAGTAGATAATAATCAAGAAATAAGCGAAATAATGCATTATGATGCATTTCCGCGGATTTTCCGCGGATTTTGCGGAAGTACCTGCCACTAGCGGGGCGCGGGGCGTGCCACATGAGAGGCTAAGAGAAGTGATTTGTTACCATCAGAAAGCAAATTTTACCCGTACTATTAGCAGGTACAGTTTTTAACTGAATCAGAAGAGCTTTAGCTCTAAGTACATTTATATGAATTAAATAATAAAAAATCTAAAACAACAAAATTGACATCTTGAATGAAGGTGATAGAAGATATTTAGTACCTATTCAGGGACTTAACTACTTAGTCTACCTTGAAACAAGATCTTTCATTTTTGACTGACTTCGTAAAAAGAAGGAGGAGGTTCTACGTTGGGCTGTATGTTTGTCTTTTATGTATGTTCGTTCACCGATTTCTGCTTCAATTGTAAACCAATTTTATTAATTTTATTTTTTACCGTCTATTTTGTTCTTACATGTCCAGTCCATCCCAAGGTTGCCTGGAAGAGATCGCTCATAGCGATAAGGCCGTCTTTGTACTTCGTCTACTCTTAGCATTTATTTCTGTACTATTGTTATCGGTCTTTGTGTGGTACAATAAAGTATAATCTATCTATTTATCAATTTTTGATGATTGTTTTGGTTGTGTGTAGAAAATAAACTCGTAGAAGTTCTTTTACAGTTATATTCCCGATGGATAATTTTTTATCCCGCAAAACTTAAAAAACATTGTGACAAAAACGGTATAAAGGAATTCAAAGTCGGTTTATAGTTATTTTTCAACACAATTACTTGTCATAAGTAATAATTACCTATTTGAAGGTAAATATTATACCTACCCTTGACAGGTATGACGTCTAGAGCATCTAGAGTATAAATGGAAACGCACCATCCAAAGGTTCTCTAGCGATTGAGCATAAAAATATTTTGATTGCATTAAAATTGTACGTTGTTAATAAAAGATTCACATGCCATTATTACATAGCAGGTGTTGGAAAGTTAACCACGTACTTTGTAATAACTTAATGATGAGTTTCGTTTCATATAGATAATAATTAAATAATGTAGACCAATGTTTGACACGCAAAATCTCTACTCAGAAAAAACACGAGTAGATTACTTATTTGTGTCGTCACACACGTTTATCTTAAAATTGTGGTTAGCTAAGTACCTAAAGTTAAGCTAAAAGTAGTTTTTACCATTGAAACAATTGAACTAACAAGAAGCGTATAAGCACAGGTATAAGCATTGCCATACAGCGGGGCAATGCAGCCAGCGTCTTGGGGACGCTTCCGACTGGTATTGATATGGATCAGTTGAGCTACCTGTAGATTGTTTGCAACAGTCTGCAGTTAACTCAATTGTCTCAATTGTAAATACTAGTTGTAAATTATTTCTATTTGTTGATTGTAATTTTCTTTGTGAATAAAGATTTTAAAAAAAATTTAACTAACTGCAGACTGTGGCAAACAATCTACAGATAGCTCGACTGATCCATGTCAATACCATTTGGAAGCGTCCCCAAGACGCTGGCTGCATTGCCCCGCTGTATAGCAATGCTGATGCGCTGCGCCAGATACTCCTCCGTCTAATTTGTTTATTTTATTTGATTGTAATTTTTTTTGTTATTAAAACTTGTATAATAATAATAAATAAATAGTACTGGACAATTCACACAGCACTATCTAGCCCCAAGCTAAGCAGAGCTTGTGTTATGGGTACTAGTTAACTGATATACTTAATACAATATACTACTTAGATGTACATATATTTTTCTATTATACATAGAAACATCCAGAACACCCTGAACAAATATCTGCAGACCATACAAACATTTTTCCCGAGGCGGGAATCGAACCCGCAACCTCCTGCGTCGCAGGCGGACCTTCGCCCGTCGTGCCACAGAGGTCGTCAACTGATGGGTGAATGATGTCAGTTAACAATTAGAAAACACTTAAAACATTCGTTCCTCTACAATACAAAACATCACCAACTACAAAATTTTGAAATAATTCACGGTTGAAAACTCTGATTGACGCAACCTTGTTTGCATTCTGCCCATAACTCTTAATTGCAATAAAATTTGCTTTTGTGAGGTTACTGCTGCTACTTATCCCATATTCGTTTTTTCAATAAATACCTAAGTGATCTTTATTAACAACTAGCTTCTGTCTGCGGTTTCGCACACGTGTTTTCGGTATAATAAGTAGCCTAATCTAAGTAAGGCTATGTTATAAATATACGCCAAAATTTTACATTGATCTGTTCAGTAGTTTTGGAGATCATAAGTACCTACCAAACAAAATAAAATTCACATTTCACAAACTTTCGTATTTATAAATTACTAGCTTATTATTTTCGCTTTGTCTGTCCTTTTTTCCCTCCTTAATAACTCAGCAACTACTTAACTACAACTACTAATAACTTGAAATTGTTGACAAACGTTCGAAACCCTCGGCGCGCGAGTTACACTCGCGCTTGACGGGTCTTGTTATACATAGAAAACATCCAGAACACCCTGAACACCTGAACCTGCAGATCGTACAAGCATTTGTCCCGCACGAGGCGGGAATCGAGCCCGCAACCTCCTGCGTCGCAGGTGGACCTTCGCCCGCTGCACCACAGAGGTCGTCATTATTTCGACATTAGATCGATAATGACTCGAATGTTGAAGTTTCAGCAGGGTTTACAAAATTTTTACTTGACAACATGGTTCAAAATTATATAACGGGCTTGAGAGGGATAAAATTTATTATTTACTTAGATGAAACGAACAACATGTTAGCAGAGACACGCTAACAGATTTTGCAGTTTCTACTAAATCTTTTCATGACAAATGATTCTGTAATCTCTTACAAAATCCAGAGGCAGAAACCATCAGAAAGTGTTGAAAAGTGTTCAATTGGATTTGTTCAATATGCCAACGGCTCCATGACGACTAACGAAGTACATACCTAGTTACCTACGAAAGGAGATCAGCGCACGCCAAAATGAGAGAAAGCCTCCATACTCCGTTACACACATGAATTTACAAAAATTAGCGCGTCGAAAAAATATAGGACATGTTTTTTGTTTTTAAATTTGATTATATTTTATAGAGATAGAGTTTATTAAAAGCACGAACCTTCATACTCATTATCAGAATTACCTACTGATGTAAACCTGTTCGATTTTTAGCAATCTTACAGTTTTTATTTTTACATTTGGAATCTTGTTAAGTTGCGACACATGTCATGAAATACATTTTTACAAAGAAAATGATGTTAAAAAAAGTTACAAATTTGGACTAAACTACTTTACAATTGAATCAGTTGAGCTAACTGCAGACTGTTGCAAACAGTTAATTTGTTTGGAAAATGCAGGTGTGTTTCCAAGTAAGGATAATTGAGAGGTCAAAATAATTGTACCTATTAGAATCAGTAGCTCTTTTTCTCAAATAAGATAATAAGTGTGTTACGCTTTTTACCGCTTGAAAGTTTTATAGTTGACTACTGGTAACAATATCATGATGTAAGCGGTCATTTCTGGTTCTGTACTGTCAATATAACTGCGACAAACTAGTTCTTGCCCCTAACCATACGGTCCGTAGGAGGGACATGGCCGCTAGCTAGCTCAAATTCTAGTCATTTTATGTATATATAGTAATGCTATTTCTTGTAGATTACCCTACTTGCTCTCTCTTCGTGGTAAGAGAAACAGGCATGACTCATCTTTAGACCTAATGTCTTAAAATGTTTTTTTACTTCCTACTCCTTATTTCTCAAAATGTTTTTTAGAATGATATGGGATTTGGTGCTTCAGTGTCTGATCTGTGAATGAACAATACCCAGCATTGTGCATTGTAACGAGTAATGTTTATATTAAATTACAGTGCTGAAGTATGAATTTACTCATAACTATAACATCTCACGTGATTGCTTAATAAATATAATTGAAATATTTTAACAGACACTGTGTTAAGCACCCATGTTTATAAAATCCATCATCGATTGATTGGTTCAAGCTATCTTCTCAAGATATAAAATTTTCTACAGCTATTGCACGCAATTTAGGAGAGATAAAATGTATTTATGCCCTCCTACTAAAATGTTACTTCATGTGGCGGTCATCCATCAGTAATTTCCTTACCTACATCGTCATTTTTAAAACGATGATTTTCATCAGTGTTTCAGCTCCCTTTGTGTTGTTTTACAATATGATTGGTAGTCTGAAATAAATTCCTTCTGAAATCAGAAGGAATGTACTTACCTATTTCAGACTGGTCACAAGGACACAAGCCCTGCGGTCAATACTAAATAATGGCCATTTCATAGATCTCCTATTATTTGGTGTCTCTTCCTTGTCATCAGCATACTCGTACCTACATGCGTCCATGCTTAACGTGCCTCAACCGAAAAAGGAAGTTTCAGTTTTATTCACCACGCTTACGCAATCAAAATCTATTCATATCAGTTTCACAAAAATAAGTAAAGGCTATCATCCTGTGTTCATCAACGGAGTCATGGTACCTTAATGCTAACATAGCCTAAATATTTAGGCATGACCCTTGACGCCAAGCTACGCTGGAAAGATCACGGCAAAAAGAAAAAAGAAGAGTTAGAGATTCGTTACAAAAAGATGGACAGGCTAATTGGAAATTATTTTTATTATAAATAATTCTAATAATAGTTTCAATTGTAAATACTAGTGTAATTTTCTTTGTGAATAAAGTAAAGCTTCTGCCATTTATATAAAACCTGATTGCCTTTATTGGCAATCAAATGAGTCCTCTATCGTCCTCCTAGAACCTCTGCATGGGTAGCTATAGCTTAAACAATACAAGCACCCATGCTTCGAGGCAAAAGAAAGCAAAATGGCTGCCATTTTATCAGGGAGCGAGAAAAAAAAATTAGGGATAGTGATTTGTCGATAAAATTTACCGTACTTCACCCCCCAAAGTCTCCGACACCGGTAACCAGACACATTGTATAAAAAACAAATCTTATATAAACAAGTCTGGCATAAAGCCAAATGTAGCAATTATACAAAGATTCCAGAATAAAGTTACTCAGGGTACCACCTATTTGATAATGCTCCCTAGTATGTAATAATAGGTGATCTTGATCGGGACCTGAAGATTGAATTCGTCGATAAAATAATACAAAAATATGCAGAGGCTCATGAACAAAACCTTCATCATTATGTGAACGTCGAGGATATCCAGCTCCTCGACAACGGACATAGTTAGAAGGCTCAAAAGAACTAAACCCTTCGAGGTATTGTAGTGATAGTTATATTGTGCTAATTTTAAAGAACACATGAACCAAGTCTTCCCAATAAGAAAAGTGCCGATGGACACGTTCTTAGTGATGTTTTTAGAAAATTAAGTTAAAACAAAATTACCCATTAGTCAAACCTATGGCTAGATTGTAATATTATTCTAGTGTATTTAATTATGTATGATAGATTATCATATTTTTTTATTGTCTAGCTAGATATTCTGGCAGCATAAGGTCAGTCCCCGATATTACGTGGTACTGGCACAATACTAGTCATTGGCCTTCGCACCCGTTGCGGTGTGTGATCCTTTTGTTTCTACAACCAGACTGCCACAAATGCTGATGTACACTGAGACATTAGCCTGTTACACAGACATTTAGACTAATGATTTATTGACGACCTACGTTTAGACCAGATTTCGCCCCTCTTATTAATACACTAAAATAGAGTACACCGCATGAGCTATGCAAAATTTCATAATGATTGCTCTTAAAGGAACGGAGATATTTAACAAGACTTCAGAATAAGAATAAAGTGTCAGTGTTTAGTTTCATAATTAGAACTCATCTAAGTATACGTTTATTGTATGTATGGAAATAAAGAGTTCATGATTTTTGATTTCTTTAAATTTTTTTCTAGGAGCTACCTACTGTCTTACTGCAGAAGTAAAAGCATCATTTCGTTCCTTCAACACTCTGTTTTCTGCTTGATCTAATATTTCATATGCGTTGTTTCATGTTTTTATGTTTTCAAAGTTGGTACCTATCTATTTATTTGCAAAATATAAGGTAGGTCGACATAAAAATTGAAGACGTGGACCATTTCACGACTACTGACTTGATCAGCGACTTTCTTCTATTGTTATTCATTGGTGTTAATTAAATCGCTTTCATTATGAAGGTTCATAGAGGCTTAGGTAGATACTTAAGGGGGTATAGTACCTCAAATTGCTTATTTTCAACTCCGTCGGACCTCCATATCTTCCAAACTACTGAATATTTTACTTTGAAATTTATATATGGTAAAGTTCAGGACTTATTCTATCGATCATATGTTTTGAAAACACGATGCCATAAAATTTTCTCGATAGAAAAAAATCGCAAAGTTACCTCTAATTTTTTACTAAAACCCTAATTTCTCAATAAATACAGATGATACGATCTTGAGATTAAGCGTAGTAATTGAACTAAGTATAAAGAACATTTTATATGTTGCCTTTTTTTCAATTAATTATTCTAATGTTTGTGGGGAGCAAATAACTACTAAAAACTTGATTTTTGGGCTTACGCCGCTTTGCTCTGTCCCGCTCCTGTGAACGCGAAATCCTATGCCTATCCTCTTCACACAATAACGAGGTAGGGTACCCCCTTAAGCTCATCACGTTGAGTTTTAGAAACCGAAACCTATTATCATAATGTCTTTACGAGACTGTGATTACCTACCTATGACACACCTATTACGGAGGGCTTATGTATGAGTGGATTGGTGCCTTTAGGTACTACCGAAACAGAATGTCGACGACATCCAAAACACGCTACACCATGCATCCGCTGGAGGGCGCGAGGTCACTTTTAATTGTATTTTATGTAATTTTGTCATTGTTCCAAACTTTTGACTCGTGTGAATGAACCGCACTTTAATAATAGCATTTTGACGTAATCGCATTTTTAATTCTATCACAACGTTTTTCGCAAATGCACACGGAATTTAAAAATAATGAAGTTTTTAATTTCTTGAGATACTTATTAAAACGACGTTCTCACCATTATGTTTGTTAGGGTATGTTAATGTTAAAGTAAAGTGCTCCAAAGTTATGTAAGTAACTTTATGTTTCATAGAGTTTACTTATGTTACTTTAAAACAGTAGGTAGAGTTAGGTTAGTACCTTACTTATCTATGTATTAAGGTGTAGTATCTACTCTGCTCCATGCAATGCAAAAATTGCTTCAACTCTCCTCAATCGCCTCTTAATAAAAACACAACACAAATTAGACAAAATACTGCTATTGCCTGTACAACATTTATCATAGAAAACCTTTTCATTTACCAGTACACCACAGCTCATCGCACGTTGTGTTACTTAACACAATATGACTCCAACATGACTTACTCGGACATTACTTCCTTTTTTCCAAGAACAAGAAATTGCACGCACAGATTTAAGTACTTCTTACTGTTCTAAAACTCTGTAAAAAAGATTGTTTAAGTACCTAAGTTCCTATTTATTTAAAATATTTTGCACAGGACAGTATTTAGTCTGATCTGATAACGAACAGTGAAAGCCTAATGTCCTAAGACGCTATCATTACCATCGATGTCTAGAAAGCCTAAGGCAGTGTCATCATCAGACAATGCGTTAGCTAAGGCTCGAGTTACATGCGCTACTTACCAGTCTATCTGTAGATGGCAGAACCTGTTGGCTATACATAGACCGATTAATCTGTTGATACTTTGCGTCTCAAATTAAAAATGTTAAACAATTTTAAAGACTAAAAAAATCCTTAGCTTAGAACTTACCTATGCATAATATTAAAGTAGGTAGAAGAAAGGTAACTAAGTATAATTTTCCTCAACCTCAACCTCAACAGCCTGTGTTGGTCCACTGCTGGACACAGGCCTCCCCCTGATAAGTACCTTATTGGCTTTTATCTCATGGGGGTAACACCCATGCGGGTTGGGGATATCATATCAGTTCGGTGGTACAATTGTTCTGCAGGAGGCGCTGCTGCCCGCCTCCGGTGGATATCGCTTAGTCGCATCTTACGATACCTGCGGGAATAGTTGGCGTGGTGCAAATTCTAAGTCGGCAGTAGTCGGCACCACACTGCATGATAATTAATATTTTTTCTAGACAACGCTTATTTAATTAAAGATTCGCGTAAAGCAAAAAAAGATTAATACGTGTAGACATACCTACTTCATCAATGAGATTGAGTAGTTACTCAATCTACTCAATCTCATTGATGAAGTAGAAATCAAATTGAACACAAAGAAGTATTATAGAATAATATAATCATAGATATAAAGTTATAATACTTCTTTGTGCATAATGTTCTACGATGACCCAGTATTTTCATAGAAAAGACTCAAACGCGCTCCATTTTGCTACAAAATTCGTAGCACTAGCGAACATTAACTGCTCAACTCAACTAAGTATTTCTTGTAGGTTCATCCAAAAATGAAATCGCATAACTACCTAGCGTTTAACTTTCAAACAATACACCTTTCCAAACTGTCAATAAACAAACATTTTTTGCAGGTGGCGAGCACGTTCAGGGTTAACTCGATCGTGAGGTGACAACACTTTCACTGCCAGTTGAAACAGAAACAAAAGAACACCGCAATAGCCTTTAACTATGAAACATCGAAAAACAACAAGTGAATTAAACAAAAGACAATCTCGAATAAGTGCATGTTGACACAAGATACGCGCGGGAAAAAATTTAACAAAGAACAATATAAAAACTGACAGCAACTGAAGATTTCACGCGGGAAAAAGTTTTTCAAGTAAAGAAAAACATTCTGAGTAAATAATAGAAACCGTGCGAAGGAAAATGCACAGTTTTCCAAAGAGCGTTGGGTTGATAGTCAGGTGACTGAGAATGTCAACAAGAGTGCCAAAGGTCCGGTTAAAGCTGGGTCAATGGGTGGTGGCGTTCATTTTGATTGTGGTTAGCGGGGTGCTGGCGAATCGCCCACCGCGGTTTCTGATCGATGGCCAGTCAGAGATTGTAGTCAGGCTGAAGGAAGGACCTGATACTCCTGTAGGTAAGTGATGAAAACTACTTCTAGACCCTAGTTTCAATTTGCTTTTTCGACTTAAGTACGTCTGAACGAAATGTGTTACCAATAAATCGTTATAATAATAATGATGATTTATTTTTAGAACCATCATTCTACTGATGATAATTTATTTGTGATACAGTTCGTTAAGTTGCACGTGCGACGAGAAACGAAATTGAACATAGCTCACGAAACACGAACACAGGTAGCGTTAGGGTACACAGAGGCTAGACCCCACTTATTGGGACGAATCAGCATAACTTGGCCCACAAACTTTTTGGCAAATGGCAACCCTGCCTAATCCGAAGGCCGTTATCAATCAAATGAGTCAGTTGTTCTCAATAACAAGGAACTCTCATGAATCTTTATGTAAAAAAAAGGTTAGATATAGGTTCATGGGAACTCTATGGTAGATAATAGTTCTATTTACGAAAATCATTTTGTTGGATAAGGGATGGGACGGTTTCCAAGCCCTAAAGGAGCCTGTCAATAAGTAGAGCACAACCTAAACTATGTAGTAAAACAACGAAAGCAACAGACAGACGGACGGGCGGAAATAACTCATGCAGCCGCTAGCCGTGACGGAGGGGAAGGGTGTGTTGCCAGGACGACTGTACACAAACAGGGGTTAGGGAAGCCTTAGTTGTACTCACCTGGCTTGGCTGGTAGGTACCTGTTTACCAACCGTATGACTCATCTATGATTCTACTTTACTGTTTCGTCAAAGGTTTTTCCATACCAACGATTGTGAGAGTCCAAATAAGTTAATAGAATAACTAATATAAATTACAAACCACTCTTTAATCCGTTTATAAATAACAAGGACTTTTCTAAATGGCAGGGAATATAATAAATACTAGGTAATTATAGGTAGGTACATTAAAAAAAACATGCCATCTTGCTGTTTATTATTTATAGTAACATGCTCAGAAATATATCGAGATATTTGTCTGGTAACATGCCATTTTCTTATAGTTTTTTAAAGAGGATGGAACATTCACTACCCAGAGTTTTAGAAGTAGAGTTGTAGGCAGGTAAGGTTTATTTATATAACACTACGTATAAAGAGAATCTCTACTACATTTTATACCTACTGCTTATATTTATCCTATTAACGACTTATTCCTTATATCAATTTCAATTGTTAGCTTTCGCTTGAAGGCAAACTTAACGATTGCAGTAACTCTACCTATGTAGAGCTGATTGTGCCTCGAGCTGTATCGTCAGTTAGCTTAATTTTTAATATTTATTTATCTAAATTAACCAACCCGTTATGTTTTCAGGTAGTCTAATATACCGACTGCGGGGCGTTGACCCCGACGGTGATGCTCTGAAGTTCGGCGTAAGAGACCAGCTTGGTCTCAATATTTTAAGATTAGAAGCCATTTCATCCAACGAAGCTAATATTTATTTAGTTAAGGAATTAGATAGAGAGGTACGTACGGGTGAAATAATTTTATGTACCTACTACTAGTTAAGTTAGGTACTTACCTATTACGTTATCTCTGTGCCTAAGCCACAAAAGTTTCATACTACCCGCATGTAAGTAGGTAAGTTCCTACCTAATTTGGTGCTATGAAGTAGGAAATCTAATCTAAGTGTACCTATAGGTACCTAGGTACCTACCTTGGTTTCAGTAATTTGCATCTAACGTAATCATCACCAAAACAAAGCTATTTAGTCAGGCACTCTCCCTACGTAATATCAAATCCATGGTTTTCGACTATAGCAAAGCAATCCAACACTTATTTTTATTTTTTAGGTCCGTGATGAATACTCTTTTGTTCTCACGCTCACTGATGGGCATCTGGGTGAAGGGAACTTCATAACCCAGAGTTTCTTGTTGTTAGTTGAAGATGTTAACGACAACGAACCTATTTTCAAGCCCTATCCGTCTGCAATCACCGTGAAGGAGGATGCCCCGCCGGGGATACTTGCGACTGTGGAGGCAACAGACCTTGACGAAGGGGCGTATGGACAAGTGTGTATTAATACGCTTTTATTTTAATTACGCTTATTATGCTGGATTATGCATTATTAGTCCGTTAATTTAAACATAGCTCCGGTCCCGTACATGAATCACAACTTACAAAGGACGCTGACTGCTGTGCTCCGAGATGCTCAAATATCAGAGAAAAATATACAACGTCTGCAATATTAAAATGCAAAATCATAACTTTTTGAAAATAGAGTCTCAACGAAATTCAAAACCTTGAATCTTTATGCAAGAAAAAATTTGACCTCCTTGAGTCTCAATTTTTTTTCATACTGAACGAACGAAACTGTCTGTGTCTATCTATTTTTGTTGACCTGACACATGACAGTGACAGTCTACAAACAAGCAAATCAAAATACAAACAAAACAAACGCTTGCTTCCTTCGATTAAATTTTCAAGATTGCAAGTTTTTCATCAAAAATATCTCTTGAATAAAAATCTTTTCAGGTTTTGTACCACCTTCAAGAAGTAGACGGAGATGTAGAGAGCTTCTCCGTACAAACTGTGAATGGAAAAGGCGTGATCCGCCTTACCAAAGGCCTAGATTACGAGCGCAAATCTCTGTACCAGCTCAGGGTTCTAGCGGTAGACCGGGCGAACCAGGGGCGAGTGAACACAGGGACTGCTGCTATACTTGTGAAGGTCCAGGATGTGGAGGACCAGCCGCCGGAGTTTATTGTCGCCAGCCCTGTTACAAGGATCAGTGAGGATGCGCCGGTTGGGACTTCGGTTCTGCAAGGTTTGATACTGTTTTGTTTGATGTGCTATTACTGTTAGTTCCTTGATGTTTCTTTATATTTATGTTGGTTCATAAAAAATCATTTTTACATAAGTGATTTTTATCCTGGGCTTGACCATGGCAGCTAGCATGACAAGGTGTAGGTAGGTCTTGGTGGGTCTTAGGTAAACATGTACACAGCAGCTAAGCATTGTTATGTTGGTCTCAAGTTATATAAAAAATCCTAGTAACATTCAACTTTCCGTTCACAGTCAGAGCCATTGACGGAGACCGAGGGATCAATAACCGCATCTCATACAGCATCATCTCTGGTGGAGAGGAGCATTTTGACATTGACAGCAGCTCTGGTATAGTGTACACTATCAACCAGCTGGACAGAGAGGACCCAAACAACAGCAATGGAGCTTATATCTTGGAAATATTGGTGAGAATAAAAAAAAATTTTAAAAGACAGTAAACTGGTTCCAGAATCCATGTAAGTAATCTAGTCAGCTTGGTGGATTCTACTGCTGGGCAAAGGCAGGAAGGCCTGCGATACATTCCAGTGTAAACAAACTGAAAATCAGACCTATTCTAATAAACAGTCTCTTGCTAAGGCTTTGCTTACTGTTACAATCAAAAACAAAAAAATATAACCATAATTTTTCTCATGAACGACTGATGTGTCAGTATCTGATTTATCCATTGTCCTAATAATTTTACTAATCATATTTTTACCATGCCATTACCTCACACATTGATGAAAAAACATATTAAAATAGCTTCTGCCCGTGGCTTCGTACATGTATTTTCAGCATAATAAGTAGCCTATTTATCTAACTTAGGCTGTGCTTTAAACATACGCCAAACTTCATCGTGATCTGTTCAGTAGTTTTGGAGATCCTAGGTAACAAAAATTTTAAATTCACAAACTTTCGGCATTATAATATTAGTAGGATGGCAGGATAATGTTTCATTCAATGTGTGATAATGATAACATTCTGACTGTTAACTCCCATTGCAGGCTACAGAAGAATCCCTAATGATAACCCCCATGCCCAGTGCCACCACAGAAGTGACCATCATAGTCACTGACATCAATGATGAGACCCCAAGATTCAGGAGCTCCAGATATGTAGGCGAGATACTGGAGAACGCTCAACAGAACACTCCTATCACTTTCCTCCAGGATGCTATACCGGAGGTGTTTGATTATGATCAGGTACTTATTGTTGCATGGATTGGACTTTCATCAACTCACGTCATAAACCCTGAATACTCAAACGCAACTCAGATTTAAACATGTCTCAAGCTGTGATTTTTTGATAGTTTTCCATGAAAATCTGTAAAAAATTGTCAGTTGAGACATTCTTAAATATGATGGTGGGTACAGACCAAGCGAGCGAGAGCGAGCGAATGCTAACGAGTGGAATTCGACGATCGGTACATTCGTTCCGTTTTTTGATGTAGCGACAGCAGCCAGAGCACGGCCGTACGAAGGCCCTTGTTCGGGCTCGCTTGCTTTTGCAATGACGTACACATTTGTACTTTCGCGTTCGTTCGTTAGCCTTCGCGTGCTCTTGGTCTGTACCTGGCATGAGTTGCGTGAGGGGTAAAACAGTCTATTTTAATTCTATTTTACAGGTATTAATTGCGTTAATTTACCTATTTTTTTCCAACGCTTCAATTAGGTTTACATACTGTAGTGGTCACGGGATGTCATCCCGTGACGGTAACTAAACGCGGTAAATGTATTCTGATTGCGTAAATTTTAAAAACTTCTCTCATGGTGGCTCTCATGGTACCTGGATAAAAAGTAACCTAAGTCACTCAGGGATACTAAAGTAAAGCTCCCAAACTTATAAACATTAGGTAGGTACCTATTTATGAAAATTTTACCCAAGGGTATCATCGTTTTCTGTGTATTCTTAACTTAACCTACAGAATCACCATTATTTTTTGTGTAGACATACATGTGTACCCCGGTCGATCCTTACGTGATTTTGCAGGTTGTGTTTTTGCATTTGTTATTCTATATTTTATCATAGATTTTTACTGTTTTCAGGGCAAAAATGGAACATTTGAACTATTCCTGAGGGGTGATAACGGGATATTCGACGTGACGCCGTTCAAAGGAATAAATGAGGCCTCATTCCTTATCAGAGTCAATGATCCCTCTTTTCTGGATTATGAGAAAGTAACTGTCATGAATTTCAGTCTAGTCGCCAAAGAAATTGTTGCCAAAGATCCTAAAATGAGGTATGTTATTAGGGTAGCTATATAAGCTACTCAAGTTAATAATGAACAAAATTTGTACTGTGTTTGAAGTACTAGTATGATGAGACTATGGAATTAATAAATGGAATTCCATTTACCTCTGCCAAATTTCATTGAGATCCATTCAGTTGTTTAAGGATGAAAAGTTAACAGACAGAGAGAGTTATTTCAAATTTCTAGTATTGGTATGGATTAGGCTGATCCAGGCTGAGTTTCTAAGTAGCATGCATGATTGCACGCATCTGAGACAAAGTGAGAAAGTTTCCTCTGTTGTTCATACATACATTCAGATATCTAGTAGAAATTACTTCAGGCAAGTGGCCCTCATTTACACTGAGTGCCCGGGCACACAGCGATCTTGGATTGCGTATACAAGCGACGCGCCCACCCCTGCAGGTTGCATTGCTGAAGCTTTGGCAGTGATCGCGTTAAAACCTTCACGGCCCATGATGCATGTGTATACCTGGTGGTCCTCCAGGCGTGGCTGGGCAGTGAATGCGATATAATTAAAGATGACTCCAATGCATATCTTTACTGCAGTAGATAGGTGCAGTAGAACGCTGACTATCCGAATTAATTGGGACCGGGATCGATTCGGATAATCGAAAACTCGGATAATCGGACATATAGAAGTAGTAGAAAAGTAGTAGAAAAACGCTTCTCATACCGCTTAAAACAGCGATCCGCAAAATGAGAGAGGGAGGAGCTCACTGACAGTAATTCAATTTTATTGAGTAGAACAAAAACGTTCCGTTCTCGGAAGCCGCAAAGCATAAGTGTCTTGCCTCTAGCTTTCAACCATAACAATTGAAATATATCTGGACTCCAACGAGTTAATTTCCAATTTATTTTCAGTGTAGTCCCAATAATGGTGCACATAAAGGATGAAAACGATAATTTCCCGGAGTTCACTGAATCGACATACACAGTGTCCATACCTGAGAATTGTGGGGTCGGCACCACTGTGGCTTGGGTGCAGGCTTTGGACCAGGACTCGGATAACTATGGGACTCGGGGCATTCGGTACACTAACCTGGGAGGAAGTATTGCTAATCTGTGAGTAGAACTTACAATCCAAAGGTCCTATAGTTTGATTTTCCCATCAAATATGCGTAATTAACAAATTTTGAGCTCAAATGCAAAAAAAGATGTGTATTTGTCCCTAAACTATGTAGCATATCCCTTCCTTTCCAACCTTCATTCCTCTGTTACGCGCCTTATTTGCATTTACCATATGTGGGGCAAAGCCCATAATCCCCACGCTGGGCATGCGGGTTGGGGATTACAGTTCGGTGGTAGAATTTTTCTACAGCGAGCGCTGCTGCCGGCCCCCCGTGGATATCCCTCTTACGACATCAGCGGGAAGAATTCGGGTGAAGCAAATTCTAAGACAACACCACACGGCCGATGGTTGTATCCACAAATCAACTCACAGAAAAACACATTTAACGTGCTTTTACTGCCTGTCATCCTCGAAACGATGTTCGATTCTCGCTATGCTTAAAAACGTTTATTTTCGTCAAAATCGGCAGGCTCAGAGCTCACCCTATTTCCACTCCACTTAGTTTTGCGCAACTAGCGTCCTGATTTTCAGGTACCTTAGGACAGACACATACACAAAACAGAGGGGTGGGGTGGGGAGGCCTATGCCATGCCGTGGGACAGTACAGACTCAAAAAAGACCTATATTCAAAAAAAGTCCTATAATTCCACTGATATAAATGGTTATCTCTCAGATCACAATTTTTGGAACGACATCGCATGAGTGGGCAATACTTTTTCTTGATTCTATGTACACCTACATATTATTTTAATTTATTTTTAAGACTTTTTTAAGTGCAATGTGTGCCTATGAGAAATAAATATTTCATACATGAAACATCACCCTTTTCAGCCTAAACCTAAACCCAATATCAGGAATAATAACAGTCAAGCAAGCAGGTGGAGATTTCTTCGACAGAGAGCTCATAACCCGGCACTATCTAACTGTAGAAGCTAGAGACGACCTCGGCAAGGGAAATAGAAACACTGCTCAGCTGATTATAAACATTGAAGATGTTAATGACAATGCGCCGATGTTCCTCGCTAATAAATACGAGGCCAGGTTGCTGGAGAATGAAAAGCAGTTTGAGAATCCACTGGTTTTGGAAGCTAGGGATATTGATTTGAATGGTAAGTTGGGAATTTCCATACTAACTCTATTGTGCCATAATGTGAAACTGCTTGGTTTCCTCTTAATTTTAATGTAGAATATCGTTAAAAGATGATCGCTCAATATTAAGAATACAGTATATAAATAATTGGTTTGTCAAATATCAAAGTGCTTTATTTCTTTTAGACCTTACAGGACTCTTGGACACGTCACAAAATTCAAATTACATAAGTAAAACTAGGAAATAAAGTGATCACTTTGATATTTTGGTTAACTTCAATCTTTAAGGAGGAGTAAGGTAAAGAAGCGAACAAGAAACGTTTACCTTGTTAGGGTGTTAGTTTTCGAACTGGAGCAAAACTCGTCCCAAGCTTTTTTGTGCTACATGTAATCACAAATCAACAAATTCAATACCTACGCGCTTATTAAAAGTAGCGGACCATTGCTAGAGGCGAATGCCAAGGCCGGAAAAATTTACGTAAACAGAATGAAGCCTATACCCAATATACTAAGATACCGTGAGCAGAGTATGACGATCATCCAGTTCAAAGATATACACGTGTATTGCAGAATTCATGATGCCATAATTCAATGAATCCAAATAGACAGTAATTTTATTGATCTAACTGTCTTGTCTTGTTACAGGTACAAAAAATAGTCACATAGAGTATTCGATAGTGGGTGGAGAGTACAAAAACAACTTCACAATAGATCCGAACTTGGGAATCATCACGCCTAAAGGAGGCTTGGACTTCGAGCAAATACCTGGAGACAATAGCAATATCAGACCTATTCACTTGACTGTGAGTACAATTTGGATTAAACTTTTGCTGAGTCGGAACTACGAAAACGGCTGTCGATTGTATAATGCGATGAATTCAACGGCAACCATGCCCTGCAAATCGAAACACAATAATTTGATTTTGTTGAAAAAATTAAAATTAACATTTTAAATGAACATTTTATAAGATCACCTCGGCACCGTCCTCTATATACAACCGCAAAAGAATCATCCAAATCGGTCAAAAAGAAATGACGGAAAAGTCGACGAACATACATAACAAATTTATTAATTAAATTTTTCTTCGTCCATGTGATCACTACAATAATTCAAGAGTCTATTATATAGTCATATGCATCTAATTTCCAATTGGCTGTGATAGAAACCGGTTCTAATCCAATTGTTTGCGACTATCCGAGGCTCGAAGGACCATCCTCCTGACCTAACGTCGTTTCCCCAATACTGGGTGTCGTGACTTAACCAATACTGGGTGTCGTGACTTATCCAATACTGGGTGTCGTGGCTTATCCAATAATGGGTATCCTGACTCATCCAATACTGAGGGTCGTGACTTATAAAGAAAGCAGATTCTACCATTGAAAGATAAACCAAGACCATTACAAAATTCACAATATATTGATAAAAATCTTCCCTTCAGGTGAAAGCCCGGGACTTCGGCATTCCCCCGCTATCATCAACCGTACCCGTTACAATCTACGTGCAAGACGTGAACGACTACGCGCCGATGTTCCAACAGATGCTGTACAAGAGATCTATACCGGAGGATTTACCGGGTGGTACTAGTGTGCTTGAGGTGAGTGGAGTTGTCATCCACTAGCAGTGTTGTTCATAACGCTAATGAAAGCTAACCTTTAGGTAAAAGGATGGTACTTTTGTGGCTCAAATATTATATAGAAACTAGCTGCGCCCCGCGGCTTCGCCCCCGTGGAAATTTATGTTTCCAACTTTCTTAATTTTTTCTTTCATAAGAACCTTCTCCTGACAATAACAAACACAACAAAGAAAGAATTAGCGAAATCGGTCCAGCCGTTCACGCGTGATGCCGTGACAACGCGAAACGGGTTTCATTTTTATATATAAGACTAGCTGCGCCCCGCGGCTTCGCCCCCGTGGAAATTTATGTTTCCAACTTTCTTAATTTTTTCTTTCATAAGAACCTTCTCCTGACAATAACAAAGACAACAAAGAAAGAATTAGCGAAATCGGTCCAGCCGTTCACGCGTGATGCCGTGACCAAGGAAAACGGGTTTCATTTTTATATATATAGATGTATAGACAAAAGAGCAAAACATACAAATAATAAATAGAAGGTCAAATAGAAATCGCTGAGTATAAACTAACAGTAGTGAGGTTGCTACTGCGCTTTGAGCCAATAAATTTTCCAACGCCCTATGTATTATTGGATGCAAGTACCTCATAAAAAAGGCGTGAAAACGTGGCTCACCGCAGAATAACGATAACGCGTTATCTGTTTTCTATAGTGTCCTATTATGCTGTGTAAGTAACTAACAAAGCAATAGATAACAATCAATAATGGTATCAAATTATTCATAGTTCACTCCCAATGAATCATCATAAATTTATTGTACCCAAAGTTAATTTTACAATCAGCCTGCTGTATCACCTCCACGCATCTCAGTCCTAAGACAGCTGGACTCAAGCTTTGTCATAGGTGTCTTGTCCGTCAAGCCATCCTCACGCTGTTGGGGCTCCACTGGGCGGTTATCTTGGCCCACAGGTTTTCAGGAATGCGGCAGCCATGGCATATTGTTAAGCCTTTAGTTAAACAATATTTAGTTATAGGAAATAGTTAGTAATAACTTATTTTAGGTCCCAGAGGTTAGTTTAAATATTTTTAAACCTAGATTAATTTGTTCTCATGTATCTTATTTTAAGTAAACGCTGTGTTTTTATGAGAAATAAAGTTCTTTATACCTATATTAGCTTTGCAACTTTTTGAGCTACCTATACCAGCAATATTATATGCTTGGAAGCGCAGTAACGTGTTCCGAATTCGGTCTGTCCGTTTTACACCAAATATGCTGCGCTCCGTTTTCTTAAGTTTATTTATTACAGGTAAAAGCCAGAGACGGCGATGGCTCATCCCCCAACAATCGTGTCGTATACCGCATACAGCGCGGGGCGAGCGATAAGTTCGTGATAGACTCGCGTTCCGGCGTCGTGTCGGTTGCAAATGGATCCACTTTAGACCCGGATAAGACTACGCCGAAGATCAAAAGATATACTCTTACTGTGGTATGTATTTTATATTAGCAAACAAATCATAATAATGATGATGTCCAAGTCGATTTCGACAAGCATTTTAACCTCGGTGTAGATTATCTACCCTTCAGTTAGGTCTATAAAGTATTACCTTTGCCCGTGTGTGGTTAAAAACGTACATAACAGTGTAATTTTACTGCTACTTGCGCAAAAAGAACGCAACCTATACTATGCCAATACCCATTGCTTACAATATCTAAGAACATTACTACCAAATTTATTTAGGTAAAATAAGGTTTTCGCTCTCTACAATTTCTCCGCTTGTGTCTGCCTTGTTGGTCTAGCGGTCAGCTTATTCAACCGCTAATTATGAGGTCCTGGGTTCGAATCCCGGGTAGGGCCAATAGTGGTTATTGGGGTTATTTTAGCAAGGAAAATTCACAGTAGCAGCCCGGAGTCAGGAAGTTGGCGGTGTTACACCTCCGTGCCTCAGAAAGCACGTTAAGCCGTTGGTCCTACGCCTGAGCTCCCCCCGGTCGTGTCTATCTGTCGTCCCATCGGATTATGAGAGTAAGGGAATAGAGAGTGCACCTGTGTTTGCGCACACACTTGTGCACTATAATATGTCCTGCGCATCTGGTTAGTCTCCGATGAGACGGGCCGCCATGGTCGAAATTCGTCTAGGAGGATAGACATTAATTTCTCCGCTTCAAAACTCAAGCCGGACTGGCTTGAGTTTTGAAGTTTTACAAAATGTCATTTGATTTCATGTCAAAATCATGTATTTCTTTGCAGATAGCTCTAGACGGCGGTATAGGTGACCAACAACTAAGCGCGGCAGTACTAGTAAACATAACCATCGTAGATGTGAACAACAAACCGCCGGTGCTCGTCGAACCGGGGGGTATTAGCGTCAAGGAAAATACACAGGTAATGATACTGTATTATTTTAGTAATTTGTACAACAGCCTATATTGGTCCACTGCTGGACGCAAGCCTCCCCTGATAGAAAGAAAGAAAGAAAATACATTTATTTGGACTATGCATAACACAACACTTTACAATTATATATACATACAATGAACATACAGGATTAAGCTGATAAGCACCTTATTGGCGCCTTATAATCCCCACGCTGGGCATGCGGGTTGGGGATCGCAGTTCGGTGGTAGAATTGTTCTGCATGGGGCGCTGCTGCCCGCCCCCGGTGGATATCCCTTAGTCGCCTCTTATGACACCCGCGGGTGGTGCAAATTCTAAGCCTGCACACGGTACAGTCGGCACCACACGTACTTAAATAACTAGGATATAGCAAGAATTCCAGCCCCAACAATCCTAATTCAGGTACCTATCGTTGGCACAACATGTTTACTTTTTCTTTGCTGATCTCTTCATACAGGTAAGTGTTGTTTATTATAGGGGGACCAGAATTATGTGGGACTCGACGCCCTGAGAAGGGCGTAATACGCACAACATGTTTACTTTTTCTCATGTTCAGTTCAGCAGATATTTTCAAAGGTGTGTTTTTATGCACAAACTACTTAATATTCTAGACTGTGTCTTATGTGCGTTTTTCCACCAAATCTATCTAAGCATACCAAAGATGTGGAATGTGTCAAACCTCAAACCCAAAGCAAAAAGACATGACACATTACAGTCATAGTCAGTCTAACTCCCAATTTACAAGCTTTGTTTAGTTTTGGACTTGATAATTCTGTTCGATACTTACAAAATTGTTTTTTTTTTCTCAAATCCATCATTTCATCCTCCAGGTCGGCACACAAATCTTCAAAGCGCAAGCGCACGATCCCGACGACCAGCCGGTACTTCGCTACAGCATCGACCAATCAGGCAGCTCGGCCAAAGACGAGGATGGCATACCGATACAGATAGTGGAGTTTGATTATATGTCGCTGTGGGATTTAAATCCCGTTGATGGAGCTTTGAAGGTTGTAAGGTGAGTGGATGTAGTTAAAAAATTTGTTTTACAACTTACAAGTTTTGCCAACGCCTTCGCACCTGGATAAAAAAGTCAATGTTTTTCCCCGGGATACAGTATTATCCCCATGCCAAAGATTTAGATCTGGCTTATTAAAAAACACGGCTGGACGCTGAGCGTCCACTCGTGCTTTTTTAGTCGTGACGTACTTCTGCTTTTGTTGTGCGATTACGCTAAAGTAAGTGTAATATATATTAAAAGTATTAATTTATGTATATAACTTTCATGAGCACTCACATCCCCTAGTACTATCCAATGATCCATCCATCCACGGTTGTCTGGTAGAAATCGCTCTTGAGGGATAAGACCGTCACTTTGTCACTTAGATTTTAAGCTGTTTTGATGGATTGTTTCTATTGATAAGTATGCAATAAAGAATTTTCTATCTATCTATCTAAAATTTCCCATTGAATGGATGCGGGCATCGGCTCCATCCCGCTAGGAAGTTGTATGTATTTTTTAGTACCTGTCATGTTGGAAACCGAAATCATTTATGTCCAGTCTCCCCGGATGGCCCATTCAATGGGAATGGGAGACTTAAGCGTAATCGCTCAGCTGTTCTCTATCGACCAATCAGGCAGCTTGACTAAAGACGAGGCATACCAATACAGATAGCGGATTACATGTCACAGTGATTTGAAATCCCGTTTATGGGAAAAAGTAACCTATGTCTATCCTGGATATTAATAAATGTTAATGGTGTGTGTACTCTTTTATCCGCACTGAGACTCAGGATGGTCCATCCATTGTGCGTGTTTCCCATCCTGGATAAGACATAGGTTACCTTTTCCCAAAACCAATATCCCACACTATAATATTATAAATGCGAAAGCTTGGATATTTGTTCCCTATTTACATTAAAACTACTAGACGGATTGAGCTGAAATTTTGCATAGATGTAGTTCTAGGCCTCAATATCTCCCCGGCTCCCAGATATACGCTTGCCGAAGCTAGTACAATATATCCGGATCATAAAGAAACGTCTAAATCTTTTGTTCTTATTGTGAAGAGATAACAAAATAACAGGGTACTTTAAACTAATAACATTTACCATTTTCAACCAAAATGTTTACTTTTCAGGCTAATAGACCGAGAGAAAGTAGAAACAATCAAGCTCCTCATAACAGTCGAAGACATGGCGGCCATTGACGGTGGTCCAACCCAAACCGCGTCCGCCATCTTAACCATAACCGTACAAGATGAGAACGATAACAATCCGGTGTTCCGTAGGAGTTTCTACACAGCGGCTATCGCGGAGAACTCTAAAAACGGAGTGGGGATCATCAATGTGGTGGCGGATGATGCGGATAGGAATCGGAGTATGACGTATTTTCTTGAAGGTTAGTGTTTTGTTTTAGCTTTACTTCACACTTTTAAACATTGAACAGTCGTTGTCATTGTCGCGGGGCGTCAATGGATGCGGCTTGCCCAGAACCTTGGTGGCTTTCGAAAGCCCTACACCCAGCTGTGGACGAGGCTCTAAACTTGTACGATCACCCCTTTAAGGCTACGGACACGAAGTCAGCGAGCGCGGGGCGCGAGCAGCACGTTAACACAGACCCGCGCCGCTACCTTCGGGGCCAGTTTCATATAAATCTATGCATTTAAATGCGCTGCTACCCGCGCCGCTGCCGCTGCCGCCGCTCCGCAACCGTTGCCTTCGAGACCGAGGCCTTAAAATAGGTTCATCCTTTGTCTGGCATAATTTAAGTACAAACTACAAATATCTCTCACAGGTCAATAAATTTATTTATTTACTAGCTTCTGCCCGCGGCTTCGCACGCGTTGTTTCTATGGAAACGTTCAAAGGTGATTTCTATCCCATGGGAACTGATTTATGGGATAAAAAGTAGCCTATGTTTTATTCCAGGCCTAGAAATATCTGCATGCAAAATTACAGCCCGATCCGTTCAGTAGTTTTGGCGTAAAGAAGTAACAAACATCCATCCATCTATCCATCCAAACTTTCGCATTTATAATATTAGTGTGATTTATCTCTCACAGGTCAAGAAGAACTAATATCCATGGTCCACATGAACAGCGCAACAGGCGAAGTGGTGGTAGCCAATAAGATAGACCACGAAGTTCACCCGTGGATGAATCTCACTGTGAAAGCGGTGGACAACGGTGTGCCTCCTCGATATAGCTTTGCTGATATCTTCATACAGGTAAGTGTTGTTTATTAAGTACATCCTATACTAGGTTCTAGCTATGGTTCCACCCACGTAGTACCTTTTTTTTTAAGAGGAAACCAATTTGTTCGTTTCCGAACAAATTGGTCTGGGGGGACAATACAATATTTGATTTCCTAGAAATTAGAAATTCGTGCCAGAGTGCGATGCTTACGCACTATAATAACAAAAACCTTAGATTTTGAGCAACGCGACACCTCTCGTCAAACGAACTAAACGTAACTTTAGTCTTTGAACAGGATTGGATAAATTCCCCTTTAGGTGGAGCTAACGGCGCTTGAGTCCGTAGAAAGTCGCAAAGATTTTCGACTCCTACGTCACTTGACCTCGTGGTGTAGTTGGTTAGCACATTCCCGTACTGAGGGATGGATGCGGGTTCAAGTCCCGTCGGAGTCGAAAATTTTTGCGATATTATTTGATTTCTTAGAAATTAGATTTTGTTCTGTTTGATTGATGTCTTTATCAAAAGTGTTCTTACATATTTTTGATGAAAATCGGTGCGGTAGTTTAATGTTATGATGGTTCTAGTAAAATCGTCGACTGTTTTAATTTTATGTAATACTAGTTTATGCCCGCGGCTTCGCACGCGTTGTTTCTGTGGAAACGTTTAAAGGTAATTTCTATCCCATGAGAACTGACTTATGGGATAAAAAGTAGCCTATGTTTGATTCCAGAATTAGAATTACCTGTTCGCAAAATTGCAGCCCGATCCGTTCAGTAGTTTTGGCGTGAAGAGGTAACAAACATCCATCCATCCATCCATCTATCCATCCAAACTTTCGCATTTATAATATTAGTGTGATTTGCTTGTCATTCCAGGTTCTAGATGAAAACGACAACAACCCGATATTCGAGTCATCAGCCTACGAGTACAAAGTGCGAGAGGATGTGGAGCCAGGCACAGTGGTGGCGATGATCGTAGCCACGGACGCGGACTCGGGGGAATACGGCAAGATCACTTATCTACTAGATCGTACTTCTACACAGGTATAGATTTTTTTATTTTTTAAATCGATGGTTTAGTTTCGACAGAAATGCTATTCCTTAAGTGTTCTTGAGCTGGCAGGACTCTTGGCCAGATAGGCGATGTCTGCTGCAATGACGACCTCGGTGGTGCGGCGGGCGAAGGTCCGCCTGCGGCGCGGGAGGTTGCGGGTTCGATTCCCGCCTTGGGACAAATGTTTGTACAATCTACAAATATATGTTCCGGGTGTTCTGGTCGTTTTTATGTATAACTAGCTGCGCCCCGCGGCTTCGCCCCCGTGGAAATTTATGTTTCCAACTTTATTATTTTTTTCTTTCATAAGAACCTTCTCCTGACAATAACAAACACAACAAAAAAAGAATTAGCGAAATCGGTCCAGCCATTCACGCGTGATGCCGTGACCAAGGAAAACGAGTTTCATTTTTATATATATAGATAAAAAATATCTATCTATGTAATATATTATATTATGTATATCAGTCATCTAGTACCCATAACACAAGCTCTGCTTAGCTTGGGGCTAGATGATGTTGTGTGGAATGTCCAGCATTATTTATTTATTATTATTATTTATAAAACTTTGGCCAGGTTGTGTGTGGCCAAGACATCATCTCAAACGAATCACATCCGCTGCGTTCTCTCAGAGATCGCCACAATGACTGGTCCTGCGTGACCCGTGCCAGCGGTTTCCCGCGGCTTTGAGCGGGTCGATAACAGTACGAACCCACAATTTATAGCCTTAGGTCAGATCTGACTAAATGATGATTTTCAATTAATTAATGTTTTCATTATGAATGTAAGCGGGTTAACTACGAACCTATTTTGTGTTGGAAGAACACCAACGTCAGTGCGCGGAAGGACGCGGTACAGGCGCGACGCGAACCGCACTCACCCTGATGAAGTCCCTCGTTAAGGGATGAAACGTTGGTGTTCTTCCATCACAAAATAGGTTCGTAGTTAACCCGCTTACATTCATAATGAATTCGTCAAACTACGGAAGTTTTTATAATTAATGTTTCATGAAACTATTGTCTATTTTCAGGGTAAATTCGTAATAAACCCTGACACAGGGGCTCTGACTGTGTCTGATTGGCTGGACCGCGAGACTACACCTGCATACACGTTGGTGGTGGAAGCCTGGGATAACTACCAGTTGTCGCATCGTGGGAGTGACAGTCGGAATGCTCATAAACAGATCTCGTAAGTTTATTCGGAACATCATGCGACGCAGGAGGTTGCGGGTTCGATTCCCGCCTCGGGACAAATGTTTGTACGATCTGCAGACATTTGTCCAGGGCGTTCTGGATGTTTTCTATGTATAATAAAAAATATCTACCTATGTAGTGTATTGTATTAAGTATATCAGTTATCTAGTACCCATAACACAAGTTCTGCTTAGCTTGGGGCTAGATAATGCTGTGTGAATTGTCCAGCATTATTTATCTTTTTTATTTATCTATAATATAAAAATGAATCGCAAAATGTGTTGGTAAGCGCATAACTCAACAACGCCTGGACCGATTTCGCTAATTCTTTCTTTGTTGTGTTTGTTATTGTCAGGAGAAGGTTCTTATGAAAGAAAAAATTAAGAAAGTTGGAAACATAAATTTCCACGGGGGCGAAGCCGCGGGGCGCAGCTAGTTTATTATAAAAATAAATGCACTGGTTCCTGACTACTTACCGGGCGGGTGCTTTAGAATTAAGAATTTATTACATAAAACTGTACACTCTTAAAGGCTTAGCTCATGCTAAGGTCCTAGATACCTACAGTGTAAATAATTGATGAATAAATGATAGAATTTGGATTTGGAAGCATTTGATTTCTGTCTATTCTACAAATCTAGACAAATCGTTGTCTAGCTAGGTGATCATGCTAAGCCTTTTTTTTATTCGGCGAGGAAATTCTTTTATGTATAAACTGGTCTGTGAAGGACCAGAATTATGTAGGACTCGACGACGACCTGAGAAGGACCACCCACTAAAAACCTCTCCGGTGTCCCTCTCTCGCCATTTTCGCCGAACCATCTTTAAAACCTACCGCTGCCCGACTGGCGTCCCCTCTTCCTCCTATATATGACCATCAAGCTAAGCCTGCTAGCGATTGTTTTTCTGTTCAAGCTAAAATAACAGAATCGGCTCCACTTGTTACAAAACTGGTGCCGTTGCAGCATTAATGTTGCCGTCCTTTTCTTTGCGATTAAACTAAAAAAACCCAGTCTTATGATGACTGTGTAATTCAAACATCCAAGCAAACACAATAACAATTCGAAATTTAGAACACAACTAAGTACAGGTATCTTCATTGATTAGAAATATTGATTTCAGAATCCACCTAGAAGACGTAAATGACAATCCGCCAATACTAAACCTACCAGAAGATTGTACAACCATCACGGAGTTCCACAACCATCGTGAACCAATCGTGGCGGTGTCTGCAACCGACGCGGATGATAATAACTCGCCCAATGGACGGGTGCAGTTCCATTTGGTAGATGGGAAAGGACATGGTAATATATACTTTATTGTGAGGGACTTAGGACTGTAAATATTCTCCAGAAGACTGCACAACCATCACAGAGTTCCACAACCATCGTAAACCAATCGTGGCAGTGTCTGCAACCGACGCGGATGATAATAACTCGCCCAATGGACGGGTGAAGTTCCATTTAGTAGATGGCAACGGACATGGTAATATACACTTTATTGTGAAGGTATTAGAACTAAAACCATTCACCAGAAGACTACACAACCATCACAGAGTTCCACAACCATCGCGAACCAATCGTGGCGGTGTCAGCAACCGTCGCGGATGACAATAACTCGCCCAATGGACGGGTGCAGCTCCATTTGGTAGATGGGAAAGGACATGGTAATACACATTTTATTGTGAGGGAATTGGAATGGATAAATAACAACGGATTTTGATTGCAAGTTATTATTTTAAGGAAATAATTAGAACTTTAAACATCCACGGTCCGAGTCTAAATTGTCCACATACGCCTAGACCAGCATGACAACTATACCTACAGTTACTTTTTATAAAAAGTAGCCTGTATTTTATGCGTAGGTAACATGTCTTTAATGATCCTTTGTCCATTATAGGTTAAAGACTCAATGGTAGAATTGTGCTTATATTTTTTTAGTTACTTGGCTTAGTTTAATAGCTCAAAACAAGCTATCTCATTTCTGATAGCCAAATAATGCTGTGTAAAACTATTCATAATTTATTATGTGTATCTCTTTCTCAGATCTATTCCGCTTTGAGCAAGTAGGCGGCGATGCGAACACAGGCCGTCTCTTCGCTCGCCAATCCCTAAAGGACCGCTTTGGAAACTACACGCTAACTGTGGAAGCGAGAGATCTAGGCACGCCGTCCAATGCCGTCACAGGGATGCTGCGACTCTGTGTCGCTGATTATAACGACCACGCGCCTGTGTTTGTGCATCCGAGGCAGAATGAAACGATTAAAATTCCTGAGGTAAGGACAAATATCTAGGTATTGGTGCGAGGTAGCGTTTACGCTTGTAAAGTTAAATGAAACCAAATACCTGCAGAGAGAGCCAGAGGTTCTTTTTATGATTTTACGGCACATCTAAAGCCAATACCTGACTTGGGAACGCTTTGGCAACTACATTATAACTGTAGAAGCAAGGGATCTAGGCACGCCATCCAATGCCGTGAGAGTGATGTTGATACTCAATGTCTGTGTTTGTGCATCCGAGGCAGAATGAAACTCTTAAAATTCCTGAGCTAAGATTAATAGAAATATAGAGTCGCATTTGTGTCGGGTGGCTTTTCCGCTTGTGAAGTTGTGGTGAAATTAAACACAACACCAGTATGATATTATTGGTGACGAAATAAGCCGCACTGTTCAACGACATGCTATCCCAGTGCAGCGAGCAAAAGGAGCCGCAAACCTTCAAAGCGTGACGAGCGAAGCGAGTTGGCAAGCCACTTCCTCAAACAGCGTAGCGGGCGAAGCGAGCTGCGTTATTCAACGCCATGTCATGCTAATGTGGCGAGCAAAGTGAGCCGCAAACTCTCAGCGTGACTAGCGAAGCGGGCCGCACCCCCTCCCTCACACAGCGTCACGAGCGAAGCGAACCACTCTATTCAACGTCACGCCATCTCAGTGCGGCGAGCAAATCGAACCGCATAACCTTATAAAGCGTGGCGAGCGAAGTGAGTCGTATCCTCTGATGTTGCGTCCCTGATACACAGCCTACTCGATTTTTTATAATCTATTCATTTCAGAATGCAACAATAGGCACCGTTGTAGTAACCGTGCGAGCTATAGACGCGGACATCGGTGCGAACGGCGCAGTGAGATTCCGCCTGAGAGATTCCCAACATTTCTCGATCCACGCCGCGACCGGCGCCCTGCACACTCTCCACAGTCTGGATAGAGACAAACAGACAACCTACAGAGTAAGTTATTAACTCATCAGCACACAAATCTACATAGATATGGCACAGATATTATAATACTATACTAGGATATGGGTAGAAAACCACAGACATAATACTAGCTGCGCTCAGAAAACAAACAATTGACATTAGTAAACTTCCATCATTGTAAAAATATAGACAGACTACATAGTGAATTTCACTCGTATAAGATCCGACGTGAAATTTGCTTAGAGGCAAACAATTTTTACTATTAATATATTATTTAGTCATCTTACTCAGAACATCAGAAATCTTTAAATGTGGGTTTATTCAGTCAAATACTACAAAAATACTTTATTTATTGCGCCAAATTTTATATGACTCAAGTAACCTCTTCCTATACCTAAAAAATTCTAATTAGTCCGTCAGTTAGATTATCAGAAGATATTGGACTCGTATTTTTTCTTTTGTTGATTAAAAAAAATTATGAAGAGCCAGTTAAAGTTCCGCGTGACATCATACCTTGCGACACTTTATAGCAAGCTGTGACGTCACTAGCCCCCACTCCCGAACTTTGACGCGCTTTATTTTTGTCATTTTCTGTTTCATTGACAAAAGAAATAATTTGTGTCCAATATCTTCTGATAACTGACGGACTTAATAGAATAATATTTTTTTACCCAGGACACTACCCTATTTAGATATTTTGTAAAATTAATGTAATGGTTTTAATTGATTAACCTAAATCTATTTTTTCCAGCTCCGCATAGAAGCGTACGACCTAGGCCTACCAACACCCTTAAGCTCATTCCTAGACCTCACAATCTACGTACAAAACGTAGACAACTACCGGCCTCGCTTCCCCACCAAACAACTACATTTGAACATCACTGAGAACGTCCCGGGGTATGAGGTGTACTTGCCGAGCGTGATAGAGAGAGATGAGATCGATAGGGGGGACGAGCCCATGTTGCCGGTTTGTTATTATATCGTGGAGGGAAATGATGGGACGTTTGAGTTGCATACCGGTACACATAAGTAAGTTTTTTTTTTGGCTAGAATTTACTTAATTGCACACGAATTGAGGACTCTGAAATCTTGATACATGCTCATTTTATTAAGGCGAAACAAGCCAAAGCTAGTAGTAAATAAGTCTTCGCGCTGTCTCAATTTCCTACCAATCAACTACATTTGAACATCACTGAGAATGTCCCAGGGTATGAGGTGTACTTGCCGAGCGTGATAGAGCGGGATGAAATCGTTAGGGGGGATGAACCGATGTTGCCGGTTTGTTATTATGTCGTTGAGGGGAATGATGCAACCAGTGCAGCAAGTTTTGTTTCTTATACTAATATTGTAATATTATAAAGGCGAAAGTTTGTGAATTGGTTGGGGCGCGGACAACGTCAAAACTACTGACTCGATTGGATGAATTTTGCATTCAGGTACATAGGTATATCCAGACCTGAAATAAAATAGAAGCTTTTGAAGGTACTTTTAACTTCAGAAAACCCGTGCACAAGGGCCTCGGGCACAAGGTAGCTTTAAATTAAAAGAAAAGGAAAGTGGTCGTCCCTAAAATAATAATACCTGTTTTTAAGAAATCAAATAACATCGCAAAAATTTTCGACTTCGACGGGACTTGAACCCGCGTCCTCCCCTCAGTACGGGGATGTGATAACCAACTACACCACGAAGTCAAGTGACGTGGGAGTCGAAAATCTCTACGACATCCTACGGTCTTTTCGCGCCGTTAGCTCCACCTACAGGGGAAACATTGAAGTTTATCCAATCCTGTTCAAAGACTAAAGTTACATTTAGTTCGTTTGACGAGAGGTGTCCCGTAGCTTAATTCTAAGGTTTTTTGTTATTATAGTGCGTAACCCCACACTAAGGGTAATTTCTAAGAAATCAAATAACATCGCAAAAATTTTCGACTTCGACGGGACTTGAACCCGCGTCCTCCCCTCAGTACGGGGATGTGATAACCAACTACACCACGAAGTCAAGTGACGTGGGAGTCGAAAATCTCTACGACATCCTACGGTCTTTTCGCGCCGTTAGCTCCACCTACAGGGGAAACATTGAAGTTTATCCAATCCTGTTCAAAGACTAAAGTTACAATTCAATAAAATAACATCGCAATCAAATAACATCGCAAAAATTTTTAAAAAAAAATTTTGCGATGTTATTTGATTTCTTAGAAATTACCCTTAGTGTGGGGTTACGCACTATAATAACAAAAAACCTTAGAATTAAGCTACGGGACACCTCTCGTCAAACGAACTAAATGTAACTTTAGTCTTTGAACAGGATTGGATAAACTTCAATGTTTCCCCTGTAGGTGGAGCTAACGGCGCGAAAAGACCGTAGGATGTCGTAGAGATTTTCGACTCCCACGTCACTTGACTTCGTGGTGTAGTTGGTTATCACATCCCCGTACTGAGGGGAGGACGCGGGTTCAAGTCCCGTCGAAGTCGAAAATTTTTGCGATGTTATTTGATTTCTTAGAAATTACCCTTAGTGTGGGGTTACGCACTATAATAACAAAAAACCTTAGAATTAAGCTACGGGACACCTCTCGTCAAACGAACTAAATGTAACTTTAGTCTTTGAACAGGATTGGATAAACTTCAATGTTTCCCCTGTAGGTGGAGCTAACGGCGCGAAAAGACCGTAGGATGTCGTAGAGATTTTCGACTCCCACGTCACTTGACTTCGTGGTGTAGTTGGTTATCACATCCCCGTACTGAGGGGAGGACGCGGGTTCAAGTCCCGTCGAAGTCGAAAATTTTTGCGATGTTATTTGATTTCTTAGAAATTACCCTTAGTGTGGGGTTACGCACTATAATAACAAAAAACCTTAGAATTAAGCTACGGGACACCTCTCGTCAAACGAACTAAATGTAACTTTAGTCTTTGAACAGGATTGGATAAACTTCAATGTTTCCCCTGTAGGTGGAGCTAACGGCGCGAAAAGACCGTAGGATGTCGTAGAGATTTTCGACTCCCACGTCACTTGACTTCGTGGTGTAGTTGGTTATCACATCCCCGTACTGAGGGGAGGACGCGGGTTCAAGTCCCGTCGAAGTCGAAAATTTTTGCGATGTTATTTGATTTCTTAGAAATTACCCTTAGTGTGGGGTTACGCACTATAATAACAAAAAACCTTAGAATTAAGCTACGGGACACCTCTCGTCAAACGAACTAAATGTAACTTTAGTCTTTGAACAGGATTGGATAAACTTCAATGTTTCCCCTGTAGGTGGAGCTAACGGCGCGAAAAGACCGTAGGATGTCGTAGAGATTTTCGACTCCCACGTCACTTGACTTCGTGGTGTAGTTGGTTATCACATCCCCGTACTGAGGGGAGGACGCGGGTTCAAGTCCCGTCGAAGTCGAAAATTTTTGCGATGTTATTTGATTTCTTAGAAATTACCCTTAGTGTGGGGTTACGCACTATAATAACAAAAAAACCTTAGAATTAAGCTACGGGACACCTCTCGTCAAACGAACTAAATGTAACTTTAGTCTTTGAACAGGATTGGATAAACTTCAATGTTTCCCCTGTAGGTGGAGCTAACGGCGCGAAAAGACCGTAGGATGTCGTAGAGATTTTCGACTCCCACGTCACTTGACTTCGTGGTGTAGTTGGTTATCACATCCCCGTACTGAGGGGAGGACGCGGGTTCAAGTCCCGTCGAAGTCGAAAATTTTTGCGATGTTATTTGATTTCTTAGAAATTACCCTTAGTGTGGGGTTACGCACTATAATAACAAAAAACCTTAGAATTAAGCTACGGGACACCTCTCGTCAAACGAACTAAATGTAACTTTAGTCTTTGAACAGGATTGGATAAACTTCAATGTTTCCCCTGTAGGTGGAGCTAACGGTGCGAAAAGACCGTAGGATGTCGTAGAGATTTTCGACTCCCACGTCACTTGACTTCGTGGTGTAGTTGGTTATCACATCCCCGTACTGAGGGGAGGACGCGGGTTCAAGTCCCGTCGAAGTCGAAAATTTTTGCGATGTTATTTGATTTCTTAGAAATTACCCTTAGTGTGGGGTTACGCACTATAATAACAAAAAACCTTAGAATTAAGCTACGGGACACCTCTCGTCAAACGAACTAAATGTAACTTTAGTCTTTGAACAGGATTGGATAAACTTCAATGTTTCCCCTGTAGGTGGAGCTAACGGCGCGAAAAGACCGTAGGATGTCGTAGAGATTTTCGACTCCCACGTCACTTGACTTCGTGGTGTAGTTGGTTATCACATCCCCGTACTGAGGGGAGGACGCGGGTTCAAGTCCCGTCGAAGTCGAAAATTTTTGCGATGTTATTTGATTTCTTAGAAATTACCCTTAGTGTGGGGTTACGCACTATAATAACAAAAAACCTTAGAATTAAGCTACGGGACACCTCTCGTCAAACGAACTAAATGTAACTTTAGTCTTTGAACAGGATTGGATAAACTTCAATGTTTCCCCTGTAGGTGGAGCTAACGGCGCGAAAAGACCGTAGGATGTCGTAGAGATTTTCGACTCCCACGTCACTTGACTTCGTGGTGTAGTTGGTTATCACATCCCCGTACTGAGGGGAGGACGCGGGTTCAAGTCCCGTCGAAGTCGAAAATTTTTGCGATGTTATTTGATTTCTTAGAAATTACCCTTAGTGTGGGGTTACGCACTATAATAACAAAAAAACCTTAGAATTAAGCTACGGGACACCTCTCGTCAAACGAACTAAATGTAACTTTAGTCTTTGAACAGGATTGGATAAACTTCAATGTTTCCCCTGTAGGTGGAGCTAACGGCGCGAAAAGACCGTAGGATGTCGTAGAGATTTTCGACTCCCACGTCACTTGACTTCGTGGTGTAGTTGGTTATCACATCCCCGTACTGAGGGGAGGACGCGGGTTCAAGTCCCGTCGAAGTCGAAAATTTTTGCGATGTTATTTGATTTCTTAGAAATTACCCTTAGTGTGGGGTTACGCACTATAATAACAAAAAACCTTAGAATTAAGCTACGGGACACCTCTCGTCAAACGAACTAAATGTAACTTTAGTCTTTGAACAGGATTGGATAAACTTCAATGTTTCCCCTGTAGGTGGAGCTAACGGCGCGAAAAGACCGTAGGATGTCGTAGAGATTTTCGACTCCCACGTCACTTGACTTCGTGGTGTAGTTGGTTATCACATCCCCGTACTGAGGGGAGGACGCGGGTTCAAGTCCCGTCGAAGTCGAAAATTTTTGCGATGTTATTTGATTTCTTAGAAATTACCCTTAGTGTGGGGTTACGCACTATAATAACAAAAAACCTTAGAATTAAGCTACGGGACACCTCTCGTCAAACGAACTAAATGTAACTTTAGTCTTTGAACAGGATTGGATAAACTTCAATGTTTCCCCTGTAGGTGGAGCTAACGGCGCGAAAAGACCGTAGGATGTCGTAGAGATTTTCGACTCCCACGTCACTTGACTTCGTGGTGTAGTTGGTTATCACATCCCCGTACTGAGGGGAGGACGCGGGTTCAAGTCCCGTCGAAGTCGAAAATTTTTGCGATGTTATTTGATTTCTTAGAAATTACCCTTAGTGTGGGGTTACGCACTATAATAACAAAAAACCTTAGAATTAAGCTACGGGACACCTCTCGTCAAACGAACTAAATGTAACTTTAGTCTTTGAACAGGATTGGATAAACTTCAATGTTTCCCCTGTAGGTGGAGCTAACGGCGCGAAAAGACCGTAGGATGTCGTAGAGATTTTCGACTCCCACGTCACTTGACTTCGTGGTGTAGTTGGTTATCACATCCCCGTACTGAGGGGAGGACGCGGGTTCAAGTCCCGTCGAAGTCGAAAATTTTTGCGATGTTATTTGATTTCTTAGAAATTACCCTTAGTGTGGGGTTACGCACTATAATAACAAAAAACCTTAGAATTAAGCTACGGGACACCTCTCGTCAAACGAACTAAATGTAACTTTAGTCTTTGAACAGGATTGGATAAACTTCAATGTTTCCCCTGTAGGTGGAGCTAACGGCGCGAAAAGACCGTAGGATGTCGTAGAGATTTTCGACTCCCACGTCACTTGACTTCGTGGTGTAGTTGGTTATCACATCCCCGTACTGAGGGGAGGACGCGGGTTCAAGTCCCGTCGAAGTCGAAAATTTTTGCGATGTTATTTGATTTCTTAGAAATTACCCTTAGTGTGGGGTTACGCACTATAATAACAAAAAACCTTAATACCTGTTTTATTTGGGGTCTCGCTGCTTGTTTGGGTTTTATTTATGGACGACTAAACTCGAACAGAAATGCCCCGTTTTTATGTGTGTTTCAGTTATTTCAAATTACTTGACTGTTTACAGATTAACAACAAGAAAACTTTTAGATCGCGAGGCAAAATCTCATTACACCCTCACAGTACTAGCAACCGAAGACTGCAGCTCCGTGCCAAAGTATCAAGACGATTCCGACGCAGTATCCGCTCTCAAAGTACACGTCAAAGTGACAGATGTCAACGATAACGCCCCGAAGTTCGTCAGTAAAATATTTACGGGAGGTATTACTACCGAGGCAGACTTTGGCATTGATTTCATGCAGGTCAAGGTAAGAAAATAAATGATTCAAAAGGTCTTGAATATAAATTCAATAAGCCTTGAATTGTAAGGCGGCTGCTGTTTATCTACAAAAATACCAGACCATAATAAACTGCAAAATAACACTTCTATTTCCAAAATAGCATGTAATGTGTGCTTTTGATTTATGCAAATAATGAAAAATATTATGTAACATTTAGTTTGTACGTTTGGACAGTAAATAAAATTATTCGTTCATTCATAAACTTTATTAAAGTTAAGGATCAAAGGCCTCCCCTTTGTACAGTTGGATATTACAGGCTAGGTAATTGTTATTGTAAAATTAGTTGGAGAGTAACAGTCAGGTTATATCAAAATCATTTGCGTACAGCCATTTTCGTTGCTAATTTATGATAGGTTAAGGTAAAGATAAGGTTAACTGTTAAGCTATAATTATGTAGAAGCTAAGCTTTTTTCTCTGTTTTGTTTCCCGTCTCTGTGTGGTATAATAAAGTATTTTCTATCTATCTACCTATGTTATGTATCTATCTATCTAACATTCACGTGGTAGGGTCATGTGTGTAAACCGTGATACCTATAGTACTTATGATTCGATTCATAAATGATTTATTTGACTTCGGCCGTCAAAGCAAGGGCTATTAATATATATAGTCTTCCAATGGAATGTCGCGAGGTATCCTCAGTAAATGTCTTTAGATCTAGAGTCTTTAATTACTTTCTTTCCCAGGAATAATTCGGTACGCTATATATTTTATTATTTATGTATATAAAGTTATGTATTTATTTGAGTAGTATATTTTACTATATTTATGTGTGTATTTATTTATGTTAATGTTACGATTTATTAATTGTATTTTTCTTTACTCTACTCTCTAGCACTACCTACTAAATTGTAGTCCACACTACCCAAAGGTTAGCAGGTAGAGAATGCTATCTAGCATTATGTTCGCCTATGTACAACTTTTGTGCAATAAAGTATATTCTATTCTATTAATATTCTATGGGTTGATTATAGATTTGTTACCACCGTTCAGGGCGACTTGAGTATTTTTGTGGCCTCTTTAACAATTGAATGTATTGGTGTTTGGATAAAAGTGGATTTTTAGATCAGGGTTAAAAAGTGTTATTGTCTGGCCACACTCTACGCCTAGTTGCCTGAGAGACATCTTTGGATTTAACGACATGTCTACCAGTAATTTATATTTAGGATACCACAAATTGAGGTTTTTTGGCGCAGTGGAACGTCCCCCACGAGGCGCAGAAAGTTGCGGGAGTTTTCAGTATTAACAAAAGAATTCATCAAAGTATAAATCTGAGAATCAGACATCTGTTTCCAATGTGATTAAATACTCGCATAACACTAGTTCTTGCTTACTGGGGCGCGGGGCGTGCCACATGAGAGGATAATTTAAATAATAAAAAACTTTTATTCAGAGCTATTTTAGATCATGTATACCTATTGAAACGATGACACTACCGAATTTTTACGAACTGGATGTAGATGACGCTGTGTGAATATAATAATAAATAATGTAAAACTAGAACTCAGAATGTCGCAACGCCCTTACAGTGTTCATGTAGATTACCTCAAAATTGTAACACCTTTGTAATGGACATTAATGCATAAAATAAATAAATAATGCTGGACAATCCACACAGCATCATCTAGCCCCAAGCTAAGCAGAGCTTGTGTTATGGGTACTAGATGACTGATATACATAATATAATACGTTCCATAGATAGTTTTTTTTTTATTATACATAGAAACGATCAGAACACCCGGAACAAATATTTGTAAGTCGTATAAACATTTGTCCCAAGGCGGGAATCGAACCCGCAACCTCCTGCGCCGCAGGCGGACCTTTGCCCGCCGCGCCACCGAGGTCGTTAAAACTATTTTATCATTAATATTAATCAATAATAATAATATTATCAGGCCATCGACGCAGACGAAGGCGAGAACGCAAGAATAACCTACTACCGACTAGGAGAAGTGAAGGAAACCCTAACAGAGGGATTGGAGAACCTCGCCGTTGCACCGTTCCTTGTGAACCCTGAGACTGGAGCTGTGACCTTGAACTTTGACCCTCAGAAAGGAATGAAGGGCTATTTCGATTTCAAGGTAACTGTTGAAAACCTTAAAAGTCGATTCACACATATCAGTGAAGTCACAGTTCCGACACAGTACCGGCACAGTGCGAAATATTCTTTCATACATTCTCTATGAACGCATCCCCACTTGTCAGTGTCAGTGACGACACAGTGCTCTCAGTGTCGGTGCCGACACCGGCAATCACGGACGTATTCGTTGACGACGATATTTTTTGTCGGATCACGGACGCCACGGTATCAAAAACAAAATGGAGGACGAGCGATTGATAGAATTGGACGCGTTTTCACTGAACCTCCGTGAACTGAGTACTGACATGTGTGAATTGAATCACTGACGCAATACTGTAGCACTGATACCGAACTGAGCGAACACGTTATCGAAACTGTGGCTTCACTGATATGTGTGAATCGACCTTAACTCCTCCACTGTGATCAAGATCACCAATCTGCCTGCCAAGCGTGGTAATTAGCGTGGGGGTGGCATGCTCAACAGTTAATACACGTCCAGTGCCACTGGCTCGCCCTGCGTGTTTACGTAATTGTTATTCCAGTGCCGGTGACGCACCTGGTGCGCCCACCGTGAAATGTACGAGGCATCGGGCAAGACAATGAAAATCGTGGTGGCATTGAACGTGTTAAGTAATGAAAGGAAATATTTTGTCAATTGAACTTACTTTACAGACTTACTTAACTAGTAACATCACTTATACATAGTAGGCATAAATGACCACCGTTCAAGCACTATAGCTTAGACTAAACTATAAGTTTAGAGACTTACTTAACTAGTAACATCACTTATAGTAGGCATAAATGACCACCGTTCAAGCACTATAGTTTAGACTCTAAACTTATAGTTTAGAGTCTAAACTATACTATAAGTTACTTTATGTGATGTTACTAGTTAAGTAAGTCTGTAAAGTAAGTTCAATCAAGCACTATAGTTTAGACTCTAAACTATAATGCTTGAACGGTGGTCATTTATGCTTCAGTAAATTTTTATTTTCAACTCTCTAAACTTAAGAGAATTAAAAATAAAAATTTCCTGAAGTACATCCACGCTGGGTATCTAGTTCCAGGGCCGCGATCACGATGTGGTAAGTGTAGTTACCTATTGGCATTGCGACTCGAGAGTTAGTAGTTGAAACGTCAGGGTGCGCGTGGACACGCCGGCATCGGAATGTTTGATACCTAAAGGCGTTAGTACACCTACGCAATCGCATGCGGCAGCGAAACGACGAAAAAACTGTAAGTTGTATGGCAACGTTTCGCATGTGTTATGTCTCGCTCTACTATATAGCTAGATGAAATAGTTGCGTCCTTGTCGGTATTGTTTCGCAAGGACCTGCGAAATGGCCGTTACACAGACGCATACATCGCAAAGCGTCAGCTCGCGTTCTGTCGGTGAGGACAGAATTTCGCACAATGGAAGCCGAAAATACTGAATTATTTTTGCATTCTATTCGAGATTATCCCGTATTATACGCAATTGGACACGCAGATTATAAAAATACAATTTTATAATAATTTTATAATAATTAATAATAATAATATATAAAAATTACAATGGCATATCATTGCGAAAAAGTTGCGAAAACATTGCTGTGTACTAACGTTCCGCAGATATTTCGCTACGCAGTAGTTCCGCAGAGACTCGCTGCCGCATACGAATGCGTAGGTGTACTAAAGGCGTAAGATGTCTAAAACTCTTGAACATGTTAAGTTGAATCGTGTGTAAAAAAAAATATTTTTAATTCTATAAAGTTTAGAGTTAAAAATAAAAATTTCCTTTGAGTAACTTATATTATAAGTTTACTAGTTAAGTAAGTACATTATAAAACAAAAGTGGACTTAAAAATAGGCTACTTTCCATCCAAGAATAACGCTTGCAAAGCTGCGGGCAGAAAGTTGTCACTCATAGGGAAAAATAAATAAAAAAATCATAACATAACATTGACAAAATTATATTCCTTGTGATACATGTCCGCCTTTGCTTCACTAAAGATTTCCTAGTAAAGTAGGTAGGTACTCTATCTGTCGTTGTTGTAAAACGCACTAAAAAGGACTACTCAGTTTTTTCTAATATTTCCTTCCTCGTGATATCATATGGTGCAAACATCCGTCTACACTGCACTGTTTTTATACGAGCTGCGCTTTGTACCCGGTGATGTAATATGCCGATCTATACTGCTTCCTAATATTTTAACTTTTTACTTTCCTCATGTAAAAAGATTTATGAGCTGTTTGTGAAAATTAGTCAAAATAGCTTCTGCCTGCGGCTTAGCACGCATTTTTTCTTGGATAGTACCTACATAAAATGCAGTCTATGTCCATAGGATGCAATACAATCTATCTCCTTACCAAATTCTACTGAGATCTGTTCAGTCTACCTAACTTTCGCAATTGTAATGAATACCTATGTATGCAGGTATGGATGGTTAGGGACACTACACTATGGTCTATGTATATGAGAACACTAGTTTCTGCCCGCGACTTCGCACGCGTTATTTCTGTAGAAACGTGTAACGGTTATTTCTATCCAATGGGAACAGATTTCTGGCATTAAAAGAATGCCTATGTTGTACTCCAGGTAAATAAATCAAGCAAAATTTCAGCCTGATCCGTTCAGTACTTTTAGTGTAAAGAAGTAACAAACATCTACCATCCATATTGACTTGGATTCTACAACAGGTTTTGGCAAACGACACCGGTGGTTTACACGACGAGGCGCATGTGTTCATCTACCTCCTGAGAGAGGACCAGAGAGTCCGCTTCGTGCTGCGCTCGCATCCTTCAGAGATCAGAGACAGAATACACGTGTTCAGAGAACGACTGGCGAGAGTCACAGACTCTGTTGTCAATGTTGATGATTTAAGGGTAAGTTAACTATATACAGGGTAGTTTTTTGAGAAGGGCGGTGATGGCCAAGGCCAAACTAAATATGCAGTTATTGTTTTCTTATAAATCGAAGGCATGACTCCTTTCACGACTTTTCTCTAACTCTCGTGGTGTTGGACTTGGCCAGCACCGCCCTTCTCAAAAATCCACCCTAACCTGCATACTTAAAGAATGGGCCTGAGAAATAACGTCATATCTCATGCTGTCTCGCTCAAATCGGATTCGACCTGATAAGGACAGCGTGAGAACTGACGTCATTTTCAAGGGCATTCTTATGAGTTGGTGCGCAGGTTATAACTAAGAATTAGCAAGCTGAAGTGGCAGTAACCGTAGTAGCAGTGCCGGCTTAGAATTTAAAAAAGTCGTAAAGTAAGAGGCGACTATGGGATATCCACCGGGGACGGGCAGCAGCGCCCCCTGGAGAACAGTACTACCACCGAACTGCGATCCCCAATCCGCATGCCCAGCGTTGGGATTATGGCATTATTTATGAGATAAAAGCCAATAAGGCGCTTATCAGTGGACCAATACAGGTTGTCGAGGTTGAGTGGCAGTAGGCCGGCCATATATCCCGCAGAACCTAAACTAAGTTTATTGATTAGCTTTTGATAAGCAATGGGTGATATTCTTCCGATAAAAGATATCACGACTTATCATCAGGTCATCACTACTCGTTTCTACCCACACGGTGACCTGTATAAAACGTAACCTTATAAAGCAGGAATAATACAGAGCTTATCACTTGTGTTATGGTGAGTCACTGATTGATGAGCCAGTGGAATTCTGAGGTAGTTCCGGCGATCCCCGAGTTCTCTCTCTATAGTATGAGAAGGTAGGTATAGATAGTATGATAGCCATGGTCGTGGCGGTAATAACGGTATTTTCTTTTCGATAAATTTGAGTATCGATACTTTGCTTATAATACCGGTCAGTACCGGTAAATAAGTTTAAACTCTCGCTTGCACAAAATGGAATTGTTAATATCTATATTTTACATAATAAAATTACCGATATACCTACCACCAAGTCTAATTATATCGGTTCTAAAATAATACCGGTATAATTTATATCGATACCAAAAATGTACCGGTACCACGTCAAGGTCAGTCGAACCGGTATTTGAAAATACCACTTTACCAAGCCCTGGTTTTTAACACCTCCACTGTCACCAATCCGCATGCCAAGCAGTGTGATTATGGCAAAACCCCCTGAGGGGCAACATCAGCATTTGATGTACCTATGTGTGCTGATGCGCACAGATAGATCATAAACACGGGTGAAGATAAACTAATATAACAATATTTCAGGTCCACGAAAACAAAGATGGCTCTGTAGACAACACGAAGACGGATCTATACCTCCACCTCGTAAATGGCGATGACCATTCAGTGTTGGAAGTCGAACAAGTGCTGAAGATTGTTGATAAAAATATTGAACAGTTGGATGATCTTTTCAAGGTGGGTTAAGTCCATTCTATCCAATATAGGGCTAAATGTGTTAGGTACTTCTGTTGCGTAGGTACTAAAGCAAAGTGGGAATTAGTATCCGAGGGAATGGTTTAGTCCTGGGCAAGACTGTTCCCATTGAAAAGTCCATTGGTGTAGTATCTCAATTTTATAATTATTAATTTTGTTACACAATAATGACGTAACACGAAAATTAGGCCTAGTCCTTTGAAAACAGAAAAGATGGGAAGAGATTAGTTTACAAAATCGAATACATATGTACACCTTCATCGCAATGAGCACTGAGCTCTATTAAACAAACAAAACAATAGGGTAGTGTCCTGAGTAAGAAAAAAAATCTATTTAGTCCGTCGTCAGTTAGAGTTATCAGAACATGTTGGAAATATATTTTTGTTTTGTCAATCCAACATAAAATGACGACAATAAAGCGCGTCAAAGTTTGATATTTGGTGGCAAGTGACGTTACACCTTCCAAAAAGTGTCATAAGGTGTGACGTCACACGGAACTTTAACTGCTATATCTTCATTTTTTATTTAATCGACAAAAGAAAAAATACGTGTCCAATATCTTCTGATAATCTATCTGACGGACTAATTTAATTTGTTTTAGGACACTATTGTATCATTTTGATAGGAGAGTACCTAGGTAGCTTCTAAAAATGTTGCCTCAATAAATAACCAAGTTGACTTTTCAGGATTTCAACGTTCTCGACACCCAACCAGCGGAATACCAGCCGCTGATTGCCTCAATAAATAACCAAGTTGACTTTTTCAGGATTTCAACGTTCTCGACACCCAACCAGCGGAATACCAGCCGCTGACCGCTGAAACGCTGTCCACCAACCAAACGGTATTCTGGCTCATTTGGACCTCTCTATTCCTGGGTGTGCTACTAGTCTTGTCTATCATGACATGTCTGTCGCAGCGGGCTGACTACGCGAGGAGACTGAAAGCCGCTACCACTACTGCTTATTGTAAGTGGTCAAAATCTTAAAACATTACCTACAGAAGTTATGGTGTTCATTGAAAGAGAAACGTGAATATCAATAACAGTAAGGGCGATTGTGCACTACAAGGAATTTTACTGTCCGGCAGTCCGATTTTTTACGGTCCGATATGGCATGCCATATAATGTATATACTAGTTTGTGCACTATACGTAATTTTACAGTCCGATATTTTACTTTTCCCCATTCCGGAACGGTTTTTTCAGACTCATCGTTCAGAGTAGGTAATTTCGCGTGCGTGGCGTGTAGTTTAACTGACGGAGAACTGAAAAGAGACTGAAAAGACGGAGCTAAACTGAGGCTTATCATCCGAGTGAAGACGGACAAGTGCACAAGCCAATCATCCGTTTTTTTCATGCCACTTCGGACCGTAAAAAATCGGATGTTCGGACAGTAAAATTCCTTGTAGTGCACAATCGCCCTAATTCAGACTGCTAACAGGCAGTTAAGTTGTCGTTTCGCCAAGTACTTCAGACATTTATTTGTCATTCACTGTCAAATTAACAACTCTGAATAATTATAAAAAATCCAGTATCATTTGAAGTTTTTTAGCCCTAGGCTACCCTAGATTTATCATAGCACTCCATATACTTCAAAGAGCACCACTCATGTCTGCTTTTTCTCATTTAAATTGAGTTTTGTTTCCTTCTGGTCAGAAATATGATCCGTAGAAAGGTGTATTATTTCTTAAATTTTCTACCTGAGGCACCGTTTAGACACGCATGGCGGAATCTGGCACACTGCCATTTTAGTTTTTGGACTGTCTGTATTCAATCCAAAACGTACTAATCTATTCCATCAACGTTACAGTCGAAAACTTTCTGTATCTTCATTAGAATAGAAGTCACAGTCCGCTGGCTTGGAACTAACAATTGGTCACGATCATCTGGGTCATTGCCATTTATTTTCACTTATCACTTTTTACGTATCAACCAACATTTTGTTCGCAGCGTCTCCAACGGCCGGGGAGTCTGATATGACGATTCGCAGTTCTGGCGGAAGGGTGCCCAATACAAATAAACATAGTACAAAAGGATCGAACCCGATATGGCTGCATGCTTACGAGAACGACTGGTATAAGAACGACGATCAACTAAGCCGCTCCGAAAGAGACTCCTTAGACGAGAACGCTGTAGACCAAGACCTTTCTAACGAGAAGCCTTACTTCATCACGACAGGAGCCTTCCCGTCTATAGAGTCGAGTGAAACCGTCCCCCAGACGAACCAAGCAAAATACGACTTTTATCAGCAACTGGAGCAAATGAAAAACGCAAAAAACATGGAAACGACTGAACTGTAGTTTAAGAATATGGAATGTGCCTTTTAAATTATGTACCTTAGATGATTTGTTATAAACAAAATGGACTTGTATTTTTTGTGTAATTTCTTTTCCTATCACCATGTCCTTTATTGTTAGTGAATGGTAGGTTAGTAAGTTTTTCTGCGGAAGCCTTAATCTTAATGACATTGCACATTACATAGGTGCCTACATAGATAACAGTCAAACAACGCAATTCATCAAGTAGTACCACAAACAATTTTGCTTTTTAATGGTTATAAGTATTATTAAACAATAGCAAATTTTATAAATGTTATAGAAATCGTAGCGTCGTTTGGGGAAGGCGCTTCAGGAGTAGACGTATACGAGCTAATGATGATAATTACCTACCAGTAACACGAAGCTCTGTTTATATTGTTCGTATACGAGATCGGACGTAGGTATAAGTGCTAATGATGATGATTACCTACCAGTAACACGAAGCTCTGTTTATATTGTTCGTATACGAGATCGGACGTAGGTATAAGTGCTAATGATGATGATTACCAATAACACAAAGCTTTGTTTAGATTGTTCGTATACGAGATCGGACGTAGGTATACCTGCAGTGTGTGGACGTATAGGTACGTGCTAATGATGATGATTACCAATAACACAAAGCTTTGTTTAGATTGTTCGTATACGAGATCGGACGTATACCTGCAGTGTGTGGACGTATACGTGCAAATGATGATGATTACCAATAGCACAAAGCTCTGTTTAGTTTGTTCGTATACGAGATCGGACGTAGGTATAAGTACTAATGATGATGATTACCAATAACACAAAGCTTTGTTTAGATTGTTCGTATACGAGATCGGACGTATACCTGCAGTGTGTGTGGGTGGACGTATACGTGCAAATGATGATGATTACCAATTGCACAAAGCTCTGTTTAGTTTATTCGTATACGAGATCGGACGTAGGTCTAAGTGCTAATGATGATGATTACTAATATCGACGACGACCTCTGTGGCGCAGCGGGCGAACGTCTGCCTGCGACGCAGGAGGTTGCAGGTTCGATTCCCGCCTCGGGACAAATGTTTGTACGATCTGCAGACATTTGTCCAGGGCGTTCTGGATGTTTTCTATGTAACTATAATAAAAGAAATATCTATCTATGTAGTGTATTGTATTAAGTATATCAGTTATCTAGTACCCATAACACAAGCTCTGCTTAGCTTGGGGCTAGATAATGCTGTGTAATTTGTCCAGCACTATTTATTTATCACAAAGCTCTGTTTAGATTGGGGCTAGATAATGCTGTGTGAATTGTCCAGCATTACCTACCTACCTATAGGTATACTTATTGTTTCTCATTTCTATGATCTCGGGCCATATACCACATAAGTGACCCGGTCCTTTGGGAGGCACGCGTGGGGCCAAAGTCAACAGAACAGAGGCCCTATAGGAGAGTTAACGCAAGTCCGTCATCGAATAATCCTGAAGATTTCACGACTAATCCCCTATTGGGGGGTTAGTCAAACGCAACGCACGTCTCAAGTCGCGAGATTCCTCCTTCGTGTTGCGTAAATTAAATTGAAAATGCAAAAAAACTGATAAGACCTAAGACGTGCTCAAATCAGAGTTGCGTTTATTATGGGATTGATATTTAGGAACCTACACATATTAGGTACATAATATCTATATTCTGTGCCAGAGTTGCGCTGCTTAGTCAAAACCATGGTCAAAACGTGTAGCTAGGTAGGTACGTAATTTTTTCCCTACCTATAAATACATCCTCCCCAATCGCCCACTATAGGTAAGGCTAACCCAACGATGAAGACAAATTTATTATTTGTTTATCAACTTCAATAATAGACACTTCAAATTAGCTTTTTACTTGAATGACGCAGTCAGAACGTAGTTATATACCGGGCGAATTAACATGGCACCCTGGCTTGGAACTCGATACATCTCCCGTTGCCCAGCGCGCCGCCGCCCGGCCCAGCCGCCGTCGTCGGCGATAGCATCACAATAGGATGGTATCCTAAAAAATCTAATTAGTCCGTCAGTTAGATTGTCAGAAGATATTGCACACGTATTTTTTCTTTTGTTGAATAAACAAAAATTGATGAAGATGAAGCCAGTTCCGCGTGACGTCACACCTTGCGACAGTTTTTAGCCAGGTGTGACGTCACTAGCCAACAAAGTTTGGGAGTGGAGACTCCAAACTTTTTGTCTCGCTTTATTTTTGTCTAAGTGTAATAGTATATCAGTTATCTAGTACCCATAACACAAGCTCTGCTTAGCTTGGGGGTAGATAATTATGTGTGAATTGTCCAGTATTATTTACTTATTTTATTTTAATTTGTTATTATTATTGGGTTTTTGTTGTTTTTTTCAAACCAGGTGCCATGTTAATTCGCCCGGGTAATGCGTAGTTACCCCAAGTCTTTGAAAGGCTGTCGTCGACGTAGGTAGGTACATCTGAGAACGATTATATCAAAAGCTGTCTACAGCCAATTACAATCCCTTTATAATCACGATGACATTAAATAGGTGAACCCAACGTTAAAGTGAAATGTATTTTTATCAACTACTTTGGAAACTCAATGACGACGTGTGACGTACGTAGGGGACTTGGGGTAACTGCGTAACTACCCTATAGTTACGCAGTTACTCAAGTCCTTTCAAAGGCTGCTGCCGACCGACGTACTCTGAGAACGATTTATAAATATCTATAAAAATACATAGCAGAAGGCTTAAATTATCTAAATTGTACTGGATGTTGGAGTTGTGCACTGACCGTAATGAACTGAACTTTTTGAGGAATTACCTAAATAAAGATCAGCTGTTATTTACATACACAATAATTTATTGTTTCTTACAATTTAGAGAAGCTATAATAGTACATGTTGTTGATTGATTACAATTTAAAAAAGCTTTGAATTTAATCTCTCAGTCTGTCAACCAAGCAACGTGAGCGCCCCTGCCGTCAGCTGATCTGATCTGACACATCATCTAGCCACATATTGCCTCAATGCTTCATAAAATGCTGAATTTGTTCAAAGGAAACAAGGAAAGGACAGTGAACGGGACATTTATGGAAATCACAACGCAGATATCCTTACAACCACAATATATATTAGATAAAATTATAATATAAAGATCGCCGTATTGAAAAAAAATCTAGATTAACCGTAACTTATTACCTTATGAGATACACTGTAATTTATACTGCATGTTACTATTGGAGCGTTTTCAGTTAAATATTGTGGATGAAAAGAAAACTGACCGATCAACGACAGTCTGTAGCACGCTACATTTACTAACTTAAAAAAAGTGTTTCTAGTAAAAAAAAATAACACTCACTCGACTCTGTCAACGAGCTCATTTTGTAATACCACTTACTTACATTACCCAAAATGTTCTTAACACTTATGAGCTTTACTTACATTCCATCGACAAATTCCTAAGAGAACCAGACAAGTGAATAGCAAATAACGCTCCATTTCCTAAACATATGGCTATTGTACAATTTCACAATGCAATTTAGATCTAGTTAAAGTACAAATAGTTTTAGGAATTACAGTTGACATTATGTAAATTAACTAATATCATACTTGAACTAACATGAAACACCTACAGACGTGACCATGTAACAAAACGCAATTTTGCACTTATAGGAAAGTTCTTATTAGATAAATAGAACCTAATTGCAGAGGTGATTGGTGTTTACATTGATGCATTTAAATTCGCGTTCAAAATTACCAGAAACGACAAAAAATAGGCAAACTCAAAAGAACCATAAATATTTTACACATTTCCAGTAAATTTAGTATTGATGAGGATAAGGAATAAAGGATAAGGAAAGGGGAGGGGGGATGGGAGTTGGTTGGGCAGTTAGCCTGTGGCGATGTGTGTGTATGTTTCTGATGTCACAATTGACTCTCACATGGCATACTTCCTTGTCCACTCACGAGCTAGTTCATTGTACTTTTCTCTGTCTGTTTTGTAGATCCTAGCAATTTCTGGCACCAATGGGTCATCTGGGTTTGGATCGCATAGCAGTGAGCAGATTGAGAGCAACACTGAAAACAACAAGAAAATCTCATTAATTATTATACAATTTTTGTCAAGGAAAACTATTAAGGATGATTAATTCAAAATTGTTTCCCTGGCCCCGACTGCAAAATAGGGGTTTTAAATACGTATAAAAATTTACTTAAGTTAGGCTCTGGCACCACATTAAAAACCTAGTCATTGCGGAAGAGAACAACAGAAGAGAATATAAGAACTTAAAATTACCTTTGGATATGGTTAGTGCAGGTGACCACTGAGCACGCAGAATGTCAAGGCAAATGGAACCATTACTGTTTATGTTGGGGTGATAAATACGCGTTGTGAATGCAACTTTTGGTGGTTTGAACGGATAGTCTGTTGGGAAATGTATGGTGAGGAAAAATACGCCTCCTTGGTAAGGACTGTCAACCTGGAAAAAATAAAACAATTATCAAACTGATTATCAACCAAGATAGTAATCCTTGATAAACTGTATGTACTTACTGGTCCCATAATTGTGGCTTGCCAATGGAAAACTGAAACAAACAAGATAACATGTGACCCATTGTTTCCAAGTTATTGGTGATAGAAAGTTCTTATGTCACCAAGTGTTCATTACTTGTGTGACTTATTATTGTACATACCGTACAATACAGCTGAATTCCAGTAATATCCAAAATAAATACATCTTCCTGTATTTACTTGACAGACTCTTTGAATATTCTATGACCTCATACTATTGAACTGAATTCTTATAGGATTGTAAAAAGTTGGAATTTCATAACATTCTAGAGAACACAAGTTCATTAACCTGTACAATACAATCACTGTTTGCCTCCTTTGTAGATAATGTAGATGAGAACACAGCCAAAAAGTGTACCAAATGTTGATGGCTTCATTTGCAAGATATAAATCATTTGAAACACCAGGTGCTGCTTGGCACTAATTTAGGGATATGTTTCCAAAAAATATTCTGAGATATTTTGAACTGGGCAAGGTTATTGACTTTGACTGCCATTCATAGGTGAGTCAACAAACAGCTTTTCTGGTTGGAAAATTCTGGTTCACACAAAATGGTCCTAAACAAAGATAAATTTAAACTTAAAAAATGGATGCTTTTGTTCATTGGATTGTGTGTGATTTTGGTGTAATTCATGTGATTTATAGAGTTCAGCCAGCAGCAGCACCAAAAACCTTTGTACTGGGGGCATTTTAGCTTATTCAGAAAACAGTATGATTAATAATTTCCAATAGAAGTAAGTGCTCATTTATGTCCCTGTTATTTACATTGTACAAGTAAAATCTTGCTTATGTTAGAAGACAATGGTAAAGCAAATAGAGGTACCATTGTCTGAATACACGGTCTGGATAACAAGGCAATTTCACAGTATTATTATTATCCAACAACAATGACTCACAAAAAAAAGTAGATAGCAGATCAATAATGTACTTACGATCTTCGCCGTGTGGGCCCGCCGAACATTGTGCTGGTGGATCTCTGCCCAAGTCTTGTAATTCCTGAACAACAAAAAGATACCATGTGTACAAATACAGGAAACAGGCTGATAGGCTCTGTCACATCATCACTACACTACGTAAAACAAGGGCTGAGCATATTGCTCACAACATAACATCTTCCAACTGTCCACGAAGATTTTAGCCAAATCCCACTATCACTAGCCTGTTTCCACCATAATTTCACATCACTGATGCCTAGGATGACAAGAAAACCTCAAAATTGGCACATATTTCCGACATTTTATGTACGCCGTGTGCACAAAATTGTCACCTCTCTAGACCAGTAAAACACCGTTACTCCGGAACTAGGGTTATTTGGCCGTTAAAGATTCTTCGTTTTGATATAATCATGGTAAAATTATCGCGCACACGGCCATAATCCAGAAATTTCGCTATTAGTTATTCACAATGACGAAACATTCACTACGAAGACTGATACCAATTTTTACAACACTGGGTTTGTTTGCACCTGAAACGGCGAAATATTGAGCGAAATAACATTATACGTACCCTATTAATTCGTTTTAACGCCATTTGATTATTTTATGATGGAATAAACTGACTTTCAACTAGACAACGAAACTGCGATCCAAGGACCTTTGATTAGAGATTGCAAGATGGCTCCCGTCTAAACGAAAAGTACTACCTTTAGTCGTTTTATGTGAATAAAAAATATTTTTATCCAAAATAAGAGCAAATATGAACGCTTTTTTTGAAATAAATAATAATTTACATTAACAAATAATAAATATACACTCGGTGTACTAGTTTTCACAAAAATCTGATCTTTTAGCAAATGGAGAATAGCAGACAGGAAATTGGATGATTTTCAAAGAACGTTTCGTTTCAAGAATGAATAACAGTATCGAGTAATTTGGTGTGGTCATCACTAATATTTTGATAGGATAGATTGCTCTGTAAGAGTTATGTGCGTTACTTTCATCAATGCAGTGACAAACAACATTAATTGTGTTCAAAAGTATTATGAGCATAATTATTCCCAAGTAAAAACTATGAAATTTATTGAAATACCATAAATTAAAATGCAGAAAGTTACAATTTTAAGGTGGTAACATTATTAGTTTCCGGATGTGACGTTAAAATAAAAGAGACGAGCACGATGGATAGGCGCTATTTTTGGATTATTTGGATATTCATTACAGAAGTAGGCATGGTTGCTATTTTAGACTCCGTTTCACACAGATCATTTCCGAGGTCCCACATGGTTCGGCTTGCTATCACAAGGTGGCATAAATATTGTATGACGATCGATAAAAGTATACATAAATGGAATAATAAGACGTATTGTGTGCAATGCCAATGCAATAGAACGATCAGCTGAGCAAATGCCTCCATCCATTCTCTTTGTCCACCTCCGTCGTAATAAAGATTTGAAAAAGTTTTAAATCGTTCCAACGCTAGACGTGACGCAGGAAAACATGAAAAACCAATGGAAACCAGAAAAAAGTTATCTAAACAGGGTGTTCGGCACAACGTTTGTCATGATGGTAACTGGGGGTAGGAGGAACAAAGTGCAATAGCATGGCGGCGTTTTCAACCCAAAAAATCATTTCGGATTTTTCAATTCTTTCCGAAATTTTGTTATGTGCTGTATTTTTACTTGTACGAAATAACATGATGGCATACTTTTATTGATAACCAACTACCTACATTCTGTCTGGCATGTTACATAGCTCGACCGATTTCAGAAATATTCTGATAGGTATCTGTGGTTAACCCTTTCAAATAAAATCAATCTATGTATGTGGGATAGTAGGTTAATAAAGCAGAGCTAATTAAAATAAAAAATATATATAAAGCTGGATAATCCACACAGCATCATCTAGCCCCAAAGAGTTAAACTTTGGATTGAATTAAAAAACTAAATGTCTCTGATCTTCCAAAACATAATATCATTCCAAGAGTAGCTATGAGATATTTGGCTCTATAAATCTACATAGGCACATACATTTTAGAGTACAATAGTGTTTACATTACGATTTCCACTCGTCGCTAGATGGCGTTTATTGCTTTGACCACAAAATAATAATAATATTGTAGGTACCTACCTAGTTACCTATCTACTTTGTTCTGCCATTGGTAGCCATATTGATATTGCACTAAATTAGATCGCCCGATAGATGGCAGGATTATGTTTTGGTGCCTACACTACATAACACGTGTGTAAGAAAAAATGTGTTCACGCACACAACGGCTTGCCAGAAGGTCTAATCACTTTTTTTGGGTTTGGCCGGCAACGTCAGCCACCATAGAGTATCCAATCATACCTATCTTTGTCATTATTTTTTTTTTCTGCGTTCTACAAGGAATAAAACTAGAGGAAAATTAGGTACAGTCAGCAACGAAAGTCCATTAACACATCCAAAGTTACAAAACATCTCAACACTCAACCATTCCAAAAGTGACTGACTAAAATAAACAACGAAATAATCTTATCGTACTACGGTTGCAAAGATCAATGAACGCCAATTTTCCAGAAGTAACTGAACAAATTATAAATCTAACGTTTTACTCAGTTTTTGTATATTTGGCACCAGTACTGTACAGTAACTTTTGAAATGATAGTCATCATCATCATCATCATCAACACTTGAAATAAAATCATTATTATAATTATGTTTTATACCTTTACAGGGTGCCACGTAATATTTGGTTGGAATTACAATTATTTTACCTCTGAATCATTTTCTATACAATAACAAACATTCAAAAGCGGACCGCTATTGAAAAATCGTCATAAAAAATTGTACATGCAGGCGAACCGCCCATGGGGGTACTCCCCCTTCTATATTGAAATCGGTTAAAAACAGAATGAGGAGCCCATAAATTTATTCACAAAGAAAATTATACTAGTATTTACAAATGAAACAATTGGGCTAACTGCTGACTGTTGCAAACAGTCTACAAATAGCTCAACTGATCCATATCAACACCAGTCGGAAGCGTCCCCAAGACGCTGGCTGCATTGCCACGCTGTATGGCAATGCTGATACGCTGTGCCAGATATTCACCAGCTCTCGGTCACGCGTCGCTTCGACCAGACGCTCAGATAGTTTTTTGAAAACCCGAGAGAATAAACAATTAGCATACTAACCTAAATATAATTTAATAGAAGTAAAAAATTACTTCCCGAACATCCTAGATTTTCTGAAAATTTCAGAAACTGTGAAACCCTGTTCTCTTAGCAGAACAATCTTATGACTTTCGTGTTTAGTAATGTGAACGTTATAATGCATATTTGTAGTGTTGTCGCTTGGCGGAGAAACTTGAGATGTCTTATCGAAAACAACAGGTTCAATGAATCAATTTCCTCGACTCCGCTTTATTTATATCAATTTTCTTTCAAACTCAGAAATTTCTTTCCAGTGATCCGAAATCATTACCGGCCAGAGCTTATGGCAAAGGTTTTAGTTAGATTCCATAAAAAAAACCTTTGATCAATCTGTTGACATAAAGTTTTCTTGCGATTTATATGAAACCTATCACATTTAGAACGATATAAAAACACTTCGTAACATGATCGCATTGTCGATATCAGCAAATTTGTGTATGAAATGAAAACATGAACTAGTGTAACTTTTAAGATATTTTGAAATGTAAATTTTTGATTTGAATATTACCTTTAAGAGCGCTTTTACATCTCCGCGCTACTTTTTTTTTATTTAACGCACCGAGCGGGGGCGGCGAGCTACTCAAGAGTAACTTTCTATTGTCTCACGATTGAACTGACATAGGTCTGCCCTCGATAAGCGCTCGCGCGGTACTGGGGGTATATCGCCGGCTTTCGCCGGCGCAATGAAATATATACTACTTTTAAATACCTAATTCATTTAAAAAAATAGTAGTGGTTTAAAAAATAAAAATAATATTGTAGTTTAAGCAAATGTTGATAATTATTTAAATATTGTGTCAAAATGATGTAGAACTTCGGTGATATTAGGGGTTTGTTTCGAAGCCTTTTCGGTCGATAAATGAATTCACTTCAGTTTTTTCTTTCTTTCCGACTGGTGTTGATATGGATCAGTTGAGCTACCTGTAGACTGTTTGCAACAGTCAGCAGTTAGCTCAATTGTTTCAATTGTAAATACTAGTATAATTTTCTTTGTGAATAAAGACTTTCTTTACATAAAGGCCTATAACGAAAATGTATTCTATTCTTATGGAAGTATAGGATATTTGTGATTAAAAAAAAAATGATTTTCTATATTCAATAGAATCTACAAATTAAAGCTCCCAAAACAGGTCTCCGAGAGTTTTTGCCTGAACATGCATCTGTAGAATGATTATTATAAAATAAACAAATAAGTTATCTAAAATTTATTCTATTATTACTGTAGAAGAGAAAAGGAACTATTATTAACAAGTAATTGTTATTTCAAGCAACAAACGAAAACCATATAATTTGAACCAGGTAACTGTGGGATTTCGCGTTTTCTTGTCGCCCTCATAAGGATAAAAATTTCTTTGTAAAAAAAATGAGAATAGGGGGATTGATGTACTACTGAACTGACACAGCTTAGCTTAAAGTACGCGGCGCAAAAGCGTTTCGATTATTCGGCATTTTTACTGGTTAAGCCGATCGCCAGCAGTCACTCCTCAAACCTATGCCGTGAACAAACATATCCTAATTTAAGGAATAAAGAGTAACGTAAATGTAATCTAATGTACTCGTGTGTACTGTGTGATGAATAGACTCAGTATAGTGCATAAACTCTTTTATTTCTAACCAACCTACATAGATAAAGATAGACATTTAATATAAACACAAAATATTTTTTTTTAGAAAACTAAAAGTCGGGAATCTTAGAAAATATTTTTCCTCGAGGATTTATATTACTTTATAATAAGATTATGAGTCTAGGAGTGTGAAACACCTCTGAAAGTTTTGGTCCTTACTTTTTGTTACACCCTGTAGGTATACTTTATTAATGAATTCAGTACAAAGCCAATAGAAACAGAAACTTCAATTTGTGATTTGCTAAGAACGAAGCTATAGATAAAAATTAAATGGAGAATTATCCAAATTTTCGTGTTTAGCCTGTTATGTAATTATGGTGTTCAGCAATTTATGGAAAAGTAGTGATTGGCGAATTTCGCAATTTCAACTTGTCTAGAATATTGTGGACTTTAGTAACGTCAGTTACTTATGGAGTGAAGTGCCGTTCAGGTAATTCTAAAATCAATTCGTGTTCAGCGATTATCGTTGCTGACTGTACCTACCTACTAATTTGTTACAAATCCTAAACCCATGATAAAACGAATTTCGATTCAAAGGCAACTTACAACATAGTACATTGGGATGGGATTATAACATAAATTCAAATTCAAAATTTTTATTGCGACCATATTGTACAAAAGTTGTTAAAATTAGTCAGTCTCAAATATGGACCCGGCTAGGGCACAGCAAGATAAGTAAGTACTAGGTACTAAGTAATAATAACGCTCTATGAATAAAGTTTGGCTTTGTAAGCCAACTATAAAATCTTAAAGATTTTTTTAACAATCATTAGGTAAATGAAAAGTTAAATTAAATAGTAAACATTAGGTATCTTAAAAAATAAATAAATAAGTAAACTTGTTTTTATTTAGTAGATATTATTGTTCTAGTAATTCTTGCAAAGAATAAAAACTATGTTGTATCAGATATCTTTTAAATAAATTTTTAAACTTAAGTATTTTTGTGTTTTTTATGTCTTGGGGATTTTATTGTAGGTATATTCTTATAGCCATAGCATGCGGACCTGAATGGAAGATTTGGAGGATAGAAAAGGGAACATCTAGTTTATTTCGAGGTCTAAGATTTTGGGGTCGGGAGTATTGCTTAAAAGTATGTAAATTCTTTTTCACAAAGATACTAATTTCCAATATATTATATTCCAATCAGAGTCAAAATGTTTTCTTTTGTGAAATACGGTTTACAGCTTGTCAATGTATCAAGATTGTATATAATGCGTATGCATCTTTTTTGTAATATGAATAATTTATCAGCATCCGTGCTATTTCCCCAGAAGATCACACCATATTGCAACCATGCATGTGCATAATAGCAGTTTTTACGTCGGTAGATTTTTTAAGTTCGTATAGTGCGTAGGTGAATCTAGATAGTTTAATTGATGTTTGATTTATGTGCTCTTTCCAGTTTAGATGCGAATCAATATGTATGCCTAAAAGGGGATATGTTTCAACGTTTTCTATTGGAGTGGTTTGGTGTGTGTATTTAGTTCTAATGGTTTTTTTTGGTAAGGCCTGAATTGCATAAGTTTTGTTTTATTAAGATTGAACTGAAGATTATGATCATTTAGCCAGTTAACTATTTTTGTCAAGGTATTATCAATTTGAATGTTAACGTTGGAGTCTGAACTACAGGGGAAAACTACTGATATGTCGTCCGCAAATAGTGAACACGGAGATTCAAAAGCTTTTGGTAAATCATTTATGTATAAGAGGAATAATATGCAACCAAGAACACTACCTTGTGGTATTGCTTTTGTGACATTCGCTTTATTGGAAACTACTTTATTTATTCTTCCGGTTACATGATCATGGTGGTCGATTTTTACATATTGAGTTCTGTTTTTAAAATATGATACAAACCAGTTGTAGGCCGGACCTCTAACACCAATGTTATACAGTTTATTAAGAAGAATATTGAATAGGACTCTATCGTAGGCTTTACTCATATCAAGTAGTATTCCTACTGCGTACTTCTTATCATTAATGATATTCAAAATTTCGTTTATAATATTTATATACAGCGTATGACGGATCGTTTTTTTCTAAAGCCATTTTGGCAATCGTTAAATATATTATATTTTTCGCAATAACAGTACAGTCGGTTTGACATAGCACTTTCTATTATTTTAGTAAAAGTAGGTAACAATGCTATTGGACGATAATTATTAATATCTTTATGATCCCCTTTTTACATAGTACCCAAATTCTCCGAAAAACTTCATCATCATCATCAGCCTATGTTAGTCAATTGCTGAACATAGGCCACCCCTAATGAGCTCCATAGCGCCCTGTCTTCGCTTGCGGCCTCCAGCATCTGTCCGCAGTCTTTCGCAGGTCGTCATCCCACCTTGCCGGAGGGCGTCCACACTACGTTTGCCGAGTAGTGGTCTCCACTCAAGAACACGTTTCCCCCAGCAGTTATCGGTTCTTCGCGAGATATGGCCGGCCCACTGCCACTTCAGCTGGCTAATTCTTAGAGCTATGTCGATAACTTTGGTTCTCTGTCGGATGTTTTCGTTACCTAAAAACCTACCATTGATATAATTGTCGAATGAACGAGTATCCAACGACGAAATCAATCTTCGGCAGGTACCTATTCGCGATTTTCAGAATACCTATTATGGCTTTGAACAATTTAGCAACCCAACGCACGCACGAATTATTTTAACAGGTTGTAGCGTATTAACGAATAGATAAATGGCCAGAAGTGGCACCGTTGTTGTTATATGCTACGTTGTTGTCGATGACTTATATTGAAGTATTTTACTACTGTCCAATAGATGGCAGGCTTTGGTTCATGTGTTGTTGACTGACTTGGCGGACAACGAACTCAAACCCTACTGTGACATTACAACTGTGAAAGTCAACAGGTCTGCCGAAAATGTTGTACTTTTTTTGTACACACATTATCGTATCGTGTACTTGGGTCAATGTTTAATTAAAGGTTTTCGTAGAAAACAGAATTCTGAAAATATTCGTTACCTAGGTTGGTACTGCTTTTCTGCCAATAACAGCAGCATACGAGTCATCGTCAATAAATTCAAGCAAGCGCTTTAGCTGCAATAAGCGCCATCTAGCGACAAAAGTGGCAATCGTAATGCTTAAACTTTCGTACCTACTCTTCTGTACTCTATCTGTACATGATCTGTACTGTACGTTTTGCAGGAGAATTAGATACCGTAATGTACCAGATGATTGGCATAGTTCATAATTCATATCTCGCTATGGTTTCGTCCAATTCAGCGGACCTGCCAGCTTGACTTCAAGATAGCAGCCACAGTGAAAGACCTAAATATTTCCTAAAGAACTGGAGTAGGGGATGCACTAGTTAGGCATTATTTATTGGCATACTTGAAACCACAAACTACCGTGGCGGGGCTGCTAACTTGACGGAAACCAAATCACACTAATATTATAAATGCGAAAGTTTGGATGAATTGAATGTATAGATGGATGGATGTTTGTTACCTCTTCACGCCAAAACTACTGAACGGATCGGGCTGAAATTTTGCATACAGGTAATTGTAATCCTGGAATCAAACATAGGCTACTTTTATCCCATAAATCAGTTCCCATGGGATAGAAATCACCTTTAAACGTTTCCATAGAAACAACGCGTGCGAAGCCGCGGGTATAAACTAGTAATATATATTTTATTTGAAACTCGTACTCAGAGATTTTATAGCACTGCTTTATTTATTTTCATTACTGCCATCTATTCCATACCAATTGAAGGTTGTTACTTGTGGCTTTACTTTTGCCACTCGTCGCTAGATCGCGTAACAAAGCTTAATTGAAAATCCATTCTTTTGTATCTGTGGGTATTTCGCATCTTTGTTTCTGTGGTTCGTACTTGGTACACTCACGGAATTAAAAATGGTACTAGGCTTGTTCTTGCTCGGTCAGTAATAGTAAATAGTAATAGATAATAGCCCGGCCGGCGGCGGCGGCGGTGCGGCGGCGGCGGCGCGGCGGTCACACGCTCCGTCTTGCTGGCGCAGTCCAATCACCGGATAATGGACGAACGAAAAGTGGCAAACCAGACACAATGCTGCCCCGTGATGCTGCCATAAAAGCCGCCACACACAGACGCCGTGTGGCCGGGCCGCCGGAAGCGAAGGCGGGCGAGTTGTATCATTATTCATTATGAATTTATATGAAAGACTACACACACCGCGGGCGGTGGCTAAACGGTGCACGGCCGGCCGTGGTGGGTCGGCTTCAAAAACCGAATCCAAACCAGATATGACATTGTTTATACCACAGATTTTAAGACATTTTGATACTTGTACGAGATTATGTTCTGAAAGTACGAGGTTTTTGGCCTCCTTGGTACGAGAAAAAGTTTGGACAACTGGCAACCAGATATATTATTTGTTCTGTGCTGGCAGCCCCGCAACTTTGGCAGAAAAGAAAAAAAACTTACAGTTCAATGTTTTTCGTTCAACGAAATAGACGTGCCGCATCTTTTACCCGAATTGTTTTCGAAATAGCGGCAACGTTTTGCAAATTAAAATACATTGTGTTAATATAACTAAAAAATCATAAAAAACAGCTTATTTAAAATGTATTGTAACTCTAGCGACAGGTTTTAGTACCTACAAAACACTATTTCTGGGTTGATTTCGTGTTCTTCATTATTCAATAAATAAAAAATAATTATGACCATTACAATGACAAAAAAAGTGAGTGCGTGTGATGCTGAAACTGTTCAATTTATGTCTATTGAAAAAGTGAGTATTTACCTACATTTACGTGTCTAAAGCGTTTGAAAGTACTTTATGTAAGTAGGTACGGTACACAGTCACCGACAACGATTTTTATAACATGCACCTGCCGAAAATTGGGTTACTGAGCTTCCGCCCGCGGTCTCGCACGCATTTTTTGGCCTAAACAGTAGCCGCAGCTTGAAATGTTATTCGGTGTAGACCAAAGTAGGTAGGTGCTTCTAGAACTACATTATCTACCTGTAGGTTTTTTTTTTTTTTTTAATCTTTATTTAGAGAGCTTAATCACACTGCGATTATGTCGCTCTTACTAATTAACAAAAAAGAATAACAAATACTTATAGGACACTTAAAAAAAAACTAAACAGATTAAAGTAACATCTACTAAACTATATAATAAATAAGAACATTATGGCCAGCTCCGATCGGTCTGATCGGAGCTGAACTTAATGTTGTACAATTTCACTAGATTTTTAACTTCTTCCGAATCGGGGTTTGATAGGGCTATGTTACAATCAGAAAATTCTTTTAAGAAATATTTACACTTCTCTGTCCGGAAGGTGTCATTCTGGACACACTCCATGAGAACATGCAATACGTCCTCCAATACACCGCACAAATCGCAGTTAGGAGAAGGAACTTTTCCCATAAGGAATGCGAATTTCTTCGATGGAATGTGTCCAGTACGAAGCCTCAAAATCACAACTATATCTTTTCTAGACATCTCATTATTATTAAGCCATGGAATTCGAAGAGGTTGTGGCTGGACAGTTTTGTACCAAATCCCTATTTCTTTCGAGCGTACATCAAAATACTCTTTCCACAAATTATAACACTGTCTCCTTATTAAATATATACAATCAGTATAAAATGGAAGTATGTGATAGTCTATCCCCTCGCTGGTAGCCTGTCTAGCCAATAGATCAACACGCTCGTTACCTGTAGGTAGATTTTGAATAAATAGGTATAAGTCTTTAATCAAAATTTCAACCGAATTCATTAGTAGTTTTGGCAGTAAGAGGCTATCTAAACATCCATCCAAACCTTCGCGTTTAGTGTGATATTACAACAGTTATTATTATGATGTGGCAGTACGATATTAAATTTTCAATGTTCATGTTTTTTTACCATTCACCTAATATTAGGTACCTATTGAACTTCTGGTCCTGTTTGGAATTGCAAAAAACAATTCAAAACAAATTGATCAAGAAAGAGCTCACGGTTTCCCTACAATATACAAGAATTCTGTCTGAATTGCTGATTTACTTACATCCAAGGAGGCAGTTCTCATAAATTACTAACATAAACTAGGTAATTGGTTAGTTTGTATAAATTTCTCCTACTAATCAGCACTTCCACACCTGAATATGCCAACCAAAACAAGGGGGTTTTTGCCATTAATCACCAAGCTTGGCTTAAACCATGTTAAAACAAAACCTAAAAAACTAATACTTAGTAGTTTCATTTATCTATGCATAAACTTATCCTATCATCATAAAAAAAATATCTCAGGTGGAAAATGAAGAACCCGAAAACTACAACTCGAGCAAGCTCCTCAGACGAGGAAAGAAGCTGGAAGACAACAATAACCTGAGTAAAGAAGATGAAGAGTATATAAACTACCGGAAACTGTTGAAATATGAACAGGCTCCGGCGTATCTGCAGCACAATCCATTCATCAGGGATGGTTACAGGAAACTGCTGCCTACACGACTATGCTGGGAGAGGTATGTCTATATTTAGTTAATCTTTTAGATTTCTGTATTATCCACTTGACTAGGTACTGCACATGTTTACTCTAAATAAGTTGCATCCTGAATACTAGCATGCTCTTACCATTAGACGAGCAAGGAAAAACATAATTTGACTAAAAACCAACTTCAAACTCTTTAATATTTACATTGTTTTTTAAGTTACGTGGGCCAAAAATACTAATCCGTCGGGAAAGTAAATCTTTTAGATTTCTGTATTATCCACTTGACTAGGTACTGCATATGTTTACTCTAAATAAGTTGCATCCTGAATACTAGCATGCTCTTACCATTAGACGAGCAAGGAAAAAAATAATTCGTCTAAAAACCAACTTCAAATTCTTTAATATTTACATTGTTTTTTAAGTTATGTAGGACAAAAAATACTAATCCCTCTGGAATATAATTTTAGTAAGTCTTAAATTGAAAAAAATAAATAAAACATTCTGCCAGCTGATCACAACTTTAGAATCCTAGACAGGAAAGCTGTCATAGATAGCTATGAGAATTAGCCAATAAGGCGCTTATCAGGGGAGGCCAATGTCCAGCAGTGGACTGGTAAAAGCATTAATGTGATGTATATGTGAAGAGTGGGCAGGTACAGAAAATAAATACAATAAATAGGTAGGTAAGGTACCTATGGATATGTAGCAATTTGTGAAAAAATACGACGACTGACACCAACGACGTAACTTTTGTTATAAACCTCAGAATGAACATTTGTGAACAAGCTAGAAAAGGACCAAAAGCTGATATGGGACCCCAATCCTTTCGCTAATGTTCCGAAAAAAGCCTTCTTAGGTACATATTTGTAGAGTTGGTGACTCCGACCCGAGAGTCGTAGTTAGTTGGGTAAAGTCTTCTAGGTAGCAGGCACCTACAAACAGGTACTTCACCTGCTACTTTCACGATCTCGGTCAGTGGTACAGAGTGGTCGAAAGTCTGACTGCGACGCAGGCAGGATGCTGCGGGTTCGATTCCCGCCGCGGGACAAATGTTTGTATGATATGTGCTGGTATTTGTTCTGTTTCACGCGTGTCTATATTTTATTCTGTGTCTAAATGTGTCATTCATCTGATATAAGACACGACAAGAGATCCATAACAAGAGCTCTGCTTGCGTTGGGGCCAGATGATGCTATGGGAAAATGTCTGGTACCTTACAAATACAAATATTCTTTATTGCACCAAGAAATCAAAAATCACAAAACAAAAAAAAAACAAATACAGATAATGTACAATGGGCGGCCTTATCGCTAAAAGCGATCTCTTCCAGGCAACCTAAGGATGGATAAGAAGTGTTCGAAAAAGTATATACGGTGGCGTGAAGAAATAATGTTTAGGAAGAAATAAATAGACTAAGCTATATAAATATATATGATTAAAACATAAATATACTATACTAGACGATCGCCTCGCGGTTTCACCCGCTTAGTTCCCGTTCCCGTGGGAATTCCGGGATAAAATATAGCCTATGTCACTCCCTGAAAAGTAAGCTTCCTAACGGCGAAATAATTTTTCAACTCGGTCCAGTAGTTTCGGAGCCTATTCAATACAAACAAACAAACAATCAAATCTTTCCTCTTTATAATATTAGTATAGATTAGTATAGTTAAATTACAGAACATAAATAAATATAGTACATAATATAAAATTGCTTTTGATGTTTACAGTTTGATGTTAAGCTGAGGAAATGTTCATAGACCATAATCTATATAATATAAAAATGAAACCCGTTTTCCTTGGTCACGGCATCACGCGTGAACGGCTGGACCGATTTCGCTAATTCTTTCTTTGTTGTGTTTGTTATTGTCAGGAGAAGGGTTGATGAAAGAAAAAATTAAGAAAGTTGGAAACATAAATTTCCACGGGGGCGAAGCCGCGGGGCGCAGCTAGTTTTTGAATACAGGGAGAGACTTAGCATGTCTAATAGGAGTGGGTAAGGCATTCCTTACCTACCTACTGGCTTATGACATAAACCAAGTCTTCGCTCATTAAAACTGCGGTTTGCTACAACGCACATTATGGTCTTCCTACGTTGCCGTGGAAATCAGACTGTGACTGTATAATACGGTTTCATGTATTGCTGCAAAATATCATTATTTACTAAGGCATGCCTCATAATAATTGGAGTGTTGGATTTCTACACATCTTCTTAGTAAGTACCTAGGTTATTGCTATAACACTAAATTTATTCAATAACCGAAAACAGTCTTCTTTTTATTAGGTGTAAGACACCTTAAGCAACCGTTTGGTGAAATATCTCGTCCTAATACGGCGGATTATCGAGTAAAAAAAATAAAAACATAAAATGAAAAAAAATCATAATATGATTTCGTAACGGTTGAACTTAGGTATTCTCCTATTGCACTAAAATGTGCGCCGTCAATGGTTTTATCTACCATTATTATCGATTTGATTATTGTTTTTAGATTTTAGAAGTTTTAGAGTTAAGTAAGTATTTATCTGGTAAAAAAATAATAATATTCAAAAATTAATTTCTCAGTAACTCTGATTAATAGACACGCGGGCGTTTTACTCTCGCAATTGAATTGATTCAAACTGTAGGAATCTGCATTAAAAAAGGGATGTCACCAAATCGGCTCTCTTATAACAAAGTGAGCATGCAATAATCAGAAAATTTATAAATCGGACTACCGTACTGGTATTTACCTAGGTATTAATAAATTAGTACATTTTTATGCCCTCTTTTTTCGCATTATTATTAACCGTTGACGTTGCGCTATTGATTTGAGTAGTACTCTGAAAATCGAAGTGTCTGATTCGTTTTCGTTCAAAACCTACGCTTATGTCACTTCACATAAGATTTTGCGCACTTTGCTCGAACACGAATCATCGTTTTATGGGCCCTGAATGCTACAATACTTCTTTCCCTAACGCTGTGACTCGGTTATTGCAACACAATGCACAGGCCTTGGCTGTACCTATTTAATTTACAAGTGGCAAGTGTGAACTACTGCCCTGCGACCTCTATTAAGGTCATCAAACCGGAATTAATAAACCAACCGAAATTCACTAACAACGGAAATAAGCATTGAGAAAAATAAACAAACAAAAACAAATCTTAGTTAAGTTAGGTACAGTTTCAATTCAATTCAACTCTGCAGTTTTATGAAGAGATTATACTGTGGCAAAGCAACTTGTGGTAAACAGACAATTTAGATAGAAAATACTTTATTAAACCACACAAAGACAGGATACAATATAGAAAAAAGCTTAGAATAGAGGAAGTATAAAGGGCGGCCTTATCGCTAAGAGCGATCTCTTCCAGGCAACCTTGGGATAGACTGGACATGAGAAGAACAATTTTTTTAAGATACTTCTTAATTCATTTACTTATTTTGGGAAACATGGGCTGCATGCAGTACAGGTCGACATATTAATATAGTACATAATAGCCAGCTTATCAGCATGAGCAAATAAAGTTTATTGGTAAGATAATCTAAATAATAAAAATGTCCTCCTAGCCAAATTTCGACCACGACGGCCAGTCTCATCGGAGACTAGCCAGATGCACAGGACATAATGCACAGTGCACTATAATGCACAAGTGTGTGCGCAATCACAGGGGCACTCTATTCCCACACTCTCATAATCTGATGGGACGGCAGAACGACACGACCGGAGAGAGGTCAAGCGCAGGACCAACGGCTTTACGTGCTTTCCGAGGCACAGAATCTAAATAGAAAAATATTAAATGTCAATAGGTAGTAAAGTGTACCTTACCTACATTTAATAACGAATTATGATAATTTGTCACTAATGCGTGAGTTTGTATTACACATTAGTTAAAAATTATAACGTAAAGGAAAAAATATACCTCAAAAATGTTTAATTGTTATTGTAAACAGACATCTAGTCATTTACATATATCTAAATTGGCGTAACGCTAGGCCACATTCTGAGCTCATTCTTGTTCACCAAACTTTGCATAATTTAACTAATCGGTGATGTATGACTAATTTTACTAACCATGGTCTGCGCTTTCGAATTTGCACTTCACAAGATAAATATACCCACTTATTGTAAACTAGCTTCTTCCCCGGCTTCGCACGCGTTTGTCTGCGATATAAAGTATCCTATGTCCTTCCCGGGATAAACTCTGTTCCCTTGCCAAATTTCATTGGGATCCTTTTAGCCGTTTATGAGGCAAAAGGTAACAGATAAACACGCAGACATAATTACTTTAGTTTTTAATTTGCTTCATCATCATCATCATCATCATCATATCAGCCCTTGTCGACCCACTGCTGGGCATAGGCCTCTCTATGTTTATGCCATTCACCTCGATCTTGTGCTTATCTGGGCCAGGTGTAGCCTACGGTTTTGCGTAATGTCATCGACCCATCGCGCCGGTGGACTCCTACAACAGTCTCTTGGCCACCACTCAGTCAGTGTTTTAGTCCACCTGTCGTCACTTCGTCTGGCCAAGTGTCCTGCCCAACTCCATTTGAGCCCCATCATCCGCTCACTAACGTCTTGAATTTGAGTCCGTTTGCGAATTTCAGTTTTAGGAACTCGATCTAGCAATGTGATGCCGAGCATGGCTTATATATAATGTTGCTTATAGTGTGAAAATTTGTATGGGCCCTCCCATATTATGTAAAATATAATAATGTATTTGTTTCAGCGTGTTTTGGTGGACGAATGAGACTATGAACATCTGGACACATATTTTTGGTTTCTGCTTATTGTTTATATTGACAATAAACGATCTAGCCATTATAAATATTCACGCAACGGTACCGGACAAAATCGTTGCTGGGCTGCTCTTCTCTTGTTTTTTGGTAAGTTTATTGGACTACGATATATTTATCAGACCTTTTCATTACGGATGTAAGCGGGTTAACTATGAACCTGGTGTTCTTCCAACACAGATAAGCTCCGCAGTTAGTTAACCCCATTACAATCCGCAATGAATACGTCAAACTACGATACTATTACTCTGACACTGGAGAATAAATAGGCGAAACTCCTCCCACTCGCAGGCACATGCGCGGAAATGGCGACGGAAAATGCCTGATCAGGCCTTACAACAGTAGAGGGATAGTAAAATCATTTTATTGAAAGGTTTTTAATATTACAGTTGCACTGAATAATGGTAGAAGATCTCATAAGTGGTATATTACTAGATATTCTCTGGTAGCCCTCAACAGATAAGTCCACGGCTGAACAACCCCCCCCCCCCCCCCTAATAAGGGGGGTTTTGCTATAATCACTGTAGTATAGTTAACTTATTGTAAGTAGAATCAGTGGGTAGAATCTAACCTACCCACAATGTGATTCATGAATCAGTGTTTATTCAGCAAGCCTTGTTTTATACATGGTGCAGCGGTGGGATTTGTTGCCTTGTTTTATTACAATCACAGCTGGCAGGGCAGATTAGTGATCGCAGTGAAGGTGTTAAAAGCACACAAAAGGAAGCTGCCCTTCCTCTTTTCAGGACTGGAGTCACAGACTGCCTAGGCTGTGTCTAGGCTGCAGGAAGAATCCTAGAAGTTTCTTCCAGTGAAGTAGTTTTTATATCTAATATCCCTACCTCGATTTAAATTTACTCAATGTATGTCTTTTATTATTAATTTTTCATTTGACTTTTTTCCTTGACTGTTTATTTAATATTATTTGTTAACTTGTGTAACTAATTATGTACTTACCTACACCTTTTTTGACATGTATATTATCTTATACCAATAAATTAATCTGAATTTGAATCTGAATGCAGCCTAGACACAGGCTACTGTCACAGACTGTGTAACATGTAGTACTGGCCAGAGAGGAGGCCAGACGGAAAACGGGAAATTGAAGAGTCTCATAGAGGTACTCTATGAGACAACCGAAACAAAGCAACAACCCGTCCACGCCTACAGAAAAGCTAAAACGAAGCTGTCAATCGCTAAAACTCCTGCTCCGGTGCTTCAAGGAGCTGGGTTGGTTAGGGCCTGGTTAGGCAGGGGGACAATGCACAAATACACTCCCATGCGAGATGTCAGTGCAGTTCCCAGTTCCCCCCACTTAGAATTATAATTAGGGGTAAATTTTTTCGCCTCCTCGCGACTGTCACAGACTGTTGTCTTAGGTAGTAGTCAAAACCTGAAATCAAGTTTCAACTGTAAAATAAAAAAATAACACTTAGCTGTCTGTTGTGATGTTGTGAGTACTTATAACGTAAAATTAATATAATTAACGTAACAAAGCAAACTCTCTGTAGTTTGAATAACTGCTACTATAATTCAGATAGTCAATAGCAAGTTAGCGTCTTGGGGACGCGTCCGACTGGTGTTGATATGGATCAGTTGAGCTATCTGTAGACTGTTTGCAACAGTCGGCAGTTAGCTCAATTGTTTCAATTGTAAATACTAGTAAGTATAATTTTCATAGCAAGTTCATTATAATTTTATCATATTGAATAGGTAACAAAACCGGTTTGTGAAACGAAACAGTTCATTTTACTCTCCGATGGACCATCTACTAAACCTTTTTAACCGATTTCGGAAAGGAGGAGGAGTTCTAGGTTCGGCGTACATACGTACCTATGTTTTTTATGCATGTTCGTCGGTTTCGTTGGTTTATGAAGCGACTGTGAAAATTTACAGAGAACTAGCTTCTGGCCGCGGCTTCGCACGCGTTTCTATAGAAACGATCAATGGTAATTTCCCATGGGAAATGATTTATGGGATAAAAAGTAGATTATGTTTGATTCCAGGCTTAGAGCTACACCGGTGCAAAATTTCAGCTAATCTATTCAGTACATTTGGCGTGAATACGTAACAAACATCCATTCATCTATCCATCCATCCATCCAAACTTTCGCATTTATAATATTAGTGTGATTAGATGTTGGATTGGAAGTAATCGTGAAATTGAAAAGTACTTACCTATAAGTAATTTAAATTGTAACAAACATCCATCCAAACTTTCGCATTTAGAATACTAGTTTATGCCCGCGGCTTCATACGCGTTGTTTCTATGGAAACGTTTAAAGGTAATTTCTATCCCATGGGAACTGACTTATGGGATAAAAAGTAGCCTATGTTTGATTCCAAAAATAGAATTACCAGTATGCACAATTTCAGCCCGATCTGTTCATTAGTTTTGGCGTGAAGAGGTAACAAACATCCATCCATCCATCTATTTATCCATCCATCTATCCATACAAATTTCCGCATTTATAATATTAGTGTGATGTGATGTGATTAGTGTGATAATGTGAAGATCCTGAGGTGGTCCCGTCCCATTTTATTCGCGAGGGATTAATATTTATGCCGCAAAACTTAAAAACGGTGAAAAATTTAAGGATTTGAAGACATTTTTAGTTTTTTCAAAACAATCAAATTATAACATACATATCGTATCGATAACAAAACCGGTTTCTTAAACGAGACAGGAGATTTTACTTTCCGTTTAATTCCAGTTATAAAACCTTTTTCTCAGATGAAAACGGAGGTATAATTTATTTTAATAAGTCCGTATTTGCAGCATCATTATTACTGAAATTTCTTCGTATTTGACTGCATTATCTTTCCCTCACGTTTTGTACAAACTCAAATATCACAACATGGCGAACGTAAGGCATCTTCATTACGAAACTTATCTCGGTAAACTACACACCATTGGATTGGCCGTCTCGAAAGTTAGCCACAGAAAACTGAAGAGTTATTATGAAGAGACCTGCTTTTTACTGACAGTGAAAGTCTGTAGGTACGAAATTACAAAAAATAAACGGTCGACAGTTTTGTTTGAAGGTTGATGATGGAGATTTTAACCATGGACCGAAAAATGTTTGTACATATTATATGCTCACTCAAGGCAAAGTCTGGGCAATCTAACTTTAGTGTGTCTAACCTAACCTAACATGGCAATTAGGTTTCTAACCTTAACCTATGGTAATTTGGTGAGCTTAAACCACAACACAATTTAGAAGTATAATAATCATCATCATCAGCCCGCTCAACCCACTGCTGGGTATACCTACGCCTCCTCTTTTACACGCCGCCATAAATAATGCTGGTCAATCCACACAGCATCATGTAGCCCAAAGCTAAGCAGAACTTGTGTTATGGATACTAGATAACTGGTAAACTAATAATTTTATCTTCTTTAACAGAAATCGTTTAGCTTTCTAAAAATCTAATGCGGTTCCTCTGCTGAGTCGCGTATCGTATTCACATAAATTGTGGGCTAATTGACCGATCAATAGACGCATGGAATATCATACAATATGCATAGGCGATAAGCAGAGACATTCGATCAAAGAAAAAATATAATCTAAAGAATAAACGGCTCAGAACATGAAAAACTACTGACAAAGAAAATGTCTTGTGAATTAATTTTAGAGTAAAAATGCAAAAAATTCAGTTTTTTAAAGAATTTATTGTGAAACTAGCTTCTGCCCGCGGCTTCGCACGCGTTGTTTCTATGGAAACGTTGTGAGGTTATTTCTATCCCATGGGAACTGATTTATGGGATAAAAAGTCTCATATGTTTCATTCCAGGGTTAGAATTACCTGTATACAAAATTTCAGCCTGATCCGTTCAGTAGTTTTGGCATGAAGAGGTAACAAACATCCATCCATCTATCCATCCATCCATCCAAACTTTCGCATTTATAATATTAGTGTGATTGATGATAACTATGGTATGAGGTCAAAGGTTATTTCGCACGAATCATAAAACATCGATGTTTTACATTTAATTATTCGTTGATATGTAAATGATCTAGAAATCGGTAGGTAAGTATAAATAAATACCTACTCTGTTAATTCGGTTTTGCACGTCAATGAGATATTTATTCATATGACTTGCCACGTAGTAAATGTCCTCTCTTTCTTCCGTGTAAACATTTTAAACGACACATATTATAAATTTAAAATCCGGCGATGAAGGATGAATTCAAGTGCATATTTGTAAATTCAAAGGACTTCCTACTACGGTTTTATGTTACTAGCTTCTGCCCGTGGCTTCGTACGCATTTTTACCAGAAAAGAGGAGCTTATAACTTCAACGCAAAATGGCAGCCATAGATACAGTACCAGTGGTACATACTTTCGGATTTATCACATAAGTTTAAACTTAGTAAATTATGTGGGCTGACCTTCAATTGAACAAAATGGACAACCGGTCGATTACGAAGATATTTATAGTTCAAAGCTAACTGTAAGAACTTTCGTTTACTACGACTTTTGCGGCATTAGCAGCCTTGTATGGATGTGAACTTACAGCAAATTCTGCATGACTCTCTGAAATCTCAGGAGTAACTCACGGATCACAATCGCGGCGCAGAAACAGACTGCATTGCGTCTTTTTTGAGGCTAAACGTCGCAGTAGCCGATGATTAGCCAAAGTCGATAACTTCGATCTGGTCAAACAATACGAACAACTTAGATAGAAAACTTGCCAAGATACCAATTAAATACGAAAGTATACACGTAATAAATTAAGGCTAGGAACTTCTATGGAACTTGGCACAGTTCTATGTTCTTCTTTATCGGTGAAGCCATATCACATATCGAACTTATCGGAAATAACATAACTGGTCTGATTTTCACATTTATGTTATTAGTGGGATTTACTATGCAGGACCACTCCTAGCGTATTAAACGAAGTATATACCTAACCCTCTTGGGGGTTGTAATCTGCATCGAATCAAACAGAGCAAAATCGCAGAACATGCATGGAGTCCATTTGATGCATATTGGAACCGCTGATCACTCCACTTCGTTCGTTTCTTCTTTGAATACACCTTGCAGATAGATAGTGCGAGTAGAAGATAATGCATCCGTCTGAAAGAAAGAAAATATTTTAATTTACGAAAACCTTAGATCTACTTCTTATCACGATAACTAAAGACACTAATTAATCCTAGGACATTTACTTGATTTTGTGCGTAGCAAGGGCAAACATGGCCTCCACTCAGCTTTAGGTATGTTGGACAAACTCTGGTCTGGTGTGTCCACCCAGCGCTGGTTTACAAAGTGACATATCTTGGCTAATCATCCCCTTCTTGTCTTATACTCTTGCTAGCTTCTGCCCGCTTCACACACGTTTTTGAGCGTCACAATAAAAATAAATAAATGTGTTCGGCTAAACATCTTCACAACAACGGCACAAACTATATAAATAAAATAAATAAATAAATAACGTTGAACAATTTATTTATTTATTTCATTTATATAGTTTGTGCCTAGGTATGTAATTTTATAGCCTATGTAATTTTTATATAATATTTATTTGAGGGAAAGAAACCCAAAGGTGGTTTGGTTTTCACGGACAAGTAGTGGAATAGAGTACAACGAAAAAGATTATGAACATGATGTGACTAGCCTACATGCATATGCCCAAATTACATGGTACAACATAGTTAATTAAGTATAGCAAATTTTTTTTTACTAAACATTTATCATCAACATTATCATCATTGGCTTTTTTGTGCCAATGATGATAATGTTCTGAAGTGAATGAGAATGTTCTGAACTCTCCGTTATTAGTGTTAGATTCTTATATCTATTAAAAGTGTACTGCTTGTTCCAGATCTGCCTAGCTCTCTCGTCGCTGTACCACACGTTCTCCTGCCATTCAGAATGTACCTACAACACGTTTCTGATGTACGATCTCTTTGGGATCGCCTTGTCGCTGCTCGCTATCTACACGTCGGGCGTATACTACGCTTTCTGGTGTCATTATGTAAGTGATTATAATCTCTGTTGGACATTTTAGCTTGGTTAGCTTTGATGAGAATCTCACAGAACCGAATAAGTAGGCTCGCAATAAGAGGAGGCCTGTCTTTGTCTACATGCCAAAGTCATTTACAACGGGATGATGATGATTTGAGTTTTTAGCTTTCCAATATTTCGGCATAGTTTCAAGCGCTATGATCACAAAAAGTTAAAAGTTTTAACCTGTTTATATGTATAATTATGTCGTGGCCATATCTTAGAATTGATCACTTCATGATGTAACCGACCATTTCATGAAATGGTTGTATTTCATGATATGGCCAGCTAGAACTGACTACATCGTTTAAGCATCAACGTTTAATGATATTTCAATCAACGTTTGGCCATATCATTAATGTAGGGTTTCCTGGACATCAAAGGTTTAATAAAAATTTACACACAGTGTCAATGTGTACAGTGTCAATAACGGGCTGAAATACTCATAATAATGATAATGACAGTTTGTTTAGCAATTGGGATTTCGATTTTCTCCAGTCCGCGAATAGCTTACCACCTAAAACTTATAATTTATTAGATGTTGGATTGGAAGTAATCGTGAAATTGAAAAGAATAATTAATCTAAATTTTGGCAAATACTAAAAGCGGCTGTTTCGATAAAAAAATACGATAAAGGAAACGTTTTTAAGAGTCCTCGCTACAAGTATGAGTGGGAGTGGAGTACCTATTCACTTGAGCGAATTTGTCCGAATTTCAACTTTCTTTTACTGCAGAAAGTTCAATAAGAAACTCAATACGTAATCAATAAAATTTGGTGCAAAAATTTACCACCATAAACACAAGAATTTCAATGACGCAAACTCTAACGATAAATAACACGCGATACGATGTTTTACCTTGCAAATAACAGTTACTTGTTGGGCCTATTATTTTGATCTGAACCGTTAGACCGTTAGGTACAAAGGTTGGTCTTGTTTGGACATGAGACGCGAAATGTCTTACATTTTTTGATCTTAATCATAAGAATAGGGAGTTAGGGCTTCTAAGCAATTTTTACAATCGATATGATTGATTAGTAGGTACCTACTGGAATCCATTTATTATATTTTTCAAGTACTTGCTAAAATTCTAAAAAAATCGGACACTGCAATAACTAAGTAATAAATTTATAAACAATGAAACGCAATATTATTAACAGTACAGAGGATAGTTATATAAAAATATAGAACAAAAGACAATTATTAATTGCAACAATCGAGTTAATTCCATCATTATGAGTGGGATGCGCAATTTAATACTCAAAGATTTTCTACGTTGTTAGTTAGTACAAACCGTTTTACTTAATATATTTTTTCTTATTTTATTGCGCAAATCCGTCAAAAACTGCGGCAAAATTAGCAAAATTTGAATAGTACGCACTATTATAAATACAATGAAATAACACTGCCTACAGCCATTATAAGATTCTGTATGTCATTACTTTGCTTTCTCTTCTCTTGCTTGTGCGTTGAATGAACCCCATTGTGAGTGGACACTGACTTAAGCTTCTATTGATAGATAAAATCCATCATACAATCTTACGCACCTACTGTAGGTCATATGTGCCTTTAAGGAAATGGGATCGGTTTTGCGAGACAAGGACGAGCAAACGTCGCGCGGGTAAGGAAAGAAAGGAAGGCGAGAGCCGCGCAATGGCCAGCTCGCGCGCAATTTCACTGGTCGTTTTGAATAAATTTGTTTTTCGCTCTAAAATAATACTGTTTCGCGATAAAATAAAACCATTATCGTCTAAAGTATTTATTTGGAAACGCTTGATTATTGAAATATGAAGAATAACTAGCAAAGGAAACTGCTTTTTCCGTAGAAGTATTTGTGCAAAAATGAAACATTGCGTTTTTTTTGTATCGAGTCAAGTTTTGTCAATCGTGTTTCGACTTCCATAACTTACTAACTAGAATCCTAAAATTTTGATGCTTATCAAAAAACTATAGTTATGTTTCATTGCCTTAAAATTGATTTTCCGTTCAGTCAAAACGTGGGTTTTGGGACACACCTTAATGTTGGCAACTTTTATGTTTTGCTGAACGAATTAAGTGTGAAAGATGATAACGAGGCTCGTACTTGGCCATCTGCCTTCAGAGAAGAACAATATCTATTTTTTTGAAATTCTCCAAATTAGTTAGGGCATGTACAGTCGGCTGCAAAAATATGTATACACCCAAGTTTTCAATTTGATTAAATAGTAAGTGTATAGTAATTGTGATAATTTATGCACCGCATTCTGACGAAGTACGATGACTACTTTGTACGAAAAACGTGTGCATGTCCTTTTATTTGAAAAGTTCCGAATAAAAAAAAAGTTAAACCTTGGAAGTGTATACATGTTTGTGCAGCTGACTGTACCTACGTAACATTAATAACTTGGTTTCCTAGGTTTTTCTGAAACCTATCCCAGGCATCAGTTCTCTCACAATACAGGTCATAGTCGATAGTATAATAATGAAATGACACAGGTAGACGTTGTTTTTTTACTAGACAAGAAGCTTACATTATATACCTATTTAGGTTCTTATACTGAGGTACTAAGTTTCCTTTAAGGCGAATAGTAGGGGTGATAGTGGCGTCACTACATATTTAATTTTATAATTACGTTACACAAAGGAATTATCAAAAAATCGGACCGCGCGTAGACGATATCTATCATAAGCTTTTTTAAATGTATCTTTAATAGTTTTGTACTGCATTATTTAGGCAGATACTTGTTTCAAGAGTTTAGTTCCTATTGGTGGCCACCAAGCTCTCCAAACAAGGTTTTTGATTGAATAACACAAAACAAAACTATTACAGATACATAAAATAAAAGCTTGTGATAGGTATCGTCTACCATCGGTCCGATTTTTTGATAATTCCTTTGTATAACTTAATGATTAAATTAAATATGTAGTGGCGCCACTATCACCCCTACTATTCGCCTTAAGTTATATAAGCACCTATTGTGAGAAACGAATAAATGCTTATTATTAATAAAGGTATGCGTAAATCACAGAAATCTGAATAACAAGGCACTAGAAATCGTAAGCGCGCGTGACCTTGTCGCCGCTCAGGTGACTCTCACGCCACCAGTGCGTTCGTTGCTGTTCAGTTGCTCTCGAAACGTGCGTGTGTAAAAATGGTGTGTTGCAGCATTTCCCATTGCGGAAATTCTTCCACAAGTTGTAATTATATTAATAAAGGAATAACTTTTCATCGGTAAGTATTGTTTTTTCTAAATAATGCCGTTTTTCCTTAAAATTATAGAATCTTTAAAAGTAATACGAACGTCACAGTCGACCGTTCTTATTATCACGTTTAACTATACATTGCCTCTTATTTTTGTCAACATCGGGCAGGTACCTCATTACAAAAAGCAATGTACTGCACAGTGAACGATAACGTTGCGCGCTCGATTTCCTATCGTGGTACGGCCGCAGAACTCGGTCGCGAGCTAGTGTTGTGACACGGTAATATTATCCTTAATATTACCTTGGTTGTGATTTGTAAAACAACTTTGCATAATTTAACATAGTATTTTAGGAATACGATGTTATATTAAAATTGTTTATTTATGATTTATTATCATAATAACTAACTATCTATAAAGCTCGATTACCACTGACTGACTGACTGACATAATTGTTCTCCTTGATGGTGGAGGGGGAGGTATGTTTTTTTTGCAGAATCATGTAGGGGGTGTCCGGGGGACCTAGGAAAAATTCCGACTTTTTGAGATTTGCCCCCCGGAACCACCGCCCCCCAGGGGGACGCCAAGCAGAGTCACACTGATGAAAAAATTTTAGGGGGTTGTATAGAGGGGGTCATATGATTTCGATTCCAAAAAAAATTTTACGAGTCGATTTTAAGCAGTACAGCATTAATCCTTATCCAATTAAGTAACTTAGATACATTGTGCATTTAATATAGATTAATATTGCCCTTTACAGCTTAAATGCAGCAGATTTAAAATGACAGGGACATAGCGATTGCGGTATCGGCCGGAGTACCAATTCTGCAGTAGGTATATTTAGTATAAGCATTGCACCCGTGCGAAGCCGGGGCGGGTCGCTAGTTAATAATAAATGAATATTGAAGTACAAACTATATTTTTATTTTATTAGTACAATGCCCTAGTCATAGAATAACAGTACGATAGGTACGTGACCTGATATTTCGTGCCCAGCACTAGTGTAGATTACATTAAAATGACGTCATAACGACAACAAATGCAAACTTGTCACTAATGTGTGAGTAAGCGAACGTATGCAACTACGCATAAGGCTTAATTTGGTTTGCACTCCATTTTTGGATGGGCGTAGCCGTAATTCCGTAGTTATTGTCTGTGTATGTAGTGGTAAGGTAGTAGAGGGGGCGAGCCGGCGACACGCATTCCCGATAGATCGGATGGTACTCAGCATTTCTAGTGCCTTGTTATTAAGATTTCTGTGGCGTAAATGGTATCAAATCGCTGCTTAACACCATCGTAAAAGTAATAACAAAACTTTGCAGTAACACTAAGATACCACTTCTCAAGAAACAGTGCCTAATGAACAGTGATTCTAAGATTTTGCAACCCAACACTTAATATCTTGATGTCAATTGCTAGCGGTCAAGAACACGGTCGATTTACAAACAGGTGGTCGTGTTTAGGGCAATTCATATGCACAGCACATCCGCTGTTTTGTAAACACAATACGCCTATGGGCATCAAAATTACTCGAGTCTTTGACAAGTGGTTAAGGATGTACCCGTTGACATTGATTTGCGATCGATTTTTTTCAAGTTTTATTGAAACATAACATCTTTCTATAGGTACACAAAATATTCTCAGATCCACCAGAAAGAATTCAAAACAATCGCCAAAACCTCCAGTTTTACTACTATGAATAAATTACCAATCTATAAATTAATTCAATTATTGTAACAAAAAGGTAAAACTAAGAGTCAAGGTTATAATAATAATAATAATAATAATAATAATTCTTTATTTCGGACAAGTCCATAGTTTTATAAAAATACATAAGTACTGAAACATACTAGGTACATAGGTACTATATTTAAGAAATAGTCAGTAACTAAAAGTACTTAATTAGGTACCTAGTAGATAGGTAATATTTCTACTTGCGGTTCCCACTGTGGTGCACCGATATCCAATAGCGGAAGTAGTCATTATCTGGGCACTCAGCGATGGACTGCAAGATAGAGTTCTTGGATGCGCGCAGACGTTTCCAGAAAGAAAAGATGCGCGATCTGAGGATGGCGTAGAAATCGGGAACACCGGCCTCGGCGAACATGCCCGACGCACTACAATATCTAGGTTTTTTCATTAGAATGCGAAACGCGTTATTATATTGGATTCTGAGTGTACTATAGGATTTTCTGTTAAATGATGACCAAAGCTGACATGTATAGAAATTTTGACAATAGGTAGTAAATAAAGTTAGTTTCACCTGCTCGTTACATTTTGAGAATCTACGAGCGAGCATATTGCACCGCACAGCCAGAGCCCGCCGTTCCCTCTCCATGTCCTCATCATCTTTCTGTTCATCGGTGAGAATGTGTCCCAGATATTTGAAGTTCCTTACGACCCGCACTGGCGTGCCTTCCAAAAATACCTCAGGTAACCTCTCCGGACCTCCCTTCCACTTAAAGACCATCATCTCAGTCTTCTTGGCATTATATCTTAATCCGTGCGCCTTGGCATATTCTACACATATGCCAAGAAGCTTACGAAGTCCACTGATCGATGGACTGAGCAGGACCATATCGTCAGCGTAGCTGAAATTATTCATACACATATTACCTATGTGGCATCCGATTCTGGTCCTCCTCAGTTCAGCGATCAGATCATTCATGTACAGGTTAAAGAGGTCCGGAGAGGTTAGCCCCCCCTGCCGCACCCCGCAGCCTAGCCTGTAGTCGTTAGACATCGTGTCGGCCCATCTAACATTGTTTACTTGGTTCTCATACCAGTACCGCAACAGATTCACAATGGTACCGTTGACATCACTTCTACCGAGTTTCGACCACAGTAAATCATAATTTACCAGGTTATGTATGACGTACTTATAATTTAAAATTCCTTTGAGGAGAACTGAGTGAAGGGTAAAAGCGAGAGCGTTTTATTTACCTGTGGTCTCTTAGTCATCATCAAAAGCCGGTCTATAGTTATATATGTTATAGGATAGGCCTCCTCTAATGAGAGCCATAGCGATGACCTCTGTAGCGCAGCGGGCGAAAGCCCGCCTGCGACGCAGGAGGTTGCGAGTTCGATTCCCGCTTCGGGAAAAATTTTCTTTGTACGATCTGCAGATATCTGTTCAGGGTGGTCTGGGTGTTTTGAATGTATAAAAAAATATCTATCTGTGTAATTATAATGTATTTAGAATATCAATTATCTAGTACCCATAACACAATCTCTGCTTAGCTTGAGGCTAGATGATGCTATGTGGATGGTCCAGCATTATTATTATTATTATAGCGCCCTGCATTGATGTAGAAAAGGGGAAGATGAGGCACTAGCTTCTCGAACCCGGCAGGCTCAAATGAAGTCCAATTGTGTGCTCTCGCCGCAGTCATAGTAGGACCGGCGGCGCGGGCGGACGTGATTCGCGTGCTTGCTACGACGTACTGACTGTGTTTTACTGACTAAAAGACTAAAGCAATGCCTTCGTGTTCGTTCACAAGGTGTACAAATAGCTCAAAAACCAAAAACAAAGCCCAAGGCATCACTTTTCACGCGTAAGTACACCAAAGAATTTAGTTTTTTGATTAATTTACTGCCTTTTTTCGCCATTTGCAGAGAGGGATAGAAATATACGAAACATAAGTGTGTAAACAGAGATAGCAATAGCCTTATTGCGAGTCGAGTCGTTCTTCAACTCGTACCATCAATTTTGTCCCAACTGGTGTGAGTTGACAAATCGTAAAGGTGATAGGTATTATTTTCAATCTGCAACTCGCATCACTCTTTGTTTCTATTGAATTTATACGTCGAGTACAATCACAAACTCTATGTGGAACCTCTATCATTTGTATTCATTTCACATTATTTTATGTACAAAACACAAAATAAATATACCTCTTGCCTATTATTTTACTTACTTTTTTTGGTTGACTGTACTAAAATTCAAATTACTAACGAAGCGTATAACATTTTTACGATTCGTCCGCTCATACCAGTTGGGACAAGATTGATGGTGTGGGTTAAAGGAACGACTCTACTATTGTACCTACCGTAACTCGGGGAAATCCCGAATTTGTTTTATTATACCTAGTGGGGTCGTACCAGAGATTAATATAGTTGTCTCTGTCTCACTTCGGTCTTAGGTACATCTTGCCATCTTTGTTGTTCTTTATATTGCACAGGACTGGAAATGTAACTGTGAGCGTATGTGTTTGCGTGTAGTTGTAACACAGGCCAGTTGTTGAGTACGCGCTGGGAGAACGTAACCCATCTTCCCTTTTCTACATCAATGGCGCCCTGCGGCAAGCTGAAGAAGCTTGCCGCATCCAGCATCTGCCTGCAGTCTTTCGTAGAGTGTCATTGTGGTATACCTAATTATATTATATATCACAAATAGTTATATTCAATGAAGTATTAGGTACCTATTAAGAAGTACCCTAATTAAGATCATTGGTTATATTCAGCCGAAAACTTTCAGACGTAGATGCCACCCAAAGGCTGGCGACGACAGGCTTCGGACTTCGGACGGTCCGCGCTAATCGCATAAGACAGATTTTTTGAGTGTAATGCCGGGTGGTGCGTTCACTAGAACCGCAGCAACCGGATTGCCGACCATTTGCAAACGAATAATGACGTTATCCGCACTAAAGCGTTTGCCGGCATTGCATGTCCGATGCGTCCGCTCCGTGCGGTGCGGATCAGTGGACGCACTATGGCAAACCATTCAAAGAATACTATATATATATAAAATCAGTTTGATGCGGTCAGTGTGGAGGGTCTATTGCCGGCATGTTGAAGCTACTTAAATTTATTTTTTAAATTCTCGAATTTAAAAAGCTAATTAATAAAAAAAGATGTTATTAAAAAAAAATATTTTAAATAATTAATTTGAAATGAAATTTTATTCCTTTTTAAATATTAAATAGTACTTATCTAGTTTTTTTTTTAAATAAATAACATTATTTTTTTAAGTAAAAATGTTATATTTTAAGGGATAAGTTTTAATTTAAAGAATTATAATAAATCCATCTTCCTTAGAGATGGCAATAGATAGCTCAATGAGTAAGTGCTTCAATCAGGCGCCTTACCCCTAATTCAGAGAAATGTAATGACTAAGCACAGATTACCTGACTAAATTCCATGCCTTGTAATCTAGGCCTAAATTGTCACGTGACGTCTTCTCTCGCCACCGCCACGGTACAACGGATGCTGTAATATGAAAGTTATAACAGAAAGTCTGGTAACACGAACTCGAATCTCATTGAAGCTCGGTGCATAGCATGACAAGATATCATCCATGTCTGTCTACCATTACACCGTGTAAGGATGCAAGGCGTTTGGAGAGCAGACTGTTTCACTTTTTGTCTGCTAAATATTTAATTTCACATAGCTTCAGCAAGTCAAAAAGTATGCACAGCTTGTGAGCAGTTTGTTAGTTAACAACAAGATAAGAATTTTCAGATTAAAAAGTTGATAATAATTCGCCTTTTTAGGAGTTGTCTTCGATGTATTCTTTACTTGCATTTTTTTTCTTGCTATAGTTTAAAGTCCGGATTAATGCCCCAGAAGGGATTCGTGTCCGACTGCCAAAGATCACCACAACTTCCGAAAATCGCAATCAAGTTATATTATGATGGTAATTCATTATGAATGTAAGCGGGTTAACTACGAACCTATTTTGTGTTGGAAGAACACCTTTTTTTATAGTATGATAGTAATGTAAAAAATAGAAGTTACAATTTTTGACAGTGGGACACGCATCACCACTGAGGCGACTATTCGGGTTTTACCCTACATATGTACAGCGTTGATTTACATAGGGACATAGGTATTTAATTTTTAGGTAATTTTAATTATCTGAATTAAACACCTAAAACTGTCTTATAATTCTACTATTCAACAATTAAATCTAGCCACAGGTAATAAATGAAGCGCCGACAAATCTTAAAACATGAGAGCATAAAATCTGACTAGTCAGCAATTTGGTTCATCTCGTACTCAGAAACAATTTCAACTAGTAAAAGTAAATATGCGTTTATTTGGTTTACCGATACATAACATACATAGCACAGACAAAAGATAAAGGCTAGGTCAGGTTACAATTACGGTAAAAATAATTTGGTTGTTTTTAAACTAAAAACCGATTTTGACCCTTAGTGTTTAACAGTTTATTATGTTTTGAGAGAAATACTAATCCCTCGGAAATAAAAAATAGACCACCTCGGAAATGTCCTCTATACAAAAGCAAAAAATCACCCAAATCGGTCCATAAATTACAGAGAAATTGACTGACATACATAAAACATAACAAAACATAGATAGATAATACTTTATTGTAACACACAAAGACTTCTAGGCAACCTTGGGATAGACTGGACATGTAAGAACAAAACAGATTGTGGCACGCGAAAAAAAAATGAAAATAATACTTACACTGCATACTATAACATACAGCATACAACATACAGCAGCCGAAGACGGAACCTCCTCCTTTTTTTCGATATAAATGGCCAACACTTAGCAAATGCTATGACAGGACAAGCAGTTTCTTAGAAATCATTTTCCACCGTGATTTGGCCGTCTGTACGTAATCTGTGCCATTTGAGCCCACTTACGGCGAATGCGGTAAACACGCAATGTTTGCCACCGGGTCAACTATTCGATCACATAACGACCTACATAGCACACACAGATCTCCTTAGATTTTAAGGCGGTTGTGTACCTCACACTAGCGCCACTGCCGTTTCTTATAATTACGTTTATTAAAGGAATTTTACAAGTCTATTGTACAGTTTATGATGCCTATCATAAGCTTTTTATTATTGCCCATTTAATAGTTTTATTTCATTTATGCAATATAGCGAAGTTGCTCTCGGTGGCTACCGAACTCTGTTTTCGCTTCAATGTCTATAGTAAGTATACGAAACTAAACTATTTCAGAGGGATTAAAAAAAAGATTAGGATAAGTATCACAAACTGTACATACATGGGATATTTGAAAATTCTTGTGCTCATCGTAATTTTAAGTGAAAATAGGTGGCGGCGCTAGTGTCCAGCATTCAAGAGGTGAGAAGATTATGTTGTGAAATTTCCATTTATTTATCTATTCCTTTTCAGGAACTCCGACTATTCTACATGACATCTGTTACACTAATCTTCATCGCCGCCATGGTGCTTCAGATACCCAAACTTCAGGTGCCGTACCCCGTGAAGATGTGTGTATTCATTGGCTGGGCGGCCTATGGTGTTCTACCGACCATGCATTGGGTGTACGCTATGGGAGGCTTCGATAATCCTATGGTCCAGGTAAGTTTTATTAGAAAACTAGCTGACTCGGCGAACTTCGTACCGCTCTCACCTTTTAAACCTTCCTTGAATAAGCTATCCTATCTTTCAAGTTGGATCAAACTGCACACGGTGTGCAAATTAAAATTAAAATCGGTTAAGTAGTTTAGGAGTCCATCGCGGACAAACAACGTGACACGTGATTTATATATACTTATATAAGATGTGATTTGTTGGTTGAATTGTGGACTAAAACACAATTGAGTTTCTCTGTAATGAAAGTTTTATTATGTTAGTTTCACATTATCAAGTTCACATAGAAAAGCGTTTAGCAAACAAATTTTACCTGTAATAAAAGAAACGACATTTAATGCTATTCACAATATCGATTCCAAATTCACAATTTATCTTCAGCAGCAGATTTTCCCCCGTAATGCTACGACAGATTCGAGACGCTTCCTTTGACCACAGATTACTAAGTGATTGTGTGTCTGTCAGTGATGACTTTGACAGTTAAAGTCTGATGTGCGGGAACATTTAAATTACATAAAGAAAAACTATATTTTTCTTTACATATATTAAGATGACTGTTTCGATAGAGCGTGCGTCCAAGCATGGTTGCTGTGTGGTCTTGGCTTAGGATTTGCTCCACCCCAACTCTTCCCGAGGGTGGCGCCACTATCATCCCTACTATTCGCCTTAAAGTTGACAGTGGTGTCATATCAGATGCCCGAGTCCAGCAGTGGACCAATATAGACTGTTGAGGTGAGGTGAGGAGATGCAAATAGGTCAATGATCATAAAACTATTGTAGAAAACCTGTTGGTCTAGGAATTTTCAAGTAAGCTAACAAAATTTAATACAAAGTAATTTTTGATATTTTCAGATATTCTTTCCTCGAGTAATGGGCATGTACGCGATAAGTGGCACTGCGTTTATCATTTACACATTCAAGGTAAGCGCTATCATTATCATACAATTAATCGGTTAATTAAATAAATCGACCTAATTTGTAATCGTTAACTCCTAATTTTAACGTGACGTTTAAAGTTAAATTCCGAGTTCTATGGAAGTTTTCCATCAGAAACGTTCATGTTTTAGTTTCCTTTTCCTGTATGTTGGATAAAAAAAAATATAATTTTTGCGGTACAAGCTAGACGCTTGTGAGAAGGACTGGTCCACAGTCCACAAGAACTCAAGACAGTAAAGAAACAAAAGAAAATAATATATTCAGAATAATAAGTTACAAAATGAACGATCATACAGTAAAAAGTAAAAACTGTGGAGTAGCCTCATCACCTGCCTCCTTGGCACAATATATAAATAAATAAATAATAAATAAATAATGCTGAACAATTCACACAACATCATCTAGTCCCAAGCTAAGCAGAGCTTGTGTTATGGGTACTTGATAACTGATAAACTTAATACAATACACTAAATAGATAGATATTTTTTATTATACATAGTAAACATCCAGAACACCCTGAACAAATATCTGCAGATCGTACAAACATTTGTCCCGAGACGGGAATCGAAGCCGCACCCTCCTGCGTCGCAGGCGGACCTTCGCCCGCTGCGCCACAGAGGTCGTCATAAAAAATAAATTGCAAGACTTTAGTCACTTTATCTACTACTAATTCTGATCGCTGTCGTAAATTAACTTCCTACCCTTTATTGAACGTAGGAACATTGGAGACTTATGCTATCTCATGAATATAGCAAATAGAACGGTGGATAGACAGTCCACCGTTCTATTTGCTATTCAGACTCTCCACTATCGAGTCACGGAACCTGACACAGATTTGCGCGAAGTTCAAATATTTTGGCGGTTTTTAAACCAGAAAAGTAGTTTTCCACAAATCGTAGACCATTTTCTCAGAACCCATGTTGCAACAAAGTATAATATAACGTAGCTTTTGGTAATATATTGATTTTCAGTAATAAATCTCTTATATTGTTAATTCTGCAGTTAGGTTAAAAACAATTTTGAGAAGGAGGCCAAGAGCAGGATCCAGCTAGGCATTTGGGAAACTACGTCGAGTTTTCTCGTCATCCATACCGCAATGCTTGAAAACGAAAGTTTACGGTAGGGCTGGTCCACCAGTTCAAAGTCGCTCAGCTAGCTATTGAAAGAGCTATGCTCGGAGTTTCTCTGAAGAATAGGATTCGTAACGAATACATCCGACAGAGAACCAAAGTTATCGACATAGCTCAAAGAATTAGCAAGCTGAAGTGGCAGTGGGCTGGCCATATCTCGCGAAGAACCGACAACCGCTGGGGTAAATGTGTTCTTGAGTGGAGACCACGACTCGGCAAACGTACTGTAGGACGCCCTCCGGCCAGGTGGGATGATGATCTGCGAAAGACTGCAGGCAGATGCTGGATGCGGCAAGCTGAAGACAGGGCGCTATGGCGCTCATTAGGGGAGGCCTATGTCCAGCAATGGACTAATATAGGCTGATGATGATGATGATGATTATTATTATCAATCGTTCCAAAACTAGCACTAAATCGAAATTGGTTGAGACATGAATTCATAGAAAATGTTTTAATTTTTATGGAAAACTACTTTTCTGGTAGCTTAATTGCAGAACGCACAAAATATTAAAGAATTGCTAAAATATTTTAATTTCGCGCGGATCTCTCTCCGATTCCGTGTCAATGACTCGGTAGCGGAGAGTCTGAATAGCCAGACAGGATTGTCTAGAGCTGTTAGAGCTGACAGGTTTGCGCAGGAACATAGGCTCACTTGGCAAGCCTAATCTCTTGTACGAGCCACTGGTATGGACGAACTACAGACAGAACTAGTTCATCTTAAAGGCATGCAAATTGTTAGCAAATATTGTGTTTAATGACAGGAACAACGAAGTAGTACATATATATTTATTAAATACCTCAAACAGGCGTCTTTAACGCTTGTTGAGTTGTTTATATTTTGATTAGGTATTCATTGTACTGATGACTGATGTTAATATAAAAAATATCTACATATCTATGTAGTGTATTGTATTAAGTATATCAGTTATCTAGTACCCATAATACAAGCTCTGCTTAGCTTGGGGCTAGATAATGCTGTGTGAATTGTCCAGCATTATTTATTTATTAATAATTTCATAAAGTTTTTTGTGGAAACTTTTAATTAGCCGTTAGTTACACCTACACAATTTTTTTTTATTATAGTTACCTAGCTGTTAGTTTTCCTAAAATTGTAAAATAAAAATAATATAATAATTCATTGATTAAAAGTATTTCTATGGGAGTTCGCTTTTTTTGTCTAAAATGGTTTATGTGTGTGAAGTGGGTATTACACAAGCTCTGCTCACTCAGAGACAACATAATGCTAGTTGAAATTGTCCAGTATTATTTATTTATTTACGTTATCATGTTTCAGGTACCAGAACGCTGGTTCCCTGGCAAAGTGGACTACATCGGTCACTCTCACCAATGGTGGCACTTACTCGTGCTAGGGGCTCTCTACTACTGGCATAACTCAGGCATGATGTATGTCCAGTACAGAATGAACCATGGCTGTGCTAATACTATGAGGATATTCTAATTTAGACTCTTAGAGCAGAGCATATAGTTCAAATGAAGAGCGAAAAACAGCTAGAGAAGAATTTATCAACCTACGATAGTTTTTTCGTCTGTTTCCAAGATATTCTAAACGCTGGCAGCTATTAAACCAAGTAATATCGGCACTATCTACTCTTGTAAGGCCTGCAGGGATGTTTTAATTAATTCCATTCGTTTTCGAATCGAATCCGACGGATTCGAATTCGATTCCGACGGATCTATAAAACGCTATTTTGATTTCGCCTTCGGTTGATGATCGAAATAAGGAGCTCCTCCTCATTGACATGGCTATTAGTCAACAGATTCGCTTCGCATTTTCGATCATCAACCGGAGGCGAAATCAAAAAAGCGTTTTTTAGATCCGTCGGAATCGAATCCGAATCCGTCGGATTCGATTCGGAAACGAATCGAATGAATTAAAATGCCCCTGCTGATTAGGCCATTTTCCGTCGCTATTTTCCGCGCATGCGCCTGCGAGTGGGAGCAGTTTCGCCTATTATTCTCAGGTGTCAGGGGTTAATGAAGCATAACGATAAAATTGTAGATTGTTGCTCATTCCTTCCACCCAGCCTTGCAGTAGAATTTTCCAACAAACGAGTATTAGCTATGTATATAGGAGCTATAGCAGTTATCAACAAAACAAGTGAATATCGCTATGTCGACAGGCCGGTATCGGACGGTCTGCGCTGATCGCATCAGACGGATTTTGTAATGCGTGTGGTGCATCCACTGTAACCGCAGCCACCGGATTGCCGACCCGACCATTTGCAAACGAATAATGACGTCATCCGCACTAAACGGATCGTCGCGGCCCGCACTTCCATGGCAAACCTTACACAGAATACTAAAATCCGTTTAATGCGGTCAGCGCGGAGCGTCCAATGCCGGCCTGTCGACGCTAGTCTTTATAGAACATTGTAATAGATTAATTAAGTAGGACTTGGTTTAAAACAACTGATGTCAAGTTTTCAGAAAACTGTTCTGAATATCTCTGTCATTTTCAAACCGGTAAGTATTTTACTTAGTAAAGAAAGGAAAAATCAATTTAGCACTTATTCACAAACCAAGGAGATAGTGCACAATCTTAGAAACGTGTTATTAAAATCTAATACAATAAAGCTCTCGTCCAACTCAAAAGCTCAACATGACATAGAACTAGGTTAGTATTGTAGTGGCCTTCCGTGCGAGCACTTCTAAAATGTTTGGCATTGCTCAGTTCTTGCTGTGATCTTATTAATGTGTAATTTTGAAACACAAATAGAGCCATTTTATTCCCGTGGCATTGGTACCCTCAAAACAGTGTAAAATTAAGGGATTCGAAATAGGTTTTTAGTTATTTTTTAACAATCAAATTATATGGCTTTTAGTTATTGGCGGATTTTTTGTACGTTATTAACCATGGACATTCGACGCTAAAATAGATTAATGCATTCACTGCCCAGCCTCCGCAGCCAGCAGGACTCGCAGTACTACATGTGCATGCGTTGGCAATGAAATTGTTAACAGGTTCAACTACGATACTCGAGAAGTCGAGATGTAGTTATACTTTTGGTAGATTGTTCAAAGTTTTTAGCGTCGAATGTTCATAATGACCAAAGGCATTTTACCATCAAATTGTGCAAACTTTTGTTGGTAAATATGTGGGACCAGTCTAAAAATGTTAAGTTATCTTGTAATAGTTTCATTTATTATGATTTATTTTTCAAGTTCACTATTGATTTTTTATGAAATAACATTATTCGTTGTGTTTGTCATAAGTTACCGTATACATATTTTCTAAGTTTTAATGATCTGATTTTATGAATTATGTTGTTTTATGTTTTTATTTATTTTATATTTAAAATGGAAGGAATTTTGACTGACTTCAAATTTTTATAATTTAAATGTGACTTTCGTTAATCGTAATTTAGATTTATTTCGATGAATACGGTGATTGGGATTTGTGATATAAATGAGATGTTTTAAATAAAAAAATTACCTATTTACTGTGGTTTTATAATAAGTTTTGCTTTAGACCTTAGGGGATAGCGTTAAGCAATACTATTTACAATACCTCTTATCATACCATACCACGGGTGCTACATACAGGTGCTGGTTTCGAAAATAACAAGGGAATTCAATCTCTAGCTAAGAACAGTCTCAGTAAAGTTTGTATGAAGATAATATGTATAACAACGTACCTATTACCTATCATAAATCGATGAAAAACAGGACAAAAGACAACTAGCGCCATCTTGTGTTGAGTGGCTGTACATAGGAAGAAAAGCGCCATCTAGTATCGAGTAGCTTAGCTAATACACTAGTCACGTAACAGCTAATGATTACACTAGATGGCACTAGCTGTAGGTACTATAAGCAAATTAAGCAGTGCTAACGGCAGCCTTCTATCTCACTTATTTGGTAGGAAGAAAAGCACTTCACTTCACCTGCTGCATCAGGTGAAGTTTCAATTAAATTAGGCAGTTCTGAACTAGTTCAGGACCGCTTTTATATCTGGTGGATATTAAGTATGTGGTACACTATAAGGAAAACATGGTCGCACTAACATTATCATTTCACCAATGTCAATCAGCTTATCAAGCCCAATGATTGGAGATGTAGTGTGGATATTCCTTTGGAAACGAGAAGTGCCGCGTCGTTGTTAAGCTGTAGGTAATGTGTTGTTATTGAAAATAGAGGCTCTCCACAGATTTCAGAATTTTGAAATCTGTGAGGCTATCCTAACAAGACGTTACAAATTGGTTATGGATACAATGGATGAAGTATTTATACTAATGATTTGGGGTGATTTAATGATGTTTTGTTGCCTGTTTCTAATTAGTTGTCCAGCGCAGTTCATAGCTTTTTAGTTTATCTTAATAATTGAATACATTTGTCAAATGACCGTTGATACTATACTAGTAGTTTTAATAACCATTATGTACGCCGCTATGGAGGTAGGTATACCCACCACTATAAGGTTGTTTTAATAACCTTATGTAGGCTTGGGTACGTCATTTATTTATGTTTGTTAGTATTCGGTAGGAAACTAGAAAAGTGAAGGCTTTGAGTAGGTCGTCTAATAATTTAATTATGAACCTAATAATGCCCATTACAACTGAACACTAAAACGTACCAATATAAAAACCAAACAATTCATGAAACTGTCAACACTGCCGAACAGTCAAAACATTAAAAAAGGAAAATGGAAAAACAGAGATAAAACGGCCAATATTTCCGTTGCACCGCCGGTTGGGCGCTATTGGCTCAGCCGACTGGAAAATAAATATTTTTTGTTAAACGAGAGCTTTAAATGGATTGCTAAAAGGCAGGTAGGTACTTTTTGAGTGTGTCAAAATCAGCTACGATGAATCTTTAGAATTATATGCTTCTTCATCATCGCCGCAGCCCTCAAGGTCACTCCTAAAGTTAAGTAATAATAATATATAATGGGTGGGTACCTAGGTATCTTCTTAATTATTAATCGGTAGGGTACCTACGCTTATCACGACATTATAAATGTTTAGCATACTTAGTAGATTTACTATAATTTTAAATAATCTCATTACTTAATGATTATCTTAATTAATTTGCTCTGCTTAGCTTCGGGCTAGATAATGCTGTATGAATTGTCCAGTATTATTAATTTATTATTTAAATATTAATCGGTAGCGGATCAGGAAATCATACTATTTACCTAAGTAGATAATAATCAACTGTAAAATCAAGAGCTTACGGATCATAAGGCTGAGGAAAAGCCTACCTTCCTTTCCAGAGCTGAAAATAGCCGGTGCCCACCTAGGTAGGTATATCTCTGTTAGAGCAGTTTGCTCACAGTAAGTACTTTTTCTTGCTGGTCTACGGTTAATTATTTGATAATAAATAATAAATAAATAAATCGTTTAATATGGAACAAAAACAATGGTTACATGGTTATAAAATGAAAAACGATGTCATCTGCCGAAGTTTTAAAAATTGTGTCGCAGATGACAACGCCCTCCTCCGAAATTAATGTGGATAGAGTCCCAAAATCAATTACATAAATAAAGCTACTTATTTATCTACAGATACTTTTTAAGAAGTGCTTGATTCCTCCAAGCTCCGATCAACGATACTAAAGAGTAAACTCGGATAGAGCGCTAAACTTACAGTAAGCCATATTACCAAGGTACGACAAATCGTTTAATAACTCATTTATAAATAGTAGAGAAGGTACCTGCTCTGCTCTATCTACTCTATTGATAACCAACTTTTATAGTTTCATTATACAATTTGTTTTATAGTGTCCTGGGCAAAGACCTCCCCCAACATTAATAGGTGTATCCAACAAAAATAAATAGTATCTACCTATCTACTTAGTAGCAGTGTAACAGGTACTAGTTTTATAGTTTGGCTAAGATATCTGTGAACGATCTACATCACAGGTTAAAAAAGTGGCTTGTCGAGCAGGCCTTCTACACAGTGGAGGAGTTTTTGTGTCTAAAGGTTACTTCGATGTAAATTTACAAAAATGTAGGTATGTGTTTTTTTATATTATTAATTACTTCATTTGACTGTTAACCTCAACTGTTTATTCAACTTTATTTGTTAATCTAGTGTACCTAATTAATTATGTACCTACCTACACCTTTTGACATGTATATTATCTTATACCAATAAATGAATCTGAATCTAAATCTGAATCTTGGGTCATGCGGTCATACGTATACAGGGTTATTGGAAATTCACTGACACTGCGTGAACTACAGGTTCTGCCCACCATCACGATTACGTTTTTATAGACGCCAGGTCTGAATTCTTAAATGTGGTATTGGTAGTAGGTACTCCCCCTCCATTTAAAAATCGTTCTTAGAGACTTTATTTAAAACTTAACTTAAAACGGCTCTACCCTAAACCTACCATACCCTCAGTGGGTTTGGGAGTGGGAAATTGGTCTTTACTCTTTAGTGATTCATTAGGTTCCGGATATTCGTGTTTTATCATCCTGTATCAGAGGAAAAAAAAAGAGATTTAAGCCTGGCGTCTTTCCGAATGTGTTCGTGATGCTAGTCAGAACCTACAATTCACACAGTGTCAGTTAATCACACTAATATTATAAATGCGACAGTTTGGATGGATAGATGGATGGATGTTTGTTACCTCTTCACGCCAAAACTAATGAACAGATCGGGCTGAAATTTTGTATACAGATAATTCTAGGCCTGGAATAAAACATAGGCTACTTTTTATCCCATAAATCAGTTCCCATGGGATAGAAATCACCTTCAAACGTTTCCATAGAAACAACGCACGCGAAGCCCCGGGCAGAAGCTAGTTACTAATAACCCTGTATAACTAACTCTTCACATAACATTCCTACTTGTAGCAATAGCAACTGAAACTCAAATGGAGTTCCATTTTCGATCTCTCTAATCTTCATAGAACGGTAAAATTGATCAATCAAACGCACAAATTAGCCGTGCGATCTAATCAGGGTCTCCTGGGATGACTGACAGATTGGCCGCCGATTGGCGTCGACGGAGGCGCCCCGTCACGTGTCCGCCTCGTGTCGGATGCGATAACGCTGGCGCGGTGACGGGAGGTGTCAATGTGCATTGTGCATAGTTTATGTAGGTGATGTGATGCGACTTGTAAAAGCGTTCAATGATTAAATAAGCATGATTCTGCTCTACCTAGAATATCAGTGAGACTTGTGGTGGATTATTTTATGTTAAACTAGCTACTGCTCGTGGCTTCGCACGCGTTTTTGGAATATAAAGTAGACTAAATGTTATTTCAGGTCCAGATTTTTATGTGTGCAATTTCAGCCCGATCTATTCAGTAGTTTTGACGTTGTCTTCGGGCAAACATCTTCATAGTGGCATAACGGCACGGTAGCACAAACTTTCGCCTTTCTATCTACAGAAAAATATTAGATATTTTATATCTTATATAAATATTAGATATTTTATATCTAATATTTGTACCTTTACAGTTATGTTATAATTAACTATTGGTCACCTGATCACGCTTGAGTAGTTCTGCAATGATAAAAGTAATAAGGTAGAGTCGACTGCACTAAGATGTTAACAAGAACAAAATTAGAAATTTTAAAAACCCCCATAGATTTTCATGAACCATGGCTAAGAACACTCGGGATAAAATTATCTATAACACAAAAAAAACTAAACGAAAGTCGATTCATCCGTTTGGGAGCTACGATACCACAGACAGATACACAGATACACAGACAGACACGTTAAACTTATAACACCCCTCTCTTTTTGCGTCGGTGGTTAAAAACAGTATCAAGCTACGTAAATCAACTTTACACCGACATGTGTATAGTTGATTTACAGTACGATTGCGTGCAGTTTGTCATTTAGTACCTATGACAAGGTATTATATATATTATATACACACATTTTACGCTAAGCAGACGCCTGTAGGTCTTATTTACCGAAGGCGTTGATGATTGGCTTATCGAGCAAGCCTTCTATAGAATAGACGAATTCTGTAATGAAAACGATTTTACGGTGTAACATTTACACATATTGTTTATTATTAAATTAAATTATTTTAATTTTTAATTTTGTATAAATCTATTGTAGAATTTGTTATTTGTCATGTGATGACCAATATCTTTTATTTTTATAATTTACTTCATTGATATGATTAACTATGCTGGACTTGTAAACTAATTTTTATTATTTGTGCCTACGTTTATGACATGCAACAAGCGTTATCAATAAATAATCTGAATCTGAATCTGAATTGTCTCCACGACGACGTAGGCAGGTACAAGTACGCCCCAACAACGTTGCTTTTTACTGAATAAGAGCGATTTCGCAGATATACGCGTCGTTAAAGCTTGCCGCGCACCTAAAAAGCACCACTGCAGCACAAAAATGTGCATTCAATAAACTCGTAACATTTAGATTAATTTTATATTGACGGCATCAGATGACAGACAGCTTGAGGACACGCGCTTGAAGTTTGTGGGAAGCCGAATGTATCTAAAGATAACGAGTTTATGTCCATATTTTAATTTACGTTTTTCTGCTGTGTGGTAGCGGTATTGAATTAATGAGCGCAGAGCTGTCAACTGTCATGGGGTCTACTCCATGACAGTGTTTTTAACCCCCGACGCAAAAAGAGAGGGGTGTTATAAGTTCAACGTGTCTGTCTGTGTATTTGTGTATCTGTCTGTGGTATTGTAGCTCCCAAACGGATGAACCAATTTTCGTTTAGATTTTTTTGTATCATATATAATTTTATAACGAGTGTTCTTAGCCATGTTTCATGAAAATCTGTACAGCCAATAAATGTCGGTGGGTTTTTAAAATTTGTAATTTTGTCTTGTTATTTCTTCGCTACTATGAAGCAACAGATTTTTACGAATTTATCTCTTTACGATTAACGTAACCACGCGTTCATTCAACCGAAACCAACATCAATTCCTTCATATAACACTGGTACTTTATTGGATCCCGTAACTTTCTGTATCGCAACATGTCTCCGGTTGGGTGCAAGGTGTTGCGCGCCTCATCAATGCCAGTGCGGTACTGCTGTCGAACAGCTTGGTCATCACGGATTATCGTGCACTAGGGCCGCTGGTCGGATATCTCGCCACGCTAGCCTTAACGACATCATCCGGCGGGCCTTTGTCACCGTTAACGTACCAGCTATTCTCGAACCGAATGGTCTGTTGCGTGACGATGGTAAGAGGCCCGACGGTATGACACTAGTCCCATGGGAGTTGGGGAGGCCCATTGTGTGGGACGCTACATGCGTCGACACACTTGCGCCTTCCCATCTTCCGAGGACATCCGTGAGGGCGGGTGCGGCGGCAGATTTGGCCGAAGATCTCAAGAGGCGCAAATATGCAGGTCTCGACAGAGCCTACACATTTGCTCCCCTTGGAGTCGAGACCCTAGGTCCGTGGGGTACCGAGGCTCTTCGGGTTTTCAAAAAACTATCTGAGCGTCTGGTCGAAGCGACGCGTGATCCGAGAGCTGGTGAATATCTGGCACAGCGTATCAGCATTGCCATACAGCGTGGCAATGCAGCCAGCGTCTTGGGGACGCTTCCGACTGGTGTTGATATGGATCAGTTGAGCTATCTGTAGACTGTTTGCAACAGTCGGCAGTTAGCTCAATTGTTTCAATTGTAAATACTAGTATAATTTTCTTTGTGAATAAATGCCTGATAATATGTAGGTATTAGATTAAATTTTTACATCAATTTAATCTTTGCAATAACATTTGTTAATCTTGTAAAGCGAATTACCATAAAATTCGCATGTTACCGCCCATTGACAGATGCAGGTTTATCGTATGCTAATATTTTTTTCTTTTATCGTAATGTAATGACTCTAAACTGTTTTTGACATACAAAAAATTGTGGGCACGCGACATTTTTTTGGGGTCATGAATCATTTTTATGAATCTTCTAACCCTTCGATGGTGTTGTATTAATTAATGAACTAAAGTTATTTGCATATAATTTTTTACATTTACTAGGGAAATTTAGTTTTCTAGCTAAAAAAAAGGATTTTTGAGCTGGGTTCAAATTGACGGAACAAGCAAACCCACAAATTGACCAAACCTCTAGGCCAAGCACAGCGATTGTTGTCTAGGGTAGAATAGAAATAATTTACGTCACATTGTCGTCGAATACGTAAAATATTTTTCAACACACTTGCTCATAAAGTGGCTCTACTGTCACCGAGATTTTTTTTTTAAATTTATTGGTTGAGTTGCTTTGTTCTTAAAAAGTTTTTATTAAAAAAAAAGATCGTGTTCAATAGAACAAATAAATTAATGTTCCTATTGCTTGCTCATTTCATGCAACTTCTTATTTATATAGATAATTTCAACTCGTAGGTACGTGTTTAATAAATAAAACTTTCACTCAAATATCACTTGTTTTCTCTGTAATAAAATGAGTTTTTATTGTTATTTTATTCACAAGTGTGTTGAAAAACGTCGTATGCTACACGTGTGTATTGATGATTACCGTCCTCGGCTATCTTAAGACCCTTGCCTACGGCTCGGGTCTCAATGGCGCCTTGGCGGTAATCACCAATGTTACACACTAGTACCATAATGTACTATGAAATATTAATTCCTTCAATAGCAATAATTTACGCAATGTATGATGATGCGATGTCATTATGACCTATTCAACTCCATAAAACAATCCCCGGGCTTGACCAACTGATATGTGGTAAGTACCTGGCATCATCATCATCATCAGCCTATATTAGTCCACTGCTGGACATAGGCCTCCCCTAATGAGCGCCATAGCGCCCTGTCTTCAGCTTGCCTCGCATATAGGTACCTAATAAATTTTCAGAATTGCCCCCTCCAACACAGTCCTTGGATCTCGTAGGAACTAAGGAAACCTACCAGAGGAAGAGCAGCAGCTTTCTTCCACAGTTCAGCTGTGGATGTACGTATGTGCTGATGAGATATAGGAACAATACCTTGAAACAAAATAAAACAAAAAATAACAAAAAAATAACGCTTTCTAGTGTGCACACGCACACGCTACGATAGCGACAGTGTAGGCGACTTCTAGGCGACAACGGCCGAACTACAAGGCTAACGTGTCAATAGAGGCGCTATCACCGATAAAACTGAAGTTAGTAAAACCCTAACTAAGCGCTTCAATGAGTGACCGCTAGATGTCGTTAAGAAAGATGCAAAAAGTGACCATTCCTAGATCGCGCAAACGCTGGATTCAGTTACAATTGACCATATAGGAGTTTCCGACATCAACTGTGGGAAATCCACCTTTAACCCCAAAACAACTTTGATACACTGCCTCAGGCCGCCGCCGGTCATCTCGTGTTACCTTATATCTTGTAGACCTATTGTAAGTAGTTATTTTACTTACTATAAATAAGACGACTTATTATATTGACGACCGATGTGGCGCGGTGGGCGAAGGTCCACCTGCGACGCAGAAGGTTGCAGGTTCGATTCCCGCCCTGGGACTAATGTTTGTACGATCTACAAATATTTGTTCCGGGTATTCTGAGTATTTTCTGTGTATTACAAAAAATCTAGTATCTATGTAATGTATCTATTAAGTATATCAGTCATCCAGTACCCATAACACAAGCTCTGCCTAACTTGGGGCTAGATGATGCTGTGTGGTTTGTCCAGCATTATTTATTTAGTTAATACTTTACTTTTAACCGATTTCGTAAAAAATAGGACATTCGGCTGTATCCATGTTTTTATGTAGGATGTTCGCCAATTTCTCTGTCAATTGTGGACGGTTTGATGATGATATTTCTATTGTACAGATAGAGGATGGTCCCGGGATGCTCCCGTAAAAAATGTATTCCCGAGGGATTAGTAAGTATTTTTCCCGAAAAATTAAAAAGAAAACAGTGTAAAATCAAGGAATTTGAAGTGAGATCAAAACAATAAAATTATTCCACTGATAGTACTTTCTTTCTACTTTCTAAACATTACTTTCTTACACCTTATACCTATTAAATCCAAGAAACAGCATCATGTAATTTATAGTACCTAAGTACGTAGGTATCTAATGAAAACACGAGGCACAGCATCCTATGATGATAAATTAAACGTGCTCCAACAAATTACCTTTGCTACTAATAATTCAGGAATATACGCGAATAATTTACAATTTGAACATCACAACGGGGTATTTCCTACACGTTTTGGCATTAGATACGTAGGTACGGTACCTGCTTATAATACACCAACGTTGGTGTCCAAGTAGCAACACGTAGGTAGGTAGTTAAGTAGTGATGAAATTTATGTATACCTACTTATGTAATATTTATAAGTCAATTTTCTCATAGGTTAATTTGGTCTTGTTAATTAACATTGTTAAAAGGTTGTAAAAATTTAATAAAAAGATACAAAAAAAAAAAACGTTGGTGTCTACAATATGTATAGCGACAACGGTTTTTACTTTGTGCTTTAAGAAAATCTAGAGTTCGTTGGTACTGGGTATTGGTTGACAAAATGTAATCAACTCAGGGTCCGTAGGTATCTACTACTAAAAAAACGAAGTTTCTGATTAGCTTTCGTACAAATATAATAAGCAAGTGACTTATGAGTAGGTATTGCACGAAAACGAATCGGTTTTCGGATTCCAATTTAGGCGCCCAGGTTTTCAAATTCAAATAGATACCTACTAATTAGTATATATCTAATAAAATATGTAACTTATTCTGACGCCTCCCCAACCGCCACGAATTTATGAGATCAGATGGGTATACTACCACATAATCAGGTGGGCCATTTAGTTGTTTCATAGTGGTTGTTTACACACATTTTAATGTGCTCAAAGTCCAGCAGTGGACTGGTAGGCTGGTGCTGTTGTAAAAAAAAAATAAGTAGGACGGGCGATAAAGCTCAGCCAAGAAAAGAAAGCGGAAAGGAACTGGCGATGAAGTTGACAGTGTTTTAAGATATTTTTTGTTAGCCATTTTCTTATGAAGTCAATTGTCTATCCAAGCATTTTCGAACAAAATTTACTGAACACAACTTAACACAAGCTATTCACCTAATTTTTTAGCAACGTACAAAGATATGCCTACTCTACTCCGCTCGTACGTACCGACGTACCTACCTACACGTTATGTGTACCTATGTATGTATCTTAGGTATTTTCGACAAAGGGAGGAACAGCATGATTAATCGCGGTCCATGAATATGTATGAGAGTTTGGGCTGTCAGGCAAGGCACCTTAAATACGAAATTACCTTCGCATATTTACCTGCATAGGATAGGGTTATTATCATGAACTGAGGATTCTTGATTTTGAGACTGAGCTTATGTTGCTTCGAGAAAAAGTTTTCTTGTCCTGTTTCCGAACTAAGACAGATTTCAAATTATTTAGATTTCCAAGAACCTAGATCTTGCTGACTTTAGTGGAGTAAGTTTTACTGAGAAAAAAAAGAAAACAAAGATAAGTGGGAGGCTGACAGTTCTGTCTTACTGCTGGCTTTTGCCTAGGTCTCTTAATAATAGGTTTTTTGTCAATTGGTTGTAGGTAAAGGCAATTACTGTTAAAGTAAATGCCTGGTATGTAATTCATTCATTAGTTTAAAAGATAAACCAATTTTTGAGTCTACCTATGCATAAGTCATGCTATCAAAAGAACTTTTGAAAGCTATATTCTACAACAGGTAGAGTGAATAGGGTAGGACATAAACTTTCCCACAACATTAAAAATTCCGAAACTCTCCACCAAAAAAATCTCGCATGCAAAATGCAAACACGATCGCGCTAAAACAATAGGATTTACACACACGCGCAGAATAAACACGACGAAATTACGGCGTTATTATTTCTACCAGCATTATCATCTAAATCGCATCGCGCCACCATTTACGGTGTTTAGGTATTTGCACACTATTGTTAGTGGCGTTGTGTATAAAATAAACATTTGTTATGGCAAGGGACGGGCACAATATCGGCTAGCTTTGAGCCCACATTACCATTAGAATGGAGGCGGTTGATGTATGGCCAGCGCTTTCTGTGCGCCCGTAATGAACGTTGGAGCGGTTAAATTATTTCTTGGACTGAAGTTGAATAGAACATACTCTTAATTGTAAACAAAATCAGGTTTAGCGCCAGCATTTCATATTATTCAAGACTTAATCCATTGCATACTATTGTATAAATAGGATACTTAAATTATCAAGGAGGTAGGTTTGTTTGTTTGGTGCCTGCTTAGAATTTGCACCATCCCAACTCTTCCCGCGGGTGTCGTAAGTGGCGACTAAGGGATATCCACCGGGGGCGGGCAGCAGCGCCCCCTGCAGAACATTCTACCACCGAACTGCGATCCCTAACCCGCATGCCCAGCGTGAGGATTATGGGCATTACCCCCCATGAGATAAAAGCCAATAAAGCATTTATCAGGGGGAGGCCTGCGTCCAGCAGTGGACCAACACAGGCTGTTGAGGTTGAGGTTGAGGTTTGTTTGTTTGTAATGAGATTGTCTCCGAACTACTGGTCTGGTTAAGGAAATTATTACACCAACAAATAGCTCTATTGCCTACCTAGTATCGCAAGCACGAAGCAACGGGCAAAAGGTAGCAGCTAAGTAGATAAATTGCTATGAATGCAACTCTACTATCCCTACAGAACTATGCAGGTGAAAGACGTGCACTAAAAATCACATCACACTTTAGTAGATTTACAATTCTAAAATTGATGCTGTCTGTTCACATGTCCGCTAAAATTAAAAATCTCCAAAAAATAACCACTCGAGACAATTAAATAACAACCCGAGAACAGTGTTTGCTTTGTGAGCGGGGGTGATCAGATCAAATCTAAACTGAATTTGCACGGGGCGTTGCGTTCGGATGACACGAGTTTTAAATGAGAGGATAGTTCTAGAATGAAGAATAAATACGGCGGGAAAACGCCGCGTGGCCGCCGCGTGCCGCGCGCGTGCTGTTCGCAAGTGTGTGTGGTCCCCTTTATCTTTGCAACCGTCCGGATAATATTTTGGCGGGAAAAAGGGCATTTATAATTCGAACAGGAAATATTACACGCTAATTTTGTCACATTACGGGTAGAGATTGATTTTGTGTGGGATTGGGTGACGTTATTTATGGTTTAAGTTTGTGGTTTCCCCTGTTTGATGGTTTTGGAAATTTAAATTGTTTGATTTGGAAATGAGCCTGTCTAATTGAGCCACGGTAGCAGTGTGTCGAAAGGTCAATGAGCTAATTTTGTATTTTTTGTCTGTTAAGTACCGATTAGCAAATCGGCTAGAGCACCTACTGGGTATTATGGGTCTCTTGTCTATGACCGCCGGTAGTTCAGTTAGGTACTCTTAACGCATTCACTGCCCAGCCTCGGCGGTGCGACCCGCAGGGGCGCGCCGCCGCCGCCACTTGAGGGTCAAGAGGCTCGTCTGCGTCTTGGGCCATGAAAGTGTTAAGTATTTCTAGATTTTCATTTAGTCTAACTTAGTTATGGTCTAACTTAGTAAGACTATAAATGAAAATCTAGAAATAAACGAGTAATAAAAATAACTACAAAGAAAACTAAAAAGTTAAAAGCACAAGACATTGTAGGATTCATGCGATCGAATTACTACTTTGTCGTTTTAAAGTCGATTCTACCATCTTGCAGAAGCTTCAGAATTAATTAATTAAATTCGAATCAAGATGGCAATACATCTTATAGACGTAATGGAATAGTTCCACGGCGGGCGCCATAAATTCAATCGTAATTATATGTAGTGGAAGTAACTACCCTAACTGTATGACGCAGACAGAGTTTCTCAAACTTTTCCGTCGTCTGCTAACGCGTTTTTCGGAACTCTGATAGTGAATTGGTAATAATTTTTAAATCGGAATTTTGGTGGTGGTTTATTAATTTTTGGATAAGTGAAGATTTAACGTTTCATTACGACCCTATCTACCTATACCTATTTATTTGCGACTAGTTAGTCGCCATTATAGGTAGCCATGATAGGCCTACTACTACTAACTCAGATAAGAAACAACTAGCTGTTTAGTCTAGAAGACTAAAGATCACAAGAGTGCTTCAATATAATAGAAGTACAACTGCGTATTAAATTTACTATAAAACTATTGTAGTTTGACTAATTCTTAACGAGGGACATCTTTAGGGTTTTTTTTTATTTGTTGGTGTTCTTTCAACACAAGATTCGTAGTTCACCATACTCGTACATCCGTTATGAGAACTATTTAATGTGAAAATCAGTGTAAACAAAATGTTGTCCGCTTCCAGATTTTGCTGGTAATTGTTATCTTATAAAAAAAACTAGATGAAGTATCGTTATTCAAAAAGAAAATTACAATCAACTAAGAGAAATAAATTACAACTAGTATGTACGGACGTTTTGTACATTTGAAGTAAAGTTAGTTAAGTAAGTTAATGAGTGCAAAGTTAAAATCACTGATCACCTTTCAAAAGTTTATTGAAGTAGTTACACGTAAAAACACATACAAAGTAAACGTTCCTTCATAGGTTTGAATCGCGTCGCGGTCAGTGTGGCACTAGTTATTACGGCCGTAAATATGCCGATTCAGTAATATTAGATACTTATGTACCTAGTACGTCTTCGTACATAGTATTTACAATTGAAACAATTGAGCTAACTGCAGACTGTTGCAAACAATCTACAGGTAACTCAACTGATCGATATCAATACCAGTCGGAAGCGTCCCCAAGACGCTGGCTGGACTAGATGAATGCTTTTTTGATCATTATTTTGAGTTTAGATCAGTTTTTTTGATCGATGGCACATTTCATGGAGGGGTGACTCTTAACTTGAGAACCACTGGCCACTAGTTACAATGAGTGCGATCGCTTTACGAGGCGTGTGATTGACTCTAACTATTCTATTAACTGAGTTTAACTGTAACTATTAACTGACTTCAACTGTAACTATTCCATTAACTTACTTCATCAGTTAGCTCGGTTCTTTATTGAAGCGCTTTTATATGACTTTAGTTTAATTGTTTTCAGTTTATGTTTGTTTAAATGTAAATCATAAGGAATTGAAGAACGGTTTACTTGGAACTGTTTTGATTTGTCGTAGTTAAATTTTGATGTATCTACGTTTTGGTGAAATTTGATTTACCTTAAATTAATGTTAGTATTTGTGTTTCGTGTCGGCCGTCCGATCGGAGTATGAGAGTGAAGGAACAGAGAGTGCACCTGTGTTTGCGCACGCACTTGTGCACTTTAATCTGTCCTGCCCACACGACTATAAATAATTATAGTCTCCGTTGAGACCGGCCGCCGTTGTCGAAATTCGGCTACGAGACCTCATCATTATTTGTATTTCATTACCAAATACGAACATATACTATAAGATAAAAGTACAATGCATAGTAGATATCTAGTGATATTTGCAAAAAATATCTTTGAATCCATTGTGATACAATGTTGTGATGTGAACATTTATTTTTCGATTTTCGTAGACCCTCTACGGCGTAGAGGCTGCTACGCCGTCGCATTTAAAACGTAAAACTCAATTAAGTATTATTTATCTAAAGGTAAACGGATGTATAATGTATGAACCAGTTAAGCTACCTGTAGATTGTTTGCAACAGTCTGTAGTTGGCTCAATTGTTTCAATTATAAATACTAGTTCTAATTTATTTCTGTTATTTGATTGTAATTTTCTTTGTGAATAAATCCAAAAAATATCCTGTCTACTTCAAACTTAATGAGTTTGTTCTTGCAATTAAAGGCAAAGCCAACAACAATGATTGCGTCGAAATCACATTAGAAGATAAGATCCCAATTTGCGAAGTTGGCGACATTGCTGTAGGCGGTTCGGTAAATTAATTTACTCGATTGCCGCAATACTATCGGATTTAAGTTCTCTGTCGTCTGAACAAAAGGGGAATTATTTTAAACTAGCTTCTGCCCGCGGGTTCCCATGCGATTTTTCGGTATAAAACCTTTATTAACCGACGAAAAACGGAGCCAAGTCTCAAGTCGACGCGTATATGTTTTTAAATGTATGACCACGAATTACTTTTTACAGAGAAGTCCGAGTTTGATAATTCTTTTTTAAGGTCTGATTGTTCTACTCGTGTACGCCAAATCTCATTTTGAATCTCAGAGGCGTTAGTTAGGAAGACTTGGTAGACTTGAATTTATTGACTTATCAACTCGAACTTCAGAATCCCTGAGTTATTTTTTTCTTCTGAAACCAGAGAAACTATACGTACACATAATAATACACATCATAATAATAAATAGAATTTGTTCCGGGACTTCAAGGTATTACATTTATTCACAAAGAAAATTATACCAGTATTCACAACCGAAACAATTGAGCTAACTGCCGACTGTTGCAAACAGTCAACAGATAGCTCAACTGATCCATATCAACACCAGTCGGAAGCGTCCCCAAGACGCTGGCTGCATTGCCACGCTGTATGGCAATACTGATACGCTGTGCCAGATATTCACCAGCTCTCGGGTCACGCATTCAAGGTATTTACTATGTATAATTAAAAAATATCTATGTAATGTAATGTATTCGTATTAAGTATATCAGTTTTCTGTCTTATAAGATTGCCTGGAAGAGATTGCTTCTAAGCGATAAGGCTGCCCATTGTACTAGTGCCGTATTTTTTGTCTCTTGTATTGTATTTTTGTTGGTGTATATTGAAGTATTTTGTATTGTACCCATAACACAAGCTCTGCCTAGCTTGGGGCTAGATGATGCTGTGTGAATTATCCAGCTTTATTATTACTATTATTAAATACCGACGACCACTGTGTCGACGAACTTCATCACCGTGTTTTTAGCAATAAAGAGTTATGTAGTTCAATTATCTAGTAGATTGTTTGCTACAGTGTGCAGTTAGCTCAATTGTTTCAATTGTAAATACTAGTTCTTATTTATTTCTATTATTTGATTGTTATTTTCTTTAATAAGGTTTTTTTCGTCTAGGCTTCGCACGCGTATTTTCGGTATAATATGTAGTCTAATATCTAAGTTGTTCTAAATGTACGCCAAATTTCATCATGATCTGTTCAGTAGTTTTGGAGATCTTCAATCGAACAAAAATTCACATTCCACAAACTTTCGGCTTTATAATATTAGTAGGCTAATGATTTTGTAAATTTCTAATAGCAATTCCAGAATTAGGTTAAACCACATCTTTGAGTAAAGATCGTTCCATTGTGCGTCGATGCTGAATCTGCATAATTTCCATTAATTAAGCAATGAAATGATTAATAATAGGGTTTTCTGAGCGATGACGGCTTCGGGTGACTATGGTGTTGTTTGATCTGAGGCTTTTTGGGAAAGTTTGCATTAAAAATCCATCCGTTTTCCGAACCTCATCCCACGCTAGGTGTGGTCAGCACAATCTGTAGTTTTCTTCCACTCTCCTGAGCTGTCATCTCTGTACTTATGTACACCTTTTTGACCAATGTCCTCTTCCACACAATCCATCCATCTTTTCTTTGGTCTTTTCCCCCCTTATAACCCCCCTTATTCGAACCAAACACTGCTCTCGTCACGTGACATTCTTCATACAACTAGATTTTATAAGTAGGTGTGTATATTTTTAATGATTTTTTATAAGATATATAAGTGTCAAAATTTGGACTGCATTAGTTACTAACAATAAACAGTTATTAGGAGCATATATCTGCAGTAAAAAAATACTGCACAGGTTTTCACTATTGAACTGTCTACAAAACGTCTACAGAAAAATGACGGAGCTTAGTCTAAGTCACTAAATCAAATTCAAACGAACGTTAGCATAACTTTTATGTCATCGAATGTTAATCGTTTTCAACCGACGAAAAACGAAGGAGGTTCACTTATGTATGCTTACATTAGTTTAAGAATTTAATTATTAAGGGTAAATAAAAAGGTTTTTATTTATTGTTTTTCAGTTTTTTCGGAGGTTTAATTTTGTTGTTAAAACGTTTTATTCTGTTAAGATACTACGTCTATAGATTTTATACTGTTCTGCGATGTGGACTCGATATTTATAATTTTGTTTGTATGACTGTGAAAGCTTTAGCTAAAGTATTAATTTTAAATTTTTTGTTACACAGACAAAGCTGAATGAAAGGGAGTGACGCATTTGCCCTGCAGTCGAACAATGGGAGAAACTAAATAAAATAATTTCTGGTCACCCTAATTTATGAATACTTATAAACCTACCCTAAGACAATGGTTCTGATTTCAGCGAAATATTATCTCAGGTTCGTTCCGAGGACAAGTATTGAAGGGCTAAGGGTTTGAATATTCAAAGGGAATAAATTAAGTAAAGCGACGCCAAACAAAAGCGCGAAACAAATTGCAGGGAAATTAGGCCTTTGTATACTGGCAGTTTAGTAGGTAAGTATAATATTGTCTTAGTAAACAAAATTTGGTATTTAGTTTAAGAGTTTGGAAGAGTATATTAGCATACCCACCTGTAAATAAGGTGAAACCGGGTGATTGTGGGTCTGCATGGATGAACTGATTTCAATTCACATAGCATCACCTATCTCCAAAAGAATGTGGCTTTGTTTCAAGTCATCTATACTAATATTATAAAAAGGAAAGATTTGATTGTTTGTTTGTTTGTATTGAATAGGCTCCGAAACTACTGGACCGATTTGAAAAGTTCTTTCACCATTAGCTTACTTTTCAGGGAGTGACGTAGGCTATATTTTATCCCGGAATTCCCACGGGAACGGAAACTACGCGGGTGAAACCGCGAGGCGATCGTCTAATCAACAATATTGTTTGAAGAAGGTTTTAAAAAATTCGGTGCAGTCGTTTCAATGTTAGAGTTAAATTCGAAGTTAAATAAATTTGTCGTAGTGTGTGAAGTAAATAGCCAGGAGCATTTAATATTATCTGAGCGTCTGGTCTAAGCAACGCTTGACCCAAAAGCTGGTGAGAATCTGGTGCAGCACATCAGCATTGCCGTACAGCGGGGCAATGCAGCCAGCGCGTCTCGGGGACACTTCCGACTGGTAATAATAATGCTGGACAATCCACACAGCATCATCTAGCCCCAAGCCAAGCAGAGCTTGTGTTATGGGTACTAGATGACTGATTTACATAATATAATACACGACATAGATAGATATTTTTATTACACATTGATAGGAACGACCAGAACACCCGGAAGTAATATTTGTAAATCGTAAAAACATTTGTCCCAAGGCGGGAATCGAACCCGCAACCTCCCGCGCCGCAGGCGGACCTTCGCCCGCCGCGCCACCGAGGTCGTTATATGGTGTTGATATGGATCGGTTGAGTTACCCGTAGGTAGATTATTTGCAATAGTATGCAGTTAACTCAAAGCTAGTAAATATTCTACTACGAATAATATGTCATACTAGCTGCGCCCCGCGGTTTCGCACGCGCTGTTTCTATGGAAACGTTTAATGGTGATTTCTATCCCACGGGAACTGATTTATGGGATAAAAAGTAAAGTAGCCTATGTTTAATTCCAGGGTTACAATTACCTGTACGCAAAACTTCAGCCCAATCCGTTTAGTAGTTTTTACGTGAAGAGTAACACACATCCATCCATCTACACATCCATCCAAACTTTCTCATTTATAATATGAGTGCGATTTTATGCCCGCGGCTTCGCACGCGTTGTTTCTATGGAAACGTTTAAAGGTGATTTCTATCCCACGGGAACTGATTTATGGGATAAAAAGTATGTTTGATTCCAGGATTACAATTACAATTACCTGTATGCAAAATTTCAGCCCGATCCATTGAGTAGTTTTTACGTGAAAGAGTAACAAACATCCATCCATCCATACTTACAAATTTTCGCGTTTATAATATTAGTAAGATTATACCTAATAGCGTACCTATGTATACCTCTTCAGCTAGAGAAAAACAATCAAACAAAGCCGCAGACAGTAGCTGTATTATAGAGGTAGTGGGTAGATAAACACGAGTAGGTACCTCTCAGGCCGCTAAGCCTCTCTGGTCCACGCTGACGTAAATAGCGTGGACGAGCTACTGAAGATTAGCCAGATTAGCTGTAAGAACATAAGCCCATCAGCCATCACTGTGAACTTGACCGTTGAGGCTGTGAGTACACCTTCGATACAGAGTGTGTGCTCAACTTAAAAAAGTTTTTAGGAACTCTTTGGCTGCCGATTTATTTTTTAAACTAAAATAAGTCGGCAAAATTTTGTATACACAATACAATACACAATACATGCAGATACACAATAAAAACGGATAAACTGATTTAATTTTTTGTTTGTTTTAATAAACACTGTTTTAACTAGAGTTGGAGAAAATTGGTGCAACCGTTGCAATGTTATGATTATTTGAATATTCCATTATAAAAATATTCGAATATATAATACGTGTATACATCGGCCGGAGATTTCCATACTTTTCTAAAATTGCTTGACACTACTCACTTTTAAGCCAGTTGTTTGCCTTTTTTTTATATACGCAAGGGTTACCTTGCGTATGTAAAAAAAAGGAATGAGCAAGCTGAAGTGGCAGTGGGCCGGCCATGTCTTGCGAAGAATGGACAACCGATGGGGTAAACGTTTTCTTGAGTGGAGACTTCTTGAGGCATAGTAGTGTAGGGCGTCCTCCAGCCAGGTAATAACAATAACGACCTGCGAAAGACTGCAGGCAGATGCTGGATGCGGCAAGCTGGAGATAGGGCGATATGGCGCTCATTGGGGGAGGCCTATGTCTAGCAGTGGACTAATATTATGTATGTTTATAATGATGATAAGGTATATTCAATCTATGTAAGTACGTAGATAGAATATACCTTGGCGTAAGGTAGTACCTTGCGTTTGGCCTCGAACTCGATTGAGGGGAAGCGATAAAGACCTATTAGTTGAAGACTGTAGACAGAATCCAGTTTTTTATATCACCACATGATCCACCTGTAATTTCAATTCCCTCCAACCTCCAAATAGAAGTTTATACGTTTTACTAACTGGCTCCTCTAACCTTTTACTCAGGCCAGGCCTTCTTGCATGTACTTATAACATTAAGTATCTTCTTACTAGTAGATACTACACTTACTATTATTGCTTATTTTGACAAAGCCCCTATACAGCTGCTTTTATTTATTGACATTTGTTGACATGTATTTTAATTTTTTAATTTTATTTCTGTCATTATAATTAATTGCAGGCCCTTCTATAGCCAACCACTTGTTATTTTATAATTATGTGTTTAGATAGGAATCACTGTATGTCTGTTCTTTTTTTTTCTTCGCTATTGTTCTGCTTACAATCCCTTATGGTGTTTCCTTCCCTCTCAAAAATCTTGTGTTTGTCATAATTTAATATTACGTTTAATAAGCAATACTTGTAAATGACATTTATTCACAAAGAAAATTATACTAGTATTTGCAATTGAAACAATTGAGCTAACTGCCGACTGTAAATTAGATTTCAACGACATCAAGTGTATTAAATATATACCTACGGTGGAATAAATGAATTGAATTTAACTAATCCTCTTTTATGCCATAACTTATAGCAGTTATAGCCGGTTGCTCGTACTCTGATCTGATCATCTCCACACTTGACCAACCAGATTATAAAATTATCTGAGCGTCTGGTAGAAGCGACGCGTGACCCGAGAGCTGGTGAGTATCTGGCTCAGCGCATCAGCATTGCCATACAGGTTGGCAATGCAGCCAGCGTCTTGGGGACGCTTCCGACTGGTATTGATATGGATCAGTTGAGCTACCTGTAGATTGTTTGCAACAGTCTGCAGTTAGCACAATTGTTTCAAGTGTAAATACTAGTTTTTATTTATTTATATTATCTGATTGTAATTTTCTTGGTGAATAAAGATATTATTACTAACCAGTCATTTGTCATTTGTCAACATCAATTCAGCAAGAGAAAGAACTATTTTACAAGAGAATTGATCATTCTTAGTTAGTTATTCAGCGTACGAACGATTACTATCCCAAACCTATCCCAACATAATATTGCAAATGTCCATTGCTAATGCAAGAAATATGCTAATAGTTTACCAGTAAAAAGAGCATTAAACACTATCCATTACTAGGCGGATTACCTTACCCTATGCTACCCTGCGTTACCCTAATCTACCCTGTGTCCCTGCTTTCCCCTGCGATACCCCTCGATTCATTCTCGATCATAGCTCCTCATTGTACTTAAATCGGGTATTTATTTTTAGAAGAAACATCTGTGTTCTTATTCATAACAAAGGATTTGCGTTAAAAATAACACAGATTAAAGTTGCTATTTTAGGTTTTATTTATGCTTTTGCTGGTTTATTAATAAAGTGGAAACTGTGTGTATGTTTTTGGGAAGGAAAATAAGTAAAATACATTGTACTAGTTGTATTTAATCTTGAATTTTGAAAAGTTATTACCTAGTACCTATTTTTTACTCGACTACCAACGGAGGAGATGATAATAAAAGATGGAGAAATTTAAAAACTCAAAGTGCTTTATTTGCTTATTACAAGACTCTTTAAGACGTCAGATGATCTCTCTCTATCTCAAAATTGGTAGGTACTACATACATTGGACATATTTTATAGTAATATATTTTTCTGTATGTATGTATCTACCAAATTATAGAAATATAAGTATGTAAGTACCTAAAACTAGGATATAATGTGGTTACGTTGATTTTTATTCATTTAAATTTTTTAATACTTTTAATACTTTCATGGCCCACGAACGGCGCAGATGCCCATCTCCAGCTGCGTGTACCGCCACCGGTGTGCCCCTGCGGTTCGCACTGTCCAGGCTGGGCAGGGAATGCGTTAAGGTAAAGTGTACAAAAAAGGTTTAGTTTTGGAGTTAGATTTTAAATGCTACTGCATCTAAACAAAACAAAGGACAATATAAAAAGCAATATACATCTTTAGACAGAGTGGAGGAAATCAATTAGGAAAGCTGACCACACCACCACATGGAATAAATAGCTAAGAAGAGAGAGAGACAAAGCTAACATTAGTGGAACTTGGAAACCATTGGAATATTACCTAGGTATTTTATAAATACATGAAAAACATTAAGATCTGAGATAATGAATGTGTGCGTAGAACATGCATTCATTATTTCAGATCCCTTGTTTTGCAAAAAGGCAATAACTCAGGGCATAGCTTTGACTCTTAACAGTATTACCCTTTTCAGTGACCGGAGAAAAGACACAATGTAAACAAAAACTTATGAGAATCCCGGTCGATTTTCACTCTCAGTAACTACCTATTACTGTACCAGTGTGCCTTTTATTGTACATTGCCTAGATACTAAGATCTATAATTGTACATAATGATTGCAATAAAGTACATAAGAGACTAACTAACCGATTACTGTACCAGTGTGCCTTTTATTGTACATTGCCTAGATACTAAGACTTATAAAATGTACACAATGATTGCAATAAAGTAAATAGGAAACTCGCTTCTGCCCATAACTTTACACCCATATTTTCGGATAAATAAGTAGCCTATTAACTAAGCTAGGCGATGTTCTAAATGTACATCGAATTTCATATTGATCTGTTCAGCATTTTTAGAGATCCTAGGTAACAAAAATTTCACATTTCACAAACATTCGGCTTTATAATATTAGTAGGACTAGTAGGATAGTATAATATAGTACTTATAGTAGAATAGGATAGGATATGAAATGTTCATAAGACAAAGGTACTTTGTTTGTGTAAGTGTTTTACAATAGTTTAGTGTTGGTTTTATGGTAAAATTGGCGCTTGTCGGCAAATTGGCCTCACATTATTAAATAAATTTGATTCTGTAACCCTTGTTTATTTCATGTCCAGCCATAAAAATACTATAATGTACAGACAGTGTCAGAATTAAGTAAACCTCCTTGCATAACACAATGCAGGTTAAATCCGATTTTTTATTTTTTTAACATATTCGTTCTGTTTTTATGTTCCCTAAACAAAAATGTAATTCCTTTTCGACTTCTTAAACTCCTACAATTACAGCTTTGGATTTAAATCTACATGTGTTATGCAAGGGGGTTATTTTATTCTGATGAAAATGAGATTAAAATGTAGACATATTTTGATTTCGCTAAGATTACTAAAATGCGACTTCAGACAATATTGTTAATTAATAACTACTATTTTGTTTATATACACAGTTGTAGGCGACATATAAAGTACTTTTTATCTGGCTCCACTACGGTGCCTACTTAAGTAAATCTATAATTATAAGGTACCTACCTATTTATTTTTATCAATAATTAATTAGGTAAGTAGGTACTTAAAATAAAAATATAATCTTATCATTCCGTTAGCGGTTGTCTTTGAAAACTATTTAATTTTATAATCACGTTATCAATAATCTAACATCAATAAATTTAATCAAGCCTTTTTATGGGTATTAAAATATTAATTTTGAGTAGGTAATAATTAATTTGATTGTGTAAGTGTTTTTCTTATCAATGACCAGAAGCTTCAATAAAAACAGATCATTCATTTACACAGAAAATTTATGTTGAAGCTAAAGTTTTAGAGAATTTAAAATACATAAATTTGATATAAAAATTTGTCTTCATATATTCACTTTCTGTCTTCAGTTAAGAGTCAAAACACACAAATTAGATTTAATTAATGCTAAATTTAGTTAAATACAGACATTAACACCCTATTGCAAATACATTATCATATTAAAAGTCCCAATTGATTTTCACTTGTTTCGTGTTGTCGATTTTAATGTTCTTTCGTTGTTGAATTCCAATTTTAAACATCACAAAGGTTCCGTCGGCGAACGTTGCCGTCGGTCGATCGACGGGTGGCGTAGCTCGTAGGGTGACCGCGTAGCGGTTCATAGGCCCCGTAGCGGTTCGTAGGCCCCTCGTAGCACGCTCGTAGCACCGTAGCACCCTATGGTAGCACCTCACATAGCTCACTCATCAACAATGCCCAAACTAATTAACCACTTGAAAACACGTGAAAGCAGACGCGTGAGAAACAGACTGAAACAGCATGCCGCCGGTGCCGCGCGCGAAGCGACGCTACGCGGCCGTGCCGCCATATTGCCCCACGCCCCGCCCCCCGCACCGCCGCACTCAACCATTGGCTGTAACTCACCAAGAAGGCGGGGCCAACTTCTCCTCAATGTTGCCAGCTTTTTGAATAAATAATTTCAGTAATTTAAGTAATGAAGGCAATTATGGCGTTGTTTAGCTAAGTTTGCGCCGCGGCGAGTGGGAACTTTATATTTATACCGTTCTCTTTATGTACGCCGACGCGCGGTTAATGCGCCCGATCTGTTTACGTTGCGAGAGCTTATTTATTGCGGGCGACTCGCTGCACGGCACGATTTAAACTGCAATTATTTTACGCTATAAGGAAAACATATTGCACCATTTAAATGAGTTTTTCCAGGATAATTTTGTAAATGGAGATGGATGAGGTGCTTTAAACTTTTGTTATGGGGTGCTCTACGAGTACAATTATTAAGCCAATCCTCTTCTTACTATAATACACGTACCTATATCTAGGCAATGATGTAGAGCTATGTCTAAATCACGGCTCATCTCGCACGGGAAACATGACACAATGTAAACGGTAACCGGGTTACGTCACTAGAGTCCGTCAAGATTCAGTGTGGACACTCGCGGGCAGAAGCAAACAGTGACGTCACGAAGCGTCATCGAGCCGATAAAAAGTCGATTTTATTCGCACAAGTTCGGCCAGCTGACTGCCCCCCGCGCCCCTCGCCGCGCCGGCACGCACACAATTTTCAGTGTGGCGAGATTTCAGGGAGAGTGAGAGAGGGTTAGGCGTGGCAGGCGCGTGCGAGCGAGACGGTGCCAGGGGCCGGCGCGCGGTGGCGGCGCGATGGGCGGGCGCCGGATGATGTATAGAGTGGTGGAGTTAGGTTCAAATTGCTCCGGGAAGTGGCCGAGATTAGAGTCGACGCGGGCCGCACCGCGCCGCGTACGTAAGCCCTTAAGACTGTTTTTAATACTAGTATTTTTTACGCGATCCCGACAGGATTTAGCGGATAAGCGACGTCGTCGTCGTGCGCTTTGATTTATCGGTATCGGATACGTTTCGGTTTGTTTTCTGGTGTTTACGTTAGTGGTGACCGCTGGCTGGACGCGCGTAATCCCGCGGCTTGTACAGATTATGACGGATATCGTTCGGATTTCATGTACACACGCTGTGAATACGGCTTTCCTGGGAATCTGCGACTCTTAATACCTGGAATCATCTATAATCTGCTGTCAACAGTGAGTATTTTGATTTGTTGTGTGACATTCTGCAAATGGTTGGTTTGAGTGTCCCTATGGCCAACCACCTGAAGGATAACACTTTACTAAAGCCAATTCACTACCCTGAACTGAACAACGGATCTGTTGTCAAACATCCACAGTACAGACCTGTTTTGAAAATGACCAGAAACCTCTTGCTTTATTTATAGAGCAAAATCGAATCTGTCCTTATTTTTACAGTGGCAGTTAGTTATTTTTACATAGTATAGAGGTTAAAGAAACCATTCTCAGGCTTAGCTAACTAAAATATGTTTCCTAATTTTTTTTTAATTATGCAATATTCAGCGTTTAGATGAAAATTTTGCTTCAAATAGGCGCCACCAAACCAACCAAGAACGTATAAATCCCCCAGGCAAACATTAAAATCTTATTGTTAGCAAGGATGATTTCCAAAATTCTTTTGAACGCCGAATTAATATTTAGATTAAGATAGACAAAAAAAGATGTATCGTAAGAGCTCGTGGTTTATTTTTCATTTCTTCCACGAGTGGATAAAAAATTCACGTAAAGAGTATTATTAATTAAACACCTTATTTCTTATTTTATAGTATTTTTCTTTAAAATTTGACTTGTCTACGAGCTTATTTTGTAAGCCTAAAGAAATAAACGTTGTTTATTTTGAATAATTGTACTTATCATTTTTATAAGTACCAACTTTCTGTTGATTTCAATATTCACGAGTAAAATAAATTTAAAACTTTAGTTTACAACTAGTATTGTTAGAATATAACAAATCACTATTTGGGGAGAAGGTGGTAATGTAGTCCCCATTCTGTTTTTAGCCTGTAAAGTTTTAACGAATAGGTCTATAAAATAATATTATTCTTTAAAAGATTCGGCAATTTTGTGTTTATTCGTGTCCATACCTGTATTTAATGAAATCCAGTTATTTTGACATGAAAATTGTTTATATTAAAGTACAGATCTAAGTTATGTGGGAGTTATTTTAGCTGAGGGTATTATGGTAGTTAGACCTTTCACACTTACTACGTCATAAATCCGAGTCACCAACGTTCAACACTTAGAATCAATTAAACCGGTGCATACTGAATAACTTTTTGGCACAATTATAAAACACAATCAAACAACGCGCGCGCAAAACCATTCACCGGTTCTCGTTACGACTTGCTGGAATAACAAAAAAATATGAAAGGCTCTCTAGCGGGGGTTTTGAATATAAATTACATTAGTCACGTTATCTACCATTTCAGCTACTTTCTACGAGATGGAGCAGCTTCAATTAAAAAAAAAATGACTGCCAAAATACCTGCAGGCCCCCACATTACCCCATCTCCCAATAAGAAAACTGTAGTCAATCCAATGCATTGTTCAAGATTAAATTACAAATTTCGGATAAGCACTACGTTCTTATTGAAACCATTCATCTAATTGTTTTTATTTGTATCGGTATTTAATATACAGACTAATAAAAGTTAATTAAAATTCATATAACAATTATACGTTTTTAATGGTTCCTTTCTACTCTATAGGATCAACATTTTTTGAGAAACGCTAAAGAAAGCCCATTAAATGATGGCCCAATTCTTTTTTCAGTATTTTTACACGAGTAAAACTTTTATCTACTTTATAGTACTTATATATACGTATACTTTATAGTACTTACTGATACTTTATAGTAGATAAAAGTTTCACTGCGTGAACGCACTATAATTTAACGAATGTGGAGTTATCTCCACATTCATAAAGAAAAATCTTTAAGATTTTATAGTTGGCTTACAAAGCCAAACTTTATTCATAGAGCGTTATTATAACTTAGTACCTAGTACTTACTTATCTTGCTGTGCCCTAGCCGGGTCCATATTTGAGACTGACTAATTTTAACAACTTTTGTACAATATGGTCGCAATAAAAATTTTGAATTTGAATTTAAAGTGCGTTCATTAAATTAATGAAGTACTAGTTTTTACCCGCGAGATGTTTTTTGAGTGTTTCTATTTATTTATTCTTATTAAATAAATAAATAATGCTGGACAAATCACACAACATCATGAAGTCCAAGCTATGCAGAGCTGGTGTTATGAGTACTAGATTACTGATATACTTAAGGCCGCTCCGCGGTAAATTACCGAATACGATCTTCACCATATCAAATATTTCTCTAAAACAAATCTTTTCAAAGTAATGATACGAACTACGAAATGTTATATTTCGTAGTTCGTATCATTACTTTAAATCTCAATATCATATCATTAAATGACTAATAAGGTTGATTTTTTTTGGAAAAATATTAAACTTGGCCCAATTTTTCCGCAAGGCGGTTTACAAAAATGATTTTTTTTGTGGTTTTATTATTATTGTATATATAGTAAATCTAATAATAAAAGAAAATCTTTATAGCCTATAAGAAATATATTAAAGTAGTAGTTTTAATGATTTTTTTCATTTGATGTTTCCTGTTTACTGTGAGGGTTAAATCCCCCCCGCTTTTTTTTGAATTTCCCACAGTAATTTATTACAAAACTATACAAAATATTGTAACGAAATATTTTATCGTGTAGATCAGATATTGGTATTATTTTGTGATTTATTTCAGTACTTATGTATATTAGATAAGTTTTAGAGAAATCTTTAAAGCGGTGAGTACGGAATAGGGCAATTTACCGCGGAGCCCCCTAAATACATCACGTACATAGAAATGGTTGGTCTTTGTCTGAAAACCTGTCAGTCTCTTAGCGCAAGTGTTCGTGCAGTTCATGCTGAGACCGAATCGATTTGTCCACATCTCGGTTGCGTTTTGGTGCAACCGAAGCCAGAGCGAATTTTATCCAGTTTTAGAAAGTAAGATAAGAATTTTGTTTCGATTTGAATCAATTGAGCTATCTACAGGTGATCCGAATCAATACCAGTCGGAAGCGTCCCCAAGACGCTGGCTGCATTGCCCCGCTGTATGGCAATGCTGATGCGCTGCGCCAGATACTCACTAGCTCTCGGGTCGTCGCTTCGACCAGACAGGCAGGACGCAGGAATTTATTGTGGCCAGAAAAATGAGTTGAATATTAAGGCTATCTTTGATTGTCATTATCTGAAGTTAGGTTTTTTTTGCAGTGGGACACGAGGCGTCTATCCTCTCCATGGTCTCGGTTGATCACTATCAAACGAAGGTCTCGTTTGATCACTATCTCACCTGCCTGATCTGAAGAGAGAAAGTCTAAGTCAGACTCTTGACTTTATGATTATAAGCACTAAAATTTGTCCTTACAGCGTTATCATTTCAACAAAATTTTACCGACCAAATTGAGCGAAGGAAACCAAAAATACAAAAATGTTGCTCTTGTGTTTGTATGGCACGTTATCTCCGAATGATAATTTTATCGTGCCGACTTGATAACGAACACCTATGTGTAGATAAATTGAAATTACGAGGTTTGCTCTACTACTTTGTGGTTGGAATATGCTGCCCTTTTGTCATTCTATCGTTCATATCTATACTTAGTTCTAGAATCCTAGATATTTTTAGAAACAAATTATTAAAAAAACCAAAAATATACTAGTGAAAAATATTTACTACACTGATAAAATCGAATGAAATCGCAGAAATTCAATCAGGGGAAAATTTTAAGGCATTGTCTTACCAGCTGGACATAGGCCACCCCGGAATAACCTTTTCATGAAACACTCTTGTTCTTGTTCCACTCATAAAATTCTCATTAGCCTGTGACTATACTCAATCGTTTTGTTATATTTTAATACTATTATAATTCCATTACGTTTAGAATCCATTGCATTTAGAAATAATCTACACCTCGATTCATGTTATTATTAACTAATATAGATAGATACTTAATAACTAATATAATAATATAACTAACATAACTATTGTTAAATACTTTATTCACAAAGAAACTTATACTAGTACAAACAATTGAGTGGAACTTGCTTGATACTGACTGTTGCAAACAGTCTACAGGTAGCTCAACTGACATAACTCATTATCATTCAGACGACTTAGTTATGTTTCCAAGTGTTCCGTCTGCTACATTTCCTCATAAAAGTCAATAGTGTTAGATCATTCTGCCTTATCAGCTAGATAAAGGTACAACTATCTAAATATTTACATTTACGTGCACTAACACATGTTTTACATGCAGTTAGCGATGTACTACAGATATGATTGAGTGAAATTGATATGTCGGTCGATTCAAAGAACAGATAGTGTCAAGAGTGTGTAGGAAATGTCATGTTTTCAATGATAAAAGGAGGATAGAAGTGCATTATTAATGCACCTTCTATACATTCGCCAAACTCGATTTGGAACGTTTGTAAAAAAACCACGACACATATACTAAAACTCGAGTGCTTCCCCGTTCAACCCACAATTTTTCTACCCAATATTATTTTTCCCCGTTCAACCCAAAACATATGCCCCGTTCTACCCAATCCAAAAATCTAAGTCACAGTGTATTCTAAACAGTACAGACATCGTAATATTTATAAAAAATCGAACTTGATGAAATTATTACAAACAGTAAGTTAAAATTTTTTACCTACAATATGGAGGTAGCTCTCTTCAAACGAACGAACTACCCATGTGATTAGGTGGACGTATTGTACAATAGATAATTCAATCAGCAAAAATGAAATGAAAATGAAATGACTTGACGACCTCAGTGGCGCAGCGGGCGAAGGTCCGCCTGTGACGCAGGAGGTTGCGGGTTCGATTCCAAACATTGAAAATTAAAACCACTTAATACTAAAGAATGATACAAAGAGGTTATGAATGAAAAATGAAGTTACAATAAGTTGCTTAAATATAAGTGCATGAGTAACATATTATTGTAACAGAGAAATGGCCAAGCTCAGCTTAATGCTCCAGCATGTCGCCATGCTGTAGCGCTGATATTCTGCCAAGGCCAACGGAGACCTTGGCTTCTAATAAAAAAAATTAACACAATACATATCTATTTTAAACAACAACGGTAAGGACTACCATTGTTTTTCTTATATAAGTAAGTTAAATAAGTTATGTAGTGAGTGGGTAAGTTTATGCCCATCCTTTTCTTTTCATCATTAGGTCTCTTTCTACTCTTTTTATGTTACCTGTCGCTCCTGTCAGTAGTTCCTAGGCCTACTAATCTAAAGGTTCTCATTAAATATGGCGGAAAACAATTTCGTTTAAATAGTGAGACCAATTTGAATTTCTTACAGTCAAACCGTGGCGGACATATATTGGTGCAAAATGGACAAAATAAGTTTTATAAAAAAAGAGCAAACCAGTGCTGGAGATAATGTATAGCGAGCGGTGTGTACAAGCACCCAGATGTTTTGGTTGTGTGCATTTAAATGTAAACCAAATAAGTGTTTTCAAAGAAACTGTTCACGTTTGCGAGCGAGTCAATGAGCAGATACTCAAGTGTTACCTAATAAAAATAGACGAATGCGTGAAGCGGAAACACCAGCAGGGATCCCGATTACCCAGTTGTATAGAGAAACCGTTCAGACCCTTCATACAAAGGGACTGAATTTAGTCACAGACATACCGTCATTTAAAAGTAAAAAATACAAATTGTTTAATGTTCGTAACAAAAGTCATGCGTCAAGAAAACGAATTTTCGTAATCTTGAAGAAGTCGAAATCCCAAAAGACTATGAAGATTGCGTACTGTGCGACTATCAATCTGTAAAAGACTGATTAAAAGTAAAAATAATACTATTAGTATTTACTTTTTTTTTGTCTGCTGACCCATCTACTTCGGTGTTTCACTGTGTCATTTATTTGAATTTAAACAATAGAAATTTGGAATAAGTAGGTGTGGGTAGAACGGGTAACTAAAATCAAATGTTTTGGGTCGAACGGAGCAAAATACCTATTGGGTAGAAAAATCTTGGGTCGAACGGGGAAGCACTCTAAAACTCACTTGCTTGTCGAGTTTCAGATAGATTTGTAAGCAATATTTATTGAAGGGAGGATCACAAATGTACAAGTAATCTAAATTCCGTATAAAAAGACGTGGTAGCATTGAGTGAATTGTAGGTTCAGGTCAGTGGAGGAATAATGATATTTATATATTTATGTATGGAGATTTTTGCAATATGCTTTTATAATTTATACGACTATCACAGATGAAAGAAGACGATTTTTGGATTAGATCGTTAGAAAATAAAAACGGTTGTTGTAAAAAAAATCTGCGATATTCTATCTAAACAAAAATTCACAGCAGCGAAAATATAATATTTTTTACCCTTAAACTACACAACAACAATGTATCTACCTACTGTATTTTCTTAAGGATCTTACTCTGTTTTGTGAAATAATAAATAAATAAATAAAAACAAAAAAGGATACTTACCATTACTTCAGTTTCTAAGCGAAGTGAAATTTCAATGAGATGGTGTTTTAATAGAGCAAAGCACTTTCGCCAACTTAAAGCTTTCGGCTTAAAAAAGGCTTTGCGTCGGTTTAAAGGGATACCGGAGCTCTCCGATTGGTGCCTTCGGCTTGCCCAATTACTCTTCGGGCGAAGATTAGTATCTCTTTGTATTAGAACAATTTGTGGCTGTGACGAGATGACTGAATCTCCTGGATTTGTGTTGTCGACCTTTGGTTTTAGAGCTCTTGTGTCGAGGACTACTTTACCTATTATACGGTGGGTTAATTCCTGTTCTCTTATCTGTCTTCATTTCGATTTCTATCGGGTTTACTTGTTAATTGTTTGTTTTTTTTGAATTTTCGATTTTGTTTAGTTGGCTTTCATATGAAGGTTTGACCAGATTGACCAGCAGGCTTAGTAAGTATGACCTACGTCGCAATGACTTGCCAATTCCTCACCAATATAAATATGGCTAGTAGGAGGAAGTTATTAAACGTATAGATTACTTAAACTGATACTTTCACACCTCTATATTTAGATAATTTTGTGGGATCCCCTTTTGTTTTTCGTATGGAGGCTGGATTTGTGACGTCAGCGTGGATTTTATGAATTGTATGAAAAATCAAAAGACAATCACCCCAGCTTATAAACTATACCTTTCAAGGCGTGAGCAAGATTTTGTGAAATGTGTCACTGTATAAAATGCACAAGCCCGTTATCAAACTGGGCACTGATAAAAAAGAAGACCTAACTTTTGCTCTATGGTGTTCGAAAAAAAACTTAAAAGCCATGTCGATAAAAGCAAGGATGGGCAATAACTGCTGATAGCGCTCTTCGACACCTTTTTGCTTTTTTGCTGAATATTGAATCCGGTAGAGATGATAGCACGGAGTGGTGGTAGAGGCTATGGTTTAAAGTATGAACTGTTAGCTCTGTGTGTACCTATAAGTTTTAATCGGCGGTATCTTAGACATTTTAAGGACATGCTTGTTCATCAATCATTTTTTTGCAAAAACTCAAATCAATATTTTTTGTAATTTTTTTAATGTAAAAGATACATTGACTTCGGAAATTAGTTTCTTTACCTCGCGTAATTCTACATATTTTTTCCAGTTGAAATATATTTATTTCTTTATAGGCTTTTGCTTAGCAACGAGACGAAATAATCTGATTTTTTCTTTTTCGAAATGACTACAATGCTGTTGACCCCAGATTTTTGTATTACCGAACTTTTGGCGGATTTTTTGTATTACCGGACTTTTGGCGTTACCGGACTTTTGGCGGGCGCAGAGGGCGCCTCGCCGTTAAAACTAGGTTGGGGCAACACGCACAAGGCCACCACTCAGGTGCGAGTCTCGGCTGGGGCTGTCGCCAGATGCTAGAAGAAGAAATAAAAATGGTTTCGCCTAAGTGCATGCGTAATAAGCTGATCAAAAATATTTCTCATTTTGTAAAGATTGTGTCTGTCTCACCGCTAGTTAAGAATAGTATAAGTATAAAGTATTTATTATTACAATCCTAATATCCTAAATTAACATTTCTTAAACATAATAGCTAAGTTAGTTCCTATTAATAGGTTAGAGTTTACATAATTAATTTACTTTTTGATTTTACTTTAGGATTGCTAATTCAATTTGTAAATAGTTATGTTTGCTTAGTTGTGGTTCATATTTCATTTGTATCTCATGATTATCGTTATTTTTCCTATACACTCGGTTCCATGCATTCAATATAACTCTTTGGAAACTCACTGCTCTGAAGGCAATTAAGACCATAAATCACATATTCTACTTTTTCCACTCTTTCCCATTACTTTATGTGAAATAGATGAAGAGACGGTGCTTGCATTTTACGTGATTAACGACACATTTTTTAGAAATACATATGTTTACTGTAAACCATAATAAAGGTCACGTGTCAACCACGTACAAAATTCTTATTAAAATTGGCTCGATTTACAAATATTTTGGAACGATAAAATTTAATTAACGAAAATTATAAAATTTAATGTAATTTTATAACTTTGTTAATTGTTAGTTACCTACTCTTAGTTTACTTCATTGTACCTAGTTGTTAACAGAACAGAATGGTTTTTCGCTTCGCATTTAGCTTCTACGTACGAGGACACATAAATGGTTATAAGTTATTATATGTAACTTAATTTATAAAGTGTGTAATACAACTGTTTGATCTCCGAATACAACAAAACAAAAAAAAATAGGTTTGGACCTACCAATAAACCTAGTTATTGTGTAAACTTGTACAGCTGTACTATAAAAAAGTTAGACATTTCTTAAGCGCGTGTTTAACAAAAGCGTTACCACAAAACTGCGTTTTACGACGGTTTACAGTTAGACACGGCTAAGACATAGTTTAAACGAGAATTAAACTCTTGTTAAACTCATGTCTAACTGTTTAGAGACTGTTTAGCTAAAAGCTTGTTAGACAGTGCTTACGTGTAGAATCTAAAGACTACCAACACTTCATAATAAACTCTTATTTTTTATTCTGCGCCACGCCGCTGTCAGTCACCTGAACAAGTTCGACCATACTCTATTTCGTTTAAATTTGATTGACAATCAAATCACTAGGGGCCATCTATAATTACGTCACACGAATTTCATGATTTTTGGACCCCCTCACCCATCCTTGTTACGGACACGTTTGTGATATTCCCCCCTTAAAGTGTGAGTGTGACGCATTATATGGATGGCCCCAAGTCGTCTTTGTATGTCTCTTACAAATACGTTTCTCGCTTTAACTCACATTGTAAATACGATGATGATAGAAGAGAGTATGATGTAGGAAACCTCCCATTAGCTCCTGATTTATAACGGTTCCAGCTACCGTTGGCATCGTTGGCTATTTGAGTTATGAAAGTTGTAAAGCTGTATATCTTCATCGTACAGTTTTTTTATGGCGCTTATTTTTACTGCTCAAACAGTGCACTGTGTGCTCGCCTTAAATCAAGCTGGTTAAGGATTGATTTATTAGCTGTTTAGGAACTTTGTTGTATCTTGTTGAATATGTTTGTACTCTCGCTTGTTTGTTCTTTGTACCATAAGTTTGTTAGAGCTTGGTTGGTGCCTGCCTTCCTAAATCACTCTAAATCAAAGTTGTCTTCTTGAGACCTTTAAAAGTTTTTCAACTCAGTCATATTTGACGCTCCACTTCAGTAACTTATGAATTATCCAACAGTTAAATTATGCATACTTAATACAAAATAAAATATCTAATAATTACTCACAATATTAAAAATGTATACGACATCGATCAATAAATCACTCACAATACATAATAAAATAGCATCTACAAAATAAAATATCTAAAAATAGCGATTGTTTCACTGTCCAGCTTTTGACTTCCCGAATTCTGTCAATATCCGTTGATATTGATAGAATTCGGGGAGTTAAAAGCGGCATCAAAAGCTGCTGTTAGCTAAATAAATACCTTTAGCAGTCATTTGTTACTAGTCTAGCATTAGGTATTTATTTAGCTGTGTGGTGCCGGCTTAGAATTTACACCATCCCAATTCTTCCCGCGGGTTTCGTAAGAGGCGACCAAAGGATATCCACAGGGGGCGGGCAGCATCGCCCCCTGCCGAACAACTCTACCACCGAACTGCGATCCCCAACATTCATGTCCAGCGTGGGGATCATGGGGTTTACTCCCCATGAGATAAAAGCCAATAAGGCTGTATCAGGGGGAGGCCTGCGTCCAGCAGTGGACCAACATAGGCTGTTGAGGTGTGAAGGTATTTATTGAATAAGGTATACTAACCACTTCTTTGAATTAATAACTTCAACTTCTTTCCAGCAGGCGATGCTCGCCTAAAATCGCGGCTACTCGCCCCCGTCCCCAAAAGCCTCACCATTCACCTCCGCGTGTACAAGGAAGCGCTAGCGGCCGGCATGGAGCCGCTAAGCGAGAACGGACTCTGCCTGTCAGAGCTGGACTTGCATAGTGGCGCGCACTTGCACGAGTCGGTGGCGGCGTCCGTGGGCTCGGCGATCTCGAGCCTGATGGGGCCGCTCCATCATGAGCCTCAGCACGCGCCACTGCACCACGCGCCGCCGCTGCATCATGAACCGCTCGAGAAGCTCAAATGTAAGTACCTATCATATGTGACACTGTCTTACTTGGGCCCTACCTACTGAGAGACAATGAGGTATCACTGTCTCTCGGTTTCCTTTATTTTGCTGCATCATGAACCTCTCCAGTAAGTATCATACTTATAGCTCTGACGCTTACTTGAGTGCTTCCATCCTAACACAGTCTTAGTCAGCTCCAGAATGAAGTATAGATAAGCTTAGTTTGCGTCTGTTAGAGCTGGACTTGAACATTGGTGTGCTCGCGTCGGTGATGGCGTCCGTGGGCTCAGAGAAAGAAAAAACATCTAGGTATGGCGCTGGCACTTTGGCGCTGGCGCTGCAAACCAAAAGGTATCTTGGCATCAGTAGCTACACGAGAACGCTCAGCCTGTCAGAGCTGGACTTGCACAGCGGCGCGCACTTGCACGAGTCGGTGGCGGGGTTCGTGGGCTCGGCGATCTCAAGCTTGATGGCGCCGCTCCAACATGGGTCTGATGCCGCTACATTACGAGCCGCAGCACACGCCATTACACCACCTGTAAACTGTTTTATAGACGTATGACACTGTCCTACACAGTGTGACCCCACGTAAGGCCACTAAGTGATATTGGCCTTAGTCTGTCTGAGATACACCCAGAACGATTTCAACCACGCTTGTTCTCTGCATCACGGGCCGCTTGAGAAGCTCAAATGTAAGTATCATAAACACTGTCTTTCAATTCAAGAGAATCTTGGTAGTCTCTACAATATAGTGTAGAGTAGAGCAACAAAGTGAAAACGGTCTCTGTTTGCCAGAGCTCCCTATAGACTGATTTCGACCACGATCAGTCGTTATGCCATGAACGCTACAGAAGCTCAAATGTAAGCATTTATTTGACACTGTTTTTTTAAGACACTATGGGTTTTCCTTAAGTGGAAGCCCTTTAAGATGAAGCTTAGACTCGCATGAAAAGTGAAATCGGTCACCAGCGGTCACAAGCCGAGTGAAATACTCAAATGTATCATAACATTGTCTCACTTTGAGTTTGTGTCTTCCTCTGACGAACCGCTCGAGAAGCACAACAAGTATGAGTTTTAATAGACTGTCTTACAACGACATTATGGATAGTAAAGTCTCTAAGCGAAAAATACTCTGTCAGTCAAAGCTGGTTAGGTACCTATAGCCACTGAGTTATATTTATTTTAAATTTCTTATCATTCTACGGTATACGGTTTATAACATGCATCACCTTTTACATTTCGCTACTAAAGTTTGTAAAACATTACAAATTACAAACCTGACTATCAAAACATCGGCATACGTAGCCAAAGTAAACAAAGACGGAAAATTGCGCATCACTGAGACAGAAGGGTTCTATACAAACTATCACAGAATCCATGTCATTCTATAGTAACTGGTGACGTATCTGTGTGTATGAATAATCCCTAATTTTGTATGAAGCCCACATCTCGTCACGGTCCTCGCCCGATTACGTTGACAACATCATCGAATGCTGTCGAATTTTTAACACGTGCGTCGTTTTTGTATTTTTATTGCTAGCGTAAAACATTTAGATCTCGAATATTTATATCGCTTCGTATAGTTTTTCTTGTATCGTTATGTTTCTTTAGTAAGTTAGCAATTATCAAAATAGGAATTTGAAAATTGCTTACTTAAAAAAGGCAATCGCGTTGTCTCGCGCCAAGTTTTTTTTAGGAAAAATATTACCTACCTACCAACTTTGGACTTCATTGCAAAAGTGGTTCATTGAATTTTAAGCTTTTCATAAAATTCTACAACCACAGGACCTAGTAAACAGTAGATAAACTTTACTGTGAGTTGGCATATCTAAAAAAGTCATACTCATTTAACTACCTTCAGAAATAAATGGAGGGACCACAGTAAAACAAATTGAAAGAACTACGAAGACATTTATTTATTGGTTCAGCTTCCGCCAGCAAGGCCAGCAACATATCTTCGTATAACAAAACGACTCAATACAGAAATCCAATGAAACAAACGTCCCTTTATTTTGTTTACTAATTTAAAAAGGATTTAGGAGATTTATAATATCACGAAACGTAGGAAAATTAGTAGAAAATTGTAAAATGTGTAAAATATTTCGTCACTATGAAACACAATTTGTGATTCTGAAAATACCTACTACGTTGAAAATTATGGGACGTTACGAGGATAATTTTGACGCGGATTAACATTCCGAGATTTAAAATTTATTTCAATAGCATTCTATTTTTAAGTCAATCGATGTCGTGAAGAATGCTTTTTCAAATTATGTTTTATGGATAGGTTCAAATTAGTGTCATCTTCGTTCATTCATATTTGGAACAAGAACTGTCAGTCGTACGTAACACAATAAACAAATTATTTTTTAAAGTTAGAACGTTGAGAAATATTAATTAGAAGTCAATTTAGGCTGTATTAATAGGTACTATTCTTAGTTTTTGTTCCATAAAGAACTGAAAATATAGAGCTGACCTAGATATTTAAAAATAAATCACTGAAATCAAAATAGTTCAGTAATTGAGTTCAAATTCGTCGCAATCCACCTGTACCCAGACAAAATTGGATGATTCAATGCAAACAAAGCATCACTTGTAAGAGCGAGGCTAATCTGATAGTTTTTACAAACACATCAGCGTTGGATTACACCCCTGAATGTTTAGTTACGCAATTAGTCATGCCCTTTGGGACGCAGTATGTGTTGAATGTTGCTCTATCAAATAAAACGTTCTGTTTTGTAGGTCTACCTCAATTACATTTTGATGAGGTTAAGGGTACTTTTGTTTAAAATAAAACCATTATTACACGAAAACTTTGATTTTCTTTTCTTAGGTATTGAATTATTCAAACTCTAGATTCATTGCATTGTTATAATCAAGTATCTAGTTTTACAGTTGAGGTCAACAATACTCACAAAAATAAATACTTACCAATGAATAACACCTCAAATAATAACACTTATTATTATTACTGTTTGCAACAGTCGGCAGTTAGCTCAATTGTTTCAATTGTAAATACTAGTAAGTATAATTTTCTTTGTGAATAAATGTCATGATTTCTTATTATTGAAATTAAAATAAATAAGCAAAAAAAAAAAAACAGCTAAAAATACAATTCCATTTTTAAACCATCTCTGGCGTAAACGCAACGATTTGCAATCCATCACCGACGAACAAAAAGGGCAACAGAGGCAATCATTTAAAGTCAATCCGGATGAATCGAGCGTCTCTCTCTTTCACGCATCAACAATTCATATGCTGCTATCTCTTTTACTCGTTAAAAAACACCCCTGGCTCAACGGAGCATTATATTGCGATGATTAGGCCTGCACTTGCTTGCCATTGAATTTAAATGGGGGATTAAAACGTGCATTTTATTTATTAGAGATATTGTGCTAAGTTCATTAAGCGATAGCTGTCGTCGGTATTGTGCTTTTTGAATAATGGTTGCTGTCAATATTACCTATTCGCCAAATATTGATTTCAAATATTTTCATTTAGAAAATTCAGTCTCACTTAAGGCAGTCCCCGAAACTTCTGTCATAAACAAAAAAATAAAAAAGCTTACCAGTTTATCTTTCTCAAGAATTAGAGTACCTGCTATTCTTAAAAGCGCCAACATAAATAATATCATCTCCCTTAGCTAAAATAAAATTTGCTGCTTTCATAATTTTATATCCCGAGGACAAAATTCAATCGTCGGATTCAAAAATTAAATTGCTTGGGTCTATTTTCACCAATCTCTTTTTTCGTTCATTTTATATATGACAGTATTGGAAAGAAATCCTACGAGATCTGCGTATGCCGAGCTTATCCATTGAAGATTGTTCTTATATCCTCATACCCAACATTTTTATAAAAAACACGTTTCGTGGCTTTAATTTTAAATTGATCAGATTCCGCAAAGTCTTGGTAAGCCTTTGTCGTCGCCATTTTTACCTTCGTCGGAGATCTCATTATTTCGAAAAAATATGGAGAATTAATTATGGAAGGCTTAGTTTTTATTACGTTTTAATAAAGGATCCCATTTTCACACGGCTTTATCAGATTGAAAAATATTTTTTCCTGTTGATCCGCGCGGGGATTGCCTACACTGAAACGTGAAATATTGGTATAGAAAGTTGATTAGGTAAGTATCCTTTTGGCATCCAGCCTTTTTCTCAGATCTGGTTTCCAATAGGGTAAATAGTGTCCTGGGTAAAAAAATATTATTCTATTTAGTCTGTCAGTTAGATTATCAGAAGATATTAGACACATATTTTTTCTTTTGTCAATGAAACAAAAATAAAGCGCGTCGTAGTTTGGGAGTGGGAGCTAGTGACGTCACACCTTGCTAAAAAGTGTCGCAAGGTGTGACGTCACGCGGAACTTTAACTGGCCATAACTTAATAATTTTTCTTTAATCGACAAAAGAAACAATACGTGTCTGCTGATAATCTAACTAACAGACTAATTAGAATTTTTTAGGACACAGCCTATTGTTTCCATCTATCTTTATTTTGGTTTATGAACTGGTGATCAAATTCTTATCATTTTTCGGTACGTTACAATGCTTGGCTCAGTATACCAATGCACGGACACAGTTTGAACAATAGTAGCACACAGAGGTGTGAGGCCAGGCCAGGCAAATATTTGTCCTGTCTAGGAGATTACATATCTATGTGCCTGCTCAAATGGGCCCAAACCTGACCGGGGCGAATGCAACCGTTTTGTTTAGCTTGTCGTTTTAATGTTTTTGGATTAAGTAAATCTTTTATCTAGAAACATCCTGCCTAGTTTGAGTTACGTGTTAACCTGGTAGGAGGTAAACTAGACTCGAAATGAGATAATGTAGATTAGCATTAGGTGCCTGTAGGTATCATCCACTTAAATCATAGCTAGGGCCATCAAGATAAGTATTTAGAAGAATATCACAAAATTTTATTAAAGCAGACCTAGATTATAAAATCGTTGTGCAAAAACGTCTGCAAAAACTAAAAACATCTTGTAGTGAGATTAGTAGGGCCCTAATCAGAAAATTAGGAAGTTTTCATCACAGACTGTTCAAACCATTGAACATGTCTTAAGTACCTATAGTATAATTTTAATTTATCCTAATGTTTATTACTAAATTAATATTATATAATAATTTATATATTATAATGAGCTGATTAATTTTCAACAATTGAAAAATAATAATTATATTCATCATCATCATCATCATCATCAGCCTATATTAGTCCACTGCTGGACATAGGCCTCCTCTAATGAGCGCCATAGCGCCCTGTCTTCAGCTTAATAGCAAATTATTATATAATATTAATTTAGTAATAAAAATTAGTATAAATTAAAATTATACTATAATAAAAACATGTTCAATGGTTTGAACAGTATGTTATAAAAACTTACTAATTTTCTGATTAGCGACCTACCTCTCTTGAGACCAAATCTCACTACAAGATGTTTTTAGTTTTTGCAGAAACAATCATGTCCTATGAGGGGATTATCAGAGAACATCCCAATTAACATCGCAAAAAATATGTCCATACCTCCGACCTACGCGCTATGGTTCGACGCAAACTTTTACGACTCACCGACGCGACAAACGACCTGTGATTTATTAACATAAAAACTAATACAAAAACCCGGTGCCACACTGTCTGACTGCACCCCTGAGGTATCGAATCACTATTTTTTTTAATGGTAACCCTGTGATGGGTCTACGGGGAGCGCGCTTCTTTGATGTTCCCCAATCCTGTTTTTTTACCTTTGCAATTTTTTTGTTTGGATATTAATTTGGAATTAAAAGTTTCAAAGTTATGATATGGTTTAACTCTGTGACAGCTTCGTTTTCTTGTAAAGTTTGCATGACTAAAAATATCAATTTAGCTTCAGGTGATAATATTTATTTAAGTTTATACTTAATGCTGTCTTGCTTCTTTATCGAAGTAAAGACCAAAGACTAATGATTTAAAATTAAAATCATTTAAAATCATTTTCTGGACACTCATTCCTCGGTTCTTTATACTTACTCATGAATGACAGATGATATTTCTACTTCAGAAAACAGTTAAACAGAGAAATGAAAGCGTTCAGTCATTACTTTTCTTTTTTAGTTCGCGCTTCAAAAAAACGAATTTCAAACTAGCTAATTTATGTTTAATAATAATATCTCACAGCTTTCTCCCATATTCTTTAATCCTCAAATTCCTCCACTTTTTTCGTCACCTATTAACATGTGCACGAGCTATTAACCATTAACATCGGCAATTAGTGATGTCGAAACTAAATAAATTCTCCGACATACCTACCTCGCGACATGTGACACCCATTCTGAAGGCCTGTTAACAAATTAAACCGATTTGTTCTGTTATTCTAATAGGGCGAGCTATGGGAAGTGTTTGTGTCGAGCATATTTTGACAAAATTTATTGCTGCCACGCCTTCTTGACGCGTTTTTTGGAGGCAAACCCGACGGATGCGTGGCGACATCTGTTGCGCAAAAACGTAGTCACGCCCCACGCGATGCGCAGACTCATGAATTTGTTAACTGTTGACATTGAAATGTTTTTTGTTACTTCGTAATATTTCAAAAAGACCGCCTATAAAAATAGCAAAATACGATAACTGATGGAAGAGACAGTCGCCATCTCAACGAATTTAAAGATTGCTTCTCTGAAGCTTGATGTGTTGTAAATGTTTAGATTTGATTGTGATGCAAATGGCTGAGTATAAATTCGAAATTATAATCACGTTTAATATTAAACGTCCTCGTTCTCGCAAGCACATCATTAATAACCAATCTATTAATTGTGACAAATGTGTTTTGAATCGTTCCCCGTTCGCTAAATTCTAGTTAACGACACAGCCCAGCATGATTCCGACTGATGTTTCAACAACAAGTCAATGGATGAACAATATTTACAGCGTCAGTGATTGATAGTGCCTGACAGATGGACCCGGATAACCCTTCCGCCGACGGCCCATCTGTCTCCCGGACCCGTTATAATGGTCAGTCAGACCAACACCCTTTTTCTACACTTTCACCCGCAAAAACCCATCCAGATTTGTGTGCAAACAAAAGTAATTTATGTGTGACGTAGGAGTGTGAAACCAACAGTCCCCGATATAAATTTTATTACTTATCAAAGTAATGTCCCCGTAAATACGTGAGTTTACAACACACAGGTAATACATATCTGAAATAATACCCTCATCTTTTTGTTTAATATTACTTTTCGTTTATTCTCATTTTATTTGACGCTATAAAAGGGAAGAATACCGTTAAAAGAGTGTTGTGTATTGCACATCGAATACTTTGGCAATAAATCTTTTTATTTTATGACAAATTGTTGTCTGCTGCTACCCTCACGCGAGACACAAAGGATCTAGAACAAATAGTGACATAATGGTCTATGATGGGCCAGCGTTGACTTCACAACACAGACCATTTGTAAACACAAATACAATGACGCCCTACAGTAATATTGGTCACAAAGTACACAAAATAATGCATTGCAATCATAATTTATCACATTTAGGGCAGTTAAAACTACAAAAAATACAATGGGATGGGTACATTCGTTACAATACAAGAAAAGGTGTAAGTTTATTGAGGGCAGTATCGCCAAAGACGCTACTGTTTACCAACATGAATAACTTTTAGGCGTTGTTATCTAGATTTTTGACGTGACAACGTCTTATAATTCGATAGAGCCGGCTGCACGCACGAAAAAACATGACGTCATGCGGCGTTACCTCGCTATGACGTCATGCGGCGTTATCTCGCTCTGAGGCGTTCCATGTAAGGCTTGAAGTGCAAGCGAGAGCGCTCGACATCCGTCTCTCTCCTACTTGAGTGAGCGATGCGTCTGCGTGGACAGCTGCTATACTATAGTACATTTACATGTTTTGATCGAGTATCAAATGCTACCATTCCATCAGTATTTTCTTAAGACTTTGTCACGTTCAACTATCGTCAGTAAACCGACTTTACAGACAACCAATTTTTTTTATAAACCGAGGTCAGAAGAGCCTTTCCTATAATTTAAATCGCACCAATATAGAAACACAGCGTAGCAACTTAATCTTTGCCAAATAAAAAGAAACTTAAACTTCACTTATGTAAGAGCATCAAATAATGCAAGTGAAGCAGAATATAAACGCTAGCAGGACTACATAATATACGCCCCATGTTTGAATTTAATGTCCAAACTGATGAGGCATTTGTGTAAAATACGTTGACACATCACGTGATATATGACGCGAAAATTCTAACAATGGCGAATGACGCCGCTTTATGAGACACGTCGGGTCTCCCAGACCCTGCCTCATAATTATAATATTATGACTTCACATTATTCCCCAAAATATCATCCTCAAACCCTCTGAGGTGCTATTGTATTGGTACATTTTGCGCGTAAAAGCTTATTACCTTCTCACCCCTTATTTTTGTAACAATCTCACTATTTTCTAAATCTAATAACATTTATCTTATAACCGAACGTAAAGCTAGTGTCAGACACCCTCTTGCTATAATTTCGTAATCACCATAAAATGTGTATCACCGCACTAATATATTTATGGTGCTATAGCTCAACTAATATTTATGCAAATTGAAAACGTACAGAATGGCATCGCTTAGCTGCCCTAATCCCTGTTCGGAGGAGCCCGAGTCGACATATGCCAGCACAAACTGCTCCTTTCATCTATAACCATGACTCATTTTTATTAGCTCTACATTATTTTGGATAGTTTTAGGGATATTTTAGTAAAAGATAAAAGACTGCAAAATCACGCGTTCAATTTCCATCATCATCGGCCTTGTTCCGTCTTTATAGACGATTTAGGTAATGTCCGTGGTCTGGTTGGATTTACATTTTTTTTTGTGTGGCTATGAAGCCCGATGCGCGAATGCACCGAGCGATGGCAAATTGTGCAGGTGTACGTAGTGGTTTTTTTTCAATTTCCATGCTTACTGATATAATAGAGGTCCAAAAATATTTTTCATTTTAAAATCTGGATAACATCCACCGGGAAAAACTAGCTGATGTAACGCAGAGCTTGATGTAAGCACAAGAAACACGACCTCAAGCTTTTACGGTGTTCTGAAAAAAAAACATATTTGTATTTTAAGATGACATGTCTGACTTAGTCAATGTTTGGATAAAACCCTTTGGATAAAAACAATAAAATAATTAACTAGGTAACAAGTGACATCTTTTTTACAAGAAAAACTATTGAATTAAAAAAAAATAATTATACTTTCACTACAACGAAAACTAAAGAACGGAAAAGGAACCAAAATTTGTACCAGTGCCTAAATGATAGTACCACACAATTTGTTCATTGGCACCACATCTCTTAACCCTATCACGACTTCCTACTGTAAAACGAATCACAACACCCCATTCGCATTGTCATCGGACTGCGAATCGGATAGGAAAAGTAATTTGTGCCCATATGGGACCTGTGATTGCCTTCTGAATACTTTACCCCTCGACCAGATAGTGTTTTTGGTGCCAATTTCGCGACCCCTTGACTCCTTGGGCCTAATATTGCGGTGACACAAACATTGTGGTTTAGGGTTGTGTTTCATACTTGTGCGATATCATAGAGAAGGTATTTTTGTGTGAAAATAAACAGCTGTTTATAACACGGAAATACCCTAGCAGCTGCTTTGTAGAAAAAATAATATTCACTGAGACAAAAATATACTCTCAGATCCCGTATTTCTAACATTAGGTGGACCTACCTTCTTACGCTTAGGAGGGTCATGTCAATTTATCTCCACAAAAACAAGGATAAACAAAACTTTGCATTTTTATCCTACAGAATTAAATACGGCTTGCTTCCATCTTGCTCCCCTTCGTTTCGGCTATCCACAACTCTAATTTGTAGAGCATTTTTACAAGTCTCAGGTGGTCCGTAATTCAGTTCGGAAGGGTTGCTTGATTTATGCCGCTCGTTACAGCCGCCTGGGGAAGCACTATTGCATCTCCACTAAACACTAATTCATACTCATACACCGCAAATTAACCAACACAGCCAAACTCTGTGATTTAATGGCTGCATTTTCTTTTATGATTGTCATTATTTGCAACGAGACGTTAGAAGTGTCTTATAATAGATTACCTTTTGCCAATTTACTCGTTTGAAAATTCAGAGCAGATGACCTGAGAACTCCTGAAAAGTAAGAAAGTTTCGGTCGACCTTGATAGCGAATAGACACGTGGTCATAAACAAAAGAGGAATGCTCTGCGCGTACGTGTCATGTCTCTACAATAACGAAACATGAAAAATTTCCAGACGCCCACATCAGACTGATAAATGGCTTCCGAAAATCCAAAAGGAAGTTACAGCTTACTCGGGATTTGGTCTAGAACCTCTCACGTCCCATAACTGCTGCACTCCGCTTTATTACAATTACCATAAGCCTCAAAGTCCCGCACTCGACGCCGAAGGAGACTTCATCATTTTGAATTGAACCTACTCCCGAGTGCCGTAAGACGCGTTATTGCTTGGGTGAAGTAAAAACAGCGTCTGGGGCCAAGTCTTTGGATACTTGCAGACAACTTTAGCACTTGCCCCTGTTATTTTAAGATTGAAGTTGGGAGTGAACGAATCATCCGCGTGAAAGTTATGCGACGTTCGTGCCTCCGTAGCGGTCCACTCGGTACACTTTATGCAGCTTTATTTCGTGTAAGATATGTCGTCGGCTATTTGGAATACTAATTGAGGTCGTAGGGACTCCGAATGTCTTGTCCTTTCTTTTTAGAGGCCGTAGCGTGTACAATTACATGAAGATGCTTTCATACTTTGCATTTTCGTGTAGTCTAGAAGTAGATATAAATTGCACATAATTGCTTGAACCGAAGCTGTGAGAGCGGCCAATCCTCGTGCTGAATGGAAAATCAGTAAACCGCGAAACGATGATGAATCGTCGGAGGAAAGGGTCGTTAGAACGAGACAGCCATACCTCCCCGCGAACGCGCGAAAAGGATAGAGTCGCGGGAAAATTAGTGGATGCTCCCGTGAATTTGTGTACGTTTTCAATGAAGGTTCTTTATGGTAGGTAAAATAGGAATAAAATGGATGGGGCCTAATCCGGCGGCCATTTATAACTTACACGCCATTAATTTGAGCGATAATTCATGAATAGCGTTGCGATTGGTCGTAGATATTTCTACCTATAGATAGGTGAACAGTAGCGATTCGGTGAGCCATTTAAGGTTATCAGTTTGAGGCAATCTTATCAAGTTGGCACATTGAATTTCCTCATTAGTTTTTCTTACCTGCGCTGGATTTATGCATGTAAAGTATAGTTTCAGTTATGTAATCTGGGTTTATCCCAAGATTATGTTATTACATGCCGATTTGAAGTTTATATTCATTATTTAACTAGCAAATTAAACGATACGAATTTATACTGAAGTGATACTATCTACCGATAATTTAATGCAGTTTCGGTTGAATCAAAAAACTTTGGCAAATTTTAACTAACTTCGGACCGAGTTTGTTCGTATTTGTCCCGAAAGAACTTAAAAATCAGGGATAATATTAAGGATTATGTGATCGGTTCTTAGTCTTTTCAAAACAATCTTATTACAATACAATAGAATCTTCTATTATAATTATAACTCAAGAAGACGTAGATCGTAGCTAACACACTGAAGAAACAATAACTTCATAGATGGTCACCCCCTGTGGTCCTAATCTCAAGTGGCCGATCTTGCTCACTTGTTACTTTGTTCTACGTCTTTACAGTATTAATTACATCATTATAAATATCTTCGGTACAGTCAACAACTAAATCTGTTAATGTTGAGTGTGAACAATATTTAAAAACGACTAAAATTCCCGTAGTCACTTGGTCATTCTCCTTTATCTCAACACCACATCACCTAAACATCAATTAAGTAACATTTTTTCCCCTACTAATAATTTTTTCTCCAACCAGTCCTTATCTTTAAGTAGAAGTATTTTCCTTTTTGGTATAGGTAAGTACCTTCCTTGGTTTATCTCTTTTTTTGTCAGCCCATTTCGTAACTTTTCTGCACCAAGTCCTCCTCAATTCTTTCCACCCGATCTCGTACTGTACCACCAATAATTTATCTTAAAAATAAATTAATAAGTAATGCGGGACAATTCACACAGCATCATCTAGCCCTAGACTAAGCAGAGGTTGTGTTATATCTGCATACTAGGTAACTGAACTAGAAACTGGAAGAGAACTCTTTATAGGGTTAAGCTCGCCTTTGCCATTATTTTTCCTGGTAAATGTTCTACTTGTACCAATTTTGTGCAATAAAGAATTATGAACTGATATACTACATAACATAGATAGACCCCTAGAACACCCGGAACAAATATCTGCAGATCGTACAAACATTTATTCCGAGGCGGGAACTGAACCCGCAACCTCGGGCGTCGCAGGCAGACCTTCGCCCACAGAAATCATTTTTTTTAAGTTAAATATCAAAATGATTCACTTCATTTAGTTTTCCACTGCTTACGTATTATTTTATTATTTTCTAACTGATGTATACCGGAAACATGCACTCGGGCCGACTTCCTCAACTGTTATCAGGATTACGTTATTAACCAGCCTCGGTGCACGGTGGTCTGATAAGAGAGGACGGGATTAACGTGTCTCTAAGTACCACAGCAGTCTCTGGAATGTAACGCCACTTCTTATGTAAACATTTTTGGATCTATGATGAACCCAGAAGAATCGGATAATGAAAATATTATGATGATCTCCTCCTAACTGAATTTTCAGCAGCCAGTCTCTCAGACTGGCAATATGCGTAGGACATTATAGTTTATTAAAATATATAACGGAGTAGGTACTTTATCTGTCTCACTTGTGGGCATGGGCATAATTGGGTAATGTCAGTTGAAAATAGGGCTTGAAAGACAAACACAAGGCTAGAGCCTCTGACTACACGAATCGCGAGACCGTTTCTACATGGTTTCTATGACTTTCTAGTACTTTCAGCTACGATGATTGAACCAGAATTCCACTTAGCTGATTCATCCAGTTTGTTCTCTGTCCTCTCGTAGAATTGGTCTAAAGTCCAACAATTTACATTGGTGATCCGCATAGATAATAAGCGCATTGCAAGATAAGTAAGGAGGTTGTACAGATCTCTTGAGAGTGTTAAAGCGTCTGACATACATATATGTATATCATCGAATTAGGAAACTAAGTCGAAACAAAACATGTAATGCGTCTTCCACACGTTAAGTCTTAAAAAATTGTCAACCCTTGTTGCGAAAAGATAACACAGAAACCATAGAATAGTGTAGCTTATAATGTATGCAGCAAGCTGGAGCAAGGAGACGGAGCGCTATGGCACTCATTTCTGGAGACCTATGTCTCGCAGTGGACTAATAAAGGTAGACGATAAAATAATTAGTTTAACACCTTTCTTCAAAGCGGGATAAACCGCCAATATTTTATTAAAGGTGTATTCAATGCTTAGGTACCCACTTGTGTAAGTTAATGTTCAGCTGTTTTTTAGGGTTCCGTACCTCAAAAGGAAAAAAGGAACCCTTATAAGATCACTTTGTTGTCCGTCTATCTGTCTGTCTGTCTGTCCGTCTGTCAACCCCCTTTTCTCAGGAACGCGAGGACGTATCGAGTTGAAATTAACTACAAATACTCAAGAGGTTACGCTTCTTGAAGCCGCAATATGAATAACACTTCTAAGTCAACGCACTCAAAAGTTACAGCCGTTTATGTCCGAATATTTTGAAATTTCCAAGGGCATGCACACAAAACGTATAGGGTACTTCCCGTAGACCTAGAATCATGAAATTTGGTAAGCAGCATGATCTTATAGCACAAGTAAAGGGAAAAATCCTAAAACCGTAAATTTGTAGTTTATTCACCGAAAGAAATAATTTTGATTCTTGCTATAGACCAAAACCTATAGGGTACTTCCCGTTGACCTAGAATCATAAAATTTAGTAAGAAGCAAGGTCTCATAGCACAAATAAAGGGAAAATTAAAAAACCGTAAATATGTTGTTAATTAACAAAAAAAAAAATTTTTGATTCTCGCCATAGACCAAAACCTACCTACTTCCTGTTGACCTAGAATCATGATAATTTGGCAAGACAAAATATCTTACGGAACCCTTAGTCCGACTCACACTTGACGTTTTATTTTTGTCAGAGTAGGTACGTGTTACGGAGTAGTATTTTGTTTAATTTTATATTATGTGTGTAGTGTTTAGTAAAATAATTTTCTTTCTTTCTTTCTTATTTGAGGGGTGCAGTATCATAACCCGCTATAATGCTTTTTGACCAATATCGTGTTAGTACCATCAATCAAAAGTTCTTAAAAATTGCTTTGAAATGGTTGGCTGCTTTTCTATTAAAACCCATTAAAACACAGAGAAATCCGCTGGTAAAGAACGATGTAAGAATCAAAAGCCACTATAATAGCGTAGGTCAGTTTCAAAATCCTCTATAACACAATCGACCAATCACAGCACCGGATTTGCGTCGCCTCATCGAGAAAATAGTATGGCGGTTGTGACTTTCTGTGTACAACAAGTGTTCGGATTTTTAATAAATTTAATGCAAAAACATGGAAGAATTAGCCCAGTTTGTGCAAAAATCAGATCTGAAGCATTTGAGGAAGAGGCCACGCGTTCCGTCATCATGGAAACGTGAAGTGGAGCGCAAGAAATGGTGAGTGAAAATGGAACAAAAATCTCCTGGAAAGTTAGCAAGAAAAGTTTTATGCAAGATGTACCTAGTTAAGTTTTCAGCCAGTTATGTACGTAGATACCATTTTATACCTAAGAGAAACTCGTGTTTAATACATTTTGAATAAAAACTATAATAATACTTCATATCTTTTTATTTTATGTATGTACGCAGGTAAATAATACATTTTAATTAAAATATCTTTGCTATGTTAACAGTAGGTACCTACCTATTTTTCTTCCTTCACGTGTCAATGACACAACAATTAAAAATATTATTATTTATTATTATTATTGAAAACATAGTAATCAAATACAATACACCTAGTAGTAAAATAATATCCTACCTCCGACCCCTATTTTAAAAATTGTGTCGTATAACGCCATCCATCCGCCATCTTATTGTTGGTTTTGGTTGGTTGCAAAACCCGCCAAAATATGACTGTTCATTTTCAAAACCCGCCATTATGTAAGATTAGTTTCAAAATCCTCTAAAACGAATTTTAATTTGCTTATAATTCAGTATTTTCTCTATGATTTCTGTTGGTAAAGCTAAGATTAGTGGCGCCATGCCCAGGACTAATCGGCAAGACCAAAAACTATGAATTACGATTCATTGGTCAAGATTTAACAGTTATTTCTAATCTGTGAAAATTTTGAGAAAGCTATTATAGTGGTTTTTGATAATACACCCCTCATTTGCGCCTTTTGTAAAAAGTGGAAGGATTTCTCATTGGACAAGTCAAACAAAAGAAAACCAGTTACCAAAGTGAATGTCACTGGTAGAGCAAAACCTTTCTAAAATGGTTTCACTTTGGTAAGTTACAGTAGGATATCTCTTATCATCTACGTGAGAGCCATAAATAATAACTTATCTGCTTATATTTGCGTCAACCACTATCTTTCATATGCAAATAAAAAAATTGTTTTTATTTTTGTGTATCATACACAGCCTACTACGATTATTTATACTACTTTAGAAACAGCTGTCAGCCTTTAAATTTTACCTCCTTTCTTATTATACGACTCCCCAAAAAAGGAGTGTTGTGTTTTCAGGGTGTATGTGACAATCGACTTACCTTTATGCAAGTTTCTATATTCCACCATAAATTTTAAATGCCTAAACATATTTGGATGCATGGGTATAGTTGGAATTAATTTGTACATCATAGCGTGTAACCATTGGTATAATTTTTTTATGTAATCTTTTTGAATTTTTTTGTTATATGAGCTTTTATCATCTCTCTTCTTCAAACGATTGATAAAGAGTAGTGTTTTGTTTGTGTGTCTTATATCAACAGAATAAACAAATGACTTGAGTGGTTGCTTAAGTTGTGGTTTAATATATTTAGAGAGTTAATGGTTACCAACTTTTATTACCATCAAAAATTGAAGTTAATTAATTAAAAATAAAAATAAAATAAATAATGCCGGACAATTCACACAGCATCATCTAGCCCCAAGCTAAGCAGAGCTTGTGTTATGGGTGCCAGATAGCTGATATACTTAATACAATGCATTACCTACATAGATATGTAGATATTTTTTATTATCTCGACGTAAGCAAGTTAAAATCCGTAGTTTATGCTATCAGCCTAAAGCCTATTGATACTTTCAGATTCAATCTAGATTTACCACGAGAAAACTAAACATAGACACAGTTTTTGGACAAAACCTGTAAACATTACTGTTTGATGACCAATAAAATAGAAAATGTAGAGCTATTTATCATTTACTGCACCATAAAAATTACGATATTAATGAAGAGGGTATAATTATTGCTAGGTGTTGTACAGTCATAAGCAAAAGGGATTTGAAAGTTTCAAAAATGTAATGACATCGGAGTTTGTGTCAACCGTCATCATCATCATGACATGCTTGCCATAACCCTCCTCCGTTGGTCACTTACTCAAAATCCAAAATACAGTAAATTTACTGTAATTTACTTTAAATTTAAAGTAAATTACAGTATTTATTTCTAAGAAAGTTTGTAAGCTTGTTTTATCTACTCCAACTCTAAAAACTATTTGATTATGTAACTACATTCCACCACAAATTATCAATGATGTAATAATTTTAAGTTTTATATATTTTTGTCCACTACCTAGAGTATGCCGATTTACTAAATTGCACGGGCGAAGTGATCACTAGTGGTCCTTGTAAAACGTCGCAATTGGTGATTTAAAATTGGTATGGATTTCAGAACCGATTCCTCGGTTTGTAAAAATTTATTTAAGTACTATACTTAACATTATGAGTGGTAGGGACGCTTGTACAACTACCTATATGCTACATTTTATCTGAGTACCAAAAACAAAGCAGTGGACGAATCTAGTGTATATTGGCTTATAAATTACGAAATTATAACAAAAAATACTAGTCAAAGGTTTTAGAAGCCTTCTGAACTTTTATAAAACAAAGGTAAAACGACCAATCAATTTTTACTGCGACTGTCCGACAAGGCCACAGAGACGCGGTTTAAAACCCACAATAAAACAATAAAACCTGTTATCTGCACTATCAAACCAAACACTACGTATTTGTGTAGTACGCACGTTTGTAGGACCGACGTTTGTGATAACGTGACATGGTTACAGACTCGTTTGTTAAACAGTTTCAAGAGTTTGTAGGCTTTCACCAAAAAGGCTCTTATCAAAATACTATAGACAATAATAATGTAGACTACAACTCCACGCCTTCCGTCAAATAATTCCGGTTTCCAATGATCCGACGGAATGAGAAACGCAATTTTACTAAAGACGTAATTAGTAAAAAATGCTACATAATTATTATTTGAAATTTAAAAAGATTCACATCTCAAAATTTACGACGGAAGAAATTAATAAGAATGAGTTTTCAGGTAAATTGAATAGAAAAGAAGAACGAGATACCTATAAAACAGATAAGAATAACTCCAGCATCTCTCAGAAACCATAATCTTCTACATGTCATATCCCATCATCTGATTCGCGATATAGACAGAATGACAGAACTCATAATATTCTATGTGCGAGCAGATACTTCAATGCAATGGCAAAAAAAGTTGATTTATATATCATTTCTCCCAGTAACTTCAAGCGTAACTTCAAGCGGTAATCACTTGTTCATATCCTAACCTCACATTATAACTTTGTTTGTCCACCACTTATTCTCCTCAATATTCTTTGAAGACCTCTGTGGCGCGGTGGGCGAAGGTCCGCCTGCGACGCAGGAGGTTGCGGGTTCGATTCCCGCCTCGGGACAAATATTTGTACGATCTGCAGATATTTGTTCAGGGTGTTCTGGTCGTTTTCTATGTATAATAAAAAATATCTATCTATGTACTCGTATATTATTAAGTATATCAGTTATCTAGTACCCATAACACAAGCTCTGCTTACCTTGGGGCTAGATAATGCTGTGTGAATTGTCCAGCATTATTTATTATTTATTTATTTATTCTTTTATACTATTTGTGAAAACTTTTAATTGGTCGTCCTTATATTTATATCTACTTAATTTTTGTTTTTCTTTAGGCGTAAGTTTTCGTAAAATAAATAAATAAATATAGATATGGAAAAGAAAGCAATGTAAAATCAGGCAATAGATAAACATTTAGGTTCTTCATTGGTAAAATCTCATCACATAATTACCTACACAGTTTCTAAAAAGCACATAAGTATTTATTTAGCACATAGAACATTACATTAACAGAATAAAACAGTTTCTATAATCTGTTTATAACAAAGAAAACTTCACAAATCACAACCAAAAAAAGCGCATAAAGTATAGTAGGTTAGGTACTCAAGAATCTTACCACTCAATATTTTTAATTGTAATTACAATCTAGATTGCCATCAATTGTAGGTTCGTGACTTTACTGAAAACAATGGGCTTAACGATGTCACAATGTAGAAGCAACTTTATATAAACAACAATAAAAATCAGTTTTATTATACAATTCTTTTGTAACAAAAAACGTATTGTTTGATGCAAACAAAAACGGCGCGTAAATAAATCGAGAGAGAATTATTAGTTCGCGCTCGTGATGGTTTTTTTGTGAAATTCGGACAGATATCGAAGCTTGTTTCAAATAGATTGCAGTAACAAAAGTATTGGTTTGCTTTTATTTGATGCCTTTCAATTTTTTATTGGAAGTTTATTTTGTGTCGTTGTCCTCGAAATAAAGTTGATTGCCATAATGTTTGTATAATCACACTTATATTATAAATGCGATAGTTTGGATGTTTAGATGTATGGACGGATGTTAGTTACCTCTTCACGCCAAAAATACTGAAATTGTCGCTGAAATTTTGCATAATAGTTCTAAGCCCCGAATAAATCATAAGCTACTTTATACCAAAAATCTGTTCCCATGGGATAGAAACAACAACGTTTCCATAGAAACACTGATTACGAAGCCGTCGGCTTGAACTGGTAAACAATATTACTATAGGTAGACCACACTGGCGGATCTCTGTAGAACCTTGTCACAGAAAACAAACGCCAAACACAGTAACAAACGCCACTTTTGGCGTTGGTTACCGTGACATGGTTCTACATCTACAGCGATCCGCCAGTTCTACTTATAAAACAATACTTACCTACATACTCAGAGACGCAGCGGGCGAAGGCCCGCCTGCGACGCAGGAGGTTGCGGGTTCGATTCCCGCCTCGGGTCAAATGTTTGTACAATCTGGAGATATTTGTTCAGGGTGTTCTGGATGTTTTATATGTATAATAAAAAATATCTATCTACGTATGTATTGTATTAAGTATATCAGTTATCGAGTACCCATAACACAAGCTCTGCTTAGCTTCGGGCTAGATAATGCTGAATTATCCTGCATTATTTATTTATTTATTTATTATACTCCTGTGGATCTTGGCCTCCGACACAAGACTTCTCCAGGCATCTTGGTTCTGAGGGTGTTTGTCAGCTATATGAATGAGCATCGTGTTTGCGAGGATTGGCTTCATTCTCGTCGAACCAGCCGATGGCTAGGGCGGCTGACTGGTCTTCGTTCCAATGGTTTTCCCTTATACGCCTTCTTGACAGCCCAATCCATTTGATTGGGATGTCAAGAAGACGTCATACATCTCATACGCCTTCTTGACAGCCCAATCCATTTGATTGGGATGTCAAGAAGACGTCATACATCTCATACGCCTTCTTGACAGCCCAATCCATTTGATTGGGCTGTTAAGAAGACGTCATACATCTCATACGCCTTCTTGACAGCCCAATCCATTTGATTGGGATGTCAAGAAGACGTCTTACATCTCATACGCCTTCTTGACAGACCAATCCATTTGATTGGGCTGTCAAGAAGACGTCATACATCTCATACGCCTTCTTGACAGCCCAATCCATTTGATTGGGATGTCAAGAAGGCGTATGGCATTTCCTCCATTCTCTTTGAAATAAAACAATACCGCTTATGCTCATATTATCCTCAATAGGTAATACCTACTGGCTTGGCCGTTCACTGACAAGTTCTGTCTTCAACCAAAATCCTTATAAAAATTCCACCTCCTGTTTTGTCCACCTTTGATACTATAGGATGTAACCGAGTCTTGATATTTTAAAAGTCTCTTGTACAAATTCGACTCGTCAAACGTAGTGTAGGACGCCCTCCGGCCAGGTGAGATGACGATCTGCGAAAGACTGCAGGCAGATGCTGGATGCGGCAAGCTGAAGACAGGGCGCTATGGCGCTCATTAGGGGAGGCCTATGTCCAGCCGTGGACTAATATAGGCTGATGATGATGATGACGATGATGTTGTACCAATTCGTTTGTTAAAAGCCATTTAGTAAGACATATGCAGCGCTACCATAAATAAGGGTGAGCACACACCACCGTCTCAAGTGACTAATTCGTTAACAAGTGCTCGGGGACGCATTTACGTCGACTCGTCGCTACAACGCACCGAACAAACATTAAAATTTGTAGTGTTCGTAATGAGCGGTTAATTTATGAGTTTCTGTGATTTATTTGGAAAAGTTTTACAGGACGGAGTTTTTAAGTGGTTTATGCGTACTTATTTGCATTTGAGTAAATGCTTCCTTACTGACTAACCTATCTAGATATTACTTTAAACATAGACCTCATATGATATAATTTGTAAGTTTTCTACATGTGCTTACCTTTCAGTTTTATCTTATATTCTAATAGATGTTACTACACATCATAAACTTACCTGATCATTATTACACCTGTCTGTCTAAAGTTATCTGGAAAAAGGCCTCGTCCATCCCATTTTATAATTTCATGCTATGCATATCCAATAACGAATTTCAGAACAAATAATATCTGTTCCTTGATATGATAATACAATTCAAACAGCCAGAAATCGTTCGACTGAATTGAAATAGATTTAATGTCAACAGTGTGGGCTGAGACCGGCGAGTTTCGGGACAGCGGGCATTCGTCGCTCGCGTCTGGTGGGTCGGGTGTGGAGCAGTCGTTATACGCGCCCCCGCGGCCACGGCGCGACAGGAAGCATACGGATGACAGTGAGTATACAGCTTTATGCTTAACTAGCTTCTGCCCGCGGCTTCGCACGCGTTGTTTCTATGGAAACGTTTTGAGGTTATTTCTATCCCATGGGAACTGATTTATGGGATAAAAAGTTGCCTATGTTTGATTCCAAGGTTAGACTTACCTGCATGCAAAATTTCAGCCTGATCCGTTCAGTAGTTTTGGCGTGAAGCGGTAACAAACATCCATCCATCTATACATCCATCCATCCAAACTTTCGCATTTATAATATTAGTGTGATTTCCTTGTATGGTAGCTTGTCTGTAGATAAAGTTTCAAAGGTTAGGTGTGAAGCGGGTGTTATTCGCACATGCGGATTATAGTGAGTGTACAGCTTTATGCAAATTACTCGTACCTACATATGTACTTTTTATAAGGTGCATTTAAATAGCAGTAAAAAGCTGTCAGAATCGACGCTTTTAATGACAGCCTGTAATAGTCAAAGCAAGTCAAAGCTCGCCGTGACTCACCCAACATAAACATGTCGAAAAATATTAATTTTGAACCGAAACCAAAATTTTTCTAAGCCGCAATTGCTACAATGTTTTTTTTTTACAAGTGTAGGATCGGTCCTACACTTGTTAAAAAAACATTGTAGCAATTGCGGCCTAAATAAATTTTTGTTTCGGTTCAAAATTAATAATAATATACAGATAATTTTAGTTTTGCACAAGGTGCCAATCCGATACACTTTTACATTGAACTTAAAAATAGGCAACTCAGAATTTAATTGGGTTCCAGAAGTTTTTCATGATTTTCACAGAAACAATTCGCCCTTACTAGAGCATTGCAATAAAGTAGGTAACAGTAATATCGGCCGATATGGTGTTATTACATCAATACATTACTGATAACGTGCCTGCAATCAAGCCCATTTATTACCCATATGGAAATCCATGTCATTAACTTTAGCAATACCTTTAGGTATCCAAAGTTTTCACATTCTGTGAAAGGGCATTATGTAGGTATTTTATTGTTTTGAAAAAACTAAAAACCGACGTAGAATCCCTTAAATTTTACTGTACGTTTTGAGGCATAAATACTAATCCCCGGGATCAAAAATTTTATGGAACTATTTCGGTATCATTCTCTATACGAAGAAATCGACGGACATACATAAAAAAACATACATAATTATACAGCCGAACAAAAGAACTTTTTGATCGTCTTCTTTTTTACACGACTTCTGAAAAAAGGAATAGTTTCCTTTTTTCCGAAGTCGTGTAAAAAAGAAGACGATCAAAAAGTTCTTTTGTTTTTTGGGTTGATTAGTATCAACCAGTATGCTACGATTTACCTAGTTGTGCTAGCTAGAATTGTAGCCAACATCGCCTGCTTAAGGTTATAGCCGAAATGGGCTTAAAATAATCATCGGTAAAATGGGGGTCAGAACAAAAAGGGGCCACAAAATATGTGTACTAAGCTGAAGGGGTCCGGTACCAAGACCCCATAAGGGTCCACCGAAATCCTGCTGTAGGAAGTAGGACTAACTTTGTTAGTTGTTCTATTTTATTAAATAACTAGCGACCCGCCCCGGTTTCGCACGGGTGCAATAAAATACTACTATTACTATTATTATACATATAAACCTTCCTCTTCAATCACTCTATCCTTAAAAAAACCGCATCAAAATCCGTTGCGTAGTTTTAAAGATTTAAGCATACATAGGGACAGAGAAAGCGTCTTTGTTTTATACTATGTAGTGATGATATTCGACTAAAATAGAACAATATTAAAATATTAAATTAAAATTATTAGAAATATCAATATCGAACAAGGAACAATACAATCCTACTTTAAAAATATTATAAAAAAATAAGTTTAAAAATAGTTAATTGTTGTGATCTTTTACAAACATTCTTGTATTAAAATCATTCCTTATTTTTCTACTTTGCCTTTAAAAACAGTACTTTTGTCAGTAAGTAATAAAATATCATAGTGACCAAGGCACTAGGTTAGGGCTGCCACACAACCATTACGCCTGCTATTTGCGCAGGCATTAGAACGACGCGCGGTATTTGCCGGAGGTTTCACCGGTTTACGGAGTTTGCTTTAGTTTTACTGTCACTTTGTGTGGTCCGGAGCTGATTTTTTTAGGGTTTCGTAGCCTGAAATGAAAACAATATTTATTTCCATAGGTACAGTACATTAGAAGCCTAACCTATATTATAAAAGCCTCTTTTCCAGACATATTTCAAAGGGAAGAGAGAAGAACCCAATGGGAAAAATAAAACAACTAATCCTTATAGAGGTACATAAGGTAATGAGACCGAATGAACTCTTCATTATTAAAATCAACGGTAAACCTGCTATTCATATAAGTGTGATTTTAATATGTCATTAGGTAATTATGAGTTTAATTCTCACAATTAAACTCACAATTATCGAATTAGCTAGATACTAAAATAAAATCATTAACACAACATAATCCCGTGGTGATAACTATTGATAAATATTTCAACCGATTTTGAAATAAAGTGGCTAAGTAGTAAGTAGTATAAAAATAGATTGCCTATGAAACCTTACTAGATATGGATAAGAAAGGTAGGTACTTTACCTCATCATTAAAAACCTTCAGTCACTGCTGGCCATACGCCTCCACATTGTTGGATATTACTACTAAGGACTTGTCTTTGAAAAAAAAATGAATTAAAAAAAATATCTTAGCTTCTGGTCGAAGCGACGCGTGAACCGAGAGCTGGTGAGTATTTGGCGCAGCGCATCAGCATTGCCATACAGCGGGGTAATGCAGCCAGCGTCTTGGGATGCTTCCGACTGGTATTGATTGATTGAAATGGATCAGTTGAGCTACCTATAGATTGTTAGCAACAGTCTGTCAATTGTTTCATTTGTAAATATGAGCTCTAATTTATTTCTATTATTTGAATCTAATTTTCATTGTCTTTGACCGCTATAATATAATTTGTAACAAATCGGGAGTGGCTAATTCAACGTTGAAGGAAACATTATCAATCGTGTGTTGTGAAGTGGCAGACATGTTAGATATCGTAACACATGTAAAGTATTTACCTAGAGTGGCGGTACAACCAAAGGTGGAGATATAGATTGTGGACGGTGTCGCGTGATGGATGGGGCGGCTAGTCAAAGCGTGTCGCGATAGCGATTGCGTATCGATAGGTGTAGGGTTGGCGTTTGTTTGATCAGTGGCAATATGGTGTTTAATAAACTTGCCTATTTCGGGGACTATTTTAGCGATAGTATAATACCGATAGTAGAAAATTGTATATTTTATTATTAAATATGTATTTTTTATAAAGAAATTCTTCCGGTCTTTATCCCGCCCGCGCTAATTGGGGTCGCAATCTTTTTTACAACATGACATGTTTTTTTCTTCAACTCTCCCGTATCAAGAAATTAAGAACTTATAATACATAAATATTTATTACGAATAAAAATATTAAGCATCCACATCCCACACGCCACATATAAATTATAAAACTGTTGAGAAGAAGTTTAAGAAGTTTATAAGAAAATAATAGCTCTAATTGAACAGACTCGTCGGTATTAAAACGTATACATTCAATTCAAAAATAGTTGAACTAAAATCTATTCACTCGGGGTCCGTAATCACCCCGTTTCGCCTAGTACACCCATTTCGTGGCACCTTGTATAACTCGCTAATGCAACTTTTTTTCTCGAGAAATTGGATCCTGAAAGCTATTTAGGCTCTTTCAGGACTACCTGAGTACATTATTGTCATCATTATCTGTCTGTACAGGCCGTAGGTACAGGCTCATCATTATGTCTTCCAACCTGTACAATTCATATCCCTCTTAGGGGACCGAAGCCAGGTCTTACGTTAATAAAAACAATCAACGTTGCATAAGGATTGATGATATTGCAATGATGTAACTATCCTTGCAATATTGTCAACCCATCATTACGCAATGTTAATTTTATTTCACTTGCATTCCGGACAGCCCTAGAGCCCTGAAATAGTAATCGTCGCTGAGCGGTAGTGTCGGTTGAACTTTGAGACGGTAATCCCGCCTTGTTCATTATACACCAATGAGATTGCCCACTGTGCGGATTCATGTTTTAATAAACGTGTGGGCTATCATAATTCATAACGTATGGTAAGGTTTGTTTATCATTGATGGTCAAAAGCTTTTATAACTATGCACGAAAATAAAGACAGCTCACCGAGGTATAGAATAGAACCAAACTAACATTAAAGGTGTTGGTGAAGTTCGCAGAGCATTTTCCCGCATGAAAAAAACTAATTTCTTTTAGTTATAGAAACAATTTAAAAAAATTACGTTTTACAACGAAAAAGATTTTAATTGTGCTCTATCTACTTACTTCGAGCTGATGATCATTGTCAAATAACTTACTGTTGATTTAAGTGAAAATAATATGGGACTCTACATAAAAATTGATAATAAATACAAATATAAATACAAATGTTTTTTATTTCGTTCACAAAGTAGATTAATTCTATAAATTGTTTTGAAACCTCCTTTTAAGTATAAATACTTGTACTAGGAGGTTCCGCTCTTCCTAAGTTACATTCGCCATAATTGAACAGAAAGTTTTTTTATTAAAACATTTAGGTCAATACAGAAAATTTAATAATAAAAATAAATAACACTTGTAAAATAATGATATGTGTCTCCCCGCTTCTGAAAGATTCTACCGCAAACCCAGTTGCAGAACTCTTATTACCTAGGCACATGCGTGCTCATATCTGTACCTAACCTATTCTACAATCTCATGAATATACGATTATTTTCTCCTAAAGCTCTGTCGGAACGGGAGCGTTTTAGCAAAATTATTATCTTAGTACAGCTTTGCAAGCTTTGCGCTGTATTCGGTTGTTTTCACATTACGTGCGAATAACGGAATAACCGAATGTGGAATATTCCGACAAGCTTTTATTGTGGTTTCCGTGATAATCTGCAAGCAACTTGTGGTACCTAGAAATATTCATGTTATTTTGCAATATAATGTGACTATAGGTACTACACCGCCAAATCTTAGCGCTATATCTACAGAACAGATTTCTACAGAACTATCAAATAAAATTTCGAAAATTCTACAGCGTAGGAACAATGTTTTGAATCACATCATCCCCTGTCCGTCCACGCAGCCGGCTGCATCGTCGGAAATACCAAAAAGTTCAATAATTATAAGTTGACAGCCGTGAACGCCAGGTTATTTAAAATGCTCCTGAATCACTTATCACAATCAACAAAACGACTGAAATAGATTTTACAGGTGATATAAATAATGTAGATTGACGTGGAGTGGAGTTAACAACAATGTTGTAAAAGTATTTGGGCGCGGCTGCGCTAAGCCGTGGCATTAGGGGCTTGCTACCGGCACTCGACCGTGGCCCTGATTGAACTTGTATGGCGAATTGAATGAATGAATTAATGAGTTCTTTCATTCGCTTGTTCTATTTTTGAAAAGTGCAAAGGTTGGAATTCGCTCGTTCATTCTGTTCAGTAAGTATCTGAACCTTCGGGACAAAGTGCGTAGGATTTGTTGAGTCTTGAGTCACCCGAGTGGCTCTTTTCTCGCAGTTTCGGCCCGTATTACCGCAAGGTTCGCTGAACCATGGGAAGGTGGAGGGATTGTTCTATAAGTATATATATATATAATATCTATCTCTATCTTCTGCCCGCGGCTTCACAGTAGCCTATTATCTAAGTTAGGCTTTGCTCTAAATTATATCTTGATCTGTTCAGTCGTTTTGGAGATCCTAGGTAACAAACATTCAGATTTCACAAATTTTCGGCTTTTATTAGTAGGATAGGACATGATAGTTAGTAGGATAAGTACCTACCTAGGTATGGTGAAGTATAACCCTTCACTATCCTTAAATTATGAACCAGTGACTCTAATTTATGCCCGGTATTTATAGCCTTCATAAAGATTGTTCTCTAGTCTAGAAATTACCGACTTTAGATTTATAGGTGTGTTTCTAGATTTATTCTTCATGAAAAAATGAGTCTTGCGATTGTGAACTAAACATTTCTCACATTTACAAATACTTCAAGTCTTATTTTTTCTCAATTTCTCAAAGAGCCAACAGCAACCAGAGCATTCAAAATAACATAAACTAGCTTTCTCCCCAGGCCGGCCCCTCACAGACGGGCCTACTATCAAAACAGAATCCACGACACCCGGAGTAGGCCCTGACGACCAGTCTTTAGACGACAAAGGCGACAAGAAGAACAAACGCCAACGGCGCCAGCGCACGCACTTCACCAGCCAACAGCTGCAAGAGCTGGAGGCTACCTTCGCGAGGAACCGCTATCCTGACATGTCGACAAGGGAGGAAATCGCGATGTGGACTAACCTTACTGAAGCGAGAGTCAGGGTGAGTGGTCAATCATTTCATTTCATTTACTGCAGGAAATATGGTCTTAATACAAGGTCTTAAATATTAGAAGAGCGTCACATACTTCATCAAAACACATTGGCATGCAAAATTTCTTAAAAGTAGGTTTCTATATAAATTGCATTGATTTTCATTAATAATAATTTAATGAAAATAATTACACAAATATAAATGTTTTTTTTTTAGGAATGACTTAGAATAATTGGTTCTAGAGTCCTAGATATTTCTTCACCACAAAGGAGTTGCACAATTAGGTGGAAAATATTTTACGACACTGGTAGGTATTATCCGAGCAAATCGTAAAACCTCGAAACAATAAGAAGTTATTGTATTAATATTAGAAGCTTACATAAGTGTGGGTACGGTTTATTAAAACACTAGACGATCACCTCGCAGTTTCACCCGCGTAGTTCCCGTTCCCGTGGGAATTCCGGGATAAAATATAGCCTATGTCACTCCCTGAAAAGTAAGCTTCCTAACGGTGAAAGAATATTTCAAATCGGTCCAGTAGTTTCGGAGCCTATTCAATACAAAAAAAAACAATCAAATCTTTCCTCTTTATAATATTCGTATAGAAACAAAAACCTTCGCAACAGTTTTTAGCTTTCATTCATCATTTCACTTGTCTCTCGTCAGTTTTCGAACTCTAATTTGTGGTTCTTTGGCTGCGCGTTTGTAATTTGTTGAACCTTTTATTTATGTTTTATTTATTAATTTGCTGTTACCTTATTGTTTTCTGTTAGTGTTATTAGTTTTTGCTAAGTTTTAGAGTCAATAATGTCTTTGTTGACATAAAATATCTTGAATCCTGTGACTGATACAGGTACTCGACAAACGAAGAACTCTTTTAACACGATCGAAGCTCCTGAACTCTATTTAAGCGTTATACTGACCTTTCCGTACGTAATATTATTCTCTACCTGCGTAAACTTTATAAGAACTTTGATTTTCCTCGATCTCAATCTGATCTTAATGTTTTTTGAAACTTACAGTTAAAAAGAAATGGAAGGTAACAACTTTTATTCGTATAACTTTATTCGCGTACAGCCCTTACGTCTACCACTATTGTATTCAATCGATGAATTTATTCTTTACCTGCGTAAACTTTACAAGGTCTTTGATTTTCCTCGATCTCAATCTGATCTTAATGTTTGTTGAAACTTACATGGAAGGTCACAACTATTATTCGTATATAAGTAGGTAACTTTATTCGCGTACAGCCCTTACGGGCACACTATTGTACCTACTCAATCAATGAATCATCCTGGACGACAGATTCATTATGTTTCCTTGTATAATTATAAATACCTCTGTTAAATACGAGAATCCTTCCTAGAATCACAAACTCTACACCCACAATGCACTAATTTATTAACCTCTACAATCTACATTGTCTCTTTGGCTCTTCAAAGCCTCAGACATTGATGAACTACATTCAATTTTAGCTTTATTTTTTATACCAGAAAAAGTTTATATTAACGTTCTAGATGTTTAGGCTAATCGGTGCATCCGGCGCATCGTATTTTTGTGCCTCGCACCGACGGAACACGGAATCCCTTAATCCAGAGGATTTGATGCGTCTATTTCGGTCTCTTCATAATCCCTGGCTTAAAGTTGATCGCATCCACACTGTCAATAGTTTTGGAAGTCCCTGTGGTTCTGAAACTCTCGGATATTTGTACTGTTTGGTGGATTCATAGAATTTTTGGTTTCTTCGGTATTCGACGCGAATGCTTGCGGTGATACGGACATGTGTATGGGTTGGATGGTTGGATTAGGTAGCGCGTGTTTTGGTTCGTTTCTTTGAGCGCATCATCAAAATTCTTTTAGATTTTTCTCATAATTATTTTATTTTTAATTACAATATGCACCTTACTACTTTTATTTGAGACTTCTTTCAAATAAACAGGTTCTTCTTATATACCTAATTAATTATTAATGAATGTTGATTTTACACAGTAATCTCTAGGCTCGAGGTTACCTCAGGTTTTTTTTATTAATTATAAATAATTTATGTCATCTATATAAATATGGATAGATAAAATTACAATTACCGTTAGGTACGTTAACCAAACCATTCACAGTCAGTTGAAAAATCAATGAAGCTAGAAACCTTAGCATGCAATGAAAGCAATGGTATTAGATAGATGGATAGACATCTTATTAGAGTCTCTCGGATATTATAAAACTATTATAAGTACAGTAAACAAATATATGAAACGGTGATGTTGATTGATGTTATTATTATTATAAGAAGAGGTTTTCGTGACCCGTGATCTTGACTATATTAAATCAAAAAACTGATATAAGAACCTTCATTCAACTTTAGGCACATGATGCATCACAAGAGTATGAAATTGATATTCTGTGCTAAATACCGAGTTCAAGTGTTCACGCACAGATTGAGTAACAGTTAGTAGGTACAAGTGTTATTCAAGACACAGATAATACAGCAGTTAGTAGGTACAAGTGTTTTTCAAGACACAGATAATACAGCAGTTAGTAGGTACAAGTGTTTTTCAAGACACAGATTGAGAAGTAGTTAGTAGGTATCGATTATATCGGCCCTCAACAGACGGATATAACGCGTGTGTTCTTCAAAACATTATCATATGCAGGGTTGAACTGATTGGGTAAAATATTATTCTACATTCTTCATTGGGTAATAGAAATCCATTGAAATTTTATCATTCTCTATCTATGATACACGTAGACGCTAGATAGATGATAGCAACCAGAATAGTCAGTAAGGTGAGTCAATTTGACGTTAGTAACCAGGCGTGATCGTGACTTCTCCTTTTTCCATACAATTGGGTACAGCGCCTCTATCGTGTAGGACAGGCAACTTTAGTTGCCTGTCCTGTTGCCTGTCCATAAACCAGTTATGTTATAAAAAACATGAAAGTGCAAGTTTTGCTAAAGCAAATTTTTGCGGCTTTGCACGCGTTGTTTCTATGGAAACGTTTAAAGGTAATTTCTATCCCATGGGAACTGACTCATGGGATAAAAAGTAGCCTATGTTTGATTCCAGAATTAGAATTACCTGTATGCAAAATTTCAGCCCGATCCGTTCAGTAGTTTTGGCGTGAAGGGGTAACAAATATCCATCCATACATCCAAACTTTCGCATTTATAATATTAGTGTGATTAGTGTGATGTGATGTGATTTTTTTCTCAATCGTATGTTAATTCAAGGAACCAAAGAAAAAAATATAGAATTTTATGTCATTCGAGTTTTTTACCACGGGGTTCCCGTAAGTACTGAGAACTGGGCCTAGTTTGACAACCGTACCGGTTAGGTTCGCTCTCTATGTAAAACTATGAAATAAAGTGATCACGTAAATTTTTTGTTCACTTTGTTGCTGACGCTAACATATAAATCCCACATAAAAGACCAGAGTTATTATTAGAAGGGTAAATAGCCGACCACTTTCATTCATTTTGTCGTCGGTCGTAAAATAATTTGATATTAACGACTTTTTTAGTGTCAACCCTACACGGGGATTAGTACAAGCGCGTCGACTGAACGTCGAATAAATCTGTGCGCGCGCGTCGCCATAAATCCTCCAACATTATTTTTGTTACCAACTCATTAGGGTTATTGACTCAATTACAGTGTGTAAAATAGGAGACGCTAACTCGAATATTTTCATTAGATTATTTCATGCAAATTATTCCTGTCAAATCAAACCACATTTTATGCGGAAGATGTTTGCTTTGCAATTTTCTATTTACGATTTGTGGTTTGAAGGAGTATCGATGTTGTTTTATCTACGGATTACTTGCTGTATTTTATTTATAGGGATGAAAATGATAAAATGTATTAAAAATACATTTGTTTTACCCTACTATCCAGTAGGCTAAAACAAATGTGGGCTTTGGTAATTTCTAATAAATGACAACTTTTATCACAAAACGTCACAGCAGTAGGTCCTTGGAAAACGAAATTGTATGATAAATATTGAACTCAATAAAGTAAGGGCAAAATACCCTTGAAAGTTTGAACATAAAGGCTAAAAAAAATACGTCTTATAACGTAGGTAGGTAAGTCAATCATCTCCGAAACACAAACTTTTAACTTAAGACAGAAACAGCATAAAAAACCCTGAAAACCATTGCTTACACTAAGAAAAACCAACCTTTTTTGTACACAACTAATTTGTCAGAACAATAAGAACCTTCTCAGAACCAATCGGCATATCCATGGTATATCGTAATCAATGGTGCGTAAAACAGTTCTTGACACATTTCATTTGCCGCAGATCGCACCCTCGGAATCAAACCATCGATCTATCTGAAACTAATAGATAACTAATATTGCTATCTTCGAGTACCATGCATGATTGCTGATTAGTATTAGGTTTGGCCATCTGTTACATTGTTGCCCATAGGCTTGTAGTAATGTTGAGTTGAATTTAATACGCAGTATCTACTACTTATTTCGATTATACTACTACTACTACTTATTTCAAAACTATTTCTGACCGTAAAAATATCATGAGAATGATGAATACGATAAGTACCATAATTTACATGCCATAATTTACCTACTATTTTCAAAATAGGGCCTGTGATACGTTGACTAATCCGACGACCGATAAAAATACCTAGAAGTCAAAAACTAATTACAAAGCTACCTACAAAAGCTATTATAATTATCGATATATATGTACTATTATAATGGAGAGCGTAGTTATTGGGCGTAGTCATGCATAGAAACCGACCAACGTTATTAATTTATTATTTACTAGCTTCTGCCCGTGGCTTCGCACGCGTTGTTTCTATGGAAACGTTTAAAGGTGATTTCTATCCCACGGAAACTGATTTATGGGATAAAAGTAGCCTATGTTTTATTCCAGGCCTAGAATTATCTGCATGCAAAGTTTCAGCCCGATCCATTCAGTAGTTTTGGCGCAAAGAAGTAACAAACATCCATCCATCTATACATCCATCCAAACTTTCGCATTTATAATATTAGTGTGATTTACTTAATATCGAATTTTGACAAAATGATTTTTAATAGGATATGTTTTCGAAAAAGGATATGTTTTCGAAGAGAAGTTACTGAACATCGAACAGTAAAAATCGTTATGTAATGAAAAAGTTTTTGTAGACTAGGTAACCCTTGACTACTGGTATGTTCTATCCCTAAATGAACCGAACGAAAAACAATTAAATCAACCTTCTAATAATCCAATCCAGTATCCTTTGTCCGTATCTATTTCAATCCCAGCGGATTTGCGCACTGTAAAACAAGGTAAGCCTCACTAAACTGTTTGCATGAAACAAAGCAGTGGACACGAACACACTAAAAGCATTAAAAAAGGTTGGTAGCAAAAGGTTGTGCAAAAAGGCCGATAGCTGGACGTAAAATAAATAATGCAACGTGCTCGGTTCGTCGACGTGATACATGTTTTTTTTTTTAAAAAGAGCGCTTTACTCGTAAAACTAAAATGTTTTCCCATACGCTGTATGTATTTTCGCGGATGGGAAAAATGTTAACAATTTTGTTAAAATATTAACTGCAACCGTTTTTTTTTTAAGCTGTCATTTGTTGTCGATACTCAAAGAACTTTTAGATACGACATACGGCCTTTTAGACGTTCTTACCATGTCCCAGTTGACACTAAAAACGTAACAGAAGTGAGCTTTCGAAAACTAACCCACTGTCATAAACCGAAACAAGATAATTCCTATTCACTTGCTTCAAATCAAAACTGTAGAGTTAATCCAGGAAACACATTTCTATTCGACACGATTAATCTCACAGCAATCATAGCTTAAATCAATAATTGAGAATACTTATGGCGTTGTCGTGTTTTAATCAGAATAGCTACATTAGCCGTAACTGACATTGAGGCAGAAAAAAGAACATGGATTACTTACATGTCTTTTGTCCGTATATTTAACTCATGCCTTTGCTGAAAATAAACTATGTCACACTAATGTTATAGATGTAAAAGTTTGGATGTTTGTTACCTCTCACGCCAAAATGAATGAACGGTTTCGGCAGATTTTTTTCGTGGGTGTAGGACCTGGAATATCATATAGGTTACTTTATCCCGGAAAAAAGCGTGCGAAGCCGTGGGCAAACTAGTTTAAAATTACCATACAACCATATTGGTTAGCTATTTTAGTAGGATAGGTACCTACTTAGTTGTGATTTGCAGATTAGGTACGTCTCATTCCAATTTGATGTGTTATATTACAATAATATCAACAGAAATGTTTCAAATTTACTCCTTCTAAGCCGATCACTGTAAATCAACTTTGGGTAAACAAATAAAACTGTACCTTTCTTGGTTCTCTGTGTTTTTTATGTAGCAAAGAGGTTAGGTTTTAATGCAAAACCTCCCCTTTTTGGAGAAAGCATGCTCAGCAGTGGAGGTATATGAGCTGAGCAGGAGGAGGTTTTATGCAATAAAGTTTTATAGTCACTAAGGTATTATATGAAGCTGTCATCAATATAATACATAATAATATCAAGCCTTAGTAAATGTGTATTGTGATTTTATGAAACGCCGTGCATTTAATTTAATTGAACCTATGTTCATACAAATATCTTCTCACTGATAGGCACCTACTCTAAATTGTTCTATTTTCTAAGTATTGATCGTTATAATCCCGCTATCACTTTAACCTCTCGGTGACCAGCTATCCGAGAGAAGTAAATTGAAAAACAGCGCCAGCCAAATGCTGAATTTACTCCTTTTGTCTTATTTAAGTATTTTTTTGTGTATTTTTTTGAAAATAAAGGCAAAAAATATTTTCTATTCTATTCTATACATATATTATAAAGGGGTACCTGACTCATTGACAGACACAGCCCGGACCACAGGTTCTAGAGGCATGTACGCATATCGCGTACGAAGTGGCGGGTTACAAATACAAATACAAAATCGTTTATTTTAAAAATATTTGTAACAAATAAAGTTAGAGCTCTGTCTCCTGTGGTAGCTACAATTTAGCTGTGTTACAGGAGAACAGCTTCTTCCCTTATTTTAACTAAAAGTAGGTACTTAAATCATTATACATATAGTTAATATCTAGTTTAGTTACTATAACAATGAGTTGGTAGAGTAGGTATGATACATACTTGTGGAGAACTATATAAGATGTACTGGATACCAATTCTTTGCGTTTTGCACGAGTTTATAATAAGCGAACAGTTAATTGTTTTATTTCTAATAAATCTATAATATAAGTATAGAGTGATCCTACTAGATAAGAAAAAAAAATTATATAGTAGGTATATTATTGTGTGATTATCACTTGTTAGTTACCTACTTGTTATGTTATGTAATTACTTGTGCATGTTACAGCTTGTATTGTTATATGAAGCTGTCATCTGGTTTGGTACCAATAACAGGTTTCAAGCTTTGCTTACTTTGGATGATGCTTTGTGACAGTGTCCAATTTTATTAAAAAAATATCCTTTACTAGCGGCCCGTCCTGGTTTCGCACGGGTGGTCCTTTTTTAACATTTAAAAATAGCCTATGTTACCCAGGGATAATGTAGTATTCTAACGGTGAAGTATTTTTTGAAATCAGTCCTGTAGTTTTTAGTTTATACGTAACAAACATAAAATACAAATCTTTCCTCTTTATAATATTAATGTAGATATAACTTTTCTCTGCATTTTCAATAAACTGGAATTTAAGAATCATCAGAAAGATAAAACTCCGAATGTAGTTTAACACAAACAAACTTTTTTTTTATTCAAAAAATTTTTAAATACCTACTTTGAGTCATTGGTATGACTATGTCAGTCTCGTATTTAATTAACAAACTACTACTTTAAAATTATAATTTAAACTTACATAAAGAAATACATACGTTTATGTATTTCAAATCCATTAACCCTTAAATACGTCGTTGTGACATTTTGCAAAATACCCCAAACGGAGTGCCCGCAATAGTTTGGTCCGGCGGAAATTTCGCGGTTTCCTATCATTAGGTAACCGAGGCCGCGCGACGTCCTCCCTGCGGGGTGCATTTAATAATCTACCCCTGGCTAGGGCTGTCTCAATTGGGTAGAATGTAAAACAAATAATTATTTTTAACTATTCTCTACCCGCGGCAATGCACGCGTTGTTTTTATGGAAACGGTCAAATGTTAATTATATTCGACGACCTCTGTGGCGCAGCGGGCGAAGGTCTGCCTGCGACGCAGGAGGTTGCGGGTTCGATTCCCGCCTCGGGACAAATGTTTGTAAGATCTGTAGACATTTGTTCAGGGCGTTCTGGATGTTTTCTATGTATAATAAAAAATATCTATCTATGTAGTGTATTGTATTATGTATATCAGTTATCTAGTAGTACCCATAACACAAGCTCTGCTTAGCTTGGGGCTAGATAATGCTGTGTGAATTGTCCAGCATTATTTATTATTTATTTATTTATTCCATGGGAACGGATGATGTAAAGGATAAAAGTAGCCTTTGTTTTTTTCCAGGTCTAGACCTAAATATATGCAAATCAACCTGATCCGTTCAGTTGGCGTGAAGAAGTTACAAGCATCCATCTACTATCCATCTATCCAAACTTTCGCATTTACAATATTAGTGATATTACTGAAACATATAGTGGTAAAATATGCAAAAATAACAAATTACTGTAAGAACGACATAATAAATATTTCTCTTAGCCTGAGTAATTCTTGGATTCTTCACATTTGGTACACATGCGTTGCGAAAATGGTTCATCATTGAATAGATACCTGACTCTACTCTCTCTAGACATATGCTCTTTAGCTTGCAGAGCAAAAATAAAAACTTTGTTAAACATTGTGTATTGTACATCATTGTTTCGAATGAAAACCAAATGTAAAGATTGACTCCTCAACACGTTGATATAAGTAAACAATAAATAGAATTTATACTGAATTGAGACATAGCACATCCGTAAAACGGGTACCGCGCGAATAAAGCGTAGGTAATAAAGCAGCGAATCTCGGCAAAATGGCAACCCTGGCTCAGACACGTGTCAATTTCCCAGTTTATATTCTCTATCCATTTATACGAGCGCGTGTTTATTTGACTTCGGAATAGTTTAACTCAATCTAATTACATAGCTCTACCCGCTATACAAATACGGTCCATAATCCAGTAAACCTGAGTTACGATACCCGTTCGTTATTTGATTGATGGAGCTAATAAAACTGTGATTCCAGTTTAATTTAAATTTAAGGGAATTTACCCCGTGGTCCTTATGACCGTAAAATGCTTTCATTACGGAAGCTCGGGGTCATCCATCACAACTATCCAATAAGGGAAGTGCAGAGGTTGGTGCTAATAAATCCCAATCTTGGTGTGAAATAGGTAGAGTGATTTGAAGTTTCCCTGCTCCTAAGTCAGGGTTAAGTTATCGTAGTAGTGGTCACAGGTTTTCTCTATCTGCAATGGCAATGTCATTGATATAATAGATTATGTACCAAATACTCATACTCATACTCATAAATTTATTCGCCGTAGGAGCACAAAGCACACTTGGTTAAGTCAATAGATAACTAAAAATACAAATTAAATAATTATAGTAAGTAGGTATCACAAACAAAGAAATTAATATCTATAGGTATCTGCTGTAAATGGGCATTGTCAATAATTAAACTAAACAGAATAATTTTAAAAATTAATTACTAGAGCTGCTGTAAAGGGGCATTGTCAAAATTGTTATTCTAGATAAAAATATGAAGAAAATATCACAGAAGGGGTATGTACCAGGTTCTTATCAACACAGCCTGACCTGTCGACTGATTCAGGCTCGAGATGAATGTCCAGGAAAATTGAAGTAAACTGGGTAGGTAGGTACTAAGAAATATCATGGATTTTGATTGAATAAAATTGATTAAAAATGTCAAAATAACTATAAATAATGAATAAAAATTGTTGTTTACCACATGTCAATTAATACTGGAGTCGTCTAGGATTTCTTGTAAGGTGTAATAAGTTTTCCTTACCACGATTTCCTTCATCTTTTTCATAAATAAGTCACAATTTAAACTTGTAAGTTCAGAACTAATTTTGTTGTAGACTTTTACACCAATACAGAGGTAACTTTTTGACACTTTAGCCATTCTACGGTTTGGGTTCATAATGTTACCACCATGTCTTGTGTCATAATTGTGAGAAGCTCCTAAAGTTGGCAAAACATGTTGTTTTTTTTTGACATATTTTAAGCATTGTAAAATATATGCTCTCTTTAATGTAGCTATGTTTAATTTAGCAAAAGCTTCTCGACACGAGTCTCTGGGCCTGAGTCCGAGGATATATCTAATTGCTCTTTTTTGTAAGATGAATATTCTTTGAGATTCAGCTGCGTTCCCCCATATTAGAAGTCCGTATGTCATTAGGTTGTGGAAGTATGCAAAGTAAACAGACCTGGCTGCATCGAAACCACAAAGTTCCTTGACTTTTTTGATTGCATAGCAGGCGGAGCTTAGTCTTCCAGCTAAATTATCAATATGTTGGTTCCATTTTAGTTTAGAGTCTATCCGAAGTCCGAGAAAGGTAATGGCGTCAACTGGATTTATTGGTAGGTTGTCAGGTAAAGGCTTTTTAACGGTCGCTAGTGAAAAGTTTATAAGATTAGTTTTGTCAATATTTACTATAAGATTATTGCATTCGAACCATTTAGTTAGTTTGTCAATTATGTCGTTTAGTTTAGCTACAATCTCAGTTTTTGTGTCACATTTTACGATAAGAGAGATGTCATCCGCAAACATATAAATGTCAATATCCTTATCACTAAAGCAAGAGGTAATGTCATTGATGTTTAGTAGGAAGAATAAGGGTCCAAGAATGGATCCTTGCGGTACACCAAATCTTATATTTCTCTCATTTGATGTCACGCCGTGAATGTCAACAACTTGCTTCCTGGCAGAGAAATAAGTTTGACACAGCATCATGTCGGTATCATTAACACCATAAAGTTTAAGTTTAGCTAATAGAATATCATGACTGACGCAGTCAAAAGCTTTTGACAAATCACAAAATATTCCCCATGTATTTAATTTTGCGTCTAAAGATCTATGGACATCACTTATTAGTTCCGCCATAGCGTCGGTAGTTGATAAACCTTTACGAAATCCGTATTGGTTTTTATTTAATAATTTGTGCTCGTGTGTGTGGTCGACTAATCTATTGAATATGAGCTTTTCAACAATTTTACTTAAAATTGGCAGTAATGCAATAGGTCTATAGTTTAATATAATGTGCTTCTTGTACACAATAGTGAGATATCTACCATTATTAGAAATTTTCCGACGGAGGTGGTTGAAAACTTGGTTACGTAACCAAGTTTTCAACTACCTCCGTCGGAAAATTTCTGATGCACTAACTTCAACTTCTTTCTTAATGGCGCCGCTTGCTTTCCACTGCGACTCTGCCAGTGTCTGTGTAGGAGTGTCATTCTAAAGGAAATTTAGTATATACGTCAAGATAATAAATTGACGGCGTCACCAATCACCAAATGTGATGACGTGTGGTGTAGGTCACTCAGTCAATTTCCTTGAAGGGAACACGAACCTCAGTTATAATCCTCATTAAGTTTACAGCGTCCACTGGTCCTTGTAACCAAGATATCAGGATCTTAAGTCTAATCATAGCCCAGCTAGGCTAATGAAGCGGCCTGTTATGGAGGTATTACCTGCTCTATTATGTAGTCGATTGTCGTAATTGTCATAACATTTGAGGCAAGGATATGGCAGGGCAAAGAGCATGTAGTCGTATTATCGACATTTAGAAAGCTCGTCACGTAGAATACAATATCAAGTAATTAGTACACTTGACAAGAGAGTTTTTGTAAATAAATAGTAAAGAAATTATTTTAGATTAGAAAACATGGTAAATTTTGACATTGGAAACACTGGGAAATAAAAACCAAAACTACATAGCGATAATTATTCGAAATAACTCATTATAAAGATTGGTAAATACCATTATTTCTAATTTTAAAAAAATAATTGAAAAATCACTACCAATAAATTACTAAACGCGTTTATAACCTAATATTTATAGCATTTATAACTTCTTTATTCACAAAGAAAATTACTATCAAATAATATAAATAAATTAGAATTAGTATTTACAATAATTAATTTGAAACAATTAAGCTAACTGCAGACAGTTGCATTTATAACTTAAACTTTCGCATTTATAATATCAGTAGGATATTTAAACCTTGCAGAATCCCGTGAAGACCAATCATGTCGTTGCAGCATAACCTCATAGCATAAATTAAAATCGAAACCAGCTCATTGAATAACAGAAACAAACATTAGTATCGATTTCGACGACATTAAAAAGCGGTTCCTTCCGTTCTTGGAGGGCGAGTCACATCCAATAATATATTTAAAGGATTATCTCCCGCAATAACGTGACCCTCTCTGTACAAATAATAAAGGGACAGCTTTTGTACAAAAGGGCAAAAGGTACAATCGCAAAATGATTTGCAAAGGGCCCCGAGGAAAAGTAAAATAGGTCTTACTTGTTTCTATCACGAAATGGACTTGTTTTTTGTCAGTATTTATGTTCCTACTAGCTGACCTGGCGAACTTCGTACGGCTCTCACCTTTTAAACCTTTCCTCTAAAATGATCCGCCATTTATTGAATTCATTTGTTACAAAAAATGTGATAAATGAACCGCTCGACCGATTTTGTGCAAACTTCACATAAACCATCTACCAAACAGTCCGAACAAAGCCTTAACATTTGGTTTGGATTCGTTGAGATTTGTTAATTCCATCAACTTAAATTTAATGTAATTCTTATTCAAAATAAAACGTTTTGTTATCTTTAGCCAAATTAAGATAATGTTATCCTTTCTTTTTCTGTAACGGAAATTGCACATGTGCTTTCTGCAATTACTGCAGTAGTATTATCTTATTGAATATGGTTGCCATAAAGAATGTTGGCTTAAAGCTATTTCCAGTCTCGTTTTCGCCAAAGATTTCGAAATTGAAGGCAGACCACGCAAATAGAAATCAAAATAATCAGTTTTTCTAATATTTGCAAGGACCGAGGGGTTGGAGGATTGATCACCTAAAAATCCGTAAAAAAAGTGACAAACCGGACAATGATTTGTTGTCAGAGCCTTGGTTACCTGTGTCACCGTGTACAAAACAAGCGCTCATGCGAATTCGTGAAATTTATGTTTCGAAAAACAAACGATCGTATATGGGGTGGAAACGACCGTTTATGTTCACTTAACCGAGGAAAGAGGGTATTATTTACCGTTTCGGCTGGGTGAACCCGCCACAGTGAGTGATACAAATGCCGCCGTCGAGATATTTATTGCAGTCGCTGGATTGCGCAATTTATCGCTAGGTGTCGTCGGTCGATCGATCGCTGACGGACTCGGTCGTATATCAGCGAGCGCGTTATCTACGCTCACGGCGACTTATCGGCAGTGCTGACCTGCTGGCAGCAGTGGCCGGCTAAATAACAACATCGATCGGGCGCCGCCGCCGCCGCTGCCGCCCGCCCAATCGGCCCGCTCGTTTATCTTCATTTCGCGGTCGCAATTAGACGGGTGGTTGGTTGCGGCTACGTGGCAAGAATACCGCGCGCCGTCTCACTGTCAACTTTGTAATGAGCAAAGTTAATAACTACGCAACGCGGGTCGCGTTCTGATGCTGAATCTCGTTAAAACTTGGGAATTTGGTTTCGCTGACAAAAACAGAATACCTTTCTTATATCTTTGAAGTTCTGTTTCTTTTGAAGAAACAATTGTGCTTGACTTTCTTTTACCTATTTGGTATTTATAGGTAATTAACCTATTTGATTTTTTCGTCTACTCACCAGATATTTCGTTCCAGAAAACAAAGCACGAACAAAAAGTTCGTATATCTTACCCAAAACTGCGTTTCCGACAGCCTTCTCTATCCTAATCTGTCTCTATCTCTCAGGTGTGGTTCAAGAATCGGCGGGCGAAATGGCGGAAACGCGAGCGGAACGCCATGAACGCCGCTGCCGCCGCCGCAGCGGACTTCAAGAACGGATTCAGTACGCAGTTCAACGGCCTCATGCAGCCCTTCCCGGATACTGACCTGTACTCTTCGTATCCGTACAACAACTGGGCGGCGAAGGTGCCCAGCCCGCTCGGGACCAAGAGCTTCCCGTGGCCCGTGAATCCATTAGGGTCAGTTGTGCCTGCGAGCCATCATCAAGGTGAGTCAGAACCTCTCTTATCAGCACACAGACGTCCACTACTGAAAATGCCTCCCTTGGGAGGTTTTTGCTATAACCACGCTTGGCAAGCGGATTTTTGCAGGTGTAAAAATAAATCAAAGGAAACTCTTCCTCTGGTAGGTTCCGCTTATCTATCCCCGGGCTGAGTTAGAGGGAAGGAAGAAAGAAAATCAATTTATTGACTCACAAAATAGAAGAACCTTAAACAATTATACAAAAACCTTAATTAAAAAATGCTTTATCCACCATGTGAACTAAAAGGTCCCGGACCTTTGGTGCGTGCGTGTCTAGCCGGCTGACAGATATGCACTGACATGCCGCCACGCCCAATCCTATCTTCTAAGTAACACATAAGGCATCTCCAGTTATATTTTCCCGCCACCCCGTGGTGATTGTGACTCTGTTTAACTCTACATTTCTCTTCTCCAGGCTCAGTAAACTGCTTCAACACAGCGACATCGATGGGCGTTGTCGGTGGTGGCGGTGGCATGGCGGTCGCAGGTTCGGGCGGCGTCGGTGGCGGCGTCGCTCCCTGCCCCTACACCGCACCCCCCAACCCCTACAGCATGTACCGGGCCGAACCTTGCCCAGCCATGTCGTCTTCAATCGCCTCGCTGAGATTAAAAGCCAAGCAGCATTCCGGGTTTGTGGGTAGTTACGGGTCGGTATCACCAGTGTCGCGTGCGGGTTCGGCCCCTCTGTCAGCGTGCCAGTATGCGGGAGGTGTTTCTGATCGGCTCTGAGAGGCGGCGCGCGGTGAGTCGGCGCGCTCGCCGCCGCCGCCGCCGCCGCCGCTCGTCGCGCGCGTCTCCTAGCCGCCAACCGCGCGCACACACGCCCTACCCTGCAATCTGTGGGAATGGTTCGAGTGATGTGTACGTGCGATAAACTGTGCAGTGAAACAATGCAATAATTGCGAATTTGGTAGTGATGTTATGGTTCCACGCGTTATTATAATGGGCATAGTAATGCCAATTCATAATGTTAAGTAGAAGGCTAATTCTGCCAAGAAATTGAACATTGGTCGCTATTTTCGAACAATGCAGGTTGTAAATCGTTGTGCGTTCTGGAAAAATTCGGGTGGGGTTCAATTGAACGCGATTATCATAGTGTTATTTTTTTAGGGAAATAATTTATGTGATTAAAATCTGGTTTTTCGCTCCTTCTGAAAAGCCTGAATTTTCATGTGAACTTGTCAACCAGATGTGAAATAAAACTTATTCTAATTTTATATAAAATCTAGGTTGACTAGGCAATGTTTAATTATTTTGTGTACCATAAATTAAGTTGAGGACATTTTTAAAATACCTAATAACTGTACAAATTTCCGTGAAATGAGTAATGTGAAGAAGATATTTGTAAAACTTGAATGTTCTTTTTGTTTTAAGTAAGAATATATTGAAATTTTTACCTCCTTTATTAATAAAATATTAGTAACTCCGGGCAATAAATACTTAACGACATTTTAAATATGTAAATATGTAGTTACTGTGTACGTATACCAAAGTAAAGTGTGCAATTTTTACAAGCTTAATAATGTATTAAATTTACTTAGATTTAAGAATGTAGAATAGTTCAGAATTTTGTAAATATTAGCGATTAAATAGCGCGAGCATTTTGAGGTATTAATAGTAAAATTGTTTGAAAAAAAATCAAAGGCCCTATCATGAAAGAACACGTACTTTTTCTTTATTCTTCAGTAACTATATTATAATTAACAAAACGTGTACCAAAGATTACACCAAAACCAGATTACACCAAAAGATTATACCAAAGCAGCTTAGATTTTTATTTATGTGACCTTACACACGATTAGGCCTTAGGTTTTTCTGAAGACGTATATTGGGATTTGATTTAAATCTTACGGTAAAAAACCGAAAAGTTTTCAGTTCTTATACTATTTGCTTTTATTAAAATTATTTTTAAAAAGTGTTTCTGAAACAAACATATCCAAAGTAACTTCAAAATTTCAAGTAACTTCAAAATAGCCGCCTAAAATGAGATTAAAGTAACCTGGATCTCAATAATTTATTAAAATATTTATAAAGTTACACCGAAAACTGTAAATAATTTTAGCATTTAAATAGAATTAGTTTTAGAGTTTGTCCTCTCTGCCTGTAAACTTTATTGAGCTCTGTCTCTTTCTGTCTCATGAATATGATTTTATTAGAGCGAGATAGCTGACGCTGAAGTTGTATGTAGAAAGGTAAGACCCATTCTGAAAAAGGAATAAGTAGGTTTCACTTATTTCAATCATATTTTTTTATCTTTCTCACTCAAAGCAAGGAATATCCATGGAACAGAAAAAGCTAGAGCATCCCTGAAAAATGATGGCTGAGGTCTATCTTTAGTTAAATCACGAATTAGATAACCGTTCCGTGTGCCTGCAATCAGTGAATAAATAATACCATACATATGTGAAAATTGTACATATTCACCCACTAGGTTGGGAATATCTAGTTATTGTGAAATATATTGAGGTTTTCATTTTATACATATCAAAATGAATATCTGCAGACAATTTGTTACGTATTTTGAGAATCCTACTGGAAATCCGTTGTTTTGTAATTAAAAACCTCTAGTCATAATAAAAATATCACTGATCAAACAAACCGTTTCATTTTTACCCTTAATTCTTTGGTCTGCCTGCGACGCAGGAGGTTGCGGGTTCGATTCCCGCCTCGGCACAAATATTTGTACGATCTGCAGACATTTTGTCCAGGGCGTTCTGGATGTTTTCTATGTATAAAAAAAATATCTATCTATGTAGTGTACTGGCTGTTTAAAGTTTATAATAAAATTGTCAATCGCGAACTGAGAGCGAGTACACATTAGGCATTTTGAAGCATTGTCAAGCCTTAAAACCCGTCTGGTTGGATACATCCGTAAACACCCAAACGCGCGTTTTAATACCTAGAAATGCGAGTAAATGTGTGCGCTCATAGGCCTTTTAGGTACTTAAATGCTTTTTACACACCTTTAACTCATTCAAAGCAAAGCGGGTGAAAGTAGATATCCGAAACATATTTTAGAATAGGTAGGATCTCTTCAACATTTCCCTAAAATATACAGCATGTTGCAGGATGCGTTATTGAAATGGAAATAAATTTTCCTCCAGTAAGCTGTCTGTGCCGGACGCGAGGAAAACTGTTTGCGTTCGAAGTTGTGCTCAGAGCTTTGCGTCGGATAAACAATTTAAAAAGTGACCGTTGTTCACCGTTTAATGGAAGTTTTCAAACAGTAAGGTAAGTTAGAAGATTCAAAGTGTTTTACTATAAAAACTTTCGTAGTTTGACGATTTCAATATGAATGTAAGCGGGTTAACTACGAACCTAGTTTATGTTGGAAGAACACCAACGTTTCATTACCTAACACAAACGTAAATATAGGTTTGTTGTTAACCCGCTTAGATTTATAACGAATTCGAAGTGTTATTAAGAGACCCAATTTAGAGTCAAATCAAACAGATTAAAATCTGAAGTAGGGGCTTACCTATCGGTAAAACAACCAAGGCAAACCAAATTAATATTCGAACAAGATTGTATTTTTGAGAAAAAATATAAGTGACAGTACAAATCTTTATTCACAAAGAAAATTAGAAAATAATAGAAATTATAGAAAATAATAGAATTAGACAGTGAAAGTTCACTTTTCTGAGATTTGCGTAGGTTTACGTAGCTCGTAGCACTCGTAGCTCGTAGCACGCGCTACGATATACGGCGCTACGCAGCCACTAGCCGCTACGAACGTAACGCAGCGCTTCGGAATATTCGTAGACGCTATATCCCCAAGCCACGTGTCATTGTTTTACTATTTCTCTCTAGTGATTTTTAAGGGTTCAGAGTTCCTTATAGAACCCTTATAGTTCAAGATTTTTTTTATATCCAGTGCACATTAATTACTTCTAATGAATGAGCCCAAGTATGATTACAATCTAGCCACAATATAGTTTAAGATGACAACATTTCTGTGTTTTATGATCATACTCGTTTGTCAAATAAATAAACTGAACCATCTGCATAAAGCTCAAGCCTTAATGTTTATTTTATAACAGGGTCGAATATTACTTGCATTTGCATTATTAAGGAGCCCTATGTTAACCTCTCAATTTAAACAAATCAAAATATAAAATACCAATGTCCGGGCTAAATGGAAAAAGCACAGCCTAAACCCAAATCCTAACCAAAAAATAAAAATCACCTCTAAAGCCTATAAGTAAGCAATTGATTCACGCAAATGCGCGATATTAGGCGGGAAGTACACAATAATCCGGGAATGATGATCAGGGGCGCAAACACAGTTTTCAGGTGTTCCAATCCAGGCGCTTAAGGTTTTACCCGAGGATTTGCTTTCAATATTAGCCCCGGCCGGCGAGCCATTCCGTTCAACTGAGCTCCTTTTTTATTATTTTGTCGCATCGTTTTGGCTCTAAATGGAATGATTCCGCCATCTACATTTTTATTTTTCAATTGGCCCCCGATTAGTGGGATTAGTCGTATCGCTTTTCGATCCTTTGCTCTTTTTGGTGGAGGCTTGCCCGGACTAGCGGTCCGAGTCCGGATTCCATTGTAATCACCCTGTATTTATGTGATTAACTTGGATATACCTGATTTTATGCTTTAAAATAAAGATCATAAACATAGTCGAGTGGGCCCTAAGCAGTTATTTTATTTTCTGATTAGACTCAATCCTCTCACGTAGGAAATTTCGAAGTTATTTTGTTTGGTTTTTTTTTTTTTTAGAAAATGCGACGTCATCTTTGTTTTTCTATCACATTAAATTGGTAAAGAGAAAATTTTCAGCATTATTGATTTATTCAAACAATCCCCTGATTCGAAATCTTCATACTTTTATACCTAATTTCTTTTCTACACGGACTATAAACAGGATGTTTGGTATTGCGACTGATATAATTTTTTGGAGAGGTGGGGGTCATGGGCTAACAGACTCAATGTCCTAAATATCACGGTTGCTATATATGAAGTTTTTGATAATACGTTTTATTGAAATTCCTAAATTTGTTTGTGGTTGTAATGCCACAAAATAACCAGTGCTGTATGCTTCAATGTATATTTACTCGTATCACACTAATATTATAAATGCGAAAGTTTGGATGGATGGATAGATGGATGGATGGATGGATGTTTCTAACCTCTTCACGCCAAAAGTACTGAACGGATCGGGCTGAAAATTGACATACGTGTAATTCTAATCCTGGAATCAAAGATATGCAACATAGTAACATACTTTTTATCCCATAAATAAGTCCTCATGGGATAAGAGTCACCTATAAACATTTCTATAGAAACAACGCGTGCTAAGCCGCGGGCATAAACTAATTGTACATAAATTATAACTTGACTTGAAAAAACTTTAAAATCATAAATCAACAACTTGCTTAGGACATTGAGTCTACCGGAGAAATGTAACTCATGTCCCCCCCAACTCTCTAAAAAATAATATCGGTCGCGATACCAAACACCCCGTATTTTTCGTTCTTTTTTTGGTGTTTTAGAAGGTATCAAATGACGTCAAAAGGTCGGCTTTGAGTCTGATAAACACAATATACATGTCGCACTATCAGAAAGTCAATGTCGAGTTTTTACAACTGTTTAATTAGGCTTGTATTTAGTTAAGGTTCCTAGCACGTGTGTGGTGCAGTGAGCGTCACTTATCTTTATGGTGGCAAACAAAAAATGAAACGGTTAAGTGCTTGCAACATTGTGAGGTTCCCGAGTCTACCTTCTATTTCTTAGTAGTGTTCTGGTTGGTAAAAAGCATAGAAGTCAAAAATTATTTCTTTCCATAAATACAATAGACGTAGGTATACAAAGAAAAAGACAAACATGGAAATAAACGATGCCCTAACTAAAAGGTGAGCGAGCTTTTTGGAGCGTGTTCTAGGACGCTCCAAGACGAATATTTAGTTTTCTTAAGCTGCCAGTATTTTGAGAAGTTGGGCTATGTATAAAAACTACACATTAGTAGCCTAAAGGCTAGCGTCGACAGATCGGCATCGTACGCTCCGCACTGGCCGCATCAAACGGATTTTAATATTAATTTTTTTATTTATTTAATTTATTAGAAAACCAACGGCTTAAACTAACTTGATCACATTACGTAATAACAACAGAGAGCCAATTAAAGATTTTCACGTATAATGACAATTTAACTAATCAAATGTGAACATAATAGAAAACAGCTCAAACGACAATGACGTGGAAAAAAAAGGATAAGCAATAAACTATGTACATAAAATGCATGTAAACCTAAGGACTTACGTTACTATTAAAGAAAATTCTGGTCAGTCGCTGTCTGGCTGAATTGATGCTAGTACAGAATAGATCTAGGTCTAAATCAGTCTGCCTATATGATTTGTATGGTTTGCCATAGAAGTGCGTCCACTGATCTGCACCGAGCGGAGCAGACGCATCAGACTGTTGGCAATACATCCATTTAGTGCGGATAACGCCCGATTTCCGATCATTTGAACATTCGTTTGCAAATGGCGGAATCCGGTTGCTGCGGTTACAAGGGACACACCACCCGGCATTATGACCAAAAAATCCATCTGATGCGGTCAGTGCGGAGTCTGCGGAGCATCCAATGCCCTGTCGACGATCGATGTTAGAGACATTGTTATACTTTCATTTCACACACCGACACGATGCATAATAAACTAAAAGGTTTTCTTTAAGGACTCAGTAACCCTAAAACGCGATCAACGTGAGTGTACTCGTATACTCATCTCGTGACCACTTTAGGATTGAAGTAGTTGTCTCATACAAGTGGACCCACCTACATATAGAATGAAAACTAAGGGGTGAGTCCATTTGACGTTCGAGACGTGATAGTGACGTCTCCTTTTTCCATAAAATTTGGTACAGCGCCTCTATCGTGCGAACAGGGAACTACGCAAATCCCATACAAAAAAACTTGAGAGGTGTCAAGGGACACCCGGATGGAACGAAGTTCCTTTCGATTAATAGTAGGCGTGGGAGTCAACAGGGGAACAGCACGGCGAGCAAAGCGAGCCGTGCTGTTACCTCCACGCCCCCAGCCCCCATCTTTCACAACGCGCGATAAGGAACTTCGTTCCAAAAGAGACGTCGCGATCACGGCTCGTTATTAACGTCAAATAGACTCACCCCCAGGTCTCACAGAATAAATAAATAAATAATGCTGGACAATTCACACAGCATTATCTAGCCCCAAGGTAAGCAGAGCTTGTGTTATGGGATTACTGATATACATAATACAATACACTACATAGATAGATATTTTTTATTATACATAGATACCTATAGATAGATATTAATTTCTTTGTTTTGTGTTACATACCTACTTACTATAATTATTTCATTGGTCTTATTAGTTATCCCTATTGACTTAACCAAGTGTGCCTTGTGCTCCTACGGCGAATAAAGGGCATTGGGTAAGTTTGTATGGAGTCGTGGCGTTGTTTTTTTCTTATGCGGCCACTGATGGAATTTGTGTTGAATTTAAGTACTACACCTGTATATTCATTATAAAAAACAAAATACGCCGTAACTTATATCGGACCCGAAATATTCGACTTTGAAGTTGAGAACAATATCATCTAAGTTAGTGATAAAATGCACTTTAATTTCAAAAATACTATTATTACCGAACGAGTAAGTTATGAATAAAAAACATGTATCCCATCAATAATATTTTATTTCTAATACTATTTATTATAATTATTTATTATTATTATTTATTATATTTATTATTTATTTACGCACGCAAACAACACGAAAGTCAGATGGTGAGTAAAGAAAGGGTCGGTTGTCGAGTTGAGCGATAGCGTCACGCAGGTAAACGAATAGAGCGCTGTGATTGGTTAGCATAACTGAACCGAGCTCCGGGCCGGTTTACAATCGAGCTCGTTATGTTTAATTTCATTCTACTACTTCTATGAAATGCAATGGTTACTAAAAACTGTAGGGAAGTCTTGTTATTTGTTTATTTAGACGATCATTTTATGATTTTTTGCCATTCGATATCTCGCTTCCGATATATTTTAGATAGTGGCTGTAGTAATGAAAGTTGCTCATTTTTGAGAGTACTAATTAATGGCAATAGTTTTTTAACTGGCCGCGGACCATCAAAAACAACGCCACTTTTACCCAATGCCCTTTATGAGTATGAGTATAAAAATCATCCAGAACGTCTAAACAAATATCTGCAGATCGTACAAACATTTGTCCCGAGGCGGGAATCGAACCCCCAACCCCCTGCGTTGCAGGCGGACCTTCGCCCGCTGCGCCACGAGGTCGTCGAGAAGGAAAACAAATGACGGTAGTACTCTCTTAGAGGGTTTGGTTTAATTCTTATTGCATGTTAATATCTACTTCGCTCTGGATACGCACGAGAATGAGAGGAATACGTATCTAATTCCAAGATCTTCGTTGGACGCTATAATGATGATTAAATTATCCAGCATTCAAGAATACAAGGATTTCGTCCGAATAGATGTTTTAGTAACCGACAACCGCTGGGGTAAACGTGTTCTTGAGTGGAGACCACGACTTGGCAAACATAGTGTAGGACGCCCTCCAGCCAGGTGGGATGACGATCTGCGAAAGACTGCAGGCAGATGATGGATGCGGCAAGCTGAAGACAGGGCGCTATTGCGCTCATTAGGGGAGGCCTTTGTCCAGCAGTGGACTAATATAGGGTAATGATGATGATGATGACTATGAGCTGTTTTGGAAATAAAAAGCCAAGGTGGGAATAATTTCCACTCCAGGCACTAAAATCTTGAACATTAATGGTTATCCACTTTACTAAACCAAAAAGAAAATCACCAATTTTTTATGTGACTGAAAGAAAGAAAGAAAGAAAATATTTTTATTTACCTTAAAAACTACTATACACAATTAACCTTAAGACTACCAAATAGTTACAAAAAGAAAAAGATTTGTTTTGTGCGTAGCAGCGTTAAAGGCAAATATGGCCCTTCACTCAGCGTAGTGCTGGATGCACACTGATGTGTCCACCCAGCGCTGATTTTCAGTGAAGGCCAGAGGGGTTGTGTCACGTCACGATCGTCAGGTGAGTGTAGATATCATTAATTATAAAATTTCATTTAATTGTTATGAATATACGTATACTTGTGTGAATATATATTATGTATGCAAACTTATTTATTATACCTAAATATAAGAGTAAACAATTAATTTTTTAAATAATATTGCAATACCTACTGTTAGTGTTTCTGTTGGGGGCTGACTGGACTTTAGCCTGATTGACCTGGGGTTAGAATTTGAATCCACTAGATCGAAAGCTCTCTCGCAGCCAACACCCTTATCTTTACAATGGCAAACAGAGTGTTTTATATTTTATCAAGGATAGTGTTAGTCACCGAGGTCTGGGGTCTGTTATCTTCAACCCTAATATTTACCGGCAAACACATGTAATGACGACGTAATTAAAGTAAACATAATATCGGCGTCATAGTGGAATAATAAGTCTAGAACTAGGGTTTTGAATTAGGTAGTTACTGTGGCAAATCTTCTCGCGGTTACTGTGCGTCATAGATACTAAATATTTATGTAGTTACATGAGCAACTTCATGCCAGTATATCAGAATAGTGATAAGGCATGCGGATTCCACAGAATTTGTAATAGTTTGCAAAAATCCAGAGCTATTAAGTTTCTTCTGGGAAAGAGTCCATCTTAGGCCATATCACTTCCTTCAGTAAGATGGAGGTCAAATACTTTCATCATCATCATCAACATCATCAGCCTATATTAGTCCACTGCTGGACATAGGCCTCCCCCTAATGAGCGCCATAGCGTCCTGTCTTCAGCTTGCCGCATCTAGCATCTGCCTACAGTCTTTCGCAGATCGTCATCCCACACTACGTTTGCCGAGTCGTGGTCTCCACTCAAGAACTCGTTTACTCCAGCGGTTGTCGGTTCTTCGCGAGATATGGCCGGCCCACTGCCACTTCAGCTTGATAATTCTTTGAGCTATGTCGATAACTTTAGTTCTCTGTCGAATGTATTCGTTACGAATTCTATCCTTCAAACACTTTACCATTTTCAAATTAAAAAATACTAGGAAAGTACATATCGAACGAAAAACCAGTTTGGTCGGTTTTCGGTGTTTGTACCAAGGTACAACAACGATAGTCGCTTAAACATCTCTTTATGTGAGGGACTTTAAAAATCCACTAAATATTTTTACCACCTCTAAGTTGTGTGCATACAAAAGTTTTCAACCAGACACTGTTACGTATTTCATCATAAATTACAAAATATAAAATCATTTATATCAAAATTAAATATACAAAACAAGAGGCAGGTGTCCCTGGTTTCTGTTTTAGTTTAATTTAAACTGTATTATAGAGAAACAGTCTTCAGAACAAACCCTAAATAAATCATTAAAAAAAAAACCAGTCTTACCCTCCAAGTTTCTAAATAAAATTAAGAAATAAGCAGCAAATATATCCTAATAGGAACACTAATATAGCAGAGTCTCTAAAATAAACTAAATCAAAGCAAACGCACAAAACTATAGTTGCTTCCAAACTATGAAAGCAGCTGCAACTGTATGCGAATTTTTACAAAGCGAGTAAAATAACATAATATTCTAACGGTAAATTCGTTAAAAAAAAAAATTACCAACCCCCGTGTACTACGTGACAACGTTAAAAAATTCATCACAAAATACATTTTCCGGCCCCACGTATGTAGATAAACACGTGTACCTACAGGTACATGTCAATAGTTAATTCAGGACGAAGAGGGCTAGGTTTTGGGTGGAAAGGATCAAAAGGGGATTAGAGATACGACAACCAATCAAGGGTAACTGGACTGACTATACCTACACGAAATAAATGCGGCACATAAAACTTATTACTCCCTTGGGAAATTCAACTCTGTAGGTTTGTTTTACGGTTGGTTTTACTCTGCGAGGGTAGTTTATTGATGTTTTGTTTGGAAGGGAGGGTAGATGGATGAGGGTGAGGGTGTGTAGCCTCCGCAGACAATCTTACAAGTTAATTGTGTTCCGTGCCTGAAGCTCTGACTGCAAAATAATATCGCCCGGGCGTATACCTACCTACCTACTGTATGTAACTGTATGTGAACTTATGAGGCATGCAGCTTGTGGTTGCTTTGAGCTTGTTTCGGAATTGCTTCTGGAAAATTAGGTACAGTGTTTGTAGGGACATTGTGTCTAGTTTTTGTTAGGTTGGTACCTGCATCTTCTCGTATATGGTTGACTAGCTGCTGCCAGCCGCTTCGCACGCGATGTTTCTATGGAAACGCTTAAAGATGATTTCTATCCCATGGGAACTGATTTATGGGATAAAAAGTAGCCTGTGTTTTATTCCAGGCCTAGAATTACCTTTATGCAAAATTTCAGCCCGATCCGTTCAGTAGTTTTGCCGTGAAGAAGTAACAAACATCCATACATCCATCGATCTATCCATCCATACATCCATCCAAACTTTCGCATCACACTAATATTATAAATGCGAAAGTTTGGATGGATGGATGTATAGATGGATGGATGTTTGTTACCTCTTCACGCCAAAACTACTAAACGGATAAGGCTGAAATTTTGCATACAGGTAAATCTAACCCTGGAATCAAACATAGGCGACTTTTTATCCCATAAATCAGTTCCCATGGGATAGAAATAACCTCAAAACGTTTCCATAGAAACAACGCGTGCGAAGCCGCGGGCAGAAGCTAGTTTATAATATTAGTGTGATACTGTGGGAGGTTAAATATTAAAAAGAAATCTTTTAAGCCACTTATCGTCACGCTCGGTACGTTAAATCAAGGATACTTGCCTGTTGGAAACTTTTAAAGATTAATGGTTTCACTGCAACCGTGTTGCCATAAGCACACGCTCATCTAATTCAATTCTTCAATATAATGACATAACTATAATTGTGGTTATTACAAACAAACAAATAAGCATGTTTGAGGCCTGCCTATAGGTGTGCCTGATCATTCATACTGCTTCTCAAGTTAAAACACCTACCGTATTTTAAATATCATTAAAATAAACAAGACTGAAATTCAACATTTTAAGTCATGGCGTAGAACGTCTTGGGCGGAACTGTTCTGGGCGGGCGGGAGTAAATAAATACTACGACGGCGATTTATTGCCTAGATCCATGCAGATATAAGGCTGACTTCTTAGATATATTCTGTAAACAAAGAAATATAAAGTTAAGGTTTTGTTATTATAGTGCGTAAGCCTCGCACTCTGGATAATTTCTAATTTCTAATAAATCGAATTATATCGCAAAAATTTTCGACTTCGACGGGACTTGAACCCGCGTCCTCCCCTCAGTACGGGGATGTGATAACCAACTACACCACGAAGTCAAGTGACGTGGGAGTCGAAAATCTTTGCGACTTTCTACGGACTCAAGCGCCGTTAGCTCCACCTACAGGGGAAACATTGAAGTTTATCCAATCCTGTTCAAAGACTAAAGTTACGTTTAGTTCGTTTGACGAGAGGTGTCGCGTTGCTCTAAATCTAAGGTTTTGTTATTATAGTGCGTAAGCCTCGCACTCTGGATAATTTCTAATTTCTAAGAAATCGAATTATATCGCAAAAATTTTCGACTTCGACGGGACTTGAACCCGCGTCCTCCCCTCAGTACGGGGATGTGACTTGACTTCGTGGTGTAGTTGGTTATCACATCCCCGTACTGAGGGGAGGACGCGGGTTCAAGTCCCGTCGAAGTCGAAAATTTTTGCGATATAATTCGATTTCTTAGAAATTAGAAATATAAAGTTGTTTTGAAATGGAAAACTATTCAGTTAAAATAAAAAAGTAAAGATGAGTTATTTAGTTTGGTAGGTATCTGAGGTACATAATTGAAAAAAAACCATCAACTTATATAGTAACTACTTTCTGCCAGCAGCTTTGCACGTCATCTATGGGAAAAAAACGTATCTTATTGTATTATTCCAAGGTTCCAAGATTGCCTTGGAAGAGATCGCTCTCAGGGATAAGACCGCCCTTTATACTTCCTCTTTTCTAAGCTTTGTTCTATATTGTTTCCTGTCTTTATGTGGTATAATAATGTGTTTTCTATCTGTCTATACTAGGAGACCTAAATCTATGCAAAATTTAAGCACGATCCATTCCGTAGTTTTGGTTAATCCATGATAACTTTCGCATATAAATGCGAAAATCAAAACATACACACATAATCAAAACATTCATCACACTTATACATACTTTATAGTACTTTATAGTAGGTATAAGTGTGATGAATGTTTCGATTTCGTTTTTTTTGAAAGCTAATGGTCTCTTTTCTTATTGAAAGCTAATAGTCTTTATTTCTTATTGAAAGCTAATAGTCTCCCCCAAACAGACACAACCTGCAGTGGCGGTCAGTTGGTACAATTTCCGTTGAATTAGCTTGTAAACTCTGCTGGACCCTTATTCCACTACATTAATTTCTTCACCATGACAATGGTCTCAGAATAACACATTTTGCCATTTTACCTTTGATGCAAGAAACTACAGTTAGAAGGACGCATGTCAAAAGTGTCAAGGTTGAAATCATTTTATCAATCCTTCCGTGAAAATAGCACCGTACGCACTATCGAGAGTTTCAATCATCTATGGACGATATTCTGCCACGATACCACTGTCATAGTACAGCGATAGGTTACCAGAATTTGGTTCCTGGCCGCCACTGCAGGCTGCGTCTGTCTGGGAGAGGCCTTTAAAACCATTACCATTACGAAACATTAGAAGCTTTGCTGATAGTAGAACCCATTAAAAACCTCGAGTTATGCATGACGTCAAGAAATAAAAAAAATATAATGCTGGACAATTCACACAGCATTATCAAGCCCCAAGCTAAGCAGAGCTTATGTTATGGGTACTAGATAACTGATAGACATAATACAATACACTACATAGATAGATATATTTGTTCCGGGTGTTCTGGTCGTTTCTATGTATAATAAAAATATCTATCTATGTAATGTATTATATTATGTATATCAGTCATCTAGTACCCATAACACAAGCTCTGCTTAGCTTGGGGCTAGACGATGCTGTGTGAATTGTCCAGCATTATTTATTATTTATTTATTTTATATTTTTTTTATACATAGAAAACATCCAGAACACCCTGAACAAATATCTGCAGATCGTACAAACATTGGTCCCGAGGCGGGAATCGAACCCGCAACCCCCTGCGTCGCAGGCGGACCTTCGCCCGCTGCGCCACAGAGGTCGTCATCATGACACGTTGTCAAAATTGGCTAATCTATCGATTTTTTGCCTTTATAAACCGCTTCAAAAAAGAAGGAACTTCTGAATTGGGCTGTATGTTTATTTTTTTACTTTTAACTTTTCCCGCCCTGTCGATAAATTTTTAAAAGGTGTCGCAATTGTCTTTTGTTATTTCATAAAATTATCCACACTGACGTCACAAATTCAGGCTTCTAGTAATCGAAAAACAAAAGGCGATAGCTTTTAAAAAAATACCTAATATAGGTGGTGCATAGTTTAGAAAAAGTATCTTCGGTTACATCCCATACATTCTGTTTCGTTTTCGTATTGCGCAAACGAATACTATGTATACTAGTCATATTGAATGAAATTGTATGAGTAACTGTAAAGCTATTGCAATGACCTTTTACAGTAGCTCTAGTAATTAATTTTACAATTATTCTGTTTAATTTGATTATTGACAATGCCCATTTAGGTACAGTAGATACCTACAGGTATTAATTTCTTGGTTTTGTGTTACTATAATTATTTATTATGTCTCATTAGATATTTCTATTATAATGTGTTCTTGAGTGGAGACCACGACTCGCAAACGTAGTGTAGGACGCCCTCCGGCCAGGTGGGATGACGATCTGCTATAGACGTGTACCTACAGACAGATGCTGGATGCGGCAAGCTGAACACAGGGCGCTATGGCGGGCGCTCATTAGGGGAGGCCTATGTCCAGCATATAGGCTGATGATGATGATGATGATGATTATAATGTGATATGTAAATTGACTTATCCAAGTGTGCCTTGTGCTCCTAAAGCGAATAAATATATGAGTATGAGTATTTAAAATTGAACAATACTTATACCTACAATTGTGTAAAAACTTGTCAACTAAAGCCGTACGTAATGGCTAACAAAGCTTCATTTAGAATGCCGTTTAAAAACATAACACGTACACTGCTGTTGTTTTAATGAATACAAATTACATTTGCAAATGTGCTTAATCCTACAAATTAGTTACGGCTCCCGCGCACCCCCGCACCCCACGATAACTAATACCACATACTTTGTATTTGAAGACTAGGATAGCCCCTTGCACCCCTTGATGGATAAAAATATTCATCACGCTAGTCACACTGTAGGCTTAAGCATAATATATTTTTTTAAAATTGATACAATTGCTAGAACAGTGATAGAGCTTTTTCATAATCAAGCTTAGGTATTATTTTCTCTGTAGCTTTGTCGTACACCTGGAAAGTACCACAGCAGCATAGCATTAAAAATGTGCATTCAAATATGAGCTTAATGACAGCCATAGGTGGGGCACGTGCCTATCAGAGCGGTCTTGTGTTCCGTCATTGACTAATTCATTATTTTACGGAAAGGTTTCGTAAAATCATAAATTTACGTTTTTATGGGACTCGTAACATTTCGATAGCATAGCATAAATACTTTTTTTAAATGATGCAATTAAAAGCTTGGAACAGTGATAGAGCATGTTCATAATCAAGCTTAGGTATTATTTCTCTGTAGCTTGTCGCACACCTGGAAAGCACCACTGCAGCTCAACATTTAAAAATGTGCCTTCAAATATGGGCTTAATATGTCCCATATTATCCCAACCTAACATTGAATAAATAAATAAATAATGCTGGACAATCCACACAGCATCATCTAGCCCCAAGCTAAGCAGAGCTTTTGTTAGGGGTACTAGATGAATGATATACATAATACAATAAATTACATAGAAAGATATTTTTATTATGCATAAAAATACCCAGAACACACGCCGCGCCACATCGGTCGTCAAATGGATAATTTATTTTATACTAGCTTCTGCCCGCGGCTTCGCACGCGTTGTTTCTATGGAAACGTTTTGATGTTATTTATATCCCATGGGAACTGATTTATGGGATAAAAAGTAACCTATGTTTTATTCCAGGCCTAAAATTACCTGTATGCAAAATTTCAGCCCGATCCATTCAGTAGTTTTGGCGTGAAGAGTTAACAAACATCCATCCATCCATACATCTATCCATCCAAACTTTCGCATTTATAATATTAGTGTGATTGACGGCAACAGATGACAGACAGCTCGTAGACCACTCGTTTGAAGCTTGTTAGAGTATTATAATAGCTGTGCTTGTTGGGAAGCCAATTTTGTCCTTGTAGAATGTAATCAGTTTAAGTCCGTATTAGAATGCACTTTTTTGTGCTGTGTCAGCGGTAATGGATAAAAGAGCGCAGAACTTTACACTTCTGTAAAGGTACGTTCAGATTAAGTAACAAAACATCAAAACATGATGTAATGTTTTATAACATGTTATGTGCATTGTACATTATAATGTAGAAGTGTATTAATTAAACATGTTTTTTATACCACCTATACAATTGAGTCATGGAATCACACAAGAGAAGAAAGTTAATGTGAATAAGTTACTAACGAATATGTTTGGAGAATGGCAATCCCTGGATGATGAGTATTTACAGTGGTAAAAAAAAGCAAATAAGTCTCAGTAGGTACAACTTCGAAGATAGAGAGCCAAAATGAACTTAAAATGATGGCTTAACAGAACCTGCTATTCATATAATAAATAGTCAAAATAAAAGAACATTACCATCTAAATTTATTGTATAGAATATTATGATAATAATATTCTCCTACAACTTTCCTTGCAGATAAAAACAAAACATGATTAGTCCTATTCATTTTATGGATAACATTGTCATGTCCAGTCTATTCATGCAAAATATTTGTCCAAATTTAATTTTAAAAAATAACATACAATTTGTTCCTAAGACTATTACAGAAAATCAAGATTGACAAAACAATAACACAGAAGTTTAGTTTAATTTAAGAAAAAACAGAAAATTTACTTTTTGCCTCATAACTATTATTTAATTTCTACCAGACGCAGAGCCATTTAACCAAGAATTGAATTGAACTATTATTTACATCACAAGGACAAATCACGGTTTGCTTTTTTACTCCTCACATAAATAGCACCTTTAAACGTACAAATTTTTAGGGTTCCTGACTACTCCACACATGCTATGCGATATTTAGCTATGCGATGTTTAGGTTAAACCCCAATAATAAGGTTGGTTAAACCCCAATAATGGTTAGGTTAAACCCCAATAATAATATCTTCATTGTCATTGTTGGGCTAACATTCTGGTTACTTATACAAAAGACGAAATAAGCTGCAACGAGGTGGTAGAGCAGGTTTGATTAAAGCTTCAAACCACGGTTGAAAACACTTAACCCGCTGAAATTCAGTAATCCAATAAAGTCAGTGGAGCATAAAATCTAACAAATATATCGTTATAAAGCAGGTTTATAGGCATAATAACGGGAATTGGGCTTCTTTACGCCTCATCTAGCGCTCGTTATACGGAGTCGTAAATCTTCATTGGGGAGGCTCACCCCCTTGATTTCGGGCGCTCGAATATCACATATCATAATGATAGTGTTGACGTGGGTGATAATGGGATAATGGAAGAATACTACTTGTGGAGTAATAAGGTTCCTGTTGGTTTTTATTTTTATATTGGCCGTTTGGTAAGAGATAAAATATACCTAAATAATAAATAAATTATGCTAAGCAATCCTCACAGCATCATCTAGCCCCAAGCTTAACAGAGCTTGTGTTTTGTGTATTAGATGACTGATATACTTATTAATAATATTACCGTTTTGCACAAAAACAAAACGGATATTATGTGAGTGGAGAAACGGACAGCATGGTTTGAAGAACTGCATTTGAAATATGGATGTATATATATGTGTCTATGGTAGTTTTCTTGGGAATAATGCCTTAGTTCCTCCGTCAAAGTCATAGCAGCAAGTGTCTGTCATTGTGACTGTCAATGTCAACTCATAGTGTCATCAACACCAGCAAGTACCTTGCTGATGCTGTCCGTTTCTCCACTCACATAATATCCGTTTTGTTTTTGTGCAAAACGGTAATATTATATGTGTTTCGAAACGGACAGCATGGTTTGAAGACCTGTTTGTTATCTGCTGGTGAAAGACGGACAAACGCTATGTGAAAATAAAATGTATGACATGTAACTAAGTAGGTACTAACATGTAATACATAAATAACAAAGTCAAAGATCTTAGGACATAACTTCTAAGACTTTAAAGTTGTGTAAAACAAAATATTGAGTATTTATCAAATTTAATTGATCAGAAATCAACGATACTTAGCATCACACAAGGTGCCCCTGAAGCACATTTATGTACACTTGGATGTGGATAGTGGCAGCCGGCGACGCCGTTCTGCAGTTGTATTGTGCGCCGTCATGCAGGTCACTTCGTTGGGGCTTAGGTCTGGATAGTGGCAGCCGGTGACGCCGCAGTTCTGTCGCTGTACAGCAGATCGCTTCGTGGGGCCGGACAATGTTTAAAACTGTCATAAACTGGGTAAAAGGCAGTGATCTAAGTATGAAAATATTGTATGTATAGGTAATATAGGTATTTCATTATTTAAATGAGTAAAGTTCTGGTTTCTATTTGAAACTTTACTATGGACCATTTAGATTCATCAATTTATTAAATAGGATTATGGTATTCATAAAATCTTGCTGATTTAAAATGCAAGCTCTAAAATGCAAGGTCTAATATTTCAATGAATGGAATTCTGCTTAGTAGAATATTTTCAGTTTGAATGTGATAGTTTTAATTTTATCTAATTCAGGATTTATTTGTTGATCACATGCTTGGTAATGTGCTCATTTTTAGAATCAATAAATTTAATTGATCTTGCTATTATGAGATCTGGGATTCACATAAACATACTTCATAAGTATATCTTTAATTAACTGTCCATGGGTAATTCTTCGGAAACTCATTTTTTGGTTGACTTTCGTGTCACATTTTTTTTTGTTGAAATTACACATAATGATGAAATATTCTGATTAAAGATTTAATTTAAAATTTATTGGTAGCAGAGGGCACTTAATTGGCTCAATGGTTACGAAGTTATTTAATTTTAAAAATATGGTGTCCACGGAAATCAGCATTCATATCACCGAAATCAAATGTATAAAATTATTCGACATTTATATTTTAAACATTCATGTTGTGGGAATTAGCATATCATAATCATTGTAAGAAGGAATTTTGGGATGGTTTATAAATAAAATAATGTGTTTTCAGTAGAAAGTAGATTGAAAGTTTCTTAAAATCAATCATTTTATAATTGTAGATTTCTTCTAAGAAAGTATAACAAACAAAATTTAACATCAAAAAACAGTCTTATATCACTACTATAATATGTACTTCTTAATCAGTTTTTGAGTTTTATTTTGTTTATTAGAGGAGAATCTGCTTTTCTCTTTAGCAATTCATTGCTGACGAAGATCTAATTCACTAACTGATTTTAGCTTCACTTCTTTCTTCTTTCGAAAGTACCGTTGCCTATCTTTTTCTTACTGAACGGAGTATTTCTCTGTATAATGCTTGATTCGGGTGGAAGTGAGCAAAGTGTCCCCCAGACAACATGGATAGCTACCGGCCAGTATCGATCATACCAGCTATTGCGAAAGTTCTCGAGAACGGGCTGAGCAGTCGGCTGGTGGAGTACTTGCTGGCGAAGGACGCCCTATCGCCTCGGCAGTATGCGTACCGCGCCGGCTACTCCACGACGTCACAGACGCGCGAGGTGGTGCGGCGGGTGCTGGCAGCGTGCAAGCAGAAGTTGCATATGGCCGTGTTGTGCTGCAACCTATCTAAAGCCTTCGACGTGGCCAGCCACGCCGTATTTGCTGCCAAAATGAGTTATTAGGGATCGAGGGAACATCGGTCGCCATACTTACGGAGATGCTGCGTGAGCGATCACAAATTGTTGTCGGTGGTACTGAGCGATCAGAGCCCCCCTCCTCCACCATGGGAATAGCGCAGGGGTCATCTGTCTCCAACATAATGTTCTCGTTCCTCTTGAATGATCTGAAGAACCCTCATAAACGCAGATGATGTGGCCGCGATCGTCACCGCAAAGTCCGTAGACGCTCTAGAGAAGAAGCTGAACGAGACGGCCGGCCTACTGTCTGGATGGTTCAGGATGAACGGTTTGGCTCTGAATCTAAGTAAGACTCACTACCTTCATTTCTGCATATCTGGCAGTGACGAAACGGCTTGTAGTCTATGTGAACGGAACGGCCATTACCCAATCCGAAGCCACGATGTTTCTTGGTTTGAAATGGACAGAGCCCTTAGGAGCCCTGGGAGAGCCACATAGATAAAATATGCGAAAAGATACGTAGCGCATGTTTAGCGCTCCGACGGCTGGCTCGTGGGGTTCTGGCAGAGGTGGCACGAAGCTGTTACTTCGCAACTGTTCACTCGGTGCTACAGTATGGTGCTGAGCTATGGGGGTGCGCTGCTGACTGGGAGCGTGCCTTCCAGATGCAAAAACGAGCCATACGCACCCTAGTTAACATACGTCGTGACGTCTCCGCCAGACCACATTTCAAAGAACTAGGCATACTTACACTGCCCAGCATTGTGATAATGCAAGTGGCGGTGTATGTTCGTCTGAACCTCGATAAATACATGAAGAACGGCGACACCCACTCGTACGGGACGCTGAACACAGGAAAGCTCTCGACTATCGCCCGCTCCATCACGAAGTCCTCAAAGTTGACTCACGTTATAGGTCCGGCAGTATACAACAAACTGCCAGAAGCTGTCACAGCTGCTGGCAGTCTAACTAGCTTCAAATTCCGTCTGAAACGTTGACTTGTCGAGCAGAATTTTTATTCTGTAGCAGAATTACTCGAGAAAACGGAGACTAATGTTAATTAATTCTAATATTTTTATGTGGTTTTTGACTTTTTAATAACTTATTCTTGATTATTTAATTACAGATGTTTTGTATTGTATTTATGTGTACTTTGAATTATTTTAAAACTTGTAAACGCTGTGTATAAATAGGTACAAAAGTTATTGATATGTAAATTGGCTTTATGAATAAGTTGTATTTCTGTATTTGTATTTGTATTTTGGGCTCTCCTCCGTCTTTCAGCCAATCTTTTTGCAACTAAGCAATCTTCTCGTGAGTAGACCATATTCCCAGTGAGCAGTACTGAAAACACATCATAAAAATAAAACGTATAAAAATGTTAACCAACATACATATTTAATTTTCATGGTTTAAATTGACATTGTGTACTTTTTGCCCACGGAAAACATGAAAATCAATACCACAATAATCAAAAAAGAGTACAAAATCCTAAATAATTTCCTAAATTGCTGGTATATATTACTTTGGCGTCTGCAGTCGAAATTAGGAACCCAAAAGGCATCTATTATTACAATCATTTAAACAATAGGATTAGTATAAACGAATTTATAGTCTATATGGTAATCAACATTTGCGGTATACCAAGCCACGGAAAGTGATTACTTACCTTAATAACAGAGCGACGCGGAGAGACAGAGAAGTGTTGTCCACACCACTGATGGAGCGCAACTGATAGTTTGTCTCGGTCTAACAACTATTCACGTAGTTACTAAAGTACAGTATATATGAATGAATTAGTGCGCGCCAGGGGTATCAACGCCAAACGTCGGACGCGAAGTTATCTAGTTTTAACTTTTCAACTAAAGCTTATTTTTGTGTAGTAATAGTGTCAGTTAAGCTAGTAACTATCTGGTTATTTGTGAACCTGTGTGAAATAGTGCTATTATTCATAGGAAAAAATATAAAAATATTTTAACAGTGGAACATGAGGTCCGGACGCACCACGAAAGTCAATATTTCCAAGGTTTTTATTTATTTTAACATATTAGGAATAAGAAAATTAAAAAACAAAAATAGGCCTCCCCTATTATTTTCGTCTAATCTACTATACAAAAAAAAAACAAAGGGCTAGGGATACTTTTAGTATGTTTTTTCGAGCCGGACACGTATTTTTGAGCCCTGTGAGAATTACCCCCATACTAATTGCATTTAGTTCAAATAGGACTTTTAACATTATTACATTACAAATATAAAATAAAATATGTTATGGTATGGATAACTTATTTACAAGGGGTTATTTCGCTATAACCCTTGCTGTGTAATTATCGGTATTTCTATGTAATATAAAGATGGTAGTTAATGATATCTACATATAGCTTTTTAGTTCTCTGAACTGAACAACATAAGTACTTGAATCAGGTCCAGTTGCAGAAAACACCAAAACAGGTGTCTGCTTGGGTATGTTATTGTTTTCATGAAAAATACTTGGTTATGAATCCACTGACACCATAACTCCATGGTGTTCCCGCTAGACGATATATATCTAATTGCGGAGAACCACGTCATATCCGACGGTAAAGGGTAATGGTACCTTGGTTGGTGATAATGATGGACAATCTGATACAGGACAGTGGGTGACGTGCCTAGTCTTACCACTTGTCTACTTCACCGTACCGTCTAACCCCCCTTCCCCCCCCACACTTTTTTACCAAAAGTTCCAGTGTCTCCATCTGAGGGGGGCCTTCACTGGGGAGAGAACATTAAAGGAGCTCAGACAGAACCTCAATACAAGATTTAAAATGTATAAGCCAGAAGCATTATCATAGATTGTGTGCTATCCTCTCAGGCTCGAATATATTGGCAAAATGTCGGTCACTTTGTTGGGGCGTAAATCGCCTGGTATGTATGCCCCATTATCCGGATACAGTCTCCGAGGGCGACGTGTATATTCAGACAAGACTGATCACACTTCGACTGAAGGTGTTATAAAAGTTGTTATAGCGAGGTATCGCTTTTAAGACCAAGTGCCAGCGGGGCCTATAGCCAGCTGTGGACTAATATAGGCTGATGATGATGAAGTGTCACCTAGGAAACCTCTTTTAAATACGGTCCCCGAGGCCAGAGGTATTTAAGTACCATTCGAGCCATTGAAGGCTTAACGAAAAATTGCATCCTTATCTCCTCCGCACTGGAGTTAACATTGTTAGTGTCCATCTGCTAGTTTAACCTATCAGGTTTAGCAACGGTGCACCAGAGTCGCCACCTCTGCGGGTCACACCGCAGAGTCCAGGCCATGAATGGGGTAATACTCACACTCATAAATTTATTAGCCGTAGGAGCAAAAGGCACACTTGGTTAATATGAGAAGAAATATAATAATGAGAAGTATTGTACTATTTTACTGTAATAGCCTTCATTTGATGTCTATAATGCCACGCCCCATGTTCCGGATACAGCTTCCGCAGCCGGGGGCAATAAGTACCGTTCCGATACTCTGTTTAGATTATTTGGCTGGCAGACGGCCATGCCGCTATACCTCCCCGAGAGGCATGCTGCCGTAGTAGTGTCCTGAATCGTCGTCAAGACAGCTCCAATAACATCATCGCCTAGCCCAAGTAAGCATGCGATGGCCCCTAATTTAGGATATAGCCTCCGAGGCCAGGGGCAATAAGTACCATACCGGTATTATGTTGATTATTTGACTGTTAGTTGGCCAAACTATAACATAACTCTCTCATGAACATCACCATTATTAGTTCCAGTTACATTGTTTCTGACGATAGGATAAAGTTTCCCTTATTTTATACTTAAAATAATAAGTTTCGTTTACCGGTATGAAATGGTATAGTCCCACATATTGGCTTGAGTGTCAGATATTTGATAGGGTCATTGCCCACCTGACTGGAACCTCTCGTTCAAATGAGTGCATCCGATGCATCTCGTCAAAAGTGGATCACATCCGAGTGAAACCAACTGTGAAGGTTTGGTTATCTATGAGGTTTCAAAGTATTTATTGTAAACCAAATAATTATGTAATGATCCTCTGCTACTTAATTAACAAAACTAAGAAAAAACTTTGAGCTCTTGTGACTTGTGAATATTGTAATAAAAATTTAATATACCAGATTCTGATGGTGTGTTGGTGAGCACTAACCTTCACCTGAAGTGAGTTGCACTAACTCAAACAAAATAGCAGTAGGAATTTATCTTTAATTGAAAGGAATGCCATTGCCCTGCTGTTGGACATCCTAGGTTAATAATAGTAATCTGTATTTGTCTTGATCATTTTTAGTTTGTTGCAGAGAATTTAATTTTGATTATTTCAAACTTTGGGTCTATATGATTTTCAGAATAATATGGGGTCAATAGTAGAACTAATTTTAGGTACTTACTATTAAATAAAGTTGTTCTATGAAAGCCATAGGAAACAACTGTGGAAATAACCTATGATTCTGGGAATGTGAAACTAGGTTCAATATATGATGTTCATTCCAACTGGTGTCAACAGATCTTGGAAGTAAATCATGTTTTAGATAGGTACTTCAAAATGTCGGAGATCACCATGACAATGATCTAGAGCATAATATTCAGTTTCAATGCAATGAAAGTAACATATTATGAGAGACTACAAAGTATTTTTATGTTTGGCACCTTACTCCGAGTAAGTGTTAAACATACCTGCAGGTAACTTTATTTACAAGCTGTAATGTAAAAGGTCAATTTGCAGAACCTTTTAACTTAATAGTTATAAGGTAGGTAGGTACTGTTCTTTAAATAATTTAAGCAAAAGAAAGCTATAATTATATACCTACTTATGGCATTTTCATAATATTATATTTAAATTCCAATACAATCTAGATTAGTTAGTCAAAAATCAGCTCTTGTTCTGATATATTCTCTGTACTCTGTCTGCCAGTAACAATGAAATATGTAGCAAAATTCTGATTCTTCAAAATAAAGTGGTGATTCTGCCCCTAACAGTACAAACCGAACCTGGGGACTTATTATTATGATTATTATTATTGTGCTAAGGTTTAATCTTCTCTGTGAAAAACCGGTAAAAAACAAAGCACATGGGCCTCAGGCAAGTGCACTTCAGGTGCTAGGTCGTTCATTTTGCAGGATTTTTCTGACAATCCTACAAGTGTTTAGTATGACAGCTTTTAGCATTAATGTGTCAACTTTTTATTTACCAAACCAGGTAGGTAGGTACTACCAGGTAGCCTACGAAGATTTCGATATGTTATTTATGTAGGCATTTGTATGTCTTGCCCTGCCAAACTTTGGTGTCAATGATGTTTTTATTTCAAGCAATTATTTCATACCTATTACATGCACATAAATCTGTTTATAATAGTAGTCATGTTACTAAATCATCATCTTTTCATCAAAAGTATGTTTGTAACACTCAATTAGAGATTGCAAAATGATTTAACATGATCTTTATAGGGTGCTAAAAGGTGCCACCGCACCTTCCGTCTATAGGTTATGTACTTCAACCTGGGTTATTATCGCAATAACTTGATAAGACAAACTGTACTAGAGGATCACACTCGTGCGTGTACCGGCCGGCCTGATGGTGCCGGCGACATGAATAAACAAAGTATTAGGTACCATCCGATGGGAACTTTGTGCCAGGCTCGTGATTGAGTTTTCCACGCTTACCTCATAGCCAGTGGTCGGGATTATAACTCGGAGAGATGGGCACGAATTTTGCACAAAGTAAATGCTTGTACTTCACCATAAACATCGTTTTTTCACCAAAAAAACCATAAAAACACAAAATTTTCCGCATACACCGCTGAAAATTTCAAACGCTATGAGTTGACATTGACAGTCACAATGACAGACACTTGCTGCTATGACTTTGACGGAGGAACTAAGGCATTATTCCCAAGAAAACTACCATAGACACATATATATACATCCATATTTCAAATGCAGTTCTTCAAACCATGCTGTCCGTTTCGAAACACATATAATACATTACATGGATAGATATTTTTTAATAAACATAGAAAACACCCAGATGAACTGAAAAGATCTCTTACGCACTTACAATTGAAACAATTGAGCTAACTGCAGACTGTTGCTAACTATTTACAGAAAGTTCAATTGATCCCAAATTAATAAAAGTGATGAGTCTATTTCATGTAGATATTTCAGTAATTAATGTATGGTTTGTGAATCAGACAACAGTCGAGCAACATAAAAGCAGTGTGCTAACAGTCGAGCAACATAAAAGCAGTGTGCTCACAGTCGAGCAACATAAAAGCAGTGTGCTAACAGTCGAGCAACATAAAAGCAGTGTGATAACAGTCGAGCAACATAAAAGCAGTGTGCTAACAGTCGAGCAACATAAAAGCAGTGTGCTCACAGTCGAGCAACATAAAAGCAGTGTGCTAACAGTCGAGCAACATAAAAGCAGTGTGATAACAGTCGAGCAACATAAAAGCAGTGTGCTAACAGTCGAGCAACATAAAAGCAGTGTGATAACAGTCGAGCAACATAAAAGCAGTGTGCTAACAGTCGAGCAACATAAAAGCAGTGTGCTAACAGTTGAGCAACATAAAAGCAGTGTGCTAACAGTCGAGCAACATAAAAACAGTGTGCTAACAGTCGAGCAACATAAAAGCTCTATACTTAATAGAATTAAAAAATATAACAGTAAATTCTTTATACTTATTTTAGGGTTAATCCAGTTTTCCCCCTTGACAAATCCCCCTTAAGGGGGAAAACTGGAATTCTTTTATTTGGAGTCTAGTTTTCCCTAGATCTCTGTATTCTTATACTTGGGAGTACAAACATTTTTTCATGTTATATTACTATACCTAGGTATAGTAATATAACATGAAAACGGTTAGCAGGCAGCTGCCTGCTAACATTTCATCGGTGTGGTATACCGTGAAGTATTCAAAATCACTCATGTGTCAACAATGTCTTAGGTACCTACACAACACCAAATGTGTTTGAATATACAAGATCCAAGTTATAAAATATAAAGTAACAAGATACAAGATGCTAGTTTCAAGTAAGCCACCAGCGAGGTAAAAACTACCAGCACTTTCACACTTTTACTCCTCATTCACAAAAACTCACCAACTACCACCACCAACCAACTCTCATCCAAAACAATACGTGATCATTCACTTTCTGGCGCTTTCAGGCTCTTTCAGGTTACTTTACTTTGTTTACGGAAGTACCTACATCCGAAATTCAAAACAAAGCACCAGGCAAATCAAATCAGCGTATTCAATAAAGGCGCGAAGCCGCTATCGACTCCGCCTCCAGCGCCAACTATATTGGCACGAACACAGTAGGCAGGCATAGTAGTGAAGAATAAAATCAGTCTTGCAAGTTTTCATATTTTTATGAACTACGGACCGTATTATGAAAGCATGCTCACCCATTGAGTTACGTTTATGCCATAGAAAAGTGTTAGTCCCGCATAGATCGATGACTGAGAAAGCCTTCATAATAAGGGCTCACAACCCTTTAAAGTAAGCCATTGCTACGTATTTAAAGAAAAGAGAGAAATTTGAGAATTTAAATTAGGTCGAGTTTAATTAATCTTTATTTACACAGAAAATTACAATCAAATGATAGAAATAAATTACAACTAGTATTTACAATTGAAACAATTGAGCTAACTGCATGGAAAAAAAAAGACATCAAGATGTCTTAAATATACCTACTTATGTCGTTGACTCTACGTTGCGCTCTTCTCTCTCTTCCATGTTCTCGATACGTAGTTTTTAAGCATAACGGTAAGTAAACCATTATTTTTAATTACCGAACATACCTTCATGAGCAGTGAAACGAATAATCTGTAAATCACATTAAATGGTAAAACCGCTTTACTATCCCATAAAATTATTTAATATTTTGTAAGCAGTTGCGCTACTACAGTATAGTTTCAACTTCACTATCGGCTGCGTCGCGCGTCGTCGCGACTCAAACAACTTTATTGTCCTGTCGTTCAAACGCGACAGAACGTAATAGAATTAAATTGGTAGAAGCGCTGCTCTGTTATGTGGAAAATAATAACACGGAGTGGCTGTTATCTGCAGAGTTTTCACGCGCCGCTGGCAGGGGTCTCTGCGCTACTACTAATGGAAATCCAGCCAATGATAATCTGTTTTCTACACCATTAATCCTGAACTAAGACTCAGCGCAATCTGCGGCGTCTCGGGACTGCGAGTCTCGAGTTTTATGCCCTCGTTAAGGTCCGCAATTTGTGGAGTCGGGCTGTTAAGACGGTTCGCCCTCATTCGCCCAAATCCTAATTCCGACCGTGGACTTTCTTAATCTTACGATATTGAGCTGGAGGTAATTGTTTCAAAATTGCACCCCGGATAGTTGGAATGTCTTCTGGCGGAAGTAATGGCCGCAGTACTCAGCTTTGTTAACTACCACTTACCCACAATTTAAGTCTCTCTCCATATTGTATCCACAAGAGATGTCTACGATAGATAAAATAACTTATCTGCCACGGAAAGCTCACAAAAATTATGCCTTGAAAATGTTCAAGACGTTTTCCTCAAGAAAATGGAAAGGATTTTCCAGTATTTAAACTACGACTTATCTGAATAACCAATACTTTAGCGTAATAGAGTCAAGGGAGAGGCATAATAAAAACGAAAGTAATCATGCAAATTGAAGGAGGAAAGTTGAATTAAAAAGCGGGTTTGTTTGTGGGCGGGCGGGGGTGATGTGTCTTAATGACCACAATGGATGGCCGCCCTAATCCGCCCTCCTCGCGCAACCTTTCCTCCTGCACTTTACCTAATATACACTCGCGTATTTATCTCCAATGGAGTCTATTGTTACAGTGGTTCTTACTTTTGCTCTATTTGAATAGGTTTGGTTAGTTTAACAATACGAATTGGTAAAATTTAAACCTAAAATAAAAAAAAAATTGGCTTTCAAATCGTTTTTGCTTACAAAATGTTTACGGAATAAAGTCAAAACTACTTTGTAGGCAATGGCTACGTACATGCTACGCAAAAGTCTGCATAATTCGATTTATATATATTTAAATGGTTTAACCATTTAAATAAATAGGTGTCAGTATTGACAATAACAGTGGCAATATTTATTTTTTGTAGATAAAAACGATCAAAAATAAATGGCCAGCCCTTGATACTTTGTAGTCCTAGAATCTACATTCTATAACGAGATATCTATAACAACGAAATAAGATATACCATTATTTTCTTCCTACTCAGTTTGGGTGCTACAGCAGCTCAGTTCGAGGTTATAGTTTAGAGAAAATTAAAAATATAATCTGATCAAAACTGCTCGCATGGCAAACCAATAAGAAAGGAAGGCAGCGCGACTTGTCGCTGCGACACGACATCATCAAATCAACATTTGCAGATTCGCGAAGCTTTCCCTGGGAGATTTAGAGGTGGAAGGAAAATAAAAAAGTTCGTAGAGGAATCCCGCTTGATCCCTGTTGCCTTTATGGTAATGCCAAGATGCGTGTATTCGACTATTCAATTTATATTTTTTTCCCTTTCGCCTTATTTCTTTCTCGAAATTATCTATCCTTCGAATTTCGTTTCACACTGTATTGTATACGGGATTCGGTGTTTGCGAATAAGGTACGACTTTGGGAATATCACGGATAACTGTGGTGGATTGGCTTTGTACGGACTTCAAAGAAGTTTTCTTTTAGAAATATTATGTGTATAAAATGTTTGGAGTGCTGGAAGCTCGGAAAGTTTTCTGTAGAGTATTGAATAGTCGTAGATATTGGAAGGACCAAATGCATTACCAAGTTTGGATACAACATCATGCAAATTGATGAATAAAACTAACTCCGATGGTATCGACAGTTTACTTTTTATGCTGATCAATTCATTATTCATCACGGTGACCCATGGTATCGATTTTCGTCTTTTCCAAATAGCTATTAGGAATAGACGAAAATGGTAGTGGCTACTATCATCTTCGCCGCCAGTGGTGGCCATCCTGGATGTTTTTGTTCTTAGTAGTCACCAGTGATGACAACCGAGAAAAAAACATTCCCGCTGGCCACCAGTGGCGGTAACCAAGACTTTCATTAATTACTAGGCTGTTTAAGTACAGCACTTACAGCTTTTGTCTCTAATAAACACTGTCGAAAAAGTCGTCGAACTTGTCTCGTTTGGAACGATTATTCTTTCAACTTAAAAAAAAACACGCAAAAAATGTCAGCTTATTTTACAGCGTTTTCTACTAAACGGGTTATACCATATAAACAAAGCAAATTTCCAATAAATAATTAATTACGGCGAACAAATTACTTAATAAAGCACTCAAAATTTTCTCCAAAACTGTGTACAAGCAGGCATGTTCAAATTTCGCCTTAACTCATGAATAAATCATGAGAACTGAGCGTGCCCGTCGCCTTTATAATTCTACGTAATACATTAAAACTGTGTACAGATTGCCTTAGCTTTAATATTATGGAGAATAATTTAAGCTAAACAAAAGCATATAAAAGCACTTGATTATTTACCCTTTTGTTGAAGTATAATGCGTATTTTCTGTGTAGGTACTGCCTTTTTCTTAAATACGTAATATGCGGTTAAAATTATTATAAACAGACGTCTTACAGTGAGGCATGAAAACAAATTTTGATTTGAAGTTGAAATTCATAAAGACTACCAAGTTTTTTCGGATACCAGGGAGAACTTTTTTATATATAGACGTGTGCTAGATTGTTGAGTTTGTTGATGTGAATCATTTATGCAATAAAGGCCTTAATTTATGCAATACATTACATAGACTTTTCATAGATATTCACGACTATTTAATAATAACTGAAAGTGATATGGCATAGTAATAAAAATGATTTAACTCCTTGGACGTCACGTCTGAATCCATGTGCCTAATCTTGAGTAATGGACACTATTTGTCTTTGGGCCACGTGCGGTAATTGGATAGTCACCCACCATTTACATTCCTGAAATCATTCCTGAATGTCTGTGAGAACTAGCAAATAAATATTTGCGAGTGCAAAGTTTTTACTATTGTTAAGCTTGTCACTGTTGAAGTTTTCGTAGCAAGCTCGTAGAGTAGAATTTCTGAATTAACTTGAAGTATCTACCTACTTATTAATTTATTTCCCCTTTTTTCAAGTCCAGCAGTAGACGTATTGTGAAATTCGCGTGAAATTCAAATATTTTAGCGGTTCGTTATATTTTCTGCGTTCTGCAAGGAATTAAACTACAAGACAAGTAGTATTTTCTATGATCCCATGTTCAGGAGCCTGTGGACTCATATTGTCTATTACACTTGCTATTGTATCAATAAATAACCTTCTTACTTTACTTTTGGCACAGACTATAGCTGCTGTAACTGTACCTAATATACTTTCCTAACCAATGCCAAACCAAACAACGCAACGTCCACAAAGTAAACACTATTCAACTTGCTCTGTAAAAATATTTCCAGTAAAATTACAAAAACAGCGGCGTCAAAAGTCGCTGTCTCCGAGCGCAATTACATTTTTTTGATCCTCAATAAATTGACAATTTCATCCGAGACTCGAGCCTTTTAAATATATCGAGTATTTCAGTGCAGCGATACAGCGGGGTTGTTTACAGGGGGGAGAGGGGGAAGAACCCCCCAGTTCTGGGGGTGTTTGGGGTGTCAAGATGGCGGCGTTGTCAAGGCAACGGTGCACTCGCTTCCTTAATCGACCGTCAGAGCCTTCTCTGGGGCCCCGGTCTCATTTATGTATTGTACTGCACTTGAGATCTTATGGTTTATGGTTGGTCTGGATGCGAAGGAAGGTTTTGCTGGTTTGTTTTGGCTGAGCTGGATTGAAATGAGAGTTTTTATTGAGTTTTGATTTATTTTGAACTGCTCAGGTAGTACTACAGTCATTACGAAATATTTCTTACGTAAGTACCATTATGTTTATTGTCTTAGGAAAAAATCAGTTTTAAAGCTCTACTATAGTACCGAGACGACCTCTGTGGCAAAGCTCCGCCTGCGACCATTTAAAAAAATAGTTTCTTAATAATGGTGTAAGTACCATATAGTAGATATTGTTGAAAGTTGCTTTAGTAAAAGAACTGGTAGAACAGTGATCTTTGGGGAGTCATAATCCAGCAGTGGACGTCTTCAGGTAGAGTGGTGGCATCAAGTAAAGAACTGTAGAAACATCTTTGCTAGACGGTGATTGATCCCTTGAGCGTACTTTACTTTAACGATTCTCTGACGTTTTCGCAGGACACACTACCATGGAGTTTAAATTACCGTTTAAATTACCATTTTTTCTTGTGCACAAATCAATGTGACCGGCATACCGTACCAAATACGTATGTATCTACTTTTCTATTTGGCCCCGTTTACTGGTCTAATGCTAGAAATATCTGAAATCGAAATAGCATATTCCAGCTACCCACAAACTGCACCAAATAAATGGGCAGCTTACCGCATCGAGGCTACAGAAGTTTACTCTGCAATTTGCAACATCTAGTTTCGCGGATTCCTTCCTTATTCCCACGATTTATTCAGGTTATTATGAACACTTTGATCCTGGTCGTTCGGATTAGTTTCGCTTGGATTTATGGCAATAGATGTTGCTAAATTGGAATGGGTTTCTTTGATGGTATTTTTAAATAGTAAGTGCATGAATTCATAATCATTTTCAAAGTCTAATGATTTAGGACATTTTATTTAGGTAGTCTACACCAATTTCCACCGCGACGGCCAATCTCATCGGAGACTAGCCAGATGCGCAGGACATATTATAGTGCACAAGTGTGTAAGCAAACACTTTCTAACACCAATATAGCCGATTACATAAAGCCGACATCATATTATATCCAAAGAAATGCTAACCAAGAAACCAAACAAATTTTATTTTCTTCCTAAAGGCACCAAACAAGAACACCCGAATTTATTTTACCCATTTAACCAACTCAGTTAATTCCGAAGTCGGGTACCAACGTAAAGGTGACTTTTACGACGTCACAAAAGTAATCGGGAGCTCCCACGGGCGAATCGTCTTTTTACGAGGCTCCGGGTCAAACTCATTTTACAAAAAACAAATCCTCCTTTTGTAAATATATATCTACCTTCAACGGTCCTTACTAGAGCGATCCGTTAGGTCAGTAATCCAGTGGTTGCAACTGGCTGCTGGCTGGGCAATAAAAAAGAGTTATAGTTAAGAAGAAAAGGAAAGTCTCGCGTCTCGGCCGTTAGTTGGGGATCAAGGGCTCACCTCTCTGTGGGCGATAATCATAATTTTTACTTACAAGAGGCAGAGGAGAGCATTAGACCGGGCGCGCGACAAATCTTCCCTAACTGCTAGGAACTTCGCGACTCTAGCCGGCCAACGGTGTTGCCGTTTGGTTCGGACTGAAACGCCGAGAATTTTACACAGATTGGTGTTTTACGCGCGGTTTTCAGTGCTAGAGATTAGTTTGCCTTTTCGAAATCGTTGCTTGAAACAATGTACCCATGCAGATTGCTTTGCTTACATGCCGGGAATTAAAGTCAGTTGTCAGGTTGTCACCTAACCTTATAATTGCCACATCACTTAAACCCAACATTTACATAAGCACGAGTACATTTCTCATAACGAGAGCACTCTGCACTAGGTATAGGCAAAAGGTAGGTACTCACCGAACCATCATCTGCTCAAGACTGGAGCCACAGAGCCTATGTCGCGGCTGCTTCCAGGAAGAAGAAACTGTAGAACATGTAGTGGTTCACTGCACGGCCACAGAGGAGGCCAGAAGGGTAACGGGATTGAAGACTCTCATAGAGGGATCTAACCCGTCCTCACCCACAGAAAAGCTGAAACGAAGCTGTCAATCGCCAAAAGTCCTGCTCCGGTACTTCAAGGAGCTGGGCTGGTTAGGGCCTGGTTAGGCAGGGGGACAATGCACAATACACTCCTAAGCGAGATGTCAGTGCAGATCCCAGTTCCCCCACTTAGAATTAGAATTAGAAGGTAGGTACTCTAATCGATCTTTGAGCCACATAAAACGATTGCGAAATGTGACAAAAATTGTCCAGCCTGGCAACATTACCGGCCACTCGTATATTTCTCCGAGTACAGGTGCTTTGTACAGGCCAAACGGGATAAAGTGCTGGAATACTCGAATGCACTGGTTGTGTTACCCAAGGCTTTAGGAATTAACTTTAGAAAACTAGTCACATTTTGTGGTCTACGTTCCTTACCTCGCTTGTTCCGCATTTGACCAGTTGTGCCTAAGCCGCAGGCGTCTAAAGCGGCAAAATGAATCTTAAACTCTTATAAAGGAAGGAGCATAATAATGATGCATACAAACAACGCCTCAAAGGATGCCTATTATGATGCTCTCCGCCGCTAACTTGAGCCCTGGCGGATCGCTGTAGAACCATGTCACAGTAACAGACGCCAAAAGAGGCGTTTCTTATTGTGTTTGGCGTTTGTTTTCCTATTGTGACAAGGTTCTACAGAGATCCGCCAGTTGTGTGATATTGACCTATAGATCCAAAATTATATGTGCATTTAATTTCAATATTTCAGGGGTGGTAGAAAACTAATAAGTCGGTACAAATAAACTTTTTCTAATCTACATAATTAACCCTTTTAAATCGAAAATGCAACCCACTACGGTAACTGTGCGGTGTGCCTCGGAAAGCACGTTAAGCCGTGGGTCCTGCGCCTGACCTCTCCCCGGTAGTGTTTATCTGTCGTCCCATCGGATTATGAGAGTGAGGGAACAGAGAGTGCACCTGTGTTTGCGCACACATTTGTGCACCATAGCATGTACTGCGCATCTGGCTACTAGTCTCTAATTAGACTGGCCGCCGTGGTCGAAATTCGGCTAGGAGGACATTAGACTACGGTCACTATATAGGTAGATGGATATCACCAATCATTTACACATAACGCATGTACGCATGTAAGCAGGTTAACTATAGTAGCACGTAAGCAGGATCTAGAAGCGCGTTCCGCTTTCCGAGCAATGTTCGTAGGTACTTAACCCGCTTATATATCCGTAATTAATTCGTCAAACTACGAGTATAACAGTTTTTACAGTAAAATCACCATATCAGTACACTCGAGTACCAATAACGCATAGCTCCTACCACTAAAGGTACCTATCCACCAAACCAAACATTCATATCTAACCATCCACAGTCCGCGTAGTGCCTAAAGGCAGTAGGCAGTCTTGTCACGTGACAGTATGGAGCACAGTCCAGTGTCCAGTGCGTTAGGGTCCGCAATTGAAGTGTTATTCAGAATATGTGAACATGACGCACGTGGGAGAAGGTGTGGAGACTTCTTCACATGCTAGAAGATTATTTATTAAGAGATGTGTTTTTTATGAAGGTAATGTAACTGCACATTTTGTTCTGCATTTATTCATTTTTCAATAAAATATTTATAGAATGTATAAAAACACCTTATACTCGATGACGGATTATTTAAAAGTGTGGAAATAAAATAATTACTTACAATGTAGAAAATTTATTTATAATCTAGTGGGCAATACTGTGGAATGAATGCTTTTGAGTACAATGATGCAGCAAAGTCTTTGACGGTTGTTCGGTGTTCGTTTCTTTGATTTGATCGTTTGTTCTTGCGATTTTGTGGAGTATTCCCTGATATTAGCTGTTTCTCATCAACGTTAAATATGCCACAAAAACGTTGGTACGTTGGAACAAAAAGTAGTATTTTTTTTGTACTCATGTGATCTGGGTGAAAACAAAGCATAGTTTTTGTTTATATTAAAACTACAAAAAAATTCAATAAATTTAGTATTTCTCATAGTAACTATGCATTACTCAAAACTACAACCACAGACATAACGTTGTGTGTCATCACACTTTCAAGGTCTATCAGGTTAGCTAGTTAGTAAACACTTTTCTATTTGATTGTAGGTACTTGCGCACTTTTGCTTCCGTGTCTAAGTTCACAGAGCTCATTAAGTACCTACCTATTGCAATCACTCTACTAGTTAAGCTTAGTACCTACATAATGAGTCTGTTCGAAGTATACAGATGCAACGCAGATGCGCTTGTGAGTTTTACTATGATATCTTTAGCTTTAGGTAGATTTATGTACCCGCATACTTACACTAAAGAAAGAAAGAAAATTAATTTATTAGTTCACTAGTACAGCTTGCAACTATTACAATTACTTATACTTACATAAGAATATTACAGTAACAATTACCTAGTTAATAATAATAGTAATAGCAGCAAGTAACGCAGTGATCCAAAAGGTCCCATATCAGCATAATGTTGCTCCACAAGAAGTAGAGTAACGCTGGTTTTCTGACAGGACCTTTGGCTCGTGTCAACACACGGGTGGCAGACCACAGACAAAAAATAACACACTACACATTCATGAAAAATACCTGCGAGCACAATTTTAAATACACTTCGTTAAACCGTTTCTACTCCACACTTTTCCTGTCCGGCGCTGGATGGCCCGGTCGGATTTGTTTTATGCCCACGGAAGAAGGCGACTCGGCCGGTAGCGTCTCCTTAATTTTATTACAACCCTGCCTTTCCCACAGGAGCCCTCCTAATTGTGTCTCAGGAAAACAACGGATTCCAATTTCGCTACCTTCTACTCCAAAAGTCTATTAAAGGTGGGTATTGGGAAATAGAAACAATTTTGAACGGTACATTATTGACCACGGGATTTTGTAAAATGTTTGTTTCGGAATTAATTTTGGTCGGTAAGAAAATATATGTATTGTACCTATAATACTTTTTTATTTACTTTTGGTCAGTAAGAAAATACTGGAATAAGTACCTACCTATGTCTTTATTGACAAAGAAAATTACAATCAAATAATATAAATAAATTAGAACTAGTAGGTATTTACAATTGAAACAATTGAGCTAACTGCAGATTGTTGCAAACAATCTACAGGTAGCTCAACTCAAGAAAATATTTAATAATTTATAATGCGTACAGGTCGGTACTTATGGATCGACCAACAATCACAAACTTAAAATATATATATATTTTAATATATATACCTACCTTACCTACCTTCCTTAGGTAGGTACCTATATTAAAAAAATCTACATAACACAGTCTACAGTCCTACCTAAATATTCGCACTCTTGTGTCCACGGCTAGCGGCTGAACGTGCCCCCAAACAACCCTTCTTTGGGGGTTGTTTGTTCAGCTCACTTAGGTTTTGCTGTATTTACCACGCTTGGCAGGTGGATTGGTGATCGCAGAAAAGGTGTTAAAAATATGCAAAAGGAAGCTGCTTCCTCTGGGTCTACAGTCATAATCTCTCGGCTTGGCTTGGAAGGTTACTTTACCTACCTAGGTGGCATCCAAGCTAGCCTGAAGAACCAACACAGAGCCCGTGAATATACTGCTAGCGACATCTGCAATCGAGTAGCAAAATCTAACCTAACCAAAACAGCTTTTTTCGACGTCATCTTGTGTTGAGTAGTTTCAGACAAGTTTGATTAGAGGGCTGTATAGTCGCACTTAGAATTTTTGACACTGACATGACGGGACCTTTTCGTTACTGTCTTGTTAAGTGCTGCCAACTTAGCAAGTTTCCCCTAAAATACTGGTGTCTTTCAGACACTGGCTGTGTGCTGAGCTCCTCGCAAACCAAAGATATAATGTGCGATTGAGTTTGTTGCGAAATGTTTTTGTTTAAATTTATAGCCATCAGTGCCGTGCGTTCCTTGTCTTTGGACTCCAAATCGACCTTGATAGTGGTAGCGGGGAAAAGAGTAGCTATTCTACACGATATTCCAACTGTACAAGATCAAACAAATCGAGGGTATGATCGGTTGATGAGCGGGCAGGGGCATCAAACAGATCTGAGAACAATGCAGATTTTGTTTTCGTTTTCAATTAGAGCAAATAATTTTGTTTTTTGATCATGTATCCATGGAATTTATACGTAGGTAGTAAGATTAATCAGTTTCAGATGTTACTGTATTGAGCACTTCTACTGACTTTATATTTGTAGTTCAGTCAAGGATTGGCTACAGGTGACTGCGAATTTGTATAGAACTAGCTTAAATATGTGATCCTGATCAAATATTATGTTTGTGATGTCTGTATTCCATAAGATGATAAAGATTTAATTAATGTTTATATTTCACATAGTTAAAAATAAAATTCATTCACAAAGAAAATTACAATCAAATAATAGAAATTAAAAAGAACTAGTATTTACAATTGAAACAATTTAGCTAAAAGCAGACTGTTGCAAACAATCTACAGGTAGCTCAATTGATTAATGTACAGTACCCGGCGATAAATAATGCACATCGATCTGTGGAAAGAGACAATCGGCTAATTTCGGCTTCGTAGAGCGTTATCTCTGTCGCACACTACCTATACGACTGACGAAACATCACTGTCAGTCGTTGTTCAAGTGCGGTAGAGAACGGTCGCGTCCAATTCAAAATATATATTAACACTAGAGTGCACGCGCGGGCTACATATGCAACCCAGCGTGTTATATTGTTGTATGTTTTCTTAACTAGGCGTGTTACAGTGCTGTCCTCTAATGTATTCCTCAAGTATAAACCCCAGTTCCCTCCAGTAGCGTGCAGACACTTGCGGCACACGGATGTCTTCAAAAATCGACTTTGAAGTTGGTGGGCTACGCCTGTACCCCGCGCGAGCGTTCGAGGAAATTTAGTGTTCAGTGAACAAGTAGTAAATTTATGGTAAATATGATCTATTTTCTTTAGTGTTACAGTATAAAATACTGTGAGTTCATATTGTATGTATTTGTTGTTTGTACATAAGGATATTTCATGTAGTTTTATTGTTTTGTTCACTTTTTTTAGATGGCGGGTAACTCGAATGATTTCGGTGAACAAATTCAGAGATGGCTGCTGGAGGATAACGATGAAGTGTCACGGTGAAGTGCAACGGGTAAAAATGTCGATCTTTTGAGCGAAAGTGAGGAAGAACGAGAAATCACAGAACAAAGTGCCCCGATTGGATCACCTCAACATTCTGATACTGAACAAGAAGGCGAGGACGATGATGATGATGAAGATGAAAACGTGCCGCTGTTGACTTTGCCTTCCTACCAGTCTCGTAATGCTAATGAGATATATCAGATGAATAACCTTCAAATGAAAGAGATCCAGTATCAATACCTCCAAGAAGTTGGATTCGATCTTGCAAGACCTATTGAGCGTCGTACATCCCCCAGCAAAATATACCCAGAGGTATAAAACTGAAAGGCAGATTACTTCTAGGACTTGCAGATCAACCCAACAACATAATATGCTTATTCGGGGAGGAGATGGCCAGTGTGCTTTTTGCAGCAGGGCTTGTGACCGCAAGCAATGCAGGAAATGTATGAGGCGCATTTGTACCAAACATCAGGCAGTCGTGTGTCCTGAATGCATGCCAAGAGAATGATTTGTTACTATATTATTGATAATTGGTTCAGTAAGATGATTAGAAACCAATTTTTGAGTGATTTCCATGTTCCTGGATGAAAATAACACGTATAGATCTCTAACATTCCAAATATAGTTGATTTTTAAGAAGTTTATGTTTTTGTTTCTAATTATAATTAAACATCAGAATTTTGTTAAATCTTTAAGCCGTTATAATAAAAATAAAGATGTTTCGTAATTCTATACCGTTATTTACTCATTTGATGTTTGATTTAGGGAATTAATTGAACCATAAGTGGTCCACGCCTGTAGCCCGCGCGTGCGCTTAAGGAGTATTAATGGGCGCGTGCACTCTAGTGTTAAGAGCTGTTAACACCCCCAAATTTAAATAGATTAAAGTTGTACTATGGCATCTTTAGGAAAAAGAGGGAAACCTTTACGAGGTCAGTCACGCGAAATTCTCTACAATGTTTATAAATATTTTGTAATCATTTTAACAATAGGTATAATGGTGTTTATTATGTACACTGCAGCTGTAATTTTTCAAAATAATTAAATACGTAAACTTAATGTGAATATGTTTTTTTAATTTATTTTACTTCAAACTAAGCCAACACTTATAGAAAAATTGGTGTATTTTATACAAAGAATAAAAAATTATCAAAAGAAGCAAATCACAATTGTTTCAACAGCTCCTAATAGATACCGGACTGTTTGTATTTCGTGCGACAGAGATAACGCTCTATGAAGCCGAAATTAGCCGATTGTCTCTTTCCAAAGGGCGATGTGCATAATTTATCGCCGGGTACTGTATATTCATTTATTTTTGGATGAAACGTTGGTGTTCTTCCAACACAAACTAGGTTCGGAGTTATCGCACTTACGTTTGTAAAGAATATTTAAATTTTTAAGTTTCTAACATTTGAGCTTCGTGCATAAACAGATGGGCAATAAGTAAAAATAATACAGCAGCTGGCACTTGGAACATTTTATATTAGTTTAGTTTAGTTCCTTGAGCTGGCAATACTCCTTCCTTGTTTTGCGGTCGTTCGAATTTGTTAATCGTTTCACAGCGAGAGAGAAGTGACTTGTAATTTTGTTTATCTCTTCAAATACGCATTATCATTTAAACGGAGTTAAATTGTCTGTGTTTATTTAGTTTGAGGAGCCTAGGGGACGAAACTGGACCACACGAGATAAATCAAAGGCAACAACAATGACGAACACGCTGGGTGTTTGTCTACTTTTTGTCTTTTGTTGTGCAAGTAAGTTTTTTTAGGTACCTACCTACTAACAGCCTTGTAAGCAATAGCAATAGATTATTTTCGCTACAAGCAGGTTTGTAATTTGTATGCTTTACAGAATAAAAAACAATCTACAATAAGGATGGTAATTAAACATTCGACAATATATTCGACTGAAAAAGTGGTTCATTCAATACTTTCAATGACACCAATTTTGCTTTCCGTTGAAAGTTACGGAAACCTACCTAGTTTGCATTTACGAGCACTGCTAGACACGCAATATATCCAGATAATTTCACAGTCTATTTTAAATTTTGTTTGGACAGCCTGTTTTATTATGTAGGTATTTAGAATGCTTGTAGTCATTAGAGAAGGTATAAAACAAACAAAACTACTTCACAAGCTCTACTGCACAACCTATGTATATCCTTGGTACCTATATAGGTATTATTATTTATCCCAGATCAAGTTTCTATCCAACCAGTAGTGGGTTGATGAATAATAAATAACATGATACCCACTATTATTAATATGACTTTTTATTTAGATCTTTCTGGAAATGTGGTCTAAATCAAACATTTAATAGATTTTTTTACCTAGCCCATCTACAGGAAGGACTTAATCGTAAAAAAAGAATTCTATTACAACAGTAATAATAATGTGACAATGGTCACCCTCGTTAGGTTTTGTGTTGGTGATAACAAGTAAAATGATAAACCAATGCAAGTGAACATTATTAGCTTTGTCTTGTTGCTTTAGTTTGATAAACAGGCTGACCTCACAGCTTACTTATATTTAAACTATCTGTGTGAGCCACTTCCATCTGCCTAGAATTCTCATATTCATGGGTTTAATTTTTTTTTGCGCAGAACCCTTATTATTTTTTATGAAAGTTAGCTGCTATAACATCAGCAGAATTTTTAAATTTATGTAAGAACTGTTTTCTTTTCTATGCATTTTAGTAAAAAGCTGTTATATTGTTATTGAAACAACACTTCAATTTGATTTATTTGTTTGCATAAGATTTTTATCTTCTATGTTTTTAGGATGATAACTTATAAGGTTTCTTTTATTGCAGATTTGTCATTTGCAAGGCAATTGCCAAAAGAATGCAGCAAAGGCCCTACTTATTGGTGCCAAAATTTGAGGTAAGCAATTTTGTTGACACTCACAAATCTACTGGATATCACTTGAAATAATAATTGCTACAAATTTTCTAAAACTTGCAAGTACAAAGCATCCATTCTATTGTTTATGAGATAATGAATGCAACATAATAATATGCAAAGAATCTAGTATGTCATAATGTAAGCTAAATTTAATAGGTACCTAAAAGTATGATACAAATCATACCTATTTATGTAAATCGTGATTCATAACATAAAGCTTGGTTGCTAGTGGAATCTATCAGTATGTATAACACATAAACAGTAGTACCTTCCTATTATTAGTGAGTCACCACAAGACAATAACAAAGCAGGGCATAGTGGTTTTCATATCTTACCACAAAATTTAATTTGTAACAAATAATACATTTAACATAGCTAATAACATTTTCTAATCTTCTTTTGCCGGGTTCAGTTTGGTAATTCATATGGGTCTGCTTCTTCTGAAACTTTTTCTTTTGTCGGTCAAAGTATTGCAACCTATCAAAGTATTTTATAGGTATCATTCGTTCAATAAATAAATAAATAATTTAAATGCAGCTGATGATAACTGCTGGTGAATCAGTGCACACACTGCACTGATTCACCAACATTTATCGTCACTATCAGTGCTTAAGTCCAATTTCACATTATTCTCACTGTTACCCCTCCGTGGAAATGAACGGCGATGCCATATAATTATTATTATGTCCGGTACAAATGTACCAGACATACCTACAGCTGATAATAGTGTAAAGCAATGAAATTGCTATCCGAGGTTCTCAGAACAGATTTGCTGGCCGAATCCAGTAAATAAATCACTTCACCATAACAAATGTACCGTCAAAATGACACTTTTTGGCATTTTACCTCTGATTAAAGAAACTAAGGCTGCTATGGTGCTGGATGGCGCAAGCTGAAGACTGGGCGATATGGCGCTCATTAGGGGAGGCCTATGTCCAGCTGTGGACTAACATAGGCTGATGATGATGATGATGAAAGAAACTACAGATAGAAGGACGCGTGTCAAAAGTATCAAGGTTGAAACATAGTTGAAACCAATCTACCAATCTCTCCGTGCAAAGCACCAAACCACACGCACTACCTAGAGTTTCTTTCATCTATGGACGATTCTGCAACGATACCACTGTATAGTTGTAAAGCGATTAGTTACCAGAGATAGGCCCCTGATTTGGGTACTTTCAGCATGGGTACTTTAAGTAGGTACAGTAAGATTTTGGATAATGGACCGTCGCGTCGCGCGTCGTCGTGTCGCTCTTATCAACATTGAGTGAGACGACCTACTCAATCTTCGTTCCACGTAGGTCAACGTCAAAATTTAATAATTTCCACTCCGGAACCGTGGTCCCACTGCGATGTCCCACTGGACAAAACTTTTTCGTGGTCCCACCAGTGGGACCACGGTTCCGTCACTATAATTTCTTAGTAACAATGTTATCACTTGAAATGTCAATTAAATATGTTTAGTCTTCTAATAGGTACTTCTCGCCATTTTTGTAATCAATGCCATTGCTTCCATAACTTCGGTTCTATCGTCTGAATCATCGATTAACTTCTTGCTATCATTACTGATAGCTGATACTTAGTATTATTAGGTGTTTTACTAATTGCCAAACCGTCAGACGTACTTAAAAAAGCGACAACTTTAAAGTGATGGGTCTAGGCCTAGTTTGACAAGTAAACCTAGCGGGTTACGGCAAGTAGACCTCAGTACTCACTGGATCCCTATGTTAAAAAAGTAGAAATACATAAAATTGAAGACATTTTCTTCGGTTTCTTAATTGGAAAACACGATTGCGAAAAAAAAAATCCATAAAAAAAATCATGAAACTGCACTGTTTTGCACCTAATTTGGTCGAGATCTCAAGAACCGTATGCCACTGTCAATAGAAAGGTTTTTAGAAAAGATTTTTGTTTTAATTCGTAGGTTATTTTATTACTAATTCTTTGATTCCTTAACCTCTCCCGTGGCATGAGGCCATAATATGGCCTGTAAGTTGTGTAGTTTTCTTGTAAATAAGCAAAAACATCATTTTTGCGCTTACGCCGCCGTTCCAAAAATGTTTGCTCCGTCCCGCTCCTATGAACACGAAATCATATGCCTATCCTTTTCACAAAATGGCGCGCAATGCGCCCTCTCTCTTTAATGTGGTCGCATAAAACGTTGAAGACCTCCCAACAAGAACGATCCCGCCAGAGTACATAATGAGGATCCGTAACATTATAGCATTTTCAATAGAACTATTATAATAAGTATCCACGTTATTCTTAATGTAATGACATAAGAATGATATATCTTTTAAATTATCCAAATCGGACCATTACGTACGAAGTTATGACTAAATTACTAGCGAAGTTCACTGAGTGACCGCCGCGGGTGCGTGTGACGTCACTCGCTCGGTAGCCGCCCGTTAACCGTAGGCAGATATCAGTTTTTATTGATTTACTCCGAAACTATACTTTTAGGAAAAAAATGACAACCAAATAGACTCAGTTTTGACAAATCCCATCGAGTAAAAAAAATAATTTAAAAAAAAATCATTTTATTCGTAGATGAAAATTTTTTGCACTGTGTATTATGGATTTCTTAGCTCTATAAATATGCATTCTCAACTAAAAACGTTACGAATCCTCATTTAAGGCGAATAGTAGGGTGGATAGTGGCGCCACTACATATTTAATTTTATAATTACGTTATACAAAGGAATTATCAAAAAATCGGACCGCGCGTAGACGATACCTATCACAAGCTTTTATTTAATGTATGTGTAATAGTTTTGTTTTGTGTTATTCAATCAAAAACCTTGTTTGGAGAGCTTGGTGGCCACCAATAGGAACTAAACTCTTGAAAAAAGTATCTGCCTAAATAATACAGTACAAAACTATTAAAGATACATTTAAAAAAAGCTTATGATGGATATCGTCTACGCGCGGTCCGATTTTTTGATAATTCCTTTGTATAACGTAATTATAAAATTAAATATGCAGTGGCGCCACTATCCACCCTACTATTCGCCAGGGTCAGTTCACACCGAGACGCGACGCGGCGCGACGCTGCGCGCACATTTTTCATAGAGCGACTCAGAATATACTTTATTCACTACACGAAAAGATACACATTACATTGTGAGAATTCAGATTACGTTGCACCACGCAGCACTGCGCCTCGAGGTGCCTCGCGGCGTAGCGCGACGTATCGTGACGCAGCGGTGCATCGCCGGTACGCGCGGCGTGCAAGAGCGGTGCTGCGTCTCACGGTGCCGCGCGACGCCGCGAGGCGCAGCCTGAGGCCGCTGTGGCGACTTCTCTACTATTTCCGTTCAGACTTCGTTTAGAATTGAATTCCCTCAGAGGTTAGAAAGGTTTGAAAATAAGCCTGAAAAAGAACCTTAACTAGGAACGTACCTAATTTCATCTAAATCGGTTACCTAATTTCATCTAAATCGGTTAGTTTAAATCGGGCGGGGCCGCGCGGCGCCCGCGGCTAGTAGATACGTTCCGCTGCGCCTCGCGGCATCTCGCTGCGCAGCGAGGCGTCGTCCTGCTACGATTTTAAGATGCGCCTCGCGACGTTGCGATGCGTCTCGCGACGACGCGCGGCGTAGCGCGAAATCATTGGCCTCTTTGAATATCGTCGCGTCGCGTCGCGTCTCGGTGTGAATTGACCCTTAAGGTGTTTACGAAGCATAAATATGACCGGGCTACAGATTGCTACTGACCTCATTGTAGAGTGCCTCGTCAGGCCAAGTGCAAGATGCGTATGACGGTTGTTGGAGTAAAACCTTCCACTGTAACCGCCCAAACCGAGGGCGGGCCAAGCTTGGCCAAATCCGGGTCGTCCTCTCAAGAAATGAATTGACATCGTCAATGACCCGGCATACTTGGACGCGAGAAGCACAAGATAAACGTGGAACCCGTGCTACCAGAAGTACATAGATCGTATTGAAAGTATTCAAAGGCGGTTCTTAAGATACCTGTGTTTTAGAGTAAAGATTCCTTACAAATCTTTTACCTATGATGAACTCTGCAAGAGGTTCCATTTCTTGCCACTCAAAAACAGGCGGAATATAGCTGATTATCTTTATATTCTTAAGATTATCAACAATGATGTTGACTGTCCAGAACTTCTTAGCAAATTAGACTTCAATGTACCGCGTAAGCAGCTTAGATACAATCCCCTACTACATGTCCAACATGTTGGAACTAATTATAGACAAAATTCATTTGTAGTGCGAGCGAGTAGAACTGTCAATGATTTCAGCAAGATGTTGAACATTGACCCTTTCAATATCAGCATTCACAGGGCAAGGCGATGCATGACTCTTAACTTCTTTTGCACATGATGTAGTTATACACTTAATTTTTATTATTTGCTTTTTTTCTTAATTTTATTTGTTATAATTTTATTGCTTCATTAAGTACGCAATTGTCGACGCAAAAATTTTTAGTGATCACACTTAGGTAGTTTATTATAATTCTATTAGTGAATGCCTATTATTAGCTTTCTGTGTCTATTTTAATTTCTATTGTAATTAGATAAGCTGATGGCAATCCGAATTAAATAAATAAATAAATAAATAAAAAGAGTCTAGCAAAAGCGAAAGTAGGCCTATACCCAGCAATTGGTGATCCCAGGCTAGAATGATTAAGTTTATAGACATTCCCTCAAGCTGCCAAGAACCCAAAAAAGTGCTGAAAGCTGAAGACAAGCCACTAAGGTGCTCATTAGGGGAGGCCTGTGTCCTTTGTGCACTATATTGGTGACAATAAATCCTTCTCTTTACCAGAATCGCCGCTGACTGCGGCGCTGTCGGCCACTGCTCCAGCACTGTTTGGGAAACAAAGACTGCAAAGTCTCAGGACCACAATGAAATTTCGGACAAGTTTGTGCGACTCTTCAGGCAACTGAAGGATGTCAAAGATCTTATCAATGAGGTGAGTTGTAAACTGTTATTGCTAGCTTATCAAATACGTGCTTCGACGTTGTTTCTGATATCCATGACCTCTGATTATTGTCCAAGATTAACCTTAGCAATTGGGTCTAGCTTTGTTTGTTGGCTGTAGGTTATGAGTTATTTATTATAGATTAGGCATTGTTGTCTCACTGAAGACAAAAGGCTTCCTTCTCTTTCTTTTACTCATTGCGATTTAACCCACTAACTCAGCTAAAATTGTAGATCATCCTACTCTTTTCACTTGTCGTGTTTGGGGTCAACTCAAAGTTATTATTATACTTATACATATAGAGAGATAGCTGGTACTTAGTAATAAAATAGTTCAAAAATCCAGCCAGCCAGACAGTGACACCCACCGTCACATGAAACTCTCGTAAGGAATTGGGTTCTGCACTTTATTTTGGAGACTCTTGAATCTCATTGTATTCTCCTCATGATTAAGTTCAGCGTTAAGTTTCTGTGTAATGTTTAAGAACATATGTACATACCTTCATTTATTTAGTGACGGAACCGTGGTCCCACTGCGATGTCCCACGGGTGGGACAAAACTTTTTCGTGGTCCCACCAAACACACACTTGACCGTCCACATCCTCAACATTAACTTACTCCTAACGAAGCCCGTCCAACCCCCGCGAAGCGGGGGGGGGGGGGGGGGGGGCATCGCAGTGGGACCACGGTTCCGGAGTGATTTATTTTTATCAAAATAAGTTAATAGAAGATAACATATTCGCACGTAGTACGTAGAGATAAACCATTCTAAAAATGCACGCCCCTTTTAAGTACTATAAAAACTATCGTAGTTTGACGAATTCATTACGGATGTAAGGGATGAAATGTTGGTGTTCTTCTAACACAAATAAGGTTGGTAGTTAACCCGCTTACATCCGTAATGAATGCACGCCCCCTCCACAAAACGTCATAGGTACACTCGGCGTGCATTTTTAGAATGGTTTATCTCTACGCTTCTTAATTGTATCTAACCCAAGAATTGTAACATTCTGCACAAATCCTGGCTTTAGAGAATCTTAAAATGTAAATGAGAATAAGTTTTTCATAAATAAATAAATACAAATACAATTTTTTTTGCCCAGGACTACCTAGCAACCCGCATAGCATCAGCATGTCATGATGTACCGTACCCGTCTTTAGCAACAGAGTGCAAGACGAACACGGTCGGTCTGGAGCAGTACGTCCACCATGTCCTTAAGTCACAGGCGTCAGCGCAGACGATGTGCGCTATTGTGGGCATGTGCGATAATGAGAAGCTGGAGCACTTGGCTGGCTTAAATGTAAGTTTCTTTTTATACAAACTAGTCCTAGTTGAATATATGGTTATATGTTTTGTATGTTTATATGTTGTCCATATGTTATATGTTATGTATGTCCATATGGGAAGCGATGATGGGGTCTATTGAGTTCTGATGTTCTGGATGTTTTCTATGTATAATAAAAACTATCATATAACTATCGATATTGTATTGTATTCAGTATATCAGGTAGCCATAACACAAGCTCTGCTTAGCTTGGGGCGGGGATTTTGGGATAATGCTGAATGAATTGTCCAACACTATTTATAATATTAACATTTATTATTTATTTATCCATATGGATTATGTAGGTGATCTACTGTATATGTGGAATTATGTACATTTATATATATATCATAAAGTAAAAAGGCAGAGTTTAAAGTTAAGGATTACAATTATAGCAAGTTATGTAAGTTTTTGTATTTATAACATGGTTCTCTCGAGGTGTTGATACCCGTGGTCGAGTGACTTCCCTCCGTTCTAGTTAATACTGTGTTACGGTAGGAAGTCTTGTTTCTGTATATAATTCGCATTTACAATTTTGAAAGCCTGTATAAACTGTTATAATTTATTTCTCCGGATTTATCGACATACCTACCTACCTAATCAATATTCACTATTGTTACAGAAAAAAACCGGCGAGAAGAAACCCATACGTAAGTAAACAATATTCTATTTTTATTTCGTTTACCTGTGTTCGTAGGCATTTTTATTATTTCGCTTGCGTAATGTTTTCCAATTTCAATCTTTTTAATGCAGAAAAAAATTAATGGACCGCTAAATATGAAGCTAATTATAATCAATTTCTAATCTTTTTCTGCTTTGTCATTACAATTTTGTATTGTCTTTGTAATTCGAATTATTGTAAATACTTCTACAAGTACAACAAGTAAGATTCGCAGACATTTCCCAGAAATGTATTTTGGAAATGTGTCATGTAAATCTTTCTTTGTATAAATTTGGTAAAAGACTTTTTGAACAAATTGTATTTTACTATGAAAGTGAGAACCTAGTTTGAATTAGACCTAGAATGAATTCGTACTTCTATGTTTTTACACGACAAACGAGGTCTTTGTTCAGCAGTGGAAAAAAAGTCTCTTATAAAAACTTTAGGATTTTCGTAGACAATTTCAAAAAGCTGAAAGTTTTTAGGGTTCATTCTCATTTGGCGCATCTCCAAAGCAAAGTTCCACCGTCACTGCAAACCAAGATTTTACAAAGAAGTGCATTTCAATAATTACAATACATTCTTTGGTTAGTCAGTAAAGTGGTTTTATTGTAGCGTAAAGGTAACAATGAAATTGATAAACCTAAAGACTAATATTTCTGAAAACAACCATGTGTCACCCGATTCCAAACCGATTGTTATTGTTCCTCGAAATAATAGTAGAATGTTCGACACGTTGTTATATTAGAGTAGTCCAAATGTTGATAGATTTACTGTAAATAGAAACTGTAACTGTACTTACATAATTTTAGAATTTAAGCCTAGAAATTCCAATCAAACCTGAACCACAACTAAAGTATCATTCGCTTAAATCGGTACTAAAACTAAGACATGCATGTGGCCTTTAATCATTGTAGATTGAAACTTTGTACATCAATAGCTATATTAGAGTAGTCCAAATGTTGATAGATTTACTGTAAATAGAAACTGTAACTGTACTTACATAATTTTAGAATTTAAGCCTAGAAATTCCAATCAAACCTGAACCACAACTAAAGTATCATTCGCTTAAATCGGTACTAAAACTAAGACATGCATGTGGCCCTTGATCATTGTAGATTGAAACTTTGTACATCAATAGCTAGTGTTCTTGAGTGGAGACCGCGAATCGGCTAACGTAGTGTAGGACGCCCTCCGGCCAGGTGGGATGCGATCTGCGAAAGACTGCAGGCAGATGCTGGATGCGGCAAGCTGAAGACGGGGCGCTATGGCGCTCATTAGGGGAGGCCTATGTGTATATATGTAGCTGTGGACTTATATATGTTGATGATGATGGTATAAATATCAATAATGTGTAGAACTGAGGAAATGTTAATGTACAATGTGTCTTTTGTTTCTACAGATTTCTCCGGAGGGTTGTTGGGTAAAACAAAATGCACTTGGGGACCAGCTTACTGGTGTAGTAACTTCAGGTAATATAACACTTCACATATTCTAATATCACTCCATCACATCACATCACATCACACTAATATTATAAATGCGAAAGTTTCGATGTATGGATTGATGGATGTTTGTTACCTCTTCACGCCAAAACTACTGAACGGATCAGGCTGAAATTTTGCATACAGGTAAGTCTAACCCTGGACAGAAACATACTTTTTATCCCATAAATCAGTTCCCATGGGATAGAAATAACCTCAAAACGTTTCCATAGAAGCAACGCGTGCGAAGCCGCGGGCAGAAGCTAGTTATAAATACGAATGTTTGGATGGATGGATAGATGGATGTTTGTAACTTCTTCACGCCAAAACTACTTAACAGATTGGGCTGAAATTTTTCATAGATGTGGCTCTAGGCCTGGAATAAAACACTGGCTAGGTACTTAGAATCCACAAATAAAAATAAAGATACATTTATTTGGCTTTGCAAGAACAGTATAGATACTTAAACAGATACAGGCAAGTACGTTACTTAAATAAATAGGTGGCAGGTAGAGTAAATTAGTTCCGATGGGATAGAAATAACCTTAAGGCGAATAGAAGGGTGGATAGTGGTGCCACTACATATTTAATTTTATAATTACGTTATGCAAAGGAATTATCAAAAAATCGGACCGCGCATAGACGATACCTATCACAAGCTTTTATTTAATGTATCTGTAATAGTTTTGTTTTGTGTTATTCAATCAAAAACCTTGTTTGGAGAGCTTGGTGGCCACCAATAGGAACTAAACTCTTGAAACAAGTATCTGCCTAAACAATACAGTACAAAACTATTAAAGATACATTTAAAAAAAGCTTATGATAGATATCGTCTACGCGCGGTCCGATTTTTTGATAATTCCTTTGTATAACGTAATTATAAAATTAAATATGTAGTGGCGCCACTATCCACCCTACAATTCGCCTTAAAGCGTTTCCATAGAAGAAGCGCGTGCGAAGCCGCGGACAGAAACTGGTTCTAAATACATGATACAGGTACCGTATCTAAAAACATTTGTGGCAGACGTTTACCATTGTTTCAAGTTTTTTCCTGTTTTGCTTTACACAGTTAGCTAAACAGGATGATAATACAATGTGAGTCTTCATAAGGTGCACTAACTAAAATGAGTGAAACTATGCTTGATTTTATCGGCAAAAATATGTAAAATATTTTTAAAAAATCTGACGTTTTTAAAAATTTTGTTTACTACGATAACCCCTATTTAAACAATTCGGTGTAACTTTTGAACTAAACGATCGATTGCGATAAAACAAACTCAGTAATGATATGAAATAACAGGAGCTTCCCATAAAACTAAAATTGTGAAAAACAAAAACATCAAAAATTATGATGTGCTTTTTGTAAAGAATCTGTTTATTCATCGTTTTTTCAAATAATTGGAAAATTTCTCAATAAAATCACAACTTTATTTAATGTTTTTATTACTCTACTTTATTATTTAATTCTTTAATCTATAAATTACAGTTTTATGAGGAGCTGCTGTTACTGCCAAACATTACCGAGTTTGTTTCATCGTAATCGATCGTTTAGTTCAACCAACAAGTAAGCTACACCGTTTTGTTTAGATGGGGGTCGTCGTAGCGAACAAAAATTTCAAAAACGCCATAAATAAATAATAAAAATATTTATTAATAATTTCAAATACTTATTGAAAATTGTGCGAAACTATGCTCAATTCTATCGACGAAATATGAGTGAAACTTCACTCATTTCAATTTGTGCACATTGTGAAGACTCGCATTGTATTACTTTTATTGATAAAATTCTTACCCGTTTGACGCATTTAACACGGCTGTTTAAATATAAAATTTTAATAACTTACCAACCATATTTAGGTACGTCGTTCTCAGGCCGTTGTACCTATTCTGTCCTGTAACAAGTCTTTGTTGTTATGAAAACAATAGTGAACAATGACCGTACTTTTTGGTATCTAAACTACCTATATCTACCTAACAAGGCACGGGGAAAACATCATAAGTAATCCACCATACAGTACTAAAGTCATTTACAAGGGGATATTTGGGATCAAAACTCAAATCATGGTAAATATTCCGTTGTAAATGACTTTAGTTTTAATAACCATGATGGATTTAAAAGTTTCAGCATATAGTATGTTGTAAATAAGTAAAATGAAACAATTGCCAATATTTGCAGCATTATTAGAGTTGAAATTCGCTGCTCAATTAGTCCGATTCTTTTTTGTAGACCCATGATCTAAGTAAAACCTGTCGATATGGTACGGTTTGTGTTGTTTTAACCCAGCGTTTACTCAACAACTGGCATGTGATACAACTTCACGCAAACACTCGCTCACAGTCACATTTCTAATCTTGTGCAATAATTATCTTTAAGGGCCCGGCGGAGGATGAATTTCCCATACAAAAGTAGTACCAAAATGATTTGTAATTTGAGCATATTTTCACCATGGTCTGCTATTATTTGTATTAAAATAGTATTTATCTAGGTTCCTGACACAATTTTTTTTCCAAATCTCTTTCTGAAATGAAATTAAACCGAATAGCATTTTTACATCAAAGAATGAATGTTTTCTTATTATTTTTCTAGATAAGTATTTTGAATAAAGCTTGTGTCAGGAACCTAAATAAATATTATTCTAATACAAATAATAGCAAACCATCGTAAAAATATTCTCAATTTACAAATGATTTTGGTACTACGTTTGTATGGGAAATTCATCCTCCGCCGGACCCATAACGAACAAACGGGAAGGCATTGCTGTAGTATTTTAGTCAATAAACACTAAAGTACGTCGCCGTCGTAGCAAGTACGCTTAACACGATTGCCGCCGCCGCCCGCCCGGTCTGACCATGACTGAGGTGGGTGGACCTAATTGGACCTTATTTGAGCCAGCCACTTTCGATAACTTAGTACCTCTTCTCCCCTTGTTTTCTTAGATCGATGTGTAGACCAATGTCAATGTCGTGCTAAATTTACATTCGTGGTCGTTAAATGGCAATAACAAGAATCTCTATTTATTACGCATCGGTATTGAAGGACACGCAACCAGTCATACTTCCTGTAACTTATGTTACTGTCATGCAGCCAAATTCGATGTAGAAAGTTTCTAGATTAAGTATAAATGCGACTAGTTTCTTCCCTTGCTTACGTAATACCTGGAAAAAAATACAGGGTTATTGGAAATTCGATGTATTCCCGTTAGGAAGTGATAGGGGTGATTATTTGCGATAATTTTAACTCATGCATTATGCAAAAGTGAACAATTTTTGAGTTACCTATCATGTTTTTTGCAAAATATGTCAAAAATGTATTTAAAAAAGTATCAATTTAAATCTAATTTTTTCTTCTGATTCATAAAAACGATTAAACACTGGTTATTTATCAATATTAAAGTAACAATTATCGGTAAAATTAAAAAATGCGAGACCAAAAACCATTATTTCAATATGTTTTTGAGATTTTTTTTCACTAAAATGCCTTAAAACAAAATAAAACGTTATGAAACTTGACTTGCAGATTATTTTAAAACAATAACCGATTTCTTAGCTCTCCAACAATGCATAACAACTAGGAACTTATTTCAAAGAAACTGAAAAAAAAAAATATCTCAAAGGAAGCAGGCGTAAATTCGTATTCGAACTAAACTTAAAATCGCTGTATAAATATCTTGCAAATAGGTTTAATGCGTACCTAAGCCAATGCAGGAAGCAAAATGGCAGGTTAAGAAAAAAAAAACAAAGTTTTCAAAAAGTTCTTTTTTCAAAAACTTCACGCGTGCATTGGTTTTGTTTTTCAAATTGGCGCCGTGTATTTTGAAGTAAATACACTCACAATTGTAGTTTTTAATTTGAATTGAAAGAGCTTCGCTTCGGATTTTCGAGCATCAACCCGAGGCGAATTCAAAATAGCGTTTTATAGATCCGTCAGAATCGAGTGCGAATCCGACGTTTTCGATTCGGAAAAGAATCGAATGAATTAAAATACCCCTGCTGAATCGACACCACTTTATAACTAACTAGACGATCGCCTCGCGGTTTCACCCGTGTAGTTCCCGTGGGAATTTCGGGATAAAAAAAATCAAATCGGTCCAGTAGTTTCGGAGCCTATTCGATACAAAAAAACAATCAAATCTTTCCTCTTTATAATATCAGTATAGATAATAGTGTAAAGTAAATCTGTAAACGTAACGTTTCACTTCGAAATCATAATAACTGGACTGGCGTGTTACAAAGTAGCTATACGATGTTATGTAACTTGGGGCTGTTGATTGAATCGAATCGGATTATTGTGAAAAGCGTGGAGATGCAGTTCGCATGAGAATTGATAGGAAAGACGATTGATTGCTGATATTGTTAATGATTTGATTGCTGATATTGTTAAATTCTAAAAGTCAGGATTAAAAGGTTAAAGATAAAAAAGCTACAATATCTGTGTATTTTTTTTTGATCAGGCTTGCAAGAAAATTGGCCAACGCGGCAAAGGATGTTATGATCTATCGATCGATGCAGTAGAATCGATCGATGGATCTTAACATTCTGATTATTTCTGTGTACTTATAACATTTTCCTTACGTCATCGCGTATGCCCTAACAGTGAGATCAGAGGCGCTCTTTATAAAGATAGATTGTCCTGTTTTTTTATGAATTTTGTATTTTTACATTTTGGCTTTGAATCTTACCCAAGATCAAAAGTTCAAGTATCTCTTTCGAATTCTACAGCACAAGCCACGAATGCAAAGCCAACTCCCACTGCGTGTCCCGAGTATGGTCTAAGATGAATATTCCCGAAGACAAGGACAGCATTTGCAAGATCTGTACTGATATGGTTCAGCAGGCGAGAGATCAACTCCAGAGCAATGAGACACAGGTGAGGCTTATTACCAGAATATTAGTGTTGAGTCCTCCTAGTTGAATCTTCGGCCACGGGGGCCAGTCTCAACGGAGACTAGCCTGGTGCGTAGGACAGTAATATAGTGCTCAAGTGTGTGCGCAAACACAGGTGCACTCTCTCTCATATATTTTCTCACTCTTATAATCTGATGGGACTGCCGGCCGACATTTGTGTTGAGAATGGAACAAAGGAAAGGCTGCATGTATGGCAATGTTAATTTATGTTAAAATAAAATAGAAGATCAAACGAACTCGTGGTGTAGTTAGTACATTCCCGTACTGAGGGAAGGATGCGGGTTCAAGTCCCGTCGAAGTCGAAAATCTTTGCGATATTATTTGATTTCTTGGAACTTGTGAAGTTCGTAAAAAAATCATCAGTCGCCCCGTGACCACGATCGCTGTAACGCGGTAGAAACGTAGGGGAAATAAAACAAAAGGTACGCGATAAATACCCGATATAATCATTAACTATTTTGTGAAGTTCGATCATTTAAATCTATTCTTTGCTTATACAAGATCGATTTAAATTATTTGGCCCGGACGACTTGTGTAGCCTAAATGTTATAATCTGTATTCTGAACGCGTAAGTTGAAAAAACTCTACACTTACAATAACTTATACCCGACCTCACCTTAAGTTATCAGTTGAACAAACGTTGAACTCCCAGCATTGTCAAGCAAAGCCCTGGGTTAATGACCGATATGTTAGTGATCTCGGATTTCTCTTCAGTAAGCCTAGCACGGGGATAGTGGTCTAGGGTAGAATAAAGATGCCGCGGATGATTAAATGTTCCCGTGGTTCGGCGAAAATGGCGAGAGAGGGACACCGGAGAAGTTTTAGTGGGTATTACGTCCTTTTCAGGGCGTCGAGTCCCACATAATTCTGGTCCCCCCCAGACCAGTTTATTCGTGAATGAATTTCCTCGACGAGACAAAAAATAAAAAGGGTAGAATAAAGAAGAATGACATTGCATTGTCACAGATTGGATAAATTATTGAAGTTGAAGGAATGTGTTTCAAACTATTACGCATTCGATGACGATGTGACGTAATTTTTCTCTATTCTACCATAGACAACAATCCCCGTGCTAGGCCTACCGGTGATGCTTTCTAAAATTAAACTTTAGGTAATGTTTCATAAGTCCTTGAGAGTTATAATATTTTGCAAGAGTAAGGTCTTATAGCACAAGTAAAGGTACTAATCCGAAAACGGTAAATTTAGAACATAGCAATGTTAGTTATACGACAAAAATGCTTTTCTTGAATTGGCTTAATTACCTATTGATTTTTTTTTAATTGTATCCAAATCGGGGTTTTTGTACGCACTGTGCGTCTGAATCGCACAGTGCGACAAATTCTTGTGCTCACAAGTACAAGTTCGTATGGAACCCTCAGAGCGCTCAGAGACTCGCATTTGACGGTTTATTTAAAACTAATTTTTCTAATTATGAGTTACGCGCGGTTACCACCTAAGCGATCAAGAGATATTTTTGCCAAGGTTTTGAGAGAATTTGGCAAAGGATAAAGTAATTATCCTTTGCCAAATTTGGCATCCACGAGGAACGGTTTTTGTAGTGTTCGTTTGTCGGCACTTTGTTCTTACGTAGATGACTTGGAAGGCATATAAAGCACACTTAATTATAACCTGCGTACATAAAGAAGGGGATTGAAAATCTCCCATGCTGTCCCGCTCAAATCGGATTCTAACTCAGCAGGACAGCGTGTGAGATGAGTGATGGATGACGCAAAACCCTTATAATCCCTATAAAAATAAATAAATTAATAAAAATAATGAAATGAAAATAAATGAAATCTTTTATTCCACAGGAGGAATTAAAACAAGTGTTCGAAGGCTCCTGCAAACTGATTCCCATCAAGATCGTCCGTAAAGAATGCATCAAGGTCGCAGATGACTTCGTGCCGGAGTTGGTCGAGACCTTGTCTTCAGAGATGAACCCTCAGCAAGTGTGCTCTGTTGCCGGACTGTGCAATAGTGCGAAGATTGACAATCTTCTGATCGGCTACGTAAGTTACTGCTAGTTTTAAAACACAAAGCTACCACAATGAACCCGTTTTAACAAGTAGGTAAGGGTAAGATTGTAACAAGGTCACCGATGACTTCGAACCAGAGTTTGTCGATATCTTGTGTTCAGAGATTAACTCTCAGCAAGTGTGCTCTGTTGCCGGACTGTGCAATAGTGCGAGGTTTAACAGTCTTCTGATTGGTTACGAAGTTACTACTAGTTTTAAAACACAAAGGTACCACAGTGAATCCTTTTTACTAGTACGTAAGGTTTAGATTGAAAAAAGGTCACCGATGACTTCGAACCAGAGTTTGTCGCGACGACGTATACAGGGCGTCCCACGGCTATTCCACATGGAGGTTAGGAAAGGCTAAGTATTCATTATCCTGAAATTATAAATGTCAAATTTCATGGTCTTCCTTTTATCTAATATGTTATTTGGAAAAAATAATGCTTACGATTGAGCATTTTGATCGGTATCTTAAAATTACGGGTGTTTTTTACAATTTGGTGGGTTTGATTCCCGGTTCAGACAGGCGATTATTCAAAAATCTTTGAATGCAGTTTAATAGTACATTATGGTACTAGTGTGTAACATTGGTGATTTGATTACCGCCGAGGCGCATTGGCCATTGTCTTAAAGAGAGCCGAGGACGGTAATCATCAATACACACGTGTATCATACGACGTTTTTCAACACACTTGTGAATAAAATAACAATAAAAACTCATTTTATTTAGTAGACAAAAATTAGTCAGTTTTCTCCTATGCGCGCGCATTGCGATCGGCCACAGACTAAAGGGGTTTGTTTTATTTTCCGCGCATACCTACGGTTTGCGCCTATTCTGCCACGTACAAAATGGGGAATTTACAGTTTTCTTTTATTACAGAGAAAACAAAAGTTATAATTGAGTGAAAGTTTTATTTATTAAACACGTACGAGTTAAAATTATCTATTTAAATAAGAAGTTGCATGAAACGAGCAAGCAATAGGAACATTAATTTATTTGTTCTATATAACACGATCTTTTTTTTGAATAAAAACTTTTTTAAGAACAAAGCAACTCAACTAATAGATTTAAAAAAAAAAATCTATAACTCACTAGTGAGTGAACTTTTTTTTAATGCATCTGTAATTTTTTTATTTTGTATACTTCAAGTAGAGTTGCGAAGTTGCTGTTTTTGGCCACCATGGTGGCAAAAAAGAGCAACTTCGCATCTCTGCCTACAATATACAAACTAAAAAAATTATAGCGGCATTAAAAAAAAGCTTATGATAGGATTCACAAATTGCGCAACGTAATTTTTGGAATTTCCTTTCTTCGACGTAATAATAAGATAAAATATGTGGCGGCGCTAGTGTTCGGGGAGGAGGAGCCTTAAACTAACACAGTCATGATCCCTAACGCACGTGTCCATGTCCAGCGCCGTGGGGAGTAAGGCTGAGCAGTGGATGCGTTAAAAACCTAGAATTAGCCCATTGAACTTCGAGTTGAAATAGCCACCGTCACCGATAAATTCGTACCAAAGTTGGTTAACCTTTCTTCAGAGGTACTCATGAAGTGTGCTTGTTTAACTACGTAAAGTAAGCCACTATGTTCTATTTTTTTCATTATCTGCACAAAGATAAACAATCCTGCAGTACTTAACGTCGGGACTTGACATGATTTGCAGCTGAATGACAAACAGATCATAAATGACATCAAATAAAACAAAAGTCTTATAAAATCTGACCCGGAACACTCAAACTGACCTCTGTAATTTAGATTCAGATCGTTTATTGTCATACATCATACAAATAAAAATAACTTGAGAGGTGTCGAAGGACATCCGGATGGAACGAAGTTCATAAGAGAGAGAGAGAGAGACAGAGAAACATGCGCACGCCGCACGGCTACAGTAGCTTACTATAGCAAAAAGTGTCTTTACAACTTTTCGTATGAACATTTCCGTCTAGCCCCCTTTCACAACGCGCGATAAGGGACTTCGTTCCAAAAATGTACAAAATAATGTTACTTGAATTTAATGATGAGGTTATGACTCGTCCAAAATATGCTAAATACAATTTTGCTGTAGAGGGGCAATGGTCAAATGTCAATAGTCATGTGTTATCCTAGCAACCTACGTTTTTGTTACATATCACACAAGCTCTGCTTAGCTTGGGGCTAGATAATGCTGTGTGACTTGTCCAGCATTATTTATTTATTTATTATTTATTTATTTATTTGTGGCATAAACAGGATGCAGTGAACAAAATGTGTCAAACCGACAATTTCACGGCCAAACAGGAATATAAACATGACATAATATAACCATCTACCGTTTTAATTACAAACAGTTACTTACCAATTTCGTTCTCGAAACGAAACATCTTCGAAAACGTTGAAATAATGTGCGATTGAAGTGTAAAACTCATAGCTCTATAGATCAGAATTAAATATTCTTACCATAATATACAATTTATTTCGTCTTGGGGACACCGACTGGTATTGATATGGATCAGTTGAGCTACTTGTAGATTGTTTGCAACAGTCTGCAGTTAGCTCAATTGTTTCAATAAGGATCCGTAACGTGATAGCAATTTCAATATAACTAGTATCCACGTTATTCTTTATGATATAGGAATGATATATGTTTTTAAATTATCCAAATCGGACCATTACGTACGAAGTTATGACTAAATTACTAGCGAAGTTCACTGATTGACCGCCGCGGGTGCGTGTGACGTCACTTGTTCGGTCGCCGCCCGTAACCGTTGGCAGATATCAGTTTTTAGTGATTTACTCTAAACTATTAGTTTAGGGAAAAAAAATACAAAACCAAATAGACTCTTGTATTTTTACTCTTTGCGTGAACTTATAAATTGCGAGCGCACTGTATAATCTATAGGACGCGGGTTATCGCTCGCGATAGTTTTGCGCCGCTGACCTCGCATCATGCCATTTTCAATGTTTATTGCCACAATAACTTGAACACAATAATGAACGATACCTTGCAATGATGATATAGATTTTTGTTTAGTCCAGGCACTGCTTATTGTACAAAAGGGAACGGAATTCAATTTCTCATAATAATAAAGTAGTGGTAAAAAATTTAAAGTTTGATGTAATGGATGGATGCATGAATGTTTGTTACTTATTGGGTGTAAAGAATATTTATTTTCTCAAAAAGAAATACATTTCACTTATCTGAGAAAACATCTTAAAGTTAAGTACCTACATTAAATAAAACTTCGAGCAGTCTAAGTAATGCAATATAAATACGGTTTATCTAATATATAAAATTCTCGTGTCACAGTTTTCGTTGCCATACTCCTCCGAAACGGCTTGGCCGATTCTCATGAAATTTTGTGAGCATATTGAGTAGGTCTGAGAATCGGCCAACATCTATTTTTCATACCCCTAAGTGATAATTTTAAATTTCCGCGGGGCGCAGCTAGTGTTAATATAAAAGTATGTATAGTTTAACAAAAGTATTAAAATTAAGTACCTAACAAAAGAAAATCACAAAAAATTCCTAGATTTAGTAAGTCTTCCTCACGCCGTTAAACGGATTTGGCCTTAACTTTGCACAGGTACCTGCTTAAAGTTCTGGACCTGGATTAACATGCTTTTAATCCTGATAAAGCCGCGGACATGAGCTAGTATTAGTCACACTGATACAATATTATGCTACTAATATTATAAATGCGAAAGGTGGTGTAAATGTTTGTTACCACATAATATCTCTGTAACTACTTAAGCGATTAAGATAATTCAAAAATTAACCTTTGTTGGGAAATTTTATTACTCCTGGGTTCGATTCACTCAAAACTCGGTATATAAATTAAGTATAAAGTAAAAAATTCATCACCTATTTTTATTTTTTATTAAACTTCCCCTAGGTGCAATACATTTCTGAAATTTGTATGATTTCCACGCGGGCGAACCCGCGGGGCGCAGCTAGTTATACAATATTTACAAAGTCACATCACATCATCAACCTATATTAGTCCACTGCTGGACATAGGTCTCCCCTCATGCAGCTTACCGCATCCACCATCTGCCTGCAGTCTGTCGCAGGTCGGCCTTCCCAGCTGGCCGGAGGGCGTCCTTCACTACGTGTTGTTACAAAGTGAATTTAATCTATACTAATATTATAAAGAGGAAAGATTTTATTGTTTGTTTGTATTGAATAGGCTCCGAAACTACTGGACCGATTTGAAAAATTCTTTCATCGTTAGGAAGCTTACTTTTCAGGGAGTGAAATAGGCTATATTTTATCCCGGAATTCCCACGGGAACGAGAACTACGAGGGTGAAACCGCGAGGCGATCGTCTAGTAATATATATGTCTATGTCGCCTAAAATGTCTAATGTATTTCTTTTAGAATCAACAACTAAATCTACGCGCTGGATGCAACAACTGTTCCAGATCCGTCGGTGCCCTGAGGAAGAAATTCGACGCCACCTCCTACGAAGATTTCCTTGTTGGTCTGCTTAAGGTATAATGATATGAAATTGATATTGTGTTTTTGATAGGGATTTCTTCATATTGTTCGACACAAGGTTTGTCATTAACAGCAATAGGATAAAATTCTCTTGAGTGAGGCCGACCCATCAAAATGCCCTAGACAGATTAAGAAAATAGAAAATCAGCAAATCAATGCCGAAAGACAGATTGAGAAAATAGGTGTGAATCAGAAACGGGTAATGGAAGGCAGATTTATAATCATTTTATTTGTACCCTTATAAGCTCACACATATAATATCGTCCGAAAATTCTCATGAGGGATACCTCACCTCAATTTTCGGACGATAGTCGCTTCTTGACAAGACCACACTTCATAAAATCCCCTCTGGACCATCTGACCACCATGAACTTGCCACCGGATGTCAATTGAGACGGAAACCACCCCATTTTACCACTGGTGGTCAAATGGGAAAAACTTATTCCCAATTCACCATTAGTGATAAAATGGCACGATTTTGGTTCTAATTGACCATCTTTGATACTACCGTAAAGAAATCACTACAATATTTTTGTAACATATCGTTTATTTCATTCCTGACACCTTAAAACTACTACCATCAAGTCACTTAGTATCCATAAACATTAATTCCAAGTTTCTTATCCAGGTTTGCCGTAAAATGGACTCCTTATCCGACTCCTGTTCGATGCTAGTATTTAAATATTACGAGAACATAATTGAAGCCGCTAAGAAGGACCTCAACGCCGACTCTGTATGCCACGTCAGCGGACAATGTTCATACAAGTTCCATCAACACGACGATTATGTATTCCCCGTGGAAACTGTCCCGGAAAATGATGAGTGAGTAATTTTGTACCTAATTACTGCTGCGTGGAGTAGCAAATGCAATTCTCGTAGTATTTGAAGGACCTCAACACCAACTCGGTATGCCATGTCAGTGAACAAGTTCCTAAAAGTTGCATCAACACGACGATTATGTATTCCCCGGGGAAATTGTACCGGAGGATGATGAGTGAGTAATTTTGTACCTTATGATTAGTAACATAAAGTAGCGAATACAATGAAATACTACGAGAAGCGAAGCTGCTCAGGACCTCGCCGCTAACTCTATGCCAAGTTCCACCAACAAGACGATGTGGAAACTGTACCGGTGGATGATGTGTGAGCTATCTTTATATATATAATTCTTCTGTGAGTGTGTATGTCACTGAACTTCTCTCAAACGACTGGACCGATTTTGATGAAATTTTTTGTGTCTGTTCAAGGGAATCTGGGAATGGTTTAGATTCACAATTTTGTCCGCTGGACAATGTTTTTTTAATTAATTTTTAATATTCTATAGAATAGCAATCTCCTTTAAACGTTTCCATAGAAACAACGCGTGCGAAGCCGCGGGCATAAACTAGTAGTGCTATAAAGTAGCAATTGCAATTCTCGTAGTATTTAAATGACCTCAACGCCAATTCTGCACTACGTCAGCGGACAATGTTCATACAAGTTCCACCTACACAACTATTATGTATTCCTTGTGGAAACTGTTCCGGTGGATGATGAATCCTTTGAGAATAGCATTGACGTTTACTGTCGCAAAAAAATAGTGCCATTTTGCAACGCTCTTGCTATTTGCAGACTATGATTCAGTCAATTTTTAAAGCTTTTTCGTGAAAAGAGGTAAAGAATAAAGTGTTGTCACAAAGAAAGTAAGGTAAACAAAAATAAATTTAGTGTTCCCTTATGTATGTCTTATCATTGATTTATCTGCGCCATATTTCCTTGGCTTACGTTCAATGAACGTCGAACAATGACACGAAATATGTCTTTAATAAATGTACCTATACGTATGTTCGTTGCCTAAATAAAATGTTAGTGTACTAAGAAAGTACCTACATAACTGTCTGCGCCACGTTTTGGCACGTCTATTAATGTTGCCGATTCAGAAGTCGCCAGGACTAAACTATACTTCTTCTTCTCATTCGTAGCATTCTTGGCAGAACGGTCGTGGTCGTCATGGCGAGTCTTTTTAACCCCCAACGCAAAAATAGAGGGGTTTTATAAGTTTAAAGTGTCTGTCTGTGTATCTGTGTATCTGTCTGTAGTATCGTAGCTCCCAAACGGATGAACCGATTTTCGTTTACTTTATTTTTTGTGTCATAGATAATTTTATCCCGAGTGTTCTTAGCCATGTTTCATGAAAATCTGTCGGGGGGTTTTTAAATTTTTTAATTTTGTACTTGTATTCTGACCGTTATGCAAGGCACGACATCATTTTTAATGCATCTTAATCGACACCGATGTATTATGCAAATGATGTCATGAATGAATGTCCTACTAATATTATAAAGACGAAATTTTATGGATATCCGGATGTTAGTTAGTGCGAGTTAGTTAGTGTTAGTGCGAGAACAACAACGAAATTTTCCATAGATGTAGTTCCCAGACGGACTGACATAATAAACTAGGTACATTTTACTTCGGAAAATTCGCGTATGAATCCGCTGGGAAAAGCATAGGATTTAAATATCAGAAGAAATCTAATTGTATCATCCGTTGTTTCAGTGTCCCATGCGAGCTTTGTGAGCAGTTAGTCCAGCACTTACGGGACACGCTCGTCGCAAACACCACTGAGATTGAGTTCTACAAGGTTCTGCAAGGTAACTATCGCTCAGTTAGGCCTTTTTTAATAGGTTGTATTTACGTTTCAGAATAGACGACGAATGTCATTTCGTTTATAAACTATACACTAACCAAACGCGGTGTAGAATGTTTGTCAACAAACCGCCCATACATAACCTAAAATTCACTTTGTTACCGCGTCTTTTTATACGCAATTTACATTACTTGTCGATTTGAGATCCTTCCTTCAATAAATATTGCTATTATAAATATTGATGTCTAAAACTCGACGCCAATCAAGTGAATTTTAGTTATTTGTGTCGTGGTTTGTGTACAAACTAGCCACATCAGTTTGGTCAGTGTAAAAGTCTCAATTATTGGGTGGGGCACGAGCTGAAAGGATCTCGCAAGTTGAGCCTTCAAATGGACCTCATTTTTGGAATCTACATCCTCGATTTAGTCGAAAACGATACCATATTAGTGTGTCAAAGATACGTATGTAGCTCGCTTTGCTCGCCGCAATCTTGATTCACACCCGCCATGTTGAATTACCAAACGTCATCAAATTGCGACCTGCGCCTCTATCGTGCGTCCATGGAACTACGCAAACCCCAAACTAAAAGGAGACATCACGATCACGTCTCGATAACGTCAAATAGACGCACCCCTCTGCTCGTTACACAGCGCAGCTCGTTTCTAAAGATAAAGACATTTATTTGCAGAAAACATGTGTATAAAAGATGACAAAAAATATATGTGAAACAACATGCTTGACCGGTCACGTTATGCAAATTAGGTAGAGAGATGGCATGCATTTAATCTAACCATGCAAAAATTTAACAAATAATTATAATTTATCATTTAAAAATTCGTCAAGACTATAATAACATTTTGTAATTAACATTTTTTAAAGTTTTAATTTAAACCGTTGTAAATTCATGTCTCTTTAGTCTCGGTAATTTATTATAGATTTTGGTAGCAACACCAACAATACTTTTCTTCATTAGTGTTGTTTTTACAGGCTTTGTTCTTAACCTAGTATTGTCCCGTCTGTTTCGACTAACAGAATCAGATAGCCGTGGGAACAGATGAGGATTGCTTTTTACAAAAAGAGCTAAGTACTTCTAATATGTAAATTAAGTGACGGAAGTGTCAGAATTTTGTGCTTAGTAAAGAATGGTCTACAGCTACAGCTATCAGTGATTTTTATTTTGAACATGGCTCTCACCATGTTTCGGTCGCCTTTTAAGTGTTAATAAGCTTTATCATCCCCAGGTCTCTGCAAACAAACCGGCAAGTTCCGCGACGAATGCCTCCACCTAGCTCAACAATACTACCCTATGATCTACGAGTTTCTGACCAAAGGTCTGAACCCACCGCAAGTGTGTGCCTTAATGGGAGTCTGCCATACATCGTCTGAACCGACTATCACCCTACTGCTGCCAGAGGAAGTAAAGGGCAGTCTGAAGAACCAGCTGATTGGCAATGATGAGAGGAACAGCTATACTCATGTGCCTGAGGTTAGTCAATTTTGGATGTTATTGGTTTGTCTTGTGACTACACTCTAGGGCATGGCGGTCGGCGTAGTAATCAACCAAATAAATGCATTCAAACAAATTGTCAAAACCTTGCTGTGCAAAAAGGCTTACTTTTATCAGATTATCTAGCTAGAGGATAAAAAAGCTTGGGACGGGTTTTGCAACTCGAAAAATATCAACTAACGGCTTAAGGTTTCTTCGTCGCTTCTTAACTTTAGTCTACATACCGAAGCAAATTATTTTAATTCTATTGACATTCGTATGCTATAATAAGCAGAATATGGTGACACATTGTATCTTACGACCAACTGTATTTATTTACTACCCATGTTCTAAGCGAATAAACGATTTGAGTTTGAGTTTGAAGCGACAGAAATCAATCGTTGACGTGCCGAGTTGGATTGCGCAGGCAAGACGGAGCTACGGTGGCCGGGCTATAAGAGCACGCTTTTTTAGAAAATAGCAATATTACTTGCTTTGCACTGCCTATAATAAATAAAATACAATTTTACTACATTAAAGTTTACCTAGTTTTTCTAGTTTTAGGCTACATAGCATGCATATAATTTTGGAACCTAAAAATAAAATGACTTTATTATACAACAACATCCTACAAAAAGTATGCTATAAAATGTACCTATGGAAGAGCACGGCGTCCTGCCGTAAACTCACCTTACTAACGTTCTGGTACTGATGCTGACATAACTACCCAATTATTAAATAATCGTAAACACAGAATTGGTAATTCGTGTTATTTTTAACACCCGACGCAAAAAGAAAGGGGTTTTATAAGTCTAACGTATCTGTCTGTGTACCTGTCTTTGGTATCGTAGCTCCCAAACGGATGAACCAATTTTCGTTTAGTTATTTTTGTGTCGTAGATAATTTTATCTCGAGTGTTCTTAGCCATGTTTCGTGAAAATCTGTCGGGGGGTTCCTTAATTTTTTTAATTATGTAAAAATAATAAGAAACATCTTATTATTTTAGTCTTATACAAAGCCTACCTATGCTTACATCAATATTAAATTGTACCATCCTACTACAGTTAGGAATTTAAAGAAATAAATAAATGCTTAATGTTTTTTATTCCAGCTCGCTCGCGTCCCACTCACAAAGCCGATCAACGTCCGCGTTATTCCGAACAAACCGCCGAGCGACGTCGCAGGCGTGCTTCCCATCGAGCGGATGTTTATCTCTCAATCTCAACCTCAGAGCAAGGCTGTCTGCTCCTTCTGCGAGTACTTCCTGCATTACTTGCAAGTGGAGCTCAGTGATACCACTACTATTGTGAGTAAATCTTCTTAAAATTACTACTTAACTTACAAAAGACTGGAGTGAATAGTCGCCGGACTACCTATCGAGCGGATCTTCATCTAGCTTAAAAACTTAGTAGTAGAGTACGTGAAACGTCTGGTAAAAGTTTCGAATGCGTGGTTCAGCGCGCGATTACACCGCCATTGCCTCTCAACAGCCTGTATTTTTCCACTACTGGACGCAGGCGCCTTATTGGCTTTTATCACATGGCGGGTAATGCCCATAATCCCCACGCTGGGCATGCGGGTTGGGAATCGCAGTTCGGTGGTAGAATGGTTCTGCAGGTGGCGCTGCTGCCCGCCCCCGGTAGATATCCCTTAGTCGCCTCATGCGACACCCGCGGGAAGAGTTGGGGTGGTGCTAAATCTAAGGCGCCACCATACAGGCATTTATGCCAGCCGAATATTTATTTCCAAGTAATGGCTTCTATCCTCTAAATTATGGCAGTAAAATAATTAGTCGGTGCTATACTAAAGTCGGCAAGTATCTAAAAGATTGAAGTGAACAGTGATCCCAAAGAATAAACATTAAAAATATAAAAATAAAAATATGTTAAAATCATTTACAACGGGATATTTACCATGATTTGAGTTTTGAGCCTAACTGTTTTGATTTTAGTGTTAATAACCATGGTGGATTTAGAAGTTTTCAAAATATGTTTTTTGTTTGCTGTACAATGTCTAGCTATGTTGATTTTGCAATGCCTGCTGGTTTCTTTAAGTGATACCATTGCTATTATATTTCCATTCATGTGTCTTAGAAAATGGACTTTATAAGCAACTCATATCCGCATCGTAACTTTAGTTTTCATTTAAAATTCACATAACACTTTTAAAAATAATAAAACTAAAGAATGTTTAATGTTTACTTAACTTTAATATGCCTAACATAAATGCTCTTCACCTATATAAGTTCACTAACACCACCCCTTTCTTTTGTAACTTGCGGATAACGGGGCTGGTCATACTTTTTACCTATTTAGTTTACTTAAGATAATCTGTTAATATATAAGTAGAGATTAACCATTCTAAAAATGCACGCCCCCTCCACTAAACGTCATACAATCGGCGTTCATTTTTAGAATGGTTTATCTCTATGATAGTTTGTAATCCCTAAGAGGTAAAAATAAATATTAACAGGTCAAAGTGACGGAAGCTGTCGACTCAGCTTGCGACAAGCTGCCCGAGGCGGTTCGCGCGGAGTGCAGACAATTCGTCGACCAGTATGGACCGTCCGTTGTTGCGCTGCTTGTGCAAGAAATCGACCCTGCTAGCGTAAGTGTTTTCTTATATGACTAGCTTCTGCCCGCGGCTTCGCACGCATTGTTTCTATGGAAAAGTTCAAAGGTAATTTCTATCCCATGGGAACTGATTTATGGGATAAAAAGTAGCCTATGTTTGATTCCTGGCTTAGAGCTGAGCCATGCAAAATTTCAGCTCAATCTGTTTAGTAGTTTTGGCGTGAAGACGTAACAAACATCCATCCATCTATCCATCCATCCATCCAAACATTCGCATTTATAATATTAGTGTGATAAATAATAATAAATAAATAATGCTGGACAATTCACACAGCATTATCTAGCCCCAATCTAAGCAGAGCTTGTGTTATGGGTACTATACTCCAATTCAGAATCTTAGATAATTTATATCAACAAAGAAATGTCATGATATGTCACTGTCATAATGACAAGTCAGGGGTAGAAATCATTTTTTTACCATGGATCACTATTAGTAGTGATGGCGCGCGGTTTTGCTTGTGCGATACGAAAGATACCCTACCTGTGGATGCGGCATTGTCGCGGCCTCGTCTCCCTGTGACCGTAAGGAAATACAAATAAAACAATGTAAATAATTACATATTTTTATTGCTTAAAAAATTAAATATTATTCTGACATAAATAATAGATTCAGGCGTTACTTTGCGGAAATCCATTGTACATTATTATGATAAAACAATATTTAGTAACAATTCCGCGCAAAACCTTATCTGATAAGATCCTACAAAATGTAATCCGTGTGTACCGCCCGCCCTCCCACAAATTGATCCTACTTAAAATTAGAGAAGGTAATCAATAGACTTATGTAATATAAAATAACCTAATTAAATTACCTACCTACCTCCTTAAATTGATCCTACTTAGAATTTAGAGAATGTGAACAACAGACTTATGTAATATAAAATAACCTAATTAAATTACCTACCTACCTCCTTAAATTCATCCTACTTAAAATTTAGAGAAAGTAAACAATAGACTTATGTAATATAAAATTGCCTAAGTAAATTACCTTCCTACCTCCTTAAATTGATCCTACTTAAAATTTAGAGAAAGTAAACAACAGCTTATGTAATAAATAATTACCTAAGTAAATTACCTTCCTACCTCCTTAAATAGATCCTACTTACATTTAAAGAAGTTAAACAACAGACTTATGTAGGTAATATAAAATTGCCTAAGTAAATTACCTTCCTACCTCATTAAATTGAAACTACTTATAATTAGAGAAAGTAAACAACAGACTTATGTAATATAAAATTGCCTAAGTAAATTACCTTCCCACCTTTAAGCACGAATATAACTTAATTTGTGAAAGAAAAGACCACACTAATTACAAAATGAAAAGACTCATCAAAAATAAGTCGTCGACTAGTTTCGTCTCTCCACGAGACATCATCAGGACGCTATAACAATACTCGACTTTGGCACTGAGACCGTCAAGCAACAACGACAGAGTCCTGCCAGTGATGTTACGCAGGGAGCTCAGAGAGGCAACATCACTGGCAGGACTAGTACTTTTTGAAGTTTTGTAATTGACAGGTTTGGTAAGTTTGAGTCCTCATTTACAGCTCGCAAAACCTGAAATATTAAAATTATTTTGAATAATAGGAAATGTAAGACTTATCCTATCATAACACTACGTCCATCGCTCAGTGCATCGTGATTGATATGAGAGGTATTTATAAGTTCAATGTTGGTCAACTTGCGGAGCTTTAATACATATAATTATTTATTATCCACTCAGAATTGCAATAAAACTCATTTCTTTATGAGAATTTGGCTCGGTTATATTTAAACATTAAACTAATCATACCCCCCTTGTTTGGGGGGAAGCATGTTCAGCAGTGTACATTATGAGTGAAAGATAGGTAGGATTCTTATTACTGTGTAGACATTGCCTCTACAAACAATGGTTCAGTGGGTGCCTAATAAATAAGCAACTAAACTCTTACCTTTGCTACAGTAGGAATCTCATTTCTACGATAAAACTGGTGAACAATCCGTCTTATTGCTGAGTATGAAAATTCGTCCATTTTTTGTAGGAAGTTGGTTTTCGGACCATCTTTTTTGGGAGACCTGAGAGTGCCTGTTGTTTTGCGTTCTTTCAAGATTCTTTGCACTGTTATTGCAGAGAGTCCCAAAAGCTCGGCCGTTTTTTTCGCACAAGCTCCAAGTGACCAGACTTTACCCTGTGGCCAATTTTTATATGTATTTTTGTATACATTCATCACCATAAGTTTTTCTGTAGCAGTCATAGATTTCTTCGGACGTTTTTTTTGTGGCGACAGATAGTCACTTGTTGACGATGTCGATGGACCCGGCATCTCCGCCGTCGGCGGCGCGAGCGCGGGTTGAGGTTCCATGTTGTGTGAGTGTGACACAACAATACAAGCACAACAACAACAACAAGGTTTAAAACTTAACAAAAACTGATAACAATAACAGACAACGATAATGTCAAAACGAAAACAAAACAAAAACTCAACAACGCACAATTGCACACGAGCAGCGAGAAAGGAACACATTCGACTTCGGCGGACGAGAGGCGAATGAAATTACAATACAATGCAAACACGAAATAAAATGGCGTTTAATGTCAAAATGCGAAAATTGTTTCGAACTTCTGTGATTTACGCCCATTTTACTCCGGTAATACCAGTGTCATAAAATATTTTCTGCTAATATTTCTTCATCATTTTATAACTTTGTTAAACAAATGAAATAAAATATAATATGTAGCACAAAACCATTGCTATTTTCCATTCTATGGATATTGATTAGAAAATAAACCCTACCTTAAGTATTTAGAAAAATTGAGTAATCTTCTATGAACTTCTATTTCGAAACATTTTTTTTGATATGGTATCACCTTTGTTGACATAAATTATCTAAGATTCTGAATTGGAGTATAGATAACTGATATACTTAATACAATACACTAAATAGATTGATATTTTTTTATTATACATAGAAAACATCCAGAACGGCCTGGACAAATGTCTGTAGATCGTACAAACATTTGTCCCGACCCTGGAATCGAACCCGTAACCTCCTGCGTCGCATCAGTTCCCATGGGATAACAGATCGACTGATGGGACGACAGATCGACACTACCGGGGAGAAGTCAGGCGCAGGACCAACGGCTTAACGTGCTTTCCAAGGCACGGGGGTGTAACACCGCCAACTTCCTGACTCCGGGCTGCTACTGTGAATTTTCCTTGCTAGAAAAACCCCAATAACAACTAATGGCCCGACCCGGGATTCGAACCCAGGACCTCATAATCAGCGGTTGAACAAGCTGACCGCTAGACCAACGAGGCAGACAGGCTTAACTTTAATGTTGTATTAAATATAAGTTTGAAGTAGTATTTTAAGTATAGTACAGTGTTCTTATAATTTTCATATACATTATGTTAGTCCTATAATAGTGTAAACCTACTAACTTACCGAGTAGAACCCTCGCGTCTACATCACAAGTCTTGAATTTAGAGCGAGGTGTCGAAACTGATATGAAATAGGTAGGTATATATAGTACACATTACTTTGTCTTGTTTTTTGTTTACAAGAAATATAAACTTGAATAAATCTATAATATAAAAATGAATCGCAAAATGTGTTGGTAAGCGCATAACTCAACAACGCCTGGACCGATTTCGCTAATTCTTTCTTTGTTGTGTTTGTTATTGTCAGGAGAAGGTTCTTATGAAAGAAAAAATTAAGAAAGTTGGAAACATAAATTTCCACGGGGGCGAAGCCGCGGGGCTAGTAAATAATAATAATAATAGTTCCGCAGGGCAAAGGCCTCCCTTTCCACTTAATAAATGTCGATAGTAACTTATTTCTTATTCACAGGTGTGCCCGGCTCTCGGTCTTTGTCCTCAAACGTCGGAAGTGAAGCGCGTTTCAATAAACTCCGGCAAGTCCAGCTGCCCACTCTGTCTGTTCGCTGTGGAACAACTCAAGTCTATGATCAAGGAAGACTGCAATGAGGTAATGCTTACAATTATATTTTATTGTTCCTCAATAGTCCTTTTATTGGTTCCTCAACTCACCTCAACAGCCTCTATTTGTTCACTGCTGGTCACAGGCCTCCCCCTGATAAGCGCCTTATTTGCTTTTATCCCATGGGGGGTAGTGCCCATAATCCCCACGCTGGGTATGCGGTTTGGGGATCGCAGTTCGTTGGTAGAATTGTTCTGCAGGGGGCGCTGCTGCCCGCCCCCGGTAGATATCCCTTAATCGCCTCTTACGACACCCGCTAATATTGGTTGTCTTAACTTACGCTTTATCACAATAATTACTTACTATTTTGGGCACTGCAACATTAAGGCTGCCTGTCCACTGACGCGGAGCGAAGCAGCGGAACGGATATTTTATACAATTCTATAAGGCACAGCTCTCCTCTCTGCTGCCTCGCTCCGCGTCAATGGCAGGCAGTCTAACTCTTTATATTAATCAGTAATCGAATATAATATCTTATATATCTTTATATTAATCAAATATAAATGAAATTTAGATATGTGCAGTTCTAAAAACGAGGATATCGAATAATAACATGGCTTTTGAATATAGAAAACTGCTTCCTATTGCGACGGTAAACTATAAAAACGCCCCGTTAAAGTAACCAAAATTGCTGATAATAACACGAATATTTTGTTGATCTTTCGCAGGAAAGCATCCGCAAAGCTCTCGACGGTCTATGCACGCATCTATCCGCAAAGCTGCGCACCAACTGCGTCGACTTTGTGGACACGTACACGCAGCAGCTCGTGGAAATGCTCTCCGCGGATCTCAACCCGCAGGAGATTTGCGTTTATTTGAAACTATGCAAGGTAATCCAAATTGTCTAAATCCAAATTTGTTGCCATTATCATTCTAGCCTGGGTTCATTCACTGCTGCATATATATAGGCCTATTACGCTTCTGCCAACCTCTGTCCAAACTCAATCTCGATCTTAGTTTGTCTGTCTGTCAGTAGCGCATCAACGCGATAATGACTCACGTTGAAACGCAAGGAGTGGAGGGGGAAAATATAGGCTTGTCCAGATGTGGGGAGTACCAGTATCCTTGATTGATGCTTTCCTTTGGAAGGGCCCTAATTTTGCTTCCTTATGATCCTGAAAAACACTATCCCCTCTATGAATCATCGTATTAATTCAATACCTAGTCAAAAGCCCAATTAATATCTCCACATTAAAATTATTCACACGTGCTATGCAAGTCAAATAAAACAGATTTAAATAAAATAAATCGGATTTTTTTGATCTTTGTGATTTTTATCAACCCTGCTTCGTTAGTAATAAAAAGAAATAATTCATTTACAGGATGAAGTCCAAGACCCATTGAAGCTAACCCAGAACAGCATCGACAAGTTCTTCGAGAAGCCATATCTTAGAGGAGATATGAACCACTTCAGGAAGCAAGCTGTTATCCCGACCAAACATGTCGAAATCGGTGAGTAACATAAGAGAATGCAACATTTGACGACCTCAGTGGCGCAGCGGGCGAAGGTCCGCTTGCGGCGCAGGAGGTTGCGGGTTCGATTCCCGCCTCGGGATAAACGTTTGTACGATCTGCAGACATTTGTGCAGGGCGTTCTGGATGTTTTCTATGTATAATAAAAAATATCTATCTATGTAGTGTATTGTATTAAGTATATCAGTTATCTAGTACCCATAACACAAGCTCTGCTTAGCTTGGGGCTAGATAATGCTGTGTGAATTGTCCAGCATTATTTATTTATTATTTGTAGAGAATACGAGGTCTTACGATCCGGAAATCCGTAGAACCAGAGTAACCGACGTAGCTCTCAGAGTTAGCAGGCTGAAGTGGCGATGGGCAAGCCATATAGCTCGCAGAACCGATAACCGTTGGGGAGTAAAGGTTCTTGAGTGGCGACCGCGATGCAATGCGAAACGGAGTGTGGGAAAACTTCCCACTCGACCGACGACATTGTCGCGGACAATCTCTCGTTATGCTTACTTTAGGCCCTAAAGTAAGCATAGCATCATCCACCCTTATGCCCGGCAGATGATGTATGTGAAACAGCATTAGTTATTTACAATTTGTTCTAGAAACCAACGAAATCCCCGACAACACCGTAAACGGCCGCCCGGTGAAGACACCCAAAGCTCCTCCGAAGACGGTCTGCGTCATCTGCGAGTTCGTCTTGAGGGAAATCGACGAACAGATCAAGGACAAACATAATGACGTTAGTAAATCATTAGCAAAAGAGTGATATTAAAATAAAATGTTATTTATTCCTTGTACAGAATAGTATAAAGTATAAAAATATTAGTTATCAAGAGTGCGAGTTAAAGACTCGAAATTAGAAGACTCCTGTTTCCAATTACAATGGCCCTGCATGGGGGAATAAAGAAAGACACTGTTAGGTGCTCGAAAATTAAAATTATAATTAATTTCAATCGTTTATCTATTTTCAGGAAGAAATAATGAAAGCCGTTCACAACGTTTGCAAGACCATGCCCAAATCAGTCCGCAGCGAATGCGACCAGTTTGTGGAGAAGTATGGAGAGCTGGTCATCAGCCTGCTCGGCCAGGAGTTGGATCCCTCCAAGGTCTGCCAGGAACTGAAGCTGTGTCCTAAGGACAATATTACTGCTGTGAAAGGTATGTGGATTATATAAAAGGAGATATTATACCACGTTACCAATCCCCTTCTTAAATCTCTCAACTATTACTCAATTCGCTTAGATAAAGATTGTTTTTTTTTTTCATATTTTGATTTCCACATGAATGTTATCACATCCTAATAAGAATGACCTTTCATTATCATCAGCCAACTAGCTAGGGTAACAAGCTAGGTATACAAATCCAAAGACCATTTTTTTAATTCTTAATACAAGGTACCACGAAATGGGTGTTCTTAGCGAAATGCGATAATTTAGGACTTCGGGGGTTTTAAAACAATTTACCTTGTCCTAATATTACACTGTAATGTAAGTTTTTTACGTATTTATAGGCGTTGCTGCCATCTCATCTGGTGGTAAGTAACGTTTGTTCAAGTAAACTGGGGACTTCTTATGACTACATCTTTCTTTTGTTAACTCGCAATCTTAACTATTTGTTATAAATTAAAGAGCCCTAGCTCTTGTCGGCGTCATGATGCAATTTCCTCCACTTTATCTCTCCATTGCAATGTGTTTTACTTCTTTATACGACATGACGCGACTTTCTCGTTGATCTGACTCATATAGCTAATTCTTGATCTTCCCTTTCCTCGTCTTCCTTCTACTTTTCCTTCTATGATGTTACTTATGAATTTGTCATGTCGTATAAGATGTCAATCATTCTTCCTCTTCTGTTTGGAATGTTGTGTTAATCAAAAACTATTTATGAAATGCAAAAATATATCTTCTTTGTCTATTATTTTATTATACGACTAAACGTCTGAACGGATGGCCCAGGATATAATCTATTTTGTGTATGTAGGCATTTTTCCTGTATGTTTTATTATGTATGTATATCAGTCATCTGGTATAGTTGTTCTATCTCACGAAGTCTGTTGGGTTATGTATGTACACATTGTTTTAGTGTGCGTAAGCTCAGAAGCAATCAGTCTCGCCCGAGACGCGGTCCGGGTCACTAGTGCTCATTGTATTCACGTCAGATTTTGGTAGCGAGTACCGTCAGCATGACAACTAAGCGCAAAGTCAACTACAACCAGGGCTAAACGGACTTCGTGAGATAGAACAACTGTACCCATAACACTTGCTCTGCTTTCTATGGGGCCCGATGATGCTTTGTGAAAATATCCAGTTGGTATTTATTATGTGCTACACAGGCTCCTTTACATGATATTCTTTTCTTTCTTATTAGTTGTGTGGTCCTGGCTTAGATTTTGCACCAATACAATTCTTCCCGCGGGTGCAGTAAGAGACGACAAGGGGGATATTCACCTAGCAGCGTCCTCGCGCCCGATCTGTTCTGCCAACCCGGCAGAACAGATCCACCACCATCTGCGATCCCCAGCCCGCAGGCCCAGCGTGGGGACTATGGCATTACCCTCTATTGATAGGGTCTATGTCCGGCAGTGGATCAAGTATATTCCTGGAAAACCCCGCTCCACCCGCGAGCTGAAGCTAGTATGTTCCTAAATCCCTGTTTTCTTGTTTAGCAGAGGAGATCCTGGACTGTGCCGTGTGCGAAACGGTCGTGATGGCCGTGAAGAAAGTGCTGGCGAATGAGAAGGTCGACCATGACATCGTGAAGGTGGTGGAGAAGTCGTGTGGTCTGCTGCCTGCTAAGTACTCTGCCAGGGTGAGTTTGGAATTGGATTTTTAGGTTTTTTAATTTCCTCCAGTAGGCCAAGTTCTTTTGTCTATAGTAGAATAGACAAGTGGAGCTAAGCAGTGATATTTGTCAAATCCATCCAATAATTATTGAAAATCCAAGCCAGCATTTCTGGGAGAGTGCCCAGAAATGCTGGCTTGGATTTTTATAACACAGTTTGAAATCCTAGATCTAAAGATATCCTACAAAGGAGAAAGGCCTTAGGCCTTTTTATTCTGAAACTTGGTATTTTTGATTGATATTTTTGGTATTTTTGCTACCTATAGGTAAGGCTGTTACCCAAAAAGTCAAGTTTTGTCTTGATGTTGAAATATCAATTAATAATCTTCAGAAACACGAAGATTATTGATCCATATTTAACATCAACACAAAACAAAGAATAAATCAATTTATTATATTATTAGGGTAATAGAACGACTAATGATCATTATTTCACACTGATTTTCTACAAAGTAACTCGATCACTAAACAATCAATCAAAACATATACTAAATTCGAATAACCAGCATTCGACGTCTGTGGCGCAGCGGGCGAAGGTCTGCCTGCGACGCAGGAGGTTGCGGGTTCGATTCCGCCTCGGGACAAATGTTTGTACGTTCTGCAGAGACAGTCCGGGACGTTCTGGATGTTTTCTATGTATAATAAAAAATACCTATCTATGTATTGTATTATGTATATCAGTTATCTAGTACCCATAACACAAGCTTGCTTAGCTTGGGGCTAGATAATGGTGTGAATTGTCCAGCGTTATTTATTTATTTATTTAATTTTACATTTTCTCCCCAGTGCCACACAATGATGGAAATCTACGGCGACAGTGTGATCCACCTGATCGAGACATACGGCACCAAGGGAGTGTGCCAGAAGATTGGACTGTGTTCCAACTCGGATGCAGCATACGTCAGGATGTACCGCGAGAAACGGAACTGGTGTGTATTATGTTGATGTTGTGCGTTGGGTGGGGTGTTTTTAGGATACACTGATGGTCAGAAGTGGTAACCTAGATTTCTAAAGACAATGGTGGCGATTCGGATGTCGCCAAAACTAAACTAATTTGACAGCACTAAAAATGATGCCGTCCTTTTTATTTCGATCGTTAAGAAAGAGAAGAGAGTGACATCACTCTTCTGGTGGATCGGGGAGTTGAATATTGGCCCCTGCGGGTGAATGCCTACTCTCGAGAGATAAGAGAGTAGCATTGTCATTTGGTGCCATCGTGTGATTTGAAAACATAATGCGAGAGGCACCTTTGATGTGATCATCACTGAGGTTACTCTCTACAAGTCTGTAGATAGTAGACTCGGCCAATGGTTTATTAGATTTTGAATTTCGTTGTGTGTTCTGATCAAAAATTCAAATAGGCTGCCCTTCGCGCCCTACATAACAAAAGCCCTGATGTTTATAAAATATGTACTTTCCCACCGTACCTTAATATAAAACAAATAAAAAGATTCAAACAAACACAAGATAACAAATTAAACGATATATTTTGTTTGCTTTCAGATACGGTCGCGCGCGTTTGAAGTAATCTCTCATTTATTTACATAAGCCATTATTTCTACCAAATTCATTTAGAAGTAAGTTTTTTGTTTACGCATACCGTATTTTGACTATATTTTGCGGAGATTTAAGAATTTTACTCAACAGAGTGAAATACGATGTAATATTTTCTAAAAGTAAATGTACTTAGAAGGATCATATATCAAAATGCGGTTACCGGTTATTGGATACCGATATTTATCATATGGTACTGACAGGCGTTACGGGGCATATGTAACGTGTTACACAGCGAGCAGTCAGTACAGGCACAGATATTATAATACTATGGTACAGGGAAAGAAGGCGCTCGCAACGAACTACGAGATGGATTTTAGCACATGACGTAAAGTATAATGCTCGCTGCAAATCTATACTAATACTAGCTGCGCCCCGCGGCTTCGCCCCCGTGGAAATTTATGTTTCCAACTTTCTTAATTTTTTCTTTCATAAGGACCTTCTCCTGACAATAACAAACACAACAAAGAAAGAATTAGCGAAATCGGTCCAGCCGTTCACGCGTGATGCCGTGACCAAGGAAAACGGGTTTCATTTTTATATATATAGATAGATTATAGAGGAAAGATTTGATTGGTAACGTATAATGCTCGCTGCAAATCTATACTAATATTATATAGGAAAGATTTAATCGTTTGTTTGTATTGAATAGACTCCGAAACCACTGTAATTTGAAAAATTATTTCATCGTTAGCAAGCTTACTTTTCAGGGAGTGACATAGGCTGTATTTTATCCCGGAATTCCCACGGGAACGGGAACTACGCGGGTGAAACCGCGAGACGATCGTCTAGTGGTACATAAAGCCCCGTAACACCGACCAGTACCCACTTTGGATATTATAATTTCAGTGTTTTTTTAAGATAAACGGGATTAGAATTAAGAAGATAATAACGTACGAGTCTCATAATCCACATGCTCATTTATATGAATAACCGTTCTTTCCATAAATGATTAGTTAACACGCGCTAGCCTGTGATAGATCATTGTAAACTGTTTTTATTAATAAAGTAAAAGGAATATTTAGTTTTTTAATTCAACTCCCCTTCACTACAACCTGTGTCTCTTTAAGGGGGTACCTATCCTCAAATTGCTTATTTTCAACTCCGTCGGACCTCCATATCTTCCAAACTACTGAACTACTTTCACTTTGAAATTTATATATGGTAAAGTTCAGGACTTATTCTATCGATCATATGTTTCGAAAACACGATTCCATAAAATTTTCTCGATAGAAAAAAATCGCAAAGTTACCTCTAATTTTTTACTAAAACCCAAATTTCTCAATAAATACAGATGATACGATCTTGAGATTAAGCATAGTAATTGAGCTAAGTATAAAGAACATTTTATATGTTGCCTTTTTTTCAATTAACTATTCTAATGTTTGTGGGGAGCAAATAACTACTAAAAACTTGATTTTTGGGCTTACGCCGCTTTGCTCTGTCCCGCTCCTGTGAACGCGAAATCCTATGCCTATCCTCTTCACACAATAACGAGGTAGGGTACCCCCTTAAGACGAGAGTAAATAAGTGTCTTGTAGACCTTCGTGACATATTTGGCCACATACCATACCATCAGGTCATTATCACTTACCATCATGAACTTACTATAGAATAAGGTTAACCGAATAGAAAAATAGGTATTCATAATTCTATTTACACTATTTCTGAGAAATGTTTTTGAAATAACATTAATGTATCATAATGTATGATATGGAAGAGCGTTACCTCCTAATGCATGTAAAAGGAGGTCTCGAACACTGAACAATGTGTAAAGTAATTTAAGAGAACGATAATAAACATATTGTATTTGTACCATCAGTTGCGATTGTGGTCAAACGAAGGTCTATTAACGATAAGAAAACTCCGAATTCCAGCCTTATGGTTACAAAGCGTCTAAGGTTACGAAGCGATTGTCGTTTTGGAGTCTCTTATGAAGTTACGAGTTTTATTCCTAAAATCAACATAATGTCGATTGACTCCAAAACTACAATTGTTTCAATGTTTTAGCAAAGATTCATAGTAGGTAGGTAAATGGCTCACAATGTGCGTAAAACTGACAGTTCCATTGCTGTTCTCTATATTATGATTAATTATGTAAAATTTGGTTTATAAGGTGATGAATAAAAGTAGGTATTATCTATCTATCTGCTATCTAAATTACTAGAAAATAACAATTTTTTTTAAAAGTAAGAAGAACCTAGAAAATATTAACCCGATTTATTTTCACGCCTGACCAACCACTTTAAAGCGTTGACGCAATAAAAAAAATTGGTTGTCTGTAAAGTCGGTTTACTGACGATAGTTGAACGTGACAACGCAGACGCATCGCTCACTCAAGTAGGAGAGAGACGGATGTCGAGCGCTCTCGCTTGCACTTCAAGCCTTACATGGAACGCCTCAGAGCGAGGTAACGCCGCATGACGTCATGTTGAGGTAACGCCGCATGACGTCATGTTTTTTCGTGCGTGCAGCCGGCTCTATCGAATTATAAGACGTTGTCACGTCAAAATCTTCGACTGTAGATAAGTTGCGATTCATGGAAGTGTCCAATAAAAATAACCAATTTATTGAAATTTTGTGTAATAGGTACTAAAATAATTAAAGTTGCATCGTGACCAAAAAAGTAATATTCGACTAGATTATCCTCCATATTCGCAATAGTTTGAAAGTATCCTTAACAAAATTATATAAACATAAGCTAAGAGTAAGATAAAGTTAGAGATGCGTGGTAAGCTTAGATTTGTCTAGTTTCCCAGTAGGCTTCTGACTTCTCGGTAAAAGGAGCGCCGCCAAGAAACCGCAAACTGAAAAAAATGAGTTTTTTAGTAACGTTTACACAGACTGCAGTCCGTTTACAGGCCCGTTTTATGGTATACGTTTTTATTCGGCGATGGCGGATGTAGTGGTATGAGCGAGTTCACACACATGACAGTATTCCAGATGCAGTAATGTGTGTGAAATCGTTCATTAAGGCGGTACCCTACCTCGTTATTGTGTGAAGAGGATAGGCATAGGATTTCGCGTTCACAGGAGCGGGACAGAGCAAAGCGGCGTAAGCCCAAAAATCAAGTTTTTAATAGTTATTTGCTCCCCACAAACATTAGAATAGTTAATTGAAAAAAAGGCAACATATAAAATGTTCTTTATACTTAGTTCAATTACTATGCTTAATCTCAAGATCGTATCATCTGTATTTATTGAGAAATTAGGGTTTTAGTAAAAAATTAGAGGTAACTTTGCGATTTTTTTCTATCGAGAAAATTTTATGGCATCGTGTTTTCGAAACATATGATCGATAGAATAAGTCCTGAACTTTACCATATATAAATTTCAAAGTTAAATATTCAGTAGTTTGGAAGATATGGAGGTCCGACGGAGTTGAAACTAAGCAATTTGAGGTACTATACCCCCTTAATACAACTAAATCCGCCATTTCCGAATAAAAACGTAAATGATAAAACGGCCTGCTGTGTGAACGTGCACTAAGATTGATTGAAGACGAAGATAGCATTTTGAGGACTGCGAAATTTATGTAGTACAACACAACAGAGCTTATTGATGACTTCTGGACCACAGTGGGCAATGGTCTACCGTACCTTAAAATAAGGGAAATCCAACATGAACATGTCTATGTTACATAGATAATTATGTTCATGTTGGATTTCCCTTATTTTAAGACCTCTTGTTGTATCTCTGTTTTTGTGAGCTACAAATCTTTGGTCCGGTATTAGGAATATAAAGTAAAAATGTTTTATTTTTCGTCACAATCACAAACACAAATCACAAATACCTATGTCAAAGGCAAATGAGTTACAATAAGTTTTTATATTTAAAAAGCGTTTTTAAAAACAAGCTTTTATTGCATTGTCATCCAAACTAAACGTGTACCTATACAAAATTTCAGCTCAATCGGTTGAAGATATCTGCTTCAAAATTGGGTTGCTAGATTCCACCCAACATAGTTACATACATTGCTAGATAAATAAAAGCTTGTAAAAATATCTATCATTTTCAATAATTCTAGACTTCACCTTGACGCACACGCTGTTCGACAATGTATAGCTCATCGACAACACTCCGGATCGGATCGCTGAAGTGTGGCAGTGAACACGCTAAGGCAGTAGGACTGCCTGAAAAGACAAATCTTACCTATAAGCAGTCCTCCAAAAGAGTAGAAGGTAGCTTCGCAAGCAGCATTGAGCAGTAGACCGGCCACGTTGGTGCCGATCACAGAGCCCGTTCTACCCAGCATCATACTGAGACTTACTGCCATACCTCTGTGAAGATGAGAAGATTTTACTTGATATCTTTTCGCACGTATCTTTAATCAGTTTCTCGTTTATTCTAGCGCAATGGTGATACTTGATCCGTGCTCGTAAAAACTAAATCATAGTTACGGATTAGTTTTCGTGCAAACGCTAATCTTATGCAAGCGACATAAGAGTTAGTTTTGCACGAAAACGAAAAGGAAACTTCGATTTTCCTTCTCCGAGTAGGCCACTATGACTATGATTTCGCTAGGTATATAGGTACACAAACTCGTAATTTTTTTCTGCGCTTTCCTTTTTTATTTTGATCGGAAACGAAGAGACAGCATAATGTTGCATGCCGTCAAATCACATAGGTTAATCACACATTTAGCACCAACAGAACCGACACTAATGTCCAATGAATGTAGGCAGAGGTAGGTACTGAAAATTGAGATGGTGCATGGATGAGATGTATATTTCATCCATGCGTTCGAAAGGCATTACAGAAAAATATGTTTTAAAACATCGTTCCAAGACCGAAGCTGATACGTATAAATATTCAAATTATTTAATTTTATTTAGTCACTTAAGAACATAACATTACAGAACCACATACCTCAAATGAGTAGGAAAGATCTCGACAGCAAAAGCATTCACCGGCCCTATAGCCAGCCCCATAATAGGGAACGAAGACAGCAGCACTGCGAAAACCATATCCTCCGTTATAAAGTTGATGAGCACGCAGAAAGTGCCTATACAGAAGTACACGATGACCAACAGAGGCTTCTTGCCGATGATTTTGACAGTGCTGCTCACTACCACTGCTATGACTGCGCAGCTAAGGTTGGCGATGCTGCTGATGGTAAATGTTACGGTGTCTATTTTGTCTATGCATTCTGCGTTCTGGGTTGTCTGAAAAGAAATAAAAAGTATGGATACATTCTGGAGGTCATTATTGTACTTAGGTAGAGTCATCAACGAAATTCTATTATCAGTAACAATTTTTCAAAACTTAAGTACGCTCCGACTCCTAATCAAATGCAAAAATTACTATTTTGGTTCTCTCATGATGCATAGCGGCACTTTGAATGTTAGCATAAGTATAGGCTCAGTGGTGATACGTGTCTCACTACACCAAAACCTAATTGTCAAACTCTATCAAAACTTGATGAAGTTATGTTTTTTGACAGTGGGGCACGTAGGTATCCTTATGGGGCGTCAATCCGGACTTTACCCTAATAAAAAACCGTACTATGCCTCATTTTATAAATTACAAAGTCGTTCTGTCTGTTTTCTTTTCACGACTGAATGTAGCTGAATGATTTAGCTAGGATAAACTTGTATTCTCTGCAAGGACATAGGCCACTGTTAATCTAGAAAAAAACGAGTGCAAAGTCACCACCAGAAGCTAAGTAGGTATTGTCAGAGGTAATTTCGACTTCGCAACGATCTTGTAAACTTTTGCAGCCGCAAAAATCTTGCTCTTTTCTTGCTTTCTTCGCAAATGAAACATAAATAAGAAATGCTATCAGGACATGTATTTTTGCCCTATATCATTGTTTTTCTTTCTGGCCAGTGACCTATTGGAAGAGATTAATAAAGACCTCAGATAACCGTTATTGAAACTATTATTAAAACTCGTCATTTCCTGTCAAACTGATTAGGTACCTACACATGTACATTTTTCTGTATCCCATTGGATCCCACAACTGGGCAAAGACCTTCCCTTCCATTTTTCCGGTCAATTCGCGTAGGTGCCTAGCCTACCGACCAACATAGGTATACCTCCGTCGCGCAACCAGTGAGTGAAGAACAAGTTTAAGGCTAAGAGATTAAATCTTCGCTTCTCTCAGTTTTGTTTAATTTAAGCCTCCTAAGAGATGGAAAGACTTAACTGCTCTGGGTTTTCAAAATGCCGTGTCCATGGTACTTACCCCGTTTAGTCTCTGTGCGATGACGTCACAGGCTGTCATGCCAGCACCGGAGCCTGTCATGACTCGGTTCAGCACATCAGGCACCCACATGTAGAGTCCATTCAGTCTGTAACAAGCGTAAAATGTTAATAAATAAACACGCTAAACATATTTGCAGCCAAGAGTTTTTGTTCCGCGACAGAATCAAACCTGAACCTAGCCTCATCTGCGTCTCAAGCGGACCGACCCGCTGCGCCACAAAGGTCTTCGTTTACGTTTAATATCAGTAACGTTATTTGTAAATTATTACGGTTAGATAGGGAGCTTTCTATCTATGCCAACATGATAGGCGATATCTATGTTTCGTCAATGATAGTGAATTAAACGCATTATACTAATTGTACCTACAATAATAGCCGCGACGCGCTGTGTTAGTTATTATTATTAAGTAGAAACGTACGATAAAACGTACATTCGTGAACTTATTAAGATAAAAGCTATAATAAAAATATATGTTTACGACAACTGCCTGATACGGCATTAATAACAATTAAGTATATACCTACCTTTCTATGAAAGTACTTACCCTCACCTACTTAAAATTATATACAGCGTTCTAGTAGATACTTCATCATTATAGGCCCATAAGTAGGCCCACCGCATGGTGTAGAGAACTCCTCCAATCTTAGCCACTGTACCTGAAGTAGTCGGTTTAGTCTGCGGTTCTATTCCGGAATCACCCAGTGCTGGGCTGGCAGTGCTGGCCTCCTTTTGCTTCTGCCAGCCTTCTCTATCCTGGCTTCTTGCATCCAAGTAGGTATGCCCTTCCCTCATTTTAGTAGATACTTACACGGCAAATATTCCAAACAGCAAAAATCCATTCAAACACATCCATTTGAGATAAGGTGGCTTCAAGAGCGGTACAGTTTGTACCTTCAGTGAGGTCAGCAAACCACTTTTCTGTTTCTCAGTAGCAACCGAACGAAGACACTTTACCTGAAAACACAATTCAGTCAACGAAGACAAAAAGGTGCACATTCTCAATTTTCAAAAAATCTTACACCGTAGACTCTGTTCAGCTATTCTTGCTGTTGACTCTACAAATTACAAAACAGGCTCGGATTTACCGCATCTTATCTGTAATAAATACCCACATAAAACATAACCGTGCAGCCTTATCTCTTCACAATAGACACAGATAATTTAATACGTAGAGTGGTGCATAGAGTAGCAAAACAAACCAACCGGGTAATCTTCAGGCAATTTCCCTGTATTGCCCGCATAAATCCTCTGTAGAACTTTCAAGGCCTCTTCATGTTTTCCTTGGGACATCAGGAACTTAGGGCTTTCCGGTCCTAGTGTTGCCAACAGCGCGGCAAGGATGAAGAAACTTGAGAACACGATCGTGAGGAGACGCCACGGACGGAACATGTACAAACCGAAGTCTATCCTGAAGTCTAAAGGCAGGATGGCCCAGGCTAGCACTGAAAGGACACAATAATTATGTGATTTTGTTCACCTTATCACACCAGTGACCTGTTAAAATCACGGGAATGTAAGGAGATAAAATTATTTATTTCCAAAACTGTTAAATCACACTGCTAACTTGTTGTAATAAATAAATAAATAATGCCGGGAAATCCAATTGTGGCGATAGTTTGGCTTTTTGTTGTTGATAGGTATTTGAAGTCCTTCTCGCCAAAACTATCAAAATTTCTAATCGATGTAATTCTAGACCTAGGTTAACATACAGGCGATTTACTAAAGTCATTAACAACGGGATATTTACCATGATTTGAGTTAATGACTTTAGTGTTAATAACCATGATGGATTTAAAAGTTTTAAGGCGATTTACTGTAGTGCAAAGCCGCGGGACTACGTCATAACAACTTACATGGCACAAGAGCCGCACCAGTAATTTGCAGAGCATTGGTGATAGACAGAGTTAGGTCCCTGTACTTCTGAGGTAGAATTTCTCCAATAAATGTGTATGGTATGGCCGCTGGGCATGCTATGCTGGAAAAAGCAAAATACAAAAAGTTTATTTCCTAACAGCTTATAATAACACCTTAAATTAAACACAGGATTACAGTGTCCATCAAGATAGCAGCCCCGCCATGGAATTTGGTGGTTTCAACTATGCCAATAAATCTGTCCTGAAATAGTGACCCCGATGCCCTAAGTAAAATAAATAGTGCCCCAGTACTTTAGGAGATATTTAGGTCTTTCACTGTGGCTGCTATCTTGACGTCAAGCTGGCAGCCCCGCTGATTTCATATTTCAGGACACATTTATTGGCATAGTTGAAATTGAAACCACCAAATTCCATGGCGGGGCTGCTAACTTGATGGACACGGATTACCTACATAGGTGTAGTGGGTGACCAATTTAGGTGGATAATGATTAACTATGACCCCCGCCCTAACCCGCACTCCGCACTATATCCAAGTGAGTTTCTACGTGTGCCAGTGCTTCTACGGGAAATTAGGACCTATCTTGATTTTCTTGAAAGTGGAAGAGGTAATTCTTTTTCTTGCGTTTCTTAGCGCCTCAAGCGAAGCACGAGGTCCAGGGTCGACTCCTTCATTCTTCTTGTCAGAGCGATCTTGATCATCATGTTAATTCTTTTTAAGGGCTGCTTGAATGTAACATGTGTTATAACGATTGCACTGGTGTTGTAAGGGATCTCTACTTTGATCGCCTCAAGGCTGAACACTTTCGCCGTGGTCTTACCCTTTTTCTGACCCATTATTTAGGTATGTGGATTTAATAACGCAAGAGTAGGTATCAAAGTTCACTGCTCTGGTCACTACCCTCTTGTGCTATTTCAAAATCAAATTTATCACACTACATTTCCAGTAGGAACCTAATTTCATGTTGGATGTGAAAATTATTTATTTCAATACAATACAAATCAATCCAAATATTGGGAATGAAAACTACTTAGAACTAAAGAATAAAACAAAGAGGAAAAGATACAAAATTCCAATTAGAAGTTTAAATATACACACAGTGGTTTTTGTTATTATAGTGCGTAAGTCTCGCACTCTGGCTAATTTCTAAGAAATCAAATAATATCGAGAAAAAATTTCGACTTCGACGGGACTTGAACCCGCATCCTCCCCTCAGTACGGGAATGTGATGTTTTTTTATTTGATTTCTTAGAAATACACACAGTGGTTAAATAATACACTAGAGTCCGTAGAGTGAAGACCTGGTGACCTGTAATACAGGTTTAACTAAACCTACATCAGGCACCAGTCTTCTTCTTACAGGTTCGATCTAGTATCACCTCATCTCAACAGCCTATATTGGTCCACTGCTGACCGCAGGCCTCCCTGATAAGCGCCTTATTAGCTGTTATCTCTTGGGGGGGGGGGGGGGTAATGCCCGTTGCCCCACGCTGGGCATGCGTTTTGGAGATCGCAGTTCGGTTAGAATGGGTTAGAATTAGAGTGTGTTATGTTAAGTGGTTAGAATTAATGGGTTAGAATTAGAGTGGGTAGAATTGTTCTGCAGGGGGCGCTGCTATCGATAAATCAAAAGGTAGGATAGTCAAAAGTCTTACCACAGCGCCGATAGGAACTTGCAAACCGCAAAGCTGATGAGATCAGGCATGAAAGCAGACAGGATGCCTAAGACACCAGACAACAGTGACGCGTATATGACGACCTGTTTCCGGCCCCTTGTGTCCACTAGGTAACCCCAAGGGAACGACGTGAGGACGACACCTGAAAAATTACTTATTAATTAAGTCTTTAGGTCGTGTCTACAGTTTCTTTCAATTATACTAATACTAGCTGACTCGGCGAACTTTGTACCGCTCTCACCTTTTAAGCCTTCCCTGAACTTACACAAACATTTCAAGACTAAAATTAGCGAAATCGGTCCAGCCGTTCTCGAGTTTTAGCGAGACAAACGAACAGCAATTGATTTTTAGATATAAGGAGAAGATTATAAAGGGGAAAGATTTGATTGTTTGTTTGTTTGTATTGAATAGGCTCCGAAACTACTGGACCGATTTGAAAAAAACTTTTACCACTATTAAAAGCCCACATTATTCCTAATGAATATAGGTAGGCTACTTTTTACCGCGGGAAAATGCTTCATTCCTACGGGAAAACGGGTAATAGGACAACGGATTGTAAGAATGCAGCTATAGTCTTTAGTATAAAGAAAATTCTAATAATTTTTGGACTTATAAATTCGAAAGTAACTCGTCACGCCTAAACGGCTGAACAGATCTTAATGAAATTCGGCATGGAGATAGATGATATGCCGGGGACGGACGTAGGCTACTTTCTATCTCGGAAAAGAGCGTGCGAAGCCACGAGCAGCAGCTAGTAAAGTAAAAATTTAATTGTTTTGTAAAAACTTCTTTATATTCTATAATATTTACACTGTTTATTTTTATAGTTTGCGGAACGAATACAATTTTTATGGGACCATCTTGTGATCTTTGTATATCCAATAGAAAAAGAATTTCTCAACAATTGACGGAATAATCGACGTACAGAAATACAGCCAAACATAGAACCTCCTCCTTTTTTTAAGTCGGTTAAAATCCTGTTGCTCACTTACAGCAAACAAAACTAAATTCAGTTTAGGTAATCGAGTTCAAAGGTCCAATAGGGTTTTTAACGCACGCTATTATTTATCCCCAAAGATTTGAGGATTTGGTAACAAGTTATGAAAAAAATAAAATAAAACTTATTTGCAACATAGGGGCAAAGACCTTGATTTTACCTTCCTCAATAGCCTGAAACACAGTCAGCGTTCAAACGAGTTTTTATAACTAGAGGTAGGTACCTAAAAACTTCTTATTTTTAACCTTTTTGGTGGTTCGATGTGAAACCCTTTCCGGGTCAAAACAGGCATACGACCTCTTCAAAACAAAAACGCCGGTCGCGTTTTTAAGTCCGATTTATTTTATCGATGAACGAATAAAATTTGAACTAAATGAATGTACTTATGTAAAAATATTATATGCAAAGTGTTATTGCTAAGATAATTTTGCTATGCTCTGCCATGTTTGTAGGATTCTAGATCGTACCATATCAAATATTGCGCAACGCACGTGCCACGCAAACAAACAAAAGTTACGCTTTTTATTATTATGCAAACCATCATGAAAACTAACAAATAAATTACACTTTTGAGGCCTCCTTAAGATAGGCAATATCTCAATAATTTGGATCAAACTATTTCATCATGATCATCAGTTTTCAGCCTAAGTCCAGGAGTGGAGTAAATAACCTCATGGACATCCGTCTGGGCATAAACCTTCTCATTAACACCCTAACTCAATTCTTCCTGTTCGATCCAGATCCACCACATGTATTATACAATATATAATATAGCTAGCTTCTGCCCGCGGCTTCGCACGCGTTATTTCTACAAAAGGTAATTTCTATCACATGGGAACTGATTTATGGGATAAAAACTGTGTTTGATTTGAGGCATAGAGCTGCACCGGTGTAAAATTTCAGCTCAATCTGTTCAGTAGTTTTGGCGTGAAGACGTAACAAACATCCATCCATCTATAGGTACATCCATCCATCCAATCTTTCGCATTTATAATTTTAGTGTGATATACCAGATGAAAACTTAAAGATACTTAAAGATTCCGTACATATACATACCAATATACGGAATGGATGCAATGAACCCTCGAGCTGAGTCGCTCATATCAAGGTCACAGACAGCAGCTGGCAGCACAAAGGAGTAGCCAACAGGCTCCACGATGGCGGCGATCAGGAACAGAGCCAGGACTAGGCAGTAGAGAATGTTGTATCGACCGATCCCTGCAAGGAAATGCAAAAATAATAATAAATAATGCCGGATAATCAATACAGCATCATTAAGGCCTAAGCTAAGCAGAGCTTGTGTTATGGGTACGATAAAACTGAACTTTTAATATACATAGATTCTCTGGGTGTTGTCAAACACAAAATATTGTCAAAAAGCTCACAAAACATACATAAACAAAAAACCAATACGAAAATATTTTATACGAGGGCTAAGAATTTAGATGATTTTACCTTACGATCGATTTAAAAACTTTTATCAACAAGAAAAATTATGAGATTGACTATTTTTGATAACTGTGAACGTCTCTACATCTGTTATGAGATGTTTATTTCACATAAAAAGAGTTATTCTAAAATGAGATGTCAATGTTTATAAAATAATAAAATAATGTTTCTGATCAGGATGCAAGTTATGTAAGGTCCAATTTCGCCGTTGCAATTGAACGAATATAATATTAACTCAGTTTAGCTTATTTTACCGACAAAAACTTAATCGGGGCCAAGCTGAACTTAGTTTAATTTCCGAACGCCTGATTTTCAGCTCTACGCATAGCTAAACCAAGTTCGAGAGCTATATAGGTAGAGTCTGGCTATCGAATGTTGAGGCTGGAAATATTTGCAAACTTTTTCCAGTATCAACGCTCAGTAGGCAGGCTCCATGTAAGTTGAATGTGGCTTCGCTTTCGTAAATGCGATTAAAATGTAGGAAGCTGGTGAAATTGGTTAAAATTTGTAAGTAGGGTACCTATAATAGTGGCAGATCTCCAAACTTCAATGAAGTATATAGGATTACAAGTTATTCACTTGACTGACACTGCTTGAACTGCAGGTTCTGCCCATCATGAATCAGATGCCAGGTCTTAATTCCTAAAATTGATTTGTCATTGTGATTCTTGTAGCTGACATTGCCTATATTTTCCGACTCCTATGTTTCTAGCAATAAATAGATTATGTAGAGATAAACCATTCTAAAAATGCATCCGAGTGTAGGTAGGTATCTATGACGTTTCGTGGAGTGGGCGTGCATTCATTACGGATGTAAGCGGGTTAACTACGAACCTTATTTGTGTTGGAAGAACACCAACGTGTCATCCCTCACATTCGTAATTAATTCGTCAAACTACGATAGTTATAATAGTAAAAGGGGCGTGCATTTTTAGAATGGTTTATCTCTACCTACCTATCATAATAATCTTTAGATCAATTGCTGCGCCCTTACAGGGTACATGTACCTTACTTACCTTAAGCTAATTCATGTATTTTATGTATGTTAGTCTTAAGGTACACATTACTAAGGACCGGAGAATAAGTTAAATAAGATCTGTTACTTTTCTATAGTCTGGAATAAATGAATTATTATTATTATTAATTACCTACCACCTAAGCTAAAACTTTGTAGAAATGTATATGTATGATATAAATAAATCTGACATCTGAAAATTTCATTCAAAATGTAAGAACATGTTTGTCCGGAACCCAAAGTATTACTCAAGACCCAATATCCCACTGTTTATTCAAGGCAGAGCCGTTTATAAGTTAAGTTCAATTATAGCCTCTCTTATTAACCAACTGTCCAAATGCAACTTAACCAAGGAATTATAAATAATCGTACACGCTTTGGCTGGAATGCAGTATTCTGTGTAATGAGATTAATAAGGCTAATATAAACTTTATCTTAACGTGATTGTTGTGAAATTTCTACGTTAGTTTATCATCCAAGCATAAGCCGAGATTTTATCCTTGTCGCTTTGTATAATGATATCTGCATTATATAATGGAGTAAAATTTGGAATAGATTTGTTTATACTGCAGCAAAAATCATGTGCAATTTTTTTATACTGATTGTCAAAATACTAAATGTTAACCATTCATTTCAAATATTAAGTTTCCTGTGTCTTTTGCGTCAGTCATTATACTCTCAATAGATATATCAAAATAAAATACACAACACATGCATCAGCAGCGTAGAGGGTTAGTTGACCTGGTAATCCTATTTTATTAACATTATTTAAGTAGCCAAAAAAAAAACGGTTTGATAATTGACCCCTGTAGTATCCCATATGTCACTTATTGTGGCCTACTTTAAAAATTATTTTCCAGATATGATTTAAATGCCATTCCTGTAACTCCTACATTATTTAATTTTCTAATAGCTCCTTGTGACATATCGTATCAAATGCCTTTTTAAGTCGATCAATATCATCAATCAATATCAATCCAATGCTTTTTTAAATTTATGTTTGATTTTATCTTAGTGATTAAGTCTATTGTAGCAGAAAAGGTGCTTGACTTTGACTTCTTTATCAATGTAGAGGTTATTTATGTAGGACAAAGAGATTTGAGTCATTCAGTGTAAAAAGAGGCAAGGTGATAGATGGCAGTGACCCTGCTGCCCATTTCTTAACAGGTTATCGCTTAAGGTGCTTTAATTTCCTTACAAATAGCCCTTGTGAATCGAAGTCGAACTACCTTAAGGACCACCACCACCGCCGAGTGTAGGAAGGGTAGGAAGGTATCGACGGCGATAATTCTGCCACTTTAGTTGGTCAACCGTCAACTCTATGAGCATGTGGCCAGAATCTAAATTGATTCTCCGTGCAATACTTCTCATGTAAAGTGTACACGAGTAGTGACTGGTGTTGATATGGATCAGTTGAGCTATCTGTAGACTGTTTGCAACCGTCAGCAGTTAGCTCAATTGTTTCAATTGTACAATACAATACAAATACACTTTATTGCACACCAAGAAAATACAAAAATAAAAATATAGGAAAAGAGAGATACAGAGTTGTACAATGGGCGGCCTTATCGCTAAGAGCGATCTCTTCCAGACAACCTTGGGATGGACACGAAGCAGTTGTGCTTGTAAAGACGGTGGCGTATTACTTAAATATACAATACATACATAATTATACATAATATAAAATATACTTATATTAATATACTATAATAATATAACTATAATAATTGTAAATACTAGTATAATTTTCTTTGTGAATAAAGATAAGTAAAAAAAAAACATGAGTAGTATTGCACGGAGAAACTGCTTAAGCTTGTTACCCTGTCAAAAGTCGCTTGTTTCATTCAGATTGGTATGCATGATAAACTCCAAATCAAGTTTATTAGTTTACATTTTGATTGTAAACCCAGAAATAAGACAAGTTTTTGTCCAAAGTAAAAGGAGAATAGCGGTTCTAAATATAGCGCACCTTTCAATAAAACTGACAATAATATTCACCGAATTTCTGATTTTACTTTATGTGTTATGTTATCCTCGAACTGGGCTCTTACTTTGCAAAATTATTGTGATATATTCGGAACAAAACAATACTTACCTACTAACGATGTATTATAAAAGTAGGTATATCTACATTATATACTACTTTCTATATATACAGGGTGTGATAAAAAGTTACAAATTTTCAGGAGGGTTCAGACTCAGTCACAGAACCAAGGAAGAATATGCACTGCATAAGTCATTGCCTGGTCTAGTGATCATTATGTTTATATTTATTTTTCAAAAACCAAATTCGAAATTATTTTAAATATTTTTTCCATGTTCTGTGAACGAAGCAGAACCCCTCTGAAAAATTCGGTCCTTACTTTCATACACCCTGTATAGTAGGTACGTACTTAAGGGCCAAACCAGGCCCATGATAAGTACGCAGTTTACTCAGTACCTAACCCCTGAATGAAGCTAAAAACTTGTTTTTGTTTACACGTATTTGTCTTGGAATTAATTCAGTACCTACTTGATGCTACAGGTTAGAAAGCTACCGAGTTATCAAATTATAATATTATCTTCAACTTCAACTTCTTTTTTTAATTAATATTATCTTACTACGGTTTACTTTCCTGACCTTGACTTATAACAGCGACTGTCAATTCATTATTTGTTCATGCAATGCATTTATGTACTCGTATATCTCAATCATCATTTTGCGGAGTACAGTACCTACTTTTTATTCTGGGACACAAATAAATGAATGGCGTACAATTGAAATAAAATAAACAAAATCCATATTTAATTATCCCGAACTCTTTGAATAATAAGAGCAATGAAAGTAAACTCGGATAAGAAAAAAAAAACTTATCAACATCAAACATTTCCTGAAATACATTACACGAATAAGTACCCATATAAATACAAAAGACAATAAATTCGTTTAAAGGTTAAGGGCCAAAATGCAAGGTTTTCAAATAATTCACAGAGGCAACTTGAAAAACGGTAAATTGAAAGAGGATTTCCATGACTACCTATCACATTTAAATGCAAGCCCGTCTTTTTCAACTGACGCGATAATGTGACCCAAATTAAAATGCATAGGTACAGAGAGCTGCAACGTAAGGGTAACCTATCGTTGCAGCTCTCTGTACCCTGTTAAGTTTTAAGACAAATCATCATCATCATCATCAGCCTATATTAGTCCACTGCTGTACATAGGCCTCCTCTAATGAGCGCCATAGCGCCTTGTCTTCAGCTTGCCGCATCTAGCATCTGCCTGCAGTCTTTCGCAGATCGTCATCCCACCTGGCCGGAGGGCGTCCTACACTACGTTTGCCGAGTCGTGGTCTCCACTCAAGAACTCGTTTACCCCAGCGGTTGTCGGTTCTTCGCGAGATATGGCCGGCCCACTGCCACTTCAGCTTGCTAATTCTTTGAGCTATGTCCATAACTTTGGTTCTCTGTCGGATGTATTCGTTACGAATTCTATCCTTCAAAGAGACTCCGAGCATAGCTCTTTCCATAGCTCGGCAAATAAATCCTTATAATACAGAGCTATTTTAAAACAATAAACTTTCAAAACTATACGATAGAAAGCTGTTCTTTATAAAAATAACGAATTTAATAAAACAAAACCGTATGGAATAGTGCCGTACGGAGTTTTGAAACCTATCTATATGCATTAGAGGTGAGTAGCTCATGAGTGAGAGATACAAAAGATATAGATCAGTTCAACTGAGCGAATCTATCTCTAGCTCACCTTGGTTTCAACTATATCTTTAGCTCATTTGGAATAAGATTCATTTTCGAACCATTGAAGTGTTGAGCTAAATGAAAAGTGAGCGATAGCGAAGACGACCGAGCAAGGCGAGCGATTCATTCCGAAATATCCCGAATGATTTGATAGAGTGAAATGCACGATGTCAAATACTTACAACGTGAAAAAGAGAGAACGATAGCAAAATCCGGTTCAGGCTTTTAGTTATGCAAATACGTTTGACTGCAAATTCAATTATAATTGTTTTTAAAGTTATCGTTATCAGTTCGAATCTTTGTTTGTTTACTTTTGGTTGTTGTTTTGGTTTCGTTGAGCACCTACGTACTTTTTCGGAATTTTGGAAACTTTTTTGGAAACTTGTATGTCCTAAGCCTGTGAAGTCTGAAGGAAAATCGTTGACTCTATGTTAATTATTAATCACAAAGCCTTTAAACTGTGAACGATAGGTTTATTCCTTTTTTCATGTGTCACTCTCTCTAGCGCTAGCTCAGTTGAACGGATACCTAATTATCTTTTATCTTTCTTTCACTCATGAGCTACCCAGCTCTAAGACTACATCATTGATCCACTGAGCTAAATGAGCTAATGAGCTAAATGAGTGATATATATCAGTAGATCAAAGAGATATGTATCACTCTTTTCATTAGAGTGATATGATATGCGCATCCCTGATATGCATTGATGATGATGCATTTTCAGTCGATGTCTTGATCGAATAGATTCATAAGTAGGTCCTAAATCGCAGATCTGAATGTGTGGTATAAGTCCACGAATAATACGAACCTCAAAGTACCTGCATAAGGGTTTGACGATTTTGACCCTAACATCGGTCACCATTTGTTTTTTTTTTTCAAACCGGCGCGCACGTTAAAAGTTATATATTTGGATGCAGGACACTAAACCCAATAAAAGATGACCACATAATGATGACAAATTAATGTTCTAAAGCGTCAGGTTTCCGGGATATTCCCAGATCAAAATAAGTACATTTTTCCTCATGTGTGAATATCTCAGAAACATTGACGCTTTAGGACATATGTAATATCACATATTTTATTTGTAAATATATGTAAATATAATGTTAATACGTATTTTGATTTTTGCATGTAGGATGGCATTTACATCGGTCACCATTTTGTTTTTTTTTTTAAATCGCGGTGTACGACAGTAAAAGTTAAATATTTGAATAGAAGATACTAAAACAAATAGAAAATGTTCTATAACATAATGTCTAACATTTGAAGAATATATATATATATATACCTACTACTTATTTTCATCTGTGAATATCTCAGAAACCTGACGCCTTAGAACATTATTTTACAAAATATTTTTTATTAGTTTTAGTATCCTCTATCCTAAATTCCTAATATATGTTTTATTGTTCACGGCGAAAACAAGAAAAACAAATGCCTCCCTCTATACAAAAGTCTTCAAACCCCTTTGTACCACAATGATTTTGAACTACTTCAGGCATCATGATAGTGAAGTAAGGAAACATCGCATGTTTCACTCACGGCCGCGATGCTGACCTAGGACGATCAATTGGACCACTTTATTGAGATGAACTTGGTTACCTACCTAAAACATATTTAGTACAGATGCTTCAGAAGTTGAAACCTATCTCAGTACGAAGCGTATTTCAATCGTTATTTGCATTGGTTATTTGTACATAAAACAATTATGCATAGGTAATCTTTATAGATTATGCATTATTACAGGTACCTACCATCAGCCTTTTATGATCATGAAAAAATTTACGAGCAATTTTAAATCATGTCATTTCGTATCATAATTGTGCACAACCTGCCTGGATTTTTTATTGTTTATATTTTTATATTTACATTTATTTAATTATTTCGGAAAAGCATCACCTAAAACGAATCTATATAGCATAAAATAACAACAGAGAGCTAATAATAAGCATTCACTATTTAATATATTTTTCATTACTCATTGATTAAGGTGTTTCATGCCCAATAAATGGTCACTTACCCGCAACTGCAAGGGCCTGATCTAAATCCACTCCAAACTTATCTTCATCCACGGCTACAGTTGCCACTTTGCCTTCCATGTTCAGGTCTTCTTTGAACACATTTACAGAACAAGAACCAAGGGTTTCGTCTCAAAATATCAAACTTCAAAACTGGTTGCAGAACTTGATACAATAGGTGTTAACGCATCAGAGGCGGAAGGTATATTGCGGGTGCAGAATAATAACAGACTATCAGTAGGTATGTAAAGTATCTTTAACTAATTGGGTGGTATATGACGGTGACTTCATATTAATATTATCTTGCGGATTGTTTTTTTTTTATGCGGCAGCATGTTTTTCGTTGCCAACGTTACTCGCACAACTACTGTAATAGTTCGCCTTGGAGAGCTGCAAGAAAGGAACAACGGTAACTTTATTGATTAACTAGTTTAATTGGAATTGGTTCGATTATGCGATCGGTCAATTGTGTGATAATTTAGTCTGCAAGCGATGGGAATTAACGCAACCTTTTTCGTAGAAGACACTTTTTGTTCAAATGTAGGACAGGAGATGATTGCTCGGGGCACGCTTTGAAGTCTTTGCCAGTTATGCTAACTTACACCCTGCTACAGATGAATATACATTTCATCATCATCATCTTCCAAAGCCGTTTTTTCCCAATGCCCGGTCTAGGCCACCCGAAGTTTGTCATTCATCACTGTCCTGTGTTAGTCACATCCAATCACGGCTAGCGACGCTTACTCTACCGTGTAATTTTGCATTTATATCTTAACTAGCTTCTGCCCGCGGCTTCGCACGCGTTGTTTCTATAAACGTTTAAAGGTGATTTTTATCCCATGGGAACTGATTTATAGGATAAACAGTATCCTATGTTTGATTCCAGAATTAGAAATACCTGTATGCAAATTTCAGCCCGATCCGTTCAGTATTTTTGGCGTGAAGAGATAACAAACATCCATCCATCTATCCATCCTAACTTTCACATTTATAATATTAGTGTGATGTGATTCGTATGTAATATAACTAACCTTATCCATCTAGGTAGGTTCCTATAACTCCAGACCTACCCTCCCCTTAGCGATCACCGTTTAGTGTGAACTGTTTACAGAATGGTCTGATTTCAGAATATGATCAACAATACAGAACTCGTTCATAAAATGCTCACCTACGTGAGATTATGATTATTGTACATGTACGGTACGCCCCTCACTTGTTTGCCAAACTTTTTAATATCTACTGATAAATTGTATTTACTTTGTCTTTTTCTTAAATTATTCGAAACCGTATTAATCTAATCTTCGAAGGTGTGCTGTGCATAAATAATTTAGCGCCGTACTTATCTAGCATGATTGTAAACAAATTTTGCAGGCGACAGCGAAACTATACAAACCGATAGAGCCAATAAAGTGCTCGTACTTTGGACGAGCCCTTTCATAAAGCACTAGTAGGTTCACGTCATTTTTGTACAGTCTGTTTTACAAAGTCAAACCTACTGTGCTGATTTAAAGTAAATATTATCACAAAAACCTGGGGCTCTATTCTGCTAGTCGCTTCACCATGACAATTGTATCGTCACAGAAAGACACATTTTGGTCACCTTAAGGAAAAACCTAATTCTTTGGGCTATGTATAGCTCTTTCCATAGCTCGCTGAGCGACTTTGAACTGGTGAACCAGCCCTACCGTGAGAGTCAACGTCTCAGCTCCGTATTATAATGTATAAAAGAATTAGCTAGCTGAAGTGGCAGTGGGCCGGCATATCTCACGATGAACCGACAACCGCTGGGGTAAACGTGCTCTTGAGTGGAGACCGCGTCTGGGCAAACGTAGTGTAGGACGCCCTCCTGCCAGGTGGGATGACGATCTGCGAAAGACTGCAGGCAGATGCTGGATGCGGCAAGCTGAAGACAGGCCGCTGTGGTGCTCATTAGGGGAGGCCTATGTCCAGCAGTGGACTAATATAGGTTGATGATGATGATGAAGGAAGAACCTTAGATAGATAGATAGAATAGATAGATAGAAAATTCTTTATTGCACACTTATAGATAGAAACAATACAACAAAACAGTTTTAAGTGACAAGTGGCGGTCTTATCGCTCAAGAGCGATCTCTACCAGACAACCGTGGATGGATAGGATCATTGGATAGTACTAGGGGATTAAGGTTAACGCCAGTCAGTTCCAACCTTAAGGTTGGAACTGACTGGCGTTACAGGGCGTAATGAAACATGTTACACAGCGAGCGTTCGTGCAGTCAGTACGGGGAAAGAAGGCGCTACAACGAGCAACAAGACATAATAACATACGGCGTAACGTATCATGCTCGCTGCGAATGGTACTGTACGCTCCATAACACGGTCAGTATCCTATCTTTAGGTGAAAGAATCTACAAATGGAGGAACGCACTTTAAAAGTGTCCTTGAAACTATTCTGTCCATCTCTGCGCGAAAAGAGTAGCACGCACTATGTAGAGTTTTTGTCATCTAAAGATTGCACGTGACGATTCTGTGACGATACCATGCGTCATGAAGCGATTGGTTAGCAGGATTGGGCCCCTGAATTCATTAAAATTAGTAACGCCAGTCGGAAACCGCTGTATATTCTTTTGTCATCATGTTCATGCAAATGACCATTTTGTTAATAAAGAAAAATCATTTTTATGAATTGATCTTTACTGGTTATTATTGACGGCGACTGGTTATTGTCGGTTAGTATAAACTTTAAATATACTAAGTCATGTGAATGTCGTTTTTTCATGTTACATTCAACCCATAACTTTGTCAACCCGTTGCATTACTTAAATTAACGCCTCTTCATACTTCTGTCTTCTTAATCTTAGACTTCAAAAACGATCGTGATACGAAAATGAAATGATAAAAACTGTTTCGAACTTCTGCGATTTGCTCCGATAAATATATAAAAAAGTCGTAAAATATATAAAAAAAATTGTGTATATCACTGTTTTTTATCTTTATTTTTTTATATACTTATGTACCTAGGTATACTTAAATAATTAAGTCGCACTATATTGTTAACCTTACACAACATAATATCGTAACGCCTACCATCAAGGGGAGAGCAAGAGTTCCTACCGTAACACAGTACTCGTATTAACCAATACTTAAGGAAGTCACTCGACCACGGGTATCAACACCTCGAGAGAACCATGTTACAAAATGCAAATCTTTCATAACTTACTACAATTGTAACCCTTAACTTTAAATTGTGCCATTTTACTTTGAAATATTTTTTACTTTTACCATACCACCAATATTTTCTTTGGTTATGTAACACCTTTGTTTACTAAAAAATATCTCAAATACTATAGACCCGAGTATATGTATGTACTACGTCAAATAGAAAACTTACCAATTATCGCCTAATGCACCCGCATTTTTTAAATAGCGGTGGTACAATCTTCGACGGTCTCGGCCTTTTCTCGAACATATTACGACCCTTCAGTACCACTTGTTGGTTTGCGAACACCTCCATATTACTTTTCAGCTCTGAAATTGATTTCCTTAGCGGTAGGAGCTCTTCTTCATACACTGCTAGTAGAGTTTTCCGTATATCGTCGGCGATGACAAGGTTACGGTTGACAGGGCTGATTTGGAACTCGGTCCCTAGAGCTAGCCTAGAGCTAGCCTTTTCCGTCGTTCCTACAGAACATCAACGAGCTTAAAGTAAGTAGATCGTCTTCTATACATACTAACAGTTATTGGAAATTCCCTATCTGGCTAAACTTATGAAATCAAAGCGTAGCGGATTCGCAACCAATGTGCTGTTGTTGTTGACAAAGAACCAATAAATTGCAAAAACATCTCCGCCCAATAATAACTGTTTATAGGAGACGATCCACTAAAAATAATCTTTGAAACGGAACCATGGCATAAGACATCAGGTGAATGTTGTGTACGTCAGTGATTTTGTATTTTTTATACACACCTAACAGACGACCAAGTTTTTTTTCTGTTGTCTGATCAAAAAAAAATCTATTAGGTACCGTTTTAGAGGCATACAAATTGTGTAACTCGCCTGTGTCCAGTCGCCCGACCGCTCCAATGATATGTGTTTTTGGTTTGTTGCTTTTGATTTCAACAACTAAATCGTTTTCAGAACTGATTGGAACCAATATCTCGTTGCCGATTTCTAAATCACATTTTACGACTTTTACAATGTCGTTTGGGTATCGCTGTGGTTCTGTGTTAGAATCAAAACTTTTGACAATAACCTTATCGTTGTCGTTATAACTTTGTATACCGAGATTGATTTTAAAAGATTTGGGAATATCGGTTTCAGGCGATTGAGTTCCGCTTATACTACGATAAGGAAATTTGTTTTCAAAACCAGCGTTTGCTACATATAATTTTCCATTCTCTGCTGTTGTTTGAATATCTTTTTTCTGATCTCGGCCTGTTGGTGACAAGTAAGAATCCGATTTCGGATAATTTTCTTTGCTTTCTAAAACTACATCTGAATCATTTTTCAAAAAATTACCTTTTGAGTTTTCTAAGTAATCTGACTCTGTAGGTAAAACCACCGTGTCTTCGTAGTTTTTCTGTGTATCAATGACATCAATGAATTTTATATGTTTTTCATCAGGTGTAATAGAGTCTCTCACTTGATCCGTTGGCGTTTCTTCATCAGATTTTTGTTGTACATTAGAGATGCGCTCTAAGTTTTCGTCGTACTTTTGTAAACCCTCATCATTATCTTTTTCGTGAACGGGTACTTCTATCATATCCTCGCCTACAGTTGTCTCTACACCATATTGTTGTACATTGATCATTTCAATGGGATCTCCTGATAAATTGTTCACATGTTTAGACATAATGTCAGTATCACCTCCGTCCGATTGCATTATTTCTAAAATGTTCGTCTCTTTTCTGGGATACGAAGCATCTTCAATGCTATTTGAATCATATAGTCCAATATCCTCCTTATTTTCTTTTCCAGAAAAACTTATATTTTCATCATAATTGTCAAATGTTAAATCATTTAGAACATTTATATCGTTATCATTATTTTTAGGATCGAATATGTTAGAGGTTTCGTCAATCGTTTCATTGACTTTGTCTAGTACGTCGATATCTTCTTCGTGCATGTTTTTGTTTATATGCAATATTGCAGGTACTGATTTTAATGAATCTGCGTCATTTTTCCATATTTGCTGTAAATCATCCACTTCAAGCTCCAAAGGAGTGTCTCTTGTAATTGGTGTAGGTATACCAAGATCGTCATTTTCCGTTGTTGTAATGTATTTATCGGGATCATTAAGATCATATGCAGACAATTGATGGCCAGAACCAAGAGTATCTATACTCTTCTCATCTGGCTTTTTGTCTTCATTTATTTTGCGTGTTTTTTCTGCATCTTCGCCAAGCGATGTGAAACCAGGCTCATTTGTCGGTGTTTCGGGCATTGAAATATCCTCTTTTTTGCTTATATCATTATCAAGAGCCAATAATTCTTCAAGTTGCGAATTATTCTCTGGTTTAATGGCTTTCTTATACTCATTATTGTTATCGATACCCAATTCAGACTTATCGACAGGGCTGATTTGTTCAGTAGAATTTTTTTTGGTTGATATTTTAATACTTTCTTCCGGCCCTACAATTTCTGTTTGAATTACATTATCTGAATTTTGAATTATTAATTGACTATCAGCCTCTTTTGGATTTTTCACTGTCGCAGATGCGTCTATGAAATCTAGATCATTTTCGAAATATTTTGTTTTTGTCGTTTCTGTGACATTTTTCTGTGAAATATCAAATTGATTTGGCTCTATGTGTTCAACGCCATCATCGTTAATTTGTCGATCAGTATTTTTTTCTGTTTCTACATCATCGGGGAATTCTTTCCTGTTAGTCGCTTCAATATTACCCTCATCAACCTTTTGTTCAGCACACAATTTCATTATTTCGAAGCCAGGGTCTGAGTTATTGTCACAGGAAGTTACCAATACTTCTGTATCTTTAGTCTCTTCTTTGGGTCCGAGTTTTTGCAGTGGAATAATCACAGGAATAACCATTTGTTTTTCTGTATCTGTTTTTGGAGCACTATTTGAATCAGTTTTACGGGAGATATCTGTACGTGGATCTGTAGATGGCTCTCTAATATCTGTAGTTGAATCTTTTGATCGTGGTTGTTTTTCGGTACCATCAATTCCCAAACCTTGAGGTTGTTCATAATCCTCTATTGGTTTTCCTTCTTTACCTGTATTTTTTTCTGCATTATTTTCTTCTTCAGTTTTTATTTTTTTCGGGGCACCTGGAACGATACCTGGAACGAAAAAGGGCCCCGAATGCTCGTTAAATGAGTTTTTGGAAGGATCAATATAGACATCACTAGGACGAAGTTTGTTTTCTTGTATTCGAAATTCACTAGAATTTACCGTGTGAGGGTAAGTCATGACAGAGTTGGAATATGTTGCAGATGTACGTAAAGAGCCTGTTTGGTACAAGTCTATAACAGATTCAGCTTTAGCGTCTTTTTCTTTTTTCACCCCGTCATTTTTATCCAAAGCCTCTTCGTTGCTTTTTCTTCTTTTCCAACTTAAAATTTTGTTGCTAAAAATGGAACTAGATCTTGGTTTATTTTCAGCAGATTGCATGGGAGCGTTCATCACAACTTTGTCATCAATCGCATGTTCTTCTTCATTGGCAGGGGAGTATGGTTCTCTATCCTCGCCAAACGGTGGATCTAAGCAGCCACCTGCAAAACGATATAAGTCAAGTAACAATAGATCTCATGTTTATTTTCAACCATTTCCGTTCTGACCTGGTTTACACTTTCCGAAGAAATCTCTAGTCCTTTCATCTCTGTTCTTTTTAAGGGTCGTTCTTTTTAGAGCTCCATCTGATTGAGTGAGGCTTTGTTCATTAATTTCTCCGTCGTCTTCATCGCTTTGACCTCCAAAGCATGCTATAAACAATAATTGCACATGAAATATTATTAGCAACGACAACATAATACATTAATTTTATTGCTTTGAAAAATAAAAAACAGACTTCGAATCCTTTAGTTATATACAGTTTTTTTAGTTTTGCAGCAAACAAGATCCGTCAAGTGCGAGTGTAACTCGCTCGCCGAGGGTTTCGAACATTTGTCAATTACTATTTATGTACTACAATACAAATATGTAGTAAAGGAAACGGTTAGAAACTTCGCTATTTAATAAATACCTAAAAATAGTAGGTACCAAACTACATTTTAGATGGATCGCTCTGCATACTCCACATATAAAGATATAAGGTCAATTTTTAAACTTGGGGACGCTTCCGACTGGTATTGATATGGATCAGTTGAGCTACCTGTTTGCAACAGTCTGCAGTTAACTCAATTGTTTCAATTACATACTAGTATAATTTTCTTTGTGAATAAAGGCTTATTTAAAAAAAAAACAAAAAGTATGTAACCTACAGAGATTTCAAAAACTCTTCTGAAATGTACCAACAAACTGATACCTCTCATTTGATATAACCTCCCCTAATAAACTATTACACCCCTTGTTGATCATTTTTAAATTCTACTTAAAGACTTCTCTATATTTTTCAGATGGATCGCTCAGCAATCTTCGGAGATAGGGAGATTGGGGGGGGATTTCTTTCGACTTTCCTAAAAATATTTAGAAAAGTATGAAACCTACACAGAAAGTTCAAAAACTATTTTGAAATGTCAAAACGAATGCCTTTCATTTGATACGACATGACGAAGATACCTACAGGGTATCTTTTAAAATTTCAACATCACAATTTGTATGGAAAATCTTCTTTTTAATTTTTTCTGTAAATCTGTATAGGCGCACGAAATGTATTATTATTTTAAAATTTAAGTTGATAGCTGTGTTAGTTACTGAGATATTAAAGAGGGAAAAAAGGACAGACTACCTGACTAAAAAGATACTTACAGCCGAACCTCCGCCTTTTTTGAAAGTTGGTTAAAAATGAACAAAGCTGCACTTACCTGGTTTGAAAATTCCAAGAATATTTTTTCGTGTTTTCTTTTTGGGTTTTCCAAAGTCAGCTTCCATAATCATATTAAATGACATAATTGTTTGATCGCTGCTGACCAGTCGGATTATCTCAGGGGAGCTGTGAGGGTGGCTAGTGCTGGGAGGTAATGTGATGACGCCATGATGAAGCCCAGCCTCCTCTTTCTTCCTAACCCTTATTTTCACATTCAATGGTGCTGATTTCGATGTGGTGGTCACTTGGACAATATTATCTTGAGGGACTGCTTGCACTTCAAACGATAGACTTTGAACAAGTTTATCCAAAGCAGTGACATTATCCATAACCCTGAAATTCTACAAACTCTACCATGTAATTCTATCTGAAAGTAAGCTTTCTCTACAAACATCGACCAACATTTAATTATCTACAAAACAGCTTTTTTTGAACCTAAATACAAAACAGGGCGTAAGGGTGAACAGTCTTATCCTTGAGACCAGAGGTTTAAGCTCAGTACTCACATACGGTATTACTCGATAGTTTTACTCGAAGTCGAGTAAAAATCAACGTGTGGACCGCAAAACTCACAGGGTGCGAGCCTTCGAGCTGTGAGTTTTGCGGTCCACACGTTGATTTTTACTCGACTTCGAGTAAAACTATCGAGTAATACCGTATGTGAGTACTGAGCTTAAGTGTCATAAGTGGAGTGGGAATCAATGAAAAAAATTTTTTAAATATTTTTGAGAAAAAAATCTTTTGATACTTTTTTTATACATAAAAACATCCAGAACACCCTGAACAAATATCTGCTGATCGTACAAACATTTGCCCGAGGCGGGAATCGAACCCGCAACCTCCTGCGTCGCAGGCGGCTCTTCGCCCGCTGCGCCACTGAGGTCGTCAGTGACAAATGGTGCGGCTTTATGCCATGGCTGGTGACGACTTGAGCTTGGCGTACGATGTATGCATAGCTGTTCCCAGGGCAACGTGTGCCAAGCCGAGAAACTATACTAGCGGCTACACAAAGGATAAGTACCTGTGGTCAGTTTACCGTGCCTAGTCATGCTCAAGGTCGTGGCAACCAACAGTTAGCGGTCAACATTCAAGAAGAAATCTTGAATATCTTCGCGGAAAATCCAGAGGAGAGTGCTAGAAGGGGCAGCTCGTCTCTTCAATGTTTCACACTGGACAGTTTGGAAATCCTCCACATCGGTGGCCAACACCTTTATCGTTTCCAGATTCAAGAACTGGAAAACCGCGACTAGCTACCTACCCATTTTGAAAATATTTTACGTGTGATGTAGGTAAGTGAACCAAAATGTAGGTACATAAAACTGTAAATTTTAATTGAATTGTACGTAAAACTTGATTCATAAAGTTTTTAGATACACCAAAAATACCAACTTTAGATACTTGTCTTAAAACCATTTTTCTTGAATAACATATGTTAGAGTAGCTTTTTTGCCTGTCCTAAGCCAGGAAAAGTATGAAGGAAAGTTCCATCACAAGTTATGTAGGTACCTACGATTAGAGTGGTTTCGATACCTACTACGCCGCCGGCGCGCGGCGACAGGGGCGGGCGGCGTGCTAGGGTAACCATGAAATCACGTACAATACCGAAGATATGAATCATGAAAATCGATCAAAACTAACTGACTATTATTTTTAATAATTTGGTTTTGAACTCCACTCATGATACTTAACCTCTGGTTTCAAGGATAAGACTGTTCACAATTACACCCTGTATAGACAGCACCTATCAATTTATAAATACATATATCAAAACTAGAGATGGGTCGACTATGGTTTTGGGCGACCAGTCGGCCTAGCCGATCACTGTTTCATTAAAAAAAAACTAGCGACATCTAGCTACTTGTTAAAATAACTTCATTCTTAGCAGGTTTGGCTATAACCGTCCGGTATGGGGTATGGTAGGGACCATATTCAAAAGCAACGATTGTTCAGCGCGATGAAAATATTCAGTAAAACTACTAAGTACTACTTTACTACTACTTTTAATTCAGATATTTTCATAAGAAACCAACTAAAAAAACGGACTCTTTATAAGTTACCAAAGAAATAGTTGCCATGTCCAGAATATTTAGAACGTGTAAGACCGACTCCTAAATAAAAATTATGAACCTTATTATCTATACTAATATTATAAAGAGGAAAGATTTGATTGTTTGTTTGTTTGTTTGTTTGTATTGAATAGGCTCCGAAACTACTAGACCGATTTGACTTTCACCGTTAGGAAGCTTACTTTTCAGGGAGTGACATAGGCTATATTTTATACCGGAATTCCCACGGGAACGGGAACTACGCGGGTGAAACCGCGAGGCAATCGTCTAGTCATTTATATTTGTTTTATTTAATCTACACTGGAATAAGATGTGATTTTACGCGTGGGAGAGAATGACTATTCTCTTCATAAATTTAATTAAAGCCTGGCTCGTGTCGGTGTAGTCGCCTCCAATACTCTACCACGCAGAAAATCACGAAAAACCCACACTGAAATTAATAAAATAAGAGGCCGACTAGTCGCCGACTAGTCGATACCAAAAAAAAAATTATATTAGAAACAACAAAAACTATAATAGAGATAAATAACAAATTTGAATACATGGTGAATTTCATCCGTCAAACACAATAGAATAAACAACACGGTTTGAATCGGTCCGGTCTTTAGATATGATTTTTTTCTCTTCCGCTTTGTCCTTGGGGTTCGGAACTGTTGCATATACCATTAAGTTTCCATGTTTAGTTTTATTAAGCTGAGGCAAGTTTAGAGTAGAACATTTATGAATAATTTCATTCAATAACAATTTTAACGGCATTATTTCTAATTCCATTTTTTTAATAAAGTTTGCTACTCGTTCTTCCGGTAGCTCTCTTTGGCGAGCTCTGCAAAGGTTTTTATTGGAACGATCGTCCCATTCATACAGAGTTCTCAGATTAAACTGTTTTTTATTCCGCGTTGGAAGTCTGGTAGTAAAATCTTTCGGCACACATTCAAATATATGATTGACTACATAAGTTAATGGTTTAAGTGCAATTTCTGGGAACGGAAGCTTATTGGTGTCGATTGAGCAAATGGGTGTAAGGCTAAGTTTTTTGGGTTCGTCGCCTCTAGCACAGATATCAGTTATTGTTTCTACAGAGTGAGTTTTCTTGTTGACGTCTTCTGTGTTCGTTATCTTGTCTATGAAAGAATTAACGTTTTCTTCTTCCAGAATAGAATTATTATCTTCAGTAGCTAGAATTTAAATATACAAAATAAAAACAAATAGACTACAACGTAGTTAACAACATAGCTACCTCCTCAATCATGATACCTAACCATTATATCATCATCATTTCAGTCCATAACCTTCACTCCCTGCTGGGTATTCAGGCCTTCTTAAATTTTTGCCAATTTTGGCCCCCTTAAACACGTCAAAGTGGACTGTTAAAGGCTATTGACGTGATGCACAAAGGTTACCTACTTAATTCATTATTTGAATAGTAATTATGTGGGTATGACTTCGACGTTTTCGTTTAAATATAAAGAGATAAGATTAGATTACCATCACATTTCTTGTCACGCATATTAACTGACAGTATTTCATGTATAATTGGTTCTTCGGGAAACTTATTTGTATTATTCAGCATATTATTTTCTTTATTATGATCTGCAGTAGGTTCAGCAGGGCATTTATTTTGTATTATTTTGGTGCAGCTTCCTTTTTGAACGTCGGTCAAAGATTCGCCGAAGAAGGCTTTAGATGATATTTTGTGCAAGATAGTATCGCTTACGATTTTTGTAACGCCACAGCGACATGAGGCAAAAAAACTCATAGACGACGACGTCGGCGTCAAATCAACGCAAGAGTAGTAAGTCTTCTCGAGTTGAGCGTCCATAATACTGGCAGTTTTCAACGGTGTACCTCGTTTTCTAATTATTATTTTATAAGTCATGGGGATGGTATACTCTACCAACTCATTATCTTGTTTCCACGACATTTTGTCTAAATTCTGAACACACGTTACTTCTGGAACTATTTCGAGGCAGCATTTTGCTTTATCTACGACTGCATTAGTCAGTAAAGGTGTGAATTTTAAACGAAGGCTAGGGGTTTCCATTATAAGCGAAAAGTAAAGAAATAAATCTGAAAGAATGGAGAGATCTTAAGCAATTAAAAAAAATACAAAATAGATTTTCAGTAACGAATTGCTTTTGTAATGTAATGAATGACAAAGTGGTATCTACTGCTTCTATATAATTCGCTATTTGTACATTATTTTCCAAGTTTTATATGGTTGCTTTTCCACCAGATACGATTTAAGCACGGAGATTACGACTTATAGATGAGAGTGGAAGAAAAATACGCGTTGTGCCTTCTATTATACTATTTACTCGTATACTATGTACTATTTTTGGCGTTCCGTTTCAACGATCACATCATGCGCACCAGTGCGCTCAGATGAAAAAAAACGCACTCTCGTGCGAGCATAGCTCGTGCAGCGCCTGAGCGCTATAAGTGAGAAACGGAACGCAGCCCTAGTCTCTCTCTACCTAGGCAGTGGAATGACTTGTTTTAAATTAAGTTCGAAGCATCCCACGCGTTCTACGAAAAGCAAGAGAGGCACCGCAGGAGACGCGAGTAAAAAATGAAATTACCCAATACTCGTTTCAAATTATATTACTCACTTCGCTCCATTAAAACTACTTTTAGGTTTATTGGATGGAGGTCAACGATATTACTGCACAAATTCTGCATCGGGTAAAATTGGAGGTAAGAAAGCTTATGGCATTTTAACAACTTACCTAACCCAGAAGCACGTGTAGTGATAAAATACTGGTAGAGCCCATTTAACACATAATTTTGATGGAAAATAAACAATAAATTTAAAAATCTACCATTGAATTAAAATTTTATAAAATGTTTAGAATCTACCAAAAAATCAAAAAAACAGCCATCGTAGCCTTCCAAACTGGTTGTCAAACAGATTTACGTCTGGTTGACATTTTACAACATGACACAAACAAAATAATGCCATCTCTTTTCAGATGTAGGTTCGGGATGTAGGTCTAATCCATAGATGATGGCTTCTCAAGCCAGGCTTGTACTAGTATAACTCTATGGTCTAATCATATGGTATGGTTTTATTCCACAGATATAATACTATATAGTCTATATATATAAAAATGAAACCCGTTTTCCTTGGTCACGGCATCACGCGTGAACGGCTGGACCGATTTCGCTAAGAAAGAAAAAATTAAGAAAGTTGGAAACATAAATTTCCACGGGGGCGAAGCCGCGGGGCGCAGCTAGTACTATATAGTTACTAGTTTATGCCCGCGGCTTCGCACGCGTTGTTTCTATGGAAACGTTTAAAGGAGATTGCTATTCTATAGAATATTAAAAATTAATTAAAAAAACATTGTCCAGCGGACAAAATTGTGAATCTAAACCATTCCCAGATCCCCTTGAACACACACAAAAAATTTCATCAAAATCGGTCCAGTCGTTTGAGAGAAGTTCAGTGACATACACACTCACAGAAGAATTATATATATAAAGATAATCTTCTATCCTACTTCCTACTAATCCTTCCTACTAAACTAATACCACTATAAAGGGTTTTAGTAATTCGCTGACAGGGCAGAACCTGCAGTCTACATAGTGTAGACTGCAGGTTCTGCCCACCATCATGAACACGTCCGTGAAGACGCCAGGTCCTAAAATAGGTATCTATTCTATTATATATCCTTTTCTTAAAATTGATGGAAAGGGAATCATATTAGTATGTAGTCCTCTCCATTTAAAAATCGTTCATTGTAGCGGTTTTCTTTGAAACTAAACTTTAAAACCTACCACTAGGTACATCAATCACCTAACCTAACTTATACGCAGGAGGTTGCGGGTTCGATTCCCGCCTCGGGACAAATGTTTGTACGATCTGCAGATATTTGTTCAGGGAGTTCTGGATGTTTTCTATGTATAATAAAAAATATATATCTATGTAGTGTATTGTATTAAGTATATCAGTTATCTAGTACCCATAACACAAGCTCTGCTTAGCTTGGGGCTAGATAATGCTGTGTGAATTGTCCGGCATTATTTATATAATTATACACTAAAACCTTTTACTAATTTCACTACATCCCGTGTCAAACTTGCTTGTAACTACCTGTTTTTTTGGCCAAAAAATGTATCTTTATCTTTTTTTACCAAAACTTTTGCCAAAACGCACGGACATTGTGGGCGTTACTTTTATTTAGGCCGGACATGTGAGCGGAACGACTCCCTTAATTTATCAGTGGGTGTGTGTGTGTTCGGCTGTCTCCCAGCCAGGCTAATGCCACTTAAATCATCTTGCGTAGATGTAAGATAAGCCGATGGTGGTGAAGTGGATTTAAATAGGAGTGGGAGATCGGTATTTAGTAATTAATTAAGTTTTGGACATTATTTTGTATGCGAGGCCATTTACAAAAAAATTAAGAATTAAGACCTGGCGTGTTCACCAACATGTTCGTGATGATGGGCAGAACCTGCAGTCTACGTGTCAGTGAATTACCAATAATCCTATATACTTACTAATATTATAAACTAGCTTCTGCCCGCGGCTTCGCACGCGTTGTTTCTATGGAAACGTTTTATTTCTATCCCATGGGAACTGATTTATGGGATTAAAAGTCGCCTATGTTTGATTCCAGGGTAAGACTAACCTGTGTGCAATTTTAGCCCGATCCGTTCAGTAGTTTTGGGGTGAAGAGGTAACAAACATCCATCCATCTATACATCCATCCATCCAAACTTTCGCATTTATAATATTAGTGTGATAAGTAGTATTATAATATCTGTGGGGCTACCATGGAAGTTGAAATTACTTAGGTTCCGGCGATCCATGGTATAATAAACCTGCGTCGCTCTGCATGTATCCAGACTATGGACTCACGGCCGCACTGCGAATGCCTTAATCTTAAACCGACGCTTCACTTGGACCACTTACAAAGAGTGACGGAACCGTGGTCCCACTGCGATGTCCCACTGGTGGGACAAAGCTTTTTCGTGGTCCCACCAAACACACACTTGACCGTCCACATCCTCCCACCCCCGCGAAGCGGGGGGGTCAACATTAACTTACTCCTTACGAAGCCCGTCCAACCCCCGCGAAGGGGGGGGGCGCTTTCGTGGCGACTCTGTGACTGAAAGGGTGTGTATATGTATATATATAATTGCACCCAGAGCCATATGTTGAACGGTCAAGTGTGTGTTTGGTGGGACCACGAAAAAGTTTTGTCCCACCAGTGGGACATCGCAGTGGGACTACGGTTCCGGAGTGTTAAAAAGGTCTTGATGTAACCATTCATGATCATAATTAGTAGGTACCTAAGTATGTTACGATCAAACAGTTTTAATCGTTTTTTAGGGTTCCGAACCTCAAAAGGAGAAAAGGAAACCTTATAGGATCACTTTGTTTTCCGTCTGTTTGACTGTCTGTCTGTCCGTCTGTCAACCCCCTTTTCTGCGGAACGTGTGGAGGGAGGTATCGAGTTGAAATTAACATCAAATACTCGAGTCCGTAACATCTTGAAGGCTCAATAGCAATTGAACTTTTTATTGCCCTGAGCAATAAAATGTTAAAGTGATGATGATGATGATGATGTCTGAATATTTTGAAATTTCCAAGGGACACATGCACACAAAACCTATAGGATACTTCCCGTAACTGTACCTAGCGCATACTCTCGAGAACATTGTTAGGTATATAGGTACCTGTACCGTGGGCTGTAGGTCCATTCATTTCTTTTGTGTGTAAATTATTAAGGGAATCAATTAAATCAGTATTAACGTTGGATCGTGTTGATTATTAAAATAATACAATTTGACTTTCATCTTTTAATACACAAACCTTTTAATTTACAATTTCCTTTTTACAAATATCTATATTACGATATGCGAACCAGTATTTATTGCTCATAACTTGTTCTTATATTATTATTTACTTAGGTACCTAATTTCATTTTATAATACAATAAATTATAAGCTTAACTCATATTTCGATTTGATTACTTTACGAGGAAGGTTATTTAGTTAAATTGCTTCAAAAATGATCCTAACAGAAGTTTAATCTGCCTAAGAAACATTTTAAAAGCTTTTATGTTACGCTTTTACAAAATATCATTTGATTTAGAATTTTGCAAAATGTCTCAGCAACCGGTTCGCAGATTTGATATAAAAAATATCCAAGGAAATAATTCAAGTTTTACCTTTTCTTTTACCAATATTTTTTTTATTATTCCATTTAACAATCCTTTTTACTGTATAAAATATCTAGCAGCATAATTAAATTTACCTTAGACCTATAGACTAGATTTGAGATCGTTCGAAAGCCGAGTTTTTTAAAATTAACAGTTGGTAATGTATCTTATCTAACAATTCTGTGGAAGGTTTGTTTAGGAAGGTATTTTAGTAATACCCATTTCCTTCTTTGTCTATAATCAGTCTATGCCTCAGCCAAAGACACTCAACTATTTTGCTGCACAACATCCGTCCAAAAAAGCAATTCTCGAACAATTAGGTGTGGATCGATAACTTTACACAATTCTATACTCTTCATCACTTAAAAACTTATATTTTCTAATACATATACAAATCGATTCAAATTATAAGATAATGTTAAAAATATGTTAGTAAAATATTTATATTGCAAAAAAGTCCCCACCTATATCTGACCATTTTATGTCAACATATGTACATTGCGATGCCTACTCGAATTTGTAACTTCCATCGTGCTCTGATTTGTCACAGACAAACTCATTCTGTGAAAAATCTACATTCAATAGGTAGCAAATGTTAGCAGTTGTCGCTCCTTTATCAATCTACCCGAAATACACTATCTTCGATCATTATTATTTTTTAACAACAAGCTTATAAAATGTAATCGCTAACTCTAAAGCTTACATAGGTTTTGTAAAACCATACCTATTTCTAACGCAGTTGCCGTGTATAAAATTCGCCTTGTTTATTTATATTAACATCATTGCTATAAGTATTTTTGTTCAAGTAAAATGCTTGCTAGACGACATAATTGGTTAGTAGAGCTAGGATTTAAAGATGTACACTAGCTTATACGTTCATACTGTAACCTGATGTATTAATAAAGAAATTTTAAATAAAAAATTCTAATGTAAGCAGATTTCTCCTAGAACTTAGCACATTATACGTGTTTTCGATTGTAAGCCTTTGGGTGGGTAAGGCTAGTTTTTTTTTGTAAACGACACTGTTCATTAAGTTACCAACAATAGCTTGGTGTTTTTTATTAAGTTACCCATCGAATGCAGATCTTTCACAACTTACAACTAACATTTTTGAACGTCTTTTTATGAACAACGTGCCATCGAGAGATAGATTAAGAATGTATGAAACAAGAACACAGTTTAATACAAAAACATATGACAAAAGTGTGTGTTTCCTCTTTGCTAAAACCTGTCCACGACCAAAAACGCCGTTGAGCAAATCTAAATTAAAAAAACTAAACTACCAAACTTTAAAAATGAGGTTTTAAGTTTGGTAGTTTATTTTTTTTATTTGATACCTTTAATTCTTGAATTAACGTTTACCAAGGTACTTATTCGATATCGACACGTTGAACATTAAAAAACTAGTACAAAATACCGATCCTTCCATCTCATTCCTAACTAGTCACACCAACATAATTAATGATCTATTCAAAGGAAGATAAAAGATTTTGTAGTAAAAAAATATAATTTAAATAATGTCCAAGCTTTGCTTTTTGAATGGTTCCAAAAAGTTTACTTTTCTAAATAAAATGTACGATCTAATTCGGAATTTTATTCCATGAAATACTTACACAAACGGAATTTTGCCTTTGGCTTCTTATTTGCAATAATTTTAATATTTAGTTACTTGTACAGTTTATGGTGTAAGCTTTTACAATAGTCTACAATAAACTGATAGGTTAGGTATATGTTAGCAGTGTTGCACATTTATTTTTATTTCAGACAGATTTTCGGTCCTATGTAAAATCGTAAGTGGACATTTTTTCATCAAATAAATACGCATAGCAAAGTATTGTGATAATTTTTTTTATAAATAATAACTTCTATTTTGAAGTTGGCTCATGACTAGATTCACTCATCCATACAATTACATAAATATATAAAAACTGGGGCCTTATTCATATCCGAACTTTATTAACTGGCTTAGCCAAAATTCCTCACGTAAATATTGATTTTATTAGTAAGAGCAGTCGCCCTAGAGTGCCGAGATGTAATCTCTCTGTAAATCTCTATAATCTCTCTTTAAATGTATCTTTAATAGTTTTGTACTGTATTATTTAGGCAGATACTTGTTTCAAGAGTTTAGTTCCTATTGGTGGCCACCAAGCTCTCCAAACAAGGTTTTTGATTGAATAAAACAAAACAAAACTATTACAGATACATTTAAAAAAAGCTTATGATAGATATCGTCTACGCGCGGTCCGATTTTTTGATAATTCCTTTGTATAACGTAATGATTAAATTAAATATGTAGTGGCGCCACTATCGCCCCTACTCTTCGCCTTAAAAAAATGGAAGCTATATTACTTCGTACAAATAAAGTAACAGCACGAAATAGTTCTAATTTCGTAAAAACATGACTTTTCAGGGTTTAAAAAGCCGCCAAACTATTGCACTTAGTTCCACCTACCCCCAGTTAGCATATATGTAAATAAATAAATAATGCTGGGCAATTCACACAGCATTATCTAGCCCCAAGCTAAGCAGAGCTTATGTTATGGGTACTAGATAACTGATATACATAATACAAAGTGCTGTACATAGATAGATATTTTTTATTATACATAGAATAACATCCAGATCACCGTATGTATAACAAATCATACATACTGATTTTGTTAAACATACAAATCGTCTACACTGATAATATTAAATAATTATGTTTTGTTACTTATTCGGACGCACCTTAACGAAACTTTTTTAAAAGTCCTCCGCTGTTTAAGGACTCATAGCAATAATTTTACGCTAGCAAGAGATATTTTGACTACTCTAGGCTTCAGATAGGTCTATGAATAAAGCCCCAAATTGCTTACTCTAAAATTAAGTAAAGCGAGAAATATTGGATTCTTGGAAACTTGTATTAGATTCCTACTTATTTGTTACAGGAAGATAATATTTACATTCTAATTTCCTAGCATATTTTAGATTCTAAATAATATACAGATACCTACATTCTAAGTAGAAATTGGATACCTACGTAAAGCTACTACATAATATAGTTTGCTTTAGCTATATTCAAAACCCTGGGCAAAGATCAGGTTAGCACAAAAGTGTAATGTAATGTGTAAGCCTAAAACTATAATCTTGAAAACGTTACAATTACAATATAATACTCGTATTGCAGCTTTTTGGTCTCCGTTATTTTTAAACTAAATTTTTGGCCTAGCTTAACCTTCCCTCGTAAATGCACTTCGTATGAAGGCTCACACAGTATAAATTGTAACGGTATGTTTGGGCCCAGCAGTGGGAATTGTTGTTTTATTTTTATTTTAGAATACATAAAGACATTTTCTACTTTAATTATTTTGAAACTATCATGGTTATTTAATCATAAGTAGAGCATTTTTTCGTATAAGTTCTTCAATGTTTATAGATTATTAGGCTATAGACAATACGCAGGTCCTTTGTGGTTTCGGCCTCCAATCAAATGACATTAAAATCAAATAGAGGATGTTCAATACCGTGCTCTTTATCCTTTTACCCAATTTTAATAATCAATGCAACTATAGATAAGGTACTATACGATATCACATTGTACAGGTATTAGGGGTTCAGATATCTATGTCTAATTTTGTTATTTAATCTTTCGCACACTTATAATATTATCATAATGCTCTGATTGGTCTAACTTCGATGTCTATTGATATTAATTTTACAAAAAAAAAATCTTTTTTATGGAACTGAAAGATATAATCAATTTATCAGACTTTTACCACATATCAACGCGTTCACAACACAATTAATTTACAATTTAAATAGTCTAGCAATATGGTCAAATTGCTTGCGCCACAGTTACTTCAATCACTTTGGTTAGTGTCGCGAGGTAGTCATTATTTTCTGCTTTTTTGTCCATCTTCAGCTGCAACGCTGCGACTTTCCCATTTGCACAACCTAATGTCTTCTCAACTATTCAATTTACACCTTAATTTAGAATTTCATCATATGCTCGTCTTGAAAAAAGCCCTCATCCGCCTGAAACGCATTGGGCTTTACCTCGGCTCAGGTACACAACCCCGAATTATCCACTAGCGATCTCGCCAGCACATCAGCGGTGGTGATATCGTTCACTTTACCTTCGAAATGTCCTCTGACATGGAACATGAAATCCGCTTTGCTGGTGAACTCCTGTCTACACATGAGACAGAGGTGGTGCGCGTGCTGTTGCTGTCGTTCTTGCGTGTAGTGATTGTGTGTGTTGTGTGTGAAGTATGCACCTCCGGCCTCGTTGACGACGGTCGCAGAGGAGACGGTGGTGGCTATGTGCCCGTTCAGGATTTGCTGGTTTTGGTTGTGGTGGTGCAGGAGTTGCAGCTTCTCCTGGTTTGATAGGTGGACTTTTTCTTGTTGCTGGAAGAGAAAGTAAAATAATTTAAACTTCCGATAGAAAAGCGTAGAGGAGCTACGGCGTAGCTGATTTCGTAAGTCTACGTTTCATAGCAGGTCTACATCTCGTAGCAGAACTACGATTCGTAGGTCGGTCTACGAGATTAGATGTGTCGTAGCGTAGGTCTACGTTTCGTAGCAGACCTACATTTTATAGGATGTGATGTTATAAGATTTTCCTTTAAAAAACAGTGTAAGTAATTAAAAGTATAGTTACATTAAAATAAATTCGACTAAATCTTTTGTGCCGTATTCATTCACAGAACATGTCATGGCTCTGCGCAAACTGTCTGGAGCCAAAACAAGTCGTACACAATATCGAGTGTCATTTTCGGAAGGTGCTGGGGTACCTACGGAGGAGGCGGCGGATACCTGATCGAAGGATGTCGTTTGAATCTCTCCAATTTTGACAGTTTTTAATGAACACGTCGCAAACAGCCAGCCGCAATGCTCACAAGACCAAAGGACGACCATTCTATCCGTGGCCGTGTGGACTAGGTATAAGAAATGACGAAGGACCAAGCTTTCGTATCTCTATACTAACCTGTGTAACTTGATGCTGCTGGGTCTGTTGCATTTTGTCCTGGAGCAGCTTGTTATCGGGTAGGTGCGACTTGGCGTGCGCGCTCCACTCGTCGCGCGTCGCAAACAACCGACCGCAAAGCTCACAGGACCACGAGACGACCATTCCGGCCGTGGCGGCTGCGACCGCGCCTGCAGCGCTCGTGTGGACAAGGTTCGAGTTCTGGAAACGTGGAGAATGTTGTTCCTAATACCCTTCTAATACCTAATTGATGAATTAAATTGTTGTACGTAACGGCATCTAAATCTCTAAGGAAATGCTAAAGAAGCATGGGAAATATTTATGATCAGAAGGCCTGTTGTTTAGAATGTTTTTAATTGAAGCTTTGGGGTATATTTGACATCAAATCCGTTTGTTGCTTGAGTAGATGTACAATTTTAATTACAAATTATAATTCATAAAAAAACAAATACGAGGTATGAAAAATTTAAATAAATCTTATTCTAAAATCAGAAACAGAAACGTCTACTTCTACGAGTACGGCAAATTGAAAAAAAATAAGGAATTAAAATGTTAAAACACAGAAAAAATTGCGTAAACATTTCTGTCTCTTACAACGCATTGCTCAGGAGACAAAGAAATAAAATGGAAATCTAAAAAGAAAACTCTATAAAAAGTTCTTACCAGAACGAATTTCGAGAGAAAAAACTTTAGAATGAAAAAGCCTTAGCACAGGTTAGCTTATACCCACGTGTTCAAAGCTATATTTTTATTTACCTAGTTATAGTTTTTGTAACTGATGATCAAAGAAATCATATATTATTTAGACAGACGTAAGTATTTACTCGAGATTAAATTTCTTCTGCCAATTGTTTTTAGCAGCTTACATTTTACGTGAAAAGTCAAAAAAGCATTGCAGAATATGTTCCAAGTTTCTTACTTACTGAAAAATATAATAGCGAAAATTATAACAGAAAATAACAGCGATTTTAGTGTGCAATGACGATTATCAGCTTCTCTATAGATCCTATAAGCAACCTGTGCTACAGACATAAACCAGGAGACCAAGAAAACATCAATGAAACAACATGCTCAATGACCCATGCGTTGGTAGTTACCGTGAAATGGCCGGGCACTTGGCAGACCTGAATCGGCTGCTGATGATGCTGTACGGCAGCTATCTCTGCTTGAGAAGGCTTCGTGTCTTCCTGCTTCGCTAGTTGGGGTTTCACGTCGTCTAGTTTTAGAGCTGGGGAGAGGATGGTGGGTTTGTATGGGGCTGTATGTATAATCGTATTATCATAACAAAAATATTTCTACGTAGTACCTAGTTAAAATTTAGTTATTGAACTTATTTGGTTTGAAAATAATGTCGTGTTACTTTGTTACAATGTATCCAGTTGAACCATTATAAATTTGACACAAGTTAACATACATCTAAAATTAAACAAACAAAACAAAAAGCATAAAACAGGGAGAAAAAGAAAATCTCATAATTTTCATATTTAATTAAAAGATGCCGATTCTAGATGAATGCCGATTCTGAATTCGGTTAACAACGGGAACTCTTCGTGCACTAAAAATATAATTGAAAAGGATTGTGGCAATTTAGTTCACTAAACGAGTTGATAAGTCAAAGTGGCAACGCATATAAACATATTGATTGGAGTTTGCAGTCAACTACAAAAATCCAGCATGGTTTAATATTTTAAACTTATAAATTTTTTTTTCTCTACTCTCATAAGTCTATCACAGCCTTATGGCTGTACCTGTTATTTTCACAGTAAATATGACTATGTATTTGGTGTCGCCATTTTTTTACACTTTGCTTGCTACAAAACTAAAACCTTATTATACTTACGAGGAATCGAAATGGTCCGTTTACCTAGGGGTGCTATGTTCGAAGGTGTTATGTGTTTCAGTTTGTTCATGTGCAGTACTAGTTTGTCACGCCGGGCGAATGCCTTGTTGCAAACTTCACACACGTACGGTTTCTCCCCTGAAATAATAAATCCCAACATTTAGGATCGTACGAAGTTCTAGAAAAACAAAACCTAAAAAACACGACTTGAAAATTTTTGCCTTCGTCATCGTCAAAAGCCATTGTTGGACGAAAGCCAGGATTTGAGGATCCATTAAGGTTGTACCATTGTAGCCTGTGCTTGATAAGTTGAGTTGAATGTACATTTTTTGCTGTAAGGTAACGGTTTTGGATTAGCTAATGTGCGTAGAGCTTACTGTCTTACCCAAACAGACTCACAGCGCGGTGGCGCCCAGTTGAATTTGCTTGTATTCGCTTGCAAATTGTACTGGCCGCCACCGTAGGCCGCGTCAGTCTGGGAGAGACCTGATTTGTTGGTCTACTATAATAAGTAATAAGTAAGGTTGTAGCATATCAAGGGTGCACCGCTACCTTACAGCAGAAAATGCTTTAAACTCGTAACATTTAGTTGCATTTTATATTGACCGCATCAGATGAAAGGTAGTTGGCGGAACGAAGCAGAACAATTCTACTACCGAACTGCGATCCCCAACCCGCATGCCCAGCGTGATGATTATGGGCACTACCCCCATATGATAAAAGCCAACGCTTATCAGGGGGAGACCTGCGTCCAGCAGTAGACCAATACAGGCTGTTAAGTTGAGTTGAATGTACATTTTTTGCTGTAAAGTAACGGTTTTGGATTAGCTAATGTGCGTAGAGCTTACTGTCTTACCCAAACAGACTCGCAGCGCGGTGGCGCCCAGTTGAATTTGGTTGTATTCGCTTGCAAATTGTACTGGCCGCCACCGTAGGCCGCGTCAGTCTGGGAGAGACCTGATTTGTCGGTCTACTTTAATACTCATGAAATATAACAACAAATATGTTAAGTACAAAATAGGAGCATGTCATTGTTAGTTTAGTAACTATAATACTTCTTTGGAGGTAATAGTAAAATACCGTTTGCGGTCAGGATGCATATACTTATAAACAAACGATTAAGTAATTAACATCAATTGTTAGTCGTTTGCTCCATTGCCAATGGGTTGGCCAAGGAAAAATCCAGCATTCCGATCACCTGTGGACTCTATCGAAGGTTTCCTAGGTCTTTATTATTTACCTGTGTGTATTCGCATGTGTATCGTAAGCTTGTCTTTGCGGGCCAATCCTTTCCCACACACTGTGCATTCGAAAGCTTTGTGATTTCCTGAAAATAATCATCAATGTCTGATTTTTATTATACTTATTATTAAAGATATTTAAATTATATTTAAAGGCATGAAAGTTTTCGAAAATTTCTGAGAAACATCTCCCTTTTAAGAAACATCTGTACCGATAAACTATTAATTACACCGTTGATGCACATGATAATTTGTACTCGTATAGATGTTATTTGTTACACGTAAATTATTTCATTTCTATTCTCAATTGTTGGAATTGGATGATACTGTGTGAATTGTCATTATTTATTTATTTATACTTGAGATAGTCACCAAAGGATTGTAAAATCTAACCTTCATTAGTAGAGCTAGTGGGTTTAATGACCGGATGTTTCCTAATCGTTGTCGTCTGGAGAGCCTTCAGCCTGGTCCCGGGATGCATGGAGCCCCCTTCTGCATAGGGCTCCGTGAACGGGATCAGGTTAGGACGCGGAATGTTGTTAGTTACTTCGGGTGACCTGTGGAAGAAATACGGTCAAGACGATATGAGGTAGAGGTTAATAAAAATTGTACCTACCGAAAGATGGCACACCCGTCTTAGAAACAGGCACGAGATCTTAAAATTTATATAGGTGCTTATCCCAAAAAACTTCCCTAAGACCTAGACTTGAGGACTCGTTTCCTGCACTTTCGTGTTGGATTATTTTGAGTACAGTCCTTGAGGTTCTTTCAAGTTTTTAATTTTAACCACACAAAAAGTGTTTTGTTGTAGTAATGGAAACCTCTGTATGAAATGATAATCCTGCAATATTATTTATATTTATTTATATTTATATAACTATCTATAAAGCTCGTTAATATTATAAAGCTGGACATAGGCCTCCACTAGGCTCAATAGCACCCTGTCTTCACCTGTCTTCAGCATCTGCCAGCAGTATTTCGCAGGTCGACAACAAATCCAGCATCTGGGCGTTCTACACTAAGAGTACCGAAACGCGGTCTCCACTGATTTAATATTAGTACTCACCAGTTTCCAAGACTCTGCAGCACTCTAACGCCTCCTTCAAAGCCCATCCCCACATCATCAGGCACAGTGAAGGTGCTGTCAGGCCCTCCTGTACTGGAGCTCACTTGGGGCACTTTGATGGGCGAGTTTATGGTTCCGTAGTGGTGTTGGGTGGAGCTGACGGTGGGCGGAGACGGATGGCCTTGGTGCGCGTTGGTGTTTTGCTGCTGTTGGCAAGATGAGAGAATATTTTACCATGGAATTTGGAGATGGAACAAGTAAACGGTCCACGTAATATTCGACCGTTTACATCAATTGACTTACAAAACTCATATTTTGAACTTAGTTTCCGGTGTTTTACTCTCAATGCGAAAAATTGTCATGGGACCGCTGTTATGACGTCGCAAGTATCGGATAATGACTTGTAATTTTTCAGGTGTCATTCTATTTTCTGATTGATTTTGGGTATCTCATGACTAGACCCGATTCAACTGGTGCCACCTAGTGGTTGTGGTCGGGTGAATTGAAATAATTTGATTATTCAACTATGGGGCAATGCAGCCAGTGTCTGGGGGCGCTTGCGACAGCTATTTTTTACCAGTTGGAAGCACCCACTCAACTGACCCATATGTCTTGGGGGTCCAAGACATATGGATCTGTTGAGTTACCTGTAGATTATTTGCAACAGTCTGCAGTCCACTCAATTATTTCTACTAGTTTTAATTCGTTTCTATTTTTTGATTGTATTTTCTTTGTTATAGGAGTACTATTCAAATGGAAATTTCATAAAAATAACGAATAATTAGAAATGTGTGTTGTTGCTACGGGATCACTTACTTGCAGTTGTTGGTGCAGTCTATTGGCATTGTTGTTGTTATTCTGCTGGTGTTGCTGTTGTTGTTGCTGTTGTTGTTGTTGTTGCTGCTGCTGCTGTTGTTGTTGCTGTTGCTATGAAACATAAAGTAAATTGAAATATTTGAGTAAATTTAATTTGTAAAAATCGTCGTTTCGATAACTGGCTTTGTCACTAGTAAAATCTAATTGTTTTACCTTTTCAAATACTTGTTGCTGCTGTTGTTGTTGTTGTTGCTGTTGTTGCTGCAACAATAATGTTAACTACTTTATAAATATTTAAGCTCAACCCCAAAACAGACATGATTAAAAATTTATCGATAGGCATAATGTGCAACTGGCTTATATCTTTACCTTTTCAAAGACCTGTTGCTGCTGCTGTTGTTGTTGCTGTTGTTGCTGCTGCTGTTGTTGCTGTTGCTGTTGTTGTTGTTGCTGCTGCTGTTGTTGTTGTTGCTGTTGCTGCTGTTGTTGCTAAAACAATAACATTTTCAATATAATCATAATACACGACAGGAAGTAGACCACCTGATGCGATGATGTTCAGATGACATCGTCAATATCTTGCCTTGAAAGAGTGGATGAAGGTGATCATAAATGAGACCAATAGTGACGTTGTAGAGATTGGACCTAAACCCAGAAGTAGGCGCTCACGGGATGAGTTTAGTAAGACTTATTATAATTACTTTGTTAAAGTATCCATACCTCCATACCTAATATTATAAAAGCGAAAGTATCTCTGTCTGTCGGGTGAATGTAATTTGACAGTGAGGTAAATAATATCCCGGGGCGTTTCAAGTAGCCCATATCCATAGATGGGCTACTTGAAAAGCGCGTGCCAAGCTGCGGCTAGATGCTAGTCTTATATAAAATAAAAGATCATGCAGAAGACAATCTACCTACCTTTTCAAATACGCTTTGTTGTACGCTCTGTTGTTGCTGTTGCTGCTGCTGTTGTTGTTGCTGTTGTTGCTGTTGTTGCTGTTGCTGCTGCTGCTGCTCTTGCTGTTGTTGCTCACGCCGGGCCGTGGCAGCAGCAGCCTGCGCCATATGCTGCTGGACCGCGACGTGGGCATCTAGGTAAGCAGACTTCTGAGCTTCTGTCATCTTGTCCATGTTTACCGTCCCATCCTGATTGAAAAGAATATTTATAAAAGCTTTTATTAAAAAAATTAACAATATCCGTCAAGTGCGATCTTGACTCGCGCGCCGAAGGTACTTTTGTCAATTATACAAATAGGTATCTACCAATTAGAGACTTTGCTTTTTATTGAATATAAAAAATAGTAGATGCATACAATTCAGATGGATGGATTAGAGGGTAATAGTAATTTTTTCGACTCTTTTCAATGTATTTCGAAAAGTATAAAAACTAGAAAATTTTCAAGAACCGTTTTTAAATGTACCTTTCATTTAATACCCCATTTGACCTAGTAGGTCTTTTTTAAGATTTCGATATCGACGCACGATATTTATTCTTATTTTAAATTTCAAGTTAATATCTTTAGTAGTTGCTGTGATATCCAAGACAAAATTAAAATTTTAAAAATCCCGCCGACGTTTATTGGCTGAACAGATTTTCATGAAACATGGCTAAGAACACTCGGGATAAAATAATCTATGACACAAAAAAAATAACGAAAATCGGTTCATCCGTTTAGGAGCCGATCACAGACCGATACACAGACAGTCAAACTTATAACATCAAACTTTTTGCGTCGGGGGTTAAAAAGGGATAGACAGAGCGAGACCTTAGGGGGTTTCGTAGGTACTGATCGTAACCCAAAAAAAATCTGAGAAAGTCCTCACAAATTTATTGGCAGTCAATCAAGTAATTCGTTTTCGACGCGGAGTCATGAGAGAGACAAAGCTATATTTAACAAATTTCGCCATTTTGCGCTACCTACTTTATATCGCCATGTTACTGTTTTCTGTTTTGTTTGATTTATACCAATTATAGTAAGTATATGTGATCGTGATGTCTGGAGTGAGTGGGGAGAGGCCTTTGTTCAGCAGTGAGATGAACAAGGCTAATAAGAATAATAGTATGTAAACATTTGTGTGTCGTATATTTTTTTTAGTTCCGATGACCTTGTGAAAGTCGTTGGAAATCGCTAAATGCTGCTGCGAAGGATCTGTGTGGACGGCTGTGGACGTCTTTTAGGTTAATGGTTAATCAAAAAATTACCCCTTATCTAAATCCTACAATAGAAAACGAAACGCTACGAAAAAAGTTACGTGTGTAAGGGCAAAATCCATATTGCAAACTAGCTTCTTGCCGCAGCTTCGCACGCGATCTTTCAGTATAATAAGTAGCCTAATAACTAAGTTAGGCTTTGTTCTGAACGTCCGCTAAATTTTATCTTGATCTGTTCAGTAGTTTTGAAGATCCTAGGTAACAAATATTCAGATTTCCCAAACTTTCGGCTTTATAATATGAGTAAGTATAGGAAGGATAGGATTAGTAGGATAACAATCAACATAATTTCGAGTGAAATTGTTACAAACACGTAAACCGAAGTCAAGAAAGAATCAACACGAAATTCCCTTATAAAATGTGAAAATGTAATGTTGGGGTTTGGAATCCCTCTCCTTCATTGAGTGTCTTGCTAGGGAGCACCTAGGGAGGGCCTCGCTAGGGTGGCGCCTCGGTGCATTCACCCCGTGGAAAGTGAGATCGACCCCCGTTCATACCGTTACAGGGCTGTATTACCTACTTCCTATACACCTCGAAAGGGCCACGAAGAGACAGCTGGTTACCGACAACTACCTGTACGGAAGTGAGGTAGCTCACATGACCTTTGAGGTCATGTGGGACAGATAAATACAGACTTTTGTAATAAATCTCTTAACACCACCTTGTCTAACTTGTCATAAGAAATACTGATTCACATAGGTACGCATGGACGCATTTTTTAAATAGGGTTTTTAAAAATAAGTTTATTTTAGTGCGTATTTTTAATTAAATTGAATGACGGTAATTGCCAATGGCACTCATTAGGAGAGGCCCATGTCCAGCTGTGGACTAATATATGATGATGATGATGAGTGCCAAAAAATACTTTCCTTCAGGATTATCAAGGCGTTTTGGTAGAGTGTCTGCTTGATTTGTTGTTATAACGGAACATCAAGGCAATAAAGACCACACTGGACCCTTAAACAGTCAGTTTTTAGCGATAGAAAACGAATTCAACCTTTCCTTCCGATATGAATTTTGAAAAGCGGTAATTTGTCACGACATTGGGCCTCTACGTTCATGACCCTAGTGAAACTTCGGCTGTTGTTTATTCTATTTATCGCACGTACCTACCTATAATCGCCCTCTTCTATGTTTAATTGCCAAAAGTGCGTGGGGGGTTCAATGACCGGGGAAACGGATTTGATTTCCTCATAGATTGGCAGTTCAATGACCGTGAGGGAAGATTGCACCCCTACGAATTGTAAAATGAAGATTTGCATTTCTTTAAGATACGTTGGATTATGAAAAATGACTTACTACTATAAAGAGACAGAAAAGCAGAAGAGATATGAGATTAACAGTGATCGAAGATGAGAATCTCAAGGCAAATAAAAATTACCTTTAGGAACTATTTGCATAAACTCCTGCGATAGAATTTCATATTTGAAGTTCATAGCATAATTTTGGACGACTGTTCTAAGCATTGAAAATTAACGCACTGCATATGTGTAAATGTTTTGAATTGCTAATCAGTTTCAAAAGCTTAAATAAAACGTGTGTTATATACCTGTCCGGACAAGAATTATATGTCGGAATTATCTACGGACCTCGATAGAATGCGTGCCTGGTATAGGCGCGCATTCTATCGAGGTCCGTAGAGTCCGATCATTGACGTCATTTCCAGATCCGCAGATATTTCCGATAAATACGTTGCATAAATACAGAGACACATCTTTACCCTTTATTCAACCTGCTATCGAGATGAGTCTTTTGTTCGTAACCAGAGAGGAACTAACCCTCGCGAGGAAACAAGGGATGGAAACCTCTAGGGGTCTTATCACTCATGCCTCGTGCACTGATTAAAAACAAACTTTAGAGCGAGGGTTTGCATATTGAGGGCTGGAGGGTGCCGTGCGTGCCGATAGCAAAAGAAAGAAATGTATAAAAAGTTATGGCAACGAAAATAAATTGCTCGACTGTATTTTAAAGGCAGCTACCATGTGCTCTGTGGTTTCGCGCACGTGTTGCCATGTTTATTATGGATTTGGTGGAACAATCTCATTTCGATTTCATTATTTTGTTCATCGTAAAATTAAAACTATAAATATAACTTACCCCATAATCCCACTGAATATAATATGTGGTGTTCATCATCATCACTGTTACTTTCACCTTCGTTACTTATACGGGTGTCATCTAATTTTTTTTTGGCACGTGAAATATTTGACCCGAAAAATTAAATTCTTTTAATCAATTAAATAAAATCAAAAACTGAACACAGCAGAAATTAACTCTGCATTTCAAACGTTTGAAACCGAGTTTTGAAACAAAAAAATTTAACACAAGTACTAGGCGCACATCAGCGTTCAAGAGGTGTGAAAGCAAGGGCGTCTTGCAAGGCGAGTGCCCTCCGCCACTACTATGCACTAAGTGATTAGTGCAAGTCACATCTGCCCTCTTGCAAGTCGCCCGTCGGCATCGACCCGCCTTTTTGTGTCTACCTGCGTCTAACCGGAAACTCAAGGGGAAAGTTTGATAGACAATTTTAAGATGATTGCTCGTAGCGCTAAACTTTGAGCTAAAAAATTAATTAATTCGAGCACCGTTGATATTCCAGTCGTGTTACGTCGATGAACAAGAAGAAGAACGTTTACGTGTTTACAAGAACAATGCTAGTGAATCCACTTGAAGAAACTAGTTTATCACTACTTTCTTAGAGTAAGGTTAAGTTTTTTGTTGTGAAGTTTGTTTTAACGGGTCCCATCACCAGAACGCAATACGAATTCCGATGCTAAACAATCTTACACTAGCTATCTACATTACCCCTGGGTTATTGCAAGACGAGAACATAGTCGCGGGCTGAAGCTTGTATACAACAAACATTTTATACTGTTCCGACGTTTTGTTCTGTGATTTTGATCAAAAACATAGGCATTCTAAAGTTGTAAAGCTCTACGAAACATCTTCTACATTTCCTAGCGTAGGTCGAAGCGCTACGAACGGTGCTACGAAGGTCGTAGCGAGGTTACGTAGCTAACAACTTGAGCTACCTATTTATAGAATACTTGCCCCTATTAGGGTACATCTTCGTAGCATATCCGAGGATTTAAATGGATACAATTTTATATACTTACCGGTGCTTATTAATTAATTATTTTGATAATATTTTCCTATTTTTTGTCAGCTCTTTCCACCCTGCGATTACCTACATGATAGTTACTATCAGGATCATACAATCAAATATGATAATTTTTATCGAAAAAGAAACTAGCGTAGCCTTCTGCTATATCTTCATATAGGGTAGGTATATAAGGGTAAGTATATAAAAATGTATTTTAATTAATTTATATCTACCTACCCGTATGTTCAAAGATCGATACAACATCCGGGTAGGTATACTAGACGTGTGTAGGAAGTGCATTACGCATTTGAACCAAGGTCGAAGGTAGCTCGGGGGTAACCCTGACCTAGGGGGAACGTGCCCCCCGGCGGGTGAGCTTGCACTGACTTCACAGCCACATCATGGCTGTCATACCCCGTGGGGTATATAGGATCACGGGGGTAAGGTGAGGTTAGGCGATGTTAACCCTTAAAAGCAACATGATCGTGAACAATATTTCCATTTCTGTGACTTACGAAAGCCAGCAATAGTAATAAATCGGTTTAGAGTAAAAGAAAAAAAATTTTTTTTTGTTAATTAGTTTCTTAAGAAAGATTTTAAAGAAAAGTTACAAGGTTACTGTATATTTTTTTGGGAAAATGGTAGAGCCAAACGGGTAGCTAAACAACTATTTGTCAGAGACTGCCTGTTAAAGGTAAGCCTTATTCAAGCTGTGGTTCTTATTGTTGCTTTATTCATCTTGACAGCCATCATATTCATCTATAGAATTTCGGTAAAACCACCTACCGGCCGTGGTCTATATAACATGAAAATAAAGCTATTGACTTCCTAGAAACGAAAACTTTCTCATGAATAATTCCTATCAAAACGCATTTGTTCTGGGGCTTGCCCAAATACAGCTATATATCTAATATACTTAGACGTGAACTATATAAATCTACAATACCTAAAAATCTACAACATAATGACTTCTAACTACCAAATCACAAATCAAGATGAGATTGGTGGAAGTTTGCCGACATGAATCCAATTCGGCAAAATGCAAATTTAAATCAAGACCAATATAATTGAAATAAAAGGATTCATCTTTTTATAGTCTTGTCTCTATATACTCTACATATTTTGATGAGCCTGTATATAATACAATATCTATAAGGGCTTGCTTGAACCTTAAACTTAAGCTCTTCTGTTGTATTATTTCTGTCGATCTAAGTGTGCAATAAAGTATTTTCTATCTATCTAAAGTCAAAAACGATTCAAAAACCATTGATACCTAATATCAATGTAAACCTACGTAACCCAACCCCATCAGCAATAATCAGCATCCGCATTGAGATCGCTTTGTTTCAACGGAAATCGCCGTAGTAGAGTATTGATTAAACGCAAGCAATTTACAGTGAGCATCATAAAACCAATCGTTTCTGGACATGCGTAGACATCTCAAAACTCTCCTTACACCAGTCTTTATCCTCCAGCCATAAAGGTTACAATTCGTCAACAGAACAGCCAACAGAGAGTTCTGGCACGTTTTCTTTGGGTTGAAAATCCTATGTCCGTTTTTACTGTGGCTTTGAAGCTATTTCAGGGGATCTGGCTGTTGTGTACGGAGGGTTAAGGTTGAGATTTGCGTGAGGTGGCGGCGGGGGTGGGTGGCATGGCAGTGGGTCGATAAGACCCGGCCGCCGCCGCGGGGCTCGATCAATAGAGGAGGGGCCCAGCGTGCATTGCCCGGCCGTCGGCGGCACCGCGTGCCTTCACATAATACCGTATTCTACCCTGATTCTACCCCCAAGAGCAGTATTTAGTTAGACAGATATTAGGGGGGTTTCAATGAACAGTTTTGACATGACAGCCCATGCATTGCACAAAGGCAAGGAAGTCAACTACAATGGGATTACTCAAGGCTGACACGTGGCCCTGTCGCTATTGATTCGTGAATGTTCAATTTTAATTACAGGTTTATGAATAGGGAAATATTGTAATATTACAAAACCTATCCAAGTGGGTTGAATTGGAATAGCCTAGATAATTCTATATTTTTAGAATCTTGATGACTTACTGGCTGTTGTAGGTACCTACCTATATTTATGTCTACTTACAATGTGAACAAATGTTACGTAAAATTGCGAGCAGCCACTTGTTTTGATATCGAAATAGCTTTTACTCCCAGGTTAATGGAAAACAATCGAGAGTAAAGTCAACCAGAATAGTCCTGACTGAATCGTAAAATTGAAAAAAATATCTGAAAATAAATACCAAACGAAACCTTTAAACAATTTATAGGGCTGGGTTATTTATTGAAATATTTGGAATACACAATAACTCCAATAGGTACGTAGATATGTGCTTATTGTTGACGATCTGAGGGATTGGAAAGATTCTGGCAATGGTTTCCAGAATCGTGCGACGTCAGAAAAGTTAAACAAACATCACCTAGTTATGTAGATAAAATTACTACAGTCAACAAAACAATCTAAAAATCGATAGAGCTGATGTAAAGCTTTGATAACGTCCTTCGATTGAGGAAACAAATGAATGTTATCTATTTTACTGGAAGGTTCTAAATTGCCTGACAAGAAATTAATAATGTTGTGTTATCTGCCCAGTTTAACAGCCCCAGGGAACAATACCTACTGTTCCCTCGGGCTGTTAAATTAACCTTTACGTCCTACAGGAGAAGGTTGAAAATAAATTCGGGCTCGAGTAATATCGCCATCCATAGGAATTTGGGAACAGAATCTCGGAGTGTTGATGAACCTGGAATTCTACACATTTATACAAAACTATCACACGCTTACTTGAATATTGATAGTAAATATGATGAAGCGCATCGATGACGAATGGCGGCTGAGTTATCTTAGCACGGAGAGTCCGTGCTAAGATAACTCAGCCGCCATTCGTAGAGCAAGATTCAAGTTATTCTGAACCATAAACACAATCACCTGAAAGTTCATAGTGGAAGCGACGACGCGCATGGACTCGTCATAGTTTCTAAGCACGGAGTCCTTGCTATGACAGCCCTGCCGCCATTCATAGAGTTGTTCCTAGCTTTATACCTGTCCAAGCTATTCTGTATCTTAAACACACTCACCTGAAAGTTCATAGTGGAAGTGACGACGCGCATGGACTCGTCATAGTTTCTAAGCACGGAGTCCTTGCTATGACAGCCCTGCGGCCATTCATAGAGTTGTTCCTAGCTTTATACCTGTCCAAGCTATTCTGTATCTTAAACACACGCACCTGAAAGTTGATAGTGGAAGTGACGATGCGCATGGACTCGGCGTAGTTTCTAAGCACGGAGTCCGTGCTGAGACAGCTCTGCCGCCATTCGTAAAGTTGTTCCAGTCGAGTGATGCAGCGTTCGCAGATCTTCTTTGGCAAGAAATCGTCCTTCGATATCTGCTGGAGATATAATGTAATCAATAGAAAAAATCTAATTTAACCAATTTTATTGAAGAAAACAACCCAGTTTCATAATAAAAAAAATATACGTATATAATTTTTTTCCAACCTTAAGAAATAAGAACCTTTCGAGAGATATATGATGTTTGTAACATTGTTTTTCTGAACGAAGTTGCTTTTATGCTGTTAAAAATACAAGTAATAAGATTTTTACAAATCAACCCTAAGAGTAAATACTTATTTCCTAATGTTCAAAACTTTTTTTTTTATTATTTTATCGCCAACTGCTTGTTTATGTCGAATCAAATAGAACGTCCACTTTACTATAATTAATATTACTAACCCAACACGATCCCCTTATCAAAAAGTCAATCGAACTTACCCCAAAACAAGCGATTGGAACCATATTGAAAGGTATTGACACGTTACTATCTGATTGTGAACCCTATGGACATAGCTGAGTGAAATCACCGACTGTGACTGTGATAATCACTGTGACTAATCACGTGTCGTTTCGTTACTCACGGTAGCATGCAATATGTGTGGAAAATTTCACCCATCTAATAATCTTCTTTTACTTTTTACTTCATCTTTTACTTACGTGCTTATATCATAGTGGGGAACATCATATTTATTTACAATATAAGTACCTACTTACTAATATTTCTAGGCATGAATTTTATTATTTTTAAAGATAATGTTTATGAGTACTACCTACTTATCCCTAAGTACATTGTTTTTTATTTTGTGAACGTCATAATTAATTTTATTTTTTCTTTGTGTTTGTTTATTTTACCGAAATTCTATAATATGACTAATAGTCATATTATAGAATTTCTGACTATTGTATGTATGTGCCTAACTTATAATGTAATTCTGTTCTCTTTTAATAATTGTAATTGGTTTTGATAACCGTTTTAATTAATTAAATAAATAAATAAAAAAAATTGGTTGCCTGTAAAGTCGGTATACGGGCGAAAGTTTTACGTGACAACGACTTTGAGTTCCTTTCACTTTTTATGTCTGTCTCTCTCGCTCTTAGGCGGGCTAACCATGCCCGAGTGGAAGGGACGCGTGCCTCTCACTCGCTCTCATTGTGAGCGCATAACGTGAGCGGAGCGTAACGCAGTTTCTTGAAGTGTCACCCGGCAAACCAATTTATAAGACGTTGTCACGTCAATAAATAAGTACAACAAATGATCGCTTCTACCTAGGCTTGGCCAAACCAACGCATTCAGCTCGCGTCCGCGGTGGCGTGCGCGGTGGCGGTCAGTTGTTGTGTACGAACTTGTAGCGATGTGTTCACATCGATGCGTCCTCTGATTGGTCGCGGCGTCCGGTGCAGCGTCTGCACGCGGCGGTGGCGATCAGATCGGGCTTGTTACGTTAGGACGCTGCACGCAGCTATTTATTTGTTGACAAGAACTATGTTGTTTAGTTTTAGTAGTAGTCAATGACGTGACTCCAGCCTGGTGAACGCAAGAACAAACGCGACGGTGTATACAACTTTTGCACGCGCAGTATCGCCACCGCGCACGCCACCGCGGACGCGAGCTGAACGCGTTGGTTTGGCCAAGCCTTAAATCATTTTGGCAGATGTTAACGAGGCCAACCTATGATGATTAAATTCTAAAGTCATTTACGACGAGATATTTACAGTGATTTGAGCTTCTACAAGTATAATATGAAAGTCAATCTCAGTTTCATGGCGCATGAAACTGTGCCGAAATATTGGATAGCTCAAAAGTCATATCATGGTAAATATCTCGTTGAAATGACTTTAGTGATGGATTTAAAAGTTTTATGATGATTAAATTAATCATGCTAGAAGATTACCAATTGCGATTCGAGGTCAAGTGACGTAAGAGTTGAAAAACTTCTTTCGGACTCTAACAACGTTAAATTTTAATTTTTGGGAAGTTACCCGATTTTTTAGAAATTACCTCGAGTGTAGAGAGAGTTAGAAATTACATCACGCTTACGCACTATGATAAGAAAAACCTAAATTTTTTCTGTATATTCTACAAAGAAAATTACTACCTATGTAAAGAATTATCAACTGAAAAACTTAGAATCTAGTATTCTGCTAAAATTTACAAAGAGATTAGTACCTACTGAGAGCTTGCTCTCTCAGTATTACTCTTATAAAGGAGGACCCACAATACAAAATGCCGAACAAAATATTAAAAAAAAGTGTTTTGTATAAACTTACAGACATTCCATTATATACAGTTAAGATAATCCCAAGGAACTCTACAGGTATCGTGGCGATTCCTAATTCCTCGCCTCGCCTCGTAGCCCCGTAGCACTTCGGGCGCAGGCGCTACGCCACGGCTACGCGGCCCACGAACGGACGCCATCGCTTTTCTTAACATTACTTTTCTTATTTGTTTTCCAGTGCCTAGGTTCACTACGCTATGGACACTAAATTTTACTACGAGTCTTAAGTAGATTTATTTCTTTTACAAGACTAAGATGTCTTAGAAAGCGACCTTGAAAAAAAGACAAAAGACACTCAAGGACACAAGACAAAGGAATGCCAGAATAATCTGAAATTGGACTCACCATAGTCGGCAGGCAAGTCCTGAGTTTAAACAGGATCTGACGCTGCTCAGCCTCCTTATCGAAGATGTGGAGCCGCGGGCCACTCTTCAAGGAGCAGAGTCTACAGAGGTCGGTGAACGCCGTGAAATTGAGGTCCTCAGGCTCTGTCATGGCGAAACACCTGATGAGGAGGTCAAGAAGGCAGGAGTTGTCCATGTGTACGTCGTTACCGGGTGGCGGGAGATGGTCAGCGAGACATTTCGGGTGCAGGGAGGCGTCGCGCCGCCACTGCGTCCGGGGGGGCACTGAGCGTCTCCCTGCCCCCCCGCGCCCGGGCCGCCACCCCGCCCCCCTGCCCGCCTACCCCGCTGTCCCCCCCGCCCCCGGCCCGGTGGGCAGGGGTGGCGCCGCCCGGGAAATGCGTGCCAGTTTTCCCACTTACGGCGTCTACGACACGTTTGATTATGACGTCGCATCATGTGTTTCCTCGCAATGCATGGAATCCTTTACTAATAAGATAAGTCGTTGCTGTCGAGGAAACAATACCTGAAAATGATTTCCTTTGTTTCTGTACTTAGGTATTTGCGTGGACAAGTTAACCTTTACCTACAAGGTCGTTGATCTCAGGGGTCGCGGAGCATTTGGCTTTGTAGCCAACCATTTTTAAGCTTTTGGAAATACAAAACCAGCGTTTTGGGTATGCTGTTTTGTAATGGTTTCTAAACTTACAATAAAAGTTTAGGTTCCTGATTTAGAATGCAGTTTGGGCTGTGGCAGAAAAATTATAATATGTAACGTAGGTAGGTAGTGGTTTAATTAAATTTAATTTAATCCTTGGTTAATTGAATTGAATTTCTTTGATAAAATCTTGCGGATACCAATTTTCATACCAATTTTCATAGCAAAGAGAATACAATACTACGAAAATCATAGACAAACAGCTTTTTATACCTCGAGCCATCGATCAAGTATGCGGCCTCCCCCGTAGATACCTAGAACCTTACAAGAATGACACTCAAAAGTGTCCACATTTTGTTTTGACGCAGACAGTTTGCGCAGAGCCTGTCAAGTTTTTTGCATGCGGAACAAGAGATTAGTGGAGTCGAATTTATGTTACTTTATTTTGTAAGTAGGTAGGAAGGTACCTAAAAATAATTTATACACTGTTTACTTTTATAAGGATTATAAAATCAACAGAATTCAAGTAAAGATAACGAATCATTTATTGAATTGATTTAAATCAGCGACGCAACAATCAACAAACAAAAGGGTCATTTCGGACATACAATAATATAAATAAGTTAACAAAAGCTAGTGAAATACACCTAAAATACAATTTCAGGCAGGTACTTTAAATTTAAAAGAACAAGTGTCTGCCTGCGGCTTCGTAAGAGTTTTCTATGGGCCAAAAAAAACGTTATTTCAAGTCAACTAGGATCTTATAAAATTATCTTCTTATAAAAAAATAATTATCACTTACAATTTACCACAAACAAATTAAAAAAAAATTAGAAACAATAGCTGCTCCATTCATCAACTTAGAACAAAATAAATATTTTTACATAGGGTAACCCAACAACAATATTTAATGCTGATTTCTCAAGTATATAAGGCTCAATTGGCATATATCACAATACACAGGTAAAAATTACATTTAAACTTACTGAAAATAACAAATTCCATCCTTTTTCTGTTGCTTGGTCGGTCGATTATTGCATTTTTTATACGAGCACTTGACCATGCTTTCGGTCCGAGAGCTAAAATGACACTAGTTGAACAGGTATCCCAAAATGCCAAATGGGATACCTTTTGATACTGACGTTTTCAGGGCGCGCATTGTGCATCTAAGGGGGGCCGGCCGGAAATTTTTGATCGATGCCTCGAGCTTTCACCATGAAAAACAGTCTTGTCACAGAGGCAATAAAAAGATGTGTTGATAGATGGACTCCTTGAAATTTTTGGCAATTCTGATTTGTTCCCGCATTCTGTTCAAGAAATATTGCAAAATATCACAATTCAATAAAAAAGTGTCTTACTTACTTTACTTAATCATGACCGTAGCAGACAAGCATCTCATAATTTGGCCTCCTAAATAATTTATTATTACGTCATGCATAGGGTTGAAAAGCGAAATAAGTTAAAAACTTTTGAAAAGAAAATTTAAATCAATATGACTTTTAGTTTTTTCTAATGAATTTAGAATTTCTCATAATCATAACTTTACACAGATTTTTGACTTTGAATGTTCGTAACGTTTTTTAAAAAGTGAATTGTTTAAGTTATAATTTATTTCGAATAACTATACATTGAAGAATACAGCACAAGTCACTTTGTAGCAGAGATCCTATGATTACGTTCCGTAGATACATATACAACTATCTTTTCTTTGTGGCATTACAACCGCAAACAAAAAAGATAAGTATCACGATTTAAAGGAGAGGTTTTGCCTGTTTAAAAAAAAAACTAATCTCAGCAAGAACCATGACACCACCTGACACTTAGGACATTGCGTCTACCGGTGAAATATAGCAGCATATTGCATCAGTCGCAATACCTAACGCCCAGTATATTAAACAGCAGACAAATAGAATAACGAAAAATGAGCAGTATGGCTTTAGCACATTGAGAAAAATATCTAGTCTATAACCCGTGTAGGTAAATTCAGCTAGAACAATAAGCATTTTCAAAGGCATCTTCTCAATTATCACTATTTTGTGCATTGATTTTTCAAAATTGTATATTAATGGCATATATAATATCATTGTTAATGGCTTACAAAATGACATCGACATCGATGAAAAATGTTGGTAAAACTTTACTTAAAACGTTATGATTATGAGGTTATTCAAAAAAGGTCTTAGAGCGTATCCATTAAACTCTCTGATCGAAGCTTTAGCCTCAATAAAAAGGATAAATTAAAAAATCTGTCACTGTCAGTAAATAAATAAATATTTTTGTCACTGGTGTTTTTCTGAGTTTTCGATTTTTTCAGAAATGTCTGTAGTATCATCAGACTCCGAAGCGGATTACCATGCTTACTCCGAGCGAACCCTGGCCATCATCAAGCCGGAGGCCTATGAGGACGCTGAAGCCATCATAGACACCATCATTAAGAATGGCTTCGAGATTCTTGCTGTTAGTACCTACCATCTGTGTGGTGCCGGCTTAGAATTTGCACCACCCAACTCTTCCCGCGGGTGTCGTAAGAGGCAACTAAAGGATATCTACCGGGGGCGGGCAGCAGCGCCCCCTGCAGAACAATTCTACTACCGAACTGCGATCCCCTACCCGCATGCCCAGCGTGGAGATTATGGGCATTACTCCCATGAGATAAAAGCCAACAAGGCGCTTATCAGAGGGAGGCCGAGGCCTGCATCCAGCAGTGGACCAATACAGGCTGTTGAGCTTGAGCTTGAGTACCTACCATCGTCCTACTTGATATTATAGATCGATAGATGGTGATCGGAATGCTGGCTTCTATTTCGGTCAACGAATTAGCATTGCCATTCAATGTGGCAATCCCGCCAGCATTCTGGGCTCTCTGTCTTCTGGTGACGGTTGAGATTCTTGAATAGAATAGAATATCATTTATTTCGACACACAAAGATACAAGATACAATACAATACAACCAAACAAAGAACAAGGAGGTTAGATTTGTGTATTATATATTATATACTATAATAGTAGTAACTGTTATATTCTATTTCTTATTTTCTATGTGCTAAATAAATGCTTAAATCATACCGTTACTAGATAGATTACAACTTTTTTTTGGGCTCGCTAGTTTTAGCATTTGCTTTATTTCGGTTTTAGGGTTCTGTACCTCCAAAGGAAAAAGGAACCTTTATAGGATCACTTTGTTGTCCGTCTGTCTGTCTGTTTGTCTGTCCGTCTGTCAACCACCTTTTCTCAGGAACGTGTAGACGTATCGAGTTGAAATTAACGTCATATACTCAAGTCCGTCACTTCTAAAAGCCGCGATAAACGTCTAAGTCAACGCACTCAAAAGTTACAGCTGTTTATGTCCGAAGATTTTGAAATTTCCAAGGAATCACGTGCACATAAAACATATAGGGTACCTACTTCCCGTAGACCTAGAATCATGAAATTTGTTGAGCAGGAAGATCTTAAGGAAAACCATAAATTTTTATTTTTTTCACTAAAAAAACTTTTAATACTCGCCATGGACACAAACCGGTACTTCCGGGTACTTCCTGTAGACCTAGAATTATCAAATTTAGAAGAAGGCAAGAAGCAAGGCCTTATAGCACAAGTAAAGGAAAAAATCCTAAAACAGTAAATTTGTAGTTGATTCACAAAAAAATCTTCTGATTCTTGCTAGACCAAAACCTATCGGGTACTTCCCGTAGACCTAGAATCATGATAATTTGCCAAGACACAAGGTCTTACGGAACCCTTAGTGCGCGAGTCTCACTCGCACTTTTTTTTGATATTTACGTATTTTTGTTGTTGTTTTTTTTTATAAAAAATATGGGAAACTTTTATACCTACCCTACCTACCTAGATATAAAACTAATTTTATTGCACCAGTGGATGCAATGATTTTCTTCGAAATGTGCGAGAAAAGTTTTTTTAATTTTCCAACTTTTCTTGTACTCAAACCTTAGTTGGTCCCAAAGAACTTTTTGATCTACTTATGGGTACCAAGTTTGCGCTTCAACCTAGTTTCAGCAAAGATGCTGTGGTCAACCATCTTTAGAAAGTTACTAAACAAGTGTTTTATTTCCAAGAATATTTTTTAATTTTCTGCATAATATAACTGATACAAAAGCTAAGACCTTAATGACAGAGAAAATACAATTAAATAAATTAGAAAAGTTAATTTGTAAAAGCTTAGATACTTCGGTAGTACCTATCTATCTGTTTTCTTTGAACTTTTAAAAACATTCTAAAATCCTTTGATCTCGGCACAATCATTGGAAATTGTTGTACGTACTTGGACAGTGCTGATTATTTTTGGCAAGAGGGGAGGGGTGGCGAATCGGACGCAGTGTGTATGTCCAAAAGCTTGCCCATCGGCTACCTATTGTACAGTTGCGAACAACCAGTAGAGTCTCGTGAAATGAAAATGACAACACTGGTATCAATTGTCGCCACAACTAAACTAAACTAAACTAATGTGACAGCACTAAAAATGATGCCGTCCCTTTCATAACGATCTAAATAAAAATAATGGCATAATTTTTAGTAGGCAGGTACTGTCCCCGGAGAGGTTTTAGTGGGTATTACTTACCTACGTCCTTCTCAGGGCGTCGTCCAGATCAGTTTATTCGCAAATGAATTTCCTCGACGAATAAAAAAAAAGTAGGTAAGTACTTACTGTCAAATTACTTAGTTTAATTTTGGCGATATCTGAAGTGACACTACTGTCAGCCTTGTGCTTTTCTTGAAAATTACAACCTATACCTATACCTATTCCATGAAATTATTTTCTTTTTGGTAGTTCGACTGATAATTGAATAGATATGTCAATGCTTTGCCGATTCGATTTTGTATCACAATCGATTGTTGCTCAAAATTTTGTATTATTTTACAGACTTTATGCGGGCGTCAAAACAACTTTATTTTTGGAATTAGAATTTTCTATAGAATAAAATAACAGGGATAATTTTTGTTGTTTTATGTGCTATTTGCTTTTGCCTGCGGACATGCCAAAAACGTTTCATGACACGCGTTTTTCCGTGTTAAAAAGAAAGACTGATTGAGTTAAGTACTGTATTAAACTAGAATTTTTATACTCTTTTCAATACTTTTTCATGGCAAAATCATCTAAAATATTCTTCTTTACTTACATACTATGTCGGCTCGATAAAAATCAAAACTTTCGTAAGTCCCCATATTTTTTGAGTCAACAGATTCGCATCTGTCAAAAGTAACTCTGTCTTCTAGAACTAGTGTCTTGTACGACTTCGTCGGACACGTCGTTCTCAAAACGAGCTGAGATCCTAGGGAATATTAAAAAAAACTTGAATTAGGAAATATATAGGTAACTAGCTGCTACCCGCGGCTTCGCACGCGTTGTTTCTATGGAAACGCTTAAAGGTGATTTCTATCCCACGGGAACTGATTTATGGGATAAAAAGTAGCCTATGTTTTATTCCTGGCCTAGAATTATCTGTATGCAAAATTTCAGCCCGATCCGTTCAGTAGTTTTCGCGTGAAGAAGTAACAAACATCCATCCATCCATCCATCCAAACTTTCGCATTTATAATATTAGTGTGATTATGAAAAGTGGAGGTAGATAGAGAGGTCTTTAATCTGCATCAAATAGACGGACCCACGATTATTTCCCGCAGTAGATATTTTTTTAGGCATGCCTATGTAAGATGCTTTCGCCAAATAATTATTTTCAGAACGAAATTCCTAAAATTATACTTCTCAGTTTCCGTAAATGAAAAAAAGATACTTAGGTACCATCATTGATAGAGAAATTAGAGAATCTTTACGACCGCCAATCTGAAAGCTTTTGTTATCGCCTGTACTACTTTGGCAAGGGTTGAGAGTGCGATATGCAAAACGGGACGCGTGGAGGGTCCGTTCATTATTCCACGTCACAAGCAACCCTTGTTAGTTGTTAGCAGTAGGGTTGTCCCAAACTATTGTTTCATTTTGTACATATTGCTAGTTTTAGCTAGTAGATAGCTACAACTATCTAAGTATCTCTTAAATAGCCTTAGAGATAAGGTCCATAATGTTGTGATCGTCTCGGAGAAATCTCTGCAACCTAAACTTATGCAGGTACGTACTCTTTAAATGACGACCTCAGTGGCGCAGCGGGCGAAGCTTGCGACCAAAGCTTGCGACCGAGGAGGTTGCGAGTTAGATTCTTGTCAATGCATATTACACTCCTAAGCGAGATGTCAGTGCAGATCCCAGTTCCAACAAACAGAATTAGAATTAGAGTTAGATTCATTTTCTTTACTTGTACGGTATACTGCTCGCATGAGAGCCCCCCCCCCCCCCCCCCGCTCTCGGGTACGATCTCAGATATTTGTTCCGGGTGTTCTGGGTATTTTCTATACAGGGTGCTACGGAAAGGGTAAGCCGAAAGGGGGTGATTCTGGACACTGAGGGGGTCAGCGTTTGTTCTAGGATTTGTTGAATTTCATACATACTTTTATTTTTTTGAAAAAAAATCATAGACTTTTTACTTTATATTTGTGTTCTTTTACGCGTATTCTTTCATTGAGTATTATTATTATTTAGGATTTACATCATTTTTTTGTAAAAGTTTATTGTTAAACACTATTAGGTATTACAGAAAAAAACAAACAAAAAAACATTTGTGTAAGTAGTATTTTGTAATGTTAAATAATGCAAGAATGTGTGTAAATGATCATAAATAGAAAGAACAAGACCTCATTTTTTGATAAAAAAAAAAAATACCGAAATTCAAAAAATCGATCGCACAAGTCGATCACCATGGGGTCCAAAATCACCCCGTTTCGGCTAAGTACGCCCTTTCCGTGGCACCCTGTATAATTTATAATAAAACAGATACAGATGTAGGTATTATTATTATTAGGTAGGTAAATGAGTTATCCAGTACCCATAACACAAGCTCTGCTTACTTTCAGGCTAGATAATGCTGTGTAGATAGTCCAGCATTACCTATTTATTTATTTTTATTGTATTCGTAAAGTTGACAACCCTACACGCCCCGATAGATCTCAGAAACGGCCACGCGTCGGGCGGTCATTGCTTTTATCTATGGAGTAGAAACCGTAGGAACAGTAATTAAATATTCTCGTTGACGTTTGCTTCGGAGGGATATTGCTAGCGACAGGCAATGTTGATTACATTTTTAAAGGTCTCTTTATAATGCATGGGCTTTCTTTTTCTCTCTCGATTTTGGTAGTCAATTGTACGAGAATACCTACACGCGACTACACAGCATTTATTTACTCAATAAAATCACATTTAGCTACACGCAAACTAACTCGCAGGTTACTTCGTAAATCTATCAAAAAAGCAGCAAAATCGTGCTCACTGCAAGAGCTCTATTTAAATACTTCCAACTTGTTCCTAATGTTTTGTGCAGTTGGTAGGACAATTAGCAAAAGAAGACTTCAAACAAGGCGTTTTCAATCAAAATTAACCAAAATTGCGGTAGTGTCGTAGCACTGCTACGGAGCTACGACGCTACAACAATGCCAGCGTAGCAAGGCCGTTGACCGTAGAGGGCAACCAAAAACAATGCACAGACGTATAGTTAGATGTACAACGCTTATAAAGCCTCACACGCGACACAAGACGCGCTTCAATCACGGCTGTGGGGTGGAGGCTTCACTTTTTCATCGTCATCGTTTCACCGGCCTGAACGCGGTCGTCGCGTAAGCGCTTATGCGACTAAGATTTAGCATATGCGGTAAATAGGTAACTCAAGCTTCACAGAATGTGCATTGTTTTTAGTTTCATCATCATCAACCTATATTAGTCTACTGCTGGACGTAGGCCTTCCGTAATGAGCGCCATAGCGCCCTGGCTTCAGCTTGCCGCGTCTGCCTGCAGCCTTCCGCAGGTCGTCAGTCGACCAGACTGAAGGTCAGGCGTCCTCTAAATGTTCTACGTGCATCACTGTTTAGTGTGTTGCGTTGGGACTTTTGTCCTGTGCCCCCGTCTGCTATTATCTCATTCGGGCTTTGAATACGACGAGACCTTTTTTGCGGGCAAGTTTCAAGAATTGTTTTATTGTTGGTTATGAATTAACTTCAAAGTTTTGCTAAGAAACAGTGAACTGGGAATCCTCTGTCAGTCATTATGACATTAATTGGTCGTATACGCGATAGATTGCAAAATTAGCAAAAAGTTAAGACCTACTACGTTTGCCGTTCAACTCAAGAATACGGTTACCCAAGCGGTTGTCAGTTATTCGCGAGAAATGGCCGCCCCACTACCACTTCAGCTTGTCGGTAACTTTGGTTCTCTGTCGGATGTATTCGTTACGAATCCTATCCTTCAGAGAAACTCCGATCATAGCTCACTGAGCGACTTTGAACTTTGTCTTGGTTTACCCTCTAAGTCAGCATCTTAGTTGATTTTCTTTAGAGCTCCGGCTACAGTTTAGCTTATTCTCTCCCCAGAAGCGTGAAGTCCGCCTGACCCCGGAGCAAGCAGCGGAGCTCTACAAAGGCCACTACGGCCACCAACACTTTCCGCATCTCGTGGCGCATATGTCCAGCAACACGATCATTGTTCTAGTGCTGGCATGTAGGAACTGTATACAGAAGTGGCACACTCTAATGGGGCCTGCTAGGTAAGTAACTGTACTTAGATCTTTTTATTATGTATTTTATGATAAACATTTTATTATAATATTTATTGTATATTTTTTTTTCTTTTTGACGACCTCAGTGGCGTAGCGGGCGAAGGTCCGCCTGCGACGCAGGAGGATGCGGGTTCGATTCCTGCCTCGGGACGTATTAACGTAATTTTATCTAATATTATTTTCTAATAACCAATACCAAGCCGCGAGCGAAATATTAGTTAAAATTAGGCTTAGCAAATTGGCATAGTAGGTACTATCGTGCCCGAGTATACCCATGCGCGAACACACCCCTTCCACTTTCTTCCAGCGTTCTTTTTACGTGACGCGCGCGACCTATACTTAGTACCTACCCGAAATCTTAAAGTAAGTAGGTACCAAGTTTTACACAAAGTGAACATTGCTTTACTTTTAGAAATTAGTATAATTGCATTCAAAGTCTTGTCGATCGGTCTCACGCATACCCACACAATGTTATTATATGAGGTTTTCAGGGTTCGATTTCCACCAAAACCCAGTAAAAAAAAATTGGTTGTCTGTAAAGTCGGTTTACTGACGATAGTTGAACGTGACAACGTCTTAAGAAAATACTGATGGAATGGTAGCATTTGATACTCGATCAAAACATGTAAATGTACTATAGTATAGCAGCTGTCCACGCAGACGCATCGCTCACTCAAGTAGGAGAGAGACGGATGTCGAGCGCTCTCGCTTGCACTTCAAGCCTTACATGGAACGCCTCAGAGCTAGGTAACGCCGCATGACGTCATGTTTTTTCGTGCGTGCAGCCGGCTCTATCGAATTATAAGACGTTGTCACGTCAAAAACTATAAATGCAGTTTTACGCTAGGGTAGGTAGAGGACTCGCCATGTTTCCCAAGTACGTAGGTACGACTAGGCAAGCCCTTTTATTTTTTAATTTTGTTTTTGATGGGACTATTCGCTTAGAAAATATTTAAAAAATATGCCAGTCCCGTCATATTAGCTATAGCCATCCATAGCTAACGAAGAAAGAAAGCCATCCGTGTCAACAGTGCTCTTTTTTCAGAGTGTTGGAAGCGCAGGCGTACTGGCCGGACACTCTTCGCGCTTGCTACGGGCGTCGCGCTAAATATGGAGATTACTTCAATGGTCTGCACGGCAGCGAAAACCATGCGGAAGCCGTGAGGGAAATACACTTCTTCTTTCCTAGCAGTGAGTACCTATCTAAGCCTCATTAAGGTTCATTCATGAGCTCATTTCATTTATGGTCGGGTTACATATTGAGTATCTACCTACCTAACTTACCTTACGTAGGTACTAGTAAGTACCTTACTATTTTGCACGTACCTACCTTTTTTTAGTTGAGCTATCGCAATCGTGAAGTGGTTCATTGGAGGGACTCTATTCCAAGCTTATGTTGGATCGTGTTCGTTTTGTAAGGTAGAACGGAGTTCATGTTTTGTTAAAAGCTTAGCTTAGGTAGGTATTTTAATTTATGAACCATCTTAGAACATAAATGAAGCCACCACCATATAATTTTACCTCACCTCACCTCAACAGCCTATTTGATGGTCCACTGCTGGACGCTGGCCGCCCCCTGATAAGCGCCTTACTGGCTTTTATCTCGCACTATGGGAGTAATGACCATAATCCCCACGCTGGGAATGCGGGTTAGGGTTATTCTACCTAGATGATTTTAAATGCCAGGTACTTTAACTGTCTCTTCTTGACCTAGGTACCTACAACTCGACTGAATTTAATGTGTTCGTATGTGTCTTTTTCAGTGGTCGTCGGACCAGTCCTTCGTCATTGGCAAGTGAATGACTACATCCTGAAGAACATAACTCCTACTCTAATGCCAGCCCTGACGGCGTTAGCCAACGACCGTCCAGCAGAGCCCATCCTATGGCTCGCAGAACACCTCCGCCGCCATAACCCCAACGAGCCGGAGCTGGCGCCTTCACCAGCGGAACAAAGAGAGGACAAGAGATGCCACACACCTGAACCTTCGGAGGTCGATTCTTTAGTGAAAATACAGTGACAGTACATTAATGTGTGTGTGGCCATTGAAAATATTTTGAATTTAAATTTTCCCGCACTTTTATGTAAGATATCTTTCAATGTCACATTCAGCCAGTGTCAATTACGAAGTTGACACTGACAAACAAAATGTCAAAAAATGTTGTTTTGAAGGCATGCAATGCATGTCATGCACAGTCGGTCGGCATTCGATTCGGCAGTTCGGCACGGCAATTCGGCATGGCATCAGCGTTGCCAGATCTACTGATTTAGCAGTAGATCTACCTGCTTTTTGAACCGTCTACTGATCTACTGATTTATTTCTAAAATTTCGTGAAATCTACCTGATTTTTCCCGAGCGCCAATGGCTCCGTGTCTATTAATGTAAGCTGTCATTTGTCAGTGTCACTTCACTTCACAAGCCAATGAAATTTTTACCAATCCGGTTCGTCACAAATTCACAATACTGACAAAATATGAATGAAATTGAAGAGTTTGTTTTGTTCGTTCGTTTCTTCCACTTCCTGTAAACATCTGTTGTGTGTTCCTATCTTTTTCGATTTGATTGGTCGGTCCGTTCGTTCTTCGATATACTTTTCCATTGTTGCCAGATCTACCGATTTAGCAGTAGATCTTGTAAATGGATTATTACATTTATTACACTTCCTACGAGTAGATAGATCTCCTTGATTTTTGAAGAGCCACTGATTTATTTTGTAAAATTCGAGAAATCAACCAGCTTTTCCTGAGAGAGATTCAAGGCCAAGGCATAAAGCCTTGTAACAACAAAAGAAATTAAAAATTCAATTTCACTTGGTGTTCATACGATTCTCGAGTCGGCTTGGTGTATGGCGAGATTTGTTCATTTCATAGGGCACTGATCAGGTTTTATCAGGTAAATCGAAATTTAAAAAAAATAGACACCTAGCATCCCTCTTTCTGTGATGAACATAGTTTGTTTTTCTTGAAAGGAACAACGGAACACCATTGTACACTACCAAGTTACCTACCCCAAAAAACCTGATCAGTGCCCTTGGAAATGAACAAATCTCGGCGAATTCCAAGCTGATGAGTTGCTTTGATCAATGTTTTTGTATCAATGTAAAAAGTTTATTACAAACCTACTTAAAACACATTTTTATTTTAAATTCGAAAGCCATGAATATTTTACTTTGCAACTTAGGTACTTTGATAAATGCCATCATTGAAAAGTGAAACACACACACTGGACAAACATGCAAAAAAAAAAGAATCAAAATCGGTTCATCCGATAGGGAACTATAATTAAAGTTTCCTAGCGGATGAACCGATTTTACAAAAAACCTTAGGTACAGATATGTACCTACCGCGCATTTTTCGTGTCAAAAGCTAGAAATTTGTAGTTTTTTCAAAATCTACTGATTTTTTCCTCAAGCTACTGATTTTTTACGTGACTTTCTACTGATTTTGTCAAATTCGATCTGGCAACACTGCATGGCATTTAGCAATGGCAACAACGTGAAAGTGGACGATTTGAATTTCTTTTCTCGGTCTTTTTTGTAAATAGTTATGCAAAATTCTTACGAGACGGATAGTGAAGACGAGATGCCATCAGGTTGGAAAGAAAAATCTACAGAGGATGGAAACGTTTACTACGTAAAGTGAGTTTGTACTTTGCCTCAGTTTGCCCCGTAGAAAAATATTATGACGTTTTTCTTTACAAATTCTCTTATTTACAGCGATTACTTGAACAAAATACAGTGGGTGCATCCTGTAACAGGTAAAAAGAAAGTTATTCCAAAAGACTTGCCTTTCGGTTGGAAAAAGACAACCCATGAAGATGGAAAAGTTTTGTACATTCATACAGAAACTGGTAATTCCACTACAACCGATCCAAGATTGGCATTCGCTAAAGAAGAAAAGAAGTTTCCAAATGATTTTCGACAAAGGTTTGATGCATCTTCAACTGCTTATCAGGTAATTTGATAGTGCAAGAAGCAATCAAACATGAATTGGAATTCCCACTGTGTGTGTACTGTAAATTGGTAGGTACATAGCATTATCTGTATTTACTTTTCATCTGTATAATATTTCATTCTCTCTTCCAACTGTGTTTACAAATGCAAAAATTATGTAACTACTGTAGTGCATACATGGTGCACTCATACAAGAGTAACATTTCTCAATGTGACATTTTAATACAACTTTCAGGTGCTTCATGGTGTGGACCTGTCATTAAAATTTGCCTTGATAACAGGCAGCAATGCAGGCATTGGATATGAAACAGCCAAATCACTAGCTCGTCATCACTGCCATGTAATATTTGCCAACCGCAATATGAAAGCTACCGCTGAAGCTATAAAGAACATTGTTAGTGAAACTAATGTGTCAGTGAGTAACCTGACCGCAGTGCACTTAGATCTATCTTCACTGGAAAGTGTTAAGAATTGTGCATTGGAAATAAGAAGAATAGTTAAGTAAGTTTTATTAGGAATTCTATTAATATTATTAGGGTGAAAGTTCGTGAGCATGTGAACATGTTGATCTCTTAAAGTACTGAATAGATCAAGATAAATTTTGACCTACTTGTCAAACAAAAACTACCCTTGATAAAATAACTGTTAACTGTTTTTTCCGGAAACAGCAAATGCTAAGCTGCAAGCAGCATCTAGTTTTTTATACATAGAAATAGCAAGATTATGTCTAGTCTGAACTAAAGTTTCAACTTATCACACTAATAATAAAAAAGTGAAAGTTTGGATGTTTAGATGGTTGTTACCTCTTCAAGTAAAAACTACTGAACGGATCGGGCTGAAATTTTGCATACAGGTACCTAGTTTTAGGCCTGGAATAAAACATAGGCTACTTTTTATTCCATAATTCCGTTCCCATGGGATAGAAATAACCATAAAACATTTCAATAGAAACAATGCGTGAATGGAGTATAATTTTATTGTATTTTCTTTTTCAGCCACTTGGACATGCTGATACTAAATGCAGGAGTATTTGGCCTGCCTTACACAGAAACAGTTGATAAACTAGAGACCACATTCCAAGTGAACCACCTGAGTCACATGTACTTGGCTCTGATGCTGGAGCCAATCTTAAAGAAGGGATCCCGGGTTGTATTTGTATCTTCTGAGTCACACAGGTAATGATATGCCGGTTTAATCTTTATGTATAGTGTAATAATGACTCTTTTTCAGGTTCATGATCGATCATGGGAATATTAATGCTATTATGTGTACCGAACTTAATTTGATAATAGTCAGAAGACTAATAGCAGATCCATAAACATTTTCGGGCATTTATCATGTACCTTTTGTTCTCAGCTATAACTCTGAGTACATTCAGTCACGCCGTGACCATGATCTCTGTAACTCTATAGAAACATAGGGGAAATGATAACAAAAAGTATTCATTATATACCCGATAAATAATCATGAATTATGTTATGAATTGTAAAAGCTTAAAAAGTTTTACAACAAACAAATTGCAAGTAAATATAATTTGCACTTTTATTCATCAAACCTTAGTAAATGCTCTGTTCATGCAAGAACTTATAAAGAATGCTTGTCAATATGTTTTTCTTTGCAACACCAATACAATTATCTACAAAGTCTTAAAATCAATTTTTACATTACAGATTTGCTAGTTTGAAAAATGCCTTTGTTCAGCAAGACCTATCCATGAAGAAAGATAATTACTTTGCCATGATGGCATACAATAATTCAAAACTTCTGAATGTAACAACTGCAAAGGTAGGTTATTTTTAAATAATTACTTTTAATATGGGAAGTGTAGAACTTGCATTATAATAATTGTACAGATAGAACTATGTAGGTAGTAACATTGGCTCGTTACGTCACCACTCGCTAAGCATGTCTGCTCCCGCCCGCGGCTAGCGCATGACTGGGCTTCCTTGTAACCCGTGAACCCGAGGCAACGCTATACCTGATGTTATCTTGAATGCTTACTACAGGAACACACACTACAGGAAGGAAATCATCTTATCCTAGGTATTTACACAACCTCTGTGACGCAGCGTGCAAAGGTTCGCCTGTGACACAGGAGGAGGGCTCGATTCTCGCATCGGAACAACACAAGCGCTACTTAGTTTGTTTCCCATAACATAAGCGGTACTTAGTTTTGAATTAGATGATGCTGTGTGAATTGTCCAGTATTAAGTATTTGTTTATTTATAACATAAACGAGACTTAAGGCTAAACGAGTTGCTTATCTCTCCATACAAACGTGGAAGGGTAACTACTACGCTGTTTGATGTTGACCATCCAAAACAAAGAATAATATCAAATTAACTCGTCATTACCTATGTCTATATACACCCGAAACAGTAGAAACGTATAAATTAAAAAAATACAAGCTTCTAAACTTTCGTATTTCAACACCGATTTTAGCCCAACTTTGGGCGAAAATAAATAACATACAAAGAAAGAAAACTCTTAAATAAAGCCCGTAACGACATAGTTTAGTTATTCAAAAGTTGAAATAAATTTATTTTGAAAAGATACTCTCAATAGTTTTTCTATATTTCATCAAGCGTGCGGAAATGTCTATTATGTCAGGCGAGATGGCATAGATTTAGGCCGCGCCCACTGATGAGTGAGACCGGACGACTTGTGCAGCCTTAAAGTAGGCTACTCTTTATCCGGAAATAGCCCGTGTTCAGCCGTGAGCAGTATAATAGTAGCACTTTCAAGTGAGATGGTGGTCAAAAGATTCACGATCTTCAATAAAAAAGAAACAAAAGTAAAGTAGTAACCTAGAAGACAGAGAGGGCCTTGCAGCGGGACAAGGCAACCTGAGAAAGAAAGAATCCCACTAATAGTGTAGGTTAGGTATAAAATGCGAAAATTGGATCGATATGTGGATGTTTTGTTACTTCTCTACACCTCAACTACTGAACAGACAAGATTGAATTGGAAATTTTGACCTAGAACCATCTTAATATCCCATAAAGTTCCCATGGGATAAAAATAACCTTAAACGTTTTCATAAAACACACCATAAAAACAACGCGTGCGAAGCCGCGGACAGAAACTAGTGATTTTACACTACTAGTGAACATTACATTAGTCCCGAAGCGGGAATCGAGCCCGCAACCTACTGCTTAGCAGGCGGACATTCGCCCACAACGCCACAGAGGTCGTCACACTCATAATGCTGAACGGCGCCGCCAAACAAAGGTGGTGTATGCCCTAGGGTGATTATGAAATACATGACACTTGGCAGGTGAATTTGATTGGATTGGCGGTCGTCTCCGACAACCACGGGCCGAGTTGAGAGGGGTCGATTCTTATACCGCGACGGCCATTGCTAACGTCGTCGTCAAAGTATCTGACCTTATGACCGAATGTATGATGATCATAAATCGTATTGCTCTTCAAAGCTGCCCAATTTATATAATTCCAGTAATACATATTTTCAGGTTCTCAGCAAAGAATGGGCTTCCAAAGGCATCCTGGTGAACGCACTGCACCCTGGTAACATGGTGTACACAAATCTCAGCAAGTCTTGGTGGTTGTTCAGACTAGCATTTTTACTTGTGCGACCTTTTACCAAAACTCTGGTAAGTATCTTCTATTCAACAAAATTAAACTTCATTATGAATGTAAGCGGGTTAACTATGAACCTAGTTTGTGTTGGAAGAACACCAACGTTCGTAGTTAACCTGCTTACATTCATATTCATAATCATAGAAATCTAAATAACGTGACTTGTTATTTAGATTTCTATGTTCATAATTAATTCGTCAAACTACGAAACTTTTTATAGTAAAAAAATTAAACCTTTAAGTAAAAAATATTTGACATCAAATTTATAGTAAAAACCGTGGCAACCTCAGTGGCGCAGAAGATTGCGGGTTCGACCGCGATAGGACAAATGTTTGTATGATCTGCAGGTATTTGCTCAGAGGTATGGGATGACTGATATACATGATAATGTATATCAGTCATCTGGTCACACAATCTCTGCTTAATTTGGGTTCAGATGAAGCAGTTTGAAAAATTTCCAGCATTAATATTTAAAACTTGACATTTCTTCTTCTTCTTCTTCCACTCACCTCTGTCAGCCGTCATCTCTGTACTAACACTTTTCTTATCCATGTCCTCTCACAGAATCCATTTTTTCTTCGGTCTTCCCCTCCCCGTATACCCCCCACATTGAAACCTAACCTAAAACTTGACATTTGTCTACCATTATTTATGCCAATACTGCAACCGCATCTTTTGTACCCGCATAGGCCCTTACAGTCATTTAGGTACTTATGTGCCAATACCGAACACTACATATACTATTCTTCGTGGATGTACCTAATGATGATGATTTATTTCAAGCTTTTGCCCACGGCTTCCTGCGCGTTGTTTTAGGATAAAAGATCAGATAGGTGCGTTATTTCAAGTCAACAAAGATCTAATTATACTTCTATGGAAATGGTTATTTTTATTCCACGGAAACTGATTTATTGGATAAAAATTCTGTAAGTTATTTCAGGTCTAGAGGCCTACCTATCGAGCAAACAGCTTGATCCATTCAGTAGTTTGGAGTGTACCTAGAAGTAACAAACATCCAATGTAATATATTATAGTATGTAGTGTAAGTTTTTCGAGTGCCACCGTCTATTTTGTTCTTACATGTCCAGCCATCCCAAGGTTGCCTGGAAGAGATCGCTCATAGCGATAAGGCCGCCTTTGTACTTCGTCTACTCTTACCATTTATTTCTGTATTGTTATCTGTCTTCGTGTGGTACAATAAAGTATGATCTATCTATACCAATAAATATCAACAATACATCCATCCAAACTTTCGCATTTATAATATTAGGCGTCTCACTTCTTTCCAGCAACAAGCAGCAGCAACAACGATCTATGTGGCCGCCTCACAAGACCTCGACGGTGTCTCCGGTCTCTACTTCAACAACTGCTATTACTGTGAAGAGTCCGCTCTAGCCAGAGACAATGACATCGTGAAATCCGTGTTCGAGATATCGCTCAGAATGATAGAGGAACGCATGGGCTCTGAGCTCATAGAGAAATTTGTTGATAAGTGGTTAAGAGCCTCATAACATTAGGCTATTTTAATCATTATCATTGGCATGTTATAACTATGAAGGGTGCGCCTCGGCAAGCGTAGTGTAGAACGCCCTCCAGCCAGGTGGGATGACGACCTGCGAAAGACTGCAGGCAGATGCGGCAAGCTGCAGGGCGCTACGGCACTCATTAGGGGAGGTCTATGTCCAGCAGTGGACTACTAAACATTGATTATGACGATGAACTGTGAAGGATGGTTCATCTAGTGTTCGTTTGGCAAATGTTCGTCTTGCTAGATGGATGCCTCACTTTTGGCTTGCCAAGGTATAGGACAACATGAAAAGTGCCAGTTATGGGTGATAAGGATATTTGATAAGGAAAAGAAACTATTATACTTACATAAACTTGAGCAATATATCTTAAGTGAGTCAGATAAAGGCCCACGTAGTATTCAAGATACCTCAAGTGATTATGTAATGCTTAAGGCTGCGAGATTAAAGAGTGGGGGATTACATTCCATTCACGCAAAACCAAATAATATATGGTATGGGGGAATATAAATAGATAGATTATTTATTTAGGTATTTTTAAAAGTATACATTATGTTTCTCAATTTATGTACATGTGTGGCGGTTTTTCAATTTTTCAAATGACTTGAATTAACTGCCAGTTTATTATTACGTAAATACAGAAAGGTGTGTATGTATACATACACATCCAAGTTTTCAATTTGACTAATAGACGTGTAAAGTAATTGTGATAATTTATGTACTGCATTCTGACAAGTAAGATGACTACTTTCTACGAAAAATGGGTGTGGACTTTTATTTCAAAAGTTCCCTAAAATAAAAGTGACAACTTGGGAGTGTCTCTGAGCTGACTATACATGAAAAGGAATTTATTATATAATTATCAAATTACTTACACTTATGTAGTAAGTGGGTGGATACTTATTAACATTTTTATTTTGTAATCTTTTGAAATAAAAAATTAAATACACAATAAATAGTCTTTTAAACCTTAATTCAAGGCCTTACCTACCTAAGTACTTACAGCTAAGCCAAATTATTAGAAACTTAGGTCTTACTTTAAGATACCTACCTAAAGGAACATTAGGTTGGTATACCACAGATAATTATAATACTATTATATATGTACTATTATATATGCAATTATAATATCTGTGGCAATACTATTATACTGTATAGGTACCCCTGGTAGTATGGTCATTTGGTAGTTTTCCGGGAGTTTTAAAAATGGATAATTATATAGATTTAGAGCACATCGAAATCTAAAAAATTATCCATTTTCAAAACTCCCAGAAAACTTTCCAGGTAACGTTGCATTTTCGAACCAAATGATTGGACTACTACATCCGAACGAAAATGAAATAAAAATTCTCTGTTTCTATTCCTTGAGAATTTATATTTTTGTACAAAGAATGAAAGGCTAGTTATGTACAAGATAAAGTTATGAACCATGGTCCAAATGCTTGGACAATGGAGATTTTGCATGCAAAAATAAAATCTAAGTCCGCCCCGCCACCACGTCGCGTCGTGAATTCCATAATCGGAAACTTTTTAGCGGTTTTTAGTCTCGTTCAAGTTAGGTTGCATTTATTCTTCTTCCTTCAAAAGGTTTTTCAGATCTTCTATATCATCCATTAATTTCTTATTCTTTATTTCCAGACTCCTGTTTTTTTGTGACAAAGCTCTAATTTTTTTTAATCTTTGTGCGCTTACAAACTTAAGCCGATCAATGGTTTTTCTCATGCTGTTGGGGGTTTCCGAAACCGGTGAATCTTCCTGAAAAAATATCGATGAAATTATTTTGGGCAGGTGATAGGTATAATAAATTATACTCTTTCTCAAGGTGCAATGTATAGGTACAACTCGCAACACAAAAAGCCTAAATTCACTTGTTGGCGTCGACTTTGAAACATAATTGTCAGCATTATAAATAGCAGGAAGAGCCAAACTCTGTCAAGAAATCAGCAACAAGTTATTTTTGGGTTAGGTAAGTATGGGGGCCATGCATCGATGGGGCCATGTTTACAAACATTGTATCTTGAGTTTGCCCGGAGTCTGGTTACTGCTCGCGGCTTCGCACACGCAAGGTATGGAGGAAACATTTAAAGAAAATTTCTATGGAATGGAAACTAATTTATGGGATTAAAAGAAACGGTAAATTTTACACATAAGTATTTGAACAAAACGCATGCGACTCTTTCTCACCCATACGAACCTATATTAAAAGACTTCCCAGTGTTTCATAAAACGAGCCGAGTGAAGAGGCCCCAAAGTAGCAATGCATCTCTTTAAATAATTATATAGGATATCCAGTAGGGGGAAGTGGGGCAGATTGATACACAAAAGTTTAAAGTTCCATAAAATGTGGATGAACATAATATTTTTCATAAATTTTGCATTAAACGTATAGCTAAAAATTAAATATTATAATGTCATAGTTTAAAATGGTTTAAGTCATCAAAGAAAAGAAATAAATGACGTTTAGTAAAAAATGGCTTTTGTCTCAATCTGCCCCACTAGCGGGGTACTTTGATACACCACGTGGGGCACTTTCATACAGGGTCAAAAATCAATGAAGATTATCAAATTAAAACACTTTTACATTGATTCTACTTGTTTATTGTGATTAGATCATAATCGTCCTTCAGTCGGTCTGAAACAATCAATAAATCAAACTATCAAACCTAATATTTTTTGAAAAAGCAATATAAATCTTTTTGTTCTTTTATTGCACATAACATGCACTCAAATAAATAGAAAAAGTTTACATGGATGTAAACCAACATCTCGAAAATCAACAATTGCTTTGTCTTCGACATCTGGAAAGACAAAAATGTAGGACTTGGCACTTTTTTTTCTCAAGTATAACAAGTTATACTCGGTCAAATTGTATTTAGTAATGACTTTAGCAACATAGAAGAGCATCGATCTAATTTTTTTTTAAATTTAATGAGAAGAAAATCCCTAACATTTTTATATTAATACAGAGACGGGGCACAATGATACACATCAATGTGCCCCGCACTTTTTTGCATCAAAGTGCCCCAAACGACATTTTTAGAAATTCGAATTATCATATTAAAACTAATTTGATTTAAAGTAAAATTTACAAAAATCATAATTATTGATAGTTTAACTTACCTTTGGTATATATAGATCCTCGTTAGATGTTATCGAAGAGCGTCGAAACACTTTCACATATTGCGACAGAATTTACTTCATGACGCTCTAAACATGTTTCCACATGTCCAAGGCCACCCGTTGGCAGACGGTCGGTGCGGTTACAATGGATGCGTTCGGAAGTTTTTCCGAACGTTTTAGAGATAGCGAAACTCAAATCCATTCACTCAATTATTAGATAAGGCTAGTGTATCAATGTGCCCCTTGTATCAATGTACCCCACCTCCCCCTACCTACTTTTTTATAAATTCTTAAGAAACTGAGATGTAATTATGTTAAATATAATCCAACTAATCTTATAAATTCGAAAGTTTTGTCGGAATTAAAGTGTGTGCATGTTTGTTGCTCATTCACGTCACGCCGTAACGGCTGAACGGATTTGGTTGAAATTTGGAATGGAGATGAGTTGGATTGGACCTTGGATTAGGACAGGACACTTCGAATGGGCCCCGCCCGGGTGAAACCGCGGCGCGTGTAAAAGGTAAATAAATAGACATGTAAAAGGTCACGGCTCGCACAAATATTACCGTTTCGAGTGTAATGATCAAAGAAGCACATTTGTACCATAATATACATTCATTCTAGGAAATAAAAGAAAAAAACATATTACTTTAAATTTTACTTACTACAAGCTTTTATTGGCACTAATCTATTATTAATAAGTACCTAACAAATAAAATTTGTGCAATTATAATTTCGATGCGACAAAGATTTCATTGTGCCTACTCTGAAGTTAGTTACTAGTGTCTCCACAATAATGAACAGAATTGTTTTATGCAATCTAGGTATATCGCATTGAAATACGACTGCCCATAATTTAAAGAGTTTCCTCTTCAAGTGATATGAGAATAAAGGCGTAATCCTTTAATATCATATTGAGATATTTATAATTATATGTACAATACACTTGTTTAAGTACAATACACTTGGTTGTGTGTAATTCGCACGTCAATTTGTAGAATTTTTTACATCATAGCTTTTCCCTGTTATGATCGAAATCAAATACGAGCGTCTGGTCGAAGCAAAGCGTGACCCAAAACCTGATGAGCATCAGAGGAAAAGGTAGGCTTATAGTCAATGCAAAAGACTTCAGTTCATCGCTATACTGAGCTCTTCGGCTAGATTTCCTGATATTAATTTTTTCATTAAAGTTTAGTTTCTACTTCAGGATAATTGTCACATCTTTTTTTTATCATTGCGAGTAACAATTTCAGAATATTTATTGTAGTATTACGTCGTACTAAACACTGAGATAAAACCTTTACTTCTTGTTTTAATTTTCTCTTCCGAGGTGTATCAGCATCAGAGCAGCTCGTGTGAGTTGATTCCTCAGAGTCTTCTGCTATTTTTTTATTTTTCTCAGGGGGTCCTGACGAACAAGAATCTTCTGATTCACTTTCTTTTTCTTCTGGGCTTTCTAGTGTTCTACTACTCAAAATATGAACAGTTTTCTGAGTTGATTCGGTCTGTAAATAAATAAACATAACATCTTGACTTGCATACAATGCAATAAAGAAATTTTTAATGGTCACTGTGAGAAGTTTAACTTACAATTGGAAATATTGAAGGTACTACATTCGATTTCAATATTTTACCGTACTCATTGACATAGTCCTGATCTTCGAAATGTAGACCACATACAACTGAGGTCTTCGTAACCCTCCCAGGTATTATTTCCTTCCACTTTTCAGCCATTTTTTCATCCTTTGGTATCCTAGAAACATAAAAGCAATTTTGCTGTGGTCAACATAGGTAGTCTATCGGTAATCAGTATCTTACTTTTATTTTACTTGCCTACTTTTTATTGTAGCCCGTCATTTCGTTATTTTTCAAAACTATAATGTGGAAATCTGATTTTCATGTTTCTACTTTATAGGTATGTTAGAAACATAAGTTGTCTAGAGTATTAATTGTCTGCTAACCATTAAGGTGCGAAAGATTTGAAAACATTATTTCGGTAATGTTGCTGCATCAATTTTACAGCTTTGCAAAAGTACCTACGATTACATTTTAATGCTGACATGACTTAACACACCAAAAGGGGATCACTAGCATATGTTTTTTTAGTTCTAAGATGTATACTTACTCATGTATTCTGTGTTCCTACTGTTGGTGGTCCATAATAATAATAAATAACTAACGTATCATTATACTTATGATGAAACGCTGTTGCAGGAAAGTTAGGTTTCAAAATCATATCCATCGGCCAGCTAAAATAATCGCATGTACCTGCGCAACTACCAACTAAGTTTGACCTATCAAACGTAGCATCGCAGGTATTTAACCTAAATAATATGAGTAAATAAATAGCGAGTGTATCAGAATCTTTGTTCAAAAGCCCTGTGACATCATTATTGTTTCCTGGACACCCTACACTACACCATCGCTTCTTCAGGAAACATAAAATAGCTCACCTGTGGAATGTTAGGCCGCAACCGTGATAGCTTTCCTTTTTGCAACCATTTACGCAGCAAAAATAAACCATTTTATAAAATAATATCGAATAGGTACTGATACTGAAGCAAAGCAAGAAGAAAACACCAAAAGCCACAAAAGCACACCGGTCACTGTTTGTTTACATCACAACAAAAACAAACAAACCTCTCGCTCAACTACTTCAACTTCTTAAGGCAAGCAAAGCAAGACCCAGTTAGGCTGAGCGCAGACTTGAGTCACGACAGTTTTAAGACAGACTAAAGACAGACTATTGCTTTACAAAATGTATGAAGATGCAAGAGCGCAGACTTGAGTCACGACAGTTTTAAGACAGACTTTCGGAAAGTCTGTCTTAAAACTGTCGTGACTAAAGTCTGCGCTCAGCCTTAATTTTGATCGTCCAACCAGATCCAACCAAACCAAGGTCTTATTACCTTACCATACCATAGACTAGTTAGTATACTTACTTCGTACAGTGCAACCGAAAAGAGTAGAAAATAAATGAGGGCGCTGCTGTCGTTTAGATGGCAGCACGAATACTACGACGCAAGCAGTCTTGATTTTTGCGTTTAGCAATGAAATTTTGTTGAAAACGTGGATGTCAATAAGTACAAATCCGACCAAAAATAGTAAAAATTATTTATCAAGAAACGCAAATTTACTGTAAACTGGCAACTCATGCTGAATATTGTTTGTAGACAAAATTAATTTACGATTACAAAACAAATCTCATATCATAATATCTAAAGGTAGATTATTCTTACTATAATCGTAATTATTAAAAATAATAGATATACCTACTTTAGCACAACTAGTTTACTGAACCACTTTTAAAAACAATCTGATAAAAATAATATCATAATCAACAAAATTGTAGATACATGTTTTCTGATTGAATTGAACACAAATTGAAATCATCCAATTGTTATGAGGTCTTCTTTTTTTTGCTTTTGCAGGAGCTATGAATATTCTTTTGTTATGCTTGTAGAACGTTGCATGCATCTTTAATCTTAGATACATAACGGATGTATCTACCTAAAAACAAATTTAAATTATAGTATATAAGATTATATATACGTTTACAGTAAATTTTCGTTTATTGATAATTAATTTCTACCAATTTTGGTCGGATTTGTACCTACCTATTGACATCCAAGTTTTCAACAAAATTTAATTGCTAAACGCAAAAATCAAGACCGTTTGCGTCGTAGTATTCGTGTTGCCATGTAAACGATAGCAGCGCCTTCATTTATTTTCTACTCTTTTCAGTATTCTGTGGGCAAATATGACAATCCATAGACAATTTTATTTCATGCAATGCTTTGTCTTGTCACTGTCAAATAAATCCATCATGGCGGTGATAGTTTGACATTTGTCGTGTCAAGATAAATTTTAATGTCAAAAGGAAAAGGCTCTGATTTTTGTTCGAATGAAATGTTTGTAATTACAAATTTAGAATTTAACACGAGTTGTTAGCATTTAATAGTGAATTTCACGGCAGATATGTATATTTATTAGTTTACAAGTTACTGTGTGTGCAGCTAGCAAGTGAAAAGCAATGTTGTTCCGGACGCTCCCTTCCCAACAACGGTCCTTGCAATTCAGTGATTTATTCTTTAATCCTAAGTAAATTGTCTTAAATTTCCAAAATGTGGTCATAACACACTAAAATGATGTTGTTTACCTATTGTTTTGTTATTGGTACTATGAAAAGTTGAGTGTAACTGCTTTGGTGAAGATGGGAGATAAATTGAATGGAGAAGAATACTTTGAAGCTGGGGCTGCAGCGTTCAACTACAACAATGTGGTAAGTGCTAACTTTTCTCCATAAAAAAAATAAATGTGATACTTTGTAGGTCCCGGAGTGTCAATGGTCTTTCATTCATGCAGTAGCAAAAGCTCGGTGTCATGGACCAATTCATAATTAGTACAAATGCCTGTCTGAGTTTCAAGTGAATACACAGCCTTGAATAAACATCAACATTATTGACAATGAAAAGATATTCTCAACCTTTTTTATTCACTACCTACTGCTGACATCTGAATTTCTTATGTTGAAAAGTTTCTTTGTTACATTAATTTATGAATATGTCTTTTTACAAACCAACATCCAAGGTCACTGTGTTATAGGGAAACACTGCCCATTGGCTAAACATTCAGTTGTTTTTTAAATCTTCATGTAAGGACATAAGTATTTTTGTTAATCCAAAGTATAATCAGTAGTCTTTATGATCTATTGCTTAGAATGTCTTAGGCTGTAACTATCGGTCAAATAGTACAAGCGCACACAAAATGTGGCAATCATTGAGTACCTATTTATGTTTCATTCAAGGTCTTGCTGCAATAGTCAGTAAATTATAATTTACTTAAGTTGCAGCTGACCAAGGCTGTGGTTTCAGAGACAATGTAGGTTTGTTTACTATCATTGTTTTACTTCCCAATTATTCATTATGCTTTAAATTGAAAATTTTACCCAATCTTACTTCAATGTAATAAATCCATTTATTGTTGAAAAATTGCACAAACCATCACCAACTGGAAAGCATGTTTAGGCCAGCCATGAAAATGTTCTTTTTTTGTTAAGCATTTATTTCCTAAATGATTGGTGGGATATCAATAACATTTGGCGGATGCGTTAGCCCAGCCGTGAACGGAACAGGCCGAAGTATAGAATAAAACCTTTTTCATCCTCGCCTCCATAATGTCTGAAGGTGGCTAAGCTTTGTATTCGCACCATATATTATTTCTTGATTATTAAAACTTCTTAGAACCTATTACAGAAGACAATAAATGGTTCTATGAAACTGTACTAAAACTCAGCATGTAGAGAGTACCTACAAAAAAAAATGTTTACTAAACAAGATAAGCATTGAGCATATCTGGGTAATAATTGTGTAGCAAAACAAAGACTAAGGGATATTTTTATATATACTTATTTATTTCAAATTGTAGGACTTTATAAACAATGGTATCTTTAAGTAGGTATCTACCTATCTATATAGTTGAACACATTAGTGATCATTCTTACTGTTTTCAGCACACACAAATAATGAGTGAATTATTGAGTTAAGTAGATAATGTGATTAGAAAACGAAATACCTACACTATTATGTAAGTACTAGTAAATAAATGGATCAATGATTAAGTCAATATTATATTGTTGTACAGTTGATTATTGTTGTTTAGTTATTACTAAGTGGGCAGTGTATACATGTCTGTGCAGCTGACTGTACTAGTCAATAAATGGATCAATGATTAAGTCAATATTAAGTATATTGCTGTTACAGTTGATTTTACTTGTTTAGTTGTTACTACGACCCGTCTGCAATTTCATTTCATGGACTATTGCAATAACTCAAATAATGTTTACTTAGTTCCATGCACTGTCATTGCAAAAGTGTTTATCCCTTCTCTGAATCTCAATGTTTTTTAAAAATATGATTTAAGTAATATTGAATACAGAAATCTTTAAAAGTCTTCTTTAACAGGATATTTAAATGTTATTTAAGGAAATCTTGAAACAACATGTCTTTTCCAGTTGTAGAAAAAATGCACTAAGATATTAATAAAATTTAGATACCAATACTTAAGAAAAAAAAAACAGAAGTCAAAAGTCATAAAATAAATACAAACTATCACAAACCGAAATATCAGCTGCATATTATCACAAACTTTGAAAGAAGGAAAAACCAATTTGACTGCCGAAATATCAGCTGCTTAATATCTCATGTAAGTAGTTTCAAAGATTTCGTAATAAAACTTTGACCCTGATTATAACCACGATGAATCTCTCGAATCGACTTTTTTTTTGGGGATGCTTACATCCTAAAAAGTCTTAAATTATAGAGCTTTTTGCCCTTTACTTGTGCTGTGAGACCTTGCTTCTTGCCAAATTTCAAATTTCATGATTCTAGGTCAAAATAATCACTAGATAACTTTTGTGTGCATGTGGTTTCCTTTGGAAAGCAGGCATAACCAGCTGAAAATTTTTAATGACTTAGAGGCTCCAAGAGGTTACGGATTCGAGTATTTAATATTAATCTTAACTTGATATCTCAACGCGTTCCTGACAAAAGAATGCTGCCAGACGGACAAACGGACAACAAAGTGATCCTATAAGGGTTTCTTTTTCCATTTACGGAACCCTAAAAACATTTGTTGAAAAAATACGCAACTACTTTTGTGGAAATTAAGTTCACTAACCAACACGCTCAACTCACCAGTACGATTTCGTAAAGCCCAAACAAGTTCATAGTCATATCTCCTTGCAGAATGCAATGCATATGGAACAACCGTATGCATGCATTCAGATAAGGATAAAACTCGGTTATCTTTATGGTAATCTACAGGTTATGCGACCAGCGTTGCCGAGCAGGTTGATGCATTATCGTGAATTTATATGCGCTCGAGATGTATTTCTCTAAAACTGAGGACTTAAGTGCTAGTTTTTGAGGAGTAAGAGATTTTCCTGAGAAAATCCTTTGCATAGGACCATAGATTTAATAATGCAGTAGATGGGCAAACGATGGCATCAGCTCGTTTCGTGAAAGTGTTCAACTAATAAATCTTAGATATCTCATGGCTTATATGATTGATTATAAAGACAAGTTCTGCTGCTTAACGCGGGAAGTAAAGAAATAACAGCATTGTTCACCATTTTCTATTTTGCTCTCGGTTTGCCTTCGTACACGTATGTACAATATACAATTGTCTCGATCCCACGCGACGAGACAATGCGATGTGGGGCATGCAGCTGACACAATTTACTTTACACCAGCATTCTCTGTACCTTAGCAGTTTTAAGCTACGCGCCCACTGGGTCGGAATCGGGACGTACGCAGCGTACCAGGCGTCCGGTATTTTCAAAATGCCGATAGAGTGCGTCTACCGCTTTCGGGTTTTGCTTCGGCAAATAGGTATTTTCAAAGCAATCGAGTTCGCCTATAATCGTGCACGTGTATTCGCATTACCTATACTGGATAGTGACGGCGATGTGCACTGCGGATGACGTCATCGGCTGAAATACCTGTCTGTGGCATCGGTATCCACAGATATGCCGATCCTGAGCATGCTAGGTATACCATAAATCAATACAAATAAACATTTTTTTACGCTCCGTATGCTCCGATTCTGATCCAGTGGACGCGTAGCTTTCATAATAATATCTTAATATCTTTTTCCTTTAATAACGAATTCGAAATATGCATTCTTTCATAACTTGCATTATTCACATACCGCATACACACCATTGAATCATGCTATCATTATTCCCGTATATTATAAACGGAGGTTTCTATCTTCATATCATTATCATAACTATCTTTTGCCTATCTGCATAGCTATTTAGACGCCTTTGTAAGTGACACTGACATCCTCACGAAAACCTCTGCTTCTTATATTGTCGCGTATCTCCATCTCATAGTTTACGTGACCGATGCGCTGAAACGACAAATGATGGAGACGTTGAAATAGCTCTACTGATCTAAACTAAGGTAGTCTCTGAAAACGCATTGCATCCTTTTCAGATTTATTATCTGAATATAGTATTCCAACAACACAAAATTAACCGAAATTCACATCTACAAGCCTGTATCGGTCCACCACTGGACGCAGGCCTCCCTCTGATAAGCGCCTTATTGGCTCTTATCATATGGGGGGTAAATGGTGGGCAAGGGGTCGGGGTTCGCAGTTCGCTGGTAAAATTGCTCTGCAGGAAGTGCTGCTGCCCGCCCCCGGCAAATATCCCTTAGTCGCCTCTTACGATACCTACTCCCCGGAAAAGTTTGGGTGTAAATTCTAAGCCAGCGCCGCTGGCGACATGGTAATAAAAATTCATAAGCCAGTAAATTATTATAGTTACAAACACTTGCCAATATTTATTACCAGCGAAATTTAACCTCATATTCACACATCCATGTTCGATAATCGAGCTCATTATGATTCTCTCGCAAGCAGCATGCAAGTCGTGCATTATTTATTTCGTCAGCCTTAAGCTTGCAGCATCTGTCGTTGCGCATCTGTCGACTGGGAGAACAGGCAACCCTGTATCGGCTGTAAAATTACACTTGCACAATGAAAGTACTTGCTACTTCCTTACCAAGCTGTTCACTTTTAGTTCGTAGAACGAACTACCAACATTCATTGATTGTCTGCAAACATTAGCCGCATGCGAGGAAGTTTAACGGCAATGATTGGTAATTACAAAGTTACCCCCATCGAGTTCGAGGTCTCTCTGCAGACGTTTTTTACTAACTTTCATTGATAGAGATACTAACAAACGCTCGGAATAGTTACCTGTGGTCTCTCGACGCCGAATAAACTGTAGATGCAATTATTAAAACGCAAGACGCTTAACTTTTATAGCTGAACAGAAATAAAGTTTAACGCAGCTGATAGCCATTTTTACAGACTCAAAGGTCGCATGATAAAACGAAGATATCGGTACCAGGGTACTAACGTTTTGGATCGCGTGAACATTCCCCCACAGCCAAGCCATAAATTCGTAGGCTTTGTGAGTATACTATAATCTTTAGTCTGACTTAAAAATTGGCTGTCAAGATCAAGGCAAAATACAGGTCAATAAAATTGGTTTTTAAGCTGATGTCAAATTGAGTTTCCGCAGTTCACGGATTCTAGCAAGTTTTGCAGTGTGCACTTTGCTTTAGATTGGAAAAATATGGTTTCCGGAAAATACTCGGATATTGTTTTCTGATCTTTTTGAGAATTTGTTAACCTTAAATATAATCGCGGTGTCGTCACTCTGTTTAGGAAAGTACCTACTTTTAAATGATTTTCGTGCGCGCCCAATGTTATTGGAACAAGTAAAGCTGTATTACTGATCGCGTGCTTGTGGCAAAACCTATCTACCTAGTTGGCAATGTTAGGAGTACAGTTTTGTCAGCCAGTTCGGTTCAGTCTTGCGAAATACTCACTGGTTCGCGGCCTTTACCAGCCCAATAATTTGATTAGAGGTTTACGTTAATAATGCTAAAGAATGACAGGAAGGACAAGGGAAATCGAAGACTAATAAAAGTCAACTCACGGGCGCCTTCTGGACCTGACCGTCGAGATTGGCGATCCAAAAACTAGTGTTTTCGCAAAATATATATTTTTGTGTCAAAATGTGATTCGATCGTGTATTGTATAAGGCTGGACTCGATTTTAATGATGTGAAGTTCGGATTTATGTAATTCGGTGTTGGACTTGTGAAACAAAGATGTAATCATTCAGTTTAATAATATAAGTAAACATTAAATAAAGTTCTCGAAATGAAACGAGTGTGGTTTGCAAAAAAGAAATCGAAGAAAACGGTGCGTGATTATGTTTACGTCATGTCATAGATTTAGCGACGCACTAAATCAAAGCATATTGCACTCGGTAAGATAATTTCATCGATGTTTTTTTTCTTTTGACTTGAATTTCAAATCAATAATCTTAAACATCTTGATCAAGAGCACTTGAATACATTTTAATTGATTATCTAGTAGTAGTCACAAATCTCTATAATGATAATATAAGGTTCTCTCTTATCGTACAACAGCTCCATAATGTTTTATCAGCACCCTAATATCTTCATTCACGTCATCATCGTTCTTTCAAAATATTCAATCTTCAACAAACTAAGCTAAGTCATTCATGTAAAGTATCTACTTCATTCGCAGAGTTTCATTTCATAATTAAAATCTGAAATGCCTGCAACAGCACCAGTAAAAGAGATTGCATCATCCATTATCAAAAAGAAATAGCCTGGAATTGGAATGCCTTTTATACTGCTGTCAATCCTATATCATCTATTTCGCTTACGTCACTGTACCGTTCTAGTCCAATCGCGTTTTTTTCATTATTCGATTGCAACAACTAATTTTGTATTACATCGATACCAGCATGAGCATCCAAGAGTTTCCATCAAAAACGTAACGTTCAGTTTGCGTAATGTCTAATAACATTTTACGGATTGATTCCTGTCATATTGTGGTATATAGATTGCTGCAAATGTATAAGAAACGTGTAACATTATGGATGTTATTGACAAATCGATCGTACAATTGCAAGAGCGTGCATTTTTCCTTATTGATCTAGAACAAACTTTCAGCGTCTGTAAATTTATGTTAATTTTTATGAGGTAAAAGTTGCAACGTATATAGAGGCAGCCCGAATTTATTTCGGCGCCTCGTCTGCCTCATTAAACCGTCTGGCAGTTAACAATCTGGCTTTTTCACTGAAATAAGATCGTAAGAACAGTAAACGGAACGCCAATAACTTGAGGTAAACGCTACCAATCTCTCTCAACTTAAGACTCAACCCAACTGTCTATTGCTTCATTATTATGATGGAGCCAAACTGCCAAAGAAAAGTTTGCCAGTTGCGTTCAATGCTGCCATTTGTTTAAATGGCGTATAAGTGTAGTTTTCTAACCGCAATCTTGCATTACCATTGATTGACCATAATTTCCATTTCTTATCCATAGTATCTGTAATTTCTATTGAACGGAGAAATGTAATGTTAATTCCTAACCTCTTCCTTATGAGAATTTATTTGCTCCGAGTACCTATCGAAACGGTGATTCTGACGACGTATTTGTGCTGTGAAAATTTGCAGTCATCAATTTTTCTATCAGTAGATTTAGACAACAGAAGACTCAAAAACAACAACTCGGTAATCATTGTTTTTTACTATAGACTTGCGTTGTCATTTGAGTCTTCGGTCACCTTTATTAAAATGGATACTTGATATAACAAGCACTTACACTTGACGGAAAGCCTGCACTTCTCGGCCGGATTTCGTTGCGTGTGTATGACCACCCTATTCTAAGTTATAGGGTAATTAGTCACTTTCTCCGGTCATTCACAACCTCACAACTACCGGTTGAAGTCGATACAATGTGTGTACGGATAGATCTTATTGCTGATTTCCACGACAGTGTAAAAGTGATAGCGGAATGAACAACGGTTTCTGTTGTAAACTAGTTGCTATTGCGTATCTCACGTAATTATCCAGTAAGAACCGCAAAAGTATTCGCTAAACCTCAATTCTGTAAGTTTTCTTTCAGAGGATCTCTTAAAATACCGAATAAAAACAATTCATCTGTAATGAAAATATGCCGCTGATTGCTCGTCCGTTTTAAATTTCTAAATCTTAGTGCGGTTCTTAGAACAGTTTTCTTCCATACCATAAAAATATATTTCAGTTGGAAACTTTAATTTGGAATCACAAACGAAACTATTAACCGAGCTGAAGTCACTTCACGGGCTTGCTTGAACGGAAACCTGCCAACTTCAAGGGCGAATAGTTCATTACGTGAAGAGAGTACAATATACCTCTTATTTTCATTACCTGCGTGCTGATTTACTATCGAAAATTAATTTATTTGAATCAACTTCTTGTTTAAAAATAACTAAGATTAGACTCGAAATATAAATTGAACCTGCCCGAAACTATGAGCAGTTTCAAATGATTTCTTTAAAATATTTTCTAAATTAAAAACTAAGGTGCATACTTGTTTAATATTATTCTGAGAAAGTAACTTCGTCTGGAGGAAGCTTTATAAATCTCTATGAATACAAAATTATTTTGTAAAGAAAAGATAACCTTATCAGCTATTAACTTATAGTTATAGGTTAAAAGGTCGTTTGGGTGCTTTTACTTGGTGTTGTTTACTTATATTATCAGCTTACCATCGTGGTTTTAGGTGAAGTTTAGCCAGCTATTTGGCTTTGTCCAAGTCATCACTTTTAAGTTTAGGTGATCAGGTTGGTAGGTGATAGGATTGATAGGAAAGGAACACATACGAGTACCTAGGGACCATACGTCCAAAAGCGATCATATTTAGCACGTAATATTTTTATATAAATGTTTCGACTCTAGAAAAATTCTTCATTTCCTCTTTCAAAGAAAATTTCGTATTAGGGCATGTTGTGTCTTGCATTTGTTGTCGCGTAAAGTTTACCCAGCGTCCTACCGTATAGTGTTTCGTTGAAAATTGTGAAACAACTACATTTTTAATCCCACCTACGCTACCAACGTGTTAAAATACCTAGGCACATAACTTTTTGCAAACTGAGAAACTAATTGGCGTCCAACAGACAAAATCAATTGACGTGTGTGGGTTTAATTTCCTGTGTCAATTGTGAATCGGTGTAATAAAATACAATTTAATCGGATGAAGATTACATGCAATTGTCTTATTAAGAACGGGTAGTAAAAAGTAATTATAACCAAAAGAGGTACAATAGAAAAAGTGATAACTGTTGTTTGAATTTCGAAATTTATGACTATCGTCACCCACTTCAATATTGTTTTATTAACATAACAATAGTCCTAAGCCAAACATTAAAATTATTGTTTTGTTCGATAATGGTTCCAGTTACCAGTTTGACTCTATGTATGATAACATTGATAACTTCCACATAAATTTTCCATAATAAGTCCACAAATGATTCCTACTAAAGGTTTATCACTATTTTTCATCATGTTAATGTTCTCAATAAGTCATTAAAATGACCTAGTCATCTTATAAACATAATGATGAGTTACCCGAGCGATAAATTCGATAAAAGATTGAATAACAGTTACGTAATTCACATTAGGCATCGTTATCTTCCCGATCAGCGGTTCATATCGAGTATTTAGCGGGCATCTAATGAAGCCGCCTTACTGATCTTTGACTTGAGCTAAGCGTTTGATCGAGTGCTGTGCTGTGAGATCAAAGATTTGCTAAATGTATACCTTCATCGTCATCAGCCACTTGTCCATTGCTACTCCATAGTGCTCTGCCTTCAGCTAGCCCCACCTATCTGTTAGCCTCTGTCTTACATAGATCATGCTCCCACCTGACCTGACCACATGGCGTCTTGTACTACATTTACCGAATCGCGGTGGATATGTTTACCCCAGCGATGAATGCGTTAGCAATGTTTATTTCAGTCGTATCGTGGGGTATGATATCACTCAAATAAATTGTTTTGTTATAAATCAACACTACCAACAAGGCATAAAACAAATCGTAAATGACGGCATTTTGCCTTTCGAATGTTCCAGTCTCGTTAAATTATTCTGCTGTAGTTCTTGAAGTTGATTTTGAACAGGGACTGCTAAAATGAGTCGTGAAGCTGCTGTTGTGTTTTCAACGCATGTATATAAATAGTAGAGTTATTTTTATTTCCTATAATTCTACTAGATTGGCATGTAGTATAAGGTGAGGCATAATAAATAGCTAGCTCGATCGGGTGCCTGAATTGCGGGAAAGTAGACTAAAAACTAATTCACTCGTTTGGTCCAACCGCTAGCTTTAGAAGAATACGAAGTCACCTACCATCTTCCTAAATCCAGCCCAATATTTTAAGACCGGTCCGTATTTGATCGAACCACTTTTGGACTTGCAATCGTAAACACAGAACGCACCAAAAATGGAAATATAGTTTCATCTAATCACCTAGTCACAAGTCTCTTCTCTACCAAAAAGGTCAGTTTCTTAATTATCTGCTGTGTCCTATGACAACGGTCATTTATTTTCGTCTGAAGTAGAAACACGGTATACATTTGAAGATACAACATTCCTATTTAGGTGTTGTAGAAAACCAACGCTATCTAGATTAGATCGTTCTATTTATGTTCCAGTCTAGGTACTTACTTGATCTTGGCTAGATTGATTACCGTGGTTCTGAACTTGAATCGTGTATCCAATATGCAACGAGGTGTGGCTTCTGTAACAGTTGACAGAATGTGAAATGCCGATAGATCTTTCTTGTATCTTGGCAATAGAAATTTTTATGGAACCTTTACTCATCAAGTGGTTGTAGTACGAGTATTTCCTCTCTCCATATTTAACCAACTATCTGTTTATTGTCTAGTTAAACCTTGTTAAATTTTGCACCTCCGTTCACTGCAAGTCGCAACGTCATAGGTTTCTAATGTGATGATAACTATCGTAGAACGTGTCCGGTCCAAGTTTCATTTCGCAGCTGCATCATCTGAGTCGAATTTACACCACACTTTTGATATGTCTCAGCTTATTTCGGTTTTAAATAAACATCTTACCGCCAGATTTAATTTATTTGGCAAGTAGTTAATAATTAATTCCACGAGCTAGGTTAACCGTTACCCTCGATTACTCAAACGCAAATCAGGTTTAAGCACATCTCAAGTTGCGATTTTTTGTAATTTTTTCATGAAATTTTGTCACTACTTCGTCATTTGAAACGTGCTTAAATCTGATTTGCGTTTGGGTATTCGGGAGAATCTACAAAGTACCTAGACTGTCCTCTCCTAAAACGTATTTATTTTTTCACCACGATCAAACCACGAAACTGCCTACTACACTGTAGGTACCCACCTACCTACAGTCTTACATGGAATCCTTCACGTGTCCATCACTGTGTTGTAATTTAATATCCTTCGTCACCTGCTGCGTGACTGCTAAACCCCTCGGATCACGTGAATGACGTTTATATAACAAACAATTAAATACACTTGTTAGTGTTACGCGCTTAACCAAGAATCATCCATCAGGGTCAGGTAAAAAAAAATTGCCTTGTCAGCTAGACAGACATAAAAATTAAAATGACTAAAAGGCAGCATCAATCATTATCTTTCGCCACTAACATTTTTGCCACATTACCAAGGTTTACGTAGCAAAAGTACTCAGACAAATAACTAGGGGTCAATTATCGTGTTTCGTGTCAAATGTAATTACTCTACCGTTTATTTTGGCGAAATGGGCGACATGACACGAATTTAACCTAGTTACCGATGGGGGATTGGCAGAGTCGTCGCTTACTGCCACTCCCAGCACTGGTAGCCTCATAACGAAGACCAACCCTTTGTGGAGCACGCTAATGTTGGTCGTTTGAAACGATGGGAGAGTTACCACATCCATTGCGCTTTAGAATTCGATGATGAGGATGTCAAATGCCTGGTTTGTGTAAAGGTATGAAGCACAGAATTATGAAACTTGTAATTAGCCGTCAACAAACATGCACAACTCTATCCAGGCATGTTCTATAATATTATATAAATAAATAAATGTATTATCTGTAGATATTAGTTTCGGGCTTTCTGGGTGTTTTCTTAGTATACTTAATAAAAAAATCTATCTATGTAATTATAATACAATATCAGTCTAGTGCCCAAAACACAAGATATGCTTATGATAGGATGGGGCTAGATGATGTTGTGTGTTGGTTCCAATTGTCCAGTATTAATATAAATATATTTTATTTATGCAAATAATTATAGAATTTTTCTTCTCTACATACATATGAAAGTTCTTAATTAGGCACCAGAACACAGAACTTAACCTACGGGCATGTCTTGATAATTTAATTTCGTTTAGTCCGTTTTCGCAATTGTAGTTTCACAATTGACTGTGAAAAAAGAATTATTTTTCACTGTTTCGTAATTAACTGTCAAACAAGAAATTCTTTTCTGTTTTCGTAATCGAATATTTTTCTCCTTTCGTAGTTAATTACTAAAAACATATCCATTTTCTTTTTTCACAATTAATTACGAAACAAGAATTAATCGCACTATTGAACTCCTTGGTAAATAAATTACTTGAGGTCCTAAACTAACCTCCTTCCTTCAGTTTAATAAAGAAAAAAATCGATTGTGACATTATCCTTATATTTATTGTATCAATTTTCTATTTTGCAATTACGGTTTCACAATGGACTTTGAAAGCGGAATTATTTTTCACTTGTGATTAAAATTTAAGTGCACTTGGAATTGATAAAACCTATTTTCACAATACATTATATCAGACTACAGTATTATGGCTGATTCTTCTGCGTGCACTGCATCAAAAAGTTTGAATTATGAAATTCGGTTCATTCCCACAAAGAGAGGAGGCCAAGCATTGCTATACAATGGCCGTAAATATCACAAAAAGAGTACGTACGCTGACCGTAATACATTTTGGCAGTGTTACAGCAAAACAACATGCAAGGGTAGCATAACGCTGAGTGAAGAAAACTTCATAGTAAAATCAAAGTATCATAACAGTGATTGTTTGGCAAATGACGCTAAATGCATATTTGAACAAGAACTTAGTGCTCTGAAAAAAAAAGTGTGCACTAACAACTATCCTATTCAGAAACAATTTGACAAAATGGTGAGTGAACTCAACGATAAAGGAGTAAACTTTCTTCACGAGTTACCTAAATTTCAGAACATCAAAACCGGTTTATACAAAGAAAGATACAGAAACTTGGGAGTGCCCAAACTACAATTTAGATCGCCTCAAGAGGTAATAGTGCCGATTAAGTTTAAACATTTACTCATCGCCGATTACAATGATGTCGATATGAGAATCCTCGTGTTTGGTTCCCCTGATACGCAACAAATAATACATCGCTTTCAGCACTTTTTTCTTGATGGTACTTTCAAATCGTGCCCACTTCCGTTTAAACAATTGTATAGTATACATGGATTTGATGTCGAAGCAAAAAAGGTAGTACCAATTTTTTTTGCGTTCTTACGAAACAAGAATGAAAGATCGTATGAGATATTATTCCGAATGATTAAAAATCAAATCCCATGTTGGAAACCAGTAAAAATGACTTTAGATTATGAACAAGCAGCTATGAAAGGCGTTCAAACCGTATTTCCAGACACAATAGTAAAGGGTTGCTATTTTCATTTTTGCAATACCCTCTTTCGAAAATCAAAAGCCCTTGACATGAATTCAAGGATTCAAAGACGTCATGTAGCCCGTTGTGCCGGCTTAGCCCGTCTACCTTTAACATTTCTCAAGAATGGGTACGAGTATGTGAAGAAAAGAAGCCCAACGGATGAAAAAAGTACAATATTTAATAAGTACTACCAAAATAAATGGATGAAAGACATCGGATTTGTCAAAAAGTGGTGCTGTGAAGATGAGGAAATCCGAACTACAAACCCAGTTGAGGCATGGCACTCGCGAATAAATAAATATGTTGGAAGAAAAAACCCTAATCTGGCACAAATACTGGAAGTTTTAGAAAAAGAAACTAAGCTTCGTAATTTTAAACCTGCTATGAAAATAAATAAAAATTATCAGGAAATCGATGAAGAGATTAAAAAAACAATAGCAGAATTATGTAATAACGAGATTACGGTCGGGCACTGTGTGGAGATCATTGCTCCATTTAGTTATTAAATAAGCTCAGAAGTATTATTTTAAAGTAAGAAGTATATTTTTTGTTAAGTATGTAAGAATTAGAATTTTATTTTTAATGTAAAAGAGGTTTTTCTATTTCGAGAAAAATAAAGGGAATTATTTACCATTTTCATATTTTTATTTCTTCCAATTCACTTTCGGAGATCGATACTTATGGACCGTGCTAGGAACGTATGTGTCAGATATGTGAAAATTATGAACCGGTTACGGAATGGTCTGGTGGGCAAAGTCATAATATAGAGGTACGTTTCATTGCAAATAGTAGGTACTTGTCCGTTACGTTCCTAGCATGGTCCTAGTTGTTGAAGTTAATTACGAAACAGTGAAAAATAATTCTTTTTTCACAGTCAATTGTGAAACTTGATTGCGAAAACAGAAAATAATTTCTTGTTTGACAGTTAATTACGAAACAGTGAAAAATAATTCTTTTTTCACAGTCAATTGTGAAACTTGATTGCGAAAACAGAAAAGAATTTCTTGTTTGACAGTTAATTACGAAACAGTGAAAAATAATTCTTTTTTCACAGTCAATTGTGAAACTACAATTGCGAAAACGTACTAAACCTTTAATTTTAATTGTTCGCGTGGCCCATTTTCTATAGCCTACAGCTCACTTACAAATAAGTCTGTATTGTCCGTTGAAAGGAAAGTGTTTCGACTCAGAAAGTTTTGATCAACCAAGAAAGTGTTGAAAAAAGCATAATAAAACTCACATTATACGCCAGTGTACTTGATTGAAACCGCAGCAATAGTCGATTTTTTCTTCTCAAGACTTTCGATCCGCTCTGCTCGTGTATTTTATACGCTCATTCTTAAGTTACTTAATTGATAAAAAATATCTTTGACTATCACAAAATATATATATACATAATTCATATTGTCTGGTAAGTAACGAAATAAACTGTAAAATTGAATTTAACTAAGTAATTTATGATCTCGGAAAATAAACTTAAACTTTGGCAAAATAAACTGCCACCTTGTTGGTGGCCTTGTCGTGTGCTTGCGTTGAGAAAGATTGATTTAAAATAAATAATAGTTTAAAAAAACTAAAAAACACGCTTTTTATAGAAAACCGAACTAAAAAATAGAAAATAAATTTTAATGAATTTAAATTAAGAAAATAGTGTTAAAAATTTCAATGAATATAAGTTAATAATAGTGTGAATAAAAAAAAAATATTTTATTTTAAAAAAAGCGTGGGGTGCTTTTTAAAATATTATCGAAATGATAATCACTCTACTCATATCTGTCAATAAAATATTTATAACTATTGACACCATGCACCCCACGCTTTTTTTAAAATAAAATATTTTTTTTTTATTCACACTATTATTAACTAATATTCATTGAAATTTTTAACACTATTTTCTTAATTTAAATTCATTAAAATTTATTTTCTATTTTTTAGTTCGGTTTTCTATAAAAAGCGTGTTTTTTAGTTTTTTTTAACTATTATTTATTTTCTACTTTTTAGTTTGGATTATTTATAATAGCTTGTTTTTATGAATAATTTTATCAAATTAGTGTATTGTCATCGGTCCTCAATAAATCTACAAAGTTTGAACGAAATCTGGCCGTTTAGTGTGGGTCAAAATCGCGCCCAAAGAAGTCGGTTACAAACAAACATACAAACATACAGGTGAAGCTAATAAAAAGCGTGTAAAAATTGGTTGTCTGTAAAGTCGGTTTACTGACGATAGTTGAACGTGACAACGTCTTAAGAAAATACTGATGGAATGGTAGCATTTGATACTCGATCAAAACATGTACATAAATGTACTATACTACTATAGTATAGCAGCTGTCCACGCAGACGCATCGCTCACTCAAGTAGGAGAGAGACGGATGTCGAGCGCTCTCGCTTGCACTTCAAGCCTTACATGGAACGCCTCATAGCGAGGTAACGCCGCCTGAGGTAACGCCGCATGACGTCATGTTTTTTCGTGCGTGCAGCCGGCTCTATCGAATTATAAGACGTTGTCACGTCAAAATGTGTCAAACTAAAACTTTCTCTCTGACGTAATTTAACCCCATCAAGATCCCTTAATTATGTGCGCACGAGCGTAGTGACAGTCATTGTCCAGTAACGATTACATGTATCTGGTAATATCTATCTCCCTCAGGCTACATTATATGTTACTTATTACCATTGTATTTTCGTCTAATTGGAATGCTTTGTACCTAACCTACGTTGCAACATACTTATATTATTATAATATCACACCACAGAAATCTAAACTAATATTACAAATGCGAAATTTGGATGGATGTTTGTTACCTCTTCACGACAAAACTACTGAACGGATCAGGGTGAAATTTTGCATACAGGTAAGTCTAACCCTGGAATCAAACATAGGCATCTTTATCCCAAAAATCAGTTCCCATGGGATATAAATAACCTCAAAACATTTCCATAGAAACAAAACGTGCGAAGCCGCGGGCAGTAGCTAGTAAGTTGTATTAGGAAATATTTTAACTCTACATTTTTGTCGCGTTGATCAAAATCCAGCTTCAGCCATAATGCATGAGAAACTATAGTTTCTCTTTTCTCAACAGCGGAGTAATAATCGTGTAACGAGAGTTACGTATAAATCGATAAAATTATGAATTTACCGCTGATAAAAGTCGGAACAAACCGTCAACACTAATACATTAAACAGATTAAATATCATAAGTATCGATTTCTTCGGCCTTCCGGTTCAATTTCACTACTTTGAAATTAAAGTACTTACTTTGCTTACAGCTTTTATTGGCTCATACGCTGCCACATGTATTTCACCCATGGCAGTAATTTGCTGCTACATAAATTGATTTATCGGTTGCTATTTTTCTTCCAACAGTTACCGTAGAAAGTGGATGTTATCTTACCTACCGTCTCATTGATAGTTCAATGATTTGACACGTTCATCAATCAGGATTTCATGGCAGCATTTATTTTAGTAATGATCAGTTGACTTTGATAAGTCGTTGGAGCTACGTGCTTTATATATACGAGTCGGGATTTAGTGTCCCCAACACTTATTTTCTACTCTCAGCCAAATATAACTGTCTAATTAAAGATTATTTCGTCGTATCCTACGAATAAGGTTACAGTTGCAAAACACCAACTTTACAGGAGACGGTTTTTTCTTATTATTTCGAAAAGTTTCCATTATACGAGTAAGTTTTTTTTCTAAAACGTTTTATCATGATTTTAGCTAAATAATCATGTAGCTTTCATAAATAAAAAAACCCGTTTTCTCTAGTTTTTGTCGCTTAACACCTTGTTCCGCGTGCAAGTTTCAAAACGACGCTGTTTTAAGCGCCTTTGTGACCTTTTTCCACGACGATTTCGCTTCACGACGTCAACTGAGATGGTAACAATCGCCTTTGTAAGCTTATTCGATGAAATTTGTGGGACAATTACAAAAATACTAAGGTAATATTTTACTTTCCTTCAAGAATTTCATTTGGTATCTTGTTAATTAGCGTCAGAAACTGTTTACTCATGCTGCACAGGATCCTTTACTACCTGGACAATATTAGATGGATTTAACTTGTACAGCACCCAATCTACGACCTTAGTGGCACTTATTTGTCAAAGTTGTACTGCTAAAATGCAACTAATCGCTTAAAATCATTCTAAAGCTAAAAGTAAAACCTAGTTCGTATGAAAGTGTTGGATTGCTAACATACTACGAAAAATAGTGTTTTCGTAAACTATGCAAAACTCATCCAAGGGTTTCTGAGTGCTTGATTCAAGTTAATAATTGAAACTTATTCGTTTTAATTCCTTTCATATAAAACAATGTGATTCAGCATAAAACTTTTAAAACTATTTAACAGGTTATTAAAACTTAAGTCATTTAAAATTATTAAGGTAATTGTTCCGTGATCATGGCGCATGAAACTGTGTCGAAATAGTGGAAAACTAACAACTCAAATCATTTTAAATAATCCGTTTTAAATGACTTACAAATAATTCAGTGCAGTGACTAATAAATATAATGTTTTATTTCTCCTTAAACATTCTCATTACATTCGCGTGCATTCTTGCGAATGCGAATGTGAGTATTCGTTACATGTAGTGTGGATAAATGGGTCTATCTATTAGATAATTGTCATAATAGATTGATATGCCTCTGCTTAACGTATTTATTTTCAATCAGTCATTTAGCCGTGAAGGCTATTTATTGAATTTTTTCTGCTAGTTTATTCTAACCTATTTTGTATTTGTATTTCTTTTTATTTCTTTGGAAGACAGGCAGTACATAGATATATAACGAGAAACAATAAGAATTTTCTTAAACCAGTATAAAAAAAACTTGATCTCGTATAGTGCGACGAATGTCTAGATCTACTATAGAGTCTGTAGGAGCTGTCGGAAAGCGGAATAAATAATGTTTCAAAAATTGGTTTTGATTTCGTTGTATTTCTTCAATATGTACTTTAAATTTTGGATTCCAGACTGTTGATCCATATTCAAGAATTGACCTGACGAAGTTGTTATATAATAGGATATGAGTTTAAGGGCTATTAAAGTCCCTACCAATTCTCATAATAAATCCAAGCATTCGATAAGCCTTGGGCGTAATTGTATCGAAATGAGTGATAAAAGATAATGTAATAGATAAAAGATGTATGCAAATTATAAGCTGCAGGCCTTCCTTAAAAATAAATAAAGTATTTAAATTGCAATCATCAAATAAAAAGATGTTTGTCCAGGGGAGGGTGATCTGGTTGTTTTCTATGTAGGTATAATAAAAAAATAGATGTATGTAATCTTATTGTATTAAGTATATCAGTCATCTAGTACCCATAACACAAGCTCTGCTTAGCTTGGGCCTAAATGGTGCTGTGTGGATTGTCGAGCATTATCATATAATATTATTATTAATTTTAGTCAACCGTATCCAGATCAGAGAACTCGTCAATGAGCCTTGAGCCTACTGCTGTGGGTGTACTCACGTTATATTATTAGAGAAAACATATATTTTGGTGTTTTATAGTCTATTTCATAATTATTCTCTACATGATTTAAGTAGGGGGACTAGGAAATACAATGAATTAATATAACTTTAAACGTATTTATTTAGTATGTAAAAGTTCATAGTTTTCCTGTTATTTCAGATACTATGTTATTTGGAAAAAAAATAATCCTTATGATTGAGTCTTTTGATCGGTATCGTAAAATTACGGGTGGATATTTTACAATTTGGCGGGTTCGACTCCTGGTTCAGACAGGCGATTATTCAAAAGTCTTTCAATGTAGTTTAAATTGTTTTAAAAATCCAAATCTAGTCTTTTTTCAGTAAAATGTTCTATCTACAAAATTTAAGATACTTTCCCTCCACGTGGCATGGCCTTGGGTCGCCCTGTATAGATTCTTACAAGTTCTACAGGCTACAAGATTAGTTCCCCTTGTGGAGCTGGCCGTATGAAGCCCATGTCAGAGAAATAGTTTTCTTCATTGCTGCAAAAATAAAGAGTACTGAATAAAATCAAGTTTTAAACAGAGGCTCTAATATCAATCTATATTATGACAATAATATAATAGATATACCCATTTATCCATAAGAGAGATGTAACGAATACTCACATTCGTGAACATTCGCAAGTTTTAATACTAGCATTCTCATTCGCAAGAATGCACGCATCGAATGTAATGCAAATGTTTAAGGGCAAATAAAACATTAAATCTATTAGTAACTGCACTGAATTATCTTAGTCATTTAAAACGGGATATTTACCATGATTTTCCAATATTTCGACACAGTTTCATGCGCCATGATCATCACGGAACAATTGACTTAATAATTTGTGATGATAGCCTGTATAATGCTGAAATACCTTGTTAAATAAAAGGAATTATAACGTATAAGTTTCAATTATTTATTTGAATCAAGCATTCAAAAACCCTAGGGGAGTTTTTCTTAGTTTACGAAAACTACTATACCAATAAAATATTTTTTATAATTTTTTTGTTTTGGAATTAGTCACTAATCAATCACTAATTTATGTGCCCGCCTCACTCTACTGCACTGTTTTCTGCTCGCTCGGAGTCGACACACAGCGGTCACCCGCGCCCGCGCGCCTTTTCGCCCGCGGTACACGATTATTGTGGAGTGTGTAACCATATTCGCCGGGAAATGCCCATGTCAGTTGCGTTTCGCACATGAAAAAAAGTGCCAAAGCTGTTCGTTACCTTATTCGTCGGGCTAAATGCATCAGTGCAATTGTAACCAAATTTTTAAACCTTAATAACTTTAATGTATTCATTATTTATTTACTTTTTTCGAACTGGTATGATGCAAATGATAATGAAGATTCCAAAAATACAATAAAAATAAAAGGTCACACTGGCGACTGTAACCTTATTCGTAGGATACGACGATTTTACGACTGTTGTGCTATATGATGTCATCGTAATTTTAGAGAACCGTAAAACATCTATTACCGGTTTAATTTGTGTAGAGCGCCTATTGCGTTGATTGGCTTGTGTGGGTATACTACACCACCTTATGATTTGTAGACGTAGTGAAGTACTGGGTGGGTCCACTCTGTGTTGCAAATGAATCTTTGATATAAATAATGCCGGACAATTCACACAGCATTATCTAGCCCCAAGCTAAGTAGAGCTTGTGTTATGGGTACTAGATAACTGATATACTTAATACAATACACTACATAGATATATAGGGTGTCTCATTAAGAGTGCACGATTTAAATTTGACGCCATTTTTTTTCTTTGCTGGTTGGAGCTCTGAAATTTGTCAGCTGGAATTAACGATTGTTCCGATTATTAAAAATGGACCGCTACACAACTGAAAAATGCGTAATCATTCGATAAGATATAAAATTTTCGATTGGTCTGTGGTCGACTTGGTTGGGTAGATTTTCGCATTCCCGTACTGAGAGGAAAGTTGCGGGTTCAAGTCCCGACAAGAGAACGAGCACGGATCTCGGTAAGGATCGATAAGCACCGATTTTGTTTATGGTGTCGATAAAATTCGGTAAGAGCGGTGCTTATTATATTTTTTTAATAATCGGAACAATCGTTAATTCCAGCTGTCAAATTTCAGAGCTCCAACCTGCATAGAAAAAAAATGGCGTCAAATTTAAATCGCACACTCTTATTGAGACACCCTTTATAATATGATACCCAACAATATGTGTTTCACACACACAATGCAGTGGTTATGTCTTTCGTAATAGATTCACGTTAAACGTCTCTCACGTATAAAATCTTGGACGCGCTGCGTCAGATTTAATCGGCGAAAGTAGTTGCGTGTCATGCGCGTGCACAGCAGCTTGATCGCCATCTGAACCGCCATTATATTACACGATTCGTAAACTAAGTGCCCCCTTTCCTCACCAGCATGCGCTATAAATGTCAACCAGTGACATGCACTTACAACTTAAGTTTCCTAATTAAGGTTAATTGGATAAACAAGTGATACATTTGTATGAGGCTCCACTAAGTAAGTATGACGAGAGGTGAAAATTTTTGTAGAGCATAAATTGAAGTCAATTGCCCTGTACTGCTTTTCAACGGCCTTGCCAAGTTGCCAGCCATTCTGATGTTGGCCAAGCATCACTCACATCACCTGTATCCTACCAACTTTGATTGTTTTATTACGCGATCATACAACCTCTATCAGCTTCTGCGGGTCTAAATTGATCTAGTGGTATCATTACCACATTTACACAATTGAACATTGTCAGTTCCGATTGCGAAAGTAGATCGTTGCTAAATTGCTTTTCGTCATAATGACTTAGTTAATATAACAGTCATATTTGTATTCTAGTGTTATGTTCTTCGTACCTACACTTTTGATAACTTTGGAAATTTGTGTTAATTTTATCATTCAGCTATTTTATTGAAAATAGATTGGTGGCTGTTTCTTCATAATGCCTTCATAATCTCTTCCAAAATGTATCTTCTACCTACTTACACCCTAACTTGCTGGAACTTTGCCTTCTACAATTTTTAACTTCACCACCTACTGTTTCCATCCTTTTAATTGTCTATAAACTCTCCTTGAATTACTGCTGCCAACTTGTATGGGTTCGTGACCTGTCATTATTAATTAAATTAATGAAATGGCAGTTTCGACAAGCCTTAACTACCTAATTTTGATAATTTCAATTAGATGGTAGTGCTGTATTCCTACAAATTGGCGATTTTATATCTATATAATGAGGATGGCGTTATCCTCACTCTCACTTATTCGGCGCCGATAACCTAAAACCAGGTTACTGTGTCACTTTCTTCGTCTTTCGCCTCCGATACTACCCATCCTGATTTACATATCCATTTGGAATCATAAAGCCAACCGGCGAACCATATCAGGTTAACAATTTTGCAGAACCTACTTCCAAGTATCTGCAGTACGTAGAAGTCTAATAAAGATACCATTTACTATTCCGTTTTGAATGTACAAGTACCTATCCGTATTGGTGTTGAAAAGTATTGATTTTATTCGCTGCTTCGTCACGGTTAGCACAACACTTAGCTCCCCGCATCCGATTATGCTCGCCTGCTATGCATTAAGCCAAAACACGTTTGTTTTAATCACGTTGCAATGAATCCAAAAAACTTTCTTTGCTTTGTCGAATTTCTCTTACGAGTCAGACGCTTACAATGAGCAAATTAGTGTGTATTCATTTCCTATTGTTGTAATTTTTGAAAGGTTTTAATACAAATAATACCTTTCAAAGTTTGTTTGCTCAAACATTATCGTCATTTATAACAACATCGTTTAACTCATACAAAATGTTATCAATTAGTTCACTACCAGAGTCAACTTTTCATTAAAATTTCTTTGCTGTAGAAATTATCATTATCGTTGCAAGTAGTCGTTTACGTAAGGTGTAGAACAATCGTAGGTATGACCTGTTGTCGCATTAAAATTCCTCTTTGTGGTCTGGAGTGTGATTGTTGCGCAATGTGTTTTCTACATGTATGTAGCTGAGTTTTATACGATTCGGATTGCCCTTTCCAGAGCGTTGCCAAGGTCTTCGATGTGTTAGTTCGAACTTGACCCAATGAACTGAACTTAGCTTACGATTGATTCCATAACTAGTCATTATGTCGATCCTAGTGCTTTATATGGCTCTTGTCGCTTGATGCCTGGACGAATCTTTTTTACACTGGACTTTTTTAGACTGGATGAGATCGTTCATAGTGATAATGCGATAATTTTCTCTCTGTTAGTGGTTTAATAAAGTATTTTCTATCTAATTTATAATAACAGTTTGCAATTTCGGAGATTACTTACCATTGAAAAGAAACTTGCATGTAAATTTCACCTCGATCTGCAATTTACGTATGTATATTGTGTCAATGCTATAACAATTACTACACTCACCCACACAAAAGCCAAAACTAAGGTGAACTACTGAGAAGCAATGTGATAAGGTGATTTACTCTTCCCTTCTATGGAAGTGTGTGTAGGTGAGAAAATTACCTGACAAAGCTGATTTATTGATGACAGCTTCATACAGAACCCACTTGTAGATACGTCTAGGTACCACCATTTCTAAGACTACAGTTACGGCATTCTGCATGCCATGCTGTAATCTTGATTTATTTACTGTCAATCGCAAAAAGAGTTACCTCACTTTCACATGATCGGCAAAGAGGTTGTGAGTGACAATTCCCATAAAAACAGGGAAAGTGTACAATCGAGAGTCCGCTGAAAGCCGCCGGGCAGACGAAACGCCCATCTTACGCCGGCTATGGCCCGAAAGAAAGTGAAATAATGTTTCTTCCGACAGTTCTCAGGCAAAATTTACGTGAGGGTGGACGGCTTCTTGAATGAATGGTCTATAAAGTTACGTATTCACCGCTGAAACACATTAGGTATCCTTTGCTTATAGAAACAGCGTTCGTTACGGTTGGTTGCGTTACGGACTTAGAACTTGGTGTTAGAAGCCACTAGAAGTCACTTCGCATGTGTTAGGTACACTTGAAATCCGGACAAATAGTACCTGCAATGTGTAATGTAATGTAACTGTGTATCAACTTAGACGTTGGTAAGGAAGTAATTACCATGCCACTACTAAAGTCTCTTGACCCCAGACCGAAGAATTGATCTGTGTAGAATAGGTGATGATAGATGACTCATACGTTCTTGGCGTTGCAATCAATTGGGCTCTAGATTAGAATTTAGATTAGATATTACTATACTCCTTTGACCAAATGTAACGGAACTGTTTCGGTACATCAACTTAATAAAACGAACCTGCTGGCTATAATTTACAGCAGACTATACATAACGTGTTTCAGAAAATTCTACTTAGGTATTTGCCTACACGAATATCGTAATATTCGTAGGCGGTGACGCCGCTGGCTGGCACCAGAACGATGCGCCATAATTTACAATGCCATCTGATAACCCGATGACTTTCGTCAAATATTGATTGCGCGTATTGTAGAGCCTCCACGCGGAACAGGAGCCAACAATAGATCCTAGCAGGTGTGGGATTGCGGAAGAAGATAAGGGAACGTAGGCTGATAATTAATTTATCGCATTGCATCATTGTGTCGTGGTTTGGTTATGCATGTCGGAAACCGAACAATTTCCATGTAGTTCACTGAGCGACTGCTCGTACAGATTTTTCAAATACTGATTTATACGGTCTTTATAATATTTAAAGAAAAAAAATTACATTTTGTTTGTTTCCAATGAGGTCATTTTAAATGTTCGCACCTCGCGACCAAATTAATACAATATTCATAAAGCGTTGGTTGCAATTTCAAGAATGCAAGTACCTACAACTTTGCAATTTAAACGGTGGCAGATATTCAAGAATTATCCACGTTATTAGTTGGCTAATAATGATCGACGAGGTTGGCTTCTTTTGCATAACAAGTGCAAATGCAATTATCCAAAACTGGAGCATAACTGTTGTACAAATGACCGCTGATGATAAATGCTGTTTGATGTTTAATGATGTATGAAACGACATGACAAAAATAAGGATTCGACACAGTTAGTGAAATGTTGACTTCGCGCAACATACATAATAAAAATTGCACAATATCTCTCCAAACAGCTTGCCTACAAAATTATTTTTGACTGATGCCAAGCACACACAAAATGCCACCAAAACTGTTATAATGCTCTGACTGGCCATTATAACATTTTGTAAGCAATAAACAGCAGACTGAGATTCCTATATATGCTATTGATACAATAACATTCGTCTACGAGTACAAGATTTGTTATAACAATAAATAATTATTACGCATAAGGAATCTATAATATCATTTTTAAGAAAATAATCGATTTTTCAACGTATATTTCTCACAATGGGTTATTTCAAGTTCCTAACATCAAAACATATTGATATGCATGCGCTAATCCTCAATATTAAAACTTGAGTTGATGCTCTCGTTCTAGACATCTTGCGAATTTCACAATTATGTTACCTAGATGATGTAATGAAACTCTTCTCCTTGACGGAATAATTGTTATCTTTTTAGATATCACTAAATAAATGGCTATAATGTTGACTAATAGCAACACTGCAAATCTACTCAATCCATCATCACCTCATCGCTGCGATGTTACGTTCCGAAACTTAACAAATAATGTGTTATGCCGACACCCGGCACTTCAACTTCAAATGATGAAACGATAACTATGGTTTTAATTGTGCCTTATAGTTCGTTATTCCCAACTCTGTGCTTCAGTATCATGTAATTGCTTCCTACAGATGCTATTGTTGATGGTGTAGAAATTATAATTAAAGCTTTGCCTTTTAAACTACGAATGAATTTACACAAGCCAGTTACGTCGACGTAAATTGTTGCAATGAATTGTTTGCTTAGGTATGCATAAGTTTGCTTAACCGCGAGGTTAAAAGCTCCCGCGTATTTTATTAGCCCGTTTCCGGTGTTCATTCAAAGGGCCGACAGTGTGTTCGCCATTAATAAACAATATCGTGCATCAAAGCAACGATTCTCAGGATCGTTTGCGTAGTATATTCACCATCAATAGGTATATTTAGCTACTGCGACAGGAACTCTACCGTGAAATAGATATAAGAGATAATAAATAACGCCACAAAAAGTTTCAACGCTAATAGTTGTGTGTGGCCTTTATTTTCTGACTTCCTTGAACAACTCCCAGAGGCTGTCCGAGGTATGATTCACGTATCTGCCGGTTGTTATAATCGTGACGTCGAATCAAATTACTAAGGGGTTTTCGGAATTACTTCTCAGTTCTCGTTAACATGCGATCATGTCGTAAGCTTATGTGGCAGTCGCCGCGTTCATCGTGACGATAGGATGTTCGCAGGTTTGCATCACAAATAAAATGTCGTGCGTCGTGCCTTTCGTTAGCAATCACCAGGTCACCGTTTGGTTGTCAATTGACTTCGCCATTGAAATTCTGCACACTGCCTCAACAGTTTGTAATTGACTGTTATAAAACATTGAGCCTCAGTGTTTACACTTGGTAACGCGTATCTACTACTAGACGGTGCTCTGCGGTTTGATTGAATTACAACTGCGCCGAGGCCGTTCTGCACACGTACTGTTTTGCTGCTATAAAAACAATTTTACAAAATTATGCTCGTCGAGCGTGTGCGCAGTCATGCAACCTTCCTTTCTATGTCGACTGTTGGTTTGATTATACGATGTACAGTTCACTGCAAAAGTTGGCCCTGACATCCTTCCAAAAACATCGCCTCCAGTTTGCTGCCACTGCCGTGATTTAGAAGTTTATCTCACTGAATTTCATGGTCGACTGTACCGTCATCTTATGAACGGGCTCGGTTTTACTAACTAGCTTTCTTGCATATTTAATGCTGCAATGCAAGGCTAAGTACGCCGACTTTTTACGGAACAATTGGAAGAAACTTATAAAACGAATTGTGACGATTAGTATTCCCATCTTCGGTTGATTCACCTAGAGAGATTGGAATTACGCTTTTTTCTTTGTCAATTCGTCTGAAATTGCACAGCTAAAAGGTCATGCATGAACATTCATGAATCCTATTCTTGGAACATTTTGCAGCTTTTTACTAGCGACGGTTATTAATTTGAAATAAATTTTTCTGAACCGGTTGGGCGGCGTACGGTGACATTTACATTATGCTAACATATTGGACGAGTTACCTCTGCCTCCGGGACGTAAAAAGAAAATAGATAGTTACGATCCTATGTGAACGATGCGACACCGATATTTTTGTATAAAATCTACTCTCGTAGATGAGGCGGACTTTGTGTCTTCGATGTCATACCTACACAGACACACTCTTTCGCATTTCTCTTGATTGGCGTTTATTGGAGCTAATCGACACTTGACACGACAGTAGCAATGAAGCTGTTGTTGGTGTTGCTTATTTTTATTTATCTTAATACGGTATCCTTTGAATTAAACACCTACCTACTTAGATAAAATAAATAAATAAATAATAAATAAATAATGCTGGACAATGGATGGATGGACGTTTGTTACGCCAAAAATAAGGAACAAATCGGCCCGAAATTTTACATCGATGTAGTTCTAGGCCTGGAATAAAACGTAGGCTACGTTTTATCCCATAAATCAGATCCCATTTGATAGAAATAAACTTTAAACGTTTCCATATTTTATGTATAACACGTATGAAGCCGCGGGTAAAACTAGTATTGATAGAACTAGTGGGCGTGGAAACATTAAAAACTGTCTACATTGATGGTTATGAATGAATCAACGTACTTGATAGACTTGTTAGCACACTACTTGACTTGAATGACTTTCAATTGCCGAACGGCTTTCTCTCATTATTTGTTGATGATGATTAAAACGTCCTAAAAGTAGCTACTGCATGTTATATCTCTCTATCTAAATCCTGGTGTCCTAGATCCTTTCAGAAGTGAGAGCACAAACCCTGGACCGGTCGACGACCGCCACCCACTCCTTATCGATCTCGCTTCAGCTGTTTCGAAACTCTCAGAACCTGTAGACCAGACAGTAAGCCACCTGGTGACGTCACTTCGCGTGGTATCTGGTAATCCAATATGCAAATTGATAAATCTGGTCCGACTACCTATTTAACGTGATGTGGGCAGGCCACATCACTTCGGTTTTATAAGGTTTCGATGGAATTAAAAGGAAAGCCTGCCTCTGACTTAAGATTTATGTTCTGAAAAGTTATAGAATCTCTATTTATGGTTTATTGCAAAAAATTACTAGTTAAGTCAGCTTTACAAAAGCATTTACATATTTGATCATCCAAACTTTAAATAAAATAAATAAATAATGCTGAATAATCCACACAGCATCATCTAGCCCGAACTAAGCGGAGCTTAATGTATTTCTTTTTGAGAAAATAAATATTCTTTAAACCTAGTTAACTTCATAAATCGAGAAAATCGTAGATAATTTGTTTTTACATGTTTTCTCTGGAAGGTATGCGATGAAAAGTTATTGAAAAATGCACCCGATTCGCATCAGTGGCAAACGTTGAACGGAGAAAATACTAAATGCTGATTTGTATAAACGTGTGCTACAGAGTTACATACATAATGTTAATTACTAAATAGTTATTAAATTGCTAACCTAACCTACTTAATGCAGAAATCAGTGTCCATGAAACTGAGGAAACGGTAGGTTCTCAAGCCAGGAATCAAAATCATCATCCTCTCTGTCTGTTAACATCACGCGCCATCTGCTGGTTGTAAGCTTCCTGCTATTTTTTCCACGACCTATTACCCGGTGTTGGTCTGTCTGTCCTGGGGTTTTTTACGAGGAATATTTAGTTAAACAAATGTTTAGCCGTCTGTGAGTTGGTGCTGTTTCGCAGGAGCCAGGAGGCAAGGCACGTCTAGTCAGTCTTCGCCAAACGTGACAAGAGCCGGCCTTGGCAGTCGGCCCCGGTCGGTCTGACTCGCTAACCTCCGCCAACTGTTCCCTTCTCATTCACACTCAATGACTGCGCTTCTCGACTCTACCACGAATTTCCCAAGTAACAAAAAAGAAAACGACTTTACAACCCTCCACTGGTTCAACAAAACAAGCCTCTATCCAAAAACCAATACAGCACCTTTCAGCTCCTCTCAAACATACCGGTTAGAGCCTTGTTGCTCTGTTTCACTATGCATAGTTCTTTCTCTTTCCCAAGAAACAGCTGCCTTACGTCCAGTATGGTAAAAGCGTTGAAGTAACACGGACTGTTACCTGTTTTTACGGCGAATCCACAACCGCTATCGAAATAATACGACGTGATATATTCGCGATAAAAAAATAACTATTCGAAATATTTCGGGTTGATAATATTGTTTAGTGACCTGTTTTAGTTTTGAAAGAAAACAATAGGCAAGTTTTCCAAACGCAGGACTACACAAACGGTCGTTAGTTATTGTTTCCAAAACAATCCCGATTAAAACAGTGTATTATTATGACTAATGTACAGAGAATATAGGGAGCGGTTACGAATATCGGTGTGTGTGCGTTTGTTACGGCCCAGTGATTCTGCGGGTTCCGTCTCGAGTGTCCCAGGTGTGTTGTTGCAGCTGATACCATTGAGTACCCAGTGACTGATGGAGGATACAGTAAGAGTGCTTTGGATTGGCCGACATGCACGCGGTTGTGACTAGCGGACACCGAAACCGGCAAAACGGCGACAACTCAGGCAGACCCAGATCTAGCACCACAGGTTCGCATTTCTAATCGAACTAGGTATCCGTCTATACGCATAGTAGCAAAAAACTAGTTTTCTAAACCTGAGTGATTCTGATTGCTGTTTCAATAACAACTTTGATTAAGCATGCCTAACGATTATGGTTTCCAAGGTAAATTGTGAAAGGGTCAAATCATTGATGAACAGTCCCAGCCTAAAACAAAATGTACACCGTACACGTTTCTTCAAGACAAAAAAGTTTTCCACCGGTGGTGGTTCAATGAACATATTGGCAAATGCAAAAGAAACTGGTGGATCTTATCTTTGCGAAACACGATAAGCCAGTCACAACAACAAGATCATGATTATCCGTTCTTTTCTTGAATAAGTAGCAATTTCTTATCAGAGCATGTTTGTAATAACGATGAATGGAAAGACTTTAGCTCTGAGTCTTTAAAAATCATACCTCGTCCGGTGTTTTAGGATATGACTCACTCTAGAAAGTACTCAGATAGTGTGTGACACAGGATGGTTAGGTAGAACTTAACTACGACAGGTGTATCAATCAACTTATCAAACTTGTTTTAATACTTGTAGTACCAATACTCGTAGCTATGGTTTTTTATGCAGCCTGTACAGCGGACAGACTAGCAGTAAATAATGTAGGTATACTATAGCTAGATACATTTTTATGAATATTTAATCCTTGATGTCGAAAGTCGAAACAACTAGGTATGCAGTTTGAAAGTAGAACACCTGCTTTTTGCGCTCGAATAAATTAACAAAAGGCTGTTTTGCGATAATTTAAAGTTTTTCAAATATCTGTCCAGCTGCTTGAATTTGTCAAGACTTATTATTTTTACCTATCACAACTATAACGACATTAAAGGACAGTTGTATTAAAATTTGTGATACAACGCGCAACGTTGATAACACAGAAATATTGTAATTAATGTAAGCTAACAAGAGACTCAGAATTCAGAATTAAAATTAAAGTGTGCATAGAAATTTTCCTTTTTATCAAGCCAAACCAATTTAGAATGTTATCGGAGCTTTCCCTATCACAAATTCACAACATGGTGTGGATATCCAGAGCTAGACTTTCTAGAAAATTTTCATTATTGTATTTCGCAAAGTCAGTGGAAGTAATTCAATTAAGAAACAGTATCGATTACCTTGCAACTGCAAAAGCAACCCACGGCTGAAACCTCATCAAATCACGATGATTCATTCATACAGACAATCAATAATATTAAAATGTCGGTTGTTTCTATTATCTTTATTCCTGACTTCGACTTTACGAATATTACTTTGCTTTCAAAATTAATACAATCTGAACTTTTTTGAACATATTTGCTTGCATAATAAATTGCAGACACTGATACTGCTTACTTTAGTCTGATGCTCTGGCCACATCGTCGTTAGGGTAATTTTGAGATCTCGGTCGATATTGGCAACCTTATATTAAGTAAAGTCCGTGTTTTCACATGTATCTTGCTTGACCTATTTAGCGTCGGATGTTTAGATCGGTTCAGATGCATCTGACTCCTCCTTTTCCTTTATTGTATCTTTTTCTGGTGACAGGTGGCCGGCTTTAACTAAATAAACTGCATCCGGCAAACGGGTTTCGTTCGATCCGAATAAATCAATAGTGAACCAAACGCCAGGTGCATCCATACTCCTTTGATAAAGATCTGCACTATAAGTTCATCTTTAACATCTGTCGTATATTTGTATATATACTCCATCGGAAAAATACACAAAATTATGTGAAGCGTTATTTAATGTTTGAATTTGGAAAAATATTCATCCATAATGCTGTGAAATGGAGAGTGAGCCCAGTTTCACTTTTGAATTTCATTTATAGTCAATCTTCTATCTAATCGAGCTCAACGATTTGGCTTTTTTGATCGCTTTAGTTCTTATGGTCTATCAAAAGTCAATCAGCGAAATATAAAAATAACCGGTGAATTAAACATTTTAATCTATTAGAAAGGTTTGCGCTTAATTCCCTACAGTTTCAGGGCGGAGAAAGTATCGGTAATGCATAGTTGGCTCTGTTTCATAAAATTATTATGCATTAGAGTTTGATGCAACAAGCCCGTACTGTTGGATTATAGCACGTGGAAGCTAAGCCGTGTTTAGATCGCGATAAGACTGGCGAAACGTGATCGATTGTTCACAGACAACCTCAGACCAGGGAAATATACTAGCATAGGAATCTATCGTGTCGCTTCTTACAGATATATTACTTTTTCAAGTGATCTTATGAATTTAGAATTTTATTATCATATTTTTTGCACTGTAAGTAACTTTAACTCAAAGGATGTATAATGGGCACAGAAAATACAAATTGATTTAATTTTATTTTGCGTATTCTCTTTTCGAAGTCAAGTTTTATAATAGGTTTGGCTGTTAAGAGGGCCCATTGCGCGCCATTTTGTGAAAAGGATATTTCGCGTTCATAGGAGCGGGACAAAGCATACGTTTTTGGAACGGTGAAGTTGCAAAAATGATGTTTTTGCTTATTGCCAAGAAAACTACACAACTTATGAAGAAACTGTACTAACGAACTAAAGAATTAGTAATAAAATAACATACGAAAAAAAACAAAAATCCTTTGTATAGACTGGAGGGTTCCTGAGATCTCGACCAAATTAGGTGCAAAACAGTGCACTTTCATCATTTCTTTAATCGTTATTTTTTTTCACAATCGTTTTTTCAATTTTAAGGAACCAAAGAAAGAATGTTGAAGTTGATTCGAGTTTTTACCACGGGGATCCCGTGAGTACTGAGATCTAGGCCTAGTTTGACAACCAAACCCGCTAGGTTCGCCCTATAACGCAAAACAATACGTATCTATTTAATTCACAAATTATTTAATAGTCTTAATAGTCTTTATTGGTAATGATTATTACATGTCAAAAACTGTAGGTATATATATTTTGCTATGTATACGTATACCTAATCTATTGCTATAAAATACATTAATAAGCCGTTGCTTTAAAAAACATAAAAATTATACTGCCTACTCGCTCTAATAATTGATTCGTTATAGTTTAAGTTAAGTACACGTATGAAATTAAATACCTATAAAATTCCACATGTAGACTCGACGAGCCAAATATATACCGATGACTGGAAATTCAACAAGGCTTTATGTCTTCGAACCTGAATTTGCAGAGGCGTTGATAGTTTTGTGAGAGGTGGCCTTGGACCGTCTACGCCTGACATTGCAATGTTTTCAATTCGATCGGTCCCAATAAGACCTTACTTCTCTCGCAATTCTGAGCGATATCCGATTTCTTTTAACATTTACCCTATATTTAATAACGAGAATGTTTGTGTATTATATATTCCACTCAGTTAACACCTTGTTGTGTGCAGCTGTTTTATTTCAAGTTTGTTCAAGATGCGTAACGTGGTTGGTGTTGTGCTAACGGCACTTTCTATCTGTTATCTCTAAATCACCACCTCTTTCCTTTCGATAGTCAAAGTCGGTACGGTTAGGGATCGCTTGATTAAATGTTGCCACGCAAATAATCAGATTAAACGCCTTGTTTGATCGTTCACTTCGCTCTCCTTTGTGGGTCAGCGCGCCGGACGACTTGCCGATTTACCTGATACGTGATCTTTGCCACGGTTTTCTATAATCAGTTTCTAGATGAGGTTGAGTTATGAGTGGACTGTTAGAATTGATGTCTCCATCAATAAGCCGCTTTATATAGCACTCTTTCAATGTTCCAGGCTAGTGCAAACCGCATGCGAAGTTCTGTGGTTGGCTATCTACGACGCATTCGTCTCGAACGGACGTCGACCCGTTAATTTCTAAAGATGAGAAATATTTTTATGAATATCACAATATCTGTGTTTACAATTTCGCTTTGCAATATCAAAATGTTGTACATACCTTTTACCAACACTCACATATAATTGGACGAATACGTAACATTCCTATTGTTACAAAGACTCGAATCCCAGAGGGTATACAATTATGTCACTAAATAAGGCATCAGTCACGACAAGTCGACGCCAAGACATAAATAGAAAGTGTCAAATGGTTCGCGGTCGTTCGCCATACGCTGAATACCATTCGAGTAGGTGCTGGTCGTTGTCGGTCGTAGGTACCTTCATAATTAAGTCCTATTAACCACATATTTCGAATAATTTACGCATGGTTATGTACCGTTGCACTGTGCATGCTAGATAGATGTACGCTTCTGTGAATGCCTGCGTATTGCACATGCAACTTCCATGCCGTTTACGGTCTTCATCGCTCGCTACTATGAATATTTCATGGAATGCAAGGTCTGTGTTGAAATTTTGGGTAAGGTCAACCACTCATTACGTTGCGGTTTCAGTGCACACTCGACAAAATCATCATATTGTTTTTCGTTTTGGTTTTTGTTACAACCAACAAACGTATATTTATATAAAGTATCGTTTAATTGAATTCATGAATAGTCCTGTTTAATAATTAATGAGCACCATCTCTACCATCGATCAGATTGATGTCATCCGGGTGTTGCGTGTTAAGTAATCGAACGGTATTGTGCGGGGATAAACGATTTCCGTCGTGAAGGGAGTTTTGATTGGACATTCGCGGGTCACGTTCCATTGAACGAGACGAGGATACCGCTCATGCAGAACGGGCGCGGTGGTCAGCGCGGCCACTTCCAACTGTATCTATTGCCGATATCTGATATTGCAGATCTGTCCTGAATATCTTGTGATAGAGTTTTGGATGACTGTTCCAAATCCTATTTTCAGTCCCTAGGTTTCTTTTTATCGTTCCCATGAAAAGCTAGAACTGGGAGTCGATGCAAATGATTTCTAACTCACACTAGCTGAACTCCAGCACGCAATTATTTCGATTATAAATACTTTCTTGATATCGTCACTTCGTGTTAAATAACAAGCATCTCAATTTATTAGACGAATCTTTGTTTGCATCATTATAAGAACAGACCACAGAGAATGATTACCTACTTGAATAAACTAGAACTGCATTTAATCCAATCATTGTTTTGCCGTTTGTTTTGAGTGCAGCTGATATTTACATATGCGAGTAAACAATGTGTGTGCGTGGTTCGTGGAACATTGTCGTTGCGATGACGACGTCTACGAACGACCTATTGTGGAATAATGTTCATTTACGTAAATCATAGCAATACATTCTATTGCTGTTTACACAGGTTGAAAATTATGAAATCATTATTGGGTCTGTAGTTTCAGCAGCGATACTTTTTATCCGTTTATGTCGTATTGATTGCGTTGAGCGTATAACTTTGTGACTCTTTAGTTTTCAAATAGTACCTACCTAGCATAATGCTGCATGTATGAATCTTCAGGAGGACTGGGTAAATGAGAACTCTGGAAGTTTATACCTTTTATGTGTATGTTCCCTTTCAAAACTACCTTGCAGAGAGACCAAAAAGGAATTAGTAACAGCAAATTTAGTAAATCTGTGGTAAAAACAACTTGGAAGACCAAATATTAACCCTTGCATTATTTGTATGGGCCACTTAGATTGACATCGATAAGGTTTTCTGAAATTTCTGGACCCTTTCTCTTAGCGGTTTTTAAAATACTGTTAGTTGAGAAAAGTTGTACTTATGCAAATTAGAAATGAAATAAACGTCATGGTATAGTGTTCACTGGCTTTAAGATTTAATTTTTTAAATATTGTAGGTACTTACTTAATTAGAATAAAAATAGAAATAAAAGCAACCGGAAACCATGACCGCCATGGGTTTGGAAGTGTAACTAATGTACATAAGCGCGTGGAATAAATAAAAGAGCTACGTAGAGTAGCAATTGTTGGTGCTTTTTAGGGTTTCGTACCTCAAAAGGAAAAAAGAACCCCTTATACCACTTCGTTGTCCGTCTGTCGAGACCTTTCTCTCAGGAAAACGTTGAGGTAATAAGGTAAAATTAACACCAAGTACTCAAGTCTGAAATCCCCTGGAGCTGTGAAGCAAATCAAACTTCTAAGTCAACACAATAAAAGTTTATTCCTGCATACGTTGACACTCGCAACGGAATCACACGCACACAATACCCATAGAGTACTTCACGTTGACCTAGGATCATGCAATTTGTCAAGGTCTAGAGCACAAGTAAAGGGAAATGTCCTGTTTTGTAAAAGAAAATTGCACCGTGTTCGTCTGAGCCTTCGAAAATTTTGAACGTCAGAGCCGATTTTTTTGCTCACGAATACAAGTTTGTACGGAACTCTCGGAGCACGCAACTCTCACTTGACGTTTTATTTACTGAGGCTGGTATTGTTTATTATTTTATTATTATGCATAATAAAATAATAAACAATACCAGCTTATTTTCCCACTCTACAGACGACGGATTCATTAATATTTTAACATAATCATTTACTAATAATGATTCGTTATGCATGCTACCATGTTTGAATAATGGATTTCACTTCAATACAGAACTCCCATTTCACATAATTTCGCATGAGAATCGATCAAGTCTAAGTTATAAATATAATATGCAAGACCGCTACACACATACAAATACATACATAGATTGTATTTTAATGTAAAGTATCTTTCACAGCTGTGAAAGATACCTAGTACCGTAACATTATAATACACAGTAATCTGTGGTAGGTACCTATAATGTGAACCAGTAAGTTCGATAAACGTAATGAAGCCAATTTTATTTGATATCCGGAAATCGATTTCATATTTTGAGAATTGCGTCACATCTTAATAAATATTGTACGTTAAGAAATGATTATAATGTAAAGTAGAATAGAACGTTACATTAAATTATAATTTGCACGACTATACGAACGAACATTCATAATAGAGCTGAGAATTCGTGATACGTATATCATACAATATTTTGTAACATAATCTAAATTTAACTCTGAACAGATATAATTAAATACTCACAATATAAACATGTTTTTTACTGACACGAACAACAATAATGTAATAATGATGAAGTTTGCTAACTTTTTTGAAGGTACCACCTACTTATTATCCAATTATTTAAATTCTGCTCTGATAATAGCATTTCAGCCATTTGATTGTTTGAAATCTGCTTTATCATTATACTGTCATTCAGCATAGGTCTATAAAAGTACAATACATACACAATGTTTTTCAAGTTCATTGTAAGCGGGCTAACTACGAACCTAGTTCGTTTTGGAAGAACACCAACGTTTCATCCCTTAACGACGGGCATGATCAGGGTGACTGCGTCCCGACGTGCACTGATATATCGCTGGTGTTCTTCCAACACAAACTGTAGTTACCCTTCTTACATTCATAATTCGTCAAACTACGATAGTTTTCACACATCAGAACCTAACTGAAGCTTGTTTTTCTTTTCAGGTATGCTAAATCCGATGTTTTCTCTACCAATCATATATATCTTCATCCACGCACGTGAGTAATATTATACAGAGCAATCTCAGACAGGATAAGCAAAAAATCACTGTTTTGACCTTGTCCATTGAATCACAAATGTCTAAGGCGTAGAATAAATTGTATGATTTACACCAAGAGTCACTGGTGGGTGACGATCCCACGATTGAATCTCCTGTATCGTGGCGTCAGTAGCCGTAATTGAATTACCGCCCCTACCTCATAAATGGGTTAGTGGCCTGGCCTCACATGTCTCTCGGCACGTCACACTATCATAGTACTTAATTAATACCTCTACGTACCTTCGACTTTAGTGTCCCTTTCAATAAGATTCTCATTTCGCGTTTATCAGCTGATGTCGCTGTAGTTCTGTAATCTTGAAGTATTCTCTCTTTATCAGCTACAATGTGTGAGTTGCAACTTGATATTCGATAAAATTAAGGCTAGCTTTCTATTTCACGTTGTGTCGCGATAAAATAATTGCAGGAGCTAAATGTAGCATGTAACTCTTTAAGTGGTGGGCGACTTTATGTGGCAATAAGCAATTCGTTTCAGGAGTTTATGTTAAGGTGAAACAGGTCCCTCGGGTTAGAGTAAGTTATGAATCGGAAGCATATCTTTAATATAAGTTAAAATCTTTTATTTAATTATCAGTAAGGGCCTTACCTACAATTGCTTCAGTAAAGATGAAGATAGAAGATATACTAGATCTCCAAGATAGTCTGCTTCTTTATCAGATCAATGTGAGCTCTGTCAAAGTAACTATATTTATTACCTTAGTTCCAACAAAACAACCCACGTAAACTTTTGCTCTCCTGTTTAGAGCTTGTTCCAGATTAAGTCTTATTTATCATCTTAGACTAGCATTTCTAATTCGCTGTAATTCTCTCTAAGGGGTTCTGTTTTCTTCTTAACTGAGAAATGACCTGTACTCGTACAAGTTGTAGGAGGCACACTGATGTTTTATTTTTTACCAATGCAGTGAAGCTACCGTCGAATACATTGTAACTTGAATACAAACGAGCACCGGAAATAGGCGATGTCGTCTGCTCCACGGGCTCATTCATCATTTTAAGTGATATTTATTGTTCAATGCAATGTAGGGCTATAAGCCAACCGAATCTCCCCTGCTACTTCTGAAGAACTTTGTTTTGCTAAAAGCAGCATGAGACTTTAAATTCGTAGGAATTCTATTGCCAGAAATATTCTTTTCTTGCCGATTGCTAGATTAATATATTAAATATTACACTTGCTAGCATAGTCTTTTGGTTGGGCAGAAAGTCAACCTTAGACCAAATATGTAACTACGTGAAAATATTGTATAATATATCTATGACTATCACTAGTCACATCTCTATATCTAGCGATATTTCAGCTTCAATCCATTATTACAGCCAGCCAATAAATAATAATACCATGCCGGACGTTAAACTGACCATGGGATCGTGAAAGTTGCAATTAGTATTGTGCAACAACTTTTATCTGTTTTGGCGACGTAAATTACGTTTGTTCGAAATATCGGAGCGGAATAATAACTTACATGCGTGATGCGACAAATTCGGCGATCGCAGAGACATTATTTACGAAAGCAAACGCAGCAGATCCGATGTTCTCGTATGAATGAATGGACTTTCTAATGGTTTTTGCCTCATAGCAACAATGCATGCGAACTACAGCAAACCGTGTAAAGCACCAGGTTTTCACGTGGATTGTATTTGCAACCGTATGCTAAGAATAAATGTGCTTATTACTACCAGTTGCCAGGCTCTTAACACCCTCACATGTTTACATGTGAGGGTTTGTTTTCAATCGAGAGATTTTAAAGTTTTATTTGATAATTTTACTTCATATTTCTTAATACGGATTGCGTTATCCAACTGAAGTTTCACGTATCTAACTAGAGCTTTGGATTGGGCATAATAATAATTATAATTGGATTTTCTAGGCTTAGTTTAGAAGCTTACTAAGCAAAGTAATTGCTGTTATTATTTGCTCGTTTGCTGCCTATAATTTCAACTGTGATTTTCCTCATATTCTAACATTATTTTAAGCACTTTTATCATTGTCATCGTGAAACATCAGCCGAGACCGGCCTTCCACCACGGACGTTACGGGGTTTTGGTTCCGGATGTAAAAACATCTTAAATGTCAACCCGTACTTCATGGTTTTTATACTTTGTTTGCTATGCAAGAAGCCTCGGAATTGATCTGATACGCTTCAATCAATTTCAATGAAACTTGTTTACCTGTTATGCATGATTCACTGCCAAAGTTTCAAATATCCGAAAATCGTTGCTAAATAATATTTTTATCTTGTAAGATATCAAATTTAGTCCGTCGCCTTGATCTGTCACTAGATATTGTAGTTATAAAAACACTCGAAGTGTGTAAAATAAATACCTATCACATATCACTTCAGATTAAAAATATAAAGTGTTTTTCATGACAAGTTACAAAAGGTATGGTAAACTAACTCCTCACGACCTGGCTTCTCGTGTACATAGCTGTTGCTGTTCTCGTGTACCTCGTCTCCGAATGTTATTGCGCAATACGTCCGCTTCCTGGCGATTTCCTTCACCGGCTTTAGTTATAGCTTTGAATACTATATTTTGTTTTATAGTCTTAACTTCTGTTCTGTGTTTTTTTGTTTTCTCATCCGGGAGCTCGTGACGTCACGTCATAGTGCGCGCCCGAACGGTGGACCGTGACGCGCCGCTTCCGCTCAGCCGTTTCCGCCTTCCACAACGAAATTATGTGAACTCTGTTTAATCGAATTTTCATTTTGTAATCTGCTTTAAACTGGTCCTTATCGTAATTAGCCTTATTGGTTATACAATCGTCTTTGTTGAAATTTCTTGCTGCTACAAAATCTCTCGACTTCTTGTTTCCTTTTTGAATTTCCATTCTAAGACCACCAACTTCATTGAAATAATTTACGATGCGTGGTGTATTAAATCCATCGATTGTGCTATTGATAAACAGAAGTACAAACGGAGATTTATATCGCTTACCTTACCTCAAAACCTTTCTCGCACCCTGCAGGTGCAAGTAATGAATAATGTAGCTTTTCCGTAACTTACCTACTCTACTACTACGTATTTACTTTGACACTAGGTAGGTTGGGGACCTAGAAATATATACTGTCGAAAGTTATAGGCTATACAACTTTCGTTTCTTTTTGACGTGCCCACTTCATCAATGAACCGAACCTTACCACATTCAGGAAAACCTACATCTTTAAACGGGAAGTTTCAAAGTGTATTAACCAATTCACCGATAGTCCGATACTCAGGAACCGCAAGTAACCAAAGCCCGATCCTCACCCCGTTGTCGTTTCGAGTGACATATTGCCACATGAAACTGCACTATCGGATTTCGTCGTGCACTGCAATTAGCGCGTAGAGAGCTCGCTGGTTAATCATTGGTGCTAATGTGATTGTGTACCGTTTCTGGTCTACTTTGTTTGGCGTTTCTTATCCTGTTTCATTGTTATCACTTTAATAATAGATAACATTGTTGCTCGTTCTTTCTTCTCCGAATTGTGTGTTTACGTTATTATTTTGGCTTTTACTCCTGCCTGCCTCATGTTTATCTGGCAGGAGTAAAAGCCAAAATAGCAACGTTAACACATAAGAGTTTGAGGTAAGAAGTTTACAAGTGACGATAAGCAGAGTAAATTTAAGGGATACTACGAGAGTGGTAAAAGTTACACTACTGAAAAACCTAAGTAGCGTAACTTTTACTACTCTCGTAGTATCCCTAAAATGTATTCTGCCTATCGTCACTTGTAAACTTCTTACCTCAAACTCTTCCGAGGTTTTCCTGGCTTTTATCGTTTATTCGATCGTAAATAAACAAACTCTACTTTCCAACTATCGTCAAGGGCTTTATTTACTGTTGTAACTCTGACGTCTATAAAATTTTAACTCATTTGATCTTCGACTTGTTGATAACTCTTGAAAGTTTATGTTGTACAAAAATCTATAAACATGAGATAAAACCTTCGTTAGTATTATAGTAAGTGTAGTGTACCTATACCCACTTTATGTGACATAACGTCCCGTAAATGGATTTCAAGTTCTCGGTCATCTGTGTGTGATTGAACCATTATGCACGCGTATCATATCATTAATCTTATCACAAAACGAAAAGTCGCCGTTTATGACTCATAAAAATAAAATTTCGTCTACTTACATAAATAAGTAGAAAGTGTCGACTCCAACAATGTGTTCAAGTTTCATTCTGTAACCTTTAAGAGACGTGGTGCGCATGTGAATATATTTTATTGTGCAGTACTATTTTAATCTGCTGCTTTGATAACGTCTTGGATTACATAGGTTTTTAAATTAGAGGCGTGAGTCGGGGTGAAAGTGTCCCACTCTCGGAACAATCGCATGTCTCGGCTTTGAAGTGTCACTGAGATCTATCTATGTGAGATTTATGTCGAAGGTATAGAGTTCCTAGGACTTATGTTGCGATTTGCGTAAGACTTTCAATACGATTGAAGCATCTTACTCCTACTTCTGGTGACATTGATTTTTTATTAAATGTTAAATAGCTTCCCGAGAAAGGATTTTGGTAAATAAACAGTGTTTGAAGGTGAAAGTTACATAATACAAGATAAAACTGTTTATGTTAACCCAGATCTAGGCGTTTCCTTGTTTATAAGATAAAATACTGTGCTAAGATACGGGCTTTATAGTTCCCGTGATTGTAAAAGGGAAATTAAACAGAAATAGACAGAAGTCGAAAGTTTTATGATTCATCTACTATTATAGCACGATAATAGCTTAACGATTGCATTTCTTAATGTCTCAGATAAAACTAATAAACTATTTCAATTTATTGACCCTCAAGTGATAAGTATATACAAAATATGTAGCTGAGTGGGAGTGCAAGAATCTCACATTTCAATTATATACAATTTTTGGAAATCTGATCATTCCCCGAGTACTACCTATCACCTGAATGAAGCGACAAAGGTGACGAAATAGTTAGGCGTATAACAACGGGAATCTATTTATGTTTCGGGATCAGCGACCTACTAATACGTACACACTTCATTCACATCACAGCTGTAGATGATTCATTGGTTTTACTACGTTCTCCGCGCCCACTATACATAAGACCAACGATTCTGACTAACCTGCTATCTGGTTCTGGTTACTTTTTCTCAGATTAAGTAGTCAGCTCTTTGATGGAGCACTCGAACAACCTGACAGTGATTTTGTTTATTTAATACAAATAAAAGTTACTGTGCCATTTTAGTTTCGTTATTACAACGTTCCATTTAATCTTTGTTTATCATGTTGCAATCGTCTATCGTTGACCTATTTGCTCTTATTTCGAGTGCTATTGTACTTACGACACTTGTTGTAATCGTGATTCATGGTTCTCCTATAACTTTGGCGGGACTGACCACTTATGGTGAGTGATTGTTTCTGTTTGCAAAGCTAAGTTAAACGAACTAGTCTGATTGTGATTGAATACAATAATATTATAATTTATCACGACTCGTTAGCGAATGGACCTATTGTTAGATTGGACAAACAACAAACTCGCGGTACAGGCAACAGGAACGGCACAAATAGCCGACGCAAAAGGCACTGTCTAGTGCATGTCGAGGGGCCAATGTCATTAGTTCCGTTAAGGGGACATAAAGCGTGTCACCAGTAGATCTAACTTATGTTTAGTTGCTGCTGATGCGTGCTCTATCAAATTGTAGCTAGAGGCACTCAGAAATCTCTAGACCTTAATTCTCTGTTGATTAATATTTATTGCCGTTTAAAATGTGAGAGCGTTGTTTCACCGTCTATAACTTTAGTATTTATGACTTTTCTAACATTGTGGCTTTTCTCAATTTTATTTATGTTTTAATTATCTAATATAACTCTAGGTATTTTGTTCCATCTCACCTTCACTTCCATCTCCGACACTTCATCAATAGACCTATCAATCATTCATTTAGCCGTGTCACGTTTTGAATATAAATGTCCTGCCTTCTAAACAGACATTTAGACCAATAAGGGTATCCGTATCCTTGTGTTTATAGTTATGATTCACACTTAGCTTGCCTCATTAAACTGGCGCCTGACATCTGTCGACGACATCCAGTCAATGACTTCGGGAGTTCTACCACCATCACAAGAGTCATGTTTTATTTATTGTTATGTGATGTTCAATTCCAAGATATTCATGAAGTTTCGTCAGTTCTCAGAAGGTGAAAAAAAAGTAGACTCGTATTTATTGAATTTGAGTTTGAACTTACTATGAACGCAAATAATTTAGTATTCTGTTCTGTAAAATGCATAATTTTCTCAGGTATTACTACTTACTGTTGTAGGAAATTGCGTGCCAGAAAATTATTAAACCAGTTGTTTTATAACTGCTGATTATGTTACCTATAGCCTAAGCCTACCTAAGTGCACCTTCAATTTGATTTGCATAATTGACTATTAGAAAATTTATCAATTTTAGGGCTGCAAATTCTTGCCCAAGTCTGATATATCTAATATCACTGAACCCACATAAACGCTCCACTTTTCTAATAGAAAATTCCTTTGCTGCGTAATATTCGTCTAGCAACCTGCAATTTGTTTAATTGATAATAATTGATACTTTGTTTCGGGCCATTGTGAAAGATAATTACTGTTGGTAAAACATTCCTGACAATTATGCGTTTACGTGTATCGTAATAATTGGTCCACGATTATCTATCATAACGAAACGTGGAATAATCTTGCTGCATTTTCTACCGAGGGTGTCCCACTGAACGGAAACAGCATCTTCATATCCTTTTCTATACTGTGTGTTTCTGTCTCTGAAATCTTTTCCTATTCTCCTGCTCTCTCAGAGATTTACCTTGCTGGATTATAAACAATACAAAAAACTTACTACTTTTGCAAGATTTGACACATTTTGAAAAACTAATAAAGTTGCGTGAGTCACTTTTGAAGTTGCGATTTTGCCGTTCTTTCACATATAAAGTAAATAAATAAATAATGCTGGACAATTCGCACAGCATTATCTAGCTTCAAGCTAAGCAGAGCTTGTGTTATGGGTACTAGATAACTGATATCTTAATACAATACTCTACATAAAATGTGACCCTCGTTAACATCTTCAGGCCCTAGCATGTGAATATCATGCAATTTCCGTTCAGTGTGAGTGACTAATTGGGATTAATTCATTTCGCACGGTGCAATTCATCAGTAAGTGCACTGGTGGGTGCAACAATCATTCACCCACGCTTCGAGCTAAAACAATGAACTATGAATGAGCCTCTAAACGTCTGCCGTATACGGCACGACATCCTACGTGTATTCTATACTAATTTATTGCTTTTACATGTCTGTTGGATTGCCTGAGGCTATAACTTGTAAATCATCGTTTTTATTAAAATTAAAAATTTAACTTTAGTTAGAAAAACTTATTGCCAATAATGCAAGCATCGAAAGCGTAAAATTGTTTGATTTTACTTATTCTGTTTATGGTCCTATCCTATACATAACAGAAAGGTGCCAATTCTACGTGATGTCGCTGAACATCATAGAATATGATAATACCATTCTCTTCCATCTTGCGATAGCATAATGTTCAATAAATGTCGAATTAGTGACTAAGACCATACGGTCTTTAGGTCATTACCGGCCTAGTTCGTAATTAAATACATTTATCCACTTGCTAGTTACAGCAGCTGTAAAAAGTTTTAAAATGTCAATGTGCCTAATAATAGGCCAGCTCAGCCTCTATTAGGCACATATCCTTGCACGTGCGATGCCTATGCCTAGGAACGTGCACTCCCATATATTTGGAGAACGTGACGGGTCGATTGTTCACTGGAAACCGATTAGCCTTTACATTATTGTATTGAGATATTCTCGTTACTGTTACTGCGAAAGATGACCGTGTGAACTCTTTACCATGCATTTTATGCATGGTAATTCTCAGTAGAATATTATGTGATGTTGGATTTATTGGTTCCCAATCCCAAACCAAGCTTGCCACTTCTATGTTGCGTGATTTCAATTTGATTAGTTTTTATTGAAATACGATTAATGCTTGCTTATGTCGCAATAGTATTGTTCGATGAATAACGACTTTAACACTAGAAGCTTGTGCTGGTGCTGTAACTATAGGTATCTCATTGTTTTGTCGTCACTATTCAAACGTCAATAACAAATGAAACTGCTAATGCTGCTCTAACGTAATTACATTTCTATTATACTGTTTTGAAACAGTCCCGGATGTCGAGTGTTATCCAACGAATGTTTAACTCTGCCTTGCAATTATATTATATTGCGGTAAATAGCCACCTACGACGTGCATTTAGACCAGCTGAGTCCACTAGGCGTTGAAGGAAATAATTAAAATTAGTCTCTGATCATGCAACGGCCTTACAATGGACCATGTTAAATGTTTACTTCACGCACGTCGGAATGTTCGACTTCCGAATATTACCAGCCGATTAGTACTAAAATAAGATGAGACCGATTTTCACCGATTATCATCAAAAATAGTTATTAACACTCCTAAAAATATATACTAATTAACTATGCCGTTCTAGACAAAAAAGTGATTACTTTTTACGTGACTATCGGTTGAATTGTTTGGGAGACGGGTAGGAACATTGGTTTGCTTGCACTACCAAACAAGCTCTCACGGGGTAAATGGTAAAAAAGTTAGTCATTTTATAAAAATAACCAACAAATACGTACGATGACGATGCTGTACAAGTAAAGGCTTATAAAAACATCGTTTATTTTAATCATAGGTTGTTAAAGCGGGAACGTTACGTACCTCTCTAATAACATTTGACCAGATTGTGGGCCATCACCGGTACATAACGGTCACCCATATGTATAATCTATTTAAAGGTTGTTCAGTTTTATTATCATTCAATGAAAACATACCTTGTTGAGGTATGCGCAAGCACTTACATTTTATAGCTTTTTTATCGAGTAAGGTAGGCGAGAATTTCTAAGATGAAGATTTGATTGATGTTTTATAAAAACATGAAAAACTTCGAAGGTCAAAGCCGATTTCAAATAGGTATAAAATTCCTGATATTCATGAAGAACATCGATAACTTAATGTTAATCAACAAAAAAACGGATGGAATGGATTTTATGCATTGCCATTTAGCAATGCATGTTATGTGAATCCATTTGAATATAATCTGACTACTATCTAGAGTCCCTATTTGACTTGTCTTAGGAATACACGCTTTCCCGATAAGGAGAACAAGTTTATTGATGCTCCCCATCTATAGGAATAAACTAAGCTGAGAAAGACATTGCATGAGCAAACAGAAATACATACATTTAATGCCTCTAACGCTTTCAATGCTTTCGATGAAAATTAATGCGGGCGTTTCAAAATTTGCAAAACATGAGCTCCGATAACCGGACGAAAGAATTTGTGTCAAATTCTACATTTATTGCACACATTTTTTTTATTTAGATTTTTAAGATGGTTTAGTTTCAGCTTACGTAACCTTGTTTGATTGAACTGAATCAGAAATGTTTAGGACATTTCCAATGTTTTGTACGACATTTCCATTGTCCACTAAACACACATTATTAGTAGGTACTAACTTTAATAAGCATCACCGAAATATAATGTTTTGTCACAGAATATCAATTTCATGTAATATCGTAAAACGATAATCTTCACGTCAGCAAAGGCAAAAGTTTAATGGTGATTGTAGCACTTGAGCGTATCAACAACCTTAATGTGGTCAAGCTCTATTTCTTAATAGCGAAGGTGACTATACTAATAAAGGTAACTAGTAGACTTGTGCATAATTTGCATGAATAACCTCAGTATTATTAAATGTAGCAAAGTAAGCAGAAGTGGTTATTCATATAGGTATAATGATGAATTCACATAACACGGACAGACGCTGACACTACGAAACAAAGAATAACATGATCAGAATCCTTCAAACAACGACTCAGCACTGATATCAGAGAGTTGATTCTTTGAATCAGAACATAAAAGATATACGAGTATGCTTGACATAACATTGAACATTCGAACCAGCTGTATTGTATTGTGGCGTGCCACGGCATTGTGTTACAACACGCGATATCTTTATACGCAGTCATCAAATTGCAAGTGCAAAAAATAGGACAAGCATTTCGGAACACACAAAAAATATTTAATGGCTGGTACGTAGGGATGTAAGTAATTGGTAATTGAGCTACTGTAAGTCTCATAGAGCAAAAAAATCTTCAAAATGGTTCTGCCATGACTGAGGGTCGAACAACGAAATTACTTGACTCTTAACAAGGCATTTTGTTCAGCTATTATTCCCAAGATTATACTTCCTTCCTTGTTGCATGTTTTAAATCACGACTCCTTGAAATGACGTCTTGAGTCTTCTTTAAAACACGAACTGCGACGAACATTGCAAATCTAGAGCTACACCAGGTACCTACCCATGGTACTCCTGTGGCCACCAAGTTTTCCTAACCCTTTTTTTAAATATTCCATTACGTAATCAAAATTATCCAGTTACTTTTGAAATCGGATTAACGACTGACTACCACTTATCTACTAAATAAATTACCTTTTGTTTCACTTAACAAAACAAGATAGCCAAGTACCAGTTCTCGGTAATCTTTTGCCTTATTAGACTTCAGACCAACTTTCGTTCTGGTCTATTCTTGATCTTATTTATTTTTAATTGAGATTTCCAAGTCGTGGAACTGTGCACTTGAATCTACTTTTAAGGGCAAGATGGAATTAGAAATTGCCATCTGGTCGTTTCCTTCATCGATAATTTGTCGTTGAGAGCATGATACAACTCAGATATGTGGGCCAGAAGCATGTAATTGAACGATGAAGTGGCAGATGGTCCACTTGGCGATAAATAGTCAATATTATCAAAAATATAGGATGAGAATGAGAACTAAAAAATCCTACCACGGCGATATCATGTTTATACGCGTTTCTCGAAAATCGCATATCGTATAAGGTATTCTTAGAGTTTTGCTAGAGAAGTCTCGTTGAATTAACGTCTTGTATTTCCATACAGAAAGATGCAAACAGACGGTAAACCATTTGTCTCTCAGTTCCGACAAACAGCACAAGTAAACAAACGAGAGTAAATAATAAATACCGGTGCACCAATGAATCGTAGGATTTAAGTACCAACAGTCAGAATAAATTCAGTAGACGAGCGTAACCGTCTCGCCACAAAATTGGATGTTGGCAAACAGTGACACTTGCCAATAAAATGTAAAAGAAACGAGGAGCAACGTGAGGCAATCGAGCGTTACTTGCTTTCACTCTCCAGTTTTGTTCGTTCCATGTTAAGGTTCATTTAAGAAATTTATCTCTGGTGCTTTTAAAATGGTTCAGAAAATTTCACTATCGATAGCAGTTGCCGCTACTGTCACAAATAAGTCGAGAGGATTCAACTAAAATAATTACATTACTACAATTAGTAGTGAAATTCATCCTAATGTAGAAGAAACCCAGCTAATCTGTACTTAATGCAGGCATGATAAATTGCTTCCATACTTTCGTAACTTAGCGATGTTAATCTGGTTAGATTAAGTGAGGTTATACGCGCTTACGTTGTAGAAAACGTGTTCAACATTGTATTTCAGTTGGTAAGCAGAACATTAGGCATAAGTGCGGAAAAGGTCCGCATACGTGCAGTCAGTCGAGCATGCAGCCTAAATTGTAGTACTTACACGAAATGTTTCGCCTTTGCCCGAAGTCGAACATTCCGACGTGCGTGAAGTAAACATTTAACATGGTCCATTGTAAGGCCGTTGCATGATCAGAGACTAATTTTAATTATTTCCTTCAACGCCTAGTGGACTCAGCTGGTCTAAATGCACGTCGTAGGTGGCTATTTACCGCAATATAATATAATTGCAAGGCAGAGTTAAACATTCGTTGGATAACACTCGACATCCGGGACTGTTTCAAAACAGTATAATAGAAATGTAATTACGTTAGAGCAGCATTAGCAGTTTCATTTGTTATTGACGTTTGAATAGTGACGACAAAACAATGAGATACCTATAGTTACAGCACCAGCACAAGCTTCTAGTGTTAAAGTCGTTATTCATCGAACAATACTATTGCGACATAAGCAAGCATTAATCGTATTTCAATAAAAACTAATCAAATTGAAATCACGCAACATAGAAGTGGCAAGCTTGGTTTGGGATTGGGAACCAATAAATCCAACATCACATAATATTCTACTGAGAATTACCATGCATAAAATGCATGGTAAAGAGTTCACACGGTCATCTTTCGCAGTAACAGTAACGAGAATATCTCAATACAATAATGTAAAGGCTAATCGGTTTCCAGTGAACAATCGACCCGTCACGTTCTCCAAATATATGGGAGTGCACGTTCCTAGGCATAGGCATCGCACGTGCAAGGATATGTGCCTAATAGAGGCTGAGCTGGCCTATTATTAGGCACATTGACATTTTAAAACTTTTTACAGCTGCTGTAACTAGCAAGTGGATAAATGTATTTAATTACGAACTAGGCCGGTAATGACCTAAAGACCGTATGGTCTTAGTCACTAATTCGACATTTATTGAACATTATGCTATCGCAAGATGGAAGAGAATGGTATTATCATATTCTATGATGTTCAGCGACATCACGTAGAATTGGCACCTTTCTGTTATGTATAGGATAGGACCATAAACAGAATAAGTAAAATCAAACAATTTTACCGTGCCGTATACGGCACGACATCCTACGTGTATTCTATACTAATTTATTGCTTTTACATGTCTGTTGGATTGCCTGAGGCTATAACTTGTAAATCATCGTTTTTATTAAAATTAAAAATTTAACTTTAGTTAGAAAAACTTATTGCCAATAATGCAAGCATCGAAAGCGTAAAATTGTTTGATTTTACTTATTCTGTTTATGGTCCTATCCTATACATAACAGAAAGGTGCCAATTCTACGTGATGTCGCTGAACATCATAGAATATGATAATACCATTCTCTTCCATCTTGCGATAGCATAATGTTCAATAAATGTCGAATTAGTGACTAAGACCATACGGTCTTTAGGTCATTACCGGCCTAGTTCGTAATTAAATACATTTATCCACTTGCTAGTTACAGCAGCTGTAAAAAGTTTTAAAATGTCAATGTGCCTAATAATAGGCCAGCTCAGCCTCTATTAGGCACATATCCTTGCACGTGCGATGCCTATGCCTAGGAACGTGCACTCCCATATATTTGGAGAACGTGACGGGTCGATTGTTCACTGGAAACCGATTAGCCTTTACATTATTGTATTGAGATATTCTCGTTACTGTTACTGCGAAAGATGACCGTGTGAACTCTTTACCATGCATTTTATGCATGGTAATTCTCAGTAGAATATTATGTGATGTTGGATTTATTGGTTCCCAATCCCAAACCAAGCTTGCCACTTCTATGTTGCGTGATTTCAATTTGATTAGTTTTTATTGAAATACGATTAATGCTTGCTTATGTCGCAATAGTATTGTTCGATGAATAACGACTTTAACACTAGAAGCTTGTGCTGGTGCTGTAACTATAGGTATCTCATTGTTTTGTCGTCACTATTCAAACGTCAATAACAAATGAAACTGCTAATGCTGCTCTAACGTAATTACATTTCTATTATACTGTTTTGAAACAGTCCCGGATGTCGAGTGTTATCCAACGAATGTTTAACTCTGCCTTGCAATTATATTATATTGCGGTAAATAGCCACCTACGACGTGCATTTAGACCAGCTGAGTCCACTAGGCGTTGAAGGAAATAATTAAAATTAGTCTCTGATCATGCAACGGCCTTACAATGGACCATGTTAAATGTTTACTTCACGCACGTCGGAATGTTCGACTTCGGGCAAAGGCGAAACATTTCGTGTAAGTACTACAATTTAGGCTGCATGCTCGACTGACTGCACGTATGCGGACCTTTTCCGCACTTATGCCTAATGTTCTGCTTACCAACTGAAATACAATGTTGAACACGTTTTCTACAACGTAAGCGCGTATAACCTCACTTAATCTAACCAGATTAACATCGCTAAGTTACGAAAGTATGGAAGCAATTTATCATGCCTGCATTAAGTACAGATTAGCTGGGTTTCTTCTACATTAGGATGAATTTCACTACTAATTGTAGTAATGTAATTATTTTAGTTGAATCCTCTCGACTTATTTGTGACAGTAGCGGCAACTGCTATCGATAGTGAAATTTTCTGAACCATTTTAAAAGCACCAGAGATAAATTTCTTAAATGAACCTTAACATGGAACGAACAAAACTGGAGAGTGAAAGCAAGTAACGCTCGATTGCCTCACGTTGCTCCTCGTTTCTTTTACATTTTATTGGCAAGTGTCACTGTTTGCCAACATCCAATTTTGTGGCGAGACGGTTACGCTCGTCTACTGAATTTATTCTGACTGTTGGTACTTAAATCCTACGATTCATTGGTGCACCGGTATTTATTATTTACTCTCGTTTGTTTACTTGTGCTGTTTGTCGGAACTGAGAGACAAATGGTTTACCGTCTGTTTGCATCTTTCTGTATGGAAATACAAGACGTTAATTCAACGAGACTTCTCTAGCAAAACTCTAAGAATACCTTATACGATATGCGATTTTCGAGAAACGCGTATAAACATGATATCGCCGTGGTAGGATTTTTTAGTTCTCATTCTCATCCTATATTTTTGATAATATTGACTATTTATCGCCAAGTGGACCATCTGCCACTTCATCGTTCAATTACATGCTTCTGGCCCACATATCTGAGTTGTATCATGCTCTCAACGACAAATTATCGATGAAGGAAACGACCAGATGGCAATTTCTAATTCCATCTTGCCCTTAAAAGTAGATTCAAGTGCACAGTTCCACGACTTGGAAATCTCAATTAAAAATAAATAAGATCAAGAATAGACCAGAACGAAAGTTGGTCTGAAGTCTAATAAGGCAAAAGATTACCGAGAACTGGTACTTGGCTATCTTGTTTTGTTAAGTGAAACAAAAGGTAATTTATTTAGTAGATAAGTGGTAGTCAGTCGTTAATCCGATTTCAAAAGTAACTGGATAATTTTGATTACGTAATGGAATATTTAAAAAAAGGGTTAGGAAAACTTGGTGGCCACAGGAGTACCATGGGTAGGTACCTGGTGTAGCTCTAGATTTGCAATGTTCGTCGCAGTTCGTGTTTTAAAGAAGACTCAAGACGTCATTTCAAGGAGTCGTGATTTAAAACATGCAACAAGGAAGGAAGTATAATCTTGGGAATAATAGCTGAACAAAATGCCTTGTTAAGAGTCAAGTAATTTCGTTGTTCGACCCTCAGTCATGGCAGAACCATTTTGAAGATTTTTTTGCTCTATGAGACTTACAGTAGCTCAATTACCAATTACTTACATCCCTACGTACCAGCCATTAAATATTTTTTGTGTGTTCCGAAATGCTTGTCCTATTTTTTGCACTTGCAATTTGATGACTGCGTATAAAGATATCGCGTGTTGTAACACAATGCCGTGGCACGCCACAATACAATACAGCTGGTTCGAATGTTCAATGTTATGTCAAGCATACTCGTATATCTTTTATGTTCTGATTCAAAGAATCAACTCTCTGATATCAGTGCTGAGTCGTTGTTTGAAGGATTCTGATCATGTTATTCTTTGTTTCGTAGTGTCAGCGTCTGTCCGTGTTATGTGAATTCATCATTATACCTATATGAATAACCACTTCTGCTTACTTTGCTACATTTAATAATACTGAGGTTATTCATGCAAATTATGCACAAGTCTACTAGTTACCTTTATTAGTATAGTCACCTTCGCTATTAAGAAATAGAGCTTGACCACATTAAGGTTGTTGATACGCTCAAGTGCTACAATCACCATTAAACTTTTGCCTTTGCTGACGTGAAGATTATCGTTTTACGATATTACATGAAATTGATATTCTGTGACAAAACATTATATTTCGGTGATGCTTATTAAAGTTAGTACCTACTAATAATGTGTGTTTAGTGGACAATGGAAATGTCGTACAAAACATTGGAAATGTCCTAAACATTTCTGATTCAGTTCAATCAAACAAGGTTACGTAAGCTGAAACTAAACCATCTTAAAAATCTAAATAAAAAAAATGTGTGCAATAAATGTAGAATTTGACACAAATTCTTTCGTCCGGTTATCGGAGCTCATGTTTTGCAAATTTTGAAACGCCCGCATTAATTTTCATCGAAAGCATTGAAAGCGTTAGAGGCATTAAATGTATGTATTTCTGTTTGCTCATGCAATGTCTTTCTCAGCTTAGTTTATTCCTATAGATGGGGAGCATCAATAAACTTGTTCTCCTTATCGGGAAAGCGTGTATTCCTAAGACAAGTCAAATAGGGACTCTAGATAGTAGTCAGATTATATTCAAATGGATTCACATAACATGCATTGCTAAATGGCAATGCATAAAATCCATTCCATCCGTTTTTTTGTTGATTAACATTAAGTTATCGATGTTCTTCATGAATATCAGGAATTTTATACCTATTTGAAATCGGCTTTGACCTTCGAAGTTTTTCATGTTTTTATAAAACATCAATCAAATCTTCATCTTAGAAATTCTCGCCTACCTTACTCGATAAAAAAGCTATAAAATGTAAGTGCTTGCGCATACCTCAACAAGGTATGTTTTCATTGAATGATAATAAAACTGAACAACCTTTAAATAGATTATACATATGGGTGACCGTTATGTACCGGTGATGGCCCACAATCTGGTCAAATGTTATTAGAGAGGTACGTAACGTTCCCGCTTTAACAACCTATGATTAAAATAAACGATGTTTTTATAAGCCTTTACTTGTACAGCATCGTCATCGTACGTATTTGTTGGTTATTTTTATAAAATGACTAACTTTTTTACCATTTACCCCGTGAGAGCTTGTTTGGTAGTGCAAGCAAACCAATGTTCCTACCCGTCTCCCAAACAATTCAACCGATAGTCACGTAAAAAGTAATCACTTTTTTGTCTAGAACGGCATAGTTAATTAGTATATATTTTTAGGAGTGTTAATAACTATTTTTGATGATAATCGGTGAAAATCGGTCTCATCTTATTTTAGTACTAATCGGCTGGTAATATTCGGTTTCCATACCTGTTTTAAGTAAAATAGTCGGATGTTTGAAAATGTTTGCATAGATATGCTAGTTCATACAAAATTTTGCATTACTTGCATGTTTTTATATTTCTTGACAGGCCGTCCGTAATAATAAGGTAAATTACTGTGCTTTATACCTTCTCTGTTCTAGAATCCTTGGTATTTTTTGTAAACAAAGGAGTTACAAAACCAAAGAAACATTAGCGAAAAATATTTGACGACACTGTTATCATCGGAGCAATCGAAGTTCGCAGCTTACATCCATCATTTAATTCGTCTTACATCCATTTTCAAATTGAATTTGCACCTTTTTCGCGCGTGTTATTATACGCTATTGAATTTTTTTAGTTTATAATGGTCACCTTAGAATTTTCTGTTATTTTCTCTATCAGATTTTGTTAAGTTTTCATAGATAAAAAGTCTGAGTACATAAAAAATATTGGGTTCTAAAAACATGTTTAAATTGCGGTCAGTCTGACTGAATGCATGTCACATACAGAACAGCCTAAACCTGTCCGGCTGTCCCCCCCATTGATTGTCATCGTGTCACGCTGGGTAATTTCACACTCGCGCACAAACTCGAATTAGCAAACAAGGCAATTACATAAATGGTTTTTGCTACTGCAAAGTCATTTTGCGCAATAAACCGGGTAATCATTGTGTAGGTATAAAGAAATAACCATAAATACTAAATCATTTTTGCACTGTTGAGAAAAGTTACGATGTAAAGAGGTCCTTTAATGACCTACCTCTTGCACTATATATTGAAACTCATGAAACTAAAAACGATACACGAACTTCTGACAGAAAATTACAGTTAACGCATTCACTGCCCAGCCTCGCCGGTGCGACCGACACTCCGCCGCGTCGCTACGCGGATCTCCAGACGAGCGAGTGCTTTCAGGGTCATGAAAGTGATAAAGAAGAAAAACAAATAACAACTATATTTATCATTTTCGTTACATTTCCATTTCCTAAAAATCGAAGCCGTCACCAGAAGGCAGAGTGTTCAGAATGTTGGCAGCATTGCCAGAAGCCTGCATTCCGATCACCTGTGGACTCTATGAGAAGTTTTGTAAGATCTTTACATATTGCGTGTGCCCCAGGACCCCAAGGACCTAGCTGGTTTCCACCCCAAACAGACTCAAATTCCCCCTGAATTATATGCGTTATTTAATTAAGTATAGGAAGGCTTTGTTATTCGAGGTATATTATCATTTATCAATTTATCATACAACTTGGTAATATAGAATACAGTCGTGTATCACTAACGGTAAGATAATATACCTATACGTTATACCTAGTCATTGCGGATGCGGAACCAGAGCCTTATATTCAAATAAAACAAATCAAATATGTAGCTAACGTGAAAATTACTACCGCATTGCATAGATACGAGCATAACAGTCTGTCTGAATCTGAATACAGAAGTGAAAGAAATCACAAATGCAATGCATTTGGTTGCGGAGAGCAACATAGCTAACAGTCTGTCTGAATCTGAATACAGAAGTGAAAGAAATCACAAATGCAATGCATTTGGTTGCGGAGAGCAACATAGCTAACAAGTGAAATACATTATGTATGTATGTTCATCGATTGATGATGATGCGGACAGATTTGATAACGGCTAGGAAGTTGCTATCAAATTAGTCATCATCAGTATCTTACTTTATTTTTTTATACTTACCTACTTTTACTTTACTAATTTTATATATACTTACATATACTTTTTGTGTCAACTACCCAGTAACAGCGACCGAGAGACCACATGTCGTGGTCGCTCGGTCGTTGTACTTGGGATAGGCGTCAATAAAAAATTAATCAGAACGGGGAAAAATATTCTGACCAAATGACATCGTCATGAAGTCTACATGACCGTTATTTGAAAACAAGGGAGCATTCAATGCTGTAGGTATGTTTAAATAAACACCAATGGTCCGAAACTAAAATTGTTTCTTTATTATATCACGTCCACACCCGTTCATAATTTCCATATTGTTACGTAGCAAGCGAGTGAAAACAAAACATTCGACATATCCGCAGTTCTCTTTAATAATCTGTGAATGGCATTCCACTTGATGTCATTCATACATGATTCTCCCGGTTAGTTTCGCTACGCTCGGTTCCCGCTATGCACTGATCTTTAAATACCTACCAAAAAGTGCCGCTTTGCTCTGAATTTCTCAGTGCTACCTTTAACAATGGAAGGTACAATTCGATAGAAAACTGTTTCTAAAGTATACTCTTAAAGCTAGCCTGGAACTGCATAGTTTGAGGAAAAAAGTTTTGGTGATTAAAAATCTAATTTAAATTTAAGAATTGCGTATATTTCGATTAAAAATATAAAAATATGAAACATAAATCAACTCAAAACAATGAGATAAACAAGACCGCTAACTAGTGTTTAACAACTTCTAACGAGATTCAAACACGGTGGTCATAATGACGCAACGTGGTCTCTGAAGAAAGCGAAACTATGAAATTGCTGCCAAAAAGTGGTCATTCAATGAAAACAGACGTCTCGTCTGGCAGCCACGGCCCGTTGATTGTTCAAGTGGTTTCGTCAATACAACGTCCTATCAAACATAAACAAAACCAGCAAAAGCTTTCACACGCACACACGGCTCATTTCTGTTGGAAAAGTTAGAAATATAGCATTCGATATGAGTTGTCGGAAACTAAATTTGAATACGCCCATGTAAACTTTCCTTTTTGATGATTCCTCACACGCATATCGCAACGCATTTTTATGCTGTGAAGATAATGAACAAAGCATTCAGAAAACGATCAAAATTCCCTTGAACCCACTTTCGATGTTCTAAGCCTACGTGATTCGTCTCAGCATTCATTCAATCCTTGACTCGTTGTGTCATTATAATTGATCAATCTATTTAAACAAACATCTTTCGAGTAGGATAGAAGAAACTGAGTTAGTGACATCCACTTTTACTTTTGTATGCGTAAGTGCTCATATCAAATCAGATAAAACCCATACCCATATCTTTTGACAAATTCCTCTATTACCTACCCGATAAGATTGTTCACTCGGTAGATATCTATTGAACATAACACTACTCGTTGTTGGCAGTATTTAATTTATCATTGTGGAAATGTTGAAATAAATTATGTGCTTGTTTTACGTTGAAGATGAAATACGACCGAAGAAGCCACGAGCTCAACCGCCGCAGGTAACGTAGACTTTACATCTTACACAAGGCTCTATCGTAATATTCACAATCCAAATAGTGCTTTTTTGTGACAACAATTTTTCTGTGCAATACTCATTATCTTTTAACTGAGTCTACGTAAACGTTTTGCCGTTTACTAAACATTTAATAATAGGTCGGAAAACTCAATACCTATAAAACCTACAATAAAAATGTTAATTTCCAAAATCACGACTCTAACATTAACGCAGTCGGGTAAAAACAGCAAATCTTTATAACTCGAGCTATGTTGCAAGCTGCAGTCTTTTAGAGGTCGAAAGTTTGAAATACGCCCTTTGGATTCTATGAAAGGCAAACATAAATCCCATTCATAGAGATTTAGCAATACCATTATCGATATTGCAATGTTCTATTGTCGTTTGTCGCAAAGGAAGAAAGACGTGGGCCCCGCGCCCGGACGCCGCGCTCTCGTCCGTGACTCAATTTTACGGTGCAGCACACTGCGACACTGTTTCGAGTTCCTTTAAAAAACCAACACAACTGACTGCGTGAATTACTGAACCGTTCTAGAACATGTTGTTGTAAAATTTGTAAACAACGAGTAATCACCACCTACGGCACCTACCATGCATTGTGAATTTGACCAGCGTCGCACCGCTACCGTGTGTACCTATTCAAGTTACGGAACGGTTCGGTTTGACTTTGAATTGTCATTCAGCTTGTTACAATGGAAACTCATATTCGTGAACATTTGTTATTGCATGTAATTGCTACGTTTGCTTTACAACGAGCACGTATTAATGTTTCTTTGTCATTTTATGATTTAAGAGAACTCTTGCATGAACTCTAGATAACCCTCGTAAGCTTCAAACTTCAAAATATTCCATGACCAGCCAATGAAAGAACAATAACAGAATATTTGTAACAAAGAGCCTTTGAATTATGCGCAAAGACCCAAGCGATCCGCAGAAAACTGCGCATATCAATCACCTGATAAAAAGACTATCTACATACGTCAAAGTCTAAAAATATTTCATCTGAACGCATCGAAAAACATGTGACTTTAGCTTGGTAAATCCTGTTTTAGAATACATTTCTCCTGAATTCCTCACTTGATTTTCTACTTTCTCCATGAAATCTTAAGTAGATTTGAAGATATTCTTCAAATATTTTCCCAAACTTTCGGACTTTATCATTAGTAGGATGCGAAAGTTTTGATATAGGGGTGTTTGATACTTATTCACTCCATGGAATAGTCATTGTATGTTTTCCGAACCCTCTAATGGTATTTGGTACACTTAACAGCCTACGGTAAAAATAGATAAATTCGAAGAAGAAGTCAGTCTTCCATAATGTGTGTCCCATACGTATCGTATAAATAACTGTGACGGTTTTTTCCATACCTAATTCGTTTATTTTTGTCTTCACAAAAATTCTTAGGTACTTACAGACATACTTTGTACAGACTTTATAAGAGACTGCCAGTGATAGGTTTTAAAACCTGTGTCACTAATACCATAACTAACAATAGATATTATCGTTGTTCCAGACGGGAGGTACCGACAGCGCCAGCGGGGGCTCGGGCGGCTCTGGCATGGAGTGTCTCCAGCTGCGAACGCCGCCCGAACCCTTCCACTACCTCATCTCGGAGCAGGCTAAGTCCCTCGTAGCTCTTCAGGTTGGTAACTAATGGCTTGATATTTATTACACCACAAAGGCTGGCTCAGGCGGCTCGCCAGCCTTTGGAGGCCTGTAACATCCAGGGACATACATAGGGTACGATTTCGTTGTACAGCGAGAGAGGAAATGGATTTTTGACAGTTTTCAATGGAACGTATCCGGACCGCGCGCGAGATTTCCTTTGAAGACCTCTGTTTTAGGACGCTTTTTTTCGACGTCCTATCTCGTCTATTGCTGCATGCATATTTTTGCTGTTTCCACACCATATAATCGAGCACAGAAAGTTAAATATTTGTCAGTCATCTAAACTTGCGAGCTTTAAAATGGAATCGCTTTCATCGCGAGTTGATCAAAACAATTTTTTTACAATTTATGTACAATGAACTATAGATTGTGGTATATCATTTGAAAGGTAATTTTGTTACCTTTCAAGTGATATCAAGAAGATTTAAAATTAATTAAATTGGCTACCTAAATTTTGGGAATTATTGCAATAGGTCGAAGTTGCATCTATCGGCTTCTATCGGCGCCGGAGCTGGATGAGCTGGATTTCTCCCTCGTATCCGCTGTTTTAGCTCGTCCCACATATGCCAGATTGGGTTCAAGTCAGGAATTAGGGCTGGCCAGTCTAGTGTGGGAATGCCGACATGGAAGACGTCTGTCGGTACTGTCTAGTCACTGCTGCGGTGTGGCAGCGGACATTATCGTGCATTAAATCAAAATTTATCGTCGCCAATAGATCCTGCGTAAGGGAAAACATAACTTAACTCATAGTTCACTGCAAAGAAATTGTAAAAATTAGTCTTGAACAACCCTTGAAGCGATTCCAGTTTAAAGCTCGCAAGTGTAGTACCCATAACAACAACTCTGCGGACTTGGGGCTAGATAATGCTGCATGACATGTCCAGCATTATTTTATGGTTTATTCCTACAAACGGCCACAACATTTAACTTTCTATGCAGGCGAAATACCTCTAGATTATTTTCAAATTCATTAAACAATAACGTAAAAACCTCAACCCTTATTAAAACAATGCCAAGGTTCGCCATCGCTATTTCTAACTTTCCACTCTACCCTTTTCACTGTCAAGACCTGAAAATCGTTCAAGTTAAAATTTTACCGCACTTCGTAAAGTCCAATGGGGGAAAACAACCTGTTTTGCAATGTTAAATTTTTGAAATTGTAAATTATTTAAACTACCTTCTGCCCAGCTTTGATCGATTTTCTTCCATTAAAAGTAGACTTTGTCCTTGCCTTGGATACCTACCATTTATCTCTTTCACAAATCCAAATTTCACTGAGATCCGATCCTTTTAGACGTGAAAAGGAAAGAGACAGAGCTGGTTTAATGGTACAATATTGGTGATAATATGATATGTAGTACCTATACTTTTTTTTAATGACAAAAGCCTTTATTCACAAAGAAAATTACATATTTACAATTGAAACAACTGAGCTAACTGCAGACTGTTGCAAACAATCTACATGTAGCTCAACTGATCCATATCAATACCAGTCGGAAGCGTCCCCAAGACGCTGGCTGCATTACCACGCTGTATGGCAATGCTGATGCGCTGCGCCAGATACTCGCCAGCACTCGGGTCACGCGTCGTTTCGACCAGACGCTCAGATAATTTTTTTAAAACCCGAAGAGCTTCAGTACCCCACGTAACCTAGGGTCTCGACTCCAAAGGGAGCAAATGTGAAAACCTATACTAAAAACCTATACTTTTGTAAATAAACATTATTATTCTATTACACAGTTATAAAATTATATTAATACTAGACGATCGCCTCGCGTTTTCACCCGCGTAGTTACCGTTCCCGTAGGAATTCCGGGATAAAATATAGCCTATGTCACTCCCTGAAAAGTAAGCTTCCTAACGGTGAAAGAATTTTTCAAATCGGTCCAGTAGTTTCGGAGCCTATTCAATACAAACAAACGAACAATCCAATCTTTCCTTTTTATAATATTAGTATAGATTATTAAATAGAATATATAATTTAATAGAATATATAACTTCTAAGAAGATACCTTGGTTTAGATTTACTGAAATCCAATACTTTAACCCACAAACAAAGAATAACAAATGCATTCCACGCAGGAACTTCAGAATGAGGTCGGAGCACTTCTCGAGTTTCGAGATCTCGTCATCGAGACGTTTCCGAACCTTCGCTCGAAGATGCCGCCTTCGACGCCGGCCAGCAGCACTCGGCGGGACTGGGAGCCCGGGGTCCGTGTGCGGAGGAAACTCGCCGCTGGGACCGACTCGGCTAGGACTAAGCCTCAGCCTTCCGTGCAGGTAAGCTCAGACTGAAAACAGAGTCAGATTCGTCCTCAGCCGGAAGCGGCATTAAGTTGAGCCAAGTTATACTTGTATAGTCATGCACCTTTTTAGTACTAAAACCCAATTGGGTATCTTTTTTATACATTTCGGTATCCTTGCTTTTCCTGTTTTTAGGGTTCCGCACCTCAAGAGGAAAAAAGGAGCCCTTATAGGGTTATACATTACGTTATCCTTGCTTTCCTTGTTTTTGGGTTCCATACATGAAGAGGAAAAAAGGAGCACTTATAGGATCACTTTATTGTCCGTATGTCTGTCTGTCAACCCTCTTTTCTCTGGAATGCGAGGAGGTATCGGATTGGAATTAACATCAAATACTCAAGTCGATAATCTCTTGGAGCCGTGTTATAAATCAACGGAATCAAAAGTTACAGCCGTTTATGCCCGAATATTTTGAAATTTCCAGGGAAATGACACACACATAAAACCTATAGGTTATTATGTGATACCTAGAATCATGAAATTTGGCAAGAAGCAGGTCTTACAGCACAAGTAAAGGGAAAAATCAGAAACCGTAAATTTGTAGTTTATTCACAAAAATAATATTTTTTGATTGTCGCCTTATAGTCCAAAACCTATAAAGGATACTTCTCGTTGTTGACCTAAAACCATAAAATTTGGCAAGAAGCAAGGTTTCATAATAATACGGAACCCTCGGTACGCGAGTCCAACTCGCACTTGACGTTTTATTTGTGTATAGCTCGCACTATGATTTGTTTTCAATTTTTGTTACTATACTACCCACTCAATAAGTTCCTTTATATTTAGCAAATCTTGTATATAGCATATAGCTCTACCTGCTAATATAGTAGAAAGTGAGTCTTTCTAAAAAAGAAGAGGTTATTTATTATGCTATCAACTTGATAAATTCATAACACAACCCATCCCCAGGACTCCGGCTTCAGCACCGAAACATCATGCGGTAAAGATGCGCATTCATCCGCATCAGCTTCCGCATCAGCCACCCGCACCCGACCCGTCGAGGACGAGTTGTTGGCGCTCCTCGATGTCATCCAACGCAAGGGCGCCCGACTGCGGGACGAGGCGGACCAGCTGCGAGGAGAGATGGACGCTAATACCACGGCGGAGGAATCCTTCGCGAGGGCGATGCAGACCTGCGAGTGTGGAGATCTGCAGAGGTATGATGAAAATCTAAGTCAATCTCACTATAATTATTCAAGAGATTTATTTACCGCAATAGAGATCTGCGTTGTGTAGGACGCCCTCCGGCCAGGTGGGATGACGATTTGCGAAAGACTGCAGGCAGGTGCTGGATGCGGCAAGCTGAAGACAGGGCGCTATGGCGCTCATTAGGGGAGGCCTATGTCCAGCAGTGGACTAATGTAGGCTGATGATTATGATGATGATGCATAGAGATCTATGGAAGAAGAGAGGGGGGATTTGGCCCTGAGGTCGGGTTAATGTTATAAAAGACTCGCTGCATTCTTAGGTACTTCCCGTTGTCCTATTACCCGTTTTCCCGTAGGAATGAAGCATTTTCCCGCGGTAAAAAGTAGCCTATGTTCATCAGGAATAATGTGGGCTTCTAATGGTAAAAGTTTTTTTCAAATCGGTCCAGTAGTTTCGAAGTCTATTCAATACAAACAAACAATCAAATTTTTCCTCTTTATAATATTAGTATAGATGTACGTTAACTCTTTCCTTTATCTGATTCGGTATAAAATCGGCCTCCACTCGTTTCAACGATAAAGTTTTTAAATTTACTTATTCTTATTGATTCGCTGTAAGAGCACAAAGCACACTTGGATACGTCAATTTAAATTATATATGTAATACAATAAATGTGCTTAAATAAATTATAATTTAAAGCCTTTATTTATAACTTATTACAGGTCACTTATTAATGATTTATGTGAATAAAATACATAAATTATTTAATTAAAATTAAATAACATCATAGTCAAATCACGCACATTTTAAAATAAAAAATCATTAAAATGATAAATAGACATAAAACAGACAAGAAAGAAAAATAATCAAGGAATATAGGTACAAAAATAGGCAAATTCTGTTTATAGTATTATTATTAAATTTTTGTATACTTTTATTAAATGTGTGCAATGAAGTATTTAAATAAATAAATTAATTTAATTTCAGCCAAGACACGATTTTGCCTTTACAAAGCTATGTTTGACAACAATCTCACCTGATGTTAATTGACAGCGTGGACGAATTCTTTTACTTATCATCTGACTGACGAGCCACTGCTGGGTACAGGCCTCAAACTTAAGTTCGCCTCCCCAAAGTCAGTATCATAACACTGTTGTAATATTCCAGGTTACGTTCCGAACGCGACGCCCTCCTCGCGCGCGCCGCAGAGCTGGAAGCAGCCGCGTGCCTCTCCCCCCGCACGCCCCCGCGCGCGCTGCCCCTCGGCAGGCTGGACGCGGCGCTCGGCACGCCACGGCTGCGCGTCCCCACGCCCTGCTCCAGCCAGTTCGCCGCGATTCTCAGCGAGAGCAGTCCGGTCGAGCTGCAACGGCAGCTGTTAACTTCCACTGTGCAGAATCAGGTTGGTACTATTTTCTGGCCTTGATATCCAGGAAAGGTGGTTTATGTAGTGTTTGCCTGGCGGTATTTTGGATCAAGAAGCGGTAGCTGCGGCCGACTTTCGATACTTCATCAGTTATTTCCCACCCTTCCAGTGAGAACCCAGGCGATAAAATAGACTTATGTCGGATAGGCTTCCTTCTATCATGCTACTTGCCTGGCTCCTAAATCATCCGATTTAGATAGTAGATAAATCATTCGTCATTCGAACGAACGAAGCACTTCGAGACGGCTTGTATGTAAGACTGAACGACCGCTGCGGCCAACTGTTGGTACTGTCATCATCACCAACCATTTTCCACCCCAGAACCGATGCGAAGATAATGCCTTGGTTCATGGTATTCGCCTTACTTCTGCGGATTTTTGCTACTGAATGTCTCATGGATGGGATTTACCTATGGCGTCTGTGGGCGTCCTCTACTAATTTCTATATCGTGCTTGATTTACTGAACGCAACAACGAGATAGAATCTTATCTGAGCTGAGTATAGATATCGATTGAGCAACACAAAACGACTCGGATAAAAAAACGTACCTCGACAGCCTATATAATGGTCCACTGCTGGACGCAAGCTTCCCCCTGATAAGCGTGGCTTTTATCTCATGGGGGGTAATGCCCATAACCCACACGCTGGCTACCACGCTGCGGGTTGGGATCGCAGGCTGATGGTAGAATTGTTCTACGGGAGTCGCTGCTGCCCGCCCCCGGTGGATATCCCTTAGTCGCCTCTTACGACACCCGCGGAAAGAGTTAGGGTGGTGTAAATTCTAAGCCACCACACAGCAAACATACGTACAAACTTTTTTTTTATTCGGCGAGGAAATTCGTTTACGAATAAACTGGTCTGGGGGGGACCAGAGTTTACCCCAGACCAGTTTTTCTCCGGTGTCCCTCTCGCCATTTTGAACCACAACCGACGGGAACATTAAAAACCTACTGCGGCCGAGACGTACATTACATACCTAGGTGCTACTAGGTACTTACGAGAGGGCAGATAGGTACCTAGTACCTACTTACCTATATTACGTCACACAGTCCTCTACTCCCAAAGAACAGGTATTCATCGGTTATTATTCTCAGCATTAACCAAATAGGTTTTGTAAGTTTTGACGCATCACTCGTTATAGTGAACTTTAATAAAATCCTCGAAACTCGCAAACTTTTGTAACTAACAAAGCGCTTGAAAACTAGGTCATTTCAGTATCGTTTTATTTTGTTTGGTCTCTGAAATTGAAACAATCCGATTTGGTTCACTTGCGTTGCACGATGGACAAAAACTAATTTACTTCACCTACGAAATACCTTTCTATTTCTAATTAACTAGCGTGAGCATTGTCAGGAACCTTGGGTTTAACCTTTTATCTCAACTGACTCATTATGACCTTAGATTCAAGAGATGATTGCATCTAAAACAAATACATAACTATTTTGAATGACAGAAGGTAAGTAGGTAGAGTTTTCGAGTAGGAGAGTAGTGCTGTGCTCTAGAATTTGCACCACCCCTACTCTTCCCGCGGGTTTCGTAAGAGACGACTAAGGGATATCCACCGGAGGTGGGCAGCAGCGCCCCTGCAGAACAATTCTACCACCGAACTGCGATCCCCAACCCGCATGCCCAGCGTGGGGATTATGGGCATTACCCCCATGAGATAAAACCCAATAAGGCGATTAACAAGGGGAGGCCAGAGGAGTCAATAACAAATCGCTGTACAGGACGAATCTACCAAAACCGTATAAGGGGAAAACGACGCGATGCCTCGTACCTACGCCTACGCTTATACGCTTTTAAAGGTTTATTTTAATACTAGCTTCTGCCCGCGGCTTCGCACGCGTTGTTTCGATGGAAACGTTTTGCCGTTATTTCTATCCCATGGGAACTGATTTATGGGATAAAAAGTCGCCTATGTTTGATTCCAGGGTTAGACTTACCTGTATGCAAAATTTCAACCCGATCCGTTCAGTAGTTTTGGCGTGAAGAGGTAACAAACATCCATCCATCTATCCATCCATCCATCCAAACTTTCGCATTTATAATATTAAATAAATCAATAAATGTGATGGCAATAGGCTACTTATCATACCGAAAAAACGCGGGCGAAGCCGCGGGCAGAAGCTATACTTCCGTACTAATATTATAAATTCGAAAGTAACTCACGTCAAAACGGCTGAACGAATCTCAGTGAAACTTAGCAGGGAGGTAGATGGTATCCCGGGGACGGACATAGGTTACTTTTTATCCCGGAAAAAAGCGTGCGAAGCTTCGGGCAGCTAGTTACTTATAAAGTAGGCAAGTACTTTCAACAGTGCTAGTCTAGATCGCTAGGAACAAAATCTTATTTAATTTTGAATTTGGAAAAATATTATTTATACTATCTATACTTACTAATATTATAAAGAGGAAAGATTTGATTGTTTGTTTGTTTGTATGGAATAGGGTCCGAAACTACTGGCCCGACTTGAAAAATTCTTTTACCATTAGTTGCCCACATTATTCCTGATGAACATAGGCTACTTTTTACCGCGGGAAAATGCTTCATTCTTACGGGAAAACGGGTAACAGGACAATAGGTAGTACGAATGCAGCTAGTCATCTAAATATAATAACAAAGTCCGGCCTTTTATGTCACTTTTGAACGTTATAATAATGCTTATCGTGAGAAAACCTTTGCCAAATCTCCATACACCCACTGCCCGCTATGAATCTGTCACAAGGCCTTACCTAAATGTTACTGCGACCTTAATTTTGAACACTGCATAATTATGCATTACCTCAAATTGTTCACGTCGCCGTTTTAAACATATAAACATTCATGAGGTGCCTAGTCACGTGTGGTAAAGTTTCCTATTCTATCTGAGAAAGATGATTGCAAAAAAGTAAAATAAAAACTCCACACCTGTGTCACTGTAATGACGACTCGCACTTGACCGATTTATTCTAAAAAATTGGTTGTCTGTAAAGTCGGTTTACTGACGATAGTTGAACGTGACAACGCAGACGAATCGCTCCCTCAAGTAGGAGAGAGACGGATGTCGAGCGCTCTCGCTTGCACTTCAAGCCTTACATGGAACGCCTCAGAGCGAGGTAACGCCGCATGACGTCATGTTTTTTCGTGCGTGCAGCCGGCTCTATCGAATTATAAGACGTTGTCACGTCAAAAATAAAAAGATGAGGTAACAGATGATGCCCACAAAACTGTCATTGCTAACGAGACTTTCCGAGGCGAAACGTGACGCAAACGCGATTTCGGTAAAATTACGCGGAACCGCAAACTAATGGAGTGTGCCGAAATAGGCAACGTCGTTAAACTAGAAAAAAACATTTTGAATCTCCTTTGTCGGTATGGTCTAATATGTTAATTTCAACTGCGTATGGAAAAGTTCTGAGGCATTTTTGGAAGTGAAGTTTTTTTTATGAACTGTTTTTTTAAGGCGAATAGTAGGGGTGATAGTGGCGCCACTACATATTTAATTTAATCATTAAGTTATACAAAGGAATTATCAAAAAATCGGACCGCTGGTAGACGATACCTATCACAAGCTTTTATTTAATGTATCTGTAATAGTTTTGTTTTGTGTTATTCAATCAAAAACCTTGTTTGGAGAGCTTGGTGGCCACCAATAGGAACTAAACTCTTGAAACAAGTATCTGCCTAAATAATACAGTACAAAACTATTAAAGATACATTTAAAAAAGCTAATGATAGATATCGTCTACGCGCGGTCCGATTTTTTGATAATTCCTTTGTATAACGAAATTCTAAAATTAAATATGTACCTAGTGGCGCCACTATCCACCCTACTATTCGCCTTAAGGACTTTATTCGCTTAGCGAATATGCCAGTCCCGTTATACAATCACAAACTTACCTCTACTTGATTTAATAACATCATAAACCATTATGTACAAGGCCTTAGCGGCCTTGCACAGTGGGGTGGAAAGTAAACTTTCAACTAAACCTAATTCTATGAGATTAAAGTTAAAATCAGCGATCAATTGGTGGAATATATTCGGACTCAGCCTGTGATTGATCTCTCACAGGCTGAGTCCGTCAACATTCCACCAAGAGACGGTGAATGTCTTCTGTGAGACCGCACGAAGTTAAAAAGGCTTTTGTTATCCACAAATATATCTATCTATGTATAACAATAATAATAAGACATTTATTTTCCACTCATAAAAAGGTTGTTTTAGGTTTTGTTGTTTCAATTGTAAATACTAGTGTATGTAATTTTCTTTGTGAATAAAGTTTTCTAAATAATATTTTTGTAATGTATGTATATCAGTAATCTAGCACCCATAGTTCTGCTTATTTTGTGGCTAGATAATGTTGAGTGGATTGTCCAGCATTAATTATTTATCCAAAAAGTGTCACTTAATCGAAACTTTTGACTATTTTCTTTCATCAAAATCAAAACTCTCGCGCTCAGGAAGTACTTAAACCAAATTGGTTTAGGTATTCTGGTTTTCCCCGATACTTAATCACGGATAAGTAGTCAAGTTTTAAAAGCCTTCCTCGTACATTTACGACCGTAGTTTAAATCACAACTCTGACCTAAGATTAACAGGCTGAGGTCAGCCTGTTGATCTTAAAGAAAACGTGTAGAGGTCTACAGGCACTGTCCGACGCACGTTTTCTTTTTCTTGCGTCGCAGGTAAAACAATCTAGGGCACATGCATATTAATCTTACCTAAGCGCCCCGAGTTGCCCAGTTGCAAGAAAGATCAACGGAAATACACCACCTTTATATCCCTTTGTTGAAAAATAGCAGTTTTATTACGGTAACTTGTTTGATAAAGTGTTATGGTTTAAAGAACTTTATTCTCATACAAACAAATGGTTTACATAAAATGAGATACATAAGAAAGAACAAATTAATCTAGGTTTTACAATATTTAAACTAACCTCTGGGACCTAAAATAAATTATAACTAAATACTATCTATAACGAAATATTGTTTTAACTAAATATCACACTAATATTATAAATGCGAAAGTTTGGATGGATGTATAGATGGATGGATGTTTGTTACCTCTTCACGCTAAAAATACTGAACGGATCGGGCTGAAATTTTGCATACAGATAATTCTAAACCTGGAATAAAACATAGGCTACTTTTTATCCCAGAAATCAGTTTCCGTGGGATAGAAATCACCTTTAAACGTTTCCATAGAAATAACGCGTGCGAAGCCGCGGGCATAAACTAGTAAACAATAATTGGTTACCGTTGCGTCTTTACTAATGCTAAACAAACAAGGAACCTTTCCATTAAATAAGTCCATAATAATACTGAAAAAATACACAACTTACAACATGATAGATTGTTCAACCGCAAGCAGACTAAATAATGTGTTATTAACTGAGAGGCCAGCTCTCCTTGGCTGTTCATTTTTTACCACACTAGCCAAATATCGCTCATGATTAGACGTGTGCGCCGACGTTAAAATGATCGGCGGCGGGCGCCGGTCTGAAATCGGCGGCGGCGGCGTGATTTCGGCGTGAAATCGGCGCGTAGGTATAAGTAATAAATAAATACTAGTATAATTTTCTTTGTGAATAAATGCCTTGTACCTAGAAAAAATAAATAAATAAATAAATAATGCTGGACAATTCACACAGCATTGTCTAGCCCCAAGCTAAGCAGAGCTTGTGTTATGTTATCGGTACTATACTAGATAACTGATATACATTATTATAATATACGAGTACCTACATTAGGAGGTGCATTTCGAAACTACGAAGTTTCGTAAATTCGAAGTTGGTTTGGTGGCCACAAATTAGCACTTTAAAATTTTTTGTTTCGATGATTTACCCACGCAAATAAGGCACCTTACGCAGTCGCGGAACGCACGTGTGCTATGAAAGATTGAAATGCGACCAGTGTTGAAGCTGAGAGTTTTCTCAGCGGCTGGCTACATTTGTAACCGCCTTAGGAGCTCTCTCAGCAACAAAACGCTGGATGCCCTAACTTTTTTAGGGGTTTATTATCAACTAACGTAAAATGTAATACATTTAATTAAGTAAATGGGAGTCAGAATCATTTGTTTGCAAACATTTGATTCATATAACACTGGTACTTTATTGGATCCCGTAACTTTCCGTATTGCAACAAGTCTTCGATTGGGTGCAAGATGTTGCACTCCTCATTAATGCCAATGCCAGTGCGGTATATTGCTGTCGAACAGCTTGATCATTACGGATTATCGTGTACTAGGGCCGCCGGTCGGATATCTCGCCATGCCAGCCGGCGACATCATCCGGCGAGTCTTTGTCATCGCTAACGTACCAGCTATTCTCAAACCGAATGGTCTGTCGCGTGACGATGGTAAGAGGCCCGACGGTATGACACTAATCCCATGGGAGTTGGGGAGGCCTATCGTTTGGGACGCTACATGCGTCGACACACTAGCGCCTTCCCATGTTCCGAGGACATCCGTGAGGGCAGGTGCGGCGGCAGATTTGGCCGAAGACATGCAGGTCTCGACAGAGCCTACACATTTGCTCCCCTTGGAGTCGAAACCTCTGGTTTTTCGGGTTTCTTCAAAATTATCTGAGCGTTGAGTCGAAGCGAAACGTGACCCGAGAGGTGGTGAGTATCTAGCGCAGCGCATCAGCATAGGCATACAGCAGGGCAATGCAGCCAGCCTCTTGGGGACGCTTCCGACTGGTATTGATATGGATCATTTGAGCTACCTCTAGGCCAAGCACGGAGATTATTATCTAGGGTAGAATATACACTATCGACTTTGCATCGTCATACATTGCGTACATTATAGAAGTAAAAGGATTGACTTTCAAACAATTTACGCATTCGTTGACAAAGTGACGTAATTTTTCTTTATTCTTCCTTAGACAAAAATCCCCGTGCCCTGCTGTAGATTGTTTGCAACAGTCTGTAGTTAGCTCATTTGTTTCAATTGTAATTATCATGATCTGTGATAATTACAACAACGTAAAATTATAGAAGTAGGTTAACGAGTTCTCTGCCAGGCTTCAGCAATACGACTCGGACGGGCGCTCGTTGGATACGTGCAGTGCAAGCGCGTCGGTAACACTTTATGTGGTACTTACGTAATCAAAGTATTTTCGTATGTTTTGGATTAGGTAAATCACTTTTCCGATTCTAACTCCATGTGTAAAGGGACAGGAGAATAAAAGTTACATTTTCTGTCTTAACTTCGAACTTTCGAAATTGAGCTTCCGAATTTAGAAAGTCAGTTTCGAAATTGAAAAATATTCAAAACCCTGACGTTTCGTAACCCTTACAGTGTTTGTGCCTTTTGTGATAACTTCGTAAGGTTTTGAAAATAATTAAATGCAATTTATGAAATATATATTTAGTCTGAATCTTTCTAGTGGAATTGTCTAGATATTTGATAAAGTTTATTTTCCTACGATGTCCCCTCCAAGTCTATATCGCCTTTGACATCATGGCGCGGCGCGGTTTCTTCTTTGACTACCACTTGGTTGTAGGTAGCAGGTGTCGGACAATGTAATAATCAATAAAATAAGGGAGTTTTCAAAGCGTCTAAAAGAATACGTTCCACGCCGATTTCACGCCGCGCCGATTGGCCGATCGGCGGCGGCGGCGCGGAAAATTTGCCGGCGGCGGCGGCGGGTCGGCGCGGCGCACACGTCTACTCATGATATCAGCCTTCAGATTTTTTGCTCTATTACAATGATTAATACTCTCGGTTTGGTCATTTCTTTGGTTGGTTCGTTGCCTTTGTGTAAAATTGGGCAAATGATCACTGCTCTTAGATAAAATAGATCATCATTATCATCTCGGCCGCTGACAATGCTAGACCTCCTTGCCAGCTCAATCGGTCATTACCTTTTCGTTTCAATAAATAAGGAAGATAAAATATCGAATAACACATAGGCAGGATGCCTATCTGTTATCCCATAAATTAGTTCCCATTGAACAGAAATGACCTTTAAACGGTTCCATAGAAACGACGCGTGCGAAACTAGATCATAAGCATAACTAAGGAACAAATAACTGGATTATAATATTTATAATGGATGGAATTTCTATTACAGGTGCTATGTGAGCGGTTGAAAAAGGCTGCGGAACAGCGCTCGCTTCTACTCGAGAGGCTAGAGGCGGAGCGCGACGTGAACGAAGACCTCAAGTTCAGAGTAAGTAAGGCTTTTTATTAGAGAAAGTATTTTGACTTCGTGAGCCAAAGGATTGTAAATGGGACTTTTATTGAAGGATGGAAATGAACTTATCTCGTGGAAATTCGATCCAAACAATTCTGGCCTGATTCGAAGAAATTTACTACCTATCTATTTAATGGAATTTAATATCTGGAATATTAAAAATAAATTGCATATTATCCACGAATGACTTCACGGTATTTTCAATAGTCATAAATAGATCTCGAGGACCAAGCCAGCTTTAGTCATCACTCTGCAACTATTAAAAATTTAGTAGTCTTGTAAGCATTTTATTAAAATAACCTAATACTACTAGTATAGTATTAAAATATCTGTGCTAATAATACCTTACTGTTTGAAACGAGTTTGAATCTAAGCATGCATGGAAAGGAAAACGGTTTGTACTTAGTATTTCCTCGTAATTTAAATTCAGGGTTAATGCTTTGTATGTAACTAAAAGTACTTGCCAGATTTATTGAATAGGTATATCGTAAATACTACCTTGCTGAGGTTGCGTTAAAAGCTATTGGCAGGGCCACTATCGCGGTCTTTTAATTGTTTAGTACTCATTCGACTTATAAAATGTGCTAAGATGGCTTCCCATCTGTCATGCTAATCTATTTCATAATACACGAGAAAGCTCCAGGCGTTTTAAAGAAGAATGTAAATATCAATAAATAATTATGCATGTTCATTTCAAAATTCCGTAGATTTTGTGTATTTTTATATCAATGTTGGGCTGCAATTCTAAGCTTTGAATGTTTTCACACGACCGACGTGTACGTTATACGTATGTAAATATTGTACAAGATTATTTGAAATCTCTATTTTGTAGAGTTTGTTAAATCAAATTAATTTAAATGTTTGAAACTAACGAAGTTCTTTTGCGATTTCCAGCTAGAAGAAAAGAGCATCGAACTCGAAGGCACGAAAGCTCTCGTCCGCAAGCTGGAGAAGAACCGAAGCACGGAGAGCATCGAGCGCAGCCGCGACCTGCACAGCTCCATGCGAGACATGCAGCCGGTCTACATCCCCGACGATGAAGAGGCCAAGAGCTCCGCGAAGGCCAAGGTAGAGGATGCGAGGGAAGAGGCCAAGATATCAGAGACGCCGCGGCGCAGGCCGAGCCGCATCCCGCAGCCGCACACGGGCAACAAGGGCCCCGCGCCCGGGCCTCCCTCGCGGCCCCCGTCGGCGCACTCCGTGCGGTCCTCCCGTTCTTCCTCCTCGCGCCACCACGGCAAGTCCTCCGTCCCGGTCAGACACTCGCCCAACGACAACAAGGTGCGGCGTAGCTACTTCTGGAACAATTGGTTCTCTAAAGAGTAACCCCTAAACCCCCACCGTGTGAGAACACTTTTACCGTACTACCTATGCTCCGATTCAGCTTGAGTAGTTTTTAATGATGTCTTTGATCACAAGGTGCGGCGTTGCTAACTTCTGGAACGATCGATTTGCTAAAAGTAACCCCTAAACCCCCACCGTGTGAGAACACTTACGGTCCTAGCTCACATGCCATTATGTCGAAGTTTATTCCTTGATTTTACGCTTGCGTTGTCGTGTAGTGTAGCTCGCCTCCGTTCGATTTAGTTGAGGCATGTTGATTTTATAATCGTTTGTTACTAACTGTTCCTTGTATGGCTTGAAAATCTGAGTCTATAATTTTTTTTTTTCCTTTTTATATGATTTAATGAAGTAAGTGCCGATTGTCTTTTCGAAATCAGATTTTAAAGCCGATGCAATTTTACATGTATCATGTTAATTTAATCGAAACATTAATGTAAAAGTCGTGTATGGGACCGGTGAAAGCTGAGTTTTCGTTAAATACTTAACTATCATTATGTACCTCTTGACCATTCTCATACGCGACCATTATAATAACCTTGGAGTGGGGACACAACCGACATACATTTACACCCGTTTTAATTTTGTTTTTATAGTTTTTCATCGATGAACTTTCTCATGTTTACGTAAATAATTTTATGCAGTGTATCTCTTAGCAGTCAAGTGATGACGAGGACATGATAGTGTGGTAAGTGAAAAATCAACATTTTTTTCTATAATATGGCTATTGTATTTATGCCGCTAAAACACTAGAACGCTATAGTTTGCGTATTTTAGTTATATTTTGTATGATTTCAAGTTAATTGACATAGTGGCATTAATGGCAGAATAATCGGCTAATCAGTAACGAACAAAATGCTCTCACATGGCTGTAACACTAACCTTTCTTCAAGTAAATCTAACGCACAAAACATCGTCTCTGAGAACTATCACTGAACACGTTTGAATCACAGAAAGTACTTTACAATACGAATAAGTACCAACTCTTGTAGAATCACCTAACGCCATAGTACACATAGGACTAACGACAGTAACATGTATTGTCGAATAGAACACACAGTATTTTGGTGGTCGGATGCGGTGGCGTGACACGGTGTATGGCTCCACCAAGATATCTGTTGAATTGCCGAAAATGGAACTGACTTTGACTCTGGCTATTGCTAAAGATATGTGACCTTAAGGCTAAACGAGTCGCTCGCTCATCTTTCCATACAAACGTGGAAGGGTAACTACTGCACTGTTTGATGTTGACCATCCAAAACTAAGGATAATATCAATTTATCTCGTCATTATCTATGTTTGTATGCACCCAAAACTGTAAAAAAGTATACATTAGAAAAATACTAGCTTCTAGACTTTTCGTATTTCATCACTGATTTTAGACCAACTTTGGGCGAAAAAAAATGATATACGGAGAAAGAAAAGAAAGCCCGTGCCGACATAGTTTAGTAATTCAAAAGTTGAAATAAATTTATTTTGAAAAGATATTCTCCTAATAGTTTTTCTATAATAACCCTTGTGCTAAAAGTCTGTTTCCATTTTTTTACGCGGCCGTTTTACAAATAAATCGCATTTCATCCTAGCGCGCGGGTATGTCTATTATGTCAGGTGAGATAGCATACATTTAGGCCGCGCCCGCTGATGAGTTCGCCCAGACGACTTGTGTAGCCTTAAGTATGATGTAGCCATAAGAACGACCCTCTAGAATCCTCAGATATCTTTGTGGAACTTTGTTTAGTTGAATAGGACATAGACAGTAGTAGTTTCCGGATGCGGCGGCGTGAGGCACTGTGCGTAACATTGTTTTGGTGTTGACAGAGAGTGGTGGGGGGCTTGGAGCGGCGGGAGTCGCTGCAGGCGCAGCTGGCGGAGTACCTAACGCGCACGGAGCGCCTAGCGCCGTTGTTCCCCCGCCTGCACACCGTCCGCTCGCGCCCGCTGCCCGCCGACCTCCGCTTAGCTTACGAGTCGCCGCAGAACCTCGCTCTCGAACTCACCAAATCCATCCTATACGAAGACGCGGACTCCATCGATATAACCAACCTGAAATCTCACGATTCGCTGTGGAACGGAAAGCCTCAGCAGTACTTCGAGAGCATTAACTGCGGGCGGCCCGATAGCGATAAAGAGTACGATAGTGATTCGCTCGCTCCGTAGGACGGGGCGGTGGGAAATGCCGGGTGTATCATTCCTACTTTCGACTCGCTATTTATCCTGTGTGATCTGTGATATGTCACCAATTTCGTTTTCAGCATATAATTTCATGTGTGAATTGTCTTTAGTGTTTGTTTCCTCTTAGATATTATTGAAACAGTTGATTGTGTTTGCCTTCGGCTCTGATGATCGATTTCGAGCCTTGTTGATTTTTTTTATTATAAGTAAATAATTAAATATTTAGCGAATTTGAGATAATAGTTTATTGATTGTAATAAAACAAGAATTTTATGAAATTATCTCGTCATGTTGCCTCTTATAACTTTAAATCATTAATAATATTTTAATCTATTTCTAAGTAATAAGAAATAACGGTAGCTATAACTTATTGTCATTCCTATTATGTGAACAGACTTCAAGTACTACATTAGTAAATGAGTTAGAGCTTGGAACGACTGTAGCAAGGCTGTGAAACACTGCGGTGTGTGTTGAGGTTGTTTCATAGTGATTGGCGTCATAGTCATAAGAAAATGCTTGGGGACGCGGTTGAGCCGCGAGGTTGCTCTATGAACTATATCGCTAAACGTCCAGTGCTGAAAACGTCCTGTTGTTAGGTACGACAACGCATGACTGCCTTTTAACATTTCTAGAATCGGTTTATATCGGATCTTTTACTTGGCAGAGCTCAGCAACAAAATAGTAGGAGACTGATTTTGTATAAAAATTAATAGTGATATGGCTTTATACCAAGTTAGGAAAACTCCAAATTGTTTTAGATCTATCCTAAGTTACTACGTATAAAGTTATCTATGGTCCTAAATGTATTAATAAGTGTAAGTAGTTTACTCGTAAATATTCCAATTCCATTATGTAATGACTGTAATTATTGTAAGTTAAATAATTAATTAATAAGTCAACTGTTTATTGTACAGCTTCCAATCACGCTATTTACGGTGTATAAATTATTAAGCCACAACCTACCTAAATAAGATACTCATACAAATATCTAGTTGACTTGAATCTAGTTGATGACTTGTATAAAGTTGTACAGAAATCCATATCATATTATACAAATTATTCAAAATAAATTGTTCATATCAATTTGGACTTTTAATTATACAACCATTAGTAGTAACAACATTTAATTCAATCATTAAATAACATTTTAACTTAAGGTTACACAAACTGAAGTGACTTATTATAAGCTAGTCAAACTTCGGTCCCAATTCAATATCTGCTATTTCCAGAGTTTTTAGATCTTTCTTTATGGTTATGAAACCATGTTGCTTTAGCTCTGAAACAACATAATTAGGTTATTAATATTCAGATTATTTAATGTATTCATGTTATACATAAATAATGAACATGAGGTTGGGGCACAATAATATTTCTAATAAATAATGTTTCAGCTTCAACATGAGGTTGGGGACAAAAATATTTCTTAAACATTTGCGTCATAAGAATGCTACTGACATCTTATGCTCATCACAAACTACGTAACACTACCTATATAAATGCGAAAGTTTGGATGTTTGTTACTTCTTCATGCTAAAAAGCCTGGAATAAAAAATAAGCTACTTTTTATCCCACGAATCAGTGTCCACGGGACAGACAGAGATAACCTAACACGTGTGAAGCTGCGGGCAGAAACTACCTACTCATAAATATTTACACCTACCTCAGAATATTTAGAATTGAAGGAAATTGTACGTAATAGTAACTTACTCAGTAATGAAGTGAAGCACCGTGCTGCAATCATGGCTTTGTAGCCAGATATCAGTGGTCCTTCGTTAATCAGACTCCTCACTGTAATTGGTTCACGTTCACGAGTTCTGATCTTATTAATAACTTTCATCATCGTGCCTTCTGTGCCCCATTGTTCTCTGAAATGGAGTACCAGATTTACTTAGAAACGTAGAACACACGAAGCGAATACAAATTGTAGAACCTTTGCATTCATTGGTTTTAAAAGTTTGTGTAAATGTGGAAGTAGGTAATTTTTTTATAGAATTTCCAGGAGTCCTGTTTTTTACGATTTACGTAAGTACCACGTCATCGAAATCATGGGCGAAACTGGTCCTTATGTACTGCTAATTAAATAATTTTATACTATGTAATAATTAAATAAATTACATAGTATAAAAGAAAGTCGCTTTCTCTGTCCCTATGTATGCTTAAATCTTTAAAACTAGGCAACGGATTTTGATGCGGTTTTTTTAAATAGATGAGTGATTGAAGAGGATGGTTTATATGTATAATATTATTATAGTAATAGTAGTATTTTATTGCACCCGTGCGAAGCCGGGGCGGGTCGCTAGTAGTAGGTATAAAACAAAGTCGCTCCCACTGTCTGTCTGTCCCTATGTATGCTTAGATCTATAAAACGATGCAACTGATTTTGATGCGGTTTTATTTAATAGATAGTAATTCAAGAGGAAGGTTTATATGCATAATATAGTAGAGAAACACTGATAGTTTTAGAGGTTTCTAATCTGATGTCGTAAATAAACACATTTTTTTGCGCATACATTGCAGACGCTGGCTGAACCCTAGGAGATAGATCAAAATATGCTACAGTATTGTACAACTTAAAAAGGTCTACAAAAAAGTCCGTGATGGTATACGTCTATCTCTTAGGGATAACCCACAACAACCATTTTACTTTTTACGAGAAATAATGGCTTATTTACGAGGCGATTTTAAGCAATACAGCATTAATCCTTATCCAATTAAGCACCTTAAATACATTTTGCGTTTAATATAGATCAATATTGCCCTTATCAGCATGTAATTTGAATGAATATTTTCGAAGATATTACAGATTTAAAATGCAGGGACATAGCGGTTGCGGCGGTACCGGCCGGGGGGCCGATTCTGTAGTATATTTAGTATAAGCATTGCACCCGTGCGAAGCCGGGGCGGGTCGCTAGTATTATATATGTACTCTAAATAAATTATGTTTCTGTTGTTCTTACCCTCTACCTTAATCTTAACGAAATTGTAACGAGTTGTATCGCGGAGAAGGCTATTTCTACGATCAGAAACTAGTAGGTATTTTCTAAAAGCCAACTTTACCTTAAAAACCTCTTCGAATCAGTAGTTTTTTCCGAATCTCCTAGCGACACTTTCGTTCTATCCAGACTTCCCAAAGGAGTTTCTGATCCCTCACTGCCTTGCCTTTTAGAGCTTCTACGCTGTGATATCACGGGTTCAATTTCAGGCTGGGTAGTCGGTATGTCTGCTAAACCGGCTTCCTGTAACATTGCCGCAATGCTCTTCTCTGCTTCTTTTGAAGGGCGGGTTGTTTCCATTATATCGGGAATCAGTTGCATGTTCTCAGGGACGTTTTCTTTATAGCCTTCTTTGTCTAGAAACTGTCTGTTAGGTTCTGAAAATCAATACGTGATCATTATTTCTTTACGTAAGCTGTTTAATTTGTAGCAACTACTGTTTCTTTCGCAGGGTCTTATGAAGAACTTACCAATCGATTGAGCCATTTCGATTTCTCTTATTCGATCTTGCTGGCTTTCTCTGAATGAGATATATCCCATGGACCGCTGTTTTTTCGGCTGCAACAAAAGGTTTAAAATAAATCTACGTAACTTTTCTCACCCTTCTACATGCATCTACAATCGCATTCATACTTACAGTCAAAACATTTTCGTCTGTCATCTTCCGTTTTCTATCTTGCTGCGAAAGAGTGTCAATTTTCTGCGTTAGCAATTCAGCAATATCCACTTCCTTCTGTACATCCATTGGCAGTGCAACCTCTTGGGAGACGTTCACATCTTGGACATTTATTTCGGGAACGTTTTCGGTAATGTTTCCAATCGGTTCTATTTGGATCTGTGGTCTTTCTGGAACTGGCTCTTCCACTTCTTCGATGCGTTCGAGCATCGATCTGGTGTGTGGTCCTCGTGGATGATGCATTATTTCTTCCTGCAAATATGAGTAATACACATTAATTCAAATATGTAAATGCGAAAGTGTAGTTTTAAATATAAATGCGGATGGAATATATATCTAGAATCTAGATCGTCGTGCGTCGTTGGTGATTTGAGTGATTATGCGTGAATCACGCATACTCACTCAAATCACCAACGACGCAGTACATCACGCAGCGTGATGTACTGTTTACAGCGCTGTGTACCTACAGCGCGTTGTTTAGTCTAACTACAGACCGTATCGAACAAAGTGATTCAGCAGTTAGTTCGGCCGATTGGAACAAGGTGGCGCGACTTGTTATGTTTGTAAGAGCGTAATTGGATTAAAATATCCGAACACTTCATGCCCCCCTTAAGATCTCTCTACGCCCCACCGGTTGGGAAGTCCTGATCTAGATAGATATTTTACTTCTGCCTTCACGCCAAAACATCTGCTGATATACCTATACCTAATTTGATTTGAAATAATTATTTGCTTTCCGATTAAATTTGTCACACCAATCGGCATCTCGTTAATAATATAATACTACGTTCACGTCACCATTCCTCTACAGCCTCTATTTGTCCACTGCTGGACGCAGGCCTCCCGCTGATAAGCGCCTTATTGCCTTTTAACTCATGGGGTTAAGTCTTCATAATCCCCACGCTGGGCATCGCAGTTCGGTGGTGGAATTGTTCTGCAGAAGGCGCTGCTGCCCGCCCTCCGGTAGTTACCCCTAAGTCGCCTCTTACGACACCCGCCGCGGGAAGAGTTGGGGTGGTGCAAATTCTAAGCCAAGGTAGGTACCACACGGCACGTCACCATTAACATTTTTATATTCCAACCTTAAAGACGTTTAATAAATTGGTACATATAACTAACCTGAAACTGCCTCTCAGCACTAGGCGATCGATGTATGATTCCAAGGTTTCTTATAAACAGCCTGGTGATCTCGATGCCGAGGTTGGAACGCAACACAGCGCCCGCGTGGCAAGGCCTACGAAAGTAAACGTCAAACGGCACGCGGATTTCTATGATGTCGTCCGAACTATCCTGTGAAGTAGTAGTAGAAGTTTAGAGGGTAGACTTATATTTGTTTGCGACACGTCGACAAGTCCCTAGCGCAAAGTTAGGTTATTTTTTCTATGGTGCAGTCACGTAAGAGGGTAGGCGAAAAATGTAATTTGTTGCATGTTTAAATAATGAAGAAAAATCATAATTCGATCCATAAATTGCGGAGAAAGCGACGGACACACAAAAAAAAACCATACAGCCGAACATAGCCTCCTTTTTCCGAATTCGGATAGAAAGTAGCATTATTTTGTTTATGTTCAAAAATACTTAAATTAGCGTTTCCGAACCATGCATAAAATTATTGACACAGCTATACAGGGTGCCACGGAAAGGGGGTGATTCTGTGTGATACGTTGCGTACGGACCATTACTTATTTTTGATTAAATTTTATTAGAAATAATTTTGCATAGATGTACTATTTAGTACACCAAGTAAAGTAATTGTACATAGTGTAATTTTGGAGTTATATCAAATTAAAGTTGGTCGGTACGAAACGTGTCGTTCTGTACGGACCATGGCACAATATTTGGAAGTTTTTTTACGACTATCTGGAAATGTACTATTTAGTACAAAAAGCAAAAAAGTATCGTAAAATAGCAGTTATAACATGTTTAAGTTGGTCCGTACAAGACGAATAGGTACGTTCTGTGCGGACCATGGTCAATTTTGCATCTTTTTGGATAAATAGTACATAATAGTAATAGTACCTACTAGTAATATTTTTCACTAGTGTTTTTTGCTAGTTTTTTCAGCAAAACCAGTGTTTTGTCATGAAATTGTTACGAAAAAAATGATGTAAAATGCCTTTGAAATTTCAATAACGATAATAATAATGTAAGAATACACGAATATGAACAAAAAACGTCTCGTTTTTTTTTAATGTTCGAAATTCTAAAAAGCGTAGAACAAACGTTGCCCTTGCTGTCCAGAATCACTCCTTTCGGCTTAGTACACCTGTGGCACCCCGTATAGCGAAAGGAAGGGACTTACCACAAACATCAATTTGTAATTACTTTTGAAATTTATCGTAATACTAAAGTAAAACAAACCTCACACCGCAGCTCCACATTCGGATTATCAATTCTAACGCGCAGGAAATCCGAGGTTAGTTTCGTTTTCTTGTCAATTATAATTTTCCTGAGCCTTCGTCGTTTCACTTGTGGTTGTGCCTCTTCTAACTCCTACAAATTTTATACAGAGATTTTCAGCATCACTCAGATAATGATGGCAAATCGAATATCGCCAAAACTATACTAATTTTACACTAAAAATGTTGCCGTCGCTTTCATAACGATTATTAAACTTACCTCAAGTTCTATTTCCACTGGTTCTGGTGTGGATCTTTTCTGCACTTTAGCAACTGATTCTTCTCTTTCGATAATCTCTGGCTCCAAAGGCAACCTAAGTTCATATAAATAGTAAGTCTTGATGTTCCAAATAAAGTAAAAGTAGGTATATGTTATGTACAAGTAATCTAAAGACTTACGAGGGCGCATTCCGCGCCATTTTGTGAAAAGGATAGGCATAGGATTTGCGTTTATAGGAGCAGGACGAAGCATACGTTTTTGGAACGGCGTAAGAGCAAAAATGATGTTTTTGCTTATTTACAAGAAAACTACACAACTTATTAAGAAACTGTATTAAGGAACCAAAGAATTAGTAATAATAATACATAACAAAAATCTTTTCTATAGACCGCAGGTTCTCTTCAGATCTCGACCGAATTCGGTGCAAAACAAGTGCAATTTCATGATTTTTTTTTCGCAATCGTTTTTTCCAGGAACCGAAGAAAAACTGTTGAATTTTATGTACTTACTTAATTCTAGTTTTTTACCGTGGGTACTACTGGATCTAGGCCTAGTTTGACAAGCAAACCCGCTAGGTTGGCCCCTTAAATCTTAATATGAAGAAATCTTAACACTGTAAATTAAAACTTGCCGCAAACACATATATTTATTGCTGAACGTTTCTCCCCCAAGCAAAGGGGTGTTATGCCGTAGTCACCACGGCATGCGATGCACGCAAATTTTAAAAACCCACCTTTATTGGCTGAACGGATTTTCATGAAACATGGCTAAGAACTCTCGTGATAAAATTATCTATGACACAAAGAAACTAAACGAAAATGGGCTCATCCGTTTGGGAGCTACGATACCACAGATACACAGACACGTTAAACTTATAATACCCCTCTCTTTTTGCGTCGGGGGTTAAAAATAGACTCAATAAATGGGTACCGACTCGTTGCTTTTACAGCGTGGAGGAATATTTTAATTTTAAGCAGACAAGACATTTTCAATTTAATTCTTAATCATTATTATTATACATATTAGCAAGTAGGTTTTTTATTATTCACACACCAGTCCAAAACTACTGGTATTATTGCACTGATACAACAACAGCATTGTAATATTTGACATGTTTTCTGTGAATAAACAATGCTATTCTATTCATGGTAACCTCAATTAAGAATGGATGGAGTTTGGATAAGATAAGGTAAGGACTTACTGTTCTTGGGGAAGGATAGGTATTTCAGGAATCACAATATCAGGGATTTCGGGAATCTGGATTTCTGCAGGATTAATGGCATTTCAGGTATAGGAAAATAGGTGAAGGTAAATAGTTAGAACAGGTAGGTAATAATGTGAAATAAAATTTGTTGTCCAAGAAAATTCTTTCTGATAAAATTTCTTACACACCTTTTTCAAAATCACCTCCTGTAATAAGCTCGTCTCCATTAGCTGCAACAAAACATTTTCTATTGAGGATATCTTATTTATGACTGGAGAAGTTTCCAGAACACTTCTAGGGTACTTGACGAGTCGATGCTGTTCAAGGGCGGATCCAGGATCTCATTTTGGGGGGGGCCATTTTGACAAAGATTGGAGAAAGGGTTAAAATTACAGGTATACAAAAAATAAGTTTTTATGCTAATAAAAACTTTATTTTTTGCAAAATATTTTATAAAATATAATAAGTATAATATTTTTTTTACAAAATAAATCATCGAGTCACGCGCGGGCGGCGCGGGAGGAGAGACGGCAGTGCGGCGTTGCGCCGAAAAAATATCATTCTATGAGACAGCGGTTCTTAAACCCTTTGGACATCGAAATATTTGACAGAGACCTAAAATTAAGTTCGTTGCCTAAATGATAAAAATGGAGAGCGGAGCGAATTTCGAAAATCTGAAAGACTTTTTAGGCACTTATATTAGTCAAAGAAACGTATAAACATATAAAATAGGCGAGCGGAGCGAGCCTCGAAATTTTTAAAGATATTTTAGTGACGATTGGAAAATTTTTAAGAGAAAAGGAAGAAAAGACGATATAATAACGGCGAATGAAGCGAGCCATTTTAGAGAGAAATTTTAAAGTCTTAGCAATGACGATTGGGAAATTTGCAAAACGGCGAGCAGAAGGAGACTCGAAATTTATAAACATATTTTAGCGAAATTTAGGAAATTTGTAAGTGAAAATGTAGAAAAGACGATATAAAAACGGTGCGGCGAGCGGAGCGAGCCTCAAAAATTTGAGAATTTTAGCGCCGATTGGGACACTTGTGAAAGTAAAGAGTATACATACAAAATAGGCAAGCGGAGCGACCCTCGAAATTTTCATGTTTTTTTTAGCGACGTTTGCAAAATTTGTGAGAGAAACGAAAGCAGAGATGATATAAAAACGGCGAGCGGAGCGAGCCGCGAAAATTTTAAAGACTTTTTAGAGACGATTGGGAAATTTGTGAAAGTAAAGAAAGCAAAATACGATTTAACAGCGCCGACGAGTGGTGCGAGCTGCGACAATTATTGAGACTCTACCGGGGCGGTGGGAAAATTTGTGGAAGAGAAGAAAGCCAAGGCAAAAATATCGGCGAGCGTAGCGAGCCGCTAAAATTTTGCGTCATTTCTAGCGACTGTTGGGAAAAGAGAACGTATCAACACTAATAGTTTCTTTTTTTTCACGCCTAAACGGCTAAACGGGTCTTAATGAAATTAAGAACTGCAAAAACAATTCCGCAGTACGCAGTATTCCGCCGCGCTAAAATTTATATGATTATTGACTGTCATATATCTTAATATAATATTATATAATGTATAATTTTCTCCACAACCATGTTTAGGTACTGAACCTTTATTTTTTTATATGACCAGTATTGTCGCGGAGCCCCCACAGAGGCCCGGAGCACACTTTGAGAATAGCTGCTCTAAGGGGATAAAATAGTAGTTTCTAGTTTAGTTTTCGATTTAACTTGAAGTTAAACCAGTAAAATTTGATACCTAGGGATTTTAGGTATTTCGTTTTTCGGTCGGTAAATAAATAAGACGTGCTTCAGTATTTTTGTAAATTTATCCTTTGTAGTACTTATAGGAATTCCGTTACTCAGAAACATGAAAATTGGTAGGTATTTTGCCTATTGCTTGATGGAAAATTACGTGTTCAGCTTTTTAGAAATTCAACCCAAGAATGTAAAAGTTTACATTTTTAAGTATTTATGTTGCTGGTGCAAGTGGACGTGGTGGTACTGACAAGTAAAAATTCAGGATAAATAAATAAATAAATAAATATATTTCTGTTTCCTAATAAAGGTACATCTGCTAACCTACCGATGAGTAGGTATGCCGTGTAAACCTAAACCTAAATTGCACCTAAATTGACTCGAAAAATAGAGTCGAAAGTATAGAATTCCCAGGTCTTTTGGGGGGGGCCATGGCCCCCATGGCCCCCCCCCTGTATCCGCCAATGATGCTGTTATGGAATCTCATCCTGCCATGGGACTTGTCCGTGATGTTGTTGCTGCCTCCAAGCCGCCATTATGAGCTTTACCGTGTGGTATAGAACCGAAGCTTCAACCTCCTGTGTCTTTAACGGTCAACTAAAGGACATAGCAAATACCTAGCTCTAGAGGTATGAATGAGCTTAAACTCATAATGTAATGTACTTAATACATTTTACATTGACAAAATGGCTAAAGCGGGGAATTCACTATCAGACTGCCCACGGGCAAATCTGTCCCATGTCTGCTCGTGAATGCTAGGCGGCAGGCACGGGCAAGCCTTTCAGCCCGTGCCCGCCACCTGCCCGGAGAACCGCATTTTGTCTGCGCGGGCACAGACAAGTCTCAACGTGAATGGTCGCGCCGGGCGGCCCGCCTGCATTCACGCGTCAGAGTGCGGTTAGAGCTTCAGAGTGCGATTAATTGGAGTAGTCTCAAATGCCTCCATATCCATGCGTAGGTAATTGTATAAATCCCCTGGTTCTCGAACCTCCAATTCTTTCAATAAGAACATATGACTGTAAGTATTTGTTTCTGTCTAGGTGTTCTTGCACCATACTCTTTTCTTATTTCTTTCTTCCATTGCAATTACACCACCATACCAAGTCTCCGTCTTCTTTTTGCCATCGTGTTGTACCTACAGTTGACCGAACTGCAGCTCTCCGAAAGACTAAATGATGGCCCGTTCTGTGTGTGTTCAATACAGGTAAGCGACAGACTTGGGCCAGGCCGGGCGGCCCACGGGCAGTCTGGTAGTGAATTCCCCGCTTTACCGCAGGCTTCAAGCGAATGGCCTGTGAGCTGTTTGTTATCAGATGCCGTCAATATAAAATGCATCTAAATTTTAAAAGTTAAAGCCTATATTTGAATGCACATTGTTTTTGTGCTGTGTGGCATTGGTGTGATCCAGATCATCAATATTACTAAGGAACCTACATATCCTGAACTATTAACTTCATGCTCTGAGTTCCTCAACACCCGTCGTTTCTGGTCATTGAGCCTCGTTCTGTCGTGTGATGTTCAGTGCGGTCTCCAGTCTGCTGTTTTGCGGCGAGGGATCTTCCGTTTCCATCATGAGCTCGTCTGTGCGGTCGGGAATCGAACCCACAACCTTGTGCATCTAAGACGATCTCTCACTGCATTAGTCAGCTCGTCGACGCAAGGAACAAGGTACAGTATAGAACCTACATTTCCTGAACAATGTAACTTCATGCTCTGAGATCCTCTCCATCTGTCGGTCCCGGTCCTGGAGCCTCGTCCTATCGTGTGACTTGTCGGTGATATCCAGTGCTGCCTCCAGTCCGCTATGCTGCGCTGATGGGTCTCCTGGGGCCATCATGAACTCTACTGTGCGGTCGCCGAGGACACCGAGGAGTTGGAGCGCTTGGTCAGGGTTCTCTTCACCGAAGTTGTCCTGGAATGGTTTTAGAATGTGTCTTAATATCGTTCAAACAATAATAGCTGTTAACTGTAAGAACCTAAGGTATAAAATCGTCGTGGGTATTCCTTAGTACCATAAATTGGGTAATAGGTTTTCTATACTAATATTTTATAGAGGAAAGATTTGATTGTTTGTTTGTTTGTATTGAATAAGCTCCGAAACTACTAAACCGATTTGAAAAATTCTTGGACCCTTAGAAGCCCACATTATTCCTGATGAACATAGGCTACTTTTTACCGCGGGAAAATGCGTCATTCCTACGGGAAAACGGGTAATAGGACCACGGGTAGTAAGAATGCACTAGTACGCATAATATGAAACGAGTTTATAATAGGTAGGTAATAGGGAAACCCTTAAAGTAACTTTCCAGTAATCTGTGTCCCAGGGCAACTTCTCGCTATGTACCATTTTCTAACCAATGTTATCTTTTTCGTAGGTAATAATAATAATCATCTATAAGTCATCATTTTATCATTTTTATTTAGAGGGTATAACCCCCGAATACCTATCCATATACTCAAACGTACGACGAACGATTTAAGCACGTCTGAAGTCGCGATTTTATGACAGTTTTCCATGAAAGTCTCTAAAATTCGTCATTTGAACCTGGGTTGCATTGAGTATTTTAATACTCAAATGCAATGCATTTACTTAAGTTGGTATTTATTGCTGAATTTTATAAATTTATATTCATTGTGCTTTAGATCTTTGCAATGATTGCAGTCTTTCCAAGTTTTTAAATAGGCAAAGTTAAAAGGTTTACAAAACAGCTCACAAGTTATGTTTACAAGTACTAGGATTAAATCTACACTAGTCCTCTTTAATCTTATATTTTATTGTGTTACTAAGAAACGAGACTAAACGATACTGAAACTAAAACTGAAATCAATTTTGTTTATCAAGATTGTAGAATCTTCCTGGGACCTTTACAAGCTTTTTTTCTACTCAATTAATAGGTACTCAATACGTACACTACACTCACTCTACACTCTGGAATTTGGACTTACATTTGGCGGCAGTTGGAACTCGGGTATTGTTGCCTCTTTGAGTGTGATCTCTTGAATATTGGCGACAACATTCCTGCTGTTCTGAAATAGATAAAAAAAAAATTGGATTAAGCACTTCAGAGAAGTTTGCCTATCTACATTAATGATGAAACGAAGTAAAAATTGTTTGTTTACTTGTAAGGTGCCATTATCAGAATGGAAATACTGGTTCGATTTAAAAAAATCTTTTACTACATCATTCGGCTACGCTATCTGAGAGTCTATGTCTTATTCAGATTTTGTGAGCAGAAGTCAGCAATAAATAATCTGCAAAGTTTAAAACCAAACCAACATACCTGAATGATTTCTTCAATCTGCTGTTCATTTTCTGGCTCCTCCCGCAATACAATCTGAGGGACTTGTTCGGCCGCCTGAAGTCTTGGCCTCGAGGGTCTCTGTACTTCACTTACATAAGTGATGTTGTATCTGGGAACAAAAATTTGATTATGATCCTAGAAGGAAATGAGTACTTACCATTTAACTTTATTAGTTACTGTAGATTTGCTACATAAAACTAGTAGGTAAGTACCTACATGTAGCAGCTTACACTCACTTTTTATTTGCATGTTTTGTAACATTTGCGTTGATCATGCACAGCTCACCTGCAAAACAATAGGTAGGTATTGATAGATTTATTAATGTAATATAATACTTTGGTAGGTATACCAAAGTATTTTATTTTTTAATTCTTGAAGCTACATGTATAAATAAACTAAGTACTTATACAGTTTAACAACTTACTAAGAACCACGTTGACCTTTTTCTGGTAGAGCCTCGCCAATCCACGCATCAACTGGGAGCTAAGGCGCAAAGAAAACCTCTTGCCTGGTCGACCGGATTCATTCGTCACAACTTCCATTAAGTCATCACTGAAACTCATAAATCATGAACATAGTATGTACCATTTAGCTGCAATCTACACTAAGTATTCAGTTATAACTCTATCACTAAATCTATCATAAATAAAACTAAATGCTTTCACGAATAATTACCATATTGTTCGCAGATCTTGTGACCAAAGTTGCCTGTGAGTTATTGTAGCAAAACGCAACGGCCACGAGTCTGCTACCCAGCATAAATAAAACCTGCCTCCTCTTCTCAAAGATTCAACTGGGTAAAACATGTTTTCACTTTAAAAATATTACTTGCACAAAAAAGCAAGCGATACGCGCCATGAATGAATTTAGAAAATTATTTATTCATTCCCGCCAAAATGTTGTCAAGTTTGACAAAGACTCAGTTCCGGTAGGCACATTTCACACGAAGCAAGCAAGGTGAAAATAAACGGAAGTTGACAGAAACAAAAAACGTTCAACCTTTTTGCAAATTTACCAAGAAAAATGTTTCTCGTGATTCGAAATCCCGATTTTGACAAAAGAGGTTAAGTCTACGATTCTGCATAAGTCTCTTAGGTACTACCACCTCCAAAACTCCCATTCAAAATTCACCTACCTACATCCTCTTAGTACCCATAGCATAGCTTCCTTCCGCTACCAAGGTAGGTGGATACCTACTATCAACTCTTTCCGTTTCCTATGAATTCAAACATACAAGGCGGCGGGGAATCTTTCGCCCTTTTTTTACATCAATGTTCGCAGCGACTTCTTTTTTCATGGGATGGGGTATCATGTCAAAATAAGCAAGCATGGTCTATCTAGTTATAATACTAAAGGTAGTGCTAGACTAGCTAGACCATGCACACATTTTCAAAGGCTGGTTTACTTCGGTCTACCTGGCTATTATAGGTAGGTAGGTACCTAGTCATAATTTTTTATGCATTTTACTCTTTTGAGCTGTACGCCTACTGACTCGAGTCAGCAATCAACCAAACTAATGGAATTCAACAACCCATTACCTATAGTTTTTACTAAAAAAACTATCGTATTATACCGAAGTCATTAATTATGAACACGAATAATTGTCTTAGATAGGTATCCTTAAAAAGCACAGTTTCCAAGTCTTATAAACCTGATGAAAAGTCACAACCAGAACCATAAGAGCCGGCGCTGACTGACGTTGCGGCATGGCATGGCGCGCGGCTTGGTTCGGCAGCCCGAAGGACGGTTTGGTATAACGTGGCATGCCGCGTCACGTCCAGGCTGCGCCCCATTCGCCGAAAACACTGCCGCGCGCCGCACCCGTTTTAAACCATAGTTCAATTAGTTTAGCCGTCATCCGGTGACATACAAAGTAATATTAATTCTAAACTCATTGAAATAAGGATAAAGATAACTTAATCATAAATAAAATCGTTTCTCGTGCCGTGCCGTGCCTTGCCGCGACAACGTCAGACAACACCGGTCCTAATGAGACAGTAATTTTAATAACTAATAATTTTTATTACGATGTATATTCAACATAGTACAACTACATACATAAGTACCTTATTTAGTACAGGACAATACATTATTAGATGTGGAAATCCTTAATCGGTTTATTATATCGATATAATTTTCAGAATCACTACAGTCCTCACAGACAAGAGTTTGTTACTGTTATGTTAACTATCTACTCTACATAAGACGTCAGTTTGGCTCAGAGTCAACGTCAACTTCGTCAGCCGAGCACTTTCGTGTGTAAGGTAGACCTTTTCAGTCCAAATCATAATAATCACAACACCAAAAACTGAATATCCGGTAGGTTCACACTAATTATAATTTTACTTTTCCTGGGTTATGGGAAACTTATGATTAAATGCTTTTCCCGCGGCTTCAGCCACCTCTTTAAGTCTCAGAAGGCAGTTTTTGTTCATGTGCTCATACTGAATGCCAGATTTGATTGCTTCATCAAGAACTTTCTCAGCTTCTTCTATGTTTTTTTCAGCTACATAGTAGCCGATTAGTCGCGAGTAAGCATTACCTACTGATCCAAGCGTTACATTCTTGTTCATTTTCAAGTTCACAATCAATTTTTGTATGTTTTGAGGTTCTTTTCGTGAGTGGCTTTCTTGCAGTAATCTTCTGAAGACAATGACCTCAGAATTATTTAAGATTTTCTTCCAAAGCGAGTCAGCTTCTTCGTGTTTTCCCGCCAAAATGTACTCCATCCACAAGAGGTTGGCTGGCATAAAGTGGCCTTTTGATGCTGCTATTTCTGCGACTTGGTGACCTGTGACAAACAAAACAGTATTATTGTTATTTAACACGATATTTTATTTTGAGCTCCTGCGCGCCTGACGGAAAATTGACAAATTCCAATTATGTTGGTGAATTTGATTGAAAATTACCATATATAATGAAACATAGTTTAGGCTTGCTAAAGGCATCTCATTCACTGTTTGAACCACGGTTTGAACTATAAAGTAGTATGTTAGGTATATAAGTATTTAAACAAGACGCGGAATGAGATAAGACATGAAAGAGGCTTTAAAAAACTTACATTTAACCAAAAGCTCATCATTATTAACAGCTGTCGCTAGAGCGTTACTTCTCGGGAATTTCCTCAACGCTGCTTCCAAATCTTCTGGAGTCTTAGCAGCTTGTACCGCGTCATACAACCCATCAACATGTTGTGGGCCCGCGCCCCTTAAAAATATGGCCAATGTGAGTTTATCGTCGTAAGTAACCTTCCGTTTCATCGACTCGGTTATGTGCTTTCCAAACTGCTCGATCTTCTCGAGGTTTCCTTCCTGAGCCAGGCATTTGAGTAAGTATTTGAGTACATTCTGCTTCGGGACCACGCCTTCTTCTAATGATTTCAATGCGAGGTTTGCGGCTTGGCTTAACTGCCCATTGTGGATCGATGTCTCGATATCCGACGATATATTATTTTTGGTTGAGGTTTGGTTGCGAGATAAGAATTTATCTACAATTTTCGCTTGTACCTTGGGTTTTTCGGGTTCTTCATTTGGAACAACGAAGGGTACATCACGGTTTTTAGACTTGAGATGCTTGTTGAGGTATGATAGGAAATTATCGCTTGGGACTTCGCCTTCTTCTTGCAGTAAGGTCCATAGGCCGAGGGCTTTGTCAGTTTCGTCAGATTTGCAATAAGTTACAAGCAGGTGGTAGAAAATGTTGGAGCGGTCGATATTGGATAGTTCCTTTGTTGCTTCCAGGAGACCTTCTAAATATTCGGATTTTCCTTCCTGAAAAATATTAATTTATAATTATTTTAACGGCGTTTATTAAGGAAGACAATGCTTGCCAAAAAATGCAACCTACGTCACAGATATCACCAAAATAATAATGCACGTCTCAGAGCGACCTAAATAAATTAATTTTATTATAATATTTGTTTGTGTCTTGTATAGACGCATATAGACAAGCTCTGCTTAGCTTGGGGCTAGATAATGCTGTGTGAATTGTCCAGCATTATTTATTTATTTATAAAAATATTAAATAACACCGAAACAGTTTTTCGGGTCACAAAATAGTCTCACTCAGCATATTAGTTGGTCGCATATCGTACAATATGCTGGTCTTCCGACAGAGCCCAATCACACCTAAATGGCTGAGTGGAACTTAATTTTATGCAAGGGGATAGATGGCATCCCGGTGAAAGACATAGGCTTACTTTACCACTGAACAACGCGTGTGAAGCTAGTAGAAATGAATGATTATCTATCAGAAACGAAATGACTCACCTCAACGTATCTCTGACAAGCGTTTTCCAACCTGCGATGCCTGGTCTGTAGCCCGGGCGTCTCGAGGATGCGTCGCGCCTGTCGCAGCCGACCGCACTCCACGAACGCAAGCACCAAATCATGGAGGATGTTGACTTCGCCATGGATCTGTAATGAAACACCATCATCAATCAGGGATAATAATAATAATAATAATAAATCATTTATTGCCTATAAATTACTTAACCTAAACTAGAATTAAACACAAAAATTAAAAAACTAATCATAGGCAAAGGGAGTAGATTCAGCTTTGTGCTGAATGTAAGAAACATGCAGCGCTGATAAAATCAGCGCTGCATGTTTCTTACATTCTACACACACTACAATCTACTCCGTTTTACTCTGAGCAGGTAAATTAAGGCTAAACAAGTCGCTCATCTCACCATACAAACGTGGAAGGGTAACTACTACGCTGTTTGATGTTGATCATCCAAAACTAAGGATAATATCAATTTATCTCGTCATTATCTATGTCTGTATACACCCGAAACCGTAAAAAAGTATAAATTAAACAAATACAAGCTTCTAAACTTTCGTATGTCAACACCGATTTTAGCCCAACTTTGGGCGAAAATAAATAACACCCGGAGAAAGAAAACTCTAAAATAAAGCCAGTACCGACATAGTTTAGTTATTCAAAAGTTGAAATAAATTTATTTTGAAAAGATACTCCTAATAGTTTTTCTATAATAAACCCTGTGCTAAAAGTCTGTTCCGATGTGCATTTCATAAAGCGCGCGGAAATGTCTATTATGTCAGGTGAGATGGCATACATTTAGGCCGCGCCCACTGATGAGTTGGACCGGACGACTTGTGCAGCCTTAAGGCGATTTTGTGTCGATAATTGTGGTAAGACCTTACTCGTGTCGAGTAACCTTTATTTCACTTTATTATCTTGCTAAACATCGCGATGTCATGCACACACTTATCGTGTGAGAGCGGCATAAATTCAAAATCAAAAACTCTTTATTTCCATAAATACAATAAATGTACACTTAGAAAAGGTCGTACAAGAGTATTATGTAATCTCACAAAGCTGGGGAACCCGAACGACTGTACCAACAATGTGTTATGTTATGTCTATACATCACTATAGGGCCTATACCCTAAGATAAACTGTCCATACCTGTGTGCTGATATCCGCAAGCCATTGTAATTTAGCAGCATCTTCCTTCATAATCAATGCCTTCATGAGCTCCCCTTTCCATGGAGTGCTTCTATACTGCTTACAGCAATACTCAAACTCAGTGAGTGCACCTTCAAGGTCATCATTCTTCAGATGAACCTTGATGAGTGGACCGAGGATCACGTTTGATGGCTCTATGTAGTTGTGGGTGATCAGTGTATCTGTCATAACTTTTACCTGTAAGTTAAATACATTTTAAGAAGTTGAAAGGTGCCATAAAATAGTTGGATGCTAAAATAATCTAGAACGAGAGATTTTAAAATGGATGTGTACAAAAATACGCAGAGGCTCATGTTCATTATCATGTGAACTTTGAGGCTATCCAGCTCCTCGACAACACGGACATAGTGAGAAGGTTCAAAAGAACTAAACCTATTGAGTTAGTGTAGTGATAGTTATAGTGTAAGTGCGGTGCTAATTTTAAACAACACATGAACTAAGTGTCCCTCCTCCCCTCAAGTGGAGATAGTAAAAAAAGTGCCGATAGACACGTTCTTAGTGATATGTTTTTATAAAAAATTACCCATTAGCCAAATCTTTGGCTAGATTGTAATTTTATTCTAGTGTATTTAAATGTATGCTAGACAAAAATAATAATAAAATAAAACATCAAGTGCGAGACGACTCGCGCACTAAGGGTTCCGTACATAGAGCAAAATGGTTCCGTAAGACCTTGTGTCTTGCAAAATTATCATGATTCTAGGTCCACGGGAAGTAGGTACCCTGTAGGTTTTGGTCCATGGCGAGAATCAAAATTTTTTTTGTGGTTAAACTACAAATTTACAGTTTCTGGATTTTCCCCTTTACTTGTGCTATAAGCTATTGCTTCTTACTAAATTTTATGATTTTAGGTCAACGGAAAGTACCCTATAGGTTTTGGTCCATGGCGAGAATCAAAAGATTTTTTAAGGAGATAAATTTACAGTTTTCTTATTTTTCCTTTACCTGTGTTATTATAAGACCTCGCTTCTTGCCAAATTTCATGATTCTAGGTCTACGGGAAGTACTCTATAGGTTTTGGCGAGAATCAAACGATTTTTTAAGAACAAATTTACAGTTAAAATAATTTTTTTAGTGAATATATTACCATTAATGGTTTTCGGATTTTTCCCTTTACTTGCGCTATAAGACCTTGCTGCTCACATAATTTCATGATTTTAGGTCTACAGGAAGTGTCCTATAGGTTTTGTGTGCATATCCCTTGGAGATTTCAAAATATTCGGACTTAAACGGCGGTAGCTTTTGAGTGCGTTGACTTATAAATAAGTTTTATTTATATCGCGGCTCCAAAAGGTTACGGACTTGAGTATTTGACGTTAATTTCAACTCGATATGCTCACTATGTTCCTGAGAAAAGAGGATTGACAGACGGACAGACAGACAGACAGACAACAAATTGATCCTATAAGGGTTCCTTTTTTCCTTTTGAAGTATGGAACCCTAAAAAAAGAATAGCTGTTCACAATCTGACGCTAAAATACATGAAACATAAAAGAGGGGATGTAATACTTCCTTACTTTAGCTGCATCCTTTAGTTCAGAAAGTACATTCAGCAACTGCCAGCATTTTGAGTTCAAAACAAAGCCAGATTCCTTCTCATCCGACAACCTATTTTCTTTCAAGAAATCTATTGCCTCTTCAAATTTACCGACTTTCACAAGTGCATTCGCCATCAGAACTAACTTATATCTGTTCAAAATGAATTCAGGGTTGTTCTCCGATATTTTCGCCTGGCATTCCTTAGCTTTTTCGATTTGGTCGTTGACGCAATAAAATTCGTAGAGTTGAGCATAAGTTGCGGTAGTCAACTGAAAATCGGGGGAAGCATTCAGTTTATCAACTTGACTATTAACTTTTTCAACATTATTTTCATCCATGTAGGCTACGAGTAGCTGTTTCTGCAAGCGAGTGGTGTTGGTTCCTTCTTTGGCTTCAAGTGATTTGATCAGTTTTTCCAGTTGTGCAGAGTTTCTTGGTGAACCGTCTTTGCGGAGGCTTTGGATAGGGGAAATCTCTAATTGGCTGGAAGTCAGTTTTGTCAGAAGCTCAGACATTGTAGTGGTCATGCTTTCTCCCAAATATTGTTCAATGCTCTCTGCAGCGTCAATGGATATACGAAGCCCTCTTGTGAGTAAGCCAGAGAGAAATGCTTCACATGCATTGTCTTTGGAAACAATTTTCACAGCACTTTTCACAATCCGGCTTACGTTTCCCTCGATATCTTCAGTTTGGTTATCTTCATTTGTTTCTTCTTCAGCCTGGTATTGGGATTTACTGCTCATTACATGGAGAATGGAAACAAAAGAATTCAAGTCTTTGGTTTTAGCTAGAGCATTGAGTAGAGATCTGGAAATCAAATTGAAACTGCCGTGGAGGCGGTATTGGTTTGCAATAACAGCAGCATCTTTCATTTTGCCAGAGTCTAGAAGCTCCACAACTACATTTTTCGCAGTATGAACGACAGGGATGTTTGCCAGTTGAAGCTTCGAAATCACGACTTCAGCAGGATCTTTCTTAAGCAAGTAAGGGATTATGTAATCCCTCAGAGATTCACCCGTTACATTAACGTTTTTAGCTTGCATATCTTTTATGATTTGCAGAAGACCTTCCTCGTCGTTTTCCTTGACTTTTTGGGCAAGCAATGGCCAGTAGAAGTGTGGGCGTAATTCGTTTCCTTCTTTTTCGTATTCTGTTAGCAGTTTTTGGGCGACTTCGGTTTTGCCTTGGATGAGAGCACTTTCCGTTGCAATGTATATGGCATTGGGAATTAGACCTTCTGCTTTGACTTCTAAGCATGTTTTTACGATTTCATCAGCAGATTTTCCGACTCTCAGTAGCTGCTTGATGAAGAAGGCGCCTTTGAAGGGTGTGTCTTCGACGTTTGTCGATTTGGGCATGGTCAGCAGTATTTTCTTGGCGGTTTCCAGATGTCCTTTGTTCAGAAGTCTTAGGATGAGGTTAAGGGCATCCTGATTGTAGCCTTGTTGTTTCTGAAGGTGGTCGAACAATTGCGGCACTTTGTCTTCATGACCACCACTAGCAAGATGCTCTATGATCTCCAAAACATCCTGAAAATACAAAAAACAATAAAAATACACAGTAGTGCAGGATATAAAAAATATGTAACCCTATATATCACCGTGGGACTAGCACATACCAAATCTTTACGTATTGGACCCATTATGGCACACACCTGTTTTTTTATTTTGTGGGGTAGGTACCTAAGTTTAGTCTTTTATTTTATTAAACATAGATAAGTTAACTAGCCTAACATCCTAAACAAACTGAAGCACTGGCTCACTGACAACAGCTTTTACAGCTACGAGGAATTCTTAGCCTGTAAAAGCGACTAAATGTTATTATAAAACATAAAAAAAAAATATTCGAGAAAATTGTTTATGATGCCATGTATGCGATCATTAGACCCCTACTACAGGAACAGCATGCTTTTGTTGATAGAAAATCCACTGAGTCCAACTTATGTGAGTTTGTTGACATCTTGTCTCAGTCTATGGATTCAGGGTTTTAGGTAGACGCCGTGTACACTGACTATTCTAAAGCTTTTGACAAAATATCTCACGATATTTTGATACAAAAACTGTTATCAATCGGAGTACACGGTGACTTGCTTCCATGGCTTGAATCATATTTACGAGATCATAGTCAGGCTGTTGCAATCAAGGGATTCTGTTCATCATTTGTTCCTGTTACTTCAGGAGTGCCTCAAGGATCCCATCTTCCGCTACTCTTTAATAATTATTTTTATTATTTCTTTGACTTTAATTAATTTAAAGTATGTACCTACAATACATATTTACAATAATGTAAGCATTGTTTTATGTAAGTTATACAAATGTGACGTGTTATTGTTGAAATGAACGAAATACATGATTATTGGTTATTTATTATTGATTAAACTCCCAAAATTCTAACCTTGTCAGTAATAAGAGCATCTTTCTCCGATGCTAATTTGATAACATCATTGACTCCATCAATGTCGCCTCTCTTAGCAAATCCACAGGCAAGCAGAGTGTAGGTTCTGTTGCTGGGCTGCAGGCCGGCTCTGGCCATGGTTTCCAGAACTGCTTTAGCTCCATCTGTATCGCCATGGAAAGCGTGCCCCATGACGAGAGCATTCAAGACTGGTTCAGAGACAGGAAAGTTGAGTTCTCGCATTTTTTCGAGAACTTTCGTCGCACCTTCGACGTCCCCTTCTTGGCAGTAGCGCCACATTAGCCTCTGATAGGTTACCCTGTTATTTGAAAAACAATAAGCATGACAGTTGACCAACAAATAAAAAAAGAGCCTGGAAAGCAATCACTACAAGTACAGTTCAAACATCAACAATTTTACCAGTCCACTGCTGCTATAAATCTTCCCTGATAAGGGAGACCCTTATCAGGGGATATTTCTTGTAAGGGGGTAATGCCATAATCCCCACACTGGGCTCGGCATGGTAGGGGATGGCGCTCCAGTGGTGGATCTGTTTTGGAGTGTTCTGCAGTGCTGGCACTGATGCCCGCCCGCCATCCCTTAGGTGCCTCACAGCACAAGATATTAATCATTAACTGAATTTACTATTTTAGTTTTGGGGAATCTAACTAGGGAACCTTATAAAAGTGCACCCATCAAACAGAGTATTTAGAGAAAGCAATTGGCCAGCAGGGTAGAACATCTATTTTAAAAATCAGATAGCTACAAATGATTCACAGCAAGATGAATTCAGGAATGTATTGTTTTACCTGTTAGGCTGAAGCCCTTTCTTCTCAAGTTCTTCCAAAAATTGTGCCGGTGAGAATGGGTGCTCATTTTCAAGGTACACCCTCAATAAAGCATTGTAGTGAGATATGTCCATTGGAATCCCTCTCTCTGTGAGAACACTCCATATCTTTTGGACGAGAAGTGTTCTCTGCTCAGGTAACTCTTCAGGAACCAATTCACCTGATAAGAGTTTTTTTCGATGTTAAATAAGGAATAATAGAAATAATAGAGACAGACCTATTTTATATAATTAAAAACAGTTTTTAGTAAAACTAAAACCGATAGCAATTGTAGAGTCCATAAAATTAATGTGTAATTAAATTAAGTTACAGAATCATTGTGTGGTATGGACCAAACTATACTTTTTACCTAACTGCACAACAGTTTTTTTGTTGTTTTTTAATTAATGATTGAATACTTAATTTATAAAACCTTAGGTAACTTACCACAACATCTGATCACAAGTAAGGACTGTGAGCTTGTTATGTCATTCCTTGATCGAATCTCATCAAAAACTTCATCAATATCCTTCTTAGTGATGCGACCATATCTTCTAACTTCCAAATCCAGCTTCTGCAGTAGAGGATCTAGTTTCTCCGCTTTTTTTGTAGCATAGTCTTTTGTCAATACACTGAAATAAAGCTAACCTCAAACGATTTGTTTTGAAATCATTATGTCTTAATGATAGGCTTTGGATAGACTTATTATTACAGTACCAACACTTGTATGACGTAGAATGTATTTTAAATAAACGAAAACTAACTTGTTTGCTAAGCATAGGGCTTTGGAATTAATCAATAAATTGGTTTCTGCAGATTTGGCTGAGTTCAGAAGCAAAGTCCTAGCGGCGCCAGTGAAGTAGCGGACAAATTTCGTTGATCGTAGAAGAGACGACATTATTCACCGTGTAGAAATATTACATGAACATTTACACTGATTTTACAGCTAGGATAGTTGGAACTACAGAACTAGAAAATTAACGGGATGTGATGAAAAGGAATTATTTTGAGGTTAGGTTAGGTTAGCTACTATCAGTGTTGCCAATGAAAATTTTTAGGCGGCCGTGTATATTAGGTAAAAAAGCCGTGTTTCTATGGAAAAAGAACATCGGTGGGCCGTGTCATCGCTTAAAAAAAAATGTAATAACTTTTAATTTTAATTAATTAATGATAATTAAACGTTTTTAACATTAAAAACCTTAAAAATGCGCCATTTGGCTAATGTTGTTTTTTTCTATTTGTTTGAAGAAATAACAACAAATAATTATTTTGAATAGCTTTAATTTTTATTTAAGCTTATTATTCACGGTATAAATACGGTTTTCAATGACTGACAGAGATTTAGAATGAAGAAGTGTCCGTGTTTCGGTAAATTGTCGTGTGAATCCTAATAAAAGATTTTTCTAAAATGTCACTTCATGTTTTATTAAGTAAATCAACAATCAAAATTAACACGACATATTGGCAGTAATGTCATATGTCAAAATAATACAAAAATATAATTTCGTTTTTCTGTAAGAATGACACATTTTCTACCTTTTTTCATAAAAATGCGCATAAGATTTTAGGAGATAATCGTACATAATATTTGCTGATACATTTTAATAAGTATTGAATCAGGCAATATATCAGACAATCCTAAATTGCTGTTCCTCTCGATCTCCTGTCAAATAATATTTGGGCGAATAGCCGTAGAATCTGCTACGGCTACAGGGTTGCAGCCGTAGGCCGTGCATTTTGTGATATTTTGGCCTGAAAGCCGTAGAACACGGTAATTGCCGTAGCATTGGCAACACTGGCTACTATACTATCAATCTGACAATTTCAATTTCAATAAAAAATTGACAGTGACAATTTCTTTATTAATTCTGTCTGTGCCAGATGGTGATTTCATTCGTCCAATTTAGTCCTCCAAATAAACCATCCGTTGTTTGTTTCATTTTGCTTGCTTCGTATGAAATAGCTTTATACGGAATTAGGAACGAAGGTTGCGTTCCATTTTACGCGCTCATCCGAGCATGTAGGTACTCGTTCCTTTTCTACTTACAGCGCGCGCGCTGCGAGACTAGATTTCAAGATCGAGATTTTATTTTTATTTTCTATTTTTTTTATATTTTGACGTGACAACGTCTTATAAATTGGTTTGCCGGGTGACACTTCAAGAAACTGCGTTACGCGTTACGCTCCGCTCACGTTATGCAGACATAAAAAGTGAAAGGAACTCAAAGTCGTTGTCACGTAAAACTTTCGCCCGTATACCGACTTTACAGGCAACCAATTTTATTTAGTTCCATTTCAACGATAAGGCATCGTGCAGCGCGCTCAGACAAAACGAAACGCAGCCTCGTGCGCAGATAGCCAAGTTAACTTGGCGAAAAACGTCGACGACGTAGAATTGTATTCTCCTTGGAAAAACGAAACACAGCCGGCCATTTATATTGTAAGAGCGGAATTATTTTTTAAATATTTTCTGGCGTTCTTCTTAGAGGAACCATGAATGTTTAGAGTAAACTGGATCGCGCACGAACATATTTCATTCATTTAAAAGTACCCTGTACTCTCATGTTCCTTGAGCTCATTTTTCTTTGTGACATCTCAGAGTAGAAAAACTAGCCGTGTGAGAGCTTATAAGTAGTAGTTGCAGTGGCGTAGCAAAGGGGGGGCGGCGGGGGCGGGCCGCACCAGGTGTCACCTTTTTTGGGGTGACACCCACCCGGTCTATCAACATAAAGAACAATGTACTTACTTACCTACAAAAAAAAAATCGCTAGCACAAAAATTTCTTTTTCGGGGATTCCTCCACTAGCACTAGCTCAGCTCTATGTATAATTTGGGGATTCCCGCAAAAGAGCCTCGGGTGTCTCTAGATTTTTAAAGTTTATTGTAGAATGGGATTTTACAGAATCTCTTCCAAATCTTATGATTGCACTGAAATTGTTCATGACGGTTTGCGTGCCCGTAGCTTCATGTGAGAGGAGTTTCAGTAAATTAACATTAATAAAAAACTATTTGCGGGCAACAATTACCCAATCGCGGCTTAGCAATCTTGGTATTATTAGCCATCGAACACGAGGCAATACAAAATATAAATTTCGATGAAGTTATTGCTGAGTTTGCAGCTGTCAAAGCTACAAATAATAAATTTTAATTGTATAATAATTCCTTTTCTGTCTTAGTTATTATTGTGTTTTGTTATTTCTTCAATATTATAAATAATAAATGATCCATGTCCTTTATTAATTTCTATTTCTAAATCTCACACAGTTTTCCTTTTCATTCTCATGCACCATTAAACACCTATCATAATTTAATATTAAAATATACTTAAGCTTGATATTCATAGCAAATAATTCATCTTTAACACTAAGTTACATAGTACTTGTATAATGTAAATGCATCTTGTAATTTATATGACATCACAATGTAGCTTTGAAACCACAAGCTCGAAGTCAATAGCTCTACATGTTTTTTATTTAATTTGTTTTGTCTGTACCTACAATTAAGATTAGTTATTAGTTATGTTACTTTGACATAATTATCTGATAATATTAGTTGGAGAAGCCACTGGCTCCTGAAACACAGTTTTTAAACTAGTTCAGGAGCCTATGGACTCATAATGTCTGTTACATCTACTATTATGTCAATAAATAACATTTTTACTACTTTACTTTTACTTTATCATATAAAATTTAATGCTTTTCACTTTCAATGGGGTGACACCACAAACTTCCGCACCGGGTGCCACCCAAGGTAGCTACGCCACTGAGTAGGTGGTCCTTTTCGAGCACGTTGCAACATGGTGTAGGGTGTCCATGAAACAATACGATGTCACAGGGCGGGGATGGCTTTTGAACAAAGATTATGATAAACATAAGTACTTCTCATCGACATCGTCGTCGCGCTCATAGTAATTTGGAACGCTTGTGAGTGCACTAATGACGATATTAGCGTAATTCGGAATGCACCCTATATAACGCACAAAGGTTTAGATAGGTATGCGTCGTATACCTCAACAACCTCAACCGCATGTGTTGGTCCACAGCTGGACGCCTTAATGGCTTTTATCTCAAGGGGGGTAATCCCCAACCCGCATGCCAAGCGTGGGGATTACCCCACGCTTGGCATGCGGGTTGGGGATCGCAGTAGTGCGGTGGTAGAATGTTTTGCAGGGAGCGCTGCTGCCCGCCCCCGGTGGATATCCCATAGTCGCTACGACACCCGCGGGAAGAGTTGGGGTGGTGCAAATTCTAAGCCCACACCACATAGCTTTGTCGTCATTTGTCGTATATGTCAGTGTCAATGATTATATAATGTTGGACAATTTAAAAAAAAGAGGAAAAAAAAATTGAAGACCATTGAAGAAGAAGGAGAACCACTTATTTCACCAAAAGGCGACACGACACCGCTTCTTCACCAAATGACCCAGAGGCAGTTGCCTCTGCGAGTAGAATTCGGGGTAGAGTAGAGAGGAAAACCTCGGAGCCCATAATGAACGCTTCGGAAGCAGAAACACGAAGCGAAGCGTTTGAAGAAAACCCGATGATGGGACAATTCACAAATGTCAATTGTCAATGCCATGATGCGTATCGTATTTGTCAAACGTCAATTTTCATTACGTCTAAATTCTGGAATTGCGATTTTGCGATATTGCCAGATTTGCCAGGGTTTTGCAGAGCCAGTAATAAATCTTATCAAAAATATTCTGTAAAAAGAGCCGTGCGGTGCGTAGCCTAGCGTTATCTCATCTCTGTAGACGGCTGACGCTCAAGTACACGAAGTAAAAATTTATCTCTCATTTGTGTTGCATTACGGTCTGAATTTTTAATAACGGTGAATCCTGATTCAGATAAAATGGTATGTCTGATAAATTACTAACTTCCAGTCCAGTGACATTGCTTTGACCTTCATTAAAATGCACCTTCATCTCATTTGATAAGCACTTTGCCTGATTATTCATTCTTATCATATAATCTAAATCAGAAAATCTATAAAATTTGGTACCCACAGCCATGATTCTGATAAACCTAATCTTTTGTATTAATTGGCTACATACTTACATTAATACAAAAATTCTTGTTAGTTTCTATGTAATCAAGAATAAGAGACAGTCACTATGGCCTGCTGTTTTTCTTCAAATAGTTCTGAAGAAACTTCCATTATTGTGAATAAACCTGTAACAACTACTAAAATGGTAATTTTGAAATACCTTAAAATTGTCGTATGTTTTTCTACCTATTCATATTTTTAGTAAGATATTTAGCATTTAAATTTTTTCTGTTTTTGTTTCATAGAGAGTTTTTTCTAATTATTAAGCTAATTCCCACTGTTGAACCAAGGCTTCAAAATTACTCATTAAATTTTTATTTTCCAGGCTGCTCCAATAAAGGTTGTCATCACTGGTGCTGCTGGCCAAATTGCCTACTCTCTGGTCTACCAAATAGCATCTGGAGCATGCTTTGGACCAGACCAGCCTATATTCCTGCACCTTCTTGATATAACTCCTATGATGGGTGTCCTTGAAGGAGTAGTTATGGAGCTGGCCGACTGTGCCCTCCCACTGCTGACTGGAGTCCTACCCACTGCTAACCCTGAGGAGGCTTTCAAAGATGTAGCTGCAGCTTTCTTAGTTGGAGCCATGCCCAGGAAAGAAGGCATGGAAAGGAAGGATCTTCTTGCTGCCAACATTCGTATCTTCAAAGAACAGGGTATGGCCTTAGACAAGGTTGCACGCAAGGATGTTAAGGTCCTTGTTGTTGGCAACCCAGCAAACACCAATGCAATTATCTGTTCCAAGTATGCCCCATCTATCCCGAAAGAGAACTTCACTGCCATGACTCGTTTGGATCAGAATCGTGCCCAATCTCAGATTGCTGCGAAACTGGGAGTGCCAGTCAAGGATGTGAAAAATATTGTTATCTGGGGCAACCACTCATCTACCCAATTCCCTGACCCTTCAAATGGAGTTGTCACTATTGGAGGTGTACAGAAGCCTGTTCCTGCAGCTGTAAATGATGAAGAGTACTTGAAGACTACTTTCGTTTCCACTGTTCAGAAACGTGGCGCAGCTGTCATTGCTGCTAGAAAAATGTCATCCGCACTCTCTGCTGCCAAGGCTGCCTCCGATCACATGAAGGATTGGTTCCTTGGCTCTGGTGACCGTTGGGTCAGTATGGGTGTTGTTTCTGATGGATCATATGGTGCTCCGGCTGATGTTGTATTCTCATTCCCTGTGACCACCAAGAATGGGAAGTGGGAGATAGTCAAAGGTCTGACTATTACAGATTTTGCTCGTCAAATGCTTGATACTACAGGCAAAGAACTTGCTGAGGAAAGGGAGGATGCCTTGGCCCTCTGTAAAGATTAGATAGATAAGTAGTAATTGTTTTATAAGAACAGGAGCTATCCTATAGTTATCATTAGAGAACAATACACATTTACTTGTGTTATAACTTGGTTATATAATTAACATTCATTCTAAGGCCATTTGTAGACAATCTATTTTATTAGATTCCTTATCAGTAATTGCTTTTATTACTATTAGATGTGTGCTGGCTGAGAAGCTTGTATGCTTATTTATGTATTTATTATGACTATAAGGACTACACTATAAAATCATCTTAGTACAGCTTGACATAGAAATCTTTGTATTTATTTACAAGGGGTAATTTATCACTCATAGAATTGTGCAAAAACTTTTAATAGAAAAAATTGTTCATTTATATACCTAGTTTCTAATAACCTTTTCTTGGTTCTTTTACACACTTAAGATTATTCCGAAGTACTAGTCCAAAGTGCAATTATTTACACTTTGGAATCATTTATGTTTTACTTTGCAATCTTACTCTGTAGTATTTCAGCCAGTATGTATTTTAATAATGCTACATTTTCTAGGTACTGTTTATAAGGTGTAACATGATTATATAGAAACACTGCAATGTATGACCTCTGTTACAAAATCTATTTTATCATTATAGTTTCTAGTTTATGTTGTTAATTGTTTTTTTGTATGATATGATAATTCAGTAATTCAGTATTCAGTAATTCAGTAGCATTTATTCACACAAGACATGGTACATAAAAATTGGTGGAATAATATAGTAGAGCTGCATATCTCGCCCGAGTACAGGCACGTGAATATTTAAGGAGTAAAGAGTACTTAACTAGTTACACAAATTATAAACATTAAAATTAGATGTCATTGAAATAATTGGATTAAATAAATTGTCTACTATACACACTAGGTCAAAACTTAAATTTAAGGTAATCTTCCACAGAATAGAAACAATGCTCAATAAATAAATTGACCAACTTTCTGTTGAATAAGGGACCCTTCAGTTCTTTTACATTGTTTGGCAATTTGTTGTAAATTTTGATAGCCATGTTGTAACAGTTCATTCTAATTCCACAACAGCTTAACATGTTCAAAATAGCCAGTGTAGGTATTAAGGTTCTTATCTTCTGCCCTAGGGGTTAAACGCGTCATAGTCCCGTCGTCATTGATAACGTTAACCGCTAGCACAGAAAAGCAAGGTGCTCTTAATTAATTTTTTATGACCAGCTCGATATCGATGATGATCTGGGTGAGCCATTTTAGTACTAGTCCGGGAGCCGACTGCAAAAAACCCTACCTGATAAAAAAATAGAAAATACCTACTCTGTAGGGGTAGCTGACTTTTAGTAACTGCAACTGCTCTTGGTCGGCCGCGGCTTAACTTGGCAAATTTTGTGCAAATGACAAAAAAGTGGTACAAAAATTCATCAAAAAAAACCTCATCGAAAAATAGAATGAAACTTGTATAGTAGAATAGCTGCTTCGAAGGACAGTAAAAAAAAAGTGGTCGGCCTAATCCTGCGTTGGCAGGTTCCTGTGTCCGACCGAATTTGTGGTACCACGTGACAGCTGCATTTTACCTCATCGAAAAATTGAATAAAAAAAACGGATTATATTAGCTAAATTAAACCTGTTGACGTTTGTGTCGGTCGGCCTCACCTTAGCCTGGCAGTTTTTGCAGTCCGACCACATTTATAAAAAATATTTTCTTTTTTCAACATTGAAAATAATGGTTTCTTCGTTGCTTCAACTGAACTGATAATGCTTAATTTAATACGACTATCGCAATGTTAGGTAGGCCGTGTGGTGCCGGCATAGAATTGCACCACCCCAATTCCTCTCGTGGGTGTCGTAAGAGGCGACTAAGGGACACACGCACCGGGGGGCGGGCAGCAGCGCCCCCTGCAGAACAACTTCACCGAACTGCGATCCCCAACCCGCATGCCCAGCGTGGGGATTATGGGCATTACCCCCAATGATTGTACACGCCAAAAAATGGCATCGAAGTCCCGGCCGCCTCGCTATTCCTGGCCAAGGTAGCGGCCATGGTAACGGCGGGGCAGGGGGTGCTAGGAATCACCGGGCTACCCCAGACTACCATTCATTACGCAAACCGACCCTGGCAACGTTTAACGGACGCACTCTGAGGCTTGACCACCATCTAGCACAGTTGGAAGTAGAGTTAGAGAATATTAAATGGCATGTTCTGGGGTTATGCGAAGTCCGTAGAGAGGGAGAGGACACCGTAACCCTAGACTGGGTGGCGTAGGCTTCCTCGTCAATAAGGCCCTCTCTAACAACGTCCAAGAAATCTCCAGTGTGTCGACCAGGGTAGCGTACCTGATCCTTCGGTTGTCCGAGCGGTACAGCATGAAGGTGATTCCGGTTTACGCACCGTCCTCGGCACACTCGGATGATGAAGTGGAGGATATGTACGAAGAAATATCCAAAGCCTTACACAACACCACTAAGGCACATTTCAACGTTGTTATGGGGGACTTCAACGGCAAGGTGGGAACCTAGACTGGCAACGAATCCCGGATAGGCCCGCATGGTTATGGAGTTAGGAATCACAGGGGGCAAATGCTTGTCAAGTTCCTTGAGAAAGAGGGGCTGTTCTTAATGAACTCCTTCTTTAAGAAACAACCTCAAAGGAAGTGGACATGGCAAAGCCTCGACACTGTGACTAAAAATGAGATCGACTTCATCATGACGGATAGCAAGCACATATTCAGAGATGTCTCAGTGATCAACAGGTTCAATACCGGATCTGATCTCCGACTGCTCCGAGGCTCTCTGAATATCAACTTGAAGCTTGAAAGAAACCGTCTGATGAAGTCCACGCTCCGACCTAACCCAATCCAAATCATGGCGGGCACCGAGAAGTTCCAGCAGCTTCTCGGGAATACATTTGTTGCCTTGAATCCCAACTCTCGGATGAGACTCTCGGGCTGATGACAAAAAGACGGGAAACCCCCCAAGCGACTTCGTTAGAGAGGTCAGACCTGAACAAGCGAATTGCAAAGATGGTACGACGCGACCTTCGGAGCTCCAACACACGCCTCATCGAAGAGGCGATAGAGCGAAACCGAGGGTCCAACGTATTCACTCAGCAGCTTGACAGGAGCCACCTGACGAAGCTCAAAACGCACGACGGGAGGACCGTATTGTCGAAGCCAGAGATCTCCGCCGAGATAGAGAATTTCTATGGCCGTTTATACGCTGCACATGCCTCCCATTCCCGACGAGACGACCATGATTCTAGAGCCACCCTGACACGCCACTATACCGACGAACTGCCAGACATAAGTCAAGACGAGATCGTGTTAGCTCTGAGGCAGCTTAAAAATGGAAAAGCCCCCGGTGAGGACGGAATAACTTCGGAGCTTTTGAAAGCCGGAGGTGCCCCTGTAATATAGGAGCTTCAGAACCTCTTCAACACCGTCCTTCACAGTGGGAGAACTCCAAAGGTGTGGAGCGGGAGTTCGGTGGTGCTCTTTTTTAAGAAGCTCCCTTCTTAAAAAAGAGCACCAGCATAAAACCCTCCTTAAAAACTACAGACCCATCACACTTTTGAGCCACGTCTATAAGCTGTTCTCACGAGTGGTCACGAATCGTCTCGCTAGGAGACTCGACGAGTTCCAGCCACCGGAACAGGCCGGGTTCCGCGGAGGATTTGGCACCATAGACCACATTCACACAGTGAGGCAGATTATACAGAAGTCCGAAGAGTATAATCAGCCCCTGTGTCTGGCCTTTGTGGACTATGAATAAGCCTTTGACTCTGTCGAAACCTGGGCTGTTCTAGAATCCTTACAGCGATGCCAAGTAGACTATCGTTATATCGAGGTGCTGAGATGTCTCTACGAGGCCGCTACCATGAGTGTCCAAGTACAGGGCCAGCAGTCTAAACCCATCCAACTGCGCAGAGGAGTGAGACAGTTATATGTTATATCCCCGAAACTGTTCACGAGCGCGTTGGAAGATATGTTTAAGACGCTGGACTGGAAAGGTAAAGGCATTAACATAAACGGCGGCTACATCTCACACCTGCGATTCGCTGATGACATAGTTTAAATGGCGGAGTCGCTAGAGGAGCTAAACCAGTTGCTGGACGGCCTAGCCTCAGCCTCGCGACGCATCGGTCTTGGCATGAATTTGGATAAAACCAAAGTCATGATCAATGGCCTCATTGATCCGGGACCGGTCGTCGTACATGGCCACCCTCTCGAAATTCTTTCCGAGTATACTTACCTTGGGCAAATTCTGCAATTAGGTAAAAATAATTTTGAGAAGGAGGCCAAGAGGAGGATCCAGTTAGGCTGGGCAGCGTTTGGGAAACTACGTCGAGTCTTCTCGTCATCCATACCGCAATGCTTGAAAACGAAAGTTTTCAATCAGTGCGTCCTACCCGTCATGACCTACGGAGCTGAGACGTGGACACTCACGGTAGGGCTGGTCCACCAGTTCAAAGTCGCTCAGCGAGCTATGGAAAGAGCTATGCTCGGAGTCTCTTTGAAGGATAGAATTCGTAACGAATACATCCGACAGAGAACCAAAGTTATCGACATTGCTCAAAGAATTAGCAAGCTGAAGTGGCAGTGGGCCGGCCATATCTCGCGAAGAACCCACAACCGCTGGGGTAAACGAGTTTTTGAGTGGAGACCACGACTCGGCAAACATAGTGTAGGACGCCCTCCGGCCAGGTGGGATGACGATCTGCGAAAGACTGCATGCAGATGCTGGATGCGGCAAGCTGAAGACAGGGCGCTATGGCGCTCATTAGGGGAGGCCTATGTCCAGCAGTGGACTAATATAGGCTGATGATGATGATGATGATCGCAATGTACTGCCGTTCTTTTTTAAAAGGCAGTCTTCTTTATACAATTTCAATACCATTTCATTTAAGTTCAATTTTTAACTGCCTTTATATGAATCACGACGGCATAGTCATCCTAAGTTATACAAATCCATGCCGACCGACCAGTATCTGCGAGGCCGCATGCGCGCTATTGCTGTTTCAGTTTTTTAACTTGTGAGTGAATGAGAAAGGAAGAGACGCTCACCAAACCAAACCTCCTTTGTTTGTTTCTATTCCTCGAAAGGCACCGCGCGCGCCGCCTTAGTCAGTCAGGGCTACTCATTTGTGTGCTACGCTGCTACCTAAATTTGAAGTAAATTTCTGGGGAAAGTTCGTCAGACTTCGACTCTTGAAGATGATTATGAATAATATTAAAAGCGTTATTGTATAATTTAGACTTAAGAATAAAAATTTGAATTCAATATTTGTTTTTGTATAGCCCTCTAAACCCTCCACGCACTTATATAGGCGGGTGGCATGACTTTTTTGTTGGCTAGTATATTCTGTAGGTCGGCATGGTTATGAATATAATTAAGTATGTTACTCTTACTCATTAAATTAAGCATTATCAGTTCAGTTGAAGCAATGAAGAAACCATTATTTTCACTGTTGAAATAAAAAAATATTTTTTATAAATGTGGTCGGACTGCAAAAACTGCCAGGCTAAGGTGAGGCCGACCGACACAAACGTCAACAGGTTTAATTTAGCTAATATAATCCGTTTTTTTTATTAAATTTTTCGATGAGGTAAAATGCAGCTGTCACGTGGTACCACAAATTCGGTCGGACACAGGAACCTGCCAACGCAGGATTAGGCCGACCACTTTTTTTTTACTGTCCTTCGAAGCAGCTATTCTACCATACAAGTTTCATTCTATTTTTCGATGAGGTTTTTTTTGATGAATTTTTGTACCACTTTTTTGTCATTTGCACAAAATTTGCCAAGTTAAGCCGCGGCCGACCAAGAGCAGTTGCAGTTACTAAAAGTCAGCTACCCCTACAGAGTAGGTATTTTCTATTTTTTTATCAGGTAGGGTTTTTTGCAGTCGGCTCCCGGACTATACCTAGAGAAAAAAAAATTGCGTCGACGTTTGGCTATCCCTTGCTCTTGTAACATAAGATCATCGTGAAAAATGCAGCCACGATCTTGATAAGAAGAGGCTGATCAACGATCGTGACGTTTTAGGAAAAAACTACATGGACATGTCAAAATATTAAGCCATCATCAGGCTATATTAGTCCACTGCTGGACATAGACCTCCTACTAAGTCGACGTAGTTTCCCAAACGCTGCCAAGCTGCATCCTTGTGGCCTCCTCAAAATCATTTTTACCTAACTTCAGAATTTGCCCAAGGTACCTAAGTGTACTCGGAAACAATTTCGAGAAGGTGGACGACGACCGGTCCCGGATCAATGAGGCCTTGCTTTGGTATTATTGAGCATGACTTTCGTTTTATCCAAATTCATGCCAAGAGCAATGCGTCGCGAGGCTGAGGCTAGGCCGTCCAGCATCTGCTTCAGCTCTTCTAGCGACTCCGCCATTAACACTGTCATCAGCGAATCGCTGGTGTGAGATCTACCTAATCGCCGTTTATGCCCTTACTTTCCCCTTACCTTTCCGGCCCAGCGTCTTAACGCATTCACTGCCCAGCCTCGGCGGGCGAGGTGCAGGGGCGCGCCCCAGATTCAAAATGATTGAACTAGCCGTCAACCAGCGGTTGGCGAGCCGTAAGTGCGGCGTGCCCTAGCCGTAGCCGAGTCGACGTATCGAGTGCTTACCCGTTCGACCCAAGATTTTTCTACCCAATAGGTATTTTGCTCCGTTCGACCCAAAGCATTTGATTTTAGTTACCCTTTCTACCCACACCTACTTATTCCAAATTTCTATTGTTTAAATTCAAATAAATGACACAGTGAAACACTGAAGTAGATGGGTCAGCAGACAAAAAAAAAGTAATTACTTATTATAAAAAATTTATTAATAAAATCAGTCTTTTACAGATTGATTGTCTCACAGTACGAAATCTTCGTAGTCTTTTGGGATTTCGACTTCTTCAAGATTACGAAAATTCGTTTTCTTGACGCATTGACTTTTGTTGCGAACATTATACAATTTGTATTTTTTACTTTCAAATGACGGTATGTCTGTGACTAAATTCAGTCCCTTTGTATCAAGGGTCTGAACGGTTTCTCTATACAACTGGGTAATCGGGATCCCTGCTGGTGTTTTCGCTTTGCTCACGCATTCGTCTATTTATTAGGTAACACTTGAGTAGGTATTTGCTCCGTTGACTCGCTCGCAAACGTGAACAGTTTCTTTGAAAACCCTTATTTGGTTTAAATTTAAATGCACACAACCAAATAACCTGGGTGCTTGTACACACCGCTATACTTTATCTCCACCACTGGTTTGCTCTTTTTTTATAAAACTTATTTTGTCCATTTTGCACCAATATAATTATATGATGTCCGCCACGGTTTGACTGTAAGAAATTCAAATTGTTCTCACTATTTAACCTAAATTGTTTTCCGCCATATTTCATGAGAACCGTTAGGTTAGTAGGTCTAGGAACTACTGACAGGAGCGACAGGTAACTAAAAAGAGTAGAAAGAGACCTAATGATGAAAAGAAAAGGATAGGCATAAACTCACCCACTCACTAGGTACATAACTTATATAAGAAAAACAATGGTAGTCCTTACCGTTGTTGTTTAAAATAGATATGTATTGTGTTTGGTTAATTTATTTTTAATTTTTTTTTAGGTGCCAAGGTCTGCGTTGGCCTTGGCAGAATACCAGCGCTACAGCATGGCGACATGCTGGAGCATTAAGCTGAGCCTGGCCATTTCTCTGTTACAATAATATGTTACTCATGCATGTACTTATATTTAAGCAACTTATTGTAACTTCATTTTTCATTCATAACCTCTTTGTATCATTATTTAGTATTAAGTGGTTTTAATTTTCAATGTTTGTTTGGAATCGAGCCCGCAACCTCCTGCGTCGCAGGCGGACCTTCGCCCGTTGCGCCACTGAGGTCGTCAAGTCATTTCATTTTTGCTGATTGAATTATCTATTGTAGGTACAATAAGTCCACCTAATCACGTAATCACATAGGTACGAGTAGTTCATTCGTTTAAAGAGAGCATAAGCATTAGAATAAAATATACCTAACTACCTCCATATTGTAGGTACAAAATTTGAACTTACTGTGTGTAATAATTTCATCAAGTTCGATTTTTTATAAATATTACGATGTCTGTACTGTTTAGAATACACTGTGACTTAGATTTTTGGATTGGGTAGAACGGGGCATATGTTTTGGGTTGAACGGGGAAAAATAATATTGGGTAGAAAAATTGTGGGTTGAACGGGGAAGCACTCGACGTATCGGAGCTTCTGATCAGCTTTGGTTGCTTACGTTGTGTTGACGACTGTTTGACGGTGACGCGAAAGGCGATACGGTTACGATCCCTTTCCGAGTTGATATTGATACTTGTGCTACGACCTTTAGGTCAGCCTAAAGGTACCAGTTCCTTGAAAATCCCTTTGATGACTGCGGGTTTGTTTTTTAAAATAAAAGGGAATAGTACCTACCCTTCACTGCCTTTAGATAGGTATGTCAGGCTTTGGGCTAGCAAGTTTATTAGGTATGATACCATGACTTTAACAGCTTTATTAGACCGATACCCTGAACTGTTAGTTAGTAAATAAGTACCTAGTAGGTTCGATGCCTTGTGTCTTCAAAGCGCAGTCTGTAAGTCTGGGGTCTGGTCTGGGGCTAGTCTGGGGTTGTGGCATGTAATTTTTGTATTTACATTTATAATCGATAGCTAGAACTTCTTTTAGTACCTATGTATCTACTCACATATTGATTTAAATCATGTTTTTTGGTGTAAACCTGTAGTTCAAGTCCACGAAAATACAATTGTCCAATTTACTACATAGCTCGTAATTTATTCTTGAAACTAAGATTTTTATTAAAAGGGACTTCTGTTACAATCACGCTCCACCTAGAACTATCAGAATATCGTCGGAGTTAAGTTTACAAATTTTTTCTTTTTCTAAAGCTATGGATGTACATCCGTTACACATCCTCGCTCCCGGATTCCAGAGGCTGGTTACTTGAATCAGATCCAAGGCCGTGCTGAAGTTAGATAACATAGATAACAAAGATTTTTCCTTGTTGTTTCGCAATGATGAGAACTCTCCTTTTTCAAATTATATTTGCCTTTGTTGCATGATTGCTCGGTTTAAGTATCTTCCAGCGTTGCCATTGAATTTACAATAGGCAAAACAACGCCTATTGTAAACTCAATGGCAACGCTGGAAGATTCTATTGCATGAATGGGTGTTTGCTGACAATTTTTTTGTCCATTGCATCATGTGACTGCAAAACTCAGGCAGTGGCCTTGTTCCTTTTTGATTTTGACCCTTTTCCTTTTTCGACTAGCTACTGACCACACCAGCTACTGACGTACCTATCTGAGAAGGTACTTACCTAAGCACAACTAAGCTTATCGTTTTGTCTAGAAACATTGCCGAGCATTGAAATGAGCATTTTTCAAGATCACCTCCAATTCACCTCGTAGAAATTGTATTTCAGAGCCTAGTTTATCAATTTTCGTGGTCGCGGTTTCAAAAATTGACCTAATGTCCTAATGTCCGAAGAAATCCAAAATTGATCTATTATCCGAAGTAAGTACGATCCATCTTAACATGTAGTTTGGTCATCAAATAGCGATGTCTCTAACTGGTACCTTACCGGTACCATAGGTACAATATTTGTGTACCTACCTACCTAATTGACAAACGTTTGAAACCCTCGGCGCGCGAGTTATACTCGCACTTGACGGATCTTCTTTAGTTTATCATTGTTTACAAATTGAGTAAACAATACGTTTCAAACCATATTTTGTTGTTGAATAGATGAAGCTTATAGGTATTTTTTCATTAACGAATAAACTGGTCTGGGGGGACCAGAATTATGTGGGACTCAACGCCCTGAGAAGGACGTAATACCCACTAAAACCTCTCCGGTGTCCCTCTCTCGCCATTTTCGCCGAACCACGGGAACATTTAAACATCCGCGGCCCGACTGGCGTCCCCTCTTCCTCCTATACCTGGCCGGCGAGCCCACCACTCCACACACTCGCCGACCCCATTCTTCCGTCACAGACGAAGATAAATAAATAAATAAATAATGCTGGACAATCCACACAGCATCATCTAGATAGATAGGACAGACACAGTTGTAACCGCGAGTGTCCACCTCTGTGCCCAGATGGGCATTGTCGCCCCATACTACTACCAGGTGTGGGTCTCACATGTACACACACAAACACTCACACTCTCACTCACACCATTTGTTATAGTCACGCGGGCACAGTGCCGCGCACACTCAGCCATATCTACTCTGTGACTCAGCTAAAGCAAGCGCGCGCATCACTGCCCCGCGGGTCCCACACCTGTGCACGAGTATCGCAGGTTACGTCCCGCGAGTCTCATGCCATCCGTCACCTTTCACTATCACAAAACCTTATGGCTACATGGCCCTCTCATACGTCGTCACATCTATCCCTCCTCATGGCGCCGCCGCGCCGTGCCGGGACACTGATACGGCGACGACCCCTCTCTTCGAGCGGCAGAGGCCTTTCCCCAGGCCTCGCGCCCGAAGATCTCTCTAAGTTCGGAGCACCCAAATCCATCAGGCTCCCGAGGTGGCCTCGGTAATGAAGCTTATACCTACTGGTAAGAGAGAGAGAGAGAGAGAGCTCAACGACATATTCTAAGACTTTTGCACTCAAAATTAAAAGTGAAGTTGCGACGAACTTGGGAAATGTATTTCCAACACTGATTAAAGATTAAGTCAAACTTAATTAGGCTCTCGAAGATCGGTTTCGAAACCCTCATAATGGTCTCGCTTTGTCTGTCCTTTTTCCCTCTCAAATATCTCAGCAACAACCGCAGCTATTAACCTCAAATTTAAAATAATAATACATTTTGTGAAATGAAAAATGAAAATGAATATTTTCCATACAAAATGTGATGCCGAAATTTTAAAAGCGACCTCCCTAGTCAAGTGGGTATCAAATGAACGTCTACGGAAAAATCGACTAAACCAAAACAGTTAGACTAAAACACAATTCGACTAAAGCAATTCGACACATTTTCCTAATTTGAATTTAGAATTATCTTCTTCAAAATTTAAACTTTTATGATACCAAAACCAGCCAGATACAAATAGTGCCAAAGAGATTTTATTACAAGTTCATACTTAGGTACATACTACAATGCGAAAAGACTTTTCCCCCAACCTATTTCAAAATAGTTTTTGAAATTTCTGTAGGTTTTATACTTTCGAAATATTTTGAAAAGTGGTCAAAAAGTGGAGGATAATTTTCAAAAGGGGGGGCTACGCCATTGAGTAGGGTATCAATTGAAAGGTATCGGTTTGGAAATTTCAAAACAGTTATCAAATAATTTCGCAAAAATTTTCGACTTCGACGGGAAAATTTTTTTTTGCGATATTATTTGATTTCTTAGAAATTACCCTTAGTGTGGGGTTACGCACTATAATAACAAAAAACCTTCAAAACAGTTTTGAAATTTCTCTAGGTTTCATACTTTTTGAAATATTTAAAAAAAGTCAAAAAATTTACCTAATCTCCGAAGTAGGTACTAGGATCTCCAAAACTACTGATCAGATCAAATTGAAATTTGACATACACTTAGAACGTAGCCTAACTTAAACAATAGGCTACCTACTTATTTTACCGAAAATACGCGTGCGAAGCCGCGGGCAGAAGCTAGTATTTGTATAAATGACAAACGTTCGAAACCCTCGGCGCGCGAGCGAGTTACACTCACTTGACGGATCTTGTTTTGTATTTGGATTCGCTTCGGATACTTTCGATCATCAACCCGAGACGAAATCAAAATAGCGTTCTAATCTAAAGATCCGTCGGAATCGAATTCGAATCCAACTTTTTCGATTCGGAAGCGAATCGATTGAATTAAAATACCCCAGGCATTATATAGGTAACTTGTAAGTTATTTATAGTTTCACGTTAATCTCTAGGTAAGTAAGTAGTAGGTACCTACCTATTCTCGTAAGTAAAAAATTACGAATTCTATGATTCATTAAAATTTGTTATTTTTATGAATATGAATCATATCATAGCAAACAAGTACTTACTTAACTTATCAGGAAGTTCTTCGATCCAAAGACAGATTACCTACCTAGGTATGATGTCGTGTCGTGCGCGGTGTGATTTTTGATTAGATTTACCTACCTACTGATAGGTACCAGACTGTCTTATCATATCATCAGTTTTTAGAATACCGCACAGCTAATTAATTATTAGCATTTTATAGAGAGACAGGCCTAGATAAAATAAAATAAAAACTATTTTGAGAATATCTACCAGTATCACTTTAGATACAATTAGCTAGTACTTATATGCCGTAAAAGTGCAAAACTATATCAAGCAATGGTGCGCTGTTTTTGGTTACAATCTTAATATGCAAGTCAATGAAGTATCACCCAAACCTAACAAGCCTAAAAACGTATCTGGCGGTTCTTTTTATTTTCTAACAAAGGTCTAAAAAGGGACAGTAACAATATTATTAGGCTAGTTAGTTTTGGTGCCAACATAATCGAAACCTAGTCTCCAGATCAGACACTATAATCATTTTATCTTATTCTTTAGATTGGTAGGTACCCACGGAGTAACGCATATTCAAGCTGCAGGCAGCTGCAGGAACCTAAATCACTCAGAACTAAACGAAAATACGCAAAAAGTGCTTATGTATGTCCACAGGACATTTAAAAAAGTCAAATAAATTCAAATTAATTTTTTTTTATTGATACCATGTTGTTTGTTAAAAACAGTTCCAAACATGGACCCTACAATAATTATGTTAGGGCACTACAATAATTATGTTGAAAGTAACAACAGTAGCAGAGTATTAAAAACTTAAATCTAACACGACACGACATAGGAACAAATTATTAATTCAACAGTAGATTTTTTTTTACGAAATAACAAAAATACGAATTAAAATTTGACAAAAATAGAAAAATACTTACTTATACAAGGAAACACGCTACCTAAATACTAAATAACTACCTACAGCTCCAAGAACTCTTGTAATGTATAAAAACAGTTTTTAATTAATTAGTCGTTTAAAAGTGTCTTAAATTTAGGTACTTACCTAATTTGCTTTCGTTCCTTATATCTTCGGGGATCTTATTATAGATTTTTATACACATGGCATGTGGAGCAGAGTGGAAGAGTTGTAACTTCGAAAACGGAACATCTAAACGATTTCAGGCTCTTAACTGTTGTGGTCGGTAAGGCTTGAAAAAATTAATGTTCTTTTTGACAAATAGACATTTCTAATATATAAATGCATGTTAGTGTTAGGATTTGATCTTGTATAAAATATGGTTTGCAGCTAGACATCTGATCAAGGTTGTGTAGGTATTATTCTAATGCAGCGTTTTTGTAAGATAAATTGTTTAATAGAGTTCGTGCTATTCCCCAAAGAATAATTCCACACTGTAAACATGAATGCGCACAGGCATAATAGGCAGTAGTGGCGGTTTTTATATCAGTAGATATCTTAAGTTCAAATAGCGCGTAAATCTGGACAATTTTGTTGTAAATTGTTTTAAATAGGTGTAGTAAGTATGAAATGAAATTCATCATCATCCGCAACTGAATTTTACCTACTGCTGAGAATAGGCCTCCCGAAGTACCTATCTTATCTACATCAAACGGTTAGCACAGGACCCCTGTGCTAACCGTTGAAGCCCTGCGCCGCGTACTATGTCGTCGACCCACCTTGCAATGGGCGTGCTTCGCTTCTTCTGACCATTCTTGGCCACAATCATTTTATTTGTTTTGATCCACCTAATATCGCCTTGCGCCTAGCCTTGCAATGTGTGTAATTCGAATTTGCGTTCCATGGACAAAGAAAATATTTTTTCTCCGTTCATGCTAACATTCTGGGCCCGTACTCATAAAAACAAAATCGAAGTTTCTGATTCGTTTTCGTGGAAACTATTATTGATTATTATTTTTATTTATTTATTTTCTTTTTCCGAGAAGACCCCCTGGACTTTAACCCGTAGTCTGATCTCGAAACTTGAAATAGGATAGTTATATTAAATACTAAATATATTATATGTGGTTAAAAATATAACCTACCTAGGCCTGTCTCTCTATAAAATGCTAATAATTAATTAACGGAATTCTAAAAACTGATGATAAGATTAGGCAATTAAAATAGGAATAATCATAGATTATAAAGATACATAAAATACACCTGTAAGCTCACAAAACAATCAGTTCTTATTTCGAAGTGATAAATAAAAGGCCACATATCTAATAAATAATTAATATTCAGTCGCAAAAATGTTAATAAAAATGGAAGGAAATTTTGTTATTATTTTAAGTTTGATTGCCCTCGGGAACGCTAATTATTTAAATTTAAACATAAACCGACATCCGGCTATAGATTATGATCTGCATGAAGAAGTGCTGGATGCAGAAAAATGTCAAGCGCAAATAGATGCTCTGAGATCAAATCCGCTACTGTTGTTGCAGTGTAAGTAACCTAATCTACCAACTAAAGATACCTAGACATGTAATGATTTTTCCTCTTTTTTGTAACTATTTATTTCCTCATTCTTTCAGTTTCCGATGCTGGTCTCAGACTGCCACGAGGAATGACAGCGTTCAACTTTCTAGACCTGGGAAACTACCATCAATGCTTGGGCATCAATCACAACACTGGAGAAGAGTTAATTCAAGGCAAATATTGCAGAATTAATGTCCCTTTAAGGCAAAACTTGTCACTCCCTTTCCAATCAGACTCAACTCTGTTTGATTTGGCTGCATTCGATGAAATTATTCCTTTCGATAATGAAACTATTGCAAAAGCTGAAGAGTACCATATGCGACGCGCTGGAATCATGACCCTTTTGGGTATACATGATGATGAAACGATGTCGAAGTGAGTAACAACCTCTGTAGTTCTTATACATAGCATATGAAATGCTTGGTTCGTTTAAGCTCGGTAGAACATTTCTTGGAATAAGCTAATTGCATTTTTTTTTCTAGAGCTGCGCTTGGACCCCTCTTAAGTATGTTCACATTGAATGTGGCAGTTTGCATCCCGAGAGTTTGTTCAACGGAACAAGCAATGAATTCTCTCCTGTTCATCTCTGATGTAGGATTTACATACACTGATCGCTATTGCCGTCTGCCCGATGATAAAACGTGGGCTCCAGCAGATACAGTCGCAACGTGAGTACAATTCTTAATAAAGTCCCTCATATTCTGTTTTAGTTTACCTAAACTAGAAACTCACCACGGCTTCGTACGGGTAGTACCTAGGTAGAGCAGTTTAATCGTCCCTTCTATGAGGAATAATTCCATAATTCGTAAACCAATGAGTTAGGTAACCTACATGAAAACAAAGTTTATATACCTAGGTACCTAGCTAGGTATATAACCTATAACTTATTGGTTTACACAGCGTAGGTATGCCAGTAAAGCTCTTAGTAGGCATGATATTTCATAGTCGTCATATTTTTGTCGATTTACACAAAACTTTAATGATTACTAGACCTAGCCTCTCCCGTGGCAGGCGTCCCGGGCATAAAAACTGTAAAAAAATATTAAAATTTCACCATAATTACGCAATTGTAATTAAATTTTAATTCAACCTCATTAGTTACGTTACACAACTTCAGAATATTTACAAGTTATTTTGTAGGAAATTTTATGGAGAATCCAAATATACCTATATACTCGTAGATGTTACGAGGTATTACTAGATTATAATGAAGGAATCAGCAAAATAATGTATCATATCCAGGGCCTGCCCGCTGAGAGAATAGACACCTAATAAAACATTCCTCAAAAATCACTCCGTGTTCCGTTTATTGGTGATAACCGTGTGAAAATCCGTTAGATAGTTTCGGCAGACGGACAGACACGGCGGAGGCACTTTTTTATAATGATATGTACCGACCTTCTAGTGATGATTATTTCTAGTAGAGATTATAACATCTGTTATATTTTTTCAGAGTAATTTTTTCCATCATTGCACTGCTGACGATTCTGAGCACCGTTTACGACCTCACCCACACATTTTGGTTCAAATATGGTAAGTGTAACTGTTGCTATGATTAAAGATGTCACTGCCGGATTGTAGCATCAGACCGTTGGTAGAATGGTTAGGCCGATTCCAAAATTCCAAAACGGCGCAAATCAATAAATTGCCTATGCCGATTGTTCAACAACCAACGTTCAAGAATATGGCCAAAAGTCATTTAGCCATCTCGTCGAATGACATTTATTAATGACTAGCTGCCGCCCGCGGCTTCGCACGCGTTGTTTCTATGGAAACGTTAAAAAGTGATTTCTATCCCATGGGAACTGATTTATGGGATAAAAAGTATGTTTGATTCCAGGATAGGTAGGATAGGTAGATAGGTATACAAAATTTCAGCCCAATCCGTTCAGTAGTTTTGGCGTGAAGAGGTAACAAACGTCCATCCAAACTTTCGCATTTATAATATTAGTATGAAGTGTGATGTTTTAAATGTTCCCGGGGTTCGGCGAAAATGGCGAGTTATTAAGTCCTCAGGGCGTCGAGTCCCACATAATTCTGATCCCCCCAGACCAGTTTATTCGTGAATTTCCTCGCCGAATAAAAAAAAAAGCTATCCCCAAGAAATCAGCATTGGTTTTGTAATCGGCCCAGTCATTCTACAAACGGGCTGATTCTAACGATCCGGCGGCGACATATACATTATGAATACCACATATGGATGATCTTCCCGGTTTTTTAGCTTTTCGTTAAACTTTACTTTGGTCTTTTTCAGATCCTAAAAAAGTGAATCCTCTCCTTACATCGTTCTCCGTTTACACAAATGGGCGACGTTTGAACTCGTTTTCGTCTGCCCCGGGCATGTTGCGGTGCATAGATGGTATCAGAGCTCTGAGCATGGCGTGGGTTGTGGTCGCCCATTCTTTTTCAACTGAGACTTCCATAGCCAACATTTTAGAAGCTTTTAACGTAAGTAAAAGAAAGGGCATTGGGTAAGTTTGTATGGAGTCATGGCGTTATTTTTTTTTAATGCGACCACTGATGCAATGTATGTTAAATTTAAGTACTACACCTGTATCTTAATTATAAAAACCAAAATACGTCGTAACTTATATCGGAGCCAAAATATTCGACTTTGAAGCTAAGAATAATATCGTATAAGGAAGTGATAAAATGCATTTTAATTACAAAAATACTATTATTTTACCTATGGAATGAGTAAGTTAGGAATAAAAAACATGGATCCCATACATATTACTTTCTTTCTGATACTACTCGCAGCACTCAGATAACTTATAATTAATCTAATCTTCTTTCCTTCAATCATTCCTCCAATTCGTCATAAGCTTCGATTTCCAGTTCTCAAAAATTAATAGACTCAAAAACTAATAGACCGATTTTAATAATTCTTTCACCATTAGAACGCTACATTATCACTGAGTAACATAGGCTATGTTGTTATTCGGATTCACGCGGGTGCTACCGCGCGCGAGGCTCAGTAAGGCCGATATTTTGTAAGAAATCCCTATTTTGACCAATTATTGATACAATGAAAAGAAACAACTTACCACTCGTATACCCATAACTTCAACAAAGTATGCCATAACATATGATTTTGCACAAACTCTTGCGTCACAATGATCTCCGACGATTGCCACCAATACGCCTTACACTTCCTCGGCAACCAATGCATGGTGGAATATCCGGTTCATTCATTATTTCCAAAGTCCATTAACACAGCCAGGTCACGTTTAGCTATATCACAAAGTCCAGTAGTACAATCCAAGTCGAATTATAGATAATCATAATCAGGGTACGCACGCAAACATCACGAAAGACATATGGTGAGTAATGAAAGGGAATAAGAATAAGAAACATTTATTGTATGAACTGTGTACATAGTTGGTCTTAAGAACTAGTAATTGTCCAACAGTTTGTCCTTTCGGACATACAATAATATAATTATTTTTAACTTATAATTATTTTTAATTATAATTTATAATTATTTTTAACATTATTTAACTTAAAATTATGAGAATTGCACATTTTCTTTATACTTAAATAAGGTTAACAATAGGAGCTAAATAACAATGATTAGGTACTATCTAAATTTTGGGGGGGTACTGTCAAAATATTCTTTGATATTATAATGAGTTTTAGATATCAGATATTTTCTTAATTTTAATTTGAATTTATTATCTTCTATTTCTTTTATTTCTAATGGTAAATTAATGGAAATATATGGACTTTTCTGGAACATTGCATTGTTTACTTGAGGCATACAAATATTATATTTGTAGTTTTTGCGTAGGTTATTATGTCGACTAGATTGGTTAGCAAAGAAGATTTTTTTGTTGTTTTTTATAAATAAGCATATTTCTAAAATGTATATTCCAGTTAAGGTTAAAATATTATTGTCTTTAAATATGTTGCGAAGAGATTCTGTACTTTGTAAGTTAAAAATAGCTCGTAGGCACTTCTTTTGCATGATGAAGGTAGATTCTATGTCCACAGAGTTTCCCCAAAAAATTATTCCGTAGCAGAGATGAGGAAATACATGCCCATAATATGCATTTATTGCAATTTGTTTTGAGCAGTTGTTTGTTAGTGTTGATAGAGCATAACAATATTTTGATATTTTAGAGTTAACTTTTTGAATGTGAAATTTCCAAGTTAATAAGTTGTCTATGTTTACACCAAGAAATCTGGTTTCATTTATCTCTTTTATATTTATACTATTATATGAAATGTTTAAGGTTATGTCTGGTGTTTTATAATTTTTAAAACGTAGGTAGTTTGTTTTTTCCAAATTCACTTTAAGATTGACGATTCAATTTCATTCTACTACTTCTATGAAATGCATTATTGTTTACTAAAAACTGTAGGGAAGTCTTGTTAATTGTTTATAAAGACGATATTTTTCAGATTTTTTGTAATTCGATATCTCGCTTCCGATATATTTTAGGTAGGTAGTGGAAGTAATGAAAGTTGCTGTTTTTTCAGAGTAGGTACTAATTAATGGCAATAGTTTTTTAACTGGTCGCGGATCATCAAAAACAACGCCACTTTTATCCATAGCCCTTTATTTTGTGGTTTAAGATTATTTATTTCTCCTAATAATTTTATTTGTCTATACCTCAATATTTTTCACCACTCTCGCTTGAAAACGGTGACTCTGCTGCTTAAAAACATGTGGAATATAGAATAGTAGGTATTCAACTTGTTGAAAAAAGTAATTCGAATTCGGAACAATGCAACCTTCATAGACAAAAATATTTCGTCTGGTTATCGTTTGAAGGAGAATTTTGGCATTTTTACCTTCCAAGGTTGTTGACCAAAATGAGTTGCTGACATTCGACCTCTTTTATAAATTACAAAATATTTTCTCGCTAGCCGTGGTGAAAAGTTGTGTGTTTAACTCGAGGGCAAATATTTATTCGTTTCATGCCTCGCCTAACAAAAAATCGTTTTGCCCACTTGTTGAACAAGTAACTAATAATGTTATAGGTATTTAATAACTTATAGCGACGAAAATGTCTACCTATATTGTGATTTGTGATCTTGTATCTTGTAATTTTCAAGAAAGAAAGAAATCATTTACATATTATTTTCCTGAAGCTACAAAAGTTAAGATACTTCCCCTTACTACCCCGTTTTAATTATCTACCCTATAAAGGTATTAAGCTTCTAATAACAATTGAACTCTATTTCAGTACTAAATACAGTCAGACTAATTCTTAAATCCTTGTCCTTATCTTGAATTGAATGACTACCTTTCATAGCGCTCATTTATTTATTTTTGATTTGTTATTCAGGTTGGATAACTTTCAGCTATGTCCGTTTTGATTCTTATTGACGACTGATTTCCGCTCGTAGCTACGCACGCGTTGTTTCTATGGAAACGTTGAAAGGCTATTTACCTATATCCCATTGGAACTAATTTATGGGAAAAACTTGTTGTCCATGTTTGATTCGCCTAGCAAAGCTCAGTTACACCTATGCAAAATTTCAGTTCAATATGTACAGTGGTTTTGGCGTTTAGAAGTCACAAAGATCTATAATATTTGCGCATTTATAATATTAGTGTGATAACTGGTATCAAAACAATTCACTCAAATCAAATGCCAGTGATTCATTCGTATCTATAAAACTAAAATAAATAGTCATGTTAAATGACACGTTTTTATGACTAACTAGACGATCGCCTCGCGGTTTCACCCGCGTACTTCCCGTTCCCGTAGGAATTCCGGGATAAAATATAGCCTATGCCCTGAAAAGTAAGCTTCCTAACGATGAAAGAATTTTTCAAATCGGTCCAGTAGTTTCGGAGCCTATTCCATACAAACAAACAATCAAATCTTTCCTCTATAAAATATTAGTATAGATAGAAAAGAATAGTCCATTTATCGTTATTTAATAGTCCATATATCCCTTCGGAAAATTTGCTCACCCTGATTTCAAGGATTTTAAGTTAGAATTATTAATACATTGTTAGGTAATACAGGACTAAAACATGTATGCTAAAACATGTGCATTTTTTTATGTATTGGGTTACTTCATAACGATTCCAACGATATAAGTCATACAAAAAGTTCGATACAAAAGTTTAGAGATATCGGCATTTTAATCACACGCGCCGTTATCGCGCGGCGCCACCCACAAGTGCCTCCACACAAGCGTTATTTCCTGCAAAATGGCCGCCACTAATTTAAGGCTTTTACATTTTCAGTGGATGCAATCGACAGGCAGTGTATGGATTTCTGCAGGGGTTTACGCAGTAGACACATTCTTTTGTTTAGCTGGTGTCGTCTTGGTTTACACTACAGCTGGTAAAATGACCGGAGGTGAGATTATTGACGCAGTTCATATTAAATTATCAGTAGGATAAATTAATGAAGGAAGTTCTCTTAATAAGGAAGTAAAAGTATGTTTATAATATGGTTTGGCTTCGATCTCCTGAACTATTAAGTAGGTATACCTAATCTATACCTAATTTATTTCACGACGGAATAATATGAGGTCGCTAAGAAAGTGAACCCTGTATGCTTATAGGCCAAGTTATATCAAAGTCATAACGTGGGAGACGCTAGCGTCGTAAGGGAGGGTTTGTCTTAGGCCCGTGAGCTTCACGGATTACCGAAATGTTCCGAGAAAAATAGACTTTTAAAAAATTATATCAATAAGAGCAACTAAAAAAACAAAAAAAAAATATACCTAGACCTCCTAAATGGGCATCGTCAAAAACTAAAGTTAAACAGAATAATAATAAGGTTTTTGTTATTATAGTGCGTAAGCCTTGCACTCTGGCTAATTTCTAATTTCTAAAAAAATCAAATTATATATCTACGGGAATGTACTAACTGTCAGTACTGAGGGAAGGATGCGGGTTCAAGTCCCGTCGAAGTCGAAAATTTTTGCGATATAATTTGATTTATTAGAAATTAGAATAAGCTTACACTTACCTAGATAAGAAAGGAGATTATGCAACATTAACAGTACTTTAGTTAGCCTTACTACTGTTACGAGTTCTCATTTACTAATCGGTTTAGTTGGTTATGAAGGAATAGTTACAAAAACATTTTCGAATTTTTTCAGGACAACTTCTAAAAAATCTGCCTGTCTTCTACTTGAACCGTGTGCTCCGCCTTTGGCCCATCTTAGCTTTTGCGATTTTACTCCAAGTATCCTACTTCAACCGTATGTATGACGGACCTGTCTGGACCAATGTTGAGTCGCAAACCAACAGCTGCCGGTCTTACTGGTGGCTGACCCTTTTATTTGTGCAGACCTTTATCAACGCAGGCGAGATGGTAAGTTTGGAAACAATTTGATGATTTATAATCTTTATAGGTAGATTGGCACTCAAAATCAAAATCAAAAACTCTTTAATTCCATAAATACAATAAATGTACTCTTAGGAAAGGTCAAAATATAAAACTAAACACTGACACGGAAATAAAATGATATTTTTGATTTCTGTCGCTTCGAATGTAGACTAAAGTAAAGAAGCGAACTGTCTTATCCAGTCACGAAGGCGAAGGTCATCATCAGTATATTAATAAAATAATTATCTACCTTAAGTAAAATCCAAGTCTATCTACCTAGCTGATAGGTAACAATTTTTGGCCCGACCCGGGATTTGAACCCTGAACACGCTACCGCCTGACCAACGAGGCAACGAAATTATATCAATCTGTAAATTTTTATAGTTGTTAAGTATTTACTTAACGATTTACATAATCAGAGATATCTCCCTACATACTGGGCCGGAACAGATAACTTGTTTCGTACAATAAAATGTCTGTTTCTATTTCAGTGCATGCCTCACTCGTGGTACATGGCTATAGACTTCCACTGCTACGTGGTGTCTCCTCTGGTCTTGTACTGGGTACTCGGCCGCAGTCGCAAGTCCGCCTGGATAGCGTTAACTGCCAGTTTGCTGGCGATACTGGCTGCTGCTACTACCTACAACTTTATCGAGAGCTTTCCCAGTGGAATGTTTGTGACTAATGCGTCAGTATTTTTTTGCTATCTACCAATTTTATAAACGCAACTATGGGCGCGATAAGCACACCATTATTCCAGCCAGTTTTACAAAACCATAATAAACTTATGATTCTGATCATTCCAATACACACGGCTAAATTTACGTCTGAAAATAAAGCTAACCTTGCCATATCGTCCGCCCCACTCGCCTATCTTATAGCAGCTACTTATTTAAAATTGCATTTCAGCGAGGACTCTGAGCATTATATGAGAAATTACTACACAAACACATTGACACGTGCATCGCCGTTCTTCGTGGGAATGATAGCTGGTTACGTTCTACATTTGTATCGCGGAAAGAAACTTGACATTTCCTGGGTGAGTTAAACTAGCTTTAAGACGCTTGTCAAGGCCAATCAGACACAAAATCAGAAATAAACAAGACTGGGTATTTTTTAGGTAATTTTACATCCATATCAAAACATTTGAAAGCTATTTTATGAGCACTTACTATTATCTCATACATTTTATTGAAAAAACTGAAGTTATTGCTTAAATTGTGGGCATAGTACCCAAAGATGTGAACAGGGGTACAACATTTTCTTGTTGTAATTGACAAACGTTCGAAACCCTCCGCGCGAGTTACACTCGCCCTTGACGGATCTTGATATTTAATGTCTTTATTTCGCGCATCGCAGAATACGCATCACAAACGAATAAGATAGTAACGCATCACAAAATAATAGGAGGGTACGCATTCTACCATGAAGGAAGAATCACCCTTCTTATAAACCTCCGACGATCACCAAGAAACGTGCTTTCAGTTCCATTTCCAAAAATTAAATCAAGTATAATGTAGATTGTACTTTGTTGCATAACAACATCAAAAAGTCCAGTCATTATGTAAAAGGACATGTTTTTTTGTACTGGCTGATGCTAACAAACAAAAATTAAAAAAAAAACTTTTTGACCGAACTCTTGCCACGCTATAATGACACACTTTTTGAGCAAGAGAAGTGAAATATTTAATTGCTGTGGTTTTTGTTTAAGTACCACGAGTCTTATCGTTATCACTGTTTTTCCAGATGACAGCAGCATCACTGTGGGCTATCTCTGCTACTGTATCCACCACCGTATTCTTCTATCCTGCTATCATCTCGGATATAGAATGGGACCAGCCTTTCGTCGATGGTTTCATGAACTCCTTCATGAGACCAGCTTGGGGCGCGGCTATTTGCTGGATGATCGTGGCCTGTGAGCATGGATATGGAGGTATGAAGTAGAAATAGAAACAGCAGTGAGTGGCCAACTTTTAGTCAGTCAGACCGGGGCACATAAACGCGCAAAGGACATTTCCCGTCAAAATCGATGAAATAGAATCTTCGATCAGGTATCTACCGCCTAGCGCCTCCTCCGTAGATACCTAGAACCATACCAAAATGACACTCGAAATTGTCTACGACTTGTTTTGACGCAGACAGTTTGCGCAGAGTCGAGACAAATTCTGTGAACACGGAACAAGCAATAAGTTGAGTCGAATTTATATTATTTTATATTATAATGAAGCATTTATCCGCGGTAAAAAGTAGCTTAAGTGAAGAAGAGATAATAATACAATTAAATAAAATTGAAGTGTCTGTCATTTAAGGTTGACATACTCGATAGGAATCCACTTTCCCGCCTCGGTATACAATGTACTTATTGTTCCAGGTCCTGTGAACTGGTTCCTGTCTCTAGACATATGGCGGCTGCCGGCTCGGCTCGCGTACGGGGTCTACATTATGCACTACCCAATGATGTTTGTCATAAATGCAGCGCTGACCCTTGCACCGATAACATTCAACGTGCCTGCATTCGTACGTATTAATTTAAAATATTATTCGTTTGTCTTGAGCCGCCCCATAGCGGCCGCGGCGTAAGAATCGACCCTTCCAACTCAACCCACGGATATCGTATGAGCCGACTAAGGGATCGTACCAGAGGAAGGGTAGCCGCTTCTTTAGAATAGAAAAAAAATCCCTTATTTTACTAAAAATATACAAAATTATATTTGACTTATACCTCCTTAACCTCAACATCCTGTATTGATCTACTGGACGCAGGCATCCCCCTGATAAGCGCCTTGTTGGCTTTTATCACATGGGGGGTAATGCGCATAATCCACAAGCTGGGCATGCAGGTTGGGGAGCGCAGTTCGGTGGTAGAATTGTTCTGCTGGGGGCGCTGCTGCCCGCCCCCGGTGGATATCCCTTAGTCGTCTCTTACGACACCCGCGCTACTTAAGTAGCGCGGGTGTCGTAAGAGACGATAAAACAAATAAACAAAGACAAAAGGAGTAAATTCAGCATTTTGCTGTAATGCATATGCAAGCAGCGCTGTCAATTTACTCAATTTACTCCTCTCGGTTAGCTGGTCACCGAGAGGAGTAAATTGATAAACTGCGCTGCATAAAGTGAGAGAATGCTTAAAAAATAGAACAATCTAGAGTACCTAACAGTGAGTAGATATTTGTACATCCTTCTATGTGTTACTAGCTGCGCCCCGCGGCTTCGCACGCTTTGTTTCTATGGAAACATTTAAAGGTGATTTCTATCCCACGGGAACTGATTTATGGGTGGGGAAAAAGTAGCCTATGTTTGATTCTAGGCTTAGAGGTACATTGACGCAAATTTTCAGCCCGATCCGTTGAGTAGTTTTTGCGTAAAGAGGTAACAAACATCCATCCATCCATCCAAACTTTCGCATTTATAATATTAGTGTGATGTGATTCAACACCCGCTGCGATCACCAAACCGCCTGCCAAGTTCGATGATTATGGCAAAACCATAGAGACATAGAACCATAGAGACAGCAGTTGATGTTTTTGTGCTGGTTTTTGTTCTTACTATATCTTGCATATTAATTGGTTTCAGGCGTTCAAATGCTTGGCTCACTTGTCGCTCTCACTCGTGGCAGGGTACCTAGCTACTTTGATCATCGACGCGCCATGCTCCACATTGAGTAAACAGTTGTTGGGAGGCAGTAAGTAATCTTAAAACTTTTGAGAGGTATCATGGTTAACACTAGAGTCATTAATAATTAATAACGGAATCATGGCGCTTGCAACTGTGCCGATTTGATGGAAAACTAAATAACACAAATCATGGCAAATATCTCCTTAGCCAATGACTTTAGTACTTGACTTAAGTAATCTTGTTCTTCAAACTTAACCTTTTTTTACTAACTTAACAAATTCAACGTTTTGAAGCAGAACCATTTGTTAAGTTAGTGTTAAAAAAAAAGTGGGTGATACCGAGATACGGATAAACTGATACTTCGTGCACTGAAGGATATAATTTGTAACCAATAGGTTATATCTGGCAGAGAACCAAAGTTATCGACATAGAGCTAAGAAATAGTAAGCTAAAGTGGCAGTGGGCCGGCCATGCCATATCTCGCGAAGGACTGACAACCGCTGGTGTCGATAAGCGGGCTCTCTAATGGAGACCGCGACTCGGCAAACGTAGTGTCGGTCAAGTAGTATGACGACCTGTGAAAGACTCCAGGTGGATGCTGTATGTGACAATCTGAAGACAGGGCGCTGTGGCGCTCATTAAGAGGCCATGCCCAGCAGTATACTTGTATATGTAGGCTGATGATAGCATAGTGGATCGGAACGTTGATTGATCTATCTGATCTTGAGATAAAATATTAGTTAACTTTACATATCTTTCTGAACTTAATTATTATGTAACTTAAGTGACTATACCCGGATTTAGAATCCTAGATATTTATAAGACTCTTTGTTTACCAAAATTATCTATGATACTAAATCCGAGTATAGTGTAATTAGAATTTCTGTACTAGTTCAATAAATAAATTAATAAATCTTTGAAATTGACATCTTTATTTGTAGGCAATGTTTGTTGGGGTCGAACACAGACCGATTCGCTATTGACAGATAGATGGTGCTGACACATATAAAAATTTGATTTTATTTTTTTGCAGATAAGAAAAAACCTGACCACGCAATGGCGAAAAAAAATGAACTAGCTGAAATCGCTGTTAAAGATACTGATTATGTTAGCAAACAAAATGGATTAAGTAGATAAGGTTTAGCTAGAAAATAATTTTATTTAGCCAATTCATGTGTTCATTATAATGTACTATTTTTAATTAATGTTAAATTATAATGTAACGACCTCAGTGGCGCAGCGGGCGAAGGTCCGGCTGCGACGCAGGAGGTTGCGGGTTCGATTCCCGCCTCGGGACAAATGTTTGTACGATCTGCAGTTATTTATTCAGGGGTTCTGGATGTTTTTCTATGTATAATAAAAATATCTATCTATGTAGTTTATTGTATTATGTATATCAGTTATCTAGTACCCATAACACAAGCTTTGCTTACCTTGGGGCTAGATAGTGGTGTGTGAATTGTCCAGCATTATTTATTTATTTATTTTAATGTAATATTTATTAGTGTTGTGCTGTTTAATTGTGTATATAGACTACTAGATAGTATCCGTAATGCAGCCTCCACCGCAGCGTTTATGGGTCGTCTGAAGACATGGATAGTGGAGAGGGTTTTCTACAGCATGGGTGAATTACCTGAACTGTAGAGCACCCCCCCCCCTACTAATAAGCTATTAGGTACCTACATAATATATAGTCAATATATAAAATATAATAGGTAATGTTTCACGAGATGAATCACAATATTAATAGCTCATTATTTGTAATCTATACTATAATCTAGTAATATTATAAAGAGGAAAGATTTGTTTGTTTGTATTGAATAGGCTCCGAAACTACTGGACCGATTTGTAAAATTCTTTTACCATTAGAAGCCCACATTATTCCTGATGAACATAGGCTACTTTTTACCGCGGGAAAATGTTCATTCCTACGGGAAAACGGTTAATAGGACAACGGGTAGTAAGAATGCAGCTAGTCTATACTAATATTATAGAGAGGACGGATTTGTATTTTTGTATGTGTGTAACGAATAAACTCATAAACTACTGAACCGATTTCAAAAATTCTTTCACCATTCGAATGCTACATTATTCCTGAGTAACATAGGCTACTTGAAAAAATTAGGGCATTATTTACTAGGCATTTATTACTTGAAAAAATTTGGGATCCCTACTAAAACTTCAATAATGTAACCCAAGGTGTAAAATTTTTTGCCATAAATTGTCTATCATCGCATGCGCTACGGAATTTATTGATTATAAAACTAGCCGGCAGTCGCATGCCTAGGCAGCGTGGGGAGATTTGACCGTCGCCCAGGTTACGTTTACTCCTGTACCTCGGTCTGTTGAGTGCTCAAAATAAAAGTCAATAGTCTATTAAGACTATTGACTTTTTTTGGAAATTATTCCATAAACACAGTAAATGCAGTGTACCACACCTTTTCCAAGTGCACATTTGTACGGCTTCTTAAACAAAGATTGTGTTTGATAGTTTTAAGATCAACAAGTTATTTACAAAACGTTCTCCAAAAGTAAATTTTGTGGTTGTAATGACTCTATGTTATGTTATGTCTAGTCGCAAACTTTAGGTAAACATAGACCAACTACATATACGAAAAACATTATTTTCTAATGTACCTAAGTAATGTCCGGAATTTTAACACAGAAAAAATATTTTCGGAAGGAAGTCTCCGATTCTTTTCACTGTTCCTCGAAGTTTAGGTAAATAAGCACTACCTATTCCTATCACTGCTTATTAGGTAAGTATGTTAGTACTTGGTATATTAGACTGATTTAACTGTTAAACTTTGATTGTTAGGTTTCAATAATCGTAAAATCTATGGCGCTCATTAGGGGAGGCCTATGTCCAGCAGTGGACTAATATAGGCTGATGATGATGATGATGAAACGTAAAATCTGTGATTACATAAGTACATATCTGTATTTTATTTTATAATAATTACTTTATGTTTTCTTTTATAAAGCTCTGTGATTTTATTGAAGAAACGTAAAAAGGCAAAAATCGGATTTTATTAAAAAGGTTAATGAATCGTTCCTTATGCAATTTAATATGATTATAAAAATAATCAATAAGCGAGTTCCTATAAATAAATAAAAACATGATTCATAAAGGTATTAGTATTTTATTTGCACGCAATGGGGATTAATGAACTTTTTAGTTCATTATTCCCCATTACGTATTTTATTTTCACGCAATGGGGATTAATGAACTTTTTAGTTCACTAATCCCCATTACGAGTTCGCATCGGCGTCAACGGGGAATAATGAACAAAAAGTTCACTTATCCCCGTTGACGGGGATTGTCAACGGGGAATTGTGGAATAAGCCGATAATTACCTACTTATAATATAGGTACCACTTATGACAAGTTTAGCACCATTATAGGTAGGCTGGTAGGTACTTATTTTGATAAGCACTTTTGCTCCGTGATAAGATGCTTTCACACCTGGCATGGCGATTTGCAAACGCCGCCACGCCGAAAAACATCGTGGGCGCCTAGGTATAGGTACCTAAATATCCCGTTTTAAATGACTTAAGTAATAAGTACCTTAATTAATTGTTGAAAAAAGTTAGTGGTCGCGAGGTCTACTGTTCGTAGAACTACTGTACTAGTATAGTATTAGTAGGTTTATTGTTTTTATGACAGTAATCGGTCTTATTTAATGTGATATTCGTTCCGACTATCGTAGACGTGGGCTTTATCAACTACTGTTTATCTGCAACTGTTGCATAACCTAACGTAAAACTATGTCTGCCCACGTTTTTAGGGATTCGTTTTCGAGACCGGTTTCGAAGCCTTTAGGTCTCCCTCTGTCTGTCCTTTTCTTCCTCTGTAATATCTCAGCAGCTACCGCAGCCATTAACTTGAAATTTAAAATAATACCTAATACATTTCGTATGGCTGCCCAGATTAAATAAACTAATAATGAGAGAAATTATCATGAAAATTTTCAGTATAAATTGAAGTCGAAATTTTTAAAGACCTATAACGTGCAACGTGGTGCCGGCTTAGGGGAGGCCTGTGTCCTGCAGTAGACCAATATAGGCTGTTGAGGTTGAGGTTGAGGTTTGTCAAAACCCTCGGCGCGCGAGTTACACTCGCACTACCGATCGACGCATGAGGTTGCGGGTTCGACTCTCGCCCTGGGACAAATGTTTGTACGATCTACAAATATTTGTTTCGGTTTTCTGGGCATATTCTATGTATAATCAAAACATCTCTCCATGTAATGTATCTATTAAGTATGTATGTCAGTGATCCAGTACCCATAACACAAGCTCTGCTTAGCTTGGGGATTGACGGATCTTGTTTTATCTTTTTCTTACCGATTCTTGGCAATCTGTTTATGTAATGTAAACAATACTTACCTAATCCAGTCTAATATCTGAACTAATCTGGTTTTTAGATCGTCAAGAGAATTGACTCAAGTGTCAGTGAGTCAGGTCTAAACTTTTGACTGCGATTCTTTCCGCTGGGTTAAGGTAAAATGGTAAGGTAAAAATAAATATTTTTTGGTCTTTATGTCCCTGTGGAATGCCCTCGATATTATTACCTTTAGTCATCTCTCTGCTAGGCAAAAACCTGCCTTAAAGACATCGCCTCATGAGCCACCTCCACCAAAATAGCTAGGAGTTTTCCTAATAGTTGCGTCCCGATATCTCCGTCTAGGTTTACCGCGTCGCCTTTTGGCAAATCTTCACATGGTGGCTACCTTTGCCCAGAGCTTTCCTGGCTAGGTCCAGATGTGACCAGTCAATCTCACTTAAGATTTGCGGCTTTCCCAGCTAAATCAGGTTTGCGTCAGTGAATGTAGCGAACTTTCTCAAGAAGACACCTTGAATACCTGACTCCAGCGCTTGCTGGTAGACCTTGATAATGGTTTTTTGAATTTGCGTCGATGATAAAGTCTGCGCTATATAGTTTAAGATGGGGAGAATGTAAGTACCCAATTTTTGATTCTTAGTTTTCCAGTGGAAAAAAAGTGAAAAAAAAATAGCTACTCTACATATTTTCCGTCTCCTAATTGGCTTATAGTCGAATTAAACTAATATTTGGCCTTAGGCCTGCGTTGAGTAATAGAGTATTTTGCTCTATTTGAGAAAAAATCTAAAAATATATTATTGAGATAGCGGCCTAACCTGGCGACCTCATATTGAGCATGTAAGAACTAAATTAGTCTCACTAACAGGTGCACTGCGGAGATCAGTGGGATGCATTCCACGAAAAGTTCTGATGACTATCTACAATTCCCTAGCTAAATCTAATTTACAATATCTACTAGAGGTATGGGGGACGGCAGCGTCGACGAATCTAAAAACATTACAAATATCACAAAACAAATTAAATAAAGTTCTTTACATATATGACTACCTGACTAGCACATGTACTATTTACAAACAAACCAACATTTTTAATATCAAACAACTATATACTTACCTAACCTGCATCCTTGTTAAGAAAATATTAACTAAAAAAATACACACACAAATAACACTTACAAAAAAAACCTACACTTACAATTTGAGAAATAAAAATAAGTTAGCACTAAGAAATCCACGAACCAATTATGGAAAAAGAAACATTCTATATGAAGGCGCACAGTTATACAACAACTTACCTGACACCATAAAGAACTGTTTATCAATGCACTTATTTAAAAAAAGACTAAAACAATATATTTAAGATTATATCTTTTAAGTTAGGGTAACGGTACCAACCATTAAGGTGAAACCTGCTACGAAAGTAATTAGTAAACTTCTATAATGTAATAGTGATAAATTAAGATAGTAAGTAAGGTTATATTGTATGTACTCATTTAAGTGAACATTGTTCTTTTGAGTAAAATAAATTCGTTAAACTGAGATAGCTTAGGCAAAAAGCAGTCGGAAAACATTAGTTTTTTTAGTTCATAAAATATCAAACTATATTTTAAAATTCAATTCAAAGGTTTCAGCTTTTATAATCTGTTTCATAGCACCATTAAATAGTAGTCGTCCATGTTATTACGTCATACGGCTATGTAAACTTAGAAGTGTCAACTGTCAACTTACCTATCTATAAAACTCAAAATATCACTGCATTTGCTTACTCAGCCAACTGACGTCATGACCACAGAGCAAAAAAAGTGCGTGCGGGCCATCTGTGGCGCTTGGAATACCGATAGCTGTAAACCCTTATTTAAGAAATTTAGTATTCTTCCTTTACCATGCATGTATATAAGGGACATTTGCTTGTTTGTGAAACAAAATCCTCATCTCTTTAAAACTCACACGGATGTGTTGGAGAGACACACAAGGCATAAAGACAAGCTTTACGCACCAAACTGCAGATTAGAGCTTATAAAAAAGAACGCATATCATCAGGCAGTAAATATATACAATAAATTACCCAGTGACTTAAAAGCTTTATCATTTAATTTATTTAAAATAAAATAAAAAATATGGCTGATGGATAAATGTTTTTATGACATTAAGGAATATTTTTATTTTAAAAATTGACTTTTCATGACTTTATATTAATTTCTTATTTTTTTATTATCATTTTATATTATTTTAAATTTTATTAATTATTAGTTATTTTAATATTATATAAAGCCTTAGTTACTAATTAATTTTGCACGCCTAGACGAGGCAGAATGTATTGGGAGTGCTATTTTTATTATTAAGACCTATTTATTGTACCTACATTCCTGCAAATAAATGATTTATGATTTATGAATATGGCGTCCACTGCGTCCAGCGTAAATTACGCGTGAAATTGAAAATGTAAAATTTAAATGCATTATTATGGCACGTTACGATTTTTACAAATTTTTTATTGGTTCATTAGCACTATAGAAACTAATTGAGATACTTTTCAAAAATGGATGTAATACACTATTCTCCCCCGCCTACTCTAACTCTGGTCTTAACGCTGTTGGTCATGTCATGACGTCATGAGCAATGGTCATTGACTGGTTCAGCTTTAGGTCAATAATCGCAAGGGTTGCTTTGTTTAGGTCTTCAAGTAGGTACTCGGAAACTGGAGACTTGGGAAGAAAATAGATTATAAATTGTATGAGTCATCGACTTTGTGGCTGACAAATTTGAAAACGTCATATCAATCTATTATATCAAGAAGGTTTTTAGCTCTGAAGTTGTCGTGATTGGTTTGATTAGATAAGTACGAAATGACTAACAAAAATATACTTAAATTAATCACATTATAATCCAATAAGATGTATGTAGGTATCTTCTGAATTACGGATGACGAATATGTTTATACATTCCTTAGCTCTTTTATAATTTGCAATCCTATTAGTTTGGGTTACATAAGAACGTTGTAATAACAAAATGTCCAATGGGTAAAATGAAAAGTACCTGAATTATGTAATAACTTAATCACTACATAGTATAAAACAAAGTCGCTTCCTCTGTCCCTATGTATGCTTAAATCTTTTAAACTACGCAACGGATTTTGATGCGGTTTTTTTTATAGACAGAGTGATTGAAGAGGAAGGTTTATATGTATAATAATAGTAATAGTAGTATTTTATTGCACCCGTGCGAAGCCGGGGCGGGTCGCTAGTAAGTAACACAAGCGTTCCTCGATCATCACGGATCAAACAAAATGAGGTTTTCAGGGGGTTGGCTTCCAAACTGCATCGAATGGGCCCTTAACCCACGGCATGCATTAATCTCTTAGCCAAAAGGGGTGAGTTTGAACTACGAGGGGAAATTTGTTCTATGATTTTTTTTACTACGAGTTTATTTTTTGAAAAAATAGAGCTTTGTTTTTTTCCATATTTGTGTTCTCTTACACGTATTTTAGCATTATTATTATTTTGTATTTTTTTATATTTCATTTTGTATTGTTTTTGTTGTTTGGGTTTTTTATTTGTTTTGTATTGCTTTGTGATAAAAAAATATGAAAAGCGTTATAATTATGATGTCAATAAAAATATATATATTGAAGAGAAGGATTTTAATATTAATCTACGATATATTTTTAAAGTTTTATAACAAAACACAAATTTTTCATAAAAATAAGGAAAACCGTTGAAAATTTTTAAAGTTACATACTTTCGAACTGTCGGTAATAAATACGCTTTTTAGGGTTTTGAAGATCGGTTTCGAAACCCTTATGGCCTCGCTTTGTCTGTCCTTTTCCCCCCCCTTAATAACTGAGCAACTACCGCAGCTATCAACTTGAAATTTAAAATAATAATACATTTCGTGCGCTTCTACAGATTTTAAGAAAAAAAAATGAAAATGAACATTTTCCATACAAATTGAGATGTCGAAATTTTATAAGATAGGTACCTACAGGGTCATGTGGAGTATCAAATGAAAGGTATCAGTTTGTTTATTTCGAAACAGTTTTGAAATTTCTGTTGGTCTCATACTTTTTGAAATATTTAGAAAATAGACGAAAAAATACCAGGGCCTTATCTCCGAAGATTGCAGAGCGATCCATACAAAATGTACGGAGCATTGGATCTATATTTTACAGGAAAAATATAGAGAAGTTAGTAAAACGAACACTTTTTGAAAAATGGTCAAAAAGGGGGGGAATAAATTTCAAAAGGGGGGCTACCACACTGAGTAGGGTATCAAAGGAAAGGTATTGGTTAGTACATTTCAAAACAGTTTTTAAAATTTCTGTTCTTATACTTTTTGAAATATATTGAAAAAAAAATTACCCATTCCCCCCTATCTCCGAAGATTGCAGAGTGATCCATCAAAGGTATCGTTCGAAACCCTCGGCGCACCAGTTACACTCGCACTTGACGGAACTTGTTTACTATGCCACGGTTAAGTGGTTCAGTATTCTAACTCATACAGATTATACATGAACACTAGGACAGAACATAACAAAAATTCATACGGTACTCTAAAACCGATGATTAGATTAGTCTATTAAATTTATCTCATAGATTATTTCGATACATAAAATACTGTTACTTGTTTCCTTATAAATTAGTTTTAATTAAGACAGCAATACTAAACAGGCTATCTATGTAATTACCAACTAATAACCAAAACAAAAAATATGTTAGTGAAAATGGAGTGGCATATAGTTATTATATTAAGTTTGATTGCTCTCGGAAACGCTCATCTTGTAAATCTAAACATAAAACTTCGTCATCCCGCTATAGATTATAATCTGCATAAAGAAGTGTTGGATGCAGAAAAATGTAATGCTCAAATAGATGTTATGAGCTCAAATCCGCTTCTAATGTTGCAGTGTAAGTTACCTACCCTACTGATTTGTTTCTCCTTTGAAGTATTATTATACCTACTTACTAAAATAGGGTTTCTCCTAAGAGTTTCCAAAATAACCTTTAATTAATTTTCAGTTTCCGATGCTGGTATCAGACTTCCAAGGGGAATGACTACAGGCAATTTCCGGGATATGGGCAACTACCACCAATGCTTGGGCATAAATCACGACACTGGAGAGGAATTAATCCAAGGCAAATACTGCCGGATAAACATCCCTTTAAGCCAAAACTTCTTATTACCTTTCCAATCAGACTCAACTCTGTTTGATTTGACTGCATTCGATAAAATTAGTTCTGTCGATAATGAAACTATTGCAAAAGCTGAAGAGTACTATATCCGACGCGCTGGAATTATGACCCTTTTGGGTTTGCATGATGGAAGGATGTCGAAGTGAGTGACTATCAGAGTACCATTATGCTATATTATTAGACTATTTCCATAGCTTTAGCTAACTACCTATATGTTTAGTTTTGTGAACTGTGATTTTTTCGGAACGTGAGTTTTATTGTTAAAGTTGTTACGTAGTTAAGCTCAAGTTCGTATTCTCTTTTCTCTCTATCTATTTTAAATTTTTATTGCATTCGTTTAATTCTAGAACTTCACTCGGGCCAATTCTGCAAATGTTTTCATTTGATTTGGCAATGTGCATTCCAAGGGTTTGTTCCACGGAACAAGCAATAAGTTCTCTCGTTGGCACAGGATTGACATACACGGAAAACTATTGCCGTCTTCCCGATGATAAACCGCGGGCTCCAGCGGATACAGTAGCAACGTGAGTTCTTAGTACTAGGTACCTTCATAGTAAATTCCTATAGGTCCCTAAGTTTCATTTGATAGTGTTGTTTAAATAGAGAGTAATAGGTCTTAACAATAACTGTAATATTATTTTCAGGGTAATTTTTTCCATCATTGCACTTTTGACGATTTTGAGCACCGGTTACGACCTCACCAACACATTTTGGTTCAAAAATGGTAAGTGGAACTGTAGTTTGACGAATTAATTACCGATATAAGTGGGTTAACACCGACGTGAACGTTGGTGTTCCACACAAATAAGGTTCGTAGTTAACCCGCTTAGGCACAATGAAGTGGAACTGTAACTCCATCAAAAAAAGGAAAAGGTTCAATTTCTAAGCGGGCACCATTGTGAGGTGCACCGCCACAACTCTTTCCGAGGGCGTCGTAAGAGGCGAAGTAGAGCGAGATATCCACCGGGGGGCGGGTAGCAGCCCCCCTGCAGAACTATTTTACCACCGAACTGGGATCATCAACCCGCATGCCCAGCGTGGGGATTACGGATCACTACCCCCCGTGCGATGAAAGTCAATAAGGCGCTTATCAGGGGAGGCATGCGTCCAGCAGTGGACCAATATAAGCCTATATTGGTCCACTGCTATACACAGGCCTCCCCTGATAAGTTGAGGTGTTGGTTGAGGTGAAGTGAGGAGGTAACTCTATATTGATACATACACGTGTACGAATCGATCGTGTTTATCATGGTTGTCTGATAGAGATCGCTCTTGAGCGATAAGAAACGCTAATTGTCGCTAAGCTTTTAAGTTGTCTTGTTATTTTTGTAAATAGTTTCTGTTAGATGCAATAAAGTAGCGTACAATAAAGTATTTTCTATTCTGTTCTATACTACTGATGGTTACTCCTATTCCTTGGCCTCATTTTTGATGTCTTTTCCAGATCCTAAGAAAGTGAATCCTCTCCTTACATCGTTCTCCGTTTACACAAATGGGCGACGTTTGAACTCATTTTCGTCTGCCCCGGGCATGTTGCGTTGCATAGATGGTATCAGATGTCTGAGCATGGCGTGGATCGTAGTGGGCCATTCATTTTCAACTGAGAATGACATTGCCAACATGTTAGACATTTTTAATGTGAGTTTAATTTTGAAAGTTTTAATACGATAAGTAACCTATTTAGTAACCAACTTAAAAACTCTCCTTACATCGTTCTCCGTTTACACAAATGGGCGACGTTTGAACTCGTTTTCGTCTGCCCCGGGGATGTTGCGTTGCATAGATGCTATCAGATGTCTGAGCATGGCGTGGATCGTAGTGGGCCATTCATTTTCAACTGAGAATGACATTGCCAACATGTTAGACATTTTTAATGTGAGTTTAATTTTGAAAGTTTTAATTAGATAAGTAACCTATTTAGTAACCAACTTAAAAACTCTCCTTACATCGTTCTCCGTTTACACAAATGGGCGACGTTTGAACTCGTTTTCGTCTGCCCCGGGCATGTTGCGTTGCATAGATGGTATCAGATGTCTGAGCATGGCGTGGATCGTAGTGGGCCATTCATTTTCAACTGAGGATGACATTGCCAACATGTTAGACATTTTTATGTGAGTTTATTTTTGAAAGATTTAATTTGATTACCTATTTATTAACCAACTTAAAAAAGAAGGAGGTTCTCAATTCGGCTGTATGTTTATTTTGTATGTGTTGTCTACCTATCCTTTTGCAAGGTCTTATTGGTCGTTTTCAAAATTACCTACCATTTAAATTAACGGAATCTTGCTTAAGTCATTTTTACCTTATTATTCAGCATTAAAAATATTATTTTGTAAGATAAAAGACAATTAGGCCTCACTAGTTTCTACCGTCGCTTCGCACACGTTGAACAAGACTAACTACCAGTTAGCATGTAAATCTAGTCTAGGCCTAAAACTACATTCAGTAGCTTTGGCGTGAAGAGGTAGCAAACATCTTCGTTATGTTTAGTTAGGGGTGTCCATTTAAAAAAACATCGATGTTTTTTTCGATTCGATTTATCAGAACTGTACCTACATCGATGTCTTTCGATGTATCGGGTGAAAACATTAATATTTTGTACGCATCGAGTACCTACTTTTTCAGGGTTTCGTACCCAAAGAGTAAAAACAGAACCCTATTACTAAGATTTCGCTGTCCGTCTGTCACCAGGCTGTATCTCATGAACCGTGATATTTAGACAGTTGAAATTTTTACAGGTTATGTATTTCTGTTGCCGCTATAACAACAAATACTAAGAAATAGAATTCACGTGTGTCTAGTTAGGAGTAGTTTTGGTTTAGAAACATTTTTATTGTATCAAATTAGTTTAGTTTTATTGACATCTGAATGGACACCAATAAGTAACCATTTCAGAGTTACATAATGTGGCCAACATAGAAGCTCGCCGGCCGACACGACATAAACAGTTTTTTTTGTCACTGACTCGTGCGCAGTGCTGCCAACATAATTTTTTAGTACACGTTGGCCGCAACGACATTATATTGTCAGTCCACTATTGAATACTAAACTTTTCTTTTTTAAATAAAGAAATAGGATTTTTTTTTAGGTAGATACTATTTTAGTACTTTCAAACTTGAGTTTTTATGAAATTAATTGGTTATAATCGATTCGATGTTTTTTAATAAAAACTGAAAAAACATCGATACATCGAGTATTTCAAAACATTGGATCGATTCGATGAATCGCATTGCAAATATCGATGTTTTCGATGCATCTATGTATATCGAATATCCCTATGTTTAGTCATAGTAGAGATAAACCATTCTAAAAATGCACGCCGAGTGTATAACGTTTTGTGGACGCTATACACTCGGCGTGTACACTCAACTTATTTATCGATTTTATAATTTCAGTGGGTGCAATCATCAAGCAGTTTATGGGTTTCTTCAGCGGTGTACGCAGTGGACACGTTCTTCTGCTTGTCTGGTGTCGTATTAGTTTACACTACCGCCGACAAATTGACCGGAGGTGAGATTCTTTATTCACTATCTCCTTGAAATCAACCTTTTATTTTAAGAAAAGGAAGTCTAATGTATAGGTACTGGAATGTACCTACAGTTTTCATGTTGTACAGTCGGCTTCAAAAATATGTACCTATACGCTCCCAAGTTTTCAATTTAACTAAATAAAAGTGTAATTTATGTACCGCATTCTGACGAAGTACGATGACTACTTAGTACGAAAAACGTGTGCATGTCCTTTTATTTAAAAAGTTCCGAGTAAAATAAAAGTTAAACCTTGCAAGTGTACCTATACATGTCTGTGCAGCTGACTGTACCTACTCGTAATAAGATAAGTAAACAAAATTAACCAAAATGAAAATCTTTTTCAGGCCAACTTCTTAAAAATCTGCCGATCTTCTATTTGAACCGTGTGCTCCGTCTGTGGCCCATATTAGCCTTTGCGATTTTACTCCAAGTATCCTACCTGAATCGGGTCTATGACGGTCCAGTTTGGAATACGGTTGAGTCGCAAACCAATAACTGCCGGTCTTACTGGTGGCTGACCCTTTTGTTTGTGAATAACTATATTAACGGAAATGATATGGTAAGTGTTATAATATCAATGAACCTACTATTAATGTTGATTAAGCACAAATATGTTATCTTAACCAACGTTAAAATCTCTTTGAGCATAAAGCGTCCGCAATGACCTGACTTTTTGAACAAGCGCGGCGTCGTCGCGGGGTGAAACCGACAAATAAAAATAAATTATTTAATGGCTAATAAGTCTAGCACAGGACCGTAGGAAGAAGCACAGAAGCTGGAGGCCCAGCAGTGGGCAAAGTCAGGATGATGAAATTTTTAGCAAAGGTATTTCGTGCTTTTGTAAGCAATGACTGTGTCAATGCCGAAATTTTGCTAATATGACTTGTAATATTTTATCGGAAAAAATCCGAATGGAGAGGTGGCCTGGCCTGTACCCAACAGTGGGTGCCCACAGATATCAATATCGTGCTTTATTTCCTTTAGACTCTTGGACATGGACATGCCAGAAAATTAGAATTACATAAGTAAAACTAGGCAATCAAGTGATCACTTGGATTTTTTGTTCACTTTAATCTTGTTAAGCAAAGTAAAGAAGCGCACAAGAAACCTTTACCTGGGGCTGTTAAAAACGAAATCGAAGTTTATATGATCATAGGCAAGCGACATAAGAGTTGGTTTTGCACGACATCGAAAACGAAACTACGATTTTCATTTTCTGAATAGACCCCCTGATTAGGGGTTATTCCAGTTTTCCCCCTTGAAATCCCCCTTGGGGGGGAAAACTGGAAGTCAAAAAAATTAATTCCAGTTTTCACCCTTGAAGATTAGCCACCCGGGAAAAATTACCTACACAGTTAGTACCTACACAAGTTAATTTTCTGGTTTGAACAAAATTCTACATTACATACTCTAACAAAATACTAATTTTACACTTCTATTCCAGTGCATTGCTCACTCGTGGTACTTAACTATCGACTTCCACTGCTACGTGGTGTCTCCTCTGGTCTTGTACTGGGTACTCGGCCGCAGTCGCAAGTCCGCCTGGATTGCGTTGACTGCCAGTTGTCTAGCGATACTAGTTGCATCTACCACGTACATTCTAATCAAGAACTTTAATTCAGCAGCGTCACTTGTTGGAGGGTACGTAGATTTATACCTACGGGGTGCCACGTTATGTGTTGTGAGCCGAAAGGGGGTGATTTTGGAACCGAAGAAGATAAAAAAACAAAAAAAACTTGAGAGGTGTCAAGGGACACCCGGATGGAACGAAGTTCCTTTCGATTAATTAGTGAAAGAATTGTAATCGTCGCGACACCACACTGTTTAGTGCGAAACAGAAAGATGAAACGAAAATAACTGGCTTGCTTTCTATAAGAGAGAGAGAGAGAGAGAGACAGATAAACACGCGCACGCCGCACGGCTTCCAACTACCTATAGCAAAAAGTGTCGAAAGCAAAAAGTGTAGTTACAACTTTTGGTCTTAATTTTTTCCATCTAGCCCCCCGCCCCCCCCCTTTCGCAACGCGCGATAGGGAACTTCGTTCCAAAACTTCGTTCCAATAAATTACATATAATACGTCGCACCTTGTCATATCACACTTATTACATCCATACTATATTATAAATGCGAAGTTTGGATGTTTGTTATCTATTCACGCCACAACTACTTATGAACGGATCGAAAGTTTGAATGGATGGATGTATGTTTGTTACTTCTTCACGCCAAAACTACTGACCTGCGGGCTAAAATTATGCATTGATGTGATGTAGGTCTGGGCAAGGAATAACACATATAGGCATTTTATCCCATTAATTAATCAGTTTCCATGGGATAAAAAAAACCTTGAAACGTTTGCATAGAAACAATAAACTAGTTTATTAATATTTATTAAATTTTGTAAAGAAGGATCCCCATGACTCTGAACTGAAGTCCACTTTCACAAAATACTGACGAAATAAAACTAAGTATTATTTTGGCAATAACTTAAGTCATATATTTCAGCGCGGAGGCTGAGGATTACATGAGAAATTACTACACAAACACATTGACACGTGCATCGCCGTTCTTCGTCGGAATGATAGCTGGTTACGTTCTGCATTTGTATCGTGGAAAGAAACTTGACATTTCCTGGGTGAGAAACTAGCTTTAAGGCGTTTGCATGCCTCAGACTAGAGGTGCTGCCTTTCCTTTATTATAATTACGTTAGTCAAAAGAATTTTTAAAAGTCCATTGTACAGTTTATGATACGAACTGCACGGCGAGCGAAGCGAGCCGTGCTGTGACCATCGTGTGCCCCCCCCCGGAACCCCCTTCCCCATAAAAAAATCTGATATGGGTATCGTTTTCGACTAACATGGGGGCGAGGATTACGAATTTGATGACGGCGGTTCGCTTCGCTCACCGCAATACGACACACGTCACACAGCAAGGCGAGCGAAGCGAGCCTTGCTGCGTGGCATTACGAGCGGGTTTTTTTGGGGAACTGCACGGCGAGCGAAGCGAGCCGTGCTGTGACCCTCGTCCCCCTCGACCCCTTCTCTTTCATCCGCAGTTGCGTGGGCCCGTGCGTGGGTATTAAGACCCACGGCCGCAAAATTCAATATGTACCTAGGTTACAAAACTCTCGCTTACGAAAGGGTCGTTTTCGGACGAATTTTCTCAGTCTTTTTAATACATTTTATTTATTTAAGTATACCAATTTTCAGTGTCAAATAGAATGAAATATAACTATATTTTCTTCATTCCAAAATGAAAAGTCAGCTAAATTTCGTACGAAATTTCAGTTTTCGTTCGATAAGAGCACCGGTCGAACGTAACGAAACGCAAAAAACAATCTCGCCAGCTTTTAGTAACAGAGCTATACTCAGTAATCTTGGTACAATTGAAAGTGATCTCGGTATCATTCTCATCATCATCATCATCATCAGCTTATGTTAGTCCACTGCTGGACATAGGCGCCATAATGAACGCCATAGCGGCGTTGTTTGAATGCATGTTGTTTAATTTGTTTTAATTTAATTTTATATGATTTAATTTAAATTAAATTAAATGTACTAGGTAGGCTAAGAATACTAATATTTAATACAAGAGATCTTTCTACTACTAACAAATTATAGATCATAGTAATCTATTCAAATTCATTTATTTCATAAATGAATTTGAATAGCGCCCTGTCTTCAACTTGCCGCATCCAGCATCTGCCTGCAGTCTTTCGCAGGTCGTCGCCTTGCCGGAGGGCGTCCTACACTACGTTTGCCGAGTCGTGGTCTCCACTCAAGAACATATTTCCCCCAGCGGTTATCAGTTTTCGTATCTCGGTCTAATCGTTATTATTGCTTGTTTTCCAGATCACCGCAGCAATACTATGGGTTATCGCAGCGACAGTAACCACCATTATATTCTGTTATACCATCATAGTAAGGAACGTAAACGAACCTTCTCAGTTTCTCTTCCAAATCAGGGACTGCTTTATGATGCCGGCTTGGGCTGCGGCTATTGGCTGGATGATCGTGGCCTGTGAGAATGGATATGGAGGTATGACTAAGAAATTTAAGTAGGATATTTAACATTCGGTCTATCGGACTAGTAATGGGATATGAACGCTGTGTGAATTGTCCAGCATTATTTATTTATATTATACTAGCTGCGCCCCGCGGCTTCGCCCCCGTGGAAATTTATGTGTTCAACTTTTTTAATTTTTTCTTTCATAAGAACCTTCTCCTGACAATAACAAACACAACAAAGAAAGAATTAGCGAAATTAGCGAATTAGCGGTCCAGCCGTTCACGCGTGATGCCGTGACCAAGGAAAACGGGTTTCATTTTTATATAGGGGAAAGTGGGGGAAATACGAACACCTAAGGGAAAACTTCAATAAATCAGAGGAATTTGATCACAGAGTTTTCTTTATTGGTTACTTATAAAGTTTACTTATCTGTCTAACGAATTCTCTAATCAAAATTAATATTATTATCAAATTGTAAGAATATGAAGAAAAAAAACAAAACCCTTAGTGTTCGGCTTTACCCGCCATTGGTCGGGTAAACACGAACACCCCGTGGGGTAATTACGTACTAACATTAATAACGACAGTTATCACATTTATAACCCAACGATGTTGACTGTCCGTCAGTATAATTCTCGTGAGCCCAATTCTTACTGTTATCACTGTTTTCTTTAGATGGTCAAAAAAAGTTGTTTTGGAACACTATACGTTTCTACTGCTCTGCCGATGCTGAGTTTTTTGATTTTAACATCGTCGATAGCCTTTTTGAGATCTTCAAGATTGTACTTTTGTTTGGTCTTCATTATGTAGTTACGAGGCATCTGAAAAATAATGAAAAAAGGATGAACGGGGAACCAACAAAAGGGAGGGGGGGGGGGGGGTAATGCCGAACGGTCGAGATTGCCCGACATGGAGTGTTCGCATTTACTCCGCAGGATAGAAAACAATAAAACGAATAAAATAAAATTAGGTTATATTTCTTCTGCGATTGCGTTATTGTCATTTAGGTGATTAATAAGTGAGTACTCCACTATGTAAAAGTTAAATTACTATTGTGGATAGAAATAAAATAACACCAACTTGAATTTACCCGAAAAATTACATCAAAAACATGCGAAATATTGAAAAATGCATACCTTGACAAGTTCGTGCGTCCGCGTCTCCCGTGTTGTTGATTGGCACTAGTAGTGACGTGATGTCTGAAATGGTGGCAAGTAAAATATGCCTATCTCTATCTAACACATTAGAACCATTGGATTCGGGATTACCCAGCGTTCGCGTTTCCCCCACTCTCCCCTATATAGATTTGCTAGCTGCATTCGTACTACCCGTTTTCCTATTACCCGTTTTCCCGTAGGAATGAAGCATTTTCCCGTGGTAAAGAGTAGCCTATGTTCATCAGGCATAATGTGGGCTTCTAATGGTTAAAGAATTTTTCAAATCAATCCAGTAGTTTCGGAGCCTATTCAATACAAACAAACAAACAAACAATAAATAAAATCTATCCTCTTTATAATATTTGTATAGATTTATTCTTGGATGATCTTCCCTGGGTCAATGTTAACGCATCTTGAAATAAAACGTCAAGTGCGAGTCAGACTCGCGCACTAAGGGTTCCGTTAAATTGTAAGACCTTGTTTCTTGCCAAATATTATGATTCTAGGTCAACATGAAGTAGGTACCCTGTATATTTTGGTCGAGGGAGAGAATTAAAACTAATTTGTTTTGGTTGATAAACTAAAAATTTACGGCTTTCAGATTTTTATCGTTATTTGTGCTATATGACCTTGCTTCTTGCCAAATTTTATGATTCTACGTCAACGGGAAGTACCCTTTAGGTTTTTAGAGCATTAAAAGTATTTTTTTTAGTGAATAAATTAAAAATTTATGTTTTTTGGATTTTTTCCTTTACTTGTGCTGTAAGACCTTGCTGCATACAAATTTCATGATTTTAGGTCTACGGGAAGTACCTACCCTATAGGTTTTGGGTGCATGTGATTCCCTTGGAAATATCAAAATTTTCAGACATAAACGGTTGTAACTTTTGAGTGCGTTGACTTAGAAGTTTAATTTATATCACGGCTTCAAGAGGTTACAAATGCTTTGACTAATTTACTAGTAATAAATAAACAATGCTGGAAAACCTACACAGCATTAAATAAATAAATAAACTGGACAATTCACACAGCATTATCTAGCCCCAAGGTAAGCAGAGCTTGTGTTATGGGTACTAGATAACTGATATACTTAATACACTACACTAAATAGATATATATTTTTTATTATACATAGAAAACATCCAGAACGCCCTGGACAAATGTCTGCAGTTCGTACAAACATTTGTCCCGAGGCGGGAATCGAACCCGCAACCTCCTGCGTCGCAGGCAGACCTTCGCCCGCTGCGCTACAGGGGTCGTCAAGCTCATTATCTAGCTCCAAAGTAAGCAGGGTTTGTGTTATAGACACCAACTAGATAACTGATATACATCTATCTATCTATAATATAAAAATGAATCGCAAAATGTGTTGGTAAGCGCATAACTCAACAACGCCTGGACCGATTTCGCTAATTCTTTCTTTGTTGTGTTTGTTATTGTCAGGAGAAGTTTCTTATGAAAGAAAAAATTAAGAAAGTTGGAAACATAAATTTACACGGGGGCGAAGCCGCGGGGCGCAGCTAGTACTTAATAGAAATCAAATAATATCGCAAAACATTTCAACTTCGACGGGACTTGAACCCGCATCCTTCCTTCAGTACGGGAATGTGATAACCAACTACATTAATAATATCGTAAAAATGTTCGACTTCGACGGGACTTGACTCGCATCCTTCCCTCAGTACGGGAATGTAGTTGGTTAGCATATTCCCGTACTGAGGGAAGGATGCGGGTTCAAGTCCCGTCGAAGTCGAACATTTTTACGATATTATTAATGTAGCCGGTTGGTAAATTTTTACGATAATCTTTGATTTCTTAGAAATTACCCTGAGTGTGAGGGCTTCCGCACTATAAACAACAAAAACCTCAAACTTAATAGAATATACAAAATATATATATATTTATATAATATATCGTCGCCGTAGAGCGAAAAGTCACTAACTAGGTCATTTGGTGTTTTGAGTTATGAAGGTTTAAAGTTTTGAAAAACAAAATAAAATCATAACTTTCTTTCGGTATGGGATATTTCTAATTTTATGGTCTCATATGTTAGGAAATATAAAAGCTCTTAAGGTCAATTCACTACAGTCAATGAATGACTGATATTTTCAGGGAAAATGGAAAAAACACTGACTTAGTTACTTTTCGCCCTCAAATCTTGTACTAACTTTGTGAGACAATGATTTGTTAAAAGTCACCAACTGACTTTTCAGCCGTGTTTGGATAAGTTTATTTAGTGTTTAAGTAATTTTTCTAACGCTCTTATCTGCTTAATTTTATATAATTTCTATTTCTCGAATCAGGTAATCAATAAGAAAATGATAAATAATCAAATGCAGTTGTCATATTTCCTTGAAAAATACAAAAAAAAGACGCATTCAGAACAAGTTATAAGTAAATTAATGATTAAAAGATAATTAATAAAAAGATTTTAAATATTGAAATCCTATTAAAATGATTAATGATAGCATTCTGGTCCAGTGAGCCTTAACATTGCGAATGTCGTAATTCTTGATCATGATTATCGCTTTTCCATGGCATAATCGCTTCTTAAACATAGACCTATGACTGAGTAAGCTTTCACAATACGGCCTATAGTGGCATCGGGCACCAGCAGGTTTTCTGCAACATCTTTGTGTGTAGCTGTAAAGTAGAGAGTACTCGTACAATGAATGAAGATAACGGGGAATGGTCCAGTTCAGACGACGAACGAATATCAATGGATTTTTTTTTCTTGGCCTCTGAAATACATTTCAGTGTGGTACAAACGAACATTACCTGGACGGAGGGCAGTTACCCGAAATATTCAACTTAGCAAATTTTACTGAAAGGAAACATTCCTTTATATTATTTAAACTGCTGGACTACTTGAGAAGGCAACAACAGCCTGTAGTGGTCCACTACTGGACGCAGGCCTCCCCCTGATAAGCGCATTATTGGTTTTTATCACATGGAGGGTTATGTCCATAATCCCCATGCTGGGCATGCGGGTTGGGGATCGCAGTTCGGTGGTAGAATTGTTCTGCAGGGGCGCTGCTGCCCGCCCCCGGTGGATATCCCTTAGTCGACTCTTACGACACCCGCGGGAAGAGTTGGGGTGGTGCAAATTCTAAGCCGGCACCACACAGCGAACTACGCTGAGTCCTCGCCGAGTCATCCATTCTTTACGGGAGTGACATGGTCATGTTGACAAAACTCCTTTAAAATAAATAAAGAAAAAAAGAGTCATCCATACTGCAATGCTTGAAAACGAATGTTTTCAATCAGTGCGTCTTACCCGTCATGACCTACGGAGCTGAGACGTGGACACTCACCTTAAGGCTGATCCACCAGTTCAAAGTCGCTCAACGAGCTATGAAAAGAGTAATGCTCGGAGCTGTTCTAAAGGATAGGACTCGTAACGAATACATCCGACAGAGAATCAAAGTTATCGACATAGCTCTAAGAATAAGCATGCTAAAGTGGTAGCGTGCCGGCCATGTCTCGCAAAAACCAACAACCGTGTTCTTGAGAGGAGACCGGGACTCGGCGAACATAGTGTAGGACGCCCTACACCCAGGTGGAGACGGCCTGCCAAAGACTGCAGTCAGATGTCGGACGCGGCAAACTGAAGACACGGTGCTATGGCGCTCATTAAGGGAAGGCCTATGTCCAGCAGTAGACTAACGATGTTGATGAACCAGCGAAGACGTTTTGGACAGGTGGCTAGGGCCTTTTATAAGTCACTAGCCACCGAGTAAGCAAAATCAAGAACGTAAAAGTAACTAAATTGCACGTTTAATTGTCTATCCTAACACAGACGTACGAAAGTTTGGCTTTAATAAATCAACAAAACACTTTAGCTATCATTCAAAACCAAACTTTGTAGTCAAAATTTTGGGGCGAAAACTAACTTAACATGTTAAATGATTTCTTGCTTTAAAATTATGAAGTACAATTATCGCAAATAGCGATCTAGAAAACACTAAGTCGACTTGGTTAGTTTTCGCTTTCAAGTTGTGTATCAAACCTGCTACCACATAACTAGTCAAGTATATTTAGTTATTTCTCGACTAGACTGGGTCCTAGCAACAAGTTATTATTTTAGAAAAGAAAGTAACCAACCCGACTTAGGTTTATATTTTGCAATTCTTTCAAGTAGGAAAAAAGTATCTAAGCCTACTTAGTTGGTTTTCGACTAAAATGCTGTAAGCCAAATGTAGAGTTAGTGAATTTTTTGCACAACCTAAAATGAAAACCGTGATAGCTAGGGATACGGTTGTCAGACTGAAAAATGCAGAAAAAATCGGGGATTTTGATGGCACATCTAACTCGATTTGGGCCAAATAGCGAGTTAGTGACTTTTCGCTCTACGGCGACGATATATTATACAAAAAAACACCCGGAACAACTATCTGCTGATCTTACAAAAACTTCGTGACTTCACTGCTTAAATTATTGTTTGTTCCAGGTCCTGTGAACTGGTTCCTGTCTCTAGACATATGGCGGCTGCCGGCTCGGCTCGCGTTCGCTGTATACGTACTGCACTACCCAATGATGTTCGTGATAAATTCGGCGTTGTCCGTTGCTCCAATTTACTTCTCAGTGCCTTCATTTGTACGTATTATTTTAAGGCCAGGTATTCCTGCTTCAGAAGGCGTAAGGGAAAACGCGCGCCTGTCAATCCGCCGCGCTCGTGTTTTTTCTGGTTATATAAACATGGTGATTAAGAAAATCATTTTAACAAGTCAAAATCTGCGAATTTGTTTAGAAATACTAAGTGTCTTTAGTAAAGTACAAAAAAAGTAACATATTATCAGTAGTTCGCTAGTCATTATATTGAAAAAACATTAGAAAAAGGGGTATCTTTAGGATTTTTTTCTATTGAGTGAAGTTCATTAGATCTTGTAACTGAATGCGATTTTGACTAGACTAAATCCTTAAGTATCATATATCTTTTTTTCCGAATTTTAAACCCTATTTTCTAAGTCTCAGATGATTTTAAAAATCACAAAAGTTCGGCCTCTGCTGGCCTACCAAGCCTTAAACTAGATTATGGCCGTGGCTTCGCTAGCGTTTTTCCTATAGGAACTAATTTATGGGATAAAAAGTAGCTTATGTGTGATTCCAGGATTAGAATAAAGTACCATTATGCAAAATTTCAGCCCGATCCGTTCAGTCGCTTTGGCGTGAAGAGGTAACAAACATCCATCCATCCAAACTTTCGTATTTATAATATAAGTGTTAAGTGTGATGTCTAATCTTTATATATATAATTCTTCTGTGAGTGTGTATGTCACTGAACTTCTCTCAAACGACTGGACCGATTTTGATGAAATTTTTTGTGTGTGTTCAAGGGGATCTGGGAATGGTTTAGATTCACAATTTTGTCCGCTGGACAATGTTTTTTTAATTAGTTTTTAATTTATCAGTAGTGCGTGCGAAGCCGCGGGCAGAAGCTAGTAATATTTAAACTTTTAAAACGACAGTTCCGTTTTTTTGCTACGTTTGTAATGAGCGTGGTTGTACTCTACCGAAATCTGGACGATTTTTAGAAGGTTTTTTGGGACACTGATTGCGATGACACAACATTTCAAGATTTATCTTAGAATAACGATGTTTTCATTTGTTTTAGACGTTCAAAGCACTGGCTCACATAGCATTCTCCCTAGTTGTGGCTTATGCAGCTACTTTGATCATCGACGCACCATGCTCCACTTTGTCAAAACTTTTGCTGGGAGGCAGTAAGTAATTTTGTTCTTCCAGACTTTTTTGTTTGATAGGTACAATATTTGGCAAACTCTAAAGGCTTGGCCAAACCAACGCGTTCAGCTCGCGTCCGCGGTGGCGATACTGCGCGTGCAAAAGTTGTATACACCGTCGCGTTTGTTCTTGCGTTCACCAGGCTGGAGTCACGTCATTGACTACTACTAAAACTAAACAACATAGTTCTTCTCAACAAATAAATAGCTGCGTGCAGCGTCCTAACGTAACATGCCCGATCTGATCGCCACCGCCGCGTGCAGACGCTGCACCGGACGCCGCGACCAATCAGAGGACGCATCGATGTGAACACGTCGCTACAAGTTCGTACACAACAACTGACCCCCACCGCGCACGCCACCGCGGACGCGAGCTGAACGCGTTGGTTTGGCCAAGCCTTTTCTCTGTAATATTATAATTGCAAAGATAGATATTTATAAGCCGTGGGCAGCAAGGTTAATCAAATTTTATCGTGTGTATTAAAATTTTCCTTTTTTTGCAGATAAGAAAAAACCGGCCCAAGATATAGCTCCAAAAAATGAGGAAGCTGAAATCGCTGTTAATGATACTGATAATATAAGCGCGCGAAATGACTTAGATAAAAAAAATTTAATCAAATAAAAGCAAATATATAAGAAGAGAAGTGTTTTACGTGAATACCCTTTGATACCAAACCAACACAAACGGATTTACTTCCCGTTTGAAGTACTTACTATTTGATGATTTACAAGATTTATCAAGAAAAGTAGAAGCAAAGTTACGTCTGTGTTCACCAATGGATAATCGGACAATTAGGCTGCTTCGTCGGTTAAAGTTGACGTTTACTGTATGAAAACTTGTCTCAAAACAACGTTAAAACAACTAATTTCTAAGGAATCGAATTATATCGCAAAAATTTTCGACTTCGACGGGACTTAAGCCCGCGTCCTCCCCTCAGTACGAAAAGAAATTAGAAGAAGTACAAATTAGAAATTATCCAGAGTGCGAGGCTTACGCACTATAATAACAATAACGTTAAAACAACTGATTAAAATTTAACCATCTGTTGGTGAAATCGGGTCTTAGAGACCCAAACGAAGTCCTGCCCAAACAGCATAAAGAGCCTGGACATGGTTTTGTCTATATCATCATAAATAATTGATTGAAGATTGACAGAAATAAAATTAAAACAATTTACGCATTCGATTTGTATTTGTATATTCTCAAATCAAATCGCCGTCGAAGGGGATATAGAGTGCTAATTATCAAAAAATCAAAATCAAAATCAAAAACTCTTTATTTCCATATATACAATAAATGTACACTTAGAAAAGGTCAAAATATAAAAGTAAACACTGACACGGAAATAAAGTGATATTTTTTATTTCTGTCGCTTCGATATGTAGACTAAAGTAAAGAAGCGACGAAGAAACCTTTAGCCTGTTAGCTGTAGTATGATGAACCATGCTGTGCAAACCTACTGTGTCAGGTAAAAAAGGTACTCCACGCCGTCTATGAAGCCAAACAATATTTGTACTTAAATGTTTCATCGTATGTAAAACTTCGTAGAACATGCTATGGCGCTACGCCAGGCCCGCGTAGCATACAAAGGACTTCAACGCGTTACCGCGTTTTCACGTACTTGTACGTTAGTAATATAAATAAAATAAATAAATAAATCGCCCCGCGGCTTCGCCCCCGTGGAAATTTATGTTTCCAACTTTCTTAATTTTTTCTTTCATAAGAACCTTCTCCTGACAATAACAAACACACCAAAGAAAGAATTAGCGAAATCGGTCCAGCCGTTCACGCGTGATGCCGTGACCAAGGAAAACGGGTTTCATTTTTATATTATACTAGCTGCGCCCCGCGGCTTCGCCCCCGTGGAAATTTATGTTTCCAACTTTCTTAATTTTTTCTTTCATAAGAACCTTCTCCTGACAATAACAAACACAACAAAGAAAGAATTAGCGAAATCGGTCCAGCCGTTCACGCGTGATGCCGTGACAACGCGAAACGGGTTTCATTTTTATATATAAGACTAGCTGCGCCCCGCGGCTTCGCCCCCGTGGAAATTTATGTTTCCAACTTTCTTAATTTTTTCTTTCATAAGAACCTTCTCCTGACAATAACAAACACAACAAAGAAAGAATTAGCGAAATCGGTCCAGGCGTTGTTGAGTTATGCGCTTACCAACACATTTTGCGATTCATTTTTATATTATAGACTAGCTGCGCCCCGCGGCTTCGCCCCCGTGGAAATTAATGTTTCCAACTTTATCAATTTTTTCTTTCTTAAGAACCTTCTCCTGTCAATAACAAACACAACAAAAAAAGAATTAGCGAAATCGGTCCAGCCGTTCACGCGTGATGCCGTGACCAAGGAAAACGGGTTTCATTTTTATATACCTACTAGCTGCGCCCCGCGGCTTCGCCCCCGTGGAAATTTATGTTTCCAACTTTCTTAATTTTTTCTTTCATAAGAACCTTCTCCTGACAATAACAAACACAACAAAGAAAGAATTAGCGAAATCGGTCCAGGCGTTGTTGAGTTATGCGCTTACCAACACATTTTGCGATTCATTTTTATATTATAGATATAGATGATTCCGAGGTGCTACCATAAAAATGTTATTCCCTAAGGATTACCTTTTGTCGCATAAAACGTACAAAAACAGGATAGATATTCGGTGCAGTGCTTTTAGTTTTTTTAAGATACATCAAATTATGATTCATCTCTGTGTAATTAGTATAAAGAATAGGTATGGATAGATTGTTAAATATAAATAAAACTTAATATTGAAATCATTATTTACGTGAGATCTAGGTAAATGAAGCTGCTATGGGCATTCAAAGTGTTGAAAAGTGAAAAAAGAGAGAGAGTTCAACTTTGGATTAAATAATAAAAAAAAACTAAAGGACTGGTTTGGATCCTACAAAAAGGATCTTTCAATTCAAAATCGGGTTAAAAAAGCCGCCAAACTGCACTTTGTGCCACCTAGCCCCAGTTACCATATAGGCACACGGTTTGCCGAAAACTCTGTATAACGTAGTCAATGGGTCGGGTCTCTCGCCTCCAACAATGTAGTAACCGTCGCATATGGTTAGGTTAGGTTAGGTAGGTACCTATAGCTCTAACCAGCAATAGGGTATTTTACTTTTAGAGAAAAAAACTAAAATATATTTTTGAGATAGCATAGGCAAAAGCAGTCGGAAAAAGTTAGTTTTAGTTCGTAAAATAGCAAACTAAATTTTAAAATTCAATTCAAAGGTTTCAGCTTTTTTAATCTGTTTCCTAACATCATTAAATAGTAGTCGCCATGTTATTACGTCATACGGCTATGTAAACTTAGAATGGTCAACTATCAGCGTATTTTTAATCTATAACATACAAAATATCACTGCATTTGCTTACACAACCAACTGACGTCATGACCACAGAGCAAAATGGCGTCCACTGCGTCCAGAGTTTTCGTCAAATTACGCGCGAAATTTGAAAATGCAAAATGTAAATGCAGTATTATGGCGCTTAACGATTGAATAAAAATTTTGTGATTTTACAATACAATACACAATACAAAATACTTTATTGTACACCAACAAAAATACAAAACACGAAACCTTACATAAGATACAAGTACAATGGGCGGCCTTATCGCTTTTTTTATTTTATTTTAGTGGTTTATTAGGACTATAGAATCTCATTGAGACACTTTCCAAAAATTGGTGTAATACCCTATTAGTGCAATTCTTGTGAGAAAAGAAAGTAAGGCTCTTTAGATCAGTAGAAGCCTTTTATACAAACAATCTTTTTACACAATCCTTCTTTATTATTAGTATAAACAGATTACCTTGATAAAGATAGACGATAGGTATCGCCGCGATATATCGCCCGGTACCACGAAATAACTATACGTAGAGCGGTACTTAGGTATTGCGAAACGATTGAAACAAACAAGCTTGAGGTGTTATAATTGATCAGAATATTTATGACTCATTAATTTTTTTGAATTACTAAGTTAATTAAATACTAATCAGGAAGCTATGAAGATCTTTAGTTGGATTAAGGTACCTACCTACTTATTGCTGAAAAAGGCCAAGTTAGGGTTAGGTATAGTTTCGTAGATATAAAATCTTATTTATAGTTTCATAGCAGTTTCCTTAAGTAGGTTCTTAGGTACTGTTTGCTGCCTCGTTTCTTTTCTTTTTATTTTACAGAATAGCACGGAAAAATAGAAGTTAATTATTTCCATAGTCTGTGGCAAAAATATGATGATTTGCTTTAGGACAAAAAAGTAATTTGCTGCAAATCGTAAACATGATTTAATTTTTCTATTAACTTGGTTTTTTTTGGTGTGTTAATATATCTTTATTCACAAAGAAAATTATACTATCTGTAGACTGTTTGCAACAGTCAGCAGTTAGCTCAATTGTTTCAATTGTAAATACTAGTATAATTAACTTTGTTATATCATGAGATGCTATTAAATGTTTTACAGTTTGCGGCAAATTACTTTTCCGTCAGTTTTAATCTTTGTAGAATGCAGAAAATTTAAAATCACAACTAAAACTAAATCTTGCGCCAACACGAAACGATCAACCCTCGAAAAATTCCTAAGTACTATTTACGTACTCTACAATTCAAATGAGAGCGCTGCTATAGCGCAGCGATGTCATTTCAAACGAAAGTCAACTGCTATCTTCCCTTTCTATCAGAAGAGTAGTTGCTCTTATCATCCTCCTAGTTAGGAGGAATATTTCTACTACAGATAGGTACTTGTTCTGAGAAGAGCAAGGACATGCAGAGTGTTGGTCCATGTGCCCGACACTATAAGCGCCCTCTTTTCAGTATGATCAAACTGTTTGCTAACTGTTTTATTTCAACGCCTGTTTGTCAGCGCGCTTTATCACGAGTGCATAGTTTTTACGGTTCTTACACGGTACCCAAAATTCGATGATAAGATACATATTTAATTAAATTAGAATGATAGGTGTCACTGTAGATAAATCTATAAGTAATACACTTGTGCAAAAGATAAACAAATAGTTTAGTAAAGGAAGTCGCCAATCCTGTAATAAAAATACTAAAATAAATACCTAGTAATTGCTTTCAAAACATCTTTAACTAATCATAATAAGTAAAAATGGATCGGAAAATAATTTATATCTTAAGTTTTTTTGCGCTAGGAAATGCAAGTCTTACAAATCTGAACAACAATCTAAGCAATAAATTAATTCTAAGGCATTCGGCGATAAACTATACTCTTCACTATGAAGTGTTGGATCCAGAAAAATGTGAAGATCAGTTAAGTGTTCTCAGATCAAATCCACTTTTACTGTGGCAATGTGAGTTACCCAACCTACGTATCTACCTACTATAATAGTCACCTATACCTATTCCATGAAATTATTTTCTTGGTGATAGTTCGACTGACAAACAAAAAGTCATGTCCGAATGCTTTACCGATTCGATTTTTTATGACAATCGATTTTGTATACGAAGAAGTTGTAATCGATTTTGTTATTGTTGCTCAACATTTTGAATTATTTTACAGACTTTACTCAGGCGTCTCAATGCCTTTTTTGTTAGCAGAATGTTCAATAGTATAAAATAGTATTTTTTTTGTTCATTTATTTGCTAGATACTTGTTTCTGCCCGCGGCATTTACACGCGTTTTTTCCGCGATAAAAAGTAAAACAGATTTAGTTACTGTGGTAGTGAAATCATCACATAACACTAATATTATTAATGCGAATGTTTGGATGGATGTATAGATGGATGGATGTTAGTTACCTCTTCACGCCAAAACTACTGAACGGATCGAGCTGAAATTTTGCATACAGGTAATTCTATTCCTGGAATCAAAAATAATTTTTATGCCATAAATCAGTTCCCATGGGATAGAAATCACCTTTTAACGTTTCCATAGAAACAACGCGTGCGAAGCCGCGGGCAGCAACTAGTTTAGAATAATATTTGATACTAAATACTATGTCAGCTCGATAAATATCGAAACTTTCGTAAGTCCCCATATTTTTCGAGTCGACAGACTCGCATTTACATCTGTCTGTCAAAAGTAACTGTGTCTGTGAAATACTTCAATCAGTCATTTACTCACCTGCCATCGATTAGGGAACTTCATAGTCGCTCATATACCAAACAGAAAAAAAAACCTTGGACGGGGTATAATGTTATGCACCTGTGTTTGCGCACACACTTATGCACAAATCCTGCGCAAATGGCTAGCCTCCGTTGAGACTGGCGTCGTGGCCGAAAATTAGGCATGAAGAACATCATCATCATCATCATCATGATTTAATGTGTACGTGACCTCTGTTACGTACCTGTTGTTTTCATGTTTTTGTTTACCAAAATTAACATCCTTTCAGTTACTGATGCCGGTCTCAGACTACCAAAAGGTATGCTAGGGGGCAACTTTCGGGACATGGGCAACTACCGCCAATGTTTGGGCATAAATCACAATACCGGAGAGGATTTAATCCAAGGCAAATACTGCCGGATAATTGTTCCCTTCGACCAGACATACTCGCTTCCTTTCCAGTCAGACTCAACTCATTTTGGTTTCACTGAATTCGATGGAATTATTCCTGTCGATAATGAAACCATTGCGAAAGCTGAAGAGTTTAAATTGCGACGGGCTGGAATCATGACCCTTTTGGGATCCCATGATGAAAGGACGTCAAAGTGAGTAGCCGAGGCTCCCTGTCGTAGATAAATCTTTAGATAAACCTATTCACGATACATTTTCCGAGATTTATCTTATGATAGGCATGGTCAACTTTAGGTTTAATGGGGTCAATTTCGTTAAAATGTTTTAAATTTCTTAAAGGACTGTGATAGTTGACTCGATCGGTTGGATTTCATTGGATCTAGCAATATGTGTACCAAGAGTTTGTACCACGGAACAAGCAATAAATTCATTCCTGTTCCAAACCTCCAGCATAGGATTCACATACCATGATATCTATTGCCGTCTTCCCGATGATAAACCGTGGGTTCCAGCGGATACAGTAGCAACGTGAGTAAAAATTTAATCACTGCTTGGAATATCTTATATGATTAGCTACATAATAATATGGTATCATTTGGCACGATAATTTGGTCTTCTAGGAAATGCAAGATAACCGGTACACGCATTGTTTTTTTCAGAGTCATACTTTCCATCATTGCGCTGTTGACTATTTTGAGCACTTGTTACGATGTCTTCAACACATTTTGGCTCAAAAACGGTAAGTTTAATAGACGGTTGCTTCTTGAAATTTCTCACCACCCATTGATAAAGTTATTCTTGTTTTTCAGATCCCAAGAAAGTGAATCCTCTCCTTACATCGTTCTCCGTTTACACAAATGGGCGACGTTTGAACTCGTTTTCGTCTGCCCCGGGCATGTTGCGGTGCATAGATGGCATCAGAGCTCTGAGCATGGCGTGGGTAGTGGTAGCCCATTCGTTTTCAACAGAGTTTATCATTTCCAACCCTATAGATGCAGATAAGGTTAGCAAGCATGTTTTTGTATCTTATTTGTCAAAATCCACCTATGTCCCCGTCTGGTCTAATTTGATCTAGGGAAGCAGTTTAAAAATCTCTGATTACTTACTGTACCTATAATTCATACTGTGTTAATTATTTCTTTTACAATCTTAAACCAATCTTATCTACTTCTAATAATAATTTGGTGTTGACCGGACCGTAATCACGGATACCTACTCGAGTATTTTCGAATTCACTTCTTCAATCTCTAATTCTACTGTAATAATCGTATAGCCTACGGTCCTTCTCAAGACTGAAGATTTAAAAATATCTTTGATAACGCAAAATCTAAAACCAACAGGAAAAATCATAGTTTTTTACATTATTTTCAGTGGCTAGATTCTATCGGCAGTGTATGGATTGCTGCAGCGGTCTACGCAGTAGACACATTCTTTTGTTTGGCTGGGACTGTCTTAGTTTACACTACAGCCGGCAAAATGACCGGAGGTCAGTACTTTTCCTTCTAGTTAATTATGATTCCATGTGATTCAAATGAGTAAAGTTCTCACCTATTGTTTTTCTCTTTTTCAGGTCAACTACTCAAAAGACTTCCCTTATTCTACTTAAACCGACTACTCCGTCTGTGGCCACTATTAGCCTTTGCGATTTTGCTCCAAGTTTCATATTTAAATCGTGTCTTCGACGGACCTGAATGGGCTGGGGTGGAGAACCAAACCAACGACTGCCGGACTACATGGTGGCTGACCCTTCTATTTGTGCAGAACTATATTAATGCAAATTTTACGGTACGTTTGGTTATTGGACGAGTTATGTAGACGACCTCTGTGGCGCAGCGGGCGAAGGTTGCCTGCGACGCAGGAGGTTGCGTTCGATTCCCGCCTCGGGACAAATGTTTGTACGATCTGCAGACATTCGTCCAGGGCGTTCTGGATGTATTCTATGTATAATAAAAAATATCTATCAATGTAGCGTATTGTATTAAGTATATCAGTTTTATACCCATAACACAAGCTCTGCTAAGCTTGGGGCTAAATAATTGCTGTGTGAATTGTCCAGCATTATTATTAATTTATTTATTTTTTATGTTTTGAATTAATTTGATGACATCGTTATGAACTACTAGCTTCTGCCCGCGGCTTCGCACGCGTATTTTCGGTATAATAAGTAGCATATTATCTAAGTTAGGCTTTGTTCTTAACGTACGTCAAATTTCATCTTGATCTGTTCAGTAGTTTTGGAGATGATAATTCTGATTACACAAACTTTCGGCTTTGTAATATTAGTAGGATAAATAATTTTATTATCAATGTAGCTACTATACACTAGCCAAACGTGATGTGGAATGTAAATACTTAACTTAAAATTCATTCTGTTGCCGCGTCCTTTTTATACGCAATTTACATTACTTATCGATTTGAGATCTGATACTCAACGCCAAGAAAGTGAGTTCCTATTGTTTTTTGTGTCGTGGTTTGTTTATAAACATTCTACATCGATTCGGCCACTGTATACATGCGGTCTACAGAGAACAGCTGATCGGATAACTGATATCATAGTTCCAATGTTTTGTTTCCTTTTCAGTGCATGTCTCACTCGTGGTACATGGCTATAGACTTCCACTGCTACGTGGTGTCTCCTCTGGTCTTGTACTGGGTACTCGGCCGCAGTCGCAAGTCCGCCTGGATAGCGTTAATAGCCAGTTTGCTAGCGATACTAGCTGCATCTACCACGTACATCTTTATCAGGGGCTTTCCCGCCGCACTTATGTCCCTTGAGTAAGTTAAGTAAATGCCGCTTTTACTACCGGATTAATAATATAGGATAGTTAGTTCTTGAGAAGTAGGTATGGTTCTTCAGCGGGGTGTTATCATTATCACTATTTCTAAAGGATGGTACCATGACGCTTCCGTTGAATGCTCGTGGCGTGTTTCCCTCGTGAATGAAGAACGGCCCCACGGATTGATTGTCCTCCCTTATTTAAAAGCCTAGGTAATACATAGGCCTACGTAAATATGAACGTATCTAAATAGTTCACCAAGGGGGAAAGTGACCGTCGGTGCAACAGAGGACCTTAAAACACAAGAATCGCACTTTCTCTAGTTGCCACCTGCTTGGAAAGTGGCTTATGATCTTGCAGAATCGGAAAAATCTACTCAATCCAAAAATTGAGGGCATTGTTTTACTAATTATCAATTTCTTTCAGCCCACAGGAAACGAACTACTTTAAAAATTACTACACTAACACCCTGACACGTGCCTCGCCGTTCTTCGTCGGAATGATAGTTGGTTACATTCTACATTTGTATCGTGGAAAGAAACTTGACATTTCCTGGGTGAGTTATAATTATGTGAATTCTGTAGCTGAAAGTATTTTTATACAAATGATGGTCCACGATGAGTGTAAGAAAGCCATAAAACTTTTCCTTTCTAGCAGATTTCCTAAAAGTAAAGTAAAGTAAAAGTAAAAATGTTATTTATTGACATAATAGCAAATGTAACAGACATTATGAGTCCATAGGCTCCTGAACTACACTTGCGAGCTTTAAAATGGAATCGCTTCATCGCGAGTTGATCAAAACAGTTTTTTACAATTAATGTACAATGAACTATAGATTGTGGTATATCATTTGAAAGGTAATTTTGTTACCTTTCAAGTGATATCAAGAAGATTTAAAATTAATTAAATTGGCTAACAAAATTTTGGGAATTATTACAATAGGTCGAAGTTGCATCTATCGGCTTCTATCGGCGCCGGAGCTGGATTAGCTGGATTTCTCCCTCGTATCCGCTGTTTTAGCTCGTCCCACATATGCCAGATTGGGTTCAAGTCAGGAATAAGGGCTGGCCAGTCTAGTGTGGGAATGCCGACATGGAAGACGTCTGTCGGTACTGTCTAGTCACTGCTGCGGTGTGGCAGCGGACATTATCGTGCATTAAATCAAAAATTATCGTCGCCAATAAATCCTGCGTAAGGGAAAACATAACTTAACTCATAGTTCACTGCAAAGAAATTGTAAAAATTAGTCTTGAACAACCCTTGAAGCGATTCCAGTTTAAAGCTCGCAAGTGTAGTTTAAAAACTGTGTGTTCAGAAGTCCGTGGCTTCTCTAACTAATATAAACAAATTATTTTGCCAAAGCAACATAACCAATAACTAATCTTAATTGTAACTACAGAGGAAACAAATTTAAAAGAAAAACGTGTAGAGCTAGTGATAACAGAAGGATGAGATGCGCTAGCGCCTTCATAGACCCTTGGACTTAGTGTGGTTTTTACTGAGAAAGCTAGAATTAGCGAACGAGTGGCAGTGGGCCGGCCATATCTCACGAAGAATCGACAACCACTGCGGTTAACGATTTCTTGAGTGAAGACCGCGACTCGGCAAACATAGTGTGGACGCCCTCCAACCAGGAATGACGACCTGCGAAGGATTATGCGGCAAGCTGTAGACAGGGCGCTATGACGCTCATTAGGGGAGGCCTATGTCCAGCAGTGGACATAAGGATAAGCTGATGATGATGATAATGACCGTGAAAGCTAATGATTTACCCCATGATTTGAAAAGTACGCCATATGTGCCATATGCGCCATATGACGACATATTCTGTGGCGCAGCGGGCGAAGGTCTGCGACGCAGGAGGTTGCGGGTTAGATTCCCGCCTCGGGACAAATGTTTGTACGATCTGCAGATATTTGTTCATGGTGTTCTGGATGTTTTTTTATGTATAATAAAAAATATCTATCTATGTTGTGTATTGTATTATGTATATCAGTTATCTAGTACGCATAGAACAAGCTCTGCTTAGCTTGGAGCTAGATAATGCTGTGTGAATTGTCCAGCATCATTTATTATTTATTGATGTAAAGTTAGGTACTAATTTTCAAATAATGTAGGTGCAGTGGTCTGAAACTTACGTTGTCGTACTAATTTTCAAATAATGTAGGTGCAGTGGTCTGAAACTTACGTTGTCACTGGTTGTTTTCCAGGTGACAGCAGCTTTACTGTGGGTTATCGCGGCGGCGGTCACCACAACAGTATTTTTCTATTCGGTCATCGTATTAGACTACGAATGGGACCAACCTGTCCTCGATAGTTTGATGAACTCCTTCATGAGACCAGCTTGGGGCGCGGCTATTGGCTGGATGATCGTGGCTTGTGAGCATGGATATGGAGGTATGAATAACAAACAGTCGTGAGTTTTCAATGTACTATCAATCAATCGCACTAGTACTGGGGGTGCTGTTGATGTAACTCTTAATATATATTTTATTTTATTTTCGAATTTTTGGAAAACTTACAGCTAGCAAATTACAAAATATGAAATATTAGTTCAAATACATGAAAATTACATGTACTTAACTAAAGGCTATTTATGAAGTTCCCACTGGTAGCAAAATTCATTAAAGTCATACATTATTTCAGTGGTAATGGACGACTAATAAAAGATCTGTATTTAACTTATTTGATACACAAAAAAGAAACTAAAAATGAAAGACACATTGCACACTTAAAAAATAAAGAAAGTACTTAGTGTAAAGCTAAGTTTAAGTAGAAATGTCCGAAAAGCATTTGTCACATAACAGTTGTTTGAGTTTGATGGTAGAAGTTGTAAAAATATCAATATCAATATCTGCACTTACCAAGGTATTGAAAGAGGCACTTGCTCTAATAAAAAACGCGTTCTGTCTGTAGTTAGTTTTTACAAAAGGAATATGCAACGAACAAGATCTTCTCAATGTTTAATGATAGTAATATAAATTGATTTAGAGTTTAGTACGCGATTACGATGATGAGGCGAAAACGTGAACTAATTCAATGAACCGAGTAGAAGGCGCGTGTAATAATTGATCCTAATAATATTGATGATTTGACAATTTAGTTATAATCAGACAAGCTTCTGTCTGTGTATTTTCGGTATAATAAGTAGCATATTATCTAAGTTAGCATAAGCTCTAATCGTACGCCAAATGTCATCTTGATCTGTTCAGTAGTTTTGGAGATTCTAGGTACTAGTATAGTATTATAATATCTGTGTTCTAGGTAACAAAAATTTCACAAACTTTCGACTTTATTATGTACTAGCTTCAGGCCGCAGTTTCGCACGCGTATTTTAGGTATAATAAGTAGCCTATTATCTAAGTTAGGCTTTTCTCTAAACGTAGGCCAAATTTCGTCTTGATCTGTTCAGTACTTTTTGAGATCCTCGGTAACAAACATTCAGATTTCACAAACTTTCGGCTTTATAATATTAGTAGGAAGTACGGTTACACTGCACCGTACAGGTGCCATTATTTCTTTTGAACTCTTGGTAACTTAATTGAATTCCTATTTAATGTTTGTTACAGGTCCTGTAAACTGGTTCCTCACTCTAGACATATGGCGGCTGCCGGCTCGGCTCGCGTACGGGGTCTACGTACTGCACTACCCAATGATGTATGTCATTAATGCGGCGCTGGCGGTTGCTCCGTTGTACTTCACAGTGCCTACAATTGTACGTACCTTTTAAATTGATAAATATTCAAAAACAATAAATGCAAACATTGACTGTGCCATCACGATCGTAATGAACGTGTCTATCAACTCTACTGGGGCATCTAAAATCTTTAGATGAAAGAATCTCCAGATAGTGCGTGCGGTTTTTGAACATGCAATCTGTAATATGGGTCCCAGACAATCCTTATGTGTAAAATTCAAAGACATAAACATAATGACAGTACCATGCCAATATATTTATGAAAACGTGTTGTACACTCATAGAAATATCAATCTAAAGGTTTCTTCTTTGCTTCTTTACTTTAGTCTACATACCGAAGCGACAGAAATCAAAAATATTTCTTAACTTCTGTGTCGGTGTTTAGTTTTATAATTTGTCCTTTTCTAAGTGTACATTAATTGTATTATGGAAATAAAGAGTTTTTGATTTGATTTGAACGGAAAGATTTATGGAATGGTTACAACGTTGACACTTTCGACGTGCGCCCAACGAGAGAGATACCAACGAGTGTCTTTCTGTGATGATACATTGTCATAGTGGCCCTATTATGCCAAACTAATCGCTTCAAGGTTTATTTAGTGTTGTTTTTAAAACGTTTCAACATCATAAAGAATGTACTTTTGACAAGTTCATGTTTATGCCAGGTTCCTTAACATCATTTCAAAGTCAAAGTTTTAATATGTCTATGAGGCATATTTCGAAATTTTCCCTGGCTATCTCTACCAAAGGTTTGCTAGGTTTGATTGCTTTGACAACACATTTTAGAATTCCTTGTAAGTACATAATAACTAAATAACATCAACGTGATAATCATACAGTGCACAAGCGAGAACTTCATGCAGGTAAACTATTTTACCTAAACACCTGTCGCACCAACGCCGGTATTTCAATGTAATTAACATAGTAGACATTGACATATTCGCGAATAGTCCCTAAAATAAAGTTTAAGTCTCAGGTCCTTAAAAAGTTATGTCCCTAATTCTATTTGCCTCTACTTTTTTTTTTCTTTGTTGTTTTGTTTTAGTATTTAGTAAAATTAAGTTTAGTTTTATATAAATTAGTTAGTTGTAGTATTGTAGAGTCAGCAACCTGTGGCGATAATAATTGATTGATATTATAATATTTGAGAACACCGTAGTAGGCTATATTAGTACAAAAAAATTGGTTGTCTGTAAAGTCGGTTTACTGACGATAGTTGAACGTGACAACGTCTTAAGAAAATACTGATGGAATGGTAGCATTTGATACTCGATCAAAACATGTAAATGTACTATAGTATAGCAGCTGTCCACGCAGACGCATCGCTCACTCAAGTAGGAGAGAGACGGATGTCGAGCACTCTCGCTTGCACTTCAAGCCTTACATGGAACGCCTCAGAGCGAGGTAACGCCGCATGACGTCATGTTTTTTCGTGCGTGCAGCCGGCTCTATCGAATTATAAGACGTTGTCACGTCAAAAAAATGTGACTCGTATAAGTACTCAAGATTAAAATATAGTTATTTGTTGTGCCCGTATTTAATAAATTAATAAATAAATTCTGCCAGCATTCTGTGCACTCCACCATTGTGTGATGACTTGCATTTTAAGGAAATTAATTTTAAAGTACCTATTAGTTGATTTAAGTTATTGTAAGACTGATTCACAAAGAAAATTATACTAGTATTTACAATTGAAACAATTGAGCTAGCTGCCGACTGTTGCAAACAGTCTACAGATAGCTCAACTGATCCATATCAACACCAGTCGGAAGCGTCCCCAAGACGCTGGCTGCAAAATGCTGTATGTCTTAAAAAGTTATTGTACGTTAATACTATGTAAGTTACATATATGCTATGTAAGTTATATATTGTTTGGAACAGTCTGCAGTTAGTTCAATTGTTTCAATTATAAATACTATTTCTAATTTATTTCTATTTCTTGATTGTAATTTTCTTTGTCAATAAATCATAGTTATCCATGAAATACCTAATCTGTTTCAGGCGTTCAAAGCGCTCTCTCATATAGCGCTCTTCCTTGTACTGGGCTACCTAGCAACTTTGATCATCGACGCGCCATGCTCCACCTTGTCTAAATTGTTGTTGGAAGGCAGTAAGTAATTTTGTTCTTTAGACGCCATTTCACATCAACAGACAATAGTCCTCTGCAGACTACTGGACATAGGCCTCCCCTGATAAGCGCTTAATTGGATCTTTATCATAAGGGGGTAATGCCTTAATCCCCACGGTGGGCATGCGGGAAAGGGCATGTGGGCATTAAAGAAGAAACATGCGTTTATTTTGTTAACCAATACATACATAGCACACACATAATATAAAGGTTAAGATAAAAGTAACAATTACGGTAGCAATAATGGCCAATACTCAGCAGATGCTATAGCGAACCTATACATATAAATAATAAAATAGCGACTATACAATACAAAGTAACTATAGTCGCTATATTTTCGTAACACAGTAACTATATATAGTCGCTTTTTTTCTCGTGTCATACAACTTTTATTTTTTTGCAGATAAGAAAAAATCTTCCCAAGCGACGGCACCAAAACATGAAGAAGGGCAATCCGCTGTTAAAGATACTGATAATTATAAACAATAAAAATAATGTTATGCTAAACTTTAATAAATCAAATCATAGGAATATTTTTTTTATATTCGATAGACCTTCGTTTAACCACAATCTCACCTGATGGAAAGTGCAATGATGTGATGAGTGTGGGTCTGGAAGACACCCGTTCACTTATGTCTCGGAGAGACCCAGGTTGTAACAGGCCGGAAAAACAGTAGCGAGTTCCATTCCATAGCGTTGCGAATGACGAAGGTGGAGGAAAACCGCTTAGTGCAAGTGGAAGGCACATTCAACAGATAAGGATGGTATTGCGCCGTCCATCTGCTTGTCCTGGAGTGGAAGGGAGATGGTGGGATCAGGTCATGAAGTTCCTGGGAGAATTCTCCGCATGTATCCTGTAAAAGATCGAGAGACAAGCAACCTTGCAGCGGTGTTCGAAACTTTATCGTTAGTCTCTGCCGGTACTGCTCGTCAATGAGTATGAAGGCTCTTCGTTCTATCGAGTCCAAGGCTGCAAGCTGGAACTTGACCGGGCCATCCCAAACATGGCTGCAATACTCCGAACCAAACCGGACCTGTGCTTGTTTTTTTCTTAAATATTTAAGTTATACAGAGCTTAAAGTGGTTTATTCCATCTCATCTGATACAAACCCAAAATGGTGCTCGGTGAGGTTGCCCTCCCTTTTGAAAATTATTCCCCCTTTTTTAATTTTTTTAAGAAGTGTTCTTTTTACAGACTTCTCTATATTTTTCTTGTAAAATGTAGATCCATAACAGATAGATCTTCGGTGATAGGAGGGGGGAATGGGTAATTTCTCGACTGTTTTCAATATATTTCAAAAAGTATGAAACCTACAGAAATTTCAAACTAATTTGAAATGTACAAACTGATACCTTTCATTTGATACCCCACATGATCCTGAAGGTCTCTTTTAAATTTTAGACATCACAATTTGCACTGAAAATGTTCTTTTTCATTTTTCATTTTCTTTTCTTTACCTCTGTACAGGGGCACGAAATGTTTTATTCCTTAAAATAATAAATTTTTATAGTTAAAATTTTGTAGTATATATTTTAAAGTTTATAGTTGCGGTAGTTGCTGATATATTAAAGAGGGAAACAGGACAGACAAAGCGAGACCCTTAAGGGTTTCGAAACCGATCTCGAAACGGAATTAACAGCATTATGAAAAAATACTTGCCCTATCCGGTAATCGAAACCATTAAAATTTTAAAAATAGCTTTCTGTATTTTATGACACTGATCTGATCGGAGAGTTGATCATAATAATCAAGTCCGTCCTATAAATATTGCATATTAAATTAAAGAACACCATTAAAACTGCAAGAACTGGGACGAGACGAAGCACTTTGGTTGGCTTGTTTACACCAGTTAGGCCAACCTGCTGCAGTCGACAGATGGTGACCATCAATATTAAATCTATCTCTGGTTTTTTTGGCTGTCCGTAGTTCATAAAAACTGAATTAAGGACAGCAATCGCTTTGGTGTGCTTATACGACGCGTTGCCCACCACGTCGACCTCTGCACGGAGGATGCAACTTGTTGTATTAAAATAATTGTTATTTGGCGTGTTTTAAAAGATTATAAAGCGACTTCAAACTCCCAGATATTATAAATGGCTTTGGAAGCAGTTTTAAACCCGTAACACCTCGATAGCGTGATTGTATTTTTCAAGTGGCGACATCTAGTTAAAATTCGAGTCTAATTTAGTTTGATGACACATGGATGAAACGACGAATGAAAGACCTAGTTTGAAATACGAAATACAAAGTTTCGGTTGACAGATCGCACGAAACGAACAACCTTACTGCTGAACGTGCAAAAGTGCGTGTTGCTTCGGACGCGTCACTAAATGACACCTTTAGAATCACCTTTTAAGAAGTAAATGTCAAAATCATTTTCATAGAAGAGTCATCGTTTATGGGACCACCTCTGCGTGACAATTCTATAAACAAAAGTGAAGGAATCAGCAAAATCGGTTAACCATTGGCGGAGATAATAAGTGTCATACACATCACACAGCCGAATTTCAACCCACTTCAAATACAGGAGGAGGTGAGAACCTCGGTTTAAAAGCTAGGACGGACCTTCACCCACTGCGCCACAGAGGTCGTCTTTTCTGTGTTGTTGCTCAATCCCTTCGCAAAATTCGCGTTTCAGGTGTTTTATATTGTTCACTTCGCTGTTATTTTTAGAAGTTTCTTATCCTGGCTATCAAATATCAGAAGGAACAAAAAAGTTAATTACATAAAATATAATCGCCAAAAGCGTGTAAGGCCATACGCAGTGAAGGTTTCCGTGAGAAATTGAGTTTGACCGTTTTTTTCGAATAATTACAAATATGTTACAAAAAGTATAATAAATATAGTGCGATACAAACAATCTTTCGAGACATTTTCTGAGGGATATAAAGAAATGATAGGTAGAAAAAAGATGGGTGAAAAGGTCGAACAATTCTGCTTATTTGTGAGGAGCATTACTATCTACTAACCTGGTTGATACTAGGAAAACGATAGAGGACCCATTTGATAGCCAATAATGTAGACAATAAAGCAATGTTAACATTGTTGCAATTTCTATTTATAATAGAAGAAAAGATAATTTGTAAACAAAAAAATTGTTTCTTTTAACATTTTTTTTGAAATTATTAGCTTTTCATAAAAACGAAACTGTCAATCTACATGTTTTTTGTTTTGAACGACAGTACAGAATGTGTGCTTTAAAATAAGTCTTGCATCTTAGCCCTAAGTAAGATAGTTTAGTGGTGATAGATAGTGATTTGTCGATAAAATTTACCGTATTTCACCCCCCCCCAAAGTCTCCGACACCGGTGACCGGACACATTGTTTAAATGTGTGCCTTTGACTTTTACTCAATAAAATTTAAACGCTCATGTGAAGCTACATAGCGCAAACTTTTTTCGTGAACACTGAAATTGGCGCCGGAGCGGCAGCGCTGTTGTCAACGTGCTATATCGCGATCCACAGTTCCTACACGGTATTCTAAAAACCAATGATAAGATTAGGTAATTTATTTAGGACAATAGATACCTTTGGTTGATATAAAAACTCAATGTTGTTTACATATTAATAATTAGTTTCAATTAGGAAGTCACCAGTTGTATAAGGGCCGTGTAAATAATTTATTTCACGATAAACATCTTCAGCTAAATAAAAATGACGGTGACAATACTAATTATTTTAAGTTTGATTGCAGTTGGCCATGCCAATCTTTCAAATCTTAACAATAATCTTAACTTAAATCTTCGGCATCCGGCTATAGATCATAATTTTCACAAAGAAGTGTTGGATGTAGAAAAATGTGAAGCGCAAATAAGTGTCTTGAGATCAAATCCGCTACTATTGTTTCAATGTAAGTACCTATGCTACGCAGAATTGAAATGGAAACGTCTAAATATTTTTTTTGGTAGGTTTGTGCTGTGTTGTCTTACCTAAAATGAAACTATTTCAGTTTCCGATGCTGGTCTCAGACTTCCAAGAGATATGACAGCGTTTAACTTTAGGGACATGGGCAACTACCATCAATGCTTGGGCATCAATCACAACACTGAAGAAGACTTAATTCAAGGCAAATATTGCAGAATAAATGTCCCCTTGAGCCAAAATTTCTCACTTCCTTTCCATTCAGATTCAACTTTCTTTGATTTGACTGCAATCGGTGAAATTATTTCTGTCGATAATGAAATCATCACGAAAGCTGTAGAGTACTATAAGCGACGCGCTGGAATTATGACCTATTTGGGGTTGCATGATGAAAGGACATCGAAGTGAGTACCAGGGGCCCATTATGCTTGGTACTAATACATACTTTTATGCTAAAAATAAACATACAGACGAATTGTAAACCTCCTTCTTTTTGAAGTCGTTTAAAAAGTAGTTTCAGAACTAAACTCCGATTAAACTCAATATACAATGTTTGTAAACATGGGGCCCGTTAATTTTTTGAGAGAAATTGCACCGTTGTTGATTTAAGATCCTTCTTTCATAATATACTACAAGCATAATGTTGACAATTGTTTCAAACTCTGTTTCAAATTATTATTGAACTTACAATTAAAATGTTTTTCAGAACTTTACTCGGACCGATTTTGGAAATGATTGCATTGGATTTAGCTATGTGCATCCCAAAAGTTTGTTCCACGGAACAAGCAATGAATTCTCTCGTATTCAACACTTCCAGCATAGGATTTACGTACACGGACCACTACTGTCGTCTTCCCGATGATAAACCGTGGTCTCCTGCGGATACAGTAGCAACGTGAGTACAACTATTTATAATAATAATAATAATAAAAATATTTATTTACAGAAAGGTTTACAATATTCGTACTAGTCTAATTATTAATATTAATATATATTTCGACTGGATCACTCATCTAGCACAAATATGCTTAAAGTAAACCTATTAGGGTCAAAGAAAATGACTCCTCGCTCTAACTAAGTTAGTTAACTTGTATTGAGACACGAGGGCTCTTCCCTCCGGCTACAAACAGGCTCAATTAACACCAAGTGCGACTAAGATTTTATTCCCAGAGAAATATGGGTTAGGGATCTACTCTATACTTACAATACAACTATAATAGAAGGAATTTAAAATACTAAGAAATACATTAAACATCGCATAGAAAATAAGAGAATAATTTACCTTCATTTACTACATGGATTCCTTTACCTTTTATTATTGAGTTTCTCGTTCCCATGATCTTGGACCATTTAGTGACCCTGTCCTTTGAAATGCATGCGTGCAGTACAGAGGCCCTCTACAAGAGTTAATTGTTAATCTAAAGGCGAGAGCAACACATAGCGAAGTTCACCTTCGGTTGCACATTATTATTATTATTAATCAGTTGAGCTACCTGTAGATTGTTTGCAACAGTCTGTAGTTAGCTCAATTGTAAATGCTAGTTGTAATTTATTTCTATTATTTGATTGTAATTTTCTTTGTAAATAAAGATTAATTATTAAACAGGATATTCCTATACTTACCTTAAATTCAGTTCTATTTGTATGGTTTATTTCTAGAATTGTAATATTTGTATTATTCTTTTCAGAGTCATTTTTTCCATCATTGCCCTTTTGACGATTGTGAGCACCGGTTACGACCTCACTAACAGATTTTGGCTCAAAAATGGTGAGTGGAACTGTACCTATAAGAAATACTAAAGGTTGTTTTAGGTAACTTTTTACCTTATCTTTTATGTCTTTTCCAGATCCTAAGAAAGTGAATCCTCTCCTTACATCGTTCTCTGTTTACACAAATGGGCGACGTTTGAACTCATTTTCTTCTGCTCCGGGGATGTTGCGGTGCATAGATGGTATCCGAGTTCTCGGCATGGCGTGGGTCGTCTTGGCCCATTCATTTTCAACTGAATTGATTGTTGCTAATATTTTAGAAGGTTATAATGTAAGTGCCCTTTTTCTTTTCTAGGTTATATTACTTCTATATAAACGAGGGTCCTTTCCTCTAATGCCAGTTAAGAAATTTTCTCCCTCAACTCTCAAAGGTTAATAGCGGCTCTAGATTAAAGGAGACTGGGCTGGGGGCCTCAGTCCTGCAAGTTGGTTTAGTCTTCAGCTCTTTGTGTTAACTGTACCTTACTTGTAAACTTCAATATAAAGCTGTTGAAGTACTTCACGAGCGTTCGTGAAGTACTTCAACAGCCAGTATTGGTTCACTACTGGACGCAGGCCTCCCCCTGATAAGCTCCTTATTGGCTTTTATCACACGGGGGTAGTGCTCATAATCCCCACGCTGGACATGCGGGTTGGGGATCGCAGTTCGGTGGTAGAATCGTCCTGCAGGGGGCGCTGCTGCCCGCTCGCCCTCGGCAGATATCCCTTAGTCGCCTCTTACGATACCCCCGGGAAGAGTTGGGGGGTGGTGCAAATTCTAAGCCGGCACCACACGCACTTCGTGATGTAAGTACGGGGAAATAAGGCGCTCGTAACGAGCAACGAAACGGATTTTAGCATGTGGCATAACGTATCATGCTTGTTGCGAATGGTAGGTAGGTATATTAAGCCCCGTAACAGGTCAATACCCGATTATTCGCCAAAGTCAAATATTTGACATTGTGATAGACCTATCTAGTATTAATTATTACACGATATGTTCAATGACGTCATGACCTAGTTTTAATACAGATAATAGATTTAGATTATTTTAATTCTTACTTGATGATTATCAGCTTGCATTTGAACATTAAAACTTTTTACTATGGGTTACTGGACAAGACAAGAAAATATGGATGGATTGTGTGAAAGATGACGTAAGTAATAAATTGGCGTGTTTTAAAACTTTAAACCGACAAAACCCTCATGTTGTGACCTCTAGTTATTATTCGAGTCTCAGTTAATATGATGACACATGTATAAAAAGACGAATGAAGGGAAACCTAAGATCAAGCAGCCTACGGCCGAGCACGCACTGCGATTAAACGCACACGTTCAATCACAAGTCTAAAACTGCAAGATAATGTAACACATAGCTTTCTGGGCAAGTCGGTTAAAAAGAAGTGAGTGCTGAGATGACGACTGATAGAAGCGTATGGATGAAGAAAACCTGTGCCGACCACACCCGGGCAAGAGAATAATGGTGAAGTGGATAACATTAATTTATTTTAAATCTATCGTTATTCTTTTTCCTTGTCCACACGTAGGCATTATGTTTTAAATACATATAGGTATCTTCGTTACTGTAAAATGGGCAAACAATCACAAAGATTTTCTTCGTTCTGATGGTTTTTATCATTTCAGTGGCTAGATTCTACCAGCAGTATATGGATTGCTGCAGGAGTTTACACGGTAGACACATTCTTTTGTTTGGCTGGCATCGTCTTAGTTTACACTACAGCTGGTAAAATTACCGGAGGTGAGATACTTTAAATAATAAATAAATAAATAATGCTGGACAATTCACACGCATTATCTAGCCCCAAGCTAAGCAGAGCTTGTGTTCTGGGTACTAGATAACTGTTATACATAATACAATACCCTACATAGATAGATATTATTTTATTATACAGAGAAAAACATCCAGAACCCCTGAACAAATATCTGCATATCCTACAAACATTTGTCCCGAGGCGGGAATCGAACCCGCAACCTCCTGCGTCGCAGGCGGACCTTCGCCCGCTGCGCCACAGAGGTCGTCGCGACTTTGTCTACTCAGTTCCATATTGTTAACATTTTGTTCTATTCTAGCTAAATTTCTACATAAAATAATCAAAAGCTAAAGTGCTTTGTTTCCTTCGAATCTTACAGGACTCTTGAACAAGTACTAAAATAAGTCGTAAAGTACATAATAATATCCAACACTTATTTCCTTGTTTTCAGGCCAACTTCTCAAAAACCTTCCATTCTTCTACTTGAATCGTCTGCTTCGTCTGTGGCCCATCTTAGCCTTTGCGATTTTACTCCAAGTCTCATACCTGAACCGTGTCTATGACGGACCTGATTGGACTGCGGTTGAGTCTCAAACGAACTTTTGCCGGTCCACATGGTGGCTCACCCTTCTGCTTGTGCAGAACTATTTCAACGGGAACGAGATGGTTTGTATGGATTTTAATTTTACTACCTCATCTCACCTCAACCTCAACAGCTTATATTGGTCCACTGCTGGACGCAACCCTTTGTCTGATAAGCGCCTTGTTGGCCTTTATCTCATGGGGGTAATGCCCATAATCCCTACGCTGGGCATTCGGGTTGGGGATCGTATTTTGGTGGTAGAGTTATTGTTCTGCTGGCGGCGCTGCTGCCCGCCCCCGGTGGACATCCCTTACTCGCCTCTTACGACACCCGCGGGTAGAGTTGGTGTCGTGCAAATACTAAACGTGCGAGCTTAGAACACATCAAATTGTACCATAAATGGCTTTTATTTGTTGGCTTACCATAATATGAAAAACATTATCTGACTAGAATAAATTTTAATTTAAGAATAGACAATTAGACATCGTCGATGAAGGGATTTGTTTGCCATGATCGAAGACAGATCTACAAATAAACTGTTATCATTTCAGTGTGTGCCTCACTCGTGGTACATGGCTATAGACTTCCAATGCTACGTGGTGTCTCCTCTGGTCTTGTACTGGGTACTCGGCCGCAGTCGCAAGTCCGCCTGGATAGCGTTAACTGCCAGTTTGCTGGCGATACTGGCTGCCGCCACTACCTTCATCTTTGTCAATGACTTTCCCAGTACGGTCATGGCAGATGGGTTAGTAGATCAATATACCTCCCTATTTTACAGTATGAAATAATATGGTTTTATTTAGTTTAACTAAGGGATTTTCCATATCAAAATAATATTCCTCGAATATTATATACCTCCCTATTTTACACTATGAAACAATATGGGTTTATGTAGTTTAACTTAGGGATTTACCATACCTCATTATTATTTCAGCCTCGAAAATGAAAATTACCAGAAATTCTACTACGTAAACACACTGACACGTGCATCGCCGTTCTTCGTCGGAATGATAGCTGGTTACGTTCTTCATTTGTATCGTGGAAAGAAACTAGGCATTTCTTGGGTGAGTTATAAATGCCTTTACCATGGAGGTTCTTAAGGCATGGTGGAGCATTTTTTAAGCAGACAGATAAAACTACTTCTAAAAAAATTAAAAAACTTCTATTCCGAATAATTTTGAAGAAAAAAGAAATAATAACTATGGAAAATAAAAGTGTATTACTGATTTCTCTTAAAAAGATCAGGCTCAGTGAATTGAATGAGATAGATCGATCTTGGAAGATTTTACAGTGGCCAGAGTCTTACGTAATCATTGGTTGTTTTTTAGATGACTGCAGCATCCCTTTGGATTATCTCAGCGACATTATCCACCACAGTATTCTTCTATCCTGCTATCATCGCGAATACTGAGTCGGTACCACCTTTCGTCCATAATTTCATGAACTCCTTCATGAGACCGGCTTGGGGTGCAGCTGTTTGCTGGATGATCGTGGCCTGTGAGCATGGATTTGGAGGTATGATTGATAACGGGTCTGGTAAACTATCGCGAAGAGAGATACATAATATGCTCAAGTGAAACATGGGCGAAGGACATATTATGCGCGAGTGGCTTTTCGCGAGTAGACTTGGCACTAGGTCATAGTGAGATACAAATAACATAATTATTGTGTTGGCTTTCTTTGCTCTGGTACATTTCACATTCACGAGCTTTGTACCTTGAGCTGCGACGCACGCTGAACTCGCGTAGCATATTAAAATATTTCTGCATGCATTAACCACTCTACATTATTTATTAATTATGAATGTTGGTTACAGGTCCTGTGAACTGGTTCCTGACTCTAGACATATGGCGGCTGCCGGCTCGGCTCGCATATGCAGTATACATACTGCACTACCCAATGATGTTCGTCATAAACGGAGCGCTGACCCTTGCACCGATATACTTCTCCGTGCCAGCATTTGTAAGTATTTATATAAATGGCGATAGAATTGAAGAGTAAACAAACTTACTTTAAGTGAAGTTTGAGCATAATTATACGAGTCGCTACTCTTGAAGAGATTTTAGCATGTCGTTAGTTCCGTTTTGTTCCACGATGTTATTTGCAAAGAAATTTTGAGTTCTCCATATGTTTATTGCTATGATATTTTGACAAGATAGTTATTTATTTGTTTCAGACTTTCAAAGCCTTGGCTCACATTTCTTTCTCTCTCGTAGTGAGTTACCTAGCTACTTTGATCATAGACGCCCCATGCTCCACATTGAGTAAACTGTGGTTAGGAGGTGGTAAGTTATCTTCTTTATTAGGCATCTACAACATTTAACAATCTCAAACATCTTCCATTTTATACTTTTACTGCCATATAAATGAATTTTTACTTTCTTTTTATTTTCTAGAATTTGCTATTCCCGTTTCTCTAAACTCCTTTTGGAGCCGATTTCAATTAATATTTACTTTTTTGCAGGTAAGAAAAAACCTGCCCAAGCAACTAAAGATGAACAAGCTGAAACTGCTGTTAAAGATACTGAGTTTGTAAGCAAACAGAATGGCTAAGATAGTGATAGTTAAAATAAAAACAAAGCATTAATCTAACGAACTGTTTTGTATTAATTTGGTTTAAAAATCCTCTAATACTAACTCCGAGGAATTCGTTTTCTGTTTTAATTTAGTTAATAAAACTGTTGATTGTTCAAACTATTTTATCAACCATAGAATAGATCCGGATGAAAGGAAAAAAAGCAAAAATTGCACGTCTTTAAACTGCGCAAAATATTCCATAAACAATGACTTCTGAAAAATTTCTTCAATGTATATTTTGCATTATCAGATAACATACAGCTGCAAACTTCTGATTTGGTGTAAGGAACCAAATCGAAGATTTTATTTATGATTACGCTAATTACGTGGTACCTTTATAAATCACAACAACGTGCTATTTACAAAATCACAGTTTTATTGTTCTGCCACGGAACTTCAATGATAAGTATGGCTAGATAAGTAATTATATTGGAATGATAGGTTACATTTAAATATTCATTTCTGCTTCATAACAATTAGTTTTGAAAAGATAGCCTAACCAATACTGCTTTAAAGGCTTTGTAAACAATCACAAATATAAAAAAAACTAAGCTCACGAAAAATGGTGGTGAAATTCTATAAATTTAATTTAATTTTCTTAAGTTTTATTGCTCAAGGGCAAGCTCAGTGGAATATCGACATAGATGTTCAGAATCCAGCTATTGATTATAAATTTCATGAAGATATACTGGATGCCGAGAAATGCCAGGAGCAAATAAGTGTTCTGAGATCAAATCCTCTTTTATATTTTCGATGTAAGTAATAAAATAACAATTATTTATTTCCCAATATGTAGGGTGCATTTACTTAAAAACGTAACTAAAACATTAGTTATTAGAAATGTTTTTGAATTAAACAATTTTTTATGTGTGTTTAGCAATTCTTAGTATATTGTATAAAAATAAAATACCTAATATTTATTTATTGTTTGAGTATATTATTTCAGTTTCCGATGCCGGTTTAAGATTGCCAAGAGGATTGACAGCGTTCAACTTTCGGGACATGGGCAACTACCCCCAATGCTTGGGCATCAATCACAACATTGGAGAGGACTTCATACAAGGCAAATATTGCCGGATAAGTGTCCCTATAAGCCAGAACTGGTCGCTGCCTTGGCAATATGATTCGCCTCTGATCAATCTCAATGCTAATGGAACTATTCCAGTGGATATGGAAACTATTGCCAAAGCAGAAGAGCTCAATTTGCGTCGTGCTCAAATAATGACCCTTTTGGGGATGAAAGATGAAATGTCTAGGTGAGTACATTATTATCTTAGTAAGCCTATTAACATCTTATAGGATGGATTTTCTTCTCGTTGTCCAAACCGTAATAGCTGAAAACTACATTTTTCAACCAGTGCGTCCATCAACCCGTTCCTCTCGGTACGGCTGGTCCAACAGTTCAGTGTGCTCCCGGTAGCTTGGAATAAGCTAGTATCTGGTTTTCTGTGAAGGAAAGATAGGGTTCTTTATAAAACTAGAACCCGAAGCGTTCGCCCCAATGGAACGGCCAAATGTGTTTATGATTGACGCGACTTGGTAAACGTAGCAGAGGACGCCCTATGGCCTGATGGGGTGAAGAACTGCGAAAGAGTTTTGACGGAATGCTGGTTGCGGCAGTCGGCGCTCATTCGGGGAGGCCTATGTCCAGCAATGAACATGCATAGGCTGATGATGATAATGAAGAAATAACTTATCCTTATTTGAATTATTTTCTTATCTTTTAATGTAGGTATTGATCTATATCTGCGGATTAATTAAGCATTGCTTGCGAAAATACCCGGATATACGTAAATGTATCTGTTATTGCGGGTTTCTCAGGTTCGACTTTAAATTGATAAAGATAAGTACAGTTGATTATAAAAAAATGTAGATACTTCCTAGATCGACCGGTCCAATGGAAAAATATAGATATTTATCTCTACACCATTAAAGTTGCTTATAGACCGGATGTCACGTTTCGGTGTATACCTTTTTAATTATGTTTCAGGACGTCAGTTGGTCTACCTTTGGGAAGGCTAGGATTAGATTTAGCAATGTGCATACCAAGAGTTTGTTCCACGAAACAAGCAATGAATTCTCTCGTATTCAATACCTCTAGGATAGGATTCACATACAATGACATGTATTGTCGTCTTCCCGATGATAAACCGTGGTCTCCAGCGGATACAGTGGCGACGTGAGTACCATGCATTCTTATCCTTTGCGATTCATATGAACTACCTACTTCATATTTTGCCTTCGTTGCCTATTTTTTGTTATTTGCCTCAATATGTTCCGAAATAAAGACTTTTTATGTTTATGTTATGTTATGTTATTTTTGACGATTAATTCGGTGCCACGTGTTTATTACAAGATTCAAGATGATTTATTTATGTTTTAGGGTCATATTTTCCATCATTGGATTGCTGACTCTTTTAAGCACTGGTTTCGATCTCATCAACACATTGTGGCTCAAAAATGGTACGTGGAATTTGGTAATTTCTTACTTCCTAGTTTCCTACAAAGCTACTGTCGGTCTAATAGCCTTGCTGTTTCTTTCAGATCCTAAAAAAATGAATCCACTGCACACCTCGTTCTCCGTTTACACAAATGGGCGACGTTTGAACACGTTTTCATCTGACCCTGGGATGTTGCGCTGCATAGATGGTATCAGAGCCTTAGCGATGGCGTGGGTCATCGTTGGCCACACATTTGGTACTGAGATTGCCGTAGCAAATTTTTTGGACGCTTATGATGTGAGCATTTACTTAATCTTACCACACTATGTCCACTGCTGAACGGGACGTGCCGAAGCAATTGGGGGTTTTGCCATAGTCACCACGCTGGGCAGCCGGATTGGTGATTGCAATGGAGATTCGTGGATGTAGAAAACTGGAATTTAAAAAAAATAAGCCAAATTGAAAAAAAAAATTCTCAAGGGGGAGAACTGGACATAAAAAATGAATTACAGTTTTCTCTCTTAAGGGGATTTGTCAAGGTGGAAACTGGAATAACCCGTTAAAACTCCCCGAAAAGAAGCTGCGAAGTCCACGGGCTGATTTGAAGGGGTCGATTAAAACGCCGCGACCGTCACGGTGATATTTATATTTTAAAATCATAATCTTCATTTTATATTATACTAGCTTCTGCCCGCGGCTTCGTACGCGTTGTTTCTATAAACGTTTAAAGGTGATTTTTATCCCATAGGAACTGATTTATGGGATATAAAGTATTCTATGTTTGATTTCAGGATTAGAATTACCTGTATGCAAAATTTCAGCCTGATCCGTTGAGTAGTTTTGGCGTGAAGAGCTAACAAAAATCCATCCATCTATACATCCATCCATCCAAACTTTCGCATTTATAATATTATTATAGTCTGATGTGATGTGATGTGAAGTGTGAAGTGTGATTCGTGTATGAAGTCAAAAAAGCATTACAAAAATATCGCGTGGGAAACGCGTGATTTACCAGCCATTTATGTATGAAACTGATTAATTGAGGATTAATGGATTATGATTATATTAGGTAGTGGTTGGTAGATAAGTCTGTAGTATCCAAAGAACGGATAAATGGATTTGGTAGTACGTTTGTAAGTCCGTCTGTCAAAGAGCTTATTAATCTTGTCTGGTTAGCTACCTAACGAAGATAGGTATTTCCACATTTTGATTTATAATTTCTCTATTACGAAGGGTAGCGTAAACCATATCGTATGTCCGCAGCTTCTCAGACGTTTTCCAGGATAAATATAGCCTATATTCTAAGTCCAAAACTATATCTGCGCAATATTTAAGCCTGACCCATACAGTAACTTTACATTTAGTGTACAGTTGTGTCAGGCTACAAACAAACACTGAACGATTCCTGTTTTCAGTGGTTGCAATCAACAAGGAGTGTATGGATTTCTGCAGGAGTTTACACAGTTGATACATTCTTCTGTTTGGCTGGCATTGTCCTAGTATACACTACTGTTGGCAAAATAACCGGAGGTTTGATCTCTTTCTATATCTTAGAATTATCTACCTTCTTACTTGTCTAGTAATTTTTCATTACTTAGTACCAATATTAAGTTTATGTATGGATAGCCAAAAGGGACCGTGCGTGAGAGAACCTGAAAAGAACACGAACATGAGTATGACTCCTTCGGTCAAGAATCACCTCCTTTCAGCTTAGTACACATATTGCGTCCTCACCTCACCTCAACAGCCTGTATTGGTCCACTGCTGGACGCAGGCCTCCCCCTGATAAACGCCTCTCATGGGGTTAATGCCCATAATCCCCACGCTGGGGGGATGCGGGTTGGGGATCGCAGTTCGGTGGTAGAATTTTTCTGCGGGGGCGCTGCTGCCCGCCCCCGGTGGATATCCCTTAGTCGCCTCTTACGATACCCGCGGCAAGAGTTGGGGTGGTGCAAATTCTAAGCCGGCACCCCATAGCTTTTGCGTGGTACCTATAATCCCTAGCAGTCTAATTCAATGAATTACCTTAGTAACTGGATGCATTGACATACAGCGGGGCAATGCAGCCAGCGTCTTGGGGGCGCTTCCGACTGATATTTAATTGTTCAGTATCTGTTAAGATAGAAGCCTCTAGATCGTTTGCAACAGTTGTCCTAACTGTTTCAACTGTAAATAGTAGTTCTAATTCTTTAATAGTTATTTTCTTGGTTAATAAGGAATGAAAGCGTTAGTAACTATTTTAATTCAGAATTCCCGACTAATTTTCAGCGGGACTACTCAAAACTCTTCCCTTCTTTTACCTGAACCGGTTTCTTCGTCTGATGCCCATGTTAGCACTGGGGGTTTTGCTGCAAGCGTCATACTTAAATCGTGTCTTTGACGGACCTGGCTGGACCTTCGTGGAATCTCAGACTAACTACTGCCGTTCTACATGGTGGCTGACGCTTTTGTTTGTGCAGAACTTTATCAACTCGGATAAGATGGTAAGTTTAGCAAATACTTACCTACTTACTTACTCCTATGGCTCATCGGCTCGAAGTATGTGTGTATGAGTGACGTCTAGTAAATGGTTCCTTTCTATCTCCACATTTTCAATCACTCCTTGTGTGTCAGCCTCTTAAGGCGGTACCCTACCTCGTTATTGTGTGAAGAGGATAGGCATAGGATTTCGCGTTCACAGGAGCGGGACAGAGCAAAGCGGCGTAAGCCCAAAAATCAAGTTTTTAGTAGTTATTTGCTCCCCACAAACATTAGAATAGTTAATTGAAAAAAAGGCAACATATAAAATGTTTTTTATACATAGTTCAATTACTATGCTTAATCTCAAGATCGTATCATCTGTATTTATTGAGGAATTAGGGTTTTAGTAAAAAATTAGAGGTAACTTTGTGATTTTTTTCTATCGAGAAAATTTTATGGCATCGTGTTTTCGAAACATATGATCGATAGAATAAGTCCTGAACTTTACCATATATAAATTTCAAAGTTAAATATTCAGTAGTTTGGAAGATATGGAGGTCCGACGGAGTTGAAAATAAGCAATTTGAGGTACTATACCCCCTTAAAGGCCGATGGCAAGAGACTTTAGATTTGAACGAGACGAACCCTAACCCGAAAAAACGCGCCTTTTAAAATCCGATGTACAGATAAGTGCACAATTTTTGCTATTTATGCCTATTTGGCTTTTTGTAACTATAACAAAGTACTGAATTACATAAGGATAGTTAAAATATCCACATGCTAATTACTTGTTTAAGAGATGGGATTAGATGATGCTGTGTGGATTGTCCAGCATTATTTATTTATTTGAATTTATTTTTAGCAAAATTTAAGAGGATATAAACATGAGTCAACAAATCTCTATTTTATTTCAGTGTCTTCCCCATTCCTGGTACGTCGCTATCGACTTCCACTGCTACTTGGTCTCTCCTCTCGTCTTGTATTGGGTGCTCGGACGCAGTCGCAAGTCCGCTTGGATAGCGTTGTCTGCTGGTTTGCTGGCGATACTGACTGCATCTACAACTTACAACTTTATCATGGGATTTCCCAGCAGCAACTTAGTGATTGCGTTAGTATTTGAGATATACCTAAATCATAAATCAAGTTATCCATCTATCTAAAGTAGTTGCCGGTTTAACGTCTTGGTCTAAAAATTAATACGAATTAGGTAGTAATTACATTCCTTGATTGTTGTTGCGGACAATCAACGTTATTAAGACTAAATTAATTATTAATTAATCATAAATGAAGGCTTATTATCTAGAACTACATACACTATAACACAACATCTATGAAAAATTCCAATTCGATTTCTTTAGTATTTTTGGCCTTGTTCTTACCCAACGTTTATGAAATGTACAGATATTTGGATACATTTATAATTTTACAAATAAGTTAAGGGGGTACCCTACCTCGTTATTGTGTGAAGAGGAAAGGCATAGGATTTCGCGTTCACAGGAGCGGGACAGAGCAAAGCGGCGTAAGCCCAAAAATCAAGTTTTTAGTAGTTATTTGCTCCCCACAAACATTAGAATAGTTAATTGAAAAAAGGGCAACATATGAAATGTTCTTTATACTTAGCTCAATTACTATGCTTAATCTCAAGATCGTATCATCTGTATTTATTGAGAAATTAGGGTTTTAGTAAAAAATTAGAGGTAACTTTGCGATTTTTTTCTATCGAGAAAATTTTATGGCATCGTGTTTTCGAAACATATGATCGATAGAATAAGTCCTGAACTTTACCATATATAAATTTCAAAGTTAAATATTCAATAGTTTGGAAGATATGGAGGTCCGACGGAGTTGAAAATAAGCAATTTGAGGGTAGGTACCCCCTTAAAAATTTATTGTATCTGACTCGACTGAGTAATTGGTAATTTTTTCCTTACCTTACCTTGTAATTGTTTCACTATACTATGTTTCCACATTTGTGTATAGATGATACCTATTCCAAGAATTATTCTTTTTTCTCAGGGGACAAGTTAGGTACATGGAGTATTACTACAAAAGCACACTACCACGTGCTTCGCCGTTCTTCGTTGGAATGATAGCTGGTTACGTTCTACATTTGTATCGTGGAAAGAAACTTGGCATTTCCTGGGTGAGTTAACGGATCTGACTTAAAATAACGAAACATAATAATATGATAGGGATAAACCATTCTAAAAATGCACGCCCCCTCCACTAAACGTCATACAATCGGCGTTCATTTTGAGAATGGTTTATCTCTGTCTTCATTTCTTCACTGCTTTTTAGGGTCCCGTACCCGAAGGGTAAAATCGCCATTCCTAATCCTCCACTGTCTGTCCGTTCGTCCGTCAGCGGGTTGTATCTCTTGAACCGTTAAGGTAGACAGTTAAAATGTTCACAGTATCACAGATATTATAATACTATACTAGTAACAGTATGTATATTTCTCTTGTCGCTACAAAAAAAATAATAAATATAAAAATTAAAGCGGGCTTCCACACACAAATATACTTGGTTGGCTATTTTTGCACTACTTTTGTCAAGGCCATTTGTCCAATGAATCGAAATAGGTGGACAATTGAAATTTTGACAGGGTATAGAACTATTGCCATTGAAACAAAAAACAATAAAAACAAAATAAATTTAATAATAAACATACGTTGGACACGTATGGACGTTGGACCCCTTATTTGATGCTTACCAAGCATCTATACAAAGGCAAAAGAATCGGTCAAAATCGGTCGATAAAAAACGAAGTAATCGGCATACATAAATTAAAAAAAATATATACCTAACATCGACTATTTTTACATCTTCAACAATTTTATCTATCATCTTTTGGCGATTAATAAAACCTCCTCCTTTTTCGGAGTCATATAAAAGCTCGCATATCCCGGCGGTACTCCCGAGTGTTTGTAGGAGTGAGGAGGACAACGCGATTAAATCATACTACATATTTATTCTGCGTTTAAAAATATTATGTAATTACTGATTCCTTGTTTTTTAGGGTTCCGTACTTCAAAAGGAAAAAAAGGAACCCTTATAGGATCACTTTGTTGTTCGTCTTTCCGTCCGTCTGTCTGTCCGTCTGTTAACCCTCTTTTCTCAGGGACGCGTGGACGTATCGAGTTGAAATTAACGTCCAATACTCCAGTCCATAACTTTTTGGAGCTGCGATAAATAAAACTTATAAGTCAACGCACTCAAAAGTTAAAGCCGCTTAGGTCCGATTATTTTGAAATTTCCAAGGGAATCACATGCACACAAAACCTATAGGGTACTTCCCGTAGAACTAGAATCATGATAATTTGGCAAGACACAAGGTATTACGGAACCCTTAGTGCGCGAGTCTCACTCGCAGTTGACGTTTTATTTTTATTGAGAATGCTAACGAAATATTCTCTGCAAACGTCACTAAGGTAGGCACTTGTGTTTTTCCAGACGACAGCTGCATTACTTTGGGTTATCTCAGCGACCGTATCCACCACAGTATTCTTCTATCCAACTATTGTCGTTGGCTCAGAATGGGACCAGCCTTTCGTCGATAGTTTCATGAACTCCTTCATGAGACCGGCTTGGGGCGCGGCTATTTGCTGGATGGTCGTGGCTTGTGTGCATGGATATGGAGGTATGTATTGGCCGGCACCTCTTTTATTTTAGCCATAGCTGTTTAGTTTCGTATTTGTATTTCCACCACACCGCACCACAACAGCCTATATTGGCCTGCTGGACGCAGGCCTCCCCCTTTTAAACTATAGTATTAATGGCTTTTATCTCATGGGGGGGGGGGGGGTAAGATGGGGGGGTCTCTTAAAGTAAACAAAATATAGTCATTTGGTATATAACATAGATCGATGACGAAATGCATTGTGAAGAGTGGTGCCTGATGTAGGTTTAGAAACCTGCATTACTTAAGGTAAGAGTCAACTAAGTGAACATAATAGAAAACAACGGTTTTTTTCCCAAACAGAAGCTTCTTTGCCAAAAAAAAACATTTTTATTAAAAAATATATTCAAATGTTAAAAGAATTGCACTTTATTTCTACAACATAAGTTATAAATAATAAAATTAAAAATAATATCTGGAGATATTACATATAGCACAGTTGCGGTCATAATTCACGACATACCTTAAAGATTATACTCGCTTGAAGGTTACTACTAATATCACCAAATTCTAAATTTCAGCTGAATATTATTACTGTATGCACCGTATGGATAAGCGAATATTATAGAATTCTTATGACTTATGATGACAAATTCTTTTATTATAAATTTTTACTTGTTATTAAATAAATTATGTAATTTATTTTTGCTGTTCTATTTCCTAATGAAATATTAAATATACATTAAGCACCAAAATTAGGGTAATTATAAAGTTTAAATGACTTTGTGGATTTGAACCTAGGACCCAAATAATAATACATTTTTAAAGGACGTAAGCACCACGAATGTCTGCAAGGCAATGTCTTTAGAATCTAGGTCGACACTTCTGACCGCCACTGTACATCACCACCGATGAGGTACTCGAAATTCATTCTGTACGTTTGTCCCAGGTCCTGTGAACTGGTTCCTGTCTCTTGACATATGGCGGCTGCCGGCTCGGCTCGCGTACGCTGTATTCGTACTGCACTACCCAATCATGTTTATGACTAACGCTGCACTGGCTCTCGAACCTATTTACTTCTCAGTACCGTCTCTTGTAAGTATCATATACTAGCTTTAACCGCGGCTTCGCACGCGTTGTTTCTATGGAAGCGTTCAAAGGTATTTTCTATCCCATGGGAACTGATTTATAGGATAAAAAGTAAAAAGCCTTAATTCGATTCCAGGTTAAGAGCTACACCGATGAAAAATTTCAGCTCTATCTGATCAGTAGTTTTGGCCTGAAGACGAAACAAACATCCATCCATCCATCCATGCATCCATCCATCCAAACTTTCGCATTTATAATATTAGTGTGATCGAATATCTATAATATACATATAATCCATAATATAATCTAGTTGTAAATCTGTAATTATAGTATGATATAAAAAACAACAAAAACACTTATAATATTCTTATTAATCGAGGTCTTCACGACTTTTCACGACTTAGGTACTCTCATGATTTCTGATTTTGCCATTCACTTCCATCTCAAAAAGCCACGTGCGACATTAGTTTGCAGTTAGCTATGTATTTGTTGTTCACTTGTAAATATTATAATTTGATTATATTATTATGCTGTAACTTTCTTTGTTAATTTCTTAAATACATATATCAGAGATAATTGAATGAATTTATTTGGTTTCAGACGTTCAAATTCCTGGCGCACTTAACTTTCTCCTTTATAATTGGGTACCTAGCTACTTTGACCATCGATGCGCCTTGCTCCACCATATGTAAAGTGTTGTTGGAAGGCAGTAAGTAATCTTTAATTTTTACCCTTTCAGATTTTCACATTCATACAAAACTAAGTTTTGCTTTGTAGGTTTTGTAAGCTTTTATTTTTGAAGTAATTCCCAACGTATCGTGATTTACAGTCTACATTACGAGTTATGTACATTTATATTTTCTTTGCAGATAAGAAAAAACCTGTCCAAGCAAAGGCAACTAAAAATGGAACTGATACCTCTGTAAAAGATACTGATAATAATGTAAGCAAACAAAATGGCTTAGATAAAGAGTTGTAATTAAGTTTAAGTAAGTTAGCATTAAGTATTTATTATTATTTTTAACTTTTACCTCAAAACACATATCAACTATCTTACTTAAAATACATATGTGATCAAGCATATCATTTATTATTATTTTGAGGGAATCCTTACCATGATTTTTTAACATGAATAAAAAACATTTTGTTGAATCAACAACAGATAACACATATAAATTTATTTGACCAATAAGAAACTTTCACATTACCACACAAATAAACAAGTTCCCTTTAAACCTATATTTAAGCATCGAGAAATTTAAAAAGTCCGTTCAATAAAATTCGGTTGGTAATATATTCGAAGCATTTCCTTTGACCGTTGTAGGTTCCAACAAAGCTTTTGTAATTTTCATTAGAACATTCTTAGTACCTACTTACGAACGGAACGCTTTAGATTCATTGGGGTGAAAATTCAGGGGAGATTGACACCGAAATACTTCCGGAATAAATAAAAACGTTGAATGGCTTTTGCCACTTCAAAATTAATAAAAATGTTTTTTGGAAAAATCTTTTGGTTTCCATCCAATTATGTATCAAATGATCTTTAAGGCTTGCGTTTTTAAGACAGCCAGACAGACAGAGCAACTATTGCGGCAACAGGCAACTCGCAACTAGCGTAACACTACGGAAGTTTTTTGATTCTTATTTATTTAGCGGACTTTAAGTCATTAGTGACCATGCAGTCCCGTGTTCTGACAAACTAACTACCTACCTAAAACAAAATTATATCTAAAACTAACCTAAATTATTTTATTGCCGCATCACTCAGTGGAGCGGCTAAAAAAAATTGTCAGTTTCTGCAACTATAATTGCCTTCTCTTGCGTCCCTAACGATAAGAAAAATTACGGCCACAAAATCTGCATTTGAAACGAAATTGGTGCACATAATCGACCTATGTAGTGTCACTAATTTTGTAGAAGATCCGCCTGCAATGCAGGTGGTTGCAAGTTCGATCTGCAAGTTCGGGATGCTCCGTATGTAAGTATTATTATTAATATCTATCTACGTAGATATGTATTATATTAAGTTTATCAGTTATCTAATACCCTTAACACGAGGTCTGCTCTGCCTGGGGCTAGATGATGTTCTATGAATTTCCAGCAGTATGTTTGTTTATTATCTCTTTCAACTTATAGTTGAGTTTCGTCAAACGCAATAACCATGTGAATATTTTTGTTCCGAAGTAAGGGCCAAGTTCACTCAAAAGCCATCGACGTGAAAGCGAATGCTAGCAGAAGGACGTGTGTGGTTTTATACTCTCATGTCAACACAAAGGGTAATGCACTTCCTCTCTTGTATAAAAATGCGGTAAACGATGTAGTTCTAGTATCTATGTAGTAGGTACAATTAAGGTAGTCGGTCATTTAAGATTTTTAGCCTTTTTAATTTTATTTCTAAGGTAATAAATTTATTCACAAAGAAAATTATACTAGTATTTACAATTGAAACAATTGAGCTAACTGCCGACTGTTGCAAACAGTCTACAGATAGCTCAACTGATCCATATCAACACCAGTCGGAAGCGTCCCCAAGACGCTGGCTGCATTGCCACGCTGTATGGCAATGCTGATACGCTGTGCCAGATATTCACCAGCTCTCGGGTCACGCGTCGAAGGTATACCAATGGTTTCATATACATTGTTCTTACACTATTTATCTTATTACGAGACCAAAATGTGAGAAAATGTAGAGTTTACAAAACGACAAGATAAGATAGATTACATGATAATTGAATAAGACTATGGATTGATTAGATGCGCAGAAATCAAATATGATCGCAAAAATTTTCGACTTCGAAGGGACTTGAACCCGCATCAGTACGGGAATGTGCTAACCAACTACACTATAAAAATAAATAAATATAAATAATGCTGGACAATTCACACAGCATTATCTAGCTCCAAGCTAAGCAGAGCTTGTGTTATGGGTACTAGATAACTGATACTATACTACTTGACCTCGTGGTGTAGTTGGTTAGCACATTCCCATACTGAGGGAAGGATGCGGGTTCAACTCCCGTCGAAATCGAAAATTTTTGCGATCATATTTGATATTTTAGAAATAAGAAAATTAGCCAGATTGCGAGGCTTACGCACTATAATAACAAAAACCTTGATTATAGATTATTGAAATGCGCACAAACTGCTTGTAGGTAAACATCACTTGCATTACGAATAAAGAAAATGAACAATACGTGGCGCCAATATATGAGTGCTACTCTTACGAATAAATCTAAATCGACCTGCAGGTAGGAAAGTGATGAGGGTAACAGAAAGGCCTCCAAACCAATGCGAAATGACGGAAGCTAAATAGTATTCTATCAATTCTGTGAATCCCAAATTTATCCTGTCTTTCCGTATCGAATTCCAAAGTTTTAATTAAATTTAAAAGGGTCAAGGTTCGGCTCAAGTACAATTTGGCACAGACGAAGGGAAGAGTTACGAGTTACTGATCTATCCAGTTTCCCAATGATTGCTTTTATAGATTCAATTTAACGATTTTGAAACCCAATTTTGTTTCAAATTGTTTGGAATAAATACGCGAGTAGTTTCTAGGAATCGTAAAACAGGCAATGGTGTTGGTTTTTTGAATCACAATATTATCGTAGCACGCTCATACCTTGCTAGGTATGAGCGACACCTCTACGGCAATGCGTGGCACTAATTTTGTAGCTTCCTATGGCGTAGCAGCACCGTAGCTCGCTACGGCGTAGCACATGGGGCTACGCCGTAGCAAGCTACGATTAATTTGCTACGGCGTAGCCTCCGTGTAGCAATAGAGATTGGCAAAACGAATGTTTGCCGACAATCTGCATCTTATAATCTCATGTTCATCAGAACGTGATGAATTTTTCTACACAAACATATTTATAGGAAATTGCTATCTAATAAGTCTAACAAGCAACAAATTGGCTTGATCGAATAAATTAAAAGTAACCAGCCAATTATTGCAAAATGTTAACCCATAATGTCGCAATTTTTACCTAAAAAAGCTAAACACATTTTAAATCACAGACAGCCTAGGCAAGGCAACGCAAGATGCCAAGTAGGCAAAACTCCTCCGCTATAAATCTAAGCCTTACTAAAATCTAGGAAACCCATTGAATTTCTACTTACTTTCATAAGTTTCTTCAACTTTCTCATAAACGTGGAAACTTTTTTCATAACTACAAGCTATTACCTACCTACTTTGTTACATTTTGACCTTTATTAGGTGTGTTTTGATTCATTCAGCTTACTTTCAGAATTTTCGTTCAGTGAATCTGTTGTGGTGAGCTGTGAAAGACTAGTTAACACATGTTATGTAGATCTTTGTGTTCAATAGCCTTATATGTGGAAATTACTATATGGAGAAGTCCTAAATGTGTTCCATTGGTAAAAGTGTTACGATAATAATTATTATTGTCAAAGGTAAAAGAAAAATTTTCACTTAAGGTCAGTACTCACATACGGTATTACTCGATAGTTTTACTCGAAGTCGAGTAAAAATCAACGTGTGGACCGCAAAACTCACAGCTCGAAGGCTCGCACCCTGTGAGTTTTGCGGTCCACACGTTGATTTTTACTCGACTTCGAGTAAAACTATCGAGTAATACCGTATGTGAGTACTGAGCTTTAGTCTTCCAGATTTGGGGCATTGCGACCAAATAGGAAACGTTAAATGGAACTTCTTTCTTAAAGATATACGTATACAGGGTCCCACGGAAAGAGTGCTACTTAGACATCAAGGTGGTCAGGGTTTCTGAAGAGAAAAAAGTTATCGATAATATTCTTTGGTTTTGCTGAAAAAACAAGCAAACATATTTGTAAAATATTTTGTAATGTTAAAGAGTGCGTATAAAAGAACACGAAAAAGAAGAAAAAAACTTCATATTTTACAAAAAAAAAAAAGATATACGATTATAAAAAAAAATCACAAGTTGATTCCTTCGGGGTCCAAAATTACCCCGATTCGGTTTACACCCTTTCCGTCGCACCCTGTACACATCAATACAAAATACCGAGATGTAAGTAAGTAGGTACTTCCTTTAGGATCCAGTAGTAGTGAGCGTTGAATCAACGAACTGTTATAAAAAACAGCTTTTCTACATTTAACGAATTAACCGTTTTCTCTTTTCCGCGAAACAGGTTGATTCAATCAACTTATTAATTCATTCAACGAACGACATACTATGACGTTGACACATTCTCGTTCGTTGACGGACAAAACGAATCAACCGTCTTCTCTTTTCCGCGAAACGTTGATTCAGTAAACTTATTAATTCATTCAACGAACGACATACTATCGTCGGCTTATTGCAAGAAGTCATTAGTCGCAAGAAGTCACTAACTGCGTTAGATATACCATTGAGTTCGTCTCGATGAGCTCTACATTTCGGTAAAACTCACAAATTTGTAGCTCTTCAAACTTAGAAGTTATGGCTTGGTTATAAAGTCAATAACTGCATTTTTGGTATATCTGGTTTCATAAAATTCATTAACTTACATTAATAAATTATAACAAAAGAAAAAAAACACAATTTGCATTTTTATTTTCATACGTAACTCATTTATGTGACTTAACAACATTTTGAAAGTGCTTTTACGTTCACAAACGTTTGAATAAGTTTTGCTATAATTCATTATTTGCACCTTAACCAGTTTTGCCGTATCGTATTTTTTGAAAAAAAAGTACTAATGGTTTTAAATGACTTCTATCAAAACGAGTAACGTCTACACTGAGTTTTTTATTTTTTATAGAATTCATTTTTTACACTTAATTACTTTTTTCGAAACATAATTAATGTAAAAATAACAGGTAAATGTAAGGTAATGACTTTTGCACACATACATTTACGTGTTGCTATGCTTCCTATGAGACCACGTGCCGTGTGACCGTAGTCGCGGAAGCGGGGACAGGCGTATTTTGTTCGGGGCCGCTCGCGCCTCTGCCGCGCCGCGTAGTTGTTCGTTCTTTCCGGCCCTTGTGGGGGCACAGAGCGGGGCATCGAGGCTCGGCCTCTTTACCCCGGCATCAACTCGAGGGGTGACGACTCCGCGGTCCTTGAGTTACGCTAAAAAATGCTTTTATTTAGCTGTTCATCATTTTATTTTTTTATTAACATATTTGCATGTTATTTTCTTTTTTTTTGGTTTGGTTTGGGTAATTTTTTTTTTAAATTAACCCACGGTCTATCCGGGGGGTTCCGCGGGGGTGAGGTCCCAGGGAAGGGGCCTCCACGGGCGGTCATCATCTGGGGGCCGGGGTTGGTGAGGCGCTATTTGGTGAAGGTGGGCTTGGATGCCGTTGTTGGCGTGGTCGTACATTCGACGACTGTACTGTACGACAAACTCGTCTATGGATTGGATCTGCGGGTCGCGGGCGATGACATCGTTCCTGACGTCTTGGCTCGCGCCAGTGCAGATCCTCAGAGCCACGTTTTGCAGCCCCTGGAGCCGGTCCCTATTCGTCTGGGAGACTAGTGAGTACCAGGCCGCCGCTGCATATGTGAGTTGGGATCGGACTTAGCCTTTGTAGACCCACACTTTGGTCCTCAGAGGCAGGCGAGATCCCAGGACGGGTCGGAGAACGGTCGGGCGACGCGTGCTTGTTGTAGTGCGCTGTCAACCTTCGGCTGCATCCTCAACGACCTGTCGATCCCGAAGCCGAGGTACCAGATGTGCGGGCTCCATGCCACGTTCTGGCCCCGAAGTGTCAGCTGCGGTGGGTGGCCGATGCGGTGGGAAACAAACAGCGCAGCCGTCTTTCCCACATTGACGGCCATGCGCCATTTGTCTAGCCAGGGCGGCAGGATGTTCAGCAGCCGCTGCATCCTGCGCGCTGCGATGGTGGGGCTGGTGGAAGACGCAAAGAAGGTGCTGTCGTCCGCGAACAGCGCTAGCGACACATCCCTCTCCCCGGGACGTAGGTGGCCCTCCAGGGTGGGGATGTCGTCGGTATAGAACGCGTATAACGCTGGCGACAGGCTGCTACCCTGCGGTACACCAGCAGAGATGGATCGAGTGGAGGATGTGGCACCTTCAACTGCGACGAAGAACCGCCGGTTGTCGAGGAAGGATGCCACAATCCTGATGAGAGCTGGTGGAGTTGGGGTTTGCAGGAGCTTGTACAAAACGCCGCGGTGCCCAATACGGTCGAAGGCCTTTTTTACGTCCAGAAAGACCCGGACCGTGCAGCGCCTGGCGTTGTGCTCGACTGCAAGGTGGTGTAGCACCCTGGTGAGCTGCAGCGTGGTAGAGTGGCCACACCTGAAGCCGAATTGCTTCGGGCGCGGCTCGATAGTTGGAGCCAGGCGCCCCAGGAGCAGGCGTTTCAGGAGCTTGCCCACTATTAGTAATAGAGTAATGGGGCGGTAGTTGGCCGGGAGGCGGTAATCCTTGCCGGGCTTGGGTAGCACGATGACCCGTCCGGTCTTCTAGGATTCCGGGAAGTGGCCCGTCAAAAGCGCCGGACCCCATCTCGGTCCAGCAGCGGGTAAGTTGTTGCCGGCTGGCGCGTGAGCGTCCTATTCAGCGCGTACTGGTTATTGTCCTGTTCGGAGGCCCGGTCGATGATTCGGTCCCAGGTCTCACGCCAAACCTGTACTGCGGCCGAGAGCTCGGCAAATATCGGGTTGAGTCGCGTCTTCAGTCGCGGGCAGCGGAAGCGCGCCCACTCGCGCTGGAGTTCGCGTTTCCTCTCTATTACCCTCTTAAGGTGTTGGGGGAGGTCGTTGCGCTGGCCTTGGCGCCTGGTGATGGGTATGGAAGCGGCCGCCTTAGCCTCGATGATGCGCGCCATCAGCGCTGAGGCCTCGGATTCCACTTCTGCAGGCGTCTGGAGAGGTCCGACGTCCACGGACTCGAGTGCCTTGGCGTACGCGTCCTCACGCCCTGGGACCGGGTCTGCGGCCAGGTCGAGCGTTATGAGGAGGGTAGATAGGATAAGAAGGTTTTCAGGTAAAGCTCAAAGTCTGTTACTTAATATTTTCTAATCTAAATAATAGTTTACTTAATCTTTTCCGATCTACTTATGTGTTTATAACTCTTTGCTGGCTAGCAGAATTATTTTCTAAAAGCTTAGAACGTGTTTTTGACTGATTCATGTGCCATTATTACTAATTTTAGTTATTTTGTTAAGTGTTTTCGACAAACAAGGTAATTTGTTTAGCTTTTAGTGATAAAATATGTTATTTTATGATTATTTTGTCGTTTAATACTCGAAAGAGGCCACTAATAACTTCGTTGCTGAAATACTTAACTCTAATTTAGACAAAACTTTTTATCGCAAGAAGTCATTATCTTTGCATTTTTAGCTTTTAAAAAAATTGCAGTGGTTGAATTTGTACCGATTTCAGTTAATTATAAAATAATTACATATCTCTATATATTGGCGTTTAAATTATATTGATAACTGTCGTAGTTTTGATGATATGGGCTCTTAAAGTTATAAAAACTTTAAACTGCTTTTGCCAAACTTTTGGATTTGTCGGTTAATGACTTCTTGCAATAAGCCGACGCTATGACGTTGACACATTCTCGTTCGTTGACGGACAAGTTACATGGAAGATTGAACTTTAAAAACACCTTACGAACGAACACCATCCGAAAATGAACGAACGAGCTTCGAACCGCTAGGTAAAAGTAAAACACGTTGTACACGAGCGAGCGAGACACCGCAGTAGTCGACAGCTTAAGATTATTGGAGAGTGAAAGAGATGAATGTATGTTTGTTCATTCCGGGGGCTAAGCGCTCCGTGCGCCGCGCGCCGGCCTTCTGACTGACCAAGAAAAACAGGTTGTTGGTGTTTTCGTTCGTTGATTTAGTTTGTTTATGTGACATGTTAAGGTCAATGCTTTTATTGCGCGAAAGAATAATCATTATTTATTTAGTATAGTAGTGATAGTTAGTGTAATTTAGGATAATTTATGGCAAATAAGGACAGTGTTAGTGTAAATAAATAATATTAAGTACCTAGTTGAAATGTAAAAACAATTTGCAAAATGCCGGCAGGGGCACGTAAAAACTCTAGTCTCTTGTGGCGTCATTTTGAAAAAGATAGTGTAAGTGCAAAAGCTTTGTGCAACATTTGTAAGGAAAAGCTAAGTTATAAATCGACAACTGCAAATTTACGGAGTCACTTACAAAGAAGACACATTTCTACCTATACGTCTCTTGTATCCGAAGAAAAAGGAGTATCTGCGTTGCCAACAGTAACAGTTGCTGAAGATGAAGGTGAGGGTGATCGTGTTTCCGTACCAAGTACTAGTAGTACTAGTCATTCGCATTTACCGCCACAACAACCAGCTCCTAAGCGTCAAAAGGTTATTGACACGTACACCGTACATAAAAAAATTAGCTCAGAACAGAAAAAAAAATTGATCGAGACTTACTAGATCTCTGTGTTGATGGATTTCATCCGTTTTCGATAGTAGAAGAACGATCTTTTATAAAATTTTCACGATGGATACCTGGGTATTCACTGCCGACTAGGAAAACTTTATCGAATTCTTTGTTACAAGAGGTTTACACACAGACTGATCATATTGTTAAGCGACAAGTAGCTGAAGAAGTACTAACAATGTGCATAACCACAGATTTATGGACATCTCGAGCGACGGAAAGCTATATAGCCGTGACTGGCCATTACTTAACTAAAGATCTGGACTTCAAGACATTATTACTGGGATGCTGCCATTTTTCTGGTAACCACACCGCAACGAACATTGCAGCAGAGATTAGTACCCTCATTGATAATTGGGGTCTTAAAGGGAAAGTGAACTTTGCGGTCAGTGATTGATAACGCAACAAATGTTACCAAAGCAATCAAAGAGGGCTTAGGATGGAAACACTTTGGTTGCTTCGCACACACACTTAATTTGATAGTAGAAGATGCGCTGATACTGATCAAGGTACATATCAATAAAGTTAAAACAATCGTCGCACACTACAAAAGGAGTACTGTTTCATCAGAGCGACTCGCAAAGTATCAAGTGCAACAACAACAGACACCAAAGCACTTGATACAAAATGTGGAAACGAGGTGGAATTCTACATTCTATATGTTGCGGAGATTTATAGAATTGCAGGAGGCCGTACGTTCGACACTAGCATTGGTGAACAAAGACATGCCAGTAATCAGCAATGATGAATGGTCTACCTTAACACAGCTTTGCCAGATTTTACGACCGTTCGAAGAAGTGACAAGCATGATGAGTGCACAAAATTATTTGACTGGAAGCTACGTGATTGTAATGACGCGCTGTCTCGTCGAATCATGTAATAAAATATTGGAAAAAACCGATTTGACCAAAGATGTCTCAGATGTTACGCTTTTGTTAAAATCAGGCCTAACAGACAGGTTCCACAAAATAGAACAAAGCGGGACCTTATCATTAGCCACATTCATGGACCCTAGGTTCAAAATGGAAGCATTTTCTGATAAGAACGAAGCTATTAGAACAAAAGACCGTGTAAAAAGTCTTTTGGCGTCATTGATAACTAAAAAAACCACAAATACTGTACAAATCGCAACAGAAACAAATGACACCGTCGGCGTCGAGAAAGATGAATTAAGTCCTTGGGAAATATTTGATACAATTAGTGGCCAGAATAAGACCCAAGGTACACCAGTCTCAATGGCAATAAAAGAAGTGGACATGACGTATTTGTCTGATGAATTACTACCGAGAAAAAGTGCAATGGGCACATGGAACTGTCCCTTGAAATGGTGGAAAAATCATCGGTACGTGTACCCGAATTTAACGGAATTGTTTATAAAACATTGCAATATCGTCGCGACTTCAGTGCCTTGTGAACGTATGTTCTCAAAGTCCGGACTCATAATAAATCAGCGTAGAAGTAGGTTGACAACAAGCAAAGTCGAAAAACTTATGTATTTAAATGTAAATATGAACCCCGATAGGTTTAAATAAACCAAAACAAACATTAGTTACAAAACAACATTATTAAAGTGTATATACTGTGTGGAAAAGAAAGAAAAAGAGAAAAGTAAAAAAAAAGATGATACAAATATAACAAAAAATTTTAAAAAAATATTTTAAAAAATACATAATAGATAAGATTAAAAAATAACAAAAAAAAATGATTATGTACATACATAAAATTAATTGAACTTTTAAATACGCCTGGTTCAGCTACCAGCCAGTCCTAAGCCTGGAAAAAGTATGAAGGGAAGTTAAGTTCATTTTATTGTCTAGATTCATAATTCTATCCAACTGCTCACATAAACAAACTAAATTAAAAATCAATGAGGTTTTAAAGGAATAACTACAATCAAATGGCGATTTGGTTTTTACGTTAATACTAGCGTTTAACGTGTCAATACTACTAGTGCCCTACAGTTTACGTTTCGACAAACCTGTTAAAAACGTCAACAGGTTTTTCCAATAGTTGACCGTTTTAGACGTTAACGCGTCAATACTACTAATGCAATACAGTTAACGTTTCGACAAACGTGTTAAAAACGTCAACCGGTTTTTTAACCGGTTGACCGTTTATAGAAAACGGTTTCGTTTCGTTAACGCAAAAACAGTCAACGACCCACAACTAGGATCCAGAGCCTTTTCAGACGAGCGAGGCGGCAAATAAATCAAGTAACTTCTTTCGTCCTTGCTTATTGAATGATCCGATAGGTAAATTATGGTCGTGGGAAAGTGGAAAGTTCATAGAGTTGAATTTCCATTGATACTCCAAGTGTAAAGGAAAAAATAATACTGGCCGCGGAGTAATGAAATATAAATTCTGCCTCGGCCGAACTGCAAGATGATAGGTTGGCGGCTTGGTTGGCTGGTTGCTTTGATCGTAACTTAGCGGGTTGCTTCGGTGTTAGCGAGGTGAGGCTTCAGTTTAAATGGTCTCTATGCATATTGTGTGCCCCCAGCAGGGTTTATAGTGATACTAGTATATACCCGCGGCTTCGCACGCGCTGTTTCTATAAACGTTTAAAGGTGATTTCTATCCCACGGGAACTGATTTATGGGATAAAAAATAGCCCATGTTTGATTAAAGAATTAGAATTACCTGTATGCAAAATTTCAGCCCGATCCGTTCAGTAGTTTTGGCGTGAATAGGTAACTAACATCAAATTGTCCATCTATACATCCATTCAAACTTTAGCATTTATAATATTAGTGTGATGATGAAATTTGAAATACACCTCTGTAACATTCAATAATTCTATAAGTACGCATACAAGCACGCACAAAATTACCAATTATTCTGATATATTCTAAGTACTTACTTACTTTTTAAAGTCCTCGTTTGATTAATTAAACCTATTGTACTTGTGTTTAAATTGTAAATTATCTTTGTTAATTGTATGTGTGTCTGTAGTACCAAATAAATTTTTTATCTATCTATCATAAGTAATGTGTGTATGTACTATGGACTTTCATCATCATCTTCATCATCATCTGCAACCCGACTTCACCCACAGGTATGGGTATAGGCCTCCAAACTTTTGTGCCACTCCACCCGGTCCCTGCAGCAATCCCATCCAGGTTCGCCCTGCGATGTTAAAGATTTCGTCTTAAGGGTCCGGCGGAGGATGAATTTCCCATACAAACGTAGTACCAAAATGAATTGTAATTTAAGAATATTTTCACCATGGACTGCTATTATTTGTATTAAAATAGTATTTATCTAGGTTCCTGACACAATATTTTATCAAAATACTTATCTAGAAAAATACTAAGAAAACATTCATTTTTTGTTTGGCCTTTATTCACAAAGAAAATTATACTAGTATTTACAATTGAAACAATTGAGCTAACTGCAGACTGATGCAAACAGTCTACAGGTAGCTCAACTGATCCATATCAATACCAGTCGGAAGCATCCCCAAGACACTGGCTGCATTGCCACGCTGTATGGCAAAGCTGATGCGCTGTGCCAGATACTCACCAGTTCTCGGGTCGCGCGTAAATAAATAAATAATTAATAAACTAATTAATAAGTAAATAAATTATTGACTATAAAATCTGAAAACAGTCATTGCTACGCTATGTTCAGGCGACTAAGAAAGCGAAACGATTTTAGTGTGGTACCGTACTCTTTACACGTTCCTTTTTATTTACCATCCAAAGTGCGGCCATGTGTGGCCTCAAACACTTTAGATTGTTTTGTCCTAAGCCCGACATTTTGTTATTTTACTCTAAGCGAAATATTCTCGTGAAAATTGTACACAAGGCGCATCTTTACAACCTATTGTAGAGTTTTGAAATTCAACTGCACGTCGTCCGCATAAACTTCGTTTCCATGGGGCTGTCATTACAGCCCAGCCTCTGAAAAACGTATATTTTAGGACAACTTGAATAAGCCAGGTGCTTCACACTTTTCAGACGTAATTGAACTTATGCCACGGGATTGTAAATAACAATTATTTCCTTTTAATAAAAACAAGACAGAGCGGACAGGGCTGGTAAATTTTTAAAAACGCGAACCCTTTTTGCTTTTCGACGTCAGATTGGATAATTATTTGAATAATTATAAGATAATCGCACCAAAAATTTTTTTATTACCTATACGACATTCCCTACATACCATCGTCCAGTTTAGATTATGTCAGATATTATATCGCGTACCTATTGTTAAAGCACTGCAGCGTGATTGAAACGTTTGAAAAAAAAAACATAGAGTACCTACTTTATAGATATGCGATAATCTTTTTATCATTTTTGTCCATAGTTTCTGATAATAAAACACGAATTCTTAAAATAAACTTACAAACTTTTTCATATTGACAACTCCGAAAACCTTTAACGGAATAAACTCATTTTGCATAATGAAACTACTTTAGTCATTTTGCAAACAAATAACCGAGTAAAACGGTCTGTCTGTCTCGATTTGAGAGAATATAGAATAAGCTTAGAGAAAACAGTCTCTATTTGCGAAGATAGTTTTGTTTCTCGCGGTTAGACACGATGCATCGAAAGTCTCAGAACTGCAAACTTCGTCGATGCTCTGTGGTCAAGTCTCTTCAACTCCACGGACAGAGTCGGAACAAAGCTCAAATTAGTCTATAGAAGTTTTTCTCGTTCCTTATCTCCGTTTTAGATGTTTATATCTTTTAGGTATTTATCACCAACCATAAATACACTTGAAACAATATAAACAAACTTATACTAGGTTACGGACTATATTAACATAATTATGTACATTATATGGTTATAAATTATGTGGTTTAACAACCACGACATATTTCAGGTTTTCAAAACAAGGTTTTTTATGTATATTTCTTATCTGCAAGGCCTTTTAGCCCAGTTGAATTATTTATTTAACAAAAAAATAAATGATAACCACTGTAATTGCCTGGAAAGTCTTCAAAGAGAAGGATCTATTTTTCTAAAGAGCGGCTTTAACGAAGATATCGGTGCTGTAGGGCAGATCTTGATCACTTTTTATCACAGTTTTTGAGACCTTTAATCAAAATTCCTCAACAGTTCCTTTGTCTTGTCTGTTGGAGTATAGTAGGTAAGGTACAATTGCGGTCATAATTGGAGACATATCTTAAAGGTCATACTCGCTTGAAGGTTACTACGATTTAAATAGTAAATTTCATATAACTCCAAATTTCAGCCCAACATAGGTTTAAAGAACTTTATTTCTCATACAAACTATACAGTTCATTTACAATGAGATAAACATATTTATACTTATAAAATTAAATGTGTGGAACTTCTGAGATCTATAGTAGATAACAAAAAAATTACCTTGCTACCTAATGAAAAACTTATAATAAGTAATTTGAAGTAGCTATAAGTAAGTAGTGCCAGAGACTTATTTTAAAACTTAATTTTATATATATTTATACTGTCAAATTTTTTTACACTGTGCGGTAGATTGTTGAATAATTGTGCTCCTTCTGCAAGAATAGATTTTTTTCCATAAATGGTTCGAGTGTTAGGAATATGTAGTTTAATTTTATTTCTAAGATGATATTTGTTTTCCTTGGGTTTTAGTACTATATTTGATTGTATTGACTGTGAAGTTATATTTTTTATTAATAGGCAAGTCTTATAAATAAATAAAATGACGACCTCTGTGGCGCAGCGGGCGAAGGTCCGCCTGCGGCGCGGGAGGTTGCGGGTTCGATTCCCGCTTTGGGACAAATGTTTGTACGATCTACAAATATTTGTTCCGGGTGTTCTGGTCGTTTTTATGTATAATAAAAAATATCTATCTATGTAATGTATTATATTAAGTATATCAGTCATCTAGTCCCCATAACACAAGCTCTGCTTAGCTTGGGGATAGATGATGCTGTGTGGATGGATTGTCCAGCATTATTTATTTATTTACTTATCAAAATTCTTTATTACTATAAATTTTAATGATGTTAAAATAATTGACGTTATTTATTTTGACGTGACAACGTCTTATAAATTGGTTTGCCGGGTGACACTTCAAGAAACTGCGTTACGCTCCGCTCACTTCAAGAAACTGCGTTACGGTCGTTGTCACGTAAAACTTTCGCCCGTATACCGACTTTACAGGCAACCAATTTTTTTTACTCATTTATTTCCTAATGAAATACATAATATATTAAGCCTCAAAATAAGGGTAAATATTAAGTGTAAATGACTAATAAAATAATAAATTTAAAAAACGTCGTAAACACCACGAATGGCTGCAAGACAATGTCTTTAGAATCTAGGTCACCACTTCTGACCCCCCCTGTGCCTACTAGTAAGTCCAGCCCTGGACTAGATAGTCTGGTGTTGAAGGTAAGGTACGTACTTCACAGTCTGAAAGTATTGACCTTCTGGTAAAAAGAACGAAAGGTACGAAAGAAAAGAATATCTCTAGGTAAGACTGAGCTCAGCTGAAAAGCGTGAGATCTAAATAAGTACCTAGGTACTATACCTGGATAAGTACCTTTTTATCTGAGCTAATGGAGCTGCCTCGTAAGTAGCATGATACGAGCTGCATGCGTTAAACTAGGTATTCATATAAAACAGGACGGAATTGTACTTTATTTTTGCAGTTTATTCTAAGGAATGAAATGGTTTAGGTATAAGCTTATTGAAAATGTGATACATAAGGAATTTTATTGAAAAAAAAAACAACAATGGACTAGGCTCTGTCTAGAGAAACTGTGGGCATAACCTAGTATATCGTCAAATTCTTGTAAACAAACAGCTTGCAAAGCGACTGTTCGAGACAGTTTCTGCTTTTTGACGTGACAACGTCTTATAAATTGGTTTGCCGGGTGACACTTCAAGAAACTGCGTTACGCGTTACGCTCCGCTCACGTTATGCGCTCACAATGAGAGCGAGTGAGAGGCACGCGTCCCTTCCACTCGGGCATGGTTAGCCCGCCTAAGAGCGAGAGAGACGTTCGTTGTCACGTAAAACTTTCGCCCGTATACCGACTTTACAGGCAACCAATTTTTTTTTTGCGAGATCATACTTAAGTTAGTATTAACAAAACATCCCCAAAACAATATATTTCAGTCCAGGTTTAAAGCACTCCTTAATGCTCTACAAAGCTCCTACAAATTATAATAAAGCCAACTATTCAACTCGCTCCATATAGTTTTAAGAGTAGAGAATGAAAACTGATCCGGAGAAGTGAAGTTGTTTTCTGTGGAGTTAGATTTCGTTGTCTCTTGATCCTATGGTGCATGTTATCAGAAAAAATTCCCTTTTATTAATAATCACAAATCTGAGCTAAGGTTGCATTTTTTCATATTTTCTTCAGTTTCAGAGAAATATCGCAGGGGATTCATATAAACAAACAAATATGTGTAAGATACATAAATAAATAATGCTGGACAATTTACACATCATCATCTAGCCCTAAACTGTATGGGTATCTATCTACTATATAACTGATAAACGAAATACACTAAGTACAGACAAATAAATTTTTATCAGCTGTCGAAATGAAACACCCAGAACACCCGGAATAAATATCTGCAGATCGTACAAAAATTTCACCCGAGGCGGGAATCGAAGCTGCAACCTCCCGCGTTGCAGGCTGATCTTCGCCCGCTGCGCCACAGTGGTCGTCTAGCTACAAATTAAATGGACATGACCGTGGAATAAGTAATAAATAAAGCTCCAAATAGTAGCCCAAATAATACCTTTTGGATTTTTCTTACTACCACCATTCTGTATGGATTAATTCCCTCATTAAGTTTATACGCCTTTGTTTATAATTTGGACGCTACACCATTACAGTTTCTTGGCCTGAAATTAGTTCCGCCTTCCTATTTAAACTAAAACAGCTTCGTAGTCAATTCCCGTTCTGACACCGTGGGGCTTAATGTTTATTGAAATTTTGCCCCAGGTAGATATCAGTTAGATATTTTCAGAGCACGTATAGAGCATAATTAGCTTTCTGAAATAATTATCGTTACGATTACCTCATTGATAGTATTAGACATAACCGAAAGGTAGGTATAATTTCTTTTTCCGTACCAATTTAATTCACGTTACTTCATCTAATTATTAGCAGTGTATGCCTAACTACAATGCTTTTTCGGGCTAGAATTAAATAAAATTGAGCACCTATAAGCATAGATTTAAGTAAACCTATGCCCATAGGGTTTTAGGGTAAAAATGAACGCTTTTCCTTGTTTTATTGTGAACTCGCTCCTCTTACAATACAATATAAGTACAGCCACCACCAAAAAGTGTCAAACAGATGAAAGTAATAAAACTAAGAATAAAACACACAAAGTAATAAAATCCGCCTTTACCACCTTATTCCTAAAGCCGCTAGTCCCGCATGACAATAGAAACCGCTGAACAAATATAAAGTAACAAAAATAAAACTAAATACCTATTATCAAATCAGGATTTGAACCCAATTATCTGTAAATTTTGTCGAAATTGTCTGTCAGAAAATAGGGCTTACTACACGCCTTGAATGTTCAAGTCCGAGGTGCGATATATTCATATCATGCATTGTTCTTACTCATCCAAATATGTAATTTATAAGTTCAGCGGCTTCTGGGCTGGCTTCTTGTCTTACTGATTTAGCGTCTTTAGGCATGGTGTAGTAGCGGTATCATTTGGTTTGAGTGTACACGGAGCTTTGGAGTCTTCATCTGTTCAACGCTTTTGGCGGTGACTGTACCTATCGCAACGAAACAATAGCAAATAAAACTAACTATAACGCAACAGTCGGGCTGAGCCTATCGCACCACCAATCTAAACCACATATACTAGGTATTATAGTCTCGAGATTCTAATGTTATCGCCGTCATTAGTTCAAGAGATAGAAATTAAACCATATGCCGTAAATAGGTTCCTCGTGTATTGCTGCTGATACCAGTAGTATCAGTATTAGGTATGTACCCTTTGCACGACTAATGTCCAATTATGAAAAATGACAAATAGTCTAAAACTGTCCATTCATAAAAATGTCTAACTTTTTTTTTGTAAACATATGGCTAGGGAGACGTTAAAACAATTCCTTTGTATTAGGCGTGTGTCGTTCGTTCATTCACAAAGATCCATATCAGTCACGACCCGTTAAGAAAATGATCCGGTTCATATGATCCGTTCATATGAATGATTGTTTTGCCGGCGGATCTTTTCGATTTTGTGACTGACTGATCTGAGCCTGTGCGAGATCGGTTCGTTTCGTTGCGTGTCGTCGCGTCGTTTCGTTACTGACTGATTTGGTTCTGTGGTGGATCTTTTCGAATTCTCGGTCTAGGTATATCATTCATAATCCAATTATCATTAAATTATGGTAGGTACATAGAGTAAAAACTCGCTGCTGGGTAGGTAGATATTTATTGACCTGAATTGAGATAGGTACTTACCTACTTATAACGTCTCAAGTTAGATTCTTCTAGTAGGTAGGTACCTATATCTTCGTTAGTATATCTTCCTCACAGGAGGTAGAAAGATGTGTAAATACTTACCTACCTATCTTGCGTGCCTCCAACAACCGTCGTTTTATTATACCTAGGTAGGTGCGTCTAAAATGGTCAAATTGCGAGATACCTACTAGGTAGGTAGGTACTAGATACTGAGCTATAAAAAAACTCAAGCAAGTAGGTAATGTTGTCCGACAGAAAAATATATAACTCCTTAGGTAGGTACCTACTCAATTAGGTACCTGGGTACCTACCTACTACCACGGCTACTACCTATTGAATTGAATGAGAATTTAATTTAGGCAATTGAATAGGTAGTAGCTAAGCTTATTAATTTGAGGTGAGGTTTGTCTGTGTCGAATGCTAATACCTAGTTACCTACCTAGGTACCTACAATAACACCTTCGTTCGTCTGATGCTTTTCTTATAAATTTTATCTTCCTAAAGGATCCCAAGGCTACTAAAAAATGGATTGATTAATGCGACGACTTTGAGGAAAGCTACTTTAGAAATAATACCTAAGGACTACCTACCTACCTAGGTAGGTACTTACCAAAACTTTACAAAGCTTATCCGACTATTGCTAGACCATTTCAATCAGCTTTCATTTCACTTTGATTTAATACCTACCTACCTATGCTTGATATTTTTATGAACTGGTGCAAGCGGGTTTCCTTGTTGGTAAATAATTTACATAGAGGTACCTACTTACCTAACCTACCTAGGTAGTAGGTACGTACAGTAGGTACCTACCTACATACCTACTTAGATGCCCAAGTACTTACATGTACCTATCTACTCGAAAAATAATAGCCTCCTCTCTCGGGCTATCGGGTAAATCGATTATGATTATTATTCGTCTGTCAGTATAAAATCGATTTGGTTGCTAACTGGTTTTCGTATGGAATGTAAATAGGTATTTTGGTAAATAGTTAAAACATTTATTTGTAAGGAAGGTCTTTAAGGTTTCAAGTAAATTGGAACAAAAGTATCAAGTATCAGTAGTAATATTTTTACTATTATAGGAAGAAAACAGTTGTGTACAACACGCAGAAATCAACTTGGCACGTGGTGCCAAGTAAACTTCTAGGCACGAGGTGCCTAGTTAACTTCTGCGTGTTATACCTACGTTATGTTTGGTAAGGAATAAAGGAATGAATACCTAAGTACCATACTGCGACAACAGACTCTATTACGTTACCTTAAGGTATCTACTGTTAATCAGGCTGTGAGTAGATGATACAAGCCACAGAATGTGTCCTATCCTACTCGCACGCACCATTTACGGCCTCGCGAGAGCAAGACGCAGCGGATCTTTGCGTTATGTCGCGGCGCGCGTCTCAGTCGTTCACAATGAACCGAACGTAGAAATGAACGGGTCTTTTCGTTGAGACTGTTCGGAACAATCACGAGCGGCCCGTGATCCGGATCATATGAGCCGTTCGTTCATGAACGACACAATCCTACTTTGTATTCATGAAACAAAACGTATAAACTAAAATGTATTTTAAGGTGGATAATTTTAATTTTGGACCAAATTAGTGTTGGACATCACATCACACTATTATTAAAAATGCGAAAGTTTGGATGGATAGATGGATGGATGTTTGTTACTTCTTCACGCCAAAACTACTGAACGGATCGGGCTGTAATTTTGCATACAGATAATTCTAGGCCTGGAATTAAACATAGGCTTTTTATCCCATAAATTAGTTCCCATGGGATAGAAATCACCTTTAAACGTTTACAGAAACAACGCGTGCGAAGCCGCGGGCATAAACTAGTTAATCATCGCACACCTAGATCAAAACTAAGTCAAGTCAAAAAACATGAAGTCGGAGATAACCTTGTATTCGATAATTCCTTAAATAAACGCAACTAACCACGAAGACACATTTTAAAAAAGCTTCATAAATGGCTCAATAGATGTCCTTATCTTCGTCTTGGTGAATGAACGACGTTGCACCCCTCTCCACCTAAAAAGGTGTATTGTCAGTTGCACGTGAGAAGTCAGCGCTGTAGTGTGTGCGAGTTTTGTGGAAAACTAGGTTATTTTGAGTTGTCTTGGTTTTATTGAATTGATTTGTAATTTTTCTTGGAGATAATTTGAGTTGTTATTGAACTGATGAATCAACTAAGAAAATATTACTAGGACATTTTGAATTGTTCCAGTTTTGATTGAAGAGGTAAGTTTATATTTTTTCATTATTTCGAGTTGACTTTTTTTTGTTGAACAATAATGCATATTGCGGGATGTCTTACTTTTGCTGGTGAGAATTTAATTGTGATTTTTAATCTAATAAAACCTTGATTTAACGTGCTTTATTTAAACATCGTGTGGGGTTACAAGTGTACAATTATGTATAAAATTGATTTTTAATTAAACCATGTGCACCTATTATTTTTATGAGTTTCTTTGAGTTGACTTTCTTTTGATGGTTAAATGGAAAAATCAAATCTTGTCTCATTTTCTTCTTTTTTTAAGGAAAATGAACACACGAGGGCGTCTTCTTGTTAAAATAGTACAAAAAAAAGACCAAAGCAAATACTATTCAGTAATATCTACAGAAGAATCTCCAATAATAGAAAACGCTATGACCACACCGGACATTTTCCAAAAAATGGATGAAGAAAACTATAATAGCAACAGCAAACAAACATCACCAAATCAGCAACCACCACTACAGGATGAAAATCAATCAGTTATGTCAACGAAGAGTCTACAAACGTTGTGCAATCAAAAATATTACTGTTATATTAATACTAATTATTTGTATTAATTCTAAGATAGATTGATCCCCTTTGACGGATTTTGTTTGCCAATATTTTTTAAGTTTTAATTGCTATAATAATGGTAGGTACTGATAATGGTTTTGAACTGACTAATGTGTTCACAAAGAAGTTTTTTGATTTTAATAACTTGATATTTTATATTCGTTTAGTTTACGAAAAGTTTATATTGCCTTAATAACGTTCCTGTAGTTTTAGTTTGTTATTTTTGAGTCTGATTTTTAATGCTAATGAAGAATTTTTTTTTATTTAATTGCTAAATGATTGCCTGTCCATCATTTATAGTCGCATGTTATTTTAAAGTTTTAGAAAAGTTTATATTGCTTTTATGACCTTAGAGTAAGTGTATTGATTTGAGAGCTGAGTGTTTGCTCACCTAGAATTATTTTTAAATTTCCATTGCCATAAGAATGTTCCTTGTACCAAGTATAACTTTTTCGATTCGAAGACTGAATGATTGTGATTAAAGAATCGATTTGATTTGAATAACAAGAACTTTTATTTCCTTCCACTTCAAGTTTTCCATCAAATCACATAATTTGAAAGTAATATTTCTTCGAAATAAATTAAAAAATCTAGTTTTGCAGAAGATTTGCTAACCATATAAAAACAATTTATGCAAGGCCAACTCATTTTGAGTTGGCCACTCGCACAAAACTAGTTCAACTCAAAATATTTTTGATTTTTTGTAAGGAATATCAGTCCAAAAGTATAACAACTCAAAAATAATTAATTGTAGTTACAAGGTTTACTTTGTAGCTATAATATTTCTATTATTATTCATTTGGGCAAAATTCTATAAGAAAATGTTTTGCGTTTCATAACTTTAGTGATAAAAGTTGAAGATTAAGGTTTTTTTTGTCTCCTGAAAAATGTGGTATTTTGATTTGACTCAGTTTTGATCTAGGTGTGCGATATTTGGACATTTTGTATTTTGGACATTAATCGAGAAAGCATACGTACAGTACAAAGTACATAGTACAAAGACGTATTCTGTGCAATATTCTGTTATCATAATTGATAAACAGTGCTTCTGCATGACAGTGATATATGATAATTTTTTACCGATAAGAAAACATGGATTATCTTGAGTATCTTTGAAAAATTTCTGATTTATAATTTCGTTTACATCCGCAGTTTATTATCAGTGATCGATATCACGACTAAAAACTACATACATATAGTTACTAAATGCTCAATCAAGGACGCAGATATACAGACGTCTATAACTGGATTAAAAGGCTAAGCAATTCCTGCTGTTCCTATTTTTTATGTACCAAAGTACTTATATGATTCGAAACGTAAAACACACAATGCTCGAAGGAACAAAGCTTCCTCACAGTCGTTTCAGCCAGAAATACAGCCACCTACTTTAGAAAATACTTACTTACAAAGTGTCCCGACAATTATAAGCTTGAATAAGACTCGCTTATCTAAGTAATGCATAACGTAGCACCCTTTATCACCCGAGCTTTGTAACAATAATCTTAATCTTTACACACGTTTTGTTTGCACATCCTGTATTGTGGTTATCCTATTGTGTTGAAAGGGTGAAATCTTAAAGGGTACGGAAATTAGGGATTAACACCAAATGTTGCTTCTGAGGGTAAGTACATTAAGGGAAGGTATAAATACGAAAGGGTTGGATGTATTAAGCCATTATTAAGTTTGTGTTGGCTGAGTTTGTTGTTCCTTGTGTATTTGCAATGTTACGAAAATTTACGAGGATTTTATGAAAATTTCGCTTTTATCACTGTTGGTTATTTTTCCTCTGCACTTAGCATTCGAATAACATGAACATTCAGATGTATTTGTGAGTATATCAATAATATATCATTGAATTTATGATTTCATGAATATGTCATTGAGTATATCACTCATTCTATTTTCGCTGCTAATTTGGCTGCATTTGGATTACGAATAAAAAAAACGAAATAAAATAAACCAATGAGTGGCGATAATAAATTACCTCACGAATATATCTTGACCAGCTGGTAGAAAACCAGGGGCTAGAAAAAACCAGTTTAATTTATCTCCAAAAGTAACATAAAAGTATTTGTCGTCGGAAGCATCCGATGCAATTCCAAAGCAAAAGAGTAAAAAACCTTAAGCTATTTCCACTGCTGCAAAATGAGTCTTGCGAAAACAATGCCCCTTACGAAACCTTTGAGATTGTACTTCAAAGCTGCAGAACTGGGTTTTTGAACATTGTTCGTAGTAGAGTAGCAGCTTGTGGAACTCTTGATAATTAATGTGAATGTTTTGGACCGCTGATGTTTTAACACCGAATAGATATAATACTGACACTATTGTACTTAAATACAAAAGTATCCAAGTCTAGGCCGGACAGAATGAACGGATTTTAACAGTTTTATTGCCCGCGACCGACATGTGGGTCTCGCAGACTTACTAGTTGTGGTCCTCCCTAGCGGGGCGTGCCACAGAGGCTGGGCATTGAAATGGTTAACGCAGTCAATGTCCATCACGTCCCTGCGCACCACCACGGTGTTGTGCTAAAAGGTCATATGCGTCATGGACGCTGGGCTCTGGGCACTGAAATGTCAATTAAACTTAGCACGGATTAAATATAACATAGGACAAACGCTACCGACACACACACAGCGAGGTCACTGTGCTTGTGTGCGTAGCTGCCTACCGCATTCATTTCCGATGCTAGCTTATAAAAATTATAATTAAGTATTACGTAGAGAACTCTAGTGTCTAGATAAACCTATGTTAGGATTTAAGACGCTATTAACAAATTGTAACAAACTTAAAACAATAAATAAATATCTATCTATCTATCTATCTACCATTATCGTGAAAAATGCGTGCAAAGTCGCCAACAAATATTAGTAAGTTTATAGCTTCTGTAGCAACACATAAGTACCTACCTACTTACAATTTTTATTTGCAGTTAATGGAGTAATGCCGCGGGCGTTTGGAAGTATGTTCCTACGAGTATCTTGGATTCTTGCCCAATATCACAAAAGGTCCCGCTCAAAAACTTGGCCCAACTTTTGTTCTAGCCCGGCTAATAGTTTTAATTTCCTTAGAATTTCCTTGAAAATAAATATCTACGTAATATAAGAGACAAGAAACACATTTCATTGTATTTTTAACCCCCGACGCAAAATGAGAGGGGTGTTATAAGTTTGACGTGTCTGTCTGTGGTATTGTGTGGATTTTTTGGTGTCATAGATAATTTTATACCGAGTGTTCTTAGCCATGTTTCATGAAAATCTGTTCAGCCAATAAACGTCGGCGGGTTTTAAAAATTTTTAATTTGGTCTTGTATACTGGGCGTTCCACGGCCATGCCACATGGAGGGGAAGTATCTTAAATATTGTAGATAGAACATTTTACTAAAAGAGGACTTCATTTTGATTTTAAAAACAATAAAAACTGCATTCAAAATTATGAATGTAAAATTTCATGGTCTTCCTTTTATCTATGAAGATATTATGTTATTTGGAAAAAAATAATCCTTACGATTGAGCCTTTTGATTGGCATCGTTAAATTATGGGCGTTTTGTTTTACAATTTTGTGGGTTTGATTCCCGGTTCGGCAGGTGATTATTAAAAAATCTTTGAATGCAGTTTAAATAGTATTTTTTTTTATTCTTTATTAAGGGCTTTGTCGCACATGCGATTATGGCGCCCTTATTAAATAGTATTTAAAGTCGAAATGAAGTCTGGTTCCATTAAGATGTTCTATTTATACTAATAATATTATAAAAAGGAAAGATTTGATTTAAATAAATATAAATTTAAATAAATAAATAAAAAATAATGCTGGACGATTGTTTGTTTGTATTGAATAGGCTCCGAAACTACTGGACCGATTAGAAAAATTATTTCACAGTTAGGAAGCTTACTTTTCAGGGAGTGACATTGGCTATATTTTATCCCAGAATTCCCACGGGAACGGGAACTACGCGGGTAAAACCGCGAGGCAATCGTCTAGTCTACAATAAAGTTAATTCCCCTCCATGTGGCATGGCCGTGGGACACCCTGTGTGGCAAGATATGTTATGACAAGTAGGTACAAAATACCTTATGCCCACGCGCGGTTTTACTTAATGGCAAAAAGGAGATTGATAAATTAAAAACTTTGTTTTATTAGATTACAGACATGGATTCAATTGAAGGAGTGAGGAAAAGCTATATTTTTTAGCAACCAATGGTAACCAGCCATCGAGAAGATTAATCACTTCTAAAACAGTGAAAAATTCTTTGAACCCAGATTAATCTGCCCAGGATTAAACCGAAATTAATTAATCCGTCACTCACGAGTGCTTCAAACTTGAGGAAAGTACCAGCTAAGTAAAATTATACCACTCCGTGGCTCTTGTCCAAAACTTTTGATTAAATTTTCAACTACAAAACATTATCTGCCACTAGTTAGCCTGATCCGTAGAGTAATTCAGTAATTCATTTATTGTTTGTGAATCGGGTAGATACAGTCTAGCGATCTAGACTAAGTCCCAATAACTATTGGGACTTAGTCTAGATCGCTAGACAAACATTGATTTGGTGATTAACCACCTGAGCATATAAACATTGATTAGGTATTACAAAATTTAATATTGTTTTCGAGATAATTATAAATATAACATATTCTAGTCTTATCTTATCCATTCTACATACGTCGATGACGCAATAACAACAAAAAGCTTTTATTCCAATTCGAAGTGATACATAATCTTTGACATTAAGCCCATTACAGAAGAAAAGGTCCGCATTCGGTACATTATCGCTACATCATAACGGGTCGGAATGTCCCGGAATGTCCCTTGAGAACACCTTATCAAACTCTGTGAGGAAACTTCCGAGTTGTTTTTATTGTAAGATGTTTTATTGTTTGGTAAAATTGACCCACAAAAACGTGCTGGAGGATTTTGTTCTCGAACTTTCTTTACGAGTATAAGATAAGTGGAGACAACAAAGACGATGAAAATCTGTTGTTGTCACACAATGTAGGTACCTATTTATGTTGTGTGCGCACACGTAGAATTAACTGCGTTATAATGAATTCTACGTGTGCTTTTGCTTGCATTTTGGTACTCTGCGGTATTGCATTATTATGTCATACAATGCCATACTACAATTACACAGACATCTTACTTCCTACTATAATATTATAAAGCTGAAAGTTTGTGAAATGTTAATTTTTGTTACCTAAGATCTCCAAAACTACTGAACAGGAAATGAACTGAACATGAAATTTGGCATACATTTAGAACATAGCCTAAAATAAGGGTTATTCCAGTTTTCCCCCTTGAAATCCCCCTTCAGGGGGAAAACTGGAAGTCAAAAAAATGAATTCCAGTTTTCCCCCTTAAGGGGGATTTGTCAAGGGGGAAAACTGGAATAACCCTAAAATAGATAATAGTCTACTTATTATACCGAAAATACGCGTAAAAGTCCGCGGGCAGAAGCTAGTAAAGAATTAATCTTTCATAACCTTAATCTAGACCGATAAGTAGAAACACTTATAAAAGACGATACAAATCACAAAAGAAGTTCACTGCTGTGCAAAAAGCGATTTATAGAGATTTATCGGTCTTGTTTTAAAATTTAAAGCACATCCCATAATCCGTCTCTGTATTAACATAGAAAGCGGACAATGCTAATTCAGACGAACGAGTGCTGAAAACAATTACTTTTAAACTATGCGAAGAAGAATAGTATTGGTAATCTTATGAAAGTACAAAAAACGAAAAGAAGAAGGTAAAAAGTGTTTGCATGTATTTACAATGACGAATAAATAAAATAATGATTAAATCTAAATACAATAAAAATCTCAGTTCACGATGTTTGTGGTCACACTACTCCTCCTAAACGGCTCGACCGATTTTTATGAATTTTTTTAAGTACCTTTGGCTAAAATTCATATAAATTACAGTAGGTATATAAAATTATATAAAGTTAATTATATTTTTTACTAGCTGAGCTCCGCGGCTTCGCCCACGTAGAAATCATACCTTTTAACCCCCTGAGAGGTTTACTTTTGAAAATTAGATTAGATAGAATCTAGGCTAGCAAACTAAACTACCATACCAAATTTTACCTAACATACCAAATTTTACCTAAATTGGTTAAGTAGTTACGGTGACAAACATTCACACAAACCTTTGCATTTATAGTATTAGTAGTAGTAAATCGTTCAAGTTGGCAAACAAAGATTATCATTAATATAAATCAACGATTAACCTTACCACTAAAATGACACAGTTTCTCATTCTATGGGAATCCAGTAAATCTTTTTTGGCCCGTAGATTGGTTCTTTTTGGTCGGAACTAGGGCGTTCGTTTCCCTAGAGACATGAATGAAGGTCGTGCCTTATTGTTTTAAAAACCTAGGTTTGAATTGTATCGTAGTCGTTCTATTGACAATAAGGTATTTTTATTAAAAAAAAATATTGACGACCTCTGTGGCGCAGCGGGCCAAGGTCTGCCTGCGACGCAGGAGGTTGCAGGTTCGATTCCCGCCTCGGGACAAATGTTTGTACGATCTGCAGACATTTGTTCAGGGCGTTCTCAATGTTTTCTATGTATAATAAAAAATAGATATCTATGTAGTATATCAGTTATCTAGTACCCATAACACAAGCTCTGCTTAGCTTGGGGCTAGATAATGCTGTGTGAATTGTCCAGCATTATTTATTATTATTATTATTTTATTATTTCTGTAGATTTTTATTCAATGCAATAAGGTCGGAATTTGGTAACATTTTGGACAATCTATAGTACCCATAACACAAGTTCTGCTTAGCTTGGGGCTAGATGATACCGCGTAAATTGGACCGCACGCATTTTTTTTAATTTCACTTCAAACAGAGAATGGTGCATTATTCTTCTTTTGGCCAAAACAAATTCAAACGATTTTGGAAAATAAATACTAGTGTGAATTTGTAAAATACATTGCAGCTGTTGAAAGCGCGATGAGCATTGTTTAGCTGGATGGCCATAGAGAAAGTATTTACTTTATTGGCGACTTAGAGAGTATTTAGGATGTTGATTTCACTATTTTAATAATGCTTTAAACGCTTTTAATTTTTTTATGCTCATGGTGTTTATAAAGTACTCAATCAGGTGTTTCCAATTTATTCACAGGTTGAAGCACTTTTATGTTCTCACCGTAACATCATGGTGACAAATGGGACAAATTTGCAAAACAATTCCCATTTGTAATCAGTAAGAACAGCATCGGATGGGGACAGCTGGAAATAAATTATTATGAGTACAAAAAGACAATAAACTCCAAGCTTTGCGTGCTATAATAGGTGAAATCTTTAACAGAAGATGACAATTGCCCCCATTAGTAGGTCTATTTGTTGCTGTACGATTGTAATTATGTGATTTTCTATAGATATTGGAAGTGAAAACGGCAAAATTTTTACGGTAAATAATATTTTGTTGCAACTAATTTACAGTTGGGTTCCCATTCTGGCCGAGGCGGTCGCGTCGTAAGAATCGACCCCTATAACTCAGCCTGTGGATGTCTAAGAGCCGACTAAGGGAACCAAGCATAGGAAGGGCTACAGCTACCTTTGTACATTTAAGGGGGCTCCGCGGTAAATTACCCGATACGGTCCTTACCGTTTTAAATACCTACTTTAAAACGTTTTAAATATCCACTGTGATCACCAATGCGCCTGCCAAGCGTGAGGGTAATTATATCAAAACTCCCCATTTTTTGGACTAGGCATGTTCACCAGTGGACATCTGTCAGCTGTAAGTCTATTCGTCTCTATACCAGTGCACTGGTGTGATACTTTGGCCAGATATAGGAAGTAAAAACTGCAAAATGTTAACGTTTAATTTTATTTCGTTGCAACCAATTTACAGTTGGGAATTTACTGTTGGTTCATATTGTTTGTTTGCTTACTCAGTAGAGCTAAAAGTGTAAATATTGCTGGATATTATAAAACGGATTTCTGGAGTAATTAGTACATTACGCACATGTTTCAAACCAATATTTGCACAAAACTTAAGACGTAGTATGCCACTCACATACTCGGTATTTACAGGTATAAAATTCTAGCATAATAGTGAAGGCCGTCGGTAAAATGTACTGTACTACAATATACAATCTTTCTTACTTTTTTCTTACTTATTCTTTCATTTTTAGTCTCAGTTTAGGACAATAAAACTCAAATTAATTACTCGCAAATAACTCGTAGCATGGCTACGACTTGCTACGCCGTAGACAAAACCGCTACGAGCACGTAGGTCAAAGCTACGAGCTACGAAAATCCGTTAGATTTTCATCCGTTGTCCGCTCGGTATGAATACGGACTAAAATATGAAAAACAACATTTATATCGTTTTGTATGCGTAGTGCGTAAACAAGTTTGGTAACATTTCACACAGTAAGACACTTTACCCGACTAAATCATGTGGGTCCGGTGCGTGTTCGGACATTTGCCAGGGCTTTAGTTTATGTAGGGTTTCTGACGGCGTTACTTTTCCCGTGTTTACGTGGATAACGAAATTTTACTGCAATACTTTCCATATTATTTTCACTAACCTGTAACAGAAATAGCCAGTGCTTTATGACCCAAATAATAAAATGCAAACGTATAAATTGATAAACAAACAACGTACCGTCTAGTACCATCCAACGCTCGCGATGCACAGAATGAGATTCAAAAATTCAAATTCCGCCAGCAATGTAAATCGTAGCGGGAAACATTCCCGTCCCGTATTCAAGTGGCATGACTTATTCATTGACTGTATGCGTGCCGAGTAATGGTCAGATTTGTACGTTCACGCGATTCTGTTTATCTTTTCGCGATAGCTTGTTAATTCTTTTAAAATGTAGGTGGTGTTGTATTAAATATTTTAGTAGCGCGGCATGTGTTGACATTGAAAGCAATCGTAGTTTGCCATCGTCATCGCTGGGGCTACCCAGTGTGATGGGATTGCAAATTACGACTGCCAAACTAAAGCAGAGTTTTACATTTATGGTCTCTTATTGTCGAATACACCGATTCTCAAATACATGCATTATCTTTTTATTTACAGATTTTTCTTGCTTGTCCTGTCCTAAATCCCTTTATTAGTGAGACTTTTAGTTCATCGCTAATTCAATTATAATCGATTTTCGGCTTTCAGCTCATTTTAGCTTCTAACAATGACTGTATCGTTTGAATCGTAACGTAATATACCTACATAAAATTTTCAATAAATGAGATATTTTTCTGCTTTTGCTGATCCTACAACAACTTTCCAAGTTTAGTTTCTTTCAAGATCCCGCACTTTCGTGACAAACATCATCCGTTTCTATATTCATACGATAGTCCTTTGCGTAGTAGAGGCTTCAGCAGAGGTAGACTCTTGTGCTCTGTAGCGATATAAATTAATGCAGGCACGTTCTACATCCCACTTGACATCGGGACTCATTACGCGGGGCCATGCAGGATCACGCACGCATTTTTACTACGTACGCCATTCTCATTAGCGTGAGGAATTTGTGAATGAAATGTTTTGTAAAGGGATCTTCACTCCTAGTGGTCAGATGGATCAGTTTTAACAGAACGATACTGAAGAAAAAGATCCTAATACGTCTCGACCTTTTTGTGCGTTCGCAAAAAGGTGTTGCAGAGTTGATGATTAAATTACGGATGATGATGATGCCTCAGCCAAATTTTGGCCACGGCGTGGCGGCGGCCAGTCTTCACGGACACTAGCTAAGTTACCTACTAGCTACTACCTATAGGGAGGCAGGGTTTTGATAATCCACAGGTCCCAGCTAAGTGACCAGATTTTTAGGGCCTATCGTCTAAAACTAGAACTGCGGTTTCAAAGCTCTCGATCGATATAACAAAAATACGTTTCGCCTATCGGAACAAAATGTTAGATAATAATTAATAAATACATACTATCCTACCTATAGCAGGGTTTTGATAAATTATCAACAAGTTTACACCTAGATTTTTAAGACCTAGTCACTAAAACAAGAACCGTGCTCTTAAAACTCTCTAGGTAAACATAACGGTGATACGTTGTTTCATAAGAAAATGTAGATTTTTTATATGCATTCGACTTTTTTCCACAATTCGACTAATGGGTATTTTCAAAAGAGTAATAACTTAACTGGCTGTTAAGGTCCCGGAGGACTCTTTGATAAAAAATATAGTTGAAGAAAAGTAGGAGAATGAATATCCACATTTTCTTTGTGCATTCCGACTGAATATTTCTTTGCTATAATAAATAAAACTCAGCAAGAATATAATATTAATGGAGATCTAAGGCTTCAACACAAAGGCTCTCGACGTCCATCGGCATCAGAAGAATACTAATTGGTTTACAGAAGTCTTACATCTAATAGAAACAGACAAACGAACCAACTCAGAACTATTCTACGTTCGTAATCAGATGGCTTCATTTCCCGGGTTCGCAAGTGCAGTAACTAAATAAAAATGTGCCCATAGAACTAAGTTAGTTCGATATTTTATATTCTTTTATTTTATACAATGGCCAAAAACTTTGTCGGCACATCATTTTTTATGATTAAATATTAAAAGAATTTTAAAAGAATAGTTTTACCGTCGACCTGTTTATGGTTGGAGGAAGTCGTTGTGGCGATCTCTAGGGCAGGCCGATGTCCAGCTGTGGACGTCATTCCGCTGATATGATTATGATGATGATGATGATCATTCCTATCATCATCATTATCATAGCCGATTGGTTACACTACACACCATCTTCCATAGGTATCAAGAACGAATCAGAGGGAGTTATCAAATGCTAACTTAATATTTTAGGAAGAATTGAAAATGATTGTAAACCGCTGCATTTGTATTCAAAGAGAAAATTTAAATTTTGTACGTGATCTTTGGGAAATATTCCGTAATATTTATTCATAACGTGTATTGCAGAAGCGTTTATGAATATCTGATAAAAACCCTTTTAGTACCTAATTCGGAATTTGGTATTTTCGACATGTAACCGCCCTTGTTGGTTCGTCCAGGCGTAAATTAGATCCTAATAGGGTATTTTTGTAATATTTTGGACGCTGTTTCCAAACCGGGGCTTATAGGTAAGTATATTACCTAAGATATTATATAGTATATTCTTCCGAGGTCATCCGTGAGGGCGGGTGCGGCGGCAGATTTGGCCGAAGATCTCAAGAGGCGCAAACATGCTTACACATTTGCTCCCCTTGGAGTCGAGACCCTAGTCCGTGGGGTACCGAGGCTCTTCGGGTTTTCAAAAAACTATCTGAGCGTCTGGTCGAAGCGACGCGTGACCCGAGAGCTGGTGAATATCTGGCACAGCGTATCAGCATTGCCATACAGCGTGGCAATGCAGCCAGCGTCTTGGGGACGCTTCCGACTGGTGTTGATATGGATCAGTTGAGCTATCTGTAGACTGTTTGCAACAGTCGGCAGTTAGCTCAATTGTTTCAATTGTAAATACTAGTATAATTTTCTTTGTGAATAAATGTCATTACCTAAGTATATTCACGGGATATGTATAGATCCACATTCCACTAAACGAACTTAGATTTCGAAGTAAGCGTCATAATAACATTTGTTGATTTTACAAATATCTACCTGTCTAACGATGTATCACACCACGTAGCTATTGGCGGCATGTACCAGATTTTATCTATTTCCGTTGTCCCCATTCACACTGTCCCCATTATGGGGACAACGGAAAATCATAAAATTTCCTTCCTGTTGTACGTAAGCGTAGTTTATAGACATACAAATGAAACAAATTATTTAAGCGTACTCCAATGTGTTCAACTATCTATACAACCAGTTGAACGTATCAAGTAACTTACCTCCAATTTTTTCAACTTAAAAAAATAGTTGAACAACTTGAACTGAAAATTGCAATTTTTTTTTATATTCTAAGTTTTTCATATATTTTCACACGGCAACATACAGCACCAAAGTAGAGACTGTGTTTTGGGCACAGAGTGACGAATATAGACACATTGGTTGGATTTATAACTCGAATATAGTAACCATAATACTAACGTACATAAGTACGTATATATTCGCTGGTTAATATTCTCTGGTACGAACCGCAACAAACAAAACTAAAATCCATATTAATGGAATTGGTGACAGTAAAATATAGTCGAAGAGATTTAATCTCAAAATAATGGAGAATACAGTAATTTGCGCCTCAAACGGCCTGTAAGTGAATTTTAAATGTATGTGGCTGTAGTTATTGGAAGGCGGACAATACTGTTTCTGTGAAAAAATATCTAACAGAAGATATAGATAGATATAAAATACTTTACAGCACACTTAAATCGATAGAAGCAATACAACAACAACACTTAAAACTAAGTGACGAATGGCTTATCGCTCAGGAGCGATCTCTACCGTCTGGTAGAGATCGTAGAACTGGTGGTGGATTGGATCTTTAGATAGTACTTTTATACAGAGGAGGCTGTCTAACTGTAAATGTGCGCGCAAATTATTTCTTCTACGCGTATTAAAGTACCTTACCACGCAACAAAAGCCGCGAGCAAAAGCCACTACCTAACAAGGAAATAATAGATAAGATCCCGAAGGTGCGAGTAAGTAACAAGATTCCCATTGAGCTCAAACACACCGCAGCAGAGTTGGTAGTTTGTTAAACGTGCAGTCACGTCGCGGAAGGAAGCAATCTGCAGCGGTACAAGTCATAAACCACTTCTTTGTGACTTGTGCTTTTATAGGTTACAAGGTGGAACGGAATAGAATCGAGTATGCGAGAGAATGGAAACTTTTATTTTGAAGCAGGGCGTTTTCGCACTAGGTAAGCAGTAAGCTCTTTAATGGCATTTAGAAAACCATTGTTGATAATTTTAATTATACATAGCCTTAAATTATAATGTGATCAAGCAGTAAAAAAAGTGAGTAATGTTTGATTAATATTCATCGTCATCATCAATCATAATAATAATAAATAAATAATCCTGGACAATTCACACAGCATTATCTAGCCCCACGCTAAGCAGAGCTTGTGTTATGGGTACTAGATGACTGATATACTTAATATAATACATTACATTGATACAATTTTTTTATTATGCATAAAAAATATCCAGAACATTAAATCGTCAGCCAATACGCCTCCTCGTTTTATGTTAAACTAGGAGTTGTATTGGCTGACGATTGGCCTTACCTATCGGGGGGCTCATGTTATTGTTGGCAAAGAGGTATTCTACTTGGAATAAAACGAGCCCAGTTGAAAGTTTATTGCTTCCCTTTTTTTTTAAATAAAGGGCATTGGGTAAAAGTGGCGTTGTTTTTGATGGTCCGCGGCCAGTTAATAAACTATTGCCATTAAATAGTACTCTCAAAAATGAGCAACTTTCATTACAACAGCCACTATCTAAAATATATCGGAAGCGAGATATCGAATGGCAAAAACTCATAAAATGATCGTCTAAATAATCAAATAACAAGACTTCCGTACAGTTTTTAGTAACCATTGCATTTCATAGAAGTAGTAGAATGAAATTAAACATAACGAGCTCGATTGTAAACCGGCCCGGAGCTCGGTTCAGTTATGCTAACCAATCACAGCGCTCTATTCGTTTACCTGCGTTACGCTATCGCTCAACTAGCATTACTTATATAGGAGCGGGTTCGTATTGCGGTGAGCGAAGCGAACCGCAATGCAACTATTGGGGAACTGCACGGCGAGCGAAGCGAGCCCTGCTGTGACCCCCGCGTGCCCCCCCCCCCCCCGAACCCCCTTCCCATCCAAAAATCTGATATGGGTATCGTTTTCGACTAACATGGGGGTGAGGATTACGAATGTGATGACGGCGGGCGTGTGTCGGATTGCGGTGAGCGAAGCGAACCGCAATACGACACACGTCACACCTACTTATATGGGTATCGTTTTCGACTAACTCGACTGTGTAGATTACGAAAAAGATGTCCATTTCAAAATTGCTATATGACCATATAAACACCTACATATTATATAGTAGTATTAGAAATAACATATTACTAATGGGATACATGTTTTTTATTCATAACTTACTCGTTCCATACGTAAAATAATAGTATTTTTGAAATTAAAGTGCATTTTATCACTAACTTAGATGATATTGTTCTCAACTTCAAAGTCGAATATTTCGGCTCCGATATAAGTTACGGCGTATTGAGCCTCTTTTGTTGATCCATTATGCATTTCCATGAACAAGTGTGGCTCCAACCAGATCAACATTTGACCCCTCGTAGCCTTAGGCATTCTAATACCATTTGTTGATCCAATATACAAATCCATTTTGCACATGTTGATCCGATTCAAATGAACCAATCAGAACGCAGCATTGGTCGAAAATGGCTGCGACGTTGCCGCTCCGTCTGGGGGAGGGGTCGACTCGTGTAGAAACGAACTGACTAGGGAACGCCATGTTCCATGTCATTTATTATTTATTGTGACATCGCGTTACCTAGTCATTATTTAGTTATTAAAAATCCATTGTGTACACTTTTCTACTGTCAAATGTTGATCCGTCGATACTTTTGAACGATAATTCTGTAACTATTTTGTGTCATGCCATCGCTTTGTCTGTCCTTTTTCCCCTTTTTAATATCTCAGCAACTACCGCAGCTATAAACTTGCAATTCAAAATAATATTATGTTTCGTGCGCCTTCACAGATTTAGAGAAAAATAAATGAAAATGAAAATTTTTGAAAAGTATCGTTTTGTACATTTTTAACCACCGACGCAAAAAGAGGGGTGTAATAAGTTTGACGTGTCTGTCTTTGTATCTGTCTGTGGTATTGTAGCTCTCAAACGGATGAACCGATTTTCGTTTAGTTTTTTTTGTGTCATAGATAATTTTATCCCGAGTGTTCTTAGCCATGTTTTATGAAAATCTGTTCTGCCAATAAACGTCAGCGGGTTTTTTAAAATTTTAATTTTGTCTTGTTCAAAACTGTTTTTAAAATTTCTGCAGGCAAAATTTCAAACTTCATGAAATATTTTGAAAAGTCGAAAAATTACTTAGCGATCCATTTAAAAGGTAGGTCGGTACCTACTATTTTTAGGTATTCACCGCTACCTTTAGTACCTACATAATCTGTATAATTGACAAACGTTCGAAACCCTCGGAGCGCGAGTTACACTCGCACTTGACGGATCTTGTTTGTTTGTCTAACTGAAATCATTAACCAAGGAAACAGTTGTTTTATGTACCTACTGAATTTGTTGGTATTTCGTACCTTGTTAATTTTTCTTTATAAATTTTGTAATTGTTATGTACCTATTGTTTGACTATTCAAATAAATTATTTCATTATCATCATCATCATCATCATCAGCCCGTATATGTCCACTGCTGAACATAGGCCTCCCCCAAACGACGCCACAAATAGCGGACCTCGCGGAGTCGCCTGCTTCTATCGATGGATGGATGGAATAAATTATTTTATTTTATTTATACCTAAATATTATTACACAGTAGTGGCCCGAGTGGAGTCCACAACCGCCACCAGGAACCCTATTCTCGACCCATATCTGTCACTTTTCAGCATCATTGTTACAAATTAAACCTAGAACCAAAAATTTTTTAAAGTAGGTAGTACCTAAGCGTGGTTAACCGACTCTGAAAATCACTAGTGTCACTGTCAGTCATTCATTTTAGTTTGGCAAATTACCCTAACGATATCGGTGGTAGGTATTTCGTCATCATCACTCACGACCAATCATAAATATGTATAGATTACCTTGATATATTCCAGCAGGCCTACATACGTGAAATTTGGAATGGGCATGATAAGTTCAGGTTCAAAATAAAGAAAAGTGTTTAAAATCATCTCACTTATATTATAAATGCGAAAGTTTGGATGGATGGATAGATGGATGGATGTATGGATGTCTGTTACTCTTTCACGCCAAAACTACTGAACGGATCGGGCTGAAATTTTGCATTCACGTACTTTTAATCCTGGAATCAAACATAGGCTACTTTTTACCCCATAAATCAGTTCCCATGGGATAGGAATCACTTCAACGCGTGCGAAACCGCGGGCATAAACTAGTAATTTTATAGTGTTCTTAGTCGGCCGTGTGGTACCGGCTTCTGGCATAGGTTTTACCTACAAACTTCAAATTTGCAGGTTGTTTCTACTGTGAAAAGCAAAGGGAATTCACAAATAACAATTTTTAGGGGTCTGTCATCAGAACCCCTACCCAAAATTTCTTATTTACCTACTTCTCATACCTCCTCAACCTCAACTTCAACAACCTGTATTGGTCCACTACTGGAGCCAGGCCTCCCCTTGATAAGCGCCTTATTGGCTTTTATCACATGGGGGTTATGCCCATAATCCCCAAGCTGGGCAGGCGGGTCGGGAATTGCAGTTTGGTGATAGAATTGTTCTGCAGGGGGCGCTGCTGCCCGCCCCCGGTGGATAACCCTTAGTTGCCTCTAACGACACCCGCGGGAAGAGTTGGGGTGGTACAAATTCTAAGCCGGCACCACACAGCTTCTAAGGGCTTGAAGTACGAAATAGGTAACTTGCCTATTTCATGGCCGTGTGTTGCCGGCTTAGAATTTGTACCACTGCAGAACTAACTCCACCACCGAACTACGATCGACCAACCCGCTTGCCCAGCGTGGGAATTATGGACACTCAATTCATTTGAGGGTACAAGGAAGCCAGAAATATATGACCCCCAGTTTTTAACCGCCTCGCTATTCCTGGCTATGGGAGCGGCCACGACAACGGCTGGGCAGGGGGTGCTAGGAATAAAGCAGCGTACTGGCAAGAATTCCAAACTCTCGCATGAGACTCTCGGGCTGATGACGGGATAGGGACGGGACCAAATGACGGTAAACAAAAGCGACTTCGTCAGAGAGGTCAGACCAGAACAAGCAAATTGCAAAGATGGTACGGCGCGAATTTCGGAGCTCCAACACACGCCTCAGAGATCTGATCTCTATCGCCTTGAAGAGGCGATAACGCGAAACCGAGGGTCTAAGATATTCACTCAGCAGCTTGGCAGGAGCCACCTGATAAAGCTCAAAACGCAAAAAGGGAGGACCATAATGTCGAAGCCGAAGATCTCCGCTGAAGTGGAGGATTTCTATGGTCGTTTATACACTGCACATGCCCGATAAGAAGACCATGATTCCAGAGCCACCCTGACACGCCACTGTACTGACAGTCAAGACGAGATCGTGTTAGCTCTGAGGCAGCTTAAAAAAGCCCCGGTGAGAACGAAATAACAGCAGAGCTTTTGAAATCCAGAGTTATTTAAATTCCCGAAAACAGAATCTGTGGCTGAAAAATGTTCTTCTTGATAAATTTCATTTCAAGAAAAAAAAATATTTATCCATGTGCAGAGCTCATTAGCGTTGCTCAAATTATAGAAACTAAGTTTGAAGAATTTCATAGAAAACCTAAAACCTAGATCTCGAATCTCCCAAAACTAAAAGTTTGAGAACTACCGTAACGGATATGACGTAGGCTTGGGAAAACCCACGTGACCGTTGTTTCTCGGAGTAGCATACCTTGTATTATTATTATTATACCATGGTAAGGGCATCAACATAAACGACTACATCTGCGATGCGCTGATGACATAGTTTTAATGGCGGAGTCTCAAGTGGAGCTGAACCAGATGCTGTACGGCCTAGCCTCAGCCTCACTGAATCAGAATTTGATGAACCAAAGTCATGATCAATGGCCTCATTGATCCGGGACCGGTCGTCGTACATGGCCACCTTCTCGAAATTGTTTCCGGGTATACTTGAGAAAATTCTGCAGTTAGGTAAAAATAATTATGAGAAGGAGGCCAAGAGGAGGATCCAGATAGACTGGCAGTGTTTGGGGAACTACGTCGAGTCTTCTCGTCATCCATACCGCAATGCTTGAAAACGAGAGATTTCAATCAGTGCAACACAGCTCAAAGAATTAGCAAGCCGAAGTGGCAGTGGGCAGGCCATAATACCTCGCAAAGAACCGAAAACAGCTGGGGTAAATGTGTTCTTGAGTGGAGACCGCGACTCGACAAACGTAGTGTAGTACACCCTCCGGCTAGGTGGGATCACGATCTGCGAAAGACTGCAGGCAGATGCTGGATGCGGCAAGCTGAAGACAGGGCGCTATGGCGCTCATTAGGGAAGGCCTATGTTTAGCAGTGGACTAATATAGGCTGTTGCTGATGATGATGATGATGAACGACCTTAAGTTGGGGCAGCATGATCAGTGAAGACCGTATGTCATTAATTTCAGCCTAATATGGAATATGGCTTAATTCGTCTAAAATTTATTTAAATCATGAAATTTGTGTGGCTATTACTAGTTTAAATTCTCGAAACGATCCCCACCACAGCGCGTGCGGCGGCGTTGCCGCTCTGAAAACAGACGATGTAGTCATTTGTGGCTCCAGAGTCTGCGGATCAACATTGTCTAAGCTAATGTTGCGCGTAGCTAAATATGTTACGGATGTAAAAAAGACGTTTCGGTGTACATTTTTTGACCGTTAGTGGATCAACAAAATTTTGATATCTTGGGATATTTTGAATGCGAGTATCTTGATAACCAGTTAATGTAGATCTAGCGTTGCCATGTGCTCTTCAAATGTGGATCAAAGTATATCTGTTTACTAGGTTTAGATTCGAATGTACACCTGAAATAGGTGGATCAACATTTCTTAAGAAATCGTACTGGATCAACAATTACCGTGAAGGGTTCATTACATATATATATATATATATATTACTTATAATAAAACTGTAACAGGTCCAATTCTGTACATTGAAGATATTTTAATTTTTTTTTTTGGAGGGCACTCTATTATCGATACTGAAGCCAAAACTGTAATTTTTTTTATTCATGTCTGTCTGTCTGTCTGTCTGTCTGTCTGTCTGTTTCTTAAACGCGCATCACGCCGAAACTACTGAAGGTATTGACATGAAACTCGGCATGATCTTAGGTCATACTACGAGGAAGGACATAGGATACTTTTTATCCCGGAATTCAGTCAGGTTCCCCTGGGAGAGAGGATGAAAGTAAAATTCTTTAAGTGCTCATCACGACGGAACTGCTGAATGAGTTGGACTGAAACTTGGTATGATTTGAGTTCATACTACAAGGAAGGACATGGGATACATGTTATCCCGGAATTCAGTCAGGTTCCCCTGGGAGAGAGGATGAAAGTAAAATTCTTTAACCGCTCATCACGACGTAACGACTGAATGAATTCGAATGGAAGTCGGGACGATAGAAGTTCATACTACGAGGAGAGATATATTTTATCCTGGAATTCAGTAAGGTTCCCCTGGGAGAAAAGATTAAAGTCAAACTCCTTCACCTCGCATCACGCCGAAACTGCTGAATGAGTTGGACTGAAATGGTACGATTTGAGTTCATTCATACTACAAGGAAGGACATGGGATACATTTTATCCTGGAATTGAGTGAGGTTCCCCCGGGAGAGAAGATGAAAGTAAAATCCTTTAATCGCGCATCACGACGGAACTACTGAATGAATTCGAATGGAACTCGGCATAATTTGAGTTCCTACTACGGGGAAAGATAGGAACATTTAATCCCGGAATTTAATAAGGTTCCCCGTGGAGAGAGGATAAAAGTCATATTCCTGGGCCGCGCATCACGCCAAAAGTACAGTATGAATTCAAATGAACAATATTTTTTATCCCGGAATCAGTACGGTTCCCTTAGGTTAGGAGTGGATGAAAGTAAAAATATGCTACTAAATGAATTCAAATGAAACTATGCATGATTTGATCTCATACTACGAGGAAAAACATAGGATACATTTTATCTGAGAGGGGATAAAAGTCAAAATGTGTAAGTACTTAGTTGTAATTCATTAACGCGTCGTCCGATTTCATGCATTCTTTTTAGAACGAAGTTCCTTATCGCGCGTTGTGAAAGGGGGCTAGACGGAAAAAATTGTAACGAAAATTGGAGCGACACTTTTTGCCACAGAACAAAATATTATCCTAACATTTTGTTGGAAAGTAAACACAATATTAAGTCAGTGTCAAAGTGTAGAACTGTCACTGTAGCGTTTATGATAGGCAGCTGTCATCGCGAATGACATTCATTAGGTTTGCACAGAAATTAGAAGAGAGCTCTCCGAACAATCGTGTGTTCCGCTCTCTCGCGCAACGTGTCATTGGAGTGAGCGGGATATATATGCGACGACCGCAGCCGAGTTGAGCCGACACATTTTGACGAAGACAACCGAGGAGAACCGAAGCGACGACCGCAGCCGAGTTGAGCCGAGGTGGGCTTCGATTCGAACAATCGTGTGTTAGGATAGTAGGATAGGATAGTAGGATAGGATAGTAGGATAGGATAGTAGGATAGGATAGTAGGATAGGATAGTAGGATAGGATAGTAGGATAGGATAGAGGGATAGGATAGTAGGATAGGATAGTAGGATAGGACAGTGGGATAGGACAGTAGGATAGGACAGAAGGATAGGATAGTAGGATAGGATAGTAGGATAGGATAATAGGATAGGATAGTTGGATAGGATAGTAGGATAGGATAGTTGGACAGGATAGTTGGATAGGACAGTAGGAAAGGATAGTAGGATTGGATAGTAGGATAGGATAGTAGGATAGGATAGTAGGATAGGATAGTAGGATTAATCGAAAGGAACTTCGTTCCATCCGGGTGTCCCTTGACACCTCTCAAGTTTTTTTTGTTAGAAACAGTGTTGCAATATGGAATTTGACTAAATCAGTAGAAAATAGGTAGATTGATGAAATAATCTGTAGATTGAAGAAAAAATCAGTAGATAAAGGGTAGGTATGTTCCTATCTATTTATTTTTTGAAGACGCCACCCATTAGTTAAGTAGAACCTAACTAATGGGTGCGTCAATGCCTATTTCAGGCAAAGTAAAATGTACAAATGGTCCATGCAATCTTCATGAACATGATATTTGGTGGTTTAGCTGGTCCAGTTAACTGTACCACAGAAGTTTGGTTGCAGTAAGTGGTTCAATGAAACTAACAGGACCACAGAACAAATATTTTTTACTGTGGTACACAATCAAAGACTACACTACACTAACGAAAAAAAAAAATACGGTGGTCCAGTCAAATGGATCAGAAGCCCAATTCTTCAATACAATTGCTTCACTATGGCAATGGAATCGTCGCAGAATCATCACGTAGAATCTCTAGATTAATAAAACTCCAGATAATGCGTGCGAGATATATTAATAGTTTCAAACTTGACGCGCGTCTCTCCATCTGCATTCATCATAATTTCTTTTATCTAAGGTAGAATATCAAAACGTGTAATTTTGTGACGATATAGTGAAGCGTTTAGCTGAACGGAACCAGATGCCAACATGCTATCCCCCGTAGACCCTACACGATCTATACACAATTTAAGGTACCTACCTAAATATAGATGCTTATATTACAAGTGTAACAGGTCCAATTCTGCGCATTGAAGTTTTTTTGTACGTCGGCATTTCATTAAATGAGATAAACTGTGGTTAAATGTGAACTTAATTAGTCGGCAGGCATGGCAATCGCGAACGAAGTCGCGGGTACAGCTAGTAATGAATATACAGGTGTAGTACTTAAATTCAACACAAATTCCATCAGTGGCCGCATAAAAAAAAAACAACGCCACGACTCCATACAAACTTACCCAATGCCCTTTCAAATCCACATACACGTTGTACCAGCTCTAAAGAACTTATATTTATTTAAAAGCTTGATCGGATGCTCGGTGTAGCTACTGGTTGGTAGATACGAACTTAAATGGAAATACAAAGTCTATAATAGTTTTAGTGAACATTCAGCTGCTCAAGCCATTAGTGTATTGGTTACACCATAAAGTGAATTGAAAATCGTCTTTCACTATATGCATTTACGTACGGTAAGCTTTCAGCTTATGTTTGAGTTAAAAAGGTTTTAAAATAATATTAGTACACAAAAGTTTTCAAAATGTAGTCATGCATATTTATTGCTTTGTTTTATTTTGAGGTCAATATTTCTGAAACATCTTGAGAAAAGGTGATAACTCTAAAACAACCTTATCTCTGAAATATTAAGTACACAGGAATAAATTTCGTACACACTTCGAAACATAATTTAAAATCATGCTATTGTAAAGTTCTGTGTAAGGACCTACCGAACAATTTACTGAAAATACAAGTCCATAAATGTGAAATGAACTCGAGAGTTTCAAAATAAACTTTCAGCACCCCTGAAAGTCATTACGGACTCACACAGTAAATATCATGGACTGAAACAGTAAATATCGGGTAGGTACGGCGGGGAATATCATGAAAATTATGGAAGTTTCATTCTCGAAGACAATTTATGAAAATGAAATGCATACGGTTATGGATTTAATTAAATTGTGATACGGTAGAGGTTGTCACACACAGATTCCCGGTTGTCTACACGTTTGAAGATATAAAGCTTTTGTGTATTACTCCAGTGACAACTTTGGCAAGTTGACTTTCTATGTTCGTGTGTGTTTCTTCGACTAATATATCGAGTGCTCTTATAATGATGCAAATTGGAGATAGGACGCCCATTATTGGACCTCAATTTGGTGAACTAGTAGTCCGCATTGGTGACAACTAAAGGAGGAATGTTCGCGCCTAATTTTAAATACTGTACCTGTAGCCTCCCCTCTCCCCGTACCTCACCTTAACGTTTTATACAAGACACAATACACGCCATATTGGAAAGAAGTACGCATCTTTTTATTTCCCTCCACAACTCAATATCACAGCAAGTCAGGCCTTCAGTCAAAATTATAATTAACTAGCTGCGCCCCGCGGCTTCGCCCCCGTGGAAATTTATGTTTCCAACTTTCTTAATTTTTTCTTTCATAAGAACCTTCTCCTGACAATAACAAACACAACAAAGAAATAATAATAATAATAATAATAAATTTATTGCAAAGAGAATCATTACAAAAACATTACATAATTAATTTGTCAGACATAATGAAATAAGTTTACTACATAATAAAATTCTTGTTCAAAGAAAGAATTAGCGAAATCGGTCCAGCCGTTCACGCGTGATGCCGTGACCAAGGAAAACGGGTTTCATTTTTATATATATACCTAGACGAGCTATATATATTATGATAAGTTTGCCTTATACCTAAGAAGCAACAAGGAACAAGCACATTATGTACAACTAGCTTCTGCCCGCGGCTTCGCACGCGTTCTTACTATGGAAACGTTTAAAGGTAATTTATACCCCATGGGAACTGATATATAAGGGGATACAAAGTAGCCTATGTTTGATTCCAGGCTTAGAGCTACACCGATGCAAAATTTTAGCTCAATCTGTTCAGTAGTTTTGTTGTGAAGACGTAACAAACATCTATCCATCCATCTATCCATCCAAATTTTCGCATTTATAATATTAGTGTGATGTGATGTGATGTACATCTAACACCGCTACCGCATGGAACAACAATAAGGACTCAAATATGGATTTAAACTCATCATATTCAGGTAAGTAGGTACATTTAACAGTGACAAAATTGCTTACCGCAAGCTTCAAGCGAGTGGCCCGCACTATTTTAGGCTGTCACTGTTAAATGTATCTAAGTATTATAGAATACTAGTTTATGCCCGCGGCTTCGCACGCGTTGTTTCTATGGAAACGTTTAAAGGAGATTGCTATTCTATAGAATATTAAAAATTAATTAAAAAAACATTGTCCAGCGGACAAAATTGTAAATCTAAACCATTCCCAGATCCCCTTGAACACACACAAAAAATTTCATCAAAATCGGTCCAGTCGTTTCAAGTTCAGTGACATACACACTCACAGAAGAATTATATATATAAAGATAACCCGATATTTGAATCTACATTTTTGTGCCAACTTGAATGCTAATGCACCTCTTACTAGCTTTTGGTGCTCAGAGTGTGATGAGGTAGACCTACCACTTTGAAATGACTTGCTAGTTCAGGTTAGAGTTGAATTGATGCCTACGCCCTTCTGCCGGGCCAGTCTTAGTCTGTACCTATCTAGATCATGTTTAATTCTGTTTCCGTCTGGAAAATATTAAGTTAGTGAAAATGTAATTGAGGAAAGTAAAATGAAGTATTTTAATTTTTTTAACAAGAAATATAAGTATAACCTTTGTTCAATTATATTCCCTTATTTGAATAAAGCAATTGCAACCTTAAATTGCGAAATGAAAGAGGTTATAGTGTAAATTTTCCTTATCAAGTTAATACAAAAGAATGGGCCAAGTATCTGATATGCTAATGGGTACATTAAAACTGCCAGTTTTATAGGAAAGAGAAAATCTCTAATTGGCAAGTGCCTAAACTTAAACGCTGACAAAAAAATTAGGTCTCTATTTGCGTCGCTTTTGCAATTATGCGAATGATAAGATTAGGCCCGCTTTAGACGACTCTAATTTGCATGAATTAATTTCAGTCTACATAACGAAAAAGTGTTTAAGACCCGCTCTACACTAAAGCGTTGATGCACATATTCTTTTGACAACAACATTTGGTCACTGTTGGTTCCATCTTTAATCATCGTAGGTGTCAAAATCCACACAATCATTTTCAATTCTACAAATTCTAGCAGCACGCACAGCTTGTCTTTAATTGACTGACGCAATCATCATCAGATTAGAAGAGAATAGAGAGTGCAGTAGCTGTGTGGTGCCGGCTTAGAATTTGCACCACCCCACTCTTCCCGCGGTTGTCGTAAGAGGCGGAAGGGATATCCACCGGGGGCGGGCAGCAGCGCCCTCTGCAGAACAATTCTACCACCGAACTGCGATCCCCAACGCGCATGCCCAGCGTGGGGATTATGGGCATTACCCCGATGAGATAAAAGCCAACAAGGCGCTTATCAGGGGAACGCCTGCGACCAGCAGTGGACCAATACAGGCTGTTGAGATTGAGGTTGAGGAGAGAGTGCACCAGTGTTTGCGCATACGCTGCACTATGTCCTGCGCACATAGCTACTCTCCGTTGAGACTGGCCGCCGTGGCCAAAATTCGGCTAGGAGGACATCTATCATCTACAGCCGAAGACTGACTGCTTCAGAGGACAGTTGCCCGAAGTCTACAGACGTGATGTGGAAACTAATTTGCAATATCAGTCCGCAGCTATTATTATTTGGAGAGGGATCCAGAACGAGAATGAAGCCAGAATTATTATACCGGAAAGGTAAATGACCACCAGTAGGTACAACCTATTGTGAAAGGCAATGTTTGGATTAATGTTGCTTAACAGATAAGGATGGTCGGCTTAGATATTGTCTTGCTATTGTTATACTTAAATGTGGAAGACAAGTCTCTGTTAAAAGACCTCTAAAATGACTGGGTACTAACACGAATCTGGTTGTCTTATACAAATCGGAGGGTTGAATTTGACAGGACCGGTTTTGATACTCATTCTTCATACGACACAACAAGTATATTAAGGGAGATTTCTAAGAATGGATTTCTTTCCATTCCAGTTTCCCTCCTCAAGGGGATCTTATTCTAATTGTTTTGTAAGTTTTGGTGGTGCAATAAAGTTATAATCTATCTTCAAGAGGGAATCCTAGATTTTAATACCAGTTTTTTTTCTTAGGGGGGATTTTCAAGGGGCAAACTGGATGGTTTAATCCCGAAGATAGCTGTTGATCGACCACTTATCTTTCAAAGAACACCACCCTTACTAAATGAATTTATTATAACCTTTTGACTGGTTCCTTCACTAAAATATTATATAAAAAGTTAAATACAGTCGAAGTCTCCTGTAGTTGTTTGTTTGGATAGATAGGGATTTTAAAAACCTTGATTATCATTAGAGCTGTACCAGTTTTCACGGGACACACAGACAAAGCTATAGCCATAGAAAGCGTGCATAAATAACCAAGAATCACAATAAAACGTGGCTAATTCTTCAGGGAACCCGCCCTTGCCTTTTTATTTCCATCCATTGTAGACATGACTAATGCTTTATAGTGAATCAGAAATCCTTTTTATGTAATCTTTTCCTTAGGGCACTATTGTAAGGCCTTAGTATGAGTTTTGCAAAAAATTTATTAATACAAAAATCGCTTATTTGAACAAGTACACAGGTACTTACAGGTTATAGTACGTTGAACGAAAAGAAAACAAATGTTCAAAAACTGCGGCGTAGTCTCGTCGCCCGCCCCCTGACGCGAAATTTGCGTTTCTTTTCATGCAAATGGTTTCTTGCAGCACCTTCACCGAATAGGTACTACTTTTGTAGTATGACGGCAATCCAATAGCTTGATACGAATTCAATTAAAGTTTTCGAATGATTTTGAGTGATTTTTTGTAGTATGACGGCAATCCAATAGCTTGATACGAATTCAATTAAAGTTTTCGAATGATTTTGAGTGATTTTTTGTAGTATGACGGCAATCCAATAGCTTGATACGAATTCAATTAAAGTTTTCGAATGATTTTGAGTGATTTCTTGAAGTGCCGCGAGTGCCAACATAGACAAGCGGTAGAACACTGTCACGTCCTCGAAAACTCTCTTTTTTGCAAACTCATACTAGAACTGTCTATGTACCTACAACAGCTACCGGCTCGAAGATCTGTCGTGTTTCGTAATAATGAAATGAACGCGTCATCGTCCTATTGTTATTATAGGCTCCAGAGTTGGTAGTCTTTGGGAGTTTACTTTGGTTTTGATAAAGCAAACTTTTGAAGTGTTTCAATCAAGATTGAAACTGTTCTTCGCAATGTTTAGCTTGTTCAACTATTATTTCTTGTACCTACTTTGTTTTTTTAGGGTTCCGTACCGCAAAAGGAAAAAAGGAACCTTTATAGGATCACTTTGTTGTCTGTCTGTCTGTCTGTCCGTCTGTCAACCCTCTTTTCTCAGGAACGCGTGGAGGTATCGAGTTGAAATTAACGTCAAATCCCCTTGAAGCCGTGATATAAATTAAACTTCTAAGTCAACGCACTCAAAAGTTACAGTCGTTGATGTCCGAAAATTTAGAAATTTCTAAGGGAATCACATTCACCTAAAACCTATAGGGTACTTCCCGTAGACCTAGAATCATGAAATTTGGTGAGCAGCAAGGTCTTATAGCACAAGTAAAAGGAAAAATCCGAAAAACATAAATTTGTAATTTATTCACTAAAAAATGACTTTTAATGCTCGCCATGGACCAAAACCTATAGGGTATTTCCCGTAGACCAAGAATTATGAAATTTGGCAAGGAGCAAGGCCTTATAGCACAAGTAAAGGAAAAAATCTTAAAACCGTAAATTTGTAGTTCATTCACCAAAAAATAATACTTTTAATACTTGCTATAGACCAAAACCTATAGAGTACTTCACGTTTACCTAGAATCATAAAATTTGGTAAGAAGCAAGGTCATAAAGCACAAATAACGAGAAAAATCTGAAAATTGTAAATCTGTAGTATATTAACAAAAAAATAAGTTTTGTTTCTCTACCTCGACCAAAATGTACAGGGTACCTACTTCATGTTGACCTAGAATTATAATATTTGGCAAGAGACAAGGTCGTACAATTAAACGGAACCCTTAGTGCGCGAGTCCGACTCGCACTTGACGTTTTATTTTTATTAAGTTTGGTTGCAAAAGAAAATGCCTAAACCAGCAAACCCTGCCATATCCACTGATGGGCATATTAGTCGACAAGCTGAGACTAAGACCATTTTGTAGATAGGATGATAGAGACCTTTACATATGAATGTGCCCAGGCTATCGTGGTGTAAGAATCGACCCCTACAACTCGCCCGTGGATGGCGTAAGAGCCCACTAAAGAAACCTACCAGAGAAAGGGCAGGAGCTTCCTTCTCTGTATTTTGAACATCTCTACTGATCACCAATCTGCCTGCCAAGCGTGGTGAATTTGGCAAACTACATTTGTTTGGGAAAGATATGCCCAGCAGTGGTCGAATGTGTGCTGATGAGGACATAATATCAACCTCACCTCAACCTCAACAGCCTGTATTGGTCCACTGCTGGGCGCAGGCCTAACTCTGATAAGCGCCTTATTGGCTTTATCACATGGGGGGTAATGCCCATAATCCCCACGCTGGGCATGCAGGTTGGGGATCGCAGTTCGGTGGTAGAATTGTTCTGCAGGGGCGCTGCTGCCCGCCCCCGGTGGATATCCCTTGGTCGCCTCTTACGACACCCGCGGGAAGAGTTGGGGTGGTGCAAATTCATTCTAAGCCGGCATCACACAGCCAGACACTTATACAGAGGACATAAATATATAGAACATCTATAATTTCTTGAAACCAAGAAGCTATCTCGAACTTAAACCAGTGAAATTCCAGCACCTCTGAAATTTCGTCTATAAAACGCCCGGCCTCAGTGTTTTCACATGCAAATTCTGAAGGTAGATAAAGTGGACATTTCATTAGCGAAGTGCCATTATCGCCTAATTAAGAGCCCTCGTTGTGTTTTAACACTCTGGATATTCTAGTTTGAACAAAGATTACTAACGTACAAGGATGATACGGTCTGCGTCGTGGCAAGTCGTTCTGAGAAATTCTAATGTGTAGTCTTAAAAGTCGTTGCAGAGTGGCTTGTATGGATTCGCGAAAAAAGAAGATCGCTGTGATACTACGAAAAGAACACCCTGAACAAATATCTGCAGATCGTACAAACATTTGTCTCGAGGCGGCAATCGAACCCGCAAGCTCCTGCGTCGCAGGTGGACCTTCACCCACTGCGCCACAGAGGTAGAACTACACAGTTCTGAACTACAAAATTATCAATTACTTACAATGATGTAAGAGCATAGAGTATCTAACACTCACTACATTGTGTAGGAGGCAATGAAGTATTCCTCATCCTCAAGCAGAAAAACAATCAAGTTTGTGCCCATTCGTTAGTACAATAAAATGGTAGGCAAAACGCAAGATGTACAGTCCGAAAATTAATCAAGCAAACCATTACTTGTAAGTTTATTATCCAAACTGCGAGTGAGTGTCTAAAACGGGCGTCTATTAGAGACCTTTCAGACTTAAGACTTGAAATTAATTTCTAACACAGTTGAAGTAACTCTTATATAACGGTATCTTAGTCGTGCTTAACACTTTATAACTCAATAACATATTTTTTAATAAAAAGTGGTTTTTAGGGAATTTAAGAAAAAAATAACGTATTTTTAAATTTTCATAATTATTATTTAGGTACCTCACAAGATTTAATAATTATTGTTAACGCTTATTGAAAAAGACAAGACCTACATCATTTCTATGTTAAAGTAAGAGTAAAATGCGTAATAAATGTGGCTAGCAATCAACCTGGATTCCAGATCCAACCGACCACACTACACGTGTAGGTGGTTGGATTTCTAGATCTTTATGTTCAATAATTGGTTCATTTGCATTCAACCAATTCATTTTCCAATCAAAACCATGGGTAGGTACTCCGTTGTCGTATTATTATTGGTAGTAAAAAAAATCTGCCGTCTATAAGTCTCTTAAAGAGTCAGGCGTTCTGAACACTTGTTTATGTTTTCCTAGTTAATTAATTAAGGTTTAATTAGTCCGTCTCGCAAAATTATTCCCTCTTAAAGTATCTTGCAAGACAAATGAGGTTTTAAGATCTTACGAGTAATTTGCGAACCGGTGCTTTCAAATAAAATATGAGGGGTCTAATGAGACTAGGCCTTTATATTATACTAGATTTATAGAGCTTTAGTATGAAAATGGTAGAGCCAGAGCCCTTTTCGGATAAGATCAGCTAAGTCACAACCTAAAACTTTCATCTTATCGAGTCTACATACCAAAATCGGCGACACTGGCCTTCGGGTTTGGTCCACATTTCGGTGTAGGTATTAATATTGTAGGTTGCCGCCAGTGGTCTTAGCTGGTTTGTAGCTAGCCTTTGGTGTAAAAAAGTAAACAGGTCAAAAATGTTGCCTTATAGAAAATTTATGCACAATGAAATTAAAGAACGTGACAAAATCGGTCACCACTCAGCATACCTACGACAGAGCAGCATGCCATAGCGCTGGTCTTTTGTGGTGTGTAGACTCTATTCGTAGTACCGGAACAGAAAAAACATATTCTGCTGTTATTATATTACAAAGTAGACGAAAACTGCAAAACCCTGTGTGTAACCTTTATTGTGTATGAATACCATGTGGACATAACACGTCCGTTACTACACGATAAAAACTAAGTGTCCATGTTCTGATACGCAAAAATCATGTGATAATGGCTTGTACTGTCGACATAAAAGCCAATAACGTTCCATGCTCTGATTGAAGCCGATATTTTGGCGAAAATAGCTTATGAATAAAAGGTTTTCCTTTTGGAACCCATGGAAATGTGTTCCGCCAGATGGTAGTCCAAGGTTTTTGTTAAAAGTGAGTAAAACTTAGGTATGAGAGGTCCCCGTGTATTTGGTAGCCAGATAAGCTAATATAACCTCTGCAATATACCAATAGGGCTAAAATTTGGCCTGTTCATAAAAGAATGAAGTATTTTTGTAATCAGCTTTCCACTATCAGAAGATCTTATAAATGTGTATTTTATGCATCCGAACAGAAATAACCTTTCTTGTTCAAGACCGTAAATCAGGTAAACTTTTGGGTATTCAAATATTCGCTGGTCTTTGCATTGAATGGTTTATTATGTCCTAACTCTGATAAATTGAATTGCTCTTTGAACTTTCTGTCTAGGCCTTTGTTGATAACTAACCTCAGTTTCAGCTTAGCTAAGTTGTACTTCGGACACTTGTAGGACACCGAGCGAAAGATGAACGGTTTAATTTAGTTGTGTGAGTATTTTCATTGCTGAAATTTATGGTTTATTCCAAAATACTGGTAATTGTTTAGAACCCTTATACTTATAAGCAAATGTAGTTACAGCGAATAGGTATTTAAATACTTATACAAATTACAGGTCGTAACACCTACAAAAGAATTTACGGGCTCTTACTTTAAGTAATGGGCGATAAACAATGGGCTCATAAAATATATTTGCTTCGAAATTAAGGCTTCGGGATTTTTACTTGACAGGTGGGCTTGTTGAAGTTAATATGGGAAAACCCTTTGTCTTTCAAGGTGCTCCGAAGGGAGTTTTATTTTGCGTGATTTTAGGGACTGGTCCTTTTTACATGCTTGACAGAATGCTTAATGAGACGTGGACCTTTTTGCATATCCTGATTTCTCAGTCTTTTATTATTTTCATAGTCGAGCCAATTTTAGTAAGCTATAACTTTAAGCTATAGCGTACGAGATACGTAACCTGAATTGAAAACTACGAGCAGGTTCAATGGACAACTTTGTTAATTTACATTTATTCCGAGAAGTGGACCAAGGTGAAAGTTAGCCGATTAAGTTATGATAAGTCTAAGCAACTATTAGCTAACTTTAGACAGGTATAAAAGACATTTATTCACAAAGAAAATTATACTAGTATTTACAATTGAAACAATTGAGCTAACTGCCGACTGTTGCAAACAGTCTACAGATAGCTCAACTGATCCATATCAACACCAGTCGGAAGCGTCCCCAAGACGCTGGCTGCATTGCCACGCTGTATGGCAATGCTGATACGCTGTGCCAGATATTCACCAGCTCTCGGGTCACGCGTCGCTTCGACCAGACGCTCAGATAGTTTTTTGAAAACCCGAAGAGCCTCGGTACCCCACGGACCTAGGGTCTCGACTCCAAGGGGAGCAAATGTGTATTATTAAAACTTAAAATTATTTTAATACCGAGATAATACCACCTATTTAGGTAATATGTAAGGATTCATGAAGCGCGATGGATAAACAAACGCTTAGTAGACGCTTATGTATTGGGTAGGTAACCTACACAAGAAAAATAACATGTGTTTTTGAGAAAGAAATAGAGGGCAAATAAAGTGAAGCCTTTCACCTTCAAGCCAGTGAAATAACGCAAAATGCCTAGCCTACAGCCCCCAGATATCACTGCATTTCAAACTTGGTATACTCGTAGCATCTCTTGACATCACCTTTCCTAGGATAAATCCACAAGGTAAACTGTCTCAGAATTGTAGGCAAAACATGCAGTACTTGCACCTCGAAATTACTCCAGTACAGTGTTGTACACAATACATTACATTCGATAAACACAATTATTTCAATTCAATGTTCTCTCCAATTAACAATGCTCACAACCCGTCCCCGACGCAAACACGGGGCACTTACCACTTAACAATTAATCTTCGTTTAAAATGCACAGCTCATTTGGCAAAGTAATCGCCGGCGGAAAGTTCCCTCGCGTATTTGTCTGTGTCGCTAGATGCTTCGTGCTTAGGGGTTTTATAGAGGTTCGGTTGAATTTTCAGCGATTTCGATCGTTGGTTGGCTGCATCTTCGCATGTTTAAGGTTGGTGTTCTTTGAAAGCTGTGTGGTGTTGGCTTAGAATTTCCGCCCCAACTCTTCCCTCGGGTGTCGTAAGAGGCGACTAAGAGATATCCACCGGGGGCGGGCAGCAGCGCAACTGTAGAACAATTCTACTACCAAACTGCGATCCCCAACCAGAATTGCTCCCCTTATACGATAAAAGCCAATAAGGCACTTAGCAGGGGGAGGCCTGCGTCCAGCAGTGGACTAATACAGGCTGTTCTGGTTAAGGTTCTTTGAAAGAGCAGTTTTGTTCGTTAACTTTGACATGGATTAACTCTTCTGTCAAAAACGCCAATTAAAATGTAATCGCCTGATTATTTTATTGAGATAAGGTTTTTTTTAGTAATAAATAAATAACCTTATCTCAGTAAAATAATTTGATGCAATGACCTATTATTATTAGAAATATTATAATAACAATTCTTCTTCATTGTCTTTGAATCGGTGACTGATGATCTAAGCAGAAGCAAAGACCTAATTATTAGATTTTTTTTCTTGATAACATGAAAAAATTTAATATTTTAAAAACCCGCCGACGTTTATTGGCTGAACAGATTTTCATGAAACATGGCTAAGAACACTCGGGATAAAATTATCTATGACACAAAAAAAAACTAAACGAAAATCGGTTCATCCGTTTGGGAGCTACGATACCACAGACAGATAGATACACAGATACAAAGACAGACACGTTAAACTTATAACAAACCTCTATTTTTACGTTCGGTGTTAAAAAATTAATTGCTGTTGGTTTGTCTCGCTAAAACTCGAGTATGGCTGGACCGATTTCGCTAATTATGGTCTTGAAATATTTGTGGAACTTTAGGGAAGGTTTAAAAGGTCAGAGCGGTACGAAGTTTGCCGGGTTCTAATAATAAAATAGGTCTTTGCATCGGTGACAGATCTAAGGAGCCACGTGGCGGCACTTGCGGTATTATAGTACCTAAGTAATTATTATTTAAATCATCATCCTCATCGACCTATATCAATCCACTGCTGTCCTATTTCATTTTTGGCCAAAACTATGTGATTTACGTAGGGAGGCTACTTAAATCACATAGTTTTGGCATAAATAGAATAAAGCCAAAATAAACTCGAATTTAAATTACAGTGAAATGAAAATCTCATTACGAACAATACCTGCGTATTTTCCAATAAATTTATTGTAAATTATTCGATATTGTACCCAAACGTTATTAAATAGCATGTTGCGACCAATTATAGAGAATTCACCACTAAACTTCAGCTTGCATTGGACACGGGTTGAACGCACGACACAATGGAAGTCTTTAATAACGTTTTGTTAGCGGTTCGTCCAGAACGCGATTCGTCCAATTACAATTTAAACGCGTTTTGTCCAATAAGCGGTTCGTCAAGAATCCATACGCAGTTATTCTCTCATATGTTTGAGTCTGGCAACGTATTATTCAATTGTTCCTCTTGACCAAGACAAAGGAAATACTGTATAGTCAAATACTGTAGACTGTCATTTGTTACGAGATTTTATAGTCCGGGCAATAACACAGTAAGTACATGCAGTCGCAAAGGCTCAACCAAAATACTAGTATCTTATAGTACCCAAATAATAGTGCCATTAATAAGTACTAACTAGTTTCGGTAGGTAGGTTTCGCTTACATTCTTTTTTTTCTTTAATTTGAAAAAATTTTTAGTAAAAAAGAAAACTACAATCAGAGTATAAAAATTAAAATTAGGGTTTAAAATTTGATTGTCATAATGATTGTCGAAATGTCGAATATTTTTGGTAACTGGGATCGCGGTCCCAGTTTTGTAGTGGGCCCAGTCGCCTGCATCCTCTTATTGTGGTTCCTCTTTAATTAACATTACGCTATTTTTTAAACTTTCGCGATTTGTTAACATAGTTAATGATTTTATCGGGTATTTATCGCGTACCGTTTGTTATAATTCACGGGGCGACCTTCAAGAGAGTCGCCCGTGACCACGATCGCTGTAACGCGGCAGAAACGTAGGGGAAATAAAACAAAAGGTACGCGATAGATACCCGATAAAATCATTAACTTTATTACTCTATCTAACTGAAGTCCCATTTTTTCAACGATGATAATGGTTGCACAAATCTACTATAAACAATTCTGCAACACAAACTAATAATAACTCAAAGTTTTACTACGTACCAACTCGGGCTTGGAAGGGGGCTTCTGTTCTCGACAGTACAGATTCACTAGAAGCCAGGACGTACAAGTTGTGTCTGAATAATCAGTTTCCAGATAAACGGATAGAACTTGTGTGCGAGACTGTTCATTATCGGTTTCTCAGAGAAGCTACGAGATACGCTGGTGAAAGCTTATCAGTCTTTCTGTGGTGCGGCGTACGCTACTCTCGATCTTAAAACCATAGCATTTAGTTCGATAGCAGCGTGCGCGGCTCGTCCGCTCAGGCTGCGCAAATGCGCAGGCGACTGTATAGTAGTGACTATTTTTTATTCTTTTGTTTTCAGCTGATCCTTTTGTTTTAAACTTTTAGGCTTCTAATTTTCATTTCACTGACGAACTGTTATTGATAGCCTCTATTTGAATTTTTTATCCAATGCTTTGTCTAAACAATGCAATTTTATACAAAAATTATTATGTTAATATTGCAAATGCTCCTCTAAAGCTTGCATATTTTGTAGAAATCTACAACCTTATTTATTTTAAAATTACATCTAACTGTGAATGATGAAGTAGGTAATTATGTTTTGTAACGCAAAGTGTAAAAAATACCTACGTAAGTTTTCATAACCACACGCCCTAGCTTCTAAAACGATTTCTATACATGTATTTTTGTGCATTCTAGGATTAAATTTACACTAGCAATTGTATCAGACTAAATGTAATCCAGGTTTTAATAAAGAATTTAAATTGAGTATTTCTAGCTATCCACGACTGCAAATCTAGAAAGTCCGGACTTGGCTGTTGCGTTATACATTTCTGTTTCCTTTGAATAATTATTCATGTCGTCCTCCTCATGAGCACACTACTCACCTACGTTCACTGCTGAACAAGCTTCCCCCAAACAAAAGGGGTTTATAAATAAATAAATAATAAATAAATAATGCTGGACAATTCACACAGCATTATCCAGCCCCAAGCTAAGCAGAGCTTGTGTTATGGGTACTAGATAACTGATATACATAATACAATACACTACATAGATAGATATTTTTTATTATACATAGAAAAACATCCAGAACCCCTGAACAAATATCTGCAGATTGTACAAACATTTGTCCCGAGGCGGGAATCGAACCCGCAACCTCCTGCGTCGCAGGCGGACCTTCGCCTGCTGCGCCACAGAGGTCGTCCTGTTGTTTATAATTACTTGTGAATACTTAGAAGGGCGCAATGTGCGCATATCAGTGAAAAAGATAGGCATAGGTTTTCGCGTTCATAGGAGGTTTTGGAACGGCGTAACCGCAATTATCAAGTTTTTGTTTATTGACGTGATAACGTCTTATAATTCGATAGAGCCGGCTGCACGCACGAAAAAACATGACGTCATGCGGCGTTACCTCGTCATGCGGCGTTACCTCGCTCTGAGGCGTTCCATGTAAGGCTTGAAGTGCAAGCGAGAGCGCTCGACATCCGTCTCTCTCCTACTTGAGTGAGCGATGCGTCTGCGTTGTCACGTTCAACTATCGCCAGTAAACCGACTTTACAGACAACCAATTTTTTTATAAGAAAACTATGCAACTTATGAAGAAACTTGTGCAAGAAACCAAATAATTAGTAATATCTACGAATCAAAACATAACTCTTTTCAATAGACCGCAGGGTTCCGATCTCGAACAAATTAAGTGCGAAACAGTGCACTTTCATGATTGTTTTATCGTAATTCTTTTCTCCATCATGTTTTCACTTTGAAGGAACCAACGAAAAATTTCAAATTTTCTGAAATTCGAGTTTTCTATCTCGAGATCTAGGTCTAGTTTGACAACCAAACCGCCATAATCTATTACTACGAATACTCTGTTTGCAACAGTCTGCAGTTAGATCAACTGTTTCAATTGTCAATACTAGTGCTAATTCGTTTATCTAATCCATAAATAATAATTTAGTTTTAATAATTTAAATATTTTAGTTTTAATCTAAGGCGCTGATTTATTTTGAAATGAGAAAGCTGGCGAGTATCTGACGCTTTGCAACAGCATTGCCATACCGCGGTGCGAGGAAGCTAGCTATTGGGAACGCTTCCGACTGGTATTGATATGGATCAGTTGAACAATTTTTTTATTTTGGCTGTTATTTTCTTTGTTAATAAAGATAGTTTTTAAGTTGATTTTAATTTTTTTATGGTAGGTACCACCTACCATAATAAAATAACCATAGGGAAATATTTTCCTTAAACTTTTTAGCTAACAAGCATAGGTCTACTTTCCAGATACCGAAGTCTACGTTATTTCGAGGGGTGGGTAGACTCGAAAAACAAAGCTGTCGGAATAAATCTACAAATAGACTTCAAACAAGATAATTACATTCAGAACTTGTTTGCAACAGTCTGCAGTTAGCTCAGTTGTTTCAATTGTAAATACCTACTAGTGTAATTTTCTTTCAGAACTGTATTAAAATATTTTACTGCGAAAACAAACTAAAAACTTCAACCATTCTTTGTATTCTTGCTTGCTATGTAAATACGAGTGCGAATGTTTTACAGTTAGCGCATGTTATATCTTTTTAATTAACTAAATTACCTGCTAGAGTAAAAAGAAATCTTTGTTTTTCTTCCCTGCAATAGGTAAATAAGAAATCTAGAGAAATGAGATCTTTCACATGATAAAGAGAAAATATTCCCTGCTGTTAATTATTCCGTAATGGCTTTACCTTTTTGCACTCACCAAGTTTTGAAGTATGTATAAATAGGTAAGTAGGTACCTATAATTCCCAGCTAAATGTTCGAGGAACGTAATCGATTTTGTTTTTAAACAATATGTTTAGAATTGGGTTAGAACAAGATACAAAACAATATAGTTGGCACATTTTTGTTTCCTCTAGGAACTAGTTTATTTGATCTGAGCTCGGAATTATTTTGATATTAGTTGCCTCCACAAAAAATCCTAGTCTATTCACGATAAAGGTATATAGGTAGGAAAATCTTAGGTATACCTCGGCAAATTTAAAAACCCCTTGAATAGGTCCGTAGAAGAGCTCCGCATAGCATCACATTTCCTTTAGCATTCTGGATCAGTGACCCCGATATATAGAAAGGTCATATTCTTATGAGTCTTTGAAATGACATATTTTCTAGATTGCTAGGTAGGTACACTTTCTAGTTAACTTTTTTCAATCTAGTACTATTTAAATTTTATAAAGGCAAATTATGCCTAGTAATGTTGTTCGTAGATAGAGAGATAGAAATTTCTGCGAACGCTTAAGAACGATTTTTCAGGCATTCATCATGGGCACTTATTCACTAGTACCTACTTGTACCTTTATCTACAAATATTTTTCTGAAGAAGAAAAACAATACTTGGATTCATAAATAAGCTGCGACGAAAATATTTATAACCATCAGATGGCCCAATTTTTTTGTATATCATTGGGATTCCTTCTTAAAACCGTATATGCGATATATCGGTAGAGTTTGAAACCTCGCAAACGAATATACCCCGAGAATAGAGGCCAGGCCGATTCCAACTCATATTCTATTCAGAGCAGGTATCGAGATGGTTTCCGCACAATAGCTCTTCATTGCCAAGTTTCACGACATTTTTCAACGCCAGAAATGATTGATGGAGCAATTTACAGAGCTCAGCGCTAGATGAACAATTTTTTGTTCTGTTTGTAAACAAAACAAAAAAATCTGTACGATCTGTAGATCACCGCTGTTGATGTTTAATTGTTACGTTGTTTTTTGTCATCTATATCTCCAGCAAGATGAAATAGAAGCTCCTATCTCATTTTGAGATAGAGACTCTTTTAATCTGCCTGTGCTCTATCATAGAGCACAGTTAAAATAATGATGTCATGGAAAAATCGCAAAAAAAATGCTTTTAATTGTTTCTAATAATATGAAAAGCAGGTCTCACACATGTAACTTAATTAATTAATTAATTTTTGAGGTCAGCGCATTCCTCCACTTACAACATCGGAGTCGAGAGGCTAACGCTGATTTTTAAAATAACGATTTATTTATGCCTCTCATAAACCAAAACTCAGGTTTTGCTAACCTACCTTTACTTAAATCAAAATAACTACTACGAACAACGCGAACTAGGTATAAACAGTCATATTATGTCCCCGGGGTAAGTCCCAAATCACAATCTAGCGGTTGATAAACCAACCCACTGTGTTCCCGGCAATTTAGTGCCCGTCACATTATGATAGTGATAAGGTTGTTTTGAATACCGGGCTGTTAGTGGCCTTTTTGGCTCCAGCTTTTGGTAATTTACCTACGAGTTTTGATGTAGAAGCTGAAACTTTTTTAGATCGTAAGATTAGAAGTTAAGTAACCGAATACTTGGGTTGTATTTAATGACAATACAATAAAGGTTGTCACAAAAATGTGCACGAAAATGTGCATTCAAATATGGGATTTAGCTCGAAAAATTTAGATGAATTTTATAATAACAGTATCAGATGACAGACAGCTCGCGAACTCCTTACAAGGCGTTTGAAGCTTGTGCCATTTTGTCACTGTAAAATGTATCTAAAGATAACGAGTTTCAGCCTATATTTAAATGCACGTTTTTGCTATGTGGTAGCGGTATTGGATTATAAGATCTTGAGTCCGCTATCGATCAGAAAGGGATGGAACTATTTTGAACTGATACTCGCTGAACCGATGATAAAATAAATTGTCTTACCAATAAAATAGTATAACGACTGCATTTGATATTTATGTAACTTACTGTGTTTTTTATAAAGTTATTTTATACTTTTTTCTTATCTCTTAAATTTTTACGTTTGCTCTTATAAAAATCGTTGCATCTGAACTGTAATTCAACCTGAACAGTTGTCTGTAAGCTATTTGCCAAGAGGTAGAGATCCCTCGCATCTACGTCACAAGTTTACTAAACTTAGTTAAAGCGAGGAGTTGAACCAAATGGTGAAATAGGTCTAAAATACAATTTTATTCTACCAATAATTATGTATGTATTAAGAAAGTTAGCTGTTAGCTCAGTTGTTTCAATTGTCAATACTTGTGTAATTTTCTTTGTGAATAAAGGCTTCTGCCATTAAGTAAGACCTTTAGAAATAAACGGCGATATTATTACTATTATGTTTATTATTAATATACAGTACACTCATTTATAAAAATACATTTTATTACTATAGAAAATAAAATATTATTAAACTATTCTACAGTAAAAAATATATCTAAGCGGTGAATCACCGGCCGCGAAGCTAGGTTCAAGCGGCCGGTGACTAGGGCTGCCGAGAGAGGAACTTCTTGACGATGCGCGCCGAGTCCAGGAGAACCGCCTTTTATTATTATACACTTATTTATTCTTAGATCTCGTTTATAGAATACATTGTTTGCCATAGAAAATCAAATATTATAAACCATTCTACTCGTAAAGAATTTCCTTTATGTAAAGAAAATACCTGTGATGCCACTGGAGGAACAAATATAATTTGCGACGGAACCTTCATGTCTGATATTCAACGTCGCTCACCCCACACGCAAAGTGACGCAGATATCACATTTGATAATATCCCCTTGTTAGGCCGCCCTTTTCGCAACCAACCTTCAGGATAACCCTTAATTTCCTCAGAGACTGCTCCTTATTGATCCCGATGGGAGACGGCTTGGTAATAACGGTTCCCAACGAATCACACCCCATCGTAACACGGTATGACTTCTAGGGATTTTTTCCCAGCGAATTACACTTTGACGATTAGCATAGATTTTCTGTATTCTGTAACTACTTTTAGCAATATTTTTCTATGAGGATTCCCAGCGAATCTCAGGGTGAAAATATAAATGATAAATCCCAACGAGTAACACTAAAACGATTAGGTGTGACACGTTGGGAATCCTCCGTAAATGCCTATTCGGACCGACGACGCGGTATTCGCTACAGCGAAATATTTCGCTTGGTCTCGCTCGTCATCTCGCCGGGCATTTTATATGTAGGTATATATTCCCATACCCAATCGGCTGTCGCTGTCGCTCTGGGTATTAGATACCGTGTAGGTATAATTTTATTGCAATCATTGCAATTATTGACTTTTGAAGGACTTAGTATCTAGATAATGTTTAAGAGACACAAACAGGGCGTGACAATTACTCAAAGTTGAAACAGGGATTCTCGAAAGTTCTTTATTTAGGTCTAAGCAGAAAAATATAATATTGCCGTGTGGTGCCGGTTTAGAATTTGCACCACCCCAGCTCTTCCCGCGGGTGTCGTAAGAGGCGGCTAAGGGATATCTACCGGGGGGCGGGCAGCAGCGCCTCGCCTGAACAATTCTAAAACCGTACTGCAATCCCCAAACCGGAAGCCCAGCAGCGTGGGGATGATGGGTATTACCCCCCATAAAAGCCAATCAGGGGGAGTCCTGCGTCCAGCAGTGGAACAATATAGGTTTTTGGGGTTGAGGTGAGGAGAAAAATATAATTTATCTAAGGTCGGAATAAGGTCTGAATAAGGCTTAAGTAACGGGGGCAAATATCCCAACGAGTGACATTGTGACACGATTGGGTGTTGTTCGTTGGGAATCCACTGTTATACCTTCACAATAAGCTGTGATTCTGATATAACTTGACATTCCTGTGAAAAGCCTTGGAAAACTGTCTCATGAGTTTTTCGGGGAAACGCGCGTTTTCTAAATCCAATTAAAAGTGAAATGTTGTTCATAGAATTTATATACTATTAGGACAAGCCCCGAGAGGTTTTGAAGTGTTTTATAATAGCTGATGTTTGATGTTTCAACGTACTTAAATAAGAATTATCTGACGACCACAGTGGTGTAGTAAGCGAAGATCCACCTGCAACGCAGATGGTATTGGCTTCGATTCCCGCCGCGGGAGAAAGGTTTGTATGATCTGTGGAATTTCCGGATAAGGCCGACGATGTATTATGCGTTTCGTATCGAAAGGACTGATGGTGTAGAAGTCACCTATTCACGCTTATATCATTGTGTACAAAAAATATGATAATATAATGTAAATGTTTCAGTTATCTGGTAATTATTACCAAGCGCTCTGCAAACCCATCCTGTTTGCATCGTACCAAAACACCAAACACTTAAACTGCATCCCTGACGCGCAGAATACGGGACAGTAGCAACAGCATCCTAGGGACTGTGGCAGAGGGAATATCTTCTCCACTCCGGAAGTACTTTGTGAGGAGGGTGATCAATGAAGGAAAATACTTCTCGCATTGATTATCCTCAGCTCAGCTGGTTCCTCTCATCGGTCTCTATTATGTCTCATTTCTGGTTGTTATTTTGTTTTATTTTTATTTCTCGTCTTGTAATATACTTTGTTTTGATTGTATTTGTCGAAAACCTATGGACTTCTATTGTATGAAACAAACTCTTTTTATTTTATTTAATTTAAAACTAAAAAAGTTTTCTTTTAGTACCTCGGAGCTGTAAAAGTTGTACCACCTACTGCTAAAATGCTCCTCAATCCTCAACAGCCTTTATTGGTCCACTGCTGGACGCAGGCCTCCCCTTGATAAGCGCCTTATTGACTTTTATCTCATAGGGGGTAATGCCCATAATCCCCACGCTGGCCATGCGGGTTGAGGATCGCAGTTCGGTGGTAGAATTGTTCTGCAGGGGGCGCTGCTGCCCGCTCCCGGTTGGTATCCCTTAGTCGCCTCTTCGACACCCGCGGGAAGAATTGGGTTGGTGTAAATTCTAAGCCGGCACCATTCAGCTAGCCGGCACCACTGCTAAAATGCTCATATTACTCAAAATCATTCGAAAACTATAATCGAGTTCGTATGAAACTGTTGGATCGCCGTTAAACTACGTAAAGTAGTTCCTATGTATTCGGTAGGGGTGCTACAAGGCTGTAAATGTATGCAAGGAAACGAACGCAGCGGGTTAAATTGTCTAAGAAGCGAACGAATCTTCTTTAGTTATTAATGTTGTCATAGTTATCTAAGGTGAAGGGTAAAAGACCGAGGGGTAGATCGCCTATGAGATGGACCGATCAGATAAGATCTGCCGTGTGATGAATAAGATCTTCTGCATGAATGTTCCAGAATGACCAGTACAGGGAGAGCTGGCGATATATCGTGAGGCGAGCAATATCAGCCCATACAAAAAAAGACTCGACATGACGACCACGACCGTTCAGCCAAGAACGCTACGAATTAGAAGAAGTTCTAAGAGAGAGAAAGTATAAATAAATGTTATGTAAAATGTCGCAATGAAATCGTATTAGCGTAGTACGATACGGCACTGAAATGTGCGATTTGAAATGTCATGTAAAAATGTCACAGTAAAATCGCATTAGCGTAGTAGGTACGATACGGCACTGAAATGTGCGATTTGATTCTACGAGTATGATGGTAATGGAGAATAATTGTTATTGCTGCATGAAAGCTTGTTGACGCGAAATGGATTTAGGGCAGTTCGTACTTATCTGCATGTTCCAGTTTGGAAGAGTTATTTAGTTAGAAAGGAGATTCTTCTCATTTTGATACTTAGAATAGATTATACGGTGTCGGCTTAGAATTTGCGAGTGTCGTAAGAGGTGACTAAGGGATTACCACCGGAGGCGGGCAGCAGCGCCTCCTGCAAAACCATTCTACCAGCAAACTGCGATCCCCAACCCGCATGCCAGCGTGGGGATTATAGGCATTACCCCCATGAGATAAAACCCAATAAGGCGCTTATGAAGGGGAGGTCTGCATCCAGCAGTGGACCAATATAGGCTGTTGAGGTTGAGGTTGAGGCTGTGAAGCAATTCCCATCAAATCACCGTTCCGCTACTTAGTATTATACTGCTATAGGGCAGTATGATAATGTGCAAGATTTATTTTTCTAAATCTGATAAAAAATCAGAATTTTTTACCGTTGACTTCTATCAGTCAGCTGATGATGATGGTGACCCGAGGTTACGCTAGCAGGCGGTTCCGACTTCAGTAGCGGCGGCAAATTACATAATTTATCATGTCGACTCGAGCTCAACTCGTTGAGGACCGTTTTTCCTCTCGCGTTCTGAAAAACGCTTCTTGCTAGAGACGAAATTTTGTGTATAGCTGTTCAACCTAACCTCCTCCTTTTCGGCGTCGGTAAAAAATCTTGTATGAAGACTAGTTCATCATTTTAGTCCATCTTTTCCGGTTTCAGTATTTTTTTTTCAAAATAAGTGCATTATAATTATGTAGTAGGTATAACTACTTACTATGTTGAACACCTATGTGATCAGGGTTGAATGGTTGATACGTTTTAATTTCGCTATGTGTCAACCTCGTCAACCAGAGCGTGACGTTTGCAGTGCTTTGTCCTAACCGTCGTCCTAACAAGGCATAGTGACGGTTGGTAAAATTTGGATTTCTATTCTACTCTGTATCTTAAATTGTGGCTCCAATGCCGATTGAAAAGGAAAAGTGGTGTTGCAATATGATTTGATGGCGAGAGATACTTAGTCATGTTAGCAGCTTTCTTCTCATGATTTTATTTTATTTATTTGAAGTTTGGTTTCCTCGCTGACCGTTTGGTTTATTAAAATATCGCCAGGATAGATTTGAAACTTGATACTTCTTATAACCTTCGTCCAGTCTTTATTTGATAGTTAGTTCGACTGATAAAAGAAGAACTTGTTTTATTGTATGTCTTATTTTGTGTAAAATAGGTCACTGTGCTTGTGTGCGTAGCTGCCTACCGCATTAATTTCCGATGCTAGCTTATAAAAATTATAATTAAGTATTACGTAGAGAACTCAAGTGTCTAGATAAACCTATGTTAGGATTTAAGACGCTATTAACAAATTATAACAAACTTGAAACAATAAATAAATATCTATCTATCTATCAATTAGAACTAGTATTTACAATTAAAACAGTTGAGCTAACTGCAGACTTTTATTAACTTGGATAGCACTGAAATCAGTTTTTGTAAATGGACATATCGTATGGTGTAAAATATGTACCACTCATGTGTTTCGTTCCGAATAAGTATGATCCGTTTGCAGAACCGAGAAGAAAATATTGATTTTATATGACTCTCTATCTTCGACGTCAGTTTCAGGTATCGGCTCCGAGTATTGCATTTTGTGGATGAAATATTCTTCCTCACATCGACGAAATAGGTGGTACCTACTTTTGAGTATTCGTAAAGTATCAAATTTGTTCTTGAAAAGTGAATTTTAATATTTTTTTAAGAAAAATATTCCACTTCTCTTGCTAAATTAATAAAAAATCTAGTTTTCTTTTACTTTGGGTTTATTGTTTTCGTATTTTGATAGCGATTTTTCTGGAAGATATATTAAAAATTTTCAATTGATATTAAAATTGTTGAGATTGGTTAAATATTGAACATAAAACATTACTTATCAAATGTTTGAGCTTTTGCCCTTTGGCGCAGCAGTGGGACAGTATAGATGAATAAAAAAACACATAATGGATAAACAAAAAACACTATTACTTATTCAAATAATAATGTACTCTACTTATTCAAAGAATGCCTATATAAACGACTCAATACAGCCCGTTTGCTACAAAAATAAACAAAAGACTTGGCCTGAGAGTGTCTTGTATAAGAAATTTAAAATGAATGTTTTGTATTTCCGAGAACCGGGAGAAAAGATTATTTGTGATCGCAATAAATTTACTCCAAGCCTACAGAGTCCGTTTGAAAAGTCCCTCTTAAATTGCCTTTTTCGCGTTTACGGGCAATTAAATAAAAATATTATTTTCTTTTGTCGTGTGTTTGAATGTAAGCTCGTTAGAGTTGGATAAATTTGATCACAAGAATAAGATACAATTATGACTATTCCTACCTCTTGTAAGCCATTAGTAGTGTGACCTTATTCGGTAATTTTTTAAAATCAATTCATACCCACTCATATTCATTCGCTGTGGGAGCTGTGGATCGCAATTTTTTTTTTAATTTTTTTTACTTATTTATTTTCAACTTATAGTACATTACCTTCTAATGTTTCTGCCAAACTGTGCAACAATTTGTCGGCAGATTCCTCTTGCTTATCGATACCTAAGTACTTTCTTATTATCCACACAATTTTTCAGAGCTGTGTGTATAAACTTTTACGAAGAACTACTAACAATTCCAATTATAATTCTGGAACAGGCGAAATCCGATCAGTTCTTTAATCTGAGGAGTGTCCTAAATATCCTTCTAACGGACTCTACTAACTAGGGAGTACTCCTAGAGAGTAGAAAAAGTCCTTGAATTTCTTATGACTAATTTCTATGAGGAATTTCGCAAGAGCGCTTCATGATTCTACGTATACGCTACCTACAGAATGCCACAAAAGCTACAGGCATCGCTCGGCTACGTTAATAGAACGCCGGGCGTATTGCTTGAATATATTTTAAAGCTTTGTGAAATCCTCTTAATTATTTGCATGCGGGCTGGTATATTCTTTACTTTTAAAATAGGTAGGTAGATATAAGACTACCCACAGAGGTGAATTTTTATTTGAACGCTAACATGAATTTGGAGCTAATTAAATGGCTGGTAGGGGGAAAGCTTTTTTAGCCGTTTTTGGTGGTTTTGCTGGCGAGGCTAAATCATAAAAACCATGCATCATTTATACGAACTAGTACAAAGTCTCAAAAAAATAAATTATTGATGTAATATTTGCTTTGTTCTACATTTTTGCCGAAATCTACCAACATGTAACAAATTTTTCGCCGAAAGAGAATTTCAGATTTGCTAGTATACATTTTATGCACACATGGAGCTCTATTTGGATACCGGTGTTATGAGCCGAGATATGTGACTGATTCTACAAACGACTTCCTGAGGAAGTTCGGAAAACATCAAGTGCTTTGGTACATAAACTGATTTGGATTGAAGATCGTTTTCGACAAAAAAATACCTGTAATCGATGTAATCGCTGAATTTTTATTGTTCTGTAATTTAAACACTAGCTATAGCTACTACATATTCTTTATTCACAAAGAAAATTGTACTAGTATTTACAATTGAAACAATTGAGCTAACTGCTGACTGTTGCAAACAGTCTACAGGTAGCTCAAGTGATCTATATCAACACCAGCTATAGTGTTTCAACCAAAAAAACAATCAACATGCTATCATTGTTGCTTAAATGACATAAGGTTGGTTTATGTTTCAAGTTCGAAGATTCAAATTATTTTGTGGTTTTTAGTTTTTTCTGTGTTCTTCAAAATAAACTTTTTTCACTTCTCACTAAAATCATCTCAGAAGCAATGCATCCTATATTTTTAGTTACCTATTAAGCCTGCTTACAGTCACAAATGAAAACTTTTGGTAAATAGCTTCTCAGTGAAGCAGACGAAAAAAACAGAACTCACCGTTCTGTTTTTTTGGGGTGAGTCTATTTGAATTTATTGACGAAACGAGAACGTGACATCGCCTTTTAGAATGGGATTTGCGTAGTTCTCTGTCGGCACGATAAAGGCGCTCTGTACCAAATTGTATGGAGAAGGAGATGTCACGATCTCGTCTCGTTACTAACGTCAAATATACTCACCCCTCTGAAGTGGTTCGAGAAAATGAAAGACCTACTGTACCATAATGAGATCAGAGTTTTAGGCTAGGCGCAAATGGACCACCGGCCATAGCCACCGGTGGCTGTCGCGCCCTACCGCCACATTTGCAGCAGTCACGGAAGCGAGCGAAAGTGTGTCGCGCGACTTTCGCGCGGCACACGTGTGATGCGTAGGATGCTTAGCGGTTAACTGAGTATGTGAGTGTCAGTAGCGAGAGTCAGCGTCTTGCTTGGCGCGCAAATGTGTCGGTCAAGTGGCGAGTCGCGGACACTGCTGTAGCGAGTGGCCGCCACCGGCGACGCGTGTGCGCCGAGCTCGTGCAAAATGTATGAAAAAGCGTGTAAACAGCTTGTCGCTCGCCACCGGTGGCTGTGGCCGATGGTCCGTTTGCGCCTTGCCTTAGTATCTACTATAAAGTATAAAGTACAACCACCTTATCAAGAATTTCTCAAATATTTACCCATTAACATTTACAAACAATGATCGCACTTTCAGATTAGTTCAAAGGTAATTTTTGAAGGCTTATTTAGACTGCCTCGTCGGTCAAATTGTTTTGAAAATAATTAAGTATCATCCCAAAAATCCAAACCTTTTCTCAAATAGTCGATGCCAAAGCAACCCTAGACAGAACAAAAAATTCCTAACGAAGATATAGTAGGTATGTTATCGAGGCGATTTAAGTGCTGTGCCATAGATGAGCGGTACGAGGCGTACGTGACACCAACCTGACTACAGTCTACGTGACGTAAACATTCCTTTAACATGGTTTTCAGTCCCGTAGTGCTCGTATATAAGGCTTAAGGCTAAACGAGTCGCTCATCTTTCCATACAAACGTGGACGGGTAAGTACTACGCTGTTTGATGTTGACCATCCAAAACTAAGATAATATCAATTTATCTCGTCATTATCTATGTTTATACCTACCCAAAATCGTTAAAAATACAAGCTTCAAGACTTTCGTAAATCAACACTGATTTTAGCCCAACTTTGGGCGAAAATAAATAATATACGGAGAAAGAAAACTCTAAAATAAAGCCCGAAACGACATAGTTTAGTTATTCAAAAGTTGAAATAAATTTATTTTGAAAATAATACTCTCAATAGTTTTTCTATAATATTAATAACCCTGTGCTTATAGTCTGTTCCCATTTTTTACGCAGCCGTTTTACTTAAAATCGTTGTGCATTTCATCCTAGCGCGCGGGTTAAGTCTATTAATTCAGGTGAGCATTTAAGCCGCAACCCACTGTTGAGTTCGCTCAGACGACTTGTGCAGCTTTAAGGTGCATGTTCAGCAAAGACATGAAGGCATGATGTCAACCTTGCTCACACAGAGGTTGTAGAAAACCAGGCTATTTCAATATTCAATTTTTATTTTTATTAATACCATGGGATCAAAAGGAACACTTAGTAATTTACCGAAAGCAATTTATCTTGTAGTACAGTCGTTGGCGGCCCACTTTGGTGTGTAGACTACTCACACTACTACTACATACACATAAGAACTTACTCGTCTATCTGTGCCAGTGCTATCACTTTGGACTCCGAGCTGATTGTGCCTTACACAATCAGCTCGAAGTCCAAACTCATGTAAGAGTGTAAGATAGTTTCCGTAGCTTCAACTTGCGGAAACAATTCAAAGTATTAACTTCAGCTGGCTTAGTTACGATTAGCAAGACTATCCAATGGTACAGAGATTAGTTGCTGTAAATCTGGGAGGGTGTTGGAAATCGTGATTCAGTCGATCTAACTGACTGCAAATGGGTCAAAGAGTAAAACTGTTCACTGGGTTTCGTTCACTGTCAGAAACAGAGAGGTATCTACTCGTAAATCCATAATTTTGAGCTGACAAAGATAAAGGTAGAGAGCACAGTAGAAGCATTTTGCTGAACGCATGTTTGTCTTATTATTTCAAACTAACTGCGCAATGCGTTTTTCTGGCATCAAAACTAATCTTTGATTTTCCATGATTTGTGTCCTGGAAAACATGCACCTGGTAAAGGTTTCATCCAAATTCGTTCAGCTGTTTAAGTGTGAAAGAGCAACAAATATACACATCCATACAAACTTTCGCCTTTTTAAAATAGTGTGATCATTATCATCATCTTCAGCCTATATTAGTCCACTGCTGGACATAGGTCTCCCCTAATGAACGCCATAGCGCTCTGTCTTCAGCTTGCCGCATCCAGCATCTGCCAAATGGTGTGATGTTTTCTCATAAATATCAGTCTGTTTTTTTTTTGTTTGTGAAACACGGACCTTAAGTCTTAAATAAACTAGGTATTTTAAAATATGTATTTATAAATTATGTATTATAAATTATGTGTTTCCCTGTTAGGGCGTGAAAATGAATTCCAGTTTTCCCCCTTGAAGATTATCAAGGGGGAAAACTGGAATTCATTTTTTTGATGTCCAGTTTTCCCCCTCAAGGGGGATTTCAAGGGGGAAAACTGGAATAACCCATTCCATTGACGTACCTACCTATTTGACTTTTAGTTTTTTGTGTTCCTATCTGCTACTTGTTGTGCTTCCTACTATCTTACTAATCCTATCCAACTTCCTACTAATATTTCCACGACCTCTGTGGCGCAGCGGGCGAAGGTCTGCCTGCGACGCAGGAGGTTGCGGGTTCGATTCCCGCCTCGGGACAAATGTTTGTACGATCTGCAGACATTTGTCCAGGGTGTTCTGGATGTTTTCTATGTATAATAAAAAATATATATCTATGTAGTGTATTGTATTAAGTATATCAGTTATCTAGTACTCATAACAGAAGCTCTGCTTAGCTTGGGGCTAGATAATGCTGTGTGAATTGTCTAACATTATTTATTTATTTATTTTATATGCGAAAGTTTGTTACCACGTATCTCCGTAACTATATACTTAACCAATTTAGATGAAATTTGGTATCTACGCATTCTCTAAACTATCTAGTTTAGGTTCTAAAATAACACATAGGCAAATCAAATTTTCAAAAATTTACGTCTGAGGGCGTTCATAAGGGTGGTAAAGTTTATATGGAAAATTCACATTACTTGGTTCGATTCACTCAAAACTCGGTATAAATAAACTTTAGAGTAAATAATGAATTACGTGATTTTAATTTTATAAAACTACCTCTAGTGTGCAATAAATTTCTTAAATTTCCACGCAGGCGAAGCCGCGGGGCTCAGCTAGTCAAAGATAATTTATATGGTATATCACACTTCACACCAATATTATAAATGCGAAAGTTTGGATGGATGGATGTTTTTTACCTCTTCACGCCAAAACTACTGAACGGATCGGGCTGTAATTTTGTAAACTGATAATTATAATCCTGGAATCAAACATAGGCTACTTTTTATCCCATAAATCAGTTCCGATGGGATAGAAATCACCTTTTAACGTTTCCATAGAAACAACGCGTGCGAAGCCGCGGGCGGCAGCTAGTATTGTATATTGCATTGTAAAGCTACCAGACTACACTCCCAACCACCACTCGTTCAATCTTCAAAACAAATAAACTTTAGTTAGGTGTATCTACCTAGCCTACATGATCTTTGACCTCGCGGTTTTCCTCGATGACCTTTACTCGTTCTCTGAATTTCTAAGGGTCTCGTAACCCGCAATTTATTTATCGCAAGACGCTCCAGTTACTACTGTTATTTAGTCTATGCCACTCGTTGGTTTTGCGGGGCCTACACTAGCGGATTTCGCCCTGCGGTTTTGCGGTGCGAATCGAATCCTCGAAGTACTTGACTTGACTTCACCAAATGATTCTAAATCTACACGAATAATGTCCAAAATTTAAATGTCCCAAGGTTTCTACGTCCAAAAATAAAAATCTATGACCATAAAACTGCCCATTGTTAAAAAAATCCAATAATTTAATTGGTAGGTAAGTAGTAGTTTTTTGTACGGACTTGAAAAGAAAATTCTAAGCGCTTTATTCATGTAACGTTCTCTGATCCATTGCACTTTCAATACTGTTCCGTGGTCTTTTTTCTGACGGAAAAAACGCGATGTTTGAATTTCTCATAGACCCTGCCAACGGTTGTAAGGATTCCAAGTTAAATTTAAGAGACCCCAATTTACGTGATTGTCGGTCAAGTGCCGTTGCTATTTTCGTCTGTATTAACTTGGTTAAATAATTTTGGGGTTCGAGTTAGTTAGGAAAAAAGTAGCTTCTATGTTTTGGTATAAGGAGATCAAGTTTATTGCAAGAGGTTAAGTAAAAAGGGACCCTAGGTGTCATTTGTTAACGATTTTATGAGGTTCATCCAATGAAGTATTGAAACGGCTAAATATCACAGGTGTGTGATATGGTAAGTAATTTAGTGGTAAGTATCCTTCTTTTTTATTCTAATTTATATTAAATTTAACCGGAGTTTTAAGTGCATATGTGTTGTGTTTACTTAATTTATTTTTAATTTTTAGGGTTTCGAAGATCGGTTTCGATACCCTTATGTCCTACCCTTATGTCTCGTTTTGTCTGTACTTTTAACCCTCCTCTACCTAAAAATAGTGCATAGGTACTTCGGAGATTAGGTAATTTTTTTGACTTTTTTCAAAATATTTCAAAAAGTATGAAACCTAGAGAAACTTCAAAAACTGTTTCGAAATGTACAAACTGATATCTGTCATTTGATACCCACTCGATGTGATAGTCCTTTTGAAAATTATTCCCCCCCTTTATCACCATTTTTCCTATATTTTTCCTTGAGAATAGATATAGATCCATATCCACAAACGCTCTATACATTTTGGATGGATCACTCTGCAATCTTCGGGGGTGGGAATGGGTATTTTTTCAACTTTTTTCAAATTATGTCGAAAAGTATGAAACCTACAGAAATTTTGAAAACTTGAAATCTACAAACTGATACGTTTGATACCCTACATGACCCTGTAGGTATCTTTTAAAATTTCGACATCTCAATTTGTATGGTAAATGTTCATTTTAATTTTTTTTTATTTTGTGTTCTTAAAATCTGTACAGGCGCACGAAATGTATTATTGTTTTTAATTGAAGTTGATAGCTGATCCATCAGCCCAAAATTTGTTGATTAATTGATTAAACCAAGTAAATCAATAAGAGTTGTTTGTAGATAGCAAAAAATCTTTTTTAGTTTATTCAATAACTTTTTGAAGCTCGAAAATTGTTAATTTACCTATATACAAAGAAATTTCAATAATTTGACTTCACTTTCAAGTTTCACGCAACTCTCAAAATGTTGCAATAGGTGGCGCTGTAAGGCTACGGACATGAAGTCAGAGGGCGCGAGACGGTGGCGGCGCGGCGGCGGCGGCGCGGGTAGTGGCGCGTTTCAATTCAATGCATACCTACATAGATTTATGTATATCAAATGTAATCATAACATTTTGAGAAGCTACTCTGCTTATCACATTTCGTATGTGCTTATCGATAAGCCTGATCAGATCTTCACCAAATCTTTATGAAAACAACCTAATGTAGAGTAGGGACTAAAAATTAAAGAAAACTTCGAAATCAAATCTCATAATAAAGCAAAGAAGTTCAGGAGCATTAGCGTCATCTATAAAATTGATTTCTTACTTGCGCAAACTGGCAGGCATGCGTGGCCGTGCTACGTTGTAGGTACCTACTGTCGAAGTGTTATAAAGATGTTCTAATAGGTGGCGCTGTACTGTTGTTTATTCTCTTGCATTATACTGCATTTTGGGGAGCTATTCTGCTCGTCATGCCAAAAATCCTGATCAGATCAAATTTTCATGAGAAGAATTAAAAAAAAAACCTTTCAATTTAGTCATCGAAATCAGATGTCTTAAAGCCGAGATACTATAAATCCCCCTTTTTGCCATTTTTGGAGGAAGTACTTACGCCTTTAATCAAAAAACCCCAAAAAAAAATCTATGAAATCGTGAAATCTGTACACCAAGTTTCATATCGAGCGGTTATAAAATACGACCTCTAGAGGAGTACGGACGTACTGACAGAAACGCTAATTTAGCCAGACTTGAAGCAAAGACTTTGCTCACTTCGTTCGCTCGTCAATAAGAACTTACAATGACTTAAAGAAAAGGCAGAGTGCCCTGAATTCTGACAACATTGCCATGTTAAATGGCAATGCTTAGGTAATCGTAGTTATACTGAAATAAAAGGTGGCATTCCGATCACCTGTGGACTGAATTTAGAATTACCTGGTAACACTATTGTCATCTGAAGGAGACTACATGAAACTGAAAATTATAAGTTTGCAATTATTCAACAATTTTGTACATAATAACTCTACAGGTTTGCCCCGATTGACCGCCATTATTGAATTATTGGCGAAAAAATACCCAATAAACAATAAAGAATCTTATGGACAAAGCCCAGTCGTTTATCAAGGGCCCGCTCGCCCTTCCCCATTATTAAGTTGTTGCTTCTATACTGATTTATAGGGCATGGGAAATTCCTGGCGATTACAAACCAAAATGAAGTAACCAAAATCCTAAGCGTTTAGTTTCGCTGAAGCGCACCTATCCTACCCTACTATAATAATTATGATATATAGGATTATAGTATACATATGTAGGATTATAGTATACATATGTAAGATTATATCCAACTAATCCCACTAATATTATAAAGCCGAAAGTTTGTGAAATCTGAATTTTTGTTGCCTAGGATCTCCAAAACTACGGAACAGAACAAGATGAAATTTGGCGTACGCATAAAGCAAAGCCTAACTTAGATAATAGGCTACTTTTTATACCGAAAATACGCGTGCGAAGCCGCGGGCAGAAGCTAGTAATATTATAAATGAGAAAGTTTGTGAAATGTGAAATTTTTGTTACCTAGGATCTTCAAAACTACTGAACAGATCGAGATGAAATTTGGCATACACTTAGCACGTAGCCTAACTTAAGCAATAGACTACTTATTATACCGAAAATACGCGTGCGAAGCCGCGGGCAGTAGCTAGTAAATTATATAAACAGAATGTGCAAGAGAGATAGTGCTCTACTAGCTCGATTCGGTTAATGGACTTTAGGTGAGCTTATTTCTAAGCATAATGAAATAAAAATTATGGATTTTGATTTATTTTGATTGTGTAATTTAGTGAAGATGATGTTTTCTTTGCTAGCCTAAACATCTTGTGTATTTATGTGCATTCGTGAGAGTTTCACGCATTAATTTTCCCAAAATGTTCCACATCTCTGCAAAATCTCAGCTACGCTTCATTTCAGTGAATTGCATAATAGTTTTGGTTTTTCTCGCCCAAAAAACTTCATAAACCTTCCCTTTTTAAATATATTGGATATTAGAATATTCTATAGATTTCATTTTTATCCGAATTTTCACCCTAGAAGATAAATTTCTTCGAAATAATCTCAATGTCTTGCATGACCCATTTCCAAAATAAGGGGTAGATCAATAAAGGGACCTGAAAACTTGCTAATAGTCAATTATCGTCTAAAACAGATTTAAACTTCGCCAAGGGTGTGAAAATGCTTTATTAACACCCCCCGAAATTGCGTTAAAAGTTTTTAAGTGTCGGTAGTTACGGCATGTTAAGGGAAATGATTTTATAAGATAGGCCTACTTACTGTTAAGTATAAGATGTTCTTGAAATAGACACCTATTCACATTTCAGAACATTTCTTACTTAATCGAACCAGCCTGCTGGGCACCCAAAATAGTTGAATTTCGATATAGTTTTAGGTACCTAATAAGTTTAGTAACTTTTTTGTTTCAACGATTCAATTAATTTCAATATAATTTAATAATAATAATAATAATCATATATTTCAGACACATCACATGTACACAGTTTACAAACACAAGTCCATATAGCGAGAATCAAATAACATGAAATTATATTAAAAAAAAAAAATAATAATAATAATATTGTAAACTAAATTGTCGCATTATTAACTACATTTTGAAATATGAGCCTTCGTCCAGTGCCTCATAAAGGGGGAGGCTGTATCCAGCCTTCCTGCAATGACCTGCAGGTAGCTGTTGGTGCTGCCGCGCACCCTGCGCATCAGCGACGCCGATCTCTTGCGCAGGATTGCAGCGAACCCGTCGACCCGCGCCTCCGCGAACATTCCTGATGCGCTACAGAAGCGCGGCAGCCCCATCAGCCACCGGAAGGCATATTATATTGGACGCGAAGGGCGTTCCAGGTCTTCTGCGTATGCTTGATCCATAGGCTGCACGTGTAGAAAGACTGGCAGTACGCTCTAAACAGTGTTGTCTTTACCTGCGCACTGCAAAGCGCAAAAAATTTAATAAAAGCAAAAATTTAGTCAAGCAATACCCTCAGTATTTTAGTACACACGCAGAAGTCTTAATTAAACATACAAGACACAATAATTTGACTTGTATTAAAAAACGATAACCCGACTTAAAATTCTTCTAGTGGCGACATCTAGTTAAATTCGAGTCTAATTTAGTTTGATGACACATCGAGGTATACCCTATCCAATAAAAAAAGAATTATCAAAATTGGACTACTCTGTAAAAAGTTATGCGTGGTCAAACATTACAATCAGTGAGTGAATAATCAATCATCCCCTGTTTTCCTACCCTTAGGGTTTGATTTTTTTAAAAACCTTCCCTTTGCAATAAAAAAAGAATTATCGGACTATTCGGTAAAAAGTTATGCGTGGTCATACATAAATATATATATTACTAGCTGCGCCCCGCGGCTTTGCCCCCGTGGAAATTTATGTTTCCAACTTTTTAATTTTTTCTTTCATAAGAACCTTCTCCTGACTATAACAAACACAACAAAGAAAGAATTAGCGAAATCGGTCCAGCCGTTCACGCGTGATGCCGTGACTAAGGAAAACGGGTTTCATTTTTATATATATAGATATATATAGGTACGCGTCGACTTGAAAACCTCCTCCGTTCTTAGTCGATAGATTATACGTCCCGCATTGTCGGCTAGTACTTGATAAACGGAACTCCTACCATCATGCCATCTATCTAGGGGGCTAGATAATGCTGTGTGAATTGTCCAGCATTATTTATTTATTTATTATTTATTATTATTATTATTATCTATCTACATTAATTACCCAATAGTTTTAAAGATTTGCCTCTAGACATGTTTAAAACCGAATTAAAAAATTTACTACTAGAAAACTGTTTTTATGATGTAAAATAATATTTGAATTTTAAAACTCATTGACATACCTATCCGACCAGCTTTTTAACCCCCGACGCAAAAAGAGTGAGGTGTTATAAGTTTAACGTGTCTGTCTGTGTATCTGTGTATCTGTCTGTGGTATCGTAGCTCCTAAGCGGATGAACCGATTTTCGTTTAGTTTTTTGTGTCATAGATAGTTTTATCCCGAGTGTTCTTAGCCATGTTTCATGAAAATCTGTTCAGCCAATAAACGATGGCGGGTTTTTAAATTTTGTCTTGTTTTAATTTTATGTTTTATAATGTTACTGTTTATTTTAATTATCTGTTGATTTTTATTGGATTTTATTGTCCATTACCTACTAAATTTAATTTACATTTAGAGACATTTATAATTATAATTGTTTTTACTAAGATTATGCACACCTTAATAGGTACCTAGTTTGTATTTGGATATTTTTAAGATTACGTACATACATTCATGCAAATAAAGATTAGGATTGATTGATTTACACTACCTACGTATCTACTAATTTATCAGGAGACCTGGAGACCTGGAGTAGGCACAAGTTTAAATTGATACAGCAAATACATTTGACTTAATGTATTGTGGCAGCATCAGTACCCAGCGTAACTCACGAGTGTAAAATATTGACTAGGTCTTCTTGTTCAAAACAAATATGCCTAATCTTGTATCGCTACAAAAACGAAGTGAATTCTATTTTCATAGATGACGAGTTTCCTAACGCTGTGTCGTGCCCACTTATTTTATTCCAGAAGCTTCGAAACTCAAAGAAAAGCCACTCTCGGACTGTTTCTTATTCCGGGCAAGTTGTCAAAAGGGAAAGCTCTTTGACGATAAGCTGCTCTGTCACTTTGCCACCTTTGAAATGGCAGGACACAAAAGAAACACGTTATGCGATACGGCACGCACTGCCTTCTGCTTTGAAGCGTTGATTGAACTGAACTGACTAAAAATGTAGGATTTTCGGTTCGGATACAACAAGGAATAAATTATTCCTTTTTGCATTTGCATGTACAACGATTGTAGCGTGAGGAATTTTAGAGTACCTACCTATGTACAGATAGATAAATTTTAGACACATAGAGGAATTTTAGAGTACATGGTAACCTAAAAGCGCCTAACCTCTCCCCGGTCGTGTCGATCTGTCTTCCCATCGGATTATGAGAGTCTGGGAATAGAGAGTGCACATGTGTCGTGCACTATAATATGTCTTGCGCATCTGGCTAGTTTGGCCGCCGTGGTCGAAACTCGCCTAGGAGGACATTATTATTATGATTAACCTAAAAGTTCCTGTTACTTGCGATGCACGTTACGGCTGATGCCAGACTTTATAGCTCATGGTACCAAAGGTGGAAGGTTATCACAGAATTATTATACAGAACCACCTATCTACAACAGAAATAGGTAGGTTGCTTTTAAAGCGTTGGATCCTACAGGTTATACATTTTTGCGCTTTTGTTGTCTATAGTTTTTTGTAATTCATTAAAAGAAGAAAAGTTGTGAGTCAGTAAAGTAAAAAAGTAGTTCTCAGTTCTAAGTAATATATTTAAAAAGTGGCTTCTGCTCACGGCTCTGCTCGCGATTTTCCGGGATAAGAAGTAGCCTATGTACTTTAATGGGATAGATAGATAGAAAATTCTTTATTGCACACTTATCAAGATAATTTACAATAGAACGTCAAGTGCGAGTCGGATTCGTGCACTAAGGGTTCCGTAAGACCTTGTGTCTCACCAAATTATCATGACTCTAGGTCAACGGGAAGTAGGTACTCTGTATAGTGAATCAAAAGTATTTTTTTATGAATAAACTACAAATTTAAGGTTTTAGGATTTTTGCCTTTACTTGTGCTTTATGACCTTGCTTCTTGTCAAATTTTATGATTCTACGTCAACGGAAAGTACCCTATAGGTTTTGGTCCATGACGAGAATCAAAGTACTTTTTTTGTGAATTAACGGTTAATTTACTACTTTCGGATTTTTCCTATATTTGTGCTATAAGACCTTGCAGCTCACCAAATTTCATGATTCTGGGTCTACGGGAAGTACCCTATAGATAGATTTTGTGTGCATGTGATTCCCTTGGTCAAAATATTATGACATAAACGGCTGTTACTTTTGAGTACGTTGACTTAGAAGTTTTATTTATATCACGGCTCCAAGAGGTTACGGAGTTGAGTATTTGACGTTAATTTCAACTCGATACGTCCAAGCGTTCCCGAGAAAAGAGGGTTGACAGACGGACAGACAGACAGACAGGTGGACGGACAACAAAGTGGTCCTCTATGAGTTCCTTTTTTCCTTTTAGGTACGGAACCCTAAAAAACAATCAAATTTATAAAATATGTGACAGTAATATGGGATATCCCTGCTAAATTTCAGTAAAATTCGTTCAGCTGTTTGAATACAACAGCTGACGTGAAAAAAGGTAACAGGCAGGATCACTTTCGCTTTTATAATATAAGTATGGATAATGATCCTTTACTCTACGAAATCCAATATTTTCAACAAAAATAAGCCTCTCAAAAGGACAATGTGTTGTAATGATTAATGGCAAGGGTACCCCCGCCTCGCCCTTTCAGCGTCGCTGTTTTGACACTAATTCGGATTGCGCGTTCTGATGTTAAACAATCTGTCAACAGGTGGCGCTGAACGGCAAATTGGTGATTAGTGATTTGAAGTATGATTTTCTAAAAAGAACCGTCATAGAAAGGAAAGGTGGATTTAAGGTTAGAGAAAGGAGGTTGCTTTAGCTCAGGGTAATTTGATCTCACTCGCGCAATCAATGCGATCTTTTTATAAATTACTAGACGATCGCCTCGCGGTTTCACCCACGTAGCTCCCGTTCCCGTGGGAGTTCCGGGATAAAATATAGCCTATGTGACTCCCTGAAAAGTAAGCTTCCTAACGGTGAAAGAATTTTCGGTCCAGTAGTTTCGGCCTATTCAATACAAACAAACTATCAAATCTTTCCTCTTTATAATAATATTAGTATAGATATAGATAGGTACAAATAGCCTATGTCGCGTTTCTGACGATAGGTAGGTATGACTACTGAACCAATTGGAATAAAACTTAGCAAGATACAAAAAGTTTATAGTCTCTTGTGAACTTGTTTTCGTATTCTCAATTTTTGTTGACCTACCTACTAAATAACTTCTTACTTCGGTAAAGTACATAGGAGCTACAAAAGCATTACCTCCGTAGCTCTAGGTAAGGTAGCCTAGAGCTATTGAGGCGAATGTAAAGCTTCGGTTTCACGATACGAGCTCAGCTGTCACAGATCGTTCGCTAAAAGGAAACCAACGAGGTAGTACTTTTCTCGAGTTTTGTATTGCTGTGGAAGCACCTACGAACGAGAACACGAGAGACGTGTTATAGTGCTGCCCCGCTATTCTGTGCACTTCGACTAAATTGGTACAAGGCCATAATACTTCAAAGGCTCTTTAGTTCTAATGAAAAGCTCACCGTTAACGCTGTTGACAGCCAGTCACCCGCGCAAAAAGCTGAGTGCACTGTAGTTCAAAAATCTACAATGGCATTTGAAAACTATTAAAAATACGGCTGGTCGAGTTTAAGAGTGGTAGTGAGTGGTCGCACATTCTATGCGAACTGTGAACTATACGCACCGAGGGAGTCACTCACGCAAAAGAATCGACAAATGAATTCTGACGGTTTGTCCAATTTAGATAGATAAAAATTGGTTGTCTGTAGAGTCGGTTTACTGACGATAGTTGAACGTGACAACTCAGAGCGAGGTAACGCCGCATGACGAGGTAACGCCGCATGACGAGGTAACGCCGCATGACGAGGTAACGCCGCATGACGTCATGTTTTTTCGTGCGTGCAGCCGGCTCTATCGAATTATAAGACGTTGTCACGTCAAAAGATTCTTTCGACACTGCAATACAATACAAAGGTCATAAATAATGTAAATTATAACAGAACACAGAAAAATTAAAGAATTAATGGTGGAACTAAGCTTGGGACCACTAAATCGGCATATAGTTATGAATAATCAAGGAAGTACGGGTTCGTAAAAATTATGTATGCTGTAGCTTGTCAAAAAGGCCATCAAAATTAGCCCTGATTTTAGTATTCCCCTTTGAAGCCACTAGAAAAACGAAACAGTAATGTGTGATTGCATGTTCTTTGTATTTAAATCATGATGAATGCTAGATTTTAAGAGGGAATTACAGAACTATTTCGTTTCTTACGGATCCTAGCGAAACTCGATCTAGAATGTTTGTAAACAAATCACGACTCAAATAACTAAAACTTAGTTGCTTGGCGTCGAGTTACAGACATAATTGTAAGCAATATATGTTGAAGGAAGGATCTCAAATCGACAGGTAATGTAAATTGCGTATAAAAAAGATGCGCCAACAGAGTCAATTGTAGGATAAGTATGGGCGATTTGGTTACAAACATTCAACATCGAGTTTGGCTAGTTTATAGGATACAAAATATGTTTTTTTAACATAAATTTGAAAGCTGGATTGATCTGCATCCGATCCGAGTCCTCCTCTACCTATAAAAACTTAACAAGAAATGATAAGAACTATACATAGGTAAAAGAAACTAATAAAAATGTCAACAGTGCATATTTCTACACTCCCAGCGAAAATATCCAATTCTAAATCGAAAACGGACGCAAAACTAATGAAAGAAAACATTGCGAAAGCTGTCAAAACCAAAAATGATCTCAAACTTTGCTCTGATAATTTTCCGACCGACCGAAGTCGTAAAAGATTTTCCACAACAGTTCTTTGGTTTTGAATCATGCATTGCTTACAAAATATCCCACTTCTTTCTATGACAAATCTTTCACTGTACAAGCTACCCGTCTTTGGAATGCTCTCCCTCTGGACATCAGACGCGGAGAATCACTTCCTATCTTCAAAAAACTGCTTCATCAGCATTGTAATATCCTTGTTAAGAGTTACAGACAACCTTATTTTATATTTTATGTAAGTTTATTATTTATGTTTGTAGGTATAATGGTATGAAGTGTAAGTATTTCGTTTCTTTTCTTTAAGTATGGATCTATATAATTTATTCAGTGCCACCGTCCATTTTTTTTTTCATTTCCAGTCCATCCCAAGGTTGCCTGGAAGAGATCGCTCTCAGCGATAAGGCCGCCCTTTATACTTCCTTTTTTTCTGAGGATTTTCTCTGTATTGTTTCCTGTATTTGTGTGGTATAATAAAGTGATTTAATCTATCTATCGAATATCTTTTATTTTGAGCTGAGACGTGGACACTCACGGTAGGGCTGGTCCACCAGTTCAAAGTCGCTCAGCGAGATATGGAAAGAGCTATGCTCGGAGTCTCTCTGAAGGATAGGATTCGTAACGAATACATGCGACAGAGAACCAGAGTTATCGATATAGCCCAAAGAATTAGCAGCTGAAGTGGAAGTGGGCCGGCCATATCTCGCGAAGAATCGACAACCGCTGGGGTAAACGTGTTGTTGAGTGGAGACCGCGACTAGGCAAACGTAGTGTAGGACACCCTCTAGCCAGGTGGGATGACGATCTGCGAAAAACTGCAGGCAGATGCTGGATGTGACAAGCTGAAGACAGGGCGCTATGGCGCTCATTAGGGGAGGCCTATGTCCAACAGTGGACTAATATATGTAGGTTGATGATGATGATCTAATATCTTGGATTCTAGGACTAAACAGGGTTATTGGTAATTCACTGACACTATGTAAACTGCAGGTTCTTCCACCATCATGAACACGTCCGTGGAGACGCCAGGTCTCAATTCTTAAAATTGGTGGAAAGGGAATATTAGTATGTACCCCCCTCCATTCAAAAATCGTTCATTTTAGGGGTTTTCTTTGAAACTGAACCTAAAACAACTCTGCCCTGAATTATCAGTCTGTGTGTTCGGCTGTCTCCCAGCCAGGTTAATGCAACTTATCGACGACCTCTGTGGCGCAGCGGGCGAAGGTCTGCCTGCGACGCAGAAGGTTGCGCGGTCGATTCCCGCCTCGGGACAAATGTTTGTACGATCTGCAGACATTTGTCCAGGGCGTTCTGGATGTTTTCTATGTACTCGTATAAGTAATCAAAAATATCTATCTATGTAGTGTATTGTATTAAGTATATCAGTTATCTCGTACCCATAACACAAGCTCTGCTTAGCTTGGGGCTAGATAATGGTGTGTGAATTGTCCAGCATTATTTAATTATTTATTTATTTATCATTTTGCGCAGATGCAGCCAATGATGATGATGTGGATTTCAACAGGGGTGCCGATCTCCCGGTATTTCGTAATTCATTAGGTTTAGGACATTATTTTGTATGTGAGACGATTAAAAAAAAAAAAGAATTAAGACCTGGCGTCTTCACTAGCGTGTTCGTAATGATGGGCAGAACCTTTTTATTATCCTGAGGGAAATGCGCACGCATATCGTACTGCCACGGGGAGACATTACTATGATGTGGGACTCTAACACCACTGAAACCCTCAGGGTGCTTCCGCCTCTGCCGCTTGTGGGGACGCTTACACTCATCCACGAACCCACCGCGGCTGCCCGATATCCCCTCACTGGGAGTGTGCAGCACCCCCTCTTTGCGACGCGCCAGAAACACTGACGCCCCGCGACCACCTCGGGGACCTTACCCGCCAATTGGGCGCCGGACGACCCCGTGTCCGAACGCCCTAGGATGGGCAGAACCTGCAGTTCACGTAGTTTCAGTAAATAACCAATAACCCTGTAGATCCCGAGTAGGTACTAAAGGATTCATGACTAACCTCATAAATCTACCTCTCCAAGGTCAAATACTCTTCTTGTTGTTCTTATCTTCCCGTTCCCCAGTAACATAAACACAACTGAAAGTAACCAACCTTCTAAGTCCTATAAATCTAATTAAATAGGCTTAGTGCCGCCGCAAGTTCAGCAATTTAGCTTTTTGCTTTATTATGACTGCAAACGTTGATAACGTTTTAATTAAAGAGGAAATATTGAGGTTGAGGATTTATGACAGGGCTCGGGTGTTTAGGAGCAGAGCGATAAGCAGAGCGACTAACTCATTTTTATTTGACACGAAAGCTCCTTGTGTACTCCTTGTGCTTGGTTTATAGTTGTGGCTGCAAATGATCACGCATGTTCTATCAGTGTAAATAGTCTATTTCTAACAAGCCAAAAATATATTGAGTCACCATATAAAATACCGCAAATCCTTGACAATCTGAGCTCAGATTATAATTTTAAACTTAAGTTTTGACGAACGAAACTAATGGCGACGCGGTTGTTATCTATTCATAAGAAAGGAACCAATTACTCGGTAGTCAGACTCTATCCTAGTTCTGTGGGGACGACAATACTCTGAAAGTGGTAAAAATATAGAAAAAATATCGTGGGTTTGATCCGATTTTAAATTCGTATTGAGAAACTGTGTGTCAAAATAACAATACACCAAAGAATTGCCCGTTTAAGAAAAGAGATATCAATAGTCGAAGTGTTAAATCGCTTTAATGTTTACTGTGCCCGAGCCTTTATCAGCATTTTATTGAGAAAAGCCGCAGTTAAGTGTCTGTTTATTATTGTCAGTACGATAAGCTTAACTGCTTATCATGAGCTTGAACCGACTCTCAGTCTGTTACACAATTGCCAACCCATAAACGGATATTAAATATATTATGCCACCACAGAACGACGTAAAGGATGGCTTATATAAAACGTACCGAAGATGATAAAAACAGTCAATATCATGGTGTAAAATAGCATCTAACCTAACTCATCATCATCACTATGTTAGTCCACAGCTGGACATAGGCCTCCTAATGAGCGCCATAGCGCCCTGTCTTCAGCTTGCCGCATCCAGCATCTGGCCTGCAGTCTTTCGCAGGTCGTCATCACACCTTGCCGGAGGGCGTCCTACACGACGTATCTAACCTAACCTAACTAGTACTTACAATTAATAAATGTAAGATAACCTGTTGCAAAAAACTAGAGGTAGCTCAACTGATCCATATCAATACCCGTCAGAAGCGTCCCAAAGACGCTGGCTGCATTGCTTCATTGCTGTATGGTAATGCTGATGCGCTGCGCCAGATACTCATACTCATACTCATACGGTCATGCGTCGTTTCAACCAGACGCTCGAATAATTCTTTGAAAAACTGGAGAACCTTGAAATCCAGATTTTATTGGTTGAAATTACACACTTCTACTCTACTGTCTACCCGAGTTGGTGGCAAACAAACCCTTGTTCTGCTGTGTGGTGCAGGCTTAGAATATACACCACCCCAATTCTTCCCGGGTATCGTAAGAGGCGACTAAGGGATATCACCTGGGAGCGGGCAGCTCCCCCTGCTGAACAATTCTACCACCGAACTGCGATCCCCAAGCCGCACGCCCAGCGTGGGGATTATGGGCATTGCCCCCCATGAGATAAAAGTCAATAAGGTGTAATATAGGCTGTTGAGGTTGAGGTGAGGAAACCCTTGTTTCGTATATAGTAGCTTCTAATTTATCATATTTGTTTGTAAGCTTTGAAATGTCGATTTAGAATGGTCAAATTGGTGGGAAGTAAGTAGGTGATGTTATTCTATGAGCCTAACTTGGGTACGAAGTGTAGGTTGGCACCACCTACATACATGACCCATCTAAACGTGCCAAACTTTTGCACCGTGTATGGGAAACCTAATATACATACAATTTACGATGATTTTGATGAGGTATAAGCACGGTAAAACTCGCTTAGCTCGCGTGCTTTGGTGAATAAACAGTAATGAATATTTGGTTTCGCCTTCTGACAAACGAAAACAATCAAATTGTCTGTTCTTCACTGTTTTATAAACGCTTTCCATTTTCTTTTATTTTCGCTGCTGTTTAATTTAACTACTCAACTCGAGGGTGTAAATAGCGTGAGTTTTCTTGAATATTTAATTTGTTTGGAACCTTGAAGTTTATTTTCCAGTGTAAATGAGATGAAGATGAATAAACAGATCCATGTCGTCGCTTCGACGCCATTACCACAAATTTCATAATTTATATCACATATTGTGATTTTATGCATACAAGTATTCTTTGGCTGTCTTAGTGTCCCAGAAAAAGATTTTTCAGAAATTCCCTTACTTACGAGTATATCTTTATTCACAAAGAAAATTACAATCCAATAATATAAATAAATTAGAACTAGTATTAACAATTGAAACCATTGAGCTAACTGCAGACTGTTGCAAACAATCTACAGGTATCCCAACTGATCCATATCAATACCAGTCGGAAGCGTCCCCAAGACGCTGGCTGATTGCCTCGCTATTGATATTGGAATTTAATGAAACAAGATCCGTCATGTAAGAGTGTAACTCGCGCGCCGAGGGTTTCGACCGTTTGTCAATTATATAAATATGTACTAAAGGTACCGGTAAGAGATTTCGCTATTTGATGAATACCTAAAAATTGTAGGTACCAAACTACATTTTAGATGGATCGCTCTGCTACTTTGAAGATTAGGTAATGTTTTTGACTTTTTTTTTAATATTTCTAAAAGTATGAATCCCAGAGAAATTTACAAACTTTATAACTTTCATTTGAAACCCCACACGGTGAGGTAGTAGGCCCTTTTGAAAATTATTCCCCCCTTTTTGACCATTTTTCAAAAAGCGTTCGTTTTACAAACGTCCCGTATATTTTGTATGGATTGCTTTTTTTTGGAAAATCTTCGGAGATAAGGGGATAATGGGTATTTTTTCGACTTTTTTCAAAAAAATTCAAAAAGTATGAAATCTACAGAAATTTCAAAAACTGTTTTGAAATATACGAGCTACCTTTCATTTGATACCATATGACCCTGAAGGTATCTTTTAAAATTTCGACAGTTCAATTTGAATGGAAAATGTTCATTTCATTTTTTTAATTAAAATCTGTACAAGCGCACGAAATGTATTATTGCGATATTAGCTGAGTTATTAAGGAGGGAAAAAAGGACAGACAAACCGAGACCATAAGGGATTCGAAACCGATCTTCGAAACCCTAAAAAAATTGGTTGTCTGTAAAGTCGGTTTACTGACGATAGTTGAACGTGACAACGTCTTAAGAAAATACTGATGGAATGGTAGCATTTGATACTCGATCAAAACATGTAAATGTACTACAGTATAGCAGCTGTCCACGCAGACGCATCGCTCACTCAAGTAGGAGAGAGACGGATGTCGAGCGCTCTCGCTTGCACTTCAAGCCTTACATGGAACGCCTCAGAGCGAGGTAACGCCGCATGACGTCATGTTTTTTCGTGCGTGCAGCCGGCTCTATCGAATTATAAGACGTTGTCACGTCAAATAAGAAATTCCCTTACGTTCATATTATCCTAGATTTTGCATGAGGTTCGATTCGGAAGCACACCGCAGCTTTTTCGCATAGTCCTTTGCACTCTTTGTAAAGCTAAGCTACGTAGTACAGCTACGAAGCTTAGCTATACAAACAACGCAAACTTGGACGTGCCATGATTATCTTGTTTCAGACACGGCAGCCGTCACGTCATTATTACGAAACAACCGACTGATCAGCTAACTTCCACGTTGCTACCTGCACGGCTCGATCGTGGTCACCAGCCATTTTGAAAAGATTTTTACTTTGCAACAAATCATTGCCGTGGCTATCGTTGCGGAACAATCGACCCCCTCTTAGTCCTCGTAGACAACGGGACCGAGGAAGGGCAGCAGGTTCCTTCTATGAATTTTCAACACTTTTCTACGATCACCAATCCACTTGCTAAACGTGGTGATTACGGCAAAATTCCGTTTGTTTTGGGAGGCATATTTAGCAGTGTGTAGCAATTACTTATGTGTATTGTTAAGGAACAAACCACTTATCTGAACCAAACTGAACGCACAAGTGAGCGGGGTTTAAAGGATTTCAAATAAGGAATTCTAAAATTCTATTTATTACATTTTATTACTTAATTGTAAACACTAGTGTATTTTTTTTTGTGAATAAAGGCTTCTGCCATATTAAATACCTTTTCGCTTCTGCCTATTTTGGTTGTTTGGCAAGCCAGACATAGTTTTTTTGTGCTGTAGGCCTGACTGTTTTGTGAAGGTTAAGAAAATGTAATTATGTATAAGATAAAAAATAATTTTGACGCCAAAGTATAGTTATGTACAAAATATTGGCACGATAACTCGTAGATAGGTTCAGAAGTCTTAAATGACTGACTTAGGTACCTTAAGCCATTTGTAGACTGTTTTAAGTTTTAACGAGATTTTTGAGGCCGACGCGCGGCCGGGAAGTGCAAACAGGCCTTTAAATTAACTTAACCAAAGTTTCAACTTGTTTTAAGCTCTACCATTCGCTATATATCACTAAAGTAAAGCCACGCCAAACACCAGAATTGCAATTACTAACATATACAGGGCGTCCCACGACCGTGCCACATGGAGGGAAAGTATCTTAAATAGTGTTAATAGAAAGTTTTACTGAGGGGAGAGTTCTTTTGATTTTAAAATTTATTTAAACTGCATTCAAAGTTTTTGAATAATCGCCTGTCTGAACGCGGAATCGAACCCGTCAAATTGTAAAAAGCACAAGTAATTTAACGATACCGATCAAAAGGCTCAATCATAAGGATTTTTTTTAAATAACATACCATCTTAAATTAAAGGAAGACCATACACGTATCTTCAATATTTAAGATACTTTCCCTCCATGTGGCATGGCCGTGGGACACCCTGCATAGAGACTAACATATACCGCATACTATAAACGTACCTAAGGGTTGGGTTGTATCTAAACTTCGGACGTTCATTTTTTTTAGTTTAATCGTATTATTCTATGTTAGATCTTCATCCAATAATAAACATTTGCTTTGTTCGTCCCCGTCTTGAGATTCGGCATCAAAAATGATCGTATAATTTTATACTTGGCAAATTTCAGAGATCCGATTGGTTAGAATTCAAATAGGCCTTACCTTTTTAATTCAAGTAAGCCTTGCCTTACTAGTTAAATTCTATGATAGGTACCCTACTTCTGTTTGATGTGCAGAATAGATTGGCCGTTCCTTCCTTTCCTTTTACTTTAGTCGGTAGATACTGTTCCTCTTTTAGCATATTTCAGGTTTTTTTTTTATTTTAGGAGATTTTTGCCAAGCTATTGATGCTCACTTTTCCTAGCAGATACATAGGTCGTCTACGGAAAATTCGACTAAAACAATTCGTCTAATACAATTCGACTAAAACAGTTAGACTAAAACACAATTCGACTAAAAACAGCTCGACTAATGACAATTCGACTAAAGCAATTCGACCTTGATTTGACCTTTAGTTCTAATTTTCTGAGCCTGAAAGAAATAAAGCCAAAATTAAACGTGATTGATTTTGATTCCTCGTTTTTTTATTAAAAAGCACATACATATTACGTTATGACAATTTTCCGTTCGACCATGTTTCGATATCAATTTCATTAAAAAAGTGCGACTGCCTTAAAGGTTTATTGGACGATAAATTTTGTGATCAGAATCGCAGTTACTTTTCCGCTTGATTAAGGCGATTTGTTTTAATTAGTGCTCTTTTGATTAAACTAATTGTTCGTAATGGATTTTCGGTCGCGGTCCATTCGTTTGCGTGTTTAATTACCCGACAGCCCGAGGATGATTTTGAGGTTGGCACTCTAGTTTTGTGATTGCAAAGACAAAGCATTTATTTATTTGCTGAAATGTCTAAAGTACACTTTAGGTTCTTCTCTTTTCAACCGACGAAAAAAGGAGGAGGTTCTCAAGTCTATATATACGCGTTATATATTTTTTTATATATGGCCACGCATAACTGTTTACAGAGTAGTACGATTTCGATAATTATTTTTTATTGAAAATTCGGCGCATAACAAGCAAATTAATTAATTACGTAAACCGTGATGCGACACGTCCCTTCGCCGGAAAATGTTTGGCGCTGTCTCAAAATTACTTAGGTATACTTACATTAGTTCAAGAACTTAGTTATTAAGGTTAAATAATAAGGTTTATTATTTTTCGCTTTATAGTTTTCTCGGCGGTAATTTTTTTTTGTTAAAAAGTTTAACTATTCTGCATTGCTAGTCGTTGAAAGGACAATGCCTAGGACTTTATCTTTCAACGTTGTATCCTTGGATTATCCTTGTAAACGGGACAGCCTTGTTCATCTCATAAAAATATAGAAGTCAAGTGAAGAATTCTTGCTTCAACTGTAGAGATAAACCATTCTAAAAATGCACGCCCTCTCCACTAAATACAATCGATGTTCATTTTTAGAATGGTTTATCCCTCCTTTAGTATTTGTAATTTGCCTATACACAAAACTTGGGCCGAATGTGGAGCTGAAAAGTAGGACAAGTTAAGATTTTTTGGAAAAAATATATATTATGGGCCGAGCAAGGCATACAATGTGGGGCGAAAGCAGATTTTTATATGGGCCAAAATTCTTCGGGACGAATATAGCATAAATCGCCTAGCTATATTTTAAAAACAAAACACTACATGAGAACGTTTTACCTACCCTTACCTTACCTACCCTTAATATTTTCCAGAAGTAAATATTGTATTTATGTAGTGTATAGTGTGTTATTCAATTCTTTACCTAACAAAATGAAGGCATCTGAGAGGTTAAACCAATTTAATAGTGACCTTACCCAACTCCTGCTGAAAGATGTTTCTATACGGTCGATGAGTTCCTCAACCGTCGTATAGACAGTGTAAAAGTGAATTGAATTGCAATTTAGTTTATTGTGACAGTAAACTTAACAGATTTGTATTGCCCCTTTTTAAAATGTAATAATAATTATTTCTGTTGCATGCTATGCGTACCATTTCAAACAATTGCAAATTATTGTTATTGAATAATTATGATTTATTTCTGTGTAGTCAACGACAAAAAATGCTTAAAATCGATCTTTACATAAACAATAATAAAATGTAATTAAAAATCAAACACCCATTTGTAAAGACCGAGCTCAGCAATATCTGCCTTTGTAAGTACATCTACAAAAGGTTCGTCTGAAATCCTAAAAGTCGCAGACTAATATTGCTCATAATTAATGACGTGGAAAATTAATCCCCTCTTGGATTACTTTACGAATTTAAGGACTTGTTGAACCCGAATAATATATTCCAACAATTTAAAAAATATATATCCAAAATCTAGTAAAATAAATCTCCTTTTAATCCTCTTTATAATAACACGTTTATCTTACGTTGTCTTCGTTCCCCTTTCATAGTTAACTATGGAATAAAATAAGAGTAAATACTACTGGGCACAGCTCTATGCCCCTTTTTATCAAACTGCATAGGACCTCAATATGAAGCTCAATAGGTTCTTATGGAAAGGAATTTCAGGTTTCAAGTAGTATAGTATAATGAGCTTCGGACTCGCTATCAATCGAGACAAGACCAAAAGGATGATAGTAGACCGAGCTGAGAATAACCAACCAGACGTCAAACGCATAGCTAATTGTGAAGTTGTGCAGAGCTACATATTCTTGGGACCATCACCAACATCGGAGATTGTGAGGATGAAATCAGAAGACGCTGCGCTATCACACGATCTGCTGAAAGGCTGACGAAGATTTGGAAGGACCGTCGGATAACCAAAACCTTATATATGGAGATGAGACGTGGACTCTAAGACTTCAGGCTCCGAGGAAAATCGATGCACTAGAGATGTGGTGCTGGAGGCATCTCCTAAGGATTACATTTAGTGTCATTTTTGGCAGTTAGCGTCAATATTTAAAAATACTTGTCTTTTTTGTTTCTCTCAATTTTGACATTTGGTGTTAATTTTTGAGTAATTTTCGATTGATGCTGTCATTTTTGAGTAATTTTCGATTGATGCTGTCATTTTTGACGTTGCTGTTAAGACACAAAATAAAAATTGATTTTACTGTTGAGTATTGTAGTTTTCATTGCTTTTCTTTGATGTGTTTCTCTCAAGGGGGAAAACTGGAACGCGAAAAATTGTTGAACGAAAAACTGGACTAAAAAAATGAATTTCAGTTTTCCCCCTGAAGGGGGATTTGTGAAGGGGGAAAACTGGAATAATCCATTCCGTGAACCGCGCATTAGACTAACGTCTCCATGCTGGAAGAACTTCGTGTCAGAGAGAGATTATCGTCGACTGCAGATTCGAATACTGAAGTTCTTTAGGCACGAGGCACGCAATGAAGACTCGATGCAGCGTCTCGTGGTCCAGGGCAGAATGGAGGGCAGTGGCAAGAGGTCTCGTGGTCGCTCTCCAACCAGATGGTCGGAGCTCGTTACCTCTCTGACACAGTAATTTCGTATTCGTACGTATTGTGTTACGTAGTCGTGTTCGTAGGTTGCAGTGGACGTTATCACACACATCCTGAAAGAAGTTCATGTCAAGGAGAGATTATCGTCGACTGCAGATACGAATACTGAAGTTCTTTGAGGACGTGGCATGGAATCAAGACTTGATAAAGCGTCTTGTGGTCCAGGGCAGAATGGAGGGCAAGAGGTCTCGTGGTCACTTTCCAACCAGATGGTCGGACCTCATCACCTCTCTGACACAGTAATTTTGTATTCGTACGTTGCGTGTTCGTAGGTTGCAGTGGACGTTATCACATACGAGCGTAGCCTCTCCGTGCGTAGCGGTGGGGCATCGGCTTAATTGCTTTTCGGATGCCATTCACAGAATACCAAAACGAGTCCGAATTGTTTTGAGGTACTTTTCCAGGAAGGCTTGGCCCCAGCCAAGCTTTTCTGGAAACGTACATCCTACTAGTATTATAAAGCCGAAAGTTTGTGAAATGTGAAATTGGATCTCCATATCTGTTACCTAGGATCTCCATGTCTATGTATCACTGTTATTATAACTACCAGGAAAACATAGATACCAGAGTATATTTAAGTAAGAAAAGCAACGGGACATAATTATATGAAACCAATTTTGTAGTATTTAGAGTTTTCTTATATTTCAACACAGATATGCTATGATCACCTGGAATCAATATCTACTGCACGTCGTACAAACATTTATTCCATGGCAGGAATCAAACCTGCGACCTCCTGCGTCGCAGGCGGATGTTTCCCCGCAGCGCCACAGTGAAGCTGAGTTAGAATAGCAATTCCTTATGATTATCTTTACGCCGTATAGCCCGCCGCATGGCAATGCTGATGCGCTGCGCCAGATACTCACCAGCTCTCGGGTCACGTGCAGATTTTTAATAACATGTTCAATATCTGTAAAACTTTTATTAACACGAATCATCCATACTGATAAAATATTATAAATAACTATGTTTTGTAACTTAATCTGACCTCTTAACACGTCCAGTGCCACCGGCTTGCCCTGCGTGCGTGTTCACGTAATTTTTGTTCTAGTGCCGGTGACGCACCTGGTGCGTCCACCGTGAAATATACACGGCATCCGGCAAGACATAATGAAAATCGTGGTGGCATTGAACGTGTCCTGTGTGATTCTAGCTTTATGTGATTGTCCTCTCTCCTCCCATGTGTTTAATTCGCCATCCTTTTATTCCCTCTGTAATCTAATCCTCCTGTTCCAATTCAAGTACAGTCATGCACAATAAAATGGATCTCTTGCGGTTCAATCCGGTTCAATGCTCAAGGTTTGATTGAAAAGTAATGGATTTAATTTTGGGCTTCACTGTACTTGTTTAGGGAGGCTTATCCATTTTGGTTTAAAGCAGATAAAAATGTTCACTAGTTTGATTTTCATTGACCTTGTTTTTAATCACACGAATATTATAAACTAGTTCATACCCGCGACTGCGCAGGCGTTATTTCTACGGAAAAGTTTAAAGGTATTTCTGAATAACTGATTTATGGGATAAAAATTGGCATATGTTATATTCGGGGCCTAGAACTATCTGTATGTAAAATTTCAGCCTGATCTTTCCCGTAAGCTTCCGTTCCGTGGCGTGAAGAAATAACAAACATTCATTCATACATCCAAAATTTTGCATTACACTAATCTTATAAATGCGAAAGTTTGGATAAATTATACATGTTTGGACGGATGTTTGGATGAATGTTTGTTACTTTTTCACGCCAAAACTACTGAACGGATCGGACTGAAATTTGGCAAGAGTAGTTGGTCTGGACTGGAATAGCACATCAACTTTTTATCCCTAAAATCAGTTCCCTTAGGATTCAATTAACCTGTAAACATTTCCATAGAAACACCGCGTACGAAGCTGCGAGCAGAAAGTAGTGTATTTTATTTTCTTACAGATATGAGTCAAAATAAATGATGAAAACTGACGAAACTTTGTCTATATCTTGAAATTATTCAAGCCCTTCGATCAGGTGGGATGCCGAGATGCGAAGGACTGCGGGCAGATGCTGATGATGTGGCAAGCTGAAGACAGGGCGCTATGGAGCGCATTAGTGGACGCCGATGTCCACCAGTGGACTAATATTCATATTCATATCATTTATTGTGATCAGATGTTGTTCTTAGGCATAGGTAGTCTTAGTGAGTACACAATGCATAAAAACCCTGTCAGGGCGCTACAATTAGGTAGGTATTTTGGGTTCGCTCTTGTTACATTGATAACTTTGGGTTATTCCAGTTTTCCCCCTTGAAATCCCCCTTGAGGGGGAAAACTGGAAGTCAAAAAAAAGAATTCCAGTTTTCCCCCTTGAAGATTAGCCTCAAGGGGGAAAACTGGAATTCATTTTTTTGACTTCCAGTTTTCCCCCTTGCAAATCCCCCTTAAGGGGGAAAACTGGAATTATTTGATACATCATATTTATGGAATTAAAGAAATTGTGAATGTCATTTTTAAAATAAGCAGTAGGTAATTATACAATTCAAGAATAGATAATAAGAATTGAATAAGATAAGGTTTTCAATTTAATAGAACGATCGCAAATTGTCTTACAAAATAGGCAGTCACAAAATTGTACTTCAAAGTTTATAATCTAACTTAAAAGTTATACCAAACTAGCATTAGAATAGGTTGCAGTAAGAAACTTCGGATTTGGAATAGGCAAGTTATATCAATTTAATCTATGTCTACGTAGGTAGTAAAAAAGTAGTGATGTGCCGAGTCGTTGTTTTGGTGAATCGAGTCGACTCGAGTCGGTTTAAACGGTATTCGAATCCTGACTCGATTCCAGTATTCGAGCCAAGTACTCGAGTTATATTTTTTGGTATTCGAATGTTGACTCGAATTTCTAGACTCGAGTCCAAGATCCGAAGCATCCGCGTGGTAGTCTCTCATATGATACAATAAGAGATACAACTCGCACGCCTCCGCCTCCACCACGCCTCCGGCGGCGTCTGTGTGTGGGACTATGGAGGCCTTAAAAATTGTAGGTTCAAACTTGTATCAAAAGGCGTTACTTCATTGCTTAGGTAAAAAGAGATATAGTACGAACGAGTCAACCTAACTCGAATACAAGACTCGAGTCAGTTGGACTCGCATAATACTCGTATGACTCGAGAACCGGAGTCGAGTCCGGCGTACTCGAATCATAATAAATTGGTATTCGAGTAGGCGAGTCCTAAGCCGTACCCGGCACATCACTATAAAAGAGTGTAATATAGTTAGATGATGATGATGATTCGAGAGAGGTGGACAATTGTTGGAGAGCTGTGAATATTGGCGTAGCGTTCAACTACCCGTATTTGAATTAAAGTATTCATGACATGGGTGTGACCAGTAGCATTATTGTACACTTACGTCTCTTTCCTGTGGTCTCGTTCTGTTGGTCCCGTTGACTGGAACACTGAATTTTTTTTTCGGTAGTACAGTTTTCGGTAGTACAGTTGACTGTACCACTTTAAAAAAATAATATTCTGTGACCACTTTATAACAAACTTTGGTGGTACAGTACAATGTATAGTTATAGTTACTATAAACATTTAGTGCAAGTAGTTAGGTAGGTACCTAGACTTTTTATGTTGTCACTCACAATCGAGAGAAAAGTGTAATATTGGTTGATTTTAAGGGCAAGTTTTGTATAGTCGTAGCTATAGTCAGCTACAAAATAACTGCGCCGCTATAGTTACGGTGTTGCCCTTGATTACCAAAATAAAACAATGTTTTCGTAAAATTCGAAACTTAAAATTAAATAAACAAAAAACTCTACTGATCCAAATACTCTTTTCGTACCCAGATGTATGTATAAGATAACCCCTACTTTGTTGCGCCTTTTTCATGAATTTGCTCACATGTCGAGGCAATTCTGGCTGTCCCGCGCGAGAACAAATATAATATGCGCGAGTACAAATATAATAAATAGATAAAAATGACGATATCTTTAAAGTTTTGTAAGGAGCTATGTGTTTAACATTTAACTTATAATAGTCTTTACCTATGAAATTGCCGCTTTTTTTACTCTATTTTATTTTGTACATATTTTTTTAGTTCAACAGTTATATACAAAATTGATTTACATTCCGAACGTAGCATTACTGCAAAGATTTAAAATGCAATAAATACTATGTTTGGGCAAGTTCATCCCCTAAAACATAAAACTTAAAAAAGCACATTTTCATGTGTTGTTGCTATTAATGCTTAAATTTATTGTATCTTTTTAATTTGTAAGTTTTTTTTAAAATAAAAGCTACGCATACTTTTCACGATGTTGTCCGGTTACACATACAAAATTTTACGGAAATTGGATCTGCAGATCCAGAAAAAAATATAAAAATGTGTGTTGAAAAATCAATTTTCTCAAAATTCTCAATACAAAACGGCCATTTCATAGGTAATGACCTAATATAAGCTAGCACATTAAAATGTTTTAGTCCTGTATTGAAAACGTATGAGCATGACGCTGACGAAACGCCGCAGAATAATGGAATTTAATAAAATAATTAATTGTAATGTTTGTAATGATATATTTACAATGTTATATTAATTTATTATACATAATAGGTATCGATACTTTAATTTTCTATATAAAAATCTCATTTAACCCATTAATTTATTGATTTTTCTTAAATTTACACCGATCGTACTAATTGTAGGAGGCTGGACTTTGCCCACCTAGGGAATTTAAAATAGAGTAGGTACATACATAATGTCTTAATTGTATTTATAGAAATATCAGTAAATGTAAATTATTTAGAGGCAGTAAGTTTAAATTTCTAGAAAATGTGCATAACTATCATTGTGATCCATCGTTGGTATTAACTTACAATCAATTATTTTACATTCTTCCATACATGAAAATTAGAATCAATTAAAATTTATGAAACATTTTCTTATCATCGTGAATTTAACCTCTCCGCATTTAAAAAATGTTAAAACATTTCAAAAATCCAAAAACCAGGATAAAGCTTTAGCGAATATTTCAGGTTCCGAACTGTAGTTCGATGTCGAGGTTCCTTAGAAGGCAGATTGTGATGAGACAGCATATGATGGAGGCGGTTCGGTCGAGGGCTGACTTCGCGCAGCCTTGCTGCATAGCCGCTGGATGCTCACCTGAGAACAACACAAAAAAAGCATTCAACAACATACCAATGTAAGAAAAATACTATTCTGTGACCACGTTATGACAAAACTTTGGTGGTACAGTAGTTAACTGTACCACCATATATATATATAGTATAGTTATAGGTACTATACCTATACATTTTGTGAAAGAACTTAGGTAGGTACCTAGATTTTTTGTGTTGTCGCTCACAGTCGAGAGAAAAGTGTACTATTGGTTGATTTTGAGGGCAAGTTTTGTATAGAAGTAACTATGGTCTATAAAATAACTAGCTATAGCTATAGTAATTTTAATTTTCTGTCAGTCGCTTTTTCACGTCTACACGTCTTAGAGAAAGATCTAAGAAATTTTACAAGTAGATGGGTTACTAGGGAAAACATAAGATTTTTATCTAAAAGCGTGTGGGAAGCCACGGGTAGAAGCTAGTACTTAGTCAGTTTTTATAATCATTGGTCATCGGGTTACCGAAAACAAGCTCTGCTTATTTTGGGGCCAAGATTATGGCCCGGTAGACTAAATGCACCTGGAGTAAATCACCTAGGCTTATGGGTGACAAATGATGTCCAGCATTATTCCGGGAAATTCGTTATGCGGTTTCGGTTTAAAGAAAACATAGCGTGAAAGTGTGTTGTCCAAAACGTAACATAGCGATGGGGCTTAGCATTACCACAGATTAGATAACGTTACTTGCATTACTTAATAAAAGTGTTTCTGTAGGCTCCTTAAACAGCATCATTAGTGTAGCCGGAAGAAACTGAATGAACCTTCTTTAAGGCCGGAAAGGATAGCGTGATAGAGGCCCATATGTTACTAAGTTAGAACACATACGAACGCGAATAATTTATCTAACAATTTGGAGAAGGTTTTCTATATTTTCAACCGACGAAAAACGGAGGAGGTTTCAAGTCAACGCGTATATTTTTTTGTGTATGACCACGCATAACTTTTTTTTACAGAGTAGTCCGATTTCGATAATTATTTTTTTATTGGAAAGGGTATACCCAGAAGGTGGTCCTATTGAAATTAATCCCAAAAATCTGGGCAAGCAGCCTCGCGAGGCACCTGGTAATTAAATATGAATTGATTGAAAAAAAAATATGCAAAAAAATACATCGTTTGGTTGTTCACTGAAAATTAATCTGTGGATAACCTCTTTCGGTATTGTGCACTTATTTGAACAACAGCTTGGCTTGACCTCGTCCAGCTGCCTCGCGCGTACTCGCACAGTCTGTACCGGATATTGACGAAAAATGTTCAGTAAACCATTATAACATTAGGAGGCTGCACTGATTTTCTTTAAGCATAGCTTTCAGAAGTCGATTAGGTCATCAAACAAACACGAGGTAAACTTAAATCGGTTATTCGTTTGGGATTTACGGTGCCATAGGCAGAGACACAATACAGAGTGGTTTTTTGGGACGGGTTAGTTAGGAGAGCTACCGTAACCGGTGTAGCTACAATAAAATGGTCTTAGTGCCTTAGAACCTAAGGCCCTTTTCACATGGATAGGGTTGCCGTCAATATGGCACGCGCGATGCCGCCGCCGTAGCGTGGAAGCGTTTTCACATGTACATGCTTCACCGACAGCGGTGATGGCGATTGCAGTATTATCGAGGTACCTACTAGACTGAAGACGTCACGTCGGTCGTTTTTTTTATTAAATGGAACGAAAATGTAAAAAGCCTTAGTTCTATTGCAAAGAATCACTCTAATATTATAAATGCGAAAGTTTGGATGAATGAATGGATGTTAGTTACCTCTTCACACTAAAACTACGGAACGGATCAGGCTGAAATTTTGCGTACAGGTAAGTCTAACCCTGGAATCAAACATAGGCCACTTTTAATCCCATAAATCGGTTCCCATGGGATAGAGATAACCTTAAAACATTTCCATAGAAACAACGCGTGCAAAGCCGCGGGCAGAAGCTAGTCATAAATATACTTTTACTAAAAAGTATACCTATAGACTTCTTCCAATAGGAATCGCATTCCCCGTGCTCGTCATGTCGTGTTACGCTCGTGTTCATGTGAACGAGTTTAAGCATAATATAAGTCAATACACAACTGTAAAGACGGTTTGAGTCGAAACCGTTTTATGGTGGATAAAAATGGGCAAAACGACATTATTTCACTACGTCACAAGCTGCTCTGCATAATTTTTTTGCAGACAAGTGTGAAAGTGCAGGTGTTTTTTTTTCTTCTTTCGACATCCGAGCGTGCTGATTTTGTACCGAAAATTTACCGAGTAATCATGCACTTGCAAAAAGCACTTAGGTTTTCGAAGCTGCGATTATTTAATACAAAATATATGGAAAAAGTTTTTTGTGAGTTTTGCTACTGCTACTACTTTTTTAGTACTAGAACCTCAGTTACTCCGATAGAAGTTTTCAATCAGTATAAAAAACAAGATTGATTGGCATCAAAAAAGTTTTCGTGTAAAATGCCATTTTTTGCCAACTGTATTTTTTTGAATATCTCAGAATTAGGATGAAAATTTCTCGGAAAATATAGATAATCTTCAAAGAAAATCATCGGTTAAGGTACCTTAACAGGAAAATGGCCTGTTAAGGTACATTAACCGGTGATTTTTTTAACGGGGCAGTAAGGAGTCTCTCCTTACTAACGCGTTCAAAAATCCCTCCCGTTCAAAAAATCCACCCTGTATGTATACTCAGAAACATAAACACACAGTACGTCAATTTTATACCACCCGCTTTTTGGGTCACGTATTAAAAATAACGATGAACTCACCAGAAAGCACATGGACCCTTGTAATAGCCGCGGGTGCGTTGTTCGGTCCACATTTGTACAGTCCCGCATCAGCCCCTCTCGCCCTTTGCACCAGCAGTCGACTGGTGCTCTTCAGACCCTTCTCGGTGACTAGGGAGATCCCGCCGCGGGCAGAGTCGAAGTTGATCACCTGCTATGATGAGGACAATCAATCACGCAATATTAAATTAAATACCTGGACTCTGAGGCAATTGACCAATTAAAAATAGGTCTATCACCGTTGGACATTGCTTATTATAAATCATAGAATCATTTAAATATTAGTTTTAAGTGCTTAAATATTGCTAATATCCTACTTACTAATCACACTATAATATCACACTAATATTATAAATGCGAAAGTTTGGATGGATGGACGTATAGATGGATGGATGTTTGTTAAATCTTCACGCCAAAACTACTGAACGGATCAGGCAGGCTGAAATTTTGCATACAGGTAAGTCTAACCCTGGATTCAAAGAGATTCAAACTTCTTATCCCATAAATCAGTTCCCATGGGATAGAAATAACCTCAAAACGTTCCCATGGGATAGAAATAACCTCAAAACGTTTCCATAGAAACAACGCGTGCGAAGCCGCGGGCAGAAGCTAGTATTATAAACGCGAAAGTTTGTAAGTATGGATGGATGGATGTTTGTTACTCTTTCACGTAAAAACTACTGAACGGATCGGGCTGAAATTTTACATACAGGTAATTGTAATCCTGGGATTTAACATAGGCTACTTTTTATCCCATAAATTAGTTCCTGTGGAATAGAAATAGAAACAACGCGTGCGAAGCCGCGGGGTGCAGCTAGTAAATAATAAAAAACCTATGAACAATATTTCTTTATTCTTATTTCGTATTTAGTTGTAAAAGCAGAATCATATTTCTCCTTTCTTAACTATTTTCGGATTTCAGTTAAGACAGGCCACTTTTTATTAATAACCAGTATCAGTAGGTACAGTACTCAGTACCAGTAAGAAGGAATAAAAACTGTTTTTTCTTAACTAGTTGTGAAAAATGGTTTTGAAAGTTGACTAAAGGGACAGGACGTGATTGGGTTATTGTGGCAATCTCTGGGGGAAGCCTATGCCCAGCCGTGGACGTAGTTCGGCTGAGATGACGATGAATAATAAAATGTCTGTGAGTGGACGAGGTGGCACTGGGAGGACCAGATAAAATGGTGTAATAACGATGAGAAGAACAATAACGTTTATTGAAAACTAGCTTATGCCCGCGGCTTCGCACGCGTTTCTATAAATGTTTATAGGTGATCTATATCCCATGGAAACTGATTTAAGGGATAAAAAGTTTCAGCTCGATCCGTTCAGTAGTTTTGGCGTGAAGAGGTAACAAACATCCATCCAATTATTCGCATATAAAATATTAGTGTGATGATGAAGGACTTATAATTAACATATCAAAAGTAAACCAAGATGCCTATATACGAGTACCTAACCTAGCAGGCATATGGGCTGAGGTTATAGATATAATAAGAATCTGTAGATGGGAGCAGTCTTTTTTATGGGGAGTTGGACCAGTCTTTTAACAGTTTTCAATTTTAGTATCTATAATGTTTTATTTCTTCTTAAAGAAAATCCATTATTCGACTAAAACTTCAAAAAGCGCTGTTGAAAATAAACCCTTCTATTCCATAAAATATTCCAAGAATGAGCTTATACTATTTTAGTACTTACAAGGTTTTACAATAGAAATTTCATAATTATAATAGGGACTTGCCGTATTGTAGTAAACATTCTCTAGCCGTTCTTAAATCAAATTAAACTGTATTGTATTCCATTGTAAATAAACATGGTAACTAAATTCCAAGGAAGGACTCAAAACAGTGCTCCATTAGTGAAAATAAACTTTCCTATTGACATAATTAAAACGTTTACTCAACAGTCTGTGATGTAACTGAAGTAAACGTCTTATAGACTTTACTTGATTGTAAGTTGTGAATGTATTAGGGTAGTCTCTAAAACACATATCTTCCTCTCTCTTTAACACCTTCTCGAAAATGCTTTTAATTTTTTTTGTATTAAAAGCAGCATTGAGTCGTATTTGAGTAACGAAGAGCGTATAGGTACTTGTAAAGGTTATCAAATCTGTTATCAGTAAAGTGAGGACACGGCCAACACGTGGAAGGAACATAATACCTACTATCAAAAATAAAATAACAGAAACATCCTACACTCGTTATAAAGAAATAATTCCTATAGAAAGAAATCGATTGCCCCAGAACCTTTCCGAAGCAGGCTTTAATGCCGGTAATCCGGACTCTAGAGGATTTGTCACCAAATTGTGTAAGCAAAACAGCGAAGTTTCAGCACCTATTTTATTGAAACTCCTAAAGAATTCCGAGAGGAGTAGAATTTTTTTAATTAAATTCTTAGCCGTGGACAATATAAACTGCAAAGCTTTTGTAAAGCTGCTTTTAATACGATTTCTTCAGACAATACTAAAATAATTTATAAATTTCTACACTCGGTAGTTATTTTGAGCTAACTGGCATTATTCACGACAGACACGATATTAAAGGAAACGTCGTTTGTCTTCCAGTTTTGTCAATAATGATATCCCTTATCAGTTGTTCCACATGATTCTACTTGTATCTTTGAATGTTACGCAGAGTTTAGTTTCTTAGGTTTCTCATCTAACAACGTCACATTAGCTTATTTTATTTCTGAGTTTAGGAGACTCTCACATTTTCGAGTTTAAGATGTTTTAAATAATCCAGTTTTTACTATTTTATAGGATCTTTAATTACCTAATTTAGGTAGCAGATAAGAAGTTTTTCGGTCATTGTAAGTCCGCAAAACTTCTTGGCTTAGGAATCTTTGCTAAAAAAAACCACAAGCCTGTATTGGAACACTGCTGGACGCAGGCCTCCCCCTGTTAAGCGCCTTATTGACTTTTATCACATGGGGGGGGGGGGGGGGGTAATGCCCACACTAGGCGATTGTCTTAGCGTGAGTTCATAGTAAATGGCTTGCGATGTGTGCAAAAGTTCTTAGGTGTTATCTAAATTACTTGTAGAACCTAGAAAGTTGTAAGAACACGATTAATTTCTTGCGTCACTAACCACTTTCTCCTGACTCAATGCATGGCGTAGGCAAGCAATCCATACAAAAAATGTTCTCTATCCTATCATTACCTACACACCGTTAGATGCTTTTTGTTCGTCGACGGTTTTCCGTAGGCGCGCATGGACCATTTTTCCTCTGAGCTCACACATCGTTTTATTGTTAGGGGTCGCAACACAGTTTCTAGTTTGTGAATCACATAACAATCACAATTGTAAACATTTTGCTCATTTACAATGCTTGCAAGCATGAGGAAGTATGAACTGTTATTTCAGCCGACGATGCGATGGTGCAAAATGTATTTTCCTTGAGCTTCGTATTTTCACAGAGACTGTATATTTTGATCGCTTGCATGTTTACTCTCCATATCTTTGAGTAATGTTTGAGAGTTTTCTTAGAGCTTCGTAGATAAATTGAAAATGTCAAGAAACGGTCGACATTTACCGGTATTTTGACAAGGAGATAGGAGGAGTATTTAATATTGAAAGTTTGATGAAGCTAAATTGGTTCACTGAACATATTCATGACATTACGGAAATTAGATATCTGTAGAACTTCTCAGTCTGGATATTCGGCTTGGAAAATGTCTGACCCAGATTAAAAAAATAAATAAACCCGGGGGATTATCCCACTAAAATTATGCATTATTCTAACTTTTACATTGTTTTTTAGTTCTGTGTGGTCTTAGAACGTTGTACAATTAAATTTTGAGTTACTTCCGATGACTAACAACCACTGGCGTGGCGGGCGGATATCCGCCTGCGACGCAAGAGGTTGCTGGTTCGATTCTACAAATATTTGTCCCGGTTGATTTGTTTTTATAATAAAAAAATATCTTTGTAATAATATTATTTGTATTTTTCTATTACTTAATTGTTTTTTCTTTGTGAATAAAGATTGTTCTTAGTAATGTATTGTATTAAGTATATCGTTTATCTAGTCCCCATATCACATAAGCTCTGCTAAGCTTGGGGCTAGATAATGGGGTTATTCCAGTTTTCCCCCTTGATGTATGAATGGTCCAGCATTATTTATTTATTTTTATTTTTATTTTTATTATTATTTTTATTATTATTTTTATTTTAGTACTTATCTATAGATAAGTACTATTGAGATCAAAAATAAAAATAAATGTCCTTTTTTTGTATGTACTTGCCTGTTCTCCGTGAGTCCAGGTGATGGATGTCGGTGGCTCTGGAGTGTGCCGCACTGTACACGTGAGGTTTATAGTGGACCCGGCTTGTATGAACAGCTCTGGACCACTAGATATTGTTGTTTCTGGTTCTGTTGACAAAAAGAACGACATCTTTGATCGACATGTTTGAATCACGTAAGATATTAAATATCGTTTTATGAGTAAGCAGTTTATAACGTTACGTAGGATCTCGGAACTTAAATTATAATTGGTATTATTTTATTTATTTATTTATTTTATTTATTTTTACAATTTTGGAGAAACTTACAGCTAGGTTTACAAATTTGAGATGAACATTATAGAACATGCCTGGATAGACCAGTGCATGTTTGTTGAAGGCTAATTACAAGTTTCCGCAGATATACTTAAAAATTGCATGATAAATAATAATAATAAATAATAAATAATGCTGGACAATTCACACAGCATTATCTAGCCCCAAGCTAAGCAGAGCTTGTGTTATGGGTACTAGATAACTGATATACATAATACAATACACTACATAAAAATGATAAAAAGTAAGTTGACGACTTATTAGAAAAAACAAAGACATAAAAAATAGAAAAATACTGATGGAAAAACTAGAGCTGAGTTAAATAAGTTACTTACATAATTAAAAAGTTAGCTTACACATGAAAAAATTGACCACTAAGTAAGCGTCTAAGCTTACTTGTACTGGTGTTGAATATGTCTATGTCTACCTCACAGGTTCTATGTACTAAAGAATTAAACGAGCGAGAAGCTCTATAAACAAATGCATTCTGCCTATAATTGGTCTTCACTGTAGGAACCTTTAAGGAACATTTAAAGGTTTTGTGAGACCGCATGGTTACAAACAGATAAGTAGACTCGTTAGTAGATTAGTTGTTACGACGAAAAATTAAACAGAAGCGGCATTGAATGGAGCACAAAATGTTTCTCGCGTTATTCGCGCTCATTGCGAGTGGACCTTTTGTTTCTTTAGCTATTGTTTGGTACTGAGCTAAAACTAATTTCAGCTTAAGGATTTTGTTATTATAGTGCGTAATAACTTACACTCTGGGTAGTTTCTAAGAATTTTGGTTTCTTAGAAATTATCCAGAGTGTAGGGCTTACGCACTATAATAATAAAAACCTTAGAATTGAGCAATGCGATACCTCTCGTCAAACGAACTAAATGTAACTTTAGTCTTTGAACAGGATTGGATAAACTTCTATGTATCCCCTGTAGGTGGAGCTAACGGTGCTAGAGTCCATTAGGAAGTCCCAGATATTTTCGACTTCTATGCCACTTGACTTCGTGGTTAGCACATTCTCGTACTGAGGGAAGGATGTGGGTTCAAGTCCCGTCGATGTCGAATTTTTTTGATTTTATTTGATTTCTAATTTCGGCTTACTGAAATAAACCAGATAAGTGCGACTGCTTTGTAAAACGAGCGTTCCTTGGTGCTTTTTCCTTTTTTCATTTTGAGGCACGGTTTCCTAAAAAATTTAACCAATAACAGTTTTTTAGGTGACGTTGCCGGCATATCACTTACAAAGTCATTTTATCGACGAACGATGGCGGTGCCTCGAAGTGTCGCTAAGTAATGCCAAAGATTTATTTCGGTAACGAGGGATGACAGGTAGGGTCCCATTGGACTTCGATTCAGTCGACACGGTTCTAAATTGAATCCTTGTATTGACAAGTTTGGGACCTGCCTTGGGGTAGCTATAGTTAAGCATGTACATTTCGTTATCATTATTGACAGCTCAGTAGATGATCACAGCTTCCTCCAAAACTGGAAGGATCGTTTTGCCTAGTTTTTTCTCTAAACCGAGTCATAATTACTTGTTAGCTGCCAAATAACCCGTAGTTTCTATCTAAACCTTAATTGAAATCAGAAGTAAAACACTCAAATATCAATTTATCAAAGTGCTTTATTTCCTTTAGACCTTACAGGACTCTTGGAGACCTACAAAAACTCAAATTACATAAGTAAAACTAGGAAATAAAGTGATCACTTTGATTTTTTGTTCTCTTCAATCTTTTTAAGGTAAAGTAAAGAAGCGAACAAGAAACCTGTGGCACGTTAGGGCGTTAGTTTTCGAGCTGGAGCAAAACTCGTCCCAAGCTTTTTTAGCTTTTTACAAAGGTTAATATGTTTGACAATTGGTTTGAAATTATTTATTGATAATTTTTGCAACTCACTTGGAGTTTTGTTGTAGAAGCTATACGCTTCTACAACAAAACTCCATTACCCTTTAAAAGATACATTAATCTTGTGTTGCCTAGTTGGGGCACAGCGAGTTTGTTCTTATTTCTAGTATTTAAATGTAACTACTAACTGATTTCAAATATTTAATTTGAGATTACCAGTAAGGCACCCTTTGTTACATAATGTAATAAAATAGTTTATTCAGTACGTATTTGACTTGGGGCGGGCGTTTGACGATGTTATTGGATTTCTGGGATTGTGAAAATGAGCGTAAATGAAATGTTGAAAGGGGAATGGAGAAAAAGTAGGATATAACTTTTTCCTTAGGGCCACTAACGACCACATTCTCGTAAGTATACGCTGATAATAATTGAATGGGGCGTTTTCCCGTTGCTTTTTCATATGATATTGATATGGAATTCATATGAAGAACGTGTTTCAGAAAACTAGACAAAAATACTGATAGTTCCCGCTTCATGATTAGCGTTTATTGTGATTAAAAGATAAAGGCCAATGGCCATGCAAAAGATGTACCAGTAGGACGAACATTTTTAGCACAAGTGAGACAGAAAGACAGCGACAGCAAGATGGCAGGCTGTAACTGTACACTGATATCGAAAGTAGAGAGAATTAGAAGAGTTCGATGGACTATACCATTTTCATGATCTGGTTTTTGTACTGACCGGAGTCGCGGCGGTGCGGGCTGTGGATGTAGTGCTCAGACTTACCTACGATATTGAGGAAGACAGCGTGTCCAATAGGCGGCGTGGTGGAGATCTGGCACTCGTACTGGCCGGAGTCGCGGCGCTGCGGGCTGCGTATGCGCAGCGCCCACTCTTCGGAGCGCGGCTTGTGCGCCGCCTCGAAGCGCTGGTCTGACGTGTACGTGTAGCGCCCCACGGTCAGCAGGTGGATGTCACGATGGCGGACCCATGACACCTGAGGGAAAAAGTTTACTTGAAAACCTGCTTTAAATAGACAAATAAATGGGTAATGCTGTACATTTTCACTCGGTATCATTTTAAGAGAACATCTGTGCCTGCAGGGGCGTCAAGAACTATTTTTCTAGCTGCACCAAAAGTTGTGTTTAAAGTTGCCTCTCTTTTGCCTCTAACATTTTTACGGCCCGTCAGCTGATTTCATCTTTTGCTGATGTATAAAAGTTTATTCGTGAAACTTTATAAAGTTACCTATTTCCTACAGTCGCCCGTCTCAGCTAAGAAAACTCAGGAATGCAAATACTGATGGAAATGCTAATGAGTCCCTACTGGGAATTGACAGAGCGCTAAACTCCTGCAGATTGTAAGCTACAATTGGATTTCATAAATAAAGTGTTCCTTCTTCTCGTAATGAGAAATGCTTGATGTATTTTCGATTACGCTTTTTGCAGCGTTGGGATGATCATTAAGTTTCATTTGTAGAGGCATTTATTTTATTTATTTATGTTTATTAGGTACACAAAACACTTAACAAGCAACAATAATGTAACACAAAAAATTCTATGAGAATACGAACTGGCTTGAGACGTAATCTATGTGTACACAGCGTATAATTAGACGTGTTAAGTAGACATTTTAACACAAGTTAACAACAGAAAATAAAGGTATTAACAAAATAAACCAAAAAAGTAAAAACAGAAACAATGGAAACTTCTACTTTCCTATATAATAACTTAGTCACAGTGGGCATGTTGCTCTCACGAGCATCACCGCCCCTGCGGTTAAAATGGAGGATGTCTTTAACAGTTTTAACAAAATTGTTTAAACTAGGACAAAATATATGTCAATTTCTGTATTCACCTTTGAAAGCTCATTATACTGGCGTAGTGGGATAAAAAATGAAATTTTATATTTATAAGTAATTTATTTATTTTATTTATTTATTTAGTAAATTTCACCAACGCAGTGTACACTAAAACATGGATTATGGGCCATTCCATACAAAAACACATCTAAGTGCCAGCTCAATTATAGGTACAAATCGAAATTCTTTTAAAACAGTACTGAAAAACTATTAATTAAAAGCAATAAAATTCAAAATAATAAATTAAAAAGTAATTAAAATAACTTGCTGTAAGTTGCTCTACGTGCGCTAAATTTGGTATTTAAAGAAATATATGACAACAATTCGGTAGAATCAATAACAGAATGCATGATCTTGTATAGGTAAACGGAATCAAAGTATAAGCGACGTGTCTTCAAGGATTGTACGTTAAATCTGCATAAGCGATCTTCATAGCTCAAAGTAGAGTGCCCGGGTTGGTAACGGTATATTAATAATCTGAGGCATTTTCTTTGCACTCGTTCAATAGCATTGATATGTAATTTGTATTCGCAAATAGTATTTACTATATTCTTCTTATAGTGCCTCTCCATTACTGAAGGTCGGCGATCATCCTTTTGAATTTTTCCTTATCCAGGGCTAGCCTAAATAGTTCTTCTGCCTTCTTATTGCCAGTCCATTGCTTTATGTTGCGCAGCCAGGAAGTCTTCCTCCGACCAACTGCTCTTTTACCCCGTATCTTCCCCATCATGATCACTTGCAGCAGTTGGTATCGATCATGTCGTAAGACATGTCCGAGAAAGGCAACTTTTCTCTGTTTGACTATTACTATTTACTATATTAGGTTAGGTTATTGCAGTAGGTGGGTATAGGTACCTAATGTGTTTATAAGCCGGCAATGTATAATCAACATCGACAGCGTAGAAAGAGAAACCTATAGAACTCGCGCAATTGCCATCGCATTCACACTAAAGAGAGAACGACTTATGCCTAAAGCCTAAGAAGAAATGAAATAGGACGATTAGCTCTCTATCTCATCCAGCGTGCCGGTTTTTGCATTGTTTAGCACCTCCATGTGCTAAACAAATTTCCTTTGTCATCGACGGAGCTCGACACGAGACTGGTGAAAAAAGTTTTAAAAGTTCTAAACTTTTGTTTTTTATGTTTGAATGTGATCAATGTGTTTATGTGGACATTCCCGCAGCTAAAAACAATAAAAAAGAGAGATAAATATGGTGCGGTGCAGCGTTTTTGCATGTAGAAGTGATAGTGAAGAAAAAGTGCCGAATATATCATTCCACTCGTAAGTACAAGTTGTTTTGACTACAAAAAGGTTCAAAATTTACAGTTTCATAGATTTACATACACACAAGGCTCAAACATTATGTTTTATGCTATTTTTAGTTCATCTAACTTGTAATTGTGAAAATTTAGGGTTGCCTGCACCCGATGATAAAATTCCCCGAATGGCGCATTGAAATATTTTTTAATAGGTACCTACATAGCTAGTTTATAGATAATGTAGCTCGCTATGCATAGCAAAATAGTTTATGCCCGCGGCTTCGCACGCGTTGTTTCTATGGAAACGTTTAAAGGCCATTTCTATCCCATAGCAACTGATTTGTGGGATAAAAAGCCTATAGGCTTTTTATATAAATCCTGGAATCTAACATAGATGTTAGATTCCAGGATTAGAATTACTTACCTGTATACAAAATTTCATCCCGATCCGTTCAGTAGTTTTGGCGTGAAGAGGTAATATGTAAGTTGTTGCTATGACACACATAGCCCATCGGACTTCGTGAGATAGAACAACTATAACAAACATCCATCCATTCATCCACACTTTCGCATTTATAATATTAGTGTTTTTATTTGTTACAGATTTCCCGAAGATAAAGAATTACGTTTGCATTGGATCAAAGCAACGGGTTGCAAAGATTGGGAACCTAAAAAATCTTCGTAATAAAAATTTTTGTAATGATTCTGTGATATTTTAAATGATTCTGTGATTTTTGTACTTAATCTAATTCAACTGTCCAAATCTAATCTAACTGTCCCATATAAATAAGAAAAAAAATATCTTAAGTAGGTTCTTGTAGAAATTGGTATGCTAATTTTAAAATGATTCTGTGATTTTTATAATGATTCTGCGATATTTTAAATGCTTCCTTGATACTTACTTGTATAATTATAATGACCTAGCAATAGCCTTTATTCACAAAATAGAAAATTATACTAGTATTTACAATTGAAACAATTGAGCTATCTTCAGACTATTGCAGGTAGCTCAACTGATCAATATCAATACCAGTCGGAAGCGTCCCCAAGACGCTGGCTGCATTGCCACGCTGTATGGCAATGCTAATGCGCTGTGCCTGATACTCACCAGCTCTCGGGTCACGCTTCGCTTCGACCAGACGCTCAGATAATTTAATTTTTTAAATTTATTAACTGGAAAATCACAAATCCGATCTACCAACCAAGACATGAAATAAGGAACCTAAAATCGGGGTAAGAAAATTGCATGGCAACACTTTTCCCCCACCACCTCGTATACTTTGTCTTGCTCTGGGGCATGCTCGCTGAAGATCTACCTATATTTAATCTGAGATCGACAGTATAGTTGCAGAAAACGACTCAGTAGCCCGGTGCAATTAAGCAACTGAACTACGGAGACGTCAAGCGACTCAGAAGTCCAGTCCACTTAATTGCAACCGGACTAATGAGACTACACCGTTTACTAGACACAATTATTAAAAAAAACCTGCTATACGTAATAACCTTCACTTCTTATAAGTTAATCTTCGTAGGCACACAAAAAATAATAAGACTACGTACCCTGGGGCAAAAACAATTTAATTATCGGTGCTTAGTCAGCCGCGAAGAAAAACACAAAGGCGAAATTTCCAACTTTTCGTTAACATTATTTTCTGAAACCTTTTTTGAAACACACCACATGTGAGGGATAAACTTACCATCCTGTTTTTACTGAGTCATCCCAAATAAACGTTAACGCACAAATAGCGCATTCAAAAACTTTTATCTGTAGCAAAGTTTCAAATGGCACTTGAGCTTTTTACGGCGGCAGGGTCGGAATAAGGCCTGGGGCAAACGACTTAGTTAGAGCGAAGTTTTAGGATACGGGTCTCGTCTAATGTATTAGTTTCTTTGTAAATTATTTCTTTTTTATAAGCTTACAATCATAGTACAATAAATAAATAAATAAATAACTCTGGACAATCCACACAGCAATATCTAGCCCCAAGCTAAGCAGAGCTTGTGTTATGGGTACTAGATGACTGATATACTTAATACAATACACTACATAGATAGATATTTTTTATTTTATTATACATAGATAATATTAGATACCTATATAAAACTAAATAGTAAGATACCTACATATATTAATAAATATTTCGTAGAAAATTTTGTAAATCAACTAGATATTAGAATTTAAAATAAGTATTTAGTAACAATCCTTCTCTGATGAGATTCAACAAAATGCAATTTGCGAGCTACAAATTGACATACTATGCAATCAGACAAGGTAAAAAACTTTTAAAAAAATTATCATAAAAAACCACACCAACCACACAACGAAAAAATCCATTAAAGTAAGTCGGGCATGTAGTTTGACCATCAAAAAAAGTGTTTTCATTGTGTAGTTAGTGTGGTTTTTCTTCTACAATTAAGTTTTTTCTTTAAAATGGGCAATAGCCTTTATTCACATAGAAAATTATACTAGTATTTACAATTGAAACAATTAAGCTAACTCCAGACTGTTGCAAACCGTCTACAGGTAGCTCAACGTTGTACGTTCCATATCCATATCAATCGGGAGCGTCCCCAAGACTGTGGCTGCATTGCCACGCTGTATGGCAATGCTGATGCGCTGCGCCAGATACTCACCAGCTCTCGGGTCACGTCACAATTAAGTTGTGTGTGCTTGAAATTGGAGGGTAATTGACTTTGCAATTTCATATTACGCGAAATCGTTACTAAATATTTTTAATCCTAATATTTTGCAATGGATTTCCGCAATGTAACACCTGAATCTATTATTTAATCAACTAGATATTTTGCCTATTTCTTATTGAAGTCACTAGTCCCTATTGGAAGAATTGCGTGAAAGTTGAGTTCTGTGAACGTTTCATTGAATGTGATTTGGCACAGCTGCGGCATGTGACAGCGTGCATGGGGTATGGAACTATCGTTTTAATTAAAAAATACTCATAACCAGCGTCATGTATTTTCAGGATGAAAATGTTGTAAAATATAGCCATTTTATTTATTATACAAAATTTCAGCCAATCCCTTTAGTTACTTTGAAGTGAAAGAAATCTCCTCAAACATTAAGCCAAACTCGTTAGGTGGTGCAAATTCTAAGTCAGAACAGTTAAATTCAGCACAGCAAAGCATAGTTTGGCTAAATGATTAGTAAATCTCACGCCACACAATCGCATGCCCAGCGTAGGGATTATTGGCACTACCCGCCCATGAGATAAAAGCCAATAAGGCACTTATCAGGGTGAGGCCTGCATCTAACAGTATACCATTAAAGGCTGTTGAGGTGAGGTTGAGGTAGCCAAGCTATTGAAGTTTTTACTAGCGTGATATGATTACATAGATACTCAACGCTAACTCACCTTTCGATTACGACACAGAGCTCGGAAATACCCCCTGTTTACCTCCTGTGACACAACTCTGTAAGATTCAGATATAGCATCTCTTATAAAAATATTTAATGTTGTTTACAAAGAGCAGTTTTGTACGACATCGCCGTTACTGCAGACGAAAAGCCTTGACGATGTAAATATTTTCTTTGTTGGCTCCAAGCTATATCCTTTTACGAGATAAAAATACTTCAATGAATATTGTAGTTCACCTGTACCTTATCTCCTTTTCACACATTTAGCTCCATCATCATCATCATCAGCCTATAATAATATTAGTCCACTGCTGGACATGGGCCTCCCCTAATGAGCGCCATAGCGCCATGTCTTCAGCTTGCTGCATCCAGCATCTGCCTGCAGTCTTTCGCAGATCGTCATCCCACCTGGCCGGAGGGCGTCCTACACTACGTTTGCCGAGTCGTGTCTCCACTCAAGAACACGTTTACCCCAGCGGTTGTCGGTTCGTCGCGAAATATGGCCGGCCCACTGCCACTTCAGCTTGCTAACTCCTTGAGCTATGTCGATAACTTTGGTTTTCTGTCGGATGTATTCGTTACGATATCTATCCTTCAGAGAGACTCCGAGCATAGCTCTTTCCAAAGGTCGCTGAGCGACTTTGAACTGGTGGACCAGCCCTACCGTGAGTGTCCACGTCTCAGCTCCGTAGGTCATGACGGGTAGGACGCACTGATTGAAAACTTAAGTTTTCAAGCATTGCGGTATGGATCATGAGAAGACTCGACGTAGTTTCCCAAACGCTGCCCAGCCTAGCTGGATCCTCCTCTTGGCGTCCTTCTCAAAATTATTTTACCTAACTGCAGAATTTGCCCAAGGTAAGTATACTCGGTACCAATTTCGAGAAGGTGGCCATGTCCGACGACCGGTCCCGCACCAATGAGGCCATTAATTATGACTTTGGTTTTGTCCAAATTCATGCGAAGACCGATGCGTCGTTGCACAAAATTTTTTAACTGGCTAGTATTCTAATAATGATTAGTGAGTTGTCAAACCAAACAAATACGTCAAACTTATATGTGATTAGACATACCTATAAAATTCGTTGTGCAAGGCTTGGTGACAAAGTTGTCAGGCAGGGTAGCAGTCCAACGCCCGAAAGATTGAAAATTAAGTATGTATTCAATCACACAGTCGCCAAAGTCAAATCGACTAGGAAGACATCATCAGTACCTACCTACTTTTCTATCAATCCATCCTGATCAAATATATTTGTGTAGAAAATATTTATGTAGTAAGCTACTAATACTTAGTGCACAAAGTTGGTTCTAGTATTTTGATGGATTAATGTTTCCTAGAAGTCAGAGATGAATTCATAAAGTTTGAGCAAACTCGCACAAAAACCTGTAGAAGATAATACATAATACAGTTTTATACACAATGTTTTTTCAATGATCTTGAGATGGAACGATCGCTCTTAGCAGAGCTAATCATAAAATCTTTAGTATCTATAACAGCTCTGCAATTTTATGTTCGCCTGGTAAACACAGTAACGATTTATTGCGGCGGAATGAAAAAAAAAACTTTTTTTCAATAAAGAAAAGGTTTTGTTGCAGGGCTTGACCTTGCTTGGTGGCGAATCGAATAGGACGGATACAAAACGGGAAAGGTCAATCTGTATTTTATTGTTTGTAAATTGTTATTTTTATTTAAAATCACTCAAAAATCTGAAATATTGCTTCGCTGTAGTTCTACGCCTGCAAAATGACATTGCATATACTCACTCAGGGTGAAGATGAGTAAGGGCTCATATACACGGACTGCACGTTGCCGACGCGACGGCAAGGTAACTAGACCCGTCGAAAAATGGGAACAGACTTTTAGCACAAGGGTTATTAGAGAAAAATTATTTAGGGTATCTTTTCAAAATAAATTTATTTCAACTTTTGAATAACTAAACTATGTCGGTACGGGCTTTATATTAGAGTTTTCTTTCTCTGTATGTTATTTATTTTCGCCCAAAGTTGAGCTAAAATCGGTGTTGAAATACAAAAGCTTAGAAGCTTGTATTTATTTGATTTTTATTTTTTTACGGTTCCGGGTGTATACAGACATAGATAATGACGAGATAAATTGATATTATCCTTAGTTTTGGATGGTCAACATCAAACAGCGTAGTAGTTACCCTTCCACATTTGTATGGAGAGATGAGCGACTCTTTAGCCTTAAAGGGGATTTATCAAGGGGGAAAACTGGAATAATCCGACGCGGCGACGGCTGCCGTCGACTGCCGTCGACGGGTGCAGTTGCCTTATCGTCGGTAATGTACAGTCCGTGTAGGTATATGATCCCTGACGTAAAAATACTCTTTCAAACTTATGTCTAGGGTTTTATGTATATGGGTATTTTTACGTAACTTCTCCGTCCCGTCCTCAGTAAAAACCATAATCGGACAACGAAAATTATAGCCCCCAGATTGTGATTCGTAAATCTTTTCTCCAATTTCTTTTTGATCGTTATGAATTATTGTTCCAACTGATGTTTTGTTGATTCAAATCGTTAACAGCAAAAGTTTGGAACAGTAAATTAAAATAAAATTATTGCGGTGTTATTTATGAAGCCAGCGGTTTGCGGGTTGTTCCGCTGGCGGGGTTGGAGCGTGTATCACTTTGATGGTTGTTTGTTTCCTAACTAAATTAGGGGTAGCTTATAAGGGAAATCAATTTGCAAAACAATTTTACTGACTATTTCCTGTGTTTCTTGATTATTCCAATATTTCGGGAAAACGGGTTTTCACGGGTATTTTCCACATGCAAACCAAATCTGACAGGGATTTCTAAAGTTGACATATCTAAATGCGTTTAAAGCCGATATTTGGTAAAATAGTCAGCTGATAGGTGTTGTTACAGGGGTTATTCCAGTTTTCCCCCTTGACAAATATCCTTTAAGGGGGAAAACTGTAATTCAATTTTTAAAGTCCAGTTTTTGCCCTTAAGAAAAAAAATTCAAGGGGAAAACTGGAATAATTCAAAATATTGAAGTATACAATTAAGCATTATCAATAACAACTTATGAGGTGTTTTATACACTACATGAAACTTAGTTTCATTTAGATCTTTTTCAGCTATCTGAATTTAATGTACCAAGAAATAAAAAAGGTCGCCTATTTGTGTTAAAGTATACAAATAAGCGTTATCAATAACAACGTATGAGGTGTTTTATAAACTACATGAAACTTAGTTTCATTTAGATCTTTTTCAGCTATCTGAATTTAATGTACCTAGCAATAAAAAAGGTCAAATCTATTATTTTCTCTGTTGTGAGTGTGCAAAACAAGCAAGCATACTGAGATACCTAGATTCATATAAATCAGTAGATAACCCGAACGGGTTTCTAATCAGATTCTCAAGTTAGTTTTGAAAAAATCACTGCAAACAAACTTACAACAGGTTAGTAGGTACCAACATTATAAGTATTAAGGTTTTGTTATTATAGTGCGTAATCCTCGCACTCTGGATAATTTCTAATTTCTTAATTTCGTGGTGTAGTTGGTTATCACATCCCCGTACTGAGGGGAGGACGCGGGTTCAAGTCCCGTCGAAGTCGAAAATTTTTGCGATATAATTCGATTTCTTAGAAATTAGAAATTATAAGTATTGTCTGTATAATACTGCTCCATGTTATGTACCTATAATTGTACTACTGTGTTTCAGTAACCGGAAGTTTCAATACTAGCAGGTTACTGGAAACTCGATTACACATAGCTTCAAGTACCTCTTCGGATGTAGGACGGTTTGAACCCAATCTTGTATTCTCTCAGAAAGTGGAGAGGTTAGTTTTGTCAATGTTGAGGCAATTCGACGTTTGTGGTTACGTGAATAGATTCAGAGTCGTTGCTAAAACCCACGTTTAGTAGATATTTGCCTATCATACAGTGCTATGTAGGTATATTGTCGATATACGTTTATGCTTCTTGTCTTTGGAAACGTTAAAGAAAAAAATTACCTACTCACATGTATATGCGAAAGTTTGTGTGAATGTTTGTTACCACGTATCTCCGTAACTACTTAACCGCTTTAGATGAAATTTGATATGTAGATAGTTTAGATTCGAGAATAAGACATAGGCTATCTAGTTTTCAAAAATTAACCTCTAAAAGGGTTAAAAGAGAGGTAAAGTTTCTATGGAAAAATTTTATTTATTCACTCAAACTCGGTATATTTAAACTATAAAGTAAATAATGAAATGAGTCATGTATTTTTATTTTAGCAAAACTACCCCAAGAAGGTGTGCAACAAAATTATGAAAATTTCACGCGGGCAAAGCCTCGGGGCGCAGCTAGTGTAAGAAAATGGTGACTATAAGTAGAACTATTTTGCTGATGTTGAGGAAGTATATAACCACCTAATTGTAGGTAGGTACCTACGGGCTGTTGCAGGTGATACGACAATGCCAAGAAATCGGGACATCAGACATCTCCTGGATTCAGCTGGGTTGTTGGCTGTTTGGGACTCACACACAACACTCAAGGCCACAAGCAGAAGCTCACAATTTGTTGAAAGAACGTCTATCTTGACAACTAAACACGTTTAATATCAAGAGATAAGAAAGTCTCTACTCATCGGCGCGCAAAGCGGTTGTGTCGAGCAATTCGTAGTTATCCCGAAGGCTCGGCAGTGTAAAACTACCCTCAAATTATCAGCAAAAACAAACACATACCTTTTATTTATCTCTTCTTTCATCAAAATCTATTGAATCATCGGAAACTTCAAGCATAAAACTAATAATACAAAATCAGATAGACTGAAACTTGAAAATTTCAGCTGTTCAGAGAACCAGTAAATTTCCGAATACATCGTTTGTAAAAGAAATGAAACAAGAACTAAGCCTTATAGGATAAATGGAGCCATTTGAATGCAGCACGCCGGTTTTATGGCATATCCGACGCATAATCCGACCCAGTTATTGGAAAAAGATTTTTGAATCCGAGTCGGATTGTTAAATTGTCCTATCGGCGTCAAAAATACAGTATTTTTTTGTTTCATAACAAGGTTCTGATAGTAAGTAAGTAGGCAGATAGTAATCATCAGTTTATAGCTTTAATTTACCAGGGAGAAATTGTTTTTCAGCGATGAGGCCGTATGAATTAATGTATTAAGTATTTTAATTTACATCCTGTATTACATGTTCCCCAATATTAAATGTTTTTTGTTTTTATGAGTGTAGAATACAGTGTTCATTCTTTGAATATGGCCCCACCACAGAGCTCGCATTTTAAAATCTAACTTTATTTTGATACGAAACTTTGTATTTAAAATGTGTTTCCACAAAAAGGAAAGCAGTAACCACGATTCAGAAGTCTCATTTGCACTCAACATTTATTCACACCCGGCCTTTTGAAGGATGCGGAGAGTAGGTACTTAAGTAGGGCTTTAGCCTTGTGTCAAGCCATTGCATATGGTTTGGTCAAAATGTTTACTTAGGTCCAACCCCTTTCGAACGTTCGATAAAACTTAAGTCGTTGTAGCTTATGTTGATGGAAATAATATCCAATACCTTCTTACCCAAAAACTGCTTATAAAATACTGTGCACTTCAGCGTTCAAAGCATTATCTAGCGCCAAATTAAGCAGAGTTGTTTTTAAATACTCTTTAATTTTAAACACTAGTAATCATAACACAGCCTTAATGCGGCGAGAACAATATGAGTGATACACTCAAAGTTGTCATGACAATATTGTCGTCAACAGAGGTTAAATCAATCTTATAATTGGTTATCAATCAATTTTAATCAGTTTAAAAAGCTTTCAATTTTCGAACCTTCTTTAATGGAAAGATCTCTAGTTCTGGCCTACGCTGTTGAAATGTCACCGCCACGTGATTACCAGTTCTATTCGGTCTGATGAGGGTACGAGGACGGTTCCGAATTTCCATCCTAGATTGAAAATTAACGATCTGAGTCCGGGTGACCTAGTTACCTACCGTTCACACGTACGTCTGACTGACTTTGCATGTTTACAACGGGCTTGATAAGGTATATGCCTAAAAGGCTTGCTAAAAGTCAGATGACTTTCATCGGTTCTGTAACGATAAAGGTGGGTTTAGACCAAATGAGCTAAGAGCTAGAGCTACTCGTAGAACAAGAGCATTCTTTTTTGATCTTTTAGTGTAAGTCGTTCGAAGCTCGTTTTCATCGTTTACATCAAAATAGCAACGAGCAATATGAGAACCAAGAACTAGAACACAAGAACGCTTTGAAGAGACTGCTCCGGGGAGCGAGCACGCCCGAACACGCAAGAACGCTCAAACGAACTGTTCGCACGCACTAGTGCGGTTTACATCAAGCGAGCGAGTATTCTCAGAATCAATCAACATAGTATTATATAAATATCAATGCCACTTTTCGTTGTAATTTTATAACTCAAGAACCTCTTTTCCCAGCTCACCTATCCAAACCAAATTAGGCTTTGTTTGGACTATTTAGTAGATGGTTATGTGAAGTGTGCACAAAATCGGTCGAGCGGTTCTTCTTTTTTCACATTTTTTATAACAAATGAATTCAATAAATGGCGGATCATTTTAGAGGAAAGGTTTAAAAGGTGAGAGAGGTACGAAGTTCGCTAGCTCAGCTAGTATACCATAGAATCTTTGTGAACTTATACAGAACAACGAAAAAATGCTATACGTCTGTATACACGAAATAAATTTGATAGAGTGGGGAAAGAGCGAGCATTATTCGCTTGTCCGATGTAAATCGGCCTTAAGACGAGCATTATAGTAAGTAGACTTCGAATGGTATAAAAATAGTTTCATTATTTTTGAAGGATTTTATTATGATTTACTGTATTTATTAAGAACAATAATGGTATACACATGTTAGTCTAGCCGACCCATCAGGATCGCTGATTTTGATACCGTATGTTTTTTGTTTTGACCGCTTATCTAGGGTAAAGCAAATCAAAGCTCGCCTTGATTCGTTCAATGATGTCGATTCTCTTACAGTTGTTCTATCTCACGAAGTCCGTGACGTCATGCATTCACTATGACATACATAGCCTAACGAACTTCGTGAAATAGCATATCTATACCGCATTCACTGTCTCGTTTCTGCGGTGCGACCCGCACGGGCCGCAGCTAGTAAGGCTGCAATAACTACTTGTGCGTCGTCATGGGCATTGCAAGTGTTTACGCAAATTCCGCTTACTTTTGGCCTGGGTAGCCCTGTACCTATAGACCGTCCAGCATTATTTATTGAAGATATTCTACTCACCGTTCTATTCTGCAAGTTCTTGACTCGGCAAAGCAACCGGACCGGGTGCCCCACCAGTCCGGTTATATTCCTCGGCGTGCTGGGATCAAAGTAGGGGGCGTCTGGTGCTCCCCCCCACTCCTGCAGGAATTCGGCCCTGAAGCGGCGCGAGGAGATATCCATGGTCGTGTTGTCTGGGCTTTCGGTGCCGGAGTCAGCTGGGGAAAAGATGTTTTGTTATTTTACGGATCGAAAATAGGAAAGGATTAAGGGGAATTGGGGCCTTAAAGTAGGGGTTCAATTCTCGCGACGATGAATTAAGTTTTTCTATAATCTTATCTTGCGCATAGTTTTGTTTAATAGGATGTCGATAGTAAAGCGGATTACCTACCTACATACTCGTGCATAAGAAATCTGAAAAAGTGGGAATTTTGGGAAGTCGATATTATATGAAGTGCGAGTTTTAGTTAATGAATATTTTAAAAAGTACGTAAAATCAAGAAAGTGGGAATTTTGGGAATTGTGAATAAAAGTAATTAGGACTCATGTACCGAAAGGTTTTGTTTGAGCTTGATGTTGCTGTGTGATTGGCAGTGCAGTGACATGTGCTGAGCTTGTGCCTAAAGAAAAAGTCACACTCGACAGGGTGGAATTTTTGGACAGGGCAGTAAGGCCAGGTACCTTAACCGTTGAAGATACACGAAAATAGTCTTAGGAAGTTTTTTACGTTTCCTGACTTTTAGTACTCAAATCTTAGTTGGTCACAAAGAAGTTTTTGATCAGTATAAGAAACAGGATCGATCGGCATCAAAAAAGTTTTAGTGAAAAACGCGCATTTTCTCGAAGTCTGTAACATTTTTGAAAATCTGTGAATGGTAATGATATTTTTTCTAAAAAGGATGGGTAGTTTCTTAAGACCATTTTCATGTAGCTCCAACGGTTAAGGTACAGTCAGCTGCACAGACATGTATACAATTCCGCTCGCAATGAGAGCCCTTACTACCCCGTCCAAAAATTTCACCCTGTATACCTGCAAAGTTACAAAATATTCAACATCACTGCTGTTAAGCTGAAATCAATTCCGTACTTCTATTTAAAAACAACACCCAAGCTTTCTGTATTTTCAAAACACTCGTAGGTTACGAGTTGGATTTTCTCCTTGTCACATAAATCACTTGTTCTTCCACTCTTCTGCATTTTTATCCGGCGATAAAAAGAATTGTTTTCTCGACGCAAAACTGTGTGAAGTAGGAAGGAATGTAGGTAATAGAAAAGTTACGTCTTGGTCCCCCCTATAATAGATTCAAGAGGTTCTACTTTGCCTAAATTATGCTGTTGGTAATATTGGTTTTCTGTGTTTTTGACACAAGCTTACGAAAACATTGTGAGAAATCCATTATAATCTTCTTGCATAATCTCGGACTAAGCGGGGTTGGCATGTTATTACTGGATACATTACATTCTCCTTTATCACCAGCCGCCGTAAAAAGGAAAGCTCTTGCTTGAGTAGATACTAAAAGACAATATTTAAACTTGTCTATGAGCTTATTTTGTAACCCAAGGTATTTCTGGAGGATTTAATCTTGAACAATAAAATAAGGCACCTACTTGTACAGATGTTGTAGTCTCAGTAGTCCGGTTACAAATTAAGTGAACCGGACTTTTGATTCGCTCGACGACTCAGTAATTCCGTTGCTAATTAAACCGGACTTTTGAGCCTTTTCTTGAGTAATGCTCCTAGATAACTACGTTATTAATATCACAGGAAAACATTCATCGAAGAGTCAAATAACCTATTATTCTTAAAACAAAATAAATTCGCATAGAATTCGAACACATTTAAATAGTATAGTTCCATTTGAATTCGTCGCTTTCATTTATAGTCAAAATTTTAAATGCAAACAGCATTTGATTCCCGTGTTGTCATGCATGTGAAACGCTGTAATAATGAGAATAAAATTACTGAAAAAGTTACCCTACTCTACTACATAACGCACATTTGTGGGTAGGTACTTATTGATTAATGGTGCGTGGTGTGAAACTTTAAATTAGTTTCCGTTGGCGTGACATAATAAACTTTCCACCCTCATTTCAAAGGGCAATTTATAAATAGTTTTGTGTTTGATGGCCTCAGTGGCATACGACAAAACTTTCTAGCAGATATTTTCTGGATTATATTAACATCGTAGTTGACATTTGGAACATCTACTCTTACAAATATAATACTTTTTTGTCCATTGCTGGACGCCGGCCTCCCCCTGATAAGCGCCTTATTGCCCTTTATCTCATGGGGGGTAGTGCCTATAATCCCCACGCTGGGCATGCGGGTTGGGATCGCAGTTCGGTGGAGGAATTGTTTGGCAGGAGGCGCTGCTGCCCGCCCCCGGTGGATATCCCTTAGGCGACTAAGGGATAAGGGATCTTATGACACTCGCGGGAAGAGTTTTTTGTACGTACAGTGTAAATAGCAGAAGTTTTTATTTTGAGATTATTATTGTCATTGAAAACAGTGTCATTTTTTGGTTTTGCGACTCTATCCAATCACTGTGGAAAATTAAAACACCTATATATACCAACGAATACCTTTATAGTGATAAAGATATTCGTTGGCATATCTAGGTGTTAAACTTGAATCTCAAATAAACGTTTCTTTCTAAAGCTTCAACCTTGTTTTGACTATACATTTATAAAGCAATAATATAATTTGATACAACAAAGAACAAAAATTCTTAAGACAAAAAACAACCTAAAAGAAACGAAAAACTTAAAGAAAGCTTTAACCTTATAAAGTCGACTTAATAGGAGGTGAACTTTAAGCGCTCTCTTAAAAACCTGCTAAAGCAGTTTATTGACCACTGAGCCATGCATGTAAAGGCGGAGTGAACTGAATAAATATTCAGTTTCTGAAACCGCTGAAAAGCATTTATGAATTTTCGATAGCCTATATTGGTCCGAGTTGCCACATATATGTCGACTCTTGAGATACGAATTTGTTTACAGTGATTATGAATTTTCGATAGCCTATATTGGTCCGAGTTGCCACATATATGTCGACTCTTGAGATACGAATTTGTTTACAGTGATATTCTGTAAGCAAATTCATGCAGATTACAGTGAGATTCTTCGTATGTAATATAAAAGTAGGCGGAATTCTATATTCATTAATTTATTGGTTAAACAAAATCCAAAGCCCTTATTTGGTTCAAATATGTTACAGATTAAAACTAACGGCCGAAAACGGATTTACTTCTCTCTTCATATTTTATTATAAAAAAGACTGTCAGATGATAAACAATAGTTATAAATAAACTTACACTCTTATATTAACACCTCTCAGAATAGAAACTCATTTCCCTTATTACTGAACAGAATTACATAAATTGAACTAAGTAGGTATGTACTAGATTAACACAAAAACATGTAATTATGTGTTTAACTTAGGTTAATGTACCTATGTTATATATCCTACACATAATTACGTGCATCCTCCTCCGTCTCTCTAATGACGACTTTTGTGGCGCGGCGGGTGAAGGTCTGCCTGCGACGCAGGAGGTTGCGGGTTCGATTCCTGCCTCGGGACAAATGTTTGTACGATCTGCAGATATTTGTCCAGGGCGTTCTGGATGTTTTCTATGTATAATAAAAAATATCTATCTATGTAGTGTACTGTATTATGTATATCAGTTATCTAGTACCCATAACACAAGCTCTGCTTAGTTTGGGGCTAGATAATGCTGTGTGAGTTGTCCAGCATTATTTATTAATTTATTTATAATTATTTCATTTCTAAATATTCTCTTGTCATTGTGAAAAATATCTGCTTTATGATTTTATACAACATACTACTAAAATCTATGGAATTTTGGCGAATGTATGAGGGCATAGGTCCTTACAATCTTTCAGTAGTAGTTGACCTCAACAATAATTGGTTATAAGATGGTTTCAAAACGTTATTTTATTCATGCAGGATCACTTACCAGCAAAAGCGGTATTGTGAGACATGTCAAGTGCTTGTCTCGATAACTTTCATCTAAAACATTGAAGTCAAGAACTATTCCAAGAACCAGCTTGTTCTATTAATTATTTAGAGATACCATCTTGAAAAGGTTGGGTCGGACGATGGAATTCTTCTAGAGACGTCAAGTCCTTTTCTTTTCATTCGACTTTGATAAGGCTGTTAGCTAGAAATACTACTTACGGCAAATGCTTAGTTATTCATTGCTAGAAAAATATTATTTAAAAAAAATGATCAACGTACTATGCCGTCTTCTAGTCGATCGGGGTCTGGTTGGTTGAAATGATAGGTTTTATTTACCTTACGAACTACATTTAATGATAAGTTCATAATAAATGATAAGTACCTAGGTACGTAATAATACGTACATATTAAGTACATAATAATGTTAAGTACACGAAATTAATATCATTAATATTAATTTCGTAAGAAGAACACAATAAGAGAAGAAGAGAATAAAATAAGAACAGAATAAGAACACAATGAAAGATGAAAGTGGACTAGTACTCTAACAGTTTTAATAAAACTAACAGACACCAGGAAAACCTGCCACTTGTTTGTATACCTAGGTTCCTACTTATAATGATGCGTACCTATATGTATTGTAAAACAGAGTTCAACACTTAAGCTAGGTTTACATTGCTGTGTCGGGGTGTGTCGTGGCGCGCCAGAGCGCAATGGGATGCCCCAACACAACCTACTAATGTGAATCTAGTCATAGGTAATGAACGTAACCGATTGCGCTCTGGCACGCCACGACACACCCCGACACAGCAATGTGAACCTAGCTTTACGGACTAATATGAGGGCTTTATTCGTTATTGCATACTAGGACTCCAGTCTAGAATGTAAACCCATAGTTTTTTTTTTAATTTGTATGGGCACGCAGAAATGAATTAATTAATAGTGTATTTTTCGTAACAAGCAAGCCCAATAACGGTAAATAGGTACTTAACTTAAGACGAAATAAAGTCTGGACTTACATTATCTTTATTTGGAGCAAGCGAAGTGTGCCGGTATAAATACATCGCTACTTTTGTGCTGGCGGTTGTTTGTGCCACTATTGTATACGAGCAGTGAAACGCGCACAATGATTAATGAGAAAACATCACTTGGACTTCTCCTCGGCTATTTCGAGATAACTTATGGATAAGAATATTAAATAGAGTTGAGATTGTTTGCAGTTTGCAGGAAAATGGTTTGAATAAGTACTCAGGTATACTTTATTTTAACAATTGACGGGTATTTCTTAAAATTGTTTTGATTAATTACCTGTATATTTTCTGTCAGACAATAATTAATCTTTGCTTGAATACAAAATATCATTAGGTATATTCAGAAGAATAAGTCTTCTGAATATACCTAATGATACAAATTTTGACTTATTTTGATTAATCTTGTACCCATAACACAAGCTCTGCTTTGCTTGGAGCTGGGCGATGCTGTGTGAAGTGTCCAGCATTATTTTATTTATTTTTTAATCTGCTTTTCCCAGACTTCTACGCTTTATTCCCTCTTAAACTACCATTCAGTTCCGTATAAAATAAAAAAGTTTCACAAATTAATACGCATCATTGATTTTTAATCACGCTGATCAGATCTGAAGTTTGTTCCTACAGCTCTTGATCTTTCGTCGGTTCTCGAAGTCGATATCAAAGGTACACTATATCTACCACAACTAATTACTTCCGGTTTTTTCTCACTTGAAAACCTTTGTTTGGTTTGTTTACCCTTGGAATTGCGTAACCCGATATAAACGTATACAATAGGAATTTCCTCTTTCTTTTGGACAAAGTATTAAATTATCCTTCCGACCACCTGAATTTCTGCCTTCATTGAATACAAATTTTTCAAAAAAACTTCTTAATGACAGGAACATGTTTCACAAGCCCACTGAACCCAGTTTCTGTCCTTAGCATCCGGTGGAGACCCTTTTAAAAAACGTTTTGTCCGACTGACGGCTGGGCTTATCCTTTCAGTTACAGCGCGGAAAATTTCTTGGACGGAGATGCTTATCGGAAGATTTTGCGTTTATTAATATAGAGTTTTGTGATAACTAGTGTCTTTGTCCACGGCTTCGTTTGTGGAATTGAAAATTGTACCGTGTTTTTTTTCCTGATTGGTACAGTAATATGATTAAAAGTTTGAGGGGAGTTGGGATACCTTCAAGTTTTTATTTAATTGTTATTTAGATTTATTGAACATTTATATAACTAAATAGAAGCTCACAGTTTACACCACAATGTTTCGAATAAAAATGAAAGATATCGAAGTTTTAGTTGAATGATTTGTTTAGTAGTATTGTTTAATCAAGTCTACACACCAAAGTCAGCGACACAGTCCGGCGGGTTGGTGCGATATTTTGTTTTGAATATTGTAAACAGCCGACAGCCGACAACTTGTCAAGTTAACTTGTTGGAACGAGTTGATTTTGTTGTGAGGACTCTGTTATAAACTCTTTTAATAGCTTCTTCTCTCTTATTTATAACTTAGACAAGGGTTGTCTGTCATATAGAAGATGGCTTGTCAACGAATAAATTAGCGTGAATTGTATTAACGAAAACGATTATATTATTTATATCAGTGGCGACGAGGACTAAAAAATGAATAGTGAGCAATTTGAAAAATTTCTAATATTACAAGCTTCACAGCAAAAACAAATTTCAGAAGTCTTGCAATTGCTACTCACGCAACAACAAAATGCGGCAGCGACGACTCCCACACCAACAACGACAAGCGGCACGGAGTCACCTAGCACGTCGCATACTAACGCCAACAGAAACAACATCTACAACAGCTTTAAAGGTGACAAGTTTAATCCTTGCGAAACAGCAGTTGAGAATTTTATCGATTATTTTGAAACGAAATGCGGACTTTGGGGAGAGGATGCACTAGGCATACAGAAAGAGCTTTTATTCACATGTCTCTCACCTGAAACGTTTCACTACATAAAAGTGGCCCTGATGCCACATTTCGGAAACAGCTTTTACCCCTTTATCCTTACTTGATTTACGTTAATCTTCATTAGATTAACGGTAATGTAACATGAATGACAGGAGCGGGTAACTCATAGCGTAGAAACACGTTTCACGCATTAATGTCGCTGTATCGATTGTCCCACCCTTACTCAACTACCACCACTCCTACCACTTTAAAGATAAATATAAAAAAGTTTATCTTCCAAAAAGCTTATAAAAACATGTTAAAAATTCACACATATCAGTGAAGTCACAGTACCGGCACAGTGCGAAATATTCTTTCATACCAACTAGTACCAATAACACAAGCTCTGCTTACCTTGGGGCTAGATAATGCTATGTGAATTGTCCAGCATTATTTATTTATTATTTATTATTATTATTATTATACACTCTCTGCCGGTGTCGGCACTGACACTGACAAGTGGGGATACGTTCATAGAGAATGTATGAAAGAATATTTCGCACTGTGCCGGTACTGTGCCGGTACTGTGTCGGTACTGTGTCGGAACTGTGACTTCACTCATATGTCTGAATCGACCTAGACTTGTGCGGTAAGGCGGTTAACACACTGCCACGCACCACGCTGCATGTTACGTGTCGACGCACCTAGTCGTACCGCACGTACTCACACGCGTAGTTGCGTTTTGTCATACCTGACGTCTCGCCCCGCACCTACGCGCGTGGGTGCATGTTTCTCCGCGCTTGAGCGCGTGATCTGCATGAACGCGCGAGGATGCATTTCTGTGTTGGACAGAGCGTGTTTTCTATACAAACGGAGATACTTACAAGCAACGTTAGACGCAAAATGCAAAATGTTACACGCATTCACGCAAAATGCAGCGTGGGGCGTGGCAGTGTGTTAATCGCCTAACTTATAAGAGTAGGTATTTGATTATGGCCAATCTTAAACGGTCTAACAATAGCATCCTCAGGTTTATGGCTAACAACATCTGTAGCCCTATGTACAGGTTCTGGCTCTCTGTGCACCAGAGCGAGAACCGTAAGTAGGTATGTGTTTTAATTTTAATTGTATTTTAATTTATTTATAAATAACCTATGGGTTCCTTTTTAATGACCTGAAATAAATGATTTTATTTATTATTATTATCTACGATCCCCGCACGTTGTCTAAGACCTATTTCTCAGAATATTAAATACAAAGTCTCTTTGCCTGGTAATCAGTAAATGGTAATACACTAACAGATAAGGTAGAAAATTATACAAAGGAAACATAAAGTACATAATGTAAAATACTTACCTATGACGAACAGCAGTCCATGCAGAAGAGATATCCATAGCGCAAACTTGGCAGCCGCTTCCCCCATTACTGACGCCGCTCACGCCGCCCGGCTCACTGAAATGTGTTATGGTATCGGTTAATGTGATTTCAATCTTTTTTGTCACTTCTTTAGGGGATTTGCAGTAGGGCTGGTGTATCAGTAGAGCTTTATATCGTATACTAGCTATTGCCAGCTACTTCGTTTGTGTATAGTTGTTTTAGAGATTGTCTGAATGAGATTATCATACCTGTAAGCGTTTTTATGTCAACATTACTAGTTAAAAACAAAAATTACGATAGCAATTAAAAATTATGACATGTAATCAAATTTTGGGGATAGACAGGTCTCTGCGGCATCGGGGTCCTCAGGGAATAAACCGAAATACTATACCAGACAATTGCATTTTGACAATTGTATAAATTAAATATGAGAAACCAGTCAAATTACAAGACTATACTTATCGTATACTAGCTTCTGCCCGCGGCTTTTTTTTCAGAATTAATAGTTGCCTTTTAGTTATTCCGGGTCTAGAACTACCCCAACCTCAACGCCTATGGTCCATTGCTGGACGCAGGCCTCCCCCCGATAAGCGCCTTATTGGGTTTTATTTCATGGGAGGTAAATCCCATAATCCTCACGCTGGTCATGCGCGTTAGGGTTGGGGAACGATCTAGAACTATATCTATGCAAAAATCCAGGCAGATCCAATCGGTACGTTTGGCGAAGACTAAACATTTTCACATGGACACAAACTTTCGCCGTTACAATATTAGTAGAACTGTTGCTAAATATATTCGATCCGGTTATGTTAGGTAATTTTTTTAAGGCTGACTTTTGGATTATTAAACTTTGTAATCAAATTAATGTGACATTATTATCTACATAAATTATTGTATCTATCTTTGAGATTTATATTTTTTTTTTTTTTGTCGTTTTTAGGGTTTCGAAGATCGGTTTCGAAACCCTTATGGTCTCGCTTTGTCTGTCCTTTTTTCCCTCCTTAATAACTCAGCAACTACCGCAGCGATCAACTTGAAATTTAAAATAATAAGACAATTCGTGCGCCTGTAAAGATTTTAAGAAAAAAAAATGAAAAAAAATTAAAAATGAAATTGAACATTTTCCATACAAATCGAAATTTTAAAAGAGACCTACAAAGTCAAGTGGGGTATCAAATGAAAGGTAATGGTTTGGACATTTAAAAAAAGTTTTTGAAATTTCTGTAGGTGTCATACTTTTTGAAATATTTTGAAAATAGTCGAAAAAATACCGATTCCCCCCCCCTTATCTCCGAAGTTTGCAGAGTGATCCATTCAAAATGTATGGAGCGTTTGTAGATATATATCTATATTTTACAGGAAAAATATAGAAAAGTCTGTAAAACGAACGCTTTTTGAAAAATGGTCAAAAAAGGGAGGGATAATTTTCAAAAGGGGGGACTACCCCACTGAGCGGAGTATCATATTATGAAAGGTATTGATTTGTACATTTCAAAAACGTTTCTTAAATTTCTGTAGGTTTCATACTTTTTGAAATATTTTGAAAAAAGTCGAAATTTTACCCGTTCCAACCCCTCTATCTCCGAAGTTTACAGAGCGATCCATTCAAAATGTATGGAGCATTTGTAGATATAGATCTATATTTTACAGGATAAATATAGAGAAGTCTGAAAAATGAACACTTTTTGAAAAATTGTCAAAAAAGGGGGGGATAATTTTCAAAAGGGGGGCCACTAAGTGGAATATCATAGGAAAGGTATTGGTTTGTACATTTCAAAATCGTTTTTCAAATTTCTGTAGGTTTCATACTTTTTAAAATATTTAGAAAAAAGTAGAAATTTTTTTTCAAAAGAGGAGGCTACCCCTCTGAATGGGGTATCAAATGATAGGTAACGGTTTGTACATTTCAAAACAGTTTTTAAATTTTCTGTTGGTCTCATACTTTTTGAAATACTTTGAAAATAGTCGAAAAATTTACCGCTACCCCCTATCAACGAAGCATGCAGAGAGATTCATCTGAAATGTAGGTACCTACTAGTTTTAGCTATTCATTAAATTTCGGAGTCTCTAACCGGTACCTTTAGTAAATACCTACTTGTTCACAAACGTTCGAAACCCTCGGCGCGCGAGTTACACTCGCACTTGACGGGTCTTGTTCTATAATGTATAAGGATTTGCTAATTTTAATATTAACTATAATAAGACTAGAATATAAGATAGGTACTCTATTGCATTGGGTGTGCCTGTTAGGATAGATGTACATGGTTAAATAAATAAATATTGACAACATCTTTTAACTATATTTGTGTTGGAAGAACCAATTTTTGCATCCCTTATATCTCGCACGGGAGTGTATTGTGCATTATCCTCCTGCCAAAACAGGCAGTAAATAGCCCAGCTCCGTGAAGTACCGGTACACAACTTTTGGTGATTGACACCTTCGTTTCACCTTTTCTGTGGGTGTGGATAGGGTTTATCCCAATGCACCTTAACTTATTTGTAAAGAATATCTTAACTGGCGCTAGACTCATTCTGAACCAACGGAATCTCTTTTATAGTTGAGACGTGATAGCATGGTTGAGGCAGTAAATATAAATAGTATCTGAATCTCTAGAAATTTCCTTGGTTCACAATAGGACTGGCGCGCCCTGCTATGTCGGCAGCATATCACACGTAAAATCACACTAATATTAAAAATGCGAAAGTTTGGGTGGATGGATGGATAGATAGCTGGATGTTTGTTACCTCTTCACGCCAAAACTACTGAACGGATCGGGCTGAAATTTTGCATTCATGTAAATCTAATCCTGGAATTACCTTTTACCCCATAAATCAGTTCCCATGGCATAGAAATTACCTTTAAAAGTTGCCATAGAAACAACGCGTGCGAAACCGCGGGTATAAACTGGTATAGTATATTACGGTGGCTCAAGCGCGGTTTAGGGTTAATTAATTAAAAGTTACGGTATTTAATTACTATTGAATTGGCCTTTATTTACAAAGAAAATTAAACTAGTATTTACAATTGAAACACTTGAGCTAACTGCAGACTGTTGCAAACAGTTTACAGGTAGCTCAACTGATCCATATCAATACCAGTTGGAAGCGTCCCCAAGACGCTGGCTGCATTGCCACGCTGTATGGCAATGTAGATGCGCTGTGCCAGATACTCACCAGCTCTCGGGTCACGATTATTTTTACGGGGTGGATACAGTAGTAACTTACATACATCAGATGGTTTGGAAGATGCGTAGAGGGTTATCTCCATTGACCGGTTGATAACCACGGATAAACTGATATGATTAAATTAGCAATAGATTTAGTAGGTATATAAATATATGATAATGTTTGTTTAAGTATAACTTCATGCCAACAAACCTTATATGGTTTAAAGTGTAGTAGAAATAAGAATAGAATAAGTTTTTGATTAATAAATAAAATAAATACAAATACAATACAATTTAAAATGTTTTTAAGAGCTTCTTACATTGGCCCGAACAATAAAGTTTCGTATAGTACTTAACTATTCTCGGTCCTAATAGCCTCTAGGTATTTTCAGTAAATAACAACTAAAAAATATTACTGAATTGAATTACCACCTTTTTAGCTGCGCGTGTGCAATACGTTATAGAAGTGGTTTTCTCATTTTTATTGGTAACCTTCATATTCCCTATTTGTTTTGTGTTATTGATATCATTTTTTGTTAGATTTTTATTCGTATATGACATAAATGTTTACAAGAATTGTAAATAATTGTACCTTAGATTCTGGAACAGAGTATAAACTTACACATTTGTTAGGCAAGTTATGTAACAAGTCTAACGACCTCTGTGGCGCGGTGGGCGAAGGTCCGCCTGCGACGCTGGAGGTTGCGGGTTCGATTCCCGCCTCGGGACAAATATTTGTACGATCTGCAGATATTTGTTCAGGGTGTTCTGGTCGTTTTCTATATATAATAAAAAATATCTATCTAAGTACTCGTATATTATTATGTATATCAGTTATCTAGTACCCATAACACAAGCTCTGCTTACCTTGGGGCTAGATAATGCTGTGTGAATTGTCCAGCATTATTTATTTATTTATTTAAGTAACATAAATAAGAAGAAACATAATTTGTACAGTAACTGACCATAACCTTGACTATTCATGATGTTTAGCGTAATTATTGTGTGGTTCCCATGAGTCTAACATCCTGGCAAAAAGCCAAAAGATTCCTAATTGAGGTCGTTAGGAAAGGGCCAAGCCACATAATGAACTCTTTCAGGGACGCTTTTACTTTACTAAGGCTTGGCGTAGACGGGCCAATGCGGTAGTGTTTATGTCAAAACTGCGCATTTCAATTAATTGCAAATGCCGATTGTTGAACGATCAACGTACAACAATATGGATAAAGGCCACTTAGCTAACTCGTCGAATGAAATTAATACGGTATTTCTAACAAATTATATAACATTCTACTAACGGGCTGATTCTACGATTCAGAGGCGACGCTCGTTCCTTACATTCTAGTATAGAAATAGGTTTCAAGTATGTATTACTGTCTTTATCAGTAAGTAGGTATTTCCTATGTGTGTTTTTTGTACCTATCTAGTTTAGTAATGTATCTACCTATTTTTTTGTGATTCTGAGTAAAAAAATATTCTCTTTCTTTATTTTCTTAACTCATCCACAGTTGCTTCAATAATAAATTTCTCCTTATCTATGATCATTTCTCCTTATATAATCATAAGTCCTATAATCCCCACGCTGGGCATGCGGGTTGGGGATCGCAGTTCTGTTATAAAATCGTTCTGCAGGGGGCGCTGCCGTCCGCCCCCTATGGATATCTCTTAGTCGCCTCTTACGACACCCGCGGGAAGAGTTGGGGTGGTGCAAATTCTAAGCCCGGCAAATAGTTTACTAGTTAAAGTCAATTTCTATTAATATAGAAATATTTGAAAATGAGAATATTTCGGTAAAACGTGAATGCAAGCTGTTTTTTTAAAACAACTAATTTAATATTATAAGAGCAAAACTAATTTAATTACTAGATTTCAGACGGATACTAATCGATGAACGCCACTCTATTAACCGGTATATTTTCTGTCTTCGTCTCGAGAAAATCCCAGTTTCCCGCAGTTCTGGAATATTCCCTACAAATCTCAGCTAAAGTCACAAACTACGCACTGAATACATAAGAATACTTAAGCAAACACGTTTTATTAATATACGAGTCTCATTTACGTCGAAGCAGACGCATTGTATTAAGTTTATGATAGGGCTACGAAATACTGAAAGACTTTGAATTTGTAGAGCTTCCCCAAACCTTCAACGAATGGCTGCTTAGTTATGGAATAATTATATCAGTTACCTAGTACCCATAACACAAGCTCTGCTTAGCTTGGGGCTATCTGAATGAGCTGTGTAAATTGTCCAGCATTATTTATTTTATTTTTATTTATTTTATTTACTGACCTGTTCTTGTTTTGTATACAATGTTTTCAGAGGATAGTAGGTTGTTATCCTCTTATCATGTCTCATATATTCATGGGAAGATATTGCATTTTTTTGAGGAAACAAGAACTCTAAATTGATTGCTATGCAAAATAGTTTGTATTGAGTGACATCGTAAAGTATTTTTAACTTGGACTCAGAATTTCAAAACCAATTTCAGGTTTCATATAAACCAAAACTAACATTGCGTGAACCGCCACCCTCAGTTATCATGGCCACAAATTTACGGGTGGCGATAATACCTACACATGCGATAAAAACACATGCTTTTACGACCCCTAAACGAAATTGCCTTGTAATGTTAGCCGGCCACGGCAATGGGTGATATTGAACAAAGATAAGGTAGATGAGATAATAATAAAGAAGATAAGATAAGATTAAGTCCCATCACATTGAAGTTTATGAGCTTTGTCTTTTTTGGTCTATGCATAAAGAAAACACAAAGGTCGTTTGTTAATGCTGTTTCCTGAAGCTTTTTCGGATACATCTTTACAATAACTTCTTTCCTATTTTCGGTTTTATGTATTTCACAGTTTTTCATAGAAATACTCTGTAAATTCTGAACAAAACTTGGTTTCGTGGAATATTAAAGTTTCAAGTCATCATTATCATCATCAGTCTATGTTAGTCCACTGCTGGATATAGGCCTCCCCGAATGAGCGCCATAGCGCCCTGTCTTCAGCTTGCCGCATACAGCATCTGCCTGCAGTCTTTTGCAGGTCGTCATCCCACCTTGCTAGAGGGCGTCCTGCACTACGTTTGCCAAGTCGTGGTCTCCACTCAAGAACACGTTTCCCTCAGCGGTTATCGGTTCTTTGCGAGTTATGCCTCTTTCCATAGCTCGCTGAGCGACTTTTAAGCGAAAAGTTTCAAATAAACTGAATTAAATAAAAACTGTGTTGAAAGATTTCTATGAAAATCTGTTATGGAGGAACTTTTTAATGTAATCTTGTGTTGCGGTCATAACACTATAATAATGTGAAAGTTGTTGGATGGATGGATGGATGTTTGTTACTTCTACACGCGGAAACTACTGAACGGATCGAATGAAATTTGAATAATGAACTGGCTGAAATTTTGCATACAGATAATTCTAGGCCAGGAATAAAACATAGGCTACTTTATATCCCATAAATCAGTTCCCATGGGATAGAAATCACTTTTAAACGTTGACATAGAAACAACGCGTGCGAAGCCGCGGGCATAAACTAGTATATAATAATAATAATAATAATAAAAAAAGAAAAACCTTTATTGCTGTTATCCAATTATGAGTATTTTTTAAACTATGCCTTATAACTGAGTTATATTATCTATATATGTTATTAATCTTAATCGGCAAACGTAATAATTTGACGTTATTGTTACGGTAATACCTTATCTTACATATATATAAAATTCTCGTGTCACAATGTTCGTTCCCACACTCCTACAAAACGGCTTGACCGATTCTCATGAAATTTTGTGAGCATATTGAGTAGGTCTGAGAATCGGCCAACATCTATTTTTCATACCCCTAAGTGATAATTTTAAATTTCAACGCGGGCTTAGCCGCGGGGCGCAGCTAGTAACAAATAAAATTATGTTTGATCTTCTCGTCCTGGGTAATATCTATCAGCAGTTGTGTAACCATCGATCAACGTATCCGCGACGGAAACCTGATCGAAGGTGTTAAGAGATAAAGTGGCCGTACCCTCTCGACTTACAATTTATAAACAAGTGATTGAAAATGCTGTGTGGTGCCGGCTTAGAATTTGCACCACCCCAACTCTTCCCGCGGGTGTCGTAAGAGGCGACTAAGGGATATCCACCGGGGGCGGGCAGCAGCGCCCCCTGCAGAACAATTCTACCAACGAACTGCGATCCCCAATCCACATGCCAATAAAAGCCAACAAGGCGCTTATCAGAGGGAGGCCTGCGTCTAGCAGTGGACCAATACAGGCTGTTTAGGTTGAGGTTGAGGATTGAAAATGAGCCACTGAATAAATTCTACCTCCTACTAGCCCTAGAAAACAGTCGTTTCAAAAGAATAATTGGATACCTGTTCCTATAACTCCTGAAGATTACTCGCGGCGTCACTCAACTTAGTCTAGACCTGTCAAATAAATAAGTCTGAGTGTATTCGTTTTCTCAAAGTTATTTAATGTAGATATTATATTATGTACCTAGGTATGCAAAGGTTTCGAAATTTTTGGAATATGTAACACCTACCTAAACAGATGGGGTTCATAAAGTTCCTCTAAAATAAATTAAAACACTGCCTTTAGTGCCTGAAACTAATCAAACTAATAATTAATGCAAAAGTTTGCATGGACAGATAGAGTGTAGGATGTTTGTAATCTCTTTACGCCAAAACAAGCGCCTTAACCGGTTCGGGTTTAGGTAAATTTTGTACATGTAGGTGTAAACCTGGAATAACATCTCAAAACTCATTAATCAACAGATTTAAATAACGCCAACGGGCATTTCCGATCCAATTTAGTTAAAATCTATTCGAGAGTGATGCTAGCAGCAGACACAAATATAAATGTTCCAGATTGTTCAGATATGCGCAGACGAAGATCAATGATGGACTGTGAAACGTTTAATGGCCTAACTAATAAGAATCAATAACGCTTATTTCCATGATACTAAACGCGACATTTAGAAAAGTCCTAGCTAGCTCTAGCTAGGGCTTAGAAATGAGCAAGCATATTATTTTATTTACATAATATAAAGCAGGAATTTGGGGTAGATTTCTATTTGATTATCTTAACTGTAATTCAAAATTCATAAATTATAACGACAAAACGAAACATTGTTTGTTAATGATTCAACAGAGAAATTACTTGGACACCTATTACTGTCCAGGCGTTGGAGCATGGCCGAACATCACCATATGCGTCATAGGGTCGTAGAAGATTTAGAAGTAGAAGTTTTATGTCGTCTGTATTTCATTGTTAGACCTTGCTCCTTCGATGGCGGTAAGTAGTAGATGGTAGTATTTTTAGGTATCTGTTAAAAGCCGCGCTCTGTCAGTACCTTTATCCTACTAATCCTATCCTACTATCGTACTACTTCTACTAATATCCTACCAATCCTACTAATATTATAAATGCGGATGTATGTGAAATGTGAAATTTTGTTACCTTCCTAGGATTCTCCAAAACTACTGAACGGATCAAGATTAAATTTTGTATACACCTAAAACGTAGCCTAGCTTAAACAATAGGCTACTTAGTATACCCAAAATAAGCGTGCGAAGCCGCGGGCAGACGATAATGTTTATATAAAATGTTAGTATGAAATCTGAACATACTAACCTCTGCCTCATTATACATCTATGACATTTTAACCTTTTCCTGATCTCTACATGCCTAACTCAAACTCAAATTAATTTATGTAACTTAATCCGCACTTAATTTTACTTGACGAGAAACTGATAACAGCTTAACATTGAGTTAACCATTGTTATTGTGTATTTCTTTTTCAATAATTTTTTTAATTTCTCTTCATATATGCTAATTAAAATATTCACAAGGCACAGAAACATCCCTTAGGTTATTGTGTAACATCCTAATACATATCTACATATTGTACCAATAGTATCGCGACACTTTCCTGCCAAAAACGGCACTCTTGCCATTCCCAATCGTGCCAGTCTCTGGTGAAATATACACCCCAATAAAGGAAAAGATTTTCTTTCACATTTCGATTTTCATGATCGTGCCACCATTACTACTGATTGTTCAAGTACAGGCACAATCACGACGCAGACAGACGTAATGAGATATCTAAATGGAATCGAACAAGCCTCTCGGCCATTTTTATAAGTGGGTAGGTTTGGAAACGAAGGTATACAATTATTAAAACTATTGTTTATAAGTTCTCTATTAACAAAGAAAATCAAATAATAGAAATAAATTAGAACTAGTGTTTACAGTTGAAATAATTGAGCTAGCTGCAGACTGAAGCAAACAATCTACAGGTAGCTCAACTGATCCATATAAATACCAGTCGAAAGCGTCCCCAAGACGTTATTTGTTTAAAATCAAACACTACCCTTGGAATAGCTAATGAGTGACACAAACATTATTAAAAGTTCTCATTATTTATCTAAATTAAGAGCTACAATATCAAACTTGCTGAATAATTTTTTTTAGATACTTGGTAATGTATTTATTATTGTTTCAGTGGTTTCAATTGTAAATACGTAGTGTAATTTTCTTTATGAATAAAGGCTTCTGCCATGTTATTTATTATATAAAGCCAACAAAATTTGACTAACATGATGTCCCCTAGCCGAAACTTAATTCGGCCACCACGGTGGCCAGTCTCAACGGAGACTAGCCAGTGTGCAGGACATATTATTGTGCTCGAGTGAGTGCGCAAACATAATTTGTAATATTATATATCAGTTAGTTATTCTATAATAGTTATTCTAAATATCAGTTAGTTTTGAGATTGACGACGCGATGGAGGCAATCGCAACATGAGCTCGTTTACTATTTTCGTCCTCAATGCTACAAAAGATTGGCTGACATTGATGGCATCAAGCTGTCTAGATGCCCCTTGGATGAACCTTTAAGCATTTTCCTCGTCATAAAAGTGCCATGTTACAAAAAAAGAAAATGTTTATTGTTTCGTGCCGGAGACGTTTTCTCATAAAGATTTTATTTACGTTATATCGTTAACCTGAAATGTCTTGGTTTTAACTTATTTCGCTTTACATACGAGTACATGTGTGGTGAGGTTGAATAAATTGCGTAATAAATTCAAGATGTGTGAAATTTTAGGTTCGTAAGTATGTATAAAAAAATAAAATAACCGAACTGTTACAAACGTATTTTTCTATAAACTAATACTTATACTGCCCATGAGGCATTGACCTGTTCACGCTGCTTTACTGCACTGCGAGACAGGGCAGTGAATGAGGTAAATTACTCTATTACTGCCTGCCTTGCCCTATCATCAGTATGATGAACTGTATGAGAAGGTAAGGGCCGTTGTTTTACCTAAACAATGGCCAACAAAAGCGCTAATTGCCCTGATCGAGGCTTAATAGTTAATACATAGAGCTTTCATCTAAAATTAATGAATGTTTAGGGCTCTACCAGGAGCTTATAAACCTCGGTCTACGTAAATTTCATTTAGGATTAATTTGTTGTAAAATGATAGACTTATAAACAGCTGGAGCTGACAGAATGACCTGTTTTAACTGTGATGAAAGCAATGAAAAAATAATTAGGAACATTATTTATAAAGAGGCGTATTCTACAGTTTTTATTTTATATAAATCGCATGAAGGTTGTCCTCTCGCAAAATGGATTGACAAAATCAACAGAGTGGCAGGGCATACGTGGATGCGGGAAGCACTGGACAGAAATGGATGGCTAAAGCGAAAGAAGGCCTATACCCAGCAATGGGTGATACCAGGCTAGAATGATGACGATTACATGAACTGAAGTGTTCAAGGTTTTTCCAGTGAGTCATCTAGTATCCCTAGATGACTCACTGGAAAAACCTGACAAAAGCCTAATTTCTATTTAAAATATCCTGAAATTATTGCCACGACCAAACCACAGTGTTATTTTAGTACAATTATGTTGCTGGTGAGCGGAGTGAGCTATGATTTTTTTTAGTTATTTGAAAGTATGTTAGTAAGCTTGTTATAGAAATAACAAATGTTATTTCTTAGCGATTATGCGCAAAGTGACCTTAGACGGGATTGAACCCTGGATCGCTACAAATTTCAATGAATATTATCTGTGAGCGCAGCGAGTGGCATTTTTTTATGAAAGTATTTTTTGTACATTGACCTTATACTTAAGAAGGTAACCTATCAAGCAAAAATCTAACAGGGGATTGAACCCGCTCTAACTTTCCGGCGCGGCGGCAGTTAAAAACATTTTTACAAGTTCTCCTGACGTCTGGTAACCCTATATTCAAGCCTATCAATACATTAATACATCAGTACATATTAACAAAACGTCTTTATAGTCCTGACTATTAGACTTATTCAACTGAAAGAACATTGATTAGGTATGCCGAGATGCCAATCAAGTGTAGCTCGCACTATTGTGGCGTAACAAAGGCATAACGTGATAGTGTTACCAATTGTTTGCCAATCAAATATGAGTTCTGTGTGCGTGTTCGAAGGCTAATTTTACTGTTTAGCGTACATTTCCAATGCTGGGATGAAAGAAAAACGAATATTGATTACCCATACCTAGAGTTTGTTTTGTCATCTCTAGGTTAAATAGCACATATGTATACCTGTTACCATTGTTTCGTTTAACTCTTGGTTATCAACCTCAGCCTCAACCTCAACAGCCTGTATTGATCTACTTATGGACGCAGGCCTCCCCCTGATAAGCGCCTTATAGGCTTTTATGACATGAGGGGGAAATGCCATTATTCCCCTGAGCCCGCGGGCATGCGGTTTGGGGATCGCAGTTCGGTGGTAGAATTGTTCTGCAGGGGGCGCTGCTGTCCGCCCCGTGGATATCCACGGGAAGAGTTGGGGTGGTGCTAATTCTAAGCCGGCACCACACAGCTATCACATCACATTGAATATCAACTTCGTATCAAATTGGTTATCAACATTGAATATAATTTATTTATGGTTTTTTTACAAGAATGACATTACTTTTTTCAACTTATAATATTTATTATTTGTGTACTCATGTGTCATCTGACGACTCCATTGTGTTGTGCCGCGCACTAGGTTTTATGAGGACAATTTTGCTGTAGTTCTTTACTTTGGATAATAAATGATATTCTATTCTACCCATACGTCCAAATCTGACAGGCCTGCCCCAAACAAGGGGATTTACCATAATCACCACGTTTGGCAGGTAGATTGGTGATTGCAGTGGAGTTATAAAGCCTCCACCACACAGCCGCGATTTTGAAGCGCGTCTTGTCCCCTCCGCCGTTATACACTGTCTCCAGCTACCGCCCGCCTCCCGCAAAATCGCAAGAGAAGACAAAAGACAAAATCAAGACGCAGTTTCAAAATCGCGGCGGTCTGGTGGAGGCTTTCAAAATACGCTGCTCCCCTGCCCGTCTTCTGGTAACTAAGGGGACCTCCCTTAGTCGGCTAGTCGGCTTTTATGACATCCATGAGCTGAGACCCGCAGAGGCTACACGGGGCTAGTCCGAGATCATCTGCGTCTTGGCCCATGAAGGTGTTAAGAATGAATTGTATCCCATGGGAACTGATTTATGGGATAAAATGTAGCCTATGTTTTGTTCGAGGACTAAAACAACTTGTATGCAATACTTTTGATTTCAGCCCGATCTGTTCAGTAGTTTTAGCGTGAAGAGGTAACAAATATACAAACATCTAATCTTTCAGTGTAGGCGATGCTCGTGACAAAAGCCACAGAATTGCACGGTACCGATTCTTTATAATTTATTGTTAAAAAAAGCCGACTGCAAATCCCTTCATTTTACACTTTTTAAGTTTTGGGGGACAAAAACTAATACCTCGGAATAAAAATTTTTATGGGACGACCACAGGATCGCTTTTTAAACAATCGCAAATGAATTCTTTATTATAAAATCACTTCATAATTGACAGTGAAATCGACGAACACTCATAAAAAAAAAACATTACAGCCGAACATAGAACTTCCTCTTTTCGGAGTCTGTTAGAAATATCACCTCGCAGGGCACGTATTTTAGGAATGTGCTCTCCGCGTCTATGTAGAGAAGATTCAAGTTATTATCGACATCACGGATCAATCTTGTATCAATACCACCCGCGACTAAGGCCAAGAAAGTTCGAGACTCACGAAATAGCCCGAATGATTTATCACACGTTTGGCATTGTTCGGTGTTTGCAGATGAAGAATCATCTTGGGTTTCAATAAACATTATATCGATGTTGAGGAGTAATTAGAGATATTGGGTAGGTACGAAATTGTAGATTTTTACATGTTGTGTACATGTAAAAATCTACAATTTCGTAACCAATTTCGTTACTTAAATCAGCGTAAGAACTAAGTAACCCCCTAAAGCAGGTTAGAATACGATTTTTCGTAATCTATTCGCTCTGTTTTTAAAGTACTTCAAAAAGAAGGAGGTCGTCAATTCGTCTGTATATTTTTTTCTAAATGTAATTAGGTATGTCACTTGATATCTCCGCCTGTGGTTAACCAATTTTACTGATCCTTTCTCTATTGTATAGAGAATTTTTCCCATTAAAATGTTATTCCCAAGATTTAGCCCGTAAAGCTTAAAAAACAACATAATACCTTTGAAAAATCACGACTAGCTACAACAATTTTGGTGATATCTTCGCCAATTCATACTAGATTTTGATGATTTTTTCGTTGTTGCCTAAAGGTTGATTTTTAAATGGTCTCATAAAAGTTTGTTTCTCGAGGAATTGATGATGTGTGCCGTAAAAACATCATCACATGATAATTTACACAATCACTGGAAACTAATGGTTTGTATGGCAACGGGCGTAGACAAGAGGTCTACCTACAGAAATAAATTCCAAAGTTGACGGATGGCGGATCGCATAAAACGAAGGATGACCGATCCGTTCGTTTTTGATTTTTGGTTTCATATAGTGTGGTATCATTTAGTGTCATGTGACATTCAGCAGTAAGGTTTGTCGTTTCGTTCAATCTGTCTACCGAAACTTCGTATTTCGTGTTTCAAAGTAGGCCTTCTTTCATTCGCCGTTTCATCCATGTGTTATCAAACTAAATTAGACTCGAATTTTAACTCGATCTCGCCACTAGAAGAGTTTGAAGTCGTTTTATAGTTGTTTTAAAACACGCCATATTATGTTACTTAAACCAAAAATATACTTTTTTCTATTTTAAAAACTCCTACAATTAACAGGTTTGGATTGAAACCTGCTTGTGTTATGCAGGGGAGTTACTTAATTTGACGTTGTCTGTACATTTCTTGGGTTGAAATATTATCCCTCTTACTTATAAACGTCTCTAAGCTCTAAGCAATAGCTAAAAATCATCTATTTTCTTCTTTTGACATCCATACTAATATTTAAAATTCGAAAGCAACTCTGTCTATCTGTCCGTCTGTAATCTTTTCACGTCAAACGGCTGAACGGATCCTTGTCAAATTTGGCAGGGAAGTAGACGGTGCCCGAGGACGGACGTGGAAAGCCACACGCAGCAGCTAGTAAGTCATAATGAGAACCGTTTAGAGTTGACAGAGGTTTAGAGTTATATTATTATATATATATATCGGGGTTTCTATACAACAAGTGTGTATCTATAAAAGTTCCTACAATTCAGGAATTGTAGGAACTTTTATAGATCTTCACGGTATCCTGTGAAACAAAAAACTCTCAGGCTTAGAAAAAGAGCTCGTTGCTCTCTCAGTTCTTTTCTGTACCCAGCTCTCACTCCAAAAAGTTCTGACTTTTTGGAGTGGGAGCTGGGTAGCTTATTTTCTAAGCCTGAGAGTTTTTTGTTTCACTGGATACCGTGGCTACAAATAACTACAAATAAGGACCAAAACCTAATGATATTAAACCACAAAGAAACATTGTTAAGATATTTCTTACGGTTCACCGATATTATTGCTGAGATTGCAGTAAATAAATACCGCAAGATATTCTTATACACAAACTGAACGGACCAAGCATTCCGAACTTTACTTTAAAATATAAATTTTATGCATGAACATGCAAAAATAAGGACTATGGTATGGTAACCAGGCTGTGATACGATCGTATGAAAATCAGGCCTGTTATAGGCCGCGGGAGATTTGTCCGGGAAAAACAAAATACAGAGCTTATTGGGCATATCTTTGTGCTATTATGTGGGTGTTACATAAATAAAATTTAAAAGAAGGCATTTTCATTACCACTTTGAGAGATAAATGAGGTCAGATGTCAAGAGGTTCTCTTGATTTATTTTTGGAACGTTTAAGATTCTCATTGAATATTTTAATTATTCAAGGTTTTTAATTATTTTAGGAATATTGGTAAGATCGCTTGCAAATATGTGTAACCGCCGTGAAATTAAAGGTATTGCTACTTCCTGTACTTACTCGTTTAACTGGCATTCTTCTAACTGATAAAATACAAAGGGTTAGGGTAAAAATGCCACCGAGAGGGCCTGGGAAGCCGTGGTTTCCTTCTGCGAAGATGTCGTCTCTCAGAAGGAAGCAGCGGAGCGAATCAGGGAGGAAAACCTTCAAGCTGAGCCGCTCCGCCGGCGGAGGACCGGAAGAAGGCGACGGCAATTTCATCGCCTTCTTCCGCTCGATGGAGACCAGCTGGGTGATGGTACGAGGAGAACCACCCCAGCATTGCACAGGTCTCCAACGGAGGGGGACGTCCGAAATGCTCCAGGACATGCCTCGCCCTTTCAAGGGACTATCAGAAGGATCCGTCCAAGACGGATGATCACCGACAGGGAAGCGGTCGAATCCGACCGGGAACCCGCAACCCTGTCAAGTGCCAGTGCGCCGTCGAACGAATCGTCCGGTGACGAGTGGTTTGACGACGCCCTGGCACTAAGGTGAGAGAGGGAGTATCGATGGGTTTTTAGTTGGTATGTCACTAACTACTAACACTCTTGTTAGTAGCTTAGTGGAGAGCCCAACATACCCTCTAGCCCTCCTCAGGCTAGAGGCAATGCGCAAACAGCATTTTCCCATCGAAAAAAAAAAAAGGGTAAAAATGCCACCAGGTAAAATTGTCATCGTAAAAATTTAGAATAACACAACTAATGTCAACTATCTTAATTCACAAAGAAAATTAAATAAATAAATAATAAATAAATAAATAATGCTGGACAAGTCACACAGCATTATCTAGCCCCAAGCTAAGCAGAGCTTGTGTTATGGGTACTAGATAACTGATACTTAATACAATACACTACATAGATAGATATTTTTTATTATACATAGAAAACATCCAGAACGCCCTGGACAAATGTCTGCAGATCGTACAAACATTTGTCCCGAGGCGGGAATCGAACCCGCAACCTCCTGCGTCGCAGGCAGACCTTCGCCCGCTGCGCCACAGAGGTCGTCAAAACAATCAAATAATGGAAATAAGTTATAACTTGTATTTACAATTGAAATTATTGAGCTAACTAATATATCAATTCCATTGCTGATGCGCTGCCCCAGATACTCACCAGCTCTCGGGTCACGAGTCGCTTCGACCAGACGCTCAGATAATTATCTAAAAACCTTAAGAGCCTCGGTACCCCACGGACTCGACTCCAAGGGGAGCAAAAGTGTAGGCTCTGTCGAGACCTGCATATTTGCGCCTCTTGAGATCCTCGGTTGTGTGTTGACGCATGAAGAGTCCTACACAATGGGCCTCCCAACTCCTATGGGATTAGTATCATACCGTCGGGCCTCTCACCATCGTCACGCAACAGACTATTCGGTTCGAGGATAGCTGGTACGTTAGCGGTGGCAAAGGCCCACCGGATGATGTCGTGCGTAGGCTGGCGTGGCAAGATATCAGACCGGCGGCGGCCCTAGTACCTACACGATAATCCGTGAAGACCACGTTGTTCGACAGCAGTACCACTACCATTGGTAAGACGTGTAACACCTTGCACCCAACCCATGACTTGTTGCGATACGGAAAGTTACGGAATCCAATAAAGTACCAGTGTTTTGTTAAGGAAATGCTAATATTTACTACTTAGGTATCGAAGAGTTAAAAACCAAACCACAACGATAAATAGAGTTAGTGTTCAGCAAAACACTTATCCCATTTCAATAAAGTTGTTCGGGATGTAAAAAAATAAAAGGATCTCGCCTGGGACTCATTCCTATTCAAACCTATTCACACGCTGCGTTTATGGAGTAAACTTTGTCGGGACTGAGAAGGCGGTTTACATTAGCCTATTTACTGAGACTCCGTAAAAGGAAATGTAAACAAATATAAATTGCTGAACATTCTAAAACAGAACCAAGAATTATGGGACTTGGAAGAGATATACGCAGTGACAGAGAAATGTGGCTTTAAGTGAGATATTCCAACGTCTCACGCGTGACAATTTCCAGCGTCTTTTGTGAGAACTAGCCTATTCCTCAAGCTTCACATAAATGGTTTCTTAGTCACGTGAGTCAGTGCATCGTCATTTATAATCTAAGTCATCTATTCGTTTTTAAAAGTGTAAAAATTAGTAAGTAATAAAAATAATGAAAGCTTAAATTCGCTTTCAGTTGCTCCAAAATGCAACTACACCTATTGCAATAATTTCCAAAATTTAGGTAGCCAATTTAATTAATTTTAAATTTTCTTGATATAACTTGAAAGGTAACAAGATTACCTTTCAAATGATATACCACAATCTATAGTTCATTGTACATAAATTGTGAAAAAATTGTTTTGATCAACTCGCGATGAAAGCGATTCCATTTTAAAGCTCGCAAGTGTAGACGCTACGTCTTGCGACGGATTGATAAGAGATGCCAAATTTTGCTACAGGTTGCTACGACGCTTTGCTACGGATTGCTGTCTTTATTTTGGGCTGGCTTATTGGTCTACATGTATTGTGTAACTTTGTTGCAAACAATCTAAAAGATACAAGATATAAGATTTTATTGATAAATATAAATTTACACGTCAAATTAAATTATATCACATAGTCTTTGTTACATTTACATTAAAATTCACTTATTTTCGAATTATATTATTTCACTAAATAATCTTATACACTATTTGTGTGTTGTTTACAACAGTCTGCAGGATATCTCAACGGCTTAAATTGTAAATACTCATATGTATTTACTAGCTGTAGTTTCCTTTGATAATAAAGATTCTATGCCTAGATTATATGCACAGCAGTAGGACAAATTAGAAATCTCTAACAATAATCTCAATTGTCTGAGAAAGAAATCTTAAACGTTTCGTTCAAATGTCATATCAAAAATCTACACACATCTACCGCACGGCAGTTGCTAATAATTACTAAGTTACAATTTATAATACCGACGTACGCAAAGTTTTATATTAAAACCGTAATACTTCTTTTAAGAGCTCATTATGTGAAGTTATACCTTTGATAGAAACTTTTTTATTGTTTTACGGGACGTATTTTTCTGATATAAAGTTTTGTGGGTCCCCCTAACATAACTTGGTGAAATAACTGTAGAATAAATGCTATGCGAGAGGAATTAAGCAGCTTTGAGCATCGATCTAAGTAAAGTTGGGGAGATTAGGTACCTACTAGCTTCTTGAAAGTGAAATGCTTAAGTTAGGTCCAACCACCTCAGTCATAGTCGGACCGGCACCGCCGTCGGCGTTCGTGTTTCCCGTGCGCATTGTTGTCTCGGTCACACTTCGGTCTAGGTACGTCTTTCCATATTTGTTGTTCATCTTTGTTGTTCAAAAGATTACTTGAGACTAAGAGACTGAGCAAAGTCCCGTGAAACAGTTCGGTCGACAATGCAAAATCGTGCAAGGTACTTAAGTGAAGAGCAACCTAATGTACTAAAATGCAGAAACAATAATAAATGATTAATGTACTACATTTTTTTTTCTAATAAAAAAATTAATTTAATAAATTCGAAAATCTGCTTATTTATTGCCTTTAAGGTGGAACAGAGTTCGCCGGGTCTTATAAAGAGGGCGTAAAAAAACACCTACCTTCCCTTTTAGCTGTACCTACGCAGGTAATTGCCAAATTTAATTTCGAGTCCGATAAAATTAGATTGTATTACATGGCGTAGATAACCGACATAATTAAATTCGTTAATTTACCCTGAAAATGAATTAGATAACTTAGTTAAATTATCGTGGGGGATAATACAGTTATCCAACTTGACTAATTTTCGCTTTATTTTATGCATTTAAGCGAAAAACATAGGTATTCGTATATTGTTTTCTATTCGCATATTATTTCCTAAAAAAGTAAATGTTTTTCGAAATATTTTGTGTCACAGAGTAGGTAAGTGTACAAGTAGTCAGTCACATAATAACCCTCCTCCGTTGATAGTCGGGTAGAAAATAGAAATGAAATGAAATGAAAAAATGTATAGTTCAACATGAAGAGTGCGCATTATGCGCGTGTGATGTCGCTATTGCGCGCTGGTATTAATATGATAAGTTTTTTTTCATAATATTGTGAAGAAGGTTTTACTCAATGGTATAAAAAAGGTAAGACAAAAGGAAAGACTGCAGGCAGATGCTGGATGCGGCAAGCTGAAGACAGGGCGCTATGGCGCTCATTAAGAGAGGCCTATGTCCAGCAGTGTACTAATATAGGCTGATGATGATGATGATACAAAAGGTGGGCATAATGCCGATGTATACTATAGTGCGAAGGTTTGTTTATAAATGACTAGCTTCTGTCCGTGGCTTTACACGCGTATTTTCGGTATAATAAGTAACTTATTATCTAAGTTAAGCTTTGTTCTAAATGTACGATCATTATGATCTATTCAGTACTTTTGGAGATTCAAGGTAACAAAAATTCGTATTTCACAAACTTTCGGGTTTATAATATTAGTAGGATAAGATGTTATGTCTGTGAGCCAATTTAAAGGCAAATATAAAAGCCCGAAATAAGATGAAACTCCGTCAATCTCCACTCAATTGAATAAAAGGTAGGTAACCGACGGAAATCCGTTGTTAACCCTCAATCTGGCCGCAAATGAATGACAATCTACTCGTTTGAGGGAACAATGTCACTTGGCCGCGGTAGGCAGCCAGAGGTTAGAGAGGTTAGGTGGACAGTATTAAAACCACAATCGCAAACTAATGAGGTACAACCGTAATTTTAAGCCTGGGGTCAGGTGGACAGGGTGTATCAAACCACACGTAAAAATTAATAAGGAATCATGATTACAAGGGAGGAACAAACCACTTCGAAATGTAGGGTGTAATAAGACAAGAACAGACTGATTTAATTAAACATTATAGTGTTCAGGGTTATTTATTTATCACATCATCACACTAACTTCATAAATGCGAAAGTTTGGATGGCTGTATAGATGGATGGATGTTTGTTACTTTTTCACGCCAAAACTACTGAATGGATTAGGCTGAAATTTTGCATGCAGATAATTCTAGGCCTGGAATAAAACAAAGGCTACTTTTTATCCCATAAATCAGTTCCCATGGGATCGAAATCACCTTTGAACGTTTCCATAGAAACAACGCGTTCGAAGCCGCGGGCATAAACTAGTATCATAATAATCCTGGTTTTAATCGTAAGTTTAATTAAGTACAGACCTATTATTAGATATCTCCTGTTATTATACTAAGGCATAAAATATTTATCCTAAATAAGTTACTCAATAACAAAGAATGTACCTATGCCGAACTGAGTTCTTGGAATAATAATCTCATAATTTAAACAGCATGGACTTACTAACTGACAAATTCATTGGAGATATGTTTCCTTACATCCGTGACACGGTCGTAACTCCGAGGTCAAACGTAACAAATAACATCGCTCAATGCAACCAATTACTGTCAGACGATTGCTACCATTCCACCGAAATGGGTTAAGTGAGAGCCAATGAGCTGGAACGAGTTTCCTGAACATTTAGATAGAAAGTTGAGCTGTCTTCTGATCTCTTTCGTGTGTAATGGATTGGCCGATTGCGTATCTCAAAAAATGAGTGGTAAATATGTGTGCTTATGCTGGCTGATTTAATGTTAAGTCTGATCAGAGAAAGGCCATTTGCATTTCAGGATATTTCAGTTTTCGGAAGAATTGCACCGAGGCGGACAAAAGTGTGTTTCCTTTCCACATAGGTATGAATCTCAGAAGGCAGTGAGAGCCGTTCGTTTGCCCTCCGAAAGATACCTTTAGGTAGAGGATCCACATTTTGAAATTGAACCCTCAACTTTCTGTGACTCAGGTGGATTATAGCCTACATTGCCCAAAGATGTGTTAAAAATATAGAATCACACTAATATTATAAATGCGAAAGTTTGGATGGATAGATGTATAGATGGATGGTTGTTTGTTACCTCTTCACTCCAAAACTACTGAACGGATCGGGCTGAAATTTTGTATACAGATAATTATAATCCTGGAATAAAACATAGGCTATACTTAGGCATACTTTTTATTCCATAAATCAGTTCCCATGTGATATAAATCACCTTTTAACGTTTCCATAGAAACACAACAAATAATAAAACTTATAAATTCATGTTATTTCGAGCTCCTTTAATACCGAATCTCAATCGAAGCTTATCTGTTTAGTTTTGAATAGAAAGTAGCTTAGCAAACATCGTCTCGCTTAAGGTTGAATCGCCTCAATGTTATTTGAATAAACGCTGGGCAATGATTTTTACGACCTCTGTAGCATAAGGGGAAAATTCCCGGCTAGGACGCAAGAGGTCCTGAAGTTCATTTCTACTGTAGGTATTGTCGATTCGCCGTGTTTACTTTATATGTCAATAATAAAACAATACTGGCTAAAAAAACATCATAAGTATTCATCTTATTTGTCCTTAGACAAGTATCAGTTACCATAAGGTTCTATATACGTATTTTAGGACCGTCGAGCATTCGTAATACGAGCACACACTTCGTGTAGTTTTACCACCACCCAATTCTATAAATGTTGACTCTGACTCGGTGTGTGTTCCGAATTACAATTTCTCTAGAGACTCGTTGGCCTACAATATTAGGGTACGCATACACCGGAGTGCTTACTTGTATGCATCAGCACGTTTCTGAAATACTTACTAGTAATATTATACGAGGAGACTTTGTTAGGCCTTCGCGAAAAAACTATGTCTTCGGTTTTTATGACAACTCGAACTATTATAGTAAGCTACTTATTTCCAACTCCCTCTATTCAGAGAGGCTTGGTTTTCATGATTGTTATTGCTATTGCTTTCTCACACGTCTACAACAATATCAAACAATTACGAATTGACTGCAATCGTGACGGCAATCATTCCTAAAGGCAAGGTTCCCTAAATTTTACCGATTAGGATATTTTTAAGGTGCAAAAGAGATCTGCTACGGTGGAAATTTACACAGTATCGTTTCTGGAGTCATAAACTGGAACTAATTGGTTATTAAGTATCTGTCACCAAACTTACTTTATTTAAGAACCTATTATTGCTCTGAGGTTGGTTCTGTCTAGACTCAAAGATAAAGTTTGGTATTTATTGAAAGTGCTGACTGGAATAGCTGGTAAACACTATTACTATTTTTTACGCGCTTGTAAGATATTGTAATTTATTTAATAATTAATATATAATATAACAAGTATATATAGTGGTAAACAATAAGATTTCAAAAGATATTCAAACTAAAATGTAACAGGCCTGATTTCCTACTTGTTTTCCCCGCTCAAATTCAAATTCTAGGACAAATCAGTTTCATTTAATAATTAAACTATTTCATATTGCATTATATTGAATATACTAGGTATCTTAAATGTTAATTTATATTTAAGAACATTTGTCATGGATATTATAGCATATTAGAAGATATTTCAATGTATTTAGTTGTGAAATGTTATAACAAACCATTTTTGCCGATGTTTGACGGAATGGCTCAAGGTATAACGACAGCCAACGGTTCGTTGAACTAAAGATATTTAAAAACGATGGTGGGCTGGCTCTGACACTCTTTGATGGCCCTGTAAGCTGAAAGCATCTCTCATTATGGTAAGATATTTTACATTGTAGAACCTTTTTCTAGATATTGTGCCCTAGTTTGTTTTAGCATTGAAATTATTGAAGGTCAAGATTAAATTATAAGGTTATCTATTCTTTTATAATGTTTCTATTCATATGATCTAATGCTTTTGTTTTAATAACGAACATTGTAAGTATAATACACTTAATATGTGATTGTTATAAATGTGCTGGTGGTTTCTTTTTCACTTCTTCCACTAGTGGACAAAAGATTGAAGTGAAGAGAATTTCAATAACACTTTATTTCTTATTTGATAGTAATTGATAAGTAGACTTGTCTATGTGTTTATCTTGTGAGCCTAAAGGAATAAAGTTATTGACTTCTGACTTCTGATTTCATTATTTCCAATTCCTAAATTGTGAGGTTGCATTGTAAGGTAGGTATTCCATGATTCTATCGAAATAAGATAATTTTATAGGTAGGTAAAGGCCATGAATCTATCATCAGAAGTGGGATAGCCTGGAACTGTTTCAAAATTCTAATACATTCTTGTACAAGTTCCAGACTGGATCCCGCAGCAGACCTTCGAGTACGAAGGTCTGCTCAAGGCGATTTCTGACTGACGCTGTGTCTTCCAATCTGCGACAAGATGGTGACGTGATGCTACCAATGTCCGATCCCACGACGACGTCGCTGCTATTTGGTGCGACCACATTGAGATGATCATCAACGAAATTTGGACAAAGGAGCAGCGTGGCAGTAACAAAGTTTCCTAAGGGTTCGTAAACTTGGTACGACCACGTGGAATCCTAACGTTGGACGATACTAAGGAAATTTCTTTATAGCAAAAAACTTTTATTGTATCCTTAAAAGAAACCTGTTCAATAAGTTGGTTTCATGTTCTATTTTCAAATTAGTAAAAACCTACACAACACTAAAGAAACATGAAACAAAATTTGCCACTTCTAGTAACGTTTGATCCATGTTTCTTGCTAACCAGCCTATTGTTCGGGAATTCGAGTTGTTGACTTTATTTCTAACTACCGGCAGTTAATAATTTTTGAAGCTTTTTTTACTTCTGTACGATTTGCCCAACTAAAATGTTAAATACTTATTGTTATAAGTGTCTCTGTAAGTGAATTCACCTAATTCTTAAGAGAAATCTGCAGAAAACAGCTGCGAGTAAGCGAAAAAAGAAACGCAGATTATTCCGTTATAATATAAAGTACCTACCTAACTTTTTGCTAAAATTCAGTTTGTAGAAATACTATGAACCTGATTCATTTTTAAGTAGTTAGTGAACGTCACACGAACACACAATTGATTTGACCTCGCCTCGTAAATTTTTGTATGGGCTTATGTGAGCCAACATGTGCGTACCTATACACAAAATGGTTATTCAATGTGTTTACAAGGTAAGATAAAGAAATAAATTGGAACTTGTATCTATTTACAATTAAAACAATTGAGCTAAGTGCTGACTGTTGCAAACAATCTACAGGAATCTAAAGTAAAAGGCTTTTCACATGGTCACTAATATTACTATTGATGATTGGACGGTAATTAAAAGAACAAAAGAAGAAAAAAAAATTGTGCAAAGGAATTTCAGTGGGTCTGAAACAAAATATATTTAATGTTATACCTATTTAAAATTAAACTAAAATAAAATTAAATAAAATTAAACTTAATGAAAGAAATTATACGTATTTAATTAGATTAAATGGAATTAAATTAAATAAAATAAAATGATATTAAATGAAATTAAATTAAATTAAATTAAATGAAATTAAATGAAATTAAATGAAACTAAATGAAACTAAATGAAATTAAATGAAATTAAATGAAATTAAATGAAATTAAATGAAATTAAATGAAATTAAATGAAATTAAATGAAATTAAATTAAATTAAATTAAATTCAATTAAATTCAATTAAAGGCAATTAAATGAAATTAAATGAAATGAAATTAAAGCCAATTAAATGAAATTAAATAACATGAAGTTAAATTAAATTAAAATAATGCACATACATTTCATTACACTGGCCAATTCACACATCATCTAGCAATATTTTGTTCTATGCTCAATTATGGGGACACTCAAAATAAACATATTTGCACAACATAAATATAATTTGAAGGCCAATGCAATAAATTAGTGAGCTATTTTAATTTGATCGAAACAGTTTTATTTTTGTGTAGTCAGCTTGGCCGAGCGATTTGTGTAAGGTTCAGTAACCAATAAATACAACCATACGAAATAATTATCCAGGATTTACCCCACTCTGATTACTTTTTATATGGAAGTTCAGGCTAATAAACATACCTACTGGGTACTACTAGAATAAATGACGTACTTGGTGATACTCGCCTAGATCCACAGATAGATGCTCGATCTGTTACGGATGATGTACTTATATAGGTACCATTATCTTAGACTAAGTTATTAGTTTTAGTTAGTCTTAATTATTAAACATTTATGTGTCCTTATGACAAAAAAGTTGGTTTTAAGTAGGTACCTATGTTGAAAGTGATAATAAGAATTGAGAATAAAAAGAAAATAAAACTCAGTAAATTTTAATAAAACGAAAACAAAAATACGAAATAAATTCCGCTGGCGATCGTTGACTTGGTCTATCGATCAGAGGAATACGAGGACAAAATTACTGGATTCGAAATAAAAATAGTTCCTCCCGCTAGTCGACCGTACACTTAGCGTATACTTTGGATATTTATAGCGGGTATAGCGAGTATATGGCCGAGGTATACGGTAAGAGGAAAACATAAAATGCTTAATGAATTAGGTCCTTCCGCTGGCGGCCCACGGACTTGATGTATACTTTGGATATTAGCAGCGGGTATAGCGAGTATACATGTCGAGGTCCCTCGGTCAGAGGAAAACAGACTTGTGACTTTACTTTCTACGACTAACTTTTAATATAACTATACAGATATAATGATGCGTGTCCAGATGTTGGACTATAAAATAAATGAAAAATACTAATAAATAACTTTGAAAAATAAAATCAATGAAGGTACCTACATAATAATGTGCTTGATGGTTCTGTTTCCTTTAGATATAAGTAGTTTAATAAGAATTTAAATAAGAAACATTTACAAAATGTGTAGGTACTAACATAGTTGGTCTTGTGAACTACTTGTAAATTGTTCAACAGGTTGTCTTCTCATAAAATAATAGCATTATTATTAACATTCATCAATAAACTTGAAATTAAAAATGAATGTGTAATAAAACGTAAAAATTACATGCTTCGAGAACGAAGCATTTGTCAGAATGGCAGTGTAAGATATTGTAATTTATTTAATAATTAATATATAATATAACAAGTATATATAGTGGTAAACAATAAGATTTCAAAAGATATTCAAACTAAAATGTAACAGGCCTGATTTCCTACTTGTTTTCCCCGCTCAAATTCAAATTCTAGGACAAATCAGTTTCATTTAATAATTAAACTATTTCATATTGCATTATATTGAATATACTAGGTATCTTAAATGTTAATTTATATTTAAGAACATTTGTCATGGATATTATAGCATATTAGAAGATATTTCAATGTATTTAGTTGTGAAATGTTATAACAAACCATTTTTGCCGATGTTTGACGGAATGGCTCAAGGTATAACGACAGCCAACGGTTCGTTGAACTAAAGATATTTAAAAACGATGGTGGGCTGGCTCTGACACTCTTTGATGGCCCTGTAAGCTGAAAGCATCTCTCATTATGGTAAGATATTTTACATTGTAGAACCTTTTTCTAGATATTGTGCCCTAGTTTGTTTTAGCATTGAAATTATTGAAGGTCAAGATTAAATTATAAGGTTATCTATTCTTTTATAATGTTTCTATTCATATGATCTAATGCTTTTGTTTTAATAACGAACATTGTAAGTATAATACACTTAATATGTGATTGTTATAAATGTGCTGGTGGTTTCTTTTTCACTTCTTCCACTAGTGGACAAAAGATTGAAGTGAAGAGAATTTCAATAACACTTTATTTCTTATTTGATAGTAATTGATAAGTAGACTTGTCTATGTGTTTATCTTGTGAGCCTAAAGGAATAAAGTTATTGACTTCTGACTTCTGATTTCATTATTTCCAATTCCTAAATTGTGAGGTTGCATTGTAAGGTAGGTATTCCATGATTCTATCGAAATAAGATAATTTTATAGGTAGGTAAAGGCCATGAATCTATCACGCTCATACTTTATTTTCACTTGGAGTAAAATGATTCTATTTAGAAGGTACTGGAAGGTCCGAGAAAAACACGGTTATCTTTTAACTTAGCTTTGGTAACATAAACTTCCTACCTTACTCTTGTTTTTTGAATTTGTCGAGGCGAGAAATCGTGGGTGCTGTAATTTTGATGCCATGTTTGCATATGTTTTTCCGTTCTCACTGTTTCTGACACACGAGTCAGTCAGGACGGGGTGGAAACCGGACACAGGGATATGACTCATGCAGAAGCTGAATAATTTTTAGTGTTCCATAACCAAAGTTTTCAAACCGGACTATGACCCGCCATCCGCCACCTGCCTCTATCTCATTTCATAATCATGCAGAGAATCCCATTTGTAATAGAATATGTGTTACTATGGCCTTTACAGCCATGGCCTTTGTAGCAGTGTGGTACCGGCTTAGAATTTGCACCACTCCAACTCTTCCCGCGGGTGTCGTAAGAGGTGACTAAGGGGGCTTGTCAGGGGGAGGCCTGCGTCCAGTAGTGGACCAATACAGGCTGTTGAGGTTGAGGTTGAAGTATGGCCTATACTATCTATGTACATCCTATTAATATTATAAATGCGAAAGTTTGTAAAATGTGTAATTTTTGTTACCTAGGATCTCCAAAACTACTGAATAGATCAAGATGAAATTTGGCATACCTACACTTAGAGCGTAAGCTAACTCAAACAATAATAATAATACTGGACAATTCACACGGCATTATCTAATAGAATATTAAAATAATAATAAAACAATAGGCTACTTATTATACCGAAAATACGCGTGCGCAGCCGCGGGCAGAAGCTAGTATGTTTTTAAGCATAACAGTTATCAAGTACCCTTATCACAAGCTCTGTTTGCTTTGTGGCTAATAGATCCCGTGTGAATTATTCCAGCATTACTACGATATTGAGGTCTGTGAATACGACAAATTATTTAAAACACAAAATAATATTAATGATATTCATGATGTTCACGGGTCCCTTCGTGTACGAGGCGGATTAGCACTTTGACGTTTTTTTTTTTAATATTCATAACTCGTTTCTGCCCGCGGCTTCGCACGCGTTGTTTCTGTGGAAACGATTTATATCTCATGGTAACTGATTTATGGGATAAAAGTAGCCTGTGTTTGATTCCAGGATAAGAATTACCTGTACGCAAAATTTTAACCCGATCTCTCAGTTTATTGTATAGGCGTGAAGAGGTAACAAACATCTATCAATCCATACATCTAAACATCCAAACTTTTATTTTATTATTGCATTTATAAATGAATAGTTTATGCCCGCAGTATCGCACGCGTTGTATCTATGAAAACGTTTAAAGGTGATTTCTATCCCATGGGAGCTGATTTATGGGATAAAAAGTAGTTTTGGCGTGAAGAGTCAACAAACATCCATCCATCCATACATCCATCCAAACATTCGCATTTATAATATTAGTGTGATTAGTGTGACTAGCTGTATTCTTACTACCCGTTGTTCTATTACCCGTTCTCCCGTAGGAATGAAGCATTTTCCTGAGGTAAAAAGTAGCCTATATTGAGCAGGAATAGTGTAAGCTTCTAATGGTAAAATAATTTTTCAAATCGGTCCAGTAATTTCGGAGCCTATTAATAAAAGCAACATCTGGCAGAATAACCACAATCAACTCCTCCCAAAAGACTTCCTCGTCAACTTAGACTAAACAACTCGTTGAATGCGGGTCTATTAATAGAGGTCCCGAGGGAGACTAAACGACTAAACTGACAGTAATTTATTCTAGCACGATTTAGTCGCAAAATGTCGTGCTAAGTCGCGCGCCTTGGGATGACGTAACGTACAGTCAGGGTACTATACAGTAGAGTCCAGTGATATAAAAGTTTATTTTTTCGCGTCGGACGCTTCCGACTGGTATTGATATGGATCAGTTGAGCTAGATGTAGATGGTTTGCAACAGTCTGCAGTTAGCTCAGTTGTTTCAATTGTAAGTACTAGTGTCATTTTCTTGTGAATAAAGGCTTCTGCCCTATTCGGACATAAACGGCTATAACTTTTGAGTACGTTGACTTGGAAGCTTTATTTGTATTTCGGCTTCAAGACGTTACGAACTTGAGTATTTGCCGTTAATTTCAACTCGATATGTAAACGCCATCCTGAGAAAAGACGGACGGAGACAGACGGACAGACAGACAGACAGACAGACGGACAACAAAGTGATCCTATAAGTTCGTTTCGATACTATCGTTAGTTATAGTTGGATATTTATTTAGGCATGGATTATAAATAATATTCGACCTTTACTTCCCGGACGAGGCCTTCCATAAGGACCAGTGAAATTTCCAGAAGCTTCTTTAATTCTTTAATTCTTTATTGTACACACAATTTATACAAACGATGAACTGAGCTTAACCCTGAAAAAGAGTTTTCTTCCAGCAAACCTTAGAGTTATAGGAGAGGCGATGGAATAGGTAGAGGAAGTGTACAAATAGTGTACAAAGCTTCCATTTATTTGCAAAATAACGTGCGAAGTGGCGCGCCTTGGGAGTGACGTAACGTGGGTACAGTCGGGTGCAGTGATAAATGTTCCAGTTTATTGCAATATTTCAGCCGCTTCAGAAACGTCGAGCTGTGGCCTTCGCGTCGTGATAGCAGCTGGGAAGTATTTATCCAGATATATTATTGAGAACTGTCGCCTTCCAGTGGCTTTGCTCTTGCTTTTTCTGGTTCAAAATAATAACCTAGCTTTCCCTGGTGTGCAATTTATCGCCTTGCCAGATTTCAGATCCGTTCAGATCCGCTTTTTAGCCCAAAAGTTATCAGACTAACTTTCGCGTCTTACTTCTTACTTACTTACTAATATTATATATGGAAAAGTTTGTGTGGATGTTTGCTACCACGTATCTCCGTAAATAATTAACCGATTTAAATGAAATTTGGTATTTTGATAGTTTAGGTTCTAGAATAATACAACAGTTTATTTAATTTATGTAAAGTTTCTAAGGAAAATTATTATTACTTGGATCGATTCACTCAAAACTCAGTCTAACTATAAAGTTAGTGATAAATTACGTATTTTTGATTTTTACAAAATTACCCACAGGGGTTGTGCAATAAATTTCTAAAATTTGTATGATTTCCACACGGGCGAAGCCGCAGGGCGCAGCTAGTTAATTATATAAGCGAATTTCCAATTGAGTTTCTTGTACACCGTCCTGTCAAACTGGCTATAAAATATTTCCCATCCGCGAACATTCAAAAAAGCTATAAAATAAAGAGCGATTCTCGCTATTGATAAACAAGCAAGCTTGATTGATTGCCGCTTTGAGCAGAATGAAATGTTTGATTGATGCGTCTTTCAGCCTCTGATGTTTAGCATTTGAGATATCGTCTTAGGATAGGAATATATTTAAACTAGCTTCTGTACGCGGCTTTTCACGATTTATCCGGGAAAAAACGTAGCCTATTAAAAGGTACCTACCAATCCCAGAACCCTAGCAAATATACTTATCTTAGCAAAATTTCATTAAAATCAATACAGTTGTGTGGTGCCGGCTTAGAATTTGCACCACCCGCGGGTGTCGTAAGAGGCGACTAAGGGATATCCACCGGGGGCGGGCAGCAGCGCCATCTGTAGAACAATTCTACCACCGAACTGTGATCCCCAAACCGCATGCCCAGCGTGGGGATTATGGGCATTACTGAGATAAAAGCCAACAAGGCGCTTATCAGGGGGAGGCCTGCGTCCAGCAGTGGACCAATACAGGCTGTTGAGGTTGAGGCAGTGCAGCTGTGTATGCCACTCATGCAAAGGCAAAAAGACAGACAGACTGTCTATAACATTAACTTTAGATTCCCGTCCTGGTTAAACATCACTAAAAATAGTAGCAACTGTTTTAAGGTTTCCGTACCTCAAAAGGAAAAAAGAACACTTGTAGGATCACTTTGATGTCTGTCAGTCTGTATGTCTGTCTGTCAATCTATTTTTATCAGGAACGCGTGGTATCGAGTTGAAATTAACATCAAGTCCACCTCTTGAAGGCTTAATATAAATAAAGCTTCTAAGTCAACGCAATCAAAAGTTACAGCTTATGTGTATCCAAGGGAATCACGTATACACAAAACGTATAGGGTACTGCCCGTTGACCTCGAATTATGAAATTTGGCAAGAAGCAAAGTCTTATATCATGGTAAAAAAATCCTAAAACCGTAAATTTGTAGTTTATTCACAAGAAAAAAAATACTTTTGGTTCTTGCTTTAAAGACCAAAAACTATACGTGCTTCCCATTGACATAGAATCATAAAATTTGCTAAGCAAAGTCTAATAGCACAAATGAAGGGAACATTCCGAAAATCGTAAATTTGTAGTTAATTCACAAAAAAAATAGTCTCGCCATGGACCAAAACCTACAGGGTAATATTACCGTTGACCTAAAATCATAATATTTGACAAAACTACTTAGTGCGCGAGTCTGACTCGCACTTGACGTTTTTTTATGACTTCCCTTCATCATCCATTTGGTGTTTTTTATGTACTTATAATAAAAATATTTATTTATGTAATGTATTGTAATAAGTATATCAGTCATCTAGTACAGACCTAACACAAGCTCTGCTTAGCTTGGGGCTAGATGATGCTGTGTGTATTGTCCAGCGTTATTATTATTATTATTGGCTTACTAGTACGAAGTATGATTCAGGCAGCATCAGTTTAAATAACACATCAGTCATTGTGAATGCCATTAATTCTCGTCCCAATGTCGTAAGGCGTGCCCCAATTAAATAAAGGCATTAGTACAAAATTAAAGACACACCCGAATATATTCAGCAAGACTAATTTAATTTAGTTAATGGCAGAAAGCGGTGACAGTACAATCAGTGACGAGAGTGGTTTTAAATGAACATTCTCCATCTGAAAGGTTGGTTAATCTTCGTTCTAAGCAGCAAGTATTAAAATTTTTTTTTTTTTAATGTTGCGTAGGTGTAAACCTAAATGTTTGGCTCTGCTGATTGCAGATTTTTGTTTAATTTAATTTTTCGAAACTTGAGTTCAAAATTCATTAATAAAATAAAGAAATAGGACTTCTCACTCTATTCGTTAAAGAATAAAAATATCAAGGAGCTTTTGTATTTACCACAATATGACAATAATTATGTTCGCATTTGAAAATAAAAACATAAACCTCCTGTTGCCTGTTAGAAAACTTTGTCTTATTTCCACGCTTGTTATAAAACAACGCTGAAATTTCAAACACAACATGACAATCTATCATCAGAACTTTCCACAACCATGAAATGACATCAACCATGACGCACCAAAATAAAGTTTGAGCTTTTATAATTACCATCATTCATCCATTATCACTCCACGTCGTCGTATTGCAGCATCCTCACTAAACTGAGTATAAACTTTGAAGTCCATAAAAGTCTGACAAAAGTTTCTTTAAGTAAAAATAAAAATGTTGCTATGGACGCGGGGGACCTAGCGCGTGATGGATAACGCGAGAGGGGAAACGTAGGGTCCTCGGACAAGGCGCGGTGATGACTGCGGCTCGGATTCCCCCCTTTCCTCCTCCCTTCGTCCCGCGCACGCGCCTGCCACTCCGCAAGCCTCGCTCCTCGCTCCTCGCTACGCTCCGTCGCCAAGACCACGCTGCCGCAAATTTTTCCCATCTGAGTAAATTGCGAAACCGCCGACCGCTAGGTACAAAACGAGTCAGGGGATTCGCTGGCAATGTAATCACCTAGAACAACAAGGATAACGAGCCAGCCTTTTCGACGTTAGTTACTTATAATAGAGAGCGCGAAAATCTTGAGTTGTTTTCCTTTAATTTTTCTGAAAAACCCTGAGATCCACTTTTTTGTTCGCGTAATGCGCGGTAAAACGACACCTTGCGGAATAACGTTTCTCAATTAAAAAGTCGTGTATTTGCAGAAAAATGTTCGCAGAAAGCGAAATTATATTAGTGAGAGCTCACGTTTTCAATTAATTTTAATTTTCTTTTCACAGCAGCGACGACGGTTGCTGGGATTCATCTCGTGTCATCCGTTTAAAAGTGCTACCACACACAAATAGTATAATTTGCAGTTCACAAATACAGCGCAATATATTTAGATGGTTTTAGGTTATGCTGAAACAGTTCTACAAACGAAGTAGCCTATTTTGCGCTCATGGCAATAAGCGCAAAATAGCCTTATCTGATTTTAACTGTCAGGTACGAGTAAATGCATTCGTCTCGTAAAAATTGACTTCTTATCCCGGGAAAAATTCTGTAAAGCCGCGGTCAGAAGCTGGTTCAATCATTATGTATGTATGTCTAAGCTAAACTAACTTCTAACGTTAAATGAACCTGTAGCAACATTCCGGTCGTTGATAAGTGATGCATGTATGCTAAAGACTGCTATCAAAGAGCTAGGAATTTGGAATTTATACTTAAGCGATTTGCCTACAATGTATATTTAGGCAAGTTAAATTACATGTTAACCATTACATGTTAGTATTGAGTAAAATAGATGAGAACTCATTGCCTAGACAAACCTAACATAGGCTTTAAGGCATTACTAACCAACCTATGTAATGTTTTCTTTATGAATAAATGATTATATATATCTCTCTATCTAATGAAGTAAGCCGTTTGTTAGTCTGACCCATGCATATCCATCTGACACATCGAAACTACAACACAATCGCAACACAATTTTGAAAGTTGCTCGTTTCACTGGTTTAACCTCGGTTACCTAGCAAAATTAGTGCTCTACAACTGACCCGTAATTAAAACAATTTTACCACAAACGAACACCAGTAGAAACAATTTTGTGAAGATCTTTTATTCTATTTACTGCTATGCTGGCATGTTTTTCTTCATTTTATGATTGTTTTAATAACCTTGTTTTTAGCTACATTATACGATGTAATTAATATACCACAGTTAAGTCTAGAGTTTCTTTACCGTGTTTATACCATACCAAAGTATACTACACCTTGAAATACTTGTGAGTTTTGCAACGGAGCCTGCTATGTGTTATATGATTTCCTTTGTAAACAAACAGTAAATTGCCTACTGTAAGATTTACACGAAGAACATTACGCTTCTACAAGTCTGTACTTGTGTGGCCTTTGTTTAATTTACCCGTACACGATATGCTTAATTAGAAGCCTTTTATTTAACTTCGTGTGAAGTTCGTTTGTTTGTGTTCCTTAAATCTTGAGAAGGGATTCGACACAGTTTCCCGTGTATGCTTAACTTTTGTCTATTGTTGGTTTATTTTGTTAATTGCCCTAGAACTTTGCTAACTTACACAACCTGGAAAACTATACTCTACGGTAGAATACCTAAAATTGGAACAACAGTACTTTGATCATTTTTCGTAGATGCAAAAAGGCCAGATAATTACAGTAGAACGAAGAGGATTTCCGGAGGTGGTCAGAAATAATCTAGTTTCAAAGGGTGTGCCTTGCTGCCTTCTTTTCTCGAATGAAGAAACCATAAATTAATATTCAGCTAGCTACCTATTAGCTGGTTACTCGGTGATCAAATATTATTTCAAGAGACAGACCGCAGATAAGCCGACATGTTAGTTATGCAAAGTTATAACCAAAATGTAACCCATTTTATTAAGGTTTACATTTATCTGGGACCAGCAGGCACACGCTAGTCCAAGGATTTAGGTTACATTTCACGAGCTCTAAATTAGAGATCCGCAGGCAAGAAGTTTCTAGCTAAGTTCAATGAGAAATTGCACCAACTTCATGTATGAAGTGCAAGCGCATAGACTTGAAGAAGTATAATGTTCTGTGGTAATGTGTACTGTTTCCTGCTTAAGGCGAATAGTAGGGTGGATAGTGGCGCCACTACATATTTAATTTTATAATTACGTTATACAAAGGAATTATCAAAAAATCAGACCGCCCGTAGACGATATCTATCATAAGCTTTTTTTAAATGTATCTTTAATAGTTTTGTACTGTATTATTTAGGCAGATACTTGTTTCAAGAGTTTAGTTCCTATTGGTGGCAACCAAGCTCTCCAAACAAGGTTTTTGATTGAATAACACAAAATAAAACTATTAAAGATACATTTAAAAAAAGCTTATGATAGATATCGTCTACGCGCGGTCCGATTTTTTGATAATTCCTTTGTATAACGTAAATATAAAATTAAATATGTAGTGGCGCCACTATCCACCCTACTATTCGCCTTAACTTGTTGTGCGATAGTTAAGAATCTTTAGATAATTTGCTGGCGGTATATGGTTCTGACGGTAGGGCTGGTCCATCAGTTCATAGTCGTGGAAAGAGCTATGCTCGGAGTTTCTCTGAAAGATAGGATTTGCACATTCGACAGAGAATCTAAGTGATCGACATAGCTCAAAGAATTAACAAGCTGACAGTGGGCCATATATCACGAAGAACCGACAACCGCAGTGTTAAACGTGTTCTTGGCAAGTAGTGTAATATGCCCTCGGATGATCTGCGAAATCCTGCTGGTATATGCTGGATGCGGCAAGCTGATTAAAGGGCGCTATGGCGCTCATTAGGGGTGGCATATGTCCAGCAGTGGACTAATTTGGGCTGATGGTGATGATGATGATGATACGGTTCTATGGTACGAAAAATGTATGAGGAAACATTTTTTTTTATTAGTAGTTCTGCTATTCGGGGCAGAGACAAATCCAACAAATCAAAAATCATAAAAATCGGTGCAGCCTTTCTGGTGTTATAAATGGTGTAACCAACACGACTTTATTTTATAATATAAATACATTTCTAAACAAGTAGATACATATATTTAGAACATAGATTTTTTGTCCTTTATGAGTTTGCCAACTTAATAGAACAGAATAGTATTATTTATTCAGGTAAAAAACAACATTACATTTCGGTTAGAAGTGCCTTAAAGCCTATGTTAGGTTTAACCAGACACAGAGTTCTCACCTGGTTTAATAAGAGGTATTAATAGGTATATTCACCGAAAAACTTATTTAGGTTACTTGCTTCTCATCATTTTGAATTTACAGCCTTTCCCATTACACTGCTGGACCATAGGCTTTGGGCAGCTTCCTTCTGTGTTCTTCATATATTTTTAACCCCCGACGCAAAAAGAGGGGTGTTATAAGTTTGACGTGTCTGTCTGTGGTATCGTAGCCAAACGGATGAACCGATTTTCGTTTAGTTTTTTTGTGTCATAGATAATTTTATCCCGAGTGTTCTTAGCCAAGTTAATTTTGTCTTGGGGACGCTTCCGACTGGTGTTGATATGGATCAGTTGAGCTATCTGTAGACTGTTTGCAACAGTCGGCAGTTAGCTCAATTGTTTCAATTGTAAATACTAGTATAATTTTCTTTGTGAATAAATTCGTTAGATATTGGGAATAAATTGGTTAGTTAAATTTTGTCTGGTAATACCTCAACTACGATCACTAAACCTGCCAAGTGTCGGTGAAACAAATGTTGGCAAAATTCCCTCTCTTTGGGGGAGGCACGTTCACTTGTGGGAGGCACGTTCACTTGTGGACCTAATGTGTGCTGAGACGGAACGGTCTCCACGCTGATAAGGTCTTTTAAAAGTTTGTATCTACTGTATATTTATAAAAGAAAAAGGAACCGAAGAGTCCCGGGTGTGTCTATGTGTCTCCCTATCTGCCACAGCCAATTTACTCCGAGACTACTGAACTGGAAGTTTGGTACACAATAATGTACTAACACATACGAATATCTATGACAAAATAGTCTTTTATTTCTATTTGTTTTTAAGGATTTTTGTTATATTAATTAACATTTCAGTCCTATTGTATATACAATGAAGTACGTTCTAAATATAAGTTTAACAAAATGAAAATATAACAAACAAAACCAATTTTAAAACTACTTTTCTATAAATTACATGAAAGTAAACGTATAAAGGTACAAAATAGTTATTTACCTACCCCGATCCAAATCAGCGCCACCACCTATTTTATCTTATTATTATGTTATACGAAGGAATTTTCAAAAATCGAACTTGCATATTGTAATACCTCCAAAATAAACAGAGGCATTAAAAATGAGCTTATGATAGGTAACACAAACTGCAAATTCGATTTTTGAAAATTCCTCCATCAAAAATAAAAATTTTTGATTTTGGTTTTCTTCGTGAGCGTAAGTGGTTCGATTCCCGATTCAGACAGGAAATTATTCAAAACCTTTGAATGCGGTTTAAATCGTTTTAAAAATCAAAATATAATCTTCTTTCAGTAAAATTTTCTGTCTACAATATATAAGATACTTTCCCTCCATGTGGCATAGCGGCCTGAATCACATCACACTTCACACTAATATTATAAATGCAAAAGTTTGGATGGATGGATGAATGAATGTTTGTTACCTCTTCACGCCAAAACTACTGAACGGATCAGGCTGAAATTTTGTATACAGGTAAGTCTAACCTGGAATCAAACATAGGCGGCTTTTTATCCCATAAATCAGTTCCCATGGGATAGAAATAACCTCAAAACGTTTCCATAGAAACAACGCGTGCGAAGCCGCGGGCAGAATACAATATATAATATATTATATAGAAAATACAATATATAATTATACAATATATGCAAATCGACCTGCTGGTCGATTGGTTTTTTAATTGGTCGGTGACAACTAGATAGTGGCTGCGCGCAGTGAATAATTAATAATTTGTGAATAATTAATAATTAATAATTTTTACGGGTTAGAGTAGGTACATATCGCCAGAATCTAAAACTCGACTGCGGACGAGATGTCCACTTCACTTTTGAGTAAGGGTACATCTCGTTCGAATCTAAAGTCTCTTGGTTTTTACATACCGAAATCGTATTTTTCCATAATTATATGCATCCCTAATTTCCTTCGTCACGACACTAGGAAACACGTGTTATCGAATGCCACGTGTGTCATTAAATTTTTTTATTGCTTCTAATTCACGATTTAGTTCAGCTTAAGTAACTTCTTTTGGAATATCATTATTTCATTTATAATTACTTGTTACTGTTCGCGGCTTGGCACGTGTATCTTATAAGTCTTTTTTAAATATAAACGCTTATTTCTCAAAATAATTCCATATGACAAAGAAAATAAACACACCAAAGCAAAAAAAAGTAGAGATCAAATAGAGTATTTAAACACATATGTGGTAGTACCTACATAATCTATAGTTATATTATTTCGGGGAAAAATAGATCCCTCAGCACAGAAACGTCTAACGTGAACGGGCCCAAATAACCTGAACATACCTGGAAAGTTTTCATCATCATCATCATCTTTGACCATCATCATCGACTTTGGAACGATTTGTCAGTGGATATTAAGAAGTCCACATCACGTCACGCTTTTAAAAGGAAAGTCTTTAATCACGTTTTAAACGTCACGTCACACTAGATTACTCGTATTTAGCATGTCCAATATATGTATATACCAATATATATAAGATTTGATTGCTTGTTTGTTTGTATTGAATAGGCTCCGAAACAACTGGAGCGATTTGAAAAATTCTTTCACCGTTAGGAAGCTTACTTTTCAGGGAGTGACATAGGCTATATTCTATCCCGGAATTCCCACAGGAACGGGATATATGTGGGTGAAACCGCGAGGCGATCGTCTATTTATCTTAATCTAGAATCTTTGAAACTGAATGAGAATGAGAGAGAGAAATCTAATATGAGTGTTACACTAGCGAATACATCCGACTGGACGAGCAGTGTTGAAAGTAAAAGAGATGAAAAGTCTCTATTTTTTGAAACATGGGGAATAAAAATAGAACGTACATATTCAAATAATTTATTTACCATCACCAGAAAATTATAATTTTTGAATTCTATTCTATCTATAAATATGCAGTACAATACTCATTTATTTCATATTTTCCTAATTATCAAAAAACACCGCAAAATATTACAATATAAATTACTCACAGCCTCGACAAATAGATAACAGCTTAAATAGGTACTTGATTTAATTATTACACTTTTTAATATTCTGCTTTTCAATAATTTTAACAGTTTTAAACCACCACCGATATAATAATCACAATAACATTAATAGTAGGTACATCTTAAGAGTTTCATTGGAATATATTAATACAAAAATTATTATTTTGAGTCCATACTGTCCCACGGTTAAGCAAAGCAACTCTCTAGTTGTGTAAACTGGACCTCAATGACGCAAAACCTCTGTTTTGCGTCATTGAGGTCCAGTCTTTAAGGTGCATGTTTAGCTCGTTCGGATCATTGGAATAGAAGTAGTTGTTTGTTAGAAAAGTAAGAGTTCCGATTATTTAAATTAAAATGTAATTTTTTCGTTTGGCTCTTCATATTTTTTGGTTTTTGTTTGAAGTGCCTACTTCAGCGGATTTTATTTTAATTCTTTTTTAATAGCACCCAAGAAACTTCTTATAAATTTTTCACCGGTATTTCTATCCGTCTTTTACCTATCTGCCCCGACGTTTCAGCAGGCTTACACGCAGCCGTGGTCACGGGATGGCCACAAACGCGAAAAATAGTTTTATAAACGCGATAAATACCGTGAAATAATAAAATAAATTGTTAATAAAATCTGTTCTGATCGTATAAGTTTAAAAGAATTTTCCTGTTCCTGCTCCCGCAATGCTTGGACTGGAAGAAGAAAAAAATAATTAGGTATAATCACCCGGAAGTAGTTAGGGGGGTGTTCATTAAGTTGCACAACTTTCATGTAACAAAAATGTAACTACACTGGCCTGCAAACTAAGTATCCCACTTTTAAAATGGCAATAACTTTTTAAGTACACAACATTTTAAGTATTGAGCACGCCTGAGCCAAGGATGAGCTAGAAAAGCTAGTCAGAAGCCGCAAAACCTAGCACCTTAGGGCACTAAAACAGGCCCTGATAGAAGAATATTCCCCAAAATCGGATCGGCTCCGAACCCTCGTCTTCAGTACCTATGCCATACCAGCTCGAAGCTGTAATCAGACCCCGAGGAGGCAATACCAGTTATTAAAAATTAAATATCATGTAAAACATACTTATAAAATGTTAATTGAGTTGTTGGACATTAAGCTAATAATGGCTATTTTACTGTTTTATCTTCTTTAAGTTAAAAATGTTACTAATATAGTTTACTATAATTTCAAAGAAAGCTAATAAAATTTCCTTTAAACGTTTTTTATTTTAAATCTTTCACTTCTACAATCTAGGAAAAATTAATTATAGGTATGATGCCTAGTTTTGCAGGCCAGTATATAATATTCATTATGGATGAAAGCGGGTAAACTACGAACCATATTTGTGTTGCAAGAGTACCAGTGTTTTATCCCTAATGAGGGACTTCTTCAGAGTGAGTTCGGTTCCAAACGCGCGCGTTTCGCATCTCTCCGAACACGTACGAGTAGATAACCCGCTTACATCCGAAATTAATTCAATATCTAGTATTATAGTACAGTAACCATAATATGTTCCGAAATTTTTCCCCTTCGCTGGTAGGTACTTTACCTAGCGGATGAATGAGTAAGTACGAGTACGTACAAAAATTGATTTGAAGTATTAATTTACAATGTTTACAATAATTATCGTGAATTCTACAGCGAAGTATAAACAGGTATAATTATTTAGGTGATAGTAATCAGTTCAAATTTTCTTACCTTCCTTTTCCGAAGATAGATAAAAACTTCTGCGGAATTTCAAACTGAAAGCAATAATATATTTTATATTTTACTTATACTGTTTAACACGTTACATTACGCCCCGTTATACCCACCTATATATTCATAGTTATATTTATATTCTTATGTTGTCTTTATTCAAAAGAAAATTACACAAATAAAAATATAGTTAAAAATGGACCAAACAGCTATTCATAAAATCTTTATATTCATATATTTCTGTTTTATATTTCATATTCTCAAGTTTTGTGTATCTTATGTTTCCGATATAATAAGGAATATATTGTAACAAATAAGATCACAAGCTTTTCTGGTCATCTCAGTTTCTAGTTGTTCTCTGCCAAAGGACTTCACCTCTTATTATTTTGCAACTTCATAACAACAATTTTTTGATGATAAAACACAAAACTTATATAAAATTATAGTGATTTAAAATCTGTCTGATAGTTACATAGCTAACGAAAAACTTACTATTGTCGAGAAGTCGGGTAGAAACGGTTGAGGCATACTTGAAACAAGGGATATAATTACACAGAAAACTAAAATGGTTTTTAGTAAATGCATTTCTTATCAGGTTTTTGTTATGAGTTAGGTATGTCTAAAAACCAAATCACGACTAAAGATCGGTAGCAAAATGTTGACTTTTATAGATGAACGAAAGGGTGTTATTAGTGAAAGAGTAGATTCGCTTGCTTGAAACAATTGAATTTATTCAAATCGTAAACTATTTTTTTTTCTTGAAAATCGATAGCCGTTGATCACCATCTCGCATAAGAATGTGAAGATATGGCCTAAGATGGAGCAGAAAGAACTTATTCACTCGAGATTTGAAGATTCGATCTTTTTATGACAAGTAAAATAAATAGAACTATTTAGCGTTGTTGTAAAAAATTATTTGGTGGTTATTTATTTTATTTTTGCCAAGTTTCTGATAGCTCTTTACTTTTTGGTACATCCTGTGTGTCCGCTGCTGGAGGGTGGCCTCCCCTTAATAAGCGCCTTGGCTTTTATCTCATGGCGGTAGTGCCCATAATCCCCACGCTTTGCATGTGGGTTGGGGATCGCAGATTGGTGATAGAATTGCTCTGCTGGAGTCGCTGCTGCCGCCACCGGTGGTTATCCCTTAGTCGCCTCTTACGACGCCCGCGGAAAGAGTTGGGTGGTGCAAATTCTAAGTCGGCAAATGGCAATCCCACCCTGTAAGTATCACAAACCGAACTGTGTGGTGCCGGCTTAGAATTTGCACCAACCCAACTCTTCCCGCGGGTGTCGTGAGAGGCGACGAGAGATATCCACCGGGGGCGGGCAGCAACGCCCCCTGCATAATAATTCTACCACCGAACTGCGATCCCCAACCCGCATGCCCAGCGTGGGGAATAAGGGCATTACCCCCATGAGATAAAAGCCAACAAGGGGCTTATCAGGGGGAGGCCTGCGTCCAGCAGTGGACCAATACAGGGTGTTGAGGTTGAGGATAATTTCTATTCCAATATTTATATGATCAGTTTTAAAGAAAAGCGGTGCCTGTTAAGAATCCATAATTTTCCTATCTCCCTTACTTTTAATTATTACACCTTAAACCTTTTAAATGGTCGTAAATACTAAATAAAATGAAAATCGTGAATCACGATTTGGTAGATACGGTTTATTTATCGACGATCTCTGTGGCGCCGTGAGCGAAGGCCCTCCAGTGATGCAGAAGGTTGCGGGTTCGATTACCGCTTCTGGACAAATGTTTGTACGATCTGCAGATATTTGTTGCGGGTTGTCTTGGTGTTTTCTATGACAAAAATATCGATTCTTAAATGTAAATGTATTTAGTCTATTTATTCACAAAGAAAATTATACTAGTATTTACAATTGAAACAATTGAGCTAACTGCCGACTGTTGCAAACAGTCTACAGATAGCTCAACTGATCCATATCAACACCAGTCGGAAGCGTCCCCAAGACGCTGGCTGCATTGCCACGCTGTATGGCAATGCTGATATTCACCAGCTCTCGGGTCACGCGTCGCTTCGACCAGACGCTCAGATAGTTTTTTGAAAACCCGAAGAGCCTCGGTACCCCACGGACCTAGGGTCTCGACTCCAAGGGGAGCAAATGTGTAGGCTCTGTCGAGACCTGCCTATTTGCGCCTCTTGAGATCTTCGGCCAAATCTGCCGCCGCACCCGCCCTCACGGATGTCCTCGGAAGATGGGAAGGCGCAAGTGTGTCGACGCACGTAGCGTCCCACACAATGGGCCTCCCCAACTCCCATTGGACCTGTTACATTTTTAATATAGGTAAGTGTCTATATTTAGGTACCTAGTTAAATTGTGTAAAAGTGTATTGTGTAATCCTGTAGAGTCTACGGGGATAGCAAATTGTGATCTTAAATCCCACTCTTTACTTACGAGTACATGACTTATAGCTACGACTCGGCCAGCGTCAGTCTCAAGAAGTGTCATACTCGTTTCACTTCTTACTTATGGATGCGTTGAGCTGGGGCCTCACCTGTTCTGCTAAACTAATCGCTTCAGTATGACAGTGGTATCGTCACAGAATGACACGTTTTGGTATTCTACCTTAGACGAAAGAAGTTATCATGAATGCAGATGGAAAGACGCGCATCAAAGTGTCAAGTTTGAAACTATTAATTTACTTCGCACGCATTATCTGGAGTTTTATTTTATCTAAAGATTCTACGAGATGATTCTGCGACGATTCTACTGTCATAGTGGAGGAATTGTATTGCAGAATTGGGCTCCTGATCCATTTGACTGGAACACGGTAGGTTTGTAATTGTGTACTACAGTAAAAAAATATTTTTCTGTGGTCCAGTTAGTTTAATTGGACCACTTACTGTAACCAAACTTCGGTGGTACAGTTAACTGGACCAGCTAAACCACCAAATATCATGTTCATGAAGTTCATGAAGATCGCATGGACCATTTGTACATTTTACTTTGCCTGAAATAGGTATTGGGTAGTAGGTGGGAACCTAACTAATGGGTGCATCTTGGAAAAAAAATTGACAGGAACTTACCTTCCTGTTATCTACTGATTTTTACTTCAATCTAAAGATTTTTTCATGAATCTACTGATTGTCTACTGATTTAGTCAAATTTAAAATATATGTTACATATATTAAAAGTCAAAATGTGTACCTACACATTTTGACTTTTATCCCCTCTCCCAAGGGAACCGTGCTTACTGAAATCCCAGATAATGTTTCGTATGTTCTTAGTATCTCGTAGTATGAGCTGAAATCATGCCAAGTTTCATTTGAATTTATTCAGTAGTATATTTTTCTACTTTTATCCTCTCTCCCAGGGGCATCTTACTGAATTCCGGGATTAAGTGTATTCCATGTCCTTCCTTGTCGTATGAACTCAAATCATGCCAACTTTCAATCCAAATCATTCAGCAGTTTTGGCGTGATGCGCGGTGAAGGAATTTTACTTTCATCCCCTCTCCCAGGGGAACCTGACTGTATTCCGGGATAAAATGTATCTTTCCTCGTAGTATGAACTCAAATCATGCCGAGTTTCATTTCAATACATTCAGTATATTCAATAATTCAACAGTTTTGGTGTGACGCGCGTTTAAGAAACAGACAGACATGTATGAAAAAAATATAGTTTTGGCTGCAGTATCGATAACAGAGTGCCCTCCAATTTTTTTTTTCAAAATATCTTCAATGTTCAGAATGGGACCTGTTACAGTTTTATTATACGTATAGATACTCGTATTATGAAGTACCCACGCCCAGGCGTCTCCCATTGCAATACCTTAAATGGATACTTAAGTGTGTGTATTCTTTAATATAGTCCAATGTTCGGACAAATTGTACCTATGTTGGTACCATTATATGACGCAATAAGTAAATGATTTATTTGTAGTTTACTAGCTGTTACCCGCAACTTCGTTAGCGTGGTAGGTAGGGTAATTACCTTACTAAAGGACATATCAGTGAAAGGAAAAAACATTTGCATCGAAAAAGCGAATCCATCTGTGACTTCTTATATTTATACTATCACGAGGCATTTATTTATATTATCCTTAGAATGTACCTTTAGCATTTAGTTGAATTATTTTGATGATAGAACGATTTGATTTATTGAATTATTTGCTGGAGAAAAACATACTGTTTAATTTTCTATTTTACAAATCAGATATGACAACCATGATAACATGTCAAATTTATGACAAATTCAATCACTATTTTGACAAAAATAGAGAACGACTTTGAATCTATGTTTTGGGTTTTTCATTGGACGTGATTGTAAATTTATCAAACCCTTCTTTGAACCCTGAATTGGGGGTGAAGCCATAAAAAAATAGCGTATTGTTTAAGTTAGGCTACATACATTCCAAATGTTTTGATGTGTTCAGTAGTTTTGGAGATCAGGGGTAACACAAATTTCACATTTCACAATTTCGCATTTATACTATTCGTAGGATAGATAAGTAGGAAAGGAAGTAGGATAGGATAAGATTTGTTTTGTCTGAGGACATAAATTAAACATCAATTGTTATTTTTTGTGAATTAACATCAAAATTGCGCCTTTAATTGTGCTATAAGACCTTGCTTCTTGCCAAATTTTATGATTCTACGTCAACGAGATCCTATAGGCTTTGTGTGCATGTGATTCTCTTGGAAATTTTAAAATATTCGGTCGGACAAAAACGGCTGAAACTTTTGGTAGCGTTGACTTAGAAATTTTATTTATATCACGGCTCCAAGAGGTTACGGACTTGAATATTTAATGTTAATTTCGTCTCGATAAATCCACCCGTTCCCGAGAAAAGGGGCTTGATAGACGGACAGACAGACAGACGGACAACAAAGTGATCGGGTCTTTTTTCCTTTTGAGGTACCTACGGAACCCTTAAAAACAGTGCTTAACTGTTGACAGATTTTTCAGTTTGTACGGTTGTTTGTTATTATTAGTTTCACAAGTAAACTTGAGAAGTTGAAACGTTTTTAATTCCGCAATATCTTTTGAGTAAGTGAAACTGGGTTAAAACAAAAATTAGTTCCTGCCCTATCATTCGCCTTGCCCGTGAATGCGGATATAAATATTTATTTTTCTCTTACATTTTTAAAGCCTCGAAAATAAAAACCTTTCAGTTGGCAGCGATGAATAGTATACATATTTTGAGAGCTCGAGAGAAGTCTCAAGAGGATCAAAATGCCAACGCGCGCGAGTCGATGTGAAATGTTTTGATGATGTATGGTCTAATGGAAATGTCTTCTTGCTATGGTTTTTTGATTTTATAGTGCTTAAGGCTTGACCAAACCAACGCGTTCAGCTCGCGTCCGCGGTGGCGTGCGCGGTGGCGGTCAGTTGTTGTGTACGAACTTGTAGCGACGTGTTCACATCGATGCGTCCTCTGATTGATCGCGGCGTCCGGTGCAGCGTCTGCACGCGGCGGTGGCGATCAGATCGGGCTTGATACGTTAGGACGCTGCACGCAGCTATTTTATACTACACCTGCTCGGAAAGTCGCCACCGTGCACGCCACCGCGGACGCGACGGTGTATACAACTTTTGCACGCGCAGTATCGCCACCGCGCACGCCACCGCGGACGCGAATTGAACGCGTTGGTTTGGCCAAGCCTTTACTCAAATTGTAAGAAAGTTTTAAATTAAGAATTCTAAGCATTTAAATAATATCCCATAACCTAGACGGGACTTGAACCCGTAACCACTCAGTACGGGAACGGGCTACCAATTACGCCAAAATATACACAAAACTATAGGGTTCCATGTATACAAAACCTATAGGGTACTTCCCGTAGACCTGGAATCATGAAATTTGGTGAGCAGCAAGGTCTTTTAGCACAAGTAAAGGGAAAAATCCGAAAAATATAAATTTGTAATTAATTCACAAAAAAAAATTACTTTTAATGCTCGCCATGAACCAAAACCTATAGGGTCCTTCCCGTTGACTTAGAATCATGAAATTTGGTGAGCGGCAAGGTCTTATAGCACAAGTGAAGGAAAGAATCCAGAAACTGTTAATTTGTAGTTTATTCACCAAAAAAAAAAACTTTTAATTCCTGATATAGACCAAAACCTATAGGGCACTTCCCGTTTACCTAGAATCATTAAATTTGGTCAGAAGCAAGGTCATATAGCACAAATACTACTATTGCTATTACTATTTTTATTATTTTTTTTTGTTTTACCTAACTACAAGTAAACCTATCAAATGTCTGAAAATCATTATCAGGTATTACTTATCCACCCACTCATCCACATTGATTAGGTACTTAGTTTTATTGTTGAAATAAGAAGATAACGAGAACACTGTTATTGACTACATTTATCCATTCTGACTGTTGTATTGGTCTGCACGACACAGGGAATCCTAGTGTGTAGATCAAGATCTTTGTTAGTTGTCACATAATTGTTACCTACATTCTCTTTTGCATACTTTCAAGTAGGTACCTACATACATTGTCAAAATTGTAGTTTTAAGTAAGCATGTAATAATTTAGTTTTTTATAAGTTTCAAAAAATAAACTTATTATTATTATTATTATTATTAAGTAAGGGGAAAAATCCGAAAATCATAAAGTTGTAATTTATTCAATAACGATGAAAATCTGAAACCGTCAATATGTTGTTTAATAACAAAAAAATAATAAGTTCTGATTCTCTTCCTGGACCAAAATATACAGGGTACCTACGAGTACTTCATGATAAATATTATGATTCTAGGTCAACATGAAGTACTCGTCTTCATGTTGACCTAGAATCATAATATTTGGCAAGAAACAAGGTCTTACAATTAAACAGAACCCTTAGTGCGCGAGTCCGACTCGCACTTGACGTTTTATTAAAAACTCGGAGAGCCTCGGTACTCGGAGCGGGTCTCAATATCGGTATTCGTGAAACCTTTTCCCGTACAAGTCACTTCCTGCAAGTATTTTCTAAATCAATCGCACAGGTAGGTGATACGAGTGTATGTCACGGAGCACATTCAAGCGTGCGATTTTAACTGAGTCTTTCTGGAGCTAGGCGAGTCCTTTAGTGTTGTTTGCGAAGCTTCTCGAAAATTCACTCGCAACTCGATGTTTGAAAAGTTGAATCAGTTTTCTTAGAAATTTTAAACATGTGGTTTTCGCTGTGTGAGCTTTTTCGTTATAATCACTATAGGTCGTCACCAACAGTTATTGACAAATTTAACGATGAATCTAAATGAAACTGTATACACATCGATCAAGGTTTTCGCCGGCCCCAGAATACCTGATCGAAGCGTTTACATCATTTATTTCAGTTCGTAAAAATAAACAGTTCAAAATAACAACCTGCATTTTTGGTTGGTTTCTGATAACGTTGCCGTTTTGGAAACACTTTTCCGTTTAGGTTGTTATTTTTATACTTTTGCTTATTTACGTTTATTTATTTCATTTTCCCGCAGAATATACAGCGCAGTGCTCTGGTTTGTAAATAGTCTTTTCTCGTTTCTGCTTCGATGCATAATGCAGAACTAGTTTATGTTCTGTGCATACATATACCTAGATAGAGTGTGGTATGTGTGGAAAATAAGGAATATCATATCACAAATTCATATCAAATGACATAACATACTTAATGTATAACTTGTTTTGAAATAATCTGCATTAATCCAGAGTTGGTATAATCCAGTATTAGTATAGTTGCTTTGAATGGAATTATTGTAATTTGAATTTCAATTACTTATATGGACTTGCATTACAGCAGTGAAATCGATTGAAAAAACAATTTGCTATGTGTGTGGCGGGCAGTGAGAATAAAAACAAAGATATGGGAACCGTGCAGACGTCTCTTGCTCTGTAGCAATAGACGTCTTTGACATTATATTATATAAGCCGGTGCAGGCTTAGAATTTGCACCACCCCAACTCTTCCCGCGGGTGTAGTAAGAGGCGACTACGGGATATCCACCGGGGGCGGGCAGCAGCGCCTCCTGCTGAGCAATTCTACCACCAAATTGCGATCCCCAACCTGCATGCCCAGCATGGAGATTATGGGCATTACCCCCATGAGATAAAAGCCGATAAGATGCTTATCAGGGGGAGACCTGCATCCAGCAGTGGATCAATATAGGCTGTTAAGTCTGTAATTATAAGATTTTGGTTTTCCTAAATCACACTAATATTATACATGCGAAAGTTTGGATGAATAATAATAATAATAATAATGCAGGACAATTCACACAGCATTATCTAGCCCCAAGGTAAGCAGACCAAGACGCTGGCTGCATTGCCACGCTGTATGGCAATGCTGATGCGCTGTGCCAGATACTCGCCAGCTCTCGGGTCACGCGTCGCTTCGACCAGACGCTCAAATATTTTTTTAAAAACCCTAAGAGCCTCGGTACCCCACGGACCTACGCTCTTGACTCCAAGGGGAGCAAATGTGTAGGCTCTGTCAAGACCTGCATATTTGCGCCTCTTGAGATCTTGGGCCATTAGTAAAGTAGCATAGATCTATTTATCAGTGAATGTTAGTGTAATTATAACATTGAAACTTAATTTCATAATATCGTGACACGCTCACGCCTCAAATCATGAATGGATGGATGTTTGTTACCTCTTCAAGCTAAAACTGCTGATCGGGCTGAAATTTTGCATAAAAGTAATTCTTATCCTGGAATCAAATATAGGCTACTTTTTATCCCATAAATCAGTTCCAATAGAATAGAAATCACCTTTAAATATTTCCATAGAAACAATGCGTGCGAAACCGCGGGCATAAACTAGTATAAATATAATAATTACTGGACATTCCACAAAATATCACTTAGCCCCAAAGTAAGCAGAGCTAGTGCCATGGAAAATTCGTCCTAAAACTAGGCATCCTTCCTAACTACCTTCAGCCTTAATAATTTGTTTGAGAAGAGTTATGCCAAAGATCATAACCGGGAAACTTCTAAAAATGGCAGGCATTTGTAAGATGATGATTATATCGGCGCCGTAGATGCGAGCCGAGGGTCTTATTTATGAAGGTCCGCTTCCAATAAAGTAGCCGAAATCTCTAAGAACATTGTCATAGTAAATTTTAACAAGTATATCGTTGGGGATCGATCAGATTTTATGGAGATAACTTTCGTGTTATTAGTAAAGTAATAACCTTTATTCACAAAGAAAATTATACTAGTATTTACAATTGAGCAAACTGCAGACTGTTGCAAACAGACTACAGGTAGCTCAACTCATCCATATCAATACCAGCCGAAAGCGTCCCCAAGACGCTGGCTGCATTGCCACGCTGTATGGCAATGCTGATGCGCTGTGCCAGATACTCACCAGCTCTCGGGTCACGCGTCGCTTCGACCAGACGCTCAGATAATTTTTTAAAAAGCCGTAGAGCCTCGGTACCCCACGGACCTAGAGTCTCGACTCCAAGGGAGCAAATGTGTAGGCTCTGTCAAGACCTGCATATTTGCGCCTCTTGAGATCTTGGGCCATTAGTAAAGTAGCATAGATCTATTTATCATTGAATGCTAGTGTAATTATAACATTGAAACTTAATTTCATAATATCGTGACACGCTCATGCCTCAAATGGAAAAGAAGCCCAGCCATTTTTCAATTCAATTTCTTTATGGTAAAGATGGAATGTCAGCCATTTTTATTGATAACGAATGTTCACATGCCGTACAAGCTCGAAGAAGCCAGGGCTTTGCCTATGGCTTCCCTCGCTGAGGTTTTGTCCAAAATTGGAATACGATTTCATGGAGTACCAAGCATGTTACATAATAATTATGAAGGTACCTATTTTTGCCTCTAAAAAATAAATTCATAGGTTAGTGAAGTTCCTTAGTTAATGAAATAACTAGCTTTTGCCCTCGGCTTTGCACGCGCCACGCGAGCAAAGCCGAGGGCAAAAGATAATTAGCTTGATAAATTGTAGTCAAATTTTGTTCTATGTGTACCTACGCCAAATTTTGTTTCGATCAGATCACGTAGTCTAGGAGATCTTAGGTAATAAACTTTACAAACTTTCGACTCTCTTCGAACTAGCGACATTGAATAGTTGTTAGTTAAGGTTTTGGTGTCAACACAATCATCCAACATAACTGCCAACCAGACTCAAAAAACAAACAAAACAACTTTCAGATTTATTAATATCAAAAGATGTAGGAAGCTGATCTTGATTTATGGGAAAGGGTTCTCCGCAGATTATTCAAGGGGGGTACTTTGTTTGTGATTTGACGACTGAGGAGTGGCTTTACTACTTGTCAACCAAACAGTTTCCGGTATTTTTTCATCATAAGTTACTAAAAGAACAGGGTAAAAAGACGATTACTTTCGAAAGAGCCCAGCTCTATAACAGGCTACCTCACGTAACTTCAACAGCCTATATTGCTCCATAGGGGGTAATGCCCATAATCCCCACGCTGGGCATGCGAGTTGGGGATCGCAGTTCGGTGGTAGAATTGTTCTGCAGGGGGCGCTGCTGCCCGTCCCCGGTTGGTATCCCTTAGTCGCCTCTTACGACACCCGCGGGAAGAATTGGGGTGGTGTTAATTCTAAGCCCGCACCACACAGTTACACACAGGCTACCTGAAGACACTAAAGGTGCTAGAACGTTTGGCGTGTTTAAAAACCAATGAAAAATAACATAGTATTAATACTTAGCCCCGTAAGTAACATGTTTGTTGTAAAGGATATAAATGAGAAATAAGGATCTTAGAACTGAAAGAAGGTTTATTTACATAGGCGTACAAAAAGTCTACGTAAAGCCTACGAAAAACCAGAACTTATTAAAATGTTTGTTTGCACCAAATTTTAATACCTACAGCTATGCCGTATTAATGCCGCATTTGAAATATTAACATACTAGACGATCGCCTCGCGGTTTCACCCGCGTAGTTCCCGTTCCTGTGGGAATTCCGGGATAAAATATAGCCTATGGTCACTCCCTGAAATGTAAGCTTCGTATAGACTAGTAGTTCTACGAACAGTAGACGTCGCGAACACTAACTTTTTTCAACAATTTATTTATTTATTAATGCACTAAAGTAATTTAAAACGGGATATTTTGGTAGGTAGGTTCGGTGTATATTTTGAAAATAGTCGAAATGGTTACCCTTTCATAGGTATTATAGGTTAGTACCTAATTTCTATGTAATTATCGGTGCCTCTTACTTTTTGACGCGTTGTAAGAAAAATCCATTGGGTTACCTACCTAAGTAGTGTAGATACCCAGGTAGGTATACCCAAAAATCAGAAAAACCCTTATAAGGTATGTACCTAAATATTGGTTTACGCTAGTGTGGTGTGCATTGAATTTTTGAACGAAATGTTGCACAAACACATCAACCATTATACCAATTGTACATACAAAGTACCTAAGTTACGTTCCTCAGCAAAGCTCGAAATTCTGTACCTAGGTATCAATAGATGGCGTTGACCCATCAGCGCAAAGTTGTTGTTATTATTTAACCGACGACGACGGTGTATGCGGCCACGCTATTTCATATAACTCTCGAAGTGTTACAAAGATGTTCTAATAGGTGGCGCTGTACTGTAAATGCTCTCTTGCATATTACTGCATTTTGCGGAGCCATTCTGCTCGTCATGCCGAAAATCTGCATCCGATCTTTACCAAATTTTTATAATAACAGTTTAAACTTTCGATAAAAAATACAATCATCAAAATCAGATCTCTTAAAGCGGAGATATTCCAAATCCGCCTTTTTGCCTTATTGTGGAAGAAGTACGCCTTTAATCAAAAAATCCCGACGACAATAAAATTCTATAAAATCATAGAATCTGTACACAAAGTTTCGTACCGATCGCTTGTAAAATACGACCTGTAGAGGAGTACGGACATACTGACAAAAACGCTATTTTGGCCAGACCTGAAACGAAGACTTTCGTTCACACGTTCACGACGTCAATGAAATAATTTTTCAAATCGGTCCTGTAGTTTCGGATCTTATTCAATACAAACAAACAAACAAACAATCAAATCTTTCCTCTTTATAATATTAGTATAGATATAGATTTTCTTACCACCTAATTTTACAACCTTTTTTGTCACTCACCTCCATGTAAGCACTGTTTTAGTTTTCGGTTTGTTTGACTTATATTTTTGTTTTAGAGAATGAAGTACTTATTATAGGTATAAAACTTTTTTGTACTTGTGTCGAAATAATGGGTTATTCGCAGTCTCATGTGACACGTGCCTATTCCCAATGTATCACGCATGACTATTCCCAACGTCTCATTAAAAGTTTCACTTGAGTCAGAAAGCATCGTCACTTTTATCATTCTTGTTTTTCTCGTAGACGAGCTATCTAAGTAAGTATTTATCATGTTGACTTAGTCATAAAACAATGTAACAATGTGACAGTCTGCGATCATAAGCGAGAAAGGACTCGTCATGACTCGGCCAAAATAAAACTGAACCAAAAATTACTTTCTCACAACTAATATTTAAGTTTATTATCTAATTATGTATCGTCTAGCGGGCGTATCAAAACTTAATAAGATATTCAACAACCTGCCTAACTTTTGCTTATTATACATTACTTACAAGTCCATGCTTCATAATTTATGCAATCCCTAAGTTGATGTTACAAACCGTGAACACAAAAGTTTTGACCCAATTATGAAACCATAAAAATTATAAGGAGGGTTTCTGTGTCCTTTTAGGTTTTTGGGATTCGATTAAACCCTGGATATTTTTCGTTGAATATAAAATATCTAGGTAAATTAATGTTAAAAGACTTTCAATTGCACATGTAAAGCAAAATAGTAAAACACGGAGTTGTTTATAAAACCGGATGTGTTTAGCAACCCGTCTTTGTTTAGAATAAAACGCAAAAAATTCGTTCAATTCGAATTCCTCTAATTATTTCTTCAAACGTTGAAATGGATCGACTGGCTCTTGTAGGAATTCTTTCGAAGGATTTTATTCGACATTTACTATGATAAGATGTTCGGATGGATGTTTGTTGAATTTTGCCTTATTTCTCGGTACGACATCAGCACGCTCGGTATACGCGGTACCGAAACCTTACCGAGCGCCTATATTTCTATGGAGCGTTTTTGATTAGGCGGTAAGCGCGGCGAAATGTTGGATGGCGCATGCAGTAATCCAACATTTTACCGAGCCGGACGAAATAAGTGAAAGTATTTTCATCACTCGAACCTAAAGCCTTTTTCACATACCGTTGGTCAAAACGGCACGCACGATGCCGTACCTTGGAAGCACTTTCTCATGTACACTGTTTACGCACGGTTGACGGCGGTGGTGGCGGCGTCGATCGCGGTATTATCGAGGTACCTACCAGACTGAAGATGTCACGTCCGTCGTTTTTATTATTAAATGGAACGAAAAATTAAAAATAAATCTCACTCATATTGTTAAGAATAATAAATATACTTTTAATAAGAAGTATATCGACTATTTCCAATAGGAATCCCATTCCCCACGCTCGCCATGCTGTGTTGCGCTCGTGTTCATGTGAACGAGTTTAAGTAATACAAGTCAATTAAAAAATAGATATTGGACAATTCACACAGCATTATCTAGCCCCAAGCTTAGTCAGAGCTTGGGTTATGGGTACTAGATAATTGATATACTTAATACATCCACTACATAGATAGATATTTTTTATTATGCATAGAAAACATTCAGAACACCCTGAACAAATATCTGTAGATCTTACAAACATTTGCCCCGAGGCGGGACTCGCAACCTCCTGCGCCTTCACCCACCGCGCACACGGAGGTCGTCAAATATATCACTATACGTTGTCAAATATACATAATTATATCAATACACAACTATAAATACGGTTGCGCGTCGAAACAGTTTTTATGGTGCGTAAAAATGGGCGAAACACGGTACGGCACGGACTCATATGCCGTATGCCTGTGAAAAATGTCGACATTATTTCACTACGTCACAAGCGGCTCTGCATATTTTTTAGCAGACACGTTCGAAAGTGCTGGCGGTGCAGTAAGCCTTTGACATCGGAGCGTCCTGATGTTTCACCGAAATCTTACCGAGTAATCAGGAAGGGCACTTTTTTTGATTCCAATTTGTAACGAATTCTAATTCGTACTCTCGACCATAGGTATCAAGCAATTGTGAAGCGGAAAATCGGATGGAAAGATACCAAGTTTTCAAGTTAGTGCAACTTTAGTCTGCAGCCATTCCACTGTAAAACCTTTCTTTCCTCGAGGTTGTTGGAGTTTCGTTACTTTTTAAACTTTCCTTTGTTTAACTATCCCCACACATTAAATACATCACGTGTTTTGAAATAACATAGTACCAGCCGGAATTCAGGATGTTGGTGTTGTAACATCCCCGTGCCTCGGAAAGCTCGTTTAACTGTTGGTTCTGCGCCAGACCTGTCCCCAGTCGTGTAGGTCTGCCGTCAAATTGGATTAGGTGAGTGATGGAATAGATAGAACTGTGTTTGCGCAAACTCTTGTGCACTATTAATGTCCTGCGCACATCGCTCGTCTCCGTTGAGACTGACCACCATGAAATAGGATGAATAGGATATAGGATATCAGCAATTTTTTGAATCAAAGCTTGCACTGAGCTATCATAGCAGAACACACGTTTTCTCGCCCTAGTGTCCTTTACAAGTAAGATTATTCGGTCGATACACATAGCATAGGCTGTTATCATGTTAAGTCATGGGATACTCTCCCCAATAAAGCTGGTTTTATGATGTATTGAAGCTGTAGCCAGTATTCTTACAACATCTTGGTACATTACTAACCTAACCTAACCTGAAGGTTAACCTAGACGTTCTTTTCAGCATAGATTCAATTCAATCAAGCTATCAAGGCATTTAAATCATACCATACTCTACTTTTTACTAAGGCAGGTATTCTTCCAAAAGTTAATCGGTCCTACATATTTATTACCCTACCTACCTACATATTTACTGACGTTTTCGACAGAAAATTTCATACATTTATCCGTCAAAGTTAATCGAATAGCCACTGCCCAATTATAACCCCAAGAACACCACCCTAAATGTGATTAAAAAGACAATTTTCTGCTCTCTCTCTCTTGTTTTTTTTCAAGCTGGAGATGTATCTACTTTAATTATGAATGAGGACTAACTTACCTACGCAATAAAAATTAACTTTATATAGAGGGAAGCAATTAAATATTATAGCTGGAAGATGAGCAACAAAATGTTAACGCTAAACTTTTACATGATCTGGACTTTTTTTTCGCACTTTTTACATGTTTAAATTTATATTATATTATTTAAAAATAATTTCAACTGTAATCTATGAATAAAAATTCTTTCAAAATTCAATACTTTGCTACACAAAAACAATCATTTTGACTATTGCTACACAACCACAATAATTCATAGTTACACATTGTCTGTTTGTACTCGTTCTGGTCACTTTCGATCAGGGTTTGGCTGAAAGTCGTGTATGTGTTTGCTTTTAAGCAAAAAATTTCACTGACCCATGACCTATTTGTCGTGCTGCAGCACACCCAAACTTACCTACACTAAGTTTTTTCCTAAGTACTTACTTACTTTTTAAAGTGCTGGATCGATTAACCTACTGTATTATTGTTTCAAATTGTTTAATCGATGTTAATTGTATGTATGAGTGTCTGTAGTACCAAATATGTTTTTATCGATCTATCTATCTGACAATAAACTATATTTAATGACATAGAAGTTTAACTTTCGGCTTTCTGACTACAAGACCGCTCGCTAGGCTGGAAGACGGAACTATTATGCATAGTTCCGTCTTCCAGCCTAGCGAGCGGTCTTGGCAAATAAGATTAATTTTATGGTATTCAAACATCGTTAAATACTCGAGTCCCTGTAACTCATGAATAATGTAACGGAATGGTAACGGAATGGAATATAGGTATTAAAATTGACCCACATTACGTAAAATAATATTATCTAATTTCAACTGATGTTATAGGGGTTCATTTGGAGTTAAACCTGGTATTATCTAAAATACGTTGCGCGACGAGCTGACTGGTAGAAAATGCCAGTTACTATATATTCTAACATTGTTTTGGATACGGACTACTATTATCATTACAATTAGGACAAAATAGTACTATTTTGGGGCTCCCCTAATGAGCTACCCCTCCCCTAATGAGCATCATAGCGTCCTGTCTTGCCGCATACAGCATCTGCCTGCAGTCGTCATCTCACTGGGTAATTCTTTGAACTATGTCGATAACTTTGGTTTTCTATCGGATTATTTGTTTAAAATCCTATCTATCATGAAACTGCGAGTAAGCTATGTAGCTCAACAAGCTTTCCATGGCTTGCAGAGCGACATAATGGTGTACCTATTTCTCCTATGTAACGTGAGTGTCTACTACTATAAGGAACTCTAATTATAAATAAATAATGCTGGACCATACACACTGCATCATTTAGCCTTAAGCTAAGCAGAGCTTGTGTTCTGGGTACTATATGACTGATACACACTACAATATATTACATACCAGATAGGTAGGTATTTTTTTATTAAACATAGAGAATACTCAGAGCACAGAAGATATTTGTAGCACCTAGATACATTCGTTCCAAGGCGGGAGTCGAACCCGCAACTCCCTGCATCGCAGGCGGATCTTTTCCCGCCGCGCCACATCATCGGCCGTAAATTTTTTCGACAATTCTTTTCCAAATGCCGTTTTCTTATTACTCGGTAAGGTTTCGGTACGACATAATTATGCTCGGTATACACGGTACTAAAACCTTACCGAGCGTATATATTTCTATGGACGCCTTCTGATTAGGCGGTAAGCGCGGTAAAATGTTGGATGACGCGTGCAGTACAGATTCAGTACAACACGCGTCTTCCAACATTTTACCGAGCCGGACGATACAAATGAAGGTATTTTCATCACTCGAACCTAAGGCCCTTTTCACATGCATGCGGTTGCCGTCAGTGTAATCTGAAAACGGTAAATCCGAGGACAAAATTGCGTCCACAATAAAACCATCACAAACAGAAAGCATCTGTACCAAAACAAGCTCGTAAAACCTAAGCACTAAGTAAAGTGTGTCATTCTTTTCGACACCTCTTATCGAAATGTCGGTTTATTTTACTGTTATTGTCATTTCTACACGTTGCTTTTAGAAATATTGAAGCTTTTCCTTGTACGCCGTAAGTAAGCTTTTATGACGTTAGAATGAAAACGAGAGAAGTCCATATTGATTAACATTTGGAACAGTCAGCTGCATTAAAATGTACAAACTTTTGTACCTTGTCACTAAAAGCTGAATGACTCGACGATCATGATTCGTTCTTCATTATGCGCACCTTGGCCTGACAAGGTACTAAGGTGTACAAGTTAAAATAAATGCATGCGCCTGTATATACCTTTGTTTTCGAAATCGTGAACAAAAGGACCTTTAGACATGGAAAACTATTCTGGAAGTCAGAAATTGGCAACAAAATGTTTTGGAAGGCTTCCTCTGTCAAATTAGCTGAATAGCCGTTGAAATAACGAGAGCAGGAAGCGCGCTGAATATTAAACGTGTTTATAATACCTCGGGAGAAAATGTTTCGGAGAAGTTTCAGAAACTCTGGGTTTTTTCACTAAATTATTAATATGGCCAAGCGTTACTTTGTGGAAACCTGTACCTGTCTGTAAACAGATTAATGTTTTTAAATATTTACCAAGCGGCACGGCATGGAAAATCATCAGGTAATGAAAAAGGCATTATTTGTACAAAGGTTCAATATTTGCACACTTTCATTGCCAACGACGACCATGTTCTGCGAGTCCTATTAGCTGTGCATGCTGCTGCGGGTTGCCGCAGAGGCTGGGCAGTGAATGCGTACAACATATTTATGGTCAAGCGGGTCAACATACTCAGGGTAGAATTATTTACATCAATAAAAATGTCATCCTGTCGAAAGCACTAAACAAAACTTTCCTCGCTGAGTGCTGAACAATGCAGGCTCGTCAAACTTGAGGCTAAATAATTAAAACTATAACTTTGCGCTACGCTAAATGCTTGCCTTGGCATAGCTGACACGGCGTAGTTGCTAGGATGTAGACTCTAGGGCGGAGATGCTAGATGTGTAGGTTCTACGCACGCTTCATTCTTTAAACAGTATAAGAATAAAATAACTCTGTTATAAAAAATAGTGATCCCACTAGGTTTATTTTGCCCCACATAAAACTGCACCGAGTGGGAAAAATTGGTCTACCATTACTGTAAAAGTATTTAACGAAATTCTTAGAGACGTAAGAGAACTACCTACTAGTAAATTCCAGACAAACTCCGTAGGTGGCTTTTAGATAAATGTTTTTAAGACATTAAAAAGTTTTATAATCAACTAGCTGCGCCCCGCGGCTTCGCCCCCGTGGAAATTTATGTTTCCAACTTTCTTAATTTTTTCTTTCATAAAAACCTTCTCCTGACAATTTTAATTTAATCTTTATTTTGCCCCACACAAAACTGCACCGAGTGGGAAAAATTGGTCTACCATTACTGTAAAAGTATTTAACGAAATTCTTAGAGACGTAAGAGAACTACCTACTAGTAAATTCCAGACAAACTCCGTAGGTGGCTTTTAGATAAATGTTTTTAAGACATTAAAAAGTTTTATAATCAACTAGCTGCGCCCCGCGGCTTCGCCCCCGTGGAAATTTATGTTTCCAACTTTCTTAATTTTTTCTTTCATAAAAACCTTCTCCTGACAATAACAAACACAACAAAGAAAGAATTAGCAAAATTGGTCCAGCCGTTCACGCGTGATGCCGTGACCAAGGAAAACGGGTTTCATTTTTATATATATAGATAAATTACCTGGTTATTTAAGTTAAGTATTGTACGTATAATTAATGGATAAACTGTTGTTCCACCTAGCTTTTAAGATCTTTTTTGTACAATGTTTCTGCAATAAATTTCATTTCATTTTATTACGGGGCGCAGATTCTACGGTGTGTATGCTACGGCGTAGACTCTACGGGGTAGACTCTACGGTATAGATGCTACGGCGTAGATTCTATGGCGTAGATGCTACGACGTAGACTCCAGGGTGTAGATGCTACGGTGTAGAATTTAGGGTGTAGATGCTATTTGTTGGATTTTATCAGAGAAATAAATAAAGAATGCTAGACTATCCACACAGCATCATCTAGCCGCAAGCTAAGCAGAGCTTGTGTTTTGGGTTCTAGATGACTGATATACATAATTCAATACATTACATAGATATATATTTTTTATTATACATAGAAAATACACAGAACACCCGGAACAAATATTTGCAGATCGTAGAACATTTTTCCCAAGGCGGAAATCGAACCCTGCGTCGCAGGCGGACCTTCGCCCGCCGCGCAACATCGGTCGTCGAACGACTAACGCAGAATTGTTTCTAATATCCGCAAAGTAACGCCTAAATTTATCATTTGTCGACGGCATTGCAAAGCTTATCAGCCAAGACTCGTAGCAAACCCAAGGTGGCTTGGAAGAGATCGCTCTCACCGATAAGGCCGCTCTTTATACTTCCTCAATTTCAAGCTTTTTGTCCATATTCTTGTCTGTCTTTGTGTGGTATAATAAAGTGTTTTCTATCTATTTAACTATAAAGCTATTAGATTTTTTTAAAGCTATCTCGTTTGGTCCCACAAGCAGGGCTATTTAGACTCTCACATATTTTCTGGATACAACTTTTCTGGTAGTTTAATTCCTTGCAGAAAGCAGAAAGTATTAAAAACCGCTAAAATATTTGAATTTTGCACGGTTTTGTGTCAGATTCCGAGTCGATGTCTCGCTAGCGGAGAGTCGGAATAGCCCAGCTGGAATGATTTTAATAATTTAATTTTTAGACGAAGCTCGAACGGCTTGGCATAGTGCTTGCCGCGATGCTGCTTCCCCAAAATCACTTTTGTCCCAACGGCAATGGGACGAGCCTCTGTGTGAGTTGACACGGAATTGTTTGTTACAAACGTGCTCCAGCTCTGCGGATCGTGCCCGCCTTCTAGCCGTTTCTAAATGGGAGTCAGGACATTGGTTGCAAGCATTTCCTTCATATAACACTGGTACTTTATTGGATCCTGTAACTTTCCGTATCGCAACATGTCTTTGGTTGGGTGCAAGGTGTTGCGCGCCTCATCAATGCCAGTGTGGTACTGCTGTCGAACAGCTAGGTCATCACGGATTATCGTGTACTAGGGCCGCCGGTCGGATATCTCGCCACGCCAGCCTTAACGACATCATCCGGCAGGCTAACGTACCAGCTATTCTCGAACCGAATGGTCTGTTGCGTGACAATGGTAAGAGGCCCGTCCGTGTGACTCTAGTCCCATGAGAGTTGGGGAGGCCCATTGTGAGGAACACTACATGCATCGACACACTTGCGCCGTCCCACCTTCCGAGGACATCCGTGAGGGCGAGGGCGGCGGCAGATTTGGCCGAAGATCTCAAGAGGCGCAAATATGCAGGTCTCGACAAAGCCTTCATACTTGCTCCCCATGGAGTCGAGGTCCGTGGGGTACCAGGGCTCTTCGGGTTTTAAAAAAAATATCTGAGCGTCTGGTGGAAACGACGCGGGACCCGAGAGCTGGTGAGTATTTGGCGCAGCGCATCAGCATTACCATACAGCGGGGCAATGCAGCCAGGGTCTTGGGGACGTTTCCGACTGGTATTGATATGGATCAGTTCAGCTATCTGTAGATTGCTTGCAACAGTCTGCAGTTAGCTCAATTGTTTTAATTGTAAATACTAGGCGTAATTTATTTCTATTAGTTAATTGTTATTTTCTTTCTGAACAAACTTCTAATTTAACTGTCAAACTTATCATCACAGACTAATTATGGAAAGCCAATTATTTTCATATTTGATCAACGGGTAACGTTAGAAGTGCAATGATATCGGAGGAGAAATCTTGGTTCTGTAAAGAGCATGGTTCTTCTGTAGAGAACATGAGTAAATTATAAGAATTCAAGATGGCACAGCTATCCGTGAAGATAACATTCTTTTCATAAAACGATATTGTACGAGTATTATCCTGAAATAAAATAGAACGAGTACAATCATAGGCTACATTTCAGAACCCAACTCCAACTGCAATTGGGTTAGCATGCAAACGTGAACAAAAATGCTGTATTTTGTGTATAAATCGGAATACAATGGCATTATTTCGTTCGTAAGAATACGTTTCATTTTCCAAATGCAACATTTGAGTCGAGGCCAAGGAAAACAGGCGTCACCGTCTGCTCGGTTCATTGTCTATCTGACCTTAATACGACATTTTTTCGCTGCGCGTTTGCAGCTAGGAACATACGGGAAGGAAATCGCGACAAAAGCGTATGTTACCGCTTAAAGAACTTTTTAAAAATAGTTTTCATAAAATATTTTTTGTTGTTTTGTTGAAATGTTTTTCATATTAGGTACTACCACGATCTTCACACTAAGTAGTCCCATGTTTAACAGTGAAAAATGTTTGCCGAGGGGGCCGAGTCATGGTTTGTTTGTTCCGGCTGTCAAGTGCCGACAACACAAAAGTCTTCTGTGCTGACTACAATTTAAATGCTCACTAAAACCACGAACGGATTAAGAGTGCTACCATAATTGGTCATAAATGAATGACAGGTGAGTTTCCTAGTCTGTTCATAGCTCAACCGATGTGTAATATTTGCAGTATGCAGTACCTTAGTCCGAGTCAATACAAAAACCGTTCGGTAAAGTTAACCGACAACCATTGTTAACTTACTCAAAAAGGCTTAGAATGGTAGAAAATGAGACATATACATTTTCCTATCGTATTCGTGCGCTCGTATGCGTGAAAACACTGAAGTTATAATTATGCTTGTCAACTTACACATACATTTTGCCTTCGAAATTTAGCTCTGTGATTGACCTGTTTGGGTTAAGCTTAGTACGCTCATAGATCGCAAGGGAAAAACTTATATTCGGTGTGTTCTTAATCTTTCGAAGCACTAATTGAAGGTATTTCTATCACCAAGCTATGTTGGTAGTGCTCTACTTACCTACTTACTTTTAAAACATCAACGCCGCAAAACGTGACTGCCGCTGTCATGTCTAAGTGCACAACAAACCACTCAAAATCATTCGGAAACTACTTAAATATAATCGCGTTTGTAAGAAACGATTGAATCGTTGTCATACTATGAAAAGTAGTTCCTCTCGATCCGGTAGTGGCTGCAAGGCGTTAAATGTATAGGACTCGAAAATGACGAAATTATGTAAAATAATGCATACAACCCATACTAAACACTCAGAATATGGTTCGAGGAATGATCGGTTGCTCATATTTAAAAGCTATCTCGTTTATCCCGTATGTTTCTATTGTGCGACGTGACAATAGGCCCCCGCGGCTCCGGTGACACCTGACGTGTGCCGTGACGAAGAAGATTATTGGCACTGTAAATCAACCAGATTGGGCTGTTCGTTAACCAATATATCACTTGACGAGTTTTCTAGGTAAGGTTTAGTCCAAACAGCTGCAACGAACATTTTCTATACCAATAAAGAAACTAAGAAAATGCAAAATTACTTGAAGAGCTGATAAATTTCTTAACACCTCAGCGAATTGAAGTAAAGTTACTAAAAAGTTGCTGTAAAGTTGCTGCGGCGAAGAATTATGACCATCACGGTGCTAAGTAGCTTTATAGTGTTTCAGTTTATATTTTTTAATTGAGGTTTAACACCCGAATACCATAAGTTTGCCGACGCTGGAAAATCAATCGAGCTATTGAATGGTTAATGAGGGTAGATAACACTTTTATATCTCCCTAATACCTACTAGGAAACGGAATAGGGTTACGGTACGGGCCAACTGATGTTGGCGTTTATAAAAAAGCTTAAACCCCGTAGGACACTTTTACATTGTGTTCTACGAAGCACACGCGTTTCTGTTGATATAGATAACCTGTGTGAACTTAACCTTATAATAGGGGTAGAGTGTGGCAATTTTTCGGACACTGCCCTTGGATGTTGGATCTTTAGCCTTGATTATGTAAATAAATCAAGACGCTTCGAGATTGCCTGTTGAAGATGACTTCGATTTATGGTTATTTAACGACTAGGTTTAGGTAGTGACTATACCTCTACATAGGCTGTCTATTGATTTTGTTGACATCGTTATGGACGACATTTTAATTCTCATCGTCACCGTATAAATGTCATCGGTTTAGTTCAAATACAGTACAATACAGTAATTATTTTAAACTACTTTAGTGCAAAAAAATTTCCAGATTTCTTGAAGAGCCAAACAAATCAGTAATAAACAGAAAAACAGAATAAAAGTTCACATATCAAGCTAATCCTCTAATACAAAGTTGAAGCTTACTCTACAAACTCTACATGATCAAAAAATCATAGTTTCAAAGAACAATGCGTGATACAACATCAGTACCTCTCTGAGTTCCTTTCAATTCGAATTAGACTTCATTTTAATTCATTTTCAAGCGTGTCAATTTACTGCCTGTAGCAATACAAGCAGTGATTTGTTTATGCAGTAGGAACCAAGCCTTGACAGAATTGACTGTGATATTGTTTAGCATAGTAGGCCGCATGGTAATTAAACATACATGGCTTGTGTGCGAATGGATGCGTGTAGCGAACTACAATCAAAGGCACCCCCGCCTTTGTGTATTCTGTGTGACCTAAAGTACAGCATTCAAGCGTTTAAAGAGACTCTAAAGGTTGTAGCTCATGCCTCATGGAGCCGCCTGGTACCCGACCCGCACCACCACGCTTCGTGCGGACCTGGCGACGTCAACCAGTGAAAATCGTGTGGGCCACGGATGAAAGCAGCGTGGTCAACCAGTGAACCTCGTTTTCGTGAACGTTGGTAATGCGCTGTCAACGCAAGGCAAGCATGCGAGCAGCGAGTTAACAATAAGTGGTCCATGCGCTGTCCGCGCGTCGGTCGACGGCGGGTGGTCCACTCACTATCTGCGCGTAGATCGCTTGCAAGTGAGGTGATCTGAAGTTGATGTAGTGAGGGCATAACCATATAATTCCATATAGAGAATACTAAGCGCACGAGGCGAGGCGGTGCGGGTCGTGTGCCGGGTGGCTCTAATGGGCTATAGCCATTATCAGCACGCTGTGTAGCATGTGAAAACTGTGTGGTGCCGGTTTAGAATTTGCAACACCCCAACTCTTCCCCCGGGTGTCGTAAGAGGCGACTAAGGGATATCCACCGGGGCGGGCAGCAGCGCCCCCTGCAGAACAATTCTACCACCGAACTGCGATCCCCAACCCGCGTGCCTCTACATAGGCTGGTTAGCGTGGGGATGATGGGCATTACCCCCATCAGATAAAAGCCACCAAGGCGCTTATCAGGGGGAGGCCTGCGTCCAGCAGTGGACCAATACAGGCTGTTGAGCTGAGCTTCAGCAAGATCAGCACACATACGACTACTGCTGAACATGTCTCTTACAAACAAGGGGGTTTTGCCATAATCATCACGCTTAGTAGGCGGATTGGTGATAGCAGTAGAGGGTTTGATTAATACACAGAAGGAAGCTGCTATCCTTTCATTGCCTCACTGGTAGATTCCCTTAGTTGGCTCTTACAACATTCACGTGCTGAGTAGGATGGCTCACGGCTCTGATTTCCAGCCACTTTACATTTTAAATTGCATTTAAAATATTTGGTTTAACACATTAACATTTCATTTAATGCAAAAAGGAAGCCAGGAAGAACCAGCTAGGCTGGGCACCGTTTGGGAACTACGTCGAGTCTTCTCGTCATCCATACTGCAATGCTTGAAAACTAAAGTTTTCAATCAGTGCGTCCTACCCGTTATGACAGAGCTGAGACGTGGACACTCTGTCCACCAGTTCAAAATCGCTAAGCGAGCTATGGAAAGAGCTATGCCCGGAATTTCTCTAAAGGATGGGATTCGTAACAAAAACATCCGACAGAGAAATAAAGTTATTGACACAGCCCAAAGAATTAGCAAGCTGAAGTGGCAGTGGGCCGGCCATGTCTTGCGAAGAACCGACAACCGATGGGGTAAACGTGTTCTTGAGTGGAGACCGCGACAGCCATCTAGGTGGAATGACGACCTGCGAAAGACTGCAGGCAGCTGGATGCAGCAAGCTGAAGACAGGGCGCTACGGCGCTCATTAGGGGAGGCCTATGTCCAGCTGTGACTAATATAGCTTAATGATGATTATGATGATGGTAACATTTACCCTATGTGTTGGACCAAAGAAAACATACAGTCCCTACCAATGTCTAAATATGCCATGAAATTGGCAGACAATAAGGTTAACTGAGAACGGATCTCGTATCACGTTGCCTGGTTCTAGGAAACCAACAAGGTAATGTTGGATACTAGTAATCTTGTTATGCTTGCGCATGTTAGATCAGGAATGTTTTAGATACTCTAACATCATTCTTTGAATCTTCGTTGTCACTCAATGAAAGATCTGTGCTTAATTTCACCAAAACTGATCGCAGATATAACAGGAAAAAAGTATTTACGCGATTATTTTGAGGAAAACCTGTTTTGTGTTGACTGAGAAAACAGAAAATAACAAACTTTTCATTTATTTAAAATTTTTGCAAACAATTGTAAAATTTTGTCGGAAGCAGGTGCCCCTGTTATTATAAAACGTTGTACTAGAGAACAATTACTTAATCGATGTACCATAATATTAGAAATCAAATAATATCGCAAAAATTTTTTACTTTGACGGGACTTGAACCGGTATCCTTCCGTCAGTACAGGAATGTGCTATGCAACTACACCACGAGGTCAACTGACGTGGGAGTCGAAAATCTCTGCGACTTCCTACGGTCTCTAGCGCCGTTAAGCGCGTTCAAGTCCCGTCGAAGTCGAAATTTTTTGCGATATTATATGATTTCTTAGAAATTACCCTTAGTGTGGGGTTACGCAATATAATTACAAAAAATCATAATATTAAGTTAATTTTATATAAGATAAACCTGAACCCTGTCTCGAATAGTGTACGTGTAAAACCAAGGATTCTACAGTTAATATACACAGAATAGGTTAATCACGCGTAATTTGTATAGGCGTAGCACAGAGCAATGGATTACACTGCTTGATGAATGAATTCGGTCCACACAGCATTAGTAGCAACCCGCGACTAATGAACCTAGGTCTTCCATGATTGATCGCGCAGGTGGAGGTGGGTCAAAGTTGGCTAATTACCTTAGTTTCGCGTTTCGGTGGAAATAAAGCGGTTTCTAAGAACCTACATTGAATAAAACTTGCTAAGTGCTTATACTTACGTACTTATAAATACTACGTACTTACTACTACGTACTTATAAATCAAGTTTTTTTTCATCCGAAGAAGAAAGAATTAAAGAGAATTAAAAAAAAAAAGAGAATCTATAACGTCGTTACTGTATCTTTACGTCATGGCGCCGTGTGAAAGTGTTATTTTTTAGGGTTCCATACCTCAAAAGGAAAAAAGGAACCCTTATAAAAACACTTTGTTATTCGTCTGTCTTTCTGTCCGTCTATCAACCCCCTTTTCTCAGGAACGCGTGGAGGAAATTAACATGAAATGCTCAAGTCTGTATCCTCTTGGAGCCTCGATACAAATAAAACTTCTAGCTCAACGCAATCAAAAGTTACAGCCGCTTAAAGTTTCTAAATATGTCCGAATGTTTGGAAATTTTCTAGGGACTCACATGCACACAAAACCTGTAGGGTACTTCCCGTTGACCTAGAATCATAAAATTTGGGAAGAAACAAGGTCTTACATTTATACGGAGCTCTTAGTTTGCGAGTCCGACTCGTACTTGAGGTTATATTTATCAACGTTTCTGTGCTATCTACGAGTAGTTAACGCTCAAAAAACATGCTCTCTCAGAATGTTGTTTATAGAACGATGTGGGAACTATACGATCGCCAACGACTCAAACACTAGTGGAGGTTGTCCCATATGCCCTTAAAAAGTGACGGAACCGTGGTCTTACTGCGATGTCAAACTTTTTCGTGGTCCCACCAAACACACACTTGACCGTCCACATAATCCCACCCCGCGAAGTGGGGGGGGGGGTGTCAACAACAACACTCCTAACGAAGCACGTCCAACCCCCGCAAAGCGGGGGGGGGGGGGGGGTTCGTGGCGACTCTGTGACTGAAAGGGTGTTTAGATATATAATTGCACCCAGAGCCATATGTTGAACGGTCAAGTGTGTGTTTGGTGGGACCACGAAAAAGTTTGGTCCCACCAATGGGACATCGCAGTGGGACCACGGTTCCGGAGTGCCTTAATATTCTTCAAATTGGTGATGACAAACATGCATGCAAACATCTGAATTTCAAAACAGAAATTAACACAACACGGTTCAGTTTAACCGCGGCTATTATTTACTATATTTGGATAAAATGTATTTACCGCTCTGCCAACAACACGAGGTATTTGTTTGTTTTATTCATAGGTTTTACTCGAAACTCAGGTTCAGCGAATTTAGTAATTCACCAAAACGATATGCTTTTCAAAATATTAGTACTTGTTTCTGCCTACAACTTTGCTCAAAGGGAACCTGGACTAGGCAACTGTTGTTCTAGGTTTATTTCATTATCATAAAGTTCTTGTCAATGTTTATCTTCATTCATGGAGTTAGTTTGTGTTAGTAATGAGTTCAAGATATATGCATAGATACTAAGAGGCTGTGTGGTAGCCTCTTAGTATCTATACATATATTTTGAACTCATTGGAGCTTAGAATTTGCACTACCCCAACTCTTCCCGCGGGTGTCGTAAGAAGCGAGTAAGGGATATCCACCGAGGGCGGGTAGCGGGGTCTCCTGCAGAGCAATTCGAGCACTGAATTGCGATCCCCAACCCGCATGCCCAGCGTGGGGATCATGGGCGCAATTCCCATAAGCTAATAAGGTCTTATCAGAGGGAAACCGTGGACCAATTTGGGTATTTTCTATTCATAAAAATAAATGCAATGTATTGCATTAAATTATATCAGTCATGTAGTAATACAAGCTCTGCTTATGTTGGGGCTGGATAATGGAACGGCGTCATTTATAATTATTATTTATTTAAAAAAAATATAGGCTGTAGAGGTTGATGTTGAGGTTGAGGAGAAATGAGTTCATGATATCTACGTAAATACCTAGATGTCAAGAATTGAATGTCTATCTTGACTCAAGATAGACATTCATAAAATGATAAAACAAGCGCTGCACACGTATAGCCCGCGCAGTATCGCTTCCACGGCGGAAAGGAAAGAAGTACCAGGAAAGCAGAAGTTGATGGAATATAGAGAGAGTTGATTAGAGATATAGAGATAGATTCACTGATATAATCTAGCTAGTTCCTTCATGTTGCAAAATAGTAAGTAAATTTTGTGCAGCAGTAGGGTTACATCCCGGTCTAACACCAGGGGTAGACTTGGTGGGAGAGCGGGTCCGTAACGAACTACCTACCTACGTTAACGCCATTGTAACGTCCATTTCATTTACAGTAAAATGTTTGTTAACATTTAATCTTCCGAATGGGTTAGGGGGATCAATGGGGTAAGACAATAATTAAATAGTGTCTTCAAAAGCAAAGTTACTAAAATGCTAAGTAGTTAGCTAATCACAAAAAACACTCTCTAAGACGGTTGCTAGGATTAGGTATAAGCGTTTTTAGTCGAATAAACTAAATTTATGCTCGTGCAAGCAGATGCTTGTTTAAGTTTTGTTCTTTTTTTGAGTTTTGAGCTGCACACGCTCTGTTTAATGTTTTTACAGCGAGTAGAGCTATAATTAGACACTCTACCAAAAATATTTAAAGTTATACTTACACACGTGAATGACCTTGTAATTTTTAGTTTTATTTATCTACTAGCTGTACCCGCGACTTTTTCCGACTAATTAGGTATTCACATTTGACCACTGTTTCTCTCATCTTCTTATATATAAAAATGAAACCCGTTTCGCGTTGTCACGGCATCACGCGTGAACGGCTGGACCGATTTCGCTAATTCTTTCTTTGTTGTGTTTGTTATTGTCAGGAGAAGGTTCTTATGAAAGAAAAAATTAAGAAAGTTGGAAACATAAATTTCCACGGGGGCGAAGCCGCGGGGCGCAGCTAGTATTTAATAATGCTGTAACACTTCAACGAGCGGAAGGGGACCTGATAGGTACACTTTTAATAATGTAAGTACCTATATTAAGGTACTTAGTTAAATTGTGTACCTATAAATCGTGTAGATAAAGAATCGGATTGAGAATAAAAATCAATATAATCTACGCGGGAGAGCATGCTGTCACGCTGTCATCTTCAATCCCATTCCTAATTAACAGTTTTATTAAAATCTACATATTTTTTCTTCAATGCACTGATTTTTTACTCGAATTTGAAACTTGCAACACTGTTTCCAACAAAAAAAAAAAATGAAAGAATAAAAGAAAGAAAATCAATTTATTGGTTCACACATGAAAGATACAAAAATAATATTAATAAAAACAAAATCCTTAAAATTTAAGAGAAGTATTAATTCTCTGTGAACCAAAAAGGTCCTGCTTCAGCTTCATGTTGCTCAACAAATTAATGAAATCGTAGGACGCGATAATGAATTACAAATAAGTACACATTTTGATTTTAATCCCCTTTCCCAAGGTAATTGTATCTACTTAATTCCGGGATAAAAAGTATCTATTGTCCTTTCTTGTAGTATGAACTTGTAAGATATTGTAATTTATTTAATAATTAACATATAATATAACAAGTATATATAGTGGTAAACAATAAGGTTTCAAAAGATATTCAAAACTAAAATGTAACAGGCCTGATTTCCTACTTGTTTTCCCCGCTAAAATTCAAATTCTAGGACAAATCAGTTTCATTTTATAATTAAACTATTTCATATTGCATTATATTGAATATACTAGGTATCTTAAATGTTAATTTATATTTAAGAACATTTGTCATGGATATTATAGCATATTAGAAGATATTTCAATGTATTTAGTTGTGAAATGTTATAACAAACCATTTTTGCCGATGTTTGACGGAATGGCTCAAGGTATAACGTCAGCCAACGGTTCGTTGAACTAAAGATATTTAAAAAAGATGGTGGGCTGGCTCTGACACTCTTTGATGGCTCTGTAAGCTGAAAGCATCTCTCGTTATGGTAAGATATTGTACATTGTAGAACCTTTTTCTAGATATTGTGTCCTAGTTTGTTTTAGCATTGAAATTATTGAAGGTCAAGATTAAATTATAAGGTTATCTATTATTTTATAATGTTCCTATTCATATGATCTAATGCTTTTGTTTTAATAACGAACATTGTAAGTATTAGACACTTATGTGATTAAGTATATAAATGTGCTGGTGGTTTCTTTTTCACTTCTTCCACTGGTGGACAAAAGATTGAAGTGAAGAGAATTTCAATAACACTTTATTTCTTATTTGATAGTAATTGATGGATAGACTTGTCTATGTGTTTATCTTGTGAGCCTAAAGGAATAAAGTTATTGACTTCTGACTTCTGATTTCATTATTTCCAATTCCTAAATTGTGAGGTTGCATTGTAAGGTAGGTATTCCATGATTCTATCGAAATAAGATCATTTTATAGGTAGGTAAAGGCCATGAATCTATCATCAGAAGTGGGATAGCCTGGAACTGTTTCAAAATTCTAATACATTCTTGTACAAGTTCCAGACTGGATCCCGCAGCAGACCTTCGAGTACGAAGGTCTGCTCAAGGCGATTTCTGACTGTGCGACGACTGACGCTGTGTCTTCCAATCTGCGACAAGATGGTGACGTGATGCTACCAATGTCCGATCCCACGACGACGGCGCTACTATTTGGTGCGACCACATTGAGATGCTCATCAACGAAATTTGGACAAAGGAGCAGCGTGGCAGTAACAAAGTTTCTTAAGGGTTCGTAAACTTGGTACGACCACGTGGAATCCTAACGTTGGACGATACTAACGGAATTTCTTTAAAGCAAAAAAACTTTTATTGTTTCCTAAAAAGAAACCTGTTCAATAAGTTGGTTTCATGTTCTATTTTCAAATTAGTAAAACCCTACACAACACTAAAGAAACATGAAACAAAATTTGCCACTTCTAGTAACGTTTGATCCATGTTTCTTGCTAACCAGCCTATTGTTCGGGACTTCGAGTTGTTGACATTATTTCTAACTACCGGCAGTTAATAATTTTCGAAGCTTTTTTACTTCTGTACGATTAGCCCAACCAAAATTTTTAATACTTATTGTTATTTGTGTCTCTGTAATTGAATTTACCAAATTCTTAAGAGAAATCTGCAGAAAACAGCTGCGAGTAAGCGGAAAAAAACGCAGATTATTCCCATATAATACTCGTATAAAGTACCTACCTAACTTTTTGCTAAAGTTCAGTTTGTAGAAATACTAATAACCTGATTTATTTTTAAGTAGATAATGAGAGTCACACGAACACACAATAGATTTGACTTCGCCTCGTAAATTTTTGTATGGGCTGATGTGAGCCAACATGTGCTTACCTATACACAAAATGGTTATTCAATGTGTTAACGAAGTAAATTATAAAAATAAATTGGAACTAGTATCTATTTACAATTAAAACAATTGAGCTAAGTGCACACTGTTGCAAACAATCTACAGGAATCTAAAGTAAAAGGCTTTTCACATGGTCACTAATATTAATATTTATGATTGGACGGTAATTAAAAGAACAAAAGAAGAAAAAAATTGTGCAAAGGAATTTAATTAAATTCAAATAAAATTGAATAAAATGATATAAAATGAAATGAAAGAAATTATGCGTATTTAATGAAATGAAATTAAAGTAAAGTAAAGTAAAGTAAAGTAAAGTAAAGTAAAGTAAAGTAAAGTAAAGTAAAGTAAAGTAAAGTAAAGTAAAGTAAAGTAAAGTAAAGTAAAGTAAAGTAAAGTAAAGTAAAGTAAAGTAAAGTAAAGTAAAGTAAAGTAAAGTAAAGTAAAGTAAAGTAAAGTAAAGTAAAGTAAAGTAAAGTAAAGTAAAGTAAAGTAAAGTAAAGTAAAGTAAAGTAAAGTAAAGTAAAGTAAAGTAAAGTAAAGTAAAGTAAAGTAAAGTAAAGTAAAGTAAAGTAAAGTAAAGTAAAGTAAAGTAAAGTAAAGTAAAGTAAAGTAAAGTAAAGTAAAGTAAATTAAATTAAATTAAAACAATGCACATACATTTCATTAGACTGGCCAATTCACACATCATCTAGCCCCAAAGTAAGCAAAGCTTGTATGATTCACTTGATATTTCATTTATTTGCAGTGTATGGATAGATTGCATTGTTGTGCATAAATTTGATGTCATTGAGATCTTATTTACTTTTATGTATTATTGATCAATAATTCCAGAGCACCAAGCTACCAGTCTTAGATGGCTCGACTATTTTGATGATTTCTCAGGACAACGTCTGTTAGCTCCGCTATTTTGTGTTCTATAGTAATTTGTATTGATATATCGTAGTTACAGACTATATTTTTATTATAACAATAGCACACAAACTTCGGTATAGGAAACCCCATAAGGTACAAAGGTAAAACAAAAAACAGACAGACTTAACTAGAATTTAATAAAAATAATTAGTGCCAAAAATGTAAATAATTAACTAAAAGGTATGTCAAAGTATGCTGCTGTGTGAGGGCATTGTCAAACTATACTAAGTAATAATGTACAAGATTACAAAATACAGAGAAAATAATAATGAAATAATGTCAGAATTAAAATAATTTAAATTCACATGCAAATAAAGCAGGTACATAGGCATTGTCAAATAAACTCAAACAAAAATAAAATATTGGAATAAATTTTAATACGGAATCAATAAAAAATAAATGGTACATAAATACACAATTTGTTACTTCTAAGCACAATTAGACATATTATAGGGTTGGTTATAAAAGTGCTTTAGAAAGCATTTAGAATAATTAAATGAATTGCTAATATATTTTGTACTATGCTCAATTATGGGGGCACTGTCAAAATAAACATATTTGCACAACATAAATATAATTTGAAGGCCAATGCAATAAATTAGTGAGCTATTTTAATTTGATCGAAACAGTTTTATTTTTGTGTAGTCAGCTTGGCCGAGCGATTTGTGGAAGGTTCAGTAACCAATAAATACAACCATACGAAATAATTATCCTGGATTTACCCCACTCTGATTACTTTTTATATGGAAGTTGAGGCTAATAAACATACCTACTGGGTAGAATAAATGACGTACTTGGTGATACTCGCCTAGATCCACAGATAGATGCTCGATCTGTTACGGATGATGTACTTATATAGGTACCATTATCTTAGACTAAGTTATTAGTTTTAGTTAGTCTTAATTATTAAACATTTATGTGTCCTTATGACAAAAAAGTTGGTTTTAAGTAGGTACCTATGTTGAAAGTGATAATAAGAATTGAGAATAAAAAGAAAATAAAACTCAGTAAATTTTAATAAAACGAAAACAAAAATACGAAATAAATTCCGCTGGCGATCGTTGACTTGGTCTATCGATCAGCGGAATACGAGGACAAAATTACTGGATTCGAAATAAAAATAGTTCCTCCCGCTAGTCGACCGTACACTTAGCGTATACTTTGGATATTGATAGCGGGTATAGCGAGTATGTGGCCGAGGTATACGGTAAGAGGAAAACATAAAATGCTTAATGAATTAGGTCCTTCCGCTGGCGGCCCACGGACTTGATGTATACTTTGGATATTAGCAGCGGGTATAGCGAGTATACATGTCGAGGTCCCTCGGTCAGAGGAAAACAGACTTGTGACTTCACTTTCTACGACTAACTTTTAATATAACTATACAGATATAATGATGCGTGTCCAGATGTTGGACTATAAAATAATTGAAAAATACTAATAAATAACTTTGAAAAATAAAATCAATGAAGGTACCTACATAATAATGTGCTTGATGGTTCTGTTTCCTTTAGATATAAGTAGTTTAATAAGAATTAAAATAAGAAACATTTACAAAATGTGTAGGTACTAACATAGTTGGTCTTGTGAACTACTTGTAAATTGTTCAACAGGTTGTCTTCTCATAAAATAATAGCATTATTATTAACATTCATCATCATCAATTAACTTGAAATTAGAAAATGTGTAATAAAACGTAAAAATTACATGCTTCGAGAACGAAGCATTTGTCAGAATGGCAGTGTAAGATATTGTAATTTATTTAATAATTAACATATAATATAACAAGTATATATAGTGGTAAACAATAAGGTTTCAAAAGATATTCAAAACTAAAATGTAACAGGCCTGATTTCCTACTTGTTTTCCCCGCTAAAATTCAAATTCTAGGACAAATCAGTTTCATTTTATAATTAAACTATTTCATATTGCATTATATTGAATATACTAGGTATCTTAAATGTTAATTTATATTTAAGAACATTTGTCATGGATATAATAGCATATTAGAAGATATTTCAATGTATTTAGTTGTGAAATGTTATAACAAACCATTTTTGCCGATGTTTGACGGAATGGCTCAAGGTATAACGTCAGCCAACGGTTCGTTGAACTAAAGATATTTAAAAAAGATGGTGGGCTGGCTCTGACACTCTTTGATGGCTCTGTAAGCTGAAAGCATCTCTCGTTATGGTAAGATATTGTACATTGTAGAACCTTTTTCTAGATATTGTGTCCTAGTTTGTTTTAGCATTGAAATTATTGAAGGTCAAGATTAAATTATAAGGTTATCTATTATTTTATAATGTTCCTATTCATATGATCTAATGCTTTTGTTTTAATAACGAACATTGTAAGTATTAGACACTTATGTGATTAAGTATATAAATGTGCTGGTGGTTTCTTTTTCACTTCTTCCACTGGTGGACAAAAGATTGAAGTGAAGAGAATTTCAATAACACTTTATTTCTTATTTGATAGTAATTGATGGATAGACTTGTCTATGTGTTTATCTTGTGAGCCTAAAGGAATAAAGTTATTGACTTCTGACTTCTGATTTCATTATTTCCAATTCCTAAATTGTGAGGTTGCATTGTAAGGTAGGTATTCCATGATTCTATCGAAATAAGATCATTTTATAGGTAGGTAAAGGCCATGAATCTATCAAACTCATATTGTTCCAAGTTTCATTTGGAGTCATTCAGTAGTTTCGGCGTGATGATGACTGAATTCTGGGATAAAATGTATCCTATGTCCTTCATCGTAGTATGAAGTCAAATCGTGCCAAGTTTTATTCGAATTTATTCAGTAGTTTCGGCGTCATGCGCCTTTAAGAAACAAACAGACAGACATGAATGAAAAATGTTACATTTTTGGTTTCAGTATCTATAATTAGAGTGCCGTTCAAAAAATTCTTAAAAATATCTTCAATGTACAGAATTGCACCTGTTACAGCTTTATTATATGTATGTATGTATCTTGGGTATTATCAATTTTGGATAAAGTCTATTATTTACTCTGCATTGCCTACCATAATACAGCAAAACAATGTAACTCCATACATTTTGCATTAGTGGACGAATAAAGCAACATTCCCAATTTATCGTGATGTACTCGTAAAAACTTGCTGTGACGGTAATTTACAAATACACCCAAACAACACATTTAATCACGTCGACAGATTAATATAGTTCCATAATATAAAATTAAATCACTTACGGTGATTTGAATATTATAATTACCAAATTAAATTACCCAAACACATTCAAAACCTTTTATCTAGATCAAGTACCATACATTATGATAATATATGCCGAGTTATTGACAATGGGATAACTCGGGCCAATAGTTGTATTGGCTTGCATTCCTCCCAACATAACTATGATTCATTTCGTGATATATTAGTGGGGGTAGCAGCATATTATCAATACTCCACACTGGCTATGGCGATAGAGAACGTGATAATAGTTTTCGGCACGGGTTTAGAAACTCCAGATTTTGGTACTTGAAGAGCTTTTGAGCTTTGTAGTTGTACTTTACTGGATTAAAATGCAGGCAATTTATCAAAAATAATAGGTATATATTTTTCTAATTAAAAATTTAACTAAAAACACTATTTTTTAGTAAAATTTTTAATTGGAACAGAATGGGGCGACCAGTAACCAGCGAGAGGAGAGTAGAGTTTTAATGATTTATTTGCTTGTAAAACTCACTCGTGAGCAAATAATCTCGGTCCTGATAAAGAAGGTGATGTTATGGTCATTTGATAGCTCTTTCGGGGGATGATATTGCACAGCATCTACCTACTGAAAGTGTTCCACATGTAGATAAGTAGTACTTTATCACATCAAAAACCTTTAACGTGCTTACTGCTTTGTCAGAACTGTTTTATTAGCTTTACTTTATCCTATAAATAAACTATCTGATGTAATAAGTTTGTACAAAGGACAGCTATTGTTAAAGAGACTTGGAAACTTTTCTTCCAATGAAAATACGCCACCCAATTTGTGTCATCACAATAACATAAAGGCGTTGGCAGTTCAAAAGTCGGAGCTCTAGAATTAGGTTATTTCTATGTCGGCTCATCTTTTATGCTGAATTTTTATTCATTATTTAGGTATTACTTCATAGATTAGGTATGAAAGGGTGTCTAATCGTCGAATTATGTTTTTAACGAATGATAACCATCTTTCATCAATCAATGTATTCACCAACACGATACCTATATACGAGTATACCATAGCCATAACGGCAATGTAGTTAACATTTATTAGCTTGGGCCTAAATGACGCGGTGTGAATTGTCCAGCATTATTTATTTATTGGATTGTATATTGTTACAAATGTGTTTATATGTATGTACATATAGCTAATTTAAGATCACTAGAGACCCTGCTGGGCACACAATATGTATGGAGATACTCGACACTCCACGTTTGCTCCTGAACAATCAATTATTAATTATTCGAAAGAACGAATGCTCGCTGGGTTGTTGAAACTTTTCGGCAAACGAATCACTCATTTAAAATGTCGCCGTCACAGTTCTATTCGTAGAACGTGCTATTAATCGTTTGAAACCTGATTCTTCACAAAGGTTCTTCGCTATCGTTCAAGTTTGAAACCGTCAAGATCATCTGATTTCAATTCATCAAAGACATAACCAATATTTTCGGACACAGAGAAAATCCAAAGTTTGCCAAAATTATTCCACGAAATTTGGAATTTGTTTTGGTTCTTATAATGAGCAGGCGCAAGTAATAGCGTTATCAGATAGCTTGCGCAAAAGTAACATGGACCAAGAACACTTAACAATTCAGAACGCGATTTTTAACCATCATTTGCAGTGGTTTTTACTACTGTTGGGTTTAGATCTTCCGCTGTATGAGAATTTGCCGCGGTCTAGCGCTAACTGCATCCTTTGAAAATCCACGACAACGTAGTCGCCTATTTGACAACATAAGCGAAATGTGTCATCGAGCAAACTACGTTATCAGGGTTTACAAAATTTAGTTGCGAAATATTCTTAACAGTGTGTCCCATTCAAAGTACATGTGAAATAGTCAACGAGCGAGTATAGGGGCTGACAAATGACGTCCGAATATGAGGCTAGTGGCGGACAATGATAATGTCGCCAGTAACAAATGGGGGGCCTGCTGTGAATGGCGGCCGACGTGATTTGAGGATTACGATATATTATTGCCAACACTATCACGAGTGCACGAAGGTTCATTACATGCTTGTAAATTTAAGAGATTTGTTTAAATCGAGCTAACAGCATTAATGCTCACACGTAGCTTTTACGTAGCGGTGGTACGTGCTACCCATTAACAGTATCATATCAAACTGCCTAACGTCGGAAAAATGTATGTATTACCCGTCCATAGTTTAATTATAATTACAGCATAACTTTAAAGTTAATCAGGCTAGCTTTGCATATATGCTCGTCAGTATTGGAGAATTCTGCACAATTTATGTACCTAAAAACTTCAAACCTTAAGTCGTCAAATCAACCCGAAACCAGAACCAAATTTCTTTTCAAAACAGGAATTTTCAGCAGAATAATGTTATTTCTATTTCATCCATTATTTTTCATAGCCTGCGAAAAATATTTAGAAAGTAAGTCATTAAAGAAGCGAATAAATCAGATGTCGCCGTATTATTTAGGCGTTCATAAGCGAAGAAAAAACAACGTGCAAAATTTGAAATTGCGATCTCCGAGAATTCACGGACTAACATAAAAATGCCTGAAACATTTTGGGAAAACGCTTTAAGGCAGTATTTTTGGCAGACAGAGAGCGGAAGCTGTAGCGAGTACGAAATAATCATATCTCACTCAAAAGTTCGACTGAAACGGTCAAAAATCCTCCTCTCCTACAACTGATTTACCTATCATGACCCCATGTGATATACCTAAAACGCACCCACCATGTGATTTACGCAAGTTCGGTTATAATGTTGAGCCAATTTGTCAACAATAATACTAAGTTTATCTCTAGGTATACCTATGATTAAAAAGCTAATGGTTGATTGGGTTTTAATTACTCTTTTTTGCACCATTACATAGATATATAGATAGTTCATCTGGCTCACATACATAGACAGCACAAACGAAGATCGAACATAGCCACTAAAGTATTTATAGGAAAGAAACCTCAACCTCAACCTCAACAGCCTGTATTAGTCCACTGCTGGACTCAGGCCTCCCCCTGATAAGCGCTTTATTGGCTTATATCACATGGGGAGTCATGCCCATAATCCCCACGCTGGGCATGCGGGTTGGGGATCGCAGTTCGGTGGTAAAATTGTTCAGCAGGGGGCGCTGCTGCCCGCCCCCGGAGGAAAGAAAGAATACCCTTAATTATTATAGCAGAGTGAACTTGCGGTAGAATTATTTCGGTTCAAATTGTATTCAGCATTCGTATTCGACCTTCTAAAGGGAAGATAGGTTAGTTTTGAAACGATATATTTTGCCGCTCTTAAGCACTCACGTGGCGTTTCCGGGTCATTTACTTTCAACTCCGTAAATCGTTTACTTCACGGTACGGTTTCAGCGGTAAAACTAAGAGTTGTTGGTACATATTTGTAAAATTAGAGATAAACCATTATAAAAATGCACGCCCACTCCAGAAAACATCATACACTCGGCGTGCATTTTAGAATGGTTTATCTCTGCCGACCTGTGAGAGCAAACTACAAATCGTTAAACGTATTTTATAAGGCGCAGAATAGCAGGCTGTCGGTTCGATTCCCGCAATGCAATCTGCAAATATTTTTTCTACTCAAGAAGGCATTCAAGATGGTATTTTTTTTGCTTTAGATAAATTCTTTCTCTAGTCTATAGAAGGTGCGCATTGAACTTGAACTTATCTACGCTTAGGCCAGTTCATGACGTGTACCAATTTATCTCAAAGATTGGTTAAAATGCGAATTCATCTTTTTTATGACAATTTAGATAACATTTTTATATTCGCGTCAGGTCAAGCTCACTGGTCATCAATAAACATTCAAATCAACCCTAGACCTTTTATATTTCATACCCAGTGGGTCTATCAGGAATAAACGCATGAAAAATAAATGATTGTCTAAGCCCCGGATACTCAAACGCAACTCAGATTTAAGCACGTCTAAAATTACGAATTTTTTACAGAATTTGAGAGAATTTCATGGAAAACTGTCAAAAGATCGTAACTTGAGATGTGTTTAAATATGAGTTGCGTTTGAGTATAGGTGTCTGTGATTTTTGAAAAGATACTAACTAACCCCCGAATACTCAAACGCAACTCAGACTTGAGACGTGTTTATATAATTTAGCTATTCGAGGGTAAACCTATGGTCGAACGAAGAACAATTTTTCTTCGATTCGATATTGTTTTTTGAGCACAATTTTCTCACAAATGTGTAATCACAATTTTTTCAATTTTTTTCTGAAGGGACACCAATGTAATCAGTATTTTTGGTAACGTCCTACCTATGTTTCTATGTATTATTATAGAAATTTATTTGCCACTTTTCTAATAAGGTTATTCCTGATAAAGGCTCAGGTAAGAAATACCACCTATCCCCGGTAATGGCCCGCAGATATCATTTATCAAGCTTACCTCAGATGGGTATCGAGTCCTCCGGTGATATGTAACAGGAATTCTATGATAACTGCTTATTTCTAACCTGTAGGTAGTAAATTCTAAATTTTTTCTTTTAGGTACAAGTAGCTTGTGAAGTTGTGTAGGACCTGTGTGTAGCTAAGATAAAGTTGCTTTGCTTCTCGTACGTACTTTTAATCTTAAAGCCACGCATTGCCAAGTCAAGTAAATGCACAAGTCACTGGTTTGAAAATATTAAAGTAGGTACAGTACAACCACTTTCTTAAAAATATGAGCGTTTACCTCGGTATCGGCATAAAACAGACAATCTTGAAGGGTGCTTTTACATTTATGAGCATCTAGGTATGAGTATAACTTGCTAGTTTTCAATTTGATGCTAACATTCTTCTAATTTCTATGGTAGTCTAGTTAAAGGAAATTTCAGGCTTTAAAATTGACGCGGTGGAAGTGGCGGCAAGGACAAGTGGTAAAAGACTTTGAAAGAACAACAGCACTTTAAAAAGTGACATCTTTTGAAGCAGGTAATTAAATTTATGTTCTTTTTCGCAACAAACGAGCCGTGCAAAGTGACAGTATATCCCATCCACCATCACAAGAGCAAACGAGGTATTAAACGTGGCCGGCGCTTTTCACTAACAAAAAGAATTCTCGTAAGTTTCCCCGGTAATAATGAAGCCTTTGTGACTAAACGAAATTAGGTTTTTATTTATGGTCGCGCCGGTTCTGATAAACGATGCGAAACAGGAGGGTATCCGTGACGGAAAAGTAAAAACTTTCAATAGAAGTGACAGTGTTATAAAACACGGACGATCGTTGACAAAAATGCCAGCAACTGTAAATTGTATGTATGGCAAATAAAATAAAACGTCAAGTGCGAGTCGGAATCGCGCACTATGGGTTCTGTATAATTGTTAGACCTTGTGTCTTACCAAATATCATGATACTAGGTCAACGGGAAGTAGGTTGCACCTGTAGGTTCTGGTCCATGGCAAGAACCAAAAATTTACGGTTTTTGGATTTTTCCCTTTACTTATGCTAAAATATTTTGCTTTTTGCCTATGCTAGGTCACCGGGAAGTACCCTAAAGGTTTTGGTCCATGGCGAGAATCAAAAGTAATTTAATTAGTGAATAAACTACAAATGTATGGTTTTTTCCCTTTGCCTGTGCTATAAGACCTTGCTTCTTGCCAAATTTCATGATTCAAGGTCTACTACCGACCCTATAATAGGTTTATTTCGCATGCGATTCCCTTGGAAATTTCAAGGCATTCGGCGAAAAAGGCTGTAATTTTTGATTTCGTAGAGTTAGAAGTTTTATTTATATCGAGGCTCCAAGAAGTTACGGTCTTGGGTAATTGATGTTAATTTCAACTCGAGACCTCCACGCGTTCCTGAGAAAGGGGGGTTGATAGACGGACCGACAGACAGACAGATAGACATCTGGACAACAAAGTGATCCTATAAGGGTTTCTTTTCTCCTTTTGAGGTACGGAACCTTAAAAATCCTTATTTACGGACCAAATGTGGCTGTCGAGCAAGGCAATGTCAAAACGACGTGGATGTTTAACTTCTATATCTAGGTACTGCATACTTGTAAGAATATGTTTAGACGACTGGCAGATATACCTATGGTCAGGGGTGCGTAAAACGGGGGTCCACTGCGTAATGCGCTAACTTGTAAAAAACTTTAATTTGAACAATTTACAGATCTTTAATTTGGTCATAGGTTGATAGTTTGAGTACCGAGTAGTAGAATACTCATACTCTACGAATCAAACATAATATTAAAACCTGCCTTTTCGTCGATGTATATGACCCTAGACAAAAAGTACTCCTACTTGTAAAATACATATCAATACTGTGCAAAAGTATCGCTACAAGGAAAAGATATTCCAAAACAGGCGGTGGAAAATGGCACATATAAAACACCTATATTGCAAGAAAATGCCTAAGGTATCTGGCAGATAAATAGCATTATTTTTTTATTCAAGACCTGCTTCGGTTCGCAGCTTTGCCTAACTAACATTGATCTTATTCTAGATGTTTTTTACACTTTCAGCAGTTTGTACGGGAAAAACCGGGTAACTGACCCCATATCTTTAGTCATATTCTCGATTCATACTCCACTCGAAGTCAACTCGAAACATATGAGTGTAATAAGGATTTTTTTACTACTTTTTACTACGATTATTCTTTTTCCTGAAGTTTTTTTTCTTCCTATTCGTGTTTTTTTACTCGCACTCTTGCATTATTTATCATTACAAAATATTTCACAAATGTTTTTTGTATTTTTTGTGCTTGTGTTTTGTCGTGAAATTATTCCAAAAAAAAATATAGAATTTTCTTAATATTAATAATAATGTAAGACGTCAAAGAGAACGAATAAAAAGTAAAAAGGTCTACTTTTTTCAAAAAAGGGGAAAAATATATTATACTATTCAAAAAATCCTAGAATAAACGTTGACCCCCTTGTTGGTCAGATAGGGGGTATCCCTTTCGGGTACACCCTTTCCATAGCACCCTGTATAAATGCGAAAGTTTGGATGTTTGTTACCTCTTCATGCCAAAACTGCTAAACGGATCGGGCTAAAATTATTTCCAGACTTGGATTAACATATTTACTTTTTTTAAATTATTTAATCAAATGAATGAGTATTTGCTGGTTGATGTTGTTTAGAAATTAGAGAGTAATAGGTGTTATATTTCTGTAAATGATTTTATATTTTTTCCACCTAAGTAGGTATATTCTGTTACAGAAATGAAAAAAATAATAAGACAACAGTAACTGCTGTTCACAGTTCTCCCGAGTTCCTCATTTCCGACAACTTTAATTATCAGCCAAAGAAAAATAAAACCACTACTACAAACCAGTTAACGCCTGAAAAATACAGAGCTCGCTAGGGATTTATTAAAGTGAGTTTGACGAAGGTGAAATTATGTTTCGGATTAAGTGATCAAGATACGGGAAGTTTGTTTGCGAGTTCGATTCCCTGGAGTCGCCCGAGAGTTTCTTACAAGGTGGCAGAGGGTTTGGTTTTGTTGTGATTTCTTAAGGCGCTACCCCGACCCAAATCAGCGCCACCACCTATTTTATGTGTAGAGGCACCTCTTATACCAGTGCTAATCCTGCCGCTAGGTTCCTTTTATTTACAATAAAACAACTAAATGTCTTCATCATAGATACATACACATGATTTTATAGTAGTTTACAGGAACCAAGGCTTACAAATTAACTACCTGCTTACAATACATTACGATCCGAAACACAGTCAGTACTCGGTCAAACACTTTACTCAAAACGATGAGATTTATGTTATTGAAATAGTAAGACTTCAAATAACAAAATCTACAGAGTTCGTTTTTGGCGTATGTTAGAGTAATTTTTGGTCAGTAAAATATATTATTATTTATGCAGCTAAGTGATAATTTGAACCAGTCCTTTCTTTGAAAGCTGTGTACTTTTGTGTAGTTTCGTAAACAATATTTTTTTATGTATTTATTTAACAAGTTAAACTAATATAATATAAAAATAAAATAAAACTAATTTAATGTAATGTGTAACAATATAATGTGTTCAGATGTGTTGCACCCTGACACCTCCCAAGGGAAGATAATTATAGGCAATTGGGATCGCTTAAGCAGAAATTCAAATAGAAGCAAAATTATAATAGGACCATTTTTACCTACTTACTTTTACTTATTCCTGTGGCTCAGCGACCCTAGGAGAATCTTGATCTTGAACAAAAGACTTCTCCTAATTACAACGGGTCCAATAAAATCAACCACATTTAAGATTAATGAAACATACACGCACGGTTTTTGCGCCTCTTCCGGTGGATGACAAACGATGGTGTTCCGACTGCGGTCCAGCGAGTGATATGCGCATTTCCGGGGAAAATCGACAGGATATACTGCTTCCCTTAACCTAATGTCTTGTCTCGCTAAGGCTTGAAACACACTGGCTATTCAAGCGGACGGAGTGGTGTTATCGACGAGTCACTTCCACGACATTTTTTACACTTGTGTCTTTCGATATACGTGGTTGTTAGGGACGCTTTATTACCTCATAGCGACAAAGCGGCTAATGCGATTTTGATAAATGAAACTTCACACAACACCCGGTTAAATTTTGGAACAGTTTTTAGCTCCTTTTGGTGGGCCTTTGCTGTCCTAATTTTAAGTAAAAAATAAATCTACGTCACAAAAAGCGCAAAGCAGGAATAGAGTCGGTTTTTTTATATTGTTTAAAATAAAAACATGTTTGCTACTATTTTGTAGCTAATCATTAAGATGCAAGCTAAACCAAAACCTTCTAACTTATTAAACAAAAATAAACACCCTGCACCAATATTTTCAGTTCTCGACGTGTGACTCGAACCCGCATCTCAGGACGACCTTCACCCATTGCACCGCATAGGTCTTCAACTTTGGTCATTTCTTCAGCTCAGTCAACTACTACAACAGAAATCTGTTGGTCACGATGATGAGCAAAAAGAGCAACTTCGCATCGCTGCCTACACTATACAAAATAAAACTTTCACAGAGGCATTAAAATAAGCTTATGATAGGTATCACAAACTGCAAGTTCGATTTTGGAGAATTCCTTCGTTTGACAAAATAATAAGATAAAATAGGCGGTGGCGCTGATTTGGGTCGGATTCTGTAGTTTTTAAAATAAAATATGAAAGTTTAATTTAAGTTATTTTGCAAAAACCGAGATACTTATAAAATAGTTTACATTATTTTAGAAGCAAAACTAAAATCCTCTAAAGCTAAACTAATTTCAGCTTAACCCAGCTACATTTTAGTTAAGTTCACACGTGCATAGCCGCAGCTGCTCGTCAGCTTTATTTCCGTTCTACATATTCCTATCACGTAGGAATCATCACTTATGAAAATTGTACAGGTTTTATACTTCATTTGAAACTGAAGCTCTATGATTATACATTTTATTTGTACATAGTTCGAAACTATGGCATTTTCTTAATTAAGAAATCAAATAATATCGCAAAAATTTTCGACTTCGACGGGACTTGAACCCGCGTCCTCCCCTCAGTACGGGGATGTGATAACCAACTACACCACGAAGTCAAGTGACGTGGGAGTCGAAAATCTCTGCGACTTCCTACGGTCTCTAGCGCCGTTTCTTAATTGTTAATTATATATTTATTATATTTTCTTAATTGTTAATTATAATTATAATCTACTAGTTTCTGCCTGCGGCTTTGCACACGTTGTTTCTATGGAAACGTTTAAATGTTATTTCTTTCCCATGGGAACTGTTTTGTGGGCTAAAAAGTACTTCCGTGTGATTCTGGGCTTAAAGCTACATCTATGCAATATTTCAGCCCGAACGGGTCAGTCGTTATGGCGTGAAGAGGTCACAAACATCCATCCAAACATCTACACATCCAAACTTTCGCTATTATAATATCAGTGTGAAATAATATAAGTTATATGATAAATGTGTTCCTAGGAGCTACTTTGTATACTCTCACCTATCTCTTTTCCATACTTTTAAGTACATACTTATTGTTAAAATTGTAGTTATAAGTAAGCATGCAATATAAGTTTAGAAGTTCCAAAAAATAAATACCTATAATTATTTATTTTGGTATTTACATAAGATGCAGTTCTGGAATTGTTCTTGAGATATTTAGATGTTTTAATAATTATCACAGCCTCGGGGCCATACCTTTCATTAATCTGAGTTAATAATGGATATCATTTTACTTACCCTAGGTAAGTTCGTTTGACCGTTGTTTCACAATAATATAGCATTTCACTAAAAGGTTCATAGGTCAGTATTTAATTTTTAAAAATAATTAATATTGTAGTAATATAGAAAATAATGTAAGAGCTGCGCAAAATAATGTAGAAAAAATACAAATTGACAAGTGGATGCAAAAACACAATTAAATATGTAAATATTCAAGTGCACAGCAAATTAAGTTCGGATGGATGTAGGTAGCCAAAATTAAAACGCTGCGTTAATTCCTACATTAATATGAAATACCTATACATTTTCATAAAAGCAGCGTCAGAATATTCGCAAATACTCTCCACTACATTTTATGCTTACTAGCATGTAGTTTGCACGAAGGATACCTACTACCTTACATACACGTTGAAAGAGCAAACAGAAGACCAACTTTAACTTTTTTTTTATCCTGCCTGATTTCTCCCACTGCTGGGCAAAGGCCTCAATCAAATCTTTCCACTCGGTACGGTCTCGTGCGATCTCCCACTAATCTCTGAGGAAGGCGTTAAGGTCGTCTAGCCAGCGCTTTCGCGAGGTCGGCCACGAAAACTTACACTCACTTACGATACTGAAAATTAATGATAAATAATATTTCCAGTTTTATTTAATTATTTTAAACGATAAGGCCGCCAATTCCGTTGCCGCTCTAAAGGATAAGCCTACATTAAGTAGCGATTGTTTTTTGAGGCTATGATATAAAGATATTCTATCTAATACGTTATTATTATTATACTCATTTCTTCTTTTATTATTATAAATAATATAATAAATAAATAGATATCATCAGTTTATTGTAGGCACAAAAAGACTCATGTCACACAAAAATACAAATAAAAATACAGTGCATACAATATAATAAATTAGAAGATGAAAACTTACATATTATATACTTACGATAGGTTATTTATTTTCTATTTCCATCCGTGTGGTCAGAAATCCAGTATCAGTGTTTTCAAAGTAGTTATTAAAAGTATTTATAACGGTGAATATCAGTGTTAATGTAGGTACATACCTAGTACGTAAGTAGGTACGTGATTGCCACTGTAAACTTCAAAAAAACGCAAGCACCTAGTTGTTAAGGTCCTATTTCTTAAACAAAGCTACTTAGCCGATGTCGATATTAAGATAAAGATAAGATAAACTTTATTGGTAGCTGTGAAATATAACATTAACATGTACTAAAACTAATTAAATTACTAACACCATTTAAAGTTAAACTACATATTTATTTAGTAATACTCACAATATAAAGTAGTTTACGTTCTGATTTTTTAGTTTCTTCCTCGTGCACTGAAACGGTATACCTCGAGATGAGACAAAAACTAGAGAAGTTTGATAGTTTTCAAGGGCTACTACAGCAAATAAGGTATCGTATTTTTTCAGAACGTATACCCTTAGCGCCATCTTTTGGAGATGTTATATGGGTAGTTTAACTTACTACTACACTAGCACAACAGTTTCGGCTAAATTCAGTTTGCCGATTACCTCTGCTCCGCCTTAGCTAAGAATTAAAAAATAAATTAGAAACGCTAAAAATACTATCTGGCCGTAAATTTGACAAACTAGCTAGCTCTTCGCAGGTATTCGCGGTAAAAAATTATAGAAAAAATTTATAAAGCCTCGGTTACCTCTGTGGACTTATAAATAAGTATGCAAGTTATAAATAGTTATAAACAGTCATTAAAAAACTTTTAATAAATAAGTTAAATTAATAAATGAAAACTATAAGAAACTGACTTTGTCCCAGATTTTTGTGGGTATAGTGAGGGGGCAAAGGCTTAAAAAATGTAGCTTAGAACCAAATAAGAGTACAGACGAATATTTTGATACCTATTTATCAAAATAGCTTTAGCCGTTTTTATGATGTGAGGTAATAAATAATGTCCGCCAACCATATTAAGCATTCGAAAACAAAAACTTAATATCGCCATCTCCAAACACGAGGATTAAAATGAACAGAAATGTAACAATGAAAGGCGTAAAATAAATAACGGAAACGAGAACTTGCCTGAGACTTCGTGAAATTATGAACCCAAAATGTCCCCATAATGTGAAAACTTTTTGTTAATGTTTTTAAGTTGTATCAAAACAAAGATCGCGCCTACAAAGTCGTTTCCCACGTTTAAAATGTGAAAATACCTTTTCGCTCGTAAAATAATTTTGAAGTCATGAAACTCTGTTAAGTAGGTGCATAATTTAAGTACTATAACTATAATGTTTAAAACTAACCTAGTGCTCATAAACATGTAGGTAAGTCAACGCTTAAAATGGCTATTAATTTTAATGCTTTGTAGCCAAGCTGTTTTATTAAAATTCTTCATATTTTTTTCATTCTCGTAGGGAATTGAATTATGTCGACTTAACTAGAAATGATTTTGAATTTGAGGTGAATAAATAGAATTATGTCCAAGGGGCACTCTCCGCTACATCAAGCTACCATTAATCAATAAAACATACATACATATTCTCGAAATACAAAATACTAAAAACCCGGGTCGGTCGAAAAGCTTAGCTTTGTTTAGCTTAGCTCGCATAGCGGATGCAATTTTTCATACCACTTAGCTTAGTTTGCATAGTTGCAGTTTGGGGTCCTATTCTGCTAAACTAATCGCTTAACTAAAACGACGCAGAATTGCTACTATGGCTGCAGAAACGCCTCTACGAGACAGTTTGGTATTCTAAGATAAAATAATCTACAGATAGAGGGACCCACGTCAAAAGTGTCTAGATTAAGTATGAAAAACTATCACAGCTATGCGAGCTAGGTCAGAGTTAAGTTAGCTTAGTTTTCTGTCTGCAACTCGAGTAATACTGGACACAGCAACATGTAGCCTCAAAATAAACAGAACTTAGGTTATGTTGTGTTAAAAATACGCAATATCCTTGTAATTCCTTGACAAAAAACCGTCTCTATGTTTGGAGAAAAAGTTTGTTCTTTGCATGACATTATTTGAAATGCAAGCATAACTCGCATGAGCCTTGCATGCTCGAAGTAATTTCTGCATATTGACGCCAAAAAGGTTATTTAATGGCGTCTAAGGTAGGTAACCCATTAAATGAGTGTAAAAATATGATTAGTGTTTGAAAGTTTAACAAACAAGCTATATAAATAGGTTAATTTTAAATAATTTTAATAATGGGGGATTTATGTTGTTTTGTCAGATAAGTTCTGGTTACACTTACGGGTAAACTATTTTTATTTAAAACCTTTATTATCAAAGAAAATTACAATCAAAAAATGGAAGCAAATTACAACTAATATTTATTATTGAAACAATTATTATTTTAGTTTATATCTGAAAAGAAAATGGTCAAAAATATTATTCGACCATTTTCTTTTCGCGCCCTTTAGTGACAAATCGTAAGTCTCTACGAACTCAATAGTAGAATCCACCGAGCTGATCCGTATATTATCTTATCATTACCTATCTACTAAATGTACTTGTTATAAACAATGGTAATTAATAGATTTTTCTTGATGACTAATTTAACTGGCAGGATATAATGGCCAAAAAACAGAACTACCATTTAATGTTTATATTTTCCGAAATCATTAATGAAAACTTTCGTACTTCTCTACGGGAACGAAGTCACGGCCAGCTAGTCAATGAATAAAAACACGTATTTATCAAAGTGTAAAGGAAAGCGCCGCAAATTATTTTAAGCAAGGCTTCTAAATAGGCCTACCCAAAAAGGCCATTATTGTATTTCGTCAGAATCTAGAGTAACAGCAAAAACAGGAGGTAAAATGCCTTTTGGGTAATTAACTTTCATAAATTTGAAATTAGAAGAAATTAAGAACGGACTTCTTTTGGCGACATTTATTTTTCACCGCAAAAGGTTAGATCGTTTTTTGTCGTAATTTAATAAAGAAGTTTCTGGAGCGAAATTGAATTTATTTGTCAACAAAAAAATTAAAATTACTTTTTAATGGTGTCCTGCTTTTTTGTAAACAGGAATGAGGACTGAAGATAACTGAAGATATTAAGGATCAGTCATACTTTACCACCTGCAGTTATCTAGAGTCCTCTAAAAGGCCTCAGAGTCAGTGGCACTTTTTGCCACTGAATAAATTAATTTTAATGAAATCATTAAAATGAGTAATCTGGCTTCTATTTAGGTCAACAAATTATCATTGCCATTCAACGTGGCAATACTGCTAGCATTCTGGGCACTCTGCCTTCTGGTGACAGCTTAGATTTTTAAGAATTATATATACGTGTATATACTGGTTGATTTTGTTTTATTCTGTTAATTTAATTTTCTATGTGCTAAATGAATGATTAAAAATATACAATTAATATAATTATTATCTAATAAAAAAAATTGTGTAGGTATTAACAAAATCACGCCAAAGAATAAAATAAAAACCAGTCAAAAACTTTCTTTATTTGCATTTCTCCATAGCTTAAAACTAGAAGACCGTGCCATTCCGATTTATGGCTGTCCATTCATTCGAGTCTAGAGAGGTTGCAGAATGCCCGCTCGGTCAACTTAACATTTTACGGAGAATATCACGTGCAATTTGCTATGCTCGGGCGAGGTGGCTTAGTTTTAGTTCGATCGAGTTGGCATGGTTCAAACAAACGCCAGAACAACTAGATGGTTCATCCAAGTGAGACCAAGTTAAAAATCACATATAACACTGGGAGCCTGGAAGAGATCGCATCTAAACGATAAGGCCGCCAATTATACTTGTCTTATGTAATGTTGCCTTATAATGCTACTTTTATGGTGTACAACAAAGCATTTTTAAATTGTATTTTAACACGAAATGGAGCGTCATGTTTATAAAATTTATTCTGCTTCATTTCGGGCTTACAATATTCTTGAGGCAATGTATAAAAAACTTTAATGAAATATGCAAATAAACCTTTTAATGAATCACTCAGTTCATAGGTAAAAACCGTATTAAATCCGTGAGAAAGTTTTAAGTTTATCGCGTACAGACAGACATACATGGCGGGGACTTTGTTTTATAAATGGACTAGACGATCGCCTCGCGGTTTCACCCGCGTAGTTCCCGTTCCCGTGGGAATTCCGGGATAAAATATAGCCTATGTCACTCCCTGAAAAGTAAGCTTCCTAACGGTGAAAGAATTTTTCAAATCGGTCCAGTAGTTTCGGAGCCTATTCAATTCATACAAACAAACAAACAAACAAAAAATCAAACCTTTCCTCTTTATAATATTATAAATGGATAAGCTGGTTATTTTTACCGTGTCGTGTGTGTTGGTGTCTCTTTCTCGTGGACTCTGTAGTTCACACTGACTGAAACACCCTGTCAGTATAACCCTGCCTGATCGCAAAAATGTGCACTGAAGTATAACGTCGTTGCTACGGGAGAATACTCGTAGCAAGTGCTACGAAGTGCTACAAAAGCTACGAACGGCTACGCTATAGCTAAATTACAAAAATACTATTGGATTTGCTACAGCAATTTCTTTGAAATAAGTTCCAACGTTGGCTGTCAAATTACTGTGCAATACTAGTTCTTTAATGCTATCCATTCGGTTCTAGAATCCAAGAAGATTACTTGTATCCAAGGGTTTTACAAAACTGAAGATAATATTAGTGGCTCATTTTCACGACACACTGGTTTCAACTGGCAAATCGCAGACGTTCGAAACAATTATTGGTTTCGACAGGTTGCATTCGTCTCGTCTCTCGTCCGTTTTGGAATTGGATTTTTTTTGCTGCACGTATGCACGTATGCAAAATAGCTTTAGCGATGACGGCGTAAAACCGTCCAATCAGCCGGTGAATTTCTACGAGTCGTAGCCCTTCTGTGTAGATGGATAGAAATAGAAACCTTTATTTGTAACTCAATCACAGACATACATAAATTTAAAACAAAAGAACATAGACATTTTACGTTTTAAGATAAATACATATCTCTTTATTTTAGCATATACCTATAGACAAAATTACAATACAGAAAGAAATGCTGAGTATCAAGGAAGTAAAATGAGCGGCCTTATCGCTATGAGCGATCTCAGCGATCATTTGAGCCTTGGGATGGATTTGACATCTGAGACTAATATCACAGCCTACCTATAATGCAAACAGTCACTCGACGAAGGCGTCTTGACAGGACAATCGTGCGGGGGCCAAGGGACAAGACGGGGGAGGGACACTCCCGAGTTGCATACATCACCGCCTTAGTAACTAACCGTAACCTGCACCGGCACCACCACGGCTAGTTTGCATACTGCCTTAGTAACCAACCGTATCCGTACAGTCGTTCGACGAAGGCATTTGGGGGGGGGGGGGACCAAATTGTCTTCGTTGAACGACTGTACGGTTTCGGTTAGTTACTAAGGCAGGATGCAAATTAGCCGTGGCGGTGACGGTGTAATACCGTCCAACTTAGCCCTTGGATGTCGATGAAGAGGCGACTAAGGGAACCTACCGGCTACCTTCTATGTAGATAGATAGATACATAGCATAGGGGGGCAAAATGCCTTCGTCGAACGACTGTATGCAGGTAGGCTGTGCTACTATAGACGGTGGCGTTTCAAAAAGACAACAATAATAACGTGTATTATAATATAACACTTTTTCTGCAATCACCAATCCACCTGGCGAGCGTGGTGATTATTACCACCTCGTTTGGAGAAAGTGCAGAAGGTCCTTGGTGCAGTAAGTACTGTAAAATAATATACCTGGCTAGCAATTTGTCAATAGTTTGGTTAACCTGCTTGAGTTTTACGAGCCAAAGTTTGTCTCAGTGAGCACTTTGTATAGAATAATGAAGCCTGAATTTTGTGCACTGCATTAGCTTGGCGGAATGTTATTAAACGGATTTGTGTTAAACCACAGGATACAGAAAGGATTACTTAGAGAAACTGATTCCCAACCGCGGCTTCTATTGTACTTGGAAAACTTACAGAAGACTATCATTTCATCAAAACCACATCAAAACCTATTTGTAGTTTACTTATAAGTACTATAATTTAAATAAAAGCTATAGTTATAACTTATAAAATAATACCGACCAAGGGCGAGTCAACTCGCACTGTATACTCGGGGAAACCATAAATAAACGGATTTTTTTGATGGATCGAAAAAATCCGTTTATTTATGGTTTCCCCTATTCAAGTACTAACCGCGTACAAATCGGTAGGTTGGCTCCTTTAATTGTAAAATTTAAATTTTATATAAACATTAAGTAATAATATATAAAATATTTTTATATCATTTATGTAAAAATTAAATTATTAATTCAAGAGCAAGAGCGATTCAAAAGCTTTATCGGAGATAAACCCATAACAAACATTAACCAAAAATAGAAAAAATAAAACGCGTTTTTTGTATAGGACTCCCATTTAATTTTAATATTTACTTAATTTCATTGCGAAGTACACATTCTGTAAAAATGTCAACAGTCTACCACTTATGGTTCTTGAGATACAGCGCGCTGACAGACGGACGGACGGACGAACGAATACATAGCGGTGGCTTAGTAAAAGGTTCCCGTTTTTCACCCATTGGCTACGGAATCCCAAGAAAACCAGCAATTAACACAAATTTTACTTACAATGGAAGCTTGTGAAATATCCAACACGTAAGCAACTTATTTATTTTATAAATTTGGTTGCTAAAAGTTAAATAACGATATTTTTATGCAGATCAGCGCGGAAAATACTTATAAAAATCTACTGCATGACACGGCCCCACAAATTCCAAAGGTTCACTTTAGGTATCACGACAAAACGAGGTAACCTACTTGTGAGGAACCTAATCGAAAGCCGGATATAATTTTTCGCTGCAAAACGACGCTACCCCGGCTTATAAATTATATGAAACTGGTTCCATCAACCAATTTTAGCTGAAATTTTAGAGAGCTGCTGGAATCCGATTAAAACTATCACTGAAGTTTCGAGGTTCTATCACAAAGATTTAATAGAATTTCCTGCTCGGTCAATTGGAATGAATAAATAGGTAGGAAGAAGAGAAAAATCTTTAATAAAAAGAGATAAAGTTTGTGAGTTTGGATTTGGGAGGTTATCTCCGAAACTAATTGCTCAGATTTAAAAAAACCTTCCTATAAATATCTGCTAAATTATCCTTTGGTACGCTTCATCAGGTACACACTGCGCAACCACTGCGTGAACCCACGGAGTAAATAAGTAACCAAATTAAAAAAAAATGTAGACAGCGGAGGATAAAATCCGTGTTTTCTATTTCTGCCAAAGTCTGTACGAAAGTTTGAAGCACAAAACTGTGCTCCTACAAAACCACAACAGGCAAAAGAAGTATGTCACACTTCCAGTACATTCCTGACATTTCTTTGCGTCGAACTTTTTCTGCAAAGATGCGGCCTTGCGCCATACCAATGTAAGTTTTGTTGTACTTTGCACCGTATTACTTCGGTTTAAGTTTCATAGTACCGTACAGTTTTTCAGTAGAAGCATGTTTACGGCACGGGGTCAGTTGGTGAAAAATTTGCTATTTAAAGACTGTGATTCCGCGGCAATCTTTTAAACGGTGAGTAACTGCTGACCTAAGTATTTAAAGTTTGTGCTAGATATTTAACTTTAATAATACCTACATTAAATTTTCTGTTTCATCAGTGTCCTATTTAATGAAATTTAATGTTCGATTTAGATGTCATTTACAACATAAATAATAGATGTGTTTTGATGAATAAACTCCTTAGATTATTTATTGCAGCAGGGCTCCTTTTCTTCAATTTTAGATTAAAAATAAATAAGTATTGAATATTCAGGGTATCTCTGCTGTATTTGGTGTCTTATGTATCTAATACACATTTTTCCGTAACAAAAATACTAAATCGAAATCTTCAAAACAGTAAATATCCCACAACCTTGGTAGTTTGAATAGGCTTTCACCGCGTATAAGCTAAGAGATTTCTTTTAAAAACACACTAAGCGGTTTTGGGGACTTGACATTCAATAGCGCATATGAATTTATTTATGTGGACCCTTCGCGGCTTAGAGATAAATATTTAGTTTTACACAATTCTGTGCGATTTTTTAGGATAAGTTTTTTTCTTTTTAATCTGCGCATTTAATCCATAAGTAAGATAACGGCGTGTAGAGTACAGAAGACCAGATAAGATTTAAATGTTAAGATAGAAGATCAACTAGATACGTAGACATTTCATTGAAAAGGGCAAATGGTGATCTTTGTCACGGCTATTTATAAGTGAAAGGTCAGAGCCCCGACTCCAAGCGCTGATTTGGATTTATTCTGCGATGCTAGCTTGTACAATACTATCTTATTATAAAGTAAAAATTATAAATAATGATGGACAATCCGCACAGCATCATCAAGCCCTCAGCAAAGCTTGTGGTGGATATAACATAGATATATTTTTTTTCTGTGAGTACCTAGAAAACACCTAGAACCATATAAACCGCAGATCGTACAAACATTTATCCTGTGGCTGGAGTTGAACCTGCGTCGTAGGTGGAGTTACACCCGCTGTCCTACAGAGGTCGGCAAAAGTAGAGATTTATCTGTGGCTTCGTTTTGAAAACATATAAAACGTTACTTGTAGTCGAGGTCCTGAGTGAGGTGAAGTGGAAGACAATACGTGTGGTAATTGTCACGTAATATTGTAATGGATTACGTGGGGATGCCAGCTATAAAAATATTTCAATACCATTCCAGCTCCGGTGTCCTGAAGCACTGGAAATAGAAATATAAACAGAAATATAAATATGAATATTTTATAGAAAAGCTGTTGACAATATTTTGTGAAAACTGGTGTTTTATTTGTTTGTATTTGTTTATGTACGTAAGTATCACTTTCACGGAAAGGGTTATTTTCATGTTTTCGAACAAATAGTTGGCAATTTTTGTATTGTGTCTCTATTTTATTGAAAATTACGTCAAGAGCATCAAATTTATCTAAAACACATATTGTTACGGTTATTATACCCTTTGACAATAACTCTTACCTTCTTCCCTAAACCGCAAAAGCTATCCACTTTAAACATCAAACGACAACTGAAAAGCGGCTTAATGGCCCAAAAGCGAAACCTTTCAAATCCCTATGAAACGTAAAACGCGAATAATCCCTATCTCAATCCCACGTGGTTAAAGCTGTCCGTATACTAAAGCACAATAAGTTGATTAGATGGGCCATCAAACTTATTTACAATGCAATGTTTTGTATTTCTCTGAATAATAACAGAAAGAGAAACAAACGATTCCTTGCAATTTAGCTAAAGTTAGGAGAGATTTAGTATGAGAGATAGACTACAACTGAATTGCTTTTGAATCAGCAAAACATGAGTTATTTCACATACATATTCATGACTTTACTTCGGAGGTATATACATATGTTATACGAATAGTAATTCTTTGTCCGAAGTCAAATATCTTAGTAGACAGTGCCCTGAAATCTCGGTATCGTCCTACTTGGTTTTAGCTACGGGTCTGTTACTTAATAACGCAGCTAGTGTCTGAATTATTAAGTTGTGTGACACATTTGGGTACGGCTGTGAAAGTTAGTTTATCCTAAGGACGAAATCCTTGGGAAGTGTTTTGCACGTGTCACTGATAGTGTTGGCAAGATATATGGACCTAACTGTGATACCCAGTGTGCTTTGTGGTTTCCTTACGTTGTCCAACTTTAAGCAACCTAACAAACAAATAAAAATAATAGAGCTTAAAAAGAAATAAATCAATAATGCTGGACAATTCACACAGCATTATCTAGCCCCAAGGTAAGCAGAGCTTGTGTTATAGGTACTAGATAACTGATATACGTAATAATATACGAGTACATAGATATTTTTTATTTTACATACAAAACGACCAGAACACCCAGAACAAATATCTGCAGATCGTACAAATATTTGTCCGAGGCGGGATTCGAACCCGCAACCTCCTGCGTCGCAGGCGGACCTTCGCCCACCGCGCCACAGAGGTCGTCAAAAAATCAAGCGCTTAAAATCAAGTAAAACACAATGTGTACATGAGGGGCAATTTTATGCTAAACAAAACGAACCCACAGCAGTTAGATGTTCCGGATTGTTAATACACCGCCAATCATACCGCTACCATACCTTATTCAAAACCAACTGAGAGTTCGGCATAAGAGCTAAAGCAAACCTACTCTAACTCAAAAAATATATAACAAAGAAATTTATAAATACAGAACTCATTTATCAAAGTAGCAAGTACGAGTCTACGTCACTTTTGTAGCCACTCGGAATGCCATTCAGTTGACAAACGAACCTGTGACTTAGGCGCGTGACGTAGATAACGTCCGGCGAATCAACTGCCTCCGGAATACAGTTTGACGATAATCGTGAGGGGATACACGGGGGAGAATTGTGTGATATGACGCTTGGACTCATGAAAACGCAGTAGTAAAGCGTTTTATCAAGCAAGTCCACTATCTCTGGAATACAGTTAGACGATAATGATGCGAGATATACGAGAGATTGCGACGTATTTGTGCATTTTGACACTTGGATTGATAAAATCATGTTTTGATATTTTGACAACGTGGATTCACTAGGTCCCTGCGACAATGGTATAGAGAATTTACTTACTACCTTGAAAATTAAACAGTTACACAAACTTCAATTGCTATCAACTTTTGAACTGTCTGTCTCTAATGCAATAATTTTTCGTTAATCTACGTAATGGCTGGAACAATTAAAAAAAAACATTTATTCATTTATTTCAGACTACGATAGAAAAGTTACTGACCTTATTTATCTTATTCTACGTTCCATAGTAATATCCATCCATAGAACTAAGATACACTAAGTCATAGCAAAGGCAGCAACATCCATTTGAATTTCAAATCTCACATAATATAAAAAACTTAAATAATAGGAACACGTTAGTTGTGATTGCGGCAACACGAAATGACGCAGTCAGGTTGTCAGCTGACGACGATGTAGTGGCGTGTCTCACTAGCCAGTGAATATCTGAAACTTGACACCCCTCGCCTATCGAGAGAGATGTTGAGTTGGAACTCTCCCATAAATGAATGTACGCTCATATTATGGTGAAAGTCCAGACGCGCAGCGATAGTCCGGTCCTTATTTTAAGAAGTCCTCCACAGCCTTATGCTTCACAACGATTTTGACCGGATTTTCACTGGCTGAAGTTAAAGTGGGGTAACTGAGGCTATAAAAAGAGTTTTATAAAAAGAGTTAGGATACTGCTCAAAAAGACAATAACTCTTGAAATAGTCTATCCCATGTGGGCGAAGGCGCGGCCACAGCTAGAAATAATACCGGCTAGTTATTATATTGAATAAACCAGTGAAACGAACGGTTTATGTGCATAGTATTCTGTCGGTCGTTATTTTCAGAGGGTTTATCAACGCTTTTGGCACACCATCCTATCACAAATATTAGCTAGTCATCGCTTTCTATAGATTAAACTTTACCTGTACCTGATCGAGGCTCGACGATAAATTACGTTCGTCAGCAGTCATTTTGTATCGGGCACCGATGAACAGTGGCGCATTGCATTTGGCGTCTATCCAGTCAAAAGCCAAGTTATCTATGCAATCGGTAGATTAATGTTTTGTCCTGTCCTCGGCATGTTTCATCCAGCTTTATTGACTTTGGATCTCGTTAACACGATTCTACGGAAAATACCTTGGTACAGAAGCTAGCGAAGATATATATATATTTCTATTTCAGTATCACCTACGGAAAATATTTTAGCCCGTACCGCTCACAGTAACTTTCAGTATGTTTCCCACAACTCACTTAGATATTCGCCGGCATTGCTCGTTCACACGGAAAGCCCCGCGGAGTCATATCGTCTCGTAATGAAAACCATTCGGCTGAAGGGAAAAAAATGCTCGAGATTATTGAAAATTGGAGTTTGAAGGGTTTTGATCGGAATCCAGTGTAATATTACGCTCACTTTCAATACCACTAATATTTTGCGTCTTTGGAATGTTTCAAGTGTAATTCGAGAATTGGGGAAATGGTGGCTTTTTAACTTCTTTTTGCACGATATTTTCGCTATCCGATCGTATTCGAGATGTTAATAAATTAATGTAATCGATATAATGCGATGTGAAAAACGTCGTTTTATCTTTTGAAAGGAAACAAACATTTTTATTATCTCTACTATATATATTTTGTCGTAATTTGACGAATTCACTATCCCGTTTATATTCGTAATGTAACGAAACATTGCATACTATGGGATAATTAATAAATTTTGCCGGTACGAATACCTAGCTTGATCTGAACTATCAAGTTAGAACCTTAAAAATATCAGAGTGCAATAGTAGCCTGTGGCTACTCTTGCATATTTATTGCTCTTTATTGCTGTTGCAGGATATTTTCGGCTACTCCTGCAAACCCATATGCCAAGCTCCTGAGGCTCCTATTCTAAATTCAGAATAGGCAAGTGCCTACTATGGTATTCATCAACGGTTCTGAGTATCAGGTGACTTCGTATTTACCAAAGTACGACAGAGAACAGGTTGACCAGAATTCCCAATTCGTATGATTAAGGCTTTCCTCGCCATAACTTAAGACAACTTTTACCCGAAAAGCAATTAAACAAAACATTTAAAACTCTCGACGGGATTACCTTGAACCATTATGGTATGACAGATATCAAATATCCATCTATGTAGTATAAGTAGTTTAAGTATATCAGTTTCCTAGTACCCTTAACACAAGCTCTGCTTACCTTGGGGCTAGATAATGATTCAGATTCAGATTTATTTATTGCATACATATACGATAATACAGTTTTTGCTTAGGTGGTAATTAGCTTATATGTAAGTACATGTACCCTGTAAGGGCGCAGCAAAATGATGTAAAGAGTTATAATAATACAGGTAGTTACACAATCTATTTCTTGCTAGGAACATAGTCGTAGAATATAAACATTGTCAGCTACAAGAATCAAAAAATTGTATTAGTAATAACTGGGTAGGTAGGTATGTCAATTTATTACGCAGGCAGTCAAATAATTATGGGTTAGATTTATCATTTAAAAATTCGTCAACGGAGTAATAACATTTAGAAATAAGGTATTCTTTGAGTTTGTTACGAAAAGCCGAATCTTTTTTAAGATCTTTGATTGAGCTCGGTATTTTATTACAGATATTTACTAATCGTAATGCTGGTGTGATATGTCCAGAATTTTTTATCTATTTATGCGACGGGGGTTAAAAGTACTGGTCAGTAAAATAAAAAATTGCAGAGAGTCTTTCGGTTAGCCAGTTCGGCTCAGATGTAACAAGGAACGAACGTTGTATCGAAAAGTTGGAAACTATTTAACAAAAGCCATTACAAAGTGTACAATTCGTTGCAGTCGACAGCACATATTGTTTGCTTCACAGAACGTTGTTTCTAACCAGAACTTGTACATTATTCTTTCTCATTGCTTTTAGTCGAATTTTTAAAACCTAACTGGTATTCAGTTGTCAGGATGGACAGTTCCCGAGATATGATGATTTGAAGTTTGACAGCTGTCATCAAAAATTTAGATCTCGACGAGCACTTTATTTTACCTTCAGAAACTAGTGCTCTAGGCTAGGATGGACAGTTCCCGAGATATGATGATTTGAGGACAGCTGTCTTCCGAAATGTAGTTCTCAACGAGTACTACAATTTACCATTAGAAATCTGGCAGCATTTGTGCTGGATATGTATTTAAGACATTTCGATACAGAACCCTAGAAAAGAAAAAAAAAGAGATTCGGACGAGATGTCCCCTTCACTTTTGGTTGAGGGTACATCTGATCCGAATCTAAAACTAAGAGATTTTAGATTCGGACGAGATGTACCCCGACTCAAAAGTGAAGTGGACATCTCGTCCGTGGATCAGTTTGAGATTCGGCCCAGATGTACCCTAACCCTTAGATGTATGGGTCGGAGCCTAATAAAAATAAAAGTCAGGAGCAACAATCTAGAATTCTAGATACACCATGGATGAAATCAAATCAAATCAAAAACTCTTTATTTCCACGAATACAATAAATGTACACTTAGAAAAGGTCAAATTATAAAACTAAACACTGACACGGAAATAAAGTGATATTTTTGATTTCTGTCGATTCGTTATGTAGACTAAAGTAAAGAAGCGACGAAGAAACCTTTAGCCTGTTAGTTGTCATTTTTCGACCTGGAGCAAAACTCGTCCCAAGCATTTTTATCCTCTAGATAATCTGATATTATGTAGTAAGCCTTTTTAAAAAGGATATGTTTGACAATTTGTTTGAATTTATTTATTGATATTTTTTCAACTCATTTGGAGTTTTGGTGAGATGGTGTGTTATTCACGTTCTAGATAGGATCACGCACTGAAAGTACCTGCCAGGTACTAAGCGGTGTTATGTACCATTTGATATATACATTACGCCGTGTGGTAAAATCCATCTCGTTGCATGTTGCGAGCGCCTTCTTTCCCCGTACCACTTCAGGTGGGTCTGTACCCACCTGAAGTATATTAGATTTTGACGTGACAACGTCTTATAATTCGATAGAGCCGGCTGCACGCACGAAAAAACATGACGTCATGCGGCGTTACCTCGCTCTGAGGCGTCTCTCTCCTACTTGAGTGAGCGATGCGTCTGCGTGGACAGCTGCTATACTATAGTACATTTACATGTTTTGATCGAGTATCAAATGCTACCATTCCATCAGTATTTTCCTAAGACGTTGTCACGTTCAACTAATGTCAGTAAACCGACTTTACAGACAACCCATTTTTTATACAACAGCATAGAATGAAACACAAGAACAAAATTTATAAGTTTAAAAACACCCCGACAGATTTTCATGAAACATGACTAAGAACACTCGGGATAAAATTATCTATGACACAAAAAAACTTATCGAAAATCGGTTCATCCATTAGTGAGTTACGATACATAGACAGACACGTTAAACTTATAACACTCCTCTCTTTTTGCGGTTAAAAATACAACAACATTTCCATAGATAAACCTATTTTACTCAGTAGGTAGGTAATACATGTTGTTACAATAAACACTTAATTTTGTCAGAGAAAGAACTGCACTATACAATACATACTTACATACTTACTATAAATACAACACATTTTATAACGATGTTCAATAGCTTGAAAAGCTAGGCAGGATAGCATGGATGTCGGAAAAGATTTACGATCGCCTTCATTCTTTAGAAGACGATTCAAATGGCGTTTCAGAGTGTCTCAGCGCTAAGCGATTGTTGCTTTAATCAATAAATTCTACGATCAATAAAATTTTAATGATTCTTGGAGGTCTAGAGTTGGAATAATAAATTACAATCAAAGTGATTTTAACGATTCTGTGGGAAAAAAAAAAGGATTATATGAAAAACAAATATCGCAAGAAAACTACTGCATTTAGCTACATTCCAGGAACTGATGAATTAGGAACATTCTTTACTCATTTCAGGTTAAAAGCCTTTTTTTCTAATTATTTCGATATAGCTCAAAAATGTACTTTTTAAATAAGAAGTACGTACCTACAGCCGTTTTTGGCAAAGAAAAAAAGGCCGTTTTTGGCAAATCTTTTGGTAAATCTTAAAATGAAGAAACTTTCAAGCTTTCTTCTGTGCCGACAGAATTCTAATAAACGTTCTAGTAACAAATTGGGGCATAATTGAAAATTGCATCGCGGCACGAAGCGCTGACCAACAAAGCTTTAAAGTGGAAGATGGCTGGCACGTTGTACACGTGTACTTAAACGGACGTGAGTTGGGACTGAACTAGTGAAAACTCGAAGACAACTAATTTATTAATTTGATTTGTTGTTCTTGAGTTAGGTAGGATTGGTTAGAATCGAACGCGAGAATAACGTTTACGCTATGAAATTTTTAAAGAAATATTTTATTGTGTTGTGACTTGTGTGTTCAATTTGTTTTTGCACCCTGTGTTACATGGTCGTATACTACTGATTGTGCTAATGTATCGTACATACGTTAACACAATCAGATCAACTGAAAACGGACGAAACGTGGGAATTCCCACTAACATCGATGTTACTATTACCTTATGATTATGGACCACAAAAAATTACCGACTCCAATAAAACCAAGAGCTATGTCTTGCAAGTGAATATTACGTATTTTATTTATGTTATCTCGCCTCCAAAGAAATATACTTCTGTTACTGTACCTACTGCGAGTTATTATTAGGTAGGTGCCTATTCACTTACGATAGTTAGATTATATTGAATCAATTATGTAATAAGGTTAGGTTAGGTTAGGAATGGAAGCTACAAACTACTCGCTTACATGCCTTTACAATATCAAAGGCGGGGAATGTTATTAGATAACTGTAATTGGCTAACATCTCCGACGATGCTTATTAATTAGTGTTTCAAAGGAAGTCTGCTATTGTGAGAAAACAATCATAATGTATTCAATAATAGAGGCTAATTTACATTCGTAAACATAAACCAGTAGATATATAATTCGGTTTTGCTGTCCCTAAACAAAATTACAAACTATAGAAATCCATATTAATATTATAAAACGGTTGAACGGATATCCTGTAGAGTGATTCCGCGCCAAGCCGATTACGCACCTCGCTTGACGCGCGGTTTTGGCGCACAGCATGCGCACAGCAGGCGCACAGCACAGCCCCGCTTCCCCTGCCGATAAGTGGCTACTAGCCCGTTCTTTACAACGGAACTCGTTTAGTATTTGTGCTCTATGGAAAGAGGTGTGATGAAGCTTGCCAGTACCTTAATTCTTATCTATGATCGAGGTGGGAATATTTTCAAGAACATAGAGTAAAAATTACGTAAATTACGTCAGCTGATAATGAGCGGAATGGAGCTGGCAAATTTACTTGCCAGAATGTTTTTTGGCCGAAAATAAAAACCCGTTGATTGCAACGGGTTTTTATTTTCGGCCAAAAAACTGGCCAAAGTCAATCTAGCGGATATTAATGAAATTTGGCAGAGAGGTATATAATCATCGGCGACATAATTGCTACTTGACAAGCGCGTGCGAAGCCGCATACAGAAGCTCGTAAAGACTACGAGCTTCTGTATGCGGCTTCGCACGCGCGTATTGAAGACCAAACATAGAAGCTTTAGACATTCTGTTATGTTATTCTGGATGTTTTCTATGTATAATATGTTGGAGAAACACCTTCATGCTCTACACCTTATCCTTTATGGGTATAGAGGTTGACCTTTGATATCTGTCTAGATTTATTAAGTGACATGTTGTTTATCTTAGTTACAGTTTATTCAACTGTCTGAGTGTCGTTGTATCCTACTATTTTCTAAGTTCATTTAATACACGTTATATTCAAATTCCACTGTGCCTATCACTCTGCCAAGTTATCCCAACAATGTAGTGTATTGTATTAAGTATATCAGTTATCTAGTACCCATAACACAAGCTCTGCTTAGCTTGGGGCTAGATAATGCTGTGTGAATTGTCCAGCATTATTATTATTATTCTGCTTGACAAAAGATATTAGATAATTGGGCATGTTAAAAAAACTATAAACCGACTTCTAATTCATCTAGCTAAAATTTATATGGGACCAACTTCGGGGTATACTCTTTATAATAAAAAAAGAATTATCAAAATCGGACTACTCAGTGAGAAGTTATGCGTAAACATATAAAAAATATTTAAAAATTTTACGACTAGCTTCAGCCCGCGGCTTCGCACGCGTTCTTTCTATGGAAACGTTCAAAGATAATTTATATCCCATGGGAACTGATTCATGGGATAAAAAGTATGTTATATGTTTGATTCCAGGGTTAGACTTACCTGTATGCAAAATTTCAGCCTGATCCGTTCAGTAGTTTTGGCGTGAAGAGGTAACAAACATCCATCCATCCATCCAAACTTTCGCATTTTATAATATGGAAAAATGGAATATATCGAAAAATGGAGGAGGCTCTCAAGTCGAATGACACTAGTCATTCGACTTGAGAGCCTCCTCCATTTTTCGTCGGATAAAAACAATTGATTCGTTACTAATCAGTAATCATGGTAGCTGTGTGGTGCCGGCTTAGAATTTGCACCACCCCAACTCTTACCGCGGGTATCGTAAGAGGCGACTAAGGGATATCCACCGGGGGCAGGCAGCAGCACCCCCTGCAGAACATTCTACCACCGAACTGCGATTTCCAGCCCGCATGCCCAGCGTGGGGATTATGGGCATTCCCTCCCATGAGATAAAAGCCAATAAAGCGCTTATGAGGGAGAGGCCTGCGTCCAACAGTGGACCAACACAGGCTGTTGAGGTTGAGGTTGAAGTAATCATGGTTTATGCAGGAAAAACTGAACATCCTTTACTGCTAAGGAAAACTTCTTCTGGGTTTTTAGATGCAAAATATTTTAGTCGCGAAGTAGCGCTCTCCTCGATGCCATTGCTGTCATTTCTGAAGTCGCAATCGGGGAATAGCTGACGCTGGCAGTAAAGTCACTAGAGGTTATCTAGCGTTTTGTAGTCTACGTTTTGTGAAAAAGATATTATTTAGACACATTATGTTGAATACGTAATATACAGCAGCTGCTCTGTGTGTGTGTATAGTTTGATTATTGACAATGCCCATTTACAGCAGATACCTTTAGATATTAATTTCTTTGTTTTGTGTTACCTACTTACTATAATTATTTAATTTGTATTTTTAGTTATCTATTGACTTAACCAAGAGTGCCTTGTGCTCCTACGGCGAATAAATTTATGACTATGAGTATGAGTACAGACGTGATACGGAAAGATTATTCTCTGGTAGGTATTTCAAATATTTATAGAGCGGCTCTTTTTGCTAAAATCAACGTGCAACTTATGTAAACAAACTCCAATATGGAAACAGATATAGGTACCTATATCTATTTTTCATTTATTTATGTTACAAAGTATTAAGTTATTTTATCTACAGCTAACATAAAACGTAATTTGTTTTGTCCATCAGCATCAGTCTCTATGGTATAAATAGTTGGTATGACACTTCCTATCTAAGTAAGTAGTTAAATACAGTCAACTCGTATATACTTATTAACATAAACTAATAAAATCGACCTACATTGGAGTTCGGAAATCTTACCTAAAATAATTAAAAAGAACTTATACATGCCTGCCATTGAAAGTTGATTATTACGTTCCTTTTTCAACAAATTTAATAGAATCAAACTGCTTAATACATATAATTTAGTATTCAGATTTTGATTGGAAACAAAGCCCATTTATTTTGATGACGTGGATGTATTGTACTCTATTGGTGATTTATCAATTAACATAGATTTGTAGATAACGAATTAAACTCGTTGGTGAATGATAAATATGATAAATATCATACGTGAAACTATTGAATAAATTTTTAATTGTGTTCTGTCGGCCATTAATAATGGTGTTACACGAACTTTAAGAGGATTTTACACAATATTGATAACCAGATATAACTAGGATTAAGGATAAGGAGGATAACTGGTACGTGTACCTAAGGCTGAACACAAAACCTTTTTCAAAATGAACATTTGCGATATCTTGGACTAACTCTAAGGCATCAAAAGCAGTTCAAAACTTCAAATCATGTGAAGAGACATTAGGACATTGAAGAAACACCCGAGTATATTTTGTAAGCCACCCAATATAGCCTGACTTAAATAGCACGCAAACCGACGGACGTTCTATTTCCGCTAGAATCCAACTTGGTCCGACTCAATCCGGTTGTCTAGATGGTACATGACGTGCTCCCTTGGAGATGTGAAGTACATTTAGCTTCGCAGGATTGTAGTCTTATTCAGAACATATATTATGAACCACCAGTCACAGAGATTATTTAATTATTATAAAATTTCGTTACTGATTTTGGCTTTGATGGGTCATATAACAATAACTATGAACATAGGTTCAGCATGACCTGCATATGCCTGAATAGGATTATTAATATTAATTCTTTTATTTTGTCTAGAGGGCTGTTGTGTTACTTTTACCTAAGTATGTTTAACTAGCAAAATGCTATAATATAGCAAAAACACAGTTTATCGAAACATTTCAACGGTGATTCCAACTGCAATAAACTGAAATGGAAAAGAATTCCAACTTTTACTGCAACACAGACTTTCTTCCCTACCAGTAGAAATAGAGCAGTAGGGATATGTGGAACAGGGGAACTAAACATAGTGCAGTCGAAAGATCAGTACTTCAACTCCAATACTGAAACTTCGCATACAGTATAAGGGGAACATCCAGCGAAATTACTGTTTCGAGTGGAACTAGCCGTTCGCAGTCCGCACCTCAAAAACTTGCACCGTGTGAACTATCGACCAGCGTTTGAGGGGTTTCATTGGATTATAGGCTGAGGTGAATAGCTTACTCATTTATGGCCTGTACGCTAGCATTGGCAAAGTACACAAGACAGCTATGTTTGCAGATGTAAAAACCTATCTGTAGTAACCAACTCAATTCGTATGAAATTTCACGTCAGTGAAACCAGTGCAGGTTTGCCTGTTTTAGCTTTTGAGCACCAATGACTGGCCTTAATAAATTGATTATTTTACCTTTGGACGTTCATTATACGGATTTGGCCAAACCTCGAAGTATGTATGGATTAGTTTGAATGCAAAAAAACCCATTCGGTCATTCAATAGGCTATTATTAAAGTCTGAAACCTCCCTAAAGCTAAAAGGAGATAAAACTCGACTTATAATAAAATATTTATTCATTTAAATAAATAAATAATGCTGGACAATTCACACAGCATTATCTAGCCCCAAGCTAAGCAGAGTATAAGTATCTAAAGTAGAGTGGTGAGAACTGGCTAACAATAGGAAAAAAAAAACTTACCTTCTGCAGGCCTTTGCCCTGCAATGGGCAGTAGTAGTAATTCAAGTCAAATATTATTGAAACGTACCTAAACGTAAATGGTAGTAGCGGTTTTTTATGCGGAGGTTTGTCTTATAGAACAGTGTGATCCAGCTGTTCTATACAGCCAATGTGTGAATGTGGTTCGTTAGGTCTGTTAGTCTCTGGTGGCGGAGCCGTGCGTGCTGTTTCTTCACACTCGCGCAGGTAATATTGAATCAAATAATATTTGATTAGGGCGCCATATGTGGAACTTTGTTTTGTTAACGGGAAGTCGACGTCTTGTTCTTTGTTTTTGCTGTTAATTCAGTGAGGTGTTTTTGTAAGTTATGTTGTACTTTAGAAGTCTGTGAGACTTACGTACTTACTTACGGTACTTTATGTGCTTATCTTGAGAGTTATCTACGTATGCTTTTGAGTTGTGTAATTCAGCTGTGTTTATTCATTATTAAGATGAACGCAACTGAGGATTTTACATGAAGTATCATCAATCGAAATCTATAAATCATTGGTTGTATCACATGCCGTTTGGAATTCCGACCATATTATTTAATGAGTGTTGGGAATTTGCGATGACCATTGAAAGCATCAACGCAGTGCAAACTTCGGTCATCGCTCACCATTAAAAATGATTCAAATGGCAGCCACTATTCGTCACACCATTTGGTGATAAAATAAAAAATATTCAAACGGACCATTCAAAAAGTTACGCATGGATAAACGTTTTCAATCGCACGTAGCTTGCATTGAATCATTTTTTTTTTTCATAAAATATTTAGTTTCAAATCGCTGCGGATTAACTTATGCGTATATATTTTGTTTAGGTTGGCCTACATTCCGATTTTCCGTTAGCAAAACCAAAACGATTTCGAATAATTACATTTTGGTACCAACATTAAGTACCAAAATATAATTGTTCGATATATACGTAATTTCCACCAATAATTACAATATTCAATATTTGAAATTAATGTTATTTACTTTTTCAGATTTATTATGAAGAAAAAACCAAATCATTTTGCTGCTAAACGGAAAAATGTGAAGACAGCAGAGGAGAAGGTGCCAGTAGAATCTGAAAAAGAACCGGTGGCAAGAACTAGTTTGGATGAGGAAAACCAGGGCTTCGGCGGATGGCTAAAGTACGTATCTACAACAACACCAACCTTACATCAGTCCACTGCCCCCTTATACCAGACTTAGGCCTAACCTAAAAAGCGCCTTGGCTCATCAATTGGTTTTTATTTGTCCATAGTGGGTGGAGTGGGTTGGGGATCTTCTCTCACTCCATTAAATTACATTACGACAAATTAAATTACATTAGGTACGTCTCTACGTTACGTATAATTTCCGCACCTCTCAAAATGATCGATTAATATGATCTGTTTTGTGCACAGGCAGTAATGAAGAAACTGTACCCTTTACCTCGATCCGTTATCTCCAAATAAAGCCTTGAACTTTGATCTTTTTCAAGATGAAAATAGTTTCAGGTGTACTTGACCCTTAGGTGCCTCACTAACTCTCCTCTCACGTGATCAAGTCGATTATATTGAAGCTCTTACAAAAAGCGTACCATTTCTTTTCAGATCTCCCGACGGTATCGACACTATGAAACTGTTTGTCATCGCAAACAGTATAGTGATGCTCACAACGATCGTGTACCCACACATTCAGAACGTCTATGGGATTTTATCGGAAATGTTTTTCGGTGACGACGACGTTTCGAATGAGTTCTAAACTTTCTTACATTAGAATAGTGAATAAATTGTAATATTTTATCTTGTAAAAGGCAAGTTTTAGAATTAATTACGAATTCTATTACTTATATGCTTCACATCTCTATCTATATATAATTTCAACTGTGGCAAGGATCTACTCGATTGTAGGTATTTTTTAAAAAGTTTACAAACTTATAAAGCTGCTTGTAGGTAGTAAAATTTTCTCGAAACGAATTTTATAAAAGTTATCGAATTTCTGAGGAAAATTAAGGGCTTATCAAAATGCTCGGTTTATTTTTTCGTCTGGTCTTTTCGGTAGGCGTCCTTGTTTGGTATTCTATAAATGTTTGGAGTATGATAACAGATTATTTCAACAGGGAATTTCATAAACTAATTACCAACGAAACAGAATACGATGATGAATTTTTGGATTGAATGTCGCTGATTAATAAATTTATTCAGATTTAATTTGATTTTTAATTAATCGTACTTGATTGCCTATTTAATTGTGGTGAAAATGTTTGGCACACGTAAAATAAATGATTGCTACCGAGGTGATTTCAACACAGAGACAAAAAAAAACAAAGCTTTCACAGTACTGTACTAACAAGGCGTAGCGCAAAAGTCTGCTGCTGTTATAATTCTTTCAAGGTAAAACAAATAAACACATCTTGATTTAATCATATGACACAAAAGCCGTACAAACCCCAGCTATATAGTTTTTAGCTAGCAAAGACTAACACTAAGAAAACCAAATTACTTTCCCGGCACCCAAACTCGTTATATCGCTTTGCATACTTAATACTGGGGAAATTTCATAATAAGACCCGCCGTAGCCTAAGTTCCTTCTGAGTGGAAATAATCAGGTCACGGAAGTGTCACATAATATTGCCTAGAATGTGTAGACGTACTAAGCTTTTTGCTTGATTCCTTCTGGGTTCTTATCTTGCAAGAACAGAGGGTTCTACCTTTTACTGTTTTGTCGTTTTCTATGGCACTTGACCAAAAAGTTTACAGTAGCTGCATTCACCACTTTCATGCTAATAGGTTCGTCTCTTCTGTTGACACTAAAATTTACATGGCATAAATAGCAAAAAAGTAACTTGTTTGCTTAAGGCGCTACCCCGACACAAATCAGCGCCACCACCTATTTTACCTTATTATTCCGTTAAACAAAGGAAATTCAGAAAACCGATTGGCCAGTTTGTGCTTCCTATCATAAGCTTTTTTTTAATGCCTCTATAAATGTTTTTATCTGTATAGTGTAGGAAGAGATGCGAAGTTGCTCATTTTTCCCACCATGGTGGGCAAAAAGAGCAACTTCGCATCTCTGCATAAAGTATACAAAATAAAACTTTTACAGGGGCATTAAAAAAAAGCTTATGATAGGAAGTACAAACTGGCCAATCGATTTCTTAAAATTCCTTCGTTTAACAGAATAATAAGGTAAAATAGGTGGTGGCGCTGATTTGGGTCGGGGTAGCGCCTTAAGGCAATGCTTACATAAAACATAATCAATTATTTATAAAGAAACAATGAAAATTATAGTAGAGAATGACGTGTGGTCATAAAATTACTAAAAGCAAATAGTAGTCACAAATAAATTAAAAATTATTTAATGCTGGACTATCCACTCGGAATCAGTTAGCTCCAACTGTCACAAGCTACGCAGAACTTGTATTATGAGTACTAGACAACGTTACTTTACACAATTATATTGCTTAGATAGATATTTTTATCTACTATATAAAAATAAGTCGGGTTTTCCTTCCTGACGCTATAACTCCAGAACGCACGAACCTATTTCCACGGTTTTGCATTCGTTGGAAAGGTATCGGGCTCCGTGAGGTTTATAGCAAAGAAAAAATTAAGAAAGTGGGAAACATAAATTTTCACGCGAGCGAAGCCGCGGGGCGCAGCTAGTTATTTTATAGAAAACTAGTTTATGCCCGCGGCTTCGTACGCGTTGTTTCTATAGACGTTTAAAGGTGATTTTTATCCCATGGGAACTGATTTAAGGAATAAAAAATATCCTATGTTTGATTCCAGGATTAGAATTATCTATAAGTATGCAAAATTTCAGCTCGATCCGTTCAGTAGTTTTGGCGTGAAGGGGTAACAAACATCCATCCATCCATCCAAACTTTCGCATTTATAATATTAGTGTGATGTGATACCCAGAACACACGGAACAAATATTGGCAGATCATACAAACATTTGTCCCAAGGCGGTAATCGACCTCCTGCGTCACAAGCGGACCTTAATTGGCTAGTGTCCTAAAAAAACTAATTATTCCGTCTGTTAGACTATCAGAAATTAGTGGACAAGTTAAAGTTCCACGTGACGTCACACCTTGCGACACTTTCTAGCAAGGTCACTAGCCCCACTCCCAAACTTTATCACGCTTTATTTTTGTAATTTTTAGTTTGATTGACAAAAGAAAAAAATATGTGTCCGATATCTTCTGATAATCTAACTGACGGACCAAAAAGAATAATATTTTTAGGGTTCCGTACCTCAAAAGGAAAAAAGGAACCCTTATAGGATCACTTTGTTGTCCGTCTGTCTGTCTGTCTGTCTGTCCGTCTGTCAACCCTTTTTTCTCAGGAACGCGTGAGGGTATCGAGTTGAAATTAACATCAAATACTCAAGTCCGTAACCTCTTAAAGCCGTGATATAAGTTAAACTTTTAAGTCAACGCACTCAAAAGTTACAGCCGTTTATGTCCGAAAATTTTCAAATTTCCAAGGGAATCACATGCACCCAACACCTATAGGGTACTTCCCGTAGACCTAGAATCATCAAATTTGGTGAGCAACAAGGTCGTATAGCACAAGTAAAGGGAAAAATGCGAACAACATAAATTTGTAATTTATTCACTAAAAAAAATACTTTTAATGCTCGCCATGGACCAAAACCTATAGGGTACTTCCCGTAGACCAAGAATTGAGAAATTTGGCAAGAAGCAAGGCCTTATAGCACAAATAAAGGAAAAAATCCGAAAACAGTAAATTTTTAGTTTATTTACACAAAAAAATAGATTTGATTCTTGCCATGGACCAAAACCTATAGGGTAGATACTTTCCGTTAAAGTAGAATCATAAAATTTGGCAAGAAGCAAGGTCTTATAGCACAAGTAAAGGAAAAAATCCTAAAACCATAAATTTGTAGTTTATTCACCAAAAAAAAAATACTTTTAATTCTTGCTAGACCAAAACCTACATTGTAGGTACTTCTCGTTTCCCTAAAATCATAAAATTTCGTAAGCAGCAAGGTCATATAGAACAAATAACGATAAAAATGTGAAAACCGTAAATTTGTAGTTTATTAACTAAAAAAAATAAGTTTTAATTCTCTCCTTCGACCAAAATATACAGGGTACCTACTTCATGTTGACCTAGAATCATAATATTTGGCAAGAAACAAGGTCTTACAATTAAACGGAACCCTTAGTGCGCGAGTCCGACTCGCACTTGACGTTTTATTTTTACCCACGACACTACCCTATTGTTATGGTCAAGGACTACAAGCTTTGATAACTCAAACGACGTCATCAACGGCAGCTAGTTTAACAGTAAGCACCTAATACTATAATTACTAAATCACTGCAATTTGCTAGTGCGGTCGTTTCGCCGTTTCGTGTAATGGTAAGTTATATGTCAGATTTATGCTAATGAGATTGTGTTAGGTTGTTAGATGTTATCGTATTATGTTGACATTTGCTGTAACGCTCTCCTAGTGTAATACCTTGAGGCCTATTCTGCCAAACCAATTGCTTCACTATGTATATAATCGTTTCGTCGCAAAATCGGCACCATACCGACTTTCTGGTATTTTACGTTGCGATGCTGCGACGAGACTATTTGTTACTAGCTTCTGCCCGCGGTTTCGCACGCGTTCTTTCTATAAACGTTTAAAGGTGATTTTTATCCCATGGGAACTGATTTATGGGATAAAACGTATCCTATGTTTGATTCCAGGATTCGAATTACCTGTATGCAAAATTTCAGCCCAATCCGTTCAGTAGTTTTGGCGTGAAGAGGTAACAAACATCCATCCATCCATCTATCCATCCATCCAAACTTTCGCATTTATAATATTAGTGTGATACAGGGTGGCACATTTAGATCGGTCAGTATGGGAAAGTCTGAAACTATATGACATACGAAAATCTCTTCTTTGGAACCATGTCATCGACTTTAGTAACAAGAAAAACAGCATTCATACATTTAAAAAAAAACTTATATACCTACTCAGCTCGGGAATCGAACTCGGGCGTTTTGAAAAATAAAACTGACACTATTTATATTTAGGTAGATATCGATTGTGTAGGCCTTAACCAGTAAATGTTAATATGAAACATGATTTCTCGACGATTTCGAGACAATAATGACATCGCATCATACATTGCGTAGATTATTGAAGTTTATGGAATGAATTTCAAATAATTTACGCATTCGATGACAAAGTGACGTAATTTTTCTTTATTCTAGATGTAAGCACGTGTAGAATAAAGAAAAATTACTTGCCCTACTGGTACAAGTAGGTACTCGTACAAGGGCTTGTCACCTTCCATGCGTAAAAGATTTGGGTTGAATTAAGTTAAGACAGCTGAAAGCTAGTATTTTTAACCGACTCAAAAAAAAGGAAGAGAAAAGAAGAACTACGAACACACATGTGTTCGTAGATCTTCTTTTCTTTTCCTTTATTATGTTCGAATGTATGTACATCCGATAGAACGTTTGGATGTTCGTGTGTTCGTCGATGACTCCGTCAAATTATGGACCAATTTTCATGTTTACTTTCTTGCTTTTATTTAGCAAATGGACCCAAGATGTTCTCATAATTTTTTTATTTACGTGGAATTCGTATTTTTCTCGCAAAACTTAAAACACACAGTTAACTACTACTAGCTAGCTCATAGGTAGCCTAAGATATAGGGTTCCTTCAATTATTGTCGTCTGGAAGAAATCTCTGCAAGGGATAAGACCGCCAATTGCAGGATACGGTAGTTAGTCTTTAAGAACTTCTTTTACCTACATTAGACGAACATTTCCTGCAATAAAGCTTTTTTTATTAATTATTTAAAAAAAACAGTGAGAATATTATGGAAATTGAATCTTCCCCATCTCGACAGTCTCAAAACGCGCTCTCGTCGAAGGACTGCCGCGAAGGAGATCAGAAGCAAACTTTAATGAATTTATTTTCATTTCAGCAGCCAAACCTCAATGCTGGTTCCCAAAAACCAGTGACGGGATAACAAACAGTAACGTTCAACATAAATTAAACTAAACTTGGTAGGTTAAAGCCAGACTAACCCAAACTGAGTTAAAAACTAATATTTGAACTCGCCAATGTCCTAGTTCAAGCACTGGAATAATTGAATTCATTTGATTATTTTATAACTTGCATGATGCTTAACCGAATCAGACTATTCATTCTGTAAACGTAGTGAAAGATGATCAATTTATGCTACAAAAATAAATTAGATATTGTTTTTCTGATTAGTAATAGCATTTCTTTGGTGCTGTTATTTTTTATAAAAAGCGCGTAGTATTTATAGATTTCAAATCAAAGTCCATGCTTTTTCTTTTATAATTAAGAAACTAGCTGGAGCGGCTTCGACTGCGTAGAATTTTAATTTTTGCGCGGAGCCCTTATTGTTTGTAAGATATTCTGCTATCCCGAACGGAGACAAATTCAACTAATCAAAGAACTTTGAAATCGGTCCGGCCGTTCTTGAGTTATAAATGGTGTAACTGACACGACTATGTTTTATATATTTAAATATAGATTGAAAATGGCCTTAAACTATCAACTTCGATTGTGTGTATAGTCAAAATTGTAGTCTGGTTTAGGGGTTTCTACAGAGTATACCTACGTAACTGATATATTTTTTCAAGAAGTTTAAACTTGACTCGTCGATAAACCCAAACAGCTTCATCTCAAATTGGCCTTTACCCAGCAATCACTACGGCTTGTAAAGCATATTTTACGAGGCCAATAAATAACATCCAGTTATACTCCCGGCAACTTCCGTGGCACCATTGACGGAGAGGCAGTAAAAGTGACGCCAAAACTTAGTTTTTTTTGTTTTATTGATATCTAGTAAAAGTTTTTACTAGGTTCGCATTTACGTACCCATTTATAGCATCGCAATAATAAAGTTAGTTACTTAATTTCTAAGAAATCAAATAATATCGCAAAAATGCGCCGTTAGCTCCACCTACAGGGAAACATTGAAGTTTATCCAATCCTGTTCAAAGACTAAAGTTACGTTTAGTTCTTTTGACGAGAGGTGTCGCGTTGCTCTAAATCTAAGGTTTTTGTTATTAAGTGCGTAAGCCTCACACTCTGGCTAATTTCTAATTTCTAAGAAATCAAATAATATCGCAAAAATCAATCTTCTTCTAACGGGGCGCTTGAGTCCGTAGAAAGTCGCAAAGATTTTCGACTCCTACGTCATTTGACCTCGTGGTGTAATTGGTTATCACATTCCCGTACTGAGGGAAGGATGCGGGTTCAAGTCCCGTCGAAGTCGAATTTTTTTTGCGATATTATTTGATTTCTTAGAAATTATAAATTAGCCAGAGTGCGAGGCTTACGCACCTTAAACACAAAAACCTTAAGTTATTTACCTATTTGAGCAACTATATGGTAGGTATGTTTCGAAACAATGTTTAAAAATAAACTAAATAAATTTTTGACATCAAAATGTTATTATCACATAAATTATTTTCTACTAGATATGGACATAAATATTGATTGATTAGTAGATTGATTAGTAGGTATTAAGTACATACCAAGTTTATAATTTTACTTATCTCAATGTTTTATGTAATTTGATTGACAATTTTATTTTATTTATTTTAAATTTATATATTAAAAAAACTACTGACCTAATATTTGCATGCCCTAGATTTAGGTAGAACATGTTGTGCTTTTATATTAATTTACATCTTTATGACTCGTGTTCGCAAATAAATGACTTTGAACTTTGAAACGTAAGCTAGGCTGGGGAGGGCCTATGCCCAACAGTGGTGATAATGATGATTTTGATCTACGCTGGTTACATTGTGCCGCAGCGTTAGCCAAAAGCTGTCCACTGTTTATGCTTGCCAAATGTTAGCCTTTAGGTGAACGTTGCTAGATCGATTCCCACAGGTTTTCTTGCGCCTTGGACTCCAGCCAAATGCATTTCGTTCTTGCTCGGGCTAAGGCTTTAAAAGGTGCACACCGAGTAATCTGTAGCTCGATTACGGCATTTATAACTTACATGTACTTTAGTGAAGTGGCAGTGAGCTGGCCATATCTTGCGAAGAACCGATAACCGCTGGGGTAAACGTGTTCTTGAGTGGCGACCGCGACTCGGCAAACGTAGTGTAATAAAAAAAAGTCTTCCAAAAAATGTTACGGAGGCAAGCAGCCTGACATCTTTCAAGTACAAGCTGAAGCACTGGCTTATTGACAATAGTTTTTACAGCTACGACGAGTTTTTAGCCAGTAAAAGTTGCTAACTGTTCTTATCTGTTTGTAGATATACTTATTATCTAACAATTTTATGTTAATTATAATTTTAAATTAAATTTAATAGTGTATAATTTTCAATAATTACTTTTATAATTACTTTCTTCTAGAATTTAATGTATTTATTTTTATGGATACCAATATGACGTATTATTCTTGTAATGTACGAAATAAATGATTATTGATGATTGTTTAAAAGTAAAGTAAAGTAAAACTGTAGTTATTAAATAAGTGTTTATTTTGAATCAATATTTATTTCTCTTCTCTTGACTTTATTGAATTGGATTAATTTAATGTACCTACAATACGTACTTACATTATGTATTCATTGTGTTATGTAAGTAAAACAATTGTGACGTGTTATTCTTGAAATGAAAGAAATAAATGATTATTGATTATTTATTATTGTAGGACGCCGTCCAGCCAGGTGGGATGACGATCTACAAAAGACTGCAGGCTGATGTTGGATGCGGGAAGCTCAAGACAGGGTGCTATGGCGCTCATTAGGGGAGGACTATGTCCAGCAGTGGATTAATATAGGCTGATGATAATGTACTTTAGTAGATATTTAGTTAAGCTGAGGCAATCCTCCTATTTTACTTGATAAAACGAGTCAAAGACCTTATTTTACTCGTAACTAGGGAAATAATTCGAACAACCAAGAGGTTCAACGCCACGGCGGCAGCCAGTCTCAACGGAGACTAGACTAGATTGCGCACATGCGCAGGACATTATTATAGTGCACAAGTGTGTGACGAAGTTAGATGTGCACCTTCCAGACTTGCTCATGGCATCTTGGGATAGGAAAAGCTGGAAGTTGGGCAGGAAGATGGATCCTCATTGAGGATCCGTAACGTTTTTAGTTGAGAATCAAGACAGACCGCCGCGGGTGCATGTGACGTCACTCGGTCGGTCGCGAAGTTCACTGACAGACCGCCGCGGGTGCATGTGACGTCACTCGGTCGGTCGCCGCCCGGTCGGTTAACAGGCGGCGACCGACCGCGGCGGTCACTCAGTGAACTTGCTAGTAATTTAGTCATAACTTCGTACGTAATGGTCCGATTTGGATTTATCATTCTTATGTCATAAAAAATAACGTGGATATTAGTTCTATTGATAACTATAACGTTACTTATCCTCGTGTTGAAAATAAAACAAATAATAACAAGAACGTGCCTAAACACAGATGCAATCTCTATTCCTTCATTCTCATAAGCCGATTGGACGACAGACCGACACTACCGGGGACCTCTCCCCGGTAGTGTCGTGCTTTCCGAGGCACAGGGGTGTGACACCGCCAACTTCCTGCTTTCAAATATCCTCTCAGTGTGTCCGCAACTAGCTTGGCTGTGTTGCGACACTAAATAACCGTTCAACAGTTTACTAATTATATCGCTACTAGTTCTTATGGAGCAATTAATGTTGCTATAAACTGGATAAATTTATTGCCTTTTCACCTGCAAGTTATTTCTAAGTGCTTAGGCTTTCTAGGTGTTTTTACTTGAGATAAGTAACCGTCGTCGTTGGCGGATCACGTAACGCGCTAGAACGATTATGCAGATTGCCTGTATTTCAAACAACGACGCAAAAGGAGGGGTGTAAAAAGTTTAACGTGTCTGACTTGTCCGTTGGTGTTTCTGATTGTTTGTCTATGCCTTCAAAAATTGTCTGTGGTATTGTAACTCAAAACTCAAAGACAAAAACTCAGTAAGTATTTTTTTCAAACGCAACTCAGATTTAAGCACGTCTCAAATGACGAATTTTTTACTTTGACTTTCATAGAAAACTGTCAAATAATCGCGTCTTGGGATATACTTAAATCTGAGTTCCGTTTGAGTATTCAGGCGTTGGATACATCAGAAATTTCAGGAATGTTCCCAAACTGATGAATTCGATTTGGCTTTTTATATTGTTTAACTTTATTGAGAGTTCTATTCTAGACTATGTTTCTTAAAAATTGCTGCAGCCGTTTTAAATAAAATTAACAAAGTTAAACGGGTAATTTTGTTTTCGTAAATTTAGGTTATCTACGCTTATACTTAATTACTTACCTAATCTGTTTTTTTACCTCGTGGGTATGTCGCCACCGGATTGTAGAATCAGCCCGTTTGTAGAATGACTAGGCCCATTGCAAAACGAACTGATTCTTTGGGAAAATTTAATTTCATTGATAGCTAAGTGATCTTTATGCATAATCCTGAACGTAAATCGTTCAATAATCGGCATTCAATTCTGTTGATTCCTTAACTGAATTGTGCCGTCCTGCTGCGTTTTGTAATCGGCCTTGCTGTTCTACAAATGGGCTGATTTTACGATACGGCGGCGACAGGTATTCAAGTATATTGATTTCACTACAGTGTAGGAATATCTTTTGACTATGTAACGCTTCGATAGTGTTTTGTCCATAGATGGTATACAAAGGTAAAAGGTAAAGTTAGGTCTGAGCTTGAATAGGCAAAGAGCATTGAACTATTTTCGTTTGAATTCACGCTCGAGTTATTGCTCGAAAGTGCTACAAGCAAAATTGAGAAATTAGTAGACTTTTGAATGAGTTTTGACTTTCTGTGACTTGCTATTACGGCAGGTGTGTATTTATAGTGTTGGGATAGGTTTAGGTACCTATTTTAAATTCTTTAATCTATATTATTTAACAAAACATCAAACTTCAAACTTAACAAGGGTTTGAGTTACCCTATCGATGAACGTACATATCTAAAGCACAATAGAATGTATTTGTATTTATTTATTTATTTTCAACTTAAAGTACAATAAATAATAATGTTTCTGTCAAACCGTGCAACAGTTTGTCGGCAGTAGCTCTCGTGGACACAATTAGACTTACATTGTAAATGTACTACTTTTAATATACATAAACTAATTACTAATCACATAATATTCTAGCTAGATTGATATAATGTGATGCAATTAAAATCAGTTCAAACTCTGAAACCTAAGTCCACCCCGTCACGGTTTAAAAAGATAAAGATCCGGTCAAAGAACGAGCCAAAGAAGGTGAATGTGCTTTACAAATCCCTATTACATCCACATCAATGAATGCCATTCAAGATGCACTGAAAGACCATGGCTGAATCAATAGTCTCGCGTGTTTGGCTTTGGGCCAGCATCATTTTGCTTTGCATCAACGCGAAGTCTGTATTCTATTGCGTTTGCTTTGCCAATCTGTCTGGTCGTTTGTCAGAACGTGTTGGTTTAATTGAAATTATTTTGAAAACTTGTGTTATACGTAGTTATAAAAAATACTCTTGACCTTTACTGCTAAGGATGTAGGTACTTAGATGGATACCATAGTGTTCTCATAGTGTAGTGTGCAAAACATGGCTTCATTCAAAAGAATGAAAATTATTTAAAAGAAATTTAACCACTGATGAATTTATTGTGTTGTATTATTTACAGCGAAAAAAGGAACTTTCATTTGAAAAAAAAGTCGTATCGGTAAAATGTCTTAAGGAAATTATTTGGTAAAAAATAAACATTGACGTTGGAAACCCCTAAATAAATTATTCACACAACAATCTCGAGCATCAAGGCTTCGGGCAGGCCAAAGGCCCCGCCTACTGTCAGCAACCACTCCTCGACAGGCGCATGCAAATGCAGTAAATAATTGGTGTTCTCATGCTAGCCTTCCAGTAATTTATTAACAAGACAGCAGTTTCAGCAGAAACCAAAGTTAGGTAGGTACCATATTTCGATGACCTAGACCCGAAATACAAATGAAAATATGGTAAAAAATGGTTCTCCTACTAGGTTAGTTCCACGAGGAGTGCCTCAAGGGTCGGTCCTGGGTCCTATTCTCTTCTTCCTTTACTCTGCTAACATTATCAAAATGGTCACATTCTGTCAACATCACCTTTATGCAGACGACCTTCAACTATACTTTTCCTTTCTTCCTTCTGAATGTGATGACGCTGTAAGATAAATAAATCTTGATTTAGAACAGATACGTCAATGGTCTTCCACCAACTCGATAATACTTAACCCCAAAAAATCAAAATTTATGGTCTTTGGTACTAAAAAAATGCTTCAAAAGATTAACCATCCTAATATTATTGTAGATGGGGAGTTGGTCGAGCGTGTCGTGGAAGCAAAAAATCTTGGGTTAAAAATGGACTGTCATCTACGCTTTGAATCTCATATTGCCGAAACAGTGCGTCAATCTCTCAAGCGTGCAAGCGTGCAATCGTCTCAAGCTTCTTTATAAAATTCGTCCATACTTGAGTGAGGATGTAAGAGTAATGTTGTGTGAATCCCTAGTTTTGTCCCGCCTTAACTACTGTGACATTGTCTATGGCCCCTGCCTTCTTAGCCGAACTATTAATCTTATTCAACGTGTGCAGAATGCCTGCGCACGTTACTGCTTTCATGTTCCCCCACGCACACATATACCTAACCCCTTTCCTCAACTCATCAAGCTTACTGAAAATGAAAGAGCGTAGAGATCTTCACCTAGCAACCCTTCTTTTTGGCCTTATTTTATATAAATCTCCCCCTATCTTTATTACAAACTTAATTGGGCTTGAATATAGTCGCTACCCGAAGCATGTTCTAACCTCATTTTTGTTACGCCAAGACATAAATCTGTGGCCTTTAGAGGGTCTTTCCGATTTGCCGCGTCACGGTGCTGGAATGTTTCACTGCCTCCTTCACTCCGCTCCCTAAAAACAGTTGGTTCTTTTAGAGCACAACTAAAAAAGGAACTTTTAAGTAGACAAAAATCGTAAAAACCCCAATATAACCATCTCTATTGCTACTCACCTACACTAATACTCTTCACTTTCTTGTCCTTCTTCTGTCTTCTAGGTCTAGAATCCTCACTAGTCATCTTCCACTCCCAACATGAACTGGCAGGTACCACTCTACTCACTTGTTCTGATCTTGGTGTGCGAGTTGTGGTTTTAAGCTTGACGAGTTTTTTCTCCATCTATCAGGTTATTTACCATGCATAATGGGAAACTACTGCCTTTCTTTGCTGGTATAAGCTTTTGAAAAGTGTAATTACTTTGTTTTTGCTACATAGACAATACTTTTGGTGACGTTTATAAAATGTGCACATAACCTCTCTTTTGCATCTGACGTTGACATAAGGATTTTGGAAAATAAAATTCAAGATCAAACGGATGACGAACACAAGTCACAAAGGCACTTTTATTCTTACAATGAGGTTCCGTAACGTTTTTAGTTAAGAATGTAGATTTATAGAGATTAGAAATCCATAACACAACAGAATATTAATAATATAATGTAATAATCTTTGTGAATAAAGAGACTTTATAAATATATAAATACATGTAACAATAGTAATAATAATAATAATAAGCCGACATTACTCACAAAAATTATCATCTGCGTTAAAGATAATACATTTCTAAACAAAATGTCTAACCAGGTGTTAACGATAGATCCTCAAGATGAACTCAAATTTAAAGCAGTTGCGGTTAATAATAATAATAATAATAAAAAATGTCACCGCCCCTGACAAACGTCTTTTTGGATTTTTTTTTAAATTTATTTACATTTTATTGTAAATCGTTGTAAAATCATGTAAATAAACAAAAAACATGTAAAAAGAGCACGTGCGAGGGCAGCAACTACAGCACTCCTGATACCACCACCGCAGCCCGTATCGACTAGCTCCACATCCTCGTCCTCAGATGAAGAGGAATTTCGAACGCCGCCTGAGACGAGTGTTGTGTTGAGCAGCGAAGACGAGCTGCCACCGTCGCCTCGACCGCCGCGAATACCTGTACGGCGAGGCCGACCCCCGCTGTCAGCTGGCTTGGGACCTGCAGGGCGCACAGCCCCGCGACCGGCCCCCGCCGCTGACGGAAGAGTGCGGCGCATGAAGTGGACAGAAGAAATAAACAAGAATGTCATGCGCGCGTACTATAGGGCTACAGAGGGAGGAACTAATCTGGCCGCGTACCGGTCCAGGATAATGCCGTTATTTCAGGCTCTTGAACCAACTGTCAACGTTAACGTGCAGCGAGTATCTGATCAGGTACGGGTCATCCAACGCTCAAAACTGTTGGATGTACTTGATCAACTCCGACGTGAAGTGCTTAGTGCTCAAGTGGTGGACCATCCACAGTATAACCAGGCTGTTACATCGCCATCGCGACACATCACATAAACACCAGTGATCTCCCAGCCTGATTATGCTGTGGAAGAGGTCAGTCACGAGAGCATTGAGGTAAGTACCCAAAATGATGAGCAATAATTGAGGAGGGCTTTGAAAGATGCGATTCTAAATTATAAAACTTCCAATGTCAGACCACGTCTGCCTCGCTTCCCCACTTAAAGACGTAATTTATCTATAGTGGGGGCCTTGAACCCACTACTAGTCCCATATCTACTGACTAGTAGTGATCTTACTGATACACACTATTCTCTACTGTAGGGCTATTGCAGCTAGCCGCGTTGCGCGGGTAAAGTTTCTGGACTGTGACCGTGCTCCGCGCCAGGCTAGCAGTACCCCTACTTGGCAGCAGAGAATAGAGAGGCATATTAGTAGGTTCAGGACCCTCATAGCTAAGTTGATTTGCTTTAGGGAGGGCAAACATAGACCTCGGGTTATGCGCTTTGTGACACAGGCTTTTGACGGAACTGAAGTTCAACCTCAGAACTATTTATCCTGTGCCACAGAGCGCATAGACTATCTAAAGCAAAAAGTCTATGCGTGGACAAGCCAAATTAGAAGATACAAAAAGCGAGTTGACAGATATTGGCAGAATCGCATCTTTCAAAGTGACCAAAGGAAAGTTTACCGCGATTGGGAGAAACCCGATCTACGTGTGTCCGATGGTCAAGTACCGGATGCCGAAACCGGAAATAATTTTTGGCGAGGCATCTGGTCAATACCGGTCGAACACACGGAAGCGGACTGGATGAATGTGGTAAGTTCTGAATGTGAAAACATCGAAACCATGGACGCTATCACCATCTCTTCATTAGATGTAAGTAGGTAATGCAATCAGCTCGGCCCAAAAATGGAAAAGCCCTGGCCCGGACGGATTGCATAACTTTTGGCTACACTTTTGGGACACAATTCCAAGAAGCAATTGAGATCGGGTCACTCCCACATTTTATGACAACGGGTGTACATTTCCTGCTCCATAAGTCCGGTAGTACGGCGGAACCGAAGAATTATAGACCTATAACGTGCTTACCCACTATCTACAAGCTGCTTACATCCATTCTGACCACAAAAATTAACACGCATATTGTTACAAACTATATTTTGGCACCTAATCAGAATGGATGTAGGGTTGGGTCCCGTGGTACTAAGGAGCTCCTCCTCATTGACATGGCTATTAATCAACAGGTCAAACGTGGCAGAGGGATCATGTCGGCTGCATGGATAGACTATAAGAAGGCCTATGATTCGGTGCCTCATACTTGGCTTGAGAGGGTCTTAGAGTTGTATAAAGTAGTTACTACTCTAATATCATTCTTAGGATCATGTATGAGGCAGTGCACCCACTAACTTTAGACCAATATCAATACTGCCAACATTCAGCAAAGTTTTTGAAAAACTTATTTTACATCAATTGCTTAGGCATTTCAATGGCAATGACCTGCTGCATTGTAAGCAATTTGGGTTTACTCGCGGCAGGTCAACTACTGATGCCATGTAGAGTTAGTATCGCATATTTTCAATGCTTGGGAGAAGTCGCAAGACACTTTGGGCGTTTTTTGCGACTTGTCAAAAGCGTTCGATTACGTACACCATGAAATCAGGAAACTACATCACTATGGAATAAAGAACACCTCTTTGGATCTTCTTACATCTTATTTGAGTGATAGGATACAAAGAGTTGACATCAATGGGAAACAGTCTTCGGGGTCTGTAGTTACAATGGGTGTACCGCGGGGTTCTATTCTCGGTCCTTTCCTATTTTTAGTTTCTATTAACGACCTGCCTCATCTTGTCAAGAATAATCACGAGATTGTATTGTTTGCTGATGATACTTCATTAATTTTTAAAATGAAACGACAAAACACAAATTTCGACGACGTGAATAATGCAATCTCAAAAGTAGTCCATTGGTTTAGAGTCAATAATCTATTGCTAAACGAGACCAAAACAAAATGTATTAGATTTATCCTACCTAATGTTAAACAAGTGAAGGCTGATGTAAACGTTAAAGGAGAAACGTTAGAAATAGTAGAAAGTACTGTATTCTTAGGAATCACCTTAGATAATAAACTTCAATGGGGCCCACACATAGATAAGCTATCGAAGAGACTTAGTTCTGCAGCGTATGCAGTCAAAAAAATCCGTCATCTTACAGACGTGGATACATCTAGACTTGTTTATTTCAGCTACTTCCATAGTATTATGTCTTATGGTATACTGCTGTGAGGGAACGCTGCAGATATTAACACCGTATTTGTGCTGCAAAAGAGGGCTGTGGGTCCCAGAGAATCCCTGACACGGATCCTCATTGTTGTAAGAATATTTCAGCATGTGCGATGTTGATTCAGCGACTTTCGTCCCGATAGTCGTTTCGGTTAACGGCGTAATAGCGAAAGCCTTTTTTTTTTTAACCTGGAGAAATCTTTTATGGATATCTCCGGATCCGGGGGGACCCAAAGATTATGTCAGACTCCGTACAAAAACCACCACGTGTGTTCTTCTCACACTTTGTGCCAGGGCCACGGGAACTCGCAAGCACTCTTCCGCAGCCCCGACGGCGACGACCCACAACTGAATGCGGGCCCCTCCTCAGTGCGATGGAGCTGGAATCTCACATCGCACCCTCTCAGTGGCGCACGAGAACACACGCGCGCGCCTCCCCAGGGCATTCTGTTGTCGGCAACAGAGTCCCCCGACTCTGTCGCCAACGCCCCTGTTATGGGGGTTGGAATGTTATGTCTGTTATGGCGTTGAAGAGCCGCCTCCAACGCCCGGCTCTCCGTCTGCGAATCGGGAGAGTTGAGAGAATCTCTCTCTCACGCTCCGCAGACTCCTTCCGCGACATGACAATGTCGCAGAAGGACATAACCGCCTCCCACGATCTCTCACTTTCTAGCATCGACTTAATCAATGCTGCAAGCGAGAGGTCGCCCCCCACGACTACAACGAGGGCATGGCGCTCGTCAGCCCAGGCTGGGCACGCCTCGAGCGTGCGTATGCCGTGCAGTATCCTCGTCACAGCCACAATGATGGCACTCGGTCGTCGGTTCCCTTCCGGCTATACGACACAGGTACTTCCCGAAGCAACCATGCCCGGTCAGCACCTGCACCAGCCGAAAGGAAAGCGACCCGTGTGCCCTGTCCAGCCAGTTCTCGAATCTGGCCAGACAGCCTCGACGGTCCAGAGGCCAGCTTAAGGATTAGCTAGCCGCTCCTCCCACCTTTCCTAATAGCGAAGAGCCTCGATCAACATCTCAAGAGACTCTCGCTAGGAAGTTGGATCAAGGGCCAGATTCAAAAGGCGGTACTCCTGGACTCGGCACGCATCGTCAGGAAGTTCCTCTCTCTGCAGCCCTAGTCACCGACCGCTTGAGCCTAGCCTCGCGGCCGGTGATTCACAGTTTTGATATATTTTTTACTGTAGAATAGTTTTATAATATTTTATTTTCTATAGTAAAAAATGTATTTTATAAACGAGATTTAAGAATAAATGAGTGTATAATAATAATATAATGCTGGACAGTTCTCACAGCATTATCTAGCTAGATGAATAATAATAATAACAATAGAAATACAAATACAAAATTAATAGATAATAATACAATAATAGATATACAAATACTTGTGTGAAAATCATTATTAATAAATACCTAATTATTATGTCTATTATAAAAAGACTACATAGGTACCTTCCTCATTTAATTCTTTGAATTTCTCTTCATGCCAGCAACTTTTTCAGATTATTTTTAGGGTTCCGTACCTCAAAAGGAAAAAGGAACCCTTATAGGATCACTTTGTTGTCCGTCTGTATGTCTGTCTGTCTGTCTCTTTGTCCATCCGTCAACCCCCTTTTCTCAGGAACGCGTGGACGTATCGAGTTGAAATTTACGTGAAGTACTCAAGCTTGTAACCTCTTGGAGCCGCGATATAAATAAAACTTCTGAGTCAACGCACTCAAAAGTTACAGCAGTATATGTCCGAATATTTTGAAATTTCCAAAGGAATCATACACCCAAAACCTATAGGGTACTTCTCGTTATTTGGTGAGCAGCAAGGTTTTATGGCCATCCATCTATCTTGAACAAGAACTGGATCAGAGTAACCAACCACACACTTGGAATCATTTTAGACCTAGCCAAAGCCTTTGACACCGTTTCCGTTCCCATACTTTTGCGCAAGCTTGACACACTGGGTATCAGAGACACGCAGCTGAAACTTTTCACGAGCTATCTCGAAGAACGCACACAGTGCGTCAGGATAGACGATGTCCTCAGCAATGATCAGGAAAACACTGAGTTTGGTGTTCCCCAAGGCAGTGTTTTAGGCCCTACTTTGTTTTTAATTTACATCAATGACCATTGAAATTTAAAATTAGACCATGGCAAAATCATATCATATGCTGACGACACTGCCCTCCTGTTTTCCGCGGCCTCTGAAGAAGAAGTGTATAAGTTTGCACAGTGTGGATTCAATATTGTAAATAAATGGCTTGAGCACAACTTACTTACTCTAAATGCAGATAAGACAAAGTATATTATGTTTTCGATGCGTAATCGGCCGTCAACCGAGATTATCCCCAAATTGTATGCGCATTATTGCGTAGGTGCTGATAAAGTATGTACATGCCCTACAATAAATAATACAAATAAAATATATTGGATGCATCACTCTCGTTCAAACCTAATTTTGAAGCCTTAGTAAGTAGAGTCCGCAAGGTAATTTTTGTTTTTAAAAATCTCCGCCATATTGCAGATCGAAAACTTATTATACAAGTTTACCGGGCCCTATGCGAATCCATTTTGACTGCATTACATCATGGGGTGGAGTGGGTAAAACATTATTACTAACTGTCGAAAGAGCACAAAGAGCGATACTTAAAGTATCAACTTTCCGTCCTTTAATTTTTTCTACAAACCTCCTCTTTAAATCATGTGGAGTTTTATCAGTTCGACTGTTATTCATAATGAACATTGTAATTAAACAACACGCAGCCCTCCCTTATGTCACTGAAAGCGCTAGCAAAAGGAGGAAAAATAACGTTTGCCCTAAACTACTAGATCGAAAACATGCTTTTTCAAATAAATTTTACAGTATCCTTGGTCCTTTCCTATATAATAAATCAAATGTGTTAGCCGATATTTATCCCTTAAATTATAATAGTTGTAAGAAAAAACTTAAGGATACACTGCAATGTATGTCATGTTCTGTGTCATCAGACACAGAAAATTTATTGACGGTTTCAAAGTAGGCCAAAAATTTACTTTATTATACTCGTACTAGTTTAGTGTAGGTAGCATAGTAATTATTTTAAAGTATGCACCATCGCCTTGTATAATTAGTAAGTAATATGTACCTATTTGATTATTTAATTTATTAGTTGTTAGCACTGTTATTGCCTGAAATACAGGTTTTTACCTAGTTCAGGCACACGCATTATTTAATACCATAGAATTTAAGATGGAACTCTTTGATATCGTTCTGGTCCTAAGTTATTTTGAATAAATTATTCTATTTTACTTATTTATTTTATGGCACAAATAAAGGGTAAAATCCGAAAACAGTGAATTTGTAGTTTATTCACAAAAAAAAATATTTTTTGATTCTCGCCATGGACCAAAACCTACAGGATACCTACTTCGCGTTGACCTAGAATCATGATAATTTGGCAAAGCACAAGGTCTTCCAGAACCCTTAGTGCGCGAGTCCGAATCGGATTTGACGTTTTATTATAGTCTGGATGACTTCTCTCTACATAGTATAAAACAAAGTCGCTTTCTCTGTCCCTATATCCCTATGTTCCTATGTATGCTTAAATCTTTAAAACTGCGCAACGGATTTTGATGCAATTTTTTGATAGATAGAGTGATTCAAGAGGAAGGTTTATAATGTATAATACATGCATAATATAGCAGAGAAACACTGATAATTTTAGAGGTTTCTAATGTGATGTCGTAAATAAACACATTTTTTTGAGCTTTCATTGCAAACGCCGGCTGAACCCTACGAAATAGATCAAAATAATGTACTAAGTACAGTATTGTACACCTTAAAAAGGTCTAAAAAATCCGCAATAGTATAAATCTATCTCTTATGGATAACCCACAATAACCATCATTATCCTTTACTTTTTACGAGAAAGGCTTAGGTATCTAAGAAGCAATTTTAAGGAATACAGCATTAATGCTTATCTAATTAAGTACCTTAAATGCATTGTGCATTTAATAAAGATCAAAATGGCTCTTAACAGCATTTAGTTGAAATGAATATTTTCAAAGATATTACAGATTTAAAATGCAGGGACATAGCGGTTGCGGCAGTACCGGCCGGGGGGCCGCCGATTCTGTAGTACACTTATTTAGTATCAGCATTACACCCATGCGAAGCCGGGGCGGGTCGCTAGTAATAAATAAACAATAGGTCTATTTCTGATCTCTTGAATTAATTTTTCTGTAAAATCGACGTCCTTTTTATGAAAAAATGTGGTTCTGCTTTTTATTCTTGTCGTTGAGTGAGTAAGATAGACAGACAGACAGACAGACAGACGTACAACAAAGTGATCCGAGGGTTCCTTTTTTCCTTTTGAGGTATGGAACCCTAAAAATACACGAAATTGTTTTGTTTGCAATAATGCTATTTGAATTGATTTTTAGACTTACAATTAGTATACCAAATTCTTGCACTCAAACATTAATCTCGCGGCGGGAATCGAACGCGCAACCTTCTGCGTCGCTCGCGGTTCATTGCTAAGGTCTTGATCTTGACTGAGGTCGTCAGATTGATTAAGAATTGATTAGTACATATTTTTTTTTTATACAGTGTTATTGGTAATTCACTGACACTGCGTATTCTGCAGGTTCTGCCCGTCATTACGAACACGTTAGTGAAGACGCTAGGTCTTAATTCTTACTTTTTTATAAATCGCCTCACGTACAAAATAATGTCCGAAACCTCATTAATTACAAAATACCGAGCCAATGATGATGATGTGGATAAAGTAGGAGTGGGAACTCCTACTTTATCCACATCATCATCATTGGCTTATTTTACATCTACGCAAGATGAATTAAGTGGCACTAACCCTCGGTTAGTCGCATGCGTCGAATTTGGAATCTGTAAATAAGCATCAGGTTCTGGAATTGTTGAAAAAATGGAGCTGTCAATGCTCACATAATATTTGGCGTGAATTACTGTGAGTTCGGATAGCAAAATGACGTGATATATTAAAAAGAAAACACTGGCTTTCAAATTATACTATCCACAATTGCGATCGCGGGCCACCTTTTCAACTTTGGCTCTAGAATCGAAACAGACTATGAGACTATTCTTACCTCCTCTTCAGAATGTTCAACCCAATGAAAATAATTTCGTTCTTTTGAAAAAGCGTTGTGTTCATAGTCCAAGACAAACAGATTTAAAATTTAAATCCGTTCGGTATTTTTCCATGGATAACATATGCCCAGTACATACAAAATAGGCATGTAATGACTGTGTTCAAAAAGAAAGTTAGTAAAAAATTGTCTGACTTCAATTGATAAAAGTTTATATATTTTTTTATTAGAGGATTCCAAATTTTACGTAAAAGTCTTCGTTATTTAACCTTTAAGCTCGGAATGCGTATGAATTCATACGCATGACTCCATACTACCGTTGACTCGGAATGCGTATGAATCTATACGCATACACCAACATTTCAAAAAGTACATTCTAGTGTTTCTGTCTTGCTCTGTCTGTTAAAGGTTTGTTTATGAAAGAAAGAGAGGATAATGTGCTCTTTATTTTGGCGTATAATACATGTGATTTGTTGTCTTTGGCATCAAGCACTGCCATTTTGAAATCAGGTGTTCTTTACGTCGAAGTGTGTGTTGTTTCTGTTTACAAAAATAAATGTTTTTGTGAAAAGGAGAGTGAACATTGATAAAATTCTAAATTAGAAATATATATTGATCTTTTACGTAATCAATTTTACCATAAATTGAACAGGACATGCTATAATTACGTTTTTTTTTAATTTTCTACATAAAGAAAGAAAAATGGATGCCTATTTCATTATTACCTCATTTATTCTTTTTTGTTGAATATTCTTATAAATCAGTATGTGTTTCAACAAAATAAACATATTTCCTTCAAATGCAACTACTTTTTTTTCTATTGGACTTATCATCATAGATTATTTGTCATTACAAAATGTGAGTAACTAACTCTCAGTATAGGGCCTGTTTTCTTGAAGGAATTTAGAGTACATAATGTTGTATACAAGACTAAAACTACTACATAGGTTTTTAGACTTATATTCAATTCAATAGGCATACAATTTTTTTCCAAAGTTGCCTAGTATTCCTAAAAATATTTAGTTTACATGAACATGTCTAATTTTTCAATTTGTACATTTTTAGATAGAATTGGAAGTGTATGCGGCAACAAATCATACGGAATTTCTGTTGAAATTTAGAGCTGTACTATCATAGAATAGTCTACATTTTGTTTCAAGTAAAAATTCCCAGTAGTTTTAGAAATAACGTCATTCTTGTAAAAGTCGGCAAATATTGGACCTCGCCGCCATGACAGGGCGCGAGTTTACTGGTATATGCCATTACAGGTGACAGTCGAGTCGAAGGGTTAAGTGTTTACGCATCTATATTTATTAAAAAGAAACATTCCTTCATTAAGTAGGGTTAAAACATTTTTTTATGATTATGATGTCAAAGTGGAAAATTTATGTTCCTATTTTTGGACTATAAGTTTAGGGCAGCAAACAAACAATATATCTAGGCAAATTGTTGAACTTTTATTCTTATTAAGGTAGTTAGTTAATGACTTTATTCGAAAATTTGGAAAAATTGAGGAAAAATGTGTTTTTTAGCCTGTTTATTGTTGGGGTCTTCAGAGACCCTTTGCGACTTACCGCGTAAACAAAAAACGCGCGACTGACCCCCTGAGGGCCAGTCTGGCCGAACACACACACACACCCACTGATAATTCAGGGAAGAGCCATTTTTAGGGTTCCGTACCTCAAAAGGAAAAAAGGAACCCTTATAGGATCACTTTGTTGTCCGCCTGTCTGTCTGTCTGTCTGTCCGTCTGTCAACCCTCTTTTCTCAGGAACGCGTTTAGGTATCGAGTTGAAATTAACATCAAATACTCAAGTCCGTAACCTCTTGAAGCCTTGGTAAAAATTAAACTTCTAAGTCAACGCACTCAAAAGTTACAGCCGTTTATGTCCGAAAATTTTCAAATTTCCAAGGGAATCACATGCACCCAAAACCTATAGGGTAATTCCCGTAGACCTAGACTCATGAAATTTGGTGAGCAGCAAGGTGTTAGAGCACAAGTAAAGGCAAAAATCCTTAAACCGTAAATTTGTAGTTTACTCTCCAAAGAAAAAAACTTTTAATTCTTGCTATAGACCAAAACCTATTGGGTACTCCCCGTTTAACTAGAATCATAAAACTTGGTAAGAAGCAAGGTCATATAGCACAAATTACGATAAAAATCTGAAAACCGTAAATTTATAGTTTATAACTAAAAAAAATAAGTTTTGATTCTTTCTCTCGACCAAAATATACAGGGTAGCTACTTCATGTTGACCTAGAATCATAATATTTGGCAAGAAACAAGGTCTTACAATTAAACGGAACCCTTAGTGCGCGAGTCCGACTCGCACTTGACGTTTTATTATGTTTAGTTTCAAAGAAAATCCCTATAACGAACGGTTTTTGAATGGACACACTAATATCATTCCCTTTCCACCAATTTTAAGAATTGAGACCTGGCGTCTCCACGGACGTGTTCATGATGGTGGGAAGAACCTGCAGTTAACATAGTGTCAATGAATTACCAATAACCCTGTATATTTGTGATGGTATGGGCAAATCAGCCACTTGTGAACAGTGTTGTGATTTTTATGTATATATAAGATTAAATTCTTGAAATCCTGATTATGAGAAATAAATAACGTTTTTATTTTGAAACCAATTTTATTCTACTTATTGTTTGATTCTTCTGCTGTCTGTTGTTGTATGCGGAAAGCAATGTGACGAACTAAAATAATCAAAATTAATAAACAAAGGATTTTTTCTTTTAAATAAAAATCCTTTGTTTATTAATTTGTTTTGTGGTGAATTTACACATTGTACACGTTTTTTTCGTTACGAATATGCATTTACCAAGTGAACTCTCCCTCGCGTCGAAAAAATAGAATTAATTAATTCAAATTGAAGTCGGTCAGTTGACAGTTGATTTCATTGCAAAACCCACGGAGCACGGAAGTCAACAGATTCAATAGAACCTCGAAACAGCGTGCCATCGTCTCCTGAACGCTCGTTGATAATGGAAATGCGGCTGAGGCATCTCACTTCATTAATGAGTTTAGAATACGAGGCTAGTTGTCACACAGAAACGAGCAAGGTGAAATCCGCTCGAGATCAGAATGGGATGGTAACATTTCAAACCAAAAGGAACAGGGAAATTACCATAGATGTAAGTGAAATTCTGTAGATATGGTGTGTACGTACGTTCTCCCAGCGCCAACTGAACAAATGGCCTGTGTTGTGTTACAACTAAATGCAAAGATTTTCCAATCTTTTGCAATATAGGTACCTACATAATGAACAACAAAGATGAAAAGACGAACCTAGACCGAAGTGCGACCGGGACAACAATACAAGAACGTTCTTGTTTTGCGTGCGCCGCGGCGCCGCGCCACCGCCGCGCCGGTCCGACTATGACTGTGGGTGAACCTAATGGGCGTTTTTCGACTCACCGGCCCGGCACCGGCACCGACGCCGGCGCCGGTGCCGTGTCGGTGCCGGGGTAACAAAAATGTATGAAAATGTATGGCTCGCTTTTTCACTTACCGGCGCCGGCACCGGCCCGGCGTAGAGTCCCGCCGGTGCCGGCGCCGTCGCCGGGGTAGCAAGCTTCCCACTCGGTGCCGGCCCGGCAAAACTGCATGTGTACTGTATATTAATTGTAGCAATGTGCGTGTGTGAGTGCGCGGGGCGGGTAGGAGAGCGGAGCGGAGGGTAAGAGACCGGCATCGACACCGGCACAGTGGAAAAACGAAGCCCCGGCACCGGTGCCTGTGCACGGCCATGCCGGTGCCGTGCCGGTGCCGGGCCGGTGAGTCGAAAAACGCCCAATGGTTCACCCACAGTCATAGTCGGACCGGCGAAAAATCGAAATTAGGTCCAATTATGGACCTAATTTGAGCGTACCACTTTCGAGAAGCTAGTACGCAATCTCTCGAATTTTAGTAACATGGATGGAAAATACCAAGGCTTCTTGATTTTATAGTGCGTACCCGCACTTAAGGAAAGTTCTGAGATTGGAAGGTTGCGGGTTCAAGTCCTGCCAAGGTCGTATCATTTTTGGGATTTAATAAACACTAGTTTCTGCCCGCGGCTTCGCACGCGTTGTTTCTATGGAAACGTTTTATGGTAACGTATAATTTCTATTCCATGTGAAGTTATTTATGGGATACAATAGAGTTCATTTCATTATACCCGTTACCCGTCGTGTGTTGCGGTGATTATGCACGACTTCGCAAATATGTGGCGGCAATTCGGGCTGGTGCCACGCGAGAACGGTGCGTGTGATTAAAATGATGAAATCTCATAAGTTTTGTAGCGAACTACTATGTATAATTTATACCGTTGGAGTCGTTATGAAATAAGCTACCACACTAAAAATGTCCGATATTGAAAATGAAAACAACAAAAAAAAAAGCCACGAATTATCGAACGATCTTGTTGAAATAATTATTTAGGTCCAAAATCTTTATCAAATACTATCTATATCTATGAACTAAAAACTATTTTATTCCTTTCCTACACATGTTTTTTATCGAAACACAACACATCGCAACTGCAATTTACAAAAATAAAGATATTCCAAACTTTAGATGCCGGGCGCGGTTGCGTGAATAAATCATGACTTTTGAAAAATTGAACAATTGTCCAAGGTCGGGTTTAGAAAATGAACATGAGGTGGACTGCCATACTTCTCTTTAATGGGTAGGTAAAATATGTCAACGCAAAATGATAATGCTCAGGTATACTAAGGACGCTGATAGTAATTGAAAGACGAGTATCACCAGCTAAAAGCACAGAACCGTATGTCGAGCTAAAGTAAATCATTTGTTTATTATTGGTGTAAATGTAGTCAACCACACTCCCTGTTGGAAATTCGGTGGACATCAAGAACAGTGGTCTATGTTATTTGGCAATACGTGTTCGAACTACACGTGGAATTAGAATTCTAATAGCAGCTGAGGATTATCTACCACATAGGTTATGGAATGCCAATATTTCCTATTACGTACTGATTATTCTTGTTGTTCATCATCACTTAGAAACCTACTAATGGCGAAATAAGGGATTCTAAATAAAACCTCCCTATACATAGGTACCATTTTAAACTAATAATCAATACTACCTGTAGAGAGGTAAGGTTTCTGAAGTTGTTTAGTTAGATGACGGAGGTAATTTCCAAACTACTGAACGGATCGGGCTGAAATTTTGCAGGAATGAAGGTCTAGATTTGGAATAACACATAGGATTTATTCTGGGAATACACGTGCGCAGCTGAAAATAAAATAATTAAATCTTTGTCCAATTGCAGTTACGTATTTTTACGTTACTTTTATCCCGGATACAATACGTGCGAAGCTGCGGGCATTTGATAATACAGAGTTGATAATAAAAACCAGTTCAAAATAAAGCCTTCTTTAAATTACAATCTCAAGAAAATAGCATCGTTTATTGTAGCTGCTTCAACCATAAAAAATAAATAGGATTAGCGCCGTCTAAGCCCAGGACTAATTCTATTACTAGCTTCCGCCAGCGACGTCGTCCGTTTGCCCGTTGGTTTTGCTTTTAATTTCACACTTGGGACGTAATTGGATTATAACAGTACTTAGAATGAAAATATTTTCTTATTTTCATTCTTGTGGTCGTACTTATCCGTAGCTGCCATATCATCTTGAACCCAAGCGTTACAAACGTACTTTGCCAATATACGTGAAACAATATTTATAATTACAAAGGCTGATAGGATTTTTTTTTAGGTAGACCCTCATTCAATGTAGATTATCGCATTGACTACCCAGCCGGCAGTGCTGTGACCCACGCAGGGATATCTCCATCTTGTGCCAGGAAAGTGTTAAAGTTGATAAAATTCTGTGGCTCTGCATGCGCATAGTTCTGGCATTCATTGGAATTTGGCGGTGAATTTGCATGGAAAATTCATTGACATTTCATTATTATTACCATTGCCTACGACTTTCTTTTATGGCCACTAAACAAAGCAACCTCTGTCGATGAAATAGTCAACAAACGGATGGAGGGCACCACGATCCCCCAGCTGCATCCCCTGAGACTCTCGTGAACTCGTGAGTTCCTCCGAGACAAAAAGAAGTGGGTGAAGATGGTGTCACTCTGAGTAAGCTTTTTTTTTAACAACTATCTACCTGCCTGAGTAAAAACTCTTGATACTCGGGTAACATAAACGTAAAAGCGCAATTGCTTTGTCGTTTTGTATATTAAATTCTTCTTCTTCCAGTTCGTCTTCCCAGAAGACGAGCTTAAAGACATAGCAGGAAAAACGTGGATAAGGTTAGCGAGAGATAGAATCAAGTGGAAGGAGTTGGAGGAGGCCCTTGCCGAAAGAGGGCAAATAGACAAAATTTCGATGTCGTAAGAAAACAATAGTATTGAGTAACAAAATGTAAATATTTTTTTCTGAATAAAAGGCTTGAAATGAAATGAAATGATATTAAATTCTTGGGTTAGTTTGATAGCTAAAAAACTTCTTGAAACTCAAGGAAGGGAAGATACATTTAGGATCTAGTGAGACTATCTCCAAATACCAAAGTAAATAGTACACTAGGTTCCCTCTTCAAATAATTTAAGTAGCTCGTTACGTCAAACATTGAACACGCAAAAGACCAATCCATAACCCGAAGTGACTGCTTGAGCGACCGCCTGAGATATGAAGATGAATTCTTGTAGGTAATTGAGCAGTGCCGACCCTCGTCCGTGTTTTATGAACGCTCAGAATTATAATTCAAATGAAGGTTTTACTTTGGGTTGAGTAAGGGCTTTGATGTGACCAAATTATTAGCAATAGAGACGAATTTGATTATATTTTGGTAACTGTTGGCTGTGAACACAGACGTACCAAGAACTAGTTGGATATAATAACGTTTTATCAGAAACAGTTTTCTTCATCTAGTTGTTTTGGCCTAAGAAAATAATTACCCATTGCGGCGCTGCAAGCCGCAAAACAGAATGAATGATATCTCAGAGCATGATGTACATTAGAGCTCTCAAATTACCTAGTACCTAGGCCTAGACAATATTTTTGCTAAAACGTTAAAAGGTCTCGTTTTAGCAAAAATATTGTCTACGACCTGTGTTGGCCGGCCGCACTGTTCTGAGGGGTGAATTCGATTGACAATATAGCTGTGGTGTAAGAATCAACTCGTCCAACTTAGCCCGTAGATGTCGTAAGAGGCAACCAACTGCTTGACACTTTTGAATTTGCGAATTTTTTTATTTTCTTCTAAACTTGGTTAGTTTATGGTCTTGAAGTCGGCTTGAAAGTGTCAGTCAACTTTTGAGCCATTAACTTGGCTCAAAAGTTAATGGCTCAAAAGTTGACTCTTCGTACCCTAATTTCGACGAAACAAAAGAATCCGAAAATCATCCAAATTTTGGTCGCTTGCCACACAACGGAGAGTTTCAATCGTCCAAATTTTGGACGCCTGCTAGCGAATTGGTAAGGGCACTAACCAAAGGAAGAAAGGTAGAAGTTCTTTTGTTTATTTTTAACACCTCTACTGAGATCACCAATCCCCCTGCCAAGCAGGGGGATTGATGATATCAGTGATTATTACAAAACTCCCTTTGTTTGGAGAAGGCACTTTTAACAGTGAATGTATGAGTACTGCGGTGAGTTACATTTAGTAAATAAATGAATATAGGGAAAATTACTTTCCAGACGCTACATGCGTTGACACTCCGAGGACATCTATGAGGGCGGGTGTGGCGGCAGATTTGGAAGAGGATTTCAAGAGGCGCAAATTTGTGTTACAGTTTTATTAATAATACCTGTGTTTTGAACTAATATTATAACTATGAAATACTAGGTACAATTAATTATCATTTGCTATTGTTGAAAATACAGCGGAAAATCCCCAAGAAGCACAAGCAGCCTGAGTCACGCGCACTGCACCTTGTTTTGGCGACCCGAGACGAGCCGATGAGTGCCGAGACGAGCCGACGAGCGTCAGCGCGCTCGATCGGAGCCCATTCTCACGAAAACCACAGAGCTAGACGAACGTTGCTACTTTGCTTGTCGATATACCTTTACCATTTTCATTTTGTACTTGTAAGAAGAAGTTCGTTTGTTCCTAATTGTTCTTAATGTAAATTCCGTTGCAAGAAATTAAAGTAAAATCATCCTCTAAATTGTAAAAGTATTTCAATACATAAAGTATATACGATAACTGTGTTTTATGTTGAGATCCTGCCATCCTTCTGAGTTTATGGTCAAAAGCCTCCTATAGTTCAGAATCGGGATTCGAAAACCTACGCACACAAAGAAGTGTAAGTACACATTTTGTTCCAAGTAATATAAGTGTTGTTTATTTTTGCCGATTTCTTTGTCCCTTTGTGCCAGCACTGGCAAGAGAAACCGATCGGGGCACACCCCGTGTTTCTCTTTTATGGTGTTTTTCCGCGTTACTCCGAATACTTGGCCGGGGCACTCCCTTGCAGACCTTGCAGTATTTCGCAGATCACGGTAGCATGAGGTACGAGAAAGACTAGTGAGCACAGAAAGAAAATTGATGGGGGTACTCCCGTAAATTTTTTCATCCATTGCGTAACTCGTCTCGAATACGTCGCAAGGACACCCTCTTGTAGTATTTTGAGGCTTACGGTTATATCATAAGGCATTCGACAAGAAAGGAGGTAACTTATGTTATGTTATGATTTATCACACCAACTCTTGCACCAGGCTTGGTTTTTACCCGTCAGTTTTTTCTCTACCCTCATGTTGAGAGATGAAAGAATCTAGATATGATTTTAACCTTTTACCACTATTGATAATTTATGAGGCACTTGTTCTTGCTTTTCACTAGATCTACCTTCAAAGAAGGTTTATAACTTTATTCGGTAAATTTAATAATTATTTGACGAAGTACCTACGTCACGGTCATGTTACAGATAACGATGCAGGTCATGTTTCAGGTTATGTTGCAGACCACGTTGAAGGTCATGTTCTTATAGGCTATAATTAGAAACAAATAGATCGAAAACACTTTATTATACCGTAACGGTTAAGTTGTGATTTGTTCGGGCTGCAACCTACTATTGGCTTAGAATAGGAAACGTTACGATCATCACTGATTTTTATAATGTCTAAGTTCAAGAATGCAGCAACATCGCGCCACCAGGTTGCTGATTCTGATGAAAGAGAGGCCAGGCGCAGCTAGTCACGGTGACGAGTGGTGTCCCGTTTTTGCACAAGGCAGGTTGCAGCAGGTCGCGGTGAAGATGTGAAGGCAGGCCACCTGTGCGCCTGCATGTGACCAAGAACCACTAAATGAACCGTTCGGGAGCGCGCAACTTACTGTTATCCTATAACGTCACACGCAGCGAGCGCTGCGCTGGCCGGAGATTTTCTTAAGAGATTTCGAAGGTTTAGAAATCTAAATGGGTCAATATCCTCCATTGTAACGAAAAAGGTCGTACGTTTATTTATTGTTAGACGACCTCTGTGGCACAGCGGGCGAAGGTCTGCCTGCGACGCAGGAGGTTGCGGGTTCGATTCCCGCCTCGGGACAAATCTTTGTACGATCTGCAGACATTTGTCCCGAGCGTTCTGGATGTTTTCTATGTATAATAAAAAAAAATATCTATCTATGTAGTATGTATGTCGAATATTGTATTAAGTATATCAGTTATCTAGTACCCATAACACAAGCTCTGCTTAACTTGGGGCTAGATAATGTTGTGTGAAGTGTCCAGCATTATTAATTTATTTATTGTCCGAGACTGAAATTGTTTTGCTCAAACTACAAACCACTGGGCCATGAAATTGCCGGTTGCCCAAAATCAATTATTCAAATGTTTATTTTACAACATCTTTTTAATGGACGTACTATGGTACTACGGTTATCCTAACATTTAACACCTTGTTTAGACAATATTTACCGCAGTCAATCTTCTACCAACAAAGCAGTAATCAAGCATTTCAAATCGGACCAGTATGGTCAGTGTTAATTTTAGTAATACTTACCTAGAATAGAATCATTTAAATGTATTTTTAGGAGACATGTCAAGTGTTGCAGTGCTCTTAAATTTATCAGCAGCGGTATCAATGCGATACTATCAGTAGTTTTGGACTGGTATGAGAATATTAATATATAACACAAGCTCTGCTTAGCTAGGGGCTAGATGATGCTGTGTGGATTGTCCAGCATTATTTATCTATTTATTTATATACCTACTTAATAAAAATAATGATTTAGAAAATGCATTTAAAATGTAGTGTCTGCGCAAAATCAAAATATTCTACCAGGCTATGAAACAATGACTCGGTTATTATTTTATTTTGTCTATTTTTAAACATAGTCATTGGCAAGTCCTTAAATTCCTTTGGTAACGTAATAGATGTCTGAAATGCCATGAAAACTTAGAATGGTGATTTGGAATATAATATCTTATTTATATGTCTAGTATGCCTGGATAAACTTCACTTCTTTTGAAATAATGTAAGTATTGTTTAACGAATATGCAGATTTCTACCTCTATAGTGTAGGTACATAAGTGGCAAGTGAAGAACTAAGTTTTCTTTAAGTGGTTTATGCTATCAAGTAACCAGGCTCCGCAAAGAACACGCGTGCATTTTTTTGATACGAAAAGTCTCAAAAAATGCAGGCTCTGAGTAACTCCGCCGAATTACCTCGCAATGGTGACCCATAGAGCAACGCAGAAGACAAATAATATTATTCATGATAGGCAGCAAGTGCTGCTGTTTGTGACACAGTTTTCCTAATTAACTATTAATATTAATCTTCAAGGTAAAACAAATCTATGATTGCTACTAAAATATAGTCAACATCCGGCTTCCAATTAGGATGTTCGTCAAGTTTAATACCTAAGAAAATACATGATTCAACACAACATCTTACATTAATTGATTGATATTTTAGGTACAAATTTATTGATTTAATTTTTGTAATTTTAAAATTACACAAGTTTAGTCATGTCAATTTTAATAATTTATTTATTTCATTTTTGTACAATACAATCTGTACGTTTAGGTAACTACTACTGTCGCGTCATTGGCAAAACAAATCAAACAAAAAAAACTATATAATTTAATAAAATGCAATAAATGTACGCTTAATCAAATTATAAAATTAACCATTGACACCGTAACAAAGTGATCTTTTTGATTTCTGTCGCTTCGGTATGTATACTAAAGTAAAGAAGTGATGAAGAAACCTTTATCCTGTTAGTTTTTATTATGTTTGTTATTTTTTTTGAGTTGGAGCAAAGGCTTCCCAAGCTTTTCTATCTTCTAGATATTGTGGTATTTTGTAGTAAGCCTTTTTGCACAGGAACGTTCTGACAATTTGTTTGACTTAATTTTGAGATTGAAACTCACTAGTTTTGTTGTTGAAGTACACATTGCCTTTAAAAGATACTTGAATTTTCTGTAGCCTAGTTGTGGGCACAGGGAGTTTATATTTATATCTAGTATTCAAATGACGTATTTCACTATTTTTAGGGAATCAATTGATATTTCCATGAGTGCACAACAAGTTTTCTTATATTATATTGACATAGTGCTGTCATAATTATGGTCATGATATAGTTTGAACGATAAATACACCTTCAGACCAATCACAGAGGGCCGTATTAAGAATTTTGAAAGTAGAGCGATTGATTTTTGATTTTGAACTAAGTAGCTAACAACAATATTGCTTGTTCTGATGACCCCAACGATCTTTTTGCCAATCTCTTGAATGTTGTAAACAAAGAAAAAAAAAGCAGTACTCAAACTTATCACACTGACATAATAGGGTCGGGTTTACTGATTGGGCCACTCCCGGTATTATATAAAAGTAGGATTAGGTTATAATAATCGGTATAATCTTTATGGTGCTAGAAAGACTATGACACATGATCCTGCGTATTTTGTTTGTATATACCAGAATATAAAGCTATAACCAATTGCTCTAAAATGTTTAAGAAAGTTTCCAAGAAAGCCAAATTTACGATTTTAACTATAATAATAATAATTATTATAAACTCCTATAATAAAGTATAATCAACATGGAGACTTACAAATAACGAAACTGGTACATCAAAGCCATGAATAGAAGAATGAAGTTAAAAACGAATAATTTAATTCTTTACAAAAAAAAAAAAATTATGCGGTTTTTGCATTCAAAGTTGTTCCCTAGTCTTTTTGCTCTTAGGCATCAACGGCAGTTGAATTACTATTTACTAATTGTTGAAAATGTAAGGAGGTCTTTCTCTTTAGTCATGTAAAGTACTGATTACTTATTGGAAAGGGTTTAAATCTGTTAACATCAAAAATACTGAGGATCTCTGAGGTATTTCAACCAAAGTACGATGCTTTAAGGAAGTGGCTCCCTGTTTGGTGTACATTTTCAATAATTGTGTCGACGCGGGAGTTGTTTTCCCTGATCTCATGAAATATAGTAAAAGGGTCTCCTGTTTATAAATCTGGTAACTGATCCATATGCAATTCCGCAATTAGAGACCGATTTCAATACTTTCCACACTAAAATAACAACATATTCTCACCAAGATGACATTTCGATCTCGATAAGCTATTCCATGGACATTAATTTGGTTTCACCAAGGGTAGATCTACAACCCATGCTGGTATAGTACTACTAAAGCATATATTTGATGCGTGAGGTAAAGCAAAAAAAAAATGCTATTGGTATATACTGTGACCTTTTGTAAGGCTTTTGTTTGTCATTCATGATACATTAATTAGGAAATTGAAACACTATGGAATTAACAATAAGACACTGGATCTTATATAATCATACTTTTCTGATAGAGTTATAAATTTAAATATTGCTAAAGAAAGACGTTTGTGACGTAGTTTTATTTCTGATAATTTGTTATTTGCTTAATTGATTTTTAGAGATGACAGCAATGTATAATAACAATGAAGTTAATGATTCGCTTTCACGAATACTTACTAGATTGGTTCACCGCCAATTCATGTTACCAAATGTAGAATTCTCAACCAAAATTATGCTAAAAGATGAGATTGTTCACTTTATGATTCCATTGTTTTCCTAGAGTTACTTACATAATTATTGATTCCTGTCTTCAATGGAAGCCATAAAATGATGCTTTCGCATGCAGACTTAGTTCGAACAATTAGACATATTACCAAAGAAGATACAGCTATGTAAGTTTATTTCAGTTACTGCCATAGTATTATGTCTTATGGTATATTGCTTGGAGACAGGCAAATGACATCAAAACTAGCTTTGTTCTTAAAAAAAAAAAAAAAGGAGCAGTAGTTACTATTGCGTTATTTGTAAATTGAAGCCTTCTCAGTTCTTTGAGGGATTTTGTTTGAAATAAATAAATATTCCGTGATTTTGATTATTATATGATATATTAATAAATATTAAACAGAGTCCTTACACAGAAGAAATGTAAGTAACTTTGTTCCATCAGTTTCAATTTTGAACTGATCACATAAATTGTTCTTTGTATGTTTTACGCTTTAATCTTGATTTTACACAAAAGCGTGAATTTAGGTTATAGCACTACTATCAATTTTGGACTTATGATACCACACATTGTTATTTTTATGCGCTTTAATCAAGTTAAGATTTTACACAAAAGCGCGTAGTAACTCTCAATTTTGGACTGATATCATATTGATGCTTGTATGTGCTTTAATCAAGTTACTATTGTATATACATATATGGTAAATAGCGTGTAGTTATGTACATGTAAGATTCGTATCGCTATCACAGACAACCTCAAAAATATTCAATTAAGTGTGCTAGTCAATGTAACGGACTTTCACTGTAAATCGTAATCACTAGCTAGTAACGATCAATGTCATGGATCGAGCTACAAATTCAATATTATCAATGGCAGGTAACGGTCAATGTCATGGATCGAGCTACAGATTCAATATTATAAATGGCTGGTAACGATCTAGTTATGGGTCGAGCTACAGATTCAATATTATGAATGGCTGGTAACGATTAATGTCATAGATCGAGCTACAGGTTTAGTATTATCAATGGCTGGTAACGGTCAATGTCATGGGTCGAGCTACAGATTGAATATTATGAATGACTGGTAACGATCTATGTTATGGGTCGAGCTACAGATTCAATATTATAACTGGCTGGTAACGATCAGTGTCATGGATCGAGCTACAGGTTCAATATTATCAATGGCTGGTAACGGTCAATGTCATGGGTCGAGCTACAGATTCAATCATTATGAATGGCTGGTAACGATCAATGTCATAGATCGAGCTACAGATTCAATATTATAAAAAAAAAAAAGATTTTAATTTATTTTAATTTAAACATTTTAATTTATTTTATTATTTTGAAAGTAACATTTTAATGTCGTGGATCGAGCAACTAATTAAAATTTATTTAATGACCGGCGGCGGCTAGTGTCTTGAATCAAGCAACAGATTCAAGTTTATGTACCCTAGTTAATATAATGAACTAGCTAATAAAGTAAAATATATTTGTTTAATTAACAATAACGAAGGGACTCGTTAGTGAGTGAATGGCCGAGCTGTTACAGTTTTATTAATAATACCTGTGTTTTGAACTAATATTATAACTATGAAATACTAGGTACAATTAATTATCATTTGCTATTGTTGAAAATACAGCGGAAAATCCCCAAGAAGCACAAGCAGCCTGAGTCACGCGCACTGCACCTTGTTTTGGCGACCCGAGACGAGCCGATGAGTGCCGAGACGAGCCGACGAGCGTCAGCGCGCTCGATCGGAGCCCATTCTCACGAAAACCACAGAGCTAGACGAACGTTGCTACTTTGCTTGTCGATATACCTTTACCATTTTCATTTTGTACTTGTAAGAAGAAGTTCGTTTGTTCCTAATTGTTCTTAATGTAAATTCCGTTGCAAGAAATTAAAGTAAAATCATCCTCTAAATTGTAAAAGTATTTCAATACATAAAGTATATACGATAACTGTGTTTTATGTTGAGATCCTGCCATCCTTCTGAGTTTATGGTCAAAAGCCTCCTATATTTGCAGGTCTCGACAGAGCCTACATATTTGCTCCCCGAGTCGAGAACCTAGGTCCGTGGGGTATCGAGGCTCTTCGGGTTTTTTAAAAATTATCTGAGCGTCTGGTGGAAGCGATACGTGTTCCGAAAGGTGGTGAGTCTGATGCAGCGCATCAGCTTTGCCGTATAGCGTGGCAATGCAGCCAGCGTCTTGGAGACGCTTCCGATTGGTATTGATGGATCAGTTGAGCTACCTGTAGATTATTTGCAACAGTCTACAGTTAGCTCAATTGTTTCAATTGTAAATACTAGTTCTAATTTATTTCTACTATTTGATTGCAATTATCTTTGTCAATAAACATCCACTTTCTGGATGATACCATGAATGACAAATTTATATTTTTCTTCGTTGTATTGTAACCTTAAAAACATTTGCAAAAGTCACTACTTAACTGAAAAATAATGAAACGTATATAAAATTCTTAGTTCCTCTTTTGATGTCAGTTAACAGCTCCAGAATGGCTGCAATAAATTGTTCCGTAGTAAACGCTGTCCATATCCCATCTAACCTAATAAGGGCTAAGTTAAACGATGTGTAAAGGTGGGGGCGAGCCAAGCGTAAAACTTTACCTTTGTTTTATACTGAAGAACTTTCAATTAAGGGAAGTTACTTTTTCTTGCTCAAACGTTCACTTATGGAGAACAATTATTTTTTATTAAACATCAGCTTTTATGAAAAATACACCATAAGGAAAGCTGGAAGCTATCAGTCAGCCTATTTGACGTTAGTTACCAGACCTGATCGTGGAAAAAAATAAGGAAAAAAGGAACCCTTAGAGGATCACTTTGTTGTCCGTCTGTTTGTCTGTCTGTCTGTCCGTCCGTCTGTCAACCCTCTTTTCTCAGGGACGCGTGGACGTATCGAGTTGAAATTGACATCAAATAAATACTCAAGTCTATAACTTCTTGGAGCCGCGATATAAATAAAACTTCTAAGTCAACACACTCAAAAGTTACAGCCATTTATGTCCGAATATTTTGAAATTTCCAAGGGAATCACATGCAAACAAAACCTATAGGGTACTTCCCGTAGACCTTGAATCATGAAATTTGGTGAACAGCAGGGTCTTTTAACTCAAGTAAAGGGAAAAATCCGAAATCCATAAATTTGTAATTTGTTCACAAAAAATATATTTTAATGCTCGCCATGGACCAAAACCGGGTACTTCCCGTAGACCTTAGATTATGAAATTTGGCAAGAAGCAAGACCTTATAGCACAAATAAAGGGAAAAATCCGAAAACTGTAAATTTGTAGTACCTATATTCACACAAATTTAAATACAATAAAATAAAAAATAAATTTCAAAAATGCCCCGTTCCCCTTATCAACAGCCCCCTTGCACGGAAGCACTACCATTACACGGCGCCGACTTTATACAATAATCTTTATAAAAAAGTTAGTGATACAAAGAGAGCTTAAGTCAAGCAAAATTAAACCAATAATTATAGATTGGTTAATGATGCTCGACTATGACCGAGGAGAAACTTTTTAAAAATTCTTTCTGTTTGCTTAGTTAGCTTAACCTATCCTCAGCTAATAATTACAATAATACGTGAGCGGAACATTATAATTAGTATAGTGTTCGACACACATTTTTTTGTATTTAGTCATAGTCTCAACCACATTTGTTCATAATAATTTAACTGTAGTTTAGCCTTTTATTTTATTTTATTTGTTTTGTTTTTTTGTTTTTCAAAGTTCTTTATTTAACATAAAAGTTTTACATGCGTAGATTATAAACACTGTTTAGAACCTAACTAAGTACAATACCAAATTAATAATAACTCAACAGGCTAAGGACGCCTTTAAAAGTTTTTTGATAAAATTTCTATTTATAAAAATTTTTTATAAATTTTATTTTATTAATATTGTGTTGTGCTAATTATAGTATATTGTTCCATGCTTATTTCATAATTGAAATTAGAAACCATATGTAGGAGGGAAGACTGGTTATCTGTAATACAGTTTAAACTAAACTTAAACAGAAACCAGGGACAACTACTTGTATATTTATTTTTGAATTAAATGATTTTGTATTTGTTTTGTATTTTGTATGTGATGGTCTGATCTACACAGTAAAACTATTAAAGTATCAACTTAAATTCACTATTTAAACTCCTTGAACATTCGCCTGCATCCTAGGGCCGAATTCTACTAAATTAATCGCTTCACCATAACAAATGGAAACGTCTCAAAATCACACATTTAGGTATTTTACCTTTGATGGTAGAAACTACAGATGGAGGCAAACATGTCAAAAGTGTCAAGGGTTGAAACCAATCTATCAATCTCTCCGTGTAAATCACTACACGCACTATCTAGAGTTTCTTTCAACTATGGACGAGATTGCAACGATACCGTATAGATCGCGTCATGTAAAAAGAACGCTGGAAGAAAGTGGAAGGGGTGTGTTCGCGCATGGGTACACTCGCGCACGATAATACCTCCGATGCCAATTTGCTAAACCTATTTCTAACTGATATTTCTTTCGCGGCTTGGTATTGGTTTATTAGAAAATTAGATAAAAACATGTTCGATTCAGTCGACAGCATTATTATCTGCCTCTCTCTTCGTAAAACAATATACCTACATCTTATATCATTTTTCTTACTTTTCTATGTAAAACCATTTCGTAAACTTTTGTGCGCGATGGTATTTTCACAAGAAACGTGACGTGGACACAACGTGAACCAATAGCGCACTGGCAGGCATGCGGCGCGTGACCCGCCCGCCCTGCGCCCCACCGCATACCACTAAATATACCTATAAATCGCCTACTGCGCAGCTTGACCGCCAGCGTTCTTTTTACATGACGCGAACTATAAGCAGAATTCAACCCCTGATCCTCGACTGTCTTATTTGCGAGAAGTTTTCTGCTCTTAGGATAGGACACCTCCTGGGGTAATGCGAGTGGCGAGGGCTAGGCGTCGTAGAAAAATACTGGCTGCTTACAAAGAACAAAATACGTAGGTATTCACGGTTGCATTTGTTTTTCGTAAACTTGCAACAAAAACTTAAACGAATAGGAGGTGACGTAATTAAATGGCTGTACATTCCACAAACCCCAAACACTGTGTACAGAATGCACTGCCCGACGACATAGCTCGGACGAACTAAAACGAAGTTCGAACGAAGTTCCGATGTTCGCTGCCAAGTCGATTGCACAGGGAATTTCTTAGGCTCTAGTGATGTTCCTAAACGTACTTTAAAAAGATAAATACCTAGTTAAAAGTTAATTTATTTCAGCGATATTCAAACCACATTTAATGGAAAAAGTTTGTTTCTCTATCGCGCGAAATACTAGTAGCAGTTTTTAGTATTCATCTAGTAAAATAAAGTTTTGGTAGAATTATGATTATATTATGGGTGGTTCTTTGGAATAAAATCGAATCAGCAGCGTTGTTGGGTAACTTTGAGGTTAAATGTATAAATACTTCTCTCAACACTAACCGTGACCGTTACAAGCGAATGTGTCAAAAACGTCAATAAAATTAAAATCCGATATTTTCTTTGATGAACACAAACATCATTGTTTTAAAAGGTCGTCGTTTTAAACGTCACTGTTTCAAAATAGAACTTTCTGTTCTACTCGTATAAAATCAAAAACTCTTTATTTCCATATATACAATAAATGTACACTTAGAAAAGGTCAAAATATAAAACTAAACACTGACACGGAAATAAAGTGATATTTTTTGATTTCTGTCTTTGATCTTCTGTGATTTGATTTGATTTATAGGGTATGTTGTTTCGTGAAAGGCACTAGAAATATAAATCCCTCCTAGAAAAGAAGCTGTCACATAGTCAACTGCTTTCGAACGATATATCACTCTGCTTTATCTATGCAATCCTTTTAAAAAGATTCCAACAAAACGAATACAATGTATTGAATCCCTGGGTTTACTTATTATTTCAAAACAAACAGATGGAACAACTAAACAGGGTGGTTTTTTGAGAAGGGCGGTGATGGCCAAGTCCGAAATCACGCGGGTTACAGAAAAGTCGTAAAAGGACGTAAGGACTTATAAATCGAGGGCATGACTCCTTTCACTAGTTTACTATCACTCTCGTGGTTTCGGACTTGGCCATCACCGCCCTTCTTAAAAAGCCCCCCTGTATAGGTAATGAACTATACCAGTTACCTATAACACAAGCTCTGATTAGCTTGGGGCGAGATTATACAGTGTGAATTGTCCAGAATAATTTAATTATTGTAATCAAAACTTTATAAAACTTTGACGAAACTGTCTAGGTATATTAAAGCCAAACCTTTAAAAATAGACGTAGAAGTCTACCTAAAGCCACTACACCACCACAGGCTAAAGATATTCATGAGCTGGCTCGGTTGGTACTAATGCAATGTTCATATTGTGGTTGTACAAACCACACATCCGGAGAAATACTTTATGAAGCCAGGCGTCGGTTTCGAACAATTTGAGTCCTCTAATCAGCTGCTAATTTGGAGTTCAGTACAATGCGGTCGTGGCACTTTGCAAAATGCATTGCCTATTTGTGAACCGGTTGAATCCGGTACTATTAGATATTGCGTTGTTATCATCACACAAAATTTTATAAGCGACTGTTGGGATGTTTGTTTCCTACCTCTTCACGCCGAAATTACATAACAGATCGAATTGATATTTCGCACAGATGTAGAGGTTGAACATAAATTTTTCAACAATCGGCCTAAGCATTTAGTAAGTAGACGGCGTCGTTTTGTAAACTGGCTAGCCGTTTTACAACAACAGTCCGTCTACCAACATAGGAGCCCGTACCCGTGGCTTAGCCCGTGTAGAATTGACATATTTTTTAAGTTTGCGCGGAACTAATTATTTCCTATAATAAAAGTTACCTAAGTTACCTGCTATTAGATCAGCTATTTGCCAGTGAAAGTCGCGTATAAATTGGTCCAGTCATGTCGGAGCTTACCCAAAACAAAAAGACAGACGGACAAAAATTTAAAATTTGGTATTTTGTTACATTATAAATTACGTGTATGCTTTCATTTTATGTATTTAGCAATAAGTTGTTATTTTAACATTACAAACAAACTTAAATTTCATTATATAGATATTTCCAATGCACGAGGCGTTTCGCATGAGACGCATCTATTCCCAAATAAAATGGATAATGGCCACTTTTACGCCAAAAAAAACCAAGCGAGAAGTCGCGAGCAGAAGCTAGTTTTACGATATGCACTAGTTAGGGTTTCGCAGTCAATATTTGGGGCGGATAGTTGATTGTGAAAATAATGAGTTACGGGATCGAATGCAAACAGCATTCGAGTAAATTGCCTCCACAAATGTTTGATATGACTAAATAATAGTACATAGGAACGTCTACATAAAGGTTCTTTCCTTCATTCTGCAATATTCATTATCATCAAAATTTTATAGTCCACTGCTGGACATAGGTATACTTCTCCTTATGAGCGCCATAGCACCCTGTCACCAGCTTTCCGCAACCAGCATTTACCTGCCTGCAGTCTTTCGCAGGTTAACATTCCACCTGTCCCGATTGTTAACAATATTATTTCCGTGACGTTCGCGCGAGCGACGACCTTTTTTGATGTCACGGTTGTAACTTTCTTTCGTTTGTACCAACTTAACTTGTAATTTTTGTGACGCAGAATAAATACTTTTTACTTTAAATACTTTACTTTACTCTACTCTACTCTACTTCACTTCACTTCACTTTACTTTTCTTTACTTTACTAAAATAAAGGGTACGTTTTCTTAAGCTGCCACACTGTAGATATTCATTATGAATGTAAGCGGGTTAACTACGAACCTAGTTTGTGTTGGAAGAACACCAACGTTTCATCCCTTAACGAGGGACTTCATCAGGGTGAGTGCAGTTCGCGTCGCGCCTGTACCGCGTCCTTCCGCGCACTACACTTATGAATTCGTCAAACTACGGAAGTTTTTACTGTAGATATTGATAAAATAACTGCATATATATACCCGAGAGCTGGTGAGTATCTGGCCCAGCGCATCAGCATTGCCATACAGCGTGGCAATGCAGACAGCGAGCGTCTTGGGGACGCTTCCGACTGGTATTGATATGGATCAGTTGAGCTACCTGTAGACTGTTTGCAACAGTCAATTGTCTCAATTGTAAATGCTAGTATAATTTTCTTTGTGAATAGATGCTTAACTGCATAATATTTATTTTTTAAATGGTGAAATATAAGTTAATAAAAGGTTTGAGCCAATGGGTAAGCTTACTTATGAATTATATGTACCTCCTATTTCATATCCTTTAACGGCAGCGATCGTTTCACCAGATCACCATCAGAAAAATGTGGGAGGTCTTAGGGAAAATAAAATGATAAAATACCGTTTTTATTGAACTATTTAATATAGAACAGGGATTATAACAGGGATTATTGTTATAATCCTCGATTGGTGATGGTTGAACTTCAAACCAGCAAATTTAAAGTTTTAGAGACTGAAGAGAGCTCTGGGTTTGAGAAGCTGCCAACACCAGTGGTTTCATTGTATCAGAACCAGTGGCAAGAAAATTTTCAGCACCATAATTTACCTGTTGTAATACGAATTTAAAGTCATTTGCAAGTTCCAAGAATTCTTTCGCATGTCTTCCAGCGTCTATAAAAAGATCGTTACTTTGAACCAAAACTGGGTCTTGGTACAACGCAGATGCGACAACCCAGTCGCATTCGTAAGATGTCGGCACATCGCATTCCGCTACTTGTTTGTATAGTACGAGCGATAAGATCTGGAATCATAAAAAGTAATTTAATGAGTGTACGAATCACAATTTAAAACGGCGATTAATGGATGTCGGAAAAATAGTTCCTCTTTATCCGGTAGGGGTGCAAGATTATAGCAATGTGTTGAATGGCGATAATTCGATAAAATAAATAACAACTTATTGAAGAAGCTATGGTTCTTTAGAAAAAACTTTTTCACCACTTTCACTCGAAAACGCTGACTTTGTTGCTCAGAAACAGTGAGCAAAATCGGGTTTTGTTTACATGTAGAACAAAGAATATTATTCAACTTGTTGAAAAAAGTAATTTTAATTCAGAATGCTGTACTAATTTCGATTGTGTATAAGATATTGATACTCCATAGAGTAGTGAATAATCATCGCCAGTACCACACCGCGTAGTCTAATCTGAGCTAATGGTGTAGGTGTGAACCCCGGCGTTCATTGCCCTTGCAGCCTACACGACAAACGCCAAAACTGGCCACTACTGATCATAATCAGCGCTGAAAATAAGAATAAAACTACGCGGCCTACACCAGGGGAGGTTGACTTTCTCCCTGATGGCAGCGACATTTTTATGTGTATCTTGACAACTTGGCTTGTGAAGACCATTCTTGGCGGATAGCGCGTGATGGGAGTTGCACCTCTCTGAGCTGTACTCATTTTAGCTTATCGAAAGGAAGGAGGTTATACAGAGTGCAACCTTCATAGAAAACATTCGACCTTATTTATAAATTACAAGATATTTTCTCGCTAGGTGGTCTAAAGTTGAATGTTTACTCGAGAGCAAGTATTTTTCATTTCGTGCCGATATTAAATTCATCGGGATTTGATATGTTTGAGCACCGTTAGAATACGATATAGCGGAGCAGTCCAGAATTGAGTCACGAGCATAGCTAGTGGCTCCAAAGTAGACTGCTGAAGTAGCGAGGTATTTAAAAGGCACGAAATAAAAATAGTTTTGCCCACTTGTTGAACACATAACTATTTTAGAATTACCGGTTCTAGTGCCTTCGTGGTACTGTTAACTTGATTCCAGAGTTTGTTGTTAGCGTCGATCGGATTGTCTATAACCTGTTGCACAGCATTATTTACCGTTTCATTATAAAACTCCGGGTACCTGTAAATATAGCCTCGTCATCATCGCCATCATCAACCTATGTTAGTCCATGGCTGGAAATAGGCCTCCCCTAATGAGCGCCATAGCGCCCTGTCTTCAGCTTGTTGCATCCAGCATCTGCCTGCAGTCTTTCGCAGGTCGTCATCCCACTTTGCCGAAGGGCGTCCTACAAAACGTTTGCCGAATCGTGGTCTCCACTCCAGAACACGTTTCCTTGCAGCGGTTATCGGTTCTTCGCGAGATATGGCCGGCCCACTGCCACTTCAGATGGCAGTGGGCCGGCCAATATAGCTTCTTGAGATTGTTTTATACACATTGATGAAAATCTCTCAACTGCTCGGGGCAGTTATGCAATAACTTGGCAGTTGGTTCTTTTCACTTAGATATACTAAGAGGAGAAACAAACGACTCTTAAGCTTTAAGTTGATAGGTTTTTAAGAAATGGGGTTAATTTTTGATAATTCTGTTGTATACTTACGCCTTTTCTCCCTGTACGGCCACTTGCTCGGCGAGGTCTATAACTGCTAAATAAACCTTTAAGAATTCTGCTGATTTGTCTTTTGTTGGTTTTCTGGAAAAATAAATGACAATAATATTGTGAATCGATTGCGGGCCTTCTAAATATCTCTATATTATTAATTCATGTATGTTAGTGGGTTATATACGAACATTGTTTGTGTTGGAAGTACAACAACGTTTCATACCATAATGGCATCAGGACATCAGAGATAGCTGGTCCAGTTGGTGTTCTTTCAACATAAACCAACTTCGTAGTTCACGAGGTAGCTTTTATTTATAAAAAAATATACTAGTATTTACAATTGAAACAATTAGGCTTACTGCAGACTGTTGCAAACAGTCTTAAGGAAGCTTGTAGTTAATCCACTTACATATAATGAATTCGCCAAAATTCTATAGTTTTTTAATTAAAATATCTCTATTAAGTTTTCAACTTTAATAAGTTTTACCTAAAACAAGTTCTTTGTTTGGTGCATATGCACCAGACATGTAAAAAATATTTGATGCTGGAAAATTCACGCAGCATTATCTAGCCCCAAGTAATACAGAGCTTGTGATAAGGGTACTAGTTAACTAATATCACAGTAATATTATAAATGCGAAAGTTCGAATGTTTAGATGTATGGATGGATGGATGTTTGTAACCTCGTCACGCCAAGACTACTTATTGGATTTGGCTGAAAATTATGCATACAGATAATACAGGTAATTCTAATCCTAGAATCAAAAAGGGCATACTTTTTAACCCACAAATCAGTTCCCATGCGATAGAAAACGTGTCCATACAAACAACGCGTGCAAAGACGCGGGCAGAAATTAGTACTTAATGCAATACATTACATTGTTTTTTTTAGGTATGCATCTTTATTCACAAATAAAATTACACTAGTATTTACAATTGAAACAATTGAGCTAACTGCAGACTGTTGCAAAAAATCTACAGGTAGCTACTGATCCATATCAATACCACTCAGAAACGTCATAGATAAATATTTTTTACTATACATAGAAACAGCCAGAATACAGAAAATAGAACACCCGGAACAAATATCTGCAGATCGTATAAATATTTGTCCCGATGCAAGAATCGAACCAGCCTCCTGCATCGTCAGCGTTAAAAAACTGGTATGAAACAGTTTTGGATGAGTTGACCACTAAATATTTTGGATTGGTCAACTCATCCGAAGGATAAGGATAAGTGGATGAGATGACCACCTACTCAATACTATTTACTTACAGGTCATCCCTAATTGTCAAGGAGGCTAGCAGAGTATCGTCCAGGTATTTTGTGTAGGGGGGAATGTAAACGAGTCCAGATACTGTGTCGGATAGCATGCTTATCGATGCAGCCAGGCTGATCGCCACAAAATTAAAAATGCACATCATGTTCTCTGAAAAGATAAAATATAAGAACAAAATTAATAGTTTAAAAAACCCCCCGACAAATTTTCATGAAACATGACTAAGAACACTCGCGATAAAATTATCTATGACACAAAAAAAAACTAAACGAAAATCCACTTGTGGACTAGTACTTTTGCTGGTGAGGTTGAGGTACTGACTCTACATTTTCATACACTTGCGCGTACGAAATAATGTCAAAACTGAACGATACCATCTGCCATTACATCAAGGTGCAGACGTGAAATTTAAGGTTAGTGACTCTTAAATTATTCTCAAAGTGAAAAGGTATTGGATTTGAACGTTAAGCAGGTACTTACATGTTTGAGATCAGATTATTCATTATTTTATGAGAAAGCTCAATGTAAAAGCTTTGAATCTTGTTATTTCAAGTAACACATTATGAAAATATAAATTTAAGGGTTCTCTATTTATGTGGGTAGGTGGTAATGAGGTATGAAAATGTTGGAAGGCCGTTCGATGCTTCCAGGCGCCCAGATTTAGGAGACCTAAGCCTAAGACCTAAGACCTAAGTCCAGTTGACGTCGTCCGGGGATCATGGGATTTACGTAGTTCCCTGACTGCACGAGGCGCTGTACCAAATCCCATAGAAAAATGAGACAAAACAATCACGTCTAGAGACTATCATCAACCTGATTACCAGACTCAGGGTTCTGTCAGCGATCAGAATGCGATAGGACCTTATAAAGTAAATAGGTATTTATGTCATATTTTTCATACAGTCCGCATGTTGATGTGATTTTACTCGAACATTAACAGCCTTTACCAGTCCACAGCTGGACATATTCAAGCCTTGAGCGCCTTATTGACTCTTAACATTACGGGGTAATGTCATAACCCCCGTGCTCTTGTCGTGTGGTGCCGGCTTAGAATTTGCACCACCCCAACTCTTCCTGCGGGTGTCGTAAGAGGCGACTAAGGGATATCCACCGGGGGCGGGCAGCAGCGCCCTTGCAGAACAATTCTACCACCGAACTGCGATCTCCAACCCGCATGCCCAACGTGGGGGTTAAGGGCATTACCCCCCATGTGATAAAAGCCAATAAGGCGCTTATCAGGGGGAGGCCTACGTCCAGTAGTGGACCAATACAGGCTGTTGAGGTTGAGCTTGGCGTGCAGGTTGGGTATGCCAGTTCGGTTGTTGATATGTTCTGCAGGAGGCACTGCTGTGGATATCTCTAAGTCGCCTCTTACGACGCTCGCGGGAGAAGTAGGGAGATTCAAATTCTTAGCCACGCGCCTACTCACCTTGGTAACGCGTATCCACAAGTACCAGCGACCGTACAGAATGAAGAAACCTTTTAAATGATCCACGTCTAATACAATCTTAGCTATTTTATTTATGCATTGGTTTATAAATTGCTCTGAGAATCGAATCGATTTTGCAATTCGTTATGCAAATTCATTACAAATTTAGATAAATTAATGTAAATAGTGAGTAAGACGGTGTATTTGTTGGGGACCAATATTCCTATTAATAAATAGGTAAGTATCCGAAACAAATAAATTAAATAGAAGTTCCCGGATACAAAAGTTTTATTTTAAAACTTAGTGTCATAGAGTAAACTTGCTGCTGTAAGCTTAGTGTCTTTTTAATTTTCAAAACTTCTATATTTTAAATCCTAAACACATCGATCGAAAGAAAAACCTTTTGGCATGTTAGGCTATTATTTCAACTAGTGACATTTTAGCGCTCGGACAGAAAGCATGACGAAGTGATCTTACAAAAAATACAATAATCACTCGTCCAAGCAGAAGAAAAAGGGTGGAATTTCTTATTTTCAGTAAGTCTAATTTTTTTAATGAATGTTTACCTCTGCATTGATATATTAGCCATATCCTTAAGAAATCAGGAAGTTTATTTCACTAACTTTTGTTAACTTATTTAAATTGTTGTATGTCCAAAATGTCCCTTTGTATTAATGAGACCAATTTATAGTTTTATAAATAAATGATTCGTTATCATTATCTGAATTCTGTTGATTTAATAACCCCTATAAAATAAAGACTGTATATTATTTTCAAGGACTTACAAAATAATATAAAATGAACTCGACTCCACTAATCTCTTGTTCCGTATGCACAAAACTTGTCAGGCTCTGCGCAAACTGTCTGCGTCAAAACAAGTCGTAGACAACTTTGAGTGTCATTTTTCTAAGGTTCTGGGTATCTACGGGGGAGGCCGCGGAATACCTGATCGAAGCTTAAAAAAACATTTATGTAAAAATCTTTTTTTTTTATTTATTTCAAAATAAAGAGACTTTGTCGCTTAGCGACCACATCGCCCTGTAAAAATCTTGTATCGGGTATTTCTCGCAAAGGTATTAATTCTTAATTTGTATTTCCCATCATATTTTTTTCTTTTACGATAAAATACTATTTTATGCTTTAAGAATTGCTCGCGATCTTCGTACAGCTAGTCTGTAATAAAACTTTATAGTGAAGGTATCATTGAAGATTTAAAGTTAAGCTTAAGGTCGTCCATTATGCCAGCGTGAAGTATAAAGTATCAAGATATAATTATCTAGACGGATCGAGGGCGCTTTTGACGGAAATGCAATATTTATTTTTCCATAAAAATAGAACAGCGATGGCAAAAGTAGGTTGCATTAACATTTATGAATTGTTTTCTTGAAAGATAGTGGAATGTCAGATAAATAGGAATTTTATATTAATTAGGGTTCCGTTCCTCAAAAGGAAAAATTGGTTGCCTGTAAAGTCGGTATACGGGCGAAAGTTTTACGTGACAACGACTTTGAGTTCCTTTCACTTTTTATGTCTGCATAACGTGAGCGGAGCGTAACGCGTAACGCAGTTTCTTGAAGTGTCACCCGGCAAACCAATTTATAAGACGTTGTCACGTCAAAATGGAACGCTTATAGGACAACTTTGTTGTCCGTCTGTCAACACTCTTTTCATAGGAGGAACGCGTGAAGGTATCGAGTTGATATAAAGTCTGCAACCTCTTGGAGTCGTGATATAAATAAAACTTCTAACTCAACGCAATCAAAAGATACAGCCGTTTATGTCTGAATATTTTGATATTTCCAAGGGTCACATGTAATCACATGAAAACAAAACCTATAGACCTAGAGCGATGAAATTTTGCAAGAAGCAAGGTCTTACAGCACAAGTAAAGAAAAAAATCCACTAACAGTAAATTTGTTGATTATTCACAGAAAAAACAATGCTTTTGAATCTCACCATGGACCAAGTCCTAAAGGGTACCTAAAGGGTACTTCCCGTTGACATAGAATCATAAAGTTTGGCAAGAAGCAGGGTTTGAATGAACGGCGCGGCGGTCAAGAAGAAGTACCTATCCGGGAATTTTGTTTTTATTACTCGATTTCTAAATGAACGGTGGTGCAGCACAAATAAAGGTAAAATCTGAAAATCCGTAAATTTGTAGTTTAATCACCAACAAAATTGATTCTCGCCATTGACAAAACCGATAGGTAAGGTACTTCCCGTTGATCTAGAATCATAAATTTTGGCAAGAAGCAAGGTGTTATAGTACGAGTAAAGGAAAAGAACGACACCCTTCGTTGAACGAACGATATCTAACCTTAGTCTATAAACAGGATTGCATAAACTTAAATGTTTCCCCTGTATGTGGAAGGCCAAGGTTTTCGAATCCTCCTTGACCTCGTGGTGTTTTTTATTAGCAATTCCCGTACTGGGGGAAGGATGCACGTTCAAGTCCTGCTGCAGACGAAAAATTTTCGGGATATTATTTGATTTTTTTACAAGAGATTAGTGGAGTCGAATTTATTTTATTTTATTTTGTAAGTAGGTACCTGAAAATAGTATACACTGTTTATTTTTTATAAAGATTATTAAAACAACAAAATTCAGATAAAGATAGATACTTAAAGAAGCGAATCATTTACTGATTAAACTAAAAATTGGTCTCAACGTTACCATATACAAGTGGTGCCTATATACAAAAGGGTCATTGGGACATTTAATAATTTCACAAAGGACAAAATCTGAAAACCCTTTTTTGTTCTGGCCATGGACCAAAACCTTTAGAATGCCTACTTCCCGATGACCTAGAATTATCATATTTGGCAAGAAATGAGATCATACAATTATCGACTTGCACTGGTTTAACATTATGTACATTACATATATGTAAATATTACTGACAACCTAGAAAAACCTGAGAAGCCGCGGTAATCCACGAGTATTTTATCTATTAACCATAGGCCTTTCTACCTTTGACTAGACCTAAGCTCATCTTAATCATATTGAGAGCCCACCTGCTTTTCCATCTCCAAGACTAGGTACCTAATTAGATAAAATCAAAGGGCTTAAAACGAATTGGATTCACTGAATTGATTGAAACTACTTGATTAAATCCGTATGGATTTAAATAAGAAGCTCTACATTATACTCCTGTACACCTTTATGCTTAGATCAATCAATTTCATGTTATTCAACCTCAAGACTGTTTTATCTTAATTCAGTTTTAGATCAAACGTACGCAGATAAATCAACAAAATATCAAAATGATCATTAATTAAATCTGATAGGGTGCATAATACTTAAATTTGTACCGATTTTTAGTACTTTTTTATGTATCGATATAAAATTCGGGAGATTGGGTATAATTCTATAACTGCCATACAAATTTTTAAAAATTGTGCTGATTGGTTCTTTTTTGAATTTCTGGAAAAATAAATGACAATAGTCATGCATGAATTAATATTTTAAACTGATTTGGGACTTCTAATTATATCTCTATGTAAGCGGGTTCGCTATTAACCTATTTTGTTGCGTTGGAAGAACAGCAACGCGTCATCCATCAATGGTATCAGGACATCAGGGACGGAACACTACCGGGACTAGTCCCGTTAGTGTTCTTTCAACACAGCTTCGTAATTAACCCGGGGACATTCACAATTAATTGACTAAACTACGATAGTTTTTACAATAAATTTCCTTTATCTAATTTTCACCTTTAAACACTAATCATGTAAGGCATTAAACTACCAACTTACAGGTCATCATTAAAAACCAATGTGGCTAGTATAGTATCTTCCAGGAATGTTGTGTAACGTAAATGAGTTCAGATACTGTCTCGGCTTGCACACATACTCATGCAGTCAGGCTGATCACTACAAAATTAAATATGAACGTCATGTTATCTGAAAAAAAAAACATGAACAACCCAGGCTGTTGTAGAGCAATTATCCGGGAGGGAATCCAAATCATAAACATTAATAGTTCAAAGAATTCCTTGAACTATATGTTTATCATTGGGGTTCCTCCCTCCCTTGGGTTAGGTAATTATTACCTATCAGCCCTCAAACGTCTACTGCTGAACATGCCATCCCCAAGGGAAGTTTTGCTATAATTATCACGCCTGGCAAGCTGGTTAGTAATTGCAGTAAAGGTGTAACAAATAAATAGAAGGAAGCTGCTGCCATTCCTTTGGTATTGGTGGTGTTTTCCTTAGGCTCTTACGCATTTTTGCTGGTGAGGTTGAGGTATTGACTCTACATTTCCTAGGTCAGCCGCTTTGGCAGTTGTCCTTGACTCTGGACCAGAACATGACTAGGAGCTGATACATCGCTTCTGTTCATTCGCTCCTTCAATAAGGCGTTGAGCTTTGGGGAAAGCTGCTGATTGGAAGCGAATCTTTAGAATGTAGAAGAGAGCTGTCAGAGCGATAGTCCACGTTCAGGAGAACACTCCCGCCCGCCCTATTTATATAGAACTAAGGATGGGAAGTGCGGCGGCGTCTTACTAAAACCTCGTCCACGTTGTAGGGCCGGTGGTCTGCAATCATCTCCCAATCACGATCACGAGTGCTAAGTCAACGAAATTCTTTAAACTTAAATTAAAGAACTGACTGATCGAATAATCCCTCCACAGAATTTGTGATTTTTTTTTTCAATGACATAATTATTTTAATGAATTTTATTGATAGGTGTTTTATTTAAATTGAAATGAATCATTGAAATAATATAATTTATTAATTAATCATTTTATTTTAAATGGTACCATCAATATTATGTATATTTTAAGGTGTACTATGTAACTATTATTTGACGTGTATTACTATATTTTCAACCATAGAGCCATTGAACTACTTGCATTTACGAAATAAAGTCCAATTACCCATGGCCATCGTCATACGTCTTTGATAACTAACATTCCAAGAATTGTATTAGTGGTTATTTTTTGTTTTTTGTTAGTTAAGTACTCCTTGCTCCAAGCGCCCAGAATCGAAAGAACTGAGCCCTGAGTCCGGTTGACGACGACGTCTCGAAACTATATTGAGACGTGATCGTGACGTCCGTATGGGATTTGCATAGATCCCTGTCCACACTAGGCGCTGCTGTACCAAATCCCATAGAAAATTAGACGACATGATCACGTCTAGCGACTATCGTGAACCGAATTTTGAACTCTGTGCGAGAACAGAATGCGATAGGACTTTTTCAAAGTAAATATTTACGTCACATTGTTAATACAATCCGCTCGTTATCAAAATGAGATGGAACCATGTCAAAACAAGTGTCCGACCACTTCGTCGTACTTGCGTTACTCACACCGCGTACTACAAGGTACCAAGGTGAGTACAATAAGATGTATACAGCGTGGCTTAGAATTTTCACCTCCCTATCCCGCGGGTACCTTAATACACAACTAAGGGATATCCACCGGGGGGCGGGCAGCAGCACCCCCTGCAGAACACATTCACCACCAAACTGCGATCCCCAACCCGCATGCCAGAGTGGGCGTTATGGCATTACCCCCTAATGATGACAGCCAATAAAGCGCACATCAGGAAAGGCTTGCTTATGTCCAGCAGTGGACTGGTAAAGGTTGTTGGTCCACGAGTACCAGTGACCGTATAGAATGATGAATCCGTTTAAATTGAAATGATTCACGTCCAATAAAATCTTAGTTATTTTATTTGTGTTGGGTTATAAATTACTCTAAAAATCGAATCGAATTTGCAATTCGTTTTACGCAAGTTAATTAGGAATTTCGATAAAATAATGTAAAGAGTGAGTAAGGCTGTGTATTCGTTGGGGACCTTCGATCAGGTATTCGGCGACCTCCCCCGTAGATACCTAGAACCTTACGAAAATAACACTCAAAATTATTGTCTACGACTTGTTTTGACGCAGACAGTGTGCGCAGAGCCTGACAAGTTTTGTGCATACGGGACAAGAGATTAGTGGAGTCGAATTTATTTTATTTTATTTTGTAAGTAGGTACCTGAAATTAGTATACACTGTTTATTTTTTATAAAGATTATTAAAACAACAAAATTCAGATAAAGATAACGAATCATTTACTGATTAAACTAAAAATTGGTCTCAACGTTACCATATACAAGTAGTGCCTATATACAAAAGGGTCATTTGGACATATAATAATTTAAATAAGTTAACAAAAGTTAGTGACATAAACTTAGTGACCCGCGTAGTCCACACTCGTTGGTTTACGTCTTCCTTATTGCAAGCTTTATTCTTGCGGCAAGGAAGGTGACACTAACGAACGAGTGGCTCGCGAGCTTTCGCCGCTTGGACTGCTTGCTTGAAGCAAGTTGTATGATCGTGCGTGGCCGCGCAGGGATGGACCGGGTTAAAACGTGGCTTTCTGCTGGTTGTCGTCACCGCGTTTACAGCGCGTTGGCTGCTAGCAGTCACCACGTGGAAAGAAAGCGTGCGGCCAACACGTTTTGAGTTGGAGTGGTGGTTGAATGCTGTGTTCGAGAGGTGCGGCCTAAGTATGCTACACGCTTAAGAAGAAAATCGCGTACACTGTTTACGCCCGCCCCCGTTGCCACGGAAACCATACTTAGGAGTAATTCTGAAAGTAGGTATGATGTGTTGTTGATGTTTTACATAAGTTTAACGGCACACATTCCAATCCTTGAAGAATATAATTTGTTTTAAAAAACTATAAACTGACTTCGAATCCCCCAAGTGGCGACATCTAGTTAAAATTCGAGTCTAGATTAGCTTGATGACACGTGAATGAAGAGTCGAATGACAAGAAACCTAAGATCAAACAGCCTTCACACGGTCAAGCACGCACTGCGATTTAACGCACACGTTTAATCTCAAGTCCGAAACCCCAAAATAATGTATCACATAGCTTTCTGTACAATGGTACGAATTATCGATTTTAAAAACGAAACTTGCTACATTTGCTTTGCGGTTTGTAAATGCGCCTTAGAATTTGCACCACTCCAACTATTCCCGCGGGTGTCGTAAGAGGCGACTAAGGGATAACCACCGGCGGGCAGTAGCGCCCCCTGCAGAACAATTCTACCACCGAACTGCGATCCCCAACTCGCATGCCCAGTGTGGGGATTTTGGGCATTACCCCCATGAGATAAAAGCCAACAAGGCGCTTATTAGGGGGAGGCCTGCGTCCAGCAGTGGAACAATACAGGCTGTTGAGGTTAGGTTTCAGTAGTATTGTAATAACTCCTCGAAATATCAATCCTTAAAGTATTGCTATTTCGTCATCGCATACTCACCGACTGATCGTATAAACGTTTAGGTACTTATAACAGGCCTACAATTTAGACATGTTTAGAATGTTATTAGAATTCAGAGCCAAAATTAGAGGAAAATTCTAAAATAGAATATAATATACTTTATTGCACAAAAGTTGTACATGGGCGAGCATAATGCTAGATGGCATTCTCTACCTGCTAACCTTTTTTAAAATTTATGATATTTACTTAAAAAAAAAAACGCCTGAAGTTTCTTCCACGTGTTTACTTCTAGCATATTATCTACAAACATAAAATTTTGAATTCATGCATTAGGAACAAAATATGGGAAAATTCTAAAATCATAGATTTTAAGGTGCCGGCAGTAAATAAGAACTCTAAAATTTCTCCCTCAAAAGTACCTACCTACTTACCTACAAAAAGTAATGAGATCCGAACCAAAATATTAGGAAATCATCATCCAAATTTCATAAAACGATGTCTCGCAAAATTTTGTATGTTGTTTTGTAATCACATGTAGAATTTTGTGGTTATATTGCTAACGGTTGCTGAAATTCAGAGCATTTTTGTTTGAACTCTCAACCCTTATTTTGAAGTTTTATGTTATTATAGTGCGTAGGTAAACCCTCACACTCAGGGTAATTCTCAGGGTCAACTCAGGGTAACGCTAGAGTCCGTAGGAAGTCCCAGAAATTTTCAACTCGTACGTCACTTGACCTCATGGTGTAGTTGGTGCACATTCCCGTACTGAAGGAAGGATGTCGTTTCTAGTCCCGCCAAAGTCGAACATTTTTGGGATACTATTTGATTCTTTAATTTGAACCTCTAATGCGAATTTTCATAATTCTTTTCATTAGGCCTACACAGACACACCCTGCAAGTTACAGGTCTCTGCGATACGTTGTTGGGGCTGTGGGTTGTCTGAGTCAGGACTCGTCATGACTTCAGGACAAAGAGTGATATCTTACTGTAGAAAGGTTGGTTTCTTTGTATTGCTGCCACACTAGGACCTGTCTGAAAACCAGCGCCGCTACTAGCTTCGGCTTGTAGCGGCATAATGCTGAGACAGGGACCTTTTTGGCCTATTACATAGTACTACCACTAATTTGTATCTGTTTTTCATTTATTTTGTTGTTTCCTTTCTATTTATTCCTGTATGTTCATTGAATGTATATATAAATGTAATGTGTTGTGTTATGCATAGTCCAAATAAATGTATTTCCTTTCTTTCTTTCTTTCTTAAAGGTGGGTATCCACCTGTTAATATTGTACCAATTTAAGTTCTTTTTTTTATATAACTAATCAGCCCTTATTGAAAAAAATTACACTAGTATTGACAATTGAAACAATTGAGCTAATTGCAGACTGTTGCAAACAATCTACAGGTAGCTCAACTGATTTTTAGTTCTTGTTTTTATGATTGAATTGAATATCTCTCTTTACAATCCAATAAAAATCTAAAGCAAATAGTTAAGAGTCGGTTGCGTTATTATTTTAATTAATTATTAACACAAGTTAATTTAGTGTCATTAAAAAAACACTGCTTAACTGGTGGCTAACCATAATAAAAGTTGATATAATGTAATAACATTATGTCAACTTTTATTTAACCATAATAAAAGTTGATATAATGTAATTGTGGTATCCTACCTATTTTAATGTACCTAGATTCGAGGGTAGCGCAATAAAACAGTTGGATCGTTGACTCGGTGTTTCAATCATTGAGCTCCCGCTATTTATATCTATAAATATCACTGGCGACGAGGTAAACTGCGAAATACACCAAAAAATTAACGTGTTATCGTGTCATGTGCAAGTGACAATAAAATGCCGATCGGAAAAATCGAACAATTTGTTATTACGAGTAAAAAGTGGTCGGCATACATTCGACGCGTGGAACAGTTCATAACGCTCAATGAAATCAAACCGGAGTTACGTGTAGCTACACTAGTGACGCTAGTAGGCGAGGCTACTTATGATCTTATGTGTGATTTATGTGCACCAGAAAATCCGGAGTCTAAAACATTCACGGAGTTAGTGAAAATAGTCGGCGACCATCTCGAACCAAAGCGCTCGGAAATAGCTGAACGCCATATTTTTCGTCTGAGGCGTCAAAATGGCGGCGAAAGTCTCGGCGATTATTTGCAAGTTCTCAAACACCTAGCGAGTACGTGTAGCTTCAAAACGAATCTCGAAGAGAATTTAAGGGACCAATTTGTGTCGGGGCTGCTAAGTGACGACATGAGATCGCGGCTTTTCGCCGAACCGGGCCTGACGTACAAGAAAGCGGTCGAGTTAGCCTTGGCGCTCGAGGCGGCTGACCGGCATGCGCAGATCAGTAGCGGTACCGGGGCGGGCAGCACGGCGACGGCCGCGACGACGACGGCGGGCGAGGCCGTGCATCGGCTGAGCACGGGACAACGCGCGCGCCCTCCGCCAGCAGGCGGCAGGGGCGGCGGCGGTGGCGGCGGCGGCGGCGGCGGCGCTGCTACGACGGCGGGTCGCGCCGCGAGTGAACCAGCGGCGACCGACGGACAGAGCGCGCACCAGGCGGCGTGTTGGCGTTGTGGAAAGGGGCACCGTGCCACCTTTTGTCGTTTCAAAAATTACACTTGTGATGCGTGTGGCCAGAAGGGCCACCTAAAAGTGATGTGCAAACGTACTGCTCGCCAGGGGGAAGGTCGTCCTTCAGGGCGAGGGCAGAACTATATCGATAGTGCTAGTGATTCGGAGTGCGATCTGAATAATATCAACGTGTGCAATAATAGTGATCGGCCTTTTAATGTGCAAGCGAAGGTGAACGGTAAGGTGATCATGTTTGAACTGGACACTGGCAGTAAGTTATCCACAATTAATACCCATTGTTATGATGAACTCTTCAAGCAGACGCCGCTGATCGGTCACGATGTTTGTTTACATTCCTACAACGGAACTAAGATCGAAGTAGCGGGATTTATTGTTGTCAATGTTGTGATAGGGACGCACACGGCGAAGGATCTTAAGCTGTTTGTTATCAAAAATGGGGGCCCGCCTTTGCTGGGCAGAGCTTGGCTAGGTCGATTAAAGATTGATAAAATTAAAATTAACGAAGTGATTTTTAACTTATCCGATGATAACTTTGTTGAAAGTTTGCGCCAAGAGTTCCCAACCGTGTTCGCCCCAGGACTGGGCACGTGCACTAAACAGCTGTCTTTGAGATTAAGTGATAAAACACCTGTTTTTATGAAAGCTAGGCAGTTACCGTTAGCTTTACGTAAGCCAGTAGAATCTGAACTGCAGCGACTCGAGGCAGAGGGTACAATTACCAAAGTAGAATATTCGGATTTTGGTACACCGATTGTACCAGTTATTAAGAAATCAGGTGAAATTCGCATATGTGGTGACTACAAAGTAACCGTTAACCCTAAATTGATACGCGATCCGTACCCCATGCCACGAATCGAGGAGTTGTTTGCCATGTTGAGTGGTGGTGAACAGTATTCTAAAATCGACCTCACAAACGCATATCAGCAATTGTTTTTGGATGAAGGTTCGCGAGCTTACAGTGCAATCACGACACACATCGGCACATTCATTTGCAATCGCACACCGTTTGGCCTGACATGCATTCCAGAGAAATTCCAGAAGTTTATGGAAGAGACGCTTCGAGGGTTAAAGGGCACGGCTGTGTTTTTAGATGACATAGCGGTCACGGGTTCAACTAGATCGGAACATATTGAGAATTTAAAAGCCGTCTTATTTCGTTTACGTAAGGTCGGTTTGAGAATAAAAATGGAGAAATGTAGTTTTATGCAAAATAGTATTACCTATTTAGGCTTTATTATTGATAAGCACGGTTTGCACCCAGATCCTAACAAGCTAAAGGCTATTGTAGATGCACCCGCGCCGGAGGATGTGACTCAGCTGAGATCTTTCCTTGGTTTGATAAACTATTATTCTAAATTCATACCCCGGCTAAGTACCATCTTACACCCGTTACATAATATGTTACGCAAAGAAACTGAGTGGTTTTGGTCTGCAGACTGCGAACAAGCTTTTAATGAAATCAAAACTGTGATTTTAAGCAGCAAAGTTTTGGTTCACTATAACCCTGAACTACCTTTAGTGCTAGCAGTTGATAGTAGCTCTTACGGCATCGGCAGTGTTCTATCACATCGATACCCGAACGGGGATGAACGTCCTATTTGTTTCGCTTCCCGCACTTTGAACGCAGCTGAGAGAAATTATAGCCAGCTAGATAAGGAGGCACTCGCGATCATTGCTGGTGTTAACAAACATCATCAATACGTTTTCGGCCGTCAGTTTATCATTAAAACCGATCATAAGCCGCTTACGTTCATCTTCGGTCCAAAGTGTGGTTTACCCGTTACGGCGGCAAGTAGGTTGCAAAGATACGCCACCAAGTTGGCGGCGTATGATTTCGAGATTGAATTTGTCAAATCTAGTGATAACAGTAATGCTGATGCGTTATCTCGACTGCCGTTGCCAAACAAACGCAAACAATGTAATGAACTGGTTTCGGTTTCGTATGTCAATTACGTCGAGGAATCTTTTCCTATCAGTGCTAAGGAGGTGTCTACATGGACGCAGAAAGACCAGGTGTTAAATAAAATAAAAGGGTATCTAATGAATGGGTGGCCAACTAAAATTACGTCCGAATTAGAAAAATCCTATTTCCATAGGAAAGATAGCTTAGTAATGGATAATGGGTGCATTTTATACAATCATCGCGTTATTGTGCCCGAATTCTTAAGGAAACAGGTATTAGCTGAGCTGCACGTGGGTCATTTAGGCGTGGTTAAAATGAAAAATTTAGCTCGTAGCTACGTGTACTGGCCCACTCTGGACAGCGAACTTGAAGGTATCGCGAAGGAGTGCAGCGCGTGCCGGCAGCAACGCGACGCGCCCCCGCGTTCCATGCTGCACCCCTGGGAGTTTCCCGCGCGCCCCTGGCAGCGAGTGCATATCGACTTCGGCGAGTTTATGGGTAAACACTATCTGGTGTCTGTGGATGCGCACAGCAAGTGGATCGAGGTACAGAAGATGTCGAGCACGAGCGCCACGTCGACTATTCATAAATTAAGGGAACTATTCGCACGTTTCGGTCTTCCCTCGCAAATCGTAAGCGACGGTGGCCCTCCTTTCGGGTCGGTAGAGTTCGGTAACTTCATGAATAAAAACTTCATCACTCATACAATTACAAGCCCCTACAGACCGGCCGGAAACGGTGCGGCGGAGAACGCAGTCAAGTTGGCGAAGTGCGCTATGAAAAAGGCAGTACACCAAGGCGTCGACGTCGATACCGCGGTCAGCAAATTTCTATTTCAGTACAGAAACTGCGAACATTGCACAACGGGCGTGGCGCCGGCGGTCGCAATGTTCGGCAGACGCCTGCGCGGGCGGCTGGACGTGCTGAGGCCCAGCGCCGAGCGCGCTAGCGAGGCGGCAGCCGGCCGCGCAGCGCGCGCAGCACCCGGCGTGGAGCGCAGCGCAGACCCAGGTGAGCACGTGCTGGCGCGGGACTACCGCGCCTCCAAGGAGAAGTGGGCGCCGGCCGTGGTCACAGCACGGGACGCCCCGCTTACATATCGTGTACGTACCGATGACGGACGCGAGTGGAAAAGGCACATTGATCAATTACTACCCATAGGGAAACCTCATGTGCGACGTTCCACTATTTTACCCATTAGTTCAGACCGTATGATGACCGTTGACGATGATGATGAGTTTGATGACGCGATTACTGATGAGATTGAAATCTTAAAGTCTCCAAGTCCTAAAGACACCTCTGACGCACCTGCAGTCCCAATTAGCGAAATAGAACCAGAACCGGTTCAAAGCCCGTTGGTAAAAGGTCGCCCCAAGCGCGCCTGTACATTTAGAGATAAGAATTATAAAGTTTAGACTAATTACCCACCTGAATACCTAATAATCTTTGTATACCTAGATAAGTCCTTTTTTTTTCTCTGTTTATCTTAACTCTGCATTTATGTCTCAGTTAATCTTCTAATGTAAAATTAACAAACTTTAACTTAAACTAAACATTGTTAATTATACTGGAAGATAAAAGTTAAGCTCGTAAAACCTATGCTGGGCTATTTATTTCCATTAATTTGCATTACATATATTTTAGCATATATACCTATGCTTCGATAATTACATTAATTACAGTTTTGTTTACGATTCAACGCCATAAGTAGGTACATCATTGTATTTTATAGATAAACTTGGCATTACACAACTAGGTACCTACTTAGGTTTAATGTTAATCGCTGTTTATTGTAATTTGTGTCAGGTCAGGTTGGCAATTACCTACTATAACTTTAAAAGTTGTTTACTTTTAAAAAAATTAGTAGGTTCTTACCAAGTAACGTTATATTTCTTTTGTTAGATTTTAAGTAATTATATAAGATTTTCTTTTCTTTTTTTTCTAGGGGGGGACGTGTGGTATCCTACCTATTTTAATGTACCTAGATTCGAGGGTAGCGCAATAAAACAGTTGGATCGTTGACTCGGTGTTTCAATCATTGAGCTCCCGCTATTTATATCTATAAATATCACTGTAATAACACTATGTCAACTTTTATTATGGTTGTTATGTATGTAGGTATGTTTTTTACTGCCCCGTAGTTATATACTATGGGGCAAAATCAGTTATAAACAAACATTTTGTGGACTGGTAAGCTCCGGTCCAGATTTTACCCAACGACTTTCACCGTTCAATGAAGAGAATCAGATAGCATTTGTGAACCGACAAAGTCAACTTCTTTATGCCCCATTGTGAAGGTAATTAAGGTGATAGTCCTTCCTTTTATTGGGTGACATCGAAAGGATTTGAGTGTAAAACTTTACGATTTAACTTAACAAAAGAGAGATTTTAGTCTTTTACTTTAAATGCAACCTTAAGTGGCTGGAATTAAAAGTTGAATTTACTCGGACAGAGTTTCTAAAAAGCAATGTTTTGTGAATCAGAGTTGTCATTAGAAGGCGTGTACCGACTTACTAAGGGTTGCCGCATATCAACTCTATAAGGCCCGTATATGAAAGCATCATCATCATCATCAGCCTATATTAGGCTGGACATAGGCCTCCCCTAATGAGCGCCATAGCGCCCTGTCTTCAGCTTGCCGCATCCAGCATCTGCCTGCAGTCTTTCGCAGATCGTCATCCCACCTGGCCGGAGGGCGTCCTACACTACGTTTGCCGAGTCGTGGTCTCCACTCAGGAACACGTTTACCCCAGCTTTTGTCGGTTCTTCGCGAGATATGGCCGGCCCACTGCCACAACAGCTTGCTAATTCTTTGTGCTATGTCGATAACTTTGGTTCTCTGTCGGATGTATTCGTTACGAATTCTATCCTTCAGAGAGACTCCGAGCATAGCTCTTTCCATAGCTCGCTGAGTACCTATATGAAATGTTGCTGGGAAATTCAATGACACGCCGCGGCCGCGGCATCTTCACGTACGTGTTCGTGAAGATGGGCAGAACCTGCAGTATAAGCAGTGTCAATGAATTACCAATAACCCTGTATAAGTAGAAAATATGAGTGTCGAACAGCCCAAGTTGAAGTGATTTCGTAATTCTTTCATTTTAAAGTTGATAGGTGTGCGACAACCTTAAAACCTAAGTGCTAAGCCGCAATTTCAGATGTGCGCTTACATTTACGAAAATTTACGAAAATGTCCCGAGCCTTGTTTGAATTATGAACGAAACGAAATTCAAATACAGAATGGGGCTGTTTAAAAAGTTTCTCTGGAACTCGTTTGAATTTAGAATTTACCAGGCTGCTAATCGTCCATTATACTAACTCAACCTTCGCCAAAGTAAGTAGGCTAAGATCCCATTAAGGATTATATTCCTTATCTACCCACCAACCTACTTAGATACATGAAAATTGTAAAGCCCTCTTTCATATTTTATTTTTTGAATGGACACATAATTAATGAAAGATCAAAAAGCAGGTATTAAGAATTATGAATGTCGAAAATTATTTTGCTTGTAGGAATGACTTTCCACGAGTAAAAGAAGGTCAAATAAAATAATAAGGAGCTAAACCCATAAACCTACACCTGGCACAGACTAGGTCAGTGACAATGACCTAAAAATAAAGAAGCCTATTCCAAGCAGGACTTGTGATTACGATACAAGACGCACATATAATATATCTTTTTTAACATCTCAGCTGATCTTCAGATTTGTAAACGGACAAAGTGTTTAACCATTTCTATTTCTTATTTGAGGTAGACTAAATCCAACAAACTCTCAAACTTTAAACAGCTGACCACTCGGGTCTAATCTGATCTTCAGATTTGTAAACGGACAAAGTATTTAACCATTTCCATTTCTTATTTGAGGTGGACCAAATCCAGCGGGATCTCTAACTAAAAACAGCTGACCGCTTGGGTCTAATCTTTAGTGCGCAAATTAAGCTAACAACTGTCTGACAAGCTAATTAAGCTAATCAAGTTTCTGAGCCCTGATTCACGGCCAGTTTTAGTGGAGCACATAAACCTTCGTTACTGGCCGGTGGTTATAGTAGATAGGTATGTGCTCTTCAGCTCAAAGTGTTACTTTGCACAGTTTTGGAGGTCCTTCAACTGTTGAAAAAGGGTTTGATGATTTTTCTATGGAGGGGGCACTTGAGAAAATCCCATTATCCTCACAATTTTTTACATATACTGCATATGTAAAATATGGTACGTTCTCCCAGAGCAGTTACTCAAGAACTGGCCTGTGTTATAACTAAACGCAAACACTCGCTCACAGTTACCAATTTCCAACCTTGTACAATAATTATAATGAACAACAAAGATGGAATGACGTACCTAGACCGAACTGCGGCCGAGACAAGAATACGCACGCGGCGAACCGGCGGTACCAGTCGGACTATGACTGAGGTGGGTGGACCTAATTGCACCTAATTTGAGCGTTCCATGAGAGCTAGGCTATCGTAATTGGAAGGCCGGCCAAATTTTTTTTTCCATTTACGAGGCTAGGCCCTCGTAAATGGAACGCTCATAGGCCAAATCTTTGTTTTTTTTTTTTCAAAATCGCAGCCCACTATTAGAGACATATATTTGGATGATGTGTTGGTTAACATCTAGTTAACCAAAATCTTCAAAGCCCTCTTAAAGATGTTGGTGAGATGGTTTTCAATCAATCAAACTATTTATTTACAGACATCGAAGGTTAACCAACACAAAATTACAGACAAGTGCCAATACAAAAGACAACAATTTATTAATAGATATAACTAAATGTAAGTTAGGCTCTCTTTAACCCAGTGGTGCAGTAAGATAGGACCAGTCATAGCACTCACAGTATAGGTAAAAAAAAACTGCCCAACCAACGGCCTCATTGGTCTAGCGGTCAGCTTGTTCAACCGCTGATTATGAGGTCCTGGGATCAAATCCCGGGTCGGGCCAATAGTTGTTATTGGGGTTTTTCTAGCAAGGAAAATTCACAGTAGCAGCCCGGAGTCAGGAAGTTGGCGGTGTTACACCCCCGTGCCTCGGAAAGAATGTTTAGCTGTTGGTCCTGCGCTTGACCTCTCCCCGGATGTGTCGGTCTGCCGTTCCATCGGATTATGAGAATGAGGGAATAGAGAGTGCCCCTATGTTTGCGCACACACTTGTGCACTATAATATGTCCTGCGCATCTGACTAGTCTCCGATAAGACTGGCCGCCGTGGTCGAAATTTGGCTAGGAGGACATCATCAGTTTAGGTAACGATCTGTCAGATAATGACTTTCAGCTCAGTATGCTGTTTTGAATTCTCTTGAGTGTAGAACTTTGTATTTAATTTTTTTATAAATAAATATTCTGAATCGTACACGTGTATGATAACCTAAACTCTACTACTGTTTTAATTTATCATCTGGACAAAAAATTTGGACAAACTATATCACCTTTAGACAATCCGTTAGTTTCCAGTTAAATCTCTAGAACATTCCAGAAGCACTCGCATTAAACCTATCTACCCAACGATTAGCCGCTTTTATCGCGTAACAACGTTTCAATATCCCCCCTGACCGGTTTAGGCTACCAGGGGAGCAACACTCGTAGGTGTAATTGAGAACAGAGCCAGGATTAATTGAAGCAGAAATGTATCAGGAGTGCAGAGTCGGTGGCGCAAAGTTACGCAGGCGCGATGCGTGCTCGACATCGCAGTAGAAACTATACTGACGCAACGAGCGCTCGTACCTCCTTGGTGATGGAACGCGTTCGAACGAAAAAGTCCAAACTACAACCTCGTTTAGAAAATAAACTGTAAATACCTATTCAACCTTTATCTTTGGTGACCGCTTATAAAAAAACAAAGGGTTCGAAGTTTAAAGTTAAAAGAAAAAAGTTTTCGTAAACTTGTGTTGTTCGGTACAAAAGTTTTCAGTGTTGAATAAATTACCTGTGTGGTGAATGAAAATAGCACGCATTTTGATGTTTTAAAATAACTCGTCGGTGCCGCGTGTGACAGGAAAATGGATGTTATTATGAAACCCTGTAGATCAACGAGAATGCCAATGGTGAGTTTTTGTCAATGAAATATTTTTAACGATAAAATCTCTTGACATACTACATACTCTTGACAAAAGCCGGCGTGTGAAATGTTATTGCGTCCTACTAAATAAACGACGGTACCGGAAACGGTGAAATTGCTAAAATTTGAGAATATGCCAGGGTGCCCGTGCATGGCAATTACGTAGGTACTAGGCACATCCGCGAGGCATAATTACTACCAGGTCTGGGGTATTCTACATAGGTTCGATTCTACAATTATTTTAAATCAAATGAAAATTGGTTTTCTGATCAATTATCAGCATAGCCATTGCACATAACCAATGTATGAATGGCCAAACATTGGTTATGTGCAAGGGCTATGCTGAGTTAAGTTAATTCATGAGCCCTTTCATGGTAAAGGGCTCATACTTCTTTACTTGAATAGGCATATTTCGTACTCAATAGGTTTTAAATGGGCACTATTATTCCCACATATTTATTATTTTTTTCTGTGCGTTCTGAATTTAAGATTGAATCGGTTAACAATTTCAAAATTGAAAAACTGTATCAACGCAATTGCCACATTGAGATTGAGACCTTTCCTTACCTCGGTTATTGTTTTAGATAAAAGTAAAATAGGGTATTTATTTAAATTGTTCTTATTTTTGGGTATTTATAATATTGTCCATATTTGTTTAAGATTGCACATAATTGGTACACCCCTGCCTTTCTTAAATTAACATAATTCTTTCCATCCAAAGGTTGCCTGGAAGAGATCGAATCTAAGCGATAAGGCCGCCCATTGTACTTGTGTCTTAAGTAATGTCTCTTGTATTGTATTTTTGTTGGTGTACAATAAAGTATTTTTGTATTGTATTGTAAAATTGAGTAAAAATAAACAAAGTTGTTTATATCCCTGCAGCCGTCGGTGATTGTATTGTCAACCCTCGGATTGAGTTTATCCAAATAACGGCTAAAAGTTTATTGTTTTTTCGATAACGATATTAAATCGTAAAGACCCCGTAAAAACAGATTGACAGGCGATTTATTTTTATGTTCTGCCTGCGTTTATTTTATTTTAAATTCTCATTAAACTGGACAATATTAAAGTATCTATGCTGTCGTGGGTAAGTAATAAAATAATAGGTACATAAATAAATGTTATGACATGTTGAAGGTCTTTATTTTTTGTGGTGTCAGGAAAAGTCAAGGAGTAAAATGAGTAGGTACCATAACTACCTAGTTTCTCTACAAACCCTTTGCTGAGAACATTTTCTCCTCACTTCCCCTTGCTTTTTTCTCGTCAATTATATGGTAATTGTTGTTCCCCATGCCTATCGATCTTCTGTCGACCGATATTTAATAACACAGTTCATTAAATAACACGGCAACAATAATATTTTGACACCCGCTAGAGGGCGCAGCGTTCAATATTCACGATTGATGTTCTTATTTTCAAGAGGAAGATTAATGGCTGGTTTTCATGTTTGTGTTGGACTACTGTATTAATATGTAAAACTGTGTCAGACTGATTGATAAAGACTGCAATCGTAATTTGGTACCTACCTTATCTATTTAATATAAATAATTATGCTGGCTCACAGAGCATCATCTAGCTCCAAGCTAAGCAGAGCTTGTGTTATGGGTATCTACTAGATAACTGATATCTATACTAATATTATAAAGAGGAAAGGTTTGATTTTTTGTTTGTTTGTTTGTATGAATTGAATAGGCTCCGAAACTACTGGACCGATTTGAAAAATTCTTTCACCGTTAGGAAGCTTACTTTTCAGGGAGTGACATAGGCTATATTTTATCCCGGAATTCCCACGGGAACGGGAACTACGCGGGTGAAACCGCGAGGCGATCGTCTAGTAGCTAATAAATTATTTGACACTAGACGATCGCCTCGCGGTTTCACCCGCGTAGTTCCCGTTCCCGTGGGAATTCCGGGATAAAATATAGCCTATGTCACTCCCTGAAAAGTAAGCTTCCTAACGGTGAAAGAATTTTTCAAATCGGTCCAGTAGTTTCGGAGCCTATTCAATTCATACAAACAAACAAACAAACAAACAAAAAATCAAACCTTTCCTCTTTATAATATTAGTATAGATGGATAGATATTTTTTTTACTTAAAGAAAACACCCAGAACACACGGAACAAATATCTGCAGATCGTACAAACATTTGTCCCGAGGCGGAATTCGAACCGGCAACCTCCTGCGTCGCAGTCGGACTTTCGCCCGCTGCACCACAGAGTCGCCTTATTGTTGTTGCTTTTTAGTACAGAGATAGTTGGAGTAGAAACTCAAGACTGGTGATCGTAAAATATTACATTTCATCTTGTGCAGTAAAATCAAAATAATTTAATCTGCAAATTGGTTACGGTTGAAACACTGCTCAACTTTAGGTAAGTACTAACCTTGGTAAGTAGATACCTATCAAAGTCAGAGAATAACAAAATATTCCTAAATAACTTATAACTAACAAAGTTACAGATTTCGTGAAAGCCCTTAAAAGTTCTCAGTATCCTTCCAACCATTACGTACGATGAACTTCTTATTATCTTCACATAAAAACTTATTTTAGACGAAAGAACTTGTAAAATTTAATTTATACGGAGTGTTAGTGGTTGAGTAGATAGCTCACCTAATACTAGACTCTTTTCTAGGATTAGTATTTTTCGTAATATACAGCTCTCTGGTTTCCAATCCCGACCGATAAAGTGTCAATTTATTCAAGGAGCGTTTGTTGATATATTATAAAAATTTACGAACTGGCAATTGGAAGCGTCTGGAATCAAACCACTAGTATATAACTAGTTACCCAAACCTAGCTATTGGCATCAACGCCACACAAGTCGTGTATTTTCTTTTTTCGAAATATTTAAAATGGCTTACACGAGCTGCATTCTAAAATATCCTATCTAAGCTGAAATACAGAACCCCTTTTCCATAAGATTACCTACCTAAGCTGAAGTGAACTTTATTCTAGAAAATATTGAGCTATCTTTATGCAAATCAAAAGCAGTTCAAGCATATCAATTTTGAAAACAGCATTTTGATCTATAGTTGACTGCGAAAGTAGTTCAGACTTCATCTAAAGTTTGAAGTCGCATCCGTTGCAGCGCCTGATGGTTCAGTTCCAATCTAGATTGCGATTGCTTAGCTTGCCAAAAATCGGAATGTTGGATGTAAGCAACAGAAATCAAAGCAATAAATAGCTTATAATGGTAAATGAATGCGAAAAGCTGCAGCAATAACTTTTTCCCCATCCTAACGTAACAGTGACTTCATCGATTGGTAACACCTTGATATGTTTGAAGTAAATTTTCATTACCTAATCTATGAAGCGAAAAAAACTGACTGATAGTCAAGAAATCTCTGGAACAACAAGAGTCTGGTCTTTTTCTGTGGGGCAATTCCGTTAACTCGAATAAAATATTTGTTTTACAGAAGCGAGCAGTAAGAACAATTTATAGACTCGGACCCAGAGACAGCCACAGAATAGTGTTTAAGGATCTATCATCTAGATAATTATTACGGTTATATGTACATAAACATTATGCGTACAAGAAAACATAGTTTACGATACTAGCCTCCAATACGATATGACATCAAAAATAGGCTTGTCCAACCTTTTACACGGTTGACGAAGGTTAACAAATTGTTTGTTGTCAATTGTGTTATATTTTATAATATGTTACCAGAGAAAACTGAACGAAACAATGTTCAAAAACATCAATAAAAAAACGCTTCAAGAAAAAGCATACTTTCTGTAAAAGACTTTTCAGAAAAAAGATGCTTGGAAAAATATAATTTAATTTAAGGAGTGTTTATTCTATTTTATTATTGTTATATGACTATTCTAGGTGCAATATAAATGTATGCCTATAGAATTGAATAAATTGAAATTGAAATTCATGTAGGTTCCTATAAGACGTATGCACCCACTTAGAACGGATTTTTGAAAATTAGAATTCGTCGGTGGTCAAAATCGGGGTCAGGGGATTATTGATCATCATCACAAAATTTTCGAAACTACATGAGCTAAGCAGCTGAAATTTTGCATAATGGTTCCTTTTAGGACGTAGTCAACCACTATGAATGAACGTAGGTATTTATAGAAATTTCCTTTTTATGGAGATTCAAAAATTCTCAAGGTTTGCCTTTCCTTTTACAGATTGCTTTTGATTTTGATTTTGATGTTATAATCTAACATTTATTTGAAAATTAGTAGAGTTTCAGAGAAGGCATAAAAGTTTTGCGATGATAGTTTTATTTATGGAAACAAACATTGTTTGAGGTAGGTATTGCTAACAACTAGTAAAGAAATAGAACTAACTTATTTTAAAAATTACTTACTTTTAATACATTCTAGTCGTAGTAGCTTCTCAACTGATTTGACTGTAGGTTCGTAAAAATATAAAAAAACTATTCACTACTAGTTTATGCCCGCGGCTTCGCAAGCGGTGTTTCTATGGAAACGTTTAAAGGTGATTTCTATCCCATGGGAACTGATTTATGGCATTAAAAGTATGATTCCTATGTTAAGTGCCTAAGTTTGATTCCAGGATTTTAATTATCTGTATACAAAATTTCAGCCCGATCCGTTCAGTAGTTTTGGCGTGAAGAGGTAACAAACATCCAAACTTTCGCATTTTTAATATTAGTGTGATTAGTGTGATGTGATTTTACCTAATCCTAGGTGGATTAGATCACCTAATCCACCTAGGATTAGATGAAAATGGTCAAATGCAGTTGACATAATATCCCGAAAAAAAATAATAAAAATTATATTAACAACTAGCTTCTGCCCGCGGCTTCGCACGCGTTGTTTCTATGGAAACGTTTTGAGGTTATTTGTATCCCATGGGAACTGCTTTATGGGATGAAAAGTAGCGTATGTTTGATTCCAGACTTGTACACACAAACATGTATGCAAACTTTCAGCCCGATCCGTTCAGTACTTTTGGCGTGAAGAGGTAACCAACATCCATCCATCCGTCCAAACTTTCGCATTTATAATATTAGTGTGATAGCCAGTTACATTACTGAAACATAATTCTGTGGTACTGGGTCGTCATCTTAAAAGAATTTCAGTGTATTCCATCTCCTTATTTAATGTTCTCCGTCAAAACTATATCCACCACAGTTGCGTAAACATAATAAAGTACCTAAGTGGTCATAGAGTAAGACAAATTGACTCCCGACGTCAATATATCCTGTCTCTTTTTACGCTCGCCAAGGGGATTCATACGAAAAACTTGTAAAGGAATAAAATGTTTGAACTTCGTATAACTATACCTTCCTAAGTATATTCTTAGTTTTGTACAAGATAGACGAGAGTAAACGTTACATAAGCTCTGGTAGAGTCAAGATTGAGTTTGTAGGGAGAGCAAGTTTGTCGGCAGTCCATACATGTTAAGTTTATAAGATTAACAAACGCTGTTGCTCCACTCTAAACTTTACAAGTTGTATGGATAGATAGAAAATACTTTATTGCACACTTAAAATAAGAAACAATTTGCAAATGTAACAATTATTACATAAGTGCAATTAGAGGCCTTATCGCTCAAGAGCGATCTGTGCCAGACAAATTAAATAAATAATGCTGGACAATTCACACAGCATCATCTAGCCCCAAGATAAGAAGAGCTTATCTTGGTGGTTAAAATGGTATAGATAGGATCGTCGGGTATGAAATATATTTTTCGTCATATACTCGTGCATGGGGTAAGATCTCTGTGCATCTAATAAAGTACTACTTAAATAATAACATACCACAATAAAATTACAAAAATACATACATACCTACACCTACTCCTATAAATATATAAATATAAATATATATAGCTATTAATATTCATAAATACACTAGCTGCGCCCCGCGGCTTCGCCCCCGTGGAAATTTATGTTTCCAACTTTCTTAATTTTTTCTTTCATAAGAAACTTCTCCTGACAATAACAAACACGAAAACGAAAGAATTAGCGAAATCGGTCCAGCCGTTCACGCGTGATGCCGTGACCGAGGAAAACGGGTTTCATTTTTATATATTACTAGCTTCTGTCCACGGCTTCGCCCGCGTTGGACAAAATTGTGAATCTAAACCATTCCCAGATCCCCTTGAACACACACAAAAAAATTCATTAAAATCGGTCCAGTCGTTTGAGAGAAGTTCAGTGACATACACACTCACAGAAGAAATATATATATAACTAGTTTATGCCCGCGGCTTCGCACGCGTTGTTTCTATGGAAAAGTTTAAAGGAGATTGCTTTTCTATAGAATATTTAAAAAGAATTTAAAAAAACACTCACAGAAGAAATATATATATAACTAGTTTATGCCCGCGGCTTCGCCCGGCTTGTTTCTATGGAAAAGTTTAAAGGAGATTGCTATTCTATAGAATATTAAAAATTAATTAAAAAAACATTGTCCAGCGGACAAAATTGTGAATCTAAACCATTCCCAGATCCCCTTGAACACACACAAAAAATTTCATCAAAATCGGTCCAGTCGTTTGAGAGAAGTTCAGTGACATACACACTCACAGAAGAATTATATATATAAAGATTGTATAGATTATACTTACATTTTATTATGGAAAAAAGGGCGTGTTCAATGAAAGTAGGACAAATAGTGTTCATTTACCATAGGAAAATAGTAAACTTTATACCTAATATTTATTTTAAGACTAATATTTTATCCATAATACTTTTAAACTAGTACTAATATAAAGAGGGAGTAGTGGTGACTTATTTATATGTTATGTTTGTTTGAAACACAATGGTCTCCAGGAACTATGTATCACTAAAAGGTAGTTTATTTTCTTCGCTTCGCTTCGCTTTCGCTTATTTTTGTTACACTGGAGGCTATTCAATTCATCCAAGCACCAAGTGAGCAAAGCCGTGGTTAGTTTCCTTATAAGTTGACTACACGTGTATCACTTAGGATCTCGAGATTGGCTTGGTATTAGGCCAAATCTCCGGCTTTATTTACAGAAATCCAGTCCAAATCCATTCAGTTAAAATGTTCCATCCAATCGCTTCTAAATTCCGACAGCGCAGGGTAAATTGGACGTACACTCTTCTTCATTCCACCCACGAGTGAATGTTAAAAATGTTTGATGTAAAAAAGAGTTAGTCACGTCTATACTTCGTTAACGGGGAATCCAATCGGTTGATGCTGAATTGAGTTCATTCAAAAGGCTCGCAAACTATGCGCAATGTCACGAGGCGGAAAGAATGGGATGTCCGAAAAATGTGGCGAAATCTATGCGGCGTACTTTTTCAAATAACTCGTTGGTTATTAAAGCAGGTGCGACCGTTATAACTTTGTTAGCTTGTCAAGTCAGTAGCAGCAATCAGTGTATACTACCTTTATTTTATTTTTTTGTTTCAAGCGACGAAATCTCTCTTCGTCGGAGGTTTTTGCAAATATCACAAGGGCTTGACTAGCTTACATCGAAAGTTAACTTTCGTTCAATATTGAATCAAAGATAGGTAGGTACCAACACAATTTCAGATAGGGAAATAAACTAGAAATCAAATAGGGTAGATAGAATTCATTGATTCTGATACCCCAATCAGATAGAGGGCTTGAAGCGCAAACTGCTTACTGAACAGTAGCTATCACAGCTTTGAGAAAGTGGAGGCAAAGCTCTAACGCCAAGCTACAATTTCGATCTCCTCTTCGATGTGCCAGACCAATTTCAACTCAAAGATTATAGAGATTCGTGTATTTTATCGTTTTGAATATTACGAAAGCGTTGTGCAGAGTCGAGGCTCCGATATTGCGGTAATACTGTATATAACCAATCACGCTTTCCGTGGGATTAGTGATGCGAAACTTCCGGTTATCTTGTCAAAGATCGATTAGCTGCTAAAGACAAGTTATCGGGTTGAGACCGCGTATTGCTTGAATTAACGGAATAATTTACGAGCTACCAAGATGGAAATTGTTGCAGGTTACCATTAGTTTTTTTATTTTCTAGGGAAACATCCAGTTCTAATAAACTAAAAAAATTAATACTTTTGATGGTAATTTTAATGATTTTTTATATGATTTATAAAGAAATGGGGGAGAACTTTGCCCAGTACACAGGGTCACTTTACAAGATACCCACTAAAACTTTTTGTAAGTTATTGCATTCACTGCCCAACCTCCAAGCCAGCTGCCCCGCCGACGCCGCAAGAGGCGCTTCTGATGGATCATTTGCGTCTTGGGCCATAAAAGTATTAAGTAATCAAATACCTTTTAGATAGTAAAAAGCATTTAAAAATCTGGACACATCTGGTACTTTACTTTAGCTCTTGAGGGCTTATGGAAACAGACGAAAAATGTCTCCCTCGGCGAGCAAAGTAAACATTAGCTCCATTTTCACCGAAAAAGTTGTATTTTTCACTCAGTCCAACTTTTATTGCCGTAAGCTCTCTAAATGAGCTTATTGGGTAAAAAAACTTAATCCTACACCTAGTTCTCAGAATCAGATAAGATCTGGGCTCAACGTTCCCCAACTTTGATTGAGGTGTCCAAAGTTTTTCAAAGATAAACTTGTTAATTACCTGGTGACAAGTTTGTGGGATTGCAAAAAGTTTAAGGCGTTTGCAGAGTTTTTAGACCGGGAAGGTTGGTACTTCTAATAGAAAGTGACGTTTATGGTCTTTGGTTTGAAATCTGAAAGAGCTTACAGCATTTTTGAGTTTCTTTACAATATACCTCGATAAGTCTACTTTATGTCTAAAGCTTACTAGGCCGAGACCAGCTGGGTAATATCTGTCCTCTGTATTCCTAAACCAGTCCATGAATTGTTTTGATGTAATTACTCGTGCTTCCATTAAAACTTATGAACAGCTTTTATCTGGTCGCAGATTACATAAAAGAGGTCTATGCATTGTTCAAACTTGGCATCCCTTTCCCAAGCGGCCATATCTTTGCAAATAAAGCCGGTTTTATACAGAGGATCCTATTTAAAGGTTGCAGATAATGCCTTTAAATCTGTGTTCTCTTGCCAAGTTTAGTTAGATACTTACCTAATATTATGTAGATGATACAAAAATGTTAAGCATTTTTGGGTACATAGGCCATTTGTTCATTAAAAAATTCGGTACCTACATATCTTGGTTAGCAATGCCTTAAAGTCTATGTTAGGTTTATATTAATTATATTCAATTTCAAGATATATATTTTTCGTATCAAATTAAGAATTGTCTTTTTGCATTATTTATAAAAAACAAAAGAAAAAAAAATACGTTTATTTGGACTATGCATAACACAACACATTACAATTACATATACATACAATGAACATACAGGATTATATCGAAAGGAAACAACAAAATAAAAAAAAATAAAACAGATACAAATTAGTGGTAGTGTTAGGTACATAGGCCAAAAGTGTCCCTGTCTCAGCATTATGCCGCTACAAGCCGGACAGGTCCTTTCAGACAGGTCCTAGTGTGGCAGCAATACAAAGAAACAGAATACAAAGAATAGGTACACAGGTTACAAGCAAGATACGAAAAAAGAGAGGAAGAAAAAAGGATAAAATAAAATATAATATAATTTATATTGCAGTGAAATATTAACCACCGTAAACCTCAAGAGACAGTTATTTAGTATTATCTAGTTAGAAGGCTCGTTATTCATTTGTTATGATTAAACTTTGAATTATCAGTATATATTCTGATTCAACCTTAACTTATTGCTTTTATCAGATGTAAAATACGCAGGGAGACTCAATTCTACTATTTATTTTAATAGTTTTCAGGGACATGGACTATGATTGAATTGCCCATAACACAATAGAGAGGTGAAATAGACGTACCTACGTACGTACGTTCGTAGGTACATCTATTCAGTCCTACTTAAAAAGCAAAATCGTTTGGAACCTTATCATTTTCATGGTATTTTGGCTCCTACGGTTGCATTGATACAATGATAACTATTACAGAGCTTGTTATCCACGGTGGTAGATACTCAATATATACACAACTTTATTAGTGTCGAGATAGAAACACTTGCTCGTGAAACTCTAAAGACTTCCGCATCGGAAAACCAAGAACTAAAATTGGAGCAGGCCCGGCCCGGGGCGTCGTTTTGCCAAATTGTCCTTTTGTTGTAGAAGACCAATTTGTTACGGAGTGTGAAAAATGTTTCTACCTTAAGTAAAACACTGCAGAGCCTTATTTAAGAATTTCCTTTCTGAAATTTCGTTAATGAGCGAAAAAGTTATGCTCATGAACTGAGTTATTAAACTGATACTTAAGCTTGGTTGTCTGTCTTAAAAAATAAAATTACAGTTATGTATACAACTACAGAAACAAAATTGAGCTAACTGCGCAAACAATCTGTAGCTAAACTGATCCATATCTATGACGGGTCGGAAGCGTCCTCAAGACGCTGGCTGCATTGCCCCCTTGTGCTGTATGGCAATCAGTGATGCGCTGCGCCAGATACTCACCAGCTCTCGAGTCACGCGTTGCTTTGTTTAAGCTAACTTAAAGAGGTATAATGTTTTGTATGTTTGAAAAATATGTTACCTCTACGGGATCTAATTCTATTTATCCGTAATACTTGCCTGATAAGGAATGCAACGTTATGGTAAAATTAATGAAACTGAAACTTATAAAGTAAGTTATCGATTATAATCATAAAACAAAAACCAATTTTGTTAGGTATTATAATGACATGTGTTAGGCAATGGAGTTCGGAAAGCGAGTTGCAGCTGAAAAATTCGGTCACGGTATTTCGGGTACAGATTACAGTCACCCATTTGCAAGAATAACTTAAAAAAACTACAACATTGGAACAAATCACGTCAAACAGGCCCAGCATTATTCATTTATTTACTGTTTCTTTTGTGTCGAGAAGTTGTTTACATATAAATTTGCATAATAGAGCTAATGCGCGCTGTGTTGCGACTTAGCTGCGAAATCATATTTGAAAAATGCAAAGAACAAAGTCTGCAAAGCAAAACTAATTTCCTCTCCACCAAGGTATACCTAAATTCCACAGAAAAACATTCAGTTTTATTTTGGAAATATTTATGGCGTCATAACGCCAGAAAAGAAATCATAAATTATGTCTTGATGTTGAGTACCACGCGAAGCATCCCTGGAAAACCAGAGCCGAATATTTTATTCACAAAGCGTTTGGCAAAGTAAGTAGCAAGCAGAAGTGCTGAAACATAAATATTAACGTTACTAGTGATAAATGGGGTGGTAGTACTTAAGAGTCTAATCTCGCGTCGGACTCTCAAAACAATGTGCGGCCTTGTCGCGAAGTTGTAGCGTCAGCTTGGTCCGACAGCGGTAGGCATGTTTACCTACTAGCCGTTTGGTGCGTTATGAATATGCTAGCAAATACTATACGAAAGTGCCAAGTCAGAACTCAACCGAATGATTGTAACAAGACAAAATTAAAATATTAAAAAACCCGCCGACTTTTATTGGCTGAACAGATTATTATAAAACTCGGGATAAAATTATATATGACACAAAAAAAACTAAACGAAAATCGTTTGGGATCTACACCACAGACAGATACACAGACAGACACGTCAAACTTATAACACCCCTCTTTTTGCGTCGGGGGTTAAAAATAAAACAAAACTAGACCGGTATTACGTACCAAAGGTGTGTACCATGGTTGATCCTTAAGCTAGAGCATCACCTTGGCCCAAAGTAGGTAAAGCTTGTAAGAGTCGGGAGAGCTTGAGATGACTATATACTCGTATATGAAACTAGTAGTTCTACGAACAGTAGACGCGAACACTAACTTTTTTTTCAACATATTATATAACTTATATTATATTAAGTACTAAAGTTATATAAAACGGGATATTTAGGTACTTAGGTATATGTACCTACCATGTTTTTAGGCGGTGACTCCTTGCAAATCGCCATGCCAGTGTGAAAGCATCTTATCACGGAGCAAAAGTACCCTCTTATAACCAGCATAGGTAGGCGCCAGCCTTCCTTTATTGGCGCTAAACTTGTCATAAGTATTATAGGTACCTAATATCTATGTAATTATCGGTGCCTCTTACTTTTGGACGCGTTGTAAGAAAAGTCCTATGGGTAGGTAGGTACCTACCTAAATATTGGTTTACGCTAGTGTGGTGTGCATTGGGCAACTTACCAACCTTAGGTGGTAGGTAAGTAGGTAAGGGTAATTGTTTAGTAGGTATAATTATATACCTAGCTCAAAACTAATGAATGATTTCCTTATGTACCTACCTACCTTTGAAATAATGCCCACCGTGCAAGAATAGGCGTCTGTTTCTCCTGAAGGTAGGTGAGGTAGGTAAGGTGCACTTGGAAAGGTAGGTAGGTATTACAGATCACTTCACTTGCGATACGATTGTTGTCGGAATTTTTGAACGAAATGTTGCACAAACACATCAACCATTAGACCAATTGTCCATACAAAGTACCTAAGTTACGTTCCTCAGCAAAGCTCGAAATTCTGTAACTAGTATCAATAGATGGCGTTGATCCATCAGCCCAAAGTTTTTGTTATTTTATTATTTAACCGACGACGACGGTGTATGCGGCCGCGCTATTTCATATAATTCTCGAAGTGTTACAAAGAGGTTCTAATAGGTGGCGCTGTACTGTAAATGCTCTCTTGCATATTACTGCATTTTGCGAAGCTATTCTGCTCGTCATGCCGAAAATCCTCATCAGATCTTTACCAAATTTTTATAAGAACAGTATAAAGTTATTACCTTTCAATTAAAAGTACAATCATCAAAATCAGATCTCTTATAGCGGAGATATTCCAAATCCGCCTTTTTGCCTTATTGTGGAAGAAATACGCCTTCAATCAAAAAATCCCGAGGACAATAAAATTCTATAAAATCATAGAATCTGTACACAAAGTTTCATACCGATCGGTTGTAAAATACGACCTGTAGAGGAGTACGGACATACTGACAAAAACGCCATTTTGGCCAGACCTGAAACGAAGACTTTCTTTCACTAACGTTCACAACGTCAACTATTAATCAAGACCTGAGGGGCAAGACTATTTAACGTTAATAACGAGACGTGATCGTGACATCTTCTTTTATTGGGTTTGTGTAGTTCCCTGTCCGCACGATAGAGGCGCTGCTGTACCAACACAGATGCTCTATTGATAGCATATCACGGTATGGTAGAATCTGTATTAAGATATGGGTTAATATTTTGGGGCAATTCAACCAATAAAGATATTATTTTTAAGCTACAAAATCGATGTATGAGAGCCATGTTTAAAATAAAAATAACCGATAGTTGTAAACCACTATTTTTAAAGCACAAAATTCTGACACTTCCGTCCCTCTACACAATAGAAGTCGCTCTTTTTGTAAAAAGTAGTCCCCATCTGTTTCCCCGGCTATCTGACGCTGTAAGTCGAAACAGGCGGGATAATACTAGGTTGCAATCACATCCTGTTAAACAGCATTATTGCGGAAAAGTATTGTTAGTATTGCTCCTAAAATATATAACAAATTACCCAAACTGTACAGAAACCTAAATGATTAAAATGTTATTAATCTCAAAATGTTACTATAGCCTAGACGAATTTTTTAATGATAAATTGTAGATAGTTTTTAATGTTGCATGACATATCTCTAATTATTTTTGCATACGGTTAACGGTCAAGCATGTTGTTTCTCTATTAATATGTGTTACCTTTTTTGCAAATAAATATCTTTATATTTATCTTTATCTTTATCTTTATCTTTATCTTTATCTTTATCTTTATCTTTATCTTTATCTTTATCTTTATCTTTATCTTTATCTTTATCTTTATCTTTATCTTTATCTTTATCTTTATCTTTATCTTTATCTTTATCTTTATCTTTATCTTCATCTTTATCTTTATCTTTATCTTTATCTTTATCTTTATCTTTATCTTTATCTTTATCTTTATCTTTATCTTTATCATTATCTTTATCTTTATCTTTATCTTTATCTTTATCTTTATCTTTATCTTTATCTTTATCTTTATCTTTATCTTTATCTTTATCTTTATCTTTATCTTTATCTTTATCTTTATCTTTATCTTTATCTTTATCTTTATCTTTATCTTTATCTTTATCTTTATCTTTATCTTTATCTTTATCTTTACCTCTATCTTTATCTTTATCTTTATCTCTATCTTTATCTTTATCTTTATCTTTATCTTTATCTTTATCTTTATCTTTATCTTTATCTTTATCTTTATCTTTACCAAATTGTATGGAAAAGGGAGAAGTCACGATCACATCTCGTAACTAACGTCAAATACTCTAATAAAAATATGTAGTCCTGCTTGTATCAGCGGCGATATTCAAAACCACATACTGTCTCACTATGCTACATAGGTCGGTTGATGTTCAATTTCTACTACGGTCAAAAACAATGCTGGAGACCCTAGGATAAAACATACAATGGTGAGCCTCGGCCTATCCAACAAAAGGGATATCAATCACGAATTGAGCATTATTAATTATGCTCTCCTAGTTAGTTCAGTTGGAAGCAGTATTATTATTATTGCATCAATATCCACATGGTAGAGGCACTATACATTGAAGTACATATCTCACCATCAGAACAGTTTCGGGGATATGACATCCCTCTTATCATCATCATCAGCCTATATTAGTAAACTGCTGGTCATAGGCCTCCTCTAATGAGCGCCATAGCGCCCTGTCTTTAGCTTGCCGCATCCAGCATCTGCCTGCAGTCTTTTGTTGATCGTCACCCACCTGGCCGGAAGGCTACGTTTGCAGAGTTGTGATCTCCACTCAAAAACGCAACAATTTACCCAGCGGTTGTCAGTTCTTCGCGAGGTATGGCCGGCCCACTGCCACTTCAGCTTACTAATTCTTTGAGCCATGTCGATAACTTTGGTTCTCTGTCGCATGTATTCCTTATGAATCCTTTTCCTTTTAGAAACTCCAAGTATACCTCTTTCCATAGCTTGTTGTGCCACTTAGAACTGGATATCCCTCTTACTTATGACGTATCTATACTATCGAGAAACCACACTCAAGGCTCAGCTCATTTACTCTACTATACAATTAATTAAGAGACTTCAAGCCTTGATTATTTTTTTGACGAATGCTAAGAATGCCGTTAATTAAACGGTAAATTCTTACACAAAATCTTATAAACAATCGACGAGTCAGCCATAAAGTTTGCATTCATGTTTATTGACTGTTAAAGCATTTGGAACTATTTTGAGTTGCTTTACAAAGTTTGCGCTAGATAAGTGGACACACACTAGTGTACTCAGAAATCTAGTTTAACTGCTTGCAATTTACAAAATGTGTTTTACACTTTACGATTTTTTGTTGTAGTGTTTATTGTTGGTCTTCTGTTATTAAGAGCTATTGAAATTAAAACACAAGATACCATAGCGGATCAAGAGGACCTTAGGTACCAAATTGAACAAAATTTATCAAATTACCAATTTCATTTTCAACCTCTCATTCATACACAATGTTGACGGCTTTTGTCATCTCAAGTTGTCTTTTCTTGTAACCTTACTTTTTCAATAGCACTATCGTATATGAATAATGCCTTCCCTTTCCCCAAAGACATGAACAATATGAGTAGGTACCAACAAGATTGAATATCGCAAGGTGTAAGAAGCCCAAAGTGAGCAAACGACAAATTGTTTCATTTCTCTCGTGCTGCGGCGAAATAGTCCCCATTGTTTAGCTCTGAAGTACGCCACCACTTGTGCGGTTCTGCACGAGACGTAGGTAACTTTTTATTTCATGCTAGATATGTTTTGTAACAGCTAAATGACTTTCATGATCGGTGTCATATTTTGTCAGGTGTTTTTTGACAGCGAAAAACAAATATACTTATAGATTGGTGGGACATCGCGCATAACTGGACGAATTAGACTGATCCAAAGTAAATGAGTATTTAAGCTTAGTTTAGGTGAGCTTGGGATTGATTAGTCTCAAGATAAAGTTAAATAACAAAAGATTTAGAACCACCAAAGTAAAGAAGACGTAAAGCACTATGACGTCTTTGATTAATCAAATGAAAAGAATCACGTTATGTTTTCGAGATTCCATTTTTGTTTTGTTCTTATGATAATTTTTTTTTATAAATACGTAGCATAATTAAACTAACAGTGCCTTAAAGCTTATGTTAGTTTTATCTAAGCACTGAGTTCTCACCCATTTTACTTCAAATTTACTATACGGTAAACGCAACTAAATTTTCTACAATGCAAGAGCAGAAACTATGTATTTTAAGATAGTGCCAAGAGAACGATGGAATGCATGCAAGCTTTAGCGTACCTATATACTTCTATCGGCAACAAAGCCGCCAAAGCCGCATCTGATAAATGTACTACTTACCCAACGTTCTTAACGGGGCGGCGGTGGCGTTTAAAAGTGAAAAATCAAGTGGATCACAAGTTTGAGAGGCGATGATTTTAAAAGTATTCCATAAATATCCTAAAGAGAATATTGAATGTTGTTGGGAATAAAATCTATTCTCTAGTAAAATAATAAGTCTACTAAGTCGCTTTTCAGTAATAGAATACGGACTATTTTTGTTGTTGTCAGGGTTGTGTCAATAAATCTTTCTCTATTGGTATCTCCATTTAATATTTTCAATTCCATATTCGACGACCTCTGTCAGGTGAAGGTCCGCCTGTGACGTAGGAGGTTGCGGGTTCGATTCCCGCCTCGGGCCAAATGTTTGTACGATCTGCAGATATTTGTTCAGGGTGTTCTGGATGTTTTTCTTTGTTTAATAAAAAATATGTGTCTATGTAGTGTATTGTAATAGGTATATCAGTTATCTAGTACCCTTAACACAAGCTTTGCTTGGCTTGGGGCTAGATAATGCTGTGTGATTTGTCCAGCATTATTTATTTATTTATATTCGTTGCAAGTTGCTGGCTTGCTCGCATAATATTAAGAAGGTAAGTAGGTATATTCAATATCCGTACATAAAACATCTTGTTTCTCTATCTTTCCGTATATAAAACATCTTGTATCTCCTAACAAAACTTGTTTAACAAAAACACAACGCATTATAATGAATGACTAATGTAAGCAGTAAGCATAAATTCTATCTCGATAATATTTTATTTTATTTATTTATTATAATAAGTTCACAAAGCAGTTTACAATCAAATTTATACACTTTATAATATAGTTACAGTAGTGAACCATATTGTAAACCTAGATGTAAACATAACAAGATTAGAAAAGTGTTGCAAACATAGCCAAACAATTTTCCTGAAAATGTACCTAAAAATTACTGTTATAATTAAACTAATACTTAATATTTTAAATAGAAAATACGGTTATAACTTTATATAATATTACATATTATTGCTCAGTATGGTCGAAATATCTTTGCGAAATTTATTGAGGTTAGAGTTAAATATATCTATTCCATTATTATTAGCTGCCAACTCGTTATATTGACGACACATCCTGGTGATTGGATTGTAAAACGATGTATTATTTTAAAACGATGTAATATGCATGTGCATACAGCATATGCGACCATGCCGTACCATGTATCGCCCGTTTTTATTATCTACTATAAAAATGGTTTCGACGCGGCTACCGTTTTTACAGTTGTATTACACATAAACTCGTTCACAATGATCACTAGCGCAACCCGACATAGTGAGCGTGGGGAATGCGATTCCTATAGGAAAAAGTTTACATACTTTTTTTATTTTATGTATATTTATGATAAAACAATATTTAGTAACAATTCCGCGCAAAACCTTATCTGATAAGATCCTACAAAATGTAATCCGTGTGTACCGCCCGCCCTCCCACAAATTGATCCTACTTAAAATTAGAGAAGGTAAAATATAAAATAACCTAATTAAATTACCTACCTACCTCCTTAAATTGATCCTACTTACATTTTATACATTATATTATTATACATTTTGTAGGATCTTATCAGATAAGGTTTTGCCCGGAATTGTTACTAAATATTGTTTTATCATAATATTATACAATGGATTTCCGCAAAGTAACGCCTGAATCTATTATTTATAAGTATATTTATTATTCTTAGCAATAGGAGTAGGGCTTTATACATATTCCGTTTCACCGACGTGACGTCTTCAGTCTGGTAGGTACCTCGATAATACTGTGATCGCCGCCGCCGCCGTCGGGCAACCGTGCATAAACGTGTGCATGTGAAAGCGCTTGCACGGTACGTGCAGCGCGCGCATGCCGCTTTGACGGCAACCCGATCTTATGTGAAAAGGGCCTTAGGTTCGAGTGATGAAAATACTTTCATTTGTTTCGTCCGACTCGGTAAAATGTTGGATGACGCGTGCTGTACAGAATCTGTACTGCACTCGTAATTCAACATTTTACCGCGCTTACTGCCTAATCAGGTACCGGTAATCTAATCGGTACCGCGTATACCGAGCGCGCTGATGTCGAAAGGCAATCAAATGCACACACATAATTTTGTGAATCTAGTGAGAACCGAGTGCTTTCTTGAATTTTTGGGAAAAACTCTTAGTAAGAACCTTCTTAAGAAATTTGGAGGATTAGATGATGTACACAGGAATTAAATTTTGAGTGGAATTAGTATTGGATTGCTTAATCTCAGCAGCAGTGAGTAGCGTAATCGGCTTTTATTAAAGACTTATGATAATTAAAGGCTTTAGTTACCGGTTTGTTCCAAATAGCCCTTATCAAAAGGGTCTTATTTTAGTGGAATGGGCTATTTTATTATATTTGAGCGAAATATGGTTTACTAAATACTTAGGGACACACCTATTTAGATGTAACTTTGTAAGCCTTTTGAATCTAGGATGGGACAGACAAGCAAAGAAATTCCTTGAGTGAGTTAGATGTTAATTATAATTTTGATCTTTAAATTAATTTAATTTTTATAATAAACCCCATAAACAAGAAAGAGCTCTACATTAGCCATTCGGCTATCTAAATGAATACAAGACGCATTCCCTAAGGCATTATGTATTTTTCAAAGTTCGGAAGTTCGTTCCACAGTAAGATATGCCAATAGCATCTAAAGCAATACCAGCAAAACTTGAGTGTTTCCCCTGAGGACCACAACAATAACGGAAGCACAAAAGATCCAAAATACGAGTAATGTAAACAAACCATCACTCATCTGAAACGTCAAGAACAAATTGAATCCAGTCCCTGCCTACTTGGATTATGGAGAAGCGACTAGGTGACTGGTCTAAACTGCAAATCACACCACAAACCGAGATCACTCTGCCCTATTTTTTTCTTAATAAAACTCTTCAGAAAACTAGTTAGTTCTAAATTTATCAAAGAAAATAATATCGCCACATTATTAATTTTAGAAAGGTGAAAGTATGTACATATGTATGTTTGTGTGTATATTCGTTACTTCTTCACGCCCAAACAGCTGAAAGAATATGGACGAAATTTGAAACTAGGAACACGGATCCCGCGGGGCGCAGCTTTCACTGTATATTTTCTAGCGCACGCAAAATGATATACTTTCATTTCATTAGGTTTAACATTTGTCTACAAATACTTACTATGTACTAAACTAGAAGGTGACTCTGGTATAGAATTTAGTGAAGTTTTTGCTCCCTTATTCATTCTGTTACAGTTGGTAGCTGTAAGGGCTTGCCAACTACACCAATAGTTACTTTTCTATTGTCTGAAATCCTGTAATATATCTAATGTATGTGGGTAAATAAAACTGAATATTTTAACTAAATTTACATTTACAGCCATTGCTGTACAAAGACGTCATAAAATCGAGTCTGAGCAGCCGCCATCATTCAACTCCCACACTCGTACCTAACTAACTAAAAAGTTAGTACAACAATATCATATCACAACACACTTAAATTGAATTCAGATGGAGGTAACGCTTGCCCGCTTGACGCTTTAAAGGTTGGCAAGGGTGTGATGTGTCCATTCCTTGTTTCAGGTGTAATGACCTCAGGGCCTGAGGGCTGAAGCGATGGCGCAAAAGGGCGCTGTCTGCCTTTTCACAGTTCATTTCCTTTCGTGCTTCATCGGTAAGTTGGTTTATCTTTAGTTAGAACTTAGTAGTGCGTTAAATTATCGATCTGAGATTTGCGTCTTTGATTCTAATTACAGCTTTCTGGATTTTAAATCACAATAAAAAAATAAAAATTTAAATACAGCAAACTTTTTGTCATAAGAAGACGCCAGTTGGGAAAAGTCTGATAATCAGAAAGTTCCTGAGAAAAAATTCAATATCATTTTCCTATCTACGAATTGTTTTCCTTTTCAAGATCTTGCCCATAAATTAATCTAATATTGGCGCGGTCGAAATTCTTGAACTAAAGGAGGTCACTGCCTTTTTGGGCTAATGTTGGCTAGAGAAGTTATTTATTCAAAGGAAAATAACTTTTCTTTGATGGTGGTTTGGCTTTTATGGGTTGATAGGTACGGAGGCCTAGATCATTTTTTCCTGCATATTAGGTACACAGTTAGGTACACCTTTCTTTTATACTCACTGCTAGAATTAATTTTCGCAACAGCTAGTACCAAGTATGTTACCCAAATAATTATGCTATAACGTGATTTACTGAACTAAATTTTCAATCAAATACTTTCGTTCAATTGAATCGCGCAAGAGCAATAAATACAAAAACTTTCCCCATGAATTTCCACTCGCCAACTTTTCTCACAAAAATGTTTGGCATAGTTTCTAACTTGCATTCATATTGCAAGCCGCACAATCGTTTCTACCTCACAAAGAAACCAGACGTAGCTTTACGAGATACTCAATAAATCCTCGTCGTAAATTCTAACTCTGGATAAAACGAAAGAAATTGAAACCGGTAAGAATAACTTTACTTCTTCACGCAATGCAGTGCCGTTGTTGTTTTCATTTCACGCTAACATGACCCGAGAATCTTCCACAAGTCAGAAATTCATAAACTCAACTTTATCGTCATTGCCTTAGAACTGTCTTCAAATGTAAAAACCATGGCATAAGAGCCATGTGGTTTTAGAATAAGTAAGCAGTAACCCACAGGTGTCTGTAAATAAAAAATTTCATGTCCGCAATAAAAAAAAAGGTCTGTATCATACGCAAATCCTCATTACCAGACCCTTTAACGTTTTGTACGTAATCTTTTTCCGGTGCCTTTACATACCCTTTATTTCAGAAAAATTATGGTATCTTTGTTGACAAAGAGTGGCCACTCGCATTTTGTTTTTTAATCAAGATGGACAGTTGAAAAATATTACAGTTCGACGATTTAGGCAACAATTCGACAGCAAAAAAGTTTTCTTATTGGTCACAACGCAAAAAGCATTAAAATTTGTTTCAATCAGCGACAACCTCTGTGGCACGGCGGGCAAAAGTCCGCCTGCCACGCAGCAGGTTACAGAATCGATTCCCGCTTCTGGACAAATGTTTGTACGATCTGCAGATATTTGTTCCGGACGTTCTGGATGTTTTCTGTGTATAATAAAAAAATTATCTATGCACTCTATATATTAAGTATATCAGTTATTTTACTACCCATAACATAAGCTCTACTTAGCTTGGGGCTAGAGAATGCCGTGTGAATTATCCAGCATTATTTTATTTTTTTATTTAGAATACGGAGTCGGTGGATCTCTGAGCAAAATATCCTTAGAGGCATTAAGTTTTCCAATTATAATGACATGGGACATGAGGGTAAAAAAACCAGGAAGCAAAACGTCGGGAAACCAAGTCATCATCAACAAAATGTAATACGAAAGTAGAAGGTTACTAACTCATTATAAGTCTGATTTTGCTTAACAATAATGAATTGATATACAAATACCTATCTGGGTCTAGTCCTTTCAAAATATACTTTGTAAAAGAGGTTCTAAATATGACTGTAGTTTTAACGGGTCAGGGTACATCTGGTCCGAGTCTCAAATTCATCCGCGGACGAGATGTCCACTTCACTTTTGAGTGGGGGTACATCTCGTCCGAATCTAAAATCTCTTGGTTTTAGATTCGGATGGGTTGTACCCTCAACCAAAAGTGAAGAATCTCGGATGACAGCTGTCCTCAAATAATTAAATCTCGGGAACTGATCATCTCAGAGCACTAGTTTCCATGGGTAAATTATAGTGGCTGGTAGTAAATTAAAACGTAGTAAAAAAAGTAGTAAATTAAACTGGCGGAAGTTAGCCGTAAGACCTTTGCATCGGCCGCTTCGTTAAAGCGGTTGCGAAACTTTTTACCGACATCAACCAAAATTGCGCTCGCTCAGTCACTTCTGCTCCCCATTCTTGACTACGCCGACGCCAGTTAGATCTGGGTTAGATCAGTCTAACCCAAATACAGCTTGATAAGCTTGAGCGGCTTCAAAACTTCTGCATACGCTTCATATTCGGTCTGCGCAAGTATGATCACATCACAGAGTACCGCAATAAGCTAAAATGGTTACCAATCCGTCTTCGCCGGGACGCACACTTCCTCTCCCTCCTGTATTCCATCCTCTTCGTCCCAAATACTCCTCGGTATCTCAAGGAACGATTCAAGTACCTGCACCAAACCCATACCCGCTCCCTTCACTCCACTGAAACCCTTGCGCTGCAAACTCCCCGCCCCTTCCTAGCTTACAGTTCATCGTTTACCGTACATGCCACCAAACTATGGAATACCTTACCTACCCCAATAAGACACGCTAAATCTCTCCCCATATTTAAGCATACCTATGGTATAAGAACACTATCTTACTTCAATTCCAAATAATTAACATAAATATGTTTATGTATATCGATGCTTAACAGCCAAAAAGGGCTAAGCGCCATTTTTTGGGAAATCGACTTGTATATATGGTTGGAATCGGCTTTTTTTTCTGCGTCGTTTGGTCTAAGTATCATAGCTCTACGAAACACTTTTTGGCGCTTAGGCAGTTTGTAAATAAAGGTCCTTAGCCCGATTTTTTCATCGTAAACGACACATATTTAAGTGTCTTTTTTACTTTGGTGGTTATATTAAAAGTTGAATCTCAGAATTGACACTTACGCTTTTTTGGCATGTAATAAAAATTTCTTGATTGGACGTTAGCCTGTTTGAGCTGGAAATATTTTTTTATAAAATCCCGGTTAGGATATTTTGTCAGTTTCTTAGAAAAACATAATCGTCGTTTAGTATGTTTTGGCTGCATTGCGCGAGTCTTTGTTTGTCGCTTAGCCTTATTTCCCCTGTCACTGCTCAAATTCTCTGAGGAGCTTAACATAAATTGTCCTAGTGACTCTCAGCAAACATATTGTCGCTTATCCTTTTTTTACCTCCCGATATTCAAACGAATGTGGTGGTTAGATAAAACGATAAAAATAAAATTTACACTTACTCTAATTTCATGACACGGCATGTGACTGTTACCTAGTGCAACAAAAAACGAAAACGTCGGTTACCCGTTTCATATGTTCAAAACAAATGGGGTTATGAACCATCAGTAAACATTTAGTGCGTAGGCGACAGTGGCACAAGCGCCACGCATGCACGCGAACCATTTTGCCGTTGCCATTTTCTACTATATTCATACAGTAAATTATAAAAGTCTGACGCATTTTCAACAAGACACTTCTTTTTGATTCTTTAAATATTGATTACCAATTGTGATGATAATAATTTCGATATGACTGTGTTTTCGATTACTTGTATTCTTAATAGTTTAGTGAGATAATGTTAATAATATTATAAGTACCTACGAAAGTTACCTGTTATTTGATATTAGTAGGATATGACTTTCATTGATCTCCAAAGATTTTTATATACCTATTAAGATATAAAAATTAGTAGTAGAGTGGTGGAAACCGTAATTCAGAGAAAATGTGAATTTGTGTAATTTTTTGTTATACCTAAATATTGATTACTTATTGTGATGCGAATAATTTCGATAACACTGTATTTTTGATGACTTATATTCCTAATAGTTTATAGTGAAATATTTAAAAAAAAATTTAAGTACATAAGTACCTACCTGTTTAATATTTAATATTAGTAGAACTTTAATTGATCTCCAAAGATTTTGATAAGTTAAGATATAAAAATTATACTAACTAGTAGTATTGTGGAAACGAGAGTTAAAATGTGAATTTGTGTAATTTTTATAATAAACTAGTTGATGCCGGCGGGTTCGCACTCGTTGTTTCTATGGAAATGCTTAAAGGTGATTTCTATCTCATGGGAACTGATTTATGGGATAAAAAAATAGCCTATGTTTTATTCCAGGCCTAGAATTATCTGTATACAAAATTTCAGCCCGATCTGTTAAGTAGTTTTGGCGTGAAGAGGTAACAAACATCCATCTATCTATCTATTGTTACTAACTATTATATGGATTTAATGCTAATATGAAATTTAATCTTTGAAAGAAAATTATACTAGTATTTACAATTGAAACAATTGAGCTAACTGCCGACTGTTGCAAACAGTCTACAGATAGCTCATTTAATTATTATCTGAAATAAATGACTATTATTATTATTATACATTCATCTAAACTTTCGCATTTATAATATTAGTGTGATAAAGACTGCTGATTTATTATAAAAAGCTTTTATTTTCTGAGATGAAGTCAGTAACGAGTTACTTTTCAATATTTTGAAAGACTGAAAGACACAGTGTTTCGTCGATTACAAAAAACGCCGAACGTTTCTTTCGAAAATTATGCACTTAGTACCATATTCCCTGTCCGTCTTTCAACATTCAATAACCAGTTATACCGTAATCGCCCCTACTTTATGTTATAAAAGCTCAGTTATGCTGCTTTTCTTCGACTTAAATAATACAAAAAGAACTGTTAGATCATTTAGGCTGGAAGTAAATGAATAAGAGATTTTCACTTAAGACATTCTGGCTGTTTGTAAAATCAGGACCATTTAGAGGTAAGCGACAGTAAAGGGTGTAAACAGGATGATTTATAACTAATTAATAATGCCATTTTGTAGAGTGACAATAAAAAGCTAAATAGTAAAATTTTCAGGTTTTCGGAAGCTAAAACAGAATTTTTATGAATTTTTTTCATAAATTTTCAACTTTAAACCTCTCTGGTGTACAGTTTGTATAGTGGCGGTTAGCCTATTTTGGCTGTTAAGCATCGATATGTATATAGTCTATACTTAATATTTATTTACTCTTATATATATACATAAGTTTAGTATAGTATAGTAGTCTGTAATAAATACGCCACCGTCTATACCTGTACAATAGTTCCGTGTCCATCCAAAGGTTGCCTGGAAGAAATCGCTTTTAGCGATAAGGCCGACCATTGTGCAACTGTTTTTGTGATTGTTTTTCTTTTCTGTTTTTTTTTTCGATCTTGGTGTGCAATAAAGAATATTTGTATTGTATTGTATTGTATAGTACTCGTCGTGATCTACATTTTTGATGACATCTGTCAAACTTCAGATCATGATATCTCGGGAACTGTCCATCCCAGAGCACTAGTTTTTGAAGGTAAAATAAAGTGCTTGTCGCGATCTACATTTTTGATGACAGCTGTCAAACTTCAGATCATGATATCTGGGGAACTGACCATCGAAGAGCACTAGTGTCTGATGGTAAATTACAGTATTCGTCGAGATTACATTATTGATGACAGCTGTCAAACTGTTTGTATCTACACCAAATTCAGACTACATTCTATGAAAGCTGGGTAACTGAGACCACTTTTTACCATAAATTTCATCCACAGTTCCATTTATTTTCATTTTTAATGTGTACGTACAACTAATTTTTTATTAATAAATTTTGAATATTTGGATATTTATGAACATGATTCTTCTTACAGTGAAGACTAATGCAGGGTTTTTTGATATCAAAGACAGGTTGCTTTGTAAAAGCAGTATCATGTTATAATTTGAGGAGCTGAACCAGATGCTGGACGGGCTAGCCTCAGCCTCGCGACTCATCGGTCTTGGCATGAATTTGGATAAAACCAAAGTCATGATCAATGGCTTCATTCATCCGGGACCGGTCGTCGTACATGGCCAGCTTTTCGAAATTGTTTCCACGTATTGGGCAAATTCTGAAGGTAAAAATTATTTTGAGAAGGAGGCCAAGAGTAGGATCCAGCTAGGCTGGGCAGCGTTTCAGAAATTACGTCGAGTCTTCTCGTCATCCATACCGCAATGCTTGAAAACTAAAATTTTCAATCAGTGCGTCCCTTCTCTTCGTCCCTTCAATCCTTTCATGACCAACGGAGCTGAGACGTGGACACTCACGGTAGGGCTGGTCCACCTGTTCGAAGTCGCTCAGCGAGCTATGGAAAGAGCTTTGCTCGGAGTCTCTCTGAAGGATAGGATTCGTAACGAATACTTCCTTCCGACAGAGAACCTAAGTTATTGACATAGCTCAAAGAATTAGCAAGCTAAAGTAGTAGTGGGCCGTCCATATTCTCAACCACTGGGATAAAGGTGTTCTTGAGTGAGGACCGCGACTTGGCAAATATAGTGTAGGACGCCATCCGGCCAGGTGGGATGACGATATGCGTAAGACTCCAGGCAGATGCTGGATGCTGCGGCAAGTTGAAGACAGGGCGCTGTGGCGCTCATTAGGGGAGGCCTATGTCCAGCAGTGGACCAATATTGGCTGATGATGATGATGATGATGATAATTTGAAGACGTTTTGCTCCCATAACACTTTTCTCTGAGAACTAGCTTCTCTGTATTCAAAATCATCGTACCCTAACTAATATTTCTAATAAGTTTATCTTCAAAAGCAGATCCCACCGATCAGCTGCGTCATAATTTAGAATTGGACACTCAATCAAGTTTGAGACGACAATCAGGCTTGCCTTTGCAAAGACGTTTTATTTTCCAGTCCATTTATTTCTTTAGGAACACGATTTAAAATTTAATCGGATCACTGAGAGCTTTAATCGACTTTTTTAGTAGGATCGCTTAATTTAGAAATTCGATGAATTACTATAATAACAAAAGTAGTTTCTTTTTAATTTCACAGTAAAGTTTATTGAATACACAAACATCTAAGAGCCTAGTATAATAGTGCAAAACCTAGGTATTTTTGTAATAAAGATTAAGAAAGCAGTTCAATCTCATCTGAACCTTACGCCTGGTGAGTCGAAAGGTACTCAATAATCAATTATTCATATTTTAAAATAATAAAGTACGACCTCCTAGCAACATAATTTTGTTCAACTTAATTTTTCCCTGATTGTCGGAACATTTGTACAACGTTCTATTATTTGGCTGTACGAATGCCAAAAATGTTCAACTTTTCTGCGATGGAAGTTAACTTCGGCAGTAAATCACTCGATTTAGCTAAAGAATTAATGTTTGTCGGGTCCCGCAATGCCCAGTAACCGAATTCTTGGATTTCCAAAAGATACCAAATTATGAAGATCACTAGCAAATAGATGTCACCAGAGGTCACCTGATACATAACATGCCTATGCATAACAAGCAGGTGAAACCGATATCTATTTCAGAAAGCAGACAACGTATTGCTATTCTGCGACAGTGATATAATATTTATGAGTGTCACGTAGAAATATTGAAAGCAAATTATTATCAAACTCTAGTTTTTCCTTTCTTTTTACGTTTCTGTGAAAGCTTTTAACTTTGCCTAAATTATTCTACTATGAACCGTTTTGTATTCGTTTGAACTGAACTTATTGTAAGTAGTATTTCTATTGGATAAATATAATGAAAACTGTCTCAGGATCTATTATAATTAAAGAGGGCACGTTGCAGCCATCTGTGCGAATAGGGTAGGAATAGGATTTTACGATGCCGCGTTCATAGGAACGCAAAAGGCGTAAGCGCAAAAATTCTAATTTTTGTTTATTATACAAGACAAGAACAAAATTTAAAAACCCCTAGACAGATTTTCATTAAATATAGCTAAAATCACTCGGGATAAAATTATCTATGACACAAAAAAAACTAAACGAAAATCGGTTCATCATCCGTTTGGGAGCTACGATACCACAGACAGGTGCACAAATACACCGACGGACACGTTTTATAATATATAAAGCCCTGTCTTTTTGCGTCGGGGGTTTAAAACTACACAACTAGTAATTAATTAACTGGCTTATAGAAACTAAATAATAATAATAACCATAGAATAAGAAATGACTCATTTCAATAGACCGCAGGGTTCCTGAGATCTCGACCGATAATTTATGTGCGAAACTTTCATGATTTTTTTCTGTTTTTTAAATCACGTCTTCAATTCACATTAGGGGAACCATAAAAATGAAGCAGAATTTTGTCTAATCCGATTTTTTTCCACGAGGACACTGTGAGTACTGATAAGGCCTAGTTTGATAACCAAACCTGTTAAGTTCGCCTCTTAAATAGATTGTTTTTTTCAGCGTGCCGCCAAGACAGCGGTACCAGCAAGCCGCGGGACCAAAACACAGTTTCGGAGTCTTCCAAGCGGTTCAGAGCAGAGTTTTTGGAAGACTGGCCGCATCAGACCGGAGCTCCATATTTTGACCCCACATCACCGGACAACGTGACCGGTCTAGTTGGACACCCGGTCACGTTGCTGTGTAAAGTCAAAAACTTGCAGAATAGAACCGTAAGTTACACAACAGATCAAAACCTAATTTTAAAAACTAAAAACGTAATAAAACCGTTCTAAGCGCGTGGATGGAGCCGAAGGGATGTTACGTTGTCCGCTTCGAGCGGACAAAAGTCTGTTTGGTCTCATTTTATACGAAGGAAGAATTTAAATCTACAACCTTTGACTCCCCGCTCGCTTGGCATATAAACATAGAGTAAAAAAGAACTATTCTCGGAGGTGCTCAGCTTTATATTTAACATAGTCAATGACTTCATGTGAAAGTTAGCTAAAACGCTTTGCGGAAAAACTATATCACGCTTTGCAGGCGACGAAATCGTTTGAAGACACTTCAGTTTTATTACTCCAGCTTTTTATGCACACAAATCATAAAAGACGTCATAAATCAGCCTCACTTTATCCTTCTTTCTGGCTGTCGATTGAAATGAGAGTAAAATGTTTATAGTCGACTGAACTTTATTCATTCCTTTGTTGTTGACGTTGTTTTTCATATTACTCTTATCAGACTTATTGAACAGTTCCATATTGAATAGGAATTACTACTGTTTGCTCTTGAATTGACCGATAACGTCAGTTGTCACTTTTTTATGGAAATTAGTTTTGGGCATCCGCGGCACTCCCGGTTTTGGTACGATTTGTGACTGACAAAGTTTCATGGCGTAACCAAAAATCTTCGCTCTTGCTGGTTACAGTATTGTTGAGGTGTTGTGGCGCTAAGCCAAAGTTCACTCAAGTTATAACTCCGATGTGTTGCATATTACTTTAGAAATTATTCCCCTCTAGGTATCATGGGTCCGCCACCGCGATATTCACCTGCTGACCGTGGGCCGCTACACGTACACGTCAGACCAGCGCTTCGAGGCGGCGCACAAGCCGCGCTCCGAAGAGTGGGCGCTGCGCATACGGAGCCCGCAGCGCCGCGACTCCGGCCAGTACGAGTGCCAGATCTCCACCACGCCGCCTATTGGACACGCCGTCTTCCTCAATATCGTAGGTAAGTCTGAGTAGTTCATCCGCAGCCCGTAGCGCCGTGACTTCAGTCAACGTTACTACGTATATTTTTCTGGATATTGCAGGCTTTCAGAGGCTGCTGTAATTGCTAAGCTTAGTAATACTTGTATAAAATAATTTGGCGTGTTTTAAAACACTAAAAAAAATCAAATTCTTCTAGTGGCGACATCTAGTTAAAATTTAGCGTTTAATTCAGTTTGAGGACACATGGATAAAACGACGAATGAAAGGAGACCTACTTAAAACAAAATACGAAGTTTCGGTTTACAGATCGCACGAAACGAACAACCTTACTGCTGAACGTGCAAACGTGCGTTGCTTCGGATGCGTCACTAAATGACACCTTTGGTTTCGGATCTCTAAGAAATAAATTAAGTTAAAATCATTTTCATAGAAGGGTCATCCAAAGCACGTATCGGTCATCTTTTGTTATATGCGATACGAAACGTCAATTTTGGAATTGTTTTTCTAAGTAGACCCTGTTCACGCCCGGAAACCGTTAGTTACCAGTGATTTTGAAAATTATCATGTTTTAGATAAGTTTTACGGCGTATATAGAAATTTTTTGAGAATCAACTTTACGGGAGCACCTCAAAATCAACCTTTAGACAACAACGAAAGAATCATCAGAATCTATTAAGAATTCGAGAAGATTTCACCAATATTGCTGTAGCTAGTCGTGATTTTTCAAAGTATTGTGTTGTTTTTATTTTTAAATTTTGCTTGATGGGTTAAATACTAATGGGACCAATTCGGAATCCTTCTCTACACAATAGTGAAATAATTTTAACAATCGGTTCATATTTGACGGAGAAATCGACGAACATATAAAAAAAATACATACATCCGAATATAGAACCTCCTCCTTTTGTGAATTTTTAAAGTCGGTTAAAAAGTAGTAAGGCCACAATTTTTAGTCTTTTTTAAAACCAGAACCTACAAAAGCATGCCGCTTTTACCATTAATATAATAGCATGCGTGTTTTTAGACTCGTAGCACTATTCTCGTAGCAAGCTCGTAGCAAGCTACGCCGTAGCTGAAATGCTTCAGATTCTTTGTACAACGACCAATATACGTTAAGTGCTGAGATTATGCATTTTTAGGGTTCCGTACCTTGAAAGGAAAAAGGAAACCTTATATAAAAAGGAACCCGTCTGTCTGTCTGTCAGTCCGTCTGTCAACCCCCTTTTCTCAGAAACGCGTGGACGTGTACAGTTGAAATTAACGTCAAATACTCAAGTTCGTAACTTCTTGGAGCCGCGGTATAAATTAAAATTCTAAGCTAACGCACTCAAAACTTACAGACGTTTTTGTCTATGTCAAAATTACAAATTTATAGTTTTCTGAATTTTCTCTTTACTTGCGCTATTAGGCCTTGCTGCTCACCAAATTTCAAGATTCTATGTCTATGGGAAGTACCCTATAGGTTTTGTGTGCATGCGATTCCCCTGGAAATTACAAAATACTTGGACATAAACGGCTGTAACTTTTGAGTGCGATGACTTAAAAGTTTCATTTATATTTCGGCTCCAAGAAGTTACGGACTTCAGTATTTGACGTTAATTTCAACTCGATACGTCCACTCGTTCCTGAGAAAGAGGGTTGACAGACGGACAGACAGACAGACAGACAGACAGGCAGACAGACGAACAACAAAGTGATCCTATAAGGGTTCCTTTTTTCCTTCTGAGGTACGGAACCCTAAAAGTATTCGATATTCAAAAATCGTAGACCAAAAGTTAATCCCCTCGGGGTCCAGAATCTTCCTTTCCGGCTTAGTACACATGTTTTGTAGCACCCTATAAATACCACAATACGATACATATTTGTGATACATCGTCGAAGAGCAATTTTTTAGCTGAACTAAAGCTAAAAGCACCATTTGTACTGCAAAATTTTTGCATCTTTTGTAGGTGCATGTGCAGTGCATGCATCAACTAATCAAACCGTATTCTTCCAACACAAAATAGTTTCGTAGTTAACCCGCTTACATTCATAATGTAGTCAAACCGTGTTATGTTTATGTCTTGTTTTGTCTTGAACTACGTTTTAACTCCGTTTTAAAATGCGAGTCTTTCCCGCTGAAATATTCTGTTCCCACCCAGTTCCAAGATAATAGTGGCTTTTTAATCAAAATTATTGAGAACTCCAGACCAAGTTATTCAATAAGTATCCATGACTACGGTCACAAAGACGTGGTCACCCAGTGGAACCTTAGACTAAATTGTTTGAAAACTTATATTGTGTAATAACAAGCTTACCGTAATTGAATTTGTCTTTGATAAGAGTTAGAAAGCTCACAGTGATTGTGTGACAAGGGTCGACCGAATCGATATTAGCTCAATTGTTTTAAAGAGCACTTTTAAAATAATTGGTTTATTACTGAGTAATTGGTTGGTTGGATTTCACTTTTGTTGACTGTGGGCAAAAATCTCAACTGACTTAACTACGAAATCAATAATGGCTTCAAATGGCCAATAATTGAAAAAAAATCTCTATTCAGTTTTAAAGATTGCAAAAAAATTCATAGTGTAGAGTCGTAAAGTTATGGTATGAAGTTAAAGTGATATCCTTAACGCTTGTGTTATGCGGAGGATTTGTTTTTCCTAACCTTGACTGGCGACTTCTGCTACGATCCCTATATGCACGCACTCTGAACAAGGTAAATCAAACCTACTCAAACTAACTTCCATAAATAATCTTGCCGCCAGGTGTTTTTGAAATTTAGCAATCACTGTTCTGACCCTCATACAAAATAGCCTCTATGTTTACGTCGATATCGATAAACATTGATCGTTATACATATTTTACGTAACACTAATGTTATTCCTAACACTAGTGTTACGTAAAAACAATTTTCTTCCTACGGACCAGTGTGGATGAGCAGTGTGAAGGTTAGTCGGTCGTCACAACAACAGTACAAAATATTCTCGTATCTCTTGAAGGGAAAAGTTTTATAGAAATGACGCACACCTTTTGTGAACTCTTTGTAATGAAGTGAAACCCTTGCCTTCGATTCGACCTTCCTAATTCGAAACGGAAAATAATTGCCAGCTAATAACAGTTTTCATTTTCTTCTAAATTAAAGAAAATTCAAGGTAAAATAACACGTTTTGACTGCAGAGTGCACCCTGATATCCTTAACGCTTGTGTTATGCGGAGGATTTGTTTTTCCTAACCTTGACTGGCGACTTCTGCTACGATCCCTATATGCACGCACTCTGAACAAGGTAAATCAAACCTACTCAAACTAACTTCCATAAATAATCTTGCCGCCAGGTGTTTTTGAAATTTAGCAATCACTGTTCTGACCCTCATACAAAATAGCCTCTATGTTTACGTCGATATCGATAAACATTGATCGTTATACATATTTTACGTAACACTAATGTTATTCCTAACACTAGTGTTACGTAAAAACAATTTTCTTCCTACGGACCAGTGTGGATGAGCAGTGTGAAGGTTAGTCGGTCGTCACAACAACAGTACAAAATATTCTCGTATCTCTTGAAGGGAAAAGTTTTATAGAAATGACGCACACCTTTTGTGAACTCTTTGTAATGAAGTGAAACCCTTGCCTTCGATTCGACCTTCCTAATTCGAAACGGAAAATAATTGCCAGCTAATAACAGTTTTCATTTTCTTCTAAATTAAAGAAAATTCAAGGTAAAATAACACGTTTTGACTGCAGAGTGCACCCCAAAAAGCTCATAAAGCTGAATGTAAAACAAACTGTATCTACAAAGTAGATGGATTCGAGTATATTGTACAGTTTATAGTGCCGTTGTAACATAATGTAGATACCATTTTCTGAATCATTAAGAAAGTTCAGAAAAACATACATACCTAAGTTATAGAAATAGTTTTTAGGATAGGTAATGAAAAAGAAGCAAATCTTAACTATGGATTTCCTATCATGTAGTAGTAGTGGCGTATGGCAAACATCACTATCTTAGAGCGTAGGTACACCGAAGTGATTTGTAAAACCACAATTTACAGGTAAAAATAAAATAAAATTAAATCGTTTATTAAGGAACCAAAACAATGGACATGGTTGTAAATGGAATCGATGCCATCTGCAGAAGTTTTAAAAACTGTGTCGCAGATGACAACGCCCTCCTCCGAAGTAAAAGTGGAAAGGGTTCCAAAAAAGTTATAATTACAAATTACAAAATGCAGGTACATACCGACTTATTACTTTATTATTACATACAGAATAATACAGATAAGTATAGTTTTTTATATAAAAGAGAAAAAACAAAATTACAAAGAAAACAATCAAAAATTACAAGCTAATTACTAAGTTGTTATATGTTCTTAGTGCAAGTCTCTGTTTGGAAAAATGTGTGTGGTGTATAAGATGTGTGTGTGTGTGTGTGTGTGAGGGTGTGTGAGAGTGCGTGTGTGGGAGGTGCTTTAAATGAAATTAATAATCATCTACGTATTCGTGCCTTAGTTCATATTGGATACTCAATCCATACCTAAAGCAGTATTACTCTGTAGATGGAATTGATACTCCACTGGGGGTGATAGTACTTTGATTGGCAGAAAGCCAAATGGGTGTGAATGAACTTTCGCAATGCGCTTTAGGTCTAATGCTTACACTTTGAGAAGTCACAGATGTTTCCTGTAACGCGACTTGAATTGTTTTAACGCCAAAACTTCTGTATTTACCTGCCAAAATAAGGTTTCTTTTTCTTTCAGAAGCTTTTGTTTAACTTGTCTATCGGTTACTCGCTTTCACTCACTTTATCTTCAAAGTTGCATGAACGCTGTTTAGCTTACAATATGATTTTATGTTGCGTTTAGCTATAATAATTAAGTTGCATTTGTTTTATAATTTGATATTGCATAAGTAATACTTTGTCTTATATTTTATAAAAAGGTAGTTGCCATACCTATAAGATAATAATAGAGAAAAATATAGGTAAGCGATCCCTTAGACACCTTCCACATCGTTTGATTGAAAAGGCATTGTAAAATGCAATTACAACTGTGTTCAGGACAAACTCTGTTCTAGAATGCCCCAAAGTATAAGACTTTATGAGTCCATACAAATACCTACCTTTTCATATTCAACATCTTAATCTATTTATCTTGTCCGTAGAACCAGAAACAGAAGTGTTAGGTGGTCCAGACCTGTTCATCTACGCGGGGTCTACCATCAACCTAACGTGTATCGTGCGGCATACGCCCGAGCCTCCAAATACCATCAACTGGACGCATAGAGGGAAGGTAAGAGAGAAATATTATTTAACATCAGAATAAGCTCCAAATCGGGTCACACCAGACCACCACTAAGCCACCATTAAGCGTGTGTTCCAATCCCCACGGATCGGAAAACAATTGATGCTTAATATCTTGATCGAGTGATACATAAAAAGTATACCTACTTATTACCACTGAAATTTAGCAATCACTGTTCTGACACTCATCCAAAAAAGCCTCTGTGTTTACGTGCATCTTTAGACATTGATTGAATAACGAAATTCAGTTTTACAAGTCAGAAAACCGTTTTCAATTGCAACGAAAACTTTTAAAAGCTTCGTTGAAAATATTCTTGCATTCGTTCCTAATGGTATTGAGTGTAGTCGCCGAGAGCTGTGTGGATCTAGTTTCAATATTCACATTTTCTCCTTTTTCGGAAGTCTATTTTCTTTACCAAAAAGTTGTTAAATTGTTTTTGCTGTCATCAATCATACTTATAACTGATTTTGGGTTGCGAGCAGGGTGTAACGAACACATTATGTCCGTAGATTACTGCCCTCAGAATAAAGTATAATAACATAATAAGCTCATAAATCACTATTCATACATGAAGGCTTTGCAATTGACCATTGTATTATTTGCCAGGAAAACAATAAACTCGACCCATAGAGGTTAATATTTAAATAGAGATTGATTCCTTTGTTTCGCACATGTATTAAGTATTTTCAGATTACGTTGAACGCGGTCTGTGGGTAGAATTGGGTATAAATGTTCAATTGTTTTGAAATTGTAATGTGATTGACTATGGGAGCGAGCGTTGAATTTATATTGAATCTAATGTATTCTGTCCCTTTTACATACAAATTTCCGAAACTCATATTCGACAGTCATTTGTTATTGTAAATGAAGGTATGTTTCTAATGTTCGTGGTTTGTGTTAGAACGTTGTTTGGGAAATCAAATTTTAGAGCTGTTAAGAGACTCTTAATGTAGGTAGCCTCATATTGTGTTTTGTTTAGTTTATTTTAGGCTGAGAAGGAAACTATTTGATAATAGCCACCAATTACTATTTTCTCATTTTCGAAATACTATCGGTAAGTATTTAAATTTTCAATATTCTGTTGTGTATCACAAATTTGTTATTTAAACACCGCTATGTAGAGCGTTTTGATGAAAAAATATGTATGACTCAATTATAAATAGTACACAAAAATTTACGCCCAAAAACTCAAACCTAACTGATTTAGGGAGGTCGCCAACAGAAACGAAAGTCGAGGCGGAGTCGAATCGAGGGTGCATTAAAAGGGCGCTTCTTCTAAAAATTTTATAGATTTGAGTGTACCTGCGCTAACAAAACAAGGAGTCGAAGTGCAGCCGAATAAAGGTCGCGGCGGCCTCTGCCGCGACTCTACTTCGGCTATCTGCCATTTTGTCACATTCAATTTCTAGTACGTTAACACGTTAACACGTAGCTTGTAAACTAAACATGCGAGAAGATTCGAAATTTTGTGAAATTTATTGTTAAAATATGTTAATTAATGTTAACGTTAAGAACGTAAGATGTTTCGTTTGACATTGGTGTCGATTTAGATGTCACAAAACTGAACTAAACTGATTTGACAGGACTAAAAATGGTGCCATCTCTTTCATAACGATCAGAATTAAAAGGATGGCATCATTTTTACTCTTGCTAAATTAGTTTAGTTTAGTTTTGACGACATCTGAATTGACACCATTTTGTCGTTGAAATTTTGAAATATTTCGGGATACAACTGCAATTTGCGAGCACATCTAAGCGCACCACATTTTTCCTTCACCGCCGGTTTCCTTCTGAAATATGAATAAATCCTCGATCGCTGTTTTCTATTTAAATTGAGTACTTGTATAAGCGCAAGCATGTCTTCATCTTCCGAAGAGGGCATGTTGAAGAAAAATAAATAATAATGCTGGACAATTGACACAGCATTATCTAGCCCCAAGGTAAGCAGAGCTTGTGCTATGGGTACTAGATAACTGATATACTTAATACAATGCACTAAATACATAGATATTTTTTATTATACATAGTTAACATCCCCCCCCCCCCCCCCCCCCGAAGAAGAACACAAGCTTCTGGTGACGGAGAGAAAAGTGCTCAGGAAGATCCTAGGTCCTGTCCGACGAGAAGACGGATCCTGGAGGGTACGGAAGAACCGGGAGATCGCGGAACTAGTGGCCGAGCCCAACATTATTGGCGAAACAAAATCACACAGGCTGCGCTGGCTCGGCCACGTGCTACGAATGGAGGAAGATCGGGCTGCAAAACGGGCTTTTCTTGGAGCGCCGGTTGGCCGACGACCAGTCGGTCGGCCCAGATACAGGTGGAAGGATGAAGTGGAGAAGGACCTTCGCTCACTTCAAATCTTCGAACCGGACTGGACGGAGGCGGCGCAGGACAGAAGCCGGTGGCGATCTATTGTGTCGGAGGCCAAGACCCACTTCGGGGTTGATGCGCCAGGATAGTGAGTGTGAGTAGTTAACATCCAGAACGCCCTGGACAAATGTCTGCAGATCGTACAAACATTTGTCCCGAGGCGGGAATCGAACCCGAAACCTCCTGCGTCGCAGGCAGACCTTCGCCCGCTGCGCCGCAGGGGTCGTCGGTCTTCTGACAACAACACAACACAGCACTTGAATGCATCAAACAAGGCATAAACGCCCCTGCCTTGACTTTTAGAACACGCGACATTCGCCCGCACCTCGAATCTGCCTCACCTCCGCCAAGAATGCGCCTTGACTTTGCTGTTAGCGACCCCTTAAGAACGGTGCGGATACCTTAGCCCCCATACAAACGTACTTTTCGATTCATTTGGAAACTACATGCCCGGCTTAAATGAAATTTTGTATGCATAACCGGATAAGAAATAGCTATGTTTGTACCGTTTTAGTTTTTCAAAAAACATTATAATCTTTAAATGAGAGCGAAACTAATTTGCCATATTTTGAGCAACAAATCGAGGCATTTTCAAGCTATTTTTTATGCATGATAGACACCTTTATTCGAAAATCTGTCGCGCTGCAAACATCCTAAATATATTCAACATTAGAAGTAATCAAAAATATTTCTGAAATCAGTCGTTTATTCAAAATGAATCGGAAAGTACGAAAAAATATTAAAAATGGTGAAATTCCTTCTAATTTCTGCAACCGCTTGCTCACACGCGGGGGGCGATGAGACGCAGGGGGGATGAAATTCCGAATTAGGGCGAACGCCGCCGAATGGCCGACACGACGATGCGACGAGCCGTGTCGTACTCGTACGTAGTCGGTCGGGCGTCGTCGGCTATTCTCTGTTGGTTGTTTACTTGTGCTACACTTTGCCGTCTGTCAACACGAAATAAAATGGAGTCTAATGTCAAAATGCAAAAATTGTTTCGAACTTCTGTGATTTACGCCCATTTTACTCCGATAATACCAGTGTCATAAAATATTTTCTACTAATATTTCTTCATCATTTTATAACTTTGTTAAACAAATGAAATAAAATATGATATGTAGCACAAAACCATTGTTGTTTTCCATTCTATGGATATGGATTAGAAAATAAACCCTACGTAATTTAACATAAGTACCTATTTAGAAATAATGAGTAATCTTCTATGAACTTCTATTTCGAAACATTTTTTTTGATATGGTATCACCATTGTTTTCATAAAATATCTAAGTTTCTGAATTAGAGTTTACGTCACTTCACAGTATACATGTCACTTTGTCATCGAATGCGTACCTAGGTAAATTGTTTGAAATTCATTCCTTCAACTTCAATAATTTACGCAATGTATGACGATGCGATGTCATTATTGTCTACTACGTACTAATTAGTTCCTAATCTGTGGCGACACCGAGCACACGCACAGGCTTCACTCCCTACACACACAGCCACAGCTTTGCATTTGATGGTTAGACGCGCTTTCTCACTCATAACGCGCCCCATTTCATTCGACATGAAACAACAACAAATCGGCATGGGCCGGCCGCTGAGATTTGGGAGAGGTTCGTAGCCTTCTTAAGCGCATGATTTTTGACAGTTTTCAATGAAATTGCGACAAAAATTAGTCACTTGAGTTGAGACGAGCTGAAATATGTGTTGCATTTGAGTATTCGGGCGTTAGTAAACGAAATACATTGTTGTTAGTTTTAAATTCACCATACCTACGCTCAATTAGACAATCCTGAAGTCCACGATTACCTACAAAACAGTTACTACTCAGAACTCTCATTAAAATCTGATTCCCACATTCAAATGTAGTGCATATACCTACCATATGAGGTACGGTACGTACCGCTATTACCAGAACACCACTAGATGCCAGAATTCAAGCCGTAATGGGAACTACGAATCCAGATTTCACTGGTTTTCACGTATGGATGCTTCCGGAGTCCTAATTGCGATTTGGGTATAGCTGCGGTCCGGGTCTCGTGTAGAGACCTATGCATTTCATTCTAGTTATTTTGTTATTTAATGGGCTACGCTTTCAACTTCACGGAAACTAATAATTCTCCCTATTTTGTCTTTGAATTATACACATTTTATCGCTTAGGGCTTTACTAGAAAATGTTACGCAATCAAGTCTTGCAGCAAGTCCTTAAGAATATGTATTTTTAACGTAAAACGTTAAAAATACATATTCTTAAGGACCTAGCCCAGCTCCCTATGGCTAATAGAAAATAACCACTATTATCGAAAACGAATCACAGACACTTCTTAAAGTAATAATACAAAACAACAAAATACGTGTTATTGGCATAAGTAGTTTGTATTTCTACCAAAATATGTTAATACAAATGCTTCTCGTTTTGCTGGTAGCTGAAAGTTATTACTTTGCTGCCAACGAAGACATATTTGCTAATAAACAGGTCCCTTGAGACTATGAACATTCAGTCACCGAACTTACCATAACGGTTGTCTGCTAAACTCCACGGCATGGAGTAGGATTGAAACTTTGATCATTTGACACGAGATCTGGGATCCCTGTCATCCCATTTACTTCCTCTTTAATCCCCTTTATTAGTCTGGATTATGGACGCACATAGACTGTTCTATTTAGTTTATAACTTTGGTTGCGTTTAGTTGAAAACACTAAAAGCGACCACAGTTCGTAAGATCGTAGTAGATAAAAAGATTTATCAAAATTTAAGTAAATTAAGCGAGTATATTGAAAAAAAAAAATATTCTTATGCCATATTCTAAGAAATCAAATATTATCCCTAAGATTTTCGACTTCGACGGGACTTGAACCCGCATCCTTCCCTAAGTACGGTAATGTGCTAACCACGAGGTCAAGTAACGCAGGAGTCGTTCTTAAAAATTACACAGAGTGGCTTACGCACTTTAACAAAAACCTTATGCCATATTCGTCCCTAATTTTCGGCCCACGCGTAAAATTTTACAACGTTAAAAAGTCTTTATTACTCTCATATTGTAGGAACCCAAAGAATTTGTCAATAATGTGACACTGACGCAATTTTTTACTTTCAACAAGTCTAATCAATTTTATAAAAAAGTCCAGAGAAGTCTTGAAGGACATTCCATAGCAAATTTCCGAGGAAAACGCAGCGTAGCTGATTAACAACAGAAGAGCATTTAAGTTGGTAGGTATTCAATTTCGTCTGACCCGAGCATTGCTGAGTCAACAATTTTCCTATCTCGAGGAACAGAGCTCATAGAAACAATTACGTAGACATTTTATTCCAATATTTTATAAGAACACCGTCCAGTTTCTGGCTTGGAATACTTTCTTGAAATTTTATGAAAATAAACAGAAGTTGAGATTGCGTTTCTTCAGTCATTCCTATTCCTACAGTTATTTTAAATTGGTACATAAACGATACCGTGAAGATCAATTGCTGTAACGGATATTTTGTCGAAAACGAGCTTTATACCTATGTACCTACATATATGAGATGTTACTTTTTTTTCCTCTACCGAAAAGCATAAATTTTAATAGGTGAGGTCAGTACTATATAAAAATCGGTTTTAAATGCCCTTATTTTCAACGCTTTATTTAGAGTCATAGAAACCAAACAAATTAAAGTACCTATGTGTTAAAAATCTAAAAGAAAAGTAATTTAAACTTTACCTGTCTCATAAATGTCGCTTAGCTAAGGAGCTGCATCGCGGTAGAGAATGGAAAACTGAGCAACGGAATATTAAACTTGTCATTATAATTACATTAGCTACTTTGCGTTTATCTTGAAACTGCTTAACTTCGAAAGTGTCTTTTTAACTATAATGTAAAATTATTTTACTAAAACCCTGCTTCAAAAAGCTTTGGTACTTATTTTGCCACGTTGTTTACTCGTCTTGTCAGTATAACAAAGTAAACGAGTGACAAGAGACACGTTGTAATAAGGCTTTGACTGAATTTTCGATCGATGCCATGAATTCGTTAGGTAACTTTTGACATCGTTATTTTCGATAAAGTGCCTATAATTGATATTGTAATCAGAAAACTTTGAAGACAAGAAATAAATCTGAAACAGATCGCTTATTGCTGTTCCTTTATTAATTTACCCTTACCCTCAGCGCAACAAAACGCCTTAGTTAAATTTGTTAGATTTTCTGTTAATAACAGAGCAGAGGGGCGAGTCTATTTGACGTTACTAGCGAGACGTGATCTTGACGTATCCTTTTTTAATCTTTATATATATAATTCTTCTGTGAGTGTGTATGTCCTGAACTTCTCTCAAACGACTGGACCGATTTTGATGAAATTTTTTGTGTGTGTTCAAGGGGATCTGGGAATGGTTTAGATTCACAATTTTGTCCGCTGGACAATGTTTTTTTAATTAACGCGTGCGAAGCCGCGGGCAGAATCTAGTTTCTAATAAATTAAATAACATCGCAAAAATTTTCGACTTCGACGGGACTAGAGCCCGCATCCTTCCCTCAGTACGGGAATGTGCTAACCAACTACACCACGAGGTCAAGTGACGTTGGAGTCAAAATTTTTGCGACTTTCTACGGACTCAAGTGCCGTTAGCTCCACCTACAGGGAAACATTGAAGTTTATCCAATCCTGTTCAAAGACTAAAGTTACGTTTAGTTCGTTTTGACGAGAGGTGTCGCGTTGCTCAAAATCTAAGGTTTTTGTTACTAAATAATATCGAAAAAAAGTCGACTTCGACGGGACTTGAACCCACATCCTTCTCTCAGTAAGGGAATGTGCTGACCAACTTTTTTCATGAATTTGGTACAGCGCCTCTATCGTGCGGACTGAGAATTGTGCAAATCCTATACAAAAAGGAGACGTCACTATAACGTCAAATAGACAAACACCCTGTACCATTCATAACAACTGTTATGAATGGTACAGGTACCCTGCTGATTGTTGTTAACTAAAGGTCTAAAGGCACGCCCTTAGCCCACATTATCACCACCAATTTCTCTCTTATGGAAATAGACTAAGTCTTATATTACTATTCCACTAGACTTCCTTACAAATATAAAACCACTGCCACTGACTCTGGGTGACAATAACGCTAAAATAAAAGTAAACTAGGGTCGCGCTTCGGAACGACTGCTAACGTTTATACGTTAGCAGTTGTTCAAAAACCAACTCAGCTCTATGGTTCAATTGACCAATTTCCTTTGCCTGCAGACAATAAACTTCGACTCGACCCGCGGGGGGATTTCCCTGGTGACTGAGAAGGGTATCCACAGTAGCAGTCGGTTGCTTGTACAATCGGCGCGGACCTCCGACGCGGGCGCATATCAGTGCACGCCTGACAATGCAAGGTCTGCTACTGCGAGGGTGCATGTGCTTACAGGTAAACTATTTTATTTCTTTTCTAGAGATACATCCTTAGCCACACAATGACCATTTATTAAATTAATGAAATTTATTTATAAAAATTTCGAAACTACTATGTCCTAACAGTCACTTGCTTTCAAAGGATCAAGCTTATTTTATCTATTTGGTGCGGTAAATATACTACCCAAAACTATACGTGACTCGCACTACTCCTTTATTGATTAGCCATTCAACGCCAAAGTAAACACGAAAAGCTTCCCTTCCTGCCATACATCCTTATCTTTCCACCACTTCCGTCTACACCTCACGATGTTTAGGCAAAGATTGTTGTTACCTATCCCTAGCTTAGTCAAAGTCGCACGCATCAACCTTCCATCTAAATCACGACAGAACACCGATGTGCTTAGATATGTCACGTACCCGTAGAGGGTCTACGTGTTGTGGAAGTGGACTAATGTATTCATTACAGTTGATTCAAAGCACTTACATAACATACTACAATACATGTGCAAGCCATTACGGTCGGTATGTTGAAGCAATAATGTACAGAATGGTAGACGAGTTGTTACAAATTTATGTGCCGAAATGGGGATTGCTTGCAAGGTTCTGATTGCTATGAGATGGATGCGGGACCGATTAGGATAAATTATTTGTTTAGACTGGCAAACTAGGAACAGTATGTTCTCCAACAAGGTGAATTGACGGTTTGTGCAAAGGCACTAACTAGATGCCACGTACTAACCAGCTAGATAGATAAATAGCGTGTATTGGAAGAGATCCAGCCTTTAGATTATCAAAGTCAATGATGGGGCACGAGTCTTGGCAGACGAGTTTTTGTATGAATTTGAGTACACTGTTGATTAAAATTTGGCTAAATTAAGTAATTACTATGCAAACCCATTTCAGATCACGACATCGTCGACATTCACCAACTTACCTCAACAAATAAACGTGAAAAGCTCATTTCACGCAGTAATTTATAGTTTGGCACATAATTACGACCCACATTCATCATAAACGTAGCTTTAATGCCACCGTAACATTAAATATAGCGTGCCACTTAAATTCTCATAACAGAGCTAAACAACCGGCAATACAAAATAAACTTACCATAAAAAAGGTTACTCCCAGAAATTATGCAAAATTATTCAGGCAAGGTCACTGTATGTTATTAGAATTGGAATGAATAGAGAAATCTGGAAGGAACCTCAAGCTGGTCCCTTATGGTAATTGCATTGCGGTGTTCAGCTATATTCAGAGATCCGGTGGACTGTTAGCAACATGGTCGTGTTCCAGCAAACATGATTGCGATTGCCTATTCTAGTTTGAATATTAGCTCAAAGTGGTCCGTTGAATTGCTTGCCTAGGCCTAAAGGTGGGCCAAAAAACTTATATTATTTCACGTTTTGCTGTCTTCAGGTAATAGCATCAGGATGCTGCTACTTTGTCTATTTGTGACTTGACAAAATTTAATCTGCGCTTGCATAAAGATTTTTATATGTCTTATATTTATATAAGACGCTTTTGTATATTTTCACAAGTCACTAATCATTTGAGATATTATCCTGAATATGGTTCTTTTAGGTTTTGATTGAAAAGTCATGAAAGTCCCGAAAAGGCTTATAATAATAAGGTCAGATTGTGTTCACATAAATCTGGTAAATTTGTAGGTCCCTTCTCCTCATCCAACAGCACTGCGCTTTAGGAAACAAGACACGCGGGACCTGAATAACCCTTGATTTTCTAAGCTCTAGGAAGTGAAGTTAAGATTCCCGTGTGAGGAATTAGTGGTGAACTGATGCAGATTGCATTAGGTTTAAGTTTGCAGCAGAAATTTTAGCTTGAACTTGTTTGCGAGGCGAAAGCAATGCATACAAATTTTGCTAGGTTTAGTCCTCATAATGAATTTTAAGCCAGAGTACTTTTTTATTGTTTTTATCTCGTATAGATCTTTAACCACAATCTTACCCGATGGTAAGTGAAGATAAAACTGACGAACGACGTATCCCAAAAGTCTATAAGACACCTTCTCTGACTCGTGTCTCGTCATAATTGGCCAGAAAACAGTCTAGTGTAAAATGGAGATCGATTTGTGATGGTTCCGTCTTAAAGTTGTAATAGAAACTCTCGTGACTATCTTAATCACCATTAACACCATTGATCCCAAGCCTAACATTATGTAAACCATTTATGATGCCTACTCTTCCCTAATTAAGCCCAAAATATAACATTCCTCAACGAACCCTTGCCATTACGAGGTTTTCGTGACTACAAATCATAAAATAAATAAATTTTACAGCCATTTTCGCGATAATTATGTTTATGCCCGTAATTATTCTTTTTGGTGTTGCTATTAACACAACCAGCCTTCCCTTAAATATGGTTTCCCTTATTAAATTAACGATCTTTTTATATTTAACACTTTTTTGGTAACCCTCTTTCTACAAAAAAAGGCACTTAAAATCCGTCTTCTATGATATTTATAATTTAAGATATTGTAACAATAACTGCCTGGTATTCTATATACCTGCTACATAAATTACTCACAACATAAATATGATATATCCTTGGATCTAATAAGTCTTCTCGAAAAGTTTCGTCTGCATGCAACAGAACGGATAGTATAGTATAGTTATATTAAACATACAAGGACCTAGGATTCCTAGGAAATCCTCGCAACGTATTATTTGATTTTCTGAATTCTATTTTCATTCTACAGGGGAAACACCAGCGGCAATGCAGGGCAGTGCGCAGTGGGCAAGCAGCTTTGGTGCACTCACACTGCTATGCTACACATGTACTCTTATCTACATAAACGTGTTTGTATAGTGTACTGTAAAAAAGTGAAAAGTGAATGTTGTGTTTTTAAAATCTATGTTTTGTTTACATCAACGTGAAAGTAGAACCAGTTGTTTACTGTATTTTCGTTTGAACAAACAACGGAGAAAGTGGCGTAGCCATAATTATGTTGTAGTTTAAGAATTTTGGTCTTCCTATCTCTCATCTTACGGGACCGTGTAGTGTAGAATCGCAACACAATTTATCTGTAGGTACCAAATTCAAACTCAATTTTATAACAATTTCACAAAAGCGTGACATAAAGTTTGTCAAAAGCTTCTAAAGCTCAAGAGATATCTAATTTCCTCAATTCAGGCTTCTTGTAAATCCCTAATTTCTCAAAGTAGGCTCTTAAACAGAATAAAACCGTCAGTTCTGCTAGATGTACGTGTGGTATCGCACATTCCAATCCTATCGGGCGCTGTCGGAGCGAGTAATACGTGGTTTTACGGCATGCCAGTAAACTGTGTTAGTTTATCACTGACTACGCTATTCGAGAGCTGCTGTGTTGACCTAACATCGATCTGCCTAAATAATTTATGAGAAACTTATAAATGATTAAATCCTAATGTTCAATCTGGCCAGCAAGGGATATTATTAATACAGAATATGTTCTTAGTGGCAAAATTCTATGTATTCCATCGTTTTGCCCATGTGCCTGTTTTATTCTCATTTAGTTGGAATAAGTTACCCTGTACTGTTTAATATTAAAAATGTATAAAATTGAATTATCTGCTGTTAAAAATGAACGTTAAACATTTTATTATTGTTTGTTATTAAGATGTGCCACGATAAAATTCGCATGTATTAACTTTACATTCTAATGTACATTTCAAGGATAATGTTATGGATTAAGAGTAGTTTGTAAATAAGTGATAAATCAATAAATTATTAGTTTTAAAGTTCCAAATCCATTTAATAAAAAATGATTTTGTATTGCAGTGATTATTATTTTTCCCTTTTTTATTGCACCAGTTTCCCACAAAATCAAAGGCACGGAGGCACAGGCTTCCTTTCTCTCCTGCCTCATTCCCATACAATTTTAAAAACCAAATAATTTATTTTTATTATAAACTGTAAAGTACCTATTCAATTATTATCTGCTCTTTTAAGATATCCATAGAATTCAGAAACACATTTCCACTTCACTCAGAGACTGCTCGAGTTCTCTGTCTTTTCATTCCAAACTAGCGCTTTCACTTAACCCTTTCACTGAAGCACTTGTGGATAACCTACGCATCACCCTCAGACAAAGTTCGGTCATTCAGTAACGTAAACCTTGCGCTGATTTTGCTTCTAGGTACTTAGATTTTACTAATATTATAATGGCAAAAGTTTAAATGAGAAGTTTGTTACCACTATGTAAAACTTAGCAAATGTGGAAAATGTCTTAACCCATAACACGAAGTCGAAGTCTACTTGAGTTTCAGAAACGTACAAAGTCTAGCAAGAACTATATTTACCTCTGATCGTTTGCTATAACATTCCAGGCCAAGAAATTTCTATTGGTAGGTATTTTACATCAAAGAAATTGTTTATGAAATCTCTCTACAGGTACCAATCTTAAATTCAGTGGCTCCCAGAATTGTCCGAACGAAAGGTTTTCCCTACTTCAACAAAGTGTGGAAAGCAGTTTTTGTTAATAGTTCTAATAAAGGCTTGGCCAAACCAACGCGTTCAGCTCGCGTCCGCGGTGGCGTGCGCGGTGGCGATACTGCGCGTGCAAAAGTTGTATACACCGTCGCGTTTGTTCTTGCGTTCACCAGGCTGGAGTCACAAACAAATAAACAATCAAATCAAATCTCAACAAATAAATAGCTGCGTGCAGCGTCCTAACGTAACAAGCCCGATCTGATCGCCACCGCCGCGTGCAGACGCTGCACCGGACGCCGCGACCAATCAGAGGACGCATCGATGTGAACACGTCGCTACAAGTTCGTACACGACAACTGACCGCCACCGCGCACGCCACCGCGGACGCGAGCTGAACGCGTTGGTTTGACCAAGCCTTAAGACAGCTTTAGTGATTAAAAAAAATAATACAGCCGAATATAGAACCTCCTTCTTTTGTGATTTTTTGAAGTCGGTTAAAAAAACGCAATCAACTAATAAATCAAGACCCGTCAAGTGCGAGTGTAACTCGCGCGCCGAGGGTTTCGAACGTTTGTCAACCAGTAGGTATGTACTAAAGGTACCGGTTAGAGACTTGGAAATTAAATGAATACCTAAAATACAATACAATACAATACAAAATACTTTATTGTACACAAACAAAAATACAAAACACGAAACCTTACATAAGATACAAGTACAATGGGCGGCCTTATCGCTTAAAACTAAAAGTAACTAAGCTAAAAGCTTAAAACTAGTAGGCTTAGAATTTGCACCATCCCAACTCTTCCCGCGGGTGTCGTAAGAGGCGACTAATGGATATCCACCGGGGGCGGGCAGCAGCGCCCCCTGCAGAACATTCTACCACCGAACTGCGATCCCCAACCCGCATGCCCAGCGTGGGGATTATGGGCATTACCCCCCATGAGATAAAAGCCAATAAGGCGTTTATCAGGGGGAGGCCTACGTTCAGCAGTGGACCAACACAGGCTGTTGAGGTTGAGGTTGAGGTTGAGTAGGTACCAACCTACATTTCAGATGGATCTCTCTGCATGCTTCGGTGATAGGGGTAGCGGTAAACTTTTCGAGTATTTTCAAAATATTTCAAAAAGTATGAAACCTACAGAGATTTCAAAAACTGTTTTGAAATGTACAAGCCGATACCTTTCATATGATACCCCATTCAGTGGGGTAGCCCCCCTTTTGAAAATTATCCCCCCCTTTTTGACCATTATTCGTAAAGTGTTCGTTTTACAGATTTCTCTATTATATTCCTGTAAAATATAGATCCATATCTACAAACTCTTCATACATTTCAAATGGATCGCTCGGCAAACTTTGGAAATAGGGGGGGGGGGATGGGTATTTTTTCGACTATTTTCAAAATATTTCCAAAAGACCTATGGAAATTTCAAAAACTATTTTGAAATGTACAAACTAATACCTTTCATTTGATATCCCACTTGAGTTTGTAGGTCTCTCTTAAAATTGAGCCATCTCAATTTGTATGGAAAATGTTCATTTTCATTTTTCTTTTTTTTTTCTTAAAATCTGTACAGGCGCACAAAATGTATTATTATTTTAAATTTCAAGTTGATAGCTGCGGTAGTTGCTGAGTTATTAAGGATGGAAAAAAGGAGAGACAAAGCGAGACCATAAGGGTTTCGCAACCCTAAAAAAAAACATTATCTGAGATTTGCAGCTGTTATGTCATTCAAATTTGGAAAAACTATTTGACCGCCAAACTTTACGATAAAAACAAAGGCACAGATACCCGTAACTTATGAATTACCTAGTAACAGTAACTGTTACGAAATTATCAGTTTGTTTCATACTTTAATTTCGGCCCAGATAAAATAATACAATATACAAATAGTATCACACAATGTTAAGCATGAGTAGAAATTTAATAACGTGGTCAGCATTGTCGTAAAATAAAGTTTAAACTATTGTAGTTTCAACTGTAAAATACAGTTCATTTGACAAGCCAATGGGCTACACAAAATCGGACTACTTTTCCGTTGGACTGGATTTCGATTAGCTTCATTCAACCGTCTTCGCCCGCGGCAAACTCCTCACCGGATGAAAAGTGATATAAAGTCGAGTTTTATACTTGCAGCTGACCTGAATGGAGCAATATTGGTGTTCGTGATCGTCATCTGGTTGACGTTCGATTTAGGACCCTGATTGCAGATAGAAAAGAAAACCGCTTTGAACCTCAATAGATTGCGAATCCTGTTTGGCTTTTGATGAAGTTTTTTGACAGAAAGGTAAAGGGTTAAAAAAAGCGCACCAACTTGACATTTTTGTATTAAAAACTGGTAGATTATGGTTACCTTGAATAACTTACACAGGTATGTATAATTTTGTTGTATGGTCTTTCCTCATACAGAAAAAAAGATGTAAATCGCACAGGGCACATAGTATGCACACAAAGTTGGTCGTTAGCGTCGCACAAAAACCGCCTTATAACTTAGTAATGTGGGAGATGTGAGAGTTAGTGAGCTTTGTAAAAAAGGACATAATAATACGGCTATTTCACAGCAAAAACGAACAAAAAATACTAAGAACCTCTACAAAGTTCCATTAAAAACTATTTCTTTTACTGTAAAATCCACTGCTTCCTTTGAAAACGAACAATAAAATGTAACGACTTTGAGAGTCTTTATGATTCCAGCAGAAATTAATTTTCTTTCAATCAAGAATATAAATTAATGCGGTGGAATAGGAAATGAGTGATTTTAAAATGAGATAACGGACGAACGGATTCTGTTAGGACATTGTTTTGTTAACGAGTCACGTTTAATGGAGAATCGGACTTTGTTTGAAACGTTACCTGAGCTGCCATGTAGAAGCTGAGATGACATCTATCTATATACATTGAATATTGTTAATGCCTCGGTGCCATGCAACAGCTAAGGTAACATTTTTAAACATTGAATATTAGATAGTCTTTTTATGTATTATGTACACACACAAAAGCACAGGAAAAGTAAGAAAAGGACAGAAACATTAAAGGTACACGTAAGTAAGCAGGTATGCAATTATAACACATGAATATTATTAATCTATACTATCTATACTAATATTATAAAGAGGAAAAATTTGATTGTTTGTTTGTTAGTATTGAATAGGCTCCGAAACTACTGGACCGATTTGAAAAATTTTTCACCGTTAGGAAGCTTACTTCAGGAAAGGACATAGGCTATATTTTATCCCGGCATTCCTACGGGAACGGGAACTACGCGGGTGAAACCGCGAGGCGATCGTCTAGTATAATATGATAAAGAGGAAAGATTTGATTGTTTCTTTTGTGAATACCACAAATAGTGCAGTAGCCTTAGTAACAGGTAGTCATCGCCCACCTAGGGCGGGGGCTACTTACGTGTTTCTGCGCTGCCATGGTGAGCAAAGAAAAGGGTCAGTCTCAGCTTTATGGTGTTTTCCACCAGTATAGGTACAAAAAAACGCTGGTTTTCAGACTGGCCCACATATTGGTAATGCCTCATTTATATTTTAATTTGTAAGTGGATTAGCGTCTGCCACTCCGATTTACCCCGTGGATGTTTTTAGAGCCAACTAAGGGAATCTACCAGAGGAAGGGCAGCTTTAGTCTGTACGTGTATTTTTACTCGACTGCGTAAGAAGATGGCTCTTCTGCGATCACCAAGCCGCCTGCCAAGCGTGATGATTGGGAATAAAACGTCAAGTGCGAGTCGGACTCGCGCACTAAGGGCTCCGTAAGACCTTGTGTCTTGCCAAATTATCATGATTGGTCAACGGGAAGTAGGTACCCTGTAGGTTTTGGTTCATAGCGAGAATCAATTTTTTTTTGTGAATATATGTACCTAATAATTATAGTTTTCCGATTTTTCCCTTTACTTGTGCTTTAGGACCTTGCTCCCCAACAAATTTCAAATTTGAATTTTCATTTCACTTAGACCTAAGAATGAATGTACATGCAAGCAGAAATAAATAAATAAATATTCGAACATAAGCGGCTGCAACTTTTTAGTACGTTGACTTATAAGTTTTAATTATATTGCGGTTCCAAGAGGTTATGGACTTGAGTATTTGACGTTAATTTCAACTTGATACACACACGTTCCTGAGGGTTGACAATAGGGTTGACAGACAGACAGACACATAGACAGACAGACGGACAACAAAGTGATCCAATAAGGGTTCCTTTTTTCTTTTTGTGGTACGGAACCCTAAAAACCCCCCAGGCTCATTCGGAAGTTGACGTTTGATTTCTGAAAGGTAGGCGTTTAAGTGCTATCTTTCTTATAATAGAAGATATGGCCTAAGATGGAGCACGGTTTCCCAAAAGGAACTTATTTACCTGACCTACCACAAAAACCCTTTAAGTTTAGAGCAGCTTTTCACATGTACAACTGGCATGCTCCCTGTGTATTATAAAGTCAAAGCTCTTGAACCTACATCCAATAATAAATTAACCATGAAGTGTTTAATTACATGGGGATGAGAACCAAATTAGGATCATTAAATTTAATCTATATTCTAAACCATTTAGGCTTACCGCGGGGCGTTTGTTCGGGCCTTATGCTGGATTAAGCTCGAGTACTGCTAATTTAAGCAGGATTCTTAGACAAGTGCCACTCGAAAACAGTTGGATGATTAAAAAGCAAATTAAGTAAAGACAATTTAATTCTTTATAAAAAAGTAAAAATAAACGAAGAGTGGCTTGTTTGACCTGAATCCGCATCATTGCTCTCGTTCTGACAGCAGGGCAGCAGATTGGATTTCATTAGATTCATAGCCGTACAACCAAACTAATAAATGCATGTTAAATGAAAATTGTGAGCTCTGCATGTGTGTTCTGTTTTTTTACCAGGTATTTACTTTAGTTTACCAGAAACCCAAAACACGGGTATAGGAACTGAAATTATAGTAAAAATTACATGTCATTGTTGTGCATCCCAAGGTTGTCTGGAAGAGATCGCTCTTAGCGATAAGGCCTCGGTATCTCTCTTGTCCTGTATTTTATTCTTGTAATTTCTTGTTGTGCTATAAAGTGTAATGTATTGTATTGTATTCATTTGTTTGTTGCGAGTGTTGTTTGAAGTTGAAAATCTACGAAGCATGGTCTATAAATTTTATTTTAATCTATAAAAAATGGAATAAAATTTAAATCTAAATCATTAATATAAAATTGACAGAAAAATTTAAATTTGAATCTTGAATTATTGGCTGTATGTGATATTCTTAAGTTAACTTACTTTTATTTAGGAGAGCTGTGGGTTTTGTGTAATCAATAAAAAAACATAAGAGCGCAATAATTTGAGTTGTCACTTGTTTACTACATATCACGACCCCTCATTCAAAACCCTGGCACTGGCTATAATCATATACCACGTAGGCAGTTTTAGAGTCGCGAAAGATATGAAAAGTAATAGCGTTATTAAGAAGCGTGTATGAAAATAAAAATTAAGATGAGAATATGATACACTGCTAATGTAGAAGCGTCTTACGTGTTTAAGGATATAACTTTGTCATTTTTATGTTAGCATGTTTAAAATGGCAAGAAGGTAATATTATGGAACAAAGGCGCCTTTTGAAGCTCGCAACTTTCCTAGTATTTTTCTTAGATATTATTTATATTATCTATTACAACTAGTACTACTGTTAAATTATTATTAACTAAGTACTTGTGTATATGTTTGATCAAATTAAAGTATCGATTTTATTTATATATATCTTATTTAATAATAGGTTCTCTGAGTTGAAGTTATTAGTATAATCATATTTTGTTTTGTACTTTGTTGTTGTTCATTTTCATTTTTATTCTCACTTCTATTTCTATTTTCAGTTATTGTCATCTTATTTTTAACCCCCGTCGCAAAAAGAGAGGGGTGTTATAAGTTTAACGTGTCGGTCTGTGTATCTGTGTATCTGTCTGTGGTATCGTAGCTCCCAAACGGAGGAACCGATTTTTGTTCAGTTTTTTTTTTGGTCTCATAGATAATTTTATCCAGGGTGTTTTTAGCCATGTTTCATGAAAAACTGTCGGGGGGGCTTTTTAAATTTTAAATTTTGTTCTTTTTTACATAAAGACGTATGTGCAAAACTTTAAGAGGAGAAGCCCTGGATCCTGAAATACAGCCTAGGCTAGTTTAGGTACCAACGGATTCAATATTATACTAATATATATATATCAATATGGATCAGTTGAGCTACCTGTAGACTTTTTGCAACAGTCTGCAGTTAGCTCAATTGTTTCAATTGTAAATACTAGTATAATTTTCTTTGTCAATAAAGGCTTAAGTCAATACAAAAAAAAAACAATTTATACTGAAACACTTAACTGTGTCCAATAAATTATTTTTATGATTTTATGTTATGTTCTATTTATATAATTTACATTCTCATAGAAGGTACCTTTTATAATACTATAATACTTACAAAGCTTTTATGTTTTGTATTTATTTAAGACGACGTCGTAAGTACTCTCACTATTAAGTTACCATTTCTTGAGAACTTACAGATAGATGCTGCTGACGAACCAGAGTTTCTTGACTTGGCTTTTGCGTAAAAAAGGCCTTTCTACTCAGGGAATTAAATCCAAAACAGTGAAAGCTCGCAATACTTAGCCAACAAAGATGTAGACAGTATATATTATCATTTAAAAATTATCAAACATTATAAAAATGTAACTTAACAAAATTACTTTTCAATACATATTATTAAGACAATTAACAAATAAAAACATGTATTCAAATATTAAGCGTAATACTCGTACTATGTAAATAAATAATAATAAATAAATAAATAATGCTGGACAATTCACACAGCATTATCTAGCCCCAAGCTAAGCAGAGCTTGTGTTATGGGTACTAGATAACTGATATACTTAATACAATACACTACATAGATAGATATTTTTTATTATACATAGAAAACATCCAGAACGCCCTGGACAAGTGTCTGCAGATCGTGCAAACATTTCTCCCGAGGCGGGAATCGAACCCGCAACCTCCTGCGTCGCAGGCAGACCTTCGCCCGCTGCGCCACAGAGGTCGTCATAAGAAGAGTCTTAGTGTAGGTGGTTGTGCACCCACGTTATTAGAACTTAACCCATACCTTCAGGTTTCGTTTTGCTTATACTGCCTATACCACGAAACATATACCAGCTTAAATACAATGCACAAAAAAAAAATTGAACTTTGACTACAACACAGCTGTAACTTCGAACGTTTCTGAGAAAATTGTGCAAAATTATAGCAACCTAAAAATTTTAACTTGATAGTTATAAGTATAAACTTAAATAGAGTGCTGACATGATCCTATCAAAGCGAAGACATGCTCCAAGCTTGTCACATTGCATGAGACTGTGTCTATTCCAAACGTAACCTACGTTTGAAATTTATACTATTTCTCTCTCGCCGAATGTTAGTATGGAGTATAAAAGCGAAATATTAAATGTATGTGCGTATGTTTCTAACTCTTTCACGCTCAAACGGCCTAACGGAATTTCATGAAATTTGGTACCAAGATAGCATATAAATACTAGATTCCAACAAAGGCTAATTTTAATCCCGAAAAAGTACACTGTCCTCGTGGGATGATAAAATAAATTAATTCTGTTTGTTAACCGGTAACAACGCGGGGCGCAGCTATCTCAGTTAAAGTTACACTGTGCTCCGTCTAAATATGTGCATTTTAGGTACCTACTGTAAATGACATGTATTATTTCAATAACTACCGGCACTATCAGCTATTACATAACTAAAGTCTGGCTACTAAGAGTTAGCTTTCTCCAATTTCAGACTCATAAATAGTAAAAACACCACAAAGCCAAATCACCGACCATTGTTGTAGAATTAACATTGTCATTTAAATACAGAGCCATTAAAAAAGTTTGTAAGTATTTCCAGTCTCAACGTTCGATAGCCAGCAAACATACCTCAGGTCAATCCTTACCCGCGATACAACTTTGAAAACATACGAATAGATAGGGAATTCTATAAACAATAGCAGCATCGCCCGCATAGCTTCCTAAACTCAAAAGCCCACACGCGTCATAAATATTAATTATAACCCACATTCGATTCAAACCATATCAATAATTGCCCTCAACCCATGTCCTTTCAAATTAGATCTTATAGTTTGTGTAGGTGCTGATTACGTATGCAACGCATTCTCTTGAGGCCGACATCCTAACAACCCGACAATTGCCGATTGGATACTCTGGTTTTGATTCTAATCTTCAAATACAACCCTCGAGAAACTTGCCAAGATAATCAAAGCAGTAACCTTATAGCGCCCATATCATATACCCAATAAGCCTTGAAAATTCGTAGGTTAGAAATGGACTCGTTTCGATTTGGCGATTCGAAGATTTTATTAAAATATTTTTCCTTTCGTGTTTTAGTCCAGTTCCTATTTTACCTACCTCGCTTGATAGAAATTTGAATATCACACTAATATCATAAATGCGAACTTTTGGATGGATGAATAGATAGATGGATGAATGGATGGATGTTTGTTGCCTCTTCACGCCAAAACTACTGAACGGATCAGGCTGAAATGTTGCATACAGGTAAGTCTAACCCTGGAATCAAACATAGGCGACGTTTTATCCCATAAATCAGTTCCCATTGGATAGAAATAACCTCAAAACGTTTCCATAGAAACAACGCGTGCGAAGCCGCGGGCAGAAGCTAATCGACCATAATTTTCTAAAAAACATACAACCGAACCTCCGAAACATAGAACCTCCTCCTTTAGTGAATTTTTGAAGTCATTTAAAAAAAATCTGATTGTTACTTTGACATTTCATAACGTTTCGTTATTTTCTGCTCACATTTTTGTTCTTTTGGAATCTAAAGCATCTTTATTTCAGAGTCTAGTGCGGTCCAGAAGCCGCTTTTCTCAAGAAACCGTTAGCTGTACCCGTAGAACCTTCTTTAATATTCATGAGCAAGAGGTTGAATGCGTGAAAGTGTTTGTGCATTTGGAAACAATTGGAGGTACTGGGAGTTGGTTATTGGCTTTATCTTGGTGAATAAATTGTTATAAAATACCCTCAGAAGTTTTGTTCAAGTCGAAATTGTAAGTGCCTTGGTGGGTTCTCAGTAGGGAGCAGAAATAATTTTGCTTTCTCAATAACTTCACTTTGGTAAATATTTTGATAAAATTTGATACCTACCTTTCTAAAATAAGTGTAGAATGTGCTGCGAAATTTTGAAAAATGTTAGTGTATTTTTTAATGACAAACTATTTTGACTTCCCAAAAATAAGAGCTCAGAGTTGGTACATGGCTTTATCGCAGTAAATTTAACTTTACGAAGCTTCGATTCCATATTTTACTTTTAAACATAACTGTAACCCCACATTTATATAAAAGAAACGAAGAAAAAACCTCATGATTTAGTTTCCATTTAACAAATCATTGGCTTGGTTTTGAGATAGCTTACATATAATTTATTTTCTGATTTTTATCAATAAATATATGTCACGTATCCATCATACCGTGTATTTCCAAATAAGGCTCCTATAAAGAAAAATAATGGTAGTGCCTCGTTATAACCTTTTGCCTCAGTGATATATATCTACGTATCATAATTGAAAATTCGGCCAGCCTGGGTTTACAATAAATTTTAACTGAGCCTATTTGTGGCCGCAAATTGAGAGTGAAATGAGTTTAGGGCCGATAAATTCGGATTAAACTAATTTTTGTACAAGCTTAAGCTAAATGAAGTATTAAAACTGTAAATAAATTCATAGGGTGACCGGTGCAAAAATAAATAATATTACCAATTTTTAAACCTCGGTTCGAGCATAAATCCCTTAGATAATAAAGAAATCAGAAATCCATATTTTTGGCACCAACACTTTTAGGTGTCTTTTATAACATGCATATTGTCATCATCACCATTTGGAGCCGAATTATTGTAGTTTGTGCCATCCATCACGGTTTTGCAGGCATGTCTCAAGTGAAACTTCAAAATTACCATGAGTTAATACTACTACTACTATAATCATCATCATCATCATCAGCCCATATTAGTCCACTGCTGGACATAGGCCTCCCCTAATGAGCGCCATAGCGCCCTCTCTTCAGCTTGCCGCATCCAGCATCTGCATGCAGTCTTTCGCAGATCGTCATCCCACCTGGCCGGAGGGCGTCCTACAGTACGTTTGCCGAGTCGTGGTCTGCACTCAAGAACTCGTTTACCCCAGCGGTTGTCGGTTCTTTGCGAGATATGGCCGGCCCACTGCCACTTCAGCTTGCTAATTCTTTGAGCTATGTCGATAACTTTGGTTCTCTGTCGGATGTATTCGTTACGAATTCTATCCTTCAAAAAGACTCCGCGCATAGCTCTTCCATAGCTCGCTGAGCGACTTTGAACTGGTGGACCAGCCCTACCGTGAGTGTCCACGTCTCAGCTTCGTAGGTCATGACGGGTAGGACGCACTTATTGAAAACTTTCGTTTTCAAGCATTGCGGTATGGATGACGAAAAGACTCGACGTAGTTTCCCAAACGCTGCCCAGCCTAACTGGATCTTCCTCTTGGCCTCCTTCTCAAAATTATTTTTACCTAATTGCAGAATTTACCCAAGGTAAGTATACTCGGAAACAATTTCGAGAGGAGACTACTATAATACTATACTATATTACTACTACTAAAGTCATTACTGTTTTGTTTTATTTTGTTGTATTCGGAGAGCAATCAGTGTTACACACTTTAAAATAAATTTATACAATAACTGACCATTTATATGCCTTTGCATGTCGCTATCGAGATATTGATGACTTTATGGCGCATGCAACTGAGCCGAAATAATATTGAGAAACTCAAAATAGCACAAATCGTGTTAAATTTTATTAATGACCTTAAAATGCCAAGAGTATTTTTTTGTATTTTCCTTTTCGATAGGTTTTTAACGTCACCGAGTTTCTTGATCACAATAAAATCGTTAGCTAAGTACGTCAAAACCAATCATAATTTTATTTTGGTAAATTCAAACCCACACGCTATTTTTGTTCCATGACTAATAACATACACAACAAACTCTTAAATTAGACAACTCTAATAAATCATCAATTATTCCACTTTTACGAGCTTCTATGTTCGTAAAATGCATGCAAAATGCCTTTTTCCGTGCAAAAAATAAACTCAACCCTGCACTGAAATGCACATGACGCCGAAAATAGTAGAGAGAAATGAAATTTCTAAATCGCGCCATAATATCATTCTGGCGAAATAATAAAGGATTTATACAGATTCCCCTGGAGTTAAATGTTTGCGTTTTTAAATTGAGTTTTGTTGGATGTTTTTGAAATTGACTCTCTTGCATACGAATGTTTTCTGTTTAAATAATGATTGTTGCTTTATTTATTTTGCTAAGTTATATGATTGTAGAGGTATATAATAGCTTTACTTTGCTCAATTCTTTAAGTCTGATGGGTTAAATAAGTACATGTCGACAGTGGAAAAGCAATATGGCTAAAGCGCCAATATGTGAACTTTACAGGAGAGATGTTTAAAGTTTTTTTTTTACGAAAAAAAATCATATAAAATTTGTTGATTGATTTTGTTTTAATTAACACCTTATGTAGAATATCATATTTTTTTCTCTTTCATATGCGTGATAAATAATGTTCATAGAGCCCCTAGTTCACGAGATAATTGTCGTTTTAGCGAAAATAATTCATTTCTAGAAAATGTGCAGTAAGCAAAAATTGCTTATATCCAGGTTACTCGCCTTTTAAATTAAAATAAATAAACTAACAAATAGAAATGCCTTAGATAAAAAAAGTAATATTTACTTAAGTGCATAATAAAATAACAGAATATAAAAACTGAATTACTAATAAGTTTTTTACTCGAAATGAATCGAATACAAAAACTGCTGAAGAACGAATAAATTGATACATGTTAAGATAAATGAAGCGTAACTGCTAAATGTGTGTACATTTAAACTAGTGCAATAGGGCTAATCTATAGTTTTCGTGAGCTAAAAGTAGATTATTGTGTTATTACCATGATTCCTTAGCCCCAATTTACTAATATAATATACTTACATACAAGCTAAAGCTGTAATTTGTTGATCAAGTCTTGGAAAAAAGCAATAACTGAGAATATTTTGTGAAACTTCATGGAATTTGAAGCCTGTCGACCAATCGCAACGATTGTTGTCTAGAATGGAATATAAGAAAATGACATCGTCATTGTGCATTGCGTAAATTATTGAAGTTGTAAATTTTCTCAATTTTCCCTTGGCAACAATCACTGCGCTTGGCCTAGTGTTACGTAAATAAAACAAAGAATAAAATTTTATTTTTGTACCCTCTTTTGTTGGACTTATTTTTTTTCAGTTTACTCTTTTTTTGCGACCTTTTCTATCATCGTCTGTATCTTCCCATGAACTACATAGAACTCCACACAAAACATTCATCGTCTGAAAGAAAGTCTATGTGCTCGAACTTTGTTCCTTACTTTCTTTATTAGTTTGTGTTAAAGCCACACCTTTTTGGTTATTTACTTCGTCTGCTATATCTTCCAGATCTATTTGAACTGTTACATATTCTGATTTAATTCCTTCTGTATTATCTTTGGATCTTATTTGCTGTAAACATATTTCTATTTCTTCATCATGAGAAATAAAAGCATCTTGATTATAAGTGGTTCTTTTCGACGAAGGCCTTGACGAAGATTTGACAGGCGAATCATGGAGAAGAGCTTGCACTGTAAAAGATCTATTAAAAAACTCGTTTTCTATATCAGTGGAGTCACTTGAACTTTGTGAGTGAATAGGCGAGGAATCATTAATGATTCTTCGCCTATTCACTCACAAAGTTAAGTTAAGTGCAGAATAATCAGAATCAGCGGTTAGCAGAATAATCGTGAGTCAATTTTTCTTCGCTGTTTAGTTGCAATAGTGAGGTAAGGTTCGCATCCATGGAACTTTGGCGCATTGAGCAACTTGGGGCTTCTGGCTGGAGCGAAGACGCATAGTTAGCGAGATGAAGGTGAGTCAAGTCCTGGGTGTTCGTACTCTCTGGCTGGAGAGAAGACGCATCTTTAGCTAAATGAAGGTGAGTCAAGTCCTGGGTGTTTGAATTATCTGGGTGGATCGATGAGGCATCGTCAGCTGGATGAAGGTAAGTCGAGTCCTGGGTGTTTGTATTCTCCGGCTGGAGTGAAGAGGCAACATCAGCTAGATAAAGGAGAGTCAAATCCTGAGTGTTTGTATTCTCTAGCTGGAGAGAAGACGCATCTTTAGCTAAATGAAGGTGAGTCAAGTCCTGGGTGTTTGAATTATCTGGGTGGATCGATGAGGCATCGTCAGCTGGATGAAGGTAAGTCGAGTCCTGGGTGTTTGTATTCTCCGGCTGGAGCGAAGAGGCAACATCAGCTAGATAAAGGTGAGTCAAATCCTGGGTGTTTGAATTATCTGGGTGGATCGTTGAGGCATCGTCAGCTGGATGAAGGTGAGTCGAGTCTTGGGTGTTTGTATTCTCTGGCTGGAGCGAAGAGGCAACATCAGCTAGATAAAGGTGAGTCAAATCCTGGGTGTTTGAATTATCTGGGTGGATCGATGAGGCATCGTCAGCTGGATGAAGGTGAGTCAAGTCCTGGGTGTTTGTATTCTCTGGCTGGAGCGAAGAGGCAACATCAGCTAGATAAAGGTGAGTCAAATCCTGAGTGTTTATATTCTCTAGCTGGAGAGAAGACGCATCTTTAGCTAAATGAAGGTGAGTCAAGTCCTGGGTGTTTGTATTCTCTGGCTGGAGCGAAGAGGCAACATCAGCTAGATAAAGGTGAGTCAAATCCTGGGTGTTTGAATTATCTGGGTGGATCGATGAGGCATCGTCAGCTGGATGAAGGTGAGTCGAGTCCTGGGTGTTTGTATTCTCTGGCTGGAGCGAAGAGGCAACATCAGCTAGATAAAGGTGAGTCAAATCCTGGGTGTTTGAATTATCTGGGTGGATCGATGAGGCATCGTCAGCTGGATGAAGGTGAGTCGAGTCCTGGGTGTTTGTATTCTCTGGCTGGAGCGAAGAGGCAACATCAGCTAGATAAAGGTGAGTCAAAGCCTGAGTGTTTGTATTCTCTAGCTGGAGAGAAGACGCATCTTTAGCTAAATGAAGGTGAGTCAAGTCCTGGGTGTTTGAATTATCTGAGTGGATCGAAGAGGCATCGTCAGCTGGATGAAGGTGAGTCGAGTCCTGGGTGTTTGTATTCTCTGGCTGGAGCAAAGAGGCAACATCAGCTAGATAAAGGTGAGTCAAATCCTGAGTGTTTGAATTCTCTGGCTGGAGAGAAGACGCATCATTAGCTGGATGAAGGTGAGTCAAGTCCTGGGTGTTAGAATTCTCTGACTGGAGTAAAGAGGCATCGTCAGCTGGATGAAGGTGAGTCAAATTCTGGGTGCCCTTTGGTTTTAGAAGTAAAGCATCTTCGACTTCTGTGGGACAGTAATAAAATTTTTAATTATTATTCCCTCTTCATAATCACACTAATCACGCCAATATTATAAATTCGAAAGTTTGGATGGATGTATATAGATTTTTATTACTTCTTCACGCGAAAATTACTAAACGGATCGGGCTGAAATTTTGCATACGGGTAGTTCTAAGCCTGAAATAAAATATAGGCTACTTTTTATCCAATAAATCAGTTCCCATGGGATAAAAATAAGCTTACACTACGTGTGCGAAGCCGCGGACATAAACTATGTAGTTATAACTAAACCTCATCGCCAGAAAAGTGTTCCAGTTTATAATAAACTACGCCCACGGCTTCGCACGCGTAGTTTATGGTTATTTCTATCCCATGGGAACTGATTTATGGGATAAAAAGTATGTTTATTCCATATGCCTATGTTTTATTCCAGGCTTAGAACTACCCGTATGCAAAATTTTAGCCCAATCCGTTCAGTAAGTTTGGCGTGAAGAAGTAACAAACATCCATACCTACATCTATACATCCATCCAAACTTTCGCATTTATAATATAAGTGTGATGTGATAATATCTGGCTCTTCTGTTAGGAAAATTATCTGGGTGGGATGGCATAATATCCTCTGGTTTGGTAAGATATGACACTGCATTTTTTGGAAATGCTAGATTTACCATACACCACTTAACTCGCAAGCGCAAACTGACTGACCGAGCCAGCCGACATGTCGCGACACGTTTTGGCGCGAACTAAAGCTCACGCGTGTTTTCGATTCGATATCTTCGAAGTAACCAGTATTTTTTCTAAGAAACACAAATATTAGTACAAGTTGCGTAAGAGTAAAATAACTAAAGTTGATAAGTTATTTTATATTCACATATTTTTTTTACTAATATTCAATCGAAGTAAAATAATTGTAATGCCAAGCAACGCTAATCCATCGTTCCATGGAAAACTACTTACATTAACTTTCGCTAAAATACCAAAGAGTTAAATAAAACCGTAACGGAGTTTTGCTAAAGCTACACATAATCAATAATGCAGGTTAGGTAAAACTGCTGATAAGACATTAAGACGTCAAATGCAATTATACAAAAATGCTAAATCATTGTCAAACATGAATAAACCGTACGCATCAATAACTTAAACGACATCAACATCAAAAACACCAAAAAAACGTCGCTTTAGTCCATGGATCAATGACAAAGGTACAAAATTTTGGTCTGCTAAAGCGCCAAAAAAATGCTCAAATCGACACGAAACATAGACAGATCGACGCAGAAAAAAAAACCGAGTTTAGTGATATATATAAGTCTATTTCGACCAAAGTGGCGCTTTAGCCATTTTGCTTTTCCACTGTCGATGTGAAGTACAAAGAAAATAATAATAATAAAAATAATAAGGGAATTTTTTTCACTCAAAAATAAATAATAATAAATTTAATAATTATGTATCTTTCTAGAAATACCTAAACTAAGCACTAGGCTTGTATCTTCGGTGTCAGGAAAAATCTGTTAAAAGTAGGTATGTACTTATAAACTTTTCTTGTTAAGACCCCTAGAACTGTATTATCCTCCCAATAAAATAATATTTTAAGAAAATCGAATTCAGGTGCATCTCTAACTCAGGTACTCGAAGATAATTACACAACAACGAGCATTAAAGGGATGAAATACAATGGAGGCTGCAACAAAAACTACAATCGTCGCTTACAAATGAATATCCTGCCTCGCGGCAGCAAATCTCATGATGAAAGTAAAGGCTTTTCCACAGCTGAGATTTTTACACCCGTATTCAAGAAAAAAACTTACCTAAGGTAGAAAGAAACACTGTGCTAAATAAGGCATTTCTCACTGCGTTCGTACTGGTAGGCAATTTCATTCACGAACAACACTCAACCGACACTTTACTATGGTAACGTACTGCGTTGATTACAGAGGTGTGATTTGTCCGAAATCGTACAAGCATTATAACACAATTTCGGTTCCATAGAAACTGAATAATGGATAAACACAAAATATCAAAGCAAAGCAAAACTGACAGAACGTAACCTAACATTTGTGAAATATTTACTAGTCAAAGGTGACATAGCTACACTATGCGTTGGTTAAAATAGCTGTCTAGCTACTTTACATATGGGTCGTACCAAAAGAACGCATAGCGTTTCGCATCACTTATGTATTGTTTATGAATCGAATTTACCAGCCCCATCGAGCACATCTAGGGTATGTGCTCGATGACCATGCAGCCCTGTGCGTTCGAGTGCCTTGTGAGACCTCATTCATAGTACTGTTTTTCAATATGCGTGTAGTCTTTTTCAGTTTTAACGTCTTCGCTCGCGGAATTACTGATCTAGGCGACCTTAACCGGTGTAGCTACCGAAAAATGGTCTTAGAAGACTACCATGTTATGTTGAGAAATGTTCATCCCAATTCTCAAATTAAAAAAAACATTTTAACAAAAAAAACGGGCATTTTAGACGATAACTTTTTTTATGCCAATCTATCCTGTTTCTTAAACCTATTGATTAAAAGCTTCTATCAAACCAACTGAGGTTGGAGTACTAAATATATCATACAGTTTATGAGGGACTCCTCATAAAACGTATGATTTTTTTAGTACTATAGAATAATTTTATTTTCTTACTTAATAAAACTTTTCGTCCAAATTTGTTGTACGAGCCAACTTATCTAGGTTGGCTGAAACAACTTCGAATAAAGGTTTGATAGAAAAAACTTCATATTTCGAACTTTAAAAAATTAAATAAAATAACCGTTTAAAAATTCATAATCAAAATTTCACATGCTCACTACCTTCAGATTTAATTGAAAAAGGAGAGATGAGGTACTTTTGTCTACAAACATTCTACATCGAGTTTGGCTAATGAATAGATTGTGACCGTGATATCTCGGAATGCCATACCTGGCTAAATATATTAATAAATCATAATGATATAAGGGAAAAAATTCTGTAAAGTGTGCTGTGATAAATAATGTTATTCCGCAATTCAACTGACAGATCTGCAAGTAAAACGGTTGTAATAACGACAGATCTATTTATTCCGTGACTCACGCAATGATGCCACTAACGTGCGGCGAAGCGGTGTTTCTTGTAAAGCCTTTACATCAATTTGTGAAACGTTTTTAGGGTTCCGTACCCGAAGGGTGCCAACGAGACCCTATTACTAAGCCTCCGCTGTCTGTCTGTCTGTCAGCGGGCTGTATCGCATGAACCGTAAAAGGTAGACACTTGAAATTTTGACAAGGACTTTTGCCGCTATATCACAAAGTAATGATAAAAATAATTAAGTTTTTATTACATACTGGACGATCGCCTCGTGGTTTCGCCCACGTAGTTCCCGTTTCCGTGGGAATTTCGGGATTAAATATTGGCTATATTTAATCCCGAAATTTCCACGGAAAAGTAAGCTTCGTAACGGTGAAAGAATCTTTCAAATTCGTCCAGTAGTTTCGAAGCCTATTCAATACAAACAAACAAACAATAAAATCTTTCCTCTTTATAATATTAGAATAGAAAAATGAAAAATATTTTTTTTGTTATAAGTTTTCTTTTTCGAAATAGTTTTGTACCTACTAGGGTACGGAACCCTCCTTGTGCGAGTCGACTGCACAGTCCTATTTCATGAATAAGGTATTAATATAGTATCGTAAAGTAAGGTATATATATATAGTATAGTAAGGTATTAATATAATAAAGTATTGTATTTCATTAATATAGGTATTATTTTCATCAATCAAGAGAAGTATTTTATAAAAAACTAATTTTTAAGACAAAAATATAAGTGTGCATACTACAGTTGTAATTGTTTTATTCTGTTATTGTAGTTTTTTATGTGCTAAATAATGATACTAATCAAGTGTCATGTTTTCAGAACTTTTTCAGAACTTTTTCAGAACTTTTTTCAGAACTTTTGTATCAGCTTCATAAAGAGCAATGGCATCTTCTTTAAATCACCACCCCTGCGCGGCCCTGCAATGTCATACGACTATTGGGCAGGGTCTAACGCCAGGCCTCCACATGTCTGTGCCACTATTCAGTGACAGCAGTAATGTACCAAATATCCTCTTTCCTTAATCAGTGGCCTGTCAATCGCACATAAAAAAAAATAATCAAAATATAAAATGGAATTTTTTTCATCAGTGTCAACACCCCCTATTCATTACTACCATGAATATGTTAAGAGGAGTGCATTTTGATAAATAGGTCCCGCTCGAAACAAGACAGATGCATGGAATTTACGAACGGCTCGCTGAATATTCCGATTGGAGTTTTTATATGCAACGAATGCTGATGCGGTTGTAATGATTCATCAAAATTAAAATGGACTCGGTAAATACAAAACCATTCTCACATTGTAGTATCAGTTTCGTTTGATTGCTTTGTTACGTTGATTATTGTCCAAAAAAAGAAAAATAACCTAATCGCTGGACGCAGGAGATAAAAAAAAGTATTGTGTTGGGACGGGGAAAGAGGTAAACTGTGCTATTTTATGCTGTGATAGCGTTTGGCTGGTACCACGCTCCGCTCATCATAAGATCAATGGTGAGGCGGTCGAAGATGAATAATACCAATAGGTATGCCTAAGAAACAAAATAGAAAACGGAAAAAAATAGCTAAAAACGCAAACAGCATCCATCACAAGCTTGAAATGGAAAATTCAATCCCGTAAAGTTTTTAGCAACGGGGTCGTGAATTCGTTTTAATCTCGCTAAGCTAATCATGCTTTTGGCTGATGTTCAAATTGGTTCAGACACTCCCAGTAGACGTTGGGTTTGTTTATTTGCGGCAGGTTTTGTTTAGATTTCGTTTTATTTTACATAATTTTTTGCGTTTGTTTTTGTTTTATGCACGATGCAAGTTTTGTTTGGAGCCTCGCTAAATTTTGAATCTGCTCTGCATATTATAGTTTTTTCATACGGCCGCAAAACGCAACTTAGGTACCTACTCTCTTTTACTTTCAGACTGGCCGTTTTCGTGCAGTGATTTTGTTACTGAATTTGTGTACAAAGTAGATCTCCTGGTCCGATGCGTGATCACACCATGCAACCGCGGACCACAATTTGTGCAAGCTGTCATTTTATGTTCTATTAGGCGTATGAATTTAAAATTACCAATTTCCGATACACGACATTACATTAGGTAGATAGTATCGTAAGTAGATAAAGGTTCTCGTTTCAATTTACAACGTACAGCTTTTCACCAAATCCTTATCACGATAAACCTATTGTCACTCACAGATAAACACTCTATTTCCGAGGAGACCATCTCAACTGTTTTTTATACTTTGTGTTTTCTAACAGAGAGGTATCAACAGATCTGACGACGTGTCCTAACAATTTTCTCACTGTACCAACGAAATGTGTGATTATTTGTCAAGACCTATAAGAACTAAAAGAGCCCTTTGCTACAAAATAATTGATTTTCTAGGATTTTGTGGTCAAATGGCGAAAACGGAATCTTTATTGGTAATAAATTCGTCACGTTCGCAATTTCAGTGTTACGTCCATGGACGCTTTGCTCCCTACGCATCAATTGCAAAAGCTCTTTTTGAAGGTCCCCATAACGCCGTAACAACTTTTAGGTTATGTCCAAATATTTCATGGTTATGAAAAAACTTTTCATGTCTGTCAATAAGGCTTTTACTGCTAATTCTATTAAAAACAGCAATTTTGCTTGTTTTTATTATTCCCGTTGGTACAAAGGACGTTTCTAAAGTACCTAATTAAATTCAGGCGTTTACTTTGTGCCTAAAATTACTTAATTTAGGTCTCCAAGGAAATAAGACAGAAAAGAACTTTCGACTATTTCGGTTGTAACCTACAAACAATCATAAAAACATGAGCTAAAATTCTGTTTCTATTTCTACATGTGCATTATAAAAATAATTTAGCGAGTTATGTACGGGATAGGTTTGGCAATACCTACTAGGTACAAAAAATCGTTTCGGAGTGAACTTTTTCTGCTGATCTTTGCGATAGAGATAAGCTCTTCCATAGAATTGGTACTAAGTCTGCGACCCGTTACTACATTCGAGACACGTATTTTAACCTATTTGAACTATGACGGGTACCTATAGATTTCTGGTCGGGTATTTGTTTTGGAATTGTGATGTGTGGGATTTTTGTTGATGAGATAATTTTATCTGTCTCAAGGTGAGATAGCCTAATTTATTTATGCGTAATTATAATGCATTTGAAACATGAAACCACGTAGAAATATTTTATTGGAAAGAAATGATCACAGAACTACATCGAGATGAATGTTATTGGTCTACTAACTCTTACCTAATCTAGCCTACAGGCTAGTCTTTTGCGAGACTTTTATTATATATTATATAGATAAGATATGAGCGCTAATAACAGATACGACACGTTATTATGGTTACGGGAACGGTTTAATTTAAGGAAATTACCTAAAAATATGTTTATTATCCTCCAGTGGACGAAATGTAAATATTTTTTGCTGGCAACCTGTTACCAGGGATAATTAGCCAAAACAGCCTAAACACTGCCAACTACCTCGAAATAGGTTAAACACTTTATAGGCACTAACCTTCATGTGTTGCTAAGCAGCACCTGCTACCGAAAGGTAAGCAACTAAGTGCGAATAAATTTCTTGACTTTCTAAATAATATCTACGACTCTGAAGGTAAAAGGTAAACATCTAGCCTACTTATAAGGTAGGTTAGGTGTCAACCAACGTTAATCCCATATGTGGTTTATCTTCGAAAAAAACATGAGAATCGTTTACATCAAGCATAGGGGTTACTCCAGTAGCGTCCTCTGACTTTTGTATCAAATTACTCTCATACCAATGCGGTCAGAACCCCAATTTAATACGAAATTGCAACGAAAAAGGTCACGGTCAGCTGGGTAAAAAAGACCTCACAACTCTATAGAGACCAATCTTGTCATCTCCATTTTTCGTATGTAAACCGGACCGCATGTCAATGACGTAAGGTTTAAAAATTGCCTTCGTCAATCCTGCTGAAACACTGAAATATCAGCCTATTTTTTCTAGTTCGCTGAACTTGTAACAGAGGATTTTTAAGGTTTTGTGGGCACAGGCCAATTTACTGTAGGTCATCGTTGAAATGTCTGGCTTATCTGACTAGCTAGTCACGATTGGAACACTGCTCAACTAGTTCGGTGTGTTATTGAATACAAAGCATTTTCGTGAAATATTTCACACAAAATAGGCACTGTCTAGAGGCTAATTGACCAAGATAATAGTGTTCTCTCTAATATTTCTTGTGTTTTCGGTGCTTACATGAATATTTAATTTTATCAACTGTATTTTTTGATAAGGTAATTATCCACCTTTGTAAATAATTTATGCTAATCTATGAGTCTAGGGTGTGCTCCAGCTTGGAGCGTACTTTAAGCGTAAAGTAAACGAGGTTATATTCCAAAAAAAATATGAAAGTGATTATTAAAGTGATGATGAATGAGTTTGATTATTTTGGTAATAGAAACAACCCCATCAGGAACAGATTTTATTGAAAACATGTTATTTTTTTGGATAATTTCTCTGCACTAACAGTCATAATCACTGGTATGATTTGCCAAGAATTAATAAGTAAACGAACCTTTCATGCAGCAGATGGCATTGTTACAAAAGCTGAAAATAACCTCTCAAACTTTCATCTAATTAACAAATGGTAGCAATCCGGTCGGTTCAATAACCGAGCTTGCAGCTCTAATTGTCTGGACCTGATTAGCTTTTACAAATATACCTAGATATCGAGTCAGAACGTGCCTATCCTTTTATATTGAGATCTCTCCAAATGGTATGTAGCTATCATTTATTTACTAGCTGTGCCTGATACTTCGTATGATATGAATTCATCCACTGGTGGATTTAAGACGATGACAAAAATAAATATAAATAACATTTTAGTAATGTAGAGTGACGAACGGAGAGTTGGTAGATTCTGTAGATGCTCAGCTCATCCACTTGATGAGCTGAGCACAGTTTACCGGTCGCAGGAAATCTGTGAACGGAGACGGTTCAGGACCGATATTTGTGGCGTCTTTTGGTCTGTTGGCGTTTCTTCAGCAGTTTGTAGGTTGATAGTATGATGATTTGATAGAATTGTCATTTCTTACAATGGGTTCTTTACATAATTCTAGTATTATTATCTCGCTCATTTGTATGACGACTAAAATGCCTTAGAGCACCATTTACCTTTCGCTACCTTGCCATAAAGTAACCCTTAGATAATTTGTTATGTGGTGGATGAATAATACAACGTAGAACAATAGCCAGTAGATATACCTGGGGACAATATAGGTCATCCCTTTGAACTCATTTAGCCTTTTCCACGCTACTATATATCTTGTGCTCCGTATTATCTCTAGCAAAAGCCCTAATAGGAGGGTGTCTCTGTCTATTATATGAACTACCTATAAATTGGCAGCGGTTAGAAGCCCAGCTACGGTTCGTTGCAAATAATACGGTTGGTCGAGAATAATACGTTTCAAAGCTTATTTGACTAATGATTAGAGTCAATTGGTAGAGCTCACGCTGAGCCTAAACTTTGTAGCGTTGGCAAAACCATCACTATTTCGTTAAGTATTATTTTTAAACGACTTCCAAAAGGAGGAGGTTCTCAATTGGTCTGTATGTTTTTTTAATGTATATAATTTATGTTACTTGATATCTCCGCCTATGGTTAATCGATTTTACTGATTCTTTCACTATTGTATAGAGAATGATCCGGAATTGGTCCCATAAATGTTATTCCCAAGGGCCAATCCCTTGGGAATAATATTTATCCCATAAAGCTTTAAAAACAACATAATAACTACTTTAAAAAAAATCACGACTAGCATCAACAATTTGGTTATATCTTCGCCAATTCATACAAGGTTGTTGTAAAAACGTTGATTTTCAGGTCTCACAAAAGTTTGTCTCTCGAAGAATTGATGATGTGCGTCGTAAAAACACCATCACACGATAATTACGAAGGATGACCAATCCGTTCGTTTTTGATTTTTAATTTTAAAAGGTCTGGTGTCATTTAGTATCACGCCCGAAGCAACGCACGTTGCTAATGTGCGTTGCTTCGGACGTGACATTCAGCAATAAGGTTGTTCGTTTCGTGCGATCCGTCAACCGAAACTTCGTATTGCGTATTCCAAAGTAATTCGTCGACCTTCTTTAATTCGTCGTTTCATCCATGTGTTATCAAATTATATTAGAATCGAATTTTGACTAGATGTCGCCGCTAACAGAATTTAAAGTCGTTCTATAGTTTTTTAAACTCGTCAAATTATTGCCAATATTAATTGTTATACTCTACGTAGTACCTATTACTTTTTCAATCGTTTTTTTTTCTTATCCCGCATTAAACCAAATGATGCTGTGTGAAAAGTTCAATATTATTTCTTTTGAATAACATAAAATTATGTAGATAAACCCACAAAATGTAAAGCGATTTCTTTGACGTGACAACGTCTTATAATTCGATAGAGCCGGCTGCACGCACGAAAAAACATGACGTCATGCGGCGTTACCTCGTCATGCGGCGTTACCTCGTCATGCGGCGTTACCTCACTCTGAGTTGTCACGTTCAACTATAGTCAGTAAACCGACTTAACAGACAACCAATTTTTTTAAACTAGACAATTTATGCATTCTGCTCATAAATCCAACTTCAAATAGCCTTAAAAACTGGCTTGACACCTTAAAATATGCCCCCAGTTTGTAGTCTTGCTCACTTTCCAGGGTAATACGTGAGCATTTTGCATAATACGTAGCTCGCATTATCCTGCTTTTGCTTCTAGTTTTGGAATTCTGCCATCGAGGTAACGTAGTTTTAACCTTTTGGTTCAAAGTCTAAGCGCATAACGGTGATGACGAATATTCCTATTTTGAAGTTATGAGTAAATTATATCACATTTTGTATTAGATGAAACCATTCACTCAGCATTCTAAGATTTGTATAACAACAAATTACTCTTGGGAGTTACATAAATTATTGTAACATCAAGCAAATTCATACGTATTCTGTTTATAATTTGTAATTAGATTTTGATTCAGATTTGATTTCACTGAAAATGTGGCTTCTTGGCTGTTGAGCATCAATCTCATAAAGGTGGATTGGATGTTGTTGGTTACCTCGGCAATAAACCCACCCGTTGCTATCATAATTCAATAACGTATTAAATAAATCACTCATCTATATGTCTCATGAAATCAGTCATAAATGCATTTTATAAGTACAGTTTGCAGAGCTGAAAACTCGAAAATAATGCAAAATCATATTAAGGTTAAACATAATTTAAATCTGACAACTGTTGTTGGCCGAGGTTCACCGTGATCCCCAGAGATTATGAAAAGAGCCCTTTAGTATCGTTACGTATAGCAGATTTCTCATTCGAAAAGAGAGATAATGTTATGTAACATGTTAGGTATGTAACATTATCTCTCTTTTTCATTTTCTTTTCTCTCAGGTAGGTAACTGAGCCAATAAATCCCGGTGCCTGCCGGTGCCTTTGTCCATGTGTGTTATAGTAATTTCTGGTCGCAATTGGTGTAATTTTTTAAGAGTACAAACCAAAGCCATCATCGACATCTTGACAAAACAGTACAGGGTAGATGCGACGTTTCAGCTGTGGCAGCGAGCTCAGAGTCTGCAGACCATTACGTCTACCTGAACATTTTTTGTGAAAAATCAAACAGTCACCACCGGATGGAGCCCCGCTATCCATCCTCAGTAAAAGTAACCTCCCCCAAACAAATTGTGCAATAGTACCTACAATGGATAATAACAGCTGTGAATGAGGACGTTGTGCTTCCGTAATTCTGACATAGGCTCATCACATGCTCTTACACCCACCCTGGAGGCATAAAACTATGTAGTGTGCGGTATCGAGAGTTTCTGCTTAAAATCAATCGATTGAATATTTTAACTACATTGGCTAGGTATAGTAAATATCTTCTGCCCGCGGCGTCACACCTGTTTTCCCTGGATAAAATGAAAACAAAAGGGCGCGTGGTGCGATCCTAAATATTTAAGTTTCTTGTGATTTCTGCGTTCTACAAATAATTTAGCAATTGGTTTTGCGACCATTGTACGATAACTCACTTAGTTGTCGTGTTGGAGGCTATTGGCATACCTATGTAAGAGGTTTATTATGTAGTCGATATAACGATGATTGATTCGAAGTGTATACATTTCATGATACATAACTATGATACATTACATGTAGATCCTAGAAAATACTAATGACCCCATTTTAAATTTTCCTCGTGATGTTTCACCTTCAGTTATGCTATGTCTAGATCTTTCTTCATCTTTGCAAAGATATATTCCAATATTTTCACAAGTTTTGATGTGAATATTAACAATAATCCATGGATTCAAAAATTAAACTTTCGCTTATAATATGAATACTGCGCCAACATCCTTTCAAGTCCCACCTAGCACTCACCTAGCTCACCTAGATAAGGCGATAAGGCCGCCCTTATCCAAGCATTTTCTGTATTTTAATAATTTTTGTCTGTAGGTATTGTTCCTGTCTTTGTATGATGTAATAAATTATTTTCTAGATAATATACAAATAAAAACAAATATTTTAACAATCATTTTTTAACCTCAACCAAGTCTTTATAAACGGGGCAATGCAGTCAGCGTCTAATTGAGAAGGCTTGCGACTGCGTATTGATATGGATCAGTTGAGCTACCAGTAGATTGTTTGGAACAGTCTGCCGTTAGCTCAATAGTTTCAATTGTAAATACAACATAGTTCTAATGTATTTCTCTTATTTGATTGTAATTTTCTTTGTGAATATAGTCGTTAATTAATAATTAAAATTAGAATTTAATTACTAGCACATTACGTCACTCCTGTCGTTTCCCGGATAATTATTATCAACGAGAAACGTGAACGGGGAACGTGAAATTATTTAAATACCTACATCATTCTCGACTTTATGACCTGGAACGTAAGAGCTATTTAAATTTGTTGGATACGTAAATCTTTATGTTAAATTATGTGAGAGTGGCTGGTTGACTGTTTTAGAAATAATAAACCGCAGTCGACTGAAACTTCCCAAATTATAAATAGACTTGTTTTATTATCTAAAGTACTTACATAATAATTTCCTTCAAACACTTATGAATTATTTTGAAAAAAAATCACTTTTTATCATCCAACCGTTCCAACCGTTTCGATTGATTCTTGTGTCACGGAAAAATCGAAACAGTTCATCCATTATGAGCTATACCACAAAACAGAAACACAAACCTAACAATAACATCTCTTTTTGGGTCAGGGTTAAAAATATAGGTCTGCATATGAGAGATGAACAGACTTTGGGTATAGAACTCTAAAACCTGGTACAAAATTTTTTTGAGCATGTGCTCAAAACTACTTTTTTCTATTTTCAATCTGTAATTTTGACTACAGTTTACGTGTGGTAACCAATAATAAAACTTAAAAAACTGTACGTGACTGAAACCATAGGCTTTTCACTAGTGCTGCTTTACCATTGTAAGTTTAGTTTAATGTGGTTCTAATATACCAGTGACTGCGCAAATCTTTACAATATACTTTTACGGAGTGACATGGTGTTTCGCGGGGCATGGTAATTTATTACGCAATACTTGCTCGATATAGACTTCATCTTGGGGATAGAAAATGGAAATACTTAGTTGAGGAAATTTTGAGTGTTTCCTCTCCATGTGTTTAGTTTGGAATAAAATATTTTTTTAAAGATTGCCAGATACCTTCATGCACACGAAAAATTAATGCAAGATGACAGAACAGCAAAGCGTCTTCTTTGTGGCAATGCTGATGGCTTAAGAGCTCCTGGAATACCGATACGTAGATGTTTCGATGAAATTCAATGATCTATTCAAATGCAATTTCAAATTGGAGTGACCGGCTGGCAAAAAAAAGTCAAGAACATATCGTAGGACATAATTTGCTCGGCCAGACCTAGGTCCACCAGCGGCTGTATCATCAAGATGACGATGTTGATAGTCAAAAGTGGATATTTCCAGAAGTGGGCCCTATTTTTTGTAGTGAACATTATTTACTAGTGGTCATTTTTTTATTGTCGTCTTATTACGCCGAAACGATACTCTCATGTACCCTTTTGGAATTGGGACAATTGTGCTGCAAATAGATCTATTTGTAAAAGGTATGAATTCATAACTCACGGTATATTCATCACCGTAACCCTCCCTGTATGTTGCAGTTTCATTAAAAGCTCATAAACAGTTATTAAAAGATCATCAGTAAAATAATTACATGGATAAAATTACCAAACTTCATTAAGCTTTCGACAAATAAACCAACTTCCAATACCTATGCACACAAGCGACAAAATAAACCTTTGTACACAAAACACCCCCAACACAAAGCAAGCTGAAAGAGGGCGTGTAAAGTGAAATATAGTCTAAACACGCACTGTAGAATAAAACGAAAATGTTCAGACGATGTGCGCACGGCTTAATAGAAAACTTCCTGATTGAATTAATCTTTGTGCTGCATAATTAAATTGGCTCTCCGTTTCACAGTGGCCCTAGAGCGGCTCGAGCAGTTATTTAAGATCTGCGGGGATTTTGCCAGAGTCACCACGCTTGGCAGGATTGGTGATCGCAGTTAAGTTTGAAAATTAGGTATGAATGCAGTTTTTCTTGTTACTAAAATAGATGACATGGTTCCTAAGAAGAGATCTTCGTATGTCTTATAGTTTCAGACTTTGCCATACTGACCGATCTAAATGTGCCACCCTGTATACTACATATTCGAAAGTCTTGTCCTGCCTGGCTTATTAGATTCCATACCTCACGTAGGGCCCATAAATACGCGGCTGCCGGTTTTATAACGAATACAGTAAGTAGGTGCAGGATCTTTGAGCTATGGCTTACGAAGCAATATAACAAACTGTGCTATAGGCTGGGGGCCTACTAGGAAAAGGAAAATCGAATTTTCGTTTTCGTTGTCGTGCAAAATCAACTTTTATATCGCTTGCATAAGATTAGCGTTTGCACAAAAACGTATCCAAAACTTCGATTTCGATTTTAAAAGTAAGGGCCCTGTTCATAACGCGAGAAAAACGTTTATGGGGGTAAGTATACCTTGTACTTTTAAAGTTACAAGTTACAAGATTTTATTGATAGATATAAATTTACACGTCAAATTAAATTATATTACATAGTCTTCGTTATTATATATAATATATTCGTTATACATTCACTTATTTCAAATTATATTAATTCACTACTAAGTTAGGCTCATAGTAACTAGGTATATTCTTCTGGTCCACATATTGACCGATGCATGCCGTGTCAAGGCGAGCCAATCATACTGCGAACCCAGCGCAGGCGAGAAGTATCAAACATAATGAAATCGTCGTTTGCGTTCATACTGCCCTAGGGAGTAAGCAAGCGTTTTCAAACGCGCCCGCGCTAGGCACACGCGCGTTCTCTGACCGTCCGCAGCACGCGCCGCTGCTTGCCCGTCGCGTGTCCGCGGGCGACTACGTACGAATACTAAATTCCGAAATGCATGGCGATATGTTCTCTGAGTATTCGCCCGCGGGGCGGGCAGTGCGAGCGGGCGAAGGTCACACGCCGCACGCGTCGGTCGGTATCTTTTTAACCCCCGACGCAAAAAGAGGAGTGTTATAAGTTTGACGTGTCTGTCTGTGTATCTGTGTATCTGTCTGTGGTATCGTAGCTCCCAAACGGATGATCCGATTTTCGTTTAGTTTTATTTATGTCGTAGATAATTTTATCTCGAGTGTTTTTAGCCATGTTTCATGAAAATCTGATCAGACAAAAACCGCCAGCTAGTTTTTTCAAATTTTAATTTTGTTCTTGTATTCATTGTAGAATAGCGAAGGACACACGCCGCGGCGTCATGATTTTAAAATGAGTTTTACTATGGAAAATCTTGTTCGATGCATCAGACGACAATTATAAGTTTATTAACTGAAAATATTTACTTATATAGTTTTTTAAAATTTTATTTGATAACATCAGAAGTTCATCTTCTAAAATCTAGCAATGTATCTTTTAGTATCTTCTAAAAGTAGCAATGTGAATATTTTTTCTTCTATTTTGCGCTGAGTACAAACACGACAGTTCAAACACTGACGCCACACGCGCGCGGACGGCGCTCTAGCTAGCTGATGCGTCCTGAGAACCCACACGCCCGCGACTGATGGGCGGGCGCGGCGCTCCAGCCGACGCAGCGACGACGCGTCTCCACCGTCGTCGGTCGCCCGCGACGGTTCAGAGAACCTAGCGCCTTACTTATGCTTGTTACAACCTGTTAAACGAAATAAAACAAGCCTCATTTGCGATTATACAAACCATTACACAGAATGTAAAAATATTACCTAGGAGAGATCACTCTTTTATTATTTCAAAGTGAGCTAGCCGTTGTCATTTTAATCTGTAGCATTGTTAAACTAATACTATCCCGAAGGCTGAAAGTGTCTATCTGTGCTTAAACTAAAATTATTCTAGTTTCCTGATAGTATTATCCCGAACGGCAATTTCGCAAATCATCTGAATATCGTGTAAATGGAATTGTAACATAATCGAATATTTTTACGTAGAATAATTACACTGCGTATGACTCGCGCGGGGATTGTTTGCAATTGGCGAATCACCGCGGGAGAAAATAAATAAAACATCAAGTGCGAGTTGGACTTCCGCACTAAGGGTTCCGTTTAATTGTAGGAGCTTGTTTCTTGCCAAATATTATGATTCTACGTCAAAATGAAGTAGGTACCCTGTATATTACCCTTGGTCGAGGGAGAGAATCAAAACTGATTATTTTTTTTGTTTTTTGTAATTTTAGGTTTTCAAATTTTTATCGTTATTTGTTATATATAACCTTGCTTCTTACCAAATTTTATGATTCTAGGTAAACGGAAAGTACCCTATAAGTTTTGGTCTATAGCAAGAATTAAAAGTATTTTTTTGGTGAATAAACAAATTTACGGTTTATACATTTTTTTTCTCTGTCGCTTAACTGAGCAACTCTTATTACTCTTTAGAATACCTAGGTAATTCAACTTACACGCAAATGGCTCAGGGAAGGGATCTAAGCGGAGAACTCCCTAACACATCCATGGCCGCAGATGATAGTCTCCGTCCCCGTGAAGCGGCGACGACGCGCCCATGCGGGTCGCACGGTCGTCGAGGCTGGGCAGTGAATGCGATAACTAATGCCGCCGGCTGACAGTGCAATACAAATTCACTTTTATCACATCACAATCATCACACTAATATTATACATGCGAAAGTTTGGATGCATAGATGGATGGATGTTTGTTACCTCTTCACACCATAACTACAGAACGAATCTTGCTGAAATTTTGCAAACAAAAAAAAGTTTTAGGACTGGAATAAAAAATAGGCTATTTTTTATCCCATAAATCATTTCCCATGGGATAAAATAACCATAAAACCTTTTTATAGAGACAACGCGTAAGAAGCCGCAGGCAGAAACTAGTTTCATATAAATGACCTAAAAAGTAAAAAAAATAAACTACCATAGGTATAATTTCTAAGAAATCAAATTATATCGCAAAAATTATCCAAAGTGCGAGGCCTACGCACAATAATAACAAAAACGTTACAATAGGTATATTTTATGCGATATGATTTGAGATAGGAACAAACTACCAAACTCCTCCATCACGTTTGTAAATTATTTTGATCTGTGTGCAATAAAAAAAATTCTATCTATCTTTCACACCGGTTACGCCAAGTGATAAGATTCATGTATCATGACCTTTTTACGAAACAATTTGACACAAGTCCAGGATCCAATTAAGCTGAACTTCATTAAGCGTTTCCTCAGCTTCCATTCAGAATAGTTGGAAACAGTTCTTTGCCATGCGATTAAGGAAACGCTTGTGGGGTAATTCATTCGCAAGGAAAGTTGTAAGTAGTTACCGTATAGTTCGGAACAATAGAGGGAGTGAGGGTGAAATGACTGGGGCAGATTTCATTCTCACGGACCTGAAGTAGGACCCTTGCAGGTTACAGATAATGGAAGTTCTTTTCCGTGTAGGTTAAAATTTTAAAAACACAATCTTTACGAGTGAAACTTTTTAACGGATGTGCACACTAGCCGGATTTATCTAGTGTGTGGTTATTTGACGGACCTCATACGGCAGTCACCGCACATTAAAAGGCTAAAGACCGTGAGGTTTTGGCCAGCCACCAAAGTGCAGTGAGCGTATAATTAAATGGAACATCTCGACCACTATTCACCAACTCGCATGCGATATGCAGTGGAACTTTTTAACGATTTTCTTATAAAAAAGTTATCATAAAACTGGTGGCGTTGCAGTATTTCAGTTCCACTTTTTGCATTGCAAAATAGCGTGGGGGCATTTTATGGCTTTAGAAACTGCTATGATGTTTTTTAAAGAATTTTAAATGTAGATAAGATAAACCAAGGTCGTTTGAGAAAAAAATCTCTGGAAAGCGTCTGCTTTTCGTTTAAGTACCTACTAATAAAACAGAGTGGTCGTGACCGTAGTTATTCTTTTACTGCGCGTTTAAAAACAAATGCGTGATAAAAACTTTTTCGGAACAAACACGACGAGAGATAATAAAGTCACTAAAGCCTGCTTTCATCGAAGGGAAAAGGCATTCAAATCACCTATTTGTTGGTGAAATTTGCGGAAAATGACTGGCAAAACAATGAAAAATTTCAAAAACCCTCTTTTGCGCCCTCTGCCCACTGCCTTAATGAAATACTAACAAAATACAAACGGCTGCAAACTTTTTCATTGACCATTATTGTTCCTGTTCTCTAAACCTCCACTTTCTGAAGGATTTATTACTAGCTTTTGAAATATCAAGCAAACTTCCGTTCCCAAAGGGCTTAGTAATTTAAAGAGAAGAAATATTGCTAAAAAGAAAAGTCAAGCAATTTATCTGGGCTATTGTGTGTTCTCCGATTCATATTAAAGGAGTCTGAACATTATACTTTGGCTATAGGTAATAGGCATTTTTACTGAAATATACTAAAAGAAAAGTATTAATTCTGATTTCTACCAGTCATTTAAATAATCAGGCTTGTTTTCGTCGCGTAAATTATATTAATTAATCAAAAAGATGGCAGGTACCTACTTAATTATAATGCTTAAAGCAGTGCCTACTACTTTTTACATTGATCATTATTATGAGTAGATACGTAGGTAGATAGAAAATAGATAGAAAATTATATATTGCACACTTAACGTAGAACCTTCCTTTACTTTAATTACTTTTATTAAACATTTATAACACGTTTCCTACGCAATTCAAAAAAATACCTTGAAGGGGACGCCAACTTACGACTTGCTATAAGACTCTAACTTATGACTTGGTTATATACCTGCAAAATGTTTTACTTACACAAACAGGTACCTACGCTTTTTTCAGTAAAAACGCTGGCAGTAGCCACTTCTAAACGTTTTTATTACGACACGTACAAAACAATGTTTATTAGTTTTTTGCCTTTTACCGTTTTCTTGTCTTGCTTCCTTATTATATTGCACGTTCAAAAGTTCACTCGCAAAATGAAATGTGAATACTTTCAAGTAGCTTTGTGAGCGAAATGAAAGTGATTTCTTGAAAGTTATGAATTTTGTTGTCCATTAGTTATCTATTAGTTAACTATGACAGATACATTTACTTATAACTTACTAACATCTGCCCGCGGCTTTGAACGTGATTTTCCGGGATAAAAGTTTTTGTCCATCACCGTTATACCATCTACCAGCTAAACTTTATTGAGATCCGTTTGGCCGATTAGGCTTGAAAATGTAGGTAGAACCACTTCTGCTTGCACCAATTTTATTTTTGCTCGCATCTTTACGTATCGAACAAATTATCGGTAAATAAGCTGGATACTTACGTGACTACGCAATAACTAGATACTTTGATCTTTATCTGTGACTAGACGATCGCCTCGCGGTTTCAACAGCGTAGTTTCCGTTCCCGTGGGAATTCCGGGATAAAATATAGCCTATGTCACTCCCGGAAAAGTAAGCTTCCTAACGGTGAAAGAATTTTTCAAATCGGTCCAGTAGTATCGGAGTCTATTCAATACAAACAAATAAACGAACAAACAATCAAATCTTTTCTCTTTATAATAATAGTATAGATACAGATAATATCCCATTTTTTTTAAATTACTTAAGATCATCCTCTGAGCCACTTATTTAAGTTATCTTAAGTTATCCTCGCGTCCAAAAAAAGCTAATCTTTCATTTTCGGCTAGAATATGATAATATTTCATGTTCTATGAAGATAATGAATAGCCTTGAGGGAAAATAATAAGATTGTGTAACCAACTGAAGTCAGTTGTCTCATTTATAACTGTAATGAAAAGGGAACGATCTTTTATACATAACTCCTAGGATATATTCATAACGTATTTTATTGGTTTAATATAAACCACGGAACATTTTCTTTTAGTTGTGGAACAGTTCGTTATGGTAGAAACCTGTTTGAATCTTTTAAATAACGAAAAACAATTGGGTTTTTTTAACTAAACATAAGTCACGAAAAACGATCAAACACCTACAGGGAATCGTGAATTAAACCTAAGAGATTGTTTGGCGATAAGTTAAAATAAATGGCTTAACGATAACGGCCCAAAATATTAGGGAAATTGAACTCTAGCAGGGTACGAGTAACTACATCGATAACTAACGAGATTTTAAAGTGTCATCATTATCATCACCAGAAACTGCTTCCACCATGAATAGTCTGAAAAGTCGTCCCAAAGTGGACGTACAAATTTGTCTCCATACCCGCCCTGCGAAGTAATTGCATAAAGAGCATATTTTTCCCTTGCTCTACTTCATTTATTGTTATTTACCTGATAAAATCCTAATCTTAATCTATCCTTTGTTATAATTGTCAACCACCTTTGTGAAGAAGAATAAATACCCAACATTTTTATTTATTTATTATTTATTTATTTAATTTTATGCATACAGGTATTGTTCTTTGGTGTAGGTAGTTTTAGTTGGTACACAATGCATATAAACCCTGTCAGGGCGCTATAATTATTTTAGGTTCGCTCTTGTTATATTGATAACTTTGATAATAATATTTATGGAATTAGATTATTTAGGAACGTCATTTTTAAAATAGGTAGGTAGTAATTATAAATTGCAAAAATAAATAATAATTGATCGCAAACTAACGTCAGATTTGGAATAGTCAAATTATATCAATTTAATCTATGTATGTCTAGGTGGGTAACAAAAGGTAGGCATGCTTATTGTGTAGGTAGGTGACCAATTGATAATGACGGCGACCGACTAACCAATCTAACCATCACACTGTCTGTCACACTGACATGCATATTAACGACGTCAAATCAATTCAAATAAAATAGGTAAAGTAAGTACGGGATTATCAGCTAAGCTTTACATTTTTCAATGAGTTTGCTGATCATAATCACTAGATATAACAAAAGCCTTTAATTATATACCTTCTTCTTAATTATGTTATGGTTCTCTTTTCTTAGCAACATGGCTCTCTTCAAGGCAACAGTGTATAGGTGTCAATTAGACCTTCGTGATATCATGAGATCATCTGCCATGTCGTCGTCACTTACGAAGTGAAGGTCTATTTATTATTCTCTTTTGAAAATCATAAAAATCTGTAACCAACATTGCAAGGAGGATTATCGCTATCCAATGTCAATGACTCTGTAATTTATTTCACCAACAGAACATTTTTCTTGCAGTGAATAAAAAATAAATCAGCCAAGTGCGAGTAAACTCCACACGGAGGGTTCCGCACCACCGTACAAAAGTATTTTACTAAAGAAACTCTTTATTATTTAATTATTATTATTTTATTTATACCCTGACTTTCAACGATCTACTTATTACGGTTTAAGAGATACAGCCTTGACAAACTTTGACCAAATAGTGAAAATAGTCATGTTTCTCGTATGGGAGCGTTCTTAAATTTTGTTATTTATTTTATTTTATTATTTTTATTTTATTCACTCTCACCTTCGAGGACAAATAAGGGCATTGTCGTTGGAACGAAACGTTTCACCAATCTACGATTTGCGGACGACATTGTCCTTTTTGCACCAACACCTCTAGAGCTGCAACAAATGCTGATCTGAGTGCAGCGAGTTTTGAAGTTGGGCTTAAAATGAACCAGTCCAAGACAAAGATTATGTCTCACAGCACGAAACGTAGGGTAGTGGTAGACGGACAGGTTGTACAATATGTTGATGAGTACATCTACTTGGGCTAGATAGCGTTTTTCGATAACAGGCATGATAAGGAAATCGAACGTCGTATCGAGAGTCCCTGGCAGAGCTTCTGGTTCATGAAGGAGCACATGAAGGGCGAGCTTCCACTTACACTAAAACGCCAACTCATCGACATGTGTATCCTGCCTGTCCTAACCAACGGTGCACAGACATGGTCACTGGACATGGTGACTGAAGTAAAGAAATCCAAGTTCAAGGTTTGCCAAAGAGCGATGGAGCGTATTATTCTAAGTATCAAACGGATTGACCGAGTGCCCAGCATAATGCTACATTCACTAACAGGCATTGCCAATGCAGGGGAAAAGACCGCCAGGTTAAAGTGGGATTGGGTCGGCCATGTCAGTCGTCATCCGGAGAGATGGGCCCGTGCTATTACATCCTGGCAGCTAGAAGATGGGAGGCCACGACTGGGTCGGTCACTTAAAAGGTGGTGCGACGATCTGGTAAATTTTGACCCGGAGTGGTGGGAGTCTGCAAAAGACCGAGAAGTTTGGATAGGTGCGGGGGAGGCTTTTGTCCAGCAGTAAAACAAAATAGGTCAGATAAAAAAAATTATAAGTGCAAAATAAATACACACTCGAAAATTACACCTTGTACGTTTCATATCATGAGATACAGCCCGCGACGGACGGACGGACAGCGAAGGCTGAATAATACCGTCCCATTTTCTTCCTTACAGTATGGAACCCTAAAAACACTTGATGGCGTGACCGTTGATTCGATCAACATTCAACATTTAATTTGTAGGTGGAGGCTCGGTGTTGCGTTACTACTTTTTAATTTAACGGCTGATAAAATCGCCTTTATGGAAATCACTGATCGCTCAAGCACCGGGACAAGTTGATTACGATAACAAGCTATTTCGATTTAGTTTACCATTTTGACTGCGAAAAATAGGTACAGTGTCTTTCGTAATATTTCACAATCACACATTCACTGAAATTAGGCATATACCCAGCACTTGGAGTTTACGTGCAGAATCCATACTACTATTAGAAATTCGAAAGTAATTATGTCTGCCTGTCACGCCTAAACAAATCTTAATGAAATTTTGGCAGGGAGGTAGATGGCCAGTGGACGTAGTGTGGACGTAGTGGTGTGCAATAAAGTATATTTGTATTGTATTGTATTGTGGATGAATGTTTGTTGCCTCTTAACGCCAAAACGACTGAACCGATCGGGCTAAAATTTTGCATAGATAAATAAATAAAGAATGCTGGACAATTCACACAGCATTATCAAGCCCCAAGCTAAGCAGAGCTTGTGTTATGGGTACTAGATAACTGATATACATGATACAATACACTACATAGATAGATATTTTTTATTATAGGTACAAAGAAAAATATCCAGAACCCCTGAATAAATATCTGCAGATCGTACAAACATTGGCCCGAGGCGGGAATCGAAGTTAGGCTACTTTTAATCCCACAAAACCGTTCCCTTCGGATAGAAATAAACTTTAAACGTTTCCATAGAAGCAACGCGTGCGAAGCCGTGGCCAGAAACTAGTCCGTTAATATAATAGAAAACGTCAAATTCTTAAAATTTAAATAGACAGAATAGAAATAAAGCGTTATTTTTTATTTCTGTAGCTTTGATTATACTCGCATATAAAAGTAAATTCTAAGCACTAAAACTAAAAAGCTAACATTTCTTTTCAGAATTCTTAACTCATCCCTCAATCTTTATTCGTCTCATGAATAGCACCAATCAGGGTGCTATCAACCGATCATCTAGACCGTATACCTAGAACCTGGCGTCCCTTGTGGGAATATTTACAAAGAACAAGAACATAATCCAAACAGTCGACAAACATTATTTTTCCAAGAACATCGACAGCCTTGGGCTTGGAAATTGTCGACATTTCAGAATAAACTCGCGGTGATCATGCGGTCCCTTGGGTCACGTGTCGTCAGTTCGTTACGGACTACCGCCGGCAACAGACGTCTTCTTTCTGTTTTTTTAGATTTTTTTTGCTTCAATTTTAGAAGTGAAAAGAAACATAAACCAAACATAAATTAGGATATGGGAGTCAGATAGATAGATAGAAAATTCTTTATACTACACCTGCTCGGAAAGTTGCCTATTCCTTTTCCATTTATAGAATAGAAAGTATGTCTTTGCAGGCCTATAGGAAACCGGGAGGAAAAACTCTATAGAATTTCATTTCTCACGTGTTTTAGCGGGAGAAAAACGTGTATGGAAATCCATTTCTAACGTGTTATTTTTTTTAATTTCCTAAAAGATCGGCCGGTAGCTATGGTTATTTTCGTTCGGTCAAACGACAAAAAGTTTTTACTCGCAAGTCCATTAGGCCTCCTCCGATTTTCGAACAATATTTTGAAAAAAGAACCCAAAGGCTGGCGCGGTCAATGAGGTTTTACCAACATCATTGGGCGCGATTTCAATCAATAATTAATTCTCCTTGTTATTTTCCTCGAATGTGTAGTTTAGAGCCTCGTGTGTTTTAAGGAAAAACGACACACTCGGTCGGAACTGATCACTTTCTCGCCTTGGTGTGAAATGCACTATTATTGCACACTTATAGATAGAAACAATACAACAAAACAGCTTAAAAACTAAGTGACAAGTGGCGGTCTTCACTCGAGATTCAAGCTCAAGAGCGACCTCGTGTCTCTACCAGACAACCGTGGATGGATAGGATCATTGGATAGTACTAGGGGTCCTGTGTGCTCATGAAGGTTATATAAATAAATACCTTTAATACTACGCTTAAAATATACTAGACACATAACATTATAAATAATATACCTACATATATTTACTTAAACTAATTATATACATAGGGACTAGGTATACGTTCAGTGACAACATAAACATAAATAGGTATCTAAATTTCAGAATGATATTTATTTATTTATTTTGTTTATTTTTTTATTCAAGTTAAGGTCTTATAAACAAAATACAAAACAAAGTAATGTCTACTATTTAGACTTATTTCACTTCGTAGTTTCGACACCTTGCTCTTAGTTCAAGACTTGTGATGTAGACACGAGGGTTCTCTACCTCGGAATGCGGACACGAAGTACAATACGTAGTGCGTTATTCTCTTGCTGTTGCTTTTTGAGTTTTGACACTATTGGCTTTAAGGAAACCGAGAAAGTTAAAAGCTGTATACAGCGCCTCTAGCGGCTAAGGCCCGTATTATGACAGCCTGCTAGCATAGAATTCTCGATCATAATGGCATAAAAAGCGCTGCTCAAGCATAAATCGATGACTGAGCGAACTTTCATATTGCGAACTTAAGAGTTGCTATTGAACTTGACTGTTTCTAAATTTTAGATTCATAGATCTTAGATTTACAACTCAAAACGGCTCAAAAAAATGGCCTACGTGCATTTAAGCTTCCATTTTATTGTTTTAGCGTAATGAAGTTACAAAATATATAGTCATCCATCCATCCAAACTTTCGCATTTATAAAATCAGTGTGGTTTATATCTTAGTGATGTTTAATTTCATTAGCTTGGGTTCTAACAAAAACCTATGTCGAGACAATGTCCTTGACTTTGACCCATAAATTCATACACGTTTGATGACGCAATTGAATATATTGAGAAGGGTTAGTAAAACAGTCAGTTATCATCCGGAAAGGGTTGACAAAGGAATCTATTTTATGACGGACTTCCACCCACATAAAACGGATCTCAATGTCTTTTAAATTGAAAAGATCTATTATTAGAAATAGTAAGTACTTTTTTGAGTAAATGGGATAGACAAATAGACAACACATAATCGTTTGTGTACCCACTGTTGTATGCATTGAAGCAACATAGTACAAGGTATGGTATGTCCTTTTTTTTTTCAGTTCGCTATCGATAGAGAAAACATTCATACTATGGTATGGATGGATAAGTAGATATGATATTCTTAACATAGATAGAGCAGATTCGCATTTTAACATATATTCTACTATTTTAATGCAAGAAGTTCTATCTATCGGGAATTTCTTTTCCGAAATTCCGGAATTGAATGGCTAAACGTATGAAAAACACAAAGAAAGATTATAACTCAGGTGAAAGAAAAAGGTTACCTATCTATATAAATATAAATATATAAATAGTAAATAAGTACTACCATTTTTGTCGTCTCGTTTTCTCAACCCCTAAACTTCAATCTAAAATTGCTGGCAAGCAAACAACGAACATCACAGCAACTTTACAGCGGAATGAAAGAACTCGTCGATTTCACAGAGCACTGTGTAAATTGCCTCTAGCTTGGATTTTTATACGTGAAAACCGGGTTTGTGGATACTACATGTGTTTTCACGAGGGTGCTGTACGGCGTTAGTAGGAAAAATCTGATTGAAAAATCTGAATGATCAAATTAATTTTGCACGGGACTTTTGTTCTATAGAACCCCCACGTCCACGTCCACGTCCACGCCCACGCCCACGCCCACGCCCACGCCCACTTTCATGGCCATGTCCACGCCCACGCCCAACCCCACGCCCACGTCCACGGTGACAGCAGCAAACAGGGAAAAATAATAATCAAGCTGTGAAAAGTAATGAGCATGCTCGCAAGGTCTACTGCTCGTAGAACTACTAGTACATGTATAGTTTGGCGGTGGATAAGTAAAATTAAGTGAAAAATATAGATTTGTGAGTTGCGCTTGAACTTGAAGCCTAGGAACAAAAAAAAGAACCAATCAATACCTAAAAGTGCTACGCGTGTAAATTTCCAAAACTTAAAAGCGCAGTACTACGCCTAAACAACTTTTGAAAAAGTATTTTTAGATGTAGCGTTTTTTATCCCTATTGGGAAAATGTTTATCATAGATTGGCTAAATAATGGGTCGTAATGTTATAATAAATGTAAAATGAATAGGTTTATTTCCCCGTTTTCTGCGTAAACACAGGGGCAGGCCCTAGGGGCAAGACATGCAAAAAGTCACAAATTCCCGTGTCGCTGTTTGCACAACTGAACTGGACATGAGACCGGCGTAATGGGATGTTTTTGTTCTTTTATTTTTCACAAAGAGAAATTTTATTTGTTTATTTTCAAGAAAAATGCGCAAATTAATATTGACTACTTCACAAAAGCTTAATTAAAATTATACCTAAACACACCGATGTAAGTAAATTCAGGATATTGGGTAGCTTCTCGAAAGTGAAACGGTCCAATTAGGTCCGATCGAGGCGTGTGGCAGATAGTCAGTCATAGTAGCTGACGTTCGTGTTTCGCCTGCGAATTGTTGTCTTGGTCGCACTTCTGTCTAGGTACGTCTTTCCATCTTTGTTATTCATTGGGTAGGTATATTGGAAAATAGTGGAAATAGCGTGTCTTTGGGTTTAGTTGTAACACAACACAAGTCATTTGTTGAGTTAGCGCTGGGAGAACGTACCATTTGGACTGAATTTTACTTATATCTATACCTAAACAATGTTAATTAAATAACCTTGTCACATAGTGTTCTCAAATAGAGATCATTATAGATTGGTAAACACAGCTTCATCATCATGTGAACGTCGAGGCTATCCAGCTCCTCGACAACACGGACATAGTGGGAAGGGTCAAAAGAACTAAACCTTTTGAGTTAGTGTGGTGATATTTATAGTAAAAGTCCATAAGTGCTAATTTTAAAGAACACACGAACCAAGTGATTTCCCCATAAATAAGAAAAGTGCCGATGGACACGTTCTTGGTGATATGTTTTTATAAAATTAAGTTAAAACAAAATTACCCATTAGTCAATGGTCAAACCTATGGCTAGATTGTAATGTTATTCTAGTGTATTTAATTATATATGCTAGATTATAGTAAAAAAAAATAGATTGGTAAACACGATGCTCGGACCGTCATGAGATGTTGGGAACACTTTTTGATAGACATTGGGATAGGTGCGTCTTTCGTGAGACGTACTTAAGAAAAAGACTATACCTATAGTCTTTTTCTTAAGTACGATACCTATCAGCAGCTTCGTTGATTAAGTTCGACGTAAGTAAATAACTTCTATCAAAAACGTCAATTAATATGCAATTGTCCGATAATCTTTTAAAAGAACATCGTTAAAATTAGAAGCTCTGATAGAGATCTGAAGAAGGTTATAAAGTAAAGTGGATGGGTGGGTGCGACAATTTCATTTCACTAATTTACTCGACGCGTTAAGCTCATAGATTAGTTCTAGCCACGTTCCGACCGTATCCAGACTTGGCTGTTAGCAGTAAACTGGCAATAAGCCATAAAATTATACGAGTAAACTGTACACTGGTCACAAGCTCATATGTTAGAAGATAAAAGGCAATGGTCTTGAAAATGCTTTTAAAATTTTCCAACAGTAAGTACTTCACGTAGCCAACAACGTGAAATTGGTAAAGAATGGAAAATTCCAGCAAGGTTTTTAAATGTGAAATTTTAATCGTCTACGATTGAATCTATAAAGTTTGATATTACTTAACTGTTTTCTATGAATGATATCTATGGATATTAATATCACATCACACTTATATTATAAATGCGAAAGTTTGGATGGATGGATGTAAGGATGGATGTTTGTTAACTCTTCACGCCAAAACTACCGAATGGATCGGACTGAAATTTTGCATACAGTTAATTGTAATCTTGGAATCAAACATAGGCTACTTTTTATCCCATAAATCAGTTCCCGTGGGATAGAAATCACCTTTAAACGTTTCCATAGAAACAACGCGTGCGAAGCCGCGGGGCGCAGCTAGTCAGCAATAATTTTGAAGATCTTGCGTTAGCAATTTGCAAAAGCAATAGGCACATTTGGGATGCCTTAAAAATGCATAATAATACAAACATATAGCAATCCCCCATAACGTTTTATGCAAAATTCCTCATACTGTTACAGCAATAATATGTCTTTATTCAACAAATAAACGTTCATTCTGTACAATGATCCACAAACAGATGTAATCCTGTGAATTATTTAGTGAGGAAACGCTGCTGGCGCCACCATTCGGTTGAATCAGAACTTTATGAATAGGGTAAAATAGGATGTCGAGTATATGTTATTTGATTTGCCATTAATTTCGGTTGGTATTTGACTCATTTGATTTTGCGACAATAGATTTGGCACAAATTTAAACTTTTAGGCTCCTCCTCCCCGAACACTAGCGCCGCCACATATTTTATCTTATTATTACGTCGAAGAAAGGAAATTCCAAAAATTACGTTGGGCAATTTGTGAATCCTATCATAAGCTTTTTTTAATGCATCTGTAATTTTTTTATTTTGTATACGCAGAGTTGCTCTGCTTAAAGTATACAATACAGATCTCTGCCTACACTATACAAACTAAAAAATTTATAGAGGCATTAAAAAAATGCTTATGATAGGTATCACAAACTGCCCAACGTAATTTTTGGAATTTCCTTTCTTCGACGTAATAATAAGATAAAATATGTGGCGGCGCTAGTGTTCGGGGAGGTAGAGCCTTAAGCCGGGCACTGGAGCGTTATGTACCATTCGCTGCGAGATACATTAAGCAGCCGCCGCGCACAGTATGGTGCCTTCATTTCCCGCACCGATTGCACAAATGTTCGTTGTATGACTCATTACATTACGCTCCGTAACTCGCCGGTCAGTACCCATATTTAAATCAAACACAAGAACAAAATTTAAAATTTAAAAAACCCCCTGACAGATTTTAAAAGTTACAGCCTTCATGAAACATGACTAAGAAGTCATGTTTCATGAAGGCTGTAACTTTTGAGTGCGTTGACTTAGAAGTTTAATTTATATCACGGCTTCAAGAGGTTACGGACTTTGATGTTAATTTCAACTCGATACCTCCACGCGTTCCTGAGAAAAGAGGGTTGACAGACGCACAGACAGACAGACAGACGGACAACAAAGTGATCCTATAAGGGTTTCTTTTTTCCTTTTGAGGTACGGAACCCTAAAAACTAAACGAAAAGCGGCTAAAAGGAACAAACACTTCAAAATTTCAAGCCTCTAGAACAAGTGGTTCGGGCTTCGGTTATCTATCAGTGAGTCAGGTACTCCTATAACATTATTATAAAGGCATATTGATAAAATTAAACTTATTATGCACATGAAACACAGAGTGCATTATGATAAAACACAATCATGTCAGGACTCATAGCGGGTAAACTAGGCTATTTTTATTTTAGTAAAAAAATTAGGGTATCCGTACAAATAAATGGAAATTGTAAATTGCAGATCAAGTCGCGGGAATAACTAGTTTAGCTATGTTTTATGTTCAGGCCTCAGAAAATATTTTTGTACCTATGTTTTATCAAACCAACGTTTCTCGGAGTTTCAGCCGACACCGCACGAAGGGAATTTGAGCTACGAGTATTTACTTTGATTGAGTCAATAGTCTTATAGCAAAAGCTCTTATTTTATCTACACATTTCAGACAATACTAGCAATACAACTCAGACAAATATAAATCTGACTTCAAATAGTATCTTATCTCGCATTGTACACAAATTGAACATTACTCAATATTGATACAGTAATAGAGAATCAATGCCGTAAATTACGCAACATTTGGCTTGAACATTTGTTATGTCAGCTGACAATGTTACCTAATGTTCGGTAGCCATCTATTGTGATTTAGGAGCGAAATATTTGCTGATTTTTCTGAATAACGATGTGAATATTTTACGTGAACGTTTCGTTAAAAAGATTATTAATGCATTGACTGCGGCAGCCTCTACTAGGCACTATAGATATACATGTGCCTTGGGCCATGAAAATGTTCAACCGTGCAATGATGCTTGAATTTTCGACGTAAACTTAAGAAAACATTTTTCTAATAGTTCAAGTTCATTTATTGGTAAAACATTATAAATATCTACACGTCAAGTACAAAAGGTACATAATATGTACCTTCTCTACTTGACGTGTAGATATCAATTTGACATGGTGTACATAAAGTACGTACGAACTCAGTTTTGCAGTACCCTTCCAGGGTGCATGTACCTAGCTAGTGATAAGCCTATAACTAATCATTCACTTAGACCTAAGAATGAATGTACATGCAAGCAAAAATAAATAAATAAATATTATATCGATATAGACTATTCACTTTGTATCCTAGAGTGAAATAAAACCCGTTTTTATAGCACCAAAATAAACCCTAACCGAAGTAAATGCATAAAGCTGACTGACTCTACACTAAACTATGATTAAATATCATCAAATCACCTCTTAAAGCTCACTAGATAAAGTAAGCTTATCGTATAAGTGTGCTTAGCCCAAGCTTCAAGCCAGTGAAACTGCATAAGTGCATACCTAGGCATCGCTTACGATCGGTTTATTACCCACTCTGCGAAAGTAATCTGCTAAAAACTGCCATTCGTTTTACTGGGTTTGTTTTTTCAATAAACTTTTGGTGTTTTGAATCTTTTTGTTTTTGAATTTATGATGGTGCTATCAAAGGAAACAGACAAACTTTTACCAGGAAGTGTTGAAGTTGAAAAGAATCACAAAATATTACAACTTTTATGAATAATCAAACTCTGTTTTTAATAATTACTAAAGATAAATACCAATAAATAATGTTGGACAATTCACACAGCATTATCTAGCCCCAGGATAAGCAGAGCTTGTGTTATGGGTACTAGATAACTGATATACTTAATACAATACACTACATACATAGACAGATATGTTTATAATACTTAGAAAACACCCAGAACACCCTGAACACCCACCCACGGTGTGGTGGGGGTTGGTATCTGCAGATCGTACATACATGTGTCCCGAGGCGGAAAAAGAACCCGCAACCGTCGCAGGCGGACCTTCGCCCGCTGCGCCACAAAGGTTGTCATATATAATATTATATAAGTTATAGATAAAAGTATTGTTTCAAATTATGATATCAATGCATGCATAGACTTAAAATTAAGTAGTTTAGACCATTTAGATTAGTTCTAATGTTTTTAAATAATGTTTAATGGAACTAGCTGTTACCCAGTTGTGGGTAGCGCTGGTAGCGCGGTAGGTAGGGAACCTACCTTACTAAAGGATACATCAGTAAACGGAAAAGACATTTGCGTGTACATCTGTGACTTCTTACACAGGAAGCATTTATATCATCCACTTATATCATCCTTAAGTAAATAATTGAATTATTTCATTTCTTTGCTGGAGAAAAACATTCTGTTTTATTTTCATATTTTACAATGCTGATTTGACACCATAACAAATGCAATCACTATTCTGACATGAATAGACAACATTGCATAGACGGACTTTTTATCTACATATCTTTTAGTTTCTCGTTGGATGTGATGTGTAAATTATCAAACCCTTCTTTTAATCCTAAATCGAGGGCGAAGCCCTAACAAAAAAAATTGGTTGTCTGTAAAGTCGGTTTACTGACGATAGTTGAACGTGACGTCTTAAGAAAATACTGATGGAATGGTAGCATTTGATACTCGATCAAAACATGTAAATGTACTATAGTATAGCAGCTGTCCACGCAGACGCATCGCTCACTCAAGTAGGAGAGAGACGGATGTCGAGCGCTCTCGCTTGCACTTCAAGCCTTACATGGAACGCCTCAGAGCGAGGTAACGCCTCAGAGCGAGGTAACGCCCTATGAGTCATGTTTTTTCGTGCGTGCAGCCAGTTCTATCGAATTATAAGACGTTGTCACGTCAAAAGTAGCCTACTGCTTAAGTTAGGCTACATTTTAAATGTATACCAAATTTCATATTGATCTGTTCTGTAGTTTTGGAGATCCTAGATAACAAAAATTTCACATTTCACTTTCGCTTTTATTATATTAGTAGGATAGGATAGGATGTTTGTTTCTTGTATGCCCCAGTGGCTGAATCCAGCGATCTTAAAAGGTCTTATGAACTGACTAAAATTATCTAAATCACAAACAATAAATAGAGATCATTTTATAAATTTTGTGTTGTGATCAGGTACCCACAACACAAGCATATCTTATTCTACTTTCGCAAGCTAGATAATACTGTCTGAAATGGTCATGACAATTACTATTAGGCACTTACTCACCTGACCTGACTGAAGATGGCAAACATTTATTTGGGAAGGTGAAAGACTTTTCAATTTTAATCGTCATACCAATCATGCAGAAATTTTCCTTTTTCATAGCTACCTTAATTTCCAGGGCACAATTAGCCTCATTTAGCCGACCCAATCATTTCCATGGAACAATTTTTGGGAATTCATTTTCTTTGGATCTCCTTCTTACACAGTTTTCGATAAAAGCACGGTACCGTTACGGTAACGGACAGTTATGGTATAGTTCCGGTCAGATAGTATTTCGTGGCATTTTCGAAATTAATATTCGTATATAATAATATGTAGGTACATACGAATTGAAAATTCTTCGATCTGAATTTAAATAGCACCACGAAAGACTCCATGAAAATATCGCTATTTATCGCTTCCAAGTGTCACGGTAGATTAAGACTTAATCTACTGAACGGATTTGGCTGAAATTAGATATAAATGTAGTTCTAGACCTGTGCAAAAAGGCTACTTTTTATCCCGGAAAAATTTGGGTGAAGACGCGGTGCAGAAGTTCGTTTTAGAAAACTTAGTTTACGGAAATTAAACATAGTTAAGTTTCTGTTCGAGTCCTTATACCACGGGTTAACAAAATAAATAAATATTGCTTGACAATTCACACAGCACTATCTAGCCCCAAATCGATCATACCGAAGCTTTCCGTGTAGGTATCAAAAAGTAAGTTAGTGACCGAAACCGTATCGCTAAATGACCGCACCGCAACCGCTATACATATGGTGTGAAAACAGCCCCAGGTTCGTTGAAATTAACCCGGGGTTTTATGAGCGACAGTGTCAATTTATAATTTCAATAGACCTGACAACGACATCGTCCAATTTACCTTCTCGTTAAAATTGACGGACCTATCTGATGAAGTCTACTGATTTGAGTCTTGCATTGATAAAAAAACATTGAATTTTACATACATTCCCTTTATAAAATCAACCTGATTTTTTCCTAGACTAATTACCTTCGTAAAATGGATCAAAAGAGACATTTTCATTGGTCCAGCTAAGCCCTTCATTAGACACGTGTCTTTTGTGCGTCTAGTTCGTTAATTTTAATGATACTCTTGAGTTTCTATGCGTTAGGCCGGGACTGTGTCGACAATAGTGTGGGAGAAACGATAACACGAATTCTGTGAAAAATTGAACTCGCTACATTTTACGGTTACAGAGATAGAGGACTGTGGCGGACCGAGACGGTATTATGCTTTGTCATAAGGGTCCCATTGGCACCCTTTGGGTACGTAGTACGTTTGTGTTTTGTGTTTAAAAATCAGTTTTTCTAAATCACTCCGCTATCGCGCCCGCAACGCTTAGTCGAAGTCACACCCTTTAGGGGAAAAAAGAATGAAGGGCACACTTGGAGTCATGCTATACGTCAAAGAAATTTTAATAAAGGTGGCATGACATTATGTGACGTCCGTGGGAAGCCCGCAATAAAGCTGGAAAGATGTGGTGGAAGCAGATCTGCGAGAGCCGCAAGCGTAGCTGTAGGTCTGGTGGGAAACTGGACAGGTTAAACATAAATGGCGACTTCGCTTATCGCAAACCAAGACACACCTCTAGGCACTGAGCCATCATCATCATCATCATCTACAAATGCCTATACTAGTCCACATTTAGTATTATGCGGTAATACCTCATCAACCAGACCACACACTTGGCATTTAGGTTAGGAATCGCAAAGCAAGGATGGCTGGAGGATACTACTGCCGCTGGGATACCAGGGATGAGGCATTAGCTTTGCAGCTAGAGTACTCCAGCTATCGACCTATACAGATACCTGGAAGATTCATCTTCTGAAAGATCTGAACCGAAATATTACAAAGTAAAAAGGTCGGTATTTCCATAAGTACCACCCTAACGAGCAATGTTGCGTGCAAAAGCTAGTCAGTTAACTACACGCAGTTTTCTGATCGTCACGTCCTAGATGAATAGCGTCGAATCTATTGCAATTTAACAAGATAAATAGAGGGCAGATATGCTAATGTGGGCATCAATCATTATTACACCTACAGCGCTTTGGTGGCTCTCGACTTTGGCGTGTGGTGCGATTTATAAGAAACGTGTCGATGTGGTTGGTGCAAAACAAAGGAATTTTCCACTTTCCTACCTAGGAACAAAAGCTAAGAATTTATATATCCCAAAAACTAACGATACAGGAGCCCTAGAACGTCCCAAAGTTACTTTAGCTGGTTGAGTGGCCAACTTGGCAGCACACTCCCGTACACAGAGTGGAAAGTTGCGGGTTCAAGTCCTGACTGAGTCGTTCATTTATGGGATTTATTACTCAAGTGTGGATCAAGTGGCACTATAAAAACCAGTAAAGTGAACTAATTTGTCCTCATTAAAATTGGTTGCTTCTTTCTTTACAATCGAAATATCACAGCGACTAAGACGACGCAATTTTTCATTGACCTCATAAATTAGCCATGTTATTTATTTTGCAGGTGTCAGCCGAATCGACAAAGTAGAATAAACAAGACTGGAAGAGTTCCTCGTAGGGTATTCATAATAGGGGTGATGTTAAGCAAGTCCGTTAGCTAACATCAGAGTTTGATTTAGCAAATACGGTAAAGTGAAAAATAACCAATTTCTCTTGCATTGCATTCTGGCATGTTTCGTTTAGGAACCTTCATTACGATAACAATAAGGAGCAATAACGAGTTTTCGGAATAAATGCCTTTGATCAATTGGTTCTAAAATTAAATTTCTTGGAAATCATGGCTATGAATTCTGCTGTGATTTACACATAATAAGGTTTTTAGAAATCTTATTAACGATCTGAGCTACTCGTTTGTTTACTGTTTGCATGTACAGCAGAGCGATCTATCCAAAATGTATGTAGCGTTTGTAGATGTGGATCTATATTTTACAGGAAAATTAATGAGAAATTGAAGTAAAATCATACTAATATAAGTCTAAGTGCTTATTTCCTTTAGACCTTTCAGTCCTGTTATCTTCAAAATGTCAGATATCTCAAATTACCTAAACTAAACTTGGAAATAAAGTTAATAAATAAACTTTCTAAAACAAATCTCCAAGCCCAATAGTGCTTCACAACGCTAGTAGCGATCTACTAGGTAGATCCTATTGCTATGTACTTACCGCCAGCGCATCTAGGTCAAACCGTTTATTTCAACAAGACCATCTACTTGTTTTGAGAGCCGTGCTTTCAGACATGCCCTAACTTTGTGAAGCTATTTTGAAGTTACCATGGATACGATCATTAAAATAAGGTCATAAACATAGATTTCTCTCTTCAAGTACACATGTAATGTAAATGGTGGTATGGCTATAATACAGGATGTAATAAAAAGTAAGCATCTAACTTTTATCGGTGGTTAAAATTCGATCATACTAACACTGGAGAAAAATAAAAAAGACCTCATGTAAAATTTAAAAAAAAAATACTGACTTCACCTGGACCTAAACTTAAAAGTTTTGATTTATAAGTTCTAAGCCTGTGAAGTAAGGAGAGAAAATTGGAATGCTTTGGTATTGCCTGGCTATATACCTACCGCGCGCCGCCCCTCAGCGATTTCGCGGGGTGTTGTCGACTGCGGCGGTCGGCCGGCCGCAATAAGATGTTGATTTGCGAGTAATGGAGATTTACACTGTTACACAGGTATCTAGGACGTTTTATTGACAGTTAGGCAACAGCCCTCGTCTAGTCTAGCAGGTATTTTATAAAAAAAAATACTACCATCTTGTGGATTTTCTTATATAATTTTTCCTGTTTTCCCACCCCTGAAAGTTTAGTCGTAACTTCATATTATAATTCTGTGCAGTACGTTATTAAAATACTGCTGTTAAAAAGTAGGTACTCTAAACTGTGGGTAATATTTTATTAATTTTCAGAAGGCAGACAACAGTAGGATATACGAGTACATACACTGTAACAGGCCGTATACCCTTCCCAATGAACTGTAAATCAAATAAGGCACAGGTGTGAATCAGGATCAAAGAAATTCCGAGTTATACCTCTGAATATTCTGACACTTCATGATACGGGCTCACGTGATATTTTACGGTTATAAAGCCGAAAACGTCTTTGTTTTAGAAGCTTTGTGCTAAGGTTATCCATGTTTTTGCTGATGCACGTGGGTTTCTGATGTATTTTTCTTTTGGTAAGTTTTACAAGTAAAGTAAATTTATTCATCACAAATATCATGCATACATAATATAACAATCACATTAACTTACAATAATTCTTATTTTTGCTAAATATATTAAGACTAATCGTGATCTCACTTTGATCTCTACACTAGGATACCCTGTGCTGTAGAGTCAAAAAGTAGTATAGTTCTAGTTTAAATTGACAGATGATACCAAAGTAACGTTCAGAACATGACTTTGAGATCTTGCTTGTGTTAGGGTCAGTTCACACCGAGACGCGACGCGGCTAGGGTTACCAGATGACAGGAATTTTCCTGACATGTCCGGAATTTCAGCTGTCTATCAGGGAAACAGGGAAAATTGGAAATTGTCAGGAATTTAGAAGTTTTGTGAGACCCATCGAATAAAAAAAACCCTTTCGATGGAGCAAGTGACGTCACACAAAGCGAAGTTCACTGAGTGACCGCCGTGGTTTCAGCGGCGGTCACTCAGTGAACTTCGCTTTGGTCATAACTTCGTAAATTTTTGTCGTAGAACAATAATTTTTGCACTGTATGTTATGGATTTTTTAGCTCTATAAATCTGCATTCTCAACTAAAAACGTTACGGATCCTCATTGCAAACACAAAACAGCAAATTTTTTCAATTCTTCCGGTCTCTCACAGCTGACGGATTTAAAAATAATTTCCCATTGTTTAATTAACGGGCATCATTTAAAAAAAGTCATTGCTTTGCTTCCTTACAAAATATTATAATGCAGTAATTTCATCAAAAAGCTTAACGTCATTTAAACATACTCCGTATCCATTCAAAAACTGCAAAGAAGAAACAACTTTCTCGTAATCAACATGAGCACCTTTCAGTATCATCCAGTCAAAGACTTTGAATTCATCTAGCGGCTGCAACCATTTGTCTAAGTATTCAAGGCAAGTCATGTAGGAATTTTTCACATCTTTCATAAATGTTTCTTTGGCGTCTTCGGTACAACTCGACAGCAATTCTCGCACTTCCTCCACTCGCACCTCGCACGAAACGTAGCCCCTGCTCTTCCTTTCAAAGTTTCAGAGGACGAATTTAATATTAAATATTAATATAATTTCTTTATTTTAGTTAAAAAAAAAAATAATTCCAATCGACTCAGTCCTTTGTAAGGATCATTTTATTGTATATAATGAAAAAAATCTGAGTGACTCTTTTGTTGCCGAAATGCCAGGAAATTTATTGCTAAGTCAGGGATTTTTCCAGGAAAACTTATTTTCAGATCTGGTAACCCTAGACGCGGCGCGACGCTGCGCGCACATTTTTCATAGAGCGACTCAGAATATACTTTATTCACTACACGAAAAGATACACATTAAATTGTGAGAATTCAGATTACGTTGCACCACGCAGCACTGCGCCTCGAGGTGCCTCGCGGCGTAGCGCGACGTATCGTGACGCAGCGGTGCATCGCCGGTACGCGCGGCGTGCAAGAGCGGTGCTGCGTCTCACGGTGCCGCGCGACGCCGCGAGGCGCAGCCTGAGGCTGCTGTGGCGACTTCTCTACTATTTCCGTTCAGACTTCGTTTAAACACTCGTAGCGCTGCACAAAAAAAATTAACTTCTCCTCGATCTCCATAATGTACGCACCCGCCAAATATACGTCGTTCTCGTGCGCTTGCCAGTGGTAGACTGCGGGAGGGCGCGGGCGGGGCCGCGCGGCGCCCGCGGCTAGTAGATACGTTCCGCTGCGCCTCGCGGCATCTCGCTGCGCAGCGAGGCGTCGTCGTCCTGCTACGATTTTAAGATGCGCCTCGCGACGTTGCGATGCGTCTCGCGACGACGCGCGGCGTAGCGCGAAATCATTGGCCTCTTTGAGTATCGTCGCGTCGCGTCGCGTCTCGGTGTGAATTGACCCTTAGCTGTTATAGTTGTTACGTAGTTCTCATGACAATAAATTAAAATTCCTACATACCCATTCCTACCCTAATATTTTTATACTATCACTTACCTACTTATTTACTTACAGTATGATAAGACAGCCTCCGTAGTCTTTATCAAGAACCCATGAATGTAAGATCTTTTAGCAACCTTTCTTGTTTTGGAAAATAAGTTAGGTGTTTTGATTATTTTTGTGTTTATGTAGAAGGGACCTAACCAGGGCTCTATCCCTGGTTAGGTCCCTACAAAATAATTGTGTTTGCCTAAAGGGGGTACAAGATTCTACCGAGATCAAGTACAAACCTAAAGGCACTTAAATTGTACATAGTTAGAATATTTATATTCTTAGAATTTTGCTATGTTAAGCACTATAAAATCAAAATATCACAAGTTTATATCTGCCTTTCACGAACTGAATAATGATTTCTTAGATAGGTGATTTAATATAGCAAAATTACCTCTTTATAAAATTAATCACAATAAACTAGTCCTGTTTCCAATGCTCAGGAATTTCTGTAAAGTGCCGATTTTGCTACAATGCTACAAAGTATTTATTGCTTCAGTTCAAACGCGGGTGACAAAAACTGCAATCTCCACAATGGACTATATCCAATTTAGGACACATCGAAACAAAGAGTGAGCAAGCATCGTTTGTAATACTCGAAAGCTGAAGTAGTTTTTTATAAACGACTAAATAACAAGCAGAATTTTGTTTGATTTTAGTTTTTGACAGCAACTTTGTTTGCGAGAGGTCCTGTTCAAAACAAAACCGTGCACGTTTATAACCTAAAAAATAAATGCGAAATTTTTACATGATTATCACAAGGCGTTTTTGGTAGAAGCAAAAAAGGAACAATGAAAAAGAAAATGGCGACTTGATTTCAATCGAACACTTACCCCCCTATTCATAAACGGCTGCTAAACAGTGTTGCTTCTCACTCTGACTTCTTCTATTGACATAATTTCAGAGTAAGAAATAACAGAGCAACCTGCATCATGAATGAAGGGGGTAAGAGAATAAACTAAATAACTTAACATAACTAAATTCGCGTATTTCACTACCTACGTTTTAAGCCAGCTCTGACCTTCTTACAGCCCGATGGTATGCGGGTATTTCAAGAATCACATTATAATGTTCCGGACACCTTTTCTTATCAGCATTTATCTGTGAACGCCAAAGAGCATTCACAAAGGAGTCGCACGAGAGAGCCAACGTGAAGCACCTAATCTGATTCAAATGTGTGCCTTGACTATCTTTCCGCTCTATAACGCTCTGCCTTCATTCGATTCGCGATACGTGAATCTCGCAAAAAGTGGTAGGTAGTTAATAGGAGCTTACTAATTCCATATTATAGGTAGTTAGATAAAGAAAGACGAAATGTGATCTCAAGTAGAAATGAAAATGGGCGTCGTGTTGGATGGGCCTCTTGAAATTTTCATGTTTTTAAACCTAAAGTGGTAGGTAATAATAGTAATAATAATAATAGTAGTAGTAATGCTGGACAATTCACACAGCATTATCTAGCCCCAAGCTAAGCAGAGCTAATAGCAGGTACATAATTAATTATATTCGTTGTTGTTATTTTTGCGTGTAGGTATCGTGTGTTGGCTTATTTAAAATTAATCTTGTGATTTTAGATGCCTCGTATACATTTTTAAATTAACTTATGATATTAAGTTGCTGAATTTACTTTGTATTATTGATTAGAGCGGAAACTTTATAAAAATAGAATGTTGATTTGTTAAATCTACCTTAAAATTATGTTTATTTTTAGTTTATATTTTTTTTAATAGTTTCAGAATTTCTAAAGTGATTTTCACAATTTTGTAATTATTTCGTAGCTCGAACGACTACTGACCATTGCATTTTTTAAAAAGTTAGTCAGCTGAGAGCTTGGGTTATAACGGTCTTTTTTTTGGGCTATTGAGTGCTTGGACAGTGTGGGCATTGGTTGTTGAGCTACGGAACAAGAAGGTTGTCTTGGATCCGATATTGTAACTTTGTGAAATTATAAAAAGTGAATTGGTATCTCGGACATTTTTATTTCCCTGGCAAGTTGGAGTTATCACATGCGTGTATATTCCGTATTTATAGGTTTAAGATTGTATTGTACTAAGCATAAGGCTTTGGAAGCATTTTGTAATGTTATGTTTTTAAAAGTCGAATACTTAAACAGGTGTATACTCTCAAGATTTTTTTTTAATAAGAGCCTTTTCCTACCCTTCGAGGAACAATAAACATACCTATTTTACCTGAAGAGCAACCGAAACTTCTAGTTCTAGTATTTCCATCAAAATGGCTGCATCTTTTTGTAAGACGGGGACATTTACAACGGAACAAAACAAGAGATTTAGAGCAACGTAAATTGCACGGCGTTGTTACAGCTCTTGAGTTTGACAAAGGAGTGTTTGCTTTACGGAGTTTTGAAATAGTTAGGTACCTACATTTAGAGTTTTATAGAAAACGGAATAGTTAGGTACTTATTTCTTAAACATTTTTTAATTGGGATTAAAATTGGCTTTTATAATCAACTGGTTGGCTGTAAAGTAGGTAAGTACATAAACAGTCAACTTTAAAAACCGTTTAACATTTTCAAGAACAAGAACACGCCTCGATTTTTTAACTAAAATAAGTTTGAAAACGATTTTTGTAGTTGATTATTGTCATGGCTACTATTTACTTACCCAATCTGAGTCCCTGGTATAGGTTGTGCATTAATTAACGATAACGAAAAAAGTTATCATCTCGTTCCACACATTTGGCACTATATTTCGTAGTTTTACAGCGGTTGAATAGTTTCATAGAAACTCGATTTATTTTTCAAATGTTTTTGTGAGATTTGGCAGAGACATGGCATATTGTATTTGTCTCATTTTTTTTGTATGTGTCATCGAGATGTAAGTTAAAGTCTATCGATATCTCGAAAAGTATCGTAATCCTATTGTGCACACTAATACCAAGCATGCATGACACCAGTCTGTGGAAACCTTAATGGAAGACTGACCATTCATTCACCAAATGAACAGTCAAATAATCAGAATGCACCTCCACGTTTGCATTTAGTAAAATTGCTCGAAATTCGCTCAATTAAGAGTCGATCGCCGAAAAAGCCGTACTAGCTTCATTAGTACATGAAGTTAATCCAGTTTGCACAATTAGGCTGCAGCTGCTGAAACCGCCGACAAATTGAGCCTACCGTTCACGATCCGGTTATAAATGGCCGCCTCGGTGTATCTCGGAGACGGATGTGATGGTTCGTGGTTTTTCTTGAAGCCTAACTGAAAGATGAAAGTAACTAGAAAAATCAGACATACCCGAAAATGGACGGGACTTCCGTGAAAGAGGCACAGAGAAGTAGTAGTAGTTTAGCACTGGCAATGTGAGTGATGTAGATATAAAAGCCATTTGACCATATATGGAAATTGCTTGTCGTACAACATCTGTGTGTAGTCAACTTCTAGTCTCGTTCCAAAATATTATATCTTTTGACAGCGAATTTCTTCAGTTTGAGGAGTTCATTTCATTTTAAAATGGCTCCACATTTCCTCGTATTTGTAGTTTTTCCAATTTCCTCAGTTAGGAGGGAAAAATGTCATGTTATGCCAAAGCCCCAAACGGATGCTAAAAATCGTTCGTCTGTCACGGAAGAACCGGTCACAGAGTAAATAGCGGTCACAATGCGTAGAAAGGACTATCGCATCTCTCGCGTGCGGTTTGAAGACTTTGTCCCTAATACCACGCTGTTTTTTTTTTCAAAATCGCCGTGCACGATAAACATTATGTAATACTAGCTGACCTGGCGAACTTCGTACCACCTTTTAAACCTTCCCTGAGCTTACACAAACATTTCAAGACCAAAATTAGCGAAATCGGTCCAGCCGTTCTCGAGTTTTAGCGAGACAAACGAACAGCAATTGATTTTTATATATAAGAAGAAGACAATTGGATAGAATACACATTTATACAAATAAAAAATGCCTTATTAGGTACGTAATGTCCTGCGTCGGGCTTCTGAGACATTTACAACTGAAAAAAAAATGAGAGCAATAGGTATATTTGAATATCTCAGAAATCTGACGCTTTATTACATTGTGTTACACACACACATTTTTTATTTTTGTACAAGTGTCCTCTATCCAAATATATATCTGTCATGCGAGGCAATTTTGAAAAAAAAAAACAGTATCCGATCACCTTCCATACCAATTAATCTTCAAACCCCTTTTTTATCCTTTTCATTTTTTAGGTTGTAGAGATAAAGGTAAGTCCCATTGCTTTTAGCAAAAACATTTAGCAAGAAATAACATAATACCATTAATTAGTACTTACCTACATACTGTACGTCCTAAGAAGAACACAGATTTGAGACCAGATTGTTTGACACTTGTATTTTTTGTGTTTCTCTCATTGGATTTACAGAAAAAACAAAATATCATCAAATGATGACCACGACCACTCTGACCGAGTTGTTGTGATCTGAGGAGCTTACGAAAAAAGACAATCTACAGATGTATTGAACCCTTAGCTAGAGTGTCTGCAAAAGTCTACAATTTTACTGTTTCAATAAATACTATTTAGAAGTAATTTGTATCTTTTCGTTTTAATTTTCTTTGTTATACCTACTTCTACATTTTTTAAACGTTACCTCTCACACACCCCTCAACTTATCATAGGATTTATCTCCCGACAGATAATTCAGATACCCACTGATCGTCACCGAGCTTATCGTTATTGAAACCCTAAGCAATATTTTTTACGACGTTTCTTGTGAATAAAATATATTTTATCGACACCTGGGGAAGTTCGCTCGGCTAGGCTTTTGCATGTTCGCTAACTGAAATGAATATTGCATAGTAAAAGTTGACATGTGGTAAAAAGTTAGCATAGTCTGTTAAAAAAATGTTGGATATTTCACAAAGGACGTCGCATGTTGCATTGACGTTTTTAAAAAGTGTAGGTATTTTCAGTCATTTGGTTTCCATTGATTTATGCTTTGCTGACTTTGGCATATTTTGGAATTTCTTTATTTTATTCTGTTTTTATAGCTTCTCGTCTACGCTGATGATGTCCTTCTAACCGAATTTCGGCCACGACGGCAAGTCTTACCGCAGACTAGCCATGTGCGCCGGACAAATAATAGTGCACACAGGTGCACCTGGTGCACTCTTTATTCCTTTACTCTCATGATCTGATGGGACGGCAGACAGACACGACCGGTGAGAGGTCATGCGCAGGACCGACGGCTTAACGTGCTTTCCGAGGCTCGAGGGCCGGGCCACTGCCAACTTGCCAACACTGCCAATTTCTTGACTTCTGGCTGCTGCTGTGAATTTATTTTTCTTTTATATTACTAATATGATAGTTAAATTTGACGAAATCTTCCAGTTATAAGTGTTCATCAGACCACTGAGAAAACTTATAATGGAACACTTTGTATTATGTTATAAGTGTTATAAGTTAGGCATTAGCCGAATAACTAAATTAACTTGAACTACTGTTACAGACCTCTAAACTGATGCTGTACTGTATACATGATAAGTAGGTACATAAGACTAAACACTTTTTCTAGGTTTATTTTCTTGAAATTGTATTAAAACAAAGCAAATAGGAAATAATCTCCTTTTTTCCAAAACAGCTCGTGGCCCAGTTTCCGAAGAGTCCACTTAGGTTTCATGCTAAGAACCACTTTCCTTGAAATGTTTATATTCTTTTTTGTGTTGTAAATTGGCGAGATTTACATGAAATCGCGGACTGAATCTGAGATAAAACCTTAACCCGAAAGAGGTTGTGCAGAACAAGAATTTTATTTATTTTCTAGTAACATAAACAGGATGTTTGGCTTTGCTATATGTATGGTAACTAGGTGGAAGTGCAATAGCTTGACGGCTTTTTTAACCCTGAAAAGCATCTCGACTATTTTTAAGATTTTTCGTTTATTGTTCCGAAATTTGAAGTGCTGTAACTTTATTTATACGAAATAATATGCATTTTTTTAATGCACACATCTAGCATGTTAGTCCTAACTAATAAAATAAAATATTTAGGTACGTGATTTCTGTGTAAATAAAGCAGCTATGGACATGCAAAGTGTTACAATTTAGAACGAGTTCAACTTTTGATTTAATTTAAATAACTAGTTCAAACTAGTTCATGGCCATTTCAATGGTATGCCACGTGTGTCACAACTACGTCTTAAAATACAGCCGTATACATTTCAAATACGTACCGGGAACTTTTATAAATTTGTGGGTTGAAATGACAATCTTAAAAACAGCCGGTGAGAAACGACACCATTACTATTACTTTTGGCTTGTGGTGCGGACAATTTGGTGCGAAACACCGCTACACCAAACTAAGTAGATACTAGCTTCCGTAAATTCTTGGCTGTATTCTCTCTTCATTTAAAGTGCAACCAGCATTTTCAATCTTGACTCTGCACTAACGGTCTACCAAAATTATCCTCAAAATAAGATTACAGCTTCCTACGAAAATTCGCGCCAGCAATTCGGAACAAAGCATTTAAGCTTTTGGGAAATAACGTAGAGAGCTCGTTGTAAATCTTTTGTACAAAAGTAGTTTAGTGTATAATATCCGATCTACCCTCATAAACCGATAAAAGTCACTGTGGTGTTTGTAAGTTCCAGTAATATAATGTGATATGGTAAGACTTAAAATTCAATTATCTAACATAAAACCTTATTCGGAAATTTACGAACATTTTACACGAGTAATCGCTAGGAAATGGTTGAGCTGAAATAAAAAAAAAACTGAGCTGGATAAGAGATGCCTGGTTAACAGTCTTGTGTTGGAGGCCAAGTTCTACTTTGGGGCGCTGAGTCACAGCAACCAAACTCTTCCGTTTCAGTCTACTTGATGAACTTATAATTGCTTGTACCTAACGACTAGGTAGAGCTTTCATTATACTTGCCTATATAGTCAAAAATTGTTAAAACTGATGTAAACTATCAGTAAAACCGGCTTACAATCATCTGGACGAGCCAAAGCGCCAGCGGTCTCGCGCAATCAGACGGGTGAACCAAACTACTTTTGTATGAATCAGGCATTAAAGGTATCTCTATAAGCTTCTGTTATGTTAATAGGCGTGATTAAACGAACAAAGGTAGGCAAAGTTTTTCATTAGGAAATGGCCTGAAGGCAAGCTAACAATGGGCCCACTATCATTTTGTTCCTCGTTATTTATTTGTTCTTTGCATTGTAATTGAGTTAATTGGTGTTATATTTTATGGTGAAAAACGGCAATGTAATTAACAACAACGAGGTACGTTGTAAGAATTAAAAACATGCCCTTTTAATCTCCTCCATATATATCCTTACGAAACAAAATAAAATAATTATTATACATAGCAACTCTCTTACTTACTACCTTAAACTTTCAAAAGCTAAGTTTCCCTTGTAGAAAGTTCAACATTTAAACACTCTAAATACCTTTAATACCTTAATCTTATATTAGGAAGGTATATTACTATAACTTTACTTTAACGTTATAGCGAAACAATTTAAATAAATTAACCGGGCTAATTGCTAGCAAACTTTGCCCCTTTTCTTCAGTAACGAAGAACTTGTAGAGTTTGCACAAAATACTTAGCTGTCATTATGGCAAGAAAGGCAACCCAGACACACTTTATAATATAATAATAAATATGTAGTTTTGAGGGCATTCAGTCAAATATTATTTATTACATGCCAACGAAATATTAGTTATCAAAGAAAAACAGAAGACGTTTTCGACGTGGAACACTTCGTATATATCGTCTGGTTCGGGTGTCATCATCTCATCTGTCATCATCAGCAAGCTCAAAACAACCCTGCCTCCAGCTTGCAGATATAGGTTGATGATGAGAATGGTGATCGGTATCAAAACTGACTTGCCAGCCTTCTTACAAAATATATATTTTTTTCCGAAAAGAAAACGTACAAACTCTCATAGACCTATTAAATTCCTGAGATGGTATAAATAGCTGGATATTACGTACACTTCAAATAATCTTCTCAGCTCTACACCCTCATCTTACCTTAATAAATGTCCGACCGAATCCTTATAACTCTTAAAGCAATAATAAAGCGGACTTACACTACCCGAGGTTCTTAATAAGGGCGGGAGACATAGATAATTACTTTATAGAAATGAAACTGTGTATTTTACAATCATTAACAATATGATAACGAAAAATAGATTCAGGCGTTACTTTGCGGAAATCGATAGAAAAATGTCCTATCTACTATTTTTATATTTATTATTATTTTTGCCATGCTGATTTGTGGGCGGTGCGCGAGAATTGCTTTATATTGGATCTTATCATAAAAGGTTTACGCGGAATCGTTACAAATTATTTTTATTCCTATAATATTTTTAAGATAATAAAGTGAAAGAGAAGATGAATCTTTATTTATCTTCTCTTTCACTTTATTATCTTAAAATATATTAGGATTTAACTTTTTAAGGTGTTACATTTTTTGATAAAAATGATTTTCTAATATTAAGACTTCACACCGCATCATCTACCCGCAAAGTAAGCAGCGCCTCATAACAGAAAATTACTACTAAGAACGTAAGAACAGACTTGTCACGATGGTGGGCGATGGTTTAATGACACTTGAAGTCCAAATCTGGGTGCTTGACGACAGTTCTTATTTTTTATCCAATCCAGTTTTAACCTCACTAGATGCCTTCAGGTCAGTAATGGGAATGTATTGGAATTTTAACTTAAACATTTAATTCGCTGTTTCAAAAAGAAATTTTCGATTTTATTAAATTAAATTCATGAAACCGATTCCGATTCCAATTTATAATGCGGTCAATTTAAATATGCCAAATACTACATTAATCACATAATTGAGTTTAGATTAGAATGTAATTGCACCTATTTTTATTAGTAAGTATTTATAATCTTAGTTTCAATTCTACAAAAGACATTATTCTACGAAAGGAACTACACAAGTTGTCATTTGGGCATGTCGTAAAATGAAGTGTTTGAAACTGTTTCAAAACGGGAACTTATCTCGTTTGCGGTGAACCGGTCGCGAAGTTAGAGTCGCGACTGTTAGGGGGGGAGGGTGACTGTTGGGGGGCGTGTTTAGATGGTAATTTAACTTTCTCGATAGTTGAACTTGTGTATGGAAAGAGCAACGTGTCAATAAACTACCATCCTAAAAAAAGGTGAGCTATAAATATTTATACAAGAAGGTCAGCTAATAATTTAACCGTCTTTAACCGTTTCCGATTATATTTCCCAAGAACTGACTTTGTTATTGACTGAGTTTGACACTTTCAGTGTCCATGACTTACATGGACCTCTTCTTTGCTCCAACTGCGCTGCAATTCTCCCGTGTCGCATCGTTTTTAGGCAGTACTTTCTTTTTAATAATTCAGCAAGTGGCGTTCTTCTGGAGGATAACTAACAGATAAGTAGTTTATGAATAATTAATGATTTTTAAACATTTTTGATTTTAATCATAATCAGACCATAAATTTAATCACATCACACTAATATTCATCATCATCATCATGATATTATAAATGCAAAAGTATGGATGTTGGGATGGACAGATGGACGGATGTTTGTTATCTCTTCACGCCAAAACTATTGAACCGATCGGGCTGAAATTTTGCATACAGGTAATTCTAATCGTGGAATCAAACACAGGCATTTTTATCTCATAAATCAATTGGGATGTGAACCGTGGGATAGTGGCCACAATGATGAGCAAATAAAGCAACTTCGCATCTCTGCCTACACTATACAATATAAACCTTTTTAAGGCATTAAAAATAAGATTGAGATAGGTATCACAAACAACAAAATCATTTTTTGAAAATTCTTTTGGTAACTTAGTAATAAGATGAGAAGAAATAGGTAGTGGCGCTGATTTGGGTCGGGTTAGCGCTTTAATAAGTAATAGCATTATTATCTTCTAGACAAACCCTTTTTTTCCCCCATTTTCTTCTTTTTTTTTCTTTTTTTTTCCCCTTTTTGGTTGGAAACTTACTACTTAGGTATTTTAGACTATCTACGTAGGCACGTACGTACACTGTCTAAACTAAGTAAGTATTATAGTAGGTCATCCCTGGAGTGGCCACTGGAGACTTACAGGTACATGTTTTTTTAAAACCTATAGCAGACTTGAGCCTCTCACAATACAATACAGTTTTTACAACAATACTAAATAAGAAATGTTTAAATTTTACCTTTTGTGAAGAGGAAATAAATAAAATATAATCTTTAACCTAACCCTAGACGAGAACAAATTCACAGATACTTCCTAATGTTCCTTGTAACTTCCAGCCTCATCTTATAGCAAAACAAAAGTTCTCTCCAATCATGGCATCCCTGAAATGAAAGGTCTTTTTTTATTTTACGGATAGCTCCTACCCACAGTTTCCCTCACTACACTTAAACAGTAGTACGTACATAAAAAAAAGTAACGTAAACAAAAAATATGGGTCATTGATATAAAGTTACCTTCCTGCCTTTATTATATCACGGACCTCGCCAACTCCGTTCGTCAAGTCCGCACATATTTCCGATGAAATATAATTACGGGCTATGGCTGATGACTGTCCGTTCAACAGATGGGCTTTTCTTCATTGGCCGGGCCGGCCCGGCATTGATACCGACACCGAGGTCGCGTCACGTAAAAAGAACGCTGGAAGAAAGTGGAAGGCGTGTGTTTGCGCATGGGTACACTCGCGCACGATAGTACTATGTCAATTTGCTAAGCCTATTTCTAACTAATATTTCGCTCGTGGTTTGGTATTGGTTATTAGAAAATAATATTAGATAAAATTAAAAACATGTTCGCGGTGCATTTTATACGCTGTTTTAAATTATCAACAGCATTATTATCTGCCTCTCTCTTTATAAAACAATATACTTACGTCATAAATAATTTTTCTCACTTTTCTATGTAAAACCATTTCAAAAACTTTTGTGCGCGATGTTATTTTGACAAGAAACGTGACGTGGACAAAACGCGAACCAATAGAGCACCGGCAGGCATGCGGGGCGTGACCCGCCCGCCCCGCGCCCCATCGCATACCACCATATATACCATTAAATCGCCTACTGCGCAGCTTGACCGCCAGCGTTCTTTTTACATGACGCGAACTTATACTCAACAACACTGCACCGACAGCTAGGTATATTCTTCATTTGACCGACACGACGGCTTTATAATTCCAGAAAGACCTCTCACGCACGCCTACTTAGAAGCTCGCTTACACAACACATACGTAGGTACGATGCCAGCCTGATACAAGTGCGAAACTTGCTGCGACGACATGTCGCAATGGTCGCATGGGCCAGTGCCATACAATGCCATACAATTTCATAGAATTATACGTCCACCGATATCGGTGTCGGTATCGGTGCCGGGCCCCGGGCCGATCAATGAAGAAACGCCCAATCGCGGCAAATAACTTCTCCAACTCAGCCTGTGGGTGTTATATTATAAGAGACTAAGGAAGCCAACCAGAGAATGAGCAGCAGCTTCTTTTTCTGTTTTTGTATATTTTGAAAACCTGCGATCACCAATCCGCCTGCGTCAAGCGTGGTGGTTGTGGCAAACCCCCTCGTATAATGCGTCCGCTGCTATAAATGCCTTCCCCCGCTGCTATAAAGGAAGGCATTTATAGACGACCTCTGTGGCGCAGCGGGCTAAGGTCTGCCTGCGACGCAGGAGGTTGCGGGTTCGATTCCCGCCTCGGGAGAAATGTTTGTACGATCTGCAGGCATTTGTCCAGAGCGTTCTGGATGTTTTCTATGTATAATAAAAATATCTGTCTATGTACTGTGTATTGTATTAAGTATATCAGTTATCTAGTACCCATAACACGAGCTCTGCTTAGCTTGGGGCTAGATAATTTTGTGTGAATTGTCCAGCATTATTTATTTATTATTATTTATTTATTGTAGCAGTGGACGCATTATATGCTGATGAGTATTGCTAACGATTTGCAGACTTAAAACTATAGCTGGACTTTTTAAACTTTCCCGATTTGTTAACATATCAATTCTCGGCTATAACTCCAAGTACATCTAGTCGCCCCGTGACCACGATCGCTGTAACGCAGTAGAAACGTAGGGGAAATAATAACAAAAGGTAGGCTCGATAAAGTCACTAACTATAATAACTGGACTGTAAAAAGCCCTAAATAAAAATTAATGATTTTATCAGGTATTTTATTTACCGCGTATTTTATATTTTTATTTGGGGAAATAATAACAAATGGTGCGCGATAAACACCCGTTATAATCATTAATTATGTTAACAAATCGCGGAAGTTTAATAAATAAATAAATACTGCTGAACAAACCACACAGCAACATCTTGCTCCAAAGTAACCAGACCATATAGTTGTATGTATTATAATAGGTACGTACATACATAGAAATCACCCAGAACAGCCGAAACAAATAATATGTTGTGCAGATCGCACACACATCCTCCTTGAGGAGGAGGATATGTGTGCGATCTGCACAACATATTATTTTGTTTCACACACACATTATTTTGTCCCAATAGATAGTTAATAGAAATAATGCCTATCAAACTCACCCTGAGGATCTCATCCTGCATATAGACTGAGATACACATATTCACCCTTTTGATTTCACACAAACCCATTGGGTACTTTGACAAATTCCCATAAACACAATGCGCCAGTACTTTATCTAACGTTTCGCGGTTGTTTTCCAACTCCACCTCCATCAGCAATTGCAAGATTTCCTTGTTGATTTCACCGTCAGCTGTGGCGTAACCTTTTTTGACAGCGTAACAAAGATCCGGCTCACACTGAAAGCACAATTCAAAATCAACTCTTTTTTTTTTAATTTCAGTATGTTGCAAAATAGGCTTGTCAAATTTTAAACTAAATTATTATTTAATTAGTAGAAGTGAAAAAGAATTCTATTTTAGTAACATGAAGAGGAAAGTCGCTAAGAACAAAAAAGTTCGACCAGATGTGTGTTTGTTATGAAGAGGAAATCTACAGGGTGTCCCGTGGCAGACTTACAACTTAAAATTTTAATATTTTTAAATCCATTGTGCGAGGGAGCAGGGGAGCGCGGCGTTCGACGCAGCACACGTGCAGATTGTTTAGTCACAATGTCACAGTGGACGAGTGAGCAACACGCGTTCGCAGTTCGTTCGAAATTTCTTCGAAACCATGGAACCACTGTAACTGTTTATGGTGATGCTTGCCGACGCATGAATAACGAATATTTTATGCCGAGATTTCGAGAGCACCAATCGTACAGTTCGCACCCGTGGTTCCAGCAAGATGGCTCCACACCTCATACGACGAGAGCCACTATGAGACTCCTCCGTGATCAATTCGTCCTCCGTGAAAAAGTCGCTTTGGTGACATGTACGCCGCGACAGAAAACATTTAGACGGCATTATCTTTAAAAAGTAAAACCCGCATGTGTAAAGTTTAATTTGGTATGCAAAACATAATATTTTTTTAACATCTAACCTCTTTTTATTTCATTTACAAGTTGTAAATCTGCCACGGGACACCCTGTACTTGTAAAATTTTATAGTTCTATTGCTAACGGTAGCTGAGGTACAGAGAATTTTCGTTCTAAATTCTTTTTTTTTTGTTTAAAAAATATCTAGAGATAGAAAAGCACCATCAGAATTTCAGAAAACGATGAATCAAGTGTGATCGGTTTGTAAAGAATATCTATACCTACATAAAATGTTGTAGTTCTATTGTTTTCGGTTACTAAAATACAGAGCATTTTCGTTTAAACTTTCAACCCTTATTTTGAATGGCTACCTACTTACCTACTTCACTTTTAAACACACCCCAAAGACCCCTGCAAGTTACAAGTCTCTACGATAAGTAGTTTGGGCTCTGGCTTGTCAACTCACCTATGAGTCAGGACGAATCTTATCACACCAATATTATAAATGCGAAAGTTTGGATGTTTGGATGTAAGGATGATTGGAATTCTCAGAAGATGAGACTACTGAACGGATCGGGCTGAAATTTCGCATACATGTAGCTTTAGGCCTGGAATAAACCATAGGCATACTTTTTGACGTGACAACGTCTTATAATTCGATAGAGCCGGCTGCACGCACGAAAAAACATGACGTCATGCGGGGTTACCTCGCTCTGAGGCGTTCCATGTAAGGCTTGAAGTGCAAACGAGAGCGCTCGACATCCGTCTCTCTCCTACTTGAGTGCTACCATTCCATCAGTATTTTCTTAAGACGTTGTCACGTTCAACTATCGTCAGTAATCCGACTTTACAGACAACCAATTTTTTATTCCATAAATCAGCTCCCGTGGGATAGAAATAACCTTAAAACGTTTTCCTAGAAACGATAAGAGTATAGATTAGATGTTATATGTGATTTCTATCCCAGCCAATTAAATTGTTTAAATATATCTGTAACTAAACTTATTGCGTATATTAGAAAATCAGGTAGATGATCAGAAATTTGCCTACCGTTGCGAATGGAGATTTATGAGTATATTCCATACAGTGTTCGAACAATTGACTGTCGTAGGGGTGCTCATCTTCATCCCGAAGTGATAGTTCATGTTTACAGCATTTTTCAGCTTGCTGAAATAAAAATATAAACAATATCAGACGCTGTTTTATCTATAAAAAAGCGTCGCTGCAGTATAAGCAAGACAAAATTTAAATTTTAAAAAACCCGCTGACGTTTATTGGCTTAACAGATTTTCATGAAATATGGCTAAGAACACTTGGGATAAAATTATCTATAACACAAAAAAAACTAAACGAAAATCGGTTCTATTGGGAGCTACGATACCACAGACAGATACACAGACAGACACGTCAAACTTATAACATCCCTCTTTTTGCGTCGGAGGTTAATAAATGATAGTCTATCTGTATAGTCAGCCTGGTTAGGTTTAGTAGGTATTATAGTATGTAGTATAAGTATGTTTTTTTTTTCTAGTGCCACCGTCTAATTTGTTCTAACAGGTCCAGTCCATCCCAAGGTTGCCTTGAAGAGATCGCACATAGCGGCCGCCTTTGTACTTCGTCTACTCTTAGCATTTATATTTGTATTGTTATCTGTCTTTGTGTGATACAATAAAATATAATCAATCTATCTATCTGTTAATGTTGTCACACGCTCTTGAAAGCACGACTTTGGCTCAGGAAATATTTATCCGAGCATGCACTGTAAACGCACTAACCTTACCAACCTTATCCTTTACCTTACCTACTACCAACCCCCACCAACATTAAACAAACAAAGCAGCAACCTCACTTATCGAGCACTGCCTACTATTCTATGCTGTCACAACAGAGAAAAAATTACGAGTTTGGACAGAAGTTTTCATAGAAAATAATAATACTAGGTTAAACAGTTATAAGTTTAAATGGGTTAGCCTCCGGAACCAAGGTACTTACTAGCAGATAATAATATAATAGCCAATACTGATACCTAAGTACGTATCTGACAATACCGATCTAAATCTGATTCCACTTTGTGGAATCATCATTGTGTGCAGATATTCAAGGGACACCCTGTATTAAGATTTAATAAGATTTCGATGTTTTCAATGGAGTAGTTTGGGAATTTTGATGAACGATCACTGGAGTACTTTGAGAATAATTAAAGCTACCTGCCGAGTAGGATGCAACTAAATGCAATTGTTTTAAATTGAAATTTTTTAATTTTTAATTACTTTTAGCGTAGTTTGAGAATTCATTTAAGGGATTCTTATCTTTTTATAACAAAGGAATGGAGTACTTCGGGAACAACCCCACTTTTGTATGAATATATTTTATTCTTACCTAATATTATTCTAAATTTAACTTACCAAATACCACACTGGAGGCTTCAAACTGAGCAGCGTGTTTGCGTGAGTATCTGAGACACCAGAGGCCTGAAATCAAATACTACGTATTAATAATATTTTCATAATGTCCTTCTAGCCGAATTTCAACCATGGTGGCCAGTCTCATCGGAGACTAGCCAGATGAGCAGGACATATAGTGCACAAATACAGGTGCACTCTCTATTCCCTCACTATCATAATCCGATGGGACGGCAGACCAACACGACCGGGGAGACGTCAAGCGCAAGACCAACGGCTTAACGTGCTTTCCGAGGCACGGGGGTGTTACACCGCCAACTTCCTGACTCCGGGCTGCGAATTTTACTGTGAATTGGCCCGACCTGGGATTTGAATCCCAGGGCCTCATAATTAGCGGTTGAACAAGCTGACCGCTAGACCAACGAGGCAGCCAAAAAAAGTAAATAAATATTAATTTAACAAATCAAGAGAAGTTTAATTTTAACAAGCTTTAACTAACATCTAGGATCAAAGTTTATTTATTTATTTATTAAATTTAATAAGGGCAACCAGAGAGGTACTCTGAGTATTTTTGATGTAAGTATAGTACAAAATATGTTTATCTGTGTAATGTATTGTATTCTGTCATCTAGCACCCATGAAACAAATCAAATCAAATACTCTAATTTCGATAAATACTTACAATAAATGTACACTTAGAAAGGTCAGGTCAAGGTCACATGACCAGGTCAACATCAAAGTCACAAGGTATGCTTAGCTTGGGGCTAGATGATGATGTGATGATTGTCCAGCATAATTTTTTTATCTATTTTTTAGTCACCTCCAACAAATGTTTATCTGTGTAATGTATTGTATAATTGTCCTCCTACGTTGGTAAAAAAATGCGTTTATGAACTTTGTAACCCATTGACAACTCTAATAAACCAATCTTATGAAGTTATGACCAAGGTACATTTCCGAATAGCATAGAAATAGCAAAAATTAAACCTGTCCTGAAAAAAGGCGGGAAACAAGATAATCCTTCCAACTACAGACCAATAGCCCGCTTGTCGACCATATCTAAAATATTTATACAGACTATGGCAAACCGGATTTATAGTTTCTTAGAAAAATATAACATTCTCGACAATTGCCAATTATGGTTTCCGGAAAAATCGTCTTGATGATAAAAATTTTAATGGTATTATGTGTGTCTGTCATACAGACACACATAATACCATTAAAATTTTTAGGGAAAGCCTTTAAATAAGTAGTAGTAGGTACTTACCCATGTATAACATTTAAGTTAGCCACAAAAACTTACCATTGCAAAAAATAACGCTAACGACAGAAGGCACACCATGTTTGCTATAACTCGTAGTCATCTAAGTACTGGCAAAGTAGGGGCTTATAGAAATGGGAAGAAGGGTTTTGTTTATAAACAATAAAAACAAGAGCGCGTTCCAGTCGCCGAATAAAGCTCTGCGCACACTAATCCATCGCCACTACCACACAGCACAAAAATGTGCAATAAAATATATGGGTAACTCGATATCTTAAGATACAGTTTACAGTGACAAAATGGCTTTCCACAAGCTTGGCCCGCGATCGGTCCATATCAATATTTCTTCTTTTAATATATTCGACGACCGATGTGGCGCAGCGGGAGAAGGTCCGCCTGCAGGAGGTTGCGGGTTCGATTCCCGCCTTGGAAAACATGTTTGTACAATCCGTAAATATTTATTCCGGGTGTTCTGGGTATTTTCTGTCTAATAAAAAATATCTATTTATGTAATGTATTGTATTATGTAAATCAGTTATATAGTACCCAAAATACAAGCTCTGCTTAGCTTGGGACTAGATGATGCTGTGTGGATTGTCCAGCATTATTTATTATTATTATTAAAAGCATCTAAATAATTTCATGGCCCACGACGCAATGATCTCTCCTAGCCCCGTGTAGCTAGATGCTGGGCAGTGAATGCGATATACTAAAGCCCATTTATGAATACAAACTTTTGTGCCGTGTGGTAGCGTAGCGCTCCTGATCTGCGACAACCTTTATCTACGACAGAGTGATTGGAATTGAAAAATAAATAGAGCAGAAAATATGTGAGTATGGATGGAGATAACACATCTTTTTTATGATGGGGTATCAGTTAAAAGATTTGTGTCATCGGTCGTCATCTCTATTCATGGAGAGAGGAAGAGATAATTTGGCGTGTTTCAAAAAACGATAAACCGACTTCAAATTCTTCTAGTGGCGACATCTAGTTAAAATTCGAGTCTTATTTAGTTCGATGACACATCGAAGTATACCCATCCAATAAAACAAATTGGTTGTCTGTAAAGTCGGTTTACTGACGATAGTTGAACGTGACAACTCAGAGCGTGGTAACGCCGCATGACGAGGTAACGCCGCATGACGTCATGTTTTTTCGTGCGTGCAGCCGGCTCTATCGAATTATAAGACGTTGCCACGTCAAAAAGAAATATCAAAATCGGACTATTCTGTAAAAAGTTATGCGTGGTCAAAAGCGTTATAGCTGTGTGTTGTAGCTCTGTGTGGCCGGTTTAGAATTTACACCAGCCCAATTCTGTCGTAAGAGGTGACTAAGGGATATCCACCGGAGGCGGGCAGCAGCGCCCCCTGCAGAACAAATCTATCAACACACTATGATCCCCGATCCGCATGCCCAGCGTGGAGATTATAGGTACTACCCTCCATGAGATAAATATCAGAGGGAGGCCTGCGTCCGGCAGTGGACCAATATAGCCTATATTGGTTAGTTGAGGAGGTGAGGTGAAGTACCGAGGCGAGAAAGTGGCTAATTAGTAACCATTGTGTCATTTGAATGATTGATTTGTAAAAACCTTTACTTAAGTGATAAATGCATTTTCTAGTTAAGTAATCAATTATTTAAATCTATAATAAATACCTTTGCATGTTACCACGCCTGTTTGCCGTTGAGGAACAGTTTCGTTAATTAATCAATCACTAGAATTTCTAAATAGGAGAGTCGATTCTTGTCTTGAACTTTTTGCAATGATCACTTTCCTTCCAATCATCACAATTATGAAAGGAACCAAGTAGAGTTAGGTAGGTATAAAAATATGGATTCAGTTCAGCATGATATCAGTAAATAAATATCTAGATAGTCCATTTTCCACGTGTGTGAAACCAGCAGCAGCTTGTAAATTATGCAAGTAAAATAATAAAAGCAGTCTTGACCAGCTTACTTTTATGACTTGGAGTTGAATACACCTATCTCACTTCGTCAGTTCACAGGTATCTTTTTCCCCGAACTTGGACATATCTCCGTTACTGCAGTTCTCTAATATGGCTTCTAGAGCTACAGTATAGTCTGTAAAATCTTTCTCCAACGTTTCGTAAGACTTTCTTGTCGATTGTTCCGTCAGATGATGCCACTTGATCTCTTCGTGGAGATGCAAATGTCTCTGTCGCACTAAAAAAAATTAAAAGTTACTTAACTTGGCAATGATAGTCAATGTTGACCTACGCGTAGAGGTTGACTTCGCACAAGATTTCGACGGAGGTGAAAGATTTGGGGATGACCTTTGCCTGGCAGTGGAACGAATAGGTTGAGAAAAAAATACAATAGAAAATTTTCTCCTAAAAAAAATCTGGATGTGATTCCTCTAGAACAGTGGTTATCAAAGTTGATTGGGCTCCGACCCATTTAACAAAACGTTCAAAATTTAGGACTTACCTCTTTTTTGCCTGGAACAACAGGGTTCCAGCGGGAACATTTTGATTTGTAAATGAGTCTATTTTGAGCTAGATGATGAGTTTAGAGATCATCGAGTATTAAGTATATCAGTTATGATATACTTAACTAGACCCATAACACAAACTCTGATCAGCTTGGGGCTAGCTAATACTGTGTGAATTGTCCAGCATTATTTATTTATTTATTATATTTCGACTACGCCAAAACAACCTATATCAATTTCGTAAGTTTGCTTTTTAATTTCGTAAGAAAACATTACTTGTTTTCTTAGTATAAGTATAAAAAAATGGATTGAGTTCAATAGCTTAAATAATTTGCAGGTTTTGACTATTGTAATACGGTATATTGAAACTCGAAATGCCTGTGAACGGTTTCCAGAAAGTACAGGACACCGCTTAGCGAAATACAGAAAGTACATGAGCTCGAATAACGGACTTGACCAACTTACCTTTATGACTTGCATTTCAATACACCTTCTCATCTTCTTAAGCTCACAGCACTCACCTATTTATTGTAGGTACTTAACTTGTATTTATAATGACAGTAGATATAAATAAAAAATTAAACATTTCATAGTAATGCATTAGGTATTTAATCCTTGTAAAATTATATGTAACTATGTATGTATACACGCCAGTTTTCCGTTGAGAAATTACAGTTACTTATGAAATAATCACTCAAATTTCTCAATAACAGAGTCAATCCATGTTTTGAGCTTCTTGCAATCTTCACTTTGTTTCCAATCATCACAACTCTGAAAGAAAAAGGATTTAGAATGAGGATCCGTAACGTTTTTAGTTGAGAATGCAGATTTATAGAGCTAAGAAATCTATAAAACCGTGCAAAAATTTTTGGTCTACAACAAAAATTTACGAAGTTATGACCAAATTACTAGCGAAGTTCACTGAGTGACCACCGCGGGTGCGTGTGACGTCACTCGCTCGGTCGCCGTCCGTTAACCGTAGGCAGATATCAGATTTACTCCGAAACTTTATGTTTAGGAAAAAAATACATATTTTAAATTTTTTATTCGATCGGTCTTTCAGAACCGAGTCTATTTGGTTGTGTAATTTGTTTTCCTAAACTTATAGTTTCGGAGTAAATCACTAAAAACTGAACCTAACCGTAGGCCTACAGTTAACGGGCGGCGACCGAGCGAGTGACGTCCCACGCACCCGCGGCGGTCACTCAGTGAACTTCGTAATTTAGTCATAACTTCGTACGTAATGGTCCGATTTGGAAAATATAAGAGATATATCATCCTTATGTCATAAAGAATAGCGTGAATACTAGTTCTTTTGAAATTGCTATGACGTTACGGATCCTCATTAGGTACATAGGTTTCGATGTATAATTTAGGGTGTTTTAAAAACTATAAACTGACTTCACCAGAATTATTGTAGCTAGTCGTGATTTTTCAAAGTATTATGTTGTTTTTCAAGCTTGACGGGGTTAGTACTGATCCATCGGGAATAACATGGGACCGATTTGGGATTATTTTCTATACAACAGCGAAAGAATTTTCATAATCGGTATATAATTAACGGAGAAATCGACGAATAAACATATAAACAGCCGAACATAGCACTTCCTCTTTTTGTGAATTTTTGAAGTGGGTTAAAATAAGAATTTCATTCAGTATCTAATATTATAAAATTATCAGTCCTAAATACTATACGAAATTTTTCCTTTAATGGCACAAGTGTCATTCCGAAAAAGACAGATGGGTACTGAGTAAGGAAAGTATTTCTAGCGTCATCATTACGTATTATCGATGCTATTTATCCAGCTTTAACGAGTGTGAAACCATTAACAGCTAGAAATAAAAGAGGTAGGTTTTGACCAACCTACCTTTATGACTTGGAACGTAATACAATTATCCATCTTCATCAGCTCACAGAAGTCTTCTCTCCCAAACTTAGACAAATCTCCGTCAACGCAGTTCTCTAATATGGCTTCTAAAGCTACAGTATTGTCTTTCAAATCCTTCTCCAAAATTTCTTGTAAGACTTTCTTATCGATTGTTCCGTCAGATGATGCGTAGCCTTTTTTTGAAGCGATGCAAATTTCCCTGTCACACTGTAAAAATAAAGAGTTAAAAATTTGGCAGCGATAATCAATGTTGACCAACGCGTTCAGGTCAGGTTTTTATTTTTTCGCTCATTGATGACATTGCACAAGATTGCACAGAGTCGAAAGATCTGGAGCAGACCTTTGCCCAGTGGTGGGAAGGAATAGGCAAAGCGAAAAAAAAGGTGACAGAAAATGTTCTCAAATAGAAAATATGGACATGATGCCTATTTACTATGTTTACTTAGGCATCATTATTTCGAGCTGATCTTTAGATCATTTAGCTCAAAAAAGTGACTCTCGTCCAAAGTAAGCAGATAAAATGAACGTACCGTGGGGCCTTTATTCACCATTTGGAAACATTCTTTGAGCACTTCTATGTCCGTATCGTCATGTTGCAATAGATCCTTGGTACAGCAATTTTCAACTTTCTGAAATAAAAAAATATTTTACGGCATATAAATACTTACTTACTTCTTTCCAAGGCACAAGCTTGGATGCTCGTCTTTATTGATAGATCGATAATAATTTATTACATAGACGACCTCTGTGGCGCAGCGGGTGAAGGTCCCTTGCGACGCAGGAGGTTGCGGGTTCGATTCCCGCCTTGGCACAAATGTTTGTACGATCTGCAGATATTTGTTCAGGGTGTTCTGGATGTTTTTCTATGTATAATAAAAAATATGTATCTATGGTGCATTGTATTATACAAATATATAGTTATATATATAGTTATGTATGTCAGTTATCTAGAACACAAGAACTGCTTAGCTTGGGGCTAGATAATCCTGTGTGAATTGTCCAGCATTATTTATTTATTATTTATTCTTAGCCCTATAAACCATGCGTTCTTTATTTAAAACTCTCTTTACTGAATTTTAGTCAGCTGTCCGATGTTAATGATGATCAAAATCATGCCTCAAAATACAGCTTGGTTCAAGCGAATCAAACAGCCGTCGAGAAGTCCGTAAATTATTCATTAGGTACTAGGTTTTGAACAATTTGTTTATGTGCTTATTAACTTACAATCATCAATGGTGGACCCTGGAGTCCCAATGGAGGATGGTCTGGCACGCCCTTAAATAAATAGATATTACCGGAAAAAATCATCAAATAAAAATATTAATAACAATTCATCACTTTAAGGTGGGCTGTATTTATTTCGTCCTGACTCCTGTATCAACAAATATTCTAAACTCACCATTGCAAAAGCAAAACAAAATGTAAAAATTACAACACGAAACATTATTTTATCTGGTAGCGACTTGCGGACTGAATAAAACTACTGTACTGAAATAAAAAGCAATGTAATTTTGTATATATTATGTATTTCCGAACTATTTACCACAAAAGGTATGAAAAATCTGAATGTATTTAATGAGGAAATTAGACTGGTACCAACACCAAGGAAATAGTTATCCTAAATTATAGCTGTTTCACACTATTATGTGTACCTAATCATCAAACTTGTATAGACCTGACATCGATTTGTTGGTTAGATTATTTTTAAAGCCAGACTGTTTATTATATTTTTTCAGTTTTTTTTTTAAGTCATTAAATGAAAATTTATCGTTTTTATGTTCAGTTTGAGTTTTCTTTTAGATATTTACCATCATATTGTTACACTTAACACAAAAAAGAACACATTTCCAAACCATTTAATTTTAATTAATTTTAATTCTGAAAAAAAGATAAAAAAATGGCGCGCATATCAGATTTCAATTTTGAATTTACGATTTCTTTTTAAATTTCTTCTAAACTTGGTTAGTTTATGGTCTTGACGTGAGCTTGAAACTGTCAGTCAACTTTTGAGACATTGACATGGCTCAAAAGTAGACTCTACGTACATAAATTCGACGAAACAAAAAACAACAAAAGAAAAGCTGAAAATCGGCCACAATATGGTCGCTTGACACGCAACGGTATTTTTTGACAGGCCATATTATGGCCTCTTGCCAAGATTATCAAAAGGGAGGTTCTCAATTCAGCTGTATATTTTTTTTAATCATTAACCAATTTTGCTGATTCTTATTGTATAAAAAAAGATCCCGAGGTGGTTCCATAAAAATGTTATTCCCGGGTTTGATGACCGTTCATCCCGTCAAGGGGTTTAAAAACAACTTATTACTTATGAAAAATCACGACTAGCTACAGCAATTTTGGTGATATCTTCACCAATTCTCAAAAGATTTTGATGATTCTTTCGTTATTGTTCAAAAGTTGATTTTGAGGTACCTATATAAAAAGATGTGACTGCAATTCATCGCAAGTGGTTTAGTAACAGCTGAAAACGCCACCGCACCCACCGCGTACAAACACGCACTGCGGCTGGCGTTTTGCTTAATTTTATTTCAGTGTAGTAGTATCACAGTAACGAACAAAACTTAAAAAATCGATTTTGCAGTTTGTGATACTTAACATAAGCTTATTTTAAATGCCTGTGTAAAAGTTTTACTCAACGGCGGATCCTTGGCTCCCCATGGAGAATGGTTTGGCACGCCCTGAAAATAAAAAGGTAACTACCAAAAAACTTTACCAAATAAAAATGTGTCCATTATGTATCACTTGTAGGAGAACTTTATTTACAGTGGATTTTATCAATTTTTATTTTCTTAATTATTTTGGTTTATTTACGGATAAATTGGAAAAAAATATTGTCTAAAATTTCAGAACTATTTACCAAAAAAGATATACATGGATGTATTTAACGAGCAATTTAGACAAGTGATTACTACAGCCTAGGAAATATATGTATTAGATATCTTAAATTATAGCTGTTTTACACTAATAAGTGAGTCCAAAGATAAAAGCAGCCTACGTTTTTTATTTATTTAAATATCCAACTGCTACAATAGTATAGGTTTTCAAATAGTTTCTCAACAGTAATACTCATTAGTAGCAATTACTCTATTTAGAAATACCTATTTCTAAATAGAGTAATTGCTCCCAACAAATACATTATTCATGGTAACATAAAATCAAGTGCAACAAAAAAGTGTCTTAGTAGCCGTAGCCTTGTGTGAGTCGGTGGTCGTGTTATCATGCTGTATAAACCAGACACCGATTTGTTGGTCGTTTTTGTTAAGGTCAGATTGGTCAATGGTCGTTTTTGTTAAGGTCAGATCGGTAGATGGTCGTTTTTGTTAAGGTCAGATTTAATTAAAATGTCGATTTAGTTAAAAGTATTTATACCCACACTAGCTTATCCCGGCTGATTTGCCTGCGTGTTTGCGTGAAAAAGAAAAGAGAGCATCATTCACGGCCCTAAATTGTATTTCTGAATTTTTGTTCCGTAAATTTCCTCTGAAGATAGTGTACAATCTCTACGCAGTTCTAACTTATTAACTGAACACACCAATTTTGTTTAAAATAACGAGGATGTGACGTCACACTTATAATAGGTGATTAAAAGAACTTAACAAGTGAAGTTCAATTCTCTATTATATGAATAAGTTCCATTTGTAGAAGATAATTTTACACAGGTAGTTACTTGATCCATTCGGTAGCACGCACGTTTCAGAGAATCGATTTAAATCGATGCACTACACTAAAACACCATCCCAACCCTACCACGCCAGCAGAATGTCATTCTTTTTAGAGGATAGCAACCAAAACTTGAGCTGGGATGTGGTGGGTGGGTTCTTGTATCTTCTACTAATGGAACTTATTCATATAAAAGAGATTGAACTTCACTTGTTAAGTTCTTTTAATCACCTATTATATTTCATAGTTCCATTAGTAGAAGATAATTTTACACAGGTAGATGTTTAGAGTCTAACTATCTGCTTAAGTGTTTGGTATTTCAGAGCAGTTATCTTTTCTGCTTAATTTGTAGCAGATTTTATAAATATAAAACAAATAGGTGTTTTTAGATTATTATCGTACGAGTATGTCGATAACTATAACACAAAATATTAAAGAAAAATAATGATGTAAGTACTTAACTTCTTATCAGTCAATACAATCATAACTTCTTATGCATAAAGTAATAATGAAGTCTCTGTTACTATTGTATATCAGCCGACCTAGCAAAAAATTTCTGATGAAATTGGATGGTTATAATTTGGGCAAAGGCTTGCGAGCTCTGTTTCTAGCCAGTTCTGTGCCTTCCTCGATGGAAAGGCCAGCAGCGTGTGCGCTCGACGTTGCAGCATGCCACTGCAATGTGCGCCGAAAGTTGCAACGCCCCGATTCCGCTTGCTCTTGTAACAATGTACCGAGCATTACTTAGCGACTATGCTCGCTTATGCCGATGTTAATCGGTGATCAATAAATTACTACTAATTTCACTTCATAAGTTACTCGGGGCAGACATAATTATAATGTAGTAAACTTTTTTTTTTTTTTTTTTTGTAAAATGTGGTATGTATAGTCATATTTGGTTGCTCGCGAGCTGCTGCAGAGGTTTATAATAATGCTGATATATAGAGGTATATAACAATTTAATAACGCTAGTTCTTTAGTTAATTTATTCAAAGAAAAATCATAAGATATCAATTATTGATGAAATCTAGAATTGTTTAAGGGTCCCTTGCAAAACTGTATTAAGGTACACTCGGCCGCTGCTTACGAGTATAAACTCCTTATACGAGGCCAGATAATATGTTCGTCAGAACCAATTTTGTGGCCTAAAATGAGCCGATCGGTGACTTGACTACATACTAAGTGAACAATATTATAAATCACCTTTTTGGAATTGTTCTGTTAGAATATACTTCTACCACAGCTATGATTGGGGCATTTAAATAATCGATATAATCAATAATGTTATTTTGCTAACAATAATTCCACCATAGCTTATAACCTTCTTATAACTAGTGTTTTAAGGTCCTTCAGAAAAGGAAGCAATCATGACATCTAAATATTATGACCACGATTATAGTGATTTCTGAGAAACAGGTCGCAGTGAAACCCGGAGACAATCGCAGCCCTCTAAGGGTCTCTAAGTCTATGAAAACTTTGTATAAGTATGTGATTTTGGATACCATCGATTCAATAAAGGGAACTAAGCCTGAGAAGGCTAGTTAGGGATTACAATCATTCCTGTGTGTCCGTTATTAATTTTGGTAAACACTTTAGAATAATTTGAGAAAGGCGAAAACAGTAAACGTGAAAACCGAATCGGGGTTCCATTCAACAAAAGTGTCACATTTGGCGTTGGAGCGAGATGCGCTACGATCAATCTAAGGTAGACCAAAGTGATGTACTGAGTGAACTACCAAAGTTAATACAGTCGTGTGAGTTTCGTTCTAATTCAGTATCTGGGTTAATTTTTCCCAATTCTATTATATTATCTTATTGCCGTAGTCTTAACTGTAAGCATTAGTTTTGCGCAATATTATGGGCATACTCTTAGGGCCTAAAAAAACCGCTTGTTATAAGTTATTAATGTGAAATTGTTGGTCCCATTCTTTCCAGTGACCATTTGCGCCCATGCCACAAGCAGCACCTCGATAGTCATCAGTAAACATTTTATGGGTCATAGTGGGTGTTAGAAATTAAGGATTTCTTAGTCTTTATAATATTATCCATCCTGTCACCAGCATAAATCGAATTTTTGTCTGTTATCAGTTAATTATTATTATTGTTTTGTAATGATGGTCATTAATATTATTTAGAAGCGCGAATTTTTTTTTTTTTTTTTTTTTTTGTCTTCAAAACCATTGTGCAAAACTCGAATCGTGGTAATTTCAAATATTTTTGTCACAACTGTATAATGGTTTACGTTTTTCTTCCGGTAAGGCTAAACTCAATATGTCTGATGAGGTATTAGATATGAAGCCTTAAAACTTGCAGCTTTCATGTTTGTTTAGGTGCAAGTGTATTTTGTTTATAATAATTAAATCGTTTTATTGTTTCAGTAAATTGTTACCAAAACATTTTTCTTAGTTGGTTACTATCATCTAAATATGAGACTGAACTGTAGATTCTAGTCGAAACCTTAATACTTTCATGGCCCACGACCCACATGTCCAGGTCCATCGCGCCGTGAGACGGCTGCGGCGCGTCCCTGCGGGTCGCACCACCGAGGCTGGGCAGTGAATGCGATATAATATAAAAAACACTTTTATGGCCCACGCAACACATGTCCATCTCCATCGCCGTAAGGCGGCGGCGGCGCGCCCCTGCGGATCGCACCGCTAAGACTGGGCAGTGAATGCGTCACTTAAATGGCCCATGAGATACATGTTCGCCTCCATCGCCGCCGTTAGGCGACTGACGGCGCCCGGCGCGCGGGGCGGCGGCGGCAAGGCGGCGGCGGCGCGCCCTTTTGCAGGTTGCACCTCCGAGGCTGGGCAGTGAATGCGTTAACTAAAAAGTTCTCTTAAATAATTTTGATGAATGATACCTACCAATAAATATGGATCCTTGTGATCATTGTTGTACACGAAGATAGCCTTGTTTTGAAGATTACAAGAGGTCGCATAATCTTCAATTTTGATTGTGTTCATAAGAACTTTCAAATTATTTTAAATTTAAAATAAACTTATGGGTACTGTTAGGGTTAGGTGTCGACATTGTTGGTTATTATGATTGTAATGTATGGTGCTAGCAGTATTCATTTTACACTATGATATTGCACCAAAGTGTACTTAATTCTTTATTGTTATTTTAAGTGTTAGACTTATCAACTTAGCTAGGATATCTTTAGGCATATATGACTGAGTATTATTGCTAGTCAGCGAAAATTGGTAACCGTTCAAATCGGTGTATAAAACAAATTGTTCTATATATATATATAGATAACCAACAGTTATAATAATGCCTTCACGTAGTACCTGATCCACTGTCGCAGTGGAGGACGTCGGTTCGTATTCGGTCGGTTGTGTTGCGCTGACGCTAGGGGCGCAGCTGACGCCGGCGGCGGCGCTTGAGTTTGATTTCGACTGGTACGTACTCTGTGCCTGGCGGTGCGCCATGTACTTACCTGTACCTCCCCCCCCCCCCTTTGTTCACCGCGGGTTAACGCGGAGGGCGTCCCGTTTGAAGCTTGAGGGGTGGGTTTTGACGACCCTTGTTTCTCAATTGCTTTAGCAGTTTTGATTTTTCTGACAATTTTGAGCCAAAACGGGTGTCATCTCGAGTTTCGTCTTGAATGATGTTCAGGGACGATTTATCTAGATGTTGGCCTATTGCGCGTTTTCGTCTCGATTGAATGTTCGTTTTGTGACATCCGAGTGTATATTCTTACCGTAAACAACTGGAATCTCTTCAGTTGAGTCACCTAGTGCACGACTACATGCACAACATATTATCAAGACAGGATTACCAATTTTGACATGGTGTCCGTCAATATCCCAGTATCAGTTTCGATGGTTTCTAGATTTTTCATTATCGGGGATACAATATTGTAATGTATTATATTATTATTATTTTATACCCGCTTCATTATCTACAGAGATATTAGCAAATAGGAGCTCGTTAATTAATTTGACTTCGATTTCTGGTAGAGTGGTAGTTCTGGTAGAGTATCTTAAAGAACTGTGCCCAACGGGATCCTGCACTGTGGAGGCGTTAACCCCAAAAGGGAGTTACAAGTCCTATAAAATAGGCATCCCTGAAGAACATTATAACACGTGTTACTCTGTCAACGTATGGCCGGTTAATGCTAGAGTGAAACCATGGATTAACTACAGAAGACCAGCCAGTCTGAGAAAAGCTGACAGTGAAACGGAACCTAACGCCACTATAGGCATGGCACGTCAGTCCTTTCGTGGCCAAACCAGACTGCAATAAAACTATGTGCTTTCGAGCTTTTTACCAGAATGTCCGCGGCCTAAAGACAAAGCTTTCCATGTGGCGTAACAATCTTGCCCTACTTGAGCATAACTTAGTGGCCGTGGCGGAATCATTTCTGGACACCTCTGTGGAAGACTCCGAATTAATATGTGGCGACTGGTCCATCTTGCGGCGGGATAGAGGAACACCATGCGGAGGAGTGCTGCTGGCCGCGCGCGCGCCCATCTCCCTGCGTCGACGGCTGGACCTTGAGACGGACGTCGGCGAGGACCTGTGGGCAAGCTTTACCTGGGGCGGTCGTGCTTTTCACGTATGTGTTGTCTATTTGAAACCTAGTTCTACTGACCAAGACTTTATGCGGTGGTTTTGTAAAACTGAAAGTTTCATTAATGATTTAAAGGGATATGTAATAATTATGGGTGATATAAATTTAAATAGTGCTTCTGTAAATATTCAAAATTATTATTGTTATTTTTTATCTTTTTCAAATTTTATTGAAAATAACGCAGTGCTGAACTTTTATGGTGGTATTCTGGATATTGTTCTGGCAAGGGAGAGCGAAGGGTTAAGAGAGGTACTGGTCTCTGGCACGGAGGGTATAGTTCCCATGGATGCATACCATCCTGCACTAGATGTCGAGGTATTGGTAGAGATAAAACGTAGTTCGGATCGCATTGAACCGAGCAATATAAATCCAACTAGAGACTGGAACTTTAAACGTTGTGATACTGAGCTTTTGCACTACTGTCTCTCAAACGCTCCCTGGGATCAAGTGTTACTCTCTGTCAATGTAACCTCCGCTACAGAGGCTTTCTATGCCACTATCTATGAAATCTTTGATAAGTGTTTACCGACAAAGAGTCGCAAGAAAACTGGTGCAAGGCGTTATCCCGTCTGGTTTACCCCCGACATTATAAAGGATACTATGCGAAAGGGAAACTTCATGCCAACTGGAAGAAAACCAAGTCTGACGAAAACTATAGGTTGTTTTCGGAATTGAGGGCGTCTCTGAAATCGAGGGCATCTAGTGCTTATAATTTGCACCTGAGAAATATTGAAAGTAACCTTGCTCTAAACCCACGGGAATTTTGGCAGCATATCTCTAGTTTGCGAGCTAAGGGTGGGTTTGAAGCCAATGTTACTTATAAAGGAGAGTCGTGTTCGGGTGTTGCAGCAGCTGAGGCGTTTGCCAGTTTCTTCGGAAGTATTTTTCTGACCGATATTCCAGCGCTAGATGCTGAAAATATTAATCGCTGTGACCAGAGCTGTAACAGCAACTACGTAAATATTTTTGAATTTACGGCGACAGATGTGCTCTACGGAATTAAAAAGTTAAAAGCTAAAAGCTCTATAGGACCGGACGCCGTACCACCGGCTCTTATAAAGTCAGTTAGTAAAAGCTTGGTAACCCCACTGTATCACATTTTTAATTTGGCATTACGGACAGGTAGGTATCCAGCACAGTGGAAGGTGTCAAGGGTAACACCGATCCCAAAAACCTCGAATAAACTTGCTGTCGAGGAATATCGTCCAATCGCCATCTTGTCTTCTCCCGCTAAGGTACTTGAAAACGTCTTACACAAAATCATATACGCACAAGTCAAGACTATCCTATGCAATGCCCAGCATGGTTTTAGAGATAAGCGGTCGGTCAACTCCAATCTTATGACACTTGTAGAGTACATCTCAAGTAACTTAGATCTCGGCTGTCAGGTGGACGTGCTCTACTTCGATATCCAAAAAGCATTTGATGGGGTCAATAATGACATACTGCTGGCCAAACTAAGCGCCATAGGCTTCGCGCCCGATCTTCTCAGACTTCTCGCCGACTATCTGCGCGATCGCCAGCAGTATGTTAAACTTGGAATTTATGAGTCTGCACCCTATCACACGCGGTCAGGGGTAAGTCAGGGCTCTATTTTAGGTCCCTTGCTTTTTAATTTAATGATTAATGACTTACCAGACGTTGTAGAGCACGCGGAGTGTCTGTTGTACGCCGACGACTTGAAACTCTACACTGTCATACGTTCCACGGCAGATTGTGAGGCGCTTCAAGTTGATGTAAACGCGGTATGTCAATGGTGTATCGACAACAAGATGGGGTTTAACCCTTCCAAATGCTCCGTGATGACTTTCGGTCGAAAGAAAAACCCGGTATGCTTTGATTACTCGATTCATGGCAAAATGATCTCTAGAGTAACGGTAATCAAGGATTTAGGAGTAACTTTTGACCGAAAACTCACTTTTCACGACCACATCACTACGGTGGCCAAGCAGTCCTTTCAAAGACTTGGCTTTGTGCTGAGAAACGCCCGAGACTTTCGCAGTGACAGTGTTGTGCGGCTTCTGTTTGGGGCTCTAGTGCGGAGCAAGCTAGAGTCTAGCAGTTCCGTCTGGAACCCGCACGAAAGTACGTATGCACTGTTATTGGAAAAGGTTCAGAAGGCGTTTCTCAGGTCTCAGTACAAGCGAGAATTCGGGTATTACCCATATATGTACCCAACCAGGTTTCTCCAAGGGTGTCTTGGGTACAATTCCCTACAGACCAGAAGAGCGTACGATCAGACAGCAACAATGTGCAAGGTGCTCCGTGGTATGATCGACGTTCCTGATCTGCACAACCTTCTATTTCGGCTCTACCTCCCTAATAATTACGTTCGCAACAGAAGCCACAGACTTTTCTCTGTGCCCTTCAGTAGAACTGTCGCTCGTGCCAACTCTCCTCTGCCTCGCACCCTCGCCAGGCTCAACAGACTTCTAGGCCAGAACCCAGACTGCGATATCTTCGCAGACGAATGGAAGAATTTAATGTTGGTATGCCTGTGGTTTTGCGAGAGTGATGACTGAAAGGATGCCTGTTTGTTTTTGAAATTATTTTTTAAATTTGTAATAATCATGTTCACATTATGTTATTTATTATTTCAATTAATTTATTTATTTGCCTCATTGTTTCTATTATTATTCTATATGGATTTATTTTTAAAATGTTTTACAAGTTTTATAATAATTTTAATTTAGACTGGATAAATGATGCTTTTTCACTCTATGTAACTAGTGTAATTGGTTTTTGAAAATCGTGTTAGTTACTAAGCAAATAAACAATAAACAATAAACAATTCTGTAAAGAAGAACCCAATTCCACTTCAAATATTTTTGCGGGTAGTGCAAAATGTTTTTATCAGCTCAATCTTAGGAAATATTGAGTTTTATGAATATTGAACTCAATGATATGCGGAGTAGTTTAGTTGACTACCTACATGCTTTATGATTATGACCTTCGTGGATGACCTACAGTCAAACCTCCAGGTATTTTACTGACGAAATTGTTAGTTCTAGGGATGTAAAATCCAATGGTATGCAAAGTTGATGTCTACTTACTTGCTTTATGGTCTCTGTGAATGACCTACAGACAAACCGCTAGGTTTTTAACTGCTACCTAAGCATCTTTAAATTTTTATGAGTTCTTGTGATGTACAAACCCTTGATGTGCAAATTAGATGTTTATTTGCGCTATTATAACCTTCGTGAGTGACCTACAGTCAAACCCCCAGGTGTTTAGCTCATCCTGTCTAGCCTTCGTGAAGTACCTACAGTAAATCCTCCAGGCAGACTTTAAGATGGTCGGGTATGGTTGAATTGTAAAGAATACAACATCTAGATTATTCTAGCTAGATATTCTAGGTACTTGTTTTATAACCTTTGTGAGTGACCTACAGTCAAACCCCCAGGTGTTAAGCTCATCCTGTCTAGCCTTCGTGAAGTACCTGCAGTAAATCCTCCAGGCAGACTTTAAGATGGTATGGTATGATTGAATTGTAAAGAATACAACATCTAGTAGTGATGTGCCGAGTACGGCTTGACTCGAGTCAGACTCGATTCCTGCTTAGGACTCGCCTACTCGAATACCAATTTATTATGGTTCGAGTACGCCGGACTCGAGTCATACGAGTATTATGCGAATCCAACTGACTCGAGTCTTGTATTCGAGTTAGGTTGACTCGTTTATACTCAGCAATGAAGTAACGCCTTTTGATAAAAGTTTGAACCTGCAACTTTTAAGGCCTCCACAGTTCCACACACAGACGCCGGAGGCGTGGTGGAGGCGGAGGCGTGCGAGTTGTATCTCTTATTGTATCATTATGAAAGACTACGCGGATGCTAAGCGGTGCACGGCCGCGGACTCGAGTCCAGGACCCGAGTCTTGGACTCGAGTCTAGAAATTCGAGTCAACATTCGAATACCAAAAAATAGAACTCGAGTACTTGGCTCGAATACCGGAATCGAGTCAGGATTCGAATACCGTTTAAACCGACTCGAGTCGACTCGATTCACCAAAACAGCGACTCGGCACATCACTAACATCTAGATTGTTCTAGATAGTCTACTTGCTTTTATAACCTTCGTGAGTGACCTTGACTGTAAACCCCAAGGTTTTAACTCATCATGTCTAGCCTTCGTGGAGTACCTACAGTAAACCCTCCAGGCAGACTTTATGATGGTATGGTATGGTTAAATTCTAAAGATTTGCAACATCTAGTCATGAATTCAAAAATGAACTTACCTTCATTGTTCGAGAATTCAATAATTCGACGATATCAACTCACTTGTTTTTGTTCAAGCTTTTTGATTTCTACTTGATACCGCTGAATTGCTTTGGTCTTCACTTTTCCTTTTGTAATTTTTCGTAGATTCACAAAATGTATTGCGTAAAAGAAATTTTGTAGTGTGCTTATGCTACCGCGCACGGAAAAAGAATGACATTCTGCTGGCGTGGTAGGGTTGGGATGGTGTTTTAGTGTAGTGCATCGATTTAAATCGATTCTCTGAAACGTGCGTGCTACCGAATGGATCAAGTAACTACCTGTGTAAAATTATCTTCTACTAATGGAACTATGAAATATAATAGGGATGACGACATTTGACCGGGCCTCACGGGTATAATTATTAATTTGTTTTTATTTTGAGCTATGCGGCAATTCAATGTATAGTGGGTGAATGAGTGCCGTCTTCTAAGAATAACGGGCTCAATAGAGTCTGGTTGGGCAGCAAGAGTTACTCGTACAGAGAGGTCATGTGAGTCAAGTTTAAGTTTTTTTGTCTAAGAATCTGGGATTAAGAATCTTTCACGAAACTGAAAACAGTTTCGTCAAAACTGATAGTCTTCAGAAATTTAACAATTTGAAAAAAAAAACTATTCTAAGAAATCTATTTTCTTAACTAGGATTTTTCTTTAGAATCTTCGGTGCGCAAGTCAAGCATTTGTTTTTGTAATTTTGTTGGATGGAATCAATTAAGTGGTTAATTATTTATCTTTCACACAAATGTTTAGGTATCTATGTATGTTGGTGCATAAATATTTTCTATCTAGATATTCATTGAAAATCTATCAAACTATAGAAAATAACTATTTGATTGGGTTTCGTAAAAATGTTAGATATATATTTTTTTGCGAGTACCTAAATGGTAGGTACTAAACTTGTATTTATAGTGATAGTGGGTATAGTGAAAAAAATAAAACATTTCATAGTAATGCATTATTTAATCCTAATAAAACTAAATCTATGTATGTATACACGCCTGTTTTCCGTTGAGAAATTACAGAATTAAATTTATGAAATATCAATCGAATTTCTTAATAAGAGTGTCAACCCATGTTTTGAGCTTCTTGCAATCTTCGCTTTCTTTCCAATCATCACAACTCTGAAAGAAAAAATACATTGGTATAAAAATAAGGATTTACTTCAGTACGTATCATTATTATATTATCAGTCGTAAACGAAACTTTGCCTTTACTAGTACCATAGGTGTGATTCCGAAAAAAACAGATGGGTACTGAGTCAGGAAAGTATTTCTGGCGTCATTACTTATTGCCTATTCAATGCATGGGAAATCATCCATAGCTAGTTAAATAACAGAGGCAGGTCTTGACCAACCTACCTTAATGACTTGGATTTCAATACAATTATTCATCTTCATCAGCTCACAGAAGTCTTCTCTCCCAAACTTAGACAGATCTCCGTTAATGCAGTTCTCTAATATGGCTTCTAGAGCTAAAGTATTGTCTTTAAAATCCTTCTCCAAAATTTCTTGTAAGACTTTCTTATCCATTGTTCCGTCAGATGATGCGTAGCCTTTCTTTACACCGATGCAAATGTCCCTGTCACACTGGAAAAATAAAAAGTTGAAAACATGGCAGCGATAATTTTGACCAACGCGTTCAGGCCAGGCCTTTTTTTTTCACTCATTGATGATATTGCACAAGATTACACAGAGTCAAAAGATCTGGGGAGGCCTTTGCTCAGTTGTGGGAAGTAATAGGAAAAGCGAAAAAAAATCTTCTCAAATAGAAAATATGGGCGTGATGCCTATGTATCTATACTGAGGCATCACTATTTTATGTCTTTTTATTACTAAATGATCTAGAGAAATGGGAAATGTTCCTATATTAAGCTAAATGTCCAAAGTATAAGCTGTAAGTAGTAAGCTGTGTGGTACCGGCTTAGAATTTGCACCACCTCAATTCTTTCAGCGGGTGTCGTAAGAAGCGACTAAAGGATTTCCACCGGGGGCGGGCAGCAGCGCCCCTTGCAGAACCAATCTACCAACGAACTGCGATCCCTAACCCGCATGCCCAGCGTAGGGATTATGGGCATTACCCCCATGAGATAAATGCCATTAAGGCGTTTATCAGGCCTCCGTCGAGCGTTGACTAATATAGGCTGTTGAGTTGAGGTGAGATGAGATGAGGTCCAAAGGAAGCAGGGAAATAACGTACCGTGGGGGGTTTCTTCTCCATTTGGAAACATTCTTTTAGCTCTTCCTTGTCTTTTTCATCATGTCGCAATAGATTCTTGGCACAGCAACTTTCAACTTTCTGATAAAAAAAAATAATTAACGCAGGTAAATTGCTTACCAACTTACTTCTAGGTACGGACACAGAATCAATAGAATTTATTTTATCTAGGTCCCCTTATCATTAGTTAAGCACAGATCCGTGGTGGATGGCACAAGCTTGGATGCCTATCTTTAGATAGATAGATCGATAATCGTTTATTACATAGCCTTATAAATCATGCGATACTTAATTAAAACTGTCGCTGTTAATGTTGTTCGATGTTAATGATGATCAAAATCAAAATCATGCCTCAAAAATACAGCTTGGTTCAAGCGAATCAAACAGCCGTCGAGAAGCCCGTAGCTTGTTCATTAGGTTTTGAATAATTTGATTATGTATGAGGCGACCAACTGTTCGGCTCAGATCGGTGGATCGCCTCACTGAGGCGACCAACGGAGTGTCCTCCGTGTGTCCATGTGCCGCCATCTTGGACACAACCGATGACAGGTTATCAACCGCTCAGATGTCAGGCCCTGCGGAACATCCGTCTTGTGGCAGGGCTAGCTGCGCAGCATGCTGCTCGTCCGCGTGGGAATGGGATATGATGCATTATTTCGCAGATATCTTGATTATTAGTATAGTAATGGCTAGAAACACTTACAATCAGCAAAGGGCCCTGGGGTCCCAATGCAGGATTATCTAGTGCGCTCTGAAATAAATAGGTATTATCAAATTATCACCAAATAAAAGTATTATTCACAATTCATCACTTGAGGTACTACTTTATTTATTATGTCCTATATCAACAAATATTCAAAACTCACCGTTGCAAAAGCAAAACAAAATGTAGAAATTAGAACACGAAACATTATTTTAGCTGGTAGCGACTTGCGGACTGAATAAACTACTGTACTGAAATAAAACGCAATAACATTTCGTTTATATATCATTCAGAACTATTTAGCCACAAAAGGTATAAAATACCAAAATGTATTTAACGAGGACATTTGACTAGTACCAACTCCAAGGAAATAGTTATCCTAAATTATAGCTGTTTCACACTATTATGTGTAATCATCAAATTTGTATAAACCGGACATCGTTTTGTTGGTTGGATTATTTTTAAAGCTAGACTATTTGTAAGAATACAAAAAAAAAATTTTACTTGCACTAGCTTCTCTTCGCACCTCTACACGGGTTTTTTTGATATAAAAATTACCATATACCTACAGATTGATATACTGGACTGGACCTCAAGGCTTCGAGATCGAATTCCTTGCCAAATTTAATAAAGATACAGCATAGAGTTGATAAAAACAGGATGATATCATAAATGTCTGACGTAGACGAGCCGCAGAATCCACTGAGCCTGTTTATTTCAAACATTAAGCTTGAACACAGATCTAAAATGATGAAAAATAATGTTGTTAAATATGCAGGGTTATTGGTAATACTGAAACGTAAACTGCAGGTTCTGTCCATCATCACGAACACGTTTGTGAAGACGTTAGGTCTAAATTCTGGAATTTGGTGTTGGTAGTCATCCCCCTCCATTCAAACATCGTTCTTTAGAAAGGCTTTAATTGAAACTGAACTTAAAAACGGCTCTGTTTTGAGTTTACAGTAGGTGTGGGAGTGGGAGTGGGAGTCCTTAGAAATTTATTGGGTTCCGGTAACTAATACCTGGCTTTACGAACGTGTTCGTGGTAATGGGCAGAACTTGCAGTTCACGCAGTGTCAGTGAATTACCAATAACCCTGTATACTCAGTTCTAACTCATTGTCTAACACTTTGTTAGATCATATTAGAGGAACAAACACATACTCTTAATGTATAACATTTCAGCACATAGAAATTATAATCATTGAGCACAGATTAGGTAATGTCACAGATATTATAATACTATACGTAATGTATAGGTATTTCGACTTTAAGGTTGATCGTTCAAATTAGAAAATGGCCTACGATTTGCGGCAAATAACTTTTCCGCTAGTTTTATTCCATGTATAACGCAGAAAAAACTAAAAACCACCAAAATTAATAATCTCGCGCGAACACGAAACGATCATCTTTAATAATCGCTTGTCTCCTCAACCTCAACCTCAACAGCCTATGGTCCACTGCTATTGGCTTTTAACTCATGGCCATTATCCCCACTGGGCATGCGGATTGGGGATTGCAGTTCGGTGGTAGAATAATTGTTCTGCAAGAGGCGCAAACACACGCGTTGCTGCCTCGCAGCGCTTCCTTAGTCGCCTCCTACGACACGTACGGGAAGAGTTGGGGTGGCGAAAATTCTAAGCCGGCACCACACGGCACAAGCCGGCATCGCTCGTCTGTGTCGTTCCAATATCGTTTAGAATAACGAGGATTTCACGTCACACTTATAATAAGGATGAATTCATTTAACGCCGAAAACTATTTTATTCATTTTTTTTTTTTGAGTAATGTTAGACGGAACAAAATTAAAACGTCAGGATAAGTATATTATTTATTTGAACTGTTTTTTCAATTCTAATATGTTATTATTTCAAGTCACGCTCCACACCCGAAACACCTTTAATACATCAATGATCCACTCGAGAAGTATCTACTAAAAATAGATTTAATAAACCGGCCAAGTGCGAGTCGACTTGCACACGTAGGGTTCTGTTCCATACTTGATGTATCGTAAAAGATACAAGAGAAACCCAACGAAATATAAAATTTTTGATGGTTCGCTAAAAAAGCAGAGAGCCTACAAGACGCGGCCGCCTATCCAAGTAGGGACTGACCGCGCCCGACGTTGCTTAACTTCGGTGATCGTTGTTCAACTTTGGATGGACGTTACTCTCTCTATATGTTGTATTAAATTTATTTATTTTCGTTATCTGGTGTTATATTGGCAATAGTAATACACACTCTGTGACAATTTCAACTGTCTACCTTTTACGGTTCATGAAATATAGCCCGCTGGCAGTCGGACGTACAGACAGACAGACAATTTTGGCTTAGTAATGGGGTCCCGCTTTCAACCTTCGAGTACGGAACCCAAAAAAGCAAAAACCCGTTATTAAAACAACTTCACTAACGATCTATCTATCTGTGTTTAATTAAGGGCAAGCAAATTAACAATCCATATTTTTAACCGACTTCAAAAAAGTATAAATGTAAACTTTTGACGTGACAATGTCTTATAATTCGATAGAGCCGGCTGCACGCACGAAAAAACATGACTCGTGCGGCGTTACCTCGCTCTGAGGCGTTGCCTCGCTCTGAGGCGTTACCTCGCTCTGAGGCGTTACCTCGCTCTGAGGCGTTCCATGTAAGGCTTGAAGTGCAAGCGAGAGCGCTCGACATCCGTCTCTCTCCTACTTGAGTGAGCGATGCGTCTGCGTGGACAGCTGCTATACTATAATACATTTACATGTTTTGATCGAGTATCAAATGCTACCATTCCATCAGTATTTTCTTAAGACGTTGTCACGTTCAACTATCGTCAGTAAACCGACTTTACAGACAACCAATTTTTTTTATCTACGCCAATGTTTTACCGATTTTGCTGATTTTTTCTCAAATAGAGAATGATCCCGAATTAGTCCCCTAAAAAATTAGTTCCCGACGGATTAGTATCCTGTAAAACTTAAAAAACAACATAATATTTTTGATGAATCACAACGACCTGGAATAGTTTTGGTACCTAAAGCACCAATTGTTAATAGATTTTGATGATTCTATCGTTGTTGTATAAAGATTGATTTTAAGGCTCTCGTCTATATTTTATTCTAGAGGGATTGCTATATGGGCCTAAAAACGTATATGATAATTTCACCATCACCTGCAGGTATCGCTGCAGGTTTTCATGGCCACGGGCGTCAACAGTTTCATCAAACTAAATTAGATATGAATTATAACTAGATGTCGCTATCTATAAAGGAAATTAGATCGCGCTAGCAAAGTATATACCTACCCAATTTTTTGCAGGTGAACACAGATCTTCGATCAAGAATAGTAAAGGAGGGGTGATTTTAATAGTAGGTACTACCTTACCTACTATTTTACACGGTTAAATTAGCTTTATTTTTCTGACTGTTTTTTTTAATAGTTTTCTGTTTTATTTACGTTATAAATACTTTAATAGTGTTAGACTTATCTTGAAAAATCTTGAATAATATTTAAATAATTAATACACACTGTAAACATTTTAACTGTCTGCCTTTTGCGTTCAAAGTATTTTTCATTTTAAATAAAATATTACTGTAATCAAATAGGATGTTGATTGCTTACCAAAACAATCTATGAATCAAATGCCTACGCATCTTTGTTGGTACTTACATACGTCTGTGATATTCATTGAACATCTATCAGCCTAGAGAAAATAACTTTTGGGCTTGGGTCTCGTAAAAATGTTCAATTTATATTTTTTTTTATTTAAATAATGTGCAAGTACCTATCGTAATAAGGACAGTGGGTATAATGAAAAAAGTTTAACATTTCTTAGCAATGCACTGTTTCAATTCTTATACAATTATCTATTTTTGTATACACGTGTGTTTGCCGTTAAAGAATAACAGTTTCATTTATAAAATAATTAATAGAATTTTTCAATGATAGAGTCAATCATTGTCTTGAGCATTTTGCAATCTCCACTTTCTATCCAATCGTCACAGCTCTGAAAGAAAACAAGTTAAATTATTATAAAAATAAAGGATCGAGTTCAAAATCTACACTAATTTTATAAAGAGGAAAGATTTGATTGTTTGTTTATATTGAATAGGCTCCGAACCACTTCCCACGGGAACGGGATCTACGCGGGTGAAACCGCGAGTCAATCGTCTAGTCTTAAATAATAAGCTGGTCTAGACTCAGTAGTCAAAGGCATTTCGAGTTCCGATATTCCGTATTACAGTTTACGGTATATCGGAACTCGAAATGCCTTTGAACGGTTTTCAGAAAGTACAGCACACCGCTTAACGAAATATAGAAACTACATTAGCTCGAATAACGGACTTGACCAACTTACCTTTATGACTTGGAGTTCAATACACATTCTCATCTTCTTCAGCTCACAGGTGTCTTCGTCCCCGAACTTGGAGAGATCTCCGCTAACGCAGTTCTCTGATATGGCTTCTAGAGCTACAGTATTGTCCTTAAAATCCTTTTCCAAAGTTTCTTGTAAGACTTTCTTGTCAATTGTTCCGTCAGATGATGCATAGCCCTTCTTTGTGGCGATGCAAATATCTCTGTCACACTAGAATAATAAATGGTTACAATTTGGCAAAGATTGTCAATGTTGACCAATGCATTCAGGTCATGCGTTTTTTACACTAATTTAGGACATCGTACAAGATTGCACAGAGTCGAAAAGTCTGGGGGAGACCTTCCAGCAGGGGATAAAAAATAGAAATAGACAGAAAAAATTACAGAATAATGTTCTTCTAAGTAAATAATCTGGACGTGATGCCTCTATACAGAAATCATTTAGGTCAAATTAGTGACTTTTATCCAAAGACAAAAAAAAAAATCCTTTTTAGTAAGCAGAGAAAATGAACGTACCGTCTGGGGTTTCATCTCCATATGGAAGCATTCTTTGAGTATATCTTTATTCATATCATCATGGTACAATAGATCCTTGGCACAGCATTTTTCAACTTGCTGAAATATCAAAACATTTTAGGAAATAAAATAATATTTTGTTCTCATAGTTCATTCTGGCACACAAAAAAAAAATAAATATCTTGATACTAAAATTGTTAGATACGGCTAGCTTAGGACCGTGATGGATGGCAAAAACTTGGAGGTCTATCTAAACCTACCCAGCAGTGGCTAAAATCCAGCTGTGCATCTGGACGATCCATCTGGCTAAAGGCCAGCTGTCCGATTTTAATGATTATCAATATCATGCATCAAAATACTTCGTGGTTCAGGCGAAAGAGGTTCTGAATAATTTTTAAGGTGCTTTATCAACTTACAAACATCAGCGGTGGACCCCTGGGTCCCATTGGAAAATGGTCTGATACACCCTGAAAATAAATACTAATAGGTATTACAGAAAAACATTCCGAATTAAAAATATTGTATACTACAATTTATCATTTTTAGAAATTCTTTATTCAAAAAATAGCTCAATTTCAAACTCACCATTGCATAAACAAAACAAAGTGTCAAAAATAAAGCATGAAACATCATTTTATCTAGTAGCGACTTACGTACTGAATAGAACGCTTTGAAATTTCATTTATATACATTCAAAACCATTTACCACAAAAGGTAGAATACCTGAAAATTAGACTTGTACCTAAAGCCTAGGAAATGGTTGTCCTTAATTATAGCTGTTTCACACTATTATGTGTAATCATCAAAGTTGTTTAAACCGGACATCATATTGTTGGTTGGATTAGTTTTAAAGCCATACGGTTTTGTTAAAATACATATATAAATATATTTTATACCTACACTAGCTTCTCTCCGCAGCTTTGCATGTGTTTTTTCAGTATAAAAATAGCCTATACACATGGACATACTGGACGTAACTCCAAAGATCATAGATCTATATAACACTGCCAAATTTTATAAAGAGCCTTTGATTTGACAAATTTGGGTATGGAATGGAACATCAATAAAAAAACTAAATCGAAGAAAATTCTCAATGAACACTCAGAAAAATATTTTAAACGAAACCTTAGTCACAAAAATAACTCAATAGAATCATAAGCTACCGTATTTATATTGAAATCCAATCCCCCTTGAAGTTTTGAGGTGCTTTTAGGCTGCGTGCCTCTGCCGAGATAACAGGATGATATCGTAAAGGGTTGACGTAGACGAACCGCAGATTTACATAGACGCGCGCTGCATTCTTCTTGTTCTCTGCTTATGTTAGTGCTAGACTTTGCTTACGAACTATACTAGTGCTTGTGCTTTATTCCTAAATTGCCTTCTGAACCGAAATATATAAGGGATTGTGTGCTGGATAATATACCACCGGAAATCGTGAGTCTGTGTCTTATTTACAACTCTGAGGTATCTAGGGACCACACACCCCACTATATATACAACCATAACCCCAAACACCGAATCTGTTAAATACAATCTTGAACTACATATCTGAGAAATTTTCGAAAATGCATGACTGTTTACTCCTAACTCCCCCTAAAAAAAGATCACAGAGTATCAATATCGATGCATTATTGAAAACCCCAGACACTAAACAGCGCTGTCCGTATTGTTTTAAAACATACCCTGCATACTATTGCGTGTTCCCCATACAAAATTTTGGATTCAATAATCGCTCGTCTGTACCGTCCCAATATCGTTTAGAATAACGAGGATGTGACGTCACACTTATTATAAGGATGACTTCATTTGAAATTACGGTAGAGGTGTGTGTGCGTTCTCTGATTTTCAAATAAATAGGCTTTTTAGACGGTTTTTTGATAAGTGGGGTGGTTTTTCATGGATTTGGTTGGCAATCCGGAAGTCAGGTAAACTTAGGTTACATAATAAAATAGTACTGGTTTGTGAGGAGGGCGTTTTCATTCTGCGACACAGTGTTACACTTCTGCAGATGACATCGTTTCTCAAAACTATTTCTGTTCCCTTGTTTCTATGCCAATAAACGATTTTTTACTTTACTGTACTTAAAGTATGTTATTTCGATAATACTAGCTTCTGCCCGCGGCTTCGCACGCGTTGTTTCTATGGAAACGCTTAAAGGTGATTTCTATCCCATGGGAACTGATTTATGGGATAAAAAGTAGCCTATGTTTTATTCCAGGCCTAGAATTATCTGTATACAAAATTTCAGCCCGATCTGTTCAGTAGTTTTGGCGTGAAGAGGTAACAAACATCCATCCATCTATACATCCATCCAAACTTTCGCATTTATAATATTAGTGTGATTAAGACTTAAGAAATTGCACTATACCTATTTTATGTTATTATATTAAAAACCATCTGCATTGTGCTATCAAATAGATTATTTTTTAAAGATGATTTTTTTTTTTTTTTTGTTATTAGCTACTTTGATTTATTTATATTCCTGTCTGCTCAAATCTACATGAGTTGTACCTACACTTTTGCTTACAGTTATGAACTCTAGAATTCTAGCTACCCGGGTATATTGTATGTTTTCTTATATTCCCTTATTTATTTAATTTCTACACCTTATTTAATACAATTTACAAAAGTATACAAATGCTGGGCATAAAGCAGTTGGCATTTTTACCTGCCAATCAAACATAATGAATAACAGAGACAGAATTCGAGCATGCTTTGCACTGACAAATATTGAGTGTTCTACCAAACAGAGAAAAATACAGCCCAGTAAAGATGTTTTAAATCGTATCTTTTTTTTTGCGACATCCTTAATCATATAGTTAACTGCGAATAAAATCTCACAGCGAATAAAAACGCACTTTATTATGTTATCCGAAAAATCATGACATGCTTCTTTCATGCATTTTATTTCATCTCAATTCATCCTATAGCAACTTCCCGACTATCATCGGGTTAGGACAAAGTACCTACTCCTTAGTCTTTCACAGAATAACCTACTCAGTGTGTCCTCATCTTATGATTAAGCGAAAATAATATCCACAAAGTAAGGTTCGGATGTTCCTTTGTCTTACGAGAACGTAATTGCGGGGAAAATAAGGGAAACATGTGCCATTTATTTGTTGGATCACCTCCTGGGAAGTTTTTCTTACGTTTCACTTAGCGCGGTCAGCGCAAGACGGAGGTAAAAAAATATTTGGAGAATGCTTGGGTTAATAAGTCTTCTGTGCTGGCAACCCAATAAATTTGCCAAGTTAGCTATTTATTTGGAGCAGACTTTTACAGTACGCTTAAGATGGTGCGACTATTTGCTTTGGTATGCGTATTGAAATAATAATTAGATAAATGTTAAAGATGCCTCCAGGAACAATGGCCGTGGATTCCAAGGCCACCTTATAAAAACTCACTGTTAGACAACAACGGCAACGACCACTATTAAGTGCCAACACAAAATAATTGTTGGTTTGTACCTTTTTCTGAATAACGAACAACGTCAAGCTATGAAGTACTGTAGAAAAATTCATCACGTGCATCTACTCTACAATCAGATTTGCTAAAATGAGCGACACCAAAAACATTCTCAGGAATGCTTCAAGAAAATGTATTAGCATTTCCAAACCAATTCTATAAGCCCGAGTGTACCATCAAATAACGCAGGAAGAGCTGAAGGCGCTAATATTGACATTATTGAGCGCGATGTGCAAATAGGGCCAGAGGGATTACAGGAGGCCTACTCCAATTCACTGTGAGATTCCGAGCGATGTGTCAGTGCGTGCAAAATTAGTGGGAGAGTTTTCACGGCAAAGGTACCGTACCTAAAGGTTTCGTACCTAACGAAATTATAAAGAAAGAAAAATATAATGGTTTCTTTGAGAATCTAAATAATAAATTTTTCATGCGTGCTCCCCGCGACCACGAGCCGGTGAATGGTAGAAAATTTTCTACCAAGTTGTATGCCAAACTACGAAAATCCGTTTCCGCTCCCGTTGTCTACAGAGAATCTATCCTAAAAACAATCATCGTTTGCATTGTTAGAATCTAGGCACCTAATTGATTTTTTTCTTCGAATAAATACCGCAGTATGTTAGAACAATGTAAGTAAATATCGTTTATATATCGTTTATCATTTTACAGAGTAGATGAAATGAACGAGAGCCCTCAACGAAGGTTATTTCAAATGTGGATGCGGTATTCGTATGATAATCGTATTGGAGTTCGCGAGTACGCCTTATTTCTCTAAAATTTGCGATGGAATATATCAGCATTGTTAGGTGTCTTGCTGTGTGTCTAAGCTGTGTGGTGCCGGCTTAGAATTTGCACCACCCCAAATCTTCCCGCGGGTGTCGTAAGAGGCGACTAAGGGATATCCACCGGGGGCGGGCAGCAGCGACCCCTGCAGAACAATGTTACCACCAAACTGCGATCCCTAACCCGGATTCCCAGTGTGGGGATTATGGGCTTTACCCCCATGAGATAAAAGCCAACAAGGCGCTTATAAGGGGGAGGCCTGCGTCCAGCAGTGGACCAATAAAGGCTGTTGAGGTTGAGGAGAGTTTGAGGTAAGGTTCTTTGCACATTTTCTGCCCTTAGCTTTTACTTAGCTTAATAACGATCCTAACCTGTATAATTTAACCCCCGTTGGACAATGAAAGAAGACTACGCCGAACTGTTGACTATTGACCAATTCAGTGAGTGATTCGCTCCAGACTATTTTTGGCGTGTGTTGGTTGTTTTTCAACGTCTATTCAGAATGCAACCAATAAGCGGTGAAGAAAATCTAAGCACGTCACTCACTAAGTCCTCATAATTATGGTAAAAAAAACAATATTATCAGAGGGAGCTACATTGTTTAACAATCTGCCAAACAAAATAAAAGAATCTGAATGCCTTTAAAAATAAACTTAAATTACATGTACACACTCTGTTACAAAACACGAATAAAAATACTCACGTATTTAATATTTAGTAACAAAAAAAAGGACATACCTATTTCATAATTAACTAAGTACCTACTAGTTGTTATAATGTTTAGTATTTATAGTATAATATCACTACATAAACAATTTTTAGTTAAACAATATTTAATTATAGAAAATATTTATTTATAACTTATTTTAGGTCCTGAGGTTAGTTTAAATATTTTTAAACCTAGATTAATTTGTTCTTATGTATCTCATTTTAAGTAAAGCCTGTGTTTGTATGAGAAATAGAGTTCTTTAAACCTAAACTAGGTTCTGCCCGCGGCTTTACATAAAATCTTTCGGCATAAAAAGTAGCTTATCTGTCAATCCAGGCCTAGAACTACTCCTATGCCTTTAGATTGTTCCGTTCAGTAGTTATGGTGTGATGAATGAGTCAAAATAAAAAAAATCAAAATCAAAAACTCTTTATTTCCATAAATACAATAAATGTACACTTAGAAAAGGTCAAAATATAAAACTAAACACTGACACGGAAATAAAGTGATATTTTTTGATTTCTGTCGCTTCGGTATGTAGACTAAAGTAAAGAAACATCGACACATCCAAACAACGACAGAGTCTTAGTCCCTGCGACTTTACGCAGGGAGCTCAGAGAGGCAACATCACTGGCAGGACTCTGTCGTTGCTGCTTGACGGTCTCAGTGTCAAAGTCTTGAGGATGTCCCGTGGAGAGACGAAACTAGTCGACGACCTATTTTTGATGAGTTTTTTCATTTTGTAATTGGTGTGGTCTTTTCTTCTACAAATTAAGTTGTATTCGTGTTTTAAGTTGGAAGGTAATTTACTTGACAATTTATATTGTGTTAGTCTGTTGTTTACCTTCTCTAATTATAGGTAGGTTCAATTTGTTTACACACGAATTACATTTTGTTGGATCTTATCAGAAAAGGTTTTACGCGGAATTGTTACTAAATATTGTTGTATCCTAATTAGACAAATAGAGACTAAAGTATAGTAAGTATAGTATTATTTTGTATATAAATTGATTTGATTTAATTTTGTATTCATTTTTAGTAGATATTAGTTATAACTAGCCCTAATTATAAGTCCTACCTTTACTAACAAATTATGGATTCTAGTTGTCCGAAATAAAATATTGAATTTGAATTTAAAGTCTAATTCAAACCTGAAAAGAGTTTAATTGTTCTAATGATCCCAAGGAAAAGCCAGTTGAACAGCTTACATTAACATAGAAATTGGTCCGTGAACGGCCCACTCGGCCCACTGCACTATCACTGGCAATTAACCTGTCGACGCCTGTCTGGGCCTAAATATTCCGGCAGTGGCGTTGGTCAACTATTTAGGCTAAGTGCAATGAACAATTTTATTTGGGCACTTCTAGCATTTGGTAGATTATCCACTATAAGGAGTTTTACTACAAAACTGTCGTAGTTTGATGAGTTCAATAAGGATGCAAGCAGGTTACGAACCATATTGTGTTTGGTTGAGGTTCGTAGTTAACCCGCCCCGTTTTTTTGTGGCGATCACAATAGGCCTATCATGGCCGCAGTGATACGAAAGCCACCAAAAGCAAATAAAAAAAAAAAAATAACCCGCTTAAATACGCAATGAGCTTGTAATGAGTACCTCTTTTGTTGATTTTGAATAGTTTTTTTTTAAATTAAAAATTGAAAAATCGGTCGGTCTCTTTCGCTGATATGGGCGTATTTTATGAAAATACGTCCATACTAGTTTCTGCAGCCATGATTGGTAGAGCAACTTATAAAATGACCTAGTTTCGTTATCATTCTATGCCTGATAGATTAGCATGAACCATGAGTATTCATCACTGGCTTTACAAAAACAAGAACACTTCTTCCGTTTGCAAAGTAAAAGACCGCATATGAAAAATTTACATCGTTAAAAACGAATTTATCTGATCGAGGATAACATTAAGCACTGAAAAACCCTCAAAGCAAGGGTCGACCTTTCATTCGGAGGTAAAATCCAGAAAACATTACCGCCGCATATCAAAGGGAAAAATCCAATATTGCGTCGCAAATGATGAATGAAACACATTAGCGAGGCCAGAGATAACTCACTTCACGATGAAATTCCTACCTAGGTCCGGATTTATGGTTCTGATACAATAGGACGATGTCACTAAATTACGTCATACCTACGTTTTTACGCTGAATAAGCTTCCAGAGAGAATAAAATGAATAGGTACCTTAGAACTGACCTTTACTACGATATCTTTGTAACTATTGTACGTCACTTGTAAAAGTGGTACACGCACAATCCAACCCAACACAATGAGAGGAGACTTGTGTTATGGGTTGTCATTGTCAAACGCTCTATTCGTTAATTCAAAACTCCACATTTTTGAAGCCTAAATGGGTTGTCGAAACATGCATTAACTATTTGGTAGGTACATTTGAAACACTCTTTACATTATGGTACCCAAATAACTCTTAAGACAAGTGCTACGATTAGTTTAATACATTTTGTTGTTTTTTCTTGTATTTTTTTTCGAAGAGCGTTTAATTTTTAAATTTGGTGCGACGCGCTTTGTTTTCTTTTCTTTTTAAACGTTTTAGGAAAGAAAATACATTTAAGTATGTTTTTTTTTATTTACGTAGGGATAGGGACGTGAGCCAAGATTAAACAACATGCATTTCGAAAAAATATAAAACTTAAGACATCACGATAATCGGATACATTTTGATTTAGTGAACAAAATTTTAGCACCAAACGTTTTACTCCGCATGTGTGGTAACTGCGACCAAAAACTCCAGAGATTTCACGAAACGACACACGAATTGAAAAATATTTGCTAAAAACACTCGCTAAATGCTTGTTTAATTAAAAGTTACTTCAACACTTAACGCAGAGCCGGAAAACCTTACAAAGGAACGAAAATTAAAAGCTGTGTGTGAACAAAACTTTATTTAATAATGGATTTTTGCCAAAGCGAGAAGTTTTTACCTACGTATTTTTGGCAAAGAGAAACTTAGAACGTTAGTTAGTATATTGTGGAAGTTGTTGGCGCTAAATAAATTAGTTTATTTTTACAAGTTTTCTAATCAGTTTGTTTAAAATTTTCTTACGCAACTTCGAAAGCTATACGAGTTATTTACCCAAGTGATGCAATGCTTTCTCACCACCAATAGACCATTGATAGAACCATTGATTGAACATTTTATGTATTCTTATATTGACATCCATGTTTTTGCCCGTCTGTTTGTTACTCGTACTAAAAAATAATAACTACATATACGGGGTGGACACGGAAAGAGTGTACCAAGCCGATAGGGGCTGATTCTGGACAACGAGGTGTGAGTCGATTTTTATTCCTATTTTTGAAAAAAAAAAAAACAGAGACTTTTCTCTTCAATATTCGGGTTCATTTACGTGTATTCTTACATTATTCTTATTGTTGTGAAATTTAAAAGGATGATGTATTTTATATTGTTACTGTTACTGTCATGAAATTATTATAAAATGTTTAACATTATAATTTGTAACTTTATATATTATGATGTTAAATAATACAAGAGTGCCTGTAAAAGTACACGAATAGGAAGAAAAATAGACTTTAAATTTTGCAAAAACATAGGTAAGTAATATTATAAATAATTATTCGAAATTCCAAAAATCTTAATTAAAAAGTTGATCCCCTTGGGGTCAAGAACGACCCAATTTCGACTTAGTAAGTACACCCTTTCCGTGGCATCCTGTATAGTATTACGCTCTCATACATCACTTTTATGATTGCCTTTTTGATGACTTAGAAACTACCGACGTTCTATCAAGCTCTTGAAAGCTGATGATATTTTCCTAATAAATAAAATACCACCAATTGCTTACTGAAACCATCAGCATTTTAACGAGTAGGTAACGAGGATTTCGCATGGCTCTCATGGAAAATTCGTTTTATGCCGTTGATTTGCATTTAAATGTGAAATGTGGATGAAATAACCGGGGTTTGACTACATAATATTGTTGGTGGCATTTCGACTTTTCAGCATATAAATTGCAATCAGATTTACTTCATAACAGAGATTCGAAAAGCGTAATGGGTAAAAAAAACGATACAGTTGATGACATTATTCGGATTTCGAGCATAACATGTAGTTCCGAGTTAACAAGTACCTAGGTATACTATAAAGTAAGTACCTACAAATATAACTACGAATGAAAAAACATGTTTTTTTGTTCATCAGCCCGAAAAATTCATAACCAGATTTAACCAAGTGTAGCCTCTTCTATAAAATGGTAAGAATCTACCTATAGCAGCATTTTAGAATTGGAAATTCTTTCATTATCCCCTTTCAAAAAAACCTTTAATTTATACAAACTTACGTCATCAGAAGAAACCAAAAGACTCCTTTGTCTACAACTATGAGAGATCCAGATAACTAATAGAATAGGTACCTAATTCGGCTTTATGTTAAACCTATATCAGCCACAAGACGAGAGCAAGACATGCCTAAATTGAAACGTCCTGGGCGTCAGTAATTAGCCCCGCCAGCGGACTAGATAATTGGCTGTCATGTGTCAAACAGACAGACGGGGTGGTTGGCTTGATAACTTTACCAGCTTAGATCACGATTGATCTTTGAATAGATACCTATCTTGGCTATCTTGGGCAATTATAATAGTTACCTTAGGCAGAAATAATACCTTGGGCATTCAGAGGTGACCAGGGACGCGATCTATTTATTTATTTATTTATTATTAATTCACAAATCAGATAACAATCAAATTATACATAAACTTATGCTACTTTTACAAATTTTGATCTAGATTGAAATCAATAATGTGAACATAGAAAAAAGATAATGTTGCGTGCACTAGATTTAAATTACCCTAAGACGTAAAAAAGAAGGACATTAACTAACACTGTTACTGAGACAATAATTTAAGAAGATTTTCTTTAAACACCGCTTTAATCTACAATGGTTATTATCGAAGATATCTATGTTATTTGATTTGGCTACTTCGTTATACAAGCGACACATTCTATGCAGGGGAATATTGTAGGAAACATTGTTTATATACACACTTATTGAGAATATTTCAGGAGAACGGAACCTATATTTTGTGTTTATATTGAAATAGAATGAAGTATTTGTGCAGGCGATCACCGGTGTGGTAAGGCACGGCATTACGGCGCGAACGTTAGCAGTTGAAACGTTAGGGTGCGCGCTCACAGGCCGGCATCGGACAATCCACTGACAAGTGCGTACACTGATCGGCAATCTGAATGACGTCAGTCGCATTAAACGGAAAAGTTGCCTTCAAGAATCCTCGCCGGCATATTGCCGACAGTCCGCTCCGGTACGGATCTTTTATCTCAGACCATTGATGAGACCAGTGCGGATTATCCGATGCCGGCCCGTGAACGCGCAGCCTAACGTTTCAACTGCTAACGTTTGAGCCGTAATGCCATGCCTTACCACACCGTGATTGCGGCCCTGGGCCCGTACTCTTAAAAACATTATCGAAGTTTCTGATTCACTTTCGTGCAAACGCTAATCTTAAGCCAGCGACTCAAGAGTTGGTTATGCACGAAATCGAAAACGAAACTTCGATTTTCCTTTCCCCAGTAGACCCCTTGGGGAAAGAGAGTACTAATGCGTATAAAAGTCTTCCCTTTAGCACTTTTGAAGAAAGTTGCTATGTATATTATAATTTATAATACATTTACTGAACAAGAAACTGTGTCAAAATTTTGTTATATGTTAAAAATCTTAATCTCAAAATATTACACAAATAAAACAATACAAAAAAGTTGAAAATTTAAAGGATATCTATAAAGGCGAGCTTAACCCTACAAGAGTTTTCTAACAGCAAACCTTTTGGGTATGGAGAGATCTAGTGCATTGCAAAGGTAGTGCGATGAATAAGGTTAAATAAGTGTACATACAAAACAGAGAAGATACTACTCATAAATAAGAAATAAATATAATAAATATTCTACTACTAGCTTCTGCCCGCGGCTTCGCACGCGTTGTTCCTATGGAAACGTTTTGAGGTTATTTCTATCCCATAGGAACTGATTTATGGGATAAAAAGTCGCCTATGTTTGATTCCAGGGTTAGACTTACCTGTACATTTACTGAACAAGAAACTGTGTCAAAATTTTGTTATATGTTAAAAATCTTAATCTTAAAATATTTACTATACACAAATAAAACAATACAAAAATATTGACAATTTAAAGGACATCTATAAAAGCGAGCTTAAAAAATATCTATGTAGTGTATTGTATTAAGTATATCAGTTATCTAGTACCCATAACACAAGCTCTGCTTAGCTTGGGGCTAGATAATGCTGTGTGAATTGTCCAGCATTATTTATTTATATCTATCCCATAGGAACTGATTTATGGGATAAAAAGTCGCCTATGTTTGATTCCAGGGTTAGACTTACCTGTATGCAAAATTTCAGCCTGAGCCGTTCATTAGTTTGGGCGTGAAGAGGTAACAAACATCAATCCATCCATCCAGCCATCCATCCAAACTTTCGCATTTATAATATTAGTGTGATTAGTAGTAATATTAGTAGGGTAACTGTACAGTATAGTATGTTATATGCTAGCTTTCCAACTCATGTTTGCGTGTAATTCATTGTTGTTTCCCAATTTACTCCAAGCACGTTGTATAGTTTCCTGAATAGTCATCTTTCGTAAATAGGGTGGCAATCTTGGCCTATTACGTGGTCGGAAGCACACCAGGCTTAGAATACCTACCTACCTATCTATTATACTACACCGTGGAAAGTAGAGTAATAGCATTTTGGACCAGTTCTGTTATCGAGTTAATCCAAGAGCAAAATTAATTTGAAATAGTTTTAACATACCCTGTAAAAATAGTTGTACATATTTTATGAATAAATAACAAATAAATATTTCTGTGATTAAGAACGTAACAAAAGGTCTACGAGGTTTGATTTTAGTATTTTAGTAATGAGAGAGTTGGTTGAAAAAGGGGGACACAACCCACCTTACGGTACAAAAACTGGAAATGAAAGACAGAGATGCAGCGTTTCGTGACTGGTGATAGAATGAAATTTGACGTTGATTATCTAGGTAATTTAGGTACTTATGGTGGATATTCCAGTTTCCCCCTCTGAAATCCCCTAAGAGGCAAAACTTTTTTATGCATCTTCAAAGTTTCAAAATCGCTCAGCGAGCGAAATATTTATGCTCGGAGTTTCTCAGAAGGATAAGATTCGTAACGAATATATACGACTGAGCACCAAAGTCATCGACATCGCTCAAAGAATAAGCAAGCTAAAGTGGCAGTGGGCCGGCAATAACTCGCGAAGAACCGACAACCGCTATGGTAATCGTGTTCTTGAGTGGAGACCGCGACTCGGCAAATATAGTGAAGGATGCCTTCTGGCCAGGTGGGATAACGATCTGCGAAAGACTCTCATTAAGGGAGGCCTATGTCCAGCTGTGAACTAATGATAAATGAATTTATTTCTATACTAGCTGCGCCCTGCGGCTTCGCCCCCGTGGAAATTTATGTTTCCAACTTTCTTAATTTTTTCTTTCATAAGAATCTTCTCCTGACAATAACAAACACAACAAAGAAAGAATTAGCGAAATCGGTTCAGCCGTTCACGCGTGATGCCGTGACCAAGGAAAACGGGTTTCATTTTTATATAGATAGATGAAAGCTGATGATTTTTCACACAAAAAAAGCTTTAATACGCCTCTGCCGCGCACACATGCTCGCTTTGCTTACATTACCATACACTTATACAAGCACTAACACCCGTGGTAATGATTATTTACATTCATTAGTGATAGTATATGTTGTTTACATGTAAGTAATTTCAGGTTTACTATAAAAATCTAGTTAAATTAAGTACAATCATTTAAATAAATTCAATTGTAACGGTTAGTCATTTAACTACAGAAACGTTTATGCGATTATTTGATTCACTCAAAGTAATAAGTAGGTTAGGTACTTTGAGTGTGGAAAACAGTCTCAAGAGAAAATTGAACGACCTGAAACGTGTTGGTTGCGCTTAGCAAACTTTTGCATCTAGTATCAAAATATAGCCGGCCCTGTATAATTTTTTGTCGCCACCGGATTGGTGACACACCGGTTAAAATAAGGCTCCTAATTGTTCGATAAATAATAACTTCACGCTGGCATAAAATTTCTGGCGTCCAAACGCCTAGGCCGATCGTTTATCATTCAATCTTAGAAAAGGCTTATTGCTAACCTTTTCTTTGGATATGGTGACACAAAAGTTGCTATTCGTACTTTTTAGTAAAGAGATAAAGCAAAGTTAGTAAGACAAACATGCAATTTAAGAAACCACTTCAAATCGTAAGGAATGATCGACTGATTGAACAAATCACGCAATTCCCACCTCTGTTCCCGAATCATTACGGTCATCAATAGAACGACAGTCAACATTAGTTACGTCAAGAACGTTATCAATATTTTCTACAGAACCTGATAATCAAAGATTCATGGCCTCTCAATCACGGCCTCTCAGTAACTACAGTCAAATGACGTACAGTTAGATAACTTTTTTCTCGAGAAAGTTCCTAATTGGAACCTTCCTAATTCGAGTCTTTGGTGGATAACTAAAAAATAAAATTAAAAATAAAAGGTGATTTGTAGAATTCGCTGCGGCAGTTACTGTGTCTGTACTATACTAGGTACCGCTTCTGCCACAGCAATGAAACGTTCTCCGAAATATAAAAATAACTGTCTGATATCAATCAAAAATGTCTAGATAATGTCAAAACTATTTTTGACCATTGCAAGAGTCATTTTTGTTGTTTTATATTTATTGTGTTGGACCGGACAAAGCCATACTATGCGTAAGTATATTTGCGTTTGAAATGAAGGGGGTGTGCAGTCAGTAATAAAATATAAGTGCTGGTAGAATATTATAACTGCACCAACGGTCCCACAAATCTGTGTACGAATGGAGTTCTATGACACATCACGTTTCAAGTGATGGATGGAGATATCTGGACATAACGATTAGTCATGGCGGATTCTGCGATTCGTGTGTAGCTACGCAATTCATAACCTTATTCGGTAACGTATAGCCGTTCGGAGGTAAGAAAGCTGGGAGGTATAGCCTAGCTAGACAAAATCTGTTGATTTTGTTAACGTACCTTGGAATATGTATCAGATATGCTGCATCGAGTGAAATTCAGTTCAGATTCTAATAGGCATATTTTGTCAATCCATATACATAATGAGTGGTTAATTCAATTTATCGTGGCAGATAAAATATTGTTCGAACACAGTGAGCTAATAATATGCGGGCGGGCAGTTTGAGGGAAACGTACTCGAGTAACAAAATTGCAATCACTCCAATTAACTCTCATTCATCACAAACAAAGTTGATTTGAACTGAAAATCTCATCAATTAATGACCTTTGTGGAAATGTGATCGAATTTCTAAATCTAATTAATATTTGATACTAAATTTACTTCTCTATGGGTTTCTTTATTAGCCATAAGAAATGATCGTTATTTGATTTCCTTTAGAATAATGTCACTTCAGATTGCGTTCAAACTTTATTTTGCGGATATAGCAAAAACAACGACTATAAATTCGATATTTTTGAACTTCACAATAATTTGAAAGCTTTACTTCTGTCTGCTCTACCTTCAAAATCTGTGGCTCTACTACATCCCCAGTATTTCAGTACCTACAGCGAAGAGAGATATGAATAATTCAAAATCGGGATTTGTAATTTATATTGTTATAACAGGCCGGAGTATTGACTACCCTGTGGCTTACAATAGTCTACCGATTGAATAAATTGTAATCCCTATGAAATATCCATCGTCTTGAAGTTTATTAATTTGTTACACATGATTCATGGATTGTTGTTGAAGGGCTTGTTGGTTTGGTATTGTATGGTTAGGTTACCCACGTTAACCATCGATTGTTCGTAAATATTTAATTGTATGCGTACATTCAATTTTGGCTGGTGTAGGTTTGTTCCCACATTCACATTAGTTTTTAAATAGACATAAAAACATAACACATGTTTATTTGCAACAAAAACAATGATTTTACAATACTATACAATACAAAAATGCTTTATTGTACACCATAAAAATAACATTACAAGAAGACATTACCTAGGACAAGTACAATGGGCGGCCTTATTGCTTAAAAGCGATCTCTTCCAGCTTATTAGGCACTTAATATGTGAATAGGTAGAGTTAACATTATATTACCTAAGACCTTTTTAAGATACGCTATTATCATGGCCTATAAAACGGATAAAAAAGTTATTACTAAGGGTTTATTATACAGGGTGAATTTTAAAGGACCAGCAACCTTCGGTGACCGGGTTCCTAGCATCATCAGCAACAACGTTTGTTTTACGACTTAAGATAATAAATAAGTTAAGTACTTGCATTTTATTTCCATACAAAAATATTATTTGAAATATCCGCTCGAATGTTTTTAACTCTATGCGCATCGCAAAGTGTAGGCATACAAACGTGAGTGAATCGCGCTGGGAGGGGATGGGGCGGCGCGCGGGGAGCGCCTTTTACCACAGTAGATAAATGTATACAGTAGAATGACTCAGCCGTCTCTCTGAACTTTATACCTACAGTTGAGCGGAGCGCTAGGGTTGGTACCTACAAAAAGTAAAACAGAGGCGTGTATATTTTTATTGAATGTGTGTGGTTTGTTCAGGTACAGTTCAGGAATGAAACATATTATGTTAATTTAATGATTTATTTATCGCGAGAACCGCACGCGGGCGCAAAAACGCATGACAGGAAAAGCGCCCTAAAAGCTAATATGTAATGTATACCTACATTACATACATATTACAATAAATACATAGCAGAATTTCCCATACATTTTTAATGATAGTACCTTCCTATTAGCCTACCTATCATTTGTCCATCACCCACCTCCGAAGAGACAAACAAGAAAGCGAAGGCCAATTGCGTGTCGACTTGGCACATTTAGGGTTCCGTACCAAAATTAGGTCTTTTATATTGAACTAGCTGCGCCCCGCGGCTTCGCCCCCGTGGAAATTAATGTTTCCAACTTTATTAATTTTCTCTTTCATAAGAACCTTCTCCTGACAATAACAAACACAACAAAAAAAGAATTAGCGAAATCGGTCCAGCCATTCACGCGTGATGCCGTGACAGTATAGTATTATAATATCTGTGCTGTGACCAAGGAAAACGGGTTTAATTTTTATATATATAGATGTAGAATACATTTAGACCGCAAAATAAGTAGGTAGGAAAAATAAGTGAATTTCAGAAAAAATAATATAGAGGTAGGTACTACATAAATATTTGTTAGTAACATTGGCATAACTTATACTTCAGGTACGGAACCCTAAAACGTGGTAAAGACTATATTTATTTTACCTTTCAGCATTAGCAGGAAGTCGAAAAAATGACAGTGTTGGTTTAACGAACGTTGAGTTTAGGCACCCGTAAACACTGGAGTAAACTCGTGGTCGTGATGCCGCCATTATTTAATTTATTATTTCGCGCACTTGCAACGTTGAGGTACGAAACGGGAGCGGACAGCGCGGGGGTCGCGGCACAACAAACTCGTTCAGCGCAGCGACCAGTCTCGGCGGCGGCGCGCGGCGTGACACTGGATAGATGTGCATGCCGAGACTACCTTAGCGGCCGTGTAAATGACGCTTATATGTGCGTGCGTCGATTCGGACGGTCTAGTATGGAGTCGGATTACTGTATATTTATGTATTGTGCTTTTACTGTGCCGCTCAAACGCAACGGCCGCCCGCGCCGCCCCGCCGCCGCGCCGCCTGCCCGCTCAGTCGTCAAGGCGGATGCGCGCACGGCACATATCCTTGTGCGCTACGATCTTTCATCGTTGCATTATCGATGTTTCGTACGGATTGTACCAACACAGATTACCATGGATACTCCAATATCGAGTACTCGGAAATGGTGAGGATGCTTGCTAGGTGTGATGACAATGTGTCGGAAGTCTGCCGCCAATATGGAACAAGATTTCCAAATTTACCGACACCGAGCCGTGAGACGATTTTAGCCGTCACACAGCGACTACGAGATTACGGACAATTCCAGCATAGGATGTGAGATAGTACCTAGTCGTCGTCCAAGGCGCACAGTACGCGATCAAGAAGAGATCCTGGAGTTCTTTGAGGCATACGTACCTAGTGCCTACAAACCCCGTGAGCAATTGAAATTAACTAGATGGATAGGTAATTATCTGAGTGTTATTTATTAAGTACTATCGCCAGCGCATGTGCGCGCAAGCATGCGTCGTCCTTAATGAAATATAGACATGCAAAAGTCACGACAGTTCAATAAAAAATTAATTACATTCAAGTTAATGTACCAATTGAGTTATTTTAAAAGTCGTAGAACAAACGTTATTGCTGATGATGCTAGGAACCCGGTCACCGAAGGTTGCTAGTCCTTTAAAATTAACCCTGTAGACTACGATTTTACCCGTGGATCTCACACTTTTCTCTATCTAGTGTTCGCTCCATGTTGTTTTGACAAATAAAAAATTACAATACGCTTTATTTTTTACGAATATTTTTCAATAACACAAAAATTCTATGTCACTTTCATTATCATGGAAGAAATAACGAGGATTCCTACCATCTAAAAGCCTTCGGTACATTTCTTCCTCCTTCCGTCCACCCGTAAAGTAACACAATTTCCAAATCAAAAATCCCATTCCTTTCACAAAGTGAAACGGAATGTTCTTAGTTTGATTTGATTTCCATCGCGGGTTCTGTTGAAATACCAAATCTTTGGTACCTATTATTTTATCCTACTAATATTGTAAAGGCGAAAGTGTGAGCCGGTGTTAAGGTGAAGTGATTTGAGAACGTTTTGACTGTGGGGAAAATCTATTTGAAGGCAAAAACCATGTTTTTTTTTATTCGTAACCAACATTCGGATTCCAGTTAGTAAGTTGGGGAAGTCGAAACACGATTAACAAAACTTGACTCGATACAAAAAAGCAAAGTTTCCTCTAAATCTTCATTTTTACACAGATAGGTACACACAGATAAAAAGCAGTTTCATTTGCTAGTTATTTATCATATTTCAATGAAATCGTTTACGTGTTCCATAATAAATACTTTAGACGATTATGGTTTTATTTTATGCCGAAACGTAGGCCGAAACGCCAAAACTACGAGCAGAAATCTGCACACATAAAGATAAGGACCTGAAATAACATTATAGGCTACTTTCATTCGAACCTTATAGGCTACTTTTTATTTTTCATGCGAAGCCGCAAGCAGAAGCTAGTTGTAAAATAATTGCTAAAAATCCACTAAGTTGGGCGCGTGACGATATGCCATCAAAAAGGGCGTTTTGTCAGTTTTCCCCCCAAGACTTTTCTGTGTACTTGTTCAAAATTACCATCATTGGCCTATTTGCATCTACGGAAGATGATTCAAGTAGCATCAGTCTGGCTGGGATTCAGCTGAGCATTTAATACATACAGAGTAAAACTCACATGTATTCAAATGCGGTAACATTGCGTTAGGTCTTTGTTTAACATTATAAACAACGATAGGTACACTTATAGCCTTTTCTTCAAACATTGTAATATCTTTACCATTAGACAAGAGCCTTTCTACTTGAGCTTTTAAGATGCCAACCATTTCGATCCACTCAAAAATATTTGAAATACAATCTATTGGAATCTAAATATGCGCCGATGATATAAAATTACGTTCAGACTTTGAGAGAATTGAATTCACTTCAGACCCTTTTATGTGTTAAGAATTCTTTTGTAATGAAAATCGTTCATAAAGAAAGCTTCTTGTTATATTTTGACATTGGGTTTTATTTATTACGAGAGTAAGCCTATGTTTTAATCTAAAAACGCGAAGATGAAAAAATAAATAACGTTTGCAGCTATTTTGTTGAAAGATGAGGATTTTTTAAAAGAGCGCACTTCAATATCTTTAGTCCCATTCACTAACTGTAAATTACATTTACAATTTGAAATTACAGAGAGGGGTGGTATTATTGATACCTCTGATAAAGGTGGATCAAGTACCAATATCTTGTAATTAAAAGCCTTTCTGAAATGTTTGTGATAATGATTGTTTGGGTAGAGTCCTGAGCATTGTAGACCCAAAGGACAATAATTATTTTGTTTTGTGTAGGTAGGATCTACCGAAATTTCCTGAAATTTATAAGAACGCAGAACACCCCAATTTTTAGAAACCAAGAAGAAACTCCGATTTTACAATACCACAGGAGGAGTACCAATCTTGCTTGGTATTCCTTACAAGCCTACAAATAAATTCATTCATTGAACATGTAGGCAGTAAAATTCTTACAACAGGATCCAAACGTTTATGCATAAAACATTCGTAACTGGTAAACCATTCTTTGACAACGCAATAAGCCTTTGGTAAAAGGAAATGTTGGGCGTAAAAAAGTACACGTTACAGTCAACATAACGACACAAGCAAGTGGTCACCAGCTTTACTGGTACTTTAATTCGTTACCTTCCTGTACTAATGTTTTATAGAAGTACATTTTGTACGCCTACACATTTGCTCCCCTTGAAGTCAAGACCCGTGGGGTACCGCAGGTTCTCCGGATTTTGATGTGACAACGTCTTATAATTCGATAGAGCCGGCTGCACGCACGAAAAAACATGACGTCATGCGGCGTTACCTCGCTATGACGTCATGCGACGTTACCTCGCTCTGAGGCGTTCCATGTAAGGCTTGAAGTGCAAGCGAGAGCGCTCGACATCCGTCTCTCTCCTACTTGAGTGAGCGATGCGTCTGCGTGGACAGCTGCTATACTATAGTACATTTACATGTTTTGATCGAGTATCAAATGCTACCATTCCATCAGTATTTTCTTAAGACGTTGTCACGTTCAACTATCGTCAGTAAACCGACTTTACAGACAACCAATTTTTTTAATAAATTAACTGAGCGTTTGGTCGAAGTGACGCGACGCGTGACCCGAGAGCTGGTGAGTATCTGGCGCAGCGCATCAGCAATGCCATACAGCGGGGCAATGCAGCCAGCTTCTGGGGACGCTTCCAACTGGTATTGATATGGATCAGTTGAGCTATATATAGATTGTTTGCAACAGAGAAGAGAGAACTGAGAAGTCTGCAATAAGCTCTATTGTTTTAATATTTCAATATAAATACTAGTTCTAATTTGTTTTTATTATTTGATTATAATTTTCTTTGTTAATAAGATAGTACTTTACAATTTTGTAGATGTGGGAAGTAATCTCCGGCTAGTGCCGGAGTTAGGTAGTCCTACTGGTTGTATTTATAAAGCAAGATACCTTAGATATGTAAACTGGGTCACTTTCCCTATTTTTTTATCTAGTTGACTAATTTCAAGATAGGTACACTGAAGTCTTCAATAATATAAAATAGCAAACTAGTCTCATTGTAGACTGGTTGTCGGATGGAAAGACAAGCCAGCCACTTTAAATTAATCCTGCGCTTAGCATCTTGAAGAACCCACTCTCTTGGCTGGTAGTCTAGTTCATAAATTTCCCCACAAAAATTGCAACAGACCGTTACTCCTAAATGGCTATTAACATTTCAACTAATATCCTTGTCCGACCCCCGGGCTATAATGATCGGGATAATTACACAATTTCTCCATTAACAGCGCCTTTAATGAATTAAAAAGAGGTTCAATGAACACTTGCCAGATTCATGGGCAGTTCCTGTTAGAGTGCTTTTAAGATACTCTTGACTACGTAACGTATGTACGTAAGGTATCTCTATGTGTAGCACAGAATGTTGCGGCTTCCCACGCATTTTTCGGAATAAAAAGTATTGGATATGTTGTTCCAGGTCCTGAAATTTATATATGCAAAGTTTCATCTGAATTTTCTGTACAATTTTATCCTGAAGAGGTAACAAACTTCCAAACATGTGAACATCAAAACATCCATCCAAAATTTCACATTTATAATTTTATGTAACTGCAAATCACAGCCAAAATAGGGATATGGTCTTTGGTAGTGATATACCTTAGGTGGGTAAGTACCTTTAAGCTCTATGACTAGAGCAGGACCGTGGTAGGTGGCACAATCTTGGAGAGGCCTGCAGGCCAGCAGGCCAAGCACAGGGATTGTTGTCTAGGGTAGAATAGAGAAAAATTACTTCCCATCGGCACCGATTGCCTAAAATATTTGAAATTCGATCTGTCAAGTTTAATAATTTACGAAATGTATGACGATGCGATAACATTTTTGTCCATTCTACCCTAGACCACAATCCCTGTGCTTGGCCACCGCTGTGGGTAAAATCTGCCTGTGGATGATGATCACAATGAAACCTATTTTTTTAATATCATTTATTTTATTTAATCTATTACGATAGTACTTCTTAAAAAATATAATTCGTCCTATTTCTCGATCTAGGTATTCCTATTTCGCTACATAGCTCTTCATGGCTCAAAACTTTAAAGGCTTTTTCAATTTCTAATATAAAATTCTACCTAATAAAGGCGTCGTCGCTTAGGACTGAAGGTCCGTAATTAAGTTTGATGTTCGGACCCAAATCCTAGACGTTTATTGGTTTGATTTACGGTTAACTCTGATGTATTAATTAGATCTTCATGATGGTCCTGAACGACACGATTTTTTTGTTTCACCCATTTTGTAGATTAAACTAAACAAGTTGCGATAAATTTGGCAGCTGTTTTAAAATTTTGAGCCCTTCCCTCTACAGTTTTTGTTGTAAATTTTGAATAAAAAAATGATACAATTATTATTTATAATTCTTGTTGATCGGAATTCAGAATTATCATAATCTCCTTCAATAAATAAATAAATAATGCTGGAAAATTCACACAGCATTATAAAGCCCCAAGCTTAGCACAGCTTAGCTTACAACATAGAAAACATCCAGAACAAATATCTGCAGATCGTACAAACATTTGTCCCAAGGCGGGAATCGAACTTGCAACCATCTGCGTCGCAGGCGGGCCTTTGCCCGCCGCGGTACAGAGGTCGTCGGAACCTTTACACAAATGACGGTGACGGTACCGTACCTATAGTTCCAGATTTAAATCTCCGCTCTAGACTATTTTGGTAGCTACCTACCTTCGCCTGCATCAGTGCCTGTATGTTGGGTCGAGAAGAAAACCCCAAAACCTCTACACTACCTTTTGGGCAGCCGTGCAACAAAAATATAGAAAACAGTTACAATACAACCAACGCTGGTCTTTGATGTTAGATTTTATTAAATGGATAACATGTAAAATAAACAAGAATATTGAAGCAATGTGATGAAATCCTGCCTAGCATTCCCTCGGTACTTACTTCAAGGCTACCTAAATATTCATTACCCTTGCAAATACCGCATTCGTTGAGAATGTATTTGGTACAAGTACGCCTTTATGAAACTGTGTTAATTCTGCCTGTCAGTAAGCTACTAGTATTAATATTATAATTCAGAATTAAAAGCCTGGGTCCTGGTAGGTACATTCAATTTGAAACTTGATTCAAGAATAAATTATGCCTGTAGGTATTTTAATTTCGAGCACCCCGATACAACTTTTTTATTAAAAAATGTTATAAAATATATAAACACGCATGCCAGTTATGTCTGTCGGCATCAAAAAGTTCTCTTCATTAATTTTGCGAAGAAAATTTTATTACATAAAAAAATTATTTTTGTCCTGTAAATCCATAAAAATTATATAATTTCATGTATTGAAAGGAGCAAATTGACAAATATCTAGTTTTTCTTCTAATTCAACGTGGCAATGCTGCCAGCACTTTGGGCACTCTGCCTCTTGGTAACGCCTTAGATTTTCAAGAAATAGATATACTATTATTATGTGTATAAACTAGTTGTAATTATTTTATTCTGTTAATCGAATTTTCTGTGTAATTTACAAACAAATTGCCAATATACTAAGAACTAATCAATGAAAGTTTTTTGAAAGACTACCTACCTCCTTCTACCACTTAGAGCCTTATATCACTGGAGATTTGCGAATGGTTTCAAAGCAAGGCTAGTACGCAGCGAGCACGCAGCGACGACGGAGCACGGGCACAATAAATAATAGTAGGTACAGTACAATGACTCAGCCGTCTCCTTGAACTTTATACCTACAGTTGAGCGGAGCGCTAGGGTTGGTACCTTCAAGCGTGTTTTCACACGCACGCGGTCGAGAACCGGACCTAGGCGCGAAAACGCATGACATGAAAAGGGCCCTAAAAGCTAATATATACCTACATATGTACATATTTCATTAAATACATAGGAGAATTTCCCATAAATTTTTCATGATAGTACCTACCTACCTATCATTTGTCCATCACCCACCTCCGAAGAGACAAACAAGAAAGCGAAGGCCAAGTGCATGTCGACTTTGCACATTTAGGGTTCCGTACCAAAATCAGGTCGTCTAATATTCAATGTAGAATACATTTTGACACCAAAATAATTTGTTAGGATAAAAATAAGGGAATTTCAGAGAAAAAAATATATAGCGATACATCAATATTTAATATTTGTTAGTAACATTACTTATACTTCGGGTACGGAACCCTAAAAGTGGTAAAGACCAATAAAAAAAGCAATATTTATTTTACCTTTCAGCATTAGCAGGAGGTTGAAAAAATGACAGTGTTTGTTTAACCAACGTTGAATTTAGGCACCCATAAACACTGCAGCATACTCGTTGTCGTGATGCCGCCATTATTTAATTTATTATTCGTCGCGCACTTTGCGCAGCGACCATTCTCGGCGGCGCGCGGCGTGACACTGGATGGATAGTATTGTCTTGCGAAGATTGGTGAGCGGCCGTGTAAATGACGCTTCTGTGTGCGTCGATTCGGGCACTCTAGTATGGAGTCGGAGTACTGTACTATTTATTTATTGCGGCACGGGCGAGATAGCGGCGTGCGAGCCGCGTTTTGAACATTGGGGCCGACAGCGCGCTAATCCCGGCAAGCTCGCTGCGCTATCGCTTTGCTTTGAAATCGCTCGCAAATCGCCAGTGTGATAAGGCTCTTAGATGTAATATGTACCTTCTTTATAGAGTTCTTCCAAAAATATCTTCTATCACGTTCGTTCAGGTAGAGTCACGTGTCAGATGTACATGTCTTACAAATTATGAGAAGGCAAGATGTCACGTTTCGGAGAACCAAGTGAACTCACATAAGTTAACACACCTATGAGTATGTAGTTCAAACTTTGTATAATGTATGCCTTTTCAGAGGAATAGCATAATTAATGAACATCTCATCGCCAAGTGTCAGAGATCATGTCTCGTAGACTCGTATAAATTATTTATACGAGTACTTTTGCGGGCATCTAATTTATTTACACCATAAGGTGGTGTAAGTAAATTTTGTTATGTCGGGGTGAAGATAAGAGGGTAAATTTTACAAACCAATTTCACTATAAGTTAAGAAGGCAAGCAGCATCTTTGGTTAGGTTGGTTGATTGTTTTGATTACATCAGACAGCTGGACGCTAGCAGAGTGGTTGATGGTTGATTCTGCACATTTTCATACGTCTGTTTTATCATCTGCCATCGACTATCTAAGCTAGCATCGTTCAGTGCGGCCGTGGCAAAGTTAAAAACAAAAAGCGCAGGTAAATATTATTCAATACAATATAATACAATACAAAAATTAATTTTTGTACACCAGAAAAAAAACATTACAAAAAGACAAGTACAATGGGCGGCCTTGTCGCATATTATATGTACACTGATTTCAAATTCCGCTTGTTTACAAGCTGTAGGATTTATCGACTTTAAAAGTTCTACAGCCAGTTCGAAATTTACAAGGACTAAGGACATTCCTGAATAAAAACACCAGCGTCCAACTTCTCAGACAAGTTTCAACTCTCATAACTTCGAAATACAATATTTCAACAGCAACTTTATTTTGCGGCGGATACTCTGAAATGAGCAAGTTTTACAAGAGCAGTCTGCTAAAGCAATAAAGTTTTCGGCGAATTTCTGAAGCCGCACTTGCACAGTATTTGACTTTGAAGCTACAGTCTCAGACGGGAGAAAAAGAACAAATCGATGTGTGCTTTCAGTGGCTTGCAAAAAGCTTTATATTATGTAGCTATAATATTTTGTAGTTTCAATAATCATTACTGACGACCTTCCTTGACTGTAATAGAATTTGACAAAATGTAGAGAACTCTTTTTAAGTTACATCACACATGAGAGTCTATACAAAAATGTGGGTAGGCCTATCGATATAAGGGGATGGAGTCATACTGGAAATTATGATTATATTCAAGTTTTTATTTCGATCGCAAGCGTGTTATTTAAAGATCTAGAGGGGCAGCATTTCGATGGCACAAAGAGGCATCTCGCTACTATGACACAATTTACACAACTTGGAGGCGGAACAACCTAACTGAAAACAGCCATACATAATGGTAATTACCCACTTCGGAAATAATACTAGCTGTAGTCTTCTGCCAAGATTGGGCTGATATCTGTATAAGTGCTTTTGACAAGCTTAGATTTATCTCTTGGTGTAAATGTGGCACAAATAAATGTGAAATCTAATAGCGGGAGAATCGTGACCACCTGCTGATGGCCCGTTGAAGGGGTTTCATCGTAAAGTTACCAAGTTCCCGGCTCCGTTGCTAAGCTTAGTAGGTATTATTGTTTGAGACTAAAACTTTGCTATTCTTCTTTTATTCTTGGAAATTTTCTTATGAGATGACAAATGATAAGACTATTGATAATAAATTTGAAATGTTTGCATTATTTACTAGTGCAATAACATAAAGTGCTCATGGTATGAGTTAGTATTTTTAAGTTTCGTATTTTCTACTAATTGTCTCAGAAACACCATATTTTTTATACAATTATGAAGTAGGTATCTATCGACCAACTCGTGTTATTGCAAAGTGGATAAAAATATACTGGATTTTTACCGTTAAACCGAGGAACAAGCAATATTAATTGCGATGAAATGATTCATACTCGAGCGTTTTATTGATACGATTTCGATTATTAATTCATCAAGTATTCAACGCATCATTTTCTGCACCACTCGGTGTGTTTTCAATTATAAATCAATTATTATATTAATGAACGCAAATTGTATGAGCGGGCTTCCAAACTTATGCAAATGGTGACTGTGAACCACGTACAATATTAGTGAAATGTTTCTATTGTTTTAGTTAAACCACTTTTCTGTCCAATTTCAGGATAAACGACATTTTAGTGAATGTGTATGTGAAATTTTCACATTTTAATTCTAAATCAGTACGCTGGGACGATTTGCATTATCTTAAAACTAATTTGACAGCACTAAAATTTAACCTTTGATATCAACCGAAATAAAAAGGATGGCATAATTGTCAAATTAGTTTAGTTAAGTTTTTGTGCCATCTCAATCGACATCATTACATCAAACGAAATCGGTAAAAGCCCACTTTAAAATGTAAACATTAATGTCATCATCAGACGGTAAAATATTAAAATTTTAAACCAAATATAAAAGAGGAAATACAGTGACTTTAAATTTACAAAACTGCCATTCCCGGTATGGAGAAAGCATCATGCAAACAGCGTTTTATAAATAATTCCCAAGATTTTGTCGGAAGAATCCCGTTTTCCTTTAGAGACGTTTTCGCATTGAATTATTTGTAAGGAAAGGTTGTTCTTTCATAGCGGAGCGTGCTTACATGTTTAGCTTATTTTTGAAATTATAATGCCTGTACTCATTGGGTGTTTATAATGGTAACAGGAATTTCGTAAGACCGAACCACAAGGAAAGGAAGCGACAAGGCAATGATTTTAATACAGAAAATGATGTTAATAGAGAAAATGTGATTTTTTATTTTGATTTTATTGACTTGAACCTACGGACTTATTATTTATTCGTGGACTTGAACGGATCAATCATAAGGTCAGTGAATTTACCTCTGAAATAGTCTGAAATACCATAATTATTTGATCATTTGTACTAGCTTCCTAATAATGTTACTTAAAACAACCATAGTTAATGATTTTAGCGGGAATTTATCGCGTACCTTTTGTTATTATTTCCCCTACGTTTTCACCGACTAAATCTTTAACTATGTTAACAAATCGCGATAGTATAAGTTTTATATAACAACCACTCGCGATCGAAAAGAAATCCTTAGCTAGACAATAAAATGTCTAGAGAAATATTGCTAGGGAATCTTGTCAAATAAAGAAGTTATCGTCGGAATATGTACCTAGTTGCAATTTTATGGAATTTAATTTTAATTTCCACACAGCTACGGCATGTTTTCTTTAGCTAGCAAACTATCCAGTTTGATGGACAGCGGGGGCAGATTTTAACACCACATAGTTACAAGGTAATAAATAGAATTATTATTGTGCCGAAAGGGGGCATCCCCTTAAAAGGTAAAAAAAATCCAATCTACTAACAAAAAGTAACGATTCCAAATACTCCGCAAAACCTATAATAAAATCTAATGTTATTAGTATTACAAAGTGCCAATACCAGATACTTACTACTTACCTGTTATCATAAAATATTGTAATAATACTATGTAGTCTTTTATCCCTTTTGGCAATAATGTTAAAAGATTACGTAACATTTTCGTTACTTTGAAGATTTTCTTTGTTGCTTATTTTATTATTGGAGTTACAATACCTAGTTATCGTATTTATCATATTTTTTTCATATGTGGATGCATGTTTATGGCTATTTTGAATTTATGTGTGTGCGTATAAAATTCGTCATTCATGCTACGGTCCTTGTCTTGGCTACCGTCAACAAACCTTTAGAACTGAAATGAAATTTATTAGTTTATTATGGCTTGTTGACTGTGTTTGGTAATGTGGCTGTATGTTACATACACATAAGGCAATGGTCACTACGAAACATCACTACGCTTCTTGTATCACCTGTCTCCATAAAAGGGGGGTGTTATAAGTTAAACGTGTCTTTCTGTGTATCTGTGTATCTGTCTGTGGTATCGTAGCTACCAAACGGATGAACCGATTTTCGTTTAGTTTTTTTGTGTCATGGATAATTTTATCCTGAGTGTTCTTAGCCATTTTTCATGAAAATCTGTTCAGCCGATAAACATCGGCGGGTTTTAATTTTTTAATTTTGCCTTGTTATAATCTGTAGACCATCGTTTGACCGCAATTTGACGTAATGAAAGGGACGATGTGGCCGACGATGTATCACAAAGATCTAGACAAAACCTCCAGTCTTGTTTTCAAGAAGACACCCAGGTTGCGATTGGCCAGAAAAACAGCAGCAGCAATGGTCGGTGCGATAAGTACCCAAGCGGGCACCAGGAGAGGTTGAGCAAAATTCCAGTTCCATTATACCCCGAAAATACGCTCTCACTAATCTCAAATTTCCATTCGTGAAGAATAGCGCAAAGCCAACATACGGCGCGTTTAAACGCAAATGCTAACGTTTTCGCCGCGCGACGCAGCTCGGCAGTTATGCAAATAAAATGTGCAGTCGACTCCGGGGGATTCACTAGTCTTATGCTAATCGAATCACTGTGGCTTGCTGAGATCTACGCTGGCGACAAAGTGAAATATAATTTTAAATAACCAAATTCCATGGGTTATTTAATTTTCTTCGGAAGACCTTCGCCTAAAATAATATCCTAATTTAATAACCAAATTCCAGAAAATTGGGTGCTCTTTAAAAGACATGTCTGGGACAGTCAACTTAGGTTAGGATAGGATAGGGCCTATTCTGTCGCTGATGAGTATTCCTGAGTGGCTAGTATGAGTTTACAAAACACGAATACAAGTTTCCGTTTCGGAACTTCCACTGACTTGTTAAATTTGTACTGTAAAATACAAAAAGAAAAACACTCAAAATCATTTCATATGTACACGATTATAGTTTTCGAATGGAAAACTATAATCGTGTTCATATGAAACTATTGGTCCGCTTTTAAACTATGAGTATTCTGCATGTATTTATTTTTTCAAATAAAATACAAAGTTACTAGTATTTTTATTACAATAAAACCTTGTCACACTCTTGACTTTATTATCACGTAGTAAGAAAACGTCGTTTTTATAATCTGAAACAAATAATATTAATTATGCCCTTAACGACGAGTAGCAGTTTAATTTGAATTATTTATTAATAACCTGAAGATATCGAGCGAAAATCGAACCACTTTATAAAACCATTAGCAAAATCATTTATTTTTACAAGAAAAAAAGGGATTAAGGAAATGGATTTCTGTGTATGTCAGTGTAAATTGTTATTGTTCTCTCTAGTAGTTTTCTTATCAATTATTTATTGACAGCAATTAACATTTTAAATAGTTGTGAAGCCTACTAGTTGCTGAAATAACTTAGGTACATTTTTAAATGGTCTTGTAATGTATAACGTAGAAGGTAAAATTTTAACTCACGTTCACCGCGGGTTGAACCCCAGTTTGCACACTGAAAGCAGCCCTAAATTCCAGGACGGGTTGGACTTGAAAAAGTATCATCTGAACTAATTTCTGATTGGAAATGTTCATCTCTTCCCAGCCTAGATTATACACCAGTTCAGGTATGTCGTTAGACTGCAAACAACCCAAAAAATATCGATTTAGATAAACCTTACGTTATACATTTTTTATATATTAATACTTTATACTTAACTAGATGTGCCCTTGGCATCGCCCGCGTAGAATTCATAATTTCATGGGTTGGTTACCACGTGAGCGATATCACGATCGAGCCAGTTTTATGAATTCTATAATAATAATAATAATGCTGGACAATTCACACAGCATTATCTAGCCCCAAGGTAAGCAGAGCTTGTGTTATGGGTACTAGATAACTGATATACTTAATACAATACACTAAATAGATAGATATTTTTTATTATACATAGAAAACATCTAGAACGCCCTGGACAAATGTCTGCAGATCGTACAAACATTTGTCCCGAGGCGGGAATCGAACCCGCAACCTCCTGCGTCGCAGGCAGACCTTCGCCCGCTGCGCCACAGGGGTCGTCATACTTTCTAATAGGCATACTTTCTAAGTTAGATATAAATAGCTCAGAAAAGTGTTTAATTACTCACTTGAATACGTATTTCCTCCATAACAAGAGACATTATAATAAGCTCCCCCATATAAATTGGTATCATAAGTCCATAAGACAGTAATGTCTCAGTGTCCTGTAAGGGCGAGATAGGATTAGCAAAACGACTCTACGCAAGGCGTTGGCTCTAACTAGAACAATAATTCTAAGGTTTAGTTCAGCACTTGTACATTATTCATATTTATATATTAACCAAGGCGACTGTAAATTGAAAAACACAGGACAATAGGGATTCTGTTCGGCCAGCAAGCTTAGTATGAAGTCTAAATAGAGATTTGTACAGCGTAGAATAGGTTATATAAGAAAATGTCACAAAATGCGAGGAAGCTTAGACGATTTGTGGAGCGATTTGTAACTATATAGAATAGAGGAAATTGTCACACATGTGTGTATTTAAGTTAAAGTTTATATGTAGAATGAAAATTTAGAACAATATGCAATCGATGTAATTTTTGTCTATTCTTCCTAACACAAATCTTGCTTTGCCTACGATGTCGATTTGTCGTCTTTCTACTGGCAGACTTTTAATGCGCCGGCGCCGTACACCGCCGTTCTCGCGCCGGACTTCTAGAGTTTGCACACTTTGCACCACAGATGTGCGAATTTGTGCAAAACGAAGTCACACACGAAGGGTTAAGCATATTTTTACTACTATTTTTACTTACCGCGCCAGAACTCATTATTTGGTAAATCAGTAGTCCTCCTCCAAGCAAATTGTGTATGTATATCCCAATGACATTAAGCCCAAACGCATTTTCAACATCTTTGAAAATCCTGTTGACAATGGACATTATTAAACCTTTTCTCCTATATCAAGCAGAAGTCAAGAGTCTGCCAAGCTTTATTAAAAACTCGTACCTTCTTATAAACTGGTAGTACCGAGTCACTTCAATCAGTTTCCACTTAATGTTGTCTTGCGTCATCTTCTCCTTGAAATCATTCTTCAAAATATGCTTCAATATCTGTATATGTCCAATCAGGTGGTAGAGAAAAGCAACATTCATAACATCAAACACTACTATCATTGAAATACCCAAGGTTACACAATACGTGATAGCTACTTGCATGATGGCCCAATAGATGAAATTGTACTCGTAGTCTATTGGCAACCACAAATGAACCATGATTTCTAGGCGTGAGGTTATATTGGAGATTGACGAATTGTTTTGAATGTTGTGTATTATCGGGACTAACAGAAACGTTAAGGTGCACACGAAACATTGCGTTCCGAAAGCGTAGACTGACCAGCGTGTGTATTTTTCTGTTCTGAGCAGTATCTATAACAAAATTTATTTATTAATATAAAAGGTCATCATAAGTTTCGTCAAGTCATCAAACCAATCACGAACAGTCACTTATTAAAACATTTTATTTCTGGACCTAGAACTTAGGTTGTGAGCGTGTGGTGTGAGGGGCCCCCCACATAATAAGAAACTTTGAAAATGTGCTTTAATTTTAGTGAACATTCTAAAGAGTTGTGGTAGATAAAGGAGAGTCCCAAAGATAGACAATGGTGTCTATTCAGATTTCACGAACTAGCCTAAACTAAACTAAATTTTAAAAATAGAACCATTTTAGTACGTGTGCTATTCAGATGATGCCATTTTAGTGCAAACTATACTAATTATAGTTTGACAGGACTAAACTTGATTTTTGTTACTCAATTTAGTTTAGAAGCCGCTTTTCGTATTCTGTTGTACCACATAAGTGACAGATTTACACTAAATTCGACTATAAACAGTTTAGTTTAGAACACTGTAAAATTTTGCCTACTAAATATAGTTGGTATGGCGGCAGTTCATGTAATTTAGATTTTTTTGACATTTTTATAATATTTGAGAAAAACGCCGCCTTTGTAAGAAAGAGTGGTAAAAATTCAAAGAAATAATTAGATAGGCGCAATGACATAAAATCAAAGGTTTTGAAAGGCCAAGTTAGCAGGCAGGGCTCTTTCCCGCGCAAATGTTTTTCCGAAGCGCAAAATTCGTAAATTTATGTTCTATCTCTACAACAATGGAATAAGTGGTAGCGGCAATTGTTGGTGCAGAAGATAAGAATAAGGTAAGCAAGTTTTACCCAAAAAGCAGTGAATTTTTGAATAGTGTAACCTAAAACTTTACCTACAACAAGCGGGTGTTTATTTTTGAACAGAAATTACGATAAAAGGCTAAGAAATATAAGGTATTTTGCCAACCCCTTTGAAATCCCCGAAGCCAAGTTTGCAAAACTGTTTCGAGTTCCTAAATCTGGTGCTCTAATCATTATCAGGACACTAGATGACCCATTATTAAACGAAGGAGGGATTCCAAAACAAATAAAGGTAGTAGGTAACCAAGGCAAATTCAGAGACGCAACTTTTGTCGTAGGTACCTACTTTCTGTAACAAAAGAAGGTATTTGGGTTTTGAATCACCTAGACTAGATAGGTTTTAAGTAACATTATGAGTAGTAGGTACCTACCATAACAGACCTGTAGGTAAGTACTTATATTAAATAAAAACCTACCATTAATTTTCAGGTGTTGGCCGTGCTACAGTTTTTGGCCCAAGGAAGCTACCAGGCCGCTGTTGGCCAAGACAATTTGTTGGGTACAGTAAGCAGATGTCTCGACGTAGTTACCAAAAGCATCGTGCAAAAACTCCGAGGCCCGTCTCATCAGAATTTTTTTTATAAATTCAAGTTTCATGTATTAAGTGTTTAAGTTTTAAGGGACCTATAAAATACTTGCTTTGGCCCATGGCTTTGCACACGTTTCAGAAGCTACCTAGATATACTCATGTGTTTGATTACTTATCAATAGCAATGTAGGAGTAATTTCCATAAGCATGCAGTCTATAATACTGGCAGCGATTTTGAAATAAATTTATGATTCACTATGAATGTAAGCAGGTTAACTAAATACCTAGTTTGTGTTTGTGTCTTTATATACTAGTAAATGCATTATATACTAGTAAATGCATCTCTGTTAGTAGGGCAAAGTTGATGAAAAGTAGGGAAATTAACTTATCGGCTTTCAAGCACAACAATAATTATCAAAAATATCGCGGTTAGTTACAGAGACCAGGCATAATTATTAAATTAAAACACTAGTCTGTTTTTACATTTTATTTGATATCATATTTACAGTACATTCTCCTCCTCCTCTAGTTGAATAACTGGTGTAGGTGTAGCCAGTGCTCGAACAGCATCTGCCAATATTCTAGCAGCTTGTACAATTGAATCCGCCAATAGGCGGCTGTTGGCATTAAATGTCTCCACAAGCTGAGCGTTTGCTGATGGGCGGGGACGGGCAGATCTCTGCGTCCGGCGCCGGCGGCTCCGGATGGGCCCAGACGCTGGCGACCCAGGTTCTTGGACCTCTCCTTCGTCCAAAACCAACAGCTTAGCTGCAGGTTATTCAGCTGGGGAGACTGTTATTGTTTGCAAGCCCTAAAACAGAACATACACTTTAGTAGGTATATACCTAAAGGAAACCTACCTAGTACCTCGTAGAGCCAGAGTAGTATACATTCTCATTGCTCTGTATGAATATTTAAAGTAGCTTTCCCTGTACCTATACCTTATTTATACTTGCATTTTACTAACATTCCCTCAGGCATGAAAAGATAATAGACACAGATACAAAATTAAAATACCCACCTACTTAGTACCTATAGCTAGACAACGATAGGTATGTAATGGTAACTTACAGCTTCTAAGGCAGCGAAACCATGAACGGAGGCAGAGCCAATGATATCCAATATCTTGTCATCCAGGGCATTGATGGTTCGGCCGTCAGATGGTCCGCCTCCAGTTGCAGTTAACGCTTGACCAATCTCTCTGGTCTTCCTTTTTGTTTTGGCAACCATGATGCTACAGATCTGTAAACATCCAAAGATTTCAAAAACAATAGTACAAAAGCCATACTTTTATGAAGTAGGGTACCTATATTTTTACCTGGAGAAAAATCAGCGGGTACCTATTTACCTATCATTAAATAGGTACCTAAGTAAATCATTATTATAGACTTACATGTTGCCACTATTCCGCGGACCTGCTGCAGCCATAGTGGTTCAACTGCACACTGAGCGAGGCCCACATGTCTTTATACTGTTGAGAGGCTTGATTTCCTATAGGAAATAAAGAACGTCAGAAAATACATAGGTACTAGGAGTAATAAATATTGTAGCAGAGCTTAAATTGTTAGTTTACAGTCAGATCCAAAACCCTGTAACTACGCAGGTAGGTACGGGTTTTAGATTTTCTTAGGTATCTAAACTAATTTTACAAGGAAGGTAAATAACTACAATTATGTAGAGTAAAAAAAACGTAGGCAAATCATTTTATGCTTACCCCTTAACACCTCTTTATGAGCGTGGAGTCGCACCATGAGCAACTCGTGCTGCTTTTTATTGATGCGTTTTCGTTTCGATTGGTCCATTTTCCAAGATAAGTATTATTTTGTATACGTTGTATCACGGGAAATGCAAATTGCAAATTGAAAAACCAATTTTCCCGCAACCTAAACTTTCCGCGCTAAACGTGCATGCACAGCACACAGATAATAAAAGTCGGTCATTCCATTCATTCGAAAATGAAGTAATTTCGTACGTCCATGATTCCAAAATCTCTGTCTGGCAACACCTTCAATTCAATTTAAAACGTCGATATCGAATTTAGGAGCTTATTAAATTTTAGAACTGTACTAAAACGGTGTACAACTGAATAGACTTTTGAAGGTTCTAAACTAAAATGCTAAAATTTTAGTATAGTTTAGTATAGTTTTGGGCTGATCCTGAATTGACACCAATGTTTGCACAAAAATCGTTTACAACGGGTTATTTACCATGATTGTAGTTTGAGCTTTCCATTATTTCGGCAAAGTTTTATGTGCCGAAAGTTTTAGTATTAATTACCATGATGGTTTCAAAGTTTGAATTTATGATCACTTACCTTTTCAACAAAGGGCTGTTTATTATCCCGATAATAAGTATAAATGTGTATCTCTTCTAAAAACTCTACCATAGCTTTTTTATAAGTTGGTGTCTGAGATATTATTTGTTTTATCTGAAAATGAATACTAACTGTAACAGCAGTAATAACCAAACACCTACCTTAACCATTTCGCAACGCCTTCAGGTGGATTTTAATGCATAATTTTATACTTACCAGCAATACAAAACATACTGGTAACGCCGTGTAAATCATAGCCAAAGTGTTAAAGTCAAGCTCACTGTAGTTTAGAATTAAAAATATAGTTTGAGAAACAACAGCAAAAGGATCCATAATGTACGATACAAATCTCTGCACAGTGTATGCATAGTGTTTAGGCATTGTGTGAAATTTCCAATAGCCCGTGTTCATAGCCATGAGAGTTAGGATAAATGCTATGATGTTGTAGAAACGTTGTTTGCTTGGAGGGTTCCTGGAAAAAAAAATGTCCCCTACTTAGTCACGTTTTTATCCAACGATTGCAAATCATAGTCTTTTACTAATTGATACCTAAGTCATATTTCAGGAATAATGGTTAAAATTACTCTACCGTCTGTTTTTTGAATATTTCAAAGATTTTATCTCATAGAAGATTTTAGAATTAACTGAAGCTTTTTTATTTGTAGATGCCTACGTAGATCAGTAACAGCCAAAAATAAAATAAAATAAAATAAGTATTTATATAAATATTTGTGGTTAATTGGCAGCTGTGGACTAATATAGGCTCATGATATTGATGATGATGATGTATGTCTCAACTGGTCATTTATTACATAATATTTTACTGGTAAATTTTTATCGCCTTGATAAAAACTTGAGACAATCAGAGTAAAATCTCAAAATTGTAAGAAGAGAAGTATTTTATTCCATAACGAAAAGGACATTTAATGTTTGTACCTCCTTACCTTACTTCTACAGAGCTAGGTACTTACAAAAAGTATTCGTACGCCATCTTTGTTTTCCACGAAAAAAGCTTGAAGTCAATCTAAAACTTTCACACTTGGTTTTAGTTTTTCGATATCACCTTCTGGACTTTTTTGACAAAATAAACTGATGATTTTTCAAAACAGTATTCCCGGATAAAATATGAGACCATCAACCTTATGCAAATTAAATACAAGAAAATCCGAGACTTCTAAATGAAAATACTTAACAAGCCGATTTTCATCGAAAAGAGTCTGCGTATTTTTCTTTCATATATTTTCCATAAAGTCTTTTATTTGTCTATTTGCTTATATCTAACGCTTCAGTTTACCTAGATAATAAGGCTTTTATAGAATCAATCGCGAAAAATAAACAATTTCGTTTTGCTTAGGTTCACTTTAATTTGCAAACATAAAAAGAAGTCCCGTTTTCTACGAAACTTTACATTTAAGAAAACAATAATTTATCGAGGAATAATGTAAGTGGTAAGCTTCGGTACTTATTGTTTATGATAAATGCCATTTATCAAAACTTCAGCCCGTAACGTTACCAACGTAGGTAGGTACTTAGCTACAAATTTAATCCCATATTTCTCTATAGAAAACCCCAAAGTCAAAGTTTTAAGTGGTCTGTCGTGGCTTTCTCCACCTTCACCACTTTATTATCACCTTTGGCAAACATCCTGTGAAAAGTTTTCGGAACCATTTTCAGTGTAGTATGGAGTTCTTAGATAAGAGGTTGTTTTGTTTATATTTAAGATTTTGGAATTAGTTCAAATATGGAAAAAAACACAAAATTGGTTCTAGAAATTAGCAAGTTTTTGCATGCTCTATCCCAGAATAGCAAACCATAATAGATTCTGCTTTTAACATAATATAGTTCACAGTTAAAAATCATCTCGGCGACTTATACACTTTTTCATCTCAAATAATTGAAAAATTCGTAGTGTAAATAAAATCAAATATAATCAAACCCAGTGGTATTTGCATACCAACCGATTCCCGGCGACACGGAAGGTAAAGCACAATAATCCTCTTTCATAGAGATGTTAGCAAACAACTCGTATTTGTCGCTCTACGGTTCAAGCTTTGACTGGATCGAGTTCCAGGCAAATTCGCATAGAAAACCTTTTGGATATTTACGTATTTTTACGGTTTTTCTTGTACCTAAATATAGAGACAAACATATGCTTTTTTAATTCTGCCAAGCTTGTAAAATTTCTTTAAACATTTCAAAATGTGTACAATGATGCATGAACCATCAAATATCAACAGGAGAATTATCGGTGTTTCACGAACAACTAGCTGTCCGTAATTTTGTTAAGAAACGATTAACAGACTTACTAAATGGCAGCAATTTGGATAGCAATTGGATGTGAATAGGCTCACGGGTTGCTTGATTTAAATTTCAGGCAATAAGATGTACGTTGTTGACCGCAAATTGCAGTGACAACGTTACCGGACTATGGCAAGCGCAGAAGGTACGAGGACCGAAAAAAATTTTTTTACGTACGGCGAGCGGACAGCCAGTTATCTAGTACCGCTGGTAATAAATGAACTTCCCATCGAACTACTTGACACTATAACACCTAAAAATACAAAATATAAACGCAGATCGTACTTTTTATCGAACCTACATCAGTACCATAATCATTGATTTCAGTTAGGTACTCACCTAAGGGGAATTGAGAGGTGGAGCAAAACCGTTACAAACTGACAACCCAAAAACCGCAACAGGAAATGTGGAAGACCATTTAAAAGATGGGAAGGCGACCTAAAATCTGTAGCCCGAAATCTATGGTCAAGGATTGCCAGGGGTAGGAACGAGTGGAAGAAGTTGGAAGAGGCCTATGCCAAACTAGGGCAAACGGATCCCATAGAATAAGTTTTAGATTAAGATAAACTATAAGGGCGAACCTGGATGTGATTGGCGCAGGACCGTGCGGTGTGGCACAAAAGTTTGGAGACCTATACCCAGCAGTGGGTGAAGTCGGGTTGCGGATGATGATGATGATGAAACTATAAGGAAAATGTAAGCATCCGAATAAAGGCTTTATTATTATTATTATATGTACTCACCTAATAATTTTTCTATGAAATTAGTTTAATTTGGTAACTAAATAAATAAAATAAATAGTTATGGCAATGCGGCTTAGTTAGTGGCTCTAGTTATCGTCATAGCAACCTGTTTTCGATGAAAATGCAGCCTTTCTTGTCAGAACCAAGCTCGTAAGATTTGACGAATTTGTTACGCAACGTTTCAGTAAATTCAGTATTACGTAACCCGGAGTAACTTCCATTTGAGTTCAGTAAAAGCGAAGACTTTTGGAGCCAATTTGGGAAGATACGCTTTTATTTAAATTAACTTAGCTGATTGTGACTGTTTAAGGCGTTAAGCCGGCTCACATTAGCGCACACCTATTTTTTCTTATTTTTAAGTTAAACAAATAAATTAAATAAAGTATTTTTAAAATTTTCACTGAAATTATAACAAAATTACCCTGACTCTGTTTAACGTATAAATAAGAATAAATAGGTGGCATGCTCGTGTGAATCGGCGTAGCACCAGAAGCGTTTCTACTCTTAATTATTAAGTAAGTAATAAAAAAAGTACACAGTAAAAATTATTTTTTATGGAATGTTAGGGTAGATCTCCCGCGCAATGTAAACCGAACGCCCTTAACTTTGTTTGAATATTTCGAATTTTATCTTCTACGAACGACCGATCAGTAGGAGGTTCAATAAAAATGTTTTACATCTAAAATTGTACGTAGATTTTGTTAGAAAGTTTCAATCACACTAAAGTCTTGCCCAACGCTTACCTTAAATTAAGTAATTAGGTAGATAATTGCCAGTTTAATGCGGCTAGGTTGTGGGAATTAACCTAATGTGTACCGGATTACGTCCGCAGGTGTCGTGTACAGTAGATTAAAGCCCATTACACACTAGCAAAAATAGCGAACACATTTTACTTGACCACAAATATTTCTCAAGTTGTAATGGCCATCATCGTAGGTTGCTTTGTCTTGGTAGCTTCTCACTCACGTAAAATTCAATGAGAACCTTATTTTTTTAAATTATTATAGATAGAAAGATAAAAAATTCTTTATTGCATACTTATCAAAATAATTTACAAACAAAATAAACGACAAAAATGACAGAATATGTGACAATTCGCGGTCTTATCGCTCAAGAGCGATCTCTACCAGACAACCGTGGATGGATTGGATTGTTGGATTGAAGATGGGGATCTGTGTGGTGCATTGTTATGCAGCACATATCTTATATACAAATACCGACAAATATTACAAATATACCTAAATATATATAATACATAACAAATAAATAAATAATGCTGGACAATCCACGCAGCATCATCTAGCCCCAAGCTAAGCAGAGCTTGGGTTATGGGTACTAGATGACTGATATGCATAAACCTACATATACGGATATACATTACATAGATAGATATTTTTTGTTATACATAGAAAACATCCAGAACGCCCTAGACTGCAGATCGTACAAACATTTGTCCCGAGGCGGGAATCGAACCCGCAACCTATATATACCTTCATATACATATTTATATTATATACACATCTATATTTTATAAAGGGAAACACATTATTATAATGTTAAGTCAAAGAAAAAAATGTTTTATTGTGCTAATTGATAGAAGACGACATTGTAGCCAGTGAAGTCAGTAAACTAGCGTGTACATAAAATCATTCCTTAAAGCTTCCATGTTGCCGCCATGCTGGAGGTGCCCAGCTGTAGGACCAACCTACTTAAGTATGCCCCCATGTCACTCGCTATCTATTTACTCAATATTCTGTCTGAAAACAGCGATATATTTTACCAAAACATGCCGAAAGCCATGGAAATGGCACAGCTTGTTATTGAAACAAAATGTTTAGATTAGTATTGTATTGCTTGTACCTTAGACAAAATAAATAAGTTATGATAAGGACCTAGATATAACATCGCCTTCGGGCTTAATAAAGAACCTGTAATGATGTTGTTCTCTCAATAAATAAATAAATGTTTTTTTGCGTTCACTGATATTGGCAGACCCGGGCTGGAAGGGCTATCTCTTATTTATTTATTTACTCTTATTTTATGCCTAAGGATAGATTGACTTAGGCTAACGTGTCGGTGGGAATTTGACAGAGAAAAACGACGCCTCACTACAAAACGACCCCTCATCATAAACAAAGCCTTATAAAAAACAACAATTAAACTTAGCTACTAAACAGCGGTTTGCTCAACGTATTATTTTGTGCCGTGACAGTTAATTGGTCATCAATTAAATCGTTAGTAAAACAAAGCATTTACTAAGGCCCACTTACAACGCAACGGGCTAAATAATCAGCACTGACGATGGTAATGCTGTAATTTATTGCGGCGTTTGCCTATCTGCTGGCAGCGATGTTTATGTGAGCTGGACAGGAGATAGTTTCCGATACCTATACCGAAGAAGATACTGTAACCTTATACTTACTTGTAAGCAACACAATCAGTAAAAGTAATTGTAAAATTACGTTTATTTTGGGACCAATACATACATAGCACATATAGATAAAGATTAATATAAAAGTAACAAGATAATTTGGCGTGTTTTAAAGAACGATAAACCGACTACAAATTCTTCTAGTGGCGGCATTTAGTTAAAATTCGAGTCTAGTTTAGTTAGATGACACATCGAGGTATACCCTATGCCATAAAAAAGAATTATCAAAATCGGACTACACTGTAAAAAGTTATGCGTAGTAAAACATTACAATCACTGAGTTAACAATCAATCATCCCCTGTTTTCGTACCCTTAGGGTTAGAATTTTTTTCATATTTAAATGGGACCACCTTCGAGGTTATACCCTTTCCAATAATAAAAGAATTATCGAAATCGGACAACTCTGTAAAAAGTTATGCGTAGACTTGAGAACTTCCTCCGTTTTTCGTCGGTTGATAAAGGTAACAAAAATGGCCAACACTCATCAGAAGGAGGATACATCCTGCCATAGCGCTGGTCTTCCGTGGAGGTAAGAATAAAACGCGTGAGTCGCGGCGTAACTCACACATAAATAGGACAAAATTAAAAGAAAACACAAATAATAACAAATTTAAATAAACACATGAAAAATCAAAAAGAGTATACAACAAGTTCTTACACGACATGTCTACTTTTATATCATAAAAAACTTAAAATATAAATTGATTTTCATTGAATACCTAGAAGAGCTGCTGAACGTAAAAACTAAATAAGTAGGTAATTACATAAACTAAAGAAATGTCGGATTGTGTCAAGGCCTAGAACGGCAATCAGAGGACTTAATATGAGTGTAGCATAGTATGAAAACTATAAAGGTTACGTTTCCTTCCATACATTTAGCTCATTGCAGCGCTCTGGATACTGAGATAAACTATCCTACTAATATTATAAAGCCGAAAGTTTGTGAAATGTGATTTTTTGTTACCTAGGATCTCCAAAACTACTGAACAGATCAAGATGTAATTTGGCATACATTTAGAACACAGCTAGCTTAGATAACAGGCTACTTACTATACCGAAACTACGCGTGCGACGCCGCAGGCAGAAGCTAGTTTTTCATAGAATGACAGCGATCGATAGTTTCATACTAACTCTATAGTTTTTGAATGATTTTGGGTGATTTTTTGCATTTTGCCTCTACAAACTTCGCACAACTTTGACAAGTAATAAGTAGTAAACTGTCACTGAAGTACCTAGTAAACTGTCACTGTTCTCGAAAACTTTTTCCGTTATGGTATTTTGCAAATATTGCAAACATACACAAGACGTTAGTACAGATTTGGCAGATTACTTTTGTTACATGATGAGATAGAAAAAGTCTAAATAAGGAAGGCTAAAAACGAAAATCAATTGGGAAAGTAAAGCACGAAAATCTAGAGCTGGTTCCAAAAACATCAAATTAAGGAGTTTAGTCTTTGATGAATATCCTATGCACCAAAGCCTTTGGCCATAGTTTGTTTTATTGTTCTCATTTTTAGAATGCTTGAACAGTGTTGAGTCCTCTTTGCATATTGAATCTCTAGGTGCTAGTTTATTATTGACGCTCTGTTAAAAGTTTTCAAATGCTGAACTAAACTTGTTTTATAGAAAACTCATATATAGTTCCGCCCGTCGTACTGGCTGTGATCCAAACTTCGTAAACTAGAATTAAAACTAAGTGTTTACTGGTTTAATTTTGTAAGTAGCTTCACAAAATTAGGTTCGATTCTACTGATATGAAAAAGGTCCAATTTCAGTTATTTATTTCTTTGAGAGGAACACATTACTGTTAGAGAGGAGTTAGAAACGAACGCATTGGTCCCATAGAAAGGTCAATATCTGATTATTGAGATGTAAAGATAAAAATATATAAATAAATAAAGCCTTTATATCCAATTTTCTTACAATTTTATATATCACTTGCTATATATAACTATATATAAACATTTAAATTTATTAGTTTATTACATTTCTAGTATAATATAACTTTTTAATTGGACATCCAGGATTGAGTGTAGGCATCCTCCATGCTGTTCCATTTACTGCAATCTTTCGCTAGACGGGTTCATGTCGTTGAGGCAACCTGTACCAGGTCGACGTACCATCTAAAGATAGAGAAGAATAAATTAATAAATATTACTCGGATAATAATATTAAACAATCCACACAGCATCCACACACCTAGCCCCAAAGTCAGCCGAACTTGTGTTAGAGCCGTTACGCACGGCGACGTGCCGGCAACTCGGTCGAATGCGACCGCTATTTCTATAGTTTAATAATGGTGTTTACGCACTTGGTCGTCTGTCCCCCGGGTGAATCGACCTATGTTTTGGTCGCCGAGGGACAGAGTCGCTGGCGACAAGTCGACAGTGCATAACGGTTCTTATGGGTGACAAAGAAGAAGACGGCTTATTTAATTCAAAATACTTGTTTTGCTTACCTACAATCAACCGAATGAAATATCCTAGCATTTCCAAGTAGATAATATTTGAGAAGCAGTTAATTAAGTGTAATAAATCAATTATAACGATGTTAGTCTAAGAGTGGTTATTATCGGGATATAGAAAAGCATAGTTATATAAATTTGGAAAAGTTTCTGCGTGAAACTAGTTTATTCATTTTGTATTGATAGGGATCTGTTGAGCTACCTGTAGATTGTTTACAACAGTCTGTAGTTAGCTCAATTGTTTCAATTGTAAATACTAGTTCTAATTTATTTATATTATTTGATTGTAATTTTCTTTGTGAATAAAGTTATTAAAGTTTATTCATAAACACACCTAAACCTGTAGATACACAAAATCACAACCATTTTTTGAAGTAGGTACCTATATATACGAATCGAACTAATTGGAGAACTTCGCATGCTATTAAAGTGACAAAGAACATAATTTCCAGAGAAAATTATGATGTCCAATTTATTTTTCAAATGTTTAGAAAAAACATTTGTGATTTTTTTTTTTAATATTTATAATAAACATTTGTAAGATAAATCCTGGCTTTACAGGTTGGCTGCGTATACAACTATGACTCTGTCTCCTGCCTCTGTGGTGTGTAATTAATTTTGGCATGGAAACGCGTCTCTTCCTTAGCAAAATGATTACCTACCAACGATCTGCAGGTTTACACAGCGTTGATATGAGATCTTTTAAAACAAACTAACGATAGATTTTTTTTTCTTGATACTTTCACAAAACTGTTTGTTACACAGACTAGAAAACTAGGATTAACTTAACCGTATATAAATTAGAATTAATGTAAAACCTCCTCGTTGTGAAAACTGTTTGCTTTTAAAGTGCTTTGGATTTATATCAAAATATTTACATCCACCCACAAATGTAGGTGCTTAACGACTAAATCTACAGGGTAAATTGTTTGAAGCAGTTTTCAGTACAGCTCTAAGCGTAGGAAAATAAATGTTTCTATAAATAAATCATCATCATCATCATCCACAGCCGGATTTTACCCACTGCTGGGTATAGGCCTCCCGAAGTTTGTGCCATCCACTACGGTCCTGTGCTAACCGCCTCCATTGACGCCCTCCGACGCGTATTATGTCGTCGACCCACCTCGCAACCGCAATTAATTAATAAATAGTGACAGGTAAATCATATTTTCGTGATCTTTATGCATTATTATGTACGCAGGTTATATTTTCATTTTCAGAAATATTCTACCGGAAACAAACCAGCCGTTAAATCTGAAGAGCTTCCTCGCAATGTAGGTAATTTTACTTTCGTAGAAATGTCTTACGAAAAGAAAATAACGCGCATAAAAGAGCCAATGGTGGACCAACCTTTTAGCTTCGTGACCAATAAATTACGTTTGTGTGACACACGGTGAGATATAGGAACGGAATGCATGGAAAAACTTCCTGACTAAAGAAGTGAATACGCTGGTTTTTCAATCCAAGCATTATAGTTTTGCTACAAATGTAGAGGAAGTAACATTTTTGGTAGTATAGCGACAAAACGTCTAGCTGGAGTTTAACTCCCTCTTCAAACTTACAACCCATTTAACTACCTATTTAAGAAGAATAATTTTACTTCCTCCTTCTGTAAATGATGATACTACACAGAAGAACATTTGAGATAGCAAAGTCATTGAGTCGTATTAAAATGTAACTGAGAACTAGATCGGGGTTTCCAACTCAAATTGAGTCTTGTGAGAGAGCTTGTGAAAATATAACTCGGTTACAACTAGGAGCTTTAGCTCGACTTAGCATATGCGGTGAAGTTTTCAACTACTTTGAAAATTCAAATCTTTGGTCGTCGAGGAACTTTCATGACTCTTGTATTTATATGCTAACCTGAAATAGTTTCATGAGGATAAGCAAGGGTTGTCGCTGTAAAAGTTCAGAAACAGTTAGTGTAGCTGTAGATTCGGATTATGGAGCTTGTACTCTTGTACAATTTACTCAAAAATCTTGGCGTTTTTACCTCACAACTTAAGTTAAACATAAATAATATAAACTCTACTTTAAATCTAATTAACACTCACAAAAACTTTACTTTCAGTGCTGTAAGTTGATCAAAATTGGACAGTGCGTCTTATTTACCAAAAGTGAGGGAGTATAAGTTATTAGAGCTGGCAGCCCTGAAAATTGGACCTACAGAAGTGAACAAAGATAGTCTACCTTGTTCAACTAACGTCTGTCTAGTATTACAATATCTGAACTGCAATAAAATTTCTTTACGAGAAGTACCTAATAGACGTTGAAGTTGACAAAGTGACTTTATTAGGTGTCTTCCCGAAACAATCTCTACCTCTCTCTCTCTCTTTAAGGTGCAATTTCGGTAGATAACATGAGGGAGATGAGTAACGGATTTTTGACAGCAGCAGCAACGAAAATTATATATGACTAGCTGCCACCCGCGGCTTCGCACGCGTTGTTTCTATGGAAACGTTAAAAGGTGATTTCTTTCTCATGGGAACAGATTTATGGGATAAAAAGTAGCCGATGTTTGATTCAAGGATTATAATTATCTATATACAAAATTTCAGCCCGATCCGTTCAGTACTTTTGGCGTGAAGAGGTAACAAACATCCATCCATCTATACATCCATCCAAACTTTCGCATTTATAATATTAGTATGATTTTCGTAAGCTATGCAAAACTCATCCTAAGGCCTAAGGGAAATTTCTTATGAAACTCTATGAATTTCTCTTTATTCTTTGATAATCTATGAACTTCTTTGAATCCGAAGAAAAAATGTGTAGAATTTTTCTTACCCTTCGAGATACCTAAAGAGCCCAACACAATGCAGGTATAGACATAAATGTGAGATGATATCTAAGTCCCATGCTCCGCGCGATAAATAAGGACAGTGATTTGTCAAGACGGAAATAACTTACAAAGCTTCTGTACTTTGTGGAAGGAAAGGTAAATAATATTCTTGAATTTTTTAATTCAACGTTTCATTGGCTGTGTAAACGAACAAGTACCTTCCTATCTAGTTGAAAAAGGCCCTTTAAAATAGATAGATACATAATAGTGTTACTTTTTGGGACGCTGCAGCAGTCAAAACAATTTTTTAAATTGAATTACTTATATCCTTATTTTTGTTTTTAATTATTTGAATGTAAAGAATACCTATCTGTAATACAATCACTTACCACCAAAGCAAATAGGTAACTGATTCTAGAAACTTGGCTTCTGAAGAAAGGCACGGGCAAAAATCTGTTAAATTGTATTCATAGGTTGTAATAAAAAGTGGGCCATATTTATGTAATAAATTGTCCTTCTGTTTAGGCGAAACTAAAATCCAGCCTAAATACTTTCATGTCTTTCTGCAGAGTCAAAAAAATAATTACATTCGCCTGTGATATTCAACGTAAATTACGTGAATGTATTGCAGCCTCATTTTATGAAGGAACACACACTTTTGTCTTTTACGAGCAAACTCTAATGAGTTGAGACTCATTTGTTGTGAAAATTGTGTTTCCGCTGATAAAACATTCAACCATCACGAACACACGACTAGCAGCATAGTGATTTTTAACAACAATAACAAACTCTCCTAATTATGTAGTTGCGCTACAAAATTTAAACTTTGAAATAAATAACTAAAAAGTTCCAAAATATTGAATTTGAAAACTTTGATTTTCAACAGAATTTGAAATAATAAACTAATAAAATTACGCTCTAAAACTAAGTTCATAACATAAATAACCGAAAGTTGCAATTAAATTCAAAAATTTAAGCGCGCCAAAATGTGAAATTTCCACAACAAAATCTGGACCAAGCTGCTGAACATTCTCTAGCAGTGGAGCATGGCTTGAATGTTAAACTTTTGCTAGATTTTTACCGCATGATTGCTTCGACGGTCAGCTGTGCAAATGGTGAACTAGTTTATTATTTGTTTTAATACAAGAAATGAATATTAGATACTTTGTGATTTTATTTCCCTACATTTGTAGTGAGATAAGATCACAAAGTACCTAGGCCCAAAGTGCCCATGGTCGTTTAGGTTATTTAACCTTCTATTTACCATGTTAACAAATCGTAAAAGTTTAATACGTAACTTTTTGTGTGTATTAATTTGATTAAAAACTTATTAAGTCATTTGTTCCTCTGCTTGTGGAGTCACAACGCGCCTTGCAGTAGTTAAGTAAATAGTTTCATTGAAGAAAAATAACTTTTTTTGAACTTAACCGATGAAATTGTTTCGGAGTACCTATATCTATATTATAACCAAAAAAAACTGAACTCTATATAATCTTCTAGGCAACTGAAGGCCCACTTAACAAAAGCAGCCTTGTTTTGAAACAAAATAATCCATAAGCCCCCATTACCGACGGCCTTAAGCATTAAAACAAATTATTATTGTTTCTTTTGCATTTATAAGCGCTTTACTCTCTCGGCACGTAAAGCGTTTGATAAAAGCGCAACATAGTCTGCTTTAATTTGGGAACAACGTGAGCAATCCTTTGAAATCGGAGTTGCAATACAACTAGCAAAACCAATGGAAGCCAAATAAAAGTGAGCATTATGAGTCGAGCCTAAGCTAGATAGGGTCCAGTAGAAAGGCGCTTAAAACCTAGTCTAGGTTGTCGTACGTAGAGTCTACTCTTTAAGTTTTTCACTGCCCATGCTCGGCGGCGCGACCCGCAGAGGTAGGCCGCAAGGGGTTTGACGTCGAAATGTGTGTCGTGGGCACTTTAAGTGTCTACCCAAAAAGTTTATAAAACACTGTCAGTGTAATTATAATAATAGTAATATAGCTTATTAACATCGTAGTTATAACAATAAATAGAGACCTAGCCTAGCCACAATGTGAAATTATTCAATAACTATGTGTTTAAATTACCTGTCTGTCTACTTTACTCATAGTGACGGCTGAAATAATGGTGTAAAACTTATCAGGAAGGGACGTGATATCTACAGCACAGAACAAATTTTAAATATGCCAAGCTAGCTTTTCTGTCTTTAATTGTAATTTAATAATCTATCTCTATTGTAGTCATGCTTGTTTTTTGCTAAAAAAAGTTATTATTGTTAAAAAAAGTGTCTACAATATCACCTCAAACCTACGTAAGTTGATTTTTTTGTCATGAAAAGTTAATAAACATCTAAACACTCTAACAATCAAACTAACGCATTAATCAAAAGCGCGGATATGAGTGTGATTTTAAATTACTGAGTACGGTGTACAACAAAGTGCTTAAGTAGGCATTTGCCTTTTATAAGGTACCGTGACATATAACCTACTTATAAAATATAATAAAAAGCCTTTTATTTCTAGCACACATTAACAACTTTAAAATGTTTTACGTAGGTAAAGCTTATAGTTTATTTTGTTCTTTTCACAAGAATCCTTTGCAGGTGAAGGCCTCCTCCAAAGCCATCTATTTATATGGGCTATTTGAAGCCAGTGCGGCTCAGTCTTCTTCTTTATCTCGTCTTCCCAGTGTATTTCAGTGCAGTACCAACCTCTTGGACCTTCCTGTTGTGTCACTGCCCTAGTCAATCTCCATGCTCCGTCTTGCAGAAGAGCAACATGCCCCGCCCCACTTCGATTTTCCATCAAGTGCGTTGTGTAATTCGTTCCAAGAGGTGTTCATGTGTAGATAGTGTTTTGACATTGTAGGTTGATAAGTAAATAAATTCCTGGTGCTTTGTATTTATTTTTTGTATGTTGGTTTGTCTTTTGCTTTGGAAGATTATGCCCATAAGTCATCATCTTCCACGGTGACCGGCTGATGTGTGTTGTGCTGTATTTATTTGTTTTTTATACGTTCGAGGAGAGGCCATAGTGTTCGTTGCTACAGGATGTTGTCGTTGTGTTTTTTGGGTTCTTGCTTACTAGGAAATTGAGCATGCTTGTTTTACTGCATCTGATAAAATTGACCTACATTGGTACAGTTTAATCTAATGCTTCTATTTGAAAAATAAAGAGAAAGCTATTTTGGGCTTTGCCTTACGGAACCCTAGCAAAACAAGGCCGTTGAAAGCCAAATAACGGTTAGAAAATATTTAGAAAGTTCCGTACCTGCAGCGAATCTGTTTCACAAATGAAAAACGATATGTATTGTTTTGTCGAAGCCAATATTGATACGCAAGCAACTGATTTAGCTGGACATAGATAGAGAAGCACATTATGATAATTTGACCCCTTTCTAGTGTAGAAATAAGATATTCTTATAATTAAAAACCTCAATCAAAATTTTGCTTTGAACTCATTATTAGCAGATTAGAATAGCTGCACCGATTTTTATCAAACGTACCTATAGGGTAATCAGTGGAAAATTTTAAATTAAATTTTGAATATTGCATCGCCCTCGTTATTGCCTTGTTCGTCTAGCGGTCAGCTTGTTCAACCGGTCCTGGGTCCTGGCTTCGAATCCCGGGTCGGGCCAATAGTTGTTAATGGGGTTTTTCTAGCAATTAAAATTCACTGTAGCAGCCCGGAAACAGGAAGTTGGCGGTGTTACACCCCCGTGCCTCGGAAAGCACGTTAAGCCGTTGGTCCTGCGCCTGACCTCTCTCTGGTCGTGTCGATCTGTCGATTATAAGAGTGAGGGAATAGAGCACCTGTGTTTGCGCACACACTTGTGCACTCTAACGTCCTGCGCACCGGGATAGTTTCCGATGAGACTGGCCGCCGTGATCTAATTTATTTATTTATTATTATTTATTTATTTAACTGTCGCCCGAATGAGCTGGAAAGAGATATCATTCGACGCAGCTGCTGTTTATCTGAGAATCTTGTAGAACAGTTTCTGCAGGAAGCTTCGTCTCGTATTCCAGACAAAAAATGCTCTTTAGTACTTGGCCTACACTATAATGAACCTAAATAGAACTGCCAAACGAGCACGTGACCTAAACGTAATGCAATTACCACCCTACGTTACGTCCCGAGTACTATTTTGCATGCGTAATGCTGCAATGCCATTCTCGTTCCTAGTTTTGGAAATGATCAATTTGAGGTCTACTACTATTTTCTGCAAGATCTATTCTCAGATAAATAGTAGCCTATAATTTAGCCGGTTTATGACTTCATGTACGCCGAAATTTAATTATGATCTGTTTAGTACTTTTGGAGATCTAAGACACTGTCATGCTGGAACTTTCAAGCACTGAACTGGGACCTTGAACTAGAAGGGGACTCCCCTTCCAGGGGAGATGCGGAAACAATCTCTTCTAAGGGTAGATGATAAGAGCCAAGCGCTTTCACGGTAGGCCTATGTCCATCGAAAGACTGGTAAAGGCTGTTGATGTGATGTATGACGACCTCTCTGGCTCAGCGGGCGAAGGTCCGCACTACGATGCATATAGTTACGTGTTCAATTTACGCCTCAGGACATTTTTATTGTACGATTCGTGATTTCTAAGTGTTTTCTATGTGAAGTATCTAAAAATAACTACCTATGTAATGTATTAAATATGATCTGCTTAGATTGGGGCTAGATGATGCTGTGTGGATTCTTCAGCATTTTTTTTATAATCATTATCTAGTACCCAAAATACAAACTGCTCAGCTTTGGGCTAGACGATAGAGATTATTTATTTTTTTATTTATTTTTTATTACTATCGAAGTTCACTGAGTGACCACCGGGGTCGCTGTGACGTCACTGCCTCGGTCGCTGCCAGTTAGCCGTAGGTAGCGTCCGTCATTATTTATGTCGTGAAAAGACGGAGCGTTTAGACAGGTGGATAAATAAGGCTGCGGCTTTGGTGAACAGAGTGGAAGCAAATGTTTGAAAGTTTTCAATGGAAGATATCAATGAGGCACGCGAGATGATTTTAAAATCCACCCCATTATGTCTACCGAAAACGCAGACTTATATAAGACGAGACGATCGCCTCGCGGTTTCACCCGCGTAGTTACCGTTCCCGTGGGAATTCCGGGATAAATATAACCTATGTCACTCCCTGAAAAATAAGCTTCCTAACGGTGAAAGAATTTTTCAAATCCGTCCAGTAGTTTCGGAGCCTATTCAATACAAACAAACAAACATCAAATCTATCCTCTTTATAATATTAGTACTTATAGATATTTGCATCTTGTATTCACTAACTGGTTCGATCACTAAAGCAAGTGAGAACGAAACCGTGATCAGCTGAAGTGCCCGACAACTCTTTGTGAAGTCTACACACTGAAGTCATCGACATAGCTCGGCGAGTTGGTCCGAAATTACAAATACAAATACAAATATTTATTAAGTAAACTTAAATTAATTTACATAGCATGGGTTTGGAACCCTCTTTTAAGTATAGAGATACCTGTGTTAGAGGGTTCCGCTCTTCCGTAATATAATTATAATGTACTAGCTGCGCCCCGCGATTTCACCCGCGTGAAAATTTCAGTAATTTACTGCACAGCCCGTAGGGGTAGTTTTGTAAAAATAAAACATACGCAGTTTGTACTTTATTTCTACCGAGTTTTGAGTGAATCGAACCAAGGAATAATAATTTTTGATAGAAACTTTACCACCCTTTTTAACCCTCTCAAAATTAAATTTTTGAAAATAAGCGTTTGTGTTATTCTAGAACTTAAACTATCTACACACCAAATTTCATCTAAATCAGGTAAGTGTAAACGGAGATAGGTGGTAACAACCATTCACACAAACTTTCCAATTTATAATATTAGTAGTATAGTTGGAAGTAGGATAGGATGAATATTGTCGGCGGTCAACCTACAGTATATAACAGAAACCCGCCGAATTTTGTGTTTTGACTCCATTCTGTTTCGGAAGTTTATGACACTTCTACACAGACACTGGCAGAGTCATAGCGAAAATCAAGCGGCGCCATTAAGAAAGAAGTTGAAGTTGACTCCATTAGACATTTAGGTTAGGCGCAAACGAACCAACGGCCACAGCCACCGGTGGCAAGCGACAAGCTGTTTCTTCTCCTTCTTGTTGTTCTTCTTTAAATAGCTGTAAAAAAAAGTCTGTAGTCTCAGATAGTTAGGACGTAATTTTTCTCTATTCTACCCTAGACAACAAACATTTCTAGTACCAGTGCTAATCCTATAACTTAGTAGATGTCGTAGGTGTCGCACAGCGCACTGCTACAAGATCTACTTGTTCAGCGAGGGCACTTAAAGTGTTAAACATAACTCTCTGCACTCGGCAATCGGTATAGCCAAGCAAGCTGCCTATTTGAAAAGCAAAATCCAGGAAGTCTATTTGAAAGCTGCCAATGAAAATAACTTGTAGTTTCCGCCTTCTTCGGTACACAAACAAACACTTCGTATTATAATGAACGCGTCAGTTGAGTGTAACAAAACAACCCCAGAGCGGTTGGAGTCGTAGATTCAAATTTAAAATCTTTATACACGGTACTGGGGTAAACGTATTCTTGAGTGGAGACCACGACTCGGCAAACGTTGTTTGGAACGCCCTCCGGCCAGGTGGGATGACGATCTGTGAAAGACTGCAGGCAGATGCTGGATTCTGCAGGCTGAAGATAGGGCGCTATGGCGCTCATTATGGGAGGGCTATGTCCAGCAGTGAACTAATGTATGCTAAAGATGATGATGATAATACACAGTAATTGCAATCGGAACCACCCATGTAGTCTAACACATTGTTCTCTTAGTGCTTCATGCTGTACTGCTACTGATTTGCATAAAATGAAAAATAATGCTGGCAATTCACACAGCATCATCCAGCCCTAAGCTAAGCAATGCTTGGGTTATGGGTACTTGATACCTAGCTGATATACTTAAGCATACAAACATACCATATAAATTTACCTAAAACCAGCCATATCGCGCAATATCGAGTATCTTTGTGGAACTAACGGAGCTTACATCCATACAGATTCACAATAGTAAACTATTTCTTACCGCCTGCGCGCGAAGCTGGGGGTTGCGGGTTCCATTCCCGCCTCGGAACAAATCTTTGTACGGTCTGCAGATATTTGTCACGGGTGTTCTGGTTGTTTTCTATGTGTAATAAAAAAAATCTATGTTTATTATAATTATGTTGCTTGATATGGCTGGTTTTAGGTCAATTTATATGGTATGTTTGAGGGATGTGTTTTTAGAGCTGTGTGGTGCCGGCTTAGAATTTACACCACCCCAACTCTTCCCGCGGGTGTCGTAAGAGGCGACTAAGGGATATCCACCGGGGGCGGGCAGCAGCACCCCCTGCAGAACAATTCTATCACCGAACTGCGATCCCGAACCCGCATGCCCAGCGTGGGCATTACCCCCATGTGATAAAAGCCAATAAGGCGCTTATGCGAGCTTATGCCTTATGGGAGGCCTGCGTCCAGTAGTGGACCAATACAGGCTGTTGAGGTTGAGGTTGAGGAGATAAATTTAGTATCCGACCGTGTATCCAGCCCTAACAAACAACTTTAAAGTTCTATTACACGAGTTCCTACTAAGTGTTTATTTTTGAGTGGAAACCTACATAAACTATCATTGCTAAAGGCTACGGACCTAGCCAGTAGGTGCACCTAGGAACGTTATGAATTTATCATATTTGTAAAAAAATGAGGATATCTACTAGGTGCTCTATGTTTGTATGTGAAAAACAGTTTATTCTACGATCAAAATCAAGCAATAATATTTTTATCAAATTTTCGTACAAAAATAAAACAAGCACGAAATTAAAATATTAAATTTTGTTGGATTGTCAACAAAATTTTATCTCTTAATTTCGTAACGGTGACACGTAAAAACTCCACATCGCCTATGAAACTTTGGGAAACAACTTAGTTTACGTTACACGTGAGCTACGTGTAGGTACTAGTATTTGCTATGGGTGGTAACACACGCAAGATATTCACCTAGGTAGGATACGCGACCAAACGGCTACCACTGAAATATGCTTCCTATATTTCCTTCCAGTTTTGTGTACCCTGTGACTTTGCTCCGTTTGTATTACAGCTAGGTTGTGCTTGTGATAAATGTTCAATTTCTGTAACGTGTTTCTACATGCAAAAGCGTACCCAGTGTGATATTCATAAATTCTGGTGTTCCTCTCAAAATCTAATTAAAAGACGGTGATTCTGGAACTTTGTTGATGGCGCTACCTGGTTGTTTCATCGATTTATATGTTCATGCTTTACTAGATGACCTCTTGGATTTCGTATCACCTACAATTTTTTCCTCTAGTTTTTTCTTTTTATACCACCCCTGTATAGCAAACAAAACAAAAATATACATTCAAATCGGTCAAGCCGTTATTAGTTTTACCGAGCGGCAATAGATTTTTAAACAGGGTGTTATTCAAATTAGTGCACAATATTGACGATAACCCCCGTCAATATTGTGCACTAATTTGAATCTGCTACCACAGATTAATATTCGATGAACAAACCAAGCAGCAAACGGTTCTTTTTTGCAGGTTTTTGTATTATATTACTTACATACAGTTTGTTGACTAGAGTAAAAAATTTAGAAATAGATAAATATATAATCCCGCGTTGTGACTCCACAAGCAGAGAAACAAATGACTTAATAAGTTTTTTATCAAATCAATACACTTGAAAAAGTTACGTATTAAACTTTTGCGATTTGTTAACATGGTAAATAGAAGGTTAAGGCGGTACCCTACCTCGTTATTGTGTGAAGAGGATAGGCATAGGATTTCGCGTTCACAGGAGCGGGACAGAGCAAAGCGGCGTAAGCCCAAAAATCAAGTTTTTAGTAGTTATTTGCTCCCCACAAACATTAGAATAGTTAACTGAAAAAAAGGCAACATATAAAATGTTCTTTATACTTAGTTCAATTACTATGCTTAATCTCAAGATCGTATCATCTGTATTTATTGAGAAATTAGGGTTTTAGTAAAAAATTAGAGGTAACTTTGCGATTTTTTTCTATCGAGAAAATTTTATGGCATCGTGTTTTCAAAACATATGATCGATAGAATAAGTCCTGAACTTTACCATATATAAATTTCAAAGTTAAATATTCAGTAGTTTGGAAGATATGGAGGTCCGACGGAGTTGAAAATAAGCAATTTGAGGTACTATACCCCCTTAAGTAACCTAAAGGACCATGGGCACTTTGGGCGTAGGTACTTTGTGATTTTATCTCTCAACAAATGTATGGAAATAATATCACAAATTATCTAATATTCATAATATTCATAATATTCATGGATCAGTTGAGCTATCTGTAGACTGTTTGCAACAGTCGGCAGTTAGCTCAATTGTTTCAATTGTAAATACTAGTATAATTTTCTTTGTGAATAAATGTTTTTCTAATATTCATTTCTTATACTAAATAAATAAAATAAAATAAATAATGCTGGACAATTCACACAGCAGCCCCAAGCTAAGCAGAACTTGTGTAATGGGTACTAGATAACTGATATACTTAATACAATACACTACATAGTTAGATACGTTTTATTATACATAGAAAACATTCAGAACGCCCTGGACAAATGTCTGCAGATTGTACAAACATTTGTCCCGAGGCGGGAATCAAACCCGCAATCTCCTGCGTCGGCAGACAGACCTTCGCCTGCTGCGCCACAGAGGTCGTCAACATTGGTCGTCGAGAAGTTAGTGAATTATAATAAAATCCTCCAACCATTTTCATTAATTCTTGTTCCAAAATTATATATGTATAAATTTATACAAATTTCATAATATAATCGTTTTCTGTTTTGTATGCCAAAAGAAAATTAAAATTTAATTATTTGAGCGCCATCCAAATTTCTTTGTTTATAAAGTTTCTAAAATTAAGTCCTAAAGCTAGGTTCACATTGCTGTGTCGGGGTGTGTCGTGGCGCGCCAGAGCGCAATCGGTTACGTTCATTATCTTTATTAACACATTAGTAGTTTGTGTTGGGGCACCCCAACACAAACTACTAATGAACGTAACCGACGACACGACACACCCCGACACAGCAATGTGAACCTAGCTTAATTCTTTCGCAAAGAAAACAGCATTATTCTACTTATCTCGTAACATAATGTTATCAAAGAGAGGCTTGTTTGAAACCGTCCCATGGTAAATGGCTTGGATTCAATACCTCGAAATTAGGGTCTGTTGGCTAAATAAAGGAAGCATCCGTTTTAACTTTATGGATGCCATTTTGGGAATTTCAAGTAATTTCATAATATACCTTGAACTTTTGAACGCATCGTGCGTTGTCATTGCGTAATTTGAAAATGTAGTAGGGTACATCAGAGTAACGATGATAATGATTATTGTCTTCCTAGCCGATTTCAGCCATGACCGAAACGCAATATGTGGCTGGACAGAAAATTAAATGTTAAGTCTATCTAATACACAATTGTTTTTGTTGGTACAAGGATACAAGAAAAAAAAATAGAAACAGAATAAAAGAATAGATTCAAAATTGTATAAAAAAATAGAAACAAAATAGAAAAAGTACCTAATTAAAATTGAAGCTGTTGAGCTAACCGCAGACTGTTGTAAAACGTCTGTAGGAAGCTCAACTGTTCCATATCAATACTAAAGGTAATATCTAAAGGTGTAAAATAATATGACGACCTCTGTGGCGCGGTGGGCGAAGGTCCGCCTGCGACGCAGGAGGTTGCGGGTTCGATTCCCGCCTCGGGACAAATATTTGTACGATCTGCAGATATTTGTTCAGGGTGTTCTGGTCGTTTTCTATGTATAATAAAAAAAATATCTATCTATGTACTCGTATATTATTATGTATATCAGTTATCTAGTACCCATAACACAAGCTCTGCTTACCTTGGGGCTAGATAATGCTGTGTGAATTGTTCAGCATTATTTATTTATTTAAAAAAAAAAAAATTGGGCAGGGCATTTACCTATTAATGCCTAGGGGTAAATAAGGGTTCCGGTACAAACATTCTTCCTGCTTTGCCTTATGTCCCATTTCTCTTGGGGTCGGTCCAGCTACTTCTCATGCACCACTCCGGGAGCTTTTGTGTTAGCTCAGGGCTTACATTCATCGTCTTCATATCCTTTTGGACGGTTTCCAATCCAAGTGGTCAGGCCTGGTCTTCTATAAATGAATAATTTAAATAAATAAATAATTTTAATTAGTCTAAGGAAACGAATGGCTTTTTAGCCATCAAAATTCAGAACCCATAATAATTAATGAAAAGCGGCTTTGTACTTCAAAATGTCATTACATTTAAATTAAATGTCTTTGACGAGTTGTCATAACGAAGAGTGTCAACTCTTTGATCTGAATTATTAAGTTGTGCCATTTTCTTACTGAAAATGATCATCTTATTTCTGTGGATCTTAAGGTTCTCAAAGTACAGAAACCTTAATTAACATTTAATCAACGTCTATAAGACTCGAATAAGACCTACTAACACTTAAAAGTTGGAGACAGATATTGATCAATTTACAAAACACTTTAGTTAAAGTAATCCATTTTGAAATTCACTTTTCTCTCGGGATGAATCTTTGGAATTTCTTTGTTTCGTTATTTTTTGTCAATCTCCTTTATTACACATTCTCGCTCACATATTTGGGCTATTAGGAAATAGCCTTATGGGAAAATAAAGACCTTAAAGCTATTAGAATAAAACTGTTTCAGAGGGAAATCTTTTCGTATAAAGAAACGTGGGATGGAATGTTTTTTTTTGTTTACAAAATTGTTACATAAACCCAGCAAAGGTGAATGTGAACTGAATAGACAAACAGGGAAAGTGAAGATAAATGTTGATATAGGTATGAACTAAATACTTTCTACAAGATCCTTTATCTCGAAAAGATTTATAATAATATTATAACATATTATGTTGTTACTAATGTCATAGTGTCTTTTATTTCCAAGTCATTTTTAAACACAACTTGGAGGCAATACTTTTAGGTACCCAGTTAATATTGAAGCTGAACCTTCCTAGATATTTAACGAAAATAAAGTATTCTTTTTACATTTACAGAAAATAAAGTATTATTTTTCAAATAATAGAATGTAGGTAATGTTAGCTATTTTTCGTCATTTGTCTGTAAAATCTGAAAGGTTTTCATCTTATCTCTAAAGCGTACGACGCAGTTCAAACAGGCCCAGAGCGAGCACGGTAGATATCCCAATCACATTGCTTTAATGACAGGGTCTCTTTATTGTGGAGTTGGTATTGCCATCGTTGAGGCACAGCGTAGGTGGAACAGAAAGGAAAGATAGGAACTTGATAGGAAAAATGGTTCGAGAAGGATTACCTACTCAAATAACATTTCAATGAACATTATGGGTAAATTATTTAAATTTCAATTCGTTTATTTCAGACAAAAATAAGTTAGTGTCCATATTCGAGTCATATTAAAATTAAATTTATTACAATAAAAATAAAAATTAAATACAAAATTAAAATTATAATCAATGCGTACTAAAATTAAAGCGTTGATTATACTGGGGTGTCTTAGGCTGATGTTAACCAAAATATAATCTTACAATTAGGCAGCTTCGTCGGTTAACTTTGACGTATAATGTATGAAAACTTGTGTCAAAACCGTCTAAACAACTTTACTGCTCAAAATGTAACCATCTGTTGGTGAACTCGGGTCTTAGTCCTCTGCAGGTAAAAATTAGAACTCTGCCCTTTTGTTCAGCGTTCCGTTTTTTACAGGGTTTAGTAGATGATTAATTAGAAGATCACCGGCTGGAGTAGTTGACGATATTGGAAATATTGCCAACAAGACCCGTGACTGTTGGTAATAAATTAACCAAAGCCTAGACTTAATATAATAAGTGAATATAATAATTAGTACCTACAGATTGAAGAAGGTCTACACCCGACATACCCTACGAGCTGCTAATGATAATGATTTCATAGATAAAGGATAATAGATGATACAACTTTTTAAACTTTCACGATTTGTTAAAAAAAAGGTACGCGATAAATACCCGATATAATCATTAACTAATGGATGATACATTTACAAAACACTATTATTGCTGTTTCTTGAAAGAAATAGGCATGACTACTGTAAGTACCCAGCTTTTCACATAGAATTCTAACACTGTCTCACTCACACTGTGTCTGTCTCTACCAGATGACGGCAGTAGCGTAAACAAAACATTTTATTAGATTCGGGTTCGGCTTGAAACTATCGCTATTGCTATCGGGACATGCCTAATCGGGATCAAAATTAAACATAAATCAATGACATGGAAATTAATTGAATCAGGTGAAGCGGAGTTATTAAATTAAGACTTTTATCTCTGTTGATGCTTTGTTTGACACTATAGTATAATAAATTTATATATTTTTTGAGTCGGAATAATTTTTGAGTCAATATCGAATAATTCTTTTCGTTACCCTTAAATTGAAATCATCTAGAGTCAAGCTAGCTCGTAATCGTGGCGACTCAAAGTTGAATATCACGTTCAATTTTTGTTTCTACTAGGTTTTTCTTTAAAACCTCTCACTCAGACATGGCGTGCGGTGGCGGCCAGTTGTTTTCGATTGCAAATTGCAGTCGCCATCGCCACTGCAGGCTACGCTATCAAGAAGAGGTTTTAAACAATTTTACTAAAAGCCTGCAGTTTTTCGAACCCTAAAACAAAAGAGGTCAGCCATTATTAGTAGGTATTAGGGTTATTGAAAGGTTTTGTGTATGAAAACAAATGCTAACGTTATTCTAATTTTGCTCAATAATAGTTTTGTTTTCATAGTCAATAAGGTTTTGTTAATATCAAATTAGCACAGGTTTATTTTAACTAGTTTTAACATAAACGCGGAGTAAATACCTATAACGTAGGTAAGTACCTACCTTAGGATCAGATTGAATTAATATTTTGGGCATTATCCAAGTAGATAAGTATTATTTTATGTTTGGTAGTTGTATTTATTTTCTATTTTAACCTAATCACAACAAAGTTTGAGAGAACCTCAAGCCCGGAAGAACACTGAATACAACTCGCAGTCTTCCATAACATCAAGAGTGAATGAGTCCTTCTGAGAAAACGTGCCCCAGTTTAGCTCACAGTGACATCTTCTTTTACCTTAGTGAATGGTTTAGTGAAACACACATAAACTACAACCACTCTAGACTCTAGTGTAGCCCAAAAAGGCCTTGATAATAAACAAACCCTCACATGCCATCCGTAAAGAATAAAATGTTTATTACTCCCTCGATCTTACCTCTTGTCATAAAATGTATCTGAATTCATAGGCCCTTCAATACTTTTCTCGAGGGAAATCTGGAAAAAACTTTACATCAAGTCTCTTTATCTACATAAAATTGAAAGCATAAATAGCTTCGGTAGCTAATGCTTTGTTGAAGTCAAAGGTCTCTTAGGCAGGAATAACTTTACCATCATAAAATGGTAGGTAGCTTGCTGTAATTTTTAATTTTGCAAAAAATTTAATGATTATCAGTTACTTAACTCAACACTCAACCGATAGTTTTTCTTATCCTCTTAATCGTTTAATTTATCGCCATCTATATAATTCTCATCAGCAGACTATCACGCAATTACCAATGCTCGGGATTTGTTTTTAAATGAAATTCAGGCACCAGTCGCTTTTAAATCAGGTGTGACTAAACTGGCTACTGGATAAAATTTAATTTTCTTAATATTTAGGAAATAATAACAGGTCCGATGGGTACCGAGGCTGGTCGAAGCTACGCGACCCGAGATGAGTATCTGGAGCAGCGCATCAGCATTGCTACACATACAGCTGGGCACTGCAGCCAGGCGTCTTATGCGCTTCCGATTGGTATTGATTCGGATCCAGATCAGTTGAGCTACCCTTAGAATGTTTGTAAAAGTACACAAGGAACAGAAACACAAGGCTTCGCAAGAAAACTAGCAGAAATAAAATCAAGAAAAATTAGAGGTAGTTTTCCGAACGTAGCAGCATTGCCGAGAAATATTATAAACATAATATTAGGCGTGAATTAACCATGTTATTGCGTTAAACAGAACAGCTGGTGAAACCACCACAACCCATATTACGAAATAATTTTATTATCAATGCAATAATATGTAGGATTTTAATTTGATGAAAATGGAGTTTAGCTATTTTTGGTTTAAAATCATTTAATGCTTTATCACATTTTGCATCAGCTAATTTATCTTTGAACAGAGTTTTTTGAACAGCTGGCGAAACCACCACAATCCATATTACGAAATAATTTTATTATCAATGTAATAATGTAGGATTTTAATTTGATGAAAATGGAGTTTAGCTATTTTTGGTTTAAAATAATTTAAGCTTTATCACATTTTGCCTAAGCTAATTTATCTTTGAACAGAGTTTTTTTTATACCTATAAAATATTTTCATGGTTCGTTTCGTAATATGATAGGTACTAGTATTTACCTAACGATTCAATAACTTAATTTCAAAAATACTAAGACCCAAGTTATCCAACAGATGGATATTTAACAAAAAGTTATTTTGATGTTTTTGACACGAGTTTTCATATACTCGTATTAAATGTCAAAATTGACCGACAAAGCTGCCTAATAGTCCGATCATCTTTTCCTTTGTTGAACACCAGCCTAAGTCTAGAACCTAATTTATGAAATCTCCATTTTTTTAAAGACGAAAACCGCAGAAATTACACTATTAGGTATGAACCCGGAACATCTGAAACTCTTTAAAATAAATTAAAATTGGTTGGTACGTCAGCTCACCAAAATTCATTTGAGAATTTCGTTGAAAATTTCTTGGCGCTTTGTAATAGCCTCTCAGCGCGGTTGCGAAACTAAGGTTAAATTTAATTTCATTGTCTTTGTCTAATTAAAGTGTAACAATCAAGTCAGTCAAGCAAGGTACCTTCAGTACATCCTAGGAATAACGTAAAGTGAGTTCTGTTTTTAACACATTCATGGCCCAAGACGCAGTGGTCAGTCTACCCACCCACCCATGTCGCGTCTAGATAAACGTGTTCTTGAGTGGAGACGGCGACTCGGCAGATGCAGTGTAGCACATCCTCCGGCCAGGTGGGATGATGATCTGCGAAAGACCGCAGGTGGATGCTGGATGCGGCAAGATGAAGACAGAGCGCTATGGCACTCATTAGGAGAGGCCTATCTCCAGCAGTGGACTAATATGGGCTGATGATGATGATGCTGATGATGATGTTGTCAAAATAAATGTCGAGACTCGCGAAATATGATGGTGCGTTGCCGGAGTTGAATGGGTTATGAGATGGCCCTTCAATAGAACAAACCATTGTAGTATGTACGTAGTATTGGGAAACTGAACAGGACAGACAAAAATGGCGACTTCTTTTATTCTAGGCCAAGAAACACTTCGGGTTGATGAGCTCAACTTGAGCCATCCTGTCTCATCAGCACACATAACGTCCACTGCTGAACTGAACATACCTCAAGCGAACATGCCAAGCGAAGGGGGTTTTACTATAATCACCACGTTTTTGACGTGACAACGTCTTATAATTCGATAGAGCCGGCTGCACGCACGAAAAAACATGACGTCATGCGGCGTTACCTCGCTCTGAGGCGTTCCATGTAAGGCTTGAAGTGCAAGCGAGAGCGCTCGACATCCGTCTCTCTCCTACCTGAGTGAGCGATGCGTCTGCGTGGACAGCTGCTATACTATAATACATTTACATGTTTTGATCGAGTATCAAATGCTACCATTCCATCAGTATTTTCTTAAGACGTTGTCACGTTCAACTATCGTCAGTAAACTGACTTTACAGACAACCAATTTTTTGGTGATCGCGGAGGTGTTAAAATACACAGAAGGAATCTACTACCTTCTTCTGGTAAGCCTTCTCCTAAGCCTCAGAGCCACAGTACTAAATTGATAAATATTAAAGCAATAGCACATCCGTGAAGGCTGGTGCAGCGGTAGATTTGGCCGAGGATCTTAAGCGACGCAAATATGCAGGTCTCGACAGAGCCTACACAAATGGGATAAAAAATCCAAGTAGATCTGTCTAAAGAACTACTCAACAAAACAGGTGGGAGTAGACGACATTTGCTCCCCTCGGAGTTGAGACTCTAGGTATGAGGGTAGGCTGCACAGACAGCCTTTTTAAAAAATAATCTGAGCGTCTGATGGAAGCAACGCGTAACCCGAGAGCTGGGTGAATATCGGACGCAGCGCATCAGTATTGCCATAGCAATGCAGTCAGCAGCATCTTGGAGACGCTTCCGACTAGTATTGCTATGGATCACTTGAGTTACCTGTAGATTGTTTGCAACAGTGTGCAGTTAGCTCAGTTGTTTCAATTGTAAATACTAGTTCTTTATTTATTTATTTATTATAATCTCTATATATAAAAATGAAACCCGTTTTCCTTGGTCACGGCATCACGCGTGAACGGCTGGACCGATTTCGCTAATTCCTTCTTTGTTGTGTTTGTTATTGTCAGGAGAAGGTTCTTATGAAAGAAAAAATCAAGAAAGTTGGAAACATAAATTTCCACGGGGGCGAAGCCGCGGGGCGCAGCTAGTAAGTTCATAAAGCAGTTTACAATCAAATTTAAACACTTTAATATAGTTACAGTAGTGAACCAGATTGTAAACCTAGATGTAAACATAACAAGATTAGAAAAGTGTTGCAAACATAGCCAAACAATTTCCTAAGAATGTACCTAAAAATTACTGTTATATTTAAACTAATACATATTTTTTAAAATAGAAAATACTACCTAGTTCTAATTTGTTTCTATTATTTGATTGTAATTTTATTTGTTATTAAAACACTTATTCAATTAATATTTGTCTACAATGTGTTACCTATCCAACACATTAACAAAGCTTTGCATGTCAATTCTAATTACTAAGTGAATCACCATTCAATATCGGCTAGTAATTATCGGTTAGTAATTGATGGTTGCGGTGTACACAATATCAATTTGCAAGTTTGTTATAATCACTTTAATTTACGTTTATTAGTCTAGGTTCTTAGTTAAAATCTTTAGATAGATCTGAAAATCATTGGTAGAGATATAGATCCTTTACTTACGATGATACTCGTATCTGTTTCAGTTCAAGGTTTTCGATTATAACACATTTAATAAATACTTTAAAAAAAAAGTTTTAGGTGCGTCTGTTTATCTGTGTCTGTCTGGTACCTATAACAAATTACGACATGGCTAACCTTTCAAATATATTTTTAAATAATGTTTAACCACACTTATTTTCCGTCTTTTTAATAAATTTATTACTATTTATCTATATAATTATTTATACCATTATTATCCGAGACCTACCTACCAGCAGCGGGGTGTCTACCTCTTTTATTTACCTATGTTTTACATACCTACCTATTTAATAATGTTTTTGTTTGTTTTAAAAGCTTGTCACCGACTAGTCCGCAACACAAAGGTTTTTGGCTGAAAAACAGCGCTGAGCGGCAATCGCTCAGCACATGCTGAGCCAAAGCCTATTTCGGCACAGGGTCATAGGGGCAAAGCTCGATTTGACAGTCAAAATTTGTTTTTAATTTAGCTCCTTATTCTTTGTTTGGTTTTGTATGTTTTATATGTGTGTCAAAGTAAATGATTTTCTATTCTATTCTATTATTTTCCACTTTTCTGAATATATACTACTAGACGATCGCCTCGCGGTTTCACCCGCGTAGTTCCCGTTCCCGTGGAAATTCCGGGATAAAATATAGCCTATGTCACTCCCTGAAAAGTAAGGGTCCTAACGGTGAAAGAATTTTTCAAATCGGTCCAGTAGTTTCGGAGCCTATTCAATACAAACAAACAAACAATCAAATCTGTATAATATTAGTATAGCACAGGTGTATATCTGACTGGTAAGTACTGAAGGTGGTTGCTCACGCGTGAAAAAAAAGGTTCTTACTATTTTCTAGGTTCTACAAGTAATACTCAACATAATAAATAATCTTAACCAACTTACATAAGGTACCACCTTAAGGTCACACATTGTGTCATGTTATAACCGACTCCGAGTGGTCAGGTCTATTATTAAAGGTAGCAACACACAATTGTGTCATGATCAAGGAACATAGCTGCATTGCCATACAGCGTGGCAATGCAGCCAGCGTCTTGGGGACGCTTCCGACTGGTGTTGATATGGATCAGTTGAGCTATCTGTAGACTGTTTGCAACAGTCGGCAGTTAGCTCAATTGTTTCAATTGTAAATACTAGTATAATTTTCTTTATGAATAAATGTTTTGGTTTCCTATAAAAACTCATTTTATTTAGTAGATAAAAAAAACAGTTTTCCTGTGCGCGCGCATTGCGATCGGCCACAGACGAAAGGGATAATGTTTTTTTTTATTCTCCGCGCATAGGGTTTGCGCTTATTTTGCCACGTACAAAATGGGGAATTTAAAGTTTTCTTTTTTAACAGAGAAAACGAAAGTTATATTTGAGTGAAAGTTTTATTTATTATACACGTAAGAGTTAAAATTATCTATATAAATAAGAAGTTGCATGAAATGAGCAAGCAATAGGAACATTAATTTATTTGTTCTATTGAACACGATCTTTTTTTTGACTAAAACCTTTTTTAAGAACAAAACAACTCAACCAATAAAATTTAAAAAAAATATATAACTCACTAGTGAGTTATAGCAATGAAAAAATCACAGTTTGATTATGGGTGTCATTCTGTGCCTAATTGCGGTGACCATAGAGCCACTTTATAAGCAAGAGTGTTTAAAAAAGATATTACTGTATCCCATTACGGAAGTTATATAAAAAAAAATCTAACAGAACTTCAACCAAAAAAGCACACACAAACCCTTACGTCGCACTCACCCCTAATAAATAGCGTAGATTGCTTTCAATTTAGCCTTTCTTAGGCCAGACCGCTGTAACTTCCCCTTACATTTAATAAGATGATGATCAACCCTAAGACTGGACCATTTAATGTGAAATAGTACTCATTAGGAGGAGCTAGAGAGCTTATGGCCATTGAAAATAAATAGGAACAGGGAAAGCGGCTTCCAAGATGAATTCTTTCTGCGCAAGTCTTTAGGTAGAAGCTGGTTGGAATGAAAGTTTATGTTTCGTAAAAGGTTTTCGAGGTGTGAAGCTTTTAGTAAGCTTTAGGTTTATTTAATCTTGACTTGGCCTTGTTCAACAGGCTGCAAAGTGATAATTTATAAAGGAGTTTTTTAAATCTTCAAAAAGACCTTTATTTTTGATACTCTGTACGATATTTCGTTTTCAAATATATTTTGGTCCTACTATTTGGTTTATACATAGGATAACCTACCTACCAATTACGTATCGTTAGGGAAAAGTCACGTCAACGCAATCAAAAGTTACAGCCATTTATGCCCACATATTTTAATAGTTCCAAGAAAATCACATGCACAAAAAACCTGTAAGGTAATTCCCGTTGACCAAAAATTATGAAATTCAACAACAAGCCAGTTTTTAGCCATAAAACCTTGCTTCTTGCCGAATGATAACAAATAAAGGAAAAAATCCGAATCTTTTATATTAATTGATTCACAAAAAAAATTATGACTCTCGCAACGGAAATTAAAGGGTACAAGGTATTCGGTCGCATTGACCAAGAATCAGGATATTCAGCAAAAAGCAAGGTCTCATACGGAACCCTCGTTGCGCGAGTCCAACTCGCACTTGACGTTTTATTTTAAACTTCATGATCACGGAATAAATGGTACAGCTAAGGTGCTTTTGTATTATATGAGAATCGTTGCTTTCGATACCTCATTACAAAAATCCATGAAGCCGTTTAGACAATCGAGGCAATAGAGCATCCCACACACGTGCATTTTTACCATTACTCTTCCTTCATAGAGCAATAAAAGACACTATTTACCTTCAGGCAAGTTCAAGGGTAACACAGCACGTTTATTTCCCATGAGTCATATCTTGCCTTATCCCACATTATAATTTACATAAAATGCCTAATGTCGTTATTGTCCGTAACATAAATCCTCTTTTTTACGACTGACCGCAGCTTGTCGAAAAAGCAAAATTTTCGGGATATGCCTTTGCTTGCTACGTAGATTATGAAAAATGGTCTCAGAGATTTCAACGTTTTGGCTTTAAATAATCTGTAGTATCTGCATTTCTAACCCCAGAATACTCAAACGCAAGACGAATTTAAGTACGTCTCAAGTCGGGATATTTCAACACTTCTCAATGAAGATTTGTCAAAAAAACACAACTTGAGACACGTGCTTAAAGTCTGAATTCTGTTTGAGTATTGGGACGTTGGTTTTTCTAAGTGAATTTTAGTCTGTAGTGGGTTTCTTTTGAATAGAAACGTGAATGATGTTGATATCCTTATGTCGCATAACCCAGCCATAATAGGTAAAGTTATGGAAATCATTGGGCAACTAATGAGGATGTCACGCTCCTCGTTATGATAAAAATCACAACTTCAACCTTGTCTATGCAGCTTACGTGCTTTATTGTTCATAGGTACTCCCTGACAGTCTACTGACAGTTTGAAAACTAAATTATAGATTCGTTTATCAAATATAATAATCTTTGGTGGTAATTTAGATCTAAACCCAACAAGTGTGAGTTGTTGCTAGTTGAATGAACGCAAAATAACTGTGTACTGCCGTGCGTGTCTTAGGCTTTGGTTGCTTACGGCTGTCGCAAAGTAATTTTTATGCGTTATTACTTCTTAACCTACAGGAAAAAAAATTACATCACTCTTGCGATTTTTGTTCTCGACGTAATGTGGGAATTCTAGATCTGAACCTAGAAACAAAATTTATTTATTTTCAAAACGAGCATTACGCTGGTATTTATACAAAGGTATTGTTCAAACCGCACTATGCAAACAGTCACAATTAAATGATGCCTATACATTTGGGTTGTTGATTTAATCACACAGACTGTTTAGTTACCTTAGCACTTTGGGATCAGACACGATTTGAGTGTCCCATAGGCAAAGCTGATTAAGGTACAGTCACGTAAGGTCACTTAAGGTAAACTTAAGGTCGTCGCAAACTTAGGAGGTCCAATATGCGCGGGAACAAGCGAGGGAGGCTGCTCTCCAGGAGTGGGCCGAAGAACTGGAGTCCGCTCGCTATGGCCGGTGGACCCTGACGCCTTACTTCCTGTCTTGGAAGAGTGGCAGCACCGGGAATATGGTGCTCTTACGTCTCGATTGGTGCAAGTACTGCACCAACGACGGTGACGGACATGGTTGTTTTGGGCGGTACCTGCACCGCGTTGCTAAAAGAAAGGCAACCCCTACCTGTCATCACTGCAGCGCCCCCGAGGTTACAGCACAACATAAACATACCCTTGAGGACTGTAGTGCTTGGTCGTCACAGCGTCAGGCGTTGCAAAGAGTAGTTGGTCAGGACCTGGACCTCTCGCTGCCGAGCTTGCTGAGCTTGCTTGATGAACCAATGTAGAACAGACTTTTAGTCCCTATACTTAATATACAGGGTGCTACGTAACATGCGTACTAAGCCGAAAGGGGCTGATTCTGGATCCCAAGGGATCAACTTTTGTTGTATGATTTCATGAATATCGTATTCTTTTTTTTAAATAAAGTACACGAATTTGAAAAAAAAAGACTTAATTTTATTTAAAGAAAATTAAAAAGTAACACTGATATTATAAATATGAAAAATGGATTTTTAGATGTATGGATGTTTGTTACCTCTTCACGCTAAAACTACTAAACGGATCGGGCTGAAATTTTACATTTGATTTTTATAAAGGCTTTCTTTTTATCCCGTAAATCAATTTCCATGGGATAGAAATCACCTTTATCCGTTTTCATAGAAACAATTAATTGTTTCTATGAAAACTAATAAATACGCGTGCAAAGCCATGGGCAGAAACTAACATCGTCGATATGCAAAATAAAAAGTAACCCGAAATAGTCCACATGTTATGTGGCACCCTATAGGTATAGTTATACAGTGCCTAAACTTATTTTACAGTAAATATTTATGAAATATAAATAGGTTTTTAAGGTAAGGAATAAATATTTTATAATTTGATGGGGATTCTTGTTTAAAATATCATGAATTTTCCCTGAAATTAATCTTTATTTCCCTGAGGGATGTATAAAACATTTTGGATATAAATCATCGCGATTTTAATAACAGTTTATTTAGGTATCACAGTAAAACTGAAATGGTCCCTTGGGGATTTTCCAGGATTTTCCGTAGCAGCTTTTTACATTTAGTAGCCTAACTAAAGAACCTACGTTGGTATAGGTACCTTACCGCATTCACTGCACAACCTCGGCGAAGCGACACGCAGGGGCGCGGGCGGGCCGCCGTGAGACGGGGGAGTATACCGCATCTGCATATCTGCGTTTAGGGCCATGATAGTGTTAAAGCTGCGTAGAGCTCTTTTGTTTTAACATTTTGTGGCCCATGACGTAGATGTCCTCTCCCAGCCCCGTGGTGTGGCGCGGGTCGCCCCTGTGGATCGCACCGCCAAGAATGGGCAGTGAATGCGCTAAGATAGATATACGAGTATATACGCGCTAAGATATATACGGAAGAAAAGTAATTTTTGCTTTCTTTGGGTGCTCTTATACCAATAGGTCATCCGGTTCATCAGAACAATAATTACCGAACTCAGTTTCAGTTCCGGAAAGCAAAGAAGTTAATTATATTTATTAATCGACTTTTAAACAAGAAGGAAGTCTAAAGTTTGCTTTGCTTTTTCCAGCAATCATCACGTTTTCTAATTTCAGTGATTCAGTGACAGTGATTTACTTTTATCAGGTAAACATAAATCTGATGATGTGTCTTTCCAGTTTTCTATGAATATCACTTTATTACGTCTCGTCGTAAGTATCTACACGGTACTTAAGAGTACCGTGGAAGAATAAATAAGAAAAATACTTTATTTTTGATAGTTCTTACTCATATAAAATAATGTGTTTTAGACCCGGTTCACTATTTGAAGTAGTAGTTTAATAGTATTAAGTATATTATATCGTATATTATCATTTTGTATTCTTTATTAGTCAAGTAACGGTTTTTAATGTATGTTTTAGTTGCAAATAAACGTTTTTGATTGATTGATTGAAGTTTCTACTCCTCGCTATAACTAAGTTCTTGACTTGTGATGTAGACGCGAAGGATCTTTACCAATAGCTAACAGGCATCTCCTAGGCCCGTATTATGTAAGTTTGCTCAGTTATCTATCTTTGCTTGAGTAACGCTTTTATATGGCATAAACGTTACTCAAGCATAGACCTTTAACTGAGCAAGCTTTCACAATAAGGGCCTAAGACTCAATTCATAGACACAATTCCGGGATGGCAGTAGTTACATAATAACATTGATTTAATAAAAACACCCTAAATCAATTTGACAGATTTGTTGACGCTATAATAGAAAAACAACATTTTAGTATGCACATAATTAAAAGCTATCGGTCAGGGTAAACTTGCTTTTCCTAGAGTCTTGACAATTTTAATGTGACATAACCTCCAAACCACCATTAGGAAATTTCACTACCTTCGGGAAAAAACTGGAAAACATTAAATGTTTTGCAATGGCGGAACCTTGCTAACTAAGTAAAGTAAAAGCAGGTGGTGAAAACATGCGGAATGAAAAGGGGATTATTTATCAGTCAAAATAAAAAGGAAGGTAAAACAATTACAAATATTAATGGGTGGGTTAAACGTAGGTAGAATACGAAAATTTGAATTTTCAGTTACATATTTGTCAGTCAGGGTGTTTACGTAAAATGATGCGCCAATAATACCTACCAAAAAACGAACTTTTTGTTTCCATAGCACAAGCTTAGCTTACTATTGGTTTGAATATATGCCGTAAATGTGCTCTACATTTAGGTAGGTATAGGAACCCCAGCGGCATTTATAGGTAGCACCCGAGGGTTCCAAGTTTCGTATTAACATTCGTTTTGGTCTTTTCTAGAGACCGCAAGGTTCCCCAGACCTCGACCAAATTAGGTGCAAAACAGTGCACTTTCATGGTTTTCATGGTGTTTTCACAATTAAGGAACCGAAGAAAAAAAATATAAATTTTATGTAAGTACCTAATTCTAGTTTTTTTACAACGGGGATTCCGTGAGTACCGAGATCTAGGCCTTGTTTGACAAGCCAACCCGCTAGGTTCTCCCCTAAATTACTATACTACTGTTCAGGCAACACCCTAAATGAATGAATGGCAGTGACATCAGCTCAGCTGTGAAGGATAGGTGACAGCTGTCAGACGTCACGCACGGAGCCGTCGAACGAGCACTAGCACCTCTCGCCCTACGAGAGACACCATCGAACAGATAAAAATTGCATTGTAACAAGCCGCGGTCAACCAAAATCAAAAGTTCTGTATTTTTACGATGAATTTATTATATTTCGGAGTCAGATAACACACAGTATTTCAATTCAGTCACCTTCCCACGATAAGGAACACTACATTATGTATTTTCAGCGTAAATCACAAAAAAGACTACGTATAATATACGAGAACATATTGTGTTACCTACGTTTATAGTTCCTTGCTCAGTTCTTTGCAATCCCACATATCAAAATAATGTCATAACTTGCTTGCTCAACTTCTTAGTTCCTAGTAACTTCAAGTGGTTATCACAAACTACCTGTTGTAATGTTTTGTAATCAAAACTGACATAGTGATTGACCTTGCCATAATGTAAACACTTACTTAAAAGGGCCTGGTTTTAGAAGTTGTCCTTTTAAGAACAAACTGGTTTTAATCGAAACCACTTTTAAAATAAAATATGACTGTGTTTATAAAGAAGTAAAGAAAATAATGTAGATGTTATTTTTGTGTATTAACTATATAATCACGCCCAAAAGTGTTCTTTATAGTCAATAGATCAACATATTTATGTTAGTTATGTTGATAGTTTTACATGTTTTGTGGATAAATACAAACTGATAAATTAAACTTAACTGTTACCTAAACCTTCGTTTGACCACACTCTTACCTGATAGATGTAGGTATTTTCGTTAATTCTGCACACTAAAGTAACAAATCGAATCGGGCTAAAGTTTTGCATAGATTCTTGAATAAAACATAGGTTGGCTACTTTTATACCTTAAGTTCCCATGAGATAGAAATAAACTTTTAACGTTTCCATAGAAACAATGTGTGCGAAGCCGCGGGCAGAAACTAGTAAAGTAGGTACTTATTAAAGTTTAAAGAACATAATCTAGTTGTCATTTTAAATTTATAAAAAGTACTTCCTCAAAGAAAGCACTGCTGAAGGTACCTAAAGAAAAAGAAACAAAATAACTTTATCGATAATAGTCCCATGCACTTCATACGGGCACAAGTAGGTACTCACAGAAAGTAGAAAACATCAATTATCGTGATCTTTACGTTTCCGATGATTTTAAATGTTATGTTGATGATTCACATGTCGATGATCTCGGGTTCAGAAGAATGTTTCTTTGTTGCAATTTGCGGTCGGAAGGTGTTGTCTTGTCATTAATTTGTCATAGCCTTTTTGTATGCAAAATGCAAATTTGCATAGTAAACATTGTCTCTATGGAGAATAGGATAATTGCCTACAATTATAAGGTACCTATCCTTTTATTGTTTTAAGAGCGTGGTTTCTCACTGTAGGGCAAAGGCCTCCATTTGCGGACAAACGAAGGTTTACTGTCCATAAAAAAAAGTTTAGATAATATAAATAAGAATTACTAAAACAGTAAGAAGTAGGAGCTTCGTGTTTATTTGAATTATACCTATCACACTAATATTATAAATGCGAAAGTTTGGATGGATGGATATATGGATGGATGGATGTTTGTTACCTCTTCACGCCAAAACTACTGAACGGATCGGGCTGAAATTTTGCATACATATAATTATAATTCTGGAATCAAACATAGAATACTTTTTATCCCAATAACCAGTACCCATGGGATAGAAATCACCTTTAAACGTTTCCATAGAAACAACGCGTGCGAAGCCGTGGGCATAAACTTGTTCACAATAAAATTCCTAGGAGTTTATATAAAACCGCTAAGTGCGAGTTGTAGTACCCAGGTCTAGCATCTAGGGACCGTACACATTCAATCTGGCAATGTCTAACACCAATACAAACTTTGTTAACTTTGGGGGCGAGATAAAATGCTGTAGGTATGAAACGTCAAATAAAATACAACTCTAAGCACCAAATAAGTAGGTATTAGTGAGGCCGCACACTAGACATACACTTGTACTCAGCACGACATTATATTGCTCTAATGCATTTATTTGCATTTGATCCCCAAACCCGCATGCCCAGCGTGGGAATTAAAGGAATTACCCCCCATGAGATAAAAGTTAATAAGGCGCTTATCAGGGAGAGGCCTGCGTCCAGCAGTGGACTAATACAGGCTGTTGAGGTGAGGAGGTGTGCTGAAACATTTTTTTGCATTACAAAAACTGATTGGACTTCAACTGAGTTTCCCCAAAAGATCACCCCGTAGTATAACAGAGGCCAAATATTTTTTTTATTTTTTTTGGTGCTGATATATTTTGTTCAGATATTAATAATTGACGCAAAACGTGTCCATAGTACGCGATCTTTGCCATCTGTTTTGGCAAAATCAGATCACACTAATATTATAAATGCGAAAGTTTGGACGGATGGATGTATAGATGGATAGATGTTTGTTACCTCTTAACGCCAAAACTACTGAACGGATCTGACTGAAATTTTGCATACAGGTAAGTCTAACCCTGGAATCAAACATAGACGACTTTTTACCCCATGAATCAGTTCCCATGGGATAGAAATAACCTCAAAACGTTTCCATAGAAACAACGCGTGCGAAGCCGCGGGCAGAAGCTAGTATTACATAAAATATGGAGAGCCTAAGAGATATTTTGCTATTAGTAACTTTATTATTAAGACATTTCAAATTTAAGTAGATGTCAATTCCTTTTCCAAGGACGTTAATTTCGCTGACTTCTTCCACGGCATTTTCTTGGTTATATATTTTTAAATTTAGTGTAGGTAAGTACTTAGGTGTTTTGTAGTTTTAAATCTAAGATATTTTGTTTTGTCAATATTAACTTTTAAATCTAGATTATCTAGCCAAGTAACAAATCGTCGAAAAAACCGTGTATGACTGGTGTCCGACCTCACTTAATGTATTCCGTGATGGTAAAGAACCAAGTACCGACCTAAATGGTCAATAGTTAAACGTTAAGAGAAGGTAGCTCTTCTCGCCTCTCTGTTTACTTAAAGTACCCACCTAGATACCCCGAGACAGGACGCCAATAAAAGTGAAAATTTACTGTGTGGGTGGACAAGGATCTATTGCCATCCATTTCGACGAAAATGAGGAAAAACCTCTGGGAGCGAGTCTCAGAAAGCAAGATTCCCAGTCCTTTTTAAGGTTGACCGAGGTCAAAACATTGATTTGTTTTTTTATCGTCGAATATTTTGTGGAATAAAGTAGTTTCGTCTTCGCTGCAGTAAGCGTTGGGAACCAGAAGTTAGGGAGGTAATAATTACTATAACTATATTTAGTTACAGTATTTATTACCTCCCTAACTTTTTTGTAATTGACGTACATGATAGTTGATTATTATCAACTATCATGTACGTCAATCAAAAAAAAAAACACTTAGAGTAAGTATTTCCTCAAATAAAAACCTTTTAGGAAATACTTCCGCGTTTAATGATTTTAGGATCGAATTAAAATTTTATCCGTTTATGACAGTGGATCGTGATTCAGTAGATTTTTTGTTAAGCATAAATATTTTTGTTATTCAGCATATGATAGTATACCAATGTACTTACTTAGATAATTTTATACCATCACATCACACTAGAGAGATAGTATAAAACTATGTCAGATATATGTACTTATTAGTCCGGTCAATTTAGACATCCAAGGTTACAAAAATTCGTACTCAGCTGAAAATTGGTAGGATTGTTCAAAACACCATTCGAAATGTCGACGACCTCTGTGAAGATCCGCCAGCGACGCAGGAGGTTGCGGGTTCGATTCCCACCTCGGGACAAATGTTTTTACGATCTGCAGATATTTGTTCAGGTTGTTCTGGATGTTTTCTATGTATAATAAAAATATCTATCTATGAGTGTATTGTATTAAGTAGGTATCTCAGTTATCTAGTACCCATAACACGGGCTCTGCTTAACTTGCGGCTAGTTAATGCTGTGTGAATTGTCCAGCATTATTATTATAAATAAAATGTGAAAAGTCCGCATCGATCCGACACCTGGAAAAAAAAATTACTCTGGGTCAAAAAAAACGGGCAAAGGTCACAAAAACGGGTTTTTCGCGATTTTCAGCAAAACGGTAAGTTTTATCATAAAATCAGCTCAGATAAAATTTGTAGATCAGATAATTTTATTATCTATTAAAAATGTCTGAATACTTTTTTCCTAAGACCTGCAGGGCTATGGCCCGTAGTAGGTGTAGGAGGCCACTAATGCCCGGTTTCTATATTCAACGGACAGTCATAGTATAAAAGCTACGGCTAGTTTCTACCTAACCAATAACGGGTAGTTACATTGTGTTTCACAACGTTCCTCTCTCTCCAACTCTTCCCGCAAGAGGCGACTAAGGGATATCCACCGCGGGGCAGCAGCGCCCCTGCAGAACAATTCTACCACCGAACTGCGATCCCCAACCCGCATGCCCAGCGTGGGGATAACGGGCATGACCAAGAGATAACAGCTAATAAGGCGCTTATCAAGGGGAGGCCTGCGTTTAGCAGTGGACCAATATAGGCTATTGAGGTGAGAAGGTGAGGGAGGAGGGGTAAGTCAGGATAACATTGTAATTGACATTTTGGTTACCAAATTGATCCAATTTTCCAGAACTTTAAACTCATTTAAATGAAATTTCTGATTCTAAACATACAATGGTGTAATTTTTTGTAGGTGTGCCTAAACACTTAACTTGGTAAGTTACTTATAATTAGCTAAAGGTATCTCTTTATTCTGTTAAAGCGCATTGTGTGCCAATAACTTAACTTCTGCCTGGGCAAGCGTCCAAAATGATGACTGTCATAAATTAAGGAAGTTAGCAACAAGCGACCAAATTTTAGACGATTTTTCACAGTCTTTTATTCGTCAATATTAGGGTACGGACTACGGAGGGTCAACCAAACGTTCCTAGGGGCCATTACACAATCGAGCCGACGCGACGTCAAGCCAATAGCCCTGAGATCTAGCAGCCTATGCTATACCTACTCTTAGCAATAGCCTGACCAAGTTCAGAAGAAATAACAAAATACGATTCGGTCTCTGACGCGTGCTTAAAATATTTGAAGCCATAACGAGCGAGTACAAAAAAGGGGTGGCAAGCTCACCTGCTCTACAAGGTAGAAACATAAACAAAGTAAACTAAAGACTATCTCAAAGTATCTTAGAAACTTTTTGTAGAAACTGTTTGTACAAAAGTGCACCTGATGTGAACAGTAAAACGGTTCATTTTACAGCTGACAACAAGTTTTACGAGGAACTGTACCAAATAGGATTGAATAAAAAACACAGACAGATTTCTTACCATTTTGTAGTGTTCAACGGAGTTAGTATCTAGGTATCAAAGTAGGTACATGTAGGTGATATTAGTTAAAAAATATAACTACAACAGGATGTTAATTTTAAAAGCAGGTTTGTTTTTTCATGATTGTCTTGGAATGTTACTTAGCTTTTCCTTATCTTAAGGTCAGGGGTGCACTAGTTAACTATTGGTTTATAAGTGGTTGTGTGGTGCCGGTATAGATTTAACACCACCCTAATTCTTCACGCGGGTATCATAAGAGGTGACTAAGAGATTTCTAGCGGGGCGGGCAGAAGCGCCCCCTGCAAAACAGTTCTACCACCAAACTGCGATCCCCAACCCGCATGCCCAGCGTAGAGATTATGGACACTATCCCCCATGAGATAAAAATCAATAAGGGCTTATCAGGGGGAGGCCTGCGTCCAGCAGTGGACTAATATAGGCTGTTGACTACGTCCAGCAGTGGACTAATAAGTGAAAAAATTGTATTGCCTAGAAAAAGATGGAAAAAGAGTTGTAATGGTTGAAGTGTTGTTGTATGTATGTTGTGGTAACGAAAACACAAGAACACCAACAATTGTATTTCTGACAATATTATCTCTGGAAAATTCGGATATTAATCAACTAGGAATTCGGCCCCTGATTACTTACCTATAGTTTTATTCGTCTGAAAAAATTCAGTAATTTATTTATATCGGAAAACGCATGCAAAGGAGCTACAACTTGTATTAAAATAAGGTGGAGATTACCAACCTCGATTTCGTACCTAAATCAACATTCATTCTCGCTCTTCCTCTTCTATCCCAAAGGACCATTGGGAACAATTTTCTTACAGCATACAAAAACACGAAAAATCTTTCTTTACTTTACTTAAAAATACTTATTATTGCTATTCTGAAACGATGATCATCATTATTCACATAAACGATAGTGGCTCACCTACCTAATATGTGTACCTACCTTATATATAAGGAAAAAAGTACATAACAAAAGTATAGTAACATTATATATAATGTTACTATACTTTTGTTATGTACTATTTTTCCTGTGCTGTATATGTGTGTTATCAATAAAAGTCTATCTATCTATCTATCTATATTTATCAATAGGCCAGCCGTTAATCCAATACCTACGCGATTAGGTTGTCTAATAGTTTTATATGCATTTTGTCCAACAAACATTTCGTATAGCACGCATTACGTCCGAAACATATTTTTTCCAACACGCATATCGTCCAACTTGCATTTCATTTAACATCCAGTTTGTCTAATAATGTGAGTAGGTACTAAGTAGGTTTTACGGAAAACAACAGTAAATCCGTTTTAATTATTTACAGCCTGAAACCAGTTCGAATTAAGACACGGTTTTAGGTAGAACGATTCTTATTATTCTGTTTTATTATCGTAACGATCGAGTGAACTGCAGAACATATTTTTGGTGTAGTCTCAGTAGTCCGGTTACGTTAACGTCAACCGGACTACTGAGTCGCTGTTGCGAAAACTGTATCAGTAGTCCGGTTCAATTAAGCAACCCGACTACTGATACATTTTTTGCATCATCGAGCGACTCAGTAGTCCGGTTGACGTTAACGTAACCGGACTACTGAGACTACACCATATTTTTGGCTGAGTCAAACGAGCGTAAATTTTTTGAGTTGAGTTGTGTTTCGCGTATTCATGCAAAGGCTTTAATCACAAAGAAAATTACAATCAAAAAATTGAAATAATTAGAACTAGTATTTACAATTGAAACAATGGAGCAAAATTTGTATTAATTCGTCTTCGCGTAAAATTCTTAGTTGTGCCACACGGCGGCGACGCATTATTGTCATTTCTGTTGTCACGCATTTTACGCTCTTTCAAAATCACTAGCGTTATTCTGTTTAGTTTTCTTGTAAAAGTGCACTAACTTTTTGTATAAACGCGCTCCACCATAAAAGCAGCTCGGTTGCAGTACCACAAACTCAACTAATTAGAGCATTAAGTAAGCAACTAGAAAGTGAAATAACTGCACCAAGTCACTATTTGGCTTGCGCTGCGTAATTGCACGGGAGTTTAGACTGGATATTCGATTTAGCTTATTGCTTTTCTTGTTTTAACAGTAGGCAAATTTTTGGCATTTTATTTTTTGGTTTAGAACCTTCGGGTAAAGTAAAGGGGTTACGAAGATTTTACTATAGACTAACATCGGCTACCACAATGTTTTTTTTAAGTCGCCGCGCAATGATAGTTATTTAATTGGATAGAGGACACTTATTTATATAAAAAACTAGCTGCGCCCCGCGGCTTCGCCCCCGTGGAAATTTATGTTTCCAACTTTCTTAATTTTTTCTTTCATAAGAACCTTCTCCTGACAATAACAAACACAACAAAGAAATAATTAGCGAAATCGGTCCAGCCGTTCACGCGTGATGCCGTGACCAAGGAAAACGGGTTTCATTTTTATATACACTCGAGAGCAATGAATCCGGGTCACTCAAAGAATCCAAAAAATCTCGGAAAGTAAGAATGCTAGGTTAATGCAATAAATTGTATTTAATAGACAATTTAATACTCCTTAAATGAAAGTATTAAAACTTCTTAGTTATTGTAAAGTTATATCATAAAAAAATCAAATTTGAAAAGGGAACACTGTCGAAGATGGAACTACGAAATTACAGGATTTGTTTTTGCTTTTGTTTGTAATCTGTCATTTATGTTGGTACATAAACCAGGTTGATAGTGCTCAATATTCATTATTCAAGCTGAAATCATGTCGCTTACACTTGAAGAATGCACCAGAATACTTACATTGGTGGAAACCGGCCGGAGTCAGCGCGATACAGCCAGGACTGTCGGTGTGTCGCTGTCAACAGTACAAAGAGTTCTCCGACGTTACGAAGAAACTGGTTCTAACCTACGCAGACCAGGAACGGGCAGAACTAGGTGTACCACAGCACGAGAAGACCGATACTTGGTGAACACCATGCTTCGAAATCGCTTTCTCACAGGAACTGAACTCACAAATCAGTTTCGACGCCTCGGAGGAAGTAACCCAAGGGCATGGACAGTAAGACGTCGGCTTGCTGAATCTAACTTAAAACCCCTTAGACCTGCAAACGGCCCTAAACTGGAGCGTGGCCATCGTATTTCAAGACTAAGATATGCCCAGAACCACGTAAATTGGAGTATTGAAGATTGGTCGAAAGTTATGTTCTCCGACGAATCAAAATTTATGCTCTACAAGCACGATGGAAGACACAGAGTGTATAGAAGACCAGGGGAAAGATTCAAGCAAGCATGCATCGAAGAAAAAGTAGCCTACGGTGGTGGGTCTGTACTTGTGTGGGCCGGAATTTCCTCTGAAAGTCGCACAGAGCTGGTGATCATAGAAAACGGCTCTTTAACTAGCGTAAGATATGTGGAAGAAATCCTCAACGAACACGTTGGTCCATTTATGGTCAATTTGGGTGAGGATGCTATATTTATGCATGACAATGCCCGACCTCATACAGGTAGGATTGTGAATGACTACCTTCAAGAGATGAACATTACTTGTATGGAGTGGCCAGCGCGCAGCCCGGATATCAACCCGATCGAGCATGCTTGGGACGAGCTAGGGAGATGCGTAAAACAACGAAACCCTCCCCCAATCACGCTTCCTGAGCTCAAAATTGCTCTCACAGAGGAATGGGAGAATATTGCCCAAAATCGTATAAGGAACTTGGTGTACAGCATGCCAAACCGCGTAAACGCAGTAATGGAAGCACGAGGAGGTAATACGAAGTATTGAAATTCAAGAAAATCGTCATCGAAAAAGTTCAAACATTTCATGTTTCCTATTTTTGTTTTAAGGAGAGATCAGCAGTTTTTTTTCTTTATGTAATTTTGTGTAAATAAAATGTATGGTGACTCATATTTTTTTAACTTTAATTTAAGGAGTATTAAATTGTCTATTAAATACAATTTATTGCATTAACCTAGCATTCTTACTTTCCGAGATTTTTTGGATTCTTTGAGTGACCCGGATTCATTGCTCTCGAGTGTATATAGATGTATTAGAACACAATGTCCCAAAGCGTCAGGTAATCAGAGTAAAATAACGGAAACGGCACCACTGTCTGTCATTATCACAATGATGACACGCACGATCTGTTGTGCAAAACCGTACTCTAGATTTTAGATCTAGAGTACGGTTTTGCGCAACAAGTGTGAGTAGTAGTTCTATAGTTCAAATTTACATAATAGCAATAACTAGCCATAAGTTCTCATTTTAAGTGAGTTTTTGTAATTCTTATGAGAATAAAGTTTCTTAAACCATACATATGTTACTTGGCTGAGTAGGACATTTTTGTTAAAAAAAATGGCTCTCTGTTCAAGAGCCCAACATGACAGGATTAAAAGGAAGAGGTAAAGGTTTTTGCCCTGCATTGGGCAAACGAGCCACGCCCGGACAATCGTACTTTGTATTAAGTTCACGAGTTGTCCACGCTAGGAGCCGGCGGGTGAGGAAGATCCGTTAGGTGGCAAACGAAGAGTGTCCATTATATAGGTTAGTACTATTATTATATTCTCTGTTATAGCGTTCCAGGACACTTCACTTCAAAATAATCAATATAATGATATTTTACATAGAATATTACATTAACAGAATAAAACAATAACACGTATATCTATTTCCTAAAAATCTAAGCCGTCACCAGAAAGCAGAGTGCCCAGAATGCTAGCAGCATTGCCACGTTGACCGAAATAGAAGCCAGCATTCCGATCACCTGTGGACTCTATAAGAAGATTGGTAAGATCTTTATAAATTGCGTGTGCCCCAAGACCCCAAGGACCAAGGGTTTCAACCCCAAACGGCACTTCATAAATTATTTCTACGGACCTATGGTATGGACTAAGCGATGTGTACCGGCCTGAACCAGACAGTCACGTGTGAACGCGCCCAGTGTGCAGGGTCCATTGAAAGACCGTCCGACCGCGAAAGCCGGAAAGCAATGATTCCGAGTCATGTGATTAACGTGTGAATCACTTATATGTGATGAAGTTTAGGATTCTCAAAGATTTTAGCAAAATATTAAAATTATAAATAAATATAAATAATGCTGGACCATTTTCGGTATAATAAGTAGCAAATTATCTAAGTTAGGCTTTGCTCTGAACGTACGCCAAATTTCATTTTGATCTGTTCAGTAGTTTTGGAGATCCTAAGTAACATAAATTCAGATTTCACAAACATTTGGCTTTATAATATTAGTTGGATATTTCACATAGCATCATTCATTTAAAACAGATAGAGTTGGTACACTCAAAATGTTGCGCGCACCTTCACGGAATTCCCGCAATAAAATCATATTTCAGCTAAGCTAAATTATGAGTGTGATGCGTAATACTGGATGGTCGTCTACTTCAGCGGTTTCTGTTTAATATATTATAGTTTTACTACCAAAATCCACGACGACAAAAGCAGTATATTTCCGAGCACTCTTGTGCACATGTCATATGCATATGTCATGTGCCCCTGGCTAGTCTCGTTGAGACTGGCGTGGCCGCTGTGGCCGAATTTCGGCTAGGAGGGCATAAAAATACTTAGAGCCTATGAACCCTTCATTCATTTTCCGAAGTATTTTTATTTCATTGTGGTTCTATTGTTATTATGAAAATAAACAAAGTTAACAATGTTTAACTTTTATACCAACTTACATAAATTTTCTTCATTTTTATTACCCTCTGTTAACGTAATTCGTTGCTCTATCTATTTTATTGACACAAATTGAGTTTAACACACTGCTGGCCAGCCAGACCATTAATATCCTTTCTAAGTATTTACTTTCTTCATTATTTTCTACGACATATTAACAATTTGACTGCCTTAGACGAGAGCTAAACGTGGTACAAATCTCATCAAATTACACACATAGCTAGCTTCTACCCGCGGTTTCGCAGGAACGATATTCCAGGTCGCTAAATTTTAGCGTGATCCATTATGTTACTAACATTAATTACTTAACACTACTGACACTTGGTTTACTTTTGAAGTAACAAACATCCACCAAGACTTTCGGACTTGAACCGCTACGTATTATTAAATACTCACTCCATCCAGGTCAACACCTGGTTACTTTCAGGGAATTCCAAATAATACAATTAGATCAAGCTAATAACTTTATATTCATGTGAAAGAACTAGTTTTTAAATAACAACTATATTTTTAGAATAATTACATGACGCGAGACAGTTTCTCGATCAGTTACAGCTAAGGAATGAATCTTCGTTCACCCGCACATACAATGACCGATTATCAGAAACGTCTAAGCGATTCCCAAAGCATTTGGCCTGAATAATTATATAAAAATAGTCAAGCGGTAGATAAAAATCCTTAAAACTGACATCAATTTCCAACATTGCTAATTAGTATAGTGCTCGCACTAACGGGATACTGACAGCTAGCAAAACAATATCCGTCAAGTGCTAGTTTAACTCACTCGCCGAGGGTTTGAACATTTGTCAAATATACACATTATATGAAGTATCGTACCGGTATCGGTACCGGTTAGATACTTCGCTATTCAATGAATATCTAAAAATAGTAGATATACCTACCTACATTTCAGATGGATCGCTCTGCAAACTTCGGAGATTAAGGGGTAATGATATTTTTTTCGACTGTTGTCAAAATATTTCAATTTGTACTGAACATTTTCATTTTTTTCAAATCTGAAGAGGCGCACTGAAATGTATTATTACTTCAAATTTCAAGTTACAAGCTGCGGTAGTTGCTGAGATATTAAAGATGGAAAAGGACTGACAAAGCGAGACTATAAGGGTTTCGAAACCGATCTCGGAACTCTAAAAACAAAATGTAAATTATTTACATTACGGACTATAAAAATGTAAGTTTCGCTTGCTATCCCCTCTTACCGTAGCGGTCGTAGCGTAAAAATGAACCCCTCGGACTCAGCCTGTGGTTATCGTAAGAACCGACTAAGGAATTCTACCAGAGTTAAATTTTAAACAAAACTCCGTAGGTGGCTCTTAGATAAATGTTTTTATGACATTAAAGAATTTTATAACCAACTAGACGACCGCCTCGCGGTTTCACCCGCGTAGTTCCCGTTCCCGTGGGAATTCCGGGATAAAATATAGCCTATGTCACTGAAAGGTAAACTTCCTAACGGTGAAAGAATTTTTCAAATCGGTCCAGTTGTTTCGGAGCCTATTCAATACAAACAAACAAACAAACAATCAAATCTTTCCACTTTATAATATTACTAGACGATCGCCTCGCGGCTTCACCCGTGTCGTTCTCGTTCCTGTGGGAATTCCGGGAGAAAATATAGCCTATGTCACTCCCTGGAAAGTAAGCTTCCAAACGGTGAAAGAATTTTTCAAATCGGTCCAGTAGTTTCAGAGCCTACTCAATACAAACAAACAAACAATCCAATCTTTCCTCTTTATAATATTAGTAAAGATTATAGTATAGATAAATTACCTGGTTATTTATGCAAGTTAAATATTGTACGTCCATAATTCACGGATAAACTGTTCTGTCCATAATTAATGGATAACTAGGTTTAAGATCTTCTTGTACACAGTTTCTACAATAAATTTCATTTCATTTCAGAGCTGTGGTAGGATTCCATAGTCGGCCCCTCTGCAGAGGAAGGGCAGCAGTTTCCTTCTGTGTATTTTAAGTACTACTGGGATCAGCAATCTGCCTGCCGAGCGTGGTGAAGGCAAAACCCAAAGATCCTATGACTACGTTATAGGCAAAATCTTTCTTATTTGGGGAGGCATGTCTAACTATGGATGTATGTGTGAGGCTCTCCCTTCCTCGCGTGTGCAAGCACGGGTTTTTGACTCTCGGAAGAAGAGGGGACGCCAGTCGGGCCGCGGAGGTTTTAAATGTTCCCGTGGTTCGGCGAAAATGGTGAGAGAGGGATACCGGAGAGCTTTTTAATGGGTATTACGTCCTTCTCAGGGCGTCGAGTCCCACGTAATTCTGATCCCCCCCAGACCAGTTTATTCGTAAACGAATTTCCTCGCCGAATAAAAAAAACTAATGCTCTCCCTTCCCGCTCGCATACCTTTACGCCTAGAAGGTCGTGCTAGCTCTCATGCGAGAACTAAAGTGCATACATTCAGCCGCAAAAACCTTGGAACAAGGCATACGGTAGTTAGTGTAAATACCGTGCAAACACCCATCAATATTTCAACAGACGTCATTCCTAATTGTTTTGTCATAATAACTGTAATAAACATTTTCTTGCGTGTTTGAGGCAATAAGTCTCAGCTCAAGAAGGTTAAATTATGTCAAGCGTCTCATTATTGACATGAACTCAAAACCTTCAAAAACTGACCATCTAATCAATTAAAATCTAATCCCTTTCCTGCGGCCGTCCAGTTGAACATGGCTAATTACAAAACACCAGATAAAATGGCACCAGGTAAATTTTTGTCTATGTCTTGGTGTAGCTAGGCGAAGAGATAGACAAACATTTACCTATTTCCCACTCACATAGTACAAAACAGGTAAAATATCCATTTCAAAAAATAGACATTTGTTACTAAATTTACAAAGGAAAATACATAAAAAATTCTCTATCGCTCGTGACTTGGTACATCTAGTGACTAGTGCATTTTGAGGTAGCCTTACGTACACAAGGTGCTAATCAAATAAGACGAGAATTAGCAAACACAAAAGTATATTCCTAAGCGGAAGAAATAGTTATTCTTGCCTAACACAAAGTTCTTACTCATAGCAAATGAAAAAACATAGACAAAAGAACAACAGAAAAACAAATAAAATGCAAATGTCCGTTTTGTTAGTGCTAATTATGTAAGCAATGATTGGAATATTTTTATGTTCTGCCGTGAGAATTTTATATCTCACGTTGCCTATTCAAATAAGTATTAAAAATGGTCATGCATGACACATCAACAGCTTGAACCAGTCCACCGCTGGACATTATGTAGGTCTCCCCTGATAATCGCCTTATTGACTCTTTTCATTAGGGGCTGATGACATAATACCTCTTACGACACCCGCGGGAAGAGTTGGGGTGGTGCAAATTCTAAGCCGGCACCACACAGCTCACAGCACACGACTAAGGGATATCTACCGGGGGCGGGCAGCAGCGCCCCCTGCAGAATAATTCTACCAACGAACTGCGATCCCCAACCCGCATGCCCAGCGTGGGGATTATGGGCATTACCCCCATGAGATAACAGCCAACAAGGCGCTTATCAGGGGGAGGCCTGCAGTGGGCCAATACAGGCTGTTGAGGTGAGGCCATAATACCTACGCCCGGTATGCGCGGTTCGTAGATCTGTTTAGTAGGACTGGTCAAATTTAGGGGAAGGCTTTTTACGTAGTGGTCACAGAACGCCTAAGCGGGAGGTGCCCGCCTCCGCCGGATATCCTTTAGTTGCCTCTTACAACAACCGCGGGAAGAGTAAAGTAAAGTATCGTTTATTGCATGAAATACATGTAGGTACAGGTGTTTTTATGTCTATTATGCGAGTCAATGTATTCCTATCGGTTTTACGGTGTGCAATGTCTGTGTACAAATAATAACAACTTATTAAGCTTACAATAAAATAAATTAAAACTGAACTAGAAACTAATATAGGATGAAAGCAGAAAGAGTTGGAGTGGTGTAAATTCTAAGCCGACACCACCTGCAGTTTTCATGACCGAGGAGATTTTAAATCAATCGATACAATCCTTAAAGTTTTATCATTGCGTCATTTATTATGACGTTGATAAGATGTTTATGAGCTCAAAAGCGCTTACCATGAATTGTGGTGTTTAGTGCTAATGACCATTGTGGGCACCGCCGCGCCGTGAGCCGTAGTGTAAGAATCCACACGTCCAACTCAGTAGACGTCGTAAGAGTAGAGTAAGGGGACCTACCAGAGAAAGGCTTTCATCTGCGTTTTTTTACCACCTCAACTGTGATCACCAATCCACCTGCCCAGCGTGGAGATTATGGTAAAACCCTCTTGTTTGGGGCAGGCACTTTCGTTCAGCAGTAGACGTATACGTGCGGATGATGCTGCCATTATGATTTCAAAAGTTTTATCGTACAGGCTTTCATCTGCGTTTTTTTACCACCTCAACTGTGATCACCAATCCACCTGCCCAGCGTGGAGATTATGGTAAAACCCTCTTGTTTGGGGCAGGCACTTTCGTTCAGCAGTAGACGTATACGTGCGGATGATGCTGCCATTATGATTTCAAAAGTTTTATCGTTGACTTTGGAAACCGAATAGCGAAAAACTGGCTTCCTTATGATTAATATGATTATAAAAGATGATAAATCATATACACATCTGCATAATCTGATGACGCACGAGATGACGCATGATTTTGCGTGAAATATTTTATTTTACTCTTTTTTTGCTAATAAGGTTCTGGTCGCGGTTTTGAACGCGTTTTTTCTATGGAAATGTTTTGTTCAATCCCATGGAAACTGATATATGAGATAACAAGAAGCCTTTGTCTTATTCCAATCCTAAAACTAACTGAATGCAATTTAAAAAAAAATCAGCTCGATGCGTTCAGTAGTTTTGACGTGAACAAGTAAAAAACATCCAAACATCCATTCAAACTTTCACATCACACTATCACACTAATATTATAAATGCGAAAGTTTGGATGGATAGATGGATGAATGGATGTTTGTTACCTCTTCACGCCAAAACTACTGAACGGATCAGGCTCAAATTTTGCATGCAGGTAAGTCTAACTCTGGAATCAAACATAGGTGACTTTTTATCCCATAAATCAGTTCCCATGGGATAGAAATAACCTCAAAACCTTCCCATAGAAACAACGCGTGCGAAGCCGCGGGCAGAAGCTAGTCTAATATAAAGCGAGCGGGTGAATGACATCATTGAAAATTTAAACACTAACACCTTAAACTATGTAGAATCGCGCGAACGGATAGAAAAACGAACGGATTGACAGATATTGATCTTTACTTTAATCTATTGATTTGTTTCTATGGAAACGTTTATAGTAATTTCTATCCCATGGGAACTGATTTATGGGATAAAAAGTAGCCTATTTTTTATTCCAGACTTATAACTACACCGATGCAAAATTTTCAAGTAGTAATAGCTTCGGTAATTGATGAAATATTTCAAGAGGGAAAAAAGGACTGAGAGAGACCATAACTAGTTCTCAAGCCCTATATATTTAAGGGGTGAAGCTAACGGGTTTGGTTGTCAAACTAGGCTAGTGAGCTGAGATCTAGTCTCAGTACACACGGGATAAAATTCAATATATTTTTTTTGGTTCCTTGAATGTGAAAACACTTTGATAATAAAATACGATAAAAAATCATAAAAATGCATTGTTTCGCACATAATTTGGTAAAGATCTCAGGAACCCTGCGGTCTACTGAAATGACTTATGATTTGTTTGGTTCCTTCAACTTCAAAACAACTTTAAGCAGTCTCTTTAAAAGTCATGTAGTTTTCTTGTAAATAAACAAAAACTTGATTTTTGCGCTTACTCCACTTCAAAAACGTATGCTTCGTGCTGGTCCTATGAACACAGAAACCTTTTTACAAAATGGCGCATTGCGCTTTCTTCAGAAAAGCTCTTTCTAATAGCAAATGTAAGAGTAAGTGTAAACGCTAAGATACATCGCATACATACAGTCCTCAGAATTATAGTATTCCTGTAAATCTCCGTTCAGAATCTAAAAGAGTTTATTCTTATTCATTTGCCTACGTAATTAATTTAACATTTTTATATACCAATAATAACATTTTGAAGCTAACCTCATATTAATCTAAACCTTTATTAAGAACGATGCCTAAAAACTACGAGTTTCTAGTTAAATTCAACCAGTTTTTTAATTGCAAAATAAATTTGAATATTTATGCGCAGACGCATGCATTCATTCAGTCGTCCCGCGGATTCACTTCTGTCCGGACGCATCGAGTGACGCACACGCGCAGCGATGTAACGGACCTTTCCAAATTCAATAATTTATAAAAAGAACGCGCGTCTTATATTTTTTATGCTTTAGTGAGACATTTCCTGGTAAATATTTTAAAAAAGTCACAATTATTTTGTTTTTCGGGTTATACATATTTTTTTAATAAAGAACCGTATCAAATTGATCGTGAAGTTGGAATTTGTGTTCAGTTTGAATGAAAAAGTTTTTTGAATAAACTATACTAATATTATATTTTGCAAAAATAAACAAAAGCAAAGTAACATTAGCATTATTTTACAAAAAGTGAACCGAAAATAATTATTTTTGTTGCGTGTGAACTGAAATGTGCTAACTGTCAAAATGTCAAATATACCGTTAGTTCGGCGCGCGATCGCGGGGGCTGCGCTTGCGCACTCATCCCCGTCGTCCCACCCGAACCCCCTGGTGTTTGAAGAGGGGCAGGAGAGCCAATGGACTCCGGCGGCTCTGGAGAGAGCGGGGTCGACGCTCAAGGCGTTGAATCGTATGGCGAAACGACCCCCTGTGCATCTTATGTTTGAAGATGTCAACTATACAGTCAGCAGTCATAAAGGTTGGTATCGTTAATGTTACGGGAAACTTTAAAATATACGCATTGTATTACTAGCTTCTGCCCGCGATTACGCACTCGTTTTCTGTTAATATAAGTAGACTATCTATATGACATGTTATTTTAGGCAAACAACTTCATCCGTGCTATTTCTCACTATATTCAGTAGTTTTTGCGTTGTCCGCGCACAAGCTTTCGCCTAAATACCATTTTTTTAAATGGTAGGATGACAGACCGTTCTATAAAAACTCTTTGAGTGACCTTCAACATTGGTTTGTTAAGCTGGGAACTTTAATTTCAAATATATTTTATTTCAAAAGCAGCCATGGCAGTCTATTTTCTGACTGACTCATTTATTTGTTGTGAGGTTTTGTTGGCGTCACACTTAAAGCTTTTACGTCAGATATGCGTCATATACCACTTAAAACGAACCCTACCAAATTTTTGAAAATAAGTTCTATAGTGGTAGCTCCACAAAAACGTGTGGTACGGTGCAGTAAGCAGAACTTTTATTGAAAATTATGTAGGTTGGTAATTAAGGTACTTACCTACACACATAGCTACGTTTTGATAGTAGAGGGCTACCTACTGTCGCGAAAATTATCCGTAGTAGGTAAGCTTGTTATTTGTAAATTCGCACTGACGAACAGACGAACGTCTTTTACCTACCCTGTTATCTGTAGGATAATCATAAATACACGATTTAAATTGTTTTTGAATAAATAAACTAAACTAAATAAACAAAAAATAAGATTGCTTGTGGGCGAATTTATAACCTTGAAAAAAAAAGTGTATGGTCAAAGTACAAAAACACGACTTAGTTTTCGCTGTTTATTTGACAGAAAATATGAATTAAATTAGTATACCTAGGTTGGCAACATTACGGATTACATTATGTAAGTAAGTTGCTTATGTAGGTAGGTGTTATAAAACTATCTCTAGTCAAATATCAAAGTGCTTTATTTCCTTTAGACTCTATAGTATATGGTCTTGGACACGTCATAAAAATTACATAGGTAAGTAAAACTAGGAAATATAGTGGTATTTTAAACCTTTTTTCTATGGCATGGCTGTTTATGTAAGTTTTCTTTAAATTAATGCTATTGGTTTTTTATTTACCGTAAGTTAATATACGACCTGCTTCGATTGATTATTGCCTTAAAAATATTACCTACGTGGTACTTACAGTAAATTAAAGGTATACCCATAATTTCTACCTACCACCCTACGAATAAGTAATGACTTATTATTTATTCGTAGCTACCACCATAATATCGTTTAAAACACAAGTTTCTTTTCACGGTTAATAAACACTTATAGGTAAATAAGCGCAATTAAACAATTTAAATAAATTACCTACAATTAATACCTCGATAAATGTTTTGTAACTGATCTATGATATCGCCTCTATAGAAACGAGTTTTACCTAGGCTACACTGATTTTTTATAAGGTAGACACAATACAAATAATAATAAATACCTAATGCTGGACAATCCACACACAATCAAAAACTAAAAACAATAAATGTACGCTTAGAAAATGGCAAATTATAAAACTAAACACTGACACGGAAATAAAGTCATATATTTTATTTCTGTCGCTTTGGTATGTAGACTAAAGCAAAGAAGCGACATAAAACCTTTAGCCTGTTAGTTATTATTTTTCGAGATGGAGAAAAACCCGTCCCGGTTATTATCAGGAGAAGGTTCTTATGAAAGAAAAAATTAAAAAAGTTGTAAATTTAAATTTCAACGGGGGCGAAGCTGCGGGGCGCAGCTAGTAAGACTATAAATGATTTATTTTAATGTTCGTTACATGTTAAGTAAGCGCCATATGGTTTTCTTTTCAACTTTTCAGGTTTATAATTCTAATAAGTTTCAATGGCAAATTAATTTTTTCGTATATTTGGTTAAAAACAACTTTATACTTTAGTATTTTGTGTTATGGAATAAAGTTTTATTTTAATTATTTTATTTATTTATACATACACAACTGTTTGATTACTAGTGGTTTGGGTGGAAAATTATCTTCCCCGGAGACAGCACAGATAGATATTTCTTATTATAAGTAGGTACATAGAAAACATTCAGACCCGGGACGAATATCTGCAGATCATAGAAACATTAGTCCTACGTCGACAATCGAACCGGCAACCGCATCGCAGACTGAGATTTGCCAGCTGCGCCACTGCGGCTGTTGACATGTTTGTGTTCCGTGTTTCCGACAAATTAATACATTATCAAAATAAATAGGTAGGTATCTTATCTTCTTACTTTCTTTTATCTTTGGCTCTGCATCATGGTGACACAATTTTGCAAATGTCAGTTATAGGTATCTTATCTTATCTAATTTCCAAATAATACATTATTTATCTTTCAATGGCAAAACGTTGCACCTGTCTGGCTATTGCACCGTGTAACTTTCAGTAGGTAGGTTGATTGTTGCACAAAATTAAACAATACGATGAGAAGCATAAATTATAAAATTTATTACTCTAACTAAACTAAAAACTTATACCTACCTACTCGGTTTAAGAATCCAAGATGTTTTATGTAAACACAGACATCATTTTTGTACGTAAACTTAATACAAACTGATTTGCACAGTTACCTGTTAATTTTCTATTATTGTTAACAAAAACTAACAGGTAACTGTGTAAATTGGACGATGAAAGATACATTGAATGTACTCTACGTACCTTAAGTCCGTCCAAGAGACATCGTTTAACTCCCAGCCGAATTTCATCGCGATTCATTCAGCCGTTTAGGCTTGAAAAGGTAACAGACAGAGGTATTTTTAATTTATAATATTAGTATGGAAGTAAATTAAAATAGATCGGCTGTAAATGGACATCATTAAAGTCAAGTTCAACCGACCGAGTACCGACACAGGGTATATTTTTTTGTAAAAAAAGTAAGGCGGTTGTGTATATTTTTTTGTTTATGAACTTGTTTTATCATCATGCAAAAGGTTTTAGTGACAACTGGTTTTAAAATAGTAATGGTACGGAATTTCTCCGACAGTCAATTATTTAAGCGTAATGCGAAAACCAGTCTGCGACCGTGACCACGGCCACAAATTGTGATGATTCCGCTCTACATATTTTATTAAACCAGCTTTTGCTTACTCTACTTCCATTAAGAAACCTAAAAAAAAATTGGTTGTCTGTAAAGTCGGTTTACTGACGATAGTTGAACGTGACAACGCAGACGCATCGCTCACTCAAGTAGGAGAGAGACGGATGTCGAGCGCTCTCGCTTGCACTTCAAGCCTTACATGGAACGCCTCAGAGCGAGGTAACGCCGCATGACGAGGTAACGCCGCATGACGTCATGTTTTTTCGTGCGTGCAGCCGGCTCTATCGAATTATGAGACGTTGTCACGTCAAAAACTTTACTAACGACAAAAAATAGAATATAATACTTACTACTTTTTGTGTCGAAATACATTCCACAAAAAAAGGTTATTTGTTGTTTATCACCGTTGCAATGGAGAAGTGTTATTTTCCACCAGGGCTTCATCATCACACTCTCGATATATGGTTAGTTTTAAGATTTAATGTAGATGTTTTTTGTTATTAAAGTGCATTAGCCGTTATACTCAGGGGGCAATGAATCCCGTACTGAGGCAAGGTTGCTGGTTGAAGTCCCGCCGAAGTAGATTTTTCAGGATATTATTAAATTTTTTAACGTAGATGGTAGAAGCCAGACATCACAAAAACAACTGATTTTAGTTGTAACCTGACCTACCTTAAAACACTGGTTATGAGGTAGGTTAAACTGCATAAATAATGTCTACAGAGAAACACATTGTTGCGTCGAACATAACCCTTGTCAGGTACATTTACTTTGTTCTTTTTGTTGCAACCTTGAAAACCAATCAAATACAAGCCTTATATTTTAAAGTAAGTATAAGATTTTTTTGTAGCGGGGAAATGTTTCTGTATAAAGTACTAGTTTGTTTATATTCTTTGATTGTAATTTATCAAAGAATATAAACAAACTAGAACTAGTAGTAAGTAATTATAATATACATATTTATAATATAATTATATAATATATTTATAGGTATTTATAATATAGTTCGTAATTTATTGAAACAATTAGAATTGAGCTAACTGCAGACTGTTGCAAACCATCTAAGATATTTATTTTTCATCAGCCCCGCTCCAGTCATCCCACAGCTGCCCGAAGGTTTCGCATATTTTCTTCCAGAAATATGCAATCGTACCTCACTTTCGTCTACCGGCCACGAATTTGCCAAAATGTTAGGTCTTAACGACAAAGAAGTCCTCTTATTTAGATAGACGTTTAGACGTAAAATTTTAGCAAATTCGTGACCGGTAGACGAAAGTGAGGTATGATTGCATATTTCTGGATAGATATCCCCGATTCCGGGGAAAGATATCCCCGATTCCGGGGATAGATATCCCCGGTAGAAATTGTACGTAGGTACCACATTATTTCCTGATGCATCGACACATAGGTTGTAGGTTCGTTTCTTACAAGGACATGGTACTAACAGGTAAATAATTGATTGTCCGACCGCCACACCCCGCCGACAAGAAAGCGACTATCGACTATTTTATTGCTCATGAAACTTACCATCGAACAAGTTGATTTTTAACCCATCTGAAACTTTAGTAATCTTCAAAACATTCTTATACAAGTGGGTCATGTCATGAATGAATCAATTTGTTAAAAATAGTACAATAGATGTATCTAGATCCCGCCCATCGCATTCGCACACTCGCTTATAGCTTCTTTAGATAAAACTATCGAAACTACACACTCGCTGCTTCTTGCCAACTTTTATCTAGTTTCTAGCTCTACTCTCTTCTCATTCATCGGCAACGGATGGATAAGTGCCAATAACTTGAAACTATAATGTGTCAGATCGGAGAAGCTATCTAGTAAAATACACTTTTTTATCCTGGCCAGCTCGTCCATACCGATATGCCAATTTGGCAGTCTGGGAGCGTCGAAACGCGATATACGAGCGATTCGTGCGATATATCTGCACGTGCGGTAACTTTGTTTCGCAGATTTGAAACTGTAGAGAAGTAAAAAATCCGCCCGCTAGATTTCAGGTGAATTTTCGGAGATTTCTGTTTAGATTTCTATTTTGACGCGTTATGAAATAAGCTATACCTACTTGATGTGTAGGTATACAGTTTACTGTGGATTATCTGGGGCTCAGTAATCTTGTACTTAATTGATTCACATACTTTATCATACGTGTCATACTTATCTAAATAACAAGTACCCACACAAATCGGTGCATTCATGTAGACAAAGATGTTATAAAAAGTGTCGTTTACATCTATACATTTAGCGCCTTGTTGAGCCCCTACCGAATACCGAGATGAACTTTTACTTCTACTTTTTGAACTTTCATCGTGTGCCAGCGATCCAATAGTTTCATATGAACTCGACTGTAGTTTTAGAATTATTTTGAGTGATTTGTTACATTTTAAAAGAACAACTTTGTCAAATTTGATGAGTCGGTTATACCTACACGATTTTTTTTTCCTTTTGATAATGTTCTCAATAATTCTCTAACTACATCGTACAAACGAATATTCCAATAAATATGAGGTACCTACAGCGTTTTTCGAATTAATACTACGTTTTACAATCGTAATTACAGCTTCTGTTTAACATTTAACAACATTAAAACAATTTAAACTGCCTGAACTCAAACAGTATTGATGACAATATATGCGACGCTTTTGTTTCAGTGTAATGCGATTTCGTTGAATACCTTATTTGGATACATTTATATGGAAAATAGCTTCTGCTCATATATTTAACGAATTCACTGTTATGCCACTGCGGTGCTCTGCAGCTGGAGGTGTTTGAAAACGTCCAGGTATTATTCAATATCTGCCAGCCTATAATATCCGTTCTATTGCTGTGCTCTAGAATATGAGTTTAATTACACACACACAATCTGTTTTTTAAGGTGATGAATAAAAGTATTATCTATCTAGATAGATAAGTGATCCCGGTAAAGATAGATAAATATCTATCTTCCAATTCACCTGCCAATCGTTCCTAGTGATTATGCCATAATTGTTTGGGGTAGTCAAAAACCAAAGTAAAAGTAAAAGTTTATTTATTGCAATTATATGTAAAAAGATGGTAAATACAGTAAATGAGTAGGAATGTAATGAGCCCTTTTTGGGGCGTGCAATTATCTTATCAATTTACATGCAATCTATACTAATATTATAAAGAGGAATGATTTGTTTGTTTGTTTGTATTGAATAGGCTGCGAAACTACTGGACCGATTTGAAAAATTCGTCCACCGTTAGGAAGCTTACTTTTCAGGGAGTGACAAAGGCTATATTTTATCCCGGAATTCCCACGTGAACGGGAACTATGCGGGTGAAACCGTGAGGCGATCGTCTAGTAATTAATCTATAATATACTACTATTAATAAACTAAACTGAATGTTATTAAATGGAAATAATAAAATTGACATACATAGAATTGACATAAATTTAGTAAATAATAAGTCGTTATAAAGTAATTTGTCAAAGTTGTTATCATTAACTAGCGGTCCATCCCCGCTTCGCACGGGTGGACATTAGTTTTTAAACATAGGTAATAAATAAAGTCTATGCTGCTCAGGGATAATGTAGCATTTTAATGGTGAAAGAATTTTTAAAATCGGTCCAGTAGTTTTTGAGTTTATTCGTTACAAACATACCAATCTTTCCTCTTTATAATATTATTAAGTTTAGATAAAATCTTTCACTGCGTAGTAACATTTTTCAGACAATATGATTCTCAGCTTTCTCTGAATCATCGCAGTAGAGAATTATCTAATTGAAAGTGGGATTTTGTTATAAACGGACGGTGCCATATCAAAAAGACTTATGCGAAGCAATCTCTTTTTGCACTCTAATTTGCAAATTCTTAACTGGTCGCGTCCAAGAGATTCGGACGAGTTGTACCCCTACTCAAAAGTAAAGTAGACCACTTGTCCGTGGATGAGTTTTTTCGAGGACGAAATGTACCCTAACCCAGCACGTTCAGCTGTGGACATATGTGTTAAAGTACTCAGTAAGATAGGTACCCAGATGCATTGTTTAACAAATTCGAATCTTCAACAAGCAATGATTGTTGAAGATTCAGGTCGAAGTTATTTGTAAACATTCCAACGAACAATAAGAAACAAATAATATTTACGTAGAGTTCATTTGCAATTTTTATTTTTCATTGGTTGACTACGCAATAGGCCCAGTTTACCAACAACCATGGATAGCAACCGTTCTAAGAATTTAAATCAGATTCAAAAACCAGAAAAATAAGGAAAACCGGAAAATTTTTATGATAAAATGAAGAATGTAGGTAACAGTATTTTGGGATCGTGTCCTCAATGAACTAATCAATTAACTAACATATTAGATTATTGAAGCTTTTGTGACTAGAGTCACGTAGACTCAATTAAAACAAATCATCAATTAATAGTGGGTTTGTTTGATTACTTATAAATAATATTAATGAAATTATGGTATTTTTTATTGTGTAGTCTTTAATAAAATAAATAATGCAAGTTATAATACTAAGTGTGTATTTCCGACTACTTGCCCAATAAATAAAATAAATAAATAATGCTAGACAATTCACACAGCATTATCTAGCCCCAAGCTAAGCAGAGCTTGTGTTATGGGTACTAGATAACTGATATACATAATACAATACACTACATAGATAGATATTTTTTATTATGCATAGAAAAACATCCAGAACCCCTGAACAAATATCTGCAGATCGTACAAACATTTGTCCCGAGGCGGGAATCGAACCCGCAACCTCCTGCGTCACAGGCGGACCTTCGCCCGCTGCGCCACAGAGGTCGTCAGTAGTAAAGTGTTATGTAGTGTTGTTTCGAAATCCATGGTTAGGAGTCCGAAATCAAAAGCTAAAATTAAGTAAGTAGTAAATTAATTAAAACATAAGTCAAAATCTTGAGATAGTGGTTTAGGGCCAGTTTCTCAATAAAATTACCAACGGAAAATGTTACACAGATAAAAAACTTGATTTTCCAGTTTTAGTGTCCCAACCTTTTGAACTGAAATACACGCAACGCTAGAAGTTGATGTTATTTGTAATCGCGAAAAGTGTTCAAAATTTATATGGACTGTTCAGTAGAGTAGAGGTAACAAACATCTTTCCATCCTCACCTAAACATCCAAACTTTCACATATATAATTATCAGTGTGATGTGATTGACATGTATCTAAAATCGCATTTTATACCTATTTAGATTTAAATAAGCAAAACAAACATGTATTAGACACATTAATATAAATGTGCTAGTAGGTTATTTTCATTTCTTCCACTAGAGCACAAGAAATTGAAGTGAACAGAAAATCAATAACTCCTTATTTCTTCCTCAACCTCAACAGCCTATATTGGTCCACTGCTGAACGCAGGCCTCCGGCATAAGCGCCGTATTAGCTGTTATCTCTTGGGGGTTAATGCCCGTTATCCCCACGCTAGGCATGCGGGTTGGGGATCGCAGTTCGGTGGTAGAATTGTTCTGCAGGGGGCGCTGCTGCCCGCCCCCGCGTGGATATCCCTTATTTCTTTTTTGATAATAATTATAAAATTGAAGTGAAAACAATTAGGTAAAGAAAAGGACCAATAAAGGCTGTTGAGGTGAGGTGAAGTGATGATGCTCTATAGTCTATAGTCTATACCGTGAGGCAAAACACTTGTAAGCTAACACGCGTTTTTGATACCATAGAGTTAACGTAATTGATGCTTTAATTATCCTTTTAAGGGGATTATTAGCTACCGCCGCGCATCTGCTCTTGATCCCATGATTTTGTTTTGGTAATTACTTACAGGGCTTTATTTGGGTAATTACTCGTAAGCAGTATTTAGCTTTCATGGTTTTTTTACGGAATTATTTTTTTATGAGTGCCTAAAACAGTGCGTAGAAATTTTCTCTACGGAAAAAAATAGAAACATTTTTATAAATGCCAAACACCGTATTGGTAGGTTAACTGCTTAGCTAAATCAACTCATAAGTATCCTTGATTTGTTCTATAAATAATATGCTTAAGTTGCGAATATGAAATAAATTAATATTCGCAACTTAAGCTTGACTAGAATGTGAAGTAAACTGGTAAAAAAGTGTACCTACCAAAAAAAATTTAAATCCAAAAACATAATTATTAAAATTCTAAGAGGAGATAAGAGCCATTAATAAGAAAAAAAATTACAATCAAATATTAGAAACAAATTAGGGTGTAGCGCTGTTTCGCGCCACAAGCCAAAAGTAATAATAAAATTTACAATTGAAACGATTGAACTAACTGCAGACACTGTTGCAAAAAATCTACAGGTAGCTCAACTGATGAATATCAATACCAGTCGAAAGCATCCCTAAGACGCTGGCTGCATTGCCCCGCTGCTGTATGGTAGATATTCACCAGCTCTCGGGTCATGCGTCACTTCTACCAGACGCTCGTAAATAAAATTAATGCTTGCCTCTTTTAAAGGGCAATGTATACGCTTCTACAAAAAAACTCCTAGTGAGGTGCAAAAATTATCAATAAATAAATTTAAAAAAATTGTCACTTTGTAATATCAGATTATCTAGTTCTAGAGGATAAAAAGCTTGGGACGGGTTTTGCTCTAACTAGAAAAATAACAACTACCTAACAGGCTAAAGGTTTTTTCGTCGCTTCTTTACTTGAGTCTACGTACCGAAGCGACAGAAATCAAAAATATCACTTTATTTCCGTGTCGGTGTTTAATTTTATTATTTGACCTTTAGAAAGTTCAACATGTGGGTGTACATTTATTGTATTTATGGAAACAAAGAGTTTTTGATTTTATTTGATAAGAATAAGAACTTTTCAAATATTTCTTAGCCTTGAAATGAATATTGATTTTTAAAGTGACTCTTCCTTTACTTTACTACCTGTACTCGTACCAGTTGGGAACGATCGACCGTAGAAACAAACTATTGGAGCACACATAAAATATTGCTGTTGATTTCTCTCTTGGGAGCTATAAGTGAAGAACTTTTAGTTCCAACCAGCCAATACCTGGAGTCGTTTGACTTATGACTGGGAATTTTTGCTCCATGTTTTTATGCAATAGTGGCTGAATCTATAAACAACACTGCAAAGAGACATGATACAAAATAGCCGATAAATGAATATCACACTAATATTATAAATGCAAAAGTTTGGGTGTTTAGGTGTATAAATTATTTGGATGTTTGTTACCTCTTCACGCCAAAACACCTGAACGGATCAAGCTGAAATTTTGCATACAGGTAATTCTAAACCTGGAATCAAACATACTTTGTATCCCATAAATCAGTTCGCATGGAATAAAAAACGTTTCCATTTCGAGTACCTGACTCACTGACAAACAACGCACAGCCCGAACCACTGGCTCTAGAGGCTTGTACGCATAACGCGTACGAAGTCGCGGGTTACAGCTAGTTAGCAGATAACAACTTACACTATTCTGTGAGTTGTTATTCCAAGCTATTGCTATACTCCAGCCAAATTCGATGTGAAATGGTTATAAACAAACCAGCCACACTGCACCTATTCAATGTGCTGCCGTGTATTTTTACGCCATTTCCATTCCTTGATCTTTTCTTCAATAAATATTCTTAACTATTAAATCTTAAACTCGACGCAAGCAGAGGTTTAGATTTTCTGTTATGGTTTTTTACAAACATTCCACGAAATTTGACTGGAGTATAGAATAAAGAATTAGGTGTTTTTAGTTCTTTACTCTCACGTAACGTAGTAAACAATTCTAATAGAACATTATCGAACTAACTATTTTGTAGTATTTAATTTAAAATATTTGACGTCCCAAAGCTTTCTCTCACGTAGAACTTTCTCTTGACTCGTAGAAATAATGGAAAAATATTCTATTTTTAGATATAAATCGACAAATGCAAGCAGCTATGGGTTGCCCAATATGTAATTTATCTGCTGTAATCGTTCGTTCTAGTGCTAGGTGAATAAAACTTATTTTTATTAACTAATAAACCAAGAGGCCAATTAGGCTTAATCGGAAGAAAAAAATTATATTCATGCTAAAGACATCACTGAACGCATAACGCTTTGGTGCTAAAGAAGCAGTAAAGTTGATTCCTCTGATGAATTTGACTTTGCAATCAGACACAGCATGTCAAATGAAATTGGAGGATTATCGAGGAATCCATCGAAAATGTAATAAAGTTACAGTATGCAAGGATATATGTAGATATCTAATAAAAGCCAACAAAAAAGGAGAGATGGATTTGTGTCGTTTCAGGCTTAGGGCATTGGAATTTGTTTCAAGGAAGATTTCGTTAAGAGGAATTTTTTCCAACAAGACTCAATGAAGATCATGGTAAAATGATATGCCAGTTACTTTAATTATTTAAATGAAAAGTTGGTTAGTGAGTGCGTATATTTTATATTAATAATGCAAAATTGCAATCGGACCTAGGGTCTCGACTCCAAGGGGAGCAAATGCTTTAAAAATTATCTGGGCGTCTGCTCGAAGCGCGACCCGAGAGCTGGTGAGTATCTGGCGCAACGCTATCAGCATTGCCATACAGCAGCGGGGCAATGCAGCCAGCGTCTTGAGGACGCTTCGGACAGTTGAGCTAACTGTAGATTTTTTGCGACAGTCTGCATAAATATTAGCTCTAATTTGTTTCTATTATTTGTAATTTTCTTGGTTCATAAAGGTTTTATTTTCACAATGCAATCTCTATAAATTAGTCTAAGTGTAAGTATTAACACTATAGATACTTACATCTAATTGAAATCATAATTATGTATATTGTGATATGATAAGGCACCCATACTAAACACTAGTTTCTGCCCGCGGCTTTGCACGCGTTGATTCTATGGAAACGTTTAAAGGTTATTTCTATCGCATGGGAATTGATTTATGATTTCAGGGTTAGACTTAACTGTATGCAAAATTTCAGCCCGATCCGTTTAGTAATTTTGGCGTGAAGAGGTAACAAACATCCATCCATCTATACATCCATCCAAACTTTCGCACTTATAATATTAGTGTGATGATTCGTGTTGTGTGATTGATTTAAAAATAAAGCAAAATTAAAGTATCCTTTAAGAAGCACAAAAAATCCAAAAACCGCATCAACCACCATTTAGATTAGACCAAAAAAGAAATCAGTGTATGGAGGTAGGTAAAATGATTTCATAGGACGTGATCTTTGAATTAATTAATAATAGACAGTTCAAGGGCATACAAGTTTTTGCATTTTATTTTAACACTAAACTGATATATCATAACCGTATCCGGTTATCATAATTTTGTAACCGATAAATGTAGGTATATACCTTTTGATACGGTCTTAACACTGAAAATTATCTGGTTAGTGTTTAGTGAGTGAGTTGTGAGTTAACTTTAATATAAAAGGGTATCAAGCAAGGTTTCATTCCAAAGTAATAACGCTAAATGACCTACATATTCTCCCATAAGACTTTGTTTCTACAGATCGACATTCAGGTCAACAGTAATAACAATAGGTAGGTAAACCATTTTATAAAACACACGATTCACCATATTTCTTACCTAGAACTCAAATTCAAGACCTAAGGAGGCACTAAAGCATTGCCCAAATCTAAGCAAGCATATTTGGAAGTCGCAAGCGACTTACAAGATAAATGACCTGCGATTGCGGGTAAAAGAACCTTCAATTTTGGATTCTATTTTGCAAGTGATAAGGCTTACTAGAATATTTTTGTTGGACTACCTACATTACCGACTATGCTCCGGTGACATATAGTCGGGGTATCTTCTAACATATCTTTCGGAAAGGGTGATAAAGCTATCGGGAACTTGGAATTGTTCGCATTTTTCATTGCGATTTTTATGGGAGAGGTATTTTGAGGCTAGACTTTTAGAATACGGTGGGCTTTACGTGGTTACTAGCCCCCTTTATTCATATTGCAATGCAAATGATTGTTCATAAGTTCTAACTTAAAACAGTCGCTAAGCTGTGTTATCTCTCACCCTGACTTATGTAAAGAGAAGAAGACAAAGTCAGAAATAAAAAGCAATGCTTTAAGTTAACAGACCATTATGATTATGGTGGGTATTTAAATTGATTCTTAACAAAAAGGTAGGTACAGGATAGGAATAGCAAAGGCCTCATAAAAACCTTCCGTAAATAATTGCCGCAAAACAATTTCAAATCTAATTACAAAATGACTGCAATTTTCATCACAACAGACATTTCTACGAACCATGAAAATAACAATAAAGGTTTTCGTACATACTCATATACTACAATGGGTATTACCGAATTTCGTAATAACGCCAATTATTGAAAAGTATAATTGAGGAAGTGAAAAAATGAGAAACTTTGAATGTTTAGACCCAATTTTTGTGGAAAATAAATAAATTTGATTTCTTTTATCTTTTGTATGATGTGGAGATGCTTAGACGCTCATACATTGGTACTTAAGAATCCTTTACCGTTATCGCGTATGTTAGTTACTTGTAGTAGATAAGGTTATGCAACGGCTTTTAAATTCTCCGTTTTTAGGGTTTCGAAGATCGGTTTCGAAACCCTGATATGGTCTCGCTTTTTTATCTCTTTTTTTCCCTCCTTAATAACTCAGCATCTACCGCAGCTATCAACTTGAAATTTAATATAATAATTCATTTTGTGCGCTTGTACAGATTTTAAGAAAAAAAAACTTGAGAGGTGTCAAAAGACACCCGGATGGAACGAAGTTCCTTTCGATTAATCTCGCGTCCTCGCGTCATCTTCAGTGAGGCCGCAGAAAACATATATCCTGCTCACTCCAACGGCACGTTGCGCGAGCGAGCGGAACACACGATTGTTCGAATCGAAGCGCACCTCGGCTCAACTCGGCTGCGGTCGTCGCTTCGGTTCTCCTCGGTTCTCTTCGTCAAATTATGTCGTTACAACTTTTCGTAAGAACTTCGTTCCAAAAATTAAAAATTAAAATGATAATTTTCCATACAAATTGAGATGTCGAAATTTTAAAAGATACCTACAAGGTCATATGAAGTATCAAATGAAAGTTAATGATTTGTATATTTCAAAATATTTTTTTAAATTCTGTAGGTTTAATACATATCGAAATATTTTGAAAAAAGTCAAAAAAATTACCTCATCTCCGAAGTAGGTACCTATGCAGAGCGTTCCATTTAAAATGTAGTTTGGTGCCTACTATTTTTGGGTATTCATCAAATTTCCGTGGGAATTCCGGAATAAAATATAGCCTATGTCACTCCCTGAAAAGTAAGCTTCCTAACGGTGAAAGAATTTTTCAAATCAGTTCAGTAGTTTCGGAGCCTATTCGATACAAACAAACAAACAAACATACAAACAAACAAACAATCAAATCGTAGTATAGATAGTATAGACAAACGTTCAAAACCCTCGGCGCGCGAGTTACACTCGCACTTGACGGATCTTGTTTAATATGGTCATTTTAAACCATTATTTGTAATGGAAACAAATGGCATTCCAAGGATAACTAGGAGCTCATTAGCCTATCAATGTGGTCAAAGGGCTGCAGGTAACATTGTGTGAGGAAGAATGGGTTATTTTCTCGTGTTTGTAGGTACGTTGATTTGTTTTATAAGGATTTTTATTTTGTGATTTTCGAGCATTTTATCGCGATATTTACTAGTTTCGTTCTAAAATTTAGTAAATTGAAAGACGTAATTTTCTTACATATAATGGTGAGTTTTTGCCGCGTAACCATACCTAAGATATAATTTAAAAATGAGTGTGTATCCTAATATTATAAAGGCGAAAGTTTCTGCCGTTGCGTTGTGCCGTATTGATGACATTGGGCCGAAGACAATGTCAAAACTACTGTATGTATGGGACTGAAATTTCGCACAAAAAAAGATCTGGTCCTAGAATAACATATTCTTCTTAGTCCCTACACGCTTGACAGGGTAGTCGTGGTCGTCATATCAGGGAGGATGGCACGCTTTACAATACAGATTGGCGTGATTTAATAAATCATTTTGATTTAAATCACGATTTTATCAAATATTTTTTGTCAGTAAAAATCAAAGATTAAAATTAAGTGTTTCTAATGTTTTTATTACATAATAGACATACTATTATCGGATTAACAAACTTAAAAATATCGAAATAATCATACTATGTCAATCTGCTGTAGGTATCGAGCTCATGATTATAATATTTTAACAAAATTTCAAATTTTCCAGTTTTTTGTGATCCTAATCGGATACTCGCTCAACCGAAGCTGAAGAAGCTGTCGCACCGAATAGTTGTTGAAAAATTTTAAACTACACCTGCTTGGAAAAGTGACTTATTTCTTTTTCAAACATGAGGTTAACAAGCCAGTACCTCATTCCAGGCGTACTAAAATGCGGAACGGAATAGGTCAAACAACAAAAAGTTCGTACTCCGAGTCCGAGTTTACTTTGGTGGTGCATATCATGACAACGAAAGGGGATAGACCCATAGTTTTTGGAAGATTAGTAGAATTAATCATGAAATTTAATAAAACATTAAAAAAAGTTCACCTCAATAAAACCGTTTTAAAGTAACAGATCAAAAAAAAAATTTGATTATTTCTCCAAATTTCGAAGCTGATGTTCAATGTTTGAATCTATTTTTTAGCAAGGTAGACTATTTAGCTTCCAAATGAGACTACTTTGAATAAAATATACCGTTCACTTAAAAATAAATAAGTAAAGAAAAACAAAATGATGTAGTTTTGATTTTTTTTATCACCTTGGTTTTTGAGATAGCTAACATATTATTATTTTTTCTGATTTTATCGTTAGACTAGCTGCGCCGTGGCCATGGAAAATAGGGATTCATTTTTATATATAGAGATGTATGTCACGTACCCGCTCATCTCCTTTGATCAAGGATCGAAAACACACATTATATAGCCACTTGCTTTTCAGGGTCAAAAGCTAAAGTCCTTTTTACGTAAAATATATAACAGAGTACAAGTTAATTTCAAAAACCCACAATCCCATTTTAGGTGCGTTGGTATTTGCCAACAAACACAACCTCAAGCGAAGGGTTTATTTGCAGATATAGGTATACAAAGTGACAAAGGTGTTCCTAATTTAGTCCTGTTCAAACAAAATACGGCTCTGACCTTTCCTCGTTACTTTCTTGGCTTTAAGTTAACTACGATGACCGGTTTATTATATTACTAGCTTCCGCCTGCGGCTTCGCACGCGCACACTCTACCTCCCTGCTAAATTTTATTAAGATCCGTTTAGCCGTTAATGCGTGAAAAGTTATCAGACAGACAGAAAGACAGACAGAGTTACTTTCGAATTTAAAATAATTATTAGTATATATATATATATATATATTATAGTGATATATCACTAGTTTCTGCCGGCGGCTTTTCAAGTAGCCTTTGTTCATTCCCGGGATACCATTTACCTCCAAATTTCATTAGGATCCGTTTAGCCGTTTAGGTGGGAAAGGGTAACAGACAGACAGACAAAGCTATTTACAAATTTATAATAGTAACTAGTTTATGACCGCGGCTTCGCATGCGTTGTTTTTATAAACATTTAAATGTGATTTTTATCCCATGGGAACTTATTTATGGGATAAAAAGTAGCCTATGTTTGATTGCAGGATTAGAATTACCTGTATGCAAAATTTCAGCCCGTTCCGTTCAGTAGTTTTGGCGTGAAGAGATAATAAACATCCATCCATCTATATATCCATCCAAACTTTCGCTTTTATATTATTAGTGTGATCTGGAAGAAAGGATTAATTGACTACCTACCATTTCCAGGTACATGGCTCTGTCGTTTTGATAACAAAGGACTTTAAACCCATACTCGATAATTAAATAAATAAATAAATAATGCTGGACAATTCACACAGCATAATTATTTCAATTATGTGTAAAAAAGGTAATGAACAATCCCGCAGTACCTAATATAAAATTTGCTTTCTTGATTTGAGATACTTTTTTCTAAAAATATTGTTAACAATTATATTTTTATTTTGACTTCAAGCATGTTAGTTTTACGTTTTTTTGTATTCGAATTCGTTGACATAATAAATAATAAATAAATGATGCTGGACAATCCACACAGCATCATCTAGCCCCAAGCTAAGCAGAGCTTGTGTTATGGGTACTAGATAACTGATATACATAATATAATACATTACTTACATAGATATATATTTTTTATTATACATAGAAACGACCAGAACACCCGGAACAAATATTTATAGGTCGTACAAACATTTGTCCCAAGGCGGGAATCGAACCCGCAACCTCCTGCGCCGCAGGCGGACCTTCGCCCGCCGCGCCACCGAGGTCGCCAACTTAACTTCGTCACTAAGACTTAATAAGCAGCTAACTCTAATCTTGACTATTAAAATATTTATTCACCCTTTAAATGATGCACCATGGTGAGATCGGTACATTACGGTTTATCTATACTAATATTATAAAGAGGAAAGATTTGATTGTTTGTTTGTTTGTATTGAATGGGCTCCGAAACTACTGGACCGATTTGAAAAATTCTTTCACCGTTGTTAGGAAGCTTACTTTTCAGGGAGTGACATAGGCTATATTTTATCCCGGAATTCCCACGGGAACGGGAACTACGCGGGTGAAACCGCGAGGCAATTGTCTAGTCATAAATAAAGTCATCGTTGACCAGAAAAGTTTATTTCTTTGAAACCTGTTCTGAGGCAATAAGTAAAAGTTATGGCTCTTACTTGCACTTTCTTTCCCAACAGTAATTGCCTCAGTCTTCGACATCCTGATGCAATAGGGAAATGAAATCTGAGACATTGAACCAACGTCTTTCTTCGATGGGTTGGGGTTTCCTGGTATTGGGTTTTATCCAACAACCAATTTATTTTGTTTTACCAATATTCAAGGCTCTTTGATTTTAAATGTTATTTTAAGAAATAACTCGTTCATCTATAGACTATAGTGATAAAATCCAGCGCCGCCTCTTACTTATTAAATTGTCGAATGGTATACAAAAAAAATTAATTCAATGGGTTCCTAGGTGTAAAATATGATACCTAGGTACTTTAGGTAGGAATATTTCCATGTTCCATTTATTGCATCCATAATTACTATATAACACATGAATATATTACTATTCTAATACATTTAGTTGTTAGAATAGAGAAAAGTAGAGTAGCTCTTAATTATACCGGGTGGTCAAGGTGTAGCAAATAGTTTAAATTATTTACTGTCACATTACTAAGTCTTATCATCCAAAAATTAATAACATAAGTGAACTTATAATAAAAAAAAAATATCGTGTCCTATGTATCACACGTAACACCGTTGTAGGTACAACCTACACGTAAGATTGTTTTAAATCCATCTAATTATGATAGTTAACAGAACTCTCAAAAAGGCATTTTCCTAACAATTAAATAAATAAATAAAGCTGGACGTCAGGATTGTATGAATTGTATCAGACATTAAAAAAATTAATTACATAAGTGTACTTACATTTTTTAATTACCATGTTCTATGTATCACGTCATGTAACATCGTTGTAGGTGTAGGTACAACCTAAACGTAAGGTTGTTTTAAATCCCTGTAATTATAATAGTTTAGAGAATTACACAAGTGTACTTACATTTTTTAATTTCCATGTCCTATCTATCACGTCATGTAACAGCGTTGTAGGTGTAGGTACAACCTAAACGTAATGTTTTAAATCCCTGAAATTATGATAGTTTAGATTAGAGAACTCTCAAAAAAGCATTTTCCGAACAATAATAATTGTATCAGACATTTTCGCCAGTTGTCATCTAACGAGCTAAATCCGACTGAACCTTTCCAATCCGACCCCGGAGTAAAACAAAATAGCAAACAGATCTTGGGTTAAGGGAACAATCGAAGCAATCAATAAGTGGTCAGTTTTTGCCGCATGATCTTTTCCCCGGTCCCAGCGACCCGTTCTCAATCTAATGTAACGCGGTCTTTCAGACCCTTGTGTCCTCCAGTTTAAGTTTATCGGTTACAAACCGATATTGTTACCCAAGCGGAAACTGTATAAAGATGCTTTTTCTAGACAAAGTCAAAGAAAGTCGCTTGTCAGATAGATTATAGGTGATTGTTTTACTGCCGTTTAAAAACTTCCGGGATAAAATGTAGCCAGGTTTAAAACTTCATCATTAAATCCGTCCATTATTTGAAACGCGAAAAGAGTACAAACGTCCTTTATCTAAACATCAAAACTTTCGCAAATATCATATTAGTAGTAGTGGGAAGTCCTTCTAATATAAAAAATGTGAAAGTTTGTGTGAATGTTTGTTCCCACGTATCTCCGCATTTACTTAACCTATTATATGAAATTTGGTATGTAGATAGTTTAGGTTCTGGAATAACGCATAGGTAAATATATATACTTACATATCTTATTTTTCTCTGAGTGGTTAAAAAGGTTGGTAATGTCTATAATTATGATAAATTATTATTCTTCGGTTCAATGCATTCTAAACTCGGTATAAATAAACGATAAAGTAAAAAATGATGCACGTACTTTTATATTAACAAAACTACCCCTAGGGGATGTGAACATAATAATTAAAGTGAGGACCAATTAGAGGCCTTATCGTTTAAAGCGACCTTTGGATCTCTTCCAAGCAACCTTTGGATGAACAGGATCGGTTAGTGGTCTTGTTGGCTATCTACGCAATCATCTTATCCATTGGCCCGTAACACTCCACCTAGACTTGGGCCTCTTAAAGCTGTTGACGGCTCTATTGTGTCATAGTTACGCTTGGTAGGCAAACACACTTTGAAATCAGTAGAAAGACAAAGGAGAAGCTAATTCAAGCTAACCACCAGCGGCATTTAGACATAGGTAAACTAAAAAGGTTAAATACCAAAGTTTAAAAAGTTGTGTGGATGGGAACAAATTTAAATAAAGAAATATTCCTATCGAACCAACTAAAATTCGTTGAGAGAAAGCTAATTCAAGCTAGCGGCGCAACCACCAGCGGCATTTAGACATAGGTAAACTAAAAAGGTTAAATACCAAAGTTTAAAAAGTTGTAATATAATATTCCTATCGAACGAACTAAAAGTAGTTGAGAAAGAAGAATAGTTTATCCGCTTCAATTTCTGATTTGGTTAGTCCGACTGGAACAAGTTTACCCAAAATAAAATATAGTTATGATCAACCAGTTGGTTCGATTGGAAAAAAACCCTTCATCGAGTTCCATTCTGCACAACCAGTTGGTCGGTTTAGTTGTTCGGAGTGGAAGGACAGATTTTAGACTGTCAGACGTTGCACTATCACACTAAATCCGAAAGTTAGGATTCTTAGATGATGGAGGAGACGTTTAGATGTTCGTTACCGCACTAAAACTACGGAACGGATCGTGCGAAGCCGATGGCAGAAGCTAGTCTAGTATAAGTAGGTTTAAACACGAGACTTGCGCAAAGATTAGGACTAAACACACTTTGAATATCGCTTGCATTACCGGAATGCGTTTGCGACATCACCCTAGGGACACGTCACGATTTCCTGATGGAAACACACGGAAAGATTTTGTCAGCCAATAAATAAATAAAAATAAATAAATAATGCTGGACAATTCACACAGCATTATTTATCGATGTTTTGGATATTTATTAATTTTGATTGAAACAGCTGGAGTTCCCCGAGATTGCCCATTATTAAGTTGGTACGTCACGCGTGCAGTAAGAAATCGGGTTTTTATTATTTTCTAGGTTAGACAAGTAATTTAGATAGCAGATAGGAAGTTTTGCGCACTACGTTTTTTTTATTAATTTATTTATTTAATAGGACATTCAACATGAGTTCATAATTAATATGGATCTTAAGTCTATGTGACTCTTTATTATAGGACGTCTCAGCGTGCACAATAACAGAATATCAACAAATAACAATTTTCTTTTTTAACTGGATGGACAAAGTAGCTACAAAAATAAAAGGAAAAGTAAAATACAACTGGCAAAATTAAACAAATGCTTATGACTAAAAACTAAATAGTAGGTATTCAATATAAAAATCACAAAATCTACAATTTACGATGAGATCTTTATATATTTATAGTTAGAGTACAATAACATTGAGATCTACTTATAATATAATACTATATTATATTGTTTTTTTTAGAATAATTGAAGCTACTTATATGGTAAGTTTGTTTAGGCATGAGCTCCTAGCAAATGGCTTACAACATTCTCAAAACATCTCACCTGCTGTAGAAAGCAGATACCACAAAAACCGCAAACCATATCCTGAGATTGGGCGCTGATAGGTGCAACACAGTTTTTAACTTATGCGCTTTCCAATGTTCCATTGTATTGTAGCTACATTATGTATTTGTTCATTCTAAATAAATAAATAATAAATTAAATACAACATACACGCAAGCCCTTAACAAAACTAAACCTCGTATGTTTTAATTCGACCCTCCCTCCCTATTTTAGCTATTTTATGAGAGGAGCCCATGCCCAGATCATACCGTTATCTATTATATATGAATGGAAATTGTCTATGACTTATTCTGCCAATGAGTCGTGTTGGCAATGAAATGATGTTTTCTTAAATCTCTTGCGCTGTTAGTTTATGAGTATGTACAGTATACAATGTATGTAATATATAATAGCATTGCCATACAGCGTGGCATTGCAGCCAGCATCTTGGGGACGCTTTCGACTGGTATTGATATGGATCAGTTGTTTCAATTGTAAATACTAGTGTAATTTTCTTTGTGAATAAAGATGTATGTAATTAGATATGGATATGTGGGACAAAATTTTTCGCTGAATTGTAGACCTCAACCGATTGAGCTGAAATTTGGCATACTGAGTAAGTTCGGTGACGATGCGATGTTTAGTTTATACATAGTTCAGTTTCTAATTTCTAAGAAATCAAATAATATCGCAAAAAATTTCGACTTCGACGTAGTTACGACGATAGTTCAGTTTATTCATCATATTGTAACATTACAGTTTCATTACAAACAAATGCTTTATAATTTGTATTGTTATGGTACCATCGAGCTCGTCTGATGATGGAAACAGAAGAAGGCTATAGGAACTCCTAAAGGAAACGACATATATGTCGTTTGCTTTAGGAGTTCCTATTATACTCAACGGGGATATAATATAACCCTATTGAGTTTGGGTTCGTTGGATTTGTCTTCCCAAACACTTTCCAAAAAGTTTTTAGAAATTAATATTATTCCTTTGCCGAAGTCCCGGTTAACACTTTTAACTGTGAGTTTACCATGAAAATAATATAATCATCATAGAGTGAACCGCTTAATCAGCTTCAGAGGTTTTAATAAACTGCTTACACTAGTAAGTCGGTCTTCAAGCAAGAACCTAGATATTGAAACTTTTCTACGAACTAAAAGTCAGATCGTTAGTATTATAATCACACTAATATTATAAATGCAAAATTTTGGATGGATGGATGGATGGACAGATGGATGGATGTTTGTTACCTCTTCACGCTAAAACTACTGAACGGATGAGGCTGAAATTTTGCGTACAGGTAAGTCAAACCCTGGAATCAAACATAGGCGACTTTTTATCCCATAAATTAGTTCCCATGGGATAGAAATAACCTCAAAACGTTTTCATAGAAACAACACGTGCGAAGCCGCGGGCAGAAGTTGGTAATACTGTAAAGTTGTCATTATATTCTCGAATCAGATGTTAAGTTCAAAATTTGTTTTCGCTAACTTCAGGCTACTTGGCACAAGAAATGTCACCAGACTTGGTTGACGAAACACAAACAATTGGAAAAAAAAACATCAATCAGGTCTTATTCAAAGCATGACTAAGCTGATAAGTACCTCCTTACATTGTAGTTCATATCCGTGCAGATAGACGGATCATTTCAATTCAAGTGATCGAACATAAAATAATAATAATAAATAAAAAGTTAGTTAAGTAGGTATTTGGCTACGACAATACTGTCGGCGACCGATACACTTAGACGTAGATTAATTCGTTTAAGCTAGTTTTAAGATTATATTGCCACGTATTGTCCGTCGAACATTCTAGAGCTTTCGAAGAAACGCGTAGAAAGCTTTGGAAAGTTGTAGAATATTCTAGAACATTCGGGAACTTTCTAGAAACTTCTGGAAGCCTGTGAAACGTTATGGAAGTCTGTAGAACATTCTAGAAATCCATGGAAGGATTTAGAACCTTGTGGAATATTCTAGATTCCAAACCCACGGCTAGGTATGTCAAAAGTTCTAGAACAAATCCAAAGAAAAGACAAGGACAGCAAAATGTTCTCGAGTTAAGAACGAGATAGTTAAAGCTGCCAGAAAATCGTGGAAATGTTAGACAAGAACTGGTCTCTACTTGACAAGTCTACTTTTTACTGGACATCTGTATCTAGTTTTTGTGTGTAATGTCAAATTTGAACGGATTGGTTTTCTGCAGGATATTAGGTAAACAGGATACTCGTATGACTGCTAGTATTATAAGTTTAATAACCCAGCAATATATCATCAACACCGACATTATAGTTGCAAAAAAAAGGCTCAAAAGTCCGGTTCAATTAGGCAACTGAACTCAGATGTCGAGACTCAGAAACCCGGTCCACTTAATTGTAACCGAACTACTGAGACTGCACCATTGAAGCAGTCATCATGGTAGCCTTATCTAAATTTAATTTTTAAGCCTAAGTTTAATTTTAATATTTTTATTCTCTCATTTGTAAATTTTAAACCATGTTTAAATGCACTTTGTTTTATTTTTCTTTTAATTTTCTCGTTTATTGTTTAAAACTTAGCATATATTATAAATAAATGTCTTCTCTGTAATTTTAGGCACCCCTAGAGGGTCGTGACGTGACACAATCTTTATGGTTTTCGCTGAAAACCAGCGCTGGGTGCATACATCAGTGTGTACCCAGCACAATGCTGAGCGAAAACCATGTTTGCCTTGAGCGCTGCTACGCACAAAATTAATTACGCAGCATTAATCATTATTAAAGTCCTAATTTTTGTGTAGTAGTTCGTAAGGTAAATAAAATATTTCATTTCATTTCTTTCTCTCTTCTTCTATCTTGATCCAGTCTTGGATATAGACCTCTTCCCCTTCGTCTCCACTCCTGTCGATCTTGAGCCCGTCTCATCCAGTCATGTCCTCCGTGCCGTCTGCTGGTGGTCAGCCTCGTCCTCAAGTGTCAGCTCTGGGTCTCCATTCCAGTTCCATTGAAACAGTGTACACAACTAAAGGATCCTACAAAAACCCTGCAAAAAACGGGATGTTGTCGAGGATTCTTACTTATAATAGCTTTCATCCCTCAAGGATTAGGGGTGCGAGCACCTCTTTTTGACTGTTAACTGTTAACGCATAATTTTTATTTTGTAATTACTCTAATTCCATGAATTGTACACATGTATTTATTGCATAACTGTTGAGAAAACCATTAAAACTAAGTAATTTATTGTATATTCCGAATCAAATTAATCAAGCCATTGTGACCTTATTATTTGAATAAAGTTTATATTGGCCTGAGGCATCGGGCCCGGAGCGGGCCGCGTAATTCCTGACGGTTATAAAAATATTTCGGCCCGCTCCGGGCCTCATCATGCTTCACCGGTTTAACTAAAAATACTTCGAATAAAGGAGAAGAGGTAGGTCTAAAAAAGGAAAGGTTGGACTGTGTGAGAGATGACATGACTGGTATTCGTTACATCTTTTGTTTGCGCAAATACGACCATAAAGCGAATACCGAGCAAAACAGAAGTGGCCCTATTCGTAAAGGAACGTCAGGGTGCTCTGATTCTTTTTTCTACTCCCAAAGACTCTTTTGCCCCTGACTACCTATCAGAAGAATCGTTTTTCATTTCTAGCAAACACTCAGATCATCAAGAAATCTTCTCCTAGAGATACCGGCACATAGTTCATCCTTCTGTGAGAAGTCATTTTCGATTGAGGCTGTTAGACTCTGAAACCCCCTACCATACGATATCAAAGAAAGTTGAATCAAAAGATTGTTTCAAAATGCTGACTTGTGAGCTTTTTATGAAAATAATTCTTTACCCGTCTTCTAGTTAGGTAACCGTCACTTCGCTACAAGTATGTTCATAAACTACAAATTTTGATTTATGTAGGTATCTAACTACTTAATCTTTTGTATTTCACTCACAGTAGACTTTTTTGTTTTTTTTTTGTTATTATTAATATTTATCATAATAAGTATAAGTCTAAGTTTAAGCACGCCTTTCTGTCGTTGTTGACCTTGTGTGGTTGGCCGGCAGAAAATTCCATCGGCATTATGCCCACCATTTGTGTACTTTTTCAAAATTGAATGCAATAAAATATTAAATAAATAAATGAGTAACAAAGAAGTGAGTGCTAAGGTGACTAATGGAAGAAGAAAACCTGTTGTGCCGACTCCACCTAAAAGGGCAACATAATGATATCAAATTGCAATAGCTTTATTTCTTCAGGCTTCACAAAATAAGCACTTAGACAAGTCAAATTTCCATAATTTAAGTTTTATCAAATAAGCAATAAGGTGTGTAATGCTAATGTGTATTGATTTTCTCTTCACTTCAATTTTTTGTTCACTAGTGGAACATAATGCAAAATATCTACTTGACCCTTGACATTAGTAAGAGCACTTTCCGTGAATACTTACTCACGGTCTAAAATAACTTTAAAATGATGCTTACCTGCTAACCTGTTAGTCACTGTTAAACAATTAACACATTTACCTTATTTTATGGCTGATATAAAATAATACAAAAGCTATGTAATTACAATTGTTGAGTTTATGGCAGGCGCAAACGAGCCAGTTTACGAGTGCTATTTTATTTTATTTTCGAATTTCGGGAAAACTTACAGCTAGAAAATTACAAAATATGAAATATTATTACAAATAGGTACAAAAAAATACATGTACATCAAAAATTAACTGCTATTCTTCAATACACCTCAATTGACCTGCAACTTTTCTTGGTCACGAAGTATTAAGATAAAGATTAATCTTTCATCACAAAGAAAATTACAATCAACTTATAGAAATAAATTACAACCAGTATTGGGTCAGTTGAGCTACCTGTAGACTGTTTGCAACAGTCTGCAGATAGCTCAATTGTTTCAATTGTAAATACTAGTATAATTTTCTTTGTGAATAAAGGCTATTGCTTATTTAAAAAAATAGTATTTACAATTGAAACAATAAAAGAAAAAAAAGATAAATAATAAATAAATAATGATGGACAGTAATTCCCAAAACATTATCTAGCCCCAAAGTAAGTAGAGTTTGTGTTCCAGGACTAGAATAGTACAGACACATCTAGACGAGAAATTGCCCAATTCCTATCGAGTGCCTCACCCCATGACCTTTCTAAAATGATTTATTCTTCGTCAAGCTGACTCAATTATTTTGTTTACTAATGACCCCATCATTTTACGACTAGGTACTATTCAATTTTAGTAGCCATTGTGAGGTGTCAGCTTAGGTATCGAAGTTCAGTGACTGAACCTACCAACAATACTAACAATTTTGAGCAGCACTGTAGTTTTTATGATAATTCTTAAGTCCATTAGGGCTCAAAGTATTTATGTAATAAAAATATGTATTCTATTTAGTTTATCAGTCATCTAGTACCAATAACACAAGCTCTGCTTAGCTTGGGGCTAGACGATGCTGTGTGAATTGTCCAGCATTATTATAATTATTATAGTCTCATATTATATTATATTTTGCTATGACAGCACATAATAAAAACCTACAGGAATAATGCGCAAAAAAACAACGAGTTGCGGCCACTTTAAGAAGCCCGTTTGCAAAGCCGATACAAAGCCTTACAATTGATGAATAGATAGAACTTAGTTGATAATTAACCATTTGATATAGTAATAGTACATTAAAACACGCCATTTTGTCATTAGCATAATAAATACCTTCGCATACCTGCCATTAGATCGTTATTTTTTATATTTTCCATAAATACTTGTATCTTATACAGCGTCTATTTTTTTACGGAAATTTTCTATAAATAAGCGGTCAAATACCTTCTACGGTAGTTTAATAACGGTAACTAAGAATTATTTGGTTTACTGAATATTCGTAGTCGAGTGGTTCACCAACACAACGTCACAGACTTTTATGTAGTGCTATGAAACGGGTGTAGTAAGCCGAGAGCTTGATGCTTTGACCAAGAGGGAATTATTTTTAAAATGTTTGTGTTTTATTTATCTGTCTGTTTTATTTATTTGTATTCTAGGGCTTTGTTTGGGGCAAACCCAGTGGGTTTGGTTGTCAAACTAGGCCTAGATCTCAGTACTCACAGGAAGCCAGTGGTAAAAAACAAGAATTACATAAAATTCAACATTTTATCTTCGATTCCTTAATTGTGAAAACACGACTGCGAAACAAAATTACGATAAAAAAATCATGAAAGTGCACTGTTTTGCGCCTAATTTGGTCGAGATCTCTGGAAACCTGCAGTCTATAGAAAATATTTTTGTTTTGATTCGAAGGTTATTTAATTACTAATTCTTTGGTTCTTTTTTGTTGGTAATATGGCAGAAGCCTTTATTCACAAAGAAAATTATCTACACTAATATTTACGATTGAAACAACTGAGCTAACTGTAGACTGTTGCAAACAATCTACAGGTAGCTTAACTGTGATCCATGTCAATACCAGTCGGAAGCGTCCCCAAGGACGCTGGCTGCATTGCCACGCTGTATGGCAATGCTGATGCGCTGTGCCAGATACTCACCAAAGCGTCGAAAGGAGAGCCTCGAAGCGACAAGTGACACCTCTCGGGTCACTTGTCGCTTCGACCAGACGCTCAGATAATTTTAAAAAACCCGAAGAGCTTCGGTACCCCACTGACCTAGGGTCTCGACTCCAGGGGGAGCAAATGTGTAGGCTCTGTCTTTGGTTCCTTAAAACAGTTTCTTCATAAATTGTGTAGTTTTCTTGTAAGCAAAAACATCATTTTTTCACTTACGCCGCCGTTCCACAAACGTATGCTTCGCTCCGCTAATAGGAACTCGAAATCTTATGCCTATCCTATTCACAAAATGGCGCCTTCTTCATTTTTGAGTTTTTTTTGGGGTGGTATTCACCGAAAGATAATTGGCCAACTAGCAGCTTCGAAGAAATTTGTGTCAAAATTATTGCCACACCTATCTGATGGTTTCTCGGCTGACTCGCTAATAACACTCTTTTACAAACCTTTGTGGTTTCTTAGTTTTACTATTAAGAATAGGTTTTTCTGTAATTTTATTAAAGGTGGTAAAAAAATAAAAAAGTCAATTCGATTAATGTAATCGTACGATTATTCCAAAAAATATTGTAGTAACAATTTTATCAATTTTTATTAATTTGAGCACAGTAAGTCATTAATACGGACAAGCTGTGTGGTGCCGGCTTAGAATTTGCACCACCCCAACTCTTCCCGCGGGTGTCGTAAGAGGCGGCTAAGGGATATCCACGGCGGGGCGGGCAGCAGCACCCCCTGCAGAACAATTCTACCACCAAACTGCGATCCTTAACCCGCATGCTCAGCGTGGGGATTATAGGCATTACCCCCATGAGATAAAAACCAACATAGTCAGGCGCTTATCAGGGGGAGGCTTGCGTCCAGCAGTGGACCAACACAGGCTGTTGAGGTTGAGGTTGAGGAAGTCACTAAGATAGGTACCGCCGCAAAAACTTGCTAGTGTATACTCCGCTTAAGGCTGCCTGTCCACTGACGCGGAGCGAGGCAGCGGAGTGGAGCGAAGGAGTAATGCGGAGTGGAGTAGTGGACTGAGTCTGTCCATTGATCTCTTTTATTGCTTTAATACTGTGCAATGAAGAATTATGAAGTGTATGCGGAGCTTCCGCTTTTGTGTGATTTATATGAATTTTTAAACTTCGCTAATCCTTGTCCTCTGAAGCGAAGCGGAGATTTTATGCAATTTCATTGAGTAATACCACAGCTCCGCTTCGCTCATCTCCTCTCCGCTCCAGTGGACAGGGAGCCTTGCAAAGCTACTTACCCGACTCACTGAGCAGGTATATCTATCGACATAGGTATACCATTTCTTTAATCACCTATTAATGGTAAAACGTTTTACGTACGCATTAAAAAAAATTGCCACTCATCCTCTGATGGCTGGACATTTAATTGCACGCTTGAGACAAACGGACATAGATGCAAATTGCTTTAATAAGTCCATGTACTTGCTTTGTATACCTATTAGCATGAGAATGTCAATTTATGCCATTGAGTAAGTGACTTGCTAATATTATTTTCGACCCTCTTTGGTTCTTATTCACTTGAATGCAGAATGCGAAATTATTATGCGTAAGTCTTTCATTTAATTAATAATAATAATAATAATGCTGGACAATTCACACAGCATTATCACGGGCATTATCTAGCCCCAAGCTAACCAGAGCTTGTGTTATGGGTACTAGATAACTGATATACTTAATACAATACACTACATAGATAGATATTTATTATTACACGTAGAAAACATCCAGAACGCCCTGGACAAATGTCTGCAGATCGTACAAACATTTGTCCCGAGGCGGGAATCGCAACCTCCTGCGTCGCAGGCAGACCTTCGCCCGCTTCGGATCGTTACGGAGGTCGTCATTTTTAACCATTTTCGAAAAAAGGGTGGAGGTTCTGTGTTCGGCTGACAAAAAAATAACAAACATAGTTTTTTTATGTATGTCCTTGGTTTTCTCCGTCATTTATGGAACGATTTAGATGATTCTTTTGCAGTTGTATAGAAAATAATTTCAGGATGGTTCCATATATTTTATTCCCGGGGGATTAGTACTTATCCCGCTAAACTTAAAAACACTTTAAAAATTAGAGATTCAAAGTCTGTTTTAGTTTATAAATTATTTCATAACAATAAAATTATACATACACGGTGTAACAAGAGGTGTGAATCATTGTTGGCTGGGGGGGTGGGAGACCTTAGTACCTATCGATTTAACCCCCAGTTTGTTCTGCGATATTTAGCGATTCAAAAGTTTTATTGTACTATCTAAGAACATTTTTCAACATTATGCCCTAGTTCTAGCCAAATGAAAATTTCAGAGTTTATGACACTAATATTATAAATGCGAAAGTTTGGATGGATGGGTGGATAGATGGATGGATGGTATGCAAAATTTCAGCCTGATCCGTTCAGTAGTTTTGGCGTGAAAATGTAACAAACATCCATTCATCCAGCCATCCATCCAACCTTCGCATTTATAATTTTAGTGTGATTATTGAGACAAACATCTAAACATCTGAAATTTTGCGTTAAAGTAATTAATGTGATACTAATCAACACAGTAACCTTTCAAAATATCAAAGTGACACTTAGCTCACACCCAAAACATCCGAGATTCCTTGTTCACTTGATAGTGCCATATTATGTCTTACTTCACCTTTGATTGGGGTCGCGTATCTTGGGCTTGCCGCTCGTGACGTGTAGGTACTGAAGCATGGTGGACATAGTAGCTTGTGCACAGTAAGATTAGTCATGAGTTCATTTTTATTTAATAAAGCATTCACTGCCCAGCCATGGCGGTACGACCCCCAGGGGCACTTCGGCGCGGCTCTACCTGGAGGTGGAAGTCGCCATCTGCGTCTTGAGCCATGAGCGTGATAAAAATGCTTTACCAACCACATAGGTACATAATATCAATCATTTAAAACAAACTTAAAATTAGGTGGTGTTTTGGTACGCATGTTACTTACAGGTAAACACGACATTTGTAGAAATACCTTCACAAATCTACTTTATAAGAAAAACTTCAAATCCTATTCATATTATAAAGCCGAAAGTTTGTGAAATCTGAGTTTTTGTTACCTCAGATCTCTAAAAATACTGAACAGATCAAGATGAATTATGGCGTACATTAGGAACATTGCCGTTAGGCTATGCACTTCTATCTAAGTTATTAAATAATGGGCTACTTATTATACCGAAAATATGCGGGCGAAGCCGCGGGCAGAAGCTAGTCTGTAATATATGAGACTTACTACGTACTTTCAATAATGTTGGTAGATGCATAACTGCCTCAGCCTTTTACGTTGCGATGTTATGAGGAACCGCTTATTATCCAAGGAAATACGCGTGAGTAATACATGGCTGTAGAGATCTCGTAGATAGCTAAGCTACATTTGAGTTAGAAATAACTAGGAGAATAATAACGATAATGATGGATGATGAATGACATTTTCAAGAATTTATCGTGCGGTAACGTTTGCTAAGCGAGCGTGATCAAATTAATATACTCGTAGGTAGTATTACAACTACACACATAATTGCTGAGGATAAAGTGGAACCATAAAAACTTGAAAATTACAATATTACCCCAATCAATGTTCTGGTATTGATATGGATCAGTTGAGCTACCTGTAGATTGTTAGCAACAGTCTGCAGTTGGCTCAATAGTTCTTCCGCGGTTTCACCCGCGTAGATCCCGCGTAATTCCGGAATAAAATATAGCCCTAAAAAGTATGCTTCCTAACGGAGAAAGAATTTTTCAAATCGGTCCAGTTTCGGAGCCCATTCAATACAAACAATCAAATCTTTCCTCTTTATAATATTAGTATAGATAATGTAACATGTCGATAAATCTAAGACTCACTTAGATTATAGTAAGGTAAACAATTCTATAAATTGTAGCTGTATACACAATAAAAAACACATAAAAATATATTTATAAGATAAATAACACAAATATTTTAGTAGGTAGGTACCAATAATTAAATTCAGTCAATACAATTATAATTCAAAATTATAAGTCATTTTGAGCCTATGAACTCGTCAAAGCTATAAAAAGTTTGCTCAATTGCTTCAATTGTAAATACTAGTTCTAATTTGTTTCAATTATTTTCATTGTAATTTCGTTTTTTGTCTTATTTTATCTTAAAAAGAGTGTTTAAAAAACTGCTAGTGTTTACAGGTAGATAACAAAAAATTTGGGAATTATGGACACTAGAAAATGTCGAATATTCGCGTACAAAAAGCTACTTATCATTTCCCTCGGGGTATTTTAAGATAATAGGTATAATCCCGTAGCATATTCGTAATTTATCTCTGAAACACTAAAAATACTCAATTTTTCACGAGCAACAAAAAACCGACGCTTCAATTTCCTTGATAGATTACAAACTCAAATATTTATAAAATTTGAATGGCATCCCTGGAAAAAGCGACACCTGCTCCTAAATAAGGCTTTAAGAAATCCGTCTTGAAAATCTTTTGAAAACTACCTCAGTAGGTCTAAGATAATTTTGTTGAATATATTATCATGACAAAAAATTTGAAATGTTATTTCAGGGAATAACAGGTAATTCAAGACAGGTTTAATTGTACATAAACCTCTTTTATACTAAATAAAAAAGGTTTTTGATATTATAGTGCGTAAGCTCTCACACTTAGGGTAATTTCTAAGAAATCAAATAATATCCTAAATGTTCGTCTTTGACGGGACTTGAACTCAGACTTGTCCCTCAGAGTCGAAAAACTAACTGTAGCAGTAGTCCCACAGTTTTTCGACTCCTACGTCACTTGACCTTGTGGTGTAGTGTAGTTGTTTATCACATTCCCGTTCTGAGGGAAGGAAGATAACATTAAAAATACAATTCTTTATGATTTTTATGTTTTAGTTTTTTCTAATAAGTCGTCAACTTACTTTTTATCATGCAATTTTTAAGTATATCTGCGGAAACTTGTAATTAGCCTTCAACAAACATGCACTGGTCTATCCAGGCATGTTCTATAATGTTCATCTCAAATTTGTAAACTTAGCTGTAAGTTTCTCCAAAATTGTAAAAATAAATAAATAAATAAAAATATTTCGCCTTCGACGGGACTTAAACCTGCATCCTTCCCTCAGTGTCAGCGTCCCTCAGAGTCGAAAAACTCTGGAACTTCCTTCGGACTCTAGCAGAAGTCCTAGTTTTTCGACTCCTACGTCACGACCTTGTGGTGTAGTTGTTTGGCACATTCCCGTACGGAAGGATGCCGGTTGAAGGGCGATATTATTTGATTTCTGAAAATTGAAATGGTTTTGTTCCATTTTACCGGATTGATGCATGATAATAATTTACTAACATATCCATATGGTAAGCAACTACAGAAGCGTATTACACTAAATATTCATTATATTTTTTTTCTTTTCTTTTCAGGAGATCGTAAAATCCTGAGCAATGTGTCAGGAGAGTTCAGATCAGGGGAGCTGACGTGCATATTAGGCCCTTCGGGTGCTGGCAAGTCGACGCTACTGAACATCTTGGCTGGATATGCGTAAGTTGAAAACCTTATTATTCACTAACTACTAACTCTAAGTTCAGCTAAGCTCTGCCCTTATTAATCCAATACCGCTACCACAGAGCACAAAAACTCCATTCAAATATGGGCTTAAACTTTTCAGATAGTAAAATGTAATGTAAAAAGTACTTTTTTTACTTTTTACTTTACATTTTACAGTGATAAAATGGCTTCCTACGAGTGGGCCGCGTGCTGTCTGCCATCTGATGTCTATATACGTGCCTCGGAAAGCACGTTAAACCGTAGGTCCTGCGCCTGACCTCTCCCCGGTCGTGTCGATCTGTCGTCCCAACGGATTATAGGAGTGAGGGAATAGAGAGTGCACCTGTGTTTTCGCTCACACTTGTGTACTATGATATGTCCTGCGCATCTGGCTAATCTTCGATGAGACTGGCCGCTGTGGTCGAAATTCGGCTAGCAGGACATCTATACTAATATTAAAAAGAGGAAGGATTGGATTGTTTGTTTGTTTGTATTGAATAGGCTCCGAAACTACTGGACCGATTAGAAAAATTATTTCACCGTTAGAAAGCTTACTTTTCAGGGAGTGACATAGGCTATATTTTATCCCAGATTTCCCACGGGGACGGGAACTACGCGGGTGAAACCGCGAGGCAATCCTCTAGTTATTATATAAAATGCATCTAATGTACGAGTGAAAGCTAATATTTGAATGCACATTTACCGTGCTTTGCGGCAAGGTGCTTTCAAGGTGTGCGAAGAGCTTTAGACCTGTCAGTATTGTTGACATACGGCGGCGGCGGTGGCGGCGGCGGCGCGCCGTATAACAACAAGCTTCCACAGTGATCCATACATACGGGTTGCAGACCGAAAGCTAAGCTAACTTAGTTTTGACTAAGCTTGCATAGCTGACGCAGTTTTTCATACATGTGTGCAGACTGCATACTACACAAACTAAGCTATGTAGTATGAATAACTGCGTTACCTATGCGAGCTAAGCTACACTAAGTTAGCTCATTTAGCTTTTTACACTACTCACGGTGAATAAACTTAAGATTTTTACGGCGAAAAACAAAAAGATACTTGTATTATACCGATTTTTTTTGTACCGATACTGATGAAATTACCGATGCCGCACTAAGTCTAATTATATCAGTTCTAAAAAATGCCGGTACCTATAATTTATATCGATACCAAAGATATATGCCCATGGACCATGGAAAACATCTGGCAAAGATATTGACCCCATCAATGACAAAGCACTTGTGTTTTTGCTGATTTTGTTGATTGGCTCGCCATAGAAGGCTGACCTTGGTTCAGTCAGTTATAAAAAAATACTTTATTAATTATATAATTTTTCGGTACGTTCTATGAACTTTGTGCAGGTTTTTCGACGATCGGTAATATAAAGCTGATGCTATTTTTAAATTCCGATTTTTGATACCAATTGAAATGAAATGAAATACGTTTATTCTGATATAACAGTAGTACACAAAATGAAAACAAGTAGCTAGATATTATACAGATAAATCAAAAAACGAGACCAACTAAAAATTATCATGCTATTCTAAAATAGGTAGTGGAAATGTGTTTAGATCGGTGCCAAGTGCACTGCGCTATCAGAAAAGGTCCATGCTCAGCTGAATGTTGAAAGTTTATTAGTAACCCACAACGCTGATTTTCAGCATGCACCAAAGTGGTGATGACGTACGATCGGTTTAAAATATATCAGAAACGATAACTATACGCAAACTATAGAAAATAATGATAAAAATAATAACTAACGCAAAGCTGATTTTCAGCTTGCAACAAAGTGGTGATGACGTACGATCGGTTTAAAATATATCAGAAACGATAACTATACGGAAATTATAGAAAATAATGACAAAAAATAATCATAAAAAACACTGCTAATAATATGGATTAGTTTTTTAACATCTAACGCAAAAAGCTAAGTAGGAAACACCTTGGGAATAGCTAAGTGCTAGCTAAGTTCATCGTGTCTATGTCTATCTGAGGGGGTCACGGCTTAAAAATCGACCCCTCCAACTCAACTCATAAATGTCGTAAGATCCGATTAACACTTTCATGGCCCAAGACGCATGTCTTACTGCAGCTCAGTGGAGCGGCGGCGGCGCGGCGCGCCCCCGCGGGTCGCACCTCCCATACTGGGCATTGAATGCGTTAATGGAACTTACCAGAGGGCAGTAGGTTCCTTCTGTGTATTTTAACACCTCCACTGCGATCACCAATGCGCCTATCAAGCGTTATGATTATGGCAAAACCTTGTCGTCATAATAATGATGATGATGATGACGTTCAGCAGTGGTCGTAATGTGCTGATGAGTCCTCTCCCGTGGTGAAAACAGTGCAGCCATTTCAATGAACAGATTTTGGAATTTATTACCAAAATCTGACTAACCGTCACAAATTTATATAATTCCAGCTCAAACGGCGTCCACGGTAGGATCACAGTGAACGGTCACACGCGAGACATGCACGTGTTCAAGAAACTCAGCACTTACATCATGCAAGACGATCTGCTGCAGCCGAGGCTTACTGTGCAAGAGTCCATGATGATCGCTGCAAACTTGAAGCTGGGCAAGGAACTAGGAAAGGCAGAGAAAGAACTGATTGTAAGCATACTTAGCAAGTGCGTAGTCCGTTGAAATTCGCTGTACTGAAGAATTACCAAACAGTTATTCGCCTCGTTTATACTTCAAACGCTTTTGAGAGGTTGACTTTGTACAGCGTTTTCCGTCAATGACTGTACTTATATTGCAAACTATGTTTAAGCTTTCGCGGCTTCGCGCACGTTTATAGGAATCAAAAGTCGTCTATTATTTCAATGTATGGAGTGTACACAAATGTGACGAATGTACTTTGTGGCAATGTACAAGAACCCTGTTATTCCAGCTTCGTATCTTATGTGTGCAAAATTTCATCCTGGTCCATTCAGGTTTTTGCATTGTCTTTGGCCAAACCTCTTCACTACGGCACAAACTTTTGCCTTAAAATATTAGTAGGATGGAAAACTCCCTCATAGCACGTAAGGGACGCAGGTATAGGAAGTTTAATGTGGTATATAAGTAGGTATAAGTTAAGTTAGTTGTACTTGGTACATAAGTTATTTTATTCAGTAGGTAGTAGCAGGTACTTGGACAAACATAATGATCAATGTCGGATGGAACGAAATGGCAAAACATGATCCTAGAACTTATCGCGATCGAAAAGGTAACGAGCTTCGTACGTGATTCTGATGAGATCGAGTAATGATAATGATAACTCGTGTTTCGACGCAAATGAAAATGGGTTCGGTTTCATAAAGCCGATCTTTTAGCTCTTTACTGTACGTGGAGGCATTATTTTTTATTTCCCTCAGGAAATTCGCAATATGTGTGCCATGTCGCAATAGACCTTGAAAATTTGTTTGAAAATACTCAAAAAATTTCCGCTGGAGGCCGAAACAAGGCTCTGTTTACAACGGTATTCTTGTAGACGAAAACATCGGATCATTATCTTTACTAAATTATGGTTTCCATTTCCTTCCATCCGCTAAGAAAGGTTCAAAATATGTGAATATGAGCGGGAGTGGAAGGAATCACAAGCCGAAAATATTATGCCATTTTCGCAACGTAGGGTAGGTAACGCCGACACCGTGCTAAGCTGAATTTTTTTACCAACTTTTTCAGAATTTACAATGCAATTTTCTAGAATTTTTACGTTCACGTTAGAGCTGGAATGTAGGTATATTGTTCTGCTATAGGTATTATACCTCTGTATACTAATTAAAATAATTAATTCTGGTAATTACCTAGACGTAGATTTATAAAACCAAATCCAGTTTGGGAGTTTTTAAACGGAGAATAAAAATAAAAAGTTATAATAATGGTTCATAGAATTAACAGCTCGTAGCAAATTATATTCAAATAAACTGCTCATCAAACTGCTGAAAATTAAAATTTATTTGTATGGTTAGGTACTTAAAATTCAATTAAATAAAGTGACTTCAACGTCCAGATATATTAAGCAGGAAGATGCTAGTATGAGCATAATATTAAGTATCTGCTCTGCTGATATTTTGCCTGATAATAAGCTTCAGCCAAACTCGAAAATGAGATGCCTAAAATTCCAAGATCAGTATTACAGACACTTTCTATTATAGCCAAAACGATCTTAGGCGACCCTCAACAAACAAGAATTTTAAATTAGGTACTAACAAAAAGATTATCTTGTTTAGACCTTTTATTATAAAAGCCTGGAGAGACTGGTTCCGATGTTCAAGTTTGTTTTGCGAGTCTCTTTGAGAGAAATCAAATGTAGGAAAGTTGGAAGCAGCTAAAATAAAAAGTTTCTTCGCTGGTTAAGTTTATTAATTGTCTCTTTTATTTGTTTGATGCATTTATTTGTTTAATGTAAAAAAGTGTTAGACCATCTACTCAGCATCATCTCGCTCCCTGTACTCGTATATGCCGATCTTCAAAATAAGGAAGCGTATCTTATGAAGATTGATCTGAAGCACCTGCTTGAAATCTAGGTGACAAGATTATATACAGAGATAACAAAATTATTTATACTAAAATGTATTTTTTAATAAGATACTCAATTATAACAATAGGGTAAAGATATAATAACTTAAACATAATTGTACAAAACGTCACTAGATACTCTACGTTAGGTATTTAGCACAGATTAACATACAATCATCATCTACATAATGAGCATGATGACTGTTATAACGATCACTAAGAATAAGTAGATTATTTATATAAGGTCTCATGAGAAAACCAATTAAAAAGAATTAGTTTGTTGTCTCATTATATACTAAACTAAACGAATGCCCAAAACCAAAAGGTGATTACGTAATAGCACAAAATTACAAGTTTAAAACGCCGTCTTCATTCTATATAAAAGTCCGCCTACCGATTTTGTATCTTCAATCCCTTGTATTCGAGCCTCTGTCATGTATTCACAAGCAATACCTACTTCAATGAAAGCCTGTATTCGAACGAACGGCCGGATCAACATCAAAGGTAAACGTGATCTAATCAGATTTAAAAGGGGCATCACCGAGCAGAAGAAATCAACTCCAACTTCTATGCATAAGTGATCGATTCCAATTAAGCGGAAGGCTTTGTTAGTTAAAGTTTATGGGTAAGGGTTCGGTAAATCAATCTTTCATGGGCGTTGTTGTATATGCGACCCACAGGGCACTAAACTTTATGGCGTAGAGATCAAACATATGCTTGATCTTCGGGAAAGGGAACGGTACATAAGTTGGTCGAACTACCTAGATACCAAAGGTACTGAGCAACAAAGCTGGGGAAGTAATCAAACTCCCTCAAACTTACTCAAAATAACTTAAGATAACACAAATGTTTCCTGGAATATCTGCGATCATTTCATAGTATGGTTTAAAGTTTTTCACAGAAGGTTAAAGGTTAAGGGAAAGAAGGCTTATTTATTTTCCATATTTTCTGACAAAAGGTTATTTTTTTAGGTAGAAGAAATCCTGCAGACCCTTGGATTATGGAATCACAGGAATACAATGTCTGAAAAGCTTTCCGGAGGGCAGTCGAAAAGGCTGTCTGTTGCACTGGAGCTGGTCAACAATCCACCAATCATCTTTTTGGATGAACCTACCACGTAAGCATTTTCGTAAAACATTACCTACCTAAACCTAGATCGGTATAAGCTTATTCAATAGTTTATGACTACAGAGTCATGGAACACATTTTATAAAATAACCCTCCAGCATTCGGTTAATAAGGGAACTATCTGAAGAAAAATAAGAAGCCAGACTGGTGCCACTTAAATAATTTTTTGTAGATATAAAACAAAATAGGCCAATTAGGTTAATGATCAATTAAAATACAAATATTTTAACAAATTATTCTAGATCTTTGTCGGAGTAAGTACGCGGCTCCCTATTATCGGTCACGCTCGTGTAAGAAACAAAAATAAAACGTCAAGTGCGAGTCGGACTCGCTCATTAAGGGTTCCGGACATACACAAATCGTAAGACCTTGTTTCTTGCCAAATATCATGATTTTAGGTCAACGGGAAGTACTCTATAGGTTTGGGTCCATGGCGAGAATAAAATTTATCTTTTAGTAATAAACTAAAAATTTACGTTTTTCAGATTTTTCTCATTATTTGTGCTATAAGACCTTGTTTCTTGCCAAATTTCATGATTCTAGGTATACGGGAAATAACCTTTAAGTTTTGTGTGCATGTGATTCCCTTGGAAATTTCAAAATAATCGGACATATACGGCTGTAACTTTTGATAGCGTTTAATTAGAAGTTTTATTTATATCAAAGCTCTAAGAGGTTACCAATTTGAGTATTTCATGTTAATTTCAACTCGATACCTCCACGCGTTCCAAGAGGGTAGACAGACGGATAGACAGACAGACAGACAAAAAAAGTGATCCTATAAGGGTTCCTTTTTCCTTTTAAGGTAGGTACGGAATCCTAAAAATGTGGATGTCTAGAAATAGTAGATACTCGGAATATTTCGTAGCTCCTTCACGGGTAATGCCTTTATTAGCGCTCAAGATAACAATCGTGTCAAAGACAATTTTAAAACGAAGACTTAAGTTCAAAAACCAAAGTCAATCTAATTAAAATGATAAATTTCATCAAAATAATTTAAATTACTTTAGAAGCTATGTTGGGCCGGTGATCGGAAGATAAACACAGATAGGGGCACAAGACAGTATATTAAAAGCTTCACAGAGAAAGTACAGAAGGAGGAAGAAACACGTAAAAAGTCGAGCACAGATAGAATAAGAACACAGATATTTTACAACACGAAACACGGATATAACAGTTTATATTATTACGATGCCGAGGACAAAGGATTTTGCCGGATCGAGCGGCGTGCGCTTCGCGTGGTGTAGGGTAAGCGACTGTCGGGGCGGCGATCGCCGAACCACTGCGCGTGGGCGGCTATGCCGAGCGTTGCCGAGATTTGCCGAACGCAAGCTAAGGAATTCCTTGGATCAGCAAATCTCGCGTGCTACTGGTATCGCGCGGCTTGGTTTGTGTCATATTTAATTGTATAGTGTGATGAATTTGTGTATGTATGTATGGAGGTGAGTGATGAATGTTTGTGTTATTATAAACGTAAATAAATATGATGTGTAGGTGTAGTGTGGAGTGATATTTTATACATAAATATAAATACATAAAATGGTAGGGTCACCTACATCACTCCCTTCCCAGAGACTGACTAAGGTCGATAGAAGTCAGGAAAATGCACACGTCGGCCTGAACGTGTTGTTCTAACAGGTGGGTCCCCGGGCGGTGGTTGTGGTAGGTCTGGAGTAGAGGGCAAGGTATCCCATGGCGGTGCGGCCGAATCGGCGGACAGTATATAGGCTGGCTTAAGGCGGTCTATGCTTACCGTCACGTCTTTGCTCGCTACGCGTATAGTGAAAGTCTTAGCACGTCTCTTGAGCACTTCATACGGACCTCTGTAGGCGGGCTGTAATGAGCCACGTAGCACTTCTTCCCGGAGGAATACGTGACTACAGGTGGCAAGCTCCTTAAATACGAAGGCTCTGCGAGTGTTGGAATGGTGCTGAGGTGGAACTGGACGTACCTTCTCGGCAAAAGACTTCATGCGGGCTGAGAAGTCGGTAATGTCGGTGGTGTAGTGAGCTACGTCGTGGCCGAAAAATTCGCCAGGGAGACGGAGCGGCTCACCGTACATCAGCTCAGCCGAAGTTGTCTGGAGGTCTTCTTTGAAGGCGCTCCTGATGCCAAGGAGAACGAGTGGAAGAGACTCGGTCCAGTTTGCGTCAGCGTGACAGGTGATCGCTGCCTTCAACTGACGATGAAATCGCTCCACCAAGCCGTTGCACTGAGGGTGGTAAGCTGTCGTCCGACGGTGATCGAAACCGATGGACTTTGATAGCTGTTGAAACAGTGCCGACTGGAATTGTCTACCTTGATCGGTTACGATCTCCGTAGGACAACCGTATCGGGACACCCAGCAGGAAACGAACGCTTTGGCCACTGTTTCGGCGGTGATGTCGGTAATAGGCACAACTTCCGGCCATCGCGTGAAGCGATCGACGGCGGTGAGGCAATACCGATAATCACCAGCAGGCGGAAGAGGGCCGATTAGGTCTAAATGGACATGTCTGAAACGCGCTGAAGGTAAATCGTGCTTACCTAAAGGTGAGGCGACGTGTCTGGTTACCTTCGAGCGCTGGCAGGTCAGACATGCCTTAGCCCATGTACGGCAGTTTTTCCGCATCAGCGGCCAAACGAAGCGTTGAGCGACGAGCTTGGCTGAAGCGTTGGCGCCAGGGTGACTGAGTGAGTGAAGACAGTCGAATACCTGCTGACGCAGTTGCTGTGGGACGAAAGGTCTGGGTGTCGGTGTGCTGACGTCGCAGTACAAAACGGCACGGCTCCCAGGAATGTTCGTCTTAGTTAGGCGAAGTGATGTGTCGCCATTGAGGTGTTCTGTAAGATCTGGATCAGTGGCTTGGAGCTCAGCCATCACTTCAAGGTCGACTGGCATCTGCAGTTCTTCGACACGCGACAGAGTATCGGCAACCAGGTTGTCTTTGCCGGCGATGTGTACGATGTCGGTAGTGAACTGCGAGATGAAGTCAAGGTGTCTATACTGACGCGGCGAACAGTTACTTTTCCGCTGATGGAAAGCGTAACAAATAGGCCTGTGGTCAGTATAGACGGTGAAGTGTGTGGCCTCAAGCATGTGCCGGAAGTATTTTATACTCTCGTAAATGGCAAGGAGCTCGCGATCGTACGGAGAGTACTTGGTCTGCGATGGGCTCAACTTACGAGAGAAAAATGCTAGCGGCTGCCAGTGTCCATCCTTCAGCTGCTGTAGGACTCCACCTAAAGCTGTGTCGGAAGCATCAGTGACAAGTCCTAACTTGGCCTGCGAGTCGGGATGAGCTAATAGAGCTGCATTGCAAAGACTCTTCTTGCACGCCTCGAATGCGCGCAGTGCATCCCCTTCTATGGCTACTGGATGGGAAGCTTTGACCGATCCGGTCAGCAAGGCATTGAGCGGCGCTTGGATTTGCGCAGCGTTGGGCAAAAATCTGCGGTAAAAATTCACCATCCCTAAAAATCGTCGGAGCTCTCTGACGGTTTTTGGAGGTGGGAAATGCGAGATGGCTTCTACCTTGCTTTCCAGTGGTTTGGTGCCCTTCTCAGAGATGTGGTACCCGAGGAACGTTACCTCCGAGACACCGAAGACACATTTGGCCGAGTTGACCAGCACGCCGTACTTACGCATGCGTTCGAAGAGCTGTCGCAAGTGGTCTTCGTGTTCGTCTGACGATTTGCTGTACACTAAAAAATCGTCGAGGTAAGGGTAACAGAAGTCGAGTCCCCGGGTCAACTCGTCCACGAACCTCTGGAAGGTCTGGGCGGCATTCCGAAGCCCGAAAGTCATATAAGGAAACTCGTATAATCCGAAGGGCGTCGATATGGCGTTCTTCGGAATGTCTGCTTCCTCCACCGGCAGCTGGTTGTAGGCCTTAACTAAGTCAATGACTGAAAAAAATTTACAACCAGACAGACTATGTGAGAAATCGTGTATGTGACGGATTGGGTACTGGTCGGGAATAGTTCGCGCGTTTAGTAACCTATAATCGCCACAGGGGCGCCACCCGTTATCTTTTTTACTAACGAGGTGCAAGGGTGATGCCCACGGACTGTCGGACGGACGTGCGGTTCCGTTCGCTAACATGGCATCAAACTCCTGCTTCGCTATCTTCAATTTGTCGGGGGCGAGACGACGCGGGGAACATGACACAGGTGGACCAGGTGTAGTGCGAATGTGGTGTGTAATTTTGTGCTTAACGATACCAGGAGTACCAGCAGGGCGTGTTATCTCCGGGTATTCGGCTAAAATTTTGTGGTACTTACCGTCCCCACCAGTCGCTACCTTTACACTAGACACAAGTGAGTTACTTAAATCTAAAGAAGCTACAGTGCTAACATTGGTAAGGCTATCGACAAGCTTTTGTTGGCTGACATCGACGATGAGGCGATAGTGCGACAAAAAATCCACGCCTATGATCGCTTTTGTGACGTCAGCGACAACGAAGCGCCAAGGAAAATTGCGGCGGAGACCTAAATTCAAATTTAGTTGAATGTAGCCGTAAGTGTCGATAGCCGAGCCATTGGCAGCACTGAGCTGATAAGAGGTTTTACACCGGGTTTTATCACGAATCGCGGAAATCGGGTACACACAAATGTCACTTCCAGTGTCTATTAAAAACTGTGTAAGGGTTCCACGGTCCGTGATGAAGAGACGACCTGTGCTGGCGCTGCGGCAGTCCTTGGTCGCCATCACTGACTGCCCGTCGCGTTTCCCGCCTTGAAGTCGCAGGGTTTGATGCACCTGCGCGCCTCAGCCCCGTGCTTTGAGTGGAACCAGCACAAGGGCCACTTCCGGTAGCTGGACTGCGAGCGGCGGGACGACGAACGGTTGCGTTGTCCTTTTCCTCGTCGCTCGGTCGACCGGGAACGATGCTGCGACTGCGCAGTTAACGCGCTTACCTGCCGTGTCAGCTCAGCTACCTGTCGCGTCAACTCGTCAATAGGCGACGGTGCCGCTGATGATGATGATGGTGCGGCGGTCGCCGCTACGTGGTGCGTCGGCGCCGCGATGTCGTGGACGCGGTCAGCGAGCTCGGCGAGTGAGTCCAGGGGCAGCGTACACTGCGACGCGACGATCGGCTGCATCGAAGTAGGTAGTCGGCTGGACCAGATGGTCCTCACGAAGTCCTCAGGTATGTTCGGTCCGGCCAGTCGCTGTAGATGTCGCAGGAACTGCGACGGCTTGCGGTTGCCCAGCTGTTCGAGTGAAAGTAGCTGCTTCACCTGGTTCTCACGAGTCGCCGACAGTCGCTTTATGAGCTCGTCCTTGAGCCTTTGGTAGTCGGGGGGACCGGTGAGAATGTCCTCCACCTCGGCGGCGTACTGGCGATCGAGGTTGGCCGAAATGTGGTAAAATTTGGCCGTCTCGTCTGTCACTCGCATTATCGCAAACTGGCCCTCCACTTGTGCAAACCATATCGCCGGTTTTTCAGGCCAAAACGGTGGTATCCGGATGTGCATTGGCTGCGGCGTCGGCGTCGTGTCCGGTTTTACGGGGGTGGCCATTTTGTTGTGTCGTTTGCGGCGCTCGCGCGTGTTCACGCCCGCTTGTGAATCTGCCGTATCCGATCCGCTCGAATCCTTGTTCGATTCAGGTTGTTCCGCTAGCTGCGACATTGACTATGTGTCTCCTTGATGTTCTGCGCGGGGTCACCAGTTTAGAAGCTATGTTGGGCCGGTGATCGGAAGATAAACACAGATAGGGGCACAAGACAGTATATTAAAAGCTTCACAGAGAAAGTACAGAAGGAGGAAGAAACACGTAAAAAGTCGAGCACAGATAGAATAAGAACACAGATATTTTACAACACGAAACACGGATATAACAGTTTATATTATTACGATGCCGAGGACAAAGGATTTTGCCGGATCGAGCGGCGTGCGCTTCGCGTGGTGTAGGGTAAGCGACTGTCGGGGCGGCGATCGCCGAACCACTGCGCGTGGGCGGCTATGCCGAGCGTTGCCGAGATTTGCCGAACGCAAGCTAAGGAATTCCTTGGATCAGCAAATCTCGCGTGCTACTGGTATCGCGCGGCTTGGTTTGTGTCATATTTAATTGTATAGTGTGATGAATTTGTGTATGTATGTATGGAGGTGAGTGATGAATGTTTGTGTTATTATAAACGTAAATAAATATGATGTGTAGGTGTAGTGTGGAGTGATATTTTATACATAAATATAAATACATAAAATGGTAGGGTCACCTACAATTACCTATTCTATCAATGGCAAATGTTGGCAGGAAGGATAAGACGACACAGATCGCTTTACAGTCACGACAATTAGGTACGATTGGTAGGTAGGTACACTCGACTTCATTGAGAATTATACTTTAGTACATTATCCGGTCGAAATTAATTTAACAATTTTCCTCAAGTCTTTTGATAGTATAGAAAATGGATGAAGAAAATATATGTTTACGTAAAATTAAACCATAATTACTTAAGTATATTATTAGGTAAATAATGTTCTATACAAACTAAAAGATATTCCAGAAATATTTTCAGTTTGCACTATGTAATGTATCAATAAAAGCATAGGTACTAAACTTTCTGTTTGAACATATAAACATTTTAAACCATTACGGCTTATTCCTCCGATTGGCGATTCCACAGTGCGGGGACTGCACAATCTCAAATCTCTCGAAATTGTATGAAAACCGCGTAAGTTACGATTCAGTATGCCGCCGGTTGAAATCCACGAGAGAAAAATTCGTGGCGGAGATTCCGTTGTGCGGGGTAAACCTTAGGTACTGTCAATGTCAAGGGTGTCAAGACATTCAAGGATATCGAACCAGATAACTATATCTGCGCGAGGTCTGAACAATAATAACTGGAGCATGATGCGATAATATGCGCGTGCACAGGCTCCTAGCGGGTCAACACGCAAAAGAGCTACTGGCAAACCCAAGTACCGAAGCCAACATTCAAGTGATTAAAGTTTATCGTCTTAGTGCAGCCGACTGTATTTTGCTAGAATTCAAAACGGATCTTTTGATCTTCAACATTCCACCGTAACCAACTTAAGCCTAAGAGACCCTTCATGGGCTTAGAAATTTCTGCAATATTCTCAAGTTATCATGTAGAAATAGGTTATTGTGTTCCTTGGTTATTAGTTCAAACTTCGTCAAGTAGTACCCTGTGACGTAAAACGTGGTCTACCTTTTGGTAGTAGAATAAGGTTGAATAGAAATGAGCAAAATCCTCAAAATATCAACAGTAGGTAACTACTGGGGTGACCTCCATTGCCAGCTTGTTGATGCCTATCTACAGAATTTTTAACATTTCTGTTGCTAAAACTTTTTGAAACTTGGATAGAAATGCAGCGTCAGAACAGAACGAATAGCGCAGTGCTACACCAACACACATTCATCACGTTATTTGCAAAGTTATTACAGCGAAGACTGAAAAAACCAATTAAGCGGGCGCTCCAACTGAACAAATAATCCTGGTGTATCCAACCAAAGAATAATCCGAGGATTATACGCGCGTAATTGATGGAATTGTATAACTGGTCTCCAGAATGGTTTGTGGCGAGGCGGTGAATACAAATGCTGGAAGGAATACAAATTGTATTAGAATTTTTGCAAGGAATTATGTCGTGTCTCTTAAACGTTCTTTATGTTTACTTATTGGCGCAAGAGGCCATGAGTGAGTTCAGGAGTTCAGGTTCAGGATTGCGATGGTTCGACTACTTCGAACCATCACAACATAAGAACGGTTGAACCAATATTCATCAAACATGAAATCAAAAATCAAAATCAAAATCAAAAACTCTTTATTTCCATAAATACAATAAATGTACACTTAGAAAAGGTCAAATTATAAAACTAATCACTGACACGGAAATAAAGTGATATTTTTTGATTTCTGTCGCTTCGGTATGTAGACTAAAGTAAAGAAGCGACGAAGAAACCTTTAGCCTGTTAGTTGTTATTTTTCGAGTTGGAGCAAAACCCGTCCCAAGCATTTTTGTCCTCTAGATAATCTGATATTTTATAGTAAGCCTTTTTGCACAGCAAGGTTTTGACAATTTGTTTGAATTTATTTACTGATAATTTTTGCAACTCACTAGGAGTTTTGTTGTAGAAGCGTATACATTGCCCTTTAAAAGATACATTTATTTTGTGTAGCCTAGTTGTGGGCACAGCGAGTTTATGTTTATTTCTGGTATTAAAATTATGTTTATCGCTATTTTTAGGGAACCGATTTATATTTTTATGAGTGTACAATAAGTTTTCATAGATATATTGACATGGTACTGTCATTATGTTTATTTCTTTGAATTTATCACGTAGAGATTTTCTAGGACCCATGTTATAGATAGCCCGAACAGCCCTCTTCTGCAGCACAAATACGGTGTTAATATCTGCAGCGTTCCCCCACAGCAGTATACCATAAGACATAATACTATGGAAGTAGCTGAAATAAACAAGTCTAGATGTATCCACGTCTGTAAGATGACGGATTTTTTTGAGTAGCAATGTTATAAGAATACATTCGATGAAAATAGCTTTCTAAACAAAATCCGTTTAAACTCGCGCGCTTTGAACGTTTGTCAATTATACAAATATGTACTATAGGTATCGGTTAGAGACTTCGCAATTTTATGAATACCTAACAGTAGGTGACTACATTTCAGATGGATCGCTCCGCAAACTTCAGAGATTAGGGGGTAATGGTAGATTTTTCGACTTTTTTCAAAATATTTCATAAAGTAAGTATATAACTTGTTTTATAATGTACAAACTGATAATTTAATTTCTAATTTATTTTCATTTTTTTATTTGTACAAGCGCACGAAATGTACTTTTATTTTAAATTTCAAGTTAATAACTGCGGCAGTTGCTGATTTAATAAAGAGGGAAAAGAGGACAGAGAGAGCGAGACCATACCTATGGGTTTCGAAACTCTAAAAATTAAATCAAAATCGGTTCATCCGCGGGAGTTGTGCTGGGGATGCGACAGACAGACACAGAGACACACGTCAAACTTAAAACACTCCTCATTTTCGCTAGAGGGGGTAAAAAATTAACACTGCCAATAATATCTGCAGACTAGCAATGTAAGTACGTAAAATTTTAAATGAACAACGCAAACATTTTCACGTATCGCTTGCCCACAACTTTTTACAGCCAAGTCAATTTCCGCAAACTATTACGGCTATTCGAGGGAATTCTCACGGAAAGGGGTGACTGTTATTTTGGACCTTTCCCCAACAAATTAGTTCCAGAATCTATGGACCTTCGCCAGACTATTATAGAGTGGGCTAAGCCCCTATAGAATAAGGTAAATAGAATTGGAAGTAATTGGCTTTAGCAACGCACGCTGTTACCTTTTATTGGAAACGGGTTGGGATATCGAAACTACGAGTACCAATTTGTAAGTGTAAGTACTGTTTGAAATGAAAGTATTATTGCCCGTAAAATCCAGATTTAACGTGGATAAATATAAATTGCCAAATTACTGGAAGTATTGCCAGTATTCAATGGGTCGAGCAGGAATGGTGACTACCGATCTACGAAAATAATGGGTTATTCCAGTTTTCCCCCTTGAAAACCCCCCTATAAGGGCGAAAACTGGAATTCATTTTTTTGGAGTCCAGTTTTCCCCCTACCAAGCAAAATTTTACGACAGAATATCAGGCCACACTTATATTGATTTCTAGAATAGCAGTTTCGAATAAAAAGTTATGGCATTGAGTTGTATATGGCCAAAAAGTTTATAAAAACATGACGGACAAAAAACAAATCAACTTAAGGTACGTTTATCTTCACACCTGAGAATGTTAATAAGTTAGTCGAACTCTTCTCTTTTTTGTGGCCTTTTCACAAACTATGAAGTAAGTTAGATTGATTTCAGGAATTCATTGAAATATCCGTGTGACCTAGTTTTGTTCCTAAATATTAGGCCAACTATTTGGGTATTTGTAAGTATGTGTTTGCGTTATTGCATAAACCACAACAATAAACAGTTTATTGTTAGTTACACTCCCGTTTGTAATTATAAGCGCCAGTTTTTGTTTTGCACACACATATCCTTATATGGACTTAGATACCTAATTTACAAACTTATTTATGTGGAGAATCATACAATATTAGGTACTCGGAAAATCATTTATATAAAATAGACACTTATTTTATAATAATTTGATGGGATACCTAACATATGTAAGTACCTAATAAGGCAGTCCATTACTCGGGAAATCATTTAGCTAACAGTTTAACAGCTAATAGTAGACGATCGATACCAATCCATAGGTACCTACTAATGCCATATATGCCCAACTCTGCCTGTCTGTCTTTTCAATACTAAACGGCTCCAAAAGATATATGGCAACTATATCAAACCATTGTCATGTAAGGGGTGAAATAGAGGATTAGAGTTATGGGCCAATAGCGTACGAACCGCCGCCAGCCAGAAGATGGTGATTTTATAGTTCTTTGAACTTAGAAACTAACTTTACAATAAATAATATTTATTGTTGTTTGTATTTAAGTTAATTATATCAACTTAGTTCAATTATAACATCGACGTATAATCTGCTTCGATAATCTAATGATGCCTGGCATAAGGATGGCATTTACCTATTCCAAGGTGAGTATTTACGTCATAGACAACTAAATATATGTGGGCAAATAGGTGATAGAAATAATAATTATAATAATAACCGATGGTCAGCGGAAAAATACTCTAAGATAAGAATAGAGAAGCATTAGAGCAAAACGTAGTTAATTAGTAAGTACAATAGATTACATAGACTGTAGCAAAAAGCAAACAGTATTTGAATATAAACCGCATAATAACAAGACAAAACAACACCGTACCTTAGATATTGAAATATTAGCCACAATTTTGCATATGTTGGTATTTACTAAACAAAGAACCATATAGCCAGTCCAGTCCTTCAGCCGTTTGGTACTTCGAGGTAATAAAGAGATCAGATAACCACATAGAAATATTCGAGAAACATAACGTAACTCCCCAGGTAAAAAACAGATGAATTTAGGTTTTCGAAATAGTTATAACTCTGGTTGTACAATCCACACACAGTCATCACAGTCATATTGTAAAATAGTTGTTCATATAAACTTCTAGTCAGTCATCCATCAAGTACCCATAACACAAGCTTTGCTTAGCTTGGGGCTAGATGATGCTGTGTGAATTGTCCAGCAGACTAGACTAGTCTATTTCAGCTACTTCCATGTGTTATGTCTTATGGCATTCTGCTGTGGGGGAACGCTGCAGATATTAACACCGTATTTGTGCTGCAGAAGAGAGCTGTTCGTGCAATCTATAATATGGGTCCCAGAGAATCCCTGCGTGATAAATTCAAAGAAATAAACATAATGACAGTACCATGTCAATACATTTATGAAAACTTGTTGTACACTCATAGAAATATCAATCAATTCCCTAAAAATAGCGACATACATAATATAAATACTAGAAATAAGAATAAGCTCGCTGTGCCCACAACTAGGCTACACAAGATAAATGCATCTTTTAAAGGGCAATGTATACGCTTCTACAACAAAACTCCAAGTGAGTTGCAAAAAATATTAGTAAATAAATTCAAACAAATTGTCAAAACCTTGCTGTGCAAAAAGGCTTACTATAAAATATCAGATTATCTAGAGGATAAAAAAGCTTGGGACGGGTTTTGCTCCAACTCGAAAAATAACAAATAACAGGCTAAAGGTTTCTTCGTCGCTTCTTTACTTTAGTCTACATATCGAAGCGACAGAAATCAAAAATATCACTTTATTTCCGTGTCAGTGTTTACTTTTATATTTTGACCTTTTCTAAGTGTACATTTATTGTATTTATGGAAATAAAGAGTTTTTGATTTTGATTTTAATTTCGGAAAGTAACAGTGGTCCAACAACAGTATAATCAGTAAATACTCGTATGCTAGTTAGGTAGAGTGAACGCAAAACTTAATGAGCTCTCTGAACTAAGGCACGGAAGCAAAAGTGCGCAAGTACGATCAAATAGAACAGTGATATTTACCAACTAGCGACCCACCCTGGCGCGCCCGTGCGAAAGATAGACCTTGAAAGTGGTGATGGTGTAGTCTTTTAGTTTTGAGTAATGCATAGCTACTATGAGAAATACTAAATTCATTGAATATTTTTGTATTATTTTAAACTAAAAACTATGCTTTGTTTTCATCTAGATCACATACGTACAAACTAAATATCTAACGTTTTTGGGACATATTTAACGTTTAAGAGGAACTGCTAGTATCAGGGAATACTCCACAAAATCACAAGAACAAACTATCAAATCAAAGAAACGAACACCCGTCAAAGACTTTGCTGCGTCATTGTACTCAAAAGCATTCATTCGACAGTATTGCCAACTCGATTAGAAACAAATTTGCTTCATTGTAATTATTTTATTTTCAAACTTGGGTTAATTGTGTTATAAAAAGTTTAAGGCGGTTTAAGTTTATTCTCACATCTTAGGTTTTAAAAAGTCATTGAGAATAAGATGTTTTTACAAATTCTATAACGATTGAATTAAAAAATGAATTAATTCAGAACAAAATGTGCTAGAGAAAATAATAATACGCCAAAATTCTTGCATACCTTGGTTTGTCAGACAGATCCCCTTTCACTCCGTACTTTCCCCTCAACTCCTTATTTACGGTTCGGTGCACAACCGTTGAAGCCAACTTCACAGAGCTCATAAAGATTTGAGAACTTTACGTTATTCAGGCTAAGATACGGAAAAGCGTGAACTCGTAAAAACGCCGGTGGGTGCTACGAGTATTTCACACTTTAACCCTTTTAATCCAGTAAGAAACCCCTCGGTGAGTAAATACATCCACAAAACCGAATGCCTCACTCCAATCCATTATGGCACAATATGTTGTTAGTAAACAGTAAATAAACTTGTTTCGTTCTACTTCTACCTGTGCACGCAAGCGATTTGGTATTTTTTGTTGAAAATGGATTTAAAATTAGAAACTCGAGCACGTTCTTAAAAAAGAAAAATAATAAATAAATAATATATAATGCTGGACAATCCACACAGCGTCATCTAGCCCCAAGCTAAGCAGAGCTTGTGTTATGGGTACTAGATGACTGATATACATAATATAACACATTACATAGATAGATATTTTTTATTATTATATAGAAACGACCAGAACACCCGGAACAAATATTTGTAGATCGTACAAACATTTGTCCCAAGGCGGTAATCGAACCCACGACCTCCCGCGCCGCAGGTGGACCTTCACCCGCCGCGCCACCAAGGTCGTCAGAAAATATGTGATAATGTTTTGGCAGGTTTGCGTTGTTGCTTTTTTTGGTGATATTACGATGCGATTAGACATTATAGACATAGGTACCTATGGCTTTTTGTAAAAACCAAATCAATCAGGCAGAACAAGACAAGTACACTGTCCACTTGATGTTAACTGATTATTGTCTTCGTGGACACTATTACTATGTCATTTTTGCCAACAAGCAGCAATAAAACAATATTGCTGCTCGTTGGCAAATTTCAGATGGAAGATTCTAGTTGCCTTTCTGAGCGTTTTGTTGGCCGACGGTGTGCATGATAGGGCCTTAGCATGCGATAGCTGCGAGATGATATAACTTATTCTTAGGTACATCTAAGGCTAATTTGCGCTTGTCTCCAAACTGTATATTTGACAAAAACACGGATAACAATGGTTTTTGGCGCTGAGCCAAATCATTCTTGGCCAGCAAACTTTTTAGCAGGTCACCAGGGTGTTAATGCCCTTTCGACTTCAACAAAAACCGAGGATGATGGAAGTTCTTTTTCTGCTTCTAATCCAACATTGGTGTCACGGATAGATTGCTTGCAACTCTAAAACAGTATACATTGATGCGTATGTTCGATGAATAATTAAACGTGTGAGAGCACAGAACGCGTTGAATTTGCAATTTCACTGAAGCATCGAATTTGATTACACGAGGGGTGTTCGCGTTTATTTGCGGACGTGTTTGCTTTTCTAACATGAACTATTAGAGTCGATGTTTTCTCTGATACCAAAATCAGAAGATATAGGAAGTAGTAGGCGTGAAAAACACACACCTACGACAAGATGAATATGAGTTGGTGGGAATGGTATATAAGCTAACTTTAAAGTCAATGGCTCGAAATAAATCTATGGATCCCTACATTTTGCGAAACATGTAGGTAACCGACCATATTCGTTGAGAGCCCATTAAAATTTAACCTATAGACATTAATTTAAAACGGAGCTTAACGTTACGAGGTTATAACTCAAATTTATTTGTTTAGGTACTTCAACGGAGCGTAAAATTTTAAACCAACAATTGGGGTGCTCCAGTAGCCAAGCATGTATGAGATGTCGTACAAACTGTGCGTAAACGGAAACGTGGCTTACAAAACTTTTGAGTTTGTTAGTTTGAGTCAAAGATTTGTTCAGAACTAAGCACTCTTGCATCGTTGATAATGTTTATTTGCAGTAACATTTATTATTTATTCTAATTTGACGTACATTCACTCAAAAACGTCAAATGTTATTATACAATCTAAAGTAGGTACATAAAATTATATAAAATACTAGCTTCTGCCCGCGGCTTCGCACGTGTTGTTTTTTTTTATTAGGGTTACCTGTATGCAATTTTTGAGCCCGATCCGTTCAGTAGTTTTGGCGTGAAGAGGTAACAAACATCCATCCATCTATACAACCATCCATCCAAACTTTCGCATTTATAATATTATGTAGTGTGATTATTACACAAAACATTATTTACCAGTTAAAATTAAATAATGAGTAGTTGTAAAACAAATACTTAGTCATAGACCGATTATAAACAAAAAATTAATATATATATCTAATGTTTGGAGTTACATTTTTGACGTGACAACGTCTTATAATTCGATAGAGCCGGCTGCACGCACGAAAAAACATGACGTCATGCGGCGTTACCTCGCTCTGAGGCGTTCCATGTAAGGCTTGTAGTGCAAGCGAGAGCACTCGACATCCGTCTCTCTCCTACTTGAGTGATCGAGTATCAAATGCTACCATTCCATCAGTATTTTCTTAAGACGTTGTCACGTTCAATTATCGTCAGTAAACCGACTTTACAGACAACCAATTTTTTTTTTCACATTTCAGAGGCCTGGACATCGTGGCAATCCGTCAGTTGGTTGTACTACTTCGACTACTATCAAGGCAAGGACGGACTATTATCTGCACTATTCACCAGCCCTCGGCATCTCTCTTCACGTTGTTTGATAGAATCTTCGTACTGGCTAGAGGAATGTGCTGTTATCAGGTAAGAAGTTTGAAATTTTACAACACCTGAATTTTAGAAAACGGACAAGCCTTAAAAACATCGAAACAAAAAGCTCAGTAAGATCAGTGCTGATGTAATATCATAATACATTAAATGGTCCTAAAAAATATTAGGAATCACGTCTGTTAGGTTATTAGGAATGTTAGTAAAAGCCAATACCTCTAGTAATCATTGATTTTACACGGCATTAAAAATCTATGACATCAATAAAAGTGGACACGAAATTGATTGAAACGGCTGGTCATAAAACCAAGAAGTAACAATGGCAACGAGTTATAAAACTTCAATTTAGGAAGCAATAAATTCAAAAGCTATGCGGTTAAAAAATGATTTACGACCCCAACGCTAAGCAAATCGATCTAGGTTTCGGCGTGATGAGGCATTCCAGGAATATTCTGAAGTCAGAGGCATAATTTTAACGACTGAACAATGATCTACTAAGGTCAGGAACTTCAAAGTTAACAAATATAGGAGGCGGGTTCGATTCCCGCCTCGGGACAAATATTTGTACGATCTGCAGATATTTGTTCAGGGTGTTCTGGTCGTTTTCTATATATAATAAAAAAATATCTATCTATGTACTCGTATATTATTATGTATATCAGTTATCTAGTACCCATAACACAAGCTCTGCTTACCTTGGGGCTGGATAATGCTGTGTGAATTGTCCAGCATTATTTATTTATTATTTATTTATTTATATATTTTGAACAAATGTAAAGGCGTTGTGGGTGGTCTGAGGCCAAGATCATAGTAACAGCTCGATGATTGATAACAATTAAACTGCTGTGATCTTTAATCTATGATCTACCAGGATACGCTTTACAAGTTCACATTATATTAGGTACCCCTATGTAAAATTAAGGATTTATTTTAACTGACTTTGAAAAAAGGAAAAGGTTCAACTTTCGGCTGTATGTTGGTCGATTTCTTCTGCTTCAATTGTCGACCGATTTTGATGATGCTTTTAGTTTTGTATAGAAAATGATAGGTACCGAAGTAGTCCTTTAAAAAAAATATCCTCGGGGGAAAATTATGTGTCTCACAAAACTTTCATAACAGTGTGAATCTAAAGGAATTCGAACATGGATTTTAGTTTCGGTAGTTAGTACTTAGTTTAGGTAAACATTACATTAAGTATAAGATCCTTTCAAGGAAGTGTAAAGATCAGACCCTTACCTATATGCGATGTGTTAATATAACCCTCCGAGTTGTCGTCCGCGAATAGCGGGGTGAAATGATTCGCATCGCGATACGTGCCGGAATATCAATTCAAATATTTGAATTTATATCCGTTAGTGCCAACCAACCAACGCCTTTCAAATACATGAGGAAATTTCAGAATTTCATCCTGTCTTTACAACGCCTGTACAACTACATACACCTACATATTATTATATCGTTCTGGGGTCTCTATATACTGAACTCATCAATCAAAAGTTAAATGAACTCGAGATTTACTCAATCTCGATGAATAAATCTAGAGGATATTAAAAAGCTTTTAGTTTATGTAAGCTCGTATTTAGGTATTTTAAAGGCAGATGCTGAATGCGGCAAGCTGAAGACAGGGCGCTATGGCGCTCATTAGGGGAGGCCTATGTCCAGCGGTGGACTAATGTAGGCTGATGATGATGATACTTTAAAATAAAAAAGTTAGGGAAGTAAACTTTTAGGGAATCGTCAGCTGCGTGACCCTTTAAACTAAACAAACCGAGAAATTGAAATGCGAAGTCAATTATTCTTGAGTTCGTGACGTTGCAGATCTGAGTCACACCAATGAATAAACCATTTCATTTGGGTAAAAAGTTTTGATTGATCAGACCTCGAGAGTTGGTAATTAGTTCAGTGGAGACAATCAAAGTTTGCTACTTGGTAGTAGACATTAGACATTCGTGTAAGGTAACGCTTGAGACGAATTTGCTCTTTTGCTGGGAGTAATAGAGCGTAATTTTCGCTATACAGGATATAATTGCAGTGTCATTTCTAAAAACTAACTCGTCAGAGAATTTAAATTCCTATTTATTCCTTGAGCCAAAATATACATGTGCTGCAAGGCGAACGTGATCAGATTTTTTTTTTATATAAGTGATTAGTCAAAAAGTTTTAAAAACTTACGTAGCACTGTGTTCGTTATCAGGCTGTCAAACTCTACAATAGACTTCCAGTTATCTTTAAAACTATATACTGTCCAGTTAAATTTGGAAAGCATTTGAAACATTTCTTACTGGAAAAGTGTTACTACTCACTCTATTGACGATTTCTACGACAAAAATCAAACACATCAGCCTAAACAATAAAATATATAATAAATTATATACTATTTCTATTGCTAATCCAAATCAATGTTATATATTTTTAATTATTTTTATTTTTACCATGTGTGTATTTTAATCTATGTACTGATTTAATTTATTTTGTATTTTGATTTAAGTGATTATTTTATATACTTTTTAACTGTAAATATTCCGACACAAATGTATTTGTTTGCGAATAAAATAAATACCTGGGTGGATTGAAAAGTACTCGGCCTAACACAGATCCATTCAATTCTAAAAATCAAATCTACCCACATTATTTAGTTCAGTTCAGACTAGTTTATTGTGTGAAGTTCGAAACGTGTGCGATAATTAGTTGTGATTTTAGAAATTTATTAACAAAGCAATCGGACATAATTTCCGCAAATGGAGCAAATCGAGCAGCGTGCCGTCATTAAGTACCTCCATAAGAAGGGGCTATCATCAAAAGCCATCCATGATGACATGGTCAGTACATTAGGCGATTGTGCTCTGTCATATTCATCCGTCAAAAAATGGATAGCAGAATTTTAGCGTGGTAGAGAGAGTGTGAAAGATGAACCCCGCTCTGGAAGGCCTTCGACGTCCACTGCTGACGAAAATATTAAAAAAGTACTTGATTTAATAATGGGAGACCGCAGATTAAAAATTAGAGAGATAGCCGAGATTATAGGCATCTCTTATGACCGAACTCAAAACATCATATTCAACGAGTTGGGTTTCCACAAGGTGTCTGCGAGGTGGGTTCCGCGACTGCTTTCAGTTGAACAAAAAAGGACGCGATTGACTATTTCGCGCGACTGTTTGGAGTTATTTGAAGCCGATGCAGATGATTTCTTGAATCGTTTTGTAACTATGGACGAAACATGGGTTCATTACTGTACACCGGAAACAAAACAACAATCAAAACAGTGGAGAAGACCTGGTTCACCACCCCCTAAAAAGGCTAAGTCGATTTTGTCGGCAAATAAGGTGATGGCTTCAGTATTCTGGGACTCGAAAGGTGTGATTATGATTGATTATCTTGAAAGGGGTCAGACTATAAACTCTGATTACTACTGCACCTTACTACGTCGTTTACGAGAGGAAATAAAAGAAAAACGTCGAGGAAGGCTCAGAAGAAAAGTCCTGTTTCATCAAGATAACGCCCGTGTTCAGACGTCAGTACAGTCAATGTCTGAAATTCACAACTGTGGCTTTGAACTGTTACCGCATCCGCCTTATTCACCTGATCTGGCACCATCAGACTTCTTTCTTTTCCCTAACCTAAAAAAGCACTTGGGAGGTCAAAGATTTTCGACAAACGACGAGGTCAAAGCAGCTGTAGACGCATATTTTGACTCTAAGGAAGAATCATTTTTTTTCAACGGTCTAAATGCTTGGAAGGGGAGGTGGCAAAAGTGAATTGAACTTGATGGTGATTATGTAGAAAAATAAAAATATAACTGATTTAGTATGTGTTTATTTTCTTGGTTAGGCCGAGTACTTTTCAATCCACCCTCGTAACAAATAATAAAAAATAACTTCGCAAAAATACATTTTCTCGGGAACAATCGTTTAAAAACGAACAGGATTGCGTAACTGTGTAACTTGTTAAAATAGGAAAAAAACTTTTCTAGAACTGAAAAGTCGAGGGACACTTTTAAAACGAAAAAGATTTATTATAAGGCTCAGCAAAGCGAAAGTTACACTAATTATAAGTTAGAACAAGGCTGCCTCTGACTTATTACCCTTACACCTGATACAAACCATTTAACAAATTAAATGCGGAGATTAATTTCTCTAATTTAATTAATTATGTTGTAGGACCCTTTAATTATTACGATGGTACATGATTTTTTAACTGTGTTGGTGGTTAATTCATAATCTTCATAAACATAAATTACAGCACTCATTGTTAGGCATTCATAACCAAAAACAAATTAGGTACCTATACAAAAGAAGATCCTTAATTATGACAAAATATTCATAGAATTAGCTTTTATAAGGTAGACGTTTCCTAATAATTCACAAGATCAAAGCCTTTCAATGACACTCTTCAGATGTTGAACATCAAATAAAATATTACCTACGTTCCTTTTAATGACCTGACCTACAAACGGCGTAATTAGAAACAAGTTAATGTTTGACAATTAAATCGGTTTTATCTAACAAAGTCGCGCCGCCCTTGCCCTAAAAAAATATTATTATATAACGAGCTAATTAACTTCCAGCGAGACTCGTGGGAATGTCAGGGGGAAAAGTGTTACAGATATAAATTGTTGAGGTTACGTTGTAGGCAAGCGACGTGCGCCCTTAATAGGACGAAAATATACCAAATTAGCGAATGAGTGGTCCCACAGACGCTGAGAACGTAATGGCCACCCACGCCTGATGGTTTATTACCTTTCTTAAAGTCGATTATTTTACTTTACCAAGCATCAAATTTTAATTGTCTTATCGAAACTTAAGTCCTAAGTCTGCGATGGAGGGTTTGTTTTGTTTGTTCTTGAGATAAACTTGCCAAAAACTGCAAGATCCTCTATTCTACCGAAACCTTACAGCAAGTTTAGCTAGAGGACTGTTTACCAGAGTCCGCAACGAGCCACTGAGAGCGCTATACGTATTTGCCGAGGCCGGATCCTCTTTGAGTGGTACACCGGAAGCGGCCTTTGTACTGTTGAACTGTGAGTGGTGACAGAAAGGCAAATTACAGCTTTGATCCTGTCTTTAACTGAGAGCTGTTTGTCGGATTTAGGACACACTTTTACGGTTGCTGTTCTGGTGTTTGGAGGTTTTTACTCACCTGTTTCCTCACCCCAAAAAAGTCGATTCATAAAAGTACCTACTCCAGTATTTATGAATCTACTTTTGTGCTAAGATTATGTGACTGACTCTATATGGACTCTATTTCTGGTACCTCCTACATTTTTTGACGTTTCTTTTGTTTGATAACGAAGGCTAGCTAATAAAATAGATACCTTCTCAAAGAACTTTCAGAAAGTTCCCTAACGTAGTCGAGCTTAAAAGCAAAAGGGCAAGAGAGAAAGTGTCCCTCCTGATCCTTTTAGAAGTTTGAAAACACCTCTCTATTTCAAGCTTCCAATATCCTATTTTATATCGGCAACTAAAACTTTCGCTAATATAACAGCTACTTATTCCAAGTTTATGTCTTAAATATCGCTTGAGAATACCTCGATAGAAAAGACTTTCATAGAATATAGATTAGAGGGCTAAGATAGAGGTGAATTTTAATCAGAACATTCGCTTTGCTTGGTTTCAAGATACTGAAAAAGCATTCAATTTTAACTCTTAATAGAATCAGCAACGTAGAAGGTAATAAAGATAGGAATTCTTATAATTTAAAGGTACCGAGATAGATGTCATGTCGAGCAAAGATGTGTGATCATAAAACAGACACGATTCGGTGTTTATGACATTACCCAAAGATAAAACAGAAACATCTCCATCCATTTCTATGGAAGCGTGAAAATAATCTTTCTTTTCTCAGTGTCTCTGAATACCTACCACGATGAGAAGCAACTTCAAGTTCTTAGCGAAAGATCCTCTTTTGGTACAATCTATAACTTTGTCGTTGCAATTTTCATATTTCTCTTTATCGGCGGCACTTCTTTTAGTTTGTGACTTGGTACGAGTGGCGTTCTTTGGGAAAAGATTTTGAGTTTTATTTTGTTTTGTTGCGATTTTATCGTAAAGCGATAGGATAGATTTTTTTTTTATATTGAACGATGAAGGCAAAACAAAGCAATGTCGTATTTCTTTTGATTTGCCTTATAATGGCCTTTAAAATTAATAAAGAGGTTCCTAGTTACATTAATAAATTGAGTCCTCAGACAAATTAATTGAGTACTTATTGAACTAATTGGATTCAAGTACCTAAAGCCCTTTCCCTTTCCCTTTCCGCCCCAAGATCTTCCCTAAATTATTTACTTAGGTACCAACGGTACTAGACTTTTCATTTTAATATTTCATGTAATCAACATAAAACCATTTTAGAAAGGTGAGGGTTAAGCCCGCGATCCGCGAGTTATGACTATCATCGAACCATCATTTTAGGGTTAATCACGTATCTTTAGCTATAAAGTTTATGTTTTGATGCTTCTAGGGTAAAATGTCATTAAACTCTGTAAGCACAGCGCCACATATTTTAAGGAGGTTTATTAATAAATCTTGATTACAGTATCTCCCTAGAAATATTTGGAAGTTTCATAGAAAAACAGACCCAAAAAAATTTGGAGACGCAATAAAGACATGGTAGAAGTATTATAAGTAAAAAAAGCAGGAGCTTTTGGTTGACTTTTATAAAAAATACGTTTTAAAACATAATAGGTACCAGAGTAAACAAAAAAACCTACGCTATTTGTCCTGGAAACCTTAAACTGTGTCATACTAAAGACAGATGCATAAACCTTAACGGTCGACCGTAAATTGGTGGTTTTATATTTTAACGGAGCGTTTTATATTGTTTTTCAGCATTAAAATTCGCTAAAAGCCACAAATTGATTTTAAAAAAGACGTACCTAAGTATCAGCAGGTAGGCGAATTTTGTACAATTACGGTATTAAGAAAAAATTAAGTTAGTATCTACCTATTTGGCCAGTGACATAAATAACTTCAAAGGGAGAGAAATACCGAGCAAGAAATGTTAAGCGACTTATATATCTTTATTATATATAATTCTTCTGTGAGTGTGTATGTCACTGAACTTCTCTCAAACGACTGGACCGATTTTGATGAAATTTTTTGTGTGTGTTCAAGGGGATCTGGGAATGGTTTAGATTCACAATTTTGTCCGCTGGACAATGTTTTTTTAATTAATTTTTAATATTCTATAGAATAGCAATCTCCTTTAAACGTTTCCATAGAAACAACGCGTGCGAAGCCGCGGGCATAAACTAGTAGCTATATATACTATTATAGCTGTATCACGTGTGTTTAAGATTAGCAGGTACGTACCCTACCTGATAATTTCAAACAAACGTCGTAACAAAAGTGCCACCTTTCTTCAATCTAAGTTTAGAGAAACTCAGCAAACCGCGTTAGTTCTTGTAAGTGCATCCGTCACTTGAATGCATAACACTTCAGGTCGCCGGTACAATTACGTACTGGAAGTTTCTCTCCATTTGTTAACGCTAGAATGCAGATTTCCCAGCGGCTAAGAGTACGTAGGTATATCCGTCTTGTAGAGTAACTTGCTAAGCTTGCTGCACTGATTTTTGTTTATTTTCGTTTTTCTAGACCAAAAGACAAACAATCATTCTTTCAAAAGCTGACCATGGGATTATTTTAGGAAAGCCAAAAAACAAGGTCTTGTAAGATTATAGCAAGGCGCAGTAAGAAGAGCCAATTATATCACTGAGCAGGCCATCTTCCCAAAAGTGTTATCAAATGCATTTTTTTATAACTTGTCTTCGACCAGTTTATGAGTTTTTAAAGTTAAGCCGTTTTTGGCAGTGAGCGTTCCTATACCTACCACCTTTGTAGGTAGGTATCAACTTCAAACAATTAAAACTTTGTAGATTAGGTTCCCAGAGCTTACTATATCTAAACGTATTGTAGGGTACCTATTGTCTGAAGTGAAATCTTTCCTTTCTGACTATCACATGAACTGTGTAACTAGACCAACTTTAGCACTTTGCGAACTACAAAAGATACAGTCTCCGTTCATTGTCTTCTGGCTCATTCGTTTGTAGTTTGTTATATTAATTCGACTTCCTTTTAAAGTCCTTCCATAACTGAGCAAGCTGGGGTTGTTAAAACTGTGATGAGTTTTACGGCATTATATTGTCAGGTTAGAGAAATTAGAGTTATGGTATTCCTCTTTGTTATTAATTGCCGGCGTTTCAAGTGGGTTATTTATTTAAGAAGATAGAAGTTTACAGTGTAAGAACCAAAGACTCACTACCTTATCTCATTATAAAACGTAACTTTGTGTGCCGGCTTAGAATTTGCAACTCCTCAACTCTTCCCACGGGTCGTAATAGACAGCAGCGCCCCTTGCAGAACAGATCAACCACCGAACTGCAATCCCCAGCGTGGGGATTATGGCATTATCCACTTATATTCAGAGCCGGCGCATAACAGGGGAGGCCTGTGTACTAGCTTATGCAATAAATGTTATAAAACGTACCTACGCGATAGTCTGGTCTAGAGTTTTACTTATGAACGACTTTAGTTGCTGAAAAGCAGAGTACATGCTTGTGGTGCCGACTTAGAATTTGCACCTCTTCCCGCAAGTGTCGTAAAAGGCGACTAACGGATATCCACGGAGGGCGGGCAGCTCCTGCAGAACAATTCTAACACCGAACTGCGATCCCCAAACCGCATGCCCAGCGTGAGAATTATGGAGACTACCCCCCATGAGATAAAAGCCAATAAAGCGCTTATCAGGGGGACGCCTGCGTTCAGCAGTGGACCGATATAGGCTGTTGAAGTGAAGTGAGGTGAGGTGAGAGTACCCATGACGCAGTTATTATATGGTCTAACCAACGATAACGTGAGGAGCGCCAGCGCTGAAGTTGAGCAGTGTAATTTTATTTATATAATCCATAGTAGCTACACCTGATGTTCTTACATTCTATATTTAAGTATATTATAACAATAACACACATAGGTACTTCGTTATAGGAAACACCATAAGGTACAAAGGTAAAAAAACAGACAGACATGACTGAGAATTAAATAGGTACCTTGATAGTATGTTATAATAATATGATCCCGAACTTCGGCATAATAAATCTCGAATTTTAGTTTTAAAATTTTATAATCGTCTGAAAAGATACCTACCCCACTTGAATCAATCACTCTACACTAATGAGCTTCTTTTCGGCCCTTGTGGGGGACACGGAGCCCCCTCCGTATCCAGGGTAAAGAGGCCTCGACGCCCCCGCCTCGAGGCTTCCCTGGCTTCAACTCGAAGGGTGACGAAAATGACCCCTCGGTCCTTGGGTACTCACTATCACTCTATATTTTCCAGGGCGCACCACAACTGCTGGTCCCATTCCTAGCAGAGGCGGGTCACATCTGCCCCACCACACACAACCCAGCAGACTTCGTGCTTGAGACTCTACTAGGAGATGTGGAGGTTGCAGCAGAACTGTCAGAGCTGAGCCAGAACGGGAAACTCTGTCGGAAGTTAGATAGAATGACTGCTAAGGGCAGGTAAGGGAATTGTGAAAGTGAACAAGTATTGAATAAGTATTAGCAAAGTTTGAAGATTTCTAATTTCCTTTTCGAAGCGAGTGACTTTCGCGAGATATTTTTATATAAGAACGTAGGGTAAGTATAGACAGTCTACGCTGCCCGCGGGTGTTGTAAAAGGCGACTGAGGGATGTACATCGGCAAGTGGGTAGGAGCGCCTCCTGCAGAACAGACCCACCACCGAACTGCGATCGCCAACTCGACTGCCAAGCGTAGCGATTACGACAAACCCAATCATGGTCAATGTCCCGAACATTTTGATTGGTTTGCTATAATTTGGGGAAGCTTAAGGTCCAGCAGTAGAAATTTTTGGCTGAGTTGTAAGTACCTATAGACAGATGCAAGACACATGCCCCACAACACACAACCCAGCCGACTTCGTGATAGGCAACCTCCACATCCAGTAGAGCTGAGTCAAAAAGAGAAACACTGTTGGAAGCTGGGCAGAATGCTAGGGGCAGGTAAGAATATCGTAGCCAAGTATTGAGTCCCATCAAAGGTTGGTGATTTGGATGAAAATGTCTTGTCCTAGACATTCTTAGATAGGTGGATAACATCGAGCTGGCAAATACTCTACAAACCTAGATCTTATAAGATAGGTATAGGTAGATAGACACTTATGATTATAAAAAAGAGGAAAAATATAGATCGTTTAGAGAGACGAAGATTGTACCAGTCCCAAATACGAGTCACTGGCGAATTTTTAGGTTTCGTATTTCTTTATAATGTACCACAATTTACGAATTCGGCGTGCCCATTACGTAAATATAAAGTCCTTGTGCTATTCCAAGCGAGGTCTTTACAAAATAAAGAGAGCTTGAAATCTCAATAGAAAACATAAACGAACCTCTTTCAATAATGAAAACACCCTCTTTTCAAGGAAAATACTGTGAGTGGGTAAATGGAGAGTCTGTTTTCCCCTGCAAGTATTCTAAACTCTGAATCACCAGTATTTAAAGAAAACGGAAGTTGGGTAGATGGTAAAGCTATTTTTTGTGATATAGTGTGTACCTACACCGGACATAATAAAAAGTAGGGAACAAACTTTCAGGGGAGGATCAGATTCGACCAACACAGGAAAAATAAAAAATAAATTGTTTCTAAGCGACGGTGACGGTTACTTTAGTACCTGTAATACTTTAGTCGTAAGTAAGTAAGTAACTGAATTTACCAAAAACGATAGGAACGTCAGGTGCACAAAAATTAAAGTTTTTCTGAGTTTAATCAAGCATCTACGTGCTTCGACTATCCACCTAGAAACTATAATTCTTAGCGAGTAAAAACTTCAGAACTTTCAGAGAAACCGAAAAGTTTAGTTCGTCTTATTTGTTGAATAATTAGAGAACTTTTACTAAATTTTAAAACTTTGGCAAATAAAAATTATCGTTACTTATTTAATTGTATGATAGACGACTAGAAATAACGGTTTTGATAATTTAACACACATTTACGCCGGTAGAAGTTATGTTATTTATGATACACTCACTGGTTTTGACATAATCGCCACGTTTGGTAGGCGCATTGGTGGCGTAAAAATACACAGGAAGCTGCTGCTCTTCTTTTGGTAGGTTTCCTTAGGCTCTGGCTGATGGAGGAGTCAATTCCTACGCCCCGTCCGCCACAATCAACCATTTCTCACAACCATATCAGCTGGCAACCCATGTAGCCTACACCATTTTTACCTATTGTATAATTGCTGCAACTGCTGCAGCTATAAGTTCAAAATTGTTTTTGCAGGAAACCTGTGCTGCATTCTGACGATTCAATACAAAGGATATTCGGAGAGCACGTGGCCAAAGAACAGACTCAAAAGATGGAGTTTCCCACAACTTTCCTCGTTCAGTTTCTTGTACTGAGCCGAAGGATGTTTACACAGACTTGGAGAAATTCTGTAAGTTAAAAGTTGATGTCGTATGTCATGTCTCAATTACTTTTAGCAAAAATAACAAACTTTGTATATTATAGATTTTTGATAGCTAAGAGAAGAGCAACTAAAGGTCTCTACATACGTCACGTGTTCCGGATGGAACGGGGACGGAACGGGACAAATTTTAAACACAAATACAAAAGTACAGTAGTAATACATACACCTGCGCGACGGAAGCGTGGACGAGACGGGGCATATTCTTTTGTATGTTAAATTGATCCGTTGAGTTCGGGACACGTTACTACGTTAGCGTCTGCGAGAATGACAAGAATATAGGTAGAATACCGATTATTTTATAAATATGGACTTGGTGACATATTCGCGCCCATAAATGACAATCGTAGCAATGTTTGCCATCGGTACACTCTTCGAGGAGGACATGTTCATCGTACTTACAGATTATTTTACCAACAAGTTTTTAACAATCCTATTCGACTTAAGCTGTAAGTTGAACTTAAATAAAATAAATTCAGAAGGTTGATAGAGCCTGTTAGGCTCAAACATTCGTTTTTAAGTTCGAGAAACTGTTGAATTCCCAATGATGTTATAAAGTAGGTAATCTTTGTAGGGCTTCACTTGGTTGAAGTAGTAGGTATACAATACACAGTGTAAATCCTGCTAGAATATCAACAGAACTCAACCAGAGTCACATATTTATAAAATTGATCTGACTTTTCCTTGTTTTTTCCTGCAAATTTTGAGATTTTCGAAATTCCTACAATTTATCAAAACAACAAAAAATAATCCTGGACAATCCACACAGCATTATCTAGCCCCAAGCTAAGCGGGACTTGCGTTATGGGTACTAGATAACTGATATAATGTACCTACTTGATATATTACATATGTAGGTCTGTATATAGATATTTTATAGAATTTCCTATTTTCTTCCACAGATAACCCTATGGATTCAGCTAGCCCACCACGTGATATCAGCCTTACTCCTCGGAAGTATATTCTTCAACATAGGCAACGACGGATCAGTACCTATTGTGAACTTCAAATTCTGCCTGAGTTGCCTCGTGTTTATAATGTACACTCACATTATGATACCGATTTTGCTGTGTAAGTTGATTATTATTGATCGTATTGTATATGCCTATCATGAATATAATATCTACATAGGTATAGGTATTTCTGTGGTGATACGTCACTTTCCATGAGGTAAGATTGCGGTCACCTGGTCAAACGAAGGTTTATTGACTATAAAAACTAATATTAGGAAGGTAAATTTTCGGATGATATGAAAAATCCCAAAATGGCATCAATTAGGTACTATCATTGCTTGTTCCCTATTTTGGTTCAACCCTCTTGATACTTGGCGATTTTGTGCCATTTTTGGTATTAGTCACGTCGTCATCATAAATAGTTTTGAAATCACAGTAGCAGCACGAAGTCAGAAAGTTGGCGGGGTCACACCCCCGCCACGGAAAACACGTTAAGCCGTTGGTCCTGCGCGTGACCTCTCCGGTCGTGTCGATCTGCCGTCCCGTAGAATTATGAGAGTGAAGGAATGGAGAGTGCACCTGTGTTTGGACACACACTTGTGCACTTTTATATCTCCTGCGCACATGAATCCAAGAAACAATAATAAGTCTCCATCCAATGTTCTCCATGACTCCCTATCTACTCCGAATCTAATACGACAATTGGCTTTAGCAAATAGTCATGCATGATAGGATAGTCCATACTAATGTTATGAATTCGAAAATATCTCTGTCTGTCTATCTGTCTGTTACCTTTTCACGCTTATACGGCTGAATGGATCTAAATTATATTTGGCAGGGAGGTTAATGGTATCCTGGGAACGGACATAGGCTACTTGAAAAGCGTGTGCGAGGCCACGAGCAGCAGCTAATCTACTATAATAATTATACTATCACACTAATATTATAAATGCGAAAGTTTAGATGGATAGATGGATGGATGTTTGTTACCTCTTCACCTCAAAACTACTGAACGGATAGGGCTGAAATGTTGCATAGGTACAGGTAATTCTAATCCTGGAATCAAACATAGGCTACGTTTTATCCCATAAATCAGTTCCCATTAATCACCTTTGAACATTTCCATAGAAACAACGCGTGCGAAGCCGCGGGCATAAACTAGTAATATTATAAAGAGGAAAGATTTGATTGTTTGTTGATTGAATAGGCTCCGAAACTACTGGGTCGATTTGAAAAACTTTTACACCGTTAGGAAGTTTACTTTTCAGGGAGTGACATAGGCTATATTTTATACCGGAATTCCCACGGGAACGGGAACTACGCGGGTGAAACCGCGAGGTGATCGTCTAGTAATCTATAAGTTTAATAGAGATTGATTTAATTCCTGTGTTTGTCTTTCAGTTCCGTTAGAAGTCAGAATGCTGCGTAGAGAGTATTTCAACCGCTGGTACAGCCTCAAAGCTTATTACGCTGCTCTCACCTTTTCAACGATCCCCGTTATGGTGAGTACTCGTTAGGTGTACACTTGCGAGCAGTGTAAACCACACACAATGCTAATAAAAATTGCAAATAAAATATTATACCGGTGGTCGGAAGCGTCTCCAAGACGCTGGCTGCTTTTCCCCGCTGTATGACAATGCTGATGCGCTGCGCCAGATACTCACCAGCTCTCGGGTCACGCGTCGCTTCGACCAGACGCTCAGATAGTTTTGAAAACCCGAAGAGCTTCGATACCCCACGGACCTAGGGTCTCGACTCCAAGGGGAGTAAATGTGTAGGCTCTGTCGAGACCATATTTGCACCTCTTGTATTGTTCATATTTGTATAGGTATAGTAATTTTATATAGTACCTATCAGCAGTAGGTATTCTACATCGAATAAGCTGATAAACTATTCATATGTAGAAATTCACGGAAACAAATAGAGAACTAACACTTGTAAATACCTACTAGTTGTCATTTATTTCAATGAGTTGATTGTAATTTTCTTTGTGAATAAAGATTTAATATAACCACAACTAGCTGTGGCATTTAAAATAGGTAAATATTAGTTTGCTAACACTCCACGTGGAAATTCATTTACACAGAAAACTATTTTATATGGCACAACTGCAATCTAAATTAACTTTTACTGCTCGCGAGTGTAACTAGCCACTTTACGTAAACGCGTGGACTTTACTAGACCACTCATTCGCATGAACGTAGGGGTGTTTTAGCTCACTGCAGTTAAGTAGTACCTACCCTACCTACAATTGTATGAGAGAGCTTTTAACCATTTTATGCACTGATGTGTAGTAAAACTAGCTTTCTTTTGTTTGTATGAGCTAAGTCTAAGGGCGATTGTGCACTACAAGGAATTTTACTGTCCGGCGGCAGTCCGATTTTTTACGGGCCGATATGGCACGCCATATAATGTATATACTAGTTTGTGCACTATACGTAATGTTACCGTCCGATATTTTACTTTTCCCCATTCCGGAACGGTTTTTTACTAGTAGTAGTTTAACTGACGGAGAACTGAAAAGAGACTGAAAAGACGGAGCTAAACTGAGGCGTATCATCCGAGTAAAGACGGACAAGTGCACAAGCCAATCATCCGTTTTTTTCATGCCACTTCGGACCGTAAAAAATCGGACTGCCGGACAGTAAAATTCCTTGTAGTGCACAATCGCCCTTAGCCTGTAGGTTGTGAAGGTGCTTATCAGGGGGAGGCCTGCGTCCAGCAGTGGACCAACATAGGCTGTTGAGGTCGAGGTCGGGGTAGTGAAGAATAATGTCCGAATTTGAAATGGATTTTTCGACAAAATGGTCATTATTCTATTTTTACCCGAAGTAATCGTTGATAAATAATAAGACCGCCTCTAATTCAATGGCTGCATTGAGTTTGGAGGAGCGGAAAGAGAAAAGCTTTTGCTCAGAAGTGGGGCAGTAAATGTGTGTAAATAATAAATGGTAAAATAATTATATTTTGCTAAGAACTATTTTACAATTTAGAATATGTAGGTCATTTGAAGATACCAAGAATTTTTACAGAAAAAACACTAGGGTCACACTAGCACATACCTTCGTTTGCGACCCAGATCCTTAGATACTCAAAATTAGTTTATACACTAGCTACTTTTAGACCTTATTTACTGGCGATTGGCGAGCGTCTGGCTTTTAACACTAACGTCAACGGCGCTTATCGCGGCTGCGTGCCCGCGGCATCGTCACGACCTGCTCGCTGCGAACAAGCGGCATGCTCGCTGCGCAATCACTTTTGAAATTGCTCGCAAATCGCCAGTGTGATATAGATAGATAATATAAATAAATAATGCTGGACAATCCACACATAGCCCCAAGCTAAGCAGAGCTTGTGATATGGGTAGGTACTAGATAACTGATACACATACTTAATACAATACACATACATACATAGATAGATATTTTTTATTATACATAGAAAACATCCAGAACACCCTGAACAAATATCTGCAGATCGTACAAACATTCCCCGAGGCCGGAATCGAACCCGCTGCGCCACAGAGGTCGTCAATGTAGTCAATATTATAAGGCTCTTATGACACGGATCGATTTAATCCTAATCAGTTTTTTTCTAAACTTACTCCTTAACTCCTCCTTCTTTCAGCTGATCCTGGGCATCACGTTCATATCAATAACCTACCTAATGTCAGGCCAACTGTTGGAGTGGGACAGATTTGTGCTGTTCACTATAAGCGGACTGCTCACCGCAGCGTGCTCTGAAGGATTGGGATTGGCTGTCGGATCTGCTTTTAGCGTTACCGTAAGTATTAATTTGAGTTTTTACCCACCTTCCACCTCATAAGACCACCTGGGTGTTAGCATTGATTTCAAAAACCTCTTTTCAAGAAGCATTTTGGAACCGTCTTGAGTCGGCCATGATCCATTTACTCAAGGGTGCCGGAGTGGCGAAAAAAGTTCCGCTTTAAACCATTAGCCGGCTTTGTCCAGAGCGCCACAGCTTCGTTATTACGTCACATCATTCATTGTGACGTCATCGCAGTTTTATCTTTTCCACCAGCTGGGTAAGCATAGGCAGCTAAGCGGCGAAATGTGTCACACAAGGCCTATAGGGTAGCTAAGCAATAAAAATCGACAGAGCCTATTGGTTGCGTTTGAAATTTTCCATTGCATAATTTATCATCATGAAAAAGCATCTTAAGTGGTTGCTAAGGAACATACATCTTTGACGAACCAGCTATTTCTAACACTTACTTATGTTCGTTTCTATGTACACATAAAAGTACAATAAGCCAGCAATGTTTTATCAACACCGAAATAACAGTTGGAAAAAAGATATCAGTAGGTAGTCCATTTGCTTAATTGAACCGGACTACTGATAGATACATCGAGCGACTCAGTAGGCCAGTTGACTTTAACGTAACCGGACTACTGAGACTCCACCAGTTTTAATAAAAGACTTATTTTTCCAGAACGGTTCAATCGTCGGTCCTGCAACAGTGGCGCCGCTTTTAGCACTATGCTGCTACGGAATGGGTTTCGGCCCCACCATCGAAGGAAGCATGAAAGCCCTGATGAAGGCTTGCTACCTTCGCTTCGGCCTAGCCGGTTTCTCCATCGCCCTATACCAGAACCGACCGCTGATGCATTGCCCTGAAGACTTCTGCCTTTACGATGACCCTAGGTTGTTATTAAGAGATGTGGGTATGACGAATGATACGTATATCGCTCAGGTTATAGGGTTGCTAGTGTTTACTTTTGTACATAGGGTTATGGCCTATTTTGCGCTTAGGTATAGATTGACGGCGGAGTTTTCGAGTAAGTTTATGTGTTATGTTAGCAAGTTGTTGAAACATAGATAGGTAGGACAAGGTTGTGATTCTGATTCTGTTGTTGCATTATACATATTAAACTTAATTTGATAGCCCTGAGAGCTTTATAACTAAGCAGGAAAATTTGACCATCAAAACCAACAGGATAGTTTGTACGCTGATCAACTAATCGATGATCAAATCTCTTGTCAAATAGTTATTTCTCTTGGCGAGTCGACATTTGAATAGAGTTTTGATCATAGATTCTAATTCTGAGTGAACTGGGATCCATACCGAGTTCTCGCATAAGAGTGTATTGTGCCTAGCCACGCTAACCAGGCCCTAACCAGCCCAGGTCCTTAAAGTTCTGGAGCAGGACTTTTGGCGATTGACAGCTTCGTTTTATCTCTATGAGACTCTTCAATCCCGTTTTCCGTCTGGCCTCCTCTGTGGCCATAGATAAGGTAATTATAGATAGGTATACTAGTTAATTATAGCGTACGAACAACCGGCTGAGATGGTTGGCCACTTGCACGATTTTCATTGCTTCCATGAGCTCCGTAGCTAAGAAGTGGAATATGTCTAATCCAAATTTGACACATTCCACTTCTTAATTACGTAGCTTCACTATTGTGGAAAGACCCGCTTAAATCGTTGCTGTCCTTTAGATTTGGATACATGAAGAGTCGAGGCATTATTTTAAAAACTTCAGGTTAAGTTACCTTGCCTTAAATAATGCAACAAATTATTCGTCCTCTTTTACTTTTTGTATGATACTATTATTATTAGTTTCATGATTTGTTTGTTACTAATTAACGCCGAAAGTATAGCAAAGATGAAATTATCAAACATAAATAAATTTCGCTTCTTATTGAGACATCATAATTTTAACATGATTCTACTTAAGAAGCATATCCTACGGTGTATCGCTCTCATTTTAAAGATTTTGTTTTCGTAAGAAAAAGATAAAAACTATACGAAAAACTTCTTTCGCCAGACAAATGGAGAACGATCCATAGTGGAAAGCAACTATGATTATTATAGGAAAGTTAAAGATATCTGTGATAGTTAAGATTTATCTCTAGATATTTTAAAATGTATCTACTACTTAATTATATTATAGATAATATTGTGAATGGAAAGATAAGTAAAAAACGTACCAATAAATACGAAAGTCCGTGGACTTCGTAACTCTGGAATAAGGGATATAATAAAATATTTTGAAATTATATTAATTCGTTTTATTTATTTTTGATAGGATACCTATTTATTAAACTGATTGATATGATATAAGTGTACAATATCCTTATTAATCTACTTAAATATCATAGATACTCATGAGTTCCGATAAGCCGGCCTAATGTTTTCGTGAGATTTCAAAATTAGCTATGGATTTCTAATTGCAGAACCTTTTTATATCTACTTAAAACATTATGTCCATTATTTTCCCCGTCTCCATTATTGAGAGCCTTGCCTTTTAGGTCAAACTCCACACTAATATTATAAATGCGAAAGTTTGGATGGATGGATAGATGGATGGACCGATGTTACCTCTTCACGCCAAAACTACTGAACGATCGGGCTGAAAATTTGCTTACTGGTAATTCTAATTCTGGAATCAAACAAAGGCTACTTTTATCCCATAAATCAGTTCCCATGGGATAGAAATCACCGTCACTAAACGTTTCTATAGAAACAACGCGTGCGAAGCCGCGGGCATAAACTAGTAAGTTATATAAATAAATAAATACATGAAAAAAGTGGCATATTATATTTTTACGAAGACACCTTAGAAAGTTCATTACTAAGCGTAATGTTCTCTGAAAGATAAATGGTTCGATGAGTAGGTTCGTCGGACAACTATGATGCATTATATTATAAGAACTTCTGTCAAAAACGTCAATAAACCGTCTGCTTATATTTTAGAAAAAAACCAGACTTATATTCATAATCATGATTATCGTGAGCAATCTAAAGCTACTTCTAACTTGATCCAATTCACGACAGCTACGTTACGGCGAAGAAAAGGTAGTAAGTACCATTTAGTCCATTACATTTTGGTCTTTAACTCGTGTTCAAAAGCGCTATTAAAAGCTCCAGCTCGTCCGTTTACGTGTATTTCTGATCCTTCGTCGTTGGTGATTGTGACTTTCGGTGGGGGCCTTCGTGGACCTAGAATGAAGAAAATTTAGTTTATTATCATAGTAACATAGGAAAGAGACCTTTTAAACCACCGAGAAAAAAGAAAGGGTGCTATAAGTTTGACGAGTGTAATGCTGCGTTCTGTTGATAGACAAAATCGATTTGAGTGCTCACAAAGCGGTCCGTTAATCCGATATCGCGTCTACAGTTGTTAACTAAACGTCATAGATGACGTCATAACCAGCGCCATATTTGCACTCACAACGCTCACGCTACCTAGCATGGTCATATCATCGTGTGAACGATCTGTCAAATTGTCATGTGATTATACAAATTGACATAGGAAATTGTCAAATTCACCGTAAACTTGAGGTTATGTTTAAGTGAGCGATGTGAGCGCGTCTATAGCCGTTCCGTTGAACATATCCCGATATCTGTCGATATCGCGCTCAAAGAAATCGGAACGACTTTGAGCGCTGTTAGCGCTAAAATCGATTATTATTATAAACGGAACGCAGCATATCTCTGTGTCTATATCTGTGTATCTATACAGGGTTGCTGGCAATTCACTGACACTGGATGAACTGCAGGTTCTGCCCATCATCACGAATACGTTTGGGAAGATGCACTTTTGTTTTTAATTTTCTTATGTTACATATTATTAACTATTTTATCTACAGCTAACATAAACCGAAATTCGGTTTGTCCGTCAGCCTCCCTCAGTCTCTATGGTAAGGTATAGTTTATATAAATAGTTTGTGTGTACCTTCCTAAGTAAGTAGGTAGTCAACCCGTATTTGTAATCTTAAATTTGGTAGATAGAGGGCTCTATACAATAATTTACCTAGAGGCTTTATTTGAAACTAAACTTTAAAACGGCTTTGCCCTGAATTAACAGTGGGTGTGGATGAATTCATTGGATTCCGGACCAGCGTGTTTCTACGTATCAGAGGTGATTAACAAAAAAAAATAAGAATGTTGACCTGGCGTCTTTACGAACGTGTTCGTGATGATAGGCAGAACCTGCAGTTCACATAGTGTCAGTGAATTACCCAATAGCCCTGTATATGGCGTCGAAGCCCCTAAAACACACGACTTTGCGGCTGATTCAGAACTGAACTGATGCTACAACATCTCTCATAGATTTTTACAGGGCAATGTATGTATGTGTAGCTCCCAAAACGGATGAATCGATTTGGATTTGTTCTTAGCTATATTTGAAGAAAATTGGTTTAGCCGTTATGATTTATTTATTTATTCTTTATTGGTAAATCACAGCGATGATAGATATTATAGTAAGTAATTGACGTCGTGAAAGAATTGAACGAAAGTCTTCGTTTCAGGTCTGGCCAAAATAGCGTTTTTGTCAGTATGTCCGTACTCCTCTACAGGTCGTATTTTACAACCGATCGGTACGAAACTCTGTGTACAGATTCTATGATTTTATAGAATTTTATTGTCGTCGGGATTTTTAGATTAAAGGCGTACTTCTTCCACAATAAGGCAAAAAGGCGGATTTGGAATATCTCCGCTATAAGAGATCTGATTTTGATGATTGTATTTTTAATTGAAAGGTAATAACTTTAAACTGTTCTTATAAAAATTTGGTAAAGATCGGATGAGGATTTTCGGCATGACGAGCAGAATAGCTCCGCAAAATGCAGTAATATGCAAGAGAGCATTTACAGTACAGCGCCACCTATTAGAACATCTTTGTAACACTTCGAGAGTTATATGAAATAGCGCGGCCGCATACACCGTCGTCGTCGGTTAAATAATAACAACAACTTTGCGCTGATGGATGAACGCCATCTATTGATACCTAGGTACAGAATTTCGAGCTTTGCTGAGGAACGTAACTTAGGTACTTTGTATGGACAATTGGTATAATGGTTGATGTGTTTGTGCAACATTTCGTTCAAAAATTCAATGCACACCACACTAGCGTATACCAACCTATCTGGGTATATACTTAGGTAGGTAAAGTGTAGATACACTACCTACCTACCCATAGGATTTTTCTTACAACGCGTCAAAAAGTAAGAGGCACCGATAATTACATAGAAATTAGGTACTTACCTATAATACTTATGACAAGATTAGCACCATTATAGGAAGACTGGTGCCTACCTATGCTGGTGCTTATTCTGATAAGTATGCACTTTTGCTCCGTGATACATAAGATGCTTTCATACTGGTATAGCGATTTGCAAGGAGTCACCGCCGAAAAACATGGTTGAAAGGGTAACCATTTCGACTATTTTCAAAATATACCTACCGAACCTACCTACCAAAATATCTCGTTTTAAATTACTTTAGTGCATTAATAAATTAATTAATTGTTGAAAAAAGTTAGTGTTCGCGACGTCTACTGTTCGTAGAGCTACTAGTATATGTACATGATGGTTCAAAGTAAAAAAGTTCTCAGGAGTTTTCGAATTTTTGCATTTGTTTCTCCTTATTTTGATTAGCCCTGGTCATCCTATAGCTGGACAAAGACCTGCCAATTTCCTCCAGGTATTGTTTTCTTGAGGTAACCGAGGCTTGTGGCATTGGCAAATTCTTGGTCAGGAATTTGCCCAATTCAGTATGTAAACTAGGTATGCTGGGTTGCCTACCAGCTGAGTTAGGGCGCCACTTGGTGGCTACATTTACCCACCGGCTTTCCTCGCATGCAACTGACTTGAGGGACGTTCTTTTCAATAAGCTAGATCTTTAACAATGTCTTTTCGCTATGCATATTACTATTAGAAAGAGACGGTACGATTCTCCGTCTAACTTTACACAGTGAAGTGTGAAGCCATGAACTACTACACACAAACTAAATCAATGAGGACACTTACCACCCATAAATCTCTTGATAAGCGTAGAGCAAGGCGCGTCAACCAACATTGTTAGAACGTACGCCACAACAACTGCTAGGGCGATGTCAGACAGAGATGAATATAGCTGCAAAAAAAATATATATATAAAAAATATATATAACTCAGGCTGGCACAGGCATTTACTCAGTAGAAAAATGTTAAATATTTTACGAACATAGGCGTAGGTACTCGTTTTGCCCAGTTAAGACGAAAGGCCTACTGTTTCAATTTTTCTTATTTTTAATTGTTATTTTATGTGCTGCTGGTTTTCCATAAATTGATTATTTATACGAATTAAACATATCCCAAAAAAAATATTATTTCCGGAGGTTACGCATGACAATGTGACAACGTTAATTTTATATTAGCAGCTTTGTCACTTTGTCATGCGTAGGTAATCTCCGGAAATTTTAAAACCACAACATTTATAAAAACGGTCCATTTTCAAAAAATATTCTATGAGAAATATTTTTACCGGTTTTAAAAATGTTGCATGACCTACAGCTACTGTGGCAATTAGGCTGTGAGCGGAAGCTAGAAAATAACTATAGACAAAAGCGTTTAACTATAGGAAAAATTGCAGCAGCTTACCGAAGGCAAAACTCCAAAGTGTCTAGGAGAGAGATTGGCAGAGTTGACGACGAATATTAGAGGATAGTGAACCAAGTACATCCCATAGGACAGACGACCAATCACCTTGAAGCAACGGAGTGATAATACCCAATTTATCGGACCTGGAAAAAAATACAACGTTTATATTCCTTGCTTTGTTGATTTTGTAATCCTAATGAGTGCTGCAAAGTAGCATCGTCATCAGCCTTTGTCCAAGTTGTAGACAAATGCCTCTTCTAATGAGCGAATGGCGCCCTGTCTTTAGCTTGCCGCATTCCGCATCTGCCAGCAAATCGTCATCTAACTACAGATTTAGGCAACAACTCTATATCGTCGGCATACCTTCCGAGATGCTGAAACACAGTTGTCAAGCACCAAATGCTAGGGCATTTTAAAGTAGTGCAGTAGGCTGCACTAGTTTAAAATGCTGGGCCAGTTTGGGTTTTATTAGGCAGGGGCGGCCATTATGCACAATATACTTCTTAAGGCAATGTTAACGAAGTAGATACCTAAATATCACAATCTTCGCGCTGTGAATACCGACATACCCAGGTTAGTATAGTATTATAATATCTGTGCCCAGGTATAAACCACATTAGAATAAGTGCTGCAATCTATCGAAACTTTACAGAATCAAGGAGTCTCCTTTGCTTTAGTTGGGTTGTTTATGCGGGACAGGTTTCCCGTGTTGTTAAGTTAGTTCATAGCTTAAGTTGTAGGTGGCGCTGACAGGAGTATCCTAACTGATGCAGTTTCATTTTGTGATAACTTGAATAATGTTCCTTATATATTTTTTTGACGGCTTTTTATAGTAGTCTATCACGATTGTCACTTCTATTTTTATATTGTGCATAAAGCTTTATTGTCATCATCATCATCATCATCCACAACCGGATTTTACTACCGTCGGTCGGTAGTCGGAGGGCGTCAATGGAGGCGGTTAGCACAGGACCGTAGTGGATGGCACACATTTCGGTAGGCCTTTTGTATTTAAGTCTATATAGTCTTTAACTTTAACTATGTGGGTTGGTTGGAATAAAAGATGTTGTAACTTCACTGAGTCTATTCAATACCAGTAAACACGAGTACATACAATTACATTAACTTTAGTCTATAATCCTTAAATTAGGATATGTATATTCTAGGCGAGGGCTTGAGGAGTGACTGCCGGCGATCGGCTTAGACTGTAAAAACGTCGAATAAACGAAACGCGTTTGCGCCGCGTACTTTATGTTAATCTGTGTCACTACATCAATCCCCCCTTTTTCAAAATTTTTTTGACAATAAAAATTTTCATCCTTAGAGGTAATATTCAAGTTAAAACTGTACATTTAAAAATCGCTTAAAAGTTGCACAAGTTCGTGCCTACATACAGAAATTTGCTGACATCAACTATGCGCTCATGTTACGAAGTCGCATTCCTAAGTACAATACAATCAAAGTTGAATGAACACGAAAAGTACAGTCAGCCTACAAAATTACATACATTGTTTTTTTAGAAAAGCTTTAAAATAGATTTAAACATTTATTCATTATAAAAAGTTGTATAGAGTAAACAATGACAAATAAACTGTAACAATAATTTTTTTATAAACAATACATTTTTAACATTATATAAAATTAAAAGTCTGGATTCCCTAACAAATTTTTTTTGCATACATCAAACCTTCTCTTTCAGCTTTAATAAATTTACTTGCACAAAAAAAATTTACAAAAAAAATATTTATAAAAATACAATTTTTAAATTTTTAACAAATAACCTGAAAAGAAAATCAAAATAACCATCGTAAAAAAATATCATCATAAAATCTAAACAATAAAATATCATCATTATAAAATCTTCAAGCTGCCCAGGTAGAGTACATAATCTCAAACCACACAATTGCAAATTCGCTAACGCTGCAAATAGCTCGCTACATTACAATATGTGAGTGAGGCTCTCAAGTTACCATATCCTGTTATCGTTTAGGTACTCTACTTATCCGATAAATTCTTAGAACTAACACTGACTTTAAAAAAATTTTTGCTCACTGAATTTAATTTTTTTTATAAAGAACTTTACACACGCACACTATACGCCTCATCCAGTCCTACACATCAGCACCTTCTCAAAATCGCCGTCATATTCTTTAATGGTCTCCATGTAGCGCAGGAACATCTCATGCCAGTCACTCGTAGCAGTGGGAATGAGCCAAATCTCCAAATTCCAACACTGATCCTCCGGTGAGCGTGCCTACTCCAACCGGGCAATAAGTTGAGTGAATCTGCAGGTCTAAACACCATTTTCTATAGGATTGAGTACACCTCAGATATCGCTGGCTTCCAAAATCTATACATCTGCCGCTAGACCATAAATGCGTAAAATACTTGGCTGGACCGCGGGTGAACCACTCCCCGGCCATGCGCTGCCAATATTTCTTTCTTCATACGCTGATGACCGGCTCCTCAATAGGGCTTCTGTAGATGCAGGAAAGGGATCTGCTGACGTCACCTGCTGCGCATTCGATACCGCGTGGCATCGCTGCATCGATATTGCGTCATCCTGTTAGTTGGCTGCTTGGCTATTTTCTTTAACCTCCCGAGGCGTGGACTTCATCGGGAGGGAGTCACTCCGTTTTGATTTTTACATTAAACACAACCCACAATTATATTAAATCACGTCGGCCAATGAATCACGTCGGGGTCACCACTTTTGTATTTAAGTCTATATAGTCTTTAACTTTAACTATGTGGGTTGGTTGGAATAAAAGATGTTGTAACTTCACTGAGTCTATTCAATACCAGTAAACACGAGTACATACAATTACATTAACTTTAGTCTATAATCCTTAAATTAGGATATGTATATTCTAGGCGAGGGCTTGAGGAGTGACTGCCGGCGATCGGCTTAGACTGTAAAAACGTCGAATAAACGAAACGCGTTTGCGCCGCGTACTTTATGTTAATCTGTGTCACTACAGGACTATACCCAGCAGTGGGTAAAATCAGGCTTTATTGTCATAAAATCATTATTTGGTTTCGCCTTCACAACCGATTTTTAACAATACAACAACGAAAATAAAGTTAAATTTACATCAGTTTTACCTCCATATCCAGTCTGGCAGGCGAAGATGATCCATCCCACAGCCAACGCCCAAGCCGGCCTCATGAAGGTGTTGACGATATTATCTACAACCTGGTTGTCCCAATCCACTTGCATAATGGGGTAGTGCAGCCCGGTAACAACCGCTAACAGGGCGATGGCAGTCGCCCATAGTGTTGCTATGTTGAACTGGAAAAAGAAAAGAATTCTATAGCAACGCGGTACGGTAATGACGGGTTTTCCAAAAAAGAAGATCCTTATTTCCCTTAAAACTCAATAGATGGCGGGTATCTTTCGCGGAGAATAAAGGGTGTAATGTCAAAATAAGCATCTATGCAGGGTCTAGAAAGGCTACTTTCATTGGTCGAACGTTTTGAACTACATATTTTTTGTAAAAGGATACGCCTCTTTTCTTTTTTCTTTTTGTGTGGACAGCTTCATACTGTCTCTTTTACTATAATTTACAATATCGTGCGAGTAACCTTAGTAGCTGTGCAGTACAGTAGATAATTGAAAAAGCCGATATGTCAACTACCCACCTCACCTCAACAGCCTATATTCGTCCACTGCTGAACGCAGGCCTCCCCTTGATAAGCGCCTTATTAGCTGTTATCTCTTGGGGGGGTAATGCCCATAATCCCCACGCTGGGCATGCGGGTTGGGGATCGCAGTTTGGTGGTAGAATTGTTCTGCAGGAGGCGCAGTTTGGTACTGATGGAAGGCGCTGTCTATAATGTTTACTGCATTTATCAACGTAGCTATGTGGTGCCGGATTAGATATGTAGGTAGGATACAGGCTGTTGAGGTTGAGGTTATCAACATACCCTGGAAATCACCAGCTTCTGTCCGCGGTTCAGATGCAGCAGGTAGCCGTAGATCATGCCGACAAAGAATGGTGAACATCTTGTTAGAGTGTTGACGTAGTAGTACTTAAGAAATTCTGCTTGGTCTTCTTCGCCACGTCTGAAAAGGAAATGAAGTTTTGTAACAAATTTACAAATTTAGATCTGGAATTCTATAGGTAGGTACTCATTTTACAAAGATGTAGATTAGATGTTCCGATTCTTTCTCCAGACAGCTACAATACCCTTGAAGGCCGTAAGCTTCGTTTTATTCAGGTATAGTGTGAGGTAAAGTGCGGGCTGCAGAAGCTAATTTTTTATACAGTGTCAGTTTAGGAGTGATTTTAAGCATTCTTTAAGGAAAAGCAGTGACCGTTTTAATACAAAATAATAGACAAAGCTTCTAATTGTTTATTGTTAGGTTTATTGTTTTAAGAACGCCCTGTCTGTGAGGAGGGCGTTTGTGTCTGCTACACAGTTTTACTGAAAACTACTGCGGGTTTCATCGAATTCCAATAGTTATTTACAGCCAAGTATTGGTTCCGAAAATAAAATAAATTACTTTGAAAGCTTAGCCGCTGTGGGTGAGTACCTTCGGTTTATGACTCCTATTAGACAACCACTCAAAATAAATAATCGGTGCCGTGCGAGTTTTACCCACAGCTTTTTGAAGCTATTAGTACAAACTTTCACAGTTTTTATTCAGTGCAGTGCGATGCGCGCTCGGAATCGGTCGTGCCCCGCTCTTGCATCGTATCGAATATTTTATTCGTGATACGCGCGATCTCCACCGCGGCCCGCGAACGCGATGACTGCAAAACCGCTCATCGCCAACGAGCTCTTGGCATTTATCGAAAATGCCATCGACACCATGGACGAGGTCAGCATCATGCAGATCTGCAAGTCCAACTTCAAAGAAGAGGACATTTGCAGAGGCAAAGCGCTGGTCTTCGAGGCCCTAGGGAAAATGGACGTAATGCCCTCTCGTCGCCGGGATGGCAGAGAAAAAAGAGTGCAGGACATCATCACGCTGTTCAAGAGCATAGATCTGGACGACGTGCCTGACTTCATCGCGAAGGAGCTGCACAAGCTGCCCCCCGTGACATTCGACCACGTCGATGTGACCAGACTGCTGAAGGATGTCACAAATCTTAAAGCAAGTCTGGTTGAAGTAAAGATAAAGCTGGAGGAGTCGCAGACTACCATCAGTGAACTTCGCTCTGAGGTTGCATCACTACGTGCGACCTCGGTAACTAAGTCACTTGCGGCTTCGTCCATCAACACGCAGAGAGGAGCGTAAAATATGTCGGCATCATCGTTCCAGTCAGCGATATTGGACGCGGCGCCGGTCGCGGCCGACAACATCACCGCCGAAACTTTGCGTTCCCCCCGCCCCCTCCCCGCGTCACCACGTGAGGAACCGACGTGTGTGCAAGCGCTTTTCCCCCCGCGCGCATACGCCACCGTCGCCGCCATCGCCACCGCCGCGAGCTGTGTCGTAGCCGCTGAGCGCCCTCAGCCTACAGCGCGCCCCAAAAGGAGGCGGAAAAAGAAGAAGCAGCCTTGTGGACCTTCATGTGTTCCTGTGCCTGAGCTGCCTCCTGGCAAGAGACCCTGTGATTCGGATGGATTCATCAGGGTAGTTCGCCGGAAGCCCTCTAGTCGAAACCGGTGCGGTGTTGGACCGCTAGATATCACATCTGGCTTCAGGGCGGAAGTCCCTACAACGCAGCTTCACATCTCACGCGTCCACTACGCTGTGCAGACAAAGGCTGTGGAGGACTACCTGAAGACGAAGACTGGGCTCTCGCTGCGCGTCGAGAAGCTGGACTCTCGCCATAATTTAAGCTTCTGTTCATTTATGGTGAGAGTTCCAACTCAACATCTCTCGACCTACTTGAGTGAAGAGTTTTGGCCGAAGGGTGTCAAGTTCCGACGGTTCACTGGCCGGTTCACACCGCCGTGCACCGTCGTCAGCTGACACCCTTATTGCGTCATACACGTCGCCGCCGCAAATTTAGAACGTGTGCAATTTTATATAAATAAGTTTTTATATTTTTATGTAAGTATGTTAGATTTAAGGTATATATTCATATGGACCGTAGAATAAGTTAATAAGATCTATACTTGTTCTAATGTTGTCTGAAATAAATGTATTATTATTATTATATTATTTATAGGTATTGGTACTTACGAAGGCATAACCGGTCCAGACTGGAAGTCATTCATGAAGTTATAAATGGTCGAACCAACCAGCGAAATCACCAACCCGCCGCATAAAGCCAGCCAGGCTGACGTCCGTCTCTTTCCAAGCACCCAAAATAGGAAGAGAGGCGACAGGATGTGCAGTTGTACGTCTATGGCTAGGTACCAGCTGTGGGCGAGGCACTGGAAATGGAGAGCATGATAAACACCTTATTGGCCTTTGTAATAGAGTAGAGCTGTAGAACGGGGTAGAGTTCAAATCCCCACGCTAGGCATGCGGGTTGGGGATCGCAGTTTGGTGGTGAAATTGTTCTGCAGGAGGCGCTGCTGCCCGCCTCCGGTGGATATCCATTAGTCGCCTCTTACGACACCCATGGGGAGAGTTGGGGTGATGGAAATTCTAAGCCGGCACCAGACTGCCGTCACATGGTTACCATTCGTAATGAACCCAAAAGTAAGCACTTTGTGTAATGGTTCATTACACAAAGTCTGCTTACTTTTGGGTCTGGACGATGCTGTGAGGAATGAACAGCATTATTTCCTTACCATGTACGGTGAGAAAATAATGATGTACGATTCTTACCATATGCGAAGGGTTAACAAAGTTCTGTATATGCAGCAGAGTTGACCACCAATAAACCCTGCACCTTTCCACATGCGCGCTCATAACTGTCCAGTTAGGGCCGTCCGTTATCCAGTTCAGTAGCGAAGCTTGTATTAACACGTAGGCAGCAAGAAGTGGAAACATTCGAAGCAGGCGGTTGAGGTAGAATAGGTGGAGGTTTTTGATTAGCTTTGCTGGAAAGAGAGGTTTGGTTAGTAGCAGAATTAAGACGAACTGAGGCGGTTTATTTCAGTAAGTATATTAATGTATACGGACGCGTCCTACGTATTTTCGCGACGACATCAGAAAAGTACGTGCAAAAATAGCGTTTTGAAGGCTGTCTCGGACCAGGTTTACAAGAATCCTGTATTTATCCATTGGATTTCCCTTCATATGGAGGGAAACAGAAAGTGACGTGCGGTAGCTTTAGCGCCGTGTTATTTATATTTTTGTATATTTTAATTGTAATTTTATTCTTGTATATTTTTAAACTGTGTGATTTTTCTTATGTGATATGGGTTTTTTGCCTGAAATAAACGAATTTTATTTTGTTTATTTTATTTAAAACCGCGGGCAGAAGCTAGCATCAAAATTGTTGTTGTAGTCTCTTTTGAAAAGAGTTCGAATATCAATTTCAATCGCACGATTGGATTTGGATTGAGGTCGTATTTTATGAATCAATTTGGGTGCGATTCTGTTCAAATTTCGAACTAACGGTATTTAAGGTTTTTTTTAATTTTTGAAATCATAGTGGTTTTCTTTTGAAAATGCCTCATTGGATTCGAGATAGGATTCTTTAGAAGAATTAAGTTAAGCGGCCACTGGATCGGTATCGGAGCGTACGGGGCGCAATAAGAATTTGTTGCTTTGTATTAATTCCTATGGTACAGCGTGCAGTGTGCACTGGATCGGCATATCTGCCGATACCAATGTCAGAGATCGGTATTTCTTCTGATGACGTCATCGACAAACTTGAGCGCTTTGGAAATATCTATATCGGTGGACGTTGAAAAGGTGTCTTAAATAATTTATAACAATAAATTAAAACGACTTACTTCTACTCATTTTCCCAGCAGCTGTGTAGACGAGCAACAGCCCACTCAGCATAAAGAAGGTATCAACTGTGATTGGGCCCATGGTGACCCAGATAGCACCAACGGATGTTATCCACTGGAAAATTAAAAACAATTTATTAGAAACGACAAATAGGCATACCACCCCCCTGATGGATAGACGGCATCGTTAAAATAGCCCGGAAAAGGGTGGCGTAGGACTGGTCAGAAGCGGAAAATAGAAAGGAGTCCTATACCCAATAGTGCTTGCGCTCAGTAGATATATAGATACGAAACTGCACAGGACAGACAGCATTATCTAGCCCCAAGCTAAGCAGAGCTTGTGTTATGGGTACTAAATAACTGATATACTTAATACAATACACTACATAGATAGATATTTTTTATTATACATAGAAAACATCCAGAACGCCGTGGACATATGTCTGCAGATCGTACAAACATTTGTCCCGAGGCGGGAATCGAACCCGCAACCTCCTGCGTCGCAGGCAAACCTTCGCCCACTGCGCTGCAGAGGTCGTCAAGAGAAGAGACACCTAACAAAATGTGGGTAATAAATTTGACATCAAAATAGAATACAAAATGGAAGAAACAGGCGCTTACAGAAAGTTATTTTTAATAAATCCCCTCTTCCAAAACTAAAAAGCAGCATTTACTTATACATATTCATAGCGTCCAATGGATTAGCATTAACCAGAGAGTCTTGGTTCACGGACGTATAACCCACTGTGAACCACATCATAGCTAGCGACCTGACTCCATCTAGGCATACAATCGCCCCTGGTAAATGCTTGTATGAGGCTAAGTGACGGGTATTTACTTACATTCATAACGTCCAACGGATTAGCAACAATAAGAGAAACTTGGTTCACGAACGTATGACCCACATCATAGCTAGCGACCTGATTCCATCTAGGCATACAATTGCCTCTGGTTAAGGCTTGTATGAGACCAAGTGACGGGTATTTACTTACATTCATAACGTCCAACGGATTAGCAACAATAAGAGAAACTTGGTTTACGAACGTATGCCTCACTATGACCCACATCATAGCTAGCGACCTGAATCCATCTAGGCATACAATCGCCTCTGGTAAAGGCTTATATAAGACCAGGTGACGGGTATTTACTTACATTCATAACGTCCAACGGATTAGCAACAATAAGAGAAACTTGGTTCACGAACGTATGCCCCACTATGACCCACATCATAGCTAGCGACCTGACTCCATCTAGGCATTCTATCGCTCCCGGTAAAGGCTTGTATGTGACCAGGCGACGGGTGTTGGTGTAGACAGAGAATGTAAGGAATAGGCTGTTGAGACTCCTTGCATCTGTAATAAAGAAGTTTTCGTTTATTTAATTATCACAACATATTATTCAATCCGTATTCGAATTAAATAAATAGGAAGGTAACTCTGTCTGTCTGTCTGGAGACAGATTACATCCCGGCTACGGCCATAGGCTCCTTTTATCACAGACAGCCTTTTTTACGTTTTTTGTTCATAGATAGAAAATTATATATGCACTTATCTAAACAATTAACTAACAAAGTAAAAAATGTGACAATTAGCGGTTTTATCGAGCGATCTCTACCAGACAACCGCCCATAGTCCGATCGCGAAGTTCTTCTCGGCGATCTAAGGCTTCTAATGGCCGGTTCACACGTTGCGAGCTAGCATGCGAGTCAGCCTGCCGAGTGGCTGCACTGCAGTGCAGTAACTCGCACGACAGTAGCTCGCATGCTAGTTACATTAGCATTTTTTGTTTTCACTCGCCCTACAGCGCTTGCATATGGCAGCAGCTTGCACATCACTCGCACCGTTCAGACTCGTTGGGCAGTAGCTCGCCACTGTTTTGAACTAGTTGTGCTAGTTTTTTATTGGCTTTTTCCAACTCATAACATAGTATTATGGTCAGGCGGCAGGCCACATTACACCTTATCACATTTTTTTTTTAATTCAAAGCACGTTGACTTGGCATCGGGACAACTAGCATGAGACTATGCAGCTATTCGAATCATGTGGACAGCACGGGCGAGTCCGGCTACTGGCATGCGAGTACACAATGCGAGCAGCTGCCTACTGTCAGGTCAGCAGCTCGCAACGTGTAAACCAGCCATAAGGGGTCAGGGTAAGGCGTGCAAAGACTTAGTAAGTAGTACACTATATTATAAATATGAAATTCGAAAAGACTTCGGAAACGACTAAGCAGATCTTAATGAAATTTGGCATGGAGGTAGATCGTATGGGAAGAACAAAGGCTTTTTATCCATGAAAGACTAGCTGTGGTGTAGGTAGAAGCTACTGTGTTTTATAAATGCGATTTTTTCTTAATACTTCACGCTCATTGGATAGGATTGAATTTACATTTTATATGTTGGTAGAGGTAAAACGTACAAATGTTTTATTTCGTATCAAAATAACAAACACTGCTCAATGTTTTGAGCAATCTTATGCAGGAATGCCAAAGCAAGTAATTAGGACCTATTTTAATCCGAATTAATCCAACTAATCACATCGCACTAATATTATAAACTAGTTTCTGCCCGCGGCTTTACGGACACGTTTTACGGTTATTTCTATCCCATGGGAACTGATTTATGGGATAAAAGTAGCCTATGTTTTATACCAGGCCTAAAATTACCTGTGTGCAAAATTTCAGCCCGATCCATTCAGTAGTTTTGGCGTGAAGAGGTAACAAACATCTATCCATCCATCCATCCAAACTTTATAATATTAGTCGTTTCACATTTATAATATTAGTGTGATGCAAAAGTTTGGATGAATAGATGGATGTCTGTTACGTCTTCACGCCAAAACTACTGAACAGATAGAGCTGAAATTTGGCACCGGTGTAGCTCTATGCCTGGAATCAAGCATACTTTTTATCCCATGGGATAGAAATTACGTTTGAACGTTTCCATAGAAACAAAGCGTGCGAAGCCGCGGGCAGAAGCTAGTTGATAAATAAATGTATATATTCTTTAATATTCTTTTAGGCATCTAATTGTAAAGTTTCAACCGATGATGCATTGTCATCATGAAAATGAAACTGTTATTTATGTAATTAAATTGAAAGATTCCATATTATAACATAGAGGTAGGTATTAAAAATCGAATAAACACTAGAGTACACTATCGGCATCATATTAGGAGTATTATTTTGTTTACTTCTTGATAATGTACGTATCATTACTATGACGATATTGATAAACACATGGAAATATGGAACTACCTAATGTTCATTGTTTTTAATTAATATTAAAAGAGCTTATTGTAATCAGTCAATATCTTTGCTAAAGATTACATTTTATCATTTAATTTAACTATCAAAATATAATATCTCGAAAATTATGATGATTAGCGAATTACGGCAAACTGTAACGTAGCCTCAACTCTTTCCACAAGTGTCGTGATAATTCCAGAGAATCACATAGAATACACAACAGGATTATCTCTGGAGTATCACATAGGATACACAATAGGATTATCTCCGGAGTATCACATAGGATACACAATAGGATAGGATGAAAAGGTTCTTAAGATCGCCCGGTTACCTAGTTTTACAGACTCGCTAAAGCAGAGACGCTAATGATGAATGGGGCATAAACACCACATGGAAGAGTCCCGCCTCCCACGATGAGTCTTGCTGATTGAAATTGCGAATGCTAAACGAGACTTTAGAATACCCATGCAAGAGCCTATGGTCCGTTAAAAAGATTGCGCCAATAAAGGCATGCAGCGCTTATTGCGCGCAAACAAAAATGCCCGTGCGAACCTTAGGTGAATGCTCCCTCTTTCGCGTAGGTAGTAAAGAAGTTACACTAGATCTAGATCTAGTCCAAATGAAAATGTGCAGGTAAACAGCAGATCTTATCAGAAATCTAGATCTAGCACTGTTGTTTGCGGACGCTTGATGCGTTCGCGCATAGGGCTTTACGGATATTCAAAGAAAGGCCACAGCCGACAGGCAGGCATTATCAAATAACGTCTGTAATGTCTATAACACACGGAAAAAGCAGACGACGGCACTTAGTACAAATTTCGGTACGGTACGTTCCTACTGAACAAAGAATATTCATGTGTGTACTAAACTGACAAAACCGTAACATTTTTTCAAAGTAGGTAAAGAATATTCAAGTTTGTACTAAACTGACAAAACCGTAACATTTTTTCAAAGTAGGTACGTACGTAGTAGTAATCCTTCATGCCCCAGTTTTTGTCCTACTAACATGGATTAGACCAGTATCAAGGTTTTTTAATCGTTGATTAAAAGATTATTATTTGTTTTATTTTCCGTGTAGGTATTTATCCGGTCACTGGCCTTTAGAAAGTTGGAAACGTAAATTTCCACACGGGCGAAGCCGCGGGGCGCAGCAGCTAGTAATAAATAAATAATAATGTTGGCCTATGTTCAGCAGTAGATGTAAACGGGATGATGAAGATGATGATGAATGCTGGACAATTCCAGCAGAATGTTTAATGTGATCAGTATTTATAAAACACAAGCTACTGCCTGCGGCTTCGCTATTCTCGTCCTAAGTCATACGTTTTGCGATTTTGTGGGGGGCGGGCGGGCGGTAGCCGGAGACAGTGTATTACGGCGGGGGGAGGGGCGACACAAGACGCGCTTCTGAATCGCAGCTGTGTGGTGGAGGCTTAAAAAGTAGCATGCACCATACAATTATCCTTGCCAAATATTAAATCAGTTTTAGTGTTTTTTAGTGTTGAGAAGGTTCAGACAGAGTTACTTAGGTATACTGATTTAAAATATAGGAAGTATTATATTATGCTTTTCTTACCATTTTCAAGTATAACAGTTTGATAAACATCGTAGCCTGTACTCAAAAGGACCAAGAGTAGAAGAATCGAAAATATCACTCTGAAAATAAGATAAAAATATATTAGATTCGGCCCATTCTAGCTACTTCTCTCATATGGTACCTACCTAACCTAAACGTATGTTAGGAGTTAATGCTGGAGGGGGAATCCCCTCTAAGTTGGTAGCATGTCCCGGGTTCAACATGCGCGGCCTTCCCTTACGCCCTTTAGGTCAGGCCGGCATATTAGGTAAGGCTCCAACGGAAATTTGGCAATGCGAAATGGGCCTGGTGCGGTCCATTGGACTTCCCTGGCCAATTGATTACGCTTAGAGGCCCGAAAAGCACGAAATAAAAAAAAAGGCTCAAACGGAGCCGTGAAGAGGGTTATAATCTGTGCTATGGTTACAACATAGGGGACAATGTAGCTATCTGTCAGAGATATAATTCTTAGAATCGCTGATTCGAAGGCTTTTAACGATGATTTTGAATGACTCTTGCCCGAGGAGTATTTCCTGAGCTTGGTCGGTTCCCCGTAGCAGGACCGAGCCAGGCTTTCAAGTATGCCACAGAACCGCTACCTATCTGTGAAGGCTGATGTAAACGTTAAAGGAGAAACTTTAGAAATAGTACTTCAATGGGGCCCACACATAGATAAGCTATCAAAGAGACTTAGTTCTGCAGCGTATGCAGTCAAAAAAATCCGTCATCTTACAGACGTGGATACATCTAGACTTGTTTATTTCAGCTACTTTCATAGTATTATGTCTTGTGGTATACTGCTTCGGGGGAACGCTGCAGATATTAACACCGTATTTGTACTGCAGAAGAGGGCTGTTCGTGCAATCTATAATATGGGTCCCAGAGAATCCCTGCGTGATAAATTCAAAGAAATAAACATAATGACAGTACCATGTCAATATATTTATGAAAACTTATTGTACACTCATAAAAATATAAATCGGTTCTCTAAAAATAGCGATAAACATAATTTGAATACCAGAAACAAACATAAGATCGCTGTGCCCACAACTAGGCTACACAAAATTAATGTATCTTTTAAAGGGCAATGTATACGCTTCTACAACAAAACTCCTAGTGAGTTGCAAAAATTATCAGTAAATAAATTCAAACAAATTGTCAAAACCTTGCTGTGCAAAAAGGCTTACTATAAAATATCAGATTATCTAGAGGATAAGAAAGCTTGGGACGGGTTTTGCTCCAACTCGAAAAATAACAACTAACAGGCTAAAGGTTTCTTCGTCGCTTCTTTACTTTAGTCTACATACCGAAGCGACAGAAATAAAAAAATATCACTTTATTTCCGTGTCAGTGTTTAGTTTTATAATTTGACCTTTTCTAAGTGTACATTTATTGTATTTATGGAAATAAAGAGTTTTTGATTTTGATCTACTGGTACCTACCTAACCTACATATTCCCCATCCAAATTGGTAGCACGTAATGGATCCAACATGCGCGGCTTTCAGTCAGGCCGGCACATTAGACTCTACCGGAGCCGTGAAGGGGGTTAAGTCTGAGCTGTGGTTACAACATAGCCTGCAGCGCTCAGCGATAATATAGTTACGCTATCTATCAGACATATAATTTCTTAGAATGAGACCAGTAGTTCAGGTGATAACTTATTCATTAACATCATCATCTCTCTCAATTACATAAAGTTGTTGTGTAATGGCCGTCTTTTTGCACAATAGCTTTAACACTTTGACTGCCTCCGACGCACTTAGCCGTCGCCGACGACGGCGAGCGGCGCGCGGTGTGTTGCTTGGTAGTGAACGCGTTCATCGGTTAAAAACTTATAATATATTATATGAATAGGCTAATAAACTCCGAATACTCACATGAAAACATAGTCAGCAGCGACCCATTGCTTATCGCCGGGCATGCGGCAATAACTATCTTGATATTGCACTCCTGCATTCGTCACATCTAACATAAGCTCCTCTAGAACTTGCTGTGTAGTGCATACCTTGGGTATGCATAGCGCTAGGTCGAGGGAGATGCCGGCTAGAGGGCTTTCTGTCGCCACCCTGGAATGTAAATTTACAAAAATGCTTCCATAAACGTGTTATACGGAGGGTAATATTTCATATATTATGACGAGAAGAGTGTTAGGTTTAAATAAATAAATAAATAAATAACTGTTTTTCCGTCGGCGTCAGGTAAAGCTGGATCTTACAAAATTATATCATCTACATGTAGGATATATTATGATGACTGATCAGCAGAAACTTCCTATGCTGAACCTGTCTCTCCCTAACAAGGGGGTTTTTGACATAATCACGTACCACGCCTGGGGGGCGCGATGCTGTGCAGGTGGTAAAATCACACAGAAGCTGCTGACCTTCCTCTGGTTCCTGTTTTTCCGTCGGCGTCAGGTAAAGCTAGGTCTTACAAATCATCTACACGTAGAATATATTATGATTTATAACTTAAGACTGATCATCACACAAACTTCCACTGCTAAACTTGCCCCCCTCAAGATATAAACACGTACCATGCTTGGTGGGCGGATCGCTGTGGAGGCGTTAAAAATACACAGACGGAAGCTGCTGAATTTTCTCTGGTAGGTTTCTTCCTTTAATATAAAATGCGGCGATCGCGAATTAAGAAGCATCGACCTTTCCAACCCCAGCCGTGGATATCGCCGCTTACGCCGCGAGCACCGCCGCCGCGGCAATGCGTTTTTTTATTTATTTAAATTGGTAAAACCTTTGACCACCATCAAGATATTATTAAGGTACCTTAAATCGCCAGCAGCCCCTCTTAACTGATCAGCACTCCTAATCATCCTCATCATATTCTCATCCGGATTCAGCCCTGGTATCTCCGGCAAGGTTATATTCGGGAGACCAGGTAACGACGGAAGACTTGGCAGTTTGATATTCTGCTGAAGAGGCACTTGCACCATGCATAGCTTCCCTTCGATGGTAGAAGCAGGCGACTCTTGGTTTATGTTCAAACATTGGTGGTAGTTGCCGTAATCTACGAAATTTGCTTCGAGGATGCCTTTTGGAGTACGGAAGCTTGAGTCGATGACTGAAAAAAAATGATTATTCCATTTTACTATAGGTAGGTATAATATTCTTAAACGAGGATCGTTCAATGTGGCGATATTGAGAGCCGATCGATGTCCACTGATATAGGCAGTGGACATCGTTCGGATGATATGATTATTATAGGAATGAACTATAATGTGAATAAACTATTAAGTAATATGAATAAATGTCGGAGATCGAATCTGGAGAGTCAGGTTGCGGATAGTGATGATTAATAATCTTGAGTCAGGTACCTTTATATGACAAGAGTATTAAAAGATAGGTAGGTATTCGATTTCATAAAATAACAGACTCAACCTAAATAGCTGTACCTACTTAAGGTTCATATGGACTGTATTGCGTGATTGCACAAAATTTCATAAGGGCGTAGCGCGTAGTAGGCAGGTATTATGATTTATGATGCAACAGCAGGTAGCAAAAATTTTTTACAACTAAAAGAAGATGAAAATCACCCCCTCTATAACTTAGTCTTCGAACTCACATCTCATCAACAGCAACGAATTATTGTTGACCATATAAGAAATTTGCTCTGAACATAGCTCCGGATTTAGCGCTTGTTCAAAAAAATTTGGATTAAAAACCGCTTTGTTATCGGGCACATTCATTTCTAAATAACCACTCACACACCCTAGAAGGGATAAAAATGCTATTTTCAACTCCATTTTTACACTACTCCTTCAGGAGTTTCAACAAAGAATGATTTAAGTAAGTAGGTAAATCGTTTCTGTGATTTTTACAATCTAATCAAATTTCGTAGTCTTTTTCGTGCGATTTGATTAAGTATCACTAGATAAATCAGGTATTTTACAAAAGATTTAGGATTAATAGATACAGTAGCCAATTATTTTTTGCAGTCGAGGATCATGGATGGCTTAAACGAAGGCCTTTATCCTTGTTGATAGGTTTTTGGCTGAGACTAAAGATAAAATTCGAAAGACTGATGCAGTGTCTAGGCAAGGCAATAAATCGAGTTAATTTTAATTAGGTAAAACGCTATCGCCTTTTATTTTTCGATAGGCGATAGCGTAAAACGCCTGCCACTGGCAGGAGCTAGAAGGTATCTTTTATCTTTTATTTTATATAAAAATACCTGATCAACTAAGTTCTGGCAGGCTGCTTATAGTTGATCAGGTATTTTTCATTACGGTACATACGTACATAGGTATATATTTTATGCACGTTTGGTACAAGCGTACATATAAAACTTGTATTAGTTTTGGTTCCCAAAACACACAAGCTCTGCTCATTTTGGGGCTGTGTGAATGTGCGAGTTTCTCTAAAATTAAATTAGCAGATTTCTACCTACTACCTAGAAGGAGATTCTTACCTAGAATGTTTGATACTATTATTGTAGTAATTTACTGATAAATAAAATAATGCTGGAAAATTCAAAGAGCATCATCTAGCCCCAAGCTAAGCAGACAGAGCTTGTGTTATGAGTACTAGATGACTGATATACTTAATACATTACATAGAGATATTTTTTTATTATACATAGAAAATACCCAGAACACCCGGAACAAACAACATCGCGAATAGTTTATTTAGGTCTACCTACCTATTAATTCTGAAGCTCATTACAAATTAAAAATGATTGGTTTTTTATTTAGGAAGTACACCCTACTTTATCTTCTATAATATAAAAATGAATCGCAAAATGTGTTGGTAAGCGCATAACTCAACAACGCCTGGACCGATTTCGCTAATTCTTTCTTTGTTGTGTTTGTTATTGTCAGGAGAAGGTTCTTATGAAAGAAAAAATTAAGAAAGTTGTAAACACAAATTTCCACGGGGGCGAAGCCGCGGGGCGCAGCTAGTAAATAATATTTTTAAGTACCTACTTAATAGTCTTATCTAGATATCATTTAAGATTAGGCATAATCTATTGGCAAAGGGCTATTCCAATGTTCCCTTATCTGAACCAAATCACACATTAACATAGTGATCATGTGGGATCAAAGGAAACCTTTAAGGCTGAGCGCAGACTTGAGTCACGACAGTTTTAAGACAGACTTTCCTCACATAGAAAGTCTGCCTTAAAACGGAAACAAAACTGTTTTGTCTTGCATCTTCAAAACATAACCCTTCCTCCTTGCACCTGAACAGCCTGCATTGGTCCACTGCTAGACGCAGGCCTCCCCCCGATAAGCGCCTAGTTGGCTTTTATCTCATGGGAGTAATGCCCATAATCCCCACGCTAGGCATGCTGCTGCTGCTGCTGCTGCTGCTTCTTCTTCTTCTTCTTCTTCTTCTTCTTCTTCTTCTTCTTCTTCTTCTTCTTCTTCTTCTTCTTCTTCTTCTTCTTCTTCTTCTTCTTCTTCTTCTTCTTCTTCTTCTTCTTCTTCTTCTTCTTCTTCTTCTTCTTCTTCTTCTTCTTCTTCTTCTTCTTCTTCTTCTTCTTCTTCTTCTTCTTCTTCTTCTTCTTCTTCTTCTTCTTCTTCTTCTTCTTCTTCTTCTTCTTCTTCTTCTTCTTCTTCTTCTTCTTCTTCTTCTTCTTCTTCTTCTTCTTCTTCTTCTTCTTCTTCTTCTTCTTCTTCTTCTTCTTCTTCTTCTTCTTCTTCTTCTTCTTCTTCTTCTTCTTCTTCTTCTTCTTCTTCTTCTTCTTCTTCTTCTTCTTCTTTATGGATTCCCTGCAAGGGATCCGGCGTGAAGACATTGATTGAAGTTATTATCTTTTTACCAACTTATATTAAGCTTCAGTGACGACAAAAATCAGAAAGCTACACTCTAAAATACTAACTTCATTACACTGGAGCCGAATATTCGGCCGAATATGAATATTCGGTAAAGCTGCCGAATACCGAATATACAACGAATATTCGGCCCATCTCTAATCCACAAACGCTACATACATTTCAGATGGATAGCTCTGCAATCTTCGGAGATGGGGGTGTAGGTATTGGTGTGTATATGCGGTGTCCTGCCTACCTGGCGTTATCTCCTGGGATCTTCTCAAATGATAGGCACAGGCACTTTGCAGATACAGTTTAATATAAGCACATACACAGGCATACACAACAATATAGTTTGTAAGGAGCACAGATATACATAAGCGTAGGTATGAGTGCGCGAGCGATAGGCAGAGGTGAAGCAAGCGAGCGTGCGTTCGGTGCAATGGCGTGAGTCTGACTGGTGGCGCCGGTGACGCGGCGACCGAGGCTCGGTAGATAGCTTGCGCAGGCGATTCCTTTGTTCTGTCGTGTCAAGGTCCTTTTTACTCGATCCGACACGACACCGGAGCGGCGGCGACGACCAACCGAAGATTCTTCAGGTAAGTGTGCTAGGTAAGTATTTGGTGATACTGTGCATGTTTATGTTAGTTTATAATTTGTTGTGTAATATATATTTATATGTACATGTATATAGTTTTTATAATATAATATTGTGTGTTAGTTTATACAGGAAGGAAGAAGGAGGATAGAAGGAATATGAGGTAAGTTGTGGCCTCGCCACAGGACTCCCCCCCAGAGACCATCCTAGGATGGGCGATAATAATCTGGGAATCTCACTCTTCTTCCTGAGCGTGTAGTTTTCTCGTACGCATCTTTGCTTTCGGGTGAGGTGGGGGCAGGATTTTCTTCTTCCAGGTGCGTCTTTTCGTTATTGTTTGAGGTAAGAACGTACGCTGGTTTTAATCTTTCTATTGTTACTGTTTGTTCTTTTCCTTTTATTCGCAGCTTGAAGACTTTGGCGTCCCGTTGTAATACTTCATATGGTCCAGTATAAGCCGGCTGAAGAGATCCTCTCACTGTGTCATCGCGGACGTAAACGTGAGTAGCAGAAGGTAAGTTCTTGAAAACGAAGATGTTTCGTCTGCTGTGTCTGGCTGCTGGCTGCGGACGTATGTCATTCATGATGGAACGGAGACGTGCTGAGAATTCTGTAAGGTCACTTGTGGTTTGCAGGGTTCTATCTGGCTGCAGGAATTCTCCGGGCAGTCTGAGGGGTTCACCATAGAGGAGTTCAGCCGGGGATGACTGGATGTCCTCTTTGAAGGCGCTTCTCATACCCAGGAGTACGAAAGGTAAGGTTTCCGTCCATGATTTGTTACCATGGCACGTGATGGCTGCTTTTAGCTGTCTGTGCATTCTCTCAACCATTCCGTTGCTTGCAGGATGATACGCTGTGGTCCTGTTACGTTGAAATCCGGCGAGTTCTGACAGTTGCTTCATTAATGCTGACTCGAACTGTTTTCCGCGATCTGTAACTACTTCTGTAGGACAACCATAACGCGCGATCCAATTTGAGACAAAGTTTTTTGCCACGGTCTCAGCGGTAATGTCTTGCAGGGGTATTGCCTCAGGCCATCGTGTGAATCTGTCGACGGCGGTGAGACAATAGCGGTATCCGTCCGATGGAGGTAAGGGCCCGACGATGTCGATGTGTACGTAGCTGAATCTGCCGCTTGGTAGCTTGAAGGTTCCCACCGGTGGTGATACATGCCGTGTGATCTTCGTGCGCTGGCAGGGATGGCAGAGCTTGGTCCACTCTCGGCAGTCTTTATTGATTCCTGGCCACACGTAACGCTGGGCCACGAGTTTAGCGGAAGCGTTGGCGCCGGGATGGCTGAGTGAGTGTAGGCTGTCGAAGACTTGCCTCCTGAGCTCTTTAGGTACGTATGGTCTTGGTGTCGGCGTGCTGTCGTCGCAGTAAAGTTCCAGTCTCGTACCAGGTACCGTTACTTTGACGAGTTTGAGTGATGTTCCTCCCTGCAGCAGAAGTTGAAGTTCTGGATCGGATTTTTGTGACTGGGCCATGTTCTTCAGCTCAACGGGTTGCACTATCTCTTCTATTCTGGAAAGGGCGTCAGCAACGACGTTGTCCTTTCCGGAGATGTGTTGAATGTCCGTCGTGAATTGGGCGATGTAGTCAAAATGACGGAACTGGCGCGGCGAGCATTTCTCTTTGTGTCCGTGGAACGCGAAGCAGATTGGCTTGTGATCTGTGAACACAGTAAAGTGTCTGGCTTCCACGAGATGTCGAAAGTACCTTATTGCGTCATATATCGCGAGCAGTTCTCGGTCGTATGGCGAGTATTTTCTCTGCGCTGGACTCAACTTCCGGCTGAAGAATGCGAGGGGTTCCCAATTTCCATCTCTAAGCTGTTGCAGTACGGCGCCGATGGCTAAGTCCGACGCATCCGTGACGAGCGCGAGTTTTGCGTCCATGTCCGGATGAGCCAATAGCGTCGCGTGACATAAGCTGTTTTTGCAGTCGTTGAATGCTCGAAGTGCTTCTCCCGTGATGTCTACAGGATGCGAGCCTTTCACGGATCCAGTCAGCAGATTGTGCAGTGGAGCTTGGGACTTGGCGGCGTCTCTGATGAACCTGCGATAAAAATTGAGCATACCGAGGAATCTTCTTAGCTCCTTGACGGTCTTCGGGGTGGGATAATCTTTTATGGCTTGTATCTTGCTGTCGAGGGGCTTGATGCCGGCAGAGGATACGCTGCAGCCGAGGAAGGTCACCTCTTCTGCGCCGAAGATGCATTTGGAAGTGTTTACCACCATTCCGTATTGCTTGAGCCTCGTGAAGATGAGGTGCAAGTGACGTAGATGAGCCTCTTCGTCAGAAGAGAAGATCAAAAAGTCGTCTAGGTATGAGTAGCAGAAGTCCAGGTCCCTCGTCATTTCGTCTACGAACCGCTGGAACGTCTGTCCAGCATTGCGAAGTCCGAAGGCCATGTATGGACATTCATACATCCCAAAGGGCGTGGTGATGGCCGTCTTGGGGATATCTTCAGGATTGACAGGTATCTGGTTGTACGCTTTGACCAGGTCTATCGTTGAAAATATCTTGCAACCAGTAATGCTTTGGGTGAAGTCTTGAATATGACGAATGGGATATCGGTCGGGGATTGTGCGGGCGTTCAGCATCCGGTAATCACCACATGGTCTCCATCCGTTGTCTTTTTTCGGAGCGAGGTGAAGTGGGGATGACCATGGGCTCTCTGATGGTCTGATTGTCCCATTCTTCAACATATCTTCAAACTCCTGCTTCGCTATCTTTAGTTTGTCTGGCGCGAGCCTTCTCGGTGTGCAGTAGACGGGTGGTCCTTCGGTGGTCCGTATGTGATGGACTGTGTTATGACGTATAACCCGATGTGTTCCTGCGGGGCGAGTTATTTCAGGGAAATCCCGGAGAAGATCTAGGTACTTCGACTCCCCTGTCATCGTCTTCACCGAAGATATAGCGTCGGATGACGGTACAGGCGCTGCGCCGGCTGAAAGACTGGTTTTCTGGTCGATTAGGCGTTTGTTACGGCAGTCTACCATTAAATTGTAGAAAGATAAGAAGTCGACGCCGATGATCGCCTTTGTGACGTCGGCGACGGTGAATCGCCAGGTGAACGCGCGACGGAGGCCAAGGTCGAGCTCCATCTGCTTGAAGCCGCAGACCGCTATGCAGCCGAAGTAAAAGACATTTTGGTCAATCCGCCAGCAAGAGGCAGGTACGATTTACTAAAAAGCGTACTGTAGGTATTGGTGTGTATATGCGGTGTTCCAGTTGGGCGCTGACGTAATTATATTTTGTCTCGTCGTCCTTGACGCCGGAGAGTGCAAAACTTCCTTCCACTTGCGCGAACCATACAGCGGGCTCTTCGGGCCAGAACGGTGGAAGTCGTACTCCAACTCGAAAAATGTCGGACGGTGTAAATGTCTTTTCCCCGGAACCGCCATCTTGGCTTGGTGCGCTTGTCGAGGCATTGTCTTTGGACATTCTGGTGTAATATGAAATAATTTCACTTGCTTACGGTTTGTACGATGCTCCTTGTGTATTCCGTGGAAAGTATCCAGTATCGGGGGTCACCACTGTAGGTATTGGTGTGTATATGCGGTGTCCTGCCTACCTGGCGTTATCTCCTGGGATCTTCTCAAATGATAGGCACAGGCACTTTGCAGATACAGTTTAATATAAGCACATACACAGGCATACACAACAATATAGTTTGTAAGGAGCACAGATATACATAAGCGTAGGTATGAGTGCGCGAGCGATAGGCAGAGGTGAAGCAAGCGAGCGTGCGTTCGGTGCAATGGCGTGAGTCTGACTGGTGGCGCCGGTGACGCGGCGACCGAGGCTCGGTAGATAGCTTGCGCAGGCGATTCCTTTGTTCTGTCGTGTCAAGGTCCTTTTTACTCGATCCGACACGACACCGGAGCGGCGGCGACGACCAACCGAAGATTCTTCAGGTAAGTGTGCTAGGTAAGTATTTGGTGATACTGTGCATGTTTATGTTAGTTTATAATTTGTTGTGTAATATATATTTATATGTACATGTATATAGTTTTTATAATATAATATTGTGTGTTAGTTTATACAGGAAGGAAGAAGGAGGATAGAAGGAATATGAGGTAAGTTGTGGCCTCGCCACAGGGGAATGGGTAAAATTTCGACTATTTTCAAAATATTTCAAAATTTATGAAACCCACAGAAATTTGCAGGTACATACCTACAAACATGAATTACAAAAAACACACATTTCATAGAGATCCGTTGAGCTGCGTGTGAAAAGGTAACAGACAGAGTTGATACCCAGGGTGGGTACCCTGCGTATCAACAAAAATAAATCGTAAAAAGTAGCCACATCTTAATTATTCATAGTCTGATTGTGTGTAGGCATGGAAGTTATAGCTACTTTTATTTCACTATCACGTCGCGAAGTTATTTTTTTCTGTCACGGTTATATCACGGGTGATAAATCACGGTCGTTATATTTCATTAGTGATGATTATTATCACAGTGGGTGCATTTTTTCCGCCTGTTACATGTTGCAGTGATAGTGATATGATTCAGAACTTATCGCTTAGCTAATCGGCGATGTTTTTTTTTGACAATAAAACGTGTTTTCTTCAATGAACTTTCCCTCATACTTCGACAGGCTTGGGACTGTCAATGTTTAAGTACTTAATTACAAAACACTAGGACGACAACTTTATTTCTGTATTAACAGACAATCTCAGGTGAGCTTAGTTTAAAATAACACGTGACTCAAAACGCGGCATGCACGTGCAGCAGCAACAAGTAAAGATTACAAGTGAGTGAAATGAAGTCAAACTCTCACAACGTGATATCACTGGTATTATAAATTTCAAGTACCTACATGTACCTACATTAAATGAGCACCTTAACGTCTTTAAAATAAGACTCATTTTCATATGAAGTTTTTGTAACGGAGCGTTATTTATCTAAGCAGTAAGCAAGTTTTAAAAATACTCCAGATAAATTAAAGCCTAATGGTGTTGAGAATAAGATGCAATTTCACTTAAACGAATTCTCTCTTCTCGCTAGTGGCACGGTGTCGCTACAGTCGCATGCTGTAGCTTTGTCTCTCTCGCACGATAGAATTCTGCGAATTGTAATGTAGCTTAGCCCGCGTGAAAAATCACGCTCGCGTTATAAGTAACTCACGGTTTCGATGCATGTAACTGGTGTGGCACGTGATTTATGTTGTCACTAGTGATATAACCAGTGATGCGTGAAATCTTCCATGCCTAATTGTGTGTTATAATAATAATACATTTATTTCAGACAACATTAGAACAAGTATAGATCTTATTCACTTATTCTACGGTCCATATGAATATATACCTTAAATCTAACATACATAAAAATATAAAAACTTATTTTAAATAAAATTGCACACATTCTAAATTTGTTGTGTTTGGTTGATTTTTCTGCAACAACCTGCCTACCTCAACTATGCTTTATTGTAGTTATCGAAGCATGTAGCATGCAACAAAACTACACTATCCCTGTTACATGCATTGTTTCACAACCATTCTAGGACTAATGCATGTGTTCTTCGATAAGATAACCCGACAATTACAAATTGAATTGATGTTTTAAACCGAAGTTTTTATACATTAAAATACATCAAATTTTACTGATGAAGCTGCTGATTGTTGATTATTTTTCGAGGAACACCACCTTAAATGATAGGAACTTATCCTTAAAAGATGACCATTAGAATAACTACACTACATATCAGGGCCCGTACTCTTAAAAACGAAATCGAAGTTTCTGATTCGACTTGGTGCAAACGCTAATCTTTTGCTAGTGACTTCTGAGTTGGATATTATGGTATGCGTGTGCACGAAGTCAAAGTTCGTTTTCCTTTTCCTAGTAAGCCCCCAGGTTCTGTTGTTGCTGTGTCTTTTACAGATTTTTAAAAGGATTAATTTGCGCTGTTTCACCTAATTCTTACCTTGTCATATCCATACTCAAAAAAGTGTGTATTTAGGGCTCTGACTGATTAAAAACCAAGAGAATAAACTGAACAAAGCCGGTCTTTTTCGATATCTTGAGATTCAGTCAGGAATGCTGCAAATAATAACAAAATGAAATTTAATAACAGCGCGTTATAGAAGGAAATAGGGTGTTTCGGTTATGATAAGTAAGTACCTAGGTATTTATTTGTTTGAAAAAACAATTGGTTCAGTTTAGAAATAGCCATTTAATTTTCTTTTCGGTTGGAAATCAATACAAAATGCAAACTAACTAGATTTTTCAAAAACAAACAAGACAAACTGAACTGACTGACTGACAGACAAACAAAAACAAACAAAACAAAACAAGCGCCATTCTGTCAATTTAACTGTTATGCTAACGTCAATTGTGTCAACTTGACATACCTAACTGACGTTGGCATGTGTGGAATTTGTGGCTCGGACGTGTGAGTAGTTAAGAAAGAAGTAGAAGTTCAAAGAGAATGTCAAAGTCAACCGATGTCTGCAATTCTGCATTGGATGAAGCTCGTTGGATATTTATGGTTCATTTCATGGTTAGCGATATGTAAGAGCTATTGTACATAAAAGCTGAAGTACAAATTGTATTAAATGTTCGAAAAAAGCACCGGACCCTCGTAAAAAATAACCAGAAGTTTTTTTCGATTGTTAGTGCAAATAACCTCTCCCGTGGCAAGAGTAGGGTTGCCACCCGTACTATATAATATAGTATTGTACTATATTTCGGGCTAACGTACTATATTATACTTTATGAGCACAATAAAGTACGCAAAAATACTATATTTGGCTTTTCAACTTTTTGAACAAATCTTTTTGATGCAAACATGAATAACCTATATGAAGAAATAAATTCTGTAAATGAGATACTTGCACATTTCAGAAACTGTAACGAATTTTCTATATTGTCAACGTCACAGAAATGGCAAAAAATACTTAGTACTAATCATCGATGTAAAAAGGGGTACTTATGAGTTTACCAATGTGTATAAAATTGTCTCATTTTTACTTTCCGTTCCTGCCACTTCAGCATTTACAGAGCGAGTATTTTCTCTGATGAATGTCGAACTTATGATATAAGTACCTTAATCTGGACATAGATTGCTCAGATGCTTTCAAAGTATTCAGCACTGATAAATATTTGCTAAATATTGCAAAAAGCAATAAAATATATGTATATAAAAAAGTTAGTAAATAGTACTACCTATATATTTACATGCTGTCCTTTTTTTTACCCCTTGCAAGGTAAATGTACTCTATTTGCTCAAAAAAAAGGTGGCAACCCTAGGCAAGAGGCCATAATATGGCCTGTCAAATGAAACCGTTGTGTGGCAAGCGACCATAGGTACTATGGCCGATTTTCCGTTTTTTTTTGTTGTTTTTTGTTTCGTCGAATTTATTACTAGAGTACTTAGAGTCAACTTTTGAGCCATGTCAATGTCTTTAAAGTTGACTGACAGTGTCAAGCTGACGTAACATAAACTACCCAAGTTTAGAAGAAATTTAAAAAAAATCGTAAATTTAAAATTGAAATCTGACACCCGCGCCATTTTTTTTATCGTTTTTTCTGAATAAAAATTAATTTAAATTAAATGGCTTGGAAATGTGTTCTTTTTTGTGTTTAGTGTAATAATATGATGGCTTAGAAGAAGAAGACTTAGAATGATAGTTGACACAAACGAGGTAAGTCTAAAAAATTGCGACGGATCGTCGCAATTTTCATTTTGAGCCGTTAGTATTAGTACAATACTTCAAATGAGACGGAAAGCAGCTCTCACATAAAAATATAAAAATGATGTGTTGTGCGGTGCAAGATGTTTAAACACCAGTAACCGGAAAAATAATACCGCAAATATCTCATTCCACCGGGAAGTACTAATATTCCGTTTGTAATTTTGCCTAAAACAGTCATTAAAACTCCTATATAAATTTAAAAATTTCGTCCACCATTTTCGTGAAAATGTTGCTATGCACTGGGAAAAAAAATACCCAGGTTTTGGTACTTAGTACTTAGGTATATAAATATAGTAGAGGAGAGGGTGGAATTCCCTCAAGTTAGGACTTAGGAATCAAACTACGCGGAATATCACAGTTTTAGAATTTTCAGTCACTCGACGATATTCTGAGTAGATTCAAGCAAGATGTAAACTCAAATTAACAAAGAAAATTACAATCAATGAATGAAAACAATTAGAACTAGTATTTACAATTGAAACAATTGAGCTAACTGCAGCCTGTAGCAAACAATCTAGAGGCAGCTCAACTTATCGATATCAATACCAGTCGTCGCGTCCCCGTTACGCTGGTTGCATTGCCCTGCTGTATGGCAAATGCTGGTGCGCTGCGCCAAATACTCACCAGCTCTCGGGTCCCGCGCCGCTGCTTTGACCAGACGCTCAGATATTTTTAAAATTCCGGAAAACCTCGATACCGCACAGCGGACCTAGACCTCTCTCGGCTCCAAGGGAAGCAAATGCAATAAACTCAAATTTAAAATTGCAATCCATCCCATCACCATAACTGTAGCAATACTTGCACGTGCACATGTTCTTTTTTAGGGTTCCGTAGTGAACAACAGAGTACCAAACTCCGATTATCCGACTTTAGGAAAGGTGCGTAATGAAACGCCCGTCTCAGTAGAAGTTATTTATTTGAAAAATCACAACTCAAGTCACTCAAACCCGTGCGTACTCTTCAGTGCGATTCAGTCCGTCCACTTTTAGCAGCGCTTTCTAGTTATAATTTTACACACTAAAGTAGGTAGGCTCGTATCTACATCTTAGACTTACATTGAACACGTAGTTAATAAGGAACCCTTATAGTTCACCACGTTCGTCGGTCTGTCCGCAGCTTAGTCCAGAGACTATTAGTACTAGAATGCTGTAATTTGTGTACGTTGGGCATTATTATATATTTGTGAAAAAAATGCTAGTAGTAGGTGGAGTGAATTTAAAAGGAAAACTCCACAGCTTTAGTATGCTTTACTAGTTGAGTAGGTACCTAATAGTCATCCTAATCAACTTAAAAAATTTACTTTTGTAGGTATGTGTAAAACAGGTAAATAATTTGGTTTAGATAGGCCATGAACCGTGCAACTACTTGTAAGTAGTGTAGTGCAGTGTACTGCACGTGGTCGAACACGCACTTAACCGTCTATTTTAAATTATTGTTCCGAAAATGCTCGGAGCCGATCTTATTTTGCAGACTTGGAGTAAAACCTTTTTGTCGTTTGACCTAGGTAGAATGATAGTAACCATAGGTACCGGCTGATATTTCGTAAAATTAAAAAAAAAAACAAGACGTTGGAAATGGATTTTCATCGATTTTTTTTTTAGATTTTTTCTATTTTACAATAAATTTTTTAGGGAAAATGCTATTCACTTGCAACATTCAATCATACGAATGTGTGAGTGAGGGCACTGTATTTACGAGCTGTCAAAACACACATGGATCGGTTTTTGGTTACACAAATTGTCAAATTGTTGAATGACACTAACCCTCTGCTGAGACAGCAGCGCGTTTTTACTCTATGTATGATGGTAAATCAAAAAAAAACCTCAAACTGGACATAAAAACGGTAAAAAAAAATTTATGATTTGTTTAAAAAATATTAAAATTTTATCATTTTTCCGCAATTATAATTTAATTTTAATCGAGCTCATTAATTACGTTATACAACATCAGAATGTTTCCACGCTGTTTTGTAGGAAATTTCATGGAGAATCCAAATAGGTAGGTATATAATAGATGTTACGAGGTGTTAGTAGAATAATCAAGAAATAAGCGAAATAATGCATTGTGATGCATTTCCGCGGATTTTCAGTCTTTGTTTTCAAAAATTGAAAGCGTGTAGGTATTTGTGAAAATATTTTTCATCGGTTCTTTGACCAAGAACCACTCCTGAACGTTTGGTCCTTACTTTTTGTTAGTTACACCGTAGGTAATTTTAGGTATTATGTACCTACCTCACCTACCCACACACGCACACACACCCTCATACACAATCGCACACTAGGTCTCCTGTTGCCCAGACTCTCAAGAGACTGGTGCCTTGGGAGAACCAATCTACACACAAACACGCACATAAAATATATCAAAACGGTGAATCACCAGCCGCGAAGCTAAGCTCAAGCGGCGGTGACTAAGGCTGCAGAGAGAGGAACTTCCTGACGATGAGCGCCGAGTCCAGGAGTACCTACCTACTGCCTTTTGAATCTGGCCCTTGATCCAACTTCCTAGCGAGAGTCTCTTGAGATGTTGATCGAGGCTCTTTGCTATTACGCCGATAACCGAAACCAATAACGGAACGATAGTCGCTGAATCCACATCCCACATGCTGACAACCTCGTTAGCCAAGTCAAGATATTATTTGCTTATTTTATCTTTCTCAGCTTTAACGAGGTTAATATCATGTGGTATGGTGACATCAGCGAGCACCGCCCTCCGTTCTAACCGATCTATCAGTAGGTACAATATCAGGTTTATTCGCAAGAATAGTCCTGTCTGTAATGAATGATAGATCGGTCCCAATAGAGCGTGGCACAGCCCTGACTTATGAGTAGGTACTAGGTAGTACATAGGTAGTTGCCTTTCGCTGTCAAGATGCTGTAGTTTGAATACCGTATCATGTTTTAAATTTTGTCTAAAACTAGATAGGTAGTAAACTTTAGCTGGAAGCCCTTTTTAGATACCTACCTACAATTAATTGACAGTGGCATAACAAGCAGGGTTATTCCGACAATAGGTTTTTTCTCGATGGTTATTACAAAAAACTTGTACCTAGTCGGTAGGTATGGCCTATGGGCCGTACTGCTGTGAATGCTGTGATCGAGCAAAAAAAAGGTCAACTGTGAGTATTATGACAATTGACTTTTACTAACGTTATCTTGCGATGGGATCTTGGAATGGAGTAAAAACCATCAACGATCGACTCCATCCCAAGTAATTTTTTTCAGTGTCTTGTTTCATTCAGGAAACTGAAATCGTTTATGCCCAGTCTCCCCAGATGGTCCATCCATTCAATGGATATGGAAGATTTTAGGAGAATCGCACAGCAGGTTCCCAATTATCATATAAGTACCTACTTACCTTTTTTTATTACCCTACTTTTTTACTATTCGCTCAGAAATGCGCACACATAACTAGGACGGAGAGACAGTACGATGATATGGGACAATGGGACTTTAAAACCACGAATACCCTCAGGGTGCTTCCGCCTTTGCCGTTTGTGGTAGGAACGTGGGGACGCTTACGCTTTCATCTACGAACCCACCGCGGCTGCCCGGATATCGGGACCCTCACTGGGTGTGTGGAGCACCCCCCATCGCGACGCGCCAGAAAAACATGACGCGCCACGACCACCCGCCAATTGGGCGCAGCGGACGACCCCGTGTCCGAAAGCCCTAGGTCCCCCTGGGACGGGTTAGTCGAGTGGCCCCGCCGCCTGCCACACGGTCGCAGAGGATAGGGAGAGCGGCCATCGCCATACCGACAGTTTTCCTCCCTTTCGACCCTACCGCGTCCGCCATCAAACGGTGGCGACCACGCCAAGAACGCGGAAGGCAAAGAGAGCGGCGTACGTCGATACCGGCACTCCTCTCCCGCCGCGGCCAACACCTCTCTGCGGCTATGCTGCCCATACAGCACAGCCGCCCGCCTCAGATGCGGTACCTCCCATACGACACCGCAACCTACTACCGCTCCAACTGGGCTTAGAGGGCAAAGCCCAGAGGAGCGGTCCGTCCTGGGGCCAGCCGTGTCGCCGTCTGCGTTGGCACGGCCCCATGGGTTCCTCTTAGCTTCATCGTGACTAGGCCGCGACTACTAAGTCCCGGCCCCGGCAAGGCGGGAACCCTTCGGGGGGAATTATCATCTACCTACCTAACCTACTGCATGGCCAATGTAAGGTAGATAATTACCTATCTATGGACTTTTACCACAACAGCACTGTCCCCATAGCTCCTGTTCCTACCCTACACAACCGGCCCCATCAGCCGGTTTTCTCTCACAGAGATAAGCGGACAGTCCAAAGAGATCCGCTCAAGATACGCCTCGCCAAACAATTAACAATAAGACATTATACTCGAGTAATGCCGATAATTACGCGGACCCGATTAGCTCGCGAAATTATGGCGCTGCTTGTTCGGCTTGTAATTGCGGGTAGGGATATAGGTTGGTTACTATACAATTAAGTATTGCCTACCTACCCACATACTTGTTGTAGATGTGGACAACCTGAACCATATGCGCATGTTGTACTTGGATATTCTACATACCATACCAAGCAATTTCTTTCTCTTCCACGCAAAAGTACATGCTACTATCACAATTCACACTATCACATCACACTAATATTATAAATGCGAAAGTTTGGACGGATGGATAGATGGATGGATGTTTGTTACCTCTTCACGCTAAAAGTACTGAAAGAATCGGGCTGAAATTTTGCAAACTGGTCATTCTAATCCAGGAATGAAACATAGGCTACTTTTTATCCCATAAATCAGTTCCTGTGGGATAGAAATAACCTTTAAGCGTTTCCATAGAAACAACGCGTGCAAAGCCGCGGGGCGCAGCTAGTAAGTAATAAAATTAAGCTGACTCTGGTGCTACACCACACTAACATAGCACTTACCTACTTTTGGTATCATGGACAAGAAAAAAATCGTTTATAACACATAAATCGCTAGGTAGAGCTGTGGTAGAGCTTACAAACTTACCCCTGAAAATGAAGCCCAGGTACATACGTATAATCTCTACCAGTATTGCCTGAAGCAAAAATCCCCAGTCTAGACAGAAAAAAATATAAACAAAATTCCAGTAAATCAGAATATAAAATCGCGTGAAAGAACTGATAAAATTCGGGAGTCATTTTAAAGTATCCCCTTGGGTTATCGGGAATGGCAACCACCGTTTAGATGACTACTGAACTTGTTAGGCCAATATTTGCAGCTTGATCACTAGACCATTATTTTCAAATAGGTAAAATTTATTTTGATAGTTCCAAATCAAATATAAAACTGGCTACATCTACGCTACTTACAACATACCTGCTCAGGGTGCCAACCTCTTAACACTCCTCCGTGGGTAGGGCGGTAAAAATGGTTCTGTTGTAGGTAAGTATCTATTATAGTTCATATTGGTTGGTATTTTCTTCCGATGAATGTAGAGCGCTCGAAAGAAAGAAGACTAGAGTTTGTAGAATTTAAGGGACCAATAATCTAGCTCTATTTTAGAGCAGGTAGCTTTACAACACTTTTTAGATATAAGTATCCTTTTATAGTTGTCATTGTCAATAAAAGCTTGGAAACAAGTGCCAACTAACAATAAAATTACCAAACTTACAACTGAGCTGGGCTGGGGTTGTAACCTCATAAAGATAGATATGCCGGAGTTTCCTATGACCATTTATTGTTTTTGGAAGAAATGGCACCAATACCACCTCATCATTATTTCCCCTCTCATATCTTATACCCATTCCACCTTCCGACGGCGATAGCGGTCTCCCAGATAGGTAGCCTAGTCTTCGAAGATAAAGCTGATAAGTACCTAGCCCATTTCTGCCTATCTGGGCCTGAGCCAGCCGTTTACATTTTCACTGGGAACACAAACCCTGCATAGCAAAACAGGCAATCAGAATCGAAACGAAATGATAGTTCGATGCAAAAAGGAGCGTTTATAGGAATTGGCCGTTACAAATCGATACTAAGTTGAAAGTGGTTCAGAAAGCTGTGATTTGCTGATTTGTTTACGATATCTTTTATTGGTTATGATTTTATGAAGGCCAGTTGATCGAGATCGCTTTTTATTCAACTTACCGACTTACCTGCTCTAGAACTTATAAGTAGGATTCAAACAGTTTCAAGTTATGTTAACGCTACAGGATGTAACCGGAAGTGTGCCTGAGTTATAATGACGGACACTCACTATTGTTTTATCATCAAAAACTTATAATAGGTAAGTACTTATGACAATCTATAAGAAAAAGAGAACTTAAAAGTTTCAGAGCGTAAATTGAACATTTGCTTACGCCTTTAAACAACATTCTAGAAGAGGTTTAAGATTGGTTTTCATGGAAGTGAATCTATATAATTTTTTTTTTTTTGCTATAAATTCCCATAGGGACTGGGATATACGAGAGGGCTAAACCTAGACAAGCCCAAAGTGCGCTCGGCAACATGCTTGGGTACCTATCGATGCAAGTCACGAAAGACAGCACAAAAGGTTAATGTTCTCCCACAGATGTACAAGTACAACATCTGTGTGTTTTCCACCATTTTATTCGCTCTTTCTAATGACTCAGTAAGACCATACTTATTACTGTCTGTGTTACAGCCTGACCAGTCACACCGTCATCGTCGCCTTATCCGAAATTGTCTTGAACATAATCATCATCATCATATAGGTAGGGTACTAACCTGAGTGCCTACGCTTCAATTTGGTCTCCAAACACGTTCTGACCCATTTCAACTGAAAGCCGACTTTGAACCCCTCTAATCTCCACTGATCTCAACCGAAAGACAACGCGACACGGCTCAATCGTTCTAATTTTTTTTTTGCTGTTGTATGCCCGTGACTTTGTTTTCTTTAGAATTAGTTCTAAAATATTTTGATACCTACTAGGTAGTTATCACACTATGATGAATGGATGGATGTTTATTACCTCTTCACGTCAAAACTACTGAACGGATCAGGCTGAAATTTTGCATACAGGTAAGTCCAACCCTGGAATTATTACATAGGCGACTTTTTATCCCATAAATCAGTTCCCATGGTATAGAAATAACCTCAAAACGTTTCCATAGAAACAACGCGTGCGAAGCCGCGGGCAGAAGCTGGTATTTTAATATACGTTTGTTAGATAGCTAGATACCTAGGTAGAATATACTTTATTGCACAAACGTTGTACATAGGCGTACAAAATGCTATATAGCATTCGCTACCTGCTAACCTTTGGGTAGTGTGAACAACAATTTTGTAGGTAGTAGGTAGTGCTAGAAAATAGAACAAAGAAAAATACAATTAATAAATCATAAAATTAACATAAATAAATACACATATTAATATAATAAAATATACTACTCAAATAAATAGGTACTTAAGTGTAGATACATAAATAATAAAATATAAACGTACCGAATTATTCCTAGGAAAAAAAGTGATTAAAGACTCTAGATCTGAAGACATTTACTGAGGACCTCGCGACATTCCAGTGGTAGATTGTTAGGCCTCTAAGGTCTTCATATAAAAGCTTGTTTTGTCAAGCTTAAGTGACGTTTATGCTGTAAAAAAGCGTTACATAAGCATAGATTGATGACTGAGCAAACTTTCATAGTACGGGCGGGCCTAATTACCTGGCTCTGAAACCACCTTCCTGTTTCTATTCTTATGCATAATTATACATACTTACGCGAGTAAGTACAGAAGCTTATATTCCTAACTGCCCTTTGCAGATGTTTGTTTTGCATCAACAACGTAAGGAAACGTCATACTTAATACATATTCGCTGAAAAGCCCCCATCTCGCCCTAATTTATACCTTTGTGCAGAGGTAAAAGGTCGTGTCTCCTTTGGCGCTCTTGGTCGAGCTTTTTTTCCATAGCCGATGGATGCCATGCCCATGCAAAGTATGCATGGCAAAGTATATTATTATACCATGGCCATGGTATAATAGTATACTTTCCCAGCTATAACACTCCGAGAAACAACTGTCACGTGGGTTTTCCCAAGCCTACGTCATATCCGCTACGGTGGTTCTCAAACTTTTTAGTTTATGGAAATGCGAGATGTAGGTTTTATTATAATTTTATTTATAATATAACTTATAGTAAGTATAGTGCCAGGCAGGGTTTTGAGGTTTAAAAATCTGGCACTGGAATTACGATGGTTTGTATTTCCCTAGGAGCCAAGATGTAGAGCTCCATCTGCTTTTGAAATAAACTTAACTTTAATGAATAGGATAAGGTTTTTACGTAAAATTCTTCAAACTTAGCACTGCACATAGATAAATCAACTTTCCCCTTGAAATTAAATTTATCCAATCGCATGAACATTCTTCAGCCACAGATTCTTTTTACGGGGATGAAAATAACCTTATTTACCCGCCTTTCACACTAACGCTTTTACAGTTACGGACATAGCAACCGCCTATTTTATTAGAAAAAATTATTCGATCAACAACGCGAGTGACGCCGCCGGTGACGGGACAATAAAAGTTTGGTAGTCACCGGCAAATGAACGCAACTTCCATTTTTTGTTGCAATAAAGTGGCAACTGGACGATGACGTAGCCTTGGGAAGATCTCCGAATGTTAGATCTTGTTTTCTTACTTTAAAAAAAAATGTTGGACAATCCACACAGCATCATCTAGATCATGCCATAGCCTATCATTAAGATCTTTAATACTTACGGACAAACACACATTTGCTTCAATCAATATATAGAGTTAGGTAACGAACGTCAGTATGACAGGTTCACTGGGCACGAATTGTGGTTTTGTATGACATCAGGTGATTGTGAATTGATTAAGGAGGGTTTTATTTGGGGAATTTAATAGTAACATAATCCCGCACACGCTCGGTATTCGAAATTCGAATGGACAATTTTGATCTCTACATCACTAATCCTTGGATTCTTATTTATGTCCTTTTACGCTACAAAAAAAATCGCAGTGTGTGAGTAGTTAGGTAGTTAGAAAATTTAGCTTATTTTGAAATACACATTCAGCTAAGCTTGAGTAGCTATGTAGGCACATCTGGTCAATGGCCTCCCAACACTCCACGCATCTTGATCTTAACCAGATGAACCCACGTACCATTGAAATTTTAAATAGGTATTTTCATAGGTAGCACAGAATAACTATAAAGGGAGGAGATAGAGATAACCTAATTTGACTGAAGTATCTACCTACCTAGTACCTACAACGGCTACAACCAGTGGATGTAAAAAAAGAGATTCGGACGAGATGTCCCCTTCACTTTTGGTTGAGGGTACAACTGATCCGAATCTAAAACTAAGAGATTTTAGATTCGGACGAGATGTACCCTAACTCAAAAGTGAAGTGGACATCTCGTCCGTGGATCAGTTTGAGATTCGGCCCAGATGTACCCTAACCCGTTAGTTGGTAGATCTGACTTTACATATATTAAGTTTATTATTCAAAGTGACGTAGAAAAACTGCTTCTAAAATTTGCTCTACAATTCCCTCATGTTGACGACCTCTGTGGCGCAGCGGGCGAAGGTCCGCCTGCGACGCACGAGGATGCGGGCTCGATTACCGCCTCGGGACAAATGTTTTTATGATCTGCAGATATTTGTTCAGGGTGTTTTGGAGGTTTTTCTATGTATTTTAAAAAATATCTATCTTTGTATAGTACCCATAACACAAGTTCTGCTTGGCTTGGGGCTAGATAATGCTGTGTGATTTGTCCAGCATTATTATTATTTTTATTTATAATGCCGTCGTGGCTTCTGTTCCCCAAATTCCTGCAGCTACCTATCCGTGTGGCGTGCTGGAATCCATACCCCCAGGGCCGGAAGGCGACCAAATTAAGTGGGTGCTGCACATGCAAATGTGCGTACGCCGGGAGCAGGTCTGGAGCTGGTTTAAGTGACTTTTTGTATCGGCTGGCAGTTGTCGAGGAATGGTTTGAACACGCAATGTAGTAGGTTACTTGCTAGATAAATAGCTAGTAACTCTAGTAAGCGTGCCAGCCGTAAAAATTACCCATTTATCTCGTACATACTTAATACTCATGACCCATAGAGATTTCGATAGTCTATGTTGAATAACCCATGCCGGGGTAAAAGAATAAGAAAAAATGATTCATCATCATCATCATCAGCCTATATTAGTCCACAGCTGGACATAGGCCTCCCCTAATGAGCGCCATAGCGCCCTGTCTTCAGCTTGCCGCATTCAGCATCTGCCTGAAGTCTTTCGTATAAAATATTAGCCTCTACCTATGTGATAATAATATTCGAAAAAAAGAGATTTTTTTATCAGGAGACGTTCATATCCAGCCGTGCACTAACGTCTAACATCGAAGCAATAGATGATAACATAAAAACATTTATGTAACGGTCCTAATGCTGTTCAATGATTATTGAATGGGTCTTCAACAAAACCTTCAACGAGCCTTCTAGAGGGTATTCTTATTAACTAACCCACCTACCAATTCATAGACTGGTCATAAAATGTGTTTACTCACAAGAAAGACAGAAATCTCTACCTTTTAAAAATTAATTCACCCAACGCCCACCGAACTTTACTTCTAAACCTACACACGCTCAGAAAAATCTCCATAGCCTCTGGTCTTCGTAATGAATTTATAATTTGCTTTGGCAATTAGAGGGGTATGGTGGACCATCGCCTCGGGTAGGAATTTAAATGGTAAATCAGTCATGAAGGAACAGCCCACTGAATTGGCTGCTGTGTTATTTTTTGAATGGAACGTGAAAATGGTGAAGTATTAGGTTTCTCGGTTGAGATATGTGGGTAGAGTTGGTATTTTGGAATTACAATGAAACAATTGAAACAAATTAGAACTAGTAACCTACCTATTTACATTTTAAACAGTTGAGCCAGCTGCAGACTGCCCCGCTTAATGGTAATGCTGATGCGTTGCGCCAAATACTCACCAGCTTTCGGGTCACGCGCCGTTTCGAACAGACGCTCTCTGAACTTTTTTAAAAACTCGGAGAGCCTCGGTACACTCCGTCATGTTTCTTGACGAAGTTGACGGGCCCCAACTTCCTGTGAATTCCTGTGAACGCCAAAACTTAGCAAAACTAATTTGACAGGACTAAGAATGATGCCAACCTTTTTATTTTGATCGTTATGAAGGGGACAGCATCATTTTTAGTCCTGTCAAATTAGTTTAGTTTAGTTTTGGCGTCATCCGAATTGACACCAAGTATCTTACGACCCACTATAATTATTTAGGTAAGTACTACCCATGTTCTAAGCGAATAAACGATTTGAGTTTGAGTTTGAGTTTAGCCTCATGTTACCATCTCTCTGAGTGAAAATAACACGCAGCTGATCAACTTATCTACCGTCTTACCTACATTCATCCGAAATTGTGTCTAAAATCCTCAAAGTTGATGCGATTAGTCTGATTATTGTCCGATTAATGTCCGTCGTGTGTCGCTTGGGCGATGAGCCGGACAGGCAGCGTACGGGATTGGGGATTCACGGGAGGGAATTATGTCCGATCCTTACACTCCTCATAGAATTAGCTAAAATTAGCTAAAATGAGGATTTAGGAATGTCAAATAGACGAAAGCTATTCTATGTGCGGGCGAAAGTCTGCCTGCGACGTAGGAGGTTGCGGGTTCGATTCCCGCCTCGGGACAAATGTTTGTACGATCTATAGACATTTGTTCAGGGCGTTCTGGATATTTTCTATGTATAATAAAAAATATCCATCTATGTAGTGTATTGTCTTAAGTATATCAGTTATCTAGTAGGTACCTACCCATAACACAAGCTCTGCTTAGCTTGGGGCTACATACATAGTGCTGTGTGAATTGTCCTACGTTATTTATTTATTTATTATTAATTAAACTGTCAGGTTTAAAATTTGGTTGACAGATTTGAAACAACTCAATTTAGTTCAAATACACTTGCGAGCTATAAACTGGAATCGCTTCAAGGGTTGTTCAAGACTAATTTTTACAATTTATTTGCAGTGAACTATGAGTAAAGTTATGTTTTCCCTTACGCAGGATTTATTGGCGACGATTAATTTTGATTTAATGCACGATAATGTCCGCTGCCACACCGCAGCAGTGACTAGACAGTACCGACAGACGTCTTCCATGTCGGCATTCCCACACTAGACTGGCCAGCCATTATTCCTGACTTGAACCCAATCTGGCATATGTGGGACGAGCTAAAACAGCGGATACGAGGGAAAAATCCAGCTCACCCAGCTCCGGCGCCGATAGAAGCCGATAGAACCAACTTCGACCTTTTGAAATAATTCCCAAAATTTAGGTAGCCAATTTAATTAATTTTAAATCTTCTTGATATCACTTGAAAGGTTATAAAATTACCTTTCAAATGAAATACCACAATATATAGTTCATTATACACAAATTGTAAAAAAATTGTTTTGATCAACTCGCGATGAAAGCGATTCCATTTTAAAGCTCGCAAGTGTAGTTAAAATCCTATTCTTTGCATTGCATTTTAGCTATGATTAGAAACCTTTACCTATACCTACCTAATTTTAGCAGGCTTCTAATTTGGTCGTGATAAAAATTTATTCTAGTGAAAAACGTGCAGATTCTTTTGAAAAAAGTGAAACATAGATTTTGTGTTATTTTTAGGATCTTTACAGAGAATACCATAACTTTAGGTCAACCTAACTTAGAAAATTTAGAAATCGTAAATTTAAGTTAGTAATCCTAAAACAACAGAATCGACATCATTGTAAGCTTAGTAGAGTAAAACCATTCCATAAAAGCGATTGTATGACGTTTAGTGGAGGCGAGCATTTTGACGTGCATTTTTAGAATGGTTTATCTCTACCATTGTGTACAGTTTGATTATTGAAACAAAAATTCTAGTAATCTGCTCTAGATCTAGAGCATGAAACTATTCAACCGCTGTCAAATTGCGAAAATTAGTTTCTCTAGTAGAGGCAAGGCGCCATAATGTAGGGAAAGAAACGAAAACTTTTATCGTCACCATAAACTAATATACAACGGTTGTTCATTAGTGTATAAAGTAGAGAGACTACCAGAGTCCTTAGTGAGGAATACACTTTCTACACTTTACTTATTCAATTATATAGGTACTTGTAGGTACCGTCGCACACAGAATTGTCAATACCGCCTCCAATCACTTATGTCTCCAAATAAGTTATAATGTAAAAAAATCTGATACTTACAAATCTACAGTACAAGATATTTTTTCAAAGCTCTCTAAACTTGTTTTAAGGTACGATATAAAGCTGTGTTTGATGAAAATGATCTGGAAATTTAGATCCGTATGTTTTGAAGCAGGCTGCTTGACAAGGTGGGGTTTCCAACAAAAGGAGTTGTGCGGTTTACCTCTTGTTCACCAGCTGTTATGGAATTTATTGATATCAAAACATTACCACACAAGGGTTTTTAGAATTCCGACTCAGCCAACTGCTGTATCGGTATACCTTAGAATAGATGCTAGATTTAAAGTCTTCTTTGTTAACATAAACATTGTTATCTGTAACGTTTGTTATAGAAGAGCGAGATCCTCTAACACAAGTTTTTTATACTTAAATGAGGGTCTCAATTAAGGAATTACTAATAGTAAGCCAGTTACAGAAATAAATTTTATTTTTATTTTATTTTATTTACCGTATTGAATAATAAAATTTATTATTACGGATTGATTCATATTACATACCTACCTAAGTAGTAGGTCCCTACCCTACCTACCCAGGGTAAGGGTATGGCAACCTACATTTTATTGAATATTTAAATAAATAATTAAATAATAAATAATGCTGGACAATTATTAGAAGAGGCGGAAGGAGACAATTAAGATGTTTATTATGGAAATAAAGATAAGCAGATACAGTGCATGAACTCTTTATAATAATAGATAAGTTAATATTAAGATTGTATGTACCTACTTTATGTTAAGTTATGTCAAGTACATAAGGGAAGAAACTGTTCGCCTGTAACACAGCTACATTGTAGCTACCACAGAAGACAGTGCTCTACCTCAATTGTTACACACATTTCTAAAATAAACGTTTTTGTATTTTGTATTTTTGTATTTGTAATTGACACAGCATTATCTAGCCCCAAACTAAGCAGAGCTTGTGTTATGGATACTAGATAACTGATATACTCGCTCGTTCATAATACAATATTGTTGTAAGATTTATTGCCAAGCCTATTCACAAACCATGCTCGTAGTATAAAATAGACTATTTCAATAAATACAAACCACCAAACACAATACACTCATAAGACAACAGAACCAACCACTTCCTAAATAGGGAAGTACACCCCTGAAAAACGGTCTTCAGAAAATTTGTATTAAATGGTCCTTATTGTCTTTAACACAAAACTCAAATTAGGCCCACGAATACAATACACCCATGAAAAGTACCGGTAAGGCACGGAGGCCGAGCTATGGAGGCCACGCCCCGCGCCCCGCCCTCCGCCGATTGTGATTTACCTGTTCCATTGAAAGTATTTTTCATTCGACTGTACCCTGAGTTCTGATTTTAAATCTGATATTGTACAATCGTTTCTGTAAGTTTCTATTGTAAAAAGGTCTTTCTCAATAAAGGTACAGGTATTTTACAGCGTTCTTAACGTACTCTACAATTTAAATAGGTAACAAATTATCCTGTAGATAGGGTAATCTTGCTTAATATTTGGAAAATTAAGAAAAACCGATTGGTTGTTTGCATTTATACCAATTTAAAGTAACTACCAAATCGAGAAACTTTTGCTCGGATATGGGTAATAGTACTCGAGTCAGAGTTATCATCACCTACTTACCAACCTTCTTAAAGTTATGCGAGCAGTGAGTTGCAAAATTTGCACCGTCTTTTATTTTTATCAGTCCCTGAACGGTCTGCGAAAACGGCCAGTATTTTGCTTTATTTAAAACTAGCTTCTGCCCGCGGCTTTGCACGCGTAGTTTCGGTATAATAAGTAGCCTATTATCTAAGTTAGGCTTTGCTCTTAACGTACGCCAAACTTCATCTTGATCCACCGAGAAAACAAAACATAGATAAAAAGTCCTTCTATGCAATGTTGTCTATTTTTTTCAAAATAGTGATAGAATTTGTGATGACGACTGTTGTCATAGTCGTCATATCTGCTTCGTAAAATATGGAAATTACCCATAATTTTTCTCCAGCAAAGAAACGAAATACATCAATTAATTGCTAAAGGTACATTTTTTATGGATAATATAAATGCTCCCTGTGTAAGAAGTCACAGTTGTATTCGCTTTTTCTATGAAAATGTTGTTTCCGTTCACTCATGTGTCCTCAAACGCACGCTAATATGTAAGTTTAAATCTTTTATTTTATTAGGTACTAGCCGTTACCCGCAACTACGTTAGCGTGGTAGGTAGGGTACCTACCTTACCCTCTATGACTTAGGTATGAACCTAGTTCGCGGTCCATCGGAGTTCCCAGGCCCATTGATTTAAGCTTAGAGGCCGGCCACCGGGGGGTCTTTTAGTGGGTCGTCGAAGTTTTATTTTTTATCTTCGACAACCCCACATAACCATACTGTACCCTACATGCAGTATGGTATCTGTTCGCAGATTTTTCCCCTCGAAAACAAAAAAAGAAAGGTATGAACCTAGTTTGTGTTGCATGAATACCAACATAACAACCCATAACGAGGGACTTTATCAGGCTCAGTATGGTCGAAATATCTTTGCGAAATTTATTGAGGTTAGAGTTAAATATATCTATTGCATTATTATTAGCTGCCAACTCGTTATATTGACGACACATCCTGGTGATTGGATTGTAAAACGATGTATTATTTTTGTAAACCCAAAACTTTCTGTATAAATCAACTTCAAATTCCTGAATAATGAAAAGGGGTTTGGAAGATGTTTTAAGCCTGGAACAAGTGACCGATAGCACGACGTAATTTTTCTAGTGGCGACATCTAGTTAAAATTTAAGTCTTTAGTTTGATGTGATGATGACACATAGATGAAACGACGAATGAAAGGAAACCTACTTTGAAACACGAAATACGAAGTTACGGTGATGCGAATCTTAATAATTCGTTTACAGAGGAGACTATTTGAAATTTTAGTAGAGCGCGTTGAAGTCTTTTCTTAAAAAATAACTCGCTCACGTGTAACGTAAAATAAATCCAAAAAATTAAGAGATTTAATATTTTTTATCAAAAGTCACTTTAATAAAACTAATGTGTGTGGATTGTGGTTACGGACAGGTGTGTTCAGGTCGTCGACATTACTGGTACCGAGTGTCTCACCATTTCATTAAAATATCAAATCTATCTCACACGAAATAGAGATTAAATTCCAAAGTTAAGTTAACACAAGCTTCAGTACTGGTATGGACAGAGATTAGCAAACAGTTCGTATGGTATTTGATACGTAGACACAGAATAATGTAATAGTTAATATGAGTAATTTGGAGCATGTGCTGTAAACTTGTTTCATTGACTAAATTCAATTTGGAATATAAATTTATAGATAAAAAAACAATATGTATTTGATTGAGCACCGAGATTTAATTATCGTATTTTTAATATCATTTGTATTGGTTTGTGAATGCATTACATATTCTTCAGTATTCTTCAGTATTGCCTAGATAATGGTCTCTAGAAATCTAGACTGAAGAATTTGACTAATAACGGTATCTAGCAGTAAAGAGGTACTTTTGTAAATAAGATGAAGAAGATCTTTTTTTACATAAAATAGGATTAAATTAAAAAAAAATAAAGCTCTAGCGATTTTCTTCAAACCTAACTCTCTCATCACAGTCATCACACTACCACAAGAACTTTTAAAATTAAATAAAATCGTTTTGGTGCTACGAAGTCTGTGTTCTTTAAAAACTATAATACTTCATTGATGATAGTACTTACTGAAAAATATTGATACAATTTATTAATACATTCACTGCCCAGCCTCGGCAGTGCGACCCGCAGCGGAGCGCGCCCGCTGCGAGTCAAAAAATCTCATTTAGTACAACTGAATGAAAACATTTTAGAACTTCGATCAATTACTTACAGTCGTAGATGAACTTGACTTCACTTGAAGTAACACTAATGTGAATGGCTGGAATATTTTTTTTCTCCCTTTATATACTATTTTGCAATACTGAATGGGTACTTACATCATTATTATCACTTACATTCTCACGCAAAATGATTGAACCAAAAAAAAAAACAGATTAAATGTCCATACTGTTCATGCGAACAGTATCTGTGGTAAACCACGAAAGATAACAAATTTCCTGCTCCGACTTCTATCACATTTTTTTCTCATAACTTCTAAAACCGTAAAAAACTGCAGCTGATTTGATTTATGCATAATATGTATGAATAGTAAGACTATTAATTAACACAAAAAGTAGCGCGCGGGTAAACGTGTGTAACAGTGAAAACCTTCATCGAAATTTTTTTAGTGAAAAATAAGGTATGTGACGTTTTTGGCAATTACTCAAAAATATAAAAAAAATATTGAAATTAAATGGCTGTTTGTAAAATACATGAAATACCTTTTCAACAAATGTAATATACTACATATCACTGCTGAATATTTATTTCACAAAATTGCATTGAAACATAAGGCTTGAGTTTGGCCAAGGTAATATTGGATAATATTACCGTGGTTTGGCACCGCCGCCGCCGCCGTCTTCAACGTACTTCTGACTATGAAAAATAATATTATTTTAGGTATTAAGTAACAAAATCCTATTGAATAACATAATTTGACTACTCGAGTATCTAATAAAATCAAAATATTAGATAAATTACGATATTTGTAAAAACCATTTTTAATATGCTCTTGTTCTACGATATTCCATAGTGCGCCGCAGCCTAGCGGACTGCGGGGAGATGTGTGCGTCTTGGGCCAAGACGCACACATCCCCCTAAATTAAGACTGACATGGCCCAAGACTCTTGGGCAATGTCAGTGTCAAATGCACAAACCAATACAAATGATATTAAAAAAACAATATAATTAAATCTCGGTGCTCAATCAAAATACATATTGATTTTTAATCTATAAACTAGCTGACCTGGCGAACTTCGTACCGTTCTCCCCTTTAAACCTTCCCTGAACTTACAACAAACATTTCAAGACAAAAATTAGTGAAATCGGTCCAGCCGTTCTCGAGTTTTAACGAGACAAACGAAAAGCATTGATTTTTATATAAGTACCTACAAGAAGATTTAATTATGCTCTTGTTCTACGATATTTCATAGTGCGCCGCGGCCTGGCGGATAGCCAGGAGATGTGTGCGTCTTGGCCCAAGACGCACACATCTTCCCCTAAATTAACACTGACATGGCCCAAGACTTTTGGGCCATGTCAGTGTTAATTTAATCGCCAAGTATCTAAGTAATGTTATGATGAGAGGTATTTTGAGTGTATAAAAATAAAACTAAGTAGGTAGGTAGGTACTAAAGATACTTGTACTTAGTTGTAGGTAAAGGAGTTGTGCGTGTTAATGCGTGTAGGGTAAAGTAGTATAGAATAGTTATATTTTTGTTCTCATGAAATAAAATATAAATAGATCTAATGAATAATTTACACAGGTAACGGATATTGCATTAATATTATAAAAATGGAAGGTCACAAGAAAACAATAAAAAATTACACGATAACCTACCCAAGTAAAAACAATATTTTTAAGACTCTTTCAAAAAGGTACTTATTACTAATTAATGCTTAAAACAAGACAATAACCATTATTATTTAGGTATTTTTATCATTTCAACTTGACTTGTCAAAGATGCAAAGATCGTATCAAACAAAAAACCAGGAAGACCCCAATAAAAACAAAAAAAGCAATTCATTCCACCCTCATCAAATAAAAAATGCATTAGATAAGGCCCTAAAAGCAGGTTGGCATCAGGTGCGCACGAGTCGCGAGCTTCTAGCAAAGTGCGACTGACGGGCGGCGCGCGCGCGCAGGTGCCCGCCTTAGGAGGGGGGCGCCTTATCCAACGTCTTACCACTTTACCACAGCAAACCACAACGACTTAGCCCGCAGGAAATAAGGTTCAGTTTCAACAATCTATTTGTGGTGATAACTTTGTAGGGCTTTACTCCTCTCCTTTTTATCGAACAAAAAATGAACTGTAAACGCGATCACGGCCGCCACTAAGGTCAATGTTAGCGCTTCCTTCAGTACACGCTTGGAGTGAAACGCGCGCGCATCGCCGGCGTGAACTACTGAAAGTATTGTACTGGCCGGTATTTCACGAACTTTACTACAAACAAAAAAAACAAATCGAACTTTTTGAATGTCGAGCTTTTTTGACAAACCTTTTTTGTTTATGTGAATGATCGAAGACGTTCCTATTTTAAATTGATCCTAATTAAATGTGATGGATTAATTTAACTGTGATTTTTTGACTTGGGGACATTGTGGTTTTGAAATATGGAGACTTTGGTTTTGATACCTCAAGAGCTGAGTTTGGCGTTGAGGCCTGGAGGTGCCAGGGGGAAAGAGGCTTCAGTCAGCGTGTGGTCTTCTATGGAGATCCCTAGGGGGACTGCTTTGTACCCCTTTCAGGGCACCATCAGAATTGATAAGCTTCACGTGTATAGCTACGTGCCTGATCATGACGTAAGTGCATTTTACAATGTTTTCAGAAACCGGTATACAATTATGAAATAATGAACATTCTTCAGTAGGTAGGTATAACCTATAAAAAAATATTTACATTTTTTGATTCTGGGATACAGTTTTTACTTTACCTGTTGTCATTAATAATTAATGTAATTTTAATGATAATTTGTGCGTTGACTAATTGGACTTGGTAGACTATCTTATTTATTGGTTTACCAAAACAAAATTCACAGCCTTTTATTAATACAATGATTTTAATAAGAAAACTAACGACTTAAAAATACGTTATGCAGTCTAATGCAGTGGAGCTTTTAATTCAGAAGCAATAAAGGCCCTTACATACCAACTAGGTTTTGATATATTTTATCTACTGACCTTCCTATTTAATTAATATTAAGTAGGTACCTACTTAATCATAATTTTAAAGATGTAATACCTCATGTGAATTGAATATGTTAGGCAGATTAGATACCTATATCACAAAAAATGGCAATTTTATACCATAAGTTTTTAAATTTAATATTTATAAATTACATCCTTATCTTAGTTAATCATGAAAAACAACGTAATAAAATACAATTATATCGTTGTTTTTCATGATTATGTAAATGAACCAAACATCTCTATTGTTTTAACTGACATCAGTGAGATGAGAACCGCAGTGATTATGTCTGATCTTTATTTCATCAGTCATCGCTAGGTTTGAATTAAATGCTAGTGTTAGATAGGTAGGTAGGGTAATAAACCATGTGAAAACTAACTCACACAAAATTTATATGAGTTGTGAAGTTGAGTAATGAATAATTTTAAAATATTTTACAGTGATATAGAAAAGGTTCTGATTTAAGTAATTTTTATAAGTCCTCTAAGTCTTATTATAAATGTATTTTATGTTGCAAGTTTTAATTTTTAAAGAATTACTGTTGTTAATGTTATTGTTAATGTTAATTAAATAAATAAATTGTAGTTGCAGCCCATGTAAAGGTACAATTGAGATGCTATATGGATTGTCTAACATTATTAAGTTTTTATTTATTAGAAGTGATATTCAGAGTTTTTGGGTTTCTTTAAAAACAATATACATTTTATCGCAACCTGTTATTTTTCCTTTAACTGTTATCAAGGGATTTTAAAGATACTTACCCTATTACAAAGTAGCCTCTGAACAAACAAAGCATAGAAATATTCAATCGGCACAAACCGCAATCAAGGTTCAGTAAGAATCAATAACCGTAGAATAAAGAACAGTTTATAAACAAATTCCACAGAATAAAAACACAGTTACTACATAAAACCACAGATAATTTAGTACTTAACCGTCCCTCACGTACACAATCGGTTGCCAACTAGATGATAAGCTTTACCAACAACGAAACAAAAACTGTATCATAACTAAAACCGCACAATTTTCTCTTACGCTCTTATGCGTTACGTGCCACGATCGAGATGTTTTGTGAAAAATTTCATTTCCCGTTTCAACAGAATTTAACCGAACGATTACCATGTTATGTAATTTTGAATCCATTTTACTAATATTATTAAAGCGATTTGTAACTATGTTTGACTGAAGATAAGGCCAACATTTTAGAAAAAGGATCTGGTTAAATCTTGTACGCATGAAGTTCTAGACCGGGAATCACAATAAGTATTATCTATTGCTACTTTTTATCCTGAAAAATCACGGGTGAAACCACGGGCGGCAGCTATAAAAATAAGATATACATTTAGCCTCTGATATAATCCTCTGATAACCTAAACATAGAATAACTGGTACCTATTCTATGTTTAGGTTATCAGAGGATTCGATAGATTCTATCCTTTAATATAGAGGATAGATAGATGGATAATACTTTATTGTACCACACAATGACAGATAACAATACAGAAATAAATGCTAAGAGTAGACGAAGTACAAAGGCGGCCTTATCGCTATGAGCGATCTGATATCGATGACGATCGTTGTGGCGCGGTGGACGAAGGTCCGATGCAGGAGGTTGCGGGTTTGATTCCCACCTTGGGACAAATATTTGTACGATCTGCAAATATTTGTCCCGGGTGTTCTGTGTATTTTCTATGTATAATAAAAAATATCTATCCGTGTACTGCATTGTAGTAAGTATTATCAGTATTTTATTTATTGCATTCATACAATCAGGTCTTAGTGATTAGGTGAGTTTAAGTTAAGATCACAGTATGTACCCATTTAGGGTGTTGCAATGGAAAACTGGCATTTATCGTGCCTTTCTACTAAAGATTAACTATTTGGTACCAATACTAATTTACAATTTAATTTGCGAGTCGCTAAAAGAATCGTTGAAGAAGTCGTCAAGTTCGTAAAAACATTTTATTATGAGCATCTCTTTCAATTTGGTTTCGGACATGTTATAGTGAGAAATTTTATGTTTTCTGGGATTTTATTATAATTTTTTACCACCATCGAGTTGGGGGAGCATAGGTAGATTTTTAATTTTATTCAGGTTGTGTTTATATCTAGTTTGGTATCGGCAGGGCTGATCATTTATTTTTTGGATAAAAATTGGGTAATTCCTTTCGAATTTGTTTATTTCTAGATTGTATATACTAACTAGGGTATGGATTTTTCATTTAATATAGTGGGGTTTACATGTCTGTGTTACTCTTAATTAACTATGATACGGACGCATTTTTTCTGAGAGACGAAAAAAAATATTGGCGTCTACGCTATTTCCCCATAGTATAATTCCGAAGCAGAGCCATGAATAAGCGTATGTGTAATAAGCAGATAGGCTTGTTTTAAGGTCTTTTCCTCTGCGAAGTTCTGACAAGGACATTATATCAGTCATCTACATACCCATAACACAAGCTCTGCCTAGCTTGGGGCTGATGCTGTGTGGATTTTCTAGTATTTTTTTTTATTTTTTAAAGTACTCGAATAAAATTATGTAAAGCCGCAGGCAGAAGCCTGTAAAATTTAAATTACCAACGGATATTATGATCTACTTACACCAAGACCATTTTAAGCAGAACTTAATAGACTCTAAGTAATAATTACTAAAATGCCTGAGGTGATACTAAGCCGGAAGTGGTGTAAGTTTGGCTCAGGTGTTTGCACTTTCACCGATTGACTAGTTCGAGTGCAGACGGCTGCGTTTGTTGTATTAATTAAAATATTTAAAAGGAAAAACCCCAAGTAGCTGATTATAAAATTTCTGACCTTCTCTAATTTTATTATTTTATTTTACGAATTTTAAGGAAACACAGCTGTAATTTGATAATAACGGTTTGCATGCTACTAAGGGCTAATTACATGTTTTCACGGCCCCTATTAAGTAATCTTGCTTGCTTTTTAGAGTTCCGTACCTCAAAAGCAAAAAAGCACCTTAGAGGATCACTTTGTTGTCCGTCTGACTGTCTGTCCGGCCCTTTTCTCTGGAACGCGTGTAGGTATCGAAGTGTAATTCACATCAAATACTCAACTTCGTAACCTCTTGGAGCCGTGATATAAATAAAACTTCTAAGTCTACGCAATCTAAAGTTACAGCTATTTAAGTCCGAATATTTTGAAATTTTCAAGTACACATAACTTGACATTTTGATTTTTTTATTTTGATTCTACTGAACCTACGCTGAATCGCACTTGACGAAATTCAAAAAAACTACCAAATCCATTCCTTTTTCCAAGTTCTATTTATATACATATTTATCACTATTAATACAATGACAAAGCTTGGTTCTAGCTGACTCAGGAATGAGATACGTGGAGGGACCATAGGGCACAATAGCCTTTACACATGACACACATCAATAGCCTGCATCAGTCCACTGCTGAACATAGGGCTCCCCTAATAAGCGCCTTATCGGCTCCTATAGTTGGGGGTAATGCCACAATCACCACGCTGGGCATGCGGGTTCGGGATCGCAGTTTGGTGGGGGATTTGTTCTGCAGGGCTACTATGATCTTTACTTACCTGTAACTTTTAACATTCTAACACTTTCATGGCCCAAGACGCAAATGATCTCTCCCAGCCGCCAGTAGCAGCGGCCGGCGCCCCCACAGAAATATTATGTTGGCGCCCCCCTGCGAGTCGCAACACCGAGGCTGGGCAGTGAATGTGTTAAGTCGGCAGTAGGTGCATCTCAGTTGAATGTGAAGCAAATTACATTCAAAACACTAGCTTATTTGACTTGCTTTGAACTATTGTGTGTAATAATTAATTTACCTTCGTTAGACGATCATTGAGGGAACTGAGGTGCAAGTGAAAAGCTTTCTTATAAAAAAGTGTCTCCTTTTGCTGCCATCCATACTTACCAAAAGATTCCAAAAAATTTTTTGGTGAATAAACTACAAATGTACGGTTTTAGGATTTTTCCCTTTACTTGTGCTATAAGACCTTGCTGCTCACCAAATTTCATTATTCTAGGTCTACGGGAAGTACCCTATAGGTTTTGTGTGTATGTGATTCCCTTGGAAATTTCAGAATATTGGACATAAACGGCTGTAATTTGAGTGCGTTCACTTAGAAGTTTGATTTATATTGCGGCTTCGAGCGGTTTCAACTCGATACGTCCACGCGTTCCTGAGAAAAGAGGGTTGACAGACAGACAGACAGGCAGCGTGACAGATAACCAAGAGGTCCTATAAGGGTTACTTTTTTCCTTTTGAGGAACGGAACCCTAAAAAATAAGACCTTTATTCTCTACAGCTGTAAGTTTACGTTTCGTACCACACAAACAAGTAGCTTTTTGTAAGTCTCAGAGCACGCGCCTTCATTACCAGCTTTACTTTTGTTCAAGAACGTAATTACTGTTTCTTATATTTTGACAGTGGCTATTTATAATTTTAAAGCGATTATTGAAGCATAAAACTTGTTAATTTATAGGAATTGAGCTGTTTATTATTGTGGGGTCTTGCGGCGTGTGAGAGTCTCAAAACTTATCAAAAGAATGAGTTTTAAAATGAAATTCGTGCTAATATCCGTGCTAATAAATCTGTCTGGTACCTACTATGTAACGCCTAAACAGATCATAAAAAAATTGGCTTAGAGGAAAAAGCCTACTTTTTGCCGCCGCGGGCGGAATCTAGTCTTTAAAGTTCTGTCTAGACAAACATCTCTACTTCGGTATTTCCATCAAAGCAGACCTCTAGCTACAAAATTAATCTACGTGCGTTCTGCCTTTCTCTAGGCCTACCAATACTACGACACAATGTGCCTAAATTATTTGAGAAAATAAATGAATTAATGTTTTTTTGATGACGTCATAGGCTTTATTGCGCCTGTATCATGACATTCAAATAGAACGCGGAAAAGCAAAAAGCCAGAGTCATAACCCCCGGTCACAAACCCCAAGTAAAAACTCGAAGAATAGAAGAGAGCAAGCATTGTTCTAACACAAAAGCGAAAGTTGGTAACTTTGCCCACTATTTATGAGATAATTAGGTGTTTCACCTGTTGCGATACATTGCGTCACAGAGGTTTTTTTTTCCAACATTGTGTGCACTTGAATGGAGTTATGGGTGTGCGGAAGTAACGAAAGTGCTTTATCTTTGATACCGGTTTGTTTTTTGAGTTAAATTATAAATTAAGCCGATTTTAGTTAACCCCTTATCGTTGTTGGGCGATGTCCGAAAAATAAAATAAAGTCCGGATAGTCGTTTCAGTGGTAATACGTGGCGAGACCCACTGCCAAAAATCCTTATTTCTTAAAATCGAAAATATTGATTGGTTCCGGATTTGTTTTATTTCTACATCGTTTAGCTACATAGCCTTCGTCATTGCGATATTCAGAAGATCGGTTGTTTGGCAGAGGGGCAAGAAATCCTTTATGAGGGATTTTGGTGGGCATAAATCCGGACTTTCAACGATATCTTATACAGAGAGTAGTTCGATATGTTTTGATGTTTAACTTTACAATAGCATTGTAAAGTTTTAAAGAAATTAAATCAGAAATGATCAGCGGAACTCTTTGCTAGATCAACATATACGAACAACTTCAGGATGACTATGAACTTTTTAATAGTACCTACTTCTTTCACTAATATTTTCATCATGAAATCAAACAAAATTTTTTCATTCCCGAATTCAATATTAGACTGTAAATATCCTTAGGTAAAGGTTGTTTTCCTCTGCCAGTTTATTCAAAGTAGCCTGTCGTTGATGGATTTACGGTCACTTCACGTTCATTTAAATGTCTTCATGATGTTTTATGGGTCATGCGTTGATGAAAGATTTTTGTTGCTTTTGTTGTGGTTGTTCTTTTCATTGCGTCCTTTGATAGAGACCGTATCTATGGGCGCAGTTGATAGGCTGCTTTATGGCCCTGGTATGAATATGCTTCAGACACTGTAGATACAAGTGTAAGAGATGGTAAACGCACAAGAATATTGGCGTGCGAGTCTGACTGAGCAGTGAAATTGGTACTTTGAGGTAGCGCGGGACAAATTTTCCAACCAAAATCAGAGAACAAATTTGTAAACGCACAAGAATGTTAGCGTGCGAGTCTCAATAAGCAGTGAAATTGGTACTTTGAGATAGCGTGGGACAAAATTTCAAACCAAAACCAGAGAACAAATTGGTAAACGCACAAGAATGTTAGCGTGCGAGTCTCAATAAGCAGTGAAATTGGTACTTTGAGATAGCGCGGGACAAAATTTCAAACCAAAACCAGAGAACAAATTGGTAAACGCACAAGAATGTTAGCGTTCGAGTCTGAATGAGCAGTGAAATTGGTACTTTGAGCTAGCGCGGAACAAAATTTCCAACCAAAACCTTGTTGTTAGAAACCCCTTTTCCGGATCAAAATATATAATAGTAGTATAATAGTATAATAATAGTTATTCTTTGTTTTTTCCCACAATCATCTGCTTATCTCATTTACTTGAAATCCGTTTAGTCGTAAAATTATAGACTAAGTTAATTTCACATTCAAAATTTAGAATAGGTTACCTATCGAGTATTTAATTCAAAAGATAATTTAAATTCTGCTCAAAAATTATAAATATATGTACCTCAAAACACTCAGTATGCTATTTTCAGAAAACTCGTTATGCAAAGTATAATAAATAAGTCAGTAATTATCATAATACAATAACACATCATCATAAGTCCAGGTGAGTTTACGGGTAGCTTGCGGTATGGAAAGCTAGACCTAGCCTAGGTTTGCGCTCAGTGGATAGCAAAGCGGAAAAAATAATTAAAAAAAAAACAGTATAATTTTCGAGCAATTGACAGATTTATTATGATACGAGTAGATTAACTACACTTAATATTTCATTGGTTGTACCTATAAAAGTCCTATGTTTGTACAAACAAAATTGAAGAAGTTAATTTAACAGATATAAACACAGCGCACGACCTTTACTTACTTTGGAGTAAAGTGACGCTGTGTAAAATAAAACTTATAAACTAATAATATAATAAAACCGGTGGTAATGGTAAATTTCGTAGCAAAAGCAAAAAAATGAGGGTAGATTGGTACGTCTGCCAATAGAAATTCACTTGCAGTGACTTCAGTTATTCCGTGATCATGGCACAATGAAACTGTGCCGAAATATTGGAAAGCTCTAAACCCAAATCATAACAAAAATGCCGTGGTAAATGACTTTAGTGTTGTGTATAATGTTAAGTATGTGTTTAGTTATTTCGAAAGAATTTAATTTTATTAATTTCTAGAGTAGAAAAATGTGAAATGTAAGCTTATCGCTCCGCTCAACATAAAACAGCTTTATGAAAAAGCCAGAAGCGAGAATGCAAGTGTTCTCTCTGTATTCATGAGGCTGGTTTTATTCAATATGCATCAATCAATGTTATCGCACGCAAAAAGACAACTACTTCGATTGTTTGAAAAGGTACTTATTAAAGTGCGATTAAAATTATGGCGCAACTTCCTATGAGCATCGCGTTATTTTAAAATAAAATGATTGAAAATGGTTTCCTAATCTAAAAGCAACGGACTGTTATTCGTTTTTTGATTTTCTTTAATTTATCTGTGTAATATCTAAGCTACCTGTTATCATATTGTGTACTGTTATATCAGAATAAACGTATTTCATTTCATTTCATTTCATTTATTCTGTGGCAACGGAAAGCATTTTATTTACCTCAGAGGTATAGGTGGAAATACGTTGACAAATCGGAAATAATATTGATCTTGATGTCGTAAAAGTGGCTACCTATGAGATTAATGTGTGGGAATAGTCACAGTGAGACATTAAAATAGTTCAAGCGGAAGAAAACTTTGATGTTTAAATTAATATTTTACCTTTACTTTTGTGTTGATAAAAGTTTTGGAATTAAAGTAAGGTCCAAAGGAAACCATTATAATAAAAGATACCAAGACATTTATTCACAAAGAAAATTATACTAGTATTTACAATTGAAACAATTGAGCTAACTGCCGACTGTTGCAAACAGTCTACAGATAGCTCAACTGATCCATATCAACACCAGTCGGAAGCGTCCCCAAGACGCTGGCTGCATTGCCACGCTGTATGGCAATGCTGATACGCTGTGCCAGATATTCACCAGCTCTCGGGTCACGCGTCGCTTCGACCAGACGCTCAGATAGTTTTTTGAAAACCCGAAGAGCCTCGGTACCCCACGGACCTAGGGTCTCGACTCCAAGGGGAGCAAATGTGTAGGCTCTGTCGAGACCTGCATATTTGCGCCTCTTGAGATCTTCGGCCAAATCTGCCGCCGCACCCGCCCTCACGGATGTCCTCGGAAGATGGGAAGGCGCAAGTGTGTCGACGCATGTAGCGTCCCACACAATGGGCCTCCCCAACTCCCATGGGACTAGTGTCATACCGTCGGGCCTCTTACCATCGTCACGCAACAGACCATTCGGTTCGAGAATAGCTGGTACGTTAACGGTGACAAAGGCCCGCCGGATGATGTCGTTAAGGCTAGCGTGGCGAGATATCCGACCAGCGGCCCTAGTGCACGATAATCCGTGATGACCAAGCTGTTCGACAGCAGTACCGCACTGGCATTGATGAGGCGCGCAACACCTTGCACCCAACCGGAGACATGTTGCGATACGGAAAGTTACGGGATCCAATAAAGTACCAGTGTTATATGAAGGAAATGCTTGCAACCAATGTCCTGACTCCCATTTAGAAACGGCCAGGAGGCGGGCACGATCTGCAGAGCTGGAGCACGTTTGTAACAAACAGTTCCGTGTCAACTCACACAGAGGCCCGTCCCATTGCCGTTGGGACAAAAGTGATTTTGGGGGAGCAGCATCGGGGCAAGCACTATGCCAAGCCGTTCGAGCTTCGTCTAAAAATGAAATTTTCAATGACATTCCAGGTGGGACCAAAAGAGAAGGATTTAAAATTTTTTCAACTAAAGAACTAGTGCTGTAGACAGAAGACAAGAACGCTGGTAGGGCTACACTTGAAATTTTGCGTATACCTAAGCCTCCCAATTTGACAGGCAGGGAGGCCTGCGACCATGCCTTGTCATCTAAATCGATATTCAAAACCGATGATAATGTATTCTTTATTATGTTGTCTAAGCCTTCCAAGAGCTCGCTGTGTTTCCACATTTGACTACATCTCAAAGAATACGTAAATTTAGGTACAAATAGACAGAACCGAATAATTGTAAAAGCCATATGACTATTAATTTTGAGCAGTCTGTCCGAATTTTTGTGGAAATTCTGAATTTTCTCATCTACAAATGACTGAAAAGACTCATCAAGAATTGGTGAACCAAGGAGTCGAAGTGAACATTTATCAACAACTGTAATGTTGGGGGCTAATGTATTGAATTTCTCAATGATATTGTTTTTGTCTACACAAGAGTCCGAAATAAAAAGCTCACACTTTGAAAAATTTAATTCCAAACCTATTTGTCGAAATTCGTCTGTGATGATTTTTAGATCATCAAAAACTGCGTTCACTTCTCCACCTAATGTTCCATCATCCAAATACCAAACATTAAGCTTGGATTGGAGACGTTGAATTATGGGTTGGATGGCAAGGCTAAATATGGCCGGACCAAGAGGGTCGCCCTGCTGACAGCCAACAGCGGACGAAATGACTTTATTCCTGTATATTAATTTTGATGGCGAACCGTAACATTGCCAAAGAAATGGGTAAATTTCTGGAATTTTGTCTTTAATTTCTTTTAGCAAGGCGCCCCTGTCTACGGAATTGAAGGCGTTTTTGACGTCTACCTTCAGAATTACCTCCCCATAATTTTGGTCTAAAAATGTACGAAGGGAATGTACTGCGGCCTCACATCCACCTCGCGAACCAAAGAACTGAATTGGTCGGAAATAGTCGCCTAGATAGTCGGCTTCTTTCCGACAGCAGACTTTAGCTGCGAGGCGGCGGTAGGTGGTGCCCACGGCTATGGGTCTTATTCCGCCATCCTTCTTTTTGAGTGCACAAAGATTCGCACCGTAAAGGAGTTCTGTGATCTCGCTATTGACTCGGCCTGACAACATCAGGTTGATCAGAGATGTCAAATCTTTCAGAAGGACTTCACCTGCATGGCCAGACCCACCAGATAGAAGATCTTTTAGATGCTGTGGAGTCACAGCATCCAGGCCGCCGGCAGAGCCACTCTGAAATGATGTGACAGCTTTAAGCACATCCTCGCTGGTCGTGTCCACGGCGACATCACTCTCTTCCGGTGGATCGGGGAGTTGAATATTGGCCCCTGCGGATGGATGCTTACTCTCAAGAGATATGAGGGTAGCATCGTCATTTGGTGCCATCGTGTCATTTGAATTAAAGTTGTGTAAAATGGAGTTCATACTTATATTGTGAAACTGTACTTAGCAAGCAAAATAGTGAATTCTGGCATTAAATGACATTGGTTTATGTTCCTACTACTATCCTTAGCCATCGTTATATACTTACCCCCCGGGTTTCAAACTCTTTAAGGCATCAGCAGAGTTTGAAACCCAGGGAAGATTTTAGGAATATTAAAAACATGAGTAATTTCTTGGGGTGGCGAATACGTACTTTGTACTATGTTTTGTATGTAAAATAATGTTCATCTAAAGGTTGCTTTTTCTTAATCTTTAAAACTTTCTGATATAATTTTTGTCACACAATTTTTTTGTTTACATTAATGGTTTTATTAGACAAGTAGGTACCTTTTTATGTGCAAAGTTTCCAACAATTTCATGTCATTTTATCAGCCACTTGACGACAATTTCAATCATCATCATCTTCCCATCACTTTGGACATACGCGTTTTTAATTGGGCATGGCTCTTCAACAATAGGTGATTACGTGGTATTGAAGAAAGTAAGCGACTCCACGGGTGATCATTGTATTTGATCATTTTGATTCATTTTTACTAACCCCAGGTTACCGATTGCAATCGAAAATCAATTAAATATCAATTCGTAATGTGAGCAGCTAACAAGGGTACATCTGTTTTCAATTAATTACTTTGAATAAGTTTTAGTCCCGTTAGATTTAATCTATTCAACTGACTTTCGAAGTTATTGTCAAAAGGATCATCGCATTTATAGCGCAACAACTTTAGCTACTCGCGATAAACAATTCCAAGGAGGCTCCACAATTTATATAAACTTATCGTAGATTTCGGTTCCATAAATAATAAGGAGTAGAATATCCATAGCTTATCTAATATTAATAATAATGCTGAATAATCCACACAGCATCATTTAGGCCCGAAGTAGTCAGAGCTTGTGTTAAGGGTACCAGAAATTGTATAGTTCTAGCTATTGACCGAAGTCTTGACTTCACAAGTCTACAGATACCATGTAGGTAATACAATACAAAATACTTTATTGTACACCAACAAAAATACAAAACACGAGACCTTACATAAGATACAAGTACAATGGGCGGCCTTATCGCTTAGAAGCGATATCTTCCAGGCAGGTAAGTACCGATACCCGTGCCAAAAGTAACAAAAATAACAGACAGAAGTCCCGTGTAACACACAAGTACACCCGTTAAACCAGTTAGTTAGCTGAGTTATGTTACGAATTCTATTCGTTGAAGTACTCAATAAAATATAATTATTTGTTCGCAACCAATTTTCTGCTTGTTGTAATGGAACTGTGATTTGTGATCATTGGTATTGGCAGGTCCAGGGTAACGTTTAACTGTGTTGTGAGATAAATCTTGAATTATCGAAGACTGCTCTGGTTATTTCCTAGAGCAACAATTTTTTCTGAAATAGTAGTTTTGTGTTTTGTTCCCTAAAAATATCTTGTGGCACGTTAGTTGCCCAATCAAGAGCCAAAAATAAGGGTACTACTTGCTTTTTTAACTCCCGATGCAAAAAGAGAGGGATGTTATAAGTTTAACGTGTCTGTCTGTGTATCTGTCTGTGGTATCGTAGCTCCCAAACGGATGAACCGATTTTCGTTTAGATCTTTTTGTTTTATAGATAATTTTATCCCGAGTGTTCTTAGCCATGTTTCATGAAAATCTGTTCAGCTAATAAACGTCGGTGGGTTTTTAAAATTTTTAATTTTGTCTTGTCTGTATGTTTTTAGAATTGAATCGAAAGCCTACTTCTATTCTTAAACTAAAAACGTTAAAAACTGCAATGTGCATCGATATTTTTTGTCTAAAACAAAAACGAGGCCCATTCACCTTATGATCATTATCACGCATTAGTAAAAACTTTTCTACCGGCCACATGTCAATTAAATTGCTGGCCATTGATATATTTTGTGGTTTTGGCCTCTTTTTCAAAAACCTTTTTCGAATTTGCACCTCAGATTATAATGTTTTTATGGCTATTGTGCAATTTCACTAACGATATGGCTTGGGAACTTCCGGCCACCATTGTGCCTGTTACGTTTTGTGTTATAATTCGTTTGATATTCGTTTATATAAGTTACATAGTTTTGTCTATAACGCGGTATTTTCGTTTAACTTCTTGTAGATAGTTATTTTGCAGGATGGTAATCTTGTGCGTACTCAGATAGACCAAGAGGTATCGTAGATATTTGGCATTGCGACTTCTTACGAGGAGAATATTTTTTATGGGTAGGTACAAAATATGGTCAGTTTTATTAGCTTTATGAAAACACCCAGTTCCATTATACTGTCATACCTGCATCAAACCTAATATTGGGTAGATATCTATTCATTCAAGAACGAAAACAAATACCTAATTGTCTTACAATAAACTCGGAAACAGTCAATTCCACAACACAACTCAATCGGTGCTTTAAAATGAAATAACACACGTAGAGCAACAGGTACAAAGGATTAATTCCGTTACTCTAGTAAGGTGCTCGAATTTCGTTTTTCTTTCACCTCGACTTCGACACGACATCGACACCGTGGTACGATGGGAAAGCTATGCAACGATGACCGTGACGGGTAGGGTTTCAATATCGAAGGTATCATGTTATGGCATGTGTAAAGGTAGCCGTTGTAAAAAAGTATGTACGAAGATTATGAATGTTCTGTAGTTTTTACAGGTGCTTCTTGATTGCTTTTTGTTCGTAGACTGAATCTACAAAGCGTCTTATAATATAATGTATTATAAGACCCTTTATTAGACGTCTTATAATATAATATGTTTTTATCGCATTTATCGCGCCACAGGATGATTTGATTCCTGTAGTTGTCTCAAAAATACTCTTGTCTCGATGAAGACCGTCGCTTGACAACTATTTCATCTGATTGTTAGTGATGCTGTGGCCAACAATCAAGAAGACGCTTAAATAATACTTTTATTTCTTAACGCAGGTTGTATCAAATTTAAATTAATTTAAAAGAACATCAATGGAATTGGCTATCGCTTAACGTCAGGCTCAAGTCAAATGTAAAATGAATAATTTTTTGTCGTGCCAAATAAATAATTAAGTTATTCTATTCCGCAGATAATTGACCTTAATAAGCCATTTAAGCCTAATCTCATCTACGATATCTTCTATTTGGTTCACATCCGATATTCCCAAATAGATGGACAATAAATTATCTCGTTTCGTACATTATGCAAATTCAGCGGCTAATGGAGGACGTCCGCTTAAAACATCCGCTGGTAGACCGGTAGATCTCGCTGAGAACTTATTAATGTGTGAACAAAGAATATCATTTTCACTTTCTTTTGTATGAGAAAAATTGTATAATCCACATGTTTTGCAACGTTTGGTAACAGGTTTTGTGTGAGCTTTTGTGATGTCATTTTTCAAACAAAGTAGGTAGGTACCGTAAAATTATGCACGAGCACCTCTAAGTTTCTTTAACTTAGAAGTGCTCGTGCATAATTTTACGGTTTACTTTGAGTTTGGTTCGAGCATGAAATATGTAGACTTGATACCTACCTATTTTATATAACAGTTAAAACTGCCTAAACTTTATTTTTTCAAAATATTAACAGAATATACTAAATTATTAGAAAACAAATACTTATACAATATTAATCATGGCGTCTATTTATAATTTGGTTTAATACCCTTCTACTGAACATGCTATAAAGTATCGGACGGAATGCATTGAAATAATCGTAGAACTAAGTCGTGATGCGTCAATTATGCAAACGAATCGCTACAAAAACTCATCAATAACTTCGATGATATCTGATTTAATGCATCTTTCACGCGTTCCTAATCTTATTAGCATTCTAAGATATTTGTTAAACAGATTTATAGATGTAGCGCATGCTATTGACGTTAAATCTATCAGACTATTGTCAAATTTAGGCAGTACATTATTAAAGGTAACTTCGATGCACTGATGATGAAAATAAAATACTAATTTTAAAATAAATTAAATGTTTAAGGGGATTTTTTGATTTTTGTCAAATAATCCCCTTCAGCCCAAATAATTTAAGTGGTAAAGGGGATTTTTATATTGTGTCTGTCTAATAATCTTCTTACGCCTCTAAAAGGAGATGCTAAGGGGATATTTAGACAAAAAGTATAGAAATCCCCCTCGCAGGGGATTGACTAAGCGGGTTTTTAGATCAAGCTGATGTCCTCATAACCGAATTTCGACCACGGCGGCCAGTCTCATAGAAGACTAGCCAGATGCGCAGGACATATTATAGTGCACAAGTGTGTGCGCGAACACAGGTGCACTCTCTATCCCCTCACTCTCATAATCCGATGGGACGGTTCAGTTCTTAGGGAAAGGTCAAGCGCAGGACCAACGGCAACGGCTTAACGAGGCACGATGCTTCGATGCACTAGCGGATTTATTGCCAGCTAAAAATAAATAAATTCATAAAATGAACGCCAGTAAATAATTATAGTCAAACTTGTGTAAAGAAGTGTCCAGTGGCACTTTATCAGAGAGTTTTTATTGACGCACGCGTTTTTCCGGTATAAAAATTAGCACAAGCTTAAAACTAGGTACCTAGATGTGTGCAAAATTTCACCCCGATCCGTTGAGTAGTGGCGGCGTAAAAAAGTAACAAACATCCATCCATCCCATCATCCAAAATTTTATAATATTTTATATACAATATATATTTTTGTATATAGATTCAGATTGTGTACACTTAAATAAATAATGTTGGACAATTCACACAGCATTATCTAGCCCCAAGCTAAGCAGTGCTTGTGTTATGGGTACTAGATAACTGATATACATAATACAATACACTACATAGATATATATAAAAACTTATACCTACACTATATACACTCTACACCTATTTACTGAAACAGACCTAAAATAGACGCTTCACTTTAGTATTTTGTTTAGACCTATTAATTTAATTTTGCCTAAACAGCGTCAAATAGACCACAAAGTTAAAGTCAAAACTTGTACAAAACCTATCTATTAGGTATTTTATACTTGGCAGGTACTCTCTGTGGTTGTGACGTCAGTCAATACATCATTACACCCTCTCCAAATATCAATCATAACGGCATCTCTTATTTACACAATCATTGCCGACATACAACTATAGTCAAATAACACTGTAATACATAAGCGGTAATGGTTGCTGCGTGAAACGATGTGATAGATAGCCGTTAATTTTAATACGATTTGTCGTGACTGCCGAATCACCGAATGATGGTTTAGGGTTCCGGAGCAGTGATGAAAACGGAAAGCTATGACGCAAGTTAATTTATATAAATCACACACTAAGGCCCTTATTCAAAAAGCTTGTTCAGTCATCGATCTATACTTGAGTAACGGTTTTCTATGGTATAAAAGTCACTTAAGCATACCTACAACTATGACTGAGCAAACTTTATAATACAGGCCTAACAATTGGAATTGCAATCATGGGGTTTCAACCAGAATCATTCTATGAGGTGCGACATTGATAATTTTTTTTAAATGGACAACATCAAATCCCATAGAAACTCAAAATGGAATCGCCCTTTGTATTATAGGAATTTTAAATCAGAAACTACGAATCTACCAAGAATTAAAAAAGAATATTTGTAGGTACCTATTGTAAGCAATATGAGTAAAACCAACTCTAACTTACATCGGAGTCAAAAGTCAAAGTGCTTTATTTTCTTCAGGCTGACCTTACAGGCAAGGTACATTTTCACACACAGCTTTATTAGGGAGTAAATTTATTGGTATTTATTTTAAATATTTGATCAGCTGGAAAAATCAGCTTAAAAACTACTTGTGCAGCATTTTAAGTTTTGATCGGCTGTAAAATCAAAACCACCAGCAACACTTGGTCGGCCACTAAGTTATTTTTGGTCAGAAAATAAATAGCTGTTTGATCGGCGAAATTAATGTTTTGATCAGCAGAATTAATTATAATGATCTGCAGGATTATACAATTATTTTTGATCAGCCAAAAAGTCATTTTTTGAGCAGCAAAATTAATGTTTTGGTCAGCCGAATAAGAAACTCGTTAAGCTGATAAAAAAGATAGGTATAAGCCATAATCAATGGGTTTGCTTTCAAATGTATGGTCAACTAAAAATTATATTACCGCGATTTTATTGAAAAAAGCATTAGTCGGTTAACACTTTCATGGCCCAAGACGCAGACGAGCCTCTCGACCCTCGTGTGGCGGCGGCGGCACGCCCCTGCGAGTCGCACCGCCGCGGCTGGGCGGTGAATGCGTTAAAGAAGGTGGGGTTTTGATAGTCGAGTCGATACAGAGGCACATACGAGGTAGGTAGGTAAGGTACCTATTTCTACCTTACCTAGCATTGTTGTTTTTGTAAGGTATCAAGGCACTGAGGACCCTTGTTCGTTGTTGGTCATGTCTGTCCTGTATTTGTAACACCACCGGCACGACAGTGACATACAAACGCACGTAGGAGATAGGTAGGTAGGTACCTACCTTACCTCGCGTTGTTGTTAGCAATTGAAGGAACCCTTGATTGTTATTGGTCATGTGTGTCCGTGTGTGACACCGGTAGTGGCATAGGTACGTACAAACGAGATAGGTAGGTGTAAGATAGGTAATAGGTAAGTATGTAGGTAAGGTACCTTACCTTACCTACATACCTATTACCTACGCGCAAATCTATATATCGCACCCCTAGATTAAAACTCCGTTAACTCAAAAAACCCGATTTTTCAGAAATGACAAAAAACTGATATCTGCGTTGCTAGACAAGTAAAAAAAAATCTAATTATTGTTCCTGAAGGGTAAATTTTTTTAAAGCTTGTTTAATTCATTCATTTGTATATTGTCTGTAACCAAGCTGTAAAAATCAGTTTTTTTTAGTTACCCTAGTTTTGTAGGGAGAATAAACCAATTTTTTGCGCACTATTTTGAGTTACTTTGGTTAACCTGAAAAAGTATTGAATTACGTTAATTTTCACCTCAAAAATTACACAACTTTTTGACGAGTTCTTAGCATAACTCTAAACCTGGGGATGGTCGTTATGGTGTAAAAAAACAATGATTGTATATTTAAATACAAAGTCAACGTTTATTTACTTTTTTAAATCTCAATGAACTATAAAAACAATTGTTTTTAATGGCTTGGCAAAAAAATCTAAGAACCTAAAATGTTATCCTTAAGGTTTAGGGCAGTCTCCATATTCATTTTTAATGTTAATTCTACTTATGTACTTAGCTTAATAATAACTTAACAATCACAGTATAACATTTTAGCCACTATTAAAATTAGTTTAATATAGACACTGAATTCCTAATCAGTCTAGATTAAGAATTCAAAATCTATACATTATAAAAGAATCTAAACCTACTTAGATTACATTTTTATAGAAACAGTCATACTACTGTCTTGGAATCACTTTTTTGTCGACAAGTTCCTTGATGTCCTTCTTTTTAGCTGCTGATAAAGGATTTTTTTCTGTGTACGCATTACTCCAATTCATTGCGATATCAGGTGTGAATTCTACAGTTCGCCTAGTCTTTCTCTTGTTTACCCAAAGAAATTAAATTCAGTCTTTGCAAGGGATATTTTATAGAAATAGACCATTGGACTTTCCTTTTCAACTTTGAGTATTTTTATGTCATGCCACATAGCTTGGTTGTTGTCTTCATCCATATTAAAATTTGTGCCCCAAGCTTCTTGCAACACTTTCAAGTCATAAAAGCGGTCATTATGTCATTTCGTGCACTTTGTATGAAGGTCCAGATTTTTTAGCAGTTCGAATTAATGTTATATACTGCTGTGGTATGTAAATAGGTCCCGACTTAATCTGTCTTTTCACTTGTTTTTCTATGACGCTGTGAACGTTGTCTCCCTCGTTTTGAGAATGACCTCTTACCGATTAAACACTTAAGGGTGGACTTCACTCTCATATTGGACACAGCGTAGGCATAAGCAGATAATAAATACTTGTTTCTATACCAGGGCTAAGAACGGTTCTTGAAGCATCCAATGCTGCTGGCTGATCAGGACTGAAATTGAAATTAATTTAATTAGTTATACTTAGAAACTAAGTTCTTGGACAATACAATATTTTGATTATACACTTTAATTTTGACCGCTAGTAAAAAAAGTGAGAATAAGACTATGAGACTAACCTCCCTTCAGGTGGTAACTCAGGCTCCTTTTCTTTATTGAGCATTTCTATACTAGGCTGATCAGCGCTTTCAGCTTCGCTTTTCTTTTTTCGTATCATCTATAACATGAATTCCTCGGCTTTTCATCGTCCTAAAAATACATGAAGACTTATATTCAATAACAAATCAAGTAAAGTCCACCAACTCAAAAAATGCAAAAATACCATCTACTACTTTTTAAAACTTTAAACCGTGTAAAATATCTAATAAAATATGCCTTACACAACCATTTTTTTGTGCTAAAAGTATCGATTTCGCTAAATAAACAATAATAAATAAGATTACATTTTCATTCAACAAAAGTACCGTATATCGAAATTATCATTTACTTTCACGTAAATCTGACTAATTCGAAATGACATAAAAAAAATGACGATCGTAAATCATCAAAACTACCGCAAGTCAAAATGAATAACTATTGTTATCAGGGAAAATTCAGTAAAACTCAATCAACTCGAAATAAAGAATGCAACTTATCCAAAAAATTTCACGTAAACTCCAGCAACTCAAAATAACCCACTTTGCAAACGTCCTCCACCTACGACCACCGCGAGACAACTCAAAATGGTGGCTTAGTATTTGCGCTGTCCGTGTCAAGTTCATTCAAGTAAAGGAACGTTTGGCGCCACCTTTTGACAACCGTTCAAGGTATCGTTACGCGAGTAATTTTCCCGTGTAGGTATTCTAAAGAAGAAATTGAAAACGCCACTAAGTCAAAATGCCTACTTTTTGAGTTACCGGAGTTTTATTCTAGGGGTGCGATATGTAAATGAACTCTCGGAAGTACGGGCGTGGCTGCGCAGTGTAGGTACCTTATTTTATTGGGTCAAAGGGACGCGGAAGGGTGCGCAGGCGACGAGCACTCACACTTAGGTACTTTCGTTTGCCGTGAGTTAGTGTGAGTGAGTGCTCGTCGCCGCGCAGTGGTGTGGTCGTTCCTTCCTACACGAAATACCTACCTAATGAAATGAACAACAAAGATGAAAAGACGTAGCTAGACCAAAGTGCGACCAAGACAACAATATGCACGTGGAACACAAACGCCGGCGGCGGTGACCGGTCTATCTATGCTATGACTGAGGTGGATGAACCTAATTGGACCCAATCTCTTGAATTTTACTTACACTTACATCTAGGTATGACTGTAGGTATCTCATGAACCGTACCTACCTACAAAGTAGACAATAGTAATTTTCAGAGGATTTAACAGAGGATCCTTTGTGTTTCGTTGATTATCTATAGGTAGGTAGGTACTAGCGAAGGTAGTGTTTGCAACTAATGTGGGAGAAAAAGAGATACTTACTTAACACTTTTTTCTCGTTAGCCTTGTTGTCACAGATTAGGTAGGTAGGTATACACTTTTTAGAAATAGGTACCTAGACACATTTTCGATTATATAGGCCTTTAATTTTAACACAAAAGGATAGGACTGCACAATAAATGAAAATAATAACAATTAGATAGATTGATTAATGATTAAGTACTGGAATCCCCTTCGCAGGGTATTATGGCAGGGGATTATTGGAATAAGCCCTATACTTCATTGCACCTACATAGGTAAAACAATTTGGCATTTTACAAGCAATAACACTATTTTTCACGACTCATTGGGTAGGTAGGTAGGTAGGTAGGTAGTTGCGGGTGTCGTCGGCTATTTGACTCACTCATTCAGACATTCTGGATTTCAGTGTACCTACCTATTAGTACATTTGTTTTTCACAAAAGTTCGTACATATTTAATTAAGTAAGTATATCAGTACCTACTTACTTACATAAGTAAGTGCCTACTTACTTAAATAAGTAAATAGGTACTTACTTAAGTAAGTAGGTACTTATATCAGTTATCTAGCCGTACTGTACCTACCTACCTAGGTATAATACAAGCTCTGCTTTGCTTGGTGCTAGATAATGCTGTGTGAATTGTCCAGCATTAGGAAGGTACTTATAGGTAGATAGGTACCCACCTGGGTAGGTAGGTTTTTATTTCTTTCCATTTCATTTCTATAACCAGTTTTTAACGAGTTAAGTACTCCCAAAGATTTATATCGTTAAAGATACCTATGTCCTATTTATACCTAAGTACGATTTATCTAGCATATTTACCTAGATAAATCGTACAAACATTTGTCTCTTGGCGGGAATCGAACCCACAACCTCCTCCTTCCTACCGATTCCGGCGCGGCGGCGGCGCGGCGGCGGCGGCCAGGTGACTGCACAGGTAGCAGGGCATGGGTGGTTTTGAGCGAGCCGCCTCTCTCAGCGAGCAGAGCCGTTAGGAACATTATCTATGACCTACGTATATCCGACAGATATTTCCCAGTCAAAAATCCTAGAACCCGGCCGGGTACAGCGCCACCTCAAGCGCTCCCGGGTCAAGTTGTAAATCTAGACCATCCAGTGACCCACTCAAACACACCATTAAATTAAATGTCATCAAAATCGGTCCAGCCGTTGAGGAGGAGCTCAGGACAGGAGACAACATGTAGATAGATAGCTACAGAAGATTAATAATAATAAAGGGTGTATTAAGATTAGCAAACCACAATTAATTTGACAGCTCGCCAAAACATTATAAAATCCGAACCAGGATTTGCTGATCTTTTTCATTAATATATTGCTGCAATATCATTTTAAAGGCATGCCAAAATTTCATTAAATCCGAATCACGATTTGCTGCTGCTTCACTAGTATATTGCTGCACAAATGTTTAATTTACTGTGACATAAATTTCTTGGCTGCCCACTGTCACATTAGTTGCTGATCAATTCAGTCATTTTTGCGGATCACTAGCTGCGGCTCAAAATATTTTTTCTGCTTGCAAAATCAATTTTTCGGCTGCCCAAAACCTCTTTAATCTGCTGATCGTTTAAATGATACCCGCTTTATTATAGCAAAAACCTCCAGAACCCACGCTACTTGAGTCTTACTCTCCCTTGACCAGTCCATTTTTGATAGGTGATGGAGTGATAGAAGCTGGTGATTTGTGTATAAGCATTAGGAGCATAGTTCAAACGCTAACACGAGTGGATGTGAGGTCGAATGCATTAGCCAACTAGCGGGCGCGGTATTTTGTGTAAACCTTTATTAATCAAAACTTGAGTCCACTTAGCATGGGAACTAAAAAACTGGGATGCTCGCTTACTTGGTAAAGTACAGTCTGTCCCAATTTTACTGCAGTCTAGCTAATATAGTATGGATTACTACGCTCATGCATTAATCTAGTGTTTATTGACGTGCAGTAAGCTAAAGTTTTTTTTTTAAATCTGCATTGTAATTTCATTTTATGTAGGTAGGTACTTACCTAATGTGATTATTGTTAATCACGTTGTCACTTTCCACCTGAAATACAGGTTTAACCTAGTTCAGGCACAAGTATAAATTTTAGAATAAAAGTTATTATTACTCTTTTGGTAATCTTTTCTCGATATTTTTGAATAAATTAATTATTATTTATTTATTTTATTTTTCGTTTAGTAAGGCACAAACAGTATACAATTTTCTTAAAGTTAACAGTTTAAATAGCTATGTATAAACCAACCAAGATGCCAATAATAGAAACATTATTTACAATAGAACACAACAACGTTACAGACGTTAATTTGGAGAATAAACAAACAAAGACAAATCAAGTAAAAATACACAAAATTAACTTAAGAGAGACACTTGTTTTTTAAAGTTATTGCATTTTTATCTATCGGGGCTAGGAATTAAAAAAATACTGTCAGCTTCTTGTATATTTTTGTCACGCACTCTTCTCTCTGCTTGTATGCCGTTGGAGGTGAACATCTTTTGAGAAAAAAATCGATAGATCTACTTTTGATATAACCTACTGTCAATAAAACTGTGGTCTTAGATACAAAAACATTTATTTTATCTAGAACAGGTAAAACAATTTGTGTTTTTTGGCCAATTATTATTGACTTCTCAACTCGACTTATGTATGTTTATACGGAAAGGAGTCAGAACAGTAAGCACATAAGCTAACTTCCACACGTGAAGTAATTAGATAAAAACTATTTGATAGGTATTTTATTAATGTCATAGAACGTTATGTGGGAATACATCCTCTCTAGGTTTCCGTCGGAAGCTCGATAGTAACAAATGTGTGATTTTTTGCAGTTTACCGTTCATCAATAAAATATACTGGGGCCCGGATGGTGGGCGCTACGTTTTCGATATTATACGATTTCGATATTATTTCGATAATTATGTCTAAGAGTCTGTTATTTAAAGTTAGCGCGTTTGTCTTTCCTTTTCAATAAAATGACATTGGTGACGTGTTGTTGACTCTACAAAAGAGCTCTCACAAGAACAACTCTTAAGCGTAACCCTCTTTTGTTTTGGTTAGTTATGTTTTGATTTTTTCTATTTTGTTTTGGTTGCTTTTGGTAAGTAGTCTCTAGAGGGCTGGGCTTTTATTACTTTAATTTAATTAAGGTTTGCATGTCTTTTTGGGCGCCTCGTCTATTTCGTATAAAAATAAAAATGGCGATTCTGCTATCTAAGGTTTGCCTAGCCTGACTTTCTTGAAGGCAAGGGTGCCTTGGAGACTTTTTGATGCATTGGCAGCCACATCTGAACAATCTGTGTTTGTGATGTTGTGTGCATGATAGAAATAATTATAGTATTGGCGAATCATTATAAAATATCGAAAGACTACGTAATTGGGGCCCTAACTTCCATTCACCAACTCATTCGCCTAGTTTCTATGGGCGGATCCATTAATTAGATTTGTACATACCTATTGCTGAATTTTTAATTAATAGTGGCTACTTTTATGTAATTAGTAAACTTTGAAATAATTTATAGTGTTTTACAGCCCGAAACAGAAGATATTAATCAGATAAGGTAATACCTTCACGCACTTTTTTTTATCGTAATGTTGTTATAAGTAGGGACCTCTTTTTCTTTCTTAAGCGCATGTTTTAAGAAGGAAGTAGAACGGCAAAACAACAATGAGCCAAAATACGATCTCTGACTCGTGTAGATATTTTTGCACAGTCGAGCAAAGAACGATCTCTGTCAATTCAAGCCAGCAATCGTGTGTTGTACTTACAACTTCAACTTTAAGTTAACACCACAGCGGATTACACCATTGCAAATATTAAAATAGTTATTGGCCCAATCACAGAAATCTAAATATTTAGATTTCTGTGGGCCCAATTAACTTTTGTTCCTATACTTACTAAAGTCTAGCCAACCATCAGGTCCTCTTTATGATATTTTTTTAAATTGTTTACTAACTATGTATGTAGTTTACATATTTTAGATTAATGTTAATAAAAATAAATTAGAACTAGTATTTACAATTACAATTGAGTTATCTGCAGATTGTTGCAAACAACGTTAAATACACTAGACTTCACTAGAGTATAATTACAATCTGGCCATAGAATTGGCTAATGGGTAATTTAGTTTTGACATATTTTTATAAAAACTTATCAAGAACATGTCACTTGGCACTTTTCTTATTGTCTCTACTCTACTTATGGGGAAGAAACTTGGTTCATGTGTTCTTTAAAATAGTACATATGCACTTACACTATAATTATCACTAACTCAAAAGGTTTTGTTCTGTTGAGCTTTATGACATATAGGTAAGACGATTTTTATTGCATCATGATTACAACCGCAGTATATCACCGGCAGATGGCAACCCAGGTGCGACATCATCAGCTGTTCTGATGTCTCAGCTTTAATGCAATATACCTGGTAATGCAAATTAGCAACAGCTGCCTGTAGCATGTTTTGTAAAACTTGAAGAAAGTTGTTTAAATCAACTTGTTCACACTATTGAGCTGGTTAATCTGGGCTGTATTTACTTACCTACCCTAATTTATTTAGGAAAATAACAAATTTTGTTGTCTGATACTATCAAATGCCACCTTCTGGTCGTTTCAGTGTATCACTCTCTAATTATTTTTGCATACCGTAAACGGTCAAACATGTTGTTTCTCCTTTAATATACATATGTTACCTTTCTGTACACATATTTTTTGCAAATAAATATCTTTATTACTCATACTATTTTCGCCCCTCAATTGTTTTTTTTTCTTTTCTCCATAATGCAATGTTATTTGTGAAGCTTGGGATTGATTTCTGACTACCCTTTCTAACTTATTAACCGTAGCTTCATTAAAAATAGTTGTTAGATAAGTACAGACGAAGCAGATACACAGGTATTTGCTTATCTTGCGGCTTGATGATGCTGTGTAGATTGTCCGGCATTATTTATTTATGAAATTATTTTATAAGCACTATAGGCGCAAAGTACTCAAGTCAATACTTAATATTGGCATGAAGCTTCAGCCTTGCGACTCTATCATCCCGTTTCCCAGTCGAACATTTCAAACGGTCGATGATATTGACATCTGGTATTGACCAAGAAAACAAAGCTCTTGATCTCGACTCATCCTTGAGAACCTCTACCGCAGAACTCGCTCGAATTTCACCACAGAACTATACTCCTCGATACTTGAACTGGTTTGTGAATTACGTCTCACCACAGCTGCAACTGGCTTTAAAAACTTAAAAAAATAATAATTGAAGAGGTATCTATATAAGTTGCTTGGCAAGTAGCTAGAGATATTGAAATAAATTTATTTTACATCCGTGGGGTACCGAGGCTCTTCGGGTATTTAAAAACTTATCTGAGCGTTTGGTCGAAGCGACACGTGACCTGAGAGCTGGTGAGTATCTGGCACAGCGCATCAGCATTCCCATACAGCGTGGCAATGCAGCCAGCGTCTTGGGGACGCTTCCGACTGGTATTGATATGGATCAGTTGAGCTACCTGTTGCAAACAGTCTGCAGTTAGCTCAATTGTTTCAATTGTAAGTTCTAGTATAATTTTCTTTGTGAATAAAGGCTATTTTACATAGTTCCATGTTTGATTTTCGGAATTTGGTTCTTAATCATCTTTCGGTCCTTATCCCACGCTAGGTGGGGTTGGCACAACATTTATTTATAAGGATAATAAAAATGTATGTATATAAATATCTATCATTGTAATGTAATGGATGGACCGCTGCGCTGGGGTAAACGTGTTCTTGAGAAGATAACGCGACTCGGCAAACGGAGTGTTGGAAGCCCTCCAGCCAGGTGGGATGATGACCTGCGAAAGACTGCAGGCAGCTGGATGCGGCAAGCTGAAGACAGGGCGCTATGGCGCTCATTACGGGAGGCCTATGTCCAGCAGTGGTCTTATATAGGTTGATGATGATGATAAATGTAATGAGAATATAATTTATCTAGTACCCATGACACACCCTCTGCTTAGTCTGGGGCTAGATGATGCTGTGTGTATGATCAAGCATTATTTATTTATTTATAAATCTTATAATGCCCAACAGTGTGCTCGGATGTTGATAAAAATTCCCAGATTTTCATCTGAATCCCCAGATTCTCATCATTTCTCGTCAACGGGAAATGATAAGAATCTGGGAGAGATCTGAGAACCCAAAGCTCGCATACGGTCATAAGTAGACGCTCTTTTCAGAGTAAAATGGTTCCTTGTTAGCACTAAATACATATAAGTCCAATTAAAACAATGTAACACGCTAAAGTAATAAAATAGCGGTTTAAATCAAGTAATTTTCAATCTGGAGTCGTGACGGTCTGGTTGTAAATATCGACCGGTAATCGACCCGCAATCCTAACTACCGGTTAAAAGTAATTCACGCCGATAAGAATTTAGTAATACAATATTTGAAACGATCTGGTTGGTAAACGAAACTTCAATACTAAAGAAATTAAATTGTAGAGTACAAGTATTTGAAAATTTGGGTTTTCAAAAAACTATCTGAGCGTCGAAGCGACGCGTGACCCGAGAGCTGGTGAATATCTGGCACAGCGTATCAGCATTGCCATACAGTGTGGCAATGCAGCCAGCGTCTTGGGGACGCTTCCGACTGGTGTTGATATGGATCAGTTGAGCTATCTGTAGACTGTTTGCAACAGTCGGCAGTTAGCTCAATTGTTTCAATTGTAAATACTAGTATAATTTTCTTTGTGAATAAATGTCTTATCAGTATTTGAAGACTGTTCTGAGCGTATGGTCAAAGTGACGCGTGACCCGAGAGCTGGTGAGTATCTGGCGCAGCGCATCAGCATTGCCATACAGCGTGGCAATGCAGCCAGCCCCTTGGGGGCGCTTCCGACTGATATTGAAATGGATGAGTTGAGCTATCTGTAAATTGTTTGCAATAGTCTGCAGATAGCTCATTTGTTTCAAATGTAAATACTAGTTCTAATTTGCTTCTATTATTTGATTGTTATTTTCTTTGATATTAAAGGAAGTACCTAGGTATATTACATACCTATTTTATTGAGGAATAACACTGATAAGGTATCGCTTCCGTAGAAGGTAGTTTGAAAATAATAATAGACAATCCACGCAACATCATCTAGCCCCAAGCTAATCAGAGCTTGTGATATGGGAACTAGATGACTGATGTACATAATATAATGCATTATATAGATAAATATTTTTTATTATACATAGAAACGACCAGAACACCCGGAACAAATATTTGGAGATCGTTCAAATATTTGTCCCACGACGGGAATCAAACCCGCAAACTCCTGCGTCGTAGGCGGACCTTCGCCCGCCGCGCCACATCATAAGTCGAAAAGATAATAACAAACCTTTCAAGCGGCGACGCAGAATAACAATTTTGTATAGTAGATATCTCGGTAGTCGGTAGTGAACAATTGACGAAATAAAACAATAAATCAAAACAAAAATAATATTACTAATTAGCACAAGATTCAGATAGTTCATTACAGTGTATGGCCGTGTGAAGCCGCTTGCCAATTCAATGGATGCGGTATTTTACAAGTTCAAAGCTTGTCAGTTGACAGATAACATAATTTATTTGCTTCGTTCTCGGTTACATGATGGCAGCTAGTCCACTGTATGAAGATTTTTACACACTGACATGTTTTTTGTTCCTTGCATTGATATTGCCATAAATCTATTTAATCGATTGTGTGTTTAATCAATAATTGTCCATAAAAGAAAAATTACTGTTCATTGGAATTCAATAGAAAACGGGGATCTTTGCAGAACAATAGATGATAGTATGTCATGTCAAACTATGTACGGTCCAAGCTATTTTAATTTCGACAGACCCAAACTCAAAGCGTCATCTTTACATGCTGGTCGAAAATTTTTTTCAAATAAACTCCTCACTGACAGTGCAAAAATGTTGAATATAAAAGTGTGGTAGCTGTTCAAACCATGCTGTATTCCCTTGAATATAGAGTTTAGTGTAAGTCGGTAGAATTTTATCGACTATTAATTTTATTTAGTGAAGATGAGCAACGAATAACTTTAGTGTATAATTTGTATTAATTTGAAATGACAAATAAAAATCGTTCGGAAGATTAGTGTGACATGGCTTGTGTTAATAATTACCACTTTTATCTAATGTTGTGCGTTTTAGGCGTTTAATAAATAAAAATATTGAAGTAGAAAAGTGGGAATTAACAATTTTTTGCTCTATACAAAATAGTGAAAGAGTTATATAAAGAGAGCTCCTTTTCTTTCCTTTCGTGGCATTCCCGAACATTATTTAAAATTATGATGTAAGTATTTAGGTGTTTGGTAATTTTTCACGCATTCATAAACGAAAATTATCAATACCGACGACGGTTGTAAATAAAAATGGCGTAAACGATGTCGAATTAGGAGCGATTCGTTAAAATAAATATTAATACCATGCAAATGAGCAGTTCAATAATAAAATATGGCTGTTTTTCTAGACTTAATTCGAAATTATTTATGGACATGAAGATTCAATTTAGCTAGAAAACATGGGATTCTGTTAAAACATTATTTACTATCATTTGCCGAGATCATAAATGAAAATGGGATATCAGTCATATTTTAAAGATTCAAATGGTTCTTTTATTACAAATAAAAAATACAAGCTTCCAATTATTGACGAGAAAAAGATTTAATTAGAGTTAATATGTCTTTTTTCTCACGATTTAATAAAATGCAAAGACTTTTCGAGATATTTGTTACTTATTTATTATTGTGTTTCCTGTGTTGTTTTAATTTATAATTTATGTGGATTTTATGTCTCCTCGGATAAGCGGTCTTAGTATGTCATTTTGTCCGATATTTTATATAGATCTCCCTTTTCAAATTAAAAAAAAAAATTGGCAATTTTACGCGGATAAAGTTCTTTCTTTATCAATCACTGTAAGTATTGCTGAGGCTTTTAACCCAAAGCTCTACTATCCACGAAGACCAATAAAATGTCCCATTCAACCAATAAACATTCCCATCCGACCACTATCTTGTTTTAACCCACTAATGTCCTCTCGGTAGCTTAATCGTCAGTTAATTTGTTAGATGTGAGGCCAAAAGTGCCGCGTCCAAAATATTTATGGCTTCATCTTTTATTTTAACCTTATTGTCGTCGTTTGTGTTCCACCGACTTGCATATAACCAACTTATGATACCAGTTGAAAACGGTATAAATGTTCTGCATGTATTCAGTTATTTTAAAAACGTCTAAACGTATTTGGAATTATTAACAAAACGTTTTGCGCATGTATCTATGCATAGGATGCGTATTACCTCATAGCAACAAGATGGCTTACGTAATTACGATAAATGAGTTATCAAATCACTTTTTGAGTTCCGGGAGAGTTCCATTTTAAGTACTTAGCGCAATGGTATGAAGATCTTAAAGCACAGAAAAGAGAAAAAGCGGGATGTAATCGAGCTTTTTTTTTTCAATTTATTACTTGTTTCCATAGATCATTCACACATTCAAACTTGAAGTTCCTACAACGAATATAGAGATTTAAACAGGATTATTCAAGGTGTGTAATGTAAAATAGTACCTAATTCAACTTTGTAGAAGAATATTGTACAATTGCAAGTTTAAAAATAATCACAAAAAGTAGATTAGGAAACAAAGTACCAACTTCACATGATACTTATTTAAGAAAATGCATCCGGTAAGTACACAAGTTATAATAAATGCATTAAAATAATCGATAAAATAATACAGCTTATCATTTTAAGCCTTAAATAAGATCGGAATGCAAATCAGATAGTTGCCCTACACTTGCCAGTAGAGATGGGACAGTCGTTAAACAGGTGACAGTCTTGTTGTAGGTTTATAACTCATTATTTTGAAATCAAATAATATCGCAAAAATTTTCGACTTCGACGGGACTTGAACTTGATCCTTCTCTCAGTACATCATTATTTTGATATCAATAGTTTTTGCAATTTATGTCATACGTCATATTTTGTTCAGAAATTAAAATTCATCATTTTATGTGAGGACAAAAATATGTATCTGTAACACACATTTTTGATCCAAAAAAAACTTCGATTTCAATTTAGTTCAAAATTATGTGGGTGATAATTTTGTACTGGTGTTTCTAACCTCCAATTACTCAAATGAAACTCAGATTGAAGCACGTCTATACTTTTTCAGGATGCAATTTTTTGACAGCTTTTCATTGAATCAATAAATCGTGACATGAGACGGTGTTTGAGTATTCAGGGATTGTGTTCGAAATAGAGAACTGCACTTTTTGTGCATCTGTACTATGTACTATACGTATTGTACAGATTTGTTTGGAAAAGCAAGACCGCAAGACCAAGACCAAGACCAAGACTGGCATTCACCCGTCACTATCCAAAGTACACGCACGCAAGTGCAGACGAGACAAGTTCCATAGATTTGCTTATTAATAAGACCGACAAAGAATCTGTATCAGATAACGGTAACTCGGGAATGCTAATACGCGCCACAGATTACTGAGCAATATTAATTTATATCAAGTGAACGTTAACTGGTGATTTTTTAATTATTTTATATTTAGTAATTAGTGAGGTGACGCGTTATGAAGTGGCTTTTTACGATTGCTGCTTGTATTTCGTGACAACTTTTACTTTGGCACATTTTTTAATATTAACATACTGTACTTACAGATCCTGGAATGTGATGATGTAGATTATATCATTTAACGTATATCTAACTTAAAACTTCAAATACGAATGTTTGGATATAAATATTTTACGACGAATTTTTTGAAAACCAAAAATAGAGATTTTGAATTAACAAGTCGCAAAAGTAATTGGAAGGATAGGATCTGAAGGATCAACATATGTAGCTCTAAGAATTAGCCAGCTGAAGTGGCAGTGGGCCAGCAATATCTCGCGAAGGACCGATAACCACTGGGAGAAACGTGTTCTTGAGTAGAGACCACGACTTGGCGAACGTAGTGTAGGACGCCCTCCGGCAAGGTGGGATGACGACGGGCGCTATGGCGCTCATTAGGGTAGACCTATGTCCAGCAGTGGACTAACACAGGCTGATGATGATGATACTCGTAATGGTGAAAGTAATTGGAACTGATACCCTTTTAGAATAACAAGGAAAAAAATAACAAAATGAAAACACTTAGAGTTAGTAAAAACCTTTAAGGCACGTACCAGAATCACGATTAGGCATCCACGTTAAAACCTTTATTTTAAGGTGTTGCGGTGTTCGCCCTTGTTCGATGTCCTTTAAACAAAGTAACGAGACTCAAGCACCACTAACACCAGTCTTTATCGAGAGCTGTTTCTTTGAAAACGTTTACAAAATATACTCCTTATTTAACACATAAATTCCGATCATGATTTAATGTGGTTGCTCTACATTTTATTGAATAACTTGCGCAAATAAATGGGTTCCCGTGTGCACACAAACATTAGAATAAATGGCATCCCGTAGAGTCACATCCGGGTGTGTTACAATTTCACATAAAAATCAGATATTAATGAGGAGTTATTGCTGAAGCATTGAGTCTTGCAAACGAAGTTTAATTTTTGCTAGTCACACCAGACCCAGGAAGTATGGTTGTTTTCTGTCTTGTCTGTTTTATGGCCTTGAATTATAACATAGGCACCACATATTGTAACCCATGTATATTTATATTGACATTTCCAAGTGTGCCTTATGCTCCTACGAAGAATAAATGAGTATGAGTATGAGTTTGCGTAACACTTTGAACACATAAATCAAAACTAAAACCTCATCTCCGCGATCTTACGCAATCTCCTACGAATATTTTAGAAAACAATTTGATGTCGTCTCGTCCACATCCTACAAAGAAGTGTTCTTCTTTGAAGGATGTGGAGGATTTTGGCCAGCAACAGGACGTTTTGAGTAAGTATTCGAAATGACTTTGCCCAACAGCGCGACAAAATGAACAAAACCATGCACATTGGATTTTTCACTTTACACGGTATTTGCGTGCAATACCGACCGTGACGGAGGGGTTGGAATGGTAAAGCACACGTCACGCTTCGGTATACCACGTGCAAATGACCACAGATTAAATATGCTACTTCGTAAACTACACCTGTTATTGTAAAAGGTAATAGGAAGGGTAGGCGTTGGACCGTGGTGTTATGTAGACTTATTGAGCTAATAATTTTATGACGTATTTTTACTGCGTGAAATAATTATTTTAATTGAATCATGCCCACAATAATGGGATTGTATGAATAAGTTAAATTTTATCTATATGTAACCGTAGACCTTACGCGCTCAGCGAGCTATAGAAAAATCTATGCTCCGAGACTCTCTGAAGGATAAAATTCGTAACGAATACATCCGACAGATAACCAAAGTTAGCGACATAGCTCAAAGAATTAGCAAGCTGAAGTGGCAGTGGGCCGGCCTTATCTCGCGAAGATCCGGCAACCGCTGGGGAAAACGTGTTCTTGAGTGGAGACCAGGACTCGGCAAACGTAGTGTAGGACGCCCCCGGAGGGCGGTCCCAGGTGGGATGACGATCTGCGAAAGACTGCACGCAGATGCTGGATGTGGCAAGCTGAAGACAGGGCGCTATGGCGCTCTTTAGGGGAGGCCTATGTCCAGCAGTGGACTAATATAGGCTGATGATGATGATAATGAACCGTAGACCTTGAGAAATCTTAAAAGTTTGGTCCTTAGGTAGATACACAAAACATAAATAATCTTATCTTAATAAATTGGGCAGTTATATAAATAAACGATGCTGGTTATGTAGGTGTTGGTATATATTTTACGAGAAATCATCCAGACTAAAACCAAAGATTTCAAATTCTTAAGATTTCAAATCCCAAAACATATTTTTTTATTGTTTTTTGATATCAGACTGATTTAATTGGTCAAGTAACATTCATTATCAATTACCATGCTGCCGTGACAGTAACAAGCCTTACGTCACGCTTCGGTATACCACGGCCATTATTGTATAGGGTGGTTAAGGACCGTGTAATTGTTTGATTTCAGTGATAAATTGATAATTGGGTTTCAATTAACACCTTTGTTTATGGCGGTGTCTTTAGCAGACATAATTATGTTTTGTTGTATGAAGTTCATATCAATAAAATAAAGGTACACGCAAAACAGTCAGGTATCAAAATCTTTAAAGAGCAAGCAGATACTTGTTTTTTGAGTAATTTATCATAATCATCTGGTTTATATGGAGCTGGAATTCATACTTTGCTGGGTGAAAATCTAGCCACCAGAAATTTCTACCAACCCATTTTGCCTATTATATGTGCACATTATTTTTATTTTTAACCCCCGACGCAAAAAGAGAGGGGTGTTATAAGTTTAACGTGTCTGTCTGTGTATCTGTGTATCTGTCTGTAGTATCGTAGCTCCCAAACGGATGAACCGATTTTCGTTTAGTTTTTTTTGTAGCATAGAATTTTTTTTCCTGAGTGTTCTTAGCTATTTTTTATGATAATCCGTTCAGTTAATAAACGTCGACGGGTTTTTAAAATTTAATTTGATCTTATTATTTATAATCAACTAAAAGAAATAAATTACAACTAGTATTTACAATTGAGCTAAATACAGACTGTTGCAAACAATCTACAGGTAGCTCAACTGATCCATATCAATATCATTTTTTATTGTTTCCTATAACTCGTTTTCCCCGCTCCTGTAGGACTTTGACATTGGTATAGAATCATAAAATGAACGGAACTCTGCCAAACAGAGGCTTACAATCATCCCGTCACAATTTTAATCAAGGGTTCCGCACATTCTATCGCCTTTTTCACTTTTGCATTCCTCTGAGACGTAATAATTGACCCAAAATAACAGCTTGGTCGAAGGCACCCAGAAAATTGACTCGTGCATTTTCGGAGATATAAAATTGCAAGAAGTGACAGTTTTTTCATACACGTGCCAGAGCTTTTTGTTCCATTAAATGCCGTGGTAGATAGACCGTAGGTCAAAAAGTGTCCTTTGTTTTAGGATACATCTATGATTATTTTCTTTGATGATATCATTTTGAGATGTCAGTACCAGTTTTTTTTTCATAAAGCTCTACCTACTCTGTTGGTCTACTAAGAAATAATTAGAAGACTTATCTTCTTTATCCTTCTATAAATATGTAATACAAAGTTTCCAAGAACGTTTACTTTCAAAGACCGTAATCGTTTATTTATACATTTCATTGGAAGTGATTACAATGATGTGCTCACATTATGCTCTACAAATTATAAAGAGCTTCCAAACATTATTCTTTAGCTCCGCAGTTTCGTAAGCCTTTGTAATTATTTTGTAATTGGTAGGCAGCGCAGGTTGGAAAGATATATCACGGGAGATTATATAGCTTTGTACATTTAGATTTAAAGACATGTCTGTCTGTCTGTATCTGCTGCTGTGTCGTTGCACGAGTAATGATACGGTGAAGATCAAGTTGAAATATAAATATGGCTTACCATAAGCTATTTGTCTGAGCTGTTTGTTCAATTTGCTTTCTAATAATGAAGGAATCGTAAACAAATAACCGATAGGTGTTAGTAGCCGGATGCTTCTGGGCTTGGTTGTGAGAAAGTAGATCGGCTTTACTCACTTTATTTATTATGTTGATTGTATCTCGCCTTTGAACTAATTACTATAAGTATACTTTTCAATACTTCGGTTAGGATTATGTTGAACTATTAATTAGTTGGACAGTAAATATATGAAGTGTTCATGATAATTAATCGTTTTGTTGGTTCCGTACCTCAAAAAGAAAAAACTAACCCTTATAGGATCACTTCGTTATCCGTCTATCTGTCTGTCTGTCTGTCCGTCTGTCAACCCCCTTTTTTCAGGAACACGTGGAGGTATCAAGTTGAAATTAATATCAAACACTCAAATCCATAACCGCTTGGAGCCTCGATATAAATAAAACTTCGAAATTTACACAATCAAAAGTTACAACCGTTTATGTCCGAATATTTTGAAATTTCCAAGGGAATCACATGCACACAAAATCTATAGGGTACTTCCCGTTGACCTAGAATCATAAAACTTGGTAATAAGAAAGGTCTTAAGCACAAATGGAGGAAAAAATCCGAAAACAATAAATTTGTAGTTTATCCCTAAAGAAAACAACGTTTGATTCTCGCCATGGACCGAAAATAATAAAATGAAAATAACAATGACAACCTCTATTCTTTCCCAAGAGATCCGCGCCATCTTTTGAGTTCTGAAGTAAATAGGGGTTTGTTTTTTTCGGAAAACACCTCATTAGGATAAACTTGAACAAAAGTTACTTATTTGTCAATTCATCTACAAAAAACAGCATTTTTTAAAGTTAGCCGCGGGCAACAGCTAACTAGAAATAAACTCATAACTCAAACCATGAAGGCATAATAGCGCTTTTATAATATTTCTATTCTTTCGTGCGACTTAATTCCTTCGTATATGGCTACTGGTTAGAAACGTGTTACAAAAGACTGCATTTACATGGATACAGGTTCTCACTTTACTTTTTATGTTGATAAGGCTTAACACGAATGCTTAAAATATTTTCCCAATTTTGAATGTTTATTTTAAGGTTAGTCTAAAAATTAATGGTATGGTAACGACCAGTTACATCACCCTATTATTATAAAAACGAATATTTCTATAGATTTTTGGATGTTGGTTACCTCTTAAGACCAAAACTTACGGGCTGAATTTATTTTACATAGATGAAATTTTAGACTTGAAATTTATCCCAAAAACACGCGTAAAAATACGTCGGTAAAATTTAGGCAAGGTCTTATTTAACACCAGCCTGCTTTCCATCTAAATGTGCGTTTATTATTTTGTAGGTTATTATTTTTTATGGTTATAATGGGTTCGGTGAATAGCCATCGAAATGGTTTGAGAACCAATAAAGTACTATTACTTCCTTCTTTAGTAATCAACAAGTAGCTTTATGCTTGCTCTGATTAAATATTTTTACTTAATAAATTTGACAAGTATCAAGTTCTATAAAACGAGTTATGAAATCATATTTATTTTGTGTTATGACTTGATTTACTTAATCCATAAATAAACGAAGTGGGTAGATGAAGTAGATTTCAAATATTATTGCTTGCTATCATGAAGAAAGGCCCAAGACACTGACAATAGCGAATCCTTCAAAACATTAAGACAAAGTATTATTTTGAATACATCTTAAGAGTTGTAAAGTAAAAAAACATAGTCATAATAAATAGGACCGACAAAATCAAAACCCATAAAACACTCATTACTATTATTTGAAACAAGTGTAATGTGACGTCACTATCATTACTGTCCGATCCGTCACGCTCCGGTATACCACGCGGTATCGCACCTGTGACATTACCTCTCGTAGGGTATTCCCCTCCGTCACGGTCGGTATTGCACGCAAGTGCCTTGTAAATGCATCCACTATCTCGTAATCGTTTTGTGTTATTGTGGTTAATGGTGTTATACATTATTGTTTATGAGTTTTATTTATGCTTTTTAAGTCATAATAACTTAGAGGGTGGGATAGAAGCCCCTACCCACTCTTTTACCTACACACAACAACAAGAAAACTACCTACGATTTCCTTGTTGTTTCTTGAACTTGATTTCAAGTAAGAGCTACGGTTACAAAGTCAAGTGTCAAATTCATGGCTATGGTATCTATGGCTATGGTAGAAATCCATGATAAATAGACAAATCAATAATTACACCCATTTCACTACATTCAATACATTACATAAATTGCCTGAACGCTCCAAATACCAAACAGACATTGTTGCTACATAGAAGTAAACAAGTCTAAACTCACATAAAACTTATCAATCGTACAGCGTCCGTCGAAAGTTCGTACGTGTCAAATTGTACACAATCACTGGTAGGTCCGTGTAACAAAATGAGGTGCAATTTCAGTTCATGACTGTAGCATTTGGGAGCACGCGCCCGCGGTATTGTGGCCTGTGTTTTAAGCTATAAGCTTTTGCTAACGTTTTAAGATATATTCAACCCACCAAAGATACATTCAAGCTTTATTTTTGAATTAGAAAATGAAGCTACATTCGTCTCAAATGAAACTACATTCGTTTGCATTTGGCTTTCTATTACGTGTATTTTTGAGTATGTTTGCGGCATCCTTGTTTTATAAATTCTTTGAGGCCGAAATTACATTACAAAATTTGGTATCATTGTTCTTAATTTAAAATTTGACAAATGTTGTAATCGGACAATAGTACATTTTTTAGTGACGGAACCGTGGTCCCACTGCGATGTCCCACTGGTGGGACAAAACTTTTTCGTGGTCCCACCAAACACACACTTGACCGTCCACATCCTCAACATTAACTTACTCCTAACGAAGCCCGTCCAACCCCCGTGACTGAAAGGGTGTGTATATATATAATTGCACCCAGAGCCATATGTTGAACGGTCAAGTGTGTGCTTGGTAGGACCACGAAAAAGTTTTGTCCCACCAGTGGGACATCGCAGTGGGACCACGGTTCCGGAGTGGATTTTTAATAGTAGATTTAATAGTAGATTTTTTATATTTTTTTGACAAAAAATATAAAAAATCTACTATTGTAAATATATAAAAAATATACTATATTCAATCTTTAAAGTGCGCAAAATCGACATTTCTCCACTTACACCACGCGCACTGCGTCCGGTTGCAGACTCTCAGTAATACTGCGTTATTGCTACCTGCGGCCTTCACGATCTGCGCTATTTCCACAAATTGTGCGGAACACTTGTCTTTGCGGGCACGTGCTCTATTGGCGTCCAGTTGTTCAAGGAATTATGAAAACGGTTGATTTTCTTGAGTGGTGGCCATCTTGAAACCTGGCAGTTTTATTTGAATCCATCATAATAGGTATACGCAGAATACCCACCTTATAGAAAACTTAACCCGTTTTGTACTTGTGCCATATGGTACCCACCATTTTTCATTCATCCCTATTCCAAAATGGCATCACATCGCATGACACTTACAGTACAAAATAAGCAATCAAAAGCAAAATCAGCAAGTAGGCTTTTGTTCTTTCTTTCTATGTACAAACAAGTAATTATAGCAAAAAATTACCATCCATTCAATGTTTGAATAATAACGTCCATTCATAAAATCATTACACCAAAATACCACGAGTACCTTATGTACCCCACATGTATAAGGTAGCCCAAATTACTATTTAAAATTCAACTGTCTAACGAGACTTTTTGTTCGGCTTTCATAATGACTCGTGCGCACGGCACGAAGGCAGTGCGCAATTTGGTGGCTGGCAAATAGTCGCTTGAGGCGCTGCGGTTCAGTGCAATCAGTCCTTTAGTTTGCTACTTCATAAGGTGCGGTCTTGATGCAAGCAATTTTCATATGAGGAACATGTTTTATGACAGCAAAACGGCTACTGCAATTAGACTGCATTGGTGGGTACTGTGCTGCTGTTATCCATACAGCAGCACAGTTTCATACTGAAAGATGCAATTCTACAATAAAAAAATAAGTTTTGTCAAACCTATCTGTTTAGATAGGTATGCCGCCCGGGTCAACCTTAATTCACCAGCCTATATTGGTTCTCTGCTGGACTCAGGCCTTCTCTGATAAGCGCCTTATTGGCTTTTATCTCATGGGGGGTAGTGCCCAAACCCCCACGCCGGGCATGCGGGTTGGGGATTGCAGTCTGGTGGTAGAATTGTTCTCCAGGAAGCGCTCCTGCCCGTCCCCTGGTGGATATCCCTTAGTCGCCTCTACGACATCCGATAGAAGAGCCAAATGGCACCTAAAAATCTGAAAATATAATCATGGAAGTTTACGGAAATATACGTTTTTCTGCCATTAGTAGGTATTTATTTCTTAGGTTTTTAAAATAAAACAAGGAATTTTATACCATAAAAATTATCTATGAAGAATTCCGAATGAGCTTCATCAATTTCTTTCTCAGAAAGCCCCCTTAACTTTACATTGGAACATGCAACATGTGGTACATAGCCCGCGGGTTAGTTGCGTTTTCGGCTTCTGTACGGGACGGTATCCTGAAATTATTAAACTAAAGTAAATTAGTACTAAAGGGCCAGAGATAAAATGACTGTACTGTGCAAGCTGCGGGCTCACCCTGGGGCACCTTGTACTTTTGTGTTTTGGCATGTGTTGTGTTCCTTGGAAGGATATGGTTTGCTTGAAATTAATATGGTTTTGAAACCATAATTATTGGTTTCTTTTCTCAATTTTTAAGGAATTTATTTTGTGTTCACTTCTATCTCTGTCGCTAAGTTACTACTGTATTTTCATTATAATTAAACTTTTATTAATACCTATCAGTATATTTTCTAAACTATTGTCCTGGAGGGGAAATCGAACCTACACTCTAAGTTACTCAGCCACAATGCCAATTGGCAAAAACACGGATGCCACATGCCGCCATACGCCATTCTAAAAAAGTGTTTTATCATAAAATACAAATAAATAAACCAATCGTTTGTTAAAACATACGGTTACAAGCTGTTACCGATGGTGTTTCTGTATTTATCTAACAAAGTGATCGTGTATTTTACTTTTCAACCGTGTTATAGAAATTAAGAAGGTTTTTGGACATACCATTATCATACGAAGGTAAATCAAAAGTAAGGCATGAACAGGTAGGATTAGCTGTGTGGTGCCGGCTTAGAGCTGTGTGGTGCCGGCTTAGAATTTGCACCATCCCAACTCTTCCCGCGGGTGTCGTAAGAGGCGACTAAGGGATATCCACCGGGGGCGGGCAGCAGCGCCCCCTGCAGAACATTCTACCACCGAACTGCGATCCCCAACCCGCATGCCCAGCGTGGGGATTATGGGCATTACCCCCGATGAGATAAAAGCCAATAAGGCGTTTATCAGGGGGAGGCCTGCGTCCAGCAGTGGACCAACACAGGCTGTTGAGGTTGAGGTTGAGGTTGAGGTAGGTATGGTGTGATCAATCGTACCGGATTCATTAGTTTTCTTCTCACCCCAGTTGATCACTTTATCAAACGACATTGGTTGGTGTGATCACCAGTGACGTGTGATCAGGTTCCGTGTGATCATCTAGGACATACCCTTTGATAGAACTCCATCCATTATTCTCTGATTTTGTATAGTTATTGAACACTAGCTGCATTCTTACTACCCGTTGTCCTATTACCCGTTTTCACGTAGGAATGAAGCATTATTAGTAAAAAGTAGCCTATGTTCATCAAGAATAATGTGGGCTTCTAATGGTAAAAGGATTTTTCAAATAGGTCCTTTAGTTTTGGAGCCTATTCAATACAAAGAAACAAACAATCAAATCTTTCCTTTTATATTATTAGTATAGATCAAACATCAAAGTGCTTTTTTTCCTTCAAACTTTACATGAATCTTAGACACGTCACAAAGTTCTAAGCACCAGGAATTATAGTGATCACTGATTATTTTTAACACTTCAATCTTTTTAATGTAAAGTAAAGAAGTGTACAACAAATCCTTACCTTGTTATATTGGTAGTTTTCGAGTTGAATATTCCCCTAGTAATTTCGCAAGAGCTTAAAAATTGTGTAAGCTTAAAAAACTATAGATTTTCATTTTGAAACTAGATATTTTATTGCTACGCACATACTAATACAAAATATTATGTGTCTATTTTCAGTTACAAACAACTCAATTTGAATGCAATAAATAACAAGTATCTCATTAAAGTGCTCCTTTCTATGCGCGAACACACCGCTGGGCATCACGACCCACCATTACGTGTTGGTATTCTTAATAAATAGCCATTTACCGAAAACAGTATCAATACATTATGTAGAAGGTAATACTTAATTCTGTTCTACCTGTAGATTGCTAGCAATAGTCTGCAGTTAGCTCAATTGTTTCAATTGTAAATACTAGTCCTAATTTGTTCAATTATTTGAGTGTGATTTTCTTTGTTAATAATTTTTTTTTCTGTTAATGGGTAAGTGGGTAGGTTGTATATGATAATATACAACCTACTTACTTGTCAACTTTCTGCTATTAGCTTAAAAATAATTGATAAAAAAACATATATACAGCCGAACATAGAATCTCCTCCTCTTGTGAATTTTTGAATTCGGTTTAGAAGTAAAAAAGACATTTCAATCCAATCAATAAACAAACAATTGGCGATTCTGAAACGAAATAAAAATCAATTCACATTACGCTTGTCTCGATAATTATATCGGAGCTCTCGATATACGAAAGCTTTTTAAGGTACCTACCACCGAATTGACGTCAATTAAATTTGATAGAGACCATTTCGGAGATTGATTAAAAATCGATATGGAACAGAAATTTACTTTCTACGGTTACCGACACGATCTTCTCATCTCATCATCTTCAATATTTATTCACAATTAGCTGCGCCCCGCGACTTCGCCCCCATGGAAATTTATGTTTCCAACTTTCTTAATTTTTTCTTTCATAAAAACCTTCTCCTGACAATAACAAACACAAAATAGAAAGAATTCGCGAAATCGGTCCAGCCGTTCACGCGTGATGCCGTGACCAAGGAAAACAGGTTTAATTTTTTTATATATATAGATGGATGCAGAAATTAAGACTAAGTATGTTTTGAGATAGTTTTCAAAAAGAAAATGAATCCCTCAATTGTTTTCCTTTACTCACTCGTTCATAATTTAACCCTAGTTATACATGTCATGTTGTAAATGGTGTGTAAATATCATTAGTATATTATATTTTTTGATTTTATATTTATATTCTATTTTATCTAGACGAAACTCATCTATAATGCAAAATTGACAAAGATTTTCTTAACTAACAGTCGTATCGGAAGATGTTAAGACACCGAGCAACTCGGCAATGTATTCTGTTGGCGATGCCGATCGGAATTTTAAGTTGCCCCAATAAAATGACGATGAATCCATCCATACATTCAATAACCCATTTATAACATAACTAAACTGAATCATAATTCACATTTTTATACTCAATTGGCCAGCCCAATTAAATAATTGGTGTTGAATGATTTTGATTGAATTTTCTAGCATTTAAATAGTTTTGAGCTGGCTTTTATTTCTATTCTTCAAACTAAGTAATTTATTGAGTTCGTTGCATCTTTGAATCGAATGATTAAGATCTTTGTCGATACGACCAATACCGACGACCCCGCCGTCGAAGTAGGTATCGAAAATAATTCAAGCCTGGATATTAAACACATAGACAACATAGACCTGTTGGGTACTTAAGGGTTAAACATATTTTTACTACAAGAATCAGTTCAACTTGTTTAACCAGGTTATCAATTTTACGTTCTTTCAACCGTTTATAGATAGACTACTCGTATTGAGTCAATAGTCTTTTTATAACCGCCAAAATCCCGTTAGAAATAGATGAATTAATTTAAAGAATCCCAAAGGTGAAAGTGTCCTTATAAGGTCCTAATAAATATTCCAAGGGTTCCCAAAAGGTTTAGGCATAAGTTACCCAAGCAAAAACTGGAAATCACAAAGACCCCGGTTCCCATTGGGATAGCGGTAAAGTTAAAATTTACGGTTCTCTAAATAAAAAGACAAGATGAATCAGTTTTGTCTCAGAGTCTTTGCATTTCGCACAAAATCGACCTTATTGCCAATTTTATGATTCTGTGAATTTACGCGAATTTGAACTCTATTCAGAATAAATTAATTTGAGTAGTTTTAGTATATTAATCAAGTAATTAGGGTGCTGATATTTACAATGTTAGAAACGTGAGAATATGTTCTGTAATGAAGATGAAAGTAGAATTTTAACGTTCGAGGCGTGTGAAATTTTAGCTATAAAAGAACTTAATTAAATGTCAACACATATATTTAATTCTATTTAAAAAATGACAACTATATGTCAAATGAGATTAACACACATTTTTGCTATTCAACTAGCATCGTTTAACTACTTTTACATTGCAATTGATCTATCATAAAATTAAATTATTTATATCGATGGCCCTTGTTTAACTTTTTATGATTTCATTCGCGTCATGCCATTAAGATGATATTTTACCAAAATCCCATGAAAACTATAGATAAAACTTAAAAGTCAACATCAACATCTCACACAAAATTAATAGATTGCAACCATAATATCTGTATACATTTGCATTATATTATTATATCATGTTAAATTGTCCACGTTGTGTGGTGAAGTATAGCGAATCTATTTCTTTGGAAATTGGGCTTACGAGTATATTTGCCTCCCACGTAATAGAGGAGACCAATACTGCTGCCGATAGCTTCACATGACCATATATGTTTACGTCACCGTAAATAATCTTTATCTATCAGAATGAATATTCACAAGCCCCATCGTACGAGTATACACAAGTCGATTGAATAACGACTCATTCAGCTTAACATGAATTTGTATTAATTATCAATCAATTTTATTATAACCAATTAAAAGCCGGATAACGTCATTCTTACTCGTACGTGTGATATGGAAATATGGTTTTTTAGAGATTAGAAAAACGAATAACTTTAACTTACCAAACTTCAGTACAAAAGACTTCAACGCGCTCGCTACAATTTTCTCTGTGGCAAAAATAGTAAATTGTCTATATTCCTTAATTCCAAAATGTACCAATATACCAAGTAAATATATATCACACAAACTCAGTTCCTTGTCAAGTCCAATACATGAATTATAATAACTTTACACATAAAATCCACTTCATGCATAAACTTCACCTCATCTCAACAGCCTGTATCGATCCTCTGCTGGACGAAGACCTCCCCCTGATAAGCGCCTTATTGGCTTTTATCACATGGGGAGTAATGCCCATAATCCCCACGCTAGACATGCGGGTTGGGGATCGCAGTTCGGTGGTAGAATTGTTCTGCAGAGGCTGCTGCTCCCGCCCCCGGTGGATATCCCTTTGTCGCCTCTTACGACACCCGCGGGAAGAAATCGAAATCTTTTTTATTTCCATAAATACAATAAATGTACACTTAGAAAAGGTCAAATATTAAAACTAAACTCTGATACGGAAATATAGTGATATTTTTGATTTCTGTCGCTTCGGTATGTAGACTCAAAGAAGCGACGAAGAAACCTTTAGCGTGTTAGTTGCTATTTTTCGAGTTGGAACAAAACCCGTCCCAAGCTTTTTATCCTCTAGATAATCTGATATTTTACAGTTAGCCTTTTACACAGCCATGTTTTGACAATTTGTTTTAATTTATTTACTGATAATTTTTGCAACCCACTGGGAGTTTTGTTGTAGCCTAGGGGCCTGTGGGCACAGGTAGTTTATGTTTATTTCTGCTATTAAAATTATGATTATCGCCTTTTTTTAAGAGTTGGGGTGGTGCAAACTCTAAGCCGGCATTTACACAGCCTCATGCATAAGCATACTGGTTCAATTCACAAGTTACATTGCGTATCAGCTCCATGAAGTTACTTTTACCAGCCAAGTAATTTAAAATTTTCCCCATATCACCACAAAATGATCATTTTAATTCCTCATTTCCACAACTCTGTAATCACAACGCATCTTAGTCTGCTTCATTACCAATTTCAATTAAAGAACTCCTTGACTTAATTCCGGACTAATTTAGTACAAGATAATTGTAGAATGGATTGGATCTTGCGGCTTGTATGCGCAAGAGTCATATTTGTTGTAATTTACACGTCATTACGCATTGCTTTACGGATGGCGGCTACTTGAAAGCTCTAGCAAAGATTAGTCTTATTGCACAGATAAGATGCAAATCATCCAGATTGTAGATTTATGGTGAAACTATTTACTAAGTGAAAATCTTTAAAGTGCAGAAAGAGGTACCTACTACGCGAAAATAACTAGGTACTACATAAAATTACAATCAAAGAATTTCCCCGCCGCTGAATGGCAATGCTAATGCGCTGCGCCAGACTACTGAATATTATTTTGTATAAATTAATAGGTATAAATCAAGATAATATCATCATCATCAGCCTGGATCTACCCAAAGTTGGGTGCTGGTCTCTTTGTGCCACTCACTCGTTCTTTATCGATATTATAGGATTTTGCTTGAAAACGAATATTATGTCGATACTGATAGATATCTGCTTATAATAGAGTTAATTTCAATTTATTTCAATTTATTTATTCAAACAACTTTACAGGACAAACCACTTAAGTTTACATATTATCTAACTCAATTTAAATTAAAACTAAAATTAAAATCTATACTAATACAATATATTAGGGTAATAATGATTTACCTTAGAAGAAAGGGCAGAACAAACAAGATATTATAGAAGTATATTATTTTATGCTATGGACCGACTGTGGTTGAATAGGGTTACCCTACCTGCCGAACTAGTTAAGCACTGTATCTCGACAGATATTGTCCCAATAAACTAATTTCGTTGGGCAAATGCAGATAAACTGCAGCAAATACTTTTTATCCCGATACCTAATGAGCAGAAGCCGGTGTTAGTCAGCCTAGAATGCAAAGTTTCCGCCTGTCTTATCTGTATCATTTCCTATTTTTATTCTCTGATAGTTCCGATTAGAGAAATGCATGCAATTTCATCGTGTTTATGATAATGCGGTTACGCGTATTGCATCCAGTACATTACTCGTAATGTTTTGTGATAGCTTATGTTTTGCTTAATTGAGGCGGCAGTGGTCTTGGTTTTGACAGGTTTCTATTAATGCGAGCTAAGTTTCATAGTGGCCTGCATTAATAAGCTTTTATAGTAACTAGTTTCTGGTCGTAGTTTGACTCACGCGGTATCTGGATAGAACAAAGTCAACGTCACTCAGAAATAATGTAGCTTTCTATGGGTAAGAGAAGAGTCGAGATTTCCAGATATTACTCTCTACTCACTACGTAGATGTACCAACGAAATAAAGAATTTTGCAGTAAAATGCTACATTCAATTCATAGTGTAACTTTCTTGTTGCAGATAAGGCACAGATTCGGATTGTTCGACGAAGTCTGCACGTCTGGAGGTGTGCAGGCGAGACATTGTAACTGGGTTCGGTTCCTACGAGTGTCGGACAACTATGGACCTCAAGTAAGTAAGAAGATTATTCTATATTTCTATATAATGTTTTCAGTTCAACTCGATGGGATTCGCCAAAATTTTGATCTGTGAACTTGCCGCAAGTACCTACTTACCGTTCTCGGAAACAATGCTAGGCTTAGAGTAGTCCGCGAAAATACAATACATAAGAGCGTAAGAGTTATTATGTTTTTTTAATTCCTGGTTTTTAATCATTTATTGATCAAAATAAATGTTTTGATTCAGGTAAACCTAGTCTGCACAAAGATCAAGGGCGAGCCGGTGTACGAAGCTGTAAAACCTGTGTCAGCACATACTGAGCTGGTCGTCTACTACCTTCCCGAGAGACCTGAGGAGATGTTCTTTGTGAGGATGCGGAATAACCTGTACCGGCAGACGATGGACTCTATTTTAGAAGGTGAGGTTTTTTGTCACTATTACGATGATTTTAAACTAACTTGCGGCTTCACACACGTTTTTCCTGGATAAAAAGCAACCCATATCTTATTCCAGGTCTTAAAATAATTTTACGCAATATTTAAGCCGGGTCTGTTCTGTAGTTTTAGCTTAAAGAGGTAAGGAAGGGAGGAGAGGGAGGTGAGGAAGAGGAACTACCTAGTACATCCAAACTTTTGCATGTAAATTATTAGTGTAATAGTTTGTCATCTCGAAGAAATCAGAATTCTATTTTGATCAATAGACTGAACCGGAAGATGATGGTTTCTATTTTAGAATGTACCTTAAATTGGTTTTGCTGACTTGTGTCTATGGGGCTGGGGTAACGAACATTTTTTTTCGGTTCTGGGTGTTTTCAAGTACAATTTCTAGAGGAAAGTCAAATAGGGATCAAATCCATGGCGTCACAACTCCAACGAATGAAATTGGCAAAGTGAGAAACTATGTTTAAGTTTTTTAAGTGCCATAAATCATGCAATGATCATTTAAAAGAGACGATGTCATCAAGTAACGGTGATAAATGAAACCATTTGCGATTTATTACATGCAATTTCTTTTAATCGTCAAATTCATTTGTAGCATTTAAAACCTGTTTTATTTCCCACAAAAGTGCAAAATCGTGTAGGTTATAAGATTCATTGATTAAAGACGGATAGGAAGTAGCAAAAATATTAGATCTCTTTAGGACGATATTTATTTAAGATATTTATTTAATTATATATTCAGCCATTTTTATTTATCTGCCTTGGTTTGTAGCTATTTATTTGGTTACGCTCATGATCTTTTTTAATATTCTTATTTGTCAAAAACTGATTAAGTAAAATCACAATAAATTATATTGAAAAGCATCAGATATCTTTACGACCTTATCTGATAGTCATCTCATCAGCATAGCAATCAGATAAGATTATAGTATAAGTCATAGTCTAGATAAGCTTTACTTAGGATTTAAAGCGCTTTAAACTGTTGTTTATTATAAATATGACTTATGTGTAATTAATATGTATCTAGCTGCTGGTTAATTCAGATAAATTATCAGGAGGGTATCACTGGCTGCATTTTCATCACGAACAAAAAAAAAAGTAAATTATCCAACGAGTAACGAAAATAGTTTGAGTGAGACACTCACGAATAAATCTGAAATGACTCGCTGATAGTATACCTACAAAAATACGTTATTTTCAATACAAAACAACAACTAGATAGGCACCAACTTATAAAAACAAAACGAACAGACTGTATAAATCATTGAATGTATCAGCCTATATCGCGATATTCCCATAACGCCGTCGCATCAAAGGACGCCGAACGCGTTTCGGCTCGGTAGCCGATTGCGATTTGCTTTTTTATCTGAGGACCTGTGGCACCGTAACGAATGTTCTGCACTTGTTAAAAGGGACTTTAAATACGTGTGAAATGTTTTAATTTGATTTGATTTGTCGCTGTTTGAACTGCTGATTTAACAGCTGTCATCACCAATCACGATTAACAATATACGAGCATAAGTAATTACACATTTTGGAAATACATATTGTTTTTCTTACTTTGTAAATGGAAAACTATTTTCTTTTTACATAATTTTTGAAACAGTTTTACTGGTCACGAAACATAGTATAGTTATGACACTGACGCTGCAAATCATTACAGTTGTACGCGCGAGTATTTCGATAAGTATTGATAAGCATTATTATATTTGAGTACAACATAGTGGGCTATATTTTTACAAAATTTATTATGTAACTCTAAACCTAAGTTTGAAATATAGTGATTTGTTGTGCCTGTACTTAACCAATAAAATAAATGACTATATGGAAAACAAAAACGTGTTCCGAAAACGAATATTAAAGTTGGTTAGTAGCACGTGTAGATTACCCGTTGATTGATTGGTCTAAATTGAATCTTTGCTTTATCAATTCAATTTTATTTTCACCTTAATTATCCAATTTTTCATTGATAACCTTATCGAAAGTGGTAATTGTTCAATTTCCATTTAAATTTAGTATAACGAGATTGTGTGGATTTGATGGGGTTAGAGAGATTGGTGCATAATTCGATTCACGATTAGTGCAATCAAAACCGGTAAACACCAAACTTTAACCCATTAAGTGGCAAGGATCTTAACATTGTTATAGAACTTGAAACGAAAACCGCAAGACAGACTGCTCAACATTATCAGAAGCTATGGCCAGTTGAGTACACTTGTTGATAAAGAAAGCGGCTTCCTTTGCCTCGATCGGATCTCTTTAGACTCCATATCGATATTGCAATGAGCCGTCAACGGTTAAATATCGCGCAGTAATTGAATATTTTGCTGGAATTTTATTGAATTAAATTTTTCCAAGGGAAGTTTGGGTTTGTTTTTGGATTTCGATGAATCTCAGAAAAAGCCATAAAAACTAGATGAGTTTATAAAAACAAACGTTTTAATAGCAGTTAGTATTACCTATTTTTAATAAAAAACAATAAATAAGGACGTAAATTTTATATTAAACACTGAAAACGACCAAAAGATATATCCTCGAATAATTTGTACAGTCTATCTTAATAGGCTTGTCGGGCAAATAAAGTGAGAAACACAGAGAGTCGCAGATCGCATCGCCATATGTCCGCTACCATATCCAGTATCCTATCCCACGATCTTGAAATATACCTATCCGAGAACTGATAGTGAAATACAACTATCTAGCAATCTAGTACAGAAACATGCGGCGACTAATTAAACTTTAGATTCCTAAGGCTGGGTGTAGACGGGCTGGTGAAAGCTTTAAGGCGTTGAAGTTTCAGGTCAGTCTAACTAAGTATTGTTGTAAATTTTTAATGGGTATTTTAATTTCGGCCATATCTGCGCGTCAAACGTGCGGGACGTGGGACGCGAAGCGGGAGCGCCAGCCGCACGGCGGATGCTGCCACGGCACCTCAATGGAGCCTTGACATCTTCGCGACCAAAACGCGCAAATTTAAAGTTTCGTTAGTCTCCCGCGTGTTTGACGCGCAAGTTTAGCCGAAGATTAACTTCTGGAGGAGTTATTTATTGTTTTTTTTACATTTTCTTAAAGCTAACGTATGTAGGTTGTTAATCCTAGGCCTAGCCTAGTGCGGGGATCATAGGTAATCAATGCTCTCACATTATATCGTGCAAATGTAACATCCTTATGTAACACTAAGATATTATGTTAGTTATCCTAATGCCAAATAAATTATTTTGTATTTTGTATTTTTTGAATCCCTTTTTACTCTGGTTTTAATTTAGGCAGTTCCCGAAGACTAAAAACCTCAAAAATCTATCAACTCGTTCCATTAATTGTGCAACCCATCAAAAACACATCTATGGAATAATGTTATAGATTTTAAAAACCGACTTTCACTTTTAGTTCAATAAGCAGTTCATCTAAGCCTAGCCTAACAGGCGATGCATTAAAACGAAATAGATTTATTACTAACTTGATAAAATTGATTATAACGCGAACACTTTAGCAGACAAAGTTCATTCAATAGAATTGGGAACACCAATTAAAGAGCTCTGAGCTATAAAAATAAATCCAATACACCCATAGCTTTTACGGTTGTCAATAAAGTCGAGTTCATTAAAATATTTCGCGTTGATTGGTTCAACGTTTGATCTAAATTAAAATTTTGACTTATTAATCACCGTGAAATTCGCCTGGAGCAATACTTGCTGATTCTCACATAAATAAACCAAGTTTATTTATCTTTTCGTGGTTCTTAGAACTTGGTAAATCATTGTTGACAGTTATGGAAGCTGAATAAAGAAATTTAGAAGTCGTTGCGAGTAATAAAGTTTGATTAAGCTGTATCAATAAGACTACTGCTAATGATAACCAGTCACGACATTTCTATTTGTGATAAATTTTGGGTAAAGACTTCCATTTCCTGCAGATCGGAAAGTAAAGATTATTGAAGCACCAATAAAAGTAGGCATAAAAGGGGGCATACAAGTGCTGACGTCACCTATGCTGCTCTAACGGAGGACCACACGCGCTAGGTCTCTTGTAGCATAAAGCTAAATTAAGGCCTTTCGGTAATATATTAATGTATTTTCTGTATAAGTATTCGAAGTGTATCTTGTTGTTTTTCTCTGAAATAAATATATCTTTATTTTTTATTTTTCTTAGTTGTACAGTATAGTATTATAAATATCTGTGGTTGTATACCTATAAAAAATCCTGCAGTGTATAATTCGTTTGAACAGATTTTTTGTTTTCAGATTCACCTTTAGACCTTTCCACGTCCCTCCTCTCACGGGTCCTCCTACCGATCTCACCACCATCCGGCAACGAAGACGAGCACAAGTCAGTTTCCGGCGACTCACTGACGTCATCATCAGCCAGTTCTTCGAGAGACGAACACCATGAGCTATTGGAGTTGACTCCGAAAGTGCAACGAAGGCCAGCGAAGTCTGAACGAGCGTTGCTGCCTTGTGAAGTCTGCGGGAAGGCTTTTGATAGACCCTCGTTGCTAAAGAGGCATATGAGGACTCACACAGGTTCATTTATTTTGTTATCTATTTTAATAATCCCTCTAGATCTAGATTGGTAGGCTTCATTCAGTCTTGATATAATATATAATGATTTTATTATAATTCTGTGAGTCACCAGCCAGTTTTGCGCTGGCCGGATGATTCATTTGAATCTATGAACTATTTGGTGACAGAACAACGAGTTTCATATTGAGTGTGAGTCATAAGAACATTTTGTTACAGGGGGAAAGATGGGATGGGGCAATTTGTTAAGATTTTTTGATTTGCTAAGTTCCATTCGAACAAATTAATTCTGACAAAATTGATCTAACTCGCACGACTGGATTTCGGTTTTATACGATTTCATCCAACCAATTCTAATATACGACTGGCTGTGTTTGGATTCGAAAGATGTGACTACCTACAAGTTGATTATCTAACAGGCAACGTTCTCCCCAGGTGAAAAACCCCACGTCTGCATGGTCTGCAATAAAGGTTTCAGCACATCCAGTAGTCTGAACACCCACCGAAGGATACACTCTGGAGAGAAGCCGCATCAGTGCCAGCATTGCGGGAAGAGATTTACAGCCAGCTCCAATCTGTACTACCATCGGATGACGCATATAAAGGTAAGGGTTGTTTATATTTCCATTTTTGACAGACGTTTTCCACCCACTTCTAGGCATAGACATCCCTTTTATGCTATTTCTGTTGGTCATGCACCAGTCCATGTCCCTTAATTCACAGGGCATTTTGGATGAACCACCACCCATGGCTCCGGTGGATGTCTCCTATGCCTAAAACCCCGTTTTTATTACCAAATTTAAAATCTTAGCTGAGAAGAGAATTGGTAGAATTAGGAAAATCTTTCGCTCCACTACAACTCTAGGCATCTTTATTTCTGTCTGTACCAATAAAATCTTCCTGTAACAAGAAATACACACAAAGACAAAACCCCAACCAATCAAAAAACAAATTCATATTCCAAATTCAAATATCAAATTACCTTTGTTTTGATTCGCCGTTCACATAAAGGTAGCGAACGACGCACGCGCAGCCGGGCGGAACAGGCATGTGTCATGGACCGTGGTCGGTCGTGAGAAGATGGGTCGTAGGTTCACAGAATATCCTAAAGTAGTAAAATTTAGTATTTTTTCGTAAATTGCTGGAAAAAATTGTTAAAACTATAAAAAACTTCAAGAAGTTAACAATGCACTAGATTTTTATTGTAATTGATGATGGTGGTGAAAAATTCACAACTATCTTATTTAGCGTCTAACTACGCTACTGAGTCTTAAAAATTGTTACGACGAATTTAACTTAAGAAAACTTTATAATAAACTAGATAATCATACAAAATTGGTGCCATTTTGCTTTGCTGATTTAAACATCGAATCTACAAAACATAAAACTTATATTTATCATTTTTTTAAGACTACAAACAATGACTTGTTAAAAACTGTGTTCTCCATCGCAGGGTAGGAAGGTAAGCTACCCTGCGATGGAGAACACAGTTTTTAACAAGTCTGTAACATAGTTTCTATAACTAAAACAGAAGGCAGAACTGCCCAGAACAATGTCTATTTTTGTAAATATTTATAAAATCAACATTTAACATTTTTTTTAACTGTCTCATCAATGACAATCAACCTATGAGTTAATATAGTCACGGAAACCTAACGCGTTCAATTAGTTTGCGAAACCGATATAAAAACCAGTTATCCTTGATGGGACAACAATGGGAGATATCTATTCGTTTTTTATAGGGTTCCTTGATGCACTGAAAACCTTTAGTCGACTAGCATGAATGATTTTACAGTGGAGTGCTGGATATATGTACATACTTGTAACAAAATAAACATGTCGGTGCAATAGATGTGTTCTCGTAAAGGACTATAATCTACGTATCCCTTCGTCAAACCGTGCAACTGCGGTCTGCAATGTGCCTTAAAGGTTTAAAAATTAATTCTTCCCCTCATCAAAACAGAAGTCGTTAAACACTATAAAACTAGAAGGCTTTGACTATTGTGCGGAACCCATTGATTTAATCTTGTAATTCTTGACCGATTTTCCGAGATGATAATTCACATGTAGCTGAACGATGCATCCTTTTCATTGCGTTATACCATGAACATAGACAATCGGTATTTTTTCTACCATAAACCATTTAAGTGCTTAACGGCATGCGATCTTTCAGATCCGTGATTGTCCAGACATGTCACAAGATGCAAGTATTACATCCTAGATTACATCGTTTCAAGAAGTGTTAAAAAACTTAATTGTGGACCATTACTTTATCTTGTCAACATGTTAAAAGGTGGTGTAATTAGGTTTAGTAATTTCTATGTAAGTATACCTGTTTATACCTTCCGCATCTAGTCAAGGAATTCTCAGCAATTTCACTGATAAGAAAAAGTCCGATGTGCGATGCGTTCGCTAAGACACTGATGATGATGTCATATTACCAAATTTCGGCCACGGCGGTTTGTCTCGACGATATCCATGCAGGGCATATTTTAGATAGATAGATAGAGTTTTATTGAGTACACACACAAACAGAACAGGAAAAATAGTACATAACAAAAGTATAGTAACATTAAATAAGGTAGGTACACATATTAGGTAGGTGAGCAGGTACACAGTTAAACAATTATAAATTTAGAACACATAAAGTAAAAACATAAAAAACGTCATTTGGTGCACGAGTGTGCGCATAAGTCCACTCTCTATTACCTCAATCTAATCGATACTCTATGTGTGCAAAATGGTTGAAATCTTTCCCTAAAAGCGGCATTTTCTAAGATCCCGCAAAACAGAGAATCAATCTATCCTTTATCAATCCACTTCTACAGAACAATTTGGTTCGCCGAGATATAAATCGCCCTATTGTAAGCATTTTGAATTATTTTAAGTGCACCCATTTAAATTGCTCCCACTTAAGGGCCCGTATCGTTCGATATTTCAGCGGAGACAGCTGAAAGATCTTTTTGTGATGGCCTGATCAATTGTGATCATGGTCAGTCGATGAGAGTGATAGTGATTAACTAATAAAAGGTTACAGTCTAACTGTTTATTTTTAAACAAGAGATAGCAATTGGTACAAAACTTTTACCTGACTGAAAAACCGTCTTACTAACTTATTCCAGTTTCCCCCTTATGATCTCCAAGGGAGAATATTCGATTTATATTTTATACTAGTTTATGCCCGCGGCTTCGCAAGCGTTGTTTCTATAAAAGTTTAAAGGTGATTTCTATCCCATGGGAACTGATTTATGAGATAAAAAGTAGCCTATGTTTGATTCCAGGATTAGAATTACCTGTGTGCTAAATTTCAGCCCGATCCGTTTAGTAGTTTTGGCGTGAAGAGGTAACAAACATCCATCCATCTATCCAAACTTTCGCATTTGTAATATTAGTGTGATTACAAAATCCTTCATGGGGGATTTTCAAGGGGGAAAACTGGAATAAGCCGGTATGACTGATTTTCAGCTAGGTAAAAGTTTTGTTTCTGACTTGTATCTTTATTTTAATTGATAAAACTTACCAAATATACGCTATTCGTAATATAATAAGGTGTAAGTACCTACATTCATCTTGCGTATTCAGGGTTGTCACCAAAACGTTTTTAATCAAAGAATTTTACACCAAAATAAAATCACCTAAGGTTCTTGACCAGAAAAACCACCTTCAGCCAAAACACATGCGATACAATAATGAATCGTTTAACCAAATTCATAACGCTTTCCCACGGCTGGGCATGAACCGTATCGTAAGACGTTACCGAAGACATGCACCAGACCGTGGCTTCACACGGTTTGTGTGAACGAATATGAGATGACCATATTATTTTTAAATTTTGATGATGTTATTACGCCAATTGCGTGGATCTTTAAAGTAGTTTTTATTTTTTAATTGAGCGCCTCCGAAATGTCCAAAAACTTACTGCCCAATAATTTATGTTAACAAAATATAAGCTCATATGCGAGAGAGTAAATTCTAATAGCACAAGTAACACGAATCAACTATTTATTTTTGAACTTTTTATACTATTCTTTTTTTCCAATTCCTTTGGTATAGGTAGAAAAATCCAAATCTGGTCATCTGAAATTGTACCAATGTTTCTACCAATGTTCTGGTCAAATTGTACCAACAAATAAAACTATTTCCAAATCCTTCAAGACGTTTTCCCTTCACGCTCCATTTCCCAAACGTGGGTGATACCTACAAACGATTCCTTCGCTTCGTCACAGTCCACGGACAGGGTGTGTTCCCACGATGACCTGACCCGTAATTTATAGACCCCCTGTAACTACCTGTGACCGCAGGTGCACAGGGCTGTCACAAACGTCTTGGATGATCCAGATTTTTTGTGACGGTTCATCGAAACTTTGCTGTCACTTTGTGATTTTTATATTTTTTATTGCATTGGTTCTGATAGTCTTTTTTTGGGGATACTAATACGCTGCTTTATATTTCCGATTAGATTTTGAATTGATAATTTTGATCGCTTACACCTGCCTAGTTAAAAGTTTCATTATATTGTATTGTACCTGCTACAATATTGTTAATGTTGTGAGTTCTTTGGCACGGAGATTTTTTTCTATGATTATGCAATTACGTATTGGAGAAAGCCGCGTTTTGTTTATGGAAATACTCGACGTGATTTACAACGGGATATTTACCATGATTTGAGTTTTGAGCTTTCCAATATTTCAGCACAGTTTCATGCGCCTACAATCCTACATCACTGAATAACTGAAAAGCTCAAAACTCAAATCTTGGTATATAATGTTAGTTTCCCTAAAATTGTAAATTAAATAAAATAATATCCCGTTGTAAACAATTTAAATGTTAATAACCATGATAGTTAAAATTTTATCATTCGAGTTCATTGTATTTCTGATAAAATCTCAACAATACTGAAAAATGCAGTGGGTAGACGTAAATGTTAAATCGTTATTCATGAGAAAATTATAATCAAATAATATAAACAAATTAAAGAATTAAAACGTCGTAAATTTTTTAGACGTATTTTTTGACGGTTTTAATACAGATTTATCTGCTGCGGTAGCCCTGCGACCACTCACCGTGCTCACTGTTGTGTGATTTTCTTAAGTCGTGGACACATGAGGTCATAGTTAAGAGCCCTAAGGGGCGTTATGGGAAGCGCACACGGTAACATCGCAGGCGTTACTGGTGTTATGTATAAAATCACTTATGACTTGGTAATTAGAGCTTTTGAGAACTTTTTGTGTAGTTAGTAATTAATGTTTTTAATCAAAAATTCAAGTAAGTAACAAATTGAAAGCATACTTGATTGTATTATAATGACATTGTCGTGTTGTACAGTTTTTGGCAATAAACTTTTTGTTTTTTAATTGGTATTGTGAAATGATTTTTTTTATAGTTATAGTAATCTTTTGGATGAAATTTTATTGTTTTCTGTATGAAATATACGTAAAGTATCTACCTACATAGAATTAATTATCTGGCCCAGTTTTGTTTCCCTTCCAATTACTCCCGTGTAGGGAAATCTCGCGGATACCTGACACTTTTCCACTCGTTAGTGGTTCGTTATTTGTTTGTTGTCAGTATGTCTGTTCGTATCGGACACCAGCCTTGTCTTTACAATTGGTGGGTGAACAAAACATTTTCCAATGGTCCAAGTTATAAAGTGCGAGAGCAAAAACTCTAGCTATGGCCTCCCTTTATTTCTTTTTATTATTCGCTTTTTATTAGCTTCACCTGTATGTTTGTATGTTTGTTTGTAACCGACTTCTTTGGGCGCGATTTTGACCCACTTTAAACGGCCAGATTTCGTTCAAACTTTGTAGATTTATTGAGGACCGATGACAATACACTAATTTGATAAAATTATTCAAAAAAACAAGCTATTATAAATAATCCAACCTAAAAAGTAGAAAATAAATAATAGTTTAAAAAAACTAAAAAACACGCTTTTTATAGAAAACCGAACTAAAAAATAGAAAATAAATTTTAATGAATTTAAATTAAGAAAATAGTGTTAAAAATTTCAATGAATATAAGTTAATAATAGTGTGAATAAAAAAAATTATTTCATTTTAAAAAAAGCGTGGGGTGCATGGTGTCAATAGTTATAAATATTTTATTGACAGATATGAGTAGAGTGATTATCATTTCGATAATATTTTAAAAAGCACCCCACGCTTTTTTTTAAAATAAAATAATTTTTTTTATTCACACTATTATTAACTTATATTCATTGAAATTTTTAACACTATTTTCTTAATTTAAATTCATTAAAATTTATTTTCTATTTTTTAGTTCGGTTTTCTATAAAAAGCGTGTTTTTTAGATTTTTTAAGCTATTATTTATTAGTCCTTTGATATTTAAATGAAGATAAATTGAATCTATTCGATGACTACATCAAACATTTAACAAATTAGATAAAAAAAACTCATTCACTAATGAAAAACCTCATCAAAAACTTAACTATTCAAAATTTTCAAAAACAAAAACCAACAAAATCCTGAAAAATTCAAAAACTGCAATGCAATAAAACTGCCCTGTCTGAGACAGGCAGTTAATTAAATGCATTTAAAAAAAAAACTGAGAAACCTTTTTTGTAAATTTAATTGTTTAATATTTTTTATGTCTTTTACATTCTATTAAGGTCGCTTGTCCCATGAGCCATACCATTTGAATAACAAGGAGCTAAGAAGATTGGTTGCTGTCGCTACCCCATCGTGTGATTTGCGTTCGTCAACATCAGCAATACGTGCTGACGTATTGTCACTGCCCTTTACGAGTCCAGGAAGACAGATGCTTCTAGAGTTTTATTTAATTTGGATTATACCCATAGATAGACGCTGCGTTTGAATTTGCTGCCCGAGTGCTGTAGTTGAATATTGAATAACTTGATTTTAATCAGAAAAAAATTTATAGATAGAAAAAACAGTAACTTATGCCTTAAGTCTCCGTATCTTTAAAATAGTTTTTTTTCCTGTGAATAAAAATGATGGCAATTCACAACCGATTTTTCTAGGCCTTATTTTAAAAACCTAGCAGTTGGTTTTTTAAGAAAGGAGGACATTTTTCCATAACCTGCCAGGCCGTCTCAGGGTCATTGCAACCCGATATTTTTATCTCATCACAATCACATTATACCGCTTGATTTCAAAGGTGTAACATGCAATTAAAAGCGGCGATATATGCAACCGATTTAAGGGCAGAGCAGGTGCAGGCGCACCGGCCCATAATGAGATTATAAAAGCAATATGGCAGTCGTAAAGGAGTCGTGAAAATATCTAAAGGCTTGTGTAATTCATACTGACAGGGTTATAGTTTTCATTTATAAACTAAATCGAGTGTTTGCTGTTGTATGGATAGATAATAATCCTTGAGAAACATTATCATCCTGTGTCTACCTAGATGAAATAATAAAAATCATTTGTAAACCTACAACTTGCTAATATGCTGAAAGTACTTAAAATAAATACCATAGGCAACGATGATAAGATCAAAAGTGTCATAACAAAGGCTTATTAAATAAAAACCATGAACTGGATCCAACCATCGGATGTAAGATCCAGTCCCCACACCAACAAAATCAAAATCATGGTAACCAAATCAATTTAGGACCAAATATGATAAGTCAAATTATATTGCTCCTATAAAATTTTGAGTGATTATTTCAAATTATCTAATTCATTAACATCCAAAAGCTTGCCGTTGATTTACATAAATAAGTCACTAGACTACATACTTAGGGAAATTATTAGCTTCTCGCGAAGTAATATAAACTCTTCATTCCGCTATCGATCTAATTATTAAGGGGAAGTCGTGCTGAGATTATGGAAATGTAACATAGATAAGCATTAGTGAATGAGTTTTTATATTCATAAAATGATAAGTGTGTCCGTTAGTTGATTTTGTGAATTTTTGCTCACACTTGAATGAAATTCGTCAGTAAAAGTTAGGTAAAGGTAGATATTATTTTGTAACCCTTAACGCACACGCCCCTCGTGTGCGTTAATTCAATTCAATTCGTTTATTTCAGACAAAAATAAGTTAGTGTCCATAAGTTAAGGGTTACAACATGACTTCAAGGAGTTGGGCCGGTTAGGGCCTGGTTAGGCAGTGAGACAATGCTTGATATACTCCCATGCGAGATGTCAGTGCAGATTCCAATTCCCCCCAGTAAGATGTACCCTGCACAGCGAATAAAATCGGCACAAATTTTTTCCGCGTACGGAATCGTAGCTGACGTGGTTTTTTTCCGCAAGTGCAAGCAGCTTCATACAATTTCCATATGTTGTAGAATCCTGCGGGAAAAACCACGCGGTGAAATTCGTGCGGGATAAGCCTGAGAATTAGAATTAGAGGCCCCTCGAAAGCGTTATCTTGACATAACGAAAATAAAATCTAACAAGAACCAATATTAATAGTAAAAAGTACTTACGCCAATCTATTTTAAAACTGGAATATTTTACATTGAAATCATTGAGTTTGAGATCGTCAACACCAAGACTACCTTTTTACCTTTTATTTGGGTAGTATAAATTATTTTTCTCTCGCCTGTAAATTCGACATTGCCAAGTGTTCAAATTTGTGTTAATTTTTGTTTAATTTTTGGCTAAATAAGTAAACTGAATTTGTTTCTTAATTACTTTAACTACCTACTTAACATGTTGCTGGCAGTAATTCATCACCTTAAACATCTGTAACTCAACAGAATCAGTGCACTCACAGGAAGTCAATCGATGTTTTTTTTTTATTGATCGACCAACTTTCGAATATAACGATGTATCTTTAATGCAACTAGTTTATTATGACTATATCCGATAGTTCAATTTCTTTCTCTATTACCGCCGTTATAAATTTAGATGGTACGTAATTATATTGTTGGTGATTAACTACCTGTGCAGTTGACATTTACTGCTAAAGGTGCTTACATTGCAAGATGCATCGATAAATATTATCTTAAGGCGAGGATTCCCGATATGCGATGATTGCGAGTAAGTGAGCAAGACGGTACGCAGGCAGCCGAGCACGATTTTGTAGGTATTTAGGTGTTTTGAAAAATATTTGTATGGCATATAAAAATATTTTCTAGTGATGCACTGCGTAATAACGTTTGCAATGTTTTTGTATACATTTTGTGTCATTTTATTCATTTTTCTATTCACACTGATCATTCAAAGTTTCATTTAGAGGTAACTTTGTAATTTTTTTCTATCGAGTGAAATATCACCAATCGTGTTTTTGTCTAGTGATGCACTAGAAAATATCCTCAACTATAATATCTATGAATTTCAAAACTATAGGCCTTATAGTTATTGAGGTACGGACAGTTAAAAATCCCGAAATCCGGGAATCCTCGCCTTAAAAATAAATTCCGTATTTTGTTCTTAAAATTCATTTTCATTTGTTTTTTATCGTAATCAGCAAAATATTATATTCATAATATTCAATGCTCTGTACAATGCAACTGTATTTTTATTTTTGTATTTTTTTGGTGTGCAAATAAGTGTAATGTATTTTATTGTATAATTCAAGTTAACTCAAGAATACATCTGAACCGACTAGCAGATCTAGCTTTTCTATAACAGTTTATGACAATATTTTCCCGAACAGTACAATCCAGACAGCCTTTCATCTACGGCGTTTGTGTCGATGAGGTATTTCTTATTGTGCTGGTGATTGAGAGTCTATTCTATCATTTTAATCGTATATCTGTGATCTGGATTCGTTTGAGATGTTTATTGTTTTGTTGGATTTGTTTTATTAGAAATTGTGGACTTTTGCGGCATCTCCACCGATTGTAGTTTTATTTTTCGTTGTGGTTATAACCATAAGTTCTCTAATTTGTTACAAACTACGTTTTGATGACCTAAACAACATTAAATAATTTTATGTTGCCTATGTCATCAAAGTTTTAGAAAATACCTACGTAAAAATAACAAGATATCGTACTTACCCGTTTGGTTTTCAGAAGATAATATCAACTTTTTTCTTAAGATTTGGATAACATATAATTAGTAATCATTCCTCGGAAATCCTATTAATATATCCCATAGTTTAGATATCAATATATTTCATTCAAATATTTTCCAATGGATTTCCGCAAAGTAACACCTGAATATATATATTTACTTTTTCTTTATAATCTATGTTATAAATACCCAGATAATCTATGTATATTTACGTAGGTAAATAAAAATGTGCAATATGCAAAAAAAATGGAATGTTGAAAAAAAAAAACTTCAGACTCAGCTACTTATCTGATGAACTGTAATCAGTATATCGCTCATTCCATTCTTACGTTTTTTGTTGATGATAATTGTCACTTTATACTCCTATAGGAAGTACAGGAGATGATCAGATGATCGCGTGCTGCCACCTGTACTTGATTTACAAATAATGGCATATTACTGACAGCGGTAATTCATATTAATCAGTGGTTGCAGATAGAGTTGGGAAATGGAGAGAATCAGAGAGACCTACTTCTTGACTTTACGACACACTAGTAAATAAAAACAGTAAAGATTTTGGATCTATCTGAAACGGAAAAGCTGTCAAACTATGGCAGTGAATAAAAAATATCAAATTTCGTATCATTATTCCCTGTATCAATTGACTATATAGGAGACAATATAGGAGAGACAAAATTCACTGCACCAAAAATAAACATAAAAATAAACAAAATTTTGCTGAAGAAAGATAAAAAAGATATTGAATATTGTTAAAAATACAGTATGCTACAATACAATAGGACCAACTTATTAACAACCTAGGAAATAAATAAGAACAGCGCAGCTCAACAATCTCAATGATCAACTAGAACTGAAACTAGACTAAGAAATTTTAATATTCTTAAACCACATCACTACCAGGCGTTCAAAATCACTTATTTTTTCACCGCAAAGAAATGCGTGCAGCTAATATTTACTGCCATAATGATTGCTATAAAAACTGAAGCAGGTGTGTCAATTATGGCGACTCAGCTTCCTTGAGTGCTATTGTTATGGCTATCTGTCACGGTATGCTTGCATTATCAATTGCAGTTACCTTGTTGACGTAAGTCTTATGTTGTTTTCTATTTACTTTGCAGGAGTTGCATCCATTATCATCGTCATGCCTCCCATTGCCGCCTTAAGGCCTCCTTTAATTCTTGTCACCCTTCTTCTGGTCAAAAGTCTCGTGTCTTTTTATCATTTGAAATCGTTTTGGGTAAAAAAAAAATATAATCCGATACTTTCAAATCAATGATGTAACACAAACAAGTAATATTTACTATGTTCCAACGTTATAGCTTCGCTAGTTGGTAATAATTTATGCTTAACATAAGACATTGTGATTATACGGTAGCAGGACCATGTACTCGTATGTAGTACATAATACTTATCTACTCATCAAACCCAGTCAACTTTCTCCTAAAATTAATCTAGTTATAAAAATGCCAGACAAGCTCCAATATCGATCAATAATAAAACATTAATATTCAATACAAAACTAATTAATAACTACCTCCCAATTATCTATACGTTCACTTAATCAAAGTGTTCGTCCGTCCGTAATGTCAAAAACAAGAAGCCTGATAATTGGGGACTATAATTCATCCGATAGTTATGATTATGATTATAGCATAGCGTTATTGGCAACGGACGGTTTTATGCTCCCGGTTTTAGGGTTCCTCTAAGACCATCAGCTAAAATAGAACGATAAATCTGTTTCACCGGACAGAGGATCAATTGTAAACAATCAAGGTAAAATGTGTGCTTTGGGCAAAATTTAATTGTTTTAAAAATTTTGAATTAGATATATCAACGAAAACTGAATTGAATCTAAGTACATAGTTATACAATTCATCTCAACAAAATAAATACATAAAAAGACAAAATTTTGCTGACAAACACAAAAAGATGTTGAATATTGTTTTTACTAAAATTACAATACCTAATAACAATTCAGGTTATAAATAATAGCAGCGCACGTCAAAAATTTCAATAATCGAGTAGAAACATAACAACACTAAGATATTTATTAAATAATTATGCAAATAAAAGCAAAAACATTGGCTCAATTACAGAAACAGCATTTCACTAGGTATAAAAATTAAATCCAAGACTTTTCCAACAAACCATAAAATAAATACAACCAATACACACCATGAATAAGCCCCACCAGCTGGCCATTTCATTAAGTCACCACGGAGGAATAATTTAATCAGTACCGTCGGCAAAACAACGATAACGCATGATTGATGGTGCTGCACTGACGACGACGCGACGGTGCGATGCGATCTGCTGTCCGTACCGCATTGATCCTCGACTTATCTTATTTAAACGTTAGGAATATTGATCTTGTGTATTTATAGACGAGCTTTGCATGTTGTGAGTGCCGGCCATCCCGTTTTTAACCAGTTTTCTTCAAGGAGAGGAGACAAGAAGCTTTTCGTAGATCGGTAGTTTGATTTGCATTTTGCCTCTGCTTTCAAAATATTTTGGTTATTTCATAAAATTATTTCCAAGAGAATGTCTGTAAAAAAATCATGAGAAGTTTGAATATTTGTGAAGAAAATGTGCAAGAATCGTATAAGCTTGGACTTTTAATAAGATTCCTGAATCACTGCTATTATTTCTATCACATCACAACTCAGGGTCTAAAACTACCACAGATTGTCCTGACGTGACCTGTCTTAGGCTTGCACTGAAAACCAGCACTGGGAGACACACCAGATCTACTCAGCACAATGCTGAGTGTAGGCCATATTTGCTCTAAACCTGCTACGTACAAAAATTGGGCATAAGCTGCAAGTCCAAGATTTATTTAGTGTTTAGTTAATTGTTGTGTTGTGTAGTAAATTTAAGGCAAATAAAATTATTTTTCTTTTCTTTCTTTTCTCGTTTTCTTTCACCAATAATTATAATATTTTTAACTTAACAATAACAAAAAAAAGTATCGATCACCCCTGAATCCTTAAAACCTGTAAACTTTTTAAAAATTTCAGTCAAACAAAAAATCAGACAGAAGTGGCCAAATTTACTTTCCAATCGCAAATTCAATATTGCCCATCCCATCAAGTCTTATCAGTACGATCCTGTATCGCCCACGCTGAGATACTAACGAGCAGTACCGATAAAGCACGCAAGTTCAATTTATTTAGTTAAATTACCAGAGCGCATCATTTGCATTGGATTTCCATAGCGTATCGGTGCACCATACGTCACTGTTCGAGAGACGAGAGATATCGCCGGTGATTGAGGACGGGACGAGAATAAAACGGGTTGAGGACGGTTTGCGGAGGTCCTTATTTTTAAATTTTACAACGCATTAGTTATCCGAACTATTGGACCATTTTTTTTATTTTGAACTCCAAAAAACTTAACCTATTCTTGTAGAGATTTACTCGTAGAATAAAGTTTATATCAAGATTGCCTGGGAGAAATCGTGCTCAGCGATAAAGCCGCCTTTTGTTCCGTGTTTATTTATTATTTCAATAAGAACTTTTATTTATGTTAATTTCTAGTACCTGCATTAAGATGTTCATTCATTGATCGTTTTTATACCGTACCGTCCCCCAAATTACCATCTTCGTAACCAGTAACTACAGAAGCCTTTTTTGCTTTCAACGTGATTTATCCCAAGGAAATTGTCAGACAACTAATGGCTCTTTGTTTATTGATTTATTTGTTGCAATATTCGGTAGCTGCGAGCTCGAAATAATATCGAGATACCCTTTTTTGTACGTTGATTGAGCTACCGAATAACCGAATGCAAAAAGTTGGCCGTCCTGATTGAGTCCAAAGGCGTTTTGGAACAACTTTTTAAATTGGTCGTAGTGTTAAAATTACAGTTGTGGATGGGGGCGGCTAAATTAATGGGAGGGTCGTCTAGTTGGATCAAGTTTTTTACGTATCACAGGAAATTACAAAAATCTAATTAACGGGAAGGATTAACAGTTCATGGTTTTATATAAGTGTAAAGTATCGCATTTTTAATGTGTTATTTGGATTTTTCGGGTTCAGTTGCCAAAGAAACAAAACACATTTGGATGCAATGCTCTTTTGTTAATTAGGATAATTGTTGCCATTTAATAATAGGGTATGACATTTATTATTTTTTAATTTATTACTTAGGTTAATACCTACATTATCGAAAAAAATATAACACCAACAAATTTTAAAATTTTGAGGTAAAGAACAAAATATAAAACTGCACTCCGTTTCGGGTGATAAAAACGCTGCCATATTGGCCCTTCTTCTGTGACGTCACACTTCACATTTTCAACTCAAAGAGTCTCTGTTTTTCGTTGATTTTTAAATCAAAATAAAATTAGATAGGTACATATAAATGATAAAAACTAAAATTTTACTTCACAGAAAACACCAAACAACCGCAAAATAATACAAAAAGATATCCTGCCAAAGCTTCATAACAATACAAAATGGGAAGTGTGATGTCACGGTTAGCTCTCGCCGCTTTCAATTCAAAATTTCTATTCAATATTCAAATTTTGCGATTGAGACTTAAAATATCTACTTTTCAATGATTAAATTACTATTTATATAACTTGAGATATTATTAATAATAACATAAAAAATACAAAAATAATTATATATTATATATATTTCTATATCAATATAAAATATGCAAAAAAAATAGCTTTTTTGAAGTCATTACTGGTCGTAATCCTATACAAACCTCTTACCACAGCATTCATAGTTATGATCGTGTCATACAAAGTCAGTAATGACTCGAAGACACGGGAAGCCACACAGTATAGTTTAAAGTCGAAAAAAGTATTCAATTGGTTCTAGTCCACTGTTTCGTGGGTCATTAGCGGCAATTTGTTTTGTTTTACAAATTCCATGGATGGTACAATTTCTTGTTCAATTTCTTTTGTATTAGGTAGTACAATTTATGTCACTGTCGGAGCTAAAGCGATGTCCCTAATGTCTGGTAATATTAAGCTACATTTTTACTTCACATACCGTGAAGCCGCAAAGTCTTCAAACGTGGTTTATCATTTACTGGCACTGTTATTACTTCTAAAATATTTAATAAATTGTCAATTTTAACAAAATCATCAGTATTCTGTGCAGAACTCAACGAATACTTAAATGATTTTCAGAATATTATTTGAGTATAATATTACTTATTGGATAGGTATACATAATTAAAGTTGAGCTACATAAATGAGTTTATCACTTCTTTGAATTTTAAAATCATTTATTCACAAAGAAAATTATACTAGTATTTACAATTGAAACAATTGAGCTAACTGCCGACTGTTGCAAACAGTCTACAGATAGCTCAACTGATCCATATCAACACCAGTCGGAAGCGTCCCCAAGACGCTGGCTGCATTGCCACGCTGTATGGCAATGCTGATACGCTGTGCCAGATATTCACCAGCTCTCGGGTCACGCGTCGCTTCGACCAGACGCTCAGATAGTTTTTTGAAAACACTTCATCACTTCTTCATATTCAGTTTTTTTAATCAATCAAACAATCAAGGTACGGAATCCCTAGAATGCAGACACGCTTACGCCTAGCCAATTCTCACGTTTTGCAAATGGAATGCAATGTCATGCCCTCAATATCATACCAATACGTTCGTTATTACGCCTCATTGTTTTAGGAGATTGATTTTTTTATCCGCAATCTTTAATTGTAGGCCAATCTCTATCGAACAAATTATAATTAGGCTTTCGCCCAAGGGTTTGCTTACGATTTTTGAGAAATATTGAATCAAAAATAAACATGCTGTCCTCATCTCACCTCAACAGCCTATATTGGTCCACAGCTGGACACAGACCTCCTCCAGATAAGCGCCTTATTGGCTTTCATCTGATCATCATCATTTGATCTGGTAGTGCCCATAATCCCCACGCTGAGCATGCAGGTTGTGGATCGGAGTTTGGTTGGTGGTTTAATTGTTCCGCAGGGGGCGCAAAAAAAAAATCAAAATCAAAAACTCTTTATTTCCATAAATACAATAAATGTACACTTAGAAAAGGTCAAAATAAAAAACTAAACACTGACACGGAAATAAAGTGATATTTTTTGATTTCTGTCGCTTCGGTATGTAGACTAAAGTAAAGAAGCGACGAAGAAACCTTTAGCCTGTTAGTTGTTATTTTTCGAGTTGGAGCAAAACCCGTCCCAAGCTTTTTTGTCCTCTAGATAATCTGATATTTTATAGTAAGCCTTTTTGCACAGCAAGGTTTTGACAATTTGTTTGAATTTATTTACTGATAATTTTTGCAACTCACTAGGAGTTTTGTTGTAGAAGCGTATACATTGCCCTTTAAAAGATACATTTATTTTGTGTAGCCTAGTTGTGGGCACAGCGAGTTTATGTTTATTTCTGGTATTAAAATTATGTTTATCGCTATTTTTAGGGAACCGATTTATATTTTTATGAGTGTACAATAAGTTTTCATAGATATATTGACATGGTACTGTCATTATGTTTATTTCTTTGAATTTATCACGTAGAGATTCTCTAGGACCCATGTTATAGATAGCCCGAACAGCCCTCTTCTGCAGCACAAATACGGTGTTAATATCTGCAGCGTTCCCCCACAGCAGTATACCATAAGACATAATACTATGGAAGTAGCTGAAATAAACAAGTCTAGATGTATCCACGTCTGTAAGATGACGGATTTTTTTGACTGCATACGCTGCAGAACTGAGTCTCTTCGATAGCTTATCTATTTGTGGGCCCCATTGAAGTTTATTATCTAAGGTGATTCCTAAGAATACGGTACTTTCTACTATTTCTAAAGTTTCTCCTTTAACGTTTACATCAGCCTTCACTTGTTTAACATTAGGTAGAATAAATCTAATACATTTTGTTTTGGTTTCGTTTAGCAAAAGATTATTGACACTAAACCAATGAACTACTTTTGAGATTGCATTATTCACATCGTCGAAATTTGTGTTTTGTCGCATCATTTTAAAAATTAATGAAGTATCATCAGCAAACAATACAATCTCGTGATTATTCTTGACAAGATGAGGCAGGTCGTTAATATAAACTAAGAATAGGAAAGGACCGAGGATAGAACCCTGCGGTACACCCATTGTAACTACAGACCCCGAAGACCGTTTCCCATTAATGTCAACTCTTTGTATCCTATCACTCAAATAAGATGTAAGAAGATCCAAAGAGGTGTTTCTTATTCCATAGTGATGTAGTTTCCTGATTAATGTTTCATGGTGTACGCAATCGAACGCTTTTGACAAGTCGCAAAAAACGCCTAAAGCGTCTTGCGACTTCTCCCAAGCATCAAAAATATGCGATACTAACTCTACGCGCAACTGCCCTCACCCCGGTGTATCCTATAGTCACCTCTAAAAATGCTATAGTTTTACTAAAATTTGATTAAGAAAATCTGTCCATAAAATATTGTTACAATAAGCCTGTATCTATTTAACACTATTCGAATGATTAAATTGTTATTGTAACGTTAGAAAAGTAGCAGTCAAAAAGTTAATATTCAAAATTTATTGATGGTCAGTTATTGAGTAGGAATTTACAGCCTACTACTTGATTCGATAACTATAAAACTCTACTGATAAAGTGTTAAAATAGTGATTTATACAGATCACCAATCCGGATATATTGATGGTTGTAAAACCGACCGTTACAGAAACAAAGCTTTGAAAGCACCGCGAAATAGCGGTCCAATATGAATTGAGTCGTTATCACGCCGCTTTCAATAATCTATGATCGTATTATATTATAACATCAGTTTTTGGGAATAGCATCCATTTATATCCCAATTTGTATAACAATTCCCAAAATCCGTCTCTACAGCGCCGGGACTAACATTTTTTTATAATAAGACCTAAAATCAAATATGTAGGATCAGCCATTCCGCAGCTACAGACTGGGTGTGTCATCTATCCTCATCAATTTATCCATTTTTAATCTAGTGACTGTATTCCTTCCCTAACACGATCACAAATACAATACAATACAAAAATGCTTTATGATATTTAATAAAACACAAATATTTGAGAATAGCAATAACCTGTCTCTACCATGGTAGATCGTGTATGATCGTGGTCTTCTCACGAGAAGAAAGAATTCTCTAAACGTTGCAGCATAAGCAGATGTTCTAAAGCCCATTCTTCTACATTCCATAATCAATGCCCTTATCAATGAACGTTTTCTTCCACAGGAGAAACCCCACAAATGCAGTCTATGCTCCAAATCCTTCCCCACTCCAGGGGACCTGAAGTCTCACATGTATGTGCACAGTGGCTCCTGGCCTTACAAATGCCACATCTGCTCCCGAGGGTTCAGCAAGCATACCAACCTGAAGAATCACCTGTTCTTGCATACTGGTAAGTTGAATTTACTACGACGGCTCTGCGTAGTTCTATAAAACGTTGCTTGGAGAAGAATTGCACCATGCTAAACAGACGCTCTTTATCGATCCTTTCATTTTGTAAATTCTAAACGATTGTTTTCTTTGTTACAGCTAAACACCAGAGAAACAGTGCTCGGGATGCTACTTGACTTTTATAAAATTGAGGCGAGGAAGACAAACGAGTTTTTGGCTCATAAATTTGTAAAAAGTCATTTAAAGACATAATCTTATGATAAAACTTTTCTATAATTTTGCCAGAATCACGTGGACTTAAATTTTTAACAATATAAAAAGTATTCGACTTAATTTATAACAGTAGTTTGTAAATATAGGTATTATTTACTTTATGAAAGTGTGATATTAGAGAATAATTTAGTGTTAAGCGTTAATTTATTTATAATATTTTCTATTTGTAATGTGTGTACTATTTTTCAGAATAAATGATAAATGCCAACAAATAACGTATTGTAGAAAGTGGGTATATAAAACAAAATTGTTGGGAAATTACTGAAAATTAACTATAACTGTAAATATAATGTCAATGAGATTGATGAACCAACTGGGTGTGTTGTTATTAATTTTATTGCATCATGACAGTTGTTGCAAGACTGTTGTAATAATCAAATAGTCCTTTACGAAGGCAAAGGTATTGTAGAAATAATGAGATGGGTTTTTACAATACTTTTTGACTTATTCCATTTGACTGTAAATAATTTTAATTTTAATTTCTACATAGGAATTATGTAGTAGACTGTAAGTCAGGGATATGGTATACCTACATTACGTATGTATATTGTGATTTCCGTTTCCGTCCAAATGTGTTTATAAATAATAATTTAAAATAAATTATCAACTTATTTATATACTGGTAATTGTAATCTAATAAAGATTCTTCAAGGAAAACGGTGACATTTTATTTCATTTTCCTATACTACTGATGAAGGCTAAAAGAAAAGACAGTCCTTCATATTCCAAGACTTCCAATACCTAATGAATATGAGAGGATCAGAAAATTTTGAACTAGTTCTGAAAAAGGTACAAACAAAACCATAACCATCGATGGGAATCGAACCCGTCTCAAATGACTTCGTAGGTATGAAAAAATACCGACCATGTAATAGTTAATAGGAAAGCCAAAAGGGCCATTTTTAGAAAGAAATTATGTAGGCGTTCAACTCTTTAATTTCGGCTAATAGTTTCTAAGTAGTCGACATCGTGATCAAAGATAATTTGTGGTCCAAGAGGCCACCCATGTTAACAACAAGTAATTGTTTTAGGCCGATTGCTAGGCAATTGCCCCGACTCCGGGGCAAAAGATTTGCTTGTCCCCCCTTCTTTGTTGGTACACAATTTAAAAAATAGTTTGCCATTACGTAGAAAAAAAAATCACCATTTATTAGGAATCACGACAGCATTTTGAAGACCTCTGTGGCGCAGCGGGTGAAGGTCTGCCTGCGACGCAGGAGGTTATGGGTTTGATCCCGTCGGAACAATGTTTGTACGATCTGCAGAGATCTACCTGGGTGTTTTCTACTATGATAAAAATATCGTTACATTTAATGTATTGATATTGAGTAAATCAGTTATCTAGTACCTACCTTTAACACAATTTTTGTACGCTATTACACACAGTGGACACCATAAGAAGACGATAAAAGTTTTCGAGAACCATTGACGTCTTAGAAGAAGAAGGCTTAGAATGATAGTAGACACAAACAAGGTGGAGCCAAAAATACGAGAAATACGTTTCATTCTTCGTTTCTTAAACGTGCGCTCGTATGCATGAAAGCACTGCTATTATAATCTAATATATTACTAAATACATCATATTATGCTTGTCAATTCACACATAGATTCGTTTTTGATTGTTTTTTAGATTGAAACGTGGAAATGAGATTTATTTTTTTGTTAAGTACCTACTTTGGTAAGTATTTTTAATTTTGGTTTCTTAGCCTCATTACTAAGGTACACTTACAAATGTAAGTCAAGGTTTTGAGAAGATAACGAGCCAACACAAAAACTTACTTACTTCATTCACTTAAAGAAAAACACTGCAATAAACCTTTCAATCCTACCGGTACCTTTAACTTGACCGGACGTAATTTCTGCAGCTTTAAGAGCACATTAGAGTTCAACCAAAGATATTCCTAGGCACCAACTATAAAATGCAATCAAATAAATTACAATTGAAATAAAAACACTAGATATAAGGACATTTGTACACGAAGCGTAAAACCGGACGGCAACCGGCAATGCAGGCAGACATGCTTCGTATTTTCGTTCGCAAGAATGTTTCGTTTGAGTAAACATTGACGTCCAGACTTCAAGGATCTTATTCAAACAAATTTAACAAAAACCTATCCAAACGGAGGAATGGATATATTCTGTTGTAATAAATAAATTATGCTGGACAATTCACACAGCATTATCTAGCCCCAAGCTAAGCAGAGCTTGTGTTATTGGGTACTTGATAACTGATATACTTAATACAATACACTACATAGATAGATATTTTTTTATTATACATAGAAAACATCCAGAACGTCCGGGACAAATGTCTGCAGATCGTACAAACATTTGTCCCGGGCGGAAATCGAACCCGCAACGTCCTGCGTCGCACGCAGACCTTCGCCCGCTGCGCCACAGAGGTCGTCAAAGTCAAGTCAATTAAAACAAAATGAATTTGGTTGTGCGAGGTTTTATTCTAATGGTACCTACCTTTTTTTTATATTGCTGTGCCCTGTTAAGCCAGCAGCAAAGACATGGCAGAAATACTCTTTTTAAACGACTATAAAAAGGGAGGATATTCTCAATTAGGCTGTAGGTATTTACTTTTTTGACGTTAAAAAAAGAATTATCAAAGCGGACTATTCTGTAAAAAGTTATGCATGACATACAAAAAAAAAACTTGATAGGCTCCTCCGGTTTTTCGTCGGTTAAAAATAGTCCATAATCGCTACCGAATCTGATTTGATCATAAGCCGACTCATCTTAACCGATGTTACGGGGCGTATTGTACCATTTGCAGCAATTATCGGAGAATATAAAAAGTTACGTCGTCTGCTAAAATTCATCTAGTTGGTCGTTGCAAGCGCCTACTTTCCCCATATTGACTGCACAAACGCTCGCTGTGTAACACGTTACATTACGAACCGTAAATCCGGTCAATACCCGTTTTTAAGAATATCGGAGGTTATGATTGTACGAGCCATCAAATCTGTCATCCCGAGTTCTGCTCCACGCTGGTGATGACTCGGCCAACATCCGTATACAGCCTCCATTAAGTTCAATTCTTCCGGCTCCCTTGGCGCGCAGAACTTAAACAAACCCGTCTGCAATCCCCTTAGCTCTGAATAAAATGTTTGAATAGCTTTTATCGCACACTGGGAGCATGTACCATCCCACAGGACAGCGCATGCGCCACGGCAGCCACAATTAAGACTTAATACCTCCAGCTGGACTTGTTTTATGCAAATCGGTGGAGGAGTTGCGTGTACACGCCTACTGGATTCTAAACTTTGTGATTCAGAGCGAAGTGATGGGTGTTTTATAATCTATGGGGTTTTTAATCGACTTCTATAAATAGTTTAGCTTCTGTGCTTGTTTGAAGTTGTTTAGATTATGTGTTGGGCTTGGGCTAGTGTATAATACATTCAAGTAACTAGTTACAGCAGGGTTCCGCATCAAAAAAAAAAAACTAGTTAGTTCCGAATTAGGTCCCATAAACAAGACCCTAGTATTAATGTACACATGTACGTATAACGGATTAATATATAACGAATCAACGTATAACGAAGTAACGTCGATCGAATTAACAAACGATACGTAAATGAAATAACAATATAACGATTTAAGGTATAACGTTAACGTAGCGAAATAGATAAAATTTTCAATATCCAGAAACAGGAAGCTCAATATAAGTAGAGTAAACATTCTACCTCATCATTAGTCTACAAAACGTCCAAATCGAAGGCCGCCCAAACGGCGCCACAAATAGCGCTACTAGGTACCTACTTCTAAAACACACCCTATCAATAAATCAATTCAAGTAAATGTCAAACATACCCTTTGTAAAAAGGCTTACTATAAATATCAGACTTTCTAGATGGATAAAAAAGCTTGGGGCGAGTTTTGCTCCAGCTCGAAAACTAACGCCTTATCAAGGTAAAAGCTTCTTTACTTTGCCTTAAAAAGGTTGAAGTGAACAAAAAATCAAAGTGATCGCTTAATTCGTAAGTTCTGTAGTGCATCCACTATGTTTGCGGAGGCACGGGTCGATGGTTTTCACGCCATTATCCGTAAGAAAACTGCCTCATTGCTCAGCAGAGTGCGGGGCAGTTCCAACAGCATCCTGCAGGTCATTCCAGATCGCTACGACCTGCCAGTAATGAAAGCCAGGTCCTGATGAAGTAGTAAGTCTCGCTTGAGACAGCTTCATCGGGACACGAGTTAAGATCCTTAAACTTTACTCCTAATTTTTATGTACTGTGCTTTTCTTGTATTTTAACATAGATTTTAAGACAACACACTAACAAAAAATGGACCTAAATTATGTTGTCTGATCTAATAAATGAATTATTATTAATATTAACTTCCTAGTTTTACTTATGTTATTTGAATTTTAGTGACGTGTCCAAGAGTCCTGTAAGGTCTAAAGGAAATATAGCACTTTGATATTTGAATAAAATTCATAAATTTCTAATCTCTCGTAAGTGTACGTTTGGAAGTCACTAAATAGGTACGATACCCCATCAACATTCGTCAATCTTCCTATCAAAATTCTCAAACCATCACGACTATGTAGTTACTACTTTACAGTACTATATTGCCTGTACAAATTGTAACGCATAGTAACCCATCAGTTTTTTTGTGCGTGGAATGGGAGCGGTGTCGATCAGATAGCACAACAAAAACCCGTTGACGGTATCACAAAGGCGCCACCGACTCTCGATTACTCCTATGACAATGCATTTTAGCTCCATATTGATCCAGACCGTGGTTATTTACAAACGCGTGCCGTTACCTGAAGGTGAATTATAATAACCGGCGAAACGAGGAAGTTATCGAGACGTTTCATCATGCCAAACAATATAAAATAAATGTCAAGTAGGTATCTCTAGGAAGTAAAAATGTAGATCTTTCTATAATGAAAAAAAAAGCTTGATTACAACCAAAAACTCTTGACTCTGGCTATAAAATCACTAAATTAACCCATCGCTGGTCAATCGTAAAAACTAATCTGAATGATCCATGTTTATTAATAAGGCTCGAATGTTTGGACTTAATTTGATTTTTTGTGTGAGACGGTTTTGATAGTTCTTTGTAAACGACTACTTTAGCTAGACCCCTTCATTCTAACCCACAATTCACAACTCCAGATCAGTAAATAATGGTGTGTATTGATGAACTCTTTGTTATCAGCCAGTGTAAGGTGACCGCAGTTTCGTCGGTGGTGTTTACATTGGTAGGTGAGGTTATTTTGGTTGTGAGAGGTAGCAGATACACTGACTCCCGTGGTGCGATCTATGGTTGTGCTTGCGCCGCTCTCATTGTTGGTTTTAAGTTTAGATGAGCTGATAGAAGTGAAAAAGGTATCTAACTATTTGGTGAGATGTAGAGCATCAAGTAATGAAAATAAGAGAGCTAAAGAACAAGGTTTTATCCCAATTTTTTGAATTATATTTGGGTAACAAGGGCACTTTTAAATCTTAACGGTACCTAAATAATCCTAAAACAACAACCTAAATAATAATGACGACCTCTGTGGCGCGGTGGGCGAAGGTCCGCCTGCGACGCAGGAGGTTGCGGGTTCGATTCCCGCCTCGGGACAAATATTTGTACGATCTGCAGATATTTGTTCAGGGTGTTCTGGTCGTTTTTCTATGTACAATAAAAAATATCTATCTATGTACTCGTATATTATTAGTATATCAGTTATCTAGTACCCATAACACAAGCTCTGCTTACCTTGGGGCTAGATAATGCTGTGTGAATGGTCCAGCATTATTTATTTTATTTATTTATTTATTTATAATAATGCTTTTTGTTTTTTTTTATAAAACATTTTTGGATTAGAATGCTAACTTAGTGCGTTGTGGTTTTGCAACATTTTTTTACCTTATGAATCAATGCTCTACGCAGTAATTCTCGTATTATGAAGAAAAAATAGATCCAGTTGTATAAACCAGGGTCGAGATTGGTAACTCCGACACCAATAATACAAACCAGATCAATCTGAAACGCAAACAATACTTTGGCAATCATCACTTTAAACAAACAATAATATCAGAAACGTGAGGTTCCTTTCTTCGCACGAACTCAATCTATCATTGCTAGAGGAATTTAAGTTCTTTGGCTTTAGAATAAGTAAGGGTTTGGTGTAGCTGTTTTTGTATTAGATCGCATGGAATTGGTTTTGTTTTGAGCCGTAGCACGCGCCCTCTTTAGTCTAGTTTGAACAGATTCTTAGGGATGTCACTTTATAATAGATCAAATATGTTTATTACAAGAGAAGTGAATTTGATATTTTCAAAAATATCAACGATTACTACAAAGCGAATAACATAGCTAATTTAGCAAAGATATGTAAAATATTACCCGTACCTGGTCGAAATTCCATAGTGTCGAACCATAAATTCTGTTCTACTTTTTTAATAAGCACGACTCTCTGGTCGTGCTGAAACCGCAGGAAACTCATTCCACTCTCTAGTGGAATGACTTTCCTGCGTCTGTTTTCCCGCTAGAGTAAAATATTAAAGTCTTCAAATTCAGAGTGAAAAAGTTCCCTATAAAAAAGCGTGCTCCATCTTAAGTAACATTTTCACTTAAGTAAAAAAAAAATCTAGTTCCACCTTCCGATCCTTAATAATAATAATAATAATAATGCTGGACAATTCACACAGCATTATCTAGCCCCAAGGTAAGCAAAGCTTGTGTTATGGGTACTAGATAACTGATATACATAATAATATACGAGTACATAGATAGATATTTTTTATTATACATAGAAAACGACCAGAACACCCTGAACAAATATCTGCAGATCGTACAAATATTTGTCCCGAGGCGGGAATCGAACCCGCAACCTCCTGCGTCGCAGGCGGGCCTTCGCCCACCGCGCCACAGAGGTCGATCCTTCTCAAAGAGTAACATTTATTTCAATAAAATTTCAACTATTTTAGTCGAATTACTGTAAGTATTATCACTAAGTATATCAACTTCCTTAAAATCTAAGCCGTTACCAGAAGACAGAGTACCCAAAGTGCTGGCAGCATTGACACGTTGAATGACAATGCTAATTTGTTGACCGAATTAGAAGCCAACATTCCAATCATTCCTTTTAAATCATTTCATGTTCAAATTAGATTTTTACAACTCTAAATCAAGTTATGTTCTAAATTGCTCTCGCAATGACAATAGTGGCGACACAAAATTCACCAAGCACATTTGACACTCATTTGACAACCCTATTGGGAACCCGGTATAAAAGCCATTTGGCACTTACTCTGATAGTTTGGAATCAGTACCAAATTACACTTATTTTTGTTTGTTTGTTTGTGGTTATTGTTAGATGAGCAAAAAATAACAACCTATGTTTTGAATTTTACTATGAAGCTTTGGCGGAATAAAAAGGCATATGTATGACAATACAATACAAATACACTTTATTGCACACCAAGAAAATACAAAAATAAAAATACAGGAAAAGAGATATACAGAGTTTTACAATGGGCGGCCTTACCGCTAAGAGCGATCTCTTCCAGACAAACTTGGGATGGACACGATGCAGTTGTACATATAAAGACGGTGGCGTATGACTTACCAATAGAACTGACAAATAGACGGATGAAAAGACGAATAAAAACAATAAAAATCGTAAAATTCATTTTCTCGTTCAAAATACAGTAGAGAAGAAAAGATTAACAAAATATAATGAAAATACATAATCTAAGAATGCAAATAGGTACTTCCGCGCTAGAGTAATAACTAATAAGTAACACCATTCTTCTTGTTCAAAATACAATAAAAAAGAAGACAAAGAATAAAAAGATTATCAAATAACTAACATAATCAAAGAATGCAAACACTTTCGTGCCAGAGTAATAAGTGACTAAATTTTTCTCGTTCAAAATACAGTAGATAAGTAGAAAAGAAGACAGAAAACAAACGATAATCAAATAACAAACAAATTCTTATAATAATATAGTAATAATAATAATAGATAATCAAATGCAGTAGATAAGTAGAAAAGAAGACAGAAAACAAAAGATAATCAAATAACAAACATAATCAAAGAATGCAAATACTTTCCCGCCAGAGTAATAAGTAACACAATTAAGAACACCTACCGATCGCGGCTGGCCATCATAAACTGAGATTGCGAGTCCAGAATTATGCTCTCTTAACACGCCATCTTATGGTATAAACACACTAGCTATAGTCCTTGGTTTTACTCGTATAGTACCAGAAGTTAAGTTGGTACTTAAAGCATATCTGAACAAAGGACGAGATTTTTCCTTTAAGTTCTTTTTCTTATCAATTCTTTATAAATGTTTCAAATTGTACGCACAGGTTCTGCACCAAATGCCAAATGCCCGTATTTTGATACATTTATTTATTCAGGTAAGTACTTTGAATGAGAAAATTCATCATTGGAGTAGTAACTTTACTAAACTCACATTAATTCATACATACAAACATTTTAATTTACAAATTGGATTGTGACCATAAATTTTGCACTTCGCACCCAGATACTTTGTGCAAATCGAACATCGATGATTTATGAACAATTATCGATTAATTCAAGCAGCGGTCGTAAGTTTAATCGAGATTATTAAGCACTCGAAATAGGTGAGAGAATCGACAGCACGCAAATCATGGTTACTGTAATGATCTACGTCTAGGGTTTTGGTTTCTACAAGAAAATTGAGAACCGGAAGCGGAGCACCGCTGTTAAACCATAATTTATGGAGAGAAGAAACATGTTGACCTGAAATGAACAAGGTGGTGTCTGTACAAAAGGAAATTTTTGCAAGCGCCCTATCTCATAGGAAAACTGCAAAGTCCCTCCAGATTTGTCCCTGAATCCGAAATTACTCGAACTGCATAATTAAAATATATATTCGTTTAAATAAAGCGCTTAACATGCTGCTGAACCTGTTTTTTAGGGCTTGAAACACAGCACAATGCTAGAACACCCTCTTCAATTACACTCAACCTTGCCGTAACCACATGAAACAAAGAAAGCTAAAGGCTCGCATGCACTAAAATCGGTTACTGACGTCGCCGAATCGCTAACGGTCGCAACAGGTGGATATACACCTGCCAACCGCCGCTTCCGACATTACGTTAGATAGGACTCTATGTTTTTATAGGACACTATAGGAATGGTATAATTGAATGGTATGCTATTGTGGAAGACACCTTGAGCTTATGGTTTACATTCCTAAGCTTGGATGTTGTGCCTAATCTAGAAGAGGTCAATTTGCAGACTTCGGGACGTATAACCGTTGAAGTCTTTCTCGGAACCTACAACTGTGAGAGATGGTTAACAGATAAGGTTTCGGAACAATATACCGGAAGTTCGATGATAACAGTAGGTATCCAAGAATTTGATTTCACGTAATCTGCGAAGAATGAATTTGAGAGTGTGAAAATTTCTTGTTTCCAAAAGGACTGGAGGCAATATAGACTGATATTTTGGGAAGTTTGTCATTTGATTGGCATGCCTAATCATGATCACAATAAAAGTCACAAAAAGCTGGATCAATTAAAGACTAAATTTTACACTTAAATTAACTATGATCCTGACCGCATACGAAAACTAAATTTGCCCTTGAAGATTCTCTCCTAATAATCCGCTCGCACGATAAGGTGGCTACCTTTACCCTTGCTAGTACTATTTCTATACTAATATTATAAAGAGGAAAGATTTGTTTGCTTGTTTGTGTTGAATAGGCTCCGAAACTACTGGACCGATTTGAAAAATTCTTTTACCATTAGAAGCCCACATTATTCCTGATAAACACAAGCTACTTTTTACCACGGGAAAATGCTTTATTCCTACGGGAAAACGGGTAATAGGACAACGAGTCGTAAGAATGCAGCTTGTAGGTACGTAAATAGATATTAAATAAAACTTTAGAAAACATCATAATTAACAGCATTAATTGATACCTCCATCATCAATGCTAAATGTACTTACAGACCCTAGGGTCGAGACCGAGACAGGTGCAGGGCGCACGCGCCACGACCGTTAGCAGTAGAAAGTGCGAGACCACGCCGGCACGCGAGTATTGTGACCATGGATTTGGGAGAACACTAAAGTAACAGTTGGAGAGGTTTTTGTTAAATGCTCTCAGGGGGGAAGGTAAATATCTGTCGCTAAGATATATCGCAGAGTTTTGGCTTTGGTTGCCACTGAAATTGTACTGGATGCTCTTTGTCTATGTTGCTTGTTCTGTGAGACAATATTTTACGCCCAGCTGAATCTGAATGCTTAAAGCGCAACCCTGACCCAAATTAGCTCCACCACCTATTTTATCTTATTATTAAGTTAAACGAAGGAATTTCCAAAATCGATTAACCAGTTTGTGATGCCTATGATAAGGTTCTTTAATGCCTCTTTATATGTTTTAGTTTGTAAAGTGCAGACAGAGCGAAGTTGCTCTGCTTAAAGTAAACAAAATAACACTTTTACAGAGGCATTAAAAAGCTTATGATAGGAATCACAAACTGGCCAATCGATTTTAGAAAATTCCTTCGTTTAACAGAATATTAAGATAAAATAGGTGGTGGCGTTAATTTGGTTCAGGGTAGCGCCTTAAATCATGCTTTTGTTTCATGTCTTGGGTTGATGATCTAAGTGGTGCTGTTTATTTGTAGTGTGCTGTAAGATCAAACTGGCTCTTTTTGTTAGCTCGATTGTCACTTACATGAGCTCGTATTGAGTGGTTCTTTTCTAAGGATCGATACATGGCATGTTGTTACAACTCAAAAGCATGGCCACCTTACAACCTTACCAAACTTATTCATGGTGATTAATGTCTATGGAAATTAGACGGCTGCTGTTGTTTTATCTACTTAACTGCACGCCTTCGGCTTTTTTGCCTCGTATGTGGAGCACTTGCTAATGTTAGAGCCATCATAATGGGATAGCTAGCGAGTTCGGTACCAGGTGTGGTTGATACTTGCTAGTACCAAGTTCAGATAAAATGTTTAATTCAACAAAATGTAGTCTAATAGACAGAATTTTTTTTATACCATTGAAAAATTGGTGATCAATCAATTCCATGTATTTTTTTGTATGCCTGAAATTGTTGAAAACCCGTTTTCAGTTTTGGTTGTCTGCCATTTTCCGCGCAAGTACCTGCGAGTAAAAGAAGTTTTTGTAACTTTATAATTTTATCAAAGGGGCTAATCCACGCTCGATCAGAATCAGTTGGAACTATTTCGAACTGATATAAAATTGGTCATTTGGACTTACTGCTTTCACAAGGTTTCGTGCCCTTTTGAAAACGCGCAGATCGTATGAAAAAGGTGACGTAAATTATTTAATTTGACAAGGTTCCGTACCATTCAGAAGGCATGCATTATACAATACAATTACTGTATACACTTGGTTCTGGATTAGCTATGGAACGACCTCTCCACATGATTTTGAATCGTGTCATAAGAATGTACAGATTAGGATTATTATGTAGAGTTTTACTCAAGAGATACTCCTGGCCATGAAAGTTCAAAAGCAAACGGGCTGCTTAAGGTGGTGGTGACCATAATGCAAGTTTATTAGAAAATTTCTAATAAACTTCAGTATTTAATACTCTACAATCGTAATGCGGGTAATATGGGATGCCATTAAAAATATCGGAAAGGAAGTGGGAACGGTTGGACCAACGGACATAAACCCTTTGTGTCTGAGTCACCTTTTGCATTCACATTTTCTGAAGGTCATATAATATCATTATCAACAGCCCGCTGACACCAACTGCTGGGTATCATCATCATTATCAATCTATAATTAGTACACTACTGGACATAGGCCTCCCCTAATGAGCGCCATAACGCCCTGTCTTCAGCTTGCCGCATCCAGCATCTGCCTGCAGTCTTTCGTAGGTCGTCATTCCACCTTGCCAGAGTGCGTCGTACACTACGTTTGCCCAGTCGCGGTCTTCACTCAAAAGCACGTTTACCCCAGCGGTTGCCGGTTCTTCGCGAGATATGCCCGGCCCACTGCTGGGTAGGGCCTTCTCATTTAACCCTTGTATAACTACCTTTTCTGGTCAAAACACTTGTACACATTCATCATCATCATCAGCCTATATTAGTCCACTACTGGACATAGGCCTCCCCTAATGAGCGCCATAGCGCCCTGTCTTCAGCTTGCCGCATCTAGCATCCGCCTGCAGTCTTTCGCAGATCGTCATCCCACCTGGCCGGAGGGCGTCCTACACTACGTTTGCCGAGTCGTGGTCTCCACTCAAGAACTCGTTTACCCCATACACACATTACACATTACATTTGGACTGATCGGCCCTAACACGGGTATAAGTAAAGTATAAAACGAAACAAAAACCTTGCGTAAATATTTTAAAATCATTACAATCATCTGACCTAAAGAAGACATAAACATTAGCTACAACCAAATTCTATGGCCCCAGTGTAACTGACCAGAGCAAAGCACATTACTGCAAGCTACTTGATAATAAAAATCAAATTAAGACTGAAGCACGATCTCTTTGGTATCTGAAACGTGGCGTAACTATTTTTTCTCGGCTGCTCGTGCCAGGACCACGAAATTTCCGTTCGTCATCGTCCGTTGGGTGATCTTCTAAGTATTCGGGTACCTTGGGAGTATTTTAAGAAGCTGACTTTTGATTCCGGGGCTTTCATAATATTATGACTTCGGTAACATTTGGACATGTTACGCACATTGGTAGGGTATGGTACATTACGTGTACACAATAAATTTCGGACAGGACACCGTACGTAAAAAATATTTAATCCCATATAGACAGCCCATAATTACCTAAAAATTAATGTACGATTTTAAATGTTTAATGCGCATGGATTGCATAGAGGAGAAAGTATGATTACTTTCGTCCACAAAATGTATTTTGAATACTGGTTGGTACCAAATCTTCTTTGGACCGGACCAGATATAAACATACAGAACCCTACACCATAATCCAATCTACTTTTATCCTAAACCTCAGCTCACACAATACACTTAAAAAACACAAAAAGCAAGGTGCGGTGGACCGCGGTGAATCTGAACACGCGACACCGTGACGGGTGCTCGCCACGACATCGGTAAATCATCCACACAAAAACTTAATGCAGGTTCCATAGGGCTACTTTTGTAGTGTTGATGCACCGATTTCAAAGCCGTGAAGCAAGACAGAGCTAGAAAGGTCTCAGGATTTTTGCATAGTAGTCCTACTAATTATCGAAAGTTTGTGAAATCTGAATTTTTGTTACCTAGGATCTTCAAAACTACTGAACAGATCAACATGAAATTTGGCGAACGATTAGACAACGCTGACGCAAATGAAATTTAAAAATCATACCAAATGCGATTGTGTTCAAATCAGACCAAATCAAAATCAGACCCGTTCAATACCACACATTCTTATCACCAGACTCTTAAATTATATTTGAATTGAATGTTTCAATGAAATTTTCGTTATGTACACAGGTAAAAAAAAAATTTGCGATAAAACTTTTAACAAGATGCTAACAAAGCCGCCACCAAAAGCTAGTACCTATTTCCATAAATGTTGTATTATTCAATGCAGTTAAAAAACTATCGAACAAACCAATACGACTATCAATACACCTTATGCTCCATCGACCATGTGTTGCCCATATGCCTAATGATACAGTACGTACAAATTCTGTAACATTACCTATAAAACCTTTTGTTCGTTTTTTGCTTCCACCCTTTCAATGAATGGTAGCGTCAATTAGAATCTTTTGTACGGATATGGATGAGATTAGTCAGGTTTTATTGGAGGATAATTATAAATGGAGGGATAAAAGAGTATTGTATGTAATATTTTTTATAATAATGATGGTTGAACCAATAATATAAAAATAAAATTATAAATATCATAATAATATTATTATATCTTTTCTGCTTATGGTATGTATTTTAAACACAAAATTTGTAATATTCGAATGGTTTCGTGATGAGAAGAAGGAATTGAGTAAAAGATGAGTTGCGATTATATCAATACTACAGAGGAATGGTTCTCGTACTCATCCGTGTACCTACCTACCTACAATACAGATCCAGGTAGAGATAAACCATTCTAAAAATGAACGCCGACTGTATGACGTTTAGTGGAGAAGGCGTGCATTTTTGGCGTGCATTTTTAGATTGTTTTATGTCTACCAAAATCTATGACAGTGTTGGTTGGTGGGTTGTTTATTGAATCCAGTATTGTTAGGGTAAGTGCAAAGGAGAGTTAGGTATATTAATTTAGCCTCAACAGTTTTCGTCACTTATAAAGTTTATCACAAAACCTGAATCGATATTGTACCTGATGCAATTCGAACCAGTAGTTATTTAACAGGAAATTGTTTAAAGGAAAAAATAGAACTACCAAAACCGCATTCAGTTGCTACCTATTCCATTTACCATGATCTCGACCGTTACACGAAGAAAGCTCAACTGCTTGTTTCAATGTACATTGCTGGTTTTGTTTCTAAGCTCAATGCAGCTTTCAAGTTAATTTAGCAATGTGTAATAAAATGGTGGAGTTACCGTTTTAGTCACTACCAAAATGTAATCAAAGTGGTTGCTTTCTTGCAATAAATTTTCGATTCGTGTGAATTAACCACGCCTATTTAATGATCTTTATACCGGTCAATAATTATTTTATTAATATACAACACCTTTTCGCCTATTTTCCCCGAATGATTTAGTGTTTCACCAAGTAAATTAATGTAATCTATACTCGTCATATAAATAGTGGGTAGGTACGTTGGTTTGGTATGGTAGGATTCCAATATGAAAAAAAAAACCAGCAAATCGTCTTGTTTAAAACGAAAAGCTGGTTTTTTTCAAATAACTTATACTATCAAAGAAAAATCAAATAATAGAAATAAATTAGAACTAGTATTTACATTTGAAACAATTGCGCTAACTGCAGACTGTTGCAAACAATCTACAGATAGCTCAACTGATATATTGTGTATATCTGTAATTGTGGTGTATCTAGCAAATTCATGGGTACTTGCTGAGTGATACTATTTCTTACCGCAATTGGAACGCTTATCAAACAAAGAATAACTATTTAGTAGGTGCATAGGATGCTACTAAATAGATTTTTTGTGCCCACTAAATAGATATTCTATGGTTGGTGAATATATTATAGAGCTCCTTCCCGCGGCTTCGCACGCGTATTTTCGGTATAATAAGTAGCCTATTATCTAAGTTAGGCTTTGCTCTAAACGTACGCCAAATATCATCTTAATCTGTTCAGTAGTTTGGAGATCCTAGGTAAGTTCAGATTTCACAAACTTTCGACTTTATAATATCAGTAGGAAGGATAGGAGAGTGTCCAAAATAAAAAAAATATATATTTTATTCTATTTAGTCCGTCGCGTCAGTTAGATTATCAGAAAATATTAAACACATTATTTTTTCTTTTGTCATACAAACAAAACATGACATAAATTAAGCGCGTCAAAGTTTGGGAGTGGGGCCTAGTGGCGTCACACCTTGCTAAAAAGTGTCGCAAGGCGTGACGCGTGACGTCACAACGTCACGCGGAACTTCTGGCTATATTTTCATCATTTTTTGTTTAATCGACAAAAGAAAAAATACTTGTCAAATATTTTTTGATAATCCAACGACGGACTAATTAGTATTTTTTGGGACACTACCTAATTGTCCATCCTGCGCATATCAAACTGAAAAGTATCATGTAGCCACCTCACTTCGCATACATATCGAGGATCGAGATCGTTCATTCCAGCGGTTGTGGACCATAGTTCGGTGATCGATTTCTAATAAAATATCTTTAATTTGAAGCGTCGCCTACGCATATAAAACCGGACTAATTGGCCTGGTTATCGGTCCATGCGTTAATGACTTATTGGGTTACCTTTAGAGATTGTAAAAGAGATGTTGATGGTATGACGAAGGTGCAATGCAGGTAGCTTTTGATGTATACGTAGCCTCTTAAATCCCAATTTTTAATTTTTCTATTTGATTCAATGACATCGATTCTATAACAGTAATCATCATCATCAGCCCATTGAGTCGACTGCTGGACATAGGTCATAGATCAACTAAATGTTATCCTTAACCTATTATAGATTCAATGTCTAAACATAATAAAATCTCTAAGATGAAATAAGATTTAGTACTAATACTCCCATTTCAACTTATTAGTGGGTGGGTGTGATATCCCATACCTATACAATAGTACATGTATGTATAATGTCAGTGTAATGTGTAATGAAAAAGTACATATGAATGGGAAGTTCTATTTCATAATGTTTAACATTTCGGCTTACCCTTTCGTTTTTATACGTTTTACTCCCATTTCCAGATTTATCTACCTATTGCACATTCGGTTTCAAACAAAATGATTAATCCTTTTAGGTGACTGTACTCAAATACACTATTTTCTGATAAAATTATTACGCGACGAAATGTTTGAAACATAAAAAAATTATTCAGTTGTTTTAAAATAGTTAGGAGATGGGAAGGAGCCGAATATTCATCGAGATACTTTTTGAATTTGAAGATTAAAATAGCGTGACAGAAATTCTTTTCTCTTTTCATTTTATACCGCGAACCTTTGTAGAGACAGCTCTATACTGCCGCCAAAATATAAATCAATTGCATCACAAATCAATCTTGTTAGCCGACTCAATTATTATAACGGTCAGACCACCCAATTTAATGAATTAAGACAACTACTTTCGTCCAGCTTCAAGCTTAGTCAGTACGGTAATTAATCAACCGTTTTGTATTGTATAATAGAAAAAAAAAATAGGCTAAGGCCACTGAGATGTATAATAATGGAGGGAATATTCTGTAAGCAATGACAGTTGTTTTCACAGCGCCCCCTCTCGACCGTCTCTGTTATAAAACTGAGAAAGAGAAAATGAAAGAAAGAAAATTAATTTATTCGGGTTTTCAAAAAACTATCTGAGCATCTGGTCGAAGCGACGCGTGACCCGAGAGCTGGTGAATATCTGGCACAGCGTATCAGCATTACCATACAGCGTGGCAGTGCAGCCAGCGTCTGTCTTGGGGACGCTTCCGGTATGGATCAGTTTAGCTATCTGTAGACTGTTTGCAACAGTCAGCAGTTAGCTCAATTGTTTCAATTGTAAATTCTAGTATAATTTTCTTTGTAAATAAAGTTTATATTTATTAGTTCAGTAGTAGGTACAACTTGCAACTATTACAATTACATAGATTTATTTAAGAAAATCTCCAAATAAAAATTACCTAGTTAATAATAAAAATAATAGCAGCAACTGCAGCACGCAGCGAGCCAAAAAGTCCCGTCTCAGCATAATGTTGCTCCACAAAAAGTAGAGTAACGCTGGTTTTCTGACAGGACCTTTGGCGCGTGTCGCGGGGTTTCGTTTATTTACATTTTATTTGGAAATGTAAATAAAAGAAGACAACAAACGCAAATATGATCAAGAAATCCGACAACTCATGTACGTACCTACCTAGGTAATCGTTGCTTTAGTTACTAAGTAGGTACAACCTAGGCGTAGTAAGGTTTTGAATCGGAATAGATTGGTTAAAAGGAATAAAACGTCAAGTGCGAGTCAGACTCACGCACCAAGGGTTCCGTATAATTGTGAGACCTTGTTTCTTGCCTAATATCATGATTATAAGTCAACGGGAAGTACCATAGAGGCTTTGGTCCATGGCCAGAATATTTTATTTTTGGGAATAAACTATAAATATACGGTTTTAGGATTTTTTATATAATGAACCCTTCACGGTAATTGTTGATCCAGTACGATTTCTTAAGAAATGTTGATCCACCTATTTCAGGTGTACATTCGAATCTAAACCTAGTAAACAGATATACTTTGATCCACATTTGAAGAGCACATGGCAACGCTAGATCTACATTAACTGGTTATCAAGATACTCGCATTCAAAATATCCCAAGATATCAAAATTTTGTTGATCCACTAACGGTCAAAAAATGTACACCGAAACGTCTTTTTTACATCCGTAACATATTTAGCTACGCGCAACATTAGCTTAGACAATGTTGATCCGCAGACTCTGGAGCCACAAATGACTACATCGTCTGTTTTCAGAGCGGCAACGCCGCCGCACGCTCTGTGGTGGGGATCGTTTCGAGAATTTAATCTAATAATAGCCACACAAATTTCATGATTTAAATAAATTTTAGACGAATTAAGCCATATTCCATATTAGGCTGAAATGAATGACATACGGTCTTCACTGATCATGCTGCCCCAACTTAAGGTCGTTCATCATCATCATCATCAGCAACAGCCTATATTAGTCCACTGCTAAACATAGGCCTTCCCTAATGAGCGCCATAGCGCCCTGTCTTCAGCTTGCCGCATCCAGCATCTGCCTGCAGTCTTTCGCAGATCGTGATCCCACCTAGCCGGAGGGTGTACTACACTACGTTTGTCGAGTCGCGGTCTCCACTCAAGAACACATTTACCCCAGCTGTTTTCGGTTCTTTGCGAGGTATTATGGCCTGCCCACTGCCACTTCGGCTTGCTAATTCTTTGAGCTGTGTTGCACTGATTGAAATCTCTCGTTTTCAAGCATTGCGGTATGGATGACGAGAAGACTCGACGTAGTTCCCCAAACACTGCCAGTCTATCTGGATCCTCCTCTTGGCCTCCTTCTCATAATTATTTTTACCTAACTGCAGAATTTTCTCAAGTATACCCGGAAACAATTTCGAGAAGGTGGCCATGTACGACGACCGGTCCCGGATCAATGAGGCCATTGATCATGACTTTGGTTCATCAAATTCTGATTCAGTGAGGCTGAGGCTAGGCCGTCCAGCATCTGGTTCAGCTCCACTTGAGACTCCGCCATTAAAACTACCTATGTCATCAGCGCATCGCAGATGTAGTCGTTTATGTTGATGCCCTTACCATGGTATAATAATAATAATACAAGGTATGCTACTCCGAGAAACAACGGTCACGTGGGTTTTCCCAAGCCTACGTCATATCCGTTACGGTAGTTCTCAAACTTTTAGTTTTGGGAGATTCGAGATCTAGGTTTTAGGTTTTCTATGAAATTCTTCAAACTTAGTTTCCATAATTTGAGCAACGCTAATGAGCTCTGCACATGGATAAATATTTTTTTTTCTTGAAATGAAATTTATCAAGAAGAACATTTTTCAGCCACAGATTCTGTTTTCGGGAATTTAAATAACTCTGGATTTCAAAAGCTCTGCTGTTATTTCGTTCTCACCGGGGCTTTTTTAAGCTGCCTCAGAGCTAACACGATCTCGTCTTGACTGTCAGTACAGTGGCGTGTCAGGGTGGCTCTGGAATCATGGTCTTCTTATCGGGCATGTGCAGTGTATAAACGACCATAGAAATCCTCCACTTCAGCGGAGATCTTCGGCTTCGACATTATGGTCCTCCCTTCTTGCGTTTTGAGCTTTATCAGGTGGCTCCTGCCAAGCTGCTGAGTGAATATCTTAGACCCTCGGTTTCGCGTTATCGCCTCTTCAAGGCGATAGAGATCAGATCTCTGAGGCGTGTGTTGGAGCTCCGAAATTCGCGCCGTACCATCTTTGCAATTTGCTTGTTCTGGTCTGACCTCTCTGACGAAGTCGCTTTTGTTTACCGTCATTTGGTCCCGTCCCTATCCCGTCATCAGCCCGAGAGTCTCATGCGAGAGTTTGGAATTCTTGCCAGTACGCTGCTTTATTCCTAGCACCCCCTGCCCAGCCGTTGTCGTGGCCGCTCCCATAGCCAGGAATAGCGAGGCGGTTAAAAACTGGGGGTCATATATTTCTGGCTTCCTCATACCCTCAAATGAATTGAGTGTCCATAATTCCCACGCTGGGCAAGCGGGTCGGTCGATCGTAGTTCGGTGGTGGAGTTAGTTCTGCAGTGGTACAAATTCTAAGCCGGCAACACACGGCCATGAAATAGGCAAGTTACCTATTTCGTACTTCAAGCCCTTAGAAGCTGTGTGGTGCCGGCTTAGAATTTGTACCACCCCAACTCTTCCCGCGGGTGTCGTTAGAGGCAACTAAGGGTTATCCACCGGGGGCGGGCAGCAGCGCCCCCTGCAGAACAATTCTATCACCAAACTGCAATTCCCGACCCGCCTGCCCAGCTTGGGGATTATGGGCATAACCCCCATGTGATAAAAGCCAATAAGGCGCTTATCAAGGGGAGGCCTGGCTCCAGTAGTGGACCAATACAGGTTGTTGAAGTTGAGGTTGAGGAGGTATGAGAAGTAGGTAAATAAGAAATTTTGGGTAGGGGTTCTGATGACAGACCCCTAAAAATTGTTATTTGTGAATTCCCTTTGTTTTTCACAGTAGAAACAACCTGCAAATTTGAAGTTTGTAGGTAAAACCTATGCCAGAAGCCGGTACCACACGGCCGACTAAGAACACTATAAAATTACTAGTTTATGCCCGCGGTTTCGCACGCGTTGAAGTGATTCCTATCCCATGGGAACTGATTTATGGGGTAAAAAGTAGCCTATGTTTGATTCCAGGATTAAAAGTACGTGAATGCAAAATTTCAGCCCGATCCGTTCAGTAGTTTTGGCGTGAAAGAGTAACAGACATCCATACATCCATCCATCTATCCGTCCATCCAAACTTTCGCATTTATAATATAAGTGAGATGATTTTAAACACTTTTCTTTATTTTGAACCTGAACTTATCATGCCCATTCCAAATTTCACTTATGTAGGCCTGCTGGAATATATCAAGGTAATCTATACATATTTATGATTGGTCGTGAGTGATGATGACGAAATACCTACCACCGATATCGTTAGGGTAATTTGCCAAACTAAAATGAATGACTGACAGTGACACTAGTGATTTTCAGAGTCGGTTAACCACGCTTAGGTACTACCTACTTTAAAAAATTTTTGGTTCTAGGTTTAATTTGTAACAATGATGCTGAAAAGTGACAGATATGGGTCGAGAATAGGGTTCCTGGTGGCGGTTGTGGACTCCACTCGGGCCACTACTGTGTAATAATATTTAGGTATAAATAAAATAAAATAATTTATTCACCCACCCATCCATCCATCGATAGAAGCAGGCGACTCCGCGAGGTCCGCTATTTGTGGCGTCGTTTGGGGGAGGCCTATGTTCAGCAGTGGACATATACGGGCTGATGATGATGATGATGATGATAATGAAATAATTTATTTGAATAGTCAAACAATAGGTACATAACAATTACAAAATTTATAAAGAAAAATTAACAAGGTACGAAATACCAACAAATTCAGTAGGTACATAAAACAACTGTTTCCTTGGTTAATGATTTCAGTTAGACAAACAAACAAGATCCGTCAAGTGCGAGTGTAACTCGCGCTCCGAGGGTTTCGAACGTTTGTCAATTATACAGATTATGTAGGTACTAAAGGTAGCGGTGAATACCTAAAAATAGTAGGTACCGACCTACCTTTTAAATGGATCGCTAAGTAATTTTTCGACTTTTCAAAATATTTCATGAAGTTTGAAATTTTGCCTGCAGAAATTTTAAAAACAGTTTTGAACAAGACAAAATTAAAATTTTAAAAAACCCGCTGACGTTTATTGGCAGAACAGATTTTCATAAAACATGGCTAAGAACACTCGGGATAAAATTATCTATGACACAAAAAAAACTAAACGAAAATCGGTTCATCCGTTTGAGAGCTACAATACCACAGACAGATACAAAGACAGACACGTCAAACTTATTACACCCCTCTTTTTGCGTCGGTGGTTAAAAATGTACAAAACGATACTTTTCAAAAATTTTCATTTTCATTTATTTTTCTCTAAATCTGTGAAGGCGCACGAAACATAATATTATTTTGAATTGCAAGTTTATAGCTGCGGTAGTTGCTGAGATATTAAAAAGGGGAAAAAGGACAGACAAAGCGATGGCATGACACAAAATAGTTACAGAATTATCGTTCAAAAGTATCGACGGATCAACATTTGACAGTAGAAAAGTGTACACAATGGATTTTTAATAACTAAATAATGACTAGGTAACGCGATGTCACAATAAATAATAAATGACATGGAACATGGCGTTCCCTAGTCAGTTCGTTTCTACACGAGTCGACCCCTCCCCCAGACGGAGCGGCAACGTCGCAGCCATTTTCGACCAATGCTGCGTTCTGATTGGTTCATTTGAATCGGATCAACATGTGCAAAATGGATTTGTATATTGGATCAACAAATGGTATTAGAATGCCTAAGGCTACGAGGGGTCAAATGTTGATCTGGTTGGAGCCACACTTGTTCATGGAAATGCATAATGGATCAACAAAAGAGGCTCGGATCAACATGTGTTTTTGGATCAACAAAGTACTCGTCGTGAGTCGCGCCTGATCAACATTTACCGTAATGGTATATCTATTTATTTGTGCTTTGATACTGCTTCTCGCCAAATTTTATGAATTCTAGATTCTACGTCAACGGGACCCTATAGGTTTTCTGTGCATCGGATTTCCTTAGAAATTTCAAAATATTCCGACACAAACGGCTGTAACTTTTGATTGCGTTGACTTAGAAGTTTTATTTATAACACGGCTCCAAGAGGGTATTTGATGTTAGTTTCAACTAGGTACCTCCACGCGTTCCTGAAAAAGTGGGTGGACAGACGGACAAACAGACGGATAACAAAGTGAAGACTAATGGTTCCTTTTTTCCTTTTGCGATACGGAACCCCAAAAATTAATGAAAACCAAGAGGGAATTTATAAGAATCTAAAAGTCAAAAAGACTAGAAATGCAACAAGAAGGAATAGATAAAAATATTACGAATTTGATGAAAAACTATAAACAAAACTACTATTGATGCTTATCTATCTTGTTTCACTAATAATAATTCTACTATCTACACACATGTGGAAAAATGCTTTGAATAGTTTTCGATTAGATCAAAGCTTGCCGATATCGATCAAAACCAGCAATTTTCATTAAATTTGAACAATTACCAATTTTCTATAAAACCAGTTAAAACTATTTGACTCGTGTTCGTCATTAAATAAGATGAATGTTAATTTAAATGCTTTTTAGTTTTGATCGTAGTCAAAATATAATTGATCAAATTAACTTAATTCGTAGAAACCATGGCTTGATCAACTTTAGAACCCTAAAGTATACCTACAGTAAAAGATTGATAAATCAACTAGTTCATATAGATTTTCGTATTTTATGTTCATTAACATGCAATAGTGCACATAGCATATTTTATTTTTATTAGTGCATTTTATTAGTGTACATAGCAGCGAATCAAGAAATAAAGCTGGCTTTCACACAATATAATTTAGCCTAGCCCGAAAGAGATATGTGCTTGTGTTCTAAAACGTTGCCCCTATAAACAATATTCTGCGAATTCCTACACCGACTCAGTAACTGATTCCAGACATTTCTCAACTAATAATTTTCTCTTATTAAATACTAGAACAGCCTTGTTGACAGCGGCTGTATCGTAAACCACAAGAAACAATATTTTACGGACAGTATCAAAATTATTCCTCTATGTGGACGGGCGTGGTGGCCACAATATTGTCGGATCTCACCTGCCATTCGGCAAATGGATGGTACAAAAGTAATGTTCTAGGATAATTGAATTAAAATATTAGTTAGTTCTTTTTTGTCATCAGCATCATCAACCTATCGTCGGCTTATTGCAAGAAGTCATTAGTCGCAAGAAGTCACTAACTGCGTTAGATATACCATTGAGTTCGTCTCGATGAGCTCTACATTTTGGTAAAACTCACAAATTTGTAGCTTTTCAAACTTAGAAGTTATGGCTTGGTTATAAAGTCAATAACTGCATTTTTGGTATATCTGGTTTCATAAAATTCACTAACTTCATTAATAAATTTTAACAAAAGAAAAAAAACACAATTGCCATTTTTATTTTCATACGTAACTCATTTATGTGACTTAACAACATTTTGAAAGTGCTTTTACGTTCACAAACGTTTGAATAAGTTTTGCTTTAATTCATTATTTGCACCTTAACCAGTTTTGTTGTATCGTATTTTTTGGAAAAAAAATACTAACGGTTTTAAGTGACTTCTATCAAAACGAGTAACGTCACTATTGGATTGGTAAAATTAATTATAGGTCGTTGACAAGTTTTTGCTAAATTATTATGTTAAACTTAATACAAGACTGATATCGCTTTTATGAAGTATTGTTTTATTAGTGATTTTTGTTATTGTAAAAATAACAGGTAAATGTATGGTAATGACTTTTGCACACATACATTTACGTGTTGCTATGCTACTTATGAGACCGCGTGCCGTGTGACCGGAGTCGCGGAAGCGGGGCAGATGGGTATTTTGTTCGGGGCCGCTCGCGCCTCTGCCGCGCCGCGTAGTAGTTCGTTCTTTCCGGCCCTTGTGGGGGCACCGAGCGGGGCATCGAGGCTTGGCCTCTTTACCCCGGCATCAACTCGAGGGGTGACGACTCCTCGGTCCTTGGATTTCGCTAAAAAATGCTTTCATTTAGCTTGTTCATCATTTTATTTTTTTATTAACATATTTGTATGTTTTTTCTTTTTTTTGTTTGGTTTGGGTTTAACTTTTTTTTAATTAACCCACGGTCTATCCGGGGGGTTCCGCGGGGGTGAGGTCCCAGGGAAGGGGCCTCCACGGGCGGTCATCATCTGGGGGCCGGGGTTGGTGAGGCGCTATTTGGTGAAGGTGGGCTTGGTGGCCGTTGCCGGCGCGGTCGTACATTCGACGACTGTACTGTACGACAAACTCGTCTATGGATTGGTCGCAGGCGATGACATCGTTCCTGACGTATTGGCTCGCGCCAGTGCAGATCCTCAGAGCCACGTTTTGGCGCCCCTGGAGCCGGTCCCTATTCGTCTGGGAGACTAGTGAGTACCAGGCCGGCGCTGCGTATGTGAGTCGGGATCGGACTTAGCCTTTGTAGGCCCACACTTTGGTCCTCAGAGGCAGGCGAGATTCCAGGACGGGTTGGAGAACGGTTGGGCGACGCGTGCTTGTTGTAGTGCGCTGTCAACCTTCGGCTGCATCCTCAACGACCTGTCGATCCCGAAGCCGAGGTACCGGATGTGCGGGCTCCATGCCACGTTCTGGCCCCGAAGTGTCAGCTGCGGTGGGTGACCGATGCCGCGGGAAACAAACAGCGCAGCCGTCTTTCCCACATTGACGGCCATGCGCCATTTGTCCAGCCAGGGCGGCAGGATGTTCAGCAGCCGCTGCATTCTGCGGGCTGCGATGGTGGGGCTGGTGGAAGACGTAAAGAAGGCGCTGTCGTCCGCGAACAGCGCTAGCGACACATCCCTCTCCCCGGGGCGTAGGTGGCCCTCCAGGGTGGGGATGTCGTCGGTATAGAACGCGTATAACGCTGGCGACAGGCTGCTACCCTGTAGTACACCAGCAGAGATGGATCGAGTGGAGGATGTGGCACCTTTAACTGCGACGAAGAACCGCCGGTTTTCGAGGAAGGATGATGAGAGCTGGTGGAGTTGGGGTTTGCAGGAGCTTGTACAAAACGCCGGGGTGCCCAATACGGTCGAAGGCCTTTTTTACGTCCAGAAAGACCCGGACGGTGCAGCGCGTGGCGTTGTGCTCGACTGCAAGGTGGTGCAGCACCCTGGTGAGCTGCAGCGTGGTAGAGTGGCCACTCCTGAAACCGAATCGCTTCGGGCGCGGCTCGATAGTTGGAGCCAGGTGCCCCAGGAGCAGACGTTTCAGGAGCTTGCCCACTATTAGTAGTAGAGTAATGGGGCGGTAGTTGGCCGGGAGGCGGTGATCCTTGCCGGGCTTGGGTAGCATGATGACCCGTCCGGTCTTGCAGGATTCCGGGAAGTGGCCCGTCCGGAGGATTCCGTTGAAGAGCCGGGCGAGCGCGGTGACTCCGCGGCGAGGCAACTGTTGGGGACTCCGTCATAGCCACCTGTTTTGTTCCACGTCATTGTCGTTTGAGCTGTTTTCTATTATGTTCACATTTGATTAGTTAAATTGTCACTATACGTGAAAATCTTTAATTGGCTCTCTGTTGTTAGTACGTAATTTGATCAAGTTAGTTGAAGCCGTTGGTTTTACAATAAATTAAATAAATAAATAAATAGCCTGGCGCCTTCCGTCTGGGTAGACGGAGGACGGCCTTCCGCACCTCGGCATGAAGTACTCCCCGTCTAGGGGTGGTGTTGGGCCAGACAGGAAGTCCCTCACTGTGTCCTCGACCTGGTGGTGGTGGTTCAGGGTTTCAAGGATGGCGTCGGCTGCAACGGGGTGAGGCGAGAACTGCTCCGCGAGGTGCTCGGCCAGAATTTCGGCACGGTCGGCGGGAGCAAAGCGCCGGACCCCATCTCGGTCCAGCAGCGGGTAAGTTGTTGCCGGCTGCCGTGTGAGCGCCTTATTCAGCGCGTACTGGTTATTGTCCTGTTCGGAGGCCCGGTCGATGATTCGGTCCCAGGTCTCACGCCAAACCTGTACTGCGGCCGAGAGCTCGACAGATATCGGGTTGAGTCGCGTCTTCAGTCGCGGGCAGCGGGAGCGCGCTCATTCGCGCTGGAGTTCGCGTTTCCTCTCTATTACCCTCTTAAGGTGTTGGGGGAGGTCGTTGCGCTGGCCTTGGCGCCTGGTGATGGGTACGGAAGCGGCCGCCTTAGCCTCGATGATTCGCGCCATCAGCGCTGAGGCCTCGGATTCCACTTCTGCAGGCGTCTGGAGAGGTCCGACGTCCACGGACTCGAGTGCCTTGGCGTACGCGTCCTCACGCCCTGGGACCGGGTCCGCGGCCAGGCCGAGCGTTATGAGGAGGGTAGATAGGATAAGAAGGTTTTCAGGTAAAGCTCAAAGTCTGTTACTTAATATTTTCTAATCTAAATAATAGTTTACTTAATCGTTTCCAACCTATTTATGTGTTTATAACTCTTTGCTGGCTAGCAGAATTATTTTCTAAAAGCTTAGAACGTGTTTTTGACTGATTCATGTGCCATTATTACTAATTTTAGTTATTTTATTAAGTGTTTTGGACAAACAAAGTAATTTGTTTAGCTTTTAGTGATAAAAGATGTTATTTTATGATAATTTTGTCTTTTAATACTCGAAAGAGGCCACTAATAACTTCGTTACAGAAATACTTAACTCCAGTTTAGTCAAAACTTTTTATCGCAAGAAGTCATTATCTTTGCATTTTTAGCTTTTAAAAAAATTGCAGTGGTTGAATCTGTACTGATTTCAGTTAATTATAAAATAATTACATATCCCTATATATTGGCGTTTAAATTATATTGATAACTGTCGTAGTTTTGATGATATGGGCTCTTAAAGTTATAAAAACTTTAAACTGCTTTTGCCAAACTTTTGGATTTGTCGGTTAATGACTTCTTGCAATAAGCCGACGCTATATTCGTATCATAGTATATATTAATACCACTGCTGGACATAGGCCTCCCCCAATGAGTGCCATAGCGTCCTATGCTTGTCTCATCCTGCATCTGCCTGCAGAATTTCGCAGGTCGTCAACCCACCTGACTGGAGTGCGTCCTGTACTACGTTTGCCGAGTTGCGGTCTCCACTCAAGAACACGTTTACCCTAGCGGTTGTTCGATTTTTGTCAGGGTGATTAAAATTTCGACTTAACAGCTTTGTTATGATTATCATTCAACCATCGCTGTTCTACTGCAGGAAAAAGGCTTTCCTTCTCTTCTTCCTCGTAGAAGGCACCCTTTGTATCTTGAGATTTAGCAATTTAATTGCACAGACTCTTAAAATTTTAGAACGATCGTCGTACAACTTGCACCAAACAACATGCCCTCCGGCAGAAACACCTGAACTGATCTATAGCGGCAACGGTATTGCGAGCCAAATTGTTACTTGTAATGTTTTAGTTTATATAGATGTGTATTTCTTTGTTTGTAGACCAGTAGGATCAATTTCAATGCCGTTTACCTTATTTTTCGTATCAACAGATATCTACATACGGTTTACTTGTTAATAATTGTCTAGCATTATTTATTTATCATTAACTTATGTACCTAAATCATAAAAGCAGATAGGTTTGTTTGTAAAAAAAATCAACGCACCTTTTCCAGTATTTTTTTTTAATATGAGTTTGTCTAGTATATGAAAGTGATTCAGGGCCTCTTATGGAGTCTGCACTCAAAAGTTGGCGACACAGCTCTGCGGGTTGGTGTGACATTTCAGTGTATGAATATTATAGGACTGTGTTTTCTCAACTTGTCTTGTCGTGTCAACGATTTTGGTGTGTAAATAATACTTCCACAAGGAGAACAAATTTATTCTGGCCTTTACTAGCTACTATTTATAGAGTAGGTAAGTACACCTAACAGCCATAAGTGCCTACTGCAATCTTACCATGTTACATAAAAACACTAATAAATAGTCGCCGAAATAGGCTCCCAGCTATTACGGTAAATCGCCTGTCTGATACGATTTTTTTATGATTCACAATGAATAGTTATTATAGATGAAAGATTTGGCGTTTGGGCACGCGCCTCAAGTTAGAATTATTTCGGAATGCATGCCAGATGCTATCTCGAAGAAAGTTTGGTGGTATTCAATTTATTGGATGGTGCTATTAGAATGTTTTATGATATGAGCAATATTAATTTGATTGAAATGTTGATAAATAATAAAATATTGTTTTCGCGTGCTTTCGAAAAACTTATAGAAAAGGATGAATTTTTTTGATTGGGGTTTTTCAAAATATTGTAGAGATATTTGCGAAAGAGCATTGACGCTTATTCAGCCGAGTGTGAAAAATTTGTAGCTAAAAATTTGGCTAGGAGGATTATGTCTGTATCCTGATTATGATTTCTACCATACCTTGGATTTTATTTTTGCAAAAACCACGCGGTTTAAATTGAATAAATGTTTGTTGATAGTAAAGCGTATAAAACCTGAATGTATTTTTACTTTCAACAATTTTAATTGAACCAATACCGTTCGAATCGGTAACTATTCTAAATTATTGCTCACGTCTATAGCTTCGCCAACCTCATAAATAAGTAAAAATAGAGTCTTCAAAAACCTTTGCCTAATACGGCCCATGAGTTTCGTGAGCATTTTAAATTGCTGCCTCTAGCAATACTAAGTGACCGGATACAGTAAGTTTATCATCACACCCTGAAATATACTCCAAATCTATGGGTCCAAGATTGCTTATCCCATGTTCGGTATCTCGATTTGCATCCATGAATTCATTGACTAAAATTAAGGTAGTTTTGGTATCCGATCACTGAGAGCAATAACAGTATTGCCTGGAGGTGTATCTGTTGTTTATTATTAGGCGCTTCCTTTAAATTTTTATGACTTTTATAAGTTAAAGGAATTATGGGTTGCTTGTGGCGATTGACTTTTGACGATAAAGTTATCTACAATCTTCGATTATGATGTCATGGTAGACTGTACTGGTTTACAAAAATGTTAAATTAACAGAACCCAAGTAAGCATCTAACCTCCACATGGGCTTCGGGTAGAGTTAAGTCTGGATAGTCGTCTCATGGTTATACGTACCTCACTGACAAAACTTTCTAAAAAACTTTTTTAAGCGCAGTCAAGACTTGATTTTTGCCATTAATAAATAGTTTACAAATTTTCATTTGCTACAAAGTTAGCCTATCAAAACCTGATTGCAAGTAATGTGAATTTCTCGAAATCTTACTTACGAATGCGACCACATCGCAAAAACAAACATTATGCCTCTCCCACAAACGACAGTAGCTATATCCTTTAATAACTACCCTCACATCGAACCTTTTTCTAATCTGATCTCTATCATTCTCCCATAGGGTTGGTATTCAATTCCTGATGATAGGTGTTCGAAGGCTACTCTTATAATTTGATGCGGCCAGTAAATTGCATACGATGATGAAACGAGGCTCGGTGGCTGTCACGTAACGTCATAATGAAACCCTCCCAATAATTATAGCCGGGTAATATCCTGAAAGGGGGTGGACTTAGGGTAGATAATATGAGTTAGGGAATAGAGAGTGCAACTGTGCTTGCGCACACACTTGTGCACTATAATATATCCTGAGCCCGTTTACTTAAAAATGAAATCGAAGTTTCTGATTTGTTTTCGTGCAAACGCTAATTTTATACAAGCGACATAAGAGTTAGTTTTGCACGACAACGAAACTGTGCACATGCCTAGTCTCCGTCGAGACTGACGTAGTTCAGCGTAGTCGTAATTCGATTAGAAGGACAGGTATATGAGGTCATAATGAGGGTATCTGTCCTTTTATGTAGTCTTAGTGTGTCTTATTTATTATCTTACATATTAATGTAATTTAATACACCTTTGGCTTTGGCATAACACGGTTAGCACAGGACTTGAGTTTTTTAATGTAGAGTCAGACATTTTTAAAGAAAATTGCATAATAAAAAAATAAAATAAAATAATGCTGGACAATTCACACAGCATTATCTAGCCCCAAGGTAAGCAGAGCTTGTGTTATGGGTACTAGATAACTGACATACATAATAATATACGAGTACATAGATAGATATTTTTTATTATACATAGAAAACGACCAGAACACCCTGAACAAATATCTGCAGATCGTACAAATATTTGTCCCGAGGCGGGAATCGAACCCGCAACCTCCTGCGTCGCAGGCGGACCTTAGCCCACCGCGCCACAGAGGTCGTCAATGTAATGTTATTATTGTAATGGTATTAAAAATAATGTTTGCAACACCTATCGATGAGCTATTCCTACCACACCGAAACGACCACGACCCGACCACACCCGACTCTACACAAAATTGATTTTTTTAATGATTGTCAATAGACTTTTGGGGTTTCGACCAGAAAACTTTTGGACCCGGGGTAACTGACACATTTATATGAGTGGACATTGCAAGTGAAGCCATCTGCACGAAAATACATTTGTGCGAGAGACAATAATGGCAGGATGGTCTTTTACGCGAGTGGTAATTTTGCGAACTTCTTATAAGCCACATGGTGCTATATTCAGTGTTATTCTTATTAGACATATTGTGTATAACATCAACAGAACCTCTTATAAAAACTACGATATAGATAGGTTCATAATAGTACCTCATTACATCCCTGAACAAGAAACCCGTTCTGTCATCCAGCACCATTCATATGGTTTGATAACGTGATCGGATATTGAATAGATGCTATCGATTCGTGATTAGCCGAGAGCACTGAGATAGAAGCGTGAAATTATTGACGGTTTTAAATAGTTTCATATTTTGTTTTTGTATTTTTGTGATTAACGTTTCTAATTTGAAAATCTTTATGTAACTGTAAGTCAAAAATATAGTTAAATGTTTTATTTAGAAGATAATTTTCTCTTTTCTGGCCTCTTTAGTTAAAGAAAGCTGTGTTTTAAGGTTTCAACATTGCGAAACAATGATTGACCTAGAGGAGAAAGGCTTCAGCGAGTAATTTGGTTCAGGGAGTTTTCAATGATAGTTTAGATTTTCCAGCATTATTTATTTATTTATGTATGGAGGTAATAATGTTTCCATTCCAGTATCTTGAACAATGAAATGATATTCGTTGACAAAATACTAGGTTGGCAGAGAAAAGTAATTCCTACATATAGTACATGCATGACTTAAAGACTTGAGCACTCTGCTCCGAATAATACCGCTTTACGGAGTACAATACAATACAATACAAGTACTCTTTATTGCACACCAAATAAAACAGAAATACAGGACAGGAAAAGACAAACACAGATTACGTTGCACAATGGGTAGCCTTATCGCTATGAGCGATCTCTTACAGGCAACCTTTGGATGGACAGGAAGTGGAAGAACAAGTATAGACGGTGGCGTGTTCTACAGTGGGTATAATATTTAGATTAAACATACGTAAGCAAATACTGATAGCTATAAATACAATTAATATGACAGACACATAAAATTAATATAATATACAGTAGTCTATATATCGCACCTCTAGAACAACACGGAATTATTTCGAAAAATCTCAAAATGGATTTTATTGCATATTTGAATCCGCAAGGTTTTACCGCGCATACCAATAAGACGGGATTATTTATATTTGCACAAACGCGCAAGAGATGGCACTGTACGTCGCTCTTAGTGAATGAATGAGTGACAGGTCATACCACGAACACGAATTTATGTCTAGTTGCAACATGGCCGCCGTCGTAACAAACCGTATTGCGCTTACACAAAAGCAAATTATTTAGGAATAATCCGGTGTTTTTGAAGTTATTGTGACAATTTCTGTGAGTTATTTAGTGATAATCCCGTGTTGGAGAATTTTGCTGGTTGGCGTTTTACTAGTATTCCGAAATACGGCGGTATTATTGACGAAGGTATGTAAGTTATTTTTTATTATTTCAAAATAGTTCCATATTGTTTGAAATAGGTGGAAATTTCATAAATAATGCTCTATTGATGGCACATTAAAATTTTGCCACAGTTTATTCAAAAATCATTTTAAATGAATGTTGAATACTTAGAATTCTTACTATAGTTGTATGTTATAAGAAAAGTATTCTTAAACAGTATTTTTCTCATCATAATAGGACAAAATAAAACAAGTTTTTAGATAAGGCTCTATTGTTGAATTAATTTAGTTTTTTCTCATTTTATGGCAGATGATGAAGGGTCGGGGCCTGCTTATGCTCGAAAAAGCGATTGAAGCAACCGTGGAGGACCAGTCAACTGTCCAAGAAAATGATGCGGAACTTTCCACTATGGCAGCATCAGTCATTGCATCACCAGCGGTTGAAGTATCGGTCATTGCTGATTTTTGAAATCTGGTCCCATTTACTGCCCACAGCAATATGCTACTTTGTTCCGAACTGCCAAAAAAACAGGAAAGCCTTACCATGTGCAAGAGCTCACACATGACGATTTTTACGACACGAAAGCCCTCCAAGAATCTTGGGGGACTAATTACAATGTGGATGAGGATAATAATCAGCTAAAATGGCATGACATTAAACAACTTCGCGTTGAAAAGAAAGAGCCCTTGTCTTTCTTCTACAAAACATCGTTCGAAGACATCAACTTTAAGAAAGTGTGCGTTCGAAATCGTACAAGGCGCTACAAAGATCAAGGTTTTTCTCCCTTGTTGCCTAAAGCATACACAGAAAAACAAACTCTGGCTATAAGCAAAAAGAGAGACATAATGGAGTTAATTGAAAAAAATATAATTCCTGCTAATTACGTGAACTCTTATTATAAGAGAGCATTAAATTTAGAGTAATAGCACTGACTGAAAAACGAAACGCGGAATTCCTAACTAGATATAAGTTTTAGAAATTTATTCTTAAATTCTATACGTCATATTTTAATATGAAGGTACTTGTTGATCTTTTATAACATTGTGATAAGTAAGTGTTATTGTTTAATAATTTATGTCATTTTAAAAGACTTGTTACTTATAAAAGACTGGATACCTTAAAAGATAATGAAACACTAATTTTAAGAAAAGAAAAGTACAAAACTGAATAAAAAGTTTTAACTAAGTTTTAAGTTTGATCTTAGATAAAAGATTTAAAGACGTTTTATCTCGACTTTCGTATTGATTTGTTATAAAAGTACTTGTTGATTCTGTGAAATTTAAGTCAGTCATATTTTATTGTTTAAATTAAGGTACATTTAAGGCGTGCGTCTGCCATAAATAGACATAAAAGACTGGTTAGCGTAAGTTACCAAGATAGTTAAGCATTTTTTACCTAATAGTATACTTACATTGTGATTGTACACAGTCAGTAGTGTGTAGTTAACTACTAATAGTATGGTGAAACTCAGTATTTCCTTTCCCTAGTATTTTTGTTAACTCTGTTTTACTTTTCTAGATTGTATTCTTTTTATTTCGTTTCTGCTTATATTGTTTCGTATTGTAATAATCACTACGTCCAAAACCACACTACGGTTTTTGGATGACGATTTCACGACGTTGATTTTGTTAAAATGCTAATTTTCATAACTTTTTGTCTTTTGTTTTATTAACATCAGGAAAATTCCCGAAAGCCAATCAAATATGTCCTTGTTGTATATTTACACTTAACCAATATATGGTAAAATGATAGAGCATTATTTTAGAATCATTCAACAAAAAGGACGTAATACGAAATAGTTAATTTTTATTTCATGAGATAATTAGACAACAGAGCATTAAAACGAAAAATGCATATTATCGCTTACACGACGTTTATTTAGGGGAATAAACGATATAATATTGATTCACGTGAAATACATAACTTGAAACATTTAAGACTTTGGCAATACCTTCGATACAAAAGCAGATAACGGTTTTTCGTCGATTGTGAAAAAAGTAGTTTTTCGACTTAGCGCTGTCTAGTTCTAGGCGTGCGATATATAAAAATGAAACCCGTTTTCCTTGGTCACGGCATCACGCGTGAACGGCTGGACCGATTTCGCTAATTCTTTCTTTGTTGTGTTTGTTATTGTCAGGAGAAGGTTCCTATGAAATAAAAAATTAAGAAAGTTGGAAACATAAATTTCTACGGGGGCGAAGCCGCGGGGCGCAGCTAGTTTATAATATAATATAGAGTAGTTCATATTAGTAGTTCATATTTTGGTATTGTATCCATCAAGGATACAATACCAAATTTGGTACCTCCAAAATCATCATTTTCAATATACCTACAGCAAAACCCGCCAGGTTATTAATCTGCAAGTTCCTTCGCCAAACTCGGGTGCATTATGGTAATGGTGTAATAATGAGATGATGATGGTCAACGTGAAATTGCTTTTCGGGAATTTTATTTTTAAAATTGGTATTTCTCGTTCGTTTTATGAGGTTAAAACTATATGGTGTATTAAAATCAAAACCTCAGTTTTCAAATAATAATAATAAATAATGCTGGACAATTCACACAGCATTATCTAGCCCCAAGTTAAGCAGAGCTTGTGTTATGGGTACTAGATAACTGATATACTTAATACAATACACTACATAGATAGATATTTTTTTTATACATAGAAAACATCCAGAACGCCCTGAACAAATGTCTGCAGATCGTACAAACAATTGTCCCGAGGCGGGAATCGAACCCGCAACCTCCTGCGTCGCAGGCAGACCTTCGCCCGCTGCGCCACAGAGGTCGTCGTACGTCGTACAAATACGTACACGGTACCTACTACAGTTGTTTCAACGTTATTAACGCATGCACTGCCTAGCCTTGGCGGTGCGACCCGGAAGGGCGTGGCGTCGTCGCCGCCTCAAGGACCTGCAGACGGACATGTGCGTCGCGGTCATTGAAAGTGTTAAGAGTAGGTTGCTCTATAACTTTTTACCGAGAAAAAAATGACTCAAATGAGGACTTGATTATAATTATAAGTAATTTTATGTTGGTTTGTTATTTTATCCACCACGGGCCAAACATGGACATAACCTGGATAATGAAGCTGAAAAGGTGATCAATTAAATAACAAAACCCATTAACGACAATCCTATTTACATAACTAACTGGATATACCTAATTAAAGCAGATAAAAACCTTATCAAACAATTAACTTCTAAGTGCTTCTAATTGCCGTTCAAATTAATAATGATTCAGATAAAAAACAGGATCATCCGAATATCCAATTAGATCATAAAGGAAGGCTTATCATGGAGTCATTAACCGACAACGAACACGTAGGAGGTTTATGAGTTTTACTACACGAAATCGTTTGCGGCCATTTTGAACAATCTGGGCCCGATTTACAACCAATTAGCTCAATAAATACGGGGGCTTGCCTATAACGTACCCGGCCCTTTTGAGGCCAGGAACAATTCGATTTCTTTAAAGAAGTAACTAAATATGTTATCAAAACGAACACGAAATCTACGTCGCAAAAATATTCTGAAAAAAAAACCAGGGTTAGTTAGTTACATTGGTTGTTTAGCCAGTGTTGCCACCCTTTTGCTGGGTACAGGTCTCCATTTTTCCACGCCAGCTCAATCCGCCCTGTGCGAGCCTCACTCATAGTCTAAGTCAGCTCGATGACGAAATAAGTGAGTAGTTAAATAAAATAAACTGTAAGCGATGCAAAAATTATATTAAGTTTAAGTTTTTATGAGTTACAACGTCGTCGGATAGAAAATCGAGGATTTTAAATTACGGTAGATACCTACAGTCTTTTAGATACCTACGTGATCACATAAAGAGAAGACTCATTCATTTCCTATATAAAACTGCCACCGATAAGAATAGATAATTTATCCGCTGAAGCCTATTTGAGATATTTACAAGAAAGGCCTACAAAACGCCAGTTTAGTAGCCATTTTTATGAATAGGCTGTAAAACTAATCAAATGTAAGCCGAACTGACGAATTTATGGGAAACTGGACTGTACACAAAACAACAACAACTAATTGAACATTAAATATAATTATTGTGTCGTCAAAACGTACAGTAGCCAGAGCTTTGGACATAAAACTGATTTTATTGCTGGCGGGATGGGTTGGGCTAAAGCCAGTATTCCTTAGACCTTAGGTGGCATTATGTTTCTTTTATGAAAGCTGAAAAAATGTGGCAATTTTCAACAGAATAAAATACTAAAATCATCACCCACACTATATCTTACATATGAAAGTTTGTTTTCACGCTTATGGCTGAACGTATTGGTAAGGACATAAAATTTATTCGAAGACGGGTCACACGTTACTTTTCATTCCAGAAAATTGCGTTCAAATCCGTGGACAAAAAGATAATTTAGGTAGCATACTTTACCTTAACTCAACAGCCTGTGTTGGTCTACTACTGGACGCAGGCCTCCCCCTGATAAGCGCCTTATTGGCTTTTATCACATGGGGGTAGTGCCCATAATCCCCACGCTGGGCATGCGGGTTGGGGATCGCAGTTCGGTGGTAGAATTGTTCTGCAGGGGCGCTGCTGCCCGCCCCCGGTGGATATCCTTTAGTCGCCTCTTACGACACCCGCGGGAAGAGTTGGGGTGGTGCAAATTCTAAGCCGGCACCACATAGTGACATACGTTAATTTACCTAAATTACTTAAATAACAAGGTAAAAATGTAAGCTTTGATCACACGCTCCATCCATCACATTATTTCGATCCACGCACCTTTAATGATAGGTAAAAGCTTTCTATTTTATTGCATTTAACCGTGATTTTTTAATTACTGAGACATTACGACACCCGGTTTTAGATAAGTTGAATTTTTGATGTACGCGACACATTCCTTTGGAAATTACTAAACTACAGTGCCACAAACTAAAGAGGTCGTAGCTGTGAAAAATTTAACGACAACCGTAGTCATGGCGCTGGCGGCAGATATCTACTTGAGTTGCAGTATGTGAGTTATCGCGTAGGTTAGTTGAAAAAACATTACTGTAAGTTCTATTCCGTCTCAAATGTGTGTATGATCTAGCAATATTTGTTCCAGAGGTGGGAATATTCCACAAAAAGAAATAATTTCTTACCCAAAACACAAGCAATGCTTCTGAGCTACCTGTAGACTGTTCGCAACAGTCTGCAGTTAGCTCAATTGTTTCAATTATAAATACTAGTATAATTTTCTTTGTGAATAAAGGCTGTTATGTGTGAAAAAAAGCAATGCTTACTTAAATCGTTATACTGTGTCAAAGCACAGATCCTTGATGTCTCTGCGTAAATATATTCGGAAGGGTTATAATTTTTTTGTACATTTTTGAAGAATTAGACGTCCTCCTGATGGCGAAAATTTGAGCCGTTTCTTGAACGACTGTGAATTTTTTTTATATAAAGGTTGCCTGGAACAGATCGCTTCTAAGCGATACGGCCGCCCATTGTACTTGTCTTATGTAATGTCTCCTTGTAATATTATTTTTATGGTGTAAAATAAAGCATTTTGTATTGTATTGTATTGTACTTGACAACGCCATAACTACTGAAAAGATAAAGTTGAATTTCGTCATACACGGCTTGTTAATTTCTTGAGTCATAATTATAATGAAAGCTTTCTGAAACGGATACCGAAGTCGGTGGCTATACAGTGCAGTGAGATTGATTTGTTTGTTTGTAACACCGCTCCCGTTTTGAATTTTATCTACAGAAAGCTGACATTTGATGGAGTTGTATGGGAAGCTGATGATGTGATTGAAAACATTAACCAGTAGGGTAATTAATTTTCTTGATTGCTGCAAGGCGACTTCTAATGAGTAAAATGTTAAACGATTCGGGTAAAATCAAAAAATCAAAATCAAAAACTCTTTATTTCCATAAATACAATAAAAGTACACTTAGAAAAGGTCAAAATATAAAAGTAAACACTGACACGGAAATAATGTGATATTTATGATTTCTGTCGTTTCGATATGTAGACTTAAGTAAAGAAGCGACGAAGAAACCTTTAGCCTGTTATTTGTTATTTTTCGAGTTGGAGCAAAACCCGTCCCAAGCTTTTGTATCCTCTAGATAATCTGATATTTTAAAATAAGCTTTTTTGGTAGCAACTGAACCTAAGACGATTTGATTTAGCACTCATTTATTTTGTAGGTATATGGGGCTATGATAATGATAGGTAATCCAATTGTATTTCGAGAAATAAAAAGCTTTTTATTTTATTTTATTTAAGGGGCGCGGCGGGCGAAGGTAGATGGTTCGATTCCCTCCTTGGGACAAATGTTTGTACGATCTGCAAATATTTGTTCCGGGTGTTCTGGGTATTTAGTATGTATAATAAATAATATCTATCTATGTAATGTATAGTATTAAGTATATCAATCATAGAACTTTTTAAACTTTCGCGATTTGTTAACATAGTTAATGATTATAATTATCGGGTATTCATCTCGTACCTTTTGTTCATATCAATAATCATTAACTATTATCAATCATCTAGTACCCATATAACACAAGCTTTGCTTAGTTTGGGGCTAGATGATGCTGTGCGCGTTGTCCAGCATTTTAAAGTTATAAATATAAAATAAAATATATGTTCTTTCATATTATTTTTAACAAGACTTACTCTTAACTTTGAAAGTTGTTTAGTAAATAGATCTATGATAATCTATGAACCTTAAAGCATAATATGAAGGATCTTAGAGAGCGACGTCGAAGCCCAAGGAAATGCCAGAATGACGTGGTCTTACGATATTCATTTAGCTCATTCAAAATCTAATCGTATTAATTGGCTCCTACAGTTGGCTCCTTCTGCTGGGCAAAAACCTCTTACATAGGTAGGTGCTTTCCGGTCCAGGGTGTTATTGGACCAGTCCGATACAAAAACCTGAGGAGGTCCAACAGAAGCTGATACCTGTCATTAGCCTTAAATTGTTTTCATTTAAAGTGGTCACACGTCGCAACAACTACAGTTATTTCGTTACAAAAATATCATAATTTCCCAAAATGACTGGCACCAACACTCCAAAATGGCCAATTATCCTAAAACAAAACGGTTCTCATCTTTGTGTCGCAAAATAATTTTGGTAGCCATTTTCTTTTCCATTTAACGTAATGGTGGACATTCTATTTTCTTCTGTAATTATAATTATGCATGCATATGAGAGTGGTGGTATTCAACGCGAACCTATGTTTAGCTAAGGTAAGCCTTTGGTGGTAGAGCGAGCGATAGAGGTTCTAAGGAAAACAAAGATCGCTGTTTTCTACATGTATTACGCACCTGTAGGTACCACTAAATCGTCTTACAAGAACATGCTCGTCAAAAGTTGAACTTTACACGCGTTTTGAACTCTCCTTGCGCCCTTGTCTTATCAGCTGACAGTGAATTTCCTGTTGTAGGTTTATCAACTGTAGGAGAATAGGTTACGGCAAAGATTGTACACCAAACTTAAGCCCAACCAAGTTCTAAATGATTGTCTTTTGCTGTGTTGAGGTGTGTTTGTTGTCTCTGTCTTCTGTCCTCTTTAAGCTCTCCTACACAGGCTTTTAATATCATAGACCTCTGTTTGACCACAATCTCACCTGTTAGTAAGTGGTGATGTGGCCGAAGATGTATCGCGAAGGTCTAGAAGACACCTATCCACTCTCGTCTTTAAGGGACCTAGGTTGTAGTTGTCAGAAAAAACCAGAGCAGACCGTGATTTCCAAACCTTAGCGGTACGAAAGGTAAAAGAATTACTGGTGGAGGAGAACCGCTTAGCATGAGTGGGATGGGAAGGAATATCCACAAGATAAGGGTGGACTAACATAGGCTGATGACGATGATGATGATGATGAAGGGTGTGGTCTGCTTGTCCTGAAGTGGAAGTTTTCAAGTCTCCAGTCTACAGATATGGGGTTGTGTACGTTTCTGTGTAAAACCGCTGAAGCCACCACCTGAACATAGCTTTATCAAGTACGTGCCACAAGAGTATTAACTGAATGGCGTGATGACGAACCGAATAGACCAGATGTTGATGAATGGGACCTGCACAAAAAGTGTTCCACTATCGTGCGTGGAAGTGGTTCCGCATACGGATATTTTGGATGTTTTTGTTCTTGATGGGAGACTTTTCACTTGCATAGTGTCGTAGGTACCCAAAATAGTAAGCTATAACTAAAACATTTTATTTATAAACTTTGAAGGCTTTTGTTTTGTAAAAAGATGTAAGTACATCAGGTATAGTCTTATCTCGTGTCTATTATTTAGAAGAAGTTTTTGAAAAATAAATTGTCATCAGAATGACTAAACATTATTACGCACTTTAGTTTATCAAACGTACGAAAATCCTGTGCGAGGGAGAGGCAGATACCTTGGTTAAACGTGGAATATGTAAGTTCCACAATAAAATACAATTCACTGTTTTCTCTGTTTCTCTTTGATCTGATTCCTCCTCAGCTTTGGTAAAATGTACAGGAAAAGGCTAGTTTAAATATGATTATAAAGAACATTATTCTCTCTATATGAGGTACAGTCAAGTACATATGGCTTTTTATAGGGATCCCTAAGAACTGCTTGCAATGAAACGAACCAGTGATTACCATAATTTCATCGCTCCACGTGTCTAGAGTCTGCCGTATAAAAACTGGTCATAATCACAGTACATTGCGGTACAGGTGAGTGCAGAAGTCATTATCCTTGTAGGGTATTTGTAACGCTATTTTAAAATGTTGCGTCGCTATAGTCATCGTCAACCCATCAACCCACTGGTAAGCATAAGCTGCTCTTCGTTTATTTCATTCGCCTAAGTCCTGCCGTAGTCTAGGCAGGTTAATACAAAATTTTATAAATCACAAGGGTATTCACAAAGAGTTGCTATCGTTACTGTAACAGTTTTCATTCTCAACTTCTACCATAGCGGCCTAACCATATCAATTCTGGTTGTTCGATATACAACTTGCAAATCTCTGTATATGTATATTAATAAAAAGCCTAGCATATCTTTTCAAACATGGTGGAGGAGAGACTTCTGGCTTTCGACCCATACGGCAGGACTGTTCAGTTGTCACACTATAAATGCTTTTGAAAATTTCTCCCGCACAAAAATCTGGAGATTTAGATTTTTTTTATGCCACTTGTCCACTTTACTGTATCAGTTTCAGTAGCCAAGAGCGCTCGGGGCGAGGCGTCGGCTACCGTACAGAATAATAGCTTTTTTACCCCTTGCGTGGAGTATGCCTTTGAGTCGCATATCACGTCCTACCGTGTCATGTATTTTGTAAATGTCGCTAGAAGGGTTACTCGTGGAAATTTTAATTCTCTATCTTAGTTGTAGAGCGATGTTTTGTTTTATATACAGGCCTGTAAGGTTATAAATGACAGTTTAGGATAACTCCTTATCTAGATTGTATCCTATTTGGCTGACAAAACGAATTGACTTGTGTCTCACATAAACCGAATAAATGATTCTCAATAATTTAAATCTATTTAAAATAATTTACTCTGGATCAGAGATTTTCGTAACTAATACTTAAATATAGTTATCATGCGAAAAACGTATAATGGTGGAAACGAATCGGTGTGTCGTTATCTTGACAAGTTTACAAACTAAAATTATGGAATGAGAGAGAACCTACTTAAACGCATTCACTGCCCAGCCTCAGAGATGCGTCTCGCATGAGCACGCCACCCCGCGCCGATATGGGTGGTATTCTCCGTCACGTGGCACTGAAAAATAGTTAAACTTTCAAGCATGAACGTCGTGTGTTTTGATTTCACCTAACCACATTATTAGATACCACTCATACCTATCTCTAAAGAAAATCGACAGTCTAAAAATAGTCTTAGCACTCAGGTTATTACAAAATGTCAATAAAAAGCTTCTAGGATCAAGCATATAATGGGATGGCTGGAAGGTGATCCCACTTCTGATAGGGAGCGTGCCCGCGGCGGCCATTAGCGCCCATACTGGCTCCCGATATTACTGGCTGGTGACCATAATAGCTTTGTCATGAGGGACAATGTAGAAATGTTCTTGTACCTACTATACTGACTACTGTAAATATTACTGATACTGAAATATGACTAGATGAGCAAAACACCTTTATCCTAAGGGACAATGCAGAAATTGCAGTACATCAGGCCCTGAGTAGTGTACAGACCGGTATCCGTAATAGGTTTATTTCATGGGACGATGTACAAAACTAGACATTTGTTCATTGATCCAACTCAAAAGATGTTCTGAAAAAACACCTTTCCAGCTAATTGCGTCCAGAGACCTGAAGAACAAAATTTGAAAATTTGTATTTGATTCATTTCAATTTTTCGCTGACGTAATCGTACACTTTTTGGTGCCCAGTCGGACAAATTGTCAGAATTCACATCGTCGGCACATTTAGTTAAAAAAGGTAGGTATGCATTCAGCAACCGATAAAAGTGAAGACCCGAGTCATGAGAGAAATACCAACGCCAAGACAGATCCTGTTATTTGTTGAAATTGTACATTGGTTACATTATGCAAATCATAAAACTATCCTCAATATTCCCAACATGTGAGCACCCGTGCATTATGATTGCACCAGGAATCGACACAAAAAGAACGCGCTCCTTGATTACCTCACAACTCATTCGCCGGATGATATTGTTAATTTCATTCGACATGTCCGTGATTTGTTCTTTTTACTGTTGTTTTAATTTGTGCGCGTGAGTTAGTTGGCTTCAGTCATCATCATCATTATCTCTGCAATCCTATTTTCTGGACATTCCTTTTTTTCAAGAATCTTGTTCATCTTGAGCCTTGCTGCTCCAAATCTATGAACCACTTCCAGCTGCCTGAACAACACACTACCGTGTCTCCTCCGAAAAGGTTTGGCCACTATTTGCTAATCCAGAAAACACTATTTATAGCTTCTCTGTCTACCCAGATACTTTTGATAAAATGTTCTTTCACCAAGTATCCTGACATAATTTTTCATAACCACCTTGAAAATATGTCGACATTTTTCTAACTTGCCGTATGAACATAGGTATGGTAGCAAATGAAAACTATAACCTCTAATTTTAGAAACCAAGAATCCGATCATAGCCCTTCAGTAATACCATAACCAGGTATTATTCATAGAGGTACCTATTATCATACGAACGGCCCTTAACATCTTTACAGAGCCGAATTGCAGCATACCATAAAGTGATCAGTAAATTAGACGGTCGGACAGGAAATGGTTACTCAGTCCGTCAGGTTGCGGTGATTAGCGATCGAATCACTTCTGAACGTTTGATCGCTGACGCTTCAGCTAACATCTATTCTGTGGCTGACTGTACCAGTAATGTATTGGGCATAGATAAAGTTGAAGATGTTACTGTTGAAATATATGAGAAAAATAATACCTTCGAGGTCAATATTTCAGTTAAACGCTCATCCTATCCGAATCCAACACGTCAAACAAGCTAAATGGATTGTACTAAAATAATTGATTTCAAAGACAAAAAAAACTTAATTTTTATGTAAAGCTGATTGCTTCCATTTCTTGGCGCGTGCAAACTCATTAACAAAAATACAGACCCCAACCACCTTTTCATTGATAACATAGGTAGAGGTATCGAACAAAGGTATCTTATCTATCATCACAGAAACCTTGATAAGCAGAAAACTGCCATAACAGCACCATTATATCTTCTTAGCCGATGCATCCAAACCGTGAACGGACATCCACTGCTGGACATAAGCCTACTGTAGAGATTGCCAAATGTCTGGTCCTGCGCTACCCACATCTACCGTTGCTTTACGTCTGTCACAATTTCAAGACTTCTAAATCTTTCACCTGAATACTCAAACGCTTTAACGTTTGAGTATAATTTGAGTAAAATACTCAAACGTTTGAGAGCTTAAATGCGTATTGTGTCATTACATTACACAGCACGCATTTGAGCACATCTCAAGTCGCGAGTTTGGAAGACCTGCTTAAATCTGAGTTGCGTTTGAGTATTCGGGAGTAGACTATCCCATCTATTAGCACAGTCTGTGGCCTACCGCGGCTGCCGTATGTTTAAGTAAGGCACGATAATTGAAGATATGCTCACATGATGCGCGTGAGTGACGTGTGATTACCATGGGATTAGTGGGTACCTGTGTTTATAGTAACGCGAAATGTACTGTGAATAGAGTGTAAGTGGAAGTAAGGTGTAAGGAGTGGTGCGGTTATTTCTGCGGATACATCGTTGTTGTGATAATCTTTAAGATTCGTGCCTAGATTTTAGTTAGGTATAGGCAGGTTTACCGTCTTTAAGATAGATGTATGGCCTGCTTTTGCAGCGGCAGCATCATTTTTTCAGTTTTTTGTTACAAGTGGGAAAAACTGGTGAACAGGACTAGAGTTTGTTTACTACACAGCTAAAGTAAGTCACAGCACAAGTAAAGTAAGTTCCTTAGTAGAAAGAGCAAAAATCAATATAAGTATAATTTTAAAATTCTAAGAAAGAGAATAATATAACTTAAAACTTTTCAATAGTAATTATTTAATCGCTAAAACTGTTATTATATTACTCAAACTCTTCAACAAAAACCCATTGCATCATCTCAAAACCCAAATAAACAAGGCACTTCATGCTCGTAGGTCATAGTTATCTACTCAATAATCTTATTACCCCGCGAAACTAAACCCCATTATAAAGATAAGGTGGAATTTTGATGGCGCACGGTAGCTTCATCTCGATCATAGTAATTGAAGTGGACCGAACGGGGCTATTTTCAACGTGAGGCGTTGAGGTACTTGGCATGGAGTAAACTACGGCATGGACTATACTTGTAGCAGCTTGGTAGCAGCAATTCCAGTTTTCCGCCTAGAGAAAATTTTTTGAACGGAGAAAACTGGAATTCATTTATTTAAATTCAAGTTTTTTAACCCCTTAAAGGGGTTTTGTCAACGGGGGAAACTGGAATAACCCCCCCAACGTAAGTTATGATAAGCAGTTACTAAGCAGGGACTTCAAGACAGATAAAGAAATAGATGCAATGCCATACTGTCATTCGTTACAAGCTTTGCTGACGTTACTCGTATATTCTGAGACCAGTAAACATCGACTGACATAAACAAATATGCAGCAGCATGAAAAGATTGGGCTAGGACAAATTCAAGAGCTTGCCCAAATATAAAATAGAACGAATGAATAAATAAACAAATAATGGCAGACAAACCGCAGCGCATCAAGCGCGAAAAGCTTGTGCTATGGGTACTAGGTGACAAAAAATGGTAGATTCTTCTATTTATCATTGGTAAGACTTATTTTTACTCAGAGCTGGCTGAGTCAAAACACATCTTTTGGTCCTACCAAATTATAAACTAACCATCCTTCTGGGAAAATATAACAAATTCAAAACAATACTGAGATTTTTTAAATTAACGCAAAAATTCCATGGTCCAGTAACTAGTACTCCAAAGCACAGCATCAGTATCGATTTCATTAAATCGCTACGGATTTATTAATCCACCGGATGAGTTTTTGTTGTTCACTATTTTTATTATAGCTTACAAACTAGGATGGTAATTACTAGGTACAGCGTAGGTGGCACATACGCGGTTAGGTAAGATACCTACCTACGTAGGAGGTATCTATTAATTTAGATATTTCTGACCTAGTAGCAACTTTAAGTAGAGTGACTCTACAAAAAAATGCTTCTCTCTTTCTAGCTTGCGCGCTGTTTTACGACACACATAAATATTTATTCCTATTCAGACTAAACTAACTTGCCTATGTTTGATAGTTATTTTCGGACAGATAACAGTTATTGGTATTCTAGTAACAACCCGATTTATTTACAATTTTTTTACCTGGTACATCTAGGTTGCTACGACTAGGTACTCCGGATCTCTTTGATTATAGTAGGTTTTTATAATCAGTAGGACCTTCGTTTCGCCACAATCTCACCTGATAGAAAGTGAGGATGGAGATGAGTGAGTGATGGTGACTCTTTTTCAGGGTTAAGCTCGCCTATGTACATATCCTATTAAATAAGTTCATCGTATGTATAAATTGTGTGTACAATAAAGAATTAAAGGAATTAAAGGATGAGTAAGCTCTTCTATATTCTTCTGGAATCAAACCCTGATGTACTTTAGAATACCCTTTGTGGGTAGAGTCAACACCTTATTTGCTTTCTTAATTCTCTCCTTGAGTCCTCTAATTGTACCAAAAGCTAGAAAGTAAATCCGAATGTTTTACAATGAAATTGAGAATTCTTTTGTGGTCGCCGCCGGTCGCACAGTGGCGCATTGAATACAATGCCACACTTATTTATAGTCAAAACTGTCACCATAGCGTCCTGACTGCTACTGTTTGTAAAGGAGAGTTTAGTTTCACACACGGTCACAGAAAGAAATCTTAATAGACAATACAATACAATATAATTAAATAGAATATGATAATCAAATAATACAAATAAATTTGAACTATACAATTATTTATGTTCATAAAATCAAAATCAAAAACTCTTTATTTCCATAAATACAATAAATGTACACTTAGAAAAGGCAAATTATAAATCTAAACACTGAATAGAGTGGAAATAAAGTGATATTTTTGATTTCTGTCGCTTCGATATGTAGACTAAAGTAAAGAAGCGACGAAGAAACCTTTAGCCTGTTATTTGTTATTTTTCGAGTCGGAGCAAAATCCGTCCCAAGCTTTTTTATCCTCTAGATAATCTGATATTATATAGTACTTAAGCCTTTTTGCACAGCAAGGTTTTGATAAATATATTATTGATAACACCAAGCTAATGACAATGATGATGAACATAATGAAATATATAAATATAATATTTTCTGTTTCACTCATAAAAAAGGTGATTATTTTCGAAGGTATTAACCGTGGTGTCAAAATTAAGAGATGCTGGTGGACCGAGGGGAAATGAATTTCTCCCGAGCCACCCAGGTGAAACACGTAGGTGAATCACAGGCAATGTACGGGCAAAAAATACTGAAGCAACTTCTTTGGATTTTGGATTGATTAAAGTCACTTTGGAACCGTGTCAAAACCAAAGTGAAGATTATAAAGTGCGTTAAAATTCGTCCGAGCTATTTCTCTCTGGCGCTTTAGCAATGATTTTTGTAAAATGACCGCTTATATTTTAGTATGTCTATTTTGTCACAAGCGGATCACTTATAATGACGGGTTATAAAATGAAAAGATAGGAAACATCTTTTCGTTATGGTAACTTGTTAGACTCAATGTTGTCAGTTTCAGCGACTTCCATTATAATAAAAAAATTATACTTAATTAAATGTCTTTGAAATACTATTATAATATAGATAGATAGTTGCAACTAGGCTCGTTGGCAAATTTAACAATCTAATCGATCGCCCAGTGTGAAACCTCCGCTACAGCCTTATATCACTCGAGCTGTAGTAACTGTTCCTTTATCTACGGTCGGCCCCTTTGCGGTTTCCGATCAGAGGCATAGCTAAGCCCTTATTTTTTTCAAAAAAGATCACCCTAACGGTACTTGGACCACAAGGTCAGTGGGAACTAATGATTTTGTTGTCTTTTTCGCAGAGATTTTTGTTTGCATCTGTGTGGTGACTTTTTGGCTTTCTCTGTTGAGTCAACAATCAACCCATTCATCGTGTGGTTTTGGTTGGAAAGCGATTTTTTGCTAAGATTTTTAGAGAAGAAAAGTGAGGTTGATAGATAGATAAAACAATTTACAAGTTTTTATTTAGCTTGCTCTGTGTGGCCTTAATTTGTGGGACAAATCTTCCAACTGAATTTTAAGACAGTTATCCTCAACCGATTGAGCTGAAATTTCTAATACATAACCGGTCGGTTTTGTGAGCGAAACCACCATGTTCTAGTTTTATTATTTTATAAGCCTATAGGGTCCCACTCCAGGGCAAAGGCCTCCCTAAATGTTCCAGTAAAAGATTATATTATTTATATTTATTATTTTTATTACATGTTTTTAGATCAATTGCAATGTGATATTTTATAAGCATAGATTTATAATCATCTATCACATTTATTTGCAAAAGAACCCCTGAGGGCATCCTAGTAGTTGTGGCTTCGACGATCGGAGAACGAATGAGGCTCCATTCACAATGGTTCGGTGACAATGCAATTTAATGGTACCTTCGAATTGGTCTGATGATCGAGATAGAAGGTTGTTAGTGTACCTATATGTGTAGGAAAAATCTTGCAACTGAATTTTAGACCAGTTATCCTCAACTGATTGAGCTGAAAGGCAAATTTTTGTAAGTTCGGTGAGAATGCAATGCTATCCATCGAGCTGGAGGAGACAAAAGGTGGCAATAGGAACTCCTAAACGGACCGACTGAACTCCATCGTGTTTAAGTTCGTTGGATTTGTCTTCCCAAGCACTTTGTTCCTAGATAATATAAAAGCTTGCTCTAATAGGTTTTTAATACCTACATATATAAAAATATTTAAGTTCATAATGACAATAGCCATAATTCCTCACTGATTTAGGTCTAACAAAGTAACAACTCAACACTTATTATTTTTTCGTGGGCTTAAAAAACCCTCCTGAGGCAGTCGGGTTAAACAGTATGTAGACAAAACCTTCAGAAGTTAAATTGCGAAGATGATTAGTTTCGAAAAGCTCTGGCTATATGTATGTAACTAACCATATTCGCATTTTACTTTCCCTCAAAAAAGCAAAGATTTACATAACCTGACAGTTAAACCACCGGTTAATTTACGTACCCGTGATCTTATTATTTTACATCTCTAATGATGAAGAAAGTCTTGTACATTCTAGCTACAATATCTCTAATAAGACATCTAAATAATAAAGATCCAATTAGACCATAACACTTTGATGCCATGCGCCGACATAAAATAAAACTGGTTACAATTAAAATAAAATTAACATACGACAGACTGACATGTCCACGTCGGGTCCAGTTACATTGTAATTTAACTACGGTTTAGTAAGTACGAGTACCTAAGTTAAGTTCATGCTGACTTTAACATACTTTACCAACACGGTAGGTATTAAAATACCTACCGCTGATGGTAGAAAAGCAGTTACCGTTAACATCAGTAATTAAGTATCCTACCCTTTTTATGGTCCCACCAAAAATAATTTCTTAGCTATAAACAAATGTATAAAAATTATAAAATATATAAAGCCTACACCTTTCCTGAAATAAAACTCATATTTTATTAATACGGTATAGTTGTTTCACGAAGTCCGTTTAGCCCTGGTTTTAGTAGTGAAGTGTACCTTAGTTGTAATGCTGACGGTACTCGCTACCAAAATCTGACGTGGATACAATGAGCACTAGTGACCCGGACCGCGTTTTGGGCGAGACTGATTGCTTCTGAGCTTACGCACACTAAAACAATGTGTACATGCATTCACTATGACATGCATAGCCCAACGGACTTCGTGAGATAGAACAACTGTAGGAGTACATGCTTAAACTAATTTCCTTAAATTAACAAAAAAAATGTATCGAACAAATTCATCATAAGGTAGGTACAGTATATCAGTGTGCACGTACTTCGGATTAACCTTTGAGATCAAAGGCTGATGATTCCAGTGCAGAGGTAAGATCAGAGGTTTAATGAATAACACATGTTTCTATGTGGTCGTTAATCGAGATAAAATGCTCATCATTTTTGGTGTAACTGTCCTCGATAAAGATAAAAATAACTCGGTCGATAGTCAATGATTGACACTACACGTAATTTAGAAAAGTATCGAAGCACGTTTTAGAAATGATCTGCATCTGTACTTGTATTTGATGCGATGAAGCTTTGTTTTGTTTGCGTAATTTTAGTGGCAGTTCCTACGAATTCTTCCTCATCTATCCCAGGTTTTGGCTATCCCTAGCAGAAAGCTACCATTTTCTTGAGTACTGAGTCATAATTTGACTGCATTATGTAAGAACAATATATGGATTTGTTAACTAGGTAGGTATTAAAAATGGCCTTAGGAGTGTTAAACTGTGTGTCTCAAATTCCGTATTTTTGTTTATACTGCTTGAGACACCATAGAGCCCATAACCAGTTCAAAAGGACTACAGGTGTATTTAGACTAATCACCAGTATCTGCCGGCGACACTGGGACGGGACGCTTGTGCCATAGTATAGGTCTATGATATAAATATGAAGTAGTCAAAAATATATAATTACCTTATGAAATCAAACAGCACGGTTGACAAAAATAAAACACGGGGACATACAGCCAGCATTATGAGCAGTCTGCCTTCTGGTGAAGGTATAGATTTTTAGGAAATAGAATTTCTTAAACAATTTTTTTTTCAGGTGTTTGCTCTGGTTTAGCCGGAATGTCATTCGTCAAAAGTAGCCCGCGAAAGGTTGTCAGTAATTAAACAAAAACCTTGTAAAGGGCAATGCCATCAAAAAATATTTTTAGACCAATCCATGGCTACCTTACCTCACGTAGCCAAGTGTACGCACAATTTGAATCTAATTGACGAGCGATTTATTTGCCAAAATCCTGGCAGTTAAATAACTTTGCGCCAAATTATCTCCGAAACTATAACAGATAGAAGAACATGAGTTGGACAAAAACACTTTTTATGTTTCTGATAATTTCTACGTACAAATCACAAAAAGGGTACAAATCAACTTAAATCACACAACATAGGAGGCACAGAGATGAACATCTACTTACTTGTAAATGAGACTCTACATATTATCAATCATACATTTCCAAAATGTGTGTATACTGTGTACATTTGTGCAAGCTAGTGAGTTTCTTTATGGTCCCAAATATATAAATTAAATAAACCGTAAATTAATTTAAAAAGAATACAAAATAACAATATACGATCCAATATACGATCTATTAAACTTAGTTTTAGCTACAAAATAGTCCCAACTCAGCTTATGCAGGTGTTAAAAACCTGCGCTGGTTTTTTGAGGGGGCCTATGGGACCGAGGTATTACAAATTAATATATAATAGAGCGTGTAGCAGCTACTTACAAAACAAAAAATATATAAAATTAAATAAAGATGAATTTTAACCATCTAGAATTAAAATCATTAGGTACATAAAGACAAAACATATGATAGAGATGTATCACTGTATCATCCCTACTATGTCCGCAGCGATCCTGGGCTTCTGCCCAGGATTTCATTAATGACCACAACATTAGGACCATCGTCATATACTCATTTATTACCTCTAATAACGATAACGAGTTTTTTATTCAGCTATTTGGTAACAAAAGCGCAACAGACCAATTATTAGGTCTAGATTATTTTCAAATTGATCTGATTATATGACGATTATACGGCTAGACAATTTTTTGTGATCTTTATGGCCATATAGCCCATGATTATAGGTCATCTGACTGTTTTGGTGATTCAGAGGGACTGTTACAGCAAAATTATTAGTTTAAAATCAGTTTCTTACACTAAACGTTTGCAATAGAGGTACTTTAAGTAGGTATTTAGGGATGGAGACAATCATATATACTTTTCAATATAAACTTATCAACTAGCTAGATGATGCCAAACAGAGGTCAATTAGTCCAGCATTTAACATCTTATGAGATGAATGGTTAAATTTAAAGTAAAATACCTATCCAAAAAATCATGCAAAAGTGCTAAAACCGAAACTTCAAAGATATACCGAAACTATAAAGCAATGGGTGGCATAAGTAGGCCACTGTTGCTATTATACCGGCACCAATTCTATCCTTTGATAACAACTACTGCGTTTTTACCCACGTGCCTTTTGAGGCTATCTTCAACCCCTTTGTATTGAGCCTCCACGGTCGATTAAAAATCAATAATGTACACAAAAAGATATTTTCGATCACAGTGGTCGATCATCGGACTATTGTGATCGAAATCGATTCGATCAGATGCTGATGAGTGACGAATAGTTTATTTTTTGCTGGATACGCATAGATCGGAATGTCAATTTCTTTAGTGAAATGATGGAATTCATAAATAAATAAGGTTAGCTGAGCTGTGCATTTATAAAATTGTAAGACTAGTGTCAGTATAAATTTTTGGATCAGGCAGTTTACTCTCAAAATGTTAAGTGGGGGTAAAAATATAATTAAAATTCTAAAATTATGCTTGTGGCAAGCTGTTGGTGAGTACCGACACCATGGGTCCCGAATGCTCCCGTCGGGTTCCTGGTTCTCGTCTCCGCTTGCGGAGTGGCATCCCAAGAGAACCAGAAACCCGTCCACCTCTTGGTTGCCTTCATTGGCCGTTCTGAATGAATTAGCGAGAGATGCATCTTAGGATGCAGACACGATGGTGGAAGTGTCTTTTAACGTGTATTTTTGTCTGATAACGAAGAAACCACCCAGAACAAATTTTTGTCTAATAAATGCTATATAATTAATTTATGTAGAGCTGGTGGAGTCCGCTGGTAGAGCGTTTGCTGTGTGGTGCTGGCTTAAAATTTGCACTACTCCAACTCTTCCCGCGGGTGTCGTAAGAGGCGACTAAGCAATATCTGCCATGGGCGAGCAGCAGTGTCCCCTGCAGAACAATTATAAAGGAGATAATGGGCACTACCTCGGGATAAAAACCAATAAGGTGCTTATCAGGGGAAGGCCTGTGTCCATCAGTGGACCAAAATAGGTTGAGGTGAGGTGGTAGGTCTTAGGGTGGTAGTGGTGGTAGCCCGGGCTTTTTAGTATAGCCTGTGCATTGCATAAGCCCTTTATTTATACCGTAATTGGTTTCATTTATAATATTTTCTCTAGACTAGACAAACGAATATTTAGCGCCATCTTTATTCTACTACCCGTACTCTTTAGTAACTACCTTAGTCGTTGTAAGTACAAAGCTCTACTAAAGCAAGATGTAGTAACGTATCGCAAACGAGAACCATTCGAAAAATATTCGAGGCGCGCGCCGCTGCGCCATCTCTGTGGGAAACACTGAACTGGATTGAGAACAGGTTCACAAGAGTAAGCTTATTTCAAAGTGGACTTGGTCGGGTTGAGACTACAGACTCAAGTAGTTAGGAAGTAATCTTATAGATGGCAGGCATATAAATGGAGTATGAAACTTCACTTATAGCTCAGTTATTATAATACTATAGTACTAGTATAGTATTATAATATCTGTGACTATAGCTTATAGGCTAGATATTATTAGCTCTCTTAGGGCGCCATGCATCTTGAGAGGTACCTAGCTCAGCTAATACTTATAAAGTATCACACTTAAAGTTAATTTCTATAAGTATTCCATGCATAGTATACTTTGATTCCTAAAATATTTGTTTTTTATGCACGAGTTCCCAATCGATTTAATAAATGCATACGTCCAGATAACATAATACGTAATTATAAATTATCGCACAAACTCATTATTATTTTGTAGTTGGTAATAAAACGTCCATGTAACATAATATCAAAAGAAGTGGAATCCTCTGATTTTTTCCGTAGTCAGGTTTGAGATTAACACGTTCACTTTGTCCTGCTTTATAGCTCAAAATCGCACCTTTATTATAGGTTCATACTTCCCAACGAGTCATTCAAACCAAAATGTTCTGTTCCAAGCTAATGGTGCGCGGGTTTGATTCCCACCAACTGTTTGAACGATCCGCAGATATATTGCTTCGGGTGTTCTGGGCGTTTCCTGTGGGATTAATGTGATCAAAAACATAAATGTTAGAACTAGCCAAGTTCGTTCAGATAGTGGCATCACCGATAAAAGAGCTGAGATCACCTGTGTCCAGTTGCATAGCAGGTCATCATCTTTATTTGTTACGTTCTTTCTATTCAATTTCTGTTGTGTGGTGTGAAGTTTATACTGTTGGACTTGCCTAGACACACATTAAATAATGACGCGCGCGCCGATTTTATATTTCCCGCCCCACTTTTTGTTGTATGAAGCTATATTATATTTCATGAATTATTTATTTATAGTACTTACATATATTTTTCAGCTTTGAGTCATTAATATGCGTCTATGTGTGAAATTTTGAAAGAAAAAGCCTATCCAATGAGATATTCACAAATAAAATCGCCACCGATATTGATACCTCAGAATGTAAAATTTTAATTTTTGTTTTTTTTTGATTGGATATTGTTTGATCATCTATCTTCGTACCTAATTTAAAATTTCTAGGTTTTCTAGAAGAGGTTTTGATGAGTCAGTTGCTAAAAATGGCACTTTTCGGACCTCGATAGCTCAAGAAGCTTATAATATTTATTAGCTGCACCCGCGGCTTTGCCACGTAAAGATTTCAGAAATCTATTGCTAGGGAGTAGTTTCGTATAAAAAATAATTAAAACGTAATTCATTATTTACTTTATAGTTTATTTACACCGAATTTTCAGTGAATCGAACTAAGGAATAGTAATTTTCCATAGAAAATATACCACCCTTTTTAATCCCCTCAGAGATTATTTTTAATCTTATATTCAAGATTAGAGTATGTGTTATCCTACAACATAAACTAACTGCACACAATTTCATCTTCGGTTAAGTAGTTACTGTAAGGACAGTAGCAGACCTTACACACTACTTTACTATATTGTCGCCTAATCCAAATGAAGCTTAACAACCTATGTACAGCGGTAAAACAAGCCATTAAAATAAACGTACAAGTAAGTAGGTGCCTAACAATACAGCTTAGAGCCGTTACTGGGTAAGTAGGTACTTTCAAAGAAAAAGATTGTAAAGAAACATGCCTACATAAAAAAATGTTTGTCCATGCTAGTAGGTTAAATTCAATTTCAATAGCAAGTTCAAAGCTACAATAAACAAGACGTTAACCGCAACGGACCAACAAGTGGAGGCTGTGTTTACAATTTAACAATCACTCTTACGCACTTGTCATAAAACATCCTCTTGAATGACGAATACTCATCTCGAAGATTGTGCCAAGTGCTACACTGAAAGGTGCCGTTATTTCGACCCACTTTTGAACGCAAGTCTTTAAGTCGACAGTACTCGTACCAACAGCCTACTGAGTGAACGTAGCTGAACCAAAATGTTTTTTGAAAGCTTTCTTATTAATCTCAGTGTTATTACTGTGCTCATTCTCGCCTTGATTTTCGATTATGTGACGAAATTCTTCAGCTACTGGTATGTGCGACATATTCCCTACAAAACGTCTATTCCATTCTTCGGCAGCGATTACCACCGAGTGCTCGGAATCAGGAGCAGCACAGAAGATGCAAACAAACTGTATTCCCAACACCCAAGGGATAAATTCGCGGGACGCCTCAAGAGCAGAATACCAGATCTTATTGTTCGGGACCCAGACGTCATAAAAAGGACGTTGTCGACCGATTTCACGAATTTCCATAGCAGAGGTCTTGGTCTCGACAAATCTCAGGATGTTTGTTTACGAAACAATTTGTTTTACGCTGACGGCGAAAAGTGGACTTTACTGAGGGAGGGGTTAGAGTCTATTCTAAGCAAGTTGAATAGTGAATTCGAAAATGGTTTACAAGAATGTTTGTCGGGAACAAACGGAGATGCAAACGTACAACAGCTATTGTCTAAGGTATTGGACTACGTTTTCAAAGATTTGCTGCTTGGTAATAATGTCGATGAATCGCTCATAAAGGAAATGAGGTCTGAAGTGGAACAGCGAACTTTCATCGCGCGACTGAAGAGCTATTTGAAAAACATTTTCCCATCTCTGTACGTTTCGTTCGGAATCGTAACTTTACCTGAGCAGCCTTCAAAGAAAACAAAGGACATTTTGAGTGACTCAAAACTGCTTGAAACTATCAGGAACGCTGGAAATGTTTGCCAAATGGGAGTAAAGGACAAGAACCGAAACTTCAAGAGCGACGAAAGAGACTTTGCATTTTCAACCTTGGCGCTCTTCATAACTGAAGGTTACATTCCGTGTCTAAACTTGCTAACCGCTTTACTGTACGAACTAGCACACAACAAAGAAATTCAGAATAAAGCAAGGTTTTCAGAGTCCAGGGATAATAGGGAAGACTTTTTGGACATCACGATAAAGGAAGCTTTGAGAATGTACCCCCAATATTCGATCATTACAAGGCAATGCGTCAAAAAATATCAGTTTCCGGAGAGTAATCTCACCATAGATAGGAAAATAACCATCAACGTGCCTGTAGATGCCATTCATAAAGACGAGGAATACTACAAAAATGCTGATGTCTTCAACCCTGAACGGTTCCTGGATGATGAAGCTGCTTTGAGGCACTGTTACACATATTTACCCTTTGGTGCTGGACCAAGAAAATGCATTGGTGAGTTTGCTTTGATAAGTTTGATTTTTCTGTTTTTGTCTCTATGATTTAACATAGAGTTTCAATTCTACTAAGCTTGATTTATTTACTGCTTTAACCAAATAAAAGCTTACAAAAATACCTACATCTATGGATAGATAGATAGAAAACACTTTATTATACCACACAAAGATTATATTGATATATACAGGGTTATTGGTAATTCACTGACACTGCGTAACCTGCCAATGGTCCTTCCTATCATCACAAACAAGTACGTGAACACGCCAGGTCTTCTCTTTTTTCTGAAACACCTTTGTTACAAGATGAAAAACACGTTAGTCCGGAACCCAATGAACTACTAAAGACCAATCTCTCACTCCCACGATCTCTGTTAATTCAGGGCAGAGAAATATTTAAGTTAAGTTTCAGAAAAAAAAAACACTAAAGAACGATTATTGAATAGAGGGTGGTAGGTACTTAACCTACTACCAATACCAAATTTAAGAATTAAAACTTGGCGTCTCCTTAAACGTGTGTGTGATGATGCAGAATCGGCAGTTCACGCAGTGTCGGTGAATTACCAATAACCCTGTATATCTACAGATACATTTTAAAATCTGGTGCGATCACCTTTTGTTTTCGTATACTGGAGGCCTGGATTTGTGACGTCAGCGTGGAGAATTGTATGAAAAAACAAAAGACAATCACGACAGCTTTTAAAAATTTACCTCTAACAATCTACGAGTATACCTAGTAATAATATTATAAAGAGGAAAGATTTGATTGTTTGTTTGTTTGTATTGAATAGGCTCCGAAACTACTGGATCGATTTGTAAAATTCTTTCACCGTTAGGAAGCTTACTTTTGAGGGAGTGACATAGGCTATATTTTATCACGGAATTCCCATGGGAACGGGAACTACACGGGTGAAACCGCGAGGCGATCGTCTAGTAAATTATAAGATAAAAGTGGTAAAACTATGAGTATCAGTCTCAACAGACCGAAAGGTTACAAGCATTACAAGCTGACGATAACGTCAGTAATAAAACTACAAGAAATTTACACGCCCGACCCCTTTGAGTAACTGCACATACCCTGGCCCCGATTCGCGGAGAAAGCTGTGTTATTATAACTGAACGCACTCGCGATGGGTTCAGTCAGAACACTATGGTCACTTGACAGCTTTAATGAGATACGATTGAGCCAGTATATGGAGAAATTGTTGTTTGTGGGCATAATATTCTGTATACTATCATTGAGTGTGCATCCATATTGTACAGCGCAGTTTTAATGCAAAAGACGTGCTTGTAAATGAACGACGAGCTTGTTGGTTCATCTTAATGTTTTGTGGAGTAGAAGATGGAAAAATTGCAAGTTCTTTTATTATCTATTTTATATTAGTTACTAAGGTGTCAATGAGTTTGGTTTAGTTTTGGCGCGAATTTTGTAACATGTGTAACAATTTAGCTGGAATCAAAAACGAACTGTCAATATCAATAAATTTGACGATTTAATACGACCAAAAACATACTCGCTTCGCTTCGCAACAAGATCCGTCGAGGGCGAGTGTAATCGCGCGCCGAGGATTTCGAACGTTTGTCAGTTAAACAAATATGTACTATAGGTACCGGTTAGAGACTTCGCTATTTAATGAATACCTAAAAATATTACGTAGGTACCAAACTACATTTAAGATGGATTGCTCTGCATACTTCGAAAATAAGGATTTTTTTTTGACTTACTATATATTTAAAAAAGCTATCATAACCTACAGAAATTGCAAAAACTGTTTTGAAATGCACGAACCTTTCATTTGATACCCAACTTGGTGAGGTAGATGCCTTTTGAAAATTATTAAACAGACTGAGTTACTTTCGAATTCATAATATTATGTCGTTTCTGTTAGATATCGATAATAAAGCCTATTTGTTAACTATGACGTATTACCACTAGTACCCAGAGCGTTAGTGGTAAATTTCACTAGGGTATCGCTTTACAGAACTTAAAATGTATCGCAGTAATTTATCGCTACCGAATACCGCGATATGCGAGACAGTGAGTGTGACATGCAAGTTAGTGACGGGAAACCTCACATGTAGGCACTTAGCAATTATATTTTAGCCTTTTGACCTGAGCGACATACTTCCTTGGTTTATTTAATTAATAGCAACACATAATTATTATGTACCAACTTCCTTTATAGAATGCAAAAACAAAATTAGTTTCTTGGTAAACAATATGAAATCCTACGACTGGGCACTTGGTGCAAATCTTTTGCATGCCCTAAATTAAGGCAAAACAGGTTTGGTGCTTTCTTAAATAACCTACATTTTTTTACCCATGTTTGTTAAATGTTTTGGAATTTGGACTAATAGAATTCATTTTCTGAACTGTAACAATTGCGTTTTTTTTTTTATAACTAGTTTATGCACGCGGCTTCGCACTCCTTGTTTCTATGTTTAACGATTAAAGGTAATTTCTATCCCGTGGGAACTGATCTATGGGATAAAAAGTAGCAACTGCTTGATTCCAGGATTAGAACTACCTGTATGCAAAATTTCAGCCCTATCCGTTCAGTAGTTTTGGCGTGAAGAGGTAACAAACATCCCTCCATCTAAACTTTCGCATTTATAATAGTGTGAAGTGTGATGGCGATGGCGTTTGGCCACCATCCCACATAAGAACGGGAAGATGTGGCCTAAGATGGAGCATGCTTTTCCAGAGGGAACTTATTCACTCTGTATTTAAAGACTCCAAGATTGTACTCTAACGGGAAGACAGAAGCAGGAAGTTAATTCCACTGTTTGGCCGTGCTTATTATGAAAGTAGAGCAGAATTTTTTATTTCGACACTGTGGTATGTCGAACAGGCGTACCTGGTCGACATACCACAGTGTCGTGGGTGGTACTTCATACTACATCTGCTCAGAAATATGCTTATTCCTTTATCAAACATAAGGTTAAGCCTAAGATAATACTAGATATTTTTATGACTTTTTATTATCAAAGAAAATTATACTAGTATTTACAATTGAAACTATTGAGCTAACTGCTGACTGTTGCAAACAGTCTACAGATAGCTCAACTGATCCATATCAACACCAGTCGGAAGCGTCCCCAAGACGCTGGCTGCATTGCCACGCTGTATGGCAATGCTGATACGCTGTGCCAGATATTCACCAGCTCTCGGGTCACGCGTCGCTTCGACCAGACGCTCAGATAGTTTTTTGAAAACCCGAAGAGCCTCGGTACCCCACGGACCTAGGGTCTCTACTCCAAGGGGAGCAACATAAGGTAGAAAGTACGCCATTGCAGGCGTACTGAAATGCGAGCGGGAGAATTCTATGGAATTTCATTTCTCACGCGTTTAGCGGGTTGAGTTTACAATTTAAATTTACTCGAATGATTTTGCAGATTCTAAAATGATGATTTTCCTCAAAGATGTAGTGTAAATAAAGCACAATGTAGCACTCGGGAGAAAGTGCGATTCCTACCTCGTGTGTCTCAAATGACACACTCGGTAGGAATCGGGCACTTCCTCGCCTATGTGCACAATGTATTATTTTCGTGTAGAACCAAAGAAAATTACATTCAAATAATACTGTATTTACTATTGATTAAAAAAATACTGCATTTACTATTGATTGTAGATACATTTCGTATCGTCTGATTGTTTAAGCAGGGTGCCACGTAACATGAGTAGAGTACTAAGCCGAAAGTGGGTGATTCTGCATCGCCAAGGGATTAACTTGTGTTAAACGATTGTTTGTTTATTGAATATTATTTTTATAAAAAAAAATATATAAATATGTCTTCCTATTTGTGTGAAAGAAAGTTGATCCCCACGGGGTTCAGAATCACCGCAATTTCGGCTTAACACGCCTGATTCGCACCGTTGCACCCTTATAGATTTATCTTTATTTATTTACTTAATTTTAATTAAACGCTGTAAATTTTTATACCATGCCTAGCATCTCTGTGTGTCTAACTGATAATTATAATTATAGTTTGTGAAGCTAAATTGTTCCTAAACCCATGTTTTCTTTCTTTTTCAGGTGAACACTTATCTTTGCGCATTATCAAGAGTGTAGCGAAAGCAGTGTTGTCGGAGTACAAGCTAGAACCTTGTGCAAAGACCTCATCGAAACTCGGAATCGTCGATCACAACTTTGGAAGGGTGGTAGACAAGGATATTTGGCTCCGGTTTACGAAAAACGCTTAGTACATCCGTATTTTGAGTATCTTGAAATCCCCTTAGGTTGATTCCTCGGAAAATTTCTGTACAAAAATGTTCATATATCCCCTTAGACAGATTCCCCTAAGGCTTATGTTCAGATATCCCCTGGAAATCAAGGGGATTTCTTCAAAAAGGAAAGTACCGGGCGGTGAACGTGAACAATAACTGTAATTTAGATATTAATTGCGTGGTAATCTCCAAATAACTCCTAAAAGCTAATGGACGACAGTAAAGAAGCGTTTTTTTATAAAAATAATATTGTTGGAACATAGTAAAACGAAAGCGCTGTAATTTTAGGTCTGTCTTGTCAAATTAAATGGCATAGACCCTGCATAGTTAGACAAGACATCCGAATGACAACCTCCAAATTTTTCGTGAAAGATCCGCGCCAATAATACCCATAAAATTTTGGCTAGATGATTAATTGTCCAGTATTTTTTAAAAATTAATTTTTCTATTGAGCTCTGAAGTAGGGAGGGGTTTGTCTTTTTGGAAAACGCCTGATTGATTTGTTTGACAGAAAATAAAATAAAAAAAAACAGACGAAGCTGATCATCCAACACCATTCTCATTCCAATGACCATGCATCTTGGAAAAGGTTAAATCGATTGGTGAACATTAGGTATAAAATAAGATAACACTGATTATTAACTAATTAGTTTTAATTATTTAATTAAGTACGCGTAGTGCGGTTTCGGTACAACGATTTTAATGTAAAATTTGAAATAGTAATAGGTAATAAATTTTTATGTTATTATGAAAAATCCAATTTATTTTCATCGATGACTATAATCTAAATTTATCCGTCCAACAAAGTAAAGGGTTCAAAAGGGTATTTTAGAAATAAGCATGAGTTTTATGTACCGTTGACATTGATATAATGGGGTTCAAAAACGGAAAAATCGGCCTTTAGAACAAAAGGGGTAAAATGCTTAGATCTTTATTAAATCGCAACGTAATGTAAGAAGAATGTGCATAGAAATTTATAGAATGAACATAGAGGAGTGCATGCCTTGGTAAGTTCTAATCTGTAACCTTATTATCACACTATCACATCACATGACACTAATATTATAAATGCGAAAGTTTGGGTGGATGGATGGATATTTGTGAGGTAACAAACATTCACGCCAAAACTACTGAACGAATCGGGCTGATATTTTGCATACAGGTTATTCTAATTCTGAACATAATTATGATACTTTTTATACCATAAATCAGTTCCCATGGGATAGAAATCACCGTTAAACGTTTATAGGTAGATGGATAGACTTTTTTATTAAGTACACACACAAACAGCACAGGAAAAATAGTACATAACAAAAGTATAGTAACATTATATAAGGTAGGTACACATATTAGGTAGGTGAGCAGGAACACAGTTATACAATTAAAATTTAGAAAACATAAAGTAAAAACATAAAAACGTCATTTATAGAAACAACACGTGCAAAGCCGCGGGCATAAACTAGTACTCTGTAGGTGCGGGATCGATTTCAGCCTTGGCACAAATGTATGTACGATCTAGACATATTTAAAAGTGGGTGTTTTCATAAAAAAATATGTATCTAAGTAATGTATTTCAATTAGTACCTATATCAGTTACAGCAGTTACACAAACTCTGCTTAGCTTAGGGCTAGATAATGCTGTGTGAATTGTCCAGCATTATTAATTTTGTAGTTATTATTATTATCACTAGTGGAGCTTATATGTATAGATACTGTGTGAAATATGAAACAAGTTCTGGGGATGCGTACTATGAAGTATCACATGTGTAAGTGTTACCAACCATCACCATTTTCTTTCAAGACATGTCGTGTGCTGACTCAAAACGGATTAAATATCGAGTTCCCGGATCGATCACGGCCCGTTTATTTGTAAATAGTCAAACGGAATATTTTTGCCTGCCCATCGACTGATAATGGATCAGCCGTAGGGTGACAATGATTTAAGTGTCTGGTCGGGAGTGGGGGATTATTGAACTGGAATTGTGGAAGTTAGTAATTAATGGTTTTAGGGGAGTAACTTAGTTCGTGCATGTCAAGATAATCAAAACCTACCCAGTCACAGTGCAGGGAGTTCCTTTTCTTCAAAGGTGGTAGTGAAATATATGAAACTGATTAGTAACTTATGACAATTCCTAAGGGTGGCATTTCTGATAAATCAATTTTTTAATGTGGTAGTTACCCAATTGTAATGAGATAAAAGCCAACAAGGCGCTTATCAGAGGGAGGCCTGCGTCCAGCAGTGGACCAATACAGACTTTTGGGGTTGAGGTTGAGGTACCCAATTGTTAACCTGTTTTATAGTTTTTTTTGATGGCATCCATGCTCATTTTTTTATTCTGACAAAGTATCAAAATTATCTTCAAAAAAGACTTTGGGTTCAAGTTAATACTATCAAGATACTACGTATCTAAAACCTGCAAAATATTCCACTTCACAAAATTCCTCTGTAACGTTCCAAAACCAAACTGGCATGATACCCAGTTTCCACTAAACCCGGCGCAGAGCTTTTCATCACGTAGCAAACAATGCATGTGGAAAACGGAGGTGTGAACGGAACAGAAAAACAGCGATTTTAAATATACCTAGGTGGGGTGTGCTGATAAGCTGTGTTGCCTGGTTTCGTATCACGTATTTATTGGAAAATATCTGATTTTGTTGATTGTTTGCATGGATAAACTTTTCTCGTGGTTATTTTATAGGATTCAGTAGCATCTGGCAATCATCATCATCAGCATTGACGACCTCAGTGGCAGATATATTCTTTATGAAAATCATCTGGCAATAGCAAACACAAATTACATGTTAGTTTCAAATGGGATTCACAATGTGATTTAAGGTTGGCTTCTTGAATTGGCATAAGTATACGAAAAACCTTTACCAAGTTGTTGCAAAAAAAAATTCCAAACCTCACTATTATTTCATTATTATTGTTTGTGATATAATTTGATTGTTTAAGATAGATAGATAGAAAATTCTTTATTGCACACTTATAGATAGAAACAATACAGCAAAACAGCTTAAAAACTAAGTAACAAGTGGCGGTCTTATCGCTCAAGAGCGATCTCTACCAGACAACCGTGGATGGATAGGATTATTGGATAGTATTAGGGGTTCTGTGTGCTCTTGAAGGTTTAATAAATAAATACTTTTAATATAATACTACGCTTAAAACTACATACATAAAATTATATATATACCTACATATACTTACATAAACTACTTATATAAAAATACTTTAATAAAAATACAAACCGAATTCGGGTCCCTTTATTTACACTGCATTGTGTTCTGCGGGGCAAATACTTTGGGATTGTTATCTATACTTACAATAGCAAAATAACTTTCAAATTCGGTCTATAATTAACGGAGAAGTTGATTAACATACATACCGAACAAAGAATCTCCTCCTTTTTGGAAGTCAGTTAAAAACTGCCTGCTTATCGCAATTGACAACAAAATATAGACCCATATCTTCCCCAATATAATGACCCAAATATTGAATGAGTTCCAATTAATCTTCAAAGACAGCCAATTCGCTGTTGCTTGCATAATTTATTTGCACACAATATTTTCCATCTCCAAAATAATGTGGAAGATACGGAATGAGCAATCACTCTAGAGAACGTAACAGACGCCTGTGAAGAAAATGGTCGAAGAGATCACGGTGTAGCGAATTTTTATAATAAAATCACTTGACTGATTTCGATTTTAAGTCAAGGAATATAATTTTTACCTCATGCATCAGTTGGGACAAGAATCTCGGTGCAAGTTAGTGAATCAGTCGATGTGTTAAAAGCGTCTTCTATCACGAAACTATGATATTGCAATGCAGTCAGACGGTTGGACCTGTGGTGTGGTGCTGGCTTCCAATTAGCACCACCCCAACTCTTACCGTGGGTGTCGTAAGAGGAGACTAAGGGATATCCACCGGGGGGGCGGGCAGCAGCGCTCCCTGCAGAACAATTCTACCACCGAATTACGATCCCCAAAACGCATGCCCAGCGTGGGGATAACGGGCATTAACTCACAAGAGATAACAGCTAATAAAGCGCTTATCAGGGGGAGGCCTGCGTCCAGCAGTAGACCAATATAGGCTGTTGAGGTGAGGTGAGGATGGACCTAGCCAATTTGTTTTAGAGTGCAATGCAACCCCAGCATCGTTAAGTTTCTTATTTTTTGATTGAATAAGTTATAGGTATCACTATCTTTTCTCCTGAAATGTTGTTTGATCGAATAGCTTTCATCGAACCACGATATTTCATGACAAAAAACTGCATAATTAGTTGCTACGAGTATAACATTTTTAATCACAACGAAAATTACAATCAAAAAATAGAAATAAATTAGAACTAGTATGTACAATTGAAACAATTGAGCTGACTGCCGACAGTTGCAAACAATCTACAGGTAGCTCAACAGATCCATATCCTGTCCGAAGCGTCCCCAAGACGCTGACTGCATTGCCCCGCTGCTGTATGGCAATACTACAACATTGTATACCTATTGGTAAAATTATTTACAGATGGAAAGCTTGTTCCTATCAGCATCTGCGTATGACTTAAACCACTGCCCAATTACCTCTACGCAAACAGGGGCTCGTAAAAAGGCGTCGATCATAAAAATATTTGATTAGGCTCATACCTCCAGTGTGCCAATTCGCCATGCTAATACATTTATTATGGAAAACTGGAAAGGGAGGGTAGGTAAACAGACAGAATTTAAAGACCTGCCTACACATTATGTTTCCTCTTGAAACGGTATTTCAGAAAATGGGAAATAATAGTTGTAACTAGAAAATATAATTCAACTGAAACGTTAAGACGGAATGAAAAAAAAATTGCTAATCCTTAGACTTTTACTGCAATGAAGCTGGCCAGTACCGCATAATAACATTTTATAAGCAAAGAAAGAATTCCGGTAGGACCGAAATGAGAATTCAGGAACCAGTCAGTTTACTTTATTTGGTTAACTTCTATCCAATAGTCTCACAGGACTTCGTAAAATACCTTTAAAGCCAATAGACCGTAACATGCACTAAACGGTGCACCAGAGGCAAAGAAATATGCATGCTGCTCCCAGTTTTATAACTAAACCAATTTGTATCCCAAATCCCAGGACACAGACAACTAGACCGGACAATTTTCGACTGTAAAACAGGGAGTCATAAAGTTCACTTTATTGTGCAGGAAGGCTTTCTTATTGGTATCAACAGTGCATCGTATATCTCCGCTATGTGACTGAAACTATGTGTTTAAAATAGATGTTCCTCTATTTCTATGTGTGTTTAACTTTTGTTTTTTGAATTTAAAAAAGGAAATTGTCTTTAAAGCTTCTTTTCACATTTTTATTTTTCCTTTGTTGTGTCCGCCTTTTAAAATTTGCTAAGACGTCGAACATAACTAATTTTGTATAGTGATTGTGTATAGTGAGTTCTTATTAAACAAGCAAAATAGATAATATTTTGTCAATACAGGCAACAACGAGTGCACAGCTAGTGCACAAGTGCATAAGCTTCCTAGAAAAAGAAAGTAAAATAGTTCTTGTTTCTGTATAAAAATCTGATTTACCTTACACACTATTAAATCCCAATATATTTTGTAAAGAAAGACAATGGTCGCCTCTTTTATCTGGTTATTTGATCATGAATAAGCTTCTGATTTTACTGAATTTTCCACATGCCACTTTAATATGGCAGCCAAACACAAACGTACCTATTTTCATTCAAAATCCTGATAACCCACAATGAATATTCAAAGCCTAGAATTTCTAATTGAAAGTGATACGTAACCGTAACTGAAAAGCATTGTTCAGCTAAAATATGTCAGAATTCACTTAATTCAACACACGTTACCGTCAAAGTGGAAATGATATTCAAATTCCACATGATCATGAAATGAACCTGCCCAGATCAAATGATAAAGCGACATGAAAAAGTATAGTTTGCCACGCAGTTACAGCCGCCCTTATTTGCTTTCATATAGAGTCGATATTGACAACAAAGCGACTCGCCGTTGACTGTACAGACGGAGCAAAGTAAGTATTCTCGAATGGATACGGTTGAATGGGCTCTCGGCGTTACTATGCGACCATTTTGCGTCGAATGAGACCTTGGATTAATACGGTGCAAGAGACAGGCTGCTGCTTTTACAAAATCTTTTATCTGAGGAACATGGTTCACATCGTTCCCTTTTATTTATTGTCGACTAGCTTCTGCCCGCGGCTTCACACGCGTTTCATCTTGATCTTTACTTTTGGAGAACTTAGGTAACAAAAATTCCGATTTTACCAATTTTCGCATTTATAATATTAGTTGGACAGTAGGATAGTAGGATATACCTTCGTTTGATGTGACCTAAAGGCTGATTCACGCATATAAGTGAAGTCACAGTAAAGTATCTGTGGATCTTGAATTGGAGACTCACTGATACTGAACTGTGACTTCACTGATGTGTGAATCGGCCTTTATTCTCGTAGCACATTCACATGTCAGTAGAGTCTATGACGCGAGATGAGCCAAGACGGTGCAAACAGCAACAGCGACGTGCGGTAACACAAAAAAACACACTATGCGTCATTGGTTCTGAAAGTGTTGTACAGAGTGGTTTTTAGATGTGAGTGGATGGCCAAGTCCGAATCCATGAGGGTGAGAGAAGCCACCTTTTATATTCCTCTCGATGCCCATCATTCAGCGTGAACCAGGTCGTTTCGTGATTGGTGTGAATAACCAACCAGTTGACTGTTTCCAGTATAATGTTGAAAATTACTTGGTTTATCTTCCTTGACTTACACCAAAACACATACCTACAAGCGTTTTCTCTTGAACCGTGAGCAACGTGACAGACATTGGCATTTCACGACAATTGAGATTCATATTTCAATTTGCACCTGTTTTCTGTTCAGGAAACCAGCCGATGTATCCTCTGTACGAAGGAAGGAACTAATCTTATGACTTTGAAAGAGCCCGTGGTCTAGAACAGAGACTCATGTGGTCATTTTACCTACTCATATGCATTGACGGATCAGTCCTAGTTTTGCTCCCCAGAAAAATATAAATTCCCAGCATCTCGAATTGACATTGCCAAGAGATTTGATGGATAGTTAATTTATACAAATGATCAGCGTTCAATAAACCAGCTGGTAGTACCTAATAATTCAGAAGATATATTATGAAAATGGTGACATTTAGCCACAACACGTTCCGGTAAACATTAATTAAAACGCAACTCTGTCCGTTTTATTGCTATACCCGTACATCAATGGTTAGATTAATCAAAACTTTGCGGTCTCATTAGCATTGATATCCATCCCCAACTATAACTAATTCAATACTAAACTAAAACAATTAAATAACCATACAATTACAATGCACGTATCTACATCGGCAAATAGAGGTTACGATCAAACGTTAGTAGTTACGGCCAAATGGCTGAACTTGGACTAGCTTCGTCTGTATTATACAGGATGGTTTTAGAGAAGGGCGGTGATGGCAAAGTCCGAAACCACGAGAGATAGAGAAAAGTCGTGAAAGGAGTCATGTCCTCGATTTATAAGAAAACAATAACTGTATATTTCTCTGTATATTTACTCGTTTTGGCATTAAGGTTAACCCTAACAAATGCCAGGCTATTTTAATCGGTAGCTCACGTCAACTTTCTAAAGTAGATGGTCAAAACCTACTCTCTCTACAATACGTTGAGAAAGATATTCCTCTCTCCCCCACTGTTAAAAATCTGGGTGTCATTTGGATAGAAAACTCAGTTGGTTTCCCCACGTAAAGGAGATCTTCAGAAATTTCTATACCTCAATACACTCCTTTCTACGTCTTAAAAACTTCCTCCCAATTCCTACTAAAATATCTGTCGTAAACTCTCTCCTCATTCCGATTATCGATTATGCCGACGTTGTCTACCTCGATTTTAATGAGAATCTCCTCAATAAACTCATCATGTAAGTAAATCATGTAAGTAAATACAAAAATGGTGGTCTATTCGCGAACGAAGAAAACTCAGGATCCTTTGTCTACTGTTTTCAGTCTTAAAAACCCTTTGGGTCCCATTTACTTAAAGGACTACTTTTCCTAGCAGATGATCACAGGAGACATCTCCGCTCCTCCGATAATCTTCTCCTACCTATACCTGTGCATTATAGAAAATCTTTCTCTGTAGAGGCAGTGCGATTGTGGAATGACTTGCCTCTGGACATTCGAAAGGCAAATACACGAGATGCTTTTAAACAAATGGTGCGCACGCTTTTTCTTTGTATAAACAAATAGTTTAGTTTACACAAAATGTTTCTCGTTGGTAGTTGATTGATTGATACTGCTTAAGCTTTAGTAGGTTTTTTTTTTAAGTTATATATAAATATATTTATCTAGAATAATAGGAATATCCTATAATTAGAGTTATCTATTATGTATCTGTAAAACTTATACGCCAACCCAAATGTCTCGGCATTAAGCCCACCCTTTGTACCTCAGTGTAATAAAGGTTTAATTTAAAACCAAAAAATATTTCGTTTTTGTAAACCCTTTACCTACTTTTGACGGAAATCGACACGAAAAATTAAAAAAAAAAAAAAAAGATTAGCTGTATTATTGAACAAATGAATTTTGTTGCTGATAAGGATCGATCTTTTCTTTGCAAAGAAATGTATTAATTAAAATGAGAGGAAATAGTAGATTTTCAATATTTTATTATTTTGACACGGAAAAAACTTACCTCCTATTCAACCATTTTTGTCGTTATGTGTGAAAGTCATTTGTCTTATTAGCGGGATACTGTGGTGATACTTACAAATAAAAAAAAGGTTCGATTTTATGTACATACTTATTTGATAGTAGAATTCCATTCATGTTTTTTCGAATAATGATGAATATGATCGATCAGTATTGAGTTGCAGAAAAACCTATAATAAAAGACCTATCAGCAACAGAATCCATTGTTTTAATAATACCGGGTGTCTTGATGATGATGATGATTATAAACCATTCGGGTCGATTTCCATCAAAGTAAAAGAAAAAAAAACTAAAAGCAGTTATTGTATTTTTATAAATCGAGGGAATGACTCCTTTCACGACTTTTCTTTAACTCCCGTGGTTTCGCAGTTGGCCATCACCGCCCTTCTCATAAAACCACCCTGTATATAAGTGAAGTTGGGTTAGTAGTTAGCACAACATGCTTTCTTCTTCCATGTTCTTATATCAACCGCCATTTCAACACATTCCTTTCTTATAGCGTTAGTTAGCTCTGCTTTCTTCGAGGCTAGATAATGCTGTATGGATTGTCCAGAATATTTCATACAATCAATTCATACTTTTTTGTCTACATGACATTCTTCCTTCTTCATGACATGTCCATACCACGCTAGCCTAGTGATCCTTATATTGGAGCACTGGAACAACGCAGTTTCTACTATTGCGGATGTATAATATTTTACCTAATAAACTGCAAAAGAATAAAATCAAATAAAGAGCAAAGAAAAAATACTCAGCGTATTTGATGTTATTTTCAACTCGCTACCTCACGCGTGTCCGAGAAAATGGGATTTACAGACGGAAAGACAGACAGACGGCAACAAAGTGATGATCCTATAAAGGTTCCTTTTGAGGTACGGAACCCGTAAGAAACGTGATGTTTTTGTCTTTTTTGCTCTATGTTTGTCAATGTATCTCTTAAGCCGTAATAGGTATTGACCACCTTTTACGGTTTTGATTTACAGAAAGCTAACAGACAGACGGAAGGACAGACAGCAGAGGTTTAATAATAGGGGTGACTTTTTTCAACCTACGGAACCCAAAAAACTAAAAAAACGGGACCTTCTTTGTATCAGATTATTTGATTTCTTCACCCACCCCGCAGTCTGCTTCAATAAAACAAAACACCTCTATGCTGAATATTTCCGTATTTTAATTTTGTGTTTTTATAGTCATCGACTTAAAAATAACTGTTTTTAATAGAGATTCAATAACTTGTCTGTTATTTACAAACATCAAACCAATAATATCATCAGTTCACTTCACAGTAATTAAAATGACAATACAACTGTAACGGTCCACCGGCCACTTGTCCCTGAGCGGTTGCGATAAGTGTACCAACACTTTCTTCATTCAACTATACAAACTATAAATAGTGATATCAACAGACAGAGATTACCAGAAGTGTGCAAGATGAAGGCAGTGGTAGTGGTCGGTCTACTCTGCCTTGTGGCAGTGTACGCCAGAGAAATAGGGGAAGAGAAAGACCTTGTCGCCGCAGCTAGTGGGAAGTCTAGTCATCATGAAGAAGGTGGCGGCAAGGAGCACCACGCGCATCACCATCATGAGCACGGAGAAAAGGGGCACAAAGGACATAAAGGACACCATCATCATCATAAAGGTGAACATGGAGATCACGGCAAACATCATCACGAAGGACACCACGCAGAACATGGTGGCGGACACAAGAAGCACTGGGATGAGCACGATCACCACGGAAAGCACCATGAGCACGGACATCACCACAAAGGAGGCAAGCATGGACACAAAAAACACCACGACAAAGGAGAGGAGACCGAGGGATACCACAAGAAGTTCCACAAGGACGAGTACCATAAGGACCACCACTTTTACGATGACCACCACAAGGAAGGCAAACATCACAAGCACGGCAAACATCACGGGCATCATGAACACAAAGGCGGTCATCACAAGAAGGGCGGTCATCACCACAGTGGCCATCATGAAGATCATCACGGCAAGAAAGGTCATCACGACAAACATCACTTCGATGAAGATCACAAGGGACACAAAGGGCATCACGGTCATGAAGAACATCATCATCATCATCATGATCATGGTAAAAAGGGTGGTCATGCGGACCACAAGGACTGGGGATTCCATCATGGAAAACATTAAGTCAAATGCTGTGATAGTTAGCTGTAAGTTGTTACGGGTTATACTTTTTTATGTTCCTTTTTTATGACATTACTTTCTATAAAAATAAATTAAATTGTTTACAAAAACTTTATGACCTTTCATATTTTCTAATTGTGAAGATATTTTTTCTGAAGACGCAATAAGAAACATTCCTGTTTCCGTTCCTGAATGACCAATGACCTCTGTCACTTGCCCCAAAAAGCAATAATTCAAGCACACATCCAAAAATAATCTACCAATTACGAAAGTGCCTGATTTAGCTCCACCGTAATCAGTCTTCAGACAAGGGTCACCTGCCAGGATTTGCTAGAAATACGTCCGGCTAATTTTAAATCCAATGTGATGGATGATACTTTTTGCTTGGCAAGTGTACTTTGCTAAGTAACAAAAATAGGCACTATGGATTTTTGGCTGACGTGAGCAAGCACGATTTATTATAAGAGAAAGCAAATAGAGAAGTCAGAAAGTGGAAAAAATATTCAGTAAGAAGAAGAGAAAGGCAGAAACCACATTATAATTATTTTTTGTTACTGGGTTCCAGGTTTTTTTTTTCTCCGAAGAGCCTAGTTGAAGTTAAGAAGCATTGCTGTGTTCTAAGTTAGGTACTGTAAGTTTATTGGTTGCCGGTAAAATAAAATGCAAATGAGACAGACAACACAAGTAGTAGATGTTGCCGCCGGATCGTTGAACCAGTGCGTTTGTAAAGCAGCTAGGCATTTTTCAAAACGGCGCAATTCAGTTAAATGCTTAGACCGATTATAGAACGATCAACGTTCAACCACAACTAGCTCACATCTCCGCTTCGTTCTTTAAGAAAATTACAATAGAAACAAAAAAGAAATAGTAAGAACTTATTTAGGTACAATTGAAAAAATTGAGCTAATTTGTTTCTTTGCATATACAGGGTGGAATTTTGTAATGCCACCTGGAGGGAAAGTACTCTTAATACTGTAGATAGAAAATTTTACTCAAAGAAAACATTCCTTTAATTTTGAAAAGAAAGAAAACTGCATTCAAAGATTTTCGAAAATTCGCTTGCCACACCCGGGAATCGAACCGACTAAAATCTGTAAAAATTACACCCTGTATTTTTATTGCATAGATCGTTAGGGTCAATTGTAAGGATGAAATCTCTCTAACAAACATAATAAATTAAATGAAAGGAAAACCATGAAATCTTAAATTATTTTAATTATTTACAATAAAAGTCAACTAACTACTAATTAGTTGCTCAAAATGGGCTCCATTTTCTTGGATAAACTTTATTCTTCTAATGAATTCATTTCTAGTAACTTTTAATAACGTGTTGTGGTGAATATTGTAAATCGTATTCTGAACTTCAACTCTCAACTCGTTTACATTCGCATAAGATTTCATGTAAATTAGATTTTTTACATATCCCGACAAAAAGGGGTGAGATCTGGTGATCTCGCAGGGCATCTGATTGTGCCGTTGGTACCAATCCAGGTATTAAAATGGTTATGATTCAGCTGTTATGGGCTGTAGCACCATCTTGCTGTAGAATTATTTGGTTTCGCTCTGCCTCGGGGAAACCATTTAACTAATTTCTTAAGAGATCCACTATTTTAAGATAGAAGAGGCTGCATTAGGTACAAACACGTGCAAATTTAAGTCGTCTTATCTAAATATTAATTCGTAATTTTAATGGATAAATGACGTCAATGATAATTATTAATTACAATAATTACTGACACAAGTAAACAGATGGATCTTTAAGTTAAAGTGCTTAACTTGAACCATTCAATTTATAATTTAAGATTTCATGGTTTTCCTTTCATTTAATTTATTAAGTTTGTTAGAGAGATTTCATCCTTAATATTGACCCTAACGAAATATGCAATAAATAGGTGTAATTTTTACAGATTTTAGTCGGTTCAATTCCCGGGTGTGGCAAGCGAATTTTCGAAAATCTTTGAATGCAGTTTTCTTTCTTTTCAAAAATAAAGGAATGTTTTCTTTTAGTACAATTTTCTATCTACAGTATTAAGAGTACTTTCCCTCCAGGTGGCATTACAAAATTCCACCCTGTATATATAATGATACATCTCCGCTCGGTGGTCTATATTGAAGCTAAGCGGAGATGTGTGAATAACGACGTTCCATTGGTGGTTAAAAACACATCTCTTCTCCGCTCGTCTCGTCTCCGCTATTATGGAGTATGGCGCTTAAGGCTCCTCCTCCCCGAACACTAGCGCCGCCACATATTTAATCTTATTATTACGTCGGAGAAAGGAAATTCCAAAAATTACGTTGGGCAATTTGTGATACCTATCATAAGCATTTTTTTAATGCCTCTATAAATTTTTTAGTTTGTATAGGATGTTAAGTTGTTCTTTTTTGCCACCATGGTGGCAAAAAACAGCAACTTCGCAACTCTGCTTAAAGTATACAAAATAAAAAAATTACAGATGCATTAAAGAAAAGCTTATGATAGGATTCACAAATTGCCCAACGTAATTTTTGGAATTTCCTTTCTTCGACGTAATAATAAGATAAAATATGTGGCGGCGCTAGTGTTCGGGGAGGAGGAGCCTTAAGCCAGGTTTCCACCGCGCCAGGGTAATGAGCTAGAAATGCTAGGCGCGGCGGAATCCTTTAAAATGAAATAGGCTTACATTTCCACCAACTCAGAATTACGTTATGTTGATTTCTACCGCAAAAATGAGAGAGATGCGGAGCGTCATTTTAACGCTTTTTGCTCGCTCAGTCCTTTCCGCTTTACTATTTGCTGGCGAAAATACAGGTACGCAGTTTACTCTTGTTAAATGGAGTCCTTGTGTCCTTAATGGGTCCGCTCCACTCGCGGTTGAAACCGGACGTTATTATTTTGCAAATTTAATTTGGCATTCCTTTAACCTAGTTCCAGTGTGTTAAAGTTGGAAAGGATTTCATTGGAAGCTGTTTCGTAGAAACATCCCACGAACAATCCTATTGTTGTTTTGATTAAATTTCGACAGTTCGTTGCAGATTGCCCTTTTCGTGGAGCACTGCTGGAATTGAGCTGGACGCAAATATTTTCAGAGCCGCGAGCTTTCGAGGTACAATATTTTAGTTTATGCAACCATGCAGCGATGAGCCTGTAGCCACGTGGAATGCTTTGCGAAAATGTGCATTCTGCTCTGCATGTTTACAGAAATAACAGTAGAAAATGTAAATTGCTTGTTGAACTTGCCATAAAGGTGTGTCGAATAGGCTTTTTATTATTTTCTGCGCAGGTTGATGATGTTTTCCTAGCCTGTATATCTGCGCAGGTGACTTAGGTCTTTATTAGTTTAAATTTCGACAAAACCCGTCCAATAGAATTACCTTTTAGTGGGACACAACAAACAGAGTTTCTACATGCGCAAAATTAATAATTTGTTTATTTTTTGATAATGAAACTCGTATGCCTCATCAGCACACATTTGTCCTCCCCCAAAAAGGGGGTTTGAGGAGTTTTTTTTATATATTTTCTTAATTAAATATTTGTAAACTGGTTTTATTGGTAACAAAACCAGTCCAGATCTATGAATTACAACTACATAAGTATCCTTTCAAATCCGGTTTATCAACGAAAGTTTCTATTTCATTATCCTCAGAGCAAAGTTCAATAGGAAAGAGGAAAAAGTCGTCAACTCGACGGAATCGTAAATAGAGATACGTCGAAGGTTGAGGCCTTGATTTGTCACAACTTATCTCAAGACACGCACTCGATACCATTCCAGGGACCCACTTTAGTTTTAAAGGGGAAATAATTGTTAAAAACATTACAGAGAAAACTATAAAAAATCCCTATTTATTCAAATAAGGAATGTTATGATTTCTTAGCCTTTATTTCAGTCTGCAGGTGTCGAATTTCATTAAACTAATCGCTTCACCATGACAACGGTGTCGTCTCAGAATGACACGTTTTAGGATTTTAACTTTGATGAAAGAAGCTACTGAAGGAGAGTCGCGGGTCAAAAGTGTCAAGGTTGAAATTAATTTATCAATCTCTCCGTACAAATGGTGCTATTTGCATGCACTATCTAGAGTTCATTTAATCTATAGATGATTCGCAATGATACCATTGTCATAGTAAAGGGATTGACTGGCAGAATTTGGCCCCAGGAATGAAAGAATGCAGACTTAAGGGGTGCCTTAAGTCTGCATTCTTTCATTCCTGGGCGAGGCGAAAAGAGGCCTAGAGACAATTTTTTAATACTGCTACTAAGTAGTACCCATGCTTATAACATACATTTTACCATCACCTAGCATATGTAACCCAGAGTTTGATGCATTCACTGCCCAGGCTCCGGCCGCTAACGCCATACTCTACAGCAAAACAGCAGGGCATAAGTGCCATTTCTCGAAATAAATTAATAATTTCTTGTCTTTTTTTGATGTTTTACTCTAAATTTTTCCACACAAAAATTTCTAAATAATGTCTTGCTATATCGCAGTTCTCAATCCGTCCCCCAAAACACTTCTCTCCATTCCTGATAAATCATTCGCACGATTCGTGAAGGAATCCGAATATATCACGTCTTCCCCACATCGAGGGATATAAGTTACGTGTGACGCTTATTATTGAGAGGGGACACACTGTAGTGGAGCGTTTCTTTTGATTACGCTGAGAGGACGCTTTATTTAATGGGATCTCTTTCTCCTATGTCGGCATTGTTAATCCCATACTCCTATTTCTGAGTTGCGAAGCCCAAACAAGTATAATTTTTGGTCATTTATTCTCCATCATTGCCATAACCACAGTATAAAATTAACAAATCCTTTAACTTTACACCCCACTACATATGCTTATTTTAAACTAGCTTCTGCCCGCGGCTTCGCACTCGTTGTTTTTATGGAAACGTTTTGAGGTTATTTCTATCCCATGGGAACTGATTTATCTATGTTTGATTCCAGGGTTAGACGAATTTCAGCCTGATTCATTCAGTAGTTTTGGCGTGATCTCTTCACGCCAAAACTACTGAATGAATCAGGCATAACAAACATCCATCCATCCATCCATCCAAACTTTCGCATTTATAATATTAATGTGATACTAATTATGATGTATCATTCGAATTCTTATATGAAAACTAAGCTAATTTGAAATCTAACTGATTACTAAGTTTTGTTATCTAAAATTGCAAACCTCTGTATTGTTCTATCGACCCAAAGCATTGTCGCCCGTATAGTTTGGTAATGCCAATAAGCCTTATTTGTAGCTGAAATCTACAAAACCAGAAGAGCACGTACAACGCATCACTCCAAATACTTTCCTTCAAACAAACGTGGCCTGAAGTTAGTGCACGCTTTTAAATTTATCTCGAAAACTAGACATCGTGTTCGGCGAAATGTTAGAATTTGTGACACGGTACTAGAATTTGAGAAACCGATTCTATGTAAGCTGCTTGGGGTAAATTTACCCCAAGCATTATGCATAGAATTTCAAATTGACACTTTTTATGGATTGTCATGACGTACTTATTGGGTAGTTTCATATTTTAACTTTAGAAGAATAAAGGAGACGAGACCTCTTGGTCTCCTGGTTGCTCTACAACTTGATGGACCTCATTATCTTTTTCAAACCGTCAATTCACAACCCACAACGCACGCAGGGGTCATTAACCACGCTGCAGAGGGTGAACAGTTTAGAAAAATAATCTAGTTAGGCTGTATACTAGATACTAGATGTGGCCCTTAACTAAAAACTTCCTAAGAGTGTTGAAATATTTCTAAGCTTCTTCAATTTTCGTACCAAGTCACAACAAATATTGAACAAGTGTCTGCTAAAGAAAAGTTTGATGAAAATCCTTTAACGGAGTACGTGGTTGTCAAAATTGTGTACGTTTTATTTCACAAGAATACTTTCTGGAAATGCACTACTGTAGTCGAATTTACTGCGCTAGTTTTATAACAAAAATATTTGCAACTATGTTGATTTGAATATTGGAACAGTATGGAGTAGCCAAACTCAGGTAAGCTGTGTAAAAGGATTTTCGAAATGTTAAATTTACTTTTATAGGTTTTGGTTACGTTCCCAATACCGTAGTATTATGTTTAACTATCTTATATTTTGGGCTAGAGTCATTTTCGTCAGCAACAAAACTTCACATATGTGATTGGACAACCTTACAGGCGCAATTTCCCCGACCCCATGCCATTTTTCACCATCTCCCCAAACTGTCCCAATTTCCTCAGCATCGTTATCCTTGACAGGCCGATTGATTCCCTGTAAGTAGTGAAAGGGATATTTAGGTGCCATTGGTCACCACATTCGGAATATAAATAGCTTGATATATCGCCGTTGAATATTTGTAAGGGATTCGTGCCCTCCAGAGATCAATTTGGGCCAGTGACAATCGGAAGATGACGTAAAAGGTTTGGCATTTATGTGGAGGGCTAGTCTGATTCATGATTGAACTTTTGTATTGAACTTTTGTAGTTTCAAAAGAGTTTTGTTACGATAAATAAATATAACAACCTCTATAAAGTTTTATAGGGTATGATTTCGGTCTCCGCGAGAAGTTTTCAATCGCTGCACACCAAAAAAATAGATGCCATGGCAAAAATAATTTGTTAAACTTTTATACAATTCTTTTGGTATGAAAGCTTTCAAAAATTGCAACATTTTGCTTAAAACTTTACAGCGCAATCCCAATTATAACAATCTCATTGTTCCTAAAATATAATCAGTTGAATGAGCGTAAAATGAGTAACTTCGCGGTTGCAAAACTCACCGAAACTTTTGATTGTTTTTCAGATCAACTTCAGAGGGTCGAAAACAAAACAGGGAATAATATACTGTACAAAACTTGGACTGTGTATTCCTGATAGGAACCCCTTTAGCCGAAAAGTACATTATCTTCTTGCGATACGATAATTCGATGCACAATATTGTGACGCATTAAAGAGATACGAATCCATAGATTTTTGCCATTGCCATAGAGAAGATTAGAATATTTTACATATATGTTGCGAAAATGAAGAAAATTTTGAAATATTTACAAGCACTTCAAACATCTATTACGTAATAATCACTAAGCTACGGAGTCTACATACTTAAGTCGGCAAGTCGTTCCGCTGACAAGTTATCATAACTCTGTCAGCTGCATCCAAAACACTGAAATGTCGCTTCAACCTGCCGCACTGTGCCGCGTTGGTGTGAAGACCCCACAACACATCAAGTCGTCGAAGCAATGTTGCCGATATGATTCTCCAAAATACTGCCGCCGCCGACATCAACCCCCGTGTCCGTGGGGTCGGTGGGGTCAGTTCGTCGCGTAGGTGAGTTCGGCGTGTAGAGAGTCAATAACTCATCTGAAAATTTTGTGCCAAAGACACAGCGTTGAGTAATTGAGTACCCCGATAATATCTCACGACAATAAAGGCAATGTCGTGTCGCCATGATGTGTGGACACCTATTCTTCCAGGCCATAAAACTTGTATGGAGTGACGTCCCCATTGCATAGTTTTGGAGCCGTTAGGGAATGATAAAAAAGTTTGGGGAATGAGTTAGAAGTGTATATTTTTTATGGTAGGGTTTTTGCGGTACCAGAAGCTCGTAATTTTTATGACTTCAGTGGAGTTAAAGCGGGTAGCTTATCAACACATTTTTATAACTTTCCCCTGTTTAAGACATGAAAATTATAATAAATCTTAGAAGTTTTTAATACACTTGGCTTTATGAGATTAATGTTGTTTGTACATGCTGAGTATGAAATATGATGTTTTAGGTAGGTAGCGATAATTGTAACAGATTTCATTGCGGCAGGATTTGTCATGGAATACCTTTTGTTAGAAAAGACTGGCCGAGAGCTAAAAAATCGATACAGCGCGATCATTTAGGAAGCATAAGTTTTATCCACTGTATTTTACTGAGATGACCATGGTAATGGCATGGGCAGTAAATTGTAATAATGACATGGCAAACATTATGATCAATGTTCCTTAATTATACAGAGTACTTATACAGTCCCATCCGTCCAACAAGATATTATTATACTCCGAATTCGACAAGCCCTCCACAAAACCCAGTTACAAAGCTCTCACCGTAAATTTAATTTTCAGGGCTTTTCACTGGAGAGAAACAAAGATTTTCTCCGCAAATATGATTTTTTAATGTAACGACCAAACTCTTTGAGCGAGATGCGACCACTTTTATTAGGTTAGAACAGGTCTTAACAAAAGCAACAGGCTGGACTGTCTTTGTGAGAATATTTTTATTTTATAACACAGATGTTTTTTAAATTACCTATATGGTATGAGTAAAATCTGGTGAAACAACATTAGAATTATAAACAAGGGATCTACGTACCTTCTTTTTAGGAGGTTCTGCCCACAAAGGCAATACCAAAATAAAGCATTGCATCTTTAAATGTATATAAAAATGAAACCCGTTTTCCTTGGTCACGGCATCACGCGTCAACGGCTGGACCGATTTCGCTAATTCTTTCTTTGTTGTGTTTGTTATTGTCCGGAGAAGGTTCTTATGAAAGAAAAAATTAAGAAAGTTGGAAACATAAATTTTCACGGGGGCGAAGCCGCGGGGCGCAGCTAGTTTTTCATAAAAGCTCATAGCTTTCCCCTCAAGTTCAGATCAATCTAAAAGGGTAATTCTAGATTTAGTTTTTTAACTTCATAGTTATATACATCTTTATTCACAAAGAAAATTATACTAGTATTTACAATTGAAACAATTGAGCTAACTGCTTACTGTTGCAAACAGTCTACAGGTAGCTCAACTGATCCATATCAACACCAGTCGGAAGCGTCCCCAAGACGCTGGCTGCATTGCCACGCTGTATGGCAATGCTGATACGCTGTGCCATATATTCACCAGCTCTCGGGTCACGCGTCGCTTCGACCAGACGCTCAGATAGTTTTTTGAAAACCCGAAGAGCCTCGGTACCCCACGGACCTAGGGTCTTGACTCCAAGGGGAGCAACTAATATTAACATTATCATTTTAACTTCATTGATTTCAAGGTGGAAAACAGGAAGGAATAAGCCAATCTGGCTAACAAAAAACCTTATTATTAAATTTGACTTTAAGGCAGTGCGCAAACGTGGACACTTTTCTTTCTTGTGTCAGATACAAGCTTCCGATGAATATTTAATTTCTAAAGATCCAGTATGAAATCATCCACTCCCTGAGCATACGTAAACATTTTTTGTGTCCAGTTGCTCCCACTTAACACATAAGTAGTCATTGACGGTCAAAAAGTGTTCGGTGTCGGTAACTGGAAACAAAAGTGTCTATGTTTGCGCAGTGCCTAAGGGTGACGACTTAAAACGACCTGAAACTTCGTTCTAGAATATAGCTCTTATAGAGACAAAATACAAGCTGGGAGTTTGCTTAAAGCATCTTTAACGTATCCATATATAAACAGTAAAAACCGAGATTGTTCTATATTTTGTACAGTCATCTTATTTGGCCCAAACACAAGACAAAGGTGTGTACCTCTGGATAATATTTCAGTGCACAGGTGTGTATGACCCTCGTCAAGAGGTGATTATCTGACCACAGGCCTGTCCCTTATACACTGCTTTGTTTACGGTACCTTTATCGTGCCTGTAGATAAATTATTCATATTTATATTTGTGGGCAAGTACATAGGTAATTAGAACCTCGAAGGGGTTAAAACATATTATAGAAATTTAACACCGGATCGTACTTTGGGGCCAAATAATCTGACCGAAAATGGAGTTGTGAAACTAGACGAAGAAGAGAAACTTTTTCTGATCCCACGAGGTTATTTACAAAAATTTGAATCATATTTGATCATCCCACGGGAACACTACACTTTTTCGGAATTAAAAGCTTATATTTTAAAGTAGGATATATTAAGCTATCTTGGTACCAAATTTCATTCGAATACGTTGAGTCTAACTTTCGCTTTTATCATATAAGTGTGGTAGGTAGACTAGGTATGAAATACAAATACTGTTTATTGCACATGAAGATACCGAAAAACAGAACAGCCAAACAAACACAGAAAGTTAGACATGAATTTTTGATAACTCTCAGTTTGATAGTTTCAGACTTCCCTTTAGTGACCCTGAAAAAGAACTCACCCTGTATAATGTTAACACAGGTGTGAACACAGACACCGGCAGACGTTGTACAAAATCTTAAACTAAAACACATTAAACTCTCCAAGCTCTTAGATGTTCGTAAGCTTCGACACTCCGTATACTAAGTGCATAGCGAAGTCTAATATAATATGTATCATGTGTTGCTGTCTCAGTAAAAGGTATAAATCAAGTGCGAATGGCACTTAGGCAAGCCTCTTATGTAGCAAAAGGACTACGAAATAATTCAATTTGAAAAATGTTACAATTTTCATACGGTTTTCTGGTATCTGTAGAGCGACTATGGAGGAAAATTTTACAAAGGCATTTGTGAAAAGAATCTCTTGTGGGTACAGCTTTTATTTTAAAACTTAGTTTTCTTGGGCCCGTTGTTTTTATACTAACCAAGAAACTGTTGTTTGCAATTTGTAAAGTCCATTTCCCTGTTCTATTTTAAATCTCTTCTTACTTTTACCGGCTTGCGAGATTCAGAGCAATGTTGACGTAATTATGATACCGATTACATAACAAAAAATTATAGACAAAACTTAGGGTGTAATATACCCTTAGCACTATGAATTCAGCAGACAAACTAGTAATTTTAGAGTTACAAAATACTTTAAAGAAGATTTTTGAAACTCTAAAAATACTGGTTTTGAAACTCTAAAATTACTGGTTATTAGAGACAAGAGAACGTAAAGACTAGTGTAGTGCATTGCATTGAATGGAAGCCAATTATAGCTATAAACCTATAGATAACAAGTGTTTTAGGATAAATGGTTAAGTTTGGAATCGGAAAACATTCATAGGGGTTCCAATTAAATTAATTTGATTGAGTAAAACCTGCATTGTAAAGCATATTCAGGCTAGGGTTGTTATTGCAAAATTAATTGGCGGGTAATTGGCTTGCCAGCCTGACTTTTCCTATCTCACTCCAATTCGGTTGTAAAATCTACTTTAGATTTAGGTTTCTTTTCTTTAAAGATAACTTATACAAGCGTTTTTTCTTGTCAAGAGTAGCCTCAATGAAAATTTAATCAAACGTTTTGATGTTATTCATTTCTTGCGTAAAAGAGTAAAAATTAGATATTTACCGGTACCGTCATATTTTGTGTTTCCTATATTCGAAATTCAAATGGAATCCATAATATCTACTTCCTCTGCAGTCAGCCAGTACGAAAACCTAGGAATACCTAGGACGAAAAATGAAGACGATGACGTCGTCTTTTGTTGTCGGCATCGCACACCACCATGCTATAGATGACTACCACCCGGCCCGGCCAGGAGTCGTACTCGCAACCTACTGCGCGTCGTAGGTGGATCATTGCCCCGCTTCTAGGTTTAATCGCACAGCGGGTACTGACCGTTGTTACCGGGCGTAATGTATTCGTAGCGAGTATGATACGAATACGTTACGCCGTGGCGCCTTCTTTCCCAGTATTGACTGCACGAGAGCTCGCTGGTAACACTTTAACGCCTCGTCACGCCGGTCAGTACCCACTTTTAAGTTGTACTCTCAACGTTTAAGTATCAGAACTAACCTAACGTAAGTTTTTGGACGTATTCACGGAACACTAGGGATTTGTAGTTTTGGCGTGACAACGTCTTATAATTCGATAGAGCCGGCTGCACGCACGAGAAAACATGACGTCATGCGGCGTTACCGCATGCGGCGTTACCTCGCTCTGAGGCGTTCCATGTAAGGCTTGAAGTGCAAGCGAGAGCGCTCGACATCCGTCTCTCTCCTACTTGAGTGAGCGATGCGTCTGCGTGGACAGCTGCTATACTATAGTACATTTACATGTTTTGATCGAGTATCAAATGCTACCATTTCATCAGTATTTTCTTAAGACGTTGTCACGTTCAACTATCGTCAGTAAACCGACTTTACAGACAACCCATTTTTTTTTTAGTGATGGGGGGTCTTAACGTTGTAACTTGTAGTATAACCTGTGTCGCGCTAGCCTCGCCGTTCTGGAGGCGCTCTGCTATTGACTGCTAGTTAATTACAACCGAGATGGTTGAACAATGTGAAACGGTACGTAAACGGTACGGTTCGTTACGAAGCAATCCATTTTGGTGTGACGAAGAAGTAAGCATATAAGAAGGCAGACCTAGCTTATTATCACGACGCAAATAGTTGATAATGATAATAGTCCTTTCCGATATATACTTTTTCGATGACTTGGCCAACGTTATTGTTGTCAGAGTCAAACGTCCTTTTTATCCGCAAGGCGTGTTTTATTTTACGAGTGTTTCTATGTGGCTAATTCTAATTCTAATTCTAAGTGGGGGAACTGGGATCTGCACTGACATCTCGCTTAGGAGTGTATTGTGCATTGTCCCCCTGCCTAACCAGGCCCTAACCAGCCCAGCTCCTTGAAGTACTGGAGCAGGACTTTTGGCGATTGACAGCTTCGTTTCAGCTTTTCTGTGGGTGAGGACGGGTTAGATCCATCTATGAGAGTCTTCAATCCCGTTACCCTTCTGGCCTCCTCTGTGGCCGTGCAGTGAACCACTACATGTTCCACAGTTTCTTCTTCCTGGAAGCAGCCGCGACATAGGCTACTGTCTGTGGCTCCAGTCTTGAGCAGATGATGGTTCAGTTCACAGTGTCCTGTGATGATGCCCACCATCGTTCTCAGGTCCTCGCGGCTCATCTTGAGCAACGTGTTTGTGGTTTTCCTATCTTTGGAGGGGAGTATTGATTTAGTATGTTTGCAGTCTGTTCGACGCTCCCATAATTTTTGGTGTTCTTTTTCTGAGTTTAGTTTTAGTTTGTGTTTTACTTCCGCTGTGGGCGGATTTGAGAGACTGATGTCCTGTTTTGTTGGGGTCTGTCTCTCTCCTTCTTTTGCTAGTTTGTCTGCTTTTATGTTGCCTGGACAGGATCGACTCTCCGTCCACTCTATGCTGACTTTGTTATGTTCTATGTATGTCTATGTGGCTATATCTGATACTCTTTATTAACTCGGCTGTAGCTATTTTGATAAATGAGGTATTAAAATACTCGTCTGGACTCATAAAAGGTTTTTAGCTTCAGTTTTCAAATCCCCACATATTGCGAAAATATTTAAAAAGCAGGGATTATGTCGAGATTTTTTATAGTTTTCAATAACTACTTGTTGATGACAGATCGGATAGCTTGTACAGGCTTAGCTTAGCTTCTTGCCGTGACTCGACCTTCATGTGGACAGACCTAATAGAACACCTAACTTAACCAGTGATTTAATAGGAGCAAATTTTATCAAAATCAAAATCTCTTTATTTCCATAAATACAATAATTAATGTACACTTAGAAAAGATTCAAATTATAAAACTAAACACTGACACGGAAATAAAGTGATATTTTTGATTTCTGTCACTTCGGTATGTAGACTAAAGTAAAGAAGCGACGAAGAAACCTTTATTATTGTCCTGTTTGTTATTTTTTGAGCTGGAGCAAAACTCGTCCCAAGCATTTTTATCGTCTAGATAATCTGATATTTTGTAGTACCTAAGCCTTTTTACAAAGGTTATACCTATCTAAAGTATAATTTCAGAAAGGAAGCTGTGAACAGAAAATAGAATGAAATTCCTGTTTAAACCCGTTACTATCCGAAACCACACAAAACTAATCCAACCCGAAAGTTCACGGTAGATTTATCAGGTTCACAAACAGGGGGTGTAAAAAGCCTCTACTTAGTAGAACCGGATCAGGTAAACGCACGGAATTAATCACACCTACGCTAACGTCGAACAATACTCAGCGTTTGTAGGCTACGGGCTATGAATACAGCGGTTTTATAAACCGGGCTAAGAGGACTATGAACATAGCCCGCTTTATAAAACTGCATTCACTGATTTTGGTGATACTTAATGATTAACAGCCTTTTTGCAAATATATGCAGTAGCGGTATGAATTATCTATGCACACACGTAGGTACAACTAGCGTAGCAGGTTGTAAGAGTTAAAACCAGCGTAGCGAGAGCAACCAAACTGCGTAGCAAGATCGACGTTGTAAGAGCTACGTGTAATCGAGGCCTCACGCCGGTACCACATTTACCTCGACGCTACATTCACCTCGCCACATGTAGTGACCGAACCGAACAAATGTACAAATTGCACCCGCTACAAATGTGTCCTTGGTGTGCGTGCTTGTGCGCAGATAATGTGTCGCCTAAAAGGCTAAAGATTACGGTCATCTTCTTACATAAAAAACATCAAGATCAGTAGTAGCTCTAGCCTAGGCTAGCTTTTTATTGACACCACATAATAACAAACGATATTTGACAATGACGGCCTATCTCACACTCCCACCATCAACTGAGCCTTCTCAGAATCAAAGAACCAAAAGTCGTTATTGTACATACAATATGACGAATACCATACAAACATGACGAATGATGTTAGAGTCTGGTTACTAAAAGTTTATACTAAAAAAACGCAAAGGCCAGTTTTATCGTACACACTCCACGTATTAGCGTTTTTTCCAATTTCAGACTCAAATGGTGAAACAAGATCACCACAAAACCACATCATCTATACTAATATTATATACCTAGAGGAAAGATTTGATTGTTTGTTTGTGTTGAATAGGCTCCGAAACTACTGGACCGATTTGAAATATTCGTTTACCATTAGAAGCCCACATTATTCCTGATGAACATAGGCTACTTTTTACCGCGGGAAAATGCTTCATTCCTACGGGAAAACGGGTAATAGGACAACGGGTAGTAAGAATGCAGCTAGTCGACTAAAATTTTGTAAATAGAAGACAGAATTCATGTTGGCATTTAAATAAAGAGCTATTTAAAAATAAATCAAATATTTCCAGTCTCCTCCTCTCACCTTCAATAGCCACTCACTAGATTCTGACCGCCTACCTCACAGCCCACCATCTCACCTTCGATAGCCACTCTCTAGCTGACCGCCTACCTCACAGCCCACCATCAACTGAGCCTTTTCACAGTCAGAATAGATCCTCATTCAATTATCTAAATGAAATCCGGATGGAGCCTGATCTCCAACGTTAACGCAATTTGGAAGATCCGAAGATAAGAAAAGTTTGGCTGTAATTCGATCAGCGCGCGTTGTTTGTAAATTAGCCCTTTGTGATTACTCTCTATTTGATTCCTAAACGATTTTGCGTGTTCTGATAATTTAGTTTGCGACAAAGCAACATCAAAACGCAAGGTTTCATGGGTAGTATTAAGGAGTCTACACACCATAGTCGACCGGCGACAAGTCGACAAAACTATTCCATTCAGACATTTCATACCCTGCAATGTCTGAATAGTGTACGAGGTATTGTAGTGGAATCTAATCAATCACCAATGATTAAATTCCATACAATACCCGAATGGAACCTCCAAGTTTGTTTAAAATAAAACCGTAACTGATTTTGTCATCGACACATAAAAATAATTTGTAAAATAAATAAAAATTTTGTCCAAAGAGTAGGCAAAATCTTTCGGGATAGATAAGTGGGTAAAGAGCTCTCGTAGGCCCTGAAAAACTTTGGAATTGACTAACTCCTAACTCATACACTCTGAATAGGCAAAGTTTCACAACTGTTTGGTATGGGTACGAGGTAAAACCGATTTCATATTTTTTTACTTGAGGGTATGTTATTCGCGCGTATCTATATCGGTTGGTAAGGTCGGCTGGGATTCTTCAATACCTCAAGGCAACGAAACGGCATTACTGATTAGAGCATCATGTTCTATGAAGCAGAGACGTGGATACTCACGGTAGCTCAAAGAATAAGCAAGCTGAAGTGGCAGTGGACCGGCCATATCTCGCGAAGAAGCGGCAACCGCTGATGTAAACGTGTTCTTGAGTAGAGACCACGACTCGGCAAACGTAGAGTAGGATGCCTTCCAGCCAGGTAGGATGTCGACCTGCGAAAGACTGCAGGCAGATGCTGGATGCGCCAAGCTGAAGACAGGGCGCTATGGCGCTCATAAGGGGTAGCCTATGTGGACTAATATAGGTTGGCGATGATGATGATGATCAGTCTAAAGTACCAAACTGATACACACAATCAATAAACTGATATAATCCGTAAACTTTTTCTCCCATAAGCCAGATAAAACTGTATAACGAGGTAACCCTTTAGTATTTACATTTACAAATGCAGATATATTCAGACTGCATAATGAATCCTTGTTCTTAAAGAGGATGAATGGCAAAAAATAAAGTGTAAAACTGAACGTCGTTAAGCAGTCTGAGAGCGTTAATTATCGGGATTCTCTACGTCGGGATTAACGTAAGGCAGGATGGAAAAGCTGGAGCTCTACAGAGCTGGGTGGCTAGGTATGAGTTTGTACAATATAAAACGGAAAAAGTTCCGCTGACATGTCAAGTTTTACTACTATAATTTGGCGTTTTTTAAAAAACGTTAAACCGACTTCTAATAATAATAATAATAATTCTTCTAGTAGCGACATCTAGTTAAGAGTCTTATTTAGTTTAATGACACATCGACCTTAACTAATAAATTATCAAAATCGGACTTCTCTGTAAAAAGTGTGGTCAAACATTACAATCAGTGAGAGAACAATCAATCATCCCCTGTTTTCCTACCCTTGGGGTTGGATTTTTTTTTTCAAATTTAAATGAGACCACCTTCGGTGTATACCCTATTCAATAAAAAAAGAATTACCTATCGAAATCGGACTACTCTGTAAGAAGAGAGTCAACTTTTGAGCCAAGTTAGTGGTCGCTGTGTGGTGCCGGCTTAGAATTTGCACCACCCCTACTCCTCCCGCGGGTGTCGTAAAAGGCGACTAAGGGATATCCACCACCAATTACCATTACCCCCCATGTGATAAAAACCAATAAGGCGCTTATCAGGGGAGGCCTGCGTCCAGTAGTGGACCAATACAGGCTGTTGAGGTGAGGTGAGTGGCTGCATGGTGCCATGACACTTTCAAACCGACGTCAAGACCATAAACTTACCAAGTTTAGAAGAAATAAAAAAAAAATCGGAAATTCAAAATTGAAATATCACGTGCGCCATTTTTTCATCGTTTTTTCGAGATATTGTGTACAAAATTGTTTGAAAATATGTTTATTGGTTAATAGTGCAGAAACTACACTAAACCGCTTTTGATAAAACAAAAAGTTTTGTAGTTCGATAAAAATGAACGGAATTAACCAGCTACACAACATTTTACTGTAATTAGAGAAACGATGGGACTTATGCTTCCAGCATCTAATAAAAACTGTAACGGAATAAGTTTCAGTCTGTTACCAAATTTGGCTTGAAATATTCAGGTAATTATGCAGCTGTTCAACTTTTTTACTTGACCGGATCTTTCAAATACCTGGATTTGTACTATATGATTATAAAAATCGATTAGACTGTTCTCGTAAAATTGTCACGGAACTTCAGTAATAAAATGAGCGAATAGAAGTGAAGAGAATGAGTGGGTTTACTTTTTACAACAATACCCCTGAAACTCCAAAAAAACTTGAGAGGTGTCAAGGGACACCCGGATAGAACGAAGTTCCTTTCGATTAATTATTTATTATGTACAAAAAACCTCTATACTCTCAACAAAAATAATCGTCGCGACACCACGCTGTTCAATGCGAAATAGAAAGACGAAACGAAAATAACTGGCTTGCTTGCTTTATGAGAGAGAGAGAGAGAAACACGCACGCCGCGCGGCTTACAACTATAGCAAAAAGTCATTACAACTTTTGGTCTTAATTTTTTCCGTCTTGCCCCCTTTCGCAACGCGCGATAAGGAACTTCGTTCCAAAAATACACACGATAGGTATACAGGGTCATTGGTAATTTGCTGAAATTGCATGGACTGCAGGTTCTGCCCATCATCACGAACACCTATCGTATGTATTTATTTAGGTTTCTGTGGGGCATATGAAAGAAACTTGCAGGAGTGAAACCCTAATATGCTATTTCTTGGGCACTAGTTTTTTGCCAAAGAAATAAGTAGAGGTATTTAATGGCGTAAAAAAGTACCTCTCCTAACAACTGTAGCTGGACCAGTACCTCAATTTATGACGCAGCAGAACCTAGTGGAAAACGCCAGCAGGTCAGACGAATGGTACATTTCTATTTTATTCTAACGATCTGGCTGCCAAACGCAAAACTAACGCTTTATCGACCAGAAAATATAGACGAACGAATGTACTTACCCGTAACAAACTGCATACAATACCCGAAATGGAAGCTAACTATAAATTTCGCACCACAAAAGTGTGCTCGCATTTTCGATCCGAATAAAGAGTAGAGTCTCCTGCGAAATTCTTGTTATTGCTTTTCAATACAATATTATGAGCTGGTGGAAATAACTTTCCGAACTAGGATACATGATGAAAATTACTACATTTTAGTAAAAACAAATTAAAAATTATATATACCGTTGAAACAGTTGAACTCACTGCAGACTGTTGCAAGCAAAATAAATGATAATTTGTTAAGGTGGCTCAATTATTCCAAATCAAACAAACGGTAGCATAGGTACCCAAGATGCTGCTAGCTGCATTGCTACGCTGCGCCAGATACTCACCAGCGATCACGCGTCGCTTTGATTAGAAGCTCTGATAATATAAGTTTGCAAATGTAATTCATCGGTAAGTAGATCATGTTGAAAGAACTAATGTTTTGTAGGTATTTAAACAATATCTTTATCTAAAATACATTAATTTACCGACCAGTTTCAGAGACAATCAAACCACACATAGCACACACGTAGGCTACGTTTGTTTTGCACGGATCTCAATATGTTTTACCTAAAGCTTCGTGATTGCACCCACGTGCATTTTGCATTCAAAACAACAGCATGCGACTTGCATCAGTATTTTGTAAAGTACGGCATCGCCAAAAAATAGAGTGATGGCAACACCGTGCGCGTGGCGAGTTTACTATAGCTAAACCACGTAGGAAACCCGGTCCAATAGTATAGTTGCGCCTGACGCGTACTACCTATGATAAATGGGCCTGAACTAAATCATACGCAGGCAGAAATATTTCGCGCATCATTTCGTAATGTATTGCCGAACTTACAGCAATGTGATTTAGTTGACGCGCTGAAATTGCTTTGAGTGGACGTAAATCATTTGGAAATGTTTTGCTTCCCTTTTTAATTACTTATCATGATATGGATCAGTTGTGTGGTGCCGGCTTAGAATCTGCACCACACCAACTCTTCCCGCGGGTGTCGTAAGAGGATATCCACCCGGGGCGGGCAGCAGCGCCCCCCTGCACAACCATTCTACCATCGAACTGCAATCCCCAACCCGCATGCCCAGCGTGGAGATTATGGGCATTACCCCCATGTGATAAGCCAATAAGGGACTTATCAGCGGGAGGCCTGCGTCCAGTAGTAGACCAAAACAGGCTGTTGAGGATATGGATCAGTTGAGCTACCTGTAAATTGTTTGCAAGAGTCTGAAATTAGCTCAATTATTTCAATTGTAAATACTATTCTAATTTATTTATATTATTTGATTGTTATTTTCTTTGTCAATAATAATTACTTAAACCCTTAAATGTCTGTTATATTTTTCTATTTATTAAGTAAAAGAATAACCGTAATTAGTTCAGCAGTTTAAAAAATCCTCGAACTCGTCTCAGCCTTGATCAACATCGTCCTTTACCATTAAATTAAATATATGTAAGTAAATTAAATGTTGTCAAATCTTTATGCCAGCTTAGTAAGAAAGCAGTCACACTTTAGCAGAATGGAAACCTAAAACAACAGTTTATTCCATAACATTATTATATTTCGCTGAAAGCTGAAATAAATTAAAATCTTTAGCCAAAACCAATCCAATTTTATAAAATGTCGCACCAGCTAGAAAATCCAGTGCAAATAAATAACGCTGTAAATAGTAATTCGATGGAATGGCGGATATCAGGAATTTTTGCGTCATATCCGGTGTACCCGGCGACTTCCGGCAGCGTGCTTCACTTCCGGTGATGGTAGTATAGTGAGTACCTCGTTGCATTTCTGTAGAACGACTTTTCTCGTCGCTAGGTGCTTAACTCATTTCTAGTTTGAGTTAGGTTTTAAGCTCAGTTTTTTTACAGTTGTCAGGTAAACAGTGTCAGTGAATATCAGTGAAATATAAGAGATTGGACCATGCTGATATCACACTAATATTATAAATGCGAAAGTTTGGATGGATGGATGTATAGATGGATGGATGTTTGTTATGTCTTCACGCCAAAACTACTGAACAGATTGAGCTGAAATTTGCACCGGTGTAGCTCTATGCCTGGAATCAAACATAGGCTACTTTTCATCCCATAAATCAGTTTCCATGGGTTAGAAATTACCTTTGAACGTTTCCGTAGAAATAACGCGTGCGAAGCCGCGGGCAGAAGCTAGTAAATAATAACTTACTAGGCAAGTACAGTTACATATTCCTAACTAGTTATCCCATGGTGATGGGGTCAGCTTTTAAATGAATTTCTTTCACTTCACTATAACTTAGTCGTCATTTTCGTTAGCTTGACAATCTTTATATTGTACTAGCTTCTGCCCGCGGCTTCGCACGCGTTTTTTCTATGGAAACGTTTTGTGGTTATTTCTATCCCATGGGAACTGATTTATGGGATAAAAAGTCGCCTATGTTTGATTCCAGGGTTAGACTTACCTGTATGCAAATTTCAGCCTGATCCGTTCAGTAGTTTTGGCGTGAGGAGGTAACAAACATCCATCCATCCATCCATCCAAACTTTCGCATTTATAATATTAGTGTGATGTGACTAGCTGCGCCCGCGGCTTCGCCCGCGTGGAAATTTATATTTGCAACTTTCGTAATCTTCCTTCTCCTGACAATAACAAACTCTACAGAATTAACGAAATTGGTCAAGCCTTTCACGCGTGATGCAGTGACCAAGATAGGGATTAATTTTTATATGTATATTGATTAGCTGCGCCCCGCGGCTTCGCCCCCGTGGAAATTTATGTTTCCAACTTTCTTATTTTTTTCTTTCCTATGAACCTTCTCCAGACAATAACAAACAACAAAAAAGAATTAGCGAAATTGGTCCACTCGTTCATACGTGATGCCGTGACCAAGGGAAACAGATTCATTTTTATTTATAAGTTATAGAGTTCTTTTATAATTTTATATAAAGAGTTTTTACGATGTATAAAAAATTATACTAGTTCAGTTCAATCCATTTGATAATCGGTAGTAATACCAAGAGTTTCTTAATCAGATTGGATTAGGGTTAAAATTTGAACTGGTATAAACGAAAGTCCCTTGCCCCTTCAACATCCCCAGTCTAAAAACTTTACCCATCAGCAACACTCTACTTGCACTTACAACTGCAGTCCAGTGGAATGTTGCAACTCACCATAGCATAGGCCAGCCCAATGCCATTCGTGGTTCGTTAACTTTGGCGTACGAGTGTTTGCTGCTTTGTTAATGACTACATTCTGCCTGCGATATTGGTAACGTGGTGCCTGGTTAAAACGTACGTAGAATTACGTATTTACCTGGTAAATAATTTTTAGAATCGGACCAGTATGTAGGGAGATATCGCGTTGCAAACAATTCCGACCTCTACTATGTCATATGTTTAATCGATAGGTACTTACACCAATAGATTCTGGTATAAAATATATTCGCGAAACTCAATTATTATCGGTAAGATAAATGAAATAAGCAATGCTGGACCACATAGGATCATCTAGCAAATCTTTTGCTATGCATAATAGATAATTATTTTACTATAAACAAGGTAGTTTGACGAATTGATGTAAGCGGGTTAACTACGAACCTAGTTTGTGCTGGAAGAACACCAACGTTAAGGGATGAAACGTTGGTGTTCTTCCAACACAAACTATTTTCGTAGTGAAACCGCTTACATTCTTAATAGATAATTATTATTCATTACACAAATAAAATACTCAAAATATCCGAACTAATATCTGCAGATCGTTTAAACATTTGCCCCGAGGCGGGAATCGAACGCACAACCTCCAGCATCGCAAGTGGTTCTTCAGTCCTTCACCTGCTGCGCCACAGGGGTCGTCGCCACAGAAGAACTACTGAACTTCGTAATATCTCCGGAGTGGATAACTTGCCCACCAGTAACTCCACCATCAGAATAGATTTCCCTAACTTACTTTTTTGAACACAAACGCTCTTCTAATGGCTGAACTATACTCGAACAATTATTTATTCTAGAATAGTTCTAGACCACCACTTGTCACTTAGTTTTTATAGCAAGTGTAACACGCGTGCGTGATATACCAAGCAAAGTTACGAACATGTGTCTAGCCAAATAAAATTCCATCTCTATGCAATTTAATAATAAATAGCAAAATTCCTAGAGTAGAGAAAGGGTCTTGCAAATTGATTGCATTTATGCAACACCAACTCCTTAGACGAATGATATACGACAACCATTTTACGACAAAGTAGATCTACAATAAGTTTTGCATTATTAGTTGTGATTGCTTGATTGCAGATGATCAATCAATCAATCAATCTTGATTTTGTCACACTATTTATTTTCTACCAAAAAGTGGCAGCAGTATGAAGTTTAGAAGATGGAATAATATAATGATTATTTGTTTAAGTACACCTAAGTCATTTACGATGGTTGAATATGAATGTATTTAATGCTTAATGATAAATAGTAACCATACAACCATGCTTTATTAGGCTGTACGTTTAACATTTACTACCCAAACCCCGACTTGGAAAAAAAAATTAAAAGAGAGTTAGGCTACTTTTGTTTTGGCTTTACCCACCACAATATACTATCAAACAAAAGTCCCAGCTTACAGAATAATTTCATCATAAACTCATGTCCTTAGCTCTAAGCTTGGAACTTGCAAACTTGCTTAGAAATACACCCGAGAGAGTTGGCCCGCAGGCAGAGACAGAGCAACTTTGTACCTACCTTCGATGGAATTGCTGATGCATTTAGATACTACTGTTGGGTATTATCATTTGAATATCTTGGTTTGGCATTATGCACTGGACAATTTTCATCCTAGATGTTATTGAAGTTATTTACATGCAAAGTCTGATTCAGTCGTGTAGTGTTGGTTAAGAAATTTAATATTTAGCCTAACAAATCCGACCAGTATCTACCAAAGTAAATACCTTACTAGTTTAGTATGAATGTAAGCGGGTCAACTACGAACCTAGTTTGTGTTGGAAGAACACCACAACACAAACTGGTTCGTAGTTAACCCGCTTACATTCTTATTGAATTCGTCAAACTACGAAAGTTTTTACCTTACTAGTTACTGGGTGCGTTTTTCGGAAAAATGGTTAAAATGCAAATCCAACTACATCTATCTATACAATATTTCAGCCCCATAGATTTAGTAATATTAGCATGAAGAGGTACAAATATCAAAATATCTAAACGCTCTATACAAACACCGTATTCAAACTTTTATGAAAGTATAATTAAAATGATTTTCAAGCTAGGGAAGAGCAAATTTAATATCAGCAAGTCATACATTCCCAAAACACCCAACACCAACTTCTCCCATAGATATTATATAAACTTTGTCCGTTTAATAAGACGCCACCTGTCGCCTAATCTGGATTCACTCTTAATTGCTCTGCGTTTCACCTTGCAATATCCGTCGGTCCTTATTAAGAGTTCAGTAGTTTGGAAACTTTCCAAAGTTACATCAAAGCTAAACGGAATACTGTGGAATACCTCGGGATGAACAAGCCAAGTGGAAAGATTTTCTAGGAACTGTCACCTTTGAGAAGATCGTGATTTGAAGTCAGGCGATAACAATCAACGTAACTTAATGATTCCAAAATTAGCAGCAGTTACTAGGAAATTATCTCTATTCTGTTATTCATTTGGCGCAAAATAATGAGATGTTGTGTTTCGTGATGATTGTATCCTATAAACACACCAAAGTCGCGACTACCCCGTATACCAATTTGCAAAACAAAACAAAAAAGTATAAGGTTGTAAAAATTTCACCAACTTCTAGGTTTTGTTTCAGCAATCAGCAACAGTGGTCAACCCCTACCGATAAACGGCAAACCCAAAGATTCAAGATTAAAGGACCGCAGCCGGAAGACCCAGACAAAAAGAGGTTTGTATCAAATTAATAGCATCTAATAATGGAGCTGTGACTTGGGCGGCTAAAATGGCGCCTTCGACCTCGAACTACCCATCTTCTGTTGATGATTTTGTTTTCGAACAGAGGTTGTAGGGGTCGTAAGGTGCTATCGCGATCTATGATCATCAATCGTAGCTTAGCGTACAACATTCTGGATATAAAATCTTTATCTCATGGCCGAAGTGCTAATTATTTTTTTTACAACTTTATGACGCGCACAGCGGCCACAGCTAAATCTCAAGCTACTACATAAAGTTGGATGCCAAGTACCAAGTCAATATACTTACTAAATAATATGCGTAAAAGCTTTGAAACTCTCAGGTATCTAACTTGTGAAAAAGTTAACATGACTTTACTCAGAAAATTCCCGTGAAAATAAAAATGTACAATTCATGTGTAAAGGCGCAATTTTAGGCACCCCTACAATCAGATAGGTAGGTCACATGGCAGGGACAAATGTGGCAGTAACTCAGTCCGCCTCCTGAGATTTCTTATACACCGGTTATTACGAGGTGTTGGATAATGTCCCAGATTTCTCTTACGTCCCGTTTTTACGATACGAGCTCGGAGCACTTCGTAGATAAAAGATGAGATGAAAATTGAAACTGTTTTGGAGATTTTTCAAGATTTTGCGACTTTATAAAGTAAAGGAGAGGATAAATTTTGACTTGGTTGTTTGTTTATTTGGGTTATGTTTGCGTAAGATTTATAAGGCCAATGTTGAATGAATGGCGTATTAAAGAGGAGACCTATTATGTTTTAACCAGAATGCCAACGCGCTGAATCGAGGTTTTTCTGCATTTTATTTAAATAGGTACCTGTAGTACCTTGATTTTGAAGCAACCGCTGAATAAAGAATAATGATAATAAAGAAAAATAAAAATCTGTGTAAATATTTGGGTCAAAATAATCCTGAACTGTTTCAAAATAACTGAGTTTAGTCCAAAGCATTTTAGCTAATTAGTTAGTACAACGGCATCCAGATACAAAGTTTATTTACTTTTTACAAACAAAAAAAGTAGAAACAAGCCAATCCACCACTTAGCAGTGAAACTCAATGCGCAAAGGAGGGCTCAGAAGTAATAATTTCCCGACTTTCTGTAAGATTTATGTTAAAAACTTTCACCATTTCTCATTTTTTTTTCCACTCGGGTCTTCTCACTGTGTGAACGATTATCATCCTCCTATTTTATCTTTCTCCTAAAAGTTTGGTACGTTTCGTGTTCTATTTCTTCAAATGCAATAAAAACTCGAGGCCTAAAACATCAAGGGACAGAGAAAAGTGGAAGTAAGGTATGGCTTTGCCTTACAACAGGACAGGACAATATTAATAAAAAAACTTATGTAACTAGAAATGTATAATTTGTTGCAGTGTTTTGTACGCTTTATACAGCATGTTTATTGCTAGACTTTGCCTACTTTATTTTGATTCAAAGTAAAGTCATTGTTTGTCTAGGTCTAGTCAGTAGGGTGAATTTTTGTCGTACATTTGATGATGTTTCAACCTCTATTGAGTGAGATAGGTGCCTACCTACCTTACCCAATGTATTGTGACTTGGGTTAATCCAAATCTATTAAACTCTTCGTTGATTTTATCTTTTGGTCCAGTAGTCAGTGCAAGTCTCTGCAATTAAACCAATAGTGCTCAAGTATGTTCAAATTCTTAGAAGCTTTTTATTTACAAGCGTACCATACCATGCATGCAGCTTCTTCTGTATTTTATTCTGTCTGTACAAATAAATTAAATATGACTTCTTATTTTAACATGCAAATGCGCGTGAACACTTATTTTAATTTGATCAGCTGTTTAATATATCGACTAGGGATTTCGTTGTTCAAATACTGTTTCATAGGCTTGTCGTTGTCTCATTGGAATTAATATTAGGAACGTTTAGCGTGAAATGCCTATTGCAGTTACAACTTAATGGACCGCCAAGTTTATCTCGTGCCAAACAAATATTTGGCGATCGGAATTTCTCTGTATTCTCTATCTTCTTACCTCTATGTATTGTATTTGTTGTGTAAATCGGTTTTCCTATAATAAGTCTTTCGTCTTTGTCAATAAAGTCGTTTTTGTAACCATAAGGTACCGTTCTCTGGTAGACATTTGTATTCCAGTCATCGGAGAACTTCTTTTCTAAGTCTATGTTGTAAATCGTTGGATAATTTTTGAGTTCCGGTGTAGTATCGTTGTCTGAACTAAGTACTTCGTTGTGGTATCGTTGCGACATCCAAATATATCTTGCAAGGGGCTCTTCGGGACCCCACAGACGGGCAGGGTTAAATGCTGATCTCATTTTCTGAAACAAAAGAAACCATACATTGCTAATTATACCATATGAGTGAACTACGGCATCTCGACGCACGTTATCTCGATGCACGGAATCTCGACAAATATAAATATCGACAAACGTTAGCTGACTATTCCGTCGTTTGTTACTAAAATGTAAGGGAAACATCATGATTTACCTATCATAGCCCAACTTCTATTCTATGTAACTTTCTTAAACTCTGTTCTAAAATGAAAGTTACTTTTTTCTCGAAAACGGACGAAAGACGAATTAAATGGTGAATGAAAACGTTCAAAACCAAAAACGGTTTCTAGCTTCACGGATTTGCTTCGATGATACCAATTCCGTGTAATATTTTTTATCGACTAATATTTGGTTTTGTAGGTTTGCTTACAAAAAAAGTTCTAGAACCGAGTTTAGTTATAATCCAGTAAGATTGTATTTTTAGCCATTTTCACACAACTTAAATGTCCGGTTTTCGATTTATGAATAACCTTAGACTTGTACAGACTGTCGGATCATATGTACAGACTATTATGTGGGATATGCCAAGTACCTATTATCACTCATATGTCCACTGCTGCACATCTTTGCCCAATCGATGAGTTTTTGCCTTAAACACCACGCTTGGCGGTAGTAGTGGTGATCGTATTGGTAAATTTTACGCTTAGCCATAGCTTTTTGACGTACACGCACAGTCATACATTTTACTAAAATTTCGATTAATTATATTGTTTGTTTTTATTAGTAAACTGTATATTATTATTGTTTGATTGTTCTAATATACTGTATAATTGTTGTATTTCGTATGTTAGTGTCTGAAGATGCAAATAAAGTATTTTATCTTATCTATCGTACTTAAGGTATCAGATACTCAGAAGTTAACTGCCGCCCTTCCTATGGTAGGTTCCCGTAGTCGGCTCTCACGACATCCTCGAACTGAGCTGGAGAGGTCAATTTATACGCCACGACAGCCACGTCAAATATGCCAAGCAGCAATAAAAATTACTCACCGCCCATAAATTATACTGCTCCTCCTTCACTACAGCAATGGTTGCCATCAAAGCCATCACAAAAGCTATTACAGCAGCGACTCCTATCAAAGTCCACGTAAGCTCCGGTGCTCCTGCTACCTTCAGCAGCGACCGAAGCCACCAGCCAGTAGCTCCGATCAGAAGAACTGGAGTGGACCACCAAGTGCTGATCCAGAAGCATGGGAGCTTTACCCCAGTTAGGAATTCGATGTCCACTGCTAAGTAGCTCCAACCTGGAAATAAAAACAGAGATCTTAAATGATATATCATGTTTGAAACAAACTGCTGCTGTTAGGTCGTGTACCAACATATTAATCCTAATAACTAGGGTGGCATCATCTAGGTCACTTTTGTTACTCTCTTTATTTTTAAGAATTTGACATTTTCTAAGTGTAGTTTGTTATATAAGGCAATTTTAAAATTTCGACTTCGACTTCCCATGCAAATCAACAAGTGAGGCAGGTCCAAGGAAAAAGGTTGCGGTTATCTCGTTATTTTAATATACCAATTCAAACAACCTTTAATAAGATTATTATTTTGATACATACAATATGCACCAAGTAGAGTCGAGAAACTTGAAAATGCGAACACGTGACATCGTCATTTGATCAAGCTGAATTTAGCTTCGGTGACTGAGTTACTGGACAAGTCTTTTTAAATGTTTTTTGAAAATAGTTAAAACTTACCATATATAAAAGCAAATCCAAGCACCTCAACAATGGCGGTAAATACAGCCAACAGTGGTACCACCAGCTCATCCAGAACCACCACGACTTCTAACCCTCGAGCCAGCACGCCCACGGTAAGGGCAGTTCCAGCAGCAGACAGAGCTGTTGCGAAGAGTCGCCAGTGGTCGCCTGTTAAGCGCTGGAGCTTGTCGAAGATTGGGAAGAGAAGGGTCAGCTGAAACAGAATAGATTATGATTTTTTTATTTACATTGACTGCTAGTGTCGTTTTAATACTATCATGGCCCAAGATGCAGATGATAGTCTACTACCCCCCCTTGTCGCTCGAGGCGGCGCGCCCCTGCAGGTTGCACCGCCGAGGCTGGACAGTAAATGCGTTAATAGTGCATCTATAATGTTGACCAGTCATTCATGACCAGTCTAGATCGCATGAGCTCTAACACGCTGTTATATCTAACAAAAGAGACGGCTGTAGAGAATCGATTAACGTGCAGATGGACAACAATGTGAGATATCATCATCAACAACAGCCTATATACTAGATGGGATATGACAAGTAGGAATCAAACTATTGGCAGGTAAGTACAAAACCATCTCGGTTTAGTCAAGATCTACACAAATTGGTTAAAACAGAGGAGATTTTGAGACGCGTTTTTCCTTGAGCTCACGTAAAGGTAGATAGTTTTTATTACAAAACAGAAGAGGTGTTTGAAATTCATGGTCATATATTTTTTGTTTCTATTAATCTGAAGTAAAATCCACTTACCACACTAATGACGCCCGACAAAAGAACTAAAGCTAAAGCAAGGAGAGGCCACGCCTTGGATCTCCTTTCTGTGACTGAGGATTGGTATATCAGGACTAGAATAGAAATGAAGCTGGTATCTTGTGCTCCTTCACTGCTGATGGATTCCCACATCAGGACCCATAACCAGCCGGCGAAGATGTTTGACATTGTAAGAAAGGCTGATGTCCTGAAAATAGCAGATTTAAATTATATAATTATAATTAATAATCTTTTGGGGTTTACAGTTGTATAAATTCGTTTCAGTCCTTATGAATTATATAGTCAGATAAGCTGTTATCGCGCGGATAAAGATTGGGATGTCATGCTGTCCCGGTTAGATCATATTTGCTTGAAGATTATTAAGCGAGGCTGCCAATTTCAATAACAATCTTGATCTACGCGACTTATTATTGTGCTTTCTACATAATATTGATCGGTATTTTTAGTTTCGATATGGATTCAATGCTCAATTTTCAAGACATTTATCATTATTACATTTATTACATATGGGATGGTGTGTCTGATGACGTCAACATCATTGCTCCTGAATTCAAATGTATACATAAACCTGACATTTTTGACTTGTTCCTATGAATTGCACTCGATAAATTAACTTAGCAAGTATCTTACCACCGCACATCAGAGTGTCTGTACACAGTCCCCCCTGCACTTATCAAGTATCCGCTAATGATCTGAGTCGACAACAGTGCCTGGACCAACGCACTGTGCCAAACGTACGGCTGGGAGAGCGGTGACCATTCCTCGCATGACTCAAACATTGAGTTCAGCACACCACTTCTACCCAGAAATGAAGTGAGTAGTATAGCGATAACGATGACTATAGGTGCTAGGATGCTGAGCGATGCCTTCAGAGTTTTGCGTAGGCGATACAAACTGAAAAATAATGTTTTATTTTTATTTTATAAATCACACTAATGTCACAGTATAAAGGTAGGCTGTGCTAATGTTATACATACGAAAGCTTGGATGTTTGGATGGACGAATGTTTTTTACATCTTCACGCCAAAACTACTGAACGGTTCGGACTTAAATTTTGCATAGTTGTAGTTCTAGGCCCGGATCACAACAAGACACACGGATCACGACAAGATCAAACATAGGTTACGTGTTGTCCCATTTATTTATTTATTTGTGCGAAGCCGTGGGTAAAAACTAGTAAACAATAAAATAAAGTCGTGTCAAAATTTTCTTGCAGGAAATGTCGCTAGGAGATGAAATACTAAAACGTTTATTATATTTCTGCTATGACTATTATAAATCCAATAGTTAAAAAACAAATCAACGTAAGTACTTACTAACATAACTAATACGGGTTAGGGTACATCTGGTCCGAATCTCAAAATCATCCGCGGACGAGATGTCCACTTCACTTTTCAGTAGGGGTACATCTCGTCCGAATCTAAAATCTCTTGGTTTTAGATTCGGATGAGTTGTAGGTACCCTCAACCAAAAGTGAAGGGGACAACTCGTCTGAATCTCGTCGTTACTTTTCAAGGGTTCTGTATCGAAATGTTTTATGTACACATCCAGCACAAATGCTGCCAGAGTTACCAAAAGTAAGTACCTACAATTATTATTCGAACTTTATCATATCTACTAGGTTTGCTATTAATATGAATGGAGTCGTACAGAGCAGGTCAGGTAGATAGTATAAATTACACGCTACTAAATTACCTTATTATCAAAGAACATTATTACTCACAGAATGGGCACGAAGAACCATAAAAAGAAAACAAGTATCGTCATTATTCCTAGGTATTGCGGGTATTCCGTAAAAGGCGCTAGAAATGTAGAGCTGAAACAAATTACATTGTCTATTTATATGAAGCTTCTTTAAATTATGACGTTTCATAATCCTACTAAAGTGCAGAGTCCCGAAGTAAAGCTATGAGGTCCTATTTGGATAGCGGGAGTAAAAGCGGAAGCGAAACTTAGATAGTTAAAAAAAATAACAACTGCGGCCGTGTGATTTTCATCGGTGGTACAGTGGTCCAGTACACGCTGTACCACGGACTATAACAAACTTCAGTGGTATATTCAACTGAACCCTCGAAAAAAATCGGCGATACAGTCAGCTGACTGTTTCAATGGCAAACATTTCAAACGTTCCTTCGAGAACTGATATCCCAGGTGAGAAAAGATGAACAATTAAGAACACGATGAGGTTTGTCTTCATAATCATTATCAGTCACGATCATTTGACTAGAAGGTTGCATAATGTGAGCTGGACTAATGATTTTTTATTTTGAATTATGATTATTTAATCATTGATTATTTATACCTGGGTACTAGATCAGATTCCACAACATTTGCTAAACTGATTATGATAGTAATATGAAATCCAGTTATTTTCTACATTTGCAATCTTTCGGTACCTACAGGTCACTGTACCGAAACATTGTTGGAGAAAATCTTTTCATTAAAATGTAATTTATGACGACTTTGAACAAAACAGAGGGTGAACTATCTATAGAGCGCCAGGAAACTATAAAAACCCCAACAAACACATTAATGTATAAAAGTTATACCAAATCTCGTCTCGCAATGTAAAAAGTGTCGAGATACTGAAAAGATCCAAAGACAGCCATTTTATCACCTTCGACTATGAAGTTAAATTACTGTAGGTACCATTACGCCAACAGCTTGTAGGCGTAAAGGTGCTTAGTTAAAACGTGGTTAAACCTAAATAGTCTGACAGAAGCGTCCAGTCCAGCAACTTCAGATGGTATAAAATAGCAATTTATACGTTGAATTACTTTTCCTTGCGCACGCCACTTTCGCTTCTCGCATCATTCCACTGAATTGATATGCTTGACTATTACGTGATAGAGTGACTATTTACTGAACACGCAAAAAAACTACCATACTGTAGAATAATTCAATTTAACTATTGAAAACACAACATGTGTTTTGTACAACGACAAACAAATGACAGTAACAAGTTTTGATATTGTTTGTTTATTATTTTATTTTAGCGCCACCACCTATTTTGTCTTATTATTAAGATAAATGAAAGAATTTTCAAAAATAGGTTTTGTGGTTTGTAATACCTATCATTAGCTTTTATTTTAAACTAGTTTATGCCCGCGGCTCCGCATGTGTTTTTTCTATGAAAAGGTTTAAAAGCGTTAAAAGTTCTATCCCATGGAAACTGATTTATGAAATAAAAAGTAGCCCATGTTTGATTCCAGGATTAGAATTATCTGTATGTAAAATTTCAGCTCCATCCGTTCAGTAGTTTTGGCGTGAAGAGGTAACAAACATCCATCTATACATCCATCCAAACTTTCGCATTTGGAAGGAAGTTCCTTATCGCGCGTTGTGAAAAGGGGGCTAGACGGAAAAAAATCATACGAAAAATTGTAACGACACTTTTTGACGAAGAAAACCGAGGAGAACCGAAGCCACGACCGCAGCCGAGTTGAGCCGAAGTGCGCTTCGATTCGAACAATCGTGTGTTCCGCTCGCTCGCGCAACATGTCATTAGAGTGAGCGGGATATATCAGTATTCTGCGGCCTCACTGAAGATGACGCGAAGACGCGACTTTAATCGAAAAGAACTTCGTTCCGTCCGGGTGTCCCTTGACACCTCTCAAGTTTTTATAATATTAGTGTGATGCCTCTTAAAAGCTCTTTTTTTTTATTCTTTCGTTTAACAGAATAAAACGATATAATAGGTGGTGACGCCGATTTGGGTCGGGTTAACGCCTTAAGTGCTAATGCGATTTTATGCTGTGCGGTACCGATGCGGCTCAGATAAGCTCGATAAAAACAAAATTCCTGTTGCGATGGATTTGAACCTTCACTTCACTACCATGCTAAACAAAAGAGGCTATTTATAATAGCCTCTTTTGTTTAGATGTCTCTTTTGTTCTAGATTGGGGGGAAGCCCCCAAAAAATGGGGTTTTTAGAGCTATGGGGGGATAATTGGAGGACAATATTTTTGGGGGGATGTTTGGAGGTTATTTTGAACAATTACTTGCTAAACTAAAGTTAGCAAGGTATTGTGCAAGATAGTTTGGTGTTCTTCCAATACACACAAGGTTCATAGTTAACCCGCATACATCCATAGTAATTCTCGTAGAATATACAACTGAAAGTAATTCTGTCCGTCTGTTACCTTTTCAAGCCTAAACGGCTGAATGCCTCTTAATGAAATTTGGCAGGGTGGTAAGCGGGGATGAATATATGCTACTTAAAATGAGTGTGCGAAGCCGAAGGCAGAAGCTGGTTCATAATAAAGAGGACTTATTGACAGGATAAACGTAGTCGTCATTTACCCAATGTCAACTTAAAAGCGACATGGTTCTAAATCGCATAGATGGTTTGGTACTTGCGTAAATTGTGTCAGTAATAAATAAATATAATATTAATATCTACCATGTTAACCAAAATAATTACTTACTTGAAACATTCAGATGCGTTCATTCTGTTTTCATATCCATTCTGAAAAATAAATATTTGCGGATTAAACGCAAACAAAGTTAATACAAATTACTCATATCAAATAATAATACTTGCTGAAAAAACAATATTGAGTTTTGGTAAATAAAAGCAAATTAACTTAATTCAAATATTATTATGTTTGCATTCTGAAATTGAACAGCTCTATTAACAATTTTCGATTACAAGTTGTTCATATTCATGTTCGCATAATCTTTTTAAATACAAAATTAACAATCTAACTTTAAACTGTACCTACCCAGTAAATTCAAATTTATTTTACTTTTACGTAGGTTCTAAAAACCTTATTTTTGTAGGTAGGTTTTAAGTAGGTAGTCGTATCAGGATACTACTTAGTTTTAGTAAAATCTTTTACGAGCAATGAACTATAGTGATCAATAAAAATTAACTGGCCAAGTGCGAGTATACTCGCACACGGAGGATTTCGTCCCATCATCATCGTTCAAACCTATTTCTGAAGCGAAACTCTAAAAACACCAACTATGTGGAGACCCCCTTAAATTTTCCATTTTCCACTATTTTTAGTATTTGTTGGTAATAAACTTGAACTGTAACTTACGTATACAAAATTTCATGTGATTACCTATTAAGGTTCAAAAGATACAGCCTCGATAAACTTAGAGCCAAACTAGCCGAAAAAACGTGTTTTTTGTATGCCCTCTTTAATTTAATTATTTAAATATTGAAAGATTCAACAGTCTTTTACGGTTCATGAAATAGAGCCTTCTGACAGACGGACGGACAGACAGCGGAGGCTTAGTAATAGGGTTCCGTTTGCAACCTTCGGCTACGAAACCCTAAAAACCAACATAGTCTTCGTTTTTTAACTTTTTTCTCCAAATATAAGGGCTCTACAAAATGTAGGTAGCTAAGACCACGTAGCAGACCAGAGGAGTATTTTGATATCCCATTTTATCAAAATAACTTTAGCCGTTTTCAAACACATAGTTTAACACTCGAAAAACATAACCCACGCCTCGCAACTAAAAATAAATGGGTGATAGGTATTTGTTCAACATGAAAGCAAAAAATTATATCATTTACTGTTTTTGAGCGAGAGTGTCGCTCAAAAACGTTAAGTTAAATAAATTTTTGCTTTAAGTTTAGGTCGCTCTAATACAAAAATCACCAATTGAGCAATTTAAGAGATGCTAAACCTTTAAACCGTTTAACCATGAGAATCTTACCGGAGTTATGAACAGTTTAGTGCAATCCTTCAAAGGGAATGTCCCTTTTCCAATCCATATCAAATACGCTGCAGACAGTGACACATACAGCATGTAGTAAATGCAGCAGAGGTATGACGTCAGCAGTTTCAAATGCCCCACTCCTGAAAACAAAAAAGATTTATTAAATAAATAAATAAAACGCCGGTCAAATTCACACATCACCATCTAGTCCCAAGCTAAGCAGAGCTTGTGTTATGGGTACTAGATTTATTTATTAATATCTAAGTCTTCTTATTTATTAATACATATATTAATATTACATAACCTCTCCCCGGTCGTGTAGATCTGTCGTAACATCGGATTATGAGAGCAAGTTAATAGAGAGTGCATCTGTGCTTGTTCACACACTTGGGGACTTTATATTATGTCCTAGGCGCCTGGCTAGTCTCCGTTGAAACTGACCGCTGTGCCCGAGAATTCGGCTAGGATGACATCAATTACATAGATAGTTATTTTTCATTATTGAAAATACCCAGAACACCCGGAACAAATATCCGCGGACTGTACAAAAATTGTTTCCGAGACGAGAATTGCACCCGCAACCTCCTTCGTCGCAGGCAGACCTTCTCTCTCTGCGCCACTGAGGCCGTCAAAAGTGGATATAGTTTTGTCGGACCTAAATTGCTTATTCTAGCGACTGCATAGTGAGACACCTGTTGCTCAAAGTTGGTATTGGAAGACGTTGTGACTATGTGTTGGATAGAGCTCTCGCAAAATTCACTACGAAGGAAGGAAAATCCGCCGGAAGAGTCACAGTTTTTTTGGGCGGAAGATATCCTTGTTCCAACTTTGTCAATAAGTAAACCTCGGCGTGCGCGTGCATAATTCTCAATATATTGTTAGATGATTATAAAAATCTAACCACTGATAGTCGAGCCTAGCTAATGCTTTTCACTATCTGGTACTTTGAACCGTAATAAGTTTAAGAACAAAAGAGAAGTATTGATCCAGTAGTGACATATAGGTACGACTAGAAAAATAGAACCCACCTCTCAAAATAGGAACAGCCCTCCATACCCCCACCGGGTCCTGCTGACTTAACTGCCCCATCGCCAACTGCAGCAACGTGATGGGAAGCCCTACAGTCAGCAGCCAGAAGGTGTACACCACCAGGTAAGGAACAGCTCCATAGTAGAACGCTTCTCGGGGAAGGTGGACTGAGCTGAACAGCGTCAGGGTCAACGCTATAGTGCATAGCTGGGTTTTTATGAAGTCGCATGTTGATTTTATTGACTGTAACAAAATATATTTTAAATTCCAACAGGTGTTTACTTGTGTACTAAGGTGTAATGCCAATTTGAGAGCCTGTAAAAACTTAGGCCTCGTCCATGTTTCCCATGAGTCGGCCAAACTCGGCCAAACTCGGCCACATTCCTAGAATTTTGCGTTACAAAGTGTCAGGAAAACTGAGAGAGAGCACTCTTTTCCCAATATATTGCTGTACTCGTTGCTCGGCCAACATGAAACTGAACTATCGTCAAGTTTGCTTTTTCTCAATATTTACTCGTTATTTTGGTAACCTTCTTTGAGCAAATTCGACCTTTCTGGCTTACTCGAATTGGCGCCAGCAAAATTGTATGAAAAAAGTTCGAAGTTTTTTATATGGAAGGTGGCCCTAACTCTTTTTCTACATCGCCGCGCACAATAAAAGCTATATTATATTTGAATAGAGGACACTAACACAAACCAACAAATGTCAGATTAAATAAATGTCCTAAAGCGTCAGATTTTTGATATATTCATTCACAAATAAAGAAATTTATGACGACCTCTGTGGCGCGGTGGGCGAAGGTCCGCCTGCGACGCAGGAGGTTGCGGGTTCGATTCCCGCCTCGGGACAAATATTTGTACGATCTGCAGATATTTGTTCAGGGTGTTCTGGTCGTTTTCTATATATAATAAAAAGTATCTATCTATGTACTCGTATATTATTATGTATATCAGTTATCTAGTACCCAGGACACAAGCTCTGCTTACCTTGGGGCTAGATAATGCTGTGTGAATTGTCCAGCATTATTTATTTTATTTATTTATTTAATTATATTGTTATTTTCATTTGTGAATATCTAAATACATAACTTTAAAAAAAAAGTTGGTGACTGATGTTAGGGTCACAGCTTCAAACACCACATTGCAGGTTTGTTAGGTCGTATGGTAAGAAGCTCATTTTGGACTAACCAGCCAAGGAGGTAACAAATGCGAGTTTGAGGTTTAAGTAAAGTTTTTTTTTCGTTGGCAGGCATGAAGTGTCAAAGTTAACCATAAACCATAACCATCAAAATTTGGTACAGCATTCCAAATTGAAATTATATTGTTCACTACGTGAAGTCCGTCTACGATGATCGAATCACATAAAAGTAGTTTTTATGTGTTTGGACTGTCTGTCACTGTCTGACAGGCCTAGCTTGTCGAGGCACCCCATGATTTAGCCAACATGCGGATCCAAACCCAAAACTCTTAATTCCTGTTAAGAAGAAATTATACACATAATGAATAAGGGGTTCAGGTACAAAATAGTACAATCGATTGTTTTGTAAATTGAGCACCTGTCATTGTCATCCACTATGAATTTAGCTATTGTGCTCGAAAACAAACACGGATGATGGGGTATTGTCAGATTTTATGACCACCGGTAGGCTCCTGGAATATGAACTGGCTAAGTAGGAAATTACATTTTGATATATTCTTCACTTTTGTGTGAGGCACCCCGCCTCTCACGTACCTACTAAAATTATAAATGCGAAACTTTTGGATGTTTAGATGTTTGAATGTTCGGACGTTTGTTACCACTTTACGCCAAAACTACTGAAGGGATTGGGATGAATTTTTGCATACTTAGGGCGCGTTCCCACTATGTTGTAAGGTTGTAACGGTTATTTTATCGTTGGACGACAAAAAAATCGTGTGCGACTGTTAATCGTGACGTCACATATACATATATGTTAATATCTCTATTTCTATAAATATGCAAGCCACGATGCATTAAACTGCACGACTATCTGTCGTCACGACAAATTGAGAACGCGCTTACATGTAGTTTTAGAGATTGATTAACATATGCCTAAGCTATTTTTTCCCCGAAAAACTCATGCCAATACTAGGGCAGAATTGTTATAGTAGTAAGACACATGGTTTAAGACCTACCCCAGGTCTCGGTCAAATGGAACAATGATCGAATGACTTAAGAGGGCACCATGGGAGCCATTTCGTAAAAAGGATAAGCAAAGGATTTTGCGTTCATAGGAGCGGGACAGAACATGCGGTTTTGGAAAGGCGTAAGCGCAAAAATCAAGTTGTTCTTTATTTACAAGAAAATAACGCAACTCATTAAGAAACTGGTTTAGACGAATACGGTAAAAACCTACGAATCAAAACAAAAGTCATTTCGATAAAGGCATTTATTAGATCTCGACCAAATTTATGTGTAACAGTGCACTTTTTCATGATTCATTTTATCGTATTTTTGTTTCTCAGTCATGTTATTAAATGAGAGGAACCAAAGAAATAATGTACAATTTTTATGTAATTCTAGTTTTTTGACACGGGGACCCCGTGAGTAGGTACTTTCAGAGTAGATACCTACCTACTAAAGGACTTATCAGTGAATGGAAATAACATTTGCATAGAAAAAGGGAATACATCTGTGACTTCTTACACACGAAACATTAAATAATTAAATATTATCTTAAATTTAATATTATCCATAGAACCTCCTCAACAATTAATTGTATTATTTCGTTTTTTCGCTGAAGCAAGACATTTTGTTTAATTTTCATGTTTTACAAAGCAGATATGACAACCATGACAACATCACAAATTCAATCATTATTTTGACATTAATAGACAACATTGCATAGACGGACTTTTTATCTATGCTTTATTCTCTCGTTGGACGTGATGTGTTAATTATCAAACCCTTCTTTAAATTCTAAATCGGGGGCGAAGGCCTAAAAAAAGGAGACTATTGTGTAAGTAAGGCTACATTCTAAATGTATGTCAAATTTCATTTTGATTTGTTCAGTAGTTTTGGAGTAACAAAAATTTCACATTTCACAAACTTTCGCAATTATAATATTAGTAGGATTAGTAGGATATTAGTAGAATAGGATAATGAATGACTTTTGTTGCTAGATACCTTCTTGTTAGTTACCTACCTACTCATCTTATATTTAGTTTAGTACGAATTTTATCTCAAATAATAATCAATTTTATTGTTTTATTTTTAAATTCCACTGGAAATGTTTACAAATAACCAAAGTTATCAGAACAATGGACAACTCTCCAAATTATTATGTGTGTATTGTTTATAATTATTTTGATTCTGATAAAATAAACAAAAAGGAGTCATTTTAAACATGCATTCTGGTACCGCTAATTCAGTTAGTTACCAAAATTTAGGTAACATTTTGGGAACTAACTCTATTATCGAATGCCAATTATTAGCTAGTGTCTGTTTTAAAATCTATTGTAATTAGTTAAGCTGATGGCAATCCGCATTAAATAAATAAATATATAAAAATTATAGTTAGGTACAGTAGATATAAGTTTATTTTGAACGGTGAATATTTTAACAAGGTAAATAATTATTTTATTTTGGGGAGTAAAGGATCTCAAGTGGCGACCGCGGTGAAATGCGAAACGAAGTGTGGGAAGACCTTCCACTCGATGGACTGACGACATAGAAGCGGTCGCAGGCCGTCGATGGATGGAGATGTGTAGCGGTTTAAAAGTTGGGAGTGACAAACTTACCCTAAAAATATTAAAATAATTTAAGCGATGACAAAGTTACACTATATTTTTACGATGACAATTTTACTTGGTGACATTTTTACCCTAACCCCTCAGAACCGCTATTTGTGGCGTCGTTTGAGGGAGGCCTATGTTCAGCCGTGGACGTATACGGGCTGATGATGATAATGAGTAGGTTACGACGTTACTAAGATCTTCAACTTGTTACCCTTTTAGTTATTTGCTTACCTATTCCGTGGATTTATATGTATATACTTAAACAAAAGGTAATAAATTTATTTACAAATAAAATTATACTAGTATTTACAATTGAAACAATTGAGCTAACTGCCAACTGTTGCAAACAGTCTACAGTATATACCTACTTACATACATTAAAATCCTCCTCACCTCAACAGCCTATATTGGTTCACTGCTGGACCCAAGCCTCCCCGTGATAAGCACCTTATTGGCTTTTATCTCATGGGGGTAATGCCCATAATTCCCACGCTGGGCATGTGGGTTGGGGATCGCAGTTCGGTATTACTGTTTTTCTGCAACTGGTTTTGCAAAAGGCGCTGCTGCCCGCCCTCGGTGGATATCCCTTAGTCGCCTCTTACGACACTCGCGGTCAGAGCTGGGGTGGTGCAAATTCTAAGCCGGCACCACACAGCACATACAAACATACTTAAAAATATACTAGACTTCTAATCCACGAATACGGGTATTTTTACACTACGATTCGTTATTAACATTTATATATTGCATCCAGTCATACCTTCGAAGCCATAATGTTCCAAGATTAGATATTGCATCCAGCGATACGTGTATAGTAAGTAGAAATAGGAAATACTGACTGTCTGTCAGTCACGACCAAAAGGAAGAGCTCTGAGTTTGGTTTCTTCATAGTATCGATCAGTTCATTTTGTATGGGATTTGCGAAGTTCCTGTCGGCAAAGGTTTCATACAAAAATGGCACGTCTCGATAACTTCTCGCTACTACCGATAAATCAAACTAAGGGCTCGGAAAAATAATTTAACAGTACTTGGGAAGAACATTTATCTTGGAAAAAAGCGTGCAAAGCTGCAGCCAGCCAAAAAATGTATAAGATACTGTAAATGGTATTCTTTCCTCAAGAATTAAAGTTTCGTTTAACGGAACACATAAAAGATAGGCTCCCCAAACAAGAAGTAGGAAACTAACTCTTTGTTCCCGAAATCTCGGATGGATGTTAGGGTTGTTTAACATAAATAACACACAAAGTTGGAAAGCCTGTAACTTGGACAAATTATGGCTAGTGTTTTAGAAGTCTAACTTAGCTTAAACTTCTGGGCTCAAACAACAGAGTTCTAATATGGGTACCGGGGCACGCGGGAGTCAACGGCAACGAGTGTGCCGACGAATTCGCGCGTTCCGGGGCCAAGGGTACTCAGCTCGGCCCCGAGCCGTTCTGTGGCATACCGAAAAGCCTGGCTCTCAGAACTCTCTTGGATTCCTGCTACGAGGAATCTTCCAAGATCTGGAGGAATTCTTCGGGCATGAGCCGCTCAAAATCATTGATAAAAGCCTTCGATAAACGGTTCACCAACCGAATCCTAGCGCTAAGCAGAAGCAACCTTCGCATCATGACAAGAGCCCTAACTGGACACTGTCGCCTCAACAAGCACATGTTTAAACTGGGGCTAAGCGACACACAATCCTGCAGGTTCAGTGAAGAGGCGGTGGAAACACATGGTATGACAATAGTCTTACCATTTTTCATAAACCTACATGGGGGCCGTTTTGACCCTAAGGATATATTTGTAATCATCAGCTTGTTGTGCTGAGCAGTATTATTTACATAACTGACACCATTTTCAGAAAAGTATGTTTATAATTTGTTTGTTTTCAAATGCTTTTACGAAAATCATTTGGAAACCAAACCGAATCAACATACTCGTTATTGTGGATTTAAAATTGTATTTAGGTAATCTAAATGAGATATACATAATTACGTAGACTATTGGCTACAAATATACATTCAAGTTATCATTATGGTTATTTGTTTTTACATTACCTATTAAATAGTTAATTATGTACAAAGTTATGTCGAGGTCGACACTCTGACACACAGTGTGCATAATTATTAAGTTTACGTAAAAATAAATTAATAGACCAGAATTAAACGTTGTGCAGGTTTACCTATAAGTAAGTACTTATAATGTTATTTGAAATATTGGACATATCCAAGACCTGTAAGGTCTAAAGAAAATAAAGTAGGTACTGAGTTTTTTGAGTTTTGTAAATTCATTTATAGATTTTTTTAAATACTAAGTATGTGTTTTTTAGGATTATCGACGACCTTAAGACTTAGGGCTTCACAACAAGGCCTTAAAATTACAAGGGAAAAGATACAAAACAACCATCGTAAGTTAATTTAAAAATGAACCAAATTACGATAAGCGAAAGAAGCACATAGAAAGTAAAAGATATGGAGAGACTTGAGTTAATGAACACATTTTAGCATTCAGTACGTACGAGACCGAGGTGTGAGTAAAAATTTAAAAGTAATCAAAAATGTGCGTAAATTGAAGAACTCATCATCATTTGCTTTTATTACATCACATCACACTAATATTATAAATGCGAAAGTTTGGATGGATAGATGTATAGATGGATGGATGTTTGTTACCTCTTCACGCCAAAACTACTTAACGGATCAGGCTGAAATTTTGCATACAGGTAAGTCTAACCCAGGAATCAAACATAGGTTTTTTATCCCATAAATAAGTTCCCATGGAATAGAAATAACCTCAAAACGTTTCCATAGAAACAACGCGTGCGAAGCCGCGGGCAGAAGCTAGTTATTTATATATTTTATTGTTTACAAAATTGCGAGAAAACTTACAGCTACCTAGGTTTAAAAAATTCAAGTGAAAATATGAAAATTATTCACGAAGGATGGTTTATATTATTAAAGTGTAATTTTGTCGTCTTGCGTACTCAAGTAAAGTTATAAATAGGTAACGAAATATTTATCAGATTTGCGCGTAGAGGTTTCCAATATTTCGACACTGTTGCATGCGCCATGATCACGGAATAACTAAAGTCACTGGGAATCAGTTTTTAATGGCAGATATACCGATCTACCCTCATGTTTTGTTTTTTGCTACCAAAATTAAACTACCTACTACCGCACGACTAATAAATGACTTTAGTTTAACTATGATAGTTATATATGTCTTATGTAGGTGACTTGTTATAAGGCTTAGGGAAAATACAGCTGCGGCCGCTACATTAGCAAATGTGTGCGTCCCGGTAGTTAAATAAATAAATAAATAAATAATGCTGGACAATCCACACATAATCATCTAGCCCAAGGTAAGCAGAGCTGGTTGGAACAACTATTTGTCTGGAGTCTTATGGTAGATCCACATGTTGGCCGATTCAAGCTTGTACAGGTTGTAAAACTTAACATCACAAATGATTATGCTTAACGATCACTAGATAGTGTACGTATGTCATGTGGAAGGACCATTAAGATAGCAAATGGGAACAACAAGATAAGTACCATAACGATACATTTTCAAAAGCTGACACGATTGTCTTTTGTTTTTTTATCAATTATCCACGCTGAGGACGTCAGAAATCCAGGCTATATAAATATAGAAACATAGGTATACGAAAAATAAAAGGGGAAAATAAATAAAATGTTATCTACTCCGAAACTGTTTGCAGAACAAGTGATAAGCCTGTTTTAAGGTATTTAGTATGTACTCATACACAACAAAGCATTAATTATTATATTTTAATTTATTGTATTAGTTCGTAAAGTTTAAAAAAACATTTCATTTAATTTACCTCTCACGTAACTGAAAACAGACCAGACAGACAGAAACCAGAGACTTGTAGTAAATTAATAACAACTAACGACTGTGTCAAGTCCGTCTTCAAGGTCTCAAGAAAACATCGCGGAAACCTACCTATTACAACTCGAAGCCTTTTCCAGATCTGTAAACAAAACAAGGTCAATGCTAACTAAACCATTGAGAAATAATATTACCCAGCCATTTTGCGGAGTTCTCCCCCTACAACCAATGTACTTGGAGCAACGGAATTCACCACACGGTCGTGTCACAACTGCCATAAATTATTTTTCGTGTTCGAATTTTGAATTTCAGATGCGTCGAATGAGACGCTCGCGCGCATGCGTCCAACGTAGCACTGAATTACTGACAAGGAAGGTGCGCTGTAGTGAGGGATTAATGTCGATCGAGTTTCATCGATTGTTTATTATTATGTTTATTACCTTCTCAAGTTATAACAGACCTTGGCTTTTCAACGCTGCGTTGCTGGGTTTACGACCATAAAATTTTATTCGCACGCTTCATGATTTACGAGTGTAGTGTAACTAATTGTATCTCTTTATATTTCCCACTTTAAAGTAACCTAGTAAGTAGGTAGTAAGGTTCAGTGACAAAACAAGTATTATGAATTTTCAGCAGCAGCAAAAGCAGAAAGGCATATAAACAATTACCGATGGTACGTTTTTGTTTCCCATCTTTTAAATTCATCGACAAAGTCACATCACTAGATGCGCTGGAGCACGCCACGGTACACTGAGTACAGCACTACTCAGTTATGGATATTAACGTCAGTGAGTAAAAATAAAAATACAGAATAATTACCCATGGTTATGGTCAGTGACCACTGACCATTAATAGGGTCTAAGATGTTATAAAACTTTTTAGTTTGGGCAAAGAAACACAATGTTAGGACAATAATATTCTAACATCATTAATTAATCTATATTATAAAAATGAATCCCTATTTCCCTTGGTCACGGCATCACTTAGGTAAACCTAAGACTAAGTAGAGTCCATTCACGCACCTTTTACAGCAGCAAAAAACCTAATTGTGTGGTACATCGATATATCGATGTGATTCTTACCAAAAACCTTAAGGTGGTACCCTACCTCGTTATTGTATGAAGAGGATAGGCATAGAATTTCGCATTCACAGGAGCGGGACAGAGCAAAGCGGCGTAAGCCCAAAAATCAAGTTTTTAGTAGTTATTTGCTCCCCACAAACATTAGAATAGTTAATTGAAAAAAAGGCAACATCTAAAATGTTCTTTATACTAAGTTCAATTACTATGCTTAATCTCAAGATCGTATCATTTGTGTTTATTGAGAAATTAGGGTTTTAGTAAAAAATTAAAGGTAACTTTGCGATTTTTTTCTATCGAGAAAATTTTATGGAATCGTGTTTTCAAAACATATGATCGATAGAATAAGTCCTGAACTTTACCATATATAAATTTCAAAGTTAAATATTCAGTAGTTTGGAAGATATGGAGGTCCGACGGAGTTGAAAATAAGCAATTTGAGGTTGTATACGCCCTTAAGATGAAACGTTGCAGTGCATGATTCAATAATATGCCTTTTTGTATTTTCTGGTTGAGTTCTACAAGTAGGTACCTATCTATAGCTAGCAGATTTTTTTTAAACCATTTTTAATGAACACATAGTCTAGTAATGAAACCAATTTCTGCATTCATAAATAATCCAAACAAAAATAACTAATTCATTTTCATAAATAGTAATAATTAAATAATAATTTTACTTAGATTATTTGTTATTGAATCATTTATAATTAACTAGCTTCTTTCCGCGGCTTCGCACGCGTTGTTTCTATGGAAACGTTTTTAGGTTATTTTTATCCCATGGGAACTGATTTATGGGATAAAAAGTATCCATGTTTGATTCCAGGATTAGAATTACCTGTATGCTAAATTTCAGCCTGATCCGTTCAGTAGTTTTGGCGTGAAGAGGTAACAAACATCCATTCATACATCCATCCATCCAAACTTTCGCAATTATAACATGGATTCGATGGTCGTTTTGGAGTTTATCGACAAAAAACTCCTAAGATCTAGAAAAGCTATTTCCGAATTAAAATCTCATTCTAAAGTTAACGGATTACAAACTTCATGCTCGCTGCATCTTCAAAACCAAGACAATAAGTTGCATCGTTAAAAAGAAATAGTTATTACCAGTCAATTGCGAGTCAGATTTATGCACGAAGGGTTTCGTAAAAAATTTGGATATTTAAAATTTTGAAGAAATAAATATACACACTACCTACTGTTACAAAGATATGCCTGTGATGGATGGAAACGGACATACCTACACACAAAGCGGAGGCTATAGGATTAGTAATAACAGGGCCTCGTTTGACCCTTTACTACCACCACCATTCGAATTCTCCACTTCAATTCGTCCCGTATGTAGTGTAGACACAAGATCAAAGAGTTGTAATATTTAGATTAAATTTATGTGTGTCTAAATTTTAGGACACTAGCGTTATTTGACTGTGTCTTAAGAAAATCGAAGAAATCCGTCAGTTAGATTATCAGAAGATATTGGACACGTATTTTTTCTTTTGTCGTTTAAACCAAAAATGATGAAGATATAGCCAGTTAATTTCCGCGTGACATGTCACCTTGCGACACATTTTAGCATGTGACGTCACTAGCCCCCACTCCTAAAAATTTAACGCGCTTTATATATATATTTTTTTTTGTTTGACAACAGAAAAATATTTGTGTGTAAAATATTTTTTTTACCCAGGACTCAACTAAACGCAAATAAAATGAAAGTTGTACGACGATACGAATATATCGCTGGATATTTTCACTAGAACAAGTAGTCTCATTGTGTACGGAACTCTAAAAGCTAAGCACGATGCTAATCTCATGCTAATGCATTATTATGTAAGTGTTGCACTGGTAGTGGTGATTTATTGTACGGAAATGGTAGTTGCAAATTATTAAATGTAGCGAGGCGTAATGATCAAGGCTTAAGCTCATCTTGTAGAATAATAAAAACAATGGTTATATGTGTACGTACAAATACTAGTTTCTGCCCGCGGCTTCGCACGCGCTTTTCTATTTTATTAAGAAATATTATTTAATTTTAATTTAATTAATTTAATTTAAATTTTTTCTTACTATGAACCAAACGCGCCGTCTATTTACTTACATTTTTCGGCTGTCTATCATGTACTCGTATATTATTATGTATATCAGTTATCTAGTACCCATAACACAAGCTCTGCTTACCTTGGGGCTAGATAATGCTGTGTGAATTGTCCAGCATTATTATTATTATTAAATTTAGTTATTTTTTTGTGGAAACTTTTAATTAGCCGTTAGTTACCCACCATTTCTGTAATTAAAAAATAAAAATATATCTGTTCAGCTTTTGAAGCGTTAAAAGGTAACAGACGAACAAAATTACATTAGCTTTTATATTAGTATGGATTTTATTAAGTCATCATCATCATGATTCTAGCACGGCATCAACCTCTGCTATACCCAAAGGGGTTGTTCCAGTTTTCCCCCTTGACAAATCCCCCTTAAGAGGGAAAACTGGAATTAATTTTTTTGGAGTTCAGTTTTCCCCCTGGACTCCCCAACAAGAGTCATCTCGGTTTTGCTACCCTTTTATACCCCCGACGCAAAGAGAGGAAGTGTTATAAGTTTCACGTGTCTGTCTGTGTATCCTGTGTATCTGTCTGTGCTATCGTAGCTCCCAAACGGATAACCCGATTTTCGTTTAGTTTTTTTATGTCATAGATAATTTTATCATGAGTGTTCTTAGCCGTGTTTCATGAAAATCTGTTCAGCCAATAAACGTCGACGGGTTTTTAAATTTTTTTATTTTGTCTTGTTATACCTTATGTAAAGATAGGTAATGATTAATCGCTAACATAAAGAAAGGTTGTTAAAATACAACTGTTCGTTATAATTTGGAAGACATTTGGGCCAGGCTTTGTCACTACTTGATTTCTGTCATTTCGGACAATAACTGTCGTTTTCTGACATCAACTATCATTATGTCAATTTCATTCATTTCGGTAAATACTGTCCTTTTCTAACATCAGCTTTATTTTTGACTTTAGCTGTCATTTTTGTAAATTTCTGTGGTGTCGTTTTCTGACATAATATTTTTAAAAATTTCGGTCATTTCATCAATTTCGGTCTGACATCAGTTGTCGTTTTTGACATCAGCTGTCATTTTTGACATAGGATGTCACATTTGGCATTCACTGTCATTTTTCAAAAATGGATGAAACAATATATATTAAACGTAAACTATTTTGGATAATTCTAAAGTAAAAGTAAATAGTAAGAATTTGAACTGCCCATGGATCCCTCACGAACTGCTTATTGGACGAAACGCGTTTATATTGCAATTGGACGAATTGCGTTTTGGACGAACCGCTTACAAATCGTCAAAACCTGAGCTGGTCTGTTCCAAATTTGTAGCAGGCTGTAAATAATGACACCATCAAACCAAAATAACTCAACAAAATTTTTATCCTTTAATTGATGCTATTCAATAATGAAGGTGACATGCACTTATACTGGATTAACACAGTTTGGTCATTGTTTAAGCCTGATTGCCGTTATCATCTCAGAGATTATCGAAAAATAAGACTGTAAACTGGTAACTTGTTTGAACATCTAATGCTGCCTTACTCATAGTATAGATAAGAACATTTCAGAACTTCAGAAGAACAGTCAATGACAAAAAACTGAAAGCAACTTTCTCAAAAAAGAATTTTCTCGTTCACATAACGAGGCTTTTGAAAAGTGAAGCCACAGAGTTTTTGTCGCACTGTAGCACTGGGCGTCTTCCTGGATGTCTTTCGGGTAAGATAAAGTTTAAGGTAACTACCAGTTTATGCCAGCGGCTTCGCACGCATTGTATGGAAACGTTTAAAGGTTATTCTTATCCCATGGGAACCGATTTATAAAAAGGATGAAAAGTATCCTAATACTTTATTCCAGGCTTAGAGCTACATCTATGCAAAATTTGAGCCCACTCAGTTCTGTGGTAATGGCGTGAAGAGGTAACAAACATTTAACCAAATATCTATACATCCAAACTTTCACATCACACTAATATTATAAATGCGAAAGTTTGGATGGATGTATAGATGGATGGATGTTTGTTACTTCTTCACGCCAAAACTACTGAATGGATCAGGCTGAAATTTTGCATGTAGATAATTCTAGGCCTGGAATAAAACATAGGCTACTTTTTATCCCATAAATCAGTTCCCATGGGATAGAAATCACCTTTGAACGTTTCCATAGAAACAACGCGTGCGAAGCCGCGGGCAGAAACTAGTTTATAATATTTGATAGATAAACAACTTTTTATTGTACCACACAAACATGAAATACAAAACAAAAGGAAATGCTGAAAATCAAAGAAGTCAATCATGAAATAATTATTGTGGTAGGTACATTAAGTTACACTGATGAAAATGATATCAAAGTCCTTGAGCCCTTTGCAGCGAGTATCACAAAATGAATCATAAATTGAGCACACACGATGAAACAGGCGTTGATCATCTGTGTCAATATTTACAGCGGTAACGTACTGTCAGCGACAAAAATTATAGACCTCATATCATAGCTGCATAGATAAAATGCGTCATCAAGAACCTTTCCGCCGCGATGACTCACCAATTGCATAATATTATAATAGACTATGTTGACGACCTCAGTGGCACAGCGGGCGAAGGTCCGCCTACGACGCAGGAGGTTGCGGGTTCGATTCCCGCCTCGGGACAAATTGTACGATCTGCAGACATTTCGTTTGTCCTGGGCGTTCTGGACGTTTTCTATGTATAATAAAAATATCTATCTATTGTAGTTATTAAGTATATCAGTTATCTAGTACCCATAACACAAGCTCTGCTTAGCTTGGGGCTAGATAATGCTGTGTGAATTGACCAACATTATTTATAGGCATTTATATATATTCAAAAAACTATCTGAGCGTCTGGTCGAAGCGACGCGTGACCCGAGAGCTGGTGAATATCTGGCACAGCGTATCAGCATTGCCATATATAGGAGGCTTTTGACCATAAACTCAGAAGGATGGCAGGATCTCAACATAAAACACAGTTATCGTATATACTTTATGTATTGAAATTCTTTTACAATTTAGAGGATGATTTTACTTTAATTTCTTGCAACGGAATTTACATTAAGAACAATTAGGAACAAACGAACTTCTTCTTACAAGCACAAAATGAAAATGGTAAAGGTATATCGACAAGCAAAGTAGCAACGTTCGTCTAGCTCTGTGGTTTTCGTGAGAGTGGGCTCCGATCGAGCGCGCTGACGCTCGTCGGCTCGTCTCGGGACTCATCGGCTCGTCTCGGGTCGCCAAAACAAGGTGCAGGTGCGCGTGACTCAGGCTGCTTGTGCTTCTTGGGGATTTTCCGCTGTATTTTCAACAATAGCAAATGATAATTAATTGTACCTAGTATTTCATAGTTATAATATAAGTTCAAAACACAGGTATTATTAATAAAACTGTAACAGCTCGGCCATCCACTCACTAACGAGTCCCTTCGTTATTGTTAATTAAAAAAAAATATTGTGCTTTATTAGCTAGTTCATTATATTAACTAGGGTACATAAACTTGAATCTGTTGCTTGATTCAAGACACTAGCCGCCGCTGGCCATTAAATAAATTTTAATTAGTTGCTCGATCCACGACATTAAAATGTTACTTTCAAAATAATAAATTAATATAAATGTTTTAATAATTAAAATGTTTAAATTAAAATAAATTAAAATGTTTTTTTTTTGATAATATTGAATCTGTAGCTCGATCTATGACATTGATCGTTACCAGCCATTCATAATAATTGAATCTGTAGCTCGACCCATGACATTGACCGTTACCAGCCATTGATAATATTGAACCTGTAGCTCGATCCATGACATTGATCGTTACCAGCCAGTGATAATATTGAATCTGTAGCTCGGCCCATAACATAGATCGTTACCAGTCATTCATAATATTCAATCTGTAGCTCGACCCATGACATTGACCGTTACCAGCCATTGATAATACTAAACCTGTAGCTCGATCTATGACATTGATCGTTACCAGCCATTCATAATATTGAATCTGTAGCTCGACCCATAACTAGATCGTTACCAGCCATTTATAATATTGAATCTGTAGCTCGATCCATGACATTGACCGTTACCTGCCATTGATAATATTGAATTTGTAGCTCGATCCATGACATTGATCGTTACTAGCTATTGATTACGATTTACAGTGAAAGTCCGTTACATTGACTAGCACACTTAATTGAATATTTTTGAGGTTGTCTGTGATAGCGATACGAATCTTACATGTACATAACTACACGCTATTTACCATATATGTATATACAATAGTAACTTGATTAAAGCACATACTAGCATCAATATGATATCAGTCCAAAATTGAGAGTTACTACGCGCTTTTGTGTAAAATCTTAACTTGATTAAAGCGCATAAAAATAACAATGTGTGGTATCAGTCCAAAATTGATAGTGCTATAACTTAAATTCACGCTTTTGTGTAAAATCTTAACAAGATAAAAGCGTAAAGCATACAAAGAACAATTTATGTGATCAGTTCAAAATTGAAACTTATGGAACAATGTTACTTACATTTCTTCTGCGTAAGGACTCTGTTTAGTATTTATTAATATATCATATAATAATCAAAATTACGGAATATTTATTTATTTCAAACAAAATCCCTCAATGAACTGAGAAGGCTTCAATTTACAAATAACGCAATAGTTACTACTGCTCCTTTTTTTTTTGAAGAACAAAGCTAGTTTTGATGTCATCTGCCTGTCTCCAAGCAATATACCATAAGACATAATACTATGGCAGTAACTGAAATAAACTTACATAGCTGTATCTTCTTTGGTAACGTGTCTAATTGTTCGAACTAAGTCTGCATGCGAAAGCATCATTTTATGGCTTCCATTGAAGACAGGAATCAATAATTATGTAAGTAACTCTAGGAAAACAATGGAATCATAAAGTGAACAATCTCATCTTTTAGCATAATTTTGGTTGAGAATTCTACATTTGGTAACATGAATTGGCGGTGAACCAATCTAGTAAGTATTCGTGAAAGCGAATCATTAACTTCATTGTTATTATACATTGCTGTCATCTCTAAAAATCAATTAAGCAAATAACAAATTATCAGAAATAAAACTACGTCACAAACGTCTTTCTTTAGCAATATTTAAATTTATAACTCTATCAGAAAAGTATGATTATATAAGATCCAGTGCCTTATTGTTAATTCCATAGTGTTTCAATTTCCTAATTAATGTATCATGAATGACAAACAAAAGCCTTACAAATGGTCACAGTATGTACCAATAGCATTTTTTCTTGCTTTACCCCACGCATCAAATATATGCTTTAGTAGTACTATACCAGCATCGGTTGTAGATCTACCCTTGGTGAAACCAAATTGATGTCCATGGAATAGCTTATCGAGATCGGAATGTTATCTTGGTGAGAATATGTTGTTATTTTAGTGTGGAAAGTATTGAAATCGGAATCTAATTGCGGAATTGCATATGGATCAGTTACCAGATTTATAAACAGGAGACCCTTTTACTATATTTCATGAGATCAGGGAAAACAACTCCCATTATACTCACATACTCACAACAATTATTGAAAATGTACACCAAACAGGGAGCCACTTCCTTAAAGCATCGTACTTTGGTTGAAATACCTCAGAGATCATCAGTATTTTTGATGTTAACAGATTTAAACCCTTTTCAATAAGTAATCAGCATTTTACATGACTAAAGAGAAAGACCTCCTTACATTTTCAACAATTAGTAAATAGTAATTCAACTGCCGTTGATGCCTAAGAGCAAAAAGACTAGGGAACAACTTTGAATGCAAAAACCGCATCAATTTTTTTCTTGTAAAGAATTAAATTATTAGTTTTTAACTTTATTCTTTTATTCGTGGCTTTGATGTACCAGTTTCGTTATTTGTTAGTCTCCATGTTGCTTTATTATAGGAGTTTATAATAATAATTATTATTATAGTTAAAATCGTAAATTTTGCTTTCTTGGAAACTTTCTTAAACATTTTAGAGCAATTGGTTATAGCTTTATATTCTGGTATATACAAACAAAATACGCAGGATCATGTGTCATAGTTTTTCTAGCACCATAAAGATTATACCGATTATTATAACCTAATCCTACTTTTATATAATACCGGGAGTGGCCCAATCAGTAAACTAGCATTTTTATATCTGTAGTTTTTATAGTGTTTATAGTTTTTATATCTAGTATCTGTCAATGTGATAAGTTTGTATACTGCTTTTTTTTTTTTACAACATTCAAGAGATTGGCAAAAAGATCATTGGGGTCATCAGAACAAGCAATGTTGTTGTTAGCTACTTAGTTCAAAATCAAAAATCAATCACTCTACTTTCAAAATTCTTAATACGGCCCTCTGTGATTGGTCTGAAGGTGTATTTAACGTTCAAACTATATCATGACCATAATTATGACAGCACTATGTCAATATAATATAAAAAAACTTGTTGTGCACTCATGGAAATATCAATCGATTCCCTAAAAATAGTGAAATACGTAATTTGAATACTAGATATAAATATAAACTCCCTGTGCCCACAACTAGGCTACAGAAAATTCAAGTATCTTTTAAAGGCAATGTGTACTTCAACAACAAAACTAGTGAGTTTCAATCTCAATTAAGTCAAACAAATTGTCAGAACGTTCCTGAGCAAAAAGGCTTACTACAAAATATCACAATATCTAGAAGATAGAAAAGCTTGGGAAGCCTTTGCTCTAACTCAAAAAATAACAAACAATAAAAACTAACAGGATAAAGGTTTCTTCGTCACTTCTTTACTTTAGTATACATACCGAAGCGACAGAAATCAAAAAGATCACTTTGTTACGGTGTCAATGGTTAATTTTATAATTTGATTAAGCGTACTTACATTTATTGTATTTTATTAAATTATATAGAATTTTTTTTGTTTGATTTGTTTTGCCAATGACGCGACAGTAGTAGTTATCTAAACGTACAGATTGTATTGTACGAAAATGAGATAAATTAATTATTAAAATTGACATGACTAAACTTGTGTAATTTTAAAATTACAAAAATTAAATCAATAAATTTGTACCTAAAATATCAATCAATTAATGTAAGATGTTGTGTTGAATCATGTATTTTCTTAGGTATTAAACTTGACGAACATTCTAATTGGAAGCCGGATGTTGACTATATTTTAGTAGCAATCATAGATTTGTTTTACCTTGAAGATTAATATTAATAGTTAATTAGGAAAACTGTGTCACAAACAGCAGCACTTGCTGCCTACCATGACTAATATTATTTGTCTTCTGCGTTGCTCTATGGGTCACCATTGCGAGGTAATTCGGCGGAGTTACTCAGAGCCTGCATTTTTTTGAAACTTTTCGTATTAAAAAAATCTGCATAATATCCGTTAAACAATACTTACATTATTTCAAAAGAAGCGAAGTTTATCCAGGCATACTAGACATATAAATAAGATATTATATTCCAAATCGCCATTCTAAGTTTTCATGGCATTTCAGACATCTATTACGTTACCAAAGGAATTTAAGGACTTGCCAATGACTATGTTTAAAAATAGACAAAATAAAATAATACCCGAGTCATTGTTTCATAGCCTGGTAGAATATTTTAATTTTGCGCAGACAATACATTTTAAATGCATTTTCTAAATCATTATTTTTATTAAGTAGGTATATAAATAAATTGATAAATAATGCTGGACAATCCACACAGCATCATCTAGCCCCTAGCTAAGCAGAGCTCGTGTTATATATTAATATTCTCATACCAGTCCAAAACTACTGATAGTATTGCATTGATATCGCTGCTGATAAATTTAAGAGCACTGCAACACTTGACATGACTTCTATAAATACATTTAAATGATTCTATTCTAGGTAGGTATTACTAAAATGAACACTGACCATACTGGTCCGATTTGAAATGCTTGATTACTGCTTTGTTGGTAGAAGATTGACTGCGGTAAATATTGTCTAATCAAGGTGTTAAATGTTAGGATAACCGTAGTACCATAGTACATCCATTAAAAAGATGTTGTAAAATAAGCATTTGAATAATTGATTTTGGTCAACCGGCAATTTCATGACCCAGTGGTTTGTAGTTTGAGCAAAACAATTTCAGTCTCGGACAATAAATAAATAAATAATGCTGGACACTTCACACAACATTATCTAGCCCCAAGTTAAGCAGAGCTTGTGTTATGGGTACTAGATAACTGATAAACTTAATACAATACACTACATAGATAGATATTTTTTTATTATACATAGAAAACATCCAGAACGCTCGGGAGAAATGTCTGCAGATCGTACAAAGATTTGTCCCGAGGCGGGAATCGAACCCGCAACCTCCTGCGTCACAGGCAGACCTTCGCCCGCTGCGCCACAGAGGTCGTCTAACAATAATTAAACGTACGACCTTTTTCGTTACAAAGGAGGATATTGACCCATTTAGATTTCTAAACCTTCGAAATCTCTTAAGAAAATCTCCGGCCAGCGCAGCGCTCGCTGCGTGTGACGTTATAGGATAACAGTAAGTTGCGCGCTCCCGTACGGTTCATTTAGTGGTTCTTGGTCACATGCAGGCGCACAGGTGGCCTGCCTTCACATCTTAACCGCGACCTGCTGCAACCTGCCTTGTGCAAAAACGGGACACCACTCGTCACCGTGACTAGCTGCGCCTGGCCTCTCTTTCATCAGAACCAGCAACCTGGTGGCGCGATGTTGCTGCATTCTTGAACTTAGACCTCGGGTTTTCTGTTTGCCCATAACCTCGGAAGAAAGAAAACCATTGTAATTTACATAATACGTAAACATCTCATATTTAAGTAGACAATTATAAAAATCAGTGATTGAGATCGTAACGTTTCCTATTCTAAGCCAATAGTAGGTTGCAGCCCGAACAAGTCACAACTTAACCGTTACGGTATAATAAAGTGTTTTCGATCTATTTGTTTCTAATTATAGCCTATAAGAACATGACCTTCAACGTGGTCTGCAACATAACCTGAAACATGACCTGCATCGTAGTCTGTAACATGACCGTGACGTAGGTACTTCGTCAAATAATTATTAAATTTACCGAATAAAGTTATAAACCTTCTTTGAAGGTAGAACTAGTGAAAAGCAAGAACAAGTGCCTAATAAATTATCAATAGTGGTAAAAGGTTAAAATCATATCTAGATTCGTTCATCTCTCAACATGAGGGTAGAGAAAAAACTGACGGGTAAAAACCAAGGCTGGTGCAAGAGTTGGTGTGATAAATCATAACATAACATGTTGGGCGGTATATATAAAAACAGCATGCCTCAACCGATTCCACCTCCGTTCGGTCCCAAACTGGTACAGACTCGTTTTGCAAGCAAAGGCTGGGCAACAACTATTCAGTTGAAGGTCAAAAATACCAAGTCTGCTCAGGACGGCTGTCGGCGATAGAATGAATCCGGGAGCCGTTGATCGAGTGTTGCCTGGCTCGTCGTGCGTCCCCCACTGTGTTGCCAGGCTGATATACAATTTTACCCAGTTATGTTTGATGGTTATTATTTACCTAACAGCTCGGCCATCGGACCGTCAACGAGTGCCTTCGTTGCTTATAAATATTAACATTTAAGTAAACATTAATTTATTTTCCAAACAATCATTGATTTTTCAATTTGAACTTTATCTATCCTTGCGGACAAAATATATATTTCATCAAAAAAAAACAAAAGGTAACGAATAAAAGACCATATTCTTACAAACGTATGCCAAAGAGATTTAAATCAAAGAGCACGATCCAGCTAACAAAGCTTAGAATCCCTTTTGTTCACATTTAGGTACGGCAACCATTTATTTATTTATTAGATTCGAAATATTTCTAATAATATCTCTCTCTAATGAGCCCGTCAAATAATAACAATATATAATAATAACAAAAATAAGTCTTGGATTTAATTGTCTCACGATCGCTCGAACAGCTCTCTTCTGCATCCTAAACGCTCGCTCCCAGTCAGCAGCTCTGCCCCACAGCTCCACGCCATATTGAAGGGGCGAGTGAACGGATGCAAAGTAACAGCTTCTGGTCATCCCTTCTTCAAGAGTAGCCGATAAACGCCATAAAGCGAAGCAAGCCCTTCCCACTCTCTCGCAGAGTCTGTCGATGTGTAGCTCCCACGTTAGGCTTTGGTTGTTAAGTTCGTCACTGCATTCCTTCTCATTTCTTAGCTTTGGTTGCAAAGCTTATCACTTCATTTGCTTATAGTAAAACTATTAGTGAGAATTACTATTTTCATCAACTTATTGCTTTTCACTGAGCGAAACATGCCCACAATAAGTAGATCATCACTCAGGCTGTTAACTGCTTCTCGCTGGGCGGCATGCCCACAATTAACAATCTGTCATGCCATTTGGTTAATCTTACGCTAGAAATAACTCACGCGCAACATAACCCAATTGCTTTTTATTATTTATAATACCCAGACTGTTAATTGCTTTTCATTGGGCGGCACATCATTGTGCCTGGCATGCCCACAATTAACAACCCATCATGTAATATCGTTTGGTTACCCTACGTTAAAATTATTTCACGCGTAAAATAACCAAATTGTTCCCTTTTTCACTGAGTCTATTAACTGCTTCTCGTTGGGCGGCACATCGTTGTGCATGCCCACAGTTAACAAGCTGTTAGTCAATTATATTAATTTCACCTGACTTAAAAATAACTTATCGTTTTTTTCACTCTGACTGTTAACTGAGACTCTTTGGGCGGCGCATCATTGTGCCCCGCATGTCCACAGTTAACAACCAGCGGACTAAGTTCGAATTAAACGTGGACAGCATTATTAAGTTTATTATCATGAAATGCATTGCATACCTGACTATTAAATTGTGTGTCAATAAGATGTCATTGTTATCTTCTGCTAAACTATTAGCAAAACGTTTACGTATAATATCCAATAGAATATCATGATCAGTGCAGCAATAATAATGATTTTCATTGTCAATGTACCTACAGCTACAACTTTCAACATCATTGTTTAAATTTACATTAACTACCCTATATTGGATTAGGGAGTTCAAATAGACCCAAAAATAGAATTTGATAGGCCTAAGTCTAGTAAATTGTTACTAAAATTATTTTTGTAAGACATTGCACGACTTCAAGTTATCTAAAAAAAAGGACTAGAAAGTCCCGTTCGACCTATTTGAAGATACTTTAGTATAAAAGCATAATTATTCACCGCCGCTCCATAACGACATATCAACCAATCGAGGATAGCCTAGTTTGCCTTCAATTTCCCTTCCCGCTCAAACACTGGTCAAGATTCCTTAAACCAACACAACTATCCAAAAAGCGCGATTTGGCTGCAGGTAGGAGAACCTTTACACAAGTAAATGAGAAAAGTCGTCGTCACTAGTAAATTAGAAAAATCGTCTTCTAGTATATTACATTTTATAGGTGTTGTAAACCTAGGTGTGTATTTTACCTTTAATTTTATTTATTTGAGTATGGTATTAACTCTGTTTATTTTTAATTGAACCTATTACAGTCCTAAATTCATTTGAAAAGTCGTAAGTAGTTTACTTTGGAAACTCAATTTATTTTATTATGCCAGCAGTAACTAATTCTCTGATCACGGTCACTGACGACCCGTGTTTCAATTGCGTCTGTTAGTAAATATAAATACCTTTTCTATTATCCTATTCGATCCTACTCGATTTTATTCGATTATGTTCGATTCCATTCGATTCCATTCTATTTTATTCTATTTTGTTTATTATGGACCTAAACAACTTACGAGTACTTATATCGTTTTCACCGTTTAAACTCTAATTAACACGTAGGGTGTAACAGTATAATAATATCGTACTAAATAATTTACCTACCGAAAACCTACTCGTACTCAAAGCATAATCAGGCATAAATATGTATGTAATTGATACTCTGCGTATTAACGCATTCGCTGCCCAGCTTCGGCGGTGCGACCCGCAGGGGCGCGCCCCGCCGCCGCCACTACACGAGGGTCGAGTCGAGAGGCTCGTCTGCGTCTCGGGCCATGAAAATGTTAGTTTAAAGACCTACGTGGGAATCTTCCCACAATATTTAGTTTAAGCGTTTGATTTAAGTATATTATTTATTGTTCATTTTATATCATCTACACTACATTATATATTTACACATTCACACACTGTTGACTTTTATGAAAAGTGTGGTTCTCCCGTTCATACTTGCTTAGCGTTCGTACTCTTACATCCTGTTCATACTCTCTACTCCTCTAATCCTACATGTTTACTTCACATTTCTTTTCGCTACCCTCAATGATTTCTATTCGATATTTTATTGCTTCATTTATATGCATTATTTACACGTAAGAAGTTTGCCACCTGAATGACAAAATGTTTGGTTAAGGTTGCATGTGAGTCGCGGGCATCAAAAGTGTTAGATTAAGGAGCTGCCATAAATTGTTTTTGTTTCAATTCTTAGTTTTTATTCCTTGTTCAAAAAAAATTAGTAGATTGCTAAGACTTATCTTAGGTTTTGTCTTCCAGTCGTCCATTGCAATAAATAATAGTTTGGATGATCAAAGAAATGACTTAAACCAAAAAAAAACACTAGAATTTGTGTTTTGTTTTTATAGGTAGGTACCTTCCTACGCTTTCTACGTAGTTTAAATCGGAATTCCTACAAAGGCTCATTATTATTTTACATATAAATTAAAGTACTTAATGCTTGTCATGCCTCAGGCCCCGAACAACCATCCGGAAATCGAACAAATACCTGCCGCGCCGCGGGAATCGAACCCGCATGTTCTCACAAAAGTCCTATTTTGGAAACCACCGCGAGCACGGCTTCGTGTCATGGTTTTATTAACAGAAAAATAGAAAGTGAATGATCTTTTGCCACCAAAAATACCTATAAATCTTGGAACTACTTATCGAGGTTTTGGTCATCTACAAATCTATAATTAGGTAGGTGAGCATTGTTTCAAGACTATGATCGAGTTTATTTAAATATTATATTTTCTCTAGCAAATATTTCATGAATACGCTGCAATCAAAGGTGCATTCGTGCATTGGTATGTAGGTAGGTAGGTCTAGAGAGAGATAGGTAGCTAGTTGTGTTCATGGGTTTGCAAACTGAGCATGGATATAATATGACGTTGGCATGGCACCTATCCGTTTAGACTACAAAGTTCTTAGCGTAAGTAGCCAAACGTTCGTTATTATCAAGTGAAGTAGCAAATATTTTAAGTAAACTGCTTTGTTTGTGATTAGCATTTTCACCGACAACTCAACCTGAAACTCGTCGCTATCTTGATCGGTTCAAGTGCACTCTGATGCATACCTATGCAACATAGGTACTACGCACAGAAATATATCTAGATATGTTTCTGTGGTACTACGACTCGGAAACGGATCGTAAAACTAAAAAAAAATATTACAGCTCCATGATTTCATTTCATGCTTAACTTAGAATTAGTGCCTACGTAGATATATCAAATTTGTCCCTATTCCTTATTATGCTAGGTACCTACTGTAGTTATTCTGAGCGTAGATATTGCGTAGGTACCTGTAGAATGTATTCGTTCCGAAGGTTGGGTAATTTATAAGGTGGTCAGGTCACTAGCAGTAAATATCGAGGTCTTTATTCTATCCCATACCTACATAAAGCCATGAAATCTTCATCATCGTACACCTATCTACATCGGTTAGTACATAACGGAGCTAATCAAAATTTAATAAATGGGTTGGTATTCTTTGGTATCACGATTCGGTGAGGCCCACCAGATTTGGTTAGGGTAAAATCTAAATATTTTGTAGTCCATTGAAGAAGTGAGGCATGGCATGGATCAAAGCCTATCAACGGATTTTGACATAGGTACATAATATCTATATCTAGGTACTAATAAAGTACACCTTCAAATACATTCCGATTCGATTCACGAAGTTCACTATAGTGCCGATTACGACAACGGCTTCGAATGTGAGGCGCAACTAGCCTCTCGCTGCGACGTGCTGTTCTAGGTACGCCTGCTTTGGCGCTTCGATTCTTCCTACTATATCAACGGTTGCGTGAAGGATTTCGAGTAGAATTACACGACTTACCTCGCTTCTCGTTGCATCGTCCATCGTTCGCTGGACGCTTCTCAGCACAGCCATCACGATCACATTACGTCAGCATCTATGGTACCTGGCTGGCTGTGTTCGTCGCGGCTCCGTCGATTGCTACGGCGCTTTGGCGCCTTATGGCGACGGTGTTCTCTGCTACGGTGGTGGTCACGCTAACTGCTTCCATCATTCGCTGTTAAAAATTATCAAGCATCAATGTTCTTCAAGGCATATTTCCATTTCATCTGACAAGTTAATGCGATCATGGATCACTGATAACCAGAATCCAAACAAAAGTTTATAAATTTCTCTTGGGGTTACAAAAAACACGTTGAAAAGGAAATCCAGCCAGTTAAATTGCTGAGCCCGCGTTCAAGCTATCATAGAGTAGGCGACTAGGCGGGTACCTATGTATCTTGGCCAAACGCGGCCACGATCACAGATTCGGTAGGTACCTACCTACTTACTTAACGGTGAACCCGCTACATGTTATCGAGCAATCGCTATTTAGTGTACTTTAACATATTGTCATTAGTATATTAATCAGAATTAACCAGGCACGTACCGGCGTTACCAGGGAGTACCCTGGCCAAATGCCTACACAAATACCGATCACTTGCAAATCATTCCGCCAACACTGTCAGGGAGTAGATACCCTGACCACGTGCTAACAAACAGGCTTTCAAACTAACCAAAAATGCAGGTAGGTATCTAGTAAAATCACTAAGTACGTGACGACATTACCAGGGACGGCATGCCCTGGCCGAATGCCTGCACAAACCCGCACTTCTAAATCAATCTGTTAACACTATCGGAGTTATGTACCCCGATTACGTGTTAACAAGTCAACCCTCAACACCTTGTGGGCAGGGTGATAACAAGATAAAGAGCAGTAATTACGAATAATTATAAGAAATCTTCACTTTACGTACCTTGCTATCGGAATCCCTCTTCTGAAGTTGTTGGGCGGTATATATAAAAACAGCATGCCTCAACCGATTCCACCTCCGTTCGGTCCCAAACTGGTACAGACTCGTTTTGCAAGCAAAGGCTGGGCAACAACTATTCAGTTGAAGGTCAAAAATACCAAGTCTGCTCAGGACGGCTGTCGGCGATAGAATGAATCCGGGAGCCGTTGATCGAGTGTTGCCTGGCTCGTCGTGCGTCCCCCACTGTGTTGCCAGGCTGATATACAATTTTACCCAGTTATGTTTGATGGTTATTATTTACCTAACAAACATAAGTTACCTCCTTTGTTGTCGAATGCCTTATAATATAACCGTAAGCCTCAAAATACTACAAGAGGGTGTCCTTGCGACGTATTCGAGACCATTCAGTTACGCAATGGATGAAAAAATTTACGGGAGTAACCCCATCAATTATCTTTCTGTGCTCACTAGTCTTTCTCGTACCTCATGCTACCGTGATTTGCGAAATACTACAAGGTCTGCAAGGGAGTGCCCCGGCCAAGTATTCGGAGTAACGCGGAAAAACACCATAAAAGAGAAACACGGGGTGTGCCCCGATCGGTTTCTCTTGCCAGTGCTGGCACAAAGGGACAAAGAAATCGGCAAAAATAAACAACACTTATATTACTTGGAACAAAATGTGTACTTACACTTCTTTGTGTGCGTAGCTTTTCGAATCCCGATTCTGAACTATAGGAGGCTTTTGACCATAAACTCAGAAGGATGGCAGGATCTCAACATAAAACACAGTTATCGTATATACTTTATGTATTGAAATTCTTTTACAATTTAGAGGATGATTTTACTTTAATTTCTTGCAACGGAATTTACATTAAGAACAATTAGGAACAAACGAACTTCTTCTTACAAGCACAAAATGAAAATGGTAAAGGTATATCGACAAGCAAAGTAGCAACGTTCGTCTAGCTCTGTGGTTTTCGTGAGAGTGGGCTCCGATCGAGCGCGCTGACGCTCGTCGGCTCGTCTCGGGACTCATCGGCTCGTCTCGGGTCGCCAAAACAAGGTGCAGGTGCGCGTGACTCAGGCTGCTTGTGCTTCTTGGGGATTTTCCGCTGTATTTTCAACAATAGCAAATGATAATTAATTGTACCTAGTATTTCATAGTTATAATATAAGTTCAAAACACAGGTATTATTAATAAAACTGTAACACATACAGCGTGGCAATGCAGCCAGCGTCTTGGGGACGCTTCCGACTGGTGTTGATATGGATCAGTTGAGCTATCTGTAGACTGTTTGCAACAGTCGGCAGTTAGCTCAATTGTTTCAATTGTAAATACTAGTATAATTTTCTTTGTGAATAAATTTATTATCTGAAAATAACATTATTTATTTATTATTATTAATTTGTTTGTTTTTCGCTGTCGCTCGAGGTAGCGAATACCACGTAGGTCGAAACAGGCTTAAAGATGGAACTGGGCCAGACATGTGATCAATTGCCAGGTGACCTTTGGGTCAAAACAATACAGACAGGGCACCAACGGTGGAAGACAGTGGCACCACGCCACACCTATTAAAGTGACAAGATGAGCTCGACTCATTTATTTAGAAGTTTAGTTTTTGCCTGGAGTTTCGCTTATCTACATCTACACTAATCTACTTGCTACTAATTTATAAAGCCGAAAGTTTGTGAAATTTGATTTTTTGTTACCTAGGATCTTCAAAACTACTGAACAGAATTAAGATGAAATTTGGCGTACATTTAGAGCAAAGCCCAACTTAGATAATAAGCTACCTGTTGTATCGAAAATACGCGTGCGAAACCGCGGGCAGAAGCTAGTAATATTATAAACAGAAAAGATTCATATTTTTGTATGTTTGTAACGAATAAACTCTAAACAACTGGACTGATTTCAAAAATTCTTTCATCATTAGAAAGCTACATAATCCCTGACTAACATAGGTTATATTTATATGTTTTAAAAATAAATATCCACCCTTGCGAAGCCGGGACGGGCTGCTAGTTTGATAATATATTTTTTTTAAATTTGATTTGTCTATGCGGTTATATTGTAAGCCTAGAAAAAGAAGTTTTTTGATTGGTTTTTACTTTGGTTCTGTTCGAACTTTTTTGATTACCTATAGGAGTAGCATATTATTTAATTATCCTTACAGAACACAATCAATTATTGCTGTCTGAAATATGCAGAATTATTTATTAAATTTTCTTTAGATCAGACAGATAGAGCTGGGTAATTTAGCATACATATTTATTATAAGTAAGTACACAGTAGCTATATTAATAGGACGAATGTCTACAAATCAAAACATTTTGTGATAGTTCTTGCAAGACTCGGTCATAGTCATAGCTTTTGCAGTCAGCCGTGTTCAAATCACATCTATTTCGATAAACGTGTAATATTATTATATAGCTATGTAACGTTGCATTATTCACGCTATGCGCATCTTCATAGTAAGTGCTCACTTCCGGTTGCTCGCCTTGAGGTCAGGGGTAAGTAAGAACCGTGACGAGGTCAATGTCATCCACACAAGGACTAGGATGATAAGCGTAACTTGTTTGTAAGACAAGGTCTTTGATAATAATGTTGGAAGCTTCAATCAAGGTCTTTTATTCGGTTGGAAAGTATACATACCAAAAACGAGTTTCAACGTGAAATTTTCAATTTAGGTTCAAATAATTAAATGGATCAGTTGAGCTACCTGTAGATTTGCAACAGTCTGCAGTTAGCTCAATTGTAAATGTTACTGTTCATTTATTTATATTATTTGATTTTTATTCTCTCTGTTCATAAAGTTTAAACGTATTAAAAGGGACAAGCTATTATTATACAAAATTCTTTCATTTTTAAATAAAAGCCATCCGTTATCTTTATATACCTTTTACAGTGACATAATGGCTTCCCAAAAGGTTCAAACGAATGTCACAAATAATTAAATGGATTAGTTGAGCTACCTGTAGGTGTTTGCAACAGTCTGCAGTTAGCAAAATTTTTTAAATTGTAAATATTAGTTTTGATTGCTTTCTATTATTTGATTTTTACTACTCTGTATACTTATTAAAAGGAACAAGCTATTATTACGAAAAATACTTTTTTTTCAATTATCTTAAATACATTTTTGGTTTCCCAAAAGCTTCAAACCAGTTTCACGAGGCACGCATCTAAATATAATAAATAATATTGGACAATTCACACAGCATTATCTAGCCCCAAGCTAAGCAGAGCTTGTGTTATGGGTACTAGATAACTGATATACTTAATACAATGCACTACATACATACATATTTTTACCATACATAGAAAACATCCAGAACACCCTGAACTGAAAATATCTGAAAATATCTGCAAATTGTACACACATTTGTCCTGAGGCGGGAATCGAACCCGCAACCTCCTGCGTCGCAGGCGGACCTTCGCCCTCTTCAGATGATAATGGCTTCTCAAAAGCTTCAAACGAGTGTCACGAGGCGAATTTGAATGTAACTTTTGTGCAGCCCTGATTTGAGATAACCTTTAGGACTCCATACATCTAAATCCGTTCAAAAGTTCATATCATAAGTTAAGTTGGAATAAAGAATAGTTCATGTTTGTAAGATACGTCCATGAACTCTGAAAACATTGCACTCCTTATTTGAGTAGTGTAAAAAGGAGGCAAAAGTCAAAGTATACAAGTAGATTTTCAAAGTTGTAATTAAGTTTAGAAAATTTTCAGCCAAGAACACTCATAAGAGGCGCTGTAAAGGAACCGTACGCCATTTCCTACACCAAGTATTGGAAAACAAAATATCCCTATGGATAACATCAAAACCAAACTGCCCCGAACAAGCACGTGAGTCGCATAACATAGCCACAGAATAAGTATAAGTTGTAAATGATCAAAAGTCGCTGAGCAATTTGTGCTGAACAACTTACAGATTAATAATTGTAACATCAAGTGTACCTACGGTGGAATAAATAAAAACAACCCTTTTGCTACTTGGTATACCTTTACCAAAAAGTGCAATGCCAGCAGGATCAATCAGGCTTTAGAGAGGTAGGTAGGTAATTAGAAATATCTGTCAACTGACCATCATTGACATCATTGCATCGTGCTATTTTTGATACTCTATGATAAGTATGCAATAAGGTGGATAGATTTTACTATTGTGTGCATCTAATTTAAATCAAATAAAAAAAGTGTCAACGGAAGCTCATTAACATGTTGGCAAAGTCATTACATTGCGAGCCTTATCAAACAAACGAAAAAAAAAAATACGTTTACGTTAGTGACTAACTTGGCCAATAGATGAGCAGACCATTCTATCAGGTTAGATGCTCAGCTCCTTTTGCCCACATCTTAGCCAAGGTGCCAAAACAACATTGAAGACTTTTTAAATTCTTTCCAACGTCCAGGGAAAGTGGCTTCGCGTCCAGAATACAAATGTAACATTGATTCACGACAAGCGATGGAATCCAATCGGAGAGTCGAGGGTTACCCTGGATTTAATCCATTGGTAATACGAAAATTGATGTAAAAGTTGCCTTTCGATGCCTCTACTACGGGTCTTTTTGTATTCGCTTGCGAGTTTAGCTTGTTATGTGATGACTGACGTCAACATGTTGGACCGTTAGACGTTAGACCCAACATAATTCGTCTTTTGTTTTTTATTGCCTGTACAAGACAAGGCTAGGCCAACATGTGGAAAACTTTTTACAGTGCTTTTAGTTACATCTGAAATTTTTGGCTACCAGCTACATGATAATGATGATATTCTCCTAGCCTTAATTTGGCCACGGCGACCACTTTTAATAGGTACATCTAAGATTTTTGGCTACGGTGAACGCTTTAAGTAGGTACATCTGAGATTTTGGGCTGCTATATGATAATGATGATGTCCTCCTCTCCGCATTTCAGCCACGGCGGCGACCAGTTTCAACGCAGACGAGACATGTGTGCAGGACAAATTATAGTGTACAAGTGTGTGCGTAAACATATGTGCACTCTCTATTTCGTCACTATCGTAATCCGATGGCACGGCAGACCGATACATCTGGGACGACGTCATGCGCAGGACCAACGGCTTAACGGGCTTTCCGAGGCACGGCGGCTATACCTTGTAGCTACCTACTTACAATAAAATTTAAAATCTGATTGTTTATTCAGGTACCTACCTTATTTAGGTACATTACATACCTACTTTAAAATACTATTATGTAATTTATGGAGGCTTTTACATCCTGATATAACCTGAAGTGTTACAAGAGTTTGAAAGTAATTTTTAAAAAGCTGACGCGATCTCTTTTTTTCGTATACCTACTGGGGGCCTGAATGTGTGACGTCAGCGTGAAGAATTATTATGTGCAAAACAAAAGACAAACGTGCCAGCTTTTTAAATTCTATCTCTAGACATCAAATTTTACTTTTCAGAAGGAACCACAACTTACTCTACGCCCCAGAGTTTGAAACACGGCAGTGTGGTTGCCGATAGTATTTCAAATATAAACTGTAAACAGTACAGTTTAACTTACAAAGTTCACGACTTCAGATTTTCTGGAATCACTGTGGTGGCATCCATGCCAAAATGTGGCGTGTTACCAACGAAAAAGGTTTCAATTCAGTTGGTTTACGAGATTATTGGAAGCAATTCTTTTTGGAAAGAACTATGGCACGTGCCTGGTATGTTAAGGAGGGGGACGCGCAGACAGTTTATTTACCTTTTTATAAAGTAGGTACTTACCTAACTACTTCATAAAGCTTCCGATAAAATAGTGTGAAACTACCCTGAATGGCTTAAAATAAAAATACGTAAAAGTACCGAGGCTTTTCGGGTTTTAAAAAAATTATCTGAGCGTCTGGTCTAAGCGACGCGGGACCCGAGAGCTGGAGAGTATCTGGCGCAGCGCATCAGCATTGCCATACAGTGGGGCAATGCAGCCAGCGTCTTGGGGACGCTTCCGATTGGTATTGAAATGGATCAGTTGAGTTACCTGTAGATTGTTTGCAACAGTCTGCAGTTAGCGCAATTGTTTCAATTGCAAATACTAGTTCTAATGATATAGTATACTAAACTATCTATAAAAATAAATTATTGCATAAAAATAGACACAAATGAATTTAGAATAGTCTCGCTGCAAGGAATCATAGAAAACTATTTAGTAATTCTAGTAGAGCTGGTTCTTTTAATAATATTAATTGAAAACAAAACTAAGATCTAGGAACGAGATTTTCTTGGCAGATAGTTCAACTGATAAAAACTGTTAAAACTTTTTTAATTAATGTTTATAAGTTTGAAGAGAAAATTATTCCCCTATTTCTATATTCTTAGAAATTCTATTTCCATGTTTTCATTTAACCTCTTGTGCTTTTCCACCACATATGTGTCAGTAGTTAAGCTAGAATATAAAATAATAATAACGTAAGTTAAGCTGTTATAGTCATGTGTCGAGCTCAGAAAAAAAAACCGCGTAAATTTCCTAGCTTATCTTTTTACTGACAGATTTAAAAATAAATAATGTCCTCCTAGCCGAATTTCGAACACGGTGGCCAATCTCATCAGAGACTAACGCGATGATAGATGCGCAGGACATATTATAGTGCACAAGTGTGTGCGCAAACACAGGTGCATTCTCAGTTCCCTCATAATCCGATGGGACCACAGATCGACACGACCGGGGAGAGATCAGGCGCAGGACCAACGGGGCAATAATAATAATCAATCAATACAGGCTTGTTAAAGTTGGCAAAGATACTAAGACGAATCTTCGGCGCTGTACTGGATGGTGACTGCTGGCGCATAAGATACAACCATGAGCTTTACAACATGTACCAAGAACCAAACGTCGTAAAGTTTATAAAAGTAGGCCGTCTTCGATGGGCTGGCCACGTAGAAAGAATGCAAGACGACAGAGCACCAAAGCGTCTTCTGCGTGGCAAACCTGATGGCGGAAGACCCCCTGGAAAACCGAAACTCAGATGCCTCGACGGAGTCCAACAAGACCTAAAGGCAATTGGAGTGACCAGCTGGCAGGAAAAAGCCAAGAATAGGAGTGAATGGCGAAATTTACTAGACCAGACCAAGGCCCACCCGCGGCTTTAGAGTCAGGATTATGATGAATACAGGCTTGTTCTCTCCAGTTTTCGTTAGATCTCATGGTCGTCCTTGAATTTAACATTCTTTCCGAGGCACGGGGGTGTAACACCGCCAACTTCCTGACTCCTGGCTGCTACTGTGAATTTTCTTTGCTAGAAAAACCCTAATAACAACTATTGGCCCGAACGAGGACCTCGTAATCAGCGGTTGAACAAGCTGACCGCTAGACCAAACAGGCAGTCGAACTGACACACTTACCTATACACCGTCAACAAATTTATTTTCTTTGACTAAATGAAAGAATGCAATATTTTGCAATAGCCCTGCTTCTTTTTAAAAATAGTGATACGATCTATCGACTCGAAAAATATTGGACGGCACTAACGAGACCTTCGATATTTATCGAGCCGACAGCTAACGTGTTGAGAAATATTGCATTCTGTATAAATGATATTGCATTCTTTATAAACTATATTGCATTCTTTACAAACGATATTGCATTCTTTCATTAGGTCACTAAGAAAGTAAATGCGTGGATAGGCATACCATATTTCTGTTAAAAAGCACCATAAGCATAAAAATTAATTCTAAAGTCCCAAGTTATACTGACTATTTTCTTATGTCCTTATCTGATAGTTTTCTAGTCTTTTCAGCACCATCTATGCAGCAACCAGCCTCTTTTGTATTGCCGTGTTGCCTCTACTCAGGCACAAGACAAAAACCACATAGCAAGTTGAACATCTATAAGATAAACCTATCGGAGCATCTTTTTACCACACCATAGAACTAATCCTATCGAACGCTCGCCGGGGCAATTCCTATTTGATTTATCATTGTTCTTAACCGATAAATCAGGCTACAATAGGGCTCTTTCACGGAATAAAGAATAGTGCTTTGGTATTAATCTTTCACTCTGGTTCTGTCTCCAGAAGAAATTTGACCCTTGAAGACCAAAGCACTTACTCTGAAATTGTGGTTGTAAAAATCTCCCATTTCTTTTCAGCTAGGAGAAAGTTCAATACAGACTTCGGCTCTCCAGTTTTTGTCAGATCTTATGGTCTTTCAATATTTATGCATGTTTATTTAACAGATTTGATTGTTATGACTAACTCTACCGATCGGTATCATAAAAATATGGGGATCATTAACACATGGTATTATAACAAGACACATTTTAGATTTTAGTGGATTTAATTACTGGATAAAGAAATAAAATTTAAAAATTCAGTGAATGTAGTTCTATTTATTTTTGTAATAAATAAAGGAATTTTTCCTTTGAGTAAAAATTGCTATCCTGAATATTTCGGGTACTTCCCCTTGGTAACGTACGTTTGTAACCACCCTGTAAACCTACTCTTAAGAGCATGATCTTGATCATCTGCCTACAAAGGCATCTGTAATCTCAAACTTAATCCCAAGCACTAAAGCTCATTTCACACCGTAACTATGTTTCTGTGATACGAGCCCCACAACACGGTTCCGCGTACGGAACTTCTATTAATTCTCCTTAGAACAATTCCGAAGTTCGCACAATGGGATTAGGGACAATACGTCTGAACGTGAGATGTTATCACGTGATAAGGGACAGTGTTCCAGGGAATTGAATAAGATGGCTTGATGATTGTGTTTGTTGGTAACATAAGACGTTACAGAAAAAGTGATGAAGGTTTATAGTCAGGAAGCTCAAAGGAGATTTTGTGACGACTTTGACCTACTTAGATTTGGCAACACTCGCATGTTGATTTGACGACATTCGAATACGTTGAATTCATTAGAAATTATTACATAAATACATCTCTTAGATGTTCTATGAGCTGGAATAGCGTTTCAAGTTTTTTCGTTCAATCAAGTGAGCTGTGTGGTGCCGGCTTAGAATTTGCACCACCCCAACTCTTCCCACGGGTGTCGTAAGAGGCGACTAAGGGATATCCACCGGGGGCGAGCAGCATCGCGCCCTGCAGAAGATTATACCACCGAACTGCGATCCCAACCCGCATGCCCAGCGTGGGGATTATGGGCATTACCCCCCATGAGATAAAAGCCAATAAGGCGCTTATCAGGTGGAGGCCTGCGTCCAGCAGTGGACCAACACAGGCTGTTGAGGTTGAGGGTTGAGGAAGTGTTGCTTCGTAGAAACTTGTGTATGAAGGTGACTGAATTTCTGATTCTTTATCTTTGGTGTCTGAACTTCCAAAATATACCTACTTGGACTAGTAGGTATATTTTGGAAGTTCAGACTTCTAGACATAGGACTCCCCTGATAAGTGTTTTATTTCATTAGGGGTTAATCGCCTTCATGACATCCACGGGCAGACGATTCTTACGCCCTGGCCGCAAAGGTGAATGAGCTTACCAACAATTTCAACAATCCTTAAATACCAATTTGCAAACTCTTAAGCTAATTGAAAATCCTACATCACAGGCATCTATTTACTCAAAGCCTTCATCCGATCCACCTTGATCTGTCATGCCCCTTTCAACGAAGCGTAGGGTTCGCAAAAAACACAATGCACTCAATACTCGAGCCCCAATAAATCACAGGCTGCGGTCATCCCTGAACATTGATTGATGTACTTCCCGCGTCCAATCTGCTAATAGGTGGCTTTTACGACGTACGACTCTGACTTGTGTGAGTTGTGTTGAGTGTAGGCAGACTCCACAAGATGGACCGATGACTTGTAGAGGTCACGGGGACTGCAGGATGTTTCCCGTGCAAGATCGGTCATTGTGGCGATCATTAGAAAGAGGCGTCAAGGAATATAAGTCTATAGGCTGAGATGATGAAATGACCAAGGTTAATATTTCAATTACTTGCTGGGCCGACTTGACTTCTCTTCTTTGTTAATGGCAACATGTCTCAGGTCTGCCACTTTTCTGCCGGTGCATGTTGGATCAAATCATGGAGAGCTGAGGCAGGTACCGAGGCTGAATTCTGTTAACCATTCTCTTCACAAGCTTTACTTTTATAAAAACGATATCGTTGCAGAATCGTCTATCCAGAAAAACACTCTAGAAAATACTACTTGCATGGAGAGATTCATAGAATGGTTTCCACCTCATGAGACGTTTGAAACGCGTCCCTCCATCAGTATAGTTTTAAAAATCCTATTGGATTAAGATAAAACCTCTTTTCCGCTGACCAAATTCGACGTAATAGTCGCATAGGTCACCTACACTGCCAAAATTACATAAACTTTGGTCTCCTACGAACCATGACCAAGAGAAATCCATTCATTAACGTACAAAATAGCCTTGTCTAATAATCTGCATAATTTACCGATTAGACAAATATTTAGTGCACATTCTAGTTCAATTCTGAATTTTGTTGAACTTTATGATGTAAGGTGAAGCAATAGCTACCTCCGGTTCATATTTTAAAGAGTCTGCCAACTACAACATTAAGTATTTTGAGATTTTGAAGAACTGACCGATGTTGAGAACTTTGACATGTTTTTCAGAAGTCCTTACATCTATTGAAAAGTATCATTATGTGTGGACGTATAACTTAACGGTGGAAGAGTCAAATAGTTTTGGCATAAATGCTTCTGCCATCAAAGGTATATTGTTTTCTACTCTAACTTTGTTTTGTACCACGACCTCCAATGAAGTAGGTAGTTCCTTTTATAACACTTTCCGTTCCTCACGTCACCTAAAGGTCGTATCGGTCCATGTAAGCAACCAACCATCCCCGATCAAATAGAGACAGGATCGGACAGGAATTTCTTCCACTCGCATTAACCTCTATAATAGAGTCGAAACTTACAGAGTTAGTAATAAACCCTGTTAGTTTCATTTTAATCTTCTTGTAAACCATTCACTAAACGCGCTTATTGTAAAACTTATATTAATCTAGCAGCAAATTCTGCACGCATGGCTTTTTAGTTTGAATTCCTGGATAATGCTTAGATAAGTTTCTTCTATAAGAAACTAATATAATTTACAAAATTTGGTCATCATTTACGAGCTATTGATCTAATATTGATCTAATGTGGCGCTCATTAGTGGAGGCTTATGTCCAGAAACGGACTAACATAGGCTGATGATGATAATCTAATATTGGTAAACCATAAAAAAAACACTTTTGCATTCCATCGGGGATGAATGAAATAATTTATGTCGTATACTTTAAGGTCCTCAAATTATGAAGTACTCGTATCATTAAATGCAAATCATGACAAATTGCTCGTGACATGTAAATACTTGTGTTTTGCATGGCTCCTATAATTTACAATAAGATTCCTTTGTCAATACGCTCCGAGAGTAATTTGAACGTATTTAGAGGCAAATTAAATGAACTACTCGAAGAAAAGGCTTATTACACAATTGACGATTTTCTTAATGATAAATTTTAATACTTTTAAAGCTAGACATATATAATGTAAAATTCACAATGCCTGTATTTTTTGTGTTAAGTAATTATTTTTGAATTAATTCATATAGATACCTACATTCTCTACTGTAACGTTTTGTAAATTTCATTGTTTTTGATGTTTAGGTACATACCTGTGTTGTAAGCCTAACCGGCAGACTAGAGATACTTTTATATTTGACATAAGACCAATATTAATGTAATGTTACACCTAGTTTTACAACAATAAATTCTTTTATCTTTTTATCTTTATCTTTACTTTTACTTACCTACTTAAACCTCGGCTCAACCATGTTTATTTCTAAAGCACAAGGCTGTTGATGAATAACTTGGCAAGGCTGCCCATCCATCTGATATTGTATTCGTTGCTTTGAAGTTAACTTTGAAACCAATAGCTCTGTTATTGGATTCCTTGGTTTTGGGGTAAGACCCCCATTTTTAAGCCGACGCACATAACAGCGTTTCTATCTCGTAGTAAACTACTCTACTTCGACAATTAACAAAGTGTGTCTAGTATGAGTTAGTTCATAATAAAACGGAAAAGTTTTTGAGAACGGGATTGGGATTGCTGGCTTGTCAGAGTTATACTACCAAAATGCAGCCAATCACATAAATTCACACAACTATTCGAAAAACACAATGGAGTAAATAAATATATAACTATTGGATCGCTGACATACTATGAGAAGTAGTTCCACTATAAGGCGTTTTCTGTATGGAAGGAAACGAAAACCTTTATAGTTTTCGTAAATTATAAAAAAATCTATGCTAACGGCTCTAGTTGATAAGGCAATACTAAGTATCGAACTTGAGTCCGTAGTATAGATAGGGTTTAGTAGGTTGATAATGTATCTATGACAATTATTGTAACGACAGCAATTAGTAAGATTTAGCCTCAACTATGCGGTAACACATTTCATACCTACACTAGTGTATTATGTACACCTGTGTACCTATGTATTTTGTTGCCTGCGAATAGTTTAGTTTATTAATTATATTATTCTATATAAATATCTATAGATAGGATGGATTTTGTATGGACCAGTGAAATATGCCGACAGAATAATTATGTATAATTTTCTTTGTGAAATAAAAGGTCTATAATTTATTATTTTTAATTATCTTCGCTTCGTAGAATTTTTAAAAATTCATGGCTTCCCTAACAGAAGATCACGTTAAAATTAATTGTGACGTTTTACAAATGTTCCATTCAATTTTGAACATTTTCCTATGATAGTCAGTTTAGTAGGGTATGACAATGTATCTTTGTTTATCTAGTTCTAGATAGTCCATCCATCTGGATAATATTTGCACTATCAGTAATTAATTAAACCCAGAGGTGAACCCATGCGCAACATTGTGATCACTGCAATTATGTTCAATAAGTAGTAATCAAAATAAAACACAAGCGCCATCGTTATTTAAGTTCCACCTCGATGCAGCATCCAACAAAAATTACCTTTGCAATAAATAGGCTGTCAGTCTATTAAATTCAATTACTGATTTTTATTTGTAAGTTAACGTTATAAATTTAACGTTGAAAGAATCAGGAGAACTAAAGTTGATTGAAGATACTGAACCACACTCAAAAATAAGTACCTACCTGCTTCCTTCACATTTATGCTACCCTAGTAGTTAAGTAAATATTGATGGTGGAAAATGTTACTAGGACAGCACTGTGGTCTGTGGTGGTATGGTTTCGTCCCAGCCTACCGCCAGAGGTAGGCGCGGTGGTTGCCTAATCCGCCCGGGTCCAGTGGTCAATTTTTATATAAATCCTAAGTAATTCTTAGGAATTCACACTTCAGAAGCGTCTGTTCAAGCAATAACCATTTCGAATATCATTTATCATGTAGAAAAGCTCTTAAGTTCATAAAAATCAGAATCAAAACGCCAGTTTTAATCCTCGACCTTTGGGCTTAATCCTACAAGGCGTGGGCAAGCCAATAAATATGAATGTTCTCCTTAGATAAGCCTAATAACGTAAGACAGCTCTTAATATGAGACTCGACGTATGAACCCGACTTAAGCCAGGATCCTCAAAGATCCTCTTTAGTTCCAAAAGAGAATTTAAAAGATTACTGCTTTTAATGCCTTCATGTTTTCATTTAACTGTTTCGTTTTATGTGGACTGCGAACTAGCGAGATTAATAATATGAGGGACGCGATACGACGCAACGATGCGTACATTTCTTAATTGGTCTCAAAATAAATAGTTTACCCCTGCAATTATTGATTTACTAAATATCCCCCTGAGGGGACTTAATTTGCCCGGATGTAAGGGGAGCTTTGTCATGGAAACGATTGTAATGCCGAATTTATTTCTTTGCACTTGACATTATGACTTATGTGTTTTAATGTTATTTTATAATTTACAGATTACGACTTGTATGTTTTTGGTATTATTTTATTAAGACCTCCATAAAACTAACTTATTTCCACAAATAAATTAATTAAAAAAAAAATTAATACAGTGCATGAAACTACCAGAATTTTCCAATACCTACGTTTTTGTTCCAACAGTTACAATTCCCCATTTTATTTTAGTAACATTAATTACCCCTATCAGGGTGGGGTGGAAACCGCGAATTCCAATAATTCCCAGTCAGTGTTTGTTAGGAAGCTTGTTAAGAGAGCGCGCGACCGGGTAGGGGGTGTAAATTTCACCAGCTACCTGCCACGGTGTGGCTACGAAACTACGCTATTTACGCCTTCCAAGTACGATCCCATAACGTTGCGCTCTGTAATTTTCTAGGTTGTTGTACACAGTAGGTTAATATTTAATTTCCCTACCTCGACGCAGCACTCAAATTTTCGTTCATGGTGATTGGAAAGCCATTTAGTTGACGAGTAGACAGTTTTCCATCGCCTAATAACGACGTTGACTGATACGTTTCAGTATCTTCGGGGCTCCTCAGCGGTTTGTTCCAAGCGACTCCATACGATAGTTAGTTACCACAAAATCAAATCAAAATCAAAAACTCTTTATTTCCATAAATACAATTAATGTACATTCAGAAATGGTCAACGGAAGTAAAGTGATATTTTTTTTTCTGTCGTATCGGTATGTAGACTTAATAAAGAAGCGACGAAGAAACCTTTAGCCTGTTAGTTGTTATTTTTCGAGTTGGAGCAAAACCCGCCACAAGCTTTTTATCCTCTAGCTAGATAATCTGATATTTTATAGTAAGCCTTTTTGCACAACAAAGTTTTGACAATTTGTTTGAATTTATTTACAGAGTCGAACCGTTCCTTGAACTAGGCTGCCTATCTGGTGAGAGAGAGTCGTTTTTTGTACGATTAACGAATAAATGAACAAATCTCTAGTCAAATAGGTAGTTCTTTCTCTTTCCGAATTGTCGTTGTCAACAGATTTGAAGATAGATTAGTTAATTAGGTATAAGGACTTAAACTAGTTTCATGTTCACATTTTTGTAATATTCTCATTGTTTCTCATTGTTGCCATCTTTATGCTTTTAAATTTTTTATCTGTAAGACATTCTATTTTTTTATTAAATCTAAATTATAACTATTTTAGGTGATAATTATTCAAGTAGGTAAGTTAAATTAAAATGATTATTATTAAGTTAAATTAAGTTTCTGCGCACAATGTATTTCGTTAACATGGAATAAATATATATTAAAATATCCAGGGAATCTACGAACAACCGGTTGTTATTAAGACTTTTTAGGGACTCGAAGACAGTTAGCTTCATTTTAGCTACTCTGCAAACTTGCCTACTTGGAATAACGACTAGGCAATTAGAGTAAATTCACAGAAGCTCTTACCAAACTACTTTTACCTCGCTCTCCACCGTTGTTATGGCCACACTACCAAAAGCGCTGTCTAATAAATTAGCTTGCTATTGTGTGGGCTCACTTAGTGGCAGACTTATTTACCTGACTATGTATTATAGAACGAGGCCTGATTCGTCTCGGCAATAGTCCAAAATTCTAGATACGGCCTAAAACACGATCACTTTGGGTCTTTGGTTAGATATGACTTTATTATTTATGAATTGTTAAACAAGTACCGGTCGATTAGTAAAGCGCCCGCGCGGGCACGTTTTGGCCTATAAGTCATAGCTATGGCAATCTTATACTTGATTTTTAGGGTTCCGTACCTCAAAAGGAAAAAAGGAACATCTAAAGGATCACTTTGTTGTCCGTCTGTCAACCCTCTTTTCTCACTAACGCGTGGAGTTATCGAATTGAAATTAACATCCGATACTCAAGTCTATAACCTCTTGGAGCTGTAATATAAATCAAAATTTAAGTCACCGCATTCAAAAGTTGCAGCTGTTTATGCCCGAATGTTTTGAAATTTCACACGCACACAAAACCTTTAGGGTACCCCCGTTGTACTTCCCGTTGACCTAGAACAATAAAGTTTGGCGAGAAGCAAGGTCCCGTAGCACAAGTAAAGAGGAAATCTGAAAATCGTAAACTTGTGGTATTATCATCATAATTTTCACCCTATATTAGTCCACTACTGGACATAGGCCTTCCCTAATGAGCGCCATAGCGCCCTGTCTTCAGCTTGCTGTATCCAGCAACTGTCCGCAGTCTTTCGCAGATTGTCATCCCACCTTTCCGGAGGGCGTCCTACACTTCGTTGGCAAGAAGCAAGGTCTTATGGTACGGAACTTTCGGTGCGCGAGTCCGACTCGCACTTGACGTTTTATTTATTATTTGAGCGCTTAGTACGGGTTGTGCGCATTATCTTACAAATACTACCTTCGTTTTCGAGTCCATTACCTGATCAAGAGGATCTAGGTACTTGTCGTAGTATGACAACGATCCAATAGTTTCTTATAAACTCGATGATAGTTGTTAAATGATTTTGAGTAATTGATGACGGAAAACAATTCACTCGTTAGTTAGCTTAAATTTAGTGAATTGTGTTTACGTGTGTGAATATCTATAAAGCTCGATTACCACTCGCTCACTGACTGACTCATTGACATAATTGTTCTCCTTGATGGTGGAGGGGGAGGTATATTTTTTTGGATATTTTTCTTGGATGACCTAGGTAAAATTCCGACTTTTTGAGATTTGCCCCCCCGAACCCCCGCCCCCCAGGGGGGCTCCCAAACGGAGGCATATTGTTCGATTTTTCTGTAAGGGGTGTATAGAGGGGGACAAGTGATTTCTATAGCAACAAAAAATTAACACCCCTTGCCCCCCAGGACCCCCCCTTTTGAGAGTGCTACCGAATTCCGTCGCGATAGAGGAGTTCTGATTGCGGAATCGTATAAAGGGTTTGTTTTCAAATTGGAAGAAAAAAAATTCACCCCCCCTCCCAATTTTCACCCCCCCTTTTGATATCTCCCAAACAAAGTACGATAGAAGAATTTTTTTTTACAGTCATGTAGGGCAAAGCAAATAATTTTGAATGCGAAAAAAAAATTACCCCCCAGCCCCTCTAGACCCCCTTTTTAATTAAAAAACCGAAATTCGGCCATTTTTAGCCTATATTTTGACCACTTTTTAGGGTGGAGCATTGCGGCGAGCGAAGCGAGCCGCAATGCGACTACGGCGAACAGCACGGCGAGCGAAGCGAGCCGTGTTGTGACCCCCTCGCCCCCCGCCCCCCTGAACCCCCTTCCCCATCAAAGAAATCTGATATGGGTATCGTTTTCGACTAACATGGGGGTGAGGATTACGAATTTGATGACGGCGGGCGTGTGCCGGATTGCGGTGAGCGAAGTGAACCGCAATACGACACACAGTAAGGCGAGCGAAGCGAGCCTTGCCGTGTGACACCACACCCACTTATAAGGGTATCGTTTTCGATCAACTCGAACTCGTAGATTACTAAAAAGGTCCATTTCAAAATCCAAGATGGCTTACATTTTTTTATCGCAAAACCCACTCTTTGTTATCGATTTCGATAAAATCAATGACGTAGGTTACGAAAAGGGGAATACAATTAAAAACGAACACTGTGACAGCCACCATCGCGAGCTGCTTGCAGCTCGCGCACTTATACCATACTAGTTTATACCTAATAATGGACGTTACTACCTTGTGTGTTTAAATTTTTAATGTGTACTTACACCGAGTCTAAGGTTTTCCTTTGCGATCTATGAGCGTACCAAGTCTACCGCAAACACCTCGACCATAGGGTAAAACGAAGCTAAAACGAATCTATGTGTGAGTTGATAAGTATATAACTTCAGTGCTTTCACGCACACGAGCGCACGTATACGAAAGGGAAAATGAGATGTATACTTACGGTATTTGTCGATTTGATATTTTATTTTATTCAGTACCTACGTATTGTTAAGAAATTTTTATCTTGGCTCCAAACATGAGATTTTTAGTTTTTTGTTCAAATTTTTTGGCATGATTTGCAACTACCTAACTCTAAGCTGGAGACACTTCAACTTATTGAAATAAGCGTTTTTTGTTACAGGACATGTTATGCCCCAACTCATCTCATGCTGACTGCAACAGAAAAAGGCAGATTTGGCCGAAGATCTCAAGAGGCGCAAATATGCAGGTCTCGACAGAGCCTACACATTTGCTCCCCTTGGAGTCGAGACCCTAGGTCCGTGGGGTACCGAGGCTCTTCGGGTTTTCAAAAAAATAACTGAGCGTCTGGTCGAAGCGACGCGTGACCCGAGAGCTGGTGAATATCTGGCACAGCGTAACAGCATTGCCATACAGCGTGGCAATGCAGCCAGCGTCTTGGGGACGCTTCCGACTGGTGTTGATATGGATCAGTTGAGCTACCTGTAGACTGTTTGCAACAGTCAGCAGTTAGCTCAATTGCTAAAATTGTAAGTACTGGTATAATATTCTTTGTGAATAAAGACCATACCTATATACAAAATTAATCATGAACTTGGGACATTAACTGCGTGAAATGCAAGCTTCAATCAGGTTTTGTATGAACAAAGTCGAAGCGACGCAGTCTACACAAACATCCGTATGGTAAATCGTTTCTGTTTGTATAATTGATCACTGCACGATAAGTTTCCAGTCCCATTTCTCTCGGCATTTGTCCAAAACTGAAGATAGGACCTATTCTTGGGATAGGTTTAGCCAGTTGGCAAAGACAGAGCGGAGCTATGCTCATTCTACCTGATTTATTTTATTTTGTTGCACGGAAAATGTTTTGCAGCGATTGTTTTTAAAGGCAGATAGAAACAATTTGCATCTTTAAGTATTCTGCGTTGATACATACAATCAATGTGTCATTCTCAAAATTAAATATGCTCCTATTAAGGAATACCGAAGTCGAAATGGGTCAGGGTACATCTCGTCCGAATCTAAAACTCATCTGCGGACGAGATGTCCACTTCACGAAATACCGGAAAACGGTATCAAGAAAGAACAGGAAACCACATAACGAAATATCGAAAGCACGTGAGGCCGCATAACGGAATACCGAAAGCACTTAACGTCGAAAAACTGTGGACCGGACGATCACAATGAAATGTCTAGTGCTTTATTTCCTTTAGACCTTACAGGACTCTAGGACACGTCAAATCTGTTCAATCTCGATTGAACTTCTCTTCTTTGACTCTACTATCTATCTAAACTAAAATGTATCAGGCCATTGAAAAGATAAAAATAAACAACGTCAACGAAACGGCATTCATACCTCCATCTTCCTAAAATTACATTGTAAATGGACATAACATGTCGTAAAATCAAAATTTTGATATGTTAGTGAAATTTCACCCCAGGGAACGTTATCAACTCACAGCAACCCTTAACAAAAGATACACTACCTGTCAATGTATTCAACCCATAATTTTCACCCCAGCACAGGTGTGCGTTACATTTTGCAGATAATTGGGATAATTGAAGGGAGTCACATAAAGGAGATTTTATTACAAGTTTGCGACTCTAGGTATAATTTAAAGATGGTCTTTGTACTTGCAAGTTGATAAGAGGTAATGCTGGACATTCCACACTTCATCATCTAGCCCCAAGCTAACCAGAGCTTGTGCTATGGGTACTAGATGACTGATATACATACATAATACTGTTGAAATTCATGGTTACATGGTGAACGAAGAGACGACAAAAGTTAAAACTGCAGCGTATTCTCTTCGTCCGCCTCCCGATACGACATTGTAGTAGGTAAAGCTTAAGTTGAAACGTACCTACTTACTATGGTGTTTACAATACTCAATGTAGTTAATTATAGTGTGATTACAAAATTTAGGTTATATGCTAAGCGAAAAAAATTACAAAAATTGGTTGTCTGTAAAGTCGGTTTACTGACGATAGTTGAACGTGACAACGCAGACGCATCGCTCACTCAAGTAGGAGAGAGACGGATGTCGAGCGCTCTCGCTTGCACTTCAAGCCTTACATGGAACGCCTCAGAGCGAGGTAACGCCGCATGACGAGGTAACGCCGCATGACGAGGTAACGCCGCATGACATCATGTTTTTTCGTGCGTGCAGCCGGCTCTATCGAATTATAAGACGTTGTCACGTCAAAAGTAAGTGAGTGATTAAGAACTAGACATAATATTAATTAAAACTAGGTATTTTTCTGTAAGTACTACTTCTGTATTTTTATAATGCCAATTTTGTACACAGTGATAAGAGTAAAGTCATTTAATAGTTTTAGTGTTAAGAGTGTTGTATATTGTGTGATCGTCTAGTGTATGATATGTGTGTGTGTTAGATTGGGTCCTCCCGAGGACAACGGTCTCTTGAGAGTCCGGTCAAAAGGTGAGTAGTTACAACTTTATATTTGTGGCTTTTCTTTTAACGCAGGTGCCGTCACGATGCTACTTAAATTATCTGCCAGAGATGATGAGGATATTGTAGCTTTCCTTTTATATTTTTTGTGAGCGATGTATGAGTCTACTACTTATTCAGTTGCTTTAAAATTATGAAAACAGACGGAAATATCATTATTGCTCATAAAGTTGGACGTTCGTCACTCTCATACCAAAAAACTTAACCTAATGGATGCAAGTTGATGAATCGTAAAAGGAAAACTATTATCGTTCTGTAGCTCGCACAAAAATTTATTTCTGTTGAATTAATTTAGGTACCTGGTTTGATATTGGCGGCTTAATCGGCTTCCAAGTTGAAACGTTGTCGACGGCCTGTAATCCTGTAATAATCATAAACTGAAATGTCACCACAAGTCACCGCAATCAATGTTGCCAAAATGGTCCTTAAAACAATACCTACCTACTAACCTATGTAAATGCTTTTTGCTTTGTTTTTGAAATCCGTCTTGAAAAGTGAGGGCTATGAGGGCTAACTTATCCACATCTGCTAATAGAAAATACAAATGTATTTACTGGTGTTTTGTATACTATCTGCTACCACAGACGACAGTGCAATGTCACTGTCTCCTGCTAAAATATGTAGATTAACCCCACTACGAGAATAAAACTGCAATTGTGAGTAAATTTTATTTTGCGGGTAGACTACCAAATCCCCACGTGACCACTCGACGGGATATAACCGGGATAATAATACCCGAATACCCGGGCAGTCCGAAAATCCGGGTGCGATGCTCTTTATACCCGGATTAAATTTTGCAGAGGAGCAACTCGAGTCGATGGGCTCATCTGAACAGATAAATACGGCTTGAGTTCGTGTAGTTTATTTTTGGTCTTTATTAATGTACCTGCTGATTGCTGGTGATAGAGATGCGTGTAGTTATGTCTTGGTAGTGCAGTATTTCTTTTGTGATTGAGAGAGAGAGAGAGAGAGATAAATAATTATTTTACCCAAACACCACATAAGTACATAATTTTAGGCAGAAGACAACAACACAGTTATCAACTTATTTACTATGTAGGTACTTATATTTACAGAGATGATGGTTAAGGGTAAAATGTGTCCCAGCCTCATTGAGCCTGATTTGGCAAACTCAATTTTCATAAATCATTTATTTTGTATACCAAAGATCAAACTTTTGGGTTTCTGAATTTTTGAATGCCCTTTAGATATCCGTTAATTACCTGTAAATCACATCAGTACAAACTTTTGCATCTCGTAAATCTAACAAACGTAAAATAAAATGAGACGATAATATATCGAAGCAGAGGATTTTGGCAATTCAAAATTGAATAGAATAGAATATTTTATTTGTAACTTAATCAACAAAAACAAACACGATTTAATGATAAAATAAAAGATACAGCTTCTGTCGAATTAAGTCACAAAACGGTCTCTGTCTTAGCATAAGCTAGTTGTTACCACGTAACAACCAACGCTGGTCTTCCGACAGAGCCGTTTGATGACGTCACGGAAGATAACACAAAACAATCAAAAATATAACAATTTAAAAAAAAACATAATCTACGGCAACGATTGACAAACACGAGATACATATGTGTTGCCGTATATAATTGGAGCTTATTATTATTTTTTAGACAGAAATCACGTAAACAAACAGTTACCCAAATTAAATATATTTTGAAATGCTATAGAAAAATAAAATTGTTGATAACTATTAGACGTAGGTTATTATAAACAGCTTAAACTCTCTCCTCAACCTCAACCTCAACAGCCTGTATTGGTCCACTGATGGACGCAGGCCTCCCCCTGATAAGCGCCTTATTGGCTTTTATCTCATGCTTTCAACTCTCTATCGCACCAATAATAAAAACAGCCCATAAAACTCCGGGACAACGTAAATTGGCATAACTTGACCCCCGTCTGGTAAATTTAAACTTATTTTCATAGAAAAAGGGTACGAACATTTATTATGGCGATAAATTTAAACGAACATTATTTACACAAAGCTCAGTAGACGTTAAAGACCATTTCGAAAGGGAAGCGTTTTGCAACGGAGTTCTTTCACGCACAGACATACACAACTTTATTTAAAACCGATTGACGATGCCATTCTTCATTTTCCACAGTTTGGTCGATTCCGGTTTTTTGAGACGTAGGTTATTATTTGAGTTTCACCGTGAAACTTCTGCAATTGAAGCACGGGGATCGTTCTCTAGGGTAGAACAGACAATAATGACATCGCATCGACATACATTACGTACATTATTGAAGTGGAAGGAATGAATTTCAAATAATTTACGCATTCGATGACCAAGTGACGTAATTTTTCTCTATTGTACCCTTGACAACAATCTCCGTGCTTGCCCTGTGATCGTGTCGTCTCCTTTTTATATGGGATTTGCGTAGTTCTCTGTCCGTACGATAGAGGCGATGTACCAAATTGTATGAAAATGAGACGCCATGATCAGGTCTCGTTACCAATGTCAAATAAAGTCTGGTACTACTATTAGGTTATCATCAAGTGCTTTTCTACCTTGTTTTGTTATACATTTTTTTGGCAAACAAGATTTCAATAAAATTCTAGAGTCCAACGTTTTCAGCAACAAAACAAATCCGAACTAAGCTAACCGTTTGGGGAATAGCACATTGTTTTATATCGCGCAATACTGCATGATAATTTGAACGCGTAAATCAGTTTTTCCAGCTGAAAACGTGACAGTGCCCAATATTCGAGGCTAAATTGTTTTTGTTTTTTGATATATCAGATATAGCGATATAGCAGTTATTACGTTTTTGTTGTATAATGTGTTGAAGTTTCAACGTGTAAATTTTGAAACGGAGTGTATAATTTCGAAAAGTGGTGATCTTCACATGGAAATGGATATTTTTCGTACCTTCTTACAAACCGAGGTTCCCCCGAGATCACGACGTTCCCGAGACGCGATTTGAGCCGTCAAAGTTACCGCAGGGAGAGACACTTACGGGTCTGTCCTTACTTTTATATTCTACTTGTTTATGCCTGCGGCTTTGCACGCGTTGTTTCTATAAACGTTTAAAGGTGATTTCTATTCCATGGGAACTGATTTATGAGATAAAAGTCTATGTGTGATTCCAGGATTAGAATAACCTGTATGCTAAATTTCAGCCCGGTCCGTTCAGTAGTTTTGGCGTGAAGAGGTAACAAACATCCATCCATCCATCTATACACCCATCCAAACTTTCGCATTTATAATATTAGTGTGATTAGTACTAGTTATGAAGAAAACTGGTTTTTATTTTGTTTTTTATTTATAACATGAAAATAACCTAAGGATATGTAAGTGATTTTTTTTCAACTTTTTTCTTTCGTATAAAATTCAAAACGTAGATAAAGTAGTAAAAGATCGACTTCAAAAATATAAAAGTCATTCAAAATCTTCAACATAATTATAAGTACTCAAGAAATCAACTGAATTCAAACGTTTCACTTCACGCCGCTATTAAACTCTCATCAAAATAACTGCGGCACGGCGGATGGAGGCACTCCACAACTCTAGTTGCCACTTAATGGTTATTTACAGCAATTTTCCCTGGAAAATGGACACGTTTTGTAGAAACAAATCCCAAATAGAAAGATTGAGCTTATACTGATTGCTTAGACAAGCATTTGCCCGCAGCGTCGTCGCTTCTAGCTCTAGTCATGATTAAACCCGTCGAGTGAGAAAAGACAAAGAAACGGTGTTTAAAAATTGCACATAAAATTGAATGAAAAGCTTCGGTATTTAGTTATCTATCTAGTTTATTTGAGCATACCTAGTAGTCTACTTGGCGCAGTGCCAGAAGCCACGGAATGAGTGGCATGTCTCACTTCTTTGCACATAACTGTCAGCATGTTATGTTTCTTTTCTTTGCTTTTTAAGCTTATACCTTGCAAATAATTTTTAAATGGTTACTGTTTTTAAGATGCGATTTTATTGTGTAGAGCCTAAATATTCCTGCCTAAGGCTGGGCCAATAAGACTTACAACGACTCACAAAATCATCCGACGACCTCTATGACGACCTCTGTGGCGCAGCGGGCAAAGGTCCGCCTGCAACGCAGGAGGTTGCGGGTTCGATTCCCGCCTCGGGACAAATGTTTGTACGATCTGCAGATATTTTTTCAGGGTGTTCTGGATGTTTTCTATGTATAATAAAAAATATCTCTATGTATTGTATTGTATTATGTATATCAGTTATCTAGTACCCATAACACAAGCTCTGCTTAGCTTGGGGCTAGATAATGCTGTGTGAATTGTCCCGCATTAGAACCGAACCCGCAATCTCAGTCTTATTTAAAAAAAAAGGTCTTTTTATCTCAACCCGAAGGTTGATACATATTTTCCCGTTTATCTGTTTTCAGATAATAATAAATAACTCCATCCAAGCATCACCCCTTCTTAAACGCGCACCTCATTATAATAAATTGGCCTATCACCACGGGAGTTTAGGAAAAAATATGTATTTCCCTGTCAAATACTTCCTTCTGTTTTATCCATCGAGAGTTTTGGATCCGTGCCAACAGGATGTTGTTGCTCTCTGTTTGTTGTTGTCCGAATGGCGATTGCAAATTCATAATGGCAATGGACAACTGGAACCATAACCACGTGTGTGTTTATTGTAAAAACATTACAATGAACATACGCGTGGGTAACTTTAATCTCGTAGATTAATAAGAACTGTATGTATTATTTAATTGTAGTGTAGAGTTTTTACGTACTAAATTTGTATATTACCTAATCAAAACAAAATAAGGAAAAAGTTTTCCGACTATCTATTTTTGTGTTGGGTCATTCCGTTGTTAAATCATAATGTCTACTTATTGTTTATTCATATTGTTGTATTAAAAAACAGCAATATTCAAAAATAAAACAAGAGAAATAGTCTTTTTTTGAGAACATACACACGCATATCCATTCCCATTGGTCAACACAATTGGAAAGTCCGATCGTTTTTAAAACACCCAGTGTTTTGTACTACGTACATAATGAGGGGCATTTGTTGAAAGTACAAACTATTGTTCCGGTGCAATACGAATTTGTCTCCCTACTAAATTGGCGTTTTACAGTATAAATTTAGTTTGCTTAGGTTCTTAGGGGTGGGATTGGCGCAAGACTTGAAAATAAGTGAGCTTAGGAGGTCCAATACCCGAAAAATATGTTTTTTTGTGCTTTAACTGTCTCAAAGTAATAAATGTTGTGTTAAGGCCAGGTATTCCTGCAGTAGGAGGCGTAAGGGAAAACGCGCGCCTGCCAAGCCGCCGCGCTCGTGTTTTTTGTAGTTATTGAAACATAGTGATTAAGAAAATAATGTTATCAAGTCAAAATCTGCGAATTTGTTTAGAAATACTAAGTGTCTTTAGTTGAGTACAAAAAAAGTAACATATCGGTAGTTCGCTAGTCATAATATTGTACATTAGAAAAAGGGGTATCTTTGGGATTTTTTTCGATCGAGTGAAGTTCATTAGATCTGGTAACTGAATGCGACTTTGACTAGACTAGATCCTTGAGTAATATATCTTTAATTATTTTTTTCAGAATTTTAAACACTATTTTCTAAGTCTCAGATGATTTTAAAAATCACAAAAGTGCGGCCTCTGCTGGCCTGATGGCTACCAAGCCTTAACAACATGGTGAAGAAAATTTGACAGTTTTTGTTTCGTTCAAGTTTTTGAATTATAAAGGACAGGCCGGTGGACTTAAATTTGATATTTGCAGAAGTTCTATATAGAAGTTCTATATAATATTGATTAGGTCAATGTATGTTTTGTCAATGTTCTGGGCTTGAAGAGCCGAAAATATTGCTGCGTGTTTCACAGAGCCCTATAAACCTAAGAGTTTCCCATCAACCCAGCATGACATAGACGGTGTATAGGTGATTGTTCCATCAGAGGAGAGATAGATGCGTGTAATAAACGCGCCATGCTAGGACACCCGCCTGGAACCTTGCCAAACTAACTACTAAATAAATTGAGCAGTAGGATTTCTATGACGGAGCCATACGGCAGATCGATTAAAATATTATCAATAATTTTATTATACCATAGTGACAAAGAAAACTACAATAATAATGTATTACTGCAGTACGCTTTATACTTCACTTTTCATTCTATTTTATACTTTATACTTTCACTTTTCATTGTAATTTATTACTGCAGTACGCTCAATCACAAGATAAAATTCACAAAGTTTAAATTTAATGTCTGCAGTACGCTCAATTGTTTCAATTGTAATTACTAGTTCATATAGAACTTAGAATTTACAATTGAAACAATTGAGCGTACTGCAGTTCTAGTTCTATATGAACTAGTATTTACAATTGAAACAATTGAGCGTACTGCAGACATTAATTTGATTGTAAACTTTGTAAAAAAGCGTGGGTACAAGTAAGTAATTGTTAATCAGGATTTTGGTAAATAGCTAAGAAAGCTTTTGGTAAATAGCTAAGAAAGCTTTTGGTAAATAGCTAAGAAAGCTTTTGGTAAATAGCTAAGAAAGCTTTTGGTAAATAGCTAAGAAAGCTTTTGGTAAATAGCTAAAAAAGCTTTTGGTAAATAGCTAAGACAGCTTTTGGTCAATAGTTAAATAGCGTATGAAACGGTAGGGTTCGAGTGGCTAGAGTTTGCAAAGTAACCAAAAAAAATTCGCCTACTACTGCTGACTTTTAAACTTATTTAGTTGTCGAAAACCTTTAAAGTTTGCGTAACTTTAAAAGTTCATCAGCACCAGCACTACCAATGTAAATAACTATTTTAAACCACCGATGATACTCTATATTACTGTGATATTACCATGCTATCAGACTGGCCTACTTGGACATCGCTGCAGCTTACTGTGGAAGCCTTAGAACGACTAGTTTTATACCTACTAGGTACCCTTGCTATGTACCTTTAGGTTGGCGCCTTCAATGCGAGTATTAAAAGGACTTGGTATTTTTTTCATTAGTTTAGAAAATGTTAAGTTTTAGCAACGCCATCTAGTTAAGGATGAAAACTCTGCTCTCTTTTGCAATAAGTTGCCTAAGCTAAGTCCAGATGCCTTGTTTTTTGCATATGTGTAATTGAGACTTTTAGATTGCACTAGATTTTAGAGTTTTAGGTTTTATCGTTTTAATTTTGTGATGTTTTGTGTTACCTCTATTTGATAAATAAATAAGCTCAGCTTGACTTGTGTTGTGGGTAGTAAATAACTGGTACGTGTACTTAATACATAAACCACTTTGTTGTCCGTCTGTCTGTTCGTCTGTCAACTCCCTTTTTTCAGGAACTCGTGGAGGTATCGAGATAAAAATTAACATCAAATACTTAAGTTTGTAATCTCTTGAAGCTTCGATATAAATGAAACTTCTAGGTCAACGAAATCAAAAGTTACAGCCATTTAATATGTCCGAATATTTTGAAATTTCCATGCACACAAAACCTAGGATAGAGTGCTTCCAGTTGACCTAGAATCATAAAATGTGGTAAGAAGCAAGGTTTTATAGCACAAATAAAAGAAAAATTCGAAAACCATAAAACTATAGCTTAATAACAAAAAAAATAACCAGGGTACCTACCTCTCGTTTGCCTAGAATTATGATATTTGGCAAGAAACAAGGTCTTACAACTATACGGAACCCTTATTGCGCCAGTCTGACACGCTCTTGACGTTTTATTATTTCTAATATTCTATTTTTTTATAATAGTTGCAACAAGTAGGTACTTCATAGTGAAATTATAAATACATTTTAATTCTTTCTTTCAAACCGTACAAACAATTGTCCTGCGGGGAGAATCAAACCCGCAACCTCCTGAGGCGGACCATCACCCGCTGCGGTACTGAGGTCGTCATGAAAATATGTATGTGGGTTATGACAGCTGCTTTTATAAAATCGATATCTAAATAAGCGCCTACAAAGCAAGCTTAAACTACGTTCCAGAACGTAAGAGATACAGTAGGATTACTTTTTGAAGTTGTCAAAATAAAGGAACCCTGTCTATGATGCTGGATTTCTTACAAATTTACTGGCAGATAGTTGAAAAAAGAATAGGCGTATGACATGCAACATTATTCAAGATTCATTCATGAATCGTAGATGGGATTTACTTAGGTACCTAGATCATTGAAGTTGGAGAAGTGGGAACTTTTTTTGTTAAGACAATGAGCTTGACTAGACTTCCAATAATTTGGCATGTTTTAAAAAACTATACACCGACTTCAAATTTTATTCTTCTAGTATTGACTTATAGTTAAAAATCGAGTTTAATTTAGTTTGATGACACATCGAGATTTACCCTATCCAATAAAAAAGAATCATTGAAATCGGACTACTCTGTAAAAAGTTATGCGTTTTTCGTCGGTTGAAAATCCTGCAAAGTTGTCTCTCGCAACGATGATAATGGTAATAATACAAGAGTTGACAACTCAGCAGAGTTTCACTACTGCCCATAGAGCATTTATTGTTGCCACGATTCGTCACGGCGGCGGCCCTTTGTATTGTAGGTATCAATTATTGAAGGAACTGTATCGATTGTAGTAATTTTCTTTGTGTCCCTAGCGACTTGTAAGGGTGGGATATGTGGGATATATCAGGTGCATTATTCACCTACCTTTGAAGTTTTACTTTACTGAGAACACGCAATAGGTCTTTTGAGTAATTTTAATTTTTACTGCACTTAATTTTCATTACACTTAAAGTAAATTTATATTGTTTTGAATCACGATTTACAAAACAACCTAAAGTAAATTAAAATAGATCTACATTTGGGATGACAGCTGTAAAGATTTTACGTTTAATATATGACTTAAATCTATACATTCAAATATTATAAATATTTAACTAAACTCAAGGGTGTTTTCTTGTCTAATCTAGCTATTTAGACCAAAATGCAAAGGTCAAATAAAACAATATACATAAAGTAAAGCAAAGAAAACCTTAAAAAAACATACCTTTGACCGTAAAGCTTAGTTTTAAGTTACAAATGTTTTGAATTTTAAATTTTATAAATCCGAGTGTATCGCAAGCCTATAGGTAGCTAAATATTGATGCTAAGTTACCAGGAGAAATCAGGAAATAAAATTGTTTGCTTATTTTACGTCCGAATCAACAAACCATTATTAAAAACAAACATTTTTCTTCAAACCAATGTATATTCTTGCAATAAGAGACTGAAAAATCATGTCAATAATAATAATCATTAACCTTGTAATTATAGTATGGAAAAATTAATTATGTATAAAAAAATACAATACAAATATAAAAATACAATTGCTTCATATTGTCTCGAAACTTAAATAATGTTGTTTGGAAAATGATTGCAGAACGTCGATTGTAGCTGCGATCGCCGCGTTGCGGGCGAGTCATTGGCAAAATTTCAAAATTTAGAACATCAACAGCGATTAAAAAGCTATCGAGACTTTTTACTCCTTCATATTTCCTGCGTTCTATGTGTGAGTGCATCACTGCGTTTAGGTCTATGAAAAATGTTTGATACGAAGAAAATATACCAAACGGTCAGTCAGTTGTCAGTGTAGAGGGGCGCGTGTCGTGTCGGTCAATAAAATAAAATTGTTTTCCCTCTGTTTCCCGCTGTTTAGTTTTGGAGTTAAGCCGGCTTTTTGGTGCAACACGTGGTCTTGTAAAAGTTTGCGAACCATTTGGTTGATTAGCAGAGTTTGTTTCCGCAGTTACCTACTTAATCGTGGAGTGCTTTCTGTGTGTTTTTGTTTTTGTTAGTGTTTTTAGTGTTTGTGGCCAGTGTTGGATGATTTCTACAAAGTTGAGTAAGTTGATTATAGTTTGTTTTTTAATGCTTTCGTAGAAATCGCGTCACGGTACACAAAGTGGGTTGGTTTAGATTGATAGAAATTTTTTCAATAAATTTTGTCTTATTGATGACGTCTAAATTCATAAGCATGCATTGAAAAAATCATTGGACAGAATGAAAGTTCAAATTGATTTCTTCTGTCATTATTTATATTAATTTATTAACCACAAACAAAGATACCACCAAAGGAAGTAAATGTTATTTCTTATCACTAGAACATTTCTCTATTTAAACTGACCTGCATTCTGTTTATAAATTAATGGTTTTAAAGATATTGAAAGCATGACCTCATCTGGAGTGATTTAAGAGTTTTAAATAATAATAAATAAATCATGGTGGAGACACAGCATCATCATCATCAAATTCTGCAATATACCTGAAATTTGTTTAAAAGCAACTCTTTTCTCAAAAAAAATTATACTAGTATTTACAATTGAAACAATTGAGCTAACTGCAGACTGTTGCAAACAGTTGAAATGTGTTATCAATATGAAAAATAATTGGTAAATACACTAAAACACAAAAACATTCCAAAAATATTATATACATTATAATTTTATTATAGAGCGAAGCCTTACGCACAGCTTAACAAAAACATTAAAATGTACTTGTTCATTTATTCTTACAAAATTCAAGATTTGAGTGTCATTGTTATCTGTCATATACTAATAATTATAAAGAGGAAAGATTTGATTCTTTGTTCGTTTGTTTGTATTGAAAAGGCTCCGAAACTACTGGACCGATTTGAAAAATTCTTTCACCATTAGGAAGCTTACTTTTCGGGAAGTGACATAGGCTATGTTTTATCTTATTGTTTTATCGTGAAACCGCGAGGCGATCGTCTAGTATATAATAATCCTTTCTTGACTCAATAACCATTAATTATTATTAGCGTCTTGGGGACGCTTCCGACTGGTGTTGATATGGATCAGTTGAGCTATCTGTAGACTGTTTGCAATAGGCAGCAGTTAGCTCAATTGTTTCAATTGTAAATACTAGTATAATTTTCTTTGTGAATAATTATTATCATATTGTGTAAATAATATGACCATTCAAAAAATTACATTAATTTCCAGTAGGAATTTGTGCGAAAAAACTTATAAATGTGGAACACTCAAAAATAGTTCTAATGTAAAAAAGTTTAATCATTTTATTGCATAGTGATAATCGTAAACGATGAAACGTCGTAGTTATATTTTTTCTTTGAAATAATAAGTAAAATATTGGTAATAAAAAACGAGCTGGTGAAAGATGATTTCTTAGAACATGTTGATTTAGGTTCCCTGTTTTTATGTAACAAATAAAGTTTTCATTCTAAACACACCTACATTTTTACGAATTAAAGACAACTTCCCACAAAAAATCTATTTATTGAAAGGTGACAAAGAAACTGTTGATATTTTATTTTTGAAACCCACAAAGTTTAAAAATAAATGGATGATAAAACGCCGACAACGTTCTTCTGAAAATAGATTTATTTTTTACCTAAGGGCACGGTTTCGGTTGCGAATGCAGGAGCAGAATCGGATTTTTCATTTTGAATATCTAAAATGCACTCTAATTATTTTATCTTTGACAAATATTCGGGAAATTAATGGATAATGAATGGCTAACATAGCCCCGCCTCCCGCGTACCTCCGTGCGAGCCCTATCAACTCCCAAGCAAATCTACTGTAGGTGTAAAAAACTAGCCCAAAGGGCCTTACAACTATTATGGCTACCTACTTAAAAGTTTCTAGAAAAAACCTCAGAAAAGTCATTCTAAAAAGGTTTATAATGGTCAAGTTATTTATAATTGTCATTTTTAACCAAAAATAGGGCAGGCAGCTAGCTCATTATCAAAGGACAATCGACATTCTGCAGTCCTTCACTGACCCGTGTGGTCTTCGGGTTATCAACAGGTCACTTCATCTGCGAGTGAGCAATCTTTATCAGCATATCAAGAACCGTTGTATAACCGTATTGATATTCATATATTACTACAGGGAATGACGCAAATTATTCCAGGGATAATTATTTCACCTCGTTTTTTACAGTTAATAAAAATAATAATTTTCCAATGAGGCGTTTTCCAAAAAAAAAATACCCCTTACAACAGGCTCAATGGATGGGTGGTTTTCCGCAGAGAGAAAAGCATTTCAAAGGCAGCTCGTGTCAAAATAAAAACAGTCAATGCATGGCACATTAATTTGACAGCCCAAATTTATAGCCAAAACTAAAAAAAAATTAAACCCTCTCATAAGTCTAGTCGATTCTTTTTTAAATTTTATGGAAACTGCCTCGTTGGTTTTCAAATCAAAAAGTTTCAACTTCAATTTCAACTTCTTTTATAATGGCGAATCAAAGAGTTTAAGAACAAATAAAAGATAAATAAACAAAACGAAAGAATGTCAATGTCACCGCAATCATTTGTTGAATTTATTGACATGTTTACCTAATGTTTGCAATTTGCCCCGAAAGACTGTTAGTGTGAGTCATCGTGAAAATTATAATTGATCATTTCGTTGAATTATGTTTAGTAAAAAAATCTATAAGCTAAATTTGTTTACATAATAAAGGAACCTAATCTGTACCACACGTCGTGAAAGAGAAAATGTAGAGTCACCAGGATCTTAACTACCTACTTAAACATTATTATGTAGTAGCTTCCGTTCGCAGCTTCGCACGCATTTTCCCAGGATAAAACTCTATTCCCTTGCTAAATTTCATTAACATTCATTCAGCCGCTTTGGCGTGAAAAGGTAACAGACAGCCAGAATTACTTGATATTACGAATTTATAAAATAACAATATAGATGGATGTTATTTACCATTTTATATATCGTGAACGTGCACAAATTAATCTTTCAAAGTGATTCCACTGTAAAACGTGATATAAATCTGTGATAGTGAGATACGCGAAAATAAAACGAAGGCGTAGGTGTGACCTCGAGTTCGTAATTATTTCGGTCTTGCAATGTGAAATGTATACGATGCATAAGTCTATCACTGGTTACAACAAAAAAACAGGTCATGTGTGAATCAGATATTTATACAGACTATTTAACAATGAAAGCAGCCAATTTGTTTTTTTATCCGTACCGGTATGTACGGATAAAAAGAAATTTAGCTTTTTAACGCCCTGAGAGAGCCAAATATTCGCTCGACTCGACGCGGAAAAATGTGCATGCAGCTTGCATACACATTTTATTATGATACTTTACGCCGTGTGCTAAAGCTGTTCGTTGCGAGCGCCTTATTTCCTCGTACTGACCGGACAAACGCTGGCTGTGTAACATGTTACGGTACTGACGCCAGTCAGTGCTCGCCTCAGCTCTCGTGGTGTGTTCGGATCAAAAAGGAGCGCGTTTAGCTGAAAGCATTCTCTGTCTGCAAGAACCTACAACCTAACCTGCACTACTAGCGCCGCCCGCTGCCTTGTAGCTGCTATAACTGTATTATAGAGGTGTGTCATAGGCACTTTTTTGTGTAAGACCAGAGTCAGAATAATATTAAGGAATGCAACTTTCACGATTGAGTATCTTGTTGTTCTAGTAAACATTAATTGGATACCTACTTGACCCACAAAGTACGAAACAATTCTCTCGGTACGTGTGTGTTTTGGATGGACTCCAAAACAATTAGTGAAGTCGGAATGCAGCGAGAAATTGGGTGAAATTCACTAATGCAGTTACATCGTACCGTTGAAATATTTAGCACTTGATTTAACTATTTAATTGGGCTGAACAAAGAGATCTTGAAAGTAATGGATAAGGATGGTTTAAATTTAAATTACTTAAAATCGTTCGTGTCTTTTTTCGATTTCAATAGTGATGGGCACTAACTTAAGCACTAGATTTATTTTCTGCGCGCATGGCTAGTCTTCGTTGAGGCTGACCACCGTGGTTGAAAGTAGGATTGGAAGACATGACGTAGCTGATGGATTTGGAAACTCCAAGCTCATTGCGTTTGATAAGTTTTTGAACCACGATTTGAACTATTTATTTAGCTAGTTAAAAAGCATTTGCCCTGCAGTGGGATGAAAGTCTATATTATTAACTAATTAGTTATAATTGCTCATCGGCCATCATCGTCCATAATCATCATGTTGGATGATATAGTGCGATAAGTACATTGAGATTGAGAGTAATAACAAATTGTTCATGGTTCCATAGTTCAAATTAACTATGAGAACTATGGTGGCAACTTGTTAGCTGCAAGTTGCCACCGGGGGCTCTATTGTCTTGCCTACTCGCAGCGCAGAGCAGGAGCGCGCGGGTGACTACAGAAGCACGAGATCAACATCCTATAGACTAAAGCTGAACCGAAATATAGATGATGTGTTTTAAAATCTAAAGAGTGCGAAGAGGGAAGATTGTATCATTATGAAAAAATAAATTAAGCGTTATTCAGCCAAATAGTACCCGATATGTTTTACTAGTCCTAAAGTCGACCTATATGCACAGATTCAGCCCGATCCATTCAGAAAATGTGGTGTAAAGGAGTAAAAAATACAACACCCATATAAACTTTCGCTAAGAAAACACGAGACATTATAATACATCAACAATATTGAAGAGTTGCCAAGACAGCTTAGAATAAAATAATATATCAAATCAAGACAAAGATCGTACAAAACTATGTCAAACGGCAGTTTTCTGTAATTCCCTACTCCCCTCATTCAATCGTTATATTCATATCGGTCAGTTTGTACTGCCGTATCCAAGTTACTGCTCATAAAGTATTGAGTGGTATCGATTGAGGGCCGTATGGTAATAGCTCTTTCTTCATTCAAAGGAACATATATTATTTCTAGCTATTGATTGGCGTATTAACTCGGTGAGGGTTGTGTTTTTGCGCGTTAGTAAGAATAGTGAGTTACGTTTTGAACTGTCTCAATAAAATAGTTACCCTGGCGCAAAGAACATTAGACAAAGGTATTCATAGATTCATCATCATCATCATCATCAGCCTATATTAGTCCACTGCTGGACATAGGCCTCCCCTAATGAGCGCCATAGCGCCCTGTCTTCAGCTTGCCGCATCCAGCATCTGCCTGCAGTCTTTCGCAGATCGTCATCCCACCTGGCCGGAGGGCGTCCTACACTACGTCATATTCATAGATTAACCTCTTAATATCTTAAATGACTAGTCCATCATAGAAATAAAGCGTTTGCTTTGAATATGTATAAAATGTTGACAAACACACAAAGGCACGAAGACTGCTGAAATCCTGGTATATCACGGTCAACTTGCTAGGAGCTGCTCAAAAGATTTTTGAAAAACCTACGTTAAGAGGCTGGTCCCAGCAGTGGTTAAAATCCAGCACCTGCATGGCAAATTAAGAGTTTATATTAGGTATACAAATTTTAGGTACATTTTACATTCTTTTTTGACAAAGAAAATTACAAACAAAGAATAGAAATAAATAACAACTAGTATTTACTATTAAAACAATTCAGCTAACTGCAGACTGTTGCAAACAATCTACAGGTAGCTCAACTCATCCATATTAATACCAGTCGGAAGCGTATCCAAGACGCTGGGTGCATTGCCACGCTGTATGTCAATGCTGATGCGCTGCGCCAGATAGTCGCCAGTTTTCGGGTCATGCGTCGCTTCGACCAGACGCTCAGATATTTTTTACAAATCCGAAGAGCCTCGGTACACCACGGAACTAGGGTCGCGACTCCAAGGGGAGCAAATGTGTAGGCTCTGTCGAGACCTGCATATTTGCGCCTCTTGGGATCCTCGGCCAAATCTGCCACCGCACCCACCCTCACCGATGTCCTCAGCACTATAAATCCAAAATGGAACCCCTGCGTTTTGTAATTCGCAGAAAACTTGTAAATAAGTCAGCCTTCGCCACCACGATTTCCATGCCGTTAACAAGCATTTCAATAATTCAGTGGTTGTTACATCGGTTGTAACGTGGAATACTAGAACACGACTTTAAAAATACAAATGTTTTTTGGTCGGTTTGGCCTTTGGGAGGCATTTTCAATCCTGGACGTTAATTATTAAACACTAGCTACTGCCCGCAGATACGCACGTCTTTTACCCGGATAAAAAGTACCTAGTCTTTATTATAATCCGTACATCAAGAAAATAGACCTACATATCAATGCATGTTACAAAGATGCAATGATCTATTAAGCTAGATCTATGCAAAATTTCAAGCCACTCCGTACAATGGTTTTGGCAATGTCTTATCACAATTACTATCTAAGTACCTACTTACTATCCAGGCCAGAGAACTCCTGTTCATATTATGTAATTATTTCAATTTTTTTTTATCAGTGGAGCAGGATAGGATTTCATTCATCTTAAACACTTGTAGCCGCAGCGATCGCTTCCTAAGAATGCCTTTGGCCGCGTACGAAACCGGAGGTCGTATAGCTGCGGTAGAAGAAAAAAATCTTCTTTTTACGATACTAGTTACTAAACAATAGGTTTTTTATTTCGATACTGGATTGAATCCAGTATCGTGTAAGGAATCCAAATATAACGAATCCAGTGGATTCGTTATAAGAGATTCGTAATGAAATAATGAATTACGAGACGGTAGGTACTTTATTTTCTTAATTTGCATCCTTTGAATAGATTCTCATCTCTCTCAACCCCTCCAATTGCCCGTGGATGTCGACAGAGACTCAGAGAACCTACTGGAGGAAGGGTAGTAGCTTCTTTCGGTTTTTTAACACCTCTACTGTGATTGCCAATTCGCCTGCCAGGCGTTATCTTTATGGCACCCCCTTGCTTGGTAAAGGCACGACACGTATTTGAGTGTAAGTGTGAGTAAGCAAACCCTTGTGATAGTGACTCCGGGAGTTTAGCAGGTTGAGGCACATTACAGTCCGATTTAAAAATAATTTTAATATTAACTAACGCATAAATTTTTTGCATAAGACTGGCCCTGTTTATTTCTATGTTCTTCAATTTGACCGAATGATGGAGTGTTCATAAAAATGTTAATGCGACTTCAAGTCTCTTGTCAAGTTAAGAATTATTGATTAAAATAATTTCCATATTTTTTTATTCATACGCTGTCTCTGTACACCATTTTCAATCTTTTTTGGAACGAAATTTTTAGTGCCTCCTTTTTTTCGAGCGTAAAAACTCTTTGTGTGTGTATCTATTTTTAACCAGACCTGCTACTTTCAATTGCCTCCAGATTCACTTAAACCTCATCAATATTGCAAAATAAGTTACTCTACTCCTTTAAGAGAATTCAATTTAACGCAACACAATCAATCTTTTACAGCGTGCGTCCTAAGCTTAAGTGTTCGCTTTGATCAGAGATTATGAAGAAGAAGATAAGCTATTTACTAAAAAGTTAAGATTTGAATATAGATGACTTACAGTGTTCCTTGATTTCTTGTCTCATGGGATTCACAGACTCCTTCGCAGATCACTTACCAGATAGATGACGTAGTTGCCGTACAGCGTAGTACCTACATGCAAAACGATGCACAAGGGCTAGAATCGCTAGAATGTACATATATCGGTTTAGCGATTGGAGAGGCTTTTTACGACTTTTTACATAGGTACAAATTAATGCTTTGGTGTCTTTTTCCAGAAAACAAAATTGTAAAAATTACAATCGTATTTCAGGTGACCATTAGTTGTGAACAAAGCCAAAAAAAATTGTATACGCTAGTGAGTTTTAGTTTTTGTACGAGTAGGTATGCATTTCTGGCTCATGGTCGTGTTCTGCTGAATTTTATTCTCTATGGTGTTCTGCTTAAAATAAGAAGGCTGTGGTGACAGCAGCATGATTTTACTCTATGGTGCTCTGTATATTCGCGTTAGTGTTGAACTCCGTTTCAGAATGTGACCTCGCTAAACATGAGACGAGGATGCCACATCTCCCATCCTTGTTTTAATCCAAGCTTCCAATATTATTTATTCATGAACAATTTACTATGCAATCGGGTCAGGTATGGCGATGTCGAAACGCGATTTGACTTTGATAAAATATGATTATAAACTTCATGGTACGCTTTAGCATTTTTATGATGGGCTCTTCCCATTTTTCGTGCATAACGGGGGTGGGTTATTAAATTATTTTTACCCTTTGTAGCTACGCCTATGGAGTGAAATCGAGACGGATTTTTCATACTTGGAATATCTTTTGCCAGAGAGACGGCTTGAATATTATGCACTCGAGTCGATTTTATCTCTCTTGCGACAGATAAAGAATCTTATCCTGTTTGCAAAATGTTGACGCTTGGTGATCCCTTTGCTGAAAGGCCTAATAATAAATAAATAAAAACTGTTTCAACTATGTTGCAATGCCCAAAAAGCCTGTAATCAAACTCTTTGAAGGCGAACAAGCTAAACTAAATGGTAAACTCTGCCACATAACTGCTGGCAGCGTAGGTACTTATTATCTGAATCAGCTTAAAACATATTTTAGACATAGCAATAAAGTTCTTATCAACTTGCACTTACCTTGTCTTGTATCGATTCCCGTCAGACAGCTGGCAGTTAGGTCTAAAGATCGCATAAGTTTGTGCGTGAAATAGCGAAAATTCGGCAGAGATTATATTGATTATTGAAATGTTCTTTTTGCGGTATCGCTTCCGCTCCTGCTATCAACCGTGCTAAAAATTCACCTTTAGCTTTTCTAACTTAGTACCTACAATACTATCAACTCGGCGTCGTTGAGTCTGTATAAACCACTAATTTACGTATCGTGAAGTAATAACACGACGTGCTCTAGTTCTCACGGGAGGGAACGTTTCCACCTGTCCTAAGGCTAACTTATTACTTAGTCCAACTGGGTAATAATAACATGAATATGTTATAACTTGGAGGTTGGAAGAGGTAGATTTGTTGAATTTAGATTGAATTCTAATGTTTTCTTTGGCAATGTTCGTGTAAGATTGTTGAATACTCAAGATTTTCGAAGATACCGATCTACTATTAATTACATACATGGACGCTTTGTGTGCAAAATTGGGTTGTATTGAATTTTAATGTTTTCTTTTAACCTATGGATTACAATACCGAAGAACTAATACTAGGTATAATATACCTGAAAACGAAGGTAACTAAACCTTTTTAGTTACTTTTTTAGTATTAATTTTTTCGAAATATTGACAAAACTAATGTCGATGTCGAGCCTGACGATCAAATAGTGTCATTATGCCAAAACTCCATATTTTTGGCAGTTGAGTGAGAAATGGCCGAGCGATGTGACTAAAATTTTTCGTTTTTATTTTGTGTTGTGTGTTTTTTTATTTTATGTAGTCTTTTTGATTTTATGATTTAGATTATTTGTACGAAATTTCAGTGTCGCGATCTTTTTTTTTCATAATCTGTGTTACCGTGACTCTGAGTGTTAGTTTGAAGACCAATAATTCTGTGTGTAAAGGTATTAATTACAAGTTTTCTATTTCTATCTTACACTGCCTTATTTTACAATGTATTCCTTACGAAATTCTATGCAAAACCTTGCTTTTCTTGCTTGTTATGTTAGGGAAACACCTGGTTTATAGAGGAGGCAAAATGAGCGCAATTTTTGAGCTGTGAAAAGCGATTCCTTTGACTCGACTCACAATCTAAAAAAATATACGCTTTGAGTCAACTTGCCTTTTTGTCGATGCATCACGAAGGTCTAGAAGAAACCTATTCACTCTAGTCTTTATTAAAGGTAGAGAAGATCCGCTTAGTACGAGTGTAAGGAATATCATTAAGAAAAGAGTGGTATTGTGCCTTACGTCTGTTTGTCTCGCCATGGAATCGCATCGTCCGCGTTGCAATTCTCTTTGTGTTTTTTGACTTGCTCACTCACTGGCTTTGTCAAATTCCTATCGCTGTGGTAAGTAAAATGATATTAAATTTGCATGCTCATTTTACCATCAGGGACCGATATCCTGCGTCAAATACCTGTCGCTTTAGTAATCCTCACCTCACCTCAACAGCCTATACTTTTCCACTGCTGGGCGCAGGCCTCCCCCTAATAAGCGCCTTATTGGCTTTTATCTCATGGGGGTCAATGCCAATAATCCCCACGCTGGCCATTCGGGTTGGGGATCGCAGTGCGGTGGTAGAATTGTTCTGCAGTGGGCGCTACTGCCCGCCCCTGGTGGATATGGATATCCCTTAGTCGCCTCTTACGACACCCGCAGGAAGAATTGGGGTGGTGCAAGTGAGGCTGAATTTATAGGTTTTGCGAAAGTAAACATGAGGGACCAAAACCTTCGCCGTGACTACACTTAATTTTTAATCTTCTAACGTACAATTTTCCAAAGCTCGCCAGGAAATATCCCAGTAAGTTTCCCAGGGTAAGTCTCATCGGGGAATTTAATCGGCTTACCGCTTCGACGCAGTAGGTACCTATCTACTGTAAAATGTTCCCCATTTGGGCACCTACGTATTATTAATAAGTCTGCTTGGTTAGGGCGTATTCCTAAATTAACAGGGTTGGTATGAGCCACTTATGTTGCGTCAAGTGTCACTCGACCAAAAGTGGACCTACAATAAGTTTATTTATTTATTTTATGTACATATTATTAATATTAGTAGCATGTCACTGTTTGCCATTTATCTTATTTGACTATGAAATATAATTTAATTACCTAACAAAACTTTCACCTCCACTGAACCTATCTTGATGATACCATATTTATTTATTTTCAGCCTGTATTACATCACTACAGGACAAAGGCCTCCCTCCCTTTCCTCCAGCTCTCCCGGTTCCTAGGTGCCATGGGCCACTCTGGAATGTGCACATCCAACTAGTCCTGCGACCTTCGTCGTGGTCCATCCATACTTTGTAACTCGTTCTGTCTGTTTGTTTTCTTTATGGCTAAACGGATTTTAATGAAATTAGGAGACCTGGATCATCTACCCCGGAGAAGGACAAAGGCTACTTTTCTTCTGCAGTAAAATGCGTGCTAAGCTGCGGGCTGCAAGTGTTCTATTGAAACCAATTTACTTACTGATAGATAGATAGATAATACTTTATTGTACCACACAAAGACAGATAACAATACAGAAATTAATGCTAGGAGTAGACGAAGTACAAAGGTGGCCTTATCGCTATGAGCGATCTCTTCCAGGCAACCTTGGGAAAAGAATATCTACACAACGTACTATATTATCTACATATAACCTACCAACAATATAATACACTTACTTAAACATAAAAATAAAGTGGTTTAACTTTGCAAGGATGGATAAATGCTGATGAAGCAGTTTTTTTATAGATGATAGAAAGATGATGAGGAGAGATTTGGCACGTACTGTTACTGAATGCCTGTTAAACTTTTACATAGGATAGGTTTCCCCGTCATCATTCACCAGGTTAGTTCTCGTAATCAGGTATACGAGGTAGTACTTGTCTTTATTACACCTACCTACCATAACCCCTACGTATGTTTATGATAGATAAGTTCCCCCTCCATTAAAATCTTCTCTCCCCTAAAAGGGAACAATTCTAATAATTATAGTTTGAGTATGCTGCGTGCGATAAGAGTTTGATGGAGCTGTGTTTTACCGACGAAGACAGCAAATTTTATTTTGAATAAATTTGTTTTTGGTTATAAAAAACATAATTTATTCGTAGTGAAAAACCAGTTTCTAGAGAATGGTGAAGTCATTAATTTAATTGTCTTAACACAAATATTATTCAGGTAAAAATTGTTTCATGCATTTGTGAGTTTGTTTCTTGAGTAGGGGGTATCTCTGCAACAACTATAATAGTGCAATAAAAAAATGTATCAGCTAAACTATCCCACAGTGATTTATGCCACGTTTTATCCAGTGTGAGTGAAACCAGCACCAGAAGCTAGTTTATTTTATACCTGAAACTTCTCACTAATTTCGCTATTTCACTCACAACCTGCTGAAACATTTTGGATCCAAAATTATTTATTTAACGTCATTCGTCAGTCAGTAACATAAAACTAGACAACGAACAATGGCCTATGAATACTTTATTATTATATGCACCATTTTATAAAAAATATAGCAAATAATATAAGCTCTACTTTAACAACTCTATATAAATAAAAAACTTTTGTCCGTGGTTTCGCACGTGTTTTTCCGGGATAAACAGTCGTCTCTAATGTAAATCCAATTCAAGAACTCTCTTCATCTTTGCTAAAATCTTAGCTCAATCCGGTCAGTAATTTTTGCGTGCAGACGTAAACATACAACCATCCTATTATCCATACATCCAAACTTACGCATTTATAAAATTTGTGTGATACGCCGTTTTGAAACAAAACCTTATCATATCAAATAATATAAGTTCTCCCTTCATAACATCACCATATCAAATAATATAAGCTCCAGTTTATAAAATACACGCAGCAGTAAATTTTGGACTCAACTAGAATTCCCCATTTCACAATGACATATCTGAATGGGCGGCGGTTTTAATTTCACGTCTGCATTGTGCTCTAACGAGGGAGATGAACTAGAAATGCTGACAGTAGCGCGCGGCAATCATTCCGTATAGGCGGGGGTGAGTGAGGTAGCGAGCGAAGCGAGAAAGCTAAAATTTCACTGCGTTTGCACTTTTTACACTCTATAATCATAAAGAGCGAAGTGAGCAAGAGCTTTTCACAAATTAGTTTCAAGACGTTGCTTACAATAAGCCGTTTGCGTACGCTAGAAAAGTTAGGTATAAATAAGTAAGTAATTTAAAAACTAATAAAATAACTATGTCATTTACTTGCTCGAGTCCCAGGCACAAACTATGTACGCACGAAATACATTTAGTTTAAAAACTTTCCGTATCACTATGCACTAATTAGTTTGTATACGTAAGAACTGTCTGTAAAATTTTCAAAGGTCAGTATTGTTCTTAAAAAGGTGTCGACTTATTTTATTGCCTTTGCAAGCATCGTAGTACTTGCCGCTATGTTGTTCTAAGAAATGCTACAGAGATGACATAGTTGATTCTAATTTGCTACTAGAGATCGTAAATTATTAACTACTAGACGATCGCCTCGCGGTTTCACCCGCGTAGTTCCCGTTCCCGTGGGAATTCCGGGATAAAATATAGCCTATGTCACTCCCTGAAAAGTAAGCTTCCTAACGGTGAAAGAATTTTTCAAATCGGTCCAGTAGTTTCGGAGCCTATTCAATTCATACAAACAAACAAACAAACAAAAAATCAAACCTTTCCTCTTTATAATATTAGTATAGACAACCTATTGTGGGTTGTTATGGTTTTAAGACCATAATACTCTTCTTAAGTAACCGCTACCGCTTATGCAATACTCTCACCCTTTTGACGGTAAAATGTGCGGCGGCAAGCGTATTAGCCAAAACTCAACTTTTCTCGTTAGCAGGGGTGAAAACGCCTTAGTCTTGAGTTTATTCATTATTTGATTCCTCAGATCTGTCATCAATTTCGATAACGAGAAACGATTTCAATCGAATGTCTCGGAATATTTTGATTGATGAATATTTTCTGGAGTTAAAGTGTCAAAGTGTATTTACAGAAAGAATGAGCAATGAGATAATAATGTTTACGCGATTTGAGTTATCAGATAATTTATTTGACTAGGTATATTTGCCCTTGATTGGGTTTGTATTTGTTTTTGTAGCCAAATAATATGACTCTTTCAACCGATTAAAAAAGGAGGCGATTCCTAATTCCACTGTATGTGTATGTTAAATGAAATCTCCATCATTTCATATAATAATGATCCTAATGATCCGTTAATTTTTCTCGGTTGTTTTTGGTTTAAAAAATCCTAAATAAAAAAAAGTGATTTTTTACCTTGAAATAAAAAAAACATGTAATTTTACCATATTTTTTTCTTCTGTGTTTTTAAAAAGTACCATTCAGACAGAGACAAACAGACAGACCTTACTTTTTGCTCTTTTAACATTAGTTATCATTAAGCGTACCACTCACTGCGTTCTAAGAAAACGTTCGTGGCTTTTGAAATACTCTTGAAATACCTTCACCGTATAATTAATGTTGGTTTTTTCTTTTCAGTTCATTAAAAGACGGCAAGCTGGAGCACTTAAGTGAGTACTTAGCGTTTAGCTGTTTAACTTTACCCGTAGAAAGTTTTGAAAGAAAAATATAATCGGGGTTTAAAAAATTAACTTTTGAATAAGACGCATAAAAGTAATATAGCACTATAAAATTTTACTTGGTAAGAATAGAACTTATGCATTTCATATTTTCACTTCTGTTTTTGAGAAATCATGTTTATATATGAAAACTTTCATAAGTTACCATTATTATTGTAACCCTTATACAGTGCCATTTAGTTTGAAATAAACTTTTACTTTACTTTACTTTCTTCACTTTCTTCACTTCACTTCACTTCACTTCACTTCACTTCAATCACTTCACTTCACTTCACTTCACTTCACTTCACTTCACTTTACTTTACTGTATTTATATAATTTACGCTTACTTTTCGTTGCTTTTTGTAATACAGGATGCCACTGAAAAGGTGTACTAAGACGGTAAGATGGGGTTCTGCCTCGAAACCGAATGTGTGGGGATGGGTACATCTTCAAAAATAAGTGTTTTCTGTTTTTCACTAAGAAAACTTTCCTCAGTGGCAAAAAAAATGAGACAACCCTAATCAACGTTAAGGACACGAATCTTACTAACATTCAAAATACCTTACAAACTTAACTTGATGCATAAGTAGGTAGCTACTTATTTATGAATGGAAATTCATGCCTTCATGCTTGTGTTATAGTACAAATCCAGTTTCATGTCCGGTTTGTACCAAAGATATGTTTTAGAACATTTAGCATAGAATGTTGGTAGGTTTAGCAAACACAGTATTTGAAGCATTTTGGATAATGATCACTATTAATTTTATAAGGTAAGTACAAAGTACCTACACAATTTCATTGGCACTATCCAGAGCCGTGAGAAAACATTATACGTTTATGTAACTCATCACAATTATATTTTTAATACATAACTTTTCGCAACAAGAAGTCGGATAAAAGAAAATAATTTTGTACATTCGTTTGACACCGACTTGAAAGACAAAATTGCGCGCGCCACCAGTGTCGCACGGTATATGTTAGCAGTATTTTGTCTTTGAGCATTTTAAACCAATCAAAAGGCCGAATCAAAATAATATTGCCAATGAAGAAACTCAAATTTTTTATTTGAAATTGAAAAGCCAATTAAGTAGAAAATCAGAAGATTATTGTTTGTCATAATCATAACTTATTAGTTACTAGACGATCGCCTCGCGGTTTCACCCGCGTAGTTCCCGTTCCCGTGGGAATACCGGGATAAAATATAGCCTATGTCACTTCCCTGAAAAGTAAGGTGTGTCCTAATGGTGAATGAATTTTTCAAATCGGTCCAGTAGTTTCGGCGCCTATTCAATACAAACAAATAAACAAACAAATCTTTCCTCTTTTTATTATTAGTATAGATGACAAACAATAATCATCCGAGTCTATAATTGATGAATTCTATGACTCAAAAGGCACTAAGTATATAAAGAGCTGATTTTAGGGTTGATATCGTAGTTAAAAATCAGCTGACCTAATAAAAAGTAAATAGCTCTTTTTTTAACAAAAATTTGCGAAACTTGGAAAGTCCTAGAACAAAAGTTGTTCGCCAGGGGTGGGGGGACCACCTTCTTTCGGCTTAGTTATTTATTTATTTATTCAGTACCATCATTGTTATTATGGCGAGTGTTCTATTAGTGGGTAGGTGCCAACTTTAAACTAAATTACGTTTTTATGTTTCTACTTTGTGTTATAAATTTATAATTGTTTAACTGTGTACCTGTTTACCTACCTAATATGTGTACATATATACTGTTACTATACTTCTGTTAGGTACTACTTTTCCTGTTTACTATAAGGTCTCTCACGCAAACGCACTTTAAAGCATCTCAAAGCTTTTAAAACTTTGCCGAGTTAGAACACTTTCCAATTTAATAGTTATTCATAGCTATTTCTCGCGATTACTTACATTTGATTTTCCCGACGTCTCTACGAAATGATCAAAGGGAAAAAAAAATACGCGTGAATACGAATTATGAAACGTAGCTCTAGTTTGTAAACTAACAAAAACTACTAAATTTATAATAATTTAGCTTACGAAGCTCTCAAACTAACTCAGTATCCGTATTTTCCAAAACCCTTTCAATACCGCAAATAAGAAACAAGTTTATCCAAAACATTTCGGTCACAATACGACCATAGAGTACGGAGAATATCAAGTTTTTCTTACTTAATACGAGAAAGGCAGAAACTTTTGCCATATTCGCGGCGTCCCATCTAAATGTTGGTGGCTCTTTGCCCTACGCGGGACAATTGTGGTTCGAAGTTAAGGGCAAGTTTAGTGAAGTCAAATGAAATAAATAAGACTTTAGCGTCACGCAAATTTTTGCAAATATATTGAGGAGATAAAATTTATAAATTTGTTTGTACGAGTGGTACCAGTTAATAAGTTACGATTTACTAACGGATACCGCGTGACTGAAAATGCGAGTAGAAGTTCTAGTCTAATCTATTATTAAAAAGAAGTGTATTTTATGAACTTGTTAGTTTATTTGAAGAGGGTGATCTTCGGAACTAGTCTGATTAAAAATGAAACGTCAAGTGCAAGTCGGACTCGCGCACTAAGGGTTCCGTTTAATTGTAAGACTTCGATTTAGTAGTGTACTTTTTCTTGCCAAATATCGTGATTCTAGGTGAACATGAAGTAGGTACCCTGTATATTTTGGTCGAGGGAGAGAATCAAAAATTATGTTTTTTTGTTACTATAGTACAATTTTACGGTGTTCAGATTTTTCTCGTTAATTGTGCCATAAACGATATTGCTTCTTACCAAATTTTATGATTCTAGGTAAACGGGAAGTACCCTATAGGTTCTGGTCTATAGCAAGAATTAAAAGTATTTTTCTATTTAATAAACCACAAATTCACGGTTATAGGATTTTTGCCTTTATTTGTGCTATAAGACCTTGCCGTTCACCAAGTTTCATGATTCTATGTCTACGGGAATATAGATTTTGTGTGCTATAGATTTTGATCTATCTATATATGCTATAGATTTTGTGTGCATGTGATTCCCTTGGAAATTTCAAAATATTCGGACATAAATATGGCTGTAACTTTTGAGTGCGTTGCCTTAGAAGTTTTATATAAATTGCGGCTTCAAGAGGTTACGGACATGAGTATTTGACGTTAATTTCAACTCGATACGTCCACGCGTTCCTGAGAAAAGAGGCTTGACAGACGGACAGACAGACAGACAGACAGACAGACAGACAGACAGACGGTCAACAAAGTGATCCTTTAAGGGTTCCTTTTTTCCTTTTGAGGTACGGAACCCTAAAAACACTAGTAGATAGCTACATTATCCCAAAAGAACAAAGGTTGTGTTTTATGCATGTACCACGTGAGTAAGTCGCCGGTAGAAGTTTGTATCTTGTATTTTATTCAGAAAGTGCCACCCTACTAACAACCATTTAATTAAATAACTTAACACACCCCCAGCCAGTAAAATAATGAGAAATGTATTTAATAATTGTAAAAAAAAATATGCTAAGCAATTTCACACAGCATCTAGCCCCACGCTAAGCAGAGTTTGAGTTACGGGTATTAATATTCCTGATTTAATATTATATAGATTTTTTATTGTACAGGCATCCTAGATACCTGGAGCAAATATCTGCAGATCGTACAAACATTTGTCCAGAGGCGGGTCGCAGTAAGGCATTAGTACGTTCGTGGTCTCAAAACGCGACCTTAAGCAAACATCTCATTTATTCAACTTTTGTAGATGTCTTCTAGAGTTGCTGGTGCAGCTGAATGTCTCTGACAGTTGGAATCACCGTTTTCTTACGCTGCCATCATTTCTTGCAATGGTGTTTGTAGACTTTTCTAGATCATACTCTGAAAACTTTAACGTGTTGTTTTGTACAACAAAGTTTTTAAAATTTGTCATTTGGTTTACCTTTCAACCTTTGATATTTTACTCAAGAAAAACTTTTATTTTCGGTCTGTTGTATGCTCAACTAAAATACCAACCTGCATACAAAAGACCTAAATTGTTTCTTAACTAGACGATCGCCTGGTGGTTTCACCTGCGTAGTTCCTGTTCCCGTGGGAATTCTGGGATAAAATTATAGCCTCTGTCACTCCCTGAAAAGTAAGCTACCTAAAGGTGAAAGAATTTTTCAAATCTGTCCAGTAGTTTCGGAGCCTATTCAATACAAACAAACAATCAAATCTTTCCTCTTTATAATATTAGTATAGGAAAAAGAATGATACAACTACGAAACTTGTAATATTATAAAATCTAGCAACCTTTAAAAATTATTTGAATAAAGAATTACAAGTTCACCCCCAAGCTTGTGAACGTTCAAAAGTAATCCCTGAAACGTAACACCCGTCTCGATATTAAACTCAAATACTATTTTACATAAAGTTGTGCAAAAAGCGAACCACCTGTGTATAAGTGTCGGACTTCGTACGAACCGAAATCAAACGAGGGATTCAAAGTTGCACGATTCCTTCGCGAATGAAAAAACTTTTCCATGACACACCCCACGTAGAGACTTTGGAAATTCTCGCGACATTCAAGAGAAGAAACCCCCGATTCCGTTATTTTAAGCTTCTTATATTCTTAACACGAACGAACGGCGGAAATATTCGCTACTTTTTTTCTCGTGAAATGTAATTTTGCTGCTAACTTTTCACTTAGCTTGCGAACTCGCCAGATGCGAATGTAAGTTTTGGTTATTTTGAAAAGTTTTTTGGATGTACTCCAAATAAAGCAGGACAGAGCCACCCGCTGACCTCCCCCACGCGATGGCATTTCTTATAAAAATGCTTGCACAATGTTGTTATGAAAACGAGTAGGGGACTTTCCTTGCTGCATTAAAATTTTTAATAAAATATTTTAATATTGTTCCAAGATGGCCGCATAGTTAAGAATTTTCGTCCGCCATTTTGCTAATAGAGTCTAGCAATGCAGTTATTTTAAGCTTAATTTAAGTCGAGAATCTTGGCGAGATATCCTTTTAGCTTCTTTGAAGAGTTTATAATTGATTTCTGGCTTATTCGTCACGAGTAAATTTTTTTTACTTACTATTCAAACAGATTTGTGTAACGCCAATGAATAATAGAAAAGCGTTGTCTGAGTCTAAGCAACTTATTGGGTGACAGGCGTGAAGGATGTTAAATTATTCAGTTTTGCTCAACGGCTATCTAACTTATTTTACTGCTAGGAGATGAGACGCCTACAAAAGTTTAGTTTTCATTATTCAGTCACACAATAATCAGCGCCAATTAATTCTAGCAAGAGAATTCAGTGCAAACTATAATAGTATACAAACAAAATTTTGCAACTTAGTTGTGAAAAAGCTCAAAACATTTTAGATTCAAAGTTAAAATCAACCTTTTTTACATCGAACGCTTTGCAACGGTTAATACTTTCTCGGCACTCTAATCAGACGGTCGGCAACATTGCTGCGCTGCAGCAATCTCGCGGGATTGCAGCAACAATCAATCCACAGAAACGCAATCTACTTTTCCCGCCTTGTAAATAACGATCAAACACGAACGGGCCAAGAGTCGAGCCCTGCGGGGCGCCGCGGTGAATTTACAATGTTGATGTTTTTAAAACAATTTACTGTAAAGTAAATAAGCGCTGGTTGTTTATTATTGATGTTTTCTGACCCTAAAGTAAGCAAAGCTCGGTTAGCTAATGTGAATACCCACATTCGATCCTGCTGCAAGCTGTCTGTCATAAAATGAACCTCCAATATTTTCAATCTATTTAATTAATTAAGTATGTATCTATAAAAAGATTTGATCATAGAATTAAAGTGTTGCATTGGTAGTTATGTTACTTTCGTCAAAAAAAAAAACATGAAATTGAATCCACTTCAATGTCGTCTTTTTCTAAATTACATAGCTCACCAGCTCAGTTGTTGTACTTTGAAAATCAAAAAATAACTTTTGCGGCATGTTAAAGTTTGCGTGGAAACATCATTTATTAGGTTCAGCACTTTCATTGCATAGAACCACAGTGAAACTAAGAACAGCTTCAACACACCTGCAGAAGAAATTTTGTAGTGGTTGATATCGTTCTCCTCGTTTTCATAGTCGAATGCAAAACAGCTTAAAATCTGATCAGACTCTTTATTGATGTAAACCCGACAACGATTCGATAAGCAATCTAATCTAACAACGACTAAAACTCAGAACTAACTATGAACATACACTGTTAATTTTGGAAAACATTTATTAGACAGGCAGGGTAAAGTCCGGATCGACGCCCCTGGGATCCCGATGTTTCATAGTGCCTCAAACCCAATTTCTGAAAATTGCAATTATGTTCTTATAGGATAACAAGTCATATATATATTAGTAAAAACCCGCCGACGTTTATTGGTTGAACAGATTTTCATGAAACATGGTTAAGAACACTCGGCATCAACATCTATGACACAAAAAAACGAATCGAAAATCGGATTATCCGTTTGGGAGCTACGATACCACAGACAGATACACAGATACACAAACAGAGACGTCAAACTTATAACACCCCTCTTTTTGCGTCAGGGTTGAAAATAGCCTGGAAATTGAGCGAAATGCTATCCTATCAGTAATTGATTGTGTATTCAACGTTAGGGAAACAGACTATCCCTACTTTACTCTTATTCAAGGATTCTTAACTTTTTGTGCTGAGGGGACCACTTGACTAATTTCTGGCTTGTCTCGGTCCACTAACTGTTTGGAGATGGTTAAGAACACTTGGGATAAAATTATCTATGACACAAAAAAACTAAACGAAAATAGGTTCATCCGTTTGGGAGCTCCGATACCACAGACATATACACAGATACACAAACAAACACGTTTAAAGAAACCCGGGTTATCGATAGCGCCGCGGACCACTTCGGATGCTTCACGGACCACTATGGATGCTTCCAGGGACCACCGGTTAAAAACCGCTGTTCTAATTGAATTATCATGGCGAGAAGTCAAGACAAAAACTAAATAAATAAACAATGCTGGACAATTCACACAGCATTATCTAGCCCCAAGCTAAGCAGAGCTTGTGTTATGTACAATATACTTATTACAATACACTACATAGATAGATATTTTTTTATTATACCTACTTAGACAACATCCAGAACACCCTGAACAAATATCTACAGATCGTACAAACACTTGTCCTGAGGCGGGAATAGAACCAGCGACGTCTTGCATCGCAGGCGGACCTTCGCCCGCCGCGCCACAGAGTTCGTCAAGTGAAATACTCTAGCTGTTTTTCGAAAGCTACGCTAAATACCCTAGTACAGTACAGTACACTCTCCAACACAAAGTTTTGGTTTATAATGGAAGTTATTCACTTGAAAGTTTTCAACTATCTGCCGATTTATGAATTAACTTAGTTTTGGGTATTCGCGGCATTCGGTGTTCAAATTTAATACCGAGGCGCAAAGATTTCAAGCGCTTTGTTGATCTAAAATTAATGTGCTTGTTTGGACTTTATATTTGGTAACCACGATACACACTGCATTTCAATTATATTTATTTACAATTAGGGCCGTTACTAGGTATCACTCAAATACGTTGGACGTTCTCACACGGTATCTCTGATTATTCCCCAAAATAAGCATAGTATCGCATAAAAAATCAGATCCTACCTACATTAAGTAAATATTTGTTTTTCTGAACATCCAATCTTGATTAATGTTAATAGATACAGTAGTTTTCTTGCAATATTTTTTAATTCGCGTAAATTAACTTGCGCAAGGCCAGGTGGGATGACGATCTGCGAAAGACTGCAGGCAGATGCTGGATGCGGCAAGCTGAAGAGAGGGCGCTATGGCGCTCATTAGGGGAGGCCTATGTCCAGCAGTGGACTAATATAGGCTGATGATGATGATGATGAACTTGCGCAAGCAAGAAAAAAATAAAAATTATATATATTTTTACAAATAAAATCTTAAATTACAGTTTACAATTAAATCAGTAATTTGAATTAACTCAATATGATATTCGGGCTACCTATTATAAACGAACATAAAATCAGAGGGGCTAAAATATCTAATTGATAAGAAACCTATTCATTGAGATTGAAAATCCTTGCTATTCCAAAGCCATCAATTGAATAAAAATCAAGATAAAAGAGATAGATGTTTAACCTTCTCTCAGCAACTGTACCTCACCACACCAGCGCGTAGTGGAAGCCATAGGACCGCTCGAAACGGGGTGAAGCCCTCACGGTGCCCTCGCCAAGCTATAATCATAATCAGCCGTGCAAGTCGCTGTTTAGGCATTCAATTACGAATTTAATCAGTGTAGTTATTATTGGAAACTAGCTTCTGCCCGCGGCTTCGCACACGTTGTTTCTATGGTTAAGGTTTTGAGGTTATTTCTATTCCATGGGAACTGATATAAGGGATAAAAAGTCGCCTATGTTTGATACCAGAGTTAGACTTCTCTGTATGCAAAATTTAAGCCTGATCCATTCAGTAGTTTTGGCGTGAAGAGGTAACAAACACCCATCCATCTATCCATCCAAACTTTCGCATTTATGATATTAGTGTGATAACTGTTAACGCATTCACTGCCCAGCCTCGACCGCCGCGACACGGGGAAGTAGACTGGCATCTGCGTCTTAGGCCATGATAAGATTTTTTTTTGTAGGATCATTATGAAGAAAAAGAGAAGCGTGAAGGCGACTAAACCTAGATGCTTTGCCCGTATGTTACTTGTTAAATAGTGAAAACTTGAATATATACCTTATCATTATATTTCTATCTACCAAATATACGATTTAGTACCAGAGTATGATTCGAAAGTTTCTACGTTGGAGAACCTTGAACCACAGCTGAAAGTTTAAGTACCTAAATGTCTTTTTATAAAAACCATTAAGTCGTGTCTTTACAAATGAAATTCACCTTTGGCAACAGAGTGTCATCCTTCATAAATTAATCAAGCAATAAAATATCGAAACAATATCCCCTCCATTAATAACTCTTCAGTTTTCAACATTCGGGTACAGTCCTGCACAGAGTGCTATCAATTTCAATAAAATGAAGATGTGAGACAGAAATGACGTGCGATCCATCATACCCCGTCATTTAACCGTCACGCCGTAGGGTGGAATGCAATACGCAGGTTTCGGCTTTCATATTGTTTATTCCGACTGGCCTGTGTGTGCATACGGGAAAATATGAAGGGGAGCTTCGGTAATATTGACTTTTTACATTGAGTGTACATCTGAAGGTAGAATGCTCTTTTATGATTGAACAATATCCAAAAATTACTCAAATAACGCCGTTTTTTTGGATATTCGTTCAATGCTTCGAGCCATTTCTCTTTCGCTTCGACTCTGCAATGACCATTTCAATGGGAGTTAATAAATGTGCAGAATTTTGCGGGTAGTGTTTAAAATGTTTTTGATATCTTACTAAATCTAGAAATTCTTTGTGATTTTCTTTTATTAGGTACTTAATTTTAATACTTTTGTTCAACTACACATACTTTTATATTAACATGTATATATATTACTTACTTACTTAGTAGGTAGGTACCAAAATTGTTTGACTGCTCGAAGTTTTATTTAATGTACATCTTTAAGATGTTTTTCTCAGATAAGTGTATTCTTTTTGAGAAAATAAATAATCTTTAAACCTAACCAAATCCCTAGCAATTATTCGTACGTAACGTTATTCGTATTATTAGACATGGGAAGCAAATTGCCGTGCATTAGGTACGAATTGGTCTACTGTAACACGACAACATGGTGTAATTACTTGATTGGACCGATACAGGGACCAGAAGCGTCCACTTTGCTTGTGGCTAAAATAAATTCTATTCAGTTAACAATAAGATTGAAAATTGACTTCGGAAAGCGTCAACTAAATTGGAATATAACCAAAGCGGTGATCAGTATGCTTTTAGGGAAAATTACTTTTGATTGATGAATGATTTGACCGAGATGAATGACACACCTAAACAAGCAATGGACCCAGTGCGGGGAAAAAAGGGTTGCTTGATGCTGATAAAATAATCGTAAAAGAATCTTTATTCTAATAGAGCGATAAGCTACGCACTACCTAACATTAAGGCAGTTCTATACAAATTTTGATAAAACGTTCACTTTACCGCTATGACAACACTTTACGCAGAGCCATAAACAAAGAATTGAATTGAATTGACAACACTTTACAGCATATAACGAATTTTATCCATACTATCGATACTAATATTATAAATTCGAATATAACTCTCTCTATCTGTCTGTCTGTTACTTTTTCAAGTCCAAACGACTGAACGAATCTCCTTTGAAATTTAGCAGGGAGGTAGGGGGTATCCCCGGGACGACATAGACTACTTTTATCCCGGAAAAGCGCGTGGTACGCCGCGGGCTGAAGCAAGTTATAGATAGATAGATAATACTTTATTGTACTACACAAAGACAGATAGCAATACATAAATAAATGTTAGGAGTAGACGAAGTACAAAGGCGGCCTTATCGCTATGAGCGATCTATTCCAGGCAACCTTGGGATGGACTGGACATGTAAGAACAAAATAGATGGTGGCACGCGATAAAAAAAGAAAAGAATAATTACACTATATACAATAATACCTACATATAACCAAACAATTTAATACACTTACATAAACATTGTTAAAATATAAACTAATTACTCCTGGATAGTTTGCAATCGAACTACAGCTATAGTTAGTATAGTATCTAGGATGAACCGACCTAGGACAATGATTTCCCGGTCAAGGCCTATCGTACTAGGTATACATAGCTTTAAAATTGTATTTATGGTTTTAAATTGTTATGCCCTTAATGTGACAGGCGATGCGATGGCTTTATCGCTGATACAGCTTTTAGAAATAGTAACGATATGCAAAATAATTCAGGCAGTGCGTAAAGCCAGAAACAGACTGAGCCCACCCCACACCAACCCACGCCAACCCACGCCACGCCAAGCAACATACGCCACAAAATGTAAGAAATGTCGTGACTTACGATGAGTATGTCTTTAGGCGATCTGTTTTTATGAAAATTCAAGCATCCAGATCTTATAATGTGTCGTACGTTGAAATGGATGAAATATTTTATTTACCTTACGAACTACTACACTAAAATTAGAACTATGATAATGGTTAACGCTGCGTAATTTCAATTTTGTGCGTAGCAGAGCTCAAGGCGAACTTGGTTTTCGCTCAGCATTGTGGTGGGTACACACTGATGTATGCACCCAGCGCTGGTTTTCAGCAGAAACCATAATGAACGCGTCACGTCACGACCTTCTAGAGGTGCCTAAAATAACAGAAAAGACATATTTATATGCTAAGTTTTTATTATTAAACGAGAAAACTAAAATAAATTATTATTATTATAAAAAAAAGCTAAATATAAATATAAAACAAAGTGCATTTAAACATGGTACGTCGCATGGCGTAGGCCTAGTCTGCTTCTAGCATTATAATTTTTGTGTTGGTTTTGTAACGTTTTACATTATTGTGGCAAAAAACATCTATCCAGGCATACCGTAACAAATAGATGACGCTTCGAACGCGCCTCCAATCAATACAATACCCGATATTATCAAGCTACGGGTCGCATAAGATGCTGTTTGTATAGTGGCGACTAGAGACTTATAGTCGCTTTCTATGGATCGTGGCCTGTGACAGTCTTAAATCGCGAGGAGTGGAAAGAGAATAGATAGGTCCAGCAGTGACACCGTAACGGCTGTGAATAATAAATAACAATGACTCAAAATTTAAATAACCGTTTCGTCCGAAATCTGTTTGAGTGTGTGTTATTTATTTTTTGATGTTCTAAGTTAGATTTTAAGTTCCAAGTTTTATTAAGCACAATGTTCTACTTTCTTTGTTCTTAACCAGTTTGTTAATTTCTAAGTGTGCATTTATTGTATTTCGAGAAATAAAGAGTTTGATTTGATTTGAACCGTGATCGGTGTCATTAAGGAACGGGTTTATAATAATCACCGATCATCTTTTGCATTTCGTGCGTGAATAGGTGGTAGATAAGTCATCTTGCTTGTCTGTGTCGCGCATGCTTTTATGCCGCCCTTTAGTTCTGATAAAGAAGATTTGACTTCTTATAATCAAGTACAAATAATCAAGAGTTAAGCAATCACCCTCCACCAATCTTAATTTTAGCTATCATTTTAGGCATCATTTCTTAAACTGATGCCTAAAATCCTCTATTTCCTAATTTTACACAAATTTGGTTCTAGAATTAGAAAAACTATTGGTTAGAGATTGCTAAAATTACTTAATATTTCAAATAAATCAGACTAAATTTAGAAGTAGGTAGTTAAATTTTTTTTTATATTTTTGAGTTTTATTCCATTGGTAACCTTGAATTGTATCAAATTTATCATAAATGAATTCCTGTATGACTATAGTGTGATTAGAAAAGTAATTTCTGTACTGAGTCAATAAAATATAAATAAATAAGTAGGTACCTATAGCATAAAATATCGTTAATCGGAACGTCACCTTAACAAGGGTGAAAATAATAACACAAATTGAAGGGTGTTCATAATGTGTAATTTTGATGATGACGACTTAGGGTTCCATTTCTGGGTAAGCCCGGTCCACTCGGTGGTTTGTAAGCATAATGCTCATGAATTTGTTAGTAAGCTCCGGCTCCGAGAACGTGTGTAAAGGCTTAATACTTTTCAAACACGCTCTTCTAAGTAGATTATTACAAAATCAGTATTAATTTAATATTTTTTGTATATCGTATTATGTTTTTGGATGTGATATGCGTAATGTTGCGAGGACTAATGACTTGATTCTATACGGTTACGAGAGCTTTTACCATTTACTTTATTTCAAACTGAGAAATTCAAAATGAAATGCAATATTTCAGCCTGCTCCTTTCAGTAGTTTTGGCTTACCTTCGCTGCATAGTAGTATTTTATTTTTTAATCAGACTTTGATTGTGATCAGTCATTTATTTGATGATTCTTTAGTGGCTTAGATTGATGATTTCATTATGTGCCATAGTACATATGATTATTAGTACCTTGACTCGATTTTCACCCCAATTTATTGGTGTCAATTACGTCACTGAGCACCCGAATCAACCAATACCATAAGGTGTAAAATCAAACGACCCACATTCTATTGTTTTACCCCAGCGTTATTGAATAAGGCTGTATTTACACGGACAGTAAACTCACAAACTAAATCTCGCCTATAGCGCTGTCTTTTTTCTAATGTTCTTGTAAGACAGAGACAAACCGCAGGAAATATTTACTCTACGCACAGTTTAGTTCGGTCTGAATGGAAGAGTAAGTCGTGGTATCATAAAACTATACGCACGAGTGAGATTGCGTACGGTAGGTACGTAGTCGAGCGAGAAATTGATTCAAAAATATCCCGTCAAATTGAATGGTCGTGAGTGAGTTAGTCTCGAGCTGATAGTTGGCACAGTGGAAATAGACGGATTTATTCTTTTTCAAATGATTTGTTTTCTTGTTCGATTTTGCGATAGTTTTCTGGACCATTGCATTAGCAATGATGGTTGCAACGTTGAAATATCGTCACATTTACCTAGTTACGACCAACACCAAAAGAGCTTCTTTCTTAAATGTTGTTTAAGTACCTAATTTTAAGATGCCTTTTTACAGATTTTGGTCACTGTCCTTTAAAAAATTTTAATGAACGTCATACATTTAAAAATTGCTACAAACTTATTTGTTTTAAAAATCGATAAACTTTATGTGATACTAGACGATCGCCTCGCGGTATCACCCGCGTAGTTCTCGTTCCCGTGAGAATTCCGGAATAAAATATAGCTTATGTCACTCCCTGAAAAGTAAGCTTCCTAACGGTGAAAGAATTTTTCAAATCGGTCCAGTAGTTTCGGAGCCTATTCAATACAAACAAACAATCAAATCTTTCCTCTTTTTTATATTATTAGTATAGATTACTGTGCTTATCGACATGATTTTAACTTCGACGTTTTTCTTATGGGTTTGTCTATGATTTATTTCGAAGGGGTACTTATCCCTTCAAAATAAATATAAAATTTAATAGCATTGGACATAATAAAGATAATGTTCTCTACCCTCGAACATATTGACTATTGCAGACACCCCCACGTTATAGCAAGGGGAAAGAATGAGGAAATCAATACCTATAGAAATTTAAAATGACTGGTTTCGACGCTTGGGGGAATAGAGGAGAATTTCGAGTGTAGGCCAGCCTTATTTGTTTCGCGATGAGCATTGTTGATTTCGTTTTTTCTGAAGTTTTGTCGGGCAATTTTGTAAATCAAACAAATTTAAGAAGAAACACACACGTTAAAAGTCAATTTGAATGAATTCACTTTTATCACACTTTTATCACAGTACCTATGCGAAAAATGCGAAAGTTTGGATGGATGTATAGATGGATTTATAGATACATCGATGGATGGATGTTTTGTTACCTCTTCACGCCATAACTACTAAACGCATCGGGCTGAAGTTTTGCATACCGGTAATTCTAATCCTGGAATCGAACATAGGATACTTTTATCCCATAAATCAGTTCCCATGGGATAAAGATCACCTTTAAACGTTTTTAGAAACAACGCGTGCGAAGCCGCGGGCAGAAGCTAGTAATTCATTCAATAACTTTATGATGATTGATAATGATAATTTTCTATTTCTTATGAGAAATACTTCATTCAAAAAAATCTCCTCATAAAACGGTTAGAAACGAAGAGGAAAGTTGAAGGCAGTAGGTATTAGTTAGAATAGGGAAAAAGTTTCAATTAGGGTGAAACCTCTCTCGGAGACAAAATTAATAAATCATCCTTTGGATGGCTTCACAATGCGTAAGGTCAGATTTTTTGAAGTACAGGTGGCGATAGAAACTCTAGACACTTTTTGTTAGTAGTCCAACATTATGAATAAGTCGCGTTGATAAAGTTTAGGAATGTTAACGAAGTAGCCTTTCTAATGCTGTCACGTTTCGATCACATTTGATCAAAACTTAGGATAGGATAGCATGAGAGGCTCTCATTTGAAATTCCAATATCGTCTACACAACTTACACCTATTGGACAATAGAAAAAAGTTTCTATAGTAAACAGTTTGTTTTCTATAGCAAAACGATTAGTTATGTAGGTACCTTCATTCTGACGTATCCGCAACCGTTCCATAATCGTCTGCTTATTATAATATCTTCTAAATTGCGTAAAAATGTATGGATTATTTTAAATTCTACGAACATAATACTTAATTCGTAGCGTTGATACGCAAAACTGACCGACATAATCCTTTCAACGCTTCACGCACTGCTAATCCCGCTAAAACTTTTCATTAAATTCGAATCAACTTCGCAGCCGACTGTACAGAGTTACATGAATAGGCTGAACTCTATGGAACCGGGTTCTATACACCCGAACGATATTGGAATTTCATCACAAAGGATTGGTCAACCTTTTCGGAGGTGCTCCTGATGTTATAGATTCCTGTATTATCAGCGGGACTTTTGTACCCCAGACAGATTACGGGTTGACAGAACTTTCGAGTAACTCTGTTGAAATTAATTAATTTGGGGTGATTAAAAATCTTGAACCATTATGAATCAGTTGAGAAATAAAATGTAACGCGTGATTTTATACACTCGCCTCTACAAATTCAGTTTAATATTTATTTAATCCAATTAGATACATAAAGTACATTACTATTTCAATCAAAAAACTTTAAAACAGGCAAAAATAATAAAATGTGATTCAGTTTTAACTAAAAAAACTATTCCAAATTGTCAACTACGTCAAAACGAGTAAATAACTAGTAGGTACCTCGCAACTTTTTAGGTTTAAATAAATTGCCACTTGAACTCTTATTTAGCGAAAACGTGTCTCTGTAAAGTAGCCACAAGGGCCACAAGCAAATCAAAAATACCTTAACCCTTAACTCTGACGTAATATATTCGTGCACGATCCCAGGGCTTCTTGTGAATGACGTAGCCAATTAGCCTTATTTATTGGCAAGCCTTCGACGGTAATTGCACACAATGCCTTCGCTAGGCGATAAATTACGCAACGACAAATTGAACTGGCACTGGCAATACTGTAAAGTGAAATCGGTTAGGAGCATTGATTTTATTGGTCTATGGTTGCTTATGTTGTTTAGTAGTTATGGAAGGGTTAAAAATTTGACTGTAAAAAAATCCTTTATAATTTTCGTACTCTTGTTGAACAACACCTGGCAATACTGTAAAGTGAAATCGGTTAGGAGCATTGATTTTATCGTTTTTATTTTATGGTTGCTTATGTTGTTTAGTAGTTATGGAAGGGTTAAAAATTTTACTGTAAAAAGTTCCTTTATAATTTTTGTACTCTTGTTGAACAACACCCGACTGAGGCTTAAATCTGCTAACCAATCACTTGACTATAACTATGATATCACCGTCACACAATCGTCACGTGATGAATGAAAGTCGACTAGGTAGTGCGTTTTGTGCCATTTGCACGGAGGATTGATAGAATGATTTCAATGTTGAAATTTTTGATGCGCGTCCCTCTATCTGTAATTTCTTTCATCCGAGGTAGAATTTTAAAATGAGTTAATCTGTGACGATGTCAATAAAAAAATAAAAAAAAAATTATTCAAAAATTTCCTATAAGACTGCTTAACATAAGAATATCTAATAATAAGTTAAATTCTATAGATTACGTGTGCCTGAACTAGGTAAAACCTGTATCTCAGGCAAAATTGCTTACAATGAATACATAGGTATAAATAATTACATAGATAACGGAAAACAAAGCGTTAGTGCAGATTTTCTAAATAACTTAAGCTAATAACAGTAAACTAGGCTACATATTAGAGATACCTGCCTATAATACGAGTAAATACGGATGCTAAAAAACAAAAATTTTATTTAAAGAAATACCTATTACCTATTATTTTTTCTGTATCGGCACTTTTATCGGCAATGTCATAGTGAAGCGACTTTCCACTCACGTACCTATTACATTCCAGTTAGGTTAGGTTAGTCCCTAACTGGATGACAAAGGCTAGTCCTCAACTGGATGACAAAGCTAGTACTCAACTGGATGACAAAGGCTAGTCCTCAACTGGATGACAAAGGCCAGAGATAGAAGAGTTTGGAAGGAGCTGGGGGAGGCCTACGCCAAAAACGGCGACTAATTACTAACTTAACCAAAGTGTGTAAATAGATAGTTATATAATTAGTTACATAAGAAGTAGGAAATAAAGGCTAATTTTATTTTTATTTTTTTATTACCTATTACATTCAGTGACAGACCACGCCTATGAAGTTTCCTTATTGTTAACAGGTTGGGGCTAGATCCGAGTATTGCTGTGTGAATAGACCAGCATTATTCATTTATTTGATTACTTTAAAAAAATAGTGATGCAAATCTGTCGAAAATATCGGAACTTACGAAAGTTTAGACTTTTATCGAACCGTCATAGTGCTTAGCTATGTAAGATAATTCTAAATGATTTCTCCATGATAAATAAATAAATAATGCAGGACTATTCACACAGCAATATCTAGCCCCAAGCTAAGCAGAGCTTGTATCATGGGTACTAGATGACTGATATACCTACTTAATACAATACACTACATAGATAGATTTTTTTTATTATACATAGAAAACATCCAGAACAACCTGAACAAATATCTGCAGATCCTACAAATATTTTTCCCGAGGCGGGAATCGAACCCGCAACCTCCTGCGTCTCAGGCGGACCTTCGCCCGCTGCGCCACTGAGGTCGTCATGATACTGAAAATGTTATTAAAATTATAGTTAAGCCGCAGTAACACAATCAATCTCACTTTTTATCATAGAAAAACGCTTGTAATACCGCAGGCAAAAGCAAGTAGGTAGCAAATAAAACAACAAAAATATAACGATATATTTTATTCTTTTGAGTATTCTGAATAAAATAAATACTAATTTCTAAGAAATCGAATTATATCGCAAAAATTTTCGACTTCGACGGGACTTGAACCCGCGTCCTCCCCTCAAGTCCCGTCGAAGTCGAAAATTTTTGCGATATAATTCGATTTCTTAGAAATTAGAAATTATCCAGAGTGCGAGGATTACGCACTATAATAACAAAACCTTAAAATAAATACATTCAGATGCCAGAGTATTTCTGTAAAGTATAACAAATCTAGCTTCTGCCCGCGGTTTCGCACGCGCTTTTCAATTAGCTTTTATCCGTCCCCAGGATATTGTTTACCTCCCTGCCAAATTTCATTATGATCTGTTCAGCCGTTCACGTGTTAAAAAGAGACAGACAGACATAGCTATTACTTTCGCTTTTTTAATTTTAATATTGATGTTGAGCAATAATACCAAAATCAATTACAACTTCTTCATTATGAGGGTGCATTGCGCGCTATTTTGTGAAAAGGATAGGCATAGGATTTTGCGTTCATAAGAGCTGGACGGAGCATACGTTTATGGAACGGCGTAAGCGCAAACTAGACAAATTATGAAGAAACTGTATTGTATTAACTGTACATTACAATAATTAGTAATGACCAAATTAGGTGCAAAACAGTGCAAATTCATGATTAGTTTGCCGTATTTTTTTATGTTTTCCAATTAAGGAACCAAAGAAAAAAAAATTGAATTTTATCTTATTCTAGTTTTTTACCACGGGGATCCCGTGAGTACTGAGATCTAGGCCTAGTTTGACAACCAAACCCGCTAGGTTTTCCAAAATCGATTGTCTTAAAAAATCGAATCGGTAAAGCATTGGGACATGACTATTTGGTTGTCAGTCGAACTGACAAAAAAGTAATAAGGGTGTGGACAAACTTTAGGTATACAAACAATTAGCACAATAATATCCCCGCGATTCTTGCCAAAAATCATTACCTATACGATTCCCAATCTTGCCAGCCCATGCCAGTATTATTTATTATTGTTTTCGCGTGCTTATTTTGTTGATTCAAGTAACAATATTATTTGCTTGTCGCATCTAAGCTCCTGACAGACATTCCCTTTAGATTGTTCATTAAAAACAATTACATCGTTGAATATTTCTGAGGCCGATAACAGTTTTCTTTTGTTGGTTTGAGCGTAAAAGCTGCGGCATTGTATTTGTGGATGTAAATGTTGTCCATTTACATTCACATTTAGGCAGCATAATGGTTTGAAGAATGAAAATGTATGAATGAGAATAAACATTCCCTTAAACTTGCTCAACTTGAGCGATTGTTAAACTGTGTTTTGTTTTTGCGAAATCGGACCTCCTATCCTACTAATATTGTAAATGCGAAAATATGTGAAATGTGAATTTCTTGTTACCTAGGGTATCCAAAACTACTGAAAAAATGAAATTTGGCATAAATGTAGCACGTAGCCTAACTTAAACAAAGGCTACTTTTTTAGGACTTCGCCCCCGATTTAGAATTTAAAGATGAGTTTGATAGTTTACACATCACGTGATGTGATGTGTAAACTATCAAACTCATCTACTATCAATCTCATCGAAAAGATGAGTTTGATAGTTTACACATCACGTGATGTGATGTGTAAACTATCAAACTCATCTTTTCGTTCACTGATGTGTCCTTTAGTAAAGTAGGTACCCTTCCTACCACGGTAACGAAGTTGCAGGTAACAGCTAGTATAATATAAATTATAATGCTGGACAATTCATACAGCGCCTATAAGCAGAACTTTTGTAATGGGCACTAAATAAAGAAATTCTGCACAGAAATTCATAATATTATGAGCAGGTTGGTAGCTACAAAATCGGCTTCATACATACAAAACTACATGCATAGTGTGCCAACCATATTACGTACCATATTCGTAGTTGGGTAAACACAAGAATCAACACAAATACATAGCATTAATAAAGCTTAAAAATACCATTTAATAATAATGAACAATTTGTACGCCATCATTTAACCAGCCCAATTTTTTTTGAGACCTATAAATAACCCAGACCAGGGAAAAATATTGGTAGATCACACAAAAAGTTATCTTGCGGCGGGAATCAAACCATTCTGCGTCTCACTTTGGATCACTCCACTACTGCTAGAAAAATCAACATTCAAGATGGAGCATGTAATCTATAGATGATAACATTTGTTTTCTTTTAGGTAGTCTACAGGTACAGTGGATATAAGTAATATAACCTTCTTTCGTCCCAGTAAAAAGCTAGGTACACAAGTAGCGAGTAATTCCGTATTCAGCAAGCAATGTGCCCGCGATGATTACAGTTCAACCGCGACTTTATGGTAATTCCCGCGCAAATTCACTTGCGTTTGATTTTTTTCTGTGAATTGAAAGAACTGTCGTAAAACGTGCGAGGCTTTTCTTTGGTCTATAAACTTGGTGGATTTAATAGTGGTTGTGTTTTGTGTTCTGGGTTCTAATGAGTTGAAAAAGCGAGACAGGTAAAAATAAGTGGTTTTTATTTTTTTTGGACGAAATATTTAATTATTGTGTGATTTGGTGTAAATTTAATATTATTGAGACACCAGGCACATCATTGTAATTCTTTGACAAAACAAAGTGTTCCCTTGTGTCCCCACAGTAAAAAAAAATGAAATTAAATAAAACTGCATGGCTTGATTCATTCCACATATATTAGGAGCTGTCTATCGTTGGTCAAGACGTCACCCTAGGTCCGTGGGGGTACCGAGGCTCTCCGAGGTTTAAAAAAAAATATCTGAGCGTCCGGTCGAAGCAACGCGTGACCCGAGAGCTGGTGAGTATATGGCGTAACGCATCAGCATTGCCATACAGCCAGCGGGGTAATGCAGCCAGCGTCTTGGGGACGCTTCCGACTGGTTTTGATATGTATCAGTTGAGCAACCTGTAGATTGTTTGCAACCATCAACAGTTTTCATTGTAAATACTGCACAGCTCAATTGTTGTCATTGTAAATACTATTTCTAATTTGTTTAAATTATTGGATAGTAATTTTCTTTGTTAATTAAGCCAAGACTAACATCACATAACAAGACTTGTCTACTTCATATCTAAATGGACACCCAGGTCTATCTCGAGGTCGTTTCCTGCCTAGATAGCCCTAAGCATTATACGACGATAAAGATAACTAACTCTTGTGGGGTCGATGGATCAAATAGGTACCTAGTTGTTTTGAAAAATAAACAAGATTAATCATCTGCACCCAAAATGAAAATCTGGTTTCAACTTGACATTTTAACTCGTCATAACCAGTTAGAAAGACATTATTTTTAGAATTTTCAAGTTTACGGTCCGGCTGTGATGCAGGAGGTCGCGGGTTCGATTCCCGCATCTCTCTTCACTTCCAGTTTGTTGTATCCAACCATGCCTATAACAAACAAGGTTGGATACATCAGCGGGAAGAATGGATAAATGCCGTAGATCTTCAAGTACAGAAATCTGGTGAATTTATTTTGTATGCGCTCTACCATTTGACTGTACTTAGCTTCGTGTGGTGCCCATACCGCCGTATTAAACTCTAAATGGCTTCTCACCAATGCGTAATATATATCTACATTATGTAATGTATTGTATAATGTATATCAGTCACCTAGTACCCATAACACAAGCTGCTTAGCTTGGGACTAGATGATGCTGTGCTGGAATGTCCAGCATCATTTATCCATTTATTATTTATTTATGCCGCCCACCTTGCAACTGGGCATCCGCCGATTCTTTTGCCCATTATTGTCCACCAATCAGTTGCTGTTTTTCTCCACCTATCATGGCAACTCTGCCAGCTTGCAAATTATTAATAGAAACAATTAATAATTAAAACGGGGGACCGCCTTCCGTATGTTAAATGTGTACCCGCTTTCGATTGATCACTTTCTCGCTAACTGATGCCAATTTTACGTTGTTGTAGGGCTGATAACAAAGCATTTCCATAGATAAAGATTTTCTTAATAAAACCAAGGTCTGCTCGTAACGGCGTCTGCTACAACACTGCCCTGTAATCACGTTTCCCTTTCTGACATTTGCACGTGACACACGGACGTGACGTCACAACTTTTTTTATTGCCAGCCGTCTTGGAGTTTATTGTGGCAGGAGGTGGTCTTTAAATATTTCTTTTGGGGATTGAAAAAAATTTTGCTGCTTGAAAATTCTACAAAAGGATAAAAGTTTACTGTGATGGATTTTTAGAGGTCCAGCAATTTCAAAATAAATACCTATTTTAATAGGTTTTTCTCTCTACATACCAAAGTCGGCGACACAGCTCGATGGGTTGTTGAGATATTTTAGTTAATTAATATTGTAGGCAGCCGCCAGTGTCATTTTTAATTTGTCGGCGACCAACCGAATCTCGTGTAGACACTTCATATAAGGCAACAAATTTTGTATAGGGCTGTTTAAAAATATCTAGGTTTTTACTTTACGTTCCGTCGTAAACATTGAGAGGGTAATTTAATCCACTTTAGTAAAAATCAAGAGGCTACACAAGCCTATTACAACTCAAAAACACGAAATTACGCAATCGCTTCAAGACTCGGTTTTACGGTGTACGTGTTAAATTGCTAAGAGCGCCTTCTAACTTTTCGAATTTTCTTACGAAATTGTTTTTTTTACGCGCCCCCAATAAGGTCGCGCGTTTGCGTTCCCCTTTATAAATTGCTCAGCGATGATGTTACGATAATTTGAATATCGAACGAAGGAATTGGCAATTGTCAACTTTAATAAAGTTTTATGTCGCTGCGAAAAAATATATGTCCCTGCTGCATTGAATATTCTCAGAACTTCGTTTCTATTACCAGTATCATAGATTTCCTTTCAAATTGTGATACAAATTGCTTTGTTTATATTGCAAAATTTTGTCCACAGCAATAAAAGCTGCGGACAAAAGCTAGTTGATGATAATAGCTCTTTGACCTACATTGAAGTTGGCAACACAAAAGCGTTTTCCTCAAACTTCCGAATCAAAGTAGTCAGTTTTTGTGCCAGGTTGATTTATTTGAACCTTTGCATTCCTTCCATCTCACTCGGCCTTTTGAAGATAAGGCGTTTTATGAAAGTTCTTTACAAGATTTATGGACTAACACCTGGTACGGTTTTTCTTGAGAAAGAGAAGCCAAGCTATACTTGAGTTTGGAGCTAGGCTCAACTTTTCTCTACCGAAACGTCTGAAGTTACGAAGAACGTGTACCTACACAACTAAAACGTACAAAGTTTTGTGTATTGATTTTAATACAATAGTGTTACTAGCGGCTTACCTAAATTTTTACCAAATCTTTACTGAAATTATCTTATCAAACCTTCAGGTAAATTCATGTTGACATTACATTCTTATTCTTATATTCTCATAGTTTTTGGTTCCGTTAGTTTATCTCTGTTTTTTTAAAGTAACAGTAATATTCTGAGCTAGTGTAGATAATTCTGTGTCAACCAAAAGCAGACAAAAGTAGAGCTGTTAATCTTTTAACGTCGACTGCATTATTTCGGGAGCCCCTCGGTAGGTGTCGGGATGAAATTATCCAAAGACCTTTCTTATTTTGGATTATAATAATAATAATAATAATAATAATAATAATAATAATAATGCTGGACAATTCACACAGCATTATCTAGCCCCAAGGTAAGCAGAGCTTGTGTTATGGGTACTAGATAACTGATATACTTAATACAATACACTAAATAGATAGATATTTTTTATTATACATAGAAAACATCCAGAACGCCCTGGACAATTTGACCGGAAAATGTTGCGTTATTCTTAAAAGGTGACAGAACGTATGATGGAAATCTTTAATTAATGGGGAAACTTTATCAATTGATAATATTAATTTAGAAGTGAAGTCTTTGCCCAGCTGTGGGATAACATTATAACAAATTATCATAATAATTCAGATGAGCATTATCTGAGAACGGTGTCATCAAATATTTTTAGGTCGAGAGATTAAAGTCTACTTTAGAAATTTGACGGTGGACTTTTAATGGTGGAATTTAAATAAATTGTTTTTTTATTTGCCTCTTTCTATCTAATGACACTACCTATTAACTACTATAGTATAATTGCGAAAGTTTTACCGACGGATGGATTTACATATAACCGTTTGTTACTTTTTTACGCCAAACTACTTAACGGGTCGGGCTGAAAGTTCGCATAGATGTACCTGGAATTTTTATTCTATTAATCAGTAGATAGATAGATAGATAGAAAATTCTTTATTGCACACTTATAGATAGAAACAATACAACAAAACAGCTTAAAAACTAAGTAACAAGTGGCGGTTTTATCAGTTACCAAGGGATTGAAAAAAATTCCCCTAAACGTTTCCATAGAAACAAGCGTGAAAAGCCGCGGCATAACCTCTTCTCGCTCTAAATGTTGATGCATTGCAAAATATTAATACTGAATCGCACTAAATAATATCCATAAGAAATGACGTCATTAATCGTCCAAGCAATAGCAATGTCTCCCCGACAAGCTTTGAGCGGAAAATAAATTTGGGAAACATCATTATTCATCGACTTGGAGTCAGATTTTCATACAGAAAACAAGTTACCAGCTTATTGTGTTGATAAAAGTGAACCTGAACTAGGAACGTAGATGTATGAATTTGAACTTTGTTAAACTTAATCATAGTATCAAAAGTACCGATGTGTCTACGTCTACCATGAATTCAATGTTTTACAAAGTGCTACGAGGTGCTACGGCGTAGATAAAATGCTACGAGCTAATGAAATAGTAGAGATGTCGGTGTATTGCTTAAACTTCCTACTACTTACTACTTAAATCGGTGTATTTGGCTTTTAACCGTGTGTATAATATATTCGATATGTATTTAAAAAAAGATTATGATATCCAGAGAAATAACGTGAACTCCTTATAATTAGTAAAATTACGTTTCCTACCAACACCGGCAGATGGATGGACTCCGTGTATCATCTTATTATGTAAAGTGTATATCCTTTTATGTCTCAATAAACTAATATTGATATTGATCGTTCCTAAACCTCAGAAACACTGCAAGTAAACTCTAGCACACGCGAAGTACCTACCGTAGACGTGCATAAACTTTCTGATTTCGTTGGGAATGTGGCGATGAATTAATTTATTGTTATTGATCGTTACTCAAACTCACGAAAACTGAAAGTAAACTTTAGCAAACGCGGAGTACCTGCCGTAGATGTGCATAAAAATTCTGATTTCGTTGTGAATGTGGCCCGATTACTATGTTGGCAGAATAGATGATTGCCATCAAATATTCGTTAGGGGAAGTCGTAGGTCGGTGACACGTTCTCTGCTTACCTATCATTTTAGTGATTTACTTGCGAAATATCATTATTTCTTAGCTTCTGGCAGTTTTGTTTGTGTGGATTTTGAATAATTGTGGTCTGTGTTGTAGTTTTTCTGCGAAATTTTTTAGGATAATCCAATTAGTATCTCAATTTTTGTGCGCATTATATGTACTGCCTCGGGCTAGCCCGTTTTCTTGTGAGATAACAAGACGCTATATAATATTACGATCTCTTTATAGCATTCTTGACTTGTTTTTACTAATTGTAAGAATATCATAATTTCTTCACCCACGGCTGGGTAGACCTCCAAACTCTTGATTCAGATTTTAAAAATAAGTATCTAATTAATTATTTCCGACTAGTTACAGCCCGCAGTTTCACACGCGTTGTTTTTATGGAAACGTTCTAATGTTATCCCATGGAAACTGATTTATGGAATAAAATGGAGCCCTTGTTTTATCTCCGATACCTACATCAAAGCAAATCCAATCCATTCAGTAGTTTTGGTGTGAAGAAGTACTTAAGAAACATCCATCCATCTATACATTCCATAGATTACCCCTAATCTGTGATCCATCCACTTTCGCATTCATTGCATCAATTGTGATTGTAAAATTATTGTCATCATCATAATCCACATTCCGACTTCGCCTACTACCGGGTAAAGGCCTCTAAAGTCTGGAGCCACTCTATTATGGTCCTGCACGTGTCTCAGAGATTTACCATAGTGACGTAATAAAATATGACCGTAATGCTGAAAAGTGAGTTCCACTACACAATAAATGGCGAGAAAATTACAATTTAAACACCATTAATAATAACAAAGCTCTCCCATTATATTTCCTTACCTCCTTGAATCATCTTGCTTTTCTTTCAACAAACGTTCACAATACGGTGTCAGCTGTCATCTGGGACATTAGTCATTGAAATAAGCAGCCATTTCTGCAACCCCTTTTTAATTATGCAAAATCTTTGCCATTCATTTACCCCGACAGTCCTTGAGAAAAAGCCCCTCTTGGTGTGGACATAATTGTTTACGTTGAATTTATGAAAATTTTACGTTTTGTCGAGGCTTGTATTTTTTTTAACAAAGCAAAGACACCAGAGTGTACCAATATAAAAATTAAACGAGACAATCAAGCGTGTGAAGTTGATACAAGAGTGATTTTTTACAACAGGCTCTTGATCAATGTAAGGGATCCTAGCCCACAACTTTTTGAAATAAATTTACTTCATCTTTTTTTCAAAAAAGATACTTCGCTTTTCTGTCAAGTTAACCGGCTGTTATTCAAAGTCTATGGTTTTCTTGAAGTCAAAAATATTTAAATTAATTATTCCACTGCGGGCAACCTTAGCTAGTCTCTTATTGGCCACTTTGCTTAGTATTCGGCTCGGTTTTCGCGCCGGACGGCACTGGGCAAATCACGCGCGGACCACGAACTAAATGAATATTGACAACCACAGCGGCTGGCAGAATCTCTAATCATTCGGTTTGGTTTGAATAGAATCGAGGGTAAAGGTTGTCCTATTTAGGCTTATTTACCTACAAGCGACGAAGCTTGCGTAGAACTTCTTTCTGTTATGATTTTTGTAACAAAACGCTATGTTACGAAAATCATAACAGAAATAATGCATTAATGGGTGCTCATAGTCTATCCTGACTGACCGCCAAATACTCAAACGCTACTCGGATGTAAGCACGTCTTGAATGTAGAATTAGTGACAGATAGTCAGTGAAAATAATTGTCAGAAAAATCACGACTTGACGCCCGTAGCACACCTACGCTGCGGAATACGAGTAGCGGAACCGCTGGATGAATTCCGCTACAATCAAGTGTAGTTTGAGTTGCGGAATTATGGTGGAGGTGTGGCTGACGTCGGGGCAGATCGACGGAACCGCGCGGGGAAAAATATAAAATTATAGTCAAATCAATACGTTAAAACAGGCAGTTTCGCTAGTGTTCCGCCTATCCTACATACCTACGGACAAGACATGGCGAAATTACTGCGGTTCCGCTGTTAAAGTTTCGCAGCGGAGGTATGCTACGGGCGTGAAAGTGGCGTTTGAGTATTCAGGCGTTAATTACGTTCCTTGTATAAGATATCACATTCTCACTAAAGCCAACGGGATATTTACATTTGAGTTTTGAGCTATGACGTGATCATGGCGCATGAAACTGTGTCAAAATATTGGAAAGTTCTTAAATCATGGTAAATATCCCGTTATATATGACTTAAGTGTTACCATGATGGTTTTAAAACATTTATCACATTCTCGTTTTTGCGCTGCCTCCGAAATAAACGAAGGAACTTATAACTGGAGAGTCAAAATACATTTTGAACAAGAATCTAAATTCGAAGCTGGAAATCGTTTTAGCAATTAATAATTTAAATCTGTTTGACGAATCAGATAACTCTTCCTTTGATGTTGCAGTTTGATTCGGAACCCCTCCTTGTTAGATGGAATCGACAGATTATGTACAAACATGGTAATCTGCCTCTTTAGACATTGGGGTATAGAATTAATAAGGTTACTCTGTACATTGGGGAGTTGTCTGTTTTCTGTTTTGTTTATTGAAAAGTAAATTTTCTGTTCAAACATACCTACCCACCCCATAAAGAGTTAAGTTAACTACGAAATATTTATCCTCCAGGCAAATTCGATATGAAAATATTTTTGCGAACATAATGCCCATACCTAACCTAAAATTCATACTGCTGCCGTGTATTTTTTACACAATTTATATTCTTTGTCGATTTGAAAACTTTTTTCAATAAATATGGCAATTATAGATCTTCTCAGATCTAATTAATAGCCATATTTATTGAAACGACGCCAGAAAAGTGTATCTTAAGTTATTTTTTTGTTGTAATTTCTTTCCAAATATTTCACTTCGAAATTGTTTGGAGGGTAAATAATTCGTAGTTAACTTAACTCTTTATGGGGTAGGTAGGTATGTTTGAACAGAAAATTTTACCGTAATAGTTTACTTACACCACTCGTAGTGGGTCTGATCCTCAGAATGACAATTTTGTTCCAATGTTATCTACCTACTACCTATATAAAGATCTCCTTGCAAACATACAAAGTTGTAATTCATCCTGTCTTGCCATAAACTTATCTAAGGTCTAGTATGACAAACGTTGCTCTGCTACTGTCAAGACATAACTTACAACGGCCATCCTGGGTGTGGGCCCTGCAAGTGAAGTTTCTTATTTCGAATAAATTGTAGCTTTTTTAACTTTCGCAAGAAAGTCTAGGTTCCAAAAGTTCAGAACAACGTTTGTTTTTGCGTGGGAAACTAAAGTGAGCTTGTATCAACACTACTGCCCAAAAATAGGTGTGTTAACTAGGCGGGCTGAAAGTTGTCGATACATCGTTTTAATTCTATCATTATTCCAAGACGACACCATCTTTTACTTTTTCAAAATGAAGACAAGCTGTCGTGTTCCTAATTTTTTGTAGAATCAGCTTGTTAAAAATAAACTTTTGCAGTAAACTTGATGTTTTTTCAGATTTCACGCAGTTCATGGGCGACGTCATGGAGTTGCAGGAGTACAAGACAATAGCAGGAGGAACAGACAGGTAAGAATATATATTACGAAGAAAGCTGAGTGCAAAGTTCTCTTAAAGTTTCTAAAAAAAAACAATCATCATAAAAGCTCTGAACAAAAGAAATGCCTTGATCCGTATTCTGTCATAAAGTCACAATCGAGATCAAATCTTTAACGATGCCTGAAAAGAGCTAGATTCTTTTTCTCAATCTCAGTTAGCTGCTTTGAGATAATATTAATATTTTAATCTGATTTGGATTTATCTAGTACTCTTTAATTCACTGTACTAAAACCATTACAATAGCTATCTTAAAATGTACTCAAAAAGTTCCTTGCTATGTAAAAATTAATCTGGAAGCAAATAAAAAAGACAAAAAAAAATTGGCACTGTCCCAACAGTGCTGACAAAACTAATCCGTAAAAACATGGTGATTGTAGTTAAAGAAATAAATAAATAAAAAAAATAAATAAATAAATAAATAAATAAATAAATAATATCTCAATAACAAAGCAAATATCTTCTCGATTAGACGTATAACATCATTTTCGTTATGAGATTGAACCAGAATCGTTCTCTTAATATTTATCAGTTGTTATCTAACCTATAAAAGATGGAGATAGACAGCATTCTATTAATAAAGCTCGGTAGTTTGTTTTAATTTTTTTCTAGGCCTTTCTAATTTTAATGAAATCATTTTTACTGAATATGCAGCATTTGTCAGTATTTGCAACACATGAGTCGTTTGTATTACTAAGTAGGTAACTGTTGTGGCGTTCATGGCGTGAGTAACTAACCCCCAACTCAGCTCGTGAATTTCGTAAGAAGCGATTGACTCTGATAACTCAAACACAACTCAGAATTGAGCACATCTTTAGTGATCACTAAAGATGTGCTCAATTCTGTTCAGTGATGAAAGATGTGTTCAATATTTTGACAGATTTTCATTAAAAACTGTCAAGATCGCTGCTTGAGACGTGCTCAAATGTAACTAGCGTTTTAGTATACGGTTAAGGCGCTAACCCGACAGTGCCCGAACTCAGCTCTACCACCTTTTCTGTCCTATTATTTATGTAAGAAGAAGGAATTTTCAAATATAGATTTTTCAGTTTGTGATACCTATCATGAGCTTATTTTTAATACCTCTGTAAAAGTTTCATTTTGTATCGTGTGGGCAGAGATGCGAAGAGATGAGAAGCTCTGTTTGCTCATCATCGTGGCCAACGGAAATCTAACAGAGAAATGGCAGGATTATTGAAACCTCTACTGTAATCACCAATACGCCAGCCAACCTGTCACCCTTTTTTGGGGTAAGCACGTTCACTGCTGAGCCTATGGGTGTTAAATATAAAAAAAACCTGCATCCTCTTTGAAGCTACCTCAAATGATACTTGTAGACCTCTTTCCCCTGAATCTACCTACGTTCAATCTCACATCTCTTTCACCATGCGATCATTTATCTTGTTTCTTTTTTTTGCGGACCCCAACTCGAGCTTTCTAGAAAGTGCAATATCATCAAATCAGTTGAAAAGAAGTTCCATGATTTCGATAAGGGCCCTTCAAGGGGGATAAAATATTGCAACCAACGAGTTTCGTTTAGGTGAGCTAAGGTTTCTGTGACACTGGGAGACAAACTTCATAATACTTAACAAATTAATCTCACCCTCTCTTCAGCCATTTCCTGTGCGACTGAAATATACTATGATTTAAACAGGACTCAAATGTCAATTTTTGAAGTATTTTCTATAGAATTAAAAATCTCCACACCGTACAACTCAATAGATGGCGAGCGAATCTATTCAGAAGATTTAGCATCCTCTACAGGCGGGGTTGTCAATATTTAACTTTCCACGGTCTATGCAAGGCCTATGTCATTTAAATGAGGCGTTTTCTTCCAAGTTTTTGTAAGTTGAACTCTATTATTTATGAATTAAAGGTTTTCGTCGTTTAAAAATTGATTTTAGAAGCTTATTTGCTCTTTTTATGTCTTTTTTGCTGTTAAAACGATTGCCATAAACGCGAAACCTTGGTTTTTTATTTGCGTATTCATTAGGCCAAATCTACGGAATGGATTCGACTGAAATTTTGTAAAGGTGTAATTTTAACCAGGAATATCTTACAAACTGTTCAATAAAAACGCATTCAAACCACTGCCTGGTATAACCTAGTCTTAAATAAAATATCTAAAAGCTTATAATGTTCCATTTCTCAGTACACTGTTACCCTTAACTGCTAAGGAGCGCAACGTCTTGCCGAGTCACTCAAGGCGTATTTCATGGTACGCCGGCTCGCGAAATGATATTGTCGGATGTATGATTGGAGCGTAACAAATGTATTATGTAGTGTGAATCGGAACTAGTTTCTTGCTTGAGTTTGCTTGTTTCGCGGTTTGAGTTAAGGAAAATACGGTATTTTGTTGGTAATAATTATTCTACTGTTCATGTTTGAGGCGAAAATTCGGTACATTCACCGAAATATTCAAAAAGATATGAATCTAAATTGTAGCAGTCTACGAGTTACTACGACTTAGCCATGGGCTAGGTATCTGCCAATGGCTACACAGAAGTAGCTACGTCGTAGAGCACCCTGCTCTACGACGTAGCAACTGCTACGCATTGTCGTAGCACTTGTAGCAGGCTGATTATTGAAGCTCACGTAAAACTTGCTTCCTTATTTTATTGAGGCTGACGTAAAATTTGCCTGCCAAAACTACCTTCATCATAGGCCATCCATGAAGGTTGATTAATATAGTGCTCTTTTGTCGGTACTTACAAAAACAATAGGTTAATTGTAAGGCAAACATGCCTTTTTTGTTTCCGTATATATACGGAAACGACAGATGTGGCCGCAGTATTGGCATATGTGCGTCCCGGTTGAGGGTGGTTTATCTGCGGCAGCCGCTGCAGGCATTGATGCCTCAATGTCTCAATTCTACGTTATGCCTATTTGTAAGATCGAGACATTACATTAACAATTGTGTTCAATAAAAAATGGCAAACTGGGTAATTACTGGGTACAAAAATTAATCTACAGGGCAAAGGCCTCCCTTTCCACCTTAGGTTACTTCAAATGAAAATAAAACTCATCAATTCCATTACCCGTATATCTGGTAAGACACAATTGATTTGTTATATTAGGCCCTTAGATGTCCTATAAATGCCGCCAAGCGTTATATAATACAGGTATCTAGAACCAATTATTCAGGGGACAATGAGCACTCAACCTAATCGATCCCCGACCTTTATTATTGACACAAAACATGCAAGCCAGCTTACATCACTCAGAATGTACACTGAGATTAAAAGGCTATATACAGGGTTGTTTTTTGAGACGGGCGGTGATGGCCAAGTCCGAAACCACGAGAGTGAGAAAAAAGTCGTGAAAGGAGACATGCCCTCGATTAATAAGAAAACAATAACTGCATATTTAGTTTTTTTTAATCTTTTACTTTTGACGAAAATCGACACGAATGATTAAAAAACAAGACAATTCTCTCTAAATTGTACCTACGCAAGTTTATGTGTAGGCGAGCGTGCGAAGTGTCTGGGGAATTGCGAAGCCGTTGTGTCGTGTCGGTCAAACGAAGAATGTAGTGGTCGGTGCAGTGTCGTTGAGTACTGTCGGTGTCGATATCTGTGTCGGTTCAGGCCGGCAAATGAAGAAACGCCCATTGACCGCCCCGACCCCACGACACCAGTGCGGGTATATAATAAATAATAAATATTATACAATAAATATTTCTGTGAAATAGTATTATATATTGCGTAGAATTATGCATTCACTAATGTTGGTGCCGTTGTCGGTTCGGGTCGGTTTGTGACGGTCGCTCATGTGTAATTTCCAAAGAACCACATAATACACATAAACATTACGAAAGTTGGCTAAAAAACGCGGTATTAGCGTTGGTCCGGGCCCCATCAAGAGTGTGGTCAATTCAACAAGAAGTAGTATCTGTGTGAGTGAGAGTTCTGGATGGGTAAGTTGTTTGTGACGTCGTTGCCAATATCTAGTGTTATTATTAACTGATCGACTCACCTGCGCTCACACGAGCGTGTGTGCTTAAAGCGAGGGAGAGGGATAGAAATAAGCTAGCTTTTACACTGAGCCGAGTGTTTTTACGCTAGAAATAATGTTTTAATCTATTTTTGCGAACGGGGTTACAGAATTTAAAAAATATTTTGCTTGCGTAAGTATAAAATTTAGGTTGAAACAATTGAACATGAAGCAAAAAGGAGTTCTTTTAGAAAAGGCTTTTTTGTAGATTCAATGGAATAGTAAAATACACATTACATACTACCGACTATATAAATAACACACATGAAAGCTCATATAGGTAAGTAGATTTTATGTAGTTATATTTAGTTATTATGTAATGGTATGTATCGCCTATTCTGTTTTGCTTTTGTTGTTAATTACTGGACAGTTAGATGGAAGCGTTAATCGGAAGCGACTTAATGTCGCACCACATGATACAGTCACAAGTTTGTGTGCAAACGCCGTTCGAGTTTATAAAAGTAACTCTGAAACAGAACAGAGTTTTTGTCTGTATCTTTTAAAATTCTTTATTCTATTTTGTTTAAAGCGTTACAGACACATGGACACTATCGATAGGGCTGGTCCACCAGTTCAAAGTCGCTCAGCGAGCTATGGAAAGAACTATGCTCGGAGTCTCTGAAGGATAGGATTCGTAACGAATACATCCAACAGAGAATCAAAGTTATCGACATAGCTCTAAGAATTAGCCAACTGAAGTGTCAGTATATCTCGCGAAGGACCGATTAACCACTGGGGGTAACGTGTTCTTGAAACCACGACTCGGCAAACGTAGTGTAGGACGCCCTCCAGCAAGGATGGATGATGACCTGCGAAAGACTGCAGGCAGATGCTGCATGCGGCAAGCTAAAGACAGGGCGCTATGGCGTTCATTAGGGGAGGCCTATGTCCAGCAGTGGAGTAACATATGATAATGATATTGCAGACAACAGTCGAGCCGTTCACAGCCGTCTGAAACAGACAAAGAGGCCGACAGATCCGTGACATGCAGATCGTATTAGTATATTAGTATCCTACTAATATTATAAAGCCGAAAGTTTGTGAAATGTGAATTTTTGTTACCTAAGATCTCCAAAACTACTGAACAGGTCATGATGAAATTTGGCGTACATTTAGAACATAGCTTAACTTAGATAATAGGCTACTTATTGTACCAAAAATATGCGTGCGAAGCCGCGGGAAGAAGCTAGTTGATGATATTTTGACGCAAAAGCTTATTCCTCAAGCGATGTTTGACCAGCTCAAGCGTCGCCGACGGGTCGCGTGTCTCTTTACCGGCTGTTTTCAACGGCTTTTGGTCGCGTCTTATTTGCTCACACCTGTTCTGTGTATCGGAGCGGGCAACTCGGTAAGGCGTGTATTACACGCATGGCGCGCCCTGCTCAAGCGGCTGGACCGTCGATTGATCGCTGGATCGGGCTATTATTGTATGTACTGGACCTATCTTGGGCATGACGTTCTTGTCATCTAGGTAGGGGTGTGAGTGATAAGAAACAAGTAAGGTATATGAGCAAGCTGTGTGGTGGCTTAGAATTTGCACCACCCCAACTCTTCCCGCGGGTGTCGAAAGAGGCAACTAAGGGATATTTACCGGGTGCGGGCAGCAGCGCCCCCTGCATAACAATTCTACCACCGAATTGCGATCCCCAACCTGCATGCCCAGCGTGGAGAATATGGGCATTACCCCCATGAGATAAAAGCCAACAAGGCGCTTATCAGGGGGAGGCCTGCGTCCAGCAGTGGACCAATACAGGCTGAGGTTAAGGAAGGTATATGAGTATTTCACGAATAGATTGTCGATGACGTGACGCACATGTGCCTGTTGAGGCACCCCTTCTGCTGAGCTCTTGCAGGTCGCACCGCTAAAGCCTGGCTGTGATCGCGTTAACTGATTTTTGCTGCTAAGCGAAAAATTGAGGAAAGTCAGGGTTATAAGACTTACATCTTGTGTATTGTTATTTTGTACCTTATTGTTGATTGAGATTACGCTTATATGAAAATTTATCAACTGTATCACGAACTAGGGTAAAATGTTTGACTACAATCTGAGCGCTAAGTAAGAGCTGTTTAAGTTTATGTTTTAGGATAATGTTGTGCCTTTACTGGCCTATCTTGACATTGGCCTTACTCATTAAACTAAGGCAAGTACTAAGCCGGAACTCGCTGTATTTAGTACTTTGCACCACAACACTGAAGCAGAACATCCATCATTCGCATTATGTTTGGGCAATCTGCGTGATAATTTGACTCGGATTAGTGAGATGGATTCCTCATTCATCAATAAGATGATCTGCCTATTCCAAGGTTGCTATAGAACTTACCTATAGCTATCAATAGGGTATTTTACTCTATATGAGAAAAAATCTAAACATATATTATTGAGATAGCTTAAGCAAAATGCTCCTAAAATAGCAAACTTAATTTTAAAATTCAATTCAAAGGTTTCAGCTTTTTAATCTGTTTGATAACTCCATTAAGTAGTAGTCGCCATGTTATTACGTCATACGGCTATGTAAACTTAGAACTGTCAACCATCAGCGTACTTTTAATCTATACAAATAATCACTGCATTTGGCGTCACGAAACACGACGAAAACGCTGGACGCAATGGACGTCAAGTTATCCACATCCGTCATTCATGACGAAACTGAACTGAAATTATACAAAAAACTACTTCTGACGAAAGTGGAATCTGACGGATCTGTTCTAAATCATATATGGCGTCCATTGCGTCCAGCGTTTTCGTCAAATTACGCGGGAAAATTAAAAATGCAAAATTTATATGCATTTCTATGGCACTTAACGATTGAAAATTTGTGTAGTGGTTCATTGGCGCTATAGAATCTAATTGAGACACCTTTCAAAAATGGGTGTAATACCCAATAGAGTATACAATAGTATGACGTACTTTCAATAGATGCTCTACGACTTACCTTAAACTATCGATAGACGCCAATAACGACTTGTAAACATTATACTTTAAGAAAAAATTCAAGACCGTTTCACCTAAAGACGGGCACAGAGTTGATGAATTATTACCATCAAGAGAGTTGTTTTACCAATTTTCTCAAATAAACCAAGTAAAAAGCAATATCGTATCCGATATCATCCTCGAGTTGAAGCAACATAACGCTAAGGCTGGACATGTTTTGCCACCCTCAAACCTCAACCACAACAGCCTATATTGGTACACTGCTGGGCGTAGGACTCCGCCTTATAAGTGCCTTATTGGCTTTTATCTCATGGGGGGTAATGCCCATAATCCCTGAAATAATAGAATTAAATTAGAACTACTATTTACAATTGAAATAAAAACAAACAATCTCTCATCCTAAATTGCATATTCAGGTATTTTTTCTGTTCCAACTTCTTAAAAATGTTTCACCTAGCATCAGGTGATAGTTTGTGGTCAAACGAACCCACAATAAAAAAACTGTGATGATAATCTATTGTCTAAGCTGGCAATACAATTATGTAGGCAATAACTCTCGACGGTAAGAAATAGCTTATCAAGGGAAGCGATAGAGGGGTGACAGAGCCTGGAATTACCAGACAAGTAGTTGAGCCTCGAATTTTATGGCTCTCGCAGTAATAGTGCTTACGCGGCACCCAATCAAGGAAATTCTATTGACCATGCGCGAAAAAAACAGATGGAAGGTTCATCCGTTTGGGAGGTAAATGAGTACTCACAAGGAATCTCTTATTTTAAACGAAATTTTTCATCTCCATCCATCTTAGATACAATTGTGGGATTACGCTCCGTAAGCAATGCAATTATCTAGCTAGGTGATAACCACTGAGCAGTTGTCGATTCGTAAAAGGCCTTATAATTAATCCTCTTGAGTGTCTATGGACGAAAACTACAAAAAATCAACCATATACCAACTTTTTTTGATCGAAATGCCATAGATAATGGCACTATATTGCTCGGTTTCCCGCGAAACAGGCCTAGCCTAGTGCGGGGATTATAGGTAACACTTAAACGCAACATATCTGTAAATTATTAGGTATCTCATATCTATAACATTACCTGTCATTTGTTTATGTCCAAGATGGCGCACATCCGTATCTGAGTAACCACATGGTGGTTTTGCTCAGACATTACTCGGGTAATCGTAATGGTAAATAAAATTTTTTGTATTTGTATTGTATGATGAACCGTGACAGAAAGAAAGGTGTCGTTTCCGGTTACTTCACTCGATTAATAGCTTATCAAGGAAGGCGATAGAGGGGTTATAGAGCCTGGAAGTTTATAGTTGTCGCAGTAACAGTGCTTACGCGGCACCTAATCAGCGGCAGGTAATTCCACCGGCCGCTCGCCAGCTGATTGGATATCGACCGGATCGGCTGCAGTCTTGGCTATGGATGGTTTTTGTTATTGATGGACGCATTGAGAAGAGTAAGATGGTTGCTTAGTTGTTGATTTTTCATCTGCGTTTGGACAGGAACTGTTTGAAATTTATGCACTGAAATAGGCAAAATTTTTAAATATTTTCTGTCAGTAATTTGGGACCCATATAAAATGCTCTGGTTTTTGAAGTGAAAACTTCTTTAGCGGCGCTGAGCACTTTTTTTGTATGGGTAAAAACTTTCAAACTCGCGTCAGGGTCACGTGATGCTGATCGAAAAAGCGTAAGATCGTAAGATGTAAGTTTTCACTTCTGCCGGCACTCCCGGAGTGCTACCTTTTTGAAGTGAAAACTTCTTTAGCGGCGCTGAGCACTTTTTTTGTATGGGTAAAAACTTTTAAACTCGCGTCAGGGTCACGTGATGCTGATCGAAAAAGCGTAAGATCGTAAGATGTAAGTTTTCACTTCTGCCGGCACTCCCGGAGTGCTACCTTTTGTTTTTTTTTTATGTTTAGATGGTGTCGTGTGAAATGTCCTGCAATCATTTTGTCTGACTTCTATGGTAAAAAAAATTGGTTTCGAAAGGAGAGAAGAATAAAATAATCCGTCTCGCTATATGTACATCCTTAAAACAACAAAGAAAAGTCTTTACTGTTCTCGCTAGATTTCACACAGTGTTTCCCCACTAGTTCCAAAACAATCGCACGTCGCCAACATAGTAAGCGTTTTAGCTTCGTTGACCAAGACTGCGCAACTTACGAGTATATGACTGAGACGCGAAACTTTCGCAACGTCCATAAATGCAAAGCAGTCTCCATAACTATTCTGCCCTGATTCATTCCCGCACAGAATACTACAGCGTTGCGCTGTGGGGTGCGTTCAGTAACGTTGTGCGGCGATTGGCGATTATTTTTTTATTTTTTTATTGTCTGGTGACCAATGTTAATTGTTCAATCACCATCCTACTATCCTACTTCCTACTAATATTATAAAGCCAAAAGTTTGTGAAATCTGAATTTTTGTTACCTAGGATCTCCAAACCTACTGAACAGATCAAGATGAAATTTGGCGTACGTATAAAGCAAAGCCAAACTTAGATAATAGGTTAGTTATTGGCGTGAAGCAGCGGGCAGAAGCTAGGGTTATATATTCCATTCGTATCAATAATCTTTCCAGATTGTTGTACAGTACTAGTAAAGTAGCTTAAATTTTATTCCACTCAATGGCAGTATTTATGTTTTAAAAGCATGGGTTGCCAGGGTCACTGTGTCATTACAAGCACTATACATTTCATGAAACACTGTACATTATTGTCATAATTAAATAACTAGTAGGTACCTCCGTAAAACCAGTGTTGTCTGAAAGCTTTCCATAGTATTGTAACTTAGATAACTATAGACTGCTAAAACCCATAACCGTTTCCTTCTAGTCTAAGTAGTAAAAATTAACGGCCACGTTATACTCACACCGAGTCGAACCGTACTGAACGCGCCCGAGAAGTTCACTCATAAATAAGTTGGTGAGGGTACTTGGCTCCCCTCGAATGCGAGTCCAAGATGCCTTTGACAAGTCCCGACCATTCTGTCTCGCGATTTATTTCGTTGTTGCTTTGCTAACTTATGAGAATTACGAGTTTGTAGAGGTTGAGTTGTGGCGCATGGCGCTCGGAAGTTGTTTTGGAGTAGTTTGATCTATGGATGACAGCCGTTTTCATGGCCTTCGTGTGTCTTGGTACAGTTATTTTTAAATAAAATATTGTTTCCGGATTTTACTGTTACGGAGTGGGATAGTACGTACATAATATAAACCTATATATACCTACAGCTTGTTTGTTGAATTGTCATCAGATTATTCGAACTATTACTGTTAATTTCACTTTGTGCAATCTGAACAGTCAGCTCAGAAAACAGAAACAGAATCACGTTAGGCAAAATACAAAATAGGCACATAGACAAGTCAAATATAAACTAAATACAGCTGCACTAAGATGCACTTTAGTACCATGTCACATTAAGATATAACTTACTCGATAAGTGTATTCAATCTGCAATAAACATCTTGGTGCATCCAACTTCGAATCACTTAAAATGGTTTTGCACGGCTACAGCTACAGCCCCCGTGATGTTGACTTGGAAAGTTTCAATTGATATGTCACTGATGACATGTATACCTCAACCTCAACAGCCTGTATTGGTCCACTGCTGGACGCAGGCCTCCCCCTGATAAACGCCTTGTTGGCTTTTATCTCATGGGGGTAATGCCCATAATCCCCACGCTGGGCATGCGGGATCGAGTTCGGTTATAGTATTGTTCTGCAGGGGGCGCTGCTGCCCACCCCTGGTGGATCCCTTAGTCGCCTCTTACGACACACGCGGGAAGAGTTGGGGTGGTGTAAATTCTAAGCCGGCACCACACGGCACAAGTATACAATGGCTTGATAGATCGCTAAATTGGAGGTTTGTCCTTCACCAAGTGCACAATGCAAACGCAAGAAAAATAAATGTTTGTTTATTTGAGAAAAAAATGGAGATTCGGTTGCTTCTGCTTTTCTATAGGTAGCTTTTCGCTGAGTGGGTTAAAGGTATATTAATGCGTGTGCAAACATAGTACTTAATTAAAATTTGTTATGCCATGACACATCATTCTGTGATTTATAGAAAACATGCCCTATTCCCAAATAAAAATTGTCTTTGATTCTAGATTGATCATTTTTCAGGCCTAAAAAATATTCTTGGTTTTTTGTAAGTAGTTTCCAAGATCTTAGGCAACAAACATCTTCACATCATCACTCTCAGTAACTTTTTATATTGTTAGTTCTATCCATGCGAAGCCACGGGCTGTTTCTTGTTGTTCTGATAAAGCACTCGCCCAGAAGTGAAAATAATGAATGATTGTAGAGATAAATGTGATTGAAAAACATCTTGAGGGAAGAATACAGACTCATTTTTGCACCCGAAATTCATTGAACCACGAACTTTGAGATAAAGGTTCGTGAATGTAAAATGTTGTTAGTAGTAATTTTTTTGTTTATTATTTTTATCGAGTGGTAAAAGTAGGCACGAACGTCCTCAATGGAACTGGAGAAAATTCCTTTTCTAAATGTCATTTATCATTAACATAATCTCAGCCTAGAATCTGACTCCCCTAAAAGTTATTCAAAATTGAGTAAAATCTAAGCATTTCCCCAAAACCTGCTGGTGCAGAGCCAAAATGGAGAACTTTTGTGCTTATCTGTTATTAAATCTTAACCAAACCTGAATGCCTAGGCCAGTTTTCAATTACGTTCTCTTACTAACCAGTAACCTTGATAAGACCGAAATTGCACACACAATTTCGGGGTCTATGTTTCGCAATATTGGGTTGAAGATAGCTTGCATTCTGAGATTTGAATTCCAGGTTGGCTGATTGTGGAAACAGATTCTGTCATGTTTTTTTTGTATTCTTAGACTAAGTAAGCTTTTCATAGTAATTTTGAATTATTGATAGATTCACACTTCTAATATAAATTCTTGATCTCTCCCCGGTCGTGTCGGTCTGCCGTCCCATCGGATTATGGGAGTGAGGTAATAGAGAGTGCACCTGTGTTTGAGCACACACTTGTGCACTATAATATGTCCTGCGCATCTGGCTAGTCTCCGATGAGACTGGTCGCCGTTTTCGAAATTTGGCTAGGAGGACATCATCATCATCATCATAAATGCGAACGATTGAACACACTATAGATGTTTAGTTGATAAGATGTACGTTTTCAAACAAAAACAGAACGGGCTGAAATTTTCTATCGATGTTGTTCTAGACTTGAGCTAACATATAGGTAACTATTTATCCCGGAAATTAGTGTGCGAAGCCGCGAACAGAAGCTAGTCATAGATAATAATTTTTTTATAGTTATTAATTGGCATTCACTGACTTTTATTTTGAAGCTACACAATAAGAATAGTTCGACTGCACTTACGGACGTAAGTAAAATCGGCTTAATGCTGATGAAACATCCAAAAATTATGTTTTTGTTGTTAAATTAATTTCACGCTTCATTTTCAGAGTTTTAATGAGCCGGCAATCCACAACAAAGGAAAGTTGATTATTTTTCACAGACCCCAGTTCATTCGATACATTATCGTAATTTTAATTAAAAATTGTTTGTAACTATTCGGAACACGTTTTGTAGGCAGCTCTTGTACAACGTGCAATATTAATGTAGATCAGTAACAGACTGAATTTAAATTTGTTTAAAACCATTGAGTTTTCGTCACATTCATATTACACGTGTTTGAGACGTCTTGGAAAGCAAAGTGAAGTGAAACATCGCGAATCAAGCGGATGTAATGTAGTTCTGCCCTGTCTGAGTAAGTAAAGCAGAAAGTGTAAATAGTAAAAAAAAAAAAATGTTTATTTTTGAAACCACAAAAAAGGACAAAGTTCTGGGTAGCTCTGCCTCTGCTCTATCTTAGCTATGAAAACAGTGTTTCAGAAGTGTGCATTACACAGGGTGGAATTTTGGGATGGGGCAGGGCCTTAACCGTTGAAGCTACATGAAAATGGTCTTAGGGAAATACCCATCCTTTTTAGAAAAAATGTCATCCCCATCATTCACAGATTTTCAAAAAAAGTTACAGGTTTCGAGAAAATGGGCGTTTTTCACAAAACCTTCTTTTGATGCCAATCGATTCTGTTTTTATACTGTTCAAAAAGTTCTCTGTAACCAATTAAGGTATGAGTACTAGATAAGTCAGAAAACGCAAAAAACTTTTCCCATCTAAATTATTTAAAAAAACAGATTACAGAAAAGTTCAATTACTTTCGTAAAATTCCACACTAATCCAACCCAAATCAAGCACTGGCATTATATTGACCGTACAAAAAAGTTTATTTAGTTTCATAAATCTGATCTCAAACCAAGCACCGGCATATCATTCACGAGATCTTCGCAGGTAAACCAGGTGTGCTTAATGTAGATGCATCTTTCCACACGTCTACGACAGAGCGTTCCATTCATTTCAAAACACTACGAAATTTACATAAATTTTCTGGTCGACGTTAACAATGACAGCTTTTCCGACGTTTTCCGTAACATATCGACGTATTTTAACCATGGTTTATGACAATAGCGTTGTGTCCTTATTTGCCATACGAGTTACTAACAAAAATTTGTAACATACTCTACACTACACTATAGTGAAATCAAACTAAAAACGAACCAATAAATAACACTGGTAAAATTGTTACTCCAAACAATTGTTTTTCGGTAAAAATTTAAAAGAATACAATAATTCTTAGGCTTAATTCACACCGGAAGGGCAGTGGCAGAGGCGCGGCGAGCACTTACAGTTTCAATTAATTTTAAACTTTATCTACGTACATGTAAGACAAGTATAGCTTAAAAAAGTCGAGCGGCCACGCGCGTCTTGTCAGTGCTTCAGCGCCGTGGGGCCCTGGCCGCGTTGCGCGAGTGGTGGTAGTGGTTGTTACCATCCTGGTGTGTATTGGGCCTAAGAATCATTTTTGAATACTCGTACGTAAAACAATGGTATATCAGTTATTGTATCAATGCAATATTACCAGCAGCTTAGCGAATAAGGTTCTCGTATCGAACCTGATGCGCTTCTACTAAAAGTAATAATTAATGATTTTGTGGCTTTTGTGGGTGACGTATCGATTCGGAGCGATATTAAATTTTCGTGGTGTAGCTGGTAAATTTTATTTGTCGAATATCCCTGCTATTAAATTTGGAAATAATAAAGTATTTCACGAAGTATGCTTTTTATTTTACGACGACTTATAAAACGAAAAACTACGTACCTAGTACAATGAGCCTTGTGTGTCACACTGCTGAGCAAAGGCATCCCGTTGGTCCCTCCACGCATCTCAGATTATCTTGGATCCAAAACCAACTGGATCCTCGCTAAAACTACTAGTTACCAATAATATTTTAAACAAACCAGTAAACATAAAAACTTCAGTGCTCTCGAGTTGAGAACGCACTCTACAGTCTACGATCTTCATAATGAATCAGATGGTTGCTACATAGTTTTTAATATCTGTAATGAAAGCTGCAAATATGATGCAGGGTGCATACATTCCGTTGAGGCGCTAACTCTTTATGGCGCGAGCTTGGTGTGAGAACTAGCGAGAGAAAAGTTTTGAATTTTCTAGTGGAGTTCACGGATTTTTCTATTAATCTCCTGCCATTTTGTGTACGTGATTATAAATCAGGCATGGCTTGGTGACATAAAGATCAACCTCAGCCAAAGACACCAGAGGTCAGTTATCCTGATCCGTTACATAAAGTCCAGTCGACGACGTCACAAATATTTAATGATTTTTATATATTTACATAAGAGAGCGCATTGCGCGCCATTTTGTGAAAAGGATAGGCATAGGATATCGCGTTCCTAGAAGCGGGACGGTATACGTTTTTGGTGGCATAAGCGCAAAAATGATGTTTTTGCTTATTCACAAGAAAATTCACTTATAAAGAAACTGTATTAAGGAGCCAAAGAATTAGTAATAGCCTACGAATCAAGACAAAAATCTTTTCTATAGACCGCAGGGTTCCTAAGATCTCGACCAAAATAGGTGCAAAAGAGTGTACTTTCATGAATTTTTTTTTTACTTTTTTTTCGTAGTCGTGTTTTCATATTAAGGAACCGAAGAGAAAATGTTGTTTTTTATGTAATTCCAGTTTTTTACCACGGGAATCCCGTGAGTACTGACATCTAGACCTAGTTCGACAAGCAAACCCTCTAGGTTCGCCCCTTAATATAACTATAATAATACAATAACTATAATATTAATTTAGAATAACTTAGGCGAAATAGTTAGATACTGTAAATATTTTTTACCGTTTTCATCCTGTCCAGAGGAGGATAGTGAACACAGTTTTATACATGCGTCAGTATCTTTGCATTATGTTTTAGTTATTAAATATGTACATGGTATCAAATAAACGATTTGTATTAATAATCAACATCGGTTTCTACAACGGCGTGTTCAATCCTTCTCTATTTACTTCTCGTTCCGCTCTCCGCTCCGCTTTTCGCTTCACCTACTACCACGCCATCGGCCTCCGTTTCATTTACCAATGCGAAACGAAAGTGCGCGACGTCGGGATGCATTAGTAAATTACTCACGTACCAAGTCTGTGTTCGTGCTAGTGCTTTTCGAAAAGTTTGAATTCGTCCCCGGATTGTGTATGTCGCAGGAATGGAGAGATTTGCAGTGAACTGATTGATGTTTCATAGATTTTTTGTATTTTTTTTATAAGTAATCAATAGACAGCATTGGTTGATGCACCGAGGGTTCCGTTTAATTATAAAACCTTGCTTCTTGGCAAATTTTATTATTCTAGGTAAACGGAAAGTACCCTAAAGGTTTTGGTCTATGGCGAGCATCGAAAATATTTTTTTGTGAATAAACAAACGGTTTTCGGATTTTTTCCTTTACTTGGGCTATATGACCTTGCTTCTTGCTAAATTTTAAGGTTTAGGGTCAACCGGAAGTACCCTATAGGTTTTGGTCCATGGCGAGAATCAACAGTAGGTTTTTTGTGAATAAATTACAAATTTATTGTTTACGAATAATTTCCTTTACTTGCTATAAGCCTTGCTGCTTTTCAAATTTCATAATTGGTTCATGGCTAGAATCAAAAGGATTTTTTTTAGTGAATATAATAAAAATTTATGGTTTTCGGATTTTTTCCTTTACATGTGCTATAAGACCTTGCTGCTTGTCAAATTTTATGATTTTATATATTTTTTTATGATCTATAATTTTATAAGTCTACGGGCCATACTATAAGTACCCTATAGGTTTTGTGTCACTTAAAAGTTTCAAAATATTGGACATAAGCGATTGTAACTTTTGATTGCGTTGGCTTAGAAGTTTTATTTATATCGAGACTCTAAGAGGTTAAGTACTTGAGTATATTATGATGTTAATTTCAAATAGATACCGCCACGCGTTCGTGAGAAAAGGGCGTTGACAGTCGGACAAACAGACAGACAGACAGACGGACAACAAAGTGATCCTAAAAGGGTCCCTTTCTTCCTTTTGAGGTACGAAACCCTAAAAATAAAAAAACAACCTTTTTAAGCGATACTGGACGTACATTATGAGTAGATAAATTTCAAAATAAAAATTAGTTATGTTGTTGGTGTTGTCTGATGATGATGATGCAGTAGTATGTAGATGTAGTATAATATAGATTTAAAAAAAATAAGGTTACGTCTTGGCAGAGTTTGGAGATGAAGTTTCAAGGTAGATATTTAGGTTTTTTGATATTTTAAGTACAGAAGGTACGTTGAATTGTAGAAGTAACTTGGCTAGTTCATTTAAGTTGTTCAAAAGGTAAACTAAGTCGTAAATATTACCACTATAATAATCTCAGCAAAAAGTTCCCATAGTTTTCGGCAATCTTTTTCCAGATGTGATACATAATTTATTCAAATGTAAGCACTGGAAACATTGTAAAGCTCCGTTTTCGACTCGGTACCTGCAAATGCAAGCCGAACCGGAAACTAATTTGTTTAATTAACACCGTATTCGGCCGCCACTGCCTGCCTGCAGTATTAGTTTGTTATTTATTCGTTGCATTATTCTGCTGTGCAAAAATCGTTTAAGTCCAAAAACGTTGATAAAGCTTTTTCGTAGGTGCCCAACGAATAATTTCTAAAATAAATTTGGAACGAGAACAAACCCTCAACCTATTTTGCTGGACAGACGCTGATTTGTGTATAAAAAGAATGTTGACAATTTTAAGCAATAAACTACTTTGAAAAGGCACACTAAAAACATGCTAGTTACGTTCGCTCTTTAATAAAAACCACTGAAAAAGGTTGAAGTCAAAGGAAGCAACAATATTATTAAAAACAATACACACATTTTTGCTTGAGTTCCAGAAATGTATTTGTTAGGCCTTTTTTCGATGCTTTTTGAATCTTTTTTCTGGATTGTAATATTTAAGCGCTGATAGCATTATTGCAAAAGATAAGTAGGAGAAATATTTAGATTCCTATTTATGTTAGATAACCAGTAAGAGTAAAAGTGGGTCAGCACAGAGCTGAGTTTGACCCTTTTTGGCCAACAGGGGCAGCACAGTCGCCACTTGTACACTGTATCTTTTGCCTGTCTTTATCTTAAAAAATATTCTAAAGGTACCAGACTGCCAAACATAGGCAGTGTTTTGCAATATTCACACCAAGGCCTGGAACACCTAAGAACATTTTTTTCAATTTAGCATAAGTGTGCTTACCTTCATGAAATAGGCTATATTTGCTTAACCCTTTCCATTTATTCCCTGTAGGTTTAAAAAATGGGAATCTTGACTGCCTTATTTACTTAAGTTCTTACACTTTACAGCAAAGAGGTCTCTAAACGGTGCTCTGCTAACTGAAGGAGAGCAGAATTTTACTTTTTTTCTCTTTGGAATGAAAGGAGGAAACTATCAAAGAGTCCTTACATTGAGGTCGATACAATCGAGATTATTTACCCGTGTTTCTTGTACGGACTTGCTAAAATATCTAAATTCCAAATGACATGTAGTAAGGTTGTAAGTAATTCACGCTCTCGGGTGCATTTTCTTTTATGGTAATTTTATAAAGCTACCATACCCATATCTTTAGAATCCTCGCCGCATAGCTGTTTATGTGTGAATAAACTGTATGATGTGGTTTATTAAAGGCAAGAGCTTTCTGAGAAAATAAAGCGCGCCGTCGTAGTTCATCTCGTACTTTACAGCAGTATTGAATGACGCGTCGTTAAGATTATGGACCTTAAAGTCTTGATGTCGAAGTAGCTTTTACGTTACATTTTACTACTAATGAGTCCTCTGTTGAGACTTTAATCAAACCACGCAATTTCATCACTAAAGAAAAGCTCTGTAGGTATGTAAAATTGATTACTATTAGTCCGCAGAGAAAATATAACGTTTTCCATAAAGTTTGACGTTTTGGTTTTCGGCAAAGCCTCTATCAATTTATGAACAAGCTTAAAAGTCTTTTTAAAATAAATTGTCATAATAAAGCTACAAAATCATATTGATCAAAACTTTGTACAGTACGGCGTAGTGCCCGCACATCTGTGTCCAAGGCGGAGATAAGGAAAGCAGCCTATCCTAGAGCTGGATTAGTCAAAAAATTTAACGATAGACTTTTTTATGTAGATTCTTACAAAAAGCTTAGGCGCATTCAGCATTTGAAACATTTGATTGTATGTGATTCCTGTCAGGAGTCCTGTAAGATTATAAATTTCTGAAACCTATAATCTTACACAATCATGTGGCATGTTAATATTAGTCAAACGACGAATAAATTGTCACAATTCTCTATCGATGTTCCAACTTAATTATTAGCCAAGGATCTCAAGAGGCGCAAATATGCAAGTCTCGACAGAGCCGGTTTTTAAAAACTATCTGGGTGTCTGGTCGAAGCGACGCGTGACCTGAGAGCACAATACACAGTATTTTTTTTAACTGGGACAGTACGGGGGCACCCATAACCAGAGGAGTTACACATGCAGTTTCTTTTGAAACATCAGCTCCTTTTTGGAGAAAAATATTTTGGCATTAAATTTTTTTTGGTCATGCGTGAGTAGCGCCTTAAAATGAATCAAGTTGGTAAAAAATTTTTTGATGCCAACCGACTCAGTCCTTTGTAAGGATCATTTTACTGTAACGATTGAAAAAAATCTGAGCAGTGGAAGTTAGTCAAATTTGGCCTTGCCATGTCCCCCGTACGGATACCTACGGGGGTACTACTTTTGAGTTCTATGATCCGAGTTCCAATATCTTTAACTATCCTCTATATCAAATCGTATCAATCGTTTATTTGCAAGAATACAAGAGTCTTACAATATGTCAAATCTTATAACTTTCGTGATATTGTATTCAGCCTGCACGCAGGCGTGCAAATATTATTTGAGTCATATTATTATCATTATAGTTACCATTTGAATTTCCAAATATTTGTTCACGGTTTACAAAACTTTACTGTGTACAAACATTTTTCAAGTACATTATGAATGTAAGCGGGTTAACTACGAACCTAGTTTGTGTTGGAAGAACACCAACGGCAAAATCTTACATTCATAATGAATTCGTCAAACTACGAAAGTTTTTATATTATTTTTTTTAAAGTACCTATTTTATGATGGCTTATACCCAATCCATCAAAATATCACGTCTACAAGATTGCTGGGCATTCCTGGCTCCACGGACCGCCGCCTATATTGAAGTATGACGCTGCCTCAGCTGCTCGTCTCCCGTCTCCATTACACTAATTTGTGCGTTCAATCGACGTCTGGAAACGTCCCATGGGGCTCATTTGCCTGCATTTACCCCAGGTTTGCGTTTATCTTGGAATTTGATTTATATTGTGATTTAGCTGAGACGGTAATCAATGGGAGATTATTATTTGCAGACTGGTAAGGCGGGACTTCGTTATTATCATTTTGTGATGGTATCTATCTGTTTTATATTTTATTTATTTTAGCCCGCATTATTTCACTGCAGGGCAAAATCTTTTTTCTGTCTTCTCTCTTTACTTCTTACCACGATGTTAAGATAAGCGTTTATGATCTTAAGTTATTTAATCTGTGGTGTAACACGTTTGTTATCGCTTTAATGTAACAGAACTTGGTATCAACTTGTCCGACCTATTGAAGTATTATCCAATGAGCAACATCAAGTCCTAAGTGTAATTAGGTTGGTGACTGTAAGTATTGTAACAAAGGTCTTGTCCTTGATGGCCCTATAAGTAAGCCGTGCTATTAGCTGAGCCTGTAATGAGTTTAGCTAGTTCACTACAACAGTATCTCAAATTTACAATATCTCATGATATTGTAAATTTGAGAGAGAGAGAGGGCGCCACTGACACGTAAACATCGGCTCCGTACAATTTATTAGTAAATAAATAGTTAAACGAAATAGTAAGTGACAGTAACTATTAAAAACCTAAGTTACCGCTGCAAAGAATACGCGTGAGTGTTTTCATTAGGAAATGCGGACTAATATGTGAGAAAAGTGAACATTATTAAAAAGAATGTGTTCTAGCCAATAACAACCAAAAGTGACTCTATACTGAAACTAAACTGTGAGTGCTCTATAAATATTGACAAAGTGATATTATTGCTAAATCACCTTTCAACGATACAGTGCAAAATTCATAAAAACATTAAAATCTAAATCCTAAATGAGACGAATCACAAAAAATGACGGTGGTGTAAAAAAAGTGTGACTCATTCCCTAACGACTTTAATGTGCACACTAATAAGAATCAACACATCAGATTTGCCAGAAGCTTAATTTCGACTAGTAACATATCGATGTCGTTGGCCAAGCGGTCACATGCTTCGACTTAGTTTTTGAGCACTTGGAGCTGCGATAACCGGGTTCAAATCCTGCCGAGCCATAATAAATTTTGGTTTTTCTGCGAATAGTTGTATTAATTTTCGAAAGTAATTTCTACAAAAGCGACATCTGCCAAAAATACGAAAAAACGTTTACGTCGACGATGGACCAGCAAGAACATAACAATATAACGATCAGGAGAGCGCATACGACGCTAGTTGTCGATAGAAGTTTGGCTAATATGAGTGTAGACCCGCTAGATGTCTCCAGTAGTAGCCTCCCCGACATATCAGCAGACAATCTAGTACTAGACCTCCAGCAAAAAATTTAGCAACTACAAACCCTACTAAATAGTGCTCATCTAGAAATCGACCAACTGTCTTTAGAAAATAAGGATTTAAGAAAAAATAATCAGGAATTGAGTAAAAAAAATTCCCTGTACAGGAAAATTGGCTTCAGCCCAACGAATAAGACATCTGGAGATACCACACCCCGAAAAAATACAAAAATGACACAAAGAACTAAAGAACATCAACACACTCAAACGGAAAAAATGGACATAAGAAACACGATCGACACAGAGAACAAAGGAACACAAACTACGTATAAAGCTTCTTCAGGAGATACCCCGCCCCAAAAAAACACTATTATGATACAAAACAACAAAGAACATCAACACACTCAAACGGAAAAAAATTACATAAGAAATATTATCGACAAAGAAAACAAAGAAACACAAACTGATATTATAATGCAAGCTGAAATGACCAAAACAACAAAAGGAAATCAGAAACAAAACGTAAATAAAATCTCAAACATTGCAAAAATAAAAGAAAAACCCTTGAAACAACATGAAAAATCCACAATCAAGCCAAAGATTTGTCTACTTAGCACTAATCGAGAAAACCGAGTTCTTTCGATTGCCCAAGGGATGATGCCTTCAACTAGTTACGACCTCTGTCACTACCTATCATCACAAGCCACTACCCGTCACATAATGACAAGCTTGCAAACAAAAATTAAGCATTTTACTCATAAGGACTTCTGTATCATATTCATAAGTGAAGAAGACTTCTTGGAATCAAACCACCATATTACTCAAACAAAATATATAAGAGAAACCCTACAACAGATCACTCACACAAATATTATATTATGTACACCGACTTACCTAATTGGTCCTCAGAAAGATTCGTTTAATCGAAAATTATTTACCTTCAACGAGCTTCTACTGAAGGACGTGCAAAAATATAATTATGCTTATATAATCGACTCCAATAAATATCTAAGCTATGACTTCAGCATGTTCCACAAGCGCACTGGTAGGATAAACAACGCCGGACTACGCACCATACTTCAAGACATAGTATACTTAACCGACAACATCAAGTCAAGCGTAGAACAGAGAGACATGACGTCGTACAATAAGGAGCTTCCCAGAGCCGATGAGCGAAATCAGTTTTTTCTTAATTAATAAGCTCCATGTCTTACATCAGAATATTGCAGGATTAATAAATAAATCAGAACAATTGACCATTCACCTACAAGAATTAACAGAACGCAATGTAAAAGTAGATGTTATTTGCATCTCAGAACATTTTATTTTAGAAGGACATCAGCAATATTTAACTATTCCAAACTATACACTAACTTCATATTTTTGTCGCAATAATGTCAAAAAAGCAAGAGGAGGCACCTGTATCTTAATTCGAAATGACATTACAAACTGGAAAGACTTAAAAAATATATCAGATTATTCAGTGCCCGGGAAATTTGAATGTTGTGCTGTAGAGCTGATAGACTGTAAAATTGCTATTTTATGTATCTATAGAGTACCGAAAGCTAATAATATTGAGATTTTTATGAATCGTTTTGAAATTGTATTACAAGAATTATCGAAAAGAAATTATGACCACTTACTAGTTGCCGGTGATTTTAATATAGACATCTTAAAAAGAAATAACGTAACATTAGACTTTGAATGTTTGCTTCTAAATTTTGGTTTAAAACTTGCTCTGGAACAGCCTACAAGACTTGCTAGTAGAACATGTATTGATAATTTTGCGCATAATTTTAAAAAATTATGCTCTACCGAAATTCTTGACCTCGCCTTATCTGATCATACAGCTCAGTTAATTAATTGTCCAATTACAAACAAAAATATTCTCAAATATTGGAGAATCAAGAGACGGGATTATTCAGCTGACAATATATCTAAGTTCAGTAAAATAATTAGTAACATATCCTTTTCGGAAATATACGGTGAAAAGGAACCAAACGCTGCATACAACTCGTTTATTGATACTTTTAAAATGTTTTACGACCTTTGTTTTCCCTATAAATTAATAACGATTAAAACATCTAAACCAGTTAGATGGTTGTCACGTGGAATAAAATTGTGCTCCAAGAATAAAAGAAAACTTCTCTGGAAATTTAGGAAAGATCCATCTGAACTCAATAAATGCAACTATCGCAAATATACATGCTTATTGAAAAAAATAATTAAAAGCACCCAAAAGGCACAAAATAGCTATAACATAAACACATCGAAAAATAAATCTAAAGCATCTTGGAATATAATAAATAGCAACAAAACTAAATTACCAAAAGATTCCATTACTAAAATAATTTTAGGTAATAATATAATTACGAATCCTCTTGACATAGTTAATACTTTTAATAATCATTTCATTGACAAGATTGTACCTATCAAAACTTCGAACACAAACAAATGCTCTTTATGTACTAGTAAGAGAGAGTCTATATTTATCAAACCGTGTATATCTGCAGATGTTCTTAAAATAATAATATCTCTCAACAATACAAATAGTGTAGGATATGACGATATCTCTACAAAAATTGTTAAAACTGTTGCAAGAAATATATGCGTACCCATTTGTCATATTATTAATTTGAGCATTAGCACGGGGATATTTCCAGATGCATTAAAGACATCGATTATTAAGCCTCTACACAAAAAACAGAGTAAAGATTGTATTGATAACTACAGGCCCATCTCCCTCATACCGGTACTCTCCAAGGTATTTGAGAGATATTTACATAGTGAGATCAACGACTACTTTGAAAAAAATAATATTTTTTGCACAGAACAAAAAGGGTTCCGAGAAAAAAAGACCATCAATATGGCTATCTACGATTTCCTTAACCGTGTCGCATCTAATATTGATAAAAGAAGACCGGTATGCTCTATATTCTGCGACATGACCCAAGCCTTCGATTATGTAGAGCATGGCACTCTACTTCAAAAGCTTGAAACTTACGGCATTAGAGGGATCTCACTAAAACTTATAAGATCTTATCTTGAAAACAGAAAGCAGCTGACCGAAATAAGAAATATTAACCATAAGACAAAACTTGAGGACACATATGTCTCAGGCGAACGAGTTATAAAATATGGTGTTCCACAAGGTAGCGTGTTAGGACCTTTACTTTTTATAATCTATATTAACGACTTGCCGAAGGCTACAAATCAACCAATGACTCTATTCGCTGATGATAGCACTGTAACGATTTCATGTAATAATATTGACACGTATGAAAATGACATAAATTCAACTTTGAAATCAATAATAACATGGCTAGATGATAATAATTTAAAAATAAACATTAATAAAACAAAAATCATACATTTTAGACAACGCGATACTGCTGCACAAACTCACCTTGACATTCAATATAATCATAATAAAATTGATGAAATTGACTCTACAAAATTTTTAGGACTTCATATTGACAAAAAACTGAATTGGAAATCACACATTGAACATTTATGTAAAAAAATTAATAGTCTCATGTACATTTTATACAAATTATCCCATGTAGTTAGCTTAGAAACTCTTCTCATAACGTATCATGGGTTGATTGCGTCAAATATTCGCTATGCCATAATGTTTTGGGGCAATTCAACCGACGTTGACAAAGTTTTCAAGTATCAGAAGCGTTGTATACGAGCTATGTTTCGTCTTAAGGTAACAGATTCCTGTAAACCTTACTTTGCGCAACATAACATCCTAACTCTACCTTCACTGTATATTTACGAAACGGCTTTGTTTGTGAAAAATAACCCAGATTTATTCTATCAGCTATCCGATGCTATTCCTCGAAATCGACGAGATCAATATAAAGTCTGGATGCCAAACTCAAAGACTGCTTTGATGCGCAAGGGTGTTTTCTGCATGGCTCCTTCTATCTACAATAAACTGCCCAAATCACTTCGAGAACTACCAGTCACACTGTTTCGGAGAAAGTTAAAAACCACTCTGGAAGGTAAATGCTACTATACAATAAATGATTTTATGACGGACAAACATTTTTTAAATTTAAGTAAATGACAAATCTCTAGTTTTAATTTAACTATTCATTATTAGATCTATAAATAAATAAATGTATAATAATTAAATAATATTGTATCCTGATTTTGCACGCCGCAACGGTAGAAATACATTGTGTCATATTTAAACATATACCACCTATGTACCTTATTTACATGTATTTGATGCAATAAATTTTACTTTACTTTACTTTACTTTACTCAATATCTCACTATTCTTCGGTTCTAGGTCATTTTTGAGGCCGCACACTATTGGGGGCATAATCACACTATCACATCACACTAATATTATAAATGCGAAAGTTTGGATGGATGTATGGATGGATAGATGGATAGATGTTTGTTACTACTTCACGCCAAAACTACTGAACGGATCGGGCTATAATTTTGCATACAGATAATTCTAGGCCTGGAATAAAACATAGTCACCGCGTAGTAGTCCATAATCACCGCAAATGCGATCGTAACTTTTGTATTGGTTTGTTAACAGGGTGCTTTGGTACTAAGATAGATGCTGCTGCCCATGCTATGTTAGTCTTACACTACCCATTGACTTGGGTCAATAGGATCATAATTTTTTTTTTTTTGTTAAGAATCTTTATGAATATTATTAAAGTTTTTTATGGAAGAGCGTTACCTCCTAATACAGGTATTTCATACTTAAAAGGAGGTTCCGAGCACGGTCATAGTATATTGTAATATTTGATTAATGAAATAAACATTTTGTATTGTATTGTATTGTATTGTATAAATGTATAATATATAAAAAGGACATCATCATCATGTTGGCATGTTGATGAAGTCCTCGTAGCCGAATTTCGGCCACGGTGGTCAGTCTCAACGGAGACAAGCCATGTGTGCAGAACATTATTACACTGCATACGTGTGCTTGCGTCTATATAACCTTAACCCTTAAATGCATGTTGTATCAAATACGAAACAACAACTTTCTCTCGTTCCAGAATTAGTTTTTATTTGATTACTGACTAACGGGGTGCATACGGAGAAGGTAGAATAGTTTCTCAACGAAAAAAAAAATAAAACAGACGTCATTGGCCGCCATTTGTAATAATGGAGGTCATTGTTCATTGATTGCCGGAAGTTGAGGTAATTAGTGAATTTGAAAGTTTTCTTCCGGTAAAATCAGAAAAATCTTGCAGTGAATTGAGTTCGAAAAATATAATTATCAAAGGTAAGTGTTTTTTCTATAATGTAGAATAATAATTTTCATATGAAATTGGCTGGAATAGATAAAATATGTATTTTTTTGCTTGTATCAAAATTGAGACTACATGCATTTGTGACTTGTTTTACATGCATTATCGCTGGGTTGTGGGTGTGAGCTTTTTTTGTTTTTTGTTATAAAATGTCTCGAAAAAATATTGCTGATAGTGATATCGAAGATTACCTAAGGGAGTTAGACGATGGTTACCTATCAGAGGATGGCTGTGAGGTGGAAGAAGATGATCTCGGAGAATTACCGACTCGTGAAGAGCTGCAAGCAATACTAGAAGATGAACAGGAAAATGAAGAACCTGAACCCGGTGAGCATGATCCTCCGTTGATCGAAGACCCATTACCGGATGTAAATAATGAGCCAGGTACAAGTAACCCCCACCGATATATAGTGTATTTTGCAAACCCATAATATTTTTTTCGAAACAAAAGGAAAATTCATGCATTTAAGGGTTAATCTCATAATCCGATAGGACGGCAGACCGATACGACCGGGTAGACCTCAGGTGCAGGACCAACGGCTTAAGGTGCTTTCGAGGCACGGGGTTGTAACACTGCCAACTTCCTGACTCCGGGCTGTTACTGTGAATTCCTTGCTAGAAAAATCTCAATAACAACTTTGGCGCGACCCGGGATTGAACCAACCAACGGCCTTCATACCAACGCGTTGGTCAGATTCCCGTAAGCACGTTAAGCCGTTGCAACGGCTTAACGTGCTTTCTGAGGCACGGGGGTGTAACACCGCCAATCTTACCCACGCCTAATAGTAGTCTAAAGTATAGACAGTGATCCAACTGATACCGATCTCCAAAACCGGAGCTATTAGCCAGATTGGCGTCTGCGTTACCCGTCTAATAGAATAATCTAAGTGCCTGCCTAATCAAACTGTCAAAAACTGAGGCCCGATCGCGTAAATTCTGATTACATCTCTACGCGGCGAGAATAACTTTCAAGATCAAAGTGTTTCAATATTGATTATGTACGTTGTCAATATTTCAAGTAGCGACTTAACGAGGTATAGGGATTGGATTTATGTTAATTTATATTATGTTTTGCAGTAAAACAGAGGTATAAGAAAAATTAAAAGATTATTATACTGTGTACTTTGAAGGAGTAATTAAGATTAATTTGCGACGCGTGACCCGAGAGCTGGTGAATATCTGGCACAGCGTATCAGCATTGCCATACAGCGTGGCAATGCAGCCAGCGTCTTGGGGACGCTTCCGACTGGTGTTGATATGGATCAGTTGAGCTATCTGTAGACTGTTTGCAACAGTCGGCAGTTAGCTCAATTGTTTCAATTGTAAATACTAGTATAATTTTCTTTGTGAATTAATTTATCTGTTTATTTCAATATTTAAATTAATGATCAAAGCATGTTTCGTCGTAGAGCTTGATGAGCTTAGATATTATAAGTATGTCTTGTACACGACTCCACAAAGATGGGACACCAATACACACGGTATCCCATATTCCCGTACGGGTGCGCGGAGGCAATCAGTCACAAAAACAAAAACCAAAATATGTTAGACCGTTTGCGAGTTGAGTAATTTTTTGTAAATTTAGAAAAACATTGCGTAAAAGATGAAAAACACTGGCCTACATCATACAAACAAGTGCTTTTTGGAAGCCAGAACGCGGTCGTCGAATACCTAAGCCAATTTTTATATGAAAAAGTGCAAGCAGAAATACTGTTCCTTGCGAAGGGTGTGATTGCTGGTGAAATTATTTTCTTCATCCCGTAGATATTTTTACAGCGAGTTATAATAATGAGTTCTGGGTTTACGAGGTTACCTGACGCTAGATTCGAGGTTGATATTCTACGTGATTTGAATTTTCACATTTTAATAACTTACTAACTTCAGATTTTTACGCAATGCTGTAACTAGGAAACTTCATTGGTTTGTTACGTGCCAAAAGGGTAAGCTTACTGGTTAAATTGTAGGGCTTAAGCTTTTAAAATATTGAGTCTAGACTCTCGGATGCTAAGTGGTACGTCCAATGACAACATTTTCTGACAAGTTCAAACGTTATGGAAGATTTTTGTGTAAACGCAAGACCGTAAATAGCCTTTTCTGCGCCCGGTGCGAGATATCCGCGTTGCGTAATTTCTGTCATTGGCCAAACAATCGGCGGCGTTAATATGACGTTGAGTAACACTTTAGTTACTCAACGTCATATTAACGCCACCTATCTATCCTCACATACATAGCGTAATATGACCTTGAGGTCAATATGCGTCGTTGAGTAAGAAAACGTTTACGTTATTTAATCAAGTTTTTTTAAGCCTCAGATTTTCCAATAAATTAAACAAAACTGTAAAGCGACAAGGTACTGAAGTATACATACCTTCAATCACAGCTGACTGTACGTACATACGACATGGGTGTTGTAAATCTTGTTACAAGAAACGTAATAGAATCGTTCGTTATAACGATCCGAAGCAAGTCTCTGGCGCAGGACGTCTTCACCGCGAAATTTCCATAAATCAATTTCAATACAAACACCTCTTAGTGAACTCTGTCCGCAGTCTCGGCTCGTGGGGTGCGAGTGGCAGCGGGTGTTATGTAACAGACGTGCCATACCCTATGATTGCTGGGCCTCGATTTTACTAAATTTTCTTCAGATAATTTGAGATGAAGCAGAACTAAAGCCAAACCATTCCTTATGTAGATACAGTGGCGTTCATTTTTAGCTGATTCTCTGTTACGTTAAAAGTAAATTTTTATGAACCTACTTAAAAAATAGAAATATTTCGGTTGCCTGTTGAAGCCAATTTCTATGAATAGAGAACTATTTAAAAACTTGAGTATTTCTATTGGCTTAGCATTGATTTCAGCCCTCACAAGACATTCAAATATATTGCAGTCTTTGAGGAATCTATCTGTATTTGGTAGGTACATAATTATTCAGAAACCGATTAAAATTGCCGTTAAGTAAGTAAAGTAAATTTATTCAAAATAACTTAGGACTAAAGTGTTACAATATAGTAAATAATATCATATGTTCTAATGGTATGAAATAAAACAAGTGCCTGAACTAGGTTAAACCTGTTTCTCAGGCAGAAAGTGCTTATAACGAATTAATAATAATCACATCAATAAGTAGGTATCATAATAAAACAAAGCAATGGTGCAAAATAGTGAAATAACTTACTTGCTAACTATGCTAAACTAGTTTAAATAATAAAAATGCTTAGGTACCTACAATAAAATTTTAGCCCAATTTAACAAGGCCAATGTGTTTTCTGTGTCATCGTATGACAAACTTTGGTAGGTTGGACACAAGATCATGTTATTCCTGAATAAAACTATAAATCAACAAAAATAAACTAGACAATATGATAAGGATGGGGAGGCTTCTCGTGCAATGGTAAAATATTATAGGCTATTGCATAATAATACAGGTAAAACATTACAAGACAAGGTCAAGGGAATTACGTAACTGACTGCACCCTTAGGCTCCCCCATAATCAATTGAATTTATGTAGCGTTTTTCAGCCGCTAATTTTGCCGGACAGTCGTTGGAGTCAGTAACATGGTAAGTAAGGTAAATCTTCTGAGTAGACTTTTTTCTCTCTTTGCTCATATTATCAAATCTTCGATTATCTGCGACTAGTTTTCAAAGGTACCTTCTCTTGTATGAATGTTCGTAGGTAAGTATATTAACTAATGTTCTATCAATGTAACCAGGTTCCTTATCAAATCGCTATAACACGCACCACAGTGTAGTCCGTGACTTGGATGGCGAGCGGCCCCACAGCCGGGCGACACTTGGAACACAGTTATACTGATCGAATTGAGTCAGTCCGTAGGAACGATGTACTGCGAACTACGGGCTAATCATTCAGTTTATTTGATAAATGTTAAAGGGTCAACTGTGAATAATTAGTATTCATTCGATTCCGGTTGTCTTGTTGACCGTTGAATGGTAATTTCAAAATTATAAACACTTTCGCACCGCGCCGAAGCAAGGCAGTGAATGCGATATACTAACACTTTCATGGCCAACGACTCATGACGCCGGCTGGGCAGTGAATGCATTTAGCATGGTGGATACAAATAAAACGTCAAGTGCAAGTCGGAAGTCACCCACCGAGGGTTCCGTATTATTTTATGACCTTTCTTCTAGCCAAATTTTATTGCTGTAGGTCAATGGGACTTCCCATTGACCTACAGCAATAAAATTTGGCTATAGGTTTTGTGTGCGTCTCATTCCCTTGGCTATTTCAAAATATTGAGGCATAAACGGCTGTAAATTTTGATTGCGTTTACTTTGAAGTTTGATTTATGTCACGGCTTCAAGTAGGTACGGATTTGAGTATTGGGTATTAATTTCAATTCAGCACCTCCACGCGTTTCTGAGAAAAGAGGGTTGATAGATGGACAACAAAGTGATCCTATAAGTATAAGGGTTCCTTTTTCCTTTTGAGGATGGAACCCTAAAAATGCCACGGATTACATAATAATTACCAATTTAGCATTTATTTAGCTAGCAAGTTAACCTAACTAAGTCATAAATTTATAAATTAACCAGAAACAATAAAAGAAAATGACATTATTGTGATACCATAACAATGTTGCTTTCTCCAAAAAATACTTTAACACGATGATGTAGCGAGAACTGAAGTTCTTTACAGAAAGCAATTAAGGCTATGAAATTTAAGCAATACCTACTAAACTTGAATGACCAATAAGTAAAGCTATCGTTCATCGTAATTTCTAAACAAACCTAAGGTTAAACCCCAACAAAACAGGCCGGATCCAATCTGAAAGTTAGAGAAATAAATTTTGGTTTCGCATAAAGTTTAATGGACAAGGGCTGTATTGTTTTATATTTAGGTATTCCGCCTTCCAAGACTAAAGGGTCCCGTAATTTAGCCCTCCCTCGAGAGATGGAGCCATGCGGGGCTTGAAGTTTACCTGACCACTCGAGTTATGTATTATCGACGACAAAACTCGTAGATTCCTTATAAAATATTCTAAAATATATTTTTTATTAAAATAGTCTGGGAAGCTTCAAACAGTTGGTTTTGGGGGATTAGTAAAGTAATTTACTTTCAAAGTATTAATTTTTTCAATAACGTCAACGAAAATCGGGTAAGAGTAAGCAAATCATATCTGTTATTACGAATTCTCCGAATATCCCAATCGCTTTTAGGATTAATTAACTTTCGCTCAAAGCAAAATTATACATAATTACATTTTATTTATCCACGTGTTATAACGGAATGATGATCAAGGTAAACTTAATATTTACAAATCTCGAAAGTAGATAAATTTAATTACTTACAGAACGTAGAACTTTCTCTAATTTCAGCTTTGAGACGTTATTTGTTTTCCGAATATTGGATTTTGTTTGAGATGTTGACACAATGGCCAAGTACGTGCTCGCAAAACTCGGTGAGTGACAAGATAACTTTGATCGTGATTGATTTGACTGATGAAAATACAGAAAACAAAATATTGCCACCTGGTGAACTTCTACTTGATTATTTCTGTCATCAAGTCGATCTGTAAGCCAAGCATAGCGATTGTTATCTAAAATTACGTCGCATTCGTTAAATATTTGAAATAAATTCCTTTATTTTCAATAATTAACGCAATGTATGAGATGTAATTTTTTCTACTCAACAACCACTGTGATTGACCTACAGATCAAGATCACGGTGAACACCGAATTTTGCTCATAGTTTATGAGGTTTATGGGCTTACTGTCCTAAACGTTGAGTCACTTACATAATTTTGATCAAAATAACATTAAATTTAGTTCCTTAGCATTCATTTGATACAGATCAATTAAATAATTTTAAAAATTAAAACAACAAACATTTAAATTTATCACTGAGTACTTTGAATTTTTTCTAGCGACTGTATTAAGCGCTACTTATTTCGGACCGGGTATCCCCAACCAGATTTACATACACGCACGTAAAGTTTAAAACCAAATCCGGTGGTGGTGAAGTCCACAGGTCCAACCAAAGCCCAAAGGCTTAACCTGTTTAGTGAAGTATCATGAAATAGGTTTTTTAATAGGGCTTGCTTTTGGTTTTCATATATTGGGTAACGGGAAAAATTGAATCTTTTTTTGAAGAAACCCAAATAAAGCAAGCAAGATAAAATAACGGAGGTGAACTACACAGCTTTGTCGTTCGCATGATAAAGGGATTCGCGAAGAAGTTTATAGTTAAAATGAAGATACGTCAACACAAATGGTTTTGGCTCAGATCTCAGTTCAAAAGAAGTCCCTCGGCTAAGCAGAATAGTTTATTGATTAAATCTAACCGCGCAGGCTGGATAAGCCTGTGGCTCTTTAGAGGACAATTTGCGGAAAATGTCGAGATGGTATGATATGCTATGTAGTTTGTTACACAATTATCCATGGATATGCCTCTAGGAGAAGAAAAATGTCATGTATGAACTGAAGCAATGAGAATCGATATAAACTTCCGGTTCAGTGCTGTCCTAAGATTTTGTCCATCAACTTAGGTACCTAGTACCTACTGCGTTATAAGCTAGTTATATACAGGGTGGATTTTTTCAACGGAAAGGTACACCTTGACCGGTGTAGGTATAGAAAAATTGTCTTAGAAGACGATCCATTATGTTTAGTGAATTTTTCATCCCTTTTTTTAAATGTACAAATAACAAAAAAATGGGTAGTTTAAACAAAAAAAATTATGCCAATCGATCCTGTTTCTTATACTTATCAAAAACGCATACCTTCCTGCAAAAAGTGTCCCTTATTGCCTCGTCCAAAAATCCACTCTGTATTTTTTTTTAACCAAATCGTCGTAAACACTATCAATCCCAACTAAATTAGCTTGTCAAGTAAACAAATATGAATTGATTGATAACAAAACCCAAAAAATTCATAGCATCTGGATAGACAGGTTCAGGTCCAAACTGTGCGGGTCCAATGTTAATATTTGCGTGATACAAAAAGGTACAGTTCATAAAAACCAGCTTATTCTCTTAAAAGAATTTTCATTTTCTCACCAGGGAATGGGGAGCAGCATTTTTCAGAGTACAAAATACTGTGTACCTTCACTGTGGTAACCAATTCATTGGGCTCATGCTGATGCTGGTGTAGATTAACGCATTCACTGCCCAGCCTCGGCGGTGTGACCCGCAGGGGCGCGCCACCGCCACACTGAGCTGACGTAGGACATCTGCGTCTTGGGCCATGAAAGTGTTAATATATCGCATTCACTGCCCAGCCTCGGCGGTGTGACCCGCAGGGGCGCGCCGCCGTACCACTGAGCTGACGTAAGACATCTGCATCTTGGGCCATGAAAGTGTTAAACAAAATAGATGGTAATATTGTAGTTGAAAATCAGCGCTCGGACGGAGGCAACCTCTGGGTCTGCCCCCCTTTTGACTGAATTCGACGCCTCTTTGGCACATGTTACACCTGTCAAGTTTGTTACTTGTAGTTAGTTAGTTTAGAAGAAAGTTTTATAACCATCTGTACTTATACAAGGTTATTGGTAATTTACTGAACTGCGAACTGCGAACTGTGAGTAATGAACTGCAAGTGCTGCCCGTCAACACAAACACCTTCGTGGAGATGCCAGGTTTTATTCTCATTTTATTTTAAATCTCTGATACAAAATGAAAAACCAACTTTACCTGGAACCGCTTGAATTACTATAACCCGGTCTCTCACTCCCACGCCTACAACTAATTCACGCCAGAGCCATTTTTAACTTATGTTTCAAATAAAGCCCCTCGAATAAATTACGATTATTGAATGGAGAGGACCTCCTTCCTATATGAAGTTGATGAATTAAGAACAGCCGATTTCACAAACGTGTTCGTGATGATAAGCAGAATCTGCAGTTCATGTGATGTCAGTGAGTTACCAAAAACCCAGTATATGTTTATTTCTATTTTTTATTTTCTAGCGCTCTAGCTGTTTTATTCATCAGCTGTAATACTGGAACCTGATTGATTACTTATAGGCAACAGGTATTTATCTAAGACTCGAATTTTGTTCTCAGTCAGGCCTTAAACTTTAGGGATTTTAAATTGAAATAACCTAATTTGCATCTTAGCTTTTAGATTGAGAAGTCAAGTTTGATACCTACTTGAATAAGCTTATTGGTATTTGCGAGCGCAAGTACAATTAAAATCCAAAGCAGTGACAATGAATATTATGGACTTTGTTATTCATTGGGATCTAACGATTACATTTTGGGCACCTTACGTTCCTTAGTAATTATTTCAAAATCATTATAGAGTGGTCAGGAATTTTATTTTATTGTAAGAGAGTATTCATTTTCATCAGAATTTGATTTTATGGTAAGAAAGTATTCGTTTTCCATAGTTATTTTATGTTCCTATAAAATCAGAAATCAGTGCATCTTGCATAATTTTATTCTATAACCAATCAACTGTTGAATTTTCCTGGAAAATGCAATCTGTATTTATAACGTTATTAATAACAGTGCAGCATAAAAAGTGGTAACCAGGTTTCCTGCAAGGAAAATGTAATAAAGTATAAAATTTAATTATTTAACGTCCGTGCCGGTATTCGGTCGATAAGTCACTAGGGGTGGACTATCAATGTAACAGAAAAGTCCCTTTTCTAAAAAGATGTAAAGAAAACGTAAGGGTGAAGGCAAACGAGCGTAATTTTTTGAGTTGTGAGTCTCGTAAAATGAGTCCTTTCAAACAAAAGTCCCTGTTTGTCGTTGAATAGTCATTTATGTTGAAAGTAAGCATTTTACAAGACTCAAAGTACAAGAAATTACGCTTGTTTGGCCTCAGTCACAACAACAAACATGGACTTTTGTATGAAAGGAATCATTTTACGCGACTCACAACTCAAAAAATTACGCTCGTTTGCCTTCACCCTAAGTCTTTTGACTTTGCTGTTAAGCATACTAATAGGGCTGTAACCATAAAAAAATTCTGGTTTTGGTTGACTTAGTTAGTTCTTACCTACTTTAGAAGTCTAAAAGGCTAGAAAAGACTCGAAAAGAATCTCTTGAAGCCCAAGTTGAACCTTGATTTGCATGATGCCTTGTATCCACTAAATAAGTGCTAGGTATTACCTTTACTAGTTACGAAAAGCCCAGTTACCTACTTCGCCAATGACGATGCCAGCACGGTGTCCAAACCAATTTATCGGTCACACGGCGTCGCACTAAACTCGATATTGCAAGATTTTATTTTATGCAGTTTGAAAGCGCCTAGGGAGAATTTGTGATGTTTCCCGTTATGTAAATGTAATGCGCTATATATTTTTGTTTATAGTATCCTGGGATATGATATTATAATGCAAACTACGTTGGAGGTAGAACTTGAGAAAATATTGTAGAGTAGCGTAGAATCTCCTGTGATGAAAAATTATGTAACGTCAAGAAGGAAGTGCATTTTTGATGAGAGATGAAAGGAAGACCTCCCTTTGAAGAAGTTATAAAAGGGGTCCTATCATAACAAATATCTTGCTAGATGGCACGCCAATATGTATCTGATGTAAATTAAATTAAATGAACAATGATGACGCTTTGTAAATTTTCTATCGTTATTTATTTATTCAATGATGTTATTATCATGAATTATAAAGAAATGATGTCCACACAACAACAATGTATTAGCCGTTTTGTTGCGTTGTGTTTTGTTATATAATGAAAATATGCTCCTGCGCATCTTAATCGCGTAAAACTACATCCAGAAATGACTATGTGGGTATTTAACAAAGTCTGTATTGAAACAGTCGAGATTCGATTTCAATTGACGTCTCAACATTAATTTAAATTCTCTAGCATGAATATTGGTGCTGATATAACAATACCGTTTTTGAATCACATTAAATATTAAATTAAATAATAAAAAGTCGAACAAAGCCGAAGTCACAGCTGGGTGTCCTACACTGTCGTCGTTTTATTTACAATGCAGTCTTGTTATACCGTTTCCTTTGTTAGGGAACGTACCTGCTATTGAGATTGCGGCTTGAACCGTGTACATGTACAAGAATAGATTTTACTACGCCTTGCTTGTGTTGTGGAGGTTTCACGGCCATCTTGAAACTTATCTTAATTCGCTAACCCGACCCAAATCAGCACCACACATTTTATCTTATAAATTAGTTAAATGAAGGAATTTCAAAAATCGATATTGCAGTTTGTGATACCTATCTTAAGCTTATTATGGCCACGATGGTGAGCAAAAAGAGCAACTTCTCTGCCGACACTATACAAAATAAAACTTTTATAGAGGTATTAAAAATAAATAGATAGTGGCGCCGATTTGGGTCGGGTTAGCGCCTTTTCCATCTTGGGACCAAAATGTCAGAAATGAATGACAGGCCGTGCGCCTTAGACACAATGGCGTCGAAAATCTCAATTCGACTGCCAAAAACAAAATTAACGTCCACAGATAATAAAATATTTTTAGTTCAGTATGTAGAAAATATATCAAAGAACCTAACTCATTAAACTTCTTAATAGGAAAGTAGCCTCTAAACATGTAAAAGGTCCGTAATCAAATGCAGGAGAGCGGTAGCCGGCTACCGCTTGGGGTTTGAGTGAACGGTGCAGTGACGTAAGGCGCGGTAGCCGGCTACCGCTTGGGGCCTGAGGGGTTAAGTAGAATTTGTAAATATCTGGCTTCGTTCTTCGGCTTGGCACGTTTTTTTTCAGTATGAAAATAAGCGTACTTAGCATGTTTTTCTAGGTCTAGAACTACATCTATGCAAGTCCGTTCAGTGGGTTTGGCGTGAAAAGTCCGGACATCTAAACTTTCGCATTTATTATTATTGGTGTGATAGATCTAACGGTAGGATTTTTTAAATTTAAATATTGCTTAATACTGTAGGTATTACCGTATAATATCTGGAAATTTAATGATTAGATTTTTTTGGTTTTTCACATCATAACCAAATTCGATATTCGATATACTCTACCCAATTTCAATGTGAGATGTGTGTCAACCAACCACAACACAAAAAGCAAAAGCTCACTTTCTTGGCGTCGAGTTTCTGATTCATTAATTTCTGATATAATTATAATTACTACTTATTTTAAAAATTACATTCCTAAATTAACTAATTCTATAAAATTTCTAAAATGGAACATCAAAGTTATCAATCTAACATGAGCGAACCCAAAATAATTGTAGCGCCCTGACAGGGTTTTTATGCATTGTGTACCCACTAAAACTACATACACCTAAGACTACCTACCTGTATGCATAAAATGACAATAAATAATAAGAATATGAATATGATATAATTGTAAGCAATATTTATTGAAAGCAGGATCAAAAATCGACAAGTACAAGAGTAAGAATTGCGTATAAATAAACGCAGCAACGTGAACTATAAGTAAAGTTTAGTGGAATGTTTGATAACAAACATTGTACATCGAATTTGTCTGGAATATAGGAAGGTTTAGGTTCGAAACGCTCGCTTAGGTACCCATAAACATAATAAGCAACTAAACCTATTTAAAACTTAGTAATTGTACACTCCGAAACAAATGAATTGTAGACTTCAAGCCATTGTGACCCTTATCATTTGATAATAAGGTTTATATTGGCCTGAGGCATCGGGCCCGGAGCGGGCCGCGTAATACCTGACGGAATAAATGTTTCCGCCCGCTCCGGGCCTCATAATCCTTCACAGGTAATAAAACATAATTTAACTACTAGAATCTAGACAAATAGATTGAAAAATCTCTAAATTCCAAGCATACCAGCGGAAACTAGTTTAATTACAATTCGAGAGTATTGCCAACTAGGAATTCAGTGCAGATCTATGAATTCAATACAATGCGACACTGATGGCCAGTAATCCCCTCCAAGGGACCTTGTTACGTGGCTATAGCAAGTACTAGATCGGATTCTATTCAAAATATAGATTTATAGAAAATGCTTTATTGCACTCTTAAATCGATAGAAACAAAACAATGTAGAAACTAAGTGGTAAGTAGATAATAGAGGTTGGATTTGAATGTCCTAAGATTTGCTTGGAAAGAAGTTTTCAGATGATAATAGTTTTTCACCATTCTGGCTCGAATCGAGCTCGGTGACTTGGCGAGGGTTTCGAACGTTTGTCAATATTCAAATATGTACTAAAGGTAAGAGATGTCGCTATTTGATGAATACCTAAAAATAGTAGTACCAAACTACATTTTAGATCGCTCTGCACAGGTACTTCGTAGATTAGGTAAAATTTTGACTTTCGAAAAAGTATGTGACCTACAGAAATTTCAAAAACTGTTTTGAAATGTACAAACCGATACCTGTCATTTGGTACCCCACATGACCCCGTAGGTATCTTAAAAATTTTGACATTTCAATTTGTATGGAAAATGTTTTATTTTCTTTTCTCGCTAGTCGTGGTGAAAAGTTTGAAACGACAGCAAATATTTTTCGTTAAATCTCTCGCTACCTCAGCAGTCAACTTTAGAGCCTCTTGCTACGCTCGTGACTCTATTCTAGACTGTTTCGCTAGCTCGGGATTTAATATCGGCACGTTCAACAAAAATCGTTTTGCCCACTTGTTGAACAAATAACTATTATTTCAGTCTGTGTCCTCCCATTTCGCTTTTAACCGGGCTGCCATTCCATTGTTCCACATAAAGATACGTACTTGTCTGGCTTATTATGAGCATCTGTTTGTCAGTTAAACATAAAATAATCTAGAATAACACAAAAATATTTTTATGTAGCTACCATGCTACCATAATTGTGCATTTATTTCAGTTTCCATCCAAATATTTTGGACAAAGCTCCCTCCCCCTCACCACATTTGGAATAGCTTTTTAGTTTCATAGAATATTATTTACTATCTGTAACCCACGGCTTCATACGCGTTATGCGAACATGTTATGAATATGAGTTATGAGTTATACGTTATGAGAACGCACAGTCCGAACCAGTTGTTCGGGCTGTGCGTTCTCTGTCAGTGAGTCAGGCACTCCTTTATAATATAACTAGCTTCTGCCCGCGGCTCTGCACGCGCATTTTTGATATAATAAGTAGCCTATTATCTAAGTTAGGCTTTGCTATAAACGTACGCCAAATTTCATCTTGATCTGTTCAGGAGTGTTGGAGATCCTAGGTAACAAAAATTCAGATTTCACAAACTTTCGGCTTTATAATATTAGTAGGAAAACAACTTCCGAATTTCAGAAAACGATTAATGAAATGTTTGTTCTTTTTGTAACGGAAAACTTTGTGGTGATATTGCAATATATGAAAACACTGTCATAATTTCAGAGAACGATGAATCAAATGTGTGATTGTTACCAAAGGGGAATCTACATGTAAAATTTGGTACTTCTATTGCCTACTGTAGCTGAGGTAGGGGAGCTTTTGCGTTTAAAAAAAAACTAATGAGCGAATTTTCGAAATTCCTTTTTTAGTGGACCCCTACACTCTAAAAGGAACAAACACTCCAAATTTCAAGCCTAGAACTAGTGGTTCGGGCTGTGCGTTGTCTGTCAGTGAGTCAGGTAGTGCTTTATAATAATATATATTGAAAATTGCTATTCCACCAAACTTTTAACTCTTTGTCACGAAAGGTGATACGGCAACGCACAATTAGGTGGCGTGTACACTATATGCGAATTCGGTGATCCGTTCAGGTGTGTGTAACTGGGCTTTGAAGGCTTAGCGGGTGACATATTTCACGTGGATTCTGACGTACTGTGTCGTACCGTAGTAGCAGTAATTTCACTTCGAGTTACTATTGTCCGGGAAATTATACACTTTGGGACTTCAACATTATGAGGATTCGACATTTTGTCCATAAAGGGTCCTGGTCTAGTATAAAGAATGTAAAATTACCCAAATTTGTTATAGACCAGGGTAGCCTTTCAAAATAATAAAAAGTGAAAAAAAATAGTAGAATGAAACCCATTGAAAAAGGAGGAGACCCATTTGAAATATGAAAGGAAAAATAATTTACGGGCGATCTGAGGTCGGGATGGGGAAGGGGGTGAGTTTTAAGGGTAAAAAACGGTTTATCTCGATTTCCGGCAAAACTACAAGTCCTATGGAAAAAAGTTAAATAACAAAGTTGTAGGTAATAAAAAGATCTACAACTTTTGTGAATACACTTTTTTCGCATCATCTCAAAATTTATGTAAAAAATGCAAAAAACCAACCAACCTTGTTCTATGTGATTTTTTTCCAGCGATAGGGCAGCTCTTTCTTTTATGTGTCTTTACTCTCCTACTGCAGCAGGACTGCTTCGTATTTGAATCGGTTCTATGAAGAGAACCGAAGTCATATTTGAATCAAATTATTTTGTCTGAGGATGGAATTTTCTCTATGAAGAGAACCGAAGTCACATTTGAATCAAATTATTCTGTGTGAAAACGCGTTTTTCATAGTTCAGAAAACCAACATACTGTTGATAGAAACCCAAATAAATCAACTAGCTTTTAACTTATTGTAACGTTCATCTGCAATTTTGTGTATGCTTGGTTTGGTTCCGCTTGTTTGGATTGTTTGGATTCACATTGTAATATTGTGACAAAATATTTACCACGGACTAACACCTTACCAAAACTTATTTGGCACCCCAAATTAAGCACCCACCTTACAAAATAACTTCTTGTTGACACAAATACTCCTTTGATCTCGGCTCGACTCTTTCTAGAACATAATGACGTCACGAGCCCTCTTGCTTCCTCAGATGCTCCAATTATGGTACAATTTGAATAATTGCCATGGCTCATACGACAAAGGAGCGGAAATGAGCTCTAGTACGATAGCTTTGTATGGACAGCTAGGTTATATTACATTAGACGATCGCCTCGCGGTTTCTCCCGCGTAGTTCCCGTTCCCGTGAGAATTCCGGGATAAAATATAGCCTATGTCACCACTCCCTTAAAACTAAGCTTCCTAACGGTGAAAGAATTTTTCAAATCGGTCCAGTAGTTTCGGAGCCTATTCAATACAAACAAACAAACCATCAAATCTTTCCTTTTTATAATATTAGTATAGATAGAGTATAGATACCGGGAAAAACTAAAGTTACCTACGTCATCCGCCCGCTGCAGCGCTGTTGGATTTTGCATAAGCCAGACAAAATATTTTTGTCTACATAAGGTAAACAAAATATTTTGTGAATAAATGTTTAATGTGAAAAATGTTGATGAATGTATTCAAAGACTGCACAAAACACCATCAAGTAGGTATATAAGCTTTAATTATCCTTAACTAGCTTCTGCCCGCGGTACGCCAAATTTCATCTAGTTCTGTTCAGTAGTTTTGGAAATCCTGGGTAACAAAATATCAGATTTCACAAACTTTCGACTTTTTATTTTAAGTAGGATTAGTAGGAAGTAGGATGGTACTTACTTAAAGTCATATTATAAAAAATCTGTCATCAGTAGGTACGGTTTTCATTCCGATTGTCACTCGATTACTATGCAGAACCAGACTGATTTAGTTATTAGTAGAGTAAGTGGAAGGAGAAAAGACAGGCTTCTGACTAACAATGGGACAGTAACAGTTGAAAAAATAAAAAAGTGAGGCCGCATACCAGCACCACATTTACGGCGACGCTACATTTACCTCGCCACATGTAACGAGCCACCTAAACTGCGCCACATGTTACGACCAAAAAAATGTACAAGCTGAACCCGCTACAAATGTGTTCATTGGTGTATGTGCTTGCGCGGAGATATACGGGAGCGATAAATGTGTCGCGTTTTTAATGTGACGCTACAATTGTCGTAATACAAGGTGTATGTTTGGTATGCGACCTCACTTAGACAGGGTTAGTTTGATTTCTCAGCTTTCTTTGAACTTTCAATAGTTTTGTTATTGTGTCACAAAGCAAACGTTCCAGTTTACAGACAACATTGTAGTAAACGAGTTATTGAGTGGAGACCACGACTCGGCAAACGTAGTGTAGGACGCCCTCCGGCCATGTGGGATTACGATCTGCGAAAGACTGCGGGCAGATGCTGGATGCGGCAAGCTGAAGACAGGGCGCTATGGCGCTCATTAGGGGAGGCCTATGTCCAGCAGTGGACTAATATATGCTGATGATGATGATGATTGTAGTAAGCGTTGAGTTGAGTAAGAAGCAAAGTCGAGTAGAGTGAACCAACCGATTTATTTGTCCTTTGTTAAGGCGCCACTCAATTAAGATGTCTTTACGTTCAGATGGTGATGAAGATGGTGCTTTTCGCGGTATTTCGGTGTTCATAGTTGTGTTGCTATGCGACTTGGGTTTTTACTAACCGTCCTCCAGTTTTGTTCCGCTGTGAGGACGGTTGGGCCTAAAGCGTTTCAAGCATCACCTTGTTAGCAAAGAGGTGACGGTTGACACTCTCGAGAAATAAAAAAATTGTGAAGCCTTTACACACATCTTCATAAATAAATGATGGAAAACACTACTTAGCAAAAGCACTGTTGGAAAATTTAAAAAACGTGAACCGTGAACCTACTCTTACAAAACTTCCAGAAATATAAAGTCACAAAAATATTACATAATAACCCTCCTTTGAAGAGCTCTTTTTATTGAAACTGGTCATAAAATAAATCAATTTGAAAGTGACATGGTACTAAAGCGACGACATCATTGAGCAATCAACAGTACCAGCCTATTTCCAATTGGCACCGTTTTGAATATTCCTATCCTCAGAGAGGCAATTCATATGACTCCTTAACCTATGTATGTGATATAATGACTATTCAAATACCTATCCCCGTAAATCACCCTCAAGAACGGCAAAAGTCGACGTCAAAAGAGCATGCAGAGATTCCAAATTGGCGTATAAGTGCGGGGTGGCTACCCGTTTTGAATAATTTATATCAGTCGACCGACCGTGGCGTAATTTGAACAAATTATAAACGGACGGCACGGATTACAGAGCGATGGTCAATAATTGCCGTAGTGTAAGATTGGGTTTTATAAATTAAGAAAATCTATGTCCTCAACATTTTATCTTAATTATTTTTCATTTCTTTATAGATTTGTGTCATGGAAAACTAATAGGAATAGCTGTTTGTACTCATTCCATCTCAGTCTTTATACTTTTTATTTATTTATTTATAAACATGTACATCTATCCTAACAGACACACCCAATGCAATAGAGTACCGACCTTATATTCTAGTCTAATTTATTATAGATAATATTAAAATTAGCATCCTTATACATTATAGAAAAACGACAAAAAAATTAAATTTGATTATACAGTTTAATAATTATCAAAGTAAGAATAGTAGTAATAATAATCCGAAAGTCAGCCTTAAATAAATTTACCTAACATAATCATAAACTTATTTATGTCAAAAGGATTCAACGTAAAATAAATAGCCAAAACAACAGACGAAGTGATTAGGAATGGCTCTGAGTTTAGTATGCACTAACTCACCGACTATGTGTCAGTAGATTAAAAAGTTAAAAAAAAAACGGAACATCAAAAATTATTTCCCACCAATCAACCCTTTTAAAAAGGTGTAAATAACTTTGGTAACTTTGTTGGTTGCTCTAATGACGTCAGCGTTTAGCTGCAGAAAATGTTTTCATGTTTCTGACGGGTTCGTAATTGATTTGGGTTCCCCGGCGATAGTTTAGCTATTGCCTTAAATCCCTTCGTTTCTTGTGGCCAGTTTCACTGCTCTTTGACATGGAAGGGTTTGTTCCGATTTTGTGGTCAACTGATTATGAGTATTGATAGCTAAATCGCTTTTCTGCTAAGAACTAGCTACGCCTCGTGGTGCTATCCGCGCTGAATAAAGCTTGGAACAAACTGAGCACACACGACGCTACATATGCGATTATGAGATCTGGACGCTTGAATTTGTATGGAAACAGATAGCTTAAAGACACACTTATCGTATGCCATGCCATCCAACGATCCCTACAATTAATCGCGTACGTTGTGTGTCGTGGGCTCAATCAGTTCACAGCCACAGAAATTTTGATTACCTCACGGAAACACTGCACTTTTCTGGGATCAAAGGTAGTCTTTGTGCTTGTATCCAGGATATAAGCTATTGTCACTAAATTTCATCAAAAGCCGTTCAGCTGTTTGAGCGTGAAGGAGTAACAAACATACACACACCAACACATATAAACACGCATAGCTACATACAAACTTTTATAATATCAGTGTCGACTATTACTGAAGCTCTATTTATTCTTGACTTTTATTTTAACTACTAGACAATCGCCTCGCGGTTTCACCCGCGTAGTTCCCGTTCCCGTGAGAATTCCGGGACAAAATAGAGCCTATGTCACTACCTGAAAAGTAATCTTCCTAACGGTGAAAGAATTTTTCAAATCGGTCCAGTAGTTTCGGAGCCTATTCAATACAAACAAACAATCAAATCTTTCCTCTTTATAATATTAGTATAAAACAAACAATCAAATCTTTCCTCTTTATAATATTAGTATAAAACAAACAATCAAATCTTTCCTCTTTATAATATTATAGATTGGTGACATGGTTTGGAATGGAATGAAAGGACATAAGATTTAGATATCTGGAATATTTCATTCCAGTTCAGCCTGTAGCCTCGTCTGATAGGTATAGGCTAAGCTACATATAGGTAGATGTAGCTTAGCAGGATAAATGTAGCCGCCCATTTGATATATTTATTTTCGAATAGGACTAAGTAATAGTCCTTTTATATCATCATCATCATCATCATATCAGCCGAACGACGTCAACTGCTGGACATGGGCCTCCCCTAAAGATCACCACAATGTCTTTTTGTATAGATACACAAAAGATATACAAAATTGTTATCATACATTTATTTGTAAACATGTATACAAGTCATCATCATCATCATCATCATCATCAACCTATTAGTCCACTGCTGGACATAGGCCTCCCCTAATGAGCGCCATAGCGCCCTGTCTTCGGCTTGCCGCATCCAGCATCTGCCTGCAGTCTTTTGCAGATCGTCATCCCACCTGGCTGGAGGGCGTCCTACACTACGTTTGCCTAGTCGCCTGGTCTCCGCTCAAGAACGCGTTTACCCCAGCGGTTGTCGGTTCTTCGCGAGATATGGCCGGCCCACTGCCACTTCAGCTTGCTAGTTCTTTGTGCTATGTCGATAACTTTGGTTCTCTGTCACATGTATTAGTTACGAATCCTATCCTTCAGAGATTATTTTCCTTGTATACAAGTAAAATTACAATATTTACCTACATATTCAGAAAATTATCACAGCAGTGCTATGCTTGCGTAGCTGAACCTTACATTGAAATTAGTTTTAGAATCGTAAACGCGAGGCTTAAAGGTACATGCACACGGGCGTGACAAGAGCCTCATTGACACGGCCGTCCGTAATCGATAGTGCGTCATCAATCACCCTCGCCGGGCTCTGTCGCCGGTGCCATTTGTGCGTTTTATTGGAGATTTCAGCCTCGTGTTGCGAGCTTTGTCGGCCTAGAGATGGTCTTTCAAATACTTTCAGTGTGTGGGAGTATATGGGTTTATAGCCAGGTTTTCTGTCGCAAAATCATTTTACATACTGTAGATTCTAGCGATAAAGCGCGAGTCTATGATGTTGACGAATGGCTTGGAAGCCATCATCCGCAAAAAAACTATAAATAATAATAAATAATGCTGGACAATTCACACATCATTATCTAGCCCCAAGCTAGGCAGAGCTTGTGTTATGGGTACTAGATAACTGATATACTTAATACAATACACTACATAGACAGATATTTTTATTATAAATAGAAAACATCCAGAACGCCCTAGACAAATGTCTGCAGATCGTACAAAAATTTGTCCCGAGGCGGGAATCGAACCCGCAATCTCCTGCATCGCAGGCAGACCTTCACCCGCTGCGCCACAGAGGTCGTCAAACTACATCCCTGATCCGCAGAATGCGAGGAGCCACAATGGCATCCTAAAAACCATAGCAACCTATCCGCTCGACGAGTATCTACTCGTCGCTGCTATGAGCAAGGTCTAGTACGCAGTGTAATCTCGGGAAATAGAATATAATAAAATATCATTTATTGTCCAAAGTAAAGAGCTACAGCAAAATTGTCCTTATAAAACCTAGTGCGCGGCACAACACAATGGAGTCGTCAGATGACACATAAGTACAAAATTCTTAAATATTATAAGTAGAAAAAAGAAATGCCAAGAAGGAAAGGCCTCGATACTCCGATGATCACTCTAGGAAAGGGGCCAGCATTAAATATTTTATATGGCCGCAGTTTTTAAGTAAGTATTATTATATTTAACGTTTTTGTTATTATAGTGCGTAAGCCTCACACTCTGGATAATTTCTAATTTATAAGAAATCAAATAATATCGCAAAAATTTTTCGACTTCGAAGCGACTTGAACCCGCGCCGTCCCCTCAGTACGGGGATGTGATAACCAACTACACCACGAAGTCAAGTGACGTGGGAGTCGAAAATCTTTGCCACTTTCTACGGACTTTCTACTTTTACGACTTTCTACTTTCGACCTTCTACGATATTATTTGATTTCTTAGAAATTAGATATTATTATATTATTATATCTTTAATATCTCAGCAACTACCGCAGCCATTGACTTGAAATTAAAAATAATTGTACATTTTGTGCGCGTTTTACAGATTTAAGGAAAATCAAAATTTCAAAATAGATTTTGAAATTTTAGTGTGTACTTGTATGTACTCATATTATATTATTTCATAAATTCAGTATAGTATTTCATACTTTTCGAAATATTTGAACAAGTCCAAAAATTACTCATCCCCCTCCTCTATATCCGAGCAGAGCGATCCATCTGAAATACCTTTGTAGATATATTTTACAGGGAAAATATAGAAGTTTGTGAGTAAAACACTTTTTGAAAAATGGGTAAGGGGGTAAATTTTTTCAAAAAAGGTACTTACTCGGTGAGGTAGTACCCACCTCACCGAGTGGGGTATCAAAATGAAAGGTATCAGTTTTTTTTTGTACATTTTAGAACAATTTTAAATTTCTGTAGGTTTAATATTTTTGAAATATTTTGATAAAAGTATAAGAATTTCAATTACTCCTTAATCTCCGAAGTTTGAAAAGCGATCGAATATTCATTAAATAGCGAAGTCTCTAACCGGTACCTTCAGTACATTTGTATACTTGACAACCGTTCGAAACCCTCTGCGAGCGAGTTATACTCGCACTTGACAGATCTTATTTATTAAAGAAAACGCCTCATGATGCTCATTGACACTTTATACTGTATGTATTCAATGACTCGTATTTTGTTGGTGGAATGGTTTTAGAGGCCATTCATCAAAATACCAGAAGCTGCCGTACGATACCCAAAGCCCAACAATGTCTATTTCATAGAATCAACTGTTCTAAGGTGCTCGTATTTATATCGGTAGGTATGTGTGTGTATCTCTCTGGATCACAGCAATATGGTTGCTGCAGGAATTCGTTGCTAGGCAACCGTGTGGGCTGGTAACACACCTACTTAATGCTTTATTTTCCATTTAAAATATTAAATTCAGACATTATTTAGTTAAATTCAATTCATTTAATGTTTTCGTGACAAAACGATGTGACTAATAATGTAGGTATTTATATTTACCCACTTCTTGTACTAACTTGTACTACGTAGGAGTATTTCTGGATTTGACCACTTTGTATGCCTACCCTCGAAACGTCGTCATGCAGTATTTTTTTTTTTCAAATTTAGTAAGACCCGTACAATCAGCCTAGTTAAAGAATTTAAATGTCCCAAAAATGTACAACTAGGTCGTACTTTTTAGAGTCAGTTCTCAGAATTTCCTTTAGCGAGTTGCGAAGTCTAAAAGCTAACCAGCTAGGCTCAAGTTTATATCCGTGCGTGTTACACCTACCAGTTTTCCTTTCATTTGGCTGTAAGCAGTTACTGTGGTTATTAACAGAGCCGTTAACGCTAGTGCGTTTATGTTCTCCTAGTAGCTTTATGGCAAGTTGACCACTTACCATAAACTATGTAAACCGGAACCATTGGGTATATTCTTATCTTGATGCATTTAGCTAGCGTTAGTAAGTTCTTAGATTTTCTCTGATTGACTGTAGAATAATTTACTGCTGATAGATTCGATTTTTTTCAGTTTATAGTTTACTGACATGGATGTATGGAAAGGAAGGGAGGACTTTGCCCAGTAGTGAGATTCAGCGGGCCGAGCAGCTAATTAATTAAGATTATTTACCTAATAACCTTAATAGTTTGATAGCTGTATAATCCAATTTTAAGCTTTATTTTTGCATGGGCCTTTCTACTTATACTTTCGGCGACTTTTGTTGATATAACTGTAAAATGTTCTCTTAAGCATCTAACTACTGACTGTCATTATTGCAACATCTAGTATTGAAACCAACAGAGTAGGTAATTCCACGCGTACAACGGACAAGGACCCTGTACTCTCAACCTTGTGGGTCCAGTGATAAGGTCGAAAATAGGAAGATGACAACGACCGATACAAATCATGCATAATTCATTGACGCGTTTTCCACGGCAGCTGAGACTCGGCGCACCTGATGCTTGATACAAGCGAGCAATGTGCAGTGAAACTGGAGAATCTGACGTTAACAATTGCACGAGGAAACTGGTAAACAGTAACGTACAGAAGTGACATTATTTTCAGGCAAAATAAATGCTTTTCTTGAAATACGATTCAGGTAGTGCTCTGCTATTATATTTTAAACACTATAATCGCATTAGTCGCGCTAATGTAAAAACTGATTCAATAGTCAAAACAGACTCTAGGCTAAAATAACTCAAGACAAGAGAATGCAACAATTTCAGGAGAGCATTCTGATGGGGGCGTAAAAAGGTTACGAAAGTACTTTCAAATGAATTTTTCTACGCAAATAAGCAGACTTTTGGGTTCTGATACCAATGTAGGGTAGCAACTGAGTCATAGGATACTGATATGGATACACTGAAAACTGACATTATGTATTAAACATTATAATTATTTTCAGTGATAAACATACCGCGATAATTTGTAATTAAATTCTTAATAAAGTTTGTATCCAGCAATATCATGAACTCTGAAAATACTGAAATAACGCAGCGACAGCATCGTTAATCAATTAACCGTTCGGTGATTTTATTAAAATTTGCCGAAATTTCGACCAATATTTTGGCCGAAAATATCGGCCGACACGGTTCACGTAGCGCGTGATGAAATTAGGCAATTATGTTGACAAGTGGGGGCCGTCAATCATTGTTTTATTGGATTTGAATTATTATGTTTGATCGTGAAATATAAGGTTTTTAATACGGTGAGAAAATACGCTTTGTCATGGTACAAATGCGGATGTGATTCAAATAAAGAAGTTTGGAACATTTCACTTTTTAATAAAAGCCAATTTTCAGCAATTTGATAACATAAGATTAAAAAAAAAGATTGTGGTGGAGCTTGATAAAATTAATATTGAATGATATTATTATTTGCGTTTTTAGAAACAGAAAACCACGAAATTAATTAGCAGTAGGTACCTTTTTTTTTTTTTTTTTTTTTTTATTTATTCATTACAATAACAATAACAATTTATCTTATTTGTACCATATAAACCTTGTGAGGTTTGTCTTGGTACTCACATTCGTTTTCATTTTATATGTAATCTAAGTGTAAGTAATAAAACAACTACCTAGCTAATTATAGGCCTACTACTGTAATTATTATAGGCCTACTGTACCTGCTGCATCGGTTATCGTGATCACTCTCTCTCGCTCGCTCAGGGTTAGCGCTAGCCTCATCGTGCATTGTGGGAGCGAGCAAACAAGGTGTGCATAGTTGTTTGCATGCGCGTGAGTGCGGCCAGGCAAAATCAGCGTTGTAAGCAAAAGTTAGATACAGGATGATTCAATTTATTTTAAAATTATATATTCTGCTCGAAATTATTTATTTTTAAGGAGATCTATTATTGTGCACTTTATTTAAGTAGAAAGTTTTGTATTTAGTTTTATAATTTTTATTATTTATTTCTTTTTTAAGTGTAGAAGGCAAAGAGTTTACAATGTGTGGAATTAGGTAGTTGTTAGTACGCCTTCCGTAGAAATTGCTCTGTTTAGGTATATAAAGTTTTTCTTCTGTAATTTTTCTTGTTGTTATTTTATGTTCTACTCTTTTATAAAGATTGTGGTTGCCATATTGCTCGATTAGTAGGTTTAGGTGTACTCTGTCATGTATAGGTATTAATTTGCAGTACTTGAATATTGCATCTACGTCATCTCCGAGTTGTTTTTTTGTGTTTTTGGGTAAGATCGATTTCAGTAATCTTATCTGTAATGCAAATATTTGGTCAAGGTATGTCTTAAAGGTCCTTCCGTAGCTGCTTATTCCATATGCTATTATTGACTCCGCTAGGGCCGTGTACACGTTTAACAAAATTTTGAAGGGTGTTTTCAGTTTAAGCATATAGAACTTAGCCAGGATGGCGCGAAGTTTATCGCATACAGAATTAATGTGAAATTGCCAGTTGAACCTGTTACCTACCTACGGACAGCTTTGAAGATCAGATTGATCAGACTTATTTCAAAATAGCGCAGATATCTCTAAAATGTAATAAAATTTATACCTTGACATACTAATATGGTAGAAATTACTCATAAATCGTTTTGCAGAGAAGACCTAGAAGTGTTTGACAATATCCTCTTTGACATTACAAATTCTAAATTGTGTGCTTAATTTCGGAATTAATTTCGGAGAAACCTTTTAGTAATAAAGCTTCCCAAGCTCAATCCATATATTGTTAATTAAGTGGTCTTGGTAGCAACCTACATAATTGTTATAATTATTTTTAGCCAGGGTCATCAGTGGGATGACCCTCGACACATAACGGTCTTGTGCTGCTGTGGACCAATCCTGCGTAACGTCTTTTAGATTACGATCAATGGCAACGAAAATAATGGTCAAAAGGAAATTATTAAATGGTGATGATTTTCAGACCAGCTCATAATCACAAACAAGCGCAAACATATCTAGGTACCGAAATGCTACTCCAAACCGAGGGGAGCAAACAAAATGCACCTACATAAAATACACTAATGAGAAATTGTCACCGTCGATACCGTATTGATAAAGTCGAGTTCGCACGCGAAATTTGTTTAACAGGCGCCCGGTGCAGGGAAACAAAGGACCGGTAGGGCGGGCGGGGGGCGCTGGGCGGGCGGCGTCAGTACCCGCCGAGCTGTCGGCAAGAGAACACGCGGACGTGCCCGACTTTGGTCTCCTTCCGAAGATCGCGACCCGGCGAGTGTTGTGATTTCAAATACAACTGATATAACACAAATTATCATAGTGTTTTGCGATGTTGAGCGTTTTTCTGTGATTTGATGTTACTGATGCGATTAAATGGTAAGTGGTTTTTGTAATTGTAAGAACGGTGTGGGTTTCAGGACCTATATCGATCACCTGTGGTGGAAGAGTGAATGAAGCTCTGCCTTGATTCGTTTTGGGATAACTACTGGAACTTGATGGAAGTTGGAATCTGATGTGCAAGCAGCTAAAACTCAGATTGAAATAGAATTCGTTCTTCGCTAGACTATCATAAAATCTGTCATAAAATGATGCTTTTGAAATTAAAGCTGGCACCAAAGGACAGGATGCATGGTGTGTAGATACTTGCAAACACGAAAGATTGAAAATAATTCCATGATTTGAAAACCATCATTCATAATATACAACAATTTCTTTGATTATACTCATTGATACGAAGCTTATTTTTTGTGGTAAAGTTTCAATACTTGAAATTTATTTGGAGCAATCACCAAATTAATCATTTTTTGGAGCGCAATAAATATTGACAGAAAACAAAAACCAACATTTAAGCAGATACAAAACAGCTGATTAAGTTTGCCGACATTATCAGCTGACAGCTTGTTCTATGTAAACAAATGTCAAGAACCGACAGTACAGTTTGAAATATACTTAGGCACATAAATTTACATACATACGCAAAAGTTTATTTACTATGTTTCGTTTAAACATAGTCTTTATAAAATCTGTTTCTTCTACTACTATGGCCACGTTTAGACTCAAGCTTGTATTCATCCAACTCTACAATGTTTTTGTTTAGTGGTTCGTATGACAAAATAAATACTCGAGATAAAGTCCAAACAATACCTGGCTGTATCAGACATAAAACTGCTGTAATACCTACCTGTACAATGAAAACATTATTAACTGTACTTATACAAGTGGTAAGTTTGTATATAATGAGAAATATCCAGTTCAAAGTCCCGATTTTTTTTTAACTATGGGAAGCTACAAAATCCTTTTGTCACTATAGGCTCAGTTTGATTAGTGTCCTACGTGAGCGAGGCTGCAGACAGAAGCTAGTCACACTAATATTATAAATGCGAAAGTTTGGATGGATGTATAGATGGATGGATGTTTGTTACCTCTTCACGCCAAAACTACTAAACGGATCGGGCTGAAATTTTGTATACAGATAATTATAATCCTGGAATCAAACATAGGTTACTTTTTATTCCATAAATCAGCTCCCATGGGATAGAAATCACCTTTTAACGTTTCCATAGAAACAACGCGTGTGAAGCCGTGGGCGGCAGCTAGTATTAAATAAAATAAATGAGACAAAAAGCATTTATTTTCATTTTGTATTGCAGTAGTAATAATGCCTTTCTAACCGCAAAGCTCTACCCGTCGTCGTTTGCTTTTACCTTAATTACATACTCGTCGTACCTACTGTAGATTTTCAGATAACTGGTGTAAGCTGGTTTTAACTTTTACACAACAACAGAGGAATTTCTTAACTTTTATATAAATTTTCATAGTTTTACGCTAGAGGAGTCTGTCCAAGTAGGCCGCACTATTTTTGATCCCTCGATAGAGATAATGTAAATTGTTAATCTATGGTTCTATTTAAAAGGTTGACGATGTGAAGTGTGACACCAAACATTGGTTGGTATACCAAATGTCTACTTCATTCATATTGTATTGCTTATATTAAACTGTAGCTTTTGTAATTTTTGACGGTTCTTTGAATAAATTGAAGTTCTTGTAAACTTTCCTGTTGCAAGAAAATATAATGGACTTTGCAATCTGTTCAACTTCACAATATTTTCGTATAAAAGATTTCTCTGTACAAGTAATGCTCAGCAAAAATAAAATGAATCCCTGTATCTGTCACAACCACAGCAAAGTTACGCATCCCCCGCGTTGGCTGGAATTATGCTTACTTCCATTTCTTTAGAACGACGACAACAGCAAGTTCAGTCAAGTACTTAGTTTGTTCTCTTACTTTATTTGAGGTTGGGAATACAGAAAACGCGTTGGGAAGTTTTCTCAAAACCGTACTATATTACTAAAAAAGATTTTTTACAAATGAAATCTGTGACTTTTTTAAAAAGCCAGTTACAGAATGATCTCTCGAAAACAACGTTGCTGGTAGTCATCGTTTACGACGATTACCGAAACTATATTTCGATATTTTTATTGTTATTAGCTTCCGCATGTAAGAAAGCACTGAAACACAATAATCTTCTTTTCTATTCTGTTAAAACAACCCGCAATCAAGTTGCAGCCTTCAATGGTAATTTTGATATTATGAAGCTGACCTAATTCAATTACACACAATCATAACATAGTATCCAGTATTCACTTGCATTATAGAAATCTCTCCAGTAGACAAGTAGTCTACTCGGTAAGGGTTTTCCCCCACCCCTATCCGGCTAGACTGGACTATGTCACATCCTTTAGATAGGTTTATCTAATCCTAGGAACTCTCATTTAACCGACCTCGAGGAAAGAGGTTTTTATAAAAGGTAGAGTTTATTTTCTTATTATGAAGAAAAGTAAAGCATCGCCTTCCTATGCTCATAATCTTTCTTGTTGTTTGAAGAAATTGCTTTAAGTGATAATAAAGCTGCCAATTCCATTGCTTTTTTCTAGAACTATGTAAAATCAGGTAGGTACTACCTGTTTGTAACCCCCGATGCAAAAAGAGAGGGGTTGTTATAAGATCAACGTGTCTGTCTGTGTATCTGTCTGTGGTATCGTAGCTCCCAAACGGATGAACCGATTTTCGTTTAGTTTGTTGTGTCATTGAAAATTTTATCCCGAGTGTTTTTAGCTATGTTTCATGAAAATCTGTTTAGCTAATAAACGTCGGCAGGTTTTAATTTATTTTTATTTTGTTTTCAAGGTGATTTATTAATTATTTGATATCTATCTATCTAAATATCTCAAGCTTCCCTAGCACAAGCATATAAACAACAATATCCGACGTAATTAGAATTATTGTAACATTCCTTTTCAAGAAAAGTTGCGACTTTATTATATTTTCTTCGTAACAAGCTTACTTAGTACTGATTTCATAAAATGTTACCGAAGCTAGGCTTTGTGTAAAGTCTCTTCTTACACACGGATTTATAAATTTCTAAATACTTCGGTGCCTGCGATATTATGGTTTTATGTAGGCTTTTGTTCGAGAGTTGAGAATTTAAGGCTTGCAACTAAATTCTACAACCTCTTGTTCCATATAAAACCTTGTTTTTTGTATCTCAACCAAATTAATAAAAAAAATTTGCCTCACTATAAGAGCATTGGGAGGAGTATCTTAATGGGTCTCAAAATTATGAGTAAAATATATCTACCTTACTATTCAGCAGTATCTACTGATAAACAGCATAAAATCAATTAAAATCTTATATTCCCTCTGGGCAGAAATAAAGGTAGGGAAATTTGTAAACCTTGAAATACCAAAACGTCCGTTATCCATAAAAATTCAGTCAGCTCGCCCGACAGCAGTAAAATTATGAAAATATTCATCGTTCCTTATCCCGGCGAAATCGAATTCGGCCAAGGGAAGGTTCCAAATCTCCAGGGGCATTGTTAAGTCATTGTCTTGTCGGTGGAGTGTTTTGGTGACCTAAATAGGCGGAGTTTCGGTCATCTGAGTAGATGGAGTTTTGGTCAATCTGGATTTTTTTCCTCACTACTAACCTGCCCCGGCTTTGCAAGGGTAGGATCATAATAGAGGCCTCATAATTTTAGCCTAGGCCACTTTTGCTCATGAATCTGGCTATCAATTATTTATTTTTTCGAATCCTGGTAGGTTGATTTCTGATCACGTCTAAACAGAGAAAAAACTCTTCAGCTGAATTATATGAGAACAAAGATTCAAATTTCTAACGTAGGCTGTTAAAAGTTTGCCATATTGATTGTCGATGGTTATCTGTTTAGAACTCGTGCTCTGTACTTTTTTTCTTCTGAACCCTTAAAATTTTGGGATAATATTCAATTCACGAGTTTTACTGGTAGCCGCAGCCAGTAGCAAGTGTGATAGCGTCTTTTAAAATGTTAAAGTTTTCTAGACGTTGACTTGAGACAGAAGGACAAAAACGAGTTTGATTTTGTTGCTGATTCACGTTTTTTTCAGAGATAATTTCGTAAAGCTGTCGCGTTGTAATTCCGTACTATACGCAAAAATTTAAAAACGTTGTCGTATTTTGTTCACAACACGCTCTACTCTTATTAGAGAGAATCTGTGTATAAACTACCAAGCAAAACCAAAAGCTTAAAAACTAATATATCTTTCGTCCGGGTATTGTTTGTTTTAGGTTGACAACAAGTAAAGGAAGCAACTCCGAAGGGATAGAATACTTGGAATTAGCTAGATACAGTATCTGTTTCAGCTTGTTACTCCTTATTGGATGAAGAGTTTGAGCCTAGTTTACATAGAAACACTGCACGCTTAGTTAACAAGTAGAGTTGGATTGCAGAAGTACAAAAGTAGAGTTGGATTGTGCGCAAGAGGGTTGGTCATATTCGTTTGAAGCCGGATTCTATCCACTGCTGGGAATGAGACTCTCTAAGAATGGACCATCCAGTATCTACCATGGTACTACGCTAGCCATCAGAGATGGTTGGCCAAGATAATGCATTGGTAGTGAAAATCAGAAAACATCTTAGGAGTAAAATGAAAACGTACCCTGCGATTACTAATTTTCGCGTTTATTTCTTCTTCAACGATGGATATACGATCCCATACACCCCATTGCTGAACGAAGCATGAACATTACTTGTATTAAACTGACGACCTCTGTGGCGCGGTGGGCGAAGGTCTGCCTGCGACGCAGGAGGTTGCGGGTTCGATTCCCGCCTCGGGACAAATATTTGTACGATCTGCAGATATTTGTTCAGGGTGTTCTGGTCGTTTTCTATGTATAATAAAAAAAATATCTATCTATGTACTCGTATATTATTATGTATATCAGTTATCTAGTACCCATAACACAAGCTCTGCTTACCTTGGGGCTAGATAATGCTGTGTGAATTGTCCAGCATTATTTATTTATTTATTGTATTAAACTGAATATCTCGCTAGAAGCGAAATCCAGCGAAATCCAATGAACGTTTGTCTAAGAGCCCAGGTAACTTACCGAAGTTCTAGAAAGTTACTCCCTCTATTGTGCTAACTAAAGTAGTTTTGATGTTAGACAAATTAATATTAATAGGTTATTAATATCAAACTTATAACTCGCAAAGTAAAGATCAGCACATACAAGCAACATCAGGGTCATTCAGTATGTAGAGTAGAAAAATTGGCTATTGTTTTATTTTACCGACCGATTGACTGCGCATTCTTATGTAACGTCTTGTAAAATCGATGTGTATGCCGAACGTCATATTGTTAAGGCGGTACCCTACCTCGTTATTGTGTGAAGAGGATAGGCATAGGATTTCGCGTTCACAGGAGCGGGACAGAGCAAAGCGGCGTAAGCCCAAAAATCAAGTTTTTAGTAGTTATTTGCTCCCCACAAACATTAGAATAGTTAATTGAAAAAAAAGCAACATATAAAATGTTCTGTATACTTAGCTCAATTACTATGCTTAATCTCAAGATCGTATCATCTGTATTTATTGAGAAATTAGGGTTTTAGTAAAAAATTAGAGGTAACTTTGCGATTTTTTTCTATCGAGAAAATTTTATGGAATCGTGTCTTCGAAACATATGATCGATAGAATAAGTCCTGAACTTTACCATATATAAATTTCAAAGTTAAATATTCAGTAGTTTGGAAGATATGGAGGTCCGACGGAGTTGAAAATAAGCAATTTGAGGGTAGGTACCCCCTTAAAGCTTATAAAACTGTGCCGAAATATTGGAAAGCTCACAACTCTTATCATAGTAAATATCAAGTTGTAAATGTTGTAAATGAGAGTCACATTCTTATAATGAATCTCGTACAGAATTCATCAGTTCGATAAGTCGAGATTACCCAACCAAATAGTGAAACGAGGGAGATTGATTTTTCAAGTAAATGCATTATTTTGCTACGATTCTGTTTTCATATAACAAGATTTGCTTATTTTCGTAAATGGTTAAACTAATAATAGTAAATGTACAAAAACAAAATAGGAAAACAAAGCTCTGATTTTCAACCCTTCGTGGCCGCAGTCCATTCATTCATTACCACCCTGTTATTACTGGGTGTGTTTCACACGTCCGCGCCACGAAATTTCGAAGCGCAAATTACATCGCTGTATTTCCTTGTAGCCGACGGCGGTCGTCCACCTTTGGACCGGTAATGTGTTATTATTTACCGATGTTATTGCTGCGCGCAGACTGATGCATAGAGTAGGGTGTTGTTAAAGAATTCTGTGGAACTTGACTTCATTTCTTAATGACACCTAGTAAGCTGTATTTGTTTTCAATTTTGCATCCAATATCTTCTTTTCCGTATTTTTCTTAAAAGGTCTTATTATTTGTTTAAACCAACTTTGAACTCGACCGAAAAATACCTTGATTACCTACTTACTTTTGCGTTACTTGATTGGTGTGTGTCGCCCTATTCCTGGACAAAGGTCATCTCCTTCTCTCGCCACTAAGCATGTGGGAAAACTTTTTTCCATTTTATACAAATCTCTGTTTAGTAGCGACTCTGGCTTGCGCCAAGGCTGGTGAAAGTTGGGGTTATTTTATTTATTGCGATGGCTCTGAAGGGTTTCTTAGCTTTACGGTCTTTGCTCGGATTTGAATAAAATAATAATAGATATAAGCTCTGCTGGTCAGTTTTTGTTATGCTTTTATAATAATATGAACCACGTTTCCACCACAGGGCTTAAATTGTGATATCTGAAAAAGAATTTTTGAAAGACCATAGAATTAAGCTAAAGAAGCTTTTCCATTTTCTATAAAGATATTTTACGAAAAAAAAATTACTTTAATCACAAATTGAAATCAAGATTAGCATTTGATACGCAATACCGTCAAACACCTCTTTATACCTACAGTAAAAATTTATCGTAGGTACCTATAAATTAATTAAAATCCAGATAAACTGTCTTAAAAAAATAACTGTGGTTATCTTTTATCCACTGATTACGTCCCAAAACGCAATAAACCGTGTTCAACCCCGTTCTTCCGTGATTTACCGCAATGACAATTAAACATTCAGGCGACTGTAAAAAAAATATAAAGATAAGTCGACGAAACTTGCGAAGGCAATGGAATGCTTTTATTATTCTTCCGATGTCGAAGTAGCTTCGAAAATAAACATGGCCGACGGGGTTTGTCGTCTGGTACAAACATACGTATGGTACAAACATACGTATGGTAGGTATTATTATGATGACGATTAGTTATACCTTCTTATTTATTCAATTTTTTATCAATCGTTTGGCCACCAACTCACTTATTTAATTGTGAAGATGTAACCGAGGATTGAGCACGCTTTCCCAGAGGGAACTGATTTACTCTGGATTTGAAGACTCCAAGATTGTACTCTAACGGGAAAACAGACGCAGGAAGCTCATTCCACTTTTTGGCCGCGCATATCAAGAAAGGAGCATAATTTTAATTGTTAATTTTAAGCAGTATCAGAGCAGTGATATTTTTTCATTCTGACCTAAAGGTAAAAGGATAACGTCTAGGCTCCCTTTACAAATTATTACGCTAGTCCAGAAGATTTTTTGTAAGTTTTTTTACGATAAATACGATACAGTTTTGCACAGCGTCATTTAGCTGTAATAATCTAGTAAGACTTTTGGGTCGAAGAATTTAGTTAGGCACAAGTCATCTTATGTTGCTTAACTTACCAAACGTTATCAAAATTACTACAGAAGCAATAATTAAAGTTATAAATTATGGTAAAGACAATTTACACTCTGTTTACTGCACACAAAAGCTTAATTAAAAACAAATACCTACGGACTAATCCACTTTTTTCTCAAGGAATTTAATTATTTCCTTGATCAAAGCGTTGTTGTTTACAAGGAAGTAATTGAATTGTGTTTTTAGTAAAATCTACCAGTAATACGACAAAAGAAAGTAAGTAATCGTTTAAAAATGATGAATAATTGTTTCCATGACAGCGCACATACATATGTACTGCTGTAAAATTGTTTTGATTGTGGCAAAACGATTTTTGGAGGAGGATTGCCTACAAAAAGATTTTTGTTTTGCCATAACCACCATGCGTGACAGGTGGTTTGGTGATGGTGTTAAAAATACTCGTACACCGAAGGGAGGTGTTGCCCTTCCTCTCGGAAGATCCCATAGTTGTCGCAGATCAGCAAGGGCATTTTAATTCAGTCGATTCGTTCCCGAATCGAATCCGACGGATCTATAAAACGCTATTTTGATTTCGCCTCGGGTTGATGATCGAAAATCCGAAGCGAATCTGTTGACTAACGGCCATGTCAATGAGGAGGAGGTCCTTATTTCGATCATCAACCCAAGGCGAAATCAAACTGTGTTTTATAGATCTGTCGGATTCGATTCGGAAAGGATTGAAATGAATTAAAATACAGAAATAAATACATAAAATATAAATTTGTATTCAAATAGGGGCTATAACTCGTAGGTAACATTTAGATGCATTTCATCTTGACGGCATCAGATGACAGACAGCTCGCGGGCCACTCGTTTGAACCTTATGGGAAGCCATTTTATCACTGTAAAATGTATCTAACGTTAACGAGTTAAAGCCCATATTTGAATGCAGATTTTTGTGCTGAGCGGTAGCGTCGTTGGATTAATGTGCGCAGAGCTTTAGTCTACTCTTACGACATCCACAGGCTAAGTTGAAGGGGTCGATTCTTAATGCATGATGCTCTCAAATAAGAAAAGTATTCCATCATGCTTTCAACTACGAAAAGTATTCAATGTATAATCAAGATGATTCGAATTTCATCGCGTTATTTTTGTCTTTTTTCAATAAATTTTTTAACACCTTTGGATCCGAAACATTTTGGCAGTAGCCGCCACTTTTAAACCAAGTTGTGAGAATCGGCATACATAATTCGTTCTAAAGTATAAATAGTTGTAGGTTTATTAAATAGATCATCGGTCGATCTGGCGGAAATTCCTTAACCAGCTATTCTAACTGATTTAAATGCAGTTATACATCTGGAATAATAATAGGCTACTTTTATTTTGAAAAAATGCGAACAAAGCCATCCGCAGAAGCTAGTAAAATTATATTTCAGTTCATCTACGCATAATTTTTTTTATTTGCCACCCTCAAGCTTTTTCGTTTGAACTGTAATGCTTATAAACATTATCTACGCTTTGTGTAGCGATTCCCATGGATTTGCGGTTTTATGGGGATTAGTGTATCGGTATCGTTGGGTTCTTAACCTAAATGCGGTGTTTGTTCAATCGTTTTGGGTGAGAAATGTTGGTATACTGGTAAATGTTTGTTTTACTTTGGATGGTATGTTTTCTGAAAATCTGTTCAGCCAATAAACGTCGGCGGGTTTTTAAAATTTGTAATTTGACAAAATAAGTAAGTTTAAGACAAAATTAAAGACGTTTATTGGCTGAACAGATTTTCAGAAAACATAACTAAGAACACTCGGGATAAAATTATCTATGACACAAAAAAACTAAACGAAAATCGGTTCATCCGTTTGGGAGCTACGATACCACAGACAGATACACAGATACACAGACAGACACGTTAAACTTATAGCACCCCTCTCTTTCTGCGTCGGAGGTTAAAAATGAACACATACCATTCCTTATAAAATTTTTGAAAACGGTGATTTTCAACAATTTCAACGAATCCTTATTAAGGTATTTATTTCAAGAGTAGCGAGGTTTTTTTAACTTCTTTCTTCACAAAGAAAATTACAATCAACTGATAGAAATAAATTACAACTTGTTTTTACAATTGAAACAATTGAGCTAATTGCAGACTGTTGCATTAAATCTACAGGTAGCTCAACTGTTCCTATTAATATCCGTCGGAAGCGTCCCCAAGCTAGCTTCATTGCCCCGCTGTATGACAATGCTGATGTGCTGCACCAGAGTCTAGTGAGTTAAATTGCAAAAAACTTGTTTGTTAAGTTTCTCCACTTACTTTACTGGTATTAGTTGAAGTAAAAAAAAATCAAATAATACCTAAATTCTTTATCGAGGGTTCAATAACCGCGCTGGTAATCTCACATTAAGTTATCCAGATTTAATAATCAACCAGGGTATTTATTCATCCGACTAAGCCTAAACCTTTGTTGTCAATAATTTATTAGCGTTTCACGTAATATTTAATTCTATTACGCATATAAATCCCGAATTGTAACAAACCTTTATTCATTTATTTGGAATTGTAAACGAAGTAGGTATGTATGTACCAGCCTATGTAGGTAGTGTTTGTATAATTGAAATTCAATAGTAATCGATACGTGTAATGTAATGAATCATAAATTACATCCGAAATCGATATCAATTCTCAATTTTTGGCCTAAATTAGACATTCACTGCCCAGCCTCAGCGGTGCAACTCGAAGGGGCACGCTGCCGCCAGGAGGTGTACTTCGCCGTTTGCGCCGTGAGCATCCAAAGTGTTAACTGGAAAGTCTGGGAATGTATTTCTCTCCACTCTATTACGCGTAGGTAGAATTTATTGAATAGGAAGGAAGAGGAAAATCTTCCACCATTAAACTTCTTCAGCAGCGGAATTCATAAAATAATTTATGACAAAATTAGAATTCGGTAAGTAAGAATGACTCAATGTGAACAGCGCAGGTGGAATATCGTGTCATTACAGCTACTCTTATTAGGCTATTGAGCTACCGGCTTCTGGTAGCTAAATACCCTAATAGGAGTAGCTGTTATGATACGATATTCCATCTGCGGTATATGCGGTCAGATTGCAATAAATAAGAATGACTCAATGTGAACAGCGCAGGTGGAATATCATGTCATTACAGCTACTCCTATGAATTAGGCTATTGAGCTACCAGAAGCCAAGCACATGGATCATTATAAAATAAATAAATAAATAATGCCGGACAATTCACACAGCATTATCTAGCCCCAAGGTAAGCAGAGCTTGTGTTACGGGTACTAATAACTGATATACATAATAATATACGAGGACAAACCTAGATATATATTTTTATTATACATAGAAAACGACCAGAACATCCTGAACAAATGCAGATCATACAAATATTTGTCCCGAGGCGGGAATCGAACCCGCAACCTCCTGCGTCGCAGGCGGACCTTCGCCCACCGCGCCACAGAGGTCGTCGTCGGCATTATCTACGGTAGAATAGACAAAAATTACATCACACGTTGCGAGAATTAATTATTGAAGTTGAATATTTTACGCATTCCATGACGATGCAACGTAATTTTTTTTCTGTTCTACCCTTTACAACAATTCCTGTGTTGACCTACAAAAGTTAAACAATGATTTAAGAAGCTACGACTATGCATGCTCCAATTTAGAATCCAATCTTATTCAAAGGCCAAAACCGAAACAGCTCCTCACTAGTCATCACTATTGATCAGTGTAGCCCAACCGCAGGGTCAGGCTCAGTTTGATCACATGAATATTCTAACCTAGGTTACATTAGTGGCGTCCGCGATTCAACTAATAGATGAGATTGGTTTCCATTTGGATGCGAATTGTGTTTAGGTCGGGGAGCTGGTTATTTGAGAATATATTATTGAAGCAAGACTGCCTCGTTGGTCTAGCGGTCAGCTTGTTCAACCGCTGATTATGAGGTCCTGGGTTCAAATCCTGGGTCGAGCCAATAGTTGTTATTGGGGTTTTTTTAGCAAGAAAAATTCACAGTAGCACCCCGGAGTCAGGAAGTTGGCGGTGTTACAACCCCGTGCCTCGGAAAGCACGTTAAGCCGTTGGTCCTGCGCTTGACCTCTCCCTGGTCGTTTCGGTCTGCCGTCTCATCGGATTATGAGAGTGAGGGAATAGAGAGTGCACCTGTGTTTGCGCACACACTTGTACACTATAATATGCCCTGCGCATCAGGCTAGTCTCCGACGAGACTGGCTGCCGTGGTCGAAATTCGGCTAGGAGGACATTATTAATGAAGCAAGAGTCCTAGTTGTATTGTAATCATAATAACGTTTTATTACTAGCTCCTATTAGTTTTCTAAAATCAAATTATATTATTAATCAAAACAATAAGGCTGATATTTTGAAATAGTTTTATTAATATTATCATCTTCAAACAGATCATAATGAAATTTAGCGTACACGTATAGCAAAACCATAGCAAAACCTAACTGAAATAATATGCTACTTATTATATCGAAAATATGCATGCGAAGCCGCGGGCAGAAGTAAGTGATATATAAATCAATACATCGCAAAAGCCGCAAACGGAGAATTTGCCAATTATTTTATTTTTATTCGTGTAACATAGTGGTTTTTAGTCCCATTTTTTCTTGTTCTTGTAAAAGCCAAGAAATTATGACTTGCACTCAAGCACCAACTAAAATGAGGAGTGCAATATTTTCACATACACATAGTTTATAAAATATGTGTATTATTCAATCGTCTGGAGCTTTTTTAGAAAGAGCTCGAAAGCTCGATCTGCACATTGTTTTTCAAACTTCAGACAATTATTTCCCAATACAAGCTCGCATTTCCATGGCTAGAATCAGACGTACGATGTGTGCAATCCGCTCAGCAATCTCGGGTAGCCAAATTAAAAAAGTTGAAGAGCTCTGAAACTGTATGCAAAAAAGTTTACGGCGTGTGCGCAAACTTTGCTGAATTAATGATTGGAAATATTTTACGTCGGAGTGGGATTAGCGTGTTTGCGAATTTGTAAGTTTGTGGTGTGGCATTTTGGGTGAAAGTTTACTGTGCAGTTTTGTGTGGGTTTTATTATTTTGTTTTTAAATGCGGCGATGTGCTCGACAACTGTCACATGAAATGCTAAAAATAATAATAAATAAATAATAATAAATAATGCTGGACAATTCACACGCATTATCTAGCCCCAAGCAAAGCAGAGCTTGTGTTATGGGTACTAGATAACTGATATACTTACATAATACTATACACTACATAGATAGATATTTTTTATTATACAAGCTACAATGCCTCCGACAAACGTGTAAAAATAAAATTGGTATTGTACAGACATATCTATCTCAGAAATTATTATTTTTACATACTATTATTCTACTTCATATTATGAAGCTGAAACTTTGTGAAATTTGAATTTATGTTACCTGATATCTCCAAAACTACTGAACGGATCAAGATGAAATTTGACGTACATTTAGAACAAAGCCTAACTTAGGTAATAGGCTACTTATTTTACCGAAAATACACATCCGAAGCCGCGGGCAGAAGCTAGTTCTATTATATTGTTATGTTGTAAATTTCATTTATTTGTACCAACTTTACATGTAATTTTTGTGACACAGAATAAATACATTTTACTACCTAAGTATATGATTCCTTTGTTTAGAAATATCATCATCAACATCATATCAGCCCACCCAAAGCTGGTCATGGGCCTCCCCAATACGCCTCAAAGGAAGAAAGAAAGGAACGTGTAGGAATTTACAGACTCTTAAATTAAAACGTACTTGTGTGTTCTCCTCATAGATATGTTTTTATCTAGTGTTCGTGCTACAGGCAGGTATTTAACTCTCCGTTCCGCCCCCTCTGATACATTGAACTGCTACGGATCTCAAATTGATCAATTTATAACACCGGACGAACACTTTTATTGGCGCTTATCCCGTATAATTGCCCGGCGATATATTCCAACGGAAATCCACTGTTTATTACAAGCAATAATGCTTACTTGAGCTGCCAATAAGTTTTGTTTTTGTATCACTGTGTACGAAATTAGGAAAAAGTTTCACTAGAAGAGACAGTACAAAACTACTTCGAGAATACTTCAATAGGAGAGCACAAAGTTCAAGTCTTAGCTTTTTTCATTTGATAGTTAGAGGTTATAAGAATACGCTAAGAACTTTAGACAGAAAGTAATCAACTTAAAAATCAAAGAAGCGAACCAAGGTACAGGCACCATTGTAGAATTATGAAAAACACAGGCTTTGTAATCCTCTAAGTTTCCTCTTGTTTCTGTATAATTTTTCAATGGCGCACGTATCCTCCTAAATCTATAGTCAAAATTTAATAAGGCCTAGCTGCCTGGCGTGTGTCGTCATTTACATTTAAAGCACCAATTATTTGACGTCATTAGCGCCCTCCAGCGGCCATAAAACGCACCCAACATGCGCCCCACGACCCCCCGAATTACGATTATAAATTAGGAATAATATGACGATTTTTAATCTAGAGACCCGTTTGTTTGGCCAGGAGATTTTTATTAAAAACATGGTTTACGATCTCAAAACAGTAGGTATTTTTTTCGATACTCACAAAATGAGGAAGGGTCAATGAACTTCGAACATGTGGTTGTGTTTGCGGTTGATATCAATATAATTCATTTTGATCCGGAAATCACACTAATATTCTAAATGCGAAAGTTTGGATGAATGTATAGATGGATGGATGTTTGTTACTTCTTCACGCCAAAACTACTAAATGGATCGAGCTGAAATTTTGCATGCAGATAATTCTAGGCCTGGAATAAAACATAGGCTTACTTTTTATCCCATAAATCAGTTCCCATGGGATAGAAATCACCTTTGAACGTTTCCATAGAAACAACGCGTGCGAAGCCGCGGGCTGAAGCTAGTTCCTTTATTTTTTGTAATTTTATTTCTACCTCCAATTTTCACGGTTTCATGACAAAACAAAGCCAACTTCAGTCTTACCCCAGCAGTTAGAGCTAAATCTGAAACACTTTGCTGGGTGCTAAGTGACCGTCGGATAGACAGCGGCAGAGGGTGTTCCAACTTGGTATTGTGTGCAATATTTCTATTGCGGATTTTATAACTTTCATTCCCAAGTTTTATAGGTAAAAAGCAGATGAAAAATATTTACTAAGAACTCTAGGTAGATATAATCCGGCTAGTGCAGTAGAATAGTAGATAGCCCAAACTACGTGAAAACCAGTCTTCCCGAAGATGTACCCAGTTAAACATAATTGTTGACACTTACTGGGAATTGGGAGCCCACCTGCCTATAAAAAAGCGACGTGAAAGGCCCAGCATTAGATGGCGTATCGAGTTTGATGCAAATCTTCCGCAGTATTGCATTAAATCGCAAGGGGTAAAAGGAGAAAGGGACGGCCTTTGTCCAGCATTTTTTTTTTCAGCGATTACTGTTCCACTGCTGAGCAAAAGCCTCTCTTTTCTCCTTCCACTCCTCGCGATTTAACCCTGTCACAGGCCATGATGGATGGTGTGCGTCAAGGTCGTCTCGCATCTCATCCTCGGCCTCCCACGTAGCCTCCTAGCGTTGGGTGGGCTCCACTCTGTCGTGGTCTTTGCCCACAAGTCGCTGGACATTCGGCAAACGTGTCTGGCCCAGTTCATTTCAGCAGCAGTTAAAGCTTAAATTAGAAGATACGGGAAAATCTACCTATCATACCTATGACGTTTTGTGGAGGGGGCGTGCAATCATTAAGGATGTAAGCGGGTTAACTACGAACCTAATTTGTGTTGGAAGAACAGCAACGTGTCATCCCTTACATCCGTAATGAATTTGTCAAACTACGATAGTTTTTATAGTAAAAGGGGCGTGCAGTTTTAGAATGGTTTATCTCTACACTCGTTTAAAACTTCATACGAGCCAAGGGTAGCTACCCTTACGAATCCACTCGGTCCGAGTCACAAACTATATAGGGATACTACGTATCAGACGGACATCTTCCTCACTAATTGGTCGAGCCGCAGAAGTCGCTTCTGATTGGCTAGGTGAAAATGATGTATGACATTTCTTTTTTTTTTTTGTGCTCGTAGTTCTAGCCACTGGCTTCATTCTATTCTGCCAAAATACAGACCTGCATTACGTACTACCCCTTTTAATTTATTTCAATTGTTTTTTTTTAAATAAAAGAAATAAATAAGTCATAATTTTGTCAAAAATGCGTTTATTTCTTTTTCAATCGTTTCTTAAATTTATTTAGAGCCATTTTCTGCATAGGTGGTAAGTTACATCTCGTCTATAATCGGACAACATCAGTTCCTCTTAATATTTTATTTATAATATTCGTTCAGTTATGTACAGCCAATTTTACAGAAATCTGGAGGAAAGCGTTTCGGACCGAGCATTTATGAATTTCACACCCTATATTATCTAATTCATTCTTTTCTAAAATTACTTTTTCAATTTCTTTTGAAATATTCGGTTTGTGAGGTTTGGTTTCTAAGAAATTTGCTGTTTCTTCAATTATTTGTCCGAACTTTCTCACTACATACTCAGCTGGATAGGTCAGTTTTCTTCGTCGTAAAGAACTGTACTCCCTTTGTGTTATCCACTTATGGGTATCATTTTCTTCACTTACAGTGAGGTTGGAAATACAGTCTTTACACTTGTTAAAGTTGTGTATTTTTCGGATGACCCACCCAGCAGTATATGCTCGCGCATGAACGCTCAGTCTTTCGCGCCTTGCCTCCGTTACTGTGTTTTCTAATAAGCCTGTATGGTCCAGGGTTTCACTAAATTCCAACTCATTTTGAGGAGGAGGTTGGAGGGTTGCTGGTTTAGCTAGTGTCAGTGACCTAATTATAGATTTTATTTTCACCAACTGTTTACTATTATCCTCCTCACAGTTAAATGTCGCCGAGTGGAGTTTAATGAATCCCGTGACCAAGAGTGATTTAAAAGTGTTTGCAAATGTATGGCAATCTGGATTTACATTTCTAAAGTTATATGCCCGAACCTGGCCAAAATAATTTTCAATTGCGTCAGAATTAAAATAACGCGGCCGCAATATTTTGATTCCCTTATCTTTAAAAAAATTCCACAGCCTCTGGAAACTTTTGATTGTAGTGACCCAATTTTTGATGCTTGGCACAGTAACTTCATGTCCCCGTTCATTGATGAACTTGAGTCGATCAAGGCTTTGAAGGGCCTTTCTCCAAAAGCGATGATGTTCTGATGATGCAGTAACAGCTGTACGTAGATGTTTGCATGGCACCATTGACACTGTCGAACAAGTCATCCAGGAATGACACCACCTCTGTTGTATTCGCCAATGTGCTGCTCACTGTCCTTCCATCAGCATAATGTGCTAAAACAAATATAAATTTATGAAATTAATTACCTATACTATTCTTCACAACAAAAAATAGAAATGTTGTATGTACTCACAAAATTCAGAAGTGTAGTTAAGGGCACCAGCCATGGTTTTACTGAAGACTCGCACACAATTTTTCACCTGCAAAGCAATAAAGTAATATAAATTAAACTATCTTATCTATTACATAGGTTACAAATCTCAATTGACTAACATGCTAATTAAATACATACCTTCATTTTCTTGACTTTTTCTGGTATCACATGTTCATCATTTAATTTGTGTAACAAACGTGTGTTTGCATGTTGACAGTCCGTTTTATAGACATCAACAATGTCCATCCACTTGGCCCTTTTACCATCAAAGGATATCTCTTTTGTAAGAAAGTTGTTTCTTATTCCTTTGATAAGATGAGGTGGGTCAGCAATTACACTCAAGTTAAATCCATTGATATTAATAGTATCATCTGAAACCGAATATCAATATTTATAACTATAAATGAAGTTTTTCAATGAGAAATTAATAAAAACTTCCGTAGTTTGAATTCATTATGAATGTAAGCGAGTTAACTATGAACCTATTTTGTGTTGGAAGAACACTAACGTTTCATCCCTTAACCAACCCTTAACGAACCGCACTCACCCTGATGAAGTCCCTCGTTAAGGGATGAAACGTTGGTGTTCTTCCAACACAAAATAGGTTCGTAGTTAAGCCGCTTACATTCATAATGAATTACATACTAACCTGTGGCTGAAGTAGATGCTTCTTGTTGACCGTAAGTGTGGTCAAAGTGCCTCTTTCTAGAGTAATTGTGTTCAAAGCTAGGTCCACTCTTTTCTGTAAGATAAACATACATAATATGTTACAACATCTGATAGACTTAGATCTATTTTTTAGTAATAACGAAATGAAAATAGGTACTAACCGGCATCCTCTAAGGTTCTATCGGGAATTCCAGTGGATATTTCTTCAGGTGAAAATAGCGTCGGGTAAGCATTCCCCAGAATGCCTGATTTCTCAGTCACAAATCTCTGCTCAAAATGCTTATGACAAACTTGAAGCCGGTCAAGTTCTGCCATATTTAGACCACGTAAGGTATCACACTTTTTATAATCTAACCACTGTTTGAGTCTTTTCTCACATTTAGGAAATTTGTGCAACTTAACGTCCTGTCGTATACTATTGCACCCTGGCACAGAACACTTGGAGTATTTCATTTTAAAGTAGGTACGGAAATTAATCAACGCAAACAACAACAATAAAATCACTAAATCAAGGGAGGTTTTGAATAAACTCGCCGCGCCGGCCGCTCTCGTCTCGTAACGTCACAATCACAAGATGGCGGAGTTGAAGGCTTGCTTAGGGGGACTGCGAGGGAGGGAGAGGGGGGCGTAAACGTCACATATCATTTTCCCCCACGTCTAGTTTTTTTATTGGCAACATTACAGCCCGTGGTCCGAGTCTTGTTTGAGCAGACTCTGTTCGCGTCAACGTGGACTCAGACTCAAATTGTAACCTGGCATTAAAAAGTAAGTTTTACAATATTGTTTTAACAAAATAACATCAATTAGCTTACTCCTCAAAAATATCGTGACATGCATCAGCACGTGTGTTTTGTTTCTAATGAAACAAAACACTTACCGACGCGACACACCACAAAATCGCATCGTAGCGATGTATGCTCGCCTACACAGAGTGACGCTAAAAGTGCAACGGACCTCCCACTCTCACGGCCCATTAGAAGCGTCCGCGGCGAATCGCGATTTGCATAAGCGGCTTGGCTATCTACACATAGTAATTGGGATCACATGGAACTACCATAAATTGACATCCAATTCCCTCCAACGACCAACCTACAAGAGACCAGTTTATATTGGCTCGGACAGTGTAGGTTTAAGTTCGTACCGATGTTTGCAATGCACTTAGGACTGGTACTTCAAGCTTTTAATCGAAGTGCGAAATTTGAATGTGATTTAAATTCGTATTGTTCTGAACTAAATGGCTGTTACGTAGTCTACCTAATTTACATTAACTTTGAACCGGTGTGTTCCTTGGATCAACAGTGTTGAATTGTTATTCTGAGATTTGAATGAGATGCTGATTTTGTGTTAATTCTCCCTGAATTCGACGAGCTCTAATAATAGCACGAAATGAGAGGGTATGGTTACGAGGTTGATTTATAAGTCGAGGTAAAGTGGCTAGGTGATGAGTTTGATAAATTAACATTATTCATATAGGTATTTAAAACCCCGTAGACTATAAAGAACTACTAATTACAAAAAAAAAGTTACTTGAGCATAAAATATCATGATATTGATTTAGCAAATAAATTCTTGAAATTTCTCAAGCGTCATGGAAACGGCGCCAAAATTAATTGAACTAAAACATTTATTCTTATAGAAGCAACATAAATGCTTATCGAAAATGTGCTCAATACAGTAGCGTTAAAGTCCTACATAGTAAAGCACCCGAGAGAGTGTTGGTAGACCTCATTATATTGCACTGATTCCCGAATGAGCGAGAAGCCCTTTGAAATCATACCTGAAACCGAAACAAAAGCATACAGTATTATGGCCGTAAGCTGGGAGGATTATACATACAGTTAGGTATTCACAAAAGTGCAAAATGAAGCACGGATTTACGAGAATAATTTAAAACGCAAAAATTTATCATTCTGATGTACGCGTTGAGATAAAAAATATAAATGGTATTATATAGGAAAGAAAAGAAATAAGAAGATAGGCACCTACTTTTAAATATTCTACTGATCAATCTGTTCTGATAGACGAAATGTGCATTGCACATGTCGTCTACCAGAACAGATACTTATCGTTCTCATCACAGTGCACATTGTGCAAACTGATAAGTAGGCGGTCAATTCAGCTAGGCTATTTGTGAGTTTATCAGTCGTTTTTAAATTTGTTGAGTAGATTAGTATATACTAAAATCTTATACTAAATTTTTTTTTATTACAGAAGCAAAAAAAAACAACAGAACGATAAATTACAACTAGTATTTGCTAGTATATGCTTTATATAAGTCCTAGAGATCTAAGCCGTCACCGGCCTAGAGTGCCTAGAATGCAGGCAGCAATTCCATTTTATTCGAAGTCAATGCAGTTCGAAATAAAATGAGTGGCGAAAATGTTATCATATCACTCAAACACTGCTGGTTATAAAATGTGTTTGACAGCAAAAACCCGTGTAGTCCCACCCTTAGTGCTGTAGCCACTAATGAGCTGGAACATTCATCAATGGCCAGATCAGACGCAGATTAAAGGGAACCACGCGTATTTATTCTGTTTGCTATGCACACAGATTTAACTCGGCTTTGAACGAGTAAAAATGCTTGTGATGATATTATTGCAAAGCCTATAGATTACGTTAAAAATACGAATGCCTAAATATTTACACTAATACACTACCTACAAGTTCTTATTAGGCTTATGATAGGTAGATTTTCGTATCTTCTAATTTAAGCTTTAACTGCTGCTGAAATGGAATTGGGCCGGACACGTTTGCCGAATGTCCAGCGACTTGTGGGCAAAGACCACGACAGAGTGGAGCCCACCCAACGCTAGGAGGCTACGTGGGAGGCCGAGGATGAGATGCGAGACGACCTTGACCTACACTCGGTGTGCATTTTTAGAATGGATTATCTCTACTAGGATAGCTGTTGATAATTTCATAGGTCACTAGGAACATTTTCTTAGTCAACATCGAAAAATGACATGAAGCTCTTGGTTGTTGTTACTAGACGATTTTATTTTCCTACTTGTATGCAAGTTAGCTCGGAAAAGCAGTCCGAGAGTACCTAGATCGGACGCCGTCGGCCGAGTGCGCTTGGATTTAGGATTGCCAAAATATGAGTAGCGTCCGAATAGGTATCAGAGTCCACTCGGTTCGAGCAGACTCTGAACGTGTCAACGCGGATTTATGCAAATTTTCAGTTAAAATGGGTGCCTAGATCAAGTAAGGCAATATTTTTAACATGTATTGTTTATGGTAGAATATTGCATTGTTGCTGTTTGTGAGTCCGCAGCACAAAAAGCGACAGATGCGAATGAGTATTGCTTTAACGATCGTTTTTGTCAGACTAACAATTTTACGATTGTACGTTGTGTCATAGTAGTTTCCTCCAGCAATATTATTTTTATTTGCAGGTAGAATTAAAATTGTGCTTCAATAAAAATGATAATAAAAATGTTCATAAGCTCTACTTCGGTCCGCCGGATTTATGTGCGGGGTCCGATTCCAGGAATTCAAAATGTGTGATATTCTCCATTCATATGTATTAGGTACCAGTATCTATCATACCACTTATCTAGAAGGTACCCAGAACACTAGCTCTGGGGCCTAATTCCACAAAATTGATCGCTTTACCATAAGAATGCTATCGTCTTGATAGCACAATTTACACATTTTGGCTAACTATAGGATGCAGGGACGCGTGTCAAATGTGTCAAGGTTGAAACCAATCCATCTCTCCGTGAAAATAGCACCGCCCGCACAATCTAGATTTTTTTTTCTTCAATTAACGATTGTGCGACGATATTTTTGTCATAATAAACATATTGGTTCGCAAAATCTGCACCTGGTGCTAGATGATGTTGTGTGGACTGTCCAGAATTATTTATTTATTTCGACTTATAACCGCTACATAGAACTATCACAGCAACTAGGAAACTCAGCTTGAATAAGTACAAACGTAAGCTCAGGGAAAATAAAAATCCAATCGTTCGAAAATACTATGTTTCGTAGATCTTGCTACGAAAGTCTACGCATGATCTTGCCTACGCCGTAGACGGTCTACGAACGATTAACGAACAATGATCAATGATTTTTTGCATGCCTGAAGTCTTAACACGAATTCAAAATGTTTAAATTATTTTTATAGTGTTCGTTTTTATAACCCACACGGATTTACTAAAGCATCATCATCATTTACAGCCTGTCTTCACTCACTGGTGGAGATAGGCCTCTTTGTTTTACTTCTTACTTCTATAGAAATTTGTGTCTTTAGTCTTCAGATTATGGGGATGTGAGAATGGAGAGTGTACCTGTGTTTGCGCACACACTTTGTGCACTATAATATGTCCTGCGCATATATGGCTAGGCACCGTTGAGATTTTCCGTCATGGCCGAAAACTCCGCTAGGAAGTTTGTTGTGTCGACTCTTCCTGATGATTGGAAGAGTCGACACAACAAACTAATGTGCTTGTAATTTTGGTCTAGACTCAGATAATTTTATAGAGTACGATCAACCAACCGCGGAGTCCAATCACGACGCTAATAGCCTAGCGGTGGTTCAATTACAATAATGATTTATTCTAATCAATGTTAAACGGCTGACTAGGCATAATCTGGCGTATTAATGCACCCCCTGAAGCGTATTCAAAGGTGATGAATATAATTACTGTAATATTACCAACTATGTACCTAATACTAGTTCCTGCCAGTGGCTTCGCACGTTGATTTCGGGATAAAAATGTCCTTAGAATAAATACGTTATTTCTAATCAACAAAGATTAAAAACGTTTTAAGGTTATCTCGTTCCATTTGTCCCATAGAAATTTATTTGTGAGATAAAAAGTAGCCTTTGTATTATTTCAGGTAAACTAAGACCTACCTTTATGCAAAATCAGCCCGATCCGTTCAGTACTATAAGCGTGAAGAAGTTAGAAACTAGAAACTTACATCCATCCAAACATGCAAACTTTTGTATTGATAATATTAGTGTTGCTAGTGTTTGTATTATAACGAGGTAGCTATAACTATGTGTGGTCGGCAATTAGACAGATGATGCTTTGATTGAGTAAGTCTAACCAACAGTAGACGTATTTGATACTAGCTTATGCGTGTGGGTTTGCACAGTTGTCCGTGTACAGATTGCTAAAACCATCATGTTATTTTAGGTTTTTGCTTAGGTAAAAACGTGCAAAGTTTTGAAAATGTTCGCGGCGATACTTGCCTTCACTCAAAAGCATTTATATAATTATATTAACTTGAATCTCGCTTCTGAGTATTGTTGATAAACTTAGTTTTTTAGTCAGTGAATGAATAATGCTGAACAATTCACACAGCATCATCTAGCCTCGAGCTAAGCAGAGATAGTGTTATTTTATTTTATTTATTTGGAAGACAGATTTTGCATTGATATACTTATCGGAGTAGGTACTTTATCTGTCTCACTTGTGGGCATAATTGGGTAATGTCAGTTGATAATAGAGCTCTGAAACACAGACACAATGCTAGGGCCTCTGACTACACGAATGCGAGACCGTTTCTACATGGTTTCTATGACTTTCTAGTACTTTCAGCTACCATGATTGAACCAGAATTCCACTTAGCTGATTCTTCCTCAGTTTTTTCTCTGTCCTCTCGTAGAATTGGTCTAACGTCAAACAATAGACGATGGTAATCCGCATAGATAATAGGTGCATTGCAGGTTAAATAAGGAGGATGTACAGGACCCATTAACGCATTCACTGCGAGAGGCAATGAGAGTGTTAAAACATCTGCGACATACATAATATAACGAGATACGATAACAATTTTCTTGGACCAGTAAATTCTCCATTATGGGTACTCGATAACAACAATAAGCAAAAGTCATTTAGTTTTTTCATAGCTTAGTGTACGTACATCGAAAATGGCGAGAGAGGGACACGTGAGAGAGGTTTTTAGTGGGTATTACGTTATTCTCAGGACGTTGAGTCCCACATAATTCTGGTCTCCCCCAGACGAGTTTATTCATAAACGAATTTCCTCGAAGAATAAAAAAAAGGTGAGGTACTATCAAGCCGTGCTTTTGACCGGTGTTACGAGGGTACTGTACCATCCTCAGCAAGCATAAAACGTGAAAAATCCGTCTCGTTCCTCGTTGCGAGTGCCTTCTCTTCTTCTCCTCTTCTTCCTTTCTTTTTCCTTCTCCTCAGAAGGAGGAGAAAACGTTTGCTGTGTGACACGTTACATTACGCCCATGGGCATGTAACACCGATGGGCACCCGGCTTTACGAACAATGAGATATTGCAATATCTATATCTACATGTTCTGCTAGTCTGCAATTAGACAGATGCTGCTTTGATTGAGATGGTTTAATCACCTGAAGATGTTTGTGTTTGAATACCTTGTGTGGCTTTGCTCGTTTGTGAGATGAAAAGATTAGTAGCTCATGTGTTTTCATCATCATTATCTGCAACCCGATTTCTCCCACTGCTGAGTATATGCCTCCAAACTCTTGTGCAAAAATCTAAAGATTTGATTTTTAGATACTAGTAAACATCAACCATTGTTAGCGTTAACAAAATATGGAGTGACTACTTAACCATCTGGCATAAAATTTAGCTTCGATATCCAGCTCTACCGACAGAATCATGCCTGAGTAAATCGAATTCCAAATTTTCTGGAAGCTTGCCTGCACAAACTATCTTAAATTTCAGAATTGAATCTTGTGTAAAACATTACACAGTAGCAAATCCATTGTTCGTTTTGTCTTTTGAAATACGACGATGTTTGAACAAAGCACGACAAAAGGTTTTTTACTCAAAAAAACTTATCACTCCATTGTCGTAACGTGGACCCAACAAAATTGCCTCCAGGCTATAAGTACATCAGGCAGAAAACAAAATATGCCGCAGCATAGGGCTGCCTCATTACGAGGGGTTGAATTACGAAAACGCATTTATTAAATTAAATTAAACCATCTTTCAAGTATACTTAAGTATGAAATTTTGGTTTTCGCGTGGAAAATAAAAGTTTAATAGCTAAAAGAGAGGAAAAGGGTGTGCGTAGTTCGCGTAACAAAACGTGTATAAACAAACGCTAAAATTTTGATTTATGTTATGTAAATGCTACTGTAAATGCCTGCTTAAACAAAAAACAAACTAGGCGCAAGAAATAAGATTAAAGTTTTCTATTTACACAAAAAAATTCAGAAACTATACGATTGGTAACCCTAGCTAGCTGCCCTTCACTCACCCTCGCCCTGAGCCAAGGCACGCATGACGCACCACTCTCGTCCAACCGTAAAAAAGGGAAATCAATTATAACGAAATGGCAACCCCGTACGACACCCGCCCAAAATAAAAAGACCCCACCAATCCCTTTGCATTGTCCCACCAGACGTAAAAAAATCACTGCGCCACATACCCGGAGAGATCTATTCGTTTTGGACGTACTCGAAATCCCTTTTCAAAGAATACAATCCGACGTCTCGTTTCAAATTGATTCCTAATTAGTGTGATAAGCAAATAATTGGTTCGGGGGGAACAATTTATGCAAAAAGATTAACTTTGTAATGACGTGGGTGAAGTCTACGAGGAAATTACAAAAGGGAATAAGGGAACGTAAGCTTTTCTTGCAGGAAATTGTGAGATAATAAGATGTCAATATTTTATTCATAAGAGTCTTGCTTCCACTCTCTTAGCGAACATAAACTTTTGTGAATTTGAATAAGTTTTATTAAGCTTGTCGCAAAAATTGTCAAAAATTAAGCTTTTTATAAATACATTCAAAGACTATCTAACAAACTGACAAAATATTTATAAAAGGCATACTTCCACTAATTGGAGGAAATAAGTAACGGAACAATTTGATAACAAAAATCGGCTCATAACCATAAACTTCTACGATTTTTGGTAGTTTACGGTCGTTTGGCTGACCGTATGCCATATGGTAACAAGGGTAGGTGGACCTAAGTGCGATAGCTTGGCGGCCTTTTATCCTGAAAAGCCGCTCGGCTATTTTTAAGAAATTTCTATATTTTTCCCAAGTTTTAACTATTTAAGTAATGTGTGGTTTTTTTTGTACGGAAAAACATGGCTTACAATTTTTTTTCTTCTGGTATGTTAGGCCGTACCATAAAAATCAATTTTAACGTGAGAGCTAGGTAATTATAGCAGATTTTGATTTTTTTTTATAGGCATATGCAAATTATTGAAAAGAGAAAATTAAAATTGTGGCCTTTCAGGTTTAACAAAACCGCCAAGCTATTCCACCTTGATACACCTACCCCCAGTTATCATATGGCACACGGTCTTCCAACCAGCCTTTTCGAGGCCATTTACCTCCTTCCAATCCCAAAAAACCTTTACCAACTCACACTATCATTGCTAGACCAAATATTGCAACCGTCAGCCAAGCATCGTTCTATTTATTTCATCCCCCAGGATTAGGCTCCCGCATCGAGACGAGGCAACAGGTGCCCCCTCCCCCTTACCCCTCTACAAAACAAGCAAAACACACAACACACTCGCTAAACACTGTTTGTACACATCATGCCGAGAAAAAGTATACATTCGCAGTGTACAGTCGGTGGCATGGAGCGTTTACATTGCAATAAGTTTGTAGGAATGTTTTCGATAGTTGGAAATGGAAAATGCATTATCTGAAGCATAACATCATTCTCCAGTCTCTTTCTTCATCTTCACTTCTTGTCCCCTTGATAAATACCTAGCTACTTTAATAAATGTACAACGTGGCTCTGGGAAAGCCTACTGAATTTTGGTAAGAAAAACTTTTAACAAGCTACCTTAACCTTAGTATTTCGATTAATATACCTACCTAATAATACCTCTTGTTGAACCAGATGAGAACTCTGTGTCTAGTTAAACTTAACATAGGCTTTAAGGCACTTGTAACCGAAATGTAATGTTATTTTATCCTGAATAAATAATTCTATTCTAAAGGGTGTCCCAACAAGAACGCAAGATTTAAATTTTAAATAAAACACAGATATTTAAAAAAAAATCGTGTAACTTTATTATATCGTAAAGTAGACAGAATGAGGTTATGTATGGAACAACATATCGGGCAGATGACCGCCGCGGCTTTGCTGGCACACACGCGATCTTTTAATGAAATTTTCAATGACCGTTTTGCATAAATGCTGCGGTATTTCATTAATGCAGCGTCCAATTTCCTCTTTTAAGGCTTGAGTCGTCGTCGGCTTATTCGCGTAAACCATCGACTTCAAAAAACCCCAAAGAAAAAAGTCTAATGGTGTTAAATCGCACGATCTAGGCGGCCAATTCTGGTCGCCAAAACGCGAGATAACACGACCGGGAAATGACTGATGCAGCAATTGAATTGTTTCTCTGGCTGTATGACACGTGGCGCCGTCTTGTTGAAACCACATGCCCTCTACATTCATTTCTTCAATTCTAGGCACGAAAAAACTGGTTATCATTTCACGATACCGAACACCATTGACTGTTTGCGCTTGACCTGCCTCATTTTCATAAAAAAAAGGTCCAATGATGCCTCCAGCCCAAAATCCACACCACACAGTGACACGTTGAGGATGCATTTGCTTCTCGTGAATCACTCGGGGATTTTCCTCACCCCAAATGCGACAATTCTGCCTATTGACGAAGCCATCAAGATGGAAATGGGCCTCGTCACTGAAGATGATTTTATCGGCAAAATCAGCATTTTCATGTTGTCTCTCCAATACCCAATTAACGAACTCCCTTCGCTTTCCATGGTCAGCTGGCTTCAGTTCCTGAGTCAATTGAACTTTGTATGCATGAAGATGCAAATCTTTCGTCAAAATTCGCTGCATAGTGGATTTGGAGACACCAATTTGCTGAGCTCGGTGTCGAATTGAGGTGGATGGAGTTTGAGCGACATCATCACGTACAGCTGCGACATTTTCGGTCGATCGACCTGGTCGAAGGCGCGTTGTTGTCTTTACATCACTAACAGACCCAGTTTCGGCAAATTTATCCATTAATCTCTTTACAGTTGACTCTTTTGGAGCATTATTGTGACCCCAAATTGATCGCAATTTGCGAACTGTAGCCGCAAAACTTTCACCATTTTGGTAAAACAATTTCACAATGAGAATGCGTTGTTCATTCGTGTAGCGCTCCATTTTTACTAACCTCGTACCTTCTACTAGCAAACAATAACAATTGTTCAAATGTCAAACAATGACACTTCGAATGGCGCCAAATTTAAATCTTGCGTTCTTGTTGGGACACCCTTTATTACCTTCAAAATTAGTGTTGGTAACCGACACTCCTAACCTTTTCGAAATGGTTAATTATAATGGCGAGTCATCAGATTATTGGAAATCAGAACATTGTTCCATGGTACCTGCTTACTTGTGTTAAGTTAATTTTGTCTTATTTTGTTTCAGGTACGTTTTTATGATTAATCAAGAGTAGAGCAGAGCATTTCAAATTAAGAGAAAGTGCTGTGAGCGTAAAAACACAATATTTTCAGGTTTTTTAGTCTGAGCAGCTTTATTTTACAGTTTTTTTATAGTTCTACGGCAATTCGATTTAGTTATTTTCAATTAAATGTTCAATAAAGCATACATTTTTGGAAACTGAAAATGGATGCTCCGTTTAGCTATTGAAAGGTCTCGCCGAAGATAGGTTAATAATGAAATTGTGTAGAAGTGACACTTGTTTAAAGATCAATATGGCTCTCCTTTAAAATAAGATTAAATTGTTATCAAATAATGATCTGCTGAAAGACTGATCCTAGGATCAGTCTCACAATTTTTTCCTATATTCTATTCTAGAATAAAAAAAACATCTACTTGAGACAAATACAAAATAGAATGTAATAAATAGTTCAGAGATACACGAAGAGACGACAAAATCGTAACATGTCATCAAGTTTTGCAGTATACAATTTTCACATCTATACGTCGATGCATTTACTTCAGCAGCACTGGTGATGCCAGCACCACGATATATCTGAAAATGAATACATGTCAATGTCTCCAAACGGAAATAGAATCTGGTGCGGTGTGGTGTAGGTCGGTTTTCCATTAGGCTTGGACAGCTAGGTAGGACTCTGTCACAGTTAAAAACGAGTAACGAGAATAAATGGTAGCTTGGTAGCTCTGGACTAGTTTTAAGCCTTTTTATCTAGGTTGATTTTAGGTTTCAGATTCAATGTCAATTTCATGGGTTTAACATTTTTGGCTAGAATCTAGCACTTTTCTTAGATACGCGGGCCTTTTTAGCAAAGCTCATGTACGTTTTGATACCAACTTGATCTAGATTGATCTCAAAATTTCGCATCATAATGCTACATTTTGAGATCAATTCGGTATTAGTGATAAGAATAACTTTGCAAGACATCTCATAATAAAGTTCCTTTACCACTCTTACAACGAAGAAAATACTCGACTATGTCTTAGAATTTTCCATGGTTTTAATTTAATTAAGTTAGATCATTACAGAATCAGTGTTCACTGAACATGATTCATATATTTACCTCAATAAAAATAAATAAATCATGCTCAGTAAACCCTCAGCCGATAGAAATACAAATCTAAAATTAACGTTTACAGCAATCGTTGGCAGAAATAAGCGATTATTATCGTAGTTTAATTAGATTCCAGATTCTAGATTCAATTACTGTATTGCGTAGGATTTGACTTTGAATGCGGGGATTCAGTGAGCAATGTCAGTTTTTAATAGAATAACTCGAATCCGGGGTTGATTCATAACTTGCGGCTTCGCATGCAGAGTTCCTGCATATAAAATCTATGAATTGTTTCAGACCTTAACGTTTCAGTATAATCTATTCAATAGCGTTTGCAAAAATAGTATTACTTAAAGAGACATTTATTTATTTAAGCTTTTTTGTAGGTCTCTCGGAAAAACATGTCACTCGTCAATAAAGACACTCCAGGTTCATTTCGAAATTTGTTCGTTACACTATTTCTTTTGCTGTTACTTATATCGTTAGTATTTTATTCACAAAGGAAATTACAATCAAATAATAGAAATATATTAGAACTATTATTTACAATTGAAACCATTGAGCTAACTGCAGACTGATGCAAAAAATCTACAGGTAGCTGAACTGATCCATATCTTTACCAGTCGGAAGCGTTCCCAAGACACTGGCTGCATTGCCCCACTGTATGGCAATGCTGATACCGTTTGTTGATAATGTTCTCACATAAAATGTATCCTAAAATTTTCCAAGCCATGAATCTGTATGACAATGAAATGTCCACTGTTGCATTTTGCCCCGGGCATATCCGGTTCTATAACGGGTCACGTGCACATAGAACTGAAATCACCGGGCGTAATTCAACGCGTTGAGATTCGGGAGAATGGAAAACGAATGTGTGTGCCGTTGATAAATTATGTAGTAGGAATTCTCGTGTGCGTTTTTATGAAGATAATTTCTCTTAATTTCTCAAATTGTTAAAATTCATAATGTTCGCGTAAAGGACTTTCTTGACAAAAAAAATACAATAAAATAATAAAAACAAAATAAAACTAGTTTTTACCATTGAAACAATTTAGCTAACTGCAGACTGTTGCAAACAATCAACAGGTAACTCAACTGATCCATATCAATACCAGTCGAAAGCGTCCCCAAGACTCTGGCTGCATTAAAAAAAAGATAAATTTGTTGACACATTTATTAGATTTTAAGATCTTCATTTAAATAATATTCACATAATTTCATAATAATTTTTTTCTGATTCGATTAACCACACTCTGTCCGAATACAATATTCGAAATGTATTATATTTTTTCATTCTTTGTTTTTATTTTGGTATGTCAACCACTATTCCAAAACCATAAAGTTTTCTGCCAAAGACATTTATGCACTTACAATAAATATTTCTTAACATCATTAAATGATGCCTACGAAGTGTTTAGAAGAACCGAAAAAAACCTCGTACCTCGCAAGGCGTACACAAGGCTGATTTCTACTTATTATTTCTATTATGAGTCGGTAACGTTCCGCTCCAGGGCCAGGCAAAGGCCTTCCTTTCCTCTACTATAATAGCACTTTAATTCCGGGAGCATGTAGTCCAGACAGGATGCGCGCGCGCTTCCGGCGCGACCTCGTTACGTTCGCATTGTGGAGCTATGACGTCACAGGGAGTCAGTTTAGTAGCGACCATAATTGTAAATGCTTTTCTATGCCTCACTAATACCGCATTAGAAACGCTGGTGAAACTGAATAAGGTACCTACTATTATGGTGTGGGTGAAGTAATCTTGATATTTTTTTAGCTATGGATTTTCTGTCGTCGGCGTTTTTAACAAGTTTTGTTTTCCATTATCAATGTAAGCATGTTAACTACGAACCTAGTTTGTGTTGGAAGAACACCTACGTTTCATAATGAATTCGTCAAACTACGAAAGTGTTATAGAAAAAATGTTTTTCTTTTTTATTCCACTGGCAGTTTTATAGTACTTTAATATATGAAACGCACGCATTTAAAAGTGATCTGGTTGTTGGGAGAATGCAATTCTTCACGTTTCTTTGACTATGCACAAATGACTCTGATTTCCATAAATAATTCCGAGTAATAATTCTTCGTATACTTCCAAAAAATATGCGACCGACTACAGCGCAATACGAGATTTTGCCTCTCAAAAGCAATAAGTGTGAATTTCTTTTTTTTTTTCATAAAAGCCGTCCGCTCTGAAATCCTGTTTCAGTGCGTACTCCGGAACGAATTGACTGAGGGCCACTGGCGATACGTGAAAAAAAAAATAGAATCAAAAAATGTTAGACGTCGAATATTGGACAGTGAACACCAATTGTTAGGTGTCAGCAAATAAAAGAGTTCTCTCTTTTATTTTGAAAAAGGATTTGTGCAATCTTTTTCTGATCACAATTTTTAGCCGTGCCATTGTTTTTGGCTTTTATATATTTAGAAAGCGAAATAAGTTTATATTGAATGTGATAATTTGCATACAAAATGATCTGATTCAGTGAGTGTAAAAATCGTATTTCGTAAAATACAAATAAGTTCTTCATTCCATTCCACGAGAAACTAATAGGTTTTCGAGAAACGTATTTCGTTTCCAATTACAAAAAACTCTACCAATTAGCCGTTAATTTTACTTTTCTATCAATAACGGGAAAGCAAAACGAGATCTCGTAAAAATGGATGAGGATCATACAATTTATTTACTTATTAAATAAATTTAAGCTTTTTCCAACCATAACGTATTGGTTGTGAAATCGAAAGTAGGTAAGCTCTATATTTTTTATTCTTACTCCATCATTCTTTAGTAAGCATCTTATCGCACAGCTGGAAAGCACTACTGCCACACAGCACAAAAATTTGGATTTAAAGCTAGACTTTGACTCGTAACATTAAGATGCATTTTATATTGACGGTATCAGATGACGGACAGCTCGCGGGCCACTCGTTTTAAGATTGTGGGAAGCCATTTTGTCACTGTAAACTGTATCAAAATATAACAAGTATAAGCCCATGTTTTAAAGTATATTTTTGTGCTGTGTGGTACTAATGGTGTTGGATTAATGTGCAGCTTTATACCACATTTTTTAGTAAGGTGTAACTATCTGTAGCGTCAGATCTCGACACAATAGAATTCATCTGGCCTTGAAAAAGGGTCATCGTCTTCATCATCAGCCCGTATACGTCCACTGCTGAACATAGGCCTCCCCCAAACGACGCCACAAATAGCGGTCCTGTGCCGCCTCTATCCATCGTCTCCCTGCGACCGCTCCAATGCCATCGGTTTATCGAGTTTATCGGTCTTCCCACACTCCGTTTTGCATGACATCGCGGTCGCCACTCGAGAACCTCTACTCCCCAACAGTTATCGGTTCTGCAAGCTATATGGCCTGCCCATCGCCACTTCAGCCTGCTAACTCTGAGAGCTATGTCGGTTACTCTGGTTTTTCTACGGATTTCCGTAGTCTGGACCCTATCTCGTAGAGAAACTCCGATCATATATCTCTTCATAGCTCGCTGAGCGACTTTGAGCTTATGCACGAGGCTTATAGTCAGCAACCACGTCTCGGATCCGTCGTCTCGTGATTGGTAGCTCAATCTCTTCCGGAGATTCCTAGCACGGGGGATTACCTTGGCCGCCACCGTGACCAGGAATAGCGGAGCTGCCGGGGACTGGGGACCGTTTTGTTTTTGATGCCATCATATTGGGGGGTTTTTGGGGGGTTTCCTTGAGTCAACTTTTGCGACATCCACGGCCCAAGTTCGAGGGGTCGATATTCTACCCACGGGAATCATCCACTTATTTTGTTTATTCTAGGTGATCATTATGGCGCCGCAGATACCAGATCTTACTTTGTGCTTGTACTTCACAGTTTTATAGCGTCACACAAATATTTATAACTCACACCAGACTGCATTTTAGGTGGACAACGGGTGGGCAAGCGGGAGTGTGCTCACCTAAGAGGGATTCTTAATAAATGTTAAAAAGTTCCTTAAAAAGCTGTCAAAAGTACCTGCCAGCTAACGCTCTCTTTACCTACCAAAAACGAACCCTTACTCTTATATTACACCTATAATTTACAAAGCAGAAGAGCAATAAAACTTGATGCTAACTCGCTGAGCCGGCGATGTTTGTCGAAATCCAACCTAAAGCAGTAAACACGACCAGATAAGCTGGGCCCCTGAGCTCTCCTAAACACTTGTTCCTTGTTCGTGATTTATTAGCGTCGCGGGAGGTGGGGTAGGTCTTTAATTGCTGGCTGTAAAACCTCTAGAATGTAATGGGGTAAACACATTAGCTTGAGCCGACGCGGTGCGGTTTCGTAGAATGAATCACACCTGCCTGCTTCTTTGCAGATGATTTACAGAGCACCTTCTGTTTTGTATGAATAATGCTAAGTGAAATTAGTTTCTTTACTGCTATCTTCTTCTTCTTGGTGATGGCTATTTAGTAATAATACGTCGGTAGGTAAGTTGTTGTTAGCCAGTCACTATTTATAATCCTTTTTAGAAATTCGTCATTATCAACATACTTAATATATGTTTGTAGGTAGGTATTCTTAATATCCATATCCGGGTGAAGACGTCCTGCAAGCACTCTTGATACTAATTTTTAAAAATCCTATCCGTCAGGACGAATCAGAGCATAGAAAAAGTACCGTTTAATGGTGATTTAACAAAGCTAATCCAAAAAAAGTAAGCACAAAAAAACCTGAACCTATTCGCCTGTCGCGTCGTGATGAAAACCATTCGTTATAATAGAGTTGTTACATAAAATGTTGATACGGAGTTTTGTCAAAGGCTCTATTGGGGCACAGAATTCGGAATGGCTCTCGTCGAAAGAAAAAAAGACCTTTATATCAGCAATAACGGATACAATTATTTTTCGCTCGGCACATATTGAAGGGTTGGGGAGATACATGCTCTTTGAAAGGTATGGTTCACAGAAATCTGTATTTAATTTATTTTCTGCAACCATCGATCAAGGTATTCACTGGGGCCGCGACATACCTGATCGAAGTCTGCAACCAAAGGCTGCAATCAATCTAGGCATTGAGGTTTGAGGTTAACAATTAATGAAAATTTAAATGGCTTTTGAACCAACATTTTATGATTATGAGTTGTGTTTCGAGAACCTTTTTGACGCGTCTTATAATTCGATAGAGCCGGCTGCACGCACGAAAAAACATGACGTCATGCGGCGTTACCTCGCTCTGAGGCGTTCCTTGTAAGGCTTGAAGTGCTAGCGAGAGCGCTCGACATCCGTCTCTCTCCTACTTGAGTGAGCGATGCGTCTGCGTGGACAGCTGCTATACTATAGTACATTTACATGTTTTGATCGAGTATCAAATGCTACCATTCCATCAGTATTTTTTTAAGACGTTGTCACGTTCAACTATCGTCAGTAAACCGACTTTACAGACAACCAATTTTTTTTGATAGAAAGCCAGAATACAAATAAAATAAGGGAAGGGACCTAATCGAATGTTTGTCAAGTTGGCATTTCAAGTTAGAAAAAAATCTATTAGGGATTTTTGACTCTTACTATTATTTATTGGTTTATTTACTAACACAAGACACATTACAATGCAAGCTATTCAGCTATCAACATAATTTCCCAAAAGTAACTTGGACCGAATATTATTTTCTCAATTTTCCTTTTATTTGAATATCCCGCGCATTGTAACTCAGAATATCAACTAAACTTAGCAAGTCCTTAGAATAATTCTTCAATAGGTCAATTGTTCATTTTAAGTATTGGTAAACGTAAGTCCAAAACTGTCAAGCGAACCCCGCTGAATTTAATCGCCGTCAATTTCGTGAACTGGATAACGAGCTTCTATCACAATATACCCGTAAAATGTGAGCTGGCAACCCAAACCATGACGTCATTACTATTGTTTAAAGTTATATTGCTTCTCTGTGCTCGGGTTTGATTATAAGTGGCAGCAGAAAACTTGGTCTGGTTATTGTGAATTATCGATACGCCTCGGGACAAATATTTTTATACTACACCTGCTCGGAAAGTTGCCTATTCCTTTTCCATTTATAGAATAGAAAGTTTGTCTTTGCAGGCCTATAGGAAACCGGGAGGAAAAACTCTATGGAATTTCATTTCTCACGTGTTTTAGCGGGAGGAAAAGTGTATGGAAATCCATTTCTAACGTGTTATTTTTTTTATTTCCTAAAAGATCGGCCGGTAGCTATGGTTATTTTCGTTCGGTCAAACGACAAAAAGTTTTTACTCCAAGTCCTCCTCCGATTTCCGAACAATATTTTGAAAAAAGAACCCAAAGGCTGGCGCGGTCAATGAGGTTTTACCAACATTATTGGGCGCGATTTCAATTAATAATTATTTCTGCTTTTTATTTTCCTCAAAGGTGTGGTATAAAGCACTATTTATCACTCGGCAGAAAGTGCGATTCCTACCTCGTGTGTTTTAAGACTTTTAAGGCCCTCGGCTGCGCCTCAGGCCCAAAACGACACACTCGGTAGGAAATGATCACTTTCTCGCCTTGGTGTAAAATTAACTATTACCATCTGCAGATATTTGTTCCGGGTATTCTGTGCGTTTTCTACGCATAAAAAATATCTATCTGTGTTACCTAGTACCACTTAGTTTGAGGCTATATGATTCTGTGTGAATTGTCAAGCATAATATTTTTATGTATATTTTTACTTATATTTTCTAGAAATCCAATTGAAATTATTAAAAAGGTACTCTATGATGGAACTGCAACGAAGCGTTGTTCAAAACAGAAAAATCCTCTATTTACTTTAGAATTAAAAGGTGGTGCGAATCTTTCGCGGAGAGGAGTCACGATGACAATGGAACGTTATTTCCAAATTAGCACGGTCTTTGCCACTTTGATTTGACAGTCCTAGGTAAAAAGCGCCCTCATTTCAGTTTGGTACAACTATTTTTTAAGTTAACGCCTCATTAAAAATGATAAGCTGCAAAAATCTAAAACTATGATGCTTCTCGAAAAAAATGGTCTCATCAAGATGTCAAAAAAATTGTAATTAATTGATGCCTGAAAATGACAGATGTCAAAATTGACAGCAGATATTGTTTGCTATAATACGTCCCTATCAACCTTAGCATTTCCAAGCGATAAAGAGCTCTAAATCCAACGATAACGGTGCAAAATGCATAAATGCAAATATCCAATTTCTCCCGCGGGACGTGACATGGAAAGTTTTAAATGGTCACCCTTGTGTTAGTGATGAGGTGTCGACGTTGTCTGACGGTTCCATTATTGCGCTACAGTTTGATTTAAAATACGAATACATGGTGTATTTTTGGGTCTAACCGATCTGACTTACAAAGCTATTTTCGTTATTTTGGGAGTATGGTCCTAGATTCTAACCTTACTCACAAAATAAAAAAAAATCAGTTAAAAGCAAAATTCTCTTCTAGACTCTAGAAGAAACCTTCAAACACTTACATAATTGCACCGTAAAAAAATCTAAAAAAGTTGGCAGGTTGTCACAGTAATACATAAACAACTCTGGTTATTGGTCGGTATTTTGTCAGGTCAAGTTTTCGGATCAATCCTTGATAAAAATAACGAATAGAACTCAAGTTCCTAAAGCTAAGCTTTTGAACTTTCCTATCAAACCGATCTTATAAGCTAATTATCCTATTTTAGTACAACGTAGGCTATATTTTACATTTTTACTAAATTTATTATATAACTCGTATACCTAAGTTTAATATAGTTATTTGTTATGCATGTATTTAATCAATAAATAAATCTATCAGTAAGTCATTTCAACGGGATCGAAATTTCCATCCGCGTATTTCGTTTACTGTAAAGTTGCGGTTTCGCCGCTACGCCAGTTGAGCCGGCGCGACGTAATTAAAGAGCGTGTTTGATTTGCGGGTAGTTATAATTTGATGTGTTTGGCAGTAACCCGCCAAGGTGGAATTATTCATAGTGATTACTGATTTTGCTCAATTTCGGGTTTAATCATGCGCCAACATAATTATTAGTATGAGATATTAGTAAATTATCTCATACTAATAATTGTGCTGGTGCGTTTATATGGGAGTAGAGGTGTAGCCGTTGGGCAGTGAATGGGTTAATAGCTGTGGGTATTCATCCATTCACTGCCCAGCCTCTGTGGTGCGACCCGACACGGGGCGTGGTGCCTTAGGTCTACTAGCTGGAACCTGGAGATGTGCGTCAGCAAGAAGCTCTGCTTAGCTTCCGGCTAGATGATGCTGTACGGATTGTCCAGTATTATTATTATAGGCTATTATAGGCACCCAGAGAATCCCTGCGTGATAAATTCAAAGAAATAAACATAATGACAGTACCATGTCAATACATTTATGAAAACTTGTTGTACACTCATAGAAATATCAATCAATTCCCTAAAAATAGCGACATACATAATATAAATACTAGAAATAAGAATAAACTCGCTGTGCCCACAACTAGGCTACACAAGATAAATGCATCTTTTAAAGGGCAATGTATACGCTTCTACAACAAAACTCCAAGTGAGTTGCAAAAAATATCAATAAATAAATTCAAACAAATTGTCAAAACCTTGCTGTGCAAAAAGGCTTACTATAAAATATCAGATTATCTAGAGGATAAAAAAGCTTGGGACGGGTTTTGCTCCAACTCGAAAAATAACAACTAACAGGCTAAAGGTTTCTTCGTCGCTTCTTTACTTTAGTCTACATACCGAAGCGACAGAAATCAAAAAATATCACTTTATTTCCGTGTCAGTGTTTAGTTTTATATTTTGACCTTTTCTAAGTGTACATTTATTGTATTTATGGAAATAAAGAGTTTTTGATTTTGATTTTTGATTTTGGCTATAAAAGTGTTAAGGGTCTTACTGACGACGAGTGTAATCGTATAATCGATTCATCTATGTTCAGATGAATCGATTATACTTGGTACACCATAAGTAAGTGTACATTTATTGAATTCATGGAAATATAGAGTTTTTGATTTGATTTGACACCACCTGCCTTTCTTAAATTTACTTAATTCTTTCCATCCAAAGGTTGCCTAGAAGAGATCGCTTCTAAGCGATTAGAAAGCCCATTGTACTTTTTTCCTCAGCCTATTCTGTCCCGCTGCTGGGCAAAGGCCTCCCCCAAAATCTTTCCACTCCGTGCGATTTTGCGTGATTTCCCACCACTCATTTAGGAAGGCGTTGAGGTCGTCCCGCCAACGTTTCCATGGCCAACCCCGACCGCGGCTTATGTAATGTGTTTTGGTATTGTATTTTTGTTGGTGTACAACAAAGTATTTTGTATTGTATTGTAATCGAGTTTAAATTTTCGCGATACTACCTCAATCCGGAAGACATAGCTGCCATGTCCCGCTTGACACTGTCTTTCCAACGCAACCGACTGGCTATCTGTACAAAATGCAGCCGAAGCCGTCGGTCGCTCCCGAATAGGTCTTCTTAGCCACACACGAAAGTGTGCGGCTGATTCTCAACCAAGCAAATGCCACCTACATCATCGCCACACACGGAAAGTGTGCAGCTGATTTTCAACCAAGCCAATGGCACCAACATCATCGCCACACACGAAAGAGTGCGGCTGATTTTAACCAAGCCAATGCCACCTACACCATCGCCACACACGAAAGTGTGCGGCTGATTCTCAACCAAGCCAATGGCACCTAGATCATCGCCACACACGAAAGTGTGCACCTGATTCTTAACCAAGCCAATGCCACCAACATCATCGCCACACACGAAAGTGTGCGCCTGATTCTTAACCAAGCCAATGCCACCTACACCATCGCCACACACGAAAGTGTGCGGCTGATTCTTAACCAAGCCAATGCCAGCAACATCATCGCCACACACGAAAGTGTGCGCCTGATTCTTAACCAAGCCAATGCCACCTACACCATCGCCACACACGAAAGTGTGCGGCTGATTCTTAACCAAGCCAATGCCAGCAACATCATCGCCACACACGAAAGTATGCGGCTGATTCTCAACCAAGCCAATGCCACCTACATCATCGCCACACACGAAAGTGTGAGGCTGATTCTCAACCAAGCCAATGCCACCTACATCATCGCCACACACTAAAGTGTGCGGCTGACTCGCAACCAAGCCAATGCCACCTACATCATCGCCACACACTAAAGTGTGCGGCTGATTCTCAACCAAGCCAATGCCACCTACATCATCGCCACACACGAAATTGTGCGGCTGTTTCTCAACCAAGCTGATGCCACTACATCATCCTTCGTAGATGTTAAGAGGTCATTGGAATAAGGTAGATAATTCGGCATGCCCTACGTCTATGAGAAGAAATCCAGCTGGAACTTTTTAACAGAAACTTTCCCTCTATTCATTCAGCAACTTCTGAACTTTTATGTAAACAAAATTTACAACTTCCCCTTATTTGATTTTTGAACGCTAATAGTCCTTCCTAATGAGATCCAACAGTGAATAATCAAAAGAAAATTTGGGCACGTCAACATTTTTCAAAGCGTACAAAAAGCGGGGTACATTGGGTACTCTGATTGCCTTCATTTTCTTGGGGCACGTTCTGCTTGGGGCAGTGGGGGCTATTGCCTCCCATTGGGGTTTGTTGGCTAGTTATGCATACCAACGTTTGTGTAGAAAGTCGGATGGTGTAATCGCACTTTGAACTATGCTGGGTTACGCTTTATGTTGTAAGCTTTAGTGGATGTTAAGCTTGTAACAAAAGTAAATAATCGAATGCGTTGCATTGATTTTCTCTATACAGTAGCCAAACTTGATGTAGAATGATTGGGGTCAAATCGCCCATCTCTATTGCTGCGTCTTTTTATACACAATTTAAATTACTTGTCAATTTTAGATCCATCCTTCAATAAATTTTTTACTTGACGAGCGACTTTTAGTTATTTGTGTCTTGATTTGCTTACTAACAGTATTTGACGACCTCTGTGGTGCGGTGGGCGAAGGTCCGCCTGCGACGCAGGAGGTTGCGGGTTTGATTCCCGCCTCGGGACAAATATTTGTACGATCTGCAGATTGTTCAGGGTGTTCTGGTCGTTTTCTTTAATATCTATCTACGTACTCGTAGGTATATTATTATGTATATCAGTTATCTAGTACCCATAACACAAGCTCTGCTTACCTTGGGGCTAGATAATGCTGTGTGAATTGTCCAGCATTATTATTATTATTATTTAGTTCTTTATTTATTGCATTCATACAAGGTCTTAGTGATTAGGTGAGTGTAAGTTAAGATCACGGTATGTAAGTACCCATTTAGGGTGTTGCAATGTGTTGGAAGAACATCAATTCAACATCGAGTTTGGCTGGTGTCTAGGTTGATACCCGACCTAAGCCAGTTACTAGTAAAATTCATCAATCCTTCCGTCTTGTTCGTATATTTTTAAATTTATTCCGGCTTATTTATCTGAATCCCAACTCTACTCACGAATTATTCCTTATCATCAAAATGTCAACGCGTTGACATGTATTTTAGGGGTTTTAATCGGGTGCCCTATGCCCCCGGGGCTGGACGCCCCTATGCAAATTACACCACCGGTGATTGTTTTCGTTGCGAATTGACACGTACACTGTTTTAGTTAAGGTTGGCCTATAGATACTTCGCTGTGTGGTGCCGTCTTAGAATTTGCACCACACCGACTCTTCCCGCGGGTGTCGTAAGAGGCGACTGAGGGATATCCACCGGGGGGCAGGCAGCAGCGCCCCTGCAGAACAATTCTACCACCGAACTGCGGTCCCCAACCCGCATGCCCAGCGTGGGGATTATGGGCATTACCCCCATGTGATAAAAGCCAATAAGGCGCTTATCAGGGGGAGGCCTGCGTCCAGTAGTGGACCACTACAGACTGTTGTGGTTGAGGTTACAGATACTACGGCACTTTAGGTTTTATGGCAATAAGAGCTTAAACTCGCGGCCTATCATGCATCAACTCGGATAAAAAGTATCAAGAATGTTATTTCAGGTTATGTAATCGCAAAGAATTTATTTAATTTAACATTACACAAAACATTAAAACAAATGCTGTATGCGCATGACTCGAACCACACACCCTGAAGAAGTCCCTTGTAAAGGGATGAAACGTTGTTTTTCTTCCAACAATAATAAGGTTCGAAGTTAACCCGCTTACTTCCGTTATGAAATGCTGTGTATTTGTTTTATGTAACTAACTGTGTTTCATCTAGTTTTCAAGGTTTTTATGGAGGGTGCTAAGGAGCTAAATAGGCAGGTCGATTTATGGTCTTATGGTGGGGCATCTCGTGTTCGTTTTAAGCAAATAATAAGAAAACGTAGTGACTTAATAGTAAAGCGAGATCTGCAATGTTTTGGGTCTAGACTAAATGCTATTTCGATCGATTCTGAGAACGCTTCTAGCTGTCACACATATTTCAACCGTATAACAACTGTGCAAGAACACTAATTGAAATGTTAATGCAATGAAATATTGTAACATGAGCGCTCTGCAAAGCTACAAAGTGAAGTTATAATTGATATGTCGGAAGCGAGGTGCTTTTGGAGTATTATGCTGTAGCAGCTTTAGTAAATATATGTGTACAGTGTTTGTATGTATATACAAGGTGGCACATTTAGATCGATCATTATGGGAAAGTCTGAAACTATAAAACATACGAAGATCTCTTCTTAGGAACCATGTCATCGATGAAAAACTGCATTGATAATATTTAAAAAAAACTTGTACTCAGCTCGGGAATCGAACGAGGACGTTTTGAAAAATAAAACAAACACTATTTATATTTAGATATCGATTGTATAGGTCTTAAGCAGTAAATGTTACTATGAAACATGATGTCTAAATTGAATAAAATGCCTTGTTTTCATATCCTTTTATTTATTTTCGTAAGTTTAGTAATTTATTATAATTGTGATGTATAATTAAACAAATCTATACTACAAATCAATACTAATATTATAAAGCCGAAAGTTTGGGAAATCTGAATTTTTGTTACATAGGACCTCCAAAATTATTAAACAGATCAAGATGAAATTTGGCGCACGCTTAGAACAAAGCCAAACTTAGTTAATAGGCTACTTATTATACCGAAAATACGCGTGCGAAGCCGCGGGCCGAAGCTAACCAGTAAATAAATTTTAAATCTGTTATCTGTTTATGCAGTAACAGAATCGATGCGAATTAATTAGGAATTCCCAGATTACAGATGGCATTAATTGGTGGCTAATTTGAAGACGTTGCGACGCTAATTTGTCGCAACGACGAGTTATAATGATGTATCAGATGATTAAATAGGCAAGTACGAGTCAGAATTAATAACAAAATATTATTAAGTCGGATCAATAAAAACCTACAAACCAGTAGATAGTTTGGTAAGTACTAGTCTAGCAGAAATGTTCCTGAGCTTACGCTAAGACCCAAAAGCAAAAACCTGAACGCCTTCGCAAAGTTAACGCATACTTATATCAAATCCAAAAATGGTCTCCATTAGAACTGGTGCGTACAAAATGTGGTCGAATCCAGAATAGGTCATATCTCGATGAAGTCACACTAAGAAATGTTCACTGACCGCCTGAAGGAGATAATCAACTTGGTAGAAACGAATTCGCTATTTGCCTGTAACGCACTCAATGTAAAACAAGCAAATTTCTCTCACCAGAAACCAACATGTGGGGTGCTCAAAAACGCGGTAGGGTAGGTAAGGATAATTATCCCGTGCTAGCCGTGCCCATCTATTATTCATAATATTTAGTAGCCGGGCTAGACTAACGAGCAACAAATGGTGGGTCCTGGCACGGACGACTCTGTGGGGAAACCATCTTTGAATTAGGCCACTGAGCTAGGGTTGTGGCTGTTTATAATTTGAGTAGGTACGCTATGAATGTTATTTTCGTTCGTTGTAAACCGCAAGCATATTTTTGAGTACATTTGGATACGTTTGCAAAGTAGATATGTTTCAGTGTCTTTTCATCTATTTTATTTTTCATCTCTATGCAGATAGCAGAGTAAAGGGTTCCTATACTATCTCTTCATATAATGTAGGTAATGTTACTGAAAGATTTTAATTTATTTATATTGAAAAAATTTTTGAACAAGAGTGGTAGATTGCATTTATTTACTTGGGGCAACATATTTACGTAAAATTCATTCACAAGGTTTCAGTTTCACCACGGACATGCTCTACTAAAAGTGACTTTAATAACTTTTTCATTATCCTTACTAACCCTTAAATTACTTTTTTTTGGGTGTTCTATACATGTGTCATCATCATCATCATCATCAGCCTATATTAGTCCACTGCTGGACATAGGCCTCCCCTAATGAGCGCCATAGCGCCCTGTCTTCAGATTGCCGCATCCAGCATCTGCCTGCAGTCTTTCTTTCTATACATGTGTAAAATTTTATTATTGAAATTCTTACATCAAGCCTTAAAAGTCTTATTCTAAAATTTTTTTATTATTCTATCAGCTCTACTGTCAACCCTGGCCGCTGCGCAATGGGACACCGACGCTTTTGCTTTAGTTAGGGATGCTTTCAAAAGATGGCGCAAGGACTTTCATAAATAAAATATTTATTCTCTTTTATTAGAAGGAAGACGAAGATTGAAAAGTGCTAAAAGGTCAACCTGTTTGCGGTATTTGTATTACTTTCAGAAGAAACTGCACTAACCCTAACTTCTAAACTATCTTACCTAGGGCCAAGATGCAAGACTTATTTTAAAGCACACATTCTGTACTATCGTTTATAAACAAAAAACATGTCGCTTGACAGTTTAGATTTTATGAAAAAGCTAATAATTTCAAAAGAAATGTTAAGAAAAACTTTTCTTTCGTTTTATAAATTCTCTTTTCTTCTATTATAAAATAGAAATTGCAGCAATGTTAACATTGCTTTATTGTCTACATTATTGGCTATCAAATGAGTCCTCTATTGTCTTCCTAAGACCTCTACATGGGTAGCCATATCTTAATCAGTACAAGCACCCGTGCTTGAGGCAACAGAAAACAAAATGGCTGCCATTTTATCATGGAGAGAAAAAAAAATAGGGATAGTGATTTGTCGATAAAATTGACCGTATTTCACCCCCCCAAAGTCTCCGACACCGGTGTCCGGACACATTGTATATGTACTTAAAAAAGATAAAACCGTACTTCTTGGTATGCTCGAAAGATGAAACGTTGGTGTTCTTCCAACACAAACTTGGTTCGTAGCTAAACCGCTTACATTCTGAACGTGCACACTGTTACGAGAAGGATTCGACGACCTCTGTGGCGCAGCGGGCGAAGGTCCGCCTGTGACGCAGGAGGTTGCGGGTTCGATTCCCGCCTCGGGACAAATGTTTGTGTGATCTGCAGATATTTGTTCAGGGGTTCTGGATGTTTTTCTATGTATAATAAAAAATATCTATCTATGTAGTGTATTGTATTATGTATATCAGTTATCTAGTAACCATAACACAAGCTCTGCTTAGCTTGGGGCTAGATAATGCTGTGTGAATTGTCCAGCATTATTTATTTATTTATTTATTCAGATGGATTATGTTCTACCTAGCTTTCTGTGAGTTAACTATTAGATAAACACTAAGCACAGCATTGTGTTGCTTGTAGGCAGGTTTTGGCATGAATTTCTAGTGACGCGACACAAGGTATATAAATTATATTTTAAAAGACCAATCTTAAGCCTATTTAAAAGTTTTTCAATGACACTACTCAACCTGGAGACGAAATAGGCCGCGAAACTTCAAAAGCCTCCTTAAAACGTTCCAAAGTTTCTGAAAGCTTGACAACCTGTGAAACCTTAAGCTTAATCTATTCGTCTGTAGGAGAGGCAGTTTTTTCTTTAGCTCTAAAAAATGTTAATTGTCCCTACTGTAGAAATTTTTGATTGAGATTTTGTGATTTTCAGATTTGATATATCTGATAAAAAGACCGAAGAAGACATCATAAAATACAAATATTTCATAATTTTTTTTTCGGTAGCAGATACGTTGTTATTATGTTTTGTAAAGATATCCATCCTGAATATATGTAATTGACGACGATTATTATAATATACTAGCTTCTGCCCGCGGCTTCGTACGCGTATTTACGGTATATTATTGTTAGGTTAGGTAATTAATGGTGCGTTCTAGGTGTATGCCAAATTTTATCTTGATCTATTCAGAAGTTTTCGAGATCCTAGGTCACAAAAATTTCACATTTCACAAACTTTCGCATTTATAATATTAGTAGGAAGTAGGAAAATACACCTTCCTGCGCTAAATCACAAGAACTCTTTTATTTCTTCTCCGATTCTCCGTTTTCTCTGTACGTTTCTAATAAAATCCTATGCGTCGTCAGCAAAGAGTTGGGTATAATGCAACCCAAGTATAAGTGGGTACGTATAATGAGAACCAGCAATCATCACAATGAATGGAAAGGCGACGCGGCTGTGTGCGCGACTCAATGCTGCCTCCTTGTCGCGTCACGAGCTGTCGGGTGACCATGATGTTTGGTCTCTCAAAACTGAGTCTATTTGGTTCTGACATTTTTTTCTCCAAACTTATAGTTTCGGAGTAAATCACTACATACTGATATCTGCCTACGGTAAACGGGCGGCGAGCGACCCAGTGACGTCACACACGCCCACGGCGGTCACTCAGTGAACTTCGCTTGTAATTTAGTCATAACTTCGTACTTAATGGTCCGATTTGGATAATTTAAAAAGATATATCATTCTAATGTCATAAAAAATAACGTGGGTACTAGTTATATTGAATTTGCTATAACGTGACGGATCCTCATTATAACAAATAAGAAACATGAAGAGTATTAATCTTGTCTTTCAAGTTACGGTTACACCGTAACGATAAAAATAACTAGGGTTTCACGGCTCCACTCGCCTAGACCTTATGATTTGTACATTACTTCTTAACGGCAGTGCTCATCCGCTGAGGAGCGAATTCGCAGTCTCAATATCAAGTTTCTGTCTAGGAAAAGTAGTGGGTCCAGTCCCATAATCCTCGATTAAGACGAAGAGTGCAGTAGCAGTAGTAAATTTAAAGTTTCTAGAGGCATCCGATTACCATAATATAACCAAAGCTTTTATGATCCTACGATATACATAAATATTGAATCAGAATTATAATACCTTGCGTTCGTAAAAATGTCGCGTGCACGGACTTGTGAAACAGTTATCAACTTTGGAATAAATTAAAGTTTTATTCGGATTTACCGCATATTTTAATATAACATACCATTCCTAGATAATCAAATCACTTTGCAGGGTAAACGTCCGATATATTTACAAAATTATTTCTTTGCATTTTGAAATTGTGAGTAATATGTGAGGTAGACACGCGATTGAATCAACGTATTTTTTACTGGTTCGTGTTGATGTTATTATTCCATTGCATTGAAGGTCACAATAAAACTTTTGTACTTAAGGGGGTACCCTACCTCGTTATTGTGTGAAGAGGATAGGCATAGGATTTCGCGTTCACAGGAGCGGGACAGAGCAAAGCGGCGTAAGCCCAAAAATCAAGTTTTTAGTAGTTATTTGCTCCCCACAAACATTTGAATAGTTAATTGAAAAAAGGCAACATATAAAATGTTTTTATACTTAGTTCAATTACTATGCTTAATCTCAACATCGTATCATCTGTATTTATTGAGAAATTAGGGTTTTAGTAAAAAATTAGAGGTAACTTTGCGATTTTTTTCTATCGAGAAAATTTTATGGAATCGTGTTTTCGAAACATATGATCGATAGGATAAGTCCTGAACTTTACTACATATAAATTTCAAAGTTAAATATTCAGTAGTTTGGAAGATATGGAGGTCCGACGGAGTTGAAAATAAGCAATTTGAGGGTAGGTACCCCCTTAATGAGATTGGACGTATTATCTAATTATGTAATCACAAAACTACCTACAAAACAAAAACAGTTTCATATTGTCGCAAATAGTAGAGTAGATCCATAGGTATTAGATACTCTTCTTGATACACCTCAAGTAGGCTTTCTTCTCAGCCCCTGCACTCTTGCATACTTTTATCCCTCATTTTTAGTAACTAATGGTCACCGTACCATAGGACCTCTTTAATTTGTCCCGCTCTCGCCAGACGTTGAAAAGATATGACCCGAGGACTCCAGGAACGTTGTGTTCTCATGTATTCGCTTGATGAAACCACTCTTAGTTTTTTTTTCTTTTCACGTGATGAAAATGTAGCTAATATCTGTCTTAGAATTTAACTTAAATCTTTGCATTTAAAACTAAGGGTTCTGAATGCAAAGATTTAAGTTAAGTTTTTTGAAAAATGTTATTGTCTTCATCATTTGAAGTAGCTAAGACCAAATCTGATAAAAACTTTTACGATTCAAAGAGTTTCAGATAATAATATTCGAGTTATAAGTTTTGTTTTCATTAAAATCAAGGTATGATTGTAACTAACTTACGAATAACGAACCACCATATAAAATAACATTCACGAACTATGTACATTCACATACATACTTACTAAGAAGTTTAAAACAATTAAATGTCCTGAAATTACACAAATATTCCTGAAATTATATGTACAAACAACTTTTTCCTGAAAATTATTATAAAAAATTCCAAGCTTCTCTTAAAACATAAAACTAAACAAATGAGTTCCTTTCATGTTCTCGGTCAGAATGAGTAAAGATGCGTCCTCTGGAGAAATGTAAATAATTTAGATGTACACAGGCTATGGAAGATAGCTGGGCAACTCAATACAAAACTACAGCTAAAATAAAATAATAGAAAAGCTAATGGACTGGTTACTACTTTATAGTTATTCTGTGCAGGTAGCGAGCCTACAGAACCGTTGTGAAATTTAAGGTAAAACGATAAATGCCCGTGAACAGATTAATTTTAACAAATACCTAACAAATCAAAAACTTAAAAATAAACTCATTTATTCCCCTAGAACTGTTGACCACCTCAAAAATTTCAAAAATCTGTAAAACTTGGAGATAAGGTGACTAGAGTTTTTCAACCGACGAAAACCGGAGGAGGTTCTCAAGTCGACGCGTATTTTTTTTTAAATGTATGACCATATTGACCATGCATAACTTTTACAGAGTAGTCCGATATTGATAATAAATAAATAAATAAATAATGCTGGACAATTCACACAGCATTATCTAGCCCCAAGCTAAGCAGAGCTTGTGTTATGGGTACTAGATAACTGATATACATAATACAATACACTACATAGATAAATATTTTTTTTATTATACATAGAAAAACATCCAGGACCCCTGAACAAATATCTGCAGATCGTACAAACATTTGTCCCGAGGCGGGAATCGAACCCGCAACCTCCTGCGTCGCAGGCGGACCTTCGCCCACTGAGGTCGTCAAATATGATAATTCTTTTTTTATTGGATAGGGTATACCTCGATGTGTCATGAAACTAAATTAGACTCGAATTTTAACTATGATGTCGCCACTAGAAGAATTTCAAGTCGGTTTATCGTTTTTTAAAACACGCCAAATGATTAGTCATTAATTTTCGGGGCGTCTTTATGCTGGGGACAAAAATGTGTAAGAAATATATTTTCAAGTACATTATGTTTCATGCCACAGTTCCGCATTAGAACATATAAAATATTTATTGGGTACTGACCTAATTTTTAGTATAAAATATTTTTCTTCACTGTGGTTTTTCTTTGAGTCTTTGGCCGCGCCATTAAATTTACTCTGTTTGTTACTCTAATTAGGTGAATTAGGACACTTGAGACTGTTTGCCACGTAGAGAAAAATGTTTAGAATTAAAATCTGGGCAGGTGTTAGTAGAACTCGTAGAATAGTTTAGCTCGCAGTTTATTTTTAGTGTGAACATTTATGTCATTTTATTTCTACAAAATATGAAATTTTAATACGATTAAAATGAATGAATAATTATTATGTTTCTTTTTTAAGCTTCAAATTATTAAATAATAGTTACAAAGTATAAAAAGGATTTTTAATAATTTATAAAGGCTGTATAAAATGCAAAATGTTTATGTGCCAGTTTTTAGGTTTTATCTTTTTAGGTTTGAAAATGCAGAGCAGAACTCTTCATACCAAGCACGGTTTTCATAAATAAAATAGATTTAGATAAGAAACTATATTATATTACAATAATACCCCTCTGCCTAATCGCCACGTTCACCATGACAAGAAAATAAACACCTTCGCTTACAAGAGGCCCAGCACTTACTTCTTGTAATTTTATATCTAGTAATGTGGTTAAAATAAAAACCTTATAACGTGAGAAAAAAATGCCCATTATCATTAAAAGGTGATAGGTCACATTGTAAAATCTAACCAGGTGTGACTTAGTTCAAACAGTTTCGACTTCTTATTCAATTCTCATTTCACAATAAAATTATACTTTCGCTGTTTCACTTCGATTTGAATTGAACACAATGAAGTCACAACTGCGAAAAGCGAAATGTTTTACATTTACTTATTGAAACTTGAATGGCATTGTTGTAAAGTTTATTACATTGTCGTACTTTATGGCCCGCTCCTATTTTACAGAGCTAGGAAATCATATGACTTTGTTATCTGTGTTTTCTTTATTATCGTTTGCTGAATTAATTGAGACATTGTCATTTTCTGTGGTTTCTTTCTCACATCATACAATATAAAGTTGTTTTAGATGAATATATATCGGTTACGAAAACAAATTATAAACATAGGTTTTTTTAACTTAAAACAATCGTAAGTTGACAAATTCATTATGAATGTAGGCGGTTTAACTGCGAGCTAGCACATGAAACGTCGTCGATGTTCTTCCAACACAAACTAGGTTCGTAGTTAACCCGCTTACTTTCATATTGAAAACAGATGTTCATAATTTGGTATTTTCTTAGTGTCATCCTATTTTTTTAGCCTCAAATGGAGCTTTTCCCAACTGAAACTTCAATGCATTCACAGAGGTGAATAGTTTTAGATAGAGGCGTCGTCGTAAAGTACCGTTTTAGTATTCAGTTACTGCGCGGTCAGTCAAATGCTGGCTTTTAAATACGGCCCTGTTCAGGCATCCGTCTCATACATACGGAATAAGTGGTGCGCCCCTGCTGACCCACTTCTGTTTCGACTGTCATGCTCTGGTTACACTAGGCGAGCTTGCTAGCTGACAGATAAAGTTTTTTTCTGGTACATCACATGTCTAAAAGAAAAACAACATTGTATTGTAATGCTAAGAGTCGTGGGAACAGAATGAACAGAGAACAAAATAATGAAAATAATTGTCAAAATAATCTCTGTGATTTACTGAGATCTTGGAATGGTACTTAGTAATATGAATTTACGAAAATTTAGTTGTTTTTACTAAGGCAGTAGCAATTCTAAACCTAAGCAGAGCCGCAGTGTTCGGAATTCTTTCCGAATAAAAATCTTAAATTGAAGACTTGAGATTATGTTACTCATGGTTATGAGCATGACACAAGAAAGGTTGCTGACTGCAGTCGGTTAGTTTCTGTTTCAACCAAACATGCAATTTTTAAAATGTTTCTCGTCGATACTTTTAGTCATTAGTTTATTTTTGTAGAAATGTAACTAGGTATAAACTGTGTTTAAATAGTTGCAAGTTGTCATGCCCAAAGCTTACCGTCTCTTTTCTGAGTTTGTCACATAAAAGTGCACGTTTGCTTATAGCAACTCTACTCGACTAGATTGCTAGACTGGACGCATTTTAGGACAGTAACTCGAACCGTGTAACCAGTCCACTTGGCATTTTGGTCGGAATACCTTCTAAATGCTGCGACGATTGTTCTCGTATTCCCTTTGTGCTCAGGTGTGCTGTTATGACTGTCATAGCGGAAAATGTGGACAGGTCTCGGTTTAATGTCATGATTTCTTAAGATTAACCTCAGCGGTGCAACTATGTGGTGATCTTGTTTATCCAATATGGCAAGCCTCGGCTTGCTATGCTAAATCTGCCCTTAACTTCTCTGGATGATGGATATTGTATTATTATTTATGTGACATTGTTCATCAACGCATCAATAAGACGTTTTCCAAAAAGAAAAACAGTTTATTTAACTTGGGGATCTGTCGCAAACAGGAGATGTTAATGGAATGTCATATTATGTCATCAATAAGCACGGTATATGCAGAGTTCATGCCACATTAATTCCAGCTCCAACTAAAAATCGCCGCGTGGTTACTCTGGTCGAACTATTTTTATTATGAAAACTTTAAGCTTTGCATAAAATGACAAAGACAATTATTTTATGTTGTTCTGTAAGATACCAACATTTTAACAATAAGTCTACATAAGATTTAAAAGAGAAATGTATTTACTAACATTAATCGACCACTGCTCCTTGTATCATCACCAACCTTCGTTGCAAATAAAGCGCAATCCGACATCTTGCAAGTTCTTGTTGCCTTGGGGAATAAAGTGGCTCGTTAGCAGTGTTTTGAAAAAGTCGAATGGACTGCGTGGTGCTCCTCACTAGCAAGAGGGATAGAGCAAACTGTAGAAATGAAGAGGATAAAGCGACCGTCTTAAAATAATCACAGTGAAGGACAGCAAACCCACAACCAAAGTGGTCGTCCACAAGGACTTAACGTTTTTTTAAAACTGTGCACATGATGCCAAGAAACAAGAGTAGGTAATCAGGACAAAAAGGTAATTCTCTATGTATTAATTTTTTTTCTGATGATAGAATATTAAATAATGGGTTTCTATTTTACCGGTCTATATTCTAGCTAGATGATAGCAATTCGTGAACTTTTGGTACGAACATTTACCCTGATGACACACCTACCTATATTGTATGAATAAAACCTTGACCTGCTTTAATAAACAAAAAATCACTTTTATTCACGAAAACGTGTGAACATTTCAATCCGCAAGCCACCTTTGAGCTATTTACTCTTATGCAATTGCAACCGCGGATGGTAAGCTTTTCCACCATTTTCCGCGTTCTACCATTATATGCTCTAAGTTGATTGCTCTTCATGGCTGCTGGAGGGATATTACCGGCGTTTCTCAATGGTTCCAGTCTATGATTCCTTAAATATTTTGTAATGGCTTTGGTCAGTCATTGCTAAGTTTACCGGAAATAATGTTTTAGTACCGAGACAAGAATACATTATTTGCTTCAATTGGCTTTTATTAATTATTTTAATATCGTCAAATCAAATCAAAAACTTTTTAATTCCATAAATACAGTCAATTTACACTTAGAATAGGTTAATTTATAAAAATAAACACTGACACGGAAATAAAGTGATTTTTGATTTCTGTCGCTTCGGTTTGTAGACTAAACTGAAGAAGCGACTAAGAAACCTTTAGCCTGTTAGTTGTTATTTTTCGAGTTGGAGCAAAACCCGTCCCAAGTTTTTTTATCCTCTAGATATCAGATTTTTTTTAGTAAGCCTTTTTGCATAGCAAGGTTTTGACATTTTGTTTGAACTTAATTACTTATAATTTTTGCAACTTAGGCTGAGCGCAGACTTGAGTCACGACAGTTTTTAGACAGACTTTCCTCACATAGAGAGTCTGTCTTAAAACGGAAACAAAACTGTTTTGTCTTGCATCTTCATACATTTTGTAAAGCAATAGTCTGTCTTAAAACTGTCGTGACTCAAGTCTGCGCTCAGCCTTACTTGGAGTTTAATTGTAGAAGCCACAGAAATCTGAATAACATGTTATTCAGATTTCTGTGGTAGAAGCCTATACATTGCCCGTTAAAGATACATTAACTTTGTGTAGCCTAGCATAATGCATCATCATCACCTTAGCCAAAAGACGGCTATTACCCGACAAGGCCTCCCCCAAAGATCGCCTGCCTGACTGCATGCACCAAGAAAATTATGAAACGTGTTTATAAAACAAGAAAGATATATACTTAATATCACACTTAAATCAAACAGAAACAAACTTCTCATACTACTTATGGAAGCTTCTATCGCATGAATATCCTAAGGCTAGTATTATTTTACCACAAAAATATCGTCGCCGACGTTACACAAAGCTATTGAAATGTCAGTTTGTTTGCGACGCCGCCGCCGGTTGATAAAAACTAAATAGTTTTTAAAGTTACGCCAGAGAATATTTGCTATTGAAATCGGATTCGAAAACGAACATGATAATCAAACTATAAAGGGAGCATATTCAAAATAGTTGTAAAATCCATGGCGTGTTATTTGTCGTATAATACGAATGAAACGAAATTAATAACCGCATAATCAGGCTGAATGTGTATCGATTTCAGTAACTGAAAGTCATCAGCAGTTTAGCGAAGTAATGTTTTTTATGCGGGCTATCTATTATACCTACACAGTTTCGGTTCATCATCATCATCGCCTATAGTAGACCACTGCTGGACATGGGCCTCCCCTGATAAGCACCTTATTGGCTACAAAATACAAATAATAATAGTTGTAGAAATTACAAAGTGTCTGATTTCTGTTAGAGTTTTCTGTTTTCTGTAGAGTTCCCTTTCTATCACACATGGTCTCTATCATCGAGTTCCATAAGTTAAAATTAGTAGTAATATGACTTAAATTTTGTAGGTAATTTGTGTTTTGTTATTTATGGTATGGACCTATGCGTAATTTTGGAAATGTGTATGAATACTTATTTACTTCGTTCGTGCAGTGACCACAATATGAAAGTCAAACATTTGTACTGATGCCAATACTGTGTTTACATAAAAGTATTTGCGTGTGCAACAAAATGAGGTTTACAGGAGTATTTCGGTACTACAGGACGGGCGTTGCGGACATTTCCAATAAAATATATTGAGGATTTTGGTACATTCGGCAACATTCTATGTGCGATCTTCTATGTACCTTAAAGAAAATACTGCTACTGAAACAACAAAATTCCAATAAAATTAACGCATATGGGATCTAAGTAGGTACAAACTACAATTATTGCTCAGTAAGCAGAGAAGATTTTCGGGCTCAAGTGACAACGATTACCACACTAGGCTGGGCCTATATCGTGGGAGACAAATGCAAATAAAATTGGCTGGCAAGGTGTATTTTAGTCACATGACAATATTATTTATTATGTGAATATATTCAGTTATCTAGTACCCAAAACACAAGCTTTGCTTACTTTGTGGCTAGATGATGCTATGTGGATTGTTCAGCATTATTTATTTTAGAATATTATAGGTATTTATAACGTATCATAGAAAATAATTCAGCAAGTTGTATGCCAAAGTGCAAAGTTTTGTTAAATTTCTTGGTCATCGGCAGTTTAGTATACAACATAGATCAATGACTGGTCCCTCTGCCTTACGAAATTCGTAGACACTAAAAATGTAATTATAACTTGACGACCGACGAAAAATGTGTCCTCAACATACTGCTTCTAAGCCAACTTTCTTTATCTCTCCGGACTATCTTATCTTATATGAACTTAGTATCTATCTACAATCCCATCTGTGCAAATCTATCTAGCAACGTTGCGAATGCTGTGCTGTCGACATGGTATTGCATCGTGTTTGTCACTCGGATCTGGTTTACTTGGAACATAGACAAGCTTTCCTACAAGCACAAAGCATTACAGGATATCCGGGTAACGCGGCAGAAAGCTTACGTTTTCATGATATTGTTTTATAATTGTATTGTTGTGTTTATCGTTTATTTATTTTTATTTTTTGTTTTTGTGGAGAGTTGAGTATCAGATAAATCTTCATTCACAAAGAAAATTACAATCAAATAATAGAAATAAATTACAACTCGTATTTACAATTGAAACCATTGAGCTAACTGCAGACTATTGCAAACAATCTACAGGTAGCCCAACTGATAGTTATTTATTTAATACTTTTGCACAAGTACACAAATGGTGGGCATAATGCCGATGGCATTTTCTACCTGCCAACCACACAAGGTCAACAACGACAAAAATGCGTGCTTAAACTTAGACGTTAACTTACCTATGCTATAAATTAAGTATACAACAGAAAAAATAGTCTATATGTCTACTGTGAAATACAAAGTTACAGATTAATAATTTTATTATTAAATTTCATAATTTATAAATCTCATTTCATCAAATACAAGCTTTCGCCTGCGGCTTAATTTTTTTTTTTAAAGTTGCGTATGCCTTTCCCCTGGATACCTTGGGATTGAGATCCATAAAACCGTTCTGGTGTTAATAGGAAGCAGACAGACAGAGAGACAAATATAATTACTTACTATCTCAAAAAAATTGTACTTCGATGGGATTTGAACCCACTGCCTTCCCTCAGTACGGGACCTACCGTTAGCTCCACCTCCAGGGGTAACATTGAAGTGTATCCTTTCCTGTTTAAAGACTAAAGTTACATTTAGTGCGTTTGACAAGATGTGTCGCGTTGCTCAATTCTAAAGGTTTTTGTTATTATAGTACCTACGTGAGCCCTAACACTCGGGATAATTTCTCAGAAATCAAATAATATCCCATAAATGGATTTTATAATTATCTGATAATCTCTTATAACTCAATTTTGAGTACAGTCATTGAATTATACTAAGACTAAACTAAATGTCGATCGACTTTCAATTCGACTTTGGCTTCTGCATATTCATGGAAAACTCGGGGGTGTCAATTACAATAAATTTTCTAATTGAAAATCTTCGAGATCCAGTTTCCAAGTTAAATTGAGCGTTAAAGGGAAACTTTTTTAGCCATTTGTCACTGGCTGTTGGAATGGGATCAATCATGAAACTTCTATCATTGGGCTTTCTAGGGGAAAATTGGGATGACTTTATTACGAGTTACTTTGGTGTTTTCGATTAAAAGTGACAAAAATTGGCGAAGCTTGTGTACCTATTCTCCTTATTTTTCATCTGTAAATGCTATGTTTGTGTAAGTTGTTTTGAGAAATATTTATAGCTGCAAAAGAAAGATATTAAGCACCTACTTCTCAGATTGTAACATTAGGTAGCATAAACAAAATAAACCACAACTACTCACGAAAACAACGGAATAACACAAAAAAACAACTGAAAAAGTTTGTAAATTATCATTTCGGGACCCTCGCGGACAGAACTTATCGTTTGTACGGGACTCCAGAGATAACCTTTTATAATAATAAATTCATTACTGCAAAGCCTGGTACTAACCACAAAACAACATGTAAAAGAAGCTTTACTGCGTATGTTTTAGGGGTGAATTCTACCATTCGCTAGTCTTCGGTATTAAATAAGGTATAGTGTGGGGTAACGTAAAACTTGACAGATTATCTAAACTAACCATTCACGCCTTGAGTTTAGTTTCACAATAAAATTGATTGTATTTTTGACAAGTTCTTGCACAGAATAGCCGTGATCGGTAAGTTTAGTATTAACTAAGTAGTTCTGCAAAGCATCCAAAGAAGGTCCGTCTGTGATTTGTTGTCCGCGTTAAAAATAGCAAAAGGGTAAACATTCCTTTTTTTCCTTTTAACACTATTTAAGTATCATAAAAATTTCAGGAATAGCTTTAGGTATAGGTACTATATTTTTACCAGGTAAAACAGAATACAAAAGAAATCGATAAATATGTACTCATAGTTCATAATCAAAAGCTCTAAGTACCGAAATCAGCCACATCAAACTAAAGCAAAGCTCAAACATTATTTGATTTAAGCATCAAAGCGGACACCCTTATAAATTATCCGAAGCTGCCCCATCCAGTATCTGGTACACAGTTCAATGAATATTGACTGTCCTCGTTATCAATTACTCCTCGCAAACATCATCCGAGCGAAAATACCGAGACTACAAAGGTAAACTCAAAAGGATAAGCCGTAGAGTGAGATTTTGGACTACTTTAAGCATGTATGAACATTATTGAACTGATGTTTAGCTCATAAATACTTGTTTTAGAGGCTGAGGTTTTAAATGTATGTAAGTAAGGCTTCATATTCGATCTCTAGCGATTGTATGAACTTCTGAAAGGCGCCATATTTTGTACCTGCCCACTATTTGATAATAAATGGGAAATATACTATCATCATCAGCAGACGAATTTACCCACTGCAAGATACAGTGCGCTCATAATATATACTAGATTTGCATCACTGGCGAGGTGAAGGTGAAGTGGAGTCGAGGCGGTTAATTTTCTTGACCCATTTCGTGACTCCCCCGCCATTTTAAATCGGAAGAAACATAAAAAAACCCATTGTGCCATCCACCACGGCCCTGTGCTAGCCGCATCTATTTATTCAAATATATCAAAAAATCACAAACCGTCGTATAAATATACGTTATGAAAATATTTTATTCCACAGCGTCTAATACTTCTTCTACATAATTATGTCGTAGCTTGTTAATAACTGTCCATAAACGCTCTACTATAAATTAGTTCTCTAAGATTCAAAGGTTCTTATCAAATCAGATTTCTCTGTCACGTCAATAGAAGCTAGTCGAAATTGTTTACGTAAACGTACATTGATAAATTATCCACCTTGCTAAACTATCGTTCTAATAGTGGCTTGGGAACAGCTGGTATTCTCTTAAGACCTACCTACATTCTATGTTTTCTTATCATTTATCATAATTTCAGCACATTTGCACACACTGAAAGGACCTACACACATCTATAATGCTTTCGGCTTTCAATAAAACGGTTGTTGATATGTATTTATTAGGTGTGTGCAACGCCTAAAATTAACCGGCGCTTTTGCAAGTGTCACACTTACTCAATAGGCCCTCTAAAATAAAATAAATTACTATACGGACTCGGTTAGGATTCTCCTTTCTTGCAGATTATAATTGTGCAACGCCTAAAATTAACCGGCGCTTTTGCAAGTGTCACACTTACTCAATAGGCCCTCTAAAATAAAATAAATTACTATACGGACTCGGTTAGGATTCTCCTTTCTTGCAGATTATACGCTCTAATAGCTCTTCTATAAAAGTTTTATTACATAATAGCTTCTGCCTGCGGCTTCGCATGCGTATTTTCGCTAAAATAAGTAGCCTACTAACTAAGTAAGGCTTTGTTCTAAGCGTACGTCAAATTTCATCTTGATCTGTTCAGTAGTTTTGAAGATCCTAGGTAACAAAAATCCAGCTTTCACCAACTTTCGGCTTTATAATATTAAATATGATCTTCTAACATTTTTTTCTTCTTAACCTTTATTTTTTAAACAAGGTGTCCTACATATTAAGATTAAGCGCATAAGTGCGTGAGCGCGAAGGCAAGATAAATCAGACTTTTTTTATGTTTAGGAGTTTGGAGCTCTACGTAGTACTATATAATAAATATATAATAATATTATAGCTATTATGTGACTCTATCTGTAAAAACCTACCTAATGATGATGATTTTCAAGTAAAATGACCCAGCTAGTCAGGTACTACTGGACAATAGTAGACGCATCGCTCACCGCGCGACGTTGTGATTAATCAAATAGCGAACTAAGCGAGAATCAGTGTTCTGTGCGCAGCGTGTTTGCCGTCAGTGACTGATTCGCGCTTCTTGTTATCTAGCACTTGTTTGTTTGCATTGTTTATTACTCAACTATTTGAGGTTTATTTGAAAAACTAAAGACGATGTTGACTGATGATTGATCGCATTATACGACGATTATATCGGTGTACCTCCTATGAAAATGATTTTGACATTTACGTATGTTTAGACACGTGAAACGATTGGTGTTACTGGGTGACACGCATAATCTCGCATAATCATAAGCTTGTTTGATCCGTTAACCGAAACTTTGTATTTCATGTTCAAAAGGAGGCCTGAATTTAATTCGCAAGTTTTTGTATGCCTATAAGATTTAACTTGAATTTTTACTCCATCTTTGCTTTTCTATGTAATTATTTGAGAGAAGATCATTCCAAAACGGATAAAAACATTAATTTCGTACCTACTACGGTGGAAAATAAACCAACCCCTGGGTCACCATTTACCAACTTACTTCCGCCTCACATTTCATTCAACATCAGAATTCGCAATTCCAACAGGGTCGATCATTCCGGGAATCTTGCAAAGTACACAAAACCGAATATAATAATCCACCGACAAAGTTGATCAATTAGCTCTTTATTAAAACAAAGGTATCGGAGAAGATCGGAGCTGTTCGGGCACCATCGGATGTAGAGCTAGAAGGCGTTTGAAAATAATTAGAGGCGGCAAAATGAAGTTAAGACTAAAGGTATACTACAAGAGTTAACTGAAAATCTAAGGCGCAAAAAAGGTGTTCAATCATAACATCAATGATGGATTTGTGTGCGTAGCTAAGAAAATAGCAATATCACAAAATGTAGTTGTCCGTTAATTTCCCATGTTCGCGGATCCTTAGGCAAAAGACTGACCAACATTGAACGCATTGGATAAGTTAATAATAATATACCACTCACTAAACAAAACGGTTGAATTTTGTCGGACAAAATATTATCTTACATAAAGTCTCTACTTACATTTTAAACCTATCTATACTAGATGGTGATTTTCACGAGTTATTTTTTCAATGCTTGGAGCACACTTCCGTCCTGAGGCGTCTTTCCGGACTTTACCCTACGTAATTATAGCTCTATGATCATAAAATTGTCTTTCAAATCTCTTCGGGGTTACCACTGCGTTGAAGTTATGCGAAGTTAAACGTGCGATTTGCATAGAAATTATACCGCTCTGCTGTTTCTATACAGGCTTACACCACATGGAATTGGATTTTATTGGAATTCCAACTTAAATGTGGTGTGTATAAGATTTAATATGAGAGGCGCGGAACCTACACCTTGGTGCCTTATTAATTTTCATCAGAGATTCCAACTCTGTATTTTTGTGTAACTTTCGTTAACAATCTGGAATAGGGTTATTTTTTGTTTCTTCTAAGAAAATAGGTACAAATTAAATACCTATATTTTCAATAAATTGCGCCTCCTTAAACAACGTTCTGGAAAATGAAGCATCAGTTTATTGCAGGTACCATGAACCTATCCATGGCTCATAACATAAGAAATTTTACTAATTATAACGCCTTGAGTGCTGGGATTTTGTTCCAATTAAAAAGTTTTACACGAAGCTATGCATCTGAATCGACTTTACTTTGTGTCGAGTATCGATGAATTTGCAAAGTAAATTATGTAAAGTTGTAATGGAATCGATAGAGTACATTAAGAAAACCTGTCTTGGCGGTTGAAGCTTAAAAATCGACCCCTTCAAACCGTGGATGTCGTAAGTAAGACAGACAGAGAACCAAAGTTATCGACATAGCTCAAAGAATTAGCAAGCTGAAGTGGCAGTGGGCGGGCCATATCTCGCAAAGAACCGACAACCGGGTAAACGTGTTCTTGAGTGGAGATCGCGACTCGGCAAACCTAGTGTAGGACGCCCTCCGGCCAGGTGGGATAACGATCTGCGAAAGACTGCAGGCAGATGCTGGATGCAGCAAGCTGAAGACAGGCCGTTATGGCTCTCATTAGAGGTGGCCTATGTCCAGCAGTGCCTAATAAAGGTTGATAATGATGATGATGATGATGTCGTAAGTGACTATGAGACCCTACCCGAGGTAGGCTAGCAGCTTCCTTCTGATAATTTTTATACTTCTTCTGCGATTTATTTATTTATCGTACAAAACACATCACAATCACTTTCATAGTATGAGGTTACTTAGAGCTAGATCAAAACTTGATTGCAACATAAACATATGTACGTGCTGCTATAATATAAATATATATCAAGTAAGTAGAGTTGTTTTATTACTATTTATTACAGGTTGTTGAAGCAAGACAGTAAAAAAGGTATTAAAAAATTACGAATTACGGTAGCAAAAATTAGATAACATGCTATATTATTGTATACTATGTACTTGAACTCGATTTCATTTCTTGGATATTGATTTGGAGGATCTCTTTTAAAATTACCAATCCGCCTGCCAACCTATGACAAATTCCCTCTTCCATTACGAATGTAAGCGGGTTATCTACGAACCAAATTTGTGTTGGAAGAACACCAACTAGATACTGTTAGTTCAGTATGTACTCAAGAGGATACCAACACCCGACACAGTAGGATCTTTGCGAGAAGATGACTCTCACGCTCTGCAGCATCAACAAGCAGCGCCCAACACCTCCCCAGCCCCCGTCGCTCACGTCAAGGGCTCAACGCGCGCTCGTGCGTATAGTAATCGGAGAGATGCTAGAACCGCACTCACTCTGAAGGAGTCCCTCGTTAAGGGATGATGATCCTCCCCCCCTTCCTCAGCACACAAACGACCACTGCTAAACGTGACTCCCCAAAACAAGGAGGATTTACTGTAAAAACTATCGTAGTTTCACGATTTATTACGGATGTAAGTGGGTTAACTACGAACCTTATTTGTGTTGGAAGAATACCAACGTTTCATATCCTGTCATTTGTTTGTATCCAAGATGGCGGATTTAAGGTTATCGGAGTAACCACATGGTGGTTTCACTCAGACATTACTTAGAAAGGGGTTGGCGACATCCCCCGAGCTTTAGATCATGATTTCTCAGAATTTTTGTATGCGAAGGCCTATATTTTATTAATTTTCTTTGAACCTGATGAAATAACCTACATATTTACAATGATTGCATGAAAATATATGTAAACGATTAATTTCTGTTGATAAATCAAAATGAGAGTAACTATTTTCAGTATAGGTTTATTGATATGCATATTTTTAGAATGAAAACCGTGTTGACTGGTATAACGTGTGTAAAATAATGAAATACATACCTTTCGCTATCTATTTCAAGCAAATCCGGTACAAAATAACTCTCACAAACATCCTGAAACGACTACTCAGAAAGACACTTAGAACGAACTTCAGATGCCCGTCTTTGATTACGATCAGAGTGTAACCAGTCCAACCAAATGCCAAAGTGACTGGTAAAAATAGGGGCCCAATTGACTATCAACAAAACTAAATTACCTAAGAATTCAAAAAAATATGAGAGAGAACCTTTGTGTACACTCAATTTGCTGTCTGCTAGGAACCACAATGAGGCGACCAACTGAACGGCTCAGATCTGTGAGTCGCCTCACTGAGGCGACTGGTGTTAGTCAAACTACGATAGTTTTTATAGTGAATCCCCCTTGTTTGGGGGCGAGTCACTTTCAGCAGTGGTCAGTGTGCTAAGGAAGGGTGGGAGGAAAAGACAACCTGTGTTTTGTATCTCTTCGTTTATTTTTATCAAGTTGCAAATTAATAGAATTTGCTTTGAATGCCATTCTGATGTTAACCTTATGGATACTTAGTGGTGTTATCCAAATAATTTTAGCCGCTCCACTGAGTGATGCGGCAATTAAATTATATAGGTTAGTTTAAATATAATTTAGTTTTAAGAAGTTGGTAGTAAGTTTGTTAAAATACGGGACTGACATAGTCACTGATGACTCAGTCTCCTAAATAAATATTAATTTAAAAAAAAAAATAAGTCTGCCTGAATGTTGACTGAATTAATTTGGTTTGACGTTTTGGTTATCAACAGTGAATAAAATTGATATAAGGTTTTGACAAGAAAGGAAACATTACTTTTTCCTATTTATAATATTTATGAATTGTGTACGGTTTTAACTGATCTGACGACTCCTATATATTGTACCGTGCACTAGGTTTTATAAGGACAATTTTATTGTAGCTCTTCACATTGGACAATAATAGTACATTGTATACCTAGGCGAGAAAGTGCCCAATTCCTATAGAGTGTGTCATTTGAGCCTTAAAACACACGAGGTAGGAATCGCACTTTCTCCCGAGTGATAGATAGTGCTTTATACTTACCTTCGAGGAAAATCATCGTTTTAGAATATTCAAAATCACGAGTAAATTCAAATTGTAAACTCAAATACGCGCACGTGCGATTTTCACATGGTTCTTTTGTATAATTATTGTTCCGAATACGGAAGAGGCCGATATCATAAATGGTGAATTCGGAGTAAAAACTTTTTGTCGTTTGAACTATTATGAAAATAACCATAGCCATGGCCGGTAGTTACTGGCTGATATTTCAGCAAATTTAAAAAAAAAATGATTTCCATACACTTTTCTCTCCAGCTAAATGCGTGAGAAATGAAATTCCATCGAGTTTTCCCTCCCGCATTTCAGTGCGCCTGCAATAACGTATTTTCTACCTTATGTTTAGAAAAGGAATAAGCAATTTTCTGAGCAGGTGTAGACTAGTTTAAATGATATTCTATTCTACCCTATTTATTTTATATTTATCTTGTATGACTTCATAATGTTCCATCTACACGCACTATCCTATACTAACCGGAAATGCCCCATACCTTATGTAGATCTACACGCATGATATTTTATTATTTATCACTTGCAAAAAGTGAATGAAATACCCACAGTATTTATACTGTGGGTATTTCATTCACTTTTTGCATCACAAATATTATACCTAGGAGTGTTATTGTGATGTTGCCAAGAACAGTATTTTAGGACATTTAATTCTGCAAGACTAGGTTTATGTCAACGTAGCTGTTTAAATTTTATACTAAACTTTATGCCACAAAGTCGTAAAATAACAATTAAACGCGAGTGTGAATATTCTGCTCAAAGTTCGTTTAGTTTTGACAAACTTAAAACTCGTATTTCTTATTAGTTTTATGAACGTAGTACGAAAGTAATAAAATATTTTAGTTATTTACTCACCTGAAATTTCTGTAAAAGTTAAAGTCACTCAAACTTCACTTTACGAAGACTTAGATGAAAAGAACTTACTCCATATCAAATAGCCCAGGTGAACAATAACCATACCAAGCTGCCGCGCCAGTTTTCTGCAGATCTAGTGACTGCCTAGAATTATTCATCGTACTTTGATTGCTTCATCATACCAAGAAAGTACTGTTTCGTGAGATAATTGTTGAGGTTTATTTTTCTTCATTACTCCAATTTAACACTTTGCCCATGACACACATGGCTAACTGCACCTACCCGTTGCAGAAGCTGACCAGTGGATGCCTTATTTAAAAGATTGATGTGTAAAAAAAAGTCATTATTAAGCTACCACCTACAGTCTACTCGCAAAAGCACAATAGAATTCGCGTCAAACCGCATCACAGTAATGTTGCATCTCACAAAAGTGGCGTTTCTTTTACGATCCGTGTCAGCTTAACTGAACGCAGAGTGGTTGAGATAAGATCGAGTAATAGTCGATATCAGGAATTAATTGAATAAAATGCTGAAGGTTCATGAATATGGATCCAAGTTGAAGTGCTTCTCGGCTTTGTAAAAAGTTGAAGTCGATTTCCTCGTTAGATAGGGCGATGCTCTTTCGAGTGCTTAAATTGCTGACGTTTTTATACTAGGAAGGTTCTCGACATATTTTAATTAATTTTAGAAGCATCTGCGATTCTGCTCGCGTTGGTTTTGTAATTAACCCTTTCATCGCCCACGACACATGTGCATCTATAGCGCAGGGTGGCGCGGTGCCGACGCGCCCCTTCTGTCCACAACGACGAAGCTGGGCAGTGTATGGGTTTAGACTTTCATCGGCTGGGCAGTGAATGCGTTACGGAATATTTTTTATTTCTGTTTATTTAAATCGAGCCAAGGTTTCTAAGACCGATTTCCCATATCTATAACAATTGTACCTCATTGACCTATGTTGATAACAGCTTACAGTAAAAGTTTTCAGATGTAAACCCATAAATTGCCAGAAGATGCCCTCGCAAAAACACACACGGTACTAATTTTTTTAAATTTTCTGATAGCTATAAAATCTAAGCTTTTGTGGCCCGATTGTCCCAATTACAACTTGAAGAGAATGTTCGCTCGCTACGCTCGCTACCTATAGATAAGTAAGCAATGCAACGAAAATACCCCTAAAAGCCTCATCAATATTCCCCGATTTTCATGCGCACTCTACTAGTGATCTCGCTTACATAATTTCACCGAGACAGCTTTATGACGTAGAAACAAAGATTCGAAGCAAACCCCAGAATGGGTACGGTTGGAACACAGCCAGTCGTTATCGAATTCATGTAAAAGATGGAAATTGAGGTGAGAAACGGCTAGTGTTTGCGTCTGTTCAATTGCAAAAGATTTTTACCGGAAACTGGGATGGCGTTGGAAATTTCTCGGAATGGGTGCTAAGAACTTCAGAAGAAATGAAATATTTTCGATGATAATAATTTACATGTACATATGTATGTGTATCCGATTTTTTTTCTATATTATCATATCCACTGCATTATCTAAAGGAACTAGTTATGGGAACTTTTGTACCTTGAAATTTTCAAGCCTGAACGACTTTTCGCCTGAAACAAATTGTTTTAAGCTGTCATTTTAGGATTCTCATAATATTTAGTATTACAAATTCCTTAATAGATACAAAAGCAACGTCAAAAGTTGAAAACAAAATATTTTTACAAACAATTTTACCACTGAGAAAGAAAAGGGTTTAGTGAAAGAAAAGCAAAAAAAAAGGGTTTAGTGAGATTTAGTGAAAATTTTAACTCATAACCTTTAAAATTGCCTTCATTATAACCTCCCATAAAATCCAAATAAAAATATCGAACAGATATCTAAAGTCGAATTAATCGCTGCAGCCCATTGGAGCACATTTACGCCGACATTCAGGCACTTTACGTTCGCTTTTAACAATGTATAATTTTTTACTAGCAGACTTTTCACATTTGCAGGCACTTTGGCAACTTTTAAACAGAGTAAATGGACTCGTTTATCCATTTTAGTGGGCCCGAGATGGGGAGCATTGAGGGGAATGAACTAAGGGGATCTGGAGAACAGAATGTTAATAGCAAGCTCTGATCTCAATTATAATCATCATCATAATCAGACTTGTCAACCAATTAAATAAATAAATAATGCTGCACAACCCACGCAGCAGGACCAAGCCCCAATGTAAGCAGAGTTTGTGTTATGATTAGATACTTGATTACTGATATACTTTATAAATAAATAAATCCTATTATCCTACTTCCTACTAATATTTTATGCAAGAGTTGGTGAAATGTGAAATTTTTGTTACCTAGGATCTCCAAAAATACTGAACAGATCATGATGAAATTTGGCAACCACTTAGAAGGTAGCCTAACTAGCAATAGACTACTTATTATACCGAAAATACTCCTGCGAAGCCGCGGCCAGAAGCTAGTAGGTACTTAATAAATAACATACATAGATATTTTTTACTAAACATAGAACCCAGAACTCCCAGATCAGATATCTGCAGATCGTACAAACATTAATTTGTCCCGAGGCGGAAATCGAACCCCGAACCTCCTGCGTCGCAGGCGGAGGCATCGCCTGCCTGCACCTTCGAAAGGCCTTTCTTCTTCATGGTATTCGGTTCGGCCCTACGCTAGTCTGAGAATCGGGATAGCCCTCGGTCTTGCGGATTTCGTCGACTCATCGTCCCAATGGGCGTCTCTCGTCCCACCACCGTCTATTGGTCACCGTTTGGTCACTGATTTGGTCCACCTGCCATTACTCCGTCTGGCTACGTAAACTGAATAGTTAAAGATCGCGTAGATAAATAATAATGCTGGACAATCCACACAGCATCATCCAGCCCCAAGCTAAGCAGCTTGTGTTATGGGTGTGTTATGGGTGTAGATGACTGATATACATACTTAATATAGGTAATATGGGTTGAAGGTACATATTGGGCGCATGCACAAACAAGTGCCGTGTTCGGGTGCTGCCGCACATGTTTCTCCAATCGACACAAGTAGCGCTACTTCAGCGGCACAGGGGCCGCCAGCACCACCGCCTGCTCAGGCACCTGTAGCAGTGGAGACCTTGGGCAGTTGGAGTGTGGATTCGAAGTGTTTAGTGGGAGAATTAGGACGAAAAATTAGCGAAGTGACAGGAGACTCCTGCTCCGGGTCGTTCTTGGTGCAAAGGATTGCCATCGCTATTCAGCGAGGTAATACTGCAAGCATTATGGGCACCTTTGCACCGGGAATGGTCAGGGGCGGGTTATTTAATGACTAAGTTTTAAGTTGTGTATTTAATTTAATACATAATGTATAAAATAATAGATATAATACATTACATAAATATATATTTTATTATTATACATAGAAACGACCAGAACACCTACTTTATCCCAAGGCGGGAATTGAACCCGCAACCTCCTGCGTCGCAGGCGGACCTTCGCCCGCCGCGCCACCGAGGTTGTCAAATAATAAAGACTGGGATTGACAAATAACGTCTTTCTCATTTTGTCCTGCTCAATTCATATTGGATCAATTTGCGATGTTTGTATCAATCTTTACCGCGAAAATGTTTTAGTTATGGCTTTAGAATTCGATTTTGTTCAAATACATTATTCAAAATTAAAAAATATTATTTTGTCATAGAATAAAATCAATGGAACCATCAGCTAAAATATTGATAGAGACAATTACAATCAAAGAAAAGAAATAAATCAGAACTAGTATTTAAATTGAGTTATCAGCAGACAACAGTTTGCATACAGCAAACAATCTACAGGTAGCTCAACTAGCCCACGAGCTAAAATGAATTTGTTCATACTTTTGTTAGATGTAGTTAATTTTATCTCCGTCAAAACACAGTCTTGAATGTTTTGATATTTGGAAGGCTTATTAAAATTCTCAAGAACTTTGAGAATTAAATTACATAAATCAGTATAGCAAGGCGCAGAGGAGGGTTTGTATTAATCTTCAATTAGTGTGTTCTTTAATCAAATACCTTTATTATAAAGTCAGAGAAGGTTGTTGTTTTTGGATCTACCTAGCCAGAATGTTTTGGGGCTTATTTACATTTAATAATAACTAGTTTAAGCCCGCGGCTTCGCATGCTTGTTTCTATGGAAACATTTAAAGGTGATTTCTATCCCATGGGAACTGATTTATGTGATAAAAAGTCGCCTATGTTTGATTCCAGGGTTAGACTTACCTGTATGCAAAATTTCAGCCCGATCCGTTCAGTAGTTTTGGCGTGAAGAAGTAACAATCCATCCATCCATCTATCCATCCGAACTTTCGCATTTATAAAATTAGTGTCATGTGATATGGTGATATTAGTGTGATGTGCTAGTGTGATGTAATTTGATTTTCATCTTTTGTTGACGCCAATAAACAACCTCCGTGGCTCAGTGGGCAAAGGTCTGTCTGACAAACGGTTTGGGGTTCTATTTTCACCTCATGATAAATGAAAACACAAAAGTCATTATTAACGACTATTTACCATGATCAATACTTATTGATTTATTATTGTGATTAATGATTTTAGAAAAATTAATCATCTAGTTGAATCAGCCAACATTTCTTTCTACGTACACAGAATTCTATATCACAAAAGAGTATATCAGCTACCTGAGGGGTGAGTCACCCGCACCGGGGGGCGGGCAGCAGCGCCCCTGCAGAACAACTTCACCGAACTGCGATCTTCAACCCGCATGGCCAGCGTGGGGATTATGGGCATTACCCCCAATGAATCAACAAGCCAAAAAATGGCCACGTGGACACTCACGGTAGGGTTGGTCCACCAGTTCAAACTGACGGCCTTATCGCTTAAAGCGATTTGTTCCAGGCAACCAAAACGATGGGAGAATAATAAAGGATGGCGGTGCTTCTTAACGTAAATCTAAACTATTAATACTAATACACATAATACACTAATTAAATAGATAGATATTTATTTATTGTTTCAAGGTTGTTACAATTTGTTAATAGCGTCTTAAATCCTAACATAGGTATTAAATACATACAATAAAATAATTATAGTATAATTAGTAATTATATTGGACATGCTAAATAATCTACTGTGACGTGACGTTTAAGAAGTAATTAAAGACTTTCCTTTAAAATGCGTGATGTGATGTGGACTTCTTAATATCCACTGGCAAATCGTTCCAAAGTCTGACAGATTATTGTGACAAGGTTCTACAGAGATCCGCCAGTTGTGTGGTCTACCTATAGCAATACCCTATGTATTTTTAAACGTCCAATACCCATATAATATTGCATTATTCAGTTGTCCGGAACCCCCCTCATCCCAAATCGGCCAAAAGGACAAATCACGGCAATTACAAAACGCTCAGCGTCCAAAAAGGTCAGTCATTAATCACACTCCGAAGGCACTGGTCAGTCACGTCCTACAGTAATTAGCACTCCACTACGGTTTTGGAAACGAAACTGCTGCGATTTAGATGAATTTTGCAAATTTGTCATCACCCCGGGATTATGACTAACCGAAAGGGACCGCGGCCTTTGTGGCCCGGTTAGGGTAATTATTTAACTTATAATTTAAGACTCGTGTAGATAGTGACCTTGTTTGCTCCATTTTATGGAAATCAACTGAATTGAAAAGGAGAAGCTGAGTGGTGCCGGCTTACAATTTGCACCAGCACAACTCTTCCCGCTGGTGTCGTAAGAGGCGACTAAGGGATATCCACCGGGCGGGCAGCAGCGCCACCTGCAGAACAATTCTACCACCGAACTGCGATCTCCAACCCGCACGCTCAGCGTGGGGATTATGTACATTACCTTAATGAGATAAAAGCCAACAAGGCGCTTATCAGGGGAAGGCTTGCGACCAGCCGTGGACCAATACAGGCTGTTGAGGAAAAGGAGAATGACAATAACATAGACCTTGGTCTAGCCATGAGTCGACAGACATTCTGATAAATAAATAAATAAATAATGCTGGACAATTCACACAGCATTATCTAGCTCCAAGGTAAGCAGAGCTTGTGTTATGGGTACTAGATAACTGATATACATAATAATATACGAGTACATAGATAGATACTTTTTATTATATGTAGAAAACGACCAGAACACCCTGAATATCTGCAGATCGTACAAATATTTGTCCCGAGGCGGGAATCGAACCCGCAACCTCCTGCGTCGCAGGCGGACCTTCGCCCACCGCGCCACAGAGGTCGTCACTGATGTTTATCGTCATCAGCCCGTATACATCCACTGCTGAACATAGGCCTCCCCCAAACGACGGTGCTGAACCGCCTCCATCCAGCGACTCCCTGCGACCGCTACAATGTCGTCGGTCCATCGAGTGAGAGGTCTTCCCACACTCCGTTTTGTATTGCATCGTGGTCGGCACTCGAGAACCTTTACTCCCCAACGGTTATCGGTTCTGCGAGCTATATGGCCTTTTATTTATTCGGCGAGGAAATTCATTTGCAAATAAACTGGTCGGAGGGGACCAGAATTATGTGGGACTCGATGCCCTGAGAAGGACGTAATACCCACTAAAACCTCTCCGGTGGCCCTCTCTCGCCATTTTCGCCGAACCAAGGGAACATTTAAAACCTCCGCGGCCCGACTGGCGTCCCCTCTTCCTCCTATACATGGCCGACGAGCCCACCGATCCACTCACTCGCCGACCCCATTCTTCCATCACCTTTTCCTCCCCCCAACCCCCCAATTAGGACACAGACAGGACAGTCACAGTTGGAACCGCAAATGTCCACCTCTGTGCCCAGATGGCCATTGTCGCCCCATACCAGGTGTGGGTCTCGCATTTACACACGCAAACACTCACACTCTCACTCAAACCATTTGGCCCTCTCATACGTCGGAGCTTTAACTCCTGCCCATCGTCACTTCAGCCTGTTAACTCTGAGAGCTATGTCGGTTACTCTGGTTCTTCTACGGATTTCCGCATTCCGGATCCTATCGCGTAGGGAAACTCCGAGCATAGCTCTCCATAGCTCACTGAGCGACTTTGAGCTTTTGGACGAGGCCTAAAGTCAGTGACCACGTCTCGGATCCGTAAGTCATCACTGGTAACACACACTGGTTAAAGACTTTCATCTTGAGGCTCTACGGTAATGATATTCATCTGATATTTAAATTTATAGGTTTCAAAAAATACCGTTAAAATGGCTTCTTAAATTGAAACAAATAAACTTTGGAGACATGCTACGACCTCGTTCCTGCTCTAATAAAAGTTTTTTTTAAATCTATGTCGAAGCGATAGCTCATGCTTGAACTTGCTTAACCAGTCTGGTTTCTGGTTAAAAACTGCACCTGACTTAAAAGTTTACAGCAGACTTAATGAGGTTTAAGACAATTTCCTCTCGTCTAGAGACAAAGCGCGTTGCGAGGATGAAAAGATTCCAAACTAATTAATCCTTTGTACTTTCATTACCCCATCGGAAGCAGAATTTACCGCAGTTGGTTCTGTACAGTTAGCACCGAATATTTTTAACTGGTTTTCCTAAAGCCAGTCAAAAATATTTGACGGTTACAATGCAACATTTTTGTTAAAGAGAGAAATTACACCACCCGTAGGTTAGGTAAAATAAAATTATTTATCGTTTCTTATCGACCACATCTAAAAACTTGGTATCTAATATCGTCTTACTTTTCTAATACTTTTCTACAGGCACATTATCTACTAAAAAACTCCTGCACCGAAGCTGCTGATGAAGCCTTAAGCTTTTTCTAGGTACAAAACTGCAGTCTTTTGATGCTGACTGTACTTCAAAGATAAATAACTAGTTTGTATGGAGATCACACAGATAAAGTTAGGTAAAGTTTAATCGTAATTTAATCCAAAAAGTACTTAAATCGGTACGTTTTGTTTGTTTAATAGGAGCTCTCGTCGACGAAAAGTTTTGTTAAACGCTGGATAATTTAAAATTAATTGTTACCGTTATCTAAATTTTACGGTATTTTTGGACCAATAAGGCATGGGTCGTATTTTGGACGCAGGCATTTCCTTCTGGATTAAATGAGAATATAATATCATGCTAGAAAAATCAAGTATGACAGCAGTAGTAACAGCGGCATTTTTATTTTCGCCGCAGCCAGTTGGGATTGAAAATAATAATTATCTATATGATATTTTTGGACCAACACGTCTATCGATTTTGATCAATTTTAGATCACGTCATGGTATGAAACTCGAATTAAAAACGGGCTGCACCGTTTTCATCAATCATAGTTAAGAACAAAATCTAAAACTAAACAAAGAAACTAAATCAATCAAGCATGGCGGTAACTGCATATCTACTGCCATGCTTGATTTTTAACCCCTATTGTATACCTATAGGTATGCGCTATAAGTATACAAGAGTAGTTAAACATTGGATTTCGGTGCCGTTTTCTGTTATCTGCTGGCGTGTCGCCTTCGATACTAATTAGAAAACGTTTTTAAGGAGCTGTCTGTATCTTGACCTACTTTTAGAAGGAAACTTGTAACGCTCTGCATGCTACCCATGCAGGGCATTACAAATGGATATGCCAAGATCGAAACGTAACTTTCGATTCAGAAGTAATTCAGTTTAATACTATCAGCATGGACCCCAATTTTTTTTATGTGCAAAGACATTGCTCTCCTACACCTCAACCTCAACAGCCTGTATTGGTCCACTACTGGACGCAGGCCTCCCCCTGATAAGCGCCTTCATAGTTTTTATCTCATGGGGGGTAATGTCCATAATCCCCACGCTGGGCATGCGGGTTGGGGATCGCAGTTCGGTGGTAGAATTGTTCTGCAGGGGGCGCTGCTGCCCGCCCCCGGTGGATATCCCTTAGTCGCCTCTTACGACACCCGCGGGAAGAGTTGGGTGATGCAAATTCAAGCAGTTTTATAATGTCAAGCATACACAGCATGTGGATTTTTGCACGTTTAACAGCGAGTAAATAAATGCCAATTGCTTATTAATTAATACAATGACATAATTTTTGTACCTACCAATAAAAATATGGTGCATTTAGAAATGTCTCAATAAAAGCCGTTACTAAACAAATACCTATCATTCATTGCTTTTACAATTCAGAAATATTTTTGAAACTACAAATAAAATAAAGGTCAAAAATGAGTCATTAAACATTCAAAACAATCCTAAACTATTTTCCAATCGAACTCACTAAACTAGGTCGCTGACAGGGAACGCCGCCTTAAGTCCCCTTAGTTTATGACCCGAGAATTATAGCCGTAATAAGTCTCGTCCCACAGTTTTGGTACAAGCAATTTTGATGTTAATCAAACTTTTGATCCACCCCGCTTGGGGAATAGTTTTTATTGGACTATCGTCGAGGCTCAGTCGAGTAAAAACTATGGCTTTCTAATCTATTTATACAGCGACTCTTTAACCCATATCTGAGCGTCAAATTAATCTAAGGCATGATACATGCATACTGGTATTAGTGGCAAGGTATTAAGCGCGAACCTTGACTCTTTATTTAGCGCTCAACACCTAATATTAATTTTAATAAAGCAGGTACACAATGATAAAAATACACTTTCATCGGACAGAATGGCCTAAATGAGGAGCGCTAGTGAATGCTCGAAGAAGATGGGTAGGAAGGAACATAGTGGTATCAAGACCTTATAACTGAAGGCTTTCTAATTAGCAAGTTGCGTGGCCCCGTACATAAAAGTTTACTTCATTGTCACTTCCATTCAAACGCCGTCATGGCCATCTGCGATCAAAAGCATTATAGTCCTTTCGAAAAATAAAAAAACTTCCATTTAAGACCATTGCCCAGCTGTGGGACAACATAGGTTATAAAAAAAAATCACTAGTTAACACTGCAGATAAAAGAAAAGTGAATGAACAAGTTAATAGACTCAAAACAAATTACCCTTCGTCAAGATAAATTGCTTCTGTGAATAAAACTTTATTTTTTCCATTTTTCGACCTCTATGAATGTGACATTGTTCAGAGAACAGACACGAGTATATTCATCTAATAACCAATAGATAATAACATTATTTCCACAAGAATTGCTTATTCGAATCGACAGTATATTTTTATTAACCCAGAATAAAATTGGTTCCATTTCTAGATGCCTAAATCTTAGTTAATAAATAATTTCAACTCTATTTATAAAGCTTTTGCATGTTATTTAACAAAAAAAAAATGGTCCTAAGTAGAATTGTAATTTGCTTTATACTGATTATTATTGTTAAACCTAGAAAAATACACGTGTATTTTCAAAATCTATCACACATTATTTAAATAGTAGGGTTACAATACAAACACAATGGTGCAGTATAATTTTGTACTAGTTCCTTTAGCCTACTGACGACGTTCGATGCAATTTTGTGCCCTTTTTTTTTCTCTTCTTCCCGCATACAAGTAAAATGAGCCAAGTCTGGTTACAAATTAATCTCTGTGAACAATAGAGGCGAGTGGTCGGCCTCCAAATAACATGCATTGTTCTTTAGCTTAGGCCGTTATATTTGTTCTAGATAAAACTTTTAAAAAGCTTTTTAAAAGCTCAAAACTCAAATCATGGTAAATATTCCGTTGTAAATGACTTTAGTTCCAGATGTAAAAGAACAATAGTAGGTAAATGACTAATAAGTAACTTCGTAAAACCTTTTGTTTCAAATCAATGGTTGCTAACACTGAGACTAATGAATTAAACTTATTGTTCTGTATTGTAACCTGCCTCTAGAAACATTAAAATATATAGATATGACGAACTAATGAACTATGACGAACGATTTTTTCACAAAATATAAAAAAAATCTTTATTTTATGTAGAATTCAAAAATACTTAATAAGGTTTTTGTCATTTATGCCTCCTAGCTTTCAAAAATAAATACTGTCATGTCTACTTCCTTAAACTCCTTTCATTTATCATTGTAAAATCGATAGCTACACAATAGGTATTGTAATCAATCACAATACGGCTCGGGGAGCGCTATTTACATACAAAATCGAATATTTTTTGGTAATCCCTTGACGGAATACCTACCTGCTCCGTTAATTCCCTAGGAGTATTGATAGGTTTGCAGAAATGTGGAGTTTTTAACATGAGACTCGGAAATACAATTTTCACTGACAAAGGCTGTGTCGAGAAGCATACACATAATACAAGGAAATGTCTTTCACTAATTTGAGAATGGGCAGTGTTTTAAAAAGAAGAACTTATCATTCAGTAAACATAATATATGAGCGATATTAAAAAATTTCAAGACAATTTACTGGCGGTCTAAGGTTATTTTCTGTCAGTAATTAAAAATGTATTTAAAATTATAGAAATGTAAGAGAACGGAATGAGAGAAAGAACTATTCTGTCGATCTCGAGATACCTAATACCACTTGACTGTTATGTAAAACAGCACCTACCCTAACAGGTTCACAGTCCGTCATCGAGAGTATAAAGTACCTCCCAAGTCCGGTAGAGATTTTGATCCATTATGATAGAGTAATAGTAGTATAATAACAAATATAACAATTTTTTTAGCTTAGTATCTATTCAACCAAGTCTACGTTTAATTTAAAACATCCCTCTGAGTCCAATAACCCCTCAATAACCGATCAGCCCATTTGCGGGCTGTGGACTCATGACACTATCGGCCTGCAGCCCATATATGGGCTGAAGACTGTGAAACTGTAATCTACATTTATATTTTATATTTAGAGAGACAGATTCACTGAGTCATCGAGAAATCTCTGAAACTACAAGAGCTACAAAGCTGAAATTTTGCAAACGGGTTCTTTTTTGAACGCAGGCACCCGCTATGAAGCGATTTTTTGAAATTCTAATTCCAAAGTAGTTATTTGATTATAACTTCGAAAACGTAACTTTTGGCGCGTCTTAATTTGGAGCGGAAACTCTTGACTCAAAACACAGACACATATTTCGGGAATTTCGTAAATGCGATAACCTATAAATCGTCCATAAATATTGTCAACAATGATATCTTTAAATGAACAAAAATATTACCGTTTTGCACAAAAACAAAACGGATATTATGTGAGTGGAGAAACGGACAGCATGGTTTGAAGAATTGCAATTTGAAATATGGATGTATTTATGTGCTTTTATCGTCTTTTTGTAGTCATGCTGTGTGTTTTTCCGTCAAAGTCATAGCAGCAAGTCCCTGTCATTGTGACATCTACAGTTACTGTCAATGTCAACTCATAGTGTCATCAACACCAGCAAGTACCTTGCTGATGCTGTCCGTTTCTCCACTCACATAATATCCGTTTTGTTTTTGTGCAAAACGGTAATATTATATGTGTTTCGAAACGGACAGCATGGTTTGAAGACCTGTTTGTTATCTGCTGGTGAAAGACGGACAAACGCTATGTGAAAATAAAATGTATGACATGTAACTAAGTAGGTACTTACATGTAATACATAAATAACAGTCAAACAAGTCAAAGATCTTAGGACATAACTTCTAAGACTTTAAAGTTGTGTAAAACAAAATATTGAGTGTTTATCAAATCTAATTGATCAGAAATCAATGATACTTAGCATCACACAAAGTGCCCCTGAAGCACATATAGGTACACATGGATCTGGATAGTGGCAGCCGGCGACGCCGTTCTGCAGTTGTATTGTGCGCCGTCATGCAGGTCACTTCGTTGGGGCTTAGGTCTGGATAGTGGCAGCCGGTGACGCCGCAGTTCTGTCGCTGTACAGCAGATCGCTTCGTGGGGCCGGACAATGTTTAAAACTGTCATAAACTGGGTAAAAGGCAGTGATCTAAGTATGAAAATATTGTATGTATAGGTAATATAGGTATTTCATTATTTAAATGAGTAAAGTTCTGGTTTCTATTTGAAACTTTACTATGACCCATTTAGATTCATCAATTTATTAAATAGGATTATGGTATTCTAAAATCTTGCTGATCAGAAATTACTGCTCTAAAATGCAAGGTCTAATATTTCAATGAGTGGAGTTCTGCTTAGTAGAATATTTTCAGTTTGAATGTGATAGTTTTAATTTTATTTAATTCAGGATTTATTTGTTGATCACATGCTTGGTAATGTGCTCATTTTTAGAATCAATAAATTTAATTGATCTTGCTATTATGAGATCTGGGATTCACATGAACATAGGTACCTACTTCTTATGTATATCCTTAATTAACTGTCCATAATTGAATTTAGTTCAAATAGGACTTTTAACATTACAAATATAAAATAAAATATGTTATGGTATGGATAACTTATTTACAAGGGGTTATTTCGCTATAACCCTTGCTGTGTAATTATAGGTATTTGTATGTAATATAAAGATGGTAGTTAATGATATCTACATATAGCTTGTTAGTTCTCTGAACTGAACAACATAAGTACTTGAATCAGGTCCAGTTGCAGAAAACACCAAAACAGGTGTCTGCTTGGGTATGTTATTGTTTTCATGAAAAATACTTGGTTATGAATCCACTGACACCATAACTCCATGGTGTTCCCGCTAGACGATATATATTTAATTGCGGAGAACCCTGTCATATCCGACGGTAAAGGGTAATGGTACCTTGGTTGGTGATAATGATGGACAATCTGATACAGGACAGTGGGTGACGTGCCTAGTCTTACCACTCGTCTACTTCACCGTACCGTTTCTCCCCCCCCCCCCCACTTTTTTACCAAAAGTTCCAGTGTCTCCATCTGAGGAGGGACTTCACTGGGGAGAGAACATTAAAGGAGCTCAGACAGAACCTCAATACAAGATTTAAAATGTATAAGCCAGAAGCATTATCATATTTATCATAGATTGTGTGCTATCTTCTCAGGCTCGAATATATTGGCAAAATGTCAGGCACTTTGTTGGGGCGTCCATCGCCTAGTATGTATGCCTCATCATCCGGATACAGTCTCCGAGGGCGACGTGTATATTCAGACAAGACTGATCACACTTCGACTGAAGGTGTTATAAAAGTCGACCTGACCTTGTTATAGCGAGGTATCGCTTTTAAGACCAAGTGCCAACAGGGCCTATAGCCAGCTGTGGACTAATATAGGCTGATGATGATCGAGCCATTCGAGCCATTGAAGGCGTAGCGAAAAATGCCATCCGTACCTCCTCAGTACTGGAGTTAACATTGTCATTTCCCCTCTGCTAGTTTGCCTCCGAGGCCAAAGGTATTAAGAGCCATTCGCGCCTTTGAAGGCTAAACGAAAAATCGCATCCGTATCTCCTCCGCACTGGAGTTAATATTGTTAGTGTCCATCTGCTAGTTTAACCTATCAGGTTTAGCAACGGGGCACCAGAGTCGCCACCTCTGCGGGTCACACCGCAGAGTCTAGGCCATGGATGGGGTAATACTCATACTCATAAATTTATTCGCCATAGGAGCACAAGGCACACTTGGTTAATATGAGAAGAAATATAATAATGAGAAGTATTGTACTATTTTACTGTAATAGCCTTCATTTCATGTCTATAATGCCACGCCCCATGTTCCGGATACAGCTTCCGCAGCCGGGGGCAATAAGTACCGTTCCGATACTCTGTTCAGATTATTTGGCTGGCAGACGGCCATGCCGTTATACCTCCCCGAGAGGCATGCTGCCGTAGTAGTGTCCTGAATCGTCGTCAAGACAGCTCCAGTAACATCATCGCCTAGCCCAAGTAAGCATGCGATGGCCCCTAATTTAGGATATAGCCTCCGAGGCCAGGGGCAATAAGTACCATACCGGTATTATGTTGATTATTTGACTGTTAGTTGGCCAAACTATAACATAACTCTCTCATGAACATCACCATTATTAGTTCCAGTTACATTGTTTCTGACGACAGGATAAAGTTTCCCTTATTTTATACATAAAATAATAAGTTTCGTTTACTGGTATGAAATGGTATAGTCCCACATATTGGCTTGAGTGTCAGATATTTGATAGGGTCACTGCCCACCTGACTGGAACCTCTCTTTCAAATGAGTGCATCCGATGCATCTCGTCAAAATGTGGATCACATCCGAGTGAAACCAACTGTGAAGGTTTGGTTATCTATGAGGTTTCAAAGTATTTATTGTAAACCAAATAATTATGTAATGATCCTCTGCTACTTAATTAACAAAGCTAAGAAAAAACTGAGCTCTTGTGACTTACACACTCTTGAATATTGTAATAAAAATTTAATATACCAGATTCTGATGGTGTGTTGGTGTGCACTAACCTTCACCTGAAGTGAGTTGCACTAACTCAAACAAAATAGCAGTAGGAAATTGTCTTTAATTTAAAGGAATGCCATTGCCCTGCTGTTGGACATCCTAGGCTAATAATAGTAATCTGTTTGTCTTGATCATTTTTAGTTTGTTGCAGAGAATTTAATTTTGATTATTTCAGACTTTGGGTCTAAATGATTTTCAGAATAATGCGGGGTCAATAAAAGAAATAATTTTAGGTACTTACTATTAAATAAAGTTGTTCTATAAAAGCCATAGGTAACAACTGTGGAAATAACCTATGATTCTGGGAATGTGAAACTAGGTTCAATATGACATGTGATGTTCATTCCAACTGGTGTCATCAGATCTTGGAAGTAAATCATGTTTTAGATAGGTACAAAATGTCGGAGATCACCATGACAATGATCTAGAGCATATTCAGTTTCAATACAATGAAAGTAACATAATGAGAGACTACAAAGTATTTTTATGTTTGGCACCTTACTCCGAGTAAGTGTTAAACATACCTGCAGGTAATTTTATTTACAAGCTGTAATGTGAAAGGTCAATTTGCAGAACCTTTTAACTTATTAGTTATAAGGTTAGGTTAAGGTAGGTACTGTTCTTTAAATAATTTAAGCAAAAGAAAGCTATAATTATATACCTACTTAGGGCATTTTCTTATTATTATATTTAACTTCCAATACAATATAGATTAGTTAGTCAAAAATCAGCTCTTGTTCTGATATACTCTCTGTACTCTGTCTGCCAGTAACAATGAAATAAGTACCTAGCTAAATTCTGATTGTTCAAAATAAAGTGGTGATTCTGCCCCGAACAGTACTAACCGAACCTGGGAACTTATTATTATGATTATTATTATTGTGCTAAGGTTTAAATCTTCTCTGTGAAAAAACCGGTAAAAAACAAAGCACATGGGCCTAAGGCAAGTGCACTTCAGGTGCTAGGTAGTTCATTTTGCAGGATTTTTCTGACAATCCTACAAGTGTTTAGTATGACAGCTTTTTGCATTAATGTGTCAACTTTTTATTTACCAAACCAGGTAGGTAGGTACTACCAGGTAGCCTACGAAGATTTCGATCTGTTATTTATGTAGGCATTTGCCCTGCCCTGCCAAACTTTGGTGTCAATGATGTTTTTATTTCAAACAATTAGTTCATACCTATTACATGCACATAACTCTGTTTATAATAGTAGTTTACTAATTCATCATCTTTTCATCAAAAGTATGTTTGTAACACTCAATTAGAGATTGCAAAATGATTTAACATGATCTAGGGTGCTAAAAGGTGGCACCGCACCTTCCGTCTATAGGTTATGTACTTCAACCTGGGTTATTATCGCAATAACTTGATAAGACAAGCTGTACTAAAGGATCACACTCGTGTGTGTACCGCCGGCCTGATGGTACCGGCGACATAACTATACAAAGTATTACCATCCGATGGGAACTTTGTGCCAGGCTCGTTATTATGAGTTTTCCACGCTTACCTCATAGTCAGTGGTCGGGATTATAACTCGGAGAGATGGGCACGAATTTTGCACAAAGTAAATGCTTGTACTTCACCGTAAACATCGTTTTTTCACCAAAAAAACCATAAAAACACAAAATTTTCTGCATACACCGCTGAAAATTTCAAACGCTATGAGTTGACATTGACAGTAACTGTAGATGTCACAATGACAGGGACTTGCTGCTATGACTTTGACGGAAAAACACACAGCATGACTACAAAAAGACGATAAAAGCACATAAATACATCCATATTTCAAATTGCAATTCTTCAAACCATGCTGTCCGTTTCGAAACACATATAATGTTAACTTATTATGCAGCTAAGCTGAACATTAATAATACAGTTGTAACTTGTAACCATTCCCTAGTTTCGATGGTCCAGTTGTTACATGATCCAAGTGTTCCACTGGTCATCGTTACCAAAACATCGCTAGGATCAGCGCGTTGATTGGCCAGACAGACGGTTTCGTTTCGCGCTATGTGAACTGATCCTCTGTTTTCGCTTTGGATGCACCGTTGTTTGCACCAGTATGTAGATTTTGTATTTTTGAAACAGCTTTGTGCCTATTGCAGCAATTCAAAAAGCTTGGTAAAAATAAATCGAGAATAGACATCATTTTGGAAGTTTTCATAGTGATGAAGATACTGTCTTATTCTAAGGAGTCAAGTATCAAAGTGCTATATTTCCTTTAGACCTTACAGGTCTCTTGGAAATGACACAAAAAATCAAATTACATAAGTAAAACTAGGAAATAAAGTGATCACTTTGATTTTTGGTTCACTTCAATCTTTTTAAAGACTTCTTTTTAAGACTGTCTACCAAAATTAAAGCTTAAAATAAAACGTTTCGCTCTAAGTCGGCTAATGAAATTTTCAATTCGTTGTTTCTCAAATATAACCTTTGTGACTACAACACAAGGTCCTTAATAAGGATCAGTTACCTATTACCACCATTCGTCACCCCAACAGAACAAACAAGCCTAGAGGCACTTAAATTTCTTAATTTAACTTAACAGAACGGGGATTACCTACAGCACACACGCTTTTGAATTCCCCTGGGCGACAAGCTCACCTCGGTGAGGTGTGGTCGCACTTACAGCGATAAAGGACCATAGAATTTACGAACATTACATAAACAATAGAAAAAATCAAAACATGAAACATAAAGTTTCGCGTGTTTTTGGAAAACCCATGCGTTTCAATTTCATCTAGATGTGTTGTTCTATTCTTTATCTTTTTTTGAGTTGTATTGAAGCTCATGTGTAGCAAGGAAAACTTCGTGTGTTTTATAAAGCCTCCTGCCTTAAAACTCTGATATAAGTTTGTTAATTTAACTTGGGAATGCAGCGACGCGGGTTAGTCTATGGAACATGCACGCGGATTTAAAAGTTGCTAGTGCGACGTGGTTGGAGTAATAGGTTGTGGCCGTACTGATACGAAGTAGCGATCTACCTAGTTCTTTGTTAGCATTTGTATTGTATTAAGGAAAAATGTAAAAGGTTTTAGATACTATTCACGCAGCAAGAAAAACTTTTACGCGACAATTTAATTTTTAACCCCCCAACGCAAAAAGAGAGGGGCGTTATAAGTTTAACGTGTCTGTCTGTGTATCTGTCTGTGGTATCGTAGCTCCCGACGGATGAACCGTTTTTTTGTTAGTTTTTTTTGTCATAGATAATTTTATCCCGAGTGTTCTTAGCCATGTTTCATGGAGGGATAATTCTTGTAATTACCGTAACTCGCTTGCATTCCGGCCTATCCCTTTTCCGTCTTATCGCCATCCGTGTACGCTCGGAGGCGTATTCGAAAGTATTGGAGCGAGCTCGCTAATTGAGTCGCGTGAACTTCTTAGGTGATTCGGGACGTGAAACAAACCTAATTTCACGCATATTTTGTCGCTTTCATTTAGCCCCTCAAGCGGGGATAAGTTGAGCCGAAATGTCTTTACTTTTCTTCGCAGTCCTCACAGTGTGTACAGGGGTGAAAGATGTTTGCAATGGAATTCTATTCTATTCTTTCTTTAAAGGATTCCTTTTGTTGAATTTCGCTCTAGAAGAGAATGGGGATGGTAGGAAATTGAATGATAAATTTAGTCGAAATTATAACCTTTGTGAAGGAGATTAAAATTACATAATTTGTTTTGAGGACGACGTAATTTATTAAACTCGGGAGCCTATGATCATTGAATGTAATAAAATGGTTACGATAAATAAGTTGGGCGAATAAGGATATGAACATGATGGGTGTAAACCCTGAACGAATACTAAAGCACCCGGAGTGGTGCATCAGAACTAGGGCTGACCCATAAAGAAATGGCACATAAGGCCAGTACAAAGAAGAAGAAGATATATAAGAAAGAAGAAAGAAAATCAATTTATTGGCTCACACATAAAAAATACAAAAATAGTAATAAAAAAATCCTTAAATATAAAAAAGTATGAATTCTATGTGACCCAAAACGGTCCTGCCTCAGCATCAGTTGCTCAACATAAAATTGAGCAACGCTGGTTTCTGGCTGGACCTTTGGTGTGTGCGTGTCTACACGGTTTACAGACTATTAAGCACAATAAAATATGACAATCTATATCCTATACTAACATTATAAAGAGAAAAGATTTTTTTTTTTTGACAATTCACACAGCATTATCTAGCCCCAAGCTAATCAGAGCTTGTGTTATGGGTACTAGATAACTGATATACATAATACTACATAGATAGATATGTTTTATTATACATAGAAAAACATCCAGAACCCCTGAACAAATATCTGCAGATCGTACAAACATTTGTCCCGAGGCGGGTATCGAACCCGCAACCTCGTGTGTCGCAGGCGGACCTTCGCCCGCTGTGCCACAGAGGTCGACATTTTGATTTGATTGTGTGACTCAAACAATAAAATATGACAATCTATATCTATACTAATATTATAAAGAGGAAAGATTTGATTGTTGGTTTGTTTGTATTGAATAGGCTCCGAAACTACTGGATCGATTTGAAAAATTATTTCACCGTTAGGAAGCTTACTTTTCAAGAAATGACATAGGCTATATTTTATCCCGGAATTCCCACGGGAACGGGAACTACGCGAGTGAAACCGCAAGGCGATCGTCTAGTCAGAAATAAAAATAATTAATAATACTATTTAAAAAGTAAGATAAGTCTAGTGAGTTCTCTAAGACTATCGTTCAACAAAATAAGTAAGGTAAATAATAGGTTGTTCCTACAATACGGATATTTTAACCAACATTGTCCCACTGCTGACCAGGAAAGGCCTTTGATTCCCTTATTCCTTCTCAGTGAAAATGAGCACCGCGACCTTTTTTCTCAAACAACAGCAAAATAACACACCAGGAAAAGTTCTACAGATACCCAAAATGAAATCATCAACTCGCCTAATTTAATTCCAAGTTTATCCCGTCACAAACTTAAATTGAAACTTGTTACGAGCCCGGTTTGTTGTTACGACTACATCACGCCCGTCCGCGGCCGATTGACGGAGGCTCAGCCCGAAGGGTAATGACAATACAATACAATACAATACAAATATTCTTTATTGCACAACAAGATAGAAATAAAACAGAAAAGAAAAAACAAACACAAAAACAGTTGCATAATGGGCGGCCTTATCGCTAAAAGCGATTTCTTCCAGGCAACCTTTGGATGGACACGGAATTATTGTACAGGTATAGACGGTGGCGTATTACAGATACTATACTATCCTCTTCGGTATTCCTGTCGTTCACAGTATAAGTATTTATCATTGAAGAAATAGTCGAAATCTAAGTCTTTCTTAAACTTGCCCTATGTGCCTTGATAGAAAACAAATACAAAAACACTCACTGTACCTACACAAAAAAGGCACTCTCACATCACTAAAAAGGCCAGTGTTAGGTCAGTAGCTATAAGGCAACCTTTGGATGAAAAATATAAAACACAAACTGTAGATGCAAAGGCCAGTGATTAACTGAGGTCACAGTTGTTTTTCTTCAAACTTTTGCCTTTTCAAGTCTCAGAAGAGCGGTGAAGAAGCCATAGAAATAATTTCAATAATAGCCTCTCCGCCGCGGTGACCAATTGCAAACAACCCTACGCAAGTAAAGTTATTTTTTTTTTATTTATTTATTTGACCATGGAGATATAACATGACAGGAACTTAGCCTAAGCCGTTACATCTCATAAACATTAGAATTAACAATACTTTCACAATAAAAATGTATATATAATAATTCAATAGTAAAAGACGCAGTCAAATGCGACAATAGACAAATATTATTTAGATTGATTTGGATCTCTTTAAATTACGTCGGAGGTCCCCCAGTCAGTACCCACCTCAATCTACGATGCCGAATCACGATAAATACATTCGGACCCCTTATTGAGCGACAGCGGGTCACGGGTTCGATTCCCTTCCAATTCGTTGGGATCGCTTTATGTTGGTGTGGACTGATGTGATCGAATTACATTTCGTAGTCGCGAGTCAATGTTGAGTTTGTATGTTTAAAACAAAAAAAAATTGTCATCTAAACAAGTAGGTACTACTTTAATGTGCAGGTAGAGAATTTCTTTCATTGCCATATTTGATATACTAAATCATCATAAAAATACATGTATAAAATAACGGAGTATACATTAGTTATTTACGTTTGTTAATTAATAAGTTCAAAATGAATAAATTAGTGATTAAAAACTTAATGAGGTACACCTAAGTCTGGCACTAACCAGAGCAATCGTCTCACCTTTGCCATTCATATCGCTGTCTGCTTATTAAACCACTGAATTCACAGAAACCACGACTAAAGGCTCGTTTACACTAAGATAGTGTTCTTTTAATTAGTTGCAACGGGCGGATGTTGATAGTGAAGCTTAAATACTACTTCTCGTAGCTAACGCGTAGTAGCTACGGCGTAGCATTTTTCGTAGCTGCTCAAATAAATCAATAAAAGTACCAAATTCTACCTAAGTAAGCGTAAAGCAACTTGGGATTTAGTGGCCATTTTTGACAGCAGCGATAATATAGGGTTTTTTCTACTGGCCTGCTGGCGTCGGCACGGCGCCGGCAGCAGCAGCCAGGGAAGCAAAAATGTAAGAAATTATATGGCGTGTCGAAATTTGGCGAAATGTTTACACTCGCGTTCGCGTTCCAGCTCCACCTAGTGGTAATTTTTGGACTCACAAATACATGAATTTTAGAGAATAGAGATCATTAAATTTCAGTCATTTCTGTATATATCACTAAAAATACGACATTTTCAAAACACTAATTTAGCTTAGGTGCAATATGGCGTTTCCTATAACTTTATGTTGTTTTTCCAATAACCGACGCCGGCAAAGGCACAGCTTCGTACATTTTTAAAACCCTCCGTACTTACCTATCTATACAATAGTATACAAGAAATAAATCATGGGCCAACAGGAAATATTACAAAAGTTTGTTGATACAAAACAAACCATAAATAAGAACATTAAGGTTAAAGTTACCAAGGCCTATAAAATAATAACTACAAACACTACTGTCTCTGTGTAAACAGCCTATAGAGAAGCGTCGACGCGCTAATATAATAAAGTCAGTATAAACCGCACTAAACCGGTTTAATATCAAGAGGAGGGTAGGATCACTGAGTGAACTTTTCAGAGCGCGCATAACGACTTAAGGACGGCACAGACGGGCCACCACCCACCGACCATTGAGTTCTAGTACCTACATAAAATCATAGCTCTGCTTAGTTTAGGACCAGATGATCATCTGTGAATTGCTCAGTATTATTTATCTATACTAATATTATAAAGATGAAAGATTTGATTGTTTGTATTGAATAGACTCCGAAACTACTGGACCGATTTGAAAAATTCTTTTACCATTAGAAGCCCACATTATTCCTGATGAACATAGGCTACTTATTACCGCGGGAAAATGCTTCGTTCCTACGGGAAAACGGGTAATAGGACAACGGATAGTAAGAATGCAGCTAGTTTATTAAAAAAAACCAAATAAAAACGCCTTTTTTGTCGTGAATTCACCAATATGCACTATCACACTTATCTCTTGCTTGTTCATCACACATTTTTAAAGTGCCTAGGTGATATAGATTTTTGTAAACGGTTTTTCTTGATAAACCGCCAAACCTATTTCTGGCACCAACCAAACTACGAACAAAAGCAGCGATAAAGTTGCACTTTTATAACAAAATACAGTCTCATTAGGTTTCTAAAATCCCAACGTGTATTTCTTTGCAGTTAATGTAGATTGAAAAAATTCCAAGCACCTAGTTGAAATAAGTGCTGGCTGAGTGTATCGTCTATACCGCGCCTTAAAACCATGCCTGGATTAGCCTAGTGTGTACTCAGCTTTACGTTAGCTGCTTTGTTTGAGAACAACTTGTAACTACACTAATTACTTTTAGCTTATTATAAATACAAAGTCATTTAAGAACGTTCAGAGCGACTTTTCTTCTTGAGAGGGCTTATGATGAAGTGTGCTTTAAATTTTTATTCGAGTTATTTTGGAAAACCGAGGCAACTTTGAATTTGCACCAGCTATCTAAGTATAATCTTTAATGAAACGAAAAGAAAAACCACCACAGCTTCGGTAAACATTTGCTGTCACTGAATCAAGAAAACATAAACAAACTTTGTTTAATTTTCCTAAAAAATACAAAATATTCTGCCACGGTATTTATCTGCGCCAAACCGACTTGCTGGCTGAAATTGTTTACTCAGAGCAACTTGCTTACTGTACACGAAATAAATATTAAAAGTCGCAAAAATGTTAAGGTCTATACGTCAATCAAATATTATTTTTCAATCAATATTTCAATTATTATTTTAAATATCAAGTTGACAGCTGCGATAGTTGCTGAGTTATTAAGGAAGGAAAAAAGGACAGACAAAGCGAGACCATAAGGGTTTCGAAACCGATCTTCGAAACCCTAAAAATCATCAAGCCCCTATTATATACTCAAATACATGCAATCAGTAGTTAAGATTAAATGCATAGACGATTATTTCTTAATTCAGATTTAATTTCATCTTTGAAGATAGGTGATGAAGTTTACATGGAGCCTTTTAATACAAATTTACAAGTTTTCCGCAAAGGTTTTAAGTGCCTGAGAGCTTTCATGTTACTTGAAGATTTCGCGAAAAGGTGTTTTTCGAAGGTCGATTAAGAAGGACTTAACTTTACTTTGACTTCTTTTTCATGGATTCCGTGAAGGAATTTGAATCTTGAGTTGAATTTATTTATGCTCGGTTTTAGAATCCAAGATATTTCTTGCAAACAAAGAGGTTTAGAATGAAAACATAACAAAACATTATGACATTAGCAGAAAACAACTAGGTAACATGAAGATAACAACTTGAGATAAGAACGAAACTTGAAACACGCTCTGCAAAAAGGTCTGTAAAAATTCGAGGTCGAAAACGGACGACTGACATTATAAAATAATTAATGAAAGCAAATAGCAAATATTTTGCTCAATATTTATCTTGTTTTTGTAACCCATTTGCTTACAAAACAATTATCTACGATTCTAAAATCAAGTATAACTTGATCACTTGAGCAACATGTAGACTGTTTGCAACAGTCTGCAGTTAGTTCAATTGTTTCAATCGTAAGTACTAGTATAGTTTTCTTTGTGAATGAAGGCTATTGCCCTAAAAAAAGTATAACTTTAAATTATCTTCGTGCGATAAAATTGGCAGACAATTTTATATCTCAGAAAATTATTTGCTCATTTTGTCTGAAAGTCAAATAGATCTCCACTAATTAAACTATCTAAGCATTTGCTATCTTCTGGAATCCTCCTACATTTACGACTTTGTTTGTTGCAGGTACTTATTCCTTCAGGCTGAAGATTCAAACGACTGGTTTTTATTGGCGGAGTAAATTAACGAAGCTTTATGGCTGCCATATAATACGGACTAATTTCTGTCTGGGACTTTGCTTGTGGTAGAAAATAGCCTATGTGATTCTTGCATTTTACTTAAACTCTTTAGAGTCACCACCCGGAAATTATGTTCTAGGTACACAGTATTACCACGTATTACTGTCTATTTCGAATGGAAGCCGGTTTACTACGAACCTAGTTTCAACTCACTTTGATAAAGTAGTCGGTTGGTAAGTCAATCCTATTCTTGGCTTTTGCAGTCGGTTGCTAAGCTTTAACTTTAATTAGTAATAATAATATTCATGTGTTTTCAATTTATAATTGTGTACTTACCTGCTTACCTAGGTACCTACCTAATAATGTATACCTCAAATACTCTTATGTTACTGTTCTTTTGTTACTTTTCCTGTGCTGTTTGTGTGTGTACCCAATCAAAAGTATATCTATCTATCTAAGTACCTCCTTATGTGATAAAACGTCGCTGTTCTACCAACACAAACTATTTTCGTAGTTAACCCGCTTACGTTGATCATAAATTCGTCTTACTACGAAAGTTTTTATAGTATTGCTGTCAATGGTTGTGCGTCAGGTATTACCAAAGATTTGGTCTGTCTATGGATATGTCATATGTGTGCATACAAATAAACAATTTATCCGCACAAAATGGCGGCATGCCAGTGATGTGCCATTTAAACCATAGAGTTTTATCAAAAAACATAGCCAGACTGATCTCGCCATGGAATAAGAAGTTTTCATACTAACTCTGCGATGGGCCCCTTCCGTGTACCAAAGGGGTTCTCTTTTTTCATTGAATATTATAGACAATATATATAAGGAGGGATAGGAAGTAGATACTTTTAATGATTTTCGACAGTAATTTATTAGAAAACTGTACAAAATTTTCATCAGATATTGGTCATATCTTGTAATTTGTTTCAGTACTTATATTAGATAAGTTTTATAGAATCTTCAAAGCGGTGAGGACAGAATTAGGCAATTTATCGCGGAGCAGAGCTTGGTTTTTAAACTAGGGATGCTGCTATTAAGGATGTCGAGGTCAAGCTCGGTATTCAAAAGGTTAAATTTTTTTCCCGCCGTCGCCGTTTAACCTTTAGTTGCTGTTGGACAAAGGCTTCTTTTTTCACCTTCTACTCGCTACAGTGGGTATAGTAGGTTTAAACAAATGTTTTGTAGGTACCATTATATCTATAGTGACGCAGTTTAGCTTAAAGTACGCGGCGCAAACGCGTTTCAATTATTCGGAATTTTTACTGGCTAAGCCGATCGCCATCAGTCACTCCACAAACCTCTGCCTAGAACAGACATATCCTAAATTTCATGTACTCGTGTTTACTGTGTGATGAATAGACTCAGTATAGTGCACAACTATTTTATTTAAAGATAGATATTTTAATATAAATACAAAATATCGATTGACTTGTATGTTATCGTGTCTTCTGAGAGCACTAAAAGAAGTCAAGGGCAGATTAGGTTACTATGAATACTGAAGTAGCCAGGTTTTCTTTGATGGGCTTAATAAAGTAGGCGATAAAAGCTTTATATTGTTGGGCAAAGAGTCGTATATTGAGTAGGAAACTCATTATACGATTTAGTATATAACAAGTTACTTTTATGAGAATGTCGCGTTGTGAGAAACCCAAACTGTAGGTGGCGCACATTTAAACCAAATTGTAGGAGTGGATATGGCGTAATTGATCTTCTTTAGTTACCATGTTAGTAGCATAGTTTTAAGCCATGATGAAAGTATTCTTTCCATCCAAAGGTAGCCTGAAGAAATTCTAGCTTTTCAGCAATAAGGCCCCCACAGTCATTGTCTTATGAAATGTACTTTTTCTGGTATCCAGTAAAACAATTTTAGTATTGATTTTATAGTAAAACTGGATACACTTTGTATTGTACCTATGTATTTCGTTCGTTTTCACTCTCGATTAAATCTATAATTAAACTAGCTTCTGCCCGCGGCTTCGCACGCGTTGTTTCTATGGATTTTCGTTTTGAGGTTATTTCTATCCCATGAGAACCACAGAAATCTGAATAACAAGGCACTAGAAATCGTAAGCGCGCGTGACCTTGTCGCCGCTCAGGTGACTCTCACGCCACCAGTGCGTTCGTTGCTGTTCAGTTGCTCTCGAAACGTGCGTGTGTAAAAATGGTGTGTTGCAGCATTTCCCATTGCGGAAATTCTTCCACAAGTTGTAATTATATTAATAAAGGAATAACTTTTCATTGGTAAGTATTGTTTTTTCTAAATAATGCCGTTTTTCCTTAAAATTATAGAATCTTTAAAAGTAATACGAACGTCACAGTCGACCGTTCTTATTATCACGTTTAACTATACATTGCCTCTTATTTTTGTCAACATCGGGCAGGTACCTCATTACAAAAAGCAATGTACTGCACAGTGAACGATAACGTTGCGCGCTCGATTTCCTATCGTGGTACGGCCGCAGAACTCGGTCGCGAGCTAGTGTTGTGACACGGTAATATTATCCTTAATATTACCTTGGTTGTGATTTGTAAAACAACTTTGCATAATTTAACATAGTATTTTAGGAATACGATGTTATATTAAAATTGTTTATTTATGATTTATTATCATAATAACTAACTATCTATAAAGCTCGATTACCACTGACTGACTGACTGACATAATTGTTCTCCTTGATGGTGGAGGGGGAGGTATGTTTTTTTTGCAGAATCATGTAGAGGGTGTCCGGGGGACCTAGGAAAAATTCCGACTTTTTGAGATTTGCCCCCCGGAACCACCGCCCCCCAGGGGGGCGCCAAGCAGAGTCACACTGATGAAAAATTTTTAGGGGGTTGTATAGAGGGGGTCATAAGATTTCGATTCCAAAAAAAATTTGACCCCCCCGTTCCTCCCAAGACCCCCCTTTTTGAGAGTGCTACCGGATGCCTTACATTGCAAACGCTGGCTGAACCCTACGAGATAGATCAGAATAATGTACTACAGTATTTTACAACTTAAAAAGGTCTACAAAAAAAGTCTACTATAGTATATGTCTATCTCTTAGGGATAACCCACAATAACCATTTTTTATCCTTTACTTTTTACGAGAAATAATGGCTTATTTACGAGGCGATTTTAAGCAGTACAGCATTAATCCTTATCCAATTAAGTAACTTAGATACATTGTGCATTTATTAAAGAATAATATTGCCCTTTACAGCATGTAATTTGAATGAATATTTTCGAAGATATTACAGATTTAAAATGACAGGGACATAGCGATTGCGGTATCGGCCGGAGTACCAATTCTGCAGTAGGTATATTTAGTATAGGCATTGCACCCGTGCGAAGCCGGGGCGGGTCGCTAGTTAATAATAAATGAATATTGAAGTACAAACTATATTTTTATTTTATTAGTACAATGCCCTAGTCATAGAATAACAGTACGATAGGTACGTGACCTGATATTTCGTGCCCAGCACTAGGGTAGATTACATTAAAATGACGTCATAACGACAACAAATGCAAACTTGTCACTAATGTGTGAGTAAGCGAACGTATGCAACTACGCATAAGGCTTAATTTGGTTTGCACTGCATTTTTGGATGGGCGTAGCCGTAATTCCGTAGTTATTGTCTGTGTATGTAGTGGTAAGGTAGTAGAGGGGGCGAGCCGGCGACACGCATTCCCGATAGATCGGATGGTACTCAGCATTTCTAGTGCCTTGTTATTAAGATTTCTGTGATGAGAACTGATTTATGGGATAAAAAGTCACCTATGTTTGATTCCAAGGTTAGATTTACCTGTATGCAAAATTTCAGCCTGATCCTTTCAGTAGTTTTGGCGTGAAGAGGTAACAAACATCCATCCATCCAAACTTCCGCATTTATATTTACAGTGTGTAAGGCTAAACAGTCTTATCCTTGAAACCAGAAGTTCAGAATCATGAGCAGAGTCCAAAACCGATGAAAAAACTAAACTTTTTTTTAAACATAATTTTGAAAAAAATATCCTCATACATCATAAAAGCATTTCACCCTACATTTATACCTACGCCGCCGCCCGCTTTGTCGGTTTCGAACAAAGATGCCGCTCGCACCTACGCGCCGCCGCCCGCTCGCGCGGCGCGCGTCAGTTGCGGCCCGTCTGCTAGGTAGTGAGCACGTCACGACGCGTTCCGTGCTAATTTGTGATGTGCCGATTTGTTCGCGTATTGTGTTAAGTAGAGAAGTGACGATGTCGTTCACAAATGAACAGTGGACTGAAATGGTGCGACTTTATGCCATCGCTGGTGACAACATGAACTTGGCTCGTACGATGTACGCAGAGCGGTACCCAGAACAACGTGTGCCAAGCCGGCAAACGATCCTAGCGGCTACACAAAGGCTACGTGCCTACGGCCAGTTCACCGTGCCTAGTCATGCACAAGTCATGAAAACATTTTATGCCTAATGTGAGTAAATCAAACTGTACTTAAAGCTGTAAATTTTAATTGAATTGTACATAAAACTTGATTGATGATGAACTTTTTAAATACGCCAAAAGTACCTACCTACTTTAGCCTACTTACTGGCAAATGTGTTAGAGTAGCTATTTTTGCCTGTCCTAAGCCAGGAAAAGTATGAAGGGAAAGTTCCATCACAAGTTGTAGGTACCTACGATTCGATACCTACACCACCGGCCGGCTACAGGCGAGAGCGGGCGGCGCGGCGTGATAAGGTCACTAGGGTGTCCATGAAATCACGTAGGATAGCAGAGAAATGAATTATGAAATTCCATCGAAACTAATTGACTTTTATTTTTAAAAATAACTTGTATCGTCTTATTTTAGGGGTGTACATACGTGGTTTCAAGGATAAGACTGTTTACGCTTACACCCTGTATTAGTGTGATGTGATTTATACCACGGCTGTGTCTGCAAAACTAGTATATTTAGCTTGTGTAACTACAGACTACGAATAAGAGCCTCACCCCAAATCTGTTTGTTTTTGCAACGCACGCAAGCTGAGTATTTATTTACTCAATATAATTATTTGCCAACACCGAGTCTGAGCGTGGACATAAGTATACAGCGACTTTGTATAAACTAAACGTGAAGCGATTACATACTGGAGGAGATTAAAGAATAGTAGACTTAATAAAGTAGGTACATCCTCATATTTTTTCAAAAAATCACCTCATTTTAAAAAAATATCTGAGCGTCTGGTCGAAGCAACGCGTGACCCGAGAGCAGGTGAGTATCTGGCGCAGCGCATCAGCACTGCCATACAGCGGGGCAATGCAGCCAGCGTGTTGAGGACTGGTATTGATATGGATCAGTTGAGCTACCTGTAGATTGTTTGCAACAGTCTGCAGTTAGCTCAATTCTTACTCGTGGGATATCTACCTTAAATGCCTAGGTAAGTGAGGTACAAATTAGGTTAAGAATGTAAGTAATGCTTACCTACAGCATTACTTAGTTTAGTTGAGTGAACCAGTGAATTTACAGGCACAAATTTTGTGCCTGTAAATTCACTGGTTCACTCAACTAAACTTTTCAATGGTGTAGTCTCAGTTGTCCGGTAACAATTAAGTGGACCGGATTTCCGAGTCGCTCGACGACTCAGATTTTCGGTTTCCTAATTGAACCGGACTTTTGAGCCTTTTTTGAAACTGTAATGTCGGTGTTGATGATACTCTGCCAGCTTATTATACTTTCAATCCCATAATATTATGCAATGAGCATCTTGCATTTTCATCAAGAGACATCTACTAATTTTCATATCCGCTCAGCTTAAAGCTCCGCCCACGTACCACACCTGAGTCTAATCAAGCGCAAGCAAGCAGGTACAGCGTTCAGTTAATTAAAACTGGACACCCATTACACGTAGGAACAGTTGGCAAAGTCCAAGGGTGCAATAGCTCTTATGCTACGGGAATAAGGTACAGATTTATGAGTCGCCTGCTAATTAGGGTGCCTGAGGTTAGGGTGTAATAAGAATTGATGGTATGCGGGCGCTGGTAGGAATTCTCGAGAAGCAGCGGGGGTATTAATTTCTTCGGTCTTAGAGGGAGTGTAACAAAAGGGTTTTTTAATTACTGAGCTTGGCATAGCTTCTGTGCAATTGCATTCCAATGATACAATAAAAGAAGTGAATCATAAAATGTAATCTAAAAAGGTATAATCTAAATATTATTTAGTCGCAAAGATTTTCGACTCCCACGTCACTTGACTTCGTGGTGTAGTTGGTTTTCACATTCCCGTACTGAGGGGAGGACGCGGGTTCAAGTCCCGTCGAAGTCGAATATTTTGCTATATTATTTGTTTTCTTAGAAATTAGAAATTATCCAGAGTGCGAGGCCTACGCACTATAATAACAAAAACGTTAAATATTATTTATTGTAATCTAGAAAGAAAATGTAGAAATATAGTTCGGTACGTACATTCATTGCGGAAAACCAATAAGATTTTGATTTTTAAGCTGCCATGGATTCAGACCGAATTCAACTGCCTTATTTTCTTGAAATTATTGTCATAAGACATTTTGGAATTCATTTTGGAAGGCCTCCCGAGTTTATACCTCAATCCTTGTGTGTTGTTGTAAAAATACTTATACCTACTAATTTCCTCCAATTCACAAAACTTGTCAGCCCATTGTCCCTAGACAAAAACATGCTGTAAACAGGCGCTAGGCATTAAATGGACCATGCCTGAGCTCCTATATTATCTCGACCGAATAGCCCCTAATGCGGTCCATTATGGGAACTAATGTAAATGTGTTTGCTCGCCATTTGTCGACCGTTTCAACAGCCGTTATAGCGTTCATATCACACCGATTCTGTTCTTCTTTTCAACGAATTGCTGGCCGTTACTCTTGTTGCAGTGTTTATCTGGAGTGGTTTATGTTTAAGTTTTGCTCGTTTGCAATTATAATATTGTGGTTTCTTTTTGGTCAGTAATCGGGCAGTAGAAGTGTTACAAGATGTATTAATTTTTCCGGGAGTGTGTGAAATTTTCGTTGTTGTAATTGTTTAGTAAGCCTTTTGTATATAAGTAGTTTATTCGAATTGAAATGCCAGTTATTGTGAGTTGTCTAATGTCAGATACAGCTAGAGCCATAGAAGAAAAACACGGTGCTGTTACAGCAGAAAGATAGTCAATGAATAATTTTCTTTATTTTGTAACCAAAAACAAATCTATGTGCGAGTTGTCATTGTCAGGCATATAACTTCAGTGTTTTCACGCACACAAGCGCACGTATACGAATAAGAAAATGAGATCAAATTGACGCATTTTTTTTAATTGCACCTCGTTTGTGTCTACTATAATTCTAAGCCATTTTCTTATAAAACTAGAGCTTTTAAACTCGCTTAAAAGTAACATACCTCGCGTAAATTCAAATAGTTAGCAATCATAGTATTGAAAATTATCGTGAACTGTTTCGCAACCTAGACCTTAGATCACTTAGAACTCTCAATTTCCAAGTATTATAATCATTCTCAGATCAATCCCAACTTGTTGTGGTAAGCATGGCCACATCCCCTCAAGCGGTATTTGGTGCGCAATTCCAGGGGTCGGTAAATAATTTAATTTGCTGAATACCATGTACATGCCTTGGGTATTCTGTGAAACTAAGTGCCGATTTCGATATTGTTGAGAAGAGATAAATAGGCATTAAAGTAGCTAGATAAAGGCCTTCTTTTGTCCCTTAAACTGGTGACTCGCAAATGAAGTACATAGTATAAAGCAGCATAGAGCCAACGGTAGTATGGAGTCATGCGTATGAATTCATACGCATGACTCCATACTACTGTTGGCTCGGAATGCGTATAAATCTATACACATACACCAACATTTCAAAAAGTACATTCTAGGTACATTCTAGTGTTGAGCATTTTAACCAAGACTAGAATGTAGGTGACGTTAGAAACACTATATATAAGTGAATCATGACAGCGAAAATACAAAAATGTATAACTATTATATCGTGTTTACACAATTATAGATTTATTTATAGATACTTTACTTTAGTCTACAGACTGAAGCGACAGAAATTAAAAATATCACTTTATTTCCGTGTCAGTGTTTAATTTTATAATTTGACCTTTTCTAAGTGTACATTTATTGTATTTATGGAAATAAAGAGTTATTGATTTGATTTGATACGTATGATACATTTCACTAGAAACTATTCGTAAATAAGTGGTATATTGAAACTTAATCTTCGCTACTAGATATGGTAGCTTTCTGGAATAAGAACCTAATTCTGTGTGCTCAAGTTCCTCTCGAGTAATTTAATATTTTCAGTTTCTTGATTATTCGCCGTTTCGTTGTATTTTTGCGGTCGAACTGGCAAAGTTAATTTGATTAAGGTTTTCGCAGTCTTTTCCTTGAGGGCTCAAAGTATTTCTTTTTTTATTTCTATTAGGTTTTTGCTGGATTCGGTTATATTGCTCTAGTATTGTCAGTGTATACACTTCACCACCAACACGTATTAAAAAAATTACAAAGAATTTTTGAAAACCAGTTTCGAGGGAAGAAACGTTATAATTTTTCCCACAAATAAATTTACAATAACTCATCCACATTTCCCATATTCCGATGAAACAACAAATTGACGCTGCAATTTCCTTATCAGTGGAATAAACAGACCATTAATTTGCTTCGTCATCGCACATGTCACGTGAGCCAACACGACGCGACACGTTTGTCGGATCGTGCGATAAGCTTCACTATTCGTAAACTTATCAACACGTAGTAGGTTTGTTGCGAGGGAAAAATAGCCGGATTACTCTTCAAATTTACTTCTTGGTCCTAGTCTTACTTGTCTTGGGGTCGGTTTTTTAAGGCCGAGGCCAAACGTGCGTATTTTTTGACGTGACAACGTCTTATAATTCGATAGAGCCGGCTGCACGCACGAAAAAACATGATGTCATGCGGCGTTACCTCTGACGTCATGCGGCGTTACCTCGCTCTGAGGCGTTCCATGTAAGGCTTGAAGTGCAAGCGAGAGCGCTCGACATCCGTCTCTCTCCTACTTGAGTGAGCGATGCGTCTGCGTGGACAGCTGCTATACTATAGTACATTTACATGTTTTGATCGAGTATCAAATGCTACCATTCCATCAGTATTTTCTTAAGACGTTGTCACGTTCAACTATCGTCAGTAAACCAACCTTACAGACAACCAATTCTTTTTTATCCGTGAGTCGCATGGTTTCTTTCAATAGAAATTACATCATATCGTGTGACACAAACAGGATTTTTGTAAGGTTTATGTTATGTAATTATAGTACGTAAGCCCTCACACTCAGGGTATTTGATTTCTTAGGAAGTTTGTATAAAACGACTCATTTTTCGCGATTCACAACTCAAAAATTACGCTCGCTTGTCTTCATACGCCACTTTTGCGTAAGCCCAGGGTCTACTCTTTTGAAAAAGGGTGAGCGTTTTATCGGTCTCTCATATATGAAAGTAAAGTGAGCTTAAGATGGAGCACGCTTTACCAGAAGGAACTTGAACAGGATCAACTTTCCACAAGCGTTTTTTGATGTAAGTATACCAAAAGTATTTCAATTTCAATTCTATTCGTTAATTAAAACAAATCAGAGTTGAAATGTACAGCGAACGGAAATTATTGTCGTTTGTTGTCACTTAATTTTTTTGTGTAATATGCTAGCTGTAGCGACAGCGCTGTGCCATGTTGGAAAGCAGTGATAGCGTGTATTATGGTGGCAATTAAGGCCCCGCTGTAAGTTGGTATTTATGGGGCCCCGTGCCAACAGACGGACAAGTAACAACCCCACGGTAAAGTTGCTGAAGTTGCCAAATCGGATTGTAAAATATTATGTTTAGCGGTTTCGGAAAATTATTGCATGAGCAATTACTGTAGGACTAATATACATTTATTGTTAAAATAGATAAGATCATCTAATTCTCATTTTTTTTTTTATTTAATTTTATGGAACTGACTATTGCCCGTACATACATAAAAAGATTTAAGTATTCTTTTTAATTAGGATCGAAAATGATAAGTACAAATTTTAACCCACCATAAAGTAAAAGAAGACATTTATAAAGAGTTTAAATGAAAATAGTTTACACTAGAAAGCACATAAAGTGTCTTCACATACGTGGTCCCGTATGTAGGTCACACGTAAAAAAGCCGTCAGCACAATCTAGTGCTAAACAATAGCGAAGTGTACAAGACCACGCCAGAGCAATCAAATAACTCGCAATGACATAGAGCGTAGAGCGTGCGGTCACCGGAATTTAACGCAGCCACCTCGAATGGACGCCGCAAAAATACACCCCTAGTACTTTATTTAATGGCGGTATTACGGAGGAGGTTTGTAACATGTTGTTTTATGAGCAATGAAAGGTAATAATGACGTGGAATTCGATTTGTGTTGGGTAGCTTTTGGTAAAGATCTACATTGTTTTAGATAGATGGTTGGTCAAAGTCACGCTTGGAACAAATATCCTTGGAAGACATCTTGGTAGGTATGTACATTTGAAGAATCGCGCTTATCAAGCAGTGCTTATCTTTTAGACTAATTGAACGAATAATCTCATAAGATAAGCATTCCTGTTTCACTTAAAATTTGTTTTCTACCTATCTCCGTATAAATTCATCAAGGGCGCACATTTTGAAATCTCAAGGGAGTTTTATGAGTAAATTCTCCAGAAACGAGGAAAGAAATACGTAGGTAGGTACTTACCTATAACGGCACGTGGAAATAAATCTCCGTTAAATTAAATGTAGCGAGACGTTTTAAGACTGAGGCAATCGACGTACACATTCGTAACACGAGGAACGGAATTCACACTACCGCGTTTTACGCAATGCCACAGTGACTTGATGCGCAGAAGGTCATGAAGATCATACAAAAGTTTCCGTCTGCTGGCAGTTTAAAACCCTCATCTAAAGCCAATACAATCATACGTTTTTAATTCGTAGGCTTATTTTATTTGTAAAAACAGTTCGTAGCTGTTACGGCGTAGTGGTGCTACGGCGTAGCGATGCTACGCTTCTTGTAGAGCATGCCATATTCGCCCTTTCGTATCCCATATTCACATAAAACTGACTTATTTGGTTCATTTCCTCTGTTGATGTTATCATCTGACTTACTTAATGTGAAGTGGCAATAGACGCACTAAATCTTACTTATTTTTCTTAACAAAGGAAAGTTGAGTAGACTTGACCCACTGTCATCTTTTTATTGCAACATACCCGCAATAAATTTTGGGAGCCCGGCCGCCGTTTCACCGGCGATAAATCTAACCATTCACTAATACACCACATTCAAATGTACCAACGGGGTGGGGAGGGGTTAATCTCGTATGCCGCTCGAGATTTACCCCCTAAGGGGGCTTTTCACCTTAAAAGCGGTGCGTAACTTATGACTATGTCTTGGTCTGTGAGGAAAAGGTTTGGTCATCGTTGTGTGTAGATCTCAGAGAAGGAAATATGTATATATAACTACACCGATTGGCAGGTGGATTCGTGATCGCAGTAAAGTGTTGAAATACACAGAAGAAAACTGCCTACCTCTGGTAGGTTTTCTGAATCGGCTCCCACTACACTACAACAATGTTTACTAACTTAGTTTAATTTGTAAGTTACAACACTGTCTTTGAAAGACATAGGCTACATTTAATTCAGATATACCGAGAGCGAGGGCGCGGTTAATAAAACGATAAATTGTACCACAATCTTAAACACCTAAGTTGGTAATTTTCAAAGAATTTATGAAATCCAAACGTGCTTTAACAAAGGAAGCCATGCAATTGCCCTGCAGACTTGAACAAAAAGTTTAACTCAGGCGATATTCATAAAATACCAGACGGTTTTATTTTTAATACAGGTTTCTTAAATACCCAGCATTTTTAAACAGAAAGAGCAATAAAATAAAAGTCGTCACATGTGTATAGCCCCTAGGCATGGCGATGTCGTGACATTATTCGAATTCCATAGACGTCGCAAGTATTTCTTAAGCGTCAAGATTTTGAGGAATAAAATAATAATACCTTACGCTTTTGATTTGCAATAGTTATTTTATTGTTAGGGTGTCGACTTAGGGTTTTATTAAAGTGGTTTTCGACTACTATTGCGAAAGGTTTTTAAAATACAGTTTCGGTCTCAAAGCTTTCTAGTTTATATTTCTGAGAGATCCGAAGGATTATATCCCTTTATTGGATTTTTTTGTGTTCATTAATTGACAGCAATGGGGTGCAATGGTGTGTTTCTCTATCTGAGGGGACGTAACTGCACCTCTCAGACAGAGTAGTAAAGTACTGGAATTGGGGGTACCTTCCTCTTTCAAGGCTTTAAAGAAGAAAAAAAGTCACGTGCTGAAACTGTCAAATCTAAGGCTTATTCTCCCCACAAACAATCAATCTTCAAACTCGCTAGGTGAGGCTCAAGCCCGCGCTAAAATTTGACAAGTAAAATGGAAACTTTTTATTGGCCTCTCATTTTGAGAAGTTTCGGAACTCTCTCGTAATATTTAAGAGGCAAGTTACGAGGCCTAAATATGAAAAAGGCTGGTAACTCGACTTATCAAGTTTCTTTTTTAGAAAGTTTCCGAATAAACAAGTGTTGCGGCTTTATGTTACCTTCAGGAAGAATGAAGTTGATAAAATGTGAGTTTAGGTTCCTCCCTACTTTTATGGTTCTGAAAGTAAGAGTGCTTCAAGAACTGCGTTGGATACTGTTTGATAAACCATTATGTAATCTGTTTTTAGTCTCTGTCTTCATCTTTTTCAACTCGTAGGCAACTAAGCTTGTTAGTTTATCGGTATATTTTTAAAGTTTGATCTAGCTGGGGATTCAATATCTCGTCCATGCATGTGCAATCACCATTAATCCAAAACCACTTTTGAAATTTACAAAGATTTACCATTTTATCCATTGTAAAATTTAAAAAGAAGTCAAAATCTAGAAAAACTGTATCGTTTCAAAATATTTAAGAAAAAAACATTACTTGCTTGCGACGTTTTCTTACTAAAAGTATCCTACCTGAAAGTTACCGCGTACCAAAACGCTGGGCTATGAAACGCGCGTAAATGCTAAATCGTTGGTTTTATCCAATCGATATAAAAAGGCACGCAACAGTGCCCAAGGACGAAGCAAGTATCGGGGGAAAAGTATTTATTGCTGCAAATAAAGCACGCAATAATAAATACTCTGTAGAGTTTGTTTTCTTGGGTAGTAAAGACCGGAGAGGCCGGAGTAGGCCGGATGACATAAAAACTTTCTTATTGATTCAAGATAATAAGAAGAAAGATACTTATTATAATTCTAAGTGGGGAACTGCACTGCCTGTTGTGCATTTAGGAAGTCATTGATGCAAAGTATGAGTTATAAATTACTATTTTATTGGTTGATTGCTTTATCATCATCAGCTCGTATACGTCCACAGCTGAACATAGGCCTAATTCATAGAACACGCCCGCGAGAAAATCATATAAATTACAGAACTTTATTGCACAAATTAAAAACACTGATAGAATCGGGTCTTTTTTTGTTGTCAATTTAATTACTTGTTAAAATTTAAGACGTTATGTAAATCAACTCATAACGTTACTATTATTCACCTTGCCACATCCATAGCTCTCTGTTCGCCTTTTCCGGACTTCTATCCGGTATTGCAAACCAACTTCATACAGTACAACACAAGCTGCAGTACATACAAACATCACTCTCAGTACATTATTGGCATCCCTATACTACTTTATTGCCTATGTTACACTTCATGTGACATGACAAAATAAATTATTAACATACAGTCAGGTATTCATTTGAACATGTTTTTATCGCCAGATTCTCCTGAATAAAAATGATTAAATGAATTGTTTATTCATAAAGCTGTAAAGTGCAATCGAGTACATGTATAATGAAAAGTATCTGATGGAACATGATTCAATGCAGAATTCCATTTAATAGTTGTAATAATGATCACTTCAATATTACAATTCATTGGCACTCCCTCTTAACGATACTACTTATATCACAGAATAATAGTTATACAGGCTGTCAAAGTCTGGTTATGTTGTAATCATGTTGTGCTTAAACCCTTCGTTATCCTGTCAAAACCAGGGGTCTTCTTACTCAACCTTCGTGGACTTCGTGGACGTCCCATAATCAAAACATTTGGTGACTGTGGTCAAAGGAAGGCGGAGAACGGACGTAGGTCTGTTCTCCACCTTCCTTTGCCCACTTACTTTTTTTTTAAGCTTTAAAAAAATACCTTGATGCAAATACGCAGAGCCATAGAGCCGTAAACATGGACCCCAGGTATCCGTTACTACGGGCGACCGTCACCCTTTGCCAAGCTATAGAACAGATAGCTCAGTCAGCTGATCATTCATAGTATAATTTTTAATTTATTAATTAATCCAACAACGGTACATTTTGCATAAAACAGTATAAAAGACTTATGCTAAAATTAGGCCAAAGAAAGAATTACATAGAAAAAGTAAAAATGTTTAACAGAAACGTGGAGGACGCAGATAAATAAAACGAACAATAACACATACAACATACACTGCATACACGCACGCTCACTGAAAGCTCAGCTATGTTTTGTCTTTTTCTGACTTGTCTTAACATAAAAAACTGCTAAACTGTGTCAAAATAATGTTTATTTTTCTTCAACACCCGTAAAAAGGACATATATTTTAACATTCAATAATTTTGGAAAATAAAATGCCTCTTCAATCTCTTAAGTTTCACTATCTTGTTGTCAATTGTTTGCAAACCTGATAAGACTCTTGGACACTTCAAATACTGCAGATCATAATAATATATAACCTGCATACTTAAAGAATGGGATTGAGAATGACGACAGAATGATCTCTCATGCTGTTCTGCTCAGATCGAATCCAATCTGAGCGAGACAGCGAGAGAGATGACGTCACTCTCAGGTTTTATAAAATAAAAAAACCTCAAATGCGAATCGGACTCGTGCACTAAAGGCTCCGTAAGACCTTGTTTCTTATCAAATATCATGGTCAACGTGAAGTACATAGGTACTCTATAGGTTTTGGTCCATGGCGAGAATCAAAAGTAATTTTTTCATGAATAAACTACAAATTTACCGTTCTCGGGTTTTTTCCTTTACTTGTGCTATAAGATCTTGCTTCTTGTCAAATTTCATGATTCTAGATCTACGGGATGTACCCTATAGGTTTTATGTGCATGTTGTATTCGGACCTAAACGTAACTTTTGATTGCGAAGACTCAGAAATTTTATTTACGTCACGGCTTGAAGAGGTTAATGGACTTGAGTATTTGATGTTAATTTCAAATTCATACCTCTACGTGTTCCTGAGAAAATAGGGTTGACAAGACAGACAGACAGATACACAGATAGATAGACGGACAACAAAGTGATCCTATGAGGGTTCGTTTATTCCTTTTGAGGTACGGAACCCTAAAAATTATGTGTGTAAAAGATGGAACGTTGTAGTGAACTGTCTGTTCGTTGCTCAGCGACCGCTGTCCGTAAATAATACAGCGTCACCGTCGGATTTGCGATCGTCAGCGTGACAAAGGAAAATGCGCCTCGAGTTATGACACTCTCGGCTCCCTTTTGTTTGGTTAATGCTGTCGTTTTTTATATTTTTTTTATGTATTTTTCTCTATGTCACTGAAACTTTTTATGAAATTTTAGTTCAGGAGCACATGTTTGTGTCGGTAATTCCGATCTTCTTAGCATTTTTTGCAATATTTCTATTGTCAATATTATCAGAGGAAATTCAATAAAATTATAAGTTAATGCAAAATTTTAATCTCTACCTACGAATGATCTCTCTGCTGTCTCTATAAGTTATTCATGTAGATTATTAGATTTAGTTTTTTTTTATATGGCACCATAATATGTTACTTAGGTAACTAAGGCCTTAGTAATATAATATGGTACGATACTAGTGTAGGCGTTCTACTAAACTACGCCACAACTTTAAAAGCAATTGATTTTTGCGCAATTACTAGTAAGGAGTATTTGTTATAATTTAGATGATGAAACAAAACTGACAGCATCTCCTTTACATTTATAATACGAGACAGGTTCAGATGTCGAGTTTTGTGACGCGGCCGCTCTGTTTACGCCCGAGGTGTCTTCTTTGATGGATCCCGTGTTTTTCCATGTTGGAATGCCTTTAGTTTGATGGAGTTTTTTGTTTGTTTTCATAAATATTCATAGATTAATATAAAATTTTCTATTCTGATAACTTTTGTTTAACTTAACTTTTTGAGGGCAGGAGATTCAGGCCCTCTCAGGTATGTAATTTTAAAACGTTAATGTCAAAAGTTTTGTGAAAATTTAAAATGAAGAGCCACCTAGCTAGGTTAGTACTACACGTATAGCTAGGCTAAAGTAAATACTAATGTTGATATTAAAGTAAAATTACCCCGAGTGTAAGGGCTTATACGCACCATAATAACAAAAACCTTAAAAGTCAAATAGCTTCGAATCTCAAATGTGTAATATTATAACCAAGATTACATATTTAACTATTTGGAAAGTTAAACAAATTTAAATATAGATTCATCAGTAGGTTAATATCACAGTTTTCAAAAACTCGTAGTGGAAGATGCTTTCCTTACAATGAACGTAACGATCGCGGTTTTATCTGAGATCATGCAAGGTGCAATCGTAAAACAATTTGAAAGGTTTCCGATTGTCAGCGTCGAGTCAGCAACCAAGAGCAATCGTGGTAATCGATTTTACTTCTTGACGGAATGGATTAGAGGTGAAAGTTCGATGAGCACACTGAATCAGGACTAGTAGAGTCTAGATTGTCGATGTAGCAGGTAAGTACAAAACTCAAATAAAATAAATGAGCTGCGCGACCTGTCATACAGAGGTAAAATTGCGTCACCGTTGAGAAATAAATTGCTTACGCACGTAATAAAAAGCGATTGCTACTAACTTCACCTTGTTTGAAAAGGGGCTTCCAGTTTACATTTTCCAAACACCGCCGTTTTGAAAAATAACGCAGGGCTCGCTACGCTAAAACATTTTATATTTTGATGCAATTTAAATTATTTCTTGAAACACAAACATTGTAAACATTGCTGGTAGTATTAAAATATGCTCAGAATTCGGGCTGGGGTCGAGTTGTTGCAAAAATTTTCATAAAAAAACGTTTTGCGGGACGGCTTCTGGCTTTGCGTCAGGAGGGTTGCCAGATTTAGCGGGAAATTTGTACAAATACTAAAGCTTTCCTATTGGTGTATTTTTGTTTGCCGAGGTCGAATACTCTTTTTTTATATTATTACAAAACAATTACTATGACAGCATGTGCAGGTACTCGTACGACAATGTCAACCACTCGTTACTCTTAAGTTTTGTATTATAGAGTAACTAGGATAAAGCTATACAACTGTTGCTATAGAACACATTGTTTTACTACGAAGCAGCTTTGAAAGATTGCCATACCAAAATAATGAAGGTATGCAACAGCGGCGGAATTTAATTATATCCCAGTCGCTCGGGGTAGGATTGAGAGAAATGAATTTGAGCCGGTGGCCGCACCTAAACACCGTAATTTAGTGGCCAAGAATGGTTGGCTAATAAGTGCTGTCTGAGAGCTTGGTACAGTTGGCAAACACATCCCTAATGCCTTAAAAATGCAGTTTTCGGTTTATTCTATACAGAATTTTCACAAAAATCACACTAGTATTATTTAAGTATGGGTGTTTGTTAACTCTTAAGGGGGTACCTACCCTCAAATTGCTTATTTTCAACTCCGTCGGACCTCCATATCTTCCAAACTACTGAATATTTAACTTTGAAATTTATATATAGTAAAGTTCAGGACTTATTCTATCGACCATATGTTTCGAAAACACGATTCCATAAAATTTTCTCGATAGAAAAAAATCGCAAAGTTACCTCTCATTTTTTACTAAAACCCTAATTTCTCAATAAATACAGATAATACGATCTTGAGATTAAGCATAGTAATTGAGCTAAGTATAAAGAACATTTTATATGTTGCCTTTTTTTCAATTAACTATTCTAATGTTTGTGGGGAGCAAATAACTACTAAAAACTTGATTTTTGGGCTTACGCCGCTTTGCTCTGTCCCGCTCCTGTGAACGCGAAATCCTATGCCTATCCTCTTCACACAATAACGAGGTAGGGTACCGCCTTAACGCCAAAGCTTCTGAACAGATTGAGCTTACATTGTATAAGTGTAATTCTTGACTGGGAATAAGTGACACAAGTGTAGTAATATGCTTTTTACTCAGAAAAAACGTAACAAATCCAAGGGGTAGAATCAAGTAATTAATGTCCCTTCAAATGAGAGCGAGTATACCTACAGACGTATCTATAACACAAGACACTGATTTATCATAACTATTGATTTTCCTCTTTTCTCTTCATAAAGCTCTGCCAACTTGGCCCGGTCGGTATCCAAAATTATGTCGCAACTTGCTTTCCTTAAAACTTCCCTAACTCTGCTTTGGTGTCAGCCCCGATTCAAACGTGGATTATTGTGAGAAGTATCAGAAAATCTTTGTATGACAGTTTTTTCTCGCAAATATTAGTATAATGGCTAATTCAAATTCTAAGAAAAAGTAACTGAGATCTACACTGTCATCGCGCATGGGAGTGTATTGTGCATTGTCCACCTGTCTAACCAGGCCCTAACCAGCCCTACTCCTTCAAGTACCGGAGCAGGGCTTATGGTGATTGACAGCTTCGTTTCAACTTTTCTGTATGCCTATTATTTATGATTTTTACGGTCCAAGTAAAAAAATTCATGACATTCACTTTAGCTACCAGTTTTATATTACGGTAGTGATGCGCGTGTTTCGTCTCTGAGCACTAGGTTTAACATAAAACTACAATAGATACCTAAATACTCACTAACTTTACCTAACCTGTGATTGACCTTGTGCTAAAATTTACATGAAGTTTTCGTAAAATCTGTTTTTTTCCTATTGAACGACCTCACGAATGCCAGGTTGGAATCTATTTGATTTATGAGCAATTTATCATGCAATGATCACAAATTTTACAAATATTTGGTTTTACTTAGAATTTATTCCGTAATAACAGAAACTTGGCGTGAGTGAAAAGTTTTGGTTCACGAGAAAATTTTCCTCAAACTTTTATCAAATTTAAAACATTCCATTTTATTTTAAGTTTGCACTGTATTTTACGCTTAGAAATAAAACACTGGACTAGGAGAGTACATAAGTGTACCGATTTTTTGTTACGAGAAATTGTAGAGGCCGGCGGACATAAAGTAATTGGACTCAGACTTTTATAGTGAGGTGCAGCCGTGTGTACTTGTTTACTTATTTATCATCTTTAGTTATTTGGCATCGATAATTTACAAGCCGAATCACATAGTAAATTTGATTTGATTTGATTTTAAATATTAGGTAGATACGTAGTTCGCGATAAATCAAGCAGTAAAACAGACTAGTGCCTCGATAATGCAGCTGAAAACTGGAACCGTAATTAAAATTTCCTTGGAGCAAATCCATCCATTCAAAGTAATATACGTTTTCTTAGAAAACAATGATATCGCCCGGCAATAAACTAAGTGACTTCGTAATCATGAGGAATAAAATAAACCGAGGTAGGAATGGTAGAAAATACGAGGAAAATTCCGTCCCGGCAAAAAGGAAAGACTACACGAGACGCTGCAACCAAAACCGTCTTGACAAATGGGGCCACTTTAAGAATAAATTTAAATTCATCGACCTTACACTCATAATGCTACCACACGTCTTAGTGATGGTGAGTTATGGGGCCCACAGACAATTTTTACTCCTTCCGTATTCCCGATGGTCCCGAGCGGGAGGTGAGCAAGGTGGGGTGGGGATCGGCTAGCCAGTTGAATTATATTGTTATTTCGGAGCGATTGGGAATCGATCGAGCGTCTCGGTAACATTTCTTGCGGTTGTAATGCGGGTATCGAATGTTTTTAGACAAGTGGCTATTCAGGGGTTATCGTAAAGTCAACAAACTTGTGTTGTTTGAATAGGTATATTAATAAGTATACATACTTGTCATGGAAGTTATTTATTTACGGTCGATTAAACAAAGTATGGTTCCTTCATCGATCGAACTAGGTTTGGTCCGCCGTATGCTTTTTAATCTCTACATTTACTGCAGGTTGCTAGCCGTTCATTCGTTTCTGCGATAAGAGAAGTATAAAGAATCTGTTAGAAAAGTCATCATATACCTAAAATTATATTTTTGAACGATAGCGTTTCCTCTTGATTCCTTAAAGTTGAGTTTCTTCGAGAGAAGATGCAAAAAAATCTAGCACCTCTAGGCAAGCGTACCAAGTGCTTCCTAAGCTGCCATAGCAATACCTAGACGATTTACGCTTTAGCTTCCATTGCAGCATGTCCAACTTTATTTCAGCTGTTATATTCTAGCATAATGGAATGTTGGGAACGGCCATTGGTTGCATTACGGATATGGGTCTGTGTGACCGAATGCTATTGGCCGAATTACGGGAATGAGCTCCTGTTACCGAGACTCATTTAAACGGAAACGATAAACGAGAACAATGGTTTTGGTACTGGTTTCTGTACATTTGTGTTTTTAATTCTCCGTATATTTTTTTGTAAGTAAATAAATTGATAAATTCAAAGAAATAATGCGTGAAATAAAGAAATAAGCGTGATAAATTCAAAGAAATAAACATAATGACAGTACCATGTCAATATATTTATGAAAACTTATTGTACACTCATAAAAATATAAATCGGTTCCCTAAAAATAGCGATAAACATAATTTGAATACCAGAAACAAACATAAGATCGCTGTGCCCACAACTAGGCTACACAAAATTAATGTATCTTTTAAATGACAATGTATACGCTTCTACAACAAAACTCCTAGTGAGTTGCAAAAATTATCAGTAAATAAATTCAAACAAATTGTCAAAACCTTGTTGTGCAAAAAGGCTTACTATAAAATATCAGATTATCTAGAGGATAAAAAAGCTTGGGACGGGTTTTGCTTCAACTCGAAAAATAACAACTAACAGGCTAAAGGTTTCTTCGTCGCTTCTTTACTTTAGTTTACATACCGAAGCAACAGAAATCAAAAAATATCATATTATTTCCGTGTCAGTGTTTAGTTTTATAATTTGACCTTTTCTAAGCGTACATTTATTGTATTTATGGAAATGAAGAGTTTTTGATTTTGATTTTGAAATATTTATATTTATGTCATTGCCGATGTAGGGGAAAAGACCGCCAGGTTAAAGTGGGATTGGGTCGGCCACGTCAGTCGTATGCATCCGGAGAGATGGGCCCATGATATAACACCCTGGCAGCCAGAAGATGGGATGCAACGACGGGGTTGACCACGCAAAAGCTGGCGGGACGATCTGGTAGCTTTTGACCCGGAGTGGTGGGAGTTTGCAAAAGACCGACATGTTTTGAAGGGTGACGGGGAGCTTTTTGCTCAGTGGGACGAAATAAGCTAAACAACAAAAATGAAATAAATAATGCAGGACACTTCACAGAGCATCATCTAGCCTCAAGCTAAGCAGAGCTTGTGTTATGGGTACTAGATATCACATAAACTTAAACATGTAGATAGATATTTAACTAAAATAACACCCAGAACCCTGATACTTACTCAATTTTCATTGCAGTTAATGCGATAGTGAAACAAACAGTAATAATATAAGACGTAAACAGGTACCTACTCTTATATGGTAATGACTTGCGTCAATTGAAACGTAATCTTAGACGTACACAACACTTCACAAACTGAGCCGATTTCATCAAATCGCGCAGTGTGAGAATACAATCTAATGAAAATTACAGAGCACGGAAGCTGTACGTACTCATCTGAACACAACGAGGTAAATAAAACGCTCAACATCCATATATAATATTATAAAATAATTTTATCCGTCTGATTTACGCCTAAACAGATCTTAATAAAATTTGGCAGGGAGGTAAACGGTATCCCGAGGATGGACGTAGGTTACTTTAAAATTGCGTGCAAAACCGCGGGCATAAGCTAGCTAGAGAGCAGTCAAAGCGTTCGATATATGCGAGTCTACAATGTCGAATGACTAAAACAAGCAAGTCTTCAAATTTTTTATTAATTTTGTGGGGTTTAGACGCAAAATAAAAAACAGCTAATTTAACCCTAACTTGAGGTGAAATATTATATTATTAGCTGCGCCCCGCGGCTACGCCCACGTGAAAATTTAAAATTATCACTAGGGGTATGAAAAATAGATGTTGGCCGATTCTCAGACCTACTGAATATGCTCACAAAATTTCATGAGAATCGGTCAAGCCGTTTCGGAGGAGTACGGGAACGAACATTGTGACACGAGAATTTTATATATTTTTATATATAAGATATTATAAACGTCGTTTATGAAATTATTTGATTTGATGGAGGATGATGAAACTCACAATCTTATGACATTTTATTGCTTGGTCATAAAAAACCACGAACCTTAAAAACTACGAAAAACTGTGCTCTAAGAATTATTATAAATTAATACCGGTTTCAAAGTTTACATTATTCTTGTCCGCACTATTTACAATCATTCTGTCATCTTTTCGTAACTACCACAGAAACCAAGAATACTGAGTATTTATTTTGCGCTAAAATCTCAACGAATGTGCCACACCAGGCTAACCTCCGCCGCACACTGTACCCGTGTATCCCGAATCAACATGGCGACTTATCATTAATTATTCATTAGTTCCGCGACTCAGACTTGATGATAGCGAAACAATCGCGCCGTTTGCGAATCTCTGCTTTTGTCGGAGCTTAGAACGAACATGATCTAATAGAGTGGAGGTAGAAACATTTAGCGCGTTAGATTGTGATTACCCCCCTACCTGGGAGTCTACCCGTAAAAGTGAAAATCGAAGTTTCTGATTCGTTTTCGTGTAAACACCATCTTAAGCAAATGACATAAGAGTTGGTTTTGCTTGAAAACGAGAATCGGAAACTCCGATTTTCGTTTTCCGTTTTCGTTTTCAATTATTATGTGTGATAAGACCAACCTGATGATGGTGCGTCTTTATGGTAGAATTTCCTTGAATGAAGCTTTTTGATACTGCTAGCTAGGTGGTACCACAGCCTACCTATATGCATACAGTCTATCGACGAAGGCGTTTTGACAGGGCAATCGTGCCGGTGCCAAGGGACGGGTCGGGAGGGGGACACTCCCGAGTTACTAAGGCGTTGATGTATGCATCTCGGGAGCGTCCCTCCCCCGTCCCGTCCCTTGCCCCCCGCCCGATTGCCCTGTCAAAACCACGTCAAAATGCCTTCATCGAATGACTGTAGGCATATAGGTAGGCTGTGGTTGTACTGGGTGAAGTGCCGAGCGTTATTTATTTATTTTTGTCTTTATAGCTGAGTGCATATTGTCATTTAACTTTTAATGAAAAGTGTTCTGACGTAAGATTATATTAAAATATTTCCTAGAGCTTCAATAATGACTCCAAATGGACGAAAGCCGGGTGGAAGTCCTAGAAGTAGTTGGAAGGACGAGCTAGACGCATACAGAAAGAGAGGCCAAGTCTGGCTAATAGTAGAGAAAAGTAGAGGCCTTTGCCCTGCAGTGAGGCCCAATAGGTTTAAAAGCTTAACAATGAAAAAGTCAATATCTCGAATGTCAAGGTTGTTGGTGTTGACTGTTGAGAAAATCTTGGTTGGTGATGAAAATCCAGAAAATTACTTTGGTGTATTACAAAATGACAATAAACTACCTACCTATTTGTTCCGTAATAGAATTTTCTAAAACATAATCTTATCATCATACCTACCGATTGATTACCAACCCAGTATATGCTCAAGCGTTTCCTGAATTATTATAGTTTTAGAACTCTTAAAAAGGATGGATTCTAAGGAAATAAGAAAGTTTCCTTGCGCTTGAGAAATTATTTGTAAGGCTTCCTTTACGTAAATACAACGGCTACCTGGATATAGCCTTTGAAAATAACTCTCTATCATATATTTATTATTCCTTTCATAGTTCCTCTAATAGGTTTATCTACTACTAAGGTCCAATTTGACAAAATTTTGTTGAGCTTAATCGAGTTCAAATGTTGATTTTGATCTCGGTTTAATTCACACCGATTTCACTAGCTACATTTTGATTGCGTTTACGAAAAAGTTTACATCAGGGTCTCTACTCGAAAAACGAAAATAGAGGTTTAGATTCGTTTTGAAGCAAACCAACTGTAATGACACCTGCATTTATTTATTTATATGTTTATTTAATTAACACGATTAATTAACCGACTACATTAATAAAAAAAAAAACGTTATAACAATACACATACAGAATGTCAATACAATAAATGAATTAAGGCGAATAGTAGGGTGGATAGTGGCGCCACTACATATTTAATTTTATAATTACGTTATACAAAGGAATTATCAAAAAATCGGACCGCGCGTAGACGATATCTATCATAAGCTTTTTTTTAAATGCATCTTTAATAGTTTTGTACTGTATTATTTAGGCAGATACTTGTTTCAAGAGTTTAGTTCCTATTGGTGGCCACCAAGCTCTCCAAACAAGGTTTTTGATTGAATAACACAAAACTAAACTATTACAGATACATTAAATAAAAGCTTGTGATAGGTATCGTCTACCAGCGGTCCGATTTTTTGATAATTCCTTTATATAACTTAATGATTAAATTAAATATATAGTGGCGCCACTATCACCCCTACTATTCGCCTTAATACAAAGAAAAGTAATTAGTAATGACGTTCACAAAATAAAATACATGGTCTTAATAATTTAGTCCAGTTGTCAGCGAACAAGTCAACAGCATAAGACAGCGTAAACACAGGTAAACACCAAAAAGAATCAGAAACTTGGATTTTCATTATAACGAGTAGACCCCTGACATAGAATGTACATATTATGTCAGTCTGTCCGCTGTTTTTTGTCGTGTTTGGCATTGTGTGGCATGAAAGCCCCTGAATACGATTTAGCTAGACTTTTTTTTTTTAAGAAAGGAACAAAAACAACTTTATTCACAAAGAAAATTATACTAGTATTTACAATTGAAACAATTGAGCTAACTGCTGACTTTTGCAAACAGTCTACAGATAGCTCAACTGATCCATATCAACACCAGTCGGAAGCGTCCCCAAGACGCTGGCTGCATTGCCACGCTGTATGGCAATGCTGATACGCTGTGCCAGACTAAACGCGTTCATTGAAAATCGGGCTTTCAGAAATCAAAATAATCTTATATGGCGTTCAATTGTAACGGTGAAATTGGACTTAAATCAGATGTAAATTTTTCGAAAACGTACCAATTCTTGGTTCTCGATTGTCGGTGTCGAAATATTATTCGACACTGGTATCATCGGTACAAATCGAAAACGAAGAAGTTGGAAACAATTTCCGATAAGCTTGCATTATTTAATTTGTCTTTCGTCCCTTTTCGAACTTGAATTTGATCCTTTTTGCTGTGAGTAATTATGCGTTGTCGAAGTTTTTGTTTTGTTTTATTTACTTTGCTGTTACCGTGTTGTTTTCTGTTATTGATAAGTTTTCATTCATAAATGTCGTTGTTGACATAAAATATTTCGGGTTACTAAATCCATATAATATTGTATATGCCTAGTTGAAGTCACAAGCAGAGAAACTGTATTTTTCAGCTCGGTTAAAAGTTCCAATAGGTACCTTTTAAGCCTGGTAGATAACTGGTTAGCTAATTACGTTGTGATTGAAATGCACCTTTTAGATTTTATCTGTGTGTTACAAATATTTATTTCTTGTTTCAGGTGGATTTGACTAATTGATAGAGCACATCGCACAGTTTTACCCACGATAAGTATGAAAATGTTCTTCAAGTACCCTACATACTATATTCTAAGCGGCGAAGATTGAACTCTATCTTCTAATTCTGTTTATGAACTTATTAAAAGATTTACCATTACGTTCATCCGAAAAAATAGCAATTCCAAGCAAAATCTTTTTTTCAAACAATAAATCAAGGCGGTCTCAATGAGGCATATTTTTCCAAAAACAAAAATAACCTGTTTACCTTATAACTCAATAGATGTTAGGGATCATGGTAAAATAATACACATACCTTGTATTCCGAGAAACAACGGTCACGTGGGTTTTCCCAAGCCTACGTCAAATGCGTTACGGTGATTCTCAAACTTTTTAGTTTAGGGAAATTCGAGATCTAGATCTAAGTTTCAGGTTTTCCATGAATTTCTTCAAACTTAGTTTCCATAATTTGAGCAACGCTACTGAGCTCTGCACATGGATAAATCAGTTTTCCCTTGAAATAAAATTTATCCGATCGCAGGAACATTCTTCAGCCACAGATTCTTTTTTCGTGAATGAAAAGTACCTTATTTTACCGCTTTTCACACTTACAGTTACGGATAGAGTAGCCGCCCATTTTATTTTAAAGAATTATCCTATCAACAACGCGAGTGACCGGTGACGCGACAGTAAAAGTTTGATAGTCACCGGCAAATGAACGTTACCTCCCTATTTTGTGGCAACTGGACAGTGACGTAGGCTTGGGAAGATCTCGGAATGTCAGACCTTGTTTTCTTAGATCATGGTGGTGGACACTCCTCGCCCTCCACCAGACCGAGCTTCCTCACCCCGCCGGCCCCTAGGCGAGTTATCTATGTACCCATAGCAAAGTTTAGTTTGGGCTAAGATGATGGTATATGTCTGGTCCAGCGTTATTTTATGATTTAAAGCAAAATAAGCTGAACAAACTATGGGGGATCTTTGGTGGAGGAACAACCAACCAAGTTGTCATTGACATAAAATTTCAAACTATGCACGATCTATGCAGGATTTAGACCATGTTAATTTGACTGGTTGAACTATTTTTTTAAAGAAAATACCTCATCAGGTTGTTGGAAGTCCGATACGTAGTAAACGAGCAGGAGCTAAAAGCATAACGCAAAAAGATAAGCAAAGTAAACTCTAAATTCAGTAGCGCATTGTCTTTCTGTGTGCGGGCTAAATGGCACTCATTACAGCTAAATTAGTTTTATGGGCGCCTGTAAACACGATCGAGATAATGCCGGCACAGAGTGGCGGTCGTTAAAAGTTGACCGTGTAATAATTTAAAAGTTATGCGGCCGTATTTCGACGGAGTTCATACACTGTTAGTGCAATTTACTGTGGCTTGTTGTGTTTATGGGAGTTATGCTGTTTTAGTGCAATATTAAAAGTGATTTCAACAGTCTATTAGGTTCTGTAATGGTTTTATACAAAGCCCTGTTATAGTACAGTTTTATTGTAAAGTTCTTTAGTTCTGTTTTTTTTGTCAAGGTTCAGTTTCTTTAACTAATTATTCGAATAGACGACAATGTGAGATAATCTTCTGGGAACAAGTTTCAAATGATGAACTACTCTACTGCTAATAAAATAGTGCGCGGCAAGGGATTTCGTAGAGTCACGGTTCAAACTTAGATGATACCCACGGGTTAACTTTCTTCCTTCTTTAAGCCTCCACCCCACAGCCGCGATTTTGAAGCGCGTCTTGTGTCGCGCGACTTGTTGCGATGTTTGTTCACAGTACATTTTATACTAAGTCGCGTTTGCGTCTTCGTAAAAAATGTACTGCAAACAGTGTGTAAGATCGTATGATCGTACACACTGCTGCGATTTCGCATTTAGCGCGCGGCATCTAAAAATTGCGCTCACAAAAACGTGGAATCGCGCTACAAAATCGCAACAAATCGCGCGACCAAGACGCGCTTTCAAATCGCGGCTGTGCGGTGGACGATTTATGTAGAATGAAGGAAGTCTTGTAACTATGTAGCTTAAGGATTTGGTTGCTTTGTTTGGATTTCTATGATACAGCGTGCATTTGATCGGCATATCTGCCGATACCGATGTCAGAGACCGGTATTTCTGCTGATGACGTTCCGCAACAACGAGGATATTGTTGTGGATAATGTCATCGACAAACTCGAGCGCTTTGAAAATACCTATAATTATTGCCCATACAAAATCCGAAAGTAGTACACGCAGGTCGCGTCTACTATATTGGCATATTGTCACACTCACGATGCCGCGTACGCTACGTACACTCCGGTTCCGATCCAGTGGATGAGTAACTTAAATATAGTTCTTAGTACCTCATTTTAATAGTTCAAAGCTGATATTACGAAAATAGCTGTAGCTAATCAGGATACAGTAATTATATAATAAACTTCTCTTAGCATCGGTTTGAGTACGGGTTTGTTGTTAGTAAACTTACCAAGTTAAATATTTACAATAGAAACTATCGGGTATCGTAATTTCAACGTGACCTTTACAAAATAATCCAAAACGGTTTGGTGCTGAAGTCGATTCTATGTTTAATTATTTTGTTATTCAATAGTGCACCGTATGGAAAATAACAGAATTTTGTGCAATGAATTTTATGTAAAAGCTGCCGTAAGTGGTACACAGTGCTCGCTCGCAGCTCAATAGGATTTCATCCGCCATGTTGCAAGCTCTAAATATCGCCAAACAAAATGGTTTTACGCTAATCCCCATATACGAACTCCATAAGCTAACCCAACATCTGTCCAGCCACATAAAATATCCTTTTGTATAAAAAAATCAATTCCCCAATATTTATAATTGAATTTCCCGATACAAAAATGCATCCCTCGAACCCCACTGGGGTGTTAACCGTTAACCCCCGACGGCGCCTGGCGAGTGTAACGTTTCGCAAGGGTCCGAAACCAACAAATTATTCCCTAGGGCCTTGCGAACATAATTACTGTAATTCGCCCGCGTTGTTACCGACACGGAATCAGATAGATAGAACGCGTTTGATTTATTGGCCCGTGGACAGTTTTTGCGTGTGAATGTTTTTAACCGTAGTTGGGAATTCGGGATAATGTCCAGAGAGATAAGATAATCACACTAATATTATAAATGCGAAAGTTTGGATGGATGTATAGATGGATGGATGTTTGTTACCTCTTCACGCCAAAATTACTGACCGGATCGGGCTGAAATTTTGCATACAGGTAATTCTAATCCTGGAATAAAACATAGGCAACTTTTTATCCCATAAATCAGTTCCCATGTGATAGAAATCACCTTTTAACGTTTATAGAAACAACGCGTGCAAAGCCGCGGGCATAAACTAGTTTGTATATAAATGAAGTACAATTTGCTTCAAAGCTACTTTATTTGATGTTCACCACAATGTTTTCGAAGACCAACTTTTTTTTCTGGCACAAAGCAGAATTTACCATCCTGACGTATGATCTAACCTGTAATTTGAATTTAATTTTAATTTATCAAGGGCAACCAACTTGTCATATTATCACAGTAATTACTACAAACTAGAAAACAAAATACCTACTTGAAACTAGTGCTCTCTAAATTAGAGGCAGCTACAACATATTGTGCAAATTTTAGATCACACAAGAGCTATCAGATTACGTTACCGAATAATATTCAATCCCTTTTCTATTCCATTGAATCTTACTCTTTGTGGGCAATGTATGCTTTTCGTTCGGAAAGTGGGGTTCGCGATTAGGGATGAGGTTCGGCTGATTTAATTTGGACCGGTGAAAAAATAATTGTGATAATCGGATTACAACTGCCATTTTAGGGTTAACATCTGAGCCTTGGGTTTATCGCATTTTCTTGTGTAAACAGGAAAGTGGTGAAATGAGATATTTTTAATTAAGTTTCTTTTTGAGTTTCATAAAAGCGATAACGCTACCCATATTATTTTAGTCCCATAATGAAGAACGTGATAATGAAAAAATGTAATTAATAAGAGCAAAGTTTGGTATTTCTGTAAGTACAAAAAGTATTTTTGTATTGTGAGATGTTTCATATAACATCTCAATACAATACAAAAATACTATTTAATACAAAAATACTTTTTAAAAGGATTTTGGTATAAATCGAATAAAATTATCGTAAGCTCATCACAGAATATTTACATAACTACGAAAAAATAAAGAAATTCTTGTATTTTTTTTATTTTACCTAGATAACGCATCATTACCATTAGCTATCATTTAATAGCTAGAAATTCACGTAAAAAGAGTTGAACGTTTATTATTAACCCTGTGAGAACAGCATAACCAAATCCAATAGACTGTATTTTTTCATCATAGTAGTACTGGCAAGTTTAAGTTTAAAATTTGGACACGCTTCTCCAAGTCAAGTATCTGATATTACACCTCTTCTCTATTATTAACTCTGTAAGATATTAGGTTCCTAGTGGGATATTAAATAATCTTGTAGGTTAAACTTTTATGAAACGTATATTACAAAATAAGGTTGATATATCCATTCACGATCTGAAGGGTTTTCATTTCGTAAAAGTAAAATGTTTAAAAATTTCAGTTCTTATGCAAAGAAGAATTAGCGAAGTTCTGGACAATCCATACGACATCCATAGCCAGCGTCTTGGGGACGCTTTCGACTGGTATCGATATGGATCAGTTGAGCTACCTATAGATTGTTTGCAACAGTCTGCAGTTAGCTCAATTTTTCAATTGTAAATATTAGTTGTAATTTATTTCTATTAGTTAATTGTAATTTTCATTGTCAATAACGATTATTTATTTAAAAGAACCATACGAATATTATAATTCTTAATTTGAAAGTAATTCTGTCTCGCTATCTGTCTTTTACCTTTTATTTACTTCTTCACTTACCTCTTCTACCACGCCTCTTTACTACTTCACTTATACCACGCCTAAACGGGTAAAAGGATCTAAATAAAATTTGGTAAGGATATAGATGATATCCAGAGGAAGGACATAGGCTACTTTTTATTCCGGAAAGACGCGTATTAAGCTGCAGGCAGATGTTAATTTATAAATAAAAAACGTAATTTTATACAATAATTTCTCGAGCATCGACGCGTTTGGAGACGCCACTAACGGTGCGTGTTTTATTTCAAAAAAGTTCCATACCTTTGTGATCGCGCGCAGATTGTTATACCTACTATGATGTTCTCCCATAGAGGCGATATTATTCATCATTTTAATAAAAACCTAAATGTCGTACCTAAAACCTGAACATAGATATTTTATACCCTTTGTAGAGACTCTCAGCATAACAGCGGGTAATGAGCTAGAGCGGGGTATGAAATGTCAGAGCGTGGAGACGCGAGTTTTACTCGTTTAATGAGTAAGCTTCTTGTGGCTTACATCATTATTTATTACTAGCTTTAGACTACGGTTTTGCTTATGCTGCTGAAAGTAAAGTTGATTTTACGTTGTGTTATGATCTTATTTTGTCCCTTTTTGTATTATTCCGAAGGTCTCAGATTTCATCCAAATTGTCTCAATAATCTTTAGATGCTTCAAATTATCCAGAGTAGGTTTTTTTACTTTTGACGAATCGTCTTTGGACAGCTTTAAGCCTTGCTTGCACAAATATTTTTTAATATATAATCTTTCTATTTTAATCTTTGAAGTCGTTTTTGTATATATAAAATACGAACTTATCACAATAATGCGAGAGGCTTAACATTAACCTGACATGTGTCGCCTTACTAATACCTACCAGTGTAAAAAATAACGTCATATTGCAATACACTGACACTTAGAAATTAAACTCTTATTTTTTGTTAAACCTATCTCAATGGTAATTACTCAAAGTAAGTTAAGTCAAAGAGCATTACCTACCTTTATGATTCTGTTGTATTTTATGTATTTATTTAATTTATTATAGTATTTGTTAAGTTATAGTATTTTATGTATTGTATTATATTATGTAGTAGTCTATTTAATAAGTAGGTTAAAATTAAATCTTGTATCCTTTGTTTAAGCACATGTACCCACTTTTACAAATTTGTCTCTCTCTCTCCCAATATGGTTTGCTAGAAGAGAACTCTTTATAGGGTTAAGCTCGCCTTTGCCATTATTTTTCCTGGAAAATGTTATGCTTGAACCAATTTTGTGCAATAAAGAATTATGAATTACTCGGCTGACTCGCTAATAACACTCCCTTATACTCCTGTGGCTTATTCAGTATTATTATTAAAAGTTTTCTATGTAACATTAGTTTAAGTTGGTAAATAAAATAAAATAAAAATAAAAGAAAATGGAAGAAACCAATCGTAAAAAGAATGTTTGACTACAAACTCTTCAAGAAATACTTTCAGAAGGACAACGTTCAATTGCTCAAATATGCTGTTATTGTACTTACTAAAATTTTCCCCCTGCCATATATCTCGAAACGGCCATTTAAATTGCTCTTTCCTCACCCCGAGTCGATACCTGAGCAGATAGCGTCTATCGCCTCGAATGTGTCCCGAAACAATATTTCTAAATAAAATACTTCCTTTAGGGACTAAATTGAAGTGGCGCAAGTTAGAAGAGACAGTAGTTTAGATGGGAAATTCATACTAGTATTAGTACAAAAACAAGGATAGAAAATTATCTGAGCAAGAGGAAGAAGAAAATCTTATTGAAAAGGTAGAGTTCTCTTATGGGAGCTCTATCAAAACATTGTATCAAGTATTCTTCTGCAGCTTAGCAGCATTTTGTTATTCTGCATGGAAATTTTTGTTTTTTAGTTCAAAAGAATACTTTTAAGAATAAACCATTACCTTGCCATACTATATATCTTTTTTCATTAAATTTAACCTTTAAATTATCTTGAAATTACCATAAATTCATCTTGTTTCTTGTAAAGCTTATTCTGTGTCTTACACCAAACCGCCACGCGAAAATAAAAACACCGTATCGTGCCGGTATCGTCGCATTATATTTAAGTGGGTAGTTTGCGAGAAAAACGTCGTATTGTTGTCGGAATTGAAAATACACTCGCGCGCCCGCCATGCCCCTAGTTTCTTAACATATGACCCGCTGGAGATGAGACGAGATAGTGAGAATTTTACGATGCTAAGTAAAATTTCCGTCTTAAAATGCTAAAGAAGGGAGAATGTGGGATTGTATTTAACAGCATATATGCATAAAAAAACGCTTATGCTGACGCTTTATTTTTTCGTTTCGTTTTCCGGTCAGAACGACATTTGAATAGTTTTTTTGTTTGAATTTGGAAACATATAACACAAGCTCTGCCCAGTTTAGGGATAGATGATGCTGTGTGGTCTGTCTAGCATTAGACATACATACATTATTTATTTTGTCTTTTGTCTTTTCCTTAAACATGACTATGAATTACTATTGTAATAATGGATCTTAAGATCATAGATTTCATTAATTTTACGATTTGATACTTTTATTATTTTATTTTTCGATTCAAAAATCGATACTTACCTCTAGTTATTTTATTTTGTGTTTTCCTGAAACATTACTATTGGAATGAAATCTAAGATCATAGATATCATTAATTTTACGATTCATAAATAAAATCGATAAGTACCTATTATTGCAAAGATTTTCAATTCCAAGCTTACAGTTTTAAAAAAATAACTGTCATCAACATTTTGGATCCTGCTATCCTCACATAGTAGCACATAAAAACACTCTGTAACGTCAGTTGGTTAAAAAGACACGATTTGCCATGTCCCTAATATCTCAGCAGTGTCACTATATATCTACCAGGGCACTTCAGGGTTTCGGGTGTCGTGCCGTTCCGAGAAGAATAGGTAATTTATGGCGATCTTAATTTTGTTTGCCATTTTCTGGGGGGACAAAGGCGTGTTTGGTCTCTTTATGGCTAGCAAATTTTCTAGTGTTGGTATTGTTGAGATTGTTTTATAGCTTGTTGGGATTGGAAGTATTTTATGCATAAAGAATGCTGTGGTAGGTATCCTACCTACCTTTAAAAGGCTCCTAGAAAGTTTGGCGGAATCACATGAGCCGAATTCCACTAAATTAACCGCTTCACCATAACAATGGTATCGTCTTAGAATTACATTTTTTGTCATTTTACCTCTGAATGAAACTACAGTAGGCCTAGCACGGGGATTGTTGTCTAGGGTAGAATAGAGAAGAATGACATCGCATTGTCACACATTGCGTAAATTATTGAAGCCGAGGGAATGAGTTTCAAACATATTACGCATTCGATGACGATGTAATGTAATTTTTCTCTGTTCTACCCTAGACAACAATCCGCTAGGCCTACAGAGGGAAGGACGCATGTTAAAAGTGTCAAGGTTGAAAGCAAATCTATCAATCTTTCCGAGAAATAGCACCGCACGAACTATCTAGAGTTTCTTTCATCTATGAAAGATTCTGTGACGATACGATTGTCATAGTAAAGCGATTATTTAGCGGAATTCGGCCCCGGAGTGGTAGCGAAATTGACGTGGGTGTGCGATATGCTATGGTACGCCTGAGAAACTTAAAAGTATAACACCGGTGTCTAAACCGGTTTTTTTTTCTTTGATGTCTAGTGTTGACTATCAAATGATTCAAAAACCATATTTGTTTAATCAAAAGGCACATTTAAATTCAAAGACCAAAATGCATCTTGACATAGACCACCATTAAAGGCCGGAACTCTTCGCTCAGCTTCAGTGATGTTATTGGTGTAATAAGCGGATATATATCATATTTATACGGGGCAATCGAAGCGGAGATGTAAGCTGATGTAAGCTGACGATGGCACGCAGTGGAGACGAGAAGAGATCTGAGCGGCGTGCAGTGAGCGGCGCCGCTCTCAACAACCATCCAACGCTCGCCGCAAGAAGATCAATTCCGCTCTACCCAGCACACGTCTCCGCTTTAGCCAGTATAACACATCTCCGCTCCAGTCTAGTAATGGCGCATCTTCACAACTTCGGTGGATACACCCTAGCTAGAAAACATCTCCTCTCGTCTCCGTTTCGGGCATTTACGCTTTGATGGAGTCCGAGTGTAAATATAAGTACTTCTTCGGTAGGTAAAGTTGATTGCCTTTCCGAGTTTTGCCTACTTGTCAAAGTTCTTGTTTGGTACAAGATATCACTAGTGTTTGTTTGCAAATACATGAACTCAACTACTGGAAAGTTATTTACGTGCTAATTTCTAATTGACATTTGATTGTTTAGAATCTTGCTACTTTATCAATTGAGTTGTAGCGTAAAGGACTTTCGTTTTGCAAAAGTATAACTTTTTATAAGGTTCAAATTAGTTGCGTTAGATTATCCAGAAGGTATGTCCCAGATAGACTAGAAATTCAAAGTTTTAATTACTAAAGTTAGTGAATTTATGAATAGGAATCCCAATTCAAAGTTGATTTGTAAATCTTCTCTGGATTAAAGTTAGAATTATTACCTACGTGAAGCGATTAGTAACTTAAATTGAACATGTAAAATCTCAATCGACTATTTCTAATAGATTTACTATTACAGGGCATCGAAAAAGTATAAAATGGTGTAACATGTATCAATCTGCCTATGCCACGCATCTTTCTACGAATTACCTATTGCGTCAATTCAGTTTTTGAGAGCTTTTTCGTGTACGTAATATTCGCTGAATGGATAATTTAAATGAATAGATCTGAAATATCGCAGGTTTAAAAATCATGGAAAGGTGAACATTCGTATTATTTCGAGCGACTCGAATGTACGAGTACAGACCTATACCTAGCTATAGCTATAGAAATATCCGAGCATAGGCTAGGATACGAATGTCCTTATTCTTGCATGATTGGATACCCAAGAGAATTCAGGTCGAAATTTCTATGATGGCCACACATGCACAAGGTTTGAAGCGAATGAACGTTATAAAATACAGAAAAAATTCACGATTAACGTTTGAAACAATTTTGACACAAATGTTAAATAATTATTTTAGATTAATTATATGCTCATTAGGATAATTTGATTGTTTTGAAAAAAATTATAACCGACTTCGAATCCGAAATCAGAATTATTTTATGAGACCTACACTGGATCATTATCTACACAATCGAATTTTAAAAATCGTTCCATAATTGACGGTGAAATCGACGAACATACATTATAGAAACATACATACAGCCGAGCATAAACCCTCCATCTCTTTTCGAAGTTGGTTAAAAAGTATCACGATAGTGTGAGGTATTGCCTTCGAGCTCCCGGACTATCATTCCTCTCTGTGCCAATTCCCTGTATCGCCGCGAGAGCGTTTCACTCAATCTGTCAATTAGCTCGTCGCAGGCTGCGTTACACGCGAGGCTTTTACTGCCGCATCGGTGCTTTTCTTGAATGCTATTGTGTTGTTTTTTTAGTCGTGAGCTCTTTTCATATTATTTTAAATTTTAGATTACTAACCAGCGTCTGCCTGCGGCATAAAACGGGTTTCGTCTAAAAGTAGTTAAAAAGTTATTCTAGATCTATAACTATATCTATGTCAAATTTCAGCTCTATCTCTTCTGTAGATTCAGTGTTATTTTGCCTAATCATCTTAAAATTTCAAAAACTTTCACATTATCACACTAATATTATAAATGCGAAAGTTTGGATGTTTAGATGTATGGATTGATGGATGTTTGTTATCTCTTTATGTACTGATCGCATCAGACTGACATTTTGCATACAGTTAATTCTGGAATCAAACATAGGCTACTTTTTATCCCATAAATCAGTTGCCGTGGGATAGAAACTACCTTCAAACGTTTCCATAGAAACAATTCGTGCGAAGCCGCGGGTATAAACTAGTTATAAATACTACATACGTCACACTAATATTATAAATGCGAAAGTTTGGATGGATGTATAGATGGATGGATGGATGGATGTTTGTTACCTCTTCACGCCAAAACTACTGAACGGATCGGGCTGAAATTTTGCATGCAGGTAATTCTAATCGTGGAATTAAACAGGCTACTTTCTGACCCATAGATCAGTTCCCATGGGATAGAAATCACCTTAAACTTTTGTAGAACCAACGTGTGCGAAGCCGCGGGCATAAACTAGTGTAGAATATTTTCAGTATTTCTCAAATTGGGTTCTCCAAATACTTTGATACTCTTTTTCATCAATAATGTTTTCGGTTCACTGTTTTCTCTCAACTTTATTATCTTATTTTTATAAAGACCCGTCTAAGAAAATAGATAAAGTGAAATTTTATTACATAACTTTTCCAAGTAAACTTACCTTCTTTAAAAGTTTCATAAAATCTTATATTCGCCATTAAAACAGACTCTGCTTTCAGGTCCAATGTATATCGGAGGATATATTTTGGAAGGAAATATTAAAACAAACAACCAAAGGCCCAAATTACTTACGAGATACGAATTTTGATGTACCTTAAACTCTGAGGAGAATAAAAGTGAGGGCAAAAAAAAACTCATTAGAGGAACCTCCTTACGAAATCGACTTCCTACGTTTACATTAAAAACAAGGCTTTTATGGTGGCATCGCTTAGGTCAGGGCTGTCACTGCACCGTTTTAGAGACAATACTAGGCAACTTAAAAATGTTACTTTGCCAACTCATCACAATACAATACAATACAAATATTCTTTATTGCATACCAAGATTGAAAAAAACAGAAAAGAAAAAAACAAACACAAAAACAGTTGCACAATGGGCGGCCTTATCGCTAAAAGCGATTTCTTCCAGGCAACCTTTGTATGGACACGTAACTATTGTATAGGTATAGACGGTGGCGTATTACAGACTACTATACTGTACAAAACATAAGTACATATATACCATCACTTGAAATAAGTGCCTACGAATCTGTATCTGATTTGATGGTAGCATCGCTTAGGTCAGGGCTGTCACTGCACCCTTTCAGAGATGAAATTAAAGCGACTGAAATGTGTTACCTTGACTGCCCCTCAGTTGAAAGAAGTACCCACTAAGTATTGAGAAGAAAGCTAGGGAATCATTTTTGTAAACGTTGACTTTTTCATTTTGGCCATAGCTGTGTTTTATGTTCAGTATAACTTTTTATGCATTTTTTCGTTTCAATTAATAATTACCACGTTAAAAATTTAAAGGGTAAGTACGTTAAGGAAGTAAAGGCATTACATAAAACTTTTTAAACTTTCGCGATTTGTTAACATAGACTGACCGTGTCCGATTGCAGTACAGTCGGATCACGACGCACACACATAATTATTCACAGGATTCCACGAGTAAGAGAGACGAAAACCATCTTCACGATTAAAATTCGGGTGTTTCTTGATCTCAATCGCCTCGATGCAGGTGATTGAGATCAAGAAACACCCGAATTTACCCGAATATTCAACGTGAAGTGTGAGTGTACAGGTTTGTACGTTTTATTTTTAATATTTTAGTTTCTACAACAAATTTACCAGTAGGATTTCGCATAGAAACAAGTTATTAGAAAATGTGGGTAGCACTTGGTACTCTCTATTATTTTTCTGAACTTTTTTACAAAATTCCCCTGGTCGCGGTCTGTTTTTAATCTTCATAAAAATGTGCTTTCAGCCCTAGATTGCAGCCTTCCGTTATTTGTAAACCGCCCCCGGTACGTGGATAATTAATTTGCTTAGCTCTGGTGCTAAAGTGGGGGGGGGGGGTGCGTCCATTTGTTTCATCAATTATTCGTTTAGACCACGAATGTGTAGATACATGGTTGGACCTCAAATCCTGACAGAAGCTCGCCTGGTGAAATAAGTTTTAGAATATGACGTTTCCATGTCTTGTTTAATAGTCTTTGTATTTGAAGGTTTTGTCTTTATGGAGACAAACTTCAACTTTTACGCCTTAGCAGCTGGTATTAGTTGCGAATTTCAAAAGTGCTCCGACAGTTTTTGTCGACAAAAAGCATTGAAAATCTTATTGTAGACAACCTGCAGATGCTATGTTCTATCGAAAAAATAATCTAAAAATTCTTTAAGAAACTTTGAAGTTAAAACCATGCAAATCTGGCATCGTAAACTTGTTTAAGCGCATATTGCTTTTCCGCTTACACCTGAGAAAACAGGGCTTGATTTGTTAGGAAAAAATATTCAGCCGTGTATCATGTTTTAGCCACTGGGCAACAATTCATTACTGTTGCACGTTTGACCTTATTAATCTTAGTTAGAACGATTGTTTTAGTGATTTGAAATAATTTGGAACATCCGGTGCCGTGGCAGGCTACATTTTAATTTTCAATTAAATGACCTAAAGTACTTACCTACTATTTTGTTGTAGAACAACAGACCTCGGTTGTCTACTAATAAAAGTAACAGATAAAAGATATTATCGCCAAAATTGTAAAAAGCTCTAATGAATAGCTGCAATTTTGGTTTCGATAAAGTTTGAAAACTTGAATAACATAATGTAGGCTGTTTTAAAGAAATAACGTGCAAAGCAGCTGACAAATGATTGTGATAAAAAAGTTGTAGCATTTTATTCATATATCGTCATCAGGTCTCTAACTAAGCCAAAATCGTATCATGGAAACCAAACATGAAAAAACTGACTGACCAAAACAAATATTTGCAAAATTGTAATTTGTCTAAAAACATTTGTCCCACGACAAAAATCAAATCGTCATGCGTCATCGCCCTAAACCTCTATTGCTACTGTGTCACAGAGGCTGACAAAAGTTAGAAAATAAATGAAATCAACATAGTTTGTAGTATAAAAGCGCCTCGCGTTATCTTGCCCACACAGACGAACGCGTTCGGAGCCGCCTCGCTGCGTTAATGAAATAAACACTTGCAGGAAGTCAATAAACGCTCCCAATATTGGACGCATCAGAAACTTTAAAGCATATTATGCGTGATAATATCTAGGAAGGTAGGCTTTTATTTTATTATAATTTTGCGCACTCTTAAGCTAAAATAACTTTGATTTGTAACTTTACGGACCACTAACTTAACTGAACGTTTTTTTTTTTCAAAAGTCTATATTTTTTTACCCTAGCAGTAGCAGGAGCAACTCGGTCGGGATAGATAGATACATAATGCTTTATTAGGTACATTACACTAATATATTTTTTTCGGCGCGACCTATGGATGGATGAGCTGGATGTTTGTTTCCTCTTCACGCAAAAACTATTGAACGGATCAGGCTGAAATTTCGCTTACTGATAAGCTTAATCCGGTAGTCAAACATGGGGTACTTTTTATCCCATAAATCAGTTCCCGTGGGATAGAAATTAACTTTGAACATATCCACAGAAATAACGCGTTCGAAGCCGCGGGCAGAAACTAGTAGCCTTATAAAACATTCGGTACCTACTTAACTTAACTTATCCCTGGATAGGTGTATCAAAGAATTTTTTAAGCCGACCCTTGAATTAGTGATAATCACAACAGATATAATCCAATCAGTGCTGCGGCATTTGATTGTAATCTGACATAAAGTACATGACCATAAAACATTAGATTCAAACCCAACTTACATTTCAAACTTCAAACTGTTATAACACGAATAATGAACGGGATTGAGAGAGCAGAATCACCTATTTTATTAACCTGCATTGCCTACGCCGTAGCACCTCGTAGCACCGCGTAGCGCCGTAGCACCGTAGCGGCACAAACAGCTACGCTACCCAGAATATTCACTTCACCTATTATTTGAATAATATTACTTATCTAAATAAAATCACTGACCTTTGTGATCTTTATAATATCGATGGTCGTTCACTAACTTCCAGAGAAAACAGTTGGTGATATCGATTATGGAATTGAGTATCGGTAAAATCAATAACAGAATTTTCTAAAAGATATCTGTATATATGAAAGAAAGAGTTAGGAAATAAAACAGCAAATATATCTCACCTGTCTCTCACGGTCCAATAATGTTTGCGTGCAAAGCTGAATCAGGCTTCGGATCATACCGAAAGAGACAGAACAGCAGGCTTTGCATGATCACATTGATCACACTAAACAGTGTGTAGTATTAGACGACCTCTGTGGCGCGCTGGGCGAAGGTCCGTCTGCGACGCAGATTCCCGCTTCAGGACAAATGTTTGTTCGATCTACAAATATTTGTACCGGGTGTTCTGGATGTTCCTATGTATATTAAAAAAAAAATCTATTTATGTATTGTATTATGTATATCAGTTATCTAGTAACACAAGCTCTGCTTAACTTGGGGCTAGATATTGCTGTGTGGACTGTCCAGCATTACTTATTTATTATCTATTTGTTTTGCCTAGGGTAGAAACAAAAATGATATCAAATGCGTAAACTAGTTAATCCACTCCTTCATCTTCAATGATTTACGCAACTGTACGTAGTACACCCTGACCCGTAGGTCAGGGCAGATTTTACCGCTCCTTCTGATTGAACCTTCTGCTTAGCGTAAGACCATCGCTAGTTTGTGACCCTAGAGGCGGCCGTCCAACCGTTAAACGGAGCGTCGTAAATAACGCTCGGGCAACGATAAATGAATAATTAACTGACGTTAAACGCTTTATGGCGCCTCCGGAACGGTTGGTGTGTAGTTTTGATACGCTATCTTGATTTGATGATCCTGTTTGTCATTTTATGAGGTCTTGGAAGTTTGCGTACGAATAAATAATTTATTTTCTTCCTTCCTCATTTTTACTATATACTTAAAATAAAATTATTTCCAGCGAAAGAGTTCATCATTTGAACTAAATCATAGAAAACAATATCTAAAAAATATCTATATATATAAAAATGAAACCCGTTTTCCTTGGTCACGGCATCACGCGTGAACGGCTGGACCGATTTCGCGAATTCTTTCGTGGTTGTGTTTGTTATTGTCAGGAGAAGGTTCTTATAAAAGAAAAAATTAAGAAAGTTGGAAACATAAATTTCCACGGGGGCGAAGCCGCGGGGCGCAGCTAGTCTATAATAAAAACATGTAAAATCTAGCGGTCTGAGAAGTTAGGCTACGAAAATTTAAATGTTTAAAACTTTCTCCAGATCGAAAAAGGCCGCGAAGCTCATAGGCGGGACGGAGTCTTTAAGATAGATAGATAGATATAAATATATCATTTATTCATAAAAAAAAACATTACATAGGTTGGTTAGTCATATCTTAAAGCCTATGTTAGGTTTGTCTAGGCAATAAGTTCTAATCTATTTACTTAGGATTTCTTATCACAACTGTTGGTTGACATGTAATTTAACTTGCCTAAATGTACATTGTAGGCAAATCGCTTAAGTATAAATATTCCTAACTCTTAAATAAATTATCTACAATGATAGCAAAAAATAATGGTAAAGCAAGCTAATTTTAGAAACTAAAACAAACGCGACTATCCTTATAGTAAAAAAAATCTGTACGTATAAAATAATAGCCAGTATCATTTGCGATGATGAAAGTATTATAACGATACCCCAAACACTCAAATTTGTTCAAGCATTCAAAATTATGGTGGAATAAAAAAAATCACATACTTACCTAAAGCCTGAAAGCATTACTGCCCTTTTTGGGCAGTCGGATAATAAGTGCGTGACCATCTTCTTTCTGTTGTTTGTATATACTTAAATATATTACATCAAAGTTTAAAGCAAAACCTAGTTGATGTTAAATTAATGCTCCTAAAAACGCTAAGAGGCTTGCGTGCTAGCAAATCAAAACTACCAAGAACTCGCTGTTAATGTGACAGGTCGCCATTTTAATAAACCAAACCACTTGCGTTTTTGTCTGGAACCACTGCAGAGTTATTATACCAAGCGGTATATCAAGTATGAACACGAAAATACGAAATCTTGGGAGGCAGCATGATTTAGGCCGTCTCATGACCGACCAGCAGCTTCTTTTGTGTTTTATTCAACATCTTCATGCGTTCACCAATCCTTCTGGTGATTATTGTAAAATTCCTCTTACTAGAGGATGTACTTTATCGTCATCACAGTATCTAAATATTCTAACTTCAAATTCTAACGTCATTCACTCGTATTCGAATCGATTCAAGCAGCGTTTTAGTTCATTATGATTATATTTTGAAGTGGCACCAATGAGCGGCCTCGGACCATACGATTTACCAATCACATGGCTCTTATGGATCATAGAGGGAGCCACATCCTAAACAACTTTGGAGCGAACCCCGACGGCCAAATGTAACCGCGCTGCTGGCCAACGAGACACTTGCAGCTCTTGAAAAAATCAAAAAGAACTTTCTTTTATTCCCTCCATGCAAGACGTTGATCGTCGCCCAGGTATGTTTAACAATGTACGTATGAAAAGAGTATAATTTTTTTGATCAAGGAGATTAAAAAAGTGGGGTCGTGACCGCGTTGATGCCTCGACCCCAAAACCCACTAGATTTTTTTGTAGTTTGCAGTTGTTTGCGATTGTTTCTTTTTAAAAGAACCTAGAAAGAAAGCATGAGTTTATTATGTAGGTATATAATGAGTAGGTAGGTCTTACACCGCGCAGTGGCCTATTCATGGTGCCGGGTAAGAAAAAATGTGGCCCGGTGAAAAACAAATTTAATAGCCAGTTAGTAATGCTTTGAAGAAAACCACAGTGCTTCGTTTAGTTACAATTTTTAAGAAAAGACTTTTCAGTTCATTTTTTCCTGCCACAAAAACTTTCTAAGGCTTTCAAAATTCTTATGACTCCGTGTGAATGATAAATTGAAACAAAAATGATAGCAGTCGTAAATAACTGAAAGAACGATGTTATTCCGTGGTTTTTTGAATTGGCAACTTGAGTTAGTATCTCATGAATATTAAAATTCCTGGCTGTATCATTTGCTTATTAGAGGAAAAATAATTTGTATAAGATGACATCATTTTATTATTGATAGATTTTTGGATTAACCTTCCACCTCATAACCCTCCGTTGGTATTCGGGTAAAAATATAGAGCATCCATCCCCAGATTTTTTTTTTTCATATGGTTCCAGCTGGCTAATGATCTATATGCATGAAGGACCAGAGGGAGACTTTGCCCAGTAGTGGGGCACGAGCTATTGTAATTGTATTACGTAAACCATTTTTGCTTACATTTTGCGCGCAGACTTTGACCTAAATGTGACCTAGGCTAGGTGCTATTGCGTGACTCGGAACCTTCAGAGCTTCTTAGCAGATATGATATGGCTTTCAGGATTTTCCACTTCATATGATAGGTATTGTGTTCAGTTACGAGCACTAGGGAATGTGAGCCTTAAATCCATACGATCCCTTCCCTTGCAATTGAGTTTCGTACAGCATGGATTACGCTAACTTCAGCAGCATATAGCACTGCCCTGGTCAGAAGCATTGAGGATATTTGCATTTTCCTGGACCTCGGCTTTTCGCAACCACCTTCCGCAAATTGTCAGTTCACCTAAGTTAAAACACTTGTGTACTTAGCTAAACTTCTTGTGCAGATTATCCGTTGATGTAATGTTGAATCACTACATAGTATAAAACAAAGTCGCTTTCTCTGTCCATATGTATGCTTAAATCTTTAAAACTACGCAATGGATTTTGATGCGGTTTTTTTTAATAGATAGAGTGATTGAAGAGAAAGGTTTATATGTATAATAATAGTAATATTTTATTGCACCCGTGCGAAGCCGGGGCGGGTCGCTAGTCATCTAATAAAGTAGTCGTAATATGTATCAATAGATAATGATGTCGAATTATATCGCAAAAATTTTCGACTTCGACGGGACTTGAACCCGCGTCCTCCCCTCAGTACGGGGATGTGATAACCAACTACACCACGAAGTCAAGTGACGTGGGAGTCGAAAATCTTTGCGACTTTCTACGGACTCAAGCGCCGTTAGCTCCACCTACAGGGGAAACATTGAAGTTTATCCAATCCTGTTCAAAGACTAAAGTTACGTTTAGTACGTGTAGTTTAGAAATTATCCAGAGTGCGAGGATTACGCACTATAATAACAAAACCTTAGATAATGATGTTATGCAATTGGATAAAAACTAAAGTCTATTCATAGAATAAATAGACACCTATTAGGTACACATGCTTTTAAATCAACACCGAAACATGAGACAAAAAAAAAGAAAATAACATACACTTAAGTTGTGATCGGAGGTTACGAGTGTAGGTACCTAAATCGCACTTGGCCGAACTTTTTTTACCAACAAAATTTATTGCATCGTTTACCAATTGTTGCCATAATGCTTACCAAACTAATGCTATATTGCTACATTTGGCAACAGCACAACCGTAATTTGTGTGCTGGATCTGAATGGCTCTGATAGTGTTCGACGACAATCTATTACCATGCTATTACTGCACAGAAGATATGATTTGTACCACGTAGGTACAAACAGGACATTCGATAAATTAATTATTATCTCTATTACAATATTTTTTAGGTTCTAGACTTGAATAGGAAATAGTTTGGATGTGTGATTCAGCTTGTGAGCTAAATTCAGGCCTCCTCTTTACTCTTTATTTGGGTACTGTGATACCACAGCCTACCTATATGCATACAGTCGTTCGACGAAGGCATTGACAGGGCAATCGGGTCTTTTGACAGGTTCTAACAGGGCAATCGGGCGGAGGGCAAGGGACGGGATGGGGGAGGGACGCTCCTGAGTTGCATACATCACCACCTTAGTTACTCGGGTGCGTCCTCCCCCCTGACCCGTCCTTTTACCCCCGCACAATTTCCTTGTCAAAATGCCTTCGTCGAACGACTGTTTGCATAAATATAGGTAGACTGTGGTGATACCCACTAATATTGACAATGACATCTGACCATTTGGGCGTACGATCAACCTTTTTATTTTTGATTGATGACCTACAAAGACAATTTAATCGAAGGAGTTCGGAGAAAGACCTACATGATTGATCAAAAAGGTCAAGAATTTGACCTCTAATATTGTAGAGGTGTAAGTACTGTTTATATTTTTTGTAGGCAACTTTTTGCGTAAAAAAACGACCGTGAAAGTTTTTCTAAGTTTCCGGGGCGTGTAGTGAACGTGGACTATCTATTACCCAAAGATAAATACACTATTCACTATTGTGTGCCGTTCATCTGAGGGGGAGAAAGGCCATAAATCGCCGTATAGCCAGCCACCATAGACAAAACACCAATTAATTCTGCCGTTATACTAACGACAGGCTATTTATATACGTAGGTAGATGAGTAGGTACCTATGGGATGATCTTTGGATCTTTGGATTCTGACCTTATGTAAACGGACACTTTGTTCTGCGGAGATTTATGTATATTCATAATAGAGCCGTTATTAAGTATTTTTTTTAGTTGTTTTTACGCATCTCCTCTTTCTTCCACTATGACGGAAGCCGGGCGTATTGTGACCTGATGTTTGCATTTATACAGCTAGGTTAACATCATTAGCTCGCTAGGCTAATTATGCCATTGCTACCAGCGTAACGAATAATGGGCTAAAAGTTACGGGAGCTCTCATTTTTTAATGAAAGGCAGTGTACGCTACATATCCAAACGTTTTGAGTGTTTGAAGTTTAGCAACGGATTTTGCAACTCTACTGGTATTTAATTTACAAGTTATTAATTTTTAAGGTATTTCATCCAGTTAAATTAAATATCAGTAAAGTGTGGAGTTGAAAGGTGACAGGGGCCACGCGATTTAATAATTTATTTCATGTTTTAATCTATTAACAAAACACAAAGTTAATTGCTATCACGGAATCTAGTTTCCATCGTTCCATTATGCTGCTGTTTTGCTTAACAATGTTTTTGGAACGCTTTAGCAATGTAATTATAAAAGTATTTCTTTAAAGTTCAGTCGCACGTTAGAGTTAAAGTTACTCAAAGGGGTTTGAAGATTTTTGTTTGGAGACTGGCCCTAACATTTGACCTTATTTTCAAAATCTCCGCGCACAATAAAAGATATATTATTATTATTTGGGTAGAGGATACTGAAAGAAACAAGAAATGTCTTATGAAATATTGTCCTAAAGCGACAGCTTTCTGAGATATTCACAGATGAATATAACGATATTGTTTCTTCATAATGAATATCTCAGAAACCTGACGCTTTAAGACATTCGTTAGCAGTTAGTTTGACGACCTCTGTGGCGCGGTGGGCGAAGGTCCGCCTGCGACGCAGGAGGTTGCGGGTTCGATTCCCGCCTCGGGACAAATATTTGTACGATCTGCAGATATTTGTTCAGGGTGTTCTGGTCGTTTTCTATGTATAATAAAAAATATCTATCTATGTACTCGTATATTATTATGTATATCAGTTATCTAGTACCCATAACACAAGCTCTGCTTACCTTGGGGCTAGATAATGCTGTGTGAATTGTCCAGCATTATTTATTTATTATTTATTATTATCGGGACAAATATTTGTACGATCTGCAGATATTTGTTCAGGGTGTTCTGGTCGTTTTCTATGTATAATAAAAAATATCTATCTATGTACTCGTATATTATTATGTGTATCAGTTATCTAGTACCCATAACACAAGCTCTGCTTACCTTGGGGCTAGATAATGCTGTGTGAATTGTCCAGCATTATTATTATTATTATTATTATTTATTATTATTAGTTCGCAGGTATAGACACAATATCAGAAAATTTTGACTACAGGTCTGTGTCTAAAAATATGAGCTAGGTACAACAAAATGCCACTACCTACGAAACACCACTTGCTATGCAATATACAAACTCTCGTTGAATGTATTTCACGCATCGGTTCCTTTAAGAGGTTGCCAACCATAAGAGATTTTAAAACAAAACAGCTTAGAATCGAAATCAAAGATTGGAACAGTTCGTAGAGAAGGGAACAATAAGGATTTTCCAGGACCGTTCAATGAATGGAATTAAACCGAGCTGGGAAACTAGCATTCGACCTGAATCGAGTTAAACTTGAAACGCAATTAAACATTTCCCACTGGCCAATGAGCATTGACTCCTGTGCTTCGTTTGTGCTCTTTTAGTACCCTGCCCTGATCAGGCTGATTTGGTGCAAAGCGAATGGGTATCATTGAGTCAGCACCGCGGTAACAAAATTAACGTTCATCATTGGCCAATAGGTATAAAATTCATCTGCTGTGCTTTGCTCTTTGAGCCTTTTGTGCTGTATTACTTTGAATTGATCTCATTCAACTGAATTGAGTAAAAAACGCAATTAATTATTTCCTACTGGCTAATTGACATAATTACAATATTTCGTTCAGACTGTGCTCTTTCAGCATATTGGGCTCTATCAACCCTTTGAATGGATATCATTAAACAGAGTCCAGTGAAGTTGGAACGCAATTAAACATTTCACATTGAACAATGAGCTCTTCTGTCTCACATTGAACAATGAGCTTTATTGTGCATCGCTTGAATTTTATCCCTTTCAGCTTTTTGCATCAATATCATTCACTATGAATGAGAGATCAATTTGATCAATAACTTGTATTGAACAGAAAAATGGACGATTTTGCTTGATAAGTATTTTTCAATATAAATAGGCATTTCGATAAATTCCAGTTAAGGCTGTCAAAACACATAACGAACGTTGGTTCGCGAACAACTCGCGTCAACAACTCGAACTCGCTCATCCAAACGAGGCTCGAAATTCCCTCCAAAGAGATGGAAAGAAAATAGTTTTTTCTTACTTATTCCGTTCTTTAATAGCTGCTAAGTTGCCGCCAGCCAAGTTTATTCGTTAAATTGACAAGTTTACTTTGTAATACTTTGTTCTGTGAGCGTTTTATTGTTTAAATTGCAACTTGTGACTATTTCTTTCTTTCTTTTTACTTATAAAATGGGTTTTGGATTAGAGATTATTTATACATATAATACCCCGAAAAAAAAATCACTTTGAAGTACTTGAACCCCCATACCTTCCCCCGAGTCCCATCATAGTCGAAACATATATTCTGGATGTTTTCTATGTATAATAAAAAATATCTATCTATGTATTGTATTAAGTATATCAGTTATCTAGTACCCACACAAGCTCTGCTTAGCTTGGGGCTAGATAATGCTGTGTGAATTGTCCAGCATTATTTATTATTATTATACATTTGAGAAATATTATTTAACTAGTTTATGCCCGCGGTTTCGCATGCGTTGTTTCTATGGAAACGTTTTAAGGTGATTTCTATCCCATGGGAACTGATTTATGGGGTACAAAGAAGCCTATGTTTGATTCCAGGATTAGAATTATCTGTATGCAAAATTTCAGCCCGATCCGTTCAGTAGTTTTGGCGTCAAAAGGTAACAAATATCCATCCATCCATTCAAACTTTCGCATTTATAATATTTGTTTGATGTGATTTGTTAGAAAAATTCCTAAGTGTGAGGGGTTACGTACTTAACAAAAAACTTGGTAGATTGTTTATCGAGCTAACCGATGCTTTCCTATATTGTCATTATTTATGTTGCTTAATATACACTATGATATCTACTAAATTAAAATACTTAGCTTTCTGAGCTTTCATTTAACAGCTGTTGTTAGATTCAATAACAACAGATGATAAACGCCCGTTTACTATGGATAGACTAGCATAAACAAAGTTTAAGGAAAGATTAAAAAAAAACAATTTTACAGGCTGATAATCGGTAAGAAGTCCTCGAAGGCCTCTGCGACAGACCGTAACCGTCAGTGGCGACTGACACCGGGTTGGGCGGCGGCGGTGGTTAGGGCGGAGAACTTTGCACATAAACATTACCGTGGTGCCGCCCAGTAGACAAGCAATGGTACAAGCTATGTTTGTTTATTACCATTCAAAATATATTTATGATACTTTTTTCGTGTAAACTACCTTTTGTTTTGGGAAGTTTATGCCGTTTTAGGTTAGGTAAATCTTACATCATGATATTAAATTATGGTACCTATTTATACCTACAAAGGTAATACGGCAGGGTTCGGGTTTTGTTTTATAGAACGGCAAGATGGACCACTCGCTAGTTCTCTTAATCATGCATAGGTATTATGAGCTGATTTCTGAATTACAGCAAATCTCATAAACAAAATTTTCTTCGAAAACATTTTATATCAAAGTCGCGCGTCGTTTATTGCTTAAATAAGTAATTTTGTAGCAAGAATCTACATAATGTGAAAAGCAAAAAAACAAGTTGTTTACTTGCCTCACTTTGCCTTTTTAGCCTGCGTTTCTAATGTAAACATTTGTAAGTCTTTGGAAATTTTTACTACATACAAGTTTCTACTTACTGAAAGTGTTATTTTTGAATTGTTGTCTGGCAACTTGAGCACAAAGTTGCCAAAAGATGAAAAGATATATGCTGATAAAGTTTGATGTAGATTTTGTGAAAGCTTTTTTCTATGATCGTAACATAAATTGAATTGCAAAATCCACTGATTTCTTTACTGCATTCTTCTTCACGGTCAGGGTCACATAGGTCACGGTCACATAGGTCAGTACCATTGATGCTTTTAATGCATCCATCGATACTTTTTGTTGATCAACTAGATAAATACGTTCTTACTAACAAGGTTCTCTCACTAATGTCATTTACAACGGGATATTTACCATGATTTTAGTTTTGAGCTCTAATATTTCGGCACAGTTTCATGCGCCAAGATCGTGAAATAACTGAGGTCACTGCGAGTGAGTTTTTTAGTGGCAGACATACCATATACATAATTAATAACATATATAAAGACTACATATGACTTTAGTATGACTTTAGTGTTGATAACCATGATAGTTTCAAAAACTTTAAGGTTCTCTCATACATATATAGTATATAAGAATAAATCTAAGTTTATGTAGTGATTGTTGTATCATGTATGCATGTTTATTTGTGATGAAATAAATAAAATTATTATTATTATTAAATTATTATTACATAAGACATTGTTATTTATCAAATCTTAGTGCTTCTTTAATCTCCAACGAGAAACTCAAATCGTACGACAGGAGTAGACTACGACACCTCAATCCGCCGTGCCCTCCTCCCCCGGTGCACTTTACCTGGGGGGGCTTTGGGTTTGTCCCATAGCCCTGAAGGTGGATTGTAAGCTTTTTACGATAGGATTTCTCGCCATTTAAATGTGCTTACCTGTTTGAAAGTTGCATTATCAAAATTTATAATTCACGTAGAAAATGGATAAGCTTAGAATTTGTTTGGTCCAAGGTTAGTGTGGGACTGTGGGTGTTGGTAATGAATTATCTAGTTTTTACTAAAATCATAAATTATGAGTTAGCTCAGTGACATTTAAATAACTATTAATTCTTATTTCTAATCTAACTTTCCAATCTAAATAATATTATTAATGCGAAAGTTTGGATGGATGGATGGATGTTTATTACCTCTTTACGCTAAAACTACTGAACGGATCGGGCTGAAATTTTGTATACATATAATTATAATCCTGGAATCAAACATAGGCTAGGAGGCATAGGAGAAATCACCTTTTAACGTTTCCATAGAAACAACGCGTGCGAAGCCGCGGGCGGCAGCTAGTTTCTAATAAATCGAAAAATATCGCAAAAAAATTTTAACTTCGACGGGACTTGATCCTTCCCTCAGTATGGAAATGTGCTAACCAACTACACCACGTGGTCGTATGTGATGTAGGCGTCGAAAATCTTTGCGACTTTCTACGGACTCAAGCGCCGTTAATTATTAATTCATGACTTTGATTCCAGCTTAGGTAGATTCTGTCTGAACCTGTTCTGCAGGGTAACAAAAGTATTTCAGATTCCACAAACAAGATTATATAATCACATACCAAGTTCACCTTCGTCTCCCCGACTATGTATAGGTTTACTGCACTCTGCACGTTAATCCTCTCAATTCAATGGTCTCGCCGGTGTCCCACGTGCCTCAAAGGGTATAGCGATGCCGTGCGGTCGACCAACCAGAGATGAGCAGGTGCGAGCTATAAAATAAGACAGATCTTTGTAAGTGAAGAGATAACTTTATTTATTTGCAATTTTTTGTTTCGAATCACATTTTGAGATAAGATTACTAAAACAAATTGATGCTAGGTTTTGACTAAGTACCTATATAACTAGCTTTCTTGGTAGCTGTCACCTCTGAAGAGGTCTGCTTAGCCATGAAAGTGAGTGCTGTAAGTTCCTCCAGACGCTTAGAGTAGTATAAAAGACAACTTAAATCATCTCTCACTCTTCAGATTCAGATTTCAGATTTCATTTATTCATAAAGTTTCAGGTTTATACATAGATCTTACAATTATTATTATAGTTACTGTTACCAAAACCTGCCTTTTCAGGCGTATGAATATAATATAAGAATATAAATGATTGTAAGTTGTAAATGAAAATAAAAATTAAATAAAATTTACATTAAAAAAGAAACATGTCACACATAATCATGCAAAATCAATTAATAGTTACCTACAGTTTATATTCAAAAAATTCATTTATACTATAAAAACATTTTTCGGTCAGCCATTTTGTCAGGTTACATTTAAATCTAGTTAATAATGTCATATCTTTAAAATTGTCGGGAATTTTGTTGTATATTTTAATTGCCATCATAAAGCTATTATTCGTGGATAATGTCAATCTTGTTTGAGGTCTAAATAAAGGTGGCTAAATAAAGGTGAGGTCTTTTAAACAATGGCCGATAATAATAATGACGATCTCGTTCCCATACTGATTTTATTCATTCATCAGTCACAAAGACTGAATCAAACATAGTAATAATTTAGTACGAGCTAAGAAAAACAAACGATCCTCGCATCTCTAGCTGGAAAGACAGCTTAAGCTTTGAGCCTCGTTTGATTGATCGCCTTCATATGAATTATTGAGGATTTCCACACGAATATCCAGCTTTCCTTACTGTACTGTTCAAATGAATAAGCCATGTTGACCTAGTTGGACAAATTTGAAAATTAAATCCAAAAGCAGTTCCGATTCAGACTGTTCAGCTTTATAGGATAAAGTGATTTGAATCGTTGTTTAAACAAAAAGGCTAAGAGACTTTTGTTAAGGCACCAAACAGCCATAAGAGCACACAGAAGCACACAGAAGGCAGCGGCAACAGATTTTCGACAATTTTAAGTGGAACATAATATTATAAACGTACCGTAGTTTAGTTAGATTTTTTTACAGTGCTTACCCATACTAATGAAAATTTTTAAGAATTTATATAATATCCTAATAATATACGACCTGGCCGGAATTGAATCCGCAACTTTCCGCTCATTGCCTACGTACATAACAAATAAATGTCATTTATTTTGATGTTTTATACAAAAACTAAAAACCGAATTCCTTTAGATTCACACACACGATTTTTTATTTGCTGGACAATTAAATAGTTATACATCGGGAATATTTTTTTATGAAACCACGGTAACTCGTTATCAGTCCATCATCAAAATTGGTCCACAAACAATAATTTTTCTTTATGCATGTTCACTGATTTCTTCAATTAATCATTAATGGACATTAATGGAAATCAGTGAACTTAAATAAATTAAAAAACAAAAACAGCACACATACCGCCAAACATAGAACTTCCTCCTTTTTTCGAAATCGATTAAAAAAAAGTTGGTCTAGCAACATTCCAGCTGGACCTCATAGTAAACAGACTAGAACAACCGCCCCTACCCACAGCAATGGGGTTCTCGCGGTACAACCTGCGATTAATACCTCCATTATTCTAACGAGCTCCGGCGGACACAAAAGAAAAACTCGGATCACTCGAATCACCCACTTTGTTGTTTGTATTGCGATGATTAAAAGGGTTGGGGATGGAGAAGTAGGTATAACTTCCCTTGTTGTTATTATTGGAAAGTAGTGATGCAGAGAGACATCTCACTATATGTAATAGATAAGAATTTGACTTGTCTAAAAGCTTTAAATGAATAAAACGTCAAGTGCGAGTCTGACTCGCGCACTAAGGGTTCCGTTTAGTTGTAAGACCTTGTTTCTTGCCAAATATTGTTATTCTAGGTCAACATGAAGTAGGTGCCCCGTATATTTTGGTCGAAATTATTATTTTTTGGTGAATAAACTACAAATTTACGGTTTTCGGATTTTTTCCTTTACTTGTGCTATAAGACCTTGCTGCTCACCAAATTTCATGCTTCTAGGTCTACGGGAAGTACCCTTTAGGTTTTTTGCGCATGTGATTCCCTTGGAAATTTCAAAATATTCGGATACAAACGGCTGTAACTTTTGAGTGCATTAACTTAAAAGTTGTATTTATATTGCCGCTTCAAGAGTTTACGAACTTGAGTTTTTGACGTTAATTTTAACTCGATATTCACACGTTCCTGAGTAAAGGGGATTGACAGACGGACAGACAGACAGACATACAGACAGACGGACAACAATGTGATCCTATAAGGTTTCCTTTTTTCCATTTGTGGTACGGAACCCTAATAAATAAAATAAAAAGGAGTAAGTCTAAAAAATACTTTAGTAAGCCTACAAAAATAATGTTTTTGATTTCGGAGGATATAGAGTAGGTACTATAATGCCCAATGCTGTAAAAAATCCATCCGCAGTCTAGGAGCTTTTCGGCAAATTTGCTTATTCCGCTAAAGTACCACTAGTACCACCTTAGCACAGCAGCGGGGGCGGGTACGTAAATATATCCAATTTTCCTTTCCTTGATTAATTACCATGAGTCTAAAGATGGAATTCTAGACAGACTATTATCAGAATGTTATTCTGCGAAATCAAGAATAAACGAAGAGAAAACCTAAGGAAGGCTCTTTTGCACATTTCTTGTTTCAAGAATTTGATCATTATGTTTATTTAGCTCCCGTCAGACGCGCTCAATAAAAACATTTCTTTAACTTATCTCCTGCGAGACTGCAAAAAGTAATATTGAACATTTTAATTACAAATTGTACAAAGTGAAGTGAAGTCAGCCGCGGCCGATGAACCGGATGGAAAATTTAAAAAACATGTCCAGAAGTTGAGATGCAGTGTAAGAATTTCAGTAATAAAACTTCATCTAATTTATATCCCTGCGATCCAATGCAGTTACATCATCATTGTGTTTCGGTTTGAAGACTATGGCTGGTTCCTTGACGTGTGATGTAAGTAGAAGAAGCTGAAGTGATTACTATAAAAATATTAAAAATGCCAACTCGCTCATCCCTTTTATACTTTTTTCGCTAAATGAGAAGACGAACACCTGCAAAATTTGTCTAACAACCATTTATGAGACCAGACGAGTATTTCATTACCTCAGTTATCAAAATCGCTTTAACCGTTTTTATGCTTGGTGATAATAAAGAGAACCCACCTACCACAGAGATAAACACTTGAATAACATGACCCATGCCTCGCGGGTAATAAAAATCATGTCCTTGGACTTAACTATGACGGTTTTTAGTTGAACTGCTTTGATCCAAATAAGATTTATTGCTTTTAAGAACGAGAGATTGAATAGATTCTTTTGTATTCTTAACCTTTTAATTTAAAAAGGCACAAAGTAAAGACTATTAGAAGTTGCGTTACTGCAAGCTACGAGTTACTGCGTCTAGCTCTGCAGCCCTTTAGCTTCCTTAATTAACGCCACTCTAATTAAAATACCATTCAGTCTGCGAAAGCTATCTAGTTTCATCCTGTAGTTGAACGTTTGTTAGCCTTGATGTACGATGGAATGTCTGGAGATAACTTTAAGGTTGGAAAACTCTTAAAGCACTTCCATAAAAATATTGAATAATCTACTAGAGGAAATAAGGACGTCAAAAAAAAAGAAATTTTCTAATATCTAGACTTTTCCTGTCACTGAAAACAGACGCTTCAAATCAATCAACCTCTAAGCTTGAAATATTGAGTTTGTGAAAACAGGTGGTTTATTTTGAACAACTTTCCTGCCTCTCAAGAGACAAAAACCTAGACAATACCGTCAACTCTTTAAACCACAAAAACATAATTACGTCCACGCAAAACACGAGCACGCACGTTATCAAAAAGTTTGTAATATTGATTTATGAGAATTCGTGCTGGCAACCCAGCAAGGTAATTGATTGGAAGGCATCGCCACGGGCGTTCCACACCCGAAAATTGATAAAGTTTCGATGAATATTCAGTCGATAAGTTTGAGAACTCGCCGACCTTTCGATATGTATAGTACTTGTACACCATTCTAATTTAATTCTACCTACAACAGAGTATCGAGGGCCAACTCGATTTTCAAACGGGAATATCAATAAAAATTTTCGGGAAACCAAATTTACGGTGTCTGCTTCCTTAAATTTTGGGCTGTCTGCTTTCTATAAACTCGTTTTATGAAATTTGGTAAAACAAGTAGCCTTTTAACTAAGTTAAGCTATTTTCTAAGTGTACACCAATTTTTATTTTTATCTGTTCAGTAGTTTTGGAAACTAGGTAACAATAATTTTACATTTCACAAACTTACGGATTTATAATTTTAGTAGGATAGTAGGATTATGAATGAATGAATGAATTAACACTTTATTTGTACTTACAAGTAAATAAAGTTAATCAAAGTCTTATATCTAAATGACAAATTCACATAGTACAAAAGGCGGCCTTATCGCTGAGAGCGATTTCTCCCAGGCAACCTTGGGATGAATAAAAAGATATAAGAAAATAAAAAAGGGTTCCTAGTGCACAGACAGGAAATAACAGAACTTATATACTTACCTAATACATACATTTTTATAATACAAACAAACTTACCTATACTATCTAATAACATGGAAAAAATGAAAAAAATAAAATAATAATAACGATTAGTAGGATTTTGGCGTCAGAAAATATATATATAGCTACTTCACACAAGTTAATGTAAGTAACCGTATAAAAACGAGACTTACCGGTGTTTTAGGACTTAACTTCGCTTCCTTCTCGCGGGAATCCGAACAAAGTACCGATCCGTACTTTTCCTAATGTACGGTGCACACAGTTTACTAAATAGTTACACGGCGTGTGTTGCTTTTGAAAGTCTGGTTTCTTTAGTAAGTAGGTACCTAGGTATCTACTTACAAACTTAGGTTTAAAATAAGCCAAAGGAATTCTCAGTATTTTGTCTTTGATGGGATTAAATTCAAATGAAAAGGGTTTGTCTTTGACTTTCATAAAATAACTACGAGCATTTTGAGTCTTATACTTTTAGTAATATAATGTAATTCTAACATGTTCAAAAATCATGTAATGTTAAATTTTACTATAATTGCCTTGGGCTAGATGATGCTGTGTGAATAGTTACTACCTATTAAATAATGTATAACCACACCTATTTTTCGTCCTTTTATTATATTTATTACTATTTACCCATATAGTTATTTATACCATTATTATCTGAGACCTATCTACCCACAGCGGGGTATTTACCTCATTTATTTACCTATGTTTTACATACTATTTAATATTGTTTTTGTTTGTTTTAAAAGCTTGTCACCGCGACTAGTCCGTTACGCCAACACAAAGGTTTTTGGCTGACAAACAGTGCTGAGCGGCGATCGCTCAGCACATGCTGAGCCAAAGCCTATTTCGGCACAGAGTCATAGGATTTGACGGTCAACATTTGTTTTTAATTTAGCTCCTTATGCTTTGTTTGGTTTTTGTATGTTTTATATTATGTGTCGAAATAAATGCTTTTCTATTCTATTCTATTCTATTTTATTTACACAACATTTTTTAATTATTTTATTCTAACATGACTCTTTTTATTTATTTTTTCAAAAGTGCGAATATAATATTAACATATGAAAAAGTTTTTTTTGCCTAGGACCAACCCTTATTTAGCCTAGTCACACACTATTTCAGCGGGATCCATAGTCCACGTACTTGGCATAAAAAGGTAAACACAGACTTAAGAGGGCAAGTTTTAATAAGAACCTCTCTAGTCTTACGGCTTGTTTACCCTGGTCGGTGATATTATATATCGTATGAGCTAATATTTTTAGGTAGCAATATATTTTATTGGCTCTTGAATCGTTTGTTTTGCGAATTCAATTTCCTATCTCGACATGTTTGACTGTTGAAATGGTAGTTTCTTGGTCTTTTTTCAGATACAGTAGGCGTGTTAGTAATGTTATCTAACGATGATCACTTTTATATTTCAAAAGCGAAAGTTTGAATGGATGGATGGATGTATGTTTTTAACTTCTTTACGCCAAAACTACTAAAAAATCGGACAGAAATTGTATAGTAGGTAGGTCTAAACCTGGAATAACAGATAGCTACTTTTTATGCCATAAATCAGTTTCCAAGGGATAGAAATATCCTCTAAATGTTTTAATAAAATAATATTATAATAAACATATATAATTTGAATTTCATCATACTAACACTATAAAAGCGAAAGTCTGGATGTTACGATGTACGCTAAAAGTACTGAACGGATCGGGCTGAAATTTTGCATACAGGTAATTCTAATACTGAAATCAAACACAGGCAAGCTTTTTATCCCATAAATCAGTTCCCATGGGATAAAAAACGTTTCCATGCGAAGTCGCGGGCAGAAACTAGTTTTTTATATAGTTTCATAATTCGTCGCACTTGACGCAGTTTCTCTTTCATGTTGATCCACACATTTTTGAGTGCGTAGGTAGTTAAAAAAGTTTTTATAGCATATCTGATAATCCACCCAGCCACTGTAGTAGCAAATATATCAAGGTGCTAGGCTAATGCAATAAAATAGCCATCTCTAATAATATCCTACTAAAATACTTATTCGTGCACACTTGCTAACTAGATTCGAGTGCATTAGCCGACCGAAGCGAAATTCAGCTCTGAACCCACTAAACCGCGATATAACGACAGTTTAGTGGCGCACTTGTGTCGCAAATCGCGACAACGCGCCGCTATGCCATTACAGTGCAGTTTGAATTGTAATGCTACTTGGAAACATACGGGTTACTAACTTACACTTATAATAATATTAATTATAATAATATTGCTGGAGAATCCACACACCACCACCAAGCCCCAAGCTAAGCAGAGCTTGTGATATGGGAACTAGAGGACCAGTATTTTAAACACATCGAAATTTCTAAGAACCTTATGATGAACATGTTTCATCCTTGATCGTAGCGCATGATCTCGGCGCACAGCTTTCTCTCTCTTTCTCTTCTTAGCAATTATTTATTCCCATCTGATGGAGAGATCTGCTTTCTCTTCTACTCTTTACTTCGATCCATCTAAAACATGCCTCAAGTCTCATATTTGCAATGTAGAGTGGAATACTTCCAGAAAAACATTCGTAACTATAACTCAAGTTAGGGTAGACAGTTAGACGTTGGTTATCTATCAATATTCAATTATCTATCGTTGACCTATACGATAGCGTAATTAAGAGCTGTTGAAATTTTGCGTTCTTCTCTGAAAGCAAAACCCGTGAGTACATCACTTATGACAACATCCCAGCACTAGCCAGGTGCGCGAACTGAAATTGTTTCAACTCGCCAAAGCAAATATTAGTTAATTAACTGTAAACCGGAGAAGTTATCCGGCGACTATTTGACTTGTGATCTTTACCCGAAGCGGCGAGTCTTCGTGAAAACGGTAAAACCTGGTTAAAAGGTTTGTTTGTGGACCGAATCAGGCGTTGGGTTTTAAATGGTTTGGGCAAATTAAGATGAAAAGGAGGATGTAGGTATAGTGGCGTTCATAGACGATGACCCCCCTGGCGAGATCCAAGCCTTGCAATTGCATTAGTAGTAGTTTCATACTATAAGGCTGTGTCCCCAGTAGGCAAATTGTTAGCGGCCACTAAACTGAGACAGTCGGCGCACGTAACGCTGCAAGTTAGCGCAAAACTAGCAAACTGTGGACACTCCATTTTAAATAATTATATGGAAGGGCGTACTAAACCGATACGCCGCAAACTCAGTCGGCCGCTAACAGCTTGCATACTGGGGACACAGCCTTACACTTGTTTTTTTTTTGTAGAAAAAAATTATTAACTTCGAAAAATACTAGTTTTAAAATATTTCTTTATCTATAGAAATTGACTTCAAACTTAACAGGGGGTGAACTATCGTTGAACTCACTTTACACGAGGCACTTTCTAATTTCAAAGTTGCATATTTGCACATTAGATAATTATTCACTTCTTGGTCTTGACACTAGCATAATAAATTTTGATTCAAAAAGTCAATAAATAAACTAAGACTAGGATTGTTAAGAGCAATAAAACTTTATTGCTCTGTACAAGTTCTGAACCCTAAAGCAACGGATAGTTTTCGCCCAATAAATCTGAGACAGAAACACTAAAACACATTGACACGAACGTTTTCCTGCCATAATTCAATAAGAAATAAATAAAAAAATCGTAAACTTTCTTCCTTACTCCCAAGAGACCCATATTTCCTAGGAAATATCTATAAAGACAGCTCTGAGAGTTATTTTGTTTCAAAGGGCCTCGCGATGCTTCAAACAAGGGGAATCCCGAAAGTAGGTGAGTAAATTCAATTCTAAGGAGTCTTATTTATTCAAGGAATTCGAGTTTTACCCGGAAGCAATTAAACATGAAAGATACTTCTGTTCTCGGTAGTTTATGTTTACGCGAAAATTTACTGACATCATTCTTTTTGTGAATTTTCGTTGTCGTCTAAGAAAATGGTTGGTGCCTGTTAGTACCTAATTTATAGACCTTATTCTGCTTAGTAAATTTTTAAAAGAAGTACTCGGATTATTGAAGTAAAGTCCATTGACTATATTTTCAACAAAAATACTAAAAGAAGTTGCTTATCAGTTTTTATCTGGATCTGGTAAGTAATTTTGTCTAGTCTATTATAGTTTTCATCGGGACAGAAATGCGATTTTGCTTTAGCAGTTTTCTTTGCGTGGAATCAGCAAAAGCTGAAGCTTTTTTAATTACAAAAATCTCTGATATGAATACACATTTGTAATTACTAATATCACACATAGGTACTTGATCAAAGAGAGCGAGGGGCGGCAGAAATACCAGCCAATTATTATATTTGGTCTCACAGAAATGAAAATTACTAGACATGTCACCCTTGGCCCATTTTCGGCAACTTTTCGGCTAAACATAGTAAATAGTTTAACTTATTTTGTTTTTATTGTTACAGATTTTTGTTTCGTATTTTTTTGGATTTATGATTAACAACCTGCTGCCCGCGGCTTCGCACGCGCTTTTTTCGGGATAAAAGTAGCCTATGTCTCCGGAATACCGTCTACCTAGTTATCATATTTTATTAAGATCCGTTAGTCGTTTAAGTTAGAAACAGCTACAGACAGACGTATGGATTAATTAATATAATTCACTTTTAAATCTTTTAATCTTGTTAGACGGTATCCTGGGGCCAATTTTTTTCTCGCAAGAACGTGCGCACGCGCAGCCGCGGGCAAGAGCTAGCAAATATATAAATCAAACTCGGATTAATTACACCATATCTCAAGAACTGACTGGACCGATTTTAATGACTTATGATTTGATGGATGTGTCTCCGTCGCGAATAGCAGAATAACAACCGAATTGAGGTACCTATCCCGCAAAAAATCAAAATCTTACCCAGGGAATGCCGTGGCCACAGCTAGTTTGTTATAAACAAGACTACAGCTTGTGTACTCTGTGCTTGCTCGCTTTTGATGTGTAGTAGGTAATTTTTCGGCCGTGTCCTTTGATACAAATGTCGTCCCCTCCGTGGTCCCCTCCCTAAAACTTTCGTTGACATACGAATCAAGGCAATTTTCCCTGATAATTGGCTGTCGAATAATCAATGCGTGAAATATTATACCTTGAAGGGGGCTGTCTGTTGCTAAGTTATACCACATCGAGCAATAAAGAGCAGAATCGGGTTGCTTTAATTTATTAGGTATTTTTGTGTAATAGTTACCACCATTATTAAGTATGCTTATTGGGTGAGATTTCAGTTGGAAATAGGTCATCATTATCAGCCTGAATACTTCCACTGCTGACCTGGCTGTGTGGTGCTGGCTTAGAATTTGCACCACCCCAACTCTTCCTGCGGGTGTCGTAAGAGGCGACTAAGGGATATCCACCGGGGGCGGGCAGCAGCGTCCCTGCAGAACAATTCTACCACCGAACTGCGATTTCCAACCCGCATGCCTTGGCATGCATTTGGCTTTTATCACATGGGGGTAATCCCCCCATGTGATAAATGCCAAAAAAGGCGCTAATCAGGGGGTGGCCTGCGTATAGTAGTGGACCACTACAGGCTGTTGAGGTTGACCTTAGGCTTGCTCCAAGCGACGGGACGAATAGCGGTCTTGAGCCGCCTTCATCCATCGAATCCCTGCGATCCTTACAATATCGTCGGTCCATCGGTCGGAGGGTTTTCCCACACTCAGTTTCGCATTGCATCGTGGTCGCCATATTGAGAATCTTTAAACTTCAACTATAATACGAACCTAGAGCGGACGCGTTTGAAAATTGCCCGTGCTAACTCGCTCAAGCCCGTTGCGCTCTCGCCTTAGTCACTTATCTATTACTAGACGATCGCCTCGCGGTTTCACCCGCGTAGATTCCGTTCCCGTGGGAATTCCGGGATAAAATATAGCCTTTGTCACTCCCTGAAATCCCGACTAGGGACACGAATATCAGACACTCCCGCGCGCTAGGCTTTTAGTATATGGTTGAAGCTATACTCTCTAATAATAATAATAAATAATGCTGGACAATCCACACAGCATCATCTAGCCCCAAGCTAAGCCGAGCTGTGTTATGGGTTATCGGTTCTGCGAGTTTTCATGGCTACTGGTACTACTCAAAAACTGCCAATGATTTAAGCATTTGGAAGATTGAGTTACACATACTGTTGTTTAGCTGATGATAAGCAGTTCTCTAATAGCTGAAAGGCACCCTTACAAAAATGATACTTGTACAAATTCCAGTTTTCCTTTATAATTTATGTCATTCATTGAAATGTCTACGTACAAAAATCCAAGAAAATCAATACTAATATTATAAAGAGGAAAGATTTGATTGTTTGTTTGTTTGTATTGAATAGGCTCCGAAACTACTGGACCGATTTGAAAAATTATTTCGCCGTTAGGAAGCTTACTTTTCAGGGAGTGACATAGGCTATATTTTATCCCGGAATTCCCACGGGAACGGGAACTACGCGGGTGAAACCGCGAGGCGATCGTCTAGTTCTTAAATTATATGACAACGATTGGTGAACATTTCATAAAATTTAAACAAACAAGTACCTACTGACGTTGCTCACTTTTATTACCGCCTGGGGTAGGTACAGTGAAATAGTTTCCACAGTTTTATTGCCATTTATAAATCACAAACCGCGTTTCCGGGTATTTTACGAAAGTATCCATTTTTCCCATTACTCAACGTGACATAAAATCATGCAATAGATAGATAAACATAAATTTAACGATATTATGCTAAGCATCAGGTTTTATTGTGATTTTATGTCATTTAATGTTTCCGGTGGTGGTTTATGGGGTAGGCATTTTAACGAATTCATAATTGCTCTAGGTCTAATAGAAATACACTGGTCATCATAAAAATCGGCCCACCTGTACTTTTGTCGGAATATTCGTTTTTTTAATTGTGAATGAAACAAGTTGTTTTGAAATAATATTTTTTTCGTAAAATAGTTTATTTTTAACATTTTAAAGTAAAAGTTATGTATACATTTTTGAAAACTTGCACATTATGAGAAAAAATGGAAGATCTTTAATTTTACCCAATTTTTAGGTTTATATTGAACAAGCTGTAATTTTACACCCTTTGCACTTAAGCCGATGAATCCTTGAAATCAATATTTGGTATTTCCTCCTCTTGCTTTAATTGTAGCCTGCATTCTCCTTTTTAAAGACCTTATTAAAACTGCAATGGCTCCTTGAGGGACTCGCTCCCATTCTTCTTTGATGGCGGTTTCCAATTCTCTAATGGTGGTAGGGGCAGGATTTCGAGCTCTAACCTTTTGTTTTAGGGTGTCCCAAATGTGCTCTATAGGATTGAGGTCAGGACTCCTTGCTGGCCACGGCATAACCTGTATACCAACCTCTTCCAGGTACTGAGTCACGATGCGCGCTACGTGTGGCCGTGCGTTGTCTTGCATTAACTGGAAGTGTTCTCCGATATAACCCGCAAAGGGCATCACGTGATCTTCTAAGATCTCTGTTATGTAACGTACAGCAGTTAGTGAACCCCTCCTGATGAATACCAGTTCCGTGCGCGCTGTCAAAGAAATCCCACCCCAAAACATTACAGAGCCTCCACCATAACTGACTGTTTCGCTCATGCAGCATTGGGCATAACGCTCACCTGGCCGTCTCATGACGTTACGGCGCCCGTCTGAACCGTATAACGTCATTCGGCTTTCATCACTAAAAAGAACTGACGCCCATTGGTCCATAGTCCAGTTCAGGTGATTTCGCGCAAATTGTAGTCTTGCTTGGCGATGAGCTGCGGTCAGTTGTGGTCCCGTTGCTGGCTTGTGAGGTCTTAAATCTTGTTCACGGAGTCTCCTTCTCACTGTACTGTCACTTATAGCCACACCCCGCACTTCTTGTAAGCGTCGCTGAAGATCAACCCCAGAAAGGTGCCGATTTCTTAAAGCTGAGGTCACAATAAAGCGGTCATCTCGTTCAGATGTGACCCTTTGTCTTCCAGATCCTGATCTTCTTCGATACTCTCCAGTCTCCAGAAACCTCTGGTAAACTCTTCTGACCGCAGATCGACTGAGATTCAATCTTCGCGCCACAACACGTTGACTGAAACCTTGTTGCAGCAAGGCTACAACTTGGGCTGCCTCTGCCTCAGTAGTGTCCATAATTTCAGATGAAATCTTGCAAAACTACAGCCTTAGTGAATAAAGATAGCGTTAATTATCGAGCGCACTGTTTAAATGTTCCGTTTCACAAAGGGAATTGGGTTCAACTGAATCTCGACGTAAACAATGAAATCGACACGAATCAGTGTAAGCGTTAAAAATTTTGTTAAGTACCCTCAAGTAGGCCGTAATTTATGGTAGACAGATGTCAAACATCATAACAAATCCTTGTAATAAAAAAAACAATTCAAAACCACTCATCTCCGAAGTTATAAAAAAGAATAGTGAAAAAAGAGGGTGGGCCGATTTTTTTGTATCTCAAATAGAATCGCTTACCCAGCTTGGTTGCCTTTCGATGCATAATTTTTATTGATATAAATTTTGGAAAAACTGAACTTAGACCAATGCATGTTTGTTGACGGTTAATTACAATTTTCCGGAGATAGGCTTAAGCACTTAAAAATAGCATGATACACAGTAAGTTGACGACTTATCACATCACATCACACTAATAATATAAATGCGAAAGTTTGGATAGATAGATGGATGGATGGATGTTTGTTACCTCTTCACGCCAAAACTACTGTACGGATCGGGCAGAAACTTTGCATTAATGTCATTCTCATCCTGGAATCAAACATAGGCTTTATACTTATTACCCCATAACTCATTTCCCATGGGATAGAAATTACCTTTAAAAGTTTCTATAGAAACAACGCGTGCGAAGCTGTGGGCATAAACTAGTTGGAAATAACAATAACATAATGAATAGAAAAATACTGATAATAATAATAATGTGATAGCAATTAATTTAAAACAGGATGTTTAGAAATTCAGTGGTAGTTTGTGGGTTCAAACTACCACTGAATTACGCCTCCTACAGTCCTCCTACTAATAGTTTTTAGCCCAACCCCAAATCAAATAATAAATACTTAATAAATAAATAATGCTGGACAATTCACACATCATTATCTAGCCCAAAGCTAAGCAGAGCTTGTGTTATGGATACTAGATAACTAATATACATAATACAACACACTACATAGATAGATATTTTTTACTATACATAGAAAAACATCCAGAACCCCTGAACAAATACAATAAACAACTGTTTTTTTAAATTTTACTAATGTATAAATACTGTTTTTAAATGGTACTTCAACAACATCATCAACAGCCCTACTACAAGTAGTCCCTCCCTAATTAGCACTAGGTACTTAGTACTTAGGTACATACGCAACCTTAAAATTTAAACAAATTCTTAAAACTTAACCCATCACCGTTTCGCTAAAACTCTAGCTTTCTCCAGTGTACCTAAGGTTTTGTTTTGCCGCTGAAAGATTAGCCGGAACCCTGCTCGAACAAACTTCATCGCACCCGGCGCGTTCGTCCGTTCCGTGAAATTGCTGCGGAACTCCACTAAATTCTAAACAGAGTAACTTTTCAAGGAATGCCCAGTGAACTTCAGTTTTTGGAAGGGAAACTCCAAACATTTACTGCTCGATTTTGTTTGTTTTAGACAAAATACAGTTATATCACGTGTCTAGATATATCACGTGACAGTAGCATATTACAGATATAGCATAGATAGTAGCTAGATAACATATCAGTAAATATTACGACATCAGAAATAGTAGGTACAAAAAATAGAAATAGTATGCTTACCTTTTCCGAAAATTTTAATTCGTAATAATACATTTATCCAAGAAAGGCTTAGTAAAATTAAACGTTACTTATTAGGTTTTCCTAATAAGTAACGTTTAATTTTACTAAATGCGAAAATGAGCACATTGCGTACATTGTCTGCAAAGATTGCTGGTATCCAAACCTCAAAGTTTGGATATTTTTCTGGTATGAAACCAGTCGAGCTTTCTCACGTATCTTTTTATTATTCTCAGCCACAAATATCCCATAATACAACTACTTTCCCCCATTCTCCAGCCAATATTGAGGTGCACTATAAACAAACAGTATATTAGACTTTGCCGTATTATAGCGGCCCTATTTCCCGGTTAAACAGGACCGGGTTTACAACAACGTCATAGTATAAGTAAGGACATAGCTGGTTTTCTTTATAATATGAGTTCTATACACAGATTTGATGGGCTAAGTTGGCAACGTCCAATTTTAAACTGGCCTTTTTCCCCAGGTTCATTCCTAAATAGTAAAAACTCTTGAATGATGTCTTACCTAGACATCGATCAAGAGTTTTTACTCTACATTTGGTTTTATCGGTTTAATAGGAAATCCATTCATTGCAGTGAAGGCTTCAAAAATACCCAGAAGGATGCTAGCTACCCTTTCTCTGTTTCGTTCACTAAATCGGATCTTACGACATCCACGAGCTGAGTTGGAGGTCGATTCCTACGCCGAAACTACCACGGCCACTTTATTTTCAAGAAATTCTCACTTCTACTGCCTGCTATTCGAAATAGGTACCTACTTAGAAAGGTATATTATAGTCTTTTTGCAAGATCTTGAACACTTTGTGTCTGGTCTCAGTTTTGTTGCCGTCTTATACGATGGTCTAAGTAAACCAGCTGTTTCTCCCCGTCTAGTTCCCAGCGTTGAATTATGTCCGTTGGATATTGCATGTATTTCGGCTAGGAAGCGACGTTTCCCATAGTTTGGCCGCACATGTTGAAGTTAGACGAAAATATAGTTAGCGCTTCTGTAAGCCTTTGGCATGTTGGTTACAAACCACTTAAATATTATCCTTATGGTCCGGTTAACTGGACTTGGCACAGACTTTGTGAATCGCCCATTCTTGTGAGCACCGAATTATAAATTAATGGTTATGGCATTCGTCAGTTACTAAGGAATATTATGCAAATTTAAGACAGACAAACGACTGGAATTATTGTAACGGAATTGAAACCTTTTAGTACTTAATCTAAAAAGAAAGATCTTAGTGAATAATAAGGCCTGTTTCTGATAGACCTCAAAAACTCCAACAGGCCAGGTCGTTCCAGGTTGTTCATGAATAAATCAAAGTTGGGTAATAAGAAACAACCAATGTTGTTGGAAATAAAACCAAGCAGCCTTTAACGACCAATTCTCCCTCAATTTCGATTTTCATCAAAAATAAATGCATGAACGAAATGCGAAATGTAATACCCACCAAACCAGTTTTCATTACATCTAATAACAGAAGTTAATAATTTTATTGGCACGTCTACAAAACCTGCGTTTCAGTCGGAAGCTCTTGTCGTTTTTTCGACTAAAAGTCCAACGATAATAAAGCTGAAAACTGAAAACCAACCTCACAAGGGCCCTCAAATTATATAATTCCAACTGAATACCAGTAACTACGTATTCAAATTAACTCTGAACCAAAACTTAGCCTTGTACGCTACACGAAAATTAATTTGTGGCAAGGATGGTTTTAAACTGTTTTCATGCAATCAAATTTTAGTTTGGTTTGAGATAGTTTTTACAATTACTTTTATAAAAATAAATGATAAAGCTTTCACCTAGGCCTTCACAAAGCAAAGCTTGCACTTAACTTCTCATTCTCATCAGCGCACTTAACACCACTATTGGATGGACATACCTTCCCCAAACAAGGGGAGCTTTGCCACCTACTACTGTGGGAAATATAACACCTAAGTTGTTTTTTTTTTTGTAACGGGAAAGTGCCCGTACTATGTGACCCATTTTTTTAATTTTTGCCCCCTACCCCCTTTGTAACCATCCGTAGTATATGAGAAGACCCCCCCCCCCCCCTCCCCCTCTAGTTTTCACGTAGTAATTCATGACCACAGTTTTCAATCGTGTTTTGCAAACAGAAAGTTTAAAAAATAATAATATGGCTCATATTTGTCCAGCCCTTGCCGCGTGACGCCAAGAGTGCGTGCATACGACAAGTAAAAAAAATTATCAAGAAAAAAAACTTATGTAAAAACATATTTAAACTGGAACTTAAATTACAAAACAAGTCTTGCCATCTGTGAGTTTTATAATTTGGTTTTAAAAAACTATGAACCGACTTCAAATTTATATGGGACCAGCTTTGGGGTATACCCAATCCAATAAAAAAATAATTATCAAAATCGGACTACTCTGTAAAAAGTTATGCGTGGTCATACATTACAATCAGTGAGTGAACAATCAATCATCCCCTGTTTTCCTACCCTTAGGGTTGGATTTTTTATTCCAAATTTAAATGGGACCAACGTCAGGGTATACTCTTTCCAACAAAAAAAGAATTATCGAAATCGGAATACTCTGTAAAAAGTTATGCGTGGTCATATATAAAAAAAAATATACGCATCGACTTGAGAACCTCCTCCGTTTTTCGTCGGTTAAAAGCGCTAAACGCAGCGCGCCATATTTAAATATAGCTCGAAAAAACACGAGTTCTCCCTAGAGGACATTGACTACGTCACGAAAATCTAAGCCTGTGACCAAACGTGGTATTTTGATGACCTCCCCGCCCTGAACGGGTCACGTAGTATGTTATGTATGTGGGTATGTTCCCTAACTTACCTACATCAAAATGAATCACAAGAGAGGATTGTGATGAAACACAAAAGAAATCTGTAAAAGTCTGTTAAAATTTAATGACTATTTTTATCTGGATACTACCCAGATTCGTTTTTCAGAAGCTTTTTTATGTCCACGTGTACCCTGGGTACATGTGGGCATAAAAAAGCTTTTGGTAGAGGTTAGAACGATAAAACCACAAATCAAATAATTGCCATACAGGGTGCTTCGTTCTTATTGGCGCTCGTTTCGAACGTGCGTAATAAAAGAGAAATTTCAATGTTGTCGTTGTTTTTTGCAGAGCGTTCAGTGATTTTTAAATGGTTCACGGAGGCTGTAACAAAACTGAGAGGTAAATTTTCGTTTACGTATGTACCTACGTGTTTTTGATTCAGGCAGTTACTAAAATCTACTGATAAGTATTATTTAAAGATACTTTTATGCTTTTAATGCTTTTCTAAAAATATTAGTTTCGGTATATTTACAGATTTGTATTCTATCACTTACCTACTTGTCCAAAAAATAAAATGGATTTACAACAGTTTTATTATTATAATCAATCTCCAGAACAAAGAATATAAATAGTGAAGATAGTATACTGAACATTCGTGTAAATAATAATTTGGCACTGGATGTTGGCCATTACGATTTTGGCTCGCAACCCCTCCTAAAATTAGGGGTGGTATTATGATAATGGAATTAATATGAGGGTACCATGAGGAAGGAGCCCAAAATTGTGTACACAATGATTTCCTCGAAAATTTATCAGGACATTTTTGCAACGACCCAAATATATGAAAATATTTGTTGAACAATGACAGAAAAATATTGCTGAAGCAATATTGACTTCGTATTTTATGGCACAATAGCTTTCGTACTGACAGGTGAAAACGTAAATAAACAATAAAAGTACGCATTTTTATTGTTACTGCTTCCAGTAAGTGGGTTATGTATTCTTATGGGAAGCATTTGTTTGCGTAGAGTCGTAATAATAAAACCAAATTAGGGGTTCTCAATGCCTTCACATACCTACTTTGAAGAAGTAACTTGTGAAATAGATTTTTTATTGCGTAACTTGTAACGACGGGGACGCTTCCGACTGGTGTTGATATGGATCAGTTGAGCTATCTGTAGACTGTTTGCAACAGTCGGCAGTTAGCTCAATTGTTTCAATTGTAAATACTAGTATAATTTTCTTTGTGAATAAATGCTTTATTTTTAACTTGTAACCAATTGAGTTCCTAAAACGTTAAAAAGGCATGCAAAAAGCCCAAACAGCGATTGTAGATTATATAAGGTTCGTTTTCTATGAAGACCATTACCATAACAACAAAACTGTTATTAACACTACGCTACTTTTTATCCGCATGAAATGCGGACGTAGCTCTTGGCGTAAGCGAAAAGAAGGAAAACGTTTCGAAAATCTCGTAATCAAATTGTTCATCAAAGCCAATAAAGATGAAGGTATAGAACTCTCACTCAAAAACTTCTAGCTTGGTGTAGGGGTTCCGAAGACCCTTAATATACACAATTAGGGATACACCGGCTCGCCAGGGCCAAGGTATCCCATCAGCTTCACCTCCCACACCCGTAGACCACCGTTCGACTGTCAACCCGGATTCCCGCTCTCTCGGCTATACATATCTATCTGACAAGAGACAGTGACCTTAGCAACACCTCGGTCAACGAGATGACGTATGTAGACCATGGATATTATATTACCTGAACATACACTACACTTGGGAACAAAAAAAATCGAAGAAAATAAATTCTTGAAGACCTTCTACATATATTCAATTGCGCATCCCTCTCTAACTCTCATTTTTTGATGTTTTTATTTTTATTTTGTGAGATATATGTGTACGCTCTAGTACCGATTTTCTGCGTAGGTAGATGGAAGAACTCTTACATTATCATCATAAATATCACCCTCTGCCGAGTATTGACCGCTTTTGCTTCTGCCAGTCTCCTCTATCCGTGTTTCTCGCGTCCGAATTGCACCCTGCGACGATATAATTATGTAGTCAACTCATGTTTCCAGTAAATATTCTCATAAACCTCATAATCATCTTCTGCAGCCGGATTTACCCACTGTTGGGTATAGGTCTCCCGAAGATTGTGCCATCCAACCCGGTCCTGGGCTAGCCGCCTCTATTGACGCCCCGCGATGCGAAAAAGTTTTTTATTCAGACATTTGTCCATACGTTACACAGTATACTTATAAAACATAACGAAAAAATCAAATATAAATAAAATAAGTAATAGTACCTATAACTAGTAATGTCGTCGCACTCTCATCTAAAACGTTCTTGGAGTAATGTGAAAAGGCTAAGCTCCTGGAATTGCAGGCATCATTTCTTCGTGACATAGTGCAGTTTGAATGAGTTGGCGAAACTTTGCGCTCCACCAGTTGGAAGATTTGCATGGCGTGTGTGTGCCACTGTGCAAGTTTTTGACGGTTGACACAATTACGTACGGAAGTTGGGAGACTTGCGACCAACTTAGGAATAGTATGTTAATGCAATCATAGTTTTAGGTACTTACCTGATGGTTCTTTATATAACTTGTAAATAGAGCCCAAGAAGTCGTGGATGTCCAAAAGTGCGTTGGGTTGACGTTCGTTGGGCGCACTTTGATGCCAAATCACAGGAAAGGAGATGCTGGTAAATATTGAAAGAGGTTTATGCCCGATAGTGGGTGATGTAAAGACTCTGATGATGACGTTTGCAAATATAGTACCTAAACTGGAAAAAAGTACCTAATACCAATCGGCTAAAGAACAAAATCTTAGGGAATTTTTTTAGTACATAAATCTGCCGAACTGCGCGATGTTCAGCCTATTATTAAGCTCTTTGGGTCTCGGTTTCTACTAAGCTTCTTTCTTATCGGAAATCTGTAAAATTATCGCGCGGAACAGTTCCGTTTCCTACCTACACTCGTAACAACAACTTTGCCGATCCGGTCAAGCCATTCCGTACAGCCAATTAGGCATTACCCGGTTCTTCTAATCAAGCTATTAATACGCTGGCCGCCACACGCATTAGCTGACCCGGTTCATCCGGTCCCGGTTCCGGGTACATTCGGGTAAATAGTAGTAAAATTAACAGGAATGCGGTTTTGAGATTACATCTGTACTGGGTCGATCGGGTTGTTTATCCTAACGAAGGTAGGTACTAGGTATGCCTTTAGTATAGGAACCTAATTATTGTTATAAGAAAATTATGCTTTGTAAAGGGTCAGGGCTTCTAATGCCTTATTCAAAGAGACAAAGTCCTGTTTCAACAGACTTCAAAAATGAAGGCTGCAAGGACGGGATAGAAGAATTTTATGTATTTTGTTATTTGTCAATTAGTGTTAGATACAACCGAATTTGATGATCTTTTTTTCACTTATGTTTATAAAATCTCCCGAGGTGGTCTCATAAAATTGTATTCTTTGGGGGGGGATTAGCTACGTGCTATTTTTTTTACCATAGTTTATTTATTCTTTTTTGGTAAATCACAGCGATGATAGATATTATAGTAATACATGTAGATTTTCAAAATAAGCCAAAAAAGATTTACATCTAATGGGTAAATATCGATATATCTATTAGTCCCGTAAAAGATTAAAAAAAGTACACTAACTATTTTTAGAAATTTGAATAAGATACGATATTTAGTAATTGAAAAAAAAAATTGGATCTATCCGAAGCTAAAGTCAAAAATTAAAATTCGTCCAACTTCCACTTGGCCGATTTATTACAATTCCTTCGTTAAACGACAAACCTCAAACGCGAGAATATCTATTTGGTTGCGTGTTATAAACAAAAACACAAAAAGCTCGGTAGATAAACCCTCGCGGCATTTTTTTATTACGCGTTGATCTCTGTTTGCCTTTCAGAATTGTTCAGGCGTTTTGCACACCTTATGTCTCTTGTCAACTCATTTGAATAACAGGTCGCTTAGACTATTTTTTAGGATCATATCTGACTTATAATCTGGCCAAACTTAATAAACAATGTTTGTAAACATTGGCCCCATAACCTAAAAATCACCTTTTTGCTGCTGGTTTTGGGACAGAATTTGCACTACTTGTCAATTTGAGCTCCTTCCTACAATGAATAACGCTGCTCGTAATTTTTTGAACACCACGCCATAAAGAAAAATTTGGTTTTGTGTCGCAAGATATTTACAATCATTGTACATTGAGAATGGCTGGAGTATAGTATCATATATATCTCGGCAGATTAGTTCCGAGCCAGGCTTCTTTGAGTTTACGCCCTTAATTAATTTAATTAGATACCTAAAAGATGATGGCTGATGAATCGAATATTCTGCCTGAATTGGGTGAAATAACTGAGATAGATATATATCTGATAGAGAGATAAATCTTTATTTGTATCTTTAGACACACACATACAGACTACAGCAATTAGTAGATACACTAATACAAATAAACAATAATAAAATACAGTTGACAAATAAAACAAACGATAGCATTATTAACATATAGGCAAACTGTCTGTGTGTGCTGCAGCATGTCAAAAAGCTCAAGAAGAAAAAAACACTGATTTTCAGCCATAACCCATTGAGAACAAGCAGAACTACGTGAAATATTAGTTCACTGTACTATCTTAGGTGGTATTAAATAATTCTTGAGTCTTACCTCGGCCTGTCTAAAGTTAATTATGAACATGAATAGGCACTTACGAGGTTCCTTGAGATTCCCTTCAGTAAAGACGACTATTTTCGCTTACGTACCTACCCCTCTGGGAATTTATCACGGTTATCACGATCTTTCTTCTCTGACGAATTCCGTATTTTCCTACTTATAAATTTACCTGCTCAATATCAAATAAATATTAGGTACCTTTCTGCTATACCTTTTTCCTTTATATATAAATATTCTATTTTATGTATGAGACCTAATTACTAGCTACCTACCACCTAACCTAACAATCATCAAAATTAACGATAAAAACGCTCAACATCGCAGTAACCAAAATGATTTTCCTCAGGTTACGTCAAACAGTAAAAGCGTGAATAGTGAATCAAAATAGAAGTGACAAGTGTAAGAACAGTGCCGCAAACGCAGTAACACAACAGTGATGGTAAAATGCCATTGCAATGTCTAGCACGGACAGGACGGTGACCTGTTGAAAAAAAAGCCAAACATTCAGTATTTTGTTGTGGTGTGCGTTGAGTGTCAGGTGGGATGAGGCGGGGGGCGGCGCCCCCACGCCTCTTATCAGGAGATAAGGCACCGTGGCTCGGAGGCAGTTTACCAGAGGGAGTCGAGTCATCAGTGTGACCAGGCCGCATGCTGAGCGGCCGCCGCCCGCAATGCTTCATTCCCTGAACGCACTAGCCGGCAAGATATCGCCGGGCGGCGGCCTCGATACCAATGCAAACAGAGCCACGCACCCCAATCGGAACCACAAGGCGTCATCGCCGTCGTCACCATACGCAAAGCCGAAGTGAGTACCTAGTCTTAAGATTTACCTGTGCTCGAGTTTTGAATAGGGAATGATTGTCCTTAAATCTTTTCATATAAACCTTTTAACCTCGACCCCCCCTGTTTTCGAAAACCGCTAAAATGAAAGCTATTGAAACAAGCTATAAAATTAGGTATAAATGGTTTTGTATTTATTTTATTTACGCAGACCTTTCTTTCATAAAGCTCAAAACCAAAATATTTTGAAGTTGGGGCATATGTCCCACTTCAATGTTTAAGTTAAAAGTTTTCAATAAAATCTGACCTCACGGAAATGTCGTCGGTCTGATCACGCCTTGCTAATTCGCATCTTCCATGCTTCAGATTTGTCTCCCATTTCTCTCAAGATCTATTGGGATCTTGGCTAACTTAATTTGCCTCATTTGTAAGAGCAATGGCCTCTTCACGTTTTTTACAGTGTGTTCTTCATTCTTTTTGATTTTACTTCATTCTCTAACTAGTCAATCTGTCTCTCTTCTTCTGGTGGTAAAGTAAGGCTTTTATAACGAATAAGAAGTTAGATGGTTCTAAAGGAAATCAGACAATGAGGTGTTCTAATAAAAATTTAGTTCAAAAATAGTAAGACTAGACTGGAAAGAGGGAGCCTTTTACTGGGGCTGTCAAATTAAAGAAGCATAGCACCTTGCTTATTTTGACATGATTGACATCGTTAATGATTATATCGGGTATTTATGATTGACATCCTTTCGTCTGAGCGAAAGATCTCATGATTTCTTAGGTAAATAGGATTCTTTTGTTTTTAGGAATATGCCTCATTCCATTTTAATGACGAAGTTGCCGATCGTCCTATATTTTTCAGAGAACACCATAAGAGTTATATTCTGGTCTTTAACCTGGCTAGTTTTTAATGTTGTATGACGTCATAGAAGTCAACTCACTGTGATGTCACTTTAGCCTCGATGTAAGTTGTTATCGTGGTGTGTAAATATTAGCCAAGTGATGATATGCCTGGATGGCGGAATTTTGTAAGCGGGAACCGACTTGGGCCAAAAAATTAGGGTACCGTAAAAGTTATCTATTAGCAAACCGCTTTCAATCTTGTTCGTAAAGTACCTTTCTGTATTATAATAATTTATGTGATTTATTAATCTGATTGCTCATTGTATAGTCCATTTTGAAATGGACTATAGGTGCTGAGAATCGTTCCAACGTCAAATGGACTATAGCTACAATGAATAAACAGATTTGTTAATGAAATTACCTTTTCTGGTTACCTGCTTTGAACAATTTGCCGCTTGGACATTTGTTCAGCGGCGGTAATCGAACCCGCAACCTTCTGTATCTAAATAACGGATTGGCTACTAAACCAAAACTAGCCGAAAAAACAAGTTAACTAACTTTACCACTAGAACTAGGCTATCAGCAATATCGCTCAAGTATCGCATCACACAATAAGGCTGCTATTTACATTCCTGATAAGACGGGATATTACATTGTTATCGCTTTGGTTGATGGTACCTACCTCTATAATGTGTAAACTATAGTACCTAGAATAAACTAATACTATGGCATACCTATATATTAATTTGGTATTCACATTTAGGTATCGTTTTATCATATTATTTCATCATCATCCGCCATTTCTTGTTTTAGATGTATTAGTTAAATAATAACCCTTGAATTTTTAAGGTATTTTTTCATATTGTTGATGTACCTGTATCGACGCAGGACTTTTTCATGTTGATCATAAACTTCATCCGTTGATCGCAGGGGATTACGATTCGGATGTTTCAGAACCCTACAATAACATGTGACTCACACTGACCGAAAACTTTGATTTGATTTGTACAAAACGGCACTTTGACAACAGAAAATACTGTCAGTTTTCAATTAATTACTTAAAAAACGAAAATTGTCATCTATTTATATCTATCACGTATCTCAATAGCGAGATTTCTTACATCGCTATTTTCAATCTTCATTTTCTTAGCGACTGTACCTACCTACTTACTCACCGCTGGGCAAAACAGAGGGTTTTGCCCAGCCGTGAGTAGGTAAGTAGGTAAGTAGGTATAGTTGTTCTATCTCACGAAGTCCGTTTAGCCCTGTTTGTAGTAGGTAGTGACTTTGCCCTTAGTTATTATCATGTATGAATACAATGAGCACTAGTGACCCGGACCGCGTCTCGGGCGAAACTGATTGCTTCTGAGCTTACGCACACTAAAACAATGTGTACGTGCATTCACTACATACTTAGCACTTCGTGAGATAGAACAACTATACCTCTTTCTACTTCTTTTAGTTTTCCGCCAACTCGCAGACATAATGATAATGTCCTGCACATAAGGCCAGTTTCCGACTAGCGGGGCTTGGAGGATATTAACATTAGTTTTCCATTGGTGTTAGGTGTAATATTGCCATAGCCTATTATTATGATAGTTGTGCTATCAGTTATTTTTCTGAATGCGGCGACATATTTGGGCGACATGTGCCTACGTCCTGCCTTATTATTCCGGTTACGTTGTGACGGCTGTTGTGTGCGCTGTGATTACCCCTATGACTGTATTTACACTGAAAACATATTTTTTTATTTATTTACAACCCTAGAGAAACAGATCAAGAGTTATAAGTTGAACTTGCCTACCAGTCTTCATTGCAGCTCCCAAAGGGAAGATTATGAGTAAGGTTGCTGCCCAGTTTCTTGGTCTTTTTCTAATCAACAGCTCTTAGCTATTTAGGTTTGATGAAAATTGGTAGAACATAACGGATGTTATGATGGTATTAACATGTGTAGTAGCCGAGTTTCAATACAAAATCAACATGGATATTTTAATTTATTGTAAACCTACCTACAAACATTTTATTACCAATGTGTACCTACGTTTTTCCCTAGATACAGAACCTACTTTAGAAGTAAATAACACTAGAAGGTGCTATAGAAGTTCTTTATTAGTTTCTTACCGTAGAACTTATCGGCAGGCGTTGCACGAACGAAAATTCAATTAAACCCTCGCATTGAGATTCTTGAATTAATTTATGTCATCGAATTTGCACACAGTCTTGATTACCCTCTCGTGTCGCCAGTGATAGCAGCTCTGCTTATTAAACATGAATACACTAACGCCAGTATAATAACTACTTTCAATATTTAAATAAATTATATTTCCTGAATATTATTCTATGGCAGGCAGGAAACAGGTCAACTTAACCTGCTCACCTGTTTTCTGAGCAAATACATCAATTTCTCGGTCCCTTGCGGTGCCTGGATATATGTGACGGGATCTGTGAAATTCTCAGAATATGGATATAATGAAATTCTTATATTAACACGTTGATTTGGGGGTACTATGTTATGAACCTGATTTCATTTCCCTTTGTTTGATTTATTTATCATTAGGTATGTTTTTGTACCTATTTGAAATGTTTCGTTTGGAAAATTCTTGGAAAATTTATGTTCATCGACTTATAATCCACAAATTTCCTTAATTGTTTGACGATTGATTAATTAGAACTTTAAAAAAATATTTTAATGTATTGTAAAGTTAAATTATACAAAATACCGAGTATGTAGTGAGACAAAGCAGGCAAATAATAGCAATAAACTTCTGATTGCGGTTTTACAAACCATGTAACATCCTAAAACACACAAAGTTACGCATTTATCATCATTAGCGTCTGTGTTTACCGAACAAATACAACAAAAGGTGTGCGTGGCAGGCACTGATAGAACAAAATGTCGTTATGATAGAATCACCCTACTATATTAATAGTCACCCCTGTGCACTTACGGATCGATAGATAAAAAGATAGAACACCGTTCGATAGCCAGGCTTTTGTGACGCCTGAAAGTTGTGTAGAAAATATTTTATATTAGGTACCTATGCATTTGATAACATAGTTTTAAATACCTTCGAAAATCCTGCCTAAGTGCACCCAAGATTGACTTCAAATCGCGTGGCTTATCTTCATATTGTATTATTACATATTTTTGACGACCTCCGTGGCGCGGCGGGCGAAGGTCCGCCTGCAACGCAGGAGTTTGCGGGTTCGATTCCCGCCTCGGGACAAATGTTTGTACGATCTGCAGACATTTGTCCAGAACGTTCTGGATGTTTCTATGTAGAATAAAAAATATCTATCTATGTAAGTAGTGTATTGTATTATGTACATATATCAGTTATCTAGTACCCATAACACAAGCTCTGCTTAGCTTGGGGCTAGATAACGCTGTGTGGATTGTCCAGGATTATTTAAAAAAAAATATATTAAATATATAATCCGAAAAAAAACGATGTTTTGCATAAACAACAAACAATTCAAAATGTCCGCCCATGACCACCACAGTTCATTCATTCGTTCACAGAACAATATATCCTTACGTGATCTGACAGCTGTAGACAATCGACAGATTCACATCCCTATTCTTGAAAAGAAAGTTTTACTTAGGTACTTACTGGCGTGGCGCAGTGACCCGAAGTGGATCGGCCTCCGACACTAGAGATCAGAAGTTGTCCCGGTCTCTTGCCGTTTCAGTCCAGTCGATGGCACGAAGTTCATGCAGATCTTTCTCCACTTCTCCGCTCCAGCGGTACCTTGGACGGCCCATAGGCATTCGGCCACTTGCGTGAACGATGTATCATCCCCCATTCGGACTACATGCCCGAGCCATCCGAGTCTCGAAGCTTTGGTTTCTCCTATGATGTTCAGCTCGTACACTAAATCTTTCATTTCTTTATTTTTTCGAAGTCTCCACCTGCCCTCCTAGGCCAAAGCTATTCACGTCTGACTGACAGAAGAAGAGAGAAGTTCTTAATTTAACTTTGCCTAGATTATAAACGCTGTTTAGAACCTAACTAAGTAAAAAAAGAAATTAATAAATAACTCAACAGGCTAAGGACGCCTTTAAACGTTATTTGATAAAATTACTATATATATATACAAACTAACCTTTTATAAATCATAAACTAATAAAATTATACAAAATTTTTAGATTCTAGACTGAAGATCTAGTATGATGTATCTAAGTCTAAAATTTGACTTAGATACATCAAGACATAAATAGAGTAACGTCATAATGAGCTCTTTGCATAACGCGAATTTTTATAGGTGAGTTGAGAATGAAACAATGCAATACTTCATAGACACGTAATATGTCAGCCCAAATATCGAAGCTCTCGTTAGTACCAATATTATTCGAGTCGACAAATTCATATCGCTATTTTTCAAATGAAACAAGTGTGAAATATTATTATATAAAATAATTTACTCAAAACAACTCAAATAGTTTTCAATTCATCTTAAATTCTAATGGGATATTTAATCCAAAAAAAAGGCACAATGGGCCTGAACTGGATAAGAAACTGTTATAAATATATATTGCATTCTTTCATTTAGTCAAATGAAATAAATGCGTGGACGGGGTACCTATAACAAGTTCTGCGTAATTCGTGCTTCGTAAATATCAAGTAGGTATTACTAAAAAGGTTAGCATATCCGAACGGGTAGGTAGGTAGGGTATCTCTCAATCAATATATATTGCATTCTTTCATTCAGTCAAATAAAATAAATGCGTGGACGGGGTACCTATAACAAGTTCTGCGTAATTCGTGCTTCGTAAATATCAAGTAGGTATTACTAAAAAGGTTAGCATATCCGAACGGGTAGGTAGGTAGGGTATCTCTCAATCAATATATATTGCATTCTTTCATTCAGTCAAATAAAATAAATGCGTGGACGGGGTACCTATAACAAGTTCTGCGTAATTCGTGCTTCGTAAATATCAAGTAGGTATTACTAAAAAGGCTAGCATATCCGAACGGGTAGGTAGGTAGGGTATCTCTCAATCAATATATATTGCATTCTTTCATTCAGTCAAAATAAATGCGTGGACGGGGTACCTATAACAAGTTCTGCGTAATTCGTGCTTCGTAAATATCAAGTAGGTATTACTAAAAAGGTTAGCATATCCGAACGGGCAGGTAGGTAGGGTATCTCTCAATCAGAATCAGAATCAATCATTTGCAGAATACAATAATTACATGCCAAGATCGTAAAGCTATGTGATGTGATGACAATGTATTTTACCCGCAAGCAAGTGTGCAAATATTAATGTCATTATTATTATTAGGTATAAAATATCATTAATTAATCATCTTCATCATCATCATCAGCCTATATTAGTCCACTGCTGGACATAGGCCTCCCCTAATGAGCGCCATAGCGCCCTGTCTTCAGCTTGCCGCATCCAGCATCTGCCTGCAGTCTTTCGCAGATCGTCATCCCACCTGGCCGGAGGGCGTCCTACACTACGTTTGCCGAGTCGTGGTCTCCACTCAAGAACTTACATACATTAATTAATAAAACTTTTTAAACTTTCTCGATTTGTTATAATAGTTAATGATTATATCTGGTATTTATCGCGTACCTTTTGTTTTATTTCCCCGGGGGAATAAAGGGGAAATAAAACAAAAGGTACGCGATAAAAACCCGATATAATCATTAACTATCATTAATTAATGTTCTTAAAATTTAAAATGTAAGTATTTATTTATTGATATATTTATTGCATTCATGTCCATTATAAGGTGTTAACATTTTTAGGTAGAATCTTCATGAACCCTGTAACGACGTTGCAACATTCTAAGTTAGAGTTCTTAAGTACTTACAAATAAATGGTCTACAATTTTACATTATTAATTTAGTCCTCAAGCATATGTTAGTTAAGATACAGAAGAGGATACACAATTCATCACCTATAAGTAGGTTTATCATAATTATTATGTCAGAAATATTAAAAATTTAATTAAAATGTATTCGTTGACACTCTATAAACAATTTGAAAGCAACCAAATATCTAATGAGGGTAAACCAGGAACAACGTGTAGAAGTACCCACGTCTTGAACAGCAAACTTAAACTCGGCTCCTACAGTCCACGCTCGATCGACTGATAACGATAACGTATCAAGCGATGTACGCTCTTATCAGTGATAACGTCATGGCAAGCAAGTGCACACAATATGAAGTACGGAACGTTGGATTTTCTAGAATTATAAGGTAATTTTGTACGGAATTATTTTAGTGTTAGTTCGCTTTTACAGCAAAACAACAATTTCATTTTGGAATTGTTGGGTAGTTAATAGATATTTGTCGTGCGTTTGCAAATCAAATGTTGTTGTATTTTTCCCCATGATCGAAACAACCTATCATGGTTACCTAACAATATTAAAGACTAGTTTCTGCCCACGGCTTCGCATGCGTTGTTTCTATGGAAACGTTAGGTTATTTATATCCCATGGGAACTGATTTATGAGATAAAGCCTGTTTTATTACATTCTTAAGCAAAATTGCAGTTCGATACGTTAAATGTTTTTGGCCTGAAGAGGTAACAAACATGTATACATCTACACATCGAATTTATAATATTAGTGTGATTAGTTAGTGTGTATGTCTTGATTTATTTTTATGACACTTTTTTCACCCGCGTTGCTATGCAATTCCGTTGGGATGGCAAATTTCCGGGACCAAAAGTAGCCTCTTTTATCCCAGGTTATCCTTGCCAAATGCGTTCAACCATTTAAGAGTAAAGAAGTTACAAACACACCATACACACAAAGTGTGATATTATGATGACACTAATGACCTTCCTATTAGGTATGTTACGTGCCAACTTATTCGTTAAAGAATTTAAACTCTGGCAAAACACAATCTATAATGTCTGTAAACATTTCCCCATACTTAACCTAAAAATCATTTTCGTTGATTTTTTCTCAGTGATTTCGCTTACTTATCGATTTATGGCTACGATGTAAATTGCTGACAATTACCTTTCAAAGTTGATGCCAATAAGATAATTTTGAATTGTTGTGCAGTAACCTTATAAACATTGCACATTGAGAATGGTTCGAGCTTAAGTACAGCCCGAACAAGTCATTGACTTTGAAGTAGGCTGCTGTACTGAAGAATATTATTGACTTAACTTGACGACCTCTGTGGCGCAGCGGGCGAAGGTCTGCCTGCGACGCAGGAGGTTGCGGGTTCGATTCCCGCCTCAGGACAAATGTTTGTACGATCTGCAGACATTTGTCAAGGGCGTTCTGGATGTTTTCTATGTATAATAAAAATATCTATCTATGTAGTGTATTGTATTAAGTATATCAGTTATCTAGTACCCATAACACAAGCTCTGCTTAGCATGGGGCTAGATAATGCTGTGTGAATTGTCCAGCATTATTTATTTATTTATTAAATTAATCCTTTATCTGAGCTCGACACTACTGAAAAGGCGATTACTCATAAGTTCGCAGACACTCTAAATAGATGACTTATGTTATCATTGTGTGTGCAAGTGGGTATATGAATCACACTCTTACGAATCAGTTGAGGAAGGAATTCGCAACTTGATAGATAGATAGAAAATTATTTATTGCACACTTATAGATAGAAACAATACAACAAAACAGCTTAAAAACTAAGTGACAAGTGGCGGTCTTATCGCTCGAGAGCGATCTCTACCAGACAACCGTGGATGGATATGATCATTGGATAGTACTAGGGGATCTGTGTGCTCATGAAGGTTATATAAATAAATACTTTTAATATACCTAATACTAAAACTTGAACTTGATAATCTACTTTGTTTTTCATTAAGGCTTGGTAGTCCAGCATAGTCCGACTTTTGTGATTTTTTAAATCATCTGAGACTTAGAAAGTTGTGTTTAAAATTCTGAAAAAATAGAGTTTTTTTATTAATAATTTTTATTTTATTTTCATTCGATGGGTCTCTTAAAACTGAGCCTATTTGGTAGTGTAATTTTTTTTCCTAAACTTATAGTTTCGAACTAAATCACTAAAAACTGATATCTGCCTTCGGTTAACGGGCGGCCACCGAGCCATGGCCGGGTTTCCGCCGCGAAAGGGTAATGAGCGGGAAATGAGAGATGAGTAAACGGAGTTTATACACTGTATCACTTTCTGCTCGCTCAGTCCTTTCCGCTTGACTACAACACAATACAAATATTCTTTATTGCACACCAAGTAATCAAAAATCACAGAAAACAAAAAACAATACAGATAATGTACAATGGGCGGCCTTATCGCTAAGAGCGATCTCTTCCAGGCAACATTGTAGGATGGTCTAGAAGTGATAAAAAAGTACAGATTAACACAAAAACAGAAATGTTTAGGAAGAGATAAATATACTGAGCTACAAAAAATAGACCACTTATCTTTCTGCTCGTTTAGTCCTTTTCGCTCGAGTATTTGTTGATATTAATGCAAGTCTTGCGAGTTAAAATGGGTCCGCTCCGCTCACGGTGAAAACTTCTGTCTTAGTGTAAAATATTATGAAAAATTATTGTGTGTGTCATTATCTGTTTCAGATTTGAAAATTTCAGTGGTAAGAATTTGTATTATTAACAATTTGTTTATTTTGTTTCAGTGGGATCACTATGAACCTGAACAATAACAACAACAACAGCATAAACAACAATAACAATGAGGTGAAAACTGAAGTGCCGGATCCTGATTACATCAAGGTAATTTATAGTGGATAAGAATTCGTGTTATAAATGTAGTTTTTTATACTTAGGTACACAAAATCCAGCATAGGTACCTAATGCGGCGATAGGTATAACGAAATACTCCTTTCTTATTAACAACTAGACGATCGCCTCGCGGTTCCACCCGCGTAGTTCCCGTTCCCGTGGGAATTCCAGGATAAAATATAGACTCACTCACTAAGAAGTAACCTTCCTAACGGTGAAAGAATTTTTCAAATCAGTCCAGTAGTGTCGGAGCCTATTCAATACAAACAAACAAACAATCAAATAAAAAAAACGATGACCTCTGTGGCGCAGCGGGCGAAGGTCCGCCTGCGACGCAGGAGGTTGCGGGTTCGATTCCCGCCTCGGGACAAATGTTTGTACGATCTGCAGATATTTGTTCAGGGGTTCTGGATGTTTTTCTATGTATAATAAAAAATATCTATCTATGTAGTGTATTGTATTATGTATATCAGTTATCTAGTACCCATAACACAAGCTCTGCTTAGCTTGGGGCTAGATAATGCTGTGTGAATTGTCTAGCATTATTTATTATTTATTTATTATTTAAATCTTTCCTCTTTATAATATAATATTATCAATAAAATTTAATTACACTACGTCGCTGCATCCTCGAGATTTTTCAATATTCGCAAAATCTGTTCGGATGCAGCGACTCGTGTAATTGTGGTCAAACTTCACTAAAGGTAAGCTTGATTAACCTTCAATTATTTTATTCAATAAATTATATGGGTATACCTATTTATTACCCCAATACTCAGTAAAAATACATAAAGTAAAAATAAAAATACATGGCTACTTCCAAACGCTAGAAAAATCAAGGTAATAAATCCTAATTATTACTTATTTATTGCACCATAAGTTGCAATAACAATTCGTTATGTAACACTTCCATTGCTGTTATAAGGAAAGTGAAAAATAACACTTTAAATTCCCAAATGAAGTGATATACCGAAATAATTAAAAAGGTTCCAACTCGACGACTGGCGACTGCGCACTTAGTATAGGGTTGTCACGTAGTCCCGTATATCTTTATATAATTTACTTATAAGCGCCAGGCAAGCAGAAAATCTTATTCGGACACAAGATATTTTGCTTTTGAGTTGTAAGATTTAACTAGCAAACACGTATTTATACATCACACTATACGAAAAACACACTTATATTAGAAATACGAAAGTTTGAATGGATGGATGGATGTTTTTTACTAACTTCTTCACGCCAGAATTAAGACAGCGAGATGCAGCTAGTGGTAGTGTAAAGCTAATAGCGGAAAAACGCGTGTGAAGTCACAGGCAGCAATAAAATAATGTACCTAGGCTAGGAAGCTATTAAAATGAAATAAAATATAAAAAGATTTATTTCGTGTCAAAAATAGAGTAACATAACATAAAAGCTCTAACCTTCAGTTTCTAAGCTTGTCTCAGTAAATCAAAGTATTATTGAATCGTGCCTGAAACGCTCGGCATTCCAATTTCATTTCTTTTTACGTAATAATTTATAATCTAAGTTTCAGTTGATTCATTCCCCGTTCAAATTGGCCATAAAATAGAAAGTTACTTCACGATTACTAAAGCCCGGGTCCCGCAGAGAGTGAGCGGTTTATTGTTGAAATGAATTATTAGAATTCTCTATTTGTTTAACCGAAACTGTGTTTTTATAATATAATTTTTTTTTTAATATAAAATAATTCCCAATCTAAGCAGAGCTTGTGTTATGGGTACTAGATAACTGATATACCTACTTAATACAATACACTACACAGACAGATATTTTTTATTATTCATAGAAAACATTCAGAACACCCTGAACAAATATCTGTAGATCTTACAAACATTTGTCCCGAGGCGTGAATCGAACCCGCAACCTCCTGCGTCGCCGGTGGACCTTCGCCCGCCGTGCCATGGAGGTCGTTTTATTAATTTTGTTGTTGTTTTTTTCGATGATCAAGCATTTAAAAAATTTCTTAGTCATTTTAATAGCGTCGGTAAATCATAAAGATTAAATTACATTTTTCATCATTATGTAACGTTTTAAATAACATTACATAGCTAATTTTTTCTTAACTCAAAAGCAACCTAAAGATTTGAGCAGGCCAGGCAATTCCCATACTCGATTTTTTTTCTTATTCCTAGTACAAAACTTTTTCATGACCCAAATAACGTTTTTCTTCCAACCGTTTATTCCGCATCGTGCGCTCGCAATATGCACAAGTACTAAGCTAGTTCTTTGGCAAGCTCGCGTGACAACCCTGCCGACTGCGGCGCCCAATTACGACTCCTGATTGCTTTTATTCGCACAACGTTTGTCAACCCTAGCTTATTATGCGAACGGTATACCTACGAACATGAATTTCCTATTGTTTTATTGGAAAATCAGGTTTTTGTGGATAATATTGTTTTTAAATGAGCTCGCTTATAATACGGTGGATGCAGTTGAATTCTGTGTTTAATTTTGTTATTTATCTACCTATTACGTAGCATTTATTATGAATGCTACTCAGTAAGTAGATAAACAACGTAGGTAGGTATGTAGGTAGGTATGCTATTATAGTACCTATGAATTTCATATTGATGAAGTTGGTAATGCATAGCGACATTTAATTTTATAATTAGTAATAGATGGTTATTGTGAATGTTGAATTAATATTATCCCATTAAGATTGTGTACTTAGCGTACTACAAGTCGGAGCATAAAATCAATACTCTCACTTAATTTGGTCAATATTTAGTCATCATAATCATCACAGCCTTTTATGGTACCCACTGCTGGGTAAAGGTTGGAACAGACCATTTTACCCGACTGCGCAAGAATGAGGGGATTTAAATTTAGCCTCCTCTGTCATATACCTTTCGCACAGTAATACTAAGTTGGTACTAAACATTAATACTCTTAGGTTACTTATTGAATGTAAGCGGGTTAACTTTGAACCTGGTTGCCCATCCGACTTCGCAGGAATACTCACATATTATCTCTCTTGTACAGTATCTTGTTCTATCCTCCGAGCCCTTCCTATCTCAAGGAGCGCTTCGAATTCCTCTCAAACTCTCACTCGCTCTCTTTGCGTTCCTCTGAAACCCTCATCTTCAAAATCACTTCCTACTTTCAAAAAACTGCTTCATCAGCATTATATATCCTTGTAAAGAGTTAGACAACCTTATTTTATGTTTATGTAAGTTTATTATTAATCTTTGTAGGTATTTAGTGTAAGTATTTGTTTCGTTTTCTTTAAATAGGTACATATCTATATATTTATTCAGTGCCACCGTCTTTTTTGTTCCTTAATTTCCAGTCCATCCCAAGGTTGCCTGGAAGAGATCGCTTTCAGCGATAAGGCCGCCCTTTATACTTCCTTTTTTTATAAGCTTTTCTCTGTATTGTTTCCTGTATTTGTGTGGTATAATAAAGTGTTTTCTATCTATCTATCTATCTAGTTTGGGTTGGATGAACTCTCAGGTTACCTACCTACTGACTTTTAATAAAACGTCAAGTGCGAGTCGGACTCGCGTACTAAGGGTTCCGTATAAGAACAAGAATTAAGACCATGTTTCTTGCCAAATATTATCATTCTAGCTCAACGGGAAATAAGTACCCTTTAGGTTTTGGTCCATGGCGAGAATCAAAAGTATTTTTAGTATTAACTACAAATTTACGATTTCCGGATTTTCCCCTTTACTAGTGCTAGAAGACCTTGCCTCTTGCCACATTTCGTGATTACACAAAACACACACAAAACCTAAAGGGAACTTCCCGTAGACCTAGTCTACGGGAAGTTCCCTTTAGGTTTTGTGTGCATGTGAGTTCCCATAGAAATTTCAAAATATTCTGAAACTAGACGATCGCCTCGCGGTTTCACCCGCGTAGTTCCCGTTCCCGTGGGAATTCCGGGATAAAATATAGCCTATGTCACTCCCTGAAAAGTAAGCTTCCTAACGGTGAAAGAATTTTTCAAATCGGTCCAGTAGTTTCGGAGCCTATTCAATTCATACAAACAAACAAACAAACAAAAAATCAAACCTTTCCTCTTTATAATATTAGTATAGATATACGGCTGTAAATTTTGATTGCGTTGACTATAATTTATATCACGGCTCAAAGAGGTTACGGACTTGAATATTAATGTTAATTTCAACTCGATACCTCCACGCGTTTCTGAGATAAGGAGGTTGACAGACGGACAGACGGACAGACGGACAACAAAATGATCCTATAAGGGTTCCTTTCTCCTTCTGAGGTACGGAACCCTAACAATGATCTTCGTGATCAATTTATTTATGTACCTAGGTATCCATTTCACTCTTCTCATTAGACCTTATCCGAATTCCAGATGTTCGTGGGGCAAGTACCCCGAAGTATGGACGAGAACGACCTCAGGCTGATGTTCGAGGAGTTTGGCAGGGTGCACCAGATCAATGTGCTCCGGGATAAGATCACGGGCGCCAGCAAAGGTTCGTAGCCTTCTCTTTAGTCTCTTGAGTAAAAGCAGAAAAGTACAGCTGTAACATAAATATTCAACGTTTTATGGACCTCTCGATGTTGACAACACAGTCAATGTCCGGATATTATGTCTCATCGGATTAGAGTGAGGGAATAGAGAGTGCACCTGTGTTTGCGCACATAATTGTGCACTAATTACGTCCTGGCTTGTCTCCGTGGAGACTGGCCGCGGCAGCCGAAATTCGGCTCGGAGGAGGACAGTCCGGTAAAATTGCCAGCCGAAATTCAGCTCCGAGGAGGACAGTGGGGTAAAGTTTCCATAGCCATCTGAAGTGCACTTATGTATGCACAAACAATGTTTAACTACTGTTTAATAAAATAGATTTATTTATTTATTAAATAGGAACGCCAACAGCGTATACATAAAGCATTCTTATATTTAAATTATTTAAGCAGGTTCTAATATATACGCTAATAATAGGCGGACACAACATTACATAGATAACGCAAAGACTGCCGTGACGCACACGGCTTTTGCATTTTGCAGCACTTACGGTTTTGGCTCACTGGACAATAAATGCCGACACCAGTCTATTACAGTCCACAGCTGGACCTAGGACTCCCCGAATCAACCGATCTTGTTGAAAATATATATAAATTAAAAAAAATCAATTAAACTCGCAAATAGACAAAACATAAGTGCACTAAATATGTAAATAAATACAGCTAAGTACAACAATTTAGCCTGAACTAAGTAATCCTGTGTTTCAGGCGACAAGAGTGCTAATCTTTTATATAAAATTCTCGTGTCACAATGTTCGTTCCCGTACTCCTCCGAAACGGCTTGACCGATTCTCATGAAATTTTGTGAGCATATTGAGTAGGTCTGAGAATCGGCCAACATCTATTAAGTGATAATTTTAAGCTACAGCGGCGCAGCTAGTTGTTAAATAAAATAATCGTTTACTATTACGATAGAGGCATTTAGTATAACAATATTGTTTTTGTTACAAACAGATAGTGTATAATATTAAGGTGAACTTACAATCAGTTAAACTAGATTAATCATTATAGGTGTATAGGTGTATGGGAATGCAATAATAAAGTGATTTAGTATGAAAAATGGCTAGCATTTACCTTTTCACTATATTTCTGACAAAGGTTACGCAAATCTTTATGAATTCCGTAAACACAGCAAATGCGAAACTGCGCATGCTACAATAGAGTGCATAATCATTCATTCCTTCTGACACCTTAAAATAAGGTACTGCGCAACCACTCGCGCGTACTTCCGAGAATTCATAAAGATTTGCACGTAAAATACGCAATGATGAAACTGACGTTTAAAGACGTTAAAATTGTAGGTTCTTGTTTTATCATGATCATCATGTTTTACTTTCTATCTACCTACTCGTTATGTTACATTGTCCCTTAACAAAACCCAACAAAAGATCCCGTATGTTAGTACATGTTGACATTTTTGTTTGTTATGTTTTAACCGTCTTTTGTTTGGGAAAGGCTCCTTTCATGCAAACGGGCATTCTTTTGTCCCGTTTGGGGTCGTATGTATGGTTCATGTCTCGTTTTGTCTTTAATCTTGTTGATTTTTAAAGCTTTTTGTCCCCATTTAGCTCATCTATTGTAGTACTTACACAGGGTGATGATGTTTATGTCGCGGCTATTGATCGTCACTAAAATTTGTATCGCCCTATAGCAATTTTCATCTTTCGAATAATGGAGGTTAGTTGCCTACTTTGAATACCGAAATACGAAGTTTCGTATCGAACTTGTAGTCATCAACGAACACCTATCTAATATTGAATCTTAATGTTAAATTTATTTTCAAAGTCAGGTCATCAAAGAACGGATCTATCGTCGGGTCTTTGGCTATCACATCATCTATCAGAAACATCTTCGTAGCAGGAAAATGTGCGATCCGTCACACTTACCTTCTAATTTCCTTTTCGAAGTAAACTTTCGGTTCACTTCAGGTTACAAACTGTGTGTTAAATTGTGTCCAAGAACCTAGGCCTTAGCAATTATAGCTATTAGGGTATAACACACGGCGGCCACACGAAGTAGCAACTACTTAGCGATAACGAAGTGTTTGCGTGATCGTGTCGCTTTTAACTGACGCCTTGCCGCCCTAACGCAAGCCTGACGCCTTGTCGATCAGTTAAGTGTAACGTAAAACCATTCACAGGGTGTAAAGAACAGCTTTAATCGCTTGAAACTTAGAAACTAGTTGCTAACTAATGAAATGTAACCCACACACATTTTTTCTTTTAAATACGGACCAAGCATAATCTAGCCAACAGATCTAGCCCCAAACTGAGCAGGCCTTGCGTTTTTGCTTGCGATCTTCCAGCAAAATCTTCAAAAATACAAAGATACAATTAACTAAGATAAAACTACATAAGTATATTTTTATTTACTTCTTGGTATTGTAAAATAAATTCCATAGTTTGAATCAGGTAGGTAGTTCCAGTCCGGGTACACACAAAGAATCTGCAGTCGGAACCTAGTGAACCAGCAAAAATCTTGGCAAACCTACTCGTAAGTTTTCATTATACATTTTAATCCATTCCGCTTGGGAACAAACCGTTGAGCATTACAAGAATTTATGTTCACCTACAAAGGATGCTGTAGGTACTTTCCGAAAGAGCTTAGGAATTCGCTTGCTACGGGATAAAGGTCAAAAACTGGACCGTAGTTGCTGCCAGCGAAGTTTTCGGTTTAAGTGGTGTAGGTAAGGTGCAGCTGCACAAGCGAGTATATAGGTGGTTTTATCACGGAACACTTTAAGTTTGTAGCAAGAGTCCTGACCAACTCTCCAATCGTAGTGTAGTACGCGCTCCGGCCAGGTGCAATGACGACCTGCATAAGACTGCAGGCAGATGCTGGATGCGGCAAGCTGCAAACAGGGCGCTATGGCAGTCAATAAATAAAATAAATAACAATAAATAAAAAAGCCTTTATTATTCCTAACAAGTTATTTACATTTGAAAAAAAAATGCTTAAAATAAATGTATGTTCCTACTTTTTTGCTAGGACCCCTCTGCGGGTATAAGCCTCCAGTTATAGCCATTTGTTCCTATCCTCTGCTTTCTCTGTCCTTGTTTTTCCTTCATTTTCTACTTCTATCTCGTCTAACCATCTTTTTTGTGGTCTTCCTTTCCTCCTCTTTCCATAAGGTCCTTTCCAGATAGTGGTCCTACGTGTCCATCTCTCTTCTCTTGAGAGGATTAAGTGACCCGCCCATCTCCATTCAAGGGCTGTCAATAGGGGAGGCCTAAGTCCAGCTGTGGACTGGTGATGAGGATGATCATGAACCTAATCATCTCTTAAGTACTGAAAATGTGGCACTTATGATAAGATTTGTGGATCTTTTCTAAAAAGAACCTTTAAAAAAATTGTGTGCATTTGCTTTCGGGCTCACGAAGTAAAAGACGAAAATGCAAAAATAGGAAGCTTCAATTTTCTTCCCCAACTTGTGCAATTCCCCTTACCCAGCCACATTGCAATCAGAATAAAAGTTGAGCGCGACACGAAAGTTTTTTCACTATTTTTCCCTATTTTCCATATGCAATGCAGTGTACGGGGTAATGCGATTACCCTACTGTGGCCTTAGTGGCTTTGTCGCCTTAATAAGCTGCTGTATTGCCAAGTTCTTTGTATGGAAGTTTGCTATTGAATAATGAGTTTTGTTGTACCTAGTTACGGTAAGTTTCATTATTAAAGCTATAGGTAAGATGTTGCAAGTAAGAGGTAAAATTGGGGGCATCATCGTTCACTACTACAATGTAGGTACATGTACCTCAACCAGGTAATAATGAGAACATCCGAGGCTGGTTCACTAATAGATAATCGGACAATGAGGTAGCTTCGTCGGTTAACTTTGACGATTAAATGTATGAAAACTATTGTAAAATAACTTTAAATTTTACCATGTTGGTGAACTCCAGTCTAAGGTGGTTTTTTTCGGAAATTTTATCGAACGATTAGATGCTTTGTCGGTTAACTTTGACATACTTCTGTCAAAAACGTCAAATGAAATGTAATTAATCCAATTATCTCTAAGCAGAACATCAGCCTTGAATCCTTTATGGGTGATGTTCTTTTAAACAATTGGACGAAATAACATTTAGTACCTACTTAGCTTTATGTAGAGAAATGTTGTGTGTGCCCAACGTCATTGAATTTAATTACGTCACTCCTGTCTAAAATTGTGTTCCCTGATTTTGTCCGTTGTACCTATACGTCGTAGGCTCCTTGTAAGACTTGTCCGTGTGTGCAATGTTATGTATGTGTGCGCTTTTGTTCCAGGGTGCTGTTTTGTGACGTTTTTCACTCGCAAAGCTGCGTTGAAAGCCCAAGATGCTTTGCACAATATTAAAACATTGGTCGGGGTAAGTCCTCTTTTATGTTTCCTATTTGTTGACACTTTAGCGATGTAACTTTTGGTTTGATCAGCAATCTAAAAGATGGTCAAAAGAATAGAATGTCTGAGACATCGTAGCTAATAGTGATGGTAAATTAAAATTGATGATAAATAAGATCTGTCGCAAGTTGCATCGCTCATGTGATAAACCCTTTGTTTTTATGTTCGTGTGATTTTCAAGTAGGTATAACACTTTTGGTTTAAACCAAATGTGTTCGCAGCAAAAGCGAGGAAAAGACTTTTTCGTTAAAAAATCATACTACAAAGCCATGGAAATGCCATTATTCTACAATAGAATTCATAGAAAAATAGTCTTTTTCTCCTCCTATTATTAGTTTTGGGATAAGAACACCTTCGCTAATCTTACAAAACCTGTTGCTCGCGATATATTTTATCGCGTTACATCGAATAGAGATGGGAAGAACAAACATCCCATTCGATACGCGGATTGTTATCGAATACAATCGAATTATCCGAGTTGGCAGCCCCCACTGTGTCTTCATTTCATAGTTCAGAAGGTGGTGGGAAAATTCTTACATCATGAACATAAATCGGTAGGTAATGTAATTGAATGGCAAGCGAGAAAAAATAGTAGAGATAAATTCTACAAATGCATGCCGAGTGTATCAAGTTTTGTAGAGGAGGCGTGCATTTATAGAATGTTTTATCTCTACGTGCCATCAAAGACGTAGTCTTATGGATAGATACAATGCGCTCAATCTAAAATCATTACGTGCGTTGATAACATTTTGCTAGAAATCCATTAACTCCCGAACACTCAAACGCAACTGAGATTTATGTACGCCTCAAATACCGAATTTTTGACAGAATTTGATGGAAAACTGTCAATAAATCGAAAATCTGAGTTGCGTTTGAAGAGTCGTGGGTGCATATTTGATAAAAACTAGGATAAATAGGAGAAGCAAGCAGGTAGTCTAATCAATATCTGCCTTCTATTCCTGTAGGATTATATTTTCATAACAACCGAGGAAATTGAAATATTTGTGAAAAATCTTGTGACCCTTGCAGATAAGCTTAAATATAATTTTGGGTAGGTTTCCAGCCTGCAGGGTGAAAATACTTTAGAATCATAAAATTTGGCTAGAATCAAGGTCTTTAGCAAAAATATTAAAGGGAAAATCGAAAACCGTAAATTTATAGGTACCTACCAGCTGCCTCTATGTATCAAAGCAGAGTTGAGCCATTCCAATAATGATGTTTTAATTTTCGAGCATGCTCTCGCTCTAGGTTCGCTTTAGCTCGCGATAATTCAATTCTATTGTAAGTATTATCGGGGTTTTTTCTCTCTCGATTGATTCCCGCTACGCTCTTTTGATGGAAGCGCCCTGGAATCGATTTGTAACTCAATAAATAAAGGATAAACTCGGTTTATATCGATCTAATTGTTTAAAAGATTAGCTATAGCATGGATGGAATTAATTAATCTATGGCTATTAGGTAAAGTCAAGATTGGCGACCAAAACACAACACGAAAAAAGATTTTGGCCGTGGGAGACGGCCAAAATCCTTCTTTTAAACATTATAAAATTTCATTGGCTAAAGTAGCTTGGAGATTAAGCTAACATTTTTTTCTTATCTTGTGGTTAAGTGTAGGTAGGTATGTATGTAGGTACCTCCTTATCTACCTACTTACAAGATGCATGTCTGTGTCTAAAACTGTTTACAAATGTAGTTTAACTTTGTCTTCATCTATAACATCGGTGCTGCAACTTCTTCGGCTATTCAGCTTCATCAAAATTGCAAGTTTGAAGAGCCCAAGACGGAAGCAAGTTCCCGGAACTTTACTAGTTAGCACGTCCATCTTCCCAAATAAATAATAGAACTAAGAACTAAAAGTGAATTAGTACTAGAACTGTAACTCTTATCTTTTTTTTTGTACTCAATAGACATTCGTTTGACCGTAATCTCACATGATGGAATGGGACGATGTGGCCGACGATGTATCACGAAGACGAGAGAGAGAGAAGAGATCTTCGATTTATTTAAACTCTTTACAAATCCAAATTTTTATCATTTTAACGCCATCTAGTGACAGCCAATAGAACTTAAACATGATAAAAATAATCAATGCACGCTGCTTTGTTCTTACTTGGACAATACTTAACAAAAAATATACCTAGTCCCCTTATTTGCGACGCATTGCTGGGACAGGTGTCAATCAATCTTTGATAAATCGAAAGTTCCCGTAAAACCAATTACCTATCGAGTTTAGTTAATGTTTTATTATGTTGGTAAACTTGCGTCTACTAACTGAATAAATAATAACATAGAACTGAAACTCCCTAACGATACAGCGAGCGGTTAAATGATTGATAGCCACTATCCTTAATGGAGGTTTTACACTAATTTTGGGGACAGATAAATTGTTACTTCGGCAGACACCTGAGGTTTTACAAAGGATTAGGTTTGACAAAAGGGTTCGCCGCACCGACAAGCCTTTGTCTTTACAAAGCGTGTAATTGACTAGCTGTAGCCGTGCGGTTTCACTCGCTTCGTATGGGTCTCTTAAATTGACAAAGCTTGACGATTAGGATTGGCCTTTTGATTTGAAATACTATACCTTCCCATTTAGCCAATAAAAATACATATTTAAGCCTTATCTATTTATGCCAATACAAAAACCTTCCGATTTAGACAATACAGAACTAAATAAACTTAGATTGATAAAAATATAAGGTGATGAAAAATGTTAAGATGTTTTTGAAACTACATATTTTGAAAATCATCTCAAATCAAGCTCAACTCAAATTCTCGTGGTAATCCTTGGCACAACCAAAGAAAAAGAGCAACGGCTTAATCAGCTAAGTGAGGCCTGCCAGACCAAGTGGTTTCTTTCATCTCAGCCGCATAGTTTGAAACTACTCCTCGCCAAAAATAAGTTGGCAAAGTAGTCTAAAGTTTTCCCCAGTTATGTCTTAGACTGAATTTATCCACATAGTTTCTTAGGCGCTGTGCTAAATTTTCACATGGAAATGGAAAATACGAGAATCGTGAAATAGTTCTCTATAGAAAAGTTTACTATTTTTATTGGCAATTGCCCAAATGGGTATTAAACATAGGGTCGGTATTAAATATGTTTAATACCGACCCCCGGTAGTCGGGTAAAAATGATAGTCAATGCATATTACTTACTATTATTTTGGGAACTGTTACATTGTTGCTAATAAATAGATGAATACGTCTTGAAGAATTTGGTTAAGTTTAGGTCAAAATAAATATGGACGATTGTCCACATGCCCGTAGACAGCCTAGGAATTCTAATTTGAACAACTTTTATTAAATTCCTATACATTTTTGCTTGAGAATTCAAATAAGTTCACAGATTATATTGAAAAATATATCATATATTTGATATTCATATTGAGGACTGTATATTTTTTACCTAATATGTGCCTTTATAAGTCAAAAGCTGCTAGAATGATCATACACTTGGTTGTTTCAAGTGCTACGCTGCTACGGAAACACGTAGATGCTCTACGCCGTAGCTGATCTTCGTTTAATGCAAGTGATCAAATTTACAACCAAAAACAAAAGGGTTTAAACATCTTATGCGAGTTTCTGGAACCCACGTTCTTTATTGCCTTTAGACCTGACAGGACTTTTAGACACGTCAGTTATTGCAAATTATGTACACTAGACAACTGGTGTAATAAATCATAATTAAATAATAAATAAATAATAGAATTAACTGGTTAATTAGATTTTGTGTTCATTTCAATTTATTTTAAGTTTCTGTGAAAATAAAATTACACCACTCCTTCAAAAATGCAACGTCAACTACGTAGCTACATCAACATACGGTTTAAAATGCACTAATAGAATAACTGACCTAAGCAGCCCGCGACTGCAATAAATCAATCTCATTCTACGTCGGGTCGGTTCACAAAAGCGTGTATAATAGGGGTCGGCCCCGCCCGTGGGGATACACTGAAACTTTTAAAAGTGCACATGTCATTATGAACATCAGCTTAAATTTTTATCACTTCATAAAAATAAATAATTCTGCACAACAAGTCTATTCTGTCCACGAGAGCTACTGCCGATAAGCTGTTATTCAGTTTGGCAGAAACTTTATTAAGTTTTAATTTAAAAAAAAAACAAATACAATTAATACAGCATCATCTAGCCCCAAGCGAAGCAGAGGTTACTTTTGGATAAAAGATAACTGAAACACTTAATACAGAGTGTTTATGAAAAGCTAAAAATTACTATTTAAAATTAATAACCTACTTATACTAAACTAACGAGCCAGCATCTTGGGGACGCTTCCGACTGGTATTGATATGGATCAATTGAGCTACCTGTAGACTGTTTGCAACAGTCTGCAGTTAGCTCAATTGTTTGCAACAGTCTGCAGTTAGCTCAATTGTTTCAATTGTAAATTCTAGTATAATTTTCTTTGTGAATAAAGAGACTTTCCTTATACTAAAACATTAAAACAGCGATTGTTAACTCTCTCTCACTCTCTCACTCTCTCTGTGTATGTTACGTATGTCAGATATAAACGAGTAAATGGATTTGAATGAGATTCGGCAAGTAAATGGAAGGTATCGCAAGGTTTCGGCTCGCGCGAAGCCGCGGGCAGAAGCTAGATCAGGCCAGTAAAGTAAAAACCTAACTTGAGTAAATTTACACGTTAGTTTAAATCTTTTTATCGGCAAAAGATTTAGTGTTCCCATATTTGTTTCTGTTTACACTGTTTGTAAACAGACAGATCGTAAATGAGTCGTCTTGTTTGAAATGACGTTGCAATAAAAAAAAAATCCACACGATTCAATCACTTGTTGTTGTAAGTTTTTGTAGGCGACCTCTAGGCGACAACGGCCGAACTACAAGGCTAACGTGTCAATAGAGGCGCTATCACCGATAAAACTGATGTTAGTAAAAAAAATTGGTTGTCTGTAAAGTCGGTTTACTGACGATAGTTGAACGTGACAACGCAGACGCATCGCTCACTCAAGTAGGAGAGAGACGGATGTCGAGCGCTCTCGCTTGCACTTCAAGCCTTACATGGAACGCCTCAGAGCATGACGTCATGTTTTTTCATGCGTGCAGCCGGCTCTATCGAATTATAAGACGTTGTCACGTCAAAACCTAACTAAGCGCTAAAGCCAAAGATCTCCCTCTGTTCCTATTTGGGGGAAATCCACCTTTACCCCCAGAGTTTTTAGTTTCGCAGTAGCGCGGTTCGGGCCCCCGGACACGGCGAACTTTGATCGATAGCCCGGATTTATGATCGAGTTTCCCCGGTCTTAAGTAATTGACTGGCTCCATTAGTGCGGGCCTTTTGTGCGCCTTCGACAAATGTTTCACTTGGGCTCGATAGTGCTGCCAAGTTTGCCTAGATAGTTTATCTTTCCATATATCTATGCGTATATAGCATCTAACCAAAGCCTCGCACGCGCATTTCTTAGACAAAAGTAACCTTTGGAATTAATAATAATAATAATAATAAGTTTATTTTTTTGAAACCTATAAAACTAAATTATTACATGCCTACTTAAAACTACAATTTTGACAATGTATGTAGGTAGGTACCTACTTGAAAGTATGTAAAAGAGAATGTAGGAATTATGTGACAACTAACAAAGATCTTGATCTACACACTAGGATTCTCTGTGTCGTGCAGACCAATACAACAGTCAGTATGGATAAATTAATGTAGTCAATAACAGTGTTCTCGTTATCTTCTTATTTAAACAATAAAACTAAAAACTAAATAATCAATGTGGATGAGTGGGTGGATAAGTTCAGAGATTCCCTGGTGCAAATGCGAACTCGCGACGAACCGACAACAGCTGGGGTAAACGTGTTCTTGAGTGGAGACCACGACTCGGCAAACGTAGTGTTGGACGCCCTCCGGCCAGGTGGGATGACAATCTGCGAAAGACTGCAGGCAGATGCTGGATGCGGCAAGCTGACGACAGGGTGCTATAGCGCTCATTAGGGGAGGCCTATGTCCAGCAGTAGACTAATATAGGCTGATGATAATGAAATGCAAACTATAAATATTACTATCTCCTTTTAAGACCGAGAAAAAGTGATAGGCAGACCGACAAAGTTTACGAATTTTATGCGGACGAAATAACCGTAGTAATGTCCTCCAGACCATAAGATGTGTATGGTATAATAATAAAAGGTACCTATGCTACTCCGAGAAACAACGGTCACGTGGGTTTTCCCAAGCCTACGTCATATCCGCTACGGTGGTTCTCAAAATGTTTAGTTTTGGGAGATTCGAGATCTAGGTTTTAGGTTTTCCTTATAAATTCTTCAAACTTAGTTTCTATAATTTGAGCAACGCGAATGAGCTCTGCACATGGATAAATAAATTTTTCTCTTGAATTGAAATGAAATATATCTAATCGCAGGAACATTTTTCAGCCACAGATTCTCTTTTTGGGAATTTAAAGAACCTAATTTTACCACCTTTCACACCAACAGTTACGGATAGAGTAACCGGCCATATTATTTTAAAGATTTACCGATAAGATTAAGTGATTCACCGTCGTCAATAAAAGTTTGATAGTCACCGGCAAATGAACGTAACCTCTCATTTTTGTGGCAAGTGGACAGTGACGTAGGCTTGGGAAGATCTCGGAATAGCATACCTTGTATTATTTTACCATGGAGATGTGAAAGGAGTTTAAGAAGGTCTTTGCCTTAACGCGCGACAATGCATTCTGATAATAACAATAACATCCTGGAGAATACAAAACAAGAATTATTTTGAGAAGACTCCGTGAGAGATGTTGTTATCACAATTGAAATTCTTTTGGGACAAGTTGAGCACCTCTGATTTGCATGCCGAGCTGGGATATTGTGTTGAGTTTTGAATGTAGGATAATTTGGTCATGTCGATGGTTCCTGCTTGTTAGAAAAGGTAACATAATTCTTGTTAGGAAAAGGTCATATTTCTTATTCAGAAAAAGGTCAAAAGATACTCATAGGTTGAGCCTAAAAATTTCAGTAGGATTATTCAACATAGGCGGCCATTGATTTTTAGATAAAAATCTTCGGATTTAATACAATATCAAAATTATTACCTTCTTTACAAGAATAAGACGAAAAGGGCCGTGGGGAATCGAAATAATAAAAAGACAATGTTTAGGGCTATTCAAATACAGTAAAATTTACTTCATTCCGATAAGAATTTCCAATCTTCCTTGCGATACCAAAAATTGTAACCTGAAAGTTTGAATGAACGTTGCAATTTTTGTGAATAGCATCAACCCCGAATCCTAATCTATGGCCGTACATCCATAAAGGATGGTTAATGTAGTTACAGATGGATTTCAAGACTCTAGCTTAGTTTGCCTGTAATTTTACTTGCGATTTTTCACTAACGGCATGGACCGCATGTAGTGAAAAGGGCCCACCAGTGGAATCCAACGGGCTGCTAAGATTTAGATTTAAGAAACCCACCTTGTTGGTTAGTATTTAATCTCATTTGGTTTTCGCAGTATTCGTAGGCTCGAAAGAGTAGACTGAAAACTATATTTAAGGGTCCGGCGGAGAATGAATTTCCCATACAAACGTAGTACTAAAATTATTTGTAATTTGAGGATATTTTCACCATGGTTTGCTATTATTTGTATTAGAATAGTATTTATTTAGGTTCCTGCCACAAGCTTTTTTCAAAATACTTATCTAGAAAAATACTAAGAATACATTCATTCTTTGATGTAAAAATGCGATTCGGTTTAATTTCATTTCAGAAAGGTATTTTGAAAAAAAATTGGGTCAGGAACCTAGATAAATACTATTTAATTACAAATAATAGCAGACCATGGTGAAAATATGCTCAAATTACAAATCATTTTGGTACTACGTTTGTATGGGAAATTCATCCTCCGCCGGACCCTTAATATAGGGACCCTTAATATGTCAATAATATGACAAGCAACCGCTAGGGCGAACCTAGCGGTTTCTTGTCAAAGTAGGCCTAGATCTCAGTACTCACGGGATCCCCGTGGTAAAAAATTACATTTCAATTCAACATTTTGTCTTCGGTTCCCTATTTGGAAAACACAATTGCGAAAAAAATTTCGATAAAAAAATCATGAAGGTGCACTGTTTTGCACCCAATTTGGTTAAGATCTCCGGAACCCGCGGTCTATAGAAAAGATTATTGTTTTGATTCGTAGGTTATGTTATGACTAATTCTTTGGTCCCTTAATACAGTTTCTTCATAAGTTGTCAAGTTTTCTTGTAAAAAAGAAAAAACATCATTTTCCCGTTTGCGCCGTTCCAAAAACGTATGCTCCGTCCCGCTCCTACGCGCGCGAAATCCTATAGCTATCCTATCAATCACAAATTGGCACGCAATGCGCCCTCTTAAGACCTTTTATGTCTTTTTTCTTGTCATTACCACAATCACAATGAATAAATGGTTTCAATCGTTTCAAAAGGCAACTCAGTATGTATGAAGATGTATAGTTATTTTGTGGTAGATAGACAGTATAGATAGACTTTTTATTGGGTACACACACACAAACAGCACAGGAAAAGTAACTAAAGGTAGTGGTAGTGAAACAAGTCCATTTTAGAGCGAACCGTTTCAAATGAATTTTGTAGAAGCAAAGTCCCAGACTTTCACTACTGCGTCGTAAAATCAAGAGTCTTGTTATAAATTCGCTCAAAAGGTCAGGAAGCATAAAATATCCGGTGCCGTTCTATACTAAATCGAGCTCCACGATTTGTTGCTTCTGCCTGGACTTTGTAGATTGTAGGTAGGTAGCAGTAACAATAGGTCTATGTCGTTGGAAAATGAACTCTAAGTTTTGCTTGATAAAGAACGCTTTTAGCATTTTCCAACTGAACTAATGAATCGAGGTAGCAATGCAAGGAGTAAAAGTATTGTTTGGTTATACAAAAGACTTACTACTGTGATAGCACCTACTAAACATAAGTTTTTACCGAAACTACGTTGGAGCGTCGACTATACTCGTTTCTAGAATACCTACCTACCAAATTAACACACGCACACCAAGAATGATGCAAATTTGAGTTTGAAATGAAACGAATGAAATGATGAATGAATGCTGCCAAAACAAACGTTTTGTGCGAACTTCTTGCAATTTGCTCCTTTTCATATTTTACTCTAATTTTTCTCTGGTTTTGTAACTCCATGGCTTACAAAATATATCTAGAATTCTAGAATCGAGTAGGTATATAGTGGTCGACCATCCTTTATACAAGCGATAACCTAACCGCCTGCCAACTGTGATGGTCTATGCTCTACTCTCCAAACTGTTGACAATATAATTCTGCCGTTTTGTTTTATTCACCGCAACTTTGATTCCTCCAAGAACTAAGTGCCTACCTACGGTAGGTCTTTAATGTATACCCACGACTGCCTCGTTGGTCTAGCGGTGAGCTTGCTCAACCGCTGATTATGAGGTCTTATTTTCGAATCCCGGGTCGGCCAATAGTTGTTATTGGGGACTTTCTACCAAGAAAAATTCACAGTAGCAGCCCGAAGTCAGAAAGTTGGCGGTGTTACACCACCTCCGAGTTCGTGTCGACCCCTGGACCTCTCCCCGGTCGTGTCGGTCTGTCATCCCACCGGATTATAAGACTGAGGGAATAGAGAGTGCACCTGTGTTTGCGCACACACTTATGCACTTTAATATGTCCTGTACATCTGGCTAGTCTTCAATGAGACTGGCCGCCGTACACATATACGTATTAGTCATGTCATATCTCGGCTTGAGAAGCATTAGGTCGGATATAAAGTTACGCCCAAAATGACTTTTTTGCATAGCGGTACTAAGTTTTTCTTTCTCTTTCTTACAAACTTACAATTATATTTCTATCGCTTTCCCTTAAAAAACTAAGCATGTGCATTTGGTCGGATCTAACAACTATCAGAAATTTCTGTGAGGCATAACAACTTTTATTAAAATCCAATTTTATGCACCTAATGTTAAATATATTTTGGATACGCATCTCAATTACTGCCATTATGCATCTAAATTTTTTTCTCCCAAATATTATACGTAGCAATAGATAAGTCTTTCTGACTCTAAATAAATTCACAATGATAGTACGTGTCATTAGATGCAACCTTATGCTTCAAACATTTTATCAAGATCACTTCTATTTCAAAATTCGAAAAATTACTTAAGACCTTGTGCTTCTAATAAGATATAATTTTGTCGTTCAATTGGTGTAAGTATCTGCAAATAACTCTTTTGCTTCCAATCAAATGCAAGATTACGACCTCGAAGGTAGTAACATCGGGCCCTTTCGACGAATTTTCGGGTACTTTCCCATGCGTCGTATGACGTCGGCGCCCAATGACAGTGGAGTAACAAACAACAAGTGGAACGAGTGTGAGTTAGTGAACTAACCAACCAACCATTACGTTAATAATTTTGTTTGAATTATTGTATTGTATGTGTGTTTATATGACAAATTTTGGTTAATGTGAAAAACTGCGTAATTATTAGTTTTAGTATATTATATTTTATTTTATTTGACTCGGAAAACAAACAGTTTAACAAACTTTATAAATAAATACATATTAACTTATAACCATTTATGTGTCCTCGCATGTAGAAGCTAAAAGACTATATTATGTGTAATTATTACGATGGTGTCGGAGTAGGACTAGCGATAGAGGATAATATAAAGTAAAATCAATTTTTCCACGCTGGATGCAAATATTTGAATTTTTTTGGCGTATTTTATAAAAACGGTTAGAAAAGCCTACTTCTGAGGCTAGTCAGGCACGTACTACCGTTATGTTAGAAATTAAGTGTACTTATGTTTAATGTTTGAATTTTATGTATTTAATATTTAATTTAATTTTGAAACCAAAAAGTCCAGTCTCGCAGTCGCATTTATAAAAGCAAAGTCAATAAGATGGATGAGTTAGCGAAGCAACCAGCTGGCTCGGAGTCTATTCCAAAGGCATACAGATCTCTTTAACGGGTCTCTAAAGATGGTGATGAAGTCAATTTTGATTTCTACAGCGATGACAGCGTCAAAGACAAACATTATGAACCGAATGATGATTCTAGTTTTAGCCATATCAGCAATTCAACTGTTACTAAACGTTGCAAACAGCTGGTAAAATGACGAATATTTACTCCTGAAAAATCGGACTATGCCCCTTAGACCGTTACCAAGGAATTGACTCCAAGAAAAAGACCCATACCATTTCTTCAAAATGAAGATTTAACCCTGGAAGATCTTATAAATTCACAGACCACATTTCGTGAAAATTACGATTTTTATGATGTCATTTCGTATATTCGTCCTACTAAGAAACGCTATGTTGCAAATACTACGGTTCATGTGAAAGAAATTGGTGAATTTATGCTGAACTAAACTTATATGAAAAAATTTAACTAATTATAACTGAATAAAAATTAAGTTAATTATAAATTCTAAATATTAATGGCTCTTCAGCCATTTCAATTTATGCCATCTCAATTGCATAAATTGCATTCAATTTATGCCTTTCCATGTGTGCCCCCTCGGGCACACATGGAAGTTGATCAAATACATAAATTAATAATAAAGTAAATAAATAATGCTGGACAATTCACTCAGCATTATCTAGCCCCAAACTAAGCAGAGGATGTGTTATGTTATGAGTACTAGATAACTGATAAACTTAATACGATACACTACTTAGATAGATATTTTTACATAGAAAACACCCCAACACACTGAAATATATCTGCAGATCGTACAAACATTTGTCCCAAGGCGGGAATCGAACCCGCAACCTCCTGGTCACCACAGAGGTTGTCAACATTCACAAATAGAGAAGAAGAAAAAACAGATGAAAAAATGGAAATCGCTATACCCCGAGGTTGCAGTTTATACGAACATGTGGAGGTAAAAAAAAAAAACATTTTGAGTAGGTATTTGATATGGAACTTCAGCATTTCAAAGACGTCACATCTTTGCATAAAAAGGGTGGACCATTCGTAACTTGAATGCAAAATAGAGATGGCAATGTGTTCAAAATATCGGAATGTGTGTGGCCTGGGATATAATTTTATAAAAATGACTTTTCACAAGATTTTATCGAAATATCTTAGGTACGCAATTCTTCAAGGGGTATTGCCTTCCCCGATGACCTACCCGTGTTGAGACAAAGTGAGAAACCAATAACCACTGCAAAATATAATGATTTGATCACACTTTTGCAGTGTGATCAAATCATTACCTATATTCTGCAGTGGAGTACCAGAAGAATTTCTACTACAGAAACCTGAAACATTCCAAATGTGCATCAAATTTTCCTGATGCTGATTAAAAATAGGTATTTGAGACGCATCTGAATAATAATGAATCCGATATGCTTATTGTTTCATTTATTTTGGGCGTATCTACAACCTTTTGCCTTAATCCAATATAACATAATACTAATGTATTTAGAAGCAATTAGAAATAATCACAGATGAAAGTTTACCTTCCCTGCTTCGATGTTGAGGCATAAACTCGTATCACAAGATACAATTCAAGTGTAAAGACAGAAATTGCAGGCATAAAGTCGGATCCCACATACACCCACCGATATTAAGTTTAATGAAACGAATTTACAGGAATAAGGTCGCAGGAAGCCAATTTTATGAAAAATCTATTATTATAATTTTTTTAACAGAGCTACAGTAATTTTAATTACATCAAAATAAAGGTATAGTAAATTGTCAAACAACAAAAAAAGAACTAAAATTCCAGCCTTGATACTATAGTAATTATGACCAGATTAGTGTGACATTTTTGTTTTGGCTCTCCTGAAAAATAAAGAAATCATACATCCGGCCTTATGCATCTGGAGCCGAGATATATCAAATAACAGGTCGTATAATAGGTACATGTTAGTCATGTCAACTCTAATTAATTCATAATCACAACTTCTAATAATACTTGGTTGTACGGCCCAGTGCGCACATTATGTCGGTTTACGGTCCCGGGTTGGCCCCTAGAGATACAAGTAACCTACAATTGACAAACATTGCGTAGAGTATGTAGATAGAAAGTGTAACATGTTGACAGAACTATCCTTTGCATCATCATCACTCAAACCAGACTGCCTTGTTGGTCTAGCGGTCAGCTTGTTCAACAGCTGTATACGAGGTCCTGGGTTCAAATCCCGGGTCGGGCCAACAGTTGTTATTGGGGTTTTTCAAATCCCGGGTCGGGCCAATAGTTGCTCCCCCGTGCCTCGGAAAGCACGTTAAGCATGTCGGTATGCCGTCTCATCGGATTATGAGAGTGAGGGAATAGAATGTGCACCTGTGCTTGCGCACACACTTGTGCACTATAATATGTCCTGCATCTGGCTAGTCTCCGATGAGACTAGCCGTCACGGTCGAAATTCGGCTAGGAGGACATTACTACAAACTGTAGATAGATGCCAGAATTTTTGACGTGACAACGTCTTATAATTCGATAGAGCCGGCTGCACGCACGAAAAAACTTGACGTCATGCGGCGTTACCTCGCTCTGAGGCGTTCTATGTAAGGCTTGAAGTGCAAGCGAGAGCGCTCGACATCCGTCTCTCTCCTACTTGAGTGAGCGATGCGTCTGCGTGGACAGCTGCTATACTATAGTACATTTACATGTTTTGATCGAGTATCAAATGCTAACATTCCATCAGTATTTTCTTAAGACGTTGTCACGTTCAACTATCGTCAGTAAACCGACTTTACAGACAACCAATTTTTTCGCCAATATGGCAGTATATGGCAAAGTCGTTGTTAGTTACACCATTCATAACTCAAGAAAGGCTGGACCGATTTCAAGGATATTTGTTTTATTGAATTTGTCTCTGTCCGGGATAGGAGAATAACTATCAAACAATTAGGGTTCCGCGCAAAAATGTAAAACTCTACGCCGGTGAAGCCGAGGGCACAGCTAGTTTATTATAAGTTCACGACAAAAGGCCGTGTACTGACAAGGGCCTTTGCAAAAAATTGTTTCAAATTCACAAGATTTATCTAAACTGGTCTCTAAACTGGTACTACCCCACCTCAGCAGCCTATATGCTTCACTGCTGGACGCAGGTCTCCCCCTGATAACCCAACTTATTGGCTTTATCTCGTGGGGGGTATTGGCCATAATTCCCACGCTGGGCATGCGGGCTGGGGATCGCAGTTTGGTTGTAGAATTGTTCTGCAGGGGGCGCTGCTGCCTGCCCCTAGTGGATATCTCTTAGCCGCCTTACGACACCCGCGGGAAGAGTTGGGGTGGTGGTGCAAATTCTAAGCCGCACAGAGAACTGCTAAACTGGTACTATAACCGTATTCACATCAAATAATAAACTCGGGTGGCAATGTACTACTTCCGAGCTCTCAATTACGGATTAACTTCCTCTTAATCCGAATATCGAGCGCAGTGCCCCCCATATTTCATAATGGGGTCCGTTGCCCGCGATAACACCGGGTCTTCCTAGAACCGCGTACAACTGGACTAAGAAGGGCTTACGGGCCACTTAATACGAGAGAGGATGAGATTAGAGCTGTGCTTTGGACTAACATGAAGTCTATACTAATATTATAAAGAGGAAAGATTTGATTGTTTGTTTGTTTATTTGTTTGTATTGAATAGGCTCCCAAACTACTGGACCAATTAGAAAAATTCTTTCACCGTTAGGAAGCTTACTTTTCAGGAAGTGACATGGCTATATTTTATCCCGGAATTCCCACGGGAACGGGAACTACGCGGGTGAAACCGCGAGGCGATCGTCTAGTTTGTTATGAAGGTAGGGAGGGGAAGTAGGGGTTAGGTATATAGTATATATAAAGTCAAGCTCTAATGGGGAGAGTTAGATCTGCTTGGATCGGAAATAATTAAAAATCAAGACACAATTTATACCCACACTCCACATAGCGTGCATCAGTGTGCTTATCGTGTGTAGATAGCCAAAGCGCAACAGCAGCCACCTTATGGGTTTTAATGTCCGTGCCTCGGAAAGCACGTGGTAAACCGGTGGTAAACCGTTGGTCCTGCGCTTGACCTCTCCCCGCTCGTGTCGGTCTGCATCCATCGGGTTATGTCCTCTCATAATCCGATGGACAGCAGAAGGGAATAGAGAGTGCACCTGTTTTTGCGCACACACTTGTGCACTATAATATGTCCTGTGCATCTAGCGAGACTGGCCGCCGTTGTCGAAATTCGGCTAGGACATCATCATCATGTAGAATGTGGGGCTTTATATAGAATCCATTGACGGCAATAACCTTGGCTATGCCACAAAATATTTTACAAGTTGAACTATCAAAAAAACTTATCAAAAAAAAATACACGAACTCTTTTAGCGTAATAGTTACTTAATTTTTTGTTATTATTATATTCGCCCCGTGACCACGATCGCTGTAACGCGGCAGAAACGCGGCAGAAACGTGGCAGAAACGTAAGGGAAACAATAAGAAAAGGTACGCGATAAATACCCGATAAAATCATTAACTATGTTAACAAACCGCGATAGTTTAAAATGTTTTATCAACAAATAGCCGTCCTAAAACTGAAACGTCCAAGAGAGGGTTGGGTGGGGTCGACCTCCCGGATCTTACATGCTAGTTTAAATCTTGATATGTTTATGAGAACTATAGAACCCTGGTTTGGTTTGCTTAATTAATAGGTACTTAAGAAATACGTATAATACCTAGAGTAGGTTATAAAAGGGTATTTACATATTTTATTCTCGGTATAGCAAATTCAAAGACGTCAAAGAAACCTTTTTAATAAATTAAGATAAAATTAGATTTTGAGAAAAAGATACTCCCTCAGTCAAACCTTATGGTTTCCATCCGATATTTCTATAAATTTCCAAAGTATATTTCGAGCTTTTTAATAAAGATATCGAGTTACGCGATAAAAACGTCTACTCGTTTTACTGTAGGCTTTCATAGCGAGACGTTAATCGTTTATTTTAAAGAAAACAATATTTTGAATACAATAACACCATTCTTGTTACTCCTTACATAAAGGTTTCTCAAATAAAATGTTTCAAAAGAGAACAGAATAAAAAATGCTCATTATTTTGAGCATTTCGACATAAGGGTTGGATCTCATTTATCCTCTAAGTTTAAGCTCAAAACCTGTTTTAGAACACAGACTCCTTCTTGCGCTTGGAGACATCGACTCAAAGAGATGAAAGAACACACAGAGCACTAGCAGGCTCGCTGATATATTCTTTACTCACAATTTAAAAAAAAAACTCATTTCTGATGAAAAGTCAGAGCATTTCATTTACAACACTACCTCACATTTGTCTCTTAAACCTCCTTCGTCATTTACTTTCAATTTGTTTAGGGATTCTCTTCTACCGAAACGCTCTCTACATAGCTACATACACTACCTAGTAATTTTATTTCGCAGAAAGACTCCTTGTTACGGCCTTGTTAAAAATGGAAGTTGATGCGTGCTATTTGAATGTAGAAAGCGTCGTGTGTCAAAGGCACCTTCTGCTTTATGTTTGCCTGGTACCTACTTGAAAGAATGATTGTGATTTTCTTACGTCAAGATGCGAAAATCTTTTGTAGAGATAAAATAATGAATTACTCAAAATGAATTTATTAAAGCGAAAATCTAAACTTAAGAAAATGTGTTTCAATAGAGCTGTATTCCTATTTTCATGTTTCTCGTGGGCTAATCGGCAATTAAAATTTGTAGGTAACAAGAATAATTAGGGACATGTTTTATACGGCTATTCGTATATTCGAAGCTTTCAAAGTACTAGTTTCGTCGAACATAATAATGTTTGACGAAATTATTCTGCTTAACAAGGAGGTGTTGAGTGTTGGTAATAAAATAACCAACATTCGCCTCCTTGTTAAGCATGAAGACTTAAACTATAGAACTACTTTATGTACGGTATGCTTACTACAAAAGAATTTCCATTTTCAAAAGCATTTCCAAAACAAAGGCCGTTTATTATTTTAACGTCCGCTGAACAAACGGAGCGGGCTATTTTCTTTGCAAGCGAAAATATTCGAGTGGAATTTCGCGACGTAAGCGGTCGTAGAGCCTGTAATGATTGATGTACCAGCCGGCCGGATAAGACAATGTACCGGAAACACCCGGGCCGAGGCCGGACCCGGACTTTGAAGATGCCATTTGTGACACAACAGTTTTGGACCGTGTTCTGTGTAATATAAGCTGTACGATGAACTGATATTTAAATTTCTTGGAGCCCTTTTCTGTCTGATATTCGGAACTAAGATTGCGCGAAATTAATGGCTGTCGTATTTGAAGTAGCTGTATATTGCCTGGCCATTTTCTAAAATGGAGAGAGTTCTATTAACTTTGTAGAAGGAACAATGCTGTTGGTTCGTTAAAACATCGACAAATTGAGAACCCGGTTTCAAGCAACTGTTGATGCGACTAGTTAACTGCAGAACCGGTTTGTACTCGCAAAGCTATTTGATTTCATCCTCCAATAAAAATGGAAGTTGGAAATGGAACTCGATAAATAGAGGCATCTGATTGGTGCCGGCACGACGCTGCTGAAATCTATTCAACGTAGTCGGTAAAGCACTTTACCGGCTGACAAAAGTCAAATTAGATCTATCAGTTCTTCTATACTTGCTGTCGTGTATTATAATCATAGAGATGTATCACAACTTCATAAGGTATTTTTGGGGCTATATAAGCTTCACGTGTTAGTGTTAGAGGTTACATTATAGAAATTGGAATATAATGGCAATCATTCACATTGCTTTAACCCTTCATGCATATTTAATAACCTGTTCTAAGCAAGTCATAATAAAGTGAATACTATTCTACATGTATGCTCTCTGAACCTAAATGCATGACAGGTTTCATAGCATATTTGAAATATTCATTCTAAATTCATCTCTACAGGGGTCCATTGAAAAGGTGTTTTGGCGTGACACAGGCACTCTTCGGATACCAGCGTTCAGTTGGAATAGTTCAAATAACTGCCTCACTTAGGTGCAGAGCATAGCGAATATGAAAGGGAAGTCAAATGAAGCAAATAGTATCAAAGCCATCGTAGGTAGGTATGGTACTATACCAGTATTCATTACTAAAGTCTGTGTGTCAGTATGTGCCAGTATGTTAATTCTTGCGCTTAGGTATTTAAGTTTTACCAACATGATTGGCGACATTAAACGCAATTAGAATTGGTGGTATAAAAAGGGGCAGTAAATGTATGAAATAATGCTAGTCTTGAAATATAAAATTATTCCGTGTTTGGAAATTTATCATAAAACTGACTCCGAAGTTAGTCAGTATACTTGTTGACGACTACACAGACTACTTGTTTTGCCGTTGGTCAGAGCAGACGTGCTCATAATAATAATTTACCTACCTACTACAATTCAATAATCACTTGCTGACTCGTGACCTCGATCACTAGCAACAACATTAACTGTGACATGCATGCATACGTGCAAGTATAGTGAATTTTTTAAAATGGTTTTTTAAATTTTAAAGTGTAATTATAATTTACATTATGGATACACTCACTCCCTACATTGAAGCTTTAAATGCAGCTCGCAGCCCGCCTCGGACGCCCGTCACGCCCTCGGCCGCCCCGGAGCCCAAGCCTCGCCCAGCGCATCCGCCCCAAGGAGAGACCCTGGAACTGGTCTCTACACCAGAGATCCAGAACTGGATGTCGACAATCGAGCAGTACCTCAATAAAGTGTGCTCAATCGCAGAAAATGGCAAGTTGAACTCGGAGCAAAAGCTCAAAATTAATAGTTTGTGCCGCAAAATAGGACATGGAACATCGCAGATGGCAGTGCATTACCAATCGGTGAAAACACGGGCTGTCGCAATGAACATCGAAACTCAAGCTCTGAAGGAAAATATAAATCTCTCCCAGCGACTCCAAGACCTAAAAACTAGCATTGATGAGACCTCTAAACCTCCCTCCGGAAATTCCTTTGCCGACATGGTAAAAAAGGGTAGCACTTACATCAAGCCAGTTAGTGTCAGCTCTGTGGCTATTTTCCCATATGACAAGCTTAAGTCGAGCGAAGAGACCAAAGCCCTTGTCCAAAAAATCATCTGCCCCGAAGAGATGAAGCTGCAAGTCAGAGGCCTACGCAAGACAAGGAACGGAGGGGTGATTATAAGCACGGAAACGAGGGGTGACATTGAGAAGCTCAAGCAGTCGATGCAGCTTACAAACTCTGGCCTGCTGGTAGACGAGCCTCTCAAACGCAAACCCAGAGTCGTAGTTATTGGAGTACCCTCGTCAATGCAGGAAAAGGATGTATTTACTTGCCTCTACAAACAAAATGTAGCCGAACTACTGCTGGATTTCACGCTGGAAAAATTCCTTTCCTCAATACGATTGAGCCATAAGTCTGGCAAGAAGGACGCTGAGACCTGCAACTTTGTGATCGAAGTACCAGCAGCTATTCGTAGGGCCCTAATAACAAAGGAGAGGGTTTTTGTAAATTGGTCCTCGTGTCCTGTGAGGGATTTCACTTTGGTAACGCGGTGCTTCAAGTGCCAGCAATATGGACACGCTGCCAAGTTCTGCCGAGAGACGACCCACATCTGCAGCCACTGTGGAGGTCAAGGTCACTCAATTAAGGAATGTGTTAAAAAGACGGAAGAACCCAAAATATGTGCTACTTGCCTACATTTCAAGAAGCCCAGTAAGCACATTACAGGTTCTGCTGAGTGTCCGGCAAAAACAATCGCAGAAAATAGGTATTTAAACTCGATAGACTATGGAGGCGCCTAAAAGTGCCGATACAGTAAACATAATAGGTAATAGGTATTTCTTTATACAACATTTTTGTTTTTTAGCATCCGTATTTACTCGTATTATAGGTAGGTATCTCTAATATGTAGCCTAGTTTAGTGTTGTTAGCTTAAGTTATTTTGAAAATCTGCACTGACGCTTACTTTATCTATGTAATTATTTATACCTATGTATTCATTGTAAGCAATTTTGCCTGAGATACAGGTTTTACCTAGTTCAGGCACACGTAATCTATAGAATTTAAGTTATTATTAGATATTCTTATGTTAAGCAGTCTTATAAGAAATTTTTGAATAAATTATTTTATTTTTATTTATTATTATTATTAGTATGCCCAATAATAAGACAATGCAATAAAAGTTGGTATTCTTTAAAATCCTTTAGGGGTGTAATTCGGTTAAAATTTCGCATTTTCATGAAACATGGCTAAAATCACTCGGGATAAAATTATCTATGAACTAAACTAAAATCGGTTCATCCGTTTGGGAGCTACGATACCACAGACAGATACACAGACAGACACGTTAAACTTATAACACCCCTCTCTTTTTGCGTCGGGGGCTAAAAATAGATACAAGCTTCACCAGGAAAACTATTTATGCAAAAGCTTAACGTATGTACACAGAGAAACATAAGAAGTACTATAACATATCGGCTCCCAAAACTACACAAAACAAAAGTACAACCCTATACGAGGACCGCATAACCCGAAACATTAGGCACGCAATTTCCATTTACCTCGTATCCGGGTCAAAGAAGTCCGGTCCATACAAGACCCGGGCAAACTGTGTACTGACCATAAGACATCATCGCGGTCATGTAGATAGAGAAATAAAGACGAGCGGCTTACAATCAAGGAAATTGAAAGGTCGACCCGGGTGGGTCCCTTCCGCTACATTGTCTTATCCGGCCGTGCGTCATTTTACCCGGCCCGATAACCTATAACCGTGGAATAACCCGGGTACGAATCGTCGGGAGCGCTGTGGTTATTATAATAAATCTAGAGATTCGCGTTGCTGAATAGAGAATTTAGGGTAGTGGTCTGCTATAGCGTAAGGGCATAATAGCCCAGTATTTTCGTAAAGGCTTTGGAAATAAGCAGGTATCTACACCTACAAGTTCTAAAAACAAAGAATCAAAAATATTGTTAGACATTTCACGTAATAAAAGTAAAGCTAGCCCGCATTAATCCTGACTTTTATTATGTCTAGATATCTTAATAAGTAACAACGTCAAAGTTGTCGATATAGCTCAATGAATTAGCAAGCTGAAGTGGCAGTGGGACAACCCATTTCTCGCGAAGAACCGACATCCGCTGGGGTAAACGTGTTCTTCAGTGGAGACCGCGCGGCAAACCTAGTGTACTGTACGCCTTCCAGCCAGGTGGGATGACGATCAGCGAAAGATCACAGGCAGATGCTCGTCCACGATATTATAAAATCAAAATGTCTTTATTTCCATAAATACAATAAATGTTCACTTAGATATGGCACCTGAAATTCTATGGAATGGCACCTAACATTTTTAATAAATTGCCGAATAATGTTAAATTGCTACCGCTGACACTTTTAAAAATAAACTGAATTACTTTTTTCAAGATCAATTTACATCAAGATCTTATTATCATATAAAATATTTTCTACTGGATAAGGACATCAAAATTGATTGATTAGTAATAAGTACGTACAAGTTTATAATTTTATTTTCTCTCTATTTGTTGACATTTGATTGATTCAATTGATTCACAAATTTATTTTTATTTGATTTTAAATTTATTAAAAAATTACTGACCTATATTAGCATACCTTACATTTAGGTAGAAATCTTGTGCTTTTATATTAAGTTACATCTTTATGACTCATTTTCGCAAATAAATAACTTTGAACTTTGAAAAAGTTAAATTTTAACACGGGTATATTATAAAACATGTCAAATATGTTATAGCAAGTGTTGTTGCTTATTCTCGACACACCTCTACGCTTATTTTAACCTCTCACCGACTACTTTATTGTCCGCTGTCCTTAACTTATAGACGGTCGTGTCAAACTGGTACCACTGGAATCGTTACATTATGAGGTTGGGGTGAATCGTCCCCATTTTTATGATTAGGTGTGGAATAGATAAGAATTGTCACGGCACGGATATAAAGTTTGAATTACGAGGGAATACTCGTATAAATGTTTGTAATTTTAGAGGTGGGTAATTTATACACCCGGTTACTGACCGGTGTTACGGCAGGTTACATACCATTCGAAGCGAGCATGAAACGTCAACAATCCGTTTCGTTGCTTCTCGCGAGCGCCTTCTTTTGAAGACCTCTGAGGCGCAGCAGGCGAAGGTCTGCCTGCAACGCAGGAGGTTGCGGGTTCGGTTCCCGCCTCAGGAGAAAGTTTTGTACGATCTGCAGGCATTTTTACAGGACGTTCTGGATGTTTTCTATGTATAATAAAAATATCTATCTATGTAGTGTATTGTATTAAGTATATCAGTTATCTAGTACCCATAACACAAGCTCTGCTTAGCTCGGGGCTAGATAATGCTGTGTGAATTGTCCAGCATTATTTATTTATTTATATTTCTTTCTTTCTTTCCCCATACGAACTGCACGAACGCTCGCTGTGTGACACGTTACATTACGCTCGTAGAGCAACTCAAACCGTCGCATTCATTACAAAACATCAAGAAAAGACGGTCTCATTAGTACATAATAATAATAAATAATATATAAATAATAAATAATGCTGGACAATTCACACAGCATTATCTAGCCCCAAGCTAAGCAGAGCTTGTGTTATGGGTACTAGATAACTGATATACTTAATACAAATACACTACATAGATAGATATTTTTTTATATGCTTACAATGTTCTAGAATACCGCCCTAGAATATGTTCTAGGTAAATATTCGTATTGTACAATTTAAATGTTAATTGTAATAGCTTTAAATTAAGTACACACTTAACTAATACTTATTAACAACAACAAACAATAATCAATTCATCCTGAAACTAGTAACTGATAAGCGCCCTGAAGTTAGTTACGAGGCCTTTGTCTGAGGTCTACGTCTCTTGCGATGGTCATGAATACAGACACAAGTTCGATGTAACTTTACTCTGGTACCCATTATCTGGTTGTGGTCGGCGAAGTAATTTGAACTCTATCGATATCTTGATCTTGGCTTTGTTTAAGGGTGAAATGGGATTGAGATGAAACGGGGGTTTAGAGATTCTTATTGTTTGATTTATTTTGAAAGTTTCTCATTAACACTGAATGTTCGCGTTTCAGTTGTGAATAGAAATTATAATTACAACATTAACTAACTACAAAAGTGGACTAACTCAGACCTGCAGAATGCTTTGCAAAATGATTCTTCGCGATGCCCTAAAAACGCCCAAATATTTGTATGCACAAATATTTGGGCGTTTTCTAAGTGCGGAATTAGAATCCACGTCCTGCGTTTTAGTCGACTGCACCACCACACCACGAACGTTAACGAAAAGGGATATAACTTACCTAAAGGTTGATCTGTTGTTGTAGATAAGTACCTTCTTCTTTACTACTGTGGGTCAGTGACCCAAAGTGGATAATGGCCTTTGACACAAGTCTTCTCGGTTCTGAGCTGTCGTGTCTGAGTGCCAGGTAAGGTGCCTACGGGTATTTATCTTTGAATATACACATATTGTACATATTCGAATATACCCACAAACCTACTTACCTTGTACACCGAAACATACGTAGCATCGGCCTGAAATCGCATTCGGTTCACGTCTTTGCGGATTGAAATTGTATTCCATCGATTTGCGGCTTTCCGTGCCGCTCGAATATTGTACAAGACGTTTGCAGAACTGATTTACGATTCTGATACCTCAGTTGAAGCGCTGGAAATGAATGAGCGGTGGGTTTCGTCAATATGCCTACCTACTATTTATTACAGTTACCTTTATGGAATAGCTAGGAATAGACTTAAGGTATAAAAATAAAAATAAATAAAATAAGCTCTTTTAAAAATTAGCAATAACAAACAGCCATTAATTCTAAACACCAAATCGGCAAGTAAATAACACCAACAACACATTATTAAAATAGCATGCAACTATTAGGACAAAGATTTAACCGGTTATTTTTTTTTAATATAACAACTAAATAGCATAGAAACTCGTAATAGAAGAGGTCGATTCCGTTGTTTTTGATGATGTTGATGAATTTTTTACAAGTATGGCACGGCGTAAGTGTAGATGCTCTGTTATGTAATTGTATTCTTTTTGAAGTGTCAATCAATGAAGTGAGTTCTTTAATTTTTGTGCATTTTGCGCATTTTTTAGTGACTTGCTTCTTTATATTTGAAGTAAGATACTAGGTACCTACGTGGTGATTTTATTTCCTTCACATTCTTTACAAAAATCAAATATTGTAGGGATCCCGTAATATTTCACGCACAAAGACTTGTCCATTTTCAATAGCATTTACCAGGTCACAGCATATATTTTCCAATAATGCCGGCAGTATACAAAACGTCTGTCAACAAAAATGATGGCGGGCGCTTCCTTTGCGCATTTCGTCGTGAAAGCTAGCCGTGTCCGGGCTACGGACGCATTACCACGTAAAACAGGTATAGTGACCGGCATGAGTCGTGAGCACAAACTGACACCTGCGCAGTAGTTAATTTTTGAAGCCATGGGGGCGGGGCGGGGTGCCGAACTGCACGCGATTGGTTCCTCAGTCAATGCACATCGTCTATTGGAGGCTCGCGTGTCATTCGGCTACATTCATGTCATTCGTACATGCGCGAGCTTACCCCCACTACTGCCCATCTGTGCTCACGACTCGTGCCGCTTATTATACCGCAAGTTTTCTTGGCGCAGGTAGATATTTCCTGTATCTTACACTAAGGGCGGCGCAAAAGCTTTCTTATACCCACCAAGTATAGTCATTTTCTTCTTACCCTCGAAACAGGATTTTTTTAAACCTAAGCCTACTTCAACTCAAAGTCATGAAATCTCAATCAGCATAAACTATTAGTATGCATGCATATGCATATGTGCATATGTATATAACAATGTAGGTACATAATGGTGTACTACCTATGGCGAGGGTCGTGAAGTCATGACCCTCGCCATGGGTAGTAAGGTTCTTCACAGTGAGAATCTTGTTAATTGGCTTTAATAGCGACTACTTCCCAATGGATAAGCCAGGCTCCAGAATGACTTCCAACAGGTTTACGAACCACTGACTACCTCAACAGCCTATATTGGTCCACTGCTGGACGCAGGCCTCCCCCTGATAAGCGCCTTATTGGCTTTTATCTCATGGGGGGTAATGACCATAATCTCCACGCGGGTATGCGGGTTGGGGATCGCAATTCGGTGGCAGAAATGTTCTGCAGGGAGCGCTGTTGCCCGCCACCGGTAGATATCCCTTAGTCGCTTCTTACGACACCTACGAAAAGAGTTGGAAATGGTGCAAATTCTAAGCCGGCACCGCACAACAAACCACTGACTAACTGGACGCCATATAAAATCACAACAATTTCCATCTGTTTTCTTTGTAAATGCAGACTATAATATAATAGGTATTGAGAGTCGGGCGACGTTTCCAGGGCGCCGCCGTCATACCTCCTGCCAGTTGTGTGTACAGCCATAGATAGCATAATACTCTACAAGCAGTGCAAAATCCAAGGCGTACAAATGTGTAAGAAAAGTCCCGAAGAGTTGAATTCTTTACTAGGGAAGAGTTTGACCTTCTGTGTATACTTTATTTCAGTTACGTGGGAGTTCTTCCAGTTTTTCCCACAAATTATCGCTTACTTCCGAAATTGTAAGTATTTATGTCTTGGTGTAGCCTATAACTTCCATACGTAAATAGTATATAGAAGTCAAATGTACCTTGAATTGAATTTTTAAAACGCTATAAATTGGATCATTAAAAAGATTCAAGATCTGGTTACAAGGAAAAACGATAAAAATGTGAAATTCCAGTAAAATCTGAACTAAGCTTTAATTAAAATTCCAACTGAAACAAACGAGAGCATATAGAAACAAAGTCAAACATTTCGTTGCCATTCACGAAGAAACTAAGTTTAATGCAACTCCTTCCTCCACTTAAGTTTTTCAATTTAAACCAAACCATATAATTCTGCAAAGTAAACATTGTCAAACGTATTAAACTTAAACTAGTTCCCGCGTGTGATTTCATTCGTGTGAACTGTTTCCTAGGTGTAAAATTTCGCTGAGATAATTACTAAATCCTAGTTCAAGTCTCTAATCTATCACCTTTTGATGAAATTGTTCTTAATTAACCTATACATTTAAAAAGTTAAATTTAAGTTATATATTAAATGGTTTTCCACAACAGACGAAGATCCACTGAATTTTTTGATAGCTTTGCCAGCAGAATATTTTGATTTTTAAATTCTAAATGTAAAGAGAAGCGCAGTAAGAATTAGCTATAGTCGCGTGTAAAGCCATCTAGACTACATCTAGAAATGAATAGCTTGCCTTTGCTTTTTGCGATTTTTAACTTTGTTGTTGTTTGCGTTCGTATGGCGGATAGTTCAGTCGTTTATTGCTAGTCTACGATATTATATCGGGCTGTCTAAGTCCACGCACAAACACGGCTCTGGGAGCCTTTTGTGCTAGCATCGCAGGCTTTGCGGGAAGCACAGTAAATCCTGCAGGCCGCAAACTGTGTCACATCGTTTCACTCTGGCAATATCTCAGGGACCGGAAGATTCTGATATATTTGTCAAGGATAATCGTCGTAGATTTTCACCTAACTAAAGATCTATATCACCGATCCCTTGATGCGGCAATTCAGACCGACGCAGTCGCAAAAAACTATGGCCGGAGTGCTGCCTAGCACGGTGGTTCTCTATAGTTGTACGAGTTATCGCAATACGGACACTATAAAGTAAACTAATGTACCTACAGTCAGTGTAGGTACATTAATTTACTTTATAGTGTAGTACTGTAGTACAGTGGCGACCCAGCCACGGCCGCTACTTCAACACCGTAAAAAGTTCTGGGGGCAATGGCACTGACTTCCAACATGTCGTACAAAATATAACTTTGGTGTTGGTGCCTTATAAAATCTCTGGGATGGATATAATTCTTACGATGTTCGCCGATAAGGCAGTACAAAATGTATCGACGTATAGGTAATATTATTTATTGATTTTTAAAGAAAAATAGGTCAAACCTTTGAATGTCTACAATTTGCTCTATTATCCCTATGTTTACTATGCAAATGCGGGCGCAAAAAAGCCACGTTGGCGACTTGAAAAGTTCATCGCATCTTTCGGCTCATTAGTTTGGGACGATTTTTTCCGTCCCTCTAACTTTTGGGGCCAACTTTTAGTCGACTCTGTGTATCGAACCCTCGGAAAATAAACAGGATCAGAGAGTTTTGGAATCTTTCGCATGAATTGTTCCGTGTCGCTTTACCTGTGGCAACATTGTTTGGGAGTTGTTAATGAACCTTTACCTTTGGTCTGTTTTAGATATTTTTTCTTTAAAAGCGCGTACGTTTGCCTGGTATTCCTTAAATCATTTGAGAAGAAACCGACGGTCATTCATTAGTTCAAGACGTACCTATCTATTAACCTACCACCCAACAAAGTAGCATAGAAACATCTCTATTTAACGCTGTCTCCATCTTGTCGATTTGACATATTTTTTTTTATTTAAGCAAGAATAAACATTTCATACCCGTAACCTAAACACTCAACAATTTTTTCAGCTAAAACATGTGAATGTTAACCAACGCTCCGAGTAAATAAACTCTTCAGGTAAACCAATTTCATTTACACCTCAAAACTCGGGTAAAAAAGCGAATTGGTCGCAACGACCGCCTACGAACGGCGAACGAAAAGTTTTTCGCCGGGGGAAATTACCCAAGTCACAGTTGCAACTTTCATCTGCTCATCGGGACACGGCACAATTTACTTAACTAAACAAGGTCAAACTTTGGCACAGTGTGAAGAACGCAGAAGTTCATTTTCGTGGAGATGGCATGGCATCAGTATTTTCATCAAACTTGCTTCTCTTATTAAGTGCCCCTTGTCCCTGAGTATTCCTTCAGTGTCGTATCTCTACTTTCCCAAAATCGTAGTTTTGTACTTGGGGTACCTACCCGCTGCGACGAATCAAACAACAGTTTTAGAACATTTGTGGAGTCACCATTGTAACGTAGATTACATAGCCTTGTTAATTTTGATGATCCAAGTTAGTCTTCTGAAAATCAGGCAGGTATTTTTATACCCTGCATAAACCGTGCAAAGTTCGTGTCAAGTGGCCAGCTAATGCCAGAACTCGTGCGTGTGTGGACAAACTTCGGTAAACTTCGGTTATAATCGTAAAAACCCACCGTTCTCACCTAATTGGACGCACTAATGGTTCTGCTTAGCGGGTTTATTTTACTGTGGTAGTAGTACGCGAGAAAGTAGGTGTTATGAACTGTCAAAGTTGATAAAGGTCTCACATTAGTGTCGCCTAATCTTGATTCTTCAGAATCTTGTTTCATAAATTTTATATGGTGAGATGGTTTACATTATGACTGTGTGTTGTGATGTATTGTGACGCTGTTATAATGTGTCTTTAACCACACCTACTAAAGGTATGGAATCGCTGAATGTGAAGAATACGAAAGGTTCTGACAGGATTTTGACGCGCTACACCACAGAAGTGTGATATTATAAATAAATAAATAATAAATAATGCTGGACATCCACACAACATCATCTAGCCCCAAGCTAAGCAGAGCTTGTGTTATGGGTACTAGATGACTGATATACATAACATAATACATTACATAGATAGATATTTTTTATTATACATAGAAACGACCAGATCACCTGAAACAAATATTTGTAGATCTTACAAACATTTGTCCCAAGGCGGGAATCGAACCCGCAACCTCCAGCGTCGCAGGCGGACCTTCGCCCGCCGCGCCACATCGGTCGTCATATTAGCTTTACGTGTGACCTACCAGCATCACGTTACTTTAATCATAAATTGATAACAAGCTAATGAAATCTTTGTACGTAGAGTTTGACAATTGTGATTATTAGGAACATTTTGCGTGCTTTCTCTGAAACTTTTCTGATTTTAACTTCATCGGCGCTAAAGGCAACTCGTAAAACATTTTATATCAACAAAAACTTAACAAAAGTAACTTTGCAATTTTACAATTGTGTTGTAAAACTTGGTTTCAAAGTTACTCTTCACTGGGGTTTTGAAAGGCTGCATAAATTATTCAGTATGATGGCTAATTTTATGAGTTTACTGGCTTCTGCCGGCAACTAAGCCATGATCTAGAAACCGGCAACTAGGGGCCCAGTTCTGCTAAACAATCGTTTCACTATGGCTATGGTATCGTTGCAGAATCGTCATGTAGAATACTTAGTCTATGTCTGCTTACCTTGGGGCTAGATAATGTTGTGTGAATTGTCCAGCATTATTATTATTATTATTAGATTAAAAAAACTTCAAACAATGCGTGCGGGTGCTATTTGCACGAAGATATTGATAATTTCAACACTGTTGACGTTTTTTAATATAGTCAACTAGCTTCTACCCGCAGCATGACGACCTAGGTCCGCCTGCGACGCAGGAGGTTGCGGGTTCGGTTCCCGCCTCGGGACAAATGTTTGTACGATCTGCAGATACTTGTTCAGGGTGTTCTGGATGTTTTCTATCTAAGTATCTATCTATGTAGTGTATTGTATTAATTATATCGGTTACCTATCTAGTTTCCAATACACAAGATCTGCTTAGCTTGGGGTTAGATAATTGTCCAGCATTATTTATTTATTTATAGATTCGCACACGTACTTAGGAATAAAAAGTAGCCTACCTATATGCTGTTCCCGGTCTAGATCTTTATGTGTTTCAGCCCGGTCCATTCTGTAGTTTGTTTTGTTTGTTTGGTTTCTTTGTTTTGGCGTTGTCTTTGGCCAAAAATCTTAACAAGTGCACAATCTTTCGCTTTTATAATAGGCCTTTGTTTGACCACAATCTTACCTGGTGGAAAGTGGCGATGTAGCCGACGACGGTGTATTGAGCGTGCGTCTTTCTATATTACCTATGTAGTTTCTTTCATATATGGTAGAATGCCAAAACGTGTCATTCTGTGATGATCCCATTGTCATATTGAAGCGATTAGTTAAGGCGAGGATTCCCGAGATGCGATGATTGCGAGTAAGTGAGCAAGACGGTGCGCAGGCAGCCGAGCACGATTTTGTAGGTATTTAGGTGTTTTGAAAAATATTTGTATGGCATATAAAAATGTTTTCTAGTGATGCTCTACGTAATAACGTTTGCAATGTTTTGTTATACATTTTGTGTCATTTCATTCATTTTCCTATTCACACTGATCATTCAAAGTTTCATTTAGAGGTAACTTTGTAATTTTTTTCTATCGGGTGAAATATCACCAATCGTGTTTTTGTCTAGTGATGCACTAGAAAATATCCTCAACTTTAATATGTATGAATTTCAAAACTATAGGCCTTATAGTTATTGAGGTACGGACAGTTAAAAAACCCGAAATCCGGGAATCCTCGCCTTAAGCGGAATAGGTCCCTTGCTGGCCATGGCTTTCCACAAAGACATTTGTTTCAGAAGTTATCACGTAGGTTTGACTGCTGTTTCAAAAGTATCGATTTCTTCTGAAACACAACTAAAATAGCAACAATGAACATAAATCTTCGTTACTAACCGAATTACATAACCTCTAATGAAGGTTCGACTATGGGCAAGGTAAAATTTTGAAAAAGGTTGTTCAACAGATTTAGCACAATACCTATAGCAACTTAGCGTAGGTGGGAAGGTTCGTTAATACTCGTAGCTAGCCAAATATTTAGAGGTTTCTTTTAAAAATAGATCAGTATTCCTTTACTGCTTACCCAACTAATCCCTCGGATCTATATTTATGTTCCAAAAACTTCAGATAATGTCCTTTCTTATAAGGGCACAAAAAATCCATGCTTATAGGTACCTTTCCGGACTTGGACGGTATTATTTTCATAGCTTCAAAGGTTGAAATGACAGGTCTCAAAGAAAATACAAAGATCCTTCGGAAAACAGCAAAAACGTTAAACCATTGTCAGAGATTCAGTGACCGGACGCGATACAGAAAATAAAGGATGGCTTAATCACTTTTTCGTACTTATCACTTTCAGACCCCAAGGCACACATTATGGTCTATCTGCAGGTCCTTGAAGCGAGGCTGGGCAGTGAAACGATATTCTAACACTCTCACAGCCCACGATCCACTTGGTCCATCTGCAAACAACAAGATTGAGCAGATTAACATTTTATTTGTTAGTACTACCTAACTAGTTGCATTTTATGTTATTGAAATCTATACATAACGTTCTCATAAACAGATCGATCACCAGCTATCAAGAGGTCTATTGCGATGCTAGCTCGCCGACTTAAAAAAAAAATTAAATTAGGGCCTAGATTCCAAACATTTTTTGCCCAAAATCTTACGTGTGAACCAAAAAGTTTTACAATAACCTAGCTTCTCATGATGGTCTGCAAAATGGTGGTATTAAATATGTGACGTTTGGAATCGACGGCCGCCCACAAAAGGTAAACTAAAGAGCCACATTTAAGGGAGTGGCAAAATCAAAGAGCCTTTTAGGCTTATTACGTGGTTCGAGGGACGGACAGCGGAAAAAAGCCAAGAGAGAGTTGTCGTTGAAGGTTATAGAAAATAAGAGACTGCGGTGAGCGACAACTTTCATAAGTGTTTCCAGTAGGTTTTCAAAAATGTTATTAAGATCGAAATTATGCCACAACAAATGAATAAATGGATGAAGATCTACTTACCACACTTTTAAAGGATTTGGGTACCATACCTACCTTTGGGATGAAGAGAAGCGGTAATTTTTTGAGTTGTAAGTGGCCTAAAACGCGTATATTTAACAGAAATAACAACTCACCGTGTGGCACCAACAGTACTTGTATAAAGCGACTGATTTGAAACGACTGACAGCTCAAAAAATTACGATCATTTGGTCTCAGTCTTACTGTAGGTACCCTGCTCTACAGTTAACTAGCATTTGTAGATATATCTCTGTTATGGTATATGTTATTGGGATTCACCATGGTTTTTTCATGTTATTTTATAAAACGGAACCCTGAAATCCCCTTGTTTCAGTGGCGGGTCGGTAATGCAGCGATTACGCTGAGTGTCGTGACCGGCGGAACAATAAGCTCTGACCGAAAAAATATAGACTCCATTTGACGTAAAAGCGTTCAGAATTTTGGAAATTGTTTTTTTATAAATGTATTTTTAGTAGCGGTAGACCAAAAGCCTCGCTCGTTTGTAATCTCTTCAAACGAAAATACATCAATATTTTAATACAGAACTAACAATATTACTCTTATTAGGTAGGTATGGTTTTATTTTTATTTCCATGCAAAAAGAGTGCAGCCGAACGTATAAAAATTAAACACTTATAAAAGATTAAAGTACATGCAGCTATGTATTGACAATATTTCATTTGAAACTTGTAACAAAATCTTACGTTATGTATTTTACTCTAGTAAGAGTTTAGTAACTCTAGCAGTAGTAAGAATTCAAGACTCTTCTCAAAAAGTACTTGCTCGCCTTTCCTAAACGCTAAGTTACAAAGCAAAATGAGGATTTCAAAGCGGTGATAATCATCATAACGATGATATGATATTTAGACGTCTAGACATTTGGGTGTCAAAACGTAGATGTTTGGATGCTCGTTACCTCTTCACGCCAAAACAACTGAACGCATCGGGCTAAAATTCTCCGTATTGGTAGTTGTAGCTCCGGATTAATATAAAGGGCTATTTTTCATTCTGCAGCCGCGAGCAGAAGCTAGTCTTTTATAAAGTTCCATCTCACTTGGCTGTATCCCTGTCGTCTAATATAAATTCCTGATCGGTACGAGTGGCATTTTCCGACACATACCTACAGAACTACATTAGGTGCGATCATAGGAGTATCGATGTATGTAGGTACAAGGGGTACATTCGAGGAAAAAAATTAAAAAGGTTCCCGATTCGTAGGACCAGATCAGACTTCTACCCTGACCTTATACCATGTGCGTCTTGTGATATTGACCAAATACCATGTGCGTCTTGTGATATTGTAAAAACTGTGTGATTTGACACCGTCATCACACCGCCCCGCAATCTATACCATTCAGTGGATGTTTCGCTGGTTTGTTCCGCCTAGACAACCAAACTTGACAACTGGTTGTCTACGCGGAAGAAATTTTCCGCGGGGACAACCAGTTACATGGGCGGAATTTTATTTCCGTCTACACAACTGCTTGGTAACTAGTTGTCTCGACGGAAAATTTTCTTCCGCGGAGACAACCAGTTACCTGGACGGAATTTTATCTCCGTCTACACAACTGTTTGGTAACTAGTTGTCTCGATGGAAAATTATCTTCCACGGAGACCACCAGTTACCTGGACGGAATTTTATTTCTATCTACACATCTATTTTTTATGCATCTTTTTTCAGTTTCCGCATCAATATACTGAAAGCACCCTTTTGTCTGTGAATAAGATTCGAAATCGCGTACTCCTTTTAATCCTTTGTTTAGACCTTGTCATAAAAAAAATTGTTAATTTCGCAATAAAAAGTGGTATTTACACCATGGATCACTTGAGCTACCGGTAGATTGTTTGCAATAGTCTGCAGTTAGCTCAATTGTTTCAATTGTAAATAAATTCTAATTTATTTATATTATTTCATGTTTTTTTTGTGATAAGATTAAGTTTACCTACTTTATTATAATATGAATTTTTCTCTTATTTTTGCATGGAGTCAATCGCATAACGGTCACAATTTGGTTTTCGTTTTTTTTCCAAATTAGCGGTGCACAACAAAAAAAAAATAGGTACCTATTTGGATAGAAGACACTAAAACAAGTAAAAAATGTTCTCTAACATAATTCCGTCCAGGTAACTGGTGGTCTCCGTGGAAGATAATTTTCCATCGAGACAACTAGTTACCAAACAGTTGTGTAGACGGAGATAAAATTCCGTCCAGGTAACTGGTTGTCTCCGCGGAAGAAAATTTTCCGTCGAGACAACTAGTTACCAAGCAGTTGTGTAGACGGAAATAAAATTCCGCCCATGTAACTGGTTGTCTCCGCGGAAAATTTCTTCCGCGTAGACAACCAGTTGTCAAGTTTGGTTGTCTGGGCGGAACAAACCGTTTCGCTCATACATACCCTGTCCACGGCTCGTAAGTTCTTTTTTTATGAACAGAATGCAGCCTATGAGCGGCGAAAATAATATAAGCGCGTCATCGTGGTATAGTAGATAGATAGGCACGACAGCCTTCAAGGCTAGCAGCACCACACTTTTGAATACAAAGTGAAGTTCTTTTCTGGGTGTAGGATAGAATGTTTAATGTTATCCAGACACTATACAGTGTATGCAACACTGTACTGTATAGTGTCTGGATTACAAATTTCTTCCCTGCCAGTCCACTAGGATGGATGGTTCGTTTAAAAATAAATTAAGTGTGACGATTCGCGCCAAGACAGCGTGCCACACGCTCATTACCGACACTAGATAATTTATCGTCTTTTACAGCGTGTCTCCACCACGTCTCCACTCATCTATTTCCTGATAATCTTATAAGATAAGTTGGTATAACTTTGCCCTTATAGATAAATTCTCAGCAAAATTGGAAAAGCATAGAGACTTCAATGTTTGGTAAGACTGTTAAGCTTATTTTTTTAAATTTATAGGATCACTAGAAGTTGGTATTGGTTACCCTACAGGACAATTCTCAGGAAATAAATAATGCTGTACAATTCACACAATATCTAGCCCCAAGCTTAGCAGAGCTTATGTTATGTTATGTGTCTGTTATTCGTTATGCAAAATTGGAATAGACAGAGATTTTAATCGAGAGAAGATAATTCTTTAAGTACCGTTGGGGGATTTGTACTGTAGTCTTTCACCAAACAGCCTGAAGTATAATTTTCACTCGGATAGCTTGTCAGGCAAATGTTGGTATTTTTGGGCCATGTATGGATCTAGTCCAAGACCCATGAATCCACTGCATTGACCCACATTTCGCGTAAACTACGGCACAAACACCGATGACAAATTGTCGACAACACTACATTGTTTGTGTGTTTGTACAGTTTGCGTGATTGATGATCACTTACGGCTAATTAGATAACGCACAATGTCTGGGGAGTGCTTTCGTATGGAGAACAGATGTGGCTGTAGTATCTACATGTCTTCTCTTACTTGTGGGTACAGAGTGTAAGAAAGATCTTGGTCACTGTATTTGCAAATTAAGATTGGATTGAAATCCCAAATATCACCTATGGAGATAGGATAGTATCGCCGTACAAAGTCCAACCCACCTTTTCCTAGACACGCTACGTATATGGACTCCCCACATTCCGCCGTTGTGGTATTAAAATAATTTGTTGGTTAAAAAAAACTAAAAACAGACTTCGAATCCCTTAGTTTTACGTTGTTTCTAGGGTTTCGTACCCGAAGGGTCCAAACGAAACCCTATTACTAAGTCTCCGCTGTCTGTCCGTCCGTCTGTCAGATGGCTTTATCTTATGAACCGTAAGAGACAGTTGAAACTTTCACAGAATGTGTATTTCTCTTGCCGCTATAACAACATATACTAAAAATAAAAAAAATATATAAAATTTGAGGGGGCATCTCCCATACAAAAAAAAACACGATTATTTGGCTATTTTTGCTCTAAATTTTTCGAGGCTGTGTCTCATAAAACCCCTACAAACCCTAAAAACAAACATACAGCCCAACCTCATTTTCTTGAAGGAATAGGAAAAGAAAAAATATGCATTTCTTAAACAGTGCAGCCTTAAACAGTAACCACTGTTTAAGGAATGCATTTTTTGCTAGTAATTTTCTGTCGGGAAAATTTGTTCTAATCATAACCTTGCAAGCTATATCACCCCAATTCCATGCCCTTTAAGATCGGTTTGCATTTTTAAACGTACCTGCCAATCCTAAGCAACCATTACTCAATGATGGCTCGCGGCGATGCGTGTCTTCTAAAATAACCCGGCGCTGAGTGACAAGCGTGCCGCTCTCCTCTGACGTGATGTCTACATCTCAATAAGAATGTATAACAACTAAGTGGTTTTTATATATCACAGTACTAGTTTCAGCCCGCTGCTTCGCATATGCTGATTCTGTGGAAACGTGAAATATAAGTAGCCTGTGTGTTATTCTGGGTCTTTATCTACATCTATGCAAAATTTGAGCAGCTAAGTAGTTTTTGCGTGAAGAAGTAATAAACATCCTATTCATACATCTATCCATCCATCCAAACTTTCGCTTTTATAGTGTGATGTGATATGAATATTAGTAGTGTAGCTTGCTGAATGAAATCGTTCGTGGAAATTGCTACCGCGTATAATCTTAATTTGAAAAATCCGCAAAACTTTGCCTGAAGAATCAGACTAGCATTGTAGCCAGGGTCTTCAAGGTTTCAATTCAATTCCAAACCAAGCGTGATGATTCCGTCACAGCCCATACATTTCTAGGAATCCTGTTCAAATCCATGGTTTTTGTTTTTACTTCTAATGGATGGAACACGCAGAGGCGCGCCTAAGTTTGATTGGATATAAGTTTTTAGGTTTTACAACGAAAGGTCTGTTACGTTCCTATGTCTAATGATGATAATACTTCCAATTCAATAGGATTCAAAGGTTTTTTGTTATAATAGTGCGTAACCCCACACTCATGGTTATTTCTAAGAAATCAAATAATATCACAAAAAATTTCGACTTCGACGAGACTTGAACCCGCATCCTTCCTTCAGTACAGGAATGTGCTAACCAACTAGACCACTATCTTCAGTGAGGTCAAATTAATTTACACCAATAACTATCTGGTATGATTTCTGCGTAGGTATTTGTAAAAGCATTTTGTCTTCACCGTACTCCGAGAAAGCCAAAATGGTAGTCAAGCTTTATTTGCGAGTTATATAGCTAAGTATTTACAATCCTCCTCATCGATTGTGATGACGGAGACTTAGGTTTATTAGTAGGTTCGTAAGCCGCAGTCGCAAGTGTTATCCACATTCCTTATGGAGGTGGCCATGCATTGTCATGTGGCAAACGTTCTTTTTATTTCTTTTTTGTTGAGTTTGTGTGTTTAGCCATGTTTATATTATAAAGAATTGATCTCTCACGAGAGTGGCATAGTCACTGTGTGACAAAACTCCATTAAGTATATGTATGTATCTACAGGTATATTATAATATACAGGGTGGAATTTTGTAATGCCACCCGGAGGGAAAGTACTCTTAATACTGTAGATAGAAAATTATACTAAAAGAAAACATTCCTTTATTTTTGAAAAGAAAGAAAACTGCATTCAAAGATTTTCGAAAATTCGCTTGCCACACCCGGGAATCGAACCGACTGAAATCTGTAAAAATTACACCCTGTACTTTTATTGCATAGATCGTTAGGGTCAATAATAAGGATGAATTCTCTCTAACAAACTTAATAAATTAAATGAAAGGAAAACCATGAAATCTTAAATCATAAATTGAATGGGTCAAGTTAAGCACTTTAACTTAAAGATCCATCTGTTTACTTGTGTCAGTAATTAATAATAATCATTGACGTCATTTATCCATTAAAATGACGAATTGATATTTAGATAAGACGATTGAAATTTGTACGTGTTTGTACCTAATGCAGACTCTTCTATCTTAAAATACTGGATCTCTTAAGAAATGAGTTAAATGGTTTCCCCGAGGCGGAGCGAAACCAAATAATTCTACAGCAAGATGGTGCTCCAGCCCATACCTGGATTGGTACCAACGGCACAATCAGATGGCCTGCGAGATCACCGGATATCACCCCTTTAGATTTTTTTTTTGTGGTGATATGTAAAAAATCTAATTTACATGAAATCTTATGTGAATGTAAACTAGTTGAGAGTTGAAGTTCAGAATACGATTTATAATATTCACCACAACACGTTATTAAATGTTACTAGAAATGAATACATAAGAAGAATAAATTTGTGTATCCAAGAAAGTGGAGCCCATTTTGAGCAACTAATTAGTAGTTAGTTGACTTTTATTGTAAATAATTAAAATAATTTAAGATTTCATGGTTTTCCTTTCATTTAATTTATTAAGTTTGCTAGAGAGATTTCTTCCTTATAATTGACCCGACCGATCTATGCAATAAAAATACAGGGTGTAATTTTTACAGATTTTAGTTGGTTAGATTCCCGGGTGTGGCAAGCGAATTTTCGAAAATCTTTGAATGCAGTTTTCTTTCTTTTCAAAATTAAAGGAATGTTTCCTTTTAGTATAATTTTCTATCTACAGTATTAAGAGTACTTTCCCTCCAGGTGGCATTACAAAATTCCACCCTGTATATTGATATATAATATGTATTATTATATTATATTAGATAATATATATTATTTATTATTAATTCTAATCTATTTATTAAGTTATAGGTACATTTTCAAATCAAAATGTATTGTATAGCAATATATTAGGTTATACATAGCAATATATGTACACAGTTTTTGACTTGTAATAATTATTAACAATAAAGACTATTATGACTATTATTATTATTATTGTACGCCGTAGCGCGGTCCATCGTCGCAGCTAATGGCAAACAATCGAGTTATTCGTAAACAACCACGTTCGAAGCACACACTGCAACACGCTGCGAGCACTCAAAACGCGACAGTTTCGACACCATCATTTTGAGTGGTATATTAATAAATATAAACATAAAATATTATATATTTATTAACAGCAAAAACAATCGTATTACAGCAAATAAGCAATCGATAAATAGGTAGAGTAAATGTATTATGGCATAAAGCATCTAATAAAAAGTTATTACACTTTTGTGACCATAATTTTGAGTGGTATATCGATAAACATAAAAAAATTTAATATATTTAATTACAGCAAAAACAATCATATTACAGCAAATCAGCACTTAATAATTAGGTAGAGTTAACATTCAATGACAATTTTCAGATACATTATACTATGGCCTAAGCATCTCATAAAAAGTTATTTCTGAGGGCTTAGAGTCAACTATTTTTCCGATGGATCTCCAGGTCCTCTGGAGGTCCAAGTTAACCTTTAAACATCGAAAGAGAAAAATGGAGAATTTTTTTTATGACAAAGGAATATTTTGACCATAAAACTTTTTTTTGACGAATGTACCTAACTAACAAAAAATTTTTGACACCCATTTTAAATTATATAATGCTTGCTTTAGTTAATTGAATTAATCTTTGACATATTACTTTAATAAAGCCTAAAATTTTAATTTTTCACTCCTCGACGAGGCAGAATGTATTGGAGTTACCATTATTATTAAGAGCTTTTGTACCTACATTCCTGCGAATAAATGATTTGATTTGATTTGAAATGGGATATAATATGTATTTTGGTTTTGAGCTTTATGAAAGAAAGGTCTGTGTAAATAAAATAAATAACAAAACCATTTATACCCAGTTTTATAGCTTGTTTCAATAACTTTCAGAAAAAGTAACCCAAATCAACCTAATCAAAACTATTCTATCGCTAGACGTATAACGACGTTTTTAGCGGTTTTCGAAAACAGGGGGGGTCGATGATAGAAGGTTAATGATTGATAGGCTATATCACACTAATCACACTAATATTATAAATGCAAAATTTTGGATGGATGGATAGATGTTTGTTACCTTTTCACGCCAAAACTACGGAACGGGCTGAAATTTTGCATTTAGGTAAGTCTAATCATAGGTTTTTTACCCCATAAATCAGTTCCCAGGCGATAGAAATCACCTATGAAAGTTTCTATAGAAACAACGCGTGCGAAGCCGCGGGCATAAACTAGTTTAAAAAAAATTGTTTATTAAGGTTCAATCCATACTAATAATTATTACAATAGTATTTAAACGAATAAATACTAAATGTAATTGTCTCTCCGTCTGTTACCTTGTCACGCCTAATCGGTTGAGCGCAACTTATTGAAGTTTGGCAAGGAATTAGACAGTATCCCGGAGAAGAAAATAGGCTAATTTTTATCTCGGGAAATTGCGTGCGAAGCCGCGGATAGAAGCTAGTAGGGTATAATTAAAGTAGAGTTTTTTGAACGTAGTCCTAAAACGCAAGATAAATAGATTGTTCTCAGAAGTGCAAAAGTAATCTGCTTGAGTCGGTTTCGGATCCATGTAGAAATATCTACGAACTTATGTAGAAATAAAACACTGCTTTATGGCATTTAACAATTTTTTTTTTTTAATTTTTTTTATTTTAATTTTTTTTTTACTTAAAATTACATTACATTAGAATGCCAAACTGTGCAACAGTTTGTCGGCAGTTTCCATATACCATTACACAGTATATTATAAGTAATATACAATTTTCTACAACAACATTATTTTGTTGGAGTGAAACAAGAGTTAACAATAACTATTTTTATCAAAAAGCAATTATTGCCCAATCGGCTAATTTGCAGATCGATAACGTCAACGTGTAAATAATTGTTTATGACCCGTTCCGTTAATAACATCCGATATTTGTTGTTGAATCAAATTATAACGGGTTAATTTGTTTGCGTCCATTAATTGATATGCGAGAGTTTATTGGCCAACGAAAATGGGTTGTGGTTATGGGCTTCATACAATTTTTGAAATAATAATTAAATATCGGAAAATAACACATTTCCGGGACTAAAATATGTACATTAATCTTGATCCCATTGATATCTGATAGATTAATTCTATTTTCTTACGCCTTGTGATCCTTATCATGTCCAGGAATTCAGTGACCTGCCCCATGGTTATAAAGACAAGGTACAGCATACATACGTCCAATACTCAGTAGTGAGCATGCCTGCCCCAAACAAGAACGGCTCGCCGTAAACAGTTTACGGCGAACACAAATCCGCTTGCCAAGGTGGTGATAATAGCAAAACCGTCCTTGTTTGGGGCAGGCATGCTCACTACTTAGCATAGCATTGGACGTATGTATGCTGAACTGTGTCTTTAAAACCATGGGGGCAGGTTACTGAATTCCTACTGGAAGTGGCTGATCTTCCTCTAGTAGGTCCTTAGTCGGTTCTTGCGACGTCCGCAGGCTGAGTCGGACGGTTCGATTCTTACGCCACGATTGACATGGCCTCAGGCAAAACTCAAAAACTCAATGCTCTATTATCTTTAGACCCAATAGGACTCTTGGACACTCTGACATACTTCTGGATATACACTGAGCTATTTAGATCATCCCATTATTAGGTACTTAAGAGGCCAGAGCATTAACTGTGGTATTTCTCAGAAGGCCTTCGATAGATTGCTATTGTTTAAATTACCCCGATACCGATCGTCGTGTGATTACAAACAAACAATGAATTATTTACAAACCCATACGTCACCCGCTGATCTAGAGATGATCCAGCACGATCGATAGGTAGTCATATCATATCTTAGCAGACTATTATTTGCAATGAGTTTACAATTCATTATTTTTGGTGCACCGAACTACAGGGATAACTTTTGTTTCAGTAGTTTTCTGCACTTCTGCACAATATTTTATTCGTTGATTAGGTAAACTATGAATTCTATCGAGATTTGGTGCACCTTCTTTAAACCACCACCATCTTTACAGACAATTATTTTGCAATGAGTTTACAATTCATTGTTTTTGGTGCACAGAACTACAGGGATAACTTTTGTTTCAGTAGTTTTCTGCACTTCTGCACAATATTTTATTCGTTGATTAGGTAAACTATGAATTCTTCGAGATTTGGTGTTATCATTATCACCCAGAGCACTTTAATTGCATGTGTTTCTACGAGCATTTTGTATTACATAGGTAACTTAGCAAGTAATTTTAAGATATAGAAATAGGAGCCGGTTTCCATTCCACCAAGGCTTTCGCTTGAAGCTAAGTTGTGTGTGATGGATGACTGATGGTGATGATTCAGAAGCAGATCAAAATAGCGTTACATTTCTCTCACAATATAATATTCCAAATTCTGTTTGTAGATTTTTAAGTCTCTGCTCTGCTCTAATACGGTAAATATGGGCTTCTAAGACTCGACTAGCATAAAGACAAATCTATGTGATATTCGCTATCCAAAGCGGTAGCGAAATCCGAGTAGGTATCCTACTGTCCGTAAAATACTCGACAGAATACCGCAGACCGAGCGAATCTGAGCGAAAACCAAGCTAAACTTACCGCTTCCGCTTTTTAAAACCACGTAGATCTGAACAGAAGTATTTAAGCAAGAGCTAACAATGAAGAAGCTTGAAAGCGTTCTATACATTTGTTTTTTATTTGTCAGAAAACAACATTAAATGTAGTAATATATAATTTCTGACCGGAATTCTCTTGTTTCAGATGCACCATCCAATACAGATGAAGCCGGCTGACAGTGAAAACAGAAATGGTAAGTATCTATAAAAAATACGTTATAACAAGTTTTAAATTTTTTGTCGAATAAGTATGTGGCTAAGTTTGTTTAGCTGTTGAAGGAGTGGCTAAAATCGTCGCGTGTGGTCAAACCTAATTACCGTTGAACAGAAATGTCTTTGACTATTGATAAACTATAGGTACATACTTGAAAGACGCATTTCTCTATCTAGTAGACACATCCGATCCGTATCCGTGAATATAGAAAACTCGCTGTATATTCTCGGATTCTGTATGGTACGGATACGGGATACGGGTCGGACCTCGTGGGTAAACGCTCATACAAAAAGTATTACGACTACTTCGGACCGTTCACGCACTCGGGACGGATACGGAACGTTACTTACTCATACTGATACTCATTTATTCGCCGTAGGAGCACAAGGCACTTGCGAACTGTACATTCTCATCGTTACCTACGTGATAGAACCAAGGACATGTCCATTTTAAAACTATTCACTTACATATGTTTGCATGCCAAGCCAATGTTCAGATACTAAACAATGACAATACTGCCCCTTACTAAGAAACTGTACGAAAGAAACAGTACGAGTACAAATTGACGCAAATCAGGAAATTATTGAAAAAAAAATAAAGATGTAAATCAAATGCATACCTTAAATACATTATTACCCCAACTGCAACTGTAACATAATGATAAAAACATGAAACAACAATATTTTTCTATAAAATAATATCATATTTGGCTGGAGGGTTTACCATAATCACCACTCTGATCGTTCGTTTGACCATGATGTGAAGTTGCATCTCTCAGGCTTAGAAGACTATTCGTTATAACCTTTGTTTTCGTTTCGTTTCTCGTCGAGGAAATTCATTCACGAATAAACTGGTCTAGGGGGGACCAGAATTATGTGGGACTCGACGCCCTGAAAGGACGTAATACCCACTAAAACCTCTCCGGTGTCCCTCTCTCGCCATTTTCGCCGAACTACGGGAACATTTAATCATCCGCGGCCCGACTGGCATCCCCTCTTCCTCCTATACATGGCCGGCGAGCCCACCGATCCACACACTCGCCGACCCCATTCTTCCTTCACCTTTCCTCCCCCCGATTAGGACACAGATAGGACAGACACAGTTGGAACCGCGAATGTCCACCTCTGTGCCCAGATGGGCATTGTCGCCCCATACTACTACCAGGTGTGGGTCTCACATTTACACACACAAACACTCACACTCTCATTCGTTATAACCTTCGAACATAGACAGTGATTTCTCAGAAAACAGAATAGGTTCAGTCTTAGTAGAAATATCGCAGCATGAACCAACTGATTTCTTTTCTCCCCCGATTAGGACACAGATAGGACAGAAACAGTTGGAACCGCGAATGTCCACCTCTGTGCCCAGATGGGCATTGTCGCCCCATACTACTACCAGGTGTGAGTCTCACATTTACACACACAAACACTCACACTCTCATTCGTTATAACCTTCGAATATAGACCGTGATTTCTCAGAAAACAGAATAGGTTCAGTCTTAGTAGGAATATCGCAGCATGAACCAATTGAATCTTATTACAAAGCGCACACAAGCGTATTGATCGATTCAACTGCATAATACATGGGAGGTACAGAGTTAAGTACATATTATACATATTGTAGGCTACATAGATCGAGAGCTAGCAGTGATTTTGTAAATTTCAGTTTTAACTTTGTCATATCAGTAAATATTAACGAACCTCATTCAATAACAAAAATAAATCGAGTCCATCCACGTGTTTCAAGTAAATCAAACTTAAGCATCTTGTATTTTCTGAAACAGTATTCGAGTACCTACATAGTTTTTTCATCTTTACAAGCTATACTAGTCTCTATATTTTCTCTAATTTTCTTTATAGGTATATGCGTGCATCATATTATCACATCCAGTCTCTTCATATATCAGATAGATTAGATCCCAATCTGCCTAACATCAATCAACGTGATCAAATAACTACATAATGTATTGCCCTAGTCTGAACTTAAGGTACCGTGACTAAGCAATTCTAGTGTAGATACTAATTGGAAACTGAATTATGATTATTTACCTACCTGTCAATATTAATTTGATTATCTAACGCAGGTGAGGCTAAGCAAACCTATATAATCTTGCTTAAAACATTTTCATAATTATCAACTTCCTCGACTACAGCCTACTGGTCCACTGCTGAACGTGAAGCTTTCATAATCAACTAAATCCACGTAAAAAAGAAAAGACTCGTTTAAGGCAAAACAAAATAAGAATCGATGAAAAATTTGTAGTAGTAAAGAACTGTCGCATCGTCAGGTAAGCTTTTTGCATTGAAAACAAATTCTTAATAAATCAGCCGTCTCATATAAGGGTACAATTTATACGACAGGGAATAAATATGAAATCTTATATTGCCATTTAAACCCATTTGAATCACTAAGGCGAAACAGTCACGGAAATATTCAATACATGCAGAATTACCAAGTGCTCGGTGAACCTCGAAGAGTGCTCTGAACATCATCCATTCAGCAATAATGCACGCCTGTTCCGAGGAGCCAAATACAGCGGAACCAATTGGCACTGCCACTTTGGATCATAGACTATAGACTAGAGAAGTGTAGATAAGTCAGTTGCATTCAGATGCATTTGAAAACTGTAGTAACAAAAAAATACAACGAAATAGATACGAATTAAAATTAGTATGTACGATTGACGATTGAAAGTGTGGTTGAAACATCTGAAAAAAGTATACGATTTTATTTAAATTTCGTTATATAAATCTCTGTTTTCCAAATGCGGGTGGGATATTTACCATGATTGTGGTGTTTTGTGCTTATTGTGTTACGAGTACCTACTTATAATGATTGTTTCAAATGTTTCCCTGTCCTTACCCGGGTAGTAAAATTTTATCTTTGTATATTATCTGCAAATATCCACCTATAAAATAACTGACATTTTAATAATCCTTAATGAAAAATTGCCAACATCGTACCCCCTTTAACAATTTCAATAAAATTTTACAAGCTTTATCGAAGCCTTGTCTACTATTTTCGATCTATGCTCCTTGGACTCTGCAAACACGTCACGTTCGCGTCTGCTCGAAGCTGAGTGTGCGCGTGACCATTTTTCGAGTTCCAATCGTAGGTGCCGCCTTTTGTTTTAGTGTGCGGCAGTGATTGTGTTACGTGTATCGAACGGTCATTATTGTTTCATTGAAATATTATCCTAGCTTTTGTAATTTGAGTCTTATTCCGTAAAGTTAGACGATAGAGCACGCTAATTGGTTTTCTATTTATTATAATTATATATTTTTTATAAATTGTAATTATTTGTCGGTTAGGGTCATCGACTGCTATCGTACAGCAGCTAGATAGATATATAGATAGATAATACTTTATTGTACCACACAAAGACAGATAACAATACAGAAATAACAATACAGAAATAAATGCTAAGAGTAGACGAGGTACAAAGGCGGCCTTATCGCTATGAGCGATCTCTTCCAGGCAACCTTGGGCTGGACTGGACATGTAAGAACAAAATAGACGGTGGCACGCAAAAAAAAAGAATAATACTTGCACTACATACTATAATACCTACATATAACCTACCTACAAACAATATACTCGTAATACACCTACATAAACATAAAAATAAAGTTGTCTAACTTTGCAAGGATAGATAATGCTGATGAGTTTTAGCAGTAAGTTTGTTGCAGATCAGAGGAGAACTGCTACCGTAGAACACAAAAATGTGCATACAAATATGGGCTTTAACTCGTCACGTTTAGATGCATTTCATGTAGACGTTATCAGATGACGGACAGTTTGCGAGCCACTCGTTTGAAACTTCTGGAAAGCCATTTTGTCACTGTGAACTGTTTCTCTTCTTCCTTCTCTTCTAAGAATTAGCCAGCTGAAGTGGCAGTGGGCCGGCCATAACTCGCGAAGAACCAATGACCACTAGGGGAAACGTATTCTTGAGTGGAGATCACGACTTGGCAAACGTAGTGTAGGACGCCCTCCAGCAAGGTGGAATAAAGACCTGTAAAAGACTGTAGGCAGATGCTGGATGCGGCAAGCTGAAGACAGGGCGCTATGGCGCTCATTAGGGGAGACTATGTCCAGCAGTGGACTAACATAGGCTGATGATGATGATGAAAATGTTTTTAAGATAACTAGTTAAGAAGCCCTTATTTAAAGCATATTTTTGTGTTGCGTGGTTGCGGCGTTGGATTAATGTGCGCAGAACATTAGAATTACATACTTTTATTTCTATACGCGTACGTCTTCTATGTACTATTTTACAATTGGCTCTATTTCATATCTATCTCTCATTAATCATCCGAATATTATTTGAGTTAGTTACAAATTGATATTGTCCGTTTTATAAATGAGGCTTGTTCCAAGTCACATCAGAATAAAAGACGTGATAATCAATATTTGGAACCTTATCAAATGAATTGGACTCTAGCGATTAGGCGTTTTGCCAAATCTGTGTGCCCACCAATCGTAGTGTTATGGTTATGAGTAATATACATACTAATGTATTATTAGTATAACGATTATATGAATGAACATCGTTCCACACTATCTACGCTGAAACTAAACGCGACGAGGGAAGCCAATTCAAGATATTTTTTGAAGAAAAGGGGTTACTGACCAAAGAAATATTGGTTGAAAATATTTAACGACACTGGTATCATCGGAACAAAGTTTTTTTTGGTTGGGTACGTTATTTTTTGCTTAATTTTCATTCGTTTTCGAATTCGAGGGTGCTTCTTTTTTACTCGTGTGCAGCGAAATGCGTTGTTGAAAGAAAGATTTTTGTTTAACGTTGTAATCTTGTTGCTGCCTGTTAATGTTATAAATTTTTGTAAAGCAATTTTTGCTTGCAAAACATATCTGGGACTCTAGAACCAAGTAGATGTAGTTATTCACAGGTGAGGTCATCGGCCATGTCCTAACAGAAATGGCAAGTCTTTCGGGCGCAATCACTTTATTGAATGAAACGGGTCAATGAAATCCATCAACTTTAGTGGATGCAACTTTCATTTAATACTACGCTTTTTACGGCTTTCAAATGAATTGGTCAACTTTTAAGCTTCATTGTTCACTTTTTGTTTTTGGTTTAAAGTGATCCTGATTGGAAACGAAACAAATTAATCTTTTAACCAATGTAGTAAAATTAAAAACAACTCTTGTATAATACTTACATAAAAACTTAGAGATTTACACATTATATGTAATGTGTAAATCTCATGTTGTAACACTTGGTAGAGACTTGAAAATTTGAGCTATTCTATAAACGGTAAAGATAATTATATTCTCACAAGATATAAATACTTGTATAATTTTTTTATCTGGCTTTAATGTAATATCCAAGTCGACCACGCATACCTGGATTTCTACTTACTTTTGGACCTCTTAATTTTAATTTGCGTAATCCAAATCCGTGTTTCCAGTCCACACAATTTCTATTCCCAAGGTAACTTTGCCGTTTCTCGTGTACTAATTTGTATATCTAATACGCCGTGAAGGCTTCAGCTATAACTATTGCGATATGATTGTGATATTGGAGGCAGTTTACGAATTCCCCACATTTTTGTTTCAGTTTTTGTTGATTGTATTTTGTCGTTGTTTTTCCTCTGCGTGAAATACCAGCATTGTTTTACGTCGATGAGATCATTATGAACTTGCTCTACTTTTCCTGACGTCATAATTACTGGTCTTTGAGGATCGTATATTATATTATTTGGGTTTATGAGGTTGGTTTAGTTTTGCGTACATTCCAATAATCCGCTATATCTAAGATGTTGGTTATGAAAATCAAGACCCTTAGCCGTAGACTACTTTTTAGATTCAGTGTTTCGGTTTCCACTCCTAAAGCTATTTACAGTCTACCTGAGTAGACAGTACGCTCTATCAACAACTGGAGGAGGACAATTGAGTCGCGGGCACCGACGGACGCAGCTCATTAGCGAGGGGGGAGAGGAGGGCGAGGTGACACCACGAGGAGTGATCGAGCATCGTCTGTCAACGCAGGCGCGCGCGCACCTCCGTCCGCGCGTCGCCGCCAGTAGTGTCGCGACCGCGGTCCCACGTGCACGTTTGTTGGTGTCATGCAATGTAAAAGAAGTGAAGTGACGTGAACTAGGATGCGCGGTGAGGCGGCTGGCGGGAGGGGGAAGAGTGGCTCGGCGAGGAACGGGGGCTACCCGGCCATCAGCGCCGCCTATTGGCTGCCGCCGTCCAACCCCACGCCGTACCATGTCCCAGGTTCGCTTGCAGTTCGCACGGTGCATCGAAATTCGACCTTATGTGTACGGCCTTGGACCTTACGCGATGGCATTGATCTGCTTCAGTTTTGCAAACCTGAAACTTCAGACAGGCTGAATACGTAATGGTGAATTTGGATGACTGGGTGCGCTGGATGTAGCCAAGTTATCAATGAAAACTTTTAGTGTTGACTCTGATAAGGCCTCACCTGAGCTATGACTCACTTCTCGCATACCATGATTATTTGCAAAGTTACAAATTACTTAGTGCTTATCGTTGACATTAATAAGCTGCAATAAACGAATTAGGTTTTCCGTGTTTACCTTATTAGTTCAAAATGTTTGTGGGGTTGAGGAAGGATAATTCATATCTATACCTACGGTTTCTTTGGTTTTCCGTTCTTGGTAGAAATGTAAAATTAATATCGTTTTCAGTATCAGCTGATTTTTTTGTTTATTAGAAAAAACCGCAAAACATGACAGTAAACAGTTGTTTATTCATACTTATATTATAAATTTGAAAGTAATTTACATATCTTTTTGTTACCTTTTCATGCATAAACGGCTTGACAAATCTTACTGAAATTTGGCAAGGATGTAGACGGTATCCCGGGGACAGGCACAAGTTACTTTTTATCCCGGAAAACGCGAGCGAAGCCACGGACAAAAGCTAGTATACCCACAAATTGATTGGAAAATCCTGAATAATTTACCTGGAAAGTTTTGGGACTCTTCTTACTGCCTGCCTGCACGTACACCTCAATTCAAGACTATTTCGTGACCCCATAATCAATTTTACCCACACAAGTCCATCCACGAAGGAGGATCGCGTAATCTTAAGAACCGTACAATTGAAACTGCTGTTTTGCGGCTAAAAAACTTCGTCCATGACCAACATTAGACGTAATTATCCTCATAATTACCGCATCGTGCCCATTATTTCTGAATGAGTAGCAGCTCTTTTTCAATGTCCGCAAAGGTCTGGGATTGCAAGATCTTTAACTTCTTTCTAGACAAAAAAAACGTATCTAACGAATTCAGGGGAAGTCTCTGGGGAAGATGTTACCTAATTATTGTGCGTCTCAAATTTAGGTGAACTAAACGCACTGAAAAAGTTGGTTTTTCTTCAGAGCTAGTTGGCATTTCAAGGTTTTCTTCGAATTTTCCGGCATCCATGTTGCGTTATCTGTCAGCTCTATTTCCAAGCAATTTTTTACCCATTTGAAATGGAAAGCGTGCTTGGCATTGACCAATATGTAAACTGAAAAACAATATATTTCTACACTGACTACTTCAGCAGCCGGACACATTTATATAAAAGACATTTCTTTACATAAAATTAACAATCTTACATGGTATTATGTATTAGCATTATATCTTATTTTGTCTTTTTATTTGATTATTACCATGATGTTTAGACTTTTTACTTTATTCACCATAAAAGTTACAGATAAATTTTGAATAAGAGCATTCATTATTATGCTTCAAATTCAAACTTATTTATTCATAAAAATGTCATATCTTCTCAGACATGTTTGAAATTATGAAGTGCCTGGCTCTTGCCCGCGGCTTTACCTCCTTGTAAATTTCATGCTCCTTTCATGTGTTTAGCCATTTAGACGTGTTTTTTTTATAGTATGAATTAACTTGTTTTATGAGTGAATACATCGCGTGCCGACTCTGGACAGTTTCAGTGGAAAATAAGCGAGAATATTTTAAATTTACGATCGCTTAGGATGATTATAACGGCACATTTATTCGTTTAATGACTCAGGACACTTCTTAAATCATATCTCATTTCAGTTTATGGCTAATGTTCGGTTAACTATCGTTGTAAATTTTCTTCTTTCGTGATTAATTTCCTTCTTAATTTTCATCTTTGTAAAGTTTAATTTAATGTAAAGAATGGACCATGCTTGATTAACCTTATACATTGGTTATCATTGTTTTGTATTTATCGTTTCTCAGATCAGGTGCATTAATTAAAAAATGAAGAAGAAACAGCAGAGGTCCCATCAACCACCCCCGAGTGAAACCATATTACTCATAACAATAAAGTGTCACATATTCCGTACGTTCCGATAAGGTTAGGAAAATAATAATTAGCATACAATGCAGACAAGCTTAGAATAAACATTTTTGATGAGGCATGCCTTGTGCCTACATACATAGCGTCACACTAATAGTATTTCCCGTTAGTGTTAAGTTTCAACAAATTAACTCGACGTTCTTGCTTCTATCTCTCTGTGGCTTACCACAGTAGTCCTTACCCTTGGACTACTATAGACTTAAAAGCAATTTGTCATCATCAATACTGAACATTATGACTATTTGAGTGCATATTAAGGCGGTACCCTACCTCGTTATTGTGTGAAGAGGATAGGCATAGGATTTCCCGTTCACAGGAGCGGGACAGAGCAAAGCGGCGTAAGCCCAAAAATCAAGTTTTTAGTAGTTATTTGCTCCCCTCAAACATTAGAATAGTTAATTGAAAAAAAGGCAACATATAAAATGTTCTTTATACTTAGCTCAATTACTATGCTTAATCTCAAGATCGTATCATCTGTATTTATTGAGAAATTAGGGTTTTAGTAAAAAATTAGAGGTAACTTTGCGATTTTTTTCTATCGAGAAAATTTTATGGAATCGTGTTTTCGAAACATATGATCGATAGAATAAGTCCTGAACTTTACTATATATAAATTTCAAAGTTAAATATTCAGTAGTTTGGAAGATATGGAGGTCCGACGGAGTTGAAAATAAGCAATTTGAGGGTAGGTACCCCCTTAAGTTGTAGACGAAAGAGTAGAGTAATGTTGCCAAAAGGTTCGAACTCTCTAGCTTGTCCTATATAAGGTTTCTGAATCGTGGATTTTATAACTAATACTGTGCTTAGTTTTTTTTACCATTATAATTGATAATATTGTAAACAGCACATTCTTATTACAGGTTTTGGCAATATTTACCTGATAAAATCCCTAATCTTAATCTATCCTTTGTTATAATTGTCAACCGCCTTTGTGAAGAAAATAAATAACATTTTATTATTATTATTATTTTGGTGCTACCATTCATAAAATTCTATATAGTACTAGCTGCGCCCCGCAGCTTCACTCGCGTAGATTTGTTTTCTGGATAGGGAGACCCTAGCGACAAGAAATATACTTTACGATATATTCTCATACCTACCAAATATGCATTCAAAAATGCAAAAAAATCGGTCGAGCCGTTTCGGAGGAGTGTGAACACCGTGACACGAGATTTTTATATTTATAGCTAGATATTCTTATTTTGGTATTACCAATAAACTACTGACAGGAGTACCTTATCGATATTTTTTTAGATACCGCTATTAAAGTAATCGTATTTCGCGAGGTATTTACCTTTGTCAACGCTGAACAAGAAATAGGTTATTAATAAATAATGCTGGGCAATTAGTTCAACAAAAGTTCTTATTGTTTGTTTGCAATGTTTGCGTATTGTACATTTCTTCAATTTATTTTGGCAGCATTTGTCAAGTGCAATAAATTCGAGACTGAATTATTTCGTTACATTTAGGTGTGCCAGAAACTCACAAATACATTGGACAACAATACAGTGTTCGTATTTTATTGTGTAATGTACGAGCGAATTACTAAGAATTCATTAAAAATCATACGTGGACTTCATTTTCACTTCCGTCTTAAAATAATAACAACTTTAAATGTGAATGTTGATTAGAATGGTCATGGATGTGGATTTTCAGTGTCCGATGTCAGACTAAAAATTTGTTTCAAAAATATTGTTATGACGTGATACGTTCGCCATTTGAGAGCATGATACTGAAGAGGGGTTGGCATAAAAAATGTTTGTAAACTGCTTTGTAAACTTAATACAATAAGTAAAATAAAAAGACAAACCCACTGATTTATTTTTGTTTATCTAAGTCAGTGGCCAATAGTACGTTGAAAATAACGTTTTGCATTTCCTATCCATTTCCTGACATTACACGAGCTGTCTATTGTTGTACGTCTCGATCGTCTTGATCACGACTGAAATAAATCAGTTGTGTATCCTTGTTTTGTTCTGTTCTGTCTGTAAAATGACTAGCATACGCTGTGATAGTTCTGTGCCTTGCTTGTTGCATTTTTTCCATCTGCAATTTTTATCTCGAAGTTTTGCACAGTACCTTACCTACGTAAATAAATATTGCCATAATACTTTTTGTCTGTCCTGAATGATTTATTACTATCACTAGCTATCGGTAGGTAGTCTATGATACCTATTGTCTTCCCAATGACAGACTAAGTAGCAACAGTATCAGTGCAATGTGTCCCAAGCATTGCAGTTACGTGTGAAAATTTGTTCTTGTAGAGATCATTGTAAGAATTAACAGGTAAATCATGAGTTGGATTTAAAGTAGCTTTTAGATTCTCACAAATCTAAGTCAGTTCCCATGAAGAATTCCCAGTACAAAAGCGAAAGTTTGCATGAATTTTATGCCAGGTGGGCCGCATTACCACCTAGGTGGTGAATGTGATGATGCAAATAGTGTTGACCATTGTAAGTCAACTGAGAGATAAATATATAAGTACATTATTTATAAGAAATACCACAGAAGCATTGACGGCTCTACAAATGCACAGCTGAAACTTTGCCTACACAAGATCTTTTGGATTAGAACAAACTTTAGTTCTTTTTGGATTTAGCTAAACCGCGAACGAGGATTGGATACTTACTTACTGGCGTGGCGCAGTGACCCGAAGTGGATCTTGGCCTCCGACACTAAAGATCGCCAGTTGTCCCGGTCCCTTGCCGTTTCAGTCCAGTCGACGGCACGAAGTTCATGCAGATCTTTCTCAACTTCGTCGCTCCAGCGGTACCTCGGTCGACCAATAGGCCTCCGGCCACTTGGGCGACCCATGTACGCTCTGCTGGCTGCCCGATCCTCCCCCATTCGGATAACATGCCCGAGCCATCGGAGTCTCGAGGCTTTGGTTTCTCCTATGATGTTAAGCTCGGACACTAGATCTTCTATTTGTTTATTTTTTCGGGCTGCCATCTTCCCGCTGAGCGGGTCCCAAAATTTTTCGGTAGATCTTCCTTTCGGCCACCAGTAGTTTGTGCTGTTCTTTTAGTGTAAGCGTCCAAGCTTCGCATCCGTACATTAAGATAGGTCGCATTTACAAAACTGTGATACGACCTATCTTAACGAGGATAGAATAGTTAAACATAAATCAAATTGCGAATTATGTCGTATTAAGATGTCATCCAGGCAGTTTCAATTCAGTTTCCAGAATCACAAATTTAAATTGAATACCCTAGGTACTTGGTAACCGTCTTATCATTAAATATTGAGTTTTTATTAGGACTTACACGAGCCTAGTGTCAAATTTACCACCGCCCGGAAGCGACAACCAATTTCCAACCCGTCATATTTGTTCCAAAGAATTGTAAACTATATATTTTCTCCAATTGTGGTTTAGGAAGGAAAACATAAAAATTTCCTTAGATACACCTAAATGGAACCCGCAACCGAGCAAAGCCACGGATGCATGCTAGATTCATAAAAACCGATTTGTAGCTTGGTGTGAAATTTACTTGGCGCTCGGAAACTAATTAGTGAAATGGCAATGAGGTTAAACTGTTCGACTATTCGTTTTCTTTGAATGTTTGATTTTAAAATGGAAACGGAAAAACACGGACTCGAACGATGATAGCCCGAAGTTTGAGTGTAAAGAAATTTGGAGAATCTTTTTAGTAAGGCATAGTTTGAAAAGGCTACTTAACTAATAAAATGCATGCTTCACCAGAGCTTTATTGGAGGGTAAAAAGAACAAAGCATAATTAATTTTATCTTTCACCAACTCCGTTTCAAAATACTGGTTTTCCTCCTGATAAGGCCAATTTTACGATACAGTAAAACTTTATACGCGTTTTAATTTCATGGTTTTTGAGTAATTAGCCTGCTTTGACATTGGCACCTACCAGCTGAAAAATAAATACCATAATTATAATTACATTTGATAAAATGTTTACCTACTTATTAACCTAGGAATATTTTCCGCTACGACGCGACGTCATGACGTCACCAATATAAAATTAATACCACAACATTTCTTGGGCATTGTTTACAGAGATCACAATGAGCATATTGAGCATTCCTAACGAACGTCGGGCATGTTGTTTGACGCGTTAAATAAACCGCTATTATGTCATTGCCATGATCTTAGTTACCTATGACGAGCTCTGTGATGCAGTGGTTATAGGTTCAATTTATTCTAGCCTGAACACACCGGACAAGGTTTTGTCAAGGCTATTTATGACGACCGATGTGGCGCGGCGGGCGAAAATCCGCCTGCGATGCAGGTGGTGGCGGGTTCGATTCCCGTTTCACTCTAGACAAAAGTTTTGTATGATCTGCAGATACAGTTCCGGGTGTTCTGTGTGTTTTCTATGTAGGTACAATAAAAATCTATGAATTTAATTTAAGTACCTACTTGAATCAGTCTAGTTCCCCTAAGACAAGCTGCTTACTTTAGGGCTAAATGAGGATGTGTGGATTGTCCAGCATTAACTATTTATTTATAGAGAATACAATTAAGAAATGAATATCCAAACATTTTTGCATTCGATATCATTTTGTCTCTTCTACTCAGACAAATCGATGTTTCAAAAATCAAATGATCAGTGTTTGATCTCTGATCGTGTTATCCAACTGACCAACCCTTTGAGTTGTTTGACGGTTTGGTCGAAATGCACATTTTCATTGTAATGTGTGGTGTGTGGAAGGTACATCTGGAACAATTAAGTTCATTTTGTTTTTACACATTAATCTACTAACTAATTTTCATCAATTTATTTTAGTGCTGTCTTAGAGCAACAATTAATCTCTGCAAATTTAGATTTCCTATGATATTATTATGTAAAGATTTGGTATAAATTAGCTTAATACTGCTGCTGTTTATGCTAAGCTGTTTATATTGGATTGGACAGAGTTATAGGTTTCAAGAACGTAAACGATTAGCGAATGAAATATTGTTTTCTTTAACGTTTAAGATAAAAAATGTAAACAGAAATGTAGACTATGTCAAGAATAAATATATTTTTACTGAAACTGTTATTTAGATAGACAGATAAGTCACTACACATACAGACTACAGCAATTATACAATACACTAATACAAATAATAAAATACAGTTGACAAATAAAACATACAATAACATTATTAACTTAACTTATTGAATTTCATACGTTAGTGCATATTGCAAATCGAAATGATATTTTAATTTTAAAACATTATATAATTTAAATATCGTTTATTATAACGTTGCGAATATTTAATATAATGTTATGTTGTGTGTTTAATGTAATGTTCATCAATTCTACGAGTTTAAGAATAAATAAATAATAATGGACAATTCACGCAGCATTATCTAGGCCCAAGCTAAGCAGAGCAGAGAATTATTATATACAGTAATAAAAAAACTGAACGTTTACCACATTCATAATAAACTAAGCTGTAAAACTCGTCTATCAATACATGCATAGTTAGTTTAGTCAGTAAAGTTTATTGTATTTATTATTCGAAGAATATAAGGCAAACGTGCCTTGCCTATTAAAGTAGAAACAGTATGACCTCCTTAACGTCTTTATCACACTTGCAGTACCTATTCATTTACATGTTAGTAGGTGCCATACAGTTTCTTCCTTCATAACGTTTCTTCAATACCTAATCATCATCATCATCATCATTGGCCTCTTAACATCTACGAAAGATGATGTAGGTGGCTCATCAATACCTAATACGATCTAGTATATACTATAAGATCAAAAGCCCACATATTACGTATATTATTATCACTCATCTAGTACTCATAATACAAGCTCTGCTTAGCTTGGGGCTAGATGATTCTGTGTGGATTGTCCAGCATTAGTTATTTATATTTAATGTCTCCAATCATTTTTTCCTTTTAAATTCTTTAAATCGTATCGTGTAAACTGTAAATTGAAAACAGAAATGAGCCAAATATCTACCCTTGAGATACGTTAAGTCCCTGTACCTTTAAGGCGTTCTGTGACCTCTTTATAAAATGCCATCTGCTAGGTGTGACTATAGTTTAAGATTTACCCAATCCTGGAAAACAATAAATCAAGTCGAGTAAAAAAATCTACATCAGTTTATTTGATTACTGGTTTTATGTTGAATAGCTTATCAAGATTGTGCGGCCGTCAAAAGCACCAGAAAAATCCAAACATTGAATATCTTGAGCCATACCCTAGAAACAACAGACAATGCATAATTTATACAGGATAAACTAGACGTTTTATCGTTATATTCTCGTAATCTAAAGATGTTTATCGCGTGAAGGCTGCGCGGGCGCACGTTATGTTTGAACAAGTGTGTGTTACGTAAGCGCTCTTTGGTTACTTTGATCAAATAATGGACCCGTGATAAAAGGCAGATTCTTTAACACCATACTTTGTAACGCAACTGTTTATTTCTTACGACCTCTGTGGCGCAGCGGGCGAAAGTCCTAAGACGCAGGAGCTTTCTGCCTCGTGACAAATGTTTGTACGATCTGCAGATATTTGTTCCGGTTCTCTGGATGGTTTCTATGTATATCCCCAACCCGCGTGCCAAGCTTGGGGATTTGGGCATTACCCCCAATAAGGCGCTTATCATGGGAAGGCCTGCGTTCAGCAGTGGACAAAATATGGGCTGTTGAGTTGAGAGCGAGATGATGCTTTGTAAGTTGTCCAGCAGTATTTATTTGTTTCGGTCGGTTAAATCATCTTAATAAGTAGTTACTTTGCCTACATTACAATGCGTTTTATATTTCACTTAATTTTAAAAGTACCTACCTATCTATTGTAATGCTCATGGACCTACTTACTGGATTAAATAGGTAGTAAAGTAGGTAGTTACTATTATGCAAGATTTATGAACAGCCAAATTTGCATAATTTCGTTATTATATAGGTACATTAATAATTTACGTAATACTATAAAAAAGAAATGTATGGCTTAGTCTTTTAAGATTTTTATTTTCTTTTGTTATATTTGAACGAAACGTAGGTTGATTTTCACTAACATTGAAGAAAAATTGCGTAGATCATTCTAAAAGTCTGACCTTTACATACAAATATAAAAATCTATAACTAGCTACCTAATAAATAAAATGCATCTAAGTTAGTACTTATTTCAAAGTCAAAGCATTATGATTCGTATAATTACAAAGTCAACACAATTAATAAATAATTCAATTACATTCAAAACAGCTAAGGAAACAGAAATTGCAAACATTGCGTCTTACACGATATTGATACCGAGTCAACGACATCACACCACCTTGAAATGAAACAGTCCAACATAATGCATTATTATAATATGACAGTGCTAAAACTGAACGGTTTTTATCAAAAGTCACTTTATTTTCGAACTTTTTTTATATTACGAAAAAAATTGTCTGGCTGATGATCACTTTAGCGACTTTTTCTGTCCTTGCTCCTTAATTTAAGACTCTATTTTTAAATTTACGTAATCCTTCTTTTTCTAACCTTCTTAGCTACTTCAAGGAAACAATGCGATTTACCTTTTATGCACACACACACACTCATAATACACTTAATATTGTAATTGAATTGTATGTAGTTTCAAACTACCTAACCCGCATACTGTTGCATCGTTATGCCCATTATGATGTCATTTACATTTATTTAGCAATACAATGCTCGTTTTGAATGAACTAAAAGCAATACAATCGGGAGGAAGCGAGCCGTGTGCGCGTAAATGTTTAGGCACGCCAAGCGTCGCCCAATAGGTAATCTAGGTATGCGATGTAATTTGCGTTACGCCCGTTTCTAGGGTTGGCTCTTACAAACGCTTTTGCAAATAAAAACAATGAGACATTTTTAACAAAATTTGAGTTGATGATTTCGACTCTTACCTACAGCCTGTGGGAGTAATACAATCTGAAGAACTTTGCCAAAGTTTTCTGCAGTTTCGCGTAATCTTAGGTAAATCATTATATTATTTAATATATCATTATATTAGACAATTATATATTTCTTTCCTATGAGGTACTCGCTGAAATTACTGATGCATCTAGTGGGTTGACCTATAAAGGTTTTCGTATTTCCTTTTCTCGTCCGGTAACTGGACGACCGTTGACACCATCTCAAGAAGTATAACAAAGTTATAGTTCATATGGAGTTGTCATTTCATGGCAGCCCTAGTTAAAACGAGCTCGTATTTAACGTGTAGCTCGCATTCGACGCATCCTATTCTCTTTAATCTGTGCAACGACTACTAATTCACTCCACGTAGTCAGTATATCAGCTATTTGTTTTGCGTCTGCTGTAACCGTCACATTGCATTGTGAAGATTCAGGGTTTATGAGCTTTGCTTCTGTTTTTGCAAAACTGTTGTTGATGAGTCTTCAGCACGTGGCGGTAAAAAACCATACAAATCAAACGCTTGATGAACTTAAGGATCATAACTTAGCATTAGAATCCTCATCGGACACATTACTTATTTATTAAGTAAATAACTGCAACCAACTAGAATTAATACAAGAGATCATCAATACGAGCAAACTTAAAAAATCTAAAATATAGGTAGCCACAACATGCGTAAAAAACAAAACGATTCAACAGCTAATCGTAACAGTATGTTATAAATGAATAATATGGTAAGATCAATGTATACAAAACAAATACATAATTTATTTTGTATATACAAATACATAATTAGCGTACATAAACGCCTATCCACTGCTGAAAATACCTCATAGTATAAATAATGGGGATTATTGGAATAAGCCCCTCCAATCAGTCGATGACTAGGTGTCAAACTCTGTAGAGTTTTGAACTGAAATTACAAAACATTATTACTTATGACATTTTAAGACCTTTACCAAAACGATGTCTAAACTGAATTTAAATAAATAAATTTATTATGGTAGTACAAAAGAATACCAACAGGTAATCGAGTAAGGTACCTTTGCATTCGTCCGGTGAACCTAATTTGTAAAGCAATTAAAACGATTAAGTACAGTTATCGTAATAACATTTAAATTAGTGCTATCGAATAAACATTAACCTGATACGGGTAGAACATACGTCAGATCCTGGTTCTCTTCGTAGAACCTTCTATCACAATCGATGGTGAAACGATACACTTTATACGGAGACTTTGCTGGCGCATGATGATAATGAACTGAATCAGTACTTATAAAATTATTATCTATTAGTAATTCTATAATATATGATGTTTGCAAATTCGATGCCAAAGCTCAAAAAAGAAAAGATAGCAATGTTACCTGCACAAGTAAAAACACACATAGGTTTTTAACAATAATAAGTTAGAAGTCAAAAACTTTATTTCTTTAGGGTTGCAAATTATGCTCTTAGACAAGTCAAATTGTTTACAATAAATTATTATCAAATAAGAAATAAGTATTATTGTAAAATCTTTAAAATATGTTTTAAAACGGTTGTTCTACCTCTTCGATCAACAATGTTGGTATTGTTGATCGAAGCTCTACCAACTCTACTAGCAAAAGAAACAAGTTACCTGATAGACATCCTTCAAAATACCACAGCTCTCGGAGCTGTCGCTTGTCTTCCTAATCGCGTATGGGGTAATCTGGGCACATTGTTCATACATTGTCTGTATAAAATGGCGCGTTAAACGGTGGTTCTACCCACAGTAGCGAAGAACTAAGTTATATAATTGATTTCTTTCAAAATGTTCCTTGTTTTTCTGGTTCCTGTTTCCTAGTTCCACAATACATATACCTGTAACTCGGGCAAACCACTTTACTCCCGGTGACGGGTGTATTCCGGCTGTGTAGCGGCGACCGGCAACTTTTAATTGAGTTGAGAACAAAAGACGGTCGGACGGTATGCAGCCACGAGGAGGGGATTCAGTAGACAAGATTATAGAGTTTTTCATGGAATACTAGTGTTGTCTTCATTTCACAATGAAGTGAAACTTGAAACCCAGAAACTAACATTATTGCAGTAAATATGTGTGACAGTATTAAGAAATACTTAACCTAAAATAAATATGTACATTTTATAGTTTGCTGAAATAATTTTATATGTGATTTTCGTCAGCTTGCTAACTAGGCTAAACCTGTATCGAGGAAACCAGACTGAAGACTGGTAACTAATTAACATTAACTGTTGTGGTCACATTACTTAGTTTACTTTATATTTAATCAAGTTTAACCTATTGATGATAGACAAGAATTAAAGAAACATTTAGAGATTACAAATTTACCAGAAAACACCCTTAGAAGAATAAAACTGGGCTCTACTCCATATAGCTGATGTGATGTCATATAAAACATAATTTAAAATTAATTATTCACGGAGTTCTGTTTGTTTTGAATTTGAAACGATGAACACGTGGAAGATTGCTTAACATAACGCGACTCAACATCTTTTGACTCTTAGTTATCATTAATTAATCTCAGTTTCAGCCTCACTCGCGAGTCAAATAAGAAACGTTATCAATCATTCAGTGACGTAGGCGTAGCTTACCCCGTGATTCAGTATCTCTTTATAACTTTATCCTGTGTTTATAAAACTAAGAATTTGTGCGCTTTCTTTATTATGTTGTAGTTTTAGCTATAGTGTAGGTAGATCATTTTTTATGACCTCTTGCATCGACTCTTTTCTGCATTTTGTTATGATATAATGCAGGTGCGTACAACAAACTGTTCCCATGGAAGTTGGGGAGGCCCATTGTATGGGACACTACATGCGTCGACATAGTTACACCTTCCCATCTTCCGAGGTCATCGGTGAGGGCGGGTGCGGCGGCAGATTTGGCCGAGGATGTCAAGACGCGCAAATATGCAGGTCTCGACAGAGCCTACACATTTGCTCCCCTTGGAGTCGAGACCCTAGGTCTGTGGGGTACCGAGGCTCTTCATTTTTTTTTTTAATTATCTGTGCGTCTGATCGAAGCGACGCGTGACCCGAGAGCTGGTGAGTATTTGGCGCAGCGCATCAGCATTGCCATACAGCGAGGCAATGCAGCCAGCGTCTTGGGGACGCTTCCGAGTGGTATTGATATGGATCAGTTGATTTGCAACAGCTGCAGTAAGGTCAATTGTTTCAATATATAAATAATATAAATAAATTAGTACTAGTATTTATACAAGTACTAATTTATTATTATTATTATTTATTTATTTCTATTATTTGATTGTAATTTACTCTGTCAATAAAGAGACAAGCTGTAACTACTAGAATCAGTATTTGAAAGCTTATGAACTGAACCACGAATTATACTGTGTCATCCTCCGAGGCTGAGCCGGGATTTCCATCCTATGCACATTGTGTAAGATTGTGTGAGCCAAGCTTTGACGGCTTCAATGATTTTAAATTTGATACAATTTGTATTTTGTATTATTTTATGTGGGTACCAAAAACTTATACTATTATTATTAACAATTTATTAATTTATTATTAATTTGAACGACCTTATTGCACTTATTATTATTATATTCCAAATCATATCATTACATTATTTATCCTTAAACGTACACAATCATATATTACTAAATAAAGTCAAAATTATGTAATATATTATATAATAACTATTTAAAAACGTTATTAAAAATCAATGAAATGAGAGTCCTTCAGCGAATTCCAAACATGTACGTACGTATGTCGGAACGTCGTCGATTCTTCCGCGAGCACGTCGAAGTCTGGTTGTAGAGCCAGTAGATAGAGCGTTGAGAGCGAAAGGAGATCGCGGAATAGGGGTACATTACAAACCAGAGAAGTTTGTCTAGTGTCAGCGCCGCGGTCACAGCGTGATGCCACACATTTGGCATGAAGTTATAAATAATAATCACAATCATTATCTCAACCATATAAACGCGAAAGTTTGGATTTTTGGATGGATGTTTGTCTTCTTCACGTTCACATCGGGCTGAAATTTTGCATAAATGTAGTTCTAGGCTTGGAATAATACGTTTTATCCCATAAATCGTTTTCCATGAGATATTAAAAAACTTTTAAAAGTTTCCATAGAAACACGCGTGCGAAGCCGCGGGCAAAAGCTAGTAATATCATAAACACTAAGTCTATGTACCTGACATTGTTTGCGGTTGAAATGAAAAGTATCAATACCTACCACTCAAAACTAAGGTACCAATACACAGTTTAACCTGTCAAGGCCTTATTATAAGCATTTAAAGGAGACATTGTTTTCTCTGCAATATTTTGAGCAGGTATGTCACAAATGCTGCTGGTATGCTGCTAGAAGTGAAATCAGACAATTATTCCCTAGAAAAACATAGTTCGGATCTCATTTGCACACACAATACACCCACTTAACAATATGGGTGCATTACCTCATTGTTTTCACGACGAACGAACCCAAAACATGGAGTGCTGCCTCTTGAATTAAGTCGAGTCTAGCTTTATAAAAATAACAAGGCACTTGAGCACAATCAGGGAAAAAGCAAAACAAAAAGTTAAATCCGTTGTTTCGAGTGACACTCACGAAAGTTGCGAGTGCACGGAACTTTTTCTATAAGCATTTTGCCAAGTTTAATGTTAGGTCTAAGATCTAGAAGTGGTCCAAATAAGGAAGTAAAGCTTTACTTGGTACATAGCTACTCACCTATTTTACCATAAAAGTTGACCACCACCGCACACTGTGTTTTTTTTTTGTCTGATAGATTAGTTTATGCTTAGGCAATTCTATCTTTCTTTGGTACTTATTTTTTTAACATCAGTATCAAATATTTTGTTATGTTTGTCACCGAGGTCGTAGATTATACTGTTAAAAGAAAAGAGAAATATTCATATTCACTCGTGTATAGGTTCAGGTATAAAAGTTACAAATATATAAAATCTTTCCTGTCATATTTCCTATCTCTTCCACTTTAAATCAAACTTACGCGATCTGAACACATTATTATTAGTAATTATTTAACAGGTATTTATTTATATTTTACCTTTTAAATAAACGCGATAAATACCCGTTAAATTATACTATTAATAATCTCCCCTACTTTGATATAATTCTTTATTGCTGTGTTAGAGGACTTCTCTCGCAGTGAACTGTGCGGGATGTAGAGGCATTGCAGTCTCGACTCGAGATCGTTATCATCTCGCTTCCTGCGAGTCTGTTTGCGTTTCGGATAAAGCTCGGATTCCTGGATTATAGTGTGAAGGCAAACCTTAAGTATATTTGGTTTTACAAACAAAATTGTGGAAAATTGTTTACGCGCTCAGTTTTGTCTCTCTTCAAATTTAAGTAGTTCTTGTGTGATAAACTGCTTAATTCATTACATCTTGGTACTAAAACGTTAGTTTCCGAAATGATAACCATAATTTTTACGGTGTCCATAAGAAGTGTACGTATAGAAATCTCACAATTCACTGTAAACTCATCATTAACATCAGCACAGTCACCCATAATTTAAGCACTGCTGGAAATAGGCCTTCTTACTTCTTCATAGCCTCTTCTCCTACTTTTTTTGCTACTTTTATTGTATGTACCTGTGTTTTATGAGTATACTTTCAATTCCATTATTACTTAAACTTTAATCTGTTAATACCCTTTTCTCTAAGTTAAATGAAATCTTTCAACCCTCGCATCGGAGATGCCAGACCATATTGAAAAGTTGTACAAATACATTAAAGAAATGCCTTTCCTGTTCAAAGTGCACATTCAACACTCGAGGCTCACTGCCATCGATATTGAAGTTCTGATGCTCGGACTATATGGGTTGGATCGTGCATTGAGTCAATACTGAAGAACTGCTTGGCACTGAATTTTTTTTCGTTGGCCTGTTCAAATAATAGTGGTTCAATGGTTAATTTATTGGTAAAAATATAGCTTTACACGTCAAAACATAGTAGGTAGGTACAAAGTACACCTTAATAGGACTCAGGCGTTACTTTGCGGAAATCCGTTGCATAATATTAGAATAAAACAATATATTGTAACAATTCCGCGCAAAACCTCTGATAAGATTAACAAAATGCAATTCGCCTGCACCGCCCCGCCGGGCGGGTGGTTTTGCGCGGATCTGTTGCTAAATGTGGTTTTATCCTAATATTGCCCTGTTTCTTTAGCCACTGAACATTTACGATGAAAAAAACGTTCAAAAAAAGAAAATTACATCTACTAGGTACTCATTACAAATAGTATTTACAATTAAAACAGTAGATCAAACTGCTAGCTAGAATTTAATCCAAATCAATACAAATCTGACGCTGACTGTAATTACCCCGTTGTATGGCAATGCTAAATAAAATCCAATGATATATAAAATTGGACAAAGCTACGAAACAGAATTGTTTAAATAATGTACCTTCCTAATTGGCAATATTTTTTGTGGCTGTATATAAATGTATGGGTATATATTTTATAGGGATCCGTACCTCAAAAAGAAAAAGGACCCTTATAGAATCACTTTGTTGCCCGTATGTCCGTCTGTCAACTCTCTTTTCCCAGGAACGCCTGAAGGTATGGAGTTGAAATTAACATCATATACTCAAGTCCGTTACCTCTTGAAGCCGTGATCGTGAGCCGATAAATCAAACTTCGAAGTCAACGCAATTAGAAGTTACAGCCATTTATGCCGTATATTTTAAAATGTTCAAGGGATAAAAATGCACACAAAACCTATAACGTACCTACTTCCCGTTGACTAGGTCAAGGATCATAAAATTTGGCAAGAAACGGTCTTGTAATAATTATTGGAACCCTCGGTGCACGAGTCCGACTCGTACTTAACGTTTTATTTTATTGAAGTCCCAGTACCAGACTTACTAGAGATCATGGGGATCTCTAGCACTCCACTTCAATAAAAAAAATATTACTTATCCGATTTCCCTCGCTCTAGCTCACTAAACAAAATGATTGTTTGAATTCTAGGTAGGCTACGTAATCGCATAACAAAGTCAAATATAATTTATCTTAATGGCAAGCCTACATTTGACCATGGCATAAAATTACGAAGATAAAGTTTGCGTATTAAATTAACGGTAGTGTGTTAAAGTAATATTACAGAATGTACCTAAAGAGTAATATCTAGGCAAGTATTACGTACAGTTGAAGACAAATTTTTGTACACGTCAAAGGTTGTTAATAAATTTTCAAGGGCATACAAGTTAAATTTCATGAACATAAATTCATTCTAGCGTCCAAGTGACCAAACCAATTATATTTTTTGCATTCGTCAGAGCCCGATAGATGGTAAGCTCTCGAGAGGTCTTTGATGGAGTAGGTACCTTGCCTCGAACGAAACTATTGACTCTACACTTATCAAACAGGTCTAAATTATACGAAGTACCTAATCCCGCAAATGTAGCTGACTGTACGAGAAATATTGTGGTTTTTCCTTCCTCGAAGGACACATGAAACGTGTTTAAACTGATGTAGTAGGTACAGTTTATTTATTTTATATTATTGGGTACAACTATATATTTAAATAAACTACCTATAACGATATTTGCCAATTATTCACGGCACGGATAGTGAACCTGAGTGACCGAGTGATAATTTCTCTGCTAACACAGTATGCAACAATAACGTGCTAACAAATTGACCACGTATGTAGGTACAGTCAGCTGCACAGACATGTTTACACTTTCAAGGTTTAACTTTTATTTTACTCGGAACTATTCAAATAAAAGGCCACGCACACATTTTTAGTACAAAGTAATCGTAGTTGTCAGAATGCGGTACATAAATTATCACAATTACTATAAACTTACTTGTCTTGTCAAATTGAAAACTTGGGAGTGTATACATATTTTTGCAGCCGACTGTACATTACAATATGTGCTGTTTATTATGAAATGACCTACTTGGTCAAGTAGAGTAGTTACTTGTAACTACTCTAATATCTCGCAGGAGAGGGAAACATATTTTCTGCCTCCATTATGGCAAAGCTATGGTTAGGTCATGAGGATGGGCACCAGTGGCAATAAACGCAAACTGTTGACCGCTGAAGATCTTTTTAAGAAAATGTTATCCAATTATCCACATCAAATGCAAGCACCGGCACTTACCGTGTTACGTCTCGATTCTCGACCCACTTCGAGAAGAGGCGAGACAATCGATTACAGCACGGCACACGAGAATCGATTTACTCGATAAAGCAAAAATCAAAGAGATTAGGCAGTAGTGGTTTTTGTAGAGTCAAACTGAACAAGGTTAGATTCAAGTATTGGAGGCATAGGAGACAAGCATAGGGGTTGTAGTCATCCTTTTATACAGGGTACCATGTGTACTAAGCCAAAAGGGATTTTGGAGGGGATGAACTATTGTTTTACGATTTTTTGAATTTCGGACATTTTTATTATTTTATTTTTTTGAAAATAACACCTTTTTGTACAATTTTTATTGTTTTGAAATTACATAATTTTTCGTTTAATTTCATGACAAAACACTGGTTTTCCTGGAAAAGCTACGCTACGCTAGCTGCCTGCCCCGCTGTATGGCAATGGTGATGCGCTGCGCCAGATACTCACCAGCTCTAGGGTCACGCGTCGCTTAATTCGTATAAAATGATGAAGAAAAATAAGGGAACACTTAGCTTCTCCAGGGTGACATTGTTTACCTTTGTGGGGGCAGTGAATCCAGTAGGTACCAAATGAAAGTCTTGAACTTCAAATAAAGTCAGCCAGAGATCAATAAAACGATGACACAAAATGGCTGACATGTAGGTAAACATGGAATTTCAAACAATGCCATGTCAAGGAAATAAATAATTCAGCAACAGAAATGCTATGCAAAACATTTGGGCATGCTTTTGTATTCATGCTTTGGTTTCAGGCATTTTAAATTGTTTTTATTTTTGGCAGCCTTTACTACCTACGGTATTTTTGTACGTCCGTCTGAAATTGTGGAATTTTCAACGCTCTACATAAATAATATGTGGATTTATTTCGTTAACTAGCAACCCCTGCTTTACAAGTAAGCCTTTGCGGGCAAAGCTTGAAACCTGAACCATTGTGAGAACTGCTTCAAAATCTATTGTATGGGATCAATGTAGGTACCTAATAAAAAAATAAAACGTTTGCACATGACGTAACTAACATCTAAGAGTGTGTAACTCTGGGTAAATGCTTTGCTTAGCCTTATTGTGAAATTTTACAACTCACAGACACACCGTAACCCGACAAAAAGGTCATGAAAAATATTGCAGAGACTTGAAACCACTCCCTAGCCCAAAATGGTAAATACAAACATCGGTATCAACGAATATAGCAACAACTAATTCAATCAATAAAGCCCGTTATGATTTAATGAACATCTCTCGCAGAATTTTGTAATTACACGAAAAGGTTTAGATTAATCTATTGGACCATCTATAGATAGTCTCGTGATAGTGCACATAATTAACCCCATCCCACCTCCACACACAACACACACTTACACGTAAAAATGTACCTATAGCAGTAATTGATTTTTTTTATTTTATTTTATTTTAGTTTTTTTTTTTTTCTATTGTCTATACTAATATTATAAAGAGGAAAGGTTTGATTTTTTGTTTGTTTGTTTGTATGAATTGAATAGGCTCCGAAACTACTGGACCGATTTGAAAAATTCTTTCACCGTTAGGAAGCTTACTTTTCAGGGAGTGACATAGGCTATATTTTATCCCGGAATTCCCACGGGAACGGGAACTACGCGGGTGAAACCGCGAGGCGATCGTCTAGTATAAGATATGTATTAAGTATGTTCTATTAAATCTACTTAGTATTTATGTGAATTTCCATAAGGCAAGAGCGAAACCCCCTAACACAGGTATCTTTATACTTAAAAGGGGATTTCCAAAGTAATTTAAAGATATGTATAGATTAAGTTAGAGAAATAAACTATTTTATTATTATTATTATTATATTATCTATAATCATAAAGCCACGGAAATGGACCCGCTTGCCTACATTTTCGTGACTATTTTGACAGACAGGCTATTTCATGACTTTTGTGTCAGGGTTGGCTATGGTTCGTGCCTCGACAATTGACAGTAGTGCGCTAATCGCAACGGAAGGCCTGCGCTTGCGCATCCAACAATATCACGCTACAAGCATGTTTGCAGACTCAGTAATAAAGTATTAGTGCCTTCTAATCTTCTAATATAACAAGAGTTGTTACACTAGTTAGATTTTTGGTTTGGTTTAAGTTTTAGAAAGCCTGAACTATCCGTGACACTTTTAATTGAGCTATTTTTAAAATACACTGCAGGGCAAGCACGGCGGATTGTTGTCTGAGGTAGAATTAAGAAAAATTACGTCACTTTGTCATCGAATGCGTAAATTGTTTGAAATTCATTCCTTCAACTTCAATAATATACGCAATGTATGACGATGCGATGTCATTATTGTCTATTCTACCCTAGAGAACAATCCCCGTGCTTGGCATACTGGTCTCTAGAAAGGATCTCATATAATAATATATTTTTCAAGACTTTTTTGTTCCTTATGGATTTAACTATCTTCCTGAATGTTTTTAGAAAGTTTATGCCAGGCCAGCTTACATTGATTTAAGGCGCATGTATGACTCAAACTGGCGCCGCTACTTTTTCTTTCTTATAATTACGTTAATCAAAGGAATTTTTAAAAGTCCATTGTACAGGTTATGATACCTATCATAAGCTTTATTTTAATGCCAATAAAATAGTTTTCGTTTGTTTGTTTATGCAGAATAGCGAAGTTCCTCTTGGTAGCCACCGAACTCTCTGTCTAAATTATACGAAACTAAACTATTTCAGAGGGATTAAAAGAAAGCTTATTCAAATTCACTTTCATTTATTTTCAGATAACTGTGATGGGTATCATAAACTTATCATTATATTATCATAAACTTAGGATAGGTATCATAAAGAACTGTACAATGGACTTCCAAAAATTCCTTTGATTAACGTAATTATAAGAAAGAAAAGGCAGCGGCGCTAGTTTGAGTCACACATGCGCCTTTAGTTGTCTTCTTATAAAATATAATATATAAACTCAACAATCGCGTGATAGGTAAAACACAGTTTACCTAAGTTACCCAACTAGGCAAAGGTCGTAATTGTTTAGAGAAATCGTCTCTAGCTCGTCACTGTCGCTCACCAACGTGACAACTTTACCGCCGAATGATACATTGCTGTTTTTGTGATACAGTTGAATTCTATTGCTGGTTAGCAGCATGCAATGGATAAACCTGATGATTTGCAAGTCTTGGTACCTATGCGATACGACCTTCATTTTTCACTTTGTGGCCTTCTTAGTGGTGAGGCATGACTATAAGGTTAGAGGAGTCAGAACAATTCTGTTGCAGTTATTTTATTGTCTTACGTTATTGCTCATGATATTTTATTGGTCGGACGAAGTGATAATTTATAGAAACTCATCGCAATGTTATATGTAATTATGTAAGTATAGGTGAGGTATGTGTGCGCAACTTGATTTTGTGTTATAGGTACCTAGGTGTACTTGTATTGTATGTGCATAATTTTAAAAACAAAGTATCTACCTTATGTGTGTCTTCACAACAAGTAGATACTTTGTTCTTTGACGACCTCTGTGGCGCGGTGGGCGAAGGTCCGCCTGCGACGCAGGAGGTTGCGGGTTCGATTCCCGCCTCGGGACAAATATTTATACGATCTGCAGATATTTGTTCAGGGTGTTCTGGTCGTTTTCTATGTATAATAAAAAATATATATCTATGTACTCGTATATTATTATGTATATCAGTTATCTAGTACCCATAACACAAGCTCTGCTTACCATGGGGCTAGATAATGCTGTGTGAATTGTCCAGCATTATTTATTTATTATTTATTATTTTATTATTATTATTTGTTCTCATAAAAATTTAGAGCATGTAGTATTGTAAACCGCCAAAATAAAAGTTCTGACGTGATTTTTAGACTTTTTAAGCAACAAAATCGTGTATCTCGCTCGACAAAAATCCCAAAGCTCGACCTTATTATTAAATTCTAATGCCTTTACAGATAGAAATCAGCCATAATGGCATGAAATCAAATGAAGCGATAAGTATCAAGGGAGATTATGCGCATATTCAGTGTAATGCCCTTAAATCTATTCCGGAAGCCGGATTCTTAAAATGCTTTTTTTTTTGTTTGCATCGAATTGGGCCGCATAGTCAGGGTGCCCATAAATTATAATGTTGAAGAATCGTTGCATAAACATGGATTTGTTTATAAATTGCTTGGAAGTTTTTTTGTTCATGAAAGATCGGAATCTCATAAAATATTAAAACAAGTGCAGGAATAAACGAATAAATACCCACTGAAAATGAAAGTTAATACAATTTATAAATTCAATTTCTAATTTCTGGCACAGCGCATCAGCATTGCCATACAGCGTGGCAATGCAGCCAGCGTCTTGGGGACGCTTCCGACTGGTATTGATATGAATCAGTTGAGCTACCTGTAGATTGTTTGCAATAGTCTGCAGTTAGCTCAGTTGTTTCAATTGTAAATACTAGTGTAATTTTCTTTGTGAATAAAGGCTTCTGCCATTTATAAAACACATTACCACACCTACCCAATATTGTATAATAATACCAAGTATGTATTTCTAGAAGTATTGCTAGAGGTTTTGTCAGTGACAAGCTAATTTCTCAAAAGTTCGAAACTCGGCGATGATTTTACTTTGAACAATTCAACAAACAACAGTCTTTATTAATCATAACATAGATAATATTTTTGATGACGTAGAGTTTAGAAATAAAATAAAAATTACCAAAATGGAATCACTCAGAAAATAGACGCATGGATAGAGTAGGTATAGGTGCTACGACGATGCCACAGACATACACACACAAACACACCCTCACACACACACACGTCAAACTTAAAACACCTCTTTTTTGGCAGTGGTTAAAATGATTGTGTACACGAAAAAGCTCATTTTATACGGTACATATTGTCACCCTACCTGGCACCCCATAGCGTGTCTGTCCGTATATCACTGGGACTTCCAACGGGCACCACCTCTTGATTCTTAATATTGGCAATAACGCAACTTTACCCTGCCTACTATACGTGCTTTCACTTTTATTCCCCCAGCCTTCCTCATTTTAATATTTCTACGAGACTTAAGTTATTCTTTTATTTATATTTATATATGGGAAAACCAGTACACTACAACTTACAACAAACTAAACAACGAATTTATCAGGAAATGCTCAATTCTTCTGCTACCTCGTATGTATCTCATGTAAAATCTATCGTTCGGTACGTAACACAAAGACAGAGAGACAGACAATTGCCTAAAAGGCAATTGGATCAGCACTATAATTTTTTCATATTACGAGTATACTCCAATAATTGTGGGTGAAATAGTAAAACTTGATTTTTCCACAAAATCTCTCGTATAATTCTCGGATGTCATTCCCCATACAAGCTTTCAAATGATCCATGGCACACATATGTAATCCATCACGTCTTACGTCACGCTCCGGTGCCGTGCCGGATCAAATTATACCCCTGATGACTACAGCGTGTTTATAGGAGTGCAGTGTTTTTTTTTTGCTAGCATTTTTTGAGTACTAAGGCGGAAAGTAAAACTTTATTTTCAAAATCTCTTATACAAACACAGCTTAGCCGTTGCTTTACCTTGTGAGAGGTTTGTAAGTCAGAGGGTTTTACTAAGTCACTATTTTTCTATTCGTTCCACCGTCACCCAAAAGTCGTAATCGGAAATCATCTTGTTGAAAATTCAGTCCAGATTTAAAGGGTTAGTATCTCGGCCCGAAATATTTTAAAACGAGCGGGCGAGGTCTTCAAAAAAAATATTATTTCTGTTATTGCCAACCACTTTATTATTGACAACTAGATAAGAAAGCTAAGTATTAAAAGTGCGAATAAGGTGTTGTAAGTAATCTATCTCTTATCTCAACGCACTCCATGAATATCGGGCTCTTTAAAAGTTCCATTTATTATCAAAGCAATCTATGTCATTATTCTTTGCATTTTCCGCGAATTTCGATTTCCCAGTGTTTTCCTAATGCTTTTCTTCAGCACTTAACCTATATTCCTCAGGCTGCGACCCATCACGGTGAAAGAAAACAACGACACCGAACGAAAACAAGATACCTTGATGGGATAATTATGGGAATTGCCTGAAAGTTTGACATAGCAAGTTCCAAGATATCTAAATCTTGTGTAACAAAATTAATGACGAACGCATTTTAAACAATTATTGAACGTGGTGTTAATCACACCACGTTCAATGACACACTAATGATTTTTCTTCTTGTTTGACGTTTTTATGGATGTTTTGATTAATCATTATCGTGTAGGTAGGAGTAGCTCGTGCAGTTTTCAAATTTTCGTCCAATGGTTTACAATGTTCAGTTTATTCGCATATGGTTCAGTTAGCATAAGATAAGGTAGAATTTACAAGCATAAGACAGAGCGCTATCGCGGTCAAAAGCGGTCAGATGTTGACTAGAATAGGCTGATGATTATAATGAAGGTGGAGTTTTAATTAGGTACTTCAGTCATCCTAATCGAATACCAATTTCACTGTATAACAATACCCATGCATCATTTGACACGAATCGCGCGGATGCCGTGTGTGTGCCAAAACCGGTGATTGACAGGTGTCGCGACACTTAACAATGCTCTACATGCGTTGACGCAGTAGGCTAGAACAAATAACAGAAAAAAATCCCATAGAACTAAATAGAATATAAAATAATGGTGCGGACCGAATGGCAAAAACTAAAGGGCTGTATAAAAAAGGATTTGACCCCAGCTGTAAATTTAACTGATACACAAAACAAAAGCGGTTATAAATTTTAAAAACGCTGTAAAAATTATCTGAATCAACCATAGAAATTAAATATGTAGTATTAAACAACTCTGTAAAACATGAAATTACTCCACACTCCGCAGCTATAAATCTTTGAGTAATTTATTTAAGTGCAAAAGAGACAGATTGCAGTGAAAGGGAACTGAGAGAATTATGACGGCTGTAAAATTAGTAATTCTGGCTACTGCTGCCGACACAACGAGATAGCTGTCTTGTTAGCCGATGAAGGCAATAGATTACCAAAACAAGAGACAATCAAACAGCTGGTTGGACCATCGATCGATACTGTTTTGACCATAGAAATTTTTAGAATAGGGTAGTACTTTATTATGAAGATTTTTATGGTTGACGATTTTTTTTTCCGTATATTTCGTAACCTACAAAATTTGACACCGGCTGATTCTCGTAAAAAGTTGATAAATGGTTTATTCATACACGGTTGTAATAATAACAATGAACCGAACGGCAGCATAAGTGGGCACATAACCCGAAAACAAGCAGAGTTCACTCTCATTGTCTTTAAATACATAAAAAAACAATACAACGAGCAGTCGTTAGCGACGTAGTTACAACATCCATTTTACAAAGACCCCTCTACGTTCTCTGCTAGTTTGAAGATTCGGAACTTGTTCCAGGTGCCATGGGTTATTTTATTCTGGTGGTTGTATAAATAGTGATGTCAGTTAGCGAGTCTAGCTTTGGTTCCCGAATGCCGATGCAAGGCTAATGTAGGACATTGTACGTCAATCTTCGACTCGATCGTCGCTCGGCCGAATTTGTGACGACTATTTCAGGGATAAGTATTCCTACTATCTTTAGCGCAAACTCCTTTAGGTTTCTGAAACAGCCTTTGATGCATTGACGGTTGGGCCAATCTTAGAACGATTAATTTGTCTATTAAAATGTTGGAACAAATTCTGTGTTGGAGCTTATTTCCCATATATGATTATTTTTCTTAGGCGTAAGTAGGCCTCCCCTAATTGCTTTCAGATATTTCATCTGCGCCCATTTTTTTAAATACAGTTTTTCAAACAGTTACGACCCTCAACCTAATTAAGGTAACCTAGCCATAACATATCGAGGTACATATCTTCCATCGTGGATCGCATTCTCTTGTAGCATTAGATCGCGAGGAGGGTAAGAAGAAATTGAAGGCCTTTGCCCAGTAGTGGGACAGTAGTGACTAAAAATAAATAAATAAATAAATAAATAATGCTGGACAATTCACACAGCATTATCTAGCCGCAAATAATAATAACCATAACATCATCATCATCATCATCAGCCTATATTAGTCCACTGCTGGACATAGGCCTCCCCTAATGAGCGCCATAGCGCCCTAACTATAACATTAGCGTAGAACTGTAGAAGTATAGAGTAAATACTCGAAATAACGTTATTAAGGTAGGTATCTGCTACAAACTTAGGAACTTTACCTCTTCATAATATTACAGACCTTAAGAGTAGATAGGACGGGTCGGATGGGTCAGTCGGGTTGATGAAGCCGTTAAATTGTTGCGAAACTCTTGAGATACGAAGCATTATTTGACCATCAAAATGTTATGTTTACCTGGCCAGTGAGAGGTGGACTCATTCGTGAATAAGCACTTATGTACGGTCAGGGATAATTTGTATTTATGTGACCTGACCTTTACACTTTAAACTTTTATTTTCAGTGTGACATAAATTTTAACTAAATAGCAAGCGACCCTTTTCGATAATCTGTTAGTTGATACGGTAGTTTGCAAGCTGAAGACAGGGCGCTATGGCGCTCATTAGGAGAGGCTGGGTAGTGATAGGCAAAATGGCAATGATGCGTGAAGATACATAGATACCTAATAATGCAACGACAGATAGGTATACGAATCAGAAGGTGGGCTGAATCAGCAGTACGAATACTGTCCTATAACACGCCAGCGTCACCGTCCAACTAACACGCCCACCTTGGCAACCACGACTGTGAAACCCGTTCAGGCATCTGGTAGTAGGTCTACGAACTACATTGTACTTGTGACTCTCTTCTATTTAATAGGTACAAACGTAGCACAAATATACAGGGTGGTACAACGAACGTTACCTGGACGGCAAGTACCCGAAATATCCAAGATAGCAAATTTTACTATATGTATATATATTTTACGGTTTTAATTTTACCTTTAAAATAAGGCATATACAGTGAGATATGTAAATAATTTGATTTGCATCCATAAAATTGTTAAAAAAATATTATTGTACGTCCGAAACGGATAAAATTGTTAAAACATTTATTTGATTTTAAGACCTTGATGTAACACAATTTCACAATAAAATTATTCTATTCTATACTCTTAAAGGCACATTTTCATGTTGTTCCTCTAATATGCAATGGTTTTTCAACAGATTTGATTCTTATGGCTGACTACCGATTTGTACCATAAAAACACAAGCTATTGCTTTTTTTATTTTGATCGGATCGAGAAGGTAACGGACAAGGCAAGACATTTTATAAAACCCTGTGAATGCAGTTCGTTTAGTTTTGAAAAATAAAGGAATGTTTCCTTTGAGCAAAATTTGCTATCTTGAATATTTTGGGTACTTGCCGTCCAGGTAACTTTTTTTTACTGTCGATAGACCTTCGTTTGACCACAATATCATCAGATGGAAAGTGAAGATGTGGCTGAAGATGTAAGACGAAGGTCTAGAAGATACCTATTCACTCTTGTCTTTTTGTATACCATAGAAATAGAGAACCTTAACTTGGAACTCCTATTGCTAAGTAAAGAAGAAAGAGAGAGGCAATCATTCAAAGTTGGGAAGTCGTTCAATCTTTAACACCCTACGCCCCGTTTTATGGGTAGTTTTCAAAAATTCCCGAATCCCACAAGGATTGCACTTAGATGTTGGTATCAAAAGCTATATGCACTATTAGCTACGTATGTCCATAAGTTACTACAAAGCAGCAAAAAGAAAACAAAATGACACCGTTAAATTTGATACGGTAAAAATAGTAATTCTTCATGCAACTTATAGTCTTCAATTCTCTGTCTCCTTATTTCGATCATATGCGACAGAGAGGCTACCGTCTTCCATTTTTCAATTTCACAGACGCCTTTGATGTTCCCATTCCGTTAATAATTGCGGAAACAACATTACACGAATGTCAAAAATGTAAAATACAAAATGGGAAAGCTATTTGTAACACACGCGGTAGAAATTCTTGCTATTTGTAGAAGTTTACCAAGTGTAGAGCCGAAGTTAATTGAGAGTGTTTGGCTGTGACAACAGCGAATCATCTTTTTCATCCTTCTCGAAAACGCTGATGGCAGACTTACCCATCGTTTTAAAATACCGGTTCCTAAAATATCCAATTATGTTTACATGTTTTTCATATTTATAATAAGTGTCTTCACCCTCTGCTGTTTTAGTAGAAACTCATGTTCATGACTTGTTGTCTGCTGGAGATGATCAATCAAGCCTTGAACAATTGCATTTTATTATTCCTTTCCGCATTTGTGAGATTGATCAAACTTAGTGGTGATAAGGGTATGTACAAACCGGAAATCAAATGAATAAATGAAATCTACATTATGATGGTGTCGACACCTTTTATTCCACTTATTCGCCCAAATTCGGCACTTAGGCCCAAAAATTCTCCTAATGTTTAACTCAAAATCTTTATGATTCTTTTTGCGATATTTTACAAGCGGGGCGTAATGTACTATTCGCAGCGAGCATGATACGTTATTCCATGTGCTAAAATTGGTCTCGTTGCGCGTTGCTACGTGGTGCCGGCTTAGAATTTGCACCACTTCAACTCTTCCCGGGGGTGCCGTAAGAGGCGACTAAGGGATTTCCACCGGGGGTGGGCAGCAACGCCCCCTGCAGAACAATTCTACCACCGAACTGCGATCCCCAACCCGCATGCCCAGCGTGGGGATTATGGGCATTACCCCCATGAGATAAAAGCCAATAAGGCGCTTATCAGGGGGAGGCCTGCGTCCGGCTGTGGACCAATACAGGCTGTTGAGGTTGAGGCTCGTTGCGAGCGCTGTTTTTTCCCGTACTGACTGCACGAACACTCCTACACTTTACATCACAGTGCACACTTTACATCACGCCTTGTAAAAGCGGTCAGGCATATGACTAGGTTGAAGAAAAATCCGCTCCGCTTATGCACCCGCTGTGTCCATGGCCACACACGACCGCAGAGGTACCACTCAATTATCGCGCGCGCGTCACTCCGGACACCTCTCTGTCCGATTAGTGCGGCTCTTTGCATGAATTGTTGGATAATACTACCTATGATACGAGTAATTCTGGTTCAAGGGTAAAAAGGTGGAACTTATGCATCGGTTCCGTAGGATGAATGAAGTATACGGACAAACCACAATTAAAAAATCAAAATCAAAAACTCTTTATTTCCATAAATATAATAAATGTACTTACACTTAGAAAAGGTCAAATTATAAAACTAGGCACTGACACGGAAATAAAGTGATATTAAATGATTTCTGTAGCTTCAGTATGTAGAAGTAAAGAAGCGACGAAGAAACCTTTAGCCTGTTAGTTGTTATTTTTCGAGTTAGAGCAAAACCCGCCCCAAGGACCCTTGAAAGGTCCCACAACCGGGACCTTCCAAGAGGGCTAAATTAACTTAATTTATTGATTTTGAATACTCAATATACCAACTAATAAACCTATTAACTGTTGTTGTATTTACCTTTTTTATTTCATTATTCGCGGCTTAGCTTATCATTAATTTTAATAATATTATTAATTTTAATTTGTTATAATTTTATTGCTTCATTAAGTACGCAATTGTCGACGTAAAATTTTTTAGTGATCACGCTTAGGTAGTTTATTATAATTCTATTAGGCTATTATTAGCTTTCTGTGTCTATTTTAACTTCTATTGTAATTAGATAAGCTGATGGCAATCCGAATTAAATAAATAAATTAAACATCATCGTTCTCACTTCTCATTTTCTTTTTTATCATCCCATCATAAAACTTACAGGGCTTCGATAGTATAACAGGGGTTACGAAGAAACAGAGTCAAAGTTCATTTAGAACGACAAGTTATTGCAATAAAATTGCGAATAAAAAAAAATATATTATGAATTTTGGAAAGCTTCTTTTCGGAAACTATTGGGCCTACGGAGACATTTCTAGTGTCATATTGTAGCAAATTTAGTTTACTTTAAAATTTAGTTTACTTTGAAAAGGTACTATAAAAACGAGTCTTTTGGGGGTTATAATAGCCAAAATCGGAAAAAATCCGAAACTTTCGCGGTTTTTTCGATTTTTGACAAATTGCGTTCGGCGCTCGAGGTCACAAACTTGGATTATTCATGTAGCCAACATCATAAACAAGTCTGCAAAAATCAGAACTACCGGACTTGACGCAAAGTACTTCATACTTTCAGGCGACAAGGTTACTGGACTAGGATACAAGCGATAGTTTTTGTAGTAAAATTTATCATGTTCACGGAATTTAGGATTTTTGATGAATGAAAAAGCTTCCTTTTACCTGAATGAAAAAGCTTCGGGGCTGTAGAACGTCTGCTTATTTTAACTAGTAGGTACATGCTCGCTGAACTTATCAGTATGGTTTTTATTTTTGATGTTTAGTTTAGTTTTCTTTGTTACCTATAACGTGTTTATTTAGTCATTCAACAAATCATAATCCTTACACATTTACTAGTCTCTATACTCTATAACTACCAACACAAGCTTGTTTTTCTGTGAGTTTTTTTATAAACATTTTTCACAGCAATAAAATATGCATCGAAACAGTTCGATATCGCGAACTCGATACCAACAACGCACCGAGTCGCGTGTTTTTCTGTGATTTATTATTAGTTTCGTTTATTTTCGACAACGGAACGCAACGTAGGTATATCGCACTAATGGGGAGTTTACACTGACCGATTTTTGTAAGCGCCGCGTTCCACATAAGCTCCGTTTAGATTGATTGACTTCTTAGATGATCGATGGGTCTTTACGAATCGATATTTAAATCAACAATAGTTTTACCGGAATCGATTGACTGCGAACTTAAGACGTTATTGCTGAGAACCAAAAATTTAGCATGGTCTCGGGTTTATTTGGTATAGGTTTTCTTTATTAGTGCTACTACTGATTATTAAGGATTATTAACAAGTAGTAAAAAACGTCAGCATAATGCAAAAATCAATGTATAAATAAAAACATAGGTAAATGGAAAATTTCGTTTTCGTTTTTATTGTTATTTTTTGCTATTATTGATTATTATAGGACTAAATCACAACTAATTAGTAAAAAGAGCATCAGCCTATAATAATACAAAAACTAATTGATAAATAAAAATGTAGTTAAATGTTAAATTATTGCTGAAGTCTCGATTTCCATTTCATATTCACAATTGGCATGTCAGTTTATTTATTTTGTTCCTAGACTATTCGGATAAGTGTGATGAATGGATCACCATGGAGCAGCTTCGGTCGAATTTCATACAAATTTAACTTTTCTGAGCACCGATACGTCATTTTTACTATTATAAAAATATTATAGTATCCAATCTTTATTTTTTTCACGTTGACAGTAAAATGTTGACTCTTTAAGTATCGAATGTTAACGCACGTATGTGCACACACATTGTCTTTTAGCCATTCGTGGTGCTTACGACCTTTTGAAATAGATAAAAGATAAGGAAACTTAAATCAATAATGCATTCCCGTAATTCGGGCACCATTACTGTAGCTCGCTGGCGCAGTGGCTAATAGGTATGAAACGAAGGTCGGATCGAGTATCTGTGTGTTCGAGCCTATATATTTTGACTTTTTGCGATATGATAATTCGTGATAAATTTATTATTATTTAGGTCCTAGGTTCAAATCCACTTAAAAATTACCCTTATTTAGAGGCTTCAAAAATGACCGCAACTGTACCTATTGCGACCATACTGTGACTATACATGGTAATACAATAGAAAAAATTATTAGTTCTTAGTATTAATAATGAATTGTTTTGTTTCAGGTAAGTTCAAAGAAAGCTTTGGCATGACTTTGGTAAGATTAAAATAATATCTACTCGAGTGACACGTTTGTATGTATTTTAATAAATTGTCAATAATTTTTAACAAGCGCAATTTTACGAGACGTTTACGAAAATCAACCTCTAACTAGCAAATAACGCCTATCAAAGTCGACAATAACTATCCCGATCGCCTTCGTAAAACATGAGGAAATTGTGTCCTAAAAATAGTTTAGCAAACATTTATCATAATGTTATGACGCGACTTTAAAACCTGTCAAACAAACTGACAAGTAGTTAGAGATGTAGAGTTGTTAGAACACGTAACATAAAACATTCAGAAGGTATGATGAATCTGTCATTCTCGCTCAATACAGAGAATTTCGGGATCAGCCTGAAAGCGCTGCGTATGCAAGATCTTTTCTAACAAATCTTGATGTTAGTTTTGAGTAAGCTTTCTGTTGCCATTTATATGTTCTTAGAGTGTATTTTACAAAGCAAATACAATTGACAAAAGTTCATTATTCGCAAATAAAACCTCCCTTTTTTCAGACTCTTACATTCACAATTTTGAAAGATTTTCAATGAAAACTGTATAATAATAATAAATAAATAATGCTTGACAATTCACACAGCATTATCTAGTCCCAAGCTAAGCTGAGCTTGTGTTATGGGTACTAGATAACTGATATACTTAATACACTACATAGATAGATATTTTTATTATTATACATAGAAAACATCCAGAACGCTCTGGACTAATGTCTGCAGATCGTACAAACATTTGTCCCGAGGCGGGAATCGAACCCGCAACCTCCTGCGTCGCAGGCAAACCTTCGCCCGCTGCGCCACAGAAGTCGTATGTTCTTAAACCTTGTAAAAGTCTTTAAATACTTATGTTTTCTGTCCCAAACACATATGTCTTCGAGTCAAGTCACCTGCAGAACAAGACAACTAAAATTGCATAAAAGAGAGAAATCACTTTTGTCTGCAGAATAACTGGAAAACAGCAGTGCACAAGACATATCCGAAGTGTCACAATGACTAACGAAATGCAATCTCCCGCTGCGCGCAAAATAATAACATAGATTACGGTTACTTCGATAATATCGCAGGAAATGTTTGGGAATGTCAGAGATTCGAAGAAAAAGGTAGAGCAACTCTCTTCTTGCCTAGTCGGTTATTTATTGACTTTATAGTGGCCGCCAATGGTCATGTCATGACATTGCCGGTCTGAAACGAGCGCAGAAAGCGCTACGACCGATAAAAGTTAGGATGGGGCAACAAACACAAGAGCACCATTTAGGTACGGGCCTAGTCAGTAACGATTTGGTCATTATAAATTGTAACCTTGTCGATCAAACACTGGCCTGTCCTTCAATGTTGCGGCTAAGCCCCTACATTCTTCAGATAACTGAAATACCCACCGAAGTTCGCTAGCCAAATTCCATAACGCTATCTGTGTGTCGGTTTTTCTTGGAATAAATTCTAGAATTCTAATTTTGGTCTTGTTATCTTTTATTTGTATTATTATTTCGAATTTATCTGAAGCTAAGATAAATTTGGATTTGTTATTATAGCCCTCGCACTCGGAGTAAATTCTAAGAAATCAGGGAAAGGTTGCGGGTTCAACTCCCGTCGAAGTCGAAAAGGTTCTTATACTATTATTTGATTTCTAAGATTTGTATTGTTACCTTATTCAACTTCCTTAACCAGTTTCTTCATAAATTTGTAGTATTCTTGTAAATAAGGGAAATTTGATTTTTGCGCTTTCGCCGCCGTTCCAAAAACGTAGGTATGCTCTGTCTCGCTCCTCAACCTCAACCTCTACCTCGACAGCCTATATTGGTCCACTGCTGGACGCAAGCCTCCCCCTGATAAGCGCCTTATTGACTTTTGTCTCATGGGGGTATCTTTTGTCTCATAGCCCATAATCCCCACACTGAGCATGCGGGTTGGGGAACGCAGTTCGGTGGTAGAATTGTTCTACAGGGGGCGCTGCTGCCCGCTCCCAGTTGATATCCCTTAGCGCCTCTTACGACACCCGCGGGAAAAATTGAGGTGGTGTAAATTCTAAGCCGGCACCACACAAATACCTACCTAAGTAATTCTATGTAACTTTTCTAACTTTAAAGCATAGGATCCATTCCTTTGTCTCAGTTTCTCCTTCTCACCGGGTCCGTAGGTTATTGCTCCTGCGTTTTAATATTCGATGCGTGTGCGCACACGGCCCGTTCGTTCCAACTTCCAAGACGCATGTTGAGTGCTTTTAGACGCTGTGAGAGCTTTGTCGTTGATTACATACAAATATTTGTGCTCATATTATTATTTATGGCAAAAAAGTCCCTGTGTCATTTAGAATGATCCAGCAGTACCTATAGGTAGAATCTTTAAAGAATAGGTAAGTACCTACCTAGAATTTAGCATTTTCTTGTAAGCTAAGATTTCTGGACATTCGGTCTCAGGGGCCTTAATAGATAGGTAAATAATGAAAAAGATTTCGTGAAAAGCCCCCACTAGTGCCGCCACCTATTTTTACTTATAATTACTTTAAACACAAGAAATTTCAAATGTCCAATGTACATTTTGTGTTACCTATCATAAGCTTTTTTTGAATCCATGAAATAGTTTAATTTCGTATAATTTAGACATCGAAGCGAAAACAGACTTCAGTGGCCACCAAGAGCAACTTCCCTATGCTGCCTATAGGAAACAAAATAAAACTATTTTATGGGCATTAAAATAAAGCTTTATGTTAGGTATCATAAACTGTACTATGGACTTTTAAAAATTCCTTTGATTAATGATATTATAATTAAGAAAAGGAAGCGGCTCTAGTTTGAGGCGTAGGTACAAGCGCCTTAAAACATGAAAGCTATTTTTATCTGATTTAGATAAAAATAGATAAAATAGGCAACTGATTAATTTACAAGCTACTGCCGACAAGCTACCACATTACAATTTAGGTCGAACTGAAATCCATGAAATTGAATTACAGGTTTCGGAACTCATAATTTAGCTTTGGATATATTTGTTTACAACATTGAATGTACTACGGAACTCTTTAATCTTTAACTGATCGAAATGATGGGTCTCGTAGAAACTATTTCCGTTTAAGGTTTCTCTTTAGAAATTACTGAAAACTATAGATTTTTTTGTGTTTCGTCTCTGTACTATATTCAAAACTACCTACTAGGCTCTGTTCGTAGCTTCTAGATGAAATATAGCTCTCATGAAAAAAATGCATCTACTTAATAAAGAACATGACGATCGTAGATGATTTTAAAAGCTAAGCGCATTACCTACTAGGCTCTGTTCGTAGCTTCTAGATGAAACATAGCTCTCAGGAAAAAATGTACCTATCTACTTAATAAAGAACATGACAATCGTAGATGATTTTAAAAGCTAAGCGCATAGATAGCTGCATAAATTTCATAGCTATTTTAGGGAATATGAGTACCTAAAAAACAAATAAAAGATCACTACACTACACTGCTACTACTGCAAACTGGTAAAATCAAACCGTCTCGATTCATATAAAATTTTACATCCAATTTCTCTGAGGTCACACGAACCGATAACTAGAATAGCAACGGGCTCTAGGATTAACCTGGAGTTTATCCTTATGACATGACTATCCGCAACCCAACTAGTCGGTAGATTATTGGAATATCTTCTCTAATTCAAGTTAATTCTGAATTATCCGCTGGCTTGAATTATCAAAGCCGCTTGTTAGAGCACTTATCTATGTAGTTTAGCACTTTCTTAGGTTTTCACTTCACGAGTAGTAAAACGTAAACTTTTGCTTAGTTTGTAGAGTAGCAGAAAGCATATCCAGAACAAAGGGTCTTGTCTCATTCTATTCTATTTCACTTCAAGTGAACTGGGCTTAGAATTCCCTGGAGCGTGCCGAGTGTAGGTAATTATTTGCAGGAGAGATAGAGACTCTTATTTCAACATCTGATATATTATGTATTCTAGCTAGACTCTACCTATTAGAAACTTGAATAAGATATATGTGGAAACTTGTAATTAGCCCTCAGTAGCATATCATGCACGTATAATGCGTGTTATCTTAAGCAAAGACCTGATTGTAAAATCATAGCTGTAAGTTTTCCTAAAATTCGTAAAATAAAATAATAACTATATTATGTACTAATGGAAACTGGAACAATGTATTACTACGCCCGAAGCATGAATGAATAATGCTGGACAATTCACACAGCATTATCTAGCCCCAAGGCAAGCAGAGCTTGTATTATGGGTACTAGATAACTGATATACATAATAATATACGAGTACATAGATAGATATTTTTTATTATACATAGAAAACGACCAGAACACCCTGAACAAATATCTGCCGATCGTACAAATATTTGTCCCGAGGCGGGAATCGAACCCGCAACCTCCTCCGTCGCAGGCGGACCTTCGCTCACCGCGCCACAGAGGTCGTCAAAGCATGATCCTTATTAGTCGTCTAGGCTTTTTCAAATCCCTCATTGTCCACGAAGTGTAGGATAATTTGCTAGTCCCGTTGGTAGAGTCGCCAAATTTCAGCCGTCAAGCAGCATTGACTTTTCTGCTTTTCTTATTGTATTCTAACTTGGCCAACTAGGACATTATCATCAAGGGACAAGCCCCCTGATGATAATGATGCTGTTGTCCCAGAAACAGAATAACCACGTGTAAATCAGTCTGCCATGTAGCTGCGGATTATTGCATGATGTGTCAAACACGACAGCGCTAACGGTTCTGACTGATTAGCAAACACTGGGTGTAATGTTACCTTCCTATCGGTTGTTCGACAGTGTTCGAATTATTGTTTCCAGGGACAGATTTTAACTGTTTAGACTGTGGCCAGTTTATACGTTGAATGTCAGGCGATCTGCAGTTTTTTAGTGAACATATCAGTAAATAAGAACTCCTTCAAAGAAACTCGATGGCAAATATATCGATTAATTATGAGTTTTTCTAAAAATAATATTTCAAAAGTAGTTTGACCAGACTGAAAATGAGGCTTTTAAATTAAAGTGGCATAGATCTTTACACGCCGTGCTTATTTTGACATGACATGACATTGACATCTTCTTCTCTCCGCGAAAGAAACCCGCCATCTATGGAGTCGGATCTAAATAGTCATAATTTTTCTTTTTTTTTAAACCGCATCCTCGTTTCGGCAAACACAACTCATAGGATCTATTTAATTTGAATATTTCAAATTCAAACACAATTTAAACTTAGAAGTTTAAATTGTCAAAAACTTAGAAGTTTAAATTGTGTTCCATCGTGCGCTATGTCGCCCGCAAGCGACAACCCTAGAGATGCAGAATCACACTTGCAAGCTGTCACTGTCACACATCGAGGGCTGCCTCACGTCAGCAGGACAAATAAAATAGGCAAAATACGAGTTGTGCGTTTACATAAAAGGAAAAGTAGACTAATGGAATTTGGTGGTCAATGGAATTCGTGATCTGGTTCGACCGATTGTATTTTGTGCCGTTCCTAGTACAAGAATGTCAATATGATCGTAAAAGTAATCAAAGATCAATACTCTGTGACTTACACACCTTTACCTAGGTTCCAGGAACCTAGAATCTAGGCAGACTAGACGCATAGTCATGGTCGCAATAGGTTGTGGTTATTAGAATCACTCATATTCGTGACTAATAAAACAATTCATTCACGTCCTTTGCCCGTAAATGACATCGGTATTCTGTGCATATATCTCTACGTTGTGAAGATAAAAAAACTGTTTAAATACACGATACAAAAATAAGAAACTGCTTATCACACCCCTTAAACCAACAAAGTTTAATATTCTTAAATTTCGTTTCTATGACTAACTTATAAAGTCGTTTCATGATTGTCAGTTACCTACAAACCTATGATTCTCGTCGCGCTGTCGTCGGAAGCAGGGGTGCCACACGTCACGGGCAGGAAGCGAAAGACGTGAAACGACTCGAATGGGGCTCGAAAACTTGCTCGGCTGCGGTGAGTCAGACAATGACAATGTCTGGAGGGTTTTTAATGAGCTGTCAATTATATTATACGGTTATTTAGGCTTAGCTGTATTTAAGGTGGTAACGGGTAGTTTGGTGATAAAAACAAGGTTTTGGCTTTTATAGTTCCGCAACAAAATTTGACAGGTGTCTTTTTTGACATGAGCAACAGACATTATAGGTACCTTCTTATGCATTATATGACACACACATATATACACATTTTTACTTCATTTTGTAAAAGTGTCTGCTATGTTTGTTCGTCGCACAGTAGAAACTAGAAAGGTTGCTATCAAAACGACAGAAAGACTTTCCTTCTTTCGTAGAAAGTTAGATGCATGTATACACAATGCTTGAAACAACACATGAGAAAGCTTGCGATGATAAATCATCAGCAATACCCGCGCTGGAAGCTGCCATCCGTCAATTTTACGAGGTTATTGATAGGACGTCACTAATGACGTCATAGACTCCACCATACCTTCACCCTTTATCACAAAATCGCTACAGCCATACACCACCCAGAAGAATCACTTTACGTTCACACACCTACACTTAAAATATCAGCGTATTGAAGTGGTACTTACCTACTTATAGGATAAGTGAGTTAATCGTAAAGCTCGGTCAAAAACGCATGGGAAAATCTAAGTGGTTTAAAGTTTTACCCACAATAATTACAAAAATGCTATTCTGTTTTTACAAGCTTTTATTTTACTTGAATTTTGGAATCTTGCAACTCAATTTTGAAGCAGATATCTTCAACCGATTGAAATTTTTGGTACACTTTTAGTTTGAATGACAATGCATTAAAAGCTTGTTTTTAAAAAAGGTTTTTTATAATATCAAAACTTATTCTATCCAAAATAAAAAGCCTTGCTCTTAAAACTTAAGGTTATGTTGTGTTGCCTTGCATTGACATGGCCCGGATTCCGAGACCGCGGATTTCCGTAACGAGTGCGCTTTCTGGGTGGGATATAAACTTGTGCCTCTATGACATGACGAAGCTTTGAGTGCATGACAGTTATGAATGGTTCTTGTTTCCACTATGCTTCAGTACCATTAGTTTGAACAATGGGTTTCAAGATCTGTGACTGAGCTGGAGGCATGGCTTGCGATAATTTTTCTTGAGCTGATAGGATTGGTGTAACTCGATCCTAGAATATAAACTTCGTTGTTATAGTGCCTATCTTTTATTATAAAGGTTTAATGTATTGCGCTTATAAAGTATTTTTGAGGGCAAACAAAGATCAGATGAATCGAACCCCAGGTCCTAAATTTAAATTATTTGGGTAGGTAGGTAAGTACTTAGTTTTTGGAATTAGAAATTTTTTCACCGAGCTTTTCATTTAAATTTAGCGCGTAGGCTATGTGAAAAATCATGCCGAAAAAATCCTGAGCACACACATACATATATCTGCTAAATGAACATACTTAACATATTTATAATGAGTTAGGTAAAGATAATTTAAACATTATTTTTTAAAATATTGACTCAACAAAGTCGAAAATTGCTTTGTAGTCGTTAAAAACATTATTTATAACATCAATTTTCAAACTCTAATGAGAAACTTTACTGGATTTATTATATTTCAAAACACGTTTTAAATAAGTTTTAGCTATAAATCCATAAGCCAAAGTAATTTTATTTTGATAAATGGAGTTATTCCAATGAAGTTTTAGTTCAGTTAAATTTAAATCTAAACTAATGTGCGATTCGGGTAAAATTATCGGGCTATTCAAATAAGGCGAAGTTTTTAATAGGTTAAATGCCTACAATTGCGTTTTTTAGGTGGATACTGATTTTTCGATAACACTCCCTTGGACATCTAGGCATTATACCCGTATACTCTTGTAAGGCCTGATCAGGCCCATGTGCCGTCTTGACATTTTCCGCGACTTTTTCGCGAATGGGAGGATGTTTTTAAATGTTCCCGTGGTTCGGCGAAAATGGCAAGAGAGGGGGACACCGGAGAGGTTTTAGTGTGTATTACGTCCTTCTCAGGGCGTCGAGTCCCACATAATTCTGGTCCAACCAGACTAGTTTATACGTTAATGAATTTCCTCGCTGAATAAAAAAAACAACCTACCTTTACCTTGTATTCGCGTAATGGTAGATACTTAATATTGTCTCAGAACGACACATTTTGGAATTTTACCTTTGATGAAATAAACTACAGATGGCCTTCCATCTGTACTTTCTTTCGTCGCGTTTCAAAAGTGTCAAGGTTGAAAGCAATCTATCAATATCTCCGTACCCGTCCTGAAAGTTTAAAGGTAATATTGTGTGATTTTGATTTTGATTTTGATCAACCTAGAATAAACGGAATTAGTAAGTAAATTACCAACCTGACAAAAGAACCAACCTCGTGTCAATAACCAGACATTTGGACAAACACAAAAACCCCTACCCCTAATTTGTATGCGTCGTCAGTCCCTCGGTACATTTTTCAGACCCGAACGGGGCCATTTTAAAATCAATGTATCCTTTAGAAAACTTTCACGTAAACCCTGAGACGGAACTTTTATGTCCGAAGATAAAGCCTCCTCAATAGATGTTAAGGTTGGTGCACACTGAGCACTTTTAGCACAAACGATCACGAATGTTTGTGTGGTTGGTTGACACACTGACATAATTCTTATTTTATTAAACGAATTAAAAAATAAAGATATTTGTTTCCCAGTTCTCTCAATCAATGTTTAAAATAAACGTTATGACTTATGTACAATGATTTCGAAAAAAATTCAAATTTTAATGTTTTAGATTTTTCAGTGAATTGATTATACCTACGCCTAGATTTTCTTATCCATTCAAACTCTCAGAAGGTATCTCTGTAGTATGTGCGAACGCACCCTTAAGCGCACTTACCTAATTACAGTACAGCGCAAAATCTTGTGCCCGTAAAACTTCACCCATTCTAATTAGGTTAATTGGAAAACAACTTGAGATACTGAGGGTATCACGCTCCTTGCGTCACGGCATATTGCCCAAATTAGGGTTGCCATTTCGAATATTACTGGATTCTCCCGACTTTTTGGCAAAAGCCTAGATGCGAGGCTTGTTCGTAGTTTCAAATTCATTTATTCAACGCACTTTGAATCGTCGAAAATAAAATACCAATATATTGTTTAAAGATGCTGTGTGGATTGTCTAGCATTATTAGTCAGTCATTTATATTAAAAAATGTGAAAGAACTGTGTTAATTTTCTGTCAAGAGTTCGTAGCTATTTTAACATGTGGAAGACGGGTGTCGTAGAAATGTAACAGTCTTGTCTTGCTTAGGTACTACTGCTAATTAATTCAACAGGTCCTTATTTTATCGTTGGGCGCATGAAGTAGGTATAACCCTATTAATCTTTAGAAATTCTCGAGCAACGCACTTATAGGCACAGTCTTTAAGTGCATAATCGCAATGCTTAGTTGGTATGTACTCGCATTCCATTCTGCGTTTGTGTGTTAGTGTGACATTGTTTAGCTAATGATAATGACATAGCTCATAGAGAAGCGCTCGCTTACTTGATCTACCTATGTAGCTGACTTTTGAAAACCCAGTAGAATACGGTACCTACCCATTTAAAATATAATTATACCTTCTTAAAATATCAACTAAAGAGGATGTGCTGAAAAGAGTTGAGGAGAAAAGGTTTTTGACTAACACCATTCAAAACAGAAGAGGGAGAATGATTGGAAATCTTATACGTCATGCATGCATGAGTAATGTCATGATGTTTCTTATGAAGATTACTCATGTTTCTTATGAAGATTACTCATTACTCATGAATGACAGCTTCATAAGAACCACTATAGAAGGAAAAGTAGAAGAAAGACGAGGAAGGGGAAGAAAAAAATTAACTATTTGAGTCAGGTCACAGAGAAAGCCGCTGTCATGTCGTCTAAAGAAGTAACAGAGACCGCATTGGAAAGAAAAAAAGTGGAGGAAATAACGTCAACAAGAGGTATAGGCTCTTAAATTATATTATCCTTAAATGTATTCAGGTAAATTCTTCGTTGCTAAGATCTACTTCTTGAAATCAAGATGTAATATTATATTACCTACACTATTGTAGAAACTATACCTAAATGAATGGATAGTTTCTCAGATTCTCTAGATGCAAGTTTATACCTACAGATTATTCATTTATTTATTTATCCCTGTTTGTCAGGTTAAGTTGTCTTCAAAGTATTTTACACCCAAATTTAATAACGTTTAGCAGCCATTCTCTCAAGCCTGTGTGAGTCTAGTGAGGCAGGAAACGTGAATGTGTTGACAGGTGAGCTACGCGCGTGTGACGTACGTGTTTGTAATTCGACGCATGTATGGGTACCTATGCTAGGGGTGTCAACTGTCACTGTCACATGAGTTATATTACTTTCTCTTGGAAGTTCTGAAGAGGTGTCTAGGGTGTAACGAATACGTTATTATCAAAAATTTTACAAACTAAAAAACCCAGTAGGTATTCCTACTGAGTTTTTTACATTATTAGCAGAACTCCAACTTGGGGCTAGATGATGCTGTGTGGATTGTGAAGCATTATTTATTTATTTATAGATGAAATTAGGAAATCTCTTGAGTACATTTTATCAACTTCAGTTGACTTTACTCTACTTGAGACTTTATAAAGTCTCGAGTGGGAGCCTACTTAAGTCTTAGCAAATATAGGCCGATATTAAATTAGGTGCCTACCTAAGTTCTCTGAAAATAGGCGCTTTAAGTCGGTGTCTCTCATTAAGAAGTAATCTCCACAAATATTTTGTTCATTAGGCACTGCTGGTATTTATCGGTCCTTGCGTCAAATAATACCGAAGTATATTCCCCAATTCCCCTTTCTATTATAAAGTGAAATTTCTTTGCTAATTAGTGCATACTTGGCACGCGGCAAGTGGCAACCCTATCAATGTGTCGCCTAGGTGATAACAATTCAACTGTTATGCTGATCTCACACCTCCATAAAGCGATACGTCCCGAGACGCGTATGTTTGTTTGTCTGACTGTCCCTGTATTGTTCACTGCATCTACTGGGCCCGTATTCGCTAACTCCATAACTACCAGTAACGCGCACTACAAGTTTAAATGGAGCACTCTACCTATTCTACTTTCCGCTTGAAATCCGTATCCGTCATGTTTAACACTAGGTACTGTCGAACTAAGGTACAAAATGTGAAATGACCTCATAACGCGTTGCGGGTTTAAGCCTTGCCTGCGTAGTTATTACGAGACCAAGGCTTTACGAATAAGAACCGCATAGGTAGGGAGGCACCTATTGGTATCCAGGGACAATGATATCTTGTAGAATTGCGAATGTTTGGGCCGAGGTCCTTTGTGTCAACCCTAGGTTATGAATATAGGGAATAATAATGGCGGTGGCCCTTTATTCTAGAGATGGTATCGGCGAGGCCCATACAGGACACGGGTGATTTCAAAAATGAAATGGGAATAAGTCAGCCCTTTTGACCTCCGTTTCAGTTTTACGGTTGTGATAAGAGAGCGTAGTTGGATGCTGTTGTTGTAGCATTCATGAGATATTTGAGAATTTTCCTTTCATTTGCTAAAATAATCCCTGAATGTTATGGCGTAAATTTACAGAAAAACATCAAAATTAGTTAGTACCTACGTAATGTGCCCGGTCTACATCCATCTATGGGTACGCTTTTCCCTCTCTCGATCCCGTTCCGATTCAGACTAGGTAGATATTGATATTCTTCCAAAATAAATCGCTCATTTACATAGGAACTTTTTAAATTAAATTAGCTGCCTACCCAAAACTTTATAGGTGGTGTACTTAGTATAACATTTTGTCGCGTAGGTAACATGAAATTCTCAATTCATTCTGAATAGTCGGGGTCCAAGTCGATAACCACTGCCTCGATACCAATCAGCCCTGAATACCTGATAGAAGGACCTTGGAACAATGTAGGTTATATTGTAAAACATGAATAGGTATTTGGGTCGGCTCAACCCTACGTAGATAACGTAGGGTTGAGCCGAACTTCATGACCTGTCAAATACCTTGCCTGATTATGGATTACCCAGGTACACCTCCTCACAAATATCATACTGTGATATTTTAGACATCACTTTCTTAAACTAGACTTTGCTCTGGGTTAGGGTAGAATATAATATCTTTGTGAATTATGAAATGTGAAACAATTTACACTTGGCTGGTCGACTTGCCGTTCCCGCGCTTACGGTTCTCCGTACCCTTAGCTTACGGCTCCCGTATCCTAGCTTACGTCTCTTCGTCCACGCCCCTCCCGCGGTCTGCGTTGCCGAACTAGCCGCCGTCTGCGTTGCCGAAACTAGCCGTCAACCAGCGGTTGGCGAGCCGTAAGCGCGGCGTCGCCTAGCCGTAGCCGAGTCGACGTAACGGAGCTTCTGATCTCTGATCCGCTTTGGTTTCGTGCTTACGTTGTGTTGACGACTGTTTGACGGCGACGCGAAAGGCGATACGGTTACGATCCCTTTCCGAGTCGATACGTGTGCTACGACCTTAACACGTAGAGTGCCCATGGCGGCATGTTGCGAGTCTTGGTAGAGCAGCGAGCAGTGGCGGCAGCCGGATACTGATCGGCGTTACGGGGCGTTATGTAACGTGTTACACAGCGAGCGTTCGTGCGGTCAGTGCCTATCAGTACGGGGAAAGAAGGCGCTCGTAACGAGCAACGAGACGAATTTTAGCACACTGCGGTGTAACGTATCATGCTCGCTGCGAATGGAACTATTTTTTTTAATTTGCTTTGGTGGCTTTCGTATCACTGCGGCCATGATAGACCTATTGTGATCGCCACTTTGTGTGTTCAGCCTCGAAGCAGCGGCGTTCACAGTTCGCCACTAACCCATGCAGCTGCTAGGAACTGTAGGATTTTCTTCGGGGTGGAGTCTTTTAGCTCGTCTGGACTAAGCAGGTGCTTGCCCAGATGGATGCTACGTTTTTGCATCAGTGCTCCGCACTCTCCTAGAAGATGGAGAGGCGTTTCCTCCGCCTCCTCACAGAACCTGCAGGATTGTGTGTCGCTTAGCCCCGGTTTGAACATGTGCTTGTTGAATGGAACATTACGGCCCGTAACACTGGTACCCGGCTTTACAGGTCGCACCACGCTGAAGCCGGGTTGTAAACGCAACATATTTATCATTTCAAAAGCCACATCACTAGTTAATAAAATTGAGAACATGTGTGGGTGGCAGGGGCAACCCGTACGGTATAGGTATTCTCTGCCCCTGACCTGACCCGCTTTTCGGATAGGTACCTACCTATCTTCGAAGGTACCGATAACCGCAATTAGTGTGTAACTTTAGATCGCGAAGCAACATACCTACCAACATACGGCTATGGGTAGACAACACAACTGGCGTGTCTCTGTAGAACCTTGTCACTTTAAGAAAACAAACGCCAAACAATAACAAACGCCACTTTTGGCGTTTGTTACCGTGACATGGTTCTACAGAGACACGCCAGTTGTGTTGTCTACCTGCCTACTTTATGGACCAATAGCGAATTGCGAAAATGTTACCAACAATGTTTTGGCTTCTCCAATCTCGGAGGAAGCCCCCTAAGATGTTAAAACTTGTTAAATAAGGAATTGATCGTAGGTCTGCGTAGGTAGATACAAACTTAATTTAGTATTATTTTGAGGGTGGCAATCATGGTGATCGAATCCACTCCGGAACCGTGGTCCCACTGCGATGTCCCACTGGGGGGACAAAATTTTTTCGTGGTCCCACCAAACACACACTTGACCGTTCGACATATGGCTCTGGGTGCAATTATATGCGGGGGTTTGACGGGCTTCGTTAGGAGTAAGTTAATGTTGACCCCCCCCCCCCCCCGCTTCGCGGGGGTGGGAGGATGTGGACGGTCAAGTGTGTGTTTGGTGGGACCACGAAAAAGTTTTGTCCCACCAGTGGGACATCGCAGTGGGACCACGGTTCCGTCACTATCGAATCCCTCTTTAATTTATTAAAGATTAAAAAATAATCATAATTATCATTGTATTAGTTTGTCTAGCTGCTAAATGTGTAGAATTGTTTCCTAATTTTTGTTATCTGCGTCCTGAACAACATAATATGATCCTAATATCTCTTTCAAAAGCATACCTATGTAAAAAACTTTTTAAACTTTCGCGATTTGTTAACATAGTTAATGTACCTTTTGTTAGTAGGAGGGATATAAAACAAAAGGTACGCGATAAATCCCGATATAATCATTAACATACCTATGTAGTACGAGCGCGAGCGCTATAGAAGCCGCCAGCTAAAGCGAGTTAATGCTACGATAAGCTAAGCAAGTGGGAACGAGCTCCTAACATTTACCTTACACTCTATCCTAAGTTCCTGTTTTAAAGGCCTTTTTTCGGAACCGTTAATGCGTATTTTCGTCCCACAAGAAGGGTATCGTGAGTGAAAAATTCAGACGGGCCGCGTCCGTTCCGCTCCGCGTCTAATTAATATTAAACACGGATTTGCCGCGAGATTACCCCCGCTTTGCCGACAAATTTTACGTGACAATTTCCTTTTTTTATTATACCACCGTTTTATTGTGTAATCGAGGTTTTTTCAGAGAATATTTGAATTTGGGAGACGGGTGATGAAATCATTATGGGCGGATATTGAATTTGTTGATAGGTCACGCTCGCTGATGCTAATAATTGGCTCTACATGGAAAACGTAGGTATGTAGTGCAACTTAGGTAAGTTGCACTACATACCTACATTTTCCATACCAGGTGGTAGCGATGACTTTTACTAGAAATTTGTATTTTATCGTTTTAAATTTTAATAGCGCAACATTCGTTGGGTAGGTATAGTATCTACCCAATACAATACAATAGAAAAATGATACAATAAGGAATAGCTAATACCTACATTTTTGTTCCTTAATACTCGCATACATTTGCACTGGCTTTAAAACATATTTGATATTAATAGTAAAGTTCTAAGCATAACCTTGGGTATTATCATCAAACAAGCAGCACCTGCCAAATCCGCCTAAGCTCCTTCTGTCAGTTTCCAAATTGGATACCCACGAAACATGTGATCCAAACGTATCCGGTTATAACCAGTTACAACGATAATAACCAATAATGCCGATAAGACTGCCGTGTATCCTATTAGGACATTTGAGATTAACGTGTACAAATACCCAGGTATCCCGGGTAAGGCGGGATTACGGGAAAGCCGGGTTAAGGGTGGCACTGTCGATTGCCGGACAAAATGGCCGAATGAAGACTTATGGTTGCTTGTAGTTGCCGGTCAAAATGTAGGAATCCTAAAAGTACCTATACTGGGAAACAATAACGTACTAATACTATACCTTACGTAAGAAAACGTATTGAAATACGTAAAAACTAATATTTATTTACGTTAGTGCAGTCCAGTAGGTATGATCTTTCCTTCGCTCTCATTGTATCTACTTTTCTCTTGCATGTGATAACTTTAAATTTTAATATTTGATTCATACTTAATAGGTAGAAAACAAATATGTACTGGAAAATCCGACCAAGATAAGACATGGCCGGAATCATATTTCTTCCTATTAAGTTGGAAACACTCTACGGTGCCTGATGACGAGGGATGCCGTTTGAGGGTTTAGTTGAAAAGAGTTATTTGTGGGAAATACTGACACGAACGGTCGTAATAGTTTCGAAGAAAGTGCTTCATCTTATTTTGCCACGTGAATGTCTGAATAGTGAAAGGAAAGCTTTCAGAACTATCGGAAGAAAGATAAGGGAAAGCTTCTATTTAAACTTTTTTTTTTTTCTTTCATATAAATGATCAAACGCTTAACAATGATGTATTTCGATATGATCTTAAATATACATGTAGATCAACTAGTTTCTGCCCGTGGCCTCGCGTTGTTTCTATGAAAACGTTCAAATAGTAGATATTTCTCTCCCATGGGAATTGAATTATAGGATAAAAAGTAGCCCGTGTTTTAAAACCAGGGGTACTTTGCGCCTGTCAGGACATCTTTGCGCCAAATCTATACTAATATTATAAAGAGGAAAGATTTGATTTTTTGTATTGAATAGGCTCTGAAACTGTTGGACCGATTTGAAAAATTCTTTCATCGTTAGGAAGCTTACTTTTCAGGGAGTGAAATAGACTATATTTTATCCCGGAATTCCCACGGGAAAGGGAACTACGCGGGTGAAACCGCGAGGCGATCGTCTAGTCGGATATATGATTTTTTGTCATAAAAAAAACTTGTTGCTTCAACGGAATGATTGATATCCGAACATAAAACCAAAATGTCAGAACACTTCTAAATTTTAAAATGAGGTCGCTAGTAGAGTTTTTTTCTCTGGAATGAGTCGCAGATTGAAAGTGCATAAAAATCAAAAAAGACGGCTGCCTAAATCCCTACATCTATGCAAATTTTAAACCGATCTGTTCAGTAGTTTCGGCGTGAAGAAGTTACAAACATCCGTCTATCCATACATTGATCCATTCATCCATCCAAACTTTCGCATTTATAATAAACTAGTTTATGCCCGCGGCTTCGCACGCGTTGTTTCTATAAACGTTTAAACTCATTTATGGGATAAAAAGTATCCTATGTTTGATTCCAGGATTAGAATTAGGTACCTGTATGCGAACTTCAATCTGATCCGTTGAGTAGTTTTGGCGTGAAGAGGTAACAAACATCTATCCATCCACCCATCTATTCATCCATCCAAACTTTCGCATTTATAATATTATAGTTGAGTGTGATTTTAGAAGAAGTAGGTGCCTCAATGTGCGATAAGATGAATCGTGCAAGTTAACCCGTTGCTACACGCTGCGATCATTTCGGTCGCGCTTTCAAAGGATTGTCAATTGACACTTGCCCATTGTCATTTTTCTTATGCAATAAGGCCGTCGCCACACTGATTCTTACTTTCATCTAAAAATAAACGATCTCGTGTTGTTGTCCCATTGTTGAGCGTGGGAAGCTTTAAGATGATAAGATGAACTCGTAAGATTCCATTTTAAACTAGCACTGACATTTTCATCTGCAGCATAACCAAAAATCCTTAAACTATACTTCTATAGGTACTACTCGTAATATTATAAAGAGGAAAGATTTGATGGTTTGTTTGTTTGTATTGAATAGGCTCCGAAACTACTGGACCGATTTGTAACATTCTTTCACCGTTAGGAAGCTTCCTTTTCAGGGAGTGACATAGGCTATATTTTGTCCCGGAATTCCCACGGGAACGGGAACTACGCGGGTGACACCGCGAGGCGATCGCCTAGTCAATAAATATACCAATATTGGTATATTGCCGGACAATTCACAGCGCATCTAGCCCCAAGCTAAGCAAACCTTCAACAACGATCAGTCCTTTAGAGTCCTTATATCCTAGGTAACTAGACGATGTTCTGATTAATAACGGATTTTTCTGGCTTATTATAAATGTTCGCGTTTTCAAAATAAACTTCCTTGTAAGATTAAATTTCTAATGAGCTATAATAAGCATTTATTTCGAAAAGATACAAAAATTGGTTGTCTGTAAAGTCGGTTTACTGACGATAGTTGAACGTGACAACGTCTTAAGAAAATACTGATGGAATGGTAGCATTTGATACTCGATCAAAACATGTAAATGTACTATAGTATAGCAGCTGTCCACGCAGACGCATCGCTCACTCAAGTAGGAGAGAGACGGATGTCGAGCGCTCTCGCTTGCACTTCAAGCCTTACATGGAACGCCTCAGAGCGAGGTAACGCCGCATGACGTCATGTTTTTTCGTGCGTGCAGCCGGCTCTATCGAATTATAAGACGTTGTCACGTCAAAAACAATGCCTAGATGTAGATAGATAGATAGATAATACTTTATTCATCACCTTAACAAATTATCCTTAGATGTAATGAAGCACGTTCTGCCTAATACCTAAATAGGTACCTTACCTACCTAAAAAAAGCCGTCCGCTTCATCTCAAAATGTCTAGCTAATCAATACGACTGAATCTCATAATGTCTGAAATTCAAATGGCGTTCTTTTCATAACAACTGAAGGCCAATGCGGATTTTTCCTAAAATGTTCTAGTGTCAAAATATCTGAGTCCCAAAATGCCTGAAAGTGCATGATAATTTTTTTCCATAAAAATAAATTAAATAAAAACAAGAGAGTTTTAGGTTAGTAAGTACCTATAGCGTTAGGTATCTAAAGTATTTTGACCATCGTTGCGTCAATTATGAGCATTTCTATTTGCTTTGATCTGACACGGCCTCTTGAGCTCTTTCAAATAATTTTGTACATTTTATTTGCGTAATCATAAAAGCATCCCGAAAATGTTGTCTTTAAACTCATTATCTTGATTTAGCTTTTTCTCAGAAGCACAACATTTCGAGAAGGGAATCTCTGAATCAAAAGCTCACTCAATTTAACGCAATTTATTCCAACTGTAGGAACCCCGGCTCGAGTTAGCTTACAACTTGGATATTAATTATACGGTCTTTATTCAAAATTCTCAGTTTTGAGAAAACAATTTTGCTTCATCTAACCTAAGAACGGGCAGAATTGGAATTGGACGGTATGTGTAATTGTATTAAAATTATCGTTCGTATGAACTTGAAATCCTGCTGCGGGTAATATCTAGTGACACATCGGATATTTCGAGAGAAACAGGTGAAGAAATACCTGGTAGAGCAAATTCGTAGTCATAATACGAAAAGGACAAAAAATATTTTAACGAGTCAAGCTCACGAGTGGGACCCTCAGCTCTCGACTGTGACTGGATCCCAATTAAGCCGCTCTGATAGTCGATACCTGGAATTATAGGATCGATGCGGCACTCGCGCACGGATCGTCCGTGATTCCAAATATTGACACTTGATATCGGATTCGGGGACGGTAGGTATGCCGATTCCCCGAGCGCCCGTTGACCAATGAATTCCATTTTCATTAATCTTTTTTTGTCACAAATAGTCACAATCATAATGAGAAACTCGGCAAGGGCTTTCTAAGCGCCTCCGTTTTTTTCTCAGAATGCCTGAATGCGAATTGTCCTTTTCTTAGAATGTGACCTTTCCTCAACCTTTCATAAATGTCCGTAGCAAGTGATTGATCGATCTTGGGCCATTTAGTTGAGTTAACTGATTGAATCATAATCTATTTATGCTATAGAAACTTATGAAAGAGCAAACTAAACTAAATAACCACGAGGTGGGACCTCGTTCAGAAAACCTGGGTGGAAATAAACAAAGCATTTTTGATTCAACCACTTGTCTGAATTACCTACAGTAAAATCAAAACTGCAACAAACGCCCTGCCCATTGCGCAACAATGCGAGCTCGATTCGGAACGGGAACGTTCACGACATGAAGTGAAATGGAAAGCGCCTCGTTGTTTAATTTTCTCACACACTTTACTTGACATTTGCTGGAACGCGCACGCCACACACGGGACGACCATTCTACCAACGAGTTTAATTAATTTCCCGCTGTAAGTTGCGGTTTGACAGACGTCAGTTGAAGAGTTGCGCCGTGAAACAACAATGGTTATTGCACGCGTAGGTACGTGATTCATTAACGCTTAATGACACGTTGTGCTTTACAGTTTTTGAAGCGTGACTGCCAAGGATTTACTTGAAAATTCTTTGCGTTTTAGTGCGCGTGTATTTTTTGTAATGAGGCGACTTGTTCATTGTCACCTCAGGTTCCAAGATCAAAATAGAATTTGTCTTCTCTGTGTTCTTTTATTTTAGAGTATAAGAAGGTATGGTACTTTCGACATGTCGTCGCTAATGTAAATTTTGTAATTTAATATGGCTATGTTAGGTTTACTACTTGGACTTCTTACTACCTACACATCGACTGTCAATTTGATTGGAAGATTTAACGTCTGTGTGTATTTGAATTCAAAGCAAGACACAATCGCGATCGACAAAATTTCACACAATGGTTTGTATTGTGACTTTATTTGAACGAATTTCATATCTTTTCGCTTCATTGTCCCGTTATGTGTTTGATTTAACAATATTGTGTAAATTGGAGACAGTTATGCGTGTATTACACCTGGATAGATACGAATTTCATTACAGCCAATAAATATTTCGGTGAAATTTCAGGTCCATGTAAATTTTGAACGAAATAAGTAGGTATTACATAGTTTCCCAATTTTATAAATGAACTTTAAAGGTTAAAATTCCGTGATGCCCTAGAGATTATTTAGAAAAAAACTTTGGGAGAAGTAGGTAGCTAGGTAAAAAACGTTTTATTTTAACCCGTAAAACTCACATTACACACGAGATTTAGAGATTTAGAAATCTGCAAACGGCAAGGAAACATCCCGATTATTTAATGCAGCCTCAAATAAAATTTGATTAGGTTCTTACCGAGGCTCCACGTTTGTTGACAGAGAAAGACTTATATATCTCTTTTTTATTTAACGTAAATAATTCGCCCTCCGTGGCATTTGAGTGCCACAGTGTAATATTACCATTTTGTTGTTCTTATTAGGTTTGAAGGTAGACAATATCAACAAATTTGTTTCGCTTCACTTCAAACAACGGCAAAAGAGATGGATTACGTTCCTTTTCTGTTCCAATCCAATTAAGGAATAAAATTGTTCAGTTATTTACCAATACTCTGTACCTACTGCATAATACCTAATTGTAATTATTTTAGGTGAAATAATAGTAGGTATGCGCTTCGATTAAAGAATACAATTCTTTGATAATTAATTCTGTCCCACCGACCTACCTCACTAAATAGAAACAGACAACATTTCGTCTATTTAAATGCAGATAGAAAGGTGCGTAATCTCACTATATTATGTACAATCTGTAACACACATAATAGTTTGAATTAATAAGCATTCAAAACTCTACAGACTCTAGGTCCTTGCTTGCATCATGTGTATCTGGTGCGTCGCAAAGAGGGGGCGCTGCACACCCCTAGTGAGGGGCCCGATATCGGGCAGCCACTGTGGGTTCGTGGATGAGTAAGCGTCCCCACGTTCCTACCACAAGCGGCAGAGGCGGAAGCATCCTGAGGGTTTTAGTGGTGTTAGAGTCCCACATCATCGTACTGTCTCCCCGTGGCAGTACGATATGCGTGCGCATTTCCCTCAGGATTTGCTACTCGTAGTAACATTATTCTTGTGCTAGGTATGTAAGTTATAGAGATTTCGCCACATGAGACGTTTCATTTTCACTCAGATCGATCGGTTTGTAAATTGAATAAATTTGAATTTCGAATCTTGGCCGATAACCTTTTTGAGGAGGGAAAACTCGGAACTGTGTAAGAATGGTGGCGCCATTTGTAAGGTGCTTACCTACTGCACATGACCTATTTATTACACAAAAGCAGAGCTAGATCTCTAATTTCAATAATAGTGTTGTTGCTGCGTAAATAGCGTTAATATCAGCCAGTCAGTATAACGTTTTGATCTCTTCTTTGAAACCTATCTATGAAAAGTATCTCTACAAATAGTTACCTAGGTACTCAAACTACAACAAGCTTCTTCTACTACCGCGTAGGTACTCTATTGATAACCTTCTAACTTTTTATCTCTATTGTCCACTTGCATCTGGACTTAATTAAGTGATAAATGAAGTCAAGATTCAAGCGTTGAAATCGCCTTGGTTAGATGCCTCAGCCACCAACGCCTCGTGAATAGATGTTGCCATTGAAATGACATCAGCTATTGTCAAGACAAAACTTTGATTATACCAGCGCGATCGGTTGCGTCGACAACTTAAACTTTATCATCTCGCGTGAGAATAGGCTTACTTTGTGACGTGAAATCAAAGTTTCTCAGGGCTTCATGAAAGCTGGAACCATATAGCGTCAATCAAGGTGTCAAACTTGTCAAAGTTCTCCTCTGTTATAGTACGTCCTATAGCATGTCAAGAAATCATTTCCTCCGCATAGGTCTCAAAGGCTGTACCTATTCTTAAAAGATTGTAATTACATAATGTAGGTACCTATTGTTGGTTGGTTATCGGACATTAAGAGTAAGCCTGACCAATAAACTGCTGGTGGTGGTTTGTCTCTTTGACCGAAACTGTACCTAACCAATACGTCGTCGTCGCGTCATGACGAAACATTACAGGGTTTCTACTAGGATAGCTACTACGGAACCCTTTTCAAAACCAACTCGATGTTTTATTAACCCACCACCTATTCCAGCCGAGCGAGCTACTAAAACAACAGCTAATTCTAAAGCTAACTCGAATTAGAAAACCAAATTGTAACCTCATTAGTTAGTAATTTAACAATTCCAACAAAGGTGAATTGGGTCGGTGCAATTTAACAATTGATCGCTCTTACCTAGCTTTTTCGAATTAACTTATTTATTCTGTGGCTCTATGCCAATTGCGTACTTTGTTACTCAAGTTCGAGGGGTCCGTGGGAATCGTTGTGGACGGGGTCGATTTTAGGGTTTGAAAACTAGATAGACAGGTACTTATACTTACATGAATGAATCTAAATAAAAAAGATCGCATGCTGCCATATTTTCTAGTAGTTTAAATATGTCACAAAGTAGAGCATAAGCTCTACTTTGTTACCTAATTAACCATTGATCGCTCTTACCTAGCTAGCTGTGGTGAAGACACGACGGCAGTTTTCTGGGGCTGAGATAACTTTCCTTTATCTTATTGCTGCTAAAATATAGAGTTTGAAAACAGCTGTTCATATTGACAGAAAGATATCAAGAGTCAAAAAGACAAACCCCTAAATCTCGACTCTCTAATTGACGACCTCTGTGGCGCAGCGGGCGAAGGTCCGCCTGCGACGCAGGAGGTTGCGGGTTCGATTCCCGCCTCGGGACAAATGTTTGTAGGATCTGCAGATATTTGTTCAGAGGTTCTAGATGTTTTTCTATGTATAATAAAAAATATCTATCTATGTAGTGTATTGTATTATGTATATCAGTTATCTAGTACCCATAACAAAAGCTCTGCTTAGCTTGGGGCTAGATAATGCTGTGTGAATTGTCCAGCATTATTTATTTATTATTTATTTATTTATCTAACTCTAGTTTCTATCCTGAAAGGGGCTATTTCCATTTTCAGCTCGCTGAAAAGCTAGCGTACATAATAAAGTCAAATAAGTACGTCTCGAGATAAATGCGCCCGTGAGCTCTTCCGACGGCGAAACAATGCCGGCCCATTGTGCACTGTTTGCGCGGTAATTTCGAAAAGCGAACGTAGTGTTGCTATGTCCCAGCTGAGAATTTGGGCGAATTTCTCGATGTTTACAACCTCTTTCCATTCCTAGGAAATATGTACCTGTACGAAGGAACTCCTTTCCACTGAAATGTGAGAGAGACTACTTTGTAATAATTCAGATACCGGAAAAAATACTAAATTGTTGTTGAGATTGTTGTTGAGTTTCACCATTCCAAAAATCCAGGAGACATTTTAAAAAAAAATCTCATACATAGTTGAAAATGGAATTTTACGTAGTATATCCCAATTCCGAAAAGTTTTTAGCTTCTGAGTAACCGATGTTTTCATAGATTTCCATTCAAATGAAATGGAAACAAATAATAGCTATTTTTTTTAACCTACTTGATGAAAGTTAGAAATATCTACATCCTAAAAATTTACCAGTTACAAGTAACAGTGCAGTTCGTATTAAAAGATGTTCAACAATGTTAAGTGGAAGGCAAACTGCTGTATGAAGATGGTAATGAGTTTTAGCCAATTTTATAACTAATTCACGTGGTACTTCGTGCTGAGAAAATTAGTTTCTCGTCTGTGACTTGGTCTCGTGACTTCGCGGGTTAAATTGCCAGTTAGCTCACAGTTTGTCTTATTTATTGCCGTCAATGGATTCTATATAGAGCCCTACATTCTACATGATGATGATGATATGTCCCACCAGCCGAATTTCGACCACGGCGGCCAGTCTCATCGGAGACTAGCCAGATGCGCAGGACATATTAAAGTGCACAAGTGTGAGCAAACACAGGTGTACTCTCTGTTCCCTCACTCTCATAATCCGATGGGACGACACGGACCGGACCGGGGGAGAGGTCAAGCGCAGGACCAACGGCTTAACGTGCTTTCCGAGGCACGGAGGTCTAACTCCGCCAACTTCCTGAGTCCGGGCTGCTACTGTGAATTTTTCTTGCTAGAAAAACCCCCATAACAACGATTGGCCCGACCCGGGATTTGAACCCAGGACCTCATAACATAATCAGCGGTTGAACAAGCTGACCGCTAGACCAATGAGGCACATTCTGCATATAGGCTACTTAAAAGTGGCATGCAACTGGTGGTCGATGGTGAAGTGTGTAGTAGTTACTTAGGAATGATTTGACGACCTCAGTGGTGCAGCTGCCGAAATTCAAGGGGCAAGGACAAGCCTTTCCCGTGAGGGATTGCGGTTTCCATTTCCACCTCGGGATAAATACTTTGATAATCTGTAGGGGGATTTGTTGGGTGTTTTCTATGTATAATGAAAAATGTCTAAATAAGTACACATTGTTTAAGGTATTCAATTCAGTTATCTTCGCTTGAGTCTGATGCTTGACGTGGACGGCGAACTGAAACTAGGTACAGGTACAGCGTGGAGGTAGTTTTTTTTTTAATTCTCTAAACTATACTGCTTGAACGGTGATCATTACATAACACAAGATCTGCTTACCTACTTTGGAGCTAGATAATGCTGTGTGGAATGTAAAAAAAATATCAAAGGAGCAATGCTTGGAAATAGTAGAAAGTGGGTAGTCATTCATAAAGTGACTTACCTGCTCCGACATTATGTTATGTAGTTTACAGCCTAGATGATATACGACCGCGATCTGGACGTATTCAAGGACAGGCAGTTGGCAACCCTCACTTGACTTAAGAGGTCTCTAATATGAACCGATAAAGGAAAGTGTTTATACTCTATTTCTAATATCAATTTCTGATGCCAAGCATGAAGTAACGTTGTTTTTGCTTCAATATATACAGAGACAATAGCTACAGAAATTTACTGGTCTATCTTCAGGAAGACGTTAAAAGATATTTTACTTATACACTAGCGAAACTGGTTTTTAACCACGACGAAAATAATTAAAACTCACTTGCTTGCTGGCGAGGAGTGTCAGTAAAAATTGGAAGCAATATTATTGAAGGAAAGATCTTAAATCGACAAGTAATATGAATTGCGTATAAAAAGACGCGGCAACAGAGTGAATTTTGGGTCAAATATGGGCGGTTTGTTTACAAACATTCTACATTGGTTTTGGCTAGTATATAATTGTGCTTACGTTTTCTGCATAGAAATATTTCTTGATAAATTCCTTTTTCATTTAACGCCAATACCATAATTTTCAGAACTGAGATGCTTACTTGCGGGGTGCCTTAAGCCCCGAAACATAAAACACCTGACTACACCTGCCTTAGACTATAAATCTTGATGTGCGCTACAAGCTAACGCACTTTGATGTCGAAGCGTCTGCATTATGAGCTATTTTAGAACAATATAGTTTGTGATAAACTGGAGCACTTAGGAACACTCAAGATCCTAAGCTTGCACCACATTCAAAGTTGTAAGGTTGAAATCATATAAGACCATATTGTTTTGCTTTTTACTTTTTGTTTCGTCCAACGACGATTTATTATTGTTAAAACAAAATCAACAGTCTTTATGTCTAATCAGTTCTAGCCTTAATAATTTAACTTACGGCCAATAAGAGGTCAATTTGTTTCATAACAATCGTTATTTTTGAAGTGTAATTTATTTTTTTAATCTAGGTATTTTCTAATTATTTCTAGTTATAGTCGTTGGTATAGGTTAATTTAATAGTACTGTTTATTGGGACCTACTTACACCCATTTTTCAATGATAACATTTATGTGAATAATTAAATCTCTGTGTGTTACGCAAATGAACCGACCTAGCTAGCACGATCACAATCTAAGCTAGTAAAAAGCACGATAACAAAAAAACATTAAGTACGCAAAAAACCGCAAAACAGCACTAACAAAGGTAAATTGAAATGCTAGGTAGGTAATTAACTTTGACATAAATTGCCTCAACGACCTATTTTAACAGGAAAGATTTCCTCCAAACCTCTTGCCGTACAGACCTAATAGAAAGAACCGCGTAAAGCATTTTTAATTAAAAAGTTTATTCAAAATCTTGAGAGGTGTTGTTCATTATTTAAATTTTGATCTAACCGACAATGTTGCCAGCCGTAAAACAAAGAAGCTCTTCCGTTATATTTGCTGGGGAAATTATTAACTGGGGAGGAAGAGGTAAATTGCAAAAGTGTAAGCATGTAAGCATACCTACATGAAATTTAATGATGCAAGTGCAGTAAGAATAAAACAAATGTGTAGACAGTTTTAAAACATGGCAAGGCGAAGACTTTAAGCATTTAAGGCACGTAACTGTTTGCATGCTTCTCGAGCCAAATTTAACTTGGTAAACAAGCTTTTTAGGGTAACTATTGTCCGCCAAGCCTCATTCTTAAGGCCTTGTTTGACAAACGTTTAAGAGGAGCACGGCAAGCCTATTTGCAACGAATTGGGTAAAAATAAACACGCCATTTTAAGGCCACGTAACCCCGGCTTCCCCCGGCCCGCCGCGCCTCATTCAAGAGGTTATGTAAATTGTTTAACGAACGATGCCGTTACTAGCTGGATAGCGCACTTAAGGCATTAACATTTTAAAGCCTTATTTGTTCTAAGTACACAATTACTCCTACATTTATACTGATTACGTTCCTATTTTAAAATAGGGATTCACTTTGCAATGTTCTAATTAGAAGTCCCGTCTTCACTGTACTTTCAATTTGAGCGCAGCAGTGGAGCTATCGCGACTTGCAATGAATTAACTTTATACGAAAGTCTCAACACGTCGGGCTGATTAATTCGAATGAGAAGTTTTCGTCGCGGATACAGAGTCGATCAAGTGCGGTAATTTTACGAGCGAAACTCAAGTGAGGGAACAACTCCACGAATCGTGAGATCTGTTTTGCGAGTGTTGATCTCGGGTTTAAACATTCATCGCGTGTGCAAGCGAACCGTCGGAAATTAGGGTGTCTACAAGCTCACTCGGTGGAGTGAGTTTTTCAGCGAGAGCCGACTCGTTTCCTCGCGCCATTTTCATGCTAATCTCCGAGCGAGCGTGCTGATTTTGCGGGCATGAAATATTTGCACCATACGCCGTGAGCGCCGGTACCTTTTCAATTTCGCCCAGCCTCCCCCCGCGGGGATTGAAACCGTCGAATGTTGAATTTTCGCGTTCGTAATACGCGAAATTGCGTTTTGTTTTCGCCTTTGGCGGTGTGATGTACAAATATTTTTTATCTGTTTGCTCTTATAATGACTCGTATTAGGCGAGAAGATAAAACTGGCATCAGAAGTTTGCGAGAACGATATCTATCTCGTAGAGCTCGTGTTTCAGTATTTAACTTGGCTTGTGGAGTGCATATTTGAAAATCGTGTTGATGTATGTCTGACCATCCGGTGTGAGACTCCATGTCTTGTATAATGCACCGCGCAGCGACCCAGCAATAATGCCCAATGCAGAAACGTGATGTGGGTGTCTGAATAGGTTTCATCTCTTTGACATAAATGTTCGTGTTCAAAGGAAACTGGCTTCTACGGTCTCGCAAAGCAAATGCGAATTCTGTGAATGCTCTTCATAATACCTATATTGAGGTCCTATCGCATTGGGAATAATTTGCTAGAGATTTCAATAGCGCTACGTTCGCTTTGTTATCTTTCTCGGAACGTTACGACTCATGTGGAAGGAAGGGGATAAAGAATATTTTTTTTCTTTCTTTGACAGAACGCAAGTTATTTGTTGGCATGCTGAATAAGAAACTATCGGAGAACGACGTGCGGTCCCTGTTCTCCGGACACGGCGCGATCGAGGAATGTACGGTGCTGCGGGACGCGCAGGGGCAAAGCAAGGGCTGCGCGTTCGTCACGTTCGTGTCGAAGCAAGCGGCTATAGCTGCTATCAAGGTGAACTATTGCTTCATCAATGGCCTTTACATCCACGAAGGATGGTTTATGTAGTGTTCGTTTTTCGAACTATTGCTTAGTGTCATAGATTAAGGCCTAAAGCGCGTGATCAGAATAGGATGATATAATTCTATTGTATTTTGAACTTATATGAGCGCGTTCGGACATTTCCTTGACAAAGTTCCATTCCACTTTAACTCGCTTTGTACTTGAAATGTAACGTAAAATATTTATGTTGCCAGGGTTTCGTCCCATTCTGATTGCGCGCGAACTAATAACAAGGGTGAAAGGGGCAAAGCCGATATTGATACGGCCTTTGACACTTATTGCAACATCTATTATGTATATGTCGTGGCCATATCCTAGAATTGATCACTTCATGATGTTACCGACCATTTCATGAAATGGTAGAATTTCATGACATGGCCAGCTAAAATTGACTATATCGTTAAATCATCAACATTTAATGATATTTCCATCAACGTTTGGCCATATCATTTATGTAGGGTTTCCATGACATCAAAAGGTTTTTCTAGACGTTATGCTCGTTTTTCGAGTGACTTTTATAAAATTCCTGTAGTTTTTTATCGTAACGGCTCTTTACTTCATTTTTGTCTTCTATTTGCACATTATTATTCGCTTTTTTAAGTAAATAATTGTCCGCCGACAAGATGCATTACAGAACAGAAATAAACAAACACTCAAAAACCACAGATGTCAAAAACAAAACAAAACAATATCAGCGCCTCTAACGATGGATAATGTAACTATTTTATGATATTGTTTGACCTTATCATGAAGTAGGCGTGCATTTAGCTTTTCATATCGTTAAACGCTGATTATTCATTGATCTAGCCTGACTACATCATGATATGGCCAGCGCGTATTTTCCATTTCATGAAATTCTACCATTTCTTGAAATGGTTGGTTACATCATAAAGTGATCAATTCTAGGATATGGCCACGACATATACATATATTCTCTAAGGACTATTTTATATTTGTCTTGCCACTGAAATCTCGACCTTATGGTGTTCCAGGCGTTGCACCACAGTCAAACAATGGAGGGCTGCTCAGCGCCGCTCGTAGTCAAATTCGCTGATACGCAGAAGGAGAAAGAACAAAAGAAGTTTCAGGCGATGCAGGTGAATATTAACCCTGTCAGTATTTTATTACTTGTGACGTGTCGAATCAAATAATTCGTTGGTTAATTCTAGGCCGTTCTCAATATCTTATCGATCCGTGGTAGGTATATATGCTGTCTGCAAACACGTTCATTTAAAGAAGACGTGTAGTAACATCCCATCTAAGTTTATGCTATCTACAATTTTCAACATCGTTTTATGCTTAAATTTGAACCTAAAAAGTCAAAAGTAACAACAATCAACACCTACCGGAGATATACATTGAAAACGGCCGACCAGCGAATTCGACCAGACCAGTCATTACCTACATTGCTTTGACTCTACCATTTTCTAAACAATCTAAAACGGAAGCCATTTCAGGCAAGTCTATGGGGTCTAACGACGCCTGTAACGCCGGCGGCGTACCTCGCGTCGGAGGCGGCCTTATCGCCTGCAACGCAACTGCAACTGCTGCAGCAACTGCAGGCGGTTGGGCTGCAGCAGCAGTTGCTGCAAGGGCAGGGCTCTACGCTATTACAAGGTGAGGATCTTGGATTGCGTATTGTTTTTACTCTGACCGCTTTAGGGAGGCCGCGCGCTTGCGTGCTAATTACGTGGTTTAAAAAATCACCGGATAAATGGACAATAATCCATACTAATACATATAAATTCGAGAGTAGCTCTGTCTGTCTGTCACGCTTTAACGCCTAAACAGCTGAGCTAATCTTAATGGAATTTGCCAGTGAGGTAGACAGTATCCCAGGGAAGAACATAGACTACTTTTTATCCCGGTATATTGAAAATGCGGGTTGAAGCTAGGAGTCAAATAAATAAAATAATAATAACTTTTATTTTTATATAAAATCGTTTCATCATCATATTAGCTGTTCGACGTCCACAGCTGGACATAGGCCTCCGAAAAAGATCTCCAAAACCAATTTTGCGCTGACCGCATCCAGCGATTTCCTGGGAAATTAAATCGTTAATTTCGTCATTTATATATTTAATCGTTCATATCATTTACTCAAGTAGTCAGGACCCGTACTCTTAAGAACGAAATAGAAGTTTTTGATACGAATCAGAGATTTCGTGCAAACGCTAATTTTATGCAAGCGACATATGAGTTCGTTTTGCACGTCAACGAAAGCGAAACTTCGATTTTCTCCTGCGTCGCAGGCGGACCTTCGCCCGCTGCGCCACAGAGGTCGTCAATTGACTTGAAGAACCTCTGGATGTTATTTTAGAATACCTACCATTTTTATACTTTAACCGGGGGAGGCGGGGTTTTAGCCAAACATGTTTTAGCCCAATACTTAGTACCAAAGAAAACTGCTGTGTGAATGATAAAAATAATTCGTTACTAAGCCTATTTGTAGGTACAATTAAGCTGTTCACATTTGCAAGGTTACAGCTGCCATTATCATAAAGTTAAATAGAGATCGTTACGTTTAAACACGCGTTTTCCTTCCTCGTCGTTTATGCACTAAAATAGTGATATTATTAATAACCTCTGTAAATAATAAAAGGAAGGTCCAAGACTTTGCTTGGTATAAATGATTTATAGCAAGCAAGTACGTACATAAACTGAGTAATTTAACATTAATTGTCTATGGTTATTTACTGTAATAGCTTGTTTGTTTTGACCATGTGCCTACTTATTTAATTATCGTTAGTTTCAATCTACTTATTGTTTAATTTTCCTACTCGGTAACTAATATCAGGTGAGGTTTAGTTATACAGGTACCACGGAAAGGGCGTACTAAGCTGAAAGGGGGTGATTCTGAACAACGAGGGTATCAACTTGTGAATACTTAGATTTTTTGAAATTCGAATATGTTTTTCTAAAAATAAAGTTTTTTCTTCCTATTCGTCTTCTTTTACACACACTCTTGCATTATTTAACACTAGTTTATGCCCGCGGCTTCGCACGCGTTGTTTCTATGGAAACGTTTAAAGGTAATTTATATCCCATGGGAACTGACTTATGGGATAAAAAGTATATGTTTCATTTCAAAACAAAAGTAATAATGTATACACGTAAAATAACACGAATATGAAGAAAAAAGTGTAAGTAATTTTTTTCAAAAAAATAAAAAAATTGTTCGTAAATGAAAAAATCGTAGAACAAACGTTGACCCTCTCGATGTCTATTCGGCTTCCCTTTCTTTTTATCATAAAGTATTTTTTTATATCTTTTCGTTATAAGTTTTCAATTTTCATTCATCATTATGTTATTTTGTTATTAATCCTTTAACCTTTATCCATCCTGTTTGTTTTATTTAAGTTTTGGTTTCTCCTCCAATCAGGTGTTAACTATCAAGATCTTGGTGCTTTTAACGGTGCTGGGCTCAGCGGGGGGGCGGTGGGTGAGAAAAATTTATATTTTATAATGCCTTACCTTCCGCTATAGAGGTATTTTCATTTTGGTACCCCCTATTTCATAATAACTTCAGAACCCGAGCACGAAGAGTCAAGAACTTAAAGAATACCTAAGTTAATTAAATTACTTACAGACAACATACAGTGACTATAACAACAGCATTCGCAGTCGCCATTTTGTACAACAACATGAAAAACAAAATGGCGAAGCAACTCTTACATTAATAAGGAATTGTTTGATTCAATTTACCTATCTTATTTTTTCCCCTGTCCAAACGTTTTATTTTTTATAACAGTTGTTTATTTTTTTTATATTATTTTGTAGTTTTTTTCCAAATTTCCTATGTTGCTGTCTCATTTTTATCGCAATTTGAGACAGCAACATCCAACCCAATCCATCCTATTTTATTTCGCCCTTTTTAGTTTTAAATTTTGGTTTGCCAGGTGTTAACTATCAAGATATTGGTTTCAATGGCTCAGGGCTGACCGGAGGAGCGGTGAGTGAGCAACTTGGTGGTTTGCTCGCACCGGTGTCTGTGCAGAATCTGGCTGCGCTGGCTGCGATAGCCCAGCCACCGGTGGTTACTCAGGCACCTGCCGCGGCGCCGCAGCAGGCCGCGCCGCAACTTTGTAAGTTATCATTTTACTAATATTAACCCACCACCTACCTACTTCATTTTACTGTAGACTATTTCGTCCCACTGTAGGGCTCTCCCTCCCCTTTTTCTATTTCTCTCGGTCTCCTGCTCGAAGCGCTCATACCTTATCGAAAATTGGAGCTCATCTTGACATCTCTAGTGAGAAGCTAATATTGTATTAGTTAATAGCTAATACTAACCATAGAACTTATCTTATGGATCTTTTCTAACTTCAATTTTAATATTTTTTGTTTTGGGTCCCATTTTATCCCTTTATCAGCATTTAGTGGCAACATCCTCGCATTCAGCGAAATCCCTCTACATTTTATCAACGTTTAGTAATTGCACCGAATCCCTAATTGGAGCATTCGAGCGAAGAACAAAACCCTGTAACGAACCTTTTTGTCCGCAAACTTTCCTATTTCAGGTTGGACTTAAAAAATGTTGCCATTAAAAAAAACGGTTAATTAACGATGAACATTTTTCACACTTCAGGTCTTCTCGGGAAGACAAACATCACAGGTAAACATTACCCTGATTGTGGGGCAGTCGGGTAAAAGAGAATGCTCTGCAAAATTGTGTGTATAATCATTTTTGTTTTAGAAGGAATGAATTTGGCTGGTTTCTTGAGTTGTGGTAAATTAATGAGACGCTTTTTAGACTGGCTAGGTGCATGGCCTCGTACTCTTAAATAAAATTAAAATGTTAAATCTTGCTTATTTATAAATACATAGCGTTAGCAAGACTTACTTTTGTTGTAGAAGCGCTTAAGTCGTATATTACTTAGATAGGTTTAAGGACAAAGAAAATTACAATAAAAGAAATTAGAACTAGTATTTAAAATTGAAACGATTGAATTAAGTGCAGACTGTTGCAAACAATTTACAGGTAGATAAATAATATGCTAGTAGACCAAATTTGAAATATTGGTTATAACCTTAATCCCTATTTCACTTCAAAAACCTAATATTTAAAAAAAAGAACAATTTCAATTTCATTCAAAAACGCTCAAGAATGTCATGGCGTCTTGAATGACGTCACTTCTTTCGAAACATATTTGTCTGTTTACAGAGATTGTAAGTACACCGGCAACGCGACAGCGCCAGCGTGGGGATCTTTTTGGTGGACCAAATGGATCCGCACGTTGCCCGTGTTCATCTTATTGGTCCACCACAACAATGATGTTTTGAAAGAATTGACGTCACACTTTCTGATTGGTGTTCACGGTCACGTGACTTAATGCCTATTTTTTGTAATTTATTTTCTTAAAATAATAACAATCTGTAATTCTTGTTGATCAATTGTTTTGTTTTTTCCTATCTACGTATCATAATTGATAATAAGAAACTCTACGCGATCCGATTTATTCTTAGTGGTTGTGTCCACTAACAATAAATCGGATGGTTTAGAGTCTTCACTAATAATTTTACTTCAACCTACATTGAAGTAGCACTTACCGAATTAAAATTCAAAGCCGTGCGACGAAGCACCATCAGTAAATAATGTCACTATTGTTTTCAATATGGCTATGATTTATAAGGAGCGTAACGTGAGGTTATGAACAATGTATTTGTATATTCGATTCACGGAGCATCGCGGCCGAATAAGTGGTACCTATACCTATAGGTATACCTTTTTTTTATTGTAGAAATGTAGAGCGCTTGCAGTCTTCACACACTCAGCTCAACTCTACATTTTATAACTTGTTTTCGTAGACGCGTAGCTTTCGTAGAGACCGTAGTCCTTCTCGAATCCTTGTCGTCGTAGCTCGTAGACCCTCTACGAATTTTATAAGTATCTAAGCTTTTTTGTATTTTTACTGGCTGAGCGCAAACTCAGCTTTCCGTCGCCTCGCGGCACGTCTCATTCATTTATCACAAGTCCAAGTTTGATTCTATGTTTGCGACGCAGTAGCTGCCCGGTGATGCTTGGCTTTTTACAGCCTTTGTTCTTTTTTAAAACCGGCGGAAAGCCGTCTTGTAAATAAATAGATGTTTGTTTTGATTGTCTATGGATGATAACAACTGCTCGATTCGTTTGTCTCAAGGAGTTCTTTGTTTGAAAAATGCATCGTATTTCTAAATCGTGTTTTAATTTTGCTGCTGGCATGTTGACGTTCTTTATAGTTAACCGGTTCAGAAAATAAAGAAAAAAATATCAAAAGATTCGCACTTTTCACGAATAGACTAATTTTAGAATTAACGCACGATTTGAGTGTTTTTATTTGTTTTATCTTGTTTTGTTTGTTCGTCGTTAAATATTTTTGCTTTACTAATAAAACGGTAAGTTACATTCTGTTGCAAACTGAAAAAATTACGTTCAAGGTGGATAGGTAGGCTTGTCATTAAAACTAACACGAAATAATGTGCTTTGCATGAATTGTAAAGTACTAAATTGAGTTGTGTCGTCTCTGAAAATAATTTGTGTTATTGTCAAGACACGCTCTTTAGAAACTTAGAAGGTACTTTTACGAATTAAATTCAAGGAACTCAATGAGGTATATTTCCCAATTTTGAGTAGGTATCTAATGTTCTCAAGAAATACAGCGGTCACAGTGATCCCTATTCCTAGTCAGGGAGCTAAGGGTATATAACTTACATGGTCCACGGCCGAACCGCAGTGTTCACAGTGCTCCCCAGCTTCATTTGCCCAGTCTTATTCATAGTCCGCTAGCTAAAGTTGTATAATTTACATGGTCCATGGCCGAACCGTAGAGTTCAGTGTTCCCCAGCTTCGTTAGCCCAATCTTATTCATAGTCCGCGAGCTAAATTGTATAACTTACAGGGTCCACGGTCGAACCGCAGAGTTCAGTGTTCCCCAGCTTCGTTAGCCCAGTCTTATTCATAGTCCACGAGCTAAAGTTGTATAATTTACAGGGTCCACGGCGGAGCCGCTGAGTTCGGCGTACGCGGCGCAGTTCGGCGGCGCGTTTGCCGCCGCACCGCTCGGTTCGGTGCTCGGATCGGCGGCAGCAGCGGCCGCAGGTAAACAAGTTGAAGGTACATATCACACTTTTTTAGTACCCCATCCGCGCCCCATCCGTGTGACAGCTGTCAAAACACTTGACTTTTAAACCAGACGTTGACGCCAGCAATTAGCTAGGACTTTTAAACGGACGTTGACGTAAACTTAAACTTAAATTCGCCCAAATGCTGTATAGGAAGATAAATAGATACCTACTTCCACGTTAGTTCTGAACGAATCTTTCTACCGCTTCAATATTTGCTTCAGACAAATAACTAAGAATTGTTCGTATGTTTTGACAACTGTCACTAGAAGTGTTTGACCATTGTGTGAGCAAAGGTTAAAAACTGTGTCGCAATACATAACTATGGGAACAAGCACTGTGTCTATTGTTCAAATGTGTGCGTAAATGCAGTTGGTAACAGCCGTCAGCCTATTGCAGTGTATTGAATTGCAATAACTAAGTTAGGAAGTATGTTGTATGGATATACAATAGAAGCAGAGCTTGTTTATTTAGGTCATACAGGTGTATACAGTAAAGTTATTAACGCCACAGGATAAGGTATTGAAAAATGCTGAAAACCTCTCGGCCTATATTTGGAATACTATTGTGCGATAATATTGCACCTGTACCTATAACCGTAATCGGCAATCTTATATTACCACTTTAACACAATTAAAGAATTTAAAAGTGGAAATTTGTTTAGGTCATACAGGCGCATAGTGAAAAGTTCAATATTTACGCTGAGGTGTCAGCATTTTTCTGCTGACAACCTGCTGTTTTAAGTTGTCAAGAGAAGTTCACGAAAAATTTATGTTAAAGAATGTGATATAAGATTGTCAACCAAAACCTTCCTTCCACACCATCGTCCTTTCCAAATTTTAAGTTGTTATTTTTTGTTGTACACACGTAGTTAGATACCTTTTAGAGACGCTTAAGTTGCGTTCACACTTTATTACACCACCGCCCTAAACATCGTGAGAAATTGCACAAACTAAAGCGTAACAATACAATGTTATGATTTTGTGTCACGATTTTCGAGCGTTGTAGGATTCTATAGAATCTTATAACTCCAGCGCACCTTCGAAAATCATGATAACAAATCTTCGACAGTGTGAACGCATCTGAATCTATAAAGCTATAACACAGATAACTATGTTCTATTCTCTGCATTCCAGGCCCGGAAGGTGGCAACCTCTTCATCTACCACCTTCCACAGGAGTTCACCGACACGGATCTCGCATCCACGTTCCTGCCTTTCGGCCACGTGATCTCCGCCAAAGTCTTCATTGACAAGCAGACAAACCTCTCGAAATGCTTCGGTTTCGTCTCCTACGACAACGCTGCCTCTGCCCAAGCGGCCATACAAGCCATGAACGGCTTTCAAATAGGTACAAAGAGACTCAAAGTTCAATTGAAACGTTCTAAAGAACTATCCAGACCTTACTAGTATTCCAAGACGTTCCTAGTGAATTTAAAAAGTAAAAAAAAAACTTGCAAAGAGGTTGTAACTTGTAAGGTTTGTTGTGATGTTTCGAGTGCACTTGAACTAAAACGTAGGTAAGGTACGGAGTCAACGTGCACAGTTGTTGATAAGTTTAAGGTTAAGGTTTGTGTCAAAGGATTTCATCGTTTCCAAAGTATTCCCCAAATTGTTTAACATTTCTTTTAAGTTGTAGTCACGTTTTAAGGATAAGTTATCATTTTAACATCGATGCAGTTTTAGTAGCCAAAGAGACGATGCTTTTTAAAACACACTATAAGGGTACACCCACGCGCCTTGCTATAATGTCAACTGACAACTTTATCTGAAGTATGACGTGGCTGTTCTTTGCAGGCATTATGAAATAGTCTCAATGTCTTCAAAAAGTGCTTCAATAAGTAATAAAAGTGCGATGTACCAAGAACCACACAAGTATTGCTGAGTTTGTTCAAAATCATGTCTATTAGGTATACGTTTTGTTAAAAGTTCTTAATTTTATGTTACCACTTAGTTATTTTTTAAAATATTTATTTTGATGTGGCCATTGTCAGTTTACAGTCATACTTTTTTGTTACAAACAATAAGGTCTTTAGCATAAAGAAGATGATCTCAAAGTGATCAGTGTATTTATTGTTTACAAATATTTGTTGTCAATTGTGTACTTAAACTTTGTGGGTTAACGTATTGTCTTTAAACGTTTTGTCCGAGACTCGTAGATTCAGGTTTTTATGAGAGTTTTATATCGATTTAAAAAAACCAAGGATGTTTGACTCGGCCTCCAATTTTGTAAAATAAAGAACTATAGATCAAAATCGTTAAATATAAATACCTAGTGCACTTTGTACACTCGACATAATATAAACGATAATATAATTGGATAATAAAACGTAATTTCTTCTAGTTCAAACGTGGTTTATGACTTAGGTAGTTAATACGTCGCCGACTTCCGGACTACAAATATTGTATCCATTTAAACACTCATAAAAATCTGAAATTTACTATCACACTACTTATTCTTGTTGTGTAAGTATTATTTATTATTTTATCGACCAGTCAAATTCAATTCACACATCGAACACTGGCCCTTTAGTCAAAGGTTTTTTTTCTTAGTAATAAGTATTTAAATATCATAGTTACATAATATTTTCGTGTGTAAGTTTGTTCTATTCGTTTTAAATTTTATTGGAAAATATTTAAACACTTTCTCAGTCGCTATGGCACTTTTCTCTTTCATACTATTTATATTTTAACTGTAGAATATTGTCACGGAACATTTAAATACCTATTTAAGAAGACAATCTGCCATGAAAATACAATTTCAACCAAATTGCTTTTTGAATCAATAATTTAAATTAGTGTCAGGTTGTCTTTAAGTGTTTTATTAACGTGTAAACTCATGTGGAATTTAGTATATCTTTTTTTTCGTGATCATAAAAAGGCTTTAATGTCTATTAAAAAGCGCTCAATAACAGATTCTAAAATAAATACGTATGATGCATTATACCTACTTCTGTTCAAGATTTGTGCCAATGCGCTTTTGAAAACTGACCAATCGAAATTTATGGGAAAATAAGTTAAATCGTAAAATAACTGATGTGTGGTGAGTCATCATATTTAACTTAGTTTGGTTATTAAAATATGCTGGAATAAAATAGTTTTAATTTTTAGTCAAATGTTTTTGAATGTCTCAAGAAAGACAATATCTAGACTGAATAAGTTTCCTTTTAGTTAAAGATAAAAATGTAATTGTTTCGACTTGTGATTCCTTTGGTAAGTTCATTAAGTCTCGTCTAACATTTTCGTCTTTCAGTGTTATTTTTTTCTTGTTATTTAAGATTATAAATTATTAATAAACGCATGTACGTACTGTTAAAAGGACATTGGGAATATTAAATGTAAATAAAAATGGACAAAGCTATTAGGTAGATATCCTAGGCACGGAAACGCAAAACGCCTCTTTACAACGTGTGATTAAGATTAATATGATCAAAACAAATGTATATAGAATTTTTTACCTAAAGTTTTCTAGGTAACTTAGTCTAGTACGTTGTTGTTGTACATGAATGTACCTTTGTATGTAATGAGGCTGGATTAACATCTATTACTTTCGTTTGTATGAATGAACTCACGCCAGCTATGTTACCAAATGAAACTTTGTTTTACTAACATCAGACAGAGCTATGTCGAAAAGGGTCGCTTACCGCCGAGGCAAGCGATATTTCGACCATAAGTTATTTTAGTTTAGACCAATCATGAAGTATTGTATCGACATCGATAGTTATGATTGGTGTCAGCCATTTTCAATTTTTAAATATCACTTAAAACTCAGTAAAGTTTTTAATTTACCCAAAACATTACTGTACCTTTTATTAAAATTCGTTTTGCCTACAACTCAATCTAGAACACGTGGTCGTGTTCTGCTAGAGCCGTTATAACATCATAAAAACTTTTTGTAGACAAAACGAATAAAAATATTGCTATTAGAAACATACACCTAAATTGAAAATGGCATTAGTTAAATTTCTTTGTCATGAAATTAATTCGCTGTTACCTTATGTATGCCATAAAAGCTTAATTTTTGAAGCTCAATACTTAAAATATAATTAGATTTATTTCATGTTATTTCTTGATTATAAAACTAAGGTATCAACTTTGCATCTGGACTAAAATAGTCTACAAAATATGCTAAATATGCTAAAAAACAGTCAATTAAAGTTTTTACATCAGAATAAAATTGATGACAAACTTTAATCAATTTGGAGGAACTTGAGTGTTGATATATTTATTTATAATCGCTCCAGTTCAAATTAAGGGGGTCACGGTAAGCAAATCAGCATATCCAAAAAAAATATTTTTTCACTAAAATCGAGGCACCACGTTTTGTAGTTATACAATTGGTATGGAGATAAATGATGTTAAGTACTGTTTTATACAACACCCGTTTTGTTGATATGAATGTAAATAAATGTCAAGTTTAAAATAACTTATTTTTATTTGCCCTTTTCCCGTTGGTAGTCTTCCTTAGGAGTGGAGTATGGCATGTTGTAATTCTAAGTTATCCGGAGGTAATATCGATGATAGACAGGTAGCTAAAATGGCCTGAATTCAGGAATCAAAACAAGTTTAGCCCTTTATTAACTACTTCATTGGTTTATGCTAAACGAATTCGGTAGCCACATGGTATAATAATACTAGGTATGCTACTCCGAGAAACAACGGTCACGTGGGTTTTCCCAAGCCTACGTCATATCCGCTACGGTGGTTCTCAAACTTTTTAGTTTTGGGAGATTAGAGATCTAGATCTAGGTTATAGGTTTTCCATGAAATTCTTCAAACTTAGTTTCCATAATATGAGCAACGCTAATGAGCTCTGCACATGGATAAATCAATTTTTCCCTCAAATGAAATTTATCTAATCGCAGGAATATTTTTCAGCCACAGATTCTCTTTTCGGGAATTTATAGAACCTTATTTTATCGCCCTTCACACTTACAGTTACGGATAAAGTAACCGCCCATTTTATTTTTAAGATTTATCCGATCAACAACGCGAGTGATTCACCGGCGTCAATAAAAGTGATAGTCACCGCCAAATGAACGTAACCTCTCATTTTTGTGGCGAGTGGACAGTGACGTAGACTTGGGAAGATCTCGGAGTAGCATACCTTTTATTATTTTACCATGGGTAGCCATAGAATATTTTCGCAATAAATAAATAGTACAGTACTTCGACTCCATACTAGAGCGCCCAAATCGACGCATGCACACAAAAGCGTCATTAACACGGCCGCTAACCAATCTTCGCAAGTCAAATCTATCCAGTGTCACTGTCACGCCGCCGCCGAGAATGGTCGCGCTGTCCGCCCCCGTTTCGATAACTTAACGTTGCAAAGTGCGCGACGAATAATAAATTAAATAATGGCAGCATCACGACAACGAGTATACTGCAGTGTTTAAGGGTGCCTAAATGCAACGTTGTTTAAACCAACACTGTCATTTTTTCAACTTCCTGCTAATGCTAAAATATAATATAAATATTGCTTTTTTATTAGTCTTTACCACGTTTCAGGGTTCCGTGCCTGAAGTATAAGTAACGTTACTAACAAATATTAAATATTGATGTAAGGTGAACCGAGTCTATTGTGACTATCAACTTTGAAGTTTTAACTTTACCTTTTGCCATAATCGGCCCGTTAGATTAAATTGACGTTCTAATAAACCAACATGGTTAAGCATATATCTAAGAACGTTATCACATCAAAATAACGTTGATTAATAGTAAACTTAGATAATTATACAATATAATCGATGTGAAAACGGAAAAGTTACAATCGCCTCACTTTGGGGCGAATGTGACTTTTTAGTATAACTTGTTTTTGCTTATTGCTTTAAAGCTTAAAATTGCATAACACCTACTTTGAACTAACATTTCCACATAAATGATTTCAAACCGTACCAAAACACAGTTGTATAGCCTAAAAAAATGCTTTTCGTTTCTTCTGGGGCGAATGCAACTACGCTCCATAGAGTTAGTGTTGGGACTACATTCATCGACAACTTTTTCCTAAGTGACTAATGAACCGGCATCGATGGACTTAGGAAATGAAACATAGCATATATTTTATTATTATATTCATTTAAAAAAAAACATTATAAAACCAACTAAAAAAATTAAATAAACCAACATACCTTTGGACTAAATCAATGGCACTTAAGTACAATTTTACTACACCAATTTTTTTTATTTCTGTGTAGAAAAGTAGTAAAATGAAAATGTAATGCAGTACTGTATATTTATTTAGGTCGTCGGTATTTATTTTCGCTGCTCTAATTAAAATTCATACTTCAGTTTATTTACAAAATATCGATATGCTATTCTATCGACACTGAACATCACTAGCGATTTACATTTCCCATACAAAAACATAGGGGCTATTGTAACTACCTCAAATTTGTCAAAATATTTACAAACACCCCGAAATTCAGAAAAATGTGGCGAAAGTAACTATTGTAATATCATACGAAATAAATGACATAGGATTTCAAATAATATTGTAAAAGCAACTTACAATTAGTATTTCTTCTTTTCTTTTAACAAAACTTCATAAAAACTCCGTTTACTATTTTTTTTTATAAAAACTTGTGAGGAGGTTGTCAACAACTGACCCAAAATGGTGACTTCCAGAAAAAGCTCTATCAATCAAACAGTTTCATAGGTAATAGCGTAACCTGTAATTTTTTGAGAAAAACACTAATTTCTCTGTTGACCAATAGGTGGTGTGCTCAACAATAACCGTTGGAATAAAAGAAAAATCGATTAGTCGCATACACCCCATAGTCACAATAGCCTCGGTTCACCTTATCACTAAGTACATTTTTTTTTTCTCTGAAATTCCCTTATTTTTTCCTACCAACTTATTTTGCGGTCAAAATGTATTCTACATTAAATATAGAAGACCTAATTTTGGTACGGAACCCTAAATGAGCGAAGTCGACACGCACTTGGCCTTCGCTTTCTTGTTTGTCTCTTCGGAGGTGGGAGATGGACAAATGATAGGTATTGGCAATTTATGGAAAATTCTGCTATGTATACTATAATGTAATATGTATGTAGGTACCTAGGTATATATTAGCTTTTAGGGCCCTTTTCCTGTCATGCGTTTTTGCGCCCACGTGCAGTTCTCGACCGCGTGCGTGTCAAAACACGTTTTACTTTTCGTAGGTCTATGGTTGGTAAGTACCTACCTACCTTCAAAAAGTAAAACAGCAGAATTTCCGCTCCGCTCAACTGTAGGTAAAAAGTTCAAGGAGACGGCTGAGTCATTGTACTGTTTATATAATGTGCTTGTTTGGTTTAACGATAGGAGAAGCGTTGATAGCGTCTATATAAACCACAGAAAAAGAACCTTTGGACTCTGTAAAAACTGTAAAAAACTCTGTGTAAAAAGGATAGGCGACCTTAGGAGCGGGACAGATCATACGTTAGGTGTTATGTGGCTGCGTCCACGCGCCTTTGATTTGAATAAAGCAGTGTGACTCAAGCTACCGAGCCATTCACTCGTCTCCCGTACACAACATTAGCGCAGGCGATCTACCCGCCACTCCGGAAATAATAATGGCTCATTTTGGAATTTTGTCCAATTTTGATCATAATTTACAAAATAGGAGTACATTCAAAAGCCGGTTGACGCAATGGTTTATTGCGAATGATGTAACAGGAACTACTGACGTGATCAAAGTGAAGAAACGAGCAATTTTTCTGAGCTCACTCTCCGACGGTACCTACAAACTCGTGGCCGATTTGTTGCTGCCAAAAGATGTTCAAGAAGTGCCGTACGAGACGATTATCGCAGCCCTCGATAATCACTTCACACCGAAACGCTTTGGATTCACTGAGCGTTACAACTTCTATTCAGCTGTGCAGCTGGCGGATGAGACACATCACCAGTGGGCCGCGAGGTTACGCGGGCTCACTGCGCACTGCGGATTCAAGGACATCGAGGAAGCACTACGTGATCGATTCGTGATGGGAATAGCATCCGGCCCAGAAAGGGAAAAGCTCTTCGCTGAAAATTTGACGGAGCTGACGTTGGCGAAAGCGGTCGAGTTGGCTGAGAGCGTGCGATGCGCGCGCGTCTTCAGCGCCGTTCCAGCGACGGCCGCCGGCGTCGTCGGCGTGGCCACCCACGATCAGTTGTTGCAGATGAAGAAAGAAAAGTATGGTGTGTGCGGTCGTACGAATCATAATTCCTCAGAGTGCAATTTCGCGAAGTTCACGTGTAATAAGTGTAATACCAAAGGCCATCTACGCAGGATGTGTAATAAAGTGAAATACATGACAGGCACGGATGTGGGTGAGGATGATGATGGTGATGATGATAAGAGTCTTAATAATATTCAAACCAAGCGCGGAGAACCCATGATAGAGGCGGTAACTTTGAACGGAAGTACAATGGTGCTTAAAAATTGATAGTAGAGCCCCTGTCACTGTAATTTCAGAAGCCACATTTAATAGTACATTATGGTACTGTACTAGTGTGTAACATTGGTGATTACCGCCGAGGCGCCATTGAGACCCGAGCCGTAGGCGGGCGAGGGTCTTAAGGGGGTACCTACCCTCAAATTGCTTATTTTCAACTCCGTCGGACCTCCATATCTTCCAAACTACTGAATATTTAACTTTGAAATTTATATATGGTAAAGTTCAGGACTTATTCTATCGATCATATGTTTCGAAAACACGATTCCATAAAATTTTCTCGATAGAAAAAAATCGCAAAGTTACCTCTAATTTTTTACTAAAACCCTAATTTCTCAATAAATACAGATGATACGAGCTTGAGATTAAGCATAGTAATTGAGCTAAGTATAAAGAACATTGTATATGTTGCCTTTTTTTCAATTAACTATTCTAATGTTTGTGGGGAGCAAATAACTACTAAAAACTTGATTTTTGGGCTTACGCCGCTTTACTCTGTCCCGCTCCTGTGAGCGCGAAATCCTATGCCTATCCTCTTCACACAATAACGAGGTAGGGTACCGCCTTAAGAGAGCCGAGGACGGTAATCATCAATACACACGTGTATTATACGACGTTTTTCAACACACTTGTGAATAAAATAATAATAAAAACTTATTGCGATCGGCCACAGACTAAAGGGACGAGGTTTTTTTTTATATTCCGCGCATAGGGTTTGCGCCTATTCTGCCACGTATAAAATGGGGAATTTAAAGTTTTCTTTTATTACAGAGAAAACAAAAGTTATATTTGAGTGAAAGTTTTATTTAATAAACACGTACTTACGAGTTAAAATTATCTATTTAAACAAGAAGTTGCATGAAATGAGCAAGCAATAGAAACATTAATTTATTTATTGTTCTATTGAACACGATCTTTTTTTGAAATAGACTTTCTTAAGAACAAAGCAACTCAACCAATAAAATAAAAAAAAAAATCCATAACTAGCTAGTGAGTTATAGCAATGAAAAAGTCACAGTTTGACTATGGGTGTCATTCTGAGCCTAATTGCGGTGACCATAGAGCCACTTTATGAGCAAGTTGACGACCACTGTGGCGCAGCGGGCGAAGGTCTGCCTGCGACGCAGGAGGTTGCGGGTTCGATTACCGCCTCGGGACAAATGTTTGTACGATCTGCAGACATTTGTCCAGGGCGTTCTGGATGTTTTCTATGTATAATAAAAAATATCTAAGTATCTATTTAGTGTATTGTATTAAGTATATCAGTTATCTAGTACCCATAACACAAGCTCTGCTTACCTTGGGGCTAGATAATGCTGTGTGAATTGTCCAGCATTATTTATTATTATTATTATTATTATTAAAAGTGTGTTGAATAAAATATTATAACATCCGATCAAGTTCTAGCCCATTTTAATCCAAATTAAAACCTTATTTTGACAGTTGACGCCTCCCCTAATGGATTAGGAGCGATTTTATCACAGGTTGGTTCTGACGGCCTAGAACGTCCAATATGATTCGCTTCACGAACTTTGAACTCTGCCGAAAAGCTATACTCACAGATTCAAAAAGGCTACAGCGATTATTTTTGGAGTTCGTAGATTCCACCAGTACCTTTATGGATTGACGATTCCATTCATATTATGGACTGATCATAAGCCTCTCATTTCAATTTTTGGACCTCATAAGGGCATTCCCGAGGTAGGATCTGCTGACAGGTTACAGAGATATTCAATATTTCTAGGTAATTATGTATTTGAGTTTGTAAAAAGTGTAGATAATAGCGCAGATTTCTTATCGCGCACCAGCCTTCCTACGGAAACTAAATGCGGGGAGGGCGCGGGCGCGGGGAGTACCAGCGCTCAGTGCGCAGGAGTCGCAGCGGCGGACCCATCATCGACAATGATACAATTCCCGTAGATAAAGCCACCTACGTAAATTTCGTGGTAGAAGGTAATTTACCTGTAACCTTAAGCGTTTTGAAAAAAGAAACTCATCAAGATGTAACCTACGAGTATGTAACCTATGTAAGGTTATAGATTTTATTTTGTAATGGTGGCCGAAAAATGTAACTGACCTGAATTTGAGACCGTATTTTTTATGCCGAAATCAGTTATCGTATGAAAACAGATGTCTAATGAGAGGGCATAAAGTAATTATACCGGAAAGTTTGCAATCACTTATATTATTTGAATTGCACTCATCGCACTTAAGTATTGTGAAAAGTAAGGCGGAAGTACGATCTGGGTTTTGGTTTCCGGGAGTGGACGAGGCACTCGAGGCGCTGATAAGCTCATGCGACGTGTCCATGAAGGTGCACCCCGCACCCTCGCGCGCCCCACTGCAACCCTGGCCTTATAAAAAATATAGAACTAAGGACAATTTTAATTGGTGTCGGGGAACTATTATTAGGAAGCTAGGGAAAGTTATACCTTAATTAATAACTGTTTGACTTATTATGTTATAAAAAAGCACAAAAATCAAGTGATCTTGTATAAAGGTAATAATGATGCAGTGAAAAGTCCTCTTCTGGACCTAGACTTAGAGCTGGAGTCTAGCGCTCCAGGCTCGCCGCAGCATAGTGGGGGAGGAAATCAGTGGCGTCACCGCCTACCAACGCACTAGGGCGCCCCGCCGCCACCGCGCCGCCGGCGCTGCCGCAGCTGTCTTCTAGATCTACCACTCGATTGTTGCGAAATATGCCTAGGGTTGATTATAAACCATTTTTTTGATAAACTTCTTATGTATTATTCTAGCCTAAGGGCGATTTTGTCAAATGGGGAGGAACTCATGTTGGTAGCTGTAATCTATTCTTTAGATCTTTGTACAACATGAAAGCAATAAAACACTTGAAACTATTATGTGGCTGCGTCCACGCGCCTTTGATTTGAATAAAGCAGTGTGACTCAAGCTACCGAGCCTTTCACTCGTCTCCCGCACACAACACATTTGGAAAAGCGTAAGTGCAAAAATCAAGTGAGGTATTATTTATTTACAAGAAAACTAAGCAACTAATTAAGAAACTGGCTTAGAGTAACCAAATAATTAGTAAAACCTAGGTACGAATCAAAACATAAGGCATTTCAAAAGACCGCAGGATTCCTGCACACCATAACAGTGCACTTTCGTGCTTTTTTTATCGTATTTTATTTTTCTCAATCGTGTTTTCACATTAGAAGAAATAATGTTGAATTTTATGTAATTCGAGTTTTATAATCTAGCGTCCTCAATTTTCTTCTAGTGGTAATAATAGTAAATTAGACGAGATGTTGCGTTATCAGAAAAGTATCTTTAAATCATTTTCCCGCACTATTTCTAACATCAATTACACCAACATGACTGAAAACTACGAACTAGAAGATTTTTTAAGAACCATAAACTTGCGTTGGTCTACTATCGACTCTCTACACTGGCAAATCGATAGTGAACTGCAGGAAGAAAATGAAGAATATGAGCAAACATTCAGCAGGTATGAACAAAAATACCTTGAAATCAAGAAGGAGGTCACGCTGAAGATTTCTTCAGCAAGCCACAGGGAAAGGTCAACACCTCAAACAGAAGTGCCATCATTTCAGTGATTATCAAAACTGGATGACATTCAAAGATCTGTACATCGACGCTATCCACAACCACGGAACTATGTCTACTTGTCAAAAAATGCTATTTTTGAAAGGCAAACTCAAGGGGGAAGCTGAACAAATTGTCTCGCATCTGCGTATCACTGCAGATAACTATCATGTATGCTGGGACATTCTTAACAACCGATTCAATAATGTAAAATTTATTTTCAACTCCTACATTGGTATTATCAAGAATTTACCTATTCTGCAACAGCAATCAGTAACTCAACTGAAAACAATGCATGACTGTGTCGTCGAATGCCTAAACTCAATCAAAAACATGAGCGTTGCTATCAGCTCTTGGGATCCTTCGGTGATGTTCATCTTGGAGCAGAAGCTGGATCTCGAGACCGACAAGGAGTACTGTCAATCATTGGGCTCTGCCGACCGGTCAATATACAGACTAACAAAACCAAATATCTAACAAGCATTATAAATCAAATAATAATAATCAAAAACCAACGAATAACGTTGTACAAAAACAGCAAACAGGATGTGAACTCTGCAAAAAATTTAATCGCGTATTAAATTGCACAATTTTCCTCAAAATGAAACAGATGGAACGCCGTAACCGTAACACAATTGCGAAATTAAAATTATGCATGAATTGTGTGTATGATCATTTTGGCAAAAAATGCTTATCAAATACCTGTTGCCGTGAATGTTCGGCACAAAACTTAATTCATGAAGCGTTTGCTGACGAGCCATCCACTGAAAATAAACAAAGCGAGAGAAATGTTACATACGTGTCTCAACATGATATTAGGTACTGAAACTTTATTGGCAACAGCCATGGTGAAGGTTAAGTCGGCTGATGGGACATTTGTCACATTGAGAGCCTTGATCGACCAGGGATCACAAACCTCTCTAATAACCGAAAATGCAGCATAAATGCTGAAGTTACCTAGACAAAGGTGCAAAGGCGTTATTTTTGGGGTAGGAGCAAAGGAAAACTGTAAAGGCGCTCTGAATATCATTTGTTCTTCGACGTACAACGATTTTCAGTTTGAAACTGATTTTTACAACGATTTTTTACAACGATTCGATTTTACAACGATTTTCAGTTTGAAACTGATTTTTATATCATGAAAAACTTGGTAAACAATTTACCTAATCATACATTTATTAAACGTACCTGGTCATTCCTAGAGGGCATTCAGTTAGCCGATCTTAAACATCAATAGACCGGTGGACTTACTCTTAGGGGCCGACGTCTACTTTTGCATCATTTCACCTGATAAATCATTGCCGAGCGACTGGCAATGATTTGTAAGGTGAAATGATCAAAACGAAAAATCGAAAGCAATCATCAATAACGTGGAAGATATTCAACGCTTCTGGGAAATAGAAGATATTCCTCAGGAAACTTCTTCATCACAAGAGGATGCTCACTGCTTAGAATATTTTATGACCACCCCGACTCGGCAGACAGATGGAAGATACATCGTCAGGCTACCTTTGATAAGAGATGCCAAAGAACAGCTAGGAGAATCGAAACCAAGGGCACACAATTGAAGCAGTTGGAGAAAAGATTTATCAAAAACCCAGACATGCAAAAGGGTTACAAATCATTAATATCAGAATACATCACGTTAAATTACATGCAGCTTCCATTCCACGTAAGTCATTGAAACCTGTCGTTCATTTGCCTCATCACTGCGTGATTAAGGCAAACTCCACGACTACGGCCCTTCGAGTGATAGGTATTCAACGCTTCTTCAAAAACATCAAGCGGCCGCAGTTTGAATGACGTCATGCATCGTGGTCCAAATCTACAGCAAGATTTACTATCACTTATCATTAAGTGGAGGCAGTACAAGCATGCCTACAAAGCTGACATTGAAAAAATGTTTAGAAACATAGCAGTTCATGAAGATGATCAATGTCTTCAGGCCGTGGTGTGGCGCGAATCAGCATCAGACAGCATGAAAGAATACGTCCTCAACACGGTCACGTATGGACAGAAAGCAGCACCATTCTTTGCGATGATGGTGTTAAAGCAATTGGCTCATGATGAGGGCCATAAATATCAATCAAGTCCAGCAGCAGAAAACATTAAAGGGACAGTTTTGTATGGACGATCTTATCAATGGAAATCACGACATTCAAAGCGCGAAACAACTGCAATCAGATCTTATTCAGTTATTGCAATCAGGCGGTTTTAACTTGCGTAAATGGTCCTCTTATACAGAAGAACTATTGCAGAATGTCAGCACGGCAAATGTAGTGTATGTACTATGTAGTGTTTTATATTAAGTATATCCTGGTGATCCTTTGACCTGGTGAATTATAAAATTCTCTGGGCCAAATTAAGAGACGCGAAGGTACCGAGTCCTGTTGGGAGTCTGTTGAGATACTGGTACGAAAACCAAACTAACGCAGTTAGGTGGGGCGACACGATCTCTAGTGACTTTAGACTAGAGTGCGGCGTTCGTCAAGGAGGGTTGACCTCTCCTGATCTGTTCAACCTTTACATCAACAATTTGATTGAGGAGCTGAGAAGTACCAGGGTTGGTTGTTACCTGGGCGGTGTATGCGTTAACAACCTGAGCTATGCCGACGATATGGTGCTTCTCAGCCCCTCAATCAAAGGTCTTCAAAAACTGCTTTTGGTCTGTGAGAAATATGCCATTTCTCATGGGCTGAAATATAATGTTAGCAAAACAGAAATGATGGTTTTCAGATCAGGACGAGGTCCAGATAAGGTACCTGATGTATACATGAATGGAGCCACCATAAAAGTGGCCAAGCAGTTTAAATACTTGGGTCACTGGCTAACAGAGACGCTGAGAGACGATGAAGACATTGAACGTGAGCGGAGAGCCCTCGCTGTACGGAGTAACATGCTCGCGCGCCGCTTCACCAACTGCAGTGCCGAAGTCAAAAACACCTTATTTCGTGCATATTGTTTAGGTTTATACACGTGCCAACTGTGGACGAACCATACCAGAAAGGCTTTCAATACCATAAGAGTTCAGTACAATGACGCTTACCGGACTCTTATGAGGTTACCGAGGTACTGCAGTGCGTCGAGCATGTTCTCCGAGGCAGGAGTTCCGGACTTCTTTGCCATCATTAGATCTCGAGTGGCGTCGTTTTGGAGGAGACTGAATAGCTCTGGTAATAGCATACTGAGGGCTATCTCTGACACGGTGTATAATAACCCAATTTTCCAGCATTGGATATCCGTCCACTTGGGCGGCAACAAGAAGTGACGCCCGGTAGCATTATGCGCTGGGTTCTGTCTGACGAATTAGGTACATGCATTGTGTACTAAAATATTTGTGTTTTTATTTCAATTTTTATTTGTGATATGGGTCCCTAATTTTGTATTATGTGCCTGAAATAAACGAATTTTATTATTTATTATTTATTATTATATCAGTTATCTAGTACCCATAACACAAGCTCTGCTTAGCTTGGGGCTAAATAATGCTGTGTGAATTGTCCAGCATTTTTTTTTAACTTTTTATATACCTACTAATTTATGCCCGCGGCTTTGCACGCGTTGTTTCTATCGACACGTTTAAAAGTGATTTCTATCCCATGGGAACTGATGTATGGGATAAAAAGTAGCTTATAATTGATTCCATGATTAGAATTAGTTGTGTGCAAATTTTCAGCCCGATCTGTTCAATAGTTTTGGCGTGAAGAGGTAACAAACATCCATCCATCCATCCATCCAAACTTTCGCATTTATAATATTAGTGTGATGCGCTGAGGACCCACAAGTGAGGGTCATGACATGACTGTGGCGTTCAAAAGGTTAATCTGAGTGCCGCTTGAGTAGGACGAAAAAAGTTTTATTACCAAATTAGAAAAATACCAGTATTAAATCAATAATTTATTTACCTAATCATTTCCAAGCTTTACTACATGCTCCCTATACTCTGTGTTCTCTTCTTTGGTTTGAGGCACGTTGTCTTGTCGCTGCATAACAGGCTTCGGTTTTATGAGGCCGGTTTCGTCCGCTAGCGGTAGTATGTCGCAGATCAGCGGAGACTCCACGCCTAGGATGTAGTGGCACGTTCTGGAATGGAAACGAAATTTATAAGTAGGAGTAATACCCCCAACTTATGAAGTGCCAACTATACCTTAAATGGCGCCTTATCCACTGACGATTTACGAGCGATTTCAAGGCAACAGCACAGCGATCTCGCTGCGTGCATGCGGCGTCGCCGCGTCGTCGCGGCTTGCTCGCTGCGCAATTGCCTCGCTTGAAATTCCTCGCAAATCGCCAGTGTGATTGATAACTCTTAGACTTGACACCCACTGCTGGGTGGCCTATACCCTGCAGTGGGTGTCAATAGGTCTCCTCCGCCTCTTTCTCACGCCAGCTCATCTTCCCGAGGTCTTATTCTCAGTGGGGAACTGGGATCTGCACTGACATCTCTCATGGGAGTGTATTATGCTTCGTGATGTCATTTCCATTTTATCTTGGGGCTAAATAAGGGCTTTTATCTCATGGGGGGTAATACCCATAATCCCCACGCTGGGCGTGCGGGTTGGGGATCGCAGACTGGTGGTAGAATGGTTCTGGAGGGAGCACTGCTGCCCGCCCCCGGTGGATATCCCTTAGTCGTCTCTTACGACACCAGCGAGAAGAGTTGGGGTGGTGCATTCTAAGCCGGCACCACTCGGCACGTCGAACGCGTTGAAGGCGGCATAACTTACCTAGGTTCTAGTAAATACAGTGAGACTTGAGCAGGACTCGATGAGTTCTCCAAACACTTGAGTTTCACCTCGGTCTGCCGCGGCTTGCCCGTCTTATCGCATACATCGCCGTTCGAGTAGAAATGCGAGACGGATGTGCGTTGACCTGAGAACGATATCACAGTAATAATATAAGGTGTTGTAACAGAACAGATCATAATCTGCCTGTTGTTACAAATATAAAAATAATGACTAGTCCTTATTAATCTATGGTAATAAAATAACCAGATTTATGGTATTTTTTTACAGCCATTAAAATTCAACGCTGAAAGCTTTTGCGATCTGCAACTTGAGAGGGCTGGTAATAAATAACTTGTCAAGAGGTGTGTTTATCGTAAGAACACTTGATTTTGAAACGATAATATTAACATTCCCATGAAACGTGAGGAGTCATAAATAAGACCTTTCTAGAAGCAAAAAATTAAACACTTCAAAACGATAAGCAAAATGCCTGAAATAATTAGGGATAATTTGGACCTTATGTACGCAAACGCTGGTCATGTGAGGGCTCCTATGAAAATATTAGAGGCAATCGAATTTTGGGAGTCCGCGCGGAAAGCTGGTCTAGTTCTGGACAAAAGCTGAAACGATCCCTTTGTAAAACCGTATAAGATTCAAGTAGTTGATTAAAATCAGTGTTGATTGATGTAGATAGAGTAAGTGTTAATTAGAACGAATTTCGATTATTGAATATAAAGTCAGTGTTGTGATTCATGGCACTTGGTCATGTAATCAATTTAGTGTAGAGTAGAGTTAGTGTTTCAGATTTCGGAGCACTGCGGGGCTGGTTCCAGATAAAGTTAAGTTGCATGTTTTTTATTGCTAAAAATACGTGTGATATTTGTGAAATCCTAACTATTTGTCAGATTACTATTTCCTTAGCCAAAGGTAAAATAATTCGCATATCAGTAAATTATAACGTTGACTTAATTATATGTATTTTTATCCTTTATTGATTTTGTATGTGTTTCTTAGGGAAGGAGCTGTGTTTATTGTTTATTGAATTTGTTAGTCAATGTGTTTTTCCTTAGGAATTACAGAAATATTGAATTTTTGAACCAGGAGACTAATTAATCAAATATTGATAATATTGTTCTAATTAATTAATAACTAAAATTGATTCAAACTCGTATAGTAGTGTATTCTGGTTTCAGGTATGACTATGATTTACATTGCCATTTTAACTGTACCTATTTACAGTCTCCAGTAGAGAGAAATTTTATATTTTGATCAATCTAACTATAGATTGGTGCGAATGTCACCTTAGGCAATGATCTCCGAATGTGAGAAAGCCTTTTATAAGCTACTAACTTTTGCCCGCGGCTTCGCACGCGTTGTTTAACATCGCACAAAATATATCTACTCGTAGTTTCATTTCCACTACTCTACCACTAGATAGAGGTAGGTACTAGGTAGAGTAGGACTAAGGGAAATAATTTTAACTATAGTATGCACTACTCTGCGTCGTATGCCTCTTGGGCGCGTTTAATAAATAAATAAATAATGCTGGACAATTCACACAGCATTATCTAGCCCCAAGCTAAGCAGAGCTTGTGTTATGGGTACTAGATAACTGATATACTTAATACAATACACTACATAGATAGATATTTGTTATTATACATAGAAAACATCCAGAACGCCCTGAACAAATGTCTGCAGATCGTACAAACAATTGTCCCGAGGCGGGAATCGAACCCGCAACTTCCTGCGTCGCAGGCAGACCTTCGCCCGCTGCGCCACAGAGGTCGCCGGTCGTCGACTCATAACATAAAACCTGGCAATATTCACCATTTTTTGTCGTTCGCAGTACAAAGTGCTACACACAAATATAGCTACAATATAATACGACTAGTAGGCGAAACTCACCAACGGGTTTAGGCACCTTAGCCTTATTCTCCTTGATCCAGTCCAAATGCGCCTGCTCGTCGTATTTCCCCAGCAACAGGGTTGTCTTCTCACCGGTCCGGTCTACATGGTACTGGACCACGTGTTTCCCGTAACAGAACTCGTATTTCCACCAGCCTGTGCCCTGGAAGGTTTGTTATGATAATTAATATCTAAGAACTTAAGAGAGTTGTGTAAAAACCATTTCTCTGGCGATGTGGACCTGGCAGTCGATCTCATTAACTTACTGCTGAATGTCCATGGTAAGATGTACCTATATTCAGATGTTTATTCTGTAGTTATAAATATTCTGTAGAGGTTGGAGAACCCTAACTTGAAGCAAAAGTTATCTCAGATAGTTGGATAGTACCAAAATTATATATTGCTTGTGTGTGGATGTGTTTATTTCATTTCATTTATTTTCAACTATAGGAACGCAAAGGAGCACTTAGTAAGTCAAAATTACAAGAGTGCCTTATGTTTAAATAGTATTCAATTAAAATTAAATTACACAAAAGAAAAAATAGGTACAAAATTGATGAAATATTCAGCTGTAAAGAGGCTACGTCATACAGGAAACAGGAGCTTAGAATGAGACTTAAAAAAAATTGGTTGTCTGTAAAGTCGGTTTACTGACGATAGTTGAACGTGACAACGCAGACGCATCGCTCACTCAAGTAGGAGAGAGACGGATGTCGAGCGCTCTCGCTTGCACTTCAAGCCTTACATGGAACGCCTCAGAGCGAGGTAACGCCGTATGACGAGGTAACGCCGCATGACGAGGTAACGCCGCATGACGTCATGTTTTTTCGTGCGTGCAGCCGGCTCTATCGAATTATAAGACGTTGTCACGTCAAAAATATTTGCACAGTTGAGTGAGAGTCAGGTTTTAACTCTTCTTCATGTTTTTGTTACGAAAGGTCGGACCTGCTTTGAACTGCGAGGTGAGTCTAGTAACGAGAGGTGATCGTGACGTCTCCTTTTTGCATACAATTTGGTACAGCGCCTCTATCGTGCGGACAGGGAACTACGCAAATCCCATAACTGAGAAACTGATAACACCTAACTTTAGCTTAGATTCAGATTCAGATTTCTTTATTGTCATACATCATGTAAATAAAAAAAATATATATATACAAATTATTGTTGCTTAAATTAAATGATGGGCTATGACTCGTCCAAAGTACACTAAATACAATTTAGCTGTAGAGGGGCAATGGTTAAGGTAAATGTACATAATGTGCTTAAAACTAAGTTTCTTGTGAATCTATCACTTTGAGTTAGGTGACTCAACGAGGACGTCAGGTAATTTAGAAGATGTAACATTAAACTGACTGTAATCATTTTAACTAGCTTAACATTGAGTTAACCATTGTTATTGTGTATTGTGTTCTTTTTCAATAAATGGTTTTTTTCATACTTAAAGGAGACGTGACGATCACGTCTCGTTCCTAACGTCAAGTAGACTCGCCCCTCATCATCATCATCATCATCAGCCTATATTAGTCCACTGCTGGACATAGGCCTCCCCTAATGAGCGCCATAGAGCCCTGTCTTCAGCTTGCCGCATCCAGCATCTGCCTGCAGTCTTTCGCAGATCGTCATCCCACCTGGCCGGAGGGCGTCCTACACTACGTTTGCTGAGTCGTGACTCGAGACTCGCCCCTCAGCACTGGTTTAAGAGTTGACAAGATGCTTCAGCCGTAGCGGTAACGTCGTAATTCGACCCTTCCAGGTCAACCGTAAGTAGCAACCCTGTCGTAAGAGCCTACTAAGGAGCCAGAGGAAAAAGAGCTTCCTTCCGTATATTTTTAACACGGACGCGTAGATAACGGTCTACGATTTGTTTAAAACTACTTTTCTTTAGTTTAGTTCCTTGCAGAACGGAGAAAATATTAAAAACCGCTGAAACATTTTAATTTCGCGCGAATCTGTGTTAGATTTTCGTGTCGATGACTTAATTCTAAAATTCTTAATTCTTTATTGCACTTTATAAAACATAGATATAAAACATAAAACTAGAGAAGGAATGGCAAAGGCGAGCTTAACCCTAAAAAGAGTTCTTTTCCAGCAAACCTCATTGGGAGAGAGAGACAACGTTATGTGGGTACATGTGCAAAATTTCTTAGATAACTCGAGACGAAGAGTCCGCCCTTCTAAAGAATCTTTCGTTACGGGAGGGCAAACGCTCTAGTCAGGTATCAAAGCTGTTTTGCCATTTTCTGTCAGTTATGGACAGATACTTACTCCATTGAGGCAGTTTTCTCCGTTGAGGAAGGCGCGCACTGGAGAATCGTCTGTCACGGGCGGTAACGCGCTCTTGTCAGGTATCTGAGGCGTTTTGACAGTTTCTGTCAAAGACTCATCTTCGTTCAGCGGGTGCAGTTCAAACTTTAAATGCGTCTCTCCATCCTGAAAATTATAATGTGTTTCCGTGTGACCAATAAATGATGTTATGTTTATGTTTTTTTATGTTTATCATCTCGGGCCATAGTGACCCGGTCCGGTCGTGTCCTTTGGGATTCATGCATAGGGCCGAAGCCTACAGCACAGAGCCCCTTTAATATCAATCAAATATCCTCATCTCCTCAACAGCCTATATTGGTCCACTGCTGGACGTAGGCCTCCCCCTGATAAGCGCCTTATTGGCTTTTATTTCAATAAATAATCAAATATCAAAGTGCTTTATTTCTTTCAGACAGAGAGTTAATCTAAAAGCGACAGATATCGAACCGACGTGACCGATGTGGCGCGGCGAGCGGAATTTCGCTGCGACGCAGGAGGTTGCGGGTTCGATTCCCGCCTTGGGACAAATATTTGTACGATCTCCAGATATTTATTCCGGGTGTGCTGGATGTTTTCTTGTATTGCATTAAGTATATCAACCATCTAGTACCCATAACACAAGCTCTGCTTAGCTTGGGACTAGATGATGCTGTGTGGATTGTCCAGCATTATTATTAATTTATTTATTCATAGCGGGTATCATCCTCGGGTGCAATATGATAAACCCGAAGATAATTAGATCTGCGATGAGTAGAGACTATTGCAAAGACAAATTACAGGAATAAAAAACCCTGTTATTGTGGATGGACGGGCTAGAGAGAGAGAGAGGGGGGGGGGGGGAGAGAGAGAGGGAGGGAGACTGCGGATGCCTGCAATTAAAATAGTCTCATAACTAATTTCTAAGAAATCGAATTATATCGCAAAAAATTTCGACTTCGACGGGACTTGAACCCGCGTCCTCCCCTCAGTACGGGAATGTGATAACCAACTACACCACGAAGTCAAGTGACGTGGGAGTCGAAAATCTTTGCGACTTTCTACGGACTCAAGCGCCGTTAGCTCCACCTACAGGGGAAACATTGAAGTTTATCCAATCCTGTTCAAAGACTAAAGTTACGTTTAGTTCGTTTGACGAGAGGTGTCGCGTTGCTCTAAATCTAAGGTTTTCAAGTCCCGTCGAAGTCGAAAATTTTTGCGATATAATTCGATTTCTTAGAAATTATAAATTATCCAGAGTGCGAGGCTTACGCACTATAATAACAAAACCTTAGTCTCACATAACTGTTGAAAGCGGCGGTGTCAATTCAGATGTGTCGCCAAAACTAACCTAAACTAATTCGACAGGACTAAAAATATTGCCGTCCCTTTCATAACAATCAAATTAAAAATGATGGCATCATTTTTAGTACCGTCAAATTACGTATCATCATCAAATAATGTAGTTTAGTTTAGTTTTGGTGACATTTGATTGACACCATATTGGCTTGAATTATTAATACTGTACCACTGCCGGGCAGAGGCCTCTCTCCCCTCCTTCCCCACATAACTTTTTTTCCCGAATGTTAAGGTTTTATTTACTGTATGAAATTTCAAGCTGTTACGCTTGAATGAAGTTCAAATTACATTAGCGTGCGCAAACGATGAGCTCTAAACCAAACGCAATAATCATTAAAATAAAAAAGCAAAAACACATACCTTTTCTATTTTCTCAACTTTCAGGACAGCAAGAACATCCTTAGCCTCCTGGTCCTAAACATGCCAACAAATTTTACAGAACACTAGATAGATATCGACACCAACCAATTTTTTTTATACTTAAGTACATGAAAAAAATTCTAGATCTTCGTGATACACATCGTCACTTTACAAAACGTGAGATTGTATTTTAGTGAAACGAAGGTCTAACAACTGGTATAAAAAAAAAATTGCCGTATTCCTCTATAAATAATCAAAAAAATCTGTTTCTACTTGAAATGACTAACTAATATAAATTGGTTGGTGTAAACAGGCTTAAACTACAAAATGATCCAGTTAAACAAGCGTTGTTATTGTTACATGAGAACAATTCTAATAAAATACAAGTAAAAATAACAGAAATAAATAAAAATTAGTATTTACAATTGAAACAATTGAGCTAGAAGCAGACGTTGCAAGCAATCTACAGGTAGCTCAATTGATCCATATCAATACCAGTCGGAAGCGTCCCCAAGACGCTGGCAGATGGTAGTAAAAATATACCTAGTTAAAATAAAACCAATTAAAAATGTTAGTGAAAAAAAATGTTATACGGAGTCTACAAACCAAAGTCGACGGGCGAGCGACAAGTTGACAAAACACTGTCAGCTGCCTACAATATTCATACATTGAAATGTCGCACCAACCCGCCGCCGGGCTGTGTCACCAACTATATTTTGTAGACTTCATTACACCTACATCTACTAGACACTCTTGCAGTACTTAAACGTGCAAAATATTTGTTAACTCAACTGTGGAACACACGAACAAGCTTGTGATTGCTCGATTGGATCTAAGCTTTCGAAAAAATAAGAGAATCAGTATGTAAAGTAGTACCAACTTACATTAACTGTAGGGTTTACAGGTTAACTCTGAGCTTCTACCAAAAGCTCACTCGTCGATCGTATCGTAGTAGGTACACCTTTGTTACTGAATTCCACGTTGTTAGTGATTCTGTCGGCACAAAACCTAAACCTTAAAATGCTGGGACACCAACATTTTTAGACTAGTTTAGGTTATGGTGCCAACAGAATCAGCAACATTGTTTAGAAATATAAGCCAACCTACTTATTTTCTAACTGCACTAATGCTGTAAGATACTCATACCCTCAGCTAAAGGCCATAGGTACAAGTTTTGTTTATCATAACCTAAACTAGTCTTAAAATGTTGGTGTCCCTGGGACACTGTTGGTGTCCCAGGGACACCAACATTTTTAGACTAGTTTAGGTTATGGTGTCAACAGAATCAGCAACATTGTTTAGAAATATGAGCCAACCTACTTATTTTCTAACTGCACTAATGCTGTTAGATACTCAAACCCTTAGCTAACGGCTATAGGTACAAGCTTTCATAGCTAAAAACTCATGGCAGTGGTGTATAAGCCAAGACAGCGTATCGCATACCAACTTACATTGAGCCTGATGGTCTGATGATGGAATCGGAGACTGTCCACCTCGTTTTTGAGCAAACTTCTGGGTTTCTTTGGCGCGTTGTCCACCGGTAAACAGTTTATGATATTCTCACCAGCTTCCTTGGCCCTGAAATAAGAAAGCCTGTTGTAATCATCGCAAGTTATTTTATGATATCACATCAAATCAATAGCCTCTACTAATCCAGTACTGGGCAATGGGCATAGGCCTTCTCCGATAGGCACTTTGTTGGCTCATCATTAGGGGGTAAAGGCATAATCTCCACGCTGAACATACGGGTTGGGGATCGCAGTTTGGTGATGAACCTGTTCTGCAGGAGGCGCTGCTGCCCACCCCATTGGATATCCCGTAATCGCCTACGAAACCCACGTGAATAGTTGGCGTGGTACAAATTCTAAGACATACGGTATCGAATCTAGTCGAATTTCTTACTGAGTTAGGTACAAGTTTTAGGGACCATGGGCAAGCCTTTCTCTTGCTAGCCTGGTGCATTTTTTTCTGTGCCCATTCTTCAAATCATGGAGCATAAAAACTAAGCAGCAGTATTTACTCACTTGAACAAAGGGTGTTCGCACAACAACGGCGAAAGTATGATGATCTCATATTCACATGTTGCCGTTTCTTTGAATGAGTAAATATCGTGTTTTCCGTGGATGAAGCAAACGTACCGCACGCGGGTGAGGCGCGGTTTGCCGCTTAGGTCGCATATGGTTCCTGGAAAGACAATTATTGTTATTTAGTTTATTTTGAGTACAGTGTGCAGTAAAGAATTTTGTGTTTCTTTTCTGTGTGTTCAAATATCAAATCAACACAAAGGTCTAGATAGGATATTTACATAAAACCACTGACTAATTCACGTCATTGATGGAGATATGTGGAAGATTAAGTAATCAACCAAACTAATTTTTAAAATCTTTATTGCATATCCAGTTTGTTGAAACATGCGATCCTGAACTACGTCGAACTTTCGCTGGGGATGGAGTCACACGTAAAGCATTTTGCTTAAGGGGGCTCCGCGGTAAATTGACGAATTCTGTCCTCACCGTTTCAAAGTTTACTCTAAAACTTATCTAATACTCTAGGCTTCAAACACATTATTTCTATGGAAACTTTTAAAGGTTATTTCTATCCCATGGGAACTGATTTATGGGATAAAAATTCTATGTTTGGTTCCAGGATTAGAATTACTGTGCAAAATTTCAGCCCGATCCATTTAGTAGTTTTATCGTGAAGAGGTAACAAACATTCATCCATCCATACAAACAAGTGTGATTACTGTAGAAAATACAAAAAAATTGCACAGGGTTTTAACCCTCACAGTAAACAGGAAACATCAAATGAAAAAAAAAACATTAAAACTACTCCTCCAATATTATATCATTCCTTTAAGCTATAAAGATTTTCGTAATTATTATTAGATTTAATACAATAATGATAAGACCCCAAAAAAACTCATTTTTTGTGAAGCATCATGCGGAAAAATTGGAGCAAATTTAATAGTTTTCCAAAAGATTTTCAACCTTATTGGTCATAGGTATATTGATATGATATTGGTTATATTTCGTGATTCGTTTCATTACTTTGTATTCAATTTATTTGTTTTACGTATCTATTGATTCATTTTAGAGAAGGACAGTGAGGACAATTTACTGCGGCATGCCCTTAAATTCCAGAGACCCATAAATATGTATTTTCCTTGTAAAGAAATTTAGGCAGCAACTTTGTGACATTTCCATAGCCCTACATCTCGTGCTCCAAGCAATAGACACCTTTTAAGCACGCAAAAAACCGACTAAAAACGGATCAATGGCAGTTTGCTACCATGGATCATCCAGTGGACCTGGCTAACACACATACTTCTCTTTTTGGCAGGCAGTTGTAGTTTGAAAATCTAAAAGTTATACTCTGAATAGAAAAATATTTTAGAACCTAGTGTACGCAGCCTAAATTATTACCATCATCCATAGACATTTCCACGAAGGGTATGGCATTTCCATCAACTTTGACTGTCTTGAGAGCTTCTTTAGTTTTGTAAGCTTCTTTCATGTTCTCTTCTAGCTTTATCTGCTTGTCTGCACTCCAGTGGCCTAGGAAATACTGTTGGATACTTGATTGTTTACCTGGATGAAAAAATAAATACATTAATTAAATCTTTAGAGAACTTAATCTGTGATTAGCTCACTGGACTAGCAGAGAATTAATGTTTTTCTTTCCCTTGCTAAATATACATCATTAGAAGGAATTGAAGAGGTTTGGGAACTTTTAAAGCAATATAATTTTTATCTGTAAGCTTAGAATGTTCACAATATACAGTAATTCAGTTAGGGTAGAATAGAATATACAAAAACATTGTACGCAAACAAATGCACAAAATATTTGTGGTTCATTTCATTACCTTCAATCATGACATGACACATTGCAAAAGACAGTTCTATTAGAGTCTAGACTAGACAAAACATATCAACAGATGGGCTGGAACAGTTACACAGATAAGCTGGTGTGATAAGGAATCAAGTTATCTAGCACTAAGCTAAGTCACTAACCTTCTCTTTCTTCATGGTACTGCCTAATATACCTTCCATGGCACACCTCATAGCTCCAATAACTTTCTAATCTGTATGAACATATTTTCTGAGAAAACAGCGGCTTTAGCAGATTTAAAGGTGAGGGTCCATTATAGTCAGCTTTATTTGCTGTCTCTTGCACTGTTACTGATGGTATTCGACATTCATATGTCTCTGTATTTGTGGTCGTTACTTTTATGATATCACTGTTCTGTAAGAAACGGAAAAACAGACTGGAACAATGAATTTCTCTACTCACCATCCAAACTATTTTTAAAATATTCCTCTCACTTCCAACAGAAAATAAATTATAGGAGTATGTATTTAAATAGGCGTAGGGCACTTGCTAGTATATTTGAATATTTACCTGGGGATTTCTAGCCTCACCCTCGACTAGGGCTTCTAGATTTTCCGTCTTTCCCGGCCAATTTATACCGAATTGTATGGAATCGTCAAACCCTTTGAGATCATGTTCGATACACAAAACAAACCCGATTACACTTACAGATAGCAACAATAAATACTTCATTTTACCAAATTATGAGTACATCCTAACGTAAAATCAGCAAAAGCAATACCTATTTGTCCACAAACACAACATTCAATCAATTTTTATTTTCTTGTAGGTTTCTCTTTCTACGTTTTCTTGATTTCTTGACCAAAAGTAAAGTTCTACCAAATTTGAAAATCATTCTTTTCTAGGCCTATGTAAGCATACAGTGTGCATTTTTATTTCATCGCATTACACATCATATGAGTTGTTATGCTGTCATTTGTCAAAAACAATGAAGTTTACAAGGAGAGTTTCATTTATTGTCACAAAAGCAAAGCCAGCCAACTACCATTGCATGTCAGACCGCAAACTGTAGACCACAGCGAACTATGTACACAAGAAAGGAAAATTTTACAGTAGCACCCCTCTTAAACCAACTCAAACTTTTTTTGCTATTGTGAAATTGTTATATTTTTAATTTTTATAATGATTTAAGATTACTTTGACAATCACCGACGTATGGGTAGCGAGTAGCGCTGCACTTATCACCCGGCACCGCTGAAAACCAGCGCTGCTATGGCCCTTGTGCCATAGCAGCACTAAGCTGAGGTGGTGACCTTTTTGTGTTTTATTAAGTTTAATTTTATTAGTTATAAGTAATTTTATTATTTGTCACAAATAAAAACATTCTATTCTATTCTATTCTATTCTATAAGATTTTAAGACCACCTTCGAAAATTTACCATACTTTGACAATCACCGACGTATGGGTTTGCTTGCCAACGTCACATTCACATTCATGGCATCAAGTAGAAGTAGACAAGCAATCAATGTCAATTGTCAACTCAAGTAATTCGAATCGACAATCGAGAAACTTTCAGAAATGTAACGAAAGTTATAAAGATGGCGTTCAGTTTTCCTGCGTTTTCTTACATTATTGCGTTAATTGTAGACGCCTTTCTAATATTTTTCTCAATATTCCACGTAATAGCATTCGATGAACTCAAAACTGATTATAAAAATCCAATAGATCAGTGCAACAGTCTGAATCCAGTAAGTGTCCCTGTTCCTAACCCTACTTGTGTGTGTTAGTTGTTTCACCGCCTAATTTGTTTGTTTACTGTTTCCAGCTTGTACTACCGGAATACTTGCTACATTTACTGATCAATGTACTATTCCTGCTATCGGGGGAATGGATATCATTGCTGATAAACATTCCATTGATCCTGTACCACATTCACAGGTAAGGCAAAAGTGATTTAGCCATCTGAATATATTAAAAATGTCTTGTTTCCTTTTTTTAGGAAATCCTCCCTTTTTGGGTTTCATATGAATTCGTATTGACGTTCCAAACATTATATTTTACAAAACATGCGGATTCTGTCAATGTTTGTTGTGAGTTTTGATTACAAATTATTTGTAATCAAAACTATTCTAATACCTATGTAATTAACAACAAACATTGACTGAATCTGCATGTTGTATAAAATATAAGTTTTGGAACAGGGATTATCAGGCTTAATTATTATCCCTGAGAAAGAAGATACATGGATAATGTCTGCATGTCATATACACTCCATAGCATCTGTATTTAACAAGAAACCTCCTTTACAAGCAATAAGGAGTATTAATTAATTATTTGACCTATTAACACATTCATTATTAGAGCATAAAACACTCATGTTTTTTTTTAGATACTACACCAGGCCAGTGATGTCAGGGCCAGGTTTATATGACCCAACCAGTATCATGAATGCCGATGTATTGACCACTTGCCAACGAGAGGGGTGGATCAAGCTGGCATTCTATTTACTATCATTCTTCATGTATCTGTATGGGTAAGTGTTTTAATATTTATCTTACACTAAGGCAACTATTAATCAAATGAAGAAGCTAATGAACTCTGAATCTCCTGGCATACCTACACATCTGCAATTTAAATAAAAATCTCTAAGTACCTCAACTACAGAAGTGTCAATCAGCAGATTAAGTAGGTAGTTGATATTACAAACAAACAGTATACAGTAATATAATTAAGTATAGTTTCCTGGATATATGAGTTTGAAAATGTAAAAAGAACTAAAGTCCTGCATTATTGTCTTTAATAAAATCATTCAAAGGTTCTTGGGATAAGATTGTACACAGACCAGTCATCAGTTATACAGGCTATCTCGATCAAGATAGATGTCTGTTTCTTATCACACTAATATTATAAATGCCAAAGTTTGGATGTATGGATGGATGGATGATTGTTACCTCTTCACGCAAAAACTACTGAACGGATCAGGCTGAAATTTTGCATACAGGTAAGTCTAACCCTGGATTCAAACTTATACAATAAAAAGTAGCCTATATTTGATTCCAGGATTATAATTATCTGTATACAAAATTTCTCGCGTGAAGAGGTAACAAACATCCATCCATCCAAACTTTCGCATTTATAATATTAGTGTGATAAGTAATTACGTAGGTTAATCCAATAGCTAAGACAAATCTCAATAGTGACGAAGGCTAGAAGTATCTACTAAAAAGGAAAATATGAGTTGAATTGTTCAATACTCAGTTTCCTGTTGAGTTTTTATCATACTTTGAGAGATATTAAGCCGTGACCTTGATTTGTGTTTTACTTCATTTGATAGAACCTTAACTCATCTTACGGAGTCAATTATGATCACAAAAAATAGTATCTAATTTTCCATTATCTCACTAGTTTAGCAACCCTTACACCTGTAACCGAAAGTCATTTACTTACACAGAATTTCCATGATCATGGAGCATGAAACTATGCCGAAATATTGGAAAGCCCAAAACTCAAATCACCTGTATCCTGTTTTAGGTCAAGTTGGTTAATATGAAAAGTAAAAAAATGTAAAAATGCACAAGCAGAACTTGTGTTGTAGTAGATAAGATAATTGATATACTTAATTACTATCAGATAAATAAATACTAAAACACAAGCTCTACTTTGTATGTTTTTTTAACCTAGTGTATAGTCCAGCATCATAGATAATGATGTGTGAATTGTCCAGCATTATTATTATTATTATCATCATAATAATACTGGACAAACCATACAGAATCATCTAGCTAGCCCTTATGATAAATGTATGTGTGAGGTTAAATAATCGCTACCATAAATCTAAACTTTTGTTTCATTGTTACAGAATGATTGTGGTGTTGATTGCGGCGTAAGAATAGGTAACAAATTAGTAAATTCATTAGTAAGTAATAATTTATTGTTTACCCCAATATTTGGTTGTACTTTTGAATTTTATCTACGAACAAAGTGTCCATATTCCAGTATTTTGATAATAAAAGTTCTATTTCAGTACATTTTTAGTAGAAATTATTTTCTGCTGACATTTTTACCTTGTTAGCGTTTTAGTCAGTACCTACGTACCTATACTTACTCCAGCCAAATTCGATGTGAAATATTTGTAAACAAACCATAAAAAATAAACTCGGAACCCTTATGGTCTCGCTTTGTCTGTCCTTTTTCACTCTTTATTATATCAGCAACTACCTCAGCTATCAACTTGAATTTTAAAATAATAATACATTTCGGGCGTCTGTACAGATTTAAAGAAAATAATTAACTGAACATCTTCTATACAAATTATGATGTCGAAATTTTAAAAGATAGTACTACCTACAGGAGGGTCATGTGGGGTATCAAATGAAAGGTATCAGTTTGTACATTTCAAAATAGTTTTAGAAATTTCTGTAGGTTTGATACTTTCCGAAATATTTTGAAAGTCTCTAACCTACCTTATACGGGTGTCTGGTAATTAATGGAAAACCCCGCAGGTACTTGTGCTCAGGAAAAAATTAAGTACGAAATATGATACCTTTTCCACATTATTGGGCACTACGGCTACAAATTCAATAATACTATAATCTTCACACTAATACCTATTAAACAATACCGACGACCTCTGTGGCGCAGCGGGCGAAGGTCCGCCTGCTACGCAGGAGGTTGCGGATTCGATTCCGTACGTTGTATGTACGATCTGCAGATATTTGATCAGGGTGTTCTGGATGTTTTTCTATGTATAATAAAAAAATATCTATCTACGTAGTGTATTGTATTATGTATATCAGTTATCTCGTACCTACCCATAACACAAGCTCTGCTTAGCTTGGGGCTAGATAATGCTCTGTGACTTGTCCAGCGTTATTTTATTTATCACACTATTATTATAAATGCGAAAGTTTGGATGGATGTATAGATGGATGGATGTTTGTTACCTCTTCACGCCAAAACTACTAAACGGATCGGGCTGAAATTTTGTATACAGATAATTATAATCCTGGAATCAAACATAGGCTACTTTTTATCCCATAAATCAGTTCCCATGGGATAGAAATCACCTTTAAACGTTTCCATAGAAACAACGCGTGCGAAGCCGCGGGCAGAAGCTAGTTTATTATAAATGCGAAAGTTTGGATGGATGGATGTTTGTTACCTCTTCACTCCAAAACTACTGAAAAGATCAGGCTGAAATTTTGCATACCTACAGGTAATTCTAATCCTGGAATCAAACAGGCTGCTTTGTATCCCATAAATCAGTTCCCATGGGATAGAATTTTTTACAAACGTTACCTTTAAACGTTTATAGAAACAACGCGTGCGAAGCCGCGGGCATAAACTAGTAATATACAATGTGTCTGGTTACCGGTGTCGGAGACTTTGGGGGGGTGAAGTACGGTAAATTTTATCGACGAATCACTATCCCTATTTTTTTTTCTCGCTCCCTGATAAAATGGCAGCCATTTTGTTTTCTTTTGCCTCGAAGCACAGGTGCTTGTATTGTTTAAGCTATAGCTACCCATGCAGAGGTTCTAGGAGGACGATAGAGGACTCATTTGATTGCCAATAATGTAGGCAATAAAGCAATGATAACATTGTTGCATTTTCTATTTTGTAATAGAAGAAAAGAAAATTTATAAAACAAAAAAAAAGTTTTTTTTCAGCATTTTTTTTAAATTTTTAGCTTTTTCATAAAATTGAGACTGTCAAGCTACATGTTTTTTGTTTTTGAACGATAGTACAGAATGTGTGCTTCAAAATAAGTTATGCATCTTAGCCCTGAGTAAGATAGTTTAGAAGTTATGACGATTTGAATCTGACCCTTGAAAGTTTAAATATCCCGCTAATAAGCAACTGGACTCACATTTTTGAGGAATTGCGTGTCCATAGACAATTCTGTGCTTTGTTGTAGATAAGGACGTGATGAAACTGAAAAAAAAAGGGCGCGCTGTCAGATTAATTTTTGTTAAGTATTGTATTTTTCGCTGACGAAAGTTAACAGAAATGGAAGATTTCCATTATTCCAGCCAGGATGTGGCCAACATCCATTTCGTCTATGGATTGTGCAACGGGAACGCTAATGCTGCTGTAAGAGAGTATGCGAGAAGATTTCCCAATAAACTAACCCCGAATGCTCGCACATTCATACGACTACACCTCAACCTCGCCGAAAATGGTATTAGAAGAGCACATAACGAACGTAATAGGTATATAACCTTTATTGTCTTCTAAAATGGTATGGTCGTCTGAATGTGCGAGCATTCGGGGTTGGTTCATTGGGAAATCTTCTCGCATACTCTCTTATAGCAGCATTAGCGTTCCCGTTGCACAATCCATAGACGAAATGGATGTTGGCCACGTCTTGGCTGGAATAATGGAAATCTTCCATTTCTGTTAACTTTCGTCAGCGAAAAATACAAAACTTAAAAAAAATTAATCTGACAGCGTGCCCTTTTTTTTCAGTTTCATCACGTCCTTATCTACAACAAAGCACAGAATTGTCTATGGACACGCAATTCCTCAAAACCGTGAGTCCAGTTGCTTATTAGCGGGATATTTAAACTTTCAAGGGTCAGATTCAAATCGTCATAACTTCTAAACTATCTTACTCAGGGCTAAGATGCATAACTTATTTTGAAGCACACATTCTGTACTATCGTTCAAAAACAAAAAACCTGTAGCTTGACAGTTTCAATTTTATGAAAAAGCTAAAAATTTAAAAAAAATGCTGAAAAAAAGCTTTTTTTTTTTGTTTTATAAATTTTCTTTTCTTCTATTATAAAATAGAAAATGCAACAATGTTATCATTGCTTTATTGCCTACATTATTGGCAATCAAATGAGTCCTCTATCGTCCTCCTAGAACCTCTGCATGGGTAGCTATAGCTTAAACAATACAAGCACCCGTGCTTCGAGGCAAAAGAAAACAAAATGGCTGCCATTTTATCAGGGAGCGAGAAAAAAAAATAGGGATAGTGATTCGTCGATAAAATTTACCGTACTTCACCCCCCCAAAGTCTCCGACACCGGTAACCAGACACATTGTATATAAATCACGTGTCACGTTGTTTGTCCGCGATGGACTCTTAACCGATTTTAAATTAAATTTGCACACCGTGTGCAGTTTGATCCAACTTGAAAGATAGGATAGCTTACATCTTAATTTTTAGCCGTTTTGGTCTTGAAATGTTTGTGTAAGTTCAGGGAAGGTTTAAAAGGTGAGAGCGGTACGAAGTTCGCCAGGTCAGCTAGTAATATTATAAAGAGGAAAGATTTGATTGTTTGTTTGTTTGTATTGAATAGTCTCCGAAAATACTGGACCGATTTGAAAAATTATTTCGCCGTTAGTAAGCTTACTTTTCAGGGAGTGACATAGGCTTTATTTTATCCCGGAATTCCCACGGGAACGGGAACTACTCGAGTGGAACCGCGAGGCGATCGTCTAGTTTTTGTAGGTATAATTGACAGACGTTCGAAACCCTCGGAGCGCAAGTTAGGGGAGGGGGGACTAAAGCGGGCACTGGGCCCAAAGCGAACACCCTTCATTAAAGTTGAAATTTCTATGACTAATGCGGCACGACTTCACGTGAATTTGCCCCCCGCCGCCATACGCCTCCCGCGACAATCACCCGGTCCGCCTGGGACCGAAAGCAACGCGTGTTGCGGCGATCAAAAAAAAAATCGGTGCTATTTGAAAAAAAAATACACGGTATGTTGATTGTGTTTTCTCTTATTGCATGTCAGTTGTCTTAATTTCAAAATTTAAGCACTGTTTTGTATATATCTGGTTGTGTTTTGGTTGTTTTTGCTTGTCTCTAATCCATCAGTTAGAAGTTAACATGTGGTGATAAAAAATAACCGTCGCAAAGGGCAAAGCGGGCCGGGCAAAGTGGTCATGCCCGCTTTGCCCGAAAGTTTTATATAACATAACTTTTATGTTGTAGATGGTAAAAAAGAACAAGAGAAAAACCTTACAAGCTACATGGGATAAAACATCAATGAAAAAAGCTCTCATGAACTGCAGAAATCTGTGAAAAGTACTGCCAAAAAATATAGTATTCCAAGGTCTACCCTCCAAAAACACCTTCAATCCGTATGTGCCAAAAAGAAGCTAGGACGGATCTTTTTAACTGTTTTAATTGTGTTAATAAGAGATTTTTTAAAGACTTAGACGTAGGTAGAATTATTAGAAGGTAACAAAGAAGATAATGACTGACTTAAAAGTTCCTGCTTATTATGAGATAACTTGTGTTACAGTTTTATTAATAATACCTGTGTTTTGAACTAATATTGTAACTATGAAATACTAGGTACAATTAATTATCATTTGCTATTGTTGAAAATACAGCGGAAAATCCCCAAGAAGCACAAGCAGCCTGAGTCACGCGCACCTGCACCTTGTTTTGGCGACCCGAGACGAGCCGATGAGTGCCGAGACGAGCCGACGAGCGTCAGCGCGCTCGATCGGAGCCCATTCTCACGAAAACCACAGAGCTAGACGAACGTTGCTACTTTGCTTGTCGATATACCTTTACCATTTTCATTTTGTACTTGTAAGAAGAAGTTCGGTTGTTCCTAATTGTTCTTAATGTAAATTCCGTTGCAAGAAATTAAAGTAAAATCATCCTCTAAATTGTAAAAGTATTTCAATACATAAAGTATAATATACGATAACTGTGTTTTATGTTGAGATCCTGCCATCCTTCTGAGTTTATGGTCAAAAGCCTCCTATAGTTCAGAATCGGGATTCGAGAAGCTACGCACACAAAGAAGTGTAAGTACACATTTTGTTCCAAGTAATATAAGTGTTGTTTATTTTTGCCGATTTCTTTGTCCCTTTGTGCCAGCACTGGCAAGAGAAACCGATCGGGGCACACCCCGTGTTTCTCTTTTACGGTGTTTTTCCGCGTTACTCCGAATACTTGGCCGGGGCACTCCCTTGCAGACCTTGCAGTATTTCGCAGATCACGGTAGCATGAGGTACGAGAAAGACTAGTGAGCATAAAAAAAAAATTGATGGGGGCACTCCCGTAAATTTTTTCATCCATTGCGTAACTGAATGGTCTCGAATACGTCGCAAGGACACCCTCTTGTAGTATTTTGAGGCTTACGGTTATATCATAAGGCATTCGACAAGAAAGGAGGTAACTTATGTTATGTTATGATTTATCACACCAACTCTTGCACCAGCCTTGGTTTTTACCCGTCAGTTTTTTCTCTACCCTCATGTTGAGAGATGAAAGAATCTAGATATGATTTTAACCTTTTACCACTATTGATAATTTATGAGGCACTTGTTCTTGATTTTCACTAGATCTACCTTCAAAGAAGGTTTATAACTTTATTCGGTAAATTTAATAATTATTTGACGAAGTACCTACGTCACGGTCATGTTACAGACCACGATGCAGGTCATGGTTCTGGTTATGTTGCAGACCACGTTGAAGGTCATGTTCTTATAGGCTATAATTAGAAACAAATAGATCGAAAACACTTTATTATACCGTAACGGTTAAGTTGTGATTTGTTCGGGCTGCAACCTACTATTGGCTTAGAATAGGAAACGTTACGATCTCAATCACTGATTTTTATAATTGTCTACTTAAATATGAGATGTTTACGTATTATGTAAATTACAATGGTTTTCTTTCTTCCGAGGTTATGGGCAAACAGAAAACCCGAGGTCTAAGTTCAAGAATGCAGCAACATCGCGCCACCAGGTTGCTGATTCTGATGAAAGAGAGGCCAGGCGCAGCTAGTCACGGTGACGAGTGGTGTCCCGTTTTCGCACAAGGCAGGTTGCAGCAGGTCGCGGTGAAGATGTGAAGGCAGGCCACCTGTGCGCCTGCATGTGACCAAGAACCACTAAATGAACCGTTCGGGAGCGCGCAACTTACTGTTATCCTATAACGTCACACGCAGCGAGCGCTGCGCTGGCCGGAGATTATCTTAAGAGATTTCGAAGGTTTAGAAATCTAAATGGGTCAATATCCTCCTTTGTAACGAAAAAAGTCGTACGTTTAATTATTGTTAGACGAACTCTGTGGCGCAGCGGGCGAAGGTCTGCCTGCGACGCAGGAGGTTGCGGGTTCGATTCCCGCCTCGGGACAAATCTTTGTACGATCTGCAGACATTTGTCCCGAGCGTTCTGGATGTTTTCTATGTATAATAAAAAAATATCTATCTATGTAGTGTATTGTATTAAGTATATCAGTTATCTAGTACCCATAACACAAGCTCTGCTTAACTTGGGGCTAGATAATGTTGTGTGAAGTGTCCAGCATTATTTATTTATTTATTGTCCGAGACTGAAATTGTTTTGCTCAAACTACAAACCATGAAATTGCCGGTTGCCCAAAATCAATTATTCAAATGCTTATTATACAACATCTTTTTAATGGACGTACTATGGTACTACGGTTATCCTAACATTTAACACCTTGTTTAGACAATATTTACCGCAGTCAATCTTCTACCAACAAAGCAGTAATCAAGCATTTCAAATCGGACCAGTATGGTCAGTGTTAATTTTAGTAATACCTACCTAGAATAGAATCATTTAAATGTATTTTTAGAAGACATGTCAAGTGTTGCAGTGCTCTTAAATTTATCAGCAGCGGTATCAATGCAATACTATCAGTAGTTTTGGACTGGTATGAGAATATTAATATATAACACAAGCTCTGCTTAGCTAGGGGCTAGATGATGCTGTGTGGATTGTCCAGCATTATTTATCTATTTATTTATGTACCTACTTAATAAAAATAATGATTTAGAAAATGCATTTAAAATGTATTGTCTGCGCAACATTAAAATATTCTACCAGGCTATGAAACAATGACTCGGTTATTATTTTATTTTGTCTATTTTTAAACATAGTCATTGGCAAGTCCTTAAATTCCTTTGGTAATGTAATAGATGTCTGAAATGCCATGAAAACTTAGAATGGTGATTTGGAATATAATATCTTATTTATATGTCTAGTATGCCTGGATAAACTTCGCTTCTTTTGAAATAATGTAAGTATTGTTTAACGAATATGCAGATTTCTACCTCTATAGTGTAGGTACATAAGTGGCAAGTGAAGAACTTAGTTTTTTTAAGTGGTTTATGCTATCAAGTAACCAGGCTCCGCAAAGAACACGTGTGCATTTTTTTGATACGAAAAGTCTCAAAAAATGCAGGCGCTGAGTAACTCCGCCGAATTACCTCGCAATGGTGACCCATAGAGCAACGCAGAAGACAAATAATATTAGTCATGGTAGGCAGCCAGTGTTGCTGTTTGTGACACAGTTTTCCTCATTAACTATTAATATTAATCTTCAAGGTAAAACAAATCTATGATTGCTACTAAAATATAGTCAACATCCGGCTTCCAATTAGGATGTTCGTCAAGTTTAATACCTAAGAAAATACATGATTCAACACAACATCTTACATTAATTGATTGATATTTTAGGTACAAATTTATTGATTTAATTTTTGTAATTTTAAAATTACACAAGTTTAGTCATGTCAATTTTAATAATTTATTTATTTCATTTTTGTACAATACAATCTGTACGTTTAGGTAACTACTACTGTCGCGTCATTGGCAAAACAAATCAAACAAAAAAAAAAACTATATAATTTAATAAAATACAATAAATGTACGCTTAATCAAATTATAAAATTAACCATTGACACCGTAACAAAGTGATCTTTTTGATTTCTGTCGCTTCGGTATGTATACTAATGTAAAGAAGTGACGAAGAAACCTTTATCCTGTTAGTTTTTATTATGTTTGTTATTTTTTTGAGTTGAAGCAAAGGCTTCCCAAGCTTTTCTATCTTCTAGATATTGTGGTATTTTGTAGTAAGCCTTATTGCACAGGAACGTTCTGACAATTTGTTTGACCTAATTTTGAGATTGAAAGTCACTAGTTTTGTTGTTGAAGTACCTACACATTGCCTTTAAAAGATACTTGAATTTTCTGTAGCCTAGTTGTGGGCACAGGGAGTTTATATTTATATCTAGTATTCAAATTACGTATTTCACTATTTTTAGGGTTCGATTGATATTTCCATGAGTGCACAACAAGTTTTCTTATATTATATTGACATAGTGCTGTCATAATTATGGTCATGATATAGTTTGAACGATAAATACACCTTCAGACCAATCACAGAGGGCCGTATTAAGAATTTTGAAAGTAGAGTGATTAATTTTTGATTTTGAACTAAGTAGCTAACAACAATATTGCTTGTTCAGATGACCCCAACGATCTTTTTGCCAATCTCTTGAATGTTGTAAACAAAAAAAAAAAAGCAGTACTCAAACTTATCACATTGACATATAGGGTCGGGTTTACTGATTGGGCCACTCCCGGTATTATATAAAAGTAGGATTAGGTTATAATAATCGGTTTAATCTTTATGGTGCTAGAAAAACTATGACACATGATCCTGCGTATTTTGTTTGTATATACCAGAATATAAAGCTATAACCAATTGCTCTATAATGTTTAAGAAAGTTTCCAAGAAAGCCAAATTTACGATTTTAACTATAATAATAATAATTATTACAAACTCCTATAATAAAGTATAAGCAACATGGAGACTAACAAATAACGAAACTGGTACATCAAAGCCACGAATAGAAGAATGAAGTTAAAAACTAATAATTTAATTCTTTACAAGAAAAAAAATGATGCGGTTTTTGCATTCAAAGTTGTTCCCTAGTCTTTTTGCTCTTAGGCATCAACGGCAGTTGAATTACTATTTACTAATTGTTGAAAATGTAAGGAGGTCTTTCTCTTTAGTCATGTAAAGTGCTGATTACTTATTGAAAAGGGTTTAAATCTGTTAACATCAAAAATACTGAGGATCTCTGAGGTATTTCAACCAAAGTACGATGCTTTAAGGAAGTGGCTCCCTGTTTGGTGTACATTTTCAATAATTGTGTCGACGCGGGAGTTGTTTTCCCTGATCTCATGAAATATAGTAAAAGGGTCGCCTGTTTATAAATCTGGTAACTGATCCATATGCAATTCCGCAATTAGAGACCGATTTCAATACTTTCCACACTAAAATAACAACATATTATATAAGTTGTTATTTTAGATTAGATTAGATTTCGATAAGCTATTCCATGGACATTAATTTGGTTTCACCAAGGGTAGATCTACAACCCATGCTGGTATAGTACTACTAAAGCATATATTTGATGCGTGAGGTAAAGCAAAAATAAAAAATGCTATTGGTATATACTGTGACCTTTTGTAAGGCTTTTGTTTGTCATTCATGGTACACTAATTAGGAAATTGAAACACTATGGAATTAACAAGAAGACACTGGATCTTATATAATCATACTTTTCTGATAGAGTTATAAATTTAAATATTGCTAAAGAAAGAGTTTGTGACGTAGTTTTATTTCTGATAATTTGTTATTTGCTTAATTGATTTTTAGAGATGACAGCAATGTATAATAACAATGAAGTTAATGATTCACTTTCACGAATACTTACTAGATTGGTTCACCGCCAATTCATGTTACCAAATGTAGAATTCTCAACCAAAATTATGCTAAAAGATGAGATTGTTCACTTTATGATTCCATTGTTTTCCTAGAGTTACTTACATAATTATTGATTCCTGTCTTCAATGGAAGCCATAAAATGATGCTTTCGCATGCAGACTTAGTTCGAACAATTAGACACATTACCAATGAAGATACAGCTATGTAAGTTCATTTCAGTTACTGCCATAGTATTATGTCTTATGGTATATTGCTTGGAGACAGGCAGATGACATCAAAACTAGCTTTGTTCTTCAAAAAAAACAAAGGAGCAGTAGTTACTATTGCGTTATTTGTAAATTGAAGCCTTCTCAGTCCTTTGAGGGATTTTGTTTGAAATAAATAAATATTCCGTGATTTTGATTATTCTATGATATATTAATAAATATTAAACAGAGTCCTTACACAGAAGAAATGTAAGTAACTTTGTTCCATCAGTTTCAATTTTGAACTGATCACATAAATTGTTCTTTGTATGTTTTACGCTTTAATCTTGATTTTACACAAAAGCGTGAATTTAGGTTATAGCACTATCAATTTTGGACTGATACCACACATTGTTATTTTTATGCGCTTTAATCAAGTTAAGATTTTACACAAAAGCGCGTAGTAACTCTCAATTTTGGACTGATATCATATTGATGCTTGTATGTGCTTTAATCAAGTTACTATTGTATATACATGTATGGTAAATAGCGTGTAGTTATGTACATGTAAGATTCGTATCGCTATCACAGACAACCTCAAAAATATTCAATTAAGTGTGCTAGTCAATGTAACGGACTTTCACTGTAAATCGTAATCAATAGCTAGTAACGATCAATGTCATGGATCGAGCTACAAATTCAATATTATCAATGGCAGGTAACGATCTAGTTATGGGTCGAGCTACAGATTCAATATTATGAATGGCTGGTAACGATCAATGTCATAGATCGAGCTACAGGTTTAGTATTATCAATGGCTGGTAACGGTCAATGTCATGGGTCGAGCTACAGATTGAATATTATGAATGACTGGTAACGATCTATGTTATGGGTCGAGCTACAGATTCAATATTATCACTGGCTGGTAACGATCAATGTCATGGATCGAGCTACAGGTTCAATATTATCAATGGCTGGTAACGGTCAATGTCATGGGTCGAGCTACAGATTCAATCATTATGAATGGCTGGTAACGATCAATGTCATAGATCGAGCTACAGATTCAATATTATCAAAAAAAAAAACATTTTAATTTATTTTAATTTAAACATTTTAATTATTAAAACATTTTAATTTAATTTATTATTTTGAAAGTAACATTTTAATGTCGTGGATCGAGCAACTAATTAAAATTTATTTAATGGCCGGCGGCGGCTAGTGTCTTGAATCAAGCAACAGATTCAAGTTTATGTACCCTAGTTAATATAATGAACTAGCTAATAAAGTAAAATATTTTTTTTTTAATTAACAATAACGAAGGGACTCGTTAGTGAGTGGATGGCCGAGCTGTTACAGTTTTATTAATAATACCTGTGTTTTGAACTAATATTGTAACTATGAAATACTAGGTACAATTAATTATCATTTGCTATTGTTGAAAATACAGCGGAAAATCCCCAAGAAGCACAAGCAGCCTGAGTCACGCGCACCTGCACCTTGTTTTGGCGACCCGAGACGAGCCGATGAGTGCCGAGACGAGCCGACGAGCGTCAGCGCGCTCGATCGGAGCCCATTCTCACGAAAACCACAGAGCTAGACGAACGTTGCTACTTTGCTTGTCGATATACCTTTACCATTTTCATTTTGTACTTGTAAGAAGAAGTTCGGTTGTTCCTAATTGTTCTTAATGTAAATTCCGTTGCAAGAAATTAAAGTAAAATCATCCTCTAAATTGTAAAAGTATTTCAATACATAAAGTATAATATACGATAACTGTGTTTTATGTTGAGATCCTGCCATCCTTCTGAGTTTATGGTCAAAAGCCTCCTATACTTGTGATTTTAGACACGTTTATAAATAAACGATTAAGTACCTATGAATAATCACTGTTCCATTTTAATCTTCGTTAAGTTAATATTTCAGAAATTATTAAGCTTTTATGCGACACTATTTACATGCCCGCTTTGCCCAAAGCACATGCACGCTTTAGGCCCACCCCAGGGGCAAAGCGGTCATTAGTAAGGGTTTTGTTTAAACTGTCCACACATTGGCATTTCAAAAGTTTCAATTAATTTGACCATGCCAAATTAAAGTATATAAAATGCAGTCCACGCTATGATAAAATTTTAACGGAAAATCTTTTATTTAACCTATTTATCGCTTTAGGCCCCCTCCTCTACACTCGCACTTGACGGATCTTGTTTTGTTTGTTATAAGAAACATCTTCCACGTTCACTTGCAAAAAAACTGTGCCAGTGATCCAGATTTATTACAAAAAGTTACTTTTTAAAACCGCAACATCAATTCACCGTAATTTATTGAAAGAAAGTAGATCGAATTCCTACCTACCTTTCGCAATTTTATAGGTTTTATTACCTACCGATCCTCTAAGAAAAGGTAGGGTGTAGGGAAAAGGTAGAGGGTAAGTACCTACCTACAATGAGACTTAAACCTAGGCAGGCACCTAGACAAACAAGGTTTGTCTGACTACTTAATATAGATAATGTAATCTAGGTACATCTTTGCTATCTATCCTAGTAAGTACCTAATATCAACCCATGTAGGTACCTATATAATTACGGTCAAGCAAAACTGATAACTAAAAATCAATTTACTCTTATCAACATGCCATGGCAGGTTACGATATTAAATAAATCAATCTCTGTACCATCACTATCATAGGTGACTGGTAAGCAAATAACATAAATAAGTAACACGGCATTATAAAGGTCGATAAACTGATAGCCTTTGCCCTCCTTTGTCCTATATCACTCGCTCCGTTTCATGTTATTAGCAATTCTATTGGCCAAAACAATTGAGTGAATTGATAAGACTGTCCAAATAAACCTTTGTAGTTAGGTAGGTACTGCATAAATCTGGCTGCACATAATATAGGAAAGTAGGCACTAGTTTTACTGAATGAATCACTTGCAAATAATACTAGGTAAGTATATAAATCTGATGAAAAGAAAATATGAACCTTTTTCAAAATCTCTTACCAATAATCTTATAATGCTTTTGTGAAGATCCTACGGGATCTACATAAGGGAGTTACCGCAGCATTTTATAATCTAACCATGACAATAATACGGGTAGGTAAAATTTTTCCAAATTTATATTGCATTTTTATATTTTCATCAAATCAAACTCAATAGCGCCAGAGATAAAACCCTGATCTTAGAATAATAAAAAAAACCTTGCCCTAGCAAGCAGACTCTTACCCTATTGTTGACGTTACGAATCACGTAACCGTCGGCTGAAAATAGCGGACGAGTATTCGATCGGGCGCAGTCGTGTTGTACCGGCATCAGTACCCCAGTCGCGCCGGTGGAAGACAGAGCTCGCACGATGCTCCCCCTCATTACGATATATCTCACGGCGGTAGCGCTCGCGCACAATGCGGAATCAGCCAGAATTCTTGGCCTATTCCCGCACACGGGAAAGAGCCATCAAATGGTCTTCAACCCTCTCCTTCGCAAGCTAGCGGAGAGAGGACACCAGATCACCGTTGTCTCCCACTTTCCCGTCAACAACCCACCCGCAAACTACACCGATGTCAGCTTGGAAGGTATCGCTGGACTGGGACTCGAAAGCATCGACATGGCGTTCTTCGAAAACCCAAATACATTCCTCAAAACCTTGGGCATTGACAAAATAGCAAAACAATTTTCCGAATTCCAACCTCTAGCCGAAATGGCATTGGAGATCTGCTCCAAGCTGGTGAACTTTGCTCCGCTAGCTGATGTTTTGAAGAAAGAGTACGATTTGGTTTTAGTGGAGCAGTTCAACAGTGATTGCATGGTGGGATTGGCACATGTTTACGGCGTGAAAGCGCCGATGATTTCAATGCTGTCGAGTAATTTGATGCAGTGGTCGCCGGGTAGAGTAGGTGTATCCTATAACCCCTCACACGTGCCTATCGTGAGCGCTGATTACTCGGAGAGGATGACATTCCGGCAGAGGTTGGAGAACACAATATTGAATATGTTTTACAACGTGTGGTACCGGTATGCTATACAGCTGAAGGAAGAGGCGATTATAGAGAAGCATTTCGCGACGCAGATTCCTGATTTACAAGATCTGGGGAAAAATACTACTATGATGCTGGTGAATGCGTTCCACAGCTTGAATGGTGCTCGTCCGCTGCTGCCGGGGATTGTGGAAGTCGGTGGAATGCATTTGGATCACACCAGGAAGGCGATACCATCGGTAAGTTCATTTAAGTTGAACTATGACATTTCTATCTGTACCTAAGCTATACATAACTTCGGTACAGATAAAAATTTCTTATCATAGGTACACCTATGATACCCTTTCTTTGGGGGTCACCTGCGTCATTGGGCAAAAAGATAAAATCTACCGAGTGAACAGAATCGTTTTACCTAAATGAAATCGAGCACGGCGAAGGTATAGCGATGAGCATGATATGATAACATACATAGGAAACTCATTAATTATGCTCAGCTCAGTCCCCCCTGTCGCGAAAAACTACGAGAAAAGCTAAGTGAGTATTGCTGTTACTATAGTTTACTATAGCATTAAACATATTGGCTGTCTTTAAAATAATGTCACAAGCCTTGAATGTAACTCTTGTTTGCTAAATGTGGCATGTAAAATCGTAAAATTATTCATATTTAATTAGCGTTTCTATAGAAAATACCTACCTCCTGCTACTTTTTGAATTTGTGACACAATGCCATATGATCGACAGCCATTTAATTTACTTCATTTTCAAAAATTCTTTTCTCAAGGTTTTAAAAGGTCTTTTCTTTCAAATTTTCAAAAGGCCTTTTCTTGCTTGACAGTGTTTAATATCTAGGTACACGTCTTTAATAGGCCTTTGATTTGTGAAAGATGGATGTCGCGATCTCGTATCTTTCACTTTCCAAGTCGTTTCGACGTGTTCTGCGCATTCACCCAGGAAATTACCTACCTTGTAGATGTAATTTGTGCTACTTGAGCAGTTTATTTTATAATTATTGTTTAGGTCGATTACTTCGCTTTTGCAATCTTAATAAAAACGGGTTTCTCCTACAATAAGTGTAGGCTCGTAATCGCTTCAAAAGGCACCTGCTCGTAAATCACACAATGTAGGTACCTACAGCCCCACAAAATGGATGCCACCCTCCGGGTTTATTAAATAACAGATGTGCGAGCCAAGCTTAAAAAAGATATTTGTTCAAATTAAGTGGGGTTGCGTGCATCTGCATGGATTTTATGTCCAATTCTCATACAAGTAGAGGAATTCGTGCTCAAAATCAGTACCTAGACATCGTTTACACAAAAGCGAACAATACAATTGCATTCATCAAACGGAAAATAAGTGCCATTGTATGTGTCAACTGAGTTGGGTAGGTGGGGTAAGCAAGTAGATACTAAATTTGCCGTGTTAGGACTTTCCATCAGAGCCTAGAAGATGACATATAATATTATGTACATAGGTACCTTATACAACTTAAGACGCTGCTTATCTGAACCTATTGCATATCTGTGTGCATAAAGTGCAAATGCATAAAATAGGTATGAACGGCAATATCAAACTCACAGATTACAACATCAATGATCAAACTTTATCCACTGAAATTCTCGTCTCAAGCGGAAATGGTCTACCTACTACCGTTCCCATCTGTTCTTTTGCTTAGACGCTACTGGGTTCTTTTTTTTATTGTTATATTTACAGCAGAATTGAAAGAAATGTATTGAGTATTGAGAAATTCTTAATTCTCACTCGGATTTATAATTACGCCGCCGCCACTCGTGCCGCCGCCGCCGCGCCGCCGCCTTTGTAGGTGTCGATGGAAAGTCATTTCGTATAACGATATTCATTGGAAAAACGAGTTTTAAGAGAAAAGCAGGAGGACTTCTCAATCTCACTGACCTAGATATATAATTTTAGTAGTAGGTAAAATTATATGTTCATTGCTTAAACTTATGTGACATGAGTTGACATGACTTTAAAATGATTATACCTTTGTGAAGTCAGAGAACCTTCGTGACGTCATGTTCTTGGTGAATTCGTGAGTCTACCTTGCTGACTGCATGAAGGAAATAGGATAAGATGATTGATTGATAGTGCTCATGCTCAAAGCTAAACGACAATGTTCCAATTCTGTCTGAAGGGCATTCATTGGCATCTGTATCGCACCGTATCGTCTCCGATAACAATTGTTCTTTATTGGCTGGGGTCAATTCTATCCACCAAGGTCCTCGTAGACTTGGCGTCGCCTTCGGTTGCAAGAGCCACCTCTATCTTTGTCACACTAATATTATTAATGGGAAACTTAAGAACGATGGATGTTTGTTACTTCTTCACGTCAACACTATAGAATGGACCCACTGGACCGCACTGAAATTTGGAATAGTTCTAGACCTAAAACGAAACGACATAATTACTTACATTGATGTCGATTCAGTTGTTTTAGGATTCCTAACGTAAATTTTACAATTTCTAAATTTTCTAAGTTAGGTTGACCTAAAACTATGGTATTCTCTGTACAGATCCTAAAAATACTTAAAAACACCACAAAATCCATATTTCACTTTTTTCAAAAGAAGCTGCCCATTTTTTCACTAGAATAAATTTTAATCACGACCAAATTAGATGCCTGCTAAAATTAGGTAGGTAAGTATACATTTCTAATCTAACTAAAATGCAATGCAAAGATTTTAACTAAGTTTAGTTGTTTTAGATCTGTCAACAAAATTTTAAATTTTTGAAACAGAATATCTTTCGTCTACTTGACATTCCTAAATTCTAATTTTAGCTAATTCTAAAACAACAGAATCGACACCAATATTTACGTACATCGCGTATAAGCCCGTTTTAAACCTTGGTAGAATAGGTAGATTCATTTTGTTCTTATCGCAGTTTAATCAAAACGAAATGTCCTTTACAGTTTATCGAACGCTTCGTAAACGAGTCAGAACACGGCGTGGTACTCTTCAGTTTTGGATCCCTCATCAAGACTGCTTCCATCCCGAAGTACAAGGAACAGATTATCGTCAACGCGCTCTCCAAGCTGAAGCAGCGTGTGATCTGGAAGTATGAAAACAGTGATGATGAAGGCACCTTGGAAGGCAACATCCTGAAGGTTAAGTGGATTCCGCAGTATGAGTTGTTACGTGAGTAGGAGTACCTATACCTAATCAGTAATCAGTAATCATCCTATGCATTAAGCAAGTAAAAATCCAAAATTTCATCAGGAAGAAATATTTCTTGGGGAAGATGAATCAACTAAAGACGAATTAATAATTTTAATTACAGGGTGAGCTTTTTGTAAAAAGTGAAGGTTATTTTTTAATCCCCGACGCAAAAAGAGAGGGGTGTTATAAGTTTAACGTGTCTGTCTGTGTATCTTGTATCTGTCTGTGGTATCGTAGCTCCCAAACGGATGAACCGATTTTAGTTTTTTTTTCTTTGTGTCATAGATAATTTTATCCCGAGTGTTCTTAGCCATGTTTTATGAAAATCTGTCTGTAATGCGTGCATTTATATGAAAGACTACACAACACATGTCATCATTATCATCACTTGGCTACTTTTTATCCCATAAATCAGTTCCCATGGGATAGAAATAACCTCAAAACGTTTCCATAGAAACAACGTATGCGAAGCCGCGAGCAGAAGCTAGTAAATTCATATGATACAACCCGCACGTCTTCGCCTCCGGCCCGGCCACGGTTTCTGTGTGTGGCGAATTTGAATATGGGTCGAATTCAAATCCTTAGAATTAGAACCCTCTTCGCACACTTCAGGATTTTTCCATAATCCCCACCACGCTTATAATGCGTGGTGTATAAATATTGAATGAGGAGTCCTATCGACATTATGTCGATTTTAATAATAAATCTCTCTCATGTCCAATTGATTAATAGGATTTACCTTGGATTCATGTCAAATAGCTGAATAACGGTCGCTAAATAAATTCAATAAATAAATTCAAACAAATTGTCAAAACCTTGCTGTGCAAAAAGGCTTACTATAAAATATCAGATTATCTAGACTCTAGAGGATAAAAAAGCATGGGACGGGTTTTGCTCCAACTCGAAAAATAAGAAATAACAGGCTAAAGGTTTCTTCGTCGCTTCTTTACTTTAGTCTACATATCGAAGCGACAGAAATCAAAAATATCACTTTATTTCCGTGTCAGTGTTTACTTTTATATTTTGACCTTTTCTAAGTGTTTTTAAACTGGCGTTATGTTATAACTAAACTTAACGTCTACTTAGTTCATCTGGTATAATAACTAAATTACTTGTAGAACGCAAAAAATACAAACAACACAATGTTTCACGCGCCGCAAAGCGTCACGTTCCACCTTAACTACAAACGTACAGAAAGTACCTATTTATCGTAACTAGGACGTTTACCCTTTTGTAACCTTACATTCGCGATATGAATAGGTACAGTAAAGTTATTGTGGAAGTACGAAAGGATCCATACATATGTATAATATTGTGTGCCCAGCAGGGTCTATAGTGATACTTAGGTAATTATAAAAATTATAAACACCTCTGTACACACAACACACCTATAGAATGCAATTGAGTTGATCCAATGTCTTTTGTATTGTGTCGTATAACTAGCTGCGCCCCGCGGCTTCGCCCCCGTGGAAATTTATGTTTCCAACTTTCTTAATTTTTTCTTTCATAAGAACCTTCTCCTGACAATAACAAACACAACAAAGAAAGAATTAGCGAAATCGGTCCAGCCGTTCACGCGTGATGCCGTGACAACGCGAAACGGGTTTCATTTTTATATATAAGATATATATATAGATAGATTTATATAATACTAGCGACCCGCCGCGCCCCGGCTTCGCATGGGTGCAATGCTGATAAGGACTTTTTTGTAGACCTTTTTATCATTGTTATTTTGATCTATCTCGTAGGGTTCAGCCAGCGTTTGCAATGTAAGCGCAAAAAATATGTTTTTTTTAACATCACATTAGAAACCTCTAAAATTATCAGTGTTAATCTACTGTATTAGGTATGCATGTATTATACATATTATAAACCTTCCTCTTGAATCACACTATCTACCTATTAAAAAAACTGCATCAAAATCCGTTGCGTAGTTTTAAAGATCTAAGCATACATAGGGACAGACAAACAGACAACGGGAAGCGACTTTGTTTTTTAGTAAGTAGAGATGAGATGACATGTCTATCGCCAAGAACACGATAATCGTTGTGAATTAAGTTCACATCATAAAGTAGGTACTTAATTCGTTGCCAAGAATGACAAGTCATCCAATGCACTCGCTATACTTTATAATAATAAATAAATAATTCTTCAATGACAGAAATAAAGAGCCGCTTACCTAACATGTAATTAGGGATTGCAATCCGGATATCCGGATATCCGAATTATCCGGATATCCGCTAATTTTCATATCCGGATAATGGGAGCTCCTTTATCCGGATAATACGAATAATACGGATAGGTACCTACAGCTGATTTTTCTAATTCACGACACAACACTACACGGCATCCTGCATTTTAGAAATGTTATATTTAATGCATACAATACTTTGTGTTGTTATAAATATAAATGTAATAATTCGTGCGTGTTTCTGAATCTGGAAGCTATAAACAAGCAAGACCTACACTACACTAGCGGTAGCGCGCAAACGCATCGCTAGCGTTGACACTGGTTGGTCAGTGATTCGACGACGCCGACACAGACTGATCTCCGCGCACGCAGCACAGCTACCCCACACACACTACTATAACATAACTGTATGTGTACATTCGTAAGTTTGATCTCGTGACTGTGTAGGTTCTTTGTTAAAATCATTTTAGAGTACCTATTAAAATAGGAAGTTGATTTACGTTCGTTCGTTGTTAAAAAATAAGTTCGATGGAACGAAGTTAACTGTTTTCATTTCATAGATATTTTAGTTTTTCAACCCATTTGATCGATACTCTTATTTTTAATTTTATTTATTTATTTAGGGGAAAACCAAAGGCTTAAAAATTAAAAGAATTACAAATTAATAAGTACCAGAAAGCTTATTGAAGGTTTTCATGGATAGTGGTGGATTATTACAATGAAAAAGACTATGAACATGATGTGACTAGTCAACATGCATCATCTCTAAAAACATAGTTAGATTAGGATCTACATTACAAAAAATTTAGACTTCATATTTATCATCATCATTGGCACCAAAGAACTCTCCGCTGAGCCGCCGCCTGGCCGAGCTGACACTTTTGCAGAATAAATCCAGGTCAAATTGCTTACTCAATTTGTTAAAATTATTACTCGCTCGCCACAAGAAGGAATTTTGTCGGTAGTTAGTGCCAGCATGGGGAACGTAAATAGGGGGGTCAACTCTGATAGGTTTGCAGGGAACGTTAAGCTTAATTTTTTGAAGCAAATTGGGACAATTAATATTATTCGACGTGATTTTAAGTATAAATGATAAGTCGGCGATCTCACGCCGCTTGGAAAGAGGGAGAATGTGAAATTGCTTACATAAATCGAGGTAATTGGCTGAACTGTATGGAATTCTTAAACGGAAACAAAGGTACTTCATAAACTTAATTTGAATGCGCTCGATTCTTTTATTATAAACATCATAACGAGGGTTCCAAATCGGTGATGCATATTCTAAGATGCTTCTAACAAACGTACAGTAAAGAATTTTAAATCTCTATGGTGTTCAGTTTCTATGCGAATTCTATTTATATTTTTCAATTATCCGAATTATCCGAAATATCCGAATATCCGAATAGTAAGGCTCACTACTATCCGAATTATCCGGATACGAAAATTTAACGGATAATGCAACCCCTACATGTAATTAAATGACATGAGACAAAAGTTTCCGTAAATAATCGCGATTAGGTTAAAGTGCAAAAGATTATCAAGATGACCTCAGTGGCGCAGTGGGTGATGGTCTGCGACACAGGGGGTTGCGGGCTCGATTCCCGTATCGGGAAAAATGTTTGTCTTAAAACTTTTTAAACTTTCGCGATTTGTTAACATAGTTAATGATTTTATCGGGTATTTATCGCGTACCTTTTGTTATGATTTCCCCTATGTTTCTACCGCGTAACAACGGTCTCGTGGTCACGGGCCTCGACTGCCACGACACATGACGTGGATGTGTCGTGGCAGTCGAGGTGCACGTACCTAAGAATCGTCCCCTTCAACTCGACCCGTGAATGTCCTCTAAGAGTCAACTAAAGTAAGGGAACTTCTTTCGACGACCTCTGTGGCGCAGCGGGCGAAGGTCCGCCTGCGACGCAGGAGGTTGCGGGTTCGATTCCCGCCTCGGGACAAATGTTTGTACGATCTGCAGATATTTGTTCAGGGGTTCTGGATGTTTTTCTATGTATAATAAAATATATCTATCTATGTAGTGTATTGTATTATGTATATCAGTTATCTAGTACCTACCCATAACACAAGCTCTGTTATCTTGGGGCTAGATAATGCTGTGTGAAATTGTGAATTGTCCAGTAAACACAATATTAAGTCAGTGTCAAAGTGTAGAACTGTCACTGTAGCGTCACTGTAGGCAGCTGTCATCGCGAATGACATTAGGTTTGCACTTCGTTCCATCCGGGTGTCCCTTGACACCTCTCAAGTTTTTTTATTTCTCTGTATTTTAACATCTCCACCGCGATCACCAATCCAAGATTGGCAAACGCCAAACGTGGTGATTTGATTATAGCAAACTCCCTTTTTTGGGGGAAGCCTATGTTCAGCAGTGGACGTATAGTATAGGTACTGGTGATGATGGTAGGTATTGTATGTGAATATGAGAGTAACGTAACTTTAGTCTTTGAACAGGATTGGATAAACTTCAATGTTTCCCCTGTAGGTGGAGCTAACGGCGCTGAGTCCGTAGAAAGTCGCAAAGATTTTCGACTCCCACGTCACTTGACTTCGTGGTGTAGTTGGTTATCACATCCCCGTACTGAGGGGAGGACGCGGGTTCAAGTCCCGTCGAAGTCGAAAATTTTTGCGATATTATTCGATTTCTTAGAAATGAGAGTCTCTCTCTGCCATTGTGATAGGTACCTACTGTACAAACATTGAACAACCATAGTGCGCTTATCGGACACAGAATTGATCGTAATTGTTTGTACTACCTAGGTCACTGGTCTCTAATCTATCAGAATGGATAGCGGTGATGAAAAACTTTAATCATCATTTTAGTTAGTGCAATTGTGCTAATTTTAAAGAACACATGAACCAAGTGGTTTCCCCCTAAGCAGAAACAATAAGAAGAAAAGTAACGATGGACACGTTCTTAGTGATATCCATACTTCTATACTAATATTATAAAGAGGAAAGATTTGATTGTTTGTTTGTTTGTATTGAATAGGCTCCGAAACTACTGGATCGATTTGTAAAATTATTTTACCGTTAGGAAGCTTACTTTTCAGGGAGTGACATAGGCTATTATTTTATCCCGGATTTCCCACGGGAACGGGAAAAGACCTCACATTTGGATTCTATGACACGGAGGTCTTCTAAAATGAATGGACCTTATATGCACTGAAGTATGCTCTCATAATTATTTTGTTTTGTTTTGAAATACAAATTCTACAACAATTTTGCTCTTTGACCGTTACAGAATAAGGAGAAGAAAAAAAACAAACTCCAGCCTATTTTTGATTTTCTGAGAGTCATTGATTTTGTATGGCGGTTATTAGGTATAGATTAGGTACTGACCAAAATAAAGAGTTGATAGTGTTGTGAAAATACTTCCCTTCATACTCTTTTTCCGGGTTTAGGACACCATAGCACAGATTAGATAACGTTACACCATAGTAGCAAGGGCGAGCTAGTAGAGAGGGCCCTTGCAAACAATTACCTGTCGGTTTTCTAAAAAGGAGAATGAGCTCTACCACATACATTAATAACCCCCCCCCCCCCTTCGAAAAACCCCTTGACGTTATTGTTAGGGGCTAAAATATTATTATAGTAGAGGTAGGTAGGTACCTATTATGCGAAAGTTTGGATTTTTAAATGTTTGTTTCCTCTTACCGTTTACGCCAAAACTAGGCACTTACTGAACGGATAGGGCTGAAATTTTACATAGATGCATTTCTGGACCTGGAATAACACAACAACAACGCGTGCTAAGCCGCAGGCAGAAGCTAGGTCTAAATAAAATATCGTTTTATTTTTAAATTACGTTTGTGGTAATTCAGCTAATAATTTCATCACGCACGATTCGAGCTATTTTTGTGGTTAATGATCGTGAATAGATTTACATCATTTCCGATAAATTTCTAAGTAGGTATATACTTACTTGATGTCTCTCTGTATTTAAGTAGCTTATCGACTAGGTTAGTGTAGAAAATCCAAGGAAATCCAATTACAGTCCATACTTACAGTGAACGACCGAGCGGTCGTGATCCACTCTGATAGTAGAGAATATACCTAGGTACTTAGCTAAATGTTTTTGACGTGACAACGTCTTATAATTCGATAGAGCCGGCTGCACGCACGAAAAAACATGACGTCATGCGGCGTTACCTCGTAATGCGGCGTTACCTCGTCATGCGGCGTTACCTCGTCATGCGGCGTTACCTCGTCATGCGGCGTTACCTCGCTCTGAGGCGTTCCATGTAAGGCTTGAAGTGCAAGCGAGAGCGCTCGACATCCGTCTCTCTCCTACTTGAGTGAGCGATGCGTCTGCGTTGTCACGTTCAGCTATCGTCAGTAAACCGACTTTACAGACAACCATTTTTTTTTTTTGTGGTTGTTAAATATTGCATACTTTCCTTTAGTCAAAAAATAAACACGTGGACAGAGAGTAAAGAAAATAGGCCCAATTAAATGTAACAATTTGCTTGCACCAGGAGGTGCAAGCAAGTTCACTGAGTGACCGCCGCGGGTGCGTGTGACGTCACTCGCTCGGTCGCCGCTCGTTTTTAGTGATTTACTCCAAAACTATAAGTTAGGAAAAAAAATGACAGTCAAATAGACTCAGTTTTTAAAGACGAATGAATTTTTGACGCGACAACGTCTTATAATTCGATAGAGCCGGCTGCACGCACGAAAAAACATGACGTCATGCGGCGTTACCTCGCTATGACGTCATGCGGCGTTACCTTGCTCTGAGGCGTTCCATGTAAGGCTTGAAGTGCAAGCGAGAGCGCTCGACATCCGTCTCTCTCCTACTTGAGTGAGCGATGCGTCTGCGTGGACAGCTGCTATACTATAGTACATTTACATGTTTTGATCGAGTATCAAATGCTACCATTCCATCAGTATTTTCTTAAGACGTTGTCACGTTCAACTATCGTCAGTAAACCGACTTTACAGACAACTCATTTTTTTTTTTTTTTTTTTTTCATTCGATGGGTCTCTTTGGCTCTGAGTCTATTTGGTTCTTGGTAATTTGGTCATAACTTCGTCAATTTTTGTCGTAGAGCAAAAATTTTTGCACTGTGTGTTATGGACTTCTTAGCTCCATAAATCTGCATTCTCAACTAAAAACGTTACGGATCTTCATTGGCATGGTGTAAATTCCCTACCGTGCACGGCGACGATGCCTTTGTATAATTAATTACTTACCTACGTTTTTCCTTTCGCAGAGCACAACAAAGTCAAAGCCTTCGTCGGCCATGGCGGCCTCCTCGGCATGACAGAGGCGATCTCAGCCGGCAAACCGATGCTGGTGGTTCCGTTCTTTGGGGACCAGCCGCTGAACGGTGCGCAGGCGCAACTGATCGGCTTCGGCAAGATATTATCTTATGAGGACATGACTGAACAGTCGTTGTTGGACGGATTGCAGACTGTGCTTAGTGCTGAGTAAGTTTTTATTGGCATTCTAATCATTTTGATTCATGACGCTGCAGGTAGGTACAGTCAGATGCCTGCACGGTACACCTCGTCATGTTTAAGGCGGTTCGTTTCAGAAGCGACCAGAAATCAAATATCTGCAAACCTAATACCTACTTATATGCTTGCTGTAGTTACATAAAGATAACTAGCTGACGCAGTATCAAACAGAAGAATACTTCCCGCCATTCCCGCCAGAATACTTTTCTGTCTAGAACGCGGTACCTAGTAGAGTAAAGACAATTTTAAACAAGGTAGGTACACAGGTAAGGTACCTACTAAATTGTGGACTTCTTTAGTTTCTTCTTAAATGTAGCCGACTTAATCCAATGAATATAACATCATTGACTTAATCCCTGTTGTTTGAAAGCAGTAGGTAAAGCAAAGTTACCTTGTCGCAACTTGAATAAAAAAAACGTCAAGTGCGAGTCGGATTCGCGCACTAAGATTCTGTTTAATTGTAAGACATTGTTTCTTGCCAAATATCATGATTCTAGGTCAACATGAAGTAGGTACCCTATATATTTTGGTCGAGGGAGAGAATCAAAGATTATTATTTTTTTGTTAATAAACTACAAATTTCTGATTTTTCTCATTATTTGTGCTATATGACCTCGCTTCTTACCAAATTTTTGATGATTCTAGGTAATCGAGAAGTATCCCTATAGGTTTTGGTCTCCAGCAAGAATCAAAAGTATTTTTTTTTTGTGATTAATCTACAAATTTACGCTTTATAAATTTTTTCCTCGACTTGTGCTATAAGGCCTTGCTTCTTGCAAAATTTCATGTTTCTAGGTCTACGGGAAGTACCCTATAGGTTTTGGTCCATGGCGAGCATTAAAAGTACTTTTTTAGTGAATAAATTACAAATTTATGGTTTTCGGATTTTCCCCTTTAGGTACTTGTGCCTTAAGACCTTGCTACTCACCGAATTTCATGATTCTAGGTCTACGGGAAGTGTGCATGTGATTCCCTTGGAAATTTCAAAATATTCGGACATAAGCGGCTGTAACTTTTGAGTGCGTTGACTTGGAAATTTTAGTTATATCGCGGCTTCAAGAGGTTCCGGACTTGAGTATATGACGTTAATTTCAATTCGATACGCCCACGCGTTTCTGAGAAAAGAGGGTTGACAGACGGACAGACAGACAGACGGACAACCACGGAATTAGAAATCTAATTCCGTGCGGACAACAAAGTGATAAGGGTTCCTTTTTTCCTTTTGAGGTACGGAACCCTAAAAACGAAAGAGACAATTCTAAAGTGCTCCCAACGTAGGTAATGCCTACATAAATAAAAGTATAGACATAAATATCTACCGACTACTGGAAACTATTTTTGAACACCTACACCAATAACATGAATTCATAACGTTACGACTACGTGACTACGAGCTATTGTTGGAAAGACGTAGGCACAATTTCTGAAGGGCATTAAGAGGGCGCAATACGCGCCAGTTTGAAAGATAGGGTAGGCATAGTATTTCGCGTTCATAGGAGGGGGACAGAGCATACGTTTTTGGAACGGCGCCGGCGGCGTAAGCGCGAAAATTGATAAACTACTCATTAACAAGAAAACCACGCAACTAATTGAGAAACTGGCGAGAAACCAAATAATTAGTAAAGAGCTGCGAATCAAAACATAAGTAATTTCAATTGACCACAGAGTTCCGGAGATCTCGACCAAATTATGTGCGACACAGTGCACTTTTTTGGATTTTTCTGCAATGATTTTTTCCTCACCGTGGTAAAGAACTCGAGTTACTTAGGTATACATAAAATTCAAAATTTTTTTTGGTTCCTCTAATGTGAAAACACGATTGAAAAAAATTTATCTACTATCCACAAAAAACATGAATTGCACTGTTTCACACATTATTTGGTCGAGATCTCATAAACCCTTCGGTCTATTGAAATGAGTCACGTTTTTATTCATAGGTCATTCATTAGTAATTAAATTACCTACTTACTAATTATTTGGTTCCTTGTACCAGTTTCTTCATAAGTTGTGTAGTTTTCAATAAGCAAAAACCCTACATCTGTGGCAAAAAACTTGATTTTTGCGCTTAAGAGGGCGCATTGCGCGCTAGAATTAGTGACCAAAGAATTAGTAAAATAACCTACGAATCAAAACAAAAATCTTTTCTATAGACCGCAGGGTTCCCGAGATATCGGCCAAATTGGATGCAAAACAGCATTTATGATTTTTTTTTTGTAATTGTTTTTCACTATCGTGCTTTCCAATAAAGGAACCGAAGAAAAAAAATTTAAATTCATGTACTTACCTACTTAATTTTAGTTTTTTACCACGGGGATCCCGTGCTACTGACTGAGATCTAGGCCTAGTTTGACAAGCAAACCCGCTAGGTTCGCCCCATAATGGTGTCGATTCTGTTGTTTTAGAATTACCTAAAATTAGCTAAAATAAGGATTTAGGAATGTCAAATATACGAAAACTATTCTATGTTTCAAAAATTAGACTGCCAAGTTTTAATTAGGTTGACAGATCTAAAACAACTCAATTTAGTTAAAATAAGTACTATTCTTTTATAGCAATTTAGCTATGATTAGAACGTCTACTTAATTTCAAATTCAAAATTTTTAATCTAAAAAAATCTTAATTTTAGCAGGCATCTAATTTAGTCATGATTAAAATTTATTCTAGTGAAAAACGGGCAGATTCTTTAAAAAAAAGTGAAATATGGATTTTGTGGTATTTTTAGGATTTGTACAGAGAATTCCAAAATTTTAGGTCGACCTAACTTAGAAAATTTAGAAATCGTAAAATTTAAGTTAGGAATCCTAAAACAACAGAATTGACATCAATATGCCGTTCTTTAAACGTCTGTTTCGTTCCGGTCCTATGAACGCGAAATCCTACGCTACGCCTATTCTTTTCACGTAACTGCGCGCATTGCGTCCTCTTAACTCTTTCGACGCGTAGTACCAAATTAGCAAAGTGTCTTGGCGTTTCGCGAAATGTAAGTATGCTTTTAACACGCAAAGCACCAGATTTTCAAATTACCAAAAACGTTTAGTGCCATTAGGCCTAATGATATTCGCAAAGTGCCATTTGGCGTTTATTTGATACTAGACGATTGCCTTGCGGTTTCACCCGCGTAGTTCCCGTTCCCGTGGGAATTCCGGTCACTCCCTGAAAAGTAAGCTTCCTAACGGTGAAAGAATTTTTCAAATCGGTTCAGTAGTTTCGGAGCCTAAACAAACAAACAATCAAATCTTTCCTCTTTTTAATATTAGTATAAACTACGCGTCGAAAGGCTCTCATTTACAAGGCGAAAAAGACTTTCGACAACTTTTTTTAAAATGCATAATTGACATGAATTTAATTTTCATGAATTTAGAGGAGTCCTTGTTTTATGTTGTTCCTACTTGAGTTAACCCGACCTGTAGGCGTCCCACCCCCGCGAACCGCGAAGCGGGGAGGGGGGAGCGGGTTCTTGGCGACTCTGTGACTGAAAGAATGTGTATTATGTATAATTGCACCCAGAGCCATAATGTTAACACACGTGGTGGCACTTTGCGAATTTAGTACTACGCGTCGAAAGGCTTTCTTGCCCACTTGAGATGATTGGGTAAATAGACGAGGTGATCAAGATAAGCTGTTAAGTTGTTATATATAAATCATGCTCAATTGCTGTAGTTCTTATCTTTCCATGATAAATAATAGATAATTAAACTAACGTAGCTACTTGTAGGTAGGATAGTACTTATACCTATTTACTCTGATTTAAAATCCATTGTTTTTTTTTTTAAACAACGGGGTTACAGAACTAAAGAACTATGGTGGAAAATGTTTTTCGCCGCTGTAATCAGAGAAAATCGCGAAAGTGAAACAATTTTAGGTTACCTACATTCGTAAATGCAAGTTTGTCTTTCGTTATGTACTTAGCACGCAAAATAAGAAGAACCGTGACTGACAGAGGAAAAACTGTATCACGCTTAATTAACAAGTTGAATTAAACTGAACCTGGATAAGATTGGCGCAGGACCGTGTGGAGTGGCACAAGAGTTTGGAGGTCTATAGGCAATGAGATTTTACCAATATATACCTACCTATGTAACATCATTGCCTATAGGTGCCCAGCTGCAAGACAATTTAAATTTAATTTTTAATTTTCTTTAATCAGGATAATAAACAATTGTACAATGCAGACTTATTATAATAGTGTGCTTATTCTATGTGTTTCTAAATGTACAACCAATCACATTATCCACAGATTACACAGAAGTATTACTTACTACATAGTTGGTTGCTGTTTAAATGTAGCTTAATTGGTATAAATAGATGATGATGATGAATGAAACTGTTTTTGTTTCAGGATGAGAACAAGCGCCCGTCAGGCATCCAAAATCTGGCGGGACCGTCAAAACGACCCCCTAGACACCGCGGTTTTCTGGACCGAGCGCGTCATCCGATGGGGTCACAAAGACCAGCTCCATACCATCGCCAAAGATCTACCTCTCTACCAATACTTTCTACTAGACGTCGCAGCGGCGGTTATCCTAGCTCTTGGTGCCATAATGGTTGTTCTAAGACTAATTTTAGTTGTCACGCTAAGTTTTGTTAGCGGTGGGAATGGAAAGGAAAAGTTGCAATAAATTGGCTGAAGTCCAGTGCCAAAAACTATTATTAAGTCGTAGGCCGAGTTTCGATTGCCTTCACAACAAACGTACCTATATGAGTTTCTATTTATCAGCCATACGATACCTAAATAGTCTACAACAACTGAAAAAAAAGCATGGCAGAAGAGCAACCGTTACTAGTACCAAATAATTATGTTAAAATGGTACATACATACAGCATTAAAATAACTGTAATGCTGTTCTACCATTTTAAATAATCTACGTTAAAATCAAGTACCTACCTAGGTACCTACTTATTGGTAGGTAACTGAATGTTCGAAACCAGTAGGTAGGTAGTAGTAAAAGTAGAGTATGTATACCTACCTTCCTAATTACGTGTGATTTTATGAGTCGACAAATTAAATTGATTTATCGTGTGTATAAATAACTAATTGTACATTTGACCTACTCATAATGTTTACATAAGCCAACAAAAATATAATTGCTGTTTAGAGAAAAATTCCATATAAGTATACCTAACTTACGTATGTACTTATCATTTTTCCTGATAGATAATTCCACGAATTTATTGTGTAGGTACCTATTACCTATCCTATTATATGTCTACATTTATCACGGTTTTCGGCTATTTTTCTTTTTACGATGGCATTTCCGTATTTTAATTTCGTAATTTATATTAGACACATATCTACCTGTTATCTTTAAGGCGAATACCTAGTAGGGTGAATAGTGGCGCCACTACATATTTAATTTTATAATTACGTTATACAAAGGAATTATCAAAAAATCGGACCGCGCGTAGACGATATCTATCATAAGCTTTTTTTAAATGTATCTTTAATAGTTTTTGTATAACGTAAGTTATAAAATTAAATATGTAGTGGCGCCACTATCCACCCGACTATTCGCCTTAAGTACAAAGACTGCTCTGTCATCAATATCCACTCGTTCCATCTGATAACGAAAAGATGTCCGAGTATTATCGATACGTTCATTAAACTTAATAAACTGATACTGATAAAAGAACAAAATATCTACACTAATTTAATTATAATATGGGCGTTCGATTTTCGTTGAACGGGAGATTATTTTTTTTGCCATGTTTAGCCAAGTAGGTATAAAACTATGGAAAAGTAATTTGACGCAAACCATTTACCATTTTCTATGAACCCATGTTGTTACCTTCGATTCCATTGTAAGTCAAATCTTTCTAATATTCCCAAAATTTCCAAAGTAAGGTTGGGTCGCCTAAGATCGGACGCATTAGCCGAAAATTGTAGATGTACTGCATTTTTAATTTTTTTCTCATGATTCAATGTCGTTTTTCGTTTGCGGTCTACTGTAAATTGAAGACAATGAAATATTGGTTAACCCCTAATTTTTTTGGTTTGCTTCTAAGCTATCTAAGCAAATTAAGAGCTTAAATAACAGACTTTTTTCAACTTATCATAGTGAAGAAAATAACATTTCGACCGAAGATCGGACTATGTAGTATCTTTACTTCTATTCGTTTAATAATAAAGTACATATTAGGAAAACATCCGGACTTACGTCCATATTGCCTAGTTTGCGAGTTTATCCATGCATCCGATCTTATGTCACATCCGATCTTAGGCGACCCAACATTACCACTGAATCGAAGTAAGTTTTATAGATGGTATTTGATTTGTGGCCTAAATTTATTTTCCGCTAATGTAAAACGCAAAAAAAAAAGTAAACTCGCTCAATTTAAACCAACCCACCTTAGATCAATTAACTAATGGGCATAAAAGCATTTTATAACTCCGCATAGGATTGAATGTCCTATGGATTTAACTTTAAATATTCTATGACAGACTCGTGTCTCCCCGATTGCCGCCCTTGGGGAGACATCAGGATTTTTCAGTCCTTAGTCCGGGGAGATATTAGGACTTATTTTAAAATTGTATTTTAAGTATTCATGTATCCTCCTGTCAAGCATCACGTTTATTATATAAGAACAACTCTAGCATTGCATATGAATTAAAAGCAGGAACTTCCGTGTTTTACTTCTCAGTAACAATCCAATCGTCTTTAAGAATAGCTATATTAAATACATTCTTTATTGTAAACCATATGATGTGAAGTGGATTCTTATAAGTCTAGCATTGTAAAACTACCAAAGCCATAAAGTAAAGAATATACAAAACATTATGTGTAAATAAATAATGTAGATTTAATTATCTTCACAACAGTTGTGAAGATATAAGCCATGATCCTTGGCAAACAATTTTAATGCATAACATTTTAAAGATGCAAAATACATCTACATAATTGTATTCTACAATATTACAACTCTTGATTGAAGCAAATTTTAAAATAAGCTTAAAAAAATTGTGTTATTTATTTTAGGTGACTTTAGTGATAATAAAATTTTAAGGTAACATTTTATTTGTTTTCATACCTCATAATGTCATAGAAGTTGGACTAGTCTCGTAACACAGTATTAAACACTATATTGTACTTCAAGACAACTCAGTAAAGCACATTACAGTTACTAAATTAGTCAGAAGAGTCAGAAGTAAAGCATTTGTATTCAGCAGTCTACAAAATGAGATCTTTTTGGATCAGTTTTGCCTAGTCATTTCAGCTTGCAACTTTTTGATCTTCAATGGCAATATATTCACCATCTCTTGGCAGAGGCTGAATTCTTCTTTCATCATGGCAGCAGCATTGGCATCAGCAGTGCAAATATCTACCACTGTCTGGTAAGACGCAAAACTTTTCATAACATAACTCAGTTGGATTTTCTTATCCAAAGCAATTCTTTTCATACTATTCCTACCTATAAACGCATGTGCACTAACAACAGGCCTAATCACATCCAGCTCTAATTTTACTGGCATTTTCCCATTCTTATCTTTGACAGAGTTCAAAAAGTGGTCATAGTTTTCAATGCTTTTCTCGCATAACATATTGATTTTCTTCAAAGTGTGTGGAGTTGGTTTTTCTGTAGTTTTGTTCATCTTCTCCAACTTTATGTTGAGAATTTCAGAATATACTTCTCCTAGTTCAAACCAGAGTTGCCGACAATATTGGAGATAGTAAGTTGGATTGATTTCTTTTACTAGTTCTTCAAGCATATCTATGCGCCTTTTATGCATTTTAGCTCTTCTTTCATCGTCTTCTTCAAAGAAAGCTAGGTAGCTGTAAGACTGTGAACAGTCTTGGATAAGTTCTATATAGTCCGAGGCTAGTGTCTCCAATTTGTAATACTCCTTGGCTTTGTTAAGCCAAGTTTGACAAGATAAGAACACTTCTTTTGCATCTTGGAACATAAGAAGGTATTTGTCGGTAATCATGCTTTCAAAGTCTGCAACATTCAAGTTTGGGAAGATAAGGTTCTTCATGTCACCACCACAGATGTTTTCCTTGTCCTCCAGTGTTATGTTGGACATGTCTGAAATTGGACAATACACTTTAACCAGAAAAAGTGATCAAAATTTGTAACTATTGGTTTGATGTACAATAATTGTACACTACACACCCTAAAGAAGTTATTATACCAATTTTTGTTAGGTTTAACATTGAAATTCTAAACGTAACATAATATTTTTAGATCATAAATCTTAAGCCTTTACCTGTTATGGCCTCAGATAAACCCTCAGAATCATTCATGAGCCTATTCTTGGAAGCTGTCATGAGCAGAATGCAGTATTTAGCCCAGCATCGGGCCACATCGGCTGACCTATGCTTCAATGTCTCCAGCTTAGCCAACTGAGCCTCATCATTATTCTCCGCAGCTTCAAGAGTAGCTTCATACTGCTTCAGGATAGTAGATGCAGCGGACAAATGATGCCTAGATTGGTAGAAGCCATTTTGCTCAGCAAAGAACTGGGATAGTGTAGCAGAATTTAGAGCCCAGTCTATTGGTTCATAGTCTTGGTATTGCAGCTGTCTTCTCAGTGTGACATGGCAGTAAATAGCTGATTTTAAATTCTCTTTTAGAACACCATACACCTGAAAGAGGAATTGTTAAGATTAGGTACCCAATAGGCAAGTTCCCGGTAGGTAAGATTAGGTGTACAGAGTTGGACTATTGGATTGCCTAAAAGATAGATCAATGTTACCCTCAAAATGAGGAAAATGTACACCAACCAGGCTTTTTGTCATTTAATTTTGTATCAGTCTGTATAATTATCAGAAGAAAATAAGTACTCTAAAGGGACTATTTTTGTTTTCTTTGCTGCATCAGGGTTGCATCAATTCCTTTCTCTATCTCTATCAGCCTATACCAGTCCACTGCTGGACCTAGTCCTCCCTTAGTGCTTATTAGGAGAGGCCTAGGTCTAGGTTGGGTAATGCCATAATACCCATACTGTAAAATGTAGTTTTGAGGACTGACAACAAAATACAATAAGTAAGGTACCAACCTGGGCAAGGTAGTAAAGTGTCAGTGTATATGCCTTTTCCAGTTGCATAAAGTCAGCAGTTTGTTCGCCATTATTGCTCAGTAAGTGTTCCAAGGGTAATGGCATAAGTAAAGTACATTTGAAATTTTCATAGGCTTCTTTAGCTTGAAGCAAGTATGATTTTGCCAGCTCTGAATGCTCTCGATTGGTCCAGAGTATACCTAAATGGTTGTAAACATTGATAAGAATGATAACAACCTCTGGTTTTGATGCGTAAGGCGCAAGGATGTTCACAGCCTCTGAGAGTATCTTAGCACTGGAAGTTAGCTCTTCTGTCTCCATGTCTATGATGCCTATATTTAGTAGAACAGCACCTAACATAGCTTCAAGACGGTTTCCTCCAAATAGGTTTTCTTTAGCAGCGACTTTAAGCAAAGATTCGTTCATAGAACACAGAATCTCTTTAGCCTTGTATCTGGACAAATACGGCTCATTCTCGGGATCATTCTTGCTATCTTCTTCAATTAACTTGCGAACTTTAGTGTAGTTTTCTTTGAAATCATTGAGGATTTCTTTGGCACTCATGGTGTCCGCTACATCCATGATTTCTAAATTTGCAGGTGTTTGGTGTGTTATAATAGAGTAGAGTTGTATGTAATGCAGTTAGATTGGTTGATTTGATTTGTTATATGCTCAATTCTTCATTTTTTAATTTTTCATCATGAGAATTCTATTAATTTTGCAATACATACTGTATATACTACTTCTAGATTTTTTGTTTTTCTTTTCATTTAACTTCACATTCACAACACAAGACAAGTTCACTCACTCAACTCAGGCTGCGTTCCGTTTCTCGCGTAACGTAAATAAATAAAGCGCTCATGTTCATGTCATGCCATGCGCGCTGTTTCTACTTTCAGTCAGAGCGCTGCGAGCACAGCACATGAGTAGATAAACGGAACAGAGATAAAGCTTCATACATCCGCGCGAATCGGTTGCACTACTACAAAGCACACGGGGCATGTGACCACTGGCCACTTGTCGCGTACGCGGCGAGACGAGACAGGTAAAAATACAGACAGTGGACAAACTCAGGGGTAGTGCGATGCGACCCACCCACGTTGTTTGTTTTGTTAGCTGCAAGTTTGAATTTGAATATTTTAATGTGCAAACGTGGTATTTTATTATTATTAATAATGGTTGTTTATTGTACTATGTGTATGAATAATACGAGAAAAAACAAAAATATAAACCATAACTAGGTATCCCAAGGATAATAGGTAGTAAGTAAATATTTGATTTTTACCTTTTCAAGTAAGTACTACCTACCTTTATCTTATTGTATGATCCTTTTTTTATTATGAAGAGGTGTGTTTTACCACGTTTTTACCTTTTTATTGTTATTAGATAACAAGCTTTTGCTAAATATTTGTATATACAGTGCGACCGAAAAGAGTAGAAAGTAAATGAGGGCGCTGCTGTCCTTTAGATGGTAACACGAATACTACGACAGAAACGGTCTTGATCCTTGCGTTTGGCAATTAAATTTTAAAGAAAACGTAGATGTCAATAGGTAAATCCGACCAAAAATAGTAGAAACTAAGTTTACAGTAAATTTCATTCCTTTATAGGAAATAAATTTACTGTAAACTTGCAACTCTTAATATACGATTACAAAAGTAATCTCACATTCTTATTATTATCGTAATCATTTTTTCTTAAAAGTAATAGATACCTATACATTAACATAACTAGTTTACTAAACCACTTTTTAAAAATAATCTAATAAAATATCATAATCAACAAAATAGGTAGGTAGGTACGTAGTACATGTTTTCTGATTGCGCACAAATTGAAATTGTCTAATTGTTATAAGGTCTTCCTTTTCTTTTTTCTGCAGGAGTTTTGAATTTTCTTTTGATATGCTAGAAGAACCTTGCATCTTCAATCCCTGATACATAACGGATGTACCTACCTACCTAAAACCAATTTAAATTATACTGAAATGTAACGCAGGACCGTTAAGAGTGGCAGGTGGGTTTTGAGGTCAACGAAATGGCAAAATCGGATAATGATGATGATGATGGTTTGTTTTAAAGACTCAAAATATGAAGGACTATACTTTATACAACAACGAAATTAAACATTAGAAATACCATGAATGCAATTTGCAAAAAACAACATAAATATTACTCAGGCAATCAAATTCACAGGTTTAATCGTTTGAGTGAGGCAGATTTTTCTATATAGAGACCATAGAATCAAGTATTTATCAGTGATCTCGGAGGTTGTATGTTAACTGTCTGAAACTTCGGGCCATAGATTTCTCACTTGAAATTCGGCTAAACAACGCATAAAAACTTTATCAATCACTCGTCTTGGTCCACTGCGATCAGTTTTGACGTGACAACGTCTTATAAATTGGTTTGCCGGGTGACACTTCAAGAAACTGCGTTACGCTCCGCTCACTTCAAGAAACTGCGTTACGGTCGTTGTCACGTAAAACTTTCGCCCGTATACCGACTTTACAGGCAACCAATTTTATGTTTTTTTATATGTTGGATTACACTAAACTCCTCCACACATAAAAACAGTTATTTTAATGCAAATTTCGTTGAGGTACACAATGTTTATTTATTTATTTATGGACTCCCAACAGAAAAATCACATCACAAACAGAATAATATAAATAAAGTAGTTTTAAGTCTAGTGTTTTTCTAAATAAAGGGTGCCACAGCGTGAGCAAATTAAGAGGTCGACTGAACAACAAAATATTATAATACAGAGACAAAGGTCAGAACAATAGGAATGGAGTGGTAAAATATTAAAGTTATACAATAAAAATACTATAGGTTAAGATTACACGATAAAAATATAGGAAAAAGCTAAGGAAAATCTTATAAACTAGATAAAAACAATAGAGCTGTGGCAAACCGTATGTATTCGGTACTGAGTAACGGGTGCGCCATCGAGTACCGAGTAACGAAACGTTACACACGAATGCATTTCGTTACTCGCATCTTTCGTACTTTGGGTACCTACGCTGTTTCAGTTCGCGCAAGTACCGTTGATGCGTGTATTGAAATGTTCGTATGTTTTACGCATCCGCGCGCTTATTCGGTGAATTTAAAAACGTACGTTACAAAGAACGATGCTTGATCGAAGAAAAGAATTTTCCGAGTAGACCAGATGTATGATATTGAACGAATCATGTGATATAATCGAAAAAAAAACACGGGGCATAGACGTTTGTGTTTAGAACACGTTGGGGGCCATTCATTTATTACGTAAGACGATGTTCGCTCATTTTACCCCTCCCCCCGTATTATAAGAAAAAATAAGAATAGGCCGACCCCCTCCCCCCTGTTTAGTATTTATTACGTAAGAATCCAAAGGAAAATATGAATACCTACACGTTTGGTTTGTTCTATTGTTTATTTTCAAAGTACCTAACAATTTTTAGAAATTTTTATTTGTAGGTATCTAGGTACTTACAAAAGTACTGATAATTTTTAAATAGCAGTAATGAGTCTTGTTTACGCAAACAAGTGACTAGTAGTCCACAAGCGGGGAGTTCCCGTGCGACTAGTGCGAGTGGCGCGGGCCCGTTGCCATGGAAATGGAAATCATTTACCTATACGCATCCGAGCGAACGTCGGCACTCGCGCGATTGCCCGCGCTGTTTCAAAGTATACCTAATAATAATTTTAATTGTTCGTATTTTTGTGATCTTACGTAAGAACTATCGAGACTCCCTCCCACCCCCTTGTAAGAAAAAATAAGACATGGTCGACCCCCTTCCCCCCTAAATCGTCTTACGAAATAAGTGAATGGCCCCTTGTGACGTCATGAGAATGGTGGCCCTGTACGCGTACGTAATACGACTCGATTCGATGCTCTAACATAGCATGTTATGATGAGGTATCAGAAGTAACGAGTAACGATACGATAGTAACGAGTACTAATACATAAAGTAACGAATACATACGGGTACGCATTTTTTCGTTACTTTTACACCTCTAAAAAACAACTTAATATGTGTGATTTAGGTAAGGTTGTTGGCTGCATTCGACATTTCTTGAATCTCTACAAGCTACCTAAATTCAAGAAATGTCGTATGCTGACGTATCGGATAAGTGGAGGTTTACCATTATTGATAGAGCGTTATAGTGCTTAGTCACTTGAGAAAATCAGGAGCGAACAGTTTACCGTGGTTGGTACTAGAGTATTGTGTTAATGAAGTAGAGTTATGATAATGTCTTTGGCGCTCCTGAGGACACCGGTCTTTAAAGAGTCCGGGCAACGGGAGCTACTTGAGTTTGTGTGTATGTATGAGTGATGTGTGTGTGTTTGGCGCTCCTGAGAACACCGGTCTCTTAAGAGTCCGGGCAACAGGAGCTAACCAGGGTGTGTTAGTGTGTAAATGTGATATGTGTGCGAGTGTTTGGCGCTCCTGAGAACACCGGTCTCATAAGAGTCCGGGCAACAGGAGCTACCAGGGTGTGTATAATGTGTGTGTGGTGTGTTTGAGATGCGTGTGGTGTGTTGTATTCAGAATGCCTAAGAGTGGTTAACAGTACCTACTTCAATTCAAGTAGGTACATAAAGGTATAAAATTTAAAACAGAGTTCTGTATAAAAATAAATTAACTGTTTATACTTTGTGTTTGAAATACAATTTCACAAAGTTTCTTTTTGTACTTAGGTAGAGGTTCCGTGATGTCTATGTCATCTCTTTTAGAGATTGTATTATAATGCCTACAGAGTCTTGACAGGGAAGAATACTTTCCTAAGTTTGTGTTTGAGAAAGAGGTGGCAAATAGGTTGTAGGCGATTTTCCTAGGTAAACGAGATGGGGAGTTAATACTTAGTTTGCCAACTAGTTCGGAGCAGTCTATATGGCCGTTAATGAGCTTGTGTAAAAATACTAAACCTAACATTGTTCTTCTAGATGAAAGCAAATTGATTCCATAGTTTTTTAACCTTTTTCTGTAGCTATTAAATTTTTTGGCTTGATTCTCACCATAATTATGAGACGTGATACAAAAAACGCCTCTGAACGCTTTCAATTCTTTTAGAATATATTTCATAATTGGGGTTCCATATGAGACTACAGTAGGTATTCTAGAATAGGCCTGACTAATGTGTTATAAAGTTTAATTTTAGTTGATGTATTTTTGAATTCTTTGCTGTTTCTTATTACGAAACCCAGAGTTTTGAAGCATTTAGAGGTAGTTTTTAGAATGTGACTGTCAAATTTCAGAGAAGAGTCAAAAATTACGCCTAGGTCACAAATTTCGTTTAATGTTTTTAATTCAGAATGTTTATTTACATGTGCGTGACATTTTGAACAGATTTGACATTGGTCTCTCTCGTGTTGCCAGAGCAAAGGTTTAGTTTAGTTCCATTTTAATTAATTTCTACTCTTTTCGGTCCAGCTGTAGGTAGGTATGAGGTGGGTTGGTATTTAGTAGGTACCTACTGTATGTGTGTAAAGTTCAAATATTGCAAGTAAGATTTGAACCACTTCCCGATGTGTGATTGAGCTGAAATATTAATTAATTCAGAATTTACCATACCATTAAAAGGAACAATAAATTATTAAAAGAAAATTATTAGAGTAGGTAAGAATTTGTAAAGTATTCTATCATAGGTACTGAATAATAAAACTATTTGACAAATGTTTTGTTTAATGTCTTGACCTATTGTGACAACCCTTCCAAAATAGGTAACAATTTTGCACGTTCTTATGAAGCTTTGTCTCTGTTCCTTTTATCTACTCATGTGCTGCGAGATTGCACGGACACACTTCATCCGGCCCCGCCCCCCACGCGCCCTCGGGAGCGCATGAAATGAACTGCCTCACCCTATTTGTTCTGTGGCCTCACCTTTCGACACAACACAAGGCAGGCAGGCACTCAAGGCAGATCGTACGTTCCTGTAGGCGACGTCATTTCAAAAGTGGACGTATTGTTTTTTTTATTTTTTATAACTGGGACGCCATTGTTTTCCTGCGTAAACTCGTAGAGTTATGCACTGATCATCACCGTGGCAAAAACTGGAGTATACATTATAAATAGATCAAGTTTTTGGAACTCTCGTCGAGCGCCTAACTCGGCTGATCGGCTCTCGTGCAGTGCCTGAGCACGGTAATATTATCCAACAGTATTTGGACTCGGCCGTATCTTTGAAATAAATGCCTACAGCCGCGCGGTAGGTAAACATGCGATAGGGCTGCCCGCCTCCACCATTTTAATTACATTTGCCTACTTTGTGTTTCCATTTAGTTTTGTGATTGTAAATATAGGAAGGTACTTTTTTTATATAAACAAATAAAATACTTTGTGAATAGAATGGGAAGTGTTCAATAAAAATGCGTGTTGTTTTTTGATAGGTAGATTTAATTAAAAAACCTGTTTATGTTTGAATAACAAATCGGTCTTATAAATTTGCGACCGAAAAATATTTGCGCCTCGACTGAGACGTACCTACAAAATGCTTTATTATTAAATTTTAGGAGATTTTTTTGGAGAAAAAGGAATATCTTTTACTTGGTTATACATACCTGCAGCTACTTTATTAAATATGTACCTGAACTTATTTTTAGAGAAAAAATCGCGCGGTTATTGTTAAAAAATCATCACACCATCCGTTCGTCACTGCGGCACAGCCGCGACTGTCTGCATGCTGAGCGCATGCCGAGATCGAGGCGCGTAGGTATAGCTCGCGTTTCGCCCGTTTGTATGAAGTCGGATTACTTATAGGATAATATTACCTTGGCCTGAGCCTGTAGCCTCTCTAAGCTGTAGCCTGAGCGTAAGTGAGAAACGGAACGCCGCCTCACTCACTAACGTCCAATTTGACAGTTTGGCATGTGACATTGACATGACATTCTCACGATTCTTTCTTGACACCTCGTGTTTTATCAAACTAGCAAAGTGTGAGTAAGTAGTCACTCAAGACTTAGTTAGATTAATCTAATCATGCTCAAGACCGTAGATAAGTCGCAGAGCAGACCGTAGACCGCGAAGTTACGCGCCTACATACAAATCAATACATTAATGAGCAACAAATCCTTTCGCTCCGTAACTGATCCAGTGGATGCGTAAGTTTAAGGTCGCACGTTCATCCCCCAGCCGTACCTATTTTATACCCGCGAGGGCGGGCTTTTTTTTTGTCGTAGTAGGTATAATGTATTGTGCCTAGGTATAGTTATTGTTTTTACTGGCTGCTTTGCTAGGTAGGTAATTGAATTTAGTGCCATACCATGGTATACACCACCATTCTGTGTGAGCCACATCCTTTTATGTCCAGCCTAATAATTTTCATCCTGTAAATACCTACTTACCTATTAACATACACCCACTACTTTTTACCTTTACTTTGTAGATAGAAACTCTTCACCTAAAAGTTCCTCCTTTCTAATATTTTATTGTACTTAAATTGAGTTAAAACTAGGTGGCTGTGGTTAGCTGGACAGTAGATATGATTAGACAGGACTTCATACCTTAAATTGAAACAGCTAAAGATTTTTGCACTGTTTAATCTTAATTCAAGTAAGTAGGGACCACATGGTTGGGACCTACATACCCACTAATAAAATTTATACATCCATAAAATGTAACAGACAAACAATCACATCCATAGACTCCCCTATTCACAAATGCAAGAACAATTTTATTTATTTTATTTACATTGTACTGTTGCGGGTATACTAAAGTATAAATTATTCTATGTTTAAATACTTATCAGTCATATTAGTATAAAATATATAGTGTGTCAATAGCTAAAACATGATTATAGTTATTTCTGGATAGGGGAATACTCCTTCATTTAATTAGTGACAAGGGTAAGGTTTATTACTAACAGTGCACTTCTACATGAACATTGGCTTGTTGGCCAGTAATGCATGTATTAGGAGCCAGGTTCTGGCTCTTGCTCCTCCATGGAGAGGGCTCGGGGGGATGAGGAGTGGGAGTTCATCTGGGAAAACACTTCCTTCTCTCCCAAGGCCAAGGGATCTGGCTGAGCAGATGGAGTCGGAGCATACACCATCATAGGAGATGGAGACACAGGTCTGACTACCCCGGCTCCGGATGCTGCTTCCTGCTCCTCCAGGAACCGATCCATGTAATCTGTGTGACCTGGATGGAGTGTATATTTCTTCTTCTCTAGTCTAGCTTTGTTTGCAAAGATATCATGTCTTTCTGTTTTCTTCCAAATGTAATAAAACTGAACAAGTTCACCAACTGATCTAGTCCGTACTTTGCATTGTCGTATCAGGTGAAAATCCTTGCCATGGGCTTTAAGACCATTTTCAAAATTCCGGCATTCTTCCTCTGACCACAGACTGGCATGAGGGGGTGTTTGGGCAGATATACGTCTTCTCCTCAATGCTTCTTCAACATTATGACCACACTGTTGAAGTAAAAACAAGGCTTCCTCGTCATCTCGCAACTGCCTGCCTTTAGGAATAGCGTCAATCCCTGATCCAGAATTCAGAGCAGAAACCTTGCTCATATAATCTGCTGTTGCATTCTCCTCCAAAATACTTGGGTTCCATAATAGTTTATCCTCATTTTCATATGGAAGCGCATCATCATAACTGCAAAGACCCTCTGGTATTGCAGCTTGGTAGTCACTGCCTACCATGATTGTCTTTTTCCAGTCATCCTCATCAGGACTATAGTCATTATCTTCCTCTTCTTCTGAAGGGGGTCTAGATCCAGAGCGGAGGTATCTTGGGGCTTCGGGACTAACATTGTCACTGTACAACTGTTGTAGAGCCGATTCAGGCTTCTCAATGATCTCTTCAGGAACAACTTGAGGGACAGGTGCCGGTGCAGGCTTGTCCATGGTCTTGTCGTATCCGTAGAGGGCCAGTAGCTCCTCTAATGGCATGTCACCTTCCTGCTGAAGGCTATTCAGCTCTGCCTTAGGGTCGTGCTGCTCGCCCGCCGCCAATGCTTCTTCCTCGTCTAATGTTCTCTCGTCATCGAAGTCATTTACCATCATATCAACAGTAGGTTCGAATAGAGACTTGTCGTTCCCCACGTCCATGCTAGCATCGTGTTCAACATTGGCTACCAGCGCACAATCTGACATGACTATACCGTCCGCGACTATGACGAATCTATCATCAAAACATCACAAACTTTATACTTCATAAATAAAAGTATGGGTAGCATGAAAATAAAAAAAGTGCACGACATCACAAACGTGCCATAATTTCTAGAAATTATTATTGAATTTGGGAGTAAATACAATGTACAAAACAAAAATATTTTGACACGACACAGACAACTCAAGACAAAGCTTGGGTTGGATGGATTTAGCTGTCAACAATCGTTAGAAAAAGAAGATGTCAGTGTCACAAGGGGCCACACCACAGAATGTAGAAAGTTAATCTGAGCCACAGAACAATAACTACTCTACCCTCAGATTAAATATAGGTAGATCTTCAGCGAGCATGCCGCAGAGCAAGACAAAGTATACGAGGTGGTGGGGGAAAAGTGTTGCCATGCAATTTTCTTACCCCGATTTTAGGTTCCTTATTTCATGTCTTAGTTGGTAGATCGGATTTGCGATTTTCCAGTTAATAAATTTAAAAAATTAAATTATCTGAGCGTCTGGTCGAAGCGAAGCGTGACCCGAGAGCTGGTGAGTATCAGGCACAGCGCATCAGCATTGCCATACAGCGTGGCAATGCAGCCAGCGTCTTGGGGACGCTTCCGACTGGTATTGATATTGATCAGTTGAGCTACCTGCAATAGTCTGAAGATAGCTCAATTGTTTCAATTGTAAATACTAGTATAATTTTCTATTTTGTGAATAAAGGCTATTGCTAGGTCATTATAATTATACAAGTAAGTATCACAATGTGAACCCTGTTTGGCGTTACATGTGGAAGGCAGACCGAGGTTGTTTTTGGTAGGTAAATATAATTATGAAGGTATTAAGGCGAGTAGTACAGATGGAGAAACAAGTGTTTTTGTTTTAAAATAATCAATATTTAATACAATAATTAACGTTTATAAATTTTACAGTTTAAATCAGTCTTCAACATTTCGTTTTATTACTACTTAATCATAAAATCACAGTTTAATTATAAATGTCTTACTTATATTACCTATACAATAACATTTACATAAATTAATAACACTTTAAAAAAAATGGTTACTTACGAACGTAACATCGTATATTTGCTAAAAAATAGTAATGTTGCTATCTAAAAAGTACTTAACTTTCATTGTACTTGCGTATAGGTACTTATACCTAGTTAGTCACAGCATTTTTTTTAATTAAAAAATACACACGCATTTACACAGAAGCATTTAAAATATCGCAGAATCATTATAAAAATCACAGAATCATTTTAAAATTAGCATACCAATTTCTACAAGAACCTTTTTAAGATATTTTTTTTCTTATTTATATGGGACAGTTAGATTAGATTTGGACAGTTGAATTAGATTAAGTACAAAAATCACAGAATCATTTAAAATATCACAGAATCATTACAAATTTTTTTATTACGAAGATTTTTTAGGTTCCCGATCTTTGCGACCCGTTGCTTTGATCCAATGCAAAAGTAATTCTTTATCTTCGGGAAATCTGTAACAAATAAAAACCCTAATATTATAAATGCGAAAGTTTGGATGAATGGATGGATGTTTGTTATAGTTGTTCTATCTCACGAAGTCCGATGGGCTATGTGTGTCATAGCAACAACTTACATATTACCTCTTCACGCCAAAACTACTGAACGGATCGGGATGAAATCTTGTATACAGGTAAGTAATTCTAATCCTGGAATCTAACATCTATGTTAGATTCCAGGATTTATATAAAAAGCCTATAGGCTTTTTATCCCACAAATCAGTTGCTATGGGATAGAAATGGCCTTTAAACGTTTCTATAGAAACAACGCGTGCGAAGCCGCAGGCATAAACTATTTTGCTATGCATAGCGAGCTACATTATCTATAAACTAGCTATGTAGGTATCTATTAAAAAATATTTCAATGCGCCATTCGGGAAATTTTATCATCGGGTGCAGGCAACCCTAAATTTTCACAATTACAAGTTAGATGAACTAAAAATAGCATAAAACATAATGTTTGAGCCTTGTGTGTATGTAAATCTATGAAACTGTAAATTTTGAACCTTTTTGTAGTCAAAAGAACTTGTACTCACGAGTGGAATGATATATTCGGCACTTTTTCTTCACTATCACTTCTACATGCAAAAACGCTGCACCGCACCATATTTGTCTCTCTTTTTTATTGTTTTTAGCTGCGGGAATGTCCACATAAACACATTGATCACATTCAAACATAAAAAACAAAAGTTTAGAACTTTTAAAACTTTTTTCACCAGTCTCGTGTCGAGCTCCGTCGATGACAAAGGAAATTTGTTTAGCACATGGAGGTGCTAAACAATGCAAAAACCGGCACGCTGGATGAGATAGAGAGCTAATCGTCCTATTTCATTTCTTCTTAGGCTTTAGGCATAAGTCGTTCTCTCTTTAGTGTGAATGCGATGGCAATTGCGCGATTTCTATAGGTTTCTCTTTCTACGACTCTACCGCACGCAACGCAGCGTATGTAGGTAGTTCTGTGGTCTGTGGCACAACAACCTTTCACAAAGTCAAAAACCCTCTCCATGCAGCAGAGATTAACTCTGCCAAAGGTCGGGATCGTTATTCTTAAATAAAAGAGCATAATAATTATGTCATTTCGGTGCGATGATTGGCGAAGACTTTAACAAAATAAGAGCTCATTTTTGCTATCACGAATTCATTTAATATAAAAAACGACTGTATACAAAAAATATTTAAAATGTTACTATCCCGTTGATGGTCTGTTGGTCTGTATAGTGTTCATGGATTGTATAGTGTTCCAAGAGACCAAGAAAAATAATTCAATGATCTAAAAAATATATATAAATACAATATACATACATGGTGTTTCGTATTGTGACCAACATATGTAAATTCTAGGGAGTTGGGTGGGGGGTTATGGGCTACATATTAATGAAAAGTACCTAACCAAAATTTCGCCTTTAAATCGTTTTAATTGTCTGCTAGGGCCATGATTGGACTAAATGTAGCCCGTGACACTCCCCCCCCACTCTCCAAAAAATTCTGTCGGTCGCCGCCGTATAAATAATTATGGTAGTGTCCTGGGTAAAAAAAAAATATTCTATTTGAGTCCGGCAGTTAAATTATCAGACGCTGATGGACACTTATATTTTCTTATGTCAATCAAACAAAAAAATGACAAAAAGAGCGCGTCAAAGTTTGGGAGTGCGGGCTAGTGACGTCACACCCTGCTAAAAAGTGTCGCAAGGTGTGACGTCACGCGGAACTTTAACTGGCTAATATCATCATCATCATCCGCAACCCGACTTCACCCACTTCTGGGTATAATAGGCCTCCAAACTTTTGTGCCACTCCACACGGCTAATATAACCTTTATCATTTTTTGTTTAATCGGAACTAAAGAAAATAATACTTGTCCATTATTTTCTAAATCTAAATTCTAACTGACGGACTGCAGTTAGCTCAATTGTTTCAATTGTAAATACTAGTATAATTTTCTTTGTGAATAAAGAAAGATGTTACTGACGGACTAATTAGATTTTTTTAGGACATTTCCTAAATTCCTGGGTTGTGACCACGGAATTAAAGTAAGGGGAAATGGTAAGTGGGCGTGGCACGCGTGCTACAAGTACGCGCTGGTATGCTTACTCGACCCCAGTCGGGTTCTAACATCGCGTGGAGTTGCTAGTCTCGCAACCAATTCATTTTTTCCGTAATCATGCCGTATTGTTCGATTTTAGAGTGTAAAAATGATAGTAGGAGAAAAAATCTTCAAAATGGAGGTGTCTCGTACCTTCGGGGAGAACGGTTTTTATTGTTTTGTAATAAAATCTTATTTTATTTCAATTTGTCAATAATTTAATAGAAGGGTTAGTCAAAATCAACCTTATGCAATTAAGATAAAGTTGATTTTGGATTGATTCTATTCTTCGCTACTCAATTAGTGATGTAGTCAAGTCGGATGTTGATTTTGTCGATTGATATCGATACAAGAAATTCAATTTCTAATTTTAATGTTAATGTTAAATAAGTGATTAGTATTATTATGTAAATTAATTATTTATTTAGTATTTAGATTACAAGTCACTAAATTGACATCATTAGGTCCTCTAACCTTTATCTTAAATATTTGTAGGTTTCCCAAAGATACAAACGTCAAAGAGAAATGGATAGATGCAACGGGTAGAGTTAATTGGATGCCAACCAAATCAAGCACGCTCTGAACACTTTTTGGAAGTCGATTTCAAAATATCAAATAAAAGATAATATAGATATACAATTACGAAACATACAGCGCTTGTATCACTGAAAATCGTTAAGTTTAAATATATAAATGTTCACATACACCATTTACTAAAATTAAACATAAAACTTTCCAAACACCAGTTTCCTAATAAATACGTTTTATTTCAGGGGCATAAACAACATACATTTATTTTTACCTGCCTGTCTGTGTCTATTTATAAATGGTTTAAAATATACAGCTCTTTGTGTGCCAAGTAAGTAAATAAACTACCAACAAGTTCATTTTTTTGCGAATTGAACAAAAAATCGGGTATCTATCGATATCGATAATGTACTTCAATGTGCTACCTGGTGCAGCTCTAATCGAGTAGCAGTCGATGGTCGACCTATCACGCGAATGTCAATCTTAAGTCTGAGGAAATTAAGTTTATAATTGCGACCACTGAAAATACCGCCATCTATGGTCAAGTAGCGGAATTAACTTGTCAATCGAATGTTTGGTTACTATAGACCGTAAATACGTTCTGATGCTAAAGTAAAATAAATCTTATCTGTAGAAGTCAAGGTTTATTTCCAAATCAGTGACGTTGGCTAGTTTTGACTAAACTTAAACTACCAATCAAACGAATTGTTTCTTTGTAATGCATTATATGATTACTGGTTTATTTGTGTGAGTTTGGCGACACCGGTGCCCTTAGTAATTTTGTTGCATTGTCCTTCCACTCTAACTTCCATTTCCGTGGTTGTGACTTTCCGTTGTTTATGATTGGCTGGGGAATATTGGCACCCGACGACGACGACGACGTGACGTTGTGTCACTTTTGTCCAATGTCGCCCCGTAACAATCAAAACGTAACAATCAATGTCAAAAACCAAATATATACTCTGCTGTCATTGTCATGTCATTTATTCATTCATTCACTGATTGATTCACTCGACACTCACTTTGTGATGTGACTGGCTGGTTGGGTTGCCTTTTTCGATTTTTAATTCCCAAATTTTGTAAAAATTTTACGCGAAATTGCTGTAAAAATGTGGTTTGGATCTAGTGTAATTGTATATAAATAACTATCTTTGTGTATTCTGTATAAAAAAGCTAAAATGCTAAAAAACTTACTAGTTTTCGGATTAGTGCTGTTCAAATTTTCTCATTGCTTCTCCGATATCGGAAAATGGGATCTACCGCTAAGCGGGGTAAGGAAATCAAAACAACAATTAGTTACAAATATTATGACTAATAATGTACAAGCTATGAGATGTCAATAGGCTAATATTAACAGCGGTACCTACCTACATATAATAATCAGCTGGACATCGTTATTCCCAATTTAGATAGATGTTTTTCTATATATAATTACCCTTTGCTTGTGTTTTCAAATAATGTAAGCACTATGTTCAAAATCCATATACCACTGACCTGTGCTGACCCAGTGAGCAAGCCCTCTGGGGTACGATGAAATAATGTACCTCTTCTGTTATCTGATAGAGCAACCTCAACACTTGGTTGGGAGTGAGTCATTCCCAACTCGAGTATATTTTTCAATTATGAAAAGCTCTTCTTTATTGTTTTTTGCTGGATTTCAGAAAAACTGCGTTTATACACTAGCTAAGTCACTATTCAAGGATTCGAAAGTTTACATTGTATGTAAGTATATTTTTTATGTATTTTCCTAAATAGCAATGCTTTGACATACCTTGACTTACCTTAGGAAATCAAATATAACTGTTAATTTTGATATTGTAATAGAACAATGGCAGGATGATCCTTTATTAACAAGTGTAATAATTTTCAGTACACTGCGATGTCACAGAGCCTACAAATATTACAACCTCCATAGAATGGATGCAGAATCCATGTTCTCCCGATTATATGCACTACTTCGAACAGGTTAGCATGAACTACCCTATTTACATGTGTGTCCACCAATAGATGTTGACGTTTAATGTATGAAAACTTGTCAAAACAACTGTTTAAAATATAAGGGCGATTCTCTGTAAACTCGTAATCGGCTGTCCCGACCGATTTTTTCAAAAAGTAATTTAATTATTTAAAAAAAAACCACCCCAATGAAACTTTAATCAATAAACTATACGAGCCCATTGTTTTTAGAACCATAGTTATTTTAAGTTTTTTTCTAGACGTGATAGAAGCTCTAAAAACACAGTCCCTTGGCTGTCCCCATCACTGTATTCACGCCTAAAAATGAGATTTAAGAAGAAATTATTGAAACTACATACATTTGGCAGTTAATTTCGTAAAGAAAAATAATCAAATTATATTATTTTCGTAAAACAAGGTCTCATTGCGTATTTTATTTATTAAGTTACATCATGTAAACTTTGTCCCCAGAATTTCTATACAGTCCCCTGCCAAAAGTTGAAAGCCCTAATAAATAAAAACTGTAATGTTTAATAACGTTTTTTTGCTTGAAACGAAACGCAATCATTGTCACGTTGGCAACCTTGTCGAATGCGGTGGCGAGATGCCATTTTGTTTAGTGTCAGAGCGTCATTTGTGAGGTGAACACGCGTTTGGACCGCTACCACACACAGTCCTCTGGTAAGTTATAAATTTTATGTTAATTACTTTGATTATCTCTATGTATAATTTATCGTTTTATTGTTTATGTCTAAATTGATCGGTAGGTTCTTAAAAAACTATTTTACATTAGATTTGAAAATATTGTAAAATTTAACCCAAATATACAGTCCCCTGGCAACAGTCCTCTGCCTGAAAATTTAGCAGGGGACTATTCTACACAACAGGGGACTGTCTATTATGCGTATTGGTTATTGTTTTTATGTAGTGTTTGTATAAATTTATCTGCTAGTCTGTTTTATTAATGTAAGAATCATCAAAATATCATTGCTTTGCGTTATTTTAACTTAAATTATTTTACACAGGCTATACGAACACACACAATAATGGCTCCTAAAAAGAAAAAGTTATCCCGAGAGGACTTACTACAGGTAAAGAGAGAATCAGAGCGACTACGACACCAAAGAAGAAAAAATGACCCTCAAAAGAGAAGAAATGAGAGAAAAGGAAAAGTTGAATTGAAGTACCAAAAAAAGAAAGAAAAAGGTTTGCGGAAGTTAGTAAAGAATATGACACTTTGTGAGCACAGAGCTGCCTTAAAGAAATGGAAAGCATATTGTACCGTATACCGAACCAAAAGACTAAGACTGAAAAGCGTCACTAATACTTTTTTACGAGAAAATACGCCTTTATCAGATTCAGAAGTAGATATTCCGCCTTTAAGACCCTCCACTCCAGTTCCAGTTCAAATACCTCCAGCTCCAAGCCCAGGAGTTTCCAGTGCTAGTCTACACCAAAGAAAAAAAGAAACCACAAAGCGACGAAAGAAGTTTAACATGGAAAGAAATGAAAAGATCGCACGTTTAGAGAAAGAAGTACAAAAAAGTAATCAAAGAGCGATGCCCTGGCATCACATGTATCGCCATCGACGGTAAAGACATCCAGGCAATGGTCGATAAAATTGAAGAGGAAGCGACCGATCAGAAGGGTTTTAAAGGAATTTTAAATGTGCATCAGGTCGCAGGTGTTTATTCCAGCTCTATTCTCGGCCTTCCTACTAAATGTAAAACACTTACAATGAAAAGTCTCAGCAACTTTTGTAACAGCGGATCTTGTGAGCATTATAAGATTGGCAGTATCAACTTTGCTTTAAAACCTAGATGGACAGTAGAAGAAGCGTTTACAAAGTCCGAACCGGAAGATCCTGAATCTGCAGAAACTAAATTGACACCTACACCAAACATGTCCCCTCAAAGATTGGATGATATAGCAGGAACGAGTGGCATTCGGAATTCATATGACAATACCGGAGATTACGTTCTTGTGAAATTTCCAGCTAAAAATGTAGAATACCGCTATGTTGCCGTAATTAATGAGATCGATGACGAGGAAAACGACTTACGTGTTACTTTCCTTAAGATTTGTGACCAAATGCTGCTGCTGCTGACTTTTAGAATAGATGATATGGACATTTCAGACGTATCATTTGATCAAGTTATCCAAAAGTTGGATAGTCCTGACTTGGTTCTAAAGGGGAAGAGAATATTTTATCAGTTTTCTACTCAAGTAGACGTTTGCGAGCGATAATTTTTTTAAATGTTAAGTTTCTTGTGATTAAGCTTTATCATGTGCCTTATTTGATTAAGAAAAATCCTTAGGATTTTATTGGAGATCTCAATTGAAATATTGTACATTTAGGAGAAAAGACTATTTTCTAATAATTATATTAATAATAGTAAGTATTTCAATGAATACTGCATAAAGCCTTTACTGATTGATATTATAATAATAAGACTCTATGTTGATCTCAATGAGTACAAAATATTACTAGCACTTAAGGTAATTTTTTGATATGAATGTTTAATTTTTGATAAAGAAAGTTATGTTTTCTGTTGTCTTTTTCTAAATAAACTGTTGATTTATTGATGCGCAAATATGCCATAAAAATAATAAATAATTGATAAATATAAAATGACTTTTTTGTAAGTACAACAGTCTCACCTAACAGACCACTGGAACGTTTAAATCAGTCCTCTGATTCCCCAAACAGTCCCCTGTCGTGATTTTTTGGAAAATCGTTAATATTTCCCAAAATACGCATAATTTCAGTGGGCCTCCGTATTTAACTAAAATAATAGTTCATTTTCTTCGAAATAGAACACGTTTTTATTGGCAAATGTTAAAAAAAATGCCAGGACAGCATTTGTATGAGACCTGTACGAGTTTACAGAGAATCGCCCATAACTATCTACTACTAATGCTAGAATTAAATGTTTGCACTTTCCAGCAATTTCATACCTCTGGGCTTATCATTGCCCCACAATAATTATTAGGCATTTCTCATTTCCATGATATTCTCAGTCCATATAGTAAACTGATCCTATGGGAGGCATGCATGCGACCCAAGCTAACACCACATAGGCCCTAATGAGAGTTAATCTATAGGAGAGGGCTAAATATAGCAGGTATCATCCTCGGGTGCACAATATGATACCCCCGAAGATGATATCCATTTTTAAGATCCAGTAGTATCATACTGCGAGGCCAATGTCTCCCTTTCCATTCCTCTCTATAATATAATAGTTAAACTAGCCTAGTAAATGTCTATTTCAGTTAAACAAGTACGTTAAATTGGAATTGATGAGACTAACTCTGACATCTTTTTTTTCATCAGGAGGTAATGCAATGCTCAAACCGTGTGGAAAGGTCCGTCGCGACAAACGGCTCAAGTTCTGTACTGAGTGTAGCACAAACACACACATGCCACGGGAAAGACTCCATCATATTTACTGATGAGAAGATTACAGCTGCAGTTAAAAAAGCTGACACTGATATGACAAAGCAGTCGGTAAGATAACCTGTAAATTTCAAACTTGCATCAGCATTGCCATACAGCAGAGCAATGCAGCTAGTGTCTTGGGGACGCTTCTGACTGGTATTGAGATGGATCTGTTGAGCTACCTGTGTTTGCAACAGACTGCAGTTAGCTCAATTGTTTCAATTGCTAATACTAATTCTAATTTATTTCTATTATGAACACTAAAAGCACTTATAGAAACTACAGTATCGTAGTTGGGGTAAAAATCGACCCTTATTTCTGTGGACGTCATAAGAGTCGACTATAACCTACTAGAGCAAGAGCACCAGCTTCCTTTTGTATTTTTAAAACTGGGGGATCACCAATCTACCAATGCGAATGGAACTGCTATCACCAATCTGCCAATTGAGGCTTTTTCAGCAGTAGACATAATATGTGTGATGATGTGGAATACATGCAACAAATCATGATAAAATAATGATATAGACACTTGTGTATAACATTATTTTATCATGATTTGTTGTACTTGTGCTTTTACCACAAACTGTCTCCCAAACAAGGGGGATTTGCTTATGCAAACCTCCCTTGTTTGGGGGAGGCTTGTTCAGCAGTAGACATATGTGTGCTGATGTGGAATGCATGCAACAAATCATGATTAAATAATGTTAAAGATAGGTACTTGTGCTTCTGCCACAAACCATCCCTGTGACTCATTTGTTTCATTGCATATCATAAGTGTTTCCGATTTAATAAATGTGATGATTATTTTATTGAGTCGAAATTCACAATCTATACTAATATTATAAAGAGGAAAGATTTTATTGTTTGTTTGTATTGAATAGGCTCCGAAACTACTGGACCGATTTGAAAAATTCTTTCACCGTTAGGAAGCTTACTATTCAGGGAGTGACAGAGGCTATATTTTATACCGGAATTCCCACGGGAACGGGAACTACGCGGGTGAAACCGCGAGGCGATCGTCTAGTTCTATAATAAACCCAGTGCTTTATGTTTTTGCCAAGGTTGAAGTTAAGTTTTCCGGCACGAAATCGTAAAAACCCTGTATATCACGTATTTTATGATAATTATTCGCTTTTTAGTCTCATTAAAATGTCTATTCCATAGAAAATCCCCAGTCTCACCACAGTAGAAGCTGAGGGGATTTACGTCCTGCGTATGTCAGTACAAAGCAACGCCAAGTACAATGGCACTGTGCATATTGAGATGCTCTCTCCTCACGGGTACCTGTCCGCTGCAATATGGCCTTTATTACCAGTAAGTTCGATTTATTTTAATTTTCTCTTAGAATTCGCACCACTACCGTTAGGGTGGCACAAGTTCTTCCCGCGGCTGTCTGTGGTAAAAGGCGATTAGACTAAGGGATATTCAACGGGAGGTGGGCAGCTGCATCTCCTGCGGAACAGGGCGTAGGGCGTCTATCTTGGAAAGCAGTTTTAATAATGTATTCACTGCCCAGCCTCTGCTCAGCTACAACAGAAGAACAACATGTGCATTGAAAGTGCTGAAAAAGTTACTGAAAGTGCTATTCGTTTTACGAATAGTAATATTTGTATGTTATTTGTACGAATACTAATATCCCTGGGACTTTTTCTTGAGATCATACTTTTTTTATACCGTTCAATGACGGAACAAACAAATAGCTCATGTATGAGTAATATACAGAGTCATTCATTTGAGTTTGAGGGTTCCAATCTGCATCAAATAGACCCGCGGATAGGAAATAGATGGATGTTTGTTTTACGAGTTTTTTGGGTATAGAAAGTAAATTTGGAATTTGGAATATCATTACTTTGCCAATTAAAAAAATTGGTTGCCTGTAAAGTCGGTATACGGGCGAAAGTTTTACGTGACAACGACTTTGAGTTCCTTTCACTTTTTATGTCTGCATAACGTGAGCGGAGCGTAACGCGTAACGCAGTTTCTTGAAGTGTCACCCGGCAAACCAATTTATAAGACGTTGTCACGTCAAAAAGCAGCTGACGTATTTCAACTCGTATTAAAAATTCCCGTATTATTTTCAGTTCTTCGGCACAATGTGCTCGGTCTACACTCTCCTATGCACATGCTGGCTGGTTGTGTGCGGGCTTCAGTGGCGCGACTTACTGCGCATCCAGTATTGGATCGGCGGAGTCGCGCTGCTCGGTATGGTAGAGAGCGCCACTTACTACGCCGTGTACTCCGCTATCAACAACTCTGGGTGCGTTCCTTTTCTAACGACTATGGTTGGTGTTCTTTGAAAGACAATCAAGAGCTGTCGTATCTGAAATTATTATCAGCACCCCCAATCAAAATTGAGCGTCTAGTCGGCCGCTCAACGCTCAATTTTAAGGGGTATACAACCTCAAATTGCTTATTTTCAACTCCGTCGGACCTCCATATCTTCCAAACTACTGAATATTTAACTTTGAAATGTATATATGGTAAAGTTCAGGACTTATTCTATCGATCATATGTTTCGAAAACACGATGCCATAAAATTTTCTCGATAGAAAAAAATCGCAAAGTTACCTCTAATTTTTTACTAAAACCCTAATTTTTCAATAAATACAGATGATACGATCTTGAGATTAAGCATAGTAATTGAACTAAGTATAAAGAACATTTTATATGTTGCCTTTTTTTCAATTAACTATTCTAATGTTTGTGGGGAGCAAATAACTACTAAAAACTTGATTTTTGGGCTTACGCCGCTTTGCCCTGTCCCGCTCCTGTGAACGCGAAATCCTATGCCTATCCTCTTCACACAATAACGAGGTAGGGTACCGCCTTAACAAAAGTTAGTGGTAGGGATATTGTCACAGAATGACACGTTTTGGTATTCTACCTAAGATGAAAGAAATTATGATGAATGCAGATGGAGAGACGCGCGTCAAGCTTAAAACTATTTATTTATCTCGCACGCACTATCTAGAGTTATATTGATAGGGTACCGCCTTAATTGGGGGTGCTAGTAGCTAGTACCCATAACAGAATTGTCCAGCATTATTTATCTTTCAAAGAAAATCATACCTATTTGTTTTTATGGCAAAAGCGCGAGCGACACTGCGGGGTGTTAAAGGTTGTACAAATAACACAATAACGTGTTGAGCAGTTTATGAAAGAACAACCATTTGACTAACTCTATTGTTTCAGGTATTTCAACGTTAATGCTTATATGTTTGCTGAGTGGGTTTCGATAGCAAAGCGAGCCCTCGCAAGGATGCTAGTCATTATCGTCTCTCTCGGCTTTGGAATTGTCAAGTGAGTAACTATATTAGAAACTTAAGCTTACTTACTTCTTAAAAGCGATAAGAGGGGACATAAGAAAACCTACGGGTGCTGAAGACATACGGAGCTTGCGGAATCGGCCAATCGGGAACCAGCGGAAAAGTTTGTGGATTGCAAACCAATGTGATTGGTTGATTCCGATTCTATCCGCGTCAGTGGACAGGCACCCTAAGTTTATTCTCCTAGATGATTACGTCCAGCGTCCAGTAGATTACGTGCTAGTTTTTATTTTATTTGTTAATTGTTTTGTTAAGGGTCCGGCGGAGGATAGATTTCCCATACAAACGTTGTACCAAAATGATTTGTAATTTAAGAATATTTTTACCATGGTCTGCTATAATGCATTTGTATTAAAATAGTATTTATCTAGGTTCCCGACACAATTATTTTTCAAAATACCTTTCTGAAATGAAATTAAACCGAATCGCATTTTTACATCAAAGAATGAATGTTTTCTTAGTATTTTTTAGATAAGTATTTTGAAAAAAGCTTGTGGCAGGAACCTAAATAAATACTATTCTAGTACAAATAATAGCAAACCATGGTGAAAATATTCTTAAATTCCAAATCATTTTGGTACTACGTTTGTATGGGAAATTCATCCTCCGCCGGACCCTTAAGTGTGGAATTAATAATTTTCTATCTATCCATCCAGGCACAGAAACACCGAAATATTTTACAAATAGACTGCAAGATGAAGATATTATCTAGGTTCTAAAAAGCCTTTTTCATAGATATAGAGATATAAGTTGAAGCTGGAGAACAAGGGACTCCCTTTAGAATAGACTGGACGTATGAGATCATTATTTTAGACCTAAAAAGCCACTCCTTCTTTCAGACCCCGCCTTGGCCCGGCCCTGCAACGCGTGGTTGGCACCGGAGTGATTTGGGGCGTCCTAGCCGCCATCAATGCATGGCTGCGTCTACATCACAAAGAAAGCGAGAATAATAGAGATTTACTCTTATCTGAGGTGCCTCTGTCGGTTGTAGACAGCGCCATCTCTTGGTGGGTGTTTGTATCACTCGCGCACACTATGCGGACCTTGCAACTGCGACGGTAAGGATCTAGAATCAATAAATAAATTAATAATGCTGGAAAGTTCACACATAATCATCTAACCCCAAACTAGTGGAAAACCTCCAAAGCAGTTACAAAAACCAACCAGCTCTCACTTTTGAACCAAAACAAATTACAGAATATTTATAGGGATTCGGGGTTCATTTGATCCTCATTTGAAATTCCGGAATACTCCCACATTTGATCCTCTAAGAATGCACCTTTGTATAACTCCGTTTATACCACTTGTATAAATAAAACCGAAATTCAATAGCATTTTGTTTCAGAAACACTATAAAACTGTCGCTGTACCGCCATTTTACGAACACTCTGATATTCGCCGTGATATCCTCCGTTGTTTTTATGCTATACTCCATCAAGACGTACAGAGTTATACCATGCATCACCGTAAGTGCTAGTTTAAATTTTAAGGAATCTATAAACAGGCAGTGCGACAGCGCACTGTCTGAGTTAGCACAAAATTTATTTTAGATTCTAGGCACAACGCAATAAAGTTCATATCAGCTCGCCTATCTGTCCTCAAAGACAAAAACAAGGTAGAGCGACATGAAATTGAAAATATGTTTTATGCAAACTCGGGCAGTGCGTACTGCCAGGGTAGAGGCCTTGAATTTACATATTAGTAGGACTTACACTTTAACTGACATATTACAAAAGTGCTAGAGTTTGATTATACAGCACATCATATTCGGAAAGGTTAACGTTGATAATAGCAGGAAGTAAATAAACTAATTATAGCCATAAAACTAGAACAAGGATAAGAGCCCGTCTATTACAGCCAAAACTTTTATCATCATTTAAAAACATCACATTATTGACTATATGACACATTGTGCAGAGAAGTACAATTTAGACTGTTATTCCTAGTAAAATGCAGAAAATATTTAAAAGCGCACAAAAAGTATTTGAATTTCGCGCCATCGTAAAACGTAACACCCTGTAGCGTGTACGGAAAAATAATGCACGATTTTAAACTCAAAATGTGTGTTGTTTTAGGAATGGAAAGAAGTTTGGATGGACGAAGCCTATTGGCACATTCTATTCGCATCCATTCTGTGTGTGATCATGGTGCTATGGCGACCGACGAACAACAACCAGCGCTATGCATTCACGCCGCTTCTAGACAACGCTGAAGATGACGATGGTAAGATTCCGAATTTTCTCGCTTAAAAGAGGCTTGTGATATTCCTGGCCTATATCTTATCTACTTACGACTTTATCTGTGACTGCGGTCTGGATACTACTCGTACCGTAGCGGCAGTGTCAAATAGGCCTATTCAGGCAGTAAAATGCCCGGCCAAATGACGCGCGAAACCGAGCGTCATTTGGCGCCGCCGTCGTCGTCGCGTCGCTCTGGGAAGCGTAGATCAAAACAGACCCTTCGGTCGGTGTAGAGGTGTATAAGGGTGCGCTTACCTTACCCTGACAGACGCGGAGCGCAATCGACCAATCTTATCGGTTGCGGTATAAACATCTCGTCATCGCGCTGCTTTATGATTGGTAGAGTCGACTCTTCTTCAGCGGGAAGAACCAATCCCTAAGGCTTCGTTTTCGATACACAGCGGAAGAGGCTTTATGACAGTTTTTAATGGAAATATCGCTCACGGAGATAATATAATGCTCCATTGAAAAATGTACTTCCACCGCTCGCATCGCAAAACGCTGCTTATTAGAAGACCGAAGATGAAATAAAATATTTGATTACACTACGTCGCTGCATCCTCGAGATTTTCATAAGCGTAGACTATGTGTCTCCTACCTGAAGAAACTAGATTTTGAGCACTTTGGCAACAACCTCTGAAGACAGAGGCCAATGAATCTGAACCACAGTGCTTAAAATCTACTTTCTTCAGGTGTGAGACACATATATTATGGTCTACGCATATTGAAAATTTCTTCAGATGCAGCGACTCGTGCAGGTAGTTATTAAGGTCAAATTTCACAGAAGGTAAGTTTGTTTCATCTTAAATTTCATTACAGAAGAAGAAGAACAATTTGTGAACGACGCGTACGGTGTCAAAATGCGCGGCACTAGCAGCGGCAACGGCGACGTCGACCGAGACTTCCAGCCAGAAAACACAAACTCCCTCGAATCTGACCTACGCTGGGTCGAAGAGAATATACCCACTAGGTTGGTACCTTGTCATTAAGGCTACACAAGTCGTCCGGGCGAACTCATCAGCGGGCGCGGCCTGAACGTATAGTATCGGATGAAATGCACAACGATTTCTTCATGAAACGGCCGCGTAACTAAACTGTGTCGGTGTGGGCTTTATCTTAGAGTTTTCTTTCCCCGTAGGTATATTATTTATGTTCGCCCAAATTTGGGCCAAAATCAGTGTTGAAATACGAAAGTTTAGAAGCTTGTATTTTTCAAATGTTTACTTTTTTTCGGTTTTTTGATTCGGAGATAAATTGATATTATCCTTAATTGCTAAGTTAACGCGCAGAAGTTACCCTTCCACGTTTGTATGGAAAGATAAAAAAAAGTGTGGTTAATTAAGTAGCTGTAAAGTAACATAAAAAGTTAAATTGGCGAAAATTTGTAAGCCCGACGATATTACTTTAAAGCTCGGGAACAGAGATGAATACTTAGAGCCAATATAACCGTCTACGGTAAATTCGACTAAAACAATTCGTCTAATACAATTCGACTAAAACAGTTAGACTAAAACACAATCCGACTAAAAACATTTCGACAAATGACAATTCGACTAAAGCAATTCGACCTTGAGTTGACCCGACTTGTAGGGGGACCCGACTTGTATCATCAGGGGGGGGAGTCAACATTAACTTACTCCTAACGAAGCCCGTCCAACCCCCGCGCAGCGGGGGGGAGCGGGTTCGTGGCGACTCTGTGACTGAAAGGGTGTGTATATGTATAATTGCACCCAGAGCCATAATGTTGACACAAAATCTTTCGTTGTTAAAAAGAATTGTTTTAGTCGTTAGTCGAATTTTCCGCAAAGCAATATAACAGCTGCACCTATTTTCAGCAAACATCATAGCTTAGACCCATTTTGATCAACCACATGAATATCAATTAAGAATAAGCATAACGTTTTCCCAAATTACAATTGAATCGAAATTGTTTCTATCATGGCTTGAGAAAATTACTTTTCAGTTAGTTTTCCTGTAGAACGCAGAACAAAATAAAAACCACGAAAAAAATTAATCTCGCGCCAACACGGTTTTAGATCAACCTTGCACTTATGTTTGTAACGGTTCAACCGTTACAAACATAAGTGCAAGGTGCCAACAATAGGTTACCTAGATAAAAATTGACACAAACAGTTATTTAATATCTGAGCAGCTGACTGTACAGTGAATATTTATTGTTTGAACTAATATTATCCGTTTTCTTTCAGCTCATTGCCGCTTCTAGACTCTGACGAAGAAATCATCAACACAAAATTCGAAGTTTCCAAAATGCAATAGAGACTTAACTAGTTTACTTCTAGAAGTATTTGAATAAGCCTTGCTAAAAGTTAGGCCAGTCACTGCCGTTAGCAGTGGGACATTTTGTAGGGCTATAAGTGTATAAAGTATTATTACTGTGATGTCGGCTTTTATTTATTATCTTTCGCTTTTAGTGTGGAATAAAAACGATACCATAGTTCAGGCCTTTGATTTAAATTTGGTATGTTTTTTATGATTTGGCATGATTACTACCCCTCTGGCTAGCGCCACATAGAACGGATAATCCGTCGCCGATCTTATGCGACGGAACTCCAGTACATTTTATTTCATCTAGTGGCAGCCTTTTTTCCTAATTTAACATTAAAAAGTGAGTAGGTACTTGATAAAAAATATTTTTATAATAATTTTAAAACTTTTATTTATTGTAAAGTCACGATTTAGAAGACCGCAAATTAACGATACATTCTTATATATGTTTGTTCTCTAACATGATCTTTGGTATATAAAATATAATATGTTATATGGCCATAATAGATTAAAATGGAAGTTTTGAAATTCAGTCAGTACATAGTATTGGAATCCAGTAACGATAAAATATTTTATCTACAATTAAAATACTTTGTTCAGTAAAATATGGCTACTATGCCTAGCCCACTCTCCTCATTGATTGTAGCATGTTTTAATTTCCCAAAATCCAAATTTAATTATTATGTAATGTAATCTTTGAAATTATGTGATGCTGCGTTTTAATCGGAGAGTGTGCTATTTTTTCGTAAAATATACCATCACTACAACTTTAAACAAATGCATGACAATATTATGACCCAAAATCTCATATTAAGCACGCACATAATATCTTAATTTAACTTAGAATAGATAAATGACTATATTGTGGGTCATATTTTGTAATTGTGTATACTACATATAACATTTAATAAAACTAATTATATTTGAGAAAATTACAGTATGCTGCAAATCTTAGCTAATGGAATACTTTTTTGTGAAGACATCAGTTCAATTACCCTAACATTGATTAGTATGCAAGATATCATACAGCATTTAATATATCCACAGGACATTGCCATGTTTGGTCTATGAAATCATTAAATATAATTAACATACCAATTCCATTCTTAATTCATAAAGAATACTGTCTATAATTGTTAACTTTAAGATGTTTTAAAATTGTGTCAAATCCAAGCCAGTCTTAGCACCTAAGTCTAGCACATGAGTCTACAGCTCTGCTAAACATCTTACATGTAAAAAGAACTATTTCATTATTTTTGTAATAATCCTATGTACAATAGAGAAGCTGTAGGTAATTTAATTGTTATCATAGTAAAAGTCATAGTCTTCTGGTTCCTCTGGAATCGGCGGTGGTTCATGGGGAATGTCAATACCTTCAGCATCTAAAAGCCTTACCTTTATATCCATAGATAATAAAGTCTGTAAATCATTCTCAAATGATTTGCTTGTCATTTTCTCCTTTAGAAGAGCATTCACCCCATCAGTCCAGAAGTCAAAAACCTGCTCATCAGGTGCTACAAAATCTAAAGAGACTACTTCAGCAGACTTTGGTATCAAGGAGAAAGCTAAATGGGGAGTTGTCTTTCTTCCTCTTAAATCTTTCATGTGAGGGCAGTCTTTCCCTGTGATAACACATTTTATTTCTGTCACTGATAGCTTATTACCAAGTTCTTCTAAACTTGGAGTGCTCTTTTCATCACAGTCACCATAATGTAGCACTTTATGGTTTGGTGAGAGCCGCACAAACCAAAACTTGTCCTTTATTCTTTGTCCTCTAGTTGAATATTTTTTGAACCTTGTTCCACCAACTAAGACACCTAACCTCTGTTGTTGTATGAGATCAATAATTTCTGGGGTAATTTTTTCTTTTAGTTCAACAATAGGTCTGGCATGTGACTCCCAAACTTCTCTATTAGTGCGCTCCTGTAGCCATATCTGAGTTATCTCAGCATAACTGAGTTCATTGATCTTTTGTCTGAACTTGTCAAAGCCTTTAGGAGATGATGAAAGAGCCCGACTTATTTGCTCTCGGACAACACTGGATACTTTGACAAAGTCTTCAATAGTTGCTCTCATTTCTTTCCAAGTCTTATTCAGAAGTACTATACATATGCAAAAGAGTTCTTCAAAAGGATGATCATGGGTAAAGAATAAAGGGTGGTAGGTTTGACCCTGCTCATTAGGCGCATCACCTATGTGCATTATGTCACACAGTTGCTTTACCAATTCCACACTAGTCTTTCCAAAAGGACATTCATGTTCATCTGCTCGGCAGCTGTTTTCTAAAACAATCTTTGTGTAGTGTTCTGGATAGTTTCTTGCAAAGTATAGCATACAGTCCAAAGCTAGAAGTCCTGGTGGGGTTTCATTGAAGTCTTTTATAGGATCAATTTCACATTTGAATCCAAGTTTCTTGAAGTCTTTGGAGTAGCTTCCAGTAGGTCTTCTCATTGTTACTTCCAAGTTTGGATTGTTGTCATTTTCGAATGCAATTTTCCTTAGTTCTTTTATTTTTTCTTGTGATTCTTGTTCTTGTGTATCAGCTCTTTGTCTCATTTTGGGTTCTAGCAGACCCAACAGTAATGTCTGGAGGACATAAAGTTGGTGAGCCAATTCTGTGCCATTCCTGCTCTCACCAGCAATCAAGTATTCATAAATAACATTTCGGACTTGTTTGGAAAACAGAGTAGCGGCAATGGTTTTCTTTTTAGTGAAATCAGCTTTGGAAAAGATAGCATTGATAAGAGCAATTGTGTTCTGTTGAATTTTACTATCTTTTTGGGAATTTTGTAAATGTGATATCAGATTTGGAATGGTTATCTCTTTCTCTACATGAGAGTTCTTCGTACTGTTGAGCACTATGTTTTCAAGTATAGACAGACAAGACTGTATGACAATAGGGTCCTGTGCAGATGCCTGGTTACTGACAAAACTTGCAACTTTATTTATAAACTGATTCTCAAGTATGTCCCAGAAAATAATACCATGGTCCATTAGTTCGACAAAAGTGACAAGAGCGTATTTTAGAGACTTCGCTTTGAATTTCCCATTTTCGATGTTGTTTATTATCAAAGTCAAGCCCTTCTTGTTGATAAATTCTAGGGCGAAAGTGAGATCAGTGCTGAGAACTGATAGTTTGGTCAGTGCCGCGACCTGGTCATTTTCCGCGCCGTTTATTTTCCCCAGAATATCCTGTACCGTCCTTGCGGGAGACAATTCCAGTCGCAAAACTGAGCCGTTTTTTATCTCGTTACGATTTTTCTCTGTTATGTAGTTCTGATTGATACTCTCCGAGAACTGCAGAGCGTAGTTTTCTGGATCGGGAAGTCCCCAAGGTTTGCATAGAAGCTGAATGATACTGGTTAGGGGTTGACTTTGGTCGAACTCGATCAACTGTGGCACCTTATCTGGCGCGTTCAGCATTTCTACAGCTATTTTAAGGATTGTAGAATCCTTCTCTTTAGTTGCCGACGGCATTTTTATTGGTTTTGTAGACATTTATCCAACATTTGATACAATAAACGCACAAACAACACAACACCACACCTCGTAAAATGGAAATTTAGCGATCGTGTGAGTGAATTGTTGAATCAACTTCTTGTTTGATGGCTTCTGCGTCAGGTTTGACACAATTTTGCCAATATCCGTCTCATCATCTCATGACAGCATCGCAAGCTCAGGGTTTCTCTTTCTACGATCGCAAGCTTTATGGAATGAACAATATAAACCTCGATTGATTGAAAAAGTAGGAATTTGCTTGTCATAAAAAGTGTCAAAGTCACAATCTTTCCGTCACGTCGTTCTTCGTTTTTTTTCTTTTTTTTTGGACTCGTTAGTTTCAGCATTTTCCATATTTCGTTTTTTTTTTATTAAAAAATTTGGGAAACATTTATACCCTAGATAAAAAACCTACACGAGAATATTACGCGATAAGGATCAGGAGAGTTAGGATAGGAAATATGAATAGTTTAGGAATATAATAAGGGAATTAACATACTTTAAACACTATAATATTTATATTATTTGTACAAATAAAGGATGATAGCGAATGATATATAGAGGGGTCTAAGGAGGAAAGGAGGGAGGCAATATAACAGGAAGCGGAATACGGAGGGAGATGAGATCATCATAGAAGGAACTGTGGTCGTATTTGTTACAAGAAAAGAATAATATGATTTTCGTCACCAAACTCATCACCGCACTCGCAAGAAGGGTCACTTACAATTTTCATCCGCGCTAGATTGGCTGGGGTGCATGTATGGCCCAGCCGCATCCTTATAATAACTGTTGTTGCACGTTTATTTAGTTTAATTTTAAAAAACCAAGGTTTGAGTGGGACACTTTTTTGTAAAAATCTGTAGTGTTTTGCCATAATGCCTACGCCTTCTTCGTTTGTTCCCTTCCCCTCCCAGTTACACGTAGAATGGAACGCTAAAGTACAATCAGCATAAGCTTAAGAGAATGTGTTAACTTTAATTGGGATTATTATGGGATTATTTCCCTTCCAATTAAAGTATAAAAAACCAATCGTTTTTTATATCACTAAGGCGTAGTTTAAATCCCACTACTAAATCTTGAAACCGCCGCAAAAAAGCCCTCATAGATTTCTTTCAATGGGTAGGTAATCTAATTGAGGATGCTAATGTTTTCTTTTTACATTTTGTTTATGTCGGGGGTGGCGGGGCGGGGCGGCGGCAGGACGCAGCGAGTAGAGCGATCCCTACTTATTCACTTTACCAGTCAGTTTCTGTCACTATTTGCCTCATAGGTAAGGTAAAAAAACATTGATTTCCTTTTATTATTATTATTTTTTTTACCTACACAAATGGTGGGCAAACCTAATGCCGATGGCATTTTCTACCTGCCAACCACACAAAGTCATCAACGACAGAAAGGCGTGCTTAAACTTTGATTTAAACTTAGCTATGATAAAAATTAAGTAGGTATACAACAGAAAAAAACAATCTATTAAAACGTCTAGGTAAGTACTGTGAAATACAAAAGATTAAGTAGGTAGTTAGATAAGTACCTACCTAAATTAAAATTTGTAGTGGTGAGTATACACTTGTAGCGAGATGACGGTTATCTAACTAGTTTATAGACGGGTAAAGAATTTTGATAAAATGCTCACGAGTCAGCTTTTTGAAACAATCTTTTGATTCAACTTTCTTGATATCGTATCGTAGTGAGTTCCAGAGTCTGACAGCCACAATTGAAAAAGATTTTTCACAAAAGGATGAGCTATGTGCCGGTATCTCTAGGAGGAGATTGCTTGATGATCTGAGTGGTCGGTCATGTGAGTCAGCTAGAAATGAAAAACGATCCTTCAGATAGTCAGGGGCAAAGGAGTCTTTTTGTCCTTTAGTCCTTTTGACGTGATGCAATAAATCACATCTCGCTCTGCTCGCTGCCATAGCTAAAAAAGTTTAAGAATCGCTGGATAGGAGATGTACATAATTGACCGAGCGAACGAAGTGAGCGAAGCGTCTCTGCATCAAGTCTGGCAAAATTAGCGTTTCTGTCAGTATGTCCGTACTCGTCTACAGGTCATATTTTACAACTGATCAGTACGAAACTTGGTGTACAGATTCTACGATTTTATAGAATTTTTTTGCTGTCGGGGTTTTTTGATAAAAGGCGTACATCCTCCAAAAAAAGGCCAAGAGGGGGATTTAGAATATTTCCTCTTTCAGAGATCTGATTTCGATGATTATATTTTTAATTGAAATGTAAGGTAGTCTAGATTAGTATTGTTGTTAAATTTTTTTTTTTTAAAACATCCATATATCGTCGCCGTAGAGCGAAAAGTCACTAACTCGCTATTTGGGCCAAATCGAGTTAGATGTGCCATCAAAATCCCCGATTTTTTCTGCATTTTTCAGTCTGACAACCGTATCCCTAGCTATCACGGTTTTCATTTTAGGTTGTGCAAAAAATTCACTAACTCTACATTTGGCTTACAGCATTTTAGTCGAAAACCAACTAAGTAGGCTTAGATACTTTTTTCCTACTTGAAAGAATTGCAAAATATAAACCTAAGTCGGGTTGGTTACTTTCTTTTCTAAAATAATAACTTGTTGCTAGGACCCAGTCTAGTCGAGAAATAACTGAATATACTTGATTAGTTATGTGGTAGCAGGTATGATACACAACTTGAAAGCGAAAACTAACCAAGTCGACTTAGTGTCTTCTAGATCGCTATTTGCGATAATTGTACTTCATAATTTTAAAGCAAGAAATCATTTAACATGTTAAGTTAGTTTTCGCCCCAACATTTTGACTACAAAGTTTGGTTTTGAATGATAGCTAAAGTGTTTTGTTGATTTATTAAAGCCAAACTTTCGTACGTCTGTGTTAGGATAGACAATTAAACGTGCAATTTAGTTACTTTTACGCTCTTGATTTTGCTTACTCGGTGGCTAGTGACTTATATAAGGCCCTAGCCACCTGTCCAAAACGTCTTCGCTGGTTCATCAACATCGTTAGTCTACTGCTGGACATAGGCCTTCCCTTAATGAGCGCCATAGCACCGTGTCTTCAGTTTGCCGCGTCCGACATCTGACTGCAGTCTTTGGCAGGCCGTCTCCACCTGGGTGTAGGGCGTCCTACACTATGTTTGCCGAGTCCCGGTCTCCTCTCAAGAACACGGTTGTTGGTTTTTGCGAGACATGGCCGGCACGCTACCACTTTAGCATGCTTATTCTAAGAGCTATGTCGATAACTTTGATTCTTTGTCGGATGTATTCGTTACGAGTCCTATCCCTTAGAACAGCTCCGAGCATTACTCTTTTCATAGCTCGTTGAGCGACTTTGAACTGGTGGATCAGCCCTAAGACGGGTAAGACGCACTGATTGAAAACATTCGTTTTCAAGCATTGCAGTATGGATTAATCTTTTTTTCTTTATTTATTTTAAAGGAGTTTTGTCAACATTACCATGTCACTCCCGTAAAGAATGGATGACTCGGCGAGGACTCAGCGTAGTTCGCTGTGTGGTGCCGGCTTAGAATTTGCACCACCCCAACTCTTCCCGCGGGTGTCGTAAGAGGCGACTAAGGGATATCCACCGGGGGCGGGCAGCAGCGCCCCCGCAGAACAATTCTTCCACCGAACTGCGATCCCCAACCCGCATGCCCAGAATGGGGATTATGGACATAACCCTCCATGTGATAAAAACCAATAAGGCGCTTATCAGGGGGAGGCCTGCGTCCAGTAGTGGACCACTACAGGCTGTTGTTGCCTTCTCAAGTAGTCCAGCAGTTTAAATAATATAAAGGAATGTTTCCTTTCAGTAAAACTTGAATATTTCGGGTAACTGCCCTCCGTCCAGGTAATGTTCGTTTGTACCACACTGAAATGTATTTCAGAGGCCAAGAAAAAAAAACCCGTTGATATGCGTTCGTCGTCTGAACTGGACCATTCCCCGTTATCTTCATTCATTGTACGAGTACTCTCTACTTTACAGCTACACACAAAGATGTTGCAGAAAAGCTGCTGGTGCCCGATGCCACTATAAGGCCGTATTGTGAAAGCTTACTCAGTCATCGGTCTATGTTTGAGAAGCGATTATGCCATGAAGCGATAATCATGATCAAGAAATACGACATTCACAATGTTAAGACTCACTGGACCAGAATGCTATCATTAATCATTTTAATAGGATTTCAATATTTAAAATCTTAACAATACGTCGAAAACATTAATTTACTTAAAACTTGTTGTGAATGCGTTTTTTTTTTGTATTTTTCAAGGAAGTATGACAACTGCATTTGATTATTTATCATTTTCTTATTGATTACCTGATTCGAGAAATAGAAATTATATAAAATTAAGCAGATAAGAGCGTTAGAAAAATTACTTAAACACTAAATAAACTTATCCAAACACGGGTGAAAAGTCAGTTGGTGACTTTTAACAAATCATTGTCTCACAAAGTTAGTACAAGATTTGAGGGCGAAAAGTAACTAAGTCAGTTTTTTTTTCATTTTCCCTGAAAATATCAGTCATTCATTGACTGTAGTGAATTGACCTTAAGAGCTTTTATATTTCCTAACATATGAGACCATAAAATTAGAAATATCCCATACCGAAAAAAAGTTATGATTTTATTTTGTTTTTCAAAACTTTAAACCTTCATAACTCAAAACACCAAATGACCTACTTAGTGACTTTTCGCTCTACGGCGACGATATGATCCTTACCAAATGGTAAAGATCTGATGAGGATTTTCGGCATGACGAGCTGAATATTGAGCGAGCCGTCCAGACAGCGGGCAGAGAGTTAGGAACGTGGTTTCTACCCTTGAAAGGCTCTAAGTTGATTGGTGAAAACGAGTAAGTAAGGTATCTGTTACGAATTAACATTTACTGTGTTTATCCTAAGGGCAAGTTCTCATTATATACCTACCTACAATCAGGAATTACAAAAACATGGTATGTACCTACCTAAATATCCCGTTTTAAATAACTTAAGTACCTACATAAGTAAATGCGATAATAATAATAATAAAAGCGAAAAAAGTTGGTGGTCGCGAGGTCTACTGTTCGTAGAACTATTAATTGAGATTTGATGAAAACATAGGTACTTAGGCACCAACTGCAGAGTTTTAAACCAACACACTGGTTTCTTATTCCCATGCCAACTACCATTTGTTTAGTCAGTAAAATGATACAATTCTTCATTCAATGAGCAATAATGTCGTCTGTAACATGAAACTGATTGTCCCTAGTTTGTTCAGTAGATCTTCCTAAAGTTATTCAGTTTTGATCCTGACTTCATCTCATTTAAATCCACTCGAGTAACAGTCGTCCGCAATGCGACATAATTTGCTTGTAAACGTATTGTTAATATTAATCTTTTCAAGAGAGATAATAAGTTTCCGATGTGACCGTAGACCATATGGGGCTACAACTCATGCTTCACTATCAGATGGGCGGTTTAAACTAGTAGTAGTCGGAGTAGAAAATGATGCTTATATCCCTGAACAACTGTATACTGGTAAATATAGTTTTTACCTATTGCAATGCATGTAACACCCATTCACCCACACATTTTCGTAGATTTACTTCCCTCGACTCACCACTTATAAAGAACTAGGTTCTTCCCGCAGCTTCACACGACTTTATTGGAAACTAGCGGCCCGTCCCGGCGTTGCACGGGTGGACATTGTGGGATAGGTACACAGAACACTTCGGTGTACAAAGTGATGGATAACGAGGTCTGATTTTAGTCGGCATTTCTATCAACTTATATAATGCAAAAAAGTAGTTATAGTGACATAACTACAACAGCGAAATATATAATATGCTATCGCGAAGTTTTTTGTAGATATTGACATGTTCTCTAATATTGTAGAACATTTTTTTATCTATCAACAAAGTTTCCGCAGCAAGTGCGATGAAAGACATTTTAAAGCAAAAAAATACTTCCTTGAGTTACATTATTGAAGTTTTAGTAGGGATCCCAATATTTTATAGTAATAAATATAATCTATGTTCCTCAGGGATAATGTTGTATTCTAAAGGTGAAAAAAAATTGAAATTGGTCAGTAGTTTTTGAGTTTACTAGTTACAAACATACAAAAATAAAATATAATAATAGGTACAAAAAGACAAATCTTTCCTCTTTGTAATATTAGTTAAACTAGCTTACCTATAATAATTCAAGTCCACAACTATATACCTATCTATGCAACGTTTCAGCTGCCTGCATTCAATAGTTTTGGCATGAAGAGGTAACAAATATTCGGATTTATAATTTTAGTGTGATTTATACTTACAGTCAGATCCAGAGCCTGACGGAAACTTATCGAAAAATATTTTATGAAACCTACTTTACCTACCTACTATTACAGTTCAAATAATAGCAACGGATGACATTTCCCGTTTCACGGGATTCATGATATCACTTGATGGCGACACTAAACCGGACCCGAGAAATCCAAGAAGAACTGTGGCTGTGTTCCCTGGAGAGATAAGGCCCGCGAATCCTTTGGTTGCAAGATTCAGTGAAAGATGCTTGTACTCTGTGGAACAGGCTATGGGATCATTAAAACCTTCTGTGGAAGTAGGTCAATCCTTAATAAAAGTATGAGCTGACTTATATTTTTTTGTACAGAAGACACCATATGTGAGTATTTTACAGGTATATTGGCAAGCTCCATCATCCGGCAGCGGGTGCGTGACTCTCCGAGCGATGGTGGTCGAAAGTGACGCGGTTTGGTTCGAAGACGGTGCGCCCCTCACGCAAAAGTTATGTGAAGATATGAGGCAGCCTGACGATGTAGCCCCGCAGCTGAACTACGATTGCCAAATCTGTGACGAAGCTAAATATGAGGTACTTACCTATCTAAGCTTAAAATCATCAACGAATAGTTTTGTAGCATATCCATTAATAATGCAATAAAATACCTATAGTACATCGACCCTATTTTTCCAGGTATCATTCATTGGTATATGGTCTCGAAACACCCACCCAGCTTTCTACCCTGAGAACGACTGGATCCCTCGCTACAGTGATCTGGTGGGCGCTTCCCATTCTCCAGACCTTGTGCTGTGGGCACCAGGTTCTCTAGCATCAGATGGTTTAAAAGACCTCGCTGAACATGCAAATTCTAGCAAATTTGAGGCTGAAATAAGAGAGAAAGTACATAAGCGATTATCTTTAAAGCTTAAAATTTGTATGTAACCTGAACTGTAACTTAAATTTATCTTTTTATCTAAGGTTGGCGATGGAGTCCGAACAATGATAATCGGTAAAGGCCACGGCTATCGCAAAATGGCGAACCCCACATATGCCTTCTTCCGTACAGATAAAACCAACCATCTGTTCACAGTTGCCATTGGTATTTTTCCGTCTCCAGACTGGTTTGTTGGCGTCACTAGGTTTGAACTTTGTCAAGATAATGCCTGGTTGAAAGAAAGAGAACTTAATTTATACCCGTGGGATGCTGGGACTGACAGTGGAGTAAGTTACGAGGTAAGCTGGTGATCAACACCATAATAATAAATATTGAATTAGAATTGTTGCTTCTCAATTCAGCCTTGTTTTTTCGTCAATACTTCTTGTTACGTTTCAGTCAGCAAATATTCAAACGTTCCCACAAGACGCAATTAATCGTGTTCAAATGAGTTCCTACGACAAAAATTCGCCGTTTTATGAAGTGGACATGAAAGATATGCACCCATTTGGCAAATTGCACGTTAAGCTCATTAGGACTTATCACAGAGACTGTGAAGAAAGCACTGGTAAGAATTCGGCTTCAATTTAATTAGTTAGTTTTTGAGCTTACCGCGTTAACTTGTTTTGAATATTAAATAATTTAAACTAAAGAGCTTATTAGACCATCCTGAATAACGGATTCGATATTTGGTCAATCCTGAATTCAGAGAAGTTAAATCGCATTTAGGAAGGTAGCATCCTAATTAGGCTCCGATTTAGGACAAGAATGGCTTCCGACGTTCTAAATCTATTTAGGATACTAAATCGGAGGAGTGTATGTAATCACAGTTAGGACGCTCAGTCGCCGCTCGCCTACCGTCGCGAGCGCACGTAGGTACGTCATTGTTTGATTGTGTTGTGTGCATATCAACATACGTAAAACAAAATGACTGAAAAGGAGGTTATTCCAAATTTATTAGAACTATATAAGGATATGCCTTATCTTTGGAACAAAAGTGATCCGAGGTTGCGGGTTCGATTCCCGCCTCGGGACAAATGTTTGTACGATCTGCAGATATTTGTTCAGGGTGTTCTGGTCGTTTATATTTATCTAGGTACTGTATTGTATTCAGTACCTATATCGGTTATCATTGGGATTATGGTTTCTCGAGGTATTTCATTTCTCGGGTCTCGAGAATTCTCGAACTCAATTTCCCGGGTATTCCCGGGCAATCGAGAAATTTTTGTTTTTAATAAAAAACATGTTGATTTATAAAAAAACATCGCTAGTATACATAATATTTTTTGAAATTAGATAACAATCAACGAAATCTTATAGCACCATAGTAAGCAATGTATTTTTCTTCTTTTATTTTAGAGTATAAAATTAAATCATCGTTTTACAAACTTCAACAGCTTTTCTCTCTGTGCTAATCTCTAAATAATATCAAATAAAAAAACTTAACAAATTAAAAGTCCTTAGCGTCTCCTTAGAGTCCTGAATCAGTGAACGTGTAATCAGGAGCTCCGGCGACTAAATTTCTTGTCCTAAATCGGACACTGAATATCGGATCCGATATTTAGGATGGTCTAATAAGCTCTTAATACTCTTTTACTCAGATGAACCAACAGACGAAGGCGGCGAAAATGTACCAGAACCTACGGAAGATGACGGCACAAAGGACGACAAAGAACCAGAAGAGCCTTCCAGGTACCAAAACGAAATTGATTCCGGAGAGCGTAGGGGGTGAGACATGATTGATTCTATTCATCACTCATTTCATTTTATAATGGGGAAAAGATTTGGGATCACCGGAAATCATAGTGTGTGTTACATAACAAAGTAGTGTGGAATAATAAAATTTTATTAGCCAAAAAATAAACAATCCATGAATTAGAATACTTATTGATGGTGATGAATCTATGATGGGAAACCAAATTGACCAAACGTCTCTTTCATAGACCTCCATCGCCGATCACCACAACTACCGAAGCTGCAGTGGTTCTAGACCCGGAGTCTTCTGAAGATTGTCCTTTGTCGCCGTGGTCGGAATGGAGCCGCTGTGAGGGCGCGTGTGAAAATGACAAAATAAATGGTTATCAGTGGCGTGAACGCTACCATTTGGTTGACGGAGTGGCTGTAGAGAAATATGACCCAAACGTAAGTTTCAATCGGCCGATCCTCTATAACTACCTATTTGTTGTAGGTAGTTATTGTTAGGTTGATCATGATCATTCAAACATTTTGTTTGTCCGTGCCACCTGCCTGGCCTAGTCGTAGTCTCTTGGATCACATTTATATTAAGCGAATAAGCGATCATTTGTTAGAGAAAGAACAATAACGGATAAGACAAATTATTAAATGGTAAACTTCTTTTCAGGCCAGACATCCCTTCAAGAAGCAAGTGTCTAAACATTGCAAGACACATTACGCTGATTTCGAAAGAAGAGAATGTGAGGACGAGTGTCAAAGCCCAGATTCCGAAAGTGAAGAAGAAGGAAAAGGTACGTAATATTAATTAATAGGTACCTACCACAATCATTAGTAATGATTATTGATTATTAGTAATGATGATTTTATTTCATGATGGGTAATGAGTACATCATAAAATAAAATATGTTGCAAGATAGGTACTCATCGTAATTGTTTTGTTTCAGTGGAACGAAGAATAATGGACCCTTCTACGTGGTTCTCCAAAAAGAGGGACGTAACCTCATTGAAGTGATCACTAAATGATTTTTCTGATGTTAAGATAATATATACTTAAGTAGTTACTTTGGTCAAAGAAAGATTACTACTATTACTAACTATTACTCACTGTCATTGTTATTAAGGCGAGTGTAGTATTAGTGGGTGGGTGCCTATTGATATTAAATTGTTGCTAAGCTTTTACTTTAAGTAATTTTTTGCCGTTTGCGTTGCCAACCACGGGATCTTTTATCTGTACAAAATGCAGCCGAAGCTGTCGCTTGTTCGTTATTATAAAAGTTATTCATCCAACAAGGCATCAACTGTAAGTATCAGAAAACGACATGGTACCTACATGCCTACTAATTATGACCCAGTTTTGCGTGGCAATTGACGACTTGCAGCAATTAAGGCAATTAATAGTATCAATTTAATTGGAGTACCTTTCAGAGAAGGTAATTCAACCCTAATTGTGGACATTTAGTCGCAGTACCTAGAGTCTGACCAGCAATTGACCACTCAGATGGGAAGTATGTTGTTTACGACTGTGTTTAAAGTGCTATTTATATAAACGGTTCGGATTTTATTTTTCAGAACATGTTGTGGTTCAGTTTATTTGGTGAGTTTATAAATTCACGACACACTCGTGTTATTAAACTTGTAAAAACTTTACTAATAATACGTATGTGAATTTTAGGTGTGTGTATATTTATGTTGCTCGACGTATGTGACAGTCTGGATAAAGTTTGTGATCGCAGACCGCTCGGGACCAAAACAGCCCCATTACCTCCGGATGATCAATTCGTCTTAGATATCGTCGGTATAAGAAATAGTAAATACATTCCGAGAAGAAGTTACACAGGTGAGCCCGTGTCATCTTTCCATACTGGGTCAAGTGTCAGGTCATAATTATGTAGATCAACTAAGAACGAGACTATCATGAAGTGATTAGTCGGTGGGTAAGTATTTTCTATTATTGCAGTTCGCCTACGTGCAAAAGATGAGACGTCAGCTTTCATAGGGTTCACTATATCCCTGCGTGAAGATACCCAGTACAATGATCAGAACCCTCGCAAACCTGTCTTTCTGCAGCCTGGAACGCTGACTCCCAACAGCACACTGGGTGTTGTCCATCCCTATTGTAATAATACTGTTATTCAGGCAGATATTACGTCAAAGACTTCTGTTGAGGTAGGTATTTATTTATGCTAGATTTTCAATTCTAGACATAATAACTAAAACCTAGGCATCTCTCATTCAAATTGTGCTTTAAATGACTCTCTAGGCTACTTGGACTGCACCGGGCACAGGCCAAAAATGCGTGACAATTTTCGCTGTGGTCGCCATCAAGCCTAACGTCTGGTATAGTTACGAGGGACCTCTGTCTAGGCAGGTTTGTGAAGACCCTCGAAAGGACGATGACATGCCACCAATGGAGAACGATGATTGCAAAGTTTGCGAGGATGCTAGATATGAGGTGAGAGAGACCAAACTCTGAGGTGACTTAAGTGACGTAGTGCATCGAATACTGATAGGTACTAATCGTTGTGTAGGTAATATACCCGTCGTATTTAATTATCATGTTTCAGTTAAAATTCCAAGGTCTCTGGTCATACAACACCCACCTTGACCAGTTTCCCTCAAAGGGGACACCTGCCCACTTCAGTGACATTGTTGGTGCAGTGCACGACTCTGAATCCTTCACCCAGTACAAAATAGGTGCTGAGGCTTCGGGAGGACTAAAGATGCTGGCTGAGCAAGGAAATACCACGGGAGTTGAGATAGATATAGAAAAAGAAGTAAGTGGAACATACTTAGACAGATGATTAACTGCTTCAACTTTTCTTGTCCGATAAAAAAGAGATGATCAACTGTCTGTTGATGACAACAAAGCAGTTGATCATCTGTCATCTTTTCTGTTAACACTTGACATTACATGTAGTTACATAAGTCACTTATTAATCATAGGTCTTTTCACTTCCCAATTTCAGCTGAATAAAGGTGTCCGCACGGTGATCAAAGCTACAAGCCCGCCTGAGCCGCATATGGATACGGTTACCCAGTTTAGAGCAAGTAAAGGTTACACAAGACTGTCCATAGCCACTGCTATTGTCCCGTCACCTGATTGGTTCCTCGGAGTTTCTAACATGGAGCTTTGCAGCGTAGTGACTAACCAATGGGCTGAGAAGATCCTGCTCAACTTGTATCCTCTCGATGCAGGGACGGATAAAGGGACAGATTTCAATGTGAGTGATAAAAAAATTACTTGTACATTCTTATAGCGTGATCCCATTTAGAACATTTTCCTTTCAGTCTGCAAATGAAGCTACTTTGCCGAACCAGCCGATATCAATGGCATTGATTGGTGGAACTGAGAAGGCTAAGAAACCGTTCGCAAGGTTGATTCTAACTCTCATAAGGACTTACAACACTCCTGAATGTCAAGCTGAAGATGCCACTGAAAATCAAGGTTAATTAATTTTTAAACTATTTTTAAAATCGATTTGTTTTATTTTCGTAGGTAAAAGTAATATTCAGTTACCTACTTGTTCATAAGCTTAGCATGTTTTTGTTGGAGCAAACATTAAGGTTAGGATTTTTAGTTATGAAGAAAACCTGAGGCAGGTATTTACAGGCGAAGGAGACGGTGGTGGTGAACATAACGACAGTGGGGAGGATAAGACAAGTCATGAGAACAGTGGTGCGGATAGCGGTGATGGTGAAGGAAGTCATGAAGAACCAACACAATTCCAAACTCCTTATTATAGAACTACTACCACCAGGTACACCACAATTCACCACATATATTAAACACCTATTAAATCAAAATCTGAAAACTCTTGAACTGCGAAAGTTTGTCTTTCAAATTATATTGGATTAGTTGTCGCGTAGGTAAGTAAAATGAGTTTTGAATTTCCCTCATGAAAAATAAAAAAGTATGCGAAGAATATCCGATAAATCCTACTTATTACTTAGCATATTATTATCCCACTAATGTTAAAAAGCCGAAAGTTTATAAAATATGTGTGAATTTTATATTGTAAATATTTACTGACAAAGAAAATTACAATCAAATAATAGAAATAAATGAGAACTAGTATTTACAATTGAAATATTTGAGCTAACTGCAGACTGTTGCAAACAATCTACAGGTAGCTCAACTGATTCATATCAATACGAGTCGGAAGCGTCCCCAAGACGATGGCTGCATTGCCACGCTGTATGGCAATACTGATGCGTTGCGCCAGATACTCACCAGCTCTCGGGTCACGCGTCGCTTCTACCAGACGCTCATATAATTTTAAAACCCGAAGGGCCTCGGTACCCCACGGACCTAGGGTCTCGACTCCAAGGGGAGCAAATGTCTATAGCAAAAGCTCTATCGAGTCCTACATACATATTTGCACCTCTTGCAATTCTCGGCCAAATCTGCCGCCGCATCGGCTGTGACTCACAGTCGTACACACATTTATAGTGCGTAACCCCACACTAAGGGTAATTTCTAAGTAATCAAATAATATCGCAAAAATTTTCGACTTCGACGAAATTCCTGTACTGAAGGAAGGATGCGGGTTCAAGTCCCGTCGAAGTCGAAAATTTTTTGATTTCTTAGAATATTGTTTTTGCCTACACAAGAGTCCGAAATAAAAATCAATCACATCACATCAGACTAATATTATGAAAAATATTATGAAAATTTGGATGGATAGATGGATGGATGGATGTTTGTTACCTCTTCACGCCAAAACTACTGAACGGATCAGGCTGAAATTTTGCATACAGGTAAGTCTAACCCTGGAATCAAATATAGGTGACTTTTTATCCCATAAATCAGTTCCCATGCGAGAGAAACAACCTCAAAACGTTTCCATAGAAACAACGCGTGCGAAGCCGCGGGCAGAAGCTAGTATCAAATAATTTTTGTGATTAACAGTGAGGAACCGCCTTCAGTCGACCCAAACAGCGAGAAAGACTGCCCTATGACTCCGTGGGAGGAATGGATGCCTTGCCAGGGAGAATGCGTCGACAAGAAGGTCACCGGCTTTAGGATACGTTTCCGGTACCACGTGGTCGACGGTATTGCGGTTGGAAAATACGTGGAGAATGTAAGATCTATTACAGACAAACAAATAAACACACACACTCTTCACCTACCTACCGATTTTCTACTAGATTATGCAGGCACTGTAAACTGAAAGAAAGAAGAAAGAAAATTAATTTATTAGTTCACTAGAAAGCTTGCAACTATTACAATACTTATACTTACATAAGAATATTACAATAACAATAATAAAATAATAGTAACTAACAGTAGCAAGCAATGCAGCGAACCAAAAGGTCCTATCTCAGCATAATGTTGCTCCACAAGAAGTAGAACACAAGAACGGGCGTTTTTCGACTCACCGGCCCGGCACCGGCACGGCACCGGCATGGCCGTGCACAGGCACCGGTGCCGGGGCTTCGTTTTTCCACTGTGCCGGTGTCGATGCCGGCTTACGCTCGGTGAGTGGTACAGTGCTGACACGGACTTCAACACGACGACACGTAAAGTACAACGCGTAGATAGATATAACAATGGTATCGTCAAGCCGTCGACTATACTTGTTATATCATTTACACCTACGACGCTGATACCGAAGCAGAGACGTCAAATTTTGGATTCATCCATTACTAAAAGTTAGATACCTAGAAGGAACATATTATACCCTATTTGAAAATTCGAAATACGAGTCTCTTACCCTCCGCTCCGCTCTCCTACCCGCCCCGCGCACTCACACACGCACATTGCTACAATTCATATACAGTACACATGCAGTTTTGCCGGGCCGGCACCGAGTGGGAAGCTTGCTACCCCGGCGACGGCGCCGGCACCGGCGGAACTCTACGCCGGGCCGGTGCCGGCGCCGGTAAGTGAAAAAGCGAGCCATACATTTTCATACATTTTTGTTACCCCGGCACCGACACGGCACCGGCGCCGGCGTCGGTGCCGGTGCCGGGCCGGTGAGTCGAAAAACGCCCAATTGCTCCACAAGAAACTGGTGGTCTATATTCATTATTATTATTACAGGGCCCCTCATACGAAGATAAAGTTGTACCTCAGGAATGCTCAGACAAGATCGACAGTCAAACTGAAAAATGTGAAGAAGAGTGCGAAGATCCACAGGTGCAAGAAGATGAGGAAGAGCAATAATAGGGTAGTTGGACCAATACATGAACAGTTAAGCGGAATTCAATTTGTTTTATTTTTATTAAATCTCCTATACCTACCTACTTACAATAAATAAATAATGCTGGACTAACTAACTTAATTAGTCGGCAGATATGGCAATCGCGAAAAAATCGCGGGTACCTACAGCTAGTTTATTGATAAAACTATAAATTGGTCTCAACTCCTATACAAAAGGGCCATTTTGGACATACCTACACTAATTTAAATAAGTTAACAAAAGTTAGTGGTCGGGATATTGTCACAGAATGACACGTTTTGGTATTCTACCTAAGATGAAAGAAATTATAATTATGATGAATGCAGATGGAGAGACGCGCGTCAAGCTTAAAACTATTTATTATCTCGCACGCACTATCTGGAGTTGTATTAATCTAAATGAGGTGGGAAATCGCGCAAGATCGCACGGAGTGGAAAGATTTGGGGGAGGCCTTTGCCCAGCAGTAGGACGGAATAGACTGAAGAAAAAAAATGAAGAAAAAATTTAGTGAAATAGGTAAACTTAAAATACAAATTTCAGGCAGGCACTTCAAATTTAGAAATGGTACCTAACTAGTTCCTGACCGCGGCTTCGCATAACTTGTTTCCGGGACAAAAAAGAAACGTTAAGTATTTCAAGTTAAAAGGATCTTATAAAATACTTTAAACGATCTGAACACATTATTATTAGTACAAACTATTTAATTTTAAACGTCTTTTTGACGTGACAACGTCTTATAATTCGATAGAGCCGGCTACACGCACGGAAAAACATGACGTCATGCGGCGTTACCTCGCTATGACGTCATGCGGCGTTACCAGCGTTACCGGCGTTCCATGTAAGGCTTGAAGTGCAAGCGAGAGCGGTGAGCGAAGTGAACCGCAATGCGACTATTGGGGAACTGCACTGTGATGTGACCCCCCCCGCCCCCTGTCCCCTGCCCTCCTCAACCCCCTTTCCCATCAAAAAATCTGATATGAGTATCGTTTTCGACTAACATGGGGGTGAGGATTACGAATTTGATGACTGCGGGCGTGTGTCGCAATGCGACTTTTGGGGAACTGCACGGCGAGCGAAGCGAGCCGTGCTGTGACCCTCGTGTGCCCCCCCCCCCCCCCCCCGGAACCCCCTTCCCCATTAAAAATCTGATATGGGTATCGTTTTCGACTAACATGGGGGTGAGGATTACGAATTTGATGACTGCGGTCGTGTGTCGCAATGCGACTTTTGGGGAACTGCACGGCGAGCGAAGCGAGCCGTGCTTTGACCCTCGTGTGCCCCCCCACCCCCCGGAACCCCCTTCCCCATAAAAAAATCTGATATGGGCTTCGTTTTCGACTAACATGGGGGCGAGGAATACGAATTTGATGACAATACGACACACGTCACACAGAAATGAAATGAATGAAATGAAATACGTTTATTCTGATATAACAGTACACAATATGATAACAGGTAGCTTAGATATTACACAGATAAATTAAAGAAAATCAAAAAACGAGGACAACTAAAACTATCATGCTTTTCTTATAAAAAAAAATCTATGTAATGGAAATATGGTGAGATCGGTGCCAAGTGTACTGCGCTATCAGAACAGGTCCATGCTCAGCTGAATGTTGTGAGTATAATAGTTACCCACAACGCTGATTTTCAGCATGCACCAAAGTGGTGATGACGTACGATCGGTTTAAAATTTATAAGTAACGAAAACTATACCCAAACTATAGAATAAAATGACAAAAAATAATAATAAAAACAAATAAGATTTCAAGTGTACAGTAGATGTGTGCTTATGGACAATTCTAAACTAGGTACATATCTAATAACTACTTAAAAACTTACAGAAACCTGATAACTAAAATAACTACAACAAAAAAATAACTACTTAAAAACTTACAGAAATCCAGGCAGACGATAGTCGCGATTCGCTACCGCGAGTAGAGCTGATGTAAATACTAAATATAATGCTTAATTATTTTTACGATATTTTACATAGAATGCCTCCTCGCGCGCATCTCTCGTCCGCAGTTCGTGATCCGTGCTCCACCAGGCGTGCAATTATTTATGTAAGAGGTTCTCCTAAGGTCACAAGTTTCTGAAGAAACTAGGCAATAGTAGATACCTGCCATAAAGTGCGTACATGCTCTACCTTACTGAGAATCACGTTGAAGTTCCATCAAATAATATCTGAACTTCACTCTAAAGTTGCACTTATTTTTAAGCTCGCGTAAAGGAGGAGGTAGTGAGTTCCAGCACTTAGTAGAGCAGAATCGAAAGCTGCCGTGAAAAGCAGCTGTACTGTGTCGCGGAGTTCGCAGCACGAAGGAGCACGCGCGAGGCGGGTTTCTGTTGTGGTCTCTAGCCCATTCGAATTTATCGTATAGATACTTAGGTTTGCCAGTTTTTACCACTCCGAACATTAGAGTCGCAAGATGAAGATCTCTCCTATTTTTCATGTTTAGAATATGGTGCTGATTTAGAAATGGTGTTATATGACTACGCGGAGGTACGTTGAAGCAATAGCGTGCGCAGGCATTTTGGACTCTCTGTACAAGGTTGGAGGTTCTGCAGAGAAGCCGCGGCCCATAAACCGCATCTACATAATTGAACCTGGATAGCACAAGAGAGTCAACCAACCTTACTCTGATATCAGTGCTTAAGTAATTTCTGATTTTGTATAAAATCTTTAACCTATAGAAACAGTTCCTTGCTATTTCTGAAACATGGCGTTCAAACTTCAACTGTTCATCAACAATCAGACCAAGATTTCGTGCCTCTGTCACTCGCTCAATTTTAACACTGTCAATGACCAGCAGCGGGACTTGCAGACTTATTTTATGAACCTGACCTTTTGTGCCAAAAATCATGTACTTCGTTTTATTTGCATTCAAGAGCAAAGAGTTCGATTGCGCCCATTCTTGTATCCGTGCCAGGTCTTAATTGATTCGAGATTCAGCAGTCCGTATTTGGTCTGGTTTGAAGGACAGATAAATTTGTATGTCGTCCGTATAGATATGAAACTTACAGTGTTGAACACAATTAGTAACATCGGCACTGTAGAGAATAAAGAGTAATGGTCCAAGGATTGACCCCTGTGGCACGCCCCTATTTACAACCTGCGTCTCAGAAATTAACGGATTTCCACTGTCTCTAGCAATCTCAACGTATTGCTCCCGATCTTTAAGATAGGAACTAAACCATCTAATAGTTTGATCGTCAAACCCATAGTAAGTAAGTTTAGATAGAAGAAGTACGGTATTGATTGCGTCAAACGCACAAGAAAAATCTAACAGGACAAGTATCGTTCCCATTCCTCTATCTTGAGCTTCAATAATATTGTCCGTGACATCGAGTAGAGCCGTATTGGTGCCTCTATTTTTTCTGAAACCTGATTGCAACTCGGGTAAGATATTATGCTCTTCCAGATAATCACTAAGCTAACAGGAACATACTACCTTCTCTAATATCTTAGATAGGCAAGGAAGAAGGCTGATGGGTCTTAAATTATTAATTTCAAGTGGATTTTGAACTTTAGGTATAGGTTTAATTATGGCAGTTTTCCAAGCATTGGGAAATACTGCTGAGCAAATGGATGTATTAATAATCGAAGTTAATGTATCAAGGCTTTGAGGGAGTGTCAATGTTAACATATCGAGGGATATTTTGTCTACACCTGAAGCATTTGATTTAATTTGCCTTAAATATTTTAGGACACATACTGAATCGGTAGGTTGCAGAGAAAAACAAGACTCACTATATCTATTTAATTTAAAATACGTAATGGTAGACATATTGACAGTTGCATTTCCGGGTATATTCAAAAAATGTTCGTTTATTACATTAGGGTTATCGAAATGAACTGGCAGTTCACTCGATTTTGGGGGTAGAATTTTAGATTTAAGATTTTTCCATAAAGCCTTAGAGTTATTAATGTGACAATTAATATGTTGTCTAAAAAAGGCTCTCTTTTCACTATTTAGTGCAAAGTTAACTTGCTTCTTAAGTTCCTTATAATATACTTTATGACTCTCTATTTTTGTATTACGGTGTCTGGCGAGAGCTTCGTCTCGAAGACGCATCATAAGCCTCACATTGTTGGTTAGCCATGGGCATGGCCTGTCTTTTATAATTATTTTCTTAAAAGGAGCATGAAGATCAAATAGTAACGTAACTGCATCACTAAAATCTTGAACCATAATGTCAACATTCGTACCAGAACCGATCAGTTTCCAATTTATTGAATTTAAATCATTATTAAAAAGCTCGATTGAAATATCCCGAATTGGCCTAAAAATGCACAGCAAGGCTAGCGAAGCGAGCCTTGCTTTGTGACACCACACATACTTATATGGGTATCGTTTTCGACTAACTCGAACTCGTAGATTACGAAAAAGATGTCCGTTTCAAAATCCAAGATGGCTGACATTTTTGACGTGACAACGTCTTATAATTCGATAGAGCCGGCTGCACGCACGAAAAAACATGACGTCATGCGGCGTTACCTCACGCGGCGTTACCTCGCTCTGAGACGTTGTCACGTTCAACTATCGTCAGTAAACCGACTTTACAGACAACCAATTTTTTTTTTCGTTTATTTGAGAAACCCCCTAAGTCAATGACTTTCAGATATTATTTATTTCATGAAAATAACAAAATTATAAAAAAAATATTCAAGTCATGTTAGATATCATTTAATCCAGTCAAACTGCATACAGAACAAATCCATGCCCATACATTTTTTTTTCACAGAAAGGTTTTTATCGTCTTCTGTAAAATTAAGGTCAGATGACTTGTGGGGTTTCTCAAATAATCGATTCAATTATACACATAAATTCAGTTTTAGATTTTTAACCCTTCGACTCGACTGTCACCTGTAATGGCATATACCAGTAAACTCGCGCCCTGTCATGGCGGCGAGGTCCAATATTTGCCGACTTTTACAAGAATGACGTTATTTCTAAAACTACTGGGAATTTTTACTTGAAACAAAATGTAGACTATTCTATGATAGTACAGCTCTAAATTTCAACAGAAATTCCGTATGATTTGTTGCCGCATACACTTCCAATTCTATCTAAAAATGTACAAATTGAAAAATTAGACATGTTCATGTAAACTAAATATTTTTAGGAATACTAGGCAACTTTGGAAAAAAATTGTATGCCTATTGTAATCTTGAATATAAGTCTAAAAACCTATGTAGTAGTTTTAGTCTTGTATACAACATTATGTACTCTAAATTCCTTCAAGAAAACAGGCCCTATACTGAGAGTTAGTTACTCACATTTTGTAATGACAAATAATCTATGATGATAAGTCCAATAGAAAAAAAAGTAGTTGCATTTGAAGGAAATATGTTTATTTTGTTGAAACACATACTGATTTATAAGAATATTCAACAAAAAAGAATAAATGAGGTAATAATGAAATAGGCATCCATTTTTCTTTCTTTATGTAGAAAATTAAAAAAAAACGTAATTATAGCATGTCCTGTTCAATTTATGGTAAAATTGATTTCGTAAAAGATCAATATATATTTCTAATTTAGAATTTTATCAATGTTCACTCTCCTTTTCACAAAAACATTTATTTTTGTAAACAGAAACAACACACACTTCGACGTAAAGAACACCTGATTTCAAAATGGCAGTTCTTGATGCCAAAGACAACAAATCACATGTATTATACGCCAAAATAAAGAGCACATTATCCTCTCTTTCTTTCATAAACAAACCTTTAACAGACAGAGCAAGACAGAAACACTAGAATGTACTTTTTGAAATGTTGGTGTATGCGTATAGATTCATACGCATTCCGAGTCAACGGTAGTATGGAGTCATGCGTATGAATTCATACGCATTCCGAGCTTAAAGGTTAATAACACTTACACAATTTATCACGCACATAAACACATTAAAATTCATTAGATGCTGACTGTACGTTTGCATTGTACGGAAATAGTGATATCGTGAATATTATGGTATTGGCTCGCTCATGCAACATGCGTGGAACGGAACGTAAACGGCGTTCAGAAATTCAACAGACAAAGGTACCTGTAATTTTGTATCTTCGGCTTCGAATCGAACGAAGGTCTTCGCCCAGCCCACCACACATAAATTCGAAAAACATTCCAGTCTTTTCTTATTAAACGTAATAAATTAAAAAAGCAATATTATTTTTCGGACCAAACAAACACAGTTTACTTTACAGGGGGCTATTTCACCACACATCACACAAATTAGTTTCTGAAAGGTCTTTACTTACGTCATCGAATTCACGATCACGGTGACCCAATCTATCTTTTTTTCTTTTCGTGACTTCGTGTCGGTCGCGATATTTTCATGCTGGGATCTCTTCTAGAATTCTGATGAAATCAGCATTAATTTCGTATCTCTCAGTAATTTAGTATGTTAACTAAAACCCCTACATCCACGTTCAAGCGAGCGTTGAATCTAACTTTGAAAGCTGCGTTTTTGGTTGAGGCCGCTGGGTTTGCGGTGTCATTCGGTGTGTGGTACAGACTCAACACCAACAGGGGTAAATTCCTTCGATTTTGTTCCAAATATAGTTTCAATACGAAATAATATTTTCTTCTCTTCCAAAGCTAACAATGAACTACTACGTAAAACTAATAGCCGGCATTGGCTATTAGTTTAGGCACGATAGCAGAAAAAGGTCATTCAGACCCAGGGACCATCCTGATAAAGTTTTCTTGTTCAACCAAGCCAATTAAAAGAGAAGCACTGAATGAAATTGAAGAGTAACATTTTTTAATAATACCGAGGCAAATAGTTATTCACAAATCTAGCTAAAAGGCTTTCATCTGTTAAAATTCATGTTTTCCAAACCAGATGTCCAATCAAAGTAGTCACGACATGCTTGTTACATTATTGTATAATTGAATCCCTGTTTTAGATTTCCGTCTGTATATGTTCAAGAACCACAACTGGGCATTAGAAGGATTCTACTCTCTTGGTGAAAAGATTGCTGATCAGAAGACACGAGAGCACGATCTCAGAGTTTGGAGTAACGAGGGAAAGATATAGATATAGCTTCTAAAGATATCATCGGTGAGATGAGTATAGCTATAAGATCCTCATTCTGGGTGTTGACCTTTGGCTCAATTGGTTGGGCTCTGTACAAGTTTGTCAAACCTGATGATGAATTACTTCAGAAGGTCATTATTATGATATTTTGTTCACCTATTGATTTGTTTGCTAACTGATGAAGTTGGAATTGTAAACTAATTTGTGTGTCAGTGCATGTCTATCTTGGGTGTAGAACATTCTTAGTTCTGTCTGTTTTGCTTTACTTGTGATTCATTCAACTTATTTACTTGTTCCTAAGACTTGAAAGAAGTTAAACATCATATTATATTAAGGGAGTCAACTAAGAACAAAGTAACTCAAAAGTTACCTATGCAATGCAAATAAGTGAAGGCTGCCAAATGATCAGTTTTATTGATTATTTGAAGGATATTTGTTGTTTTGAGCAAGAGCAAGCACAATCATAATAAATTTGAAAACTGTTCATCATGTTTGATCCATGTTTCATGATTTTCATAATAATGTTGCAATAAAAGTTTTTTATATTGTTTTTATTTCAGCTTGACAAGGAGTCCAAAGAAACAGACGGCAGGAAGTTTGCTAATCAAACAATAGCTGTGCTCAAAGGAGCTGCTGATCAAAACTCAGAAATAAATAAAAAACTAGAAGAACTTATAAAGGGAAAATGAATGACAAACATAGTGTTTTAGATAGGCTAAATAGGAGAGATGCTCAGCGCTTAGAGAAATTACAAAAGGCTCACAAAGCCAGAGAGGAAGTGGATGCCTCAAACGAAAATGAAGACTATTTCTCTGGAGCTTTTAAAATCCAAGCTGAAGACATAGAAGACCTCTTTTTGGCAATCCCTACATTAGAATCCAACATGCTTCCATCGCACATAGATATAATCAAAAAGGAATTGAATGACCTGCAAAAATATGTTGTCAATTCATCTTTCTTCTTAAAAGAATTCAACATGCGAAAATATTTGGGAATTGTGCAGAATTTACAATCTAAATGCTATGAGCTAGAAGACAGATATGTCCCAAAAAAAAAGTTTGGATTCTCAAAGAAGAAGCTTCCTAAATGTGATCGAAAACAAAATTCTCTTGACGAAAATGATGGAGCAAGCAAGAAAGACAGCAACAAATGGAATGATAAGCTTTTTGGATTTGACTCACTAAATAACAAAGTTCTAACACTTGAGAGTGAGGAGTTGTTTCAGCGGGATGTTGCTTTACGAAATCTTAAAAACTGTACAATAGCTCTCAAAGGCATCATGGGGACCCTGCATTTGACTAATCTGGAGAACTGCATCATCCTATCTGGACCAGTGACATCTTCTGTATTTGTAGAGAAATGTGTGAACTGTAAAATTGTGACAGCTTGCCAGCAACTTAGGATGCACACTTCAGTCTGTTGTGACATATATCTTCATGTTACTAGTAAAGGTATTGTTGAAGATTGCTCAGAGATACGGACTGCACCATACAACCTGTCTTATCCTGACTTAGAGAAGCACTTCACAGCATCTTCACTGAACAGGGACGCAAACAACTGGGATTGTTTAGATGACTTCAATTGGTTAGCTCCTGATATCCCATCCCCTAACTGGTCTATTTTAGAAATTGGACAGAGAGTTCAAAGCTGGGAAGAATGGTGGTCTAAAACTCCATAGTGCATGCAGTATAGATAGTATTAATATTTCTTAGTTTATGTAATCCAATTGCCTCACAAATAGATAGTCTAACAAAATATAACCAATAATTTGTACTCTATATAGTTAACTGCGTTCAACCTGTACCAGATTATATTTAATTAAGTTTTGTATGTTTCTTTTTGCTTTTCTCATATTTGATCAACTGCTTTGGACTATATTATTTATTAAAGCTGCAATAATTTTAATAATTACTTACTACAAATAATAATGAAAACGTTCTGTTTTGTGAGCCATATTATGTAACCTTAGTTAAATACAATGTCAGCATTTATCCACTTCTACTTTATTCTAAAATAAAGTTCTATTAGAAAAAAAACACATGTTTCTTATTTACCTGAAAGAAACGATTACCCATCCTAAATCTGAACCTTTTTCTAGGATAAAGTATTACCTAGGTAAGTAGAGAAGGTACCAGTAATAAAAACATGATAAACAATAAATAATAATTTTATTCCTTAAATTACAAATATATGAAATACCATTTTATATAGAAATCACAGTAATTTTACAAATTGGAGAAAAATAAATGTAGTGTGTTTGAAGTAGTGACAGTAAATACAGGGCCTGAAATGAGTGAAAATCTCAGTAATGAAAATAAGATTTTAAAATAAATGTAGTACCTATGTACTGAACATAATTTATAACAAAATCATATCTCAGATGGTAATAGTTTGAGCATTTTCTCTAAGACTAGTTCACGAGTTATTATTTAGTACAGAGATAGGTAGGTAAGTATATAAGAATATTAATCAAATAATAGAGGTCCGTGGGGTACCAAGGATCTCCGGATTTTCAAATGTTTGAGCTTCTGGCGCTTCCGATTGGTATGGATATCGATCAGTTAAGCTACCTCTAGATTGTTTGCAAACATCTGCAGTTAGCTCAACTGTTTTTATTGTAAATACTAAGAGTTCTTATTTGTTTTTATAATTCCTGTAGACCTACCTAAGACGGTAGAGTAAAAGAGCCATATATGGACCAGGGTGGTAATACGGATCACCAGCGCGGCTTTTCTCGAAGAACGTTCTTTGTATCAATTCGACGAACAGCACACGCTAAGCTACACCCCCCGATGCTCGCCAGTCGCTTGCAGGAAAACAGAAAGCAAGCACATAGTACCTATTGACGGGATCCTTCCCTTCGGCATTTACGGGGCGAAATGTAAACGTGCTGCACAGCGATCATTCGTGCAGTCAGTACGGGGAAAGAAGGCGCTCACGACGAACAGGATTTTAGCACACGGCGCGGTATTATCCGTGCTGCGAATGGTACATTATGCCATATAAAGCCCAGACTCCACCAAAGCGGAGATGTCCGAAGTGGAGACGAGAAGAGACTTTTTCAGCTAGGGTGTCTCCACCGAAGCTGTACGGACATGCGTACTGGATAGACTGGAGCGGAGATGTGTGCTGGCTAGATCGGAACTGAGCTGCGTGCGGCGATTGTCGGATGTTTGTTGAAATTCATGCACTAGCGGCGCCCCTCACATCTCTTCTTGTCTCCGCTGCTTGACGTCGCCAGCTTGCGCGGCACAGCTCACATCTCCGCTTCGATCTTTCTTTGTTTTCTTCGCATACAAATATGATACATGTCCGTTCAGTGGTAGGTATTCACTGAAACTGAGTGGAGGACGTCGTTATTCATAGGTACATCTTGTATGTATCAATAACGACGTTCTATTGGTTGTTTAAAACACATCTCTGCTAAAAGGTAAGTCTTTTGCAGACTTTTTTACGGTTCGGGTGTTTTAATCTCAGAGGATAACAGTCCGTCGTTTGCACAGGCTAGAAGTTAAACGAGATTCAGTAGGCACTTATACAAAGTAACTCGGAATTAAACGCCAATAAAAGAGAAGATATAAGATATTAGAATGTAGGCTCAAAAGAATATATATATAACTCATTAAGGAATGTATTAATAAATTAAGTACTTAAACATAAGTTATGCCAATTCATTAAGTTTTAGACATAATAATTTATAAAACAAGTTTGAAGAGCGGCCATTTCATAACCTACTGGCAAAAGGGTGGTGTTCTCTGAAATATAATCCAATGATCAGCACCTTTAGTTGATGTAAGTAGGTATAATTTCAATTTAAATGTAATCGCCCAATTATCTTCTAGAAACACCACCCGTTACAACACAAACTACTCTAAAGTTATATCACTACGACAATCCTTCTCATAAAAGGAATTCAGTCACCCAACTTTTAAAAAATCTAGCTAAGACTTTACTACATAAACTTTAGCTATCTAAATTCGAAGAATACGTGTTTGCCAACTCATTACGTTTTTAAACAATAATCATTACGATTTTATGGTGTCAGTCTTCCACAGTTTCAAAAAGAAAAACATAAATTATGATCCTAGCAGGTATGCATAATGCAAATGGTTAAGTACAATGATATTATTTTCGCAGAGCTGTTTTCTAAACCTATTGAACACTTAAAGGCAACAGGACCAATATTTTTGTATTAATAATAGTATTACATGAAATACTATGTGCATATTAAGGCACCAATTGCTACCAAGAGGTTTTCATTGGTACAAACCTTGTAGAATCAGATAGGCTTGTAGTAATAACAGCATATCATGGACAGGACAGGGGTCTAATTCAACTAAATTAATCGCTTCACTTTATCAACGGTATCGCCTCGGAATGACGCATTTTGGCATTTTACCTTTGATGAAAGAAACTACACATGGACGGAGAATCGTCCATAGATGAAAGAAATGTCTAGGTAGTGGGTGCGGTGCATTATTTTTATATTATATACTAGCTGACCTGGCGAACTTCGTACCGCTCTCACCTTTCTTTTCCTTTTTTCATTCATTTGTTAAAAAAAATGTGATAAAAAAGAACCGCTCGACCGATTTTGTGCAAACTTCACATAAACTATCTACTAAATAGCCCGAACAAAGCCGAAACATTTGGTTTGGATAGGTGAGCCTGTTCTTGAGTTATAAAATTACAATGAAAAGTGGCATTGATTTTTACATAATATTGATAAAATGTGATAAAAAAAGAACCGCTTGACCGATTTTGTGCAAACTTCACATTAACTATCTACTAAATAGTCCGAACAAAGCCTAAGCATTTGGTTTGGATAGGTGAGCCCGTTCTTGAGTTTTATTTTATTTTTATTTTCTTTTATTTGGGAAATAAACAGTACATTATACATAAAAATACAGAAGTTAAATACACATTAACCAAAATAATTTCCTCCATTAGGTAAACATAGAGTTATAAAATTACAATGAAAAGTGGCATTGATTTTTACATTATATTCATAAAATGTGATAAAAAAAGAACCGCTCGACCGATTTTGTGCAAACTTCACATAAACTATCTACTAAATAGTCCGAACAAAGCCTAAACATTTGGTTTGGATAGGTGAGCCCGTTCTTGAGTTATAAAATTACAACGAAAAGTGGCATTGATTTTTATATATATTGATGATGATTGATGATGATAATTGCATGGAGAGATTTTGTTTTATGATGATGATGATTGATGATGATAATTGCACGGAGAGATTTTGACGTGCGTTCCTCCTGTAGTTTCATTATATATATTCAAGGTAGAATCCCAAAACGTGTCTTTTTGTGACGATACCATTGTCAATATGAAGCGATTGGTTTAGCACAATAGGGCCGGTGGTGTGCAGTTCGGTTAATTACGTCCCTAGTTTGCGTTGACAGGTATCTAGTAGAATAGGTCTATTCCGGTCCTCACCAGTTTGGTTTCTTGTGTGAAATGATCCACTGCTGAAAGGTGTTGTTTGGATCGCAAGGCGCGAGGTTTAGCTGCCGCGAGTGAGGTTGCAGGGTAAGGCAGTTGCCGTGCAGGCGATGGACTAAATGGTGGTTTTCGTCTTCGTAACTGAAATAAACGGTTATCATATTTTAATATGTGGATGTTATGTGTGCTTCCTTATCCGTATACTCAAACTCATAGATGATCCATAATTCTATGAGAGGCAGTGGAAAATCAGAGGATTTATGTATCTAGAGGCTAAACATCCTCCATGCCTTTGCCCTGGACTGGAAAGGAAAGGTACGGAGTAAATTATCATCACCCTTTTTACTGTTGGTGAGGGGCCCCCCCTTCGTTAATTAACTCAGTAATTCAGAAATAATGGAAGAGTTCAGTTTATAAAAGTACACACAGAACAGCTGGGTTCTGTTCAAACCAGATCACATTAGGAAGTCAACGGTAACAAGAGGGAAAATAAACCACTATACCTCCAAGGTCCGTCGACGGTTCCGAGTCTACAGAATGCTTGCTTCACATTCTCGGAGTCTGCCTCCACGCAGCGCTCGCCGACGCCGAGCTGCCCCGCCGCGTTCAGACGGAACAGCTGGGTGCTGCCGGAACCGTGGCAGGCTGATGTGCCTGTAAATATGCAGTTTATATTATTTCCTTCCTACTCTCTCCTTGATTGGGAGATATCAACAGAAGAACTGACAACCTTTGGGATATAGGTGTCCTGAGTGGAGATCGCGATTTGGTCAACGTTCTGTAGGATGCCGTTTGTCTAGATGGGATTACGATCTGCGTAAGATTGCTGGCAAATGCTGGAGGGCGCTGGCGTTCATAAGGGAGGCCTATGTCAAATAGTGGACCAACTCAGGCTGTTAAGGATGAGCACAAAAACTCCACCCCGAAGAAAATCCTGCAGTTCCTAGCAGCTGCAAAGGTTAGCGGCGAACTGTGAACGCCGCTGCTTCGAGGCTGAACATACAAAGTGGCGATCACAATAGGCCTATCATGGCCGCAGTGATACGAAAGCCACCAAAAGCAAATAAAAAAATAAATAAAAATAAGGATGAGCACGTTTAAAAGTTTAAGTACTTACTTATAACCAGGGTTGAGATGATTTAGATCAAATGATATTTTTGAATAGACCAAAGGGATTTTTAAAAAAAATTGGTTGTCTGTAAAGTCGGTTTACTGACGATAGTTGAACGTGACAACGCAGACGCATCGCTCACTCAAGTAGGAGAGAGACGGATGTCGAGCGCTCTCGCTTGCACTTCAAGCCTTACATGGAACGCCTCAGAGCGAGGTAACGCCGCATGACGAGGTAACGCCGCATGACGTCATGTTTTTTCGTGCGTGCAGCCGGCTCTATCGAATTATAAGACGTTGTCACGTCAAAATCATGATTTCTTTCAACCCTGATTATAACACATTCTATTTATTCATCAGCATTCATCAGCTCATACAAGTGTAAGGGTGTGAGCGGTGCACTTTTTAAAGCCGCCACACACAGAAGCCGTGGCCCGGAGGCGAAGGCGTGCGAGTTGTATCATATGAATTTATATGAAAGACTACACATGCCGCAGGCGGTGGCGGCGCAGTGCACGGCCGTGGCGGGCCGGCTCAGCGATACAAACAGTCGGCGTGCGCGACGCGGCGCGGAGCCGTGGCGGCGCGGTGGCGAGGCGGAGGCGTGCCGTGTGAGGGTTGTATTTCAGCAAGTATAAGGAGTGTCTTCACACAGAACGCACGCCACGCGTCGCGGTGCTGAGGCGTGCTACTAGCGGAGTTACGAGTTGTATTTATTTACAAAATATTATGCTTATGACCCGAATAAGGCGCTAAATAAAATGGACTATACCGAAAAATAGATTTTACTAGTCCAACCACATCGTTGTTTATACGATTGCCGTATAAAAGATTATAAAAATGATTTAAAGAAGGACATCTTTACAATAGTGCGACGCTGTAACCTACACGCACAAGGCTTCAAAACGCCTCCGCGACGCCAGCGGCTCTCGCACGCCTGCAATGTGAAGACATCCGCACCGCGAACGCCTCGCCTGGCTCGGCTACCGTCCGCCTCCGGCTTCTGTGTGTGACGGCTTTTAACGATTAACTTCTACCATGAATGCCAGCCAAAAAGTAGCTTATGAAATAACTATCGGATCTGTGCTATCGGCCTATACCTATTAGTGTAACAAAGTACTCACCAATATAAGATGGTGCAGCTTTGCCCATAGTGTCCAAACATTGTCCCGTGGCTTTATTCTTCACCATGCCCCATTGTACGTTCTTAGGTAGTTTAGGGAACTTGTCATATACATCATACGCGACATTCTCCATAAACCAGCTGAAGTCCTTACATTGCAATCTTTCCTTCAACGCCACTTGGTCGCTAATATCACCCATGTCCAAGTATCTAGCCATTGGTTCTCTCGTATAGAAGAATTCTTTATGTTCCTCGTCAAACCAGGTTTCAATAACTCTCTTGTAGTTAATAGTGATCAGAGAACCTTTGCGGTTCTTAGCTAGATTGCCGAAGGAGTACGGCATGAAGGCTCTGTAGACGTGTCCCACTCTGGAGCATGGCACCCATTCGATGCTGCCGCCACATTGCCAGATTTTAAAGCTCAATTCGAAGTTCTCTCCCCCCCATACTAATAGACCGGGATCGTAAGCACCGATCTCAAGGAAATACTTCCTGTTAATAGCGAACAAGCCACCAGCGTGGGTAGGACTCTTGTACGGTTCAGATTTGTGGGGGTGTAACGACACTTCTCTTTCGGGCACCTCGTTTTCTTTGTAAAGCATTCCCCATTCGAAGATTCCTCTGTAGTTAGTTCCATGGGAGTAGACGGGTCTGTATTCGAATGTTCTGTGGTCGACGCCGTCGATGACCGGCACTGTCATAATTCTGTAATCCCTGTAGATAGGGGCGAGTAGAGGGGGCAGCCAGTTGACGTTGACCTCGCAGTGAGCGTCGAGGAACACTATAACTTCGCCGGTGGCCTCTTGAGCGCCGCGAGACCGAGTACGGATCAAGCCTTCGCGTTGGCTGTTGCGAATGAGACGGACCTTGCCATTCCATTGTTTGATGTAGGTATCGAGTTTGTCTTTTAGGTTTTGTTTGTCGGAGAAATCGTCAACCTGAAATAAAGAAAAAACTTATAAGTATTTATTGTTATGAATTTGGATAGAAAACGTTTAGAGGACAAAAATACACCCCTCCAAGCCTGTAATAATTGAATAGAAATATTTATGTCTATAAATTTGGGTAGAAAACGTTTAGAGGACAAAATACACCCATCCAAGCCTGTAATAATTGAATAGAAATATTTATGTCTATAAATTTGGGTAGAAAACGTTTAGAGGACAAAATACACCCCTCCAAGCCTGTAATAAAGTATGTATACAGTGGTTATTTTGTTATGACTTCGATTTCATGTTTATTCTTACATTTTTATGGTTGTAATATTTGAAATTTCGGTGTCCAATTTCTCGTTATTTTTAAACCTCCGAATACTTAAACGCAACTCACATTTAAGCAAGTCTTAAGTCGCGATTTTTTGACAGTTTTCAATGAAAATCTGTCAAAAGGTATTCGGGTATTAGTCTACGTAACTTGTTGTTTCGATAACTTCCACAAGCAACATTATTGTTTGTGGAAGTTATCGAAACAACAGATAACAATCAATGTTAAGTAAAATAGCATGTTATGATAATTAATTCTAAGAAACCTACTCAAAACCCGTCGATAAAGAAGAATGTTGACATTTACATGCGAATTGAAAACCAGGTGTTACCTACTTCTGATATCAAATCAAATCCATCGTTTATTTGCAAGAATACAAAATTCAGATGCATAGGTACAATAGTTTATATCTAGAAAAGTTTCTAACTCTAAGCTATTTAAATATTTATAGCTGGTAAATGTAGTAACGTATTTGTTTTTAAAAAACCTAGCAAAACGACAAGTGGTTTCGTAAAGTAGTATTATTTACAAAGGTACCGGCGATAGGCTAGTAAACTAGCTTATGTACGCGGCTTCGCACTTGCTTTTTCTAGATAACAAGTAGCCTAATGTCCTTTCCTAGATTATCTATCTGCCTCCTTTCATGTAGGTTCCATTCAGTCGTGGAGTCGTTTATAGGTAGCTGACAAACAGACAGTCAGATAGACAACAGACAGAATTAGAACTTCCATATTTTATTAGCAATTATGAATTAATTCCCGCAGATTCTGATGGTAATAACCAGATTATATATTTTTTTAAAAACCTAAATTTAAAAAATTTAATGTCGGTTTGACTTTAAATTTTTGAACATAATTATTTTTGTAGGCAAGTACTGTTTTTTTAAGGTTTTACGGGAAAAAAGAAATGCCGCGGGAATAAAAATTTTATGAGATCGGGATCTTCTCTTTATATACAAAAGCGAAAGAAATATCATAATCGGACCACAATAAGCGCGGCGAACACACATACATAAATTCTTGAAATAAATAAGCTTCCAGTAGGCCTAGCACGGTGATTGTTGTCTAGGGTAGAATAGAGAAAAATTACGTCACATCGTCATCGAATGCGTAATATGTTTGAAACTCATTCCTTCAACTTCAATAATTTACGCAATGTGTGACAATGCGACGTCATTCTTCTCTATTCTACCCTAGAAGGTTATTTATATCCTTTTGTGTTATTAGAATCAAGAAAAAAAAATTACTGTTGATTATTGTAATTTCCATTAATATTTTGGTAGGTTTAAGATAAATAATATGTTGATGATTAGGGATACCACTACTACTACTAAAACAACGATTTTAAAACCAATACGTACTTTCATTTGTAACTGACTGTACATCGACGCAGAGGTACTAATTAGCATAATATTTAATTTGCATAACAATAGATTTTTATTTTCGACGCAGAGCCAGGTCAACGCAGAGGAAATCATTCAACTATTCCCGTGCTAGGCCTACTGTAGGGCGCGTGGAGGCGGTTGCGGCGTAAAAGCGACCTCTGATTCAGCCTGTGAATGTCGTAAGACTAGGGAACCAACCAGAGCAAGGGCAGCATTTTTCTTCTGTGTCTAGACTTACACTGCGATCACCGACCCGTCTCCCAAGCATGGTGATTCTAGCAAAACCTCCCTTGTTGTTGGAAAGCAGCGTTGCCACTCGTACCGATTTTCGCGGGACGTCCCGATGTTTAAGTCAAAATTAAATGTCCCCGCGCGAGACAGGCTCAGTCCCGCTTTTCGGGGATAACTCGATAACTGTTATTTTTATTTTTTTATTCAGTCGAATAAGATTTAACTATTTAACGATAGGGTAAACCTGATTTTAAATATTATATTTTTATTAAAATACATTCTTAATGGCTATTTATGCTATCTATTGTCATGTAAACGTACCTAATTTGAATTTAAAAAAAAGATAAATATTTAAAAACTTCTGATTATATACGTTTTTTTACTATGTCCCGCTTTCGACGACAGAATCCCGCTTTTTTTATTCAATAAGTTCCAAAATCCCGAGTTGCCAAAAAAAAAATATCTGGCAACGCTGTTGGAAGGGCACGTTAATTAGTGGATATATGTGATCTAGTGAGGCAAATAACTTACCAATACAACTTCATGCAGAACATTCGGTGGCGAGCGATCGATGACCGAGTGCACAGTCCTCATGAGCACCGAAAACCCTTCGTTATGGAAGACGATGATGACCGAAGTGCTGGGTAGCTCTGTCGGGTAATGCCAGTACATGCACTCGTCTACTCGCGTGTCGGGGATCGATCTGGAATTTTTGTTTTTGTTTATTTGGGAAAGTATACAGTTTTTGACCCAACAACTACATATACTCTAAACAAATTCGATGTCAAATGTTTGTAAACAAACCGCCCATAGGTACTTAATTTGATACCTACGCTATTTACATTCCTTGTCGGTTAGAGATCCTAACTTATACCTGAAAATCGACACCGTATCAAGCAATTTTAGTTTTTTGTTGTTATAAGGGACCACCTCAAAATCATGCTTTATACCTACATCAACGAAAGAATCATCAAGATCGATTAACAGATATCAAGAAAATTTGGAGCTAGTCGTTATTTCTCAAAAATATTGTGATGTTTTTTAAGTTGTAAGCATAGAAGTATTAGTAGGTATTATGGGATAAATATCTAGTAATCCCGAAGGAACAAAACTTTTATAGGACACAAGTATCAGCAAAATCGTTTAATCACTGGCGGAAATATAAGTAGGTACATACATAAAGAAAACATACAGACGAATTGAGAACATTCTGTTTTTTGTGAATTCATATAATAAAAGTTTTCGTGATAACGAAACTAAAAAAACCTATTTACGTTCTTATTTCATTGTATTTACATTTAGTTTTCCTGCGACGGCGGATCAGAATGCATAAAAGACGTAAAAGACGTAGTCCGGAGAGGAAAGGTTAAACTATAATTAAGTATGTTATGTCTGTTAGCGTAATGAACTTTCTGTTGTATTGTGTAAAAAACAAATTTTGATTACAACATTTATTTCCTAGATTTAATATATGTATAAGACTTATTATATACACGTTTTACACAAGCGACTTAGCATGTACTACTCTGTGATGGTGTATGTTTTATCGTCATCTTACTTTGTGATTGAAATTTTATGTGACAATTAACAGTTTCACGCAAGTGTAAACAATTTGTTCCAAATGAACCATATCCAATGTCGCTTGACCTTTTCCCGGTTGTTATTCTGCTGTCCCACCAGATTATGAGAGTGAGGAATAGACCTGTGTTTGCGCACACACTTGTGCACTATAATAATATAATCTGACCTGACACATCTGGCTAGGCTGGAATTCGTCTAGAAGGCCATCATCATGAATCATCAATATATATACGGACTATAATGTATTTATTTTGTCTTACTAGGTAGTTATTTCTATTGACTTAACCAAGTGTGCCTTGTGCTCCTACGGCGAATAAATGTATGAGTATGGCTAAATGCAGCATCTACTCAAAAATAAAATTTGCGGACTGTCCTTAACTTGCAGATAAATTGTCTTTGTACCTTATATATTGGACATTATTATTTTTAAACTTTCGCAATTTGTTAACATATTAACGATTATTTATGTCTTGAGTCGCCCTGTGAGGACCCCTGATATGCGATGAAATAATTATGAATATTATTCCTGTAAGTATCCCATAAGTTCTTGAGAAGCATTTGCTTCATGATGATGTCCTCCTAGACCAGGGATTCCCAACCTTTTACCCTATGTGCCTCACCCAACGTTATGCAAAAATACTACGCCCCCCTAGGGATTGAAATGGGAAGTCTAAATAAGAAAATTAAGCAAACAATGAAAATATAAAAGAGTGAGTTTATTTTTATTCAAATGACAAGTAGGTAATATATGTATTTAGTGAGAGCACTGTGGCTGGACTATATTAACGAATTGGTGAATTCGTGGGCAGATTCTGCAGTTGGGTAAAACAATTTCGAGAAGAAAGCCAAGCGCCCCCGCTTGGCTTTCTTCTCGAAATTGTCCAAAATCCAGCTAGGCTAGGCAGCGTTTGGAAAATTACGTCGAGTCTTCTCGTCATCCATACCGCAATGCTTGAAAACGAAAGTTTTCAATGAGTGCGTCCTACCTGTCATCATGACCTACGGAGCTGAGACGTGGACACTCACGGTAGGGCTGGTCCACTAGTTCAAAGTCGCTTAGCGAGCTATGGAAAGAGCTTTGCTCGGAGTCTCCTGAAGGATAGGATTTGTAACAAATACATCCGACAGAGAACCCAAGTTATCGACATAGCCCAAAGAATTAGCAAGCTGAAGTGACTATATTTCGCAAAGAACCGACAACCGCTGGGGTAAACGTGTTCTTGAGTGGAGACCGCGATTAGGCAAACGTAGTGTAGGACGCCCTGCAGCGAGGTGGGATGACGATCTGCGAAAAACTGCAGGCAGATGCTGGATGCGGCAAGCTGAAGACAGGGCGCTATGGCGCTTATTAGGGGAGGCCTATGTCCAGCAGTGGAGTAATATATGTTGATGATGATGATGATTATATTATTATAGTGTACAAGTGTGTGCGCAAACACAGGTCTATTAACTGCCTCTCATAATCTGATGGGATGGCAGACCAACAAACTAGAAGAGGTTAAGCGCAGGACCAAGGACTTAATATGCTTTCTGAGGCATGGCAGTTTTAGAGTGCCACCTGACTCCAGGTCGTTACTGTGATTTTTGCTAGAAAATTCACAGTAACAATTTCGGCCCAACACAGGATTTCAATCCGGGACCTTATTATTGCCCCAACAGGCATGTATAGTAATTTTGAATGGCTATTTTAGTTTCTTACCTGTTCATGGCTATATCATTGGAAGCAGCAATATTCATCCCATATTCTCCTTCGGACTCGGAGATGTCATTGGCACGGTCTTGTGACATGTGGTACGCTTTGCCTTCTTCTCCTGGCCCACTGACGGGCTTACGCTTTTTGGGCTCGAAGTTACCCAGTTCTGGAATGGCCATGTTGTTAAAACAACATATTATTTTGTTTTGAATGAACCATCAATGTAAGAGAATAACATACATTGTAAGGTTTTTGTTATTATACTGAGTAAGCCTCGCACTCTGGCTAATTTCTAATTTCTAAGAAATCAATTAAAATCGCAAAAATTAGTAGGTACCTAAAATTGTAGGCAAAACCCTGTAGGTGGAGCTAACGGAGCTAGAGTCCGTAGAAAGTCGCAAAGATTTTCGACACCTGCGTCACTTGACCTCGTGGTGTAGTTGGTTAGCACATTCCCATACTGAGGGAAGGATGCGGGCTCAAGTCCCGTCGAAGTTGAAAATTTTTGTGATATTTTTTTATTTCTAAGATATTAGAAACATACATTGTAAATAAAATAAACATAAGTACATTGTAATGGAGTTTAGAAGTGAGATGATATCCAAGGGACAACAGTAACTATTTGAGGATTTGGTACGTCTGTTTGGCCGAGTGAAACCTTGTAAGGGGCAACTATTCCATCAAATACATACATTTTTGGAATTTTCTTAGCTTCTTCATAGTTAATTTATTCAGAAATATATAGTAGAGCTAAACATAATAAAATCATTGGCTACGCTGTTTCCAGCCCAGTAACTTAACAACCAAATATTATAGCAATACACGGCAAAAATGAAGGTGTGTTATGCTACATGAAGTGCGAATCGCGTGAAATTATACCTCCTTATCGACCGAATACGAATACAATGCAACCGTTGACGTAACATAAAGAAAACTAGACACGCCGGCAATATAGGCCACATAGCAGTACTTTTGAAGTAGGTGAATATAAGATTTATTCGCTTGGATTGAAACATTACTTACCTGTCTTCAATGTGGGATAAACATCGCGGTGGGACTTGAAATGGTCCGCCGAAAGGGGTTGGCTCCCTAATTTTAGCGTATCTTCAGGTTCATCATCCTTAGACCAGTTATGAAGAGCGTATAACAGCACTATCAAAATAGCACAGGCACCCAAAGTGCGGACGATCCTGCTGCGTCTCACGTTGGTTATCCTCATATTTGTGTATTTAGATAGCTACTTTTATCATAACAAGTGATTATTACAACTCGGAAATTAATCGTCAACGTAGCGTCGAATCGAACGTCAACAAATCGAACGAAGAAGAACCGCGTTCGCTTATTTTTCGGGTTCCCAGCTGGTTTCCTGAGTTTTCCCCCACGATTTGTCGCTCCCGTGTCACTCGACGACACGAGACGCCGACCACGACCGACGCATGCCGACGCCGACGACGCGACGATGATGAGATGAGACGCCTCGACTGACGCGACGGATCACTGGATTGACGATCCATATATAGATTAAATCACTTATTTATTGAACCACTAATAGACGTCCTTTTTTTAATTATATTCTACTAGCTTCTGCCCGCGGCTTCGCACGCGTCGTTTCTATGGAAACGTTTTGAGGTTATTTCTATCCCATGGGAACTGATTTATGGGATAAAAGTCGCCTATGTTTGATTCCAGGGTTAGACTTACCTGTATGCAAAATTTCAGAATGATCAGTTCAGTTCAGTTTTGGCGTGAAGAGCTAACAAACATCCATCCATCCATCCAAACTTTCGCATTTATTATATTAGTGTGATGTGATGTATACCTACTCACACAATACTAATGAAATCAATGAAATAAAAAAGTGTACATGTCTGTCTACATAATGCAACGACCACACTATCGCGATAACGCAGAGATTTGTGCTATCGCGACAAGTCTGGCCAAGAAGTTCGCCATCACGCGAATCATCAGCAACAACAAATGCCCTTCGTGACGCTGACAGTGCACTGACTGCCACACATCAAAAGGTTTTGTTGCAACAAAAGTTCATGCGGTTGGCTACACTTCGCGCGCGCTTTGTTGACAGCGAGACGCTGAGCGGTGTGCGCGTCTTATGGCTGATTTGTTTTATTAATATTACCTACGGAGTGACCGTAGTGAGTGCAGTGGACAAATGATCGAATTTTGGAATTTAACCAAAATTAGGTACGAAGCTGAGCCTATTTTGTGGAATCATAAAAAACCATACAAATTATGAATCTATGACCGCAACCAACTCTTCCATTTTTTCCGTAAAATGAATTAACGTGTCGTTGCGAAGTTTTTTCCAATGTAGCCAAATACTTCGCCGTAGAACGAACACGAAGTTTTTTTACGACAACGCGAAGACGAATCTTCGCCGTGTAATGTGGCCGTAGCATGAGTAACCGCATCTCGCAAGCAATAATCCTCCTAATTTCTCAGGTGTTGCGTTATGTTGGCAGCACAGCTTTCTTCTTTGCTCTTCAAAATGACAGTGACATTAAATCACCAAGCCAAAGAACATGACAGGGTTAAGAAATGACATTGCGAGCCCCGTAAAAACTTAATGAAACCGGCCAAGTGCGAGTCAACTCGCACACGGAGAGATCCGTATCTGTAACCATTGTACAAAACTATTTTACAAAAGAAACCATAAAAAGCAGATTTATAAAATCTAAATAGAGCAAAAAAACGAACAAGACGGGGTCACCTATCCAAGTACTGACCGCACCCGTCGTCGTTACTTAATTCGGTGATCGGTATTTAGACGTTCGGCACCCTATTTAATTTATTCAATTTATTTAGTTATTTGTTGTTATTGCGGCTATACATAGGTACGGTTCAGGGGTACAGTCTTGACGTGTGTGTGAAGCGCAAAATAGGCTAAAAAATCACGTTTTTTGTAGGTGAGCCCCTCTTCGTTTTAATATTATTATTATTATTTGTTGTTAGAGAGGCAAATAGACACTGTAAAAATTTCACCTACCTATCTACCTTTTACGGTTCATGAGATACAGCCCGCTGACAGATGGACAGATTGACGGACAGACATACAGCGGAAGCTTAGTAATAAATAGGGTCCTAGTAATAATAATAATAAGCCTTTTATTTCCAAATCTTACTGAACATTTGTGAATTAAACAAAAATTTTATTAATTTATTTATTATATTATATTACTAGTTTTATTCTGGCCCAGCGGCGGCGGTACCAGTGTAGGATACGCTCGTCCATCTCCCATCAGTTGTCCGTGCCGCGTGCCCCGCCCATCTCCATTTTCGTTGACAAGCTAGTGTTGCTGCGTGTCGGTTATTTGGGTTCTCTTTCTCCTGGTCTGAATTGATGCGGTCTTTTAGCCTAACATTTTGCGTACTCCGCTCTGTTGCTCTTTGTAAGACCTATTATTTTAGTGATAACTTTTGACGTGACAACGTCTTATAAATTGGTTTGCCGGGTGACACTTCAAGAAACTGCGTTACGCGTTACGCTCCGCTCACGTTATGCGCTCACAATGAGAGCGAGTGAGAGGCACGCGTCCCTTCCACTCGGGCATGGTTAGCCCGCCTAAGAGCGAGAGAGACGTTCGTTGTCACGTAAAACTTTCGCCCGTATACCGACTTTACAGGCAACCAATTTTTTTGATAAAGCTCAGTTCTGACAGTCATTATAGTAGAGTGGGTAGGACAGACATTTTCATAGCTGTTTTCTTGATGTTCATTGGAATTTTGGTTTTAAATATCTGTTTGTGTGACCAGACTAATACTTGTTCCAGGCTAATTTAATTCTCCTTTCTACTTCTGTGAGTGTTCGGTTACTGAAAGAAATGTTTTGACGAGGAAATCATACACATCAACATATTTTATGGTATGTTCCTGTTCCTGTATCTGTATAGTATAAAGAATACATGTTTTGCCTTTATTAATTTGTAGGCCCCAGTTCCTCCGGCTAGCGGTATCCAGTATCTGATTCATGCAGGTTAAGTCATCATGATTTTCGCTCAGAATAAGTATGTCGTCAACAAAGCGTAAGTGGTTTAGATATTCTCCGTCTCACTCCGATATTGATTCCATTCCCTTCCCGATTTCCCATACCCTTCCGGTTGGAATAGAGGAAGCTGAAGTTATACATGCTGTGTAGTAGTGCAGTAAAAAAGTTGGGTGATCCCCCTGAGGACCCGTGAGGGTCCCCCTGTTTGACTCCTCTTTGTATGGGAAATCACACTTTTTCTATCCATTCCCCATGTTGCTGTTCTGCGTTCATATATTTATTTCAGGATTCTAATATATTTATTGTGAACTCCCTGTGACTTTAGCGCTTTCCATAGAGCTTGATGCGAGATGGTGTCAAAAACTTTACGGTAATCTGTGAAGGCAATGTAGAGTGCTGTTTGGTATATTGGTTGTAACGTTTAATTAGGTACTTGAGTCAATGTAAATATAATGGTCCATCGTTGAAAATTTTGGTCGGAAACCCGTCTGTTCGTGGACTGATTTTGTTCTAGGGTGTTTCTTATTCTCCTTAATAGTACACTTTTGAATCTACACAAAACTAATTTTAAAGAGGAAATATTTGTATTTTTGTATGTTTGTAACGAATAAACTCAAAAACTACTAGACCGATTTCAAAAATTCTTTCACTGTTAGAATGCTACATTATCCCTAAGTAACATACCTAGGTTATATTTATTACTTAAAAAATTAGGAATCCCTACTAAAACTTCAATAATGTAACCCAAAGTGTAAAATAATTAGCCATAAATTGGTTTCATCGCTTGCGCTTTGCGATCGAATAAATATTCTACAATATTAAAGAACATATCAATATCTACAAAAAATTTGCAATACCATGTGTCCAACTATTGTAATAATGTCAATATAACTATTTTACATTTTTAAAGTTAATAGAATGCCGGCCAAAATCAGACCATATCTATACCTATGTGTTAATCCTTATCCAAATAAATGATTTGGTAATCAAAACTGCTTCAATACCTGTAGATTATTTTTGGTCTTATTCAAATCGGACATACCATTCAAGATATATTACGAATTTAAATAAGTCAATCGAAACAAAATACTAATAAAAAAAAAAGTAAACAAAAATTAGTTCATCCGTTTGGGAGCAACAATACCACACACAGACACGTTAAACTTTTATCACCCCTCTCTGTTTGCGTCGGGGGGAAACAATCGCTGTGCCGTGGCCGGTGCGCGGTGTGGCCCCATGCAGCGCAGCGGGCAACGCAGCAGAGTGGATAAAAATGTAAATGTCCTGCATAAAGATACATTTAATCTACGTTTAACCCAAAATGTTTAAAAATAAATGTCTACCCGTGCGAAGGCCGCTAGTATCTTATAAATCACTTGTAACAAGCTTATTGGTCTATCTATAGTTGCCAATATCTGCATAACTTCCTTTCTTATACAACAGGTTAGTAACAGAATTTTCCTATTCTCCGGGGATAGAGCTGCCATTCAATAATTCACTAAACAGGTCTGTCAAAATAGGTGTAATTGATTCAATAAATTGCCTTATCGTCGTCACAAGAAGCCACGAGAAGACGGCATTCCTAGCGTCACTAGGAATGCCGTCTTTTCGACGGCTTTTTGCTGGTTTTAGGTTTTTTATAGCCTGGTAGATTTTTTAAGTCAGAAACGACATTTCCTGTGATTCCTGCTGATAGGTAAGGTTTACTCTCGATCATATTTTCAGCATTTTCAATTCCATCAATCAAGGTAATTGTTTCAAGGTTTTTTTTTTAAATCACTTGCTATGGACAGAATTTCTTCTCGGTTTGAAGTGATTTTGGTTATTTTTTGTAATAATGATGGTATCCATTCATTAGATGATTTTTATCTGTTTCGGCCTCTTTTAAGGCATTTACTGCCCTTCCTCGGTGGTGCGACTCGCAGGGGCGCGCCCCGCCGCCGCCGCAACACGAGGATGTAGACTAGGTTCTGCCTCTTGGGCCATGAATGTGTTAATAGAATCTTTGTTTTTATTTCTTCTTCAATTTTGTCAAGTTGGTGTTTGTGTTGGTTTTTGTAATTTTTTTCTTTATTTTACTGTAAGGTTTAGTTAGTTTTTTTTTCTTCTTTGCTGTTATTTCCTTTGGATTTTAATTTTGTTCGGTTCTCGATTAGCTTTATTATTTCAGGAGTAAGTTGGTTCATGTCAGATTTTGCTCTTTTTGGTTGAACTTGTAAGTATTTTTTGCATTATATGTCATATTTCATGTTTTGTTATAATTTTTTTAAATTGTAGAATATCAAAATTCCTTCCTTTGACCTTTGAAGGATTATAGAGAAGAACGGAACCCTAAAGAGAAAAAAAAAGACAAGTAGTGGCTTGCGACAAAAAGAAAAGTGGTTAAACTGTACAGACCTTTCCAGTAGGTATTGTATTTCTATTTCTGAACTAAAATAAATCTAAATGAATAAAAACATTTCTAAGTTTCTGCAATAAAATGGAGATAAATGAATAGACACGGTTACATGCTCCGTCTTACTTGCAAGCATGCCTGCACAAACCAGTTTCCGCAGGTAAGACCAAGCGTGTGGACAGCAAGACGATGGTATTGTACAAAATAGTCATGAATCTTTTCATGGTGGGGTGGTAACTCGCGCTAGCTCGGAAGCGCGGCTCGTGCAATCGTTGACATCTGAAGATTAGATTGCCTGCGCTTTACTTTGCACGTGTTTACTTGAGCGTGTGGCCGGTCATTCAGTAGCTTGGACGAACGAAATCAATCACCCTCCTAAACTTATTTTTAGGAAGGACTGTCCAATGTCCATGTCCAACGTCTAACTAAAAAATAGAATCTTATTTTATTATCTGTGACAAACAGTGTGACCATTTGTGGCAGATTTCTGCCATTTTGGCAGATTTGGCTATGGAATTTTCAGTTTGGCATATTACATTGACGAAATAGAAGTGTGGCAGATTTTGACAGATTTGGGAACAAAAATTTTGTGACCTTCTTATATAATTATTTTGGAGATTATACGTATACAATAAAATTAAATTTTATAGTAAGACCAAAAAATTATGGATATTAAATTTTGTTGGAAATAATTTTACCGACACCTGGCAACTCCTAGTCCGAGGTAGTCCTTATGGGGAATTCCCTTATAATGTTTGTTAATACTTCTACGCCATGTAATCATCAACTGTAAATTCTCTACGTTAAGGTCCAAATTCTTATTTACTAGGTACCTTAAAGTTCTAATAAGTACATCACACTAATATTATAAATGCGAAAGTTTGGATGGATGGATGGTTTATTACCTCTTCACGCCAAAACTACTGAACGGATCGAGCTGAAATTTTGTATACAGCTAAATATAATCCTGGAATCAAACATTGGCTACTTTTTGTCCCATAAATCGGTTCCCATGGGATAGAAATCACCTTTTAACGTTTTCATAGAAAAAACACGTGCGAAGCCGCGGGCGGCAGCTAGTAATATTATAACTTCAATAATTTCGCTATTGATTAGTTTAGTATTGTATTGACGACTGCGGTTCAAATGTGTTGTGTTGTGATACTGAAGCGAAGATACGAGCGTTCTTACGGTCCGTTTAATTTAAGTTTTATGTTTTTATGTTTTATAATAAGTCATCTGAGTATATTAATAAGTGTTTTTTTTGTTTTCCAATCAAAGAATCACTAAAAAAGTATGTGGCATACCTTATGGCATTTTTCTTGGAGTGTTGGGCAGATTTTGGCAGATTTTCAGCAAGCGTATGGCAAGTTCTGTATTTTCTCAATGGTCACACTGGTGACAAAGTGGCCGTTGTTTGTTTATTTTGAAATGAAAAGGTTTGTCCGTTATGTTAAATTTGTTCTGTAGTAAGTTTTTAGAGAATTGGTACATAATACGTAACGATAAACGTTTGCTTTCTTACAAATCAGGGAAATTCAGTATTCTGCGCAATGGACAAAGGTATGTGTGTTATGTATGATAACACGGTTTTATTCTATGTCTCCTGAGGATTCCGTGGCTGATGTCTATAATTTCGAAGAACTTCGTATCATGTAGAGACTATGGTCGTATGGTATGGACTGTGAAACAGTATGGGCACTTGGCACGGAATGAAGGCTCTATACATACCTAGTCTCGTGGTTCAGGGCAGAATAAAACGGAAAAGGTCTCGTGGTCTTTTATATGGTCGTACCTCATCACATCACCTTATAAAGAAGATATTGCATCATCAGCTCTTGATCGTCCGTGCTCCTATTGATACGTCTTATGAATTTCAGGTCAAATGGCTCTAACACTTGAGTTCATCGACCGTTGGAATGTAGAATTCCCTCAGTACACCCTCAAAGTTGATGACCTAAAGAAGCCGCAGGTGCTCATGGAGGCATTGTTCCAGGTTTTTGATAGACTTGGCATCAACAAGGACTTTTTTCTTGATGTAAGTACTACATAATGGGGAGTTCAAATATATTGTACGAAGTAGTATACCTTTATCAGTCATCTCATCTGGTAGCTATACCCATAACACAAGCTTGCTTAGCTTCGGGCTAGATGATGCAGTGTGTGTGGATAGTCTAGCATTATGTAATGTTAGGGGCTAACTACTAGTTATATTTAGATTGTGTCATACCTTACAACGGCAGGGCAAAGTCTTTCGAGAATATAATATTGTTCCTCTCTTAAACAAAGCTTAAACAAGAATTACTCTTTTCAGCCTCCAGAAGACAGTTCCAATGAATCCTCAGTATACTACAGGGACCTCCTCCCCGTCATCAACATGACTAGAGCCCTGAATCACATGATGTCTGAGACACCACAGGTCGCATGCAAAATCACAATTATGCACTTCCTCCAACCTACGCTGAACATCTCGAGGTCCATTCTTTTTCTACCATTCAACCTTATGCAATTTTTTGAGGACAGACTCAATGAGATTCGACCGAAAGAAGAGGCTCTCTTTGCTAAAACAGACCATGTAAGTTCTAGTAATTTACTTGATGATAAGCCAGGCCTATTATAATTAAAATTTATTGATATATTCTCTGGATCTCTTCTCTAGGACCCTCATCAGCTACTATTCTGGGTCATTTAGACCCAATTCATTACCAGTTGTAAATACCTGTAGCATTGTATAGTAAAAATTAAAAATTTGGTAATTATTTTTAAAAATTTCAGGTCAAAACATTAGAAGCCAGAAAGAACTTGTTACTGGAAATGCTCAACAAGCAAGCTGAAGAAAAGGGAAAAAGGGCTCAAAGATTAGAAAAGGTATGTTACCTTCTGATTTTGAACATAAATTATTTTACAGAAATTTTACAGAATCTGCAACTGCTAGTGTAAAAATGCACCCTTTTTAACATGTTACACTTATGTTTTATGTTACTATGTAATTCTAGCTTGGCCATGAGGTAAAACAGTTAGAAGAGGAACTGAAAAATGTAAAAGAAGTTCACAATGAAGAGAAACAGGTACTGGAGGCACTCCACAAAATGAATCAACAAACTGAAGTGGTGATTGAACATAAGAAATCTCAGCGAGATGCAATTCTGGCTGAGGTGGCCCGGAAGAAAGCACTCAGGGTGTATGACTCTGAAGATATTAGGGCTCAGGTACTTTGTATTTTAAATACAATACAAATATTTATTAAGTAAACTTAAATTAATTTAAAAGAGGGAACCCTCTTTTAAGTATAGAGATACCTGTGTTAGAGGGTTCCACTCTTCCGTAATATATTTTGTGTGCATAGTTCAAATTTTTTTTATAAATTTTTAATGGTTTAGTTTAAGATGTACCTGATAAGATGATGTGATGTCATGTGTCCACTGTCAAATAAATCATTTATGCAGAAAATTTAAAACAGAAAATATTATCAGAATCGTTTTTTTGGTCTCAGACCCTTCTGACCCGCATGTTCTGACCCTATCTTTAAAAAAGTACCTGTTTGACCCGCTTAGTTTTTTCATGTCCCGTTTGACCCGGTTTTCTAACAGGTACAGTCAATGGCAAAATTGGTTCATAATTCATAATTCTTTATTGCACAAAAAATATGGTACAAGTAGAACATTTACGAGGAAAAATAATGGCAAAGGCGAGCTTAACCCTTTGTCATTGTTTGTCATCGTTAATAAAATAGAACCAGATTTTCCATTCATTAGGATATTACTTTATGTAAGGCCTCCTGATTAGCCTTCCACACTTAATTTTTTAAACTTTTAATTCAGATCTAAAAGTTTTCCAAATTTATTAATATTCTAAGTGAAATTCCATCTTCGATTTTCTTAACTCTAATTCTCCCTTCAGGCAGAACAAGCATCACAAAATGTCCAGGAAGCAGAAGAAAAGCTAACCACCCTGAGGTCCACATTAATGCAGAAGGAGAACAGTTTGAAAAACTTACAAACAATCAAACCAAGCCTGGATACTGCAAACAACTTACTGCATGAGATCATGAAGCTTGCAGAAAGCTTAAAGTGAGTTTACAATACGCCAATTCACTACAACTTCTTCAGAGTAGTTGTACTTAAAATATTTCGGTATCCATCTATCTATGGTACCAAACAATTGCATCCCTCGTTTTTGTTATTATAGTGCGTAAGCCTCGCACTCTGGATAATTTCTAATTTTTAAGAAATCAAATAATATCGCAAAAATTTTCCGGGGGGGTCCCGTCGAAGTCGAAAATTTTTGCGATATTATTTGATTTCTTGGAAATTAGAAATTGCATCCCTTCTCAGTGACTATTCATGAATTGTCTGAAACCAATGGATCCGTAACGTTTTTAGTTGAGAATGCAGATTTATAGAGCTAAGAAATCCTTAACACACAGTGCCAAAATTTCTCGCTCGGTCGCCGCCCGTTAACCGTAGGCAGATATCAGTTTTTAGTGATTTACTCCGAAACTATAAGTTTTGGAAAAAAAATTACAGAACCAAATAGACTCAGTTTTGAGAGACCCATCGAAAGTTTTTTTTTTTAATTTTATCATTCGATGGGTCTCTCAAAACTGAGTCTATTTGATTCTGTAATTTTTACATTCCATTGAAATTGCTATAACGTAACGGATGCTCATTCTGGTTGGGCATAGAAGCTATGCTAGTATCACTTATTTTATTTCATTTCAACTACAGGGACTTTGAGAGCGGCGATCTTGATACAGACAGTAAAGAAGGCGAGCTTGAGGTTCTAAATACTGACCTATCTGAGCTACAAGTACAGCTCAGCGAGCTACAAGCAGCCAGGGCAGAGGCCGCAGACACGTGGCACGAGAGCCAGGTGAAACGGCAGAGTGACAAGTCACAGGCGTTCAGGTGAGATATCTCATTGAGCTACAGTACAACTATGAGGACTGTCTCAGTGAGCTACAAGTACAGCTCAGCGTATAACTTAGCTTGCTTTTAATAAACAGTTGCTAGATTTACTTACTTTTCGGTAAACTGGATAATTTAGATCTGGTGTTAGATAAAAGCAAGACACTAGTGCAAAACGATCACAGATCTTTGAATAAACTTTCTTAAACTTTCCTCTCTTTCTAGTACACTTCGCGAGGCGGAAGAAAAGGACAAAAAATGCCGGTCTCGTTCAAAAATAGCGGCACAACAGACTGATGAGCTGAAACAACTTACTTTCAAGTATGACGCGGAGAAAACCGCAGGATTGGAAGAACTTGCTTCTATAGAGAAAGCTTTCTCTGCTTCTGTAAGTTCCTTCTTTCGCCAGTGGACAAAAAAATTAAGTGAAAAGTATAGATTAAGGCGGTACCCTACCTCGTTATTGTGTGAAGAGGATAGGCATAGGATTTCGCGTTCACAGGAGCGGGACAGAGCAAAGCGGCGTAAGCCCAAAAATCAAGTTTTTAGTAGTTATTTGCTCCCCACAAACATTAGAAGAATAGTTAATTGAAAAAAAGGCAACATATAAAATGTTCTTTATACTTAGTTCAATTACTATGCTTAATTTCAAGATCGTATCATCTGTATTTATTGAGAAATTAGGGTTTTAGTAAATTAGAGGTAACTTTGCGATTTTTTTCTATCGAGAAAATTTTATGGCATCGTGTTTTCGAAACATATGATCGATAGAATAAGTCCTGAACTTTACCATATATAAATTTCAAAGTTAAATATTCAGTAGTTTGGAAGATATGGAGGTCCGACGGAGTTGAAAATAAGCAATTTGAGGTACTATACCCCCTTAACTAAGGGGGTTTAACCCCCGCGTCGGGGTAAATGTTTGTGCAATCTGTAGATTCTGGGTGTTTTTATGTAACACTAGCTTCTGCCCGCGGCTTCGCACGCGTTCTTTCTATGGAAACTTTCAAAGTTAATTTCTATCCCATAAATCAATTTATAAAAAGTAGCCTATGTTTAATTCCAGGCTTAGAGCTACACCGATGCAAAATTTTAGCTCAGTCTGTTCAGTAGTTTTGGTGTGAAGACGTAACAAACATCCATCCATCCATCCATCTATCCATCCATTCAAACTTTCGCATTTATAATATTAGTGTCAATAAAAAAATATCTATGTATGTACGTAATGTATATTTATTTATATCGGTTGTCTAGTACATACCTGTAAAATGCCCATTTTTATGTCAACTGTAATTTTTTTGAAAATCTGAGTATGTTCAATCAGTTCATCTAAAAAATATGCATAGTCTCCTAAGACCATTTTCCGATAGCTACACCGGTTAAGGTACCTCCCCTTACTGCCCGTCTAATAAGATCCTCCTGTATATCTATGGCAAAATCCTCCTCTTTGGGGGAGTTCGTTCATGTTCAGAATTGCATGCATGTGTTCTGATGAGGAATGTTATTTTGTTTTAGCTCAAATCTGTCGAAGATGTGTTAATCAAGAAAACAAAGGAGGTGGAGAAGCGAGTCGAAGAAAAACTACTCCAGCGGAATTTGTAAGTTCATTAATTAGTTTAAGATTGTATTTAACCTATATTAATAAATATTAAGTTTGCTTGATTATGTGGGCGTTTCTAATGAATTTTCCTAATTAATAATGACCACATTTTGGTAAACACCAGTTTTCAAAGTGGTTGCCAAAATGGTAGTAAAACGTAGGTTCTTCCCCACTCAAGGAAAACACCTAGATGTAACATACAATACCTAGTAGGTACCTACGATGTAAAGCTAAAACTCTAAAATAGGCATAAACAATGCGGTTATGATACGGAAACCACACAGCCACTATTACCTTGACACAGCTGTGCACTGCCAATAAAATAGGAATTGGTAACCGAATTTGAACTTTATTTTAATGGTTGTTAAACCGAAGTGTTAATAACATCTGAACACACTATTAAAGTCAGTAAATGTCGCGTCGTCGTCGGCTCGATTATCGATTATCCTTATACTTTTGTCTTTGCATATTGGTAATACTGATCTATGTACAAACAAAATATACTTTATAAATGAATTCATGGAGGAGGGCAGCAGCGTCTCCTGCAGAACAGCGTGGGAATTATGGACATAACCCCCCTTATCGTAAAAGTCAATAAGGCGTTTATCAGCGGGAGGGGGGGTTCATTTAACTAGGTTATCGAAGAAATAACAAGCTGAAGTGGGTGGGCTGTAGGTATCTCCCGAAGAATCTACAACCGCTGGCGTAAAAGTAAGTGTTCTTAAGTGAAGACCGCGTCTCAGCATAGGTACCATAGAAATCGGGTATCATTTAAACGATCAGCAGATTATAGAGGTTTTGGGCAGCCGAAAAATTGATTTTGCAAGCAGAAAATATATTTTGAGCCGCAGCTAGTGGTCAGCCAAAATGACTGAATTGATCAGCAGCTAATGTGACATTGGGCAGCCTAAAAATTTATGTCACAGTAAATTAAATATTTGTGCAGCAATATACTACTGAAGCAGCAGCAAATCGTGATTCAGATTTAATGAAATTTTGGCATGCCTTTAAAATGATATTGCAGCAATTTAAGAATGAAAATGATCAGCAAATCCTGGTTCGGATTTTATAATGTTTTGGCGAGCTGTCAAATTAATTTTGGTTTGCTGATCTTAATACACCCTTTATTATTATTAATCTTCGGTAGCTAACTATCTACATGTGTATGTCTCTGAGCTCCTCCTCAACGGCTGGACCGATTTTGATGACATTTAATTTAATGGTGTGTTTGAGTGGGTCACTGGATGGTCTAGATTTACAATTTGATTCGGGAGGTGGCGCTGTACCCGGCCGGGTTCTAGGATTTTTGACTGGGAAATATCTCCGGAAAAACGTAGGTCATAGATAATGTTCCTAACGGCTCTGCTCGCTGCTAGAGGCGGCTCGCTCAAAACCGCCCTGCTACCTCTGCAGTCCCCTTGCCGCCGCCGCGCCGCCGCCCCGCCGCGCCGCCGCCGCCGCCGCGTCGCGGAATCGTTAGGAAGGAGAAGGTTGTGGGTTCGATTCCCGCCAAGAGACAAATGTTTGTAATTTATCTAGGTATGTAGTGTATTGTATTAATACAATACACTACATAGCTAGATAAATGGTACTCAGGTATAAATAGGACATAGGTATCTTAAACGATTTTAATCTTTGGGAGTAGGTACTTACTTAACTCGTTAAAAACTGGTTATAGAAATGAAATAGAAAGAAATCAAAACCTACCTACCCAGGGTTAGGTAGGCATCTACCTCTATGTACCTTCCTAATGCTGGACAATTCACACAGCATTATCTAGCACCAAGCAAAGCAGAGCAGATCTTGTATTATAGGTAGGTAGGTACGGTAGGTACGGCTAGATAACTGATATAAGTACCTAGGTACTTACTTAATTGAGTAAGTAAGTAGGTACTGATATACTTACTTACTTAATTAAATATGTACGAACTTTTGTGAAAAACAAATGTACTAATAGGTAGGTAGGTACCCTGAAATCCAGAATGTCTGAATGAGTGAGTCAAAATGCCGACGACACCCGCAAACTACCTACCTACCCAATGAGTCGTGAAAAATAGTGTTATTGCTTGCCAAATTGTTTTATGTACCTAGGTAAGTACTGATGGTGCAATAAAGTATAGTAATCAATCTATCTAATTGTTATTATATTCATTTATTGTGCAATCAAATTGAATTGACTTTTGTGCAAAATTAAAGGCCTATAATCGAAAATGTGTCCAGGTAATTCTATAAAGTGTATACCTAATTTGAGACAACAAGGCTACCGAGAAAAAGTGTTAAGTAGGTACCTAGGTATCTCTTTTTCTGCCACGTTTGTTGCAAACACTACTTTCGGTAGTACCTATAGATAATCAAAGAAACAAAGGATCCTCTGTTAAATCCTCTGAAAATTGCTATTGTCTACTTTGTAGGTAGGTACAGTTCATGAGATACAGTCATAGGTAAGTGTAAGTAAAATTCAAGAGATTGGGCCTAGATGTAAGTGTAAGTAAAATTCAAGAGATTGGGTCCAATTAGGTCCATCCACCTCAGTCATAGATAACCCGGCGCGCCACCGCCGCCGGCGTTCGTGTTCCACTCCACGTGCATATTGTTGTCTCGGTCGCACTTTGGTCTAGCTACGTCTTTCCATCTTTGTTGTTCATTAGGTATGTAGGTATTTCGTGTAGGAAGGAACGACCACACCACTGCGCGGCGACGAGCACTCACACTAACTCACGGCAAACGAAAGTAAGTGTGAGTACTCGTCGCCTGCGCCTGCGCACCCTTCCGCGTCCCTTTGACCCATTAAAATAAGGTACCTACACTGCGCAGCCACGCGCGTACTTCCGAGAGTTCATTTATATAGATTTGCGCGTAGGTAATAGGTATGTAGGTAAGGTAAGGTACCTTACCTACATACCTATTACCTATCTTATACGTTCGTTTGTACGTGCCTATGCCACTACCGCACCGGTGTCACACACGGACATACATGACCAATGACAATCAAGGGTTCCTTCAATTGCTAACAACAACGCGAGGTAAGGTAGGTACCTACCTACCTACCTATCTCCTACGTGCGTTTGTATGTCCCTGTCGTGCCGGTGTTACAAATACGGGACAGACATGACCAACAACGAACAAGGGTCCTCAGCACCTTGATACCTTCTTACAAAAACAACAATGCTAGGTAAGGTAGAAATAGGTAAATACCTTACCTACCTACCTCCTACGTGCCTCTGTATCGACTCGACTATCAAAACCTCACCTTCTTTAATGTATTGTATCGCATTCACTGCCCAGCCTCGGCGGTGCAACCCGCAGGGGCGCGCCCCGCCGCCACACGAGGGTCGAGAGGCTCGTCTGCGTCTTGGGCCATGAAAGTGTTAGTGTATTGTATCGCATTCACTGCCCAGCCTCGGCGGTGCGACCCGCATGGGCGCGCCGCCGCCACACGAGGGTCGAGAGGCTCGTCTGCGTCTTGGGCTATGAAAGTGTTAACCGACTAATGCTCTTTTTCAATAAAATCGCAGTAATTAGTTGACCATACATCTAAAAGCATACCCATTGATTATGGCTTATACTTACCTATTTTTTTTCAACTTAACGATTTTTTATTCGGCTGACCAAAACATTAATTTTGCTGCTCAAAAAATCACTTTTTGGCTGATCAAAAATGATTGTATAATCTTGCAGATCATTTAATTAATTCTGCTGATCAAAACATTAATTTCGCCGATCAATCAGCTATTTATTTTCTGACCAAAAATAATTTAGTGGCCGACCAAGTGTTGCTGGCGGTTTTTATTTTACAGCCGATCAAAACTTAAAATGCTGCTCAAGTAGTTTTTAAGCTGACTTTTCCAGCTGATCAAATATTTAAAACAAATACCAATAAATTTACTCCCATAGAAATCTAAATAACAAGGCACCTTGGCCAAGGTGCCTTGTTATTTAGAAGGTGCCTTGTTATTTAGATTTCTATGGTAGGTACCTACTTATTGTAGGGCGATAAACTGCGAAATACTGCTGGCAGATGATGGAAGCGGCGAGCTGAAGACAGGGGGGCGCTCATTAACCTTTGGTTCATTCCAACACGTCGACGTAGTTCTACGAAATACTAAAATTGCCTATTTGAAATTGTTGTTTCAATTATTAATAACACCCCAGCCCAACCACCCCATAATACACTTCCACAGATTTCCGAAATATTTTTTTTATTTTGTCACTTTTTTGTTCTAAGAAAAATATTGTTAGAGAAACATAGCAATAACTCGGTAATATGCTAGAAAAAAAATTAAGTGTAAGTAGGTAGGTACCTAATCTAATCAGTAATCATAATCACAGAAAAGATATGTTTCTGTGTGTGTATGTAATAAGTACCATAATGTTTTATGCTGTAGGTATACTAAAATGTTTAGTGTATTTTATGTTGCTTTGTTTTTGGCTGAAATGTAAGATTTAGAAAAAAATCTAGTTTACCTGCGTACCTATATGAAGTTTCTGATGAGGATAATCCTACTAATATTATAAGGCTGAAAGTTTGTGAAATTTGAATTTTTGTTACCTAAGATCTCCAAAACGACTGAACAGATCAACATGAAATTTGGCGTACGTTTAGAGTAAAGCCTAATTTAGATAATAGGCTATTTATTACACTGAAAATACGCGTGCGAATCCGCGGGCAGAAGCTAGTATTAAATATGGTACATATGAAATTGACGTTTTGTCGAACTGGCAACTTTGATCTCAAATACGTAATATTATGTATTTGAGATCAAAGTTTGTGGAAAAACTGGCAACTTTGATCTCAAATACATAATATTATGTATATGAGATCAAAGTTGCCAATTCGACAAAACGTCAATTTCATATAATGGCGTTTGGTTAGGAATTCCAAATTCAATTAATTTCAAAGTTAGGCGTGTATATAATTTGTGTTTCGAATTTAGTTATTCATTTGTTTTCGCGCCATTTGTTTTTTTTGACATCTTTCTGCTCACAATATGGAAAACTTGAATAGGTACCTACTTGGTCAAATCGCGTGATTTACGAATACGAGTTCCACCGTAGCACCAGCAGCGCTGCAGAAACAGCTCGACCGATTAATGATGTAACATTTTTGTTATTATAGTGCGTACCTAAGCCTCGCACTCTGGATAATTTTAATTTCTAAGAAATCAAATAATATCGCAAAAATTTTCGACTTCGACGGGACTTGAACCCGCGTCCTCCCCTTAATGATGTGTATAGGGACGGTTCTGTCTAAGAAAACATTACGTTTTTGGTTCCAACGTTTTCGTTCTAGAAATTACAGAACAAACCCCGTGGCTGGCCGGAGACCCTAGTTGACAACGAAGAATTAAAGGTGAACGTGGAAGCGGATCCACCGTAAACCACGTCAGAGTTATCGGCAGGCTTCGGTGTGAGTGACAAAACAATTTTAATTCACTTGAAACAAATTGGAAAAGTGAAAAAGCTTGAAAAATGGGTACCACATGAATTGACAAACACGCGTTGAGTGCTGCGTTACATTACTCAAACGTCACAATAACGAGGGGATTTTGAATCGTATCGTTACTTATGATGAAAAATGGATCCTGTACGATAATCGGAAAGCTCATCACAATTGTTGCATCCAGCCAGGAGAACCGGCCAAATGTGCCCAAAGCGAAGTTCACCCACAAAAGGTACTGGGTAATGTGTCTGTCTGGTGGTATGTCTGGGGGGAAAAAAAAAGTTTAGCTTTTTCTATATACACTCGTAAAACGTCAATTTCATATGTAAGGACCTAATAATAATAGACTTCCGATTAGGTGAAGCGTCATGAAGTAAGCATGATTTTTAACCCGTAGCCACCCAGGTCTCCATAAGTAAGTACGGTATATACCACTTCTCCCCTTTGATGTATCTAACCTTGTTTGTTATAGGCATGGTTGGATACAACAAGCTAGAAGTAAGGAGGGAGGCAGCGCTCGCTCTACATTTGTTTAAAGTGTTGAGAGGGATAATCGATCACTCATCCATGTATTTTGGAGGAAATGCGGCTGAATGTGCCCGCGGACTTTGTGCACAGACGAAGGCGCCCAGCCCTATTGGCAGTACCAAAAGGGCGAACCAACCTGCTACATAAAGCACCTCTGACGCGAAGCATCCGCACACTTAATTTGATTGCCGAGAGAATCGATCTTTTTTACTGTTCACGGAGTGAATTCCAGAAGGCTTGGTTTTTATTTTATGTTATCACAGTACGATTTTAATGTACCTACTTAATTTTTTATTTGATGAATTGCTATCGTAAATAATAAATGATATTGTATTGTGTAAATTTTATGATGAAAAAAGTTTATGATTTTTAAATCCGATTATGTTAGGTTAATTTTTTAAAGGTTGACTTTTGGATTATTATTATTACTATTCTTACTTTGATAATTATTAAACTTTATAATCAAATTAATTTGACATTATTATCTACATAATTAAGTAATTATTATTGTATCTATCTTTGACATTTATATTTATTTAATTTTTTTGTCGTTTTTCTATAATGTATAAGGATTTGCTAATTTTAATATTAACTATATTAAGACTAGAATATAAGGTAGGTACCTACTCTATTGCATTAGGTGTGCCTGTTAGGATAGATGTACATGTTTACATAAATAAATAAATAAAAATAAATAAGAAATAATCATAAATAAGTTATTTTATACAACAGGTGCTTTAACTTATCATTAATTAAAACGTCAAGTGCGAGTCGGACTCGCACACTTAGGGTTCCGTAAGACCTTGTGTCTTGCCAAATTATCATGATTTTAGATTAACGAGAAGTAGAAATCATAAATCTTTTTTTTTGTGAATTAACTACAAATTTATTGTTTCCGGACTTTTTCGTTTACATGTGCTATAAGGCCTTGCTTCTTGCCAAATTTCATAATTACAGGTCTACGGGAAGTGCCCTATAATAAGTTGTGGTCCATGGCGAGTGCCCTGTAATAAGTTGTGGTCCATGGCGAGTATTTTTTTATACTGAATAAATTAAAAATTTATGGTTTTCGGATTTTTTCCTTTATTTGTGCTATAAGTCTTTCCAAAATTTATGATTCTAGGTCAACGGGAAATGTCCTATGTGACGTTTTATGTGCATGTGATTCCCTTGGAAATTAAAGGGCGTTGACAGACGGACAGACAGACGAACAACAAAGTGATCCTATAAGGGTTCCTTTTTTCCTTTTGAGGTACGGAACCCTAACAATCGTAGACTGCCGCCGGAGATAGATTTTTAATTTTTTTTTCTGAGTCGCCGCGGTGTAGGTTCTGAGCCTGCGGAGTTATCCATTAATCACTGGACCCACTGCATAACAGCGAGCGGAGCGAGCCGCGGTAATTTTGGAGCTTGGTCAGGTCGGGTTAGCAAGAAAGACAAGGAAGCTAAGACGACGACGGCGAGCAGAGATAACCGCAGTATTTTTGAGATTTTTAGCAGTGCCTGCCGTTAACAGGACCGACAGACGTTAACAGGCCGACAGACGGATGGAATCGAACGCCTTCGATAGATCGAGGAATATACCTGCAACTTTCTTCTTCTCCTCAAGGCACTTTACAACTTTATTGACAAATGCATAGGTAGCAGATGTTGTCGATTTCCCTGGTCGGTATGCAAACTGACAGTCTGATGCATGCATGACCTACGAATTTTTATAATTTCTACCACAAGAGAGCTCTTGTAGCTGCTGGTAATTATTTAATTAATTTTGGCTCGGTTTATTAAAAAACTAAAAATGCTACAAAAAAAATTACTGGACATTTCGAAATGTACGTAAACCCTTCTTATGTGATCCCACTTGATTTAATTGATTGGTTCTATCCCCCCTTGGACCCCCTTAACTCAAAAACCCCTCGACGGATTTAGCCTCACTAAGTTACATAGATAGATTTGTTGCCTTGGGACCCACTGATGATGCTGACGAGACCTACACAATCTGGTCGAAACGTTGAGGGAAGAGGGCATCAAGTCCTGCAAAACGCAGCGCACTGACAGAAATCCAAACTCTCGGATGAGACTCTAGGGCTGATGACAAGAAGACGGGAAACCACCCAAGCGACTTCGTCAGACAGGTCAGACCTGATAAGCAAATTGCGCAGATGGTACGGCGCGACCTTCGGAGCTCCAACTCACGCCTCATTGAAGTGGCAATAGAGCGAAACCGAGGGTCCAAAGTATTCACTCAGCAGCTTGGCAGGAGCCACCTGACGAAGCTTGAAACGCACGACGGGAGGACCGTATTGTCGAAGCCGGAGATATCAGCCGAGATAGAAGATTTCTATGGCCGTTTATACGCTGCACATGCCCCTCGTTCCCAACCAACGAGACGACCACGATTCCAGAGCCACCATGACACGCCACTATACCGACGAACTGCCAGACATCAGTCAAGACGACATCGTGTCAGCTCTGAGAAAGCTTAAAAATGGAAAAGCCCCCGGTGAGGATGGAATAACTTCAGAGCTTTTGAAAGCCGGAGAAACCGCTGTAATACAGGAGCTACAGAACCTCTTCAACGCCGTCCTTCACAGTAGGAGAACTCCAAAGGCGTGGAGCGGGAGTTTGGTGGTGCTCTTTTTTAAGGAGGGAGAGAAAACCCTTCTTAAAAACTACAGACCCATCTCACTCCCATAGACCACATACACACAGTGAGGCAGATTATACAGAAGCCCGAAGAGTATAGCCCCTGTGTCTGGCTTTTGTGGATTATGAGAAAGCCTTTGACTCGGTCGAAACCTCGGCTGTTCTGGAATCCTTACAGCGATTCCAAGTAGACTGTCGTTATATCGAGGTGCTGAGATGTCTCTACGAAGCCGCCACTATGAGTGTCCAAGTACAGGGCCAGCGGTCTAAACCCATCCAATTGCGCAGAGGAGTGAGACAGGGGGATGTCATATCCCCGAACCTGTTCACAAGCGCGTTGGAAGATATGTTTAAGACGCTGGACTGGAAAGGCATTAACATAAACGGTGATAACATCTCACACCTGCGATTTGCTGATGACATAGTCTGAATGGCAAAGTCGCTAGGAATCAGATGCTGGACGGCCTAGCTTCAGCCTCGCAATTGGCATGAATTTGGATAAAACCAAAATCATGATAATTGGCCACATTGATCCAAGACCGGTGGTCGTAAATGGTCACCTTCTCGAAATCGTTTCCGAGTACACTTACCTCGGCCAGATTCTGCAGTTAGGTAAAAACAATTTTGAGGAGGCCAAGAGGATCCAGCTGGGCTGGACAGCGTTTAGGAAACTACGTCGATTCTTCTCGTCATCCATACCGCAATACTTGAAAACGAAAGTTTTTAGTCAGTGCGTCCTACCCGTCATGACCTACGGAGCTAAGACGTGGACACTCACGATAGGGCTGGTCCACCAGTTCAAAGTCGCTCAGCGAGCTATGGAAAGAGCTATGCTCGGAGTTTCTCCGAGGAGGATAGGATTCGTAACGAATACATCCGACAGAGAACCAAAGTTATCGACATAGCTCAAAAAATTAGCAAGCTGAAGTGGCAGTGGGCCGGCCATATCTCGCGAAGAAGCGACAACCGCTGAGGTAAACGTGTTCTTGAGTGGAGACCATGACTCGGCAAACGTAGTGTAGGACGCCCTCCGGCCAGGTGGGATGACGATCTGCGAAAGACTGCAGGCAGATGATAGATGCGGCAAGCTGAAGACAGGGCGCTATGGCGCTCATTAGGGGAGCCATATGTCCAGCATTGGACTAATATAGGTTGATGATGATGATGATGATTATGACATTGACAGATTGTGACCGCTAGGGTTCTTGAAGCAAGTGGGTACACAGCTATTCATAAGATAGGAAGGATTCCCTGATTATACACAACAAACACTTAATAAACTCGGGTGTATAAAAGCTTTGCAGTTCATACGAGAGTCAATCCACACCTCATTGTACTACAGTGAACTCGTCTCGGAATTTACGGGATTTTAAACTAAAAACACAGTAAAATGTTGAAGTTTGTGGCTGTTTTGGCCGTAGCAGCGGTGTTCTGCTTGGGAGAGGCAAAGCATTTTGACAGATGTGGTCTGGTGCATGCATTGAGAGCGCAAGGTTTCCCTGCTGCTAAAATGCGTGATTGTAAGTACCCGACTATGTTACTATTATTTTAATTATTATACCTATTTAACTACTATTATTTTACTTAGAGGACTCAGCGACCCAAAGTGAATCTGGCCTCCCATACAAGACTTTTCCAGGCCCTTCTTGGTACTGAGTTATGTCTGGCCAGCCCTATTTTAATGCTGGTAACTAGGTACTGCTACTCCTATGGTCCGCTTCCACCACATCTAAAGCCTCTGGTTAATAAATCATTAAAATAATAACTTTAATATGTTTTATTAATTAATTTTGTGATCTAAACCAGTATTATAGATTCTGTCTGTCTGTTACCTTTTCACGCCTAAACGGCTGAACGGATCTCAATGAAATTTGGCAGGGAGGTAAATTGTATCGCGGGGACGGACATAGGCTACTTGAAAAGTGCGTGCGAAGCCGCGGACAGAAGCTAGTTGTCTTATAAATTGGGTCTAGAAATAGGACAGAAATGCCTCTGATCAATAAAACATTAAATTAATGATTTTTATGTTTTATTAATTAATTATGTGATTGTTTTATAAATTAGAGATAGGACAGAAAAGATAATTAAATAGTAAGAGTGTATTAAAACAACCGAGCGCATCAAAAGTTTAGTTGCCATGGGATAGGAATACTTACCTTAATCACCAGCAATCTTAATCTTGCTGTTGCACCAAGAACAATCGCCTGCAATTCTGCTATAGACAAGGAGTGCCCTCCCATCCGATTAGTAACTCTACTGCTAGGTACTTGTGAATAGTTATAAATATTAAAGAATAACCATGAAATCTTATCATCCAGGGGTTTGTCTTGTGGAACACGAGAGCAGTAGCTACACCAACAAAGTGAACACCAATAGGAACAAGTCGAAAGACTACGGCCTGTTCCAAATCAACGACATGTACTGGTGCTCCAACACTGGCACACCTGGGAAGGACTGCAATGTTACTTGTGCGGGTAAGTTCTTACTCGGCCATTACCGTCACCGTCACGTTATGCACCTAGGTAACTTGGGTGGGACAAAATTTGCAATTATTTGTTGACCCGGAACATTCCGGGTATTTTCTATGTAAGTATAATTAAAAAATTCTATCCATGTATTATAATTAAGTAGGTATATCAGTGATCTAGTACTCTTTTAAGTTATTATAATACAAGTTCTGCTTAGCTTGGGGCTAGATGATGCTGTATAGATTATCCAGCATTGTTTTAATTTAACCTATCATATCAACGTAAGAGAGATGGGCAAGAGATGGAAATCAGAAATCAAACGTTTATTTCTTTATGCTTAAGTAAGTACCTACATAATAAATAATTTAATGTAAAATATAGGTAGCAAGGTATAAGGTAGTAGCAGTTAGTTAGGCAGTTATGTTATGATACTCAGTTTGCACATTGGTGTGGGTAAAACTTATCTGGCCGCTAATTACAGATTTTACTTTAACGTCAATTCTAATGCTATCTCAAAGTTTAAGACACATCTCTATCTCTCTCACTCCTTGTCAGTAATAAAATATCTTCGACAGTTTATGTTCGATCGTTCAGTTTATGTAACTGAACCATCAGACGTTTCAATAAGACTCTTGTTTTGGTGACTGATATCCTGTATGTACGAGACTTTGCGGTAGATACGTAAAGACCATTCTCTCAAATGTTTGGTAACGATAGGTATAAGGTATTTAAGAAAAAGGTGGGTATTTAAAGAAATATTTGAATTTCTAGATCTGCTGAAGGATGACATCACGAAGGCTGCGAAGTGCGCGTTGAAAATCTACAAACGGCAAGGGTTCCAGGCCTGGTACGGATGGAAGAACTACTGCCAGAAACCGGGTGACCTTCCCGACATCAGCAGCTGCTAGATTTACACCTTGTATCACGGATATAAGATTGAGATTTCTTTGAATAAATAATCTTAAAATAATCGTTTTTTATGTCTCGTCAGTCATCATCTTCAGCCTGAAGTGTTGTAACGTACGCTAGGGTTGGTATGAAGGAGGTGAAAAGTAAACAACCTTATTTGTTCATGGTTGTATTGAATGAAGTGAGTGAACTAAAAGGGCTATGCCTGACGGATTTGAAACGTTACATACTAAAATTGCTTATTTGAAATTGTTGTTTCAATTATTAACACTCCAGCTCAACCACCCACTTGAACAGATATCCGAAATAAATTTATTATTTACAACTTTTTTCTTTTAAGAAAAATAAGCCTAGAGAAACATAGCAATAACTCGGTAATTTTATAGAAAAAAATTGAGCGTAATCTAATCACAGAAAAGATGTATTTCTGTGAGTGTAATACCATGTGTTTTATAATATAATGTTTTGTGTAGGTATTTTATGTTGCTTTGTTTTTGGCTGAAATGTAAAATTTAGAAAAAAAAATCTATGAGTATGAAGTTTCTGATGAGGATAATATTAAATATGGTACATATGAAATAGGCGTTTTGTCGAACTGGCAACTTTGATCTCAAATACATACCTACCTATAATGGTGTTTGGTTAGGAATTCAAAATTCAAATATTTTTCAAATTAAGGCGTGTAAGTAGATATGTAAGGGATTTGAATTTAGTGATTCATTTGTTTTTGCTTCATTTGTTTTTTTTGACATCACTCACAACAAGGAACACTTGAAATGTCGCGTTATTTACGAATACGAGTTCCACCGTGGCACCAGCTGCAGCGCTGAAGAAACAGCTCGAACGATTAATGATGTGTATAGGGACGCTACTGTCAAAGAAAACACGGTACGTTTTTGGTTCAAACGTTTTCGTTCTGGTAATTTTGACCTACAGAACAAACGTTTTCGTTCTGGTAATTTTGACCTACAGAACAAACCTTGTGGCCGGCCGGAGACCCTAGTTGACAACGAAGAATTAAAAGTCAGTAAATCTTGGAAGCGAATCCATCGTAAACCACGTCAGAGTTATCGGCAGGCTTCGGTGTGAGTGACAAAACAATTTTAATTCACTTGAAACAAATTGTATTACTCGTAGTTGCAAGCTGTACTAGTGAACCAATAAATTAATTTTCTTTCCTTCTTTCTTTCAAAATTGGAAAAGTGAAAAGCTTAAAAAATGGGTAAGTACCTACCTACCACATGAATTGACTGAACCACACCAACAAACACGCGTTGGGTGTGCGTTACATTACTGAAACGTCACAAATAGTCACAATAACGAGGGGATTTTAAATCGTATCGTTACTTGTGATGAAAAATGGATCCTGCACGATAATCGGAAACGCTCATCACAATGGTTGCATCCAGCCAGGAGCCCAGGAGAACCGGCCAAATGTGCTCAAAGCGGAGTTGACCCAAAAAAAGGTAGGTACTGGTAAGTGTCTGGTGGACCAGTGCTGGTGTTATCCACAGCTTCTAAGATCTGGCCGGACGATTTCGGCAGATATGTATGGTCAACAACATGATGGAGAAGCTAGCCGTTAAACAACCGAGACTGGGCAATTGCTCTAGCCCACTGCTCCTTCAGGACAAAGTTAGACCACACTGCACCACAGACGGTCAGAAAATATAATTAAAAAAATAAATCGTTTTTCTTTTTCCATAAAAAAACGTCAATTTCATATGTAAGGACCTAATAATAATAATTGACTTCCGATTAGGTGAAATGTCATGAAGTTTAAGCATGTTTTTTAAGCTGTAGCCACAGGTCTCCATAAGTTCTTTTATACACAGGTGCTTAAACTTATCATTAAATAAATCGTCAAGTGCTAGTAGAACTCGCGCACTTAAGAACGATCCGTAAGACCTTGTATCTTGCCAAATTATCATGATTCTAGGTCAACGGGAAGTAGGTACCCTGTAGGTTTTGTTCCATGGCGAGAATCATCATAATTTTGGTGAATTAACTACAAATTTACTGTTTCCTTTTGTGTTTCCTTTGTGCTATAATACCTTGCTTTTTACCAAATTTTATGATTCTACGTCAACGGGAAGTATCAGGTCCATGGCGAGAATAAAAAGTTTTTTTAGTGAATTAACTACAACTATACTGTTTTCGGACTTTTTCCTTTACTTGTGCTGTAAGGCCTTGCTTATTGCCAAATTTCATAATTATAGGTCTACCTACGGGAAATAGGTACTTACCTTATAGGTTTTTGGCCCATGGCGAGTATAAGTGTTTTTTTTTAGTAAATAAATTACAAATTTACGGTGTTCGGATTTTTTCCTTTATTTGTGCTATAAGTCTTTCCAAAATTTATGATTCTAGGTCAACGGGAAGTATTTCCTTGGAAGCTTGCTGATTCCCTTAGAAATTTCAAAATTTCGATTTCAAGATTTCAAAATTTTCGTACATAAACGTCTGTAACTTTTGATTGCGTTGACCTAGAAGTTTTATTTATATCGAGGCTTCCAGAGGTTACCGACTTTTAGTATTTGATGTTAATTTGAACTTGATACCTCCACGCATTCCTGAGAAAAGGGCGTTGACAGATGGAAAGACAGACGAACAACAAAGTGCTCCTGTAAGGGTTCCTTTTTGCCTTTTGAGGTACGGAATCCTGAAAATCGTAGACTGCCGCCGCCGCAGATAGATTTTTTAAAATATTTTTATCTGAGTCGCTGCGGTATGCGGATGTAGTATTCCCAACCACCCCACTGACTGCCCCATCAATGGGGTGGTTGGGAAAAAAATCCATCCACCCCATTCCCACTGTTCCTACTAATACTTAATTATGTGAATAGTAAAGCCTATCAATAGTTAGATTTAATATTTCTATTTTTTTAACCAAAGAACAATAGAGATTGAGATAGAGCGACAGGACAAAACGACAGGGACGGCACTATACACACTCGCACGTAGCTGAGTAAGACAGATTTATGAGCGGGACAATTACAGCCGTCGCAAACCTACCTAGACATATTTACCTGTTTTGAGGAAAGGGACAGTGCCATAAACACTCGCACGTAGCTGAGGGAATCGGATGATCGGGATTTCAGATTAATCACTGATATTTTTAAGATTATCATTTGATTTTGCATATTTACGTAGTGATTATTTTACGAAAAATGTTACTGACCACAAACCAGAACTTGATTTGCTCAAATGAGTTGGTTTTTTTATTTCCGACTATGCCTACTTATACTCAATTGTGAATAGTAAATAGTGAGATTTAATATTTCCATAATTAAAAGTCAGGTTTAGTTTAATCAAGTCAATGGGGTGAAAATTCCCATCCACACCATTGACTTTTTTCCCAACCACCCCATTGATGGGGAAGTCAATAGGGTGGTTGGGAATATATCGGTGTGCGGAGCCTGCGGAGTTATCCATTAATCACTGGACCCCCTGTATAACAGCGAGCGGGGCGAGCCGCGGTAATTTTGCTTGGTCAGGTCGGGTTAGCAAGAAGGACAACTGACGACAAGGAAGCTAAGACGACGGCAAGCAGAGATAACCGCAGCATTTTTGAGATTTTTTCGCTGGGGCCGCGCCTGCCGCATGCCGTTAACAGACAGACGGATGGATGGACGGACAGACAGACAGCGGAAGTTTTATAGTAATGGGGTCCCGTTGGCACGTTGTTGGTTGGTAAGAAACCCTAAAAAAGTAAGACGCTATACTAGCAAAATGTCTAAGAAAATCAATGACTTTTTGGAAAAAAATCTGAAAACTAAACTTACAGATACCTAGGTGGTAGGTAATCGACGAAGAGAATTAGCAGGAGAATAAATTATTTTGGTGGCGCGGGAACTAAAAGTAATTTAATGAGACGTAATGACGCAAAATAAATCAAAATCAATAAAAAAATTAAAATAGTAGAAGTTCAATTTTTGCTAAGTTTCTTGTAGAATGCGGTTTAAGCATCGATCAAGTATGCGGCCTCCCCCGTAGATAAGTACCTAGAACCTTACAAGAATGACACTCAGAAGTGTCCACGTTTTGTTTTGACGCAGACAGTTTGCGCAGAGCCTGTCAAGTTTTTTGCATGCGGAACAAGAGATTAGTGGAGTCGAATTTATTTTATTTTGTAAGTAGGTAGGAAGGTACCTAAAAATACACTGTTTATTTTTATAAGGATTATAAAATCAACAGAATTCAGGTAAAAATAACGAATCATTTATTGATACCACTATAAATTAGCGACGCAATAGTCAACAAACAAAAGGGTCATTTCGGACATACAATAATAATTATAAATAAGTTAACAAAAGCTAGTGAAATAAACCTAAAATACAATTTCAGGCAGGTACCTACTTTAAAAGATATAGTGTCTGCCTCCGGCTTCGTAAGAGTTTTTCTAAAATAGTTAAAAACAATTGCGTTAAATAAAATAGACATACCTACTGTTTGAGGAACAGCGGTTTTACGTAGTCTTCTTATGCCTGTATTGGTGTTGTAGCCATCACATTCTTTAAAATGCTTGGAACAAATGAGGCTTTCACGGCCAGGTTTAAAATATGGTTCACATCGCTGTTGTGCTAAAACGGACCTCCATTTTTCCCAACGCCCTGTGCGTTGGGAAAAAGTCTCGAGGGTAACTAAAAATTAAATACTAGTTGATTAAATCTAATACTTTTGGTAGTCTTTCTTTTATTAGAGAGTCCACGCAAATAAAATTGAGGGCGGGTCAGCTAGTTATTTTATAAACCTCAACCAGTTATTTTAAATGTGTTTTCATGAAAAAAAAATTATCACTTAGGTACCACTTACCACAAATAAATAAAATAAAAAATTTGAAACAATAGCCACTCCATTCATCAACTTAAAACAAAATAAATAAATAAATAATGCTGGACAATTCACACAGCATTATCTAAATATTTTTACATAGGCAAACCCAACATGATTTCTCAAGTATATAAGGCTCAATTGGCTCATATCACAATACACAGGTATAAATTACATTTAAACTTACTGAAAATAAGAAATTCCATCCTTTTTCTGTTGCTTGGTCGGTCGATTATTGAATTTTTTATACCTACGAGCACTTGACCATGCTTTCGGTCCGAGAGCTAAAATGACACCAGTTGAAAGGTATCCCAAAATGCCAAATGGGATACCTTTTGATACTGACGTTTTCAGGGCGCGCTTTGTGCATCTAAGGGGGGCCAGCCGGAAATTTTTGATCGATGGGTTTAAGGATAAGTTCTTCATATCAAAACAAATGTAATGCACTTCGGTACCTACATAATCTACTCGGTGCATGTACCTACGAATTTTTATAATCTCTACCACAAGAGAACTCTTGTAGCTGCTGGTAATTATTTAATTAATTTTGGCTCGTAATTATTTTAAAAACTCAAAAAGCTACAAAAAAAACCTTATTTTCGAAATGTACGTTACGTAGGTACCTATACTCTTCTTATGAGACCCCCACTTGATTTAATTTATTTATTTATTTAAGAACAATAACATCATTATGTATTTTAACTATTTCTAAAACAATTTTACAGGTAATTTGGTAATGTAATACATATCACAATTTTTTGTGAACATAACATATTCTTGATATATAGAGTGCGTGCGCATAAAGATAAAAATTACAAAAGACTTAAAACTAAAGAAATTCGTATTAAAAAATAGTTACTTAACTTAAAGTTAAAGAAATTCATTGACATGTAGTAGAAGTGCTGAAATGATACATCAAGACATTTTTAAATTTGTTCATGCATTGGTCAAAGACGAATTGATTGGTTGTATTGTAACCCCCTTGGACCCCCTTAACTCAAAAACCCCTCGACGGATTTGGCCTCACTAAGTTACCAGCAAATTTCTCAAGTCTTAGCAGCACACCCATCAAATTTAACGCAAATTTCAATGGTTGGACAGTTATGCTCGACATGGGTGACAATTTCACTTCACCTGACTGTGGTAATAAATGTGGGGAAGACCCGTCACCAGCTATTGGTCTTTTCTTTATTGAACTCATGACCTTAGAATCGGTTATGAACCTTGTCTTGTACGTGATTAAATTTTTGTGTTAGCGACATAATTTTAGACATCTTACAAAGTTATTTTTTTTCAATTAGCACAATAATTGTCAAGAGCGTGGTGCTTAACGAAGGATTGTTAATTGTAATAAATAGGTACCTCAACCTCAACAGCCTGTGTTGATCCACTGCTGGACGCAGGCCTCTCCCCGATAAGTGCCTTATTGGCTTTTATCACATGGGGGGCAATGCCCATAATCCCCACGCTGGGCATGCGGGTTGGGGATCGCAGTTCGGTGGTAGAATGTTCTGCAGGGGGCGCTGCTGCCCGCCCCCGGTGGATATCCCTTAGTTGCCTATTACGACACCCGCGGGAAGAGATGGGGTGCGGGTGGTGCAATAGGTACCTAATCTGCTGTAAATTTTATCACCATATGAATAATTGTTGTGACTGTGACATTACACTTAGATACACCTACTCCAGTCCAGTCACGTAAGTACTGATAAAGCTATACAAATAAAAAAACTCAGCTACGTACATATTAACATTGGACATCGTTTGATATAAAACTTTTATAATCATAGGTACCTACAGACTGGCAACGAATCCCGAATAGGCCCGCATGGTTATGGAGTTAGGAATCACAGGGGGCAAATGCCTGTCAACCTCCTTGAGAAAGAGGGGCTGTTCTTAATGAATTCCTTCTTTATGAAACGGCCCCAAGAGAAGTGGACATGGCAAAACCCCGACACTGTGACAAAAAATGAGATCGACTTCATCATCATGACTGATAGCAAGCATAATTTATATTCAGAGATGTCTCAGTGATCAACAGGTTCAATACCGGATCTGATTACTGACTCCTCCGAGGCTCTCTAAATATCAACTTGAGGCTTGAGAGAAACCGTCTGATGAAGTCCACGCTCCGACCTAACCCAATCCAAATCATGGCGGGCACCGAGAAGTTCCAGCAGCTTCTCGGGGATAGATTTGTTGCCTTGGGACCCATTGATGACGCTCACAACACACGCCTCATTGAAGAGGCAATAGAGCGTAACCGAGGGTCCAAAGAATACACTCAGCAGCTTGGCAGGAGCCACATGACGAAGCTTAAAACGCACGACGGGAGGACCGTATTGTCGAAGCCGGAGATATCCGCAGAGATAGAAGATTTCTATGGCCGTTTCTACGCTGCACATGCCCCTCGTTCCCAACGAGACGACCACGATTCCAGAGCCACCATGACACGCCATTATACCGACGAAATGCCATACATCAGTCAAGACGAGATCGTGTTACCTCTGAGACAGCTTAAAAATGGAAAAGCCCCAGGTGAGAACGGAATAACTTCAGAGCTTTTGAAAGCCGGAGGAGCCCCGTAATACTACAGAACCTCTTCAACGCCGTCCTTCACAGTGGGAGAACTCCAAAGGCGTGGAGCGGGAGTATGGTGGTGCTCTTTTTAAGAAGGGAGATAAAACCCTTCCTAAAAACTACAGACCCATCTCACTCCCATAGACCACATACACACAGTGAGTCAGATTATACAGAAGTCCGAAGAGTATAATCAGCCCCTGTGTCTGGCTTTTGTGGATTATGAGAAAGCCTTTGACTCGGTCGAAACCTGGGCTGTTCTGGAATCCTTACAGCGATGCCAAGTAGACTGTCGTTATATCGAGGTGCTGAGATGTCTCTACGAAGCCGCCACCATGAGTGTCCAAGTACAGGGCCAGCTGTCTAACCCCATCCAATTGCGCAGAGGAGTGAGACAGGGGGATGTCATATCCCCGAAACTGTTCACAAGCGCGTTGGAAGATATGTTTGACGCTGGACTGGAAAGGCAAGGGCATTAACATAAACGGTAATTACATCTCACACCTGCGATTTGCTGATGACATAGTCTTAATGGCGGAGTTGCTAGAGGAGCTGATCCAGATGCTGGACGGCCTAGCTTTGGCCTCGCAATGCATCGGTCTTGGCATGAATTTGGATAAAACCAAAATCATGATAAATGGCTACATTGATCCAAGACGATCTGCGAAAGACTGCAGGCAGATGCTGATGCGGCAAGCTGAAGACAGGGCGCTATGGCGCTCATTAGGGGAGCCCTATGTCCAGCATTGGACTAATATAGCTTGATGATGATGATGATGATGACATTGACAGTTCGTGACCGCTAGGGTTCTTGAAGCAAGTGGGTACACAGCTATTCATAAGATTGGAAGAATTCCCTGATTACACACAACAAACACTTATTAAACTCAGGTGTATAAAAGCTTTGCAGTTCATACGAGGACTCAATCCACACCTACTTGTACTACAGTGAAATCGTCTCGGAATTTACGGGATTTTAATCTAAAAACATAGTAAAATGTTGAAGTTTGTGGCTGTTTTGGCCGTAGCAGCGGTGTTCTGCTTGGGAGAGGCAAAGTATTTTGACAGATGTGGTCTGGTGAAGGCATTGAAGGAGAAAGGTTTCCCTGCTGATAAAATGCGTGATTGTAAGTTCCCGACTACGTTGTTACTAATATTTTAATTATTATACTTACTATTATTTTACTTAGAAAACTCAGCGACCCAAAGTCAATCTGGCCTCCAATACAAGACTTCTCCAGGCCCTTCTTGGTACTGAGTTATGTCTGGCCAGCCCTATTTTAATGCTGGTAACTAGGTACTGCTACTCCTATGGCTGAGCGACCCAAAGCCTGTCTTGGCTTCCGATAAGAGTAGTCGCAATTTATTCCTGGCCTGTACAATTTCCCTGCAGTCATCCTCTTGTAGCTTAACGCAGGTCCGCTTCCACCACATCTTTCCAGAGGAAAGCCTCTGATTAATAAAACATTAAAATAATAACTTTAATATGTTTTATTAATTAATTTTGTGATCTAAACCAGTATTATAGATTCTGTCTGTCTGTTACCTTTTCACGCCTAAACGGCTGAACGGATCTCAATGAAATTTGGCAGGGAGATAAATTGTATCGCGGGGACGGACATAAGCTATTTGAAAAGTGCGTGCGGCGAAGCCGCGGACAGAAGCTAGTTGTCTTATAAATTGGGTCTAAAAATAGGACAGAAATGCCTCTGATCAATAAAACATTAAATTAATGATTTGTATGTTTTATTAATTAATTATGTGATTGTTTTATAAATTAGAGATAGAACAGAAAATATAAATAGTAAGAGAGTATTAAAACAACCGAGCGCATCAAAAGTTTAGTTGCCATAGGATAGGAATGCTTACCTAATCACTAGCAATCTTAATCTTGCTGTTGCACAAAGAACAATCGCCTGCAATTCTGCTATAGACACGGAGTGCCCTTCCATCCGATTAGTAACTCTACTGCTACTTGTGAATAGGTATAAATTTTAAAGAATAACCATGAAATCTTATCATCCAGGGGTTTGTCTTGTGGAACACGAGAGCAGTAGCTACACCAACACGGTGAACACCAATAGTAACGAGTCGAAAGACTACGGCCTGTTCCAAATCAACGACATGTACTGGTGCTCCAACACTGGAACTCCTGGGAAGGACTGCAATGTTACTTGTGCGGGTAAGTTCTTACTTTTCTTTTGTAGCGTATACATACAGCCCACCATCAGCTTCTTTTGAAATATTTGAAAATGTTATGGAGGACATTTTATTTAAACTATCAAAATCAAATAAAACTATAATGGTATGCGGGGACTTTAATGTTTACCTATTAGAAGTTTACTCCCTCAGTACTAAATTGACTAATTTATTTAATTCTTATAATCTAAGGCCATTATTTATGGAACCTGCTAGATTATCTGAAACCTCAGCAAAATGTATAGATAATGTATTTGTTTGCCAAAGTTGAAAATTTGTAACTAAAAGCATAATAAGAAATTTAAAATCAGACCACTAAGGTCAACTAATAAAACTAGAAATTCAAGTAAAAGAAATTTTTAAAAAGAAAATAACATACATGCCTGTAACCACAAATCGATTTGAACTGTTGAAACTGGATTGGGATTGTAAACTATCACCTAATCACTCAATTAGCAACTTAGCAACCCAAATGGGTCGTATTTAAAACTTTTTAACAAAATGTAATTTACCAATGCGTTCAATTCAATATTCACACTAGACGTGTGCGCCGCGCCGACCCGCCGCCGCCGCCGGCAAATTTTCCACGCCGCCGCCGCCGATCGGCCAATCGGCGTGAAATCGGCGTGGAACGTATTCTTTAGACGCTTTGAAAACTCCCTTATTTTAATGATTATTACATTGTCCGACACCTGCTACCTACAACCAAGTTGTAGTCAAAGAAGGAACCGCGCCGCGCCATGATGTCAAAGGGTGTCGCGATGTCAAAGGGCACCGCGAACCGAACGGTATCAAAAGTTGCCGCTGATTCAGACAGATACAGGTGCCGATATAGACTTGGAGGGGACACCGTAGGAAAATAAACTTTATCAAATATCTAGACAATTCCACTAGAAAGATTCAGACTACATTTATATTGCAAAAATTGCATTTAATTATTTTCAAAACCTTACGAAGTTACCACAAAGGCACAAACACTGTTAGGGTTACGAAACGTCAGGGTTTTAAATATTTTTCAATTTCGAAACTGGCTTTCTAAATTCGGAAGCTCAATTTCTAAAGTTCGAAGTTAAGACAGAAAATGTAACTTTTATTCTCCTGTTCCTTTACACATGGAGTTAGAATCGGAAAAGTGATTTACCTAATCCAAAACATACGAAAATACTTTGATTACGTACCACATAAAGTGTTACCGACGCGCTTGCACTGCACGTATGCAACGAGCGCCCGTCCGAGGCGTATCGCTGAAGCCTGGCAGAGAACTGGTTAACCTACTTCTATAATTTTACGTTGTTGTAATTATCACAGATCATGATAATTACAATTGAAACAAATGAGCTAACTACAGACTGTTGCAAACAATCTACAGCAGGGCACGGAGATTGTTGTCTAGGGTAGAATAAAGAAAAATTACGTCACTTTGTCAACGAATGCGTAAATTGTTTGAAAGTCAATCCTTTTACTTCTATAATGTACGCAATGTATGACGATGCGAAGTCGATAATGTATTTTCTACCCTAGATAATAATCTCCGTGCTTGGCCTAGAGGTAGCTCAAATGATCCATATCAATACTAGTCAGAAGCGTCCCCGAGAGGCTGGCTGCATTGCCCTGCTGTATGCCAGTGCTGATGCGCTGCGCTAGATACTCACCACCTCTCGGGTCACGTTTCGCTTCGACTCAACGCTCAGATAATTTTGAAGAAACCCGAAAAACCAGAGGTTTCGACTCCAAGGGGAGTAAATGTGTAGGCTCTGTCGAGACCTGCATGTCTTCGGCCAAATCTGCCGCCGCACCTGCCCTCACGGATGTCCTCGGAACATGGGAAGGCGCTAGTTTGTCGACGTATGTAGCGTCTAACTTCGTAAAGTTACCACAAAGGCACAAACACTGTAAGGATTACGAAACGTCAGGGTTTTAAATATTTTTCAATTTCGAAACTGGCTTTCTAAATTCGGAAGCTCAATTTCTAAAGTTCGAAGTCAAGACAGAAAATGTAACTTTTATTCTCCTGTTCCTTTACACATGGAGTTAGAATCGGAAAAGTGATTTACCTAATCCAAAACATACGAAAATACTTTGATTACGTACCACATAAAGTGTTACCGACGCGCTTGCACTACACGTATGCAACGAGCGCCCATCCGAGGCGTATCGCTGAAGCCTGGCAGAGAACTGGTTAACCTACTTCTATAATTTTACGTTGTTGTAATTATCACAGATCATGATAATTACAAATGAAACAAATGAGCTAACTACAGACTGTTGCAAACAATCTACAGCAGGGCACGGAGATTGTTGTCTAGGGTAGAATAAAGAAAAATTACGTCACTTTGTCAACGAATGCGTAAATTGTTTGAAAGTCAATCCTTTTACTTCTATAATGTACGCAATGTATGACGATGCGAAGTCAATAATGTATTTTCTACCCTAGATAATAATCTCCGTGCTTGGCCTAGAGGTAGCTCAAATGATCCATATCAATACTAGTCAGAAGCGTCCCCGAGAGGCTGGCTGCATTGCCCTGCTGTATGCCTGTGCTGATGCGCTGCGCTAGATACTCACCACCTCTCGGGTCACGTTTCGCTTCGACTCAACGCTCAGATAATTTTGAAGAAACCCGAAAACCAGAGGTTTCGACTCCAAGGGGAGTAAATGTGTAGACTCTGTCGAGACCTGCATGTCTTCGGCCAAATGTGCCGCCGCACCTGCCCTCACGGATGTCCTCGGAACATGGGAAGCCGCTAGTTTGTCGACGCATGTAGCGTCCCAAACGATGGGCCTCCCCAACTCCCATGGGATTAGTGTCATACCGTCGGGTCTCTTTCCATCGTCACGCAACAGACCATTCGGTTTGAGAATATCTGGTACGTTAGCGATGACAAAGACTCGCCGGATGATGTCGCCGGCTGGCATGGCGAGATATCCGACCGGCGGCCCTAGTACACGATAATCCGTGATGATCAAGCTGTTCGACAGCAATATACCGCGCTGGCATTGGCATTGTTGAGGCGCGCAACATCTTGCACCCAACCGAAGACTTGTTGCGATACGGAAAGTTACGGGATCCAATAAAGTACCAGTGTTATATGAATCAAATGCTTGCAACCAATGATTCTGACTCCCATTTACTTAATTAAATGTATTACATTTTACGTTAGTTGATAATAAACCCCTAAAATAGTTAGGGCATCCAGCGTTTTGTTGCTGAGAGAGCTCCTCAGGCGATTACAAATATAGCCAGCCGCTGAGAAAACTCTCTCAGCTTCAACACTGGTCGCATTTCACTCTTTCATAGCACACGTGCGTTCCGCGACTGCGTAAGGTGCCTTATTTGCGTGGGTAAATCATCGAAACAAAAAAATTTAAAGTTCGAATTTGTGGCCACCAAACCAACTTCGAATTTACGAAACTTCGAAGTTTCGAAATGCACCTCCTAATGTAGGTACTCGTATATTATAATGTATATCAGTTATCTACTATAGTACCGATAACATAACACAAGCTCTGCTTAGCTTGGGGCTAGATAATGCTGTGTGAATTGTCCAGCATTATTTATTTATTACTTATACCTACGCGCCGATTTCACGCCGAAATCACGCCGCCGCCGCCGATTTCAGACCGGCGCCCGCCGCCGATCATTTTAACGTCGGCGCACACGTCTAATTCACACCCAAATCGATTATGGTCTCAGAGAAACTTACCTTTACTGAGTGGGCAACAGTGGGTATACATTAAAGTAGACAAAGGGGTCTGTGGTTACAATGGGTGTACCGCAGGGTGCTATCCTCGGTCCTTTCCTATTTTTGGTTTAAACTAGTAGCTCTACGAACAGTAGTAGACCTCGCGAGCACTTCTCTCTTTTTTAAACAATTAAATTACTTATTTCTACTTTTACTAAAGTTATTTAAAACGGAATATTTAGGTAAGTACCTACCTAAATATCGAATCTAAATAGGTAGGTACCTAAATAGCGGGTCACCGCCGAAAAACATGGTAGGCACCGGCCTACCATGTTTTTTGGCGGTGATCCCTTGGAAATCGCCATGCCCACACTGGCATGGCGTCTTCATCACGGAGCAAAAGTGGAAGGAAACTTATCAGAGTAAGTACCAGCCTACCTTATAGTGGTGCTAAACTTGATACCTATTAGGTATAGGTATAAAAAAAAAAAGCTCCCTTTTTGTCATTTTTCGGAGGAAGTACGCCTGTAATCAAAAAACCCCGAAGACAATTTTTCAGGGTTAAGCTCGCCTATGTACATATCCTATTAAATAAGTTCATCGTTTGTATGAATTGTGTGTACAATAAAGAATTAAAGGTATGTAATTAAGTAATTATCGATGCCTCTTTCTTTTTAACGCGTCAAAAGAAACATCCCATAAGTGGGTAAGTACGTACTGTACGTAGGTAGCGTAGGTAGGTAGGTACTACCTAGGTATGCCCGAAAATCAGAAAAATTACCTAGGTAAATATTTGCTTACGCCAGTGTAAATTGTGCAATTTAACTACCTACCATAGGTAGGAGCATCGATGTAAGTAAAATTCGGAAGATTGGGCACTAGCTTCTCGAAAGTGGAACCGAAGTAACGTTATCTAATCTGTGGTGGAACGCTCAAATTGAGTCCAATTGTGTCCACCCACCTCAGTCACAGTCGGACCGGCGGCGGCGGCGGCGCGGCCGGCGGCGTACGTGTTTCGCGTGTATTGTTGTCTCGATCGCACTTCGGTCTAGGTACGTCTTTCCATCTTTGTCGTTCATTAGGTAGGTATATTGCAAAAGATTGGAAGTAGGAAGTGTCTTTGCGTTTGGTTGTAACACAGGCCATTTGTTGAGTTAGCGCTGGGTGAACGTACCATATCTACTGAATTTTACTTAAGTCTATGGGTACTCTCGAAGTATTACAAAGATAATCTAATACATAGATGGCGCTGTACTGTAACATGCTCTCTTGCATATTACTGCATTTTGCGGGGTTATTCTGCTCGTCATGCCGAAAACCCTCATCAGATCTTTACTAGATTTTTATAAAAACAAGTCAAAGTCACTAAGTACCTTCCACTTAAAAATATAATCACCAACATCAAATCTCGTAGAGCGGAGTTATGCTAAAGCTCCCTTTTTGTCTTTTTTCGGAGGAAGTACGCCTGTAATCAAAAAACCCTTAGACAATTTTTTGTTATAAAATCGTAGAATCTGTACTTACACCAAGTTTCGTACCGATCGGTTGTAAAATACGACCTGTAGAGGAGTACGGACGTACTGCCAGAAACACTAATTTTGCCAGACTTGAAGCAGGAGAGGAGACTGCTCACTTCGTTCGCTCAGTCAATTAACGACCTGCCTCGTCTTGTCAAGAATAATCACGAGGTTGTATTGTTTGCTGACGATACTTCATTAATTTTTAAAATGAAACGACAAAACACAAATTTCGACGATGTGAATAATGCCATCTCAAAAGTACTCCATTGGTTTAGTGTCAATAATCTTTTGCTAAACGAAACCAAAACAAAATGTATTAGATTTATTCTACCTAATGTTAAACAAGTGAAGGCTGATGTAAACGTTAAAGGAGAAACGTTAGAAATAGTAGAAAGTACTGTATTCTTAGGAATCACCTTAGATAATAAACTTCAACTTGGGGCCCACACTTAAATAAGCTATCGAAGAGACTTAGTTCTGCAGCGTATGCAGTCAAAAAAAATCCGTCATCTTACAGACGTGGATACGTCTAGACTTGTTTATTTCAGCTACCTACTTCCATAGTATTATGTCTTATGGTATACTGCTGTGGTTCCCCCACAGCACGGTGTTAATATCCCCCGCTGCACGGTGTTAATATCCCCCGCTGCAGATATTAACACCGTATTTGTGCTGCAGAAGAGGGCTGTTCGTGCAATCTATAATATGGGTCTCAGAGAATCCCTGCGTGATAAATTCAAAGAAATAAACATAATGACAGTACCATGTCAATATATTTATGAAAACTTGTTGTACACTCATAGAAATTTAAGTCAGTTCCCTAAAAGTAGCGATAAACATAATTTGAATACCAGAAACAAACATATGTAATCGCTGTGCTCACAACTAGGTTACACAAAATTAATGTATCTTTTAAAGGGCAATGTATAGGTAAGGTACCTACGCTTCTACAACAAAACTCCTAGTGAGTTGCAAAAATTATTATCGGCACAGATATTATAATACTGTACTAGTATTATCAGTAAATAAATTCAAACAAATTGTCAAAACCTTGCTGTGCAAAAAGGCTTATTATAAAATATCAGATTATCTAGCTACAGGATAAGCTTGGGACGCGTTTTGCTCCAACTCTCTCTTAGGTTTCTTCGTCGCTTTTTTACTTTAGGTAGTCTACGTACCGAAGCGACAGAAATCAAAAATATCACCTTATTCCGTGTCAGTGTTTAGTTTTATAATTTGACCTTTTCTAAGTGTACTTTTATTGTATTTATGGAAATTGGAAAGTTTAAAGTCAAGAGTTTTTGATTTTGATTTCGGCCATTACCGTCACCGTCACGTTATGTACCTGGGTCACTTGGGTTGGGTGGGACAAAATCTGCAAATATTTGTTCACCCGGAACATCCCGGGTATTTTCTATGCATAATTAAAAAATTATATCCATGTAATGTATTGTATTAAGAAGGTATATCAGTAATCTAGTACCCGTAAAAGTTATTATAACACAAGTTCTGTTTAGCTTGGGGCATTGTTTTTATTTATTAAGGCGAATAGTAGGGTGGATAGTGGCGCCACTACATATTTAATGTGCCACTACATATTTAAAGTGAGCAGTCTCCTCTCCTGCTTCAAGTCTGGCAAAATTAGTGTTTCTGGCAGTACTTACGTTATCTAATCTGTGGCAGTACGTCCGTACTCCTCTACAGGTCGTATTTTACAACCGATCGGTACGAAACTTGGTGTAAGGTAAGTACAGATTCTACGATTTTATAACAAAAAATTGTCTTCGGTCCGATTTTTTGATAATTCCTTTGTATAACGTAATTATAAAATTAAATATGTAGTGGCGCCACTATCCACCCTACTATTCGCCAACATTGTTAGATTATCCAGCATTGTTTTTATATTAAAGTCATATTTCAATTCATAATTATTTTAATGAAAATAAATAGGTAGCAGCAGTTAGTAAGGCCGTTACATAAGTTATTATGATACACAGTTTGCACATTGGTATGGGTAAAACTTATCTGGCCGCTCATTCCAGATTTTACCTACTTTAACATCAATTCTAATGCTTTCTCAAAGTTTAAAACACGTCTCTCCTGGTCACTCCTTGTCAGTAATAAAATATCCTCGACATATTATGTAACTGAACGATCAGGCGTTTTAATAAGATTCTTGTTTTGGTGACTGATATCCTGTATGTACGAGACTTTGCGGTAGATACTTACGTAAAGACCATTTCCTAAATTGTTTGGTAACGATATACCTATAAGGTATTTAAGAAAAAGTTAGGTATTTAAAGAAATTTTTGAATTTCTAGATCTGTTGACGGATGACATCACGGAGGCTGCGAAGTGCGCGTTGATAGTCTACAACCGGCACGGGTTCCAGGCCTGGTACGGATGGAAGAATCACTGCCAGGAACCGGGTGACCTTCCCGACATCAGCAAATGCTAAATTTACACCTTGTATCACGGATATAAGATTGAGATTTCTTTGAATAAATAATCTTACGATAATCGTTTATTATGTCTCAATATCGTCATTTCAGCCTGAAGTGTTGTTTTGAAGGTGGTGAAAAGTAAACAACCTTATTTGTTTATGGTTGTATATTGAATGAATTGAGTGAACTAAAAGGGCTATGCCTGACGGATTTGAAACGTTACATACATTTTGTATGAAGCAGTTTATATTAAACAGTGCATGACCCGTGTCCCGTCCGGGCTACTACTGCTACTACTACTAGCGTTCTCATTGGCTCCGCTCCGACCCGCCCCGGCCTCGGCCCGGTTCGTACACGGACCGGTCAAATATATAAATCTTCCTTAATGCTACTCGTAATGCTACGTCACAGTAGGTACCTAAAGGATAAGAACTTCAAGCTCGTTTGCACCCACTGCTTGTATAGGTAGGAACACTAGGAACATAGAGTAAAAACTCGCTGCTGTCTCAGGGTAGGAATTAATAATACATAGTACTAATATTATAAATGCGAAAGTTTGTGTGAATGTTTTTTACCACGTATCTCCTTATCTACTTAACCGATTTAGATGATAGGTTAAGTAGATAGTTTAGGCACAGTTTAGGTTCTAGAATAACACATAGTCTAATCTAATTTTAAACTTCTGACGGGGTTAAAAAGGGTAGTAGGTAAAGTTTCTATGGAAAATTATAATTGAATAGCAATTGAACTGGCGGCCTTATCGCTTAAAGCGATTTTTTCCAGGAAACAAAACAATTCTGTGAAAAATAAAGAATGGCGGTGCTTCTTTACATAATTTCAAACGATTAATAGTAATACACATTATTCCAATTAAACTATTTAACTTATTATTACATACCTTCCACAAAATAATTTATACCTAGTAACTATATTGGACACTAGCTTCTGCCCGCGGCTTCGCACGCTGTTTTCGGTATGATAAGTAGTATTGTTTAAGTTAGGCTACGTTCGAAATGTACGCCACATTTCATCTTGATCTGTTTAGTAGTTTTGGAGATCCTAGGTACTAACAGTAATATCACATTTCACAAAGGGCCGAGTACGGCATACAATGTGGGACGAAAGCAGATTTCTTGATTAGGGCCGAACTTTCCCGGGACGACGGGACGAATATGGCATAAATCAAACTTTCGCATTTATTTTATTAGATTAGATTAGTAGGATAGGATGCTAAATAATCTAGTGTGACGTGACATTTAAATAGTAATGAAAGACTTTCCTTTTAAAAGCGTGACATAGCCTTTTTAATATCCACTGTCAAATCGTTCCTAAGTCCGACAGCTTGAGCAGTGAAAGAGTCACTGTAAAAAGATGTTCTCTGGAGATGCGAGGAGCAGGGTATTCGATGACCTTAGAGAGAGACCATGAGAAGAATGACGAAACTGAAATCTCTCCTTAAGATAGGACGGGGAAAGGGGATTGAAAATAATAGACAAAAGCAGAGAAAGATTGCGTAGTGCTTGCATAAGATATGCAGGTTACGGCGCTGGCGAATAAGAATCCATTTGAGCTGAGGTTGGCAGACACTTGGTTGTACTTACGAAGGCCAAAGATAACCCGGTAGCACACGTTAAGCTGCAGTTTATTGAGCTGTTTCTCTATAAGGTCCAAATAACATGCATCCGCATAATCAAGGACAGGTAGAAGAAGAAAATAGGCAAAAACAATTTTGGTAGCCGTGGGCAGAAAGTTTCGTAATCTCCTTAGGGAACCAGCAGACGCAATCAGCTATCGACTGGTAACCTCCATCTGCGCCCCCAAAACAGAGTGCAGTCGAACATAACCCCAAAGTTTTTGATAGTCTTGCTGAAGGGGATTGCTATCCCATTAAAAAAACCTGTGGAATTGCCGACCAGTCCAGATTACACACGGTTATAGAACTGCAGACTTATCGTCTGATGTTTTGGAAGGGATAATTTTAAGTCTATGACATGGCATTTGCTCCATTCGGACGGATGTCACCAGTGATTTTAATGAGAGCCGATGCGACCGTGCTGTGTCTTCTCTAAAACCGGACTGCAAGGAGTTAAGAAGATTGTTTGATGAGGATAGAAAAGGGTTAAGTAAGTTGGTTATGACAAGAAGTTCAAGAACCTTGGAAAGGAAAGGAAATATTTTCACAATCACTGGTACCTAAGTAATAGTTTCCATGGTGACGGGCGTTAAAAAGAGATCTTCCCACAAAAGCAAAAAGGAGTTATCCATTAATTGACGACCTCGGTGGCGCGGCGGGCGAAGGGCAGCCTGCGGCGCAGGAGGTTGCGGGTTCGATTCTCGCCTTGGGACTACTGTTTGTACGATTTACAAATATTTGTTCCGGGTGTTCTGGTCGTTTCTATGTATAATAAAAAATATCTATCTATTTATTGTTATTATGTATATCAGTCATCTAGTACCCATACCACAAGCTCTGCTTAGCTTGGGGCTAGATGATGTAGTGTGGATTTTCCAGTATTATTTATTTATTTATTTTATTTATTAATCCTGGACCCCCTGTATAACAGCGAGCGGGGCGAGCCGCGGTAATTTTGGAGCTTGGTCAGGTCGGGTTAGCAAGAAAGACAAGGAAGCTAAGACGACGGCGAGCAGAGATCACCGCAGCATTTTTGAGATTTCTTCGCTGGGACCGCGGCGGCCGTTAACAGACAGACGGATGGACGGACAGAAAGACAGTGGAAGCTTTATAGTAATTAGGTCCCGTTGGCACGCTGTTGGTACGAAACCCTAAAAAAGTTCAAAGGTAAGCCAAATAAGGCCTCCTTCCCTACTTATAAAAGACGCAACCCAATAATTGCAAAACGTGTAAGAAAATCAATGACATACTTTTTGGAAAAAATCAGAAAACTAAACTTACAGATAGGTGGTAATCGACGAAAAGAATTATTTTGGTACCACGGGAATTAAAAAATAATTGAATAAAAAAAATCAAAATCAATAAAAAAAAAATTTAACTTCTAGAACGGGACCAAAGGGGTTAGCTAAGTTTGTTGTAGAATGTGGTACCTATAAGGATAAGTTCTTCAAAACAAAACAAATGCAATGCACTTCGGTACCTACATAATCTACTCGGTGCATTCATTAAGCATCAATCATGCATGCATGACCATCGATCAAAAATTTCCGGCCGGCCCACCTTAGATGCACAATGTGCGCCCTGAAAACGTCAGTATCAAAAGGTATCCCATTTGGCATTTTGGGATACCTTTTCAACTAGTGTCATTTTAGCTCTCGGACCGAAAGCATGGTCAAGTGCTCGTATAAAAAATGCAATAATCGACCGACCAAGCAACACAAAAAGGATGGAATTCCTTATTTTCAGTAAGTTTAAATGTAATTTTTACCTGTGTATTGTGATATGAGCCAATTGAGTCTTATATACTTGAGAAATCAGCATTAAATATTGTTGTAGGGTTTGCCCATGGTTTGCCTATGTAAAATTATTTATTTTGTTCTAAGTTGATGAATGGAGCGGCTATTGTTTCTAATTTTTTTTTAATTTTTTTGTGGTAAGTTGTAGTAAGTGATAATTTTTTTTTCATGAAAAGACATTTTTTAACTTATTTATATTATTGTATGTCCGAAATGACCCTTTTGTTTGTTGAATGTTGCGTCGCTAATTTATAGTTGTATCAATAAATGATTCGTTATCTTTACCTGAATTCTGTTGATTTTATAATCCTTATAAAAATAAACAGTGCATAAATTATTTTTAGGTACCTTCCTACCTACTTACAAAATAAAATAAAATAAATTCGACTCCACTAATCTCTTGTTCCGCATGCAAAAAACTTGACAGGCTCTGCGCAAACTGTCTGCGTCAAAACAAAACGTGGACACTTTTGAGTGTCATTCTTGTAAGATTCTAGGTATCTACGGGGGAGGCCGCATACTTGATCGATGTCTCTGTCGTGGCCATATCCTAGAATTGATCACTTCATGATGTGACCGACCATTTTAAGAAATGGTAGAATTTCATGAAATGGAAAATACGCGCTGGCCATCATGATGTAGTCAGGCCAGATCAATGAATAATCAGCGTTTAACGATATGAAAAGCTAAACGCACGGCTACTTCATGATAAGGTCAAACAATATCATAAAATAGTTACATTATCCACCGTTAGAGGCGCTGATATTGTTTTGTTTTTGACATCTGTGGTTTTTGAGTGTTTGTTTGTTTCTGTTCTGTGATGCATCATGTCAGCGGACAATTATTTAGTTAAAAAAGCGAATAATAATGTGCAAATAGAAGACAAAAATGCAGTAAGGAGCCGTTACGATAAAAAAATACATGAATTTTATAAAAGTCACTCGACAAACGAGCATAACGTCTAAACTGAAAGCATTAAGCAATTTTTAAATATAAAGTTCGTTCCTAATTCGAATTTTTCATTAAACCTTTTCATCATCATCATCAGCCTATATTAGTCCACTGCTGGACATAAGCCTCCCGTAATCAGCGCCATAGCCTTAAACCTTTTGATGTCATGGAATCCCTACATAAATGATATGGCCAAACGTTGATGGAAATATCATTAAACGTTGATGCTTAAACGATATAGTCAGTTTTAGCTGGCCATGTCATGAAATTCTACCATTTCATGAAATGGTCGGTCACATCATGAAGTGATCAATTTTAAGATACCTATGGCCACGACATCTCTACCACAAGGAACTCTTGTAGCTGCTGATAGATAATTATTTAATTAATTTTGGCTCGAATTATTATTTAAAAAACTAAAAATGCTACAAAAAAATTACGTAGGTATTATCCTTACTATGAGACCCCATTTGATTTAATTGATTGGTTTTATCCCCCCTTGGACCCCCTTAACTCAAAAACCCCTCGACGGATTTGGCCTCACTAAGTTACCAGCAAATTACTCAAGTCTTAGCAGCACACCTATCAAACTTCACGCAAATCAGTTCAATGGTTGGACAGTTATGCTCGAAGTGACAATTTCACTTCATCTGACTAGCACTGTGGTAATAAATGTGGGGAAGACCCGTTACCAGCTATCGGTCTTTATTGAACTCATGACCTTAGTTTCGGTTAAGAACCCTGGCTTGTACGTGATTTAATTTTTGTGTTATCGACATGATTTTAGACATCTTACAATTTTGTTTTTTCAATTAGCACAACAATTGTCAAGAGCGTGGTGCTTAAGGCGCTACCCCGACCCAAATCAGCGCCACCACCTACTTTACCTTATTATTCTGTTAAACGAAGGAATTTTAAAAAATCGATTGGCCAGTTTGTGCTTCCTATCATAAGCTTTTTTTTAATGCCCCTGTAAACGTTTTATTTTGTATACTTTATGCAGAGATGCGAAGTTGCTCTTTTTGCCCACCATGGTGGGATAAAATGAGCAATTTCGCATCTCTTCCTACACTATACAAACAAAAACATTTAGGTATAGAGGCATTAAAAAAAAGCTTATGATAGGAAGCACAAACTGGCCAATCGGTTTTTTGAATTTCCTTCTTATAACGGAATAATAAGGTAAAATAGGTGGTGGCGCTGATTTGGGTCGGGGTAGCGCCATAACGAAGGATTGTTAATCGTAATAAATACCTAATCTGCTGGAATTTTATCACCATATAAATAATTGTTGTGACTGTGACATTACACTTAGTTACACCTAGACGTGTGCGCCGACGTTAAAATGATCGGCGGCGGGCGCCGGCCTGAAATCGGCGGCGGCGGCGTGATTTCGGCGTGAAATCGGCGCGTAGGTATAAGTAATAAATAAATAATGCTGGACAATTCACACAGCATTATCTAGCGCCAAGCTTGTGATATGTTATGGGTACTATACTAGTTAACTGATATACATTATAATATACGAGTACATTAGGAGGTGCATTTCGAAACTTCGAAGTTTCGTAAATTCGAAGTTCATAGCCTTTTTTGGCCATTTTTTAAGTTCGTATTTGGTGGCCACAAATTCGAACTTTCAAATTTTTTTGTTTAGATGATTTACTAACGCAAATAAGGCACCTTACGCTGTCGCGGAACGCACGCGTGCTATGAAAGAGTGAAATGCGACCAGTGTTAAAGCTGAGAGAGCTTTCTCAGCGGCTGGCTACATTTGTAACCGCCTGAGGAGCTCTCTTAGCGGCAAAACGCTGCATGCCCTAAATTTTTTAGGGGTTTATTATCAACTAACGTAAAATGTAATACATTTAATTAAGTAAATGGGAGTCAGAACATTGGTTGCAAGCATTTGATTCATATAACACTGGTACTTTATTGGATCCCGTAACTCTCCGTATTGCAACAAGTCTTCGGTTGGGTGCAAATGTTGCGCAAATGCCAATGCCAGTGCGGCATTGCTGTCGAACAGCTTGATCATCACGGATTATCGTGTACTAGGGCCGCCGCGCCGGTCGGATATCTCGCCATGCCATCGGGTGACATCATCCGGCGAGTCTTCGTCATCGCTAACGTACCAGCTATTCTCAAACCGAATGGTCTGTTGCGTGACGATGGTAAGAGGCCCGACGGTATGACACTGATCCCATGGGAGTTGGGGAGGCCCATCGTGTGGGACGCTACATGCGTCGACACACTAGCGCCTTCCCATGTTCCGAGAACATCCGTGAGGGCAGGTGCGGGGGAAGATTTGGCCGAGGATCTCAAGAGGCGCAAACATGCAGGTCTCGACAGTGCCTACACATTTACTCCCATTGGAGTCGAGACCTCTGGTTCTTCGGGTTTCTTAAAAATTATCTGAGCGTTGAGTCGAAGCGAAACGTGACCCGAGAGCTGGTGAGTATCTGGCGCAGCGCATCAGCATAGGCATACAGCGGGGCAATGCAGCCAGCCTCTTGGGGACGCTTCCGACTGGTATTGATATGGATCATTTGAGCTACCTCTAGGCCAAGCACGGAGATTATTATCTAGGGTAGAATAGACATTATCGACATCGCATCGTCATACATTGCGTTCATTATAGAAGTAAAAGGATTGACTTTCAAACAATTTACGCATTCGTTGACAAAGTGACGTAATTTTTCTCTATTCTACCCTAGACAACAATCCCCGTGCCCTGCTGTAGATTGTTTGCAACAGTCTGTAGTTAGCTCATTTGTTTCAATTGTAATTATCATGATCTGTGTTAATTACAACAACGTAAAGTTATAGAAGTAGGTTAATCAGTTCTCTGCCAGGCTTCAGCGATACGACTCGGACGGGCGCTCGTTGCATACGTGCAATGCAAACGCGTCGGTAACACTTAATGTGGTACGTAATCAAAGTATTTTCGTATGTTTTGGATTAGGTAAATCACTTTTCCGATTCGAACTCTATGTGTAAAGGGACAGGAGAATAAAAGTTACATTTTTGTCTTAACTTCGAACTTTCGAAATTGAGCTTCCGAATTTAGAAAGCCAGTTTCGAAATTTAAAAATATTTAAAACCCTGAAGTTTCGTTCCCCTTACAGTGTTTGTGCCAATGTGGTAACTTCGTAAGGTTTTGAAAATAATTAAATGTAATTTATGCAATATAAATTTAGTCTGACTGAATCTTATCTAGTGAAATTGTCTTGATATTTGATAAAGTTTATTTTCCTACGGTGTCCCCTCCAAGTCTATATCGGCACCTGTACCTGTCTGAATCAGCGGCGAATTTTGATACCGTTCGGTTCGCGGTGCCCTTTGACATCGCGGCACCCTTTGACATCATGGCGCGGCGCGGTTTCTTCTTTGACTACACGTTGGTTGTAGGTAGCAGGTGTCGGACAATGTAATAATCAATAAAATAAGGGAGTTTTCAAAGGGTCTAAAAGAATACGTTCCACGCCGATTTCACGCCGATTGGCTGATCGGCGGCGGCGGCGTGGATAATTTGCCGGCGGCGGCGGCGGATCGGCGCGGCGCACACGTCTAGTTACACCTACTCCAGTCCAGTCACGTAAGTACCTACTGATAAAGCTATACAAATGAAAAAATTCAGCTACCTACGTACATATTAACATTGGATATTGTTTCATTGCTTACGATTACTGAATAACAGAATATAAAACTTTTATAAATGTGTGGTGTAAGCTATTAGGTACCTACCTAATAGCTTACACCAAACCGAGTTTATGTCGTTGGTTTTTCCTGTCTAGAATACAATAGGTCCTGTATAGGTACCTATTGTATTCTGGCGAGATAATATGCAGCTCTACCATCCTTTTTCGACATTTGTATAATTTCTACCAAGCTCAAACAGACTACACTTTTAGTGGCTTGGAGCAGTGTGAGCAAAAGTCTAATAGCAAAAATAAAATATAATACCTATATAAACCTATAATGTTGCATGCACTACATATAGTGCACAACACTAGGTACGTACCTACCTACAACATTCATAGGTAAGTAATAGGTAAGTATTGTTGATCTGCCATCAAGAAACAGAAGGAAATCGTGTTCGCACTTACTTTTACCAAAGGTAAACCAACCTAGGTTATTATTGTTTCGTTACATAGTTATTACTTACCAATTTACATTTAAAGCAAATTAGATTGACAGGTCGTGACCGCTAGGGTTCTTGAAGCAAGTTGGTACACAGCTATTCATAAGATAGGAAGGATTCCCCGATTACTCACAACAAACACATTATAAACTCCGGTGTATAAAAGCTTTGCAGTTCATACGAGGAGTCAATCCACACTAACTTGTACTACAGTGAACTCGTCTCGGCATTTACGGGATCTTAGTCTGAAAATACAGTAAAATGTTGAAGTTTGTGGCTATTTTTGCCGTGGCAGCGGTGTTCTGCTTGGGAGAGGCAAAGCATTTCGACAGATGTGGCCTGGTGCATGCATTGAGGGCGCAAGGTTTCCCTGCTGATAAAATGCGTGATTGTAAGTACCCGACTACGTTGTTACTAATATTTTAATTAATAATACCTATTTACCTATTATTATTTTAATTAGAGGACGCCGCGGGCAGAAGCTAGTTGTCTTATAAATTGGGTCTAGAAATAGGACAGAAATGCCTCTGATCAATAAAACATTAAAATAATGATTTTAATAATGTTTGATTAATTGAATTATGTGATTGTTTTATAAATTAAAGATAGGACAGAATAGATAAATAGTTAGAATGAATTAAAACAACCGAACGCATTAAAAGTTTAGTTGCCATATCCTATCCAGGAATGCTTACCTTAATCACTAGCAATCTTAATCTTGCTGTTGCACCAAGAACAATTGCCTGCAATTCTGCTATAGGCATGGGTCGCCCTCCCATCCGATTAGTAAGTAACTCTACTGCTAGGTAGGTACTTGTGAATAGGTAGGTATAAATTTTAAAGAATAACCATGAAATCTTATCATTCAGGGGTTTGTCTTGTGGAACACGAGAGCAGTCGCTACACCGACAAAGTGAACACCAATAGGAACCAGTCGAAAGACTACGGCCTGTTCCAAATCAACGACAAGTACTGGTGCTCCAACACTGGCACACCTGGGAAGGACTGCAATGTTACTTGTGCGGGTAAGTTCTTACTCGGCCATTACCGTCACCGTCACGTTATGCACCTAGGTAACTTGGGTTGGACAAAATCTGCAAATATTTGTTCACCCGGAACATTCCGGGTATTTTCTATGTATATTTTTTTTATCTATGTAGGTAATGTATTGTATGAAGTAGGTAATATCAGTAATCTAGTACTCTTGTAAGTTATGTTATGTTATTTATGACACAAACTCCGCTTAGCTTGGGGCTATGGATTATCCCGCATTGTTTTAACATTTAACCTATCAAATCAACGTAAGAGAGATGGCCAAGAGATGGAAATGAGAAATCAAACGTTTATTTCACTTATCTATCGATTTTACTTTAACATTAATTCTAATGCTTTCTCAAAGTTTAAATTAAAACACATCTCTCTTGGTCACTCCTTGTCAGTAATAAAATATCTTCGACATAATGTAACTGAAGGATCAGACGTTTTAATAAGACTCTTGTTTTGGTGACTGATATCCTGTATGTACGAGTACGAGACTTTCCGGTAGATACGTAAAGACCATTTCCTAAAATGTTTGGTAACGACATACCAAAGGTATTTAAGAAAAAGGAAGGTATTTAAAGAAATATTTGAATTTCTAGATCTGTTGACGGATGACATCACGAAGGCTGCGAAGTGCGCGTTGAAAGTCTACAAACGGCACAGGTTCCAGGCCTGGTACGGATGGAAGAACCACTGCCAGAATCCGGGTGACCTTCCCGACATCAGCAGCTGCTAGATTACACCTTGTTTAACGGATATAAGATTGAGATTTCTTTGAATAAATAATATTAAAATAATCGTTTTTATGTCTCGTCTCGTCATCATCTTCAGCCTGAAGTGTTGTAACGTAGGTAAGGGTTATTTTGAAGGTGGTGAAAAGTAAAAAACCTTATTTGTTCATGGTTGTTTATTGAATGAATTGAGTGAACTAAAAGTGCTTTGCCTGACGGATTTGAAACGTTACATACATTTTGTATGAAGCAGTATAAATTAAACAGTGCATGACCCGTGTCCCGTCCGGGCTACTACTACTACTACTAGCGTTCTCTTCGGCTCCGCTCCGACCCGCCCCGGCCTCGGCCCGGTTCGTACACGGACCGGTCAAATATATAAATCTTCCTTAATGCTACTCGTAATGCCGTACGTTATCTAATCTGTGGTAAAGTTTTTATGGAAAATTATTATAGAATAGCAATGGAACTGACGGCCTTATCGCTTAAAGCGATTTCTTCCAGGCAACCAAAACGATTCTGTGAAAAGAAAATAGGCAAGAGCAATTTTGGTAGCCGTGGGCAGAAAGTTTCGCAATCTCAGGGAATCAGCAGACGCAATCAGAGTTCGACTGGTTCCCTCCATCTGCGCCCCCAAGACGGAGTACGGTCAAATATAACCCCTAAGTTTTTGATAGTCTCGCTGAAGGGGATTGCTATCCCACTAAAAAAACCTGTGGAATTGCCGACCAGTCCAGATTACACAAGGTTCTAGAACTGCCGACTTATCGTCTGAGTTTTGGAAGGGTTAATTTTAAGTCTATGGCATGGCATTTGCTCCATTCGGACGGATGTCACCTGTGATTTAAATGAGAGCAGTGACGGTGCTGTGTCTTTGCTAAAACCGGATTGCAAGGAGTTAAGAAGATTGTTTGAGGATGGAAAAGAGTCCAGGATGGTAAGTTGGTTATGGACGAGACGTTCAAGAACCTTGGAAAGGAAAGGAAGTATTTTCACAATGGAAACCATAGTAACCAGTGAACTAATGGTTTCCATGGCGACGGACTTAAAAAAGAGCTCTACAGGATGGCGGATCACAAGGGAAGTCGGTTTATAGTTTTTAAAAACACGTCAAATTACCTATTAGCTTTTTAAGCTCCTTTTATTGTATCCTTTTATTTTTGTGCACTGATTCATTTTTTTGACGTGACAACGTCTTATAAATTAGTTTGCCGGGTGACACTTCAAGAAACTGCGTTACGCGCCGCTCACGTTATGCGCTCACAATGAGAGCGAGTGAGAGGCACGCGTCCCTTCCACTCGGGCATGGTTAGCCCGCCTAAGAGCGAGAGAGACAGACATAAAAAGTGAAAGGCACGCGTCCCTTCCACTCGAGTTTGATAATGATGCATTTCATCCTTCTTCCTACTATACGAATGAATATTCTCATTAAAATTATTTTACCACTCAAAGTCGTTGTCACGTAAAACTTTCGCCCGTATACCGACTTTACAGGCAACCAATTTTTTTATTACATTATTTCGATTGCCAGCGGGACACAAAATTTAAAACTTAGGTAGGTACTATTAGTTCACTGGTTACTATGATTTCCATTGTGAAAATACTTTCTTTCCTTTCCAAGGTTCTTGAACGTCTCGTCCATAACCAACTTACCATCCTCGACTCTTTTCCATCCTCAAACAATCTCGGAAGGACGTGGGATACATTTGATCCCACGTCCTTCCGTGGGATCAAATGTATTCCCAGGGGTATGAAAGTAAAATTCCTTCACCGCGCATCACACCGAAACTGCTGAATTGGTACGATTTGAGTTCACACTACAAGAAAGGACATGTCCTTTTTTTTTTTTACAGGATAAACTGTATCCCATGGGATACAGTTTATCCTGGAATTCAGTAAGGTTCCTCTGGGAGAAAGGATGAAAATAAAATTCTTCAACCGCGCATCACGACGGAACTACTGAATGAATTCAAATGGAAGTCGGCACGATTTGAGTTCATACTACGGGGAAAGACACATTTTATACCGGCATTCAGTAAGGTTCACCGTGGAGAGGGGATAAAAGTCAAATTCCTGGGCCGCGCATCACGCCGAAAGTACAGAATTAATTCAAATAGACAATACTATTTATCCCGCAATCAGTACGGGATGGTGGATGAAAGTAAAAATATGCTACTGAATGAATTCAAATGAGACTTGGCATGATTTGAGCTCATACTACGTGGAAGAACATATGCTATATTTTATTTGGGATTTCAGTAAGCACGGTTTTCTCTCGAGAGGGGATAAAAGTCACAATGTGTACTCAGTTATAATTCATTTACGCGTCGCCCGATTTCATGCATTTTTTTTTTATAAATTGTGTTGCAAGATCGAATTTGACTAAATCAGTAGAACCGAAGTTTTATTGGAGTAAGTGGTCCAATTAAACTAACTGGACCACAGAAAAATATTTTTTACTGTGGAACACAATCAACTGTAGGTACGTACTCACTAACGAAAAAAAAATTACGGTGGTCCAGTCCAATGACCAGGAGCCTAATTCTGTAATACTATAAATAATGGAATCGTCGCAGAATCATCACGTAGAAGCCTTAGATTAATAAAACTCCAGATAGTGCGTGCGAGATAAATTAATAGTTTCAAACCTGACTCCATCTGCATTCATCATAATTTCTTTCATAGAAAATTAAATGTGAACTTAATTAGTCGGCAGGTATGGCAAATCGCCCCCCCCCCCCGAAGGGTTACCGCCTTGCCGGGGCGGGGGGGCTTAGTAATCGCGGCCTTGTCACCCGCGATGAAGGTAAGAGGAACCCATGGGGCCGTGCCAACGTAAACGGCGACACGGCTGTCCCCTGGACGGACCGCTCCCCTGGACTTTGCCCTCTAAGCCCAGTTGGATCGGTAGTAGGTTGCGGTGTCGTATGGGAGGCATCGCAACTGAGGCGGGCGGCTGTGCTGTATGGGCAGCATGGCCGCAGTGAGGTGGAGGCCGCGGCGGGAGAGGAGTGCCGGTATTGAGGTACGCCGCTCCCTGCCTTCCGCGGTCTTGACGGGGTCGCCACCGTTCGATGGCGGACGCGGTGGGGTTACAGGGGAGGAGGACTGTCGGTATGGCGAGGGCCGCTCTCCCTATCCTCTGCGACCGTGTGGCAGGCGGCGGGGCCACTCGACTGACACGTCGCAGGGGGACCTGGGCGTTTGGACACGGGGTCGTCCGGCGCCCATTGGCGGGTAAGGTCCCCGAGGTGGTCGTGGCGCGCTATGTGTTTCTGGCGCGTCGCGAAGAGGGGGTGCTACACACCCCCAGCGAGGGGCCCGATATCGGGCAGCCGCGGCGGGTTCGTGGATGAGTGTAAGCGTCCCCACGTTCCTACAAGCGGCAGAGGCGGAAGCATCCTGAGGGTTTTAGTGGTGTTAGAGTCCCACATCATCGTACTGTCTCCCCGTGGCAGTACGATATGCGTGTGTAAGATATTGTAATTTATTTAATAATTAATATATAATATAACAAGTATATATAGTGGTAAACAATAAGGTTTCAAAAGATATTCAAAACTAAAATGTAACAGGCCTGATTTCCTACTTGTTTTCCCCGCTCAAATTCAAATTCTAGGACAAATCAGTTTCATTTAATAATTAAACTATTTCATATTGCATTATATTCAATATACTAGGTATCTTAAATGTTAATTTATATTTAAGAACATTTGTCATGGATATTATAGCTTATTAGAAGATATTTCAATGTATTTAGTTGTGAAATGTTATAACAAACCATTTTGCCGATGTTTGACGGAATGGCTCAAGGTATAACGACAGCCAACGGTTCGTTGAACTAAAGATATTTAAAAAAGATGGTGGGCTGGCTCTCTCTCTTTGATGGCCCTGTAAGCTGAAAGCATCTCTCATTATGGTAAGATATTTTACATTGTAGAACCTTTTTCTAGATATTGTGTCCTAGTTTGTTTTAGCATTGAAATTATTGAAGGTCAAGATTAAATTATAAGGTTATCTATTCTTTTATAATGTTTCTATTCATATGATCTAGGTAATGCTTTTGTTTTAATAACGAACATTGTAAGTATAAGACACTTATGTGAATTATAAATGTGCTGGTGGTTTCTTTTTCACTTCTTCCACTAGTGGACAAAAGATTGAAGTGAAGAGAATTTCAATAACACTTTATTTCTTATTTGATAGTAATTGATGGGTAGACTTGTCTATGTGTTTATCTTGTGAGCCTAAAGGAATAAAGTTATTGATTTCTGACTTCTGATTTCATTATTTCCAATTCCTAAATTGTGAGGTTGCATTGTAAGGTAGGTATTCCATGATTCTATCGAAATAAGATCATTTTATAGGTAGGTAAAGGCCATGAATCTATCACGTGCGTTTTCCCTCAGGATAAAAATAAAATAAAATAAAGGTATGGCAATCGCGAACGAAGTTGCGGGTACAGTTAGTTGTAAATAAAGAACAATGGCAACTTTCCCTTATGGTTTGTCCCAAAAATTTGAGGAAAGATAAGAAATATACCATTCGATTCATCTCAAAATTTTAAGGAACTCTGCATTTTTAGTTTTTCCGAGTTTATTCCAGAAAAAATTAAATATTTTTTTGAAAATTGGCAGAATAATTTCTCCTTGGTTCATCTCTTCATTGCAAATGGCGGCGGGGTGACAAAAAAGGTTTCAATTCTAGAGGTTAGTTTCAGGTTAGGGGCAGGATTAAAACCAACCTCCTTTTTTCAGTTGGTAGGTAGAATAGAGTAGGTTTATCGGCCATGGACGAAAATAGCTAGGTCTTAGGCCCTGCTACCTTAGAAGAAAAAGACTGAACAGCACTGCACAACTGAGACAGCAGCGAGTTTTTACTCTATGCCTGCTACATTTTTGGATAGAGATTTCCTAACTTTTTATGTAGGTAGTACCCTTAGCCTATACCTACCTAGCCCAGCCTAACCTAAACCAGCTCAGGTGTATTGCCGCGGCTTTACAATGTGTTCCAAGAACGTGTCGCCTACCTGTTCAAATAAAATTGATAGGTACCTAATGAGCGCCATATCGCCCAGTCTTCAGCTTGCCGCATCCAGCATCTCCCTACCAATTGCGTCCTACACTACGTTTCCCGAGTCGCAGTCTCCACTAAAAGACAAGAACACGTTTGCTTTTCGATTCTTAACTTACCCATGGCACAACTATTATTTGTATTATAGGTAGGTACGTGGAGTATCGTACGTACCGTACCTTTCTGAAGTGAAGACATATAATTAACCGCTATCTCAATAAAAGTCATAGGTCTACCTACCTATAGTCATCACCAAAATTACTTACCTAGGTCTAGCGGTGAACAGATGAAGATTCCAATCCAAAGCACAGAGCAGCTTCTGTTGTCTTGCAATAAGTGTAGTTTAGCGATTGCTCTTGACGGTTTTGGAGTCTTCAACTTAACGAGTTACGAGCACCTACCTACCTAGGTAGTAGGTACCTAATCAAAAATGTTTTTAGGTAGGTACCTATCTACCAAAATAGATAATTTTGTAATAATTCCTAATATCCCAGAAGGATCGAATGGTTGGCCTTACTACCTACGTTACGTACCATTCTAGCTTTACCAATAGGTAATACTATCTATAAACTAGCCAAACTCGATGTGGAATGTTTATAAGCAAACCATTAAGAACACACACACACACAACGCTTACACAAAAAACTAAATCTCACTTGCTTTGCTTGGCGTCGAGTTTCAGATAGGTACCTACGTATAATAAATTGCATTGATTGTTTGCAACAGTCTGCAGTTAGCCAAATCGTGGCCAAATTGTTTCAATAAGTAATACTAGTTCTAATTTCACTCTGTTGCTGCGTCTTTTTATACGCAATTTACATCCTTACTTACGTCTGCCGATTTGAGATCCTTCCTTCAATAAATATTGCTTATAATTTATTAATTTTAAATACTTTATTTACAAAGAAAATAAGTGCAATCAAATACCTACCTACCTAATAATTTATATTATATAAAAAGACGCGGCAACAGAGTGAATTTTAGGTTAAGTATGGGCGGTTCGTTTACAAACATTCTAAATCGAGTTTGGCTAGTGTATATGCATAAGATAAGAAAACATACCAACTAGCACGGTAATATTATAGGATAATATTACCTTGCAACTAGGTAACTGGTCAGTGGAATCGTATAATTTTATTAATATGCGCAGGCAAACTCATAGATGAAATATTTTTTATCTTGGTGCTAAATTATACATTTTCAAGAATGCTTAGGTAAGTACAGTATATCAATTCTTAGGGTTAGTTTCTTTCAATTCTTAGTAAGTTTTTCCATTATCTGTGAGGTAGCGCTACCGAGTAAGTATTGTTATTCGGTTTCCTCTCTATCGTCATTTAGATAGGTACCTAAATACCTGAAAAATAAACACATCGATACTATAATATTATAAAGAGGAAAGATTTGATTGTTTGTTTGTTTGTATTGAATAGGCTCCGAAACTACTGGACCGATTTGAAAAATTCTTTCATTGCTATGAAGTTTACTTTTCAGGGAGTGACATATGTTATATTTTATCCCGGAATTCCCACAGGAACGGGAACTACGCGGGTGAAACCGCGAGGCGATCGTCTAGTTATTTATAAAAGGAAAGGAATGTTCAATGTTTGTAAGACTTATTACTAAAATGTATGGGAGAATTTTAGTAACGATAGCTAGGTAGGTACCATAGAAATCTAAATTGATAATTAGATTTCTATGGTAGGTACTTACGGAGTATTAGGTAAGTACTACTAACTTTTACTAGGTATGCATAATTTTATGTAGACTAGGCACATACCGACAATCTTACGAAGTAGGTAGGTAGGTGAACAATGAAACAGGCGCGGTCGCAGCCCAAGACTTTGGGGGGGGTCACGCTTGGTGCGGGCCGTAGCCACAAATTCACTTGCAGACGGTTGCAGGCCCCATCCAGAACAGCTAAACTTTTTCGGCGAGCGGAGCGAGCCGCGAAAAATTTACCTTTTTGATAATATTTCGTGGTGGCGGGCAAAGTGATTTTGAAGACCGAAAACATGACATCCCTTCCCTCAACTCCCAACAATAGTAAGTTTAAGTTATAGCGAGCGAGGCGACCCTCGAAGTTGTCGAGATTTTTTCTGATGTTTGAAGAAAAGTAAGCAAGAGTACTTGCTACTACTCTTGCTCTCTCGCTCGCTATCATAATGATGGCGAGCGAAGCAAGCCCCGAAAATCATACGAGACTTTGCGGTAGTAAATATAAAGCTACGAATATAAATAAGGGCGAACAGTGCAAGGGACATCAACAAAAAAGAAATCGAAAGATGTAACGGCGAGCGGAGCGAGCCGCCGAAATTTTTGTTACTTTTTCGGGTGGTTACCCGCCGATAGTATTTTTTAAAATCCAGAAAATACTATCGGAGAGCGGAGCGAGCCGCAAAAATATAATAGTTCCGTTATATTTTCTGCAGTTTTTTGCATATTGACCGCAAACATGACATCGCCTCCCCCAACTCCCAACAATAGTAAGTTTAAGTAACGGCGAGCGAAGCGAGCCTCAAAATTTTTTGAGGTTTTTTCTGATGTTTGTTGGCAAAATAAATGATAGTGAGCGGAGCAAACCCCGAAAATTTAAAAGACTGTGGTGGTGGATATAAAGCTTTGAATATAAATAGGGGCGAGTGGAGCAAGGGAAATAAACTAAACTTACTTACTCACTTGTTTCTGGACTGGTTTCCGCAACCAGTCCAGAAACAAGTAAGTAAGCAAGTAGGTAAACCAAAACTAGGAATCCAAAAAGAGGTAACGGCGAGCGGAGCGAGCCGCCGAAATTTTTGTTACTTTTCGGGTGGTCACAAACCACTCACAAACTGGTTCAGAAAATAAATAACAGCGATTGGAGCGAGCTCTGAAAATTTTGAAAGTTTGCAGCGGCTAAGAAATATGTTGAAAACCTAAAAAATATATATATCAGTGAGTGGAATGAGCCGCAGCCTTTTTTAAAATTGGTGAGGTTCATGCAAGACAAGGAAGCTAACTAATGAGCTATGAACAATTTTTATTTGTTTATTTGTTTATTTGTTTATTAAAAATACTTACACTATTTTTACAGGGGCCCCTAATGCAATAGTGTAAAAAGTCTAAGTATATAAATTAAAATAAAAAAATTAAAATTACATGAACTGAAAAAACATAAATTACACAATAATATATAAAATTCGTCAATATACCATGTCAAATTATTTTACAACAATATAATAATTATTCACTTAATAAATTCAAATAACATAATGTCAAATAAAATAGTAATAAAGAAAAGAAATTTTGATTTTGAAAATTTTGAAAGTTTGTCGAATAACAACCAAACATAAGGACAACAGATCAGATTCCATATGGAATTAACGGCGAGCGAAGCGAGCTTTAAGAAATTTAAAAAAAAAAAACAGAATTTTTTTATGATCTGGCTGTGCGTGTGAGTTGTTTGGTATTAGTTATTTTGCAGTTGCACCTAAAACGGAGGAGGAGTCCCGCACTAGCGCAAGCCAGAAGCTTATCAAAACAGCAGAATGCTATCAGAGGCTAGCAGAGCTTGCTGTGACAATTTTTGGTTCTTGTTAGATATTGCGCAATTTTTTAGAAAATTTAGCAAAGTGACCTAATGCGGGGCGGGGGTCGAGCTTTGGAACATAGTTAGAAGGAACAAATGTTATCAGTATATATACTAATTTTTTGCGCTAATTGACAAAGTGACCTCGGAGATTATTAATTAAGTAACAATTTTGTGCTTTTTATTGTGGTGGTTGGATTGATACAAACTGACATTAGCGGACCAGTCAGACCACTAAAAATAAGTAACGTTACCTCTGCGCTGATCAAAACACAGGGCCCAAAACAACAGTAATATCGGCGAGCGGAGCGAGCCGCGATTTTTTTTTGCTGCAGTTGGTAACCATATTCAATGTAACGGAAGTAAATAGGAAAAAAATAATCATCAAACTATGGGTTGCAATTTTTTAAGTACCTAAACTAAGATTTTGGGGGGGGTCATGACCCCCGTGACCCCCCCCCTGGGACCGCGCCTGCAATGAAAACAAAATAAACTCTCGATGTACAATAACTTACAATGGCGAAGGGAAGGTACCTATGTAGTTCTTTAGCACCCAAGAAAGAAAATATATTCTTTGAAACAAGTTTCTTTGCTACTACAATTTTTTGTGAAATCACTCTCACAAACACTTGGGCACAGATATTATAATACTATATTGGGTAAGGATGGAAGGTTCACCTGTAGTATTATTTTGATAAGTTTATTTTGAAAATCATTTTGTCAACAAACACATTACAAAAGCGCGCGGATTGTACCACAGAATAATAATGACAGGCAGAGTTGGTAGTGCTGTCAATGTCAAAAACAAAATGGCGGATTCTACGAGTTTTATCACCCTAGCTTCGCCCAAATTGCTATTCATCCACATTTTAAAAAATTAATTTAATTTTTCCTGCAATAATTATGGAAAAACTAAATATACAGTTTTATTCAGAATTTCCGGAGCTATCGATTGATACCCGTGGGATCTTTCCTTATGATAGCTCATAATTCTTGCCATTGTTCTTCGACAGGTTCGACATTCGACAGGTTGTGACCGCTAGGAATCTCAAAGATAGCAAGTCAAACAAACAATTTTTAAGATAAATAGCAATAATATAAAAACTTTGGGATTCATACGAAGAGTCAATCTACCTACACTTACTGGCACAACTGTACCTAAACTAGTATCGGGCTTTACGAGAAATTAGCCGTAAAAACAGTAAAATGTACAAGTTAGTAGCAGTTTTTGCCGTGGCAGCGGTGTTGAGCTTGGGAAAAGCGAGCCTTTTCGAAAGATGTGGTTTAGTGCAGGCACTGAGGGAGCAAAGCAAATCTAAAACTCATCCGCGGACGAGATGTCCACTTCACTTTTGAGTACCCACCTACCTACCTAATAAAAATAAATGAATAAAAGAAGTTCATATTCATAAAATCACATACGCGCACGATTTATAACTAGTGTTGTTATACTATCGAGCGCATCGAAAGAGAAAATAGAGAAGACTGTTTCGATGGAAGAATTCCTATATCTGCCTTTCTAGAGCAATAGCCGGTTATGGCTAGGGGTGCCTTCCCGTAGGATTATGCCTTTCTAGAGCAATAGCTGGCTATGGCTTGGGGTGCCTTCCCGTAGAATATTGCCTTTCTAGAGCAATAGCTGGCTATGGCTAGGGGTGCCTTCCCGTAGGATTATGCCTTTCTAGAGCAATAGCTGGCTATGGCTAGGGGTGCCTTCCCGTAGGATTATGCATCTATACTTAATACCTACATATTAGATCCCATCAATACATAACAGTAAGCATGCAATCTTGACTTCCATGGGTTTGTCTCATAGAACACACAAGCGGTGGCTACACTGACATAGTGAAAACCAGCAAGAACAAGAGCAAGAAAACCTATGGCGGGTTCCAAATCAACAACAAGGAATGGTGCTCAAGCACTAGCACTCCTGGGAAGCAATGCAATGTCACTTGTGCTGGTAAGTTCTTGGTTATCTTACATACATGCACTACTGTAGGCAGGAAGAAGCATTCACAGGTAAAGAAGAGTGATTAGGTGTCTCTCTAGTACCAGTACCTACTATATAGGATTACCTAGTGATAATTCACTGACACTGCGTGGACTGCTGTTCTACCATTATTCATCACGCACGGTCCCTGCAGTATTATGAAAATCACCTCTCATACAAAATGTAAAAACACGTTTGTCCAGAACCAAATGATTTAGTAAAGACCGATCTCGCACTCCCACCTCACTTCAACAGCCTATATTTGTCCACTGCTGGACGCAGGCCTCGGCCTGATAAGCGCCTTATTGGCTTTTATCCCGTGGGGGGTAATGTCCATAATCGCCACGCTAGGCATGCGGGTTTGGATCGCAGTTCGGTGGCGGCGGCGCTGCTGCCCGCCCCCGTTGGATATCCCTTAGTCGCCTCATACGACACTCGCGGGAAGAACTGGTGTGGCGCAAATTCTAAGCCGACACCGCAAAGCCGTTAAGTTTATTTTCAAATAAAGACCCTCTTGTGTACTTCCGTGAATTACCAATAACCCTGTATGGGATACACGGTACCTACTGGTGATAAGCCACATGATAAATATGAGTGCTTTGATGTCATACAGGTCACGGCAATTTTAATTTTTTTCAAATTGTTATCACGAGTAGGTACAGTCGACTGCAAAAATATGTATACACTTCCGAGTTTTCAATTTGACTAAATAGTAAGTGTACAGTAATTGTGATAATTTATGTACCGCATTCTGACGAAGTACGGTGACTACTTTGTACGGAAAACGTGTGCATGTCCTTTTATTTGAAAAGTTCCGAGTAAAATAAAAGTTAAACCTTGGAAGTGTATACATGTCTGAGCAGCTGACTGTACGGTACCGTAACTCTAGATACCTATCAACTCATGGATTGAATTTTATCGATTATTTTGTCACAGAAAACATGCTTAAGAGACACAGGAAGAAAACTCGCAAGTAAGTTAACGGACGATTGAAATTACGTCGTTTACGTCTTTTAAAATCCTTCTCTTTAAGATTTTTTAGGGTTTCGAGATCGGAGATCGGTTTCGAGACCCTTAGGATAGCCCTTAGGTCTCGCTTTGTCTATCCGTTTTTCCCTCTTTAATATATCAGCAACTCCGCAGCTATCAACTTAAAATTTAAAATAATAATACATGTCGTGCGCCTGTACAGATATGAAAAAAAATGAAAAATGAAAATTTTCCATACAAATTGTGATTCCAAAATTTTAAAAGAGACCTACAGAGTCAAGTGGGGTATCAAATGAAAGGTATTAGTTTGTACATTTCAAAATAGTTTTTGAAATTTGTGTAGGTTTTATACTTTTGTTAAATTTTGAAAAAAGTCGAAAAAATATCCATTCCCCCCTATCTCCGAAGTTTGCAGAGTGATCCATTTGAAATGTACAGAGCGTTTGTTGATATGAATCTATATTTTACAGGAAAAATATAGAGAAGTCAGTAAAAAGTTAACTTTTTGAAAAATGGTCACAAAGGGGCTGGGGGATAGTTTACCGGTCTCTTTAGTACATACCTACTTGTTGACAAACGTTCGAAAGCCTCGGCGCGCGAGTTACACTCGCACTTGACGGATCTTGTTTACTTATGTTCCAGAGCTGCGTGTGGATGACATCACGAAGGCTGCCCAGTGCGCGATGAAAATCTACAATCGCCACGGCTTCCAGTACTGGTCTGCATGGAATAACCACTGCCATAAACCGGCTGACCTTCCCGACATCAGAGACTGCACGCCAGATGAGTACGCCAGATGAGTACAAGTCGTGGATAAAGGATTCAGATTTCTACGAGTAAACCCCGTGTATTACTTATTTCGATTTATATTTCTTTTTTTCTGACACTCGATTATACCACCTCCAATATACAATAGCACCTATCTACTCCTGAGTGGTAAGGCATTTAGCTGCGTCTCCGGAAAATTCAACTAAAACAATTCGTCTAATACAATTCGACTAAAACAATTCGACTAAAATACAATTGTTTTAGTCCAATTTTCCGCAAAGCTTTATGCTGACTTGACCCTTTCGGTGCTGCCTCACAGTCTCTCATTTAAAAAAATATTTTCTGTATTTTCCCTCGTAGTAGGTATGAGTACTTAACTAATACTTCATTTGTCACGACAACGTTTACTTTTCAACTTTAATTTTTTTCAAAATTTATCAAAATAACTTTAGCTAAAATAGAAAATTCTTTATTGCACACTTATCAAAATAACTTACAAACAAAATAAACAACATAAATTAGAAAATATGTGACAATTGGCGGTCTTATCGCTCAAGAGCGATCTCTACCAATTAACCGTGGATGACTTTATGTCGGTTTTGTACTGTGTGAGCAGCAAATCAATCTCTAATTAGCTATTACCTAGATTTGAGATTCGTTAGACTGGTAAACCTCTTACTTTATCCATATATAATACTTACCTACTATTTTATGTAACACTAACACATAAAACACTTTAATTGCCTATGACATGAATCACATGTCCAGCGCGTCCCTTCTTCGGGTCGCATTGCGGAGGCTGGGCAGTGAATAGATATTCTCGTTATTAACTGGTATCAAATACCTTCCAATCTCAAGTCGAGAGTTTGTAACAACTTAAAAACAATCTTCAATAACTAAGCTAACGAAGCGAGTTAAGGTAATATCAGCGCCTGTGCAGATGGGTGCGGCGAGGGGGGTGGGGGAAAGAGAGGCAAAGCGCCTAATTTTGTAACGACGACAATCCGTAAAGCGATAATGTCATTTAGCTACGGTTGACCGGATAGGTACGAAGCTTAAATAAAGCTGTAGCCTAGTAGAATCGTGTTTAGCATCTGGGCCTGAAAGTCCTACAACGAACAAATGCAGGTTATCCTCGCTTGGAATGCGACAAAATATGGGCCAAGACTGGTTAGAGTCGCTTACGATTTGCTAAAGGTGTCAACTCACCGTGTACGCTGTAATTAAGTAAACGTTCTCCTGCTGTGCCATGAAAAATGCCGGCTTTTCACGCATGCGTACTGCACACCCCATCGACTGCAAACGGCCCTGGTTGTGAGTTACCGAATTTATCGTTTTACCCGAGTTTCTGGGAAAAAATTGGTGATATTTAGAGAAAGCAAATGTATTTGTAGTTCTCTTATTCTTATTCTATTTATTTTAATTTTTAAATCTCCTAAAATTACCTTCTTGTCGTAAAAAAAACAACTTATCGACAAGGTGTCTTGAGTAAGAATTACTTGGGTAGGTACTTATTAGGCTACCACATAACTGAATAAAAACACGTATAATAGGCGAAAAATAGGTAAGAAGTAATCTTACCTTTATACTTATTGTCAATCAATGCATAGGTTAAGCATGCAAAAATGTAGGTAGGTACATAACAATGGAAACCATATAAGTAAAGGTGCTGGAAGAATATAGCATCAAGCACAACTATTATGCAAAATAAAAATAAATCACAAAAATAAAACCTTTCCCCCCTCAAGATAAAAGACAATAGGTACAAGATAAAATCCAACCATTCTCTAAACTAAAACATCTTTCAAAAATTCCAAAATCAGTAGAAAATAAACACCGAAAACTCGGGAGAATGTTCCCCTTCCGCGGCAACCCCGCCAGTGGTGGTTGCCGCGTTGTGATGGTCGGCCGGGTCGATGGGGTGCTGTGGCTGGGCTCGCGGAGAAGCCCGGGTGGCGGACGACTCGGACTTCAACAGCCTCAAGCAGCTCCTACAGGGCGACGCTGGCTGGAGCCTCCAGTACAATACGGATACCGTCAGCGTCTGGGCTGAAGATGCTGAGAGGAATGCGCTCAGAACCGTCAAGGTCTGTTTTTGTTTTAGTTGCTTCTTTATTTACAGGCGTAAGGATTTTGTATGCCTATTCCTAGAAAATGCACGAATCACTTTATCAGTGGGTTATCAATCTACGGGCAGCTGAATTTATAGTTTTCGATAAAAATATAATATCGCTACCTTGTAAGTATTAATAAGCTTCGAGTTTTGTAAATGCCTATTCGACATTCAAGGAGACTTAGTAGAGTCTTCGAAGAATAGATGAGTTCAAAGAAAAAGACTTGTTTCTTTGTAGTTTTGAGAGCATCTATAGTGGTCTACGCGCAACAGCTGTGTCATGGTGACACGAAGCGGAGGAGGCCAATTTCGGCTCCGAAGTTAAACATATAGGTACATAGAATAGAAGGTAATTTAACGTTGCTTGGTTTGTCTGTTTGTAGTGTCTATTCATATTTTATTTATTTAGAAACTTAACACATTGTTTTTATCTATACGAAACTGTCGTACTTATTATCAGTTATCTTATATGTAGGTTCTACTTTATTCGTTTCGAATATAATTAATTTAGATAATAGCTCATCCATCGAAATGCTTTTTGCATTTTCGGATGGGTCTCTAATACACATACGTAGGTACTTCCCTTCACAAAAAACAATTATTTCTTATACCTACGTGCATACTACAAATTCATCAAAAACACTTATAAATTATGTGTCTCACGCAACGGTCATGTAATAAATGTAGGGTCCCCTGCACCTTAATAAAACGTCACGCATAAAATAAGTTACTACGTATTTCAGCCATACAAAGGTTTATCATATCACGATTTTTTTATTACTTAGGCAAGAGCTCATCAAATACAGCAGATAAAAAAGGCTACAAATATAATTTAAATGGAGATACGCGTCACCTGTAACTATGCCTCTTCGAAGCGTTTATGTGTTAAACTTTACGTTACATTCTTGCATTGCTAAGACATGCTCTAACTAGTCTAAATATTGGATTCAACAGCTTGTTTAGCTATGTTACTAGTAAACAGAATAAAGATTACAGATTACTTAAGTGAATGTTTGGGTGAAAGCCGAACTACTAAATTTTTACAAATGCAGACTATTATCGACAAAAAATTTCGGGAACAACGAGGTGGGCTTCAGAATTAAATTTCTGTGAAGCGAGCAGAAGCTAATAGTAAATAGGTACATAGTTATATGAGAACAAGAATGGCTTACCTTACCTACCATGTGTAAATTTAGGTAGGTATACCCATTTACACATTTATCGAATAAAATCTCCAGTTTGCAAGCTCTGGTAATTCTACGCAGCAGGCACGCTATAAACGTGTATAATGGGAAAGCTACAAAAACCCGGTGCCACGTGAATGAATTAGCATATCATAATGGCGATAATTGTAGTCGCAAATCGCGTGTCGCTGCAAATATAGTTATTCTTTGATCACGGTATGGTTACGGTAGTCTCATCGATTTTCACGATAAAGAGTTCAACCACTCTTACGCATCAACAGTTTGTGGGCGTTTTGGATAAATGCAGACTACAGTCGTGCATTGTAGAACAAAGCAACGCCTATTTGCTAATGGTAGGTTTCGTTGCATTAGTTTTGACCATCGATTATTAACTTTTGTTTCCAATTAATTTTTGTAAAACTGTACAGTAATAAGTTTAATTTAATTTATTAATTTCCCTAATACAGTTGACCGAGCGATGAGGATCAAAATTCGGTTCTGCGGTAAAATTGTACTATAAACACAGCCGGCCAATATGCTCGGTGAGCGAATAAGGTTTCATGGGATATTTGCTTGATATTTTGATCAAAGGTTACATCTAATTGCAGCATAGACTAGGAAGAACAAACGTTATTTGAAACTTGAATGGAAACTTGTGTTTTTCTTTAAGTTCTGAATGTAAATACCTAAACCCAAGAACAAAACGTTTACAATTCTGAAATAAAGTTTTCAGCTTCATTTCAGAATCGAAAACGTTTAAGATGTAAAGTGTGAAGCTCAGTAGCTGAATCATTGGGGAAATAAAAGACGGTAAACGTAACCTACCTGTAGCGCGACATTACCTATAGCTCCAAAGTACAAGGTACACCTACACGAATAACACAATATTCCTACCAGCAGAGAACAAATTGATTTCTGACCTCGGTCGGTAATTGAAAATCTCGGTCCTTTCTCCCTCGACGCTGAACTATTACCGGTTGGTTACTCGATGGAAATGGAAAAAGGCCGAACGTGGTCAGAGCGAGATCAATTAGTTTTGTGTGAGGTCAAACGAGCGCACAAATTTTTTGAGTTGTCCACAGCCAGAATTGTAAGTAGAGATTTTGCGAATTCGTCTCAACAAGGAACACTGGTGGACATTTTTTTGTCGACAACAAGCCGGCTAATCATAATGATGATGTCTGAAAATGAATTTTCAATTTTAATTAATCATGAAAGATCTATCTATCATAAGAGATATGATTTGGTAAAAAAAACGAGCATCATAAATGAAATGAAAATTTTTCACTGGAGAAAAAGATTTTGCTTGAAAAGCCGGATAATTCTCAGCTCTAGTCCAGGATAAAAGGTTGAATTATTGCCACCGTGGCTGGAGGGGGTTGCGGTCACGGGGTCCTCCGATAATAAACTCTTAATATATTGCTTGGGTCAGCCTGCAGAGACGAGAAAATTTGCCATTTTCAATTGAATCAAAACAGTCAACATTTTTAATGTTTTCCGTCACATTGCTTGCAAAGGGAATACGACCTTCCTATTATTTGTTTACATTTTACATTGTTGTTGAGGCAATCGAAAATGTTTTCAAAACTACGCGATAATAATTAAAATGCCAGCTGGAATTCCCTTCTTTGTCTCTTGCTAGTTGTTGCAGTTGCCAATGAATATGAACAGCCTTTGAACAAAAAATTGGCTCGAAATTATACTGGTTGTGGCAGCCAGAAGGCAAACTCAATATGCGACATCTGTGTCATTGTCTTTGCCTTTGCAATAAATTGCTTAGACTATGTAGATGTAATGTGAGTGAGAAAGGAGTGAGATGTCTTTTGGTCATGTCATGACGCATCGTGAATTCATGACTCAAGAATACTAGATTGTGTTTTTTACCTCTGTGGTTTTTATAGTTAACTTGCTTCTACCCGCGGCTTCGCACGCGTATTTTCGCCTATTGTTTAAGTCAGGCTACGATCTAAGTGTATGCCAAATTTCATCTTGATCTGTTCAGTAGTTTTCGAGAGCCTTGGTAAGAAAAATTTCACATTTCTCAAACTTTCGCATTTATAATATTAGTAAGATATTAGCTTATGGAGTCTACTTGCACACCACCGACAAGTTGATAAACAACTCGCTGGTTAAATGCTAAACTACCACATCCCAAAATTTCACTTTTTTCACTAGAGACATTCAAAGTTTTCAAAAGGGTTTTTTTTAATTTCTGAGCAAGTCTTTTTTTTCATATCTATGTTTCACCTATCAATCGACGCGTAATTTTAATTAGAATTAAAATGCATTTTTAGTTTTTCCGTAACTTTAACCCAATGTCTTATATAACCAGATAAGTGACTTTAGCATTTAAAATTTGATGTGTTTGTTTATAAATATTATCATTAAAGGACCACATTTCATAAAAAATTAAGGTTCATTAGACAGTTTTCAGTACCTAGTAGCATAAATCTAAATTACATTGTTTATTATTCAGTCTATTAATCATTAGTAATAAAACGCTCTACTGAAAATATGAAATAGAAATGTTAAACAGTCTCAAAAGTTAAAATTTCTTACAAAACAAAACAAAAAGTTATAAATTCTCACAAAACAAATTTTTAATGAATAAAATATACAAGAAAAATTATTAAAACAAATGATATTTCAATCAAAATAAATGCTTCTAAAAACCGTCAACACATTTTAAACCTTACTTTTACTTATTTTAAGACGAGACTAACATTTTGACTACAAATTAACACATGCATTATTTAAAACATTCTAAATGTAGAAAAATCAGTCTGTATCTTTGATACCTACAAATAAGACTAATCCTTAAAGGTTAATATAAAATAAAAAACAAACAAATAAACGCACAGCATGGCTTCAGGGCAAAGAGGTACTAACTTGCTATGTATAGTAGACTACATCTCTACGCAACTACACAGAGCGCGTCAAGTGGATGTAATCTATTTTGATTTCCGAAAAGCGTTTGAAAAACTTAACTTCATAGGCGAAACTTAGTTTCATAGGCTATGCCCCCAATCTCTTACAGCTGATTGCCGACTACTTACGAAATCAGCAGCAGTATGGTCAGGCTCGGCATGTACGAATCCCTGCCCTATCAAAGGCGATCCGGCGTAAATCAGGGATCGGTTTTAGGGCCACTGTTGTTTTTGATAATATATCTTCTGGGCCGGCAGAATGTACGGAGTACCGCACGATAGGTAGAGTCAATGAATTAGGTCATGTCTAGCTAAGCAGATTCACCAACTCAAACACATGTTTTTGCACCGATTTGCTTACCTAAGTATTATTGTGCAATTACTTACGAACATTAAATCAGTGTCAAACTAGCACTCGGGGGTTTGATTCGTACTTTATCCTTCCCTCTAACTATTTAACTTATAACTGTAGGAACTCCTACAGTTTTTGTTTGGTATCAAACGTCGATGATACTTCACAGATTAAGTAGTAGACAGTATCCCGGTTGTAAACCGTGTCTCCCGAACGTCGACAGGAGGCGGCCACGGTACTGGTAAAAAGTTAGGCTCGAAGGACCAAGAACTATCCGGCTCGAAGGACCAAAAACACGGTTTACAACCGGGATACTGCCTACTACTTGATCTGTGAAGTATCATCGACGTTTGATACTGTAATGTAGTATAATGGAACGTAAGGCTGGCAAGAACGGAACGTCCGGAGGGACCACAGACAAGAGACACTTTTGCCTATGGCCGCTCCAGGGAAGCCGAGACAAATAGAAAAAGCAACCTGTAATAATTAATAAGAATAAAAGAAATAAACGTTTGACTAAAACTATAATTGTGTTCAACTATCTAACAATACATGGCGCAGCCGACGGAAGAACTGAAAGAAGAAGTAAGATATTAGTCAACTCAACGAGGTTATGACCACGCCGCCACCGCCGCCATTGACATCCGAGTCCGACACATCAAGCGTTGCAGAAGAATTTGAAGCGATGGGAGGGGTAGAATATCGAATGCCGGCAGCCCTACGGCTGGATTCGCACCTTGACTTATTACCACAATGGGCCAGGTTCAAACAACAATTCCAAATATTTCTGGCGGCCGCGGGCTTCGAGAGACTGTCAGACAATAGAAAGGCGGCGATTTTACTCAACTGTGTGGGGCCCGAAGCGCAAGACCTCTATTGCAACGTGTTGCGGAATGATGAAACCGCACTAAAATATGAACAAATCATTCAACTCTTTGATGATTATTTCGCACCGAAACAAAATGAGCTATTGAACACCTACAACTTTCACCAAAGAACTCAAGAGGAAGGGGAGATGTTTGATCTATTTTACACCGCACTCAAAAAGCTAATAAAAAATTGTAACTTCAAGGACCAAGAAGATAGAATGCTTCGTGACAGAATTGTGCTAGGAGTTTGTGATAAAAGTCTTCAGCGGAAGCTACTGGAGGCTAATGACTTGACTCTTCAGAAAGCGGTGGACATGTGCAGAGCATCAGAAATGTCACGAGATCAATGCAGCCGAATACAGCAAGCGAGCCAGTCAGCAGCGGTAGATGCAGTTCAAGGGCCACCAGGACAACCTGTTGCAGACTCACGATCAAAAGCTAAGTACTCGTCCAATAGTAAGGAGTATAATTGTAAAAAATGTGGTACTTGGCATAAACCTAGAAATTGTCCAGCTTATGGAAAAATATGCTCAAATTGCCACAAGCCTAATCACTTTAAAAAAGGGTGTAAATTCATCAACGAAGTAAGTCAGGTCGATGAAGGGAAAGCACACAATGAAGACAATTATGTTCATAATTTATGACTAGTTAAAGTATGTCACAGCATTGGTAATATAAAAATTAATAACAATGAGTGGATTCTATCCATAAGAGTAGAAAATAAGATAGTTGATTTTAAATGTGATACCGGGGCTCAAGTTAATGTTTTGTCCTTAATGGATCTTAAGAAAATTGTTGATGATGATATGCCTAAGTGGTCTGAGACAAAAATAGTTCTAGAAGCGTTTGGAGGAACACATTTATTTCCATTAGGGAAAATTACCCTAAAAGTAATAATAAAAGAAAAGATTTATGACACAGAATTTATAATCGTAAAAGAAAATGTTCGACCTATTCTGGGCTTAAGCTCATTAAGAGATCTTAATATTCTAAAAAACGTTAATCACATCGTTCCCACTAGTAAAGATGTAATTATTAATAAATATTACAAACTGTTTCAGGGTGTTGGCCAATTTGAAAAACCGCTGGAGCTACGCACTCAGCCCGGCGCCAAACCAGTAGTGAGACCCCCTCGCAGAGTCCCTCATGGACTGATGGAGCGACTTGCTTTAAAGTTGCGCAGCTTGGAAGATCAACAGATTATTGAGAAAGTCGAACAGCCTGACAGTTTTGTAAGCAATTTAGTAATAGTAGAAAAAGCTGATAAAAGTCTAAGAATATGCCTTGATCCTAAGGAACTTAACATGGTTTTGTTGAGAAATTATCACTTAATTCCGACTTTAGAAGAAATACTCACCAAACTGTGTAATAAGTCTGTATTTTCTGTGTTAGATCTATCAGACGGATTCTATAATATTAAATTAACAGATGAATCGGCAAAGTTATGCACATTTTCGAGCCCCTTTGGCTGCTATTCCTTTAGAAGGCTCCCATTTGGTTTGTCCATAGCTCCAGAAATATTCCAAAAATATAGTGAGAATACGTTTGGAGATATCCCAGGAGTAGTAATTTACTGTGATGACTTGTTGATTTGTGCTGATAATGAGGAGGAACATGACATAATTTTATCGCAGGTATTTGAACGGGCTCAAAAATGTAATGTAAAGTTCAATTTAAAAAAATTTCAATATAAATTAGAAGAAGTGAAATACTTTGGTCACATATTTTCTAAAAAAGGCATGAAAATAGATCCAGACAGAATAAAAGCCATTGTTAGTTTAAAAAGCCCAAAAAAATAAAAAAGAATTACAAATAATATTAGGTATGATAAATTATTTGCGAAGATTTGTAGCAGGATTAGCTGAAATGGCCACACCATTACAAATGTTACTCAAAAAAGATATGGAATGGCTGTGGACGCAAGTACATGAAAATGCTTTTGTAAAAATTAAAAATTGTATTAGTAAAGCACCTGTATTACAAAACTTTAATAGTAATTTAACTGTAACTATTCAGTGTGATGCATCTAAAGATGGGTTAGGCTGTTGTTTGATGCAGGATGGCATGCCAGTAAGCTATGCTTCAAGAAGTTTAACTTCAGCAGAAAAAAATTTCTCACAAATAGAAAAAGAATTGTTGAGTGTAGTTTGGGCAGTAAAAAAGTTTCACTACTATATTTATGGCAGAAAATGTATTGTGTTAAATGATCATAAGCCTCTAGAATCGTTATTAAAAAAGGGTGTTCATGAAATACCATCTACGCGCTTACAAAGATTAAAATTAAAGCTATTAAAGTATAATATTGAATTTAAATACCTAAAAGGGAAATTAATGCATGTAGCTGATTTACTGTCTCGTTCTTACCTCGATGAAGTCGATACTGATGATTCCTATATGTATGAGATAGTTCATTGTGTAGGTTTGTCTTCATATTTACAATGTACCAATGAACAGAAAAATGAAATAATAAAAGAAACATTGAAAGATGAGGAATTGGTACAATTATCAGATTATGTAAACAATGGGTGGCCAGAAAAAGTATGTAAGGTACCAGATTCTGTTCAATATTATTTCAAGTTTAGAGAGAATATCACAGTTGATGAGAATTTTATTTTCATGAATTGTAAACTTGTAGTTCCTAAGACCTTAAGATTGTCAATAATTAAAAAACTGCACGAAGGTCATGTTGGGATTACAAAAATGAAACAAGTGGCCAGAAACTTGTATTATTGGCCAAAGATGGATGTTCACATTGAAGATTTTGTAAGAAAATGTTTTATTTGCCAGACCTATCAAAATAATAATGTAAAGGAGCCTCTAATCTCACATGATATTCCAGAATTACCATTTTCAAAGCTAGGAGTAGATATAATGGACTTTAAGAAAAAATCTTATTTAGTAATTTATGACTATACCACAAAATGGTTAGATGTAAAACTAATCCCAAGTAAATCTGCCAATAGTATAATCAGTACCTTATTAGAAATCTTTTCACAATTTGGGGTTCCCTCAGAAATTGTATCTGATCATGTACCGTTTGATTCCAGAGAATGTAATAACTTTGCGAAGGAATGGGGGTTTAAGTTCATCTTCTCAAGTCCAAGGTACCCTCAATCAAATGGAATGGCAGAGAGAGGTGTTCAAATTGCAAAGAAAATGTTAACCAAATGTTATGATGATAAAGTAGATTTTAGAATAGCTTTACTACAGTATAGGGCATCACCTGTTTCTGGAACTAACTTTTCACCAGCTCAATTGTTAATGAATAGAAATTTAAGAACCAAATTACCTGTAACATATCAATATTTGAAACCTAAAATAAATGAAAATGTTCAGGCAGAATTCATGAAAGTTAAAATTAGAAATGAAAAAGCTTATAACAGAAATGTAAGATGTAAACAATCCTTTTCAATAGGACAACACATCTGGTTCAAAAAAGATCCTAATAGTAAAAAATGGCTAAGAGGCCAAATAGTAAACCATAACAATTTTAGATCTTATGATGTAATCGACCATGAAGGAAGTAGATATACAAGAACCTCGTATCATATTCGATCTCAATAATGTGTTGATCTGTCCAGGACGGCTGAGTGTGGAGTTTGAGTGGTTTTAATATAAGTAGTTAAGTATACATAAGATAGGTAGGTATGTCTAAAATGTTCCTTTATGTATTTGGCATAAGTAAATTGTGGGTCTTAGTTAAGGTAGTTTAGAGCATTGTATTATATAACACTATTTTATAACACTATAGCGATAGTAAAAATTTAAAGATAAGTAACTTTTTTTTTTTAAATATTTTTTTTTAAAAGAAGGGATAGATGTAATGTAGTATAATGGAACGTAAGGCTGGCAAGAACGGAACGTCCGGAGGGACCACAGACAAGAGACACTTTTGCCTATGGCCGCTCCAGGGAAGCCGAGACAAATAGAAAAAGCAACCTGTAATAATTAATAAGAATAAAAGAAATAAACGTTTGACTAAAACTATAATTGTGTTCAACTATCTAACAATACAGATACCAAACAGGGAAACGTGCCCTCGTGAATAGTCGGTTAAATAGTTAGAGGGAAGGATAAAGTACGAATCAAACCCCCGAGTGCTAGTTTGACACTGATTTAATGTTCGTAAGTAATTGCACAATAATACTTAGGTAAGCAAATCGGTGCAAAAACATGTGTTTGAGTTGGTGAATCTGCTTAGCTAGACATGACCTAATTCATTGACTCTACCTATCGTGCGGTACTCCGTACATTCTGCCGGCCCAGAAGGTAACAGTCAAATCACTAAAGTTAACTTAATGCTATGGTTCAAATGTGTTTAAACCTAAGTTAGTAAGTAAAGCAAAAAGAACATGTAAGCTAGTAAAGTTATGTAGGTAAACAATGTAAATAGATAAAAATTATGTAAATGAAAAAGTAGATAATAAGTAAATTAAATAGTAAGTAGGTAGGAACATAATGAATTCTTAAATATTTCATCACTGCACTACACTATACTGTTAAATTGGCACTGGAATGTCCAATCGTAACGATGGAAGTCGTGGTCGGCCCTGAAGAGTCAAGTCATCGAGCTTGAGGTCCATGACCGCCGGCGGCGCCGCCGCTGCCAGCGCCATCGGCACCGTCTGCGCCGTCCGCACCGCCGTGTGCGCCGTCCCCGCCGCCCGAGGTGGGCTTATCATCCTGTTCAGCTCAAATGATGTTTTGTTTGCTAAAGGTTTTCTAGCTTCAACGATCATGTTAGAGCTGTAGACTCGTCTCCTTATCTTCATGAGTTTGTTAATCTCCTTTACGTCTTGCTTGTCGGCAGGTAAAGTCAGGTCAGAAGATAACTGTCTATAGAGAGATTTCAATTTTAGCTGGTTTGTAGATAAATCGTCGTCTTTGAACATCTTGTTCTTGTTATTGTGAAGTTGTTGAATAGTTTCAGATTTTGATTGACCCAGACATTGCTTGATATTGGGTTTCATTGGAATAGCAACTTCGTACTTGCCTGTTGCTAAGAGCTTTGTATCAGATTTTTTGTGGTTCTGGTACTGGTTCATTTGTGTGAGTTTATCAGCCTGCTCACTCCTTTCTTCTAGTTCCCGATGTCGTGATAGTTCATTTGTGTTCTGGACCACGACGCGACAGTTGAATGTCTTGACGCTTCCTGACAGTATCCAGCCCAGCCTTGTTTGTTGAGCGATGGGACCCATGTGCGGGCCCTTGAGTAGACCGCTCATGAGTATCTGTGAGTAAACGTCCGCATCCAGAAGTAAATCGATAGGTTTGGAGACATTATACTCAGGGTTGGCGAGTTGAATATGTTGCAGGTGTGGCCATGACTGTCTGTTGAAGGACATATTGGGTAGCGGGTTTACGACGTGCCTAATAACCAAAGCTTGTGTAGTAAAATCATAGTCTTCATAGATCGATTGACATTCAAGTGTGATGACTGCCTTGCCTTGTTTGAATCCATTTCCGATGCCAGAGACAGATGCGTGGTACCGCTGTCGGGGCAATCCTAATATCTGTGCTGCGTTTTCGGATATTAAGGAAATCTGGGAGCCTTGGTCCAGGAGAGCTGTTAAGGTGATGTATTCACCGTCCGCGGCCTTGACCTTGATAGATACGGTCGTAAGTAAAATCTCCTCATCATCTGTAGCGACGTGATTAACGCTGTGTTGTTTGTTATGTTGTTGTGGTGGTGGCGTTTGAGATTTCGCAATACGAGCCGTAGGTACGGACGATGACCCGGCCTTGATTGTGTTATTCGATAAATTGTCAGTAAGGTCGCTATTTGCGTATGCCTCATGTAAAATCGTATGATGATGCTTATAGCAAACTCTGCATGTTTTCTTCGATGTACAAGTGCTGTCATTGTGTGAGTATAAGCAATTTTGGCAAATATGCAATTTTAATACGGTCATTAGCTTCTCGTCCGGTGTTAATTTTATAAAATTGGTACATTTATATAAATAGTGGTTGTTGTTACACATAGGACAACTGATTGAGCATGCCGCGCTAGCTTGATGTTCCTTGTATGCATATTTACCACAACGATATCCACCCTGCTGCTGATAGTTAGGCTTGTTGACCTTCTGTTGATTGGCCTTACCAGGTGACGAATCTCTCTCCTTTTTAGTATGTATAGGCTCCAAAGCTGTGAATTTCCCCTCCAAGAAGTTCATTAGTTCCGATAGTGTCGGTAGATCACGTGGCGACTTACGTGCTTCCTTGTAATCTCCGTATGTTTCGGGGTCTAACTTCTTTGAGATGAGGTGAACTAACAGCGGGTCCCAGGTACTTGTATCGATACCCAGGTTCTGTATGGCGTAGAGGCACTCTCTTGAAGTATCGAAAAGACGTTTGATTTCGTGTGCAGTCTGTTTGTTAGCTGCTGGCTGATTTAAAAATATCTCTACCTGTTTAGTAAGGAGCAACTGCGGGTTGTTGTATCTGTGAGTTAGTAGTTCCCACGCAGTGTCGTAGTTGTCTGCAGAGATATGTAGATGCTGAATAAGACGCTCAGCATCCCCACGAACTCTTCCCTTTAGATGTTGCATCTTCTGGGATTTCGTAAGTAAGTTGTTGTTATGTATACTTTCCACGTAGAGGTCGTAGAAAGTAGGCCATTGTGTGTACTTGCCAGTAAATGTTGGTATTTCGATTTGAGGCGTCGATTGTTGAAGATGCGATGTTGAAGCCAGCTTGTAGTTTAATGTCCGCTTGATCTTCTTGTATGCATCCTCGTACGTATCAAACTCACCATCATATCGAGCATCTGATCCTTGTAGAACGTTGTCAATTCGCAAGTGCAGAGAGTCGATTGCATTCCATCGCTGCTGTATTGTACGCAGCTCATCTTCGATCTCCCATCTGTCGCATATCTCGTCAACTCGTAGTCGGTTTACCTGACGGTTAAACGCGCGGAAGTTGGTTCTCTGTAGTGACAGCAACTCACTTACCTGCCCCAGCGAAGAAGTAGTTTGCTCAATGGGCGGTGGCGGGGCCGTCGAGATGGGCCTAGGTGATCGAGTAGGCACTTCTTCGGCTGATGTCCCCGGCCTTGGTAAGGGAGATAGAGGTGGTAGAGTATCACCCGCACTCGCAGCCGCAGGGGTGAAAGACCATATCTTAGTACGGACAGATTCGTAGTAGGTTTTCATTTGCTCGAATTGATTTTCAACGAAGTAAGGATCGCTGTCATTTGTAAAAGAAGACAGCTTGTTGTTGTTAGATTGAAAGTCTTCCCACAGCTTGCCGAGGGTATCCAGACGTTCATCCAGGTACCTGTGGGTCTTCCGACTCGCAGAATCCTTGTTAAAGTTGCGTTCTAACTTCTTGATAGCTTCAACAATGTCGTGTTGGCGCTGAAGTAAAGTCTCCATGTTGTAGTTGTAGTTTGTAGTAAGTAGGAGATGTAGGTAGGTACCTAGGTAAGATGTTCAGTACTTACCTGTTACTAAGTACCTGTTGGTACTCAGTGTCCTCGTGAAATTAGCACAACCTTATGCGCCTTCTCAATGACTGGTGGAACCCGCTGGTGGGAAGCCAGTCAACCGATTCGCAGTCGCACGTTATTCACTAAAACACTAGAGCACGTTTCCCTGTTTGGTATCAAACGTCGATGATACTTCACAGATCAAGTAGTAGGCAGTATCCCGGTTGTAAACCGTGTCTCCCGAACGTCGACAGGAGGCGGCCACGGTACTGGTAAAAAGTTAGGCTCGAAGGACCAAAAACTATCCGGCTCGAAGGACCAAAAACTGTAGGAGTTCCTACAGTTATAAGTTAAATAGTTAGAGGGAAGGATAAAGTACGAATCAAACCCCCGAGTGCTAGTTTGACACTGATTTAATGTTCGTAAGTAATTGCACAATAATACTTAGGTAAGCAAATCGGTGCAAAAACATGTGTTTGAGTTGGTGAATCTGCTTAGCTAGACATGACCTAATTCAATGACTTACCAAATGCACTGCGGCACCCTAAATATCTTTTATATGCGGACGACCTAAAGCTCTACGCGAATATCAATACTCTTTCTGACTGCTTAACTCTACAACACGATATTGATGCGGTCCATCAATGGAGCGCCAAAAACAAAATGGGGTTTAATCCATCGAAATGCTCCGTCATGACTTTCGGTCGCATGTGGCACCCTTTTGTCTTTGACTATAAAATCAATAGTATTCCGATCACTAGAACAACAATAGTCAAGGATTTGGGAGTAACATTCGACCGGAAACTTACGTTTAACGACCACATATCTATCGTAGCTAAGGAGTCGTACAGGAGGCTGGGATTCGTACTAAGGAACGCACGTGAGTTTTGAAACGATTTCGTCATAAAGCTCTTTTTCAGCGCTTTGGTCTGTTATGTGCCGGACAATTATATTCGTGGCAGAAGTCACAGGCTCTTCGCTCTACCACCTTACCGCACTGTAGGGCATCATCAGTCGCCGCTGCCTCACGCTCTCGGCGCCCTCAACGGGTTACTTAAGGCTTTCCCAGACTGTGACATATTTGCGGACTAATGGAAAGTTCTTATGTCAGTCTGTCTGCTCTATTGTGAGAGGGATGAATGATCGATTATTATTTTCTTTCTTGCTTAAATTTAAATGAACAATTTAATCATGTATAATTGTAGCCTGACATTTTTATTAAGTTTATACCAATTTAATGTTAGTTTTATAAGTTTTATTGTTTGCATGTAATTATAATTAATTAGTGTATGCGAAATAAGTACATGCATTTAATGTGATGTTACTTAAACTCTAAACAGTACGATTAAAATCCCGTAAAAAACGTATTCAAACCAAGCACATTGCAAAAACTACACTTACGTCCTGAACAATAATGTTTGAGTTCACATAAAAGTTATGTTCAAGACTAACGCATCTCAGAAATGACTCTTACGCTTCAAGCAATATCATGAAGTTAACGTAAAAGTTATGTGCAAAACAAACGCATTTCAAAAATAACACTTTTGAACATACACACAATGTATTATCAACAAAATTTCTCGTGCTAAGGTACCACATTTCGGAATGTGTTACCTTTGCACAAAAAATAATGGTTGTATCTTGACTTCGATTTATATGCAAAAGGACCATATTCCGAAATATGGTACTTTTGCATATAAATTTTGGTTAACATACACTTATTATTTTGAGATACGGCCGTTTGGCATATAACTTACGTGCGCTTCCGCAGAACACTCAACCACAACTGACAAAGTGGCTGCTTGGCTCTGAAATTTGGCGCCAAAGTCTAATAATGCTAAACAGCCACATCTGTTTTTTGGTTGTTTTTAATGCGAAAATGAAAAGTGTCTTTTACTCATACTATAAAATAACTATTTTAAATCACATTTTTGCAATAAAAACGATTTTCACGATTTTTGAGATATGGTACTTTAGCATTTAACCAGCGAACTGTCGGTCCGTAGAATATTTATACACTGAAATGTCGCACCAACCCGCTGCCCATCCGCGGATTGGTGCGACATTTCAGTAAAGTTAGTGTTAAGACTCGTTTACAACACGCCAAAGGAGTTCGAAAGGAAACGATGGCATCGCGAGCCTTTTTCCTGTGTAATCCTGTGCAACGTTGTGTGCCTAGAAACAAAACAAACATACAATGCTGCATCCGGTCCAAATTGATCGCTGTTTAGGAACGTTCCGCTAAAATAATAATCACGAAGCTAAATATTGTAAAACACCGTAATTTTTTTACTATAAAGCACAGTGTAATTTTTAACCCAGAAATCTTTGAAAACTTTGCGATGCAGCGTAGCAACTAAAAATCTATCTATCTATCTATCAACTAGCTACGCGCTTGCTGGGCTTGCGTTCGTAGCAAAACGTAACTGCTAGCCGCTGCGTAGCCATTAGCCTAGCAGCTGGCTACGCCGTAGCCCTCAGTGTTAGTGATGCAACGGAACTGGCATAACGGAAGCAGAAACGGAATCAGATGTCAAAAGTAAATCTTAACGGAAGCGGAAGCGGAAACGGAAGCGTTAATACTATAAAGAAAAAGCACAATTTTATATTTTTAGATGTTTTTTATTAAATTTGTAGTAGTACAAGTAACAAAATTAAAAAATTTTGCCCCCTAGTGAATTATGGCCGTAACACCTATCTAAGAACATGAAGCAATAATTAAATCCTAACCCATTACTGAAAACCGCATTAAAATCGGACTAGTAGTTTTGAAGATAAATGGCAACATTTGTTTGCACAAACAAACACACAAACAACCTCAAACCTCACCCCAAACCGTCTCCATTCCGTCGTGGGTAAGAATATAAAAAATTAGTAGTCAAAATTAAATAGCGGCAAATTATATTTAATAAAGAGTAACTTGGCCGCTTTTTCACCTTTTAGCCTATTTCTATGTTCTTCATATATTAAACCAGCTCCGCTAAATAATTGCTCGCTGGCTACACTGCTGGGGGGAGCTGATAAGTATTGGCGAACTATTGGCAAGATATGGGGGTATTTGTGCGCATTTCTATTCCACCACAATCACGCGCGCGCGCCTGGTCGCTCGTGTACATTCGTCGACGCGCGGTCCCCCGCAACCGCCCCCCGCGGGCCCCCGCCACGCCGCCGTCATGTCGCACCCATCCTCACCGCTCTCGCCCCGCATCCGTTTCGAGTTCTGTTATTAGTTTGCGGAACCAGAAGCAGAAACGGAACTGAAAAAACATGCGGAACTTCTGCAGATGCAGAAGCGGAAGCAGAGTTCTGTTGCAACACTACTCAGTGTGTAGTGACTATCTACGCCGTAGCTATCAGTGTGTAGCAACTGTCTACGCCGTAGCCATCAGCGTGTAGCAACTATTTACATCGAAGCCATCATCGTGTAGCAAATATCTACGCCGTAGCTAGCAGTAGCGTAGAAAATATCTACTCTGTAGCCAGCAGCGTAGAAACTACCTACGTCGTAGCCAGCGTAGCAACTATTTTATACTCGTAGTAAATATAAGTTAAGTATAAGTTAATTTAATACCTAGTTAAGCTTGTAGTCAGCGTAACTACGAATAGCTAGCATTAGCATAGATTAGCAGTGTCGCTCTAGTAGCAACAGATGATGGTATAGTTATATAATACCATTCGTCTGGACGTCTATCATTCCATGAATTCCGATTATTATCTCTGACTCACACATATTTACACTAGAGTCTAGAAAATATTCCGTACACACACTTCATTTCGTAAATTACATTCTGTCTGGTGTGTTAATTGAAGGTCGAGTCGCCGGCCAGCCTTAGCAAAGCAATCACGAGACACTTTCCGCTGTGTGAGCAATCACTCAGCCGATTTGCAGACATGAATTAATGTGGGAAAGGCTTTGATGTTTAAGGCAAAAGGGTAGCACGCTCAGTGATAATATTATCTACAGTTTAACAACCGAGATGTGTACCTATTATAAAATAGTACTTAGTTATTGCAAAAAGTTTCTGTGTTCTTGTACTATGAGAAGGTATTTTTGACACCTATTAGAACATCTTTGTAACACTTCGAGAATTATATGAAATAGCGCGGCCGCATACACCTTCGTCGTCGGTTAAATAATAAAATAACAAAAACTTTGGGCTGATGGATCAACGCCATCTATTGATACTAGGTACAGAATTTCGAGCTTTGCTGAGGAACGTAACTTGGTACTTTGTATGGACAATTGGTCTAATGGTTGATGTGTTTGTGCAACATTTCGTTCAAAAATTTCGACAACAATCGTATCGCAAGTGAAGTAATCTGTAATACCTACCTACCTTTCCAAGTGCACCTTACCTACCTCACCTACCCTACCCACAAACAAGATTGAATCCGTTCAGGAGAAACAGACGCCTATTCTTGCACGGTGGGCATTATTTCAAAGGTAGGTAGGTACCTAAGGAAATCATTTCATTAGTTTTGAGCTAGGTATATAATTATACCTACTAAACAATTACCCTTACCTACTTACCTACCACCTAAGGTTGGTAAGTTGCCCAATGCACACCACACTAGCGTAAACCAATATTTAGGTAGGTACCTACCTACCCATAGGATTTTTCTTACAACGCGTCCAAAAGTAAGAGAAATTGGGGGGGGGGTAAAGTATGAACCCCACAGAAGTTCTCATTATATAGGTACCTACCTAGGTACCAAAATATCCCGTTTTAAATAAAATTACTTTAGTACATTAAGTACTTTAGTACATTATGTAAATTAATTGGTGAAAAAAGTTAGTGTTCGCGACGTCTACTGTTCGTAGAACTACTAGTTTAACAACCGAGTTGTGTTTTATCAAATAGTACAATAGTTAGGTAGTTAGTTGTTTTAAAGAGATTATGTGTCCTGTACTATGAAAAGTAAGCCTTTTTGAATTCATTTTAAAAAGAAGTCCTTTTTTTTTCACTTACCTATTAGTAGGTAGCACTGAGGGGCGCAATGTAATTTTGAAGTGATTTCGGTTTCATCCGAGTACCTAGGTTATTAAAACAAAGTTCTACGTATCTAAATTCTCGTGCAAAGCGGAGGCGTATCGCTCGCTAGTAGTTAATATTAAATTTCCGTTTAATCGTCGGTGAATGCGACAGGCACCAGAATGTTTAGGAAGTATCTTGAATACCCTAAATTCCTTCTGTACAGTTTTCGCCGCGCCCCGGTCTCCTCTTCCGAGTTCCTTGAGTTTGCGAATCGGTTTTACAAACTCAAAGATAGTGTTTAAAACGATTTAAGTAATGTTTCGCAATTTTTCGTGCTATACTTATATTAGGGAAATATATTTGCTACCAAGTTTTATAACGATATAAAAACAAAAGTATGGAAAAATATGGATAACAGGCCAATGTTGGGGACTGGCTGATGGTAAATAAATACTAAAAACACTATAGATCTACGTATAAACCTAATGCTAAGCGAACACTTTCATGGCCCAAGACGCACATGATCCATCTGATGCACTGTTCCTTCCTCCTTGAGGGTTCTTGAGGGATGCTGGTCGGTGAATGCGTTAAAAATCACACTAATATTATAAATGTGAAAGTTTGGATGGATGGATGTTAGTTACCTCTGCACGCCAAAACTACTGATTGGATCAGGCTGAAATTTGCATACAAGTAATTCGAAACCTGGAATCAAACTGGCTAGTTTTATTCCATAAATCAGTTCCCATAGGATATAAATCATCTTTAAACGTTTCCATAGAAACAAACCGTGCGAAGCCGCGGGCATAAACTAGTATATTTACGTATCTTAACGAAAATAAAATGATAGGATTAATTTCAGTCTTTATGACGTAAATTCATAATACGCATGGCAGTAATGATATCCTTTCATGTTAAACGGCTTAATCGACCTATTGAGAAGGTTTTGTATAAATAGGTCTAAGATATTGGTTTCGCAGCGAGGGGCTAAAAGGGAAATCGTGTTATGGTAAGATAGGGGATTACCGCAAAGTGCTAGCGATTAGAGGTGCTAGGTTTGGTTAGATTTTCTCTAGATCAATGTGTTTAGGTAGGTAGATCATGATGGTACTCAGTTACTCTTCCAGGACTGAGTTTACTTATTCTAACTTACTTCTACTTAATAAAAAAAACTATCTGAGCGTCTGGTCGAAGCGACGCGTGACCCGAGAGCTGGTGAATATCTGGCACAGCGTATCAGCATTGCCATACAGCGTGGCAATGCAGCCAGCGTCTTGGGGACGCTTCCGACTGGTGTTGATATGGATCAGTTGAGCTATCTGTAGACTGTTTGCAACAGTCGGCAGTTAGCTCAATTGTTTCAATTGTAAATACTAGTATAATTTTCTTTGTGAATAAATGTCTATTTACTGATGTAATAGATACTTCTACTTAATCTAATCAAACAATATCCTCAAAATATTTCAACTTCGACAATGTAGAGTACAAAGTGGTTGATACTCGTTGCAATTTAGTAAACGCATTATTTTTCAATTCTTCAAACTTTTCCTTATAAGCTGCACTATTATTAATATTATTTTTCTCTATTGATGAACTAAGTAAAATTTGTACGCCTAATGGCAGATAACAGTGCTTTTAATTATATGTCTGAATATCCCTGTAATACCTGTGTATCACAAATGAATAAATGAATTTAATTGAACTACACCACGAGGTCAAATGACGTTAGGGAGTCGAAAAACCTTGGGACTTCCTTCGGACTCTAGCGCCGTTATATTGTTAATTTAAGGCGAATAGTAGGGTGGATAGTGGCGCCACTACATAGGTATTTAATTTTATAATTAAGTTATACAAAGGAATTATCAAGAAATCGGACCGCGCGTAGACGATATCTATCATAAGCTTTTTTTAAATGTCTCTGTAATAGTTTTGTACTGTATTATTTAGGCAGATACTTGTTTCAAGAGTTTAGTTCCTATTGGTGGCCACCAAGCTCTCCAAACAAGGTTTTTGATTGAATAACACAAAATAAAACTTTTACAGATACATTAAATAAAAGCTTGTGATAGGTATCGTCTACCAGCGGTCCGATTTTTTGATAATTCCTTTGTATAACTTAATGATTAAATTAAATATGTAGTGGCGCCACTATTACCCCTACTATTCGCCTTAAGCACCATTTACTGTATTGTAAATTGACGTATCCAAGTGTGCTCCTACGGGAAATAAATGAGTGTAGGTAGGTGTCCGTTATTTGTATGCGGACATTTTAACCAAACAACTGACTATGTCACACTGTAAAACAGTCTTAGCACGCATACTTCAATGATGGTATTCACACGCTAACAATGATTTAAAATACATACTATACTAGGTAAAACTTCAATATAGGTAGGTATTACAAATCTAGAGCTTTTTAGCTTTGCGATATTCAAGAGATATATCGTTAAAGAATAATCAATGTCACAAAAATATTTATCAGATCGTAACATCATAAATAGAGATCCGTCTTATTACTATACTCGTACAATAAATAGAGTTGGATTGATCGCCTCACGTAATAAATATGGCCATAAACCATCGCGGGGTGATGTAAAAGCAAGCGCGATTTTATCATGACTCCCACACAGGGTCCTATTCAGGAGGCACCTGTTACCTTTCCACAGTGGGAAAACCGGAGCTTAGCCGATTCCAGATGGATTGACTTAGGAGCGAGTTGGTAAGGTACACATTGGGCGGTTGGCACGAACATTCTGACCAAAATCTGACGCATGAATTGGTACAAATGCGTGTTTGGGTGTGTACGGATGTAGGGGATCACAAGTTCTTGCGGTATCAAAGCGCGCTTCAATAATGTGTCTTATAGTTAGCTGAGCCGATAGGTTTAAGGTTGGTTGTTAATGTTGGTATAGGTGCTGACTAAGCCTAGTCTATTTTGTTCATGTTATAGGCTACACGGTGTCTTCAAACTTCAAAGATGACGACTGACGGGTTTGGAAGCTTCATATGTGTACTATTAAACCCTCGATCATTATGCGATTTTGCTACGGCGTATCAGTGAGTGTACCTACTACACACTACAAGCACTCCCCCAAATACTTAAACGCAACTTAGATTTAAGCGCGTCTCAAGTCGTTTCGCAATTTTTTGACAGTTTTCAATAAAAATCTGTCAAAAATTCGTCACTTGAGACGTGCTTAAATCTAAGTTACGTTTGACTATTCGGGCGTAAACTAAGCAAGCAATTTGTCAAAGAGATTTGATAAATTAAGATCGATGTAATCATTATCTCACGTGACAAAAGAGACGCACCAAACCAAACAGCATGTTTGAGATTTTGTCCGATTCAAAAGTGCATTTCTTATGCGTCACCCCACAGAAATATATCGAGCTATATTTCTGTGCCTCACCCTGTTTGTAACTCAGTCCGTCCCAAAAGTGGGGCATACAGGGCATTTTTATTATGTTCACCCTGATTTATGAGTTTTATTCAAAGGGTTCGCTAAATTATGAAAAATGACGAAACTGTCTACCTATTTAATAGCTATTTGTTTTCCAATTTATCGTTATCAGAAAGACAAACAAAGATGAATGAGAATAATAAGAATAAGCAGAAATAATTTTCTCTTTCCTTATAAGGGGAAATTGTTTAACATCATTTTATTATTATTAATTTTCATAGATTTGTTCGCTGCTATTATTTTGGCCTATAAAGACTTTACTTTCCCTCCATCAACAATGCAGTAGGTTAGCTAAATGTAACCAACGTTTATAAAATTTTAAACGTAGTGCGTCGACCACTGGGAGCCTAAGCCACGAACCCGTACGGGCTGTGTTCGAGAATAGTAAATAGAACCCATAATAGCTGTGGAAAACTTTTAAAGTAACTTAACTTACAACAGAGTACAATTGGTTCTTTTTACTAGTTGAAAGATATCTTTGTATAGAACTCAGTTTTTACCATTGATGTAGAAAAGGGAAGATGGGTTACGTTCTCCCAGCGCGTACTCAACAACTGGCCTGTGTTACAACTACACGCAAACACATACGCTCACAGTTACATTTCCAGTCCTGTGCAATATAAAGAACAACAAAGATGGCAAGATGTACCTAAGACCGAAGTGAGACAGAGACAACTATATTAATCTCTGGTACGACCCCACTAGGTATAATAAAACAAATTCGGGATTTCCCCGAGTTACGGTAGGTACAATAGTAGAGTCGTTCCTTTAACCCACACCATCAATCTTGTCCCAACTGGTATGAGCGGACGAATCGTAAAAATGTTATACGCTTCGTTAGTAATTTGAATTTTAGTACAGTCAACCAAAAAAAGTTAGTAAAATAATAGGCAAGAGGTATATTTATTTTGTGTTTTGCACATAAAATAATGTGAAATGAATACAAATGATAGAGGTTCCACATAGAGTTTGTGATTGTACTCGACGTATAAATTCAATAGAAACAAAGAGTGATGCGAGTTGCAGATTGAAAATAATACCTATCATCTTTACGATTTGTCAACTCACACCAGTTGGGACAAAATTGATGGTACGAGTTGAAGAACGACTCGACTCGCAATAAGGCTATTGCTATCTCTGTTTACACACTTATGTTTCGTATATTTCTATCCCTCTCTGCAAATGGCGAAAAAAGGCAGTAAATTAATCAAAAAACTAAATTCTTTGGTGTACTTACGCGTGAAAAGTGATGCCTTGGGCTTTGTTTTTGGTTTTTGAGCTATTTGTACACCTTGTGAACGAACACGAAGGCATTGCTTTAGTCTTTTAGTCAGTAAAACACAGTCAGTACGTCGTAGCAAGCACGCGAATCACGTCCGCCCGCGCCGCCGGTCCTACTATGACTGCGGCGAGAGCACACAATTGGATTTCATTTGAGCCTGCCGGTTTCGAGAAGCTAGTGCCTCATCTTCCCCTTTTCTACATCAATGGTTTTTACTCGTACTTTACTTTACACACTGTTCACTGTTCGCTGAGATTCTTAAGCGATTAAGCACTTTAACGCTTTATCAATACCTAAATGTAAACTAAACAACCACTTATTTGATAGGTACGTTACAAACTACCTACATTCAAGAAAATGTCTTATGCTGTCAATAACCTTAAAACCTTAAAATGTGCTGATTTCACATTTAGCTCCTAGTAGGTAATACCATAGATACTTATATTACCTGGTAATATAAGTTGTTTTTATCTAGTTTATAAGTTTTCCTTAGCTTTTACCTATATTTTTATCTCGTAACTTTAATAATTTTTACCACTCTATTCCTACCTACGATTTTCACTGTCATTGTACCTATGTATTGTAATGTTTAGTCAACTCATAATTTGCTCTCGTTGTGGCACCCTTAATTTAGAAAAACACTAGACTTAAGAATCAAAATTAAAAACTCTTTATTTCCATAGATACAATAAATGTAGGTACCTACACGTAGAAAAGGTCAAATTATAAAACTAAACACTGACACGGAAATAAAGTGATATTTTTTGATTTCTGTCGCTTCGGTATGTAGACTAGTAAAGAAGCGACGAAGAAACCTTTAGCCTGTTAGTTGTTATTTTTATCGAGTTGGAGCGACTTTATTTTGTTATTCTGTAGGTATGTGATGTGATATTTCTGTTGGAAGTCCATAAATAAATAAATAAATAAAAACAGGGTGTTTGGTACATAGACCGACATAATTTTTTTGGAAGGTTGTGGGGGACATGTGCTACACGACCCCCACAACCCTCCAAAACATCCTGTTGGTCCCTGTACCACAACAACCTGTACTTTCACAAGAGAGCTGTGTAAAAAACAAAAACGCATCGGAATTTTAATAACTCTATGCCAGCTTAGAAATTAATTCAGGCCAGTTTCAGTACTGGCTGTATGCCAACTGACACCTTTACAGAGTACACTAGAATGCGCTACCGGAAGCTGGCAACACAGCTCAACTGCGCTTAACTTTCCTGCAGACTAAAGAACAGACTGAAGAAGCTCGGGCCTGTTTTCATGGATGGATCTCGTCAGATCCATAGACTAGGATTCATGATGGATCTATTGATATTTGTTTTCTCATTCGATCTAGTTTGGAAGGTGTGGATCTTTTGATATCTTTATTTCTGAGTAGATCCATGGCTAGATCCATCATGGATCTATTGAGATTTGTATTTCTCATTAGCTTCAGTTTTGGTCTTAATCTATCGACAACCTAACGTATAGTCAAAAATAGCCGCAAATGTCAAAAATGACAGCACAATGTAGAAAAATCAGGGACGTGGTAAGTACTTACGAACAACTGGAGTGAGTAGGTACTCGATGAAAAAGTTGACTCAAAAACCGACCTTAACCGTCAGTCAAGCAAAAGTTTAAAATTTTAAAAAAGTATGAGTTCTACAGAAATTTTAAAAACTGTTTTGAAATGTACAAGCCAATACCTTTTATTTGATAAACACTCGTTGAGGTAGCCCCCCCCCCCTTTGAAAAATAATGCCCCCCCTTTTGACCATTTTTCAAAAAGTGTTCGTTTTACAAACTTCTCTATTTTTCCTTCAAAATATAGGTCCATATCCACAAACGCGAGATACATTTTTTGGATGGATCGCTCTGCAATCTTCGGAGACAGGGGGGGCAAAAACTATTTTCAAATTTCTGTATTATTATTTTAATTTATATTAATGTATTATTATTTTACGGTAGTTGCGTGTTATTAAGGAGGGAAAAAAGGACGGACAAAGTGAGACATAAGGGTTTCGAAACCCTAATTTCAGCATATTTTGTCAAATTTGTGATTAAATGTTATCTTTAAAGATCCATCACGGATCTAGTCGATGGATCTAGCGAGATTCATCCGTTTTCACGAAGTAAGTCTTGGCCGATACGGTACGAGAAGTTGTCTATCATTCATCGTAACTTTAAGCTCGCTAAGTTGTCCTCAAGTTGTTCTGATAGATAAAAGAAAGCTTGTATAACTTCCTAACTCGTATCTACACGCTATTTACACGTTATTCGTGAGAAAGCTTTTAGAGTTGCTTGTTACTCCGTTGGGAAAACTGTCAGCTAGTATAATTTAAGGCGAATAGTAGGGGTGATAGTGGCGCCACTACATATTTAATTTAATCATTAAGTTATACAAAGGAATTATCAAAAATTCGGACCGCTCTGGTAGACGATACCTATCACTAGCTTTTATTTAATGTATCTGTAATAGTTTTGTTTTGTGTTATTCAATCAAAAACCTTGTTTGGAGAGCTTGGTGGCCACCAATAGGAACTAAACTCTTGAAACAAGTATCTGCCTAAATAATACAGTACAAAACGATTAAAGATACATTTAAAAAAAGCTTATGATAGATATCGTCTACGCGCGGTCCGATTTTTTAATAATTCCTTTGTATAACGTAATTATAAAATTAAATATGTAGTGGCGCCACTATCCACCCTACTATTCGCCTTAAACCGATAAATAAATATGTAAGAGAGTTTTCCAACGCGAACGCTGTTTGCCGAAGTTGTCGTTTCATTTACCTTCTATTTTTATGTTGTTACTTAGTGTTATTTTGCAATATGTTATTAAATACGTACCTAAGTCCTTAAAAATCGTTCGACTTGTTAAGAAACTGGGTAACGATGTTATCTTAGGGATTTTAAAGTTAAACACAATTTTGAAAGAGTCTATTATTTAAATGCGCTCAAAACAATAAAATAAACTTTTACTATCAACTTATAACGTTTACTCAAATTTATATGATATAAAAGCTAAAAGATGCGGGTTCAAGTCCCGTCGAAGTCGAAAATTTGTACGATATTATTTGATTTCTTAGAAATTAGAAATTAGCCAGAATGCGAGGCTTACGCACTATGTAACGGTCCAGTTTATGCTGGTTCGTTTAATTTGCAAATATAGAAATAATTAACACATTTTGATATAGTTTGAAACACTAAAAATATATTCTGAACTGTAAATCGGTTCGAACGCTTTGCTGGAAGGATAGCAACCTTCTTAAGTCTTACGACAGTTTAGTAATGTTTGAATTTGACGATTCTAGGAAAACAAATGGGCTTCTGATAGTTGGTACAGAGATGTCAGGGGGAGGAGATCGTGAGTTTTGAAGTAAAGTGAAAATTTGGGGTTTATTCTAGGTTTTACAGGAATAGTGAATTCTTTTTGACGGGAATCGTTCGGCTCAGCCATCGAACGAGACCAGGGAGGAATTCTAGGATGGATTGCAAATTTCTATCAATCAGATTCAGGTTACGTAAACCCACACTTTTCATTTCTAATAATTCTCCGTATTGTAAACGGATGGTGTTACATCCCAGAACCGACTATTCTAATTTATTATTATATTTATTAAACACATTCTGTCGATACTGCAACGTTCCTGGATGTGTTGGTGAATGCTTGTGCTGTAAGGCCCTGAACTAACCTGATTATTAAATCTATTGTTTTGATCTGCGGTTGGACTGGAATGTGGTTCCACACGTTTACTTCTTAGGACTTCCCGCGTGGACTAGCTATGGGATTAGGTGGGCTAGAGTTTTAGTGAGGTAGGATGTATTTGGATCGCTTGAGATCATTCCCCATCAAACTCTCCTGAGTTAGCGATTTACAAACGCTTTGCTTTTAAATGTCTGGTTATCTCTGAGTACGGGAAGGGCGATAGCCGTCTGCTTTCGACTTTCCCCGAGGAGACGAAAAGAGAAACGTCGTAGTGGGGCACCAACCAGATAAATTTGGCTTATACCTATACGGGATAAAGCAAAGTTCTCAGGTTCCGCAAAATGAGAGGCAGAGTAACCAACCAAAGTCACAATGCCGAGATATTATAGGTTCTTCGCTTACTATGTAATTTCAGTTGTTTCAGAGCATGGGAGTATCATGGTTTGAGACGGCCATGAAAGAGGGGTGCTATACTACTGTACCAGGATTGAAGAATCGATAACCTAAGTAGTTTTAACGTTTATTTCATTTGTCTTAAGCTTCTAAAAGAATCTGAGTTACTACATCACAATGTATGAGTCCTACCGCTAACTAGACGATCATTGGCCACTTTAAATCACAATTTTAATACAAAACTTATAGTAAAATACTTAGTTTTATTGATAGATAATCACTAGTGATCAGGTAGGGTAGGGTACGATATTTCCGAGCGTTACAACTATAATAACAAAAACCATATAAAAGCTTGTCGCGAGATTTAAGTAAGTACTCGTTCCTCGGTAGGTACCTACATATTTACTTAGTTTGAAAATATCAAAAACTAAAATCAATCAGATCACGTTTATAAGTTTACTTGTTATCTACACAGGTAAATCTCGCAATAAGCTTTTATATCATACTAGACGATCGTCTCGCGGTATCATCCAAGTAGTTCCCGTTCCCGTGGGAATTCCGGGATAAAATATAGCCTATGTCACTCCCTGAAAGGAAGCTTCCTAACGGTGAAAGAATTTTTCAAATCGGTCCAGTTGTTTCGGAGCCTATTCAATACATACAAACAAACAATCAAATTTTCCTCTTTATGATATTAGTATACGAGTAGATATACCTACATAGATAAATTGAGTAATGTAATGACGTTTTAATAAGTTGATAGTAAAAGTAAAAGTTTTAAAGGAAAAGTTGCGTGTGTCTTGTAACAGGGTTGGATTGGAAGGAAAGAGAGGAGACAATCTGTCACACTTATACAGAACTTGACAGGTGACATTGACGTTTTTAAGTACTAAATATCAACACTTTTTGCCGTTAGTATAGTAACCAGTTATTTGGTTAGTTGTGGTAGGTATTTATGTCTATCGTTGTTGCAGGTGGTGGCAGAATTCGAGGATGTGGAGCCAGACGCACTATACGACGTGTTGCACGACCCCGAGTATCGCTCCGTGTGGGACACGCACATGCTGGCCGCCGAGGACGCCGGACACATCAACGTCAACAATGACGTCGGATATTATGCCAGTGAGTATCTAGCACCGACGTACAACATCAATAAGGATGTCGTTTATTATGTGAATAGCTTGTGAATAGCTTTCATCTTTCTTTAATATTTGGGTCTGCATCATGGTTTGACACAATTCTGCCGCTCCGACGGACACCGTCAATAATGAGTTATAAGATGTGGAGCCGGACGCACAATACAACGTGCAGCACGAACCCGAATACCGCTCCGTATGGGACACTCACATGCTTTCCGCCGAGGACGCCGGACACATGGATATTATGCCCGTGAGTATCAAGCACCGACGACGTACAACGTCTATAATGAGTTGTAAGATGTGAAACCGGATGCTTTGTAGGACGTGTTGCACGACCCCGTGTACCGATCCGTATGACACTCAATGCTGGCCGCCGAGGACGCGGGACACATCATCATCAATAACGAAGTTGGATATTATGCCAGTGAGTATCTAGCACCGATATGCAACGTCAATAACGACGTCGGATATTATGCCAGTGACTATCCAGCACCGACGACGTACAACGTCGATAATGACGTCAGATATATGCCAGGCCAGTGAGTAGGTATCCAGGACTTCGGTACGACGTGCAATAACCGGAGCAGAAGGAACTTTTAATTACCACCTCTCTGTCTCGGTGTCAGGACAGTCGGTAATCAAATTAATTTAAATTGAAATGGTTGAAATTGATATTCCACACAAATAAAACTAAAATAACGCAGTTTAATAGCATAGCTATTCAAGTATCCAATTTCGCGTCGATCCAGTTGCTCGCGCTCCGATAGATTCTATTGCGTGGAAAACAATATGTGACGGCAAACGGAATTGGAAAGATTGCTTCGGGGGATTGTGGTGCCAGTTGTGGATTGTGGTGCCAGTATTGGATAACTGATAGTATCATGATAGTTGTTAGGTAAGTAACCTAGCTGTTTTTGGTCGTCAACGACAAAATCCTCTAAACTAGTCTAAACCTTTTAAGTTTTTCTTTCATTTTATTATTAGGTAGTTACCTACACGTTTATACTAATAATAAGTATATCTATAACATTTTATACAAGGACAAGTATAAAGTGTTATCATTATACTGGTATAATGATGTCTCAAAAACAGAAATTTGAATTTGGTCTCTTATTTTATTGTTAGGTACTTAACCTTCCTACCTTCATGTGTATATTTACTAAGTAGGTAGGTAGATATACAATTTTATACAAAGGCAAGGAAACGTTGATCAGTAGGTAAATAATGATGTCTCAAAAACAGAAATTGAATGAAGAAATATGTATTCGAGAGAAAACGAGATTCTTTTACAATGACAAGGGAGCTTAGTAATTTATTGTTTAGGCATCCCTCTATTGACTCTGTAATTCATAAAATATTAATTTCTCGGCATTGAAATCGATTCGGTACCTACCTACTCGATTTCTTCGATTCCTAACATTAAAAGTAACTTTACAAACGTGGCTATAGTTCCTACTGATCAAAAACTTGGTCATAAAGGCCGGATAACAGCCAAGGTACCCACAGATAACTCTCGACCGAGCTCGTAAAGGACGTGAGCTGGTTGCGTATTGAGAATCACTAACGTCTTATATCCTGTGCGTGGTTGAAATTGGAACTTAGGGTGTGCTTAGGGTTAACAAAAGATCTTGCTCCAAAGCTTTGTTATGAGGTACTTGCTTATATTAAACTAGCTGACCCGCTCGCGATTTCAGTCGCGTGGACATGGGTAATGTTTTCAAAAATCCTGAAACACGTGTTTAATTGTTTTGTATTAGTAATTAGTAAAAGTACAAAACAAATAAAAGTTTCAAGTAAATTGGGTCACTGGTAAAAAAGTTACAAAAAAAAACTTCCCTTTTACCCTTATTTAGGGATTTTTAGGAAAAATCCTGAAACATACCTATTTGAATTTATTGTTGTTTACTGAAACAACAATAAATAGTAGTACATACATACTGACAAATTACAGGTTATATTAGCATCCCACATTAAAAAGTTACAGACATTTCAATACGGAGCCAAACTATTCTAAAAAATCCTGAAATACGTCTTCAAAAGTTTTATATTTTTATTATTCTCTGTAAGTTTCAAGGAAATTGGGACATTGGTTAAACAGTTACAAAAAACACCAAAAACCTTCAACCCCCTTTTCACCCCCTTAGAGGTGGAATTTCCAAATCCCTTCTAAGCATGAAGTTGTATAATAAAAAAAAATTATTTCGTGGACACCAAAGTAATAAAAGGTACCTCCCCTCCAAATTTCAGCCTTCTAGCTTCAGTGGTTTGGGCTGGGCGTTGTTATCAGAGAATCGCTTGCTGCAAATGCCAGGATCTGGGTGGCCGATGGACGGATTTATTCTCAACCTCTCGGGGGAGAGGTTGAGAATCATTCCCAACATCTCTCGGAAAGTATTTCTAACGTCCCACCAAGACCCCTATTCCCGCGTCCCACGAAAAGTAGTCCCAAAGCCGTCCGGGCCAACCTAGTCCGGGCTAGCTGGGAAGAGTAGGATCAAACCTTATAAAAAAATAGCAGCGCAACACACTCGTTTCTAGCTATTAGTTACCTGATGAAGTTAATACGAGTTATTTCAATCCGCTCGACGCGCAAATTCCAACTTTTATGCTTTTTGGGTATAAATTTACACAAACTTTCAGCATAGAAAAAGGGAGCGTAACAATCCCCTCAACCATAATTGATATGCGATCATGAATAAGTGATGAATTCCCAGAGGATGCCTTAGGGCACATTCTATTTGACTTCCTACTGTACTACGGCGTTGGTGAAGTAAACAGTGTCGTTCGTAGGCTTCAGCTTCCGATATTCGACCGACCATTTCTCTGGTTTGGCATACATTGCATCGTATACAAAACTCTCTGTCAGTATTTTTCACATTTCAATTTGTGGTTTTGGAAACCACAAATTGCTGAAACGTGGCAATATTCAAACTTTAGCCAAAACACTGAATGGGTTTTCGTGAACCTTGTCAATTGTCAAAGTGGAAAAGTCTTGACTACAATGCAGAATGGGATAAGCTAGCCTCATGCAGAATAGGATAAGCTAGCCGTCTATAATACAACTTGTTGTCCGAGGTAATAAAATACGTCAGCAGATTGGCTCATCGATGATTTCCCGCGTTCAATGATGTCAATCGACGTTGATTGGACATGTTCCGGGCAGGTGAATCCCTTTAGCGCTTCGTTAGACAATAGTCATCGATGACCTCGATAGCGTAGTAAGTCGCAAACTTTTACCAAAAAAGTAAGAATTTCACGCAAGAGTCATATAGTTCACGCGATTTTTGGAGGAAATCTTTCCTCTTAGTCAATGTGTCTGATATACATATAAACAAGGCAATGTTCGAACGAAAATAATAATGTTCGAACGAAAATAATATTATATGATAAAGAAAAAAATATTCTATGAATCCTAATGATGCGTATGCTTCCGTTCTTTATTATTGAGGTCTACTCGAGACGACTCATTCGAGCTTTTATTACCTACGCTTCTAGATCTTCAAATTCTTCTGTCTTGGTAGGTAATAAAATTTGGTCCGTACTTAACATAATCTGCGTAAAGTTTTCACGTCATAGGTGACCTTTATGTTAGATAAGTTAAATCCCATATCTAATGTCCTCCTATTGCGGCAAAAAAGTTTACCGTATCTTTGCATTGCGGCAAACAAAAATCCCTACTGCACCCAATATCACCAATAGCAATAAAGAAACATTTTATAAATGAAAACGTCCGTTTAAACTGTGAAAACGTGCTTCGAGTTGTAATCCCGTAATGGAAATGGAATGAAAACCGCAGTTTCTTCGTCACCACGTTTTCAACTTGTTATTTTAGCCGTTATTTTACTCGAAACAGCAATATTTTATTACTATCGGTTTTGCTGTGGGTTTTGTACTTCAGAATATTGAATTGCGACAATTTGCTCACGATTCCCTGCAAAGCGCGATTAATGTAGGTACGTCATAATTTTTCAATAGTAATTCAAACAGTTTATTTTTCCTCAATGTCACGAAGGTTGTTTTGCGGAATCTTTAAATTGTGATAATGCTCATGATTCCATGCAAAACGAGTAATGTAGGATGATATTTCAATAGTCATTTAAACAGTTTATTTTTCCTCAATGTTAATAATACTGTAAAGCCTATGTAGCTACTAAGTGATGAATTAAGCAGCACGAGGTCAACCTCTGCCGATGACCCCTGCTCCGATGCGATGTTGGCAGGAAGCCAATGCAGATTTTTTCACCTCTTAGGCCTCGGTCCCGAAGTCAGCGATTGCGGGGCGGCGGCGGCGGCAGCGGCGTTGGTAGCGGTGCGTTACAATGCAGAGATTTATATGAAACTAGCTCCGAAGGTAGCGGCACGGGTCTCGCGCCGCCGCCGCCGCCGCTGCCCCGCGCCCGCTGACTTTGTGCCCGTAGCCTTAGATCACTGCAAACTATATAATCCGTGGAACTTCTAATCTGCCGACATAATCGGTAGAGGTAAGCCATTCTAAAAATGCAAGCCCCCTCCACTAAGCTTCATACAATCGGCGTGCATTTTTAGAATGGTTTATCTATAACTGTAAAATGATTTTATTGCGCGGGCTCGCTAATGTACCTATGCAATTGGCGACTCATCGTGGCGGCGCGGACATGTGGCGCAGCGGGCGAAGGTCCGCCTGCGACGCAGGAGGTTGCTAGCTCGATTCCCGCCTTGGGACAAATGTTTGTACGATCTGCAAATATTTGTTCTGGTTGTTCTGGGTATTTTTTATGTAAGATACCCATACCACAAGCTCTTCTTCGCTTGAGGCTAGATGATGCTGTGTGGTTTGTCCAGCATTATTTATTCAATTACCTATTAAATGACGTAAAATTTCCCAGTGTCCTGCCCAGCGCCACTCAAGAACCGTGACTTCGTGCTGCAGAGGTCCTGGCTCGACACGGGAGACGAGAAGATGATCCTGAACCACTCCGTCTACCATAGAGACTACCCTCCCAGGAAGGGATATGTAAGGTAAGAGCTTAGGCTGGCACAGTAGGTATGCACATGAAACTCTTGGGTGGTGACTAGAGATGGGTACCCGGGTTAAAATTAAAACCCATGAGTGGGTGAATACAAAGTTATCACCCAATTCATTCCACCCACTGGTTGGTTTGAGCGAGTGATAATGAATTATGTAGAAATGGCCTTTATTCACAATTTATTTTTGTAGAAACTAATAACAATTAAGACTAGTAAAGTTCGACGACCTCTGTGGCGCAGCGGGCGAAGGTCTGCCTGCGACGCAGGAGGTTGCGGGTTCGATTCCCGCCTCGGGACAAATTTTTGTACGATCTGCAGACATTTGTTCAGGGCGTTCTGGATGTTTTCTATGTATAATAAAAAATATCTATATATGTAGCGTATTGTATTAAGTATATCAGTTATCTAGTACCCATAACACAAGCTCTGCTTAGCTTGGGGCTAGATAATGCTGTGTGAATTGTCCAGCATTATTTATTTATTTATTAAAGTAGTTTTTCTTTATTGATTCGATATTTATATTTCATCATCATCATCTCAGTGGAAAGACTTGTACTGCTGGACGTGCTTATTCGTGATTAAATAAATAAATAATAATTTATTAAACTTTATTCGTCCGTTTCCAAATTGTCCGTTTTCAAAACGGGTACCTACTTCCAGTTTTGTACGTGACATCTTTGCCTTTGGAATGACTTATCCGATCCAACTGATTTACAGGACTTCATTTATGCTTCTCTGCGCTGATAATCTTGAGACTTTGAATTGAAGTGGGTACTTGCGGTAGCATTACGTTCGCGACAGGGTCCGTCCTCGACCCTTGATAACTGCTATTTAATTTACCAAAGAAAATTGAGTGCCAGTATTCGCTTTCCCACAGTGTAATTTGTTCGGAATTTTCTGAAAATTGAACTCTGAATGCACAGTGCGACACAGTTTTAAGGTTCCTACGAGGGACGTATTTATCGTTTTCGCCCTGAATATTATTTTCCAAATATTTGCAGTAGGTACTTTATTCCTTTTGCTACGCCGACGTAGTTATGCCTACGCCGTAGCTTAACATAATAAAACAAAAAGCGTTAGTGAAATAGGTTGAGAAATGTTAGGCAAAAAGGTTTAAAAAATATTATTATTGTTGAATTCATTCCGCACAAAATATATAATTCTAACGCGATTGTCAGGTGCGCGAAAGGCGTGGCTATTTTTAACTTAATTTTTGCAAAGGGATATTTAAATATGATAAATTGGTTTAAGTGGTGTTGTACTGTATGTGTTTTAATTACTGAAACGACTACTGAAAAGGGCGCTGGAGATCCTTTTGTAGCGAATAAATACTTAAATAATGTTCTTTTCATATTAGCTGTGAAAATGGAAAATTACTTCTCTTTGAACAGATCATGAAGCTCTTAGCTGGATTATGTTTGTTCGTTTTATTTTATGAAGTACTTACTTTCGTTACATTTGCTTTTATCGGATACGGCTGCTACATAGTGAAGAATATTTCATAAAACAAGATAAAAACTTACACAGCTGTCAGGTCTATTCAGGTCGATGAGTGAACAACTGTGAGGGAACTTTTTATATCTTTACTAAATGGAGAGGGTGAAATTTGTACGTCGGTTTTTAATGGATAACTAAACTATTGGATCCTAAACTAATTGCCGATTTCACTGTAATTTTGATGATGTTTTAGATAAAACTAAAAACCAAGTTTGCATTCCTTTGCAAACACACCTCCTTCCTCTCATCTTCATCCATTAAGAACATTGTTTTTTAGGTTTTTCGGGGCCATTAATAATCATTCGGAAATACATTTTGATGGGATTGCCTCGGGATTATTTTCTGTACAAAACCCAAAGAATCATAGCGGTCTACGACTATCGGAGAAATCGAAATTACATAAAAAACGTACCAAACACAAAACCTCCTCCCTTTTTTTCGAAGATGGTTAAAGTTCTAATTTGTTTCCTCTAATTTGGTTTGTAATATATGATTACTATACAAATTATGTCTAGGGGGGAAAACTGGAATTGTAAAAATAATAATTCCAGTTTTCCCCCTTAAGGGGGATTTTCAGGGGGGAAAACTGAACTTAAAAAAATGAATTCAAGTTTTCCCCCTTAAGGCTAATCTTCAAGGATAAACTGGAATTAATTTTTTTGAAGTCCAGTTTTCCCCCTCAAGGGGGATTTCAACGGGGAAAACTGGAATACGTACGATAGTATGTTACCTCCAAGTGCAATACTTAGGCTGTTTTATAATAAGGTGTGTAGGTTGCTTTCCCTTTGATCGAAGCCGTGGACAGAAATGAGTAGTTTTTAAACAACATAATGGCTGGCTCTACCAAATGTCTTAAAAAACCTTAAAAAGCTCATCAGTTAGAAGCCTCATTTTAAACGTGCATAATGTCTAGCGCTAACTTATTCATAAAGCACTCTGAAACGGCGGCTGAAATTTCAAGTGTCAAGGTTTTTCAGGCAGTTGAGTGCTCGGAAAACTGCAGGAAAATACTTTTTCGACTTTGGTTTTTTGATTTGGAAAAATATACCATTTTGCGCGTAAAAGTTTTCAACAGTTTGAGTTTTGTCACATATGTAATTTTTTTTAATCACTTTTCACTATGTTTATTTTTTATCATTTTGCCATTTGTGGAAAATTCTTTCAAACAATGTCCAGAAATGTGAACAAAGGTACAAATTTTTCCAAATTTACACAAAATTTAATATTTTCCGAACAGGTCAAGTTTTAAAATGTTTCTGATTGGCTGCCGCTTAAGCAACTTAAAGGTTATTCACTCATTATAGGACACCCTGTATATATAACACCAAACCCTAAGCTCATTTCATTTCATTTATAAACAAAACTAGACGATCGCCTCGCGGTTTCACCCGCGTAGTTCCCGTTCCCGTGGGAATTCCGGAATAAAATATAGCCTATGTCACTCCCTGAAAAGTAAGCTTCCTAACGGTGAAAGAATTTTTCAAATCGGTCCAGTAGTTTCGGAGCCTATTCAATTCATACAAACAAACAAACAAACAAAAAATCAAACCTTTCCTCTTTATAATATTACTAGACGATCGCCTCGCGGTTTCACCCGCGTAGTTCCCGTTCCCGTGGGAATTCCGGGATAAAATATAGCCTATGTCACTCCCTGAAAAGTAAGCTTCCTAACGGTGAAAGAATTTTTCAAATCGGTCCAGTAGTTTCGGAGCCTATTCAATTCATACAAACAAACAAACAAAAAATCAAACCTTTCCTCTTTATAATATTAGTATAGATAATAGAAAACGGAAATTTAATCACTCCGGAACCGTGGTCCCACTGCGATGTCCCACTGGTGGGACAAAACTTTTTCGTGGTCCCACCAAACACACACTTCATCATCATCACATCGCAGTGGGACCACGGTTCCGTCACTAATTTAATAAGGTATATTAATAATAATGTAGCGTACGAGTACCTTTGAGGTGCAGTCAGTCGGTTAGTCAGTCTCTTTGTATCTATATTACCGTAAGTCCTTGCCAGTAATTAATTTATTTGCTTTGTGCAATTTGAAGTTCTCTGCTTCACTTCATGGAATCCCTTGCTATTAGTTTATTTGCACAGTTTGCGGCCACTCAGCGATAAGATAATGTGTGCGTCAGTCCGTGGCGACCTCGGAGCTATGACAGTATTCCACTGGAAGAATCCGTCGCGTCATGGTAGCGATCTACACTTTCAGTTTAATAAATTATAGATTTATTCACAAAGAAAATTATACTAGTATTTACAATTGAAACAATTGAGCTAACTGCCGACTGTTGCAAACAGTCTACAGATAGCTCAACTGATCCATATCAACACCAGTCGGAAGCGTCCCCAAGACGCTGGCTGCATTGCCACGCTGTATGACAATGCTGATACGCTGTGCCAGATATTCACCAGCTCTCGGGTCACGCGTCGTCGCTTCGACCAGACGCTCAGATTTTTGAAAACAGTTTCATTGCATCTGGACTTGTAGTAATAGATTTGCTCTTGTCTAGCATGTTGAGCAGATACATCGAAATACAACACGAAAAAAATCATTCATTATAAATTTGGGCTTAAACTCGTTATGATTTGATACATTTTATAGTGACAAAATGGCTCCCCAGAAGCTTTAAAAGAGTGACCCGCGAGCTGTCATCTGATACCGTCAATATAAAATGCATTTTAATATTGCAAGTTAAAGCCCGTATTTTACATAAGTTGAATGTGCATTTTTGTGCTGTGCGGCAGCGGTGCGGTCCTGATCTGCGATACCTACTTACAATAGAATAGAGGATAGAGTGTGTACTTGTGTTTGTGCACACACTTGTGCAATGAAATAATGTCCTGCGCACATGGTGAGTCTCCATTGAGACTGGCTGCTATGGCAGTTTGGCTAGTAGGACTGATTTCCTCATCATCATTATTCATCATCATCATCATGCTAGCCTATGTTAGTCCACTGCTGGACATAGGCCTCCCCTAATTATTATTTATTTATAATATAAAAAATTGGTTGCCTGTAAAGTCGGTATACGGGCGAAAGTTTTACGTGACAACGACTTTGAGTGGTAAAACATTGTGAGCGCATAACGTGAGCGGAACGTAACGTGTAACGCAGTTTCTTGAAGTGTCACCCGGCAAACCAATTTATAAGACGTTGTCACGTCAAAATAATTTTCGTTTCGAATGTTTCGTACATGAGCAGATGTGAAAAGTGTGAAAAGTAAGATGCTAACACGCCAAAAAAGAGTTGACTTGCAATCTATATTAGACCTTTATATGCAGATACTATCTCTGCGAGATTCAAGCCGACGAGTACACATCTTCACACCCTTGCAAGATCCTCTCCATTGTGTGAGGCTAGTTAGTGTGAATTTACCTCTTATACCTGATAGAATCAATTATACCCTCTCTTTACAGAGCACTCTCGCTTCTAACGGGGTTCGTGGTAAGACCCCGGTGTGGGGTCCCTGGTAGCTGGCTGGGGTACGTGTCCCGTTCAGACCCCCGTGGAGCTCTACCTGCCTGGCTTGTTAACAGGTAAGTGAGGTACTATGTTTTGTCTTGATCTAGGAAGGAGAGACGGATAGAGGCTCTTATAGAGGCTCTTATTAAGCATTTCCATCTAATAGTGGGGTCTGTTTTCTCGTTGTAGGTATTAAGCGTATTAAGAAATATGCTGTCTACTTTTTTTTATACTAACGACTGTTCCCTTTTTTTGCCTGGGTCCGAGAATGTTCAGCGTAATCATTGCCCGTGTGTTCTGGCGGTCTTTTGTTGCACGACAGAGATTTGCGAAAACTTCTCGTTACTGTTTACTTCCACGTTTTAGGGTCACAGCTCAACTAGCCCCACGCCTGGTGGAACAACTCCATGCGGCTGCGAAACGGTATCCTGGATGGAAGGCTCTCACTGATCTTCCGTACCACAAACCCTGGCGTCATCCGGAACAGGTGCCGCCGTACAGGATATCTTTGGAAGACGTGAGTCATTATCATTTATGGTCATTTCATTTTACATTTTTTTAACAAATCGTAAGCGACCTCTAAAGCTAGGTCCTGACCGACGTTACGGGGCGTAATGTAACGTGTTACACAGCGAGCGTTCGTGCGGTCAGTGCCTGCAACGAGCAATAAGATGGAATTTAGCACATGGCGTGACGTTTTAGGCTCGCTGCGATCAGGCTTAAGGGCGAGTGGATTGCTGATTAAATTTTCGTTATGCCACTTTATGTCACCCTAGGCTAGGTTAACACTTACATGAATAAGAACTTTAAGAGCGTGTCTCTACACGGCGACAGACATCATCAATGCGATAATTTCGCCGCAAGACACTTCCATTTTCCATAGAGGTGTACCCTCGCTATTCTTTCTTAGGTACCTGCTTACATACTCCAAAACTATCGGCAACCTGATAAGCTTTTTGTGATATAATTAACATCCTTGGCAGAGTATTAATCGCAGAGAAGGTATTTATTAGCCTATTAGAGAATTTGGGCATCCCTGAATGAAATCCCTGAGTCGCTATGCTACCAAACCCAGCAATAGACAAGTATCGTCTTTGAAACACAACTCACGTACAAAACTTCCACCGCCCATATAAATCCCAGTAACTCGTGTAGGATTCACAAAGCTTTTGAGAACCTTGAGGTAAACCATAATACAACCCCAAAGTATTGTGTGTTACTCAATCTCAAGTTTTATTAGGTAGGTGCCTGAAAGTTTTCTCAATCAGTATTGATTTGTTCCCAAGCTGTTTGAGCGACGGCTTGTGGTTTGTTTACACGGCGGCTAAATGTGATTAAAGTGAGAGGTTGGCTTTCCAAGAAATAAACAGGCTTATTTAAGTTGACGGTAATTTATAGACATTCGAAAGGTGGAGGAAGTTAAGTTTGATTCGTTGATTGAAGAACGGATAAGTAACTCTCTCGACTTTGATCAGAACGCCGACGCGATCGGTTCTTTGATTAATCGGATAGGTACTACTCAATAAATGTCAGTCAAAGCAGCTAAATATGTGCAATATCTTAAAGTTAGGTTGACTAGACTACACTACCCCGTTGCCGACTTTAAACTGCCATCGTTTTGCAAGCGGAACAAGAGCAATGAGTGTTAAAAGTGTAGCCTGTCATCATCATTGTCATTATCAATGGCCTCTTAATACGCTGTGTGGTGCTGGCTTAGAATTTACACCACCCGCAAGGGCGGGCAGCAGCGCCCCCCGCGGAACAATTCTACCACCGAACTGCAACCCGCATGCCCAGCGTGGGGATTGTGGGCATTATCCTCCATGAGATATAAGTCAATAAAGCGCTTAGGTATCAGGGGGAGGCTTGCGTCCAGCAGTGGACCAATATAGGCTGTTGAGGTGAGGTAAGACTAGATAACAAAATATAGAAAAAATAATAAAAATGGTTCGTAGCCTGTAGGTGAAGTTATTCAAAGAGGTTTTACGCTTATTTCAGTGTGTAGATCCAGACGCGCCGCCGCCGCCGCCCGAAGAACCCAAGCCTGACACCTCGCGGTGTAAGCTGGAGGTGCCGCAGTCTAAGGGGGCTGAGAGTCACAGCGTCGAGGACCTAGGAGACATATCCTCGGAGTTCAGTGTTGAGGTAGCTATACTTTACTCATACAAATCGCTTGACAAGGTTTTCGGAGGCACAGCGGAAGCGTTTTCCGCTGCGGATTCCGCTGTCCAACAAAATTGCAAAATTTTCAAAAATGGTTGGTAGAGGTACACCTATTTTTGAAAAGTGTCTCAATTAGATTCTATAGTGCTAATGAACCACTAAAAAATTCACAAAATTTTTATTCAATCGTTAAATTTTGCATTTTCAAATTTCGCGCGTAATTTGACGAAAACGCTGGACGCAGTGGACGTCATATTGCTCTGTGGTCATGACGTCAGTTGGCTGTGTAAACAAATGCAGTGATATTTGGTATGATATAGATTAAATGTACGCTGATAGTTGACAGTTTTAAGTTTAGATCGCCGTATGATGTAGGTACCTAATAAATAACAAAAGCTGAAACCTTTGAATTGAATTTTAAAATAAACTAAAGTTTTCCGACTGCTTTTTGCGTAAGCTATCATAATAATATATTTTTAGATTCTTTCTCATTTATAGTAAAATACCCTATTGCGAATCCGCTGTTTTTTTTTCTTCAATTTATTAAATAAACTTTGGTAAATATTAAGATGATTTTTTTAGTGCCAAATCTCCGTAAGGCCTTCTCTGATAAGATCCAACAAAAAGAAATTCGCGTTCCGCCCTCCCACAAATTGATATGCCATGCAATCAAACATTATGCTATGCATTCAAAAATTTTAGAATGGATTTCCACAAAGTACCTAAACCTAACTCCGGAATCTATTATTTAAACTTTGGTAAGTAAATTAGATATTAAAAATATTGTTTCTATTATTTTAGGTCGATGACGACCCACACGAATTAACACAAGATCCGAAAAAACGCGGCAAATTCTACAAACTAGTGAAATCAATGAAGAACCGGAGGAAAAGCGTGGCGGTTGCGAAGAGTGCAGACAACCTAGACAAGCCCGCGGAAGAAAGAGAAAAGAAGAAAGGATTCAAGTTCCATCGCAGATTCAGTCTCAGTAGGGGGAGGGAAGATTGAGCAGAGAGCTTAACGTGTTGTGGTTTTTGGAATGTTTACCAGTTGTTGATGGTTAGTAGGTAGACTTTATCTCTTCTTAAGGTCTTTCAAGTAGACTGTGATGTGATGATGAACGCTTTGGAAGGATCTACTTTGAAATGGGAAATTCAATGGTACAATTTCGTCTAGTGGAATTATCTTTGATGAACGACGTCGACGAGGTGTGAATTTCTTAGATAAAAAAAATTCCTTATCTCGTCAGAAGGAAATTATTAGTGAATTTGAAAATTAGTCAGACCTATGTAGAATGTATCTCTTTCTTCTTGTAAGTTAAATAAGGGTTATATTTGACATAATACCGCCAAAAAATGCCTATTTAAGTGTTTGTAAATTGTGAACAAAGTTCTGGTTATAACAAGAAAATCTTAGAATTTGTAAGATTGACCATTGAGAACAAAATTTTGTTATTTATAATAAAAGTTGTTTTTTTTTTTTTCTTTTATTTATGTTACAAAATTATTAACTTATTTTATCTACAGCTAACATAAACCTATGTTACATACCTATTCATCTATTCTACTGAAAGTAATTTGCAGAAGTCTTTTATAGTTTTATAGTTTATGTTTAGAGGTAGGTACATAATTAAATACTTAATATTATATAATGTTTAACTGCTTAAGTACCTCTGAACATAAAGGGAAGGAAATGCGATAATAACTCGCTTCCCCTCACCAAAATACATAAGTTAAATACAAACGTTCTGCTCATTTCTGTGAACTGTTACTGTAGAAAACAATTTTTTTGCGAATGAGAGAGTAGTTCGCCTGTGTTTGCATCTGCGTGCTCTCTGTTTGCATCTGTGTGCTATCCTTAGGCTGAGCGCAGACTTGAGTCACGACAGTTTTAAGACAGACTTTCCTCACATAGAAAGTCTGCCTTAAAACGGAAACAAAACTGTTTTGTCTTGCATCTTCATACATTTTGTAAAGCAATAGTCTGTCTTTAGTCTGTCTTAAAACTGTCGTGACTCAAGTCTGCGCTCAGCCTTAGGGGCGTAATCCCGTCTCTGTGTGCTGTACCTACGTGTTTACCTCACCTCCCCGTTAGAAAATCGGACTTGGGAGTTCGGAACAATTATTTTGTATGGTTTCCCTTCTTTATGTTCAAAGTTATTAACCTACGTAGTTTAGTTATTATAAACTTTCAATTAAAAAAATCAGAGTGTTACAAGAAGCCTGAGTATTAATTTTATTATAACAAAAATATACATAATAATAACAAGAAAAAATAAGAAATACAAATAATTTAACGCACTTGCCTATCGTATCCTATCCTACTAATATTATAAAAACGAAAGTTTGTGAAATCTGAATTTTTGTTACCTAGGATCTCCAAAACTACTGAACTGATCCAGATTAAATTTGGCGTACGTTTAGAGCAAAGCCTAACGTAGATAATAAACTTATTATACCGAAAATACGCGTGCGAAGCCGCGGGCAAAAGCTTGTCAATGTTATATCAATGGTATATGAATAGTAGCTATTAGCTTAGTTGAGAGAGTATTATTGTATCTTACATAATATATAAGCATGCATATGCATGGGTAGCATGGATATGGCTGTTATGTAGTTAAGACACAAACAATAATAAAAGTAAACTGTGAAGTTTCTGATATATATTGAATCAATTAGTTTTTTCCCCGATGTAGATAATATAAAAACACAAAAACTGTCACAAATCGTTTCAAATGTAACAAAAGCATTTTTTCTGTTCTAAAGCATTCTTTACATGAAAAGATTGAGTTGTAACAACTTGATTTTTTTGCTGTTTGGTCATTATCAAGGTTAGGCCGAGTTCAAGGTAAATGGGTAGTTTTGTTAAATCGAGATGTAATTTTGAATCATCGACAAAATTTGTTCTTAAATGTACCAATCAACAAAAATATTTCTGAATTACAAGTATCTGGCATATCTACATTAACCTTAGAAATGAATTGTTAAATATCTAAATAGAAATAACTGTTGAGTTAAGATGTACTGACTAGCGGTGATCAGCTATTTTCTATCTCAAATCTATATTATAAAGTTAAAATTTGGTCAGATGTTTCAGAAGAAGTATATCTATTATGTAAGTAAGGATCGCGTAGACTGTAGAGCAAAGGCATATTTTGTAAGGATAAAAATACATTAAAAATGATATGAATGAAATAAGTAGGCATGTTGGCTGATTCGCGATCGATTGCTGTCGTAATTGAATGATTGATGACACTGTCTATTTAACTACTACTATTAAAAAGTTTGTTGACAAAAAATAACACAAGGAGCGTTTTTCTACAAGCCCGATAGCATCGTCACGGCACCGGCAGCGCAAATATAAATGAATAAAATCAATAATTAGGTAATAAATAAGGCACGGTTTCATACATTTTGCAGGTGGCATGTGGTGCCTGCGCCGCCGGCGCCCGCGCCGTTCCGGTGCCGCCGCCGCCGCCGCCGGGCCAGTGGAGAAACACTCAATGACATCAATTTTGACAAACAATAACCTACGATAGCAATCGGTCCTGAATTAGCCAACAAAGAAGCATCTAAGTTGTTTGAGAATATGCCTCGAAGTGTCTGATCCTGTAATGCCTATTGTGTCCAGGCACTAACCTAAACCTAGACCCATTTGGTACGTAAGACGTTTATCTCGTGCCTTTCATTTATACTAACATGTCTACTTAACTGTATCTATGGTCACTGATCTTCCAGTTGTGATAACATCCCGTACAAAAATACAATAAATAGGCACTAAATAGTACATTTATAATGATATTTAAAATACTTAATGAATTTTATCTCAATTTCAACTTATATCAAATAGAATAATAACCTGTTATAATAATCTTAAAAATATAATATGACTTATCTGTCTTTATAATATTCATAGAATATTTTATTAAACAACAGATAATTATGATAATTATTTGTTGTTTAATAAAATATCTTCGATAATCATTTATAAAAAAAGTTGAATTTGTCATATATTATCTCTACTTCAAGAAACTTTTAAAACTAAGTTCGTATTTTTTTACGGTTCATACACATTTTTATCTGGTATGTGTATTTACCTATTTGTGTGCTCAATTTTACGTAGATAGAAAACTATTTCTATCATTTAATATGCCATTTTGCTTCGCTTCTAAATTTTCATAATACATGCTCGGCAATGCAGTATTTTTAATAGCTATAGTTATCATAAGCTTTTTGTAAAGTCCAAGCCTTGATCTGTTGTATGATAATGAACTTCTAGGGCTATTACGTGTAGCCTTTCCTATACCAATTCAAGATGAGGTACGAAGGATTGTATCTTACATAAACATATCTTATATGTTGGTGGATGTTGAAAACAAGACTAAATTAAATTATCTCATTTCAGAGCTAGAGCTCCGAGTCGGAATCGGAATATTGAATCACCTGTCGTTTTAATTTTTGATTGCTGGCCATATCTTTAGCAAATTGTTTTCAAAAATTGAATCAACAACCTTCCGATTCCGACTGACTCTACCCGGATCTCTATGTAATGGACTTTACCTATCAAAAACCTCACATATCACATCTCTTCAAAATAGAATGTAGCATCACATTTCCTTTACTTCTTGTGATGAAAAACGTCTTACTTCTTTGCAACTATGTAGTTTGCCCATAATTTCTCCTTCGGAGCCATTATCGTCATGAACCATCTATTGTACAAACTGATTAAATGTTAATTGTTTGGTCATGCGTTGTTATATGTTAGGCAAATGTTAAAGCTGTGTTACTAGTCTTTGTTGGCTGATTAGAGTTGGATAGTTAATGTTAAAATATACGGGATGGGTAAAATTTTCGTACCATAATTGTAGCTACTTTATAATCTGTACAACGTACGTGTAGTCTGTACAGGAGACTATGGTGTCTCCTTAAATCAAAATCTGCACCTACTTAGCAAACAAAGAAGAACCCAGGTTGCTATCACCATTGGCTTTTTGAATTACAACACGAAAAGCCAATGGTGATAGCAACACAATACGACAAACAGATTGATTTTGACAAGCCCTTCATACATCCACAAGATAGAAGGAATATCAAATATGAAGATGAAGATGGCTATGATGCTAACAGAGATTCAATAGTGGATAATTCCTTCATAGCTCCAGAAATAGTTAAATTAGAAGAGACCCATAAACCAAAACGGATTGAGATAGAGCCTAGTATTATTGAATTACAAAACACTGAAGAAAAACCATTGGTGAGAGAAACACAATACGGCAAACAGTTTGATTTCGACAGGGCCCTCATACAACCCAGGTTATTCTTTGTTTCATCTTAAAGATAAATAAGTATGTAAACAGTTCTAAAGTCTAGGAAAATGTTAATAGAACATGTGTTGGTCTCAAGGTTACGTTGTAAAATAACTGTTGTTTGCCTGCTCTTATGGTACGAAAATATTGCGCTACCCTGTATACTACCTATTATAAAGGTGATTCAACTACACTGCTGTTTTATTTATCTACATACCACTGTTCTATGAAATCGATAGATATGAAAGCGCTTAGTTACAGTTTCATCTTTTTATTGGGAGGTATTTGTTGTCTACCTAACTTCAGTATCGATTTGCATGATACTAGAAAACCGGTTTTTATTTTAACTTGTTCTTCTGCCCATAAATGGCTTAGGCTATTAAATTATGAAGATTATAAATCAAAATGGCACGTGAAAATTTATAGGTTTAATTAACGGTTAATAAAAAACGGTGTTAACCAGAAAAACCGCTCTTAAGAAACATAAAAATACACTGTACCTACTAGTTATTAATCTCAATCTATAAAAAGTTGATTTTATACGGTTTTCAAGATTTATTTGAATTAGATACGAGCTATTTTCTGGCTCAGTGGACATCGTAATCATGTCTCAGTACCTTTATGTTGTCCCCGCGATTAGTACCTTTCTAGCTACGCATAGATTTGAATGGTCCTGAAATCGCTGCGATTTTCGGTTCGGTTGCGGTTTTCACTTCAGCCACAATTACTATTTATCTATTGGGCTTCAGCTAAACAAGGACATGAATTTTGAAGAGCTTCACTTTTCATTTACGCAGATTTTTTAAGTTGCGAACTCCTTAGTGCAAAAAACAAAATAATAGTGTGGATACAAACCAAGAAGGCTACAATTCGAAAATTCGAAAGAGACCCGATTGCCTTTTGTTTGTGAAAAAAGTCTGGAACGTTATGTTGTGATTGTGTAAATAAAAGTGTTGTAAAACAGCGGAAAATCAGTTAAAGGTAAGAAAACTTAAATTTAATCACAACAATTATGTATATCATAGACCCAAATTTAATTGACCTTGATGATGCTCTGTGTATTAATTATCCATCATTATTTATTTCGCTCAGGCACAAGCTCACTGGTAGTAGCTTTTCTGGTTTTCTAGATGGCATCCAAACGATCCGAGTCTCTGCTTCCACAAGCAACACTGGATAGGACGGTCTCCGTAGAGTCCTGTGAAGAAGACGATGAAACCACTTGCAACCAATTCAGCTATGGTAGGTACATATATTTTTATTATATAATAGGTTCTGCCCACGGCTTTTCCGGGAAAAAAGTAGCATGTGTGTTATTGCAGGCTTAGAAGTACTTACATCTATGTAATTTCAGGCCGATCCGTTGAGTAGGTAAGTGTTAACGTGCGCCTACCGAGAGGCAACAAACATCCAAACTTTCGCATTTATAATATTAGTGTGCCTTGCGAACCTCGAGGTCTATTTTAATCTCCGAAATAGACAATTGCGTGCATCGTTTCGGCAAACTCTAATTCACCAAAACTCGTAGCTGCGGTACGAAGTATGAAGTGACGGCTTTCACGTCCTCTATTCTAATTGACAAATTGTACGAACGAAACAATGTATTTAACAGTATTTATTTTCGGAACTAATGTCAATTTGCACGGTAGCTACGGAGCTACCTTTTTATTTTCGTTATTATATTTTTAAACATATTTTGTCCATTTACCTATCACTGAAATTTCAGTAAGTTTATGTTTATTACAATAGTAACACGTAGCTTGCTAAATTATTTTCGATAACTCATAGGCCTCATAATATTGAGGCTTTGTAGGTACGTTACCTTAGCTCTGTCGAAGTAAATCAAGTGAATAAAAAATAGTTGGTAGAATAACAGCAGTTTAGTAGGTTTTCATTTTATTAAAATGACATTATGTAGGCGTCAGGTCCCTTTACCACCGCCGCCGGCCACTCCCTTTTATTTTGCTGAGAAGACTTTGTTGCGGTATTTCCGAATTTGAAATTATGTATTTTTCTGCTTACTGATGCTATCACACCAAGTAAAAGTAAGTATTTTTTCTGCTTATACAAAGAAATACTTATGTCAATAAATGCGATACTAGATGTATTTAGAGTGATAAAACATAGAATGTTTTATCACTCTAAATACCTCTAGTTACTCTACTCTAGATACATGAAGCTTGTGTAAAAGTTAGCATATTTAGCCAAGGAGGAAGTGAAGAATGACTTGAAGTCACTAAATCGAAGACGCCATCATCGTTGGCATCTTTTCTAGTTACTTTAGTTTGTTGGACATTTACTGACGTCCACTCGATAGTGTCAAATAATAGCTATCAGTTGCATGTGTCGTTCGGGTCGATAATGTCGGATGTGGAGAAACTGAATAGATACTTTGAGCGTTAGCTCGGGTTCAAAGTAGAGGCCTAAAGTTATATTAACCTCGAAAATATAGTACACATAGGTACTTAGGTAGGTAGGCCCTATTTATAACGTGGGATCATTCCGAACTCTATTTAGAAAAGCTAGAGAAAATTGAGTTCACAATAAAAATCAATAAAACTAAATTAAAATAGCTAAATTTTGGTCTTTTAGTGAGTTGATTTTCTTCCAGGAGATGCAGTGTTCTCGGTTTTCATAGTCGCCCCTCTTGTGGTGAGCGTTTGGAGAGGAACGTGGGGCATTATGGAGCTCCATCCCAAGCTGTTTCCCCACGCACAGACATTTCTGCTTGGAATAATAGTACATGTCTGCTTTGCTATCGTCAAGTAAGAATTTGAATTTTATTTTAATGCAAATATTTAGGAGCGTTAGATTTACATTGCGCGGGAGATTCAAAGTTTTAAAATATATTCCCAAATGCATCAAAAGTAGGTACCATTGACTCAAAGTTTGTAACAACATGGTTTTATAGAAAATGGTTGGCAAAGTAGAAATTACTTTTCCGCTAGTTTCATTCCTTTTAGAACTGCAAGAAAATTGAATCTCATGCCCGATGTAAATCTAACCACCTTAATTGCTACGGAAGTTTTCCTAGCACAATTGCTACGAAAGCTACAGAGTAGGTACCTAAAGGAATATACTATTTGACTCGTTTTTAAAGTTGGTCTTAAATTAGTAATTATTGTTCAATTAGAAGGATAAAAATATTACCATATTTTTTAATAAAAAATAAATATTATCATCACACTAATATTATCGGGCTGAAATTTTGCATACAGGCAATTCTAATCCTGGAATCAAACATAGGCTACTTTTTATCCCATAAATCAGTTCCCATGGGAAAGAAATCACCTATAAAGGTTTATAGAAACAACACGTGCGAAGTGTTCTGAAGTCAAATACTACAGAAAATATTTATTTATTGCGCGAAATTTGGTATGAGTCAAGTAGCCTATTAAGGTGTTCGATTTACATTGGACAAGAGATCAATATGTCGTTAGCTATTTGAGCTTTTAATATCTTGAATAGTTTCGTAATGTGAAATGATGAAAAAGGATTTTATTAATAAACTTTATTATTCCGAGAAATTTAAATCATTCCCATTTTCAGATCACAGCTCCTATCTCGCTCTGTGGAAGCGAACACTCCCAAGTCTTCATTCCGCTGGTTACAAGAGCGTGTTGTGTCCAGGGTATATACATACGTGTTCATACTATCCAACATCATGCACTGGAGGGGAGGTTTTGGATTGCTGGACGCAACCGTCGCAGCTATCGTACCTCGTGAAGATGATCCTCATAGGTAAGTTTTAACAAACACAATCTGACTTAATAATTTAACTTTCCTTTGTGCTTTACATTTACCTACACCATAGATAAAAACTACCGATTATACGCGTATAGATATGGTATAGAAATTAACTGTTACCAAACTCTTCTGTTTCAAAAAAACAATAGAAGATTTTATGTTAGCAACATAAAAAAGTAGAGTCGCACTGTCTTTGTTAAAGTTGGATACAAAATACAAGGTATTTTCTATACGTAAACAAATCCACTTCTTTACGACTTATGAGTACTACCAGCTGTTATTTCCTTTCCCCATAGGCCAGTCGTGATCGCAGCATTCTTGATCATCTTCTACATGATCAGTATATCCCTTCGTTCTTCGCGGAACATCCTCGCTTCCCCGTATTTCCTCGTCACTGATGGAAAGGAGCCCACTTACATCTTCACTACGAGGTTTCAGAAACAGCAAGTAAGAAGTTTTTATTTTGCTCTATACTACTATTCGACTTCTCATGGAGACACGCTTGACGGGTGGTAGGTTCCAACCTCTCTATCTGTTGTAGTTGGGTCATCGTTCTATCTGTATTACCTCGCTTATCTTGCGGCGAATAAAAAATATTTCCCTAGACAAGACACGGGCTTTGTCGAAACGTACGTAATGCGATGGTCCTTCCTAAATACAGTGTTCTACCACCGCCGAGCTATTGGTGTTAACATTCTTTATCTTTATCTTCCAGGAGCTGCGTAAAAAAGATTCAACGCATTTTACGCAGCTCCTGGAAAATATCACGCTGCAAGAGGATGAACGACTGGTGACATATCCTCCTTGTTCACGAATGTACCAATATCAGAGATTTACAAATTTTCGGTATAATAAGTAGCCTATTATCTAAGTTAGGCTTTGCTCTAAACGTACGCCAAATTTCATCTTGATCTGTTCAGTAGTTTTGGAGATCCTAGGTAACAAATATTCAGATTTCACAAACTTTCGGCTTTATTATATTAGTAGGATGGCAGGAATACCTACTGAGTACATGAAGGTGATAGAACATACCTACTTCTTTTCATAAGGCGAGGTAATTATTACCCACAGAAGGACGGGGTAGCCATGGGGTCTCCGATAGCACCAGTCGTGGCTAACATCTCTATGGAATGGTTCGAAAGCACCACTTTAGAAAATGCACCAGAGGCATTATTTATTTAACATTATTTTACCGAGGCATTGGTGGCGATATGTAGATGACGGGTTTGCTATTTAAACACAAAGACCAAATTAACACGCTGTTATAACACCTCAACGGCGCTCGCGCGCTCGTGCATATTGCCGCACTCACCCGGAAGATGTCCCTCGTTAAGAGATGAAACGTTGTGTGTTCGTTCTTCCAACACAAATAAGATTCGTAGTTAACTCGCTTATATCCGTAATGAATTCGTCAAACTGCGATAGTTTTATAGTATAATCTCGAGGTAGCTCAACTGATCCATATCGAAAGCGTCCCCAAGACGCTGGCTGCATTGCCCCGCTCTGTGGCAATGCTGATGCGCTGCGCCAGATGCTCACCAGCGCTCGAGTCACGCGTCGCTTCGACCAGACGCTTCGACCATTTTTCAGGGACGGTGATCAATTATTTGCCAGACTGTTCCACTGGATATTTGTTGAAAATCCAGCCACTGAGCACTTCACCAAAGGCTAGGCGACTATTCGTTGTTGGTTTCAACTGCGTTCGAGTACCTAACCGCCGCCGGTTACAGATTAAATTGAGGGATGGACACTGAACCACTGATACCACTGATCTGAACTGAATTGGAATACTGGAGTTATAAATAACTAAATAATGCTGGACAATCTACACATCATCATCTAGCCCCAAAGTAAGCAGATGATGTGGTATGGGTACTAGATGACTGATATATTGAATACTTACCTAACACAGTAAAGGCCTGTTGATTCCGATTTCCCCACTTTTCCAAATAGCCCTTTACTAGGCCGATTACGAATTGTTGATGAAGGTGAGAACTATTAAACGATTTCTCAAATAAATAGTAAAATCAGTTACAAAATTGAGCGGTAAATATTATTTTGACTTAACATGCGCGGGCACGTTAATATGACCCTGGGAGTAAACTGCGCAATGGTCAACAAATCAGAACTAAGGACAAAATTACCTGCTTCCTATTCCAACAGACCACCGCTCGCCTCGACCTTTGCGTACAAATGGCTACCACCTACAAGAATTAAAGCTATTTGTCAAGGTGGGTAGTGGATGTTTTAAAAAATTCAGTTTTTAGTTTGTCCCTTCATACAATTTTGAAAAATGTGCGTCTAGCAGGGACTTACTTCGATTTGTCAATTTCAGAATTTTTTTTACGCGACTTTATTCTATGTTCTACAGATTTGTTGAGTGAAATTTCATGCATCGTTCGTAAGGAAATTAAGATAAGCTACAAGTAAGATAGTAAATTGTGTAAACCTTTCATTTATACATTTTACTGTCTTACTGATGCACTAGAAATAGATTGCTTTATTGTATGCACTCAGATCTGTTATTGTACACACTTATCTTGCTATAAATAATTGTCAGGAAATCAATGCAAAACACTAAACCTTATCTCAATCCCAGTAGATCCTAAGGTAAACCCATCGTAGGCGAGGTCCCTACTATCGTACTATCACGTCGTCAGAGACACAGTGTGGCGAAAGCGCAGCAGGTCAGGTATGTAAAACGGTGAAAGATTTAGGTGTCCTATTGATTTAGGAGAACTCTGTCGTGGGGACCTCAGCTCTCTGAAATCAGCCACAGGATGTTTGCTTCAGCTGGTTCCCTTCGAAGATTATGCAATTTTCATAAATAGCTACTAACATTTCTCTTGCACAATCTCTTCTCTTTCAAATTCTTGATTATGCTGATTCTTCCTTTCTAGATGTAACCGAGCAGCAGCTAGACAAACTTGGCGCCTGCAGAATGTCGGGATAAGGTTTATATTTGGCTTACGCAAGTATGACCATGTCTCGGAGTTCCGCAGAAAGCTCAAGTGGCTACCTGTACTTTTTTAAAATCTTCTAAGTATGTTCTTATTTATTTTTGAGTACCCAGTAATCATTTTTTTTAAGTAGTACCATAAGACTATAATTATTTCTTAGACTATAATTATTTCATTTTAAATTGTTTCTTAGTTTTAAGTGTGCAACGAAAGTATTTTCTATCTATCTATAGAAAGTCAAACTGTAGCATGCTACTGCCGCAGTTATAACACCAAAGAATCTACGATCTCCAATCCTCCATGAAGCCCAGGAGGTTGCTTAAAGGTTCCAAAGCAGTACATTTTTATACGCATTCTCATTACTTGTTGTCACGTTTCGATTTGTGAAAGAAAAGAGCACAAAATACTTTCCAAAAGAGCAGCATCTCAAGGCAATGTACCTAATAAGAAGTGTGTACCATACCAGGTACGTACCCTTACGAAATCCGAATCCGGGTGCAATTTACATCTCTACATTATATGTAGGACCTGCGCACCGGGTTTTTGGTAATTGGATTATTGGTAATTCACTGACACTGTGTGAGCTGCAGGTTCTGCCCATCATCACGAACAGGTTAGTGCCAGGTCTTAATTCTTAAATGTTGTCTTGGTAGTAGCATTCCCTCTTCATTCAACAATTAATCGTTCTTTAGAGAGGCTTTATTGAATCTTAAATTAAAAACTCTGCAATAACAGTGGCTGTGGAATTGGGAGAGATCGGTCTGTAGTAATTCATTAGGTGTCGGTAAAGACAGGGTGTCAACAAACGTTTTTTATTATTTTGTATAAGAGCTGATTTACAAAATAAGAATTAAGACCTGGCGTCTTCACGAAAGTGTTCGTGACTATGGGCAGAACCTCCCGTTCACGCAGTGTCAGTGACTCTTATCATTAGAGGCAATGCCATAATCTCCTCTCTGGGCATGCGGATTGGGGAAAATATGGCACAGCTTTTCTGGCACCGCTGACGCCGCTGCCCGAAGACGACCAAGCAGCTGGGCCTGTATAGGATGCCCTATACCACAATAAACCGGTTTAAAAATTACAATGCCTGCCTGCCTATTTACCTACAAAAAAATGTCATCGACCTCCAAAGAAGTACTTTTGATCTTTTCTTCGAAAATTGTGAGTTTTCTTCTAAAATCTATTTTTTCAAAAAGTTTTTCCTTACATTGAACATTGTCATTGATTTTCTTAGATATTTACGATAAACTAGACGAACCTCACGACGATATTGTTAGGGGCCAACTACTAGTACTGTACTGATATGTGTAGACTGCGGGCACGATGAGGTCCTCCATACGTCAGAGATGTGGCGGGACGCAGCGATAATGTAATTAATGTTAGGCGGGCGTGCGCGCACTCAGTTTGGAGCCATGCGCGGCAGCACCGCCGGCCTGGCAGACACGCTCGCGGGCGGCTCGCGCGCCTACTCCGCGTTACTCGCCTCCGCCGACGCGCTCTTCGCCGCCGCCGTCGTCGCGCCCGCCGTCGTCACCTACTGGAAATCCACCTGGACGCTGCTCGACCTCTACGTTCTGCCGGAGCAGCCCGTCAAGTCCGCAGCGCTCTGCACCGCTGCCGGCCTTGCCTGCAATTTCTTGCTGACCGTTCTGCAAACCCAGCTGAGTGCTAGGTTACGGCCAGATAAGGGAAGGATCACGTACTATGTTGTATCGCGGGTGTACACGGCCGTGGCGGGGGTGGCGTGCGTGGCGGGGTGGCGCGGCGTGTGGAACCTGCTCAACGAGTGCACGGGCTCCAGCGCGCGCACGGTGCTGTCCACGACGGCGGCCGCCACGCTGTCGCTGGCGGCCCTCCGCGCGCTGAGAAACATCTGCGCGGCGCCCTTCGCGGTCGTCGTCGACTCGCCCTTGGATTACTTCGATATACCAACCATGTTTCGGACGGTTAGTGCTCTTTGATGGTGCGCCTCGTCTCGTGCTAACCTTGAGTTATTCCGAGTGCCTAGTGATGGGAATACCACCAGAAGTGTTGAACTTAGCTGGTCATTTTTTATGGAGAAATTTACCTTTACCACAAGAAGGGGTTATTAGCTACTATCTCTACCTATTTCTAACTCCATTCTACAAAGAATTTATTGGAAAATAAAATGGCCCATTCGCTTGAGTGGGCTTTGAATTACTATCTCTATCTAACCACAGCTTCACTCCACCACAAGGCCTGGTAAACTTGGTAAAACAAAAATTAAACAATTTTACTAGGAAACTTGGGTCTGTGTTGTAAGCTAATGAATTTCGAGAAGGCTGCACTGATTTTCATGAAACATAAAATAAGAACACTCCCGAAATATAAGCTTTCATGCAAAAAAACTATGGAAATTGGTCATCCGTTTGGGACCTACGAAGCTACTAACAATACTCAAAACAACCGTTCGTTTGCGTCGGGATTTAAAAAGATTCGAAAGACAAAAATCACGTCTTATTCGAAAGAAAAACAGAAACATGAGTCATCCTAATTTTATCAAAACTGCTTACTTCTATAAGTAAGCACTTGTGTACTTTCTACATAAATTTTAAAGAACGGACGTAATAATACAAGAAAACCTTGCATGTGCAACGTCCTACGATTGTAAATAGCACAATGGCTGTTTGTTTACATTGTTTTAATCATGTTATAGTATTGTTGACCTTAACAAGATTATTTATTGTAAGGTTCTTCAGTTATGTACTAATGTTATTATCCTGTTTTTAATAAGCACTTTTTGGCTATATTTTTTGCTAAGCATTTGACAAGGCAGACTCTCTCAGGTAAACCGTAATAGCCAGACAGAACTTTGATACTGGAGACTTTCTAGACTGAAATTTGACAGGAAATTTTTCAGACAAAAATAAAATAAATTTAATAATAATTCGTAAAAGGTAGACAGTCGATTTATTTACAGATTGTGTTGCCGCTACAACAACAAATAAAAATTTGCTACGAAAAGATGGGTTATAAAGATGTTCTGTATTTGTTTTACTTTCTTGATTTTTTTCCTATCTTGTCTGCCAAGTCCTGAGCATTTAAAGAATTTAATTTAAAGTTGAATTTAAAGTTAGGTACCTATATTATGTACATACATATATTGTAAATTGACGGATCCAAGTGTGCCTTGTGCTCGATAAATAAATATGAGTAACTATGTATTAAATAATACCATATTTTGTTTACAGAATAGCCGAGACGCAGTGTTATACGTCCTAGATTGTGTGTTCTCGGTCACAGTGGTGGGATCTCTAGTGGTGTTCGTGTGGCGAGGCTCCTGGGCTCTGCTGGACATCTTTCTCTTCCCCGAAGACAACGTCAAATCTTGCTGGATGTCTCTGGTAAGTTATCTAGCTGCTGGAATATCTACAGGGGGCGATGATTTTACGTAAAGCAATGTGAAGGAAAAATAAGTCTCACCTACTTCCTCAGTCTTCACAAGTTCAATAGTGGTTGAATAACAAGCTTCATTGTGTGATGAACTTGACCCCTTTGTTAATCTGAATCTCACTGGAAAACTTTCCTGGCCGAGATCTGTTGTGTTGGTCCTTGTAACAATAACCGGCGCAGACTTTGTCCCGTGTCTGGGTCCTTTATAAAGTTGACACGTCACGCTGTAGTCTATTTCGAACTCGAGAAATTAAAGCCGACTTATTTTACCCAACTAAAATTACCCCTTTCCGCTGGTGGTTTAGCGAACAAGGAAAACTTGTCACGTGCTCGTCATCCCTCCAGAAATAGACCCTAAATTATCCTATTACTTACCATCCTATTACTGCTGCAACTGCAGAACTCGTTTCGCGGAACCACGTTAACGAGGTAAACGATCCTGCTCTTTGGTGAGATGTTTACGTATCTGTCTGTTCGTCCCACGTGCAATTGCTCAATGTCATGAACGTGGGTTCCATTGTGCTCCTGATTACCAACTGTACTTATATTTAGCCTCCTTATTTCGGTTATGTACAACACTTGTCATTCTGAGTGTCGTCGGTTCGGTGCACACACAGCAAGGGAGAGGATTTTAGGATTAGGGTTAGTTTTTTTTTTAAATGAATTTTTCACCATTTAAAAGCTTTAACATATATTTTTGACTTTGATTGTGCGTAACTTTTTTTTAGGTTTGTATTGCACAACCATCCTACTTATATTATAGAGTTTGTGTGAATGTTTGTTACCACGTGTCTACTTCATCGATTTAGATGGAATTTGGTGATGAGACAGTTTAGGTTCTATAACAATACATAGGCTAATCTTATCCTCAAAAATTACGCTCTGAGGGGGTTAAAAGGGGTGGTGAAGTTTCTATCGAAAATTATTCAATTAGTATTAATGACAATGCATATCTCTACAACTGCGACACTTAAGACATTGATTCTACAGGAGAACTATGATCTCCTTTCTTCTAAATTCCTAAAAAAATTATATACAGTACAATTCTTGCATAAAGTACAATGTTTGTTTTTTAAACATCATCATCATCATCATCAGCCTATATTAGTCCACGGCTCGACATAGGCCGCCCCTAATAAGCGCCATAGCGCCCTGTCTCCTGCTTGCCGCATCCAGCATCTGCCTGCAGTCTTTTGCAGATCGTCATCCCACCTGGCCGGAGGGCGTCCTACACTACGTTTGCCGAGTCGTGGTCTCCACTCAAGAACACGTCTACCCCAGCGGTTTTCGGTTCTTCGCGAGATATGGCCGGCCCACTGCCACTTCAGTTTACTAATTCTTTGAGCTATGTCGATAACTTTGGTTCTCTGTCGGATGTATTCGTTACAAATTCTATCCTTTAGATTAGAGAGGCTCCGAGCATAGCTCTTTCCATAGCTCGCTGAGCGACTTTGAACTGGTGGACCAGCCCTACCGTGAGTGTCCACGTCTCAGCTCCGTAGGTCATGACGGGTAGGACGCACTGATTGAAAACTATAGTTTTCAAGCATTGCAGTATGGATGACGAGAAGACTCGACGTATTTTCCAAAATGCTGCCCAGCCTAGCTGTATCCTCCTCTTGGCCTCCTTCTCAAAATTATTTCTACCTAACTGCAGAATTTGCCCATACTCGGAAACAATTTCGAGAAGTTGGTCGCATGTACGACAACCGGTCCCGGATCAATGAGGCCATTGATCATGACTTTAGTTTTATCCAAATTTATGCCAAGACCGATGCGTCGCGCGAGGCTGAGACTAGGCCGTCCAGCATCTGGTTCAGCTCCTCTAGCGACTCCGCCATTAAAACTATGTCATCAGCGAATCGCAGGTGTGAGATGTAGCCGCCGTTTATGTTAATGCCCTAACCTTTCCAGTCCAGCGTCTTAAACATATCTTCCAACGCGCTCGTGAATAGTTTCGGGGATATAACATCCCCCCGTCTCACTCCTCTGCGCAGTTGGATGGGTTTAGACTGCTGGCCCTGTACTTGGACGCTCATGGTGGCGACCTAGAGACATCTCAGCACCTTGATATAACGATAGTCTAGTTGGCATCGCTGTAAGGATTCCAGAACAGCCCAGGTTTCGACAGAGTCAAAGGCGTTTTCATAGCCCACAAAGGCCAGACACAGAGGCTGATTATACTCTTTGGACTTCTGTATAATCTGCCTCACTGTGTGAATGTGGTCTATGGTGCCAAGTCCTCCATGAAACCCGGCCTGTTCTGGTGGCTGGAACTCGTCGAATCTCCTGGCAAGAGGATTCGTGACCACTCGTGAGAATAGCTTATAAACGTGGCTCAGGAGTATGATGGATGTCTGTAGTTTTTAAGGACGGTTTTATCTCTCTTTTTAAAAAAGAGCACCACCAAACTCCCGCTCCACGCCTTTGGAGTTTTCCCACTGTGAAGGACGACGTTGAAGAGGTTCTGTAGTTTCTGTATAACAGGGGCCTTCGGCTTTCAAAAGCTCTGAAGTTATTCCGTCCTCACCGGGGGCTTTTCCATTTTTAAGCTGCTTCAGAGCTAACGCGATTTCGTCTTGACTGATGTGTAGCAGTTCGTCGGTATAGTGGCGTGTCAGGGTGGCTCTATAATCATGGTCGTCTCGTTGGGAATGGGGGGCATGTGCAGCGTATAAACGGCCATAGAAATCCTCTACCTTCGGCTCTCGAGCGTGGACTTCATCAGACGGTTTCTTTCAAGCTTTAAGTTGATATTCAGAGAGCCTCGGAGCAGTCAGTGATCAGATCCGGTATTGAACCTGTTGATCACTGAGACATCTCTGAATATGTGCTTGCTATCCGTCATGTTGAAGTCGATCTCATTTTTAGTCAGTGACGGGGCTTTGCCATGTCCACTTACTTTGAGGTTGTTTCTTATAGTAGGAGTTTATTAAGAATAGCCAATCTTTCTCAAGGAATTTGACAAGCATTTGCTTCTTATAGCCATGCGGGCCTATTCGGGATTCATTACCTGTTTGGGTTCCCACCTTGCCGTTAAAGTCCCCCATAACAACGTTGAAGGCTTTTTAAACGCCACTTTGGATATTTGGTGGGGCTAAGCAAGAGAACCTATGACAACAAAATATAGCAAGCGAAGCGAGCCGTGAACATTTTATAGACTGTGGAGGTAGGTAGATAAAAAGCTATGAGTATAAGTAACGATAAGCCGCTGTAATTTTGGAGATTGGTGAGGTGGGTGGGGTTAGCAACAATGATAAGGAAGCTAAGATGGCGGAAAGCAAAGACAGCTGCAATATTTTTGTAATTTTTTTGGCGCTGAATGAAAAAAAATAGAATTATAAAAAAGATATACGGAGAGCGGAGCAAGCAGTCGAAATGTTTGTTACTTTTTCGGGTGGTCGCAAATACGTTAAGAAGAGTATGAAAAAATAAATGATAGCAAGCAAAGCGGGCCCTGAAAATTTTGAAGAGTTTGTGGCGGCTGAAACAATTACTAAAAGCTAGTAAGTAGGTACTTAAACAATATAAATCGCAGGCGCGGTCCCAGGGGGGGGGTCACGGGGGTCATGACCCCCCCCAAAATCTTAGTTTAGGTACTTAAAAAATTACAACCCACAGCTTGATGATTATATTGTCCTGTTTACTTCCGTTACATTGATTATGGTTACCAACGGCAGCAAAATAAAAAATCGCGGCTCGCTCCGCTCGCCGATATTACTGTTATTTGTGCTCTGTGTCCTGCGAGGTCACTTTGTCAACCAGTACAAAAAATTAGTAGACAACAAAATTTTCGCGTTTTGGTCTGGTCGCTGATAACATTTGTTCCTTCTGACTGTGATCCAAAGCTCGAAACCCGCCCCGCTTTAGGTCACTTTGCCAAATTTTCTAAAAAGTTGCCCAAAATCTAATAAAAATCAAAAATTGTCGCACCTCGCTTAACCTAGCCGGCAACATTAAACTGTCTGCCTCTGGTCATGGGCTCATCCCTCGTTTGAGGTCAGTTTTACAAACACTCCAAAAATCTAACGAAACCACTAAATTATCGCAGCATGCTCTGCTTGCCTCTGATAACTTTCTGCTGTTTTGATAAGCTTCTAGCTTGCTCTAGTCCAGGACTCCTTCTCCGTTTCAGGCGAGTTTGCAACTGCAAAATTTGTAATACCAAACAACTCACACGCACAGCCAGATCATAAAAATTTTCGCGGCTCGCTTCGCTCGCCGTTGATTCTATGATTATGATGTCTGGTCTGTTGTCCGCATATTTGGTTGTTATTCGACAAACTTTTAAATTGTTCTTCACAATCACACTAATATTATAAATGCGGAAGTTTGGATGGATGGATGTTTGTTTCTTCACACCAAAACTACTGATCAGATTGAGCTGAAATTTAGCATCAGTGTAGCTCTGAGCCTGGAATACATAGGCTACTTTTTATCCCGTAAATCAGTTCCCATGGGATATAAATTACCTTTGAACGTTTCCATAGAAAGAACGCGTGCGAAGTCGCGGGCAGAAGCTAATAGCTCATAATTTAGCTTCCTTGTCTTGCATGGACGCATGCCTCACCAATTTCAAAAAAGGCTGCGGCTCATTTAGAGCTCGCTCCACTCACTGTTATTTATTTTCTGAACCAGTTTGTGACAACCCGAAGAAGGGAACAAAAATTTCGGCGGCTTGCTCCGCTCGCCGCTACATCTATTTCGGTGTCTTTTTTTTCTATATTTTTGTTAATCTCCTTTACTCCGCTCGCCCCGATTTATATTCATAGCTTTATATCTACCACCGCAAAGTATTTAAAATTTTCGGGGCAGGTTTCGCTCACTTTATTTTGTCATAGGCTCCGGCTTACTTTTCCCCAAACATCAGAAAAAATCTTCAACATTTTTGAGGCTCGTTTCGCTCGCCATTACTTATACTTCCTATTGTTGGGTTGGGAGTTGGGGGAAGGGATGTCCTGTTTGCGGCCAATATGCAAAACACTGCATTTTGCGGCTCGCTCCGCTCGCCGATAGTATTTTGTCCTTCTCTGTATTTTCGGGTAGTTACCCGAAAAAGTAACAAAAATTTCGGCGGCTCGCTCCGCTCGCCGTTACATTGTTTCCATGTCTTTTTTGTATTTCCAATTTTTTGTTGATTCTAAATAGGAGCGAGCAGAGCAAGGGCTGCTCCGCTCGCTCCTATTTAGAATTTATATCTACTACCGCAGTCTCTAAAATTTTCGGGGCTTGCTACGCTCGCTATCATTTATTTTTTCTAGATCATCAACAACAAAATAAATGATGCGGGCGAGAGTAAGCAAGTGGACCTACTCTTGCTTACTTTTGCCTAAACTTCAGAAAACATCTCAAAAATTTCGAGGCTCGCTTCGCTCGCCATAACTTAACCTACTATTGTTGGGAGTTGAGTATAAATTTTCCGCGGCTCGCTCCGCTCGCCGATAAAGTTTAGAGGTTTTCAGTGGGGTCTACAACCGCCTAAAAGTACATTTGGTGCTACGGCCCGCACCAGGTGTGACCCCCCCCAAAGTCTTGGGCTGCGACCGCCCCTGATAAATCGGCAAGTGGAAATTGAATTGAAAGCCGGAAAATTGGCCAGGCATTTTTTGCAAGACAAGGCTAAGAACAATTTTAAGCTTTCATTAAAGCTTATAATATTGTTGTTAATCTAATACTGGACTGAGGACTCACTGTAAAATCAACGACGAGCGAAGCGAGCCGAGAATATTTGTATATCTTGCTGTGACCTATTCCGATCTCTGGTCATTAAGTATGAATCAAGCGTAATCGCATGACATACGTACCTATTTAAACCGTACCCAATTCAAATCTAGTATTTCTCGCCAATCACAACTTAGCTATAATAAATCAATTTCACGGCGTTCGTACAAAAACCAACTCACTTGAGGCATATCCGTGTAGTTACACGAATCAAAACGCGTGTGGGCCGGATAAATACGATATAAACTGATGTGGGCATATTAAATCGCTTGGAGGAGCTATTGTACAAAAAAATCGCTTTGCTATGACAATAGGATCTTCGCAGGACCACAACCATACACATTTTTGGGATTCTATTCATCGATCAAAGTATCCTCCGACCCCCCATAGATTCACAATGGGCATCCTGAAACCGTCTGTTTCAAAAAACATTTGACAGTTTGGGTTACCATTTCATCTAGTCTGATTTTACTATTAGATTTTATGATTTTAACGCTCGGCCAGGAAGCATGACTAGCAAAATTGCAAAAAATCACACGTACAAGACACAAAAAAGGACGAGTTTTCATATTTTCAGTAAAGTTTTAATGCATTTTTTGCTACTGTAATAAGCACAGTATAAGTAATAGGTAGGCTGTGGTAATAGAATCCCTAAGAAATGCTCCTTGAAAATTTATTTTTGGTTTGCCTATGTTACGATTTTGAGTTTGTTCTAAATTCTTACCTATAGAGGCTATTTTTCAACCGACGAAAAACGGAGGAGGTTCTCAAGTCGACGCGTTTATTTTTTTTATGTTTGACCACGCTTATCTTCAACAGAGTAGTCCGATTTTGATAATTCTTTTTTTAGTGAAAAGGGATACCCCGAAGTTGGTCCCATATAAATTTGAAGTCGGTTCATAGTTTTTAAAACACGCCAAAATATTTATATTTATTGTAATATTATATCTTCACGCATTTATTAGGGTTTTGAAGATCGGTTTCAAAACCCTTATGGTCTCGCTTTGTCTGTCCTTTTTTCCCTCCTACAGCAGCTATCAACTTGAAGTTTGAAATAATAATACATTTCGTGCGCAGATTGAAAGAAAAAAAAATGAAAAATGCAAATGAACATTTTCCATACAAATTGAGATGTCTACATTTTAAAAGAGAAGACCTACAAAGTCAAATGGGGTATCAAATGAAAATGGGGTTTGAAATGAACAAACCGATACCTTTCATATGATACCCCACTTAGTGGGGTAGCCCCCCTTTTGTATATGATCCCCCATTTCGACCATTTTTCAAAAAATGTTCGTTTTACAGCTTTTTCTACATTTTTCCCGTAAAATATAGATCTATATCTACAAACGCTCCATACATTTTGAATGAATCGCTCGGCAAACTTCGGAGATAGTGGGGGGGGGGGGGGGGTATTTTTCGACTATTTTCAAAATATTTTAAAAAGTATGAAACCTACAGAAATTTCAAAAACTATTTTGAAATGTAAATTTGTAGTTTAATCACAAAAAAATTGATTCTCGCCATGGACCAAAACCTATAGGGTACTTTCCGTTGACGTAGAATCCTAAAATTTGGCAAGATGCAAGGTCATATATCACAAATAACGATAAAAATCTGAAAACCGTAAATTTGTAGTTTATTAACTAAAAAAAATTAGTTTTGATTCTCTCCCTCGACCAAAATATACAGGGTACCTACCTACTTCATATTGACCTAGAATCATAATATTTGGCAAGATACAAGGTCTTACAACTAAACGGAACCCTTAGTGCGCGAGTCTGACTCGTACTTGACGTTTTATTTAGCTAACTGATAGGTACCTGAATTTGTCAATTGACAAACGGTGAGATTCAGGATACATTTGATAACAAGCATCATTGAATAAAAGTCAAGCTAAATTGGAGACGCCATACAAGTGGAGGACGTACTAAGAAAAGAACGGGAAGCGATGGCATTATCCAAAAAATCCATTGCTGATTCGCTTGTCTCAAAGCCAATAAATCATCGATGAACTTTATTTTTAGGAAGTTTAAAATTGCCTGTATGTGCGTGATTATTGCAACCGAAATGTTTCAAATCAGCCGTACTCTATCACAGATTAGCGTATAGCTTATGCCGATTGGGGGACAAGACAAGAGGATGAACCAATTGCGTTCTGAACTATTACTGATATGTGGTCACTGACTCAATGAAGCGACGTATAATGACCTAATTGCGGAAAATCTCTACTAGCGACATTATTTCAGTTGCTAATTTTATATCGGAGTTACCTTCATCAGTCCTGATAATTCTATGTGTGGTCTAAGTAATTATTAACACACTAGCTGCGCCCAGCGGCTTCACCCGCGTGAAAAATTAAATCATAAAATTTCAGAAATTTATTGCACACCCCCTAGGAATAATTTTGTAGAAATAGATAAATAGATAATACTTTATTGTACCACACAAAGACAGATAACCATACAGAAATAAATGCTAAGAGTAGACGAAGTACAAAGGTGGGCCTTATCGCTAGGCAACCTTGGGATGAAGTGGACATGTAAGAACAAAATAGACGGTGGCACGCGAAAAAATAATAATAATACTTATACTACATACTATAATACCTACATATAGCCTACAAACAATATAATAGACTTACATAAACATAAAAATAAAGTTTTCTAACTTTGCAAGGATAGATAATGCTAATGAAGCAGTTTTTTAAAGAGAGGGAGTGATTTGGCACGTCTGATGTCCAGGGGGAGAGCATTCCATAGACTATCCGTCTACAGGCTGTACAGTGAAAGATTTGTCGTAGAAAGTGGTACTGTGGGCTGGGACTTTTAAGATGAGTGTTTCAGATGAACGCAGAGAGAGAGAGAGAGTGAGAATGAATAAAAAAATTATTTGTATATGTACCTACTTTATAATTTATTTACACCGAGGTTTGAGTGAATCGCAATAACAATTTTTCATAGAAACTTTACGAGGTTAATTTTTGAAAATAAAATTAGCCTATTGTTAAATATGTTATTCTAGAACCCAAACTATTTACATACCATATTTCAAATTTAAATCGGTTAAGTATGTAGTCATGGAGATACGTGTAACAAACATTCTCACAAACTTTCCCATGTATATTATTAGAAGAAAAGGATAGAGTACTTAATTAATTCTCCAAAATTTGCTTGAATAAAACCTTTTTAGTAACATTTGTCGAATCGTAGCAACCGCTACGAGTTCGTAGCACCTCTACGAAAAATCTCGATCTCGTCCAAAACTGATTTTGATAATGAATTATTACAAATTCATATGATTTTGATTATGATATCCGTTCCTTTCGTATTTGTTATAAACAATTTCCTACAATTCCATTGAATAGATAAGAATACTTATAAATATTTGTTGAGACGCAATCGTCGGTTCAATTACCTATTAAACAATATTTACTTGCAGTAATCGCGACGCCAGACAGAAACGTCGATAAACAGGGTTTATTCTAGTTCCGCTTAGAACACAGCACAATTTCGCGTGTATTTTATCTACCTAAGTAGTAATTGATGATTATCATCACAAGCACATATTAGTAAGGTAATATTTTACAAAGCTACTACCTAGTAATATATCTGTGCTTGTAAGTATAGAATTACGTATGTACCTAGGTATATTATTTTGTGAGCGAGACAAATGTCTCGGGGCAAAATATCACTAAATTAATTGCTTTACCATAACAATGGCACAGATATTATAATACTATACTAGTAACAATGGTATCGACTAGAATGACACATTTTGGGTATTTTACCTTGATGAAAGAAATTACAGACGGAGGGAGGCGTGTCAAAAGTGTCAAGGTTGAAACCAATCTACCGACTTCTCCGTGCAAATAGCAATGCATGCACGATCTCGAGTTTCTTTCATAATATATCTGCATAATAATATATATACAGTGGAATTTTTGGACGGGGCAGTAAGGACATTTATTTCGTATTTTTCTTTGACTTGGTTTTCGACGATGGATGCAATGATTTTATTCGAAAGTTATGGGAAAAGTTTTTTGTAATTTTTGACTTTTCTAGTACTCAAACCTAAGTTGGTCTCAGAGAACTTTTTGATCAGTATAAGAAACAAGATCGAGGGGCATCAAAAAAAGTTTTTGTGAAAAACGCCCACTTTCTCAAAATATGCAACTTTTTTGAAAATCTGTGAATGGTGATGATATTTTTTTCTCAAAAGGATGGATACTTTTCGTCCAAAAATTCCACCCTGTGTACATAATATTACATTACATATACATAATATTGTGTATTGGCTTTATTCACAAATAATAAAATAAAGCGATTGGTTAGCAAATTAATTCGGCCCCGATTCTTTGTACTACAATTCTTAAAAATATTTTATCGAACCCTGATAAATGAACCGACAACCGCTGGGGTAAACGTGTTCTTGAGTGGAGACCACGACTTGGCAAACGCCCTCCGGCCATGTGGGATGTCGATCTGCGAAAGACTGCAGGCAGGTCCTGGATGCGGCAAGCTGAAGACAGGGCACTATGGCTCTCATTAGGGGAGGCCTATGTCCAGCAGTGGACTAATATAGGCTGATGATGATGATGATGTCATCATCATAAATGAAAGAGTAGAAAGAAGACTCTTCATCGCCACGAAAACTATAGGCCAAGCACGGGGATTGTTATCTAGGGTAGAATAGACCATAATGACATCGTATCGTCATACATTGCGTACTTTATTGAAGTTAAAGAAACTAATTTCAAATAATTTACGCATTCGATGGCAAATAGTTTTCTACCATACACAACAAACCCCGTGCTTGTCATGCGGTTAGGTATATTTATGACTTTATGTTCGTTGGTAATAAACGCTCTCGGCGTTTATGTTATTGACATTTCAAAGGCTTACCAAGTTGTATAACTTTATTGTTTTTCTATTTGCTATACCGTCATTAGCTTGCTAACATGGTACCTTATAATTATTATTTTATCAACGGAATCTACTGTAATTTTCCGTTATTCTCTAATCTGTCTATTTTAATGTATTTACATAAGCATTACCTTAGATAACATTAATTACAAAAATGTCTTGGCATAATCTGTCTATTTTAAGGTATTTACATAGGAATTACTTTCGATAATATTTATGTCAAAAATGGCTGGTAGGCTATAAAGCTCGTATTAGAAGTTGTTATCGCATTGTTTTTCTAGGTACTTAACAATAGATACGAATAGTAAATAAGATTAAAAAGTACAGTGTCGTAAGCCTCACAGGGTCTCGTGACTAAAATGGTTTCGGCAGAATATCTACTCCTGAGTGGATACATAGCACACACAATCTGAGAACATGTACCTCAACCAGTACCATCCACACAGGGGTCTCCTGTTGCCCAGACTCTTAGAGTTTGGTGTCCTCAGGAGTGGGTACACCGCACAATCATCACACTTAATCTATATATATAAAAGAAAGTCGTGTTAGTTACACTATTTATAACTCAAGATTGACTTTACCGATCGCGTGTGTCATTTGAGCCCTAAAACACACGAGGTAGGAATCGCACTTTCTCCAGAGTGATACTTACTTACACCTTAGTGATACTTACACCTTCGAGGAAAATCATTTGTTTTAGAATCTTCAAATTCACTCGAGTAAATTTATATTGTAAACTCAAAAGTACCTAGCTATAATACGGTTCTTTTTTTTGAATTATTGTTCCAAATACGGAAGAGGCCGATATCATTATGGCGGCTTCGGAATAAAAACTTTTTATCGTTAGACCTATTATGAAAATAACCATAGCTATCGGCTTATATCTATATACATATATAAAAGAAAGTCGTGTTAGTTACACTATATTTTATAACTCAAGAACGGCTTTACCGATATGGCTGAAAATTGGTGAGGAGGTAGCTTAGAGCCAGGAGACGGACATAGGATACAATTTATTCCGTTCGATAGCATTCAAGTGTGACTTGACATAACCTCAAAAATAGAATAGGATAGAAATAACCTGAAAACGTTTCCATAGAAATAACGCGTGCGAAGCCGCGGGCAGAAGCTAGTATTACATAACACATACATTCACCCACTTTATGCGAGAAGTACATATTGTAATCATTATTTCTTAAGTTATTTTTGAATATTACTTTTATCCAGACATATTTGAGCGCACAGAGTGGAACTGGTGACCCGTTATACAACCTTTATTACGGATCACCAGTTCCACTCTCGTGAACCTAAAACAGGCACAAGTCTCTCACAATGTTAGCTATGATATTTGTATTTTATACGACGTGCACTAATGAGCATCTAGCAACTAAGCTTCTATTATGAGACAAAAATAAATTTATTTGATATTGAATTTTTGAATTTGTAAGGCGTTTATGCTGACCCTTTTGCCTTGTTAGTTGGCTTGTTGCTGCGATACCTATTCAAGAGGTCGGCAAAAAGTGAAACCATAAGGGTCGTACCCGATCGAAACTCAAAGACTATCCAACGTTTGTATATTCGTCAAATCAATAGCCGGGGTCAAAGAAATTGGTGAATTTCATGAGCAGAAATAAATTAAAGAACCGAACGAAAACAGATACGACAGCCTAGATAACTTTCTAGTTATCGTTGCAATGTTCGTAATATTGGGTCGCTTTAACATAAGTTTGGCCGCCTAATTCAATACAACGTTTCGTTTTAAGTGCTGCCGGAGTACCAATTACGAAGTAGACTGTCAGAAAATGTTCCGGTCGTGGTTTATTTCGTTTGAAAGTGAAAACGTAGGCACTTAGAGTACGATTTGCACGAAAACGAAACTTCGATTCTCGGTTTGTAGAGTAGGCCTCCTGTATGCTTAACTTACTTACTTTCGATTGGTATAAAATCTGCTCTCTACACTAACAAGTGCAATGTTTAAAAAATAGTATTCGTTGAATTGTTTATTAATAATAGTCTGGTCAGGAATTGTTTAGTCAATCCACGCAAATATAAGCTTCTTCCTCGTGCTCCTACTAAATTCTCCTACTGGTAGGAGCACCGGGACACCCATGTCCTGATGCTCCTACTGAACATAAAAACCACGGGGAATAATGTAATATTCTAAATTTAATTCCTCCTGCTCCTATCACATAACATATTGAACAGTCAATAACTACTTATACCTAAACACTAATGTTTTCCCTTGTAGGCCTCTCACCCCCGCGAAGCGGGGGGGGTCAACATTAACTTACTCCTAACGAAGCCCGTCCAACCCCCGCGAAGCGGGGGGGGAGCGGGTTCGTGGCGACTCTGTGACTGAAAGGGTGTGTGTATGTATAATTGCACCCATAGCCATAATATGATGACACAAAATAGTGAGGTGACTGTTCACCTGTAGGTACTTGAATCAGAGTATGCCTATAAGGAAATCTATTTTAGTTATGTCTCGATGCTCCTACTTAGCGTTTTACAATTTCCTTTTGCAGTAGGAGCATCAGGACATGGGTGTCCCGGTGCTCCTACCAGTAGGAGAATTTAGTAGGAGCACGAGGAAGAAGCGCAAATATAATATATATAAAATATATTTTTTAATATACCTACCGAATTTGATTTAAAATACTTTTCACCTAAAACGGATGAGTGAAGGTGGTTCTAATTCGGACCTAAGACCAGGTATACCATCTTACCGTTACAATCAGAAATTCATTACAATGCAGTACCTATGGCTTCTAAAACGGTCGTCATCTTTGCAATGTTTTAGTCTTCTAACATGGTCTTTCATGTAGGCCAATTCATTTTTTTTTTCACCTGTCCGGTGTCTGTAATCAAATCTCGCAAGTTAGAGCCGTAGCACTAGAGATCCATTTGCATATTTATCCCATTTTCGTCGGTAATTGCATATTTTACCTAAAATCTTGTGATTTGCAATATTTCTGTAGATGTTTTATTGATGACAAAGAAAACTACAATAAAATAATATAAATAAATTAAAACTAGTATTTAAAATTGCAACAATTGAGCAGACTGTTTGTGTAATCATTAAAAATTGAGCTCTCTTCACAAGACTGTTGCAAACAATCTACAGGTAGCTCAGCTGATCCATATCAGTATCAGTCGGAAGCGCCCCTAAGGCGCTGGCTGCATTGCCCTGCTGATGCGCTGCGCCAGGTACTAGCCAGCTCTCCGGTTACACGTCGCTTCGACCAGACGCTCACATCATTTTTAAAAAACCCAAAGGGCCTCTCCCCACAGATTTATTGTATATGATTTTGAATTAAGGACGACTTTTTGTTATACAATGCTCCATATTTTGAGTTGACACTTTATATTAGCTTTCATGCATATGTCAAGCATTTTTTATGCATATTTCGAGCTTTTTATGTTTCATATAATACGGTCTCTCTTATCATTATCACACTTGCGAATTGCGAGGGTTTCAAAGCAAGGCGATTGCGCAGCGAGCCCGTGGTTTCGTCGCTGCGTGCCCGCGGCATCACCACGGCGTGCTAGTTGCGAGCTCGCTGCGCAATAGCCTCGCTTTGAAATCGCTCGCAAATTGCCAGTGTGATAAGGCTCTAAAATTTGACCCACTTTCCGGTCACCGATTGACCTGAAATTCGATATGCATATTGAGTGTAAATCGGATAATAATTAATTTAAATAAGAAATATGGAGACATAGAGCTCATCTCATGATAGAGCCGGAAGAACTCTGTAATAAAACGCCGTAACCTTTTTGGTTAACGGTTTTAGGCTCGTTTGATTCGTCATGAAAATGTACTTGATTGTGGATGTTAATAAAAACTCTTTAAAAAAACTAAGTCTTGTTTTTGTGTATTGTGCAGATAGCGGGATACTTGCTCGTGATAGTGACGTTTGCTCTGCAAGCGCCGGTGCGCTGGGCGGCAGCGAGGCTGCACGGCGCCCCTCGGCTGCTGCTGGCTGACGTGTACCACCTTGTCTCCTTCTTTGCGACCGTCAACGTGTGGCGAGGGGTTTGGGGACTACTTGATGTCTACTTCTTCCCAGGTCTGTATCACTAATACGTTTAAAGTTCTCAAATTTCAAGATGCTTTTAGCTTTCACCTTGTCTGTTGTCTAACTTTCACTAATAGGTATAAAAAATGTGCTTTCCGTACGTAAATTGTAAATGAGACTCCTTTGCTCGACGTCGGTGCCGTTGGATAGATTATGATGATAGACCTCGGTGTCGCGGCGGGCGAAGGTCCGCCTGCGGCGCGGGAGGTTGCGGGTTCGATTCCCGCCTTGGGACAAATGTTTGTACGATCTACAAATATTTGTTCCGGGTGTTCTGATCGTTTCTATGTGTAATAAAAAATATCTATCTATGTAATGTATTATAAATTATGAATATCAGTCATCTAGTACCCATAACACAAGCTCTGCTTAGCTTGGGGCTAGATGACGCGGTGTGGATTGTCCAGCATTATTTATTTATTATTATTTAAATGTATATTTGTATAAATAATATATCGATAAACAATATTTTAGTTATAGAAAATATGTAGTTAAAACTTATTTTAGGTCGCAGAGGTTAGTTTAAATATTTTTAAACTTAGATTAATTTGTTCATAAGTATCTCATTTTAAATAAACCCTGTGTTTGTATGAGAATAAAGTTCTTTAAACCTATTTGCTGTCTGTTCTATAAGTCACTGTTGAAATGTTCAATGAATGATCACACCAGAGCCTGATGATCAGACTTCTACGATACCTACCTAAAACGCGATATACCGAATTAACCTCATGTTTCCATCCACAGAAACACCAAAGCTCAGCAACTGGTGCTCTCATGTGATCAGCCTTGCCCTACTCATCCTGTTGAACTGCTCCAACTCAGTCCTGGTCCGAGGGGTCTACATCGACGCCGAGGAGCCCGCGGGAGAGTGTGTCGTCTTCCCTTGCCACTACCTCCGCCTTTACTTCTACAAAGAAAGGACCAAGAAACGCCATAAACGAGCTTTGACAGCCGTTGCCGTAGCTTCCAGAAAATCAGAAGAAGCAAGCTTACCTTTACAGATACCTGAAGAAAAGGTCTAGTAGACTTGTGTAATGTGCTGTGCTTTTGGTTGAAGTGGACGTTTCAAAAAGGTTTTACCTTATAAGTAACTACTAAGTAAAGATTGTTTGTATCACTATTAAATATCAGTTAATCTAGCTAGAACATTTTCAAAATCAGCCGACTTAAATGGAAACTAACAATTTAGAAACTAAATGTAATTAGAGATTATTATTCTTAGTAGGCATTTCTGAACCGGTATACTATACCAACATCGATTTTGAACTATGGATACATAAAGTATATATATACCTATACAATTAATTTGTAGATGAATATTACTTGTAGTACCTATCTATCTAAGTCAGATTCATGTAAAGAGCACTCAGCTTAATGTAAATAAGTTATCGTAGATAAGCTATGTTTTAAGTAACTTAGGTATTATACGATTACGATGTACAATAAAGTTGATTATTGATATGTTTTCCCTAGTTTCATTTACAAAACATATGTCATGTTTGGCTCAATGGAAAATATGTAAATATTATAATTTAATACTACGTATGTAGGTACACTACGGGTATTAAATTATAATATTTACGGTAGTAATGTGGTAACAACAACAAAAGGTACGCGATAGATACCCGATAGATAATCATCAATTATATTTATTATAAATCGATTTTGTAGACAGGTTATCTAAACACAATGCAGAGATAAAAGTGATTCATACTCGAAGCAACATTAGGAGTGATACCTACTCTAGGGCATTTTGCTTCGTACCTACTACCTAGTTTTGCTTCGAGTAGGTATCAATCACTTTACCTACTCACCACTCCGAACAATTATCTACTTAATATAATAAAATTATGCTGGACAATCCCTAAAGCATCATCTAGCCCCAAGCTAAGCAGAGCTTGTGTTATGGTATATGGGTATATAAATAATACTTATGCATTTGGGATCGCCTGTAGACTTGGCAATTTTCAGAATATCGGAGTCACAAATATCTCAAATTAAGAAATCAGGTTACAAATATACTTTCTTTTTATTAATTTATAAAAAAATTAACATTTTTGTAATGTTTGTAAAGGTAGCTACTTAAAACCGTATAGTGAAATCAGTGTAGCCGCGTTTCGTTGTGTACTCCCAGTTGGTGAGGTCACACTTCTCAATCTTACAGCCTGGGGAGCCCGCGGTGGTCAGCCAATCGATCCTGGAACGATATAAGCGTTGTTCAAATCAGAGGTTACCGATTTCCCATGCAACTCTACATATATTGTTAGGTAGTAAGTACTTGAATTTAAATATTGGTTAGTTGCTCCACGCGGACCTGGCATTCACTGTCAAGCCAGTGCCACTGCCGCTCTACACGGAGAGAAGCGCATGTTATTTTAATTTGTATTATTCTCATTTATATTATAGTAGTTGCAAGCTGTACTTCATCTCCAATAAATACATTTTCCGTCTATCTTTCTTTCTTCTTTCATGTGCGGGAATGTGCCTCGTGAGCAATGAACGTGAAAAGATTTTCTTTTATAGTTGGAGTTATTTCCTTTTTGTCTTTCGTATAATGGAGGAGGATGCCTGGATTTGTGACGTCGTCAGCGTGGATAATTGTATGAAAAACGAAAAGACAATCGCGTCAGCTTTTAAAAATTTACCTATTATTATCCTAAATAGTATCAGGTAAAGTACTTATGGTTGCACGGTGTAAAGGTCAGCATTTCAGGTCAAGAAAGTACCTACCTCTAAAATCTGCGTTGCATAAACGCGTCACATACGCTCTTTTGAACTAACAAATCAATGTGGTTATAAGTGTGCAATAAATACAAATCAATTTACCCACACCATTGGAACACTTCCAAAACGAATCAATCAATAACTATTTATAGCTGTATTCAACTTCCTTAACTATTTATAAGGTTGTAGAAAACAGCAACAAATGTTTGGAGCCAATTTAGTGTCTTCAAAATGGCAGGGAATCTTAATAATTAGCAGGTGAGATAATTAGCGCTCTAATCTCGCCAAGCGTTGATAGAACCGTGATTGAAAGACGCTTCCTGCCAAGATCACGAAATTTTAAGAGTCGATTTCACGAAACAGCCAACCAAGTTGTAAAATTGTTTACTGAAATTTTATTTGTATTTTTTTTTTAGAATGAGTTCAAAGTTCCTCTATACGATTTCACAGCCTCACGGGGCTCCATACTAGAACGCCCGAATCGATATACGACGCACACACTTAGGCGTCATTTGCACGGCCGCTAAGCATGTCTCGGCATGCACATCTATCCAGTGTCACGCCGCGCGCCGCCGCGTCGTCGCTACGCTGGACGAGTTTGTTGTGCCGCGACCCCGTCCACGTCCACGTCCACGCCCACGCCCATGCCCACGTCCATGTCCACGTCCACGTCCACGTCCACGTCCACGTCCACGTCCACGTCCACGTCCACGTCCACGTCCACGTCCACGTCCACGTCCACGTCCACGTCCACGTCCACGGCCACGTCCACGTCCACGTCCACGTCCACGTCCACGTCCACGTCCACGTCCACGTCCACGTCCACGTCCACGCCCACGTCCACGCCCACGCCCACGTCCACGCCACGCCCACGCCCACTCTCAAATTAGGTTCAGTTCAAGTCATCATACTCGTAGGTTACGTTGCCTCTGCGCTGACCAAAACATAAAGGCAAAACACCAGTAATACCCATTAAGGCGAATAGTAGGGTGGATAGTGGCGCCACTACATATTTAATTTTATAATTACGTTATACAAAGGAATTATCAAAAAATCGGACCGCGCGTAGACGATATCTATCATAAGCTTTTTTAAATATATCTTTAATAGTCTTGTACTGTATTATTTAGGCAGATACTTGTTTCAAGAGTTTAGTTCCTATTGGTGGCCACCAAGCTCTCTAAACAAGGTTTTTGATTGAATAACACAAAACAAAACTATTACAGATACATTTAAAAAAGTTTATGATAGATATCGTCTACGCGCGGTCCGATTTCTTGATAATTCCTTTGTATAACGTAATTATAAAATTAAATATGTAGCGGCGCCACTATCCACCCTACTATTCGCCTTAAGTATTGCTTACTTACAGGAAATAATAAATAAATTGTATTGAGAATGATACGGGTCCCTTAGAAAAATTATAAACGAGGAATTATTATTTATTCAGCAAAATTTAAAAAAAGAGTAAATAACGAGTTTGAAGTCGGTTTTTAGTTTTTTTAAACAATCTATTAATATAGTACTAGCACAGATATTATAATACTATACTAGGTACTAGTGGTTTTGGGCCATGAAAGTTTTAATTGCGATAGACGAGTTTGATCAAAACGGGCCTAACGAAAGCCTATTATTATCTTTGAATTCATTAATTCGATGTATTGTAGATTACAATTTGATCTCACATTTGGTCCATCTCTGCCTTGTACCCTTGTATCTTGCCGACAATGGTTCCTTTCTTGGAGTTCTTCACCCAACCGCCGAGGCCGAGCTGCTCTGCCACCTCCTTGCAGTATTTTGTGAAGAAGCAACCTGTATAAAAACATGGCAGTAGAGTAGGTAGGTGCATCGTTACTTATTTTATACTACACCCGCTTAGAAAGTTGCTTATTCCTTTTCCAAACATGAGCTAGAAAGTACGTCATTGCAGGCGTACTAAAATGCGGGACGGAAAACTCTATGGAATTTCATTTCTCACGCGTTTAGCGGGAGCGAAAAATGTATGGAAATCCATTTCTAAGGTGTTATTATTTTTATAGCCTATATAAGCCGATAGCTATGGTTATTTTCATAATAGGTCTAACGACAAAAAGTATTTATTCCGAAGCCGCCGTATGATATCGGCCTCTTCCGTATTTGGAACAATAATTCTAAAAAAGAACCGTAATTTGTTACATTAGAGTTTACAATTTAAATTTACTCGAGTGAATTTTAAGATTCTAAAAGAAAATATTTTTCTCGAACGTGTAAGTATCACTCGGGAGAAAGTGCGATTCTTACCTCGTGTGTTTTATGGCTCAAATGACACACTCGATAGGAATTGGGCACTTTCTCGCCTAGGCGTACAATGTACCTACTATTCTTCTTCCGTTGTAAAGCTTGTTGTAGAGAATTTCTGATTAGGTATGCAGGAAACAAAACGTAAAGACAAAATTGCATTGTACATCCTACGTAACCACTTGTACTTAAAAAAACTCAAAGCTGCACGAAAGCTGCTTGGTATCATAATCTACCTCATCATTTCAGCCGAAAAACGTCCACTGCTGGACACAGACTTACAAAGATCACCTTCACCAATATCCGGTGCTACCCGGCCTGCATCCAGAGGTTCCAACAATCACGGGGTCGGTTCTCCTCTTCCACATCTACCTAATTAGGTACTTACCGTTCCTAATCATGGTATTTCTAATATAGGAACAGAAACTTCATAAATATTACCTAGGAGTTACAGGTAACTATAGTTACTACCCTACACGCTCCGGAACGCGCGAGTTCGTCGGCACACTCGTTGCCGTTGACTCCCGCGTGCCCCGGTACCCATCTTAGGACGACTCTGTTGTTCGAAAAACTCGGGGACTCAGCTGGGCCCCGAGCCGTTCTGTGGCGTACCGAAAAGCCTGGCTCTCTGAACTCTTTTGGATTCTTGCTACGAGGAATCTTCCAAGCTCTGGAGGATTTCCTCGGGCATGAGCCACTCAAAATCATTGATAAAAGCCTTCGATAAGCGGTGCACCAACCGAATCCTAGCGCTAAGCAGAAGCAACCTTCGCATCATGACAAGAGCCCTAACTGGACACTGTCTAACTGGACACAAAAGCAAATAAAAAAAAAAAAAGAATACCCTACACGCTCGTGCAAATAAGAGAGTGAGTGTAGAGTCAGTCGCTCAGTCAGTAAATGTAGATTTACCCGACTTTGCTGAAAAGTAAATGAATTGTGATTTTATGTTGCTCATAGCTGATAGATCAATGACAACGACCTAGATGCCCTAGCGCTATTTTTATACCTGTGCCGAAACATTGATTAGATTGCACCGATGTAGACGAACGCCTGTCATGTATCAATGCACTAATTGAATAAACATCAGTCAAAAATAAAATTCCTGAAGATTTTGATTTTTAAAGATGGTTGTGTGTTATTCTTAAATTGAAATAGTAGGTAGGAACTTAAATTTTTTGTGCCCTAACCGGATCCATGTTTGTATCACTTTTATTTCTACAACATGATAACAATAAATACTTTGAAACTTTGAGAAAATAAGTCCAGTGGTACAGCATTTTTCAATTTCTTCATCTCCTCTAAAAGTTAAGAAGATTTTAAATGACTCTGTTTTCAAATTTCCCTATTTATTAAGAAAAAAATCTAAATAAAGAAACAATTAACGGTAGGCTCTGTTTCCGAAACCAAAAATCGGTTACGAGTATTTTGGCTTAATCCAAACATAATAGACAACTTTGAAAATGTATTCTCTTACAATATACAACGTACAAACCTTGGACTTGTCCGTATACTTCGAACTCCACACTCGCCAGCTGATTAGGGTCCTCGGGTCCCATTATCACAAGCACAGATTTATCCAAACAATTATTATCAAACACAAACACTGCTCGCGCTTAATGATTCGATGCTTTCACTGCCCGCCGCGCCCGCCCAACGAAACTCGAGTGTTGGCCGCCCGCCCTACATTACAAGTACGCACATACCTACGTCTTTCTACGTGGTTAGGTGGTGGTATATTTCTAGATATTGGTAGGATATAATGTACCATAACATTATCTCAAATGTCGGTAAGTGGTAAGGAAATGAGTCGTAAGCTATTTATCTTAATAAGTAAAAAAAAAGTAAAAAATATATATTCACAATATAAAAGTGAATTTTCTCATAAAATAAGTACGAATTCGAACTTGAAATACAACTACACATGTAGTAAATACTATGCTCATGACATTAAAAAAATAGGTGGTCAAACTAAGAAATACTTGACTGCTAGGGTCATGCATGATTAAGCAAATACTTTTGTTTTGTTCTTCTTTGTGAATAAAAATTATGTATCAAACATGAATCAAATTGGCCGCCAAAAAACTGCAAAAAAAAATTTTTTTTGTGAAAAAACTACAAAACAGAATATTTGCTTTAATAAGGATCTAAGACCTTACATTTTGCCAATTTATGGTTCTAGGTCAACGGAAAGTACCCTACAGGTTTTGGTCCATGGCGAGAATTAGGTATGGGGATTTTATAAGTAAGTAGGTGGATAAGTTTCGAAATATAAATAAATAAATAATGCTGGACAATTCACACAGCATTATCTAGCCCCAAGGTAAGCAGAGCTTGTGTTATGGGTACTAGATAACTGATATACATAATAATATACGAGTACATAGATATATACTTTTTTTTTTATTATATATAGAAAACGACCAGAACACCCTGAACAAATATCTGCAGATCGTACAAATATTTGTCCCGAGGCGGGAATCGAACCCGAATCGAAATATGTTGTACTAGACGATCGCCTCGCGGTTTCACCCGCGTAGTTCCCGTTCCCGTGGGAATTCCGGGATAAAATATAGCCTATGTCACTCCCTGAAAAGTAAGCTTCCTAACGGTGAAAGAATTTTTCAAATCGGTCCAGTAGTTTCGGAGCCTATTCAATTCATACAAACAAACAAACAAAAAATCAAACCTTTCCTCTTTATAATATTAGTATAGACAAACGAACGTTATGTGGAGGGCAGCTACTCAAAATATTCAAGATAGCTAATTTTACTGAAAGGAAACATTCTTTAGCCAGCCATTCGTGATCTCGTCCCATTTTTGGCGGATTTCATGGTGTTCCTTACATTTAATATCCAATGTTCATTCGACTGATTTGATTCTTATGATTGACTCTACCGATTGATTGCCAGACAGGGCCGGTAGTTTTTCAATATTCTGTGAATGCGTCTTATTTTTAAATTAATGTTTTCTTTCAGTAAAATTTGTTTACTTGAATAATATTTCTGGTAGCTGCCCCCCAGGTAACGTGCGTTTGTCCCATCCTGTATAATTAAATAGGTCTTCTTTTGTTGTAATCACCGAAGATAATGATTTTTTTCAATGGTGGGTGATAATGATTCGTCATCATCACCTTCAAAGGATGGTTTATTTATGTATACCTAGAGTTCGTTTGATGATGATTACCACAAAGTAATAATTTATTTAAGGATACCTAAGTATAGGTAGCTCAATTGTTTTAATTGTAAATACTAGTTCTAATTTATTTATATATTTTTTTATTTTAATTTTCTTTGTCAATAATGCTTTCCTAGTATAGGTTAGGTAGTCAGACAAGCAGGAAAATATTATAAAAGCAGAAATATAGAATGAAACCTATAGGTACCAACCTATCCACTCGTCATTGTGGGACATGTAATAACTTCCTACAAGTAGGTAGGTACATCCTATTTCGAGTATACCACTCGAAAGACTCATTCATAAAACATACAACAAATTAGTAGGGTCCGTCAAGAAGGAAGCGGTGAGCGGAGTGGCCAGTTCCGTTCAATTACAATTATCACTGATTGCTCAACTATTTCCTAATAAAGACTGCCCGAGCGATGTAGGTGAAGGATTTCATATCGGATTTTTCAGTGGACCTAAAGGTACAGTCTACCTTCAAACCGAGGCCAAAAAAAGACCCTGCGTTTGTTAACTCTGGTGGTACTCACTCGGATCCAGTTATAACAGTAACTATTCAAAGGGTTTTTACCAAGATTATCGGAATATTATCTACTTATAATTATATCTAAAAATAAAAACTTGAGAGGTGTCAAGGGACACCCGGATAGAACGAAGTACATAAGAGAGAGAGAGAGACAGACAGAGAAACATGCGCTCGCCGCACGGCTTACAATAGCTTACTATAGCAAAAAGTGTCGTTACAACTTTTCGTATGATTTTTTTCCATCCAGCCCCCTTTCACAACGCGCGATAAGGAACTTCGTTCCAATAGTAAAAATACAAATGCAGCGTAGTAAATTTTATCTACATCTATGCGAGAAAATGCCCAATTCCTATCGCGTCCCGTCCATTTGAGGCTCGAGGCACAACCGAGGGCCTTAAAAAGCACACGAGGTAGGAATCGCGCTTTCTCCCAAGTGATACATAGTGCTTTATACTACACCTTCGAGAAAAATCATCGCTATAGAATCCTCAAAATCACTCGAGTAAATTCAAAATTCAAATGTAGCCATAAATACGCGCGGTTTTCACATTGTACCTACTTTTTTTTTTAATTATTGTTCCGAATACGGAGAGGCCGATATCATGATATCGGCCTGATATCGGCCTCTCCGTATTCGGAACAAAAAGTTTTTACTTCGAATCCGCCATGGCGGATTCGAAGTAAAAACTTTTTGTCGTTTGACCTATTATGAAAATAACCATAGCTAGTACCGGCTGATATTTCCGAAAGAAAAAAAAAATGACACGTTAGAAATGGATTCCATACACTTTTCTCTCCCGCTTATCGCGTGAGAAATGAAATTCCATAAAGTTTCCCGTCCTGTATTTTAGTACGCCTGCAGCACCTGCAGTGCAGTGACGTATTTTCTAGCTTCTATTCGGAAAAGGAATGAGAAACTTTCTGAGCAGGTGTAGTATAAAAAAATGTAGTACCTAGTAGGAAAATATCAGCTTTGTTGTGTATGTACTCGTATATCTATTTAACGAAAACTTCTGTCATAAACTTCAATTAGAATATAACTAGGTACTTAACTGCCCGATTTTTCTTGTTAGCAAAATTCACTGTAGTTACACCTCTGTCTGTGCCTCGGAAAGCATTTTGTGCCGTTGGTGCCGCGCTTGACCTCTCCCCGGTCGAGTCGGTCTGTCGTCCCATCGGACTATAAGAGTGAGGGAATAGAGAGTGCACCTGTGTTTGCGCACACACTTGGGCACTAAAATATGTCCTGCGCACCTAGCTAATAGGCATCTGTTGGGTACCTGGTACCTACCTATACGTATCTAAAAGTAGACCGATGATATTCTTTATTCACAAATGAAAGAAATCAAATAATATAAATTAAAATAGAACTAGTAAGTATTTACAATTGAGCTAACTGCAGACTGTTGCAAACAAACAACTTCAGGTAGCTCAACTGATCCCTAACAATACCAGTCGGAAGCTTCCCCAAGACGCTGGCTGCATTGCCCCGCTGCATGGCAATGATGATGATTATGTGCCTACCTAACGTAACCTACGTAACGTAACCTACGTACCTACGAGTTTTCTTCAAAAACAATCACAGCTTCAGCCCGGGGAGGTGATCAATGAGGGTTATCATATGCATGACGCAACTCCTTGACCCTTGATGACTGATGAGCTGAGTTGCGCCGAAGTTGCGCCACAAATAACATAGGCCGAGCAGTACTAAAATTCTGAACGAAAATAACTAGATTTCAATCAATTTTTGAACGAACACAGAAAGCCGTCTGGAAACGTCAAAATCAAAGTAGTTGTCAGAACAGAAAGGTGAGCCACGTAAAAAACTCTATTTTGAAGAACTTAAAGGCGGTTCTGGTTTTGGTTTATAGAACAGCTGTTCTTGAAGTAAGATTCTTTAGTTTTTCGTTTCGTTTCGTTCGTTTTCTTTCATTCAGTCAGTCAGTAACACAGGTCAGGTCAGTAAATTGACTTGACTGGTGGTTGTTGGTACAATTATTGTGAGTATATTTATTTTACAGCGTTTCTTTGAGAACTCTATGCAAATATGTAGGTACCTATCTGTTTTATCGAATTATTCCTTAGGCTCTGCTCTAATTCGGTTTCAGTAATATTCAGCGGAAATCGCAGAACTTCCAGGAAAATCGGTTAGCGATATCCGACACCGGCTATTTACATAGAACAAGACGTGTTTTTGCGTAAAAATGCCTTGCAAAGAGATTATTTGTAACAGTGGAGACTCCAAATTAGATTCTGCAGTCTACAGCTGGATGAAAAATGACCGGGTAAGTCAGATTTTAGATATTTTTACACATAAGTCACAAGACTTAGTTGGCCTTGAATATCGCTAAATAATCTGACCTTTCCTTCAGTACCTAGGTATTTAGGTACCTACCTATTTGATTGCGATAATCCATTAATTGCTAAAGCATAATGGTCCATCTATAAAATTAACAAACAATGAACATCAACAAAAGATTGCTTATGTTCTGAGAAAGCCTAACCATCGAATCATGCAACCATAAAACAACAATTGGCATCGATCATGGTAAAATAAAAATTGCTTACAAGCTAATTAGAGATGGACAGAATAACAAAAAAATAATGATGCTGGACAATTCACACAGTATTATCTAGCCCCAAGCTAAGCAGAGCTTGTGTTATGGGCACTAGATAACTGATATACTTTACAATATGCTACATAGATAGACACTTTTTATTATACATAGAAAACAACCAAATGAATGCATTAGAACCTAACCTTAGCTTTGTTACAGAATCCAAAGACTATCAAAGAGGTGGTGGAGGATGTGCAGGCAATGAACTGGAATAAGCTCCGGAAGACTATGTTGTCTCGGCAGAAGTTTGGCACAGCTGGTATGAGGGGGAAGATGGCAGCAGGCTTCAAGTGCATGAATGATCTAGTTATTCTGCAGACAGCTCAGGTGATGCCCCTGACTTCTTAACAGCCCCCCCCCCACCCGACACGCAAAAAGGGTCCACCTGTGGCCTAGTTGCGGAAACCAGTCCAGAAACAAGTAACAAAGTGCCCCTGACTTCACATGAATGTTTTTCCTCTGCCGGTGGCAAAAATTGGAAGATGCTAGAGGTGGACAGTAATAAATAATGCTGGACAATCCACACAGCAATCAGACAATCGTCTAGCCCCAAGTTAAGCACAGCTTCTGTTATGGGTGCTCGATGACTAATGATAATAAACTTAAAAGACATAAATAGAAAGTTTAAAATCTATTTATGTTCTGAACTGGAATAGGCACTGACTTAAGCACAGTACAATAATGTATTTATCACGGCATAAATGGATGTGGTTAGTGCAAGAGCATGGTAGATGGCATGGAACTGTAGGTGTCCTAAACCTAGCAGTGAATAAAATCAAGCTGCCAATGATGATGTGTATTCCGTTCCTACCCTGCTCTTTTCTGGTTCATAATAAACTCCAGAAGAATGCAACTAGCTCCATTGTATTTACCATGCCATGCCCATGAATTAAGTTTTTTATCTTGTCATTCATAACCTGGAAATAATCCCAGACAATGTAATCATTCAGCAAAAAATATCATTTATATGTTGTCCCTATTAAATTCTTGTTTTTCAGGGTCTCTGTTCATACCTTCAAAAGCAAAGCAATCAGGGTCAGTTGCACAATGGAATTGTTATCGGTTTTGATGGAAGATACAATAGCAAACGGTAAGGCATACATACATTAGGTACAACATTGCATAGTGGTACTGGTAAGGTTGTACATTATTGGAAACTAGCGGCCTGTCCCGGCTTCGCACGGGCGGACATTAATTTTCAAAAAATTTGGGATAAACGTAGGTTTCTAATTTTTCTGTAGCAGGACATTTTATACTTTTATCCGACTGCCCCGTTGGTATAGCGGTCGCGTGTTCAACCGCTGATAATGTGGTCCCGGGTTAAGCCGTTGGTCCTGCGTTTGACCTCTCCCCGGTCGTGCCCGCCCCCGGTGGATATCCCTTAGTCGCCTCTTACGACACCCGCGGGAAGAGTTGGGGTTGTGCAAATTCTAAGCCGGCACCACACAGCAGCGCACACACTTGTGCACTATAAGATGTCCTGCGCGTCTGGCTAGTCTCCGATGAGATTGTCCGCCGTGGTCGAAATTCGGCTAGGAGGACATTATTTATTATTATTTTTATCTACCTCACTCGCTGCGTTGCCCGGGTGCGGCGTCGTTTATTTTGTTTAGATTGACATTTTTAAATTCGTAATATCTTTAGAATGGAATGTCCGATTTGAATAATTCAAAAAGTAATCTACAGGTATTGAAACAGTCTTAATTATGAAATGATTTATTTGGATAAGGATTAATACAAAGGTATGGATAACATGGTCAGACTTTGGTCAGTATTTCTATCAACTATTAAAAAGTAAAAAAATAGTTATACTGAGATAACTACAATAGTTGGACATATCGTACCTAGACATAGACAATTTATGGCAAATTTTTTTACACCTTGGGTTACATTATTGAAGTTTTAGTACGGATCCCTAATTTTTTCAAGAAATAAATATAGCCTATGTTACTCAGGAATAATGTAGCATTCTAATGGTGAAAGAATTTTTGAAATCGGTCCAGTAGTTTTTAAGTTTATTCGTAACAAACATACATAAATACAAAAATACAAATCTTTCCTCTTTATAATATTAGTATAGATAAATAATTGAAATTCAATGAAGTAACCTGAGGATATTTATTTAAACACAAACACTACAAAGTACTTTATTGTACACCAACAACAATACAGTACAAAAGACATTACATAAGACACAATTTATACCAACAACGGTAATGAGAAATGTTTAATTGTAATTTTATCCATCATCATCATTAGCCCTTCACGACCCACTGCTGGGCATAGGCCTCCTTATGTTTATGCCATTCACTTTACTATAATAAACTAAAAATATAATAATAAACTTGTTAATTTTATTATCGCTTATTTATTATTAGCCAAAAAAAAACCACTAAAACTAATGGTTGAAAAACAAAGATATTCCCTGTGTAGATAATTTAAATCTTTCTTATCTTGCCATTCAACTTTGTTATTACATAATTAGCTTATCTCGTATAAGACGCCTGGACTTCCCTAGATATCATTGCTAAATGGTCCATGTTACAAATACTTCACACTATCACACTTCACATCACACTAATATTATAAATGCGAAAGTTTGGATGGATGAATGGATGTTTGATACCTCTTCACGCCAAAACTACTGAACGTATCAGGCTGAAATTTTGCATACAGGTAAGTCTAACCCTGGAATCAAACATAGGCGACTTTTTATCCCATAAATCAGTTCCCGTGGGATAGAAATCACCTTTAGACGTTTCCATAGAACAAACGCGTGCGAAGCCGCGGGGCGCAGCTAGTTACGTAATAAAGCAACAACACAGGGCGGGAAATAATTATATACCCTAGTAGGCACCCTAAGGGCCTTTGCAGTTTGCAATTTTAGCAAAGGCTTTTCTAGAAAAAAGTAGTTATGAGCTTGTTAGTTTTTGAAAATAATCACAATGCAACATTAAGGTGAGTACTTATTAGGTTATAATAACATTTATTTCGACACACATTTAGGTATATAAAGCAAACATAAACAACAAAAACATGTTGGTTTAAAAGCTACTTATCATAAAAGGTGAACGTCAAATCGACCGATCGAGCTTTTTTCCTTGACCCTGTACCGAGCTGTTGAAGCTCATTGCTATTTTTTAGCCAAAAACCAACTACTACTACTACTGTATGTCTATGTTTAAGTTTGATTGCCTTAGACCAATGGTTCTAGCGGTCAGCTTGTTCAACCACTGATTATGAGGCCCTGACTTAGTATCCCGGGTCGGGCAAAAGTTATTGGGGTTTTTCTAGCAAGAAACATTCACAGTACAGCCCGGAGTCAGGAAGTTGGCGGTGTTACACCCCCGTGCCTCGGAAAGCACGTTAAGCCCTTGGTCCTGCGTCTGACCTCACCCCGGCCGTGTCGGTCTGCCGTCCCATCGGATTATGAGAGTGAGACTACACCTGTGTTTGCGCACACACTTGTGCAAATACCTCTGGCTAATCTCCGATGAGACTGGCCGCTGACGTCGAAATTCGACTAGGAGGATATTATTATTATGTTTAAGTCTGTACTTATTTCTATTACAGATTCGCAGAGCTAACAGCAAAAGTGTTCATATCATCGTCAATCCCTGTCCACATATTCTCCGCGGTATGCCCGACTCCCCTGGTTTCGTTCGCGACGGTGAAGTTGGGCGCTGCCGCCGGCGTCATGGTTACAGCCTCTCACAACCCAAAAGAGGATAATGGATATAAAGTTTACTGGAGCAACGGATCGCAGGTTATAGCGCCAGATGATAACAATATAGTGGATGAGATTCTGCAGTGCTTAGAGTGAGTTTTGATGTTAGAAGCCTCAGTCATCACACTAATATTATAAATGCGAATGTTTGAATGGATGGATGGATGTTTGTTACCTCTTCACGCCAGAGAGACTTCACGCCAGACTACTGAACGGATCCGGCTGAAGTTTTGCATACGTCGGGTACCCATAACACAAGCTCTGCTTAGCTTGGGGCTAGATGATGCTGTGTGTATTGTCCTCAACAGCTTATGTTGGTCCACTGCTCGACGCAGGCCTCCCCCTGATAAGCGCCTTATTGGCTTTAGGAGTAGTGCCCATAACCCCCATGCTGGGCATGCGGGTTGGGTATCGCAGTTTCGGTGGTAGAATTATACTGCAGGGGGCGCTGCTGCCCGCCCCCAGTGGATATCCCTTAGTCGCCTCTTACGACACCCGCGGGAAGAGTTGGGGTGGTGCAAATTCTAATCCGGCACCACACAGCTGTGTATTGTCCAGCATTATTTGTTTACTAGTTTATTCCCGCGGCTTCGCACGCGTTGTTTCTATGGAAACCTTTTGAGGTTATTTCTATCCTATGGGAACTGATTTATGGGATAAAAAGTATGTTATGTTACACCTATGTTTTATTCCAGGCCTAGAATTATCTGTATGCAAAATTTCAGCCTGATCCGTTCAGTAGTTTTGGCGTGAAGAGGTAACAAACATCCATCCATCTATCCATCCAAACTTTCGCATTTATAATATTAGTGTGATGTGATTAGTGTGATGTGACTATGTCCGTTTCCAGCGTCCCAGAAGATCATTGGAACATAGACGAGATACTTTCGCACGAGCTCGTCAGCGACTGCCTAAAGGACATGACGTCAGCCTACATGTCGTATATAAAGGACAGTTTGAACGAAGACGTTCTGAGCGACAATAAGAAGGCAGCCATTGATGTCGTCTATAGCGCCATGCATGGAGTGGGATATGAATTTGTTGTGAAGGCGTTTGAATCTGCTAATTTGAAGGTAAGTAACTTTTAAAAGGACTTGTAAGTGAGCCCTAAGTAACGGTGTATTGCTCAAGTGGATTTCGGAGCATGTGAATGAATACGTACCTCGAGAAGTTGCAACTGATCTAGGATTTAAAGATGTTTATTAAAAAGTTATACTTATAATGAGATACAAAAAGTTCTTAAAAATTATGCTGCTAATATTACGCTATACTTTATACAGGGTGGTTTTTTGAGAAGAGCGGTGATGGCCTAGTCCGAAGCCACGAGAGTGAGAGAGAAGTCGTGAAAGGAGCCATGCCCTCGATTTATAAGAAAATAAGAACTGCATATTTCGTTTTTTTACAACCTTTTACTTGTGACGGAAATCAAACAATGTCTCCTTTCACGACTTTTCTCTCACTCTCGTGGTTTCGGACTTGGCCATCACCGCCCTTCTCTAAAAACCACCCTGTAAGGTTAGGATATTAATGTTTTATTTTTATTTTGTGTATATTCGATGCCTTGTTACTCAGGGCACAGATTAGATAACGTTACTTGCTCAGGGCACGTAGGTAATCGTACGGTTTTTCATAGAATGACTGATTCATAGTTTTTCCGCCGCTCATTGTGTAAATATTCGTAGAATAACTAGATTGTTTAAAAAAACCTCAAATTCCTTAATGTTACACTGTTGTTCTTTATTCACAAAGAAAGTTACAATCAACTAATAAAAATAAATTACAACTAGTATTTACAATTGAAACAATACACTGTTGTTTTACTTTTGGGGGATAAAAACGAATTCGTCGGCAATAAATTTTTGGAATTATTAATAAATAAAAAGAATTATCAAAATCGCTCAACAGTTGACGGAGAAACCAACTAACATACATAAAAAACTATACTTACAGCTGCACATTGAACCCCTTCCAATTTTTGAAATCGGTAAAAAAGAATCAATCAGCGGCAGAAATAGTTTAACCTAACTTCTTTTACTGAAAAGCATAGATCGTGGGGCTCACATATTATCGTTTGTTTCAACATATTCATTCATAACTTACTATTTTGTTCAAGAACGAAATCTTTTTAACTTAATAAATTTGTTGGCAGCGTCCAAAAAGCGTGTCGCAGCAACAGGCACCGAACCCCGACTTCCCCACAGTCCAGTTCCCGAACCCTGAGGAGCTGGAGTGCTTGTCTCTGGGCATGGAACTGACGAGGAAGGAAGGCGCGAGGCTGCTGCTGGTCAACGACCCCGATGCGGACCGTCTGGCCGTAGCAGAGTATGATAAGAGGTATATCCAGATCATTTATTCGCAGAAAAACCTAAGAACGACAAGGGTGTTAGCCATATGTTGAACGGTCAAGTGTGTGTTTGGTGGGACCACGAAAAAGTTTTGTCCCACCTGTGGGACCACGGTTCCGGAGTGATATTTTTATTTCTTTATTAAAATAAATATAAGTATTCTTAGTTAGTAAGTTATTTTTTAAAATAAATACCTTCTTCTAATGATTGACTTGTTGCGCAACATTTTTCAGTTTTTTTTTTAAAGAATACCCGACTGGGATTTTTGCAAATGAAGGGCGCAATGGACCTAGGCAATTAATTCTGAAAGCATTCAGAGGAGTTTTAAGATACCTCCATAAAAGCCCGTTAATGTTCCAGCAAACACTCCTGGAAGATATTCACGGGCAACGAGATGGGTTCTCTTCTCGGCTGGTGGGTGCTGAAGCAGTACTGGCGGCGACATCCGACCGCGGCTTCCGAGGATGTGTATGTGATCGCCAGCGTCGTCAGCTCCAAGATGCTGGCCGCCATCGTGCGCGGACGGGGCGAGTTCGTAGAGACTCTCACTGGGTTCAAGTGGATGGGTAGGTTCAAGTAACATTGTCAGTAAGAACAATACAAGCTATGGCTTCCGAGGATGTGTATGTGATCGCCAGCGTCGTCAGCTCCAAGATGCTGGCCGCCATCGTGCGCGGACGGGGCGAGTTCGTAGAGACTCTCACTGGGTTCAAGTGGATGGGTAGGTTCAAGTAACATTGTCAATAATAACAGAACAAGCTATGGCTTCCGAGGATGTATGTGTATGTAATCGCCAGCGTCGTCAGCTCCAAGATGCTGGCCGCCATCGTGCGCGGACGGGGCGAGTTCGTAGAGACTCACACTGGGTTCAAGTGGGTGGGTAGGTTCATGTAACATTGTCACTAAAAACAATACAAGCTATGGCTTCCGAAGACGTGTATGTGATCGCCAGCGTCGTCAGCTTCAAGATGCTGGCCGCCATCGTGCGCGGTCGGGGCGAGTTTGTAGAGACTCTCACTGGGTTCAAGTAGATGGGTAGGTTCAAGTAGCATTGTCAATAAGAATAATACAAGCTATGGCTTCCGAGGACGTGATCCCCAGCGCCGTCAGCTCCACTAACTGCATTTTAATTTCTAATAAAAACAAAAGTAAATTAACCAATGAGCGACGAAAAACTATGAGCGATACACTCACGAATAATAGACCAGCAGGGATCTATGCACCCACTGTCTAACCTGTAACCTAACCAATTAATTAATTTTAAACCTAATGCTCTGGGTCAAAATATACTTGATTTGATAAAATTTATCAAGGTATTCGAGGCCCATTTCCAACAGTGCGTGAAGGAAGTCAGGTTGCAGATGATGATCGAAAGAGCATCAAGCTCAATAGGGCAACTTGGTTTTCGTAACCAAACATACCTATTTCCACTTTCCTCCATTGATCTCTATGGCTTATCTTAGGGCCTACATACACGGGCAGCTTGAAGCAGTCAGGACTGCTTCAAGCTGGCGACCGCATAGTGAACTACAGTCTTCTATTTACAGACATACACGGAACCGCTCGAGAAGTTGCATAGTTCACTTTGCAGTTCCAGCTTGAAGCAGTCGGTCCTGACTGCTTTAAGCTCCCGTGTATGTAGGCCCTTAGTATTGAAGTAATTTGCTAAAGAAACTGCATTGTTACAGGAAACACGACTCTATTGCTACAGCAACAAGGCAAGATCCCGTTGTTCGCGTACGAGGAAGCAATAGGCTACATGTGCGACCCTCAAGTTCCGGATAAGGATGGAGTTTCAGCCGCAGTTCATGTAAGAACCCTTTTAAAAAGTTAGTACCTGCCCGTGGCTTGGTACGCTTTAATATTGGATAAAAAATTGCCGATACATCCTTCCCACACAGGATATAATCTAATCATCACTTAGATTCATTCAGCCGTTTTTATAGCCTCCTAGCTAGCTAGCTAGCTAACGCGACAGTCGTTGCCCGAACAAATCACACTAGCACACTACTTAATATTATAGGTGCGAAGTTTGAATGAAAAGATGGATGTATGTATGTATGCTTATTACTGTTTCACGCCCAATCTGCTGAACGGATCGGGCTGAAATTTAGGATTTAATTAATATAGGACTCGACCTCATATAAGACATAGGCTACTTTTAATCCCACAAATCAGTTCTCATGGGAATACATAACCTTTAAACGATTCTATAGAAACAACGCGTGCGAAACCGCAGACAGAAACCAGTACTTATTTATTGATATGCAAAACAGAAAACAATCACAAAAGCAATATTAAAAAATTATACCTAAGGTTCTTAGATTATGAGTACTTCTACCATAAAAAGAAAGTATCTTACAAATTCCGTCCGGTTACGTCGACTATTACAAACACATGAGGCGCATTATTGTGTATAGTAATGCCATTTAATTTATTTCTATCTTCCACTGCTCTGTGCAATGAACCCATAAATATCTTCTCATTTCCCCCACCAGGTGGCATCACTGGCCTCAAACTTGTACTCCAACGGATCATCCTTAGAGGAACAACTGACTGCACTGTACAAAGAGTACGGCTACCATCTGTCTCATAACTCGTACTACATCTGCGAGGATCCCGCCATTATTCAGAAGATATTCAGGAGGATCAGGAACTATGATGGACCGGGAGAGGTAAGTTTAGTTTATCCTACTAATATTTAAAAGCCTAAAGCTTGTGAAATCTGAATTTTTGTTACCTAGGATATCCAAAACTACTGAACAGATCAAAATGGGCGTACGTTTAGAGCAAAGTTTAAGTTAACAGTGTAGCAGGCCCTTTCGTATTTTCACTAGAAAATACGAAAGGGTTTGCTACACTGTTGGAAACCACGCTCCGACTCTATTGTCTATGATAATTTCAGTCATAGACAAAATAATTGTGAGTGTCATTCCTTGCATATCGGCAGTTTAAAACAGTGTAGCCAGTTATTACATGGATGTTGGATGCCAAATTATTATTATTACCTAGTGTTTTAAGACAGAAATATTATAGAGCGTGTCCCGAAACTCACCGTCAAGCCGAAAACGGAGGACAGGTGGGTTCATGACGACCCAGAAAAACCACAAAATCATGGGTCTATTTATCAATGCTTCAAGGCTTTTTACTGAAAATCATAAATTCTTTGTCCGGCTTTAAACTTTTTTATGCTGTGACTACAGATGTCAATATTTTGCGATTTTTATTTTTGTATTACAAACTCAAATAACACATTCATTTATTTAACTATAAAATTAAAACAGATTGACCACATTTTTACAAAAAAATAGGACACCTCTAAATTAGCATGTATAGGTGCAAATGGTAGGATGGGCAGAATGGGCTGTACCGCCATCCAGCATCAAAATATTAATGAATTCTTTAACCAAATATTTGGTAACCAAAACATAAGTCATTTCAATAGACAGGGTTCCTGAGATCTCGACCAAATTATGTGCGAAACAGTGCACTTTTTGTAAATTTTTTTCTCAATGGTATTTAAAAATTAGAGAAACCAAAGTAATAATGATTAATTTTATGTAATTCGAGTTTTTTACCACGGGGATCCCGTGATTACTGAGATCTAGGCCTAGTTTGACAAATCAAACCTGGTTCGCCTCTTTTCTGTATTTTTAACAAATTACAAAAACCTTATCACACTGGTCTTAGCTAATTCTGAAGAATTTTATGGGATGTAAACCGATAGCTCGGCGTATAGCCGTTCAAACGATATTATGGGATAAAGTATAATCCTAATCGATCTGGCTGATTTACTTTCGTTAAATATAATATAATAATCAATTTGTTTCAGTATCCTAAAAAGGTAGGGTCTTCCGAAATCGTTTACATAAACGACTTGGCAGCCGGCGTCAAAATACCAGAGAAGGCAGAAGGAGATGCGCATTTGAGTAAGCATTTAGTATTTACTGTGTTGTGTCAATCTCTGTCATATTCTTTATAAATAAATAATGCCCCTATATCTAGCCCCAAGCTAAGCAGAGCTTGTGTTATGGGTACTAGATAACTGATATACAATACCTACACTACATAGATAGATTTTTTTGTATTATACATAGAAAACATCCAGAACGCCCTGGACAAATGTCTGCAGATCGTACAAGTATTTGTCCCGAGGCGGGTATCGAACCCGCAACCTCCTGCATCGCAGGCAGACCTTCGCCCGCCGCGCCACGGAGGTCGTTTACTGTATGATATTTTTTCGGGCCGGCGCCTTGTGGTGCCGGCTTAGAACTTGCACCACCCCAATTCTTCCCGCGGGTGTCGTAAGAGGGAACTAAGGGATATCCACCGGGGGCGGGTAGCAGCGCCTCCTGCAGAATAATTCTACCACCGGACTGCGATCCCCAACCCGCATGCCCAGCGTGGGGATTATGGGCAAAACCCACCCATGAGATGAAGGCCAATAAGGCGCTTATTAGGGGGAGGCCTGCGTCCAGCAGTGGACCAATACAGGCTGTTGCGGTTGAGGTATTTATTCGGGGTGTTCTGGGTATTTTCTACGTATATTAAAAATTCTATCTATGTACAGTACAGTGTACAGCTGTTAGACCGCATGCACGCTTTGACGAGGCAGAATGTATTGGAGCTATTAGTGTCAATTAAGATGTCGCCTAAGTGAATTTATAAAAGCCTTTAAACACTTGCTTAAATATTTAATCGTTCCATTTTGCAGAAGTCCTCGGCACAGGCTTAGACCAGGATTACACAAGCGGAGAAATGGTGATGTTCCGCACCAAGAGTGGACTCGGTGTCACCGTGAGGACGAGCGGCACTGAGCCTAAAGTCAAGTACTACACCGAACTCGTACACAAGGCGGATGAGAACAGGTATTCATTGTATTTTTGACACCTTCACTGCGATCGCCAATCGGCCTGCCAAACGTGCCTCCTTAAGGGTCCGGCGGAAGATGAATTTTCCATACAAACGTAGTACCAAAATGATTTGTAATTTGAGAATATTTTCACCATGGTCTGCTATTATTTGTATTAAAATAGTATTTATCTAGGTTCCTGACACAATTTTTTTTTCAAAATACCTTTCTGAAATGAAATTCAACCGAATCGCATTTTTACATCAAAGAATGAATGTTTTCATAGTATTTTTCTAGATAAGTATTTTGAAAAAAGCTTGTGGCAGGAACCTAAATAAATACAATTCTAATACAAATAATAGCAAACCATGGTGAAAATATTCTCAAATTACAAATCATTTTGGTACTACGTTTGTATGGGAAATTCATCCTCCGCCGGACCCTTAATGCCTCGTGGTTACTTGCATGCCGAATTTCAGCTCAATCGGAAAATGGGTCAAATTTAACTTGCAAGTTATTTAACGAAACTAAGGGCCGATTTTTCAATCCTCAGATAAACAACCAGATAGCCTTTACGAGATGAATAGCGATGTTCTTGGTTTTACAATGGTCAGATAGCAGTTAACTGTCGAATAAAGCCCCTAACTGAGGGTTACCTACTGCTACTCGGGCCAGATAGGGTTTTATCTTCCCGTTAAGTATGACGTTTGAGGTTATGTTTGACAGTTTCATCCGTTTTGTTTTTGGTAAAAACGACATACCTACTTACTAGGTACGTTGATTTGTTATGATGGATGTATTTGAATTTTGTTTTGGAACGAACGTTAAATTTCAAATACACGTTTTATTTCTTGTCTAATACATGAATACTGTATCTGTGCACCTCGCTTGCACACAGACGGTGTGGAGTTGGTAGCTTGAACCACGGATAGCTATTATCTAGCTAGATATAGACGGTTGAAAAGTTGAAAATATTAATTTGCCTGATAAACAGACAGATAATTTTAAACGCTATATCTGTTCGACGACTTAAGTAAGGATTGAAAAATCGGCTCTAAAGCAAATATAATTAAAATTACAATAAAAGAGCATGTGAAAAAAATCGGTCACCACTCGAATATTCTATTGCAAAGCGGCGTTGTGATAATTTATTATTAACCCACAAAAAGTATCACGCTAGTAAAAAGTGATCGTAATTTTCCCATCAAAACCATAAATTTAAATTTACTTTTCTTTCAGTGATGTAAACGAAGAGGAAATGAGGACTAAACTCAAAGCCATGGTCCAAGAGTTTGTGGAGGAATTACTGCAGCCCGCAATACACGGGCTTGGCAAGCCGCCGGCGTTCGAAGCCACCCAGTAACTGTGAGGGAATTTGTACTTCTATTCTAAACCCACGTCGAGTTTACGTAAAACCATTATAAATTACGTCACGAATGTTAAGAACATTCCAAGAAATTTTACAACGTACAAAAGCAACAAGATAACATTGGTTTATCTGTTCAGGAGATAAATGAGGACATTGGTTTGCACAAACAAACAACCACTACAGATACAGACACAGTAGTAGGGCTTCGTCCCGGCCTAACACCAAGGGTAGGCTTGGTGGTAGGGTAGGGAGGGACGAAACCCTACCACCAAAATAGTCCTAGTATAATAATCGTCAAACTTCTTGTCCTGGGGCGAACCACGTGACAATGATGCAGAATGCAATTCTTAGGCTAAATTAGTGAGCGGTTACCTTTTGGACAGTCGCGTCGATTTCACGGTAAGTTTTTGTTTCAAACAATGAAAGGCGAGATAGTGCTATACGAAGCTGTACCTATCTCTTTCGCCTGCTGCGTTGTAGGCATAGAGCAAATACAACCGTGAATTTAACAAAAAGATAGGGTCGTAATTAGAATGCAATTATTTTATGTAAATAAAATTTAGTTCGATATAATTTATTTACTATTTGTTCTGCCTCTGAAATTAGTATTACTTGACCATATCAAAAGACATGTCAAGTATGAAGCTCATTCGCGTCATGCGACATTTGATTTAGGCAAGTATTACTTGTTACAAATTAATGGTACGAAAATTCTGAGTACGTCCCTGTTACATCCTATACTTAGTGACATCTAGTGTGAGGTAGTTAAACTACGTAGTAGCATCGACACATAATGAAGCAAGCAGTTGTGCTTTTTACCGGTAGATGGAAAACAAAAAAGTGGGCGGGATCTAACACCCCCTCATCCCGCAGAGTGTCACGCGTTGTTTCTTAGGGAAATCTAATTACAACACCTCTCTGTATTTGCTCCATGGTTGTAGGCGGCATATGAATTATATGCGTGAGTTGTACCTGCGCAAACCCACTTGCGGTGCTTCACCGGACAAGTTGTTTGGCGGCTACTTTAGTAGTCTACTAGGTTAGCATAAACATGCAGGATCTAGGTTAATTTTACCAGTGAATCTCTAATCAACTCAACTCACTTTATTCAGTTCCGGGGAATATTAATATTATTGTTAAATAGCACAATACAATGCAAGTTATCAGTGCAGATTGCAGTTGGGGAACTGCACTATGTATCGTCTTTCTTTTCTAATCTTTCTAAATTCTAAGATTTTTTTCCTAAAATAATTCTGTTGAGTAATTAGTTAATTCTGTTGAGAAAGATGTTTTCTAAAAGTTTATAGCTTACCCCGGCTAGAGGGCTTAATGGCAAAATGTAGACTTATTTGCAAATACACATAAACAAGCGCATTTTATACAAAATTACAAGAAAATTCTGACTACAAGAGCTGAAAGCCATTTTGGGCGTTAAAATAGGTAGGGATTAACCATTCTAAAAATGCACGCCCCTTTCACTGAACGTCATACAAGCGGCGTTCATTTTTAGAATGGTTTATCTCTACTTAATTTACTAGAGTACTTATAATATAAAATGTGCACAAAGCTTAATTAACGTACTTGATGTTGTTTCTCGTAGTTACCACGTTCTCGTAATTAAAGTAGTTCTAAGCTTTATTTTTATATTCTAATGTACCTTTTTAATGTACTAATATGAACAAAAATGAAAATCCTAAATTATAATTAAAGCCAAAGAAACTTAACCATTCCATAATGTGATACAATAAAACTTTAAAAAATTGGTCTCAGTTATCTGCTTATCTTAATAACGTACTTAAACAACTAACACAAAATTTACTTGTATTGTAATTATTACAAGTAAAACGTTAAGATTTTTGGCCTACCTATAAGTTTATTTATAGTTTTGTTTGAACGTTTTTAAAGTTTATGTTATCGTTTCTGTAAAGTAGGTAACTAAAGATTAATGATGAATAAAAAGTTTACAAATACTTTAGCAATTTATTTTTAAGAATAAGATAATTTCATACGTACGTACGGTACGTACTTAACCTACCTTAATACAAATCATATATTTTCCGACTCAACAAAAAAAAACAGCAGAGATTGTATTACTCGGCGCGGAGAGTTTTTCATATTTAAAAAAAAAATATTGCCTATTTCACTTCTAATGATGTGAGGATTCCAACAACAATTCATAAAAATCTGTTGAGTCATTAAAAAATAATTAAAACTCTCATGAACCCTGAAAACACTGGACTTATATTTTGAGCAGTGTAACAAAAAAATATGTAACATCAATTTGCCATCCAATTCTGAATGTTACCTCTCTAACATAAGATCGAAAGTTTATTTCTTCTTTGCTTCCTCCTCCGCCGCCGCCGCCGCCGCCGCTGCTAACGCCTCCGCCGCCGCATCAGCTTCCGCTTGCAAGCGTTGTTCTTCTCTCTCTATTATCACCTCTTCTATCAGGTTGTCTAGCTCAGGACTGAGCAGGACGGATAGACCGGCCGCGGCTGGAACCTACCGGTCACAAAAATCAATCTATGTATTTCTTAAACCTGGATGCCTACTTCGTTACTAATTTTTGTCTATTTCTAAATATCGTCAACAGAATAGAACTAATCTCTGCTGTCTTTGCGCGTTGCTGCGTTAATCAAAGAAAGAGCTTTCATTTGGACTTCATTTCATCTAAACTGGGGTAGATAGGTATACTCAGGTATAGTGGCGTTCATAGATAGTTTACCCCCCTGGCAAATTCCAAGTTTCGTAATTACATCAGTTTTGATTTAATGTAATTATATTTGTTGTTAGGGTTTCCAGATCGATGGTCTCGCTTTGTCTGTCCTTTTTTCCCTGTTTAATAACTCGGCAACTACCGCAGCTATCAACTTGAAATTTAAAATAATAATACATTTCGTGTGCCTGTATTAGATTTAGATAGATTTAAAGAAAAAAAAAAGAGAAATGAAAATAAAATGGGCGGTTACTCTATCCGTAACTGTAAGTGTGAAAGGCGGTAAAATAATGTTTGTTAAATTCCCGAAAAGAGAATCTGTGGCTGAAAAATGTTCCTGCGATAAGATAATTTTCATTTCAAGGGAAAAATTGATTTATCCATGTGCAGAGCTCATTAGCGTTGCTCAAATTATGGAAAAGAAGTTTGAAGAATTTCATGGAAAACCTAAAACCTAGATCTAGATCTTGAATCTCCCAAACTAAAAAGTTTGAGAACCACCGTAGCGGATATGACGTAGGCTTGGGAAAACCCACGTGACCGTTGTTTCTCGGAGTAGCATACCTACCTTGTATACCATGACCATATAATTTAAATATTGTAAATCCATAATTAATGGATAAACCGTTGTTCCGCTTTTTTGTACATAGTTTCTACAAAGAAATTCATTTCATTTCAATGTAAAGTCAATTAGGTACAGTAGGAATGAGAGAAGAGTGGAATGAGCTTCCTGCGTCTGTTTTCCCGTTACAGTACTTGTACGTATCTTGGAGTCTTCAAGTCAAGGGTAAATAAGTTCCTTCTGGGAAAGCGTGCTCCATCTTAGTCACATCTTCACTTACTTTATGTGAGTTGGTGGCCAAACGACCAAAATATCAAAAAAAAATGGTGCAAATGAAACATTGGCATAGAGTTAAAATCGAGTATAAAATAGGTACCTCTGCAAAGATCGGCTTAGAGGCGTCCCATTTGCCCACATGAGATTCAAGTATTCGTTTACAAGATGCAGCTTTCGGTAAAATTTGTCCCAAGCAACTGTAACGGAAAATTATTAAACCATAAGGTTGTGAAGATTTACGCGTTACTCGTAATGATAAAAACTGTTTGTCTAAATTTAACAGCTTTTATATGTCTTCAGTGGGGTAAGTCGATTTGACATTAGTAACGAGATATCTATCAAAAAATCGTCTACAGCAGAGGGGTTGAGGACAAATCCTCGTTTCACTGTGACCACGAGGGTCGTATCAACTTGAGGCAGAGCCCATTACAATATCAGAACGCGGAGCGCCCTTCTCGATTGCGTCTACAAGAGACGACTAACAAACCAACCGACAACGGGTAACCAGTCCGTCATCAAGTGTTTTATTGCTTTCATATTGTACAAAGATCTTAAAAATAAATTACAGCTACACATGAGCCCGGGTGGGGCACTGCAAAATATATCTTATTTTTTGCTCTTGTGAGCAAAAATAAATATTTTAACTTTTACATAGATAAACTAAATAAGTAACTTAATTCTAACATTATTAAAATACAACGAGCCTATAAATAACATAACGTAAAATTATTCACAAAAGAAGTCCTGCAGGGCATAGAAGCTTTTTTTAATTAGGAATGTTTTTACTGCCTTTTTGAATTTGAAAAGGTCACTTTCATTTTTTATATTTTGAGGAATATTGTTAGAAGCTTTTTTTTAATTAAGAATGTTTTTATTGCCTTTTTGAATTTGAAAAGGTCACTTTCATTTTTTATATTTTGAGGAATATTGTTGTAAAGTGGAACATAGCGGTAAATACCGTACTTGGATACAACAACTGCGATATAGCTGTACGCTCATTGCCTGACCAACACTTGAAAGGGTGATTAGGACGGCTCACCCTCCAGAAACCGTTTTACTGTGACACGGGCTCCCCGTGTGATGTGATCGTGACCTCTCCTTTTTGTATGGCATTTGCATAGTCCGGACGATAGAGGCGCTCTGTACCAAATTTTATGGTAAAAGGAGATGTCACGACCACCCCTCGTTACTAACGTCCAAAAAGGACGGTTCCTTTGTGTCCGTCAAGTTAGCAGCCTCACCATGGAATTTGGTGGTTTCAACCATGCCAATAAATGTGTCATGAAATAGTGATCGCGATGGCCCAGGTATAAATAGTGCCCCAGTGCTTTAGGAGATATCTCAGGATATATGAATGCATGATTGTAAAAACCCCCCTCAGACCAAATGCAAAAGTTTCAGGAAATCAATAAAAACTATCTGGTGTAAAAAAAATGTTCTAAATGAATTTATTTTTCTAAGTATTTCAATAAAGTAAAACAAAAGAGACCACATGCTAATTTCTTATACAATAATTATAATTAGTTTTTTTTTTATAATTTTTTGAAAATTTTGGATAACGTGGGTTTTTACATTCATTGTTTACGAGGTGTGTTTTTACAATCAAAGTCCAATTTTATTTCAAGTTTATTTTGTTTAATTTGCTTGGTTTACATAAACAACGAAGCTATTACTTAAAAATATGCACAAATTAATCCAATTCGTCATTTTCAACATGATCAGATATAGGCCATTCCAAAATTTCGTTCCAAAACTTTACTTTTTCTTCTTCTGGTACAAACTCAACGCACTTTTTTAGGTCTGCCATTTTCTTTGAGTTTATGCTGAGCTGTCTTGTTCCGTACGCAGGTTCTTGTGGTAGTGGTACAACAATCTGTGGCCTCATCTTAAGCAAGAATGTATCTTTCACCATTCCATCAATGTATTCCATCGTTGTTACGGGTACGTCGCTTCCAACTTTTCTAAATTTTAGGTGATGGAACTTGGAGATACTGAAGTTTACCTTCTCTGTTCTTGGTACACGTCGGTCTTTGGTTTCAAGTGACAGTGCAGTCTTTTTGAAAAATTGAACCCACCACTTTTTGTATTCTATTACATCCTCTCCGCTTACCAAGTGAACTGTGAAAAAATCACTCTGCCTACTCGATGATATAATCAATTCCACCAGTTCATGTAAGCTGTACAACCTGTCTTTGCGACGAAGGCTCCGTTTTATAATCCCGAATGCTCTGTCACATGGCAGAAAAAAATGACCACGCATAGGAAAAATCTGTTGTATTTTTTTAAAACGTCCAGTGTCAACGAGGGCCATGTTCATTCGAACTGCTGTATTGTTCTTGTTCTGCCCTGCGCAGTTATCGAAAAAAAGCATTAATTCAGTAACCTTCTTATCGACATACTCTTGGACGTAAGTCATAATGAAAGAGCACACTTCATTGGGCCCCTTTTTGGCTTGCCCTTCGTGGTACAGGAACAGAACATTTTTTCCCGTTTTCATTTTATGAATGCAAAAGATCGAGACACTCAGTTGTCGCAAATAGAAAATTTCTTGTACAGGAATCATAGGTAGTGATATATTCTGCATGTAATCGTAGCATAGTAAAAATGACGTAATAACTATTAATTAGCGGTGAAAGTTACAAAAAAAAACAAAGAAGTCAGTCAGGCAAGTCAAGCTATTAGTTATCTGGTGCTGCCATAGGGTTGATTATAAAAACCCGCTTTATCCAGGATAAGGTGTGTTTTTACGCTCATCGAAATTTTGATGCCCTTAACTCTGCGGGAAAGAACTATGACCGAGGTGTGTTTTTATGCTCAATCGATCCGTCTTGATATAGGGATCATTTTTCCATCATAAAAAGGAATTCGAAAAAAGTGGTCTGAGGGGGGTTTTTACAATCATGCATTCATATATAGGAGATGTTTAAGGTATATATGTACGATCTGCAGATATTTGTTCAGGGGTTCTGGATGTTTTTCTATGCATAATAAAAAATATTTACGTATGTAGTGTATTGTATTATGTATATCAGTTATCTAGTACCCATAACACAAGCTCTGCTTAGCTTGGGGCTAGATAATGCTGTGTGAATTGTCCAGAATTTTTTATTTATTTATTATTTATTTCACTGTGGCTGCTATCTTGACGTCGTCAAGCTGGCAGCCCCGTTGATTTCGACGAATCTATAGCGAGATATTAATCATGAACTACGCCAGTAGCCACCCAAACCTTATCGCTGGCATTTTCGACGACCCTGTGGCGCGCACCTGTGACGCAGGAGGTTGCGGGCTCGATTCCCGCCTTGGGACAATATTTGTACGATCTGCAAATATTTGTTCAGAGTGTTCTGGGTATTTACTACGTATAATAAAAGATATCTATGTATTGTATATTAAGTATATCAGTCATCTAGTACCCATTACACATCAAAATGTATAGTTTATAGGGTAAGTGTACGCTTCTACAACAAAACTCCTAGTGAGTTGCAAAAATTATCAGTAAATAAATTCAAACAAATTATCAAAACCTTGCTGTGCAAAAAAGCTTACTATAAAATATCAGATTATCTAGAGAGGATAAAAAGCTTAGAACGGGTTTTGCTCCAACTCGAAAAATAACAACTAACAGGCTAAAGGTGTCTTCGTCGCTTCTTTAATTTTGTCTACATACCGAAGCGACAGAAATCAAAAATATTACTTTATTTCTGTGTCAGTGTTTAGTTTTATAATTTGACCTTTTCTAAGTACATTTATTGTATATGGAAATAAAGAGTTTTTGATTTGATTTTGATAAGCTCTGCTTAGCTTGAGGCTAGTTAATGCGGTGTGGGCTGTCCAGCATTATTTATTTTCAATATTACCCTTACTCAAAAAGCGGCATGCAAGTGTCCTGAAGGAACTGCATCTGCAGTTCAGGAATGAAGCACTTATCTCGGTCCATCATCATCTGAGGCAGATCGCCTCGACTCTTCTCAACGTCGCCTTGCTTGAAAAACTCCGCTAGAACTGCGGCCTGAAATCACATCACTCTAACATTATAAATGTGAAAGTTTGGATGTTTGGATAGATGGATGTTCGTTACATCTTCACACTAAAACTATTGAACAGATTGAGCTGAATTTTTGCACAGGTGCAGCTCTAAACTTGGAGACAAACATAGGATACTTATAAACTTTTTTTTTTAATCAAGTATAGGGTTTTTATCCCATAAATAAGTTCCCATGGGATAGAAAACGTTTCCACAGAAACAACGCGTGTGAAGTTGCGGGCTGAAACTAGTCTTTCATAATTTATTAAAACTATAATAATGTGCATAAACAAACTAACGTGAGTGAGTGATTCGCTATGACTCGTCCAAAACAATGCTGCCAATGGATTTGACAAATTATTTCATTATCTTGGCAATTTTTCTAACTATCGAGTTCTTAGTAGGTACTGTTAAATTTGCCAAGACACGAATTAAATAATGAAAAAACTTCCCTAACATTATTATGAACTACTATGGAGCTTGGCACCTATCTACATCTCGGCTCTTTTATCTGTGAAGCCGCTATCTGTGACTTAGTGAGGCCGTACACCAGACGTTACACTTGCATTTGAGGATCCGTAACGTTTTTAGTTGAGAATGCAGATTTATAGAGCTAAGAAATTCATAACGCACAGTGTAAAAATTATTGTTCTACGACAAAAATTGACGAAGCTATGACCAAATTACTAGCGAAGTTCACTGAGTGACCGCCGCCGTGGGTGCGTGTGACGTACTTAACTTACTCGGTCGCCGCCCGTTAACCACTCATTTGTAAACTACTGAAAATGTGTCCTTGGTGTGCGTGTTTGCGCTATGCGCTTGCGATAAATGTAGCGCTAGCGCTACAATCTGCTAGTTCACTCTTTTGGTAGTAGATCTTAAATTATTAATTACTAGCGGCCCGTCCCGGCTTCGCACGGGTGGACATTTAATATTAAACATTTTGGGATAAACGTAGAGTAAATGTATCTCTTTATGCAGGACATTTTATACTTTTATCTGACTGCCTCGTTGTTCTAGCGGTCGCGTTTTCAACCGCTGATAATGAGGTCCCGGGTTCAAATCCCGGGTTGGGCCAAGAAATTGGGTCTTTTCTAGCAAGAAATATTCACAGTAGCAGCCCGGAGTTGGGTAGTTGGCGATGTTAGACGGCTTAATGTGCTTTCCGAGGCACGGCCCCGTGCCTTGGAAAGCTCGGCTCCCTTGGTCCTGCATTTGACCTCTCCCCGGTCGTGTCGGTCTGCTGTCCTATCGTTGCCCGCGTGCGCTGAACGGGGCACATCACACCGGCCACGGCGCGGGGCGGCGGGCGGCGTGGCGCGGCGTCCGACTTTGAAATTTATTTATTATTTATTTGTTTATTACAAATACTTACACTATTTTTACAGGGGCCCCTAATGCAATAGTGTAAAAAGTCCACAAAAAACAATCATACCATTATAAATATTTGTCAGACCAATATAAATACACACCAATGAACGTACAAATTAAAATAACCTACTATAAAAATTAAAATTAGAATAAAAAAAAATTAAATTGCCCGAACTAAAAATTATAATTACACAATAATAAGTATATAAAATGCGTCAATATACAATGTCAAATTATTTCACAACAACATATAATAATTCTTCACTTAATAAATTCAAATTACATGAAAATTTTAGTCGTGATCTGACGTGACATTTTCTTGGAGTCCTATGACTATGACGTCACAACATAGCCGACAACGTTTTCATAGTTCAAAATAAAAAATAATAATAGTAGGTACATTATGGTACTAGTGTGTACCTAACATTGGTGAATGATTACCGCCGAGGCGCCATTGACCCGAGCCGTAGGCGAGGGTCTTAAGAGAGCCGAGGACGGTAATCATCAATACACACGTGTATCATACGATGTTTTTCAACACACTTGTGAATAAAATAACAATAAAAACTCATTTTATTTAGTAGACAAAAATTAATCAGTTTTCTCCTATGCGCGCGCATTGCGATCGGCCACAGACTAAAGGGATGAGGTTTTTTTTTATTTTCCGCGCATACCTAGGGTTCGCGCCTATTCTGCCACGTACAAAATGGGGAATTTAAAGTTTTCTTTTATTACAGAGAAAACAAAAGTTATAATTGAGTGAAAGTTTTATTTATTAAACACGTACGAGTTAAAATTATCTACTTGTATAAATAAGAAGTTGCATGAAATGAGCAAGCAATAGGAACATTAATTTATTTGTTCTATGTAACACTATCTTTTTTTTAATAAAAACTTTTTTATGAACAAAGCAACTCAACCAATAGATTTTTTTTTAATGCAATGAAAAAGTCACAGTTTGATTATGGGTGTCATTCTGTGCCTAATTGCGGTGACCATAGAGCCACTTTATGAGCAAGTGTGTTGAAAAACAATTTTAAATTAAAAATATATAGTCATCTTACACTTTTCATATCCGAAATCTATAAATATTGGTTTGTAAGTCAAATATGTACTACAGAAAATATTTATTTATTGCGCTAAATTTGATATGAGGCGAGTAGCTTATTCGTCGTAATGCAAGTGTATGTCTGGTGTGTGGCATTACTAACTCAACGAATTTGGCAGAGTTCCCACTTTTATGCTGGGATTAAACTAACAGCTGTTTTCTTAACGTTCTGCCAGTCTTTGAGTTGATCACTGAGGTCGGCGGCGTTAATCAGCAGGCATTGCAGAGCTACCGCGTGCACCTTGTTTCCCTTCTGGAAGTCGACTGCTATCGTCTGGTACTCGGTCTGGTTTCTAGGGGAAATAAATACCTAAATAATGCTGGACAAGTCAAACAGCATTATCTAGTCCCAAGCCATCGAGCACATACCCAATAGAGAGGAAATATGGTCTTTCGAATTCCGAAACTGATCAGTGATTTGTCACTTATCTATCATTCTAGTGTTGTGTCTATTGTGTCTATCATTCTAGTGTTGTGCTGATATAATAAAATTATTATGTATCGATACTCCCGATGTATCAATCTGATTGAGTTTTTGTTGATCAGTGTAAGTTTTATATAATACTCTGGGCATATTACGAGTATTTAATCGGTATATTATTATAGGTATCTTTATTTTTTTCTATTTCAAGTATCACTACTAAGTATTTGATTGTTTGCTTTAAAAAAATATAAATTCACTATCGTTGAGGTAAATAATTTTCGCGATGCTCATAGTTTTGTTTAACATTGACTATCGATATCGATAAAAATATATGCTTGCCCAACTGGAGTGTGACGCTTGAGTCGGCCAATCAGAGCGCAGCGGTCGCCGCAGTGATTTGGCAGAATTGTTATCTAAACAAAATAAATGACATTTCCTCTCTATTGGATATGTAGGTACTCGATGCCCCAAGATAAGCAGAGCTTGTTTTATGGGTACTAGATAACTGATATTATTCTTAAGCTAAATAGTTAAACTTTCAAACGTATATCTTTCCATGTTTGAGAAAAACTACTTTTGAGCGCACCGTGCGTCTGATTTTTCTGCTGAAGAGTAGAGGATGTATTCAGTACCTCGAAGCGGATTGGTAATCACAGCACAGTAGAGGTGTTAAACACCCAGAAGACCGCTGCATTGACTAACTTGAAATAATTAGCCAAGTCCGTAGCCAGTATTAAGTCCCTCAGCAGCAGTATAGCCCTGTCGTAGTCCCGCCTCGAAAGCGTCTCCAAAATGTCACAGCCCTCGGTGTTGAGGATGCACATTGCTTGCGCCAAATGGTGGCGCTCCATCACGCTACCTTCGCTCGAGTATAGCGCTGCCAGCGTAGTTTCTACACCAAATCAAAAAGCAATTATAATTCGTCAATCTTTATCTACACTCTAATTTATAAGAGACTAGATTCTGCCAGTAGTTTTGGCGTGAAGAGGTTACAAACATCCATCCATCCATCTATCCATCTATCCATCCATCCAAACTTTCGCATTTATAATATTTTATTTTATTTTTATTTATACAGTTAGGTTAGCCTATGGCGAGTACACTAAAACTTACAAGGTACTTAAAAAAACTTAAGAATAAATGCTAAGTGCACCAACCTCTTACAGGCCGACACAGCATAGCATGCTGAAGAAAACATCAACTATGAACACTCTAATACTTAGCGGTAAAGATTGTAGAGATTAAGGAAGCTTATTTGTCTAACATGCTTACTTGCTCAAAAAAATATATATGGGAAACAAAAAACATATGAGAACCAAAAAACCAAAAAACAACAGAATATTAGTGTGATAGTGTGAAGTGTGATAGTGTGATACGTAAATAAATAGCTAAGGTATGCTTTTAATATAAATAAGTGAGATCTTACGTCCTTGAATGTGGAAACTGTTGGTGGTTCCGCGATGGTCCAGGTCGTGCGTCAAAGCGGCCACCAGAAACATCAGCCCTTGCAGGTTACTGAAATAATAACTGCTGATAAAACCAATAGTCCTATATTTTTTGCTTTAGGGCTCATATACACGGACGGCACGTTGCCGTAAAAAGAATAAAAACTAAAATTATACTCTGTACACGCGTTTATTTTCTTTGACTACATGAAAGCAATATTTCAAAGACGCGTAATTTGTCAGCTCGATAAATATAGAAAATCTCGTTAGTCCCGATATTTTTCGAATCGACATAATTAGCATCACTATTTTTAAAAAGAAACAGTCTATGAAACAGTGCATTCTTTTATTTTCACACATTTTTAGACGACCGATGTGGCGCGGCGGGCGAAGGTCTGCCTGCGGCGCAGGATGTTGCGGATTCGACTCCCGCCTTGGGACAAATATTTGTACGATCTGCAAATATTAGTTTCGGGTGTTCTGGTCGTTTCTATGTATAATAAAAAACTATCTATCTATATAATAATGTATTATATTATGTATATCAGTCATCTAGTACCCATAACACAAGCTCTGCTTAGCTTGGGGCTAGATGATGCTGTGTGGATTGTCTAGTATTAATTTTATTTATTTTATTATTCAGTCATGAAAATAAATTGTGTGTAAAAATGAATGTTTTTCTACCTACACACGGCACAAATACGGGAAATAATCCTTGTAATAAACCTGAGCGCTGAGTTCGGTTACTGGAAAGTATCGAGACTTTTTGTCAAGTATTTGGTACAGGCAGCCTCTTTAATAGGCATCTAACCTGTGGACACGATTCTACGCTAGCTAACCCAATGCAAAATTTGAAAGTCTCGATACTACAGAGAAACAAAACTCGGGCACCTGAGCATCCAAATAACTAAACTACCATTATACACAATTGTAAAGTAAAACATCATCATCAGCAGTGGACTAATATAGGCTGATGATGATGATGAAAGTAAAACAAGGCCCTTCAACTACGACTGTGAATCGCGCGCCGAGGGTTTCGGACTTTTATCCATACAAAGTGTGTAAGTACTACTGATTCGTTGTTGTTCGTTGCGTTAGTTTGTTGTTTGTAGACCTCGCAATAGTTCTCACGTGAAATATCCCTTTTGCACCAGCTTAAAGTTATTCAAAGCTGCGTATGCCCACTGAGCAACGTTAAAAGCGTGCAGCCAGCTGTGGTAAGGCACGTCTCGGTATCCCTTCTTAACGTAGAGAAGAAAGCGGCAGAGCTTATCCATTTTAATATTGAACCTGGGGAAAAATGTCCAAGACCTATTAATTTATTGATTTGGTCGCTGATCTTAATTGCCTTTAGACCTTGGAAACGAGGTTTTAGGAGGTGATAAAGCTAAGTTAGGGCCAAACAATAATAACTTTGTGAATTCAAAGGGAATAGTAGATATTTAGCTGTGTGGTGCCGGCATAGAATTGCACCACCCCAACTCCTCCCGTGGGTGTCGTAAGAGGCGACTAAGAGACACACGCACCGAGCGGGCAGCAGCGCCCCCTGCAGAACAAATTCATCAAACTGCGATCCCCAACCCGCATTGTGGGGATTATGGGCATTACCCCCAATGAATATAAGGGCGCTGCGCTATGGCGAGGGATAGGAGAGGCCTATGTCCAGCTGTGGACTAATATAGGCTGATGATGATGATGAATAGATATTAGCGAGAAATGCATACGAACAACTTGTCATAGCCGAGGTCAGAAAAAAACTTGAGAATGTAGCAAGGCAACTCGCGTAGCGGCAACGCACGAGGGTTGAAATGAAGGCTGGTCAGATGTGGGTGGTCATGGAAACCAGTGCATTCCATCACTTTGGCCACTTCAGAATCACCCACCTGCAAAATCATTTAAATGGTGCATCATCAAAGCTCATATGCTGTAGGATATATAAAATAAATAAAGGATTCTTGGATAAGAGTCTAAAGTCTATTATACAGGAGTGTACAACATTCAAATATAATAAATACCTAGGTAGGTATTTATTACCTATATTTGAAATACCTACCTAGGCGTGTATTATTTTTGAATGTGCACGGCAAATCAAATCAGCCCATATACAGGGTGCCACGGAAAGGGTGTACTAAGCCGTGGGGGGTGATTTTGGACCCCGAGGGGATCCACTTGTGAAAATCATTTTTTTTTTTATTTCGATTAAGTAGTAAGTATAAGCCCCGCAAGTTGATATTGCGATTGGCGGCCATCTTGGTGACGTAGTCGACGTCGCACCGTCAGTACCGTTCGCAAGGTCAGCCCGCGCTTACGTGCTTACGCGCATCGAGTACTTGTTATAGCGTTTTGTTTTTGTTATCCTGTTTTATTGTTATTTTTGAGTTTGTTGTTTAGTTTTGTTACCTGTTACCCGTTAAAATGAGTAAGAAATTAATTAACAGTCGTGCTCGTGAAATGATAATTAAAGTGGACAATTATTTTTTATTAGAGAAAGAAGACTCTAAGTTAGTTATCCAAAATATAAACTTTGCCTTAAAAAGTGCTTCGAACACTACTGAGGACATTTTAATGTCGAAGCAACTAGTAATAGACATTTTGAATATTTTGCAAAATTCTACCAAAGTCACGGAACGTGTGGCCTGGTTTAAATACAAATATCCCATAATCCTAGCTTATTTACTTTTTATTAAATTTTTTTGCTATCTGTACTTTTTTGCGACGGATGACGTCACGCAGCTGTTATTGTAACAAGGTTCCATCGCAATATCAACTTGCGGGGCTTATATATAAGTATTTAAATATTGTTTGCAAAAAATAAAGTGAATTTTTCTTCCTATACGTGTTCTTGCATTATTTAAAATTTCACAAAGGTTATTTTGTTTTTTTTTACGCAAAAATAGTGTTTTGTTAAGTACAAAAAAAATGAAATTACCTAACAATAATTAATAATGTAAGAATACACGTAAAAACACGAATGTGAGGAAAACAACGTCTATTTTTTTTTTTCAAAACAATTCGATTCTCAAAAACGTTGACTCTCTCGATGTCCAGAATCACACCCTTTCCGTGGCACCTTGTATATACACTTTTATAACTCCTGCGGGCATAAGCCTCCCAACAAACGACTCCCCGCACTTTTCTCCTGTCCTTTCTTACCATGTATTTTTATGATTACCTTCATATGATACATGACTAGTTCATTAGCGAGTGCGTTCCTGACATGTGCCTCCTGCACCTTCTGATACACGATGGAGTGCATGACGCAGATTCCGCAGTAGATGCTGAACGCCAGCGCCATTTCCTCGTCCATTCCGTCGAAGTACGGATTACCGACTTTATTAATGAGCTGGCCTACGCCTATGATACCAGACTGCTCCCGTATTGGGAAGCAAAGGATTGTTCTGCGAAATAAATTGACGTAGGAATAGAATAGAAGATCTTTATTTGTGACTAGACGATCGCCTCGCGGTTTCACCCGCATAGTTCCCGTTCCCGTGGGAATTCCGGGATAAAATATAGCCTATGTCACTCCCTGAAAAGTAAGCTTTCTAACGGTGAAAGAATTTTGCAAATCGGTCCAGTAGTTTCGGAGCCTATTAAATACAAACAAACAATCAAATCTTTCCTCCATAATGAAATTACTTATCTATGTATCTATACTTCTATACTAATATTATAAAGAGAAAGATTTGATTGTTTGTTTGTTTTGAATAGGTTCCGAAACCACTGGACCGATTTGAAAAATTCTTTCACCGTTAGGAAGCTTACTGTTCAGGGAGTGACATATGCTATTTTTTATCCCGGAATTCCCCCGGGAACGGGAACTACGCGGGTGAAACCGCGAGGCGATCGTCTAGTCTATACTAATATTATAAAGATGAAATATTTGATTGTTTGTTTGTTTTGAATAGGTTCCGAAACCACTGGACCGATTTGAAAAATTCTTTCACCGTTAGGAAGCTTACTTTTCGGGGAGTGACATAGGCTATATTTTATCCCGGAATTCCCACGAGAACCGGAACTACGCAGGTGAAAACGCGAGGCGATCGTCTAGTCTATACTAATAGTATAAAGATGAAAGATTTGATTGTTTGTTTGTTTGTATTGAATAGGTTCCAAAACTACTGGACCGATTTGAAAAATTCTTTCACCGTTAGGAAGCTTACTTTTCACTTTCAGGGAGTGACATAGGCTATATTTCATCCCGGAATTCCCACGGGAACGGGAACTACGCCGGTGAAACCGCGAGGCGATCGTCTAGTAACTAATGAAATTAAACTTAACTAAACACAAAAAGGTCATCAGCTCAGCTTAGTGCTGCTGTGGCACAAGGGCCATAGCAGCGCTGGTTTTCAGCGGTGCTGGGTGATAATGATAAGTGCAGCCGTAACGTAGGCTTCTATACGATTACCTAGATGGTGAGCTGAGGACCTTTCAATATCATGAGAGTTAGTGCAGTATCGGTAATTTTATCGGTATAGGTACAATATCGGTATTTTATGTATAAGTAGCGGTATAATTACGTGCATAATACGTAAAATATCGGTATCAACAACTCAAATTTTGTGCGAGAGAGAAAATTTATCTCTAGGTACTTACCGGTATTTTAGGCAAAGTATCGATACTCGAATTTATCGAAACGAAAATACCGTTATTACCGCTATGGTACAGATATTATTGGTACCGGTATCAAGGCCTGCTTGCGGAAATCCATTGCAAAATACTAGGATAAAAAATATTTAGTAACAATTCCGCGCAGAACCTCTGGAGAGATCAACAAATTGCAATTCGCGTGCACCTTCTCACAAATTGACAAATTGATGCTATCAGATAAGGTAAAAAAGACGTGCGCAATATTTATAAATTGCCGAAATAAAAATAATTAACTTGCCGAATTGCTTTGCGCAGAACTGTTCCTTAATTTTTTATCCTTCCAAATACTTGCCTATCTGATTTCTTGTGTAGGTACATATGTATGTTTAAGTTACCAAAGTTCAAATTACTTGCTTTCCACCCCAGGATATCCGTCTACAGTTGCGTCAAACGCCGGATGATCCTTGGCGTTCGCAGTGTTGACCAGATTGCCAGTCTTAATTACGACGCCGGATATCCCCGCGTGTATTGGAAACCGGATATCTGAATTATTGTCATACAGCTCCATTTTGTCTACATCGACCAGCCTCACGGTGCAGTGAGTGGCTTTTGTAAGTGCCTTCGCTTGTTCCATCGCAATGTGAAGCAAGGTGTCCAAAGATGCCACCTGTAATCATTCGTGACTGGGTATGTAGGTACGTCAAGCTCAAAAACTTCAACAGCCTGTATTAGTCCACTACTTATTGGCTTTTATCACATGGGGGTAGTGCCCATAATCCCCACGCTGGGCATGCGGGTTGGGGATCGCAGTTCGGTGGTAGAATTGTTTTCTGCAGGTGCGCTGCTGCCCGCCCCCGGTGGATATCCCTTAGTCGCCTCTTACGACATCCGCGGGAAGAGTTGGGGTGGTTCAAATTCTAAGCCGGCACCACACAGCGATACTACTGGGCGAGACTGGGTATGTACAGCTACCTCTATTTCATTATATTGCGGAAAGGCTCTCTCGTGCCTCACTATCACACTAATATTAAAATTACATAATGCCAAAGTTTTGATGGATCTTTGTTACCTCTTCACGCCAAAACAACCTACTGAACAAGTCCGGCTGAATGCATACAGGTAGTTCTAGGCCTGGAATAAACATAGGCTACTTTTCATCCCATAAATCAGTCCCCATGGGATAGATTCACCTTTAAACGTTTATAGAAACAACGCGTGCGAAGCCGCGGGCATAAACTAGTGACGAATAAGGGGAAGCCTATGTCAGCAGTGGGCTCAGGACTGTCTGGTAAAGGCTGTGAAAAACTCTATTATTTTTATATAACGAACTTACTTGCGTGAAGAGCCTTCTGGCAACTCTTAACAGCTGCTGACATTTCTGCTTCAATATGAATTCGTATTCGTAAGCTAGTGTTTTCTTTAGAGTTGTCCAAGTGAACCTAAGTATTAACGTTTTAAGATTTCAGTTAGGCTATCTCTATTTCTTGAATCATTACATCTGTAGGTACATATCTAGGTGGTATGGTAGGTACTACGAAAGGACAGAGTAGAATCACCCTAGCTCAGTCTTTGTGTAGGGACCTATTTTAACCTCATTTTATCAGTTAAAATAACTAGTTCAATTATGATTATCTAATTCAAATAACAACAAGTTATCCTTACAAGAAGCATTCATATATTATGATGGGCACTTGATCATCAAGCAACTTTGGAGCCACCACGCACACGATCATCGCAAACGGTTTATCATGAATTGGGTACAAAACCACTCTCTTCTTAGCGTTTTCTTTTGATAAATACTGTAAAATAGGTTACACTAATCAAGTAACCCAGTCAGACGTAAGTAGGTCTTACTTAAGACCTACTTAGGTCAGTAATTTGCTCTCCTCATCTGTAGACGATAGTTGGTCGCTCATCATAACGCTAGAGGCAATGAATGGCTCAAGAATGGCATTCATTCACGGTAGATTTCCATGGAAACCTACCGTGAATGAATGGCTCAAGAGTTATCTTGAGCCATTCATTCACGGTAGTCATTTAACAAAACACGTGCTGTTGTTGTCCGGCAGACATCGTCAAGATCTCTAAAGCTGGTAGGTAGATATATATGTAAGAGTAGAAGCAAAGCAAACCCTGACTTCTATTTCGACTCATTCATTGCCTCTGGCGTTATGAGCAACCAACTATCGCCTAAAGATGAGGAGAGCATCCTATAGGAAGTCACGCATGGTAAATACGTGCGTATTGAAATAATTGGACTGTAAAATGATGCACTGATTAGTGCTTCTCACAAACAAATCCTTCAAACCGAAATGCTGTACTCCGGGTTGAAGCGTTGTTAGTGCAAAATACAGGGTGGAAAAGACGAACATCTCAAGAGACGTTCGTCTGTTCCACGTTGTAGAAAGGGCAAGTACATAGACCTACCTACCAGAAATTTACCAGATTGCAAATTTTACTGAATGAAAAATTTCCAGTATTAAAAAAAATTGAACAGCATTCACAGAATACCTATTGAAAAATTACTGGCCATATAAGTACGATAGTCGAACCCGCAAAAATAAAAAATTGCACACTGTGTTTCTATGACAACGATCGGTAGAGCCAATCATAAGAATCAAAACGGAACACTTTGCACGACTCGTTTAGGTACACCAGTTTGATAATCCAATCTTCTGCAGTCGACTGATGACTGATGGAGAACATTAAAACATTCACTGGTTTTGGCGGTCTGCAGTTTAATTTTGATAGTCTGACGACTTAGGCAACGCTTTGTCTGCCGTGTTGACTTCGTCACGGGTGTCATAACCATAACATTATCTCATCTGTGACGGCAGGCAATGCAACGAAGACGAGACGCTTGCCCTCAGGCTGCGGACTGTCTAACTGGTGTACCTAACCTCAACCTCAGCCTCAACAGCCTCAACAGTAGTGGTCCACTACTGGACGCAGGCCACCCCCTGATAAGCGCCTTTTTGGCTTTTATCACATGGGTAATGCCCATAATCCCCACGCTGGGCATGCGGGTTGGGGATCGCAGTTCGGTGGTCGAAGAGATAGACTCTACTGATCGGCGTCATAAAAATACAGGGGCATAAAAATTTGGGTAGGTTCGATTAAGTACTTACTTACCGGATCAGGTCAGTAATTTCTCAAATTCTGTGAATTCAGTGTTAATTATTTTTTTATTATAAAGATATGTTTCATTTGAGGAAAATATTATAACTTAAGTAGGTAGGTACTTAGAAACTTGCCCTCCAGGGTAAAATTCGTTTATTCCATCGTGTCTAAATTGATAGACAAGCTACTTCTTCTAGATCGACGGTTGAGCTCTTTCACAAAGCGCTTAGCTTTCTAGGTACCAAGCCTGCCGCGGTATTTTTTAAGGCGGTTAACACACTGCCACGCACCACGCTGCATGTTGCGTGTCGAGGCACCTACGCGCGTACTTGCGGGAGTGCATATCTGCATCGTCGTGCGGGTTTTTTACGCACTCTCGCGCGTTGTTGCGTTTCGTGGATTCATTCACGGCGGCTGTGACTCATTTCCTTCAAAGCTGTTATATATCTTGCGTCTCGCCCCGCACCTACGCGCGGGGGTGCATGTTTCTGCGCGCTTGAGCGCGTGATCTGCATGAACGCGCGTGGATGCATGTTGGACTGTGCGTGTTTTCTACACAAACGGAGATAGTTTACAAGCAACGTTAGGACACGTATTTACGTAACATGCAACGTGGTGCATGGCAGTGTGTTGATCGCCTAAATGTTCCCGTGGTTCGACGAAAATGGCGAGAGAGGGACACCGGAGAGGATTTAGTGGGTATTACGTCCTTCTCAGGGCGTCTACTCCCACATTTCCTCACCGAATAAAAAAAAATATTTGGCCTACTTTTATTGCCAACCAATGTGACTTACAGGCGTGATAAGGTTCCTAAGATCGGATGGGAAGTTCGATACTAGCTCGGTTAGTTCCACCGTACTTTTCAAGAGTTCGCTGAATTTTGTATAGTGCTGCAAAAAGAGATTCAGATTAGAAGTGCTGTGCCCATTGCCCGTGGATGTAGTTAAGTGCCGATGAAAGCTGGGTAGGGTACTGACCGGTGTTACTACCGTTTTTTCCGAATCGAATCCGACGGAGTCGAATTCGATCGCCGAGTTGGCCCGCCACGGCCGTGCACCGCTTCGCCACCGCTTGCGGTGTGTGTATAGTCTTTAACTGCCCTTCCTCAGCAGGGGTATTTCAATTCATTTGATTCGTTTCCAAATCAAATCCGACGGAGTCGAATTCGATTCCGACGGATCTATAAAACGCTATTTTGATTTCGCCTCGGGTTGATGATCGAAAATCCGAAGCGACGCCGTGACCTACACACACAAGGCTTCAAAACGTCGTCTCCGCGACGACGCCACCAGCTCTCGCACGCCTGCAGTGTGAAGACATCCTCACCGCGAACGCCTCGCCTGGTTCTTCTACCGTCCGCCTCCGCTCCGCCTCCGGCTTCTGTGTGTGACGGCTATAAAGGTTGTTTTTAAGATGGTCCCTCCCGTAAAAGTTTGTCTCTCGAGGAATTGATGATGTGCGTCGTAAAACGTATTATGTACAACGAGATACCTAGGTATTACATTATATAACGAGAGTACCTACTATGTAGCACGGCCACGTATGCCTGCCAGTTTACGGAAGTAAGAAATCAATAATTGTACCTAGGTACATATAGATGGCGCTAATGCTACTGAAATGAACGTCTTTTTAGTAGGTAGAGGACGCCCAAATCTTTATGAACTCTGTGCTCTGTCTGTCAAGCATGTGATATACCTACCTAACGACTTATAAAAATAGGTACTTACCTACCTACCTAAAGAAGATAGACGTAGGTTTTGAAAGTACTCACACATAATTTTATCATTTTGTCCAGAATGGTTTTACCGACAGTTTCAACCGAGGTCTCCATGTCGCCATTAACTATTACTAGAAATGCTAACTCTGATTCACATTCCTCCATTAACTGAAACAGACAACCACGTTGGATTGATTAGATCTAGAAAGGTTTTGCAAGGTAAACAATAGGTACCTACTTAAGTAAGTATATAGTTGGTACCGGTGGGTTACCTATATGACGTTTGGTCGAATGACAAAATAACTATATAACATGAACGAATTTCATTTCGCATAATTTCATTTGATATACCTACCGTTATAGCACCCAATTAAAATCCTAAGGGGCAACTATAGTAAAAATAGGAACACAAACAAAATGTAGAACAATAAATAATAACAAACTTTAACATTACAGTGCAGGTGCTTTGCTTACAAATTATAATAAAAATTTATAAAAGTACATGCAGGTGCTTTGCTTACAAATTATAATAAAAATTCATAGAAATCTATGTAAAAATTTATAAAAGTACATGCAGGTGCTTTGCTTACAAATTATTATAAAATTCTATATAAGTATACTAGCTGACTCGGCGAACTTCGTACCGCTCTCACCTTTTAAACCTTCCCTGAATAAGCTATCCTATCTTTCAAGTTGGATCAAACTGCACGCGGTGTGTAAATTTAATTTAAAATCGGTTAAGTAGTTTAGGAGTCCATCGCGGACAAATAACGTGACACGTGATTTATATAATAGGAACCCAAATAAATACTATTTTAATATAAATAATAGCAAACCATGGTGAAAATATTCTCAAATTACAAATCATTTTGGTGCTACGTTTGTATGGGAAATTCATCCTCCGCCGGACCCTTATGAAGATAACGTTAACTTTACCTATAGGAACTTACTTTTCTTACAATATTAATAGATGACTTTACATTTATGTACTTATTGCTTAAATTCTCGATCATAGTTTTGATCCGAAAATGTAGGTAGGTATAATGGTGGAATCGAATTTTGAACATAATAACCGTTTTTGAGAGACCCATCAAACAATAAAAATAAATTTTAAAAAATCCATTCGATGGGTCTCTCCAAACTGAGTCTATTTGGTTCTGTACATTTTTTTCCCAAACTTGGGTTAACTACGAACCTAGTTTGTGTTGGATGTACCTGGGTCGTTCTTCTTTTTTACGTCACATTTGGCTCCCTCCAAAAACAATTTTCAAAAATTTATTCGTTTGCTTTTTTTTGTTTTTGAGTTGTCGATGCTTTAATTTACTTCTTTAAGATTTCACAAACATGCTCAGCAGCGATGATTTCTTAATAATTATATTAGGAATTCCCAGTTCTTTGGGATAGTGCAGCAAAAACCAAACACCTCTGTCACGGTATCACTTTCAATTTTATTATGGCATACAAAATCACATATAAGTTTTAATTTGTACTATGTGTACTACTGTTTAAAATCTTTTGTTTGCTAACAACTTGTATTTTTTTCTTAAAAATAATAATAATAACAACAAAATTCTTAACACTCTGTCACATTTTTGAGCCGTTGAGTAAACTAACTTTGAAAAATAACCGTTTTACCACTTAACAGTTGCATTGAAATATAGATGGACTCTTAAAATGCAATTTTTTCTAGCATATTCGAACACACATTTTTTGGGGAAACAATTAACCAGCGCGACAGACTTCTATAAACAATTTGCTGTACGGAGACAAATTGTGACGGAGTGGTAAAAATTGTAACAGAGTAGTAATTTAGTAACTAAAAATGATAATAATAGTATGTTTAACTATAGTATCTTAGAAATAGGAACTTTTTTTAAATCATAACAAACAATAATTACTATTTTTAATCGACTGAGTTCAAAACTTGCGCCTTTTCTTAATACTAAATGCTTTTTTCAGTCTTGAACATTATGATTACCTAGACTTTTTAGATCAGTCTCATTGTAAATCTTAAAATACTAGAAATCAACTTTTACATTTCAAACATATCGATCGGCTCTTTGAATTTATACCAAACTCAGTTTACTCTTTTGATTTGTTTAGGCGTTTGAATTTTTTTTTAGCAATTTTTCAAACATTACGTCTGAAACATGAGACTCCACCAACTTGAAAAGTTTTCCGCTTGTTCCAACAGTCCTAAAGAATACGATCTTGACATCTTCTTTATAAACACCGCTTTTGGCCACGCCTAAATAAGTGTTTTCTCTTTTATTTTCGCTGCCTTTTAGCTGCTGACAAGCCATCTTTGAGTAGTCATAGCTATAACAAAAAATACATCCAAATGTAACACTCATAAAACGAAAAACACGATATTTTTCCGTAAAAAACACTATAACGTTGAAGTTTCATACAGAAGCTTCCACTCTGTCACATAATTTACCACCACGTCACACCCGATGTGACCGAAGTGTCGTGTGACGGAGTTGTAAAATACTAATAAACATGATTCTCACTCTTTTATTTATAATCGAATCAAAACTCTTGGCTGCCCACATACAAGATTCACAAATTAGCAATCAATCTATAAAATATGGAACAAATAAAATGAAATTTGCAACAAGAAACTTACGTGACAGAGCAGACGCCGAATTAAAATACGCACATCCTGCGACCACTTTCGGGCAACTGGCTCGGCCGGCGAAGACGCGCGGACGTTGAAGGTGGGTTGAGGTGTTGGCGGGCTATGTGCCCATGTTGTCCACTCAACAACAAAAGCAATATTGCAAGTATAATCTGACAAAAGGATGTGACTTAGGCGACCACTGAATTCGTCCTTCGGTCGGAGACATAAAGTTCTTATTAGCACTTTTTTGCTATTTTAGTTCAGATGTTAATCAATCGTACGTTATAATAATACCTATTATTTCGCTCGGTAACTGGCATTCAAACATTTTACAATCCCATATAACTTTTATTCGTACGAGGTATTTGAACGTAGTGACTGGAGTTGGGAGACACTTAAAATTTGTATGAAAACACCCCTGTCACACGATTTGACTCCTCTGTCACATTAATTTTCCACAGAAATTCGTAAAATTAGACCGTGTTAGCTTAACGCTTTATTGCTCGTATAGTGTAGAAGACATAGTAATAAATATTAATTTAAAAAAGTCAATAAATTTTGCAAGCATGTTTTTTTTCTGAGGGAGACAGCAAATGTGACGTAAAAAAGAAGAACGCCCCACCTACTTACAGATCAAAAACAAACTACCACACTTTCACCGAATTCGCGCGGACAAGACTGAATAAAAGTTTCGGAGGAGTAAATCACTGAAAACGATGACGATGGTAAGAGGCCCGACGGTATGACACTAGTCCCATGGGAGTTGGGGAGGCCCATTGTGTGGGACGCTACATGCGTCGACACACTTGCGCCTTCCCATCTTCCGAGGACATCCGTGAGGGCGGGTGCGGCGGCAGATTTGGCCGAAGATCTCAAGAGGCGCAAATATGCAGGTCTCGACAGAGCCTACACATTTGCTCCCCTTGGAGTCGAGACCCTAGGTCCGTGGGGTACCGAGGCTCTTCGGGTTTTCAAAAAACTATCTGAGCGTCTGGTCGAAGCGACGCGTGACCCGAGAGCTGGTGAATATCTGGCACAGCGTATCAGCATTGCCATACAGCGTGGCAATGCAGCCAGCGTCTTGGGGACGCTTCCGACTGGTGTTGATATGGATCAGTTGAGCTATCTGTAGACTGTTTGCAACAGTCGGCAGTTAGCTCAATTGTTTCAATTGTAAATACTAGTATAATTTTCTTTCTAAAAACTGATATCTGCCTACGGTTAAGGGGCGGCGACCGACCCAGTGACGTCACACGCACCCGCTGCGGTCACTCAGTGAACGTCGCTAGTAATTCGGTCATAACATATAACATAACTTCGTCAATGTTTGTCGTAGAACAATAATTTTTGCACTTTGTGTTATGGATTTCTTAGCTCTATAAATCTGCATTCTCAACTAAAAACGTTACGGATCCTCATTGGCGAACCTACATAACACTACGAGCAATCATATTCCACCTGATCGCGCCGCGCCGCCCCGCCAGTGCTCTACGTTCCTTGTCCTTTTTTTTCATTGATTTATAACCTGTATAAACTTGGATTATACCTTATTTTGATTTTGTAGATTTTCTGAGTTGAGTAACTTGCGTTGAGCATTGGGGAACACAATAATTTTGATAAGGTAGAGTCCCATTGCTCAATTTGCTCAACTAAGTTGCGCAATTGAGTTGCACAAAGGGGACCTTGCGAAACGTTGCTATATCAAATCAAATGAACGGTTTTGAAATGAAAATAGTTTTTTTTTGTCATTCGACCAAACGTGGGGCTCCCGGTGCAGGTGATGTGATGGTAGGTAGTACCTACTGAAAGTACCTACAACCTTTAATAATTCCCATGTTGTCCCAGACTACAGATTAGAATTGTGACGGTTAACAACGACGACCCCGGAAGGCAGACCAAGGAAGATTCGATCGCGATTACCGTGGAAGACTTGACCGGGATATTAAAAGAGAAAATTCTTACGTAGGTATTGAGGATGACTTGCATTTTAGCACTGGTGTCTTCATTTAGGGACATCACCAAGTCCATAATTTTTCCTGGATCACTTTGCTGGAGAGTTTTTGAGTGCCGGTGGTGGTGCTTCTTCCCTGCTATAGACATGGTCCTGGAGATTTGAACTCAATGGCCTAGTTTTTAGTACCTTAAGAAAGAAAATATTATAGTGTACATAGACAGTAACAATCAATCCATAAACTATAAAAACTTTTGATTTAGCTGTCCTTCTGACGTTCTTTGCTGTCAAAGAAAATACCTAGTGGGCACAGGCGAGGCACAGGCTCAGTAATAAAGTACATAATGTAAGCACCAAAGGTTTGCCAAGGTTGGTTGCATGTTGCACGTAAAAAGTTTATGTATATAGCTAGCATCGGTATGGCGCTACCCCGACTTACACTTAGTGCAGCTATTTTTTTTTTGTAGGTAGGTACCTACCACAGAAATCTGAATAACAAGGCACTAGAAATCGTAAGCGCGCGTGACCTTGTCGCCGCTCAGGTGACTCTCACGCCACCAGTGCGTTCGTTGCTGTTCAGTTGCTCTCGAAACGTGCGTGTGTAAAAATGGTGTGTTGCAGCATTTCCCATTGCGGAAATTCTTCCACAAGTTGTAATTATATTAATAAAGGAATAACTTTTCATCGGTAAGTATTGTTTTTTCTAAATAATGCCGTTTTTCCTTAAAATTATAGAATCTTTAAAAGTAATACGAACGTCACAGTCGACCGTTCTTATTATCACGTTTAACTATACATTGCCTCTTATTTTTGTCAACATCGGGCGGGTACCTCATTACAAAAAGCAATGTACTGCACAGTGAACGATAACGTTGCGCGCTCGATTTCCTATCGTGGTACGGCCGCAGAACTCGGTCGCGAGCTAGTGTTGTGACACTGTAATATTATCCTTAATATTACCTTGGTTGTGATTTGTAAAACAACTTTGCATAATTTAACATAGTATTTTAGGAATACGATGTTATATTAAAATTGTTTATTTATGATTTATTATCATAATAACTAACTATCTATAAAGCTCGATTACCACTGACTGACTGACTGACATAATTGTTCTCCTTGATGGTGGAGGGGGAGGTATGTTTTTTTTGCAGAGTCATGTAGGGGGTGTCCGGGGGACCTAGGAAAAATTCCGACTTTTTGAGATTTGCCCCCCGGAACCACCGCCCCCCAGGGGGGCGCCAAGCAGAGTCACACTGATGAAAAATTTTTAGGGGGTTGTATAGAGGGGGTCATATGATTTCGATTCCAAAAAAATTTTACCCCCCCGTTCCTCCCAAGACCCCCCTTTTTGAGAGTGCTACCGGATGCCTTACATTGCAAACGCTGGCTGAACCCTACGAGATAGATCAGAATAATGTACTACAGTATTTTACAACTTAAAAAGGTCTACAAAAAAAGTCTACAATAGTATATGTCTATCTCTTAGGGATAACCCACAATAACCATTTTTTATCCTTTACTTTTTACGAGAAATAATGGCTTATTTACGAGGCGATTTTAAGCAGTACAGCATTAATCCTTATCCAATTAAGTAACTTAGATACATTGTGCATTTAATATAGATTAATATTGCCCTTTACAGCATGTAATTTGAATGAATATTTTCGAAGATATTACAGATTTAAAATGACAGGGACATAGCGATTGCGGTATCGGCCGGAGTACCAATTCTGCAGTAGGTATATTTAGTATAAGCATTGCACCCGTGCGAAGCCGGGGCGGGTCGCTAGTTAATAATAAATGAATATTGAAGTACAAACTATATTTTTATTTTATTAGTACAATGCCCTAGTCATAGAATAACAGTACGACAGGTACGTGACCTGATATTTCGTGCCCAGCACTAGGGTAGATTACATTAAAATGACGTCATAACGACAACAAATGCAAACTTGTCACTAATGTGTGAGTAAGCGAACGTATGCAACTACGCATAAGGCTTAATTTGGTTTGCACTGCATTTTTGGATGGGCGTAGCCGTAATTCCGTAGTTATTGTCTGTGTATGTAGTGGTAAGGTAGTAGAGGGGGCGAGCCGGCGACACGCATTCCCGATAGATCGGATGGTACTCAGCATTTCTAGTGCCTTGTTATTAAGATTTCTGTGGTACCTACCTATTTTATCTTGGAGCACTATACAAAGGATTTTCAAAAAACCATTGGGCAGTTTATGAATAAGTACCTAGACAATCGCCTCGCGGTTTCACCCGCGTAGTTCCCGTTCCCGTGGGAATTCCGGGATAAAATAAAGCCTATGTCACTCCCTGAAAAGTAAGCTTCCTAACAACGGTGAAATAATTTTTCAAATCGGTCCAGTAGTTTCGGAGCCCATTCAATACAAACAAACAAATCTTTCCTCTTTATAATTATATAATACTAGCTGCGTCCCGCGGCTTCGCACGCGTTGTTTCTATGGAAACGTTTAAAGGTGATTTCTATCCCACGGGAACTGATTTATGGGATAAAAAATAGCCTATGTTTGATTCCAGGATTACAATTACCTGTATGCAAAATTTCAGCCCGATCCGCTCAGTAGTTTTTACGTGAAAGAGTAACAAACATCCATCCATACTTACAAACATTTGCGTTTATAATACCTATTAATAGGATAATGTTAGATAGTATGGATAAGATAAAATGGCAGTGTGAGACGTGTGAGTCGGGGTAGCATTAATAGTTGGGAGCAAAGAGATAGCCTAGAATAAATATATATATTTTCGTACCTACCTTTGAATATTTAATAAATTATTTATTAATATTAAATTATTATTATTATTAAATTATTAACATTAAAGATAAACTTTATTCATTTATCATAGATACCTATCTAATAGTTATTTAAAAATTATGTAGTAGAACAAAATACAAATACAAAACCGATGAGACCGACGAGACGCTCTGCACCAGGGAGCCAAGCCGTAAAAAAATTCTGTCAATGTCATACATGCCAATGTCAGATCAGCTGATAAATATAGAGTGATGAATGCGATTTTTTTTGTTTTGTGAATTTAATGAATTCGATAGATTTACTTACAAAATAATCTCTAATAAAAGAGCAATAATGGCAGAAATACAAACCCTTATCGAGATGGGCTTTACCAAGGAGCGGGCGTGAGTATTACTCGAGTTCTATAGAATAACACTCAACTTGAGGTTATAATGCTAATCTCCGGCTTTGTTTGTTACAGAGAGAAAGCTTTGGCTGTAACTAATTTCAAAGGCGTTGAACCTGCTATGGAGTGGCTTTTAGCGCACGCGGATGACCTCGGTAACTCGGCCCCTGGGTTCACGGTGGGAGGCACAGTCGGTGAAGGAAGTTCGACGGGTTCTGTCGCGGCACCGCCGCCGCCGCCGCAACCGGCCGCCGAGTCAATCTCCACGTCCACCAACGATGCTCCAGAAGCAAAGTCCCTTAGATGCGACGACTGCGGTAAACTGTTTAAAAACCAAGAGGAGGTAGAGTATCATGCGGCGAAAACAAACCATAGCAGTTTCTCTGAGTCTACTGAAGAGAAGAAACCATTAACCGAAGAGGAGAAGAAAGCTCAACTAGAGCTGTTGGAGGAGAGGCTCAAACTGAAGAGGAAGGAGAGAGAAGATAGAGAAAAGGTGAGATTTGTTATCCACTCATTCACCCTTGGGCCGGTGCCCAAACAAAATATGGTTCTAGTCCATTCAACTTCATCCTAGTCAATGCTGTTTTGGCCATTAGGAAAATACTGACCCAGATTTATCACTCCACATTTCCTTCTTTCTAATTTATAAACTGGTTATTTTCCTGAATTATTATTGTAGGTGGCTTTTTAAGATGGGAGTTGATGGCCAAATGCGAAACCATGATAGTTGGAGAAAAGTCGTTAAAGAAATCATGACCTCGATTTATAAGAAACAAAAACTGGATATTAGATAGATAGATCCTTAGAAAATACTTTATTATACCACACAAAGACAGGAAACAATACAGAGAAAAAAGCTTAGAATACAGGAAGTATAAAGGGCGGCCTTATCACTGTGAGCAATCTCTTCAAGGCAACCTTGGGATGGACATTAAAAGAACAAAATAGACGGTGACACTAAATAAATCTATTTAGATCACAGAATAGAGAATTCTAATTCTGTGATTTAGATACATATAGAAACCAAATACTACATATAATACTATATTAGAATATTTTAAATCTACTTTGGCATTCAATATACGTTTGAGATTTAAAATATTCTTCTCCAATTCATTTTTCAAACCTTTTCGGTTTGAATTTTCTATTTTCAATAATCATTTAGAACAACTGGTGTACTTGCCCCTAGCCAGGATAGTTTACCTGTATTTTAATGGGGTTTATCCTTGTAAAACATCAATGTGTAAAAAATTGTTTTAACATTATTAAAAAATTTAATGGACAAAAATATGAATAAGTGTGCAGTGTTTATTCTCCCATAAATTGAACCTTTCATGACTTTTCTATAACTCTCGTAATTTAAAATTTGGCCATCCACTCCTCCCATCTCAAAATGCCGCCCTGTTAGTACATTGTTAAAATATGCTTGACTGAAGCTAGTATAGTATTGAATTATCTGTGACTGAAGTAAATAAACTATACTTGTTTATCACCACTTGCAGGCTGAGCAACTAGAGAAAGAACGCCTCCGCATAAAGTCTGGTAAAGACATGCAGGATGCTCGGCTCCGACTGCAGGAACAAGAGATGCAAAAGCTAGTGGAACAGCGGAGACGGGAGAAAATCGAGGATCAGAAGGCGAGGGAGAGGGTCCGGGCGCAGATTGAATCTGATAAAGCAGCAAGAAAGTAAGCTTGATATTATTCTGGAGATTACTTTGGCTATAAAGGTTAACTTCAAGTTTAGTTTTATTTCACAACATGAGAACTAAGAATTTGATAGAAGATTCATGATCTACAAAATTTAAATTTGGTTAATGTTAAAAAAAATAACCTGGCATTGTGTTTCATCATCAGCCTACACAGTAGCTGGACTTAGGCCTTCCCTAATAAGTGCCTAAGTTTTCAGCTGCCACATCGACCATCTGCTTGGAAAGAGCCTTAATCCTTTCCCGAACATGAGGCCGACTGTAAATCATTACCGACGTACTAAAATGCAGGACGCAAAACTTTATGGAATTCCATTTCTGACGTGCTGATCAAGGGAGAAAAAAAAACTACGGAAACCCTTGTTTTCCAGACTGGCGCAATCCGGCGGCGCAGCGCCCCCTGCGCCGGTAGCGGCTCCCCCCGCGCCCGCACCCGTCCCCGCCCCTGGTCCGAAGGCTGCGTACACGCAGACGCGGATACAGATGCGCATGCCGAACGGAAACTCGCTAACGCACTCTTTCGGCGCGCGGGAGCAACTTTCCGCTGTCAGGTTAGAATCGTAATTCATGGATTTTGTCTTTTTTTGAGCTCGACTTTGGTAGACGCCTAACGATCTATCGAGGTAATGGACATGTCCATTCAAATCTAAATTAAACAAATTTGACAGATCGACAGAATTTTTTAATGCAGAAAGCATTAAAATTGTATGTTTCAACCAAATCAACACCATTAACATAATTTTTTGGTACAAGATCGTTGAAGGTGTTGCCGGATTACATTATTACTAACTAGTTTCTGCCCGCGCCTTCGCACGCGTCATTTCTATTGATATGTTTTATGGTTATTTCTATCCCATGATAACTGCTTTATGGGATAAAAAGCCTATGTTTGATTCCAGGCTTAGAGCTACCTCTATGCAAAATTTCAGCCCGATCAGTCCAGTCATTATGGCGTGAAGATTTCACCCATACATTTTAACATCCAAACTTTCGCGTTTGTATGGATAAAAGGATGGATGGACGTTTGTTACCTCTTCACGCCAAAATTACTGAACGGATCAGGCTGAAATTTTGCATACAGGTAAGTCTAACCCTGGAATCAAACATAAGCGACTTTTTATCCCATAAATCAGTTCCCTCAACCTCAACAGCCTGTGTTGGTCCACTGCTGGACGCAGGCCTCCCCCTGATAAACGCCTTATTGGCTTTTATCTCATGGGGGGTAATGCCCATAATCCCCACGCTGGGCATGCGGGTTGCGGATCGCAGTTCGGTGGTAGAATGTTCTACAGGGAGCGCTGCTGCCCGCCCCCCGGTGGATTAGTCGCCTCTTACGACACCTGCGGGAAGAGTTGGGATGGATCTGTTCCCATGCGATAGAAATAACCTCAAAGCGTTTCCATAGAAACAACGCGTGCGAAGCCGCGGACAGAAGCTAGTTATTAATAAAAAGAAACTTACTGAAAATCATTTAAAAGCGCACTTACCACTTTTTAGACTCTTCATACAAATGAACGCTCAAGAATTCGCTGAAATGGACTTCAAAATGATGACGACATTCCCTAAGAAGATTTTCACGGTAGACGACTATGAGAAACCTTTGGAAGAGTTAGGTAAGTAATAAATTATTGACTAGATTTTTAGGTAACTTTGAAGAGAAAAGTAATTTGTAGTGTTTATTTTTAGAAGAAACACTATTTTCATCGTACTCGGTTATAAATTATCTGGCGATTAAAAACTCGACCATTAGACCAAAGATCTTATATGATAACCTCTTCTTGCTCTAAATAAAATAAATAAATAATGATGGACAATTTACACAGTATCATCTAGCTAGCCCCAGCAAAAGATATTTTAACCACCAAGCTAATCAGAGCTTGTGTTATGGGTACGAGATAACTGATATACATTACATAGATAGGTAGATATTTTTATTATACAAAAATAAACACCCAGAGCTCCCAGAACAAATAACTGCATACCTTACTAAAATTTGGTCCGAGGCGGGTATCGAACCCGCAACCACTTGCGTCTCAAGCCCTTCGCCCGCTGCGCCACAGAGGTCGCCATCTTCTGCTTTGGTCTGCACCGCAGAAGACAGCAGTATTTTCATGTCACAAGTCGCCGGCCCGCCGCCGCCGACAAGTTGACAAAACATTGTCGGCTGCCTACACTACACTGGAATTTCGCACCAACCCGCCTCTGGGCCATGCCGTCGGCGGGTTCGGTGTATAAAGCCCATTAGGTTTACTAGTCTTAAAGTTCAAATAATCAGTTGTAATTTAAAGGATTTTTTTGCAGGTCTGGTACCGTCAGCCGTTATAATAATCTCAAAAGGAACTGCATAAAGGTAACTTTAAGGATTGGTTCTTTGGTAACGTAATTTATAAGATTGGGCAATGTTGTTATTATGACACTAGCCTGTTTCTGTGGTATGATACATTTTTCTCCCTCATTAAGTATTTTCTAAGTGTGGGCGAAAGATTGGGATAAGGTAGTTAGGTGCCTACTCATTGCAGGTTAATCCATTTTGTCGGAAATGAAACCAGCCTGTATGAAAAACGTACCTACTAAGGTGCTTCCAGATTCAGTAACAAATCCATGTAACATACGTAACGTGAGTTGTCTCGCACAGGACGGAACAGGACACTTTTACATACATACATAAAAGAATAAGCCCCGTCTCGTCCACGGCCCCCGTCGCGTATATATTAGGACACCTTTACTTTTGTATGTAAAGATGTTTAAAAATTGTACCGTTAAAATAACGTTACGTATGCAGAGACCTTAATTATTAAGTAACAAAACATGGTATAAAACAGTTATTTAACATGTTACTTAAACTGGATGCAATTTTAAACAGCAAATAATAATAGTTAAATAATGTGGAACCGTTATTATTTTATCACTTCCACATTATTCAACTATTTGCATAAGTTAAATAACATGTTTTATTTTTTGGACCTGAAGAATAGCCAGTGCTATTCGCCATGGATATTAGCAAAACTAGCGAATGATTCCGATATGATTACAAGTCCTATGAACTTTTAAGTACATGACAAAACTCACTTCTAAATAATTATTTCACTTTAGCAAAGTTACAAAATATTGCATCTTGCTTTTTATTGTTATTTTAATAGGTTTCATAATTTCATTTCAAAACAGAATAATGCTATAGAGTAGCAAAGCAACAGACTTGTAAAGTTAGCAAACATGCTGCATGTATGCTGTCTAACTAAGCCCTAAGTTATGCCCCTGAGTGCATTATCACAAATAAATAGTTATTTAATCAAATAATAGGTACATATGGAATTCAACACCTACATTGATATTCAAGACAACAATAACTTGTTTTATTTGTGATGATTGAAACCTGTACCAACATTTTTGTAACTTTGTGTGTGTGACTGATAATGATATTTGCTATGAGTAAGAAATAAAGTATGCTCTTGTTGTATTTTAATTTCTGTTATTTAAAAAAGTTTAACATTGGCTTCGGTAATTAATACTATTTTGTATCAGGATTGAGTTCTAGTAACTTAATCATCCACAAGAAATTAGTTAACCATCCACAAAACAGGTAGGTACCTAACCTGCATAAACTAATTAACATCAGTGTAGGTACCTAACTTAAGGCAAACAGGAAGAAAATGAAAACATGTAGTCAGAAATAATATTTAATGATAACAAAAAATAAACAAAAACCTTTACAGCACAATCTTGACTTGTAGACTGGACTGGCAGTATTTTATTATTGGTCAATATTACAAAAAAAAAATTCCTTTGTTCCACTGTTATCTGACACAGTCTGGGTACAAAATGCATTTAAATGACATAGAATCAGATTATTATCTAATCTCACTAACCTAAGTATGTAGTTATAAATCAGTATAAGCCCACTGATTTACCTCTACATGGAAATTATTAGTAGAAAATACAATTGAACCTACACTAAAAGAACAACTCACTAAACAGGTTAAATAACATAACCTTTTTTTTAGGGATATTGGACTTATATTCCCTCAATATATGAAGCTTTTATTTTTACTTATTATGCATTAATTTAACCAAGGATAAAACTACATAGTGTTCTTTGTCAATGACTCTTATAAGATTATTATTATCTAAAGATAGCTTGAGCATTTATTAGTATTGAACCTGCATTAGCAACAACAAAGAAAACATTTAGGTATTGATTTTGGTTATCTTTATGCAGCTACAGCTAGTGGTCTAAAAAAATTATGAAACCTACAATGTAAACCATTCTAGCCAAGTGGTAAGTTTATACAGCTGAACCAGTATTCTATTCGGAGGCTTTGAACTCTCCGTGTATATTATACCCTGTGCATAACAGTTGCTGATCATGTTAAACCCATGCAAGGAGCTCTTGTTCGATACGCAATCAATCAGCCCAAGACTTTTAGAGAAACAAATTCTAAGTTCCCACAAATACTGTTTTCCTTCATCATGTTTGCAGTAAATCTCAGGCTCAACACCAAGTTTAGTTTTAATGGCATTGTGGATATCATCAAGTGAGTAAGGTTTGTCATCATTAGGAACAATATTGGCCTCCGAAAGGATTTTAGTCATTGTGTACTTTTGTATCCATTCCAAGCCTTGTGTGAAGTATTTAATTTGTGTGTTGAGGGGTTCTATGGATGCAGCACAGGTACCGTGTTTGTTCCATTCGTGAGCCCACAGATCATAAACAGGAGTTCCTGAAACAACAGCAAAAAAAATTTACATTGTATTTAGCTGTGTGGTGCCGGCTTAGAATTTGCACCACCCCAACTCATCCCACGGGTGTTAGAGGTGACTAAGGGATATCCACCGGGGGTGGGCAGCAGCACCCCCTGCAGAACAATTCTACCACCAAACTGCGATCCCCAACCTGCATGCCCAGCGTGTGGATTATGGGCATTACCCCCCATGAGATATAAGCCAATAAGGCGCTTATCAGGGGAAGGCCTGCGACCAGCAATGGACCAATACAGGCTGTTGAGGAGGTTGAGGTTGTTTATATGGAGTTCCAGATAAGTATTAAATTTACAGCTTAAGAGGGAATTCAACTTATGTATTAGACAACCTCTGTGGCGCAGTGGGCGAAGGTATGCCTGCGATGCAGGAGGTAGCGGGTTTGATTCCTGCCTCGGGACAAATGTTTGTACGATCTGCAGACATTTGTCCAGGGCGTTCTGGATGTTTTCTATGTATAATAAAAAGTATCTATCTATGGAGTGTATTGTATTAAACATATCAGTTATCTAGTACCCATAACACAAGCTCTGCTTAACTTGGGGCTAGATAATGCTGTGTGAATTGTCCAGCATTATTTATTTTATTTATTTATTAGGTATTTGTTGGGGTTATATTACCTTTTTCAATATTAACCCAGCCTTGCTCCAAATCAGACTCAATAGGCAGGACTTCTTTCGGGTCGAAAAGCCATGTCCTGTTACAGAAAGCTGGTCCCAAAGACCCCGGTACAGATGGCCAGATTCCATGGATAGTCCATGCATCTTCCCGAAGTGGTAGATTACAGGTGTGAGAAGGATTTGACTCTGTCCAAACCCTACATACAGCAGCAGGCCAATGTTGTGTGTAAATCAAGAAGTCCCAGTTATGAGAGGCCTCACTGCGCGCCCAGCTGAAACAATAGCAAATGTTAGGAGCACTAAGATTTAAAATATTTTTTCATTTGCGGTTATGAATAGAAAGTACACTCAATATTAAAAGTAACTTACCTTGAAACAAACAATAACAAAAGTATGTTTGAGCTCCACATTGTAGGTTGTTTCAGAGTCGTCTAGCACCACAAATTATTAGGATGCTAACGCATACTATCACGTAATGATTATCGTCACTTCACTTCCCTAAATCGAACGAAATCTTGTTTTTGTTGGTGGACGGAATAATTTAGTTTTTCTTTTCCAATTTTTTCTGTTTCGTCGTCGTCACGTCACATCACAATCATCAGTCAGCACAGCCAGCAGCAGGGTTGCCGCTCAGGCAAAAAAAAAGTCGCTAGGCTACAACCGAAAAGTCGCCAGATATATGAAAAATCTAGTTAAATGTCGCTAGATTTTTTCTATGGATATTGCATTAATAAAAGACGGGTAATATTTAAGTGTTTATTACTTGAAGATAATGACCACTTACTTCCCATCAGGCGGACCGTTTGCCTTTCTCCTTACATATTACATAAAAAAAAGGTGTAGGTTTTCACAAACAATAAGTAATCAAAATTGAATAAATTGCAACATTTCGTCATCTAAGACGTCATCCTCATCACAAATATTGGCAGGAGTAGTTCTGGAAGTTGATGGTCCCATATCGGTACTCTTTGTTTTTTAATGGTTTTTGAGATTTTGGAAAGAACATCTTCAGGCAATACGTAGCTGTGGCAAGTCTGGTTTAAATTTTTTAATTGGTTTTTTATAAGAATGATTGAATTCAGAGTAACAGGCGCCAATCTGTTTCTTAGTTTATTTTTTACGTTAATCATCACACTGAACATTCGCTCGACTTCAGCGTTTGAATGTGGCAGTGACAGAACTGTTATAGCCAAATCTGCTAGTTCTATGTATGTATTGATTCCTGCAGCATTTTTATACTTATAAACTTGAGCCCAGAATTTCACAGTATTTTCAGTTGTATCCCACTTGATAAAGTGAATACTGTGCCACTGCTGTAATAATTTGTCGACTTTGTCTTCATCAAAACCCAGTTCAATTGCAAGTTCAGCAATTGAATCATCCTTGTCCCCACCTATAATGTGTTTTCTTTAGACAGCTGAGCCATTTTTTAAGAGCGGTGTAATTGCTGGGAACGCGGTTTTGTATTTCTTTTGCAAATTTAATTGTGAAATCGACACAACTCTTTCTGATAGGGGCTACGGCTTCACGTGTCAAATTGGACGTACTGATATGTGATTCAAACAAGTAGCCTAAGTAGGGTACTGGGTTTAAGTGGTCTTCTATTGTTATCGTTAAAAAGTCCTTATCTGTTGTTGCAGCATTTGGTATCATCATCAAGTCATCAATGGGGTAATCAATATCACAGGATCTGCGTTCTCCCCTTCGAAAATTTAGATTCCTGTTTAACATCATTTAGCACACTTTTGAGATATGTAATAAATGTAGGCGGTTGGCTTCGTCCATGTACATTGCATTCAGTAAATCAGCCGTGTGACATTTGTCTTTAGTTAGTGAGAAATGCAGTTTAAGTTCTTCCCACTGAGATAAAATGCGGACTATCACTGGTTCTATAGATAGCCAGCGAGTATCAGACACTTTAAGAATTTTGAGAGGTCCTTCTCCACAGTTGATAAGGCTATAGATTTCTTTATATTCTTGTTGCCGCTTCGATGACATTGAAAACCACTTGTATGTTTCTCTTATCAGAAACTCTATATGACTGGGAATGGTTTTTTGTGACGCATGACTAACAGCCAATTGGAGGGAGTGAGAAATGCACCCTATGAAAATTAAGTTAGGAAGATTGTACTGCGTTCGGAGGATTTCATACACGCTATTGTGCCGAACCGTCATTACTGCAGCGTTATCAGTGCCAATCCCAATCATATTTTGGACAGATAATTTATGAGCTTGAAGACATTTAACCAAAGTAATGACTAGCCCGTTTGCATCAGCTCGCTCTACTGGTTCCAGTGAGAGGAAGGCGTTAACAATGTTATTCTGTGCCACACTAAAATATCTTAGAATAATTCCCATGAATTAAGTCACACTAACGTCGGTAGATTCGTCCACTATAACGCTGTATTTTTGGCTGCCAATAATATCTTTCATAAGATTTTCCTTGAAATGTGGTGCCAGTACCTGGTTGATCACCTGAGTGCATTTAGTTCTGTGCATTTTCAAATCGTTTGCACATTTTGAATCTTCAAAAACATCTTTGCACAAATCGGTCAAAATGATCTATTTGGGAAATAGCACCGAAATAAACAAAGCAAGTTTACCTTTAGCTTTTCGAGACTCAAGGGCGGATCCAAGATCTCATTTGGGGGGGGGGGGGGGGGGCATTTTGACAAAGTTTGGAGAAAGGGTTAAAATTACAGGTAAACAAAAAATAAAGTTTTTATGCTAATAAAAACTTTATTTTTTGCAAAATATTTTATAATATCAAAATATTTTATAAAATATAATAAGTATAATATTTTTATTTACAAAATAAATCATCGAGTCACGCGCGGGCGGCGCGGGAGGAGAGGCAGTGCGGCTTTGCGCCGAAAAAATATCATTCTATGAGATAGTGGTTCTTAAACCCTTTGGACATCGAAATATTTGACAGAGACCTAAAATTAAGTTCGTTGCCCAAATAAAAACAATGGAGAGCGGAGCGAACTACGAAAATCTTAAAAACTTTTTAGGGACTTATATTAGTAAAAGAAACGAATAAACATATAAAATAGGCGAGCGGAGCGAGCCTCAAAATTTTTAAAGATATTTAATAAATTGGAAAATTTTTAAATTAAAACTAAGAAAAGACGATATAATAACGGCGAATGAAGCGAGCCTCGGAAATTTTAAAGTTTTAGCGACGACGATTGGGAAATTTGCGAGAGAAAAGATGATATAAAAACGGCTAGCAGAAGGAGACTCTAAATTTATAAACATTTTCGAATCAGAAATTTAGGAAATTTGTAAGTGAAAATGTAGAAAAGACGACATAAAAACGGTGCGGCGAGCGGAGCGAGCCTCAAAAATTTGAGAATTTTAGCGCCGATTGGGACACTTGTGAAAGTAAAGAGTATTCATTCAAAATAGGCAAGCGGAGCGACCCTCGACATTTTCATGTTTTTTTTAGCGATGATTGCAAAATGTGTGAGAGAAACGAAAGCAGAGATGACATAAAAACGGCGAGCGGAGCGAGCCGCGAAAATTTTAAAGACTTTTGACGTGACAACGTCTTATAATTCGATAGAACCGGCTGCACGCACGAAAAAACATGACGTCATGCGGCGTTACCTCGCTCTTCGGCGTTCCATGTAAGGCTTGAAGTGCAAGCGAAAGCGCTCGACATCCGTCTCTCCTACTTGAGTGAGCGATGCGTCTGCGTGGACAGCTGCTATACTATAGTACATTTACATGTTTTGATCGAGTATCAAATGCTACCATTCCATCAGTAGTTTCGTTCGACGTTGTCACGTTCAACTATCGTCAGTAAATCGACTTTACAGGCAACCAATTTTTTTTAGATACGATTGGGAAATTTGTGAAAGCAAATACGATTTAATAGCGCCGACAAGTGGTGCGAGCTGCGACAATTATTGAGACTCTAGCGGCTGTGGGAAAATTTGTGGAAGAGAAGAAAGCCAAGGCAAAAATATCGGCAAGCGTAGCGAGCCGCTAAAATTTTGCGTCATTTCTAGCGACTGTTGGGAAAAGAGAACGTATGAACACTAATAGGTGTTGATACGTTCTTTTTTTTCACGCCTAAACGGCTAAACGGGTCTTAATGAAATTAAGAACTGCAAAAACAATTCCGCAGTACGCAGTATTCCGCCGTGCTAAAATTTATATGATTATTGACTGTCATATAACTTAATATTGTATTATATAATGTATAATTTTCTCCACAACCATGTTTAGGTACTGAACCTTTATTTTTTTATATGACCAGTATTGTCGCGGAGCCCCCACAGTATCTAATAGTAATTTCTAGTTTAGTTTTCGATTTAACTTGAAGTTAAACCAGTAAAATTTAATACCTAGGGATTTTAGGTATTTAGTTTTTCGGTCGGTAAATAAATAAGACGTGCTTCAGTATTTTTGTAAATTTATCCTTTGTAGTACTTATAGGAATTCCGTTACTCAGAAACATGAAAATTAGTAGGTATTTTACCTTTTGCTTGATGGAAAATTACGTGTTCAGCTTTTTAGAAATTCAACCCAAGAATGTAAAAGTTTACATTTTTAAGTATTTATGTTGCTGGTGCAAGTGGACGTGGTGGTACAGACAAGTAAAAATTCAGGATATATTTCTGTTTCCTAATAAAGGTACATAGCTAACCTACCGATGAGTAGGTATGCCGTGTAAACCTAAACTGCACCTAAATTGACTCGAAAAATAGAGTTGAAAGTATAGAATTCCCAGGTCTTTTGGGGGGGGGGCCATGGCCCCCATGCCCCCCCCCCCTTATATCCGCCAATGTCGAGACTGCATGTTTTCTTTAGGAGCAGGAGAAAAACTTATTTGTTGGTTTTTTGAAAGAACTTCACATTTTTGTTGGTGTTTCTTTGTTTTTGCGTGTTTCCATAAATCGTTGATTTTAGCAAACATTTCACTGTGACAAAACGAACAAAAGGCTTTAAATGCATCATTCTTATTAGGTTTAAGCCAGCCTTTGAACTCTGCTTGGTTTTCCCACTCAGTTCTGTACTTTTGGGTGTAAGTCTTCTTCTTTAATGGTACGTCCATTTTAACTTTCCAACTAAATTTTGTTAACTGGGAAAGGACAAAACTAACAAACAGTGTAAGTAACTTGTGAAACAATGACGCGACGCGAACTGAAGTATAATTGGTAGGTAGATAGATCAAGTACCATGTGTAAAACAAGACGACAATAACTAACAGTTCGAATGCTAAACAGAGACGGAACAGTGTTTGGTACCACCACAGAATAACTACTACTTAGTACTCCGTGGTACCAACCACGGTCCACGACAAATAAACTTCACTGCTAGGGGCATCCCCGAATTATCAATAATAGACTAAGTGTTGCAAGTAATTAAAGACCAAGTAACTATTTCGTTATTTTAAAAAGTCGCTAGATGTCGCTAGATATTTTTTTGTCGCTAAATCTGAAAAAAATGTCGCTAAACGAGTCCAAAATCCCCTAGATCTAGCGACAAAGTCGCTAAAACGGCAACACTGGCCAGCAGTCAGTCAGTTGTCATGTCAAAACAAAACCAAAGACAATGTAACGCCAGTCAAAACAAAAACGCCATTCTCGCTCGCTTCCGCTTGACGCTTTGTCTGGCATCATATAATGCGTTTCATGGATACGCTATACTATACAGGCTTATTTTGCGTAACTTTATAAACAGACAGCTGTTCGTTTATAAGTGGTGTTTGACCCACATTTTCATCAATGTCATGTCATCAATTCTATTTTTATACAAAATGTACTCCAACATTTAGAAGTTTACCTACTCTACTAACTCAGTATCATGTGTGGATAATATTTTCATTGTATCGGAAGAAAAATTCGAAGCACACTACTCAGTCTTATTATTAGATAGTTAGTCATTCATTTCTCATAATTTTATTGAAAATTTCCGGTCTTTTGACACTGTATTTAAATTAATGTCACTTCTCCATAGACAAATTTTGTCTAAAAAAAACCTTTTATAGATACTACACTTTGATCTTAGCCAAAAGGCCGAGAAGCGATGGTTTTTTCTCGGTGTCATTCAGGGTCCCCAATCATGGAAGAAAAAGCCTGGGAACATATTTTACGCCTGTAGTTCCAAAAGGCGATAACAGATGGCGCTGATTAATGACTGATGCGGAGGGATTTCTTCCGTCCACGACTAATTGCAACAAGACGTCATACTTATAAATCTGTGTCATCTGTGAATTTTGCAGAAAAATAACCGTCGCATTTGGACCTGTGTTTTTCTGTTTTGTTTTTCGCTGTGTTCAGTTTCAGTGTTTTCCACGCTGTGTTTGTTTTGTTGTAAGTGAGAAATAGACTCCCAGTGTTTTGAGATAGGACTCCGTAAAAATTTAGTGAGAAATAGACTCCAGCGTTTTGAGATAGGACTCCGTAAAAATTTAGTGAGAAATAGACTCCAGCGTTTTGAGATAGGACTCCGTTAGGTATAGTGTGTGTTGTGTAGTGATCATGTCCTACAAGAGGTGCTGCGTTCCAGGCTGCATTTCTCAAGGTACCTACCTAAGTTACTTTTTGCTAAGAGTGGAAGAAAAGTACATGTACATGTTTTGATGCCCGACTCCACCTAGCGAGGGATAAGGACCGAAAGATGATGACTAACTTAGTTGTGGAGGAATGTTTGCACTAGAGTCTAATAAGTATGGTATTTTGTAAATGTTGCTCACCTTCTGCTGATAATATAATACTTAATAACAAAATGCTAGTCTCATTAGCTCATTACATTACACAAATAATGGTTTAATTTATTTTCAGGAACAGGAACTGTCTTGCACGAGTTTCCCAATCCCGCAAAGGATATAGATCGGTTTATGAAATGGCTTTTTAGTATTAGTGGAGACATCCTGAAATTATCCAATGAGTACATTTACAAGAATCGGAGAGTCTGTCGCAAGCATTTTGATTCAACATACCATTGCCGATCTAATAGACTCAGCAATATAGCAGTGCCAACCATGAACATGCCATGTAAGTAAAATTATTTTATTTGTTTTTAAGATTTGGAAATCTTTTGTTATGTTGATGTCCTGTAGTTAAACAACAAATACAGAAATTGGCAAATTTAATACAGTTTGTGTTAGCAAAATTAACAAATACAAGAACTTAGTAGCGCCAAAATGTAATTTTAGACGTTCTAGCGCTACTAAGTTCTTGTATTTGTTAAGTTTAATGCAACTGGTTCTTTATCAAATTATTTTTTGTAAAAATTAAAAAAATATTGTACTTACAGGTCTGACAAACAAGTTGGTAGAGGATTTACAACCATCTACATCAATGGACTTGTCATCCTCCAACACAGCCGGACAGGGACCATTCAGGCAATTACAAAATTTGCCAAAGAATGCTCCGTCTCCATTATCATTGACAAAAGGTAACTTCTGTACTTTGTAATCTATTTATAACACTTTAAATTTGTTGTGACAATTTGTTTAATTATTCACTCTCTTTTCCAGATAATAATGACGTATTCATTGTCTCATCTGCATCAGAACCATCAATGCGTCAAAGTAATCTTATGAGCCAAGAAAAAGAAAATATAGGTAAGCATAGCAAATAATGTACCTACTAGTGGGAGCCAAATTATGGATTCTGTCCGAATGTACGGTCTATTTTACAACTGTTGTGGACGAAACTTGGTAAACAGATTCAACGTTTTTATAGAATTTGATCGTCGGGGTTTTTTGATTAAATGCTTACTTCCTCTAAAAAAGGGAAAAAGGGGGCTACCGAATATCTCGCTCTTAAAATAGCTCGCAAGGTCTACTGTTTGTTGAACTAGTAATATAATAATATATGTAAAAGTCGTAATATAATATATTATGTACATAAAGTAAAGAAATTATATAAACCTGGATTACCGCTTCACCGATTCACACATTCAATATTTAAATTTTAATGATATATTAATAAAGAAATAGTTATTCGCCATTTGAGAAATAGTTTATTGATAATTGGTGATATGGTCTTTGCTAAACAGAATCCTTAATTTTTTTACAGCACCAGCCTCCAAGGCGACACTTGTCCACAAGTCGGCACCTGATCCTCAAGAAAAGATTTACAATACTGAACTGAGAGGTAAGCTGAAATAATATTTTTTTTTATAACGTGCAATCTTATCTACTCTTTGTTCTGGTTTGTCTGTGTATGTTAAATCTCATCTGAATTTAAGGATCAAAAAGTTCAATGAAAGCATCACACATATTATAAATGCGAAAGTTTGGATATTCAGATCTATGTTTGTTACTTCTTCGAGCCAAAACTACTGAACGGATCCGGCTGAAATTTTGGCGACACACTTGTGTACCTGATAGGAAAATGAAACCCAACGAATCACACTGTAACCGGATCCGATGTGACTCTGTGATCTGTGGGGATTTTTTAAATCATTAATTTTATTTTTATTTCAGCTTCTTCAAAGAAAATGACGAAAGTGAGAATGTCTCGCATGAAAATGACCAGACCTGAACAAGACCTGTACAAAAAATTAGTTTCTGTGAAAAGAAAACTTGATAAATATAAGAACAAATTGTCAAAACAGGCTGTACAAATAAAACTAGCAAAGAAGATAACTACAAATCCTGTTTTCTTGGAAGCAATGGAAAATATGCCTGCATCGGCTAAAATATTGACCTTGCTTCAATTTCGGGAACAAAAAAAACAGGCAAAAGGAAGGCGTTTCCATTTAAAGGAAAAAATAACCGCACTGTCAATTCTAAAGCAAAGCCCAAAGGCTTACAGATTTTTAAGAAAAATATTCGTTTTGCCAGCACCACAAACATTGCAAAAACTTTTAACCAAAGCAAACATCAAACCTGGCATAAATAAGAATATCTTTGATCAACTGAAATCAAAATCAGCAGGAATGAAAATGAATGAAAAGCTATGCATACTTATGTACGATGAAATGTCACTCAAAACTAATGTGACATACAACGAAAAAAAAGACAACATAACAGGATTCGTGACTAATGGGAGAGATACAAAGCAAATATTTGCAAATCATGCTCAGGTTTTTATGATTAGAGGAGTCCAGAAAAATTACAAGCAGCCTGTGTCTTACTCCTTTTCTTCTGGAGCAACAAAAGGACCAGAACTGGCACAGCAAATCAAAGAAGTAATATGTAACCTACAAGAAGCTGGATTGAAGGTAGTTGCTACTGTGTGTGACCAGGGTACCAATAATCGCACAGCAATCACACATTTACTAAATCAGACCAGAGGTGAATTTATAAAAAGAGGGCAAACACCAAAGGACAACATATTTATTGTTAATGGAGAGGAAATAGTGCCGCTGTATGACCCCCCTCATCTTCTAAAGGGGATAAGAAACAATTTATTGACCAAAAATTTACAATATGAAATGAATGGAGAAATAAAAGTAGCCAAGTGGCAACATTTAGAATTATTCCACACAGAAAATCCTGGCTACAAAGGTGTGAAGATTGTTCCCAAATTAACAGACAACCATATTGTTCCCCAAAAGATTGCAAAGATGAAGGTGAAATATGCCAGCCAAGTATTTAGTAGAGCTGTTGCATCTAGCATTGGATACCTTGCAGGTACCCCATTTTATTTGTTTATTATTATTTTCATTGGAAAACTTACAATGATAAGAATAAGTCTGAAGTTTATAAAAATATAGTTAAAAATTAAAACCTGACTGCATAAAAGTCAGTGCTTATATATTTTTTTTAACATAAGTTTCGGAGGCCTTCATTTCTACTTGTACCCTAGGTATGAGGGGCGTGTGCCTCCGACGACTTAAGGTATCAAATGAAAATGATAAGGAAAATCTGTGAACGCTTTTTTACTACTTTTATGTCGGGTTTTAGTTTTGAGGGCTCCATACCCAAAGGGTAAAACGGGACCCTATTACTAAGACTCCGCTGTCCGTCTATAACCATATATTTAAATTTAATGCCATCTCTATCATAATGGGTCAATAGTTTATGCTATGGATATACCAAAATCAAGACAGAACTTTCTTTATGTTTCAGATAAGAAAATTCTTCCAGAAGAATGCAAACACACTGCGGACATACTTCTTTTTTTTGATAAGATCTTTGACTCTGTAAATGGGAGCTACGCCAAAAAGAAAAGGTTTGCGAAGCCACTTTTGGGTCCTGCCACGCCCACTTCAGTACACCATGAAACATGGCGAGAAGGAAAAAGAATGTTGAAAACAATGAAATTTATTAATACATCGGGAAAAATGGAGGTTGTGCCTACACTAAATAATTGGGTGTGGACATTGGAAGGCATGGAGGTGTTGCTAAAAAATTTAGAACAAGACTTTAATATCACATCAGTCTGGATGCGGCATCTGAATCAAGATCCCATTGAAAACTTTTTTGGGGCTATCAGATCTCACGGCTGCCGCAACACAAACCCCGCGCCTGAGCGTTTCGAATCGGCATTCACCACGTTATTAATAAATAGCCTAACCAGCGTCCATGCCCCGGGGGGAAATTGTGAAAACGATTTAGGGGAGGCATTAATAACCCTCATTGATGAAGACTGCAAAGACAACGACGATGATGCGACTTGTGAGACTACAATAGATGACATCCTCATGATCGAGTTGGAGCCTATAGAAAATAAAAAACAGGATCCTAAAATATTAGCAACATTGCAATATATCAGTGGCTATTTTATAAATAAAACAAAAAAAATATACCGATCTTGTGAGACATGTAAAAAAGAATTGATAGCTTCACAAGAAGCTGAGTATATAAGATGTAGAGAGTATGCAGATCGTCGTTGGCTTTGTAGTCCAAGTGACTCCATTATTACAATAATTTCACACATGCAAGATGTTGCAATGGCTATACTGAAGGAGAAACTTGAACAAAAGAATCTGAAATTATATATTCAAACAGTTGTCTATATATTGGTTGACTTCAAAAGCATATCATGCAAAAGTCACAAGGAGAAATTAACAAAGTACTTGGTTAACGCTGTTAGTCGTTTTTTTATATATAATTATTGTAAAAATATAAACAAAATTATTTGTGGAAGAAAAGATATTGATGACCAGCATGACAAAATTCAAGTCATGGCCAAAAATGTATTTGTAAAGAGCCTTAAATTAAAAAAACGCACTTAACAATAAACTTAATCTCAAGAATGTTGTTTAGCCATGACTTGTTTGATCTATGGTTCGAGGTCATTAATATCTTTTCATGCAAAAGTTATTGCTGTAATCAAACTTTGAATAAGTACCTATATAATAATATTATGGTTTAAGGATATGCGGTGACTAGAATTCATCAAAATAATAAAATGCAGATGTCAAGAAAGTTGTATCTTTATTTGAGGTTTTGTATTTGTTCAGATTATTTTCTTTTTCTCTTCGAATTTTCGTTTATTTTTGAATACCTAAATAAAACACAAAAATTAATCATTCTGAATGAATACAATCCTGCCTAGTAGCTACCTACGTACCTATAACATACCATGCAGTTGCATGGTATTATATAGGTACGTAGGTAGGTAAATAAAACCTACCTACATAATAATAAGTACAACATAAGTATGTATAGGTATATATAGAAGCACAGGTTATTGAACCGTATATTAGTTCCGTTCGGCAAGTACAGAGGCGCCACTGAGCTGATATTCGCTTTTGGCAGCAAGATAGACCTCTATTTACGGTATAAAAAAGTACTCTGTGGTGTCATTGTTATAAGTGACTTTGACAAGTTTGACATGAAGTATAAAAAAATTAAAGCATGTCAATATCAGCTGTCAAAGGATGGGTACTTCGTAGACGCTTCGTAGTTCGTAGTTTATTTCAAAAGACGGCGCTGAACTTAGAGCGCTAAATATGAAAAGGTGAACGCAACCTCTTATAATAAGAACTCAATCCACCTACGGCAACGCTGTTGTATTGTGGCAAACGCTAGATGGGACATAGGCCTAGTATCTATCAGTAGTCCGATGATTTAGTCCAATGATCGGACAGATGAGAGTTTTTAGTTTCATCAGTCCGATGATGCTGATCAATACAAATCATCGGACTACTGAGCCTTTTAGTCCGATATTTACACATTTCGACTTTCCTATGCTTTGTTAGGGTGTTCATGGGTTTTGACATAAAAAATTATATGCTAGTTTTGAAATAGGTATTATACCTAAATAAATCAAGATGCCTCTACAACTCAAAGGAGACACACAAATAACGTGTTACCTAAAATTTTGTTGGTCTTACCCAATTATGATAATGGGAATGGGAAGGTGTGTGTGATTATTTAGGTATCTTCACGGTGGTGGTGGTAGGGTCTACTACACGCCGACTACTACACGTCGCGAAGAGAAAATTTTGTTTTATTTCGCTGAAGCATAATCTTTGTAGTTTACCTAATCGTGGTTTTATCTGTTACTAGGATAATACCTTGCTGCCGCCGGATATACCCAGATACTTAGATACATTACCTATCTACAGGTAGGTACCGACCAAAATAACCAATCCCTGTTAGTGGACTGGGCCTAACACAAAGACATCTTTGGCCTAACAGCATCCAGCTTCTTTTTTAGGGTTCCGTACCTCAAAAGGATAAAAGGAACCTTTATAGGATCACTTTGTTGTCCGTCTGTCAAACCTCTTTTCTCAGGATCGCGTGGAGGTATCGAGTTGAAATTAACGCCGTGATATAAATAAAACGGCTGTAACTTTTGAGTTGACTTAGAAGTCAACGCACTGAAAAGTTACAGTCGTTTACGCCGAATATTTTAAAATTTCCAAGGGAATCACATGCACACAAAACCTATAGGGTACTTCTCGAAGACCTAGAATCATGAAATTTGGTGAGCTGCAAGGCATAGCACAAGTAAAGGGAAAAATTTGAAAACCATTATTTGTATTTTATTCACTAAGAAAATTACTTTTCATACTCGCCATGGACCACAACCTATAGGGTACTTCCCGTTCACGTAGAATCATAAAACTTGGTAAGAAGCAAGGTCTTATAGTAGTAGTAAAATAAAAAATCCTAAAACCGTAAATTTGTATATATAATATTTTGATTCTTGCTGTAGACCAAAACCTACAGGGTACCTACTTCCCGTTGACCTATAATCATGACAATTTGGCAAGACACAAGGTCTAACGGAACCCTTAGGGCGCGAGTCTGACTCGCACTTGACGTTTTATTTTATTATTTCTATCTCAACAATTACCTATTTCTTGCAACCTAGATTAATTAAAAAAGCGGGCATTGCTCTTCAGGCATTGAATAAATGCATTTATGTGAAAAAACGACGCGTGCGGTTCCGACGCGCGGTAAAAACGACGGGCAAGCCGTGACGGCTTTTTGTGCCTCACTCAGGCAGCCTGTCCACTAGGGAGGGATACAGTAGATTAACTAGAAAACTGTACCTACTTAGCTGCAACTCTTATGGTTATGGTTATTTGTATTTATTCAACACATAACATCTATCATTACAGGTTAAACCTAATAATAATAATAATTTTTATTTCATCACAAATATACATGCATACATAATACAACAATCACTAGATTAACTTAGATTTATTCTTATTTTGCTACATTATATTAAGACTAATAGTGACTCACTTTGATCTCTACACTAGGATACCCTGTGCCTGTAGAGTCAAAAAGTAGTAAGTGTCTAGTTTAAACATGTGTTCGGACCATTTTTAGGTGACTTTGAGATCTTGCTTGCTTTGTTCTGATGACAGTAAATTAAAATTAAAATTCCTACCCTATCATATGATATAAATAATACAATGGTGTGTGTACTCTTTTGTCCGCACTTAGATTCGGATTGGTCCATTGTGCGTGTTTTGTTTAGCTAGTGCTTAGCCAGCCTAACTCCGTCCAGAAGCGCAGAATCTTCCTGGGATCTTCACAGGCTTCGCGGAGTGACTTCGGGTGGTCGAGGATTTCGTGTCGTTGCGCTGTTAGTCCCTTGCATTCTAGGACTACGTGGGCAGCTGCAACTCTTACGTAGGTAGGTACTTAATTGTTACAATATACAGGGTGAAATTTTGTAATGCCACCTGGAGGGAAAGTACTCTTAATACTGTAGATAGAAAATTTTACTCAAAGAAAACATTCTTTTAATTTTGAAAAGAAAGAAAATGCATTCAAAGATTTGTTACTTCTTCAGGCCTGAACCACAATAGCCTAAACTACGTAGATTAGAATACTCCTACTCCTACTGAATAGGAGGTCAGATCAGACTGAAATTTTATAGAGGTAGAGATTTTATAGAGATGTACTTTTATAGAGATGTACTACAATTGGAAAAACATAAAAACGGAGTTAGTTTTTTATCATTCTGCGCTGAATTAGGTAGGCACCTACTACGTTACGTAGATGAATCCCCTCGCTCTGGTGGAAAGGCAGCCTAGTTATTGGAGCAAGAAATGTAACAGGTGCTTTTTATTAATTCTGCTCTGAATTACTTAGGTAGGTCGTAGATCAACTTAACTCCCTACACAATCCACTCGCTCTGGTGGAAAGGCAGCCTAATTATTGGAGCAAGTGCAGTGTGCACGCGACTAACTGATACCAAGTAAAGCTCCACATACTCGTAGCATCAAGGAATACCGAATGGAATCCTGTTATGCTTGACAAAGCAAAGGGATTTCATAAAAATGCTTGTTGAAATGTTTCAAATATTTTATTTCTATTAGCTTATGGTCGCGGCTTCGCAAGCGTTTTTCCAAGATAAAAAGCGGCTGAACTCCATGCGTGCAAAATATGTAGGTATACACTGTGATACATAGGTATATTTATTTAGTATGAATGACGACAGACAATGCTATTTTACAGCAGCACTATTATGGTGTTATTAGAACCCACGTTTGATTTACCTCATAATTACGTTATAGTACTACGGTGATAGGCTGATTAATATCGTTCGCTGTCAGCTCATGAGCTCATAGCTAATGAAAAGGGTATGTAACCCGATTCGTTCTGTAGTTTTAGCATCGTCTCCTATCAATCGCAGGTCTTCTCTTCACATCTTTATATCTTCACAAACTTTTGCTTATACATGGAATATTAGCTTCCACTTGCGACTTCTCACCGGGATAAAAAATAGCTTTTAGTGTTCCGTCCAGGAAAACTGGAACTATGCACCTACCAACATCTATGCAAACTTTTCAGCCCAATCCGTTCAGTATAGTAGGTGTTCCAAACATCTGATGTTGCTTTTCGCAGCCTATCTGCGTGCGGTGGGCATGCATGCTTGCCAACTTATAGGTACCTACATATAAAAAAACTGCCGCATTCTTTATATTAATGTAATGTATCTTTAGGAAGGCTCAAGTTGCCATGTAAAAGAGAAGGCCTATCTAATCTGTCCCAGCAATGAGAGTAGTAAGACGAGAGTAGTGAGACCCAGCAGTCGTGGCTCTTGAATGATGATTATGAAGTAGATGTTATTACTTTCTCTCAAAATAATGAAAATAAAATAAATTACGCAAGCATGCGTACCGCGGTGAACATTTGCTCACCTTGCGGCCTTGGTTGGAGTCGATACCTAGGTCCGTGGGGTACCGAGGCTATATGGCTTTTTACAAAAATATCTGAGCCTCTGGTCGAAACGACGCATGACCCGAGAGCTGTTGAGTATCTGGCGCAGCGTATCAGCAATGCCATACAGCAGGGCGATGCAGCCAGCGTCTTGGGAACGCTTCCAACTGATATTGATATGGATCAGTTGAGTTAACTGTAAAGTGTTTGCAACAGTCTGCCGTTGACTAAATTGTTTTAATTGTAAAATAATGTTCGTTCCAATTGTTTTTTTTTTCACTTTATTGTAATTTTCTGTAGAATATCTACTAGGTACTTTACCTAATTGAAAGCAGTTGATGTAGCTATAGATAGAACTACCTTTTATTCTATATCTACCTACAGGTTTAAAGCTGTAACTTTTTTCTATCTATAAATTTATGTGCCACGCGCCTAGGATGCAACTTCGAGCACTAATTGGAGCATCTTGCTAATTATGATTGTACAGGCTGCATAATGGTGCCAGCCGTGCGTGGATCACGCGATATGTTTTTTCAGAAGCGCACTAGAGCGAGTGACTTTGAAAAACGCGGAAAGGGGTTAGTATAGAACGGTAATGAGTAAAGCTTGGGTGATGGTCCACGACGGGTGAAGTGATTGGTACTATTATATACCAACCTCACCTGTAGGCCAGCACAGGGATTGATTTTCTAGGGTAGAATAGACAAAAATATGACATCGCATCGTCACACATTGCGCTAATTATTGAAGATGAAGTAAAAATAATTTCATATAGGTATTTGACGACCTCTGTGGCGCGGTGGGCGAAGGTCCGCCTGCGACGCAGGAGGTTGCGGGTTCGATTCCCGCCTCGGGACAAATATTTGTACGATCTGCAGATATTTGTTCAGGGTGTTCTGGTCGTTTTCTATGTATAATAAAAAATATCTATCTATGTACTCGTATATACAAGTAAGTATATCTATTTCTTAAAAATCTAAGCCGTCACCAGAAGGCAGAGTGCCCAGAATGCTAGCAGCATTGCCACGTTGAATGGCAATGCTAATACGTTGACCGAAATAAAAGCCAGCATTCCGATCACCTGTGGACTCTATAAGAAGTTTAGTAAGATCTTTATAAATTGCGTGTGCCCCAGGGTCCCACGGACCAAGGGTTTCAACCCCAAACATCTCAAATAGGTAACCTCGGTCAAGGTTAGCGTATTTTCGCCGTTTAAGATACTCCGCTGATGTTGCTGCAGAACCGGCCCTTACCGATGTCCCTGCAAGATGTGAAGGCGCTAGGGTATCTACACACGTGGCATCCCAAACTAAAGGCCGACCCATCTTCCATGGAATCAGAGTCATACCGTCAGGTCTTTTACCATCATCTCGCATAAGGCCACGTAGTTCGAGGGTAGCTGCCACACTGACGCTGGTAAAAGCCCGACGGATGGTGTCATTAATTGAACCATGACGGGACACACGTCCTGCACTAGAGACACATGCCAGTGCATGGTGACCAAACTTATCGACGGTTTCACCACACTGACAACGGTGTGCAACTAGGCAAGGAGAACCTAAGCGCAAAGAGGTGGCAACCCGAAATGTATTATTATCTAAAAATATTCTATGTACTCGTATATTATTATGTATATCAATTATCTAGTACCCATAACACAAGCTTTGCTTACCTTGGGGCTAGTTAATGCTGTGTGAATTTTCCAGCATTTTTTTTTTATTATTATTTATTTTACGCATTCTATGACAATGTAAGGTATTTTTTCTTCTTTTTCTCCAAGACAACCATCCCTATGCTTGGCCTACTGCTCGCTACCTGAACATGAAGACAAAGTACTTTAATAAAAATATAACATTAAGACATTTGACGACCTCTGTGGAGCAGCGGGCGAAGGTCCGCCTACGACGCAGGAGGTAACGGACAAATGTTTGTACGATCTGCAGATATTTGTTCAGGGTGTTCTAAAATCTATATAAGTACATAGTATAATGTATTGAGATCTTTATTCACAAAGAAAATTACAATCAAATAATAGAAATAAATCCCAACTAATTAGACAGTTCGCTCAATTGTTTCAATAGTAAATTGTAATTCTCTTTACTAATAATATTTTAATTTACCCTAAGAAAATATTAAGGTAACTATTATCATCAACGTTTATTTATTCGTTGACGCATTCAACTGGGAGAGGGTTAAGTTATTTTTAACACGCTTGCCAACAGTTCAAATATGGGATGTATTAGATTCTAGCTAGGCTGTGCGTGCGCCTGTGACGTCAGCAGGAATCCAGCTCGGAAGTGAGTCAGGCTGACTGAGTCACGGGAATGCAGTCCTTGGTCTGACTGTACAACACCATCGGAATTTATTGGCGATTGTTTTTAGCGCAGACTTTTTCTTCTATGTTCTTGTCAAGAACTCTTTATCCAGGGTGCCATGGAAAGGGTGTAGGTACTAAGCCGAAAGTGGGTGATTCATCAAGGGGGTCAACGTTTGTTCTACGATTTTGTCATGTTAAAAAATGATGAAAGTGCAGGGTGACGACCCGATGGGTTGCGCCGCAGCTCCACGAGACGGAAGACGTCCATGCGCGTAGAATTTTCCCATACACTAACCCGTTCATGGCCCAAGACGCAGACGAGACTCTCGATCATGGTGTGGCGGTGAGGCTGGGCAGTGAATGCGTTAAAGAGAGGGAAAAATCAATAACTGATTAATGGGATAGTCTACGTGTTATTAGCGGTATTTAGGTGTGCCCAGATCTAGATCCCGCCGTGATCCAAATTTCCATCCGATACGTTCAGTAGTTTTGGTGTGAAGAACAAACATACATACATCAACATAGTTAATAGGGTACTTATTATACCGAAAATACGCGTGCGAAGTCGCGGGCAGAAACTAGTTATATTATATGCGAAGGTTTGGATGGATGGATGGATGGATAGATGGATGGATGTTTGTTACTTCTTCACGCCAAAACTACTGAACGGATCAGGCTGAAATTTTGCATACAGGTAAGTCTAACCCTGAAATCAAACATAGGTAACTTTTTATCCCATAAATCAGTTCCCATGGGATAGAAATAACCTCAAAACGTTTCCATAGAAACAACGCGTACGGAGCCGCGGGCAGAAGCTAGTTTGCAATATGATAGGATAGTCAGTATTCTGGGGAACACTTTTCGAATCCTTCGAATCCTGCGAGACGTCCTTAACCGGGATAAAGAGGTCCAGATGACCGACACAATTTATCATTTAGGTATAAGTACCCTTTGTAGTATGTATCTAAGTCGGAAGGTATCATAACTAGCCGTGGCGGTTGCAGCATAAGAATCGACACCTCCATCTCATCCCAAATTGTTCCTCGCAAGTCGACTCCCGTAACATCGATTCTTGTAAAGGCGACCGCGCCTGAATTCCCCTCACCGTCTCGTGAGGGGAATTCAGGCGCGGTCGCAGCCGACTCTAAACCGCGAAAAAGCGAGATCGTGATCCCTCCTGTTCGCGGTGTACAGTCGGCTGCGGCGTAGAGAAAATGAATAAAAGCTGCATTTATATGGCGGATGAAATCCATTACCTACCGTGGATGAAACCGTGGATCCTACCAGAGGAAAGGCACCAGCTGTGTATTTTTACACCTGTACAGTCTCTCTCTCTACCCCTCTTGCGGGAGGCAAGTGCAGCTGTGGACATAGTTTGAAGAGCGTATTTATAGGTACCTAACCTATAAACAAAGCTCTGCATACTGTGTCCAATATTATTAGCTAAGATCAATGACTCGTTGGATGCGGTTCGATGAAGCGCTTACTCACGCGTGCGTGATTGTGTGCTATGTACCTACGTATACCTACATAATGAACAGTCTGGAAATATCCATACATAATAGCCTTTATTCACATAGAAAATTATACTAGTATTTACAATTGAAACAATTGAGCTAACTGCAGACTGTTGCAAACAGTCTACTGATCTATATCAATACCAGTCGGAAGCGTTCCCAAGACGCTGGCTGCATTGCCACGCTGTATGGCAATGCTGATGCGCTGTACCAGATACTCAGGTCTCGGGTCACGCATACATAGGTACAGTCAGCTGCTCAGATATGTATACACTCCCAAGTTTTGATATTTATTTTACTCGGAACTTTTCAATTAAAAGTCCACGCACACATTACCACACAAAGTTAGTCACCGTACTTGTCAGAATGCGGTAACTATATAATCACAATTTTTAAACACTTACTATTCAGTGAAATAGAAAAAGTGGCAGTGTATACATAATTTCGCAGCTGACTGTACATTAAAATAGGTACCAATAGATTACCTACTCATCATAAGCACGTTAAGCCGTTGGTCCTGCGCTTGACCTCTTCCCGGTCGTGTCGGTCCGCCGTCCCATCGGATAGTGTAAAGTAAAGAAGAATAAAATGTATGTATTCTGTGTCTGTAAAAATTACAAGTAAAGTTGATACAAACAAGTAAAAGTTACAACCGTGACATCAGGTAATTTGGCGTGTTTTAAAACACTATGGCGACATCTAGTTAAAATTCGACTCTAACTTAGTTTGCTGACACGTCAAGGTATACCCTTTCCAATAAAAAAAGAATTATCGAAATCGGACTACTCTGTAAAAAGTTGTGCGTGGTCAAACATTACAATCAGTGAATGAACAATCAATCATCCCCTGTTTTCCTACCCTTGGGGTTGGATTTTTTTTTTCAAATTTGAATGGGACCACTTTCGGGGTATACCCATTCCAATTAAAAAAGAGTTATCGAAATCGGAATACTCTGTAAAAAGTTATGCTTGGTCATAAAAGTTTTATAAAAAGAATATCCAGACATTTATATGGTTCATAATTAATATGACGCTATATTAGATATTAAATTATAATATAATTAGGGTTCGATTCCCGCCTCGGGACAAATGTTTGTACGATCTGCAGATATTTGTTCAGGGGTTCTGGATGTTTTTCTATGTATATTAAAAAAAAAAACTATCTATGTAGTGTATTGTATTATGTATATCAGTTATCTAGTACTCATAACACAAGCTCTGCTTAGCTTGGGGCTAGATAATGCTGTGTGAATTGTCCAGCATTATTTATTTATTTATTAGATAAAATTGACGCCCAGAACGACTGCCCATTGGTAGAATCTCTTGTGATTGTAAAATTAATTTTTTGAAGGATTTTTTAAATGAGTAAATTGATTTAGAATTTCTTATAGGAGGAGGTGGAGGAGGGAGAGTGAGGGAATAGAGAGTGCACCTCTGTTTGCGCACACACTTGTGCGCATTGTCCTGCGCATCTGGCTAGTATCCGATGAGACTGGTCGCCGTGGTAGAAATTCGGCTACGAGGGCATTACATTACTTACTCGTCTCCTATTTAATCTGGGTATTACGGACAGCCCCCTATGCAGAGGGTGCATGAACGCAAAGGAGACGGCCACGCATGTGCTTGTAGAGTGCGATAGCGTTGCTTCTCAACGATTGCAACACCTTGGGACACCGAGGACGCCTAGGGAGGCATGCACCGGCGTCAGCGAGCTGCTGGCCTTCCTGGAGGACATCGGGTGGTTAGATTAACAGCCCCCCCCCACCCGACACGCAAAAAGGGCCCACCTGTGGCCTAGTTGCGGAAACCAGTCCAGAAACAAGTAAGTAAGTAGTACTTACTCGTCGTAATGGATAAATTAATTAGACAGGAGTCGAGTCGCCTGGAAGAAAAACCATTTTTAGCAGACTGAAAAAGGAGTAGTTTTTTTTGCCCCACAAAATTTAAAAAACAGTTTAAAACTTCGAAGTTTTAAGTTTTGCAAAACAAAGTATATTATTGTTTTCTAGGTATGACATGAGGTACATTTTTATGAACGACTAGCTTCTGCCCGCGCCTTGTATGCATTTTTAGAATCGAACCAAAAGTTGTGAAATACCAAACAAACTTACCAACAAATTTCATTTAATACACTCTAAAACTACATACATAATTGTAGATAATGCAGGGTGTCACGGAAATGGTGTTCTAAGCCGAAAGAGAGTGATTCTGGACCCCTTGTGAATTTATTCAATTGCGAGTTTTATTTTGCTTGAAAATAAAAAAAATTTCTTCCTATTCGTGTTTCTCTACACGCACTCTTGCGTTATCTGATATTAGAAAATATTTCACGAATGTTCTGTGCTTGTTTTTCCAGCAAAACCACTGTTTTGTCATGAAATTATTAAATTGAATAATAAAATGATTTATATCCTTTGAAATTTCAAAACAATTATAATAATGTAAAATACCCGTGAACGAACGCGAATATAAATAAAAAAAGTTTTTCAAAAATGTTCGAAATTCAAAAATCGTAGAGCAAACCCTCTATGTTTTTTTTTATTATAGTGCGTAACCCCACACTAAGGGTAATTTCTAAGAAATCAAATAATATCGCAAAAATTTTCGAATGTTCCGAAGGTTCGAAATGTTTGCGATATTATTTGATTTCTTACAAACCCTGGGGAGGGGAGTGATTCTGGACATAGAGATTTCTTACAATCTATGTCCAGAATCACTCCCCTCGGCTTAGTACACCCTTTCCGTAGCACCCTGTATTATTCTACATAGTTTAGCAACGGCGTTGTACTTACTAAACATGATTTTTCTGATTCAGAAACATGTTTTTGTGAATCGACCTCTAGCCCTTTGATTATTTACCTGACAGGTAAATAATCAAATCTTGCCTAATAATTTCCAATAACATAAGGTAGGTAGCTAGGCACTAAATTGGTTATAAAATTGTGTGTAGGATCTATAATGTATCTGAAGCCGTGTACCGAGGCTCTTCGGGTTTTTTAAAAATTATCTGAGCGTCTGGTCGAAGCGACGCGTGACCCGAGAGCTGGTAAGTATCTGGCACAGCGCATTAGCATTGCCATACAGCGTAGCAATGCAGCCAGCGTCTTGGGGACGCTTCCGACTGGTATTGATATGGATCAGTTGAGCTACCTGTAGACTGTTTACAACAGTCTGCAGTTAGCTCAAAAGTTTCAATTGTAAATACTGGTACTTATAATTTTCTTTGTGAATAAAGGCTACTTTAAACCATAAAAAAAAAATTAAAGCCAACTTGTAGCTAAAAATCGATTTACAAAAGGGCCTTTTCGATTGCCAGAGGAATGTCGTAAAAAGCCTGGTTTATGTCCTAGAAAACAAGTTATTTTTATTGCCTTACACAATCCAAGGGCTCCTTGGTGTTCAGAACCTACTTTGGATGAGCGAATCCTGCCGATAAATAAAAAAATCAAAATCATCATCATTCGTTTATTGACATGAAAATCAAATGCCTGACAGGCTATTTTGTAGGTACAATAATTAATCACAATGCCGTTAACGGTTATTAAAACGAAAGAGTCAGGTTCATCATCAGGTTCATCATCGAGGTCGTATTGCGCGCCATTTTGTGAAAAGGATAGTCATAGGATTTCACGTTCATAGGAGCTGGACGGAGCATACGTTTTTGGAACGGCGTAAGCGCAACAATGATGAGCTTATTTAACAAAACTACACAACTTATGCAGAAACTGTACCAAATACTGACGACTGGGACCAAAGAATTAGTAATAACCTACTAATCAGAACAAAAATCTTCTGTATAGACCACAGGGTTTCTGAGATCTCGACCAAATTAGGTGCAAAACTTCGTGTTTTTTTTTTATCGTAGGTTATTAATTCGATAGAGCCGGCTGCACGCACGAAAAAACATGACGTCATGCGGCGTTACCTCGCTCTGAGGCGTTCCATGTAAGGCTTGAAGTGCAAGCGAGAGCGCTCGAAATCCGTCTCTCTCCTACTTGAGTGAGCGATGCGTCTGCGTGGACAGCTGCTATACTATAGTACATTTACATGTTTTGATCGAGTATCAAATGCCATCAGTATTTTCTTAAGACGTTGTCACGTTCAACTATCGTCAGTAAACCGACTTTACAGACAACCAATTTTTTTTGCAATCGTTTTTTCCAAATAAGAAAGGGATTAAAAAATGTTGAATTTTATGTAAAGAGGATCCGTAACGTTTTTAGTTGAGAATGCAGATTTATAGAGCTAAGAAATCCAAAACACACAGTGTAAAAATTATTGTTGTACGACAAAAATTGACGAGGTTATGACCAAATTACTAGCGATATGGATCACTCTACAGTTGGCTCAATTGTTTCAATTGTAAATATTAGTTCTAATTATTTATTTATATTATTTGATTGTAAATTTCTTTTTCAATAAAGACTTATAAAAAAAAATTGGTTGTCTGTAAAGTCGGTTTACTGACGATAGTTGAACGTGACAACGCAGACGCATCGCTCACTCAAGTAGGAGAGAGACGGATGTCGAGCGCTCTCGCTTGCACTTCAAGCCTTACATGGAACGCCTCAGAGCGAGGTAACGCCGCATGACGAGGTAACGCCGCATGACGTCATGTTTTTTCGTGCGTGCAGCCGGCTCTATCGAATTATAAGACGTTGTCACGTCAAAAGTTATATCATCTAAACAATTAAGTATTATTATTTATGTTGTTATAACAAATAAATGTTATATATTCTATCTATAGCATTAAACACTCTAAAATAATAATCAACTGTTCATTGGTAAAATAATATCAACGTTTTATGCCAAATTAACGTTATTGAAATGAAATTAGTTATTTGGTCATTCGACCAAATGTGGGGCCCCAATAATTGGACCTTTTTGTGTGTTCTTTATGTGGGACGACAATTTATTTGTTGCTGATACTCCTGTCCCATGATCTGAGTGCGACGAGGGGAAATCGCGTAAGTGAAAAGTAGAAACTTACAGCTAGGCTTACAAATTTCAGATGAACGTTAAAGAACACGCCACACAAAGTTCCTAGTTACAAGTTTTCGCAGATATACTTACCTACTTAAAAAAAGCATGATACACAGTAACCTATTAGAAATAATATAAGTTAAACATACTGTAAGGTTAAGGTACCGAGGCTCTTCGGATTTTCAAAAAACTATCTGAGCGTCTGGTCGAAGCGACGCGTGACCCGAGAGCTGGTGAATATCTGGCACAACGTATCCGCATTGCCATACAGCGTGGCAATACAGCCAGCGTCTTGGGGACGCTTCCGACTGGTGTTGATATGGATCAGTTGAGCTATCTGTAGACTGTTTGCAACAGTCAGCAGTTAGCTCAATTGTTTCAATTGTAAATACTAAGTATAATTTTCTTTGTGAATAAAGTTATTTAGTTTTACATAGGTTGGTTTTGTATGAGACAAAAATAATACGAAAATAAATCATTGTTAGTGTAAGTGTCCAAAGGAGTTATTCCGCATTCGTTCCTCTTCGTTCGGACCAAATTAGTCCGAATACGGAAAATAAAATTTGTTGTTACGTACAATGACGAGTTGTTGATGAATGTTCAACTGGCGACTGTTAATAAGCTAAACAGAAGTTACGCCTCGTGTCATCATTGCCTACGTGACGATGGAATTTTACATGTGTGAGTGATTATTTACATCGAGAAGCTACTTTTAATTGATAATATGAGAACGGAGAAGGCATTTACATATAATTTGGCTTCATGATTCAACTAAATGTCTTGGTTTCAAGTCAAAGTGATATTTACAATCTTTATTCACATAGAAAATAAGAATCCAATAATAGAAATATATTAGAAATAGTATTATTACTGTTGGAACAACTGAGCTAACTGCAGACTGTTGCAAACAATCCAAAGGTAGCTCAACTGATCCATATCCAATCATAGTTAAAGTTAAGTCCAGTTTAGTATGTTTCCTTTTTTTTAAAACCTCTAGATAATTATTAATTTTAAAATGTATATGACTAAGTGTATGTCATCTTTATTAAAAAAGAAAACTCTTTTAGATTTAGGTATGTACCTATGTCTTCTAGATGTTTTTGCAAACATAGGTAATAATATAATTAGACTGTATACGCTTATACAATAATATAATAATACAATAAATAATATAGCTCAATTGTTTCAATTGTAAATACTAGTATAATTTTCTTTGTGAATAAATGTTTATTAGACTGTAACAACCACAGTAGTTAGTAGAAGTTTCGCCGGTGTGTCACGAAATGACGTATTACGTATGCAATCATCATCATCATCAGCCTATATTAGTCCACTGCTGGACATAGGCCTCCCCTAATGAGCGCCATAGCGCCCTGTCTTCAGCTTGCCGCATCCAGCATCTGCCTGCAGTCTTTCGCATGCAATACAGAATGTAGAATTCCATAACTTATGAGGAGAACCAAGTCCTACATTTATGGTACCTACCTACAAAACCAAAGAGTACGTTTTCCATACAAAAGACTTAAACGCGCTCCTCGTAGCAGTGCTACGAGTTCGCGTAGCAGGCTCAAACTCAAAAAAATCATATTATTATTGGTTCAAAGGATTTCTCTGCGTATTTCTTAAAAATTCCACTTATTCACTAAATGATTATTTCATTATTTGATTAATATTATTAATATTTCATTATTTGTAACGTTATTGCTACACAACGGGATTTGTTCGAGCAGATACGAGGTAGGTACCTAATAAAAATCGTAGACACAAGAAATTCATTTTTATTATTCACAAATCATTGATATAATTTTCTAGACAGAGTAAAGTAGACAATTATGTTACATAGTTTTGAGAATAGAATTCTAAACTATTTCCGTCTTTATTTTAAAATATATAGAACAAAGAGGATCTAAAATAGACAAACGAATATATTCATACAACCAAAATACTCGATCTCTTTGTTTGTACAACAATGACACTGCATCCTCGATCCCAACGGAAACAAAGACAAAACTACCACATCACTTTTATTACAGTTGATTCATGAATCCTTGTGCAAAGTCAATGAACTTCAGTGTGCGAAATTGTCGAACGAGAGTTGAGGCGCGAGACCGACGCAGGCGCACCTCGAGCGAACACAAACTGCGAACACAAAACACACGTTTTACATTGCTTGCTGCGGCTGAACTGTAGCGTAAAGTTAACTTACTAAAACACCAATGGTGTTTGATGTCCAGGGTTAGTCGTTCAGGATTTCGCGAAGTCTGTGGCCGTGGTGGGCTCTCGTCTCCGCCACAAGGTCGCCCCGCCTCTATAAATACACGCAGACATGCAAAAATGTTATACATAAACATTTTATGTGCCCTAATACATGAGCCTGTGTATGTTAGGTAGGTCTCATTTTGATTCTTATGAGTATTAAGAACTACATTTTTCTTTGATCTTGGATTAGCGCATTCATTCTTGCGTTTGAGCTTGTTATTAGGTACCTATCTGCCTACCCATGGATAAAACTTCTATAATTAGCTTCTGCTATCTTTGATTGAATCATGCGTGTGTGTTCTATGCAAAACGGGCACGCGTGACGTGCTAATGTACCTACCTAGGTATATGATATTTGTATAGGTAGCTACAGACATTTTTCAGTCACTGAACTGTACAAACAATCAACTGCCGAGCGTTGTTTATTTTTAATTTTTTTATAATTTTGAAGAAACTTACAGCTAGGTTTACTCAGATGAACATTATAGAACATGCTTGGAAAGACCTGTGCATGTTTGACGGCTAATTACAAGTTTCCGCAGATATATGTAGGTACTTACTTAAAAATAGCATGATACACAGTAAGTTGACGACTTATTAACTTACCTACTTTATTCAGCTAGGTAACAGAACTATAATAATAATAATAAATAAATAAATAATGCTGGACAATTCACACAGCATTATCTAGCCCCAAGCTAAGCAGTTATAAAGTTTGTAAAAATAAAACTAAATGAAAACTCTACGACGACACAGGAATTATCCTAATGTTAAGTTTGTAGCCATAACTGTGAACTAACATTAGTAGGTAGGTAAGTAAAGTACATTATGATATTTAAATAACCTACCTACTCTTATCCTTTTATGTATGTCTAAGCTGTCTGTGCTGTGCCTTAAATAAATGAATTATTATTATTATTAGAAAAAAACAAAAACATAACGAATAGAAAAGTACTGAAAAAAAAAACAAGAACTACCAAGTTTTTTACGTTTATATAGTTAGCTCACACTTGAAAAAAATTATCACTTAGTAAGCGTCTAAGCTTACTTGTAAGCGTCTAAGCTTACTTGTAAGCGTCTAAGCTTACTTGTAAGCGTCTAAGCTTACTTTCCGTATGAAATTCCTATGTAAATGGAAGGATTGTGGGATGGATACCTGGAAGGTAAACCTGGGGAGGAATTTCGAATGACCACCTATGGAAATAAATCACGTTCATATAAAAAGATTTAAAGATGACGGCGGAGCGGAGGCTGGACAGTGAATGCGTTGAATAAGTTCCTACTATAAGCAGCTATTAAGTGTTGCACACGTTGTAAGCCATTTGCTATGAAACTTCTTATCAGCTATTTAAATTACTTGTAGAACCTAGAAAATAGAAAAAAAACAACTTTTTCGAGCGTCACTAACCACCATGATGTATTGCCTTATCATAACCTTATTACCAGTGAACTACTTCTAGATTGTTTGCAAAAGTCTGCAGTCAGCTCAACCGTTTCAATTTTAAATATACTAGTACATATTATGTACTAGTATGTAATTTTTTTGTTAATAAAGATATTTCTACATTATTATATTATGTCTTGATGTATTTGTCACTATACAAACATTTATATATGCTCGTGTAGCTATGATCTGGTATAACACAGTAAAGTTTAACCAGTGTGTCACAAAATGACGTGTTTCTGTCGCAGTACTTTCACTCTCAAACATCGACGTAGATGGTGAGTATAGTGACTCATTGGCAAACTGCAGTTTCTGGTATGGTAATGTGTGGTGCCATTTTGTTATGTTGGTAGGAAGGTCTTTTATCTCAGAACACATTACTGTAGACATAGAGGAAAAACACGCCTCTAATGATTTCCATGTTTGTACTTAAAATCTACGGCTCTTACTGTATCCTTACGTCTGTAAACTTTTGAACCTTTTTGACGTCTACGAAGACGTGGAAAATTCCTATTGTTCAAATTTTCAAATGATAGTATTTTATGTCTCTATGAATTTTTGAAGTTCCGATATGTATATAGAAATCCTTATTTAACAGTCGTGTCCGGAAGGCTCTAGTTCCCGATATAACGAGGCTCGTGTCTACCTGCGCGCGCGCAGACGGGCGTTCACCCGTGACCTTGCGCCGTCCGCCCGGTGACGGACCTTTGCGCAGATAACTCGACGCGATAAGTAGCAATTTTGCTAAATACTTTACTTTGGGTCTAAAGTAGCTGGATGGATGACTGGAAAAATGGGGCTTTTGACTAATAATGCCTCCATAGGCATCATTGGTCAAAGGCCCCTATTTCCAGTATTAAATTTTTCTCAGCAGCCTCCATAGGCTACTTCATCCTTGGTCATCTTATTCACTTACGAATAAATAAATAAATAAATAGCGCTGGACAATTCACACAGCATTCTAGCCCCAAGCTAAGCAGAGCTTGTGTTATGGGTACTAGATAACTGATATACTTAATACAATACACTACATAGATAGACATTTTTAATAAGTCTGTGTTTTGTTGCCTGTAAATTTTTCCAGCTGCAACTTTTTAGGTCTGTAGTATGGATAAACTTCTGAATAGGCTTCTTGTTACAATACAAAGTAAAATATAAAATTTCCTTGACCTTCAATAAATAATATGCGTGACATATTAATTCATCGAAGTCCTCTAGACGATACAACCGATAGAGTTTACCATTTAACACTAAGACAAAGTCGCGCCTTCGGAAAACTACCTTTTCCATATTCGTTCGTAATGGCTCGGTTGCCTGTGTTGCCTCTTATCGGACTGGATAAGAGGCAACATTGCATTAACATACAAATAAATTATTTACGAGCTTCTGCCCGCGACTATACACGAACCTTTAGGTCCACCATCAAAAAGCACCTCACCGAGAGCATATTATGAAATAAAGGATTATCTCTCAGATCACAATTTTTGGAACGACATCGCATGAGTCAGCAATTTTTCTTGATCCTATTACTACATATTATTTTAATTTATTTTTAAGACTTTCATAAGTGCAATGTAATGTGCCTATGAGAAATAAATGAATGAAACATGAAACAAAAATCCTAGGTTTGGTATATGATTTTCCATTCCATTTCTCGTACGTGCAAAATTTCAGCCCGAGAGAGCGTTGTCAAACACACGCACACTGTGAAATTTTACAAACCTTCGCATTTAATTTATAACATTAGTTAGTATATGTATCTTATATTATACCCAAATTCCTTATATTAGATAAGAGATTCTCCACCCCGTATCGCACGCGTTTTTGGAATAAAAAGTAGCTTCTGATATTCCAGATTTAGATCTTTATTTCTACAAAATTTCAGCCCGATCCATTCAAAAGTCTTGGCGTTGTCTTCGCCCAAAGATCTTCAAAACGGCACAAACTTTAGCCTTTATAATATTAGTAGGATTTCCGACGTGTTAACGTATTCACTGCCCAGCCTAGGCGCTGCGAACTGCAGGTGCGCGCCGCCGCGACACGAGGGTCGAGAGGCTCGTCTGCGTATTGGGCCATGAAAGTGTTAATGTAGGAGTACGTACTACTTGGTTAACACTATCATGGCCCAAGACGCAGATGATCACGTCCACCGCCATGTAGCGGCGGCGCGCCCCTGCTGGTCACACCGCCGAGGCTGGGCAGTGAATGCGTTATATTAAGTATCTCGTGTAAGAAAAAAATGCTTTTATAAGTTATGTAGTTGACTTGACATCCTTCAACGTCTGCTTATCTCTGAGTTCTTCAACCTTGTGTTCGAGCGTCTTTATGACATGACAGAGGTTCTTGAAAGTGGTGTGGTGACCGATATGCAATAACGATCGTTGACATACCATTAGTACTTACCAATTAGGAATAATACGCGATTCATAAGGTTAAGTACTGTGGTATGGAGCCTTATTATTTTTCCAATATTCTTGGACTCTATGGATCTTTGTAATCTGAATCAATAAGTTAATTATAACTTCAAATATGCAGGTCTCGACAGAGCCTACACATTTGCTCCCCTTGGAGTCGAGACCTAGGTCCGTAAGGTACCGAGAATCCTCGGATTAAAAAAAAATCTGAGCGTCTGGTCAAAGCGACGAGTGACCCGAGAGCGGGTGAGTATCTGGCGCAGCGCATCAGCATTGCCATACGGCGGGGTAATGCAGCCAGCGTCTTGGAGACGCTTCCGACTGGTATTGATATGGATCAGTTGAGCTGCCTGTAGATTGTTTGCAACAGTCTACAGTTAGCTCAATTGCTTCAATTGTAAATACAAGTTGTAATTTATCTCTATTATTCGATCTGCAGATATTTGTTCAGGGGTTCTGGGTGTTTTTCTATGTATAATAAAAAATATCTATCTATGTAGTGTAATGTATTATGTATATCAGTTATCTAGTACCCATAACACAAGCTCTGCTTAGCTTGGGGCTAGATAATGCTGTGTGAATTGTCCAGCATTATTTATTTATTTGATTGATATTTTCTTTGTGAATAAAGGCTTGTAACATTATAACTTTTGTTCAACTTTTAATACTGTACTAACTGGGGACTTAAAAAGAAGTGGGCAAACCAAATGGTCCTCCTTAGGGTAACAGACCGTCAAAAATTACGACTTTTCAAAGCATGTCTATAAAATTAAAAGATAAAATAAAATAAAAATAAAATAAATAATGCTGGACAATTCACACAGCATTATCTAGCCCCAAGGTAAGCAGAGCTTGTGTTATGGGTACTAACTAACTGATATACATAATAATATACGAGTACATAGATATATATTTTTTATTATACTTAGAAAACGACCAGAACACCCTGAACAAATATCTGCAAATTGTACAAATATTTGTCCCGAGGCGGGAATCGAACCCGCAACCTCCTGCGTCGCAGGCGGACCTTCGCCCACCGCGCCACAGAGGTCGTCAAAAAAGATGAAAGAATGATATGCGGCCGGGATTCGAACCCTGATCCGACCCACCGAAGATGACCAGGCAACTTTCCAGACAAGCTTTCCGAAGTGTTGATTTTGGCAATAAATACCACCCTAGCCCCTAGCTCAGGTCAACCAGGTCAACCAGCTTCTGACCTAAATACAATTAGGACATCTATCGATCCCGATGAAAAAAAAACTATGTAGATATCATGCTACCACATTCTCAGACATAAACCTTACCTTTTGTTTGGATCAGCGGGAGACGGAATGCCCAGACGATCAGAGTTTTTGCCCCTTATTCCAGAATCTTATTTATTATTCAATCTAGTCTTGAACTAAACTTTATTTTTGACTTGCTACGCCCCGCGGTTTCGCCCGCGTAGAAATCACACTAACATTATAAATGCGAAAGTTTGGATGGATGGGTGGATAGATGGATGGATGTTTGTTACCTCTCGCCAAAACTACTGAACGGATTGGGCTGACATTTTGCGTACAGGTAATTCTAATCCTGGAATCAAACATAGGATCCTTTTATCCCTTAAATCAGTTCCCATGGGATAGAAATAACCTCAAAACGATTCCATAGAAACAACGCGTGCGAAGGCGCGGGCATAAACTAGTCATACATATTTCAGAAATTGCTCACCCTCTAGAGGTAGTTTTGTGTAAATAAAAGAGTACGTGATTCATTATTTACTTTACTTTATTACTAGCTTCTGCCCGCGGCTTCGCACGCGTTGTTTCTATGGAAACGTTTAAATGTGATTTCTATCCCACGGGAACTGATTTATGGGATAAAAAGTAGCCTATGTTTTATTCCAGGCCCAGAATTATGGGCATTCAAAATTTCAGCCCGATCCATTCAGTATTTTTGGCGTGAAGAAGTAACAAACATCCATCCAAACTTTCGCATTTATAATATTAGTGTGATTTATACCGAGTTTTGAGTGAATCAAGACAAGGATAATAATTTTCCATAGAAAACTTACCACCCTTTTCAACCCTTTCGGAGATTAATTTTTGAAAATTATATTAGCGTACTTATGTGTTATTCTACAACTTTAACTATCTACGTATCAAATTTTATTTAAATCGGTTTAGTAGTTATGGGGATACGTGGTAACAAACATTCACACAAACTTTTGCATTTATAATATTAGTAGGACTAGCTTGTGCTCTCAGCTTTACGCGGTATACCTAAGAATAAAATAGCCTAGCATAGTCTGCATAGCCTAGGTATGTCAATCAAGGATATCTACAGTAGCTTTCTATTACTGAAAGAATTATCAAAAACGGGCCAATGCAGTAACATTAACTATTCTGTGCCCAGTAGTTTCAGAGTGACCCTCGCAAACACAAAATTTCCTCTTAAAATAAAAATAAATAATAAATAATGCTGGACAATTCACACAGCATTATCTAGCCCCAAGCTAAGCAGAGCTTGTGTTATGGGTACTAGATAACTTAATAATATTACTTTGGATAAATTCATAGATCTAAGCAAAATCTGTTGATATGGTACGTTCTCCCAGAAGCGCTTCCTCAACATCTGGCCTGTGTTATAAACTACACGCAAACACTCGCTCACGATTACATTCCCAGTCTTGCTCCGCATTAATTATAATGAATAACGAAGATGGAAAGACGTACCTAGACCGAAGTGCGACCAAGACAACAATACCTACGCACGCAAAACACGAACGCCGGCGTCGCCACCGGTCCGACTATGACTGAAGTGGGTGGACCTGATTTCACCTAATTTGAGCCTTCCACTTTCGAGAGTCTGGTACCTCATCTCCCCTGTTTTATTTAGATCGATGGATATATTCATTCATTTAATTTAGTAAATGTAGTATTTGTAATAAGGCTAGTGTTCACCAAACGATACCTAATCGGAAAATTTTATCAATTTAGAGTCCGTTATTTTTGTCATAATGACGTTTAATGTTTGAAAATATCTGTCAAAATCTAAAAAAAAAATATCTTTGTTAGAACACATGCCTGTACACAAACAAATAAATGAAGTTATCCTAATTGAAACATTAACAGAAAAATCTTCGGAAATTAAATTTAAAGATTCTGGAAGCTCCTTGTGCTCAGTCTGGCACGTTGAAAATGAGGTCCACACCTGGAAAATATAAGAGCAGCAAGGAGAGATTTTATAATCAGTCCCCGTTACAATTAGCATTGAAAATAAATACTTAGGTACCTAACTAAGATCCCCCATACCTACCTAGTAAATTTTGGAGTACCTACTCAGTCTAGACAGACTATCATCAAAATTCAAGCTACTAGAATTTATTAGGACGTTTTAATACGAAAACAGGGGCATAAAACTCGCTAACTATCTAGTCCCCAAGAAGCAATCAGGTTAATTAGATCTTAGAAACGAGACTAAACAATAGCCTAACAAAACAATAACCTAATTTCTTGTAATATTGTTGCTAGGCGTTTCTACGCAAGCGCGAATCGCGAGCGATCGCGAATCATTATTATAACGACTTACTTCTGTCATACTTTTCCAGTTTTAAGAACCGTTTACGAATAATTTTAGACGCAAGTTCGGTGACATATCGAATTATCGATAAAATTTCCATTAGTCTATAAACTAATATTATAAAGAAGAAAGATTTGATTGTTTGCCTGTATTGAATAGGCTCCGAAACCACTGGAACGATTTGAAAAACTCTTTCACCGTTAGGAAGCTTACTTTTCAGGGAGTGATATAGGCAATATTTTATCCCGGAATTGCCACGGGGACACGGGAACTACGCGGGTAAAACCGCGAGGCGATCGACTAGTTATTTCATAAGGTGACAAAGATTTGGTTGATAATACTGCGTGAAACTAATATGGCACTAGCTGCCAGTAACTTCGCACGGGTGGAACTTGGATTCAGCAGTAATTCGGAATGCAAGTTTAATATGACATGACGCTAAAAACGGTCGGTTGCGTGCCTGGGCGAAAACACAACCGTAAACAAAATGCGAGTTAGAATTGGAACTTATTTAGACGAATAACTATAAAACTTTTTATATGATTATATATCCGTGTGATTATTTATAGGTAGGTACTATGTATTTTAAACTAGTTTCCCAAATAAGTTTCCAGGTACTTATAAAGATTACAATTTTTCGGGAAAGCTACTTGAAAAGCATTTTCGTTTTAGTTTAATTTGTCCATGCATACTTAGTATCGAAAATAACGCACTCCAATCTATTGTTATTTTTCCTCCTCTACCTCTCTCGCTTTCCAGGATAAAAAGTAGCCTTATTGTTAATCTAGATCTGGATCGACATGTACCTATGCAATTTCAAGCCAGTAGTTTTACCATGAAGAGTTAACACAATCTAAACATCCAAGCTTTTGCATTTATAATATTAGCGTGATACTCATTGAAAAACATTGAGACGCCACGTCTTGGAGGCGCCGACCTTCGCTCCAGAAGGACGTTGAGGAAGGTCAGCTCAGAGGGCTTGGGGAGGCTCCGAGGGGTGTCTCTACGCGAGGGCGACGAACGACGGATTTTTCTATTACTTGTAACCTCAAGACGCCCTTAGGTTCACTCGATAAAGTGATAAGTTGAATGAATTGCTTCGTTATTTTATGGGCCGTGGAATTAATCTGATGTTAGAGTTAAAGTGTAGTGAAGATATTATTTTTGAAAGTAACTATTTAATCTGCTAGGTATCTTTTTGTAACGTCCCACGAAAAACAGGTGGTTTTAAGTTTGAGTGGCTACGTGTCTCCGAAATGGATGGACTGATTTTGATTTAGTTATTTTTGTTACTTTATCGAGTGTTATTGACTGTTTGATGAAACTCGGTGCAACCGTTTAAATTAAATGATAGTTCCAAGTAGAATTAGGAGTTTTCGATTTTTTTGTTGAATTGGCTTGTTTACGTGGTACTTGCCTATTTAATTTTGGTATAATTCCCACAAAATGTTTGACCCTAATTGCAATGGACTTGTGATATCAATATTTTAGTTATAGAAAATATTTAGTTTTAACTTATTTTAGGTCCCAGAGATTAGTTTCAATATTTTTAAACCTAGATTTATTTGTTCTTATGTATCTCATTTTAAGTAAACCCTGTGTTTGTATGAGAATAAAGTTCTTTAAACCTATATCGGCAATACTTTTCTTTGTAAAAGAACCCATTTGAATAATTTTAATTTTCTCCCATCTACGTGCTACGCTACGATTCTACGTGCGTTGCTCCAAATAGGGAGAATTTTATGTTTTTTCTTTCCTTTAGCTACAATTAAAAAATAGGTACTAGCTTAGATGTTTCTTAAATTGACGTACGTTTAATTTAACTACCGTCACAATGACCCTCAAAACGATGATAAAACACAACATTTTGGTGTCAAATTAAAGTAATCTGCAACTTTAGCATTCCATTCCATGCGTCATTATTTGGATATCAAAATCTCTGTACTTATCTACAAGTGCCGAGAGCGTTGATTGTTATGAGTAGGTAAGTACTTGTGCAATTGAGGTATGTAGTGTAAGGCTATGTGCTAATTGAATTAGGTATCTTTTCATGAACACCAGTCATCAAAAGATACCTACTCGGACACTTAACTTTAACGTATTAATACTTCTGGCAAAAACGGTAAAGACATGGTGTTCTGTGTTCTTCAAGATAGTTATATTTTATCTGACGTTTTTGATAGAAGTTGTCATACATTGTCATACCTACATTAAACGTCAAAAGTCAACCGACAAGTTGCTATTCGTCCGCACCTAATTGCACGATCGATTATTTTTTTGAAATGCTTATAATGTTCAAAATGTTTTTTGATGACAAACGGATACTGAAGTATACTTTCCTATACATTTATTTAGGAAAATTAGAATACTTAATAGATTAAAAAAGTTTTACTATTACAGGTATCTAGAGGTAAATAATATAGGTAAGTAATTTGCTTTTACCGCGGCTTTGAAAGTTGGCATTGTTTTTTTAAAATACAAGTAAGGCTTTTCTTTCATAGTAAATAAAGATGCGAACTTTAACTATTGACAAACTTTTGCAAGTTGCCACAACTTAGTTTTTACAAAATCAAAAATGCAATGCATTCACAACCTTTACAACAATCTTAAGAACTCCATCACAACCAATATCAATCGCCCGTCGTCGTTAATGTAAAAAACTATTTCAATCTCGTTGGAAACCGTTTATTGGGACGTATCTGATCTGTCGTATGCTGACCGTGAGTCATGAGTCAGTGTACCCATTGCTCAGAGCACAGAAACGACTTCAAGTTTTGTTTTGTTCTTTTGGTTTTAGTTTACGCATGCCTTAACTATTGCTTTGTTTTTTGCTGGTGTTTGATCAACGTTTGAAGCAAGTTTATTTGAAATGTTCACTGAATATTTTGAGCTTAATTGTCTTGTTTCCAGTAATTTTCCCTTCAATCCAGTTTTTTTTATGAAATTAAATTTTCTACCTTTTCAGCATCTAATCTACTGAACTGACACTAAAACCGAATTCTATTCAGCGCTGAAAATAAACAAAGGCTTAGGTCTAGTTTCAACAAAGCTACTTAAATCTTTGATTAACGACAAGTGAGCTAATGATTTCTCTTTAATTTGAAATCTAACACGAAGATTGTTTGCGTTCACTTCAATAATTAGACGCATTCCTGTGAGTCATCCACCCGAGACTTGTATTTTTATTGGCTGTTTGCATTTCATATCGCGCCAGAGATATGTTTTCGCGAACAGCACGCAATGATGCCTTTAGCGGCGCTGCGGTGTTATTGGCCGGCGGGCGTCGTCGTCTGCCGCCGGTTTCTCGAAAGTAAGGCAATAAAGTTTTGAAATCACCTTGGTAATGACTAGGCCGGAAAAATCAGCGTACCTACACCTGACGTCACCCAGAATTTGTCTAACAAACATAAAAAAGCCTCGTTACGACTCAAACAATAAATAAACCGTTTCGACTCCATGCACGCTTTGTTCTCGAACATTTCAGTCTCCTCTGTCAGAAGGACGGTCACAATAGGCACAATTGGCTCCACGACTGACTAAATTGGGTGTTTTAGCCGCCGTGACGAGTAGGTACTCTGAAAATAGTCATCAAAAACCACAGATTCCAGACAGGCCAATAAGAATCGTACAGGAAAACGGCGTCGGCGGCGTCGGGCCTCGTCGGGCGTCAAGCGGCTGCCGGCGAAAAATAATATGCGAAACCAGTTTTAGCTGCTTTTGTTCGGACGTTTCGGCAAGGAGTTCGATGACCAATGCAAGCGTGTGGGCCGACAGCGAGGGCGCCCGCAGGGTGGGCGTGGGGGCTGCACGCTGAGTCACCAGGCCTTTGTCTGCGGTCCAGCACTCACCTCCGCCGCGGCCACGTGCTCACTACACCACGTGTTGTCACCATCGCGCCGAGTAGAAAACCGCCGACACGGTAAGTGTACTCCAACAAGCGCCTGGATACATGAACACCAGAGCACCTGATGAAGTACAATGGGCGTGCGGCGGTCTGTCGGAACAGCTCCTCTGCAGCACGGGAGCTGGTGGTCGGGCCGGCAGCAGCGCGCGCTACTTCAGGTACCTGACTCGATAGAACAGCCCCGGGGCCCGAGTAGCGCGCACCGCCACCGCCGCTGGTTCTCCTATAAATAGCGCGAGTGTGTGTACGGCGCGAGGGCGCGCGTGCGACTGAGCTCGGCCTCGGGGCGCGACTGCAGCTCGTGGCCGGCGCTCGGCCCCCGCGCGCCGCCAGACGTCAGCTGAGCGCCCATGCACCGGCCCTGACATTGGCAGGGCGCGGCGCGGGGGGCGAGGTCAGCGAACCCGCCCGCGGAAGCCTCCTCGCCAATCTCCCGCCGCACACCCCCGCACACCCCCGCGCACCGAACCCCACACCCTCAGTCATGACATTCACCAACTTTGGGCGCTGAATGATTTTCGGCTGATGGCGGCGCGGAGCCTACGAGCCTTTTGTCCCGAGTGACTCGGAATGCGAATTGGGCTGCAGGAAAATGATTCTATGTCAATGTCAAGCTCAAAGGCGACCGTTGAAATGAGTCGCGGTTTTTTTCGTCGTCTCTTTATTTTGATGGTGGATCGCATTCAAGCTCTGTGAGCTCTGGAAACAAAGGATTCTATAAAACCAGCCTCAGCGTACCAAAAAGTGCCTACCACACTTATGCAAGATGTGGTAGTCTACGCTACGAAAATCCCGTAGGTACTTACTCACTCATGAAATCACAAATCGATTACAAAGCCCTTGATATTGTGATGACTAAGGTGATCAAGAGAATCAATTCCAGGCTTCGTAGCGTTCCATTCCGTACATACCAAGCAAAATATTTAATTTTAAGCTATTTCGCCTTTAAACACCACTTCTAGCCACACCACTACTAGCTTCTGATCGCGGCTTAGACGGCGTTTTCCGGGATATAAAGTAACTTAATAATGTTAATCCGGGTCTATAACTATTGAATTACATCTATGCAAAATTGCAGCCCGTTACGTTCAGTTGTTTGAGCGATGAGGTTACAACCGTCCAAACATTCACACTACGAAAAGCCGAAAAGGCGTGAAGTAGATTACTTACTTGACTTTTTCCAATTTCTGTAAGTAGGTATGTCTTATCGCTAAAAGTATCGATAACATCTGGTAATTTATTTTAAAAAAAACACGTCTTATTGAGCTCTCGATAAACTAAAGAATATGTTACGGCAATCAATCCTCAAGCATTGTAATTAGGACAATTTCTGCAAGTTTTTTAACTATCTTCGATTAAAAACTGCATCATTTTCTCATCTTATAGTGCCTGACAAGTAGACTGTAACATCACGTCGGTTGGAGCCATACAACGGTCTATTTGCCCAGTTCTTTCCGGAACCATGAGTGATCGATAGAAAAAATAGTGCACGCTATAAAATTGCACTATTGCATGCGCTCTTTTTATTATTGTTTTCTAACTTGCGATGTGGATTTACCGTTTTCTTGGTAGGCAGTTATGGGTCTTTTGACGCCACTCAAATTACCTAGTACAATACATACCTACTATTATATTGCGTCCAGATTGTGTAGCAAAATCTATCTTCTATAATATAAAAATGAATCGCAAAATGTGTTGGTAAGCGCATAACTCAACAACGCCTGGACCGATTTCGCTAATTCTTTCTTTGTTGTGTTTGTTATTGTCAGGAGAAGGTTCTTATGAAAGAAAAAATTAAGAAAGTTGGAAACATAAATTTCCACGGGGGCGAAGCCGCGGGGCGCAGCTAGTCTATAATATAAAAATGAATCGCAAAATGTGTTGGTAAGCGCATAACTCAACAACGCCTGGACCGATTTCGCTAATTCTTTCTTTGTTGTGTTTGTTATTGTCAGGAGAAGGTTCTTATGAAAGAAAAAATTAAGAAAGTTGGAAACATAAAATTTCCACGGGGGCGAAGCCGCGGGGCGCAGCTAGTCTATAATATAAAAATGAATCGCAAAATGTGTTGGTAAGCGCATAACTCAACAACGCCTGGACCGATTTCGCTAATTCTTTCTTTGTTGTGTTTGTTATTGTCAGGAGAAGGTTCTTATGAAAGAAAAAATTAAGAAAGTTGGAAACATAAATTTCCACGGGGGCGAAGCCGCGGGGCGCAGCTAGTCTATAATATAAAAATGAATCGCAAAATGTGTTGGTAAGCGCATAACTCAACAACGCCTGGACCGATTTCGCTAATTCTTTCTTTGTTGTGTTTGTTATTGTCAGGAGAAGGTTCTTATGAAAGAAAAAATTAAGAAAGTTGGAAACATAAATTTCCACGGGGGCGAAGCCGCGGGGCGCAGCTAGTCTTATATATAAAAATGAAACCCGTTTCGCGTTGTCACGGCATCACGCGTGAACGGCTGGACCGATTTCGCTAATTCTTTCTTTGTTGTGTTTGTTATTGTCAGGAGAAGGTTCTTATGAAAGAAAAAATTAAGAAAGTTGGAAACATAAATTTCCACGGGGGCGAAGCCGCGGGGCGCAGCTAGTCTTATATATAAAAATGAAACCCGTTTCGCGTTGTCACGGCATCACGTGTGAACGGCTGGACCGATTTCGCTGATTCTTTCTTTGTTGTGTTTGTTATTGTCAGGAGAAGGTTCTTATGAAAGAAAAAATTAAGAAAGTTGGAAACATAAATTTCCACGGGGGCGAAGCCGCGGGGCGCAGCTAGTTTATTATAAAAATGAAACCCGTTTTCCTTGGTCACGGCATAACGCGTGAACGGCTGGACCGATTTCGCTAATTCTTTCTTTGTTGTGTTTGTTATTGTCAGGAGAAGGTTCTTATGAAAGAAAAAATTAAGAAAGTTGGAAACATAAATTTCAACGGGGGCGAAGCCGCGGGGCGCAGCTAGTAAGTTATAAAACTTATGTAGTTACTTAACTTAGTCTTGACGCACCTTTACGCATGTTTAGAGCATGAATCTTTAATAGGTTCATGTTGTAGAGTGGTGTTTTTTGAAAGTTAATCAGACAATTACCTTTTGTTTACTTTGACGTAATGTATAAAAGGTTTTTAAGAGTTTTGCTTCAACTCAAAAACTAACAAGGTAAAGGTTTCTTGTTCGCTTCTTTACTTTACCTTCGAAAGACTGAAGTGACCAAATAATAAAAGTGATTACATTATCTCCTAGTTTTACTTATTCATGTAATTTGAATTTTGTACTGTCTAGGAGTCCTGTAAGGTCTAAAGCAAATAAAGCAATTTGATATTGATTGTGAAAACTTATGTCGTCGTCGAAAAACGTCAATTAAAATGTAAATATGTATACAAGCTCTGCGGGGCTTGGGGCTAGATGATGCTGTGCGAATTGGCCAGCACTATTTATTTTTATTTATTAATTAATTATCCGACTAAGCTTTTCGCGTTCCAATTCGTACCAATTAAAGTGCTCAAAAATAGTAATGTCTATGCCTAGTCAAAAATAAGGTGTAGGTACTTAAGTACCTACACCATATTTTTTATAGGCATAGGGACCTATTACTATTTTTCACCTATTTTATTGAATACCTGCCTAGTGACTACCTAATTACTTGTTGTTTGTGTTAAGTACACATTCTTTTTTTTAATAAATAATAATTAATTCTGGACAATACACACAGCATCATCTAGCCCCAAGATAAGCTGAGCTTGTGTTATGGGTACTGGATGACTGATATACATAATATAATACATTACATAGATAAATATTTTTTATTATACATAGAAACGACCAGAACACCCGGAACAAATATTTGTAGATCGTACAAACATTAGTCCCAAGGCGGGAATCGAACCCGCAACCTCCTGCGCCGCAGGCGGACCTTCGCCCGCCGCGCCACCGAGGTCGTCGTAAAATAATGAACTAACACATGTTAGTTCATTATTTTCAAAACAGGAATTCCTAGAAATAAACATTACCCAGTTAGTGTTTCCTACCTGGTATTGGCCTAGGTAAGTACCTACCTACATATGTCTAATTTAACTCCACGGGGGTCCTTTGAAAGTCAGAGTGATACCAAACCTAATTATTTCTACGAATACGATTTTTAAAAAAGCGACGAAGGACAGTGAATGCCCTCGGGACCTTTTGTAGGCACGATGAGCAAATTTATCTCATTGGCGACATTCCTTAACAAAAATAATCATAAGATTAGAAGTTAAATCGTTATTACTTACGTTACTACTTAGTAAAAGAAATGACTTATGGTTAAATAGTTTGGTATATGATATATTTATAAGTACCTACCTACCTAATATTTTAGTAGTAGGAATAGTATTTTAAATAAATCTCTCTATAAATAGTGTTGTTATAAAGACGTGTTTATCTGTCTATGGCATCGTAGCTCCTAAAAGGGTGAACCGATTTTGATTTGTTTTTTAGGGTTTCGTGCCTCAAAAGGAAAAAAGGAACCCTTATAGGATCACATCACTTTGTTGTTCGTCTTTCTGTCCGTCTGTGAACCCCCTTTTCTCAGGAACGCGTAGACATAATACAGTTGAAATTAACGTCAAAAACTCAAGTCCGTAACCTCTTGAAGTCGCGATATAAATAAAACTTCTCAGTCAACGCACTCAAAAGTTACAGCTGTCCAAATATTTTGAAATTTCTAAGGGAACATGCACACAGAACCTTTATGGTACTTCCCGTACACCTAGAATCATGAAATTTGGTGAGCAGTAAGGTCTTATAGCACAAGTAAAGGGAAAAATCCGAAAACCATAAATTTGTAATTTTTCGCGAAAAAAATTAGGTAAGTACTTACTTTTAATGCTCGATATAGACCAAATCCTCTGAGGTACTGCCTGAGTGCCTATAGACCTAGAATTATAAAATTTGGCAAAAAGCAAGGTCTTATAGCACAAGTAAAGGAAAACATCCTAAAACCGTAAATTTGTAGTTTATTCACAAAAAAAAATATTTTTGATTCTCGGCATGAACCAAAACCCACAGGGTTTTGGTTACACCTACTTCCCGTTCTTACCCAGAATCATGATAATTGGGCAAGACACAAAGTCGTATAGAACCCTTAGTGCGCGAGTCCGACTCGCACTTGACGTTTTATTTTTTGTTCTTAAGTTGACTTCATTGTATGTGTTCTAAGCAATGTTTGATCAAAATCGGTGCAGCCGTTCATATGTTACTAGCTGCTGCCCGCGGCTTCGTACGCGCTTTCAAGTATTCTACGTCCGTCCCCGGGATACCATTTACCATTGCCGTTCAAGCGTGAAAAGGTACCCAACAGACAGACAGACAGAGTTACTTTCGAATTTATCATATGGATGAATATGATGTTCAAAACATCAATCCAATTTTAGGATTGATGCTGTGAACATTACCAATCTAGTTTCTAGGAAAGTTATCCCATGTCAGAGACGGACAGACAGAGTTACTTTCGAATTTATCATATGGATGAATATGATGTTCAAAACATCAATCAAATTTTAGGATTGATGCTGTGAACATTACCAATCTAGTTTCTAGGAAAATTATCCCATGTCAGAGACGAACAGACAGAGCTACTTTCGAATTTATCATATGGATGAATATGATGTTCAAAACATCAATCAAATTTTAGGATTGATGCTGTGAACATTACCAATCTAGTTTCTAGGAAAATTATCCCATGTCAGAGACGAACAGACAGAGCTACTTTCGAATTTATCATATGGATGAATATGATGTTCAAGACATCAATCCAATTTTAGGATTGATGCTGTGAACATTACCAATCTAGTTTCTAGGAAAGTTATCCCATGTCAGAGTCGGACAGACAGAGTTACTTTCGAATTTATCATATGGATGAATATGATGTTCAAAACATCAATCAAATTTTAGGATTGATGCTGTGAACATTACCAATCTAGTTTCTTGGAAAGTTATCCCATGTCAGAGACAGACAGACAGAGCTACTTTCGAATTTATCATATGGATGAATATGATGTTCAAAACATCAATCAAATTTTAGGATTGATGCTGTGAACATTACCAATCTAGTTTCTAGGAAAGTTATCCCATGTCAGAGACGGACAGACAGAGTTACTTTCGAATTTATCATATGGATGAATATGATGTTCAAAACATCAATCCAATTTTAGGATTGATGCTGTGAACATTACCAATCTAGTTTCTAGGAAAGTTAACCCATGTCAGAGACGGACAGACAGAGTTACTTTCGAATTTATCATATGGATGAATATGATGTTCAAAACATCAATCAAATTTTAGGATTGATGCTGTGAACATTACCAATCTAGTTTCTAGGAAAGTTATTCCATGTCAGAGACGGACAGACAGAGTTACTTTCGAATTTATCATATGGATGAATATGATGTTCAAAACATCAATCAAATTTTAGGATTGATGCTGTGAACATTACCAATCTAGTTTCTAGGAAAATTATCCCATGTCAGAGACGAACAGACAGAGCTACTTTCGAATTTATCATATGGATGAATATGATGTTCAAAACATCAATCCAATTTTAGGATTGATGCTGTGAACATTACCAATCTAGTTTCTAGGAAAGTTATCCCATGTCAGAGTCGGACAGACAGAGTTACTTTCGAATTTATCATATGGATGAATATGATGTTCAAAACATCAATAAAATTTTAGGATTGATGCTGTGAACATTACCAATCTAGTTTCTTGGAAAGTTATCCCATGTCAGGGACAGACAGACAGAGCTACTTTCGAATTTATCATAATGGATGAATATGATGTTCAAAACATCAATCAAATTTTAGGATTGATGCTGTGAACATTACCAATCTAGTTTCTAGGAAAGTTATCCCATGTGAGAGGTAGGTACTTACCTAATAAATAACCTGGAAGAAATCGCTTCTAAGCGATAAGGCCCATTGTACTTGTGTCTTAAGTAACGTCTCTTGTATTGTATTTTTATTGGTGTACAATAAAGTATTTTACATAAAGCATTTTTTGTATAATATGGGATAACTTTCAACCCGCTTAAACGCTACCACAAATCATCTCTAAGCTAGTTACGTGAGTACTAAAAAGTAAGGTAAGTACAATAAGTTGTCCACTCCACACAAAGTAAAAAACTAACAAACAGTCGATGTCACCTTACAAAGGGCGTAGGGTGAGCACACCGACTCACATTGAGAAGACAATGCCTCTACCAAGGACACGCCTACGACCTCATGTTTTTTCAACCCTAAGATATTCGCTATTCTGTGCCCTAAGGTCTAACCAACCTTCGCCTGTTGCCAGGCGCGTTTAAGTTTCGAAGTTTCATGCCGAATTAAAGGATAATAAAACCCTTGAGGTCGTTGAAAGTTAACTTGTAAAAGGCTAGGGACCTAGTGTAGTATAGTCCCTTGGGAAGATGAGGTTAAAATTGACGTACTCATCACTAACAACCGCATGTCATAGGAGACGGAAATAAAGTTTTAAATGTTATATTTATGAAAGTGACAATAAACAATGACCCAACTTGAGTTACCTTCGGAGTAGCAGTCTAAGTCCGGTTTGTGGTTCTGATTTTGGTGACACATTTGCCTCAGGATTTGTAACTTGAAATTGGCGCTTTTGTCAAACTATGTCACGGCCATACAAATATGGTTTGTCACTGAATTTGCTTTAACTTTGGAAAAACAACTGCCATCTTTTATAAAAGGTGACTGGGCAAAGCAATGGCGTGTAGGTATGAGTGTCGTAACGATTTTGTAAAAGGTTTTGGGTTAGCATTTTGTTTTTTAAAATCTGGGCCCTCATTTCACTTAAATGAATCGCTTCTTCAATTCGCCATAACAATATCTGAACGGTAACGTCTCAGAAGTAAGAATGACACATTTAAGGCCTTTGATGAAAGAAACTACAGATGGAGGTATTAGGATGAAACAATATTTAGTAACAATTCCGCGCAAAACCTTTTCTGATAGGATCCAAGGTTTTGCGCGGAATTGTTACTAAATATTGTTTTATCCTAATATTATACAATGGATTTCCGAAAAGTACCTAACGCCTGAATCTATTATTTACAGATGGAGGGTCAAAAAGTGTCAAGGTTGAAATCATTCTATCAATTTCTCTGGGCAAATAGCACCGCACGCACTATCGACAGTTTAGTTTCATCTATCGACGATCCTGGGACAATAAAATTCACATAGTAAAGCGATGCATAGTAGAGTAGCCTAGCCTTTGGGCCCTGAGAGTCGCAATCAGTCGCACACAGTCAGAGTCCACAAGCTACGGGCGTTTCGATCCGACTCAGACCACTGGCACCGAATAGGCAATAAACAGAATTAATCACGACAACGAATGTCATATCATTTAAATTCGCTTGTACCAACAAGGTCACCGATGTATCGTGAAAAAAAATGGTCTAAAAGTGAGACCTTGGTCGAAGAGAGTTCATTGGCAACGTGAAACTGACGTCAGAGGCAATTATGCTGATAAAAGGTATGGACGTGGCTAATGGCCTGATAGTGTAACAGCGTGTTATGATGCTTGACTTGTTACGCTAGAAAATTGGAAAAATTTTAAGAGGGCGCATTGCGCGCCATTTTCTGAAAAGGATAGAAATAGGATTTCGCGTTCATTGGAGCGGGACAGAGCACACGTTTCTGGAATGAAGCCGCGGCGTGAGCGCAAAAATGATATTTTTGTTTATTTACAAGAAATAAATAAATAAATAAATAGTGCTGGACAATTCACACAGCATAAAACTACACAACTTATGAAGAAACGGTAGTAAGGAACCAAAGAATTAGTAATAATAATAACCTCCGAATCAAAACAGAAATATTTCATACTAGCTTCTGCCCGCGGCTTCGCACGCGTTGTTTCTATGGAAACGTTTTGAGGTTAATTCTATCCCATGGGAACTGATTTATGGGATAAAAAGCCTATGTTTGATTCCAAATAATAGCAGACGATGGTGAAAATATGCTCAAATTACAAATCATTTTGGTACTACGTTTGTATGGGAAATTCATCCGTCGCCGGACCCTTAAGGGTTCTCGAAGAGCGGCGAAGGGAGCCGATAAATTGTGTGGAAACGATGAAGTTTGACTATTATTGTAAAAATTATATACCTAGGTAAGGTTTATGCTTTCTTTTCATTTTTTATGCCTTGCGGTTTGAAAACCCGAAAAACCTTGTCACATTCATCATCATCATCATCAGCCTATAGTCCACTGCTGGACATAGGCCTCCCCTAATGAGCGCCATAGCGCCCTGTCTTCAGCTTGCCGCATCCAGTATCTGCCTGCAGTCTTTCGCAGATCGTCATCCCACCTGGCCGGAGGCTTGTCACATTGACAACCATCAAAATTCAATATGCATGCAGGATGTCCCGCGGACATGCCATAAGGAGGGAAAATATCTTAAATATTGTAGATAGACAATTTTACTGAAAGAAGACTTCATTTTGGTTTTTACAATTTGGCGGGTTCGATTCCCGGTTTCGACAGGGGATTATTCAAAAATCTATGAATTCATTTTAAATTGTTTCAAAATCAAAATGAAATCTTCTGTCAGTAAAATTTTCTATCTACAATATTTAAGGCGGTTGCATGCCTCAAACTAGCGCCGCTGCCTTTTCTCTCTTACAATTACGTTAATCAAAGGATTTTTTAAAAGTCTATTGTACAGTTCATGATACCTATCATAATCTTTTTTTTATGCCCATAAAATAGTTTTCTTTTATTTCCTTTATGCAGGATAGCGAAGTTGCTCTTGGTGGCCACCGAACTCTGTTTTCGCTTCTCTGTTTAAATTATACGAAACTAAACTATTTCAGAGGAATTAAAAAAAAAGCTTAGGGTAGTTAGCACAGACTGTACATTGGATATTTTAAAATTCTTGTGATTAACGTAATTATAAGTAAAAACAGGTGGCAGCTAGTGTGCGCCATACAACCGCCATAAGACACTTTTCCTCCATGTGGCATGGCCGTGGGACGCCCTGTAGAGCAATATCTATATTCTTTATAGAGCTGCCTACAACATGGGAAAAATGCTCTACCCATCGATATTAAAGACGGTAAAGGGGGCTCTACCTTTAACATTGTAAAGGGGAATACCATTTCAACATTGTAGGTAGGTACGTTATTCATAAACCGGTAAACTGCCTGGTAAATCAATGAAAGATATCTTTAAAAGTAGTTCCTCAGTTATTTATTTGTACATTAGGGACATGCTTTAATAAAATTTAAACAATTATTAATACATACATATAAATAACAGTTTTCAGTTTATCTGGATTATAATTTTCTAACTATTGAATAAATAAATAAACTATGCTGAACAATACACACGGCAATCCCAAACTAAGCAGACCTTGTGTTATGGATACCAGATAAGATAACTGATAAACTTAATACAATACTGAAAAAACTAATTGTGTGCTGAATCTTTTCGGTACCTACATAATTCACAAAAAGATAGTATGCATATTTTTTTATTTTGATGATTACTTAACATAACATGTAATTCAGATAACACAGAAACGTTTAATCTCACTTCCTTATTTTATTTATAATAATAAATAATTAACAGACTCACTCGAATATGTTACAAAACTGACATTATTTTTTACTAGATCTCTTTCATATTTTTGCTATTTCATTGTTTATTGCTCACTTTAATTTACTATCTGTAGTGAACTTGTAATACATAAATAGGTTAACATTTCAATTGAGCGGTCACGTCACGGGTCCCAGACAATATTTTAGGTTAAGTTCTGTGTAAGATAATAACTTTCCAACTTATCACAACTTATTAACAATAACATATTGCTTGTCTTTTAATTATCTCTAGATGTATAAAATATTATAAAACAACAAATAACATTCGTAGTCATAATTCATTTGTCTTATGTACAATTGCCATTAATTTATTATTCTAAACATATTTACACTCAAATTTAAATAAATATTACAAAATAAATCCATGCATTAAATTACATTATTTATCTAATTAGAATTATTAAAATTTCTAAACTGGCAGGGCACGAGTTGTACTCTTAAACTATTTATAAATAAAGAAAATTTATAACGTCATAATTCCATCATAATATTGGTAAATTACATTAAAGTAAAAGCATTGAATGCTAAAAAGCAAACTTATTCATATAAATAAAATCAATGAATGAACAATCGGTCGAAGTAAAATTAAATAAATAAATATGCAAAGACAATAAAGCTCAATAAACCTAATGCCTTAGCTAATTATAAGATTTAGATTAAATTTTCTATCTAGAACTTACATAATAAGGTGTAGTTCTTAATTTAACCCCTACTTACAAATATTGCTTATCTTACATTTAAAATTATCTCCATCCAAGGATTGTTTGGAAAATATTGTTTCTAACCGAGAAGGCCACTTCATTGTACTTTGTGTACTTAATTTATCTATTCATGGTTGGTGTTTGCGTCATTATTGTGTTTATAACCCCCGCCCAAAATGAGGGGTGTTATTATTGTGAAATACATCAGTGTTATTATTTCAGGCTGTATGTGCTAACCTAACGTAGCTGTGAAACGGATGAACCGATTCTGATTTGTTCGAAATGTGAGTTAATTGAGAGTTTTCTTAGACATGTTTGAAGAACTCAGTGAAGCCGTTCTGAAATATCAACGACAAAGAACGGCAATTATTATTACATTCAGATTCAGTTATTGGTACAAGAAAATATACATGTAAATCATTTGCAAGAAAGATACAAGTTTTAAAATAATTAAGATTAAATACACAGCTAAAATAAATAATAAATTGGTACAAACTTACAACTCTTTTTATTTTTACCTGTTATTTTTATTTCAGTAAAAAAAACAGGTAAAAATAAAAAGAGTAATAATAATTAGTAATAGACTCTTGTCTATTACTATTACTATTCTACATGTTGTACTAATAAATGAATCTGAATCTAATAATGATTGCCGTTCGTACTTTAATTTTTTTGTAATATGTCACCTTCAAGTTGCAAGTTTTGTATATTTCTGTTGTGCAAGTCAGAACAAAATCATTTTATGGGTTTTTTTTTTAAATTATATTATCAGTTCTTAACCAAATTAACGAGACCATAATCTGTTCATAGGATAATCTTTTAAAAAAAAATCATTCTTTCGGACTATGTATTTTAACCAGTTAAATTTATATTTAGAATGTTTAAAATATTTACTTAAATAACTATTTGGACTGCATAATATGTTTCGGCCGGCCGTAAAATATAAACCATCAACAATACTTGGTCGGCCACTAAATTATTTTTGATTAGTAAATAAATAGCTATTTGCTCAGCAAAATTAATTTTTTGGTCAGCCGAATTCATTTATTTAATTTATTATTTATTTAGTTAGCAGGATTATACATTCATTAAGCAGAAAAAATATTGAGTACCTAGTAATCTAAGCGCAGCGTGGGAGGGAATATAAAATCAATGTACATGTTGAATACTCAGATTTTGCGAACAATTATGTAAGTTAGTTCACTGAAAGAGTACCGATAGACGTTGCCGTTTAAAAAACCATAGTACTCAAGTGTAGCGCCACCCGAAGGGCCCAGATGTAAATCTAAACAAACCGAGACCCGGAGAGACCCACTCAAACACACACATAAATGTTGTCCAGTTTGGCCGTTAAGGAGGCGTTGAGTGCCATACACACGTTGGTGCAGAAGATTGTAGTATACCTATTTAGATTGATTATGATCATAATTAATTTTATAACGTGCGAAATTTAATTAAATCCGAATAACGCTTTTCTGCTGTTTTCATAATACAGGCTACCACGTAACATGAATATCGATTTTTTTTAATACCGATTTTTTTTTCCTATTTGTGTTCTTTTACACGCACTGTGGCATTATTTAACATTACAAAATATTCTTTGAATAGGTACATGTAAATGAGCACAAATGTGTAAAAAAGTCTTCATTTTAAATAAAGTAAAAGAAAAATCGAGTTTAAGAAATCGACGAAAAAAAATTGATCCCATCGGGGTCCAGAATCACTCCTTTTCGGCATAGTATACATTATGTTCCGTGGCACCCTGTATATCGATGCAATATTTTATAGGCTATTTTGCCCAATATCACATTACTTGCTGACCAGTTTAGTCAGTATTGCCGACCACTAGATGCAGTTAATTTTTTCTGCTGGCAAAATCCATTTTTCGACTGACCAAAACATCTTTAATTTGCTGACCACTTACGATACCCCTCTAAAATTAGCTAAATAACACAAAACACAGCTAAGTAATAAAAAGGATATTTCAATTTACAGCCATTCACGTTGACATTGCTGGCATTGCCAACTTGTAAGTACGATTTCTGGACGCGACGCGACATCTCGAAAATATAAGCATGATTAAACTTAAACCTAAGAGAAAAATTAATAGAAGTTCTATAACATACACGCCTGTCTAACGTAAATAATTAAAATATTTAGATTGTGTTTACGATCAACAACGGGAGCAGGAGTGGAAGTGGATATTGTTAATTTTCAATTGAAGTATCCTTTGAAAACTGACAAAAACCGCTCTCGCTCGCGCTTTGCATGAAAAACGCACCCTGTGACAGAAAACGTTTAAAAGATCAGTCTGATTCTTAACAAAACTCCTCATCTATTATTAACATCTATAATTAACATCAGTAACCATGTGTCCTTTACCTATTATTAGGCTAAGTTGAGAAGATCGTCGCTATCGTAGCTCTCTCTGCGGCCATTAACTAACATTAGCCTAGATAAACTATGTGTGTGTGCTATACCAATAAGGTAAAATCCTTGAATTTGCATTTTAAGAAGTGTTTATATCACTATTTTCGGCTACGAATTATATAATAAGTACACAAAGGGTTGTCATCTTGTCCCAGTAACTCACTGTAGTGTCAATATAGCGACCTTGCAGCGCTGTCGGCACGCAGACGTACTGTCTACGCAGCGGGCACTCGAGACACTTTTAGGATATTAGTGCACTGAGACTCACTGTAGTGTCTATAGCGACCTGGCAGCACTGCCATCGGGCCGGCGGATCGCGCGCGCGGCGCGAGTGGCGCGGCGTCAGCGGGGCGGCTGCGGAGTTCCGCCCCACCAGCGCAGGTACGCCGCGTCCACGCAGCGGGCACGCGCCGCGCGGCGGGACACTTCTTCTAGGACCTCCTGGTAAAAAAATATGGGCATTACATAGTCTTCTGAACGTGGCGGTTGTGGCGGCGTATCGACGTCTCCTACTCAGCTCAATGTCGTAAAAGTCGACTAAGAAAATCTACCAAAGAAAGGGCAGCAACTTCCTTCTGCGTCTTTTAACACTTCAATACGCGTGCCAAGCGTGGTGCATATGGCAAAACGCCCATGATTTGGGAGAGGCTGTTCAGTAGTGGTCGTATGAGGATATACCTACCTTCTAACTTTGGCATTACTACCTAAGTGACACACGAAACGCGATGCGCCAAGACGCGTATTTTGAGCGCAAACTGACAACGTAAGCGGCTCCGCTGTTACTAAAATGTTAATAAAATGTAAACCTTTGAATCGTAGTTTGTGGAAAATAGGAGTCGTCACTCGCGTCACGTTTGTCGCTTACGCAGAACACGCCGTTAATATAACCTACCTTAAAATTCAAAATTTCCACTCACCTGTTTCTTCAGTACAATATGCTTGCCCTTCCAGTACTTCATCAGCCCTCTCTCCTGTAGCGTGGACACGATATCAGAGGAGGCTATCGCCAGATCTTTGCTGAGATCTCGGATGCATAGCGCAGGGCCGGGCGCGGAACACAGTCGTTTTAGTAGGGCCTCTTTCCAATACGATCGGTAGGAGATGAGCCCAAGGTCTGAGAGAGGTGTTTCTGGAGAGCCCACTTTGCCTTCCACTTTTGTCAGGAGGTAGCCTGTTGGGAAATTATTTAATACGTTATTGTTATCCATTGATTTTTTCCGCGATGGGAAATCAATCACCGAGAATCCATGCATCAAGATAATAGGCCATAGAGGCATACTTGACGAGAACCGCAACGAGGTATTTAATTAAATTGAGTGCGTAGCGCACCTTTGCTATGTTTACCATTTTCCATCAAGAATAAGTATAAAGTTTATTTTTGTTGCCATAAACTTTACTAACACTCCACTCGCATCATCAACGCAATATACGAGTAGGTTTAAGGCGCTTCCGCACCGCGAGCATTCGGATTATGTAACATACAGATTACGTCGAGCATAAACATTTAGTGAGGGAGGAGAATCGAGCATTACATTACAGTGCGCAGTCTGTTATGATAGGCGCATAAAACAACGGAATCTACTACAGCAGAATGCTCAAAATCGAATCTTGTTCGATTGTTACATTAACAGGCGAATGCGCGTCAGTCATGGAGCGTAAAAATCGCAAACGAATCTTGGAATGTTGATTTTTACTTTACAGACATTCGTTCCAACATTCCAAGCTCGCGGTGAGGTATCGCCTATAGAGTAACCTTTGTTGACATAGCTCGCTGTCTATTTAGCGGGCAACAACCGCGCCATAAAAATTTCTACACGCTAGTGCGAGTCGCTCGTGACCTACCACAACGCAGAATTCGTATTCAACCCTTCAACGGAAATAAAAATAATGAAACTATTGTGTTTCTTGCATTCTAGTAATTTATTCTGCTTCATGGTTAAATGGTTTAGCCAAGGGGTTTGATTTATTAAAAATAATGGTTTTTCTGAACTTTCACGCATTGATCATTATAAGAAAACAATACAAAGGTAAGGTCAATCTTAACACCTATAATTATAATATAGGAATTATTTGGAGGCTTTGAATTCCCAGTTTACGTCCCCGAGGGGTAAATCCCCCCTAAAGGGTAGCGGCAGGGGGGGTCTAGACGGCGTTCCATAGCTGCACCACATCGATCGGTCTGGCAGGGTCGACGCCCTTCGTCGCGACGACCCCTTGCCTCCACGAGGGGACAAAACAAACCCCTGGCCCGGGGCATAGGTCACTGTAACCCGCTAGGTCAATCTGACTGAACTTAGTCATTGATGAGAGTACCTAGAGCAGTTTATCTTGATTATTCGAGTTTGTGTGTTCAGCGAATTTATTATAAAATATCGTTTGTTACAACTAAAATGCTTTATTTGACGTACGATTAAATAAAATTGCTGTAAGTAGGTGTTTAATTTGATGACAATAAGAAAAACTGATTACGTTTTCAATTACGTTATCAATAACTTTAACTTCAGGGTCTGTTATACTTTAGACAGGCATAGATATCTGATAGGTATACAATACACTCGTAGACTCTGATTTGATTCCACTTTATAGTGTTTTATAGTGTATTGAGTTTTTTTCGGGGGTTTAAAAGGTAGAAATATCCAGAGGTTATGAGGCTCTTTGTCGCCTATTTTTTTTTTTTCGTTATTTTTGTTCTAATCGCTGACGTCAGATATAAGATTTTCGTTTTTTATAAAGTTCTAGAAGTCTCCACAGTGAACCAGCCGTTCCTTAACCCCGTGATTCCTGATATTGACCGACCGCACGCAGGTAACAGGAGGCGATTTGTAAAAATTAGTATATCGCCGACATTAATAGCCAGTCTGGATCCAAAGAGATCGCGTGTCTTGAGGATTTAGTTCGGGTAACGGGACTCTTTAATATTTTGAAAAAAGTTTTTCTTCTTTTTTTTGTACGATCTTCTTCATATTGTTACAGGTGCATAGAAATAAATAATACTTTGTAGGCTGGCAACAATACACATGAATGATAGATAACTAATGGTAAATTTGGAACGGAAACTGAAAATACGCAATTATAGGAATTTGGTATGGATTGTTGAAGAGAAGGGTAGTTGATGATTGCCAGAAGTGTTGAAGTGTGTAAGCTTCAAAAAATCTATTAAACATTCTAAAAAAACAAATATTAAACCTATTAAACATTTACCTGGAGGATTCACGAATTGAGCTTTGTTTTTCCAGTCTTAATTCTTCCTTCCCCTTATTACAACTGTCTAGCCGGACAGTCCCCATTACAGATATCTATCTATCTACACTTTCTACACAGATCTATGTGTGCATATTTCAGTGAACGCGACAGAAATGTGTGCATTACCGTCCATCGTGTTCAGACTTCAGATTTAGCTGGATATATCGATTTGCCAGTCATGCCGTGTGCCTTGCGCACAGAGTAGTTAGTGTTCGAAAAGAACTTGCACAATATCTGTTGCGTATTCGTTTTGAATTTCGGAAATAACGGTCGGAAGTAGTGCAAGTACTGTTTATATTAAATAAATAATAAAAATAAAAATATTTTATTTCGAATAGCAATTGATCCATATTTTGTTAGTAACACGATTATAGAAAAAAACTTAGAAAAAATAAGCATGTGCGCTTTTCATCTGATCCGTAACGGCTCGATGTGAAATGAGTGATTTATAACGACGGCAACGGAGGACTATTTGAAACCAAAAAGTTCATTATAACTAGAAATTAAAAACATTAATCCCTAAAGGTTGGATGCTTAGTATGAGATACTGTGGTATGAATGAGCAAAATACGAAAAAAGTTTTTGTGAGCTCGATAGACTATAACTTCTGTCTTACGCCTACAAATAGAATGAGGCAACCATATACAGCATATATAAAAGGCTAAAGGTTTCTTCGTCGCTTCTTTACTTTAGTCTACATACCGAAGCGACAGAAATCCAAAAATATCACTTTATTTCCGTGTCAGTGTTTAGTTTTATAATTTGACCTTTTCTAAGTGTACATTTATTGTATTTATGGAAATAAAGAGTTTTTGATTTTGATTTTGATATCAGTAAAATAGTCTTGATCAAATCGCTCAAAACCATTCGAAAACTGATCGACATCGTATGAAACTATTCAATCGCTGTCAAACTACGAAAAATAATTTATCTCTACCCGGTAGAGGCGCTACAAGGCGCTCAATGTATGGAAGAACGTAAACTAATGCACAACCCATACTAAGGACTCTGATCTCACCTAATTTCGGCTTAGGGCTGATTCACACATATCCGTGTAGTCACAGTTCAGTATCAGTGAATCTCCATTTTGGTACAGAATATTCACGGATCGATGACAATATTCTGTACCGAATTTGAGATTCATGATACTGAACTGTGACTTCACTGATATGTGCGAATCGGGCTTTACTCGGCGTTTTTCACGTAAAGCTTACTCGTACATAACAAAATGACAGTAAAGTAAAGAGTTCACTTACTGAAATCTATAAGCAATCTTCCGTATCCTTGCCTCTGGTAGGGAGGTAGCGTCAGTATGCAGGAAACGTTGTAGTTCTGGAACGAGTTCTTTTCCTGCGAAACAAAATAATGATTTACCATCAAAATTTAAGACAGCGGTCCATCTCTACTTCGTCCTTCCACCTGTATGGTGACCAGGTCGCCTGACCGGCGCTCCAGGAAAGCCTGATTTGCAGCCGCATCCTCCTCCATTCGTAGCAGGTGGCCGCGCCAGCGCAGTCAGATTTTGTTACGCTAATGATGTTGGGCTGGGCCACTAGCTCAGCGATCTCCAGATTCTTCCGCACCCTCCAAGATCAGTCTTCAAGTCTTCACATCGGACTGGAGGGAGGCGGAGGACAGAAGCCTGTGGTGATCTATTGTGCTGTAGGCCAAAAACCACTCCGGGGTTAATGCGCCAGGATTATAAATAGTATAACTCTGAAAATGCATGCCAAGTTTAGTTACCTATGACGCTTTGACGTTTTGTGGAGGGTGCGTGCATTTATTACGGATGTAAGCGGGTTAACTACGAACCATATTTGTGCTTGAAGAACACCAACGTTTCATCCCTTACATCCGAAATGAATTCGTCAAATTACGATAGTTTTTATAGTAAAGAGGCGTGCATTTTTAGAATGGTTTATCTCTACCTAAGAAAGTACTTTCAAAATTGGGATATGTTTGGTTACCTTCACAAGCTTATTTTTCCGTCCTTATCCGACTCTAGGAAGGGTGGAACGTGTTTTTCTTCCACTCTTTCTCTCTCTTTCCATGACTCTTGTTATCTCCGTACTCACACCTTTCTTATCCATGTCCTCTTTCACTAAATTCACGCAACTTTTCTTTGGTTTATAAGGCACGCAAAATAATAGACAAAAACAATAATATAAAAAGATTGTATGGGCACAGATATTATATTGACGACCTCTGTGGCGCAGCGGGCGAAGGTCTGCCTGCGACGCAGGAGGTTGCGGGTTCGATTCCCGCCTCGGGATAAATGTTTGTACGATCTGCAGACATTTGTCCAGGGCGTTCTGGATGTTTTTCTATGTATAATAAAAAATATCTATCTATGTAGTGTATTGTATTAAGTATATCAGTTATCTAGTGCCCATAACACAAGCTCTGCTTAGCTTGGGGCTAGATAATGCTGTGTGAATTGTCCAGCATTATTTATTTATTTATTTATTTATAATGGTATGGGTATAAAACTTATAAGAATCCAGCACAAACCAATTCAATCAAGAGGGCTATTACAAGAAAACCGCGAAATCCCACAGTTCTGACCTGGTTCAAATTATATGGTTTTCGTTCGTTGCTTGAAAAGAAAATCCACGAAAATCCTAGAAATTCAAGAAAATTTTACTAAGTAATCAACCGTCAATAATAATATCGCAGCCAAGTGGCTGTGATATTAATAGATATCTAAAAAAATCAAACGTATGCAAAGAGGATAACGTGTTATGAATTCAATAATAAGCGACTGATACAGAACAATCAGAGGTCAGTCAAGAGCAATTCTAGCTTCGGTATACATAATAATGATTTTAAAGGTTTTCAACAGCGTCTGCAAAAATTTTGCGTAGTGATGAGATACAGCTGATGAAGACATCTTCACACAATAATTAATTTACAAGTGTAAGCAGAATTTGAAAATTAATTATTTAATTTGAGAAATGACAGACCAAAGCCAGAATGTTAAATCAGAATGTATGGTAAGAAGGTTTTTATACTACACCTGCTCAGAAAATTGCTGATTCCTTTTCTAAACATAAAGTAGAAAGTACGTCATTGCAGGCGCACTGAAATGCGGGAGGGAAAACTCTATGGAATTTCATTTCTCACGCATTTAGCGGGAGAGAAAAGTGTATGGAAATCCATTTCTAACGTGTAATTGTTCTAATTTTCTGATATATCAGCCGGTAGCTATGGTTATTTTCATAATAGTTCAAACGTCAAAAAGTTTTACTCTGAATCCGCCATTTATGATATCGGCCTTTTCTGTATTCGGAACCATAATTCAAAAAAGAACCATGTGAAAATCACCCGTATTTATTGCTACATTTGAGTTTACAATTCAAATTTACTCGTGATTTTGAAGATTCTAAAACGATGATTTTCCTCGAAGCATTATGTATCACTCGGGAGAAAGTGCGATTCCTACCTCGTGTATTTTCTCCAATGACACACTCGATAGGAATTGGGGATTTTCTCGCCTAGGTGTACAGTGTACTATTACGCAGCAGTGGCATCGTATAAACTCCTCTTTAGTTTTTAATAAGAGCTTCCACTGATCAGAAATTCGCCGTCAGCTTCGTTGTTCCCCGCTTACCAATTTTATATAAATACAAACATAATATGGCTTTTTCGTATTGCTCGTTGACGATCTCGTGTGAGCATTTGTCTCAGGTGACTTTTATTAGTCTGTGTTTGATAGGTCAATGTCAGTCATACACCTATCGGTGCTCCATTATTTAAATACATCATTGAATTGGAAAATAAGCAATTGAAGTTTAAGTTCTAAAGATTGGTGAATATTGATATTGGTAGACCTTTCTCATCCATCATTCGAAAGTTTTCAAAACACTTTCAGTTCGTATGTTCGAGCAAAAATGCTACTGAACGCAAAAGGTCCAAATCAATGAAGGAACAACAAACACAGACACACCTCCATCCATTCGTAATCAGTAGAGTACTTACAAGAGATTATCTCACTCTAAAACATTTTTGGTGAAAACATTTAAATCAGCACGCCATTAAACAGATCAAACTTCAAAGAGCCAGACGTCTGGCAACTAATGTGAACTTTACAACTTGCACCTTAAATCTAGAGGGGGGGTAGCATCAGGTCATCGACCGACAACCCCCGGAACTGGGGTCCCCCGTCTGTGTTAGGTACCTTAGCTATTTGTTAAGCTTAGAACAATTGTCATGCAAAACGGCAATTCTATTAAAATAATAAATTAATTATATATATAGTAAAGATTACTAGAAGATTTGTTTCGAGTTCGTGCGTATTTAGGTACGCACGAACGCGATACGTAGACGTGTAGTAACGTAGATAGACGAACTTGGCAACGGCTGTAGAGCTGTTGAGAAGTTCGTCTATCATTTGGCTTTGTCAGCTTCCTTTGTTCTGTTCACTTCGCATTCAACTTCGTCCAAAAACATACCTACTTTCCAAAAAATTATTAGGTACCCACAGTGCTTTGGCATAGTCTTGATATCTAACTAAGCGAACAAAGAAGATAACTCAAATCGTATCAACAATAGGTATAGGTACCAAAAACAAATTCGCGCATAAACCAAACTGTACAACATAAGTGTATCTATAAGGTCTGTCTGCAGCATCAGGTCATCGAACCAGACAGGGTGGAATGGGGTGGGCACTTCCCGAATCGTTAAAAATAAACCCTAAGGCCCTCCAACGAATGTATTGTGAATTTGTGAGGCAATCAAAACTATGTCTGGATTTGGTATTTACAAAGGATATGACGATGTATCAATATCGTTGTTATTGATTGTCTATCTGGTATTGGTTATCTAGTTTTCTAATGAAAAAGGGTGTAAAGAGCCATGTCTTGTGATTGCACTGCAACACAAAAGGCTAAAAGGAATGGTGAGGATGGCATAATTTTTAAAAAGTCGTTCCGAACTGGAAGGATACACAATCAGATCATAATTTGTACCTTCCCTACATTATCTTATTTTCCCAATATTTTTCGTTCAGAAACCTATAAGTCTCGTGGATTCAAAAAACTTTTATGCTTACAAAAATACAAACATGTTTTAGACAAGCAACTCGTGGCAATACTTGATTAAGCGACGACTTGTTTGCCCAAAACGTGTTTTGTAACTCTAAATTTAGTTACAAATAGAAAGGATAATTAATAAGAAAATAAAAGTTTCCGAATAGGTAGTACCGCACTCGTTTCGTAAGCTCTTTTGAAGAAACGTGAAGAACAAACGTGACGGATATCGGAAAGTTTCCCCCGGGTTTATTTACTTGCTTATTTAATCCGGAAATCGTTTTTTAACAAAGACAAGCGGTTTAAATTCAGAGCGGGAAATAAGCTTAGAAAATTCCTTGACCAGAACTTCGTAGCCTATCAGGGGTTACAGTAGTGGCCCTGGTAAGTCGACTAGACAGCCGGGAACAAGCTACAACTGGGAACTCATTTCTGCAGCAACTGAGAACTCTTTTCTCTTTAAAAGATAAGGAACTGAGCATGTCTTTTAAATTTTTTAGCCAGTTCTTAGAACATCAATGGTTTGATTGTACCTACATATGTAATTTTATAGTTTATGTAGTTGTAGTACGTATGTTCCTATTTAGTGCGTGTGTTCCTATATTTTGTAATGTGTGTTATTGTTATTATGGACGAAGTTGTATTGAAATAAAAATATTCTTTCGTTCATTAATTTGCCGCGTTATGATCGAAGGTAAGGTAGGACACAACTATTTGTAGAATTCTCAATCTAAACAAAGCTTCATGCTTTGTATAGCTTTCAAGCTAGGGGTAAGTTTACCATGCCTAAACATAAAACGAATGACTTATTCTCTCTCTCACCATGTGCCAAAGTTGTGTTCGGCGAGACAGTGATTTTTGAAGGGGAAACTTTGCTAATTATAAAAGTTCTTTAGACAGTTTGAGACACACCTTACCTACAGGTTAAAATTAAAGGTCGACGTGGGCGAAAAGACGACGCGACTGTGTGTGATTTATAAGCTTTGGGACTCCATTTAGATTCTGATAATGTGGCGTTCTCGAATAATCACTCTACATGTTATAAAACAAAGTTCCCCGCTCCGTCAGTCTGTCTGAACGCGATAATTTCAAAAACTACCACACGGCTTTTCATACGGCTTTCACCAATGGACGAAGTGATTCATTAATTGTGTGTATATTGGCTGAAATATGAGCTTTGCTGGCGTGCGAAGCGTTAACCAAGCGATGAACACAATGTATCACAGAATTGTTGTTCAAAGATCGTATTAAAGTGCTTATCTATCGAGGCTGTGCGAAGCTGGGGCACTTGACAGACAACACAACCTATATGGCAATCTCTCTAAATCTGCATATGATTTGACCCAAAACGGACAGCAAAGTCACTATCCTCCATCAATGCCTCGAAATTGTATTTGTATTTATTCACTTCATCGTAGGTACTAGGTACACTTGATGTCGTTACATTATATTTAAGTTCTACTGTAACAATAACACAGATACCTAGGTATTTCGTTATAGGAAACACCATAAGGTACAAAGGTAAAAAAAACAGACAGACGTGAAAAATTAAATAAAAATAAAGTCAGAGTCAGATAAATGCTGCTGTATAAGGGCATTGTCAAACTATACTAAAAACAATGTACATACAATGCATCTCAAGCCCCATAAGGTGAAACAATTGATACAATCAATTATCAAAATAATCGTGGAATGATTTGCTGGAGGCAATTATGAAACACACAAGTTTGGATTTACACCGTTGCCGGCGGCGAGACGTCTAGACGAGTCGCGGTCGTGTTTACATCGGTATATTGTCACTCTGCGGACGAACGTGAGTCGCTTCGAGATCGTCTCTTCCGCAGAGAGAGAATTAGGCAGAGATCCAGCCACGGACGCCCAGGGAAACGAACGCCTCAAAAGAAAAGTCGAGCAACTTTCTCACACGCATATTATGTTTACAAGTATGCCCCAAAGACATTCTTTTAATTTGCGTTGTAGATAGCGATGTATGTCAGTAGGCCAAGCATAGGTATTGCCGTCTAGGATAGAATAGACAAAAATGTCATAGCATCGTATACATTGCAACATTTGCAACTTAATATAATAAACTTAATAACCTAATAAACTTACAAATTAGTGAAGTTGATGGAATTAATTTCAAATATTTTACGAATTCGATGACGATGTGTTCATTTATCTTGGTCACCCTGGACAACGATACCTGTGTTGGGCTTACTGATGGTTGCATAGGATACGTACAGATTTCGAGTTGCTTGTTGTGCAGGTTGTGTCGTAAATGTATTAACCCCTCAGGCCTCAAGCGGTAGCCGGCTACCGCTTGGGGTTTGAGTGAACGGTGCAGTGACGTAAGGCGCGGTGGCCGGCTACCGCTCTCCTGCATTTGATTACGGACCTTATTTTATATGTTTAGAGGCTACTTTCCTATGAAGAAGTTTAATGAGTTAGGTTCTTTGATATATTTTCTACATACTGAACGAAAAATATTTTATTATCTGTGGACGTTAATTTTTTTTTTGGCAGGCGAATTGCAATTTTTGACGCCATTGTGTCTAAGGCGCACGGCCTGTCATTCATTTCAGACATTTTGGTCCCAAGATGGAAGGGTTAAAAGAACAGTGGCCTTAGTAGAAAATGCGCGTTTGTGTTTCGACATTACACATGTAGGGCGTGTGATGTCGAAACACAAACGCTTCACGTATCGCAGTTCGTACTCATCTCATTTCAACCTATAGCTGTTATTTATTATTCCAACAGTCGTCTGTACCTACCGATGTGAAGATTCGGGTACAAAGGGCGAATTAAAGCTTTATTGCAGTAGACAAAGTGTTGGCATTTGACAGATGAGCCGACATTGGGGGGTACTTGGGACTAATTGATTTTGTTGAGTATTTTATCAATAATATGCTAGCATAGGGAAGCTACTCCATTCGAGTGTACTTTACAATTAGGTATGCATTTAACATCTTAAATTTATACCACTAACCGAGAGAGTATCTTTTTTAATCATGTAAGATGGTATGTAGTTAATACTTGAGCGTTACTATAAATTCTAATCTATTTGCGTGAAAGCGTAACAAACAACACATATAATATTATTTTAATTATTTTTTATGGCCCGTCCCCATAAGAAAGTAAGTACCGTTTAATACGTTTGAAGCTAACTGAGAAGATGATATAAGCAGACTTAGCCTGTTTTACCTGAGACATTATAGTGTTAAAGTAGAACCACACTATTGTGGTGTGGTGTGTGCGCATCAGAATCATATCGGTTTCATACATTTAGTGGTTGTGCTTAGAGACATTAGTACAGTGACTCAACACACAGTAATAATGTGTTTCTATAACCTTACTAAATGCATGAAACCGATAATACTTCTGACGCGCCACAATACACACACCATAATAATGTGGTTCATTTAGCAGTGATTCTGTATCAAGAAAATGGTCACAATAGTAAAAACTTGTTATAAATCTTCCGAATACCGGACGGACAAAAGCTGCGACTGTTGACCCCGCCGTCTCGCCAACCATTTATAGTTTAAACTCATTGTTTCTCAAACTGTAGGGTTAACCTCAAATCCCAGGATTCAAACAACCTAGCCCTTTCCAAGAACTACAAATCATGTTTCAAGAACTTCATGAAGCATTACAAGCGATTGGCCTGGAAATGAACCTGAATAAAACCAAGATAATGACATCAGACACTAACACCAAGGCAAGCCATAAAGGTGGACCATACTATAATAGAGCGTGTGGACAAATACGTATACTTGGGACAGGAAAATTGGTAAAGACAACCAAGACAACGAAATTGACAGACGAATCAGACTTGGTTAAGCCGCTTTCTCTAAACTTAAATTCGCCTTCAAACTGAACCTCACCAGACTACAAAAAGCTTGCATATTCGACCAGTGCGTCCTACCAGTTCTCACGTACGGAGCCGAAACTTGGGTGACCACTAACGCCATTATCCACAAGCTAAAGGTTGCTCAAAGGGCAATGGATAGAAAGCTGGTAGGTAAAACACTGAGAGACAGGAAAACAAATTTCTGAGACTAAAAAAGCAGAGTGTTTGACATCTGTGCGAGAGTTAGTAGACTTAAGGCGAATAGTAGGGTGGATAGTGGCGCCACTACATATTTAATTTTATAATTAAGTTATTCAAAGGAATTATCAAAAAATCGGACCGCGCGTAGACGATATCTATCATAAGCTTTTTTTAAATGTATCTTTAATAGTTTTGTACTGTATTATTTAGGTAGAAACTTGTTTCAAGAGTTTAGTTCCTATTGGTGGCCACCAAGCTCTCCAAACAAGGTTTTTGATTGAATAACACAAAACAAAACTATTACAGATACATTAAATAAAAGCTTGTGATAGGTATCGTCTACCAGCGGTCCGATTTTTTGATAATTCCTTTGTATAATGTAATTATAAAATTAAATATGTAGTGGCGCCACTATCCACCCTACTATTCGCCTTAAGTGGGAGTGGGCAGGCCACATAGCCCGCAAAGAGATATTATGGTAAAAGAAACTCTTGGAGTGGAGACCATAGGGGAAACAAAGACCGGTGGGACGGCCAGAAATGAGATGGAAGGACGATATCAAAAAGATAATGGGCAGAAACTGGACTTTCTCTGCCCAAAGTAGAAGGAAATGGAAGAGTTTGAAGGAAGCCTACACCAGTCTACTGGTCGAAAAAGGCTAGAAAGAAGAAAGAAGAAGCAGAAGCCCTTTCTGAAGTATGGTAAGAAACAAACGAACCATGATGAGTTTTGATAAATCAGACGCGAGAACTATTGTAGGTATAGTTCTCGCGCAAAAAGTTGACACATTGTAGTTCAAATGAAATCTGAAATCTAAAAATGTTGCTACTCTGACCATTTGTTGCGACTATCGACAACTCTATCCTTTTATAAATTCTAGTTAAACTCCGTTTTTTTTCCCCAGTGTCCCTAATCTTGCATCTTAAATGTTTCCGCTGAGCAATATGTAGTAGTCTTATCAGCCCACTAAAGATTTTTTTAAATCATTATCAATATTAGCTACTAGGTGATACGAAAACAGGCTCCGCGAAAGCGTTCCGAACATTCGGTGGTCCTGCCAAACATTGAGAGCCACCGTACAACCGTACCTACACGTTAGATGGCAATTTTACAGTCTACGGTGTATGAACGATCGATGACGCTGTCTGCGGAGGGTGTCTGGTTTGTTTAGGGCTCGTCTGAACTGCGCGCATTATTGATAAGCCGACACAAATTTGATTACTTAATTTACTTCTGAACGCACTTTTGATAGACCCTTGGAACAATGACTAACTTTGTCTTTGTTCAGGACCGTACCTGTCACCACACTTTTACTCTTATTTAAAAAGAATCACGACCCGGATTTTTTCGGAAAATATGGTGCAATGACCAACAAAATGTAGACGAAAATAAAACATGCCAGCATTTGCCAGTTTTTCACTAGCACCTCATCTATCAAAAACGCTTTGAATGTTTGAACAGCCATTTGAATGTTTCGATTTTAGAGGTAATAAAAAGTCGCGATATACGCGCAAAAAACTAAATCCTCTCAAGTTAATAAGTTATAAAATTATGCAAGTTAAATTGAATACTTATCCAAATCGCTGCATAAAAGTGAAACCACCACTACTAAACCAGCATCCATCCATACATGCATACGATCTACGACGCACTACACTACAGAACTTTCGTAGTAAACACTCGACTACGGCTACACGCTCGACACGTGCTACGGCGGTGCTACGAGCTACGTGACGTAGTTCACGTTTCTACGACGTAGCAGTTAGGCTCTACGAAGTTGTTCGTGAAGTTGGGCATTCACGTGACAACTGTGTTGAATGTTTTTAGATGGTAACGGCACAGATATTATATATATAGATACTATACTAGGTAACGGTATAAAAGTATGACACTGGTTGACAAAACTGTGAAAGTATGATTTTGATACTTTTGATATACTGAAGTACCTGACTACTTAAAGAATAAATACTTTATTTGTAGTATACACACACACAAGAAACAGAAGGAAAGTAAATGCATAGAACGTTAATTAAGTACTTTATTAAACGTAGTTAATGCACACAGGAAAATAAAATTAGTATTGTTGTTGTTTTTGTTATAGGTCCGTAGCAATTCATAACTTGTCTATGTCTTTGTCTATGTCCAAAAATGCTGTGGTACTACTCTTATAGTTAATCAGTTCGCATCGACTCTAATAACGAGACAAAGTATTTTCGCGTGTTTGTAAGAATCATCAGCTTGGACCTCACAATACAGGCTTGGCCTAGTGTGAGATTCATCGGTAAAATCATAGTCACCAAGCCCTCAGCTATAGCAAATTTTTTCTATCAGTTTTAATAGGCCATAATAATAATGTATTATCATATCATAATATAATATTAACTCTACCTACCTATCTATTAAGTGCCTAATAGGCTGTAAAATGATTGTTTTTGCTGCAAATAAATTTACGTAATTTTTATGTTTTTTTTAAACTATTTATTTATTCGCCGTCAGAAAATATATCAAACACCGCAGCGTGGGTACAGCACGATTGATATGCGAGAGGCAAATAAAGTCAATTTGGGTGATGTGTCGTTAGCATTTCAATCAGCCTCTCTATCATGGAGATTTTTTGTCTAAGCTAGCATAAAAATATAATACGTAGTATGTACTTTTCGTAAATTATAGAAGTTGCAGGAATCTAAGCTGTTTATTTGTACATTGAGCAAAATAAACGAACTCTAAATCTAATAAATACCTATCGCCTCTAAAAACAACGTAAAGACGTCAACATAATAACTATTTTATTATGTTGCTGGGTACTGTGTTATTTGTTCATTTATTCATCTAGCTAAATTACCAATTTAGTTTTTCTGCCCTTCAAATGTCCTTACAAGGGTCGTGTTTCGCGGTGACGCCAGCCATCGCGTTTTCGCTAGATTAATCGATAACGCGAAACTTTTGGAAGATGTTGACGTTATTATTTCCAGACAAGATAAGGCGTATACTTGTTTTGAGGAGGTGATGTTTCAAATGTTTAAAGTCACGCAAGGACCTTAGGTATACATTTGGGAAAAAGGGCGCCTTATCATGTTTACGTCATAAATAATTAAATAAACACGTCCCTCTTCTTCTTAAATTCTCTTTTTCGCAACTTTGATTGAGCATGAGCATGCATAAATGGAAAGTCCTTGTAAAGGATCAGCCATTTTCACAATTCAGCCGCTTTGCAATATTGAGTTGGTAGCCCTGTCTGGCAATAACCCTAGCACTCCCTTAGCTGTTGTCTCAACAGTAATAAATAGCAACACTATAATTTAGTAAATTGGTTTATTTTGTTTCACGAATCAAGCGAATGTTTTTAGGAAAACCCAATTTGTGTAAAAAAAACAAGTATTTTATGAACTTATTTTTATTTATGAAAAAACTTGCACTATGGTTCTAAAATGTCAGATATTTTATTGTAAGCAAAGGGGTTATAAAACAAAAGAAATATTGGTAGATTACGACATACGACAACGTATCATCGGAGCAAATCCAGAAATTAGAAACAATTTTTTGTTTTGACAGTTTTCATTCATCAGTTTATTCGTCTCTCGTACGTTTTAAAACTCAAATTTACACCTTTTCCGCTGCGCGTGTGCAATTGTTGAAGTCTTTGTTTTTGTTTTAGTGGTAACCTTTCTGTTACGTAGTTGTTTTCAGTTTTTGTTATAATTTTATTTTTAGATGAGTCTACATACATAATACCCGAGTTTACATAAAAAATATGAGAGTAAACCAAACCATATAAAGTTTGTCCTTGGTGCCCGTGAGACAGAATGCAAACATAAGGTAACCGTGAATACGTATCACCAACATAAGGAAAGGGATCCCCCAAAATATCCCTTCCCAAGATTTCTCTTCTAGGTCCTTATGACTTAAGGCTCCACCTCCCCGAACACTAGCGCCGCCACATATTTTATCTTATTATTACGTCGAAGAAAGGAAATTCCAAAAATTACGTTGGGCAATTTGTGATACCTATTATAAGCGTTTTTTTAACGCCTTTGTAATAGTTTTATTTTGTATAGTTTAGGCAGAGATACGATGTTGCCCTTGGTGGCCACCAAACTCTATTTTCGCATCTCTGTGTAGAAACTTAGAACCTTATAATGGACATGAATGCAATAATTATATAAAAAAATAAATAATTTTTGGAATTTCCTTTCTTCGACGTAATAATAAGATAAAATATGTGGCGGCGCTAGTGTTCGGGGAGGTGGCGCCTTAAGCAACCCATTAGTAGGCTACAGAAGTGATCTAAGTCGGTTTTAGCCACTGCAAGCTGATTTAAGAACCTTCTAAAATTCGTATTCGCAATATTAATAGTAGCAACCACACGCAAGGGGGGTGCATTTCGGAGGCGTGGCCCACCCACCGTCGGTCAACGACCTTACAACTGACGCGTCGCTCAATGGTTGAACGTGTTTAATTACCGTTCATATTGTTTGTTTGTTTTTAAAGTTGTATTTTTGGGACACGCTGAATGTAGACTTATATGGCTGGTTCCTAAATTCGTCCAGTGGGTAGTTCTCATTTTTCATAAGCGCACGCGAAAGGAATAGTGTTCACAATAACGCCAACTATTAACATAATTTTTTAACCTGAAAGATTAGTGGGACAATGCTGGCTGAAAATAAATTAATAAATGCTGAGATGTAGGTACCTAACCATACCTATTACGCGATTCCAAAACTTTTTCTTTTGCTGTTTAGAATTATGTATGTATAACTCTAAAGAACCTTTCGACAATAAGGTGCCTACCTACCTACAACTATTCATAATGTAAAACAATTTTATTTTTAATTGAGCAGTAAAAATTCCCGCTCCAATTACCATAACCTTAACGGCAATAAGCCATTATAATGTTTAAATATAATAACCTACATCAGGTACATCGTTCAACACTAGACATTATATTCCATACAAACTATGGCATAGCAGGTTATAAAATTGGAAGATTATAACTGTAGGAGACAAGGTCATAAGTCTTACTGGCGCGCTCAGACGAACCTGCAATAGTACATTGTACACCTAGGCGAGAAAGTGCCCAATTCTTATCGAGTGTGTCATTTGAGCCCCGAGGCGCAGCCGAGGGCCTTCAATCAAATACTCGAGGTAGGAATTGCACTTTCTTCCGAGTGCTACATACTTAGTGCTTTATACTACACCTCCGAGGAAAATCATCGTTTTAAATCTTCAAATCACTCGAGTAAATTCAAATTCATTTCAAAACCCTCGGCGTGCGAGTTACTTTCGCACTTGACGGATCTTGTTTTTATAAAGAACAGTAGAGTATATGCCTGAGTTTTTTCCGTTTGGTCTATCAAAATCAACCTTATTGCGATTTTGTACGACTTTCAGAATTTTTTTTAAAGAGATAATTCGATGACCTTGGCCACTTATTCTGGCATCTCTATTCTAAACTGTTTTTGACCGAGCGAACGAAGTGAGCGAAGCGTCTCTGCATCAACTCTAGCAAAATTAGCGTTTCTGTCAGTATGTCCGTACTTCACTACAGGTCGTATTTTACAACCGATCGGTATGAAACTTCTACGATTTTATAGATTTTTTTGCCCTCGGGGTTTTTTTAATGTTTTGATTAAAGGCGTACTTCCTCCAAAAAAAGCAAAAAGTAGTAACTTTAAATTGTTCTCATAAAAATTTGGTAAAGTTCTGATGAGGATTTTCGGCATGACGAGCAGAATAGCTCCGTAAAAATGAAAGAGAGCATATTACAGTACAGCGCCACCTATTAGAACATCTATACGACAATTCGAGAATACTATGCTCACGGAAATAGAAATTACTAATTCCGTGACTATGCTCGACCACATGCAGCGTCGTCGTCGGATAATGGGGGTGTATCGCGTGTGAATTTGCCACTAGAGGCGCTTGTGTCGCGTGAGGTCCAATAACATTCACTTTTCGCTGGTTTTGGCGAGCTTCGTGACATAAATTATAATTTCTTTAATTTAACTGTTGAAAAGTGATATCCTTCGTGAAATTATCGCAAATATGGTTTATTTGGCGATGGATGTGAACGCTTTGAGAGCGGAATTAAGAAAAAGAGGCGTAAAAATACGCGGCCTCAAAGAGCAGCTGTTTACAAACTTATTTTTTAAATACCTAATGACAAACTTATTTTTTAATAATACCTAATGTTTAATACCTCATAATTAATACCAAATTTTAATGCTATAACTCTGGACAAGTCAACAGTGGCGCCAACTGGTGAGCAAAGAAACGATAGTCCTCATTTTGGGCTGATGGATCAACGCCATATATATAAACCTAGGTACAGAAGTTCGAGCTTTTCTCAGGAACGTAACATTTATGGGCAATTGGTCTAATGGTTGAAGCTGGTGCGATATGTGTTTGCGCAATATTTAGTTATAAAATAACAATCGTACTTCAAGAGAAGTGAATGGTAATACCTACCTTTCCAAGTTTATAGGTAAGTACCTAGGCACTTAATTTGATACCCACAAACAAGATTTAATCCGTTTCGCACCGATAATTACATATAATACTTAGGGCGTCCTCCACTACGTTTGCCGAGTCGCGGTCTCCACTCAAGAACACATTTACCCCAGATCACGAACACGTATTCCCGTTCAATCGCAGTGGAAGTGTTAAAAATACACAGAAAGAAGCTGCTTCTCTGATAGGTTTCCTTAGTCGACTCTTACGACATCCATGGGCTGAGATGGAGGGGTAGATTCTTACGCCGCGACCGCCGCGGCCAAATCGTAGTATAACGTCTTGAACTCAGGTAGAGTGATCGCAAAACTTAATGAGCTCTGTGAACTTAGGCGCGGAAGCAAAGCTGCGCAAGTACAATCAAAAAGAAAAGTGATATTTACCAACTAGCGACCCACCCCGGCTTCGCGCCCGTGCGAAAGATAGACCAAGAAAGTGGTGATGTCACACAACGTTAAGTCTGTGGTCTTGTAGTTTTGAGTAATGCATAGTGACTATGAGAATGAGAAATACTTAATTTATTGAAAAATTTTATAGTTTTTTATAAACTAAAAAAAAAATTGGTTGTCTGTAAAGTCGGTTTACTGACGATAGTTGAACGTGACAACGTCTTAAGAAAAGAGCGAGGTAACGCCGCATGAGGTAACGCCGCATGACGTCATGTTTTTTCGTGCGTGCAGCCGGCTCTATCGAATTACAAGACGTTGTCACGTCATAAATTGGTTGTCTGTAAAGTCGGTTTACTGACGATAGTTGAACGTGACAACGTCTTAAGAAAATACTGATGGAATGGTAGCATTTGATACTCGATCAAAACATGTAAATGTACTATAGTATAGCAGCTGTCCACGCAGACGCATCGCTCACTCAAGTAGGAGAGAGACGGATGTCGAGCGCTCTCGCTTGCACTTCAAGCCTTACATGGAACGCCTCAGAGCGAGGTAACGCCGCATGACGTCATGTTTTTTCGTGCGTGCAGCCGGCTCTATCGAATTATAAGACGTTGTCACGTCAAAAATATGCTTTGTTTTCACCCGGATTACATGAGTACAAACTAAATACATAACGTTGTTGTGGCATATTTAACGTGAAATAGCTAATATCAGGGAATACTCCACAAAATCGCAAGAACAATCAAATCAACGAAACGAACATCGAAAAACCGTCAAAGACTTTGCTGCGTCATTCATTGTACTCAAAAGCATTCAATCGATAGTATTGCAAACTACATTATAAATGAATTTGCTACATTGTAAAACGTGGTTAGTTGCGTTAGATAAAAAGTTTAATTTATTCTAACATTTTAGGTTTTAAATAAGACGTCATTGAGTATAAGATGTTTTATTATATTCTATAAAATATTGAATTGAAAAATGAATTAATGCAGAACAAAATCAGCTAGACAAAATAAAAATACGCCAAAATTCTTGCTGGCAACACTGGTTTGACAACGCCTTAATTACGGTTCGGTGGGCAGCCGTTGAAGCCAACTTCACATAGCTCATAAAGTTTTGCGCGTACTCTACCAGGAATTTATAAACACAAAGTAGTAAGTATCAAACATGTTACCTTACGGAAGTACCCAACCATAAAGCATCCCTCTTCATCGGCGCACGTCATCACGTAGAACAAAATGGCTAAACGTCGTAGTATAACGACTTGAAATCAGGTACCAGGAAATCATAAACACACAACAGCATAAAACAGCTTACCTTACTGAAGTAGCCGACCACATGGCAACCCTCGTCATCGGCGCACGTCATCACGTAGAACAAAAACGGCTCAACGTCGTAGTATAACGTTTTGTGATCGAGGAAGAATTTGGCGAGAAGACAGAGTTGCTGGCAATATTGCTTGTGCTTTCTACCATCAACTTGCCATACGCTGAGGTTATCTTTTCTGTATACCTAGGAAAAAATGTAGTAATTAGTAAAAATATATGCTAACTTCATGTCACTTCATCATCATCATCGGCCTATATTAGTCCACTGCTGGACATAGGCTAATGAGCGCCATAACGCACTGTGTTCAGCTTGCCGCATCCAGCATCTGCCTGCAGTCTTTCACAGATCGTCATTCCACCTGGCCGGAGGTCGTCCTAGACTACGTTTGCCAAATCGCGGTCTCCACTCAAGAACACGTTACGACGACACATTACTTAACGTCCTACAATACGTTAGCAACACAGAATCGAAAAATTCTTGCAACCAAGAGGGTTATTATTTTGGTTCGGTAGAACATAAGCAAGCATATCTATCTCAAAGTACCAGGACTGCATAAACGTACAGAAGGTAAGTACAATGCACAAACCTCATCGCCGGGCGGATGTCTCCATACACATTTAGCTCTATGCCTCGAGGCGCCAGCGGCCGATCTGTGGTGGTTGAGACAGAATTCACACACGAACAGTCTGGGAACGCGGGACGCTTCGCCGGGGTAAGGAGATTGGTACCATACTTCCATCATGAATTTGCCCATGACTACGTATCTGCAAGGAAACATAATATTTAAGCGTGCTTTATAAAGTTTTCCGACTAAATAGAAATCAAAAGTAAAATTAAAAAGCTTAATTTTAAACATTCGTGGCGATACGAGCAGATACTGGACCTAAGTACCATTCCACTCTTTAGGAGAGACCGAGAGAAGAATCCAGAGCCCTGAGATCGGTAACTCGATAGTATCGCCTCGACGTAGAGTGGTTTCATCTTTGTATGGGATACGGGATAAGGCGCCTCTAGCGTGTGGACACAGAACTACGCAAATCCCATCCAAAAATGGAACGTCTTCGAGACGATACTATCGAGTAACCGAATTCGGGGCTCTCGTTTCTTCTCTCGGTATCTCTTCCAAAAACTGAAATGATACTTATGTCGAGAGTGCTTGTCAATTTAACTTATGGATGTGGTCTAAGCATGTCTTTATCTCCTCTGCATAGATGTTGAATAAAACAAGTAGCAGTACGCATTCTTGGCGGACTCCGTCGTAAAACCTGCGGTTGGCAAAGGTTCGAACCAGAACTAAAACAAAACTTAATCTAAGGTGGATGTAAGTTAAAACTTTAAAATCATTGTTATTAACACTAAAGTCATTTACAACGGGATATTTACCATGATTTGAGTTTCGAGCTTTCCAATAATGTCGGCACAGTTTCATGCGCCACAATCACGGAATAACTAAAAGCTCAAAACTCAAATCCATGGTGATTTTTTTATTATCCCATTGTAAATGACTTTAGTGATTTATGTTGTTACCTTGTCCCTCTATCTGTAGGTAAGTCCCCTAATTCTTCTTCGATTTTAATCGCAGCTAATGCCTGTGCTTCTCTGAATAACCTGCAATCAAAAAATTTGCGACAAATGAACACTCTCCTTGGGACAAATGTTTGTACGATCTGAAAATATTTATTACGGGTGTTCTCGGTACTTCTATGTATAAAAAAAATCTCTGTAATGTGTTGTATTATGTATAACAGTCATCTGGTACCCATAACACAAGCTGTGCTTAGCTTGGGGCTAGATGATACTTTGTGGATTGTCCAGCATTATTTATTTTAATTTTATTTATCTCAAATCTTACTTCTGTTGTGCTAGACTTATTAAAAGAAGTCTACTAGAACCAGAAACTAATGTGCACGAAAGTAATCCAAATATGTATTAGTGACTGATTATTATTATGATTCTGCCAAAAAAAAGTGACATTTATTTCTTTAGGATCACAAAAGCACTTGACCTAAATTGACTTGATAATCACATTAATATTATAAATGCGAAAGTTTGGATGGATAGATGGATGGATGTTTGTTACCTCTTCACGCTAAAACTACTGAACGGATCGGGCTGAAATTTATTTTTCTGGTAATGGTAACTCTAATCCTGGAATCAAACGTAGGTTACTTTTTATCCCATAAATCAGTTCCCATGGAATAGAAAGCACCTTCAAACGTTTCCATAGAAACAACGCGTGCGAAGCCGCGGGCAGAAACTAGTAATCAATAAGGTTATAAAGTGTTTATGAATTGTATTCACTTTCATTTTTGCAGAACCAATTACCTGAGATCGTAATCCGGGGCGAATCCCTCTAAGATAGGTTCTCGCTCTTCATTCATATCGTCTCCATTCATCGTTAGTTTCTCTTTCTCTTTCAGTTCCTGGCTTCCTTTCCATTTTGATCGCATATCCTGCAAAAAAAACATCCTTTTAGATTTCTATCCTCCAGAGTTAGTATGCATATACATACCTCCAACTATATGTATATTAGAGGCACTGTTTTCAAGCTTTAGTTTTCAAATTTTGCGAACGGTTAACCTCTGACGTTTAACCTGAAAATCGCGACGGAAAATGCCAAGAGTAGAGGTATGAAGATATTTGGGTCATAGATTGTGAGGTTGTGGTGAGCTTAGAGCTATTATCTATTCTGGTTCAAACCCGACGAGATCATACAAGACATTCTTATTGTTGAGAAGGCGTCTATAGGGTGAAGTCTTTAACACAAAAGCGAAAATCCCTCGTGGGTCGCTGAGGTAGAGAGGTAAAAGGATGCACCACACCAATACATTACTAAACCAGAGCCAGAGCCGCACTGCGAGTTAAAACTAAAATGAAACGTCATTTTCTTTTGAACGCGCGGCGCTAGCTCGTCGTGGATGCACCGGTACAGTACAGTAACTGTAACGTACTTGGCTTTGAGCTGGTAGGCGCGCTGGTCGAGCGAGGGCCCGGGCCGCGGCCGCTGCTGCAGCTGGGCCGTGGCGCGACGCTGGCTCGGTGTGGATGCACCAGTACAGTACAGTAACTGTAGCATACCTTCACTTTGAGCTGGTAGGCGCGCTGGTCGAGCGAGGGCACGGGCCGCGGCCGCTGCTGCAGCTGGGCCGTGGCGCGACGCTGGCTCGGTGTGGATGTACCAGTACAGTACAGTAACTGTAGCATACCTTCACTTTGAGGTGGTAGGCGCGCTGGTCGAGCGAGGGCACGGGCCGCGGCCACTGCTGCAGCTGGGCCGTGGCGCGACGCTGGCTCGGTGTGGATGCACCAGTACAGTACAGTAACTGTAGCATACCTTCACTTTGAGCTGGTAGGCGCGCTGGTCGAGCGAGGGCACGGGCCGCGGCCGCTGCTGCAGCTGGGCCGTGGCGCGGCGCTGGCTCGGTGTGGATGCACCAGTACAGTACAGTAACTGTAGCATACCTTCACTTTGAGCTGGTAGGCGCGCTGGTCGAGCGAGGGCATGGGCCGCGGCCGCTGCTGCAGCTGGGCCGTGGCGCGGCGCTGGCTCGGTGTGGATGCACCAGTACAGTACAGTAACTGTAGCATACCTTCACTTTGAGCTGGTAGGCGCGCTGGTCGAGCGAGGGCACGGGCCGCGGCCGCTGCTGCAGCTGGGCCGTGGCGCGGCGCTGGCTCGGTGTGGATGCACCAGTACAGTACAGTAACTGTAGCATACCTTCACTTTGAGCTGGTAGGCGCGCTGGTCGAGCGAGGGCACGGGCCGCGGCCGCTACTACAGCTGGGCCGTGGCGCGGCGCTGGCTCGGTGTGGATACACCAGTACAGTACAATAACTGTAGCATACCTTCACTTTGAGCTGGTAGGCGCGCTGGTCGAGCGAGGGCACGGGCCGCGGCCGCTGCTGCAGCTGGGCCGTGGCGCGGCGGCGCGCGGCGCTGGCCCCCGCGCGTTCCTCGCACGCCGCCACGCACCACGCGCCGCTCACGTTGTGGTATACGGGACACGCGTCGTATGTGAAGTGACGTTCCGCTTTACCACCTGTAAGAGAAAAGTAGTGGACATGTAAAAATCTAACTTTAAGGTGAAACATGCGTTGTTTGGCTCCTTATGTTTGATTGTACTTATGTTTATAGCCGATTTTTAGGTTCCCACGTAGCGGTGAACTTCTTGACCGATTTCAATCAATGAATGTGGTTAGGCCATGGCCTATTCTTATTTCTAGACCCCCAATTTCGTCTGACATCTCATGAGATATCAGACGAAATTGGGGGTCTATCAAGATAGAGAGGTAAGGGTCGAAAATTCCAATCTCGTGTGGAGACTCATTGCAAAGGCCTTCGTTAGTACATTCCAAAACAGTTTCTCAAAGGAGTTTGAGGATTTTTGTACGGAGGGTGGCCCATCGGCCACCACTTTGTTATTTCGTCAGTCCTTTAACCAAATATATAAATTTAATTATGAGCTGCGATTTCGAAAAATAAAAACGTGGTTGGCGATGTTAGAGCCGAATTCAAGCCCCTTTAACGAGGTTTACTATTCTCAAGCAATCAGAAAAAGTAAAAAAAATTTGGAATACCAAAGTTTTCTAGACTACATCATCACCTAAAAAATGATAAGGACAATCAGTGAGACGTAGTGGGGTTTTAGTTTTTAACCCCCGACGCAAGAAGAGAGGGGTGTTATGAGTTTAACGTGTCTGTCAGTGTATCTGTCTGTGGTATCGTAGCTCCCAAACGGATGAACCGATTCTCGTTTAGTTTTAGTTGTGTTGTGTTAGTTTAATAAGCGATGGGGTTATTAACTATATTTTTTGTTGATTTTGGTAATAATGTCAACAGTCTCCATAACGAGTTGATTCGAAATTTGTTTTCGTATGACTTTTATAGCAGCTTACAGTCACAAAACTACTTTTCTGCTAATTACTTGCAGAACTCAGAAAATACAAAACTGGAATAAAAATCCAATACGACGCAGGGGAGGCCTGCGCCCAGCAGTGGACCATCATTATTATTATGTCAGAAACATTTAAAAAAGATTTCAAACTTAACCAGTACCTACTTTTCGTCATCATCGTCATTTGGATACGTCCATGTTTACACCATGGACGTTTACACCAGCCGTGTGGTGCCGGCTTAGAATTTGCACCACCCTTACTCTTCCCGCGAGTGTCGTAAGAGGCGACTAAGGGATATCCACCGCGGGGGCGGGCTGCAGCGCCCTCTACAGAACAACTCTACTACCGAACTGCGATCCCCAACCCGCATGCCCAGCGTGGGGATAACGGACATTACCCCCCCAAGAGATAACAGCTACTAAGGCGCTTATCAGGGGGAGGCCTGCGTTCAGCAGTGGACCAATATAGGCTGTTGAGGTGAGGTGAGGGGGGATGTTTACACCACATACATTATACATACCAAGATGGCCGGTAGAATCGCATCCTCTGACAGGGCACTCCCTCTTGCCAGGTGGACGCAGCTCCAGCGGTTGCAAGGGCACAGCGGGTGATCTACTGACTGCGCCGCTTCTGCCTTTCAGGTAGTTCTTTTTACTGTTGTGGTTGCTGAAACTGATTTTTATAATGTAAGAGAGAGAGTCAAGGCCGTTTTACACTACGTTTTCTGGCCTATCTATCTGGGCCTGGAGAAAATACATTTTAGGTACCAAATTTTTTTTGACTATGATGAAACAGGAATCGCTTTGGTGTACGAGTACTTTGAGAACGCTTTGTTCTCCGTATGGACTTCGGCACGGCAGCGGCATGCGGGGCATCCGGTGCGTCGATGACGCTTGCTTTCCACCGGCAATCTAACTGGTGATATTATGATATGATATCCTTCTGACGGGTAGGAGGATGTCATATCACCAGTTCGGCTAGGACATAGCTGCATTTCGGTTACGGTTACCATGTGCGCAGGTCATTATAATAGTGCAAAGTGTTTGCGCAAACACTGGTGCACACTCTATTTGCTCATTCTCATAATACGATGGAACGGCAGAACGACACGACCTGGGAGGTCCCACCAGTTAGAGTTCAGGCGTTGGTCCTCCGTCTGACCTCTACCTGGTGTAAGGGAGCCATAAAAATGTTTCGTCTTCCCAGTTTTTGGCAGATTTCATGGTCTCTCTCTTTATAAGACAGATTTAGTTTTATGATTGACTCCATCGATCATTGCCATAAAAATACAGAGTGTGATTATTCAGACTCTGTATTCAGTCAATCATAATAAGTACAGTAATCAATATTTAGTCAATCATAAAATGAAATCTGTCTTATAAAGAGAGTTATAAGACAGATTTCATTTTATGATCGACTCCACCGATCGGTGCCATAAAACTACAGAGTGTGATTATTTGGATTTTGGGGGGGTTCGATTACCGATAAGGCAAGTAATTTTTCAAAATTCTGTGACTGCAGTTTCACTTATTTTTAAAATGAAAGGTATGTTTCTTTTCAGTGAAACATTCTGTCTTCAATATTTCTGGTACTTGCCCATCTCCCGTGGATTTGGGACACCCTGTATAAAACAAATCTGTCACTGTCTCTGCTGTCCTGAGATACCAACCAAACCAATGCAGTAGGGCAAGCACATAAATTCATCTCTTCAACTTCAATAATGTACGCAATGTATGACGATGCCATTATTGTCTATTCTACAAAGATAACAATCCTCGTGCTTGGCCTACAGGTCTCCGGACAGCATGTAGCTACCCATGTTGTACCCACCTTGCTCATGCCCACAGCTTCCCCAAGAATAAGTTAAAATAACCACATACATTTTGTCAATTTGGTTCTTGTCTTCATTCTCCGACTCGGTGTCGGTGTGAGCTGGTTGCGAGACCGTGGCAAGTCGCGACACTCTTGCCGAGAGCGATCGCGTCAGCTTCCGAGTCATAGTTCCATTCTGAGAGTCAGAGTCACCACTCTTCCCAGTGCTTCCAAGCTGGAATTAGTAAGTTAAAAGTAGTAGCTTGTTCACAACCTCAGTGTCGCAGCGGGCGAAGGTCCGCTTGCGACGCAAGAGGATGCGGGTATGATTCCCACAATTAAACAAATGTTGAGAAAAAGACATATTATAAATGCGAAAGTTTGGATGTTTACATTTATGGATGGATAGATGTAATGGATGTTTGTTACCTCTTCGCGCCAAAACTACTGAACGGATAACGGAAATTTTGCATACAGGTAGTTTTAGGTCTCATAGAAAACATAGGCTACTTTTTATCCTATAAATCAGTTCAAGTGGGACAGAAATCACCTTTAAACGTTTCCATAGAAACAACGCGCGCGAAGACGCGGGCAGAAACTCACTTTTAATGAGATAAGAAGCACGCAAATCATGTGATCTTATGGGGGTGTTGACTTTGTATGGTAAAAAAATATCTTCCTACTAATATAATATAGCCGAAAGTTTGTGAAATGTGAATTTTTGTTACCTCCAAAATTACTGAACAGATCATGATGTTACCTATGAACCTAAATTCCGTGCCTATGAAGATGTAATACCTGTGTAATAGATCATGAATAATTTGACCTTTTCTAAATGTACATTTATTGTATTTATCGAAATAAAGAGTTTTTGATTTGGTTTTTGATTGATGAAATTTGGCGTACATTTAGAACATAGCTTAACTTAGATAATAGGCTACATAATATACCGAAAATACGCGTGTGAAGCCGCGGGCCGAAGCTAGTTATTAATATATTAAGTAGGTACCTAGGTATATCAGTTATCCAGAAGTACCCATATAAAAGACAAGTTCTGCCTACTTCCGGACTAGGTGATGCTGTGTGGATTGTCTTGCATTGTTGACCAAACCAGCGAAGCATCTCTGCTTCAAGTTTGTTGGTTTGTAAATACTCCTCCACAGGTCGTATTTCACAACAAATCTGGAGTCAACTTGGTATAAAGGTATTATTACATCTTCATAATTTTTTTTTTTTCATTGGGGATTTTTGATAACAGGGGTACTTCTCGCAAAAAGGGGCAAAAGGGGGGTTACTAGAAAATATCTCCACCTCATGACATTCAATTTCAATGTTTCTTTTTTATTTGAAAGGAACAATCAATAAAATCAAAAACTCTTTATTTGCATAAATACAATAAATCTACACTTAGAAACGGTGAAATTATGAAACTAAACACTGACATGGAAATAAAGTGATATTTTTGATTTCTGTCGCTTCGGTATGTAGACTAAAGTAAAGAAGGAACGAAGAAACCTTTAGCCTGTTAATTGTTATTTTTGAGTTGGAGCAAAACCCGTCCCAAGCTTTTTTATCCTCTAGATAATCTGATATTTTATAGTAAGACTTTTTGCACTATGTTATGTTATTTATGTTAGTTTCACAATAAGGTAACTAGATGGCGCTACTGTGCACGACTAGATCGCACTGTCATTTTCATTTGCCAAATGGTTAGGTAGGTACTTTTGAACATTTTTTGTAACCGAGTTTTGGTTTAAAGTAGTCTTATGTTTAACAGATGACGGCTTACTTTATTGGTAAATATAGTTTATAATTATTGTTGTAAAAAAGGTTGTGCTTGCGAGGTCTACCATTAGCAGAAAACAAAGTTTATTTATGTGACATGTTAATAAGAGGCTCCTGCCTAGGTATATAAATGCAAAATATTTTAGGAAAAATCAAAATCAGCAAAAAAACTTAACTTCCTCCTCAACCTCAACTTAAAGCTTTATTGGCTTTTATCTCATGGGGGGTTGGGGATCGCAGTTATTAGCAAGGAACATAACTTACCTTGACAGAATTAGAGTTCGAGTTTGGTGGTGGTTTGGTCTTGCCTGTCCTAAGTGACCCTTTCCTAGAAGCAGGCTCACTATCACTGTCCGAAGACACTGATTCCACAGATGACTGACTTGATGAGCAGGATGTGGCACTCTTACTTTCAATTGACCTCTTTGGAGGAGGCCCATTTGGCATGTTGCTATTCTTTCGCTTCGACAAAGAATCTCTAGATGCTCTAGAAGAGTTTTTAGAATAACTAGAGAGTGTTGAGAGCTTTGAAATTTTTGAGACTTTTGAATCTTTAGAATCCTTGGAGCTCTTAGAGTCTTTTGAATCCTTTGAGTCTTTTGAATCCTTTGAGTCTTTTGAATCCTTCGAGTCTTTTGAATCCTTTGAGTCTTTTGAATCCTTTGAGTCTTTTGAATCCTTTGAGTCTTTTGAATCCTTCGAGTCTTTTGAATCTTTTGAATACTTCGAGTCTTTTGAATTGGAGTTAGAGTCATCATTGTCTACTCTTATTGGAGAGATTGTGCCATTTTCTTCACTAGATTTTCTTGAGCTTCGCTTACTTTTAGGTGATTGGGATCCTTTAGAACTTTTAGGAGATTTGCTGCCAGCATCTGACTCTGAACTGTTGTCTGGAGAGAAGATACTTTTCTTTTTATGAGATGCCGTTTCTGCCTTTGTTGCTCTTTGAATTGTTCTGGGCACTGGTTTAGGAGTTTTACCTCCAAGCTGTACTCTTGGTGTCATTCGACCTTTGGCTGCCAGGCATGCTGCAGGCTGCTTATTAGGTTTGGCAGATGTTCTTCTACGAGGAGGTAATGGACTTTCAATTTTAGGTATATCATCATCATCACTGGATGATGAGACTTTTACTTTTGAAAGTTCCTTATTCGGCTCTTCTTTATTTTGGGGTTCCTCTATTGCAGCTATTGCAGCAGGTGGTGATTTTGGTATAGGGATGTTGCAGAGAGCTACAACAGGGTCTGAGGTGGATGACTCTGAGTCAGAGCTACTAGACCCTGAGCCAGAGCTGGTGGAAGAACTTTCACTGCTACTTGAGTCGGAGGTAGAGCCAGAGCTACTCTCGGTACTGCTGTTAACCTGGAACAGTATTATAAAGTAGTAGTTTTTAGATTCGTTTTCGGTGTTTTAGAAGAAAATTGTTTGATATTGTTGTACATTTCGTTCAGTTTCACAATCTTAAAAACTTAGTCACTTACATCAAGGTGCGTCATGGCTGTTACCGGCGACTGTTCCACGTCTAACCCGCAAATTTTGACGGATTTTTTATCACAGGTTCTAAATAAAATGTTATTTCATTATTCTGCAGTAGGTGATCGTAATAATTTGTGTTCTACAAAATCAACAGCACAGCACTCCACAACACAACACAACAAAGTACGAAGTTGATAGAGTCGGGATAAATAATTTACCTATTGATCGAGATAATTTGCGATTTCGATTATTCGATGATTTTGAGAAATCGAACAATCAAAAGGTACAATCAAAAGGATCATATTAATAATAATAACCAAAGCTGCTTTGGTTATTATTATGATGTGCAATTTTTGTCTATGCAATGCAAAGCATTGCACAGCCAATGGAAATTGGTCATCTACAAAAAGTGTCACTTAGAGCACCGTGCACTCCATTTTATGTATCTAAATAAAAATTATTCAAAAAAAGAGTCATAGGTAAGTTGTTTTATTTTGATTTGAACGTGCTGCGTAAATTAATCTTGCATCTTGAATTATCGAGCTAAGCGAAGCAACCAGTTCGTGCTCTAAAATTAGACTCCTAAAGTGCTGAGCTTGATTGAAAGACATAGGGTCGTTGCACTAGTTATCGACCGATTAGCGAAGTTCCAACTTTAAGGTCCCAGAAAAAATATTGCCAACTTGTCAGCCTAGTTCAAAAGGTTATGAATCGGTAGTCTAGATATTTGAGTTTTATATAAGTACTAGAAGAGTTTTATAGTAAAACCTTATAGTTATTTGATAAAAAAAGAATTAGTCGAAAATGAGTAAAACTTCAGTTTTCGGCCACAAAATTTAGTATTCGACCGGACCTGAACCCAATTTCGGCCGCTAATTTTAAAGGTTTTTATGGAACGAAATTCTAAAATAATGACATAGTTTTCATGTTTTTTGATCAGAAAAGTTGTCACAGTGATATTATATTGTAGAATTAACATGATCTCAATATCTCATCATACTCAAACATGAATTTTGTCTAGTATATTAACTTGATTTGATTTTACAAACGTGCTTCAGTTCTGCAGATCGCATGGAATCATCTGTTACAAACGCTATCAATTTCTGCAGATCGTGCCCGTCTCCTGGCCAGTCCAAATAGGAGTCAGGATATGGATTGTAAGAGCTTTCTTCATGTAATACTGGCCCATTATTAGATCCTGCCACATTCCTTATCGCAATAGGTATGTCTTTGGTTGGGTGCAAGATGTTGCGCGTTTCATCAATGCCAACGCGGTACTACTGGTTGAACAGCTAGGTCATTATGGATATTTGTGTACTAGGGCCGCCAGTCGGATATCTCACCATGCCAGCCTTAACGACATTATTACGCACGGAACGTCGGACACAATGGGTGTGGGACGCTACTTGCGGCAACACACAAATAAAATAAAATAAAGCCTAGCACTAACCTAGCCTGGCCGGCGCGGCGGCCTAGATACATAGATCATTGAGCCACCAGCGATGATACCGGTTTCAGCATCATCACCCAGTGGCCCATGATACTGGAGCGGAGGTCCTGCGCCACGGCAACCAGCAGGCTATTGGAGCTGCGGCGCATGCGGCCTACCAGGGAATCAGGGATGCGACCCGCTTGCGCATAATTACGTGAAACCCATCAACGTGCGCGTCTGCGAACATCCCTGATGCGCTACAGTACCGCGGCAGCCCCGTTATTGTACTGGACGCGTAAGGCATTGTAGGCTTTTTGTGTATATCTGGCCCACTGGCAAGTAAAAGACGCCTTAAAGAGTGTTATTTTGACTGGCGTTGTGGAACGTGCGAATCACGCCGCATGCATGCCAGCCACCATATTACACCTCACCGACAACGCCCTACGATCCCTTTCAACATCCACATTGTCTGACATTCCTCAGAGACCCAGGTATTTAAATTTTTGACCCAACTAAGAGGAGTACCGTAAAGCGAAACCGGAGGTACACAGAACAGAGTAGCTCTTTGTACCTGCTTTGAAGAGAAGCGATTCGAGTCCATGGGCCGCTGCGTATGTTTCACAAAGCGTTCGTAACCGTCTCAGGGCACAATATGCAAGTATTGACAGAGATATAGACAGAATGAATTTGCTTCCTTTGGAGTCATGACTCGTGACCCTGAAGCCGTGGGGTACCGAGGCTTTCATAAATTATATCGGAGCGTACGGTCGAAGCAGACTTGAGGTCTCACTTTTATTCGGCATGAATTCAGAGATGTCTTAGTTATCAACAGGTTCAGTACCAGATCTGTTCACCGACTGTTTCGATGCTCTAAACATCAACCTGAAGCTTGAACAAAACCGTACGTTGAGGTCCAAGCTCTGACCTTATCGAATCCAAATAATGGTGGGCACCGAGAATATCCAGAAGCCTTTTGACGATAGGTTTTTGCCTTAAAAGACCAAAGGCGCCGACATACTCTCAAGAACCCACACAATCTGGTCAAAACGCTGAGAAATGAGGGTATTAAGAGCTGACAAAAGCAGTGCACTGGCATGAAGTCTAAAATCTCGGAAGAGACTCTTGGGCCAGTGACAATAAGACGAAAAACCAAGACCACCTAAGTGACTTCGTCAGAGGTCAAACCTTAAAAAGCAGAATGCGAAGATGGTACGATGACTTCAGAGCTCCAACACACGCTTTAAAACAGGCAATAGAGCGAAACCGAGGGTCCAAAGTATTCACTCAGCAGCTTGGTTAGGAACCTGACGAATCTTAAAACGCACGATTGGTGAACCGTTGTCAAAGCCCGAGATCAATGCTGAGACAAAAGACTTCTACGGCCGTTTATATGCTGCCAATGTTCCTGGTCCTTAACTCAACAAGATGATCGTGATTCTAGAGCCACCCTGAAACGCCACTATACCGACGTACTGCCAGTTACCAGTACCTATCCATAATACAAGCTCTGCTTACCTACGGGTTAAATGATGGATTGGCCAGCATTATTTATTATTATTTTTTAGGTCAGGACCAAATCGAGTTACTTTTAAGACAGCTTATTATAACAGGAAAGCCACCGGTGAGGACTAAAATACTTCAGAACTTCTGAAGGCAGGAGGAGCCCTAGTTGTACAGGATGTACAGATCCCTTTAAATTCCGTCCTTCATTGCGGGAAAACTACAAAGGCATGCTTCGGGACCTTGGTGGTTCTATTATTAAAGGAAGATACGAGATAAGACCCATCTCGCTTCTTAGCCAGGTTCTCAATATAATTTTTTTCGAAGTGAATTATTTTTCTCCATTACAAAATTGACAAATTTTTAGCAAATATATCTTATCTAAAGCGAATTGGCCGAAAAAGAAAACTAGTTTTAAAATCCGGCCACCTCATTTATACGAACAAATTAAAGTTGGCCGAAAACGAAACCACAATTGTAAGCATGATGCCGTTCTCGGCCGCACATAAACCGATGGCAATGTTTCGTATGAATAACAGTAAAACGGGGGCCGAAAAAGGAAATTTAGATTCCTTCGGTCGACATTAGTCAACACGATGCAAATATACTCTAATAACGTCCTGATAAGTAACAGAATAAGGCCACAGTATTCTGGGTCAATTCGTACTCTCTTTCGGCCCCCCCGGCCGACATCTAAATTTTATGTGAGTTTCAAGTTCCATTATCCGGCCACGCCAATTTTTAAGTAATTCAATACAAAAACATAAATATTCGTATTTTAATACGTAAAATAAGTATTCCCATAGTGGAAAAATAACACATGACAATGGGTACATCGATAAAACTTGACATACTTGTCTTCCACTGAAACACGCGCCACTATTTTTTTTGTTAAAAATCCGAGAAGCTGACAGTTCCGTCGCAACTGCAAAATTTAACATTTTTTTTTAAATTACAGGGTGTGTTTACGCGCTTGACAAGGTGACTAGATAAGAGTGTAACTATTTGAATAGGCGTTGAACTTGATTTCGTTTGGAAATTGTAATCGACACTTCTAATAAAATAAATTTAATAAGTGCCTACACCGCAATGGCCGACAAGAAGGGCTGGTCGGCGAACGGGTGCACCTACCCTACATAGTATACGGAATACGGAATCGGTGGAGGTGGGGATTAAATTTTAATACGGCGAAGTAGGATTGCCGAAATGCAATCCTACTTCGCCGCATATTATCATTATTATCAAGTCTGCATTACCATACAATACAGCGCAGCGGGGCAATGCAGCCAGGCGTCTTGGGGACGCTTCCGAATGGTATTGATATGGATCAGTTGAGCTACCTACCTGTAGATTATATGCAACACTGCAGTTAGCTCAATTGTTTCAATTGTAGGTATAAAGTTGTTTTATTTTTTTCTATTAAGTAGGTATATAATTGTAATTTTCTTTGTGAATGACCAACTTATCAAGTTGACATTATTTGTAAAAGCTTCATAAGCCTCTCCACAGTTAAAATTAAAATAAATGAGAAGCTCATTTTTAATTAAATTTGCAGTAGAGTATTGTAGTTGGCAACCTCTGTGGCGCAGCGGGCAAATGTCCGCCTGCGACGCAGGAGGTTGCGAGTTCGATTCCCGCCTCGGGACAAATGTTTGTACGATCTGCTGATATTTGTTCAGGGTGTTCTAGATATTTTTCTATGTATAATAAAAATATCTATGTATGTAGTGTATTATGTATATCAGTTATCTAGTAACGCTGTGTAAATTTTCCATCATAAAAAAAAATCGCTCTATTTTTGCTGCCCCGCCTCTTTGCATTCATCACTGAAAACACCCATTCTGTAAATGCTGAGGTGGTGGGAACAGCAAGTACATAGATATGACACGATTTTAGTAATGTTTGAAATTTTTCTGAAGTGTTTACCTACCCACCAGCTAATAAATGTCTTATATTACTTTGAATTTTATTAATACTGAATATAAATCATCCATAACAATGAGCTGCGCCATAGTGTGGGTGGAGTGTTTTATGGCATAGACCCTTTAAATATCGTGATTTGTTTGAAATAACTACCCATTGACCTCCTCTTCTCTCAAGATCCCCACGGTGACATTTTAAGGTAAATGATGTTTTTCTTTCATTATTGGATAATTCTCTATTTCTGTCTTCATCTGGTTCGATCTCGTTATACAAACAGTTTCTATATTTATCATCGAAAAGATTCGCTCGTCTAGAGCATCCCTAGAAACAAACGTCATTTTGACAAATGATTGTTCTATCAATATCAGTGCTTCCAACTCAGTGTATTTACCAAATAATGTGGTAGATAGATTTTAGCCACCACGTTGTGTTCATCTAGTGGCTTTGTGGCATAAAGTATTTTATTACCATTTTAAACACCACATACTTTATAATAAGAGTTACAAATATGTTCAAATAGATGGCACTCTATATTAGTTCTCTTGCATTTTGCGTAGCTATTCTGCTCGTCATGCCAAAACTCCTGATCAGATCTCTACCAAATTTTTATGAAAAGAATTTAAAACAACAACCATTCAATTAAAAGTATAATCATCGAAATCGGATGTCTTAAGGCGTCGATATTCTAAAGCTTATTTTTGTCTTTTGACGTGACAACGTCTTATAATTCGATAGAGCCGGCTGCACGCACGAAAAACATGACGTCATGCGGCGTTACCTCATGCGGCGTTACCTCGCTCTGAGGCGTTCCATGTAAGGCTTGAAGTGCAAGCGAGAGCGCTCGACATCCGTCTCTCTCCTACTTGAGTGAGCGATGCGTCTGCGTGGACAGCTGCTATACTATAGTACATTTACATGTTTTGATCGAGTATCAAATGCTACCATTCCATCAGTATTTTCTTAAGACGTTGTCACGTTCAACTATCGTCAGTAAACCAACTTTACAGACAACCAATTTTTTTTGGACGATGTACGCCTTTAATAAATAATCCCGACCACAAAAGATTCTATAAAATCGTAAAATCTGTACACCAAGTTCCGTACCAATCGGTTGTAAAATACAACCTGTAGAGGAGTACGATCATACAGACAGAAAGGCTAATTTTGCTAGACTTGAAGCAAAGACTTTCACTCACTACGATCGCTCGGTCAACTAGTGAAACGTCGAGTTTTATATCGTAGCAACCTTCAAGCAAATACGATCTTTAAGGTACCTACCTATGTCTCCAAAAGTTACCGCAACCTAGTATAGTATTATAATATCTGTGCCGCAACTGTACATCCAGAACAATCTGTTGTCTCAGATCACAGAAAGTATGTGAAATAGTAGAATTACCATTTAAGTATCAAAATAAAGAACACGTCAGTAGAAAATTCCCTGTGGTAGGAGTATTTCTAAACTTCTTCAGATATTTGAAAGTCTACAAAACGTCAAGGTCGATTCGGACTCGCGCACTAAGGGTTCCGTAAGACCTTGTCTTGCCAAATTATTTTGATCAACGGGAAGTAGGTACACTAGGGGTTTTAGTCTATAGCGAGAATAAAAAATTATATTATATTTTTTAAATGAACTACAAATTTACTGTTTTCGGATTTTTTTTATATTCCTTTACTTGTCTAATAAGGCCTTGATTCTTCCCACATATCATAATTCTAGGTCCACGGGAAATGCCCTATAAGTTTTGGTCCAAGGTATTTTTTTCGAGAATAAATTACAAATTTATGGTTTTCGGAGTTTTACCTTTCCTTGTGCTGTAAGGCCTTGCTGCTCACAAAATTTCATGATTCTAGGTCTACGGGAAGTACCCTATAGGTTTTGTGTGAATGTGATTCCCTTGGAAATTTCAAAATATACATTTATACGGCTGTAACTTTTGAGTGCGTTGACTTAGAAGTCATATTTATATTGCGGCTCCAAGAAGATACGGCAGAGTACGTCCACTCCTGCTGCTGCTGGGCTCCTGAGAAAAGGGGTTTGACAGACGAACCGACAGACAGACAGACAGACGGACAACAGAGTGATCCTATCATGGTTAATTTTTTCCCATTGAGGTACAGAACCTTAAAAACAGACCCGCGCGTCGATAATTTCTGCGATGATCGGTTATTCGTTTGCCTTGCGGCCCGCGGCTGCCCTGGAAAGCACCATTTCATTTCATTTATGGCACGAAATATGGTCATAATCAGTGATCGGAATTAGGTGGGCTAAAATACCTAAAGTTCAAAGAACAGAGGCAAACAAAAAATGGAGACTTCCTTACTACAATAATTTTATTGGACCCAATTGGGACGAAAATGAAATAATTGTCGCAGTTAGCAAGTATATTTAATATTAATGTTTATATAATATTACGAACTAATTCAAATCATTTCTAACCATCCAACCCAACCAACCATCTTTTTAACCAACTGCAAGAAGTTTAATATTTTGTAACTTACATTTCTAATTGTTATTAACTCAGGTAAAAAAACTGATTCACCTCATTGTTTTCTTTACCCAGAATAGCCTATTAATATTATAATTTATGACCATGTTCATAATCAAAAACTTTGGATTTCTCTAGATGAAACTACCGATTATTTAGGCTGTTATATTGTAAATTTTCTAGTAAAAACTTTAAATGTGGTAACAAACAAACCATTTTCAATAGCTTGCAAAATGTTAGAAAAGGTGAATCGAGAGACAGTAGCTCAATTTTTTGATTGGATGTTTAGAAAATATGTGGGGAGACTCCTATGAAGCCAAAGTAGGAGATGTTTTACTATTATGTTCTGATAGCGTAGCATATATTATATTAAAAGCAGGAAGAATTTTTAAGACTATTTGCCGAATATGATGCATGTAACCTGTTTAGCACACGCTCTTAATGTCGTTGCAGAACAAATAAGGGCACAATATGTGGATGTTGATAGGTTAATTTCAAATATAAAAAAGATATTTTTAAAGGCTCCCAATAGAGTAAAAATATTAAAGGAAAGGTTTCCGAACATGCCATTACCACCAAAAACTGTCATAACAAGGTGGGGTACATGGCTAGAAGCAGTCTCGTATTATGCTAAATATTACGAACAAATTAAAACGATTATAAGACTTCTTAGAAACTCTGAAGCTTTATCCATCAGGCACGCTAAAGCTGTGCTAGAAAAAGAAACTTTAAGAACCGATTTAGATTATATTGACGAATATTTTAAAATCATTCAAATTTCATTAAAACGATTACAAAAGTCTAATTTATTGTTAACAGAATCTTTCCAGATATTTGATGAAACAAGAATTATTCTAAGCTGGTGTTCATCTGAAAGAGTCAAAATAAAACTAGAAAATGTTATGGCCAGAAATCCCGATCTAGATGCATTAAGAGATATTTGTGAGAATTTAGAAAAATAGAAAAAAGAAAATTAATCTTTGTCATACTATAAATAATGTAAGTACCTTTAACTTCAGTTGATGTTGAAAGGTCCTTCTCTACCTATAAAAGGATCTTAAGTACAAAAGAAAATCGTTTAAAGATTGAAAATATGGAAAAACTCATGATAATTTATTTTAATACTTCAGACGAAAATACATCTGATGATGACAAAGAAACTATTCCTGATGGTGATGAAACATTTAGCTATTCAGATTAACTGACTAATTTCTACATCAACTGAAATAATATTCTTCTGAGTCTCTTAACATTTGGTTACTTTCATAATTTTTACGTTGATTCCAATGATTGTACAACATGAATAAAATAATGGTGTGAAAACTATAAAATTGCTTTTTTAACCTTTACCTACTTTGTTAGTCACAATAATATTATAAATGTGAAAGTTTGGATGGATGTTTGTTACTTCTGGGACGAAAAAATAAACGGACGAAAATTGGGACGAAAATATATTTAGTCCTAAGGCGTCTCCATTTGGTCTCTGTTATTTTTCGAACTTTAGGTATTTTAGCCCGCCTAATTCCGATCACTGGTCATAATACATGATCTTAAACATTAGAATAGTGTCATATACTTCACCAAAACACATTGGCATGCAAAATGTTTTAAAATTAGGCTTCTATATAAATTGCATTCTGGGGAAGTAAAAAAACTGTAGGTATACAACTCAAAACTGAGCGCGAGTGACGGAGCACTGATTACACTTCGAACTTATACCGAAATGCTATACGAACTCAATATCGCAGAACAGTACAAAGGGGAGAAAATATGAAAAATGTATTAATTATGCTAGGGTTGATAATTATGTATGTACAATCAAACAAGTAGGTACCTACCCATAATTTTAAACTTTTTAGCGGATAGGTTATTTTCAATACCATTTATTAACATAAAACAAACAAGCTTGTTATTGAGATAGCTATCCGTGTGCCAGTTTTATTTTATAAACTCGCACATCACTCTATTGTCAAGTTTTCTAGTACCTAATGCCTATATTTGTACTTTAAATCAAACAATATAGATTAAGGCTGGAGCTTTAAAGACAAATCTCTCCGTGATCTTGTTTAATCAAATCAGCCGCTTTCTCAGCGATCATTATGGTGGGTGCATTAGTGTTCCCACTTGTGATAGTAGGCATAATGCTGGCATCCACCACACGCAGCCCCTTAACACCCCACACCCGCAAGCGTGAGTCTACTACCCCGTTGTCTTCCAAGCCCATCCTACATGTTCCAGATATATGATACTGTGTCAAAACATTTCTGAGAAGGAAACACCTCCAGTACTCTGTACTTCCAAATTTGATATGCTTACATTCGTGAACATTCAAATCCATTACACTTGAATTGATACTTTTAAAATAATTTGTCTCCAACACAGTCAAGAAATCTTCAACAGAAGCTACCAACTTGTCTAAATCATCCGGGTTTGAAAAATAACCCAAGTTGATAATAGGGGGTTCATCTGGATTTTTACTCTTTAATAGTATATTTCCTCTTGATTTTGGATGGAGCAAACAAATGTTGACAAGGTCAATACCTCCATATAAACGAGCATTCGCTAACGTTTCACACATTTCATAATTAAGCTTAAACACAAGTGAACAATAAATTGATGGAAATAGTGATCCAGGTGGAAAAGGCAAAAAGAAAACCTGATAGTCTGGAAAAAGCTGCGATTTGTTTATGGCAACATGACCTACAACTTGTGGACCTGGGAATTTAAAAGTATCAATAAGGGGGTCCATGTTACCAGGTTGGGCTCGATACTTTTCTTTTTTGTCTGTCAATGCTAAGAATGCTAAGTTATGATCTTGTAAATTTTTTCCGACATTTGAGGAGTCGATTATTATAGGTATGCCCATTTCTTCTAGATGCTGTTTGGGCCCCACACCTGACAACATTAGTAGTTGAGGACTATTGATGGCACCAGCAGACAGAATTACTTCTTTGTTGACCATAAGGATCACTTCTTGGTTTGGTAATTTCACCTTTACACCTTTAGATTCTTTGTCTTCATTAAATACGATTTTGGTTACTAAAGCATTTCTGAGGATAAATAAGTTGGGTCTATTCTTTATTGGCCTTAGAAATGATACCGCTGTACTTTGGCGGATGCCATTACTTATTGTGAACTGTGGCGTAGAATATGCGAGTTGTTTAGGCCCGTTTAGATCTTCTACCAAGTCGTGACCATTTTGTTGGAATGCTTCTAAGTATTTATGTGTTTCGTCGTTTGAATATTGTGAAACGCCGAGATAGCCCTCTTTGCCATGAAGTTCAAAGAGCTTGCCCTTCGACAGTTTTCCAGCTGCGAAGCGTTCACTCTTCTTGAAATATGGTAGAACTTTCTCCCATTCCCAGCCCTTGTTTCCTTCCTCAGCCCAGCTATCATAGTCAGCTCTATTTCCACGTACGTAGTACATAAAGTTTGAACTACTTGATCCACCAAGCATTTTACCCCTGGGTTCATGTAGTCTCCGCTCTTCATTTCCATAGTTATATGCTGCTTTATAATTCCAGTCGACTTTAGACGTGCCCATGCTCAGCAATGGTGTAAACCCAGGAACCTAAAATTCAATTAAAGTATGGTTGAGCAAAAACTTTGTACACGCTGGGGCGTCCCATTATGTGTGACAACACATACCTAGTGCATATTATGCTGTGATTTTCACGTATAATGTCGTTTTTAAATAAGTAAATGGAAATACATTTACTTAATATAAATTTTATTATATAAATAAGTAAATGATAAAAACAAAAAAAACACCCAACAAACGTACAAATCAGAGGCTTTTTGTAGCTTCATAATACTTTTCGAAACCTTCGAAGCTAATAATGTTATCAGTTGGAATGGTTTAACTTATAAGTAACCGTTAGATACTAATTAAATAAAACGCCAAGTTCGAGTCGGACTCACGCACTAAGGGTTCCGTTTAATTGTAAGACCTTGTTTCTTGCCAAATATCATGATTCTAGATCAACATGAAGTAGGTACCCAGTATATTTTGGTCGAGGCAGAGAATCAAAAATTATTATTCTTTACTTAATAAACTACAAATTTACGATTTTCAGATTTTTCTCGTTATTTGTGATATATGACCTAGCTTCTTACCAAATTTTATGATTCTAGGTATACGGTATCTACCCTATAGCATATTTACCCTATAGGTTTTGGTGTATAGCAAGAATTAAAAGTTTTTTTTTTATTATACTACACTTTTACCGTTTTAAGATTTTTCCTTTACATGTGCCATAAGACCTTGCTTGTCAAATTTTATGATTCTACGTCAACGGGAAGTCCCCTATAGGTTTTGGTCCATGGCGAGAATCAAAAGTATTTTTTTATTTGTGAAAAAACTAGAAATTTGCTGATTTCCTATCTTTTCTTTTACTTGTGCCATAAGGCCTTGCTTTTTGCCAAATTTCATAATTCTAGGTCTACGGGAAGTACCCTATAGGTTTTGGTCCATGGCGAGCATTAAAAGTAATTTTTTTAGTGAATAAAATGCAAATTTATGGTTTTCGGATTTTTCGCTAACTTGTGCCATAAGACCTTGCAGCTCACCAAATTTCATGATTCCAGGTCTACGGGAAGTACCCTATAGATTTTGTGTGCATGTGACTCCTTTGGAAGTTTCAAAATATTCGGACATAAACGGCTGTAACTTTTGAGTGCGTTGACTTAAAAGTTTTATTTATATTGCGGCTTCAAGAGCTTACGGACTTGAGTATTTGACGTTAATTTAAACTCGATACGTCCACGCGCGCACGCGTTTCTGAGAAAATAGGGTTGACAGACGGACAGACAGATAGACAGACGGACAGACAGATAGACACACGGACAACAAAGTGATCCTATAAGCGTTCCTTTTTTCCTTTTGAGGTACGGAACCCTAAAAATCTCCTTACGTCCGAAGTAAGAGGCGGGTTGTCTCCAGCTTCAATAAGCAACACAGTCCAGTTATGAATCTCGGTCAGTCGATTAGCAATAACAACTCCAGCCGATCCTGCGCCGACCACTATGAAGTCGAATTTTTGACCATCTGAAATAGAAAATGCTTCAGATAGTGATGTCTGTCACATAATTTTAATACTGATTTAATTAGGTAAGTAAATAATTTCAAATCTGCCACTATGCAAATATTCACAAAAAAATACATTACTTTTACTAACCAGACACAGGTGCTTGTTTTGGGTAAAGCATATCTGTTCCCGTAAAATTATAGAAGATTCCCAAAATTACTTGAAGAGCCTGTATTATGCCGGTTATCTCAAGCAGCTCCATCATTCATTCATTAAGCGAGAACAATCTGCAACTCTTAAATAATAAGATCCTGAAATAAATACGTTAGTTACATTACTATAACATTTACCACTTTTATTAGTCTATAATCCGGTAGGTACCTTGAAACAAAGTGGCTATTTAGAGAACCTACCTACTACCTATTCAATTGTGTAACCAAGCACTGTAGTTCAAACTATTCTAAACAATGTACCTACCTTGCAAACAGTCTGAGAACTAATAAATTATTCATGATAATAAAATTAATCACTCAAAATTAGGCACGGGATGGAGCGTCGGAAAGGCTCCTTCCCATCTCGTAATAACCATTCCTATAATGAGTGATACAGTCAGAAATAGATCTTAACATACAATGTTCCGCCTGTACTACCTACCGAGAGATGATACTGAAAAAGCGTAACAAATTTTAAAACTGTAAGTACGGCAGCCCCAATATTTCAGGGCTTCTATTTTCCTATCAAAACAATAAGGGCCTCGGTATGCCCTGATTGTTACCGAAACCTGAAAAAAAAGACTAAAATGATACCGACTGGTTTTGGTCATTTCTTTTTAGGGTTCCGTACCTCAAAAGGAAAAAAGGAACCCTTATAAGATCAGTTTGTTATCCGTCTGTCTGTTCGTCTGTCAACCCTCTTTTTTTCCTCAGGAACGCGTAGACGTATCGAGTTGAAATTAATGTCACATACTCATCAAGTCCGTAACCTCTTGGAGCCGCGATCTAAATTAAACGTCTAAGTCAACGCTCTCAAAAGTTACAGCCGTTTATGTCCGAATATTTTGAAATTTTCAAGGGAATCACATGCACACTACACCTAAATACTTACGATGTAATACGACAGAGGGAAAACTATACTTACCATAAAATTATATATTTCTTGCTGTTTATAGGTAAACAATTTACAGTCCTTATCGACTTACCTACATGAAATAAATGATTAATATTACTAAAATAATTTAAGGTCTACTTTAGAAAAATTAAGGTCTAGCTTTTTCATAATCTTCTTACCTCGCGAGGTAAGTTCTGATAATACTTATAAAAATACTTGTATTTTCTATCTGTTAAGTAGCCACGACTTGCAAATCCAGTGGTTGGAATTAAAATGAGTAGATTACCATCAAAAATTATTTATATTTGCGTAGATATTACCTGTTCACTTAGGTAAATGCCTAGATAGAGATAAAAAATTCAAGGTAGACGTATACACACGTGCATAATAAATTAGAACATTTACTTCTGTGAAAATATCTCAAATTACCAAGTAGTACCTACTCAGATAATTTGCATTTAAATTAAACGGTTAGTTATTAGTTAACTTCTCTCTATACTAAATTATGCTTATTGTATCTATCAGCAGAAATAGAATCAGCCAAAAAGAGTGATCGAAACGAACTAAAATGTAACTTTGAACAGGATTGGATATCTTCGATGTAGAAAGTCTCAAAGAGTTTAGACTTTGTGGTGCATTAGCGCGTTCCCGTACTATTTATTTATTTAAAGTTCACCAACAGTATACATAATTATAGATAAGCTATCGAAGAGACTCAGTTCTGCAGCGTATGCAGTCAAAAAAATCCGTCATCTTACAGACGTGGATACATTTAGACTTGTTTATTTCAACTACTTCCATAGTATCATGTCTTATGGTATACTGCTGTGGGGGAACGCAGATATTAACACCGTATTTGTGCTGCAGAAGAGGGCTGTTCGGGCTATCTATGACATGGGTCCTAGAGAATTTCTACGTGATAAATTCAAAGAAATAAACATAATGACAGTACCATGTCAATATATTTATGAAAACTTATTGTACACTCATAAAAATATAAATCGGTTCCCTAAAAATAGCGATAAACATAATTTTAATACCAGAAATAAACATAAACTCGCTGTGCCCACAACTAGGCTACCCAAAATAAATGTATCTTTTAAAGGGCAATGTATACGCTTCTACAACAAAACTCCTAGTGAGTTGCAAAAATTATCAGTAAATAAATTCAAACAAATTGTCAAAACCTTGCTGTGCAAAAAGGCTTACTATAAAATATCAGATTATATAATGGACAAAAAAGCTTGGGACGGGTTTTGCTCCAACTCGAAAAATAACAACTAACAGGCTAAAGGTTTCTTCGTCGCTTCTTTACTTTAGTCTACATACCGAAGCGACAGAAATAAAAAAATATCACTTTATTTCCGTGTCAGTGTTTAGTTTTATATATTGACCTTTTCTAAGTGTACATTTATTGTATTTATGGAAATAAAGAGTTTTTGATTTTGATTTTGATTTTATTCATAGCTTAACTATTAGGTATCTACTTATTGTTATGTATGACAGTCGTGTTCTAATAACTACACCTATGATAGGTGGGCACAACATTATTTAAGACTGCATAAATATAATAATATCAATTTATTTGAGTTCATTGTTAAACTTATCATAGAAGTATTAAGTGTAAGGTTGCGAGTTCACGCTCCGCCTTGGTTGTAATCTTTTGATAACATATTTATTTTGTAGAATTAATACAGGGCGTTAATCAAATCAGTGCGCCGTACTGAAGGAGGTCATTCACCTGCTAAGACAGATTAATATTCAGTGAACAAACCAAGTCGCAAACGTTATTTATTTTTGCAGAATTTTTTATTTGATTCCAAATGATACTTTATTACTGTACTAAGCCATCCCAAATATCACGACATTGACGATGAATGACAGCTCACCACAAAACCTACGCGGTCATTCATTTGCTTTCTGTTTGTGTGTGTCGGCGCGGCAACCTCAAAGGCAATACAACGAACGGAACACACGTGCATAGTTCTTTCTTTTTATTAAATTTGGAGAATTATTGTATGGATTGAGGGTAGATACATATTGCCCTTGGACCTGTTTGATCTATCATATATTATTCTGTGGCACCAGCAGAACGTCCCCTTTCAGTATGGCGCATTAATATGACTAACACCTTTTAATCTATTTCGATAATATTTGACATGTACTTAGGGCGAAGAGTAAACTAATGAATAACTGTTATTATAAATTATAGAGCATAGCTCGTGTCGGTCTCTTCTGTGATGGTACTTATGAAGTTGCCATGTCGTTTTAGATATCCAAAAATTATCCTACACTCTTTTCTCCTGAACCTTTTTCAACACCTCCTCGTTAGCCTTCTCCGTCAAGCCAATCTCTTCCATCATCCTGCAGCACCACATTTCAAACGCCTTAATCCTCTCTCTATCCCGCTGTATTGACATGAATAAGGCCGCACGGTGGCTTTTTGTAGAGATGCTGTCACGCGTTTTACAAGCGCGCTTCAGTATCGCAACTGTATCAATGCAAACGCACAACCGTCTTAGACGACGTCAGGGGAATGAAGAGTGGAGAGAGGTTCTGGGGTAGGACAGCCAGTTAGTCAGTGCATTTCTGTATCGATGCTGAATAGCGACAAAAACACGACAGCATCGCGATAGTAGTGATACAGAATCATGGTTACGTGGGCGAAGGTACACAGCCAGCGACAGAATCACGACTGTATGGATGCGAACGTACAGCATCGCGACAGCATCTCGCTAAAAAAAGTCGCCGCCGTGGGCGAGTGCTTTATCTGTAGAAAATTTTTCGAAACGGATAAACGCTGTACCCTATCATATCAAACACTGTATTGCAATCCAGTCAATGCCCCTGACGACGGTTTTTTGTCGTAAAGTAACCCTTCAGTAATTTTTTTTTGGGAAATCCGTTAATTACGATGGCAATCCCAAAAATTAATTTACATCGTTCGTTCGTTTCGTTCCAGTCAAATTACAAATTTATTTACGTTTTTGGTGCTGTATTTATTTACTTCCTACTCATAGATTTTGCTTTGCTGGGTCAAGTTAATAATGCCGTAAACTAAACATTAGCCAGTTACTAAGGGATTTAGTTATTGTGCTACAGTTATTGTTTCGTCATGTCGTCGAGCTCTGTTGAAGATATCCCTGACAGGGTGAGTGTCTTTGTTTTGTTCATGTTGATTCGCGTGACCTTTGGTATGATGCTCGTATGATCATCAAATCACTTTCCTTCACGAGAACGATAACCTATTGTAATAATTATTATTATGTAGAAGGAAAAGTAGATAAGTCAAAAGTCAAAGTGCTTTAGTTCCTAGAAACTTTGACTCTTTGACATTTCAGAAAAGTTTACATAGGTCTAACTAGGAATTAAAGTGATGATTTTGATTTGATTTGGTTGTCTTCCCAAGCACTTTGGCACTAGACGATATAAGAAAAAGCTTGTTTTTGATAGTTTTTTTTAATACTGATATTATCCTCTAAAAAAATAAACAAATAATGCTGGACAATTCACATAGCATCATCTAGCCCCAAGCTTAGCAGATCTGGTGGTATGTGATAACTTTGGGAATTCGAAAGACCATATTTCCTCTCTATTAGGAACGAGCTTGATGACCTATCGATACTAGCGTGTCCCAAATGGCAAAAAAAATTTTTTTACAACTTGCATACCCTCTAAACTCTTTAACAACTTCTAAAACCTACAAAATAATTTTTTGTCTCCGTACTGATACCGGCAAGACAAGCTAAGTCCAAAGTTTTGAAGAATGTGATATTTTTTGAAATTTTATTGATTTTTCTACATCATAGACAGATGTTTGAAGATTTTTTTATGGAGGAAATTATTATTTTTTGTATGTTTGTGTAGTAAGGACAGTACTAAAAAATAAGGGACACCCTATACCTATACGATAGTACCTACCCTGTTAATAGATAGGCTATTTACAGAAATTAAGAAATATTAATAACATACATAGTACTCAAATTGCTTATAAAATTCTTGCTTTGAATTTCAACGTCCAAGCTGTACCTTTACTGCTAAGCTATGTAGGTGCAAAAATGATGCTCTTTCTCTTAGTAGGGTCAATTATTATTTAGATATGAATTTAATATTCGTATCACTTTCTTGCAGGATTTGTTCACTCAAGATGGGGTGTTGCTCAAGGCCTGTCTGGGGCGCTCCCTTGCTGACCTCAACTCCATTGGGATGCTGTGCATCGTGCAGAACCCGGAGAGCAAGTGCATTGAGTGGAGACCGTTGGACCTGATCACCATAGACTCAGATACTCAGGATCAAGAGTGGGCTGTTGTCAATACTATAGGTAAGTGTCTGTGCGCATAGCGCGCATTGTCCGCTACTTTATCCTGTCACCGAAAAATTTATCTTTAGAATACGAGTTTAGTAATCTGTAATCTATATCTGTACTAATATTATAAAGAGGAAAGATTTGATTGTTTTTTTGTTTGCATTGAATAGGCTCCGATTAGAAAAATTCTTTCACCATTAGAAAGCTTAGGTACTTTTAAGGGAGTGACATAGGCTATATTTTATCCCGGAATTCCCACGGGAACGCGAACTACGCGGGTGAAACCGCGAGGCGATCGTCTAGTGTATGCTATTTTTTGAGCTGTGTGTGGGGAGGTAGTGTGGCCCAGGTACAACCTTAAAACTTACTTACTATTTTATCCAGGTCGTCGCCAACGCACTTTGAGCGGTAACATCACATCAGACTATGCAACCGCTCGAGCCCGCATCATCAAAATACCTCTATCTGATCTTAAAACCTTCCGGGTCACTCGCAACAACCAACAAATGCAGTTCTCCACTAAACCAGGCGTATGGCAGACAACGTTTTACTTCCAGCATGGCAATGCGGAGATATTTGTTGCAAACCTCAAGAATTTTGTCAAGACTGCGAAGACCAGGCATGACAGGAATACATATATGGTTGTTGAGCCTAATGTTGAAACACAGGTACAGTTAATATCTTTGTATTTTATGAATGAAATGTAATATTTGGAACAGCTGAAACCTATTATAATTTTTAGAATTATGTTTGCTCTAAGTAAAATAATGCAATAAGCCACAATATACCAGTCATTATTATTCATTCATTTCAGGTATTGAACAAGTCATTTGCAGAGTTAGACATTTTCACTGAGAATACAACAGATGTTGTATGGAACCTTGTCTCTAACTTCAAACAGAGGCCTTATGAAACCACCATGGAAGCTTTCTCCAAACTAACTGATATTGGTAAGTCATTTTCGCACATACTTCCAGATTTATTTAGATTGGAACTCCTCAAAAGACAATCATAATAATGAGCCATTAGTCGGTCAAGATAGTAGGTATTTCTTTGTTGTTCATATATTTATCTTTTGTTCCATTTTTGTATGTCCGTTTGCCAGGTGTCAAAGGCCTCCTCCGATCTTCTCCATTCTGGCCTTTCTACGGCCACTCTACCCCATGTAATTCCCGCGACTTGTTTAATGTCGTCATCCCACCTTCTCTGTGGTCTGCCTCTTTCTTTTTCCATCATTCATCATAGCTTCAACCAAAAATTACCCTTGTCCATTCTAACTATAGGTCCCACATCCCACTTTCCAGTGTACTACGGTAATGAGGGAGTAAACGGTACTGGCAAACGCGACGTGTCAGAAGAAGTGGCAGACTTGCTGAGCAAGAGTATGAACGCTCTCGAGGACGCTACCACAACGCACATGACGAGGAATGAGGAGTATGAGGTCATTAGTGTCAAACCTACGCTGCCACCTAGGCCCAGTATACCCAGGTAAGATCGACCAAACTGAATATATAATATAAATAATGCTGGACAATTCACACAGCATTATCTAGCCCCAAGCTAAGCAGAGCTTGTGTTATGGGTACTAGTTAACTGATATACCTAATACAATACACAACATAGATAGATATTTTTTATTATACATAGAAAACATCCAGAACGCCCTGGACAAATGTCTGCAGATCGTACAAACATTTGTCCCGAGGCGGGAATCGAACCCGCAACCTACTGCGTCGCAGGCAGACCTTCGCCCGCTGCGCCACAGAGGTCGTCGAATATACAATATTTGTAAACATGGCCCCCGTACTTAACCTAAAATTCCCTTTCCAGTTGTTACCTTCTAGAATTTGCACTGCTTGTCGATTTGAGCTATTTCGCATGTTCCATAATGCTGACAATTATTTTTAAAACTCGACGCCAATAAGATAAATTTGGAGTTTATTGTTGCGAGTTGTTAACAAGCATTGGACCTATCTTGAGAATGGCCTGAGTTGTATTGTAGTAATGTATGAAAGCCGATGTGAAGTTAGTGGCAAGAGACTTGTCGACCACTTCTAAAAAACTGAAGAATAAGGTCTAATTTTATTTATATTTATGGCAATGCCAACAATTCACATTATAAAACGATCTAATAAAATAATTAGGTATAAATTAATAATAAAGTTTCGTAATATAGAATGTGTGCTTCTAACAGGCATGCACAACATTTACTAAAGGTGCACAAACAACAGGGACAAAAGTTTGTATGATCTGCAGGCATTTGTTCCGCGTCTGGGTGTTTAATAGCTGGTGACGTTTATCTGGTACCCATAACACAAACTCAGGTGTATTTTGTCTATCAGTCATCTGGCACCCACACAGTACAAGCTCTGCTTACTTTTGGGGTCAGCCAAATGTTGCTGTGTCTCATTATTAATGTACTTAATTAATTAGTAGGTAGTGCAATGATTCTTAAGATCATAAGAGTGACATTGATTTGTTTTTCATTTCAGGGGTACACCCCTGTCTGCTGAGAAATGGGAAGGTCTGCAAGACCCTCAAGGCAGAGTCACAGAGATTGATGGAGTCAAACAACTCATATTTAGAGGAGTTAGTTATTTATTATCATATAGAACTACATCGAAACGTCATAATAGTTTCAACCTTTAAATAGGAGCTGTGTAAAATATCATTGTATTTCTTTGTAAGATATTTGAACATCTGCGTTTAACTTCGTAAAAAAAAATATGAACACTTATGTCAATAACGTCGATTAAAATCTAATTGTCTGATTATCTTTTCAAAGAACACAATGCTTACTATCAAAATTTACATTAGCTATATTTTCTCATCACCAGGGTATATCCCATTCAATACGGCACTCTGTCTGGAAGTATTTACTGGACTACCATCCATGGCACATGACACACGCTGAAATCAAGACTCTGCAGCGGAAAAGGACTGAAGAGTATTTCTCCATGAAGCTGCAGTGGCGGTCTATGACGGACGGTCAAGAGGCGAGGTAATGTGCTATTTCAGCTATGGTTATTTAATAATGTAGTGATTAATAATATTAGGGTGCAGTGTGAAGCTAAGAAGCTAGAAATCAACCAATCAAGCACCAGCGCGTAGACTAGATGTGTGTGTGACCATGTCATTAACAAGTGACACTGAGCTCTATTGTACAAGTACGCTGGAGGAAGCAATGACGGTGTTGTTTTTGTCCCGATTCAAAGCGCCCCTCCCGACCGTCTCTGGTACCTATTAAAATTTACATTTGTTGAGGCGTACCAAAATAACACGACAACTATAATATTAGTTCCAATTATGAGAGTGAGGGAATAGAGAGTGCGGCTGTGATGGCGCACACACTTTTTTTATTTTAATGTTGACGCACAAAACATAAAATAATCACAGAATATACCACAATTAAAAATATGAGAGTGAGGGAATAGAGAGTGCAGCTGTGATGGCGCACACTCTTTTTTTTTATTTTAATTTTGACGCACAAAACATAAAATAATCACAGAATTTACCACAATTAAATATATGAGAGTGAGGGAATAGAGAGTGCAGCTGTGATGGCGCACACACTTTTTTTATATTTTAATTTTAACGTACAAACATAAAATAATCACAGAATATACCACAATTAAATATATGAGAGTGAGGGAATAGAGAGTGCAGCTGTGATGGCACACACACTTTTTTTTTATTTTAATTTTGACGCACAAAACATAAAATAATCACAGAATATACCACAATTAAAAATATGAGAGTGAGGGAATAGAGAGTGCAGCTGTGATGGCACACATACTTTTTTTTTATTTTAATTTTGACGCACAAAAGATAAAATAATTACATAATTAAATATATGAGAGTGAGGGAATAGAGAGTGCAGCTGTGATGGCGCACACTCTTTTTTTTATTTTAATTTTGACGCACAAAACATAAAATAATCACAGAATATACCACAATTAAATATATGAGAGTGAGGGAATAGAGAGTGCAGCTGTGATGGCACACATACTTTTTTTTTATTTTAATTTTGACGCACAAAACATAAAATAATCACAGAATTTACCACAATTAAATATATGAGAGTGAGGGAATAGAGAGTGCAGCTGTGATGGCGCACACACTTTTTTTATATTTTAATTTTAACGTACAAACATAAAATAATCACAGAATATACCACAATTAAATATATATGAGAGTGAGGGAATAGAGAGTGCAGCTGTGATGGCACACACACTTTTTTTTTTTTTTTAATTTTGACGCACAAAACATAAAATAATCACAGAATTTACCACAATTAAATATATGAGAGTGAGGGAATAGAGAGTGCAGCTGTGATGGCGCACACTCTTTTTTTTTTATTTTAATTTTGACGCACAAAACATAAAATAATCACAGAATATACCACAATTAAATATATGAGAGTGAGGGAATAGAGAGTGCAGCTGTGATGGCGCACAAACTTTTTTATATGTTAATTTTAACGTACAAAACATAAAATAATCACAGAATATACCAAACTTAAATAATATGGGTTTAGAAATTGATCATTTCACAGATTAAGTGCATACAGAGAATCATACGAGCAAAACATGTAAGTAGCACACTTGTGCACTATAATATGCCCCGCGCATCTGGCTAATTTCCGATGAGACTGGCCGCCGTGGTCGAAATTCGGCTAGGAGGACATTATTACTCGTAGTTCCAAGGACGGTCACTCCGCTCACGCAAACGCTCAGCACCAAAATGGCCAAAAAATCAAAATGACCTCAATCTGTCACCGATAATTAACCTCCAGCGTACTTGTATAATGGAGCTCAGTGCATAAAAAAAATGCAAGACTATTCACACATCCGCCGTGTGGTGCCGGCATAGAATTGCACCACCCCAACTCCTCCCGGGGTGTCGGGCGACTAAGGAACACACGCACCGGGGGCAGCAGCGCCCCCTGCAGAACAAATTCATCAAACTGCGATCCCCAACCCGCACGCCCATTGCAGCGTGGGAATTATGGGCATTACCCCCAATAAATCTACAAGCCAAAATATGGCCCCCAGTTCCCGGCCGCCTCGCTATTTTCCTGGCCATGGAAGCGGCCATGGTAACGGCGGGACAGGGGGTGCTAGGAATCACCGGGCTACCCCAGGCTATTCATTACACAAACCTACCCTGGCAACGTTCAACGGACGCACTCTGAGGCTTGACCACCATCTAGCGCAGTTGGAAGTGGAGTTAGAGAACATTAAATGGCACATTCTGGGGTTATGTGAAGTCCGTAGAGAGGGGGAGGACGCCGTAACCCTAAACTCGGGCCATCTTCTCTGCTTTCGCGAGGGTGATAAAACATCCCAGGGTGGCGTAGGTTTCCTCGTCAATAAGGCCCTCTCTAACAACGTCCAAGAAATCTCCAGTGTGTCGACCAGGGTAGCGTACCTGATACTTTGGTTGTCCAAGCGGTACAGCATGAAGGTGATTCAGGTTTACGCACCGACCTCGGCACACTCGGATGATGAAGTGGAGGATATGTATACGAAGACATATCCAAAGCCTTACATAACACCACTAAGGCTCACTTCAACGCTTTAACGGCAAGGTGGGACCCAGACTGGCAACGAATCCCGAATAGGCCCGCTATGGTTTTCTTTAAGAAACGGCCCCAAAGGAAGTGGACATGGCAAAGCCCCCGACACTGTGACAAAAAATGAGATCGACTTCATCATGACTGATAGCAAGCATAAGTATATTCACAGATGTCTCAGTTATCAACAGGTTCAATACCGGATCTGATCACCGACTCCTCCGAGGCTCTCTGAATATCAACTTGAAGCTTGCGAGAAACCGTCTGATGAAGTCCACGCTCCGACCTAACCCAATCCAAATCATGGCGGGCACCGATAAGTTCCAGCAGCTTCTTAGGGATAGATTTGTTGCCTTGGGTGACTGATGACGCTGACGAGAACCTACACAATCTGGTCGAAACGCTTAACTACGAACCTTATTTGTGTTGGAAGAACACCAACGTTTCACATTGTTTGACATTGTAATATTTCAGGTTTTCCGAATACCGAGACAGGAAAAGCTTAGTCGAAAAAGATGTTAACAGAACGGACAGGACACATCCGTTCTTTGCCGGCGATAACAACCCAAATCTCATCGTGCTGCAAGATATACTGATGACCTATGTGATGTATAACTTCGATTTGGGATATGTGCAAGGAATGAGCGATATTCTGGCACCTTTACTGCTGCTTTTGAACAACGAGGTGGATAGCTTCTGGTGTTTCGTCGGGTTTATGGACAAAATCGTGAGTACATATGTATAAATAAACTAGTTTCTGCCCGCGTCTTCGCACGCCTTGTTTATATGGAATCGTTAAAGGTTATTTCTATCACATGGAAACTGATTTATGGGTTGAAAAGTAGCCTATGTTTTATTGCAGGCCAAGAACTCCGTCTATACAAAATTTCAGCCCAATCCGTACCGTAGTTTTGGCGTGGAGGTAACAAATATCCAAACATTCGCATTTATAATATTAGTGTGATAAACAATAACGGAAATTTTTTAGCATCATCTAGCCCCAAGCAAAGCAGAGCTTGTGTTATAGGTACACAATACGCTACATGTTTTTGTTTTAAATGTACATACTACATAGAAAACACTCAGAACGAATATCTGCAGATCGTGTAAACATTTGTCCCGAGGCACCAATATAACCCACAACCTCTTGCATCACAAGCGCCCGACTATAGGTCGTCAATTTGTAGATACTGAAATCCCAGGCGAATTAACATGGTACCTGGCTCAAAACTCGATAGGTACTTCCCTCGCTGCCTAGCGCGGCGCCCCGCCGCCGTCACCGTGCGAAGGCTGTAGCGATAGCATCACAAATTAACCTTGCACGTGTAAAATATTCGAGTTATTTCTCACACACACTGACACTTGTCTCTTGCTGTTATTTGTTACTCAAATCAAATCAAAAACTCATTATTTCCATAAATACAATAAATGTCCACTTAGAAAAGGTCAAATTATAAAACTAAACACCAAAGTACTACTAGTTTACTACTTAAACACTGAAAGACTACTAGTGTTCTACTACTTTTTTCACTACTAGTATATGCCCGCGGCTTCGCACGCGTTTTTTCTATGGATACGTTTAAAGGTAATTTCTATAGCATGGGTACAAATTTGTGGAATAAAAAATTGGTTGTCTGTAAAGTCGGTTTACTGACGATAGTTGAACGTGACAACGTCTTAAGAAAATACTGATGGAATGGTAGCATTTGATACTCGATCAAAACATGTAAATGTACTATAGTATAGCAGCTGTCCACGCAGACGCATCGCTCACTCAAGTAGGAGAGAGACGGATGTCGAGCGCTCTCGCTTGCACTTCAAGCCTTACATGGAACGCCTCAGAGCGAGGAAACGCCGCATGACGTCATAGCGAGGTAACGCCGCATGACGTCATGTTTTTTCGTGCGTGCAGCCGGCTCTATCGAATTATAAGACGTTGTCACGTCAAAAGTAGCCATGTGTTAGTCAAGGTCGAGACCTACATCTTTGAAAAATTTGAGCCCGATCCATTCAGTAGTTTTGGCATTAACGTATATCAAACATCCATGTATTCAAACTTTCACAATTAGGGTCCTTCTATTATAGGTTTTTCGTTTGTGTTGGCGCGAGATTCGATTTCTTTTGTGGCTTTTATATTTTTTCTGCGTTCTAAGTAGGTACAATGGAACAATGAATAAAACTGGAAAAGTCATTTGCCGCAAATCATTAACCATTTTCTTTTAACTTAAGAATAAAAAGACACAAATAACCTTAAACGAGCGACGGTTAAGACTCATTTATAATGTTAATTGGACATTTATAATATTAATGTGACGTGATGTATTTTTAGGCATCCAATTTCGACATGGACCAAGCCGGAATGAAGAATCAACTGGTTATGTTACAACAGCTGATTACTTTCGCCAGCCCCGATTTGGCGAAACATCTCGCTTCTAAGGATTCTGGGAATATGTACTTCTGCTTCCGATGGCTGCTTGTCTGGTTTAAGCGGGAGTTCTCGCATAGGGATATTATGAGGTATGTTTCACAGCTTAAAGTTCCTTTTGCTTTAGCGAGATTCAAAATTCAAAATGCGTTATTTCCGATTCGAGATTCGATATCCATGCAGAAACAACTTGCATATCAAACAGTTAAAACACTCATTTCTATTCCAGGCTATGGGAAGTTCTATGGACGGGGTTGCCATGCAGTAACTTCCATTTACTTATCTGTGTTGCTATACTCGACGCTGAAAAGGATGTATTGATTAGCAGAGATTATGGATTCACGGAAATACTAAAAGTAAGATGTTTCGAAATTGGCAATATTTAATGAGTTACTTTACCACGTACGTAGTTTTATGACTAGCGTAGATAAAGTTTGTGACTGAAAAGGACTGCCTCTTTCATGTTGTCCCGCTCAATCATCAAAGATGATATAAAACGGGACAGCATGAGGCTGTAAATTTCAATCACAATCTTTATCTACGCGACTTATAACTACGTTATACTTTGATTTTTAATCACGTGTAGAGGATTCGATCCCGGTCTTTATTTTCAATCCCGGGATTTCGGGATTGGCGAAACGCGATCCAGAAAAACAAAGTTAATAATCAACTAAAATCACACAACCTTATAAATGATTATCAAAAAAGGCTGTAAGTATGATCTCTGATTTTTTTGATAAGTTTGACATATTGTTTCATGCAAAAGGGCAAGTCGTAATTATCGGGAAAAAATAAATTTTACAATAATTTTGACCACGACGCGACCGAGGAGATGGTCGAATACCTGAGTGCTTTTATTGTGTGTACGCTAGTGTACAGGTACGTAAATGGTATTGTTTGGTATACAAAATTGCTAATACGTATACGTGAGTTAGTTTAGATGAATAAAAGTTCAGAATATTCATTCCAGTTATTTAAAAATAATATGTTTAAAAGAAAACTAGGTATACCGATGTCAGCCGAAATGATCGGATTTGCCGTTTTTCATATTTTTTTATGTTTCCGATAATAAGTTGTTGTAATTTTCAGTTTATAATCTGTGTTTACATAACCGCGCTTCGTTTTTTTATTATTTTTAACAATTTTATGAATTTTTCTTAATCCCGAATTCACCGGGATTTGAAAAATGTAATCACGAAATTTTCGGGATCGAAAATCGACCGGGATCCCGGATCCCGGGATCGAATCCTCTAATCACGTGTGACCATAAAATATTCGCAATCTCATCATAAAAAAAAACTTATTTCAGCACGTAAACGACCTATCAATGTGCTTAGACGTTGACCGAATACTGAGCTCAGCAGAAGGCGTTTACCATCAAGTGGTCTCCGCACCACATCTAACAGACCAAATCAGAATGATTCTCGGTCTGCCCACGCTGAATATATCGACTTCAACGCATTCCGACAGTTCCAACGAGGTCAATGAAGCTACCACATCTGCACCCGCACAGAACGGTACGGGACACAGGGATTACAGCCAAGCGGACGAAGTTATGTATCAAATAGGATTGGATATGAATTTCTGAGGCACTGTAGATAGATAGTAGAATAGATCGGTGAATGTGAATTGGCTTATGTGGTATCTAGAGCTTTTAAAAGGGCTGGTTTTGGTAGTAGTGGGGCAGGCTGGCGAGATTCCCTTTTGTTTTTCGTATACTGTATTTATTTATTTATAAGGCAATGCCAATATTACACAGTAAAACGTTCTAATAAAACAATTAGGTATAAAGTTTCGATAACACATTCTAGACAATGTGTGCTTCTAACAGGCATGCACAACATTTTACTCAAGGTGCACAAACAATAGCTAAAAATAATATCCTGAAGGGGTTAAATAATATAGGTAGAATTAAAGGTAAGTAGGTAATATAAAAATATAAAAACAAAAGTAGGTACTTAAACTTAAACAACTCTGTACAAAAGTGAGGGATATTATAAGAAACAGGAAAATATTTCCTAAGTTTATTTTTAAAGATTTGGGGACTCATTCTCCAAATGGATCAAGTTCTGCTAATTTCTGATTTCTTTTTACTGTAGTATGTATTTGTGATGGTCTGAAAATACAGTATTCAGTATTCAGTACTTTATTGCGAAAACAAAAATATTACATATAGTACAAAAGAATCAGCTTTTAAAAAAATATCTTTAAAGTAGGTTTCTACCGCGCCGCCTGTACCCTGTGTAGTATTGATGTTAGGGTTATAAACACATGATTGTCTGTTTAGAGGTGCGATTTTAACGTCCTTTGAAGTGATTCTATAATATAATGCGATAGACCAATAACTTCACTCGCTTACGGCCCGTGCTCTAAGCAATTAGTCAGTAAACGCGGCAGAAAGGGGCATTAGCTGGTTCCGTCTTGAAAATAAAAACTACATTAACGTCCCACTTTGGTTGTGAATCGAGTAGTTTGGGTTTAATCTTTGTTATTTATCTACATAAGCCAAATTGCATTGACCCTGTTTGGAGTTTGGTAATTTATTTACAGAAGAGTAACTTTTTTAAAACTGATTTACCTATTTAATCTATTCAATAAACATTTTAATATTTTTTTTATAAATAGTAGGTACTGAATTCAACCAATTCTTAGTGTGGGAATTAATTTCAATTTAATTATTAAATCCGACCTTCTTGTGGTCATCCTTGAGTATAATCCATACTAATATTATAAATTCGAAAGTAACTCTGTCTGTCTGTTACCTTTTAACGGCTGAAAGGATCTTAATGAAATTTATCAGAGAGATAAATGATATCCCGGGCACGGACATAGGCTACTTGAAAAAGCGCGTGCGAAGCCGCAGACTGCAGCTAAAATCCTACTAATATTATAAAGCCGAAAGTTTGTGAAATCTGAATTTTTATTACCTAGGATCTCCAAAACTACTGAACAGATCCAGACGAAATTTGGCGTACATTTAGAGCAAAGGCTGGCTTAGATATTAGGCTACTTGTTATACCGAAGCCGCGGGCAGAAGCTAGTATTTAATAAATCAATGAGATGTGATTTTGTTTTATTTAGGTAAGTACATAAAGTTAAAAAAAAAATGTTTCGCTTCTGTAAATAGATTTTAGTATAGATTATTTTATTATAGTATATTTTTGTATCTAACATTTGTGCACAACAGTAATTTATTTCTACACTTATTTTAGTACAAATAACTTCTATGCTTGGTATGCACCCGTTTTATTAGCACTGCACGCACAGTACCTATTTATTTTTATTTGCCTTTATCAAAGCATGTTTTAAAAATGTGGGTTTTATTATCCTAGTTCAATATTATACTTTTGCTTACTATAACATGAAAAAGATTTATTTGTAAGTATCTCTTCTTTGTTCTATGTAGTCTTAAGAAAATGCTAGTTTAATTTTTTTGATTATACCTATTCTTGATTCTCTGGTAGATTTATAAACATTTAGTGAACACAAATAGTACTTATATAAATATTATTCATCTACAGCCATTCGGAAAGGGAAATGTGAGGTACTATTACTTATTACTTGAAGGCTGATGTTCACCAAAATATAAATTGGACAATTAGCAGTATCGTCGGTTAACTTTGAATTTTTTTTGTATGACTGTCAAAAACGTCAGTTACCTACAATGTAATTGCCCGATTATCTTTTTTAACAGAAGTTTTCGCACATTAAGACCCAAGTTCACCGGCAGATGGTTAAATTTTAAACAGTTGTTTTAACGTTTTTGACACAAGTTTTCATACATTAAACGTCAAAGTTAACCGACGACGCACCCTGATTGTCCGATTATCTATTGGTGAACACAGACCTAAGGCTTTTTACCAAAAGATAATTGGACAAGTAGGCAGCTTCTTCGGTTACCGTTGACGTTTAATGTATGAACACTTGTGTCAAAAACGTCAAAACAACTGTTTAAAATTTAACAATCTGTTGGTGAACTTTGGTCTTAACGTGATGATAACCGACGAAGCTGCTAATTGTCTGATTACCTTTTGATGATCACCGGCCTTATGTATATTCTTTGCCTAAAATCTTGTGAAGGTCGTGAGCCTTAAGCTCTGCACTAATTAATCCAACGTCGGTACAAAAATTTGTATTTAAATATGGCCTTAAAATCGTTATCTTTGATGTATGTATCTGTAAAATGTATATTATATTACAGTAACTAAATGGCTTTTCAAGCTTCAAACGTGTCCATCAAGGTAGCGTACCCATAATCGATTTCACGTTTGTTGTTATGCCAATGAATAGAGCATAAACAGAATAGAAATAGCGCCTCTTTGGTTTAAGAAATAATGACCATTCTTAGTGGGTACGCTAGCTTGACGTCTAGCTGGCGTACACATGACCGTACTCGAAATCGGCTTATACTATAGCAACAAAATTTACACACAATAATAGAGCATAAACACCGCACGAGCTATGCAAAATTTCACAATGATTGCTCTTATGGGAACGGAGATATTGAACAAGACTTCTCAATAACATTCCGGCCAACGTCAAGGCAGCGTACCGATTAAAAAACGAAATAGTTCCTATAGAAAACAAGCTTTTCTTATTATAAATGCTATATGTATAAATAGAGCGCGAAATACTGCTTCTGCCTGTGGTCATACTTTATACAATTTCGTAGTGCAACAATATAAAAAGTCGATGTGAAGTGCTAGGAACAAATGCATTGTGGTACAGTCGCACACAACAAATAATTTATTAGTAAAATTATACACCGAATAATGTAGGTAGGTGGTAAGAATAGGTAGTTTCGTTACTATAAGTGAGCTTTTTATGAGTATTTAACCTTTATTTAGCTACATATAAAGTAGTGATGTGCCGAGTCGCTGTTTTGGTGGATCGAGTCGACTCGAGTCGGTTTATACGGTATTCGAATCATGACTCAATTCCGGTACCTATTCGAGCCAAGTACTCTAGTTCTATTTTTGGTATTCGAATCTTGACTCGAATTTCTAGACTCGAGTCCAAGAATAATCCTTAAACAGCATTTATATTATCTTCGTTTTTTAATGGGTACGCTGCCTTGACGTTGGCCGGAATGTTATTGAGAAGTCTTGTTCAATATCTCCGTTCCTATAAGAGCAATCATTGTGAAATTTTGCATAGCTCGTGCTGTGTTTATGCTCTATTATTGTGTGTAAATTTTGTTGCTATAGTATAAGCCGATTTCGAGTACGGTCATGTGTACGCCAGCTTGACGTCAAGCTAGCGTACCCACTAAGAATGGACATTATTTCTTAAACCAAAGAGGCGCTATTTATTTTACTTTTGCACTAATTCTACTCTGTTTATACTCTATTCATTGGCATAACAACAAACGTGAAATCGATTATGGGTACGCTACCTTGACGGACACGCTTCAAACGAGTGGCCCGCGAGCTGTCTGTCGTCTGATGCATATGAAATGCATCTAAATGTTACGAATTAAAGCCCATATTTGAATGGACATTTTTGTGCTGTGCGCTAGCAGAGCCTCTCATCTGCGACATCCTTTAGCTACCTATTTTATTAAACTGACCTAACTACCACCACTTCACTTGTTTCAAATTGCATTGAAAATATACCCTATTAATAATTTATTTATGTATTTCTAATATTCTACTTTTATTTATTTTGCAGGATACACTCGAATGTAACGGAATTCAAATACATATTGTTACGAAAACTGTATGGGCATTGTTAGCCTGATCATGAAAGAAAGAAAATTTTAGACTAAACCATGTTATTAAGAAGCATGGTGGGGTCTGGATGCGGATTGTGATGTTTTATATTTTTATAATTCATGCTATTAATAATCAGCTCTTAGAAAATCTGAACGAGTTAGATTTTTGATGAAAAAAATATTGCATCATTAATTATATCACCCACTGAAGTTAAGAGAGAAAAACTTATGCTTAGGGTTATATCCTATTGCCTTTTCTCTCACATAGCTATGATTATTGTTCTACTATGACTATCAATGAAACGAAATACGAAGGTGCAAGCTTGTTAATCAGTGTAAATTGAAAAGCATTATCATTAAATTTAATATAATATTTATTTAAGTCTTATAATTATTCTTTGTTAAATTTGTAGTATAAGTGCCTTGTTTATGTCATAAATTCCTGTTATTTTTATAAAATTATCATATTCTCCATCATTTTGAATAAATAAGTAAAAATATAACAAAGTTTTTCATGTTATTAACAGTCATGGCCCATGAGGCACATGTATACCGGGTGGTCCTCGAGGTGGCGGCAGCGCCGCGCCCCTGCAGGTCACACCGCCAAGGCTGGGCAGTCAATGTGTGAAATAAAAACATTACTTAAAAATAAAATCATAACTTATTGTAGCTGAGATCAGATTTTGTACTTTACTATTTATAAAATTATTCAAAGATTCAACATATTCATAGGCATTTGAGGATGTGATTTCAAGTGCACATTTAGTCCATATCTAGTTTGGTAGGATTTGTCACACAAATGGCAGTGGAAATTCTTAACTCCAGTGTGTGTCAAGGAATGTCTTTGCAACTCCGATTTGGAAAAGAATCTCTTGTCACAGCTGTCGCATGCATACTTCTTCTCTTTCAAGTGGTTCTTCCGAATATGAGAGCTGCGAGCACTTGATGAAATGAATGTAGCATTGCAGATTTCACATTTGTGATTCCTTGTTCGTTTATGATTCCATAGAATATGAGAATGCAGCCCCCCCAGCACTTTGAACTTCTTTGGACAGAACTTGCAGCTATAGGGACGGTCAGCACTGTGAGTTCTCATGTGTACTCTTATGTATCCTGGGGGATATGACTTTCCACATTGGTCACATTGCCGTAATACTTTCTGAGACTTATCTTTTTCTTTGTATAAGCTTGGTCTACAAGTGTGTGTTTTAAGTTCATCTTCTGTGTAGAATCCTTCCCAGCAGTTCTCACACAGTATAGGTTTCTGATGCAGTTTTCTGTGTAGGACAAGGGAACCAAAATCTTCAAATTTCTCATTGCAATAAGCACAGTCTCTTCCTACTGTATTTTGAACGGGATGGCTGGTGCAATGTTCTCTCAGAGATTGTATGGAGTAAAAGTTTGCTTTACATTCAACACAATAAAGAACTTTTAACTGTTCTGTTCTACTTTCAGTTTTGAAGGTCTTCTTGAATTTGACTTTCTGAGTTTGATCTTCAACATCCGAGTCTTTTTCGCTATTTGTGTTTTGCTGGTTTTGGTCAAAGTCATGGCTTGAGTCCTGGATGGAGCTTGCTGACAGGGTATTGTGCGTGGTTTCTATTAAGAGCTTAAAGGAGTAGGTCATGGTCAGTTGGTGCACACAGTTGATACAGATATTTTCCGGATACAAGGGATCTTCTATCACCTGCAAAATTGTGTATTACATCAATTTAATTATGTACCTACCAAGAGATAGTGATTCAATTTCGTGGAATTAGAGCATCGGAGTCGGAAAGTACCTTGTATCTATAGAAATGTTCTAATATAGTCAATAAGTGGACGTCTTCTCCGGAAATAACAACACTCGAATTCAATGAGCGCATTTCTTTTTCGTTACCCAAACATGTTCTGCAACAGTTTTTGAAGCTCATTGTTGCGATACATAAACAAGGCTTCAATCAGAGAGAAGAGACAGAGAATCAATCAGCGAAAACACAAAAAGTTCTTATTTATCTTCTTCGATATTTCTACTCTCGTTACTAAACAAACTACTCTCGTTGACACTCGCTCGTTGTTGATTGGTTGTTATGATAGGTTCACCTTTTTCACCATGACCCAAATCGCTAGATACGCGTTGTTAGAGGTTGTTAGTGACAATCTGACAATGACAAAATCCACGATCACGTCAAAGTGAACTGACAGTTGACAGTTTTCTACGTTATGGTTAGTTTTTGGTTGTTTTGGTTCCGTTTTGGTTACTGAGTTTGGTTCTGAGGTTTGGTTAGTACAAAATTAAAAAGACGCGAGTCAAAGTGCGCCATTTTTCTACTATTTATCCGCGCGGAGTGGATCTGTCTGCGCGCGCACGTCTGTCTGCACGCCTCGAGGCTAGATTCACACCACACTGGCTGGAGCTTTGGGTTGGGTTTGACTTCAGATTCTATCGTTGCTTGTGGCTTGTTCGTTTCACGAACAGCCTGCCCAACTCAAATATATAACATTCTCTTGGAGCCTGCCGACGGCTAACTGGCGGCGACGACGGAGGCAGTGACGTCACAGCGACCGCGGTGGTCACTCAGTGAACTTCGCTAGTAATTTAGTCATAACTGCGTCAATTTTTGTCCTAGAACAAAAATGTTTGTACTGTGTTTTAAGGATTTCTTTGCTCTATAAATCTACATTCTTATTTATCTTAACCTAAAAACGTGATAGCTAATAGACGTGTTACTGAAATAAAACAGGGCATCACATTAACATGGGCTATAATCCTTTCTACAACTTATTAGAACATTTTATGAATATCAACATAACTTTTCTACAACCGCGTCCATGACATAGTGTTGCACCCTTATCACAAATATTTTACAATCTAACAATAAAATTATTTCTAACTCTAAACCTACTTTTTAGGCAAGCTATTATTCGGCCATTCGACGTAACACGCGCCTCGCGTGGCTCTAAGATTAGGTTAAATTTAAACAATATTTTAGTCAAAATTACATCGGAATTAAGTTGGCAGTTACAAATTTATTAAGTAATAATAATACATTTATACTTTCTATTTTCATCATAAGAATAAGATTTATTTACTGATTCAACTGTATTACCTAGTTGCAGTTCGTTTTATGAAGTAGGTACATATAAATTACTCAACAGTTTGTCTTTTCGGACGTACAATAATTATTGTTAGAATTATTAAAATAAACAGAATTGTTCTTCATTTTCGAACAATTAAAATTAATAGGTCAAACTAAACGAATAAGTCATACACTGGTTATTCTCACAACGTTAGTTCCATACATACAAAGCTTAAATGCGTAGTATCAGTTGACTACATTTAGTGGCAATCCAGATAGTTTGAACTGCCTGGCTTGTCAGAATTATACAATTATTGGCAGACAGAATGCGACTATTGGGGAACTGCACGGCGAGCGAAGCGAGCCGTGCTGTGACCCCCGCGTGCCCCCCCGGAACCCCCTTCCCCATCCAAAAATCGGATATGGGTATCGTTTTCGACTAACATGGGGGTGAGGATTCCGAATTTGATGACGGCGGGCGTGTGTCGGATTGCGGTGAGCGAAGCGAACCGCAATACGACACACGTCACGCAGCAAGGCGAGCGAAGCGAGCCTTGCTGTCGATTTCGATAAAATCAATGACGTAGGTTACGATAAGGGGAACTTAATTTATAACGAACACTGTGACAGCCACCATCGCGAGCTGCTTGCAGCTCGCGCACTTATACCATACTAGTTTAATTATAATGTTGCTGGTATCAATAAGCGTTTCACTATCACCTCATTATATTAACTCTTACTTAACATTGTCATATCGCTTTCATTTCATTTTAGTATAACTATTATGTTATTATTTAAGTATTAATTATCATGATTCACAAAGATATTTCAAATAGTGATTCTAGGGGAAAATGAAAATTTAAGGTACATCATAACCAGTGATAGGAATAGGTAGTGCTTATTTACCTAAACTTCGAGGAACAGTGAAAAGAATCGGAGACTTCCTTCCGAAAATAGTTTTTCTGCGGACTTTACTATTGAAGTTCCGGACATTACTTAGGTACACTAGAAAATAATGTTTTTCAAATTAAAACGATAGTAAATCTTTTAAGAAGTTCCGACGCGTTATCTATTAGGTGTGCCAAAACTGTTCTTCAAAAAGAAAACTTGAAGTCGCACTTAGACTATATTGAGGATTTTTATAAAGATGTACAAATTGGGTTCAAGAAACTACAAAAATCTAATATAACTCTAGTGGAATCCTTCGAGATCTTTGACCACGTGAGAACTGTGCTAAGCTGGTGCTCGTCTGAGCACATAAAATTTAAACTTGAAAATGTTATATCTAGAAATCCCGATCTAGATAAAATTAGAGACATAATATTAGTAGGTACGCATTGATTTTAATTTTAATTTTAATTTTGTAATTTATCTTTATTGTATTTAATTTAATTTTATGATGACTCGAATATGGACACTAATTTATTTTTGTCTGAAATAAACGAATTGAATGAATATGTGACGCGATAACAGCAGGAAAAGATGATCGTTCATACTATATGTACGTGCCTTTAAAATCAGTCGAAGTTGAGAGGTCGTTTTCAACTTATAAATGGATCCTTAACATAAAACGAAATCGCCTGAAAGTTGAAAATATAGAAAAAATTATGATTGTGTATTTTAACTTATATGACTCTTCTGACGCTGAGAACTTCGGTTCTGACACTGAACTTAACGAATCGAATCTAGATGATTAAAGGAAAATCTATATTTCTTATGCATTTTTTCAGACAAATAAAGATATTTTAAATTCTCAGCATCTTAATGCGTCAATTTCAGTGTCAAAACCGAACAGTTAGTAGTTCTAGTATTAAAACTGATTGTCCTAAATGTTCTACATCAAAGGTAATTTATCAATACTATTATTTGACTTAAAATCGCATCCCTCGAAGTTAGTAAAATAAAATAAATAATGCTGGACAATTCACACAGCATTATCTAGCCCCAAGCTAAGCAGAGCTTATGTTAAATAAAATTCTAGTTTGAGTTAAAATCAACACCGCTCCGTTGAGCCGTGTTGATTACAACCAACAAGTAGAATGTTGAAATCTATTTGCAATAATGGCTTATGTCAACATAAAGAGAACACTTTGTAATTTGAATTATTCCGTCTGTCTGTACACATCGTTTCATGTTTTCCAAATATATGTTGAAAAATAATTAAAATGTAACCTGTATCTGTTACAACAATACTCACTATGTTTTATTTTTATTTTATCATGTTAGTTTTATGTATAAATAGATATAGACTTTTCAAGGCATTTTCTCAGATTATTTTGTGGTTGTAACGACTCTATGTTATATTATGTCTAGTCGCAAACTTTAGGTAAACATAGACCAACTACTTATACAAATAACAATATTTTCTGGTGTACCTAAGTAATGTCCGGAATTTTGGGGCAGAAAAAGTTTTTAAAAATATTTTCGGAAGGAAGTCTCCAATTCTTTTCACTGTTCCTCGAAGTTTAGGTAAATAAGCACTACCTATTCCTATCACTGATCATAACATAACATTATTAAACATAGTTGATAACTACATTATTTTTCAAGTATACAATAATTTGTAATAAGCATACAAGTTATAACAAAGACTGTTTTGTCTCGGCCATACTGCTCAATAATATAAGCGACCTCGCGTTAGATATCAAAATATTTGTATGTCAGTAAATATCGCAAGTAAACTGCTTGATATTACGTAACAAGTTTTAAAATTATAAGATTCAGACACATTTTTTCATAAGCACAATATGCAGATGACTAATATTTAATTTGCAATTAATTAATTAATAGTCTTATTAACTATACAACTTACACCGTTGCAATCCAACGGATCACTTTATCTGTCGCGTCCAACAGAAACTATTTATCACTGTTGCGTCCAACAGATCTTTTAAATATAATTAACACCTTACATTTAAAGTATAAGTAACAAATTACACCGTTGCAATCCAACGGATCACTCTATCTGTTGCGTCCAACAGAACCTATATATCACTGTCGCGTTCAACAGATCTTTTAAATATAACTAACACCTTACATTTAAAGTATAAGTAACAAATTACACCGTTGCAATCCAACGGATCACTCTCTCTCTGTTGCGTCCAACAGAAACTATTGATCACTGTCGCGTCCAAAAGATCCTTTCGGTCACTATTATGTTGTACAAAAAAAAAATTACAATACAATATCTCATTTATCTATGTACTCATCGGTACTCACTTTAGGAGATAATTATATATATATATTATATGGGTTTCATTGAAAGCTTGTATTTTACTGGTTCATATAAATTTACAATATGAGTTTTGGCTATCTTTCTCAAGAAAGAATGGAAAAAGTAACTTTATCATATTGGAGGTTACAGGTTTTGTTTCATTTTAGTAATGTTATGGATGAATCTGAATCTGATGAATGACTCTTTGAACTCATAATGAAAGTCATCGCTTTTTACCATTGAATTCAATCTAATATTTCGCTTGCCAAAGTTTGGCCAGGATAATAATTGCAACTTGTAGGCTTGTAGATATGTAAAATCAATGATTCAAATCAAAGAGAATAAAACCACTCCGATTCAATTAAGCGTTTGTTTTTGTCATAAACCGATTTATGTAGGAAATCATTGGATAGGTCATCGAAACTTGAGTTTTTTCAGAATAAGTTTGACTGACCTCGGTTGGTAGATGTCACATTCACATAACCGTGTAGGCGTGTCTATCCCTCTTCGGACTGATAGCTAATAGACGTGTTACTGAAATAAAACAGGGCATCACATTAACATGGGCTATAATCCTTTCTACAACTTATTAGAACATTTTATGAATATCAACATAACTTTTCTACAACCGCGTCCATGACATAGTGTTGCACCCTTATCACAAATATTTTACAATCTAACAATAAAATTATTTCCAACTCTAAACCTACTTTTTAGGCAAGCTATTAAACGGTACCTACGGATCCTCAATAATCTATAAACCTACCCGTAAAACGACAAGAGTTACAAGAATGTAACTCTTGTCCTTGTGGCTGTATGTAGATTAGATAGTTTAAGTTTCATTAAGTTTTTAGAGCTGTGGATTTTGTTATTGAATAAATAAATAAATGTGAAGTTGAATTTTTTCGTGGAAACAGCTTCAATTTTTTTTCTCCATCAACTTCAACTTCTTTTGTCGTTTTGATTTGACACGTCCTTTACATGATGACAATGATTGAACTGCTGTCGCGTCGTCGTCGGTCGCGTGGTCCGTCGTTCATTCAGCACAAACGAGTTGTTGGATTGGAGGTGATTTCTTTCGTCCGAGGCACAAACACATAACAGACTCGATGACAGATTGACTGACAGATTCTGCTGTCAGTGTCATCTCATCTGTGGGCAACAAACAAACTACCTATGTTCGAATTAATCAAGGATTTTTGAAATGTTTTCACAGCCACCCGAAATACCCCCTAAAACAAAAAAGAACCCTAAATCTATCCGCAAAAAGCGCAAGAAGCAAAAGCAGAAAAACAAAAAGGAGGCCAACAAAATAAAACAAAGCTTAGCCAAAAGCATGTCTGCCTGGGCGGAGAACTTTACGATGGCTTCTACTTGGCAGTTGAAGCACCAGGTGGCTATGTGGCAAGCCAGGGCTACGGCGCTAGAGTACGAGAACCAGATTCTACGTGAAACTCTACGGCAGTTCTATGCAAATGGAAATCCCGCTCCACTTGAATCTAATACTTCTTGTAACAATTCGCATCATTTGAGGGACTACGAACAAAGTTACGAGTACCGTAAGCCAGGTATCAGTACTTGTGAACCAAACCAAGAAGACGAATCCGATTTGGAATTAGAAATAAGTGATGAATACATGGCATTTCTTAGACAGAACTTTGAGTATAGAAAAGCTCGTGACGAGCGCAAGAAAAAGCAGGCACAAGAGAAGAAAAGTCAAGAAAAAGAGGAGATTATGAATCCCAAACCTCCAAATGACAGAATAGAAGAATTCAAAGAGCTTTATGGAGATTCTTGGCAATCCGTAGCCGCATTGGATTGCTACATATCTGCCGAGTTTATGTCAGTGTGTGACAGTGCCAAGCCAGATCTTTGGCCACATATACCTCTGAGGTTGTAAATGTAAATCATTCAATTTTATATGTAATGTCAATGTTCATCATCATCATTGTAATGTTGTTGTAGCTATTTGTATTAAAAACACATATCGCAACAAGGCTTAATAATAGGTTCTATTATTCTATCCCATGTGTACCCTAACTAAATATAGCCTTGCAATTAATTAACATTCTAGGTTAATTCTACATCTGTTATCTAAACCGGCAACGTTAATATATTTAGTGTTTAAGTATTAATGTATTCTGTTTTTGATCAGAGTAAGGGTGAAATTCTCTGGAAAATACACACTCAGTAGTTATCGGTTAACATTCATTTTATGTTCACAAAGAATATTAGAACTAGTATTTATAATTGAAACAACATTGACAATTGTTAAAAGAAACATTGAAAACTTCTGTCATAAATAAAACAGCAAAGACACAGTACCCTATGTTCCATAACTATCTCCGTAAAACAGCAATCAAAATGTCTTTATAACCTTCTTACCTATACTCCATCCAAATTTGATGTGAAATGTTTGTAAACAAATTGCCTATATTAAGTATAGGCAATTGGTTTACAAACATTTTAATTCACTCTGTTGCAGTGTTTTTTATACGCACTTTACATTTCTTGTCAATCTAAGATCTTTCCTTCAATAAATATTGCTAACAAATTTATCTTAAACTCGACAACAAGCAAGTGAACTTTAGTTGTTTTTTTGTGGTTTGTTAAGGGTATAGGCTCTATCATTCACCACTTACATTATCGAATAATGATATTACCTAAATATTCATCTCATAATTCAATAATCGTTTGCATAACTCAATGATGTTTTATATGTCTGATAATTTGTAATGTTGATATTATTACAAACTCCTTAAATAAAGTAATAAATTACAAACTATTTTTTTGAAAGTGCACCATTACTCACCCTATCTAATCCTATCTTACTTCCCTATCTTTTTTTAATAGCTTTTATCAGGCGGCGGGTCGCACCACAGAGGCTGAGCAGTAAATGCCCTTTTTAGATAGGTGATCATCATCAACCAACAATATTAGCCCACTGCTGGACATAGGCCTCCCCTAATGAGAGCCTAAACATCTGCCTGCAATCTTTCGCAGGTCGTTACCCCACCTGGCCAGAGGGCGTCCTACACTACGTTTGCCGAGTCGCGGTCTCCACTCAAGAACACGTTTACTCCAGCACAGCGGTTGCCATCTCTCGCGAAGAATCGGTTCTTGATGGTAGATGGTCGGCCCACCGCCCTTCAGCTTGCAACTCTTTAAGCTATGTCGATAATTTTGGATCTGTCTGACGCAGTATGCAAAGCTCGGTCTGCTTGAGACGCAGGAGGCGGGTTCTATTCCGCAAATTAGAATACAGACTTCAATCAATAATATCATATTTCTCATTTGATTTGAATGACTATAAAGCTGATCATAGAACCCACGGAATTAAGAAAGTAAGATAGTACTTATATTTGACTTGTCTAATACTGTGTCTAAATACTATCGTGTAAGTACCTACAGTTGTTGTAAGCTTACGGGAATAAAGTTATTGAAATCGATATGTACCTAATAGAAAGTAGTTTTCCGAAATCGTGGACCATCACACTATTATTATTATAAATGCGAAAGTTTGGATGGATGGATGGATAGGTGGATGGATGTTTGTTACGTCTTCACGCCAAGATTGCTGCTGTACTCGTAGCTCTAAGCCTGGAATCAAACATAGGCTACTGTTTATGGGTTAGGGTACATCTCGTTAAACTCATTCGCGGACGATAACCACTTCACTTTTGAGTAGATAGTGGTAGGTACCATCTCTTCCGAATCTAAAGTCTCTTGGTTTTAGATTCGGACGAGTCTCAACCAAAAGTGAAGGGGACAACTCATCCGAATCACGTCGTTACTTTTAAAAGTGTCTGTATCCAAATGTCTTATATATACCAGCCACAAATGCTGCCAAATTTCTAAAGGTATAGGTACCTACTAGGTATAGTAGGTACCTACTCGTCGAGAGATTTTTGATGATAGCTGTCAAACTTCATATCACTAGGGGGTCATCTAGGGGACTGACCACCCCAGAGCACAATTTTCTTATGGGGAATTGTAGAACTCGTCGAGATATCAGTTCCCATGGGATAGAAATTAGGTAGGTAGGTACCTTTGAACTTTTCCATACAAACAACGCTTGCGAAGCCGCGGACAGAAGCTAGTTTCTTCTATAAACCCATGTTACATTATTATTTATTAGGTAAGTACTATAAGTACATTACAATATAGGTAAGTAGCTTTTGGTAATATATTATAATAGGTGGTGGACACTGGTGGACCTACCAACATGCCATACTCACGTCGTCGCTTCGGTTCGCGCATCTGCCACGTTTGTGGGCAGGTACTTACATTACATACCTACTTCATCTATTGAGGTCCGTTACGTTTGAAATTTCAAATAGGTAGGTGGTCAAAATTGCATAAACTTACAAACATTTTGCTGGCCCGATCTACCTACGTGGTATTAGCTAACCTGAGAGGTAGCAGTATGTTCCTGCTTCGGAACTGACTGACGCATACCTTCAGACTTAATAATAATAATATAGCCATTTATTCCCATTTCTTACAAAACAGTGAATGTATACCTAGGATTACAATTATAATTATGATAATAAAAGTATTTATTGCATGCATTAATTTACCTAATAGATGTATTAATTTGAATTTATAAAAAGAAAAATGCTATTTAAATCTTAATTTTCTTGTTGGGACGTCCATTTTTGGACGTAGGCCTCCTCCATCCTGTTCCACTCGTTCCTGTCCTGAGCCAAACGTGTCCAGGTGGCGCCGGCGATACCTTCAGACTTAGGTAGGTATATCTAATAACAAAAACACGAAGACCAATAATGTATTTTAATTTGAAGAGTAAATCAGAATTAAGGAATCAATAAAACAAAGAGCAAGTTTTAAAGTTACGGGATAAAATTTATTATAAGGTAAGTATAAGTATTTAGTTATATCATAAAACCTGATATTTAACATACCTATTATTGCAGTTATAAATAATTAGTTTTCTCATTATTTCCAGATAAGTACCTAATTATAAACAACACCAGTTTCTAAAAGAAAACAAAAAGTACGTTATTGGGTAAACCTAAGAGAGTTAAACAGATCGATCTACTTCTTTCTTCGTTCTTTCTTAGAAATTAGAAATTATCCAGAGTGCGAGGATTACGCACTATAATAACAAAACCTTAGATCGATCTACTTTAGGTTAATTAAATTGTTAGGAAGAGAAAACCAAAATAACTACGAAAACTGAATCAGTGATTTCCTACTACAATAACCCCCAAATACTTAAAAGCTACAATCAAGGTATAAAGCTCTGCGCTCATTAATCCAATACCGCTAGTACTGCTACTACACCGGTCAAAAACATGAATGATGAATGTATATTTCTGAGCTGTGTAGTAGCGGTATAATAGGAACGTAAACTGGTTACCATTAGATACATTTTACAGTGACAAAATGGCTTCCAACAAGCTTCAAACGTCCGTGAGCTGTCTGTCATCTGATGCCGTCAATATAAAATTCATCTAAATGTTAAGAGTTATATCTTATAACTGAATGCAAGTTTTTGTGTGGGAGTGGTGTTATGCTACGGCTCCACCTGCGTTAGCGTTGACGTTAGTGTTAAGGGCGTATACAACCTCAAATTGCTTATTTTCAACTCCGTCGGACCTCCATATCTTCCAAACTACTGAATATTTAACTTTGAAATTTATTATGGTAAAGTTCAGGACTTATTCTATCGATCATATGTTTCGAAAACACGATGCCATAAAATTTTCTCGATAGAAAAAAATCGCAAAGTTACCTCCAATTTTTTACTAAAACCCTAATTTCTCAATAAATACAGATGATACGATCTTGAGATTAAGCATAGTAATTGAACTAAGTATAAAGAACATTTTATATGTTGCCTTTTTTTCAATTAACTATTCTAATGTTGGGGAGCAAATAACTACTAAAAACTTGATTTTTGGGCTTACGCCGCTTTGCTCTGTCCCGCTCCTGTGAACGCGAAATCCTATGCCTATCCTCTTAACACAATAACGAGGCAGGGTACCGCCTTAATGTCCATTAACGCGTTAATTAAGGCGCTAAAAATGCACCTTGGCTACATCTGCGTAACAACGCTGTCAAGAGGTAGTTCATAGTGAAGTAACGTGTTAACTGCACAACAATGGTTTTTTGTACTTGTTTGGTATATTTTTGTACCTATTTGTTTAGATGGATAGGGTAGTATCACAGTAGGGATTTTTTTTTCTTTTTTAATTTTTCGTATGTCACAGAAAATGATAAAGACGATTACGCCGTCATGTACCTACCTTTCTCTAACTGCCGAGCGATTCTTGTGTGATTGAAGCTTTGGATTCCATATGGATGGTTCCATTTTGTGTAATTCCAGGAATACAACGCCTATTCATTGGATCATTCGGTTGCCACCATAATGCAGTCCGCAAAACAAAACGCACGACACATCCTTTCCCTACGCATGCGGCCCGCGGAATGAGACGGCGTCAATGTAGCCAACATCGCCTAGTGCGCTAAACGACGCGCTAAAACACTTTAATGTGTGGAAAAAACCGACACCTGAGCTATCGCTTAGCGTCTAATGCCATTAGTACCTAATGCCGTTAATAAATGAACACAATGAAACCTTGGCCACATCTGCGTGACGCCCAAATTAGCGCATTAAGTAACGCGTTAGGACGCAAGTGGAGCCGTAGCATAAATTAATGAGCGCAGAGCATAGGTAGCATGATTCACATCGCGATTTTTTTACAGTACCTATTCAATGAAAATCAGTAAAAAATTCGACACTTGTGAGGTAGGTACGTTGAATATTCGGGGGTCAGTAAGTTCACAATTTATGCTGCCTAGTACCTTCCCAAGAGATATATTATTTTGCGTGTAGGTAGGTAGTTGTATAGTTACCAACTAGAAGACCACAATTAGCTTAATACTTTGCTTACCTATTACATACGGTTAAGCACTAGAATTTGTTATCACTACGTTCTACAAGATCTTGGTAATAATATGCATCTAACTAACGTATCTACATTGATTATCTCATTAGGATTTAGTAGGTAATTATCTATTTATAAGTACCTACACGATAAAAATTACAGACTAACTAATTAAAGTAGGTAGGTACCTACCCTACCGAATACTTTAAAATCTTCTAAGAAATATGTAAACATAAATACCTATAAGTAAAGATTTAGGTTAATATTACTGAATAACAATTAGTACCTAGGTAGGTACCGATTGGCAAATCTCCCCCTGTCTGGCGAGGCATTTTCAACAGTAGACGTAACTATGTAACTATGCTGAACTAGAAGAAGGTACAGTGGCGTTCATAAATAGGTAACCCCCTGAAGAGTTCCAAATAGGGTTGCCAACCCTACTATATTATTTAGTATTCTACTATATTTGAGCTCCGCCTACTATATTTCTGTAAAAATATATAGTAGGCAAACTACTATTATTTTTGTGGAACGCAACACATCCTCGCATTTTGAATAAATCCTTGGCTTGAGTAGATGTCAAACTCGCGACACGATTGACGTGCACTTTGACAGAAGACGTGTAGTTGATGCAAACGCAGAGTCGTTTTCAAGAACTTGAAGTGGAATTCTTCTCTACTTATTTTAGAAAAAAAATTAGGGTTTCGCAAAAAAAAACAATTTAAATTTTTTCACTTTCTTAAAAAAAAATCCAAGGACAGTGTTGCTACTTGTTAGTTTTGAGTTGAAGCAAAACCAGTCTCAAACATTTTTTAACCTCTAGATAGAGTGTCATTTTGTAATAAGTCCTGTTATTATTACACAGAATAGTTTTGACAAAATACAATATAATATTATCTATATGTTATTTATAATAGAATAATGTTATAATAACATAAGTTGAACAGAAACTGGGTAAGTACCTACTCTTTTTCCTTTCCCACTATATTTTTACGAGCATGATCCTCATACCTACTATAGTCAAATCAAAATACGTTGGCAACCCTAGTTCCAAATCACGCAAATACTTTAGTTTTGGTTTTAAGTATAATAAAAAAATTGTTGATGATAAAAATAAAAATTTGCTATATTCTAGTTTTAATAATTTCTATTATGTATTTAAACTGACTTCCAACTTAACAGGGGGGTTACCGATCGATGAACGTCACTGGACCTACCTATTCAGGTATCTAATTGAGTGTTATCCTCAAAGCCTTGGTGTGGGACCTACTGTCAAATCTAATGCATTATTTACATAAGTATTACCTCAACACTTTATTGCACAGTCACTTTTAGTTATTACTTAGTCCACTTAGTTCACTCAATCAAGTTATTATATTTCACAATAAATATCACTTTCTTCTTCTCGTCGTGTTGCTTGCTTGCAACCTCGCTTTTCTGCTTTTGAATAATCTGCTAATCAGCTGAATTTGAACTCGTCAGTCAATAATCTCAAGCAATTCCAACTAGAGGAAGCATATAGCGGCTTCCATTTCAAGCCACGCTTGTCTCTGAGTCTTATCCTACTCAAAACAAACGCTAGGCCGTAGCTATCTGATAAATACTAATGAGCCTAGTTCTTTTGAGTCTAGTCTTTTCAACGACCATTTTTGTATGGGGTTTGGTTCAGTGCCTCTACTTTTCAGACATGTATTTACGATAATCACAAACAAAAATGTAAAGTCTCGCCGAAGATTAGTATAGAGTGTAGAATCAATACTAAATGGAGGCTCCACTAGGTTCTCTGATTAACATGTAGCAAGAATGCAACTAGACTTCTCTCTTGAATAGCAAGGTACTTCAAGCTACTTCGAGATCTGAGTCGGAATCATCGGAGTAGATCCTCGGGGTAGGCGGAGGCAGCGCGGGGGCGGGCGGCGAAAGCGACGGCCGCAGCAGCGCCCGCCCGCAGGACCGCTCTTCTTGAAGCTTCCGAAGTCTTTCCTGCTCTTCTCTCTTCTGCTTGCGCCATTTGGCGCGGCGGTTTTTGAACCATACCTGCAATAAAAGACGAATTTTAAATTATGCGGATAGAGTCATCTAGAGCACACTATGGTAGGGAATGTAATATGTATTCTTAAGACACGGCAATGTTGAAAAATGAAGCTGAATAAACGAAAAGTATATAAGCCCAAACGTACCACCTGTTCAACCTCAGATTTACTCCTCTTCTCCACTATACTTACGTAGTTAATGATTTTAATTAGACTCTACCTAAGTACTACATATTATTCTGAAACTTCTAACAAAATGAGCAATGTTGTGTGTCCCGTTGAAGTCCTTCTCATGAAGCTACGAATGACCTCATTCGTAGCTTAATTTTACTACGTCCAAGTAGCACTTCGTAGCCGTCTACGAAGTGCTACGTGAGCTACGAACTTTATACAAAACAAGTTTATTCTACGATCTTTATTTACAGACGCATATCTATACTAATATTATAAAGAGGAAAAATTTGATTGTTTGTTTGTATTGAATAGGCTCCAAAACTACTGGACCGATTTGAAAAATTATTTCACCGTTAGGAAGCTTACTTTTCAGGGAGTGACATAGGCTATATTTTATCCCGGAATTCCCACGGGAACGGGAACTACGCGGGTGAAACCGCGAGGCGATCGTCTAGTTAAATATAAAAAGACTTAGTTGCACTTAGTACAGTCTGTTTTCTTTTATTTATTTTCTTTTTTAATTTAAATAGTATAACATTATGCGATCATAATATCTTTTCCACTTCAATATATATCTACAAAACACAATATAACAAAAAAGAAACATGTTGTTATCCAAAATGTATTAAAAGTTGCAAATCTTAATATCAACAAAAACTATTTTTAGGACAATGACACGATTACTGGTGTGAAATCGCGCCTCAAAGAGCTTCCAAATATCGAATTCGGAAGCAAAAACCGCCCGTTGTTGGCAATCAATACATCGTTATTACAAAATAAGGCAGCATTATTGCGGACAATTGAAACGGCCCAATTTCGACGACTACTGAACTATAAGGCAACAATAGTGGAGAGGTTTGTGATGTTGAATGTTCTGTGCTCATTGATAGTTCTGGGTAAGTTTGGGTCGGGGCCCTTCTAGTCGAGTGCGCGCAATGTTGAGATGGTCTGGCTGCGGGTGGTCGGCCATTGTCGCCTGCCGTCACAACACGGCTCCTTTCAACCGATAAACTGGTCACATAACGCTCCACTGTTTGCAATTCAACCTAGTTTTGGGTGACTGACTGATGCATAGGTATCTCACCTTTTAGCCTAGAGTCTAGCTCTAGGAACAAGCAAACTGAACTGAGGCAGGACTAGGTAGCAGATAGAGAGCGACCTTATACGTCACTTTTATTTTTTTTGTAACGGACGGTGGGTTATTTTGAATTCGAACGATCAAATCGACCATCCTACTAATATAATACCTACAGACGAAAGTTTTTGAAGATTATTGGCTTAAGACAACAACGCCAAAACACACAGGAACATACAGCCTGAAATTTTGCACAGCCTACTTAGATGTAAACCTAGAATAACATCACCTACCTTTGCTTGGTCTACATTTAATGAAAAACGCGTGCAAAGGCGCTGGCAAAAGTAATATCCCTCATTTCTATATAGGAATCACTCAATTCTTATTCGCAGATAAAATCTCGCCTCAACAAACTGAAGTGTTTATTTCATTACCGACGGCGGCGGCACGCAGTCTCGATCACAACGAGTTAAACCATACCATCAGGCACACAAAAGACTAATCTTATTGCCTATGCGAATAACAAAGGAGCTTGGGTAAGTGCGAAGTGAGTCGTCCTGTAGTCTGGCAGTGGCAAGGCCATCCAGCGGCCATATTTGCCGCACCACTGGACCCCAATGGGCGGCATACGGCACGATCACTCCTACACCGAAAGTTAATGGGACTTTTGTTGAACCACCGACCCGGCTCTTGTAATGCAATTAGCCCAACAATAGCCGTATCGTTAACGATTTAATTTGAAAGCTCTCAGAAGTTTTGGGGTGCCGCGTTGGAGATTAAAGTTTGATTTTATCACCTATTGGTGTTCTAAGAATTTTATGAATGAGAGGTTTTCTTTATTTATGAAGTGTTTGAATTGCAAATATGGTTGGGTAATATTAATAGTATTTGTTTTTTGGAATAAATAGAGATTATTAGCTACTTACTAGGTTTTATGGGAGCTTACAAATTATCAACCAAGTTGTCAACGTGAGAGTTTTCCCTCAATTTTGTTTTGTGATGTACATAATACAAATTTACATTTTTCAGGTTTATACCTTTACTTGTGCTAAAATACCTTGATCTTCTTGCCAAATTTCATCATTCTAGAATGATGAAATTTAGCAACCTGAAAAATGCCGATTTGAATAACATCACATAACAAAAACTCGAGGGGTACTTCACGTCGAGATCATGAAATTTGGCAAGAAGCTCTGCTTTTATAGCACAAGTTATGGGAAAAATCCAAGAAACGTAAATTTGTACTGTGCTCTGATCTGAGTCGGTTTTTTTCTCTTAAGTCGATTTTTTTGCAAACAAGAACCCTCGGTGCGCAAGACCGACTCGCACTTGACATTTAATTTTGTCTCAACCTAAATAAAATCAAATTTTTAATTAAATTAGTTGTCACTTCTTTATTTCTAAGCCACAAAAGAGAAGTTTCAATTGAGGAAGCGATTTAATAGCAACACTTCCCCCTCGTAAAAAACTTTAATTGGAAGTCAATTCGACAACTTTGTAGATTAATTTCAAACCGAAGAAAACGATTCAGTTTCGATCCGATAAGTTTTATAAACCTCTTTATTATTTAATGTAGGTAATGAAATGATTTTTTCCTGAGTTTACCCTACTCTTTCAACCAATGACCTACTAAAGTAAACCTGAACGAACAGGGAAATACAGATTCCAAGCTTTAAACCTGATCGCTGGATTTAGTGATGTTTACAATAAGCAGTGTTTTAGTTTAAAAATGCTATCCATATATTTGCCTAGCATCCATGTTTATTGGTGTAACAATTTCATAAAATCCGTACCCACTGAACTTTGAAAGCTCATAGGCTTATTACGAAGTTTCATGAAAAGCCTGCAGGTTCCATTGTTTCAGAAAGTACTCTCAAATTCTATTGTGAGGCTGCGCTGTTGCACTGCTTTATTTAACAGCAAGGCATGTGGAAACCATGTTTAATATTTTAAAATAAAATATATGGTAAAAAAATGTAGAGCTGAACGTACAGTCGGCTGCAAAAATATACACTCCCAAGTTTTCAATTTGACTAAATAGTAAGTGTATAAGTAATTGTGATAATTTATGTACCGCATTCTGACGAAGTACGATGACTACTTTGTACGAAAAACGTGTGCATGTCCTTTCATTTGAAAAGTTCCGAGTCAAATAAAAGTTAAATATTTGTATTTGTAGTATTTATTTATTCCATCGTAGGTACATTTGATGTTACACTTGATGTCGTTCCATTCTATACTTAAGTATTATTATAACATTAACACACATAGGCACTTCGTTATAGGAAACAGACATAAGATACAAATGTAAAAAAAACAGACAGATATATATTCTAGGACAGGTAAATTGTAGGGAAAGGAGCTTAGGCCGGTATTATGAAAGCTTTTTTAGTCATAGATCCATACTTGAGTGACGTTTATACAATAGATAGCTTTACCCAAGCAGAGATCAATGCTTTAGTGACGTGATGTCAAAGAAAAGCGTTAGGTAGGTATGGATCAATGACTGGGCAAGCTTCCGAACACCTATCCGAATCGATCGAGTGCTTGTCTCTAATAGATAAAAGTAGGTACTTTCAGCCTTAAGCTTAGGTGTTGATTCTTAATCTATATCTGTATTGATTCAAATTGAAAACGACAATCAAATAACTTTGCTTGTAATAGGCGATAGCCTAAAGATTTTCGCTCTACGTCAGAAATTTATGATACTAGCTGTTACCAGCAACTTCGTTAGCGTGGTGAGAAGGGTGCCGAACATTGGCAATAATGCATGTTTTATTTTCTCGTTGGACGTGATTGGTTAATTAATTATCAAACCCTTCTCCAATCCTAAATCGAGGACGAAGCCCTAAAAAAAGTAGCCTATTGCTTAAGCTAAGTCTTTAGGCTATGTTCTAAATGTATGCCAAATTTCATCTTGATGTGATTGATCGTTTTGGAGATCCAAGGAACAAAAATTTCACATTTGGCAAACATTCAGTCAACTCAGTCAATAAATGCGAAAGTTTGCCAGTTGTAGTGCAGTACCTGTGTAAGTACCTACCTAAATACCCCTTTTTAAATCACTGTAGTAATAAGTAAATTAATTGTTGAAAAAAGTTAGTGTTCGCGAGATCCTACTATTCATAGAACTACTAGTAATATTAGTATCAGAAATATAAGATATAAGGTAAGTTCATTTCTCAGAACTGACAAAATCTACTCCAATAATTCAACAGAACTGACAAAATCTACTCCAATATGACCATCAATCAGTATAACGAATTTAATGAGCCCACCCCCGCGTGTAACGTGCACAGGCGCGGTCCCAGGGGGGGGGTCACGGGGGTCATGACCCCCCCCAAAATCTTAGTTTAGGTACTTAAAAAATTACAACCCACAGCTTGATGATTATATTGTCCTGTTTACTTCCGTTACATTGATTATGGTTACCAACGGCAGCAAAATAAAAAATCGCGGCTCGCTCCGCTCGCCGATATTACTGTTATTTGTGCTCTGTGTCCTGCGAGGTCACTTTGTCAACCAGTACAAAAAATTAGTAGACAACAAAATTTTCGCGTTTTGGTCTGGTCGCTGATAACATTTGTTCCTTCTGACTGTGATCCAAAGCTCGAAACCCGCCCCGCTTTAGGTCACTTTGCCAAATTTTCTAAAAAGTTGCCCAAAATCTAATAAAAATCAAAAATTGTCGCACCTCGCTTAACCTAGCCGGCAACATTAAACTGTCTGCCTCTGGTCATGGGCTCATCCCTCGTTTGAGGTCAGTTTTACAAACACTCCAAAAATCTAACGAAACCACTAAATTATCGCAGCATGCTCTGCTTGCCTCTGATAACTTTCTGCTGTTTTGATAAGCTTCTAGCTTGCTCTAGTCCAGGACTCCTTCTCCGTTTCAGGCGAGTTTGCAACTGCAAAATTTGTAATACCAAACAACTCACACGCACAGCCAGATCATAAAAATTTTCGCGGCTCGCTTCGCTCGCCGTTGATTCTATGATTATGATGTCTGGTCTGTTGTCCGCATATTTGGTTGTTATTCGACAAACTTTTAAATTGTTCTTCACAATCACACTAATATTATAAATGCGGAAGTTTGGATGGATGGATGTTTGTTTCTTCACACCAAAACTACTGATCAGATTGAGCTGAAATTTAGCATCAGTGTAGCTCTGAGCCTGGAATACATAGGCTACTTTTTATCCCGTAAATCAGTTCCCATGGGATATAAATTACCTTTGAACGTTTCCATAGAAAGAACGCGTGCGAAGTCGCGGGCAGAAGCTAATAGCTCATAATTTAGCTTCCTTGTCTTGCATGGACGCATGCCTCACCAATTTCAAAAAAGGCTGCGGCTCATTTAGAGCTCGCTCCACTCACTGTTATTTATTTTCTGAACCAGTTTGTGACAACCCGAAGAAGGGAACAAAAATTTCGGCGGCTTGCTCCGCTCGCCGCTACATCTATTTCGGTGTCTTTTTTTTCTATATTTTTGTTAATCTCCTTTACTCCGCTCGCCCCGATTTATATTCATAGCTTTATATCTACCACCGCAAAGTATTTAAAATTTTCGGGGCAGGTTTCGCTCACTTTATTTTGTCATAGGCTCCGGCTTACTTTTCCCCAAACATCAGAAAAAATCTTCAACATTTTTGAGGCTCGTTTCGCTCGCCATTACTTATACTTCCTATTGTTGGGTTGGGAGTTGGGGGAAGGGATGTCCTGTTTGCGGCCAATATGCAAAACACTGCATTTTGCGGCTCGCTCCGCTCGCCGATAGTATTTTGTCCTTCTCTGTATTTTCGGGTAGTTACCCGAAAAAGTAACAAAAATTTCGGCGGCTCGCTCCGCTCGCCGTTACATTGTTTCCATGTCTTTTTTGTATTTCCAATTTTTTGTTGATTCTAAATAGGAGCGAGCAGAGCAAGGGCTGCTCCGCTCGCTCCTATTTAGAATTTATATCTACTACCGCAGTCTCTAAAATTTTCGGGGCTTGCTACGCTCGCTATCATTTATTTTTTCTAGATCATCAACAACAAAATAAATGATGCGGGCGAGAGTAAGCAAGTGGACCTACTCTTGCTTACTTTTGCCTAAACTTCAGAAAACATCTCAAAAATTTCGAGGCTCGCTTCGCTCGCCATAACTTAACCTACTATTGTTGGGAGTTGAGTATAAATTTTCCGCGGCTCGCTCCGCTCGCCGATAAAGTTTAGAGGTTTTCAGTGGGGTCTACAACCGCCTAAAAGTACATTTGGTGCTACGGCCCGCACCAGGTGTGACCCCCCCCAAAGTCTTGGGCTGCGACCGCCCCTGAACGTGCAAAGCTCAAAGGCTTATTACGAAGTTCCATTATGAATGTTGTAGCTCGGCGCCGCCGCAGCCTATTGTTCTGTGAAACTCTGGTGGAATGGTAACAGGCAGAACATTGTCCGACATGTACCTACATATTGAAAGCCTAGTGCATTGTTTCAATCAAAGACGACCTCTGTGGTCTCTGTGGTGTATACGGCGAAGGTCCGCCTGCGACGCAGGTGGTTGCATTTTCGATTCCCGCCTCAGGACCAATGTTTGTACGATCTGCAGATATTTGTTCAGGGTGTTCTGGATCTATTCTATGCATTATTAAAACTAGTAGTTCTACGAACAGTAGACGTCGCGAACACTAACTTTTTTCAACAATTAATTTATTTATTAATGCACTAAAGTAATTTAAAACGGGATATTTTGGTAGGTAGGTTCGGTAGGTATATTTTGAAAATAGTCGAAATGGTTACCCTTTCAACCATGTTTTTCGGCGGTGACTCCTTGCAAATCGCCATGCCAGTATGAACGCATCTTATGTATCACGGAGCAAAAGTGCCATATTATATCAAAAAAGTTCAGTAGCTTTAGCGACATAATAAATAATAAATAAATAAATAAATAATGCTGGACAATCCACACACCATCATCTAGCCCCAAGCTAAGCAGAGCTTGTGTTATGGGTACTAGATGACTGATATACATAATATAATACATTACACATCTATAAGATTTCTTACTTGCACAAACTGGCAAGTGGCCGTGCTACGTAGAAGGTAAGTACAACGTGTTACAAAGATGTTCTAATAGGTGGCGCTGTACTGTGTATTCTCTTGCATTATACTGCATCTTGCGGAGCTATTCTGCTCATCATGCCAAAAATCCTGATCAGATCTTTACCAATTTTTTATGAGAAGAATTATAAACAACAACCGTTCAATTAAAAATATAATCATCGAAATCAAATGTCTTAAAGCCGAGATATTCTAAAGCCCCCTTTTTGCCTTTTTTTGAAGGAAGTACACCTTTAATCAAAAAATCCCGACGACTATAAAATTCTATAAAATCATAGAATCTGTACACAAAGTTTCGTACCGATCGGTTGTAAAATACGACCTGTAGAGGAGTACGGACATACTGACAAAAACGCCATTTTGGCTAGACCTGAAACGAAGACTTGTTCACTAACGTTCACGACGTCAAATATATATCTACATAGATAGATATTTTTATTACATTTTGTACACTACATAGTGTATTGTATTAAGTATATCAATTATTTAGTACCCATAACACAAGCTCTGCTTAGCTTGGGGCTAGATAATGCTGTGTGAATTGTCGAGCATTATTTATTTATTTATTCAATCGACTTTGCACGGATATCAATGCGGATGTATGTAGGTAGGTAACCTACATATTTTGCGTTGATATCCGTGGTTCGCGTTATGCAATGTGGATAGCCTAGGTGGTGGATGTGCAGGGAATAGCCAGAAGCTAAGGTTTGAATCATATAATGTACGTTTAGTAAACGTTTGAGTAATATGGACGGATAGTTATAATTGAAATTTCCTTCTCGTGTTTATTTAAGTTTTAACTCCTGCTGATGGCTTTCTCTTCCTGTGACCATTTTGTATATCTGTTTGCGAATAAACTATTTTATTGCCATAATTATTCAACTCGCGTAGGTATGTTCAATAATATGTAGTGCATTAAAATGTTATAAATTTGGTTATTAATTAACATCCGCTGGTTATTTACATATGACATTTTAAATAGAACACAGTGCATCCCAATTTAAAACACTGAAGTTGGTTAGCTGCGTATAGCTAGGTATTAATTCGTAGGTACCATAAAGCTCGAGTAAGTACACAAAATATCCAATTCGGTCATGAATATCAATTAGCTGTAGACCGCGTGAAATTTTGAAGCTCATAGGCTTACAGCTGAGTTGCATATTGGACGCTTGTGCGTCATTTGTTCTGTAAAGCGCGATCACTGGCTGGCATGAGTGTAACGCTGGAGCCAACGAGAATTATTTTTTAAGTTGTGAGTCGCGTAAAATGCGTATTTTCAACAGCTCGTCGACTTTTGAAGTTACTCGTTTTACGCGAGATGATACAATACAATACAAAATACTTTATTGTACACCAAAAACTATAATACAAAAGAAATTACATAAGACACAAGTACTTACCTACAATAGCGGTGTAGCTACGAGAGTATCAATCACAACTCAAAAAGCTCTCAGCCTAAGCTTGACCACACTGGCGCATGGAGAAAGCCCAAGGATTTTAATTTTAAAATTATTTAAATAAAAAGATTAATTATATAATTGGATAAGAATAATACCTACATATATTAAAAATATTATTCTTATTCAATTACTTAACAATCAAACTGTTTCTTCTTTCTAAACTTTTTTTCTATTTTCATCAAATCGATGCAATGCAATTAAATCCTAATTAACATTACAATTATTTTCAACATTACAATTACTATCAACATCCTAATTATTATTATATATTGCTATTTAATGTTTACATAATTCTAATAATTAATCTAATTTAGATGATCTTTAATCGTAAAAGACTTCCTAGACAATCCTAATAAGTATTTACGTTAGTTAGTACCTATCTAAACCAATTTTTCTAATTCTCTACTTTTACTTTGTAAATCTGACCAAAAATCCACAAAGCCGTAGACTGAGACAGCAGCGAGTTTTTACTCTATGGCCGTAGAGGTTTAAAGTAGTAGGTACCTACCTAGAAGTAAACGTATATTTGTAGTAGTAATTCAGTAATTCAGTAACATTTATTCACACAAGACATGGTACATAAAAATTGGTGGAATTATACAGTAGAGCTGCATATCTCACCCGAGTACAGGCACGTGAATATATAAGGAGTAAAGAGTACTTAGGTACCTAACTAGTTACACAAATTATAAACATTAAAATTAGATGTCATTGAAATAATTGGATTAAATAAATTGTCTACTAAACACACTAGGTCAAAACTTAAATTTAAGGTAATTTTCCACAGAATAAAAAGTAGTGTTATTCTATTCCATAGAGCTAGTAGGTACGTAACTATTGTAGTTGGCTATGGTTGGCTATGGTGTGGTTTCAACAAATGCTTTTGTTGAGGGCTGTTCCAGTGTCATGCATACGTTATTCACAGTTCATTTGCTTGAAAACAAACATGGAATTTCATATGCAATAGCCCACAGCCGCATTGCAGTAATTAATGTAGGTACGTCTGGATGTATGGATGTGTGGTTTCAGTACCGTAACTCTGTAGGGAAATGGATTCAGATCCATAATCAGATTCGAATTTATGCAATGAAATGAAATGTTGTAAGCTAATTAACAAAGACAATTACAGCCAAATAATAGAAACAAATTAAAACTATTTAGTATTAACAATTGAAACAGTTGAGCTAACTGCAGACGGTTAACAATCTAGAGGTAACTCTACTGATCCCTAACAATATCAATCGGAAGCGTCCCCAAGACGCTGACTGCATTGATTGCATTGGTTTAATTAGACGACCAAACTTTTTATTATTAATTGTAAAAGTATTATTTAAAAGCTCTACTTGCTAACCTTCCGTTAGCAAGTAGAGCTTTAAATAATACTCATAAGCTTCCTAAAAGTCAGACACAGAATAAATAGGCCTTTACTTAAAAAAATGATTTTTTACTGCACCTGCTCAGAAAGTTGCATAGGTACTTTTCGTAAAAGGTGAGAGCGGTACGAAGTTCGCCGGGTCAGCTAGTCAAAACTAAACAAGACCCGTCAAGTGCGAGTGTAACTCGCGCGCCGAGGGTTTCGAACGTTTGTGAACAAGTAGGTATGTACTAAAGGTACCGGTTAGAAACTCCGAAATTTAATGAAGACCTAAAACTAGTAGGTACTAACCTACATTTCAGATGAATCTCTCTGCATGCTTCGGTGATAGGGTGTAGCGGTATATTTTTCGACTTTTTTCAAAATATTTCAAAAAGTATGAAACCTACAGAAATTTCAAAAACTGTTTTGAAATGTACAAACCGATACCTTTCATATGATACCCCACTCAGTGTGGTAACCCCCCTTTTTGAAAATTATCCCCCCTCTTTTAGACCATTTTTCAAAAAAGGTTCATTTTACGGACTTCTCTATATTTTTCCTGTAAAATATAGATCTATGTCTACAAACGCTCAATACATTTTGAATGGATCGCTCTGCAAACTATAACTAACAATTCATTATAAGTAGGTACTTACTAAGTTTAGTATCATATATTTATTTCCTAAAGTATCCCAGACGGGAATCGATCCGTAGTGTCGATGTCACGTGGGAAGATGCACAGATGAGGCTCGAGGCCACGGATTGTATCTACCTACATGTAGTAGGTATAGGTGCCTACATTCGGGGTGGAGCCCTGCCGGGGGCGCCCCACGCCTCAACGCCTCAAGGAATCATCGGTTAATTACTAACAAACAATACCAACAACCGTAGAGCTGTTATTCTTGAGTTCTGATTCTGACTGCTATTGTGTTATGATTCGGTGGTGAAACGTTTTTGGAACGGAATGTTTTGAATGTCTAAGAATGAGGTTTTGAAATTTTTGGTTTTTTCTTTGTAAGAAAATGTTGACTTTGTTGTTTTTGGAACGAAGTTCCTCATCGCGCGTTGCGAAAGGGGACTAGACGGAAAAACCAATTTAGCCAATTTAATTTATTTTAAATCTTCTTGATATCACTTGAAAGGTAACAAAATTACCTTTCAAATGATATACCACAATCTATAGTTCATTGTACATAAATTGTAAAAAAATTGTTTTGATCAACTCGCGATGAAAGCGATTCCATTTTAAAGCTCGCAAGTGTATAATAAAATCCCTAGTGACATCAAAGATCTACCTTTAAAATTATTTACAAAAAAGTTAAAATTTTGGCTCATTGAAAAAGCTTTTTATAGTGTTAAGGAGCTTATGGACCTGAAATTAAGAAATTAGTAGTCAAAATTATTGATATTACTTTTGTTTAATTATTCTTTAATTATTTGTAATGATAATCATATAATATAATAGCAATTTATATAGAAGCCTACTTTTAAAATATTTTGCATGCCAATGTGTTCTGGTGAAGTATGTGACACTATTCTAATGTTTAGGACCTTGTATTATGACGATATTTCGTGCAATAAATGAAATGAAATGAAATAAAGAATAGAATCCATTACAGATGAAGGCGGGTTAACTACGAACCTTTAGCTGTGTTGAAAGAACACCAACGTTTCAGTCCTTTACGAGGGACTTTTACGGGGAAATAATAAAATCGATAGAAACATGAAATCAATCACTATTAACGAGATATTTACGATTATTTGTGGTGTTTAGATTTTATCTATAGATAAGCACTGAAAAACTGAAGTCGTAAAATATGCCGTAGGTACCTACCTAATGATTTTAGTTTTAATAACCAATTTATAATCTTAAAGTTTACTTTAAAAAGTAACTTTAAAATCAAGCGTTCACAAATATACCGAAACCAGCCCGTAGCATCTACGCCGTAGCACCCCGTAGCAATAAAGCGTAGCATCAATAGTTTAATTAAAACACAAAAAATATAAAATAAAACGTCAAGTGCGAGTCGGACTCGCGCACTAAGGGTGCCGAATAATTGTAAGACCTTCTTGCTTGCTAAATATCATCATTCTAGGTCAACGGGAAGTATAGGTATTGGTCCATGGCGAGAATCAAATGTATTTTTTTGTAAATAAACTACAAATTGGCGGTTTTCAGATTTTTTTTCTTTATTTGTGCTATAAGATCTTGCTTCTTGCCAAATTTTATGAATCTAGGTCAACGGGAAGTACCCTACAAGTTTTGGTCCATAGCGAAAATCAATAGAATTTTTTTTTGTGAATAAACTATAAATTTAGGGTTTACGGATTTTTTCCTTTACTTGTGCCTTAAGACTTTTCTTCTTGCCAAATTTTATATTTCTAGGTCAATGGGTTTTAGTCCATAGCAAGAATAAAACATTTTTTTTTAGTGAATGAACTACAAATTTACGGTTTTCGGATTTTTTCCTTAACTTGTGCTAGAAGACCTGGGCTATTTCCTACTATTTGTATACTATATTGTATGGGAGCACCCCTCAATTCTAATATTTATTTATTTCATTATTTATTGTTATAGCGAGAAATACAAACCCTTTTTTGAGAAAATTGCAACAGCCCGCTCACAGACGGAAAGACAGACAACGAAAGCTTAATAATAGGGTCCCGTTTTCACCTTTCGGGTACGGAACCCTAAAAATTAACGCAGCTTAACCATAAATTATTACGTTGATAATACATTTTAACAAAAAAATTAAACCGCCGATATATCTGAAAAGCGAAAATTAATAAACCTTTTTATTTAACCTTAATAACTAAGTTTTTAAACTAATGTAAGTATCCCTAAGTAATTTTGAGTCGGCGCCAAACATTTTCCGGCGAAAGGGCGTATCGCGCCGCGCCGCCACCGCGCATCACGCTTTACGTAATTAATTAAATTGCTTGTTTTGCACCGACTCAAAATACCCAGGTATATTTACATTAGTTGAAGAACTTAGTTATTAAGGTTAAATAATAAGGTTTATTATTTTAGTTTTTCAGTTTTTTCGCCGGTTTAATTTTTTTGTTAAAAAATTGGTTGTCTGTAAAGTCGGTTTACTGACGATAGTTGAACGTGACAACGTCTTAAGAAAATACTGATGGAATGGTAGCATTTTTCAAAAGAAAATTTTAATTTCATTTTTCTTTCTTCTTTCTTTCTTCACTTGATACTCGATCAAAACATGTAAATGTACTATAGTATAGCAGCTGTCCACGCAGACGCATCGCTCACTCAAGTAGGAGAGAGACGGATGTCGAATGGTGCCGAACGCAAAGGCCGATTGTGCTTCTTTGTCGCTCGTTCCGCGCTCTCGCTTGCACTTCAAGCCTCACATGGAACGCCTCAGAGCGAGGTAACGCCGCATGAGTCATGTTTTTTCGTGCGTGCAGCCGGCTCTATCGAATTATAAGACGTTGTCACGTCAAAAGTTTTATTTTATTATTTATTGTGGAAATAATCTACTAATGCTTAGTTTTTGATTACTTTCGAAATGGCTACCTACCTTACTTTAGCTATTAACTGTTATGTAATCCTACTTTAATAAAAATTCCTTAACAATAAATCACCCCTATATATGTTGTCACCGTTAGGGTAAGATTTTTTTCCAAATTTATGTGGGACCAATTTCAAGGTATCTATCTAATAAAAAAAGAATTATCGAAAACGGACTACTCTATAAAAAGTTATGCGTGGTCATACATAAAAAAATATATACGCGTTGACTTGAGAACCTCCTCATTTTTTCGTCGGTTGAAAATGTGCAATTTGGTTAATATTAACTTCATTATGAAAATATTGTGATGGAAAAGTTAAATTCACTTACCTAATCACATTTTCAGCGGGTCGAAATCGTTTGGTGATTATATCTGTTTCCACTTCCATCTACTTCCATATTACTCAACAAAGCCTTTGATACATTCCTTAGATCAATGAACTGTCTGGATAATTAATTGATACACTTGGCTTTATCCGAAACTTGGCGATTAGGCACTATACTTCTGGGAATAAACGTACCAGGTTTGCCTTATGAGATTAAACTGGTTAAATCAAGAGATTGTAATGCTAGTTATAACAGGATATAGCTTTAGTTCGTACCATAACAACGTTTTTGTTGGTATATTTTTTAGTGGTGTATTTTTTGGCAGCTTAGTATTTTTTAAGTATAAATCATGCCAAATGTGTCAACTGTGCCAACTGTGCCAAATAAAAGAGTGGAAATCATTTCAATTCAATTTCAATTTATTTATTTAATTAGAACGGTCATTGAAAACCACTTACCTACACTAACTAATTAAAATTAAATAGTATACAAATTTCAAAAACATGCAATACAATGTGGATTCAATAAATCAGTAAAAAAAAATCACAATAAAATATAAAATAATACCTACAATTAAAAATTCAAATTTTAATTTAACTCGTTACATCATAAAACAATCTAAAGATTTAACCTGTAAGCAACACTTGTAGCAACCATAAAAGGTACTTTGCACAGAAAATAATCATCATCATCATCATCCACAACCCGACTTCACCCACTGCTGGGTATAGGTCTCCAAACTTTTGTGCCACTCCACACGGTCCTGCGCCAATCTCATCCAGGTTCGCCCTGCGGTGTTAGAGATGTCATCTATCATGTCATCAGAAAATAATACCTACACGTTAAATACATTATTAACATGCTGTGTGGATTGTTCAACATTATAATTATTATAAGAGTAGATCTATCCGATCGCTGCAGGGTTCCGACCAGAGTAACTGAATACCTAATCGTTTCCACTGGAAAACCTTTTCGAACCACCGAACAAAAAATAACTTCCTCACGCGTAAAGCGAATCGAAATAATGATAATAGAGGAAAACCCGGAAAAGCTCGATGATTCCCCTAACCGCATAAGCATAGATAGCTACCGCTAAGATTCAGAATAAATATTATGATCGATTACGCGTTTTACTGTAAGAGAGGAGCGCTAGGTCGTGTGAACGGCGCCGGTGGCGGTGGCGGTGCCGCGCGGAGCCGCCGACGAAGCCCGACCTTATTGTAATAATGTTGTTAGAACAAGCACCGCACACCCCCGCCTTGTTTGAGATTACAATTACGGTTTTAGCGAACTGATTTATTAATGGCCCGCCTGATCCGCCCTTTATACTTTAATGTCTATTCAATTTACATACTTACCTTAGAACTTGTCGGAATCTAAACGGCTATTATTTCAAGCCTTATCTGATTCGGTTTGCTGTTTCAGTGAAAACGTTAGGTTTATTTAAATGAGGTTTAAGCTGATTTTAATTGTTTGGATGCCGGGCTTTAATTCTGGAAATACAATTCAGCTTTATACCAGGTGATTTTAAACCATAGATGATTTTAAATTAATCCTCGAATATTACAAATGTATGCAATGATATGATAACGATTTTCATAATACGTTATCAAAATCGTTATCATATCATCACTTAGATTAGCCTAATAATGGTCCACACCAGGACATAGGCTCATGTCTCCTAAAGTCCTGTCTTCGGCTTGCATCAAATAAAAAAACTACGTCATTATTCTTATAATGACGTAGTTTAACTTGATGCACGCCGCGCTCTACTTAAACTCCAACAAAGCTCTCTAGCCCCAACTTCAAGTGCCTAACTATCAACACAAAGTTCAATTAACGAATGTTTTATTTTTTTAATCCAATGCAAGCAGCAAAGCCCTCACACCTGTCGTATTACGTTTCCCCATTAGCTGCGAAATGCATTAGTCAATATTAAAGACGCCATCCGCGAGTATAATTCCACAAAGGGCACTTCAAATCACACCCATTTCTTTTCGGTTGATGTCAAAACATTACCGCTCTACCCGGGAGGCATCAGACCCTCGACTGTCACTTCGTATCAATTACCGCACGCAAACACCCATGCTCTCCCGCCGCCAGAAACGTCCTATCTCCCGCTACACGCGGCGCTCGAATACAAATTCAATTGTCAAAATCATCGCCTAATAGTACCACAATGTCACAAAACGAAAAAGTATTGTGTGCTGCACGTAATGCGAAATCTGCCCTAAGCTTTTGAGATAAGACGCAGATTTGTCGAGCGGTATCCGCCGGCCCATGGGGAGGCCCAGAGGGTCGTTCTGCAAACAACGCGCTCCCCTAAACGTTATACTTTGAAAACAATAATTTGTATTGCGTATCGAACGCGTCTATAAATAATAGAGTGATTCTTCACTCAGCTGCGAGCCCGCGGACTGGATACTACTTCGTTTGGAATAATAATGTTATGTTCCATAAAATAATAAAGAGTTAAATAAACGGAATATCAAAAACAATTATAGATGGCATACGCGGTCCTTGCTGCCCAGCTGTGGCTGATGAGATGACAAAGAAAGTGTTGAATCATAGATATACACGATTATAAAAGTAAAGTAAAAAGTAAAAATTATTTATTTGACACAAGTAAACATTCATTTAGATTATTGTATGTATACTTTTGTCAAAAAAAACCAAAGCCTTATGGCTTCTCTTATGTCAAATACATTTTGTGTTCTACAAAAGATGCTACATAGAGTTCTCAAAGACAGTTAACGAAACAATAAATGAATCGTCAAGTGCCAGTTCTTGCCAAATTTTATGATTCTAGGACAACAGCAAGTACCTATACATATACCCGATAGGTTTTGGTACAATGCGAGAATCAAATTTTTTTTATGAATAAACTACAAATTTTCGGTTTTCGGACATTTTCCTTTACTTGTGCTATCAGACCTTGCTTCTTGCCATTATTTTATGATTCTAGGTCAACGGGAAGAACCCTATATGTTTTGTGTGCATGTGTTAATTTCAGGTCGATACACGCACGCGTTCCTGAGAAAAGGGGGTTGACAGACGGACAGACAGACAGACCGACAGACCACAAAGTGATTCTATAAGGGTTCCTTTTTCCTTTTGAGGAACAGAAATAGATGAAGGTTCCTATTATTTATGGACAATTAAATCGTATTACTACACAAAAAAACAAAGATAATGGGATAGAGAGGTCTTTACGCTACGCGGCTTCTGTGGTCATAAAAAATGTTTCTTTGGTCTATCTAAATTATAACTGGCTACAAGTTCATTCATAGATTATTTTTCATATTTCATTAGCTTCATAAGTTGCATTAAGAAGATTACATACATAATAGAATAGACAGAATGTACTTAGGTTCTTCAAAAGTTATAGATATTATCGTAGATAATTTGTTCATACATAGCCGCCATATTTATGATTTGCCGGGAAATCTAGATGTCACCAAGTGAAAAATACAATTGCGCTATCTGGTTTACACAACTTCAAAGCCCATTTTCATTTTTCAGGAATTTAAAATCGGTTTAAGTATAGTTTTTTTATAACACGCCAAATTATTTTATCAAGGAATTAACGAAGGGTAGAATTTTTTTTTTTAAGAAAAAGGCATTTGCAGTTAAACAAACTGTGCAGTAGGTAGGTTGGTAAGTAGGTACACTCCAGTGCCTATTCCGAACATAAATAAATTCAGCAAAGTTCGTGTTGACCAAGTAAGAATTTATTAGCTTAGGGTTCCGTAAGCTAAACGGTTTTCTTGTGTAACTATTGTAACTAGTTTAACTTCTTAATGTATCCTAAATCTTTAACGTTAGTCAAACCTTAAAGTTTGCTAGCAGACCTTAAAAAAATTAATTCTTAATCTCAGCTCTTGCTTGGTCCTTCATAGAGCAAATTCGGAAAGCTTGATCGTCAGGGAATCTTTCCTTTACATAAATCGTATTTGCATCAATGAATACAAAAATATCTGCCAATTATTGGCAAGACTCAATAAAATCCTCGAATACGTATTCACTTTCAAAGGAAGTAGGTAAATGATTCACAACATATCACCCCTTTATAAAGGGGACCATACCTGTGCGATCATATTCAATATTCCGCACAAAGAATTGAAAGATTGTGTTATAAACGATTCGTTTAACAATGAAAGAGGTGCAACAAGCGTAAAATGAAACAGGGCAGTTCTTTGATCAGTTCATGCCGGCTCGGCAGCTCGCGAAGGCGTTATTGCCATCAGAGAAGCAGGGACAAAATGGCGGCGCTTTATTACTTAGTAACACGTCGACATCTGTTTTAATATAGCTATCTATTAAGTGATAAGTCCGGGGAGGCTGCAGGATGACAAGAAAGCTCCGATGGGCACTGGGCGTGGCGACACGCCCACTTTTTCTTGCAGTTAGTAGCTGGGGGATGCGAGCTTTTTCTGTTGTTGTCTCTTTGTCGCAATGTGCTCATGTGCCACTCTGCATACTCGCATGTTTCAAAGGAATTTTCGCTTATTTGAAACATATATTTCCTTTTGTTTTGTGATACCGTTTCGTCGCAATCATTTGTTATTTTCACGTACCTACGACGGATCGTTGAGATCAAACAGTTCAGGTGAACTCGTAAGCACTAGAACGAAAAGTCAGGAAAAATCCCGAGTTATCTAACATAATACCAGTCATTATTCTAAGCGGCCCACATCCGTTCAGCTGAAATTATCCTCCATATCCGCATACAATATTATGATTTAGTTATGAATTTGTAATTGAAACGCGAAGTCGACGGAGGTTGGAGCAATCAGACAGAGCTGCAGTAAGATCAACATTGACTCTTGCCGCGAGCGCAGAGACAGCTCTAGATTACCACGTCTTTTAATATTAATTTGTATAAAGAGTTGAAAGAAAACAATGGAATTGAACCGCCCCTTGTCTCATCGTTTGCTCAGCACCCAGTTTTCTTATTACCCTGGGATATTGACTGAGTGAACAACTCGAGAGCAGGTATGAGCCACCTAAGTATTTATTAATGAATACAGAGGTTCTTTTGCAATTCAAAGGAAATCTTCAAAATAATGTCAGTTTAGTTATAAGCTGACTCTAAACTAACTAAAACTAACTGACGACTGAAATGTTTGTTAAAGGGGTAGCAGAGCATTTTATTAGATCTTAAGATAACTTAAAAAGAATAATTATGATAAACATATTTTTATTTGTAAGATCTACAAGTATTTGTTTCGGGTGTTCTGGTCGTTTCTATGTATAATAAAAAATATCTATCTATGTAATGTATTATATTAGGTATATCAGTCATCTAGTACCCATAACACAAGCTCTGCTTAGCTTGGGGCTAGATGATGTTGTGTGGATTGTCCAGCATTATTTATTATTATTTATTTATTATTATTATTTATTTAAGCGGTGTACGTCAAAAAAGCTTCTAGTCAGCATGATTTTTTCCGACATCATCACACAAAACTTTAATGAATCCACCCGAACCTTTCCCAAGAATCATTTCATCCATTGGTGAAAACCGAATGAAAATCCATTCGGTAGTTTATAAGTTTAAATCACGTTCAGATCAGACTGACAGCAGACGCGGCTTGTAGTGATTGATAAATGTATAGGCATTAGTTGATTTGATTAGGTTAGCCTTAGATAATACGCTCGACGACCTCTGTGGCGCGGTGGGCGAAGGTCCGCCTGCGACGCAGGAGGTTGCGGGTACGATTCCCGCCTCGGGACAAATATTTGTACGATCTGCAGATATTTGTTCAGGGTGTTCTGGTCGTTTTCTATATATAATAAAAAATATTTATCTATGTACTCGTATATTATTATGTACTAGCTGCGCCCCGCGGCTTCGCCTCCGTGGAAATTTATGTTTCCAACTTTCTTAATTTTTTCTTTCATAAGAACCTTCTCCTGACAATAACAAACACAACAACGAAAGAATTAGCGAAATCGGTCCAGCCGTTCACGCGTGATGCCGTGACAACGCGAAACGGGTTTCATTTTTATATATAAGACTAGCTGCGCCCCGCGGCTTCGCCCCCGTGGAAATTTATGTTTCCAACTTTCTTAATTTTTTCTTTCATAAGAACCTTCTCCTGACAATAACAAACACAACAAAGAAAGAATTAGCGAAATCGGTCCAGCCGTTCACGCGTGATGCCGTGACAACGCGAAACGGGTTTCATTTTTATATATAAGAGATGATATCAGTTATCTACCCATAACACAAGCTCTGCTTACCTTGGGGCTAGATAATGCTGTGTGAATTGTCCAGCATTATTTATTTATTTAAAATAGTTAAAATTCTGTTGTTGTTATCTAAGCTTCCTGACTCTACCTTATTCTTCTTCTTAGTCGGTCACTCTTGGTGGACTAGTCGTGGTTATGATGGGGTCCTGATGAACGTGAATTCGTTTTCGTGCAATGCACCACCATCGTTCCCTGTTGGTTGCATTGTAGCAGTCTCTCATGGTGGACTGTGTCAGAGAGGTGATGAGATCCGACCATCTGGTTGGATCCCACGAGACCTTGCTTTGCCTTGCCCTCCATTCTGTCCTGGACCACGAAACGCTCCATCAGTCTTCATTCCGTGCCACGTGCCCAAAGAACTTCAGTATTCATAACTGCAGAGTCGACGATAATCTCTCCTTGACACGAAGTTCTTCGAGAATAGAGACGGAATCCTCAGGAAACGTTTTTTTATGGACAATAGACCGTTTGACCGGAATCTCACATGATGGAAAGCAAAGATGTGGCCGATGGTGTACCACGAAGCTCTAGAAGATATCTATTGACTGTTGTCTGGAAGAGACGGTTGTAATTGGCCGGAAAAACAGAAGCAGGAAACGAGTTCCATCTCGTCTCCAGCACCACATCTCTAGTGCATGAATTTCTAGTCTGCCTAACACTTATAAGGATTACTAAATAGGTATATGAGATACTTACAAATTTTACTCGTCTATGGCTTCTGTTGTAAGCCTAAAGAAATGAAATAGCTGCCTGTAAATATTAGTAAGCAACATCGATCAAGGTATTCGGAGGCGGCGAATACCCTTGGTCTATGGTAAGCAAAAATGTTTTCTCTGATGTCGAAATATTTTTACTTCAATTGCTGAAACATTGTGTCGTTATAACGTAGCTTAGCGGGACTAAAATTCATGTTTAAACTCTAGGGCTCACTAGTATTTTTTCTTAAAGTTTTTGTCTGAAATCATCAGCGGGATATTTGTCCTCTTACGTAAAGACTCGACTTTTTGGTGTTCCATAAACAAAGAACATAAATTTTATTTGAATTTATTTTTAAACATGGAACTGAAAGCGCTTTCTTGGTGTTTGTTGGATGTTTTTAAGAAGGGTGATTACTCCATGGTAAAATGCGCACTTAGTGCGTGTTAGTGCGTTCGTGTAACAGTCATTTAAAAAAAGTTGGTATTAAAGCGCAATCTTTTTTGTTTACTACAAATTGATATAAAGAGACACAGAAGGTAAGTTTTGATTGTTTTATTTTCTCGCAATCGAAGTGAATAGTAGAGCAGTAAGTTAAATCGGACCAATACCACCCATTATAACTCCGTCTAAACTCTTTATTCACAAAAAAAATTACAATCAACTAATAGAAATAAATTACAACTAGTATTCACAATTGAAACAATTGAGCTAACTGCAGACTGTTGCAAACAATCTACAGGTAGCTCAACTGATCCATATCAATACCAGTCGGAAGCGTCCCCAAGACGATGGCTGCGTTGCCCCGCTGTATGGCAATGCTGAAGAGCCTCGGAACCCCACGGACCTAGGGTCTCGACTCCAAGGGGAGCAAATGTGTAGGCTCTGTCGACACCTGCATATTTGCGCCTCTTGAGATCTTCGGCTAAATCTGCCGCCGCAACCGCCCTCACGGATGTGCTCGGAAGATGGAAAGGCACAAGTGTGTCGACGCCTGTAGCGTCCCACACAATGGGCCTCCCCAACTCCTATTGGACTAGTGTCATACCGTCGCGTCGGGCCTCTTACCATCGTTACGCAACAGACCATTCGGGAATAGCTGGTACGTTAGCGGTGACAAAGGCCCGCCGGTTAATGTCGTTAAGGCTGACGTGGCGAGATATCCGACCGGCAGCCCTAGTACACGATAGTCCGTGATGACCAAGCGTTCGACAGCAGTACCGCACTGGCATTGATGAGGCGCGCAACACCTTGCACCCAACCAAAGACATGTTGCGATACGTAAAGTTACGGGATCCTATAAAGTACCAGTGTTATATGAAGGAAATGCTTGCTAGAATACCCTGTCTTGTCATCCTGTAAAACAACCTCGTATATAATGGGATGGCCGCGTGAATAAATCTACTATAACAGTAGGCTAGATAGGTTCCTTACCTATAGAGTGTTAGGCACACCAGGATTTATTGGGAAGTTTTATATAACAATCACTTTCCATGTACAAATGTGACTATTTACGGGCAAGTTGTAGAGCACCTACGGTAAATGTTTTTGGGCAGATATGTAATCTGCCCAAAAACTTTTTCGGTCCATGTGTCAAATAAATGCATTTGAAATAGGTTATAATTGAATTTAAAATAAATTTATACAGAGTTATTGGTAAATCACTGACACTGCGTGAAATGGAGGTTCTGCCCATCATCACGAACACGTTTGTGAAGGAAGATATGTAATCTGCCCAAAAACTTTTTCGGTCCATGTGTCAAATTAATGCATTTGAAATAGGTTATAATTGAATTTAAAATAAATTTATACAGAGTTATTGGTAAATCACTGACACTGCGTGAAATGGAGGTTCTGCCCATCATCACGCACGAACAAAATTCTTAAATTTGGTTTTGGGAGTAAGGTACCCACTACCTCCATTCAATAATCGTTCTTTAGAGAAGCTTTGTTCGAAACAAGTACAAGTTCGGTCTTTAGTAAATCATTGAAGGCGGGCAGCAGCGCCTCCTGCAAAACAATTCTACCACCTAACTGCGATTCCCAACCCGAATACCCAGCGTGGGGATTATGGGCCCCATGAGATAAAAGCCAATATAAGGCGCTAAACAGGGGAAGGCCTGCGTCCAGCAGGGGACATTCAATATAGGCTGTTGAGGTTGAGGTAGAGGTCATAAAAGTGAAGGGTAATGCTCTGGAATCTACCTTCAGTTCCCCTAACGGTTACATTTTTGGGAGGGACAGGAAAAAACTCAATAATATTACCTCTACAGAAAACTCGCAAAATCCCATTCCCGACTGTGCAAGTGTTGTGAAGCCTAAACAAAAGCTTTTTAATAATGCAATTTCCAATTGCCGCTGTGCAAATAGCAGGGGCCGCGAAACAAACGTACCTACCTATTGATGGAACATACAGCTTTATTGTACGTGCGACGTGTGTGCCTCACCAACATTCCGCGACTAAACCAATTTCTGTCATTTTCAAGAGATACGTACCTAGAATATAACTTTTAATTACTAGTGTTACTACCATAAGTTAAGAGTCAGTTAAGAGATATTTTGAGAAAAGTAAACTAATGACTGTGATATCACTTTATATTTACAAAAGTATTTTAGAAATACATAGTAACAAAAAAATTATCTACAAAAAAAGACACTCATAAGTATAATTTAAGATATAAGGAAAAATTTGTCAAACCAACGGTATCTACGGCTTGCAAAGATACAAAAGCAGAGAGAGTATATCAAAATACAGTTATATAATAAACTACCAATTAACATAACGAACACTGACAATTATGAACATTTTTAAACCTTAATCAAGCATTTCTTTGAAAGCCATGCATTTTATAGCATTAGTGAATTTATGAGTAGGTACTAATTTATTTCAATGCCTTTCTATAAATAGTATTTAAACATGACATTGAATTTTATGATTTGGAACTAATTGAAATTTGTTTTATTTAGGACTTTTCAATTTTGTTTAGTGAATTATGTTTTGTCTTTTCAAATTGTACAATTTCTGGCATGCCTTGTATAACGACCTATGTTATAAATGGTATATAAATAAAAATACAAAAAAAATACTTAGACTTAAAACACACTGTAGTTACTAACCTAAAATTCTTTTAAAATCCGATAAAAGGCAACAAAAGAACACTAACTTTGTTTCACAATGTTCGACTGAATTTCCAAGTATTTTAGAAAAGTTTGAGAACGCTTGAACAATAAAGATACGTTAGGGAAACTGAGAACCCTTTTCTTTTTTGAAGTTCGTTAGAAGCGTAAGTAGGTACATCTACAGTTTATGGTAAAAAGCTAGCTATAACATTTTCATAAACGTTTTATTCATCATATATCACGAGGCGTAGGTATTACGTAAAATTGACATTGTTCGGATTTTTTGGCGTTTGCAACTTTACCTACATTTTTTATGAAGATAAGAGTACCAACGTATACCACTGCTTAGCGTGCTTTATTTGTACAAATAATATAAATATACAAGTATATATACATAGTTTGTTAAGCATTACAAACTTTCTAAAAGCATATGTTTGGCGCATAGCCATCTATGGATGCGAAACATGAAACATGACAAAGTGGGATAGAGAGAGGATGAGGCGTTTGAAATGTGGTGCTGGAAGAGGATGGAAAGGATTAGCTGGACGGGGAACTTACTAATGAGGAGGTGCTGAAAAGAGTTCAGGAGAAAAGGTTTTTGATAAACATTGAACTCCATTCAAAACAGAAGAGGGAGAATGATTGGACATCGTATACGACATGACAAATTCGTAAGTAACATCATAGTAGGAAAAGTAGAAGGAAGACGAGGAAAGGGAAGACCAAGAATTAGCTGTATGAGTCAGATCAAGGAGAAAGTCGTTGTCATATCGCTTATAGAAGTGAAAGACATTGCATTGAGAGAGAAAAGTGAAGGAAATTGCATCATTACACAAGAGCTAAAGGCTCTTTAAATTATAATAATAGTTAGTTTGAAAATTCCCTTATAATGTTTTCCCTTACTCTCCCGATCTAAGGATCAGGAGAAAAATATAAGGACGAAACAGGATAATTCCTGTTTCGTCACGTAAGTAGGTTTTTAAATAAGTTGTAAATGTTTCCCAAATTTTTATAAACTAAGAAAAACTGAATACAAAATGCCAACTCTAGCGAGTCCAAAAAATTGCTTAAGTGTGTCACTCAGGAATGTTGTAGTTTTCTATTTAAGTATAATGTTTTATTAACCCCCGACGCAAAAAGAGAGGGGTGTTTTAAGTTTAACGTGTCTGTCTGTGTATATGTGTATCTGTCTGTGATATCGTAGCTCCCAAACGGATGAACCGATTTTCGTTTAGATTTTTTGTGTGTCATAGATAATTTTATCCCGAGTGTTCTTAGCCATGTTTCATGAAAATCTGTCAGGGGGTTTTTTAAATTTTCAATTTTGTTCTTGTTACTAGTACCTACTTGCAGATATTACACGCTACTCCAAACCAAACTAACATACAAACAAGCAAATTTTACTTTTTTTAATTCATACCCACGTATTTGTCTTAGCTTCATAGTTTCATCGTATCGAGATTAAATTTTGTAAAGTTTTACACTTTCCAAGGTTTCTGTGCACTCTGTGATTGCCTACCGAGTATCTACAAGTTTGCTTTTATTAAATAGCTAATTAAAATAATGAAAGTACGTAAGTAGGTGCCTACCTATTTCAGGTTTAAGATGTTATCTGTATCTTTGTTTGTAGATAGATAGATAGAAAATTCTTTATTGCACACTTATAGATAGAAACAATACAGCAAAGCAGCTTAAAAACTAAGTGACAAGTGGCGGTCTTATCACTCACGAGCGTTTTTTTTAGAGGTTTGTATCCTATACCTATCCAATCGTTTCTGGGTAAATAGGTATATTTTTTTAAGTCACGACTAGATAGGTAGATAAGTACTGAACCCTTATTCCGATAGAAACACGAGAATTGATTATTGAGCCTTCATTATCTAATAGGTAGGTAGGTACTCAACCTCTACTTATTTGGTAGCATGGAGTAACCATCAAACTAACATTATGCATAGATATACCTACTTAGATACTTACTAATAAAATTCTAACGCTTAATAAAATCATCTTAAGTATTTCACCACTGAACTCAAGCAAATCGGAAAATTCTGTTATCCGAGAAAAAGCCGCAAAAGTGACACTCATTAGCCGTATTGTTGTGCTTTTACCGCCCCCTCGCGACCCCGGCACCATAAATAAATGAAATTTAATTAACTTAGATTAATTTTCGCGGCGCTCTCAACCGCCAACGTCCCTTTTTATTAGCCCCAAGGTAATGCTCCCGGGTAAAACTCCGCCCGCGATCATTTTCTATGGGTTCCTTAATAAAAAGTTTACACTTAAAGTAAATTTCACATGTCGACCGTTGCTTTCTCAAGCCGTATAAGTTATAATTATCTTCCCTTGTTACAATCATTCCGTTCGACTTTCTGGCTTCGTTATTTGATTACCCAACTCGCATGAGCTTTGATCTTTGTGATTTTTGATAATAGGTTCGAGGTAAATTTGTAACTCAAGATTTTATTGTTATACCAAGTCAGAATAAATCAGACTGCAGAACGGTTACGTGATCTAGGTATGGATGGATAAGAATCAGACAGTAATCAGTTAATAGCAGAAAAAAAAAATACTGGTTCAGATAAGGTTTATCTGTTCAAATCCTACACTACTTACGTTTGTTCTTGTGTACACAACGACAGCTAAAAACCTAGTCAAAAACGCCAGGATACTGCTGCAAAGTGCAAACAAACGATAAATCTTTTTTCTGCTCAAAATTAGTTCCAAGAAGATGTCCGATTCGCAGCCACAGCCGGATAAAGTGGAGTGCGTGCGCAAACACCGCAGGCTGACCGTCTGGGTGGCAGCCTCGAGTGCACGGCACACACCACACAACACCGGTAGCACAAACATATCCCGACTTACTTTCAACGCCACATTCTGACCAGCTTTCTTGTTTGCTGAAACGTAGCCTACGGATCATCGGTTTACTGTACAACTTTTGACTTGGATGATGGAACGACGTATGATTGCTGAGATCTCTTCCTAACTGAAACTCAAGTGTCATACTTTGCACGTTTTAAAAGAAAGCCACAGAATTTGCTCCGAGTGCAGAGAGAAAGGTTAGAAAGGTTTGGTTAGGCAAGTTTAGGTACATTGGGCATTTGAAAGCACTAATCATCTCCTTAATTTAAACGTATCTTTCTAGCAACGTAGCCAAAATCATCACAATAAACGTCAGTTTCGGAAGACTATTTAGGACTGAATTAATGCAATTTTCCAACTGGGTCAGTTATACTTCACTATATTAAATAAAATGAACTTGCGCAGAATCTACCTTTAAGGATAGAAGGGCATTGGTTTGTGGGATATTTGGGCACCGCAGTGTCGGCCCACCCACATCGGAGACCAGTTGACAAAAAATGTTGAATCACTGTTGACATACGTCTCTCTGCTACTTCTGTACGTTACGCACTGTTAATCTCACCGTTACTTATAAACATGGGGAGTTAATCTTGAAAGAGTTAAGGATTCGTGATTTAAGTAGTTGCATTACTCTGCTTTTTAGTAAAACAAAACACTGCAGCCAGCACCTTTGTTAACAAATTAGAACAATGAAATGATTATGTCTTTACAAATCCGAGAATTGCACGAAGCTTTGCAGACCTTGTAGGTTATTATAATTACTGAGTTATGTAAGGATTCTTTTGTACTTGGTAAATAAATTAATTCGTTTTTCTAAGCGAAAACTTAATTTCGTCACATTTTTCCTTCAATTGTTGTCGTTTCAAAGAAAAGAAACAAGAAGCCATAGAAAACTCTTTGTGTGGTAAAAAACATTTAAGAAAACCTTTCTTTAGGAATTATGAATTAAGTGGATTTTGGTTTAAGTATCTATAACTTGGTAATTTGAAGTGGAGCATTTAACCGTATTTCTATCTAAATTTGGTAAATGCTAGCTTTCGGTCGCCCCAAATTTTCGTTGACGTTGCCGAGTGATGAAGCGCCCTACCCTACCAGCATTAAACAAACAGTCCAACAAAACTCACCTCGACTCTCTCCTCCTTCAGATCGACGCGCAACGCCAGTTGCTCCCTGAGCACGACATCTGGGTAATGCGTCTTGTCAAAGGTGCTCTCGAGTTGCTCCAGCTGCTCTTCCGTGAAGATGGTACGATGCCGTCGCTTACGCTTAGGCGGTGGGCCTGCTAGCCCGGCTAGGGCTGCGGCCGCGTACCCGCCATACAGGCCTGCATAGCCCCCACTTGTCGGCACACCACCGACTCCGCCGACCCCTGAAAAAAATTAAAATATTAGTGGAGATTTTGACCTAGCCTATTTAAAAGGTTTGATAGAGATAAACATGCATAAGTCTATCTCAAAAGTCTTGCGTGGTTTTTTTTTGCGTCACCCTTTTGTTTTGAAATCGATTCTAGGGATGAATTTAATAAGTCCCAAGTCTCATATAGTGTTTTAGGGTATGATCGGACGCGGGGCGAAGGCCGTATAAAATTAATTTTAGCCGAATTAACCCATTATTTCTAATTCTGCCAACATTTTCTACGATGTCATCAAATGGTGTCGGCGTCCAATCATACCCCAACGCACTATATGTAGGGTTGCCAGATGGCCGGGAATTCCGGGAAAGTTCCGGAATTTTACGTGTGGTCCCGTGTCCAGTAATTACACTTTACTGTCCCGAAATTCATGAACACTAGTTTTTTTCCACAAAGTTACTATACCACGGGGCGGTATGAAGGTAGCCATGCGTTGACAGTACCTAAGTCGTAATTAGTTTCCTATATTTATTATCACATGATACTAATATTATAAATGCGAAAGTTTGGTTGGATGTTTGGATGTTTGTTACCTCTTCACGCCACAACTTCTGAACGCATCGGGCTGAAATTTTGCATAGATGTAGCTCTAAATCTAGAATCAAACAAAGGCTACTTTTTATCCCATAAATTAGTTCATCAGTTTTTATGTTTGAGAATAATAATAAGTTGATTTTATTTAAAAGAGGTGCCTAATTTTTTAGAACTATATAGACTATATAATATGTGACGGTGTATGTTATGTATACAGTGTGTTAGTTAATATCTATAGATTTTACAAAAAATAATTAAGTCTTTAAAATCATTTGTATTTTTTTCCTTTTAAAATAGGTACCTAACTAGTAATTTTGTAATATTTTTTCTATTGTCCATCCAACAGCAAACATTTGTAGATGAAATCCATCTATAAATGTTCTGTAACTCTAAAACTTCAACTCCGTTTGTAACCCCAGCCAATGTCCAGGAAATGATAAGCCCGTATCTGGCAACCCTAACTATATGGGACTTATTTCCTATCAAATGCCTTCTCCGCAACGCTAGTGCCGAAAATTTCTAGAATTTTAGGTAATCTCACATCTCACCGAGGGATCAATGAGGTTCTATTGTTTGGTACAGGGTGGACTCTACCAAACACCCGAAATGATGCGATGAGTGCGATAGAGCCAACCAAAGCTTAGAAAAGAAAGGATTTGATCGCTTAGCTGTCGATTCACAGTCCTCAAGATTTTTGTTCCGTCTGTCCACCAACATCAACACTAATATACATCACAGTTAGCGTAGCGTAAATATCCCGGCTTAGAACCCCTGAGCTCGCCACGTTCGAAATATTACGAATAAAAATTGAATATTTTTGCATAGAGCACCCTGGGGAGGCGTGTATTCAGTGTTTCTTGCGAAATGTAAAAGCTTTTAAGCCCGCCGGCATCGGTACGTTACCAAGGAGCTATCGACGGCTTTCTTCCTCGTGGCTACATTGACTGCAACTCGGCGACTGTAAGCCATATCGATTTGTCTACAATAAAAGATATTTCCTGGTTATGATTGCTTGATGTTGTTACAGTTCGAATAAATAATTTAAATGATTAGTTAAAAGTTCTTGGAGTTCGTTTTCTGATGACTCGGTAAGGTATTGGTTCAACATCAACGCACGCTCGGATGTCGAAAGCTTACTGCACCGTCTGCACTTTCACACTTATCTGACAAAAAATTATGTAGGAGCCTTATTCACTTTTTAAAAATCCAAACGCGTTACACAGATACGACAAGACAGCGGCGTGGAATCGGACAAATCGTATTCCCTGTGCCATTTGTCATTCCCAACCGCGACACGGTGCGATTGGGGCACGATTTGAAATGTCAAATAAAAGCGCTCGCTCCTAGTGTGTTAGGGCACAGATTAGTGTGTTCCTGCAATAGTTGCTACGGCTCGTAGAATTATATCCATTTTTTTTGCTGTTTCACTTAATGGACATTGTTTGGTTTAGGAATCATAGATTTTTAGGATAGGTATGCTATTCAAAACAAACAATGAAAACTATTCGTTCAGGCAAGAAATCTCATATGTCATAGAAGAAAGAATTATGGTCCTGAGCCGCTTGTGACGTAGTCAAGTAATGTCGTCTTCGACCCTTTTCACATGCATACGGCATCGCGTTTTTATCCACTATAAAACGGTTTCGATGCGGCAACCCTCTTTACAGTTGTGTAATGACATGTAATTATACATAAACTCGTTCACATGAACACGAGCGCAATACGACATGGCGAGCGCGGGGAAAGCGATTCTTATATACTTAAAGTCTATATACTTTTTTATTATAGGTAAACTTATTATTCTTAGCAATAGGAGTAAGGCTTTATACATTTTTCGTTCCATTTAATAATAACAATGACCGACGTGACGTCTTCAGTCTGGTAGGTACCTCGATAATGCTGCTATCGCCACCGCTGTCAAAATCAATATAGTTTGTTTATTTATAGTTTATCTCTTACTGCACGCGTCATCCAAGAAAGATTTTACTGCGCTTACCGCTTAATCAGGAACGCTCCATAGAAATGTAGGCGCTCGGTAAGGTTTCGGTACCGCGTAAACGAAGCGTGCTGATGTCGTAGCGAAACCTTACCGACTAATCAGAAAAGACGCAGGGTGCTTCTAGAGAAAAGTTAATTCCATAATTATAGAAACACTTAGTTTTTATTATTATAGAGCAAAATACTGTTTTTACATTACCTATCTTAAAATTCTACTCACTGACAAAGTTTATCTTTTTTATAAATTGCATAAAAAGGAAACTTTAGTAAAAAAGGTAGCACTCCGGGAGTGCCGGCAGAAGTGAAAACTTACATCTTACGATCTTACGCTTTTTCGATCAGCATCACGTGACCCTGACGCGAGTTTGAAAGTTTTTACCCATACAAAAAAAGTGCTCAGCGCCGCTAAAGAAGTTTTCACTTCAAAAAAAAGTTTTAGGCCTTAAACGTGGTAAACAAGTAGCATTAGATGTATGTCCTGGTATTTTTACAGTTATATTATTAGAATAATATATGAATATTTGAATAATATTGAATATAAATATTTATTTGTATATTACCTACACAGAAATACACAATAAACTTAGACTTAAGAGGAAACAGAGTTTAGTATTAATTATTAAACATATAAATATCCGTTCTTGTTAGGTGCCCACTGTCATAGATATCAATCACCCTTTAGTAACTATAATACTTCTTTGGTTATCCCTATCATCATTAAGATTGTCCTAAGAGTAACCCTAATAACCGAATAATCATACAAAAACAAACTACTTAGTACTTTTTTCGCCTCACCCGTCTTTAGGGAATAATGGCTTATCTTTTTCTTTTCTCAAAAGCGTTCTGATATTCAAAAATATCCTGCGGGTATTAGGGTTGCCTGTCATAATATTAATTTGTTTAAAAACTGTGCTGGTTTTATGGAAATTGTTAGAGGTATTTTTGAACACAGTTTATTTTGAAAGTTTTTTGAAGTTTGCTATCCTCAACCTACGATACCTACCTTCTATTATCTAACACTTTATCCGATAAATCACACAAAAAACAATTAAATATAATGATGATTCCATCACACTTGACTCTAAAGTGTACCTATCCAATAAAAGTCTGTAAATGTGTACCTACGTAATTACATAATACAGTAAAAAATATCACATCCTCTATAAATAGCAAGTACCTGCATTATGATGAGATAATCAGCATTTTTATTCTGACTACAGATAAAGAGAGATAATAAATTAATTTACCTCATCATCATCATCATCAAGCTATATTAGACCACTGCTGGACATATGCCTTCCCTCATGAGCGCCATAGCGCCCAGTCTTCAGCTTACCGCATCTAACATCAGTCTGCGGTCTCTCGCAGGTCGTTATCCCACCTGGCTGGAGGGTGTCCTACGTTTGCCTAGCCGCAGTCTCCACTCAAGAACTCGTTTTCCCCATCGGATGTCGGTTCTTCGCAAGACATGGCCGGCCCACTGCCACTTTAACTTGCTAATTCTTTGGGCTATGTCGATAACTTTGGTTCTCTGTCGGATGTATTCGTTACGAATCCTATCTTCCAGAGGAACTTCGAGCACAGCTCTTTCCATTGCTCGCTGAGCGACTTTGAACTGGTGGACCAACTCCACCGTAAATGTCCACAGTCCACGTCTCGTGGATTTTAATTTGGCTATTTTTAGTTTAATCCCAAAAAGTAAGTAAGTCCTAAGTAGATTTCAGTGAATTAGCAATTCGTTTTTGGATTTCGATTAGAGATATTTATGATCTAGGTACAAAAGATGCTTTTGCGCATGAGAGCGGTTTTCGAGTTTGCGGCGCAAATTTTATTATTTCGTCGTCTATTCCGTGTAACGACATCAGACAGCCAAGTACAAGTAACCAATATTTTTTACGAGCATAGCAGTTTCCAAGACGTACAACGAAAGGAATGATTAAGATATTGTGCTCTATGAATAATTTCTTGCACACCGGCTTGGACATCGAGATTAAATATCGCTCCTATGCATGTACTATAAGCCTCCGCTGTCTGTCTGTCCGTCTGCCAGCGAGCCATGAACCGTTTAGGTAGACAGTTGAAATTATACAGCTTAGGTATGTATTTCTCTTGCCGCGACAAGATAAAATATTTTTTTTAATTAATAGGGGATGATTCCATACAGTTAATAATAAAGGGGGCCATCATCCGTACCAATTGAGTTGACTGACACTTGGCCGGTTTTATTTGATGTTTAAACAGCTTTATAAACGTCAGTAGAGTTTCCCCGAAAAATCAATCCATATTTCACGCGAGACGCAATATTAGACCGTGATATTAGCTACGAGTAGTGTTTACAGTTTACTGTAATGGTGCTAATTTATATAAAACACTAGCTGCGCCTCGCGGCTTCGCCCGCGTGGAAATATAGGGGTAGTTTTGTAAAAATTAAAAGTATGTTTCATTATTTACTTTATAGTTTACTAGCTGCCGCCCGCGGCTTCGCACGCGTTGTTTCTATGGAAACGTTTTATTGGATGGAACTGATTTATTTATATGGAACTGATTTATGGGATAAAAAGTAGCCTATGTTTGATTCCAGGACTATAATTATCTGTATACAAAATTTCAGCCCGATCCGTTCAGTAGTTTCGGCGTGAAGAGGTAACAAAAATCCATCCATCCATCCATCCATCCTTTCGCATTTATAATATTAGTGTGATTTATACCGAGTTTTGTGTGAATCGAATCAAGGAATAATAATTTTCCATAGAAAGTTTACTACCCTTTTTAACCCCCTCAGAGGCTAGTTTTTGCTATTAGCTTCTGTGGTAATCTAGAACCTAAGCTAGCTACACACCAAATTTCATCTAAATCAGTTAAGTAGTTACGGAGATACATGGAAACAAACATTCACACAAACTTTCACACATTTATAATATTACTAGCAGCCCGTCCCGGCTTCGCACGGGTGGATATTTATTTTTATATTAATGTCAAAGTTTTTTGAAGCAGTGGAGTCACGATGTCGAAAATAAATTATTTAGTTTTATATTGATTAATTTTTATTACTATTATCTAGCCACGTTATTACGTCAGTCAAGGCTTAATCGATAGATATCTTTATATGCTTCAATATTTTTAGTCTATGGTCACAACAGTATCATCTGCAAACAATATCATGGTATGTGTGGGGGCTTTCGGCAAATCGTTTATGTACATTATGAACAAAAGGGGTTCCGATCACTACCCTATGGTACCCCGTACTTCGTTATTCTCTTTTCGGAAATGTAGTATTCTTCGCGCACGGTAATACTTTTTTTAGGTAATTTTCATACATTGTCAGCTTCTTAACTGCATTTTGCAATAGGAGCTTATAAGATAAAACGCAATTTAGATACGTATAGCTCAATACCCGCGTCCCAAATAACTGTAAGGCTGGGTTCACATTAGGTCGGACCGACAGTTTTACCGGAACGAAATTATCCATACTATAGTATTATAAATTCGAAAGTAACTCTGTATCTACTTGTTACCTTTTCACGTCTAAGCGGCTCAAGGGATCTTAATGAATTTTGATGGAGAGGTATGCGGTATTCCAAGGACAGACATAGGCTACTTTTTATCCCGGTAAAGTGCGTGCGAAACCGCGGGCAGAAGCTAGTAAATATATTCAAATTCATTTATTCATTTGTGATACACAGGTATCACAGGGATGTTCAGACATATAATTAAGAGCACTGTGATCTGCCATTAGGCGTACAAATTTTACATAATTCATCAAATGAAAAAAAAAATATTAATAATAATGAAGCTTACCAGGAAAAGTATGAAGAATTGAAAAATAATGCGTTTACTAAATTGCAACGAGAATCAACCACTATGATATATGGAATACGGGACGCTTTAATGTGAACAGCGCTACTGAAATACATATGCCAATAACGCATCAGACACTTTTGTCTTTCCGGTAAACTAACGAGGACCGTCAGTTTTACCGGAAAGAGCAGGTTGTCGGACCAAATGTGAACCTAGCCTAAAATCGACACGGAAGTGATCTATGTAGGTAGGTTTAGCGAGTAAATAAACGTTTTCACATGTTGTTCCTAAGGTGTCTTCTTATTATCACTGGAATCTAAGCCAAAAAAAATTACAAGAAATTTCTATGTGATCTATTTTAAGCTTTTTTAACTGCTTTACATTGGCAATCGTCAAGATCAATCAAGATCACAGCCTTATCTAGAATAAATCATTAACCAGATAAATACAAGAGTCGAAAATTTTCGTAGCAATTTGTAGCACTTCGTAGCACCGCGTGTAGCATGTCTTTATAATTGGATTGCATTTCTTCAAATTTTGATGAAACAAAACTAGAAAAAAGAGTGTAACCCAGGTTACCTAGGTATATTTTTTACTGTATTATTTATGTTATACATTGCATATTGTTGATTTTAATCAGAGAAAGTTTTGTGCGGAATTGTTACATAATATTTTTTATCCTAATATTTTGCAATGGATTTCGCAAAATAACGCCTGAATCTATTATATATTTTAATAATACCACTCAGAACTCCGACAACTTTTCATCGATTTTGTTGCATGGTATTGAAATGTGTAGGTACTAATTAAGTAGGTACCCACCTACCTAGTTTAATCACAGTTCACAGGTTTTATGTGCCTATTTTCAAAAATGTATAAGGCTAATAGAGGTTTTGTTTTACCCCCGACGAAGTAAAGGAGAATCTAAGAAGGTATACGTATAGCATATAGGTATGTAGGTACTTTTGTTTGTTATAAGGTTTATCACACTTTGAATCCCTATACTAGTGTTTGTTAATTTTGACACTACATAATGGCCCAATTAATTATTTATTGTAAGGACTTAAGTTTTTTCAACCTACCGAGGTAAATATGTATATTGTAATTTTTGACTTAACTTAAATGTTATTAAATACCAGCCTATCTTCATAGGTAGAGAATAAACTTACCTAACCTACAGTCATAGTCGCTCGTCATAATAGCTTCTACACTGATAAATGCATTTCTTGTGAGTTTCTATCCCTATAAATTACATTCTCTATCTTCTAACTTTAGGTAAGTTCTACCTACATTAAGTCACCGTAAAATTCGAGCCTGGCTCCGATAAAGTGCCATGACCTAATAAAGGATCTTATTCCTAAGTAAGTAGATTAATAAAATAATCATGCTGGACAATCACCACAGTAGCAATTTCTCCCCAATAGTGCAATGTAAGCAGAGCTTTTGTTTTCGGCACAAGATAACTTCCGGAAGTACTATATTATGTAGATAAACTTTATAGAGTTAACGATTTATTTTTAAAAAATATTTCTCACCAGCCAGCAATAACAGCTCATTGGACGTACCAAAGAGATCGTGAGCTCTATGAAATGGCGAATGCGCGAGGTGATGCAGCTGCAGTGGCGGTAGGGGTTGGGGCCTCGGCGCCAGGATGCTGTCGATGGTGAAAAGCGGCGGCGGCGGGCGCTCCGGCAGCGAGCCGCCGCCCAGCAGCAGGGCCGTGCTGAGCAGCGCCGGGGCTTCGCGCGCCCAGCCGCCGCCACACGCGCCGCCCGCGCCCATGCCCTCCCGCTCGCGCTGTGACGTCGCCACACTGCCTTGCCTTCTCCACTCACAACCTCCTCCTCACCAACTCATCGCACTCAAAAATCATCAACTATACTCTGTTCTTTTCATCATCCACCGCACTCTACCGAATCCTCAACGCATTTTTCACCAACAGCTAGCGTAGTTTAAATATCAACACAAAATATAGAGTCTCAAAACCTTTAAAATATCACGTTTAAATTTTACAAAAATTAATAAGACCACGAAAGTTTTATGAATTAACGTCTGACCCGGAAAAGTGTTGAAAGTACCGAGCTATTAGCTGAATAAGATGCGTGATACGATTGCGAGTAAATCGTTTTAGTGAGTCGGACTGGGCGCCTCGCGCGCGCGTGTGGGGTGGGAGGGCGGCCGCGGGCGTGACTAGCCGAGGCTCCGCCCGCCCGCCTTAATGGATGTGACAATACGACGCTCCCAACGAAGTTAATACAATAGTAATCTCTGTATCCCCCGGTAAAGTTGTAATCTGTTGCGGCAAACTCGACATATCTGCTATTGAAGCGTGGTGCCATCTCGCTAATTACATATTCTTGTTCCATGTAGGCATTCATGATCTATGTTTTGGTTGGATCATCGAATTTGCTTACTTACCTACTGAATCGTTACCTTATACTTTTAAACCGGATTTATATCCGGTTGCAAGTATAAGGTTTAAAAGTATAATGTTTCACTATTTGTAGGAATAAGACAAATTATCAATGAATGTTGATAATAATTTTGATGACTTAGGTTAGAAGTAATTTCGATTTCTATACCTAAATAGATTTTTTCCAATCAATTATTCTGGCTACTGATAGGTAATATTGTGTAAATAATTCTCGGAATCGGCATCACATTATCCCCTGTCTCACAACTTTATTTTTATTTCCCAGTGAACAGTAGTTCCTACATATTTAGGAAATAGGCACAAAAAGTTACATAACTTGTGTTTACTACGCATCACATGACTCTGGAAGCAGGTGCCACTCTTCCACCTACAAGGCACAAAGCTAGTATAATCCACGATTGTATTGCGACCTTTTTGCGAGGATCTGTCGTTTCTCGAGGATTAAGGAGACGTCTTGCTAACAGCGAACAAATTGAACTCGGATTGTTTTGTGAGAGCTTGCGCCCGCGGCGGCAGCGTGGCGACGCGTCTTTTAGCTGCTGACAATGCCAGCGTGTGCAACAATCAGCCTGAACAACAAACATGTCTTTTTAGCTTTTTTATCGCTTTGGTAGGGATTTATAGAGATAAAGAATGATGGCAGTCATCCTATGCCTTTTTATTTTTGTGTTGGTCTTGGGAGGTCTTGTTTCGATCTTTGTTCTATTCAAACAAAATTATAAATATAAATGCGAAAGTAGGTATCTATTATAATAACTCTTTCTGTCTATTTGCTTATTCTACGTTTTCACAACTAAATGGCAGAATGGATATGATTATGTCAAGGAGGATAAGTGAGTAGGTACTTAGGTTGTATTCTGGAAAAGAACATAGGCTCTCTCTTTTTTCTCAAAATTAATAAAATCGTAGCATCTTGTCTTTTTTTGCAGTTTTTGCGAAAAACTGGACACAGTTTAGTCAGCCAAATAATTAGATATCATTTTATATTCATATCTTTTTGTCTAATCGAGAGATGACAGGTCTTTCGAAAAACTTTTTTGTACCTACGTCTAAAATCTTTATCTAGACTAGATACTAGACTGACCCTTATGACCATCAATGGGAATAGGTCCCAAAAAAATTTGGTAGGTACATAAGTAACACCTACTTATCAAGATTGTTTGCAACTGTCTACAGTCGCAAAAAACGTGACAAATTCTATTAGCATACAACAATGAAGGATAAAAAAAATTGAAGATAGGTATAATATCGCAAAAATTTTCGACTTCGACGGGACTTGAACCACATCCTTCCCTCAGTACGGGAATGTGCAAAATTTTTGCGATATTATTTGATTTCTTAGAAATTACCCAGAGCTTACGCACTATAATAACAAAAACCAAAGTAAAGAAGTATTCGATTTGACCATCAATAGGACAGTAAAGTTACAAAAAATATAGAAAGGACCGCTTAGGTGGGCACCGGGCTAGCGCAACCCGCAAATATTTGGAAAGGTGGGAGCCGAAACCTGAGCCGCCGTGTTTGCCTATAATTGATGTAATTAGTCGTGTCGTTGCCGACCGGCTGCCTCCGTGAAACACGCTACATGGCCGGATATTCCTTCCGAATAATTTGTTTTTGACCAACAATTAGTTTAAGTATAAGTTTACAAGCAGTTTCATAACAATAGCTTTAAAGACGACGAAAAAATTATAGGAAAATGATAAAATTGTTTACACAAACAACACACAGGCTCTGCCAAAAACAAAAGCTCTACATACTTTGGGGCTAGATGAGGCTGTGTCCCACTGCCTGGCTGCACTATCTGGCCACAATGCTTGGTAGGCGGATTGGTTTATCGCAGTGAAGTTGTTAAAAACCTTTTCAAATTAACTGAATACAGCTTAGGTGATTGTCCGATAAGCAATAAGTCAGAAGTTACACCCTTTTAACACCTCTCAATACAAGAATTGTCCAACGAGGGACACTTTTGTACATAGTTGTTTTAGTTTTACCTACTCACTAGTGTTTCTTTTGTGTAGATACGTATTGCTATAGGTATGCATTGTTTTATGATGGACATAAAAAAATTAACCCCGCTCGGTCGCTACAACCTTATCTACGAAAAAACGATCGTGGCTGAATCGTTGCCCAATTAAACGCTTTCCCAATGATTCGTAAACTTCTGTATCTGAAATGAAAGAAAAGGTCTGAAAACCGGTTCTAAAACCTTTGAAAAGTGAGTTGGTCGGCCCGAATGTTTTACCGTGTATTTCGTATAAGCTTCCCTCCACTGTTTGGACAGTTCATACGATACTTTTGGCCGGAAACATCTTTAGGGTGTTCTGTTCCGGCAAATATTGGTCACTCGCCGATGCGTGACAGTAAGAACGGATTACTCAATAAAATCTACTTGTTTTTTTATTCATGAGGATTCGTGATCTAGGGTGGGTATTTAAATGGATCGAAACTCAATTCTAAAAATTAAAATTGAAAATTGTTTATTGCATAAAAAGTACATGACACTAATTTAGGGCTCCCATTAGCAATATAAGCTATTCTGAAAATAGCTTGTGGTTTGGTAGTGAGTGCTTCCCCTTAAAATAATTACGTCTCGTTATTGTACAAGACTTAGATGTACGTCTTAAGGCGCTACCCCGACCCAAATCAGCGCCACCACCTATTTTACCTTATTATTCTGTTAAACGAAGGAACTTTAAAAAACCGATTGGCCAGTTTGTGCTTCCTATCATAAGCTTTTTTTTAATGCCCCTGTAAAAGTTTTATTTTGTATACTTTATGCAGAGATGCGAAGTTGCTCTTTTTGCCCACCATGGTGGGAAAAATGAGCAACTTCGCATCTCTTCCTACACTATACAAACAAAAACATTTATAGAGGCATTAAAAAAAGCTTATGAAGCACAAACTGGCCAGTCGGTTTTTTGAATTTCCTTCGTTTAACGGAATAATAAGGTAAAATAGGTGGTGGCGCTGATTTGGGTCGGGGTAGCGCCTTAAATAATAAAATAAAAATTCATAAGTACAGCATTAAAATTAATTATATAACATAGAAAAGTCTTAAGTTTTTAAATTCAATTAGAAGGCAAAAGCATGCAGATTTGAAACTATTACGAGTATAATGTTAGTTTTACACAAATCAGGTCAATGCAGAAAAAAAAAAAATTATATTATATTCTAAGTTGCACAGTTGCGAAAGTGCCTATTATCTTTCGTGGTCACCAAACTCTCATTCGCATTTTCAAACACAGGCATTACAGAGGCATTATGAATGTGAGCGGGTTAACTACATTTCTATGGGAAGAATACCAAAGATTCCAATTTCCATCTCAATATTCAATAGCGCTGAGCGACAATCGCTCAGCACATGCTGAGCCAACATCATGGGAGTAAACTCGTTGTGACGAAGGAGGTTTATACTAAATCACACAAATGGTGGACACCATTTGTTTGATTTAGTATAAACCTCCTTGTTCTTTGTTTAGTTTTGTTGTTTTCTATGACCTATGTGTGTGTCGAAATAAAAAAAAGGCTATTCTATTCTATCCCAATATTCCTCTAACCCAATATTCCTCTAACTCGTTGTGACGAAGGAGGTTTATACTAAATCACACAAATGGTGGACACCATTTGTTTGATTTAGTATAAACCTCCTTGTTCTTTGTTTAGTTTTGTTGTTTTCTATGACCTATGTGTGTGTCGAAATAAAAAAAAGGCTATTCTATTCTATCCCAATATTCCTCTAACCCAATATTCCTCTAACTCGTTGTGACGCAGGAGGTTTATACTAAATCACACAAATGGTGGACACCATTTTTGTGATTTAGTATAAACCTCCTTGTTCTTTGTTTAGTTTTGTTGTTTTCTATGACCTATGTGTGTGTCGAAATAAAAAAAAGGCTATTCTATTCTATCCCAATATTCCTCTAACCCAATATTCCTCTAACTCGTTGTGACGAAGGAGGTTTATACTAAATCACACAAATGGTGGACACCATTTTTGTGATTTAGTATAAACCTCCTTGTTCTTTGTTTAGTTTTGTTGTTTTCTATGACCTATGTGTGTGTCGAAATAAAAAAAAGGCTATTCTACTCTATCTCAATATTCCCCAATTAATTATACCTACATTCCGAAGAACATCTACAGTATGAGTACGGTTCGATATTGCAGAGGCATTAAAAAAATCTGATCATAGGTAATCGTGGACTGGCGGTGAGATTTGAGAGTTCCACCTTCGCCGGTAGAAGGAAGGCAAACAAAATGCTATAGCAAAACTTCACATGAATGGTGAAGGTACCTACCCAGCAAAAAACGCCTGTGACACAACAAATTTAAGTAGAGATCAATTAAATTTGTTGTGTCACAGGCGTAAACGTACTGCATCTTCTAACTTTATCTTCTCTACATATTTTTTCTAAATGAATTAAGAGTCATTTTTTGATACAGATTTCTACCAGATTTTTACCTATCATAAATGCATGTCGCTTAAAATGCAACAAGGAATGAGTACCTACATGAAACCGTTTACCAATCGATGTAAGTATTTATTTACATCTAGCAAACGTGGTTTTATTCCCCGGTAAGCAGCTGCCATTGCTGTAATGGAAAATTAACTCCATATAATACGGCGATTATCCGCGTATAACTTAATACAGGCCCGTCACACAATGGATATACGCATTAAAATAGGTAACAATGCCAGGGATTATCCAGCCCCGACGACAAATCGACAATTGGTACCCAGAACCCCACCGCGCATATGGGTACAACATATTCGTTTGTTTAATCCGCATACATTATACCTATTTGTATGTAGGTAACGATTAGACCATCAACTAGATTTTTCCCGTACCTTTGAACGTATTTTAGCAGGATAAATAAAATAAGATAGTCTATTCGATAATCAAGATAAAGGTAGGCATGCACATTGTTCGTTCGATCCGTTCCTTTGGTTTCATAAAGAATACTTAACAAAATTTAGCTCTAAATTTTTATGACAAACTAGCTTCTGCCCGCGGCTTCGCACGCGTTCTTTCTATGGAAACGTTCAAAGGTAATTTCTATCCCATGGGAACTAATGAATGGGATAAAAAGTAGCCTATGTTTGATTCCAGGCTTAGAGCTACACCGATGCAAAATTTTTGCTCAATCTGTTCAGTAGTTTTGGTGTGAAGACGTAACAAACATCCATCCATTTATCCATCCATCCATCCATCTATCCATCCAAACTTTCGCATTTATAATATTAGTGTGATGTCTAATTTCAGACTCAGTAGTTTTGGCGTTGTCTTCGCCCAAATATCTCACAGCTTCACACATTAGGATAACAGTTCTAGGTCTCGTTTATCCTAACTATTAAGTATTTTAATATTTATGTGGGGTATTTTACTTAAGATAAATAACGTAAGTTTCATTGTGATCATCATACATTACATTCCGTGCCTCGGAAACGTTAAGCCTGTGTAAGTTGGTCCTGTGCCTGACCTCGCTCCGGTCGTGTCGGTCTGTCCCATCGGATTATGAGAGTGAGGGAATAGAGAATGCACCTATGTTTGCGCACACACTTGTGCACTATAATATGTCCTGCGCATCTGGCTAGTCTCCGATGAGACTGGCCGCCGTGGTCGAAATTCGGCTAAAAAGACATTATAGGTAGGTACATACATTACATATGTAACTTCCAGATTTACGGAATTCTACCGCCTTAGTATTTGTAAAATGGTAAATGTAGGTAGACAAACCATACCATACCATTGAAAGAGAGTAGAAAACAACTTTGCCGTGGCCGACCTACGACAAAGTTGTTTTCAACTGATTTTTAAATTAATTAAGTAACTGTACGATCTGCAGATATTTTTTCTGGGTATTCTGGATGTTTACTATGTTTAATAAAAAAATATCTATCAATGTAATGTCTTGTATATCAGTAATCTTGTACCCATAACACAAGCTCTGCTTAGCGGGGCTAGATGATGTTTTGTGAATTGTTCAGTTATTTATTATTTAATTTATTTAGCACATAGAAAATAACAATAACAGAATAAAACAATTACAACTAGTATTCACACATATCTATTTCTTAAAAAATCTAAGCCGTCACCAGAAGGCAGAAGGCATTAAGTACCTACATATTTACACAAGAAAGTCCCAAAATCATAAGTCTAAATTGAATTCCCACCGCATAAAAGATAAAATTATGAATTAGCAAGCTGAAGTGGCAGTGGGCCGGCCATATCTCGCGAATCAATCAAAATCAAAAACTCTTTATTTCCATAAATACAATAAATGTACACTTAGAAAAGGAAGAACCGACAACCGCTGGGGTAAACGTGTTCTTGAGTGGAGACCACGACTCGGCAAACGTAGTGTAGGACGCCCTCCGGCCAGGTGGGATGACGATCTGCGAAAGACTGCAGGCAGATGCTGGATGCGGCAAGCTGAAGACAGGGCGCTATGGCGCTCATTAGGGGAGGCCTATGTCCAGCAGTGGACTAATATAGGCTGATGATGATGATGACGATGAAAAGATAAAATAATTATTATAGCTACCAGTATAATCTCATCGGTCTATTTGAAACAGGACCCGGTAAATCTGGTTTACAGGGGTAATAGCATTAGCCCTAACAAGATAGCGGCATGTCGGGTTAGTTATACTTCTTAGCGCCTAATGCGTCTAAGCAGACGCCCTAGATGCCTAAGCGCATTACCTTTGTGTCTTACTGGAACTAGGGCTCTCGTGTCAGATTTCATACTACTGACTGTTTCCTCATTCTTTGTTACAAAGCTTGTATGAATACGGAGAGATTATGAAGTAAAAAAGTAAAAAAAACTATCATCAACCCAAAAAACTTCCTAGAAAACCCAAGTTACATACATCTCTGAACGCCTATATTTATTTGCTTCATATCAGAACTTAATATATTTATTTAGTATTTTTATATTTCTTTACTTAGGCATGCTATTCAGTTTTTCTCTTAAATTTGTAACAACCACGTTTTTACTTATTTTCTGCTTTTACATCACATACCTACCTATTTATACACTAATTTATCTTTGTAGTTATATACCTTCCTAAACTCCAGTTTGTTAAACTTTGTTACTCATTGATTTTTGTAAGCTGTAGACTGGTAATGTGACGTCACCCAGAGGTTCAGACTGAAAACCAGCGTTGTTTCCGTCCTCGGGCGGTAGCGACATTATGCTGAGGCTGGACCTGTTTAGCCACGCACTAGGGAAAGACCAATTTCTTTCATCAGTCAGACTCTACACGTAGGTATAGATCCTTTTAAAATCTTTTATGATGTTTGTTTGTTTGTTTTATACAGTCTCTATTAGTCGACACAGTATACTATTAGTCGAGTTGAATTAATCGATTGAAATAGTAATTGGATATTAAAATTTATTATAAAGACGAACGTATGTAACGATTTACGTTACAATTGTTGTGTTTAGTATTACTTTTTCTGTTTTGTTTTTACTTTCCCTCGGTGTTTTGTGTGCTAAATAAATCTCTATCCTATTCTATTCTAAGTAGGCTAGAAGAAATCGCAATGGCTAACCTAATTTAAATTAGTGATTTTGTAGCAAGATGGTTCGTAGCCAGATATATTGTAAATTTTAGGATAGTAGGTATCTTATCAATATTGATGAGCAAATCTAGCTAAATGCTTATTCACTTACTCTAATCGGAAGAACTTTTAAACTTACCTCCTCACCTCCTCAGCCTATATTGGTCCACTGCTGGACGCAGGCGGTCCCTGATAAGAGACTTATTGGCTTTTAAACTTACCTATTTGAGAGAAATAGAGATAGCTTTATTTTATTTGATTTCAATACCAAATTTTGTTTGTGTGCAGTATTAATAAATAATTTTCTTTCTTTCTTTCTTTCAATTAAGGCCAGGCCACACTGTAGTAGTACTAACATGAACTGTTTTATAGGGCTATGCAATACAGAATTAGACGTCTATCCAAACTCGAGCATGCAAATGAAGTTGAGGACAGAAGAAAATTACCCATCCTAAAATTGACATTTGAAAGCCCTTTGAATGGCCTTGAAAGCCATTTCAATGGTCATATCCATACAATAGCAAATTACGAAGGCCATTCAAAGGGGTTTCAAATTCAATATAAGATGGGTGGTTTTGCGTAATCGCACAGCAGGCCACACTATAGTAGTACTAACGTGAACTGTTTTATAGGGCTATGCAATACAGAATTAGACATCTATCCAAACTCGAGAATGCAAATGAAGTTGAGGACAGAAATTCGTAAAAATATCCATTAATATGCGTGACATAGTAAACGAAAGCCTATAACACAGATTCAACCATCGTCACCCATAGAAAAGTGTCTGGCTTCTAAAGGCCGCAGCCTTGAATACGGTTATGTTGTAAGCGAACCTTTAGAAAAGCGCGTAGTGGACCGTGGCGGTCGTGAACTTACTCCGATACAGAGACTTGAGTAATATCTCTCCCAATATCTTTGCTTGAAATTAAATGTTTTTATTTGTTGTAGAGCCTTGATTTCGGTCAAGTTCTCGAACTTAAATTATTACCAATAGAACACATGCGCTTTACCGCAAACCTACCGGATACTAGCGTACGTGGGTACCTAATTTTGTCTATGTCCGTTGCGTTTTAGCTTAAACGTCTGAACGGAGTTTTGGCAAGGGGATGATATCCCGGGGACATAGGGTAGTTTTTATCGCGAAAAAACGAGGCAAAACCGCGGCCGCGGGTAGAAGTAGGTAAGTATAAAAATGCCAAAATATTTACATCTTTATTATATTGCTGTGATAAGACTTTATACTTGTAGGTAGGTCATAGTGGCACAAGGTACACAAGGTAGGTATATAAAAACCCTGTCAGGACGCAACAACCATGTCATTTGCCATGTCTTTTCACGGCTAATTGCCTGAACGTGACTTAATATTTGGCAAAGAGTTACTTATTATATTGTATTTGTATGTACCTACTTATTCAGGAAACAATCTTGTGGTAGAGCAAGTAGATGGAACGTAGAAACTTGTTTTAACTCAGTCTAAGTCTCTCAAAACATTAGGTATATCAACTTCTTGTCAGAGTTCATGACCATTGTGCATTATGGCATGTTTTAATTGAGTAACTAAAAGTTATTGCCCAAAAAATATACATGTTCATTATCTCCATTTATGTTGGCACCTATTGCTGAATCTCATATATTTATGTTTATTATACCTTAGATCGTATGCAATTAATGCAATCTTCTCAAGTTTTTAATAAATAAATAATGCTGGACAATTCACACAGCATTATCTAGCCCCAAGGTAAGCAAAATGTGTGTTATGGGTACTAGATAACTGATATACATAATAATATACGAGTACATAGATAGATATTTTTTATTATACTACATAGAAAACGACCAGAACACCCTGAACAAATATCTGCAGATCGTACAAATATTTGTCCCGAGGCGGGAATCGAACCCGCAACCTCTTGCGTCGCAGGCGGACCTTCGCCCACCGCGCCACAGAGGTCGTCCTATAATAAGTAATAATAAGCCCTAATAAGCCAAGTATAGCTTAAAAACAGGTCAAAAGTTATGTTTACAAGCACTAGGATAAAATCTACACTAGTCCTCTGTAATATTATATTCTATTATGTTAATAAAGAAATTTTAAAACTGAAAATTGAGTAACTAAGCTTTTTCATGTAAATTATTCAGATTTACTTATTCAGTTCAGTCAGTCTGAATTCGTTCGCTGCATAAAAACAAACATTGATGCTCGTTTGCATCAAATTCATATCAAGTTTGTAACTTTACTAACTTTAGGTAGGTAATGGCCTTCGTAAAGATTTTCAGGGACCTTTTAAATGAAGGCTTAAAGATTGTTTTGAATCCGGGCCTGAAGGTTGTTTTGAACGAGAATAAAAGAGCTCCCGTTTTCAAGATCGATTCACTATAAAATATCAATAAATAGAAAATTCCAAGTAAAACCGCTTTCTAAGATTTGTGAGAGTGTTTACAAGACCGCGATGAACTCATAAGCGTGCATAATCAAAGTGAATAGGCAAACAGGCGCTCTATTCAGCAAGCAGCCCGGACATGAGCCAACAAGGGCGCGGATTAACCGAGCCTAGTCATTCGGAAGAATTGTTTAACGCTATCCAAATAGCGGCGAGCAAACGCGAAAGGATCCACTAAGCAGATAATTTCAATCGAGCCTGAGCTGTCAATCAAGTGTGTGATATTCTGAATGAAGTTTTTGCGCTCCTAGACCAACAAAGAGCTCATTGATGAACCGTAGAATTTACATGCGCATAGAATGTCGGCGCTCGCTTTATTCGGAGCCCGATCGACCGTGTGATCCCGCTTTCCCGCTTACAACTCAAACATTGGCATTATTCATGCAGACAATCAATATCTAAGCGAACCTTATGATAGCTCTATCCATCGGAATCTTATTTAGGTGCCTATCTAGAATGAGTTTTTGCAAGTCCTTGAACCAGTGCAGCGGTGGCTCTTGCGGAATATTTTTCCACCGAGCGCCAGTACTGCACTGCCAATAATATAAATAGACAATCGAAGTAGCAGAGGTCAGTCACAGCCGGACTTCCTTCCATCGATTACTAACAAAGGAAGTCTAGGTAGAGCGGGCAATATGAGGGTGTTGTTTGTTTTTGGAGCGGTGTGCCTCGCGGCGCTCTGCGCGGCGGAGGGGGAGGTTGAGGATCAGGCCGTGGCGGCCAGCAAGGGGCACCACCACTCCAGCGGCGGCGGCCACGAGCATCACGCGCACCACCACCACGAGCACGGCGGCAAGGGACACAAAGGCCACAAAGGACACCACCACCATCACAAAGGAGACGAGGGCCACCACGGGAAACACCACCACGAGGGACACCACGCGGAGCACGGCGGCGGACATAAGAAGCACTGGGACGAGCACGACCACCACGGCGAGCACCACGAGCACGGACACCACCACAAGGGAGGCAAGCACGGACATCACGAGCACCACGACAAAGGCGAACACACCGACGGATACCACAAGAAGTACCACAAGGATCACTTCCACAAGGACCACCACTTCCACGACGGCCATCACGATGAGGGCAAGCACCACAAGCACGACCACCATCACAAGCACCACGAGGAGCACGGCGGCGGACACAAGAAGGGCGGGCACCACCACTCCGGACACCATGAGGGCCACCACGGGAAACACGGACACCACGACAAGCACCACTACGACGAGGATCACCACGGGCACAAGGGCCACCACGGACACGAGGAGCATCATCACCATCACCACGACCACGGCAAGAAAGGGGGACACAAGGACCACAAAGACTGGGGCTTCCATCACGGCAAGCACTGAAGACCAACACGAATCTTATAACTTTAAGTCGTTATTGAAACTGTATCCTGTTTTTGTTACCTACGTTTTATATTTTTGTACTGGAGTAAAATATTAATTTCTAATTTTACTTTTAATAGGACTACATCCCAACTAAGGAAAGTCAACATACGTACCTAGATAGATAGAATCAAATACCTGAACTGTTTGAACTTCCGATCTGACACTATTACAATCATTTGTTAGTAAAATAATTCAATCATCAACATCATCCTACTAATACTATAAAGCTAGGTACTAATATTAGAAAGTTTGTCAAATCTGAATTTGTGTTACGTAGGATCTCCAAAACTACTAAACATATCAAGATGAAATTTGGCGTACGCTGAGAGCAAAGCCTAACTTAGATAATAGGCTACTTATTATACCGAAAATACGCGTGCGAAGCCGTGGGCAGAAGCTAGTCATTCATAAAATGATTATAATAATTTGACTGTTTTGAAAAAACTGAAAACCTACTTCTAATGCCTAATTTTAAGTTTTGTGGGACTAATAGTAATCCCATAAGATTAAAATTTTTATAGGACCACCTCGGCATCATTCTCTATACAATAGCAAAAGAATTTTCAAAATCCGTCAATTATTGACGAACATACAAATAAAAACATAAGTACAGCCCAGCATAGAACCTCCTCCTTTTTCGAAGTCTATACTAATATTATAAAGAGGAAAGATTTGATTGTTTGTTTGTTTGTTGGTATTGAATAGGTTCCGAAACTACTGGACCGATTTGAAAAATTATTTCACCGCGAAGCTTACTTTTCAGGGAGTGACATAGGCTATATTTTATCCCGGAATTCCAACGGGAACGGGAACTACGCGGGTGAAACCGCGAGGCGATCGTCTAGTTCGCAATACAACAGCGAAAGAATTTTCAAAATCGGTCCACAATTGAGGGAGAACATATAAACGTGACGTCAAAATAAGTCTTTTCAGATCATTCTGTCAGTCATTCTACACGAGCGGCCTGTGGTTCAACTGCACTCAGAAAGCCGTCAACACTCTTCGCGTCCAATATAACAATGCCTTCAGGATGCTGTTAGGGCTCCGGCGGTTCTGCAGCGCATCCGGCATGTTCGCCGAGGCGCGCGTAGATGGCTTCGCTGCCTGCATGCGCAAAAAAACGGCCTCACTGTTGAGCAGGGTCCGTCGGTCCACTAACAGCATCCTGATGATGATAGCGGACAAGCTAGATGGGCCGCTATACAAACTCAGCATTGCTGTGTTTGTAAAATGACATTCACTCCTATAATTATAATAATAATATACTAACATAATTTTTAAGACATTTGTTACTAACTATTATATGGATTTAATTATTATCTGAAATAAATGACTATTATTATTATTATTATTATTATAAAAACATAAGTACAGTCCAGCATAGAACCTCCTTTTTTCGAAGTCGCTTATAAAGAGACTAGTTTATGCCCGCGGCTTTACACGTATTTTTTTCTATGGAAACGTTTAAAGGTGATTTATATCCCATGGGAACTGATTTATGGGATAAAAAGTAAAAAAGTAAGTGTTTCAAGTAAGTGTCAGGATTAGAATTACTTGTATGCAAAATTTCAGCCCGATCCGTTCAGTAGTTTTGGTGTGTAGGGGTAACAAACATCCATCCAACCATCCATCCAAACTTTCGCATTTAGAAGATTAGTGTGGTTGATTACGGTAAAATAGTAGAACAAATCTAGGTTATTATGTAGGTTACTTTAGTAACTACAATAGGTATTTCTTTGTTCTGTAGAACCACCTACTCTACGTGTATAAAACTGCTCGTAGCATCACCGTAGCACTTCGTAGCACATCTCGTGAACAAAAATCTGATGATTTTAGGCATTTGTGTTCTTTAAGTTTTTAAACATCAAACGTTAAAGATAACCGACGTAGCTGTTAATTTTCCGTTTATCTTGCGTTGAATACCAGCCTTAGTGAGCCGAAAAACGGTACCAAATTGAGCTGTGCTGTGTGGCTAATACTTTTTCTATATCTATACTATTAGGTACTATACAATAAGAAGTTTTAAAAGGTATTTAACACGTACGACTACTTGTAGGTTTGTAGGTAACCTCAACAGCCTGTATTGGTCCACTGCTGGACGCAGGCCTCCCCCTGATAACCGCCTTATTGGCTTTTATCACATGGGGGTAATGCCCATAATTCCCACGCTGGGCATGCGGGTTGGGGATCGCAGTTCGGTGGTAGAATTGTTCTGCAGGGGGCGGCGCTACTGCCCGCCCCGGTGGAAATCCTTTAGTCGCCTCTTACGACATCCGCAGAAAGAGTTGGGGTGGTGCAACCCCGCGGACGTTTATTGGCTGAACAGATTTTCATGAAACATGGCTAAGAACACTCGGGATAAAATAAAATTATCTATGACACAAAAAAACTAAACGAAAATCGGTTCATCCGTTTAGGAGCCACGATACCACAAACAGATAAACCGATACACAGATACAGAGACAGACACGTCAAACTTATAACACCCCTCTTTTTGCGTCAGGGGTTAAAAAAAGATACCTACATACACTACCTACACCAGTTTCCCAAGTGCGCAGCAATTTTGTTTGTTTGTTTGGTAAGTTTTCACGCATAGCATGCGATATTTTATCGGAAAATTGAGATAATTGTACAAAATCAAGAAATCCTATTGTTCTCGATTTTCAAATAATTTTATGGTTATTAAAATAAGAAGTGGATCGTCTACCATACAAACTAGCTAACGAATTACCCGAATAAATGTAGAAGTAGTGTAATTTATATTAAGCGTAGCCAGGGGCGGATCCAGGATTTCATTTTGGGGGGGGCCATTTTGACAAAGTTCAGAGAAAGGGTTAAAATCACAAGTTGACAAAAAAATAAGGTTTTTTTATGCAAATTTTAAAGACTTTTTAGAGACGATTGGGAAATTTGTGATAGAAAAACAAGATAATACGATATAACGACGCCGACGAGCTGTGCGAGCTGCGACAATTATTGAGACTCTAACGGCGGCGGTGGGAAAATTTAAGAAAGAGAAAAAAGCCAAAGCAAAAATAATAGCGAGCGTAGCGAGCCGCGTAACAGTCGCTAGAAATGACGCAAAATTGCGTCATTTCTAGCTGCTGGGATAAAAGAACGTATCCATACTAATTATTACAAATTCGAAAGCAACTCTGTCTGTCAGCCTATCTGTTACCTTTTACACTTAAACGGCTTAACGGGTCTTAATAAAATTTGACAGGGAGCTAAAAGGTATCCCGGACATAAGCTACCTGAAAAGCACTTACAAAGCCGCGGGCTGAAGCTAGTTATAAATAAACAAAATTAATTCTGTACTAGTGACTGGTGAAATTTCTAAAAATTATTTACATTATCTAGTTTGACCTACTCAAGAATATCGGCGCGCTCGCACTGGGCATGAGTTCTTTCGCTTCCTAGGAGCAAGAAAATTACAAGGTTGTAGAGAAGTAGGGTTGTTCCGTGGACATGTTGTATGCGACTCGTAGTTCGAATTACAAAGATTATTGACTGTCATATAACTTAATAATATATCGTATTATGTAAAATTTTCTCTGAGAACTTGTTTTGGTACCTACTAAACCTATTTTTTTTTTAGTTTTGATCAGTATTGTCGTGGAGCCCCGGGGCTCCGCGGAGCACACTTTGGGAATGGCTGCTCTAAGGGGATAGAAAATGGTTTCCAGTTTAGTTTATAGAGAGATTCGGCTATTTTTGGCTTAACTTTTCGATTTAACTTCCAGTTAATTCCATAAAATTTGATACCTAGGTATAAGTATTTAGCTTTTCGGTCGGTAAATAAAAAAGACGTGCTTCAGTATTTTTGTAAATTTATCCCTGCACTTAAGGCGAGGATTCCCGAGATGCGATGATTGCGAGTAAGTGAGCAAGACGGTGCGCAGGCAGCCGAGCACGATTTTGTAGGTATTTAGGTGTTTTGAAAAATATTTGTATGGCATATAAAAATATTTTCTTGTGATGCACTGCGTAATTACGTTTGCAATGTTTCGGTATACATTTTGTGCCATTTTATTCATTTTTCTATTCATACTGATCATTCAAAGTTTCATTTAGAGGTAACTTTGTAAATTTTTTCTATCGGGTGAAATATCACCAATCGTGTTTTTGTCTAGTGATGCACTAGGAAATATCCTCAACTATAATATGTATGAATTTCAAAACTATAGGCCTTATAGTTATTGAGGTACGGACAGTTAAAAATCCCGAATTCCGGGAATCCTCGCCTTAAAGGAATTCTGTTACTCAGTTTTGTAGTTAAAGCCATGAAAATTGGTAGGTATTTAGCCTATTGCTTGATGGAAAATTACGTGTTCAGCGTTTATAAATTCAACCCAAGAATGTAGAAATTTGCATTTTTAAGGATTTATGTTAATTTCAAAGTCCCTGTTGTAAACTTAGGTGTGGGTACCTAAAGAATATATTTCTGTTTCCTGTTATATTTACTGACCTACCGATGAATAGGTATGCCGTGTAAAACTGCACCTGAATTGAATCGAAATAATGAGTCGAAAGTGTGGAGTTCCTGGGTCTTTTGGGGGGGGCCATGGCCCCCATGCCCCCCCCCCCCTGTATCCGCCAATGAGCGTAGCTGATATGAGTAGGTAACATGTTATGACGTTATTCTTCTTACCTACTCTTCTGTATCATCATCATCACAAAATCTACAACATATCACATTTTGATACCTACATAAAACTAATTATTTTTTTAACTAAAAATTAAGTTAAGTATTTACACTATCTACCTATGCCAAAAGCAAAGCGGATGCTTTGGCTCCTTTCATTTTACCATGAAGATATAAACGTGCCGTGTCGTGCGACGGAAAATTTTAAAGCGCCCTAGTGGGTTAGGTAGGTACGTTGCGTTGCATTATGTAAGTAATTGAATTTGTATCATGGCACGGACCATGGTAGAATAGGCTTAGGGTAAAAAATACAAGGTATAGCACTCCGAGAAACAATGGTCACGTGGGTTTTCCCAAGCCTACGTCATTATGCGCAACGGTGGTTCTCAAACTTTTTAGTTTGGGGAAATTCGAGATCTAGATTTAGGTTTTAGGTTTTCCATGAAATTCTTCAAACTCAGTTGTAAACTCATTTGAGCAACGCTAATGAGCTCTGCACATGGATAAATCAATTTTCCCCTTGAAATGAAATTTATCCGATCATAGGATCATTTTTCAGCCACAGATACCGCATTTCCACTCCACTCGGCGATACCGCGGCATTCCAGCACTTTGCCACGGCGGCGTGCTGCACCCCGCAGTATATCATTATCATCTACGAGCGCCGGAGACCGTGGCATGCCGTTGCCTACCGCAGTACGCCACGGCATCCCGCCACGGGAGCCTGTGGCGTGCCGTGCGATAAAATACCTTTCAATGCCAAGGCATCATTTTAAAGCATAGCAATTTATGTCGTTTTTCTGTAACAGTACGGTTGAATGTCCATTAGTAAAAATTAAAATCCCTTGCCATGCCGTCACGGTCTGCGTAGGCCTTTATTGCCGTGTCCAAAAATATTAGACATGCAGCTACCAAAAAACAATTGAGGATAACTTATTTTGCTCTTTGCCAAACTTTACGTACTGTGTGACGGCTTGGGGTGGTTCCACTTAAACGCATATGCTCCCGCTTGAGAGAGCGCAGAGGGCGGTCTTAAAGGTAGCAAACTCTTACCAATAGAGATAGGTATCCTACGTCTCAGCTCTATATGGACTGTCAGGTCCTTGCTGACAGAAAAGTCTTCATACAACAAACTATTCTTAGACTTAGCGCAAATACTACCACTACTACTACCCATGACTCTATTTTGAAAAGCAAAACACGAAGAGCTAACATTATATCGGACAATAGATAATAAAACCAATTTTGCACCAAAACACACCTTGTTTTAGGAGCATTTTTTATACAATGTGTCTGGTTACCGGTGTCGGAGACTTTGGGGGGGGTGAAGTACGGTAAATTTTATCGACAAATCACTATCCCTATTTTTTTTTCTCGCTCCCTGATAAAATGACAGCCATTTTATTTTCTTTTGCCTCGAAGCACGGGTGCTTAGCTATAGCTACCCATGCAGAGGTTCTAGGAGGACGATGGAGGACTCATTTGATTGCCAATAATGTAGGCAAGCATACCGAAAACTTAGTGCTGACAAGCACTAAGTTTTCGGTTAGAGTATCAAGGTTCACTGGTAATTTTAAACAATATAGAACCTAATAATTAGATATTATGTACCTACTCTGTAAACCATCAACCATTTTTTGGTAATATTTTTTTAAATTATTATTTATTTTAATAGTTATGTACGTACGTTACTTGCCTTGCTCGCATGTAGAATAGAGGAAGAGCTTAGTACCTATAGGTATTGATAAATTACTAGATTTTGCTGCGTTAGATAACTTCGAACTGTTTTGTGGTTTAGTACATGGATAGTTACCGCAGCGCAGCGTGTCAATAACACTTTGATTGGTTTATGTTTTCTTATTGTTATTGTCTGATACAACACAATGCGTATCGGTTTGGTCAGCATCTGTCGCAATGATCAGCAGTAATTAGGCGTGACTTGCCGCGTGGCGTCCTTGCCCGATGGTTTCACTCGCAACCAGCAACCTTATCATATAAAATAGTGCCTCAGCCTGATGGAAGTCAGTTCACTCCCAGAAATCAGATCCAAAGCAAGTGACCAGCGTTAAAAATGAGGACGCTAGTCGCCCTTATCGCACTAGGAGGCGTCCTAGTCTGCTCCGGTCGAGAGCTCGATCGAGGGGAGACGGATCTCGTGGCCGCGGCCAGCAAACACCACCACCACCACGAGGAGGGCGGCGGCAAGGAGCACCACGAGCACCATCACCACGAGCACGGGGAGAAGGGGCACAAGGGGCACAAGGGACATCATCACCACCATAAGGGAGACGAGGGCCACCACGGAAAACACCACCACGAGGGACACCACGCTGAACACGGCGGCGGACACAAGAAACACTGGGACGAGCACGACCACCACGGAAAGCACCACGAGCACGGACACCACCACAAAGGAGGCAAGCACGGACACAAGAAACACCACGACAAAGGCGAACACACCGACGGATACCACAAGAAGTACCACAAGGACGAGTACCATAAGGACCACCACTTCTACGACGACCACCACAAGGAAGGCAAACACCACAAGCACGGCGACCACCACGGACACCACGAGAAGAAGGGAGGCGGTCACAAGAAGGGCGGTCACCACCATTCTGGACACCATGAAGCGCATCATGGCAAGAAGGGACACCACGATAAACACCACTACGATGAAGACCACAAGGGACACAAGGGCCACCACGGACACGAAGAGCACCATCATCATCATCATGACCACGGCAAGAAGGGCGGACATGAGGACCACAAACACTGGGGATTCCACCACGGCAAGCACTGATTTAGCCAGTACTTTTAACGTTGTTATATCTTTGTTATTTAATAGATACTTCGTTGTAAATAAAATGCAATTGTTTTAAATTTAACTGTACTTTTTAATCACCAAAGGAAAGCGGGTTTAACGGTTAGGTATCTATTCGGAACAGTAGCTCATACATGTGGGTGCATACGACACAAAAAAGCTCACGCGTAAACTCATATAGCAGGTAAAAAACAAACAATCTATTTTTAAAGTCTATCTTTAACTGTGATCAGCTGGACGGAACGAATTTAGTTGAGTTGAGAGCATTGCACGATGTGTCGTCACCGCGCCGTAGTCACTCGTCCAGAAACCTGACTGATTACTAAAGATCGAACTGTAATCGAGATCACTTGAAATCGGTTTCTTTCTATAAATTCGAACCGTAAAAACTCTCGAAACACTGTGCGTTTAGCCACCAACCGGTGAGTACTGAGTAACATGAAAACAAGTTTATCGTTATTTGAAATAGTGTTAGTTTTAGCTACGTAAGTCAATCGATTATTTATTTCAGATATGCGGCTTCTCGTATTATTAGCGGTACTCACGTGTACCGCTTTATTGGCTCACGCTCGAAAGCTATCCAAGCTACAAGATGAGAATGCCGAGGTCAAATCCATTTCTGACCTGACGGCTGCGGGCGGGGACCTGGCACCAGAAGGTAGCGTGTCCAAGGATTTAGTATCCGCCGGGACGGAACACAAAAAGGCGAAGGAAAGTCACCACGAGGAAGGCGGAGGCCACGAACACAAAGCGGAGCATCATGAGGAACACGGGGAGAAAGGCGAGAAAGGCCACAAATCTCACCATCATCACGACAAAGGCGACCACGGCCACCACGAGAAACACCACGACGAAGGCCACCACGAAAAGCACGAAGGCCACAAGAAAAAACACCACGACGAGCACGACCACCACGGCGAACACGACGAGGCCGCTCACGGACACAAGGGCGGCAAGTTTGGACATAAGAAAGGCCACAAAAAGGGCTCGAAAACAACTGGCTACCACCACAAATCCCATAAAGATGAGTATCACAAGGAACACAAATTCTACGACGACTTCCACAAAGGAGGACATCACCACAAACATGGTGATTTCCATGGACACCACGACAAGAAGGGAGGACACCATAAGAAGGGTGGACACAATGAGAAGGGACATCATGAAAAACATCATGGTAAGAAGGGGCATCATGATAAAGGTCATTATGATAAGGACCACAAAGGTCACAAGGGCCACCATGGGCATGAGGAACATCATGCACATCATCATGATCATGGGAAGAAGGGAGGCCATGCTGGAGGCAAAGAATTTGGATATAGCCATGGAAAGAAGGAGTAATAATACTTTTAAATTACTTGTAATATTATTATTTGTTATATTTGAAGTCAAGTAAAAGAAAAGTAAATGAAAATCTTTAGAAAAATTAGCTTAGGTTTTGTCATAAGTGGCTTAGTCAATTATTGTGATTTAATAAATTGTTTTCATAAATGTGACATATTACTATTTCAGTACCTTACCTACCCAAACAATTCCAAAAATTAACTAAATCTAAGTAAAAAGCACTAACTAAACTTCTTGCAATTTAGGGAAAGAGAAATTACTGATTGTTAAAATACATATTTAATCATATTTTTAAGTAAATAAATGTGTAATATTTACAACAGAGCCATGAGGGGCGCAAGGTGTTCGAACTCAATCTTCTCCGTAATGTTCTTAGTCTTGATGTTTTCATCCTGGTTGGCAATGAAGATCAGGTTGCCATCATCTCTCCAGCCATATTTCTTCACCCAGTGCTTTAACGTTACATCTGTAGAAATAATAACTATCATTTTATCCATTCATTGAGATAAATAGGAAATCTAAATAAAACAAGAATTATTTTATTTAGATTGGCTTTGCCATTAGACACTGTGTGCCCTAACACTTACAAGGCCCAAGACACAGACAAGCCTCTCAACCATCGTTTGGCTGCCGCCGAGGCTGGGCAGTGAATGCATTTAAAGTTAGCAAAGTCACATTGACAATAACAATAGGAAAACATAAACCAATCAAATGGCTGGGTACTGAATGTGTTGAAAGTTAGTAAAGTCAATGTGACTTTGCTAACTTTTAAGGCACACAGTGAGTTTCAAAGGATAAAGAATTCTTTAATGCTTTACTTACCATCAATACCTCCAAGCAAGTTAGCTAGATTATTCTTGTCAATAGTCTGGAAGGTGATGCCAACAACATGACAGACAAACTTCCTGATAGAATCATGGAAACCACTGATACGGTTGCAAAGCTCTGGCATCTGGTGCACTCGGTTCCAGAATTGGGCGAAGTCGCATTGTTCTAGGATATCAGCCAAGTATTTGATTTGAGATATTGTTTCATTCTCAGTCTGAAATGTAAAGGAAAAGTTTTAGAGACAGTATTCATTCTTCACTGTTTAGATAGCTAAGGTTCATTTGAAAATACTTAGGACTTAAAAATACCTAAAAGTTACAAACAAAACTAAGAATCAAATCATCAGAACGGTAATCATGATCATGATGAGTTACTAATAGTTACTACTATAGGCAAATCTGATTCCACTTACCACAGATTCCAAGAGGAGACACTTGCACAGTGTAAAGTCAGTGTGCGGAAAGTTAGTCAGTGCTTTTAGAAGGATTTGACATGTGATATCGGCGTTAAACTTCTCAGGATTGAACTGATATAGTTTAAGTACAGCCAGATTGGCTTCCAGATCGTATGTGTTCTCTTTCGACTGCAGCTCCACATATCGCTCAAGTGTTTGGAGGTTAGCTGGGTTATACCTAAAAAACGAAAAAGAAATTAAACATCAGTTATGGTAGTACTCCAGGCATATGACTGAAAGGAACCTGAAGTTGATGAGTGGCAGCCGTATGATTTGTTTACCTTTCTATAGTCTTCAGTATACCGGCAACAGTTTGTTTCATAGTTTCAGCCATTATTAGAGGTATCAGATACTTAATCCACAATCTATGTACAATTTTTAGATGGAATTACAGAAATGTAAGCAAAACTAAAAGACGTTCCGAAAAGAATCCTGTGAAAGAAATCCAATCCACGCTGTTGTGCGTGGCTGTCAAGTCTGACACTGACAGACACGATGGTTTGTCCGAAATTGACGTTGACTTTACAACATGCACACTGTTTTTGTTTGACGTCGTCGTCGACATTTGTTCTAACACTTACTAAAATTCTACTTTTTAGAAGATATCCAAAATTCAGTAAATCAGATATACAATGTGTCTGGTTACCGGTGTCGGAGACTTTGGGGGGGGTGAAGTACGGTAAATTTTATTTACAAATCACTATCCCTATTTTTTTTTCTCGCTCCCTGATAAAATGGCAGCCATTTGGTTTTCTTTTGTCTCGAAGCACGGGTGCTTGTATTGTTTAAGCTATAGCTACCCATGCAGAGGTTCTAGGAGGACGATAGAGGACTCATTTGATTGCCAATAATGTAGGCAATAAAGCAATGATAACATTGTTATATTTTCTATTTTATAATAGAAGAAAAGAGAATTTATAAAACAAAAATAAGTTATTTTTTCAACATTTTTTTAAAAATTTTAGCTTTTTCATAAAATTGAAACTGTCAAGCTACATGTTTTTTGTTTTTGAACGATAGTACAGAATGTGTGCTTCAAAATAAGTCATGCATCTTAGCCCTGAGTAAGATAGTTTAGAAGTTATGACGATTTGAATCTGACCCTTGAAAGTTTAAATATTCCGCTAATAAGCAACTGGACTCACGGTTTCGAGGAATTGTGTGTCCATAGACAATTCTGTGCTTTGTTGTAGATAAGGACGTGCTGAAACTGAAAAAAAAGGGCGCGCTGTCACATACATTTTTGTTAAGTTTTGTATTTTTCGCTGACGAAAGTTAACAGAAATGGAAGATTTCCATTATTCCAGCCAGGACGTGGCCAACATCCATTTCGTCTATGGATTGTGCAACGGGAACGCTAATGCTGCTGTAAGAGAGTATGCGAGAAGATTTCCCAATAAACCAACCCCGAATGCTCGCACATTCATACGACTACACCTCAACCTCGCCGAAAATGGTATTAGAAGAGCACCTAACGAACGTATTCCTTTATTGTCTTCTAAAATGGTATGGTCGTATGAATGTGCGAGCATACCAACGGAAAACGGAAAACGGAGCGTAACGCAGTTTCTTGAAGTGTCACCCGGCACGCTCACGTTATGCGCTCACAATGAGAGCGAGTGAGAGGCATGCGTCCCTTCCACTCGGGCATGGTTAGCCCGCCTAAGAGCGAGAGAGACAGACATAAAAAGTGAAAGTCGTTGTCACGTAAAACTTACGCCCGTATACCGACTTTACAGGCAACCAATTTTGACGTGACAACGTCTTATAAATTGGTTTGCCGGGTGACACTTCAAGAAACTGCGTTACGCGTTACGCTCCGCTCACGTTATGCGCTCACAATGAGAGCGAGTGAGAGGCACGCGTCCCTTCCACTCGGGCATGGTTAGCCCGCCTAAGAGCGAGAGAGACGTTCGTTGTCACGTAAAACTTTCGCCCGTATACCGACTTTACAGGCAACCAATTTTTTTTTTAATGAAAATGTAGGTACCTATCGACTCGTACTTACAATACCTCCTCTGGTTATGGGTGCCCCCATACTGTTCCAATACAAAAAACACACCTTAGATACAGTGTACTATTATAGATATAGTACAGATTCTACGGCAGAACGTTTCTCTTATCATAATTATAACAGACAGGGGTAGGTGGAACCAAGTGCAATAGTAATATTATATTTAAGATCCGATAAATGAATAATAGGATGGTGATTAATAAGGTGTTGGTAGGTTTTGGTACGTATTTTAACGACAGGGAATCAATTACTTAAGCAAAGAATAAATCTGGTGGTTTAATTTTATTGACACAAAGTTACACAACGCAAAAAGTCATTACCTATACAGACAAATAGATAAAATTCATCAAACTAATTTCACGTGAATCTAGAGGAAATAAGTTCTCATAGGAAAGCGGGCTCTTCTTGTAGCCTATTTTGTACAAATAAGGTTAGTACAAATAGTACCTACTATAGGTAGGCAAAAGTTTTTACAGGTACTATTTATAAAGGTGAGCATATTTGTTACATACTGTTTTATACATAAGATCTCCAAAATACTGAACGATAATTATGGTATATTATGTGCTATTATCTAGGTCTTTGTACCATGAACCTAGTGATGCCCTAAGCAATCCAAGCCTGTGGGGCCCCCCTATATATAATTTAACCGATTCAGTGCGGAAGACGCCGAAGTGGCGCAATAAAAATCTTTTCTGCCTGGCGTATGGCACCGGTGCCAGAATTTTTACCCTTCAAACTCTGCTGAAATGGCATTTTTAAAAGATTTACTTTTAACAAAAGTGTCATAATTTGTCACGAATCATGCTTACAGCGTTCGTTTGTGGACATTACGTGAATTTAAGGACTTCAGGGCTTGAAAACCTATTATATGTACCATAAATGGCTTGGGGTTCGCTCCGCTCGCTGTTTTTATATCGTCTTTTCTACCTTTTCTCTCATAATTTCCTAATCGTCACCAAATATCTTTGTAAATTACGAGGCTCGCTTCGCTTACATATTTCTATAGGGTACTTCCCGTAGGTCTAGAATTATGAAATTGGCAAGAAGCAAAGCTTTATAGCACAAGTAAAGTATAAAATCCGAAAACCGTAAATTTACACTTTACTTACAAAAATAAATACTTTTGATTCTCACCATGGACCAAAACCTACAGGAATCATGATAATTTGGGAAGACACAAGCTTACCGAACCCTTAGTGCGTGAGTCCGACTCGCACTTAACGTTTTATTTATAGTCTCTTCTCTTTCAAATTTCTCAAGAGTCCCTAAAAAGTCTTTCAAATTTTCAAATTTTAGATTAGACAGTGTTAAAAGCACTAAGTGTTACCAACCTTAGCATGAACGTATACGTATAAGATATTCTAGATGTGATAGGTTTGAACTTCGAACTGTGACTTGCCTAGATATTCAGAGTTTAATACCAAGGTATCTACTTGCCTTGCCTAGCCCACTTGGTAGTAGACAACTTGTGTTAATATCTCAATCCAAATAATATCCGTGTAAGACTTTTAGAAACCGTACTATAGTTATGTTAAAAGTACTGTAATTTTGACAGGACGATGTCATAATTCCCGAGTTGGCATCTAACATCGCGCGCATCTCATCTGACTTTCTAGTACTTGTGGGTCGTTGACTGTTTTTGCGTTAACGAAACGAAACCGTTTTCTATAAACGGTCAACGAGTTGAAAAACCTGTTGACGTTTTTAACTGGTTTGTCGAAACGTAAACTGTAGTGCCTTGGCATTCCGGCATTTTTCAAATTGTTTGTTACTTTATTTACATTTGAACTACTAAGTATTATTTATTTACAATAAAACACTGTCCTTATTTGCCATAAATATCCTAAATTATCACTTACTTTCACTACCTATATTATACAATGTGTCCGGTCACCGGTGTCGGAGACTTTGGGGAGGTGAAGTACGGTAAATTTTATCGACAAATCACTATCCCTATTTTTTATTCTCTCCATGATTAAATGGCAGCCATTTTGTTTTCTGTTGCCTCGAAGCACGGGTGCTAGTACTGATTAAGGTATACGTATGAATGAACAAACATACATTCAACTCTTTCACTCTCCAACAATCTTAAGCTGTTGACTACTGCGGCGTCTCGCTCGCTCGTGTACAACGTGATTAAGTTTTACCTAGCGGTTCGAAGCTCGTTCGTTCATTTTCGGATGGTGTTCGTAAGGTGTTTTTAAAGTTCAATCTTCCATGTAACTTGTCCGTCAACGAACGAGATAGTATGTCAAGGTCATAGTATGTCGTTGAATGAAATAATAAGTTGATAGAATCAACTCGTTTCGCGGTACAGAGAAAACGGTTGATTCGTTAAAATGTAGAAAAACCGTTTTAAAAAAGAGTTCGTTGATTCAATCAACGCTCACTACTACTTTCATCTGGTAGGGTAGAATCTTAAAATTTTGAAGTGGCTACACTAACTTGTTGTTCTAAATAAATTCCGTCAAGAGAGAGGGCAAAAGTTATATTTTTCTTTAGCAAAAGTATTGGTTTGGAAAGCCAAAAGACGGTGTTTTAGGATACATTTTCAGTGACAAAAACCTCACAAACATGGATCAAATGCTACCAAGTCCGTTCAGCATTGGAATCGGTACACCCCTGCATCAGCCAGAGGAGGATCAACAGATCTTACCACATGCTATGCAACACCAGCAATTCCAACAGCAACAGCAACAACAGCAGCAGTCGCTTGCTAGCATGGGCTCCTCGCCGCTAGCAGGGTTTGGTTCACTACTAGGCACTCCTCAAAGAAGCATGCATACATATGCCCCAACAGCCAGCTATGCTACTCCGCAACAAATGATGCAGCCCCAAACTCCAGTAAGTTACCTTTACTCAGAAAACAATGCCTATACTTGGTCTATGTATTTACTTAACTTTGAAACCACAAGTTATGATCAATTTAGTCGAGTCTTATTGCTTTACCATTATAGTATAAGAAACTACTCAAAATTATTACTAATTCAATGGACACTACTGCAAATGGAGGGATCTAAAACACAAATCACTGTATCTGATTATAAACAGCATTTAATAATGTCATAAAAACAGAAATTAATTTTCTGATAGTAACTTCCCCTGTGCAACTGATAAGCTAGAAGACTAATTTGCTTGCAATGTTCAAATTCATAAAACGCATTTACCCTTTCACTAGTAAGGCTAAACTAAGTAAGGCTACTGGCTTATTGGTTTGCTTTAAAGTGTGATTTATTATAATATGTGTAAACTAACTTCATTCAAACTTTTCAGCAAAACATGATGTCTCCAATGATAACAAGTGCTAGCTTAGCTGGACAGCCGCTGCTCAGCCAGGCTAGTCCAGCTCCATTGACCCCAATGACTCCACATTCTGCAGATCCTGGTATACTACCCCAGTTACAGTAAGTTATTTACATTACTATTCATCCGTCCTTACTAAATCATAAATCGGAAAATAAATCTGTCCACAACCTTTTTAGGCTGAGCAGATCATCATGAATAAACAAATTATTCTTTAAAATAAGTGCTAGCCTCAGAGACAATGTAGTAAATTGTTAATTAATGTTGCAGAAATATTGTTTCAACAGTCAACCTGAACTGCAAATTAGACCTGAAAAAGATAGCACTCCATGCTCGCAATGCAGAATATAACCCTAAGAGATTTGCAGCAGTGATCATGCGAATCAGAGAACCCAGGACCACAGCACTTATCTTTTCATCTGGAAAGATGGTCTGCACCGGAGCTAAGAGTGAAGAAGACTCCCGATTGGCTGCAAGGAAATATGCTAGAATTATCCAGAAACTTGGATTTGTAGTAAGTAGATTTTTTTAATGTTTCTGGATCTATAACAACATTTCTATCACAAAAAAAATTAATTGTATTTGTTTATTTCAGGCAAAGTTTTTGGACTTCAAAATTCAAAACATGGTCGGAAGTTGTGATGTTAAATTTCCAATAAGACTGGAAGGTTTAGTGCTTACACATGGACAGTTCAGCTCCTACGAACCAGAACTCTTCCCTGGACTCATTTACAGGATGGTGAAGCCAAGAATTGTATTGCTTATTTTTGTCTCAGGAAAGGTTGTATTAACAGGTGCCAAAGTAAGAGAAGAAATCTATGAGGCATTTGATAGTATTTACCCAATTTTGAAGAGTTTTAAAAAGCAGTAATCTTGTGTTTAGTTATATTTTTATGTAAGTCATTATAACTTTAAACATATAAATACATACCTAATATTTATATGTACCTACTTAAGTTTAAACATTTCACCAGCGTTATACCTACCTTTGGGACTTGTTATATGTAAAAACAATTTTCTGTAATTTATAAGTTTATGTTTTATTCAAAGCTATCAAAGATATTCAAGTCCATAAAGGCTTCAAAGTTGGTTTATGAATGAAAGTGCCTTTGTTCTCAGTAGGTAGTCCATGTAGTTACTGTAAATTTCTAAAGACTATTAAAAATATGAAAATTATACCTATTTATATTTTCTTTAGCGTAGATCCATAATTTTAAATTATAAAACAAAACAATCAAAATTCTGAAGCCAGGCCACAGCTAGAGGAAAATTACTATATGGAGCTGGTTTACATGGTCTGGATTTGAAATAGCTGTAAAATTTGAAATTATTTAATTCCTCCCCATAGGTTCGTAATACAGGTTGTTGTCATTTTTAGCATAGACGACATACGGCTCCACCTGCGTTAGCGTAACGTTAGTGTTAATGTTTATTAACGCGTTAAATAGGGTGCTAAAAATGCACCTTGGCTAATATGGCCGGTGCCAAATAAGGTGGCAATAGAGGACATTCACCTACTTTCATTAGGTTAACGTAAAATCCATTAAAAGTGTCGCAAATTCTGTCGCTCACCATACAACCCTATAGAAAACGTGCTATCGCTAGGTAAGAGTTTCGTGGTACGGTAGTATACTACCAACCGTCTAGTCTAGACATTGCAGGAGCTGCAAACAGTTTCGCCTACCTGCCGCCGTGTATTTAAAATTTATGGGATTCTCTAACTAATTATTTGAGTAAACGAAATAAGTAGCGTAATAATTTTATGAGGAGAGTTAAAATATACGCGTTTTTTCAATCGTAAAAGTTTATTCATAAAAAATATTACAACATCAAAAATATTGTAATAATATTTTTGCTTAAGTATCTATATACAAATTAAATAGCGAGAAGGTAGGTAGTTAGGCAGGTACTTAGGTAGCTAGGACTTTTGAAAACAACAACAACAGTAACAAATAAAGGGTTCCGTTTAATTGTAAGACCTTGTTTCTTGTCTAATATTATGATTCTAGGTCAACATGATGTAGGTACCCTACTTATATATTTTGGTCGAGGGAGATACTCAAAACTTATTTTTTGACGTGACAACGTCTTTTATATTGGTTTGCCGGGTGACACTTCAAGAAACTGCGTTACGCGTTACGCTCCGCTCACGTTATGCGCTCACAATGTTTTACCACTCAAAGTCGTTGTCACGTAAAACTTTCGCCCGTATACCGACTTTACAGGCAACCAATTTTTTTGACGTGACAACGTCTTATAAATTGGTTTGCCGGGTGACACTTCAAGAAACTGCGTTACGCGTTACGCTCCGCTCACGTTATGCAGACATAAAAAGTGAAAGGAACTCAAAGTCGTTGTCACGTAAAACTTTCGCCCGTATAACGACTTTACCAATTTTTTTAGTTAATAAACTGCAAATTTACGGTTTTCCGATTGCTATCGTTATTTGTGCTATATGACTTTGCTTCTTACCTTTTATAAAGAAAGAAAGAAAATATTTTTTTTTGTATGATTCTAGGTAAACGAGAAGTACCCTATAGGTTTTGGTTCTATTAACAAGAATTAAAAGGTTTTTTTGTGAATAAACTACAAATTTGCGGTTTTAGGATTTTTTCCTTTAATAGTGCTATAAGATCTAGCTTCTTGCCAAATTTTATGATTCTACGTCAACGAGAAGTACCCTATAGGTTTTGGTCCATGGCGAGAATCAAGTTTTTTTTTTTAATGAATAAACTGCAAATTTACGGTTTTCGGATTTTTGCCTTTACTTGTGCTATAAGGCCTTGCTTCTTGCCAAATTTCATAATTCTAGGTCTACGGGAAGTACCCTAAAGGTTTTGGTCCATGGCGAGCAATAAAAGTAAAATTTTTAGTGAATTAATTACAAATTTAGGTTTTTCGTATTTTTCCCTTTACTTGTGCTATAAGACCTTGCTGCTCACCAAATTTCATGATTCTAGTAGTCTACGGGAAGTAAGTACCCTATAGGTTTTGGGTGCATATGATTCCTTTGAAAATTTTCGGACATAAACGGCTGTAACTTTTGAGTGCGTTGACCATAGAGTAAAAACTCGCTGCTGTCTCAGCAGAGGGATAGTGTCATTCAACAATTTGACAATTTGTGTGACCAAAAACCGATCTATGTGTGTTTTGACAGCACGTAAATACAGTGCCTTTACGCACACATTCGTATGATTGAATGTTGCAGGTGAATAGCATTTTCCCTAAAAAATTGGGTAACTGAAGCAAAGTTCCCATTATGAAAATACTTCATTATTTTTATCACCTACCTTTTTATTTTTGATATTACATTATTTCTATTTACTGAAGTGTTAATAGTTTATTGTCATATACAAAAAATCTAAAAAAAATCTATGAAAATCCATTTCCAACGTCTTGTTTTTTTTTATTTTACGAAATATCAACCGGTACCTATGGTTACTATCATTCTACCTAGGTCAAACGACAAAAAGGTTTTACTCCAAGTCTGCAAAATATGATCGCCTCCGATCATTTTCGGAACAATAATTTAAAATAGACGGTCAAGTGCGTGTAAGTAGTTGCACGGTTCATGGCCTATCTAATCAATTTATTTACCTGATTTACACATACCTACCAAAGTACAGTTTTTAAGTTGATTAGGATGACTATTAGGTACTCAACTAGTAAAGCATACTAAAGCTGTGTAGTTTTCCTTTTAAAATCACACCACCTATACTAGCATTTTTTTCACAAATAATAATGCCCAACTTAGACAAATTACAGCATTCTAGTACTAATAGTCTCTGGACTAAGCTGCGGACGGATCGACGAACGTGGTGAACTATAAGGGTTCCTTGTTGACTACGGAACCCTAAAAAAAACATGTGCACGTGCAAGTATTGCTTGCTATGCTACAGATAAGGTGATGGGATGGATTGCAATTTTAAATTTGAGTTTATTGCATTTGCTCCCCTTGGAGCCGAGAGAGGTCTAGGTCCGTGCGGTATCGAGGTTTTCCGGAATTTTAAAAATATCTAAGCGTCTGGTCGAAGCAGCGGCGCGGGACCCGAGAGCTGGTTTGTATTTGGCGCAGCGCACCAGCATTGCCATACAGCGGTGAATGCAGCCAGCGTAACAGGGACGCGACGACTGGTATTGATATCGATAAGTTGAGCTGCCTCTAGATTGTTTGCAACAGTCTGCAGTTAGCTCAATTGTTTCAATTGTAAATACTAGTTCTAATAAAAACTTGAGGGAATTCCACCCTCTCCTCTACTTTTTTTATATACCTAAGTACTAAGTAACAAAACCTGGGTATTTTTTTCCCAGTGCATAGCAACATTTTCACGAAAATGGTGGACGAAATTTTTAAATTTATTTATGAGTTTTGATGACTGTTTTAGGCAAAATTACAAACGGAATATTAGTACTTACCGTTGGAATGAGACATTTGCGGTATTATTTTCCGGTTACTGATGTTTAAACATCCTTGCACCGCACAACACATCATTTTTATATTTTTATGTGAGAGCTGCTTTCCGTCTCATTTGAAGTATTGTACTAACGGCTCAAAATGAAAATTGCGACGGTCCGTCGCAATTTTTTAGATTCACCTCGTTTGTGTCAACTATCATTCTAAGTCTTCTTCTTCTAAGGCGTTGACTTAGAAGTTTAATTTATATCACGGCTTCAAGAGGTTACGGACTTGAGTATTTGATGTTAATTTCATCTCGATACCTCGACGCGTTCCTGAGAAAAGAAGGTTGACAAACGGACAGACAGACAGACGGACAACAAAATGATCCTATAAGGGTTCTTTTTTCTTTTTGAGGTACGGAACCCTAAAAAGACAACAAAAGTAACAAAAAACCAACAACAGTAACAAAAAGCAACATCTTAACAGAAGCATAATAACAAACTCAATTTAAATCACCCCAAATCTCTGAGTACTGAAACCAAGTTAGGGGGCGTCCATAAATTACGTGAGATGTTTAACCCTTAATAAAATGAGGGGAAATTATTTCCCACTTCGTCCGGCTTAGCAAATTCGTTTTTTTTTTATATGACTAGACTTAGCCGTGCCAACCATAGAGAAAAATAATCTTGGATATATTTTTTACTGATTAATGGCAACATTTGTCAAGAAGTTGATAATCTGATCTGACAACGTATGTCAAAGCCGTGCTAAACAATGCAAAAACCGGCACGCTGGATGAGATAGGGAGCTAATCGTCCTATTTCATTTCTTCTTAGGCTTTAGGCATAAGTCGTTCTCTCTTTAGTGTGAATGCGATGGCAATTGCGCGAGTTCTATAGGTTTCTCTTTCTACGTCAAAGCCGAACTCACAATTTGTGATTTTTCCGCGAAAATACTTGCTGTGTTACGAATTTTAGAAAGTTTTTTGAAAAAAAAATCTGGTAAGTGAGTACACGTTATAATAAACTAAAGAGAAAATAATTTCATTCATACTTCGACGTTAGAAACTCACATTTTGAAAAATCTCACGTGAGATTGGGGGATGTATAAAATCTCACGACATCTCACCAGGGGGGGAGGGAGGGACAGAAATCTTAAAAAAACACCTCACGTAATTTATGGACGCCCCCTTACCTACTTAGTTAGTTTTTTGTTACTTTTTAGTAACTTGGTTTCAGTACTCAGAGCCCCAAATCGACCGAATGCAAGCGAACTCCGAAGCGGAATGAGAAAACAAAATTCGAGATGATGCGATCGTGCATTCAGATCGAGCGCTGCCGCTTGCGCCATAGCTCTTGCACACCTGACGCGAGCGAGTGACGAGAAAATAGAACCACCATAACTTTATGAACAATTAAAGTTATGGTCGTTCTATTCTATGAAGCTTATTAACCATAAAATCTGAGATTTGTACAATTTTGTATTTTTAAATATTCGCTAATAATTAACATGTAATGATTTACTAAAATAATGTATTTTTCTTGGGCATGTGAATGTAATTTGGCACTATCAACCATAATGTTTTTAATGAATTAAATAAAAAACACCGCTTTCAAATACATTATAAGTATATGGAATTCAAAACTTCAATCACACAAGAATCGCTCGGCAGTTAGAGATAGATACATGACGGCGTATCATCGTCTTTATCATTTCACGTGACATATGAAAAATTTAAAAGAAGAAAGATTCCCTAATATGAAACTATCCGATCAATCCCTATCCATCTAAACAAATGGGTACAAAGTACAAAACATTTAAGTAGGTACCAAACAAGTACTAAAAACCATTGTTGTGCAGTTAACGCGTTACTTCACTATGAATAACCTCTTGACTTGACGGCGGTGCGGCGCGGCGGCGGCGTTGTTACGCAGATGTAGCCAAGATGCATTTTTAGCGTCTTATTTAACGCATTAAGGCGAATAGTAGGGTGGATAGTGGCACCACTTCATATTTAATTTTATAATTACGTTATACAAAGGAATTCAAAAGGATATCAAGAAATTGGAAAAGAAATTCGCCTTTATGGACACAACGCTAACGCAGGTGGAGCCGTAGCATTAGAAGCATACCTATCTCTTTTGACGTGACAACGTCTTATAATTCGATAGAGCCGGCTGCACGCACGAAAAACATAACGTCACCTCGCTCTGAGGCGTTCCATGTAAGGCTTGTTGTCACGTTCAATATCGTCAGTAAACCGACTTTACAGACAACCAATTTTTTTAACTCGCGTTGTATTATGACATGACATTGGACTTTGACGTAGTGATGACACTGACATAATGCAATGCAACCAATCGACGAACGACGGCTTGACCGACATGTTTCAATGGTTTCAATGTAATGTTTGTTGCGTTTGGTTTGCTTCGATTTGGTAAAATTTCTTCACCTATGTATTTTCTGTTATTTTTGGGAAATTTATTCGCTAGGATAATAAAATAAAGAACGCATGTTGAAATAGAGCACAGTCTTATACAGACGTAATAATGGTGAGTCCTGTCGTAAAAATAAACAACTGAAAAATAAACTACGATGCTTTATTTACAATTATTTGTAGGATCCTGTGAACGGTTCTGGCTCCCCTGGCCTTATGACGGCTCCACCGCTTCTGCCACCCGGCTTGTTGGCTGGGCTGCCTCCTATAACATCAGCTGTTGCCATGCCCCCTGTGCCTGGTCTACCGCCAAGCCTGGCGACCATGCCTCAAATGGCATATCCACCAATGCTGCCTCCTTTTTCTATGCCACCACCTGGGTTCCCTGGATATAAGGTAACTTTTGATTATGACGTTACCTATTCAATCCTCATATAACTAAAAATAACCAACATCTTGTTAGTTCTTATTCCAACGAGTTGAATCTGTCAACCAACACTAATTTATGAATTATAAAATGACAAATTTCGAATTTATTACTTTTCCTTTCAGGATGCTCACGCACCAGCTCCTGACATAGCCCCGATGGCAAACCAAAGCTCTCCATGGTCAGAACACAAAGCACCTGATGGCCGCACATATTACTACAACTCTGTTTCTAAACAGAGTTTATGGGAAAAGCCAGATGACTTGAAATCTTCAGCAGAGGTAAGTTATTCCTGTTTAGCTTGGCTTTACTTACAACAACAAGAATACAATTACTCTGGTGTGTCCCACTGCTCGGCAACAGCCTTTGTGATCCCTCCATGCATCTAGTTCATGCTGGACGAGCCCATCACGCCATTGCTTACTCGGTCTGCCAAGAGCTGCCTTTTGCTGTTGGGGCTCCAGTGGGTAGTTATCATGGCTCACAAGCCATCAACAAAGACCATCATAAAAGTACTTGCTTAGCTGTGGTTAATTTAAGTCTTTTATCTTTTGCCAACAGAAACTGCTGTCTTCATGTGTGTGGAAAGAATACACAACAGATGCTGGACGAGTGTATTATCATAATATCGAGACTAAGGAGTCCAGTTGGGTGGTACCGCCTGAACTGCAGGAGATTAAGGACCAAATTGCTCTTGAGGAAGCACAGTAATTATATTTAATACTATTGTATGCTATGTATTTCAAGGATACCAAAGTATCTGTACTGTGTGTACAGTGCAGTATCTTATTCACTGCTTTTTATTGTAGTCTTACTAAAGTTTAGTAAGGTAAAAGTAAAGCTGACCTGCTCAATATTTCTGATCATAATGTTAAATCAAAAAGGTCTCACTTGAAACCCTCAGATTAAATATAGGTAGATCTTCAGCGAGCATGCCCAAGAGTAAGACAAAGTATACGAGGTGGTGGGGGAAAAGTGTTGCCATGCAATTTTCTTACCCCGATTTTAGGTTCCTTATTTCATGTCTTGGTTGGTAGATCGGATTTGCGATTTTCCAGTTAATAAATTTAACAAATTAAATTATCTGAGCGTCTGGTCGAAGCGAAGCGTGACCCGAGAGCTGGTGAGTATCAGGCACAGCGCATCAGCATTGCCATACAGCGTGGCAATGCAGCCAGCGTCTTGGGGACGCTTCCGACTGGTATTGATATTGATCAGTTGAGCTACCTGCAATAGTCTGAAGATAGCTCAATTGTTTCAATTGTAAATACTAGTATAATTTTCTATTTTGTGAATAAAGGCTATTGCTAGGTCATTATAATTATACAAGTAAGTATCACAATGTGAACCCTATTTGGCGTTACAAGTGGAAGGCAGACCGAGGTATTTTTTGGTAGGTAAATATAATTATGAAGGTATTAAGGTGAGTAGTACAGAACAGATAGAGAAACAAGTGTTTTTGTTTTAAAATAATCAATATTTATTACAATAATTAACGTTTATAAATTTTACAGTTTTAATCAGTTTTCAACATTTCGTTTTATTACTACTTAATCATAAAATCACAGTTTAATTATAAATGTCTTAGTTATATTACCTATACAATAACATTTACATAAATTAATAACACTTTAAAAAAAATGGTTACTTACGAACGTAACATCGTATATTTGCTAAAGAAATAGTAATGTTGCTATCTAAAAAGTACATAACTTTCATTGTACTTGCGTATAGGTACTTATACCTAGTTAGTCACAGCATTTTTTTTTATTAAAAAATACACACGCATTTACACAGAAGCATTTAAAATATCGCAGAATCATTATAAAAATCACAGAATCATTTTAAAATTAGCATACCAATTTCTACAAGAACCTACTTAAGATATTTTTTTTTCTTATTTATATGGGACAGTTAGATTAGATTTGGACAGTTGAATTAGATTAAGTACAAAAATCACAGAATCATTTAAAATATCACAGAATCATTACAAAAATTTTTATTACGAAGATTTTTAGGTTCCCAATCTTTGCGACCCGTTGCTTTGATCCAATGCAAACGTAATTCTTTATCTTCGGGAAATCTGTAACAAATAAAAACACTAATATTATAAATGCGAAAGTGTGGATGAATGGATGGATGTTTGTTATAGTTGTTCTATCTCACGAAGTCCGATGGGCTATGTGTGTCATAGCAACAACTTGCATATTACCTCTTCACGCCAAAACTACTGAACGGATCGGGATGAAATTTTGTATACATGTAAGTAATTCTAATCCTGGAATCTAACATCTATGTTAGATTCCAGGCTTTATATAAAAAGCCTATAAGCTTTTTATCCTACAAATCAGTTGCTATGGGATAGAAATGGCCTTTAAACGTTTCCATAGAAACAACGCGTGCGAAGCCGCGGGCATAAACTATTTTGCTATGCATAGCGAGCTACATTATCTATAAACTAGCTATGTAGGTACCTATTAAAAAATATTTCAATGCGCCATTCGGGGAATTTTATCATCGGGTGCAGGCAACCCTAAATTTTCACAATTACAAGTTAGATGAACTAAAAATAGCATAAAACATAATGTTTGAGCCTTGTGTGTATGTAAATCTATGAAACTGTAAATTTTGAACCTTTTTGTAGTCAAAAGAACTTGTACTTACGAGTGGAATGATATATTCGGCACTTTTTCTTCACTATCACTTCTACATGCAAAAACGCTGCACCGCACCATATTTGTCTCTCTTTTTTATTGTTTTTAGCTGCGGGAATGTACACATAAACACATTGATCACATTCAAACATAAAAAACAAAAGTTTAGAACTTTTAAAACTTTTTTCACCAGTCTCGTGTCGAGCTCCGTCGATGACAAAGGAAATTTGTTTAGCACATGGAGGTGCTAAACAATGCAAAAACCGGCACGCTGGATGAGATAGAGAGCTAATCGTCCTATTTCATTTCTTCTTAGGCTTTAGGCATAAGTCGTTCTCTCTTTAGTGTGAATGCGATGGCAATTGCACGAGTTCTATAGGTTTCTCTTTCTACGTTGAAACCTAATCAGTAATCAATTAGGACATAAAAAAGAAAACCACTATGGTGGTATCACAAACAACATAAAAAGTTGGTCTGATGTAGCAATTCTTACTATGCAAGTGTCACAAACAACATTTAAAATTGGTCTGGTGTAGCAATTCTTATGTTGCAAGCAAGTTTGCATCATGCTTACCTAAGCACAAAGTATAAAATTACAGCTTGATCCATAAAAAATAAATGTTTTTGTCTCAAGGGCCATGACTGCAGAGGTAACTCCAGCAGCTGATGTTCCGCTCCCAGAAGAATCTTCTACGGGCAGTTCAGCTCTCGATGAAGCCATGGCCAAGACACTAGCATCCATTGACCCCACACTTGCTACTAACATACCTATTCCAGAAGAAAGTGAGTATTTTTAGGCAAGAATGCACTGATTGATAGAGGATTTTCTACTATCAATCACATTTGGCGTAGCAGGCTAAGATCCGCCTGCAACGAAAGAGGTTGCGGATTCAATTCTTCATGGTCTGCTGATATTTATTATCATTCTGGGTGAGTTCAATGTAGGTCTAAAAATATCTAAAATGTATTAAATTATGTAGTTGTCTAGTGTCCATAGCACATGATGACATGATGCTTTGTTGAATACCAGCATTATTTTTTTGATGAAATTTTACAGTAAATCCAGAAGAAATTGTTGCACCGCCGTCAAATAGCGAAGGCCAGGACCCAATACCAGAGTATAAAGATAAGAAAGAAGCTATTGAAGCTTTCAAAGAACTGCTCAAAGATAAGGTATGTCCACAAAATATTTTGATATTAGTATACCAAATCGTGCGAAACGCATATTTTAAGTAGCCTATGTCTGCCTCGCCTGCCTTAGCCTGTTATTAAGTGAAAATGATAGGCATAAGATTTTGCGTTCATAGGAGCCGGACAGAGCATACGTATTTGGAACGGCGATATTCTTAAAATTTTAACTTTTTTGTAGATTTACGGGATAAATAGTAAGTAATTCCACGGAAATAAAATTTTATAGGACCACCTCGGTATTCAAAAGCAACAAAATCATCAAAATCAGATAACAAATAACGAAAATATCGAGTAACTTAAAAATACATAAAAAACATACAGCCAAATTCAGAACCGCTTCCTTTTTCGTTGGTTGATAGTTTAAAATATTATTTTGCAGAATATATCGTCAAACGCAACATGGGAACAATGCGTGAAGATCATTTCAAAGGACCCAAGATACAACATATTTAAGAAACTGAATGAAAAAAAGCAAGCATTCAACGCATACAAAACGCAGAAGTTGAAGGATGAAAGAGAAGAAGCTAGGTACTATTTCATTTTTTTTTACTGTCCTGTTTATTTATTGGTCAATAATTTTCTGCACGCGGTTTCGCAGAAAATTATTGACCAATAAATGAGCGGTTCGCGTTGTTTCTACGGAAACGTCTATAGAACCTTTCGAAAGGTTATTTCTATCCTATGGGAACTGATTAATGGCATAAAACTTAGCCTACTTATTATGTTATTCTATGTGTGGCGCCCTCTGTGGCGCAGCGGGCGAAGGTCCGCCTTCGACGCAGAAGGTTGCGAGTTCGATTCCCACTTCGGCACTAATGTTTGTACAGTCTCGTCAGTTGTACAGATATTCATGTAGGTTTAATGCATTGTTTTAAGTAGGGATAACGTGTACCTACCCATAACCAGTTCTGCTTAGCTTGGGACTAGATGATGCTATGTGAATTGTCCAGCATTACTTATTTATTCCAGGTCTAGTCTGTATGCAGTACCTAGACCTGCATCTATCCAAAATTTCGGCCCAATTCTGTTCAGTAGTTTTGGCGTGAAGACGTAACAAACATTATATAAATAAATAAATAAATAATGCTGGACAATTCACACAGCATTATCTAGCCCCAAGCTAAGCAGAGCTTGTGTTATGGGTACTAGATAACTGATAAACATAATACAATACACTACATAGATAGATATTTTTTATTATACATAGAAAACATCCAGAACGCCCTGGACAAATGTCTGCAGATCGTACAAACATTTGTCCCGAGGCGGGAATCGAACCCGCAACCTCCTGCGTCGCAGGCGGACCTTCGCCCGCTGCGCCACAGAGGTCGTCAATATCCGTCCAAACTTTTCCTTTTTAAATATTAGTGTGATGTGATTCCTTCTTCCTCCTTCCTGTGGCTCAGCAACCCAAAGTGGATCTTTACCTTCGTAGATCCAGCCATACCTATACAAGTGTTTTGAGATGGGAATGAATGGCCAAATAAGAAACTATGTGAGAATCGAGATAGTGACTCCTTTCACGACTTTTCTCTAACTCTCATAGTTCTGATTTCAAACAGTCATACCTGTATATTAGTCCAATCAAAATTTAGAATAATAACGTAATTTTAAACGCGTGTTATTGGTCGACAGATTGAAAACAAAGAAGAATCGCGAGAATTTAGAAGAGTTCCTGTTGACATGCGATCGAGTGACGTCAATAACAAAGTTCTACAAATGTGAAGAAATGTTCAGTAATCTTGAGGTAATTATTATAATCTTAAAATAGGATTATAAGTTGAGACGAAACTCATCCATCACACTAAATGAACAAAAAATAAAACTTTTAGAAATAGAGTTATAGATCTAGCTTTATACAACTATATCTGCAGATTATTTTTATTAATACTACTAGTATATGCCTGCGGCTTCGCACGCGTTGTTTCTATGGAAACGTATAAGGGTAATGGTTTCTATCCCATGGAAACTTATTTATGGGATCAAAAGTAGCCCAAGTTTGATTCCAGGATTAGAATTATGTACTTGTATGCAAAATTTCAGCCCGGACCGTTTAGTGGTTTTGGCGTGAAGAGATAGAAACATCCATCCATACATTCGCATTAATAATATTAGTGTTATTTTAGTGTGATTTAACGGGTATTTATAAGGTTTATTTACCAATTTTTCCCAACATATTGCAGTAGTAATAATATTGTGTTCAGATCACGTAAGTTTAAATATCTATCTACAGATATGGCGATGTGTACCGGAATCCGACAGAAGAGATATTTTCGAAGATTCGCTATTCACTATTACAAAACGAGAAAAGGAAGAAGCTAAAGCGCTCAAGAAACGTAATATGAAAATGCTGGCCCAAGTAGGTTTCATTTTATTAATATTTTACTTAATCAAAATTGACTTTACTATAAACTTTTAGCGAATTAACCACTCCGGAACCGTGGTCCCACTGCGATGTCCCACTGGTGGGACAAAACTTTTTCGTGGTCCCACCAAACACACACTTGACCGTTCAACATAATTATGGCTCTGGGTGCAATTATATATTTGTCAAGTGTGTGTTTGGTGGGACCACGAAAAAGTTTTGTCCCACCAGTGGGACATCGCAGTGGGACCACGGTTCCGTCACTGAATTAACGAAATTGTCTCTTAGGTATTAGAAAACATGAACGAGATAGCTTACTACAGTACATGGAGTGAAGCTCAAGTATTACTTCTAGAAAACGCCTCTTTCAAAAATGACGTGAGTTTATTGGGAATGGATAAAGAAGATGCGCTTATCGGTAAGTGAACTATCATTATTATTAGCCGTTAGAATCGACCCCTCAAAACTCCCGCACGGTAATGTCGTAAGGTCTACTGACTCAGTAGTACCACAGACCAGTTTATATCAAGGTATAAGGATGATATAACTGGTCTGTGGTAGTACTGAGGAACCTACCAACAAAGGCCCCTCCTTTACCATCTGTGTGAACGAAGGTCATTCTGTGTATATAATATACTAGCTGCCGCCCTCGGCTTCGCACGCCTTGTTTCTATGGAAACGTTAAAAGGTGATTTCTATCGCATGGGAACTGATTTATGGGATAAAAAGTAGCCTATGTTTGATTCCAGGATTATAATTATCTGTATACAAAATTTCAGCCCGATCCGTTCAGCAAACATCCATCCATCTATACATCCATCCAAACTTTCGCATTTATAATATTAGTGTGATGTGATGTGATATTAGTGTGATATGTAGTAACTGCAATCACGAGAATTTAGATGTTGGGGAGGAATGTTCAGGAGTATGTGTGTGTGCTTAGGATGGTCGGTAGTTAAATTAAACCTCAGAACAGGGAATTAAACGCAGGTAACCACTTGAGGCTGTGTGGTGCTGGCTAGAATTTACACCACCCCAATTCATCGCGGGTGTCGAAGAGGCGACTAAGGGATATCAACCGGGGGCGGGCAGCAGCGCCCCCTGCAGAACAATTCTACCACCGAACTGCGATCCCCAACGCGGGTATTATGGGCATTACCCCCATGAGATAAAAGTCAATAAGGCGCTTCAGAGGGAGGCCTGCGTCCAGCAGTGGACCAATATAGGCTGTTGAGGTGAGGTGAGGAGGTGAAATTACCACTGTGGAGCATTGGTTCGCTGTTTAAACGCGAAACAGTGTGTTGGAAAACTTCCCACTCTATGGACCTACGACTTATAGCGGTCGTGGGAAGTCGATGGATTGAGGCGACATTGGCTAGACTGAGCTGAATGATGAGTTGAAATAAAATCTTTACACTAGCCATTATTAATAAGTTCTTGAATTCCGAATTCGTTTTAAGAGTATTTCGTTTGCAGTTTTCGAACAGCACATAAGAAATCTGGAGGCTGAATATTTAGCTGAGCGAGAAGCAATCAAGAAAAGGAATAAACGACAACAGAGGAAAAATAGAGACAACTTCTTGGTAAGTTATAAAAAAAAACCGGTCAAGTTCGAGTCGGACTGGCAAACGAAGAGTTCCGTACTAAAAACACCCAAAACGAGTCGCGTTTCTTTTGTAAAAAAGAAACGTGATTTTTTCGGGTGGGGTGTCCAAAAAATTTTTTATTTGCTGTCGCTACTGCAATAGAAAAACACATTCCGTGTCCAGTGCCATCATTACCATAAGGGCACACGGCCCAGTTCAAAGTATTTTAATTCTCAGAAAATCTCATGGTTGTTGGTTTTTTGGGGGCCTCCAAAAGGCCGACAACCGAGAGACCTTCTGGAAACCCTGAGTAGTGACAATCCAATTCACACAAGCTACACATACACAAGCTCTGCTTTGTTTAGGGCTAGTTATGATACCTATATGAATTGTTTAGCGTTACTATTAGTATGGACCGTGTCACACTGAACTGTCCACCTTTTACGATTCATGACAGACGGACGGACGGACAGCAGAGGCTGAGTAGTTATATATAGTTATAATTATTATATTAGCACTGAAGTCCTTACTATTTCTACATCTACAGCTTATGGTAGTGCACTACTGGACATTGACCTCCCCTGATAAGCGCCTAAATGGCTCTTATCATAAGAGGGTAATGACAGACTACTTCTACTAAAGCTCAATACTATAACTGACATAATTCTAGAGCTGCTCCACTCATCAACGACATTTCTTCAGTCACCTAGTTCGAAATCAAAATGTATGTCATTATTTTATTAACATTATGTACTATGAAATCAAATAATATCGCAAAAATTTTCGACTTCGACGGGACTTGAACCCGCATCCTTCCTTCAGTACAGGAATGTGCTAACCAACTACACCACGAGGTCAAGTGACGTGGGAGTCGAAAATCTCTGCGACTTCCTACGGTCTCTAGCGCTGTTAGTTCCACCTACAGGGGAAACATTGAAGTTTATCCAATCCTGTTCAAAGACTAAAGTTACATTTAGTTCGTTTGACGAGAGGTGTCGCGTAGCTTAATTCTAAGGGATTTTTGCGATATTATTTGATTTCTTAGAAATTACACTTAGTGTGGGGTTACGCACTATAATAACAAAAAAACATTATGTACTATATCTTTAACTTGGATTACAGAATACCGGTAAAGTAATGTATATTTTTAAAACATATTTCACGCACGGTCTTTTTCATTATATTTTATTTTTATTTATTTTTTCTGTAGACATTGCTGGATTTGCTGCACGAAGAAGGGAAACTTACTTCAATGTCGCTGTGGGTTGAGCTTTATCCTGTCATCTCAGCTGATATGCGATTCTCCGCTATGCTCGGTAAGTTATAATTCACGATTATTAATATAATTTTTCTCTGTTGATGAATTATGTAAAATTAGTATGCTTGGCAGATCACAGTGCTCTTATTTATATGTCTGAACATCCCTGTAATACCTGTGCATCACAAATGAATAAATGAATTGAAATTGAAAATTATTCATCATCATTATCATCGCTAGCCCTTGTTGACCCACTTGCTGGGTATAGGAATTGCCCTCTATGTTATTGCCATTTGTCTCATGTGCTAGTAAGTTATTAAGTCTTAGAATACACAAACATAGTACAAATACAATACAGATACAAAATACAATACAAATACAAAAGGATCATTTCATTATACAATATACTATGACCGTGCTCGGAACCTCCTTTTAAGTATGAAATACCTGTATTAGGAGGTACATAGAATTTTCAAGAAAGTTTCAAGTAACTTCCAATTATTTTTATTATCACACTAATCACATCACATCACACTAATATTATAAAAGCAAAAGTTTGGATGGATAGATAGATGGATGGATCAAACATAGGCACTTTTTATCCCATAAATCAGTTCCCATGAGATAGAAATCACCTTTAAACGTTTCTATAGAAACAACGCGGGGATAAACTAGTATTTTTATACATTTAAATCACTTCGAAAATACACAATTCTACTTAGAAAATATTTTATCTCATAAAATGTGTAAAAAATGTTTATTTTCTTCCCTTTTATAGGTCAGAGTGGCTCAACACCTTTAGATCTATTCAAATTCTACGTCGAAAACCTAAAGGCTCGCTTCCACGACGAGAAAAAGATTATAAAAGAGATATTGAAGGAAAAGGACTTTGATGTGAAACCAGACACCACGTTCGAGCAGTTCGCGACCGTTGTCTGCGAGGATAGTAAATCTGCTTCGCTGGATGCTGGCAACGTGAAGCTTACTTACAATGCATTGCTTGAAAAGGTTCGTATTGGCATCGTTTATTGTATATTAAACTAGCAATACCCGTATAGGTACACTGGGGGAAAAGTGTTCTTGAGTGGAGACCACGACTCGGCAAACGTAGTGTAGGACGCCCTCTGGCAAGGTGGGATGACGACCTGCGAAGGACTGCAGGCAGATGCTGGATGCGGTAAGCTGAAGACATGGCGCTATGGCGCTCATTAGGGGAGGCCTATGTCCAGCAGTGGACTAACACAGGCTGATGGTGATGATGATGACCCGTATACAAAGTAGCTAACGTCATTTCGAGGTAATGTAAGTATCTATAGAGTAAATATAGTTGAGCTATCGTAGAATGTTGGCAACAGTCTGTAATTAGAATTAGTTCTAATTTGTTTCGATTATTTGATAGGAAATATCTATTAGTGAAAAAAATCCAAAATCGAACCAGCCTTTCCAGAGATACTAAAAAAAACTCACAAATTTTACCTTCTTTTAATTAGTTTAATAGTTGTTTTGGAATATTATTTGATTTCTTAGTGTAACAGTGGAAACTTCATAAATAGCCCTCAGTTAAGTACATGTAATTTTCATGTATTTGTACTAATATTTCATATTTTGTAATTTTCTAGCTGTAAGTTTTCCTAAAATTCTAAAATAAAATAAATAAACAAGCTAAATTCACATATAATATAAAACCTCGAATGACGATTATTATTTACCTTAAACCCATCATAACATTCATAACACAGGAGTGGCTGCACCGACTCTCATTAAACATAGCTAGAAGAGCAGGTACCCTGGTTATAGTCTTCCATCATAAAAAAAAAACTATTTCAGAATTGGTTTATGTGCTTGGGAGCTACGACGCCGCCGCGGACAGATGCTGTTATATGTCAAACTTGAACATCTTTCCTTTTCCATTGGGATTTAAATTCGCATACTACCTATCAATTTAACAGTTCTTTATATACCATGCAACATAATTATTCTACGAAATGTTTCAGGCGGAGGCGAGAAATAAAGAAAAGATAAAAGAGGAGACTAAAGCGCAAAAGAAGCTTGAGACTGGATTCAAATGGATTCTGACCCAGGCGAACATTGACCCCTCGTTGTCCTGGAGCGAAGTTAAAGAGAAGATTGATCTGGAGGCGCCGGAGGTGGTCGCGGTGCAAAGTGAAGAGGAACGGATTCGAATATACAAGGTAATGCAGTTTACACACCGAAAAAACTTATATAAAAACATATTGTAACAGGAAGTAAGAAGTCTTGCCATCTGGGAGTTTTAAAAGCGCTAAACGCTGCGTGCCATGTTTGAATATAGCTCGAAAAAGCGCGAGATTTCCAGGATAGGATATTGACTACGTGACGAAAACCTAAGACCCCCTTCCCCCCTGTGACCAAGCCTGGTATTTTGAGGACCTCCCCCCCCCCCCCGAACGGGTCGTCGTATGGGTACGTTCCCATATCTCGTAATGGGTAATTATTATATTGCTGCTTTTTTCCGTTTTTTTTTCGGTCTCATATCTCGTAATGGGTAATTATTATGATGTAAGAACAATATACTTGCTTGCACTAGACTTCAGTCGAAGGTACAAGTGAAACTACCACCGCCGCTTATTTTTGTCAATATTACAGAGGCATTAAAATGCTAATACTATGAAATTTTCGTAGTTTGACAAATTCATTATGAATGTAACCGGGTTAACTTTGAACATAGTTTATGTTGGTAGAACACCAACGTTTCATCCCTTAACAAGGGACTTCATCAGGGTGAGTGTGGTTCGCGTCGCGCCCGTTCCGTTCCCTGCGCACACACAGCACAGATGAAACTTTGGTTTTACTCACACAAACTAGGTTCAAAGTTAACCCGTTTACATTCATACTAGAAGCTTATAATAGTTAATCAGGGCAAGGCGGTGAAAAATTCTGATAATTCCTTCACTTTTATTGTGAGAGGAGACCCACATTCAACTGTACTCATAAGACAACGTAAGTGGTTGTTGATGATGATTGCTCAAAAAAAACTGTGAAATTAAAATCTTTATTTTTTTTTTAGGATTACCAACACGACAAAGAAGAGAGCTGTATGCACTACCACCATCCTAAACCGAAGAAAGCAAAGCGTGCGAAGAAGAAGAAGCGCTCTCATTCTATCTCGCCTGTAAGTTTTTATCAAACCCTTTGTTTTCATTTCTATCATACCTACTACAAATAGCTAAGTTAAAGACAAATTTTAAAAACCTTAAGGTCAAGCACAGGGATTGTTGTGTAGAGAAAAATTACGTCACTTTGTCATCGAATAATCGTACAGCGCAAAGATCGATCCTTATCAGCTACAGAATCCATTGGTTCAATAATACCGGTTGTCTTTTTTGATAAACCATTCTGGACGAATTCCATCAAAATCAAAAGATTAAAAAAAAAAACTCTATTTGCACGAAGTAATTGTTTTTTTATAAATCGAGGGCATGACTCCTTTCACGACTTTTCTTTAAATCCCGTGGTTTCGCACTTGGCCATCACCGCCCTTCTTAAAAAAACCACCCTGTATAAATGTATAACACATGAATATCATTAATATTAATTAAAGTGTAAGCAAAACAACCAAATAATACATAAATAGGCACCTACCTACGTTAATAACTAATCATTTCAATTCACATTTTCACATTCACCTTTTTGCATTCAAGTCGCGTTCCCGTTCCGTATCGCCGCAACCCGTAGCCGCGCGATCGCCGTCGCCAGCGCCGAGCCACGGCTCGTGGAGTTCTGAGGAAGGCCGCAGTAAGCACAAGAAGTCCAAGAAGAAGCACCGCAGACACTCGCCTTTACCGGTAATTATTTTCGCATCATCTCGCGTTATTGATTTGAATCCTCACAACCCTTGGCCGCGAGAATGTCGGGGCCGAGCCGCAGCTCTTGGGAGTTCTGAAGAAAGCCGCAGCAGGCACAATAAGTCCAAGAAGAAGCAGGCACTCGCCTTTAGCGACATATACAGGGTGTTTGGTTGACGGTCCGACAAAAAAAATTACAGTTAGCTGGGGTCATTTGCAACACTTTTTCCATATAAACTTTTTGCCTAAGACAACACTTTTTATATGATTTTTTTATTTTATTTTAGGAAAACTTTTGATTTGTGTTGTTTCTTTAGTCTAAATTTCATTATCTTCAATCTGTAATGTATTCCTGGTCTAAAAGTAATGATACAAACCGCAAAGAACAACAAACTAAAAACTTATGGGCTTTTAAAGATATGAAAATACAGGAGGGATGCCCATATGCGTGCCCAATGGTTTACTTACAGGAACCATTCGACCATACACACTCAAATTGCGTCGCTCGTTTTTTTCCGAATTTGGCGCGTATCTTATGTTATTTGGTGCTTATACCAATTACATTGCAGAGCGCTCCCAAAGATGCTGGCAAGTATATCCGATTTTGGCAGATTGTATGTTTCTCAAGTTTCTTGGGATTGGGACACACACTTAGCCCAAGTATCGCGTAGTGTTTATACTATAGGAGTTTTGGTATAACGTACCATACCGTACTTTGTGTCGTTTCAAACGACACAAAGTACGGTATGTTGTTATGGTACGGTTATGAAACGACTCGTTTCTTAAATATGATGCCAATCACACCATTTCCATTTGGGATTTGAGTAAGCATGATGTCAACTGGTTACAACTATTCAACAAAAAAGTAATAGGTACTAGTACGTACATGTATAATTTATATACCTAATATTTATGTTACCCTTTTTCTGGTATTGATGCTGACGGCACGCTTACTTCGATCCCTTTCCTTGTAGGTTTCATAAGTCTAAAAATGTTGTGGTGATAATTCTCAATTAAACTGTTCCAGAAATCTCCCACTCCCGAGGAAGGCGGCATCAGCGACGACGAGCCTCCGCGCCACAAGAAGAAATCCAAGCGCAGCGCGCCCTCCAGTCCTGAACTGGAGCCCGAGCTCACGCATAAAAAGAAACGGAAGGACAAGAAGGAAAAGAAAGAAAAAGAGAGGTAAATGTTCAATGCCGGGTACAGACCAATGACCGAGACCAAGCGAAGGCTAACGAACAAACGCAGAAGAACCAGTGTGGATGTCATTGCGAAAGCAAACAAACCCAAACGAGAGCCTTCGTTCTCCTTTGGCCGTGCTTTGGCGGCTGTCGCTACATCAAAGAAAAATAATGGAACGAACGTATAGTTCGCGTCATGTAAAAAGAACGCTGGAAGAAAGTGGAAGGGGTGTGTTCGCGCATGGGTACACTTGCGCACGATAATACCTACTATGCCAATTTGCTAAGCCTATTTTTAACTATACCGATCGTCGAATCCCACTCGTTTGCATTCGCTCGCTCTCGCTTGCTTGGTCTGTACCCAACAGTATTGTCAAGAGGTTTAATAACACATCCACGGGGCAATCGTTCGACGACATCCGCGTAACAACAACTGGCGCAGGACCAAGGGGAAATTACAAGCATGAAGGTTAGGCCCAGCCATTGGTACGAAACGGCTGATGTAATTATGATGATATCAGTTTAAAGCCGCGCTGGCCCACTGGCCGCAGCGTGTGCCGCAGTGGGGCGGTGGCTTTAGAGTCATGTCGTGTTTTTGCAGTTGAAAAATCCTATGGAATACCGTGATCACATTCATCTATTTTATGACCTAGGTTTATTTATTTATTTTTGCTTGCATGTACATTCATTCTTAGGTCTAAGTGAATGGTTAGTTATAGTCTTGTCACTATATAGCTAGGTACATGCACCCTGGAAGGGCACTGCACAACTGAGTTCGTACGTACTTTATTTACACATGTCAAATAGAGTTCGAAATACTTACTTATATAAAACAATAACATTAATGTCATACAGAAAAATAAGTTTCATACAAATAGAATTGATTAAATTGAATCTAGAAGCCAGAATTGTCATTTATTCATTGTTTCATCATAGGTTAGTGTCATTTTAGTTTGCTCGTAGCGAATTGGTGGTTTAAGGTTCTGCCTTCGGCTATGCCGCGTGCATAGCCGGACAAAAATGTATTTATTACTTTACCATTTAGGTATGACTAATTACTTTTTCGTTATTATTATTCTTTGTAAAACGCAGAAAAAATTAAAAACTCAAAAGTTGAATCTTTTCCCGCAGATCTAGCGGCTGGAGCGACGCAGAGCTGGAGTCCCGGCGCGCCGCCTTGCTCGCCCAACTACACGAGCACGAGGCTGAATGACCCGAGATCTCCAACCTTAACGTCCACATATTCTTTGACTACCAGCGCCGCCCTCCCCCAAACCCCTCCCCTTCTACCTCTCAGGAGGTTGTACAACCCGCGACCCAGGACCTCGTAGAATCCACGACCCCTAAGACCCCTCCCTCAGTTCCTGCAGTGGTCGCTGAAGTTGAAGAGCATCTCAGTACCGATGGATCGTAATTCGTTAACTCTTTTGTGAATGGACACAGTGATTTGTTTAGTGCTTGTTAATAGCGGCTTACCGGCGTCTCTGGCAGCAATTAATTCATATTCTGTGGTTACATGTCAAAACTTGTAAATATTGGTCCTTTTAATAGATTGAGTGCCCATAACACACATCGCCATGGCTAACAGCTCTGCAGGGGCAGTAAATGTGTTGTTAAAAATGTAGTTTTACAAAGAATAGGAGGGATATGCAATAAGGCAGACAAAGCACCCCATAGCAGGTTTGATCTAGGGGCGCCGGAAACATAAGCCAAGACAGAGTTAAGTGTGTTTATTAAAATAGTTTCCGTGTAGAACATAGAGATTTATTCAGATAAGTATGAATTTTAATTCTATATTCATCATGTATTGGTTTACGTGAAAATTTATGTGAGAACACGTTAAATTTTAGCAACTCTTATGAATATTATAATCGGAAGTGACCTATATTTTAATCAATTTAACATGTACATAGTACCTAAGTTTGTTGTTTTAGCTTAGTTTACTTGACATCCTCTTGTAATATTGATAACATATAGATAACTTTGATTTATATACATATTCTTGATCTATCCATGCTAGAGTTAGCATTTCATTTTCAGGGATTTTGCAGTGGGCATTTGTTGTATTGTTCTACAATACAAACTTGCATTTAATTATCTGATTGAATTCTAACTAATAAACGGTAGGTAATTCAGAAGATATTTTCATTGTTTTATTTTCATATTAGTATGTAATTGAATAAAAATGTAATATATTATAAATAATGCTGGACAAAGACAATAATAATTCACACAGCATTATCTGGCCCCAAGCTAAGCCGTTTACTCCCACCTGTTCTGTTGAGTAGTTCTGTTGACAGAACTACTGGGATTTTTTTCTCATTAGTTCTGTCCACAAAAAAAAATGGGAATCCAATTCTCACTTGTTCTGTTGTAATTCAAACTATTTACTTCTATAGCTTGTGTCATGGGTAAATAACTCTTAGAGCTACTTCTTTCTTCCGAGAGATAACTCCGATAGATCTTATTTATTATGTATACATAGAAAACACCCTGAACGAATATCTGCAGATCGTTCAAACATTTGTCCCGAGAATTAAGAATCAGTTGTTTTATGCTAATAATAGGTACATAGTGCATTGGCTACTTAAATCTAAGTCTTCGATTTTGATAATGGGGGTAGGCACATACCTACTAACTTTTTCGACCATCACCGCTCTTTTGGAAACGTAAATGAATTTGCTAGTGATGTGCCGAGTACGGCTTGACTCGAGTCGGACTCGATTCCTGCTTAGGACTCGCCTACTCGAATACCAATTTATTATGATTCGAGTACGCCGGACTCGATTCCGGTACTCGAGTCATACGAGTATTATGCGAGTCTAACTGACTCGAGTCTTGTATTCAAGATAAGTTGACTCGTTCATACTCAATCTCTTTTTAAATATGCAATGAAGTAACGCCTTTTGATACAAGTTTGAATTGAACCTGCAACTTAAGGCCTCCACAGTTCATCACACAGACGCCGGAGGCGTGGTGGAGGCGGAGGCGTGCGAGTTGTATCTCTTATTGTATCATATGAAAGACTACCACGCGGATGCTAAGCGGTGCACGGCCGTGGACTCGAGTCCAGGACCCGAGTCTTGGACTCGAGTCTAGAAATTCGAGTCAACATTCGAATACCAAAAAATAGAACTCGAGTACTTGGCTCGAATACCGGAATCGAGTCAGGATTCGAATACCGTTTAAACCGACTCGAGTCGACTCGATTCACCAAAACAGCGACTCGGCACATCACTAGAATTTGCTGTCATGAGTCATGAGGCAACAAGGAACTAAAAATTTTGACATTGTCAAATTAATGATGTTGTCAATGTCACTTACAGCTGACTTTCATTGCAGTCATTTTACCAAAACAAAGCGTTTTGTTTTTTGATTGGAATATGCAAAAATATTTTTAAGAATCGTACAGGACAAATTAGATCTGAAAACGTGTGCCTCTGCTCATAATTAGTTAATCCCATAATAACTTTGCATACAAATCTTATCAAGTTATGCCAAAACACAGTGCGGTTTTGTGATTTTTACCCAACAGCTTGCACCAATTGCAAAATGTCCTGCCAAGTGGAGCAAATAGCTGATTGTGGTGATATTCTTAGCTTGGGAAGATCTCTTTTCGTTCCTGAAAAAGAAGGTAATCTTTGCGAAACCTTCCGTGACCTACAGAAAGTTCTTCAGGCTTTAGTGACTTGCCAATATCACAAAATTTACAGAGTAAATTCAATTTCAATTCTTTATTCCTACAGAATTTGTACTTTCAGACACAGCCTGGTTGCAGCAATGCTCCATTTCCCTATCTCCCTGTGGTAACCTTCTTGCTGTGGGCTACAGAAATAGACTGTGTCTACTAAATTCCCAGTGGATTAGCTCTTCTGATAGCAATTGTTTCCTGATTTCCTGGAGTGGGACTTTGCCTTCAGAAATAACAGCTATACTGGCACTATCTATATGTCCTTCACATCATTCTTCGCAGGTATTTTGTTAATTTGGTATTTTGTTTATTTGGCTGCCTGTTTTTACTAAAATTAATTAAATACTTATCTAATAAATTTTGGAAATTTTTAGAATGGTCCAGATTGGTTTTGTATCATAGTTGGCTTCAAAAATGGCAGTGTTGGTTTTTACACCAACACTGGCCATCAGCTTCTACTAGAGAAGCTTGATGAGAAGCCAGTCATGAAGATATCCTGCCACACTGGAACCTACGGAACTCTGCCTGAAGATATTCACATTCTCTTTGCAAGCTGCGAGTGTGTCATAACAGGGTCTGGGTTGTTCCAAACCTTGAGAAGTGCTAAAGCTCAGATAGCTAAAGGTTAGTGTATAAATAAATAAATAATTTATTTGAAAAAATTTCAAGATACAGGAAAACATAGACATTAAATTCTATAGATTCCGTGTGCCTGAACTAGGTAAAACCTGTATCTCAGCCAAAATTGCTTACAACGAATACATAGTAAAACAAAGCGACAGTGAAGATTTTCAAAATAGCATAATGTTAATATGCTGAGCTACATTTTAGGAGTACCCTTAATTACAACCAGAAAAAAAAATTATGATTTATATAAAGATATTTATAAAAGATCATCCTTCAAGTGTTTTTGTGGTTTTTCTAGTACTTACCATGTTTTGAGACCTTTTACCTCAGGCTTTTTCAGACTTTGACAGAAGACTGAAATTCATTTTGTGTTTTCCTGATATTAGAACATTTTCAGTGCAAGCAGGGATCCAAGATGGCTACTCAGTAGACAGTCGCAACATCAGCATTAGAAAATGGTCATTTTCTGAGCAGGATATTGTCAGTGATGCTGCTGTTGTTGGCTTGGAGCTCAAGAACACTTATGATCACTTGCTAGCAGCCTCAACTTATGGAGGATATGATATCTGGTATGTTTTTCCAAATCGACGTTGTTTTAATCTTTGCTCTGGTAGACACACAGTTAGACATTGACTATCATGACTTTTACAATGCAGAAACATATAGTAATATAACTTCCACTTTATCATAGTTCTAGGCGTCTTACAGACGGACGCGGCTTGCGGTGGCGGCCAGTACAATTTAACAACTCACAGGCCGCGTTTGTCTGGGAGACCTCTTACGTCACAGCATGGCGTTAATACTTTTTTATTCATATTTTAATTTATTTTCTGGTTTAGGTATCGTTCAGTACCTCCAGTGAACACACTAGTACTTTCGACTGGCCAGAATCCATACATAGGGTTCCACTACGCATTGGAAGGCGGCAACGCGCCCCCTCTTCAGGACGTCGCGAGGGCTGTGGCACATAAGATTAAATCAGCTTTGCCGTAAGTATTGCTATTAATTTTAATATAGTGGACAATTCACACATCATCATCTAGCTAGCTAAGTATATGGAAAGCGCTCGTCTTCGTTGTCGTCGATTTTTTTTATAAAACTTCGGTTTTAGCATGGTAAAATAATACAAGGTATATGCTACTCCGAGATCTTCCCAAGCCTACGTCACTGTCCACTTGCCACAAAAATGGGAGGGTACGTTCATTTGCCGGTGACTATCAAACCCATAGCGACGCCGCCGGTGAATCACTCGCGTTGTTGATCGGATAAATCTTTAAAATATAATGGGCGGTTACTCTATCCGTAACTGTAAGTGTAAAAGGCGGTAAAATAAGGTTCATCTGTGGCTGAAAAATGTTCCTGCGATTAGATAAATTTCATTTCAAGGGAAAAATTGATTTATCCATGTGCAGAGCTCATTAGCGTTCTCAAATTATGGAAACTAAGTTTGAAGAATTTAATAGAAAACCTAAAACCTAGATCTAGATCGCAAATCCATCGTCCTACCCAGATAACTGCTTTGTTTTTCGAATTAATCGAGTTTCTGGTCTATAGTGTTAGATGATTAAGTTGCCAATACTTTTCTCAGAGGCTGGCTAAGCGGCACAAGCGCTGAAAAGGCCTCACCCGCCAATGATCCGTCCATACGCACAGAAAGCCTCTCAATGCGTTGCGGCTTGTACGACGCACAACGTCAAGGCTCCTCGGTTGCAGTGTCGCCGGACAAACGACTGGCGGCGTTTGCAGACGGGTACGGACGAGTGGCCGTACTGGACGTTAATAGAGGACATCTGATCAGGCTGATCAAGGGGTGCCGGGATGCGCAATGTGCTTTTGTTCAGGTAAGTTTTTGGATGAGACCTTTAAGGTTGTCTCAGATCAGATCTGGACTGCTGCCCCACAGCACAAAAACGTGCATTCAAATACTAATAGGCTTTCGTCTTGTAATATTTAGGTGCTCCTTTTTTAGTAACAAAAATCGTTATTAACATAGAAAGTTACAATCAAAGAAAAGAAACATATTAGAACTATGTAGTATTTACTATTAAAACAGTTGAGCTAACTGCAGACTGTTTCAAACAATCTAGAGTGTCTCAAGTGATCCATATCACTTATGCACCTTTGTAACATTACCTATGGAATACAATAAATTATTGAGTACCTATTGAAAAGTCAGAAGCATCCCCAAAAAGCTGGCTGCAGCGGGGCAATCCCGCTGTATGGCAATGCTGATGCGCTGCACCAGATACTCACCAGTTCTCGGGTCACGCGTCGTTACGACCAGAAGCTCTGATAATTCTTGAAAACCCGAAGAGCCTCACGGGTCTAGGGTCTCAATGGGAACAAATGCGGAGGCTCTGTCGAGACTACATACTTGCGCCTCTTGAGATCCTCAGCCAAATCTTCTGCCGTACTAACCCTCACGGATGTAGTCGGATGATGGGAAGGCGCAAGTGTGTCGACGCACGTAGCGTCCCACACAATGGGCCTCCCCAACAGCCAAGAGACTAGACTAGCCTTCGTACGATGGTAAGAGGCCTGACGGTATGATACTAGTATCATACCGTCAGGCCTCTTACCATCGTCACGCAACAGACCACTCGATTGGAGAATAGCTGGAGATGCATTTTATATTGAAGTCATCCGATAACAGACACCTTGCGCTCTCTTGAAACTTGCTATTTTGTTACTGTAAAATTTACCTAAACATTACGAATTTAAGCTCATATTTGAAACCTTATAGGTATTGGTGCTGTGCGGTCATACCCACCGTGTTAGATGTATTGTGCTATGCTATGTCCCAAAGGCGCTTGCCAAATTCTTAAACTTTTGACTTCAAGTTAGTCTGAGTACTTTAGTAAACATAAGTACCGACATCTTTTTGGTAACGTGAACAAAACTTATATAAATAAATAAATAATTAAGCGTACTACCTTTTCTTTCCAGATTTTCGAAAATGATGACAAGAAACCACAACTCTCCACCATCAAAGATGTGAAACGCGCTTTATTCTTGATAATATACAACCCCAAGAAAGGTTTGATTGACATCAGGCTCATGCAAAGAGGAAACAGGGTCGCAGTATTTACTGCCACCAAGAACGGACAGCTTCTGTACAACACTTGCGGCTTGGTCGGCGCTGAGAAAAACTACACCTACAAAAAGCTTAACTTGCCTGAATTCCAATGCGTCCTTATAGACTCTGATGGCAAACTCAAAAAGATTCACATTCCGTTTTTCTATGCATTAGAAGGAGAACATTCGCAAAAATCCAAAGATTTGCAAACCTTAAGAGAGTTTCGTGATAGTATAAAGAAAACTGCAATCAATGATGATACCACCGAAGATCTTCTACGAACAGTCTCTGAAATACAGACAACAGATATCAAGAAACACTGCCTTGATTTATTAGTAAAGAAGTACGAAGTGCCACCAAAGTTTATCATGTCGGTCTTGGAGATATTTTGGGACAGTTTTGATAATGACGAAAATATTCCAATAGAAATGAAGCATTATTTAGCAAATCTAACGCTGGTGACTCTATTCTTCAGACTTATAAACAATGAAGACACGGAAGACATGAAAGAGCTAACTGCTAAAATACATCAATTTCTAGAGGAAGAAAAGGGATTCGAGTTTACAGAGTGTACCATAAACGATGACGATCTGGATAAATTCCATCTACTAGAAGATGATAATTGCATTTTGGAACGATTACTTACTTTGGCGCAAGAAAAAGATTACAAAGAGCACCAACACGCTCGCGTCAAATTCGCAGATAACCATACTAGCTCTTATAAAGACTTTGTCTCCTGTTTTGCTCTCGATCAATCAACTAACTTCATTGCACTGAAATCTGAGACATCCGCAGATAAGCGCAATAATCTAGGCTCAATAACATTCAAATGCATTTTCCGGATGAACGAACTGAACTTGCTTAATAACTTTGTGAAGGAATGCCGAATTGACCCCAAAGAGATCATCAAAATTCTGATCATGCAGTTAATGAATATGTCCTTGGAAGACATAAGTCTGGAATTGATAGATAAACTTATAGTTGTCTTGTACTACCTCAGCAGTGTTACAGAAGAAGCTACAAGCATAACGTATAACGAAGTATCTCCATGGTGGCAAAGCATTCGCGATATACTCGTGGATATGCCTTGTCCTCTTAAAAGCATGATAGTAGCAATGGCATGCAAGGCTGTGGGCAAAATTTTCGAAGCTAATAAAGAACGAGAAGATTCAGACATATGGGAATCTGTCACTACGGAAAATGCTAAATGGGGACTTCTAATAGGAAAACTTGAAGACATATCCATACTCAGCATAGTGTTGATGTTCAAGGAAAACTTCTTCGGGAAATCTTTACCAAAACTGCACCCTACCGACTTTAGTATAAACTTGAAGTATGTGTACACTAGAGGGAAAGGATCTGTTACGGAGTTGATTGCGAAGTGGCTGTGTAGCATGGGAGTACTTCCGGAAGCTATTGTAGCAAATGAATTTATGGAAATTCAAGACAGCAAAGGAGAATATGAGGTGACAGAATATGATGACGACGCTGCATACGTCTTCGCTGAGAATAATCGCATTTATGTAGATGAGAACCCCAAGATATTCAAGTGGCTATCGCTACTTCGCCGGCAGTTCCCATTGAGCACATCGGCTGACTTCATAATCGCTAACATGTGCTGGGAGTATGCAATAGCTTGGCAGAAGAGTTTCCACACAACTGTGTTACTAGACGCGGTTATCCACTGCATTGTCAACATATCAGACACACACATAAAGCTCGGGCTATTCGCAATCATATGGTCTACTTATATCAAGCATAGCTTTGAGGTGAGTTGTCGATTAGTAAACAAAATTGGCAGATTACCTAAAGACTCTTTCATCTTACAAGATTTGGGAACAGATAATGTCAGCTTGCTTAAATTTCTCCAACTTTCTACGAAATATTTGGAGAGCTTCCTGAAATTCGCTGCTAATTCTCCAAATGAGGAGAAGAAGAAAATAGAGTTTGAAAAGATCTGGGACGAGAGCTTGCCTTCCCTTGTAGAAGTGGCTCAAAACACGAAAATTGTTAACAATGATATTCTGATTCTTAACTACCAGATATCGTGTACGATTTACTATCAGTGCCATTTTAACTTGAAGTTTTCGAAACCGCTAGACACTCTTTTCGATATAGATTATCAGTACATTTTGGAGGCATTAACAGGGAACGTAGTAACCAGAGAGATAAACATGAAAGCCTCTGAGAAGCTAAAAAATCCCAGGATGAAGTTCTTGACGAAGCTAATTCGTTCCGCCATCGAGACGATAAGTTCGGAGTCTGATAATAATGGACCTGAAAGTACTTATAATAATGATGAATGTACCTACTGGATACAAAAGATAACTGTGTTAGCGGAACTATGGTGCGTTGAGTGCGACTTCATGAAATGCCAGCAGGTAAGTTATTTTTTTGTGTTTTCTTTATATTTAAATGAGTACTAAATTTCAAAAACCTTTTTAAATCTAACCTAATTAAATTAAAGGATTCAAGGGCGTTCGATTAACATTGCGCGGGAAATTCAAATTGCTTTTTTATATTTTGTGTGCGTTCTATAATACAATGAGTAGCGAAAAAGTAATTTCCCACTAAACCTAAATCATTGATGGTGATAAGATACTATCTAAGACTTATCAATTCTAGTCTCAAAGAAGAAAATTCCCATCAACGTACTAGATGGCGCTACTTAGAATGCATTTCATTGATACCGCACAGCTCTGATTCTATATTAATTTCTATTATTTTATAATTTCAGGTGATTGCATTATACCACATGGGTTACGATACACTAACAGATAGCCTTATACACCTGATAGAAAAGCCAGAAGTAATACTATCGCCTATCCTAGCTATCACTATCCAGCGCTTGAAGCGGAGTCTCGAACATTCCAGCAATCAGCCAGAATGGATCGTCTCTGTGCCGCCGCAGCTATACAAAAGACTTCAGAATACGGTGATTATTTTATTTCGCTATTTTTATGTTATTTTTTACACTTATAATAAGAGTGGGCGTCAAAAACGTCGTTGTGCCGTGGTAAAACGCCATTATTGTTATATATTGTCGACTATTTAAATTGGAAGTTTTTTTCGCGGTTTTTAGGCACTATGCAGACAAAGCAACTATTGCGATAACAGGCAACTCGCAACTAGCTGTTTAAATATAAAGTTCTTCTATCTTAAACTGTGCCAGGCACAATTTAAAAAGCCAGTGCAAGTTTAGGTATACGATAAAAAGTTGACAGGTTCTTTAGCTAAAATTACTCTGCATAGCACCCTAGTGTTTTCTGCGTTCGACAAGGAATTATTAAATTTCAGGTGTGTTACAATGTGCACAAAACTTCTTATCTGCTATCTAAATTAATTTTAGAACCTAGAAAATAGTAAGAACCAATTTCTTTCCGAATGTCAACCAACCACCCAAATGCATTTGTTTTTAGGTGCTGGACACATCTATACCCGCGCACCCTTCATTAGTGACCACAATTAATGTTCTTCAGAATTTAACAAAACACATGGGAAAGAAATCAAACCATTCTACCGAAGATGTCCAGAATATAAAGCTAGCTGAACTTATTGTCGAGAACTGTGAGTTGCTGATACGAAGAAAACTTTAGATACCTACAATTTAGGAATAAGGATCATGTTATACTTAATCTAAGCTAATATGTCTATGATTGTTACTAGAATATTTTAATTTTATTATGTGCAATACAATACAACAAATTATAAATAATAAATGGTTTGATGAGAATGCTCCATTGAAGAGAGGCCTTTTTAAATCGTTCGACCCCCCTAGATGTAGGGTTGCCATCTCTAAAATTTGGCAACCAGGACAAGACGCGTGAAAACCCCGGTGCTAAACTTGTCATAAGTATTATAATACTAGCTGCGCCCCGCGGCTTCGCCCCCGTGGAAATTTATGTTTCCAACTTTCTTAATTTTTTCTTTCATAAGAACCTTCTCCTGACAATAACAAACACAACAAAGAAAGAATTAGCGAAATCGGTCCAGGCGTTGTTGAGTTATGCGCTTACCAACACATTTTGCGATTCATTTTTATATTATAGATTAGTTTATGCCCGCGGCTTCGCACGCGTTGTTTCTATGGAAACGTTTAAAGGAGATTGCTATTCTATAGAATATTAAAAATTAATTAAAAAAACATTGTCCAGCTGATAAAATTGTGAATCTAAACCATTCCCAGATCCCCTTGAACACACACAAAACATTTCATCAAAATCGGTCCAGTCGTTTGAGAGAAGTTCAGTGACATACACACTCACAGAAGAATTATATATATATAAAGACTAGATTCTGCCCGCGTATTCGCACGCGTGAAGTTTGTAAAAAAATGCCCCCCCCCCCCCCCCCCCACACCGGGACCGCGCCTCGGTACCTCTATCTTTGAAAATAATCAAAGCGCATACAGACTGTCCCACCTGTACAAGGATGATATTAGGTATATTGTTCTGAGGGATCTTCGATTTGATTCTTACCCCCCCGTGTTTCCCTCTGATTATGTACCGTACAGTATACGTTAGTATCCCTATATAGTTTGTGCGTACCTCAGATTACAGTATTTATTTCCCAAAGATCCTATGACTACGTTCCGTTCACAGAGTTTTATGTATAGTCCGGTATAGTCCTAAAGTTCCGTAGGTATTTCCCAACAACTGACAATCAAATTGTCATTGTCAAGTCATCATATTGTTTTGCTGTCAAAGTCACACTCACACAGTCTAGTCTGTCACATCCTACGTCACATCACATTCAGGGTGCTTTCCGAATTACAAAAACAGCGCCGTTATCGATTACGACGATATTTGTCGTTCCAAATTAGTTAGCACGATATTGACAGTTGAGTGCCATCATCAATTCGGAACACTTTGTGAACGCGCTCACGGCCACGCACGAGTCACTTGTCAAATGTCATTGTACTGTACAACAAACAAACAGTACCTATTCGCAGAACAACGTGAAAATGACTCCGATGACTCCGCTAACAAACAAAAACTCTGCAAAACTGGCAAACAACAGTAAATTTGATGAAAATAGATGAAAACAAACAAAACAACATGTAATACAATGTCAGTTTTGACAGAATAAACGTCAGTTTTGACAGAGCGCTCACAGTGATTTCAGTTTGTAGGATGGTCGGTGTTATCGCAAAATGGCGCATGTAATGACGTCATCTATGACGTCACACGGGACATCGTTGTCGCGCTCACAGTAATTTGGAACGCGTAAGAGAGCGCTATTATCGATATTAGCGTAACTCGGAATGCAGCCTCAGATTCATTCATTCTTGCAAAATATATTTATTTTAGAAAATCTATCTCCGATAGAAATCCATTTGAATCTTCAATTTTGTGCATCTAGATATTGTGAAAAGTGTTGTAAAAATGGCTCCCAAAGCTGCTGGTGATGCTGTAAAACATAATTCGTCTGTATACAAGGACAAAAGCAAACCTACTGATATTCGTATGAGCAATATTAGTGCCGCTAAAGGTAATCAACATCTGTATTTTTAGAAATAAATTACAATGAATATACGTGATACCATCCCTGTAAATAACGATAGTTCACTTATTTATCCCAGAAAGCGTATAATTGAGTATTCTCCAAACCTCTCGGAGTCGTTCCCATTCAAGAATATTCATAAACAACACCGTCTGTTTTTTCAAAGTGTATATAAGAACATCACATGATCTTTCAAAACAACAAAATGGAAAGCCACTGGTAGATAATAGAATAGAATAGACCTGAACCACCTTTCTTCCATCCACCTACCTCTATTTGCAATTTTTAGACAGTGTTTACATTGTGGCCACAAGTAATATTTAGCAGAAATCTAATTTCGGTTACTTTGTTCTTTCAGCTGTATCAGATGCCATTCGCACCAGTTTGGGGCCTCGGGGAATGGATAAAATGGTAATTCTTCCAAGTTCCCGACTGGTTCTTCAACCAACTTAACAGTGAAATTTAAAACTTGCTCCTGGTAGTTTATTCCTTTGGCCAAATTTCAACTGTTTTTATTTTTAGATCCAAGCTGCCAATGGAGAAGTCACTATCACTAATGACGGTGCTACAATCTTGAAGCAAATGAGTGTGATCCACCCTGCAGCTAAAATGGTTTGTGAAAATACAAATGAATTAACATTTTTAACAACTATAGTCCGAATAAACATTGGAGCTATTATAAAACTGGTTACATGCATAGCTAAAATGCAAATTCACCAATAATATGATTTGTACAGGTTTGAGAGGTGTAACAAGGAAATTGCATTTATTTTTTTCAGTTGGTAGAGTTATCTCGCGCCCAAGATATTGAGGCTGGAGATGGCACAACATCTGTTGTGGTGATTGCTGGGGCTCTGCTGGATGCATCTGAGAAACTCTTGCAGAAAGGCATCCATCCCACTGTTATCTCTGAAGGATTCCAAAAGGCTCTTCAATTGTCTCTACAAGTAAGACAGTTAAACATAAGAAATTGATTTACATTTATATCTCTTTTTGTTGCTCTGATCAGACTAGCTAACTACTCAAATAGCTGTGATGTGATTGTGAGTCTATACAGAATACTCAATCACATGAATCCCCTTCGCCATAGTGATCTCGGCATAAGAATCAACTCACTCAGTTCATGGAGATTGTAAGAGCTGACTAACCTATCAGACTAAGAGCAGCAGCTTCCGTCTGTGTATTCTTAACACCATGCTGATTATGGCAAAACTCCTCTTGTTTTTTTATGTATGTTCATGTATTATGCTGATAAAGGTCAATCTTATATTGTTCTTAATCTTTCAGGTTGTTGAAGGTATGGCCATTCCAGTTGATATGTCAAATGAGGAAGTTTTATTGAAGATTGCAGCAACATCTTTGAACTCAAAAGTAGTATCCCAGCACTCCACCATTTTGGCTCCAATTGCTGTGCAAGCTATCCGTGCTGGTGAGTAGTAGCTTTCCACATACCTGCCTTTGGTTGCTTGTAACATGATTGCAAGATAAGTGACATTACTGAAAAATTTATCTTGATGCTCAGGTTTTATCTAAGAAAAGTATCTGGAAACAATGTGAAGATGATGTGATGAAGACTTGTCCGTGTGACCTATGCTTAGTTATTTACAATGCAACTTTTCTTTCTAGTCATGGAACCAATCCCCAATGGTGTTGGCGCTCGGGTAAACTTACGTGACGTGAAAGTAACAGAGCGTGTCGGAGGTACAGTTGAAGACACAGAGCTAGTCCAGGGTCTCGTGATCCCCCATCGTTCTGCTAATGTCAGTGGGCCACATCGCATTGAGAAAGCTAAAGTGGCCCTTATCCAGTTTTGCATTTCGGCGCCCAAGACTGACGTAAGTTTTACTTTTTCTGACACTCTTTAGCTTTCTCTCATTTTTTACCTGCAAGCTGGAGGAGTGATTCTATCCATCCACCCATAAGTTCAAACCTTTCATAACTGAAGATAAACAGTCGTTTCGATATAAAATTTTGCAGATGGACCACAATGTAATTGTGTCTGATTACGCCGCTATGGATCGTGTGCTGAAAGAAGAACGCCAATACATTCTTAACATTGTGAAACAGATCAAGAAAGCTGGATGCAATGTTCTGCTTGTACAGAAATCAATCTTAAGGTAAACTTGATACTTAACGTAAGACTAATGGAGTCTACACTGTCTTACTTTCATTTTAATGTGTAACACACCAAATTCCTAGGTTTAGAGCTACACCTATGCAAAATTTCAACTCATCTGTTCAGCGTAGTTTCAGTGTGACAAAGTAACAAACATCCATCAATGCAACCCAACTTTCGCAATTATAATATTAGTGTTTTTATTATCTGTTACAGAGATGCTCTCAGTGACCTGGCCATCCACTTCCTAGACAAAATCAAGACCATGGTGATCAAGGACATAGAGCGTGAAGACATCGAGTTTGTTTGCAAGACTCTCGGCTGCCGACCCATCGCCTCTCTAGATCACTTCACTGCTGAGAACCTAGTCAATGTAGACTTGGTAGAGGAAATCAGTGAGCCATCAGGGAAATACATCAAGGTTTGCTTTAGTCTTAAGTACAAAAAAGTAAAAAAGTACATAATATATGTTTGTCAGATTACTACACTGAACTATATGAAAACAACAGAAACGAAGCATGGTACAGTTTCATTCTTATATATTTGAGCTTGAGTGAGTGTGAGTGTTTTTAATTTTCATTGATGGCAATGTAGAGAATGGGATTGAAGATGACTGCAGCACAGTATGGTGTCCCATGTAGATCATCATTTGATTTTTATTTGATTTTCAATTTTAACCCCATTCTTTCCATGCGACTCGTACACAATTTAAAAGTTGATTTGCACAGCGTTACTTATAGAGAGAAACTGTGGTCAAAGGTCAAATACATGGCAATCGCAAACGACACAGTAGTACAGCTAGTTTAAAAATATAATTAGAACACAATCTGTGTTGCCCATGACTAATTCAAAATCGCAACCAATCTAATAAATATTTCAGATGACCGGTTGCAACACCGGCGGTCGTACAGTCAGCGTGATGGTCCGAGGCACATCCAGCGCTGTCGTGGCGGAGGCAGCGCGGTCCCTGCACGACGCTCTCTGCGCCGTGCGCTGCGTGGCGCGCCGCCCCGCGCTCCTGCCCGGTGGAGGTGCCCCCGAAGCGGCGGCCGCGGCAGCGCTCGCTCGCGCGTCCCAGACCGCGCCCGGTGCCGATCATTATTGTCTGCGCGCTTACGCAGACGCGCTAGAGGTCGTGCCTTCCACTTTAGCCGAAAATGCAGGTATATGTCAATGCTTTTTCGCAATAAAACTTCGTGTTCGGTCTTCACCAATCTTGGCCACATTAGAAAAAACCGAGAAAACTGCGGGATAGTTAATTTTCACGGAAAAAATGGAAGAGGCGGTTGCGCTCTATTACATGTCGGCAAACAATCACAAATCAAAATAACGATGCAACATGCAAAAATAATTGCAAACCGCTCGGGGCTTGCTATAAACAAAGCGTGCGAAGTGTAGCCAACCGTATGAACTTGGTCGCGCGATTAAACCCTTTGATGTGCGGCAATTTACCGACAGCGGCGCGACAGGGCATCTACGACTTGCTGGGCCAGACTTGATGCGACAGCGAAAATCTTCGCGTTATCGCGATACATAGTGTGATCGTTGCATTATAGGTGACGAATTCGTTTGTGTATGTGTGTGGTGAGAGATTAATACGAGAGTGCTGGTGATACACTTGCTGCCGTGAATGCATTAAGTCACGTGTCGTGACGCGCAACGCCGCTATATCCATACTTCAGTAGAGAACTCCGACCCTGCTAAGGTTTGGAAGTTCCTACGGTCATTGGGAATCGGAAAATCTAAAGAACGTACCAAAATTCCAACACAATTTGATCTAAATTCTCTTAATAAACACTTCACTTCCATTTCCGATCTCGATATACAACTGAAATCGAAAACTTTGTCTGATCTTTCTTCTACGCCGATTCCCGACTACTCACCTCTTCATTTTAGCCAGCTCACTGCCTGTGACGTAAAGAGAGCCGTAACATCTATATCCTCTAAGGCTATTGGTGATGATCGCATTAGCCGGAATATGATAATCCCCATCCTTGTCCAAATAGCTCCTATAATCCAACATATACTAAACTACTCTCTGTCCACTGGCTTATTTCCATCTGCTTGGAAGGTTGCCCAGGTTACCCCGCTCCCAAAAAAATGGAAGCCTGCTGCTTTCTCTGATTTCCGTCCTATATCCATTCTTCCTTTCCTGTCCAAAGTTCTTGAACGCCTTGTCCATCAACAACTTAGCTCCTTTCTTTCCATAAATAATCTCCTCAATCCCTTCCAATCCGGGTTTCGACCAGGCCACAGTACTGTGTCTGCGTTAGTTAAAATAACTGACGACATACGCTCTGGCATGGACGACGGAAAAGTAACTGTCCTTTGTTTGCTAGATTTTAGCAACGCTTTTAATAACGTGGATTTTGATATTCTACTTGGAATATTACGCTCTCTAAACGTATCTCCAGCAGTGGCTGACTGGTTTCGCAGTTATCTGCATGGACGTCGGCAACGTATATGCATTGATGATGTGTGCTCATCTTGGTGCGATATTTCTGCAGGCGTGCCTCAAGGCGGCGTTCTTTCACCTCTCCTTTTCGCTATCTTCATAAACTCTATATCTCATAAAATAACTTCATCGTACCACCTCTATGCAGATGATCTCCAAATTTACACGCATGCCTCGGTAGATCAACTATCATATGCTATCTCCGCAATAAATGAAGACCTGGACCGTGTTCTTGACTGGAGCAAAAGTTTTGGTCTTAAAGTCAATCCTGCAAAAACGCAGGTTATCACAGTAGGAAGCTCGCGGATGATAGCTCGGGTAACCTGGAGTAGTCTGCCGTCCGTGATCTTTGATGGGACTCCGGTGGGGCAAAGTGAAACGGTGAAAAATTTTGGTGTCCTCATTGACAGGAATCTGTCGTGGGGACCTCAGCTCTCTGAAATCAGCCGTAGGATGTTTGCTTCAGCTGGTTCCCTTCGAAGACTACGAAACTTCCTACCTATTGCCACTAAAGTTTCTCTTGCACAATCTCTTCTCCTTCCAGTTCTTGATTACGCTGATTCTTCCTTTCTGGATCTAACTGAACAACAACTTGACAAACTTGAGCGCCTGCAGAATGTCGGGATAAGGTTTATATTTGGCTTGCGCAAATATGACCACGTCTCTGAATTTCGCAGGAAGCTCAAGTGGTTACCTATACGGCTTCGCCGAAATAGTCATATCCTTTCGCTTCTCTATAATATCTTATTTCTCGCTTCTGCACCCCCTTATCTCAAGGAACGTTTTACTTTTCTTCATCATTCTCACGCTCTTTCTCTGCGCTCTTCTGAAACTCTTATGCTTCAAGTCCCTGTCCACTCTACTTCTTTCTACGACAACTCATTTACTGCCCGTGCTGTACAGCTTTGGAACACGCTGCCAGTCTCAGTAAGGCGTGCAAAGTCACTACCAATATTCAAGAGTATGGTAAAGGAACACTATTTGTCCTGCTGTTACTGACCACAACCTTGTTTCCTCATTATAAAATATAGATGTTTATGTTGTCACTGAACGTATACCTGAGTCCCTATGTATATAAGTAGTTTATGTAAGTATATGTAGGTATATATATAACTTTATGTGTTTAGTGTATTTTAAGCGTAGTATTATATTAAAAGTATTTATTTATTTAACCATCATGAGCACACAGATCCCCTAGTACTATCCAATGATCCTATCCATCCACGGTTGTCTGGTATCCGCTCTTGAGCGATAAGACCGCCACTTGTCACTTAGTTTTTAAGCTGTTTTGTTAATAAATAATAAATAAATAAATAATGCTGGACAATTCACACAGCATTACCCAGCCCCAAGCTAAGCAAAGCTTGTGTTATGGGTACTAGATAACTGATATACATAATACAATACACTACATAGATAGATATTTTTTATTATACATAGAAAAACATCCAGAACCCCTGAAGAAATATCTGCAGATCGTACAAACATTTATCCCGAGGCGGGAATCGAACCCGCAACCTCCTGCGTCGCAGGCGGACCTTCGCCCGCTGCGCCACAGAGGTCGTTTGTTGTATTGTTTCTATCTATAAGTGTGCAATAAAGAATTTTCTATCTATCTATCTATCTAAACAGTATTTCCTCGTACAGGTCTAAACCCCATTGAGACTGTAACGGAGCTCCGTGCGGCTCATGCTACCGCGGCCGACGGCACGTCTGGCGCTGGCGTCAACGTGAGGCGCGGCCGCGTCACCGACATGCGTCAGGAGAACGTGCTACAGCCTCTGCACGTCACAGCATCCGCCCTGGGGCTCGCCACTGAGACAGTGCGCGCCATTCTCAAGATCGACGACATTGTAAGTATTTAATACTTGGGGTAGTATCCATCCATTATTAGTTATATCTCAACTCTGTCAAGCAGACAAAGATCTGAAACCCCATAATAATAAATAAATAATGCTGGACAATCCACACAGTATCATCTAGCCCTAAAGTAAGCAGAGCTAGTGTTATGTGTACTAGATATCAAACATAGAAACATATTTTTTATTATACATAGGAAACACCTGTGTCTGCAGATCGTACAAACATTTGTCCCGAGGCGGAAATCGAACCTGCAGGAGGTTGCAGGTTCGATTTCCGCCTCGGGACATCTCCGGCGGCCTCGCCACGTCCGTCGTCATGTGAACTGTGATTATTTTATTGCTAAGCAGTATTTGACTTGTCATTCCATTGTTATTTTTAAACCAATCTTTTTTCTGTTACAGGTAAACACGCTAAATTAGAGATTAAGGTTTATGGAAGTCACAACAATAATTTTAATTTACTAAGCTTTCACAATTATGTGAGAAAATATGGCCTTGCTAGTGGATCCGGGGTCAAGTTATCCAGTGTTTTTGAATGGAGCTTCTAGTGGAATAAGCACAAGAAATGCTACAAGGCGCTAGAATGCGTTACATTCAGTTATTAGCTTTCTTTCTTTGATATTTTGCAATTTAGATCTTGTTAGCTAGATAACATTTGGTTTATGCTTAAGCAGTATTAACATGAATAATAATTGTCTCCAAATACAGTTTTAATGATTGTATTCATTTTGTTGCATTTAATTTTGTTATGGTTAGCTACCTACATTTTGACCGCATTTTGTCTTCGATGAACTAACAATCGACCAAAAATTTAAGAACATGAGTATTTATATTGAAATAAAACATACTGTACTGACAATATACTTTTATTTAGCGTTGATAAGGGTGAATTTGATTAGCAGCTTTGATGTTAGTTTTGATAGCTGATGGGGCTTTAGGTAGTGAGGGTGCCGATGGGCCCATTTGTGGTGCAGGTCCTCGAGGACCCATGCCTGGTCCGCCTACTCCTGGAGGCATTACAGATGGAATGCCCGGCCGCAGTCCTTTGCCTGTTCCTACTGCTGTCACCAATGCATGGGTATCTGCCATGCTATGTGTAGGCTGCATACCTGCAAATTGGTTTAATTAATTGTTTTAAAGTTGTAACCACATATTATTACAATAAATAATAATGCGGAACAATCAACACAGCATCATCATATTAATATAGTCAGTGCATCTGCACTGACTATGGTCCATCTGGACCATGCATCGGCATCTTGTAAGCACTTTCATGGTCCATCTGCAGCGCCTCGTGCGGGCAGTGGATATGATATCCTGAACTAAATTAACTGCAATGGCAAGGAGCCACTCTTAGCTTGGTTATCAGCTGGCAATTCACATTCATTAAATTATATAAATTGCTAAAAAGACATACCTGCTGATCTCATAGATTCTCCTTCCCAATCTTCTCTGCCCTTAGATATAAGTTCCCAGACATGACTTACTACCTTGGTGAATTGAGCCACTTGTTTCTGTAACAATAACAAAATAAAGGAAGTTTCTAAGAAATTAAATATTACTTGAACCTGTCTCATTCCTACATTTCTTCGAAATTTCTCAGTGTAAGGGGTTATGCACTATAATAACAAAAATCATTAAATACTAGTGTTTTATATCTCTTATGATGGGTTTAGTATAATTTCATACCTGTGCTGTTTCATAGCTCAGTGTGCTAGCTTTATGATTGAATTGTTGCAGCCTCTGTTCGGCTTGAGGTTCGGGTTTTGTGCGCAACAAGTCAGGAACCAGATCATGGGTACATGCTGGAACCCTACCCTCAGTCAAACGGGCCAAAGCTTCATCTCTTTCACATCCTAGCTGTAAGGGCAGCACGATACGCGACCTCAGAGAGGCAGCCAACTCGGCTTGCAATATTTTACTCAGACCAGTTAGCTAAAATACAAAATACAAGAATTTACATAATGTTACGTTAGCAAATTTATTATACGAACTAAGTTACTTACATGTCCTGATAGAATCGCATAGTTATCAAGAAATGTTGGCCAATTTATTGTTTCATACTCTGTCTCAAGTTTTGTAATCAATGCCTGTGTCGCTGTTTTTAGGTCATTGACTCTGTTCAAAATAGCTAGTATTGTTGCCTCTAATTGTTTTTCCTCGCGTTGCTGATGCTGCATCATTTTTCCAGAGATTTACAAACATGCAAACCAAACCAAGAATAAATTACAAAAACAAAACCCAGAAGAGATGAGATTTTTGTAACGCAGTGACTATTTTACCTGCCGCTACGTGTCGAAAAGTTGCCACTGTCAGTATCTATTTGTCAATCGTTCTGCAAAAAAACAGTAAGTTCCGGTGGCCGGGCTATTATATTAGCCATTTTTAAATGGTGTGGCGTGTTGTTAGTACAATACAGGGTTGTTGCTGATGCAGTTTATCAACACATCAGCGGATGTTGATGCTGATTTTTAATCTTGGCTGATTTTGACCAAGTGCGTGTCTGACTCGCAAACCTTGTTTTCCACACTTCTTTAATGCCGACGGCAAACGTTACTAATCTGTGCCGACCGACGGTCCTTCCATAATCGAAACCACAGATGAATAATTTCTTCTTCTAAAGCGAGGTTCACATTGCTGATTTGCTGTGTCGGGGTGTGGTGTCGTGGCGCGGCGCGCCAGAGCGCAATCGGTTACGTTCATTACCTATGACTAGATTCACATTAGTAGGTTGTGTTGGGGTGCCCCAACACAACCTACTAATGTGAACCTAGGTTAAGATCAAAACAGAGTCTCGATAAATTATGCCGATATAGAGTATCACGAACCTACCTACACTCCATCCAAATTCGGTTAGTTTACAAAAATGTCACACCGAATTTGGCTGGAGTATACGTAGGTGCTTACATACTACATAGGTACGTATTTCCTGATCAGTTTAGTTAGGTTCTAGGTACCAATGATATTACCTATATTTGGGTTCTACATAGGTACCTAGGTAAGTATTTCTTGAGATATACGTAGGTAGGCCTTGTAGAGAAATTTGAAGAAAAAAACGCGTTATCAAACTAAACATTCACTTAGATTTTTTTTAAATACACTTGCACTTCCCAAAATGTAAGTACCTACCTAGTTATATTGCATGAGAGAGTTAAGGCACTTAAAGTATAATATCCGCACTTGGACAAAAACTATCGATGGTCAACCCTACCGTCAAGCCAAGGGCCGGCGAGGGAACTGTAGAGGTAGGGGGGCGCGGGTGGCTTTGATCGAGCCGCCTCGCTAACAGCGAGTAGAGCGTTACGAACTTTATTTCCTCTCCCTTAAGAGTCCGGCGGAGCTCGATCGCAACTTCAATTCGAGGCGCGTGCAAAAATCGCCCCGAATATCGCTATCTCTGTTTAGTTGATGCAGGCGCGCGCGGGACGCGGTAGGTGTACTACATACGTGAACACAACCATCCATAGTGCCGTGCTTGTGCGTGTGCGTGAGTAGGTACACACACCTCTGAATATTACCGTGCCTCTGCTATCGAAAGCGGCAGGTACCTAGGTTAGATACTAGACTAGGTACTAAATTTGACTACCTATTTCTTTAGGCATAAGTACTATTTGCGTTTCATACCTACATAGGTACCTTGGTACTTACATTTTGGGAAGTGCAAGTGTATTTAAAAAAAATCTAAGTGAATGTTTAGTTTGATAACGCGTTTTTTTCTTCAAGTTTCTCTACAAGGCCTACCTACCTACGTATTTCTCAAGAAATACTTAGGTACCTAGGTACCTATGTAGAACCCAAATATAGGTAATATCATTGGTACCTAGAACCTAACTAAACTGATCGATCAGGAAATACGTACTTAGGTAGTATGTAAGCACCTACGTATACTCCAGCCAAATTCGGTGTGACATTTTTGTAAACTAACCGAATTTGGATGGAGTGTAGGTAGGTTCGTCATACGGTACCTAGGATATACCTACCTACCTACCTGCAATACCTAGGATATACCTACCTAAATTTAGGATTAAATACACGAGTAGGTATAGTGAATTTCTGACAAGAAAATAAAAGGCAAGGATATAAACGTAAACACTTTTTTGTTCATTGATATTGACACTTTCATTTATTTAAAAAAAACATTTGATTTTGACTTGACACATTTTATTTACTTATCAAAAAAACAAATCAATTTACGATTTTGGTAAAGCCATGTGGGGTAACCATATCGGCTAAACACTACGAAATTTGTTATGTACTTACCTACCTAGCTAGTCAAAAATATACCTAGGTAGTGTGATAGATACTTATAAAACAAGTATGGATTGATGGATTGATATGTGTTGATTAGGTACTTCTTTACGCGAAAACTTCTAAACATCTAGATATCCAAACTTTAAAAACATCCACCTACATCCAAACTCAAAATATGAGTGTGATAAAATATACACAGGATGCCACGGAAAGGGTTTATTAAACCGAAAAGGGATAATTCTGGAATCCGAGAGATTCAACTTGTGAATAACGATTTTTTAAATTTCGAATATTTATAATTTATTTGTAGGTACGTTTTGTATACCTAAGAATACACGTAAAAAACGATGAAAAAACGTCTAATTTTTTCCTGTTTACTTTCGTTACATTGATTATGGTTACCAACTGCAGCAATAAAAAAAATCACGGCTCGTTCCGCTCGCCGATATTACTGATAATTGTGCTCTGTATTTTGATTAGCACAGTGGCAACGTTCCCAATTTTATTGGTCTGGCTGGTCCGCTATTGTCAGTTTGTATCAATCCAACCACCACAATAAAAAGCACAAAATATAACAAATAATCTGCGAGGTCACTTTGTCAACCAGTACAAAAAATTAGTAGACAACAAAATTTTCGCGTTTTGGTCTGGTCGCTGATAACATTTGTTCCTTCTGACTATGATCCAAAGCTCAAAACCCGGCCCGCTTTAGGTCACTTTGGCAAATTTTCTAAAAAGTTGCCCAAAATCTAACAAAAACCAAAAATTATCGCAGCACGCTCTGCTTGCCTCTGATAACATTCTGCTGTTTTGATAAGCTTCTGGTTTGCTCTAGTTCAGGACTCCTTCTCCGTTTCAGGCTAGTTTGCAACTGCAAAATATCTAATACCAAACAACTCACACGCACAGCCAGATCATAAAAAATTTCGTTGATTCTATATGGTGTCTGGGCTCGTTTCGCTCGCCATTACTTATACTTCCTATTGTTGGGTTGGGAGTTGGGGGAAGGGATGTCATCTTTGCGGCCAATATGCAAAACACTGCATTTTGCGTTTCGCTCCGCTCGCCGATAGTATTTTGTCCTTCTCTGTATTTTGTCCTTCTCTGTATTTGGTCCAGTGTGTTTAACATCATTTTGCTAGGTTGTTACCCGAAAAAGTAACAAAAATTTCGGCGGCTCGCTCCGCTCGCCGTTACATTTTTCCATGTCTTTTTTGTATTTTGAATTTTTTGTTGATGCCCTTGCTCCGCTCGCCCCTATTTATATTCATAGCTTTATATCTACTACCGCAAGTCTCTAAGATTTTCGGGGCTTGCTACGATCGCTATCATTTATTTTTTATAGATACCTATCAACAACAAAGTAAATGATGCGGGCGAGAGTAAGCAAGTAGACCTACTCTTGCTTACTTTTGCCCAAACTTCAGAAAACATCTCAAAAATTTCGAGGCTCGCTTCGCTCGCTATAACTTATACCTACTATAGTTGGGAGTTGAGTATAAATTTTCCGCGGCTCGCTCCGCTCGCCGATAAAGTTAAGTGGTTTTCAGTGGGGTCTGCAACCGCCTACAAGTACATTTGGTGCTACGGCCCGCACCAAGTGTGACCCCCCCCAAAGTCTTGGGCTGCGACCGCGCCTGGATACCTACCTACCTAGTACTTCCTTACTTCACATACATTGTAGGTACCTACCTACCTATCTTATGATAGGTACATATATCTAAACAACATGTTAGGTACCTACCTACCCAGGTAGGTAAGTATTAGGTAGGTATGTACGTACCTATTTACTTTAAAATAAGAAAACAACTAGCTAATAATAAAATAATTTAGGTAGGTACGTAGGTAGGTAGGTAAGTAAGTACCTACCTACTTACTGTGAGATACCTACCTACATCCCAACGTTCCGAGTCCATAATATCATTAACCAAACCGTAAGTGAAAAATATCAAAGTCCGTAAACAAAGCCAAAGCACGCCAAAGTCGTAGTAGGTAGGTACCTCTAGGTATGTAATGTACCTAAGGAGGTAGGTTATTGTTTCCAAACAACAAGGCAAATCTCAATCCAAGTCAGTGGCACAGGTCTATAGAATAGTGAACAAACAAATACCTACGCACGCACAGCACCGTAACTTGTCAGACACACTGATTTAGAAAATAGTATACTTACTAAATATTAATACCTAACCTAGCTTCTACCATATTATAAGAACCTATCTATGTTCTCCTACCCCTACGACGACCTCCGAAAGTCCCCGAGCGGTGGCGGCGCCCCGTGTAAATACACGTTGCATTAGTGTGTCTGTCCGAGCCACGAGCGATCACACAACCGAAGTGTCCCGTCCCCCGGCCCTGCACCCCGCCCCGTGCGTGCGCGATAGCATGATTGCCGTTTAAAATTTGGTATGAATTTCGCTGTGTTCTGTAATACCAAAAATGATGACTGAAAACTTCTTGTATTCTTCACAAAGTATTGTTATTCTGTAACTAGACAATATTACCTATGTTCCCAAACAAATAACACATAAGATATTGTTGTTTTTATTACGAAACAAATAGGAAGAAAACTGGCCAATTTTGTCTTAAAAATTGCAAAATGCGATTGGCTTTCATTTAATTTTCGGTAAGTATTTTGAAAAAAAACTATCCAGGAACCTAGATAAACACTATTTGAATACAAATAATACAATAATATAGTCGAAATATGCTTGAATTAGAAATAATTTTGGTATTACGTTTGTATGGACAAGTCGCCTTCCGCTGGCCTCTTAAGACTCAAAGTAGATTGGTTAAATCGAGTAAGTGATGTATCTGTTACGTTATCTAATCTGTGCCAAAGGGTGCATACTGGACCCTATTATTAAGCTTCCGCTGTCTGTCTGTCTTTCAATCTGTCAGGGGACTGCATCTTATGAATCGTAAAATGTAGACAGTTGCAATCTTCACAGAGCTTTTATTACAAAATTCAACATAAGTTAGGTCTGGCTTAACCTATAAATAAAAATAAAACATCAAGTGCGAGTCAGACTCGCACACTAAGGATTCCGTAAGACCTTGGGTCTTGCCAAATTATCATGATTCTAGGTTAACGGGACGTAGGTCCTCTGTAGGTCTTGGTCCATGGCGAGAATCAAATTATTTTTTGGTGAATAAACTACCGGTTTCTGGACTTTTCCCTTTATTTGTGCTATATGACCTTGCTTTTTACTAAATTTTATGATTCTAGGTAAACGGTGTAAGCTTTGTTTATATAAATTAGTAAATTTAGCGGAAATTCTCCATAAATAACGGCTGGCGTGAGACACAGGGCAACCCAGCCAGGGTGATTCGTGTAGGAAACTTCCTATCCGAGGCGTCCCGAGCCAAACCGACCTTTGTTTACGTCGGAAAGTACCAAACCGAAGCAACCCGAACCAAACCGATGATTGTTTATGTCGGAATATTCCAACTCGAAGCGACCCGAGCCAAACCGACGGGTGTTTACGTAGGAATATTCTGAAACCGACGAGTCCCGATGCGCGGCAGCGCGCTGAGTTGGGGTTCCTATAAAATGCCAGGACAGACGAGCGGGCATTCATTCTATTTCAAGACTTTAACGAGTAGTCATAATTATCTGATGTGTTGTTATAGTAAGTCAGTACTGATAAATTATTGTGTTTGCATAAAATAAAAGAAGAGAAAGTTTACACGTGTTTGCTGTTCCTCCTGACTTGTAGTAAGATATCAAGTCAGAATTGGGATTCTTCCAAAGAAAAGGTACGTAATTAGTTCTGTTACTAATCTTTTCTACACGCCCAGTATATTTTACATTTTATACCATTTGGCCAGTCATTTTAGATGATAATGTTAACAATTCGACAAAGTGTGGTTGCCTATACCTGATAGTATATACTTCTTGCTTGATTTTTGTTCCATGACTCATATACTTGGCACTCAAGTGCCAAGCAGGCCATTTAATGGCAATTTAAACTCGAACCTACAACTGCCAACCCATCCATACCTACCTATGGCAAATAGTCGAGGATCATATTTACTAGAAAATTGGAGAATGTTGGTGCTTTTAGCAAGCAGCGATATCAATATCTATGTGATTCTGTTTAAAATAAACGACAATGTAACATAAATCAGTACGCAATGTTGATCGCTTTTTTTTGAGTTTTACAAGTTATTGGAAATCATGATGTAGGTAGTTCCAATTAATGTCATTCATTTATACTCTTACTTTATTATAAGAGTTTTCTAAAATTATATTTCCAATGATATGTAGTTTTAACTTGGACTAGAAAACATTGATTTTATGAATGTTACAAGTAAGTTGTACCTACCTACTTGGGTAAAAGAAGTGGAAGTACTTATCAGCGTTTTACGTTTTATGTTTCTAATGTATGGGTTTAAAATTTATTTAACTACCTATGGTTTTAATTTAAAAAAAAAGTACGTAAGTACGAACGTTTCTTTTTATACAACAACGTGGCTTTCTGAAGAGGATAGCAAACCTAAATTAACTTAGGTTAAAAACTTCAACAGGGTTTCAGTGACATTGGTTAGATTAAGTTACATACCTTAAATTAAAACCTACTAACGACAATATTCACCTAAAAAGAAGTATCACGACCCTTTTTTTGAACAATTGATGTCGTTGAAAATTATTTTTCAGCCCGGGAGGTACATGAAAGAAAACGAGGGAGAAGCTGGCCCATCTGCAGAGTCACCCCATATTGCAGTGGACCTTAGGAATCCTAGGCGTTTCAAGTCGCGGACACGGGCTCCTCTACAACGTGTTCTTCATTCAGCAGTCCCCGCGAATCTACGAGGCGTTACCCTGCAGCTAGGTGCAACTGATAACCTCTGTGGCGCAGCGAGCGAAGGTCCGCCTGCGACGCAGGAGGTTGCGGGTTTGATTCCCGCCTCGGGACAAATGTTTGTACGATCTGTAGACATTTGTTCAGGGTGTTCTGGATGTTTTCTATGTATAATAAAAAAATATCTATCTATGTAGTGTATTGTATTATGTCTATTAGATATCTAGTACCCATAACACAAGCTCTGCTTAGCTTGGGGCTAGATAATGCTGTGTGTATTGTCCAGCATTATTATTTATTATAACTCAATGCCACATTACTCGAGAAGTCGTTCGCCGATCGTGCAGCAGCGCGAGAGGATACGTCATCAAGCAGACTGAGATGTAATCAGTCTAACCTCCACCGACACCGGACACCAGATATTGATTTTGAAGCGAATCGCCACTACAACAGACCTCGGGATGAACGGCAAGAGAACTCCAGGCAGCTTGGACGACGACGGCGAGACTTTCGACTGAATTTACGTAGGTGTTAAAGAGCTTCACTGCACCTCATGTGCTTTTCAGAATAGGGAAAACTTTCTAAATTAACGTCATAAAACTGAATTGAAAATTAACCACTCTTTGAAAAACAAAATCAATAAAAATATAACCATTGGCTCACCAGGCAGTACTATGTAAAACATAAATTATGATGGGTTTTTAAGCCATACTTGGCTTGTTTAAATACTTGTGAAGTCAGCAATAAAAACATAAAATCTAAACAGCAATAAACATAAATATATAAAATTCACCGATACCTACCAACATAAGAAAGAGAGTAAACATAATCTAATCTTTTGATAATTATAGCCTATAACGGCTATAACTTAAAACAATACAAATGATACATACCTACACATAAAACAATACTAAGTTAAAATTATTACGAAATTTATTACCTACCTACAAGACTAATTAACATCGCATAATAGAAGTATTAGTAGTACATTACTTTTATTTATTCAGAGTGGCATACCACTCTTAATTCATATAATTTTTGTATGCATACAGGTATTATTCTTAGCGTGTAGGTAAAACTTGATAGTGACATCCACACAACTTAGCCTTGTAATTCCTTCCGAAGGAAAATAAATTGCTGAACCTACAAAACTCATCTCGGTCTCATCTACCTCAAACAAACCTACTGGAAGGGCACTTAGTAGCTATATGCACAAAAATAAAAGAAAAAAATGTAGAAAGTAATATCAGTACCTACTCGTAACACAAGCTCTGATTACTTTGGAGCTAGATGATGCAGTATGGTTTTTTTTGAGATTGTGGTAAGGGGATCACAGGGTACAAATATGTTCCTACAGTACAAAGTTAAAAGTTAATGAACAGGATACTGTATGTTTTGTCGACTCGGGTAGTGACTAAGTGTTTGTTAAAGAAAGTGTTACAAGGTAAATCTTTCGCAAAATAGACGATGCTACTAGTGACCTGATGTTAGGTTTTGACTGGGCAAAAGTTCACTTGGTTCAGCTTAGGTCTTAATTCAGATTCAGGGTGTACCTACAGTGTCGCTGTGTTGCCGGGTCAGTTCCTTAAATTACCCTTATTGGTGGAAACATTAACTGAGCAGCCTCATATCCAAATATTTTAAACTAAAAAAAAAAAAAAAAAAAAGGGCTTCGCTGCTGCAAATGGTAAATTGTCTCACTTGGGTTTGCATTTGGCTAAAGTAGACTGTGGTGTAAAATTTAACGGAGACATTTATATACGTTCTTGTTATAGAGGGCAACCAGGTAAAGTCAAATACCAAATAGAGGGTGGCGTCTATTCATTATAGGATGGCGTTGGTTAAATTTTGATTGCCACGCCCTACCCTAATTCAATTACATTCAAAGAATGAATTCACTGCTAGGACGAAAATAGTACTTGTTATTTGGGTTATATTATATGATACACTTGAGTCAAAACTTTTCAGTCTACAAACTCAAGACTTAGGGTGAAAAACTTTTGCTTAGAAATGAATTGTTTGTTCCTATTATACCCATGATTACTGAAAGCGGGGAAAATGGTCAATACCAAATCAAGTGTGATGGCAGATTCTAAAAACATGTAAAGATGACTTTGTCCACATATCTGTAAAAAAAAAAAAAATATTGACATAGGTACTCAAGGTGTTTTTGTTGGGTGCCCTGTCAGACTAAAGCCGATAGATTTGCATTTACAGTTCAAAGCTTGGTAGTATTTGAAGCCTTTATTGATAAACAACTAACAAAGGGACAGAACATCATCATAATAATATTCTTTTTATTTATTTATATTGACATGCAAAACAGAAAACAATCATAACACTAATTTTGAAAATAATTATAACTAAGCTTCTTAGTTCTTAGACTAGATTGCGATCCAAAACATGCATACACAACATAATGAGATTTTATAGAGCAGTAAAAGCATATCATTTAATAACTATGAAATAAGGTTATAAGGCAAATCTAGAAATGTGGTCTGAATTATGGTACAATGATAAAATACCTGCTTGAAAACTAATCTAAATAAATGAAGATATTACATGCGTGAGTTAAAAATAAATAATCAAATCTGAATTTAAAAAAAAAAAATCAGATAAAATCATTTTGTTGCATGAAAACTGCTTTTATACTTACAAGTTCTATTCTCAAAGTTGGTTCCATTCCATATAATTCACCGAATAATTCGGCATACAAAAAGAAAAAAAAAACATATATAGTAAAATTGTGATTTTATTTGTGGATTGAGCAACATTATTGATAAGCAGGGTTCTATAGTGATACCTAATTAAAAAAAACAAATATTAAAAAAAAAAATGTAAGAGAGTCCTAGAATACTATCTTAGGTACACATTATTATACTTGATGTCGTTACAGTTGTTTGTATCATACTTCACATTATTGGTTAGACTCAAATTCATGAGAAAGGAAACAAAATATTAAGGGGTTGAACAAAAAAAAAACAGAGACAATGCGCAAAAGAAACAAAATATCAAAGGGATTGGTTGTAAAAGGCTACAAAATAAAAACAAATAAATCGTATTTTTGTCGAAGTAACATAAATTATTTTTTAATTATTAATTAAGGTATGCTGTTAAAAAAATATGCTGTTGTAAGGGCTTAGTCAAACTAAACTAAAAGTAATGAAATAACATATACTTAGGTATAGAGAAATGAAATAATGCCAGAAATAAAATTAATTTATTATAAGAAGTTAATAATACATAATGTCACATAGGTATACTAGAGTAAAATTGTCAAATTAATAATAATAATAAAATTGCCGCTTACATTCATAATGAATTGTCAAATAAATTAAAACGAAAGAAATGCAAAAAAAAAAAAAAAGAAATAACAGATTGATGAGTAGAAGAAAAGTCAATGCAGCAATAGAATTAATGCTTGCCGCTTTTTTAGGTGTCCAATTAAAATAGATAAGGTGTCCAATTAATAAGAAAATGAAAAGAAAAACAAAGTATAATTCTCAGAATCTATAGAACATTAGAACAGATGCAGAAAACCACATTAAAGTGACGCACCTAATTGATAATAGTTTTTATAAAATTTTACTTCTCTGTGTGCTTATTTTGTAAGCTGCAATAAAAAAGAAATATTGAAATAATGCAGTCTGCAGTTGCCAAAGGAACGTAAATAAGAGTAGATGTAAACCGTGCCAATTTAGGTTTGGGTAGACCGATCGACCTTATGTCCGGGTTGAGTAAAAAAATAATTTGTAACAAAATTCCTATTGTAAATTATTAAGTAATGGGAGATAGACTGTAGAAGACACGCCAATCACCAAACAATGGTAAGGGCACTTAAAAGACTACGAAAATATTCATCCGTATCTAAATTTAAATCGACGGGTTCCGGGCTAATTGTATTAAGCGACACTCTGGGCGATATAGACTTTTATACATATTTGGAATCAGCAAATTTTTCTGCGTCGTTTGAGCTGGGTTTGGTGACGATCGGAGCACTTTTTTGTCGCTTAATACAACCGCATTTTTGGGGCCCATTTTGGACTGCAATGTATGAAGCAACACAAAATATTGACAAATTTAGGAACTGTGTACTTAAGCTCACTACCAAATACCAGACAGTCGGTTAAACTTTTTTTCCTGGAACAACAGTTCACAGGTAACGTACGTTAAAGCATTTAGCCTGGCCTTATAAATATATAGAAATGTCGCTTCATATAATTAGCCTCTGTGTTAAATTCTTATCCAGTGTCGCTTCATATAATTAGCCTCTTTGTTAAATTCTTATTCAGTGTCGCTTAATACAATTAGCTTTATCTTATAAATATACAAGAATGTCGTTTAATACATTTAGCCTCTTTGTCAGATTCATACCCAAGTTGTATGGATTTGTCATCATTGTTACATTTTTATTATATTACTAGGTATCTACACTAATATTTTGTACGAAAAAAATTATAATTATAATATATTCACAAAAAAAATGCAATTCATTTATTAGTCTAAAAGTCATTCCCTCATCGTGTCCCTCGGTCCGAAATAAAAAAAATATATATTTATTATACCATCAGATCTGTTCATATTCTTATAAATTTTATATTACATAAATATTTGGTAATAAGTAATGATTGCATGGTCAAGCTTTCATTGCTCTAAAATAATAAGGAATATAAAAAAATCGACTTAAACATTATGTCCCTTGGAATAAAATCATTCCCTCACCGGTTACAAATATTCGATTTTTCAACGCACCGTTTTACATTCTTGAACGCCGCTGTTAAGTTTTTAAAACTTGGCAACACTGCGAAAAATGTCAACATGGTGGATTTTCGTCATAATGAAAGGAGACAAAAAAAAATTTGGTTTAAATTTTTAAAACATTACATTTCTCTGCGTTTAAAACATTTCATTACCTCACTGTTGATATAAAAAGGTAAGCCTTTATACTATTCGAGTGTTTGAATGTTTTTATATGGTTTTCGGGAGTAAAATGCATTAATGAAATGATAAATAAATTTAATTTATTCAAGTCCGTCAGTCCCTCACTATTTAAAAAGTGAGGGAATGACGATTGTATGAGGGAATGATTTTCGCATATAAAATTGCGTCTTATTGTTTTTAATCAGCTTGTATAGCATGCTTTTTCATTGCTTAAAAATACATATTATATGAACATCAAGAATAGGGAAAGTCAAAAAGTTAAGTGACGAAGAAAAGAAATTAAAAAAGAAAGAGTACGTACGACCGAAAAAGGCAGGATAAAATTAAAAGTAATACCGAGTCTTTAGAAGCTTTGCGTGAAAAAGGAAGATTAAATAAGTATTTAAAAAAAGAGTAAAGATCAAGTTAAATCAATAAGATCTATGAGTGCAAGAGAAGCAAGACAAAAACGAAAACAATGGAAAAAGAATAGTAAATTATATAGGGAAAACCATGTTACATTCCAAAAAGCCTTTATTGAAAATAAAATAAGGAATGACTGTGTTCCTTAGCTTAGCCAAAAATACAAGAAGAGGTATTGGAGATTGAAATCTAAAAATTCTGACCCTGACTCTGCAGCAACTAAAGTGTTTTCGCTTGTAAGAATATAAGAGTTCCTGAAAAAAAGACTAATTTTCGGAGAAACACTATCAAGGGACCTCAAGAATAACTATGAAGATCTTGGAAATAAACACGGAGAAAAGAAAAATATTACAAAATATTAAAGCTGAAATATATATATAGTAGTACAAAAAATAGAGATGCCAAAGTTAATTAAAATGGGGAACGTCATTATCAAGGAGCTAAACGGTTCTTAAAGTTGAGTGTAACTGAAATGTGATTGAGATTTTAAGACAAAAACAAAGTGAGATTAATAAATAATATGAGTAAAGATTTAAAAAAAAACACGTTTCGAGTTAACCTGATACCTACAGTATCTTTGTGATATTGTTATGAGAACCTAAGTGGCTCTCTAGACTATAAGACAGATCTCACTACCTATTCACCAATTAATAATGCCTTTTATTACCCATTTAGTATCAAGTTGTCAATAAACATCATTCCCTCATCCTGTCTGTCATTTCCTCATTCCATAGTTTTTTTGAAGTCATTTTTCTACAAGATAAAAATAAAAATATGGAAGACCTTCATTTTTAATAAACGTTATTAAATTAAAACTTATTTCTGCAAAAAAAAAATGTTTATTAAAATATAATTATTTTAAGAAATGCAAAATGAAATTTCTACATTTTGTGAGAAATACCCAAATTCGTAATGTGTGTTTTATTTCTCATTTCATAAGTATTAAAAAGATACCCTATGTATGTACCTTTTAATTTATCAATGTTTTAACCGCCAATTTCTGCAAACTTCATTATTCAAGTATGATTAAATTGCTTACAAACAATTTATTTAAAAAAAAAATCAGTCGCATAAACTAATTAGCCATAATTAATAAGTTTAAGATATGATATTTCAACCAATTAGCTTAGGTTTGAAATATGACCATCTCTTTGATTAAAGCACTTAGCCTAGAGCCATTATATGCATGCCTAGGCGGTTAAGTCATTTAGCTTGGAACAAGAAATAATAAACCTAGGCGGTTAAATCATTTAGCTTGGAACAAGAAATAATAAACCTAGGCGATTAAGTCATTTAGCCTGGAATAAGAAACAATAATCATAGGCGGTTAATTCATTTAGCCTGGAACAAAAAAAAGTAAAATATGGGTCATTTTGTATTAAGCGACATTTATCTTCGTTAAAAATAGGAATATAAGAAAAAAACATGAATCCGATTATGGGGAATACGTTATAAAAACAATAAAATCCTTCTTTTTTTTAAAATAATGCGATTTGCTAAAGTTATATTTTTTTTTCTAAAAATCGACACTTTAAACTGCTCTCCTGTAAAGTTTCAAAAATGTCGCTTAATACAAATAGCCCGGAACCCGTCGAAATGATCGTAATATGAGTGACAGAGGAACCGATAAGGGATACAATTTAATAAAAAAGTTCTGATGAAAAAAATTTGAGGGAAGATGAAAAATAAGATTTTCGATAAAAAAAAACAGTTCTGTTATGAGTAGTGAATAATAGTAAAATATATCATTGAAATAGAAAAAGTTAATGAAATAGATAAAGCGATAAACCGGACGAATACGATAAAAAGAAAAGTAAAAGGCAAAATGACGTTTAAAAAAAAAAAGTAAAATGACGTTTGAAAACGAAACTGATTTTAACCATATATTGTGGATCTAGCATTGTAGTAAAAGAAAAGTAAAAGGCAAAATGACGTTTAAAAAAAAAAAGTAAAATAACGTTTGAAAACGAAACTGATTTTAACCATAATATTGTGGATCTAGCATTGTAGTAGAGATTGGAAATTAAGATTATTAAAGGACGAGGTATACGTAAATGATGATGATCATGTAAATAACGTTTGAAAAGAGAAACTGATTTGAACCGTAATACTCTGGTTCTAGTATTGTAGTAGAGATTGGAGTTTGAAATAATTGAAGGATCAAATTTGTTACATGACACGAAAGACGTCATGATTAAAATATGATTTGTTTTGATTCATATTATTAGTAGAATCAATTAACCTACCAGTTTTTGTAGCTTCTAATAGTACAGTAGTATTAAAACAATCACAATATGATAAAGTTAGCAATGTAGTATGGTAACTAGCAATGTAGTAATGCAGTAATGATGACACAAAGTCAATGATCAATAATACGGTCATGTAGTATGGTATCTAGCAATTTAGTACGCAGTAATGAATCTAATGATGACACAAAGTCAATGATCCATGATACGATAATGTAGTATGGTACCTAGCAATGTAATAATGCAGTAATGAATCTAATGATGACACAAAGTCAATGATCCATGATACGATAATGTAGTATGGTACCTAGCAATGTAATAATGCAGTAATAAATCTAATTATGACACAAAGTCAATGATAAATGATACGATAATGTAGTATGGTACCTAGCAATGTAATAACGCAGTAATGAATCTAATTATGACACAAAGTCAATGATCAATGATACGATAATGTAGTATGGTACCTAGCAATGTAATAATGCAGTAATGATCAGTGGCGGATTTGCAGTCCTAGCCGCTCTAGGCCCCAGGCCATGTGCCGCCCCTTTTTCAGCACCCATCATTATGGACTAGAATACATAATTCATGAATTAACGTTATTCCCACTTTTTATTGATTCAGAAAATTGTTTAACTAAAAGCTAGCATATAAAACTACTTTGTAATATTTTCCGAGGTTTCAGGGATGATTGGACATTTAAATAAAACATTTAAAACGGTTTTAGGTTTTGTTTTTAATGAAATAAATGTTTTACAATGTATTACAAAACTCGTCTGCACTTAAGCGCAGCAAAATCATTTATTAAATCTTCGCAATCCAATTTGCTTAAAAAATCAGCTTCTATGTTAAGCAAAGCAAGATCGTTTAACCTCTGCTCCGTCATTGTTGTGCGTAAATAGTTTTTAACTCTGCGCAAACAAGAAAACGATCTTTCTCCTGTACAGTTACTGGCGGGTGTACATACACACATACGAAGAGCAATATCCACGTTTGGGTAAATGGTTTGAAGACCTTCAGTGCGTAACCATTTCAACAAACTGACTGCACTCATTCGCTCCTCATTTTTTATGCTGCAGTGAGAACGAAAATGAAGACATTCGTCTGTAAAATTGTCTTCTAAGTCAGTAGAATAAATCATTTGCAATGCCTTGGCCTTCTCTTCGATTTCTGAGATGCTTAGATTCGTCAGGTTGGTAATAAAGTGATATTTATTGTAGAGTAATTTATAAGCATCCCGGCGTCTTTTCAGTTCTTCTGACAATGTATCAATTACTACCAAAAAAGTATTTATTCTTAAATTTTCACGGCCATTTTTTTGTTGCATCTCTTCACCTGTATTTGTTTCGCCAGGAAGCAGCTTACGCTTTCGATTACGTTGAAAATCTTTTTCATATTCCTGTACGAAGGACAGTTTTTTCGCTTTTTTCTCGAAATCATCGAAATTCTCTCTTGTTTCGCCAACAAAACGTATTAAGGCCTCGTACAGTTCTATGACAATGGTAATGTCAATTTCCACACTCTGAAGTTTTTTACTTGTGGCGTTAATGCGATCCAGTAAATATCCCCAAAAAACAGCCATGAGGGCCGTTTCAAAACGTTCCAGTTTCAAACGAATACCTCTTGCTTCGCATATAACGGTTCTCTTCTGTTGTGTGTCATTTTCGATGGTGACTAGCGCTTTATGGATTTCATTCCAGGATTCGCGTAAACTTTTGCATGCGTCTGCACGAGCTGACCAACGAGTCGTTGATAGACTTTTGATGGTGAAATGGGTTTGTAGGAATTCCCAACGCTGAGTTGACGCTGCAAAGAAATTGTATAACTCTTGGAGTAGAGAAAAGAACGAACAAGCCTCTTGGCTGCTTTCAGCTGCACATTCACCTACTAAATTAAGCGAGTGTGCTGAACAGGGAACATAGTCGGCAAGGGGTGAAATTTCCTTTATTTTAGCTTGCAGGCCGTTGTATATGCCTGACATGTTAGCTGCGTTGTCATATGATTGCCCGCGGCAGTTTGAAATGTCAATTCCCAATTCAGTCAAAGTTGAGGTAACAGCATCTGTCATTTGTTGTGATTTGTGGCCTGTATTTGGAATAAACTTGAGGAACCGTTCTACAGGTGATCCATTAGGCAAGACGTATCTGATTACATAAGTGAGCTGGTCTACGTGAGATATATCCGGTGTCGAGTCAATAATCAGAGAAAAATATTTTGCTGTTAATATTTCCATTACAATTGTCTCCAAAACTTTGTTTCCCATAAGTCGAATGAATTCTTCGCATGTTGTTGAAGAAAGATAACTCGTAAATCCTGAGCCTGGATTTCCATAACGTGTAATGTGTTTGGCTAAGAACGGATCGAACTCAGCGATAAGCTCTAAGGACATCAAATAATTTCCATTGTGGATGGATCCAAATTTTTCGTCGTGTCCTCTGAAAGGCAAACCACGTGATGCAAGCGCTTTGACGCATGCAGCTACTCTTTTCAGAACGTTTTTCCAGTAATTTATTTCTTCATCTAACTGCCGTGTTAATGCACGGTCAATGCGACCTAATACGTTGCTTCGTTCTTTCATACGCAGAACAGATAATTTGTGAGTAGGCGAATTCTCATGAGTTGACACTCGATGATATGAATTTTTCCAGTCATTGAAACCTTCTTTTTTGTCGAACTGACTCTCCTCGCCATTAAAAAGCAGACAAGGACCACAAAAAACACATCCAGTACTTTTGGAATAAATTAGCCACTTTCGTGGAACTTTTTCACCATTTAGAAGCTGACGTTCGAATAAATGTCTAGACAACTGTCGCGCTTTATCTTTGTAAATGCGCTCACTCTTAGGAAAATCATTTTGGATGTTTTGATTGGCTCCGTTCTTACAAATGTGATCACGCGTGAACTCGTCGATTGTCCATTTAGCCGGATCGTCGCTGATTTCGTAGAGCTCCTGGTCCGGAGGATTGGGCTGCACTCCTACTCCTGCCACGCCTGGTACTAGTGGGACATCTTCGGCTTGTTCTTTTGATATACTTGCCACATCGATCAAAGTATTTTCACTTGAAGACACTGCAGAATCATCAGTTGACGGAGCGCCACTACTACTTGGATCGAGTGTTGGATCAATGATAGGATCTTTAATATCTGTAGACGGTTTTCCAAAGAAATCGTCTAATTTCCGCGTTTTTTTAATCGTATCCTTTTTTTTATCATCTTTTTCTTTAGCTCGCTTGCGATACTCTGCCCCACTTAACCTTTTCTTTCCGTCCATATTTAACTATTCAACACAAAGTTTTTACGTGTGCGTGAGATAATTACAAATATTTATGTTGTAATAGGTAGGTATAATAAAGCAGTACGTACACGTCGCCTCGCGAATCAAATTAGTAGGTAAAACACTTTATCCCCTTACTGCAATTACTATAAGCACACTGTTGACATAGCTATCTATCGCAAATCGTAGTCGCCGCGCGAGCGCGCAAGCGAGTAAGACACTTCAGGGGCGCGGGCGGGGTGCGGGGTCACTCTCAAGTGCAGAGGTCGCGCGACGCTACCGCCGCCGTGGCGGGAGTTCGCGCGAACGCAGTTTTGCGCGCAGAAATGGGATGCGGCGCATTATTTCGCTATTTTCTTGATTATTATCTAGGAATACCCCATAACATCTATAGATATTTGGATTCTCCATAAAATTTCCTACAAAATAGCATGTAGACATACTGAAGGTGCGTAACGTAAGTAGTAGGGTCAAACAAAACTTTTTTAAAAATTCAAATTTTCAAGTGAAATTTTTGATAATCGAACATTTTTAAAAAATCATGAAAATTCATTCTTACGGTTTTTATGTCCAATGTACGTTTTATTTCATAGTTAGATAGCCTATCGTTCCACTAAAGAACCAAAAAGAACACGTTTCCATACAAACTTTTTACAAAATAAGCCTTACAAAGAATAACCGATTTCGCGGGCTTTCGCGCGCTCCGGTTTTAATTTTGAATTTGCCACAACTTTCGAAACTCCTTCGAAGGTTGGTTGGCTATTTTAACGGCTAGAAGGCGGGTAGAATGCGAGCGGCCGCTTAGGGTTGCTAGGTATGGCTCGGTAGAAAACCTTTGTGGTAGAAAATAATTTTTGAAAATATTTTTTTATAAATCTTACTTATTTTTGGCACGATTTGCCGCCCCTAATATCTGGCCGCCCTAGGCCCGGGCCTACTGGGCCTTACGGCAAATCCGCCACTGGTAATGATAACACAAAGTGTTACAAAAAGGATACGATAACATACTTTAATAAAATGTCTTGTAGTATTGTATCATAACAAAAAGAAGTGTGTGTGTGTGTCTCTAAATGAAGAGCAGCCATGTATGTGCACAGGACATGTAACACCGCCAACTTCCTGATCCTGACCTTCTTGACTCCTAGCTGCTAATGAATATAAGAATACCTATCTATTCGATTTGGATCTTCCTAGATGTAGAGATGGATATGGGTTCAAAGAATTATCGATTTTGTGTCAAACTCACCTGGTTCGACACTACTTCAACAGTGCCTGTCTATAATCACATGCACGCTTACACAGTATGTATGTACGCTTATTGAGTATATATCACGAGGTCGTGATTTGATTATCAGGATGGACGAATTTGTAAGCTTTGTTTATATAAATTAGTAAATTTAGCGGAAATTCTCCATAAATAACGGCTGGCGTGAGACACAGGGCAACCCAGCCAGGGTGATTCGTGTAGGAAACTTCCTATCCGAGGCGTCCCGAGCCAAACCGACCTTTGTTTACGTCGGAAAGTACCAAACCGAAGCAACCCGAACCAAACCGATGATTGTTTATGTCGGAATATTCCAACTCGAAGCGACCCGAGCCAAACCGACGGGTGTTTACGTAGGAATATTCTGAAACCGACGAGTCCCGATGCGCGGCAGCGCGCTGAGTTGGGGTTCCTATAAAATGCCAGGACAGACGAGCGGGCATTCATTCTATTTCAAGACTTTAACGAGTAGTCATAATTATCTGATGTGTTGTTATAGTAAGTCAGTACTGATAAATTATTGTGTTTGCATAAAATAAAAGAAGAGAAAGTTTACACGTGTTTGCTGTTCCTCCTGACTTGTAGTAAGATATCAACGGGAAGTACCCTATAGGTTTTGGTACCTATAGCAAGAATCAAAAGTATTTTATTGGTGAATAAACTACAAATCTACTATTTTAGGATTTTTTTATAAGAACTTGCTTCTAGCCAAATTTTATGATTCTACGTCAACGGGAAGTACCCTATAGGTTTTGGTCCATGGCGAGTTTTTAAAGTAATTTTTTTTGTGAATAAATTACAAATTTACGGTTTTCGGATTATTTCCTTCACTTGTGCTATAAGACCTTACTACACTGCTTACAAATTTCATGATTCTGGGTCTACGGGAAGTACCCTCTAAGTATTGTGTGATGTGATGTGATGACTACATGTGATTGATACCCTTGGAAATTTCAAAATATTCGGACATATTTTTCGCTACAATATTTTACACAATATCAATGACATTTTTTTAATGCCTCTGTATAAGTTTTATTTAGGCATTTAAAAAAAAGCTTATGATAGGAATCACAAACTGGCCAATTGATTTTTTAAAATTCCTTCGTTTAACATAATCACACTAACATTATAAATGCGAAAGTTTGGATGGATGTTTGTTACCTCTTCACGCCAAAACTACTGAACGGTCGGGCTGAAATTTTGCATTCAGGTAATTCTATTCTAATCCAGGAATCAAACATAGGCTACTTTGTACTCCATTAATCAGTTCCTATGCTATAGAAATCACATTTAAAAGTTTTCATAGAATCAACGCGTGCGAAGCCGCGGGCATAAACTGGTAATTATATAAAATATGTAGATGGTGGCGCCGATTTGGGTCGGGGTAGCGCTTTAGATTAGGTAGCTAATACAAGAAAAAAAATTAAGTACGTTCCCGCTAGTTTCATAAATGTCTACGGCTTCCTTTCCTAAATCTTTAGAGCGCGTTAAAGTCATCTCGTCTAGAAATAATCTTGTTCGGATTTCCTTTTTTTATTCATGAAAATACCCAGAGTAGCGAGTCTATTAGACGCAAAGAATTTATAGGTAGGTACGTAACGGATTACAGCTGTAAATACGAACCTACGTTTTACGTACGTATAGGTACTTACCATGTCCCTGATTTGACGTTAGCATCGAGCACATACCAATGGAGGAAATGTCATGTCATTTATTTTGTCTAAACAACAATTTCGCCAAATCACTGCGGCGACCGCTGCGGTCTGATTGGACCACTCAAGATCAGGGCTCAGGGCAAGCAAATATTTTATCGATATCGATAGTCAATGTTAAACAAAACTATGAGCATCGCGAAAACTATTTACTTCAGCAACAGTGAATTTATGATTTTTTCTTAATAAGCCAGAAAGTTGTTTAAACGTACATATATTTTTATAATTAATTAAATTACATTTAAGTAAATAAAATTATAGCATTAATAAGCGAACATTATTGAAATAAATTAAAATTAATAATTGCTAAAACAGATTTTCAGTTGACACTGGCTATATAATTAAGTTTAGTATTATTATAGTCTATTGACTGGTACTAACTAATTCTAAAACTTCTCAATATAGGGTATATTATATCAAGGGCTTCACTGATATCGTTTCTGCTTTTCCCACCTGTAAAATGTTTCAATCATGTAAATTTGTACAATGGGGGAAGGTATAAATTAAACTTGTGATTTGTAAGTACTCGCCTGTAAATACAATCTTGCCATTTACAAATATCAGTAACACCACTTTCGGTCTAACCATCCTGTACACAAGCCCAGGGAAAAGTTCCGGCTCATAGGATGCAAACTGGCCATGAGCAGTTTGCAATGATTCTAGTCGAATTGGGAAGCGTAGGTCAGCTGTGGCACAGAAGTTTTGCACCTTGAAGTCCAAGAATTTGACCTGTAATAATATTGGCGCTCATTTATGACATTGCATTGTCTTTGACCGTGAATAACACTTTCATTGACAAATGCCACCAACATTTAGACATTTATTTATTTAAACTTATTAAGATAAGAAGTATCTTAAAATGCTGCGCTTTGTTGCTGGTCACACCACAGATGCGTGGCAGTGAATGGGGTATGATAGGTAATTTTACCAAGGTATGTTCTATCTTATGCAAGTCCATTTTACCCTTAACTTATTTTCTATAAAGATACTACAAACAAAATACTAAAGACGTACTTACTGGGTAGCCAAGTTTGTGTATAATTCTAGCAAATTTTCTGGCTGCTAGATAGGAATCATGTTCATTTCTTGCTCCAGTGCATACAATTTTACCAGATCTGTAAATAAAATTTATAAATTGTATTAGGGCAAAATTCTAAAACCTGTCTATGTATATTTAATAACTAGCGGCCCGTCCCGGCTTCGCACAGGTGGACTTTTATTTTAAAACATTTTAGGATAAACGTAGAGGTATCTTTAAGCAGGACCATTTATACTTTTATTCGACTGCCTTGTTGGTCTAGCGGTCGCGTTCCCACCGCTGATAATGATGTCCCGGGTTCAAATCCCGGGTCCGGCCTAGATTTTGGGTCTTTTCTAGCAAGAAATATTCACAGTAGCAGCCCACGGGGCCACACCGTGCACCGGCCACGGCAGCGGCGGCGGCGCGGCGACGTTTATTTTTCTATTTTGTTTAGATTACTCGTAATATTTTTTGAAAGGAATGTCTCAATATGACTCATGAATAATTCAAAAAGTAATCTGCAGGTATTGAAACAGTCTTAAATACGAAATGATTAATTCGGATAAGGATAAATACATAGGTATGGATAACATGGTCAGATTTTGATCGGCGTTTTAATAAACTTTTAAAATTTAAAAAAGTAGATATAGTGACATAACTACAATAGTTGGACATAATGGTATCTGAAAGTTTTTTGTAGATATTTATATGTTCTATATTGTAGAACATTTTTTGTTCTATCATCATTCGTTTCAGCGCATGCGATGATAGACAATTTATGGCTAATTTTTTTTACAACTTGGGTTACATTATTGAAGTTCTAGTAGGGACCCCTAATTATTTCAAGTAATAATTATAGCCTATGTTACTCAGGAATAATGTAGCATTCGAATGGTGAAAGAATTTTTGAAATCGGACCAGTAGCGAGTTTATTCTTTACAAAAATACAAATTTTGCCTCTTTATAATATTAGTATAGATAAACATACCTAAATACTAGTGCTGTTGTCCGTGGGTCAAGGATTTTCATTACAACTCCTTGAAATCTAGCTGGATTATATTCTGAATATCTTGTCCTACAGTATACTTCCAGTAGCTTTAATTCACATCCCAGATTAACCGTGGACACACAGTTTCTGAAAAAGTAAATAAGTTCTGTTCTAGACAGTGCGAATATTATACTTATTTGATTGTTGAAGTTTACAACTTACTGAATTTTAATGCTATTTTTTGCTTGATCACAACCACTAGCAGCAGGAGTCATGGCAGCCATGGTGTTATGGGGATTACCAGTATACAAAGGTGTATGCAAGTTAGTAGGAGTGAGGGAAACTTCTCCAGCGATCCGGGATAGTACAGAATGTGAACTGTTAAAAACATTCTGACTAGTAGGCCTTTGTGGTGTTTGAGTCACAGGTGGATCATGATTTATCTTCATCTCTTCTCTTTTTCCCTGTTGATTTGAATCATGATTTGGCTGTAACAAATATTTAGATTAAAATATATCATGCACCATATTGTGTTGACCACACAATTATTGTATAAGAGGCATACTATATATATATGTATGTACAGACCTTTACATCAGTGTCCATTTTAGTGGAAACATCGTTGCTCTGGTGGTTAGTCGAAGATCCTTGATTCTCGCTCATTTTCTTATAGCTTTCAATCACGCGTGGTGATTTACTGGGTGTAGATGAAGTGAGCTGGGAAGCTGAAAAGTTGTTCCTCAGTGTGATTTTTTGTATGGTCTGTAAACCTGATGTATATTTATTCGACCTATCGACTGTAAACAAAGATTAATCGTATGGCAAAACCAACTTGTAAACATTGCTCAAATTCTTCGAGAAAATAGCCTTAATTTGTCATGGAGCAATTATTTATATAGAGTGCCTGATTGTTATCAGGATCTTATTCAGAAAACACAGATTTATCTCCTTGCTTTTTTAAAAACACTGTTTATATTCGTAGGTACATAAAGACACAGATTCATTTTTTGCTTTTGTAATTTGTATTGTGGCCTTAGCTTTCGTTGTTGATCGGCGAGTGATATTCCTTCGTAAATTGTATACATTTTGTAGCCGTGGCAACGCTTATTTGTCAACCAAACTCACATGATTGGAATGAAAGTGTCTTTCAACGGGCTGAATGTGTAGACACACTGCGAAGTGCGATGATGGCAAGACGCCGCGCCCCGCCGCCGCCGCGCCCGCCCGCTTCGCCGCGCCCGCCTGCCGCCGCCGCGCCGCCGCCGCGCCGCCGCCGCTGTAGTCTTGTATAGTTCAGACACAATGTCCTAAAAAGAACTAGTTCCCACATGTGAACTAATAGGAGCTATTCAGCTAAACTCGTTCCTAGCAGTACACTAGTACACTTGCTCATCAGTCACGAAATCTCGGAACAACTAAACTAAAAAGATCTTATTTTGTATGCCGTAAAGTTTAAAATCTAAAAGCAAGAAGAAAAGAACTATTAGGGAATCATTATGGAAGAACAGAGATAGAAAACGTATAAATCCGCGGTACTAAAAGAGACAGAGTTATACATCTAGTTCTCTAGTTCAGTAGTACTCATGTTTCCTTTAGGTTACTGTTACATTATGTCGGACAGCATTGCAAGACAAAGAAAGGATAAGGAAGAACAGAGATAGACAGCGCATAATCCGTTGTAGTAAAAGAGACGGAGATATGCATTTGTTTGCTTCGGCCATGTAATGTAATGCTGCAAAATTTTGTAGAGCTCAAACTCCTTATAATTAGTCTCATGTCAGGGTGTCAACATTACTCGACTGGATTGCTATTTTTGGTAATTTGTCAGCATTGGGTCAAAGGTACCAGTTTAAAAACATTCGGTAACTAATAGAAAGATGAACTTTGTTTGTTTAGCGTAGAGATCATTTTTCCTTGTTTTTATTTTATGTTTTCAACTGTAAGTGAACTGTTTAATTTACCTTGTATGAATTTTGTTGCGAGCAAGGAAGGAACGACTTTTCTTGCGAATTTCGTTCGTATTCTTGTTTGTTTCGTTTGTTTTTAATAAATCATTGAGTATAGAGTAATATGAAAAGTATTTTTATAAATCAAAAATCAAATATCAAAAATGAAATCAAATATTTGCTTACAGAAAAAAACCCAGGTTATAGATATATTTTAGTTTTCCCAAAGGAAACCCCAGCCGTTGTTGTTCCCGCCCAAAAAAAACGTAACAAAACATAACAATTGCGTATTTCGGAGAATTAAATCGACTCGAAAATTTTGCCGAGCAGGGTACTAATAGTACTAGAAGTCCGAACTAGTACTTCAGTACAATTGTACTAGTTCGGAGCGATCCCTTTACTGACCGAGCAAGAACAAGCCTACGCCGCTGCCACGCCGCCGCCCCGCCCGCCGGCCACGGCTTCTGTGTGTGACGGCTTTTTTTAATGGGCCTACCTAAGTAGGGTCACAAGTAGGGTAGTGTAAAACCAAATTTTTTATTAAATAGTGATGACCGCCCAAAAAAAACCAAATTGATAAATAGACGTGTCCATCAAAATGTTCAAAAATGAAAATAAAACGCAATGAAATGGCGTCGGAATGAACTCCGGCCGGCGTAGTTGTTTTGAAAATTGAGTAGCAATGACTGGATTAACTGAATTTAAACGTTATTTTCCAATTGATAGCATACAGAAGGTATGTGAATTATTTGAAGCGCAACTACGCAGTGAAAATGATGTGGACTTGGCATTGTTTTCGATCATCGTTGGTGCGGTAGAAAACAATCTTACGAACGTGAAAAACACCGAAAAAGATGTTAATTTGGCCGCCAACAAATTTAAGTTCCCATCTGTGGCTTGGGAGGAAGTTCAAAGTCTTCATGATCGTTTCGTATCAATGATGCGTAGTGGCGTTGACAGCAAACTGCTAAATGGCGCGTATGCTACGCGTGATCTGGTAAAAAGAGTAGCTGATGTGGTATGGAATTCGCTGACCCGCAGTTATTATAAGGATCGAGCTCACTTACAGTCCATATACAGCTTTCTAACTGGAAACAAACTTGATTGTTTTGGTGTTGCATTTGCTGTGACAGCAGGGTGTCAGGTCTTGGGGAAGCAGGATGTCCATCTGGCTTTGTCAGAAGACCATGCTTGGGTTGTGTTTGGCAAGGAAGGCTCAGAAACTGCTGAGGTAATACTACACTTATCACAAACTTTAGTCTCTAAATTTCTTTGATTAAACTTGCAAAAGCTCCCAGGTAATGAGTTTGGACATCTAATTTCACAGGTAACATGGCATGGAAAAGGAAATGAAGACAAAAGAGGGAGGTCAGTAGGAGAAGGTGTTCAGGCTCGTTCTTGGCTGTATGTGGCTGGCAAGCCTGTGGTGTGCACTCGGGTTATGGAGTTGGCTGCACTTGTATCATCTATAAACCCCACTCTAACACAAACAATTGATGTCCATGAAGTGGCTCAGATGCAACACAAGCTTCTTTGGATGTTGTATGATCATGGTAAGTTAATTTATTTTGCTTAAAAGGCCTTTATTTTATTTATTGAAATTTCACTAATCAGCTTTGTATTTTAGGGCATCTGGACGCATATCCTATGGCTCTGGGTAATCTTGGCGACCTAAATGAGTATTTGCGGATATCTAACTGCCCTACAGACTTAGAACTGCACCCAGCTTCAGAACTTTATTTGAAATCTGACGGCACACCCAGGCCAGATGCAGCAACATTGTACACACAGGCCATCAGAGCTTCAAGAACACATTATGAAGACAAGCATGTTTATCCATACACATTCCAGGGTGGTTATTATCATAGACAGAAGATGTACAAGGAAGCATTTAATGCCTGGGCCAGTGCTGGAGATGTCATAAGACAGTAAGTTTTCAGAAAATTTGCCAATAGAAGTAATTAAAATTAAATCAATCAACTTCATCAGCAGAACATGTCTAACAAGGGGGTTTTAGCCATAATCCCCTTAATTATCTTTGTACTGTTGAATAAAATTATTTTAGTTATTTATTACTGAAATAATGATTTTTTTACTCTTTCAGTTACAACTACTCCAGGGATGATGAAGAAATCTACAAAGAGTTTTCAGAAATAGCCAACGAACTGATTCCTCAGCTGATGAAAGCTGAGAGCTCGGGCCACTCTGCCAGGTCAATTTTGAAAGATCCTGAATGTTTCGCTTCTTTACTCAGGTAAATGAAAATAGCTTATCATTTATCACTTAAATAACATAATATACTAGCTTTCGCCTGCGGCTTCGCATGCGTATTTTCGGTATAATAAGTAGCCTATTATCTAAGTTAGGCTTTGCTATAAACATATTCCAAATGTCGTCTTTATCTGTTCAGTAGTTTTGAAGATCCTAAATAACAAAAATTCAGATTTCACAAAATTTTGGGCTTTATAATATTAGTAGGATACAACATGCTGGACTTAAGATATCCCCACAAAAAACACATTTAAGACAATGTAAAATATAAAATGTAAATTTTAGATTCTATGATGGAATATGCAAATGGGAGGAAGGCAGTCAAACACCTATTCTTCATATTGGCTGGGCCAAGCCTCTAGTAAGCACCATCTCTAAGTTTGATGCAGAGGTGAGAGCTCAGGTTCATATCATCTGCAAACCTGACACAGGTGATCATATGGAACATGAAGCAGAAGAAAAAAAAGAATCGGATAATAATGGTAAATGGAGCAACACAGAAAACACAGAAATGAGTGTTCGTGAACAACTCACTGCTGCTGTAAACAGTAGGCCTAAAGTTACTCTTTACAGCCATAAGATGGCTGCTCTGAAGCCACTGCTGCTTGCTGAGAGGCTTAACTCTAATGCACTGCAGCTTCAATTGACTGCACAGAGTCAATTAATGAGACCTCATGCCCCCACCAAGAGAAGGGATGATGAAGAACAAACTAACACACAAACAGCAAGAGCCAAACGGGCTAGGCGAGAACGCTGATCTCATAGCATTGAAAAGAAATTTGCAATCTCTACATAATAATATCATGAGTCAAATCAAGTACTGCAAAGTATTTTGTGCATTTATTTGTAAATAGTGTAGGTCAGTACAAAGACCGTAAATCTTCTATTTTTAGATGTATTAAATAGGCTTAAAGCTTGACTTTTACATTATACTTTAGAATAGAAAACTGTTGTCATCACAAATATGTTTAATATTATTGATCAATCATTTTGTTTGATGCTATTAGATGTTAATGTACAAAAGTAATAAAGTTAGAAATAGCAATTATCATACTGAAAGTAATTTTATATTATGTTGCATTTATACCCTGTGTATTTATGTATGTACTGTAGTGAAACAATTCCAGTTTAATATCCTATCTTATTATTATTATTGATATAAATGTTGATTTAGACTGTGATCTGAAATTAATTGCAAATACAACTGCATGTTGTTGTTTTGTATGGTAGAGAACCATTTTATGTAGAAAACCATAGAAAGTATACTTTTATGTAGAAAACCCACCTTAGATGTGATGTGAATGTATTGCTGTTTTGTAATGTCCATCTTTTATTTTATTAAATTATGGTTATTGAACGTGAACTCCCAATCTGATCGGTATGAGTTGATGCTTTACTTTACCACTTTCTTTATTATATACATTTTAGACATGGCTTGTAATAACTTGTGACTTTGTTTTGTGTCAGTTCAGCAATAGTTAAAGCTTAGTGTTGGTTAAAAACTGGCCTTAAAATTCTTGCTATGGAATCTTTTTGTAAAATAATTATTACCGAAAATAAACAAATATTTTACTAACTGTTTAGCCAGCTGTTAGCTAATGTAGGCATATTGTATGTACCAAATTGTCAAGTGAACCATGCTATCTTTATTGTGGTCTAGTGAGAACCTATTGACATATTAGTAGGCAGTGTCTTAAGAATGGAAAATTTAAATGAACCAGTTAAGTATATAAAATGTTATAAATTTTATTTGATTTTGTGATAATATAATTCTGTTAAAGTAATGTACCTTAAAAGTAACTTAGTACCTACCACCTATACATAATTTTATTTCCATAATGTTACATGCCTTGGTAAGTGACACATATGAAAACTATTTTCTGAATAAAATTCCAAGCTAGAAATAAACGTTTTATTACGTTTTTAAATGAAGATTAACACATTAACTGTCCCCATACAGAATTTTTGGATAAGCTCAAAATGTCGTGTGCGTTACCCCAGCAGGATTTTTTCTTCTAGAATGAAGTTTGTTTTACAAATAATTAGAGCGTCCTACACTGTAAATGTGCGTCAGGAAAAAAAATTTGTGCGTGTCCCCGTTTCGGAATTAAACGCAAAATACGTTTCCTGCTGGGGTAACGTTCTTCCAGCAGGAAGATTCTAAACGAATGGCCCTAGACAAATTTAACTTATATGGGCAGATAGCTTATATTTGTGCATAAATGTGCGACTAAAAATAAAATTTGTGCGTCTTATGGTTTTTGAGATATTCGATTTCCTGCTGGGGTAACGTTTTGCAAAATCTTATTTCTCGGAAACCATTGAATGTGCATCTACAAAATATACATACACTAGTAGCCCTTGATTAGTGCTTACATATAACATAGAAAAAATTACGAAAATACATACAGTTTTCATGTAATCAGGCTTCTTTTTATAACCTAAAAAAAATTCTAGCTCTTCAATGGACAGATATACAGGTTCATAATAAACGGTATTCGGTTTTTGTTGTCATTCTTCGTATCCATAAAAAGTTTCAAGAAGCTACTTAGACGCGTTTTTGAATAATATCGATTAAGACACATCTGGTGATGTCATAATTTTGACGTCAAAATGCAAGAAACCTTTTCAACTCAAGATCGTCGGTATAAACTAAAAAACTAGAGTGTTTAATGATTATTATATCCTGAAAATTTCAGCTCTCTACGTCTCGTATTAAGCTAGTTATAAACGATTGACTGAATTAAGACCCACACTTCATAATCAGTCTTAGCCTACCTGGTAGTCCGACAAAATTCGAACGACCACTAAAAAGCGACTGTTTCATACATACTGATGACCATCTTAATTTGGCTAACGAGACGCATTGGGCCTGGGTACACTCGAGTACAAAAGTTATGGATTACTTTTGCCAACTATTTCAGGTTATTAAGAAATCAAGTCAGTTGGTTTGGTATCCTACCTACCTATCTTTTTAAACGACTCCCTCGGAAGGTGGGTTATGTTTTTCGAGAATTGTATACCTACTTACCTTAATGATTTTTTACGTAGGTAGGTAGGTAGGTAGTTTGCTACACCTAGCTAGACAGATATTTTCTCGAGTAAGGCTAGTCAAAATTTACCTACCAGTGACCCTGGTTCGAAAAAACCGTAGGTAGTTAAATACCTAGTAATAATAATAGATGGCACAACTGCGTTTGTTAATATTTTGTATTCGGGTACCTATTACTGTTTTTCAACATAAACTTATCTAGTTTCACTTAGTAAATAAGTAGGTAGTAGTCAGGTAGGACCTATGTCTAGTACTAACTACCTATGTAGTTTACTAGGGCAGATCTCACACCGGAAAATACTTACCTACCTATCTTGCGTGCCTCCAACAACCGTCGTTTTATTATACCTAGGTAGGTGCGTCTAAAATGGTCAAATTGCGAGATACCTACTAGGTAGGTAGGTACTAGATACTGAGCTATAAAAAAACTCAAGCAAGTAGGTAATGTTGTCCGAGAGAAAAATATATAACTCCTTAGGTAGGTACCTACTCAATTAGGTACCTAGGTGACCTAGGTACCTACCTACTACCTACCACGGCTACTACCTATTGAATTGAATGAGAATTTAATTTAGGCAATTGAATAGGTAGGTAAGCTTATTCATTTGAGGTGAGGTTTGTCTGTGTCGAATGCTAATACCTAGTTACCTACCTAGGTACCTACAATAACACCTTCGTTCGTCTGTTGCTTTTCTTATAAATTTTATCTTCCTAAAGGATCCCAAGGCTACTAAAAAATGGATTGATTGATGCGACGACTTTGAGGAAAGCTACCTACTTTAGAAATAATAAGGACTACCTACCTACCTAGGTAGGTACTTACCAAAACTTTACAAAGCTTATCCGACTATTGCTAGACCATTTCAATCAGCTTTCATTTCACTTTGATTTAATACCTACCTACCTACCTACCTATGCTTGATATTTTTATGAACTTGTGCGAAGCCGGGGCGGGTTTCCTTGTTGGTAAATAATTTACATAGAGGTACTTACCTAACCTACCTAGGTAGTAGGTACGTACAGTAGGTACCTACCTACATAGATGCCCAAGTACTTACATGTACTTACCTACCTACTCGAAAAATAATAGCCTCCTCTCTCGGGCTATCGGGTAAATCGATTATGATTATTATTCGTCTGTCAGTATAAAATCGATTTGGTTGCTAACTGGTTTTCGTATGGAATGTAAATATTTTGGTAAATAGTTAAAACATTTGTAAGGAAGGTCTTTATAATTAAAGTTTCAAGTAAATTGGAACAAAAGTATCAAGTATCAGTAGTAATATTTTTACTACTATAGGAAGAAAACAGTTGTGTACAACACGCAGAAATCAACTTGGCACCTGGTGCCAAGTAAACTTCAAGGCACGAGGTGCCTAGTTAACTTCTGCGTGTTATACCTACGTATTGTTTGGTAAGGAATTAAGCAATGAATACCTAAGTACCATACTGCGACAACAGACTCTATTACGTTACCTTAAGGTATCTACTTTTAATCAGGCTGTGAGTAGATGAGACAGGCCACAGAATGTGTCCTATCCTACTCGCACGCACCACTTACGGCCTCGCGAGAGCAAGACGCAGCGGATCTTCGCGTTATGTTGCGGCGCGCGTCTCAGTCATTCACAATGAACCGAACGTAGAAATGAACGGGTCTTTTCGTCGAGACTGTTCGGAACAATCACGCGCGGCCCGTGATGCGGATCATATGAGCCGTTCGTTCATGAACGACACAATCCTACTCCGCGACAATACTGATCATAATTACCGGGGCTCCGCGGAGCACACTTTGAGAATGGCTGCTCTAAGGGGATAGAAAATGGTTTCTAGTTTAGTTTACAAAGAGATTCGGCAATTTTTGGCTTTACTTCTCGATTTAACTTCCAGTTAAATGCATAATTAAAAATTTTTATTGAATGAACTAATGAAATATAAAAATTTGCATTTTTAAGGATTTATGTTCATTTCAAAGTCTCAAGTGGAGAGGGGCATAGCCACCATGCCCCCCCCCCCCCCTGTATCCGCCAATGGTAAACAGCATATTATTATTATTTAGTCTATTGTCATGTCATGAATCAATCGTGTATCGTAAGGGTCAGCTCATTGCAGATGGCCATGACACCGTAACCGGACTTTTGCCTTAGTTGAACCTTTATGTACCTACTTACTTTTAATATTGTTCCTTTTACTTCAATATTTTAACCGTACATATCAGAAACTTCTGTACGTGCAACACAGACAATGTACGCTGGGATTCCCCACACGATTTACAATCCAGATCGGACAAAATATATTTTATAAATGAGTGCAAGAAAAATTACTGACAACATGAACGTCGTGTCAATGCGGTTGACCTTGATATAATTATATTTTTAGATTCTAACAACAACAAAATTTAAAAGGTAATTTCAGCTTGTACATAGTTACTTCTATAGATCAGCGTTGAAATAGCGGGCACAGTAGCGGGCATCTCTTTCTACACTAAACAAACTGAGCGAGACTTCAGACTTCTTAGTGTGTTGTAGCTAGGTAGGTAGGTAGGTAGAGTGAAGTGTGCGAAGCCGAGCTGTACTGTGCAGTGTTGTTTTTGTTGTCTGATTCCGATGTGAGATCTGTCCTAGTAAACTACATAGGTAGTTAGTACTAGACATAGGTCCTACCTGACTACTACCTACTTATTTACTAAGTGAAACTAGATAAGTTTATGTTGAAAAACAGTAATAGTTACCCGAATACAAAATATTAACAAACGTAGTTGTGCCATCTGCGTAGTGTATTGTATTATGTATATCAGTTATCTAGTACCCATAACACAAGCTCTGCTTAGCTTGGGGCTAGATAATGCTGTGTGAATAGTCCAGCATTATTTATTTATTATCTATTATTATTACTAGGTATTTAACTACCTACGGTTTTTTCGAACCAGGGTCACTGGTAGGTAAATTTTGACTAGCCTTACTCGAGAAAATATCTGTCTAGCTAGGTGTAGCAAACTACCTACCTACCTACCTACGTAAAAAATCATTAAGGTAAGTAGGTATACAATTCTCGAAAAACATAACCCACCTTCCGAGGGAGTCGTTTAAAAAGATAGGTAGGTAGGATACCAAACCAACTGACTTGATTTCTTAATAACCTGAAATAGTTGGCAAAAGTAATCCATAACTTTTGTACTCGAGTGTACCCAGGCCCAATGCGTCTCGTTAGCCAAATTAAGATGGTCATCAGTATGTATGAAACAGTCGCTTTTTAGTGGTCGTTCGAATTTTGTCGGACTACCAGGTAGGCTAAGACTGATTATGAAGTGTGGGTCTTAATTCAGTCAATCGTTTATAACTAGCTTAATACGAGACGTAGAGAGCTGAAATTTTCAGGATATAATAATCATTAAACACTCTAGTTTTTTAGTTTATACCGACGATCTTGAGTTGAAAAGGTTTCTTGCATTTTGACGTCAAAATTATGACATCACCAGATGTGTCTTAATCGATATTATTCAAAAACGCGTCTAAGTAGCTTCTTGAAACTTTTTATGGATACGAAGAATGACAACAAAAACCGAATACCGTTTATTATGAACCTGTATATCTGTCCATTGAAGAGCTAGAATTTTTTTTAGGTTATAAAAAGAAGCCTGATTACATGAAAACTGTATGTATTTTCGTAATTTTTTCTATGTTATATGTAAGCACTAATCAAGGGCTACTAGTGTATGTATATTTTGTAGATGCACATTCAATGGTTTCCGAGAAATAAGATTTTGCAAAACGTTACCCCAGCAGGAAATCGAATATCTCAAAAACCTTAAGACGCACAAATTTTATTTTTAGTCGCACATTTATGCACAAATATAAGCTATCTGCCCATATAAATTAAATTTGTCTAGGGCCATTCGTTTAGAATCTTCCTGCTGGAAGAACGTTACCCCAGCAGGAAACGTATTTTGCGTTTTATTCCGAAACGGGGACACGCACAAATTTTTTTTCCTGACGCACATTTACAGTGTAGGACGCTCTAATTATTTGTAAAACAAACTTCATTCTAGAAGAAAAAATCCTGCTGGGGTAACGCACACCAAAATGTCCAAAGCAGTTTTTGAATATTTTATGGTTTTTCTATTCTTTGCGTTCTGTTGACAAGTCCTGACAAATACAGCAACTTAACTCAGAAGTCCAGGAAGTTAAAGCTTATAGGAAAGACAGGTTTACATACACTGATGTGACAGACCCACACAGTGTGTACTGTATTCGGTACACCGGACAGCTAACATGTTAATAATAATTCAGAGAGTTTAATAACATCTAAGCTTCCTGTCTTATGTTTCCTCATCTTCATCAGCATCATCATCAAATGACAATAGTTGTCTAATTTTTTTCTCTTTTGTTTTAACTTTTGAATCTTCTTTTCGTTTTCTATTCACATCCTTTGGTTTGCCGCTTTTCAGTTTGAACAATACTCTTTGACTTAAATCAGCAGGGGTTTCGGCTTCTACTTTTTCCAAGGTTTTCTGTTCCAGTTCAGCTTCCTCAGCAGTAAGATCACCCTTCTTTAGAACAACAACTTGCGGTTTTTCGCTTTCATCGTCATCTACGAAATCCCTTTCATCATTTTGCAGTTCATCAAACTTGTGGTTTCGATCATCATAACCAGCTTGTTTTTTGAGGACTTTGAGGAACTCAGGATCTTCAGGCTTAATATAATTTACGTTACGTTTTCTGTTCATCTTAGAAAGCCCGCCAAATAACGGGATACAATAAATGGCCCAAATGTTCCTGCCTCCTCCAGAGATGAACTCAAACAGTCGTAGGATAGGAGTGGTGTAGGCAAGAGACTTGCGGTTTTAAAAGTTTGTTACTCGCTCTTTAATGGTAGTTTTTACACAAAACTACAATAAACCTCGAATTTACATATAAATTCGATTAGGTAGGTATGTGCAAAGCAATGCTCATTGAATAACCTGCTGCATTGTAGATAAATTACGAAGCAGACTTTGGGACAGGGATGTACCTAAATAATACAATTTTATTGAGAAAACAAAACCACAAAATGTATCAATGAAATTTCCTTCAACTTCTTATAAAATGGCACCGCTTTGAACGTAACGTAACTTTCTCACTTCTCTATGAAATACCTTTTGATGGGCTAAAATTTTTCGTAGGTCACTCGGGTATATAAGTTATCTTTGACTAGTAATAAATACTTAGGCATCTACGCATTTAATTTAACGAGTAGGTATTCTACAACTTTCTAAAAATATTGAAGACTAGCTGTACGTACCCGCGACTTCGTTCGCAGTTGCCATACCTGCCGACTAATTAAGTTCACATTTAGCCACAGTTTCTCTCATCATGAAACACCGTGCAAAGTCTTATTAAATATTAAGTTGTTTGTTTGTTAATTATACTCGTAGTAATTATATTTCGATTTGATTTTTTCGTTTTCAATGTAGCATGTAATCTTACGTTTTTCGAGTAATTAAAGTGTAAATTTTAATAAATAGCTCAAAATTGTAAATAATAATAAAATAAAATCATATTCCAGTTTTTTGCATTTTCTGAGAAGATTTACAACAGTAATGTATAATTTTTTTACACCATCGGAAAGTAGAGATTTCAACGAACAGAAAGCATACCGACTTTTTGAAAAAAGCTAATATTTTGACGGGTAAAATCTCGATTCAAAATGAGGGTATTTTTTTCGATATTGAGTCAAAATAAGGTGAAAAAATAAATATTTCAAATCAAATAAATTAGTGCATTTGAGACTTATGGTAAGTTTTCACCAAATTTCGTGAAAAAAAGAATTGTTTTGTAAAAGATGGAAATAAAAAAAAAAACTTAGTTTTTTGAATTTTTTTCATAAATTTTGAGGTTATGTGAAAAAAGTTTGTATCCAAAAGTTGTAGATCTTTTTATTACCTACAACTTTGCCATTTGACTTTTTTCCATAGGACTTGTAGTTTTGCCGGAAATCGAGATAAACCGTTTTTTACCCTTAAAACTGACACCCTTCTCCTTCTTTTCCAATGGGTTTCATCCTACTATGAATTTGCTTCACTTTTTATTAGATACCTACTTTTAAAGGCTTCCCTGGTCTATAAAGTATTTGGACATTTCGGACGTACCTACTACCATTGAAGGCCGACGAGCGTGCGGTAGCCATTGCTGAATATCCTTCGTTAGCGTTTGTTTGGCCAGTGTGTACACACACCTGTGGCTAGGGTCTCTACTCTATTCTATATGCTCTTAACGTAGGTACCTACCTACTTAAACCTACGTACTCACCCTCCTTCCTTTGATGGACCACACGCCCCGCGCCGCCGCCAACGCTAGGGCGCCGCAGGCAACGTTAACACTAGCCCAACTCGATGTAGAATGCTTGTAAGAAATGAAACAAGGACATATATAACTAAAACTCACTTACTTGGCGTTGAATTTTAGGTTAAGTGTGAGCGGTTTGTTTACAAACATCCTATATCGAGTTTGGCTAGTGTAAAGGTTATCCAAACTGACTTGGCGACGACGTTGCTAAAGAGTGGTAGCGTTTCGAAACGCTGCCAGCGACGAACGCGACGCCGCCGCCGCCGTCGTCGTCGCCGCCGCCGCCGCCGCGCCGCCCAGTGGCGTCTCGGTGAGGTAGGGCGGTAGGGCCTTATGATAGATGTGGCCGCCGCCAGCCAGTATCTACTTACCTACCTTTGGGAATGCAAGTACATTTCACAATTTTCGACACTTAATTTGTTTAAACATATTAAACACTGTGTATCTTTCGTTGGTGGCTTTACCTAACCTTTTATATGTAAATGCCTATTTAAGGTTAGAGGGATTATAAATTTTTTTACCTGAATCTGTAGGTAAATAAATAAAATTAATGCCATGTCGATGTGATGTGACGTCATTAACACTTTAGTAGGTACCCCAAGACGCGCATGGTTTATCTGCAGGGCCTTAGTGTCCCTCCTCCGGTTCGACGCACCGCAGAAGCTGGGCAGTGAATGCGTTAAATCGAAGCATCGACTGTAGCACACGTTGTAGCTGATGGTTTTATTAATAGGTTATCTATCAATTAAGCAAGTAATTCTAGTCTATCCATTTATTTGGCCATACGGTTGTTTAGGATTCGTTTTCAGATAAAAATTCCCTCTCACTTTTCTGCTCACTCCGTCCCCCATGAAAGTGTAAGCGTTGTTGTGATCACAATTATTTTCTAAGTACTCTGTCCAGTTGCTACACTGGTACGACGGAAAGCCTTTTGGGTGGGCAATGGATTCCGCAAAGTAATAATATGATCGTCCATGACTGCAAGCTTCTGAAAAGTACATTCAAATCATCATCTCCAGATAGATAGTGGGTACTAGTTAAGAGTAGGTACCTACCTAATAGTGTTTGTTAGAGTTCGAGATCGTAGATCGGTTTCGAAACCCTTATAGTCTCGCTTTGTCTGACCTTTTTCCCTAGCCCCTAATTCAGCAACTACCGCAGCTATCAACTTGAAATTTAAAATATTAAGGTACGTTTCGTGCGCCGCGCGATTTCAAGAAAAAATATGAAAAATACATAATGCATTTTTCATTTTTTTTTGTATGGAATGAAAATATTATATTTTCCATAAAAATTGTGATGTCGAAATTTTAAAAGATACCTACAGGGTCATGTGGGGTAGGTATCAAATGAATGAAAGGTATCAGTTTGTACATTTCAAAATAGTTTTTAGTTAGGTATAGTATAAATGTTAGTACCTACTTATTTATAATAATTGTGTTTATTTCCATGGTCACTTAAAGATAAGTAGGTTTAAGATTTGTTTCGCTTGTTATGTTGTAAGTACCTATTTATGTTTTTGTAACGTTTATTTTCATTTTGTTAAACTAATATTTAGAAAATACTTTGTTGTGTAGGTATATAATAGGACTGACATGTTAAAAAATTAATATATCAAAAGTCCTTACAAATAAAATAGAAAAAAAAAAATCTGTAGGTTTCCCCCACGGAATTCCATTTCCGTGGTTTCCCCCATCCCGAAGATTGCAGATATACCTATCTATATATTTCCTTTAAAATATAGATCCATATCTATATAGATCTATGGAAAGATATATTTTTTTAGCACATAGAAAATTACAATAAGGCGCTGCCTACTAGCGCGATCACACTAGCGCCGCCACCTATTTTATCTAATTACTAGCTGCGCCCCGCGGCTTCGCCCCCGTGGAAATTTATGTTTCCAACTTTCTTAATTTTTTCTTTCATAAGAACCTTCTCCTGACAATAACAAACACAACAAAGAAAGAATTAGCGAAATCGGTCCAGCCGTTCACGCGTGATGCCGTGACAACGCGAAACGGGTTTCATTTTTATATATAAGATTACGTTTAAGGAATTTCCAAAAAATACGTAAGCCAGTTTGTGATACCTATTATAAGCTTCTTTTTAATGCCTCTATAATAGTTTTATTTTGTACCTACCTATAGCTTAGGCAGAGAAACGAAGTTGCCCTTGGTGGCCACCAAACTCTATTTTCGATTCTCTATCATGCTGAAGCTGATACATATAGGTACTATATCTGATTAATGAGGCTGACGGACAAACCGAATTACGGTTTACGTTAGCTGTAGATAAAATAAGTAAATAATTATGTAACATAAATAAATGAAAAAAAAAGCTGTTTCGGCTTCCGGGATATAAAGTTCGTATTTCGCAAAATTTGGCTCCAAACCTATAAGCTTGAATTCTTCAATCACAACACTTAAATCCTTCAATACCACTTCGCCTCCTAGAGTGCCATCATATACCTAAGTACCAAATATTAAATTTTGATTCCAAACGTTTTATGATCGGATGGATAGCGAGACTGAAAATAGCCGGTCCTAACGGATCACCCTGCTGACAACCAACCTCTATGGTTATTATGGACCTAGGTATAAATATGTAGAGAAACCCAGGAATTATTTTCAAAAGGGGGGGGGGGGGGGGGGGGGGCTACCTTCCCAAGTGGTGTATCAAATGAAAGGTATTGGTTTGTACACTTAAAAACTGTTTTTAAAATTTCTGTAGAGTAGGCACACACTTTTTGAAATATTTTGAGTAGTTAATGAATTGACCTAATCTCTGAAGTACCTACCTATGCAGAGCGATCCATCCAACTAAAATGTAGTTTAGTACCTACTATTTTTAGGTATTCGTCAAGTAGCGATGTCTAACCGGTACCTTTATTAGTACACTAGCTTCTGCCCGCGGCTTCGCACGCGTTGTTTCTATGGAAACGTTTTGAGGTTATTTCTATCCTATTCTATTTTTGAGGTTATGTCAAGTTACACTTGAATGCTATCGAAGGGAATAAATAGTATCCTATGTCCGTCTCCTGGCTCTAAGCTACCTCCTCACCAATTTTCAGCCATATCGGTAAAGCCGTTCTTGAGTTATAAATAGTGTAACTTACACGACTTTCTTTTATATTATATTATAGATAATTATATGTAGGTATAATTGACAAACGTTCGAAAGAAACCCTCGACGCGCGAGTTATACTCGCACTTGACGGATCTTGTTTTTATCTTATAACACTAATTGCAATTGCTATCAATTGCTTAGGTACGTTTAGCCGATCCATCATTTGCACACGCTGTGGCACTCTTTTATTAGAAGAACACCAATAATTAACCTTAAGACCACTTTAATTGATATGTAAGTACCTACTTAATGTGATTTTTCTCTTTGGAGTCCTTTAAATAAATTCTACTAATGGGTATTATAAAGCCGACAGTTTGTGCAATCTGAATTTTTGTTACCTAGGATCTCCAAAATCATTGAACAGATCAAGATGAAATTTAGGCGTACGTTTAGAGCAAAGCCTAACTTAGACCTTAACTTAACCTATAGGTACCGGAAATTCGAAGCCGCGGGCAGAAGCTAGTAAAGTATAAATGACAACGTTAGTTAGGATGCAGGTAGTTTAGATGGATCATTGTACAAGAATTGGTCTAGGAAGGTATAGTCACCTAAAATCATCGGTATAGTCTCACAGCCAGGCTGTGGGGGGATGCCACTGTTGGGATAGAAGTCAGCCGTGCCTACATTGGACTCTATCCCCAGAACACCGCCGCATGTATGGAGGATGTCCACGAAACTGGCATCGTTTGAATCCAACTTTTCTCTATCTTCTCGGCTTGGATATTCGAATAGAGGTCTGGCAGGGTCCAGCCCTAAAACAATATGGGTCGTGAGCAAGAATCTGTTAAACTAATACACTAAAAATTAACACTTTCATGGCCCATGATGCATCTAGTCTATCTGCAGCGCCTCGTGCCTCCTCCTCAACAGCCTATATTGGTCCACTACTGGACGCAGCCTGCCAATGATAAGCGCCTTATTGGCTTTTATCACCATAAACTTTTTTTTTAGTCTCGTGCCTGCGGGCAGTGAATGCGATATATGTACCTACTAACGCATTCTCTGCCCAGGCTCGGCGGCGGTGCGACCCGGGGACTGGGGCGCCGCTGCCGCAACAGGGACCTGCAGAATGCAGATGGACCATGTGTATCTTGGGCCATGTGCATCTTAGGCCATGTGCATCTTGGGCCATGTGCATCTTGGGCCATGAAAATTGTATTTCCGGTTTTCGGGTAGCATGGATATATGCATGTAAATTTACCTTCGATAGCTTTCACACGTATACGGGCATAATTTGCATCTTATACCTGGCACCGGCTACCCGGTGACTTACATACCTATTGGATTTTCATCCATTAAGTACATTCATCGTAATGTTATGTATGGACAACTGTATTATAGTCTAAATAGTTCTAAATTAAATACGCAGAGCGTGTCATCTTAAAAGTTTTAACTTTGAACAAGTTACTTACCAGTGACACGGTCTACTTTAACTTTGGAATGATGCGCAGCAATACCCATAATATGCGCCCCTAGACTATGGCCAATCATGTGAACCTGGGCTCCAGAAACTTCGTATCTTTTAGCTAGAGCGTCCAAGAATGTTGCTACTTCGATACCAATTACTTCAGTTTGGTTTGCCACCCAGTGGTAGAAGATGGAGCTTGCAATATAGCTCCAATCAACCGTTATCACGTTAACACCTTGTTTTTTTAAGTACGCGTCTCTTATCGTAGCTACAGCATCGCTTTCGACAGATGATCGCCACCCATGGGTTATAATTTTCAGTGGTAACATAGACAGATTTAAGTTTTCTTCGATATCATACACTGGTATAGCGGACTCGTTAAGAAGTATCGAGTCTGTGATGTTGTTCCTAAAACAAATAATTAATTTCGAGGTCTTTCAACAGTAACAAAAGTTGTAGAAACAACCGATTTCAATTCAAATTAATAAATTGAAGAATAACTGAGGTGGGCACTATCAGAGGGTAGACAAGGTAAGTAGGTACTTAGTCGTTATTCCGAGGGCACTAGGTAATTAAATAGAATTATGTTGACAACCTGACAAACAGTCTGTATTCTATATCGTTGAACCCACTCCTCGCCTGGGGTATCACCTCGTCGCTCGTTCCAGTCAAGCTAACATTATGCGGCACCCCATCTCCGTCGGGGAAGTAGATCCATTCGGTTCCGTATCCTTCACCATACGCACTTTTATAATCTGTCTGCGAGGCTGTGCCTGTAAATTTGAGTGAGAAGTAGCATTTAAAAAATTAATAAAGTACGCACAACTTAAAAATACTGCCAAATTGTGAACCTATACCTTTTATTTAAAGTCGGTTTAAACGCCGATCCGCTGATAATTTAAAATATTATAAAATAGAATAGGTACTTACTTAATACGAAGTTCCATAGAGATACAAATGTAATGAGAATAAATAATGATAAAAGTGTCATTTCTACTGTAAACCTAACTCGGTAATATAATCGAACACACTGTTACCGCGGTTAATTAGTCTGTAAGGTGAATTAAAATAATCTAATCTAGAGTAGGTACCTACTACCAATAGTTTTTATTAGCCTAGCTAGTAGTTTGATGGGGGTATTAATGGCGCTTAAGAACAGTTCAAACGTAAATGACCAGATAAGCTTTAAGTACAATTTATCTTGATCTATTATTAGCTCCATCCAATGTCGACAAGATAGTAAATAATCGTAATAATAGATACATAACTAAGGGTTTTTTATTACCTATAGGTAATCTAATCATAAACAGACGAGCTCATTTTACGTAAGTAAACTTCATTTTTCTTTGAAACTTACCCAAACTAACTTGAACGTAAGATTTAATATTATAGAGACGGCATTTCTTTTCAACAAACTATAAATAATAGGTATTTAGCTAAGAAAACTCTGAATACCAAAAAAGAGACTGTTCTGTTGTTCTCGAGAAAATTCAAGCGGTAGGTACTAAGCGTATTTATCAATAATCGATTGACATTTGATGATTCGAGAAGCGGTAAGCTAGTCTATCTAAATCAGGTCATCTTTTTCCATGTGGTGCGCGAATTACGCGAAAGTGAAAAATGTAGTTCCTTACTTCGTATTATCAATAACATTGAGTTAAGCTATAAAATTGGAAGGAAGTGAACACAGTAAAACGAGTTCCTAGACCTCTAGCGATAAGGATATACGGGCGAGTTCGGTTTGACACATACATGAGAAATAGGTACTTAGGGGGCGTCCATAAATTACATGAGATGTTTAAGGGGGGGAGGGGGTCGAGTCCAATCTCATCTAATCTTACGTTGGAGAGAGGGGGTCTCGGCAAATATCACGCAATTTTTTTGAAACAAAAAATAATTATACTATTTTGGTATATATCCTTGAATAAATTGAGTGTTAATTAATCTAAAATGTACGAATTATACTATTTTGGTCCATTTAATCCAGATTGTACATGCTTAAGATTTAATCTTAAGCGTAATCGTAATACGATTAAGATCATTCACTAAATCGTTCGAAAGAAAATAATTAACGTCGAAGTATGAATGAAACTCACATTTTGAAAAATTTCACGTGAGATTGGGGGATGGGGGAAGGGGTTGAATAAAATGTCACGACATCTCACCAGGGGGGGAGGGAGGGACAGAAAACTTAAAAAAACACCTCACGTAATTTATGGACGCCCCCTTATGTACATAAATTTAATAATCTACCTATACTCCATCCAATTTTGATGTGAAATGTTTGTAAACCAAAGAGAGCTAAATAAAAACTTAAATTTATAAGCTTGGCGTTGAGAGCCAGAAACTTGCGTATAAAATACACGGTTAGAAATTAAATTTTAGGATATGTATGGGCTGTTTGTTTACAAATATTTCACATCGAATTTAGCTGGAGACTATCTCATCACAAAAATTTTGTCCTGCACTGAAACGCTTTTACTGCCCACTAAAAGTAAAACTAACATTAGTATTTATTGGTTTATTTCAAAACACAAATTGAAAGACCTGACATTTCATCAGACCCAAATGCATCTGGGACCCATCGAACATCTAGATTCCCAAACCATTACAAAATTAGTTCTGATAACATTAAACAAAACATAAAATATTACTAACAGCAATTCACTTTAAGTCCTACATCCCGGTAATACTCAGATTCTGTAGCTCAATGTTGAACAGCCTACACTGATTTCCATCACAGAGATTTCGTTACCTACTGAAGATACTTTAATCGAAATAATCCATTTATTTCTTAGCTAGCAATGTAAATTAATGCATGATTTCCTGCCTATAAAATATTAAAGGCTATTGGTTGTCTTGTACTTGCAAATTGTACCGTTCCCATACTATTATTAAGTGATCATAATCCTTACATTCATCACCTTGCATTTTCCATGCGTGCGTCCTTACAGAGTCTGGCACCATTTACAGGCACAAGAAACCAGCATGGCAACAGCTCACAAAAGTTTCTTAACTTTATTTCGAAATTGACGACTAATATAATTTACTAATTTTTTTAGAACTTGCGAGCTTTAAACTGGAATCGCTTCAAGGGTTGTTCAAGACTAATTTTTATAATTTCTTTGCAGTGAACTATGAGTTAAGTTATGTTTTCCCTTACGCAGGATTTATTGGCGACGATAAATTTTGATTTAATGCACGATAATGTCCGCTGCCACACCGCAGCAGTGACTAGACAGTACCGACAGACGTCTTCCATGTCGGCATTCCCACACTAGACTGGCCAGCCCTTATTCCTGACTTGAACCCAATCTGGCATATGTGGGACGAGCTAAAACAGCGGATACGAGGGAGAAATCCAGCTAATCCAGCTCCGGCGCCGATAGAAGCCGTTGCGTTAGATGCAACTTCGACCTATTGCAATAATTTCCAAAATTTAGGTAGCCAATTTAATTAATTTTAAATCTTCTTGATATCACTTAAAAGGTAACAAAATTACCTTTCAAATGATATACCACAATCTATAGTTCATTGTAAATAAATTGTAAAAAAATTGTTTTGATCAACTTGCGATGAAGCGATTCCATTTTAAAGCTCGCAAGTGTAGTACAATACAAGAGAGAAGGAAAATGTGGGTTTGACTATGTAACAGTGGAAACATGCCTACAACTACAATTATCATTTTACCAAGATTTTCCAAATCTATACGAATGTAAGCGGGTTAACAAAGAACCTAGTTAGTATTGGAATAATACCAACGAACCTGGTTCGTAGTTGAACCGATTACATGCGTAATGAGTTCGTTCAAACTACGAAAGTATTATTGTAAATTTCCCAAATCCTATCATACAATGTTTGTGATAACAATACAACCCAACACCAAAATATGTGCAATGTATATCTTAGTTTGTGTACATGCTAGGAAGGTATTGTTAGATAAGAGATTGGTACATTCTTGGATCAACTTGTTGATCGAAGGGTACATATAGTTTACAAAATAATCATAGTTTTCATCTGGGTCCTCCAAATTAAACATAGTAATGGTATAAGTTTACAGATTAAAAATTAGGCCATTGCAGTGTTAGAGATGATAAATAAAATTGGATGACGGAATTTACCTGATGCTGAAGCTTAATATCCACACGCTAAAAGATAAATATTTTGGTGGCTGTGAACTGTTGCCATGACATATTACTCAAGTTTCACCTCCAACTTTAAATTAAATGGCCACCGCCGCATAACTTGTCTTCCACGCTAGAAAACTTAAGGCATGCGTGAGTGAACTCTTAAAGTTAGGTTTTATTGGTGTTTCCAGGCATTAGTCCTGCATTTCCTCGGGTAATTCATGGGGATTGAGTATGCCTGGAACGGAGAGCTGCACTCTCCGCTTCTCGTCTTGGGCCTGACGAAGTGCTGCCAGGCGTTCTTCCAAATATAGATCGCTGTCATCTTCACCAGTGTACTCCTGAAAACGTAATACGACGTTTGATTATTATTTCAGGGCCTGCGTAACTTGTGCTGTTCTGGCTAGTCATGGCATCCTACTAATCCTACTAATATTATAAAGCCGAAAGTTTGTGAAATCTGAATTTTTGGTACCTGGATCTCCAAAACTACTGAACAGATCAAGGTGAAATTTGGCGTACGTTTAGAGCAAAGCCTGGCTAATACGGTTGCGAAGCCGAGGGCAGAAGCTGCAGCAGTTACACATAAATACTCTAGTAGACAAAAATCACACTACAATTAAAAATGCGAAAGTTTGGATGGAGTTTGGTTGGATTAAACGCTTCCATAGAAAAAATACGTGCGAAGCCGCGGAGTAGAAACTAGTATGAGTTTAGTGATGTAATTTTTTTTTATAAGTTATCTTTACTAACAATGTAATTACAATCAAATTATGGACACAAATAAAAACTAAACACTAACGAGAGAGTTTCAGATTTAAGTAAGCAATATTTAATGAAGAAAGTATCACCTAGAAATAGTATATGATAATCGACAAGTTAAAATTTACATTAAATTGCGTATAAAAAGACGCGGCAACAGAGCGAATTTTAGGTTAAGTATAAGCGGTTTGTTTACAAACATTCTACATTGAGTTAGTCTAGCGTATAGGAACTAATACTATGTAAAATTATAATAGAGATTTAAGTACGCATGAGGATGAACCTATCACTTACCCTGATTTGAACTAAGAAGTCTCTTAGATGATCCTTGAAGGCAGGTATATCTTGATCCAGGTTGAACAACCCTTGCACGGTGATCTTGATTTGATTGTCACTCAGATGGGAGAATGCAGTTTTGAGAAGATTAGCGACATATTCCTGAAAAATCAAGCAATGTGTATGTTTAAATTTGCTGTTAAAAATAGTCTTGTAATTAAAAATTTAAACACCTTTGCCAAACAGTGGGACAACATAGATTAGATAATAAATATCTGTAATCAGTGTACAATAAGTTCCTCCATAGTTCAGACCCTCATTTATACTAATATTATAAAGAGGAAAGATTTGATTGTTTGTATTGAATAGACTCCGAAACTACTGGACCGAATTGAAAAATTCTTTCACCGTTAGGAAGCTTACTTTTCAGGGAGTGACATAGGCTATATTTTATCCCGGAATTCCCACGGGAACGGGAACTACGCGGGTGAAACCGCGAGGCGATCGCCTTGTTTAAGTATAAAACTACTAATAGAGGTCTCTTTTTTATTGGTTATGCGTTAGTAGCGCGAGTTGGAGTAAAAAAAAACACTGCATAATTAAATTTTAGACCCTCTATCACAAGTTTTTTATACTGAAATGAGGGTCAGAGAAAACATACTGTTTAATAATACTATTGTCTATAATCAAAGTGTAGAAATATACTATTCATTAAAAATTATCTGAGCGTCTGGTCGAAACGACGACGCGTGACCCGAGAGCTGGTGAGTATCTGGCACAGCGCATCAGCTTTGCCATACAGCGTGGCAATGCAGCCAGCGTCTTGGGGACGGTTCCGACTGGTATTGATATGGATCAGTTGAGCTACCTGTAGACTGTTTACAACAGTCTGAAGTTAGCTCAAAAGTAAATACTAGTATAATTTTCTTTGTGAATAAAGGCTATTGTCCTATTAAATAAATGAAACATTCTATTCAATTACTCACTTGAATGTACAGAATATTGTCAGGGGTTGGTCCCAATGGCACGGTGACCCGGCCTGCCTCCACCAAGGAGAAGATATAACCCAGAATGGTGGCGTGCATCGTGAGTCCCGCTCCATGGGACGTATCGGTCACCACGCTGAACACATGCTCCAGAATGTCACATAAGTATGTCTGGTAAAAGCTCTGGGCTGCCTGCGGATGTTGCTCAACATTGTAAAGCAATTTGAACAGAATCTGCAAACCAGTATCAGCAACATTTCTCATTGTGTGCTTAAATGCCCATATGATGGAATCCAGTACTAGTTTAAATTGCGCAGGCGGTATGCTTAGGAATGCCTTAAAACAATGTGTGTTCACAGCTTGCAATAACAGGAAGAATTCTGTCCTGTGCTCCGGGTACTCTTCAAAGTCTTTGTTGATCATTTCCAGAGTGCATTCAAAAACTGCATCAAAGATCTTAGGAACTTCAGATGTGATGTGTCCACCCAGTTTGTTTACGATAGCGGCCATGCAAGATAGCACTTCGGGTTCTCGCGCGTCCGCGACGGCAGTTCTTTGGTAGTCTAATAGGACGGCGTCTAGTAAGGGAGGAATGAAATTCTCCAGAACCATATTATTATCAGTAGATCTTGATACCCAACTGGCAATAAGCTTCAATGTTTCTTTTTTTATGATCCTCATGTTTTTGATGAGAGGCTGTTTCGTAACAGCCACGCCATTCAAAGTGATAGCCTGGCTAATGTTTTCGGACATGACTTTGTACACATTCAGCATGTCCAGGTATATTCTGCCAAGCTGCACGACGTAGGGGTGGCTGAGCGCGCGGCAGGCGCGCACGTTCGTCTTCAGAATGCTCACAAGCTGCTTCACTGCCTCTGGGTCCTTCAGAATGTCTACATTGTGAGATGCTTGAGAAATTATGTCATCCCACACCTGATTTGGCAGCAACATGTACTTCTCAATGAGTTGTTCCTGAGCAACTTGGTCCACCTGTGCACTGATCATGTAACCGATGGCTTCGTAAAAAGTGTGCACTTGTAGAGTTTGCAAATCACAGATGATTGAACTGATTGTGCTCAATATTTCTTCAATAAATGGGCAAGCTTCTCCTACTTGGGATGTGACGAAATGGCGTCGACATTTCAGGGCAATCTTTATAAATGTGTCGCATGCCATATCTTGGACACCATCATGAGTTTCATGCATGAATTCAAAAAGTTTATTCACCACAGTTTTCAAGAACTTCCAATGTGCTCTGAGGAATCTAGGGTATTGTCCTACCACATACATGATGTTACTTGCTATTATAGCTTTGTTGTCTTTACCTTTCTTTTGCTCGCAGAGTCCCAGGAGTTCTTTGATCACCACCACCAGGAAACGTTTCTCATCTTCCTCCAACATTGCTCCAGAGATCGAACCAATGGCCCAACATAGTGTATTCAAATTTTTCCAAGACCATTCAGTGCCATTCACTTGATTTTGTAGCTTTTCTGTCATAATTCTTTCCGTGTCTTGGTAGTCTAAATGGGTAAGGTAGACCAGAGTCTCTCTCATGTTCTTATACAAATTTATTGAGTCTGTATCCTTCATAAACTCTCTCACAACTTCACCATTTTCATTCTCAACTACCAAAACCTCTTCAGGTCTGGCCATTCTAGAGATCATAATGTAGCGAACGCTACTAAGTACCTCAGAATACAATGCTTTTCTACCCACACTCTTGCCAATGGTGTATAAATTTGATGAATGAGAGCACGGGGCAATTTTATACAAATCAGCAGCTAAGGCATTCCAGAACTCCAGGCAAATCTTAAAGATTTCCACTTCTTCAACTTCAGATATTAACACAAGGTATCGTAATGCATTCATCAGTGTGTTTGTCAGACCTCGTCTCTCAATGAGTTGCCCATGTTCCTTGAGGTATGTGCAAAGGAATAGGGCAAGGTTCTGGATGAAAACCTGTTCTTGGTCTCGCCCTGCAGAGTACGCTTCTCGGATGTTGGTATTGATGGGCAGCATCACTTCCAGTTGCTCCATAGTCTGTACAAGAAGGGCTACAAACTGTTCTTCATAATTGCTGACAGTAACACCAGCAATCTCAGTCAAACAACTCAACGTAACATTTCTGAACATGGGTACATTGAGAAACTTGAAGATAAGTGTGCTCAACAATTTCATTTCAAAAATATACCCTAAGGGTATCCAGTTAAGAAACCGTAGTAAAGTGTGCAATGTTGCATCCACCAGTGGAGCATTCTGCGAGTTTTCAAGCACAAACTGACACAGTTGAAAAATTTGACTGAATTCTTTGCACATAGTGTCTTTCAGATGCTTGGCTTTAGTCTGAGTTAGTTGACCCGAGCTGAACACAAACACTTCCTCACTGAGCAGTTTCAAGATCACCATGTTGTTCTGGCAGAGGCTTTCATTTGTTTTTGACGCACCCACAATATCACTGATGAAAGTGTCCCAATTGTGGGGCCATTCTCTCTTTAGAACTTGAATCAATATCATATTTAGTTTTTTTAGATACACTTTGTTGCTATCCATGGTGACAGGATCTGATGAATTTTTGATAATAAGTCCAACAATGTACTTTTTTATGCCTTCACATTGATTTCTAGGTAATATTTTCCATCGTGTCTGTATTACTTGCTCCAAAATTTGTAGGGCATAGTATTTAGTTTCTTGGTTATGTGAGAACTCAAGTATGGTGTCTACACGAGTCCAGGCATCGGGGTGCTCCTTCAGGGCCGTCAGGATGTCCTGCGCGACCCGTTGCTGCTCGCCCACAGTAGAATACAGACATCCTACAATGTTATCAAGTAGACTAATGTCTAATTTTTGATTGAAATCTAAGAGTTTAGAGGCTTGTTGTTCTAAAGTTGCCATTCTGATTTACTCCAACTTAGCTGAGTTTTGTCCCTTGTGATAATCAGACATATGATGCTTTATTCCCATTCATTCCTCACCACACGCAACACTGAAAAATACAATATGGTTATAATAAATACTTTCTGGATTAGTTTTTGGTAGGAATAGGTAAATGTATAACCTCTCAGGCCTTTGCAATCAGTTTACGATGTAATACAAGCCACCGTAAGCCTAACTCTTGGAGTGTAATGTTCTCATTTCATACAAACATGATAAATAATAGTAAATAGGTGGATAATTATCTTGTTAGGTAGTGGAAAAGAATAAATAGAGCACACACCCCGTACAGAAGTCATCTTCCAAAGTGAAAATTTATCAACATCATTCTGTACAGAATGTTTACTGGTTCGTTTTATAATCTTGGTAGAACATATCGAAAGAAAACGAAGGCTAAATGTAAAATCTTACCCGATTTATTATTTTGCGGCGCAATCAATCGCACTACCATACATTCTAGATCCGTTGTTTTCGTGAAGAAGCTTGAAACATCAGTGTTGCCAGTTGACAGCGTTGTTGCCCTTTGTTGTAGTAAGGCGGTAAACACACTGCCACGCACCACGAAGCATCTATCTTGCGTGTCAACGCACCTATGCGCGTACTTGTTGCGGTAGTGCAGATCTACATCATCATAGGTACGGGTTTTTTACGAACTCACGCGCGTGGTTGCGTTTTGTAGATTCACGGCGCGGCGGCACTGACTCATTTCATTCAAAGCTGTTCGCTAGTGCAGTGTACAGCGTCAAGCCCTTCCAAAATCAGGCACGGCTCTGCGGGACTCGGTGTGCGTCTCGCCCCGCACCTACACGCGTAGGTGCATGATTTTCCGCGCCTGAGGGTGTGATCTGCATGAACGCGCGTGGATGCATTTTCTGTGTGTTGGACTGTGCGTGTTTTCTATAGAAACGGAGATACTTACAAGCAACGTTAGAACTGTACGCAGCGCATGCACGCAAGATGCACCGTGGTGCGTGCGTGGCAGTGTGTTGATCGCCTAAAACATATTTTACTACGCGTCAAGCTTACCGACTTCAACCTCTTCAACCGACTCGGAAGGTTTCTGTCGATGATGATTGATGAGGCGTTTTCAAAAAAAGAAAAAAACCCCTATCTATACAGGCTGTTTGGTTTTGTAACTGATAGAATTTTTTGACGTGACAACGTCTTATAAATTGGTTTGCCGGGTGACACTTCAAGAAACTGCGTTACGGAGCGTAACGCAGTTTCTTGAAGTGTCACCCGGCTCACGTTATGCGCTCACAATGAGAGCGAGTGAGAGGCACGCGTCCCTTCCACTCGGGCATGGTTAGCCCGCCTAAGAGCGAGAGAGACAGACATAAAAAGTGACTTCCTACTATACGAATGAATATTCACATTAAAATTATTTTACCACTCAAAGTCGTTGTCACGTAAAACTTTCGCCCGTATACCGACTTTACAGGCAACCAATTTTTTTTTGTTGTTGAGTTGGGGTGGTCTCATGGTCTACCTACATATTTTCTCCGGTAGGTACACTTATTTTTAAACGTTTTTTGAAAATCAATCAAAATTTCACGTGTAAATCGTCATTTCTTCTAAAAACTTTGAAAACTAAAAGTCTTACCTATTGAATTTAGTTTTCATTTATTTCTCTTTCCAACGATATGCAAGACGTAATATATTATTTGTTAGGTGGTTTAAATAAGAGATACCTTGTCTGCTAGGGTTAAGTAAGACACCAGACACTTTTTCATGTTTTCTTCTTCTAAATCTCAATTATTGCTCAAAGTGGCTGCCTTCTCACTTTATGTAAGCGCCTACATTTAAGATTCTAAAATCTAAAATGTATTTTTTCCCGGCTCAGAGACATAACCCAGGGCCAGAAATACTAATATCAACTTAATGGCCATAAAGGTCAAGCCCACGAGCCTCTCCCAAAGCGAAATCCTGGAACAGAGCCGCTAGTATCATCTTTCTCTTGCCGTTCTCCCACTTAGGTGGGATTGGCACAACAGCTTTTCTCTACAATTCGCTTCAACCAGTTATCATCACAGCACTTACTCCAAAAGGAGTGTGAAAGATGACATGAGTAATGTGTTACTCATGTCATCTTTCACACGGTCCATAGGGGAGAGCAGGTAGCATTCATAGTTTTTTGGGTCATGCCACCTAACATAAAACAGAAATTAATAGCTATAGATATTTTCATCAATTCATAATAATTCAAAATAAAAATACTTGTTGAAATTAGCCCAAAATGGATGATTACATGACAAACCAGGGCACTGGTTTAGGCGCTATAATGACATGATGTGAATCGTGATTCTAATAATGTGTAAATTCTGAACCCAAAAATTACTCGCGAGGAGCGAAAACATTTGGTTATTTTTTTAACAGGGCAGTAAGAAGTACGCTGCCGAGCCGCCCCGCCCGCCAAGTGGTTATTTTTGAGTGTTGCATCATTATTGCAATTTGTGGGTAATTATTTGCCGACACATAGTAGAGCACACCCGCCTCTTCTATTTTTCCCATGCAAAATTAATTATCGCGACGTTCATTATCGCAACTTGATCGCAACGCTGTCGCGTAGTTTTGTTCCAGATGTGGCCAAACACTTCGTCGTAGATCGAACACAAAGTTTTATTGCGACAACAACGCGAACGAAAATCTTCACCTCGTAGTGTGGCCGTAGCATAACCGGTGCTACAGGAAAATGGTCTTTGAAGATTCTAACGACAATAGATCTTCAAAAACCATTTTCCCTCGATGGACTATAGTGTTTATCTTACACGTCGCCTTGGGGGTATGTATGCCGCTAGCCACTGACAATATAATAATTTTCATTCAATATTTATTTATTTTTTGCCGCCAAAAATCTACAGCCTACGTTTCATAGGTAGGCACAATTCTCCGGATCGGTCGCTTACATTCTCATGGGCTTGGAACACCATGGCTTTAACATCTATGGTCCCCTTCGAAAACTGTCAGTGCCAATGTCACTGACATGGCACATGGCGGTCGATGGTTTTGTTTACTTGTCTGTGGATTAAAGTGCTACCAACTTACTTATTAATCCTAAATCTGGCAGTTTTATTGCGCGTGCTTGTGCATTTGTTTTTTCTTCTCCTGAAGTTTTCTAACAGAAGAAATAAAACCGACAAAGTGCAAGTCGACTCGCACAAGTCACACATGGAGGGTTCCGTACGATCAAACTACATTTACATAGAACTATTTCGCCATAGAAAACCCTAGAAATACGGATGTTTTGAAAGATCGATGAAAAAGCTAAAATCTAACATGACGCGGTCACTCGTGTACCTACTGACTGCGCCCAACGTTTAGCTTTACTTCGGTGATCGGTACTTAACGTATGCACGTTGGCCTTCTTAAGCTTATTGTTTATTTTATTTTATTACTTGTTATCGGCAAGAGAACATACTCTGTGAAAATTTCAACTGTTTACTTTTTACGGTTCTTGAGATACAGCCCGCTGACAGATGAACAGACGGATGGATGGACGGACAGATTTCGGAAGCTTTGAAATAGGGTCCCATTTCCATCCTTCGCATATGGATGGAACCCTTAAAAGTAAATTTATATGTGGACTACATCCCAGTATTATAATATCTGTGGTGTGGCTCTCTTAAAAAGCGACAAAGGGACTAAGTAAAGGTACCAGGGCAGATGTGGCCCCTGCAGAACTATTCCCCCTTCAAACTGCGATCCCCAACTGGATTATGAGCACGGGAATTGTGGGTATTAAGTGGGAGTAGGTAGGTACCTATAATTATGATGCGCTATTAAGCGACCTTGTCAACCCTTTTTCTGTGATTTTTATGTATAATAAAATCTAGTACTATGTATAAAAAGCAGCTATAGAAGTAGTAATAGTAGTTTTACACTACAAGCGCGTTGATGCACTTACTGGGTCCTAAGTTTTGTTCAGTTTGCATAGTTTAGTAAGAGATGAGAACTATTTCAACGCAGATAGAGACCGCTGTTAGACATTTAACCCTCTGCCGGAGAAGTTCAAGCTAAAATGAATTTTATAAGCTACTAGACGATCGCCTCGCGGTTTCACTTTCGATGTTTATTGACTGGGATGTTTATATCCGGGATGTTTATTGACTTATATTTTTCAAATCAGTCCAGTAGTTTCGGAGCCTATTCAATACAAACAAACAATCAAATCTTTCCTCAATTAGTACCTATAGACAGTTTGAATCTAAAATGTACTTTTTCAAGGCCCAGGTAGATAGGCCAGGAAACCTTATGATTACGGCCATATGAGTGAGTATTACCAATGTCATGTGTGTTGAGAAATAATACGTACTTTATAGTGGTTATATTTCGTTAACTTTGAATTATACATCTAGTTTGAATGATTTAGTATCTGTCTGTCTGAATGAATGGTATGATTCACTCTCTGCGCAATAGAGATGTGAACAAAAGATTGACGTATTATTTTAAATTATGTATGAATAATCAAAATAACACAACAATAACCACTCAACAGTACGGGGCGCGCGAGTGACACTAGTCTCAACTGTCCGTTCATTTCCGTCGATTACTACGGCACTGACGCGACGCAACCTTTTCGACAAAAACGTTTATAACTTAAAAACTACTAGAGCAATAGTGATATAAAAAAAACTAGCTGAAAGATAAAATAATGCTAAATCTAATTAAAATAACATAAAACGGTTCGATTGAAGAATATAGCGTCAAATTAAGGTTCTAATATGAAAATAACAAACAATGACCGCATTAAAATGTAGGAACTTTTCAAGCTTCATTAATCAGTAAAAATCTTTTGGAAATGTCGTATTATACATGCATCGTAAAGTTAACATCTTTACGATTCATTTGATGTACAATAATGTCAATAATCTTAAAAATAAGTTGTTTAAACACTATATTTATCACATTTTAGATGAACACAACGCGCACCAATATTCTCGGTTTGGTTCAATGAAACCTTTTTTATTTTTTTGTTCTAACTTTTTGTTGCCACACGAAACAAAGAATTAGTCCCACATTAGAGAGCCATCTAGTAACTACACGTTGAACTAATTTAGGCCGCGTTCGTTGAAATCATAGATAAAACCGAACTAAGTGAGCTGGGGACTGTACTGAGTACAGTTCCTCCCCACCCCAGCTCAGCTCACTTAGTTAGTTCGGTGTACTCCCCGTGGACGGTTGAGGCTACTTTTTTTTGGGACTGTAGTCCACATGGACGGTTTAGTGGATAAACAGTTGGCACCACTGGTGGTGTAGGGAGTGACTGACAGTTTGCCTTGCCTTTGCCTTGCCTGCCTTTGCGAAGTTCTCGTTGTGTTGGTCGAGCCGCGAGGTAATTTTTTCAGCAGGTTTTTTTAGAACGGAGTTTTGAAAGAATCCATTGCATTCAGTTTTTACATATGTGTTATTGATTGTTATGTATGCCCCATTGTTCAATTAATGATAATTTACAGTCCAAATATGGCAAACGACACTTCTACGCCCAACGCTTCGGCAGAAGATACTCCTGCTACATCCAGCACAGATCCAGGAGGTCAAGCTGTTGATAATGTTGAAGAAAATCGTGATGTAAGCCTTTCTGAAAATATAATAACTTCCATAGCAGTTCACTTACAAGGATCCGATTTAAAATTTAAATGATTTCAATTGGACGTCGCTTATCGAAAACGATCCAATCCACCAAACAGTCGAAAATTAGTTGAGTATACCAGAGGGGTCGTTTAGGTCCATTCTATCGATCAGCGAAAACAAACCATGCAAAATACAATGTTTTGACATGTTTATCAGCCTATTAAACCAATCCACATGCATACTCCCTGTGCTCTGCAACAAATCAGAAGAGAATCCAAGCCCAACAAAACATTGCTCTCAGAGTCTGTACAGGCGCCGGGCCTTATGTGTGAAACAGCGTCATCGCACGTGACCTGCAGCTAAACACAGTTAAGGAGTTTGTGGTAAAGCTGGCGCGTCAAAATGTACGATCGTGCGGACAACTCTCGCCACGTACACCGCAACGGACTCGCTCCTCTGCACACAAGACCGCCAAATGCCAAAACTTCGTGGCGGCCCCTTCCCCGGGTGCTCCTGGAGCCCTCCGAAGTCATCTCCCAAGAAGACCAGAACAGCCAACAGGCTAACGAACAGCTCTTGAGAAGCCAACAGGGCTCTCTGAGCAACAGCACATGACTTAAGAAAAGCTTTTCTAGACGTAGAAACCGGAAAAAAGAACTCTAGTTCGTTTCCTGCCTGCATTTGACAACATAGAGGCAGGCATTAATTTCAGTGTCTCCAGGTTATGTATTTGAAATTTCCCCAGATCAGGTTTAAATTTTCCCAAGATACTTTTCCTGTAATTTTCCCAGAAATAATTTTGTATATAATCAATATACTATATTATAAAGGAGTACCTGACTCAACGCACAGCCCGACCCACTGGTTCTAGAGGCTTGGAATTTGGAGTGTTTGTTCCTTTTAGGTTGTAGGGGTGTAATAAGAAAGGAATTTTGAAAATTCACACTAAGTGTTCAAAATAGGAGTTAAATGTTAAAACAAAAATGCTCTATATTTCAGTTACCGTAAGCAATACAACTAAAAAATTTTACATGAAGATTCCCCCTTTCATAGCGATCACACGTTTAAAATCATTGTTTTCTGAAATTCTGACGGTATTGTCCTATATCCAAGTTTTAACGAAAAAACTAAAGTTTAAACACAAATGCTCCATATCTCAGCAACCGACAGAAATACAAAATTTTACATGTAGATATATAATGATCATATATTTGATCATCGTTCTCTGAAATTATGATGGTGTTTTCCTCTAAGTTTAAACGAAAATGCTCTGTAGCCTAGCAACCGTTTGCAAAATAAGTACAAAATGTTACATTTACACTTCCCTTACAAAAAGAACACACATTTCATTCATCGTTTTCTGAAATTCGGAAGTTGAAAAAATCTTAGATTTTTTTTTATTTATGTAGTCGCTGAATTTGAAATGCTCTACACCTTTCAGTTTTCCCCAAACTTTCGCCAAAATAAAATGCGGTCCTCAAAATTTTCCCCACAGTTTTAATTTCCCCAAAACTTCTCCAAAATTTTTAAAAACGAAAACGATCCAAAGTGCTTGGATCTATTCTGACCAATTAATTTTTACTTATTTTCAAAGCACTCTTGAAAAACTAAAATAATCCAAAGTGCCTGGACCTATTCTGATAGATTAATTTTTACTCATTTTTTCAATACACTCTTAAAAAGATCCAAAGTGCTCGGTCTATTTTGATAAATTCATTTTGCCAATTTTCAATACACGTATAAAACTAAAACAATCCAAAGTGGACAATAACACTCAAATACCTTGATTTTGGCCTAATGACACAGATTTTTCCAAAGTATAAACTTAGGGGGTTCGAAGATCAACGGTCACCATTTAGTTTTATATTATAAACTAGTTGTTTATAAGTGCGCGAGCTGCAAGCAGCTCGCGTCGGCTGTGTATACTGTATTTTTTTTAAATTGTATTCCCCTTTTCGTAACCTACACCCTGGATTTGATCGAAATCGATAACCAAGAGTGGAGACTGCGATTCAAAAATGTCAGCCATCTTGGATTTTGAAATGGACATCTTTTTCGTAATCTACACTGTCGAGTTAGTCGAAAACGATACCCAAATAAGTATGTGTGGTGTCACACAGCAAGGCTCGCTTCGCTCGCCTTGCTGTGTGACGTGTGTCGTATTACGGTTCGCTTCGCTCACCGCAATCCGACACACGCCCGCCGTCATCAAATTGCGGAAGTACCTGCCACTCAACGGGGTTAGCGGGGCGCAGGGCGTGCCACTTGAGGGGTTATAGATATTCAAATCGTCGCGTACAATTAAAGCTATATCTTTACATAGAAGACGCTAAAATAAATAAAAAATATTCCATAAAACAGTGTCCTAGAGCCAGGTTTCTGAGATATTCACAGATGAAAACAACTATGTTTTTACTTCATATGTGTATATCTCAGAACCTGACTGACGCTTTAGGACATTGTGATATCGAAAATTTTTTGGTTTCTGAGATATTCACGTAAATGAAGAAAACAATAAAGGTAGTTATTTTCATCTGTGATTATCTCAGAAACCTGACGCTTTAGGAAATTTATTTGTACGACATTTTTTATTTGTATTAGTAACCTCTATCCAAATACATATATAACTTTTATTGTGAGCGGCGATTTTGAAAAAAAAATCAAACCTTAGGGCCATCCTCCATACAAAAATCTTCAAACCCCTGTCACGAACGAATTAACACAGCAGATGAATGAGGTACCTACATCATTCGCCAACGTCATAAAAAGCTGTAAGAAAAAGATTCAAACTACAAGTATCAACTTCAAGTATGTGCAACGAATGGAAAAGAAAGACTTTTATACCATACCTGCTCAGAAAATTGCTTATTCCTTTTCTAAACATAAGGTAGAAAATACGTCATTGCAGGCGCAATGAAATGCGTGGGCGAAAACTCTATGGAATTTCATTTATCACGCGTTTAGCGGGAGAGAAAAGTGTATGGAAATTAAAGTCTAAATGTTATTTTTTTTAATTTTCATAGTTCAAACGACTAATAGTGCATTTTACACCAAGGCGAGAAAGTGATCAATTCCTACCGAGTGTGTCGTTTTGGCCTTAAAACACACGAGGTAGGAATCGCACTTTCTGCCGAGTGATAAATAGTGCTTTATACTACACCTTCGAAGAAAATAAAAAGCAGAATTAATTATTAATTGAAATCGCGCCCAATCATGTTGGTAAAACCTCATTGACCGCGCCAGCCTTTGGTTTTTTTCTTTTTTCAAAATATTGTTCGGAAATCGGAGGGGGCCTAATGGACTTGGAGTAAAAACTTTTTGTCGTTTGACCGAACGAAAATAACCATATGTAGCTACCGGCCGATCTTTTAGGAAATTAAAAAAAATAACACGTTAGAAATGGATTTCCATACACTTTTTCCTCCCGCTGAAACACGTGAGAAATGAAATTCCATAGAGTTTTTCCTCCCGGTTTCCTATAGGCCTGCAAAGACATACTTTCTATTCTATAAATGGAAAAGGAATAGGCAACTTTCCGAGCAGGTGTAGTATAAAAGTTTTTACTCCGAATCTGCCATTTATGATATCGGCCTCTTTCGTATTCGGAACAATAATTGAAAAAAAGAACCATGTGAAAATCGCACGTGCGCGTATTTAATGCTCGACTGATTTTGAACATTCTAAAACGATGATTTTCCTCGAAGGTGGGAACAATAATTGAAAAAAAGAACCACATGAAAGTAACACGTGCGCGTATTAATTGCTACATTTGAGTTTACAATTTGAATTTACTCGTGATTTTGAAGATTCTAAAACCTCGTGTGTTTTAAGGCACTCGTCTCAAATGACACACTTGATAGGAATTGGGCACTTTCTCGCCTAGGTGTAGAATAGAATTTATTGTTTGAGTAAATTTAGAGAAGAAAATCTTTAATAGAAAGTCAATTGTTAATAATATTAAAAACTAATTGGCTACAAACAAAATAAAATTTGTCTGGAGAAAGAAGGTTTATTCCATATTCATGAAAACGACGGTAGAACGATTATAGAATAGATGGTAAAACTTTGTGTATCCAATCTTTGAACAGATTGTGTAGACACAAAGTATTTATACACACAAAATATTGTTTGATAGAAAGTAATGACGGTAATAGTTGATACACCTATGTACGTGGACTAAAGGAATGATTTTTGTGTTCAGTAAAACTGAAGCAGAATATTGCAATAAAAATATTAAGTCTTAACATAAAAGTTGAACTGATGGTGTTAGATAGAAAATATATGTTTCTTAGGTACATAATTGTTTTACTTATATTAATCAGATTTTCTTGTAAGTAGCTAATAATTAATTAGGTGGAACCTTAAGGTGGAACTAAACTAGAGCCGGTTTCAGCCAATATAGTATTGATCAAAAATGATCCAAACCCACATTTACCAAGATAGGTACCTGGAAAAATATGAAACTACGCGTAATCATACTTTCACACCGGAAAATAACTTATCATGTTATTTAAGGTTCTTATATAAATGATATGAAGATCAAAGCGAACCAAAGAAACATACAATACAAAAAAAATACAAAACTGCTTTATTGTACACCATAAAAATAACATTTCAAGGAGACATTACATAAGCAAGTACAATGGGCGGCCTTATCGCTTAGAAGCGATCTCTTCCAGGCATCACAAACATCGTTTAAACTTCCAATCCTCCATTACTCAAAACTAACTTCATGATTGGAATGTTTTCGTTAAGCAACATCCAATTTCATTTCTTACAAAAATTTAGTATAGATTACATATTACATATCACTAGTGCGGTATTGTAATAAGAAAATTCGCTCGCCGCAATGCTTTTAATTTTTCTGCCTATTTCAGATAAATGCTGAGATTGATGAACAGCGCCGCAGAATGCAGCCCACTAAGCTAGAATCTTTTTTTGCCATCGCCAAATCGTTGATCATAAGAGGATTAGTAGTGTATTTCATCACTTCAATGTTTCGCCAGCCTGCTGCTCCCAAACCAGAAGTGGCTGGAACTACAGGGACACCACGGTCTCCATCAATAAACATGTTTGCTAATGGCACTATACTAGACATGTATTGCTATGTCTCAGATTATGAATTTTATGATGATTACAAAGATTCTGATCTGATATGGAAGCATACTGGAATTCTCTATGGAGACTGGACTGCAGGAGAACAAAAGGATGGTACATTTACATTCTCTACCACTATCACACCCAGCAACAAGCTAAAGAATAATGGATCAACATATCTTCACACATACTTTGTGCAGACAGGGAAATCACCAGATCCTAAGAACAGACAAGATTATGCTGGTCCATATGTGTCTTATGGGAAAAAAATGCTGAACAAATACAAGAAGTTGCGCTATTTGAAAACTCACAATTTATTGACTGGCCAATCAGAAAAGTCAGCAGAAGAACTTGAGAAAGCTGAGACCATGAAAGAAGAAATTGTGTCCCATTGGCACCCTAATTTGACCATTAACTTAGTAAGTGATCAGACAAATTGGTTACAAGGTAGTGTGCCTCCTCCTCTAGATGAATTTATCTATTTTTTGCCAGATGGCAAACAATATAAACCTGCTGTTTTTCTCAATGAATATTGGAACATGATGCGTGATTATGTTCCTATCAATAAGACCACAACTACTCTAGAATTGCGGTTAACTTACCAGCCATTAAGTCTTTTTAAATGGCAGCTGTACACAGCACAGGCTATGAGAGATAAGCTGAGCATGTTCTCTGCACTTGGAGGAGAGGAGCAGGACGAGGAGCAAGATACCGTCAAAGAGTTGCTGTTAGAAACATCTCCATACCTTCTAGCACTTACTGCATCTGTATCAGTGCTGCACTCAATATTTGAGCTCTTAGCATTCAAGAATGATATCCAATTCTGGAACAATAGGAAGTCTCTCGAAGGCCTCTCAGTGAGATCTGTGTTCTTCAATGTGTTCCAGTCTACTGTAGTGCTACTTTATGTTCTGGATAATGAGACTAATGTAATGGTCAGAATCTCTTGTGGTATTGGACTACTAATTGAGATATGGAAAATTAACAAAGTAATGGATGTCAAATTGAATAGAGAAGACAAGATATATGGAATACCAAAGTTAACGTTTACTGACAAAGGGTCCTATGTGGAATCCAGCACCAGACAATATGACATTTTGGCTTTCCGTTATCTAGGCTGGGGCTGCTTCCCCCTTCTGATGGGATATGGAGTCTATTCACTGCTATACCAAGAGCATAAGGGCTGGTATTCATTTATCCTCAACATGATGTATGGATACTTGCTAACATTTGGATTTATAATGATGACTCCTCAATTATTTATTAACTACAAGATGAAATCAGTTGCTCACCTTCCATGGCGTATGATGACGTACAAGTTCCTGAACACATTTATTGATGACATGTTTGCATTTGTCATCAAGATGCCCACAATGTACAGACTAGGATGTTTTAGAGATGGTAATTATTTTAAACTTACTTTAACTTAAATGTTTTAATATACATATGGCGAACCTTAACGCCACCCTAAAAGGTTGATGGGAGATCGCACGTTTCCGCACCAAGTGGAAGGATTTGGGGAAGGGTATTCCCCGGCAGTGGGACAAATTAGGCTAAAGATTAAAAAAAACTATCTTATCTAAAAGTATGGAATACAAGCAAACTATAGGTACCATACCACATAGAAGTAAATGGACGATACTGTGTGCTTTTTCTAATTCTTCCATGTTTTTTCAGATATTGTATTCTTTGTCTTCTTGTATCAACGTTGGATCTACAAGGTTGATCACAAGAGAGTCAACGAATTCGGATTTTCTGGAGAGATGGAAGATCAACAGAAGAGTGGTGAAACACCAGCCATTGAAGAAAAAGAACAACCAGATAAGAAAAATGATTAATTTTTTTTGTGTTGGAAATAGCCTTCAGTGCAGAAAGCATACCTTGTTTTTGATTACTTAATGTATCTATGCAAGCTGAGCACAGTGTATCTAATGAGATAACCTGTCTGTGTCAAGGTGTTTTCAACAAAATGTTTGTAATAGTATTAACTATTTTAATAGTGAGAATTTTCTTATGTATCAAATCCACGTATTTACTAGGTCTGTCACATGCGGCGTTAGGCCTCGAATCCAGCCAGCCAGGCTTAGGTACTATAGTGTATTTTCCAGTTTGAATCTTCAGAAGATGTTATCTTTTCTTTTACAAGGGGCCCTAGCTTTCACGTGCTTTGTTATGTAGGTCCGCGCACGCTGTTTACTTCATATATTTGGACCTGTTTGTCACTTAGTAAATATGAGGCTTTATGGTTGGCATTTTGGAATGTTAAAACTTTTATAGATCTCTGTTGTGACATGATACCTAATAAACATCGGCATGGAAACCAAAGTAGGTTTTACGTGCATAGCTTTTGGTATGCAGCATTATTTGAGGTGTTCAAGAATGTTTGTTAAAAATGTGTGTTGTCTTGATACTGTGGATTTTATTGATATTAATTAATATATTTTTGTTATATGAATTATGTTGATAAGCATGAATTTTAGATTTTTGAATTTCAATTTTGACCCATTACTTGTTACACAATAAGCGCACGTTTATTAATATCTAACACACAAGGTATTTTATTGGATTCTCATTTTCAGTATATTAGTTAGGCAATTAAATAATGCATTTGTGTCGACCCCATTTCCTTAATGCACTGTAAAATAATGCGCAATTTATGGTTATTTTTCATAGATCTCTTCTATTTTAGGTAGAACTAATTAATATTTCAAGTCTTAGCAATGGTTGTGTGATTCTTTTTATTTATTTCAAATATATTTAAAAAAAAAACAGTTCCATTAGTTTCTTAGTAGGTACCTACGTTTGTTCGAAATATTTTTCGTTGTTGCCGTTTATTTGTTTAAATTGGACTTGATTAATTTAAAAATGGGGTCAGCACAGCTTTAGTACAAAATGAAGGATTTATCAATTTCTTTATTTACATTTAGGTCTGTGCCTACAAAATTTAATTTATTATCAATAAATTTGTTGTTTCGAACCACCATTTTGTATTTTCTCTTACAGCCGCCACACACAAAAACCGTGGCTGGGCCGGAGGCGAAGGCGTGCTGGTTGTAATCGGTGCATATGAGACTACACATACGCCGCCCGGCGGTGTGTGTACAACCCGCAGTCCGTACGCCTTCGCCTCCGGCCCGGCCACGGTTTTTCTGTGTGGCGGCTTTCGATGATATAAGTTTTAGGTATGTAGGGGAGACCGAGGAGGGTTGTGACAATTTTTACTTAGAAGAGCATATCTCAATAAAGAAACGTACCTAAGTACCACAATTATGAACTCTATGCCTAAATAAACCCCAATCCTTGTTATTAAGTTAATGTTAATGAAAGTTATAAAGTTTCTGAGAAAATCCACGAAAATTAAAACTACTCCCTTTGTCACAACTCTCCTAACACCGAGGTAAGTTGTGACAGGTACCAGGGTAAGTTGTGACAGCTGTATATATCGTCGCCGTAGAGCGAAAAGTCACTAACTCGCTATTTGGGCCAAATCGAGTTAGATGTGCCATCAAAATCCCCGATTTTTTCTGCATTTTTCAGTCTGACAACCGTATCCCTAGCTATCACGGTTTTCATTTTAGGTTGTGCAAAAAATTCACTAACTCTACATTTGGCTTACAGCATTTTAGTCGAAAACCAACTAAGTAGGCTTAGATACTTTTTTCCTACTTGAAAGAATTGCAAAATATAAACCTAAGTCGGGTTGGTTACTTTCTTTTCTAAAATAATAACTTGTTGCTAGGACCCAGTCTAGTCGAGAAATAACTAAATATACTTGATTAGTTATGTGGTAGCAGGTTTGATACACAACTTGAAAGCGAAAACTAACCAAGTCGACTTAGTGTCTTCTAGATCGCTATTTGCGATAATTGTACTTCATAATTTTAAAGCAAGAAATCATTTAACATGTTAAGTTAGTTTTCGCCCCAACATTTTGACTACAAAGTTTGGTTTTGAATGATAGCTAAAGTGTTTTGTTGATTTATTAAAGCCAAACTTTCGTACGTCTGTGTTAGGATAGACAATTAAACGTGCAATTTAGTTACTTTTACGCTCTTGATTTTGCTTACTCGGTGGCTAGTGACTTATATAAGGCCCTAGCCACCTGTCCAAAACGTCTTCGCTGGTTTATAAACATCGTTAGTCTACTGCTGGACATAGGCCTTCCTTTAATGAACGCCATAGCACCGTGTCTTCAGTTTGCCGCGTCCGACATCTGACTGCAGTCTTTGGCAGGCCGTCTCCACCTGGGTGTAGGGCGTCCTACACTATGTTTGCCGAGTCCCGGTCTCCTCTCAAGAACACGGTTGTTGGTTTTTGCGAGACATGGCCGGCACGCTACCACTTTAGCATGCTTATTCTAAGAGCTATGTCGATAACTTTGATTCTCTGTCGGATGTATTCGTTACGAGTCCTATCCCTTAGAACAGCTCCGAGCATTACTCTTTTCATAGCTCGTTGAGCGACTTTGAACTGGTGGATCAGCCCTAAGGTGAGTGTCCACGTCTCAGCTCCGTAGGTCATGACGGGTAAGACGCACTGATTGAAAACATTCGTTTTCAAGCATTGCAGTATGGATGAATCTTTTTTCTTTATTTATTTTAAAGGAGTTTTGTCAACATTACCATGTCACTCCCGTAAAGAATGGATGACTCGGCGAGGACTCAGCGTAGTTCGCTGTGTGGTGCCGGCTTAGAATTTGCACCACCCCAACTCTTCCCGCGGGTGTCGTAAGAGGCGACTAAGGGATATCCACCAGGGGCGGGCAGCAGCGCCCCCGCAGAACAATTCTTCCGCCGAACTGCGATCCCCAACCCGCATGCCCAGAATGGGGATTATGGACATAACCCTCCATGTGATAAAAACCAATAAGGCGCTTATCAGGGGGAGGCCTGCGTCCAGTAGTGGACCACTACAGGCTGTTGTTGCCTTCTCAAGTAGTCCAGCAGTTTAAATAATATAAAGGAATGTTTCCTTTCAGTAAAACTTGAATATTTCGGGTAACTGCCCTCCGTCCAGGTAATGTTCGTTTGTACCACACTGAAATGTATTTCAGAGGCCAAGAAAAAAAAACCCGTTGATATGCGTTCGTCGTCTGAACTGGACCATTCCCCGTTATCTTCATTCATTGTACGAGTACTCTCTACTTTACAGCTACACACAAAAATGTTGCAGAAAAGCTGCTGGTGCCCGATGCCACTATAAGGCCGTATTGTGAAAGCTTACTCAGTCATCGGTCTATGTTTGAGAAGCGATTATGCCATGGAAAAGCGATAATCATGATCAAGAAATACGACATTCACAATGTTAAGACTCACTGGACCAGAATGCTATCATTAATAATTTTAATAGGATTTCAATATTTAAAATCTTAACAATACGTCAAAAACATTAATTTACTTATAACTTGTTCTGAATGCGTTTTTTTTGTATTTTTCAAGGAAGTATGACAACTGCATTTGATTATTTATCATTTTCTTATTGATTACCTGATTCGAGAAATAGAAATTATATAAAATTAAGCAGATAAGAGCGTTAGAAAAATTACTTAAACACTAAATAAACGTATCCAAACACGGGTGAAAAGTCAGTTGGTGACTTTTAACAAATCATTGTCTCACAAAGTTAGTACAAGATTTGAGGGCGAAAAGTAACTAAGTCAGTTTTTTTTTTCATTTTCCCTGAAAATATCAGTCATTCATTGACTGTAGTGAATTGACCTTAAGAGCTTTTATATTTCCTAACATATGAGACCATAAAATTAGAAATATCCCATACCGAAAAAAAGTTATGATTTTATTTTGTTTTTCAAAACTTTAAACCTTCATAACTCAAAACACCAAATGACCTACTTAGTGACTTTTCGCTCTACGGCGACGATATAGACTATATTTGATAGATAAAAATACTTTTATATGATTTTTAAACAAAACACACCTCTTTTGCATAAAAATACTTTAATTATCATTTGTCATAATTGTTGGAACTACAAACATTAACTTAATGAGCAATACTTACATCTTTTATAAGTAATTATGGCGTTATTTCGAGATCAGTCGTTATAAAATCAGTCAAATTTTTTAATGTAATCTGATAAACAATTATGACTTTATGACAGACGTACCTATTGCAGCTCGCCCCCAGTGCAATCTTCGCGAGACTAGCCTTTACATTCCAGGCACTGAACCCACTTTGCATTGGATCTGCTACACGCATAGGATTCAAGGCAACACAGGCAAAAACAATCATTATCTGCATCTTCTTCGACATCGCCTGTACTTTTCTTGTTAGTCTTCTTCTTGCTTTTTGAGGTTTCTTATTTTCTTCGTTTAAAACACGCTTTTTCACATTTTTCAATTTTCTACTGGCTTCTATAGCAGCTATTTCATCTTTAGTAGGCTTAAGACAGAATTTTATTGCCGAATAGGTAGGTACTCTTATGTCAAAGTTTGGTTGAAGAATGGACTAAATTAAACGAAAATACTGAACACAAAAAAAAAAACACTAGAAATCACAGCAAAATGCGTGCAAATTACAAACAAACTTAAATAGGAGATTTGTGATACTGTCACAACTCTCCTTATCTCCTAGGTGCCAAAAATTGCGACCTGGTCAGAATAATAATTCGTAATTTCAAAACAAGATGCAAACACAACAAGACAATGCCATCCTTTGAAACTTCGAAAGCCACACAGTTTACAAAAAAATAACATAACCACGTAAATATAACGTCGGCTTATTGCAAGAAGTCATTAACCGACAAATCCAAAAGTTTGGCAAAAGCAGTTTAAAGTTTTTATAACTTTAAGAGCCCATATCATCAAAACTACGACAGTTATCAATATAATTTAAACGCCAATATATAGAGATATGTAATTATTTTATAATTAACTGAAATCAGTACAAAGTCAACCACTGCAATTTTTTTAAAAGCTAAAAATGCAAAGATAATGACTTCTTGCGATAAAAAGTTTTGTCTAAATTAGAGTTAAGTATTTCTGCAAAGAAGTTATTGGTGGCCTCTTTCGAGTATTAAAAGACAAAATAATCATAAAATAACATCTTTTATCACTAAAAGCTAATCAAATTACCTTGTTTGTCGAAAACACTCAATAAAATAACTAAAATTAGTAATAATGGCACATGAATCAGTCAAAAACACGTTCTAAGCTTTTAGAAAATAATTCTGCTAACCAGCAAAGAGTTATAGACACATAAATAGGTTGGAAACGATTAAGTAAACTATTTACATTAGAAAATATTAAGTAACAGACTTCGAGCTTTACCTGAAAACCTTCTTATCCTATCTACCCTCCTCATAACGCTCGACCTGGCCGCGGACCCGGTCCCAGGGCGTGAGGACGCGTACGCCAAGGCACTCGAGTCCGTGGACGTCGGACCTCTCCAGACGCCTGCAGAAGTGGAATCCGAGGCCTCAGCGCTGATGGCGCGCATCATCGAGGCTAAGGCGGCCGCTTCCGTACCCATCACCAGGCGCCAAGGCCAGCGCAACGACCTCCCCCAACACCTTAAGAGGGTAATAGAGAGAAAACGCGAACTTCAGCGCGAGTGGGCGCGCTCCCGCTGCCCGCGACTGAAGACGCGACTCAACCCGATATCTCCCGAGCTCTCGGCCGCAGTACAGGTTTGGCGTGAGACCTGGGACCGAATCATCGACCGGGCCTCCGAACAGGACAATAACCAGTACGCGCTGAATAGGGCGCTCACGTGGCAGCCGGCAACAACTTACCCGCTGCTGGACTGAGATGGAGTCCGGCGCTTTGCTCCCGCCGACCGTGCCGAAATTCTGGCTGAGCACCTCGCGGAGCAGTTCTCGCCTCACCCCGTTGTAGCCGACGCCACCTTTGAAACCCTGAACCACCACCACCAGGTCGAGGACACAGTGAGGGACTTCCTGTCTGGCCCAACACCGCCCCTAGACGGGGAGTACTTCATCTCCCCTGCCGAGGTGCGGAAGGCCGTCCTCCGTCTACCCAGACGGAAGGCGCCAGGCTATGACGGAGTCCCCAACAATTGCCTCGCCGCGGAGTCACTGCGCTCGCCCGGCTCTTCAACGGAAGACCAGACGGGTCATCGTGCTACCCAAGCCCGGCAAGGATCACCCCCTCCCGGCCAACTACCGCCCTATTACTCTACTACTAATAGTGGGCAAGCTCCTAAAAAGCCTGCTCCTGGGGCGCCTGGCTCCAACTATCGAGCCGCGCCTGAAGCAATTCGGCTTCAGGAGTGGCCACTCTACCACGCTGCAGCTCACCAGGGTGCTGCACCACCTTGCAGTCGAGCACAACGCCAGGCGCTGCACCGTCCGGGTCTTTCTGGACGTAAAAACGGCCTTTGACCGTATTGGGCACCCCGGCGTTTTGTACAAGCTCCTGCAAACCCCAACTTCAGCAGCTCTCATCAGGATTGTGGCATCCTTCTTCGACAACCGGCTGTTCTTCGTCGCAGTTGAAGGTGCCACATCCTCCACTCGATCCATCTCTGCTGATGTACCGCAGGGTAGCAGCCTGTCGCCAGCGTTATACGCGTTCTATACCGACGACATCCCCACCCTGGAGGGCCACCTACGCCCCGGGGAGAGGGATGTGTCGCTAGCGCTGTTCGCGGACGACAGCGCCTTCTTTGCGTCTTCCACCAGCCCCACCATCGCAGCCCGCAGGATGCAGCGGCTGCTGAACATCCTGCCGCCCTGGCTGGACAAATGGCGAGTGGCCGTCAATGTGGGAAAGACGGCTGCGCTGTTTGTTTCCCGCCGCATCGGCCACCCACCGCAGCTGACACTTCGGGGCCAGAACATGGCATGGAGCCCGCACATCCGGTACCTCGGCTTCGGGATCGACAGGTCGTTGAGGATGCAGCCGAAGGTTGACAGCGCACTGCAACAAGCGCGCGTCGCCCGACCGTTCTCCGACCCGTCCTGGGATCTCGCCTGCCTCTGAGGACCAAAGTGTGGGTCTACAAAGGCTAAGTCCGATCCCGACTCACATATGCAGCGCCGGCCTGGTACTCACTAGTCTCCCAGACGAATAGGGACCGGCTCCAGGGGCTGCAAAACGTGGCTCTGAGGATCTGCACTGGCGCGAGCCAATACGTCAGGAACGATGTCATCGCCCGCGACCCGCAGATCCAATCCATAGACGAGTTTGTCGTACAGTACAGTCGTTGAATGTACGACCGCGCCGACAACGGCCATCAAGCCCACCTTCACCAAATAGCGCCTCACCAACCCCGGCCCCCAGATGATGACCGCCCGTGGAGGCCCCTTCCCTTGGACCTCACCCCCGCGGAACCTCCCGGATAGACCGTGGGTTAATTAAAAAAAAAATTAACCCAAACCAAACAAAAAATAAGAAAAAACATGCAAATATATTAATAAAAAAATAAAATGATGAACAAGCTAAATAAATGCATTTTTTAGCGAAACCCAAGGACTGAGGAGTCGTCACCCCTCGAGTTGATGCCGGGGTAAAGAGGCCAAGCCTCGATGCCCCGCTCTGTGCCCCCACAAGGGCCGGAAAGAACGAACTACTACGCGGCGCGGCAGAGGCGCGAGCGGCCCCGAACAAAATACCCCTCTGCCCCGCTTCCGTGACTCCGGTCACATGGCACGCGGTCTCATAAGTAGCATAGCAACACGTAAATGTATGTGTGCAAAAGTCATTACCTTACATTTACCTGTTATTTTTACAATAACAAAAATCACTAACAAAACAATACTTCCTTCGAATAGTATTCTTTTACCATTAATTATGTTTCGAAAAAGTAATTAAGTGTAAAAAATGAATTCTATAAAAAATAAAAAACTCAGTGTAGACGTTACTCGTTTTGATAGAAGTCATTTAAAACCGTTAGTATTTTTTTTTCCAAAAAATCCGATACAACAAAACTGGTTAAGGTGCAAATAATGAATTAAAGCAAAACTTATTCAAAAATTTGTGAACGTAAAAGCACTTTCAAAATGTTGTTAAGTCACATAAATGAGTTACGTATGAAAATAAAAATGGCAATTGTGTTTTTTTTCTTTTGTTAAAATGTATTAATGTAAGTTAATGAATTTTATGAAACCAGATATACCAAAAATGAAGTTATTGACTTTATAACCAAGCCATAACTTCTAAGTTTGAAGAGCTACAAATTTGTGAGTTTTACCAAAATGTAGAGCTCATCGAGACGAACTCAATGGTATATCTAACGCAGTTAGTGACTTCTTGCGACTAATGACTTCTTGCAATAAGCCGACGATAATATGTCACGATATAGTAACAATCAAAATTTTGATAAAAAACTTACTTTTCAGTTTTTTATGCATGCAGACGTCGTACTTAAGCAACCGCTTGCCGTGTGCCTGTGGCACGTACTGCTTCAAGTAGCGCGTCTCTAAAGAAACAATTGTGCAGCATTGCCAGCTCGCTAACGGTCATAAGTTCCAAGAAATCGTCCCTGTCACAACTCTCCTCGGTCTCCCCTACCTATCTCCTAAAGCCATAAAATTATAATATACTAGTTGCGGCCCGCGGTTTCGCCCGCGTGGAAATTTATTGCAGGGGTAGTTTAGTAAAAAAAATGGTTGTCTGTAAAGTCGGTTTACTGACGATAGTTGAACGTGACAACGTCTTAAGAAAATACTGATGGAATGGTAGCATTTTTCAAAAGAAAATTTTAATTTCATTTTTCTTTCTTCTTCTTTCTTTCTTCACTTGATACTCAATCAAAACATGTAAATGTACTATAGTATAGCAGCTGTCCACGCAGACGCATCGCTCACTCAAGTAGGAGAGAGACGGATGTCGAACGCTGCCGCACGCAAAGGCCGATTGTGCTTCTTTGTCGCTCGAGAATAGTAATTATCCATAGAAACTTAACCACCTTTTTAACCCTTACAAAGGTAAATTTTTGAAAATAAGATAAGCCTGTGTTGTTATTCTAGAACCTACACTATCTATACATACTAAATTTCCACCTAAATCGGTAAAGTAGTACGGAGACACGTAGTAACAATCATTTTCACAAACTTTCGCATCTATAGGTATTAGCAGGTTAGGAAAGTTTCGATCTTTTGATGCCAATAATGTTTAAAAAAAACCGACCTCAAATTCCTTATAGGTAGGTACTTATAAATAAAAAAATTGGTTGTCTGTAAAGTCGGTTTACTGACGATAGTTGAACGTGACAACGTCTTAAGAAAATACTGATGGAATGGTAGCATTTGATACTCGATCAAAACATGTAAATGTACTATAGTAGGTACCTATAGCAGCTGTCCACGCAGACGCATCGCTCACTTCGAGTGAGATGGATGTCGAGCGCTCTCGCTTGCACTTCTAGCCTTACATGGAACGCCTCAGATCGAGGTAACGCCGCACGAGTCATGTTTTTTCGTACGTGCAGCCGGCTCTATCGAATTATAAGACGTTGTCACGTCAAAAATTGATGCAAATTTGTATCAAAAGGAACCCTTAAAGGATCACTTTGTTGTCCGTCTGTCAACCCCCTTTGCTCAGGAACGCGTGGAGGTATCGGGTTGAAATTATCATCATATACTCAAGTCCGTGGACTCCTCTTGGAGCCGTGATATAATTAAGGGTCAATTTATACTAGTGCCGAGTCGAAACGCATCAAAGCGTCAAATTCTTTACAACTTAAGCGAAGCCGCACGAATGCGAATCAGCGACTCTGCACTAGTATAAATTGACCCTAAGTCAACGCAATCAAAAGTTACAGCCGTTTATGTCCGAATATTTTGAAATTTCCAAGGGAATCACATGCACACAAAAAATATAGGGTAGGTACCTACCTACTTCCCGTAGACCTAGAATCATAAAATTTAGCTAGAAGCAAGGTCTTATGGCACAAATAAAAGGGAAATATCCAAAAAGTGTAAATTTGTACCTAGTTTATTCACCAGTAAAATAATTTTTGATTCTCGCCATGGACCAAAACCTACAGGTTACCTACCTACTTTCCGTTGACCTAGAATCACGATATTTGTGGCAAGACACAAGGTCTTACAATTATACGGAACCCTTAATGCGGGACTCTGACTCGCACTTGACGTTTTATTTTTTTCAGTTCGTCATCCTATCCATACATAAGTAGATACAATTAATAACCCTAGGTACACCAAAAATATCTTCAATAATAAATATACCTATTTAACGAGACGGGTAGCTTGTAGCGAAACGAGATTTTCAATTAAGTAGAACATTCATTTATTTATTTGAAAATTGCGATAGTAGGTATTTCTAATTTATAAAGACATCTACAATCAAAGTAAGTACATCTACCTACCGGGGATATCTTGTAAACGTTATTGCCTATTTGCACCAACCACTAGATATCAACACAAACTTTTTGCATGCTTATGTCCGAAAGACAAGACATGTGGATGAAGAATGTGGCCGATAGGTAGGTAGGTTTGGGCTAAAACATACCGATATCAGGATATACATCATAAAGAATATTAATAATAAAGATAGAACAAGGTACTTATACCATCAATCAATGGTATGGTTGGTACAAAGTTCTCTAGCCTAAGTACCCCAGGCGTGTAGGCCTGGGGTTAAGGAAGATCTTTATTACAGCGTGATAACAGTAAAGTTTATTAGGAATGTTCTAGTTCCGATTAAAACAGTTTGTATGTAATAAATGTAATAATTGCAAGGTAAATTATTCAGTGAAGATAGATATTGTCGACATAACTTGCGCCATCTCTCTTTTTTGCGTAATTGACTTTTTGTGTCGCTCTTTACTCCATCATCAGCTTTATCGAAACCGGATAGGTATCAACGCAACATAATGAAGTTTTTATTATCACGTAAACAATCAATAAATCTGTTTTTGAGTGTCCAACCTATCTAAAATGCCATATATCTGAAACATACCGATTAACTGTCATATAATTTGTCATACAAGTTTGATTGAAACACACTTAACATATTTATTTACATGTTATATGGTAATCATAAACACAGCCCAAATTCAAAGAGCTTTCTACAAATCAATAAATGCTAACTTATTCACAGTCCGAAATGAAAGACAAAGACATGCTATAGGTAATCGTGAATTAAATGTGATAAAATCAATCCAAACTCGACTACAGGCGTCGCTTCTGGAGCGCCTCTTGATGTTCTGCGTGAAATCTGCCATAGAACATCTGATACTTGTATTTTCCGTGGTGTTTATGGGTTGTTCTGGACGTTCGCGTTATCTGAAGGGGCAGCCGGGGGCCCAGTGACCACGCGCGCCACACGCGAAGCAGCGCCCGTAACCGCCGTAATATGCGCCGTTAACCCCTCGGACGGTCTCACGGTTGGCCGTTCTGCGAGGGTTACTAGCAGCCGCCCTGGATCCTGTAACACAAGACAACAAGAGGTTGTTACTTAATGTTTTGGAACGACAAATATGGAAAATAATTCTGGGCCGCTCTGATTTCTATGGTGGTTTTTAAAACTGACACAGAAGGTAGCGTTTTCCCCAATGCAGATAGAGATAGAAGCAATAGAGTAGTAATCAGTTATCCGGTACCCATAACACACTGACTACTTTGTTGGGGCTCAATACTACTCATTAGCACTCGTACGTCCACTGCTGGACATGCAGATGCCGAGTGGAATGCCCAGGGTTTTAAATTAATTCTGTGCATAGAGGTCTGTGTCTTTTTTTATCCAGGAAAAGGAAAACAATTGTGAAGCCGCGGGCAGAAGCTAGTTTTACAATAAAGCTGCCCTCGCAATTTATATCGTTAATTTTACTTTTCTACTAATATATATAATTATATGTATATACAGGGTGTCCCAAGAAGTAGTGATATACTGAAGCTGGGAGGTAGAGGACCTTAAGGGCTATCTGAATCACCCCCATGTATGTTCCGCGATTTTTCGTATTTTCGGAGTTATGATTTTTTTTTTAATTTTTCACCTTTCGCCGAGTACGATGAGATTTTTATTTATGGTGACGTGAATTATTGCAGTAGATGCTTGATTTTTTTTGTGTGCTAAGCTGATAGATAGGCCAATTCAGTATGGCAACATTTACTATCGTTAGATCTTCAAATGGAATAAAAAAATAAAAAAATGCCAAGAAAGATAAAATTTACCCAGTATGTTCACAACTTCAAGGGCCCTTAAAAAAATACAATCACATAAAAAATAAATACCATTTGGCTTTTAAAAACTTGCTCTATCTATTAGGTAGCTACTCTGAAAATTTCATTTTATTATTCATAAGGCTTCAATCAAAAAAATTAAATCTAAATGTGGTAAGTGCAAAATTTTAATTTACATGATGATTAATGCTAGCAAAGTAAAACCAATTACATTACAATAAATGTACAAAATGGCCCCCCTGTTGCTCAATGCAAGTGCGACATCGCCGGAAAAAGTTGTCTTTTAAACGTCTGAATGCACTTCTATTATTTTTAATGGTTTCTTCTGCTACTCTCATTTTCCGGGTTAACTCGTCCAAATTGCGGCATTCTCTCGAATAGACGAGGTCTTTGTAGTATCCCCATACAAAAAAATCAATGGGGTTTAGGTCGGAAGATTACAATCGGCGAATTGAATTCTGTCAGGAAATGCTGAGGAGACAAGCTGAAAACGATTTTTTTTTTCAACCAAATCTTGTGGACGGATGAATCCCACTTTAGGCGCATTGGGATTTTTAATATGCACAATTCTCACTCATGGGCAATTGAAAATCCGAATTTAAAAAGGGAATCGACATTCCAAGAACACTTTAGTGTTAACGTTTGGTCTGGCATACTTAACGGTCCGCTAATGCCCTTTCAGCTGCCAGACCGCTTGGGCGGCAATCACTTTTTAAATTTTCTACGCGTCGATCTGCCCCTGCTGTTAGAAGATGTGGACTTGGAGACACGCAGAAGCATAGTACTGCAGTGTGATGGTGCACCATGCCATTTTGCATTGGGGGTGAGAAACTATTTAAATCAAAGATACCCTGAAAGATGGATTGGTCGTTGCGGCCGGGGTGACGCCTGCCTTATAGCCTGGCCTCCACGGTCCCCCGACCTAAACCCCATTGATTTTTTTGTATGGGGATACTACAAAGACCTCGTCTATTCGAAAGAATGCCGCAATTTGGACGAGTTAACCCGGAAAATGAGAGTAGCAGAAGAAACCATTAAAAATAATAGAAGTGCATTCAGACGTTTAAAAGACAACTTTTTCCGGCGATGTCGCACTTGCATTGAGCAACAGGGGGGCCATTTTGTACATTGATTGTAATGTAATTGGTTTTACTTTGCTAGCATTAATCATCATGTAAATTAAAATTTTGCACTTACCACATTTAGATTTAATTTTTTTGATTGAAGCCTTATGAATAATAAAATGAAATTTTCAGAGTAGCTACCTGATAGATAGAGCAAGTTTTTAAAAGCCAAATGGTATTTATTTTTTATGTGATTTTATTTTTTTAAGGGCCCTTGAAGTTGTGAACATTCTGGGTAAATTTTATCTTTCTTGGCATTTTTTTATTTTTTTATTCCATTTGAAGATCTAACGATAGTAAATGTTGCCATACTGAATTGGCCTATCTATCAGCTTAGCACACAAAAAAAATCAAGCATCTACTGCAATAATTCACGTCACCATAAATAAAAATCTCATCGTACTCGGCGAAAGGTGAAAAATTAAAAAAAAAATCATAACTCCGAAAATACGAAAAATCGCGGAACATACATGGGGGTGATTCAGATAGCCCTTTAGGTCTTCTACCTCCCAGCTTCAGTATATCACTACTTCTTGGGACACCCTGTATATATAATAAATAAAACGAGTAACGGTCTTTTTCCCATCAGATCTAACGGTAGGTTTTTTGGAGTGTGACTAGAGATTTGAAAAGTGAGTATAAGAAGACGTTTATCTTATCGACATTTGCTGTGCAAACTACACGTATTTATTATCTAAGTCTTTGGCTGCAAACACGACCGTTACTATTTGTTGAGTTTTTTCTTATTTTGGATATTTTGATACTGAAATTATTAATTGAAAACACGACACACGACAAGTAGTTTTTTGTGCCCTTCATTTTTTTAGGGCAAAGTTCTGGAAAATTTATCTAAGATACTAGTATAATATTATAATATCTGTGGCTAAGAACACTCGTTCGTCAAAATAGCTTCAGCAGTTTTTGTTGCTTCGAGGTAATAAATGGTCCCAGTGAATCTCATAAGATCGAAAAACACGTGACGCGGGTAAAAACACAGGTAACAATAAGGTTTATGTATCGGTTCTACAATGATTTAGTACCTGCATGACGTGACGTAGGAGTCTAACAGGCGCACCCGGCGGAGGTCGCTCACCGGGATTCATCGGAATCGCTATCGTCAGAAGATCGCTCGGGATCTAGTAAACAAATACTTAGGTTACCGTACGATATCAAAATTTTGCACAGCTATTTAAAACACCAAAACTTATTTCGTAGCATGTAAAGTGTACAGACAAAATGCGGAATAGTATACGTGAATGCTATCGGATTAGTAAATTTAACGCATTCGCTGCCCAGCCTCGGCGGTGCGACCCGCAGGGGCGCGCCGACGCACAAGGAGCTGCAGATAGACTAGGTGTTTGGACCATGAAAGTGTTTGTAGGCTGGCGGTTGTAAACGATTTTTATTTAGCTTTCTGTCTGTCACTAAACAATACCTGTAGGTTCGTAATCGCCAGTTTCGTCAAAGTAGGTAGATCTATTGTCGTTGTCCGGCGAACCCATGTTGTCATCTTCATCATATTCACCTTCGGTGCCTGGCGAGCCCACATTGTCAACTTCATTGTCTCGCGAACTTTCATCGTCATGTTGGTCTGGCGAACTCATATTATCATCATTGTCATATTCACCTTCGTAGCCTAGCGAACCCACATTGTCGTCTTCGTCATATCCGCCTTCATTGTAGGACGAATCCATATTGTCATTTTCGTCGTTTTGCTCTTCGTTGCCTGACGAACCCACATTATCGTTCTCATCATATGCGCGTTCATGCTCGATATATTCACCTTCGTTGTCCGGTCCCTCATTGTCATTCTCGTCATATCCAGATTCGTGGTCTGGTGAACCTGTATACTCATTTTCATCGTAATCCTCTTCGTTGCTTGACGAATCCACATTTTCACTATCATCATATCCAGCCTCGTTGTCTGAAGAATCCATATTGTAATTTTCATCGTATTGTTCTTCGTTGCCTGGGGAACCAGCCCAACCTTCATTGTAATTTTCGTAATATTCTGTCGCATTCTCTGGTGAACCTATAGCCCTATTTTCATCATTTTCTATCTCGCTGTCTGACGAACTTGTATTGGTATCCTCATTATTTGACAAGCCTCTGTCAGCATCTGAACGGTCGACAAAGTCGTTGTAGGCATTTCCATTCTCTGATAAACATTCCTCATCATCTGACTGCTCGACGTTATCCTCAGATCTTCTCTCGTTGTCTGATGAAGATGATCCCGCATTGCCTTCCTCCTCGTTGTCTGAATCGTTATCTGAAGAGCCTCTGTCGACAGCTGAATCGGAACCTTCGTGAGATCCAGCTTCATTGTCTAAATAACGCGTATTGCCGTCTTCGTCATGTCCACTCACGTTACATAGAAAATCTCTTTCAGATCTACTCTCGTCTTCGGAAGAAGCTGTGTTGCCATACTCATCATAACCACTCTCGACCTCGTTCTCTCTACCAGCTTCTGACTGGTTATCGGTGGCCTCATCGAATTCACTCTCACTGGGTAAAAAAAATCTATCACCATCGGATTGGTTGGCTGCCTCGACGTCAAATTCATCCTCGTGGTCTGACAAATTTCTTTCAGCTTCTGAATGGTCAACATTCTCTTCAAATTCCTCTCCATTGTCTGATAGGTCCATATCAACGTCAGATCGGTCTATACCCTCGTTAGATACTGCTTCATGATCTGAGAAACATTCATTTGACCGCTCCGCAGCGTCGAATTCGTTTTCTGAGAAACCAATATTGTCACCCGACTGATTATCAGCCTCATTGTCGGTCAAACCTACGTTAACATGGTCTAGCGAACCTGCATTGTTACCTAAAACATTCGAGTGTGACGGCCAAGTCTGTTCATTATATGTAGGGGGGACCCCAGGACTAAAGGTAGCCTCGTCAATTTCGTTCGGATCGACGCCATCAACGCAACCACTGTCTAAATCTGGCGAACCTCTGATGGGTCTGTCCATGGTCGATGAATCTGTGCGGGTCCTGTTGATGTCTGGGGCACCTCTGCTGGCCCCGGTCGCATCCGAGTCTCCGGAACCTGTTGTATCGGAGTCACCATCTCTGGTCGCATCGGAATCTGCGGCCTCAGTGGCATAGGAGACCCGGTAAGATCTATAGTCGGGATTTCTTGGGTAGTGGGATTCATTGCCTGGATCTGGTTCTAACAAAAAAAAAACTAAATTAGCACAGATCACAGTCAAATAGAAAATGTTAATAAATAATATTCAGTTATAGTGAGATTCACAAAGACAGTATTAATACTGACATATTTTCTATTTGCTATGTTATGTGCGTTGCTTTTACCTGATTCAGAGAGTGAAGGGATGTTGGTGTCTGCGGAGTGGTCAAATGAATCGACAGCGTCGTCCCATCCACTGTCAATATCCGAGGACCCTCTTGTTGGTGCATTCCTATCAGAATCGCGTGATTCTAATAAAAACAAATAGTTTGTATTACCATACAGAGAAGCTCGATTGATATTGTAGCCTTTGGTCTGAGTGTTAATATTACCTGATATAGATTCGTTGGACGATGGACTCGAGGAGCCGGTGTTGGTATCTGATTCGCTGGTGACTGAGTTAGATCCACTGTCGGAATCTGATCCGCTCTCTGGGGACTCTATACAAACAAAAATATCAATTAACGCACAGATCGCAAAGCTAAATAGATTCCCATAATAGTACAAAAAACTTAAGGGTTCCTTTTGCCTACGGAACCTGAAAGGAAGACAGAAAATTTTAAGACCCTTGAATTGTAAGACCTGCCACTCTGAACTTGGTCAAGATTGTAAAATAACGTTCGTTAGTTTTAAACAAATAAACATAAACGAGTGAAATCAATCAAAATCATGAAATAAACGTAGTTGGACAATCACAATCATTTTCAAGTTTATCAACGATATATAAATCAAGTAAAATATCAAAACATAACCCTTCATCTTGAGCAATCAAGGGCTAGTAGTGGTTTCTATTTAGCTTTTTCTGTGAGTTAACTTTACCTGTACGGTAGACTGCTCAACACCGCTCCATTTAAGGTGACCGTAGAATTGCCTGCATAAGCTGCTGTAGGCTTAGCATAGACAGCTTAGACAAAGCCTAGTCTAGTGTAAAGAATATGACATCGGTTCCGTAAAATATTTGAGTTTATTTCCTCAACTTCAACAACGCAATGTATGAAATTTTCTCTGTATGAAATTATGCTGGCATTAAGCTAAGGCTGGATCTGTTTAGCCGCGGACACAGAGAAATACCTACCAATTTTATCCCTATTTACACATATTCTTCTTACTAAATTTAGTTTTAAAACCAGTGGGTATCTTGTTTTATGTTTGCTTAGGACGTGTTATTTATAGTTCGCGAAAATCTTATAAATTTTACGAACATAACGGCTCGAATGCGAAACTGCGCTTGGTACAGTTGACTACATAATCATTACTAAAAGAGATTACATTTGTTATACGACCTACATACCTACCCACGTAGTGGTTTTAAATAGCTTTAATAACAATATAATCACACTAATATAATAATGGCGAAAGTTTGTGAACACGGCGACCTCTGTGGCGCAGCGGGCGAAGGTCTGCCTGCGACGCAGCAGGTCGCGGGTTCGATTCGACAAATGTTTGCACGATCTTCAGACATTTGTCAAGGGCGTTTTGGATGTTTTCTATGTATAATAAAAATATATATCTATGTAGTGTATTGTATTAAGTATATCAGTTATCTAGTACCCATAACACAAGCTCTGCTTAGCTTGGGGCTAGATAATGCTGTGTGAATTGTCCAGCATTATTTATTTATGTTTGTTACCTTTTCACGCCCATATACTACTAAACCGATCGAGCTGAAACTATGAATTGATGTACTGTAGACCTCGAATAAATCATCAGCTTCTTTATCCCGGAAAAATGATTGCGAAGCTGCGGGCACAAGCTAGTATATTAATGTAATACTAATATTAGTCAAGAAATGATTGCACGACTAACGAAGATAATAGAATAAAGATTTTGTTTTGTACCAAAAGGAAAAAGTATAGGACGCGCAAATCTTTATGAATTCTCGAAAGTAACGCGAGTGGCTGCGCAGTAGCTTATTTAAAGAGGTCAGAGGGACGCGGAAGGGTGCGCGGGCGAATGTTTGTCTAGGCTGTCAATGCTAGGAAGTCCTGAGGTGTACATCATACCTGCAGAAGTGGATGGCTGAGCACTGCCGCCATTGGCAACACCACTCATTGGTATCGGAACCGCTGCTGTCAGATCTAAGATTGTCGTCCGAATCGGGGTACTAAAGTGCATCATACCTGCAGAAGTGGATGGCTGTGCACTGCCGCGGCTGGCACCATCGGGGGTCTCTCGGCCGGAGTTATCGGTATCGGAGCTGCTGTCAGATCTAAGATTGTCGTCCGATCGGGGTATGACATCACGGGGGCCGCCCCGTAATGTCGTCGACTGAAGTGTATCATACCTGCAGAAGTGGATGGCTGTACACTGCCGCGGCTGGCACCATCGGGGGTCTCTCGGTCGGAGTCATCGGTATCGGAGCTGCTGTCAGATCTAAGATTGTCGTCCGATCGGGGTATGACATCACGGGGGCTGCCCCGTAATGTCGTCGACTGAAGTGTATCATACCTGCAGAAGTGGATGGCTGTACACTGCCGCGGCTGGCACCATCGAGGGTCTCTCGGCCGGAGTCATCGGTATCAGAACCGCTGTCAGATTTAAGGTTGTCGTCCGAATCGGGGGACGCTAAGCTGTAGCGGGGCCGCTCCGGGGTGTCGTCGAATGAAGTTTATCATACCTGCAGAAGTGGACGGCTGTACACTGACGCGACTGGCAGCATCGGGGGTCTCTCGGCCGGCCTCATCGGTATCGGAGCCGGTGTCAGATCTAGGGTCGTCATCCGAATCGTCGAACGGCCAGCTGTAGCGGTGCCGCCCCCTGTAGTCGAATTCGTCCCAGCTGTTGAGTACACAGCATGTTAAAATGATAAATCAAGAATGGAACGATCTCTGTGGTACCTGCAGTAGAGAGTAGAGGACACGGCAGATACAGGGTGGGGGAAAAATTTTACGCATTAGTGCGGTACTCGGTAATATTAAGTCTAGTTTTATATAAAATAATTTAATTGATTTGGAGTACCTAACTGGTGTAAACAAGCCATCCAAAGTGCGCCGTCTCGTTTTTTATTGATTTTATGGTGTTCTTTAAATTTTTTGTTCGGTGAAATAAAAACACAGAGTAACTCCCTGTGTTTAATATTATAAAACACTAGCCGACTCGGCGAACTTCGTACCGCTCTCACCTTTTAAAGCCGTCACACACAGAAGCCGGGGCCGGGCCGGAGGCCAAGGCGTGCGAGTTGTATTATATGAAAGACTACACACACACCGCAAGCGGTGGCGAAGCGGTGCACGGCCGTGGCGGGCCGGCTCGATGACACAAACAGTTGGCGTGCGCGACGCGGCGCGGAGCCGTGGCGGCGCGGTGGCGAGGCGGAGGCGTGCCGTGTGAGGGTTGTATTTCAGCAAGTATAAGGAGTGTCTTCACACAGAGCGCATGCCACGCGTCGCGGTGCGGAGGCGTGCTACTAGCTGAGTTACGAGTTGTATTTATTTACAAAATTTTAAGCTTATGACCCGAATAAGGCGCTAAGTAAAATGGACTATACCGATAAAATGATTTTACTATTCCAACCACATCGTTGTTTATACGATTGCCGTATAAAAGATTATAAAAATGATTTTAAAAAGGACATCTTTACAATAATGCGACGACGCCGTGACCTACACACACAAGGCTTCAAAACGCCTCCGCGACGCCACCGGCTCTCGCACGCCTGCAGTGTGAAGACATCCGCACCGCGAACGCCTCGCCGAGCCGACTACCGTCCGGCTCCGGCTTCTGTGTGCGACGGCTTTTAAACCTTCCCTGAATAAGCTATCCTATCTTTAAAGTTGGATCAAACTGCACACGGTGTGCAAATTTAATTCAAAATCGGTTAAGAAGTTTAGGAGTCCATCGCGGACAAACAACGTGACACGTGATTTATATATATTAAGATTATAAAACTTTAGTGGGTTTGATTACCGGATAAGGCCAGTAGTTTTTCAAAATTCTGTGCATGCAGATATTATCAGCAGCAGAAAAAATAAAATTAGAAGTTGTCACGATTTATAACTTTTAAGCAGATTTTTTACTTTGAATGCTCGTAACTATTTTTTAAAGTGAATTGTATCACGCAATAATTGATTTAGAACTAGCTTCTGCCCGCGGCGTTGTTTCTATGGAATCGTTTAAAGGTGATTTCTATCCCATGGGAACTGATTTATTGGATAAAAAGTCGCCTATGTTTGATTCCAGGGTTAGACTTACCTGTATGCAAAATTTCAGTCTGATCCGTTCAGTAGTTTTGGCGTGAAGAGGTAACAAACATCCATCCATCCAAACTTTCGCATTTATAATATCAGTGTGATGATCGCAATACTCACTGGTCCTCCTCGTCGTAGTTCTCCTCCTCGTCGTTATCGTCATGTTCGTTGTAGTCTTCGTTTTCCGAGAAGAACTCTGCACCTCCGCTGCAACACAACCAACAAATAACTATGTTTAAGGTTTTTTGTTTTTATAATAGCCCCTCACACTAATGGTGAACGCGCCTGTCTGCGCCGCACTTGCCGCAGTCATTGCATTTTATAAATCTTTATATGAAATAGTGTGCAACATCGCGCACCTATCCGCGCCGAACGATCCGCATTTTAGTTAAATGTAGGTAAACGGATTCCATCAAAAAAAGTCTGTGCGTGCGATGACTGCATCGCGGATATATAGGCTCCGAAACTACTGGAGCGATTTCAAAAATTCTTTCACCGTTAGGAAGCTTACTTATCAGGGAAGACATAGGCTATATTTTGTCCCGGAATTCCCCCGGGAACGGGAACTACGCGGGTGAAACCGCGAGGCGATCGTCTAGTTTAATATATAGGTACTTATATTTACAGAGATAATGGTCAAGGGTAAAATGGGTCCCTGCCTCATCATGTAGCAGTATTGAAGCATTTGCCCAATACTGCGCTGGTTTTCAGGCAGGGCCCTTGAGAAGTGACGTGTGAATGAAGAGGTAATCATTAAACTAGTGTAAATTTGAATTTATTTATTTTACTCCAAGACCTACATCAGCGTCATAAATATGGTCGAAGTGTCATCAAAGCTCATTTAACATATTCCTGTCCTCTTCGTTTCTTTCCATTAGAACAAAACAAAACTTTAAATATTAAAAACCCGCCGACGTTTATTGGCTGAACAGATTTTCATGAAACATGGCTAAGAACACTCAGGATAAAATTATCTATGACACAAAAAAAACTAAACGAAAATCGGTTCATCCGTTTGGGAGCTACGATACCACAGACAGACACGTCAAACTTATAACACCCCTCTCTTTTTGCGTCGGGGGTTAAAAAGATATCAATGTGTTTTGGTTCCGAAACAAAGTCAAACGCAGACGTATACGTAGCCAAACCAATGGTTCCGTTTGGATTATGTGCTATCGAGGTCCTGCTACGGAATACTATCGCTACAGTTACGTATTCTATGTATGTATTACATGTTGGCTATAAATAACTTAATATGAATACTGATGTATGAGCAGATCTATCCTACTGGCCATTTTGTCGTTTTCCATTTTGTTTCATTGTATTCTGTGTGTATAAACAAATACCTTAATATTTTTAAGAATAGTCGATATTTTTGCAGAAACTAAACTAATCTGTGTAACTAACAAAGCGTGCATGTTTATTATAATATGTGTATTTTAAAACTTAAGAGGTTCAAACAAGTATGCATACCTAGTGTCCACAGAAGGCTGCCTTGCTTGTTCGGCTTCGAGCTCTGCGAACAATACAGCTTCATAAGTCTATCCACTCAACATTAAAAAAGCTACCCCGTAGTTTACTGACTGCCCAAAGTGCCCATGCATTCATTTCTTTTCTTATGAAAAAATTCTACTATTCTACATTTAGTTATTAAAAAAGCTGTATTGTACCCTGAGCAAAATAATTACTCTTAACTTGGCGTTATATTATGAACTAGCTGCGCCCCGCGGCTTCGCCCCCGTGGAAATTTATGTTTCCAACTTTCTTAATTTTTTCTTTTATAAGAACCTTCTCCTGACAATAACAAACACAACAAAGAAAGAATTAGCGAAATCGGTCCAGCCGTTCACACGTGATGCCGTGACAACGCGAAACGGGTTTCATTTTTATATATAAAGATAAAGATAGTTTTATACTTTGTTAGTTACAAACTAATTCCCACAAACAAAATGGCCTTAGGACAACTAGGTGATGTATATTTGATTGCAAACTATTCAGTTTGAATTGTTGGCCATCAAAGGAATACTAAAACATACAGAAATTACTTATTTACACAAACCTGCTCTGAATTTAAGCATGTCCTGCCTCTTCCTTTTCATTTCGTCTGTCAGACTCTGTACCATCTTCTCAATGAATGAGTCTAAAACGAGGCTTTTGCACTCCGATGTTATAGAAGTCCTGTGAAAAAGGAAATATGGGTAAGACTACTTAATTTTTCAATATATATATATATAAAATAAATGAGTAATGCTGGACAATCCACACAGCATCAAGCTAAGCAGAACTTGTGCTATGGGTACTAGATGACTGAAGTACGTAATACATTACATAGATAGATATTTTTTTATTATACATAGAAATATCCAGAACACCTGGAACAAATATTTATAGATAGTACAAACATTTGTCCCAAGGCGGGAATTGAACCTGCAATCTCCTCCGTCGCGTCGCCGGCCGCGCTAATACGGTCGTCAATAGATATTTATTTGTTTTTGGGTTAGACTACTCTATGAATCAGTAGCTTTACAGATGACTGATTTTCTTAATACAAAATTAGTATCTACTACATATTTTTCAATCATACCTGCAAATAGGACAGTCCTTCTTTTTCTTCTTCCACATTGTAATACAGTATTTACAAAACGTGTGGGAGCAGTTTAAAGTTGTGGCTTCCACAAACAGTTCTGCACAAATACTGCACTGCAGTTCGCTTTCCATAAGTTCGCCGAACTCATTCAATGTTTCTTGCTTGGATGTTCCTTCGCCGGCCGAATCCATACAAATGTTCTCCAGTAGAGTATTTTTCTCAGTCTCTACCATTTGTAATTGGCTTTTCACCTGAAGCAATGCAAATCACATACATATTTCCATCACATCAGTTTAAACTAGTACTGTGATGGATAGGTCTAATAGGCGCCTTATTGGCTCTTCTTATTAGGAGGGGGTAATATCATAATCCCCACGCTGGGCATGCGGGTTGGGGATCGCAGGGCATAGGTTTTCTTAAGCACCGCCGACTCTGCTACCCGTCCGGTTATTTCCATAGGGACTAATAATTAGATTGCCTATTATTAGCTTTCTGTGTTTATTTTAAATTCTATTGTAATTAGTGAAGCTGATAGTAATACCAATTAAATAAATATAACACGCTAATATTATAAACGCGAAAGTTTGGATGGATGGATGTTTGTTACTTCTTCACGCCAAAACTACTGAACGGATCGGGCTGAAATTTTGCATACAGGTACTTCTAATCCTGGAATTAAACATAGGACACTTTTTATCCCATGAATCAGTTCCCATTGGATAAAAATCACCTTTAAACGTTTACAGAAACAACGTGTGCGAAGCCGCGGGCATAAACTAGTAAATTATAAATGCGAAAGTAACTCTTGTCAGTCTGTCTGTTATCTTTTCACGACTAAACCGCTGAACTGATCTTATGAAGTTTGGCATGGAGATAGATTGTATCCTAGGGAAAAACATTTCATTTCTTTATAGCCAGGAAAACACGTGCGACGCCGCTGGCAAAAGCTAGTATATATTTTTTGCCATCTGATTATCTGGTATTTATAGCTATGAACACGTAACGACGCACGTACGAAATAAAATCATATGGTGTTCAATAAATACCCGATAATAATCTTTAGGTACCTACTTACTAGGTACTTCAGCATTATCATGATGCTTCTACATTAAGATTGCAAATTGCCTAATACATTTTAAACTGAGAGATTAACTACCAACACGCTCCGGTTTCGCATGGATTGCTACCCGTGCAAAACCGGAAGCAACCAGAGCAGCAACATTGTTTTGCAACGCTGCAAGTCAGCATGATTTTTCCGAGATCTTCAACAATCATCTTCATAATTATATCTGCCAATTCAGACCAAAACTTTATACATGTAAACTTCGTCATGGATTACTCAATCTATTGGTGAAATTACAATGACAATCAGTTTGGTAGTTTTTGAGTTTATAGCGTTCAGACATATGGAAAGAATTAGTTTTATAATGTAGTGATAATGATAAGACCATTGTTATACCTTTTCCAACTGCTCCTGAAGTGTTGATATGACCTCACTAGATTGATCCACTTGTTTCTGTATCCTTTCGGCTGCCAAAGCAGCCAATTCTGTCTCTCTTTCTACCACTCGAGCCTATAACAAACAGATTAGATTTAATACCTTCTATTACAAAACCATTTTATGCACTATTTAATAACAAACTAATTAATATAAAGCTATATTCATGCTGTATTTGATTTTATCTCTGTTTTGTATATCACTACCTCTTGCAATATTTTTACTCACTTGTGATTCAACCTTAGACTTTTCTGCGTCAATTTGCGCTTCAGTTAACTTCTTTTGAATCTCATCATTTTCTTTTTGCTGGAAATAAGCAAATTATGCGATTAAAACACTACCACTTTTCACTTAAGCTTATGATATGACGTGTTTAAGTGTAGTTAAATACAGACTCGACCACTGGTTACGAACGCACAATCTGACCACTACAAGAGACAAACTAGTGTAGTGAAAAACTTTAAAAGCACTGTGATATAGACATGTCAGCTCTCAGCTGCTCGTCTATAAATATACGTCAATAATAATAATAAAGAACATAAGAACACTTCTCAATAAACAACAATACAAATCACAGAAATAGTGAAAAACATTGCCATATTCTTTATTCCTAACCTTATCTCAACTCATAATTGGCAGAGGGTGCCTCAACAGTTAATAGAGCTAAGCAATGGGTATCGGTTTCTAACAACAAGCAAATCCTACAAAATGTAAAAAGACAACTGCTTTACTAAAATATCGCCAGTGTCACATGGGGTGATTAAGTATTCTAACAATCTTTATAGGTTTCTGTAGGCATTTGAAAGATATGATGGAATAAAGAAACTCATATAACTACATAAACCCTACAAACATTAGATACTCCTTTTTGGGCAATCATGTAAAAACACAGTTACAACCGTTTACGCCGACATCGTTGAGAGCCAGTTATATTGACCAAAATAATTTTTAATTGGTTTCTACGACCAAATACAAGTAGTTCCTACAATGTTGTTATAACAGCTGATTTCGACTGTACTTACAAACTGGTCTATCCTAGCTTTTTCTTCCGCTTGCAATTGTTTCATCTGATCTATCTGCTGCTTGAGTTCTAGTTCAGCCTTCTCACTCTGCTGTTTTGTCTGTTCAACCTGTTCTGCCAGGTTCTTTCTGATGCTGCTTAGTTCTTTGTTGAGCTCTTCTTCTCTTCGCTGCTTCAGCTGTTCCAGTTCTTGAAGTTCCTGTTGCAAAGAGTTATTTGTAGATGATGTAACTGAATTTATGTTTCTATTGATTGTGAATTAACTAAGTACTATTATAATTGTTAGTGCATGAACAAATTACATCATCTTATCTCTAAGGTAATAAGACCCTACCTCTAGGATAATAAGATACCTAATAATAATACCTTCCATTTAAGTAAAAAAATTATTATTTACACTAAAATTTACTCAAAGAAACTCATAAATAGACAATACATAAGTGCACTAAGCAAATAAATACAGCTAAGTATAACAAAATAGCCTAAACTAGGTAATTCTGTGTTTTAGGCGCCAAGAGTGCTAATTATTAGATACAAGACAAAATTAAAAATTTTAGAAACCCACTGACGTTTATTGGTGAACAGATTTTCATGAAACATGGCTAAGAAAACTTGGGATAAAATTATCTGTGACACAAAAAAACTAAACGAAAATTGGTTCATCCAATAGGGAGCTACAATACCACAGACAGATACAGAGACAGACACGTTAAACTTATAACACCACTCTCTTTTTGCGTCGGTGGTTAAAAATAATCACTTACTATTACAAGAAAGGCATTTATTGAATGTTGTCTAACTTGAAATGAAATATTATTTCATATTAACTTTACAGACTTGCATCACTAGTAACTTACTAACTCTATTTAAAACTACCTAAGATTAGGATCAATAAGTCATCATTATGTATATAGGTAATAGTTCATAGGTAAGTTGTAAATTACAAGGCCTGAAATACTCAAGTGACTTTCCTCTGTCCGAGTTCACACTGTATCCATACAGTGTGAACTCGGCTCCCTGACTCCAGTCAGGGAGTCTCACTCTTGCACACTCATGGCTTTTCTCCATGGAGTTTTATAACAAAATAATATTTTCTCTTTAAGTAGTAGTAGTAGTTAAATGAGCTTAAAATTGACCCTGGCTTGGTATCGACCCTTGCTTGTTATATAAGTTACAAACATTCTGTTCTGTATGATATTATGGTACTTAACTTACATTTTATTGTGTGTACTGTATGTAGGGTAGGTTTGCATTATTGAAATGAAATAAATTTTTGGCATATAATATACAGAAATCTCACCTTTTCCTTTGCCAATCTGAGTTGCTCAGTTTCCCTCCTCAAAGTTTCTTCTAGCTCTTGTTTTTCTTTGACGCGTATTTCTTCTTGTTCCCGAATTTTGGCTTCAAGTTTGTCTAACATGTCTTGTTTTGATGAGCTTTCTCGGTTTAATTCAGACAGAAAATCTTCACGCTCGTTGGTAAGTTTGTCCTTCAATTGGTTATTTTCTTTGAGTAGTTCAGACTCTGTCTCATTATGTTTTGTGATTTGCTCCTGTTAAAGAAAAATTAATCATTGCACCTGTTCTTAAGAAAACTCCCTGAAAAACAAAGGAACAATCAGATTATTAATTTTTAACTACAATATTGGAGAACTTACCATAAGTTCTGCAATCTTGCCTTCCATTTCATTCTTCACATTAGAAAGCTGAACATCTCTTTCTTCAATCAGTAAAGCTTTCTGTTTTTCAACCTCATTCTTTTCTCCTTTCAAGTTCTCTATTTGAACAGAAAACTCACTCTCAAGCTGTTGAATTTTTCTATTCATATCTTCCTGTAATTGTTTCTTCAATGTTATTGATGTTGTCTGCATTTGCTTTGCATTTTGTATTTTATCTTCAATGTGCTGTATCTCACATTTCTGTGACTCTTCAAATCTTAGTTTAACATTGGTAATTATACTGGATTTAATGGAATCCATGCCAGTGGAGTCAGGTTCTTCCATCTTTATCCGTTTTCTTGGAACTTCAAACACATCTTCAGATGGAATGACGAATTTATATGTGAACTCATTTGTAGGTTCAAGTGAAATAAGATCTTGATGCTCGAGCTTTCTTTTTGCACCATGGCCAAGTCTAACATTGTTTATTTTGATACCAAAACTGCTGTAATCTTCAACAAACCATTCATTACTACAAGTCTTTTTGAATGTGCAGTGATTTCTAGATATAGACAGGAATGGTATGCAAAACGAGTTGTTAAGACTTCGACCTAATGTGAACTGTGAAGAAAATGTTAAAATTAGTAGGTTTAGGAGACAAAGGATTCCTGTAAACAATGTCCAATAAGCGTGTGGGCTTGGGTCTGTCTGAAAGTGAGGCCAGATTGAACAAAAATATACTATAATGTACAAATGTGAGCGACTATGTACAAATATGGTATTTTCTATGCATGGGCAGCTCTACCATTGATGATGCCTCCTAGCCGAATTTCCAGCCACGGGGGCCAGTCTCAATGGAGACTAGCCATGTGCGCAGGACATAATTACAGTGCACAAGTGTGTGCGTCAACACAGTACACTATTCCCTCACTTTCATTGCAGCTACCATTATTTCAGTAGTGAATTTAAGCTTTATCCGTCCAGGACGGTACATTTATTCTAACAATACACTTACATCAGCAGAAGTAATGGCAATTTTTTGTGCTTGGGCGAATTCAGATTTCAAGGGTTTGCTTGCTATTAGAACTGGATTACTTTCGTTGTCCGCCATATTCCATAATATTCAGGTATCAATAATAAATATGATCACAATTATAGTAAAAACTTAGTAAATTCCAAGAAAAAGCTAAAATGTAACGTAACAAGGAACAAACAAACTTGACATGAATGAAACACACCAACCGAAAAATTTCTACCCAACCCAACGCGACTCAAGAACACGGAAAACGAAATTTCAAAATCAATCAAAGTTCTTTTGACGTCCATGACCAGTGTTGCCCCTACCCCTACTATCATATCGTTTTTCTGAGTCATTTTTTGCAAATTAACTCAAAAAGTAGCTAGAAGTAGCCAAGCCAAAGTTAAAAATAAAAATTAGTATAAGTAAATAAAGTTCGTTTACCTACATTTAAACTCTAGTAGTTTATATGTAGGTAAACGATTTTAAGCGGAATTATAATGTATAATTAATGTGATTATCAACCAACTACAACAAACAAAACTAATGAAAAAAGTTAAAAAAAGCGACAAAGCTTTTTATTATCATGAGAGAGTGAGAGAGATTAAGCACAATGTTTTGGGGCACGATCAGTGTTGCCAGATCGAATTTGACAAAATCAGTAGAAAGTCACGTAAGAAATCAGTAGCTTGAAGAAAAAATCAGTAGATTTTGAAAATTTCTAGCTTTTGACACGAAAAATGCGTGGTAGGTGTAAGGTTTTTTGTAAAATCGGTTCATCCGCTAGGAAACTATAATTATAGTTCCCTATCGGATGAACCGATTTTGATTCATTTTTTTGTATGTTTGTCCAGTGTGTGTGTTTCACTTTTCAATGATGGATGGCATTCATCAAAGTACCTAAGTTGCAAAGTAAAATATTCATGGCTTTTGAATAAAAAATTGTTTTTTAAGTAGGTTTTTAATAAACTTTTTACATTGATATGAAAACATTGATCAAAGCAACTCATCAGCTTGGAATTCGCCGAGATTCGTTCATTTCCAAGGGCACTGATCAGGTTTTTTGGGGTAGGTAACTAGGTAGTGTACAATGGTGTTCCGTTGTGCCTTTCAAGAAAAACAAACTATGTTCATCATCACAGAAAGAGGGATGCTAGGTGTCTATTTTTTTAAAATTTCAATTTACCTGATAAAACCTGATCAGTGCCCTTGGAAATGAACAAATCTCGTCATAAACCAAGCTGACTCGAGAATCGTATGAACACCAAGTGAAATTGAATTTTTAATTTATTTTGTTACACAAGGCCTTATGGCTTGAATTTCTCTCACGAAAAACTGATTGATTTCTCGAATTTTACAAAATAGATCAGAGGCTCTTCAAAAATCAAGCAGATCTATCTACTCGTAGGAAGTGTAATAATCCATTTACAAGACCTACTGCTAAATCAGTAGATCTGGCAACAATGGTAAGTTTATCGAAGAACGAACGGACCGACCAATCAATTCGAAAAAGATAGGAACCTCATAGGAACACACAACAGATGTTTACAGGAAGTGGAAGAAACGAACGAACAAAGCAAACTCTTCAATTTCATTCATATTTTGTCAGTATTGTGACGAACCGGATTGGTGAAAATTTCATTGGCTTGTGAAGTGACACTGACAAGTGACAGCTTACTTAATAGACACGGAGCCATTGGCGCTTGGGGAAAATCAGGTAGATTTCACGAAATTTTAGAAATAAATCAGTAGATCAGTAGACGGTTCAAAAAGCAGGTAGATCTACTGCTAAATCAGTAGATCTGGCAACGCTGGGCGCGATAAGCGAACCTACGGGAAAGCTTGGGCGAGTTTCGAATCTCGCACCCTTTGCTACTAAGTCTATGGTATTGTTTGACTCTGTACAAAATGCCGGCACCATCACTTACTAAGACTGTCAAACTGGACTGCTACAGATCAAAAAGAAAATCACTCACACTTTTTCTTTAGGTTTTCTTTGAATATAATGACGTGTGCATGCTCAAATGAAGTCGTTAGTCGCTATATTGAAAAGTTGGTACAAAAATTGGTTGCCTGTAAAGTCGGTATACGGGCGAAAGTTTTACGTGACAACGACTTTGTGAGCGCATAACGTGAGCGGAGCGTAACGCGTAACGCAGTTTCTTGAAGTGTCACCCGGCAAACCAATTTATAAGACGTTGTCACGTCAAAAAAGAGCCAACAAAAAATCAAAAAATGGTGCAAAAATTGCTAGATCAAGCTATAAAATAGTTAAGTTGACATCACTGTCCATGACATGACATCCATGTTTTTTAGTGCTGCTGCTGCCACCATTGCCTTTCTTGTCTTTGATTTACTTGAGCAAAATCATAGAGCTCGAGATAATTCTTTATTCCGACAGCAAAATCACGCAAAATAATGTAAAGCGCCATCTACCAGCGAGAATTTTGCGCAGACAACGGCGACCTGCCTTGAAAATAAAAACTAATCACACAGAGGGCACTAGGTACCTACTACATAATAATATTTTCATGAATCTTGTTTGTTAGGTAGGTACTTACATGAATTGAATAATATACTATGTGTCCGAACCTTGATCTAAAGAGATGTGTGCGAATACGCGACATTATATATTTTATCGATAAAATCGATCTCAAAAACCCAAAGACCTAGGTACTTATGTCTTTGTATCTCTAATAAAAAATATCTATCTAGGTATGTAGTGTAGGTATTGTAATATGTATATCAGTTATCTAGTAGGTGGGTACCCATAACACAAGCTCTGCTTAGCTTGGGGCTAGATAATGCTGTGTAAATTGTGTGAATTGTGTGTCCAGCATTATTTATTTATTTATTTGTGATATGTAACTACATTATTTAGATTTTCCTTTCGTTTTTAGCGTTCCGTACCTCAAAAGGAAAAAAGGAACCCTTATAGGATCACTTTGTTGTCCGTCTGTCTGTCTGTCTGTCCGTCTGTCAACCCTCTTTTCTCACGCGGGGAGGTATCGAGTTGAAATTAACATCAAATACCTACTTAAGTCCGTAACTAGGGAGTGCAATCTTGCAGAAAAATCATCAATCTCGGTATTTGCAAGATTCAAGAGGCCTAATCTTGCAAGATCTCGGTATTTTGCAAGATCTTGCATATCTAGGAATTCTCTTTAATAATTATAAGTATCCTATTGTAATTTGGTAAAGTTATTTTTCGATGGGCGAAATAATGAAAGCATAATATACAGTTATACAAAAATACTGAATCATTTATTAAAAAAACTACAGATTATTCTGAAAAAAAAAAACTCCTAAGAAAACACAACATATCTAGAGTGTCGTCTGCCAACTGGCTTCGGATGTTCCGTGCCAAATAACCAGCAGCAGAAAAGGCCCGTTCTGCCTCCACGCTGGTTGGCACCACTGATGATAAGCATTGATAAACTGACTGCAGGTGCTGCTGGCCTTTTGCCCCGCCTGATTCGAACAGATTCATTTCTTGTCGAACAAGTTTATCAATAAATGAACCAGTTGCACGTGAAGGACGTTCTTGTGGGCGGGCTTTCAAAATCATTTGTAATTCTTCATCAAGAGTATCAATTTTATTAGTAGTCGTATTAATTTTATGCTTGTCATTTATATGTACATGTAAACCTTTAGGAGAACGTGCCGATGTTTTAAGGATAGACTTACATAATTTGCATTGAGCAGTCAAGCCATCCTCTGCCTTCAAAAAGTACTTCCATACTTCCAGCGGACTATTAAACTCCTTATAAACTATATTCGACGACATCACGGAACTATTTCACGTAGTTTAAAACCAATACTTGACTGGAAACTGTCTTTTTACTATTAGAATCAAATTGGAATACACTTAGGTACGGACTAAGCTGACGAAACACACAATTTAATTTAAAAACTTCACTCCACACTCAAAAACGAACTCTCATTGTCATGTAAGTAAGCTCTCACTCGCTCGCACTCGAATCTCGAATTCAACCTCTCACTCAACTAAACTAAAACATAAACCAACCAAACGACAACATTGGGGAAATCCCCGTCCAAAAAGTAAGTAGACTTTACCAACCGTGCGTTCGGTCCGTGCCGAATAGTGCCGGCCGATGTAGGTAAATAAAGCGTTCAAAAAAAAACCGTGGAATGCGTTGCTGTGCAATCTTGCAAATCTTGCGAGATCGCGCACGATTTTGGGTGCAAGATTAATCTTGCATAATTCGTGCAAGATCTCGGTATTTCGAGATCTCGGTATACCGAGATTGCACTCCCTATCCGTAACCTCTTGAAGCCGCGATATAAATAAAACTTCTAAGTCAAGGCACTCAAAAGTTACAGCCGTTTATGTCCGAAAATTTTGAAATTTCCAAGGGAATCACATGCACCCAAAACCAAATATACTAGGGTACTTCCCGTAGACCTAGAACAATGAAATTTGGTGAGCAGCAAGGTCTTATAGCACAAGTAAAGGGAAAAATCCGAAAAACATAAATTTGTAATTTATCCACTAAAAAAAATTAGGTACTTCTAATGCTCGCCATGGACCAAAACCTATAGGGTACTTCCCGTAGACCTAGAATCATGAAATTTGGTGAGCAGCAAGGTCTTATAGCACAAATGAAGGAAAAAATCCGAAAAACATAAATTTGTAATTTGTTCACTAAAAAAATTACTTTTGATTCTCACCATGGATAAAAACCTATAGGGTACTTCCCGTTGACGTAGAATTATAAAATTTGGCAAGAAGGAAGCAAGGTCTTATAGCACAAGTAAAGGAAAAAATCCTAAAACTGTAAATTTGTAGTTTGTTCACAAAAAAAAATACTTTTAATTCTTGCCATAGACCAAAACCTATAATAAGGTACTTCTCGTTTACCTAGAATCATAAAATTTGGTAAGAAGCAAGGTCATAAAGCACAAATAACGATAAAAATCTGAAAATCGTAAATTTGTAGTTTATTAACAAAAAAAAAATTGGTTGTCTGTAAAGTCGGTTTACTGACAATAGTTGAACGTGACAACGTCTTAAGAAAAGAGCGAGGTAACGCCGCATGAGGTAACGCCGCAGGACGTCATGTTTTTTCGTGCGTGCAGCCGGCTCTATCGAATTATAAGACGTTGTCACGTCAAAATAATAAGTTTTGATTCCCTCCCTCGACCAAAATATACAAGGTACCTATAAAGTACTTACTATAAAGTATCGCTCAACATGAAGTAGGTAGTACCTACTTCATGTTGAGCGATACTTTATATAGAAAGAGAATCATTATATTTGGCAAGAAACAAGGTCTTACAATTAAACGGAACCCTTAGTGCGCGAGTCCGACTCGCACTTGACGTTTTATGTTTTTTTAAGTAAACGGTGTATTTTGTTTAAAGTAGTCTCATTTGAAAGCTAGATACCTAGTCTACCTAGCTAAGAAAACAATTTACAATATTGAACTTAAGCCTAGGTAGTAAAAAAATGATTTTTATTTTATTTTTGATCTGTAACTTTAAAACTGGGTCATTGAGGTGTACTTATGTACTTTTTTGCATGTTGTATTAAACTAGGTAAGTACACGATCGATGTAGGTAGTTTTCAGAAAAATCGGCTTGGTTTTTGAGATACCTTAGCTGTAAGTACCTACTTAACTACTTACATATATATATTTTTTTTTTAGATTTTAGTCTTTAAATATTATGTCGCGTATCCGCACATCTTGTTTGATCAAGGTTCGACAATTTATGATTAAACTTTATTCACAAAGAAAATTACAATCAAATAAAAGAAATAAATTAGAACTAGTATTTAAAATTGAAACAATTGAGCTAACTGCAGACTGTTACAAACAATCTCCAGGTAGCTCAACTGATCCATATCATATCAATGCCAGTCGGAAGTGTCCCCAAGATGCGCGGGCTGCATTGCCCCGCTGTATGGCAATGCTGAAGCGCTGCGCCAGATTTGTACTCACCAGCTCTCGGGTCACGCGTCGCTTCGACCAGATGCTCAGATAATTTTTTTGACAATAAGTACACCTTGTATAATTTGTGGGTACATCTCTTACCTCGATGCACAGATGACAGACTTCATGGAGCTCACTAGCCGAAGGCTACCAAAGGAACGTAGGATGCTACGATCGTTTACGATACGTTTTATTAATAAGAGGAGGATATTATTATTATTATTACATTACTTATTACTAATATTATAAAGCCGAAAGTTTGTGAAATCTGAATTTTTGTTAGGTAGGTAGGTACCTAGGATCTCCAAAACGATTAAACAGATCAAGATGAAATTTGGCGTATCTACGCTTAGAGCAAAGCCTAACTTAGATAATAGGCTCATACCGAAATTACGCGTGCGAAGCCGGGGGCAGAAGCTAGTTATTATTACCTATTGAGGATATTGTTACGGATGACGTCATCGGCTGAAACACTGGTCTCTGGCACAGATATGCCGATCCGCTGCACGCTGCACCCTGTCATCTGTGGCTGTATGTACCATAGAATAGAAACCATAATAATATATAATATAATATTAACAATATATCTCACAATATCAGTTCCCATGGGATAAAAATGACCTCAAAACGTTTCCATAGAAACAACGCGTGCGAAGCCGCGGGCAGAAGCCAGTAATCAATACAATACAAAGCAACAAATCCTTTCGCTCCGTACGCTCCGATTTCAACCCAATGGACGCGTAGCTTTAGCCTACGTTCCACCGAAGAATGGAGCGAATCTTTATCTACATATGCCGTATCCCGCCCGAGAGTCTACAGCTTGTATTTGCCCGATGATAAGCCAAAGACTGCATCAAATCTACAGAGCTTATTGTTTCAGTATTTGTTGCTTCTAATCCTACTAATATTATAAAGCCGAAAGTTTGTGAAATCCGATTTTTTGTTACCTAGGATCTCCAAAACTACTGAACAGATCAAGATGAAATTTGCCGTACGTGTAGAGCAAAGCCTATATTATTAAAAGCACCAAATACTGAAACAAACCAAAGGTCTCGTACGCTCATAAGTTCAGTCATAGCTACGAGTAAGTCACCACCTCTACAAAACCTGTAGGTAGGTGGGATCCTGTGGTTAGTGGGTGAGTAGGTACACTTACGTATTTACTTACCATAGCTATGTAAGTAGGTAGGTAGTACTTAAACATAGCTAGGTACCTATACGTAGGTATTACTTGCCCACTGTTTTCGATCCCTGTGCGATTTCCCTTCACACTAATGGAGGAACCGGGGAAAGGCTCTCACGGAATGAACAGCCCACGAGAGTGAAAGCATATTTCTTGGCGGATAAAACGAATAGATAGAGCTCTTTAATATAAACGAAGCAGACTTTAGTACTCTCGAAAAATGCAAGAGTTGGCGGGCTCATACTGAATTTTTAAAACGAAGCAGTGTTTGTGTCTCGGCTCTCTTAGACATTTCATTCTATCTGCAGTGTGCACTTCGGTATCCGGCTAAATCAAACGATTTGGTTACATTAAAGTTTCATTACCTGAGTTAGGTAACCTATTCATTTAGTTGCAATTTGCACGGACGTAAATATAGTTGACTATCTTCTGCCCGTGGCTTCGCACGCATTTGTTATTGGGATAGAAGTAGCTTTTATGTTATTCTAGATCTATATTCTATCTACCAGTGGAAACTTCTTAGATAGCCCTCAGTTAAGTACATGTAAGTAATTTTCCTTGGACATAGGCCTCCCCTAATGAGCGCCATAGCGCCCTGTCTTCAGCTCGTCGCTCGTTTCTTAATATTTTTACTTTCTTTTAATATTTCCCGGCTACAGGCTGTTGAGGTTGAGGAGGCAACGATTTTATATATAAACCTAAAATGTCTTCGCATGCAGCGACTCGTGTAATGTACCTACTCATAGTTTTAAATAATAAATAAATAACCATAGTAAGTACCTATAATCGTACAATAAGGTACTAGTGTGTAACATTGGTGATTACCGCCGAGGCGCCATTGAGACCCGAGCCGTAGGCGAGGGTCTTAAGAGAGCCGAGGACGGTAATCATCAATACACACATGTATCATACGACGTTTTTCAACACACTTGTGAATAAAATAACAATAAAAACTCTAAATAAAATGAGTTTTTAATGTTATTTTATTAGATTAAAATTAATCAGTTTTCCTATGCGCGCGCATTGCGATCGCCCACAGACTAAAGTGATGAGGTTTTTTTTTATTTTCCGCGCATAGGGTTTGCGCCTATTCTGCCACGTACAAAATGGGGAATTTAAAGTTTTCTTTTATTACAGAGAAAACAAAAGTTATATTTGAGTGAAAGTTTTATTTATTAAACACGTACGAGTTAAAATTATCTATTTAAATAAGAAGTTGCATGAAATGAGCAAGCAATAGGAACATTAATTTATTTGTTCTATTGAACACGAAGTTTTTTTTGAATAAAATCTTTTTTAAGAACAAAGCAAAGCAACTCAACCAATAAAATTTTAAAAACAATCAAATGAGCAAGCAATAGGAACATTAATTTATTTGTTCTATTGAACACGAAGTTTTTTTTGAATAAAATCTTTTTTAAGAACAAAGCAAAGCAACTCAACCAATAAAATTTTAAAAACAATCTATAACTCACTAGTGAGATATAGCAATGAAAAAGTCACAGTTTGATTATGGGTGTCATTCTGTGTCTAATTGCGGTGACCATAGAGTCACTTTATGAGCAAGTGTGTTGAAAAATGTTTTACCTGTGTTTTCGAATCAGGAGCACCCCTGAAAGATTGTTCCTTACTTTATATTAACACCCTGTATAGAATGTTCTAGAATTATCGTAGAAGATCGAAATATGTTGCGTCAAAGATGCGAATCGCGCGGCCACCTCCACATCGTATCGCCCTTCAATATATCAACACAGACAGGACGAAAATTGGACTGGACCCTTGTTAATGTCCCGCTCCTAGGCCCTTGCGCCCTTGCTTCTGATTATTTATTTAAGACCTATTGATACTTCACAAGACCCAGTTGTTAACGAGTTACGTAGCGCCATCAGCAAAAACTATCTAACGAACACACACGAAGGTAAAATACTCACAACTTTACTAGTATAGATAGATAGATAGATAATACTTTATTGTACCACACAAAGACAGATAACCATACAGAAGTAAATGCTAGGACGAAGTACAAAGGCGGCCTTATCGCTGTGAGCGATCTCTTCCAGGCAACATAGGGATGGACTGGACATGTAAGAACCAAATAGACGGTGGCACGCGAAAAAAAGAAAGAACACAATACTTACACTACATACTATATAGGCTACTAGGTATTTGTAATACCTGGTAGTAATATAGTATGATATAAATTAGCGGCCCGTCCCGGATTCGCACGGGTGGGCATTTTTTTTTAAATATGATAAATATAGCCTATGTTACTCGGGGATACTGTAGCATTCTAATTGTCAAAGATTTTTAAAATCGGTCTAGTAGTTTTTAAGTTTATTCGTTACAAACATAAAAATCTTATTTCGTTATAATATTATTACTGGCGGCCCGTCCGGGCTTCGCACGGGTGGACATATATTTTTTAAACATAGCCAATGTTACGCAGAGATAATGTAGCATTGTAATAACGAAAGAATTTTTGAAATCAGTCCAGTAGCTTTTGAATTTATTCGTTGCAAACATACAAATCTTTCCTCTTTCCTTTTATTATATTAATAACTAGCTTCTATCCGCGGCTTCGCACGCGTATTTTCGGTATAATAAGTTGCCTATGGTATAAATGTACGCCAAATTTCAATTTGATCTGTTCAGTAGTTTTGGAGATCCTAGGCAACAAAAATTCAGATTTCACAAACTTTCAGCTTTATAATATTAGTAGGATAGTATTATAGTGTAGATACAAAGTTAGTATTAGGTATATAGCGTTTCTTGCCGTCTCTCATGGCAATACCCTAAATGGATACATATTGAGTGTATTCCGTCAATAAGTCCTGACAAATTGTATGTACATACCTTATTATGACGTTATTAATACAGTTAAATGAAATTAAATAGCATATCCATGAGTAAATGAGGCGATTTAAAAATGTCAGCCATCTTGGATTTTGGCATTGACATCTTTTTCTAAATTATCGTAAACGATATCTAAATTATCGTAATCTATTAAATGTAAACGATACCTACGGTACATTACATTAGAACGTAAACGGTACATTAGTGGGTATGCCGTAGGTACCTAACTTAACACAGCGGCAGCTGCAGACCTCTTGTGAGAGACGGCAGCGACCTCTAGTGATTCTAAGTTATAACTAAATACCCACCAAACCACAATTACAAAATAATATGAACCCAAACTACGATTTCAAAAATGTTTCCGATTACGTATTATCCAAATAAAATATCACATCGGGCGATATTGTGTACTTAATAAAATAATACTGTGGCTCTGTGGTTCAGATAAACAATCACTACGATTTCGGGAGAGGACAACATTCTAATATTAAGTTTGTCGAAGCAAAGGTCATATTGGCTGCAGAGTTGTGGTTCGGTAAACAAAAAGTCAATAAACTGTGGCATTGCTGATAAAAGTTTATCCTTTGACGACGATTTCATTGCTCTACAATCTGCTGTAGCATATTTGCGCGCGCTGGCGCTACGCTGCTGTAGACAAGCTACGAGTGATACGCTGCAGTAGCACATCTACGGGCGCTACGGTGCTGTAGCCATACTACGAGTGCTACGCTGCAGTAGCACATCTACGGGCACTACGGTGCTGTAGCTAAACTACGAGTGCTACGCTGCTGTAGCTCATCTACGGGCGCTACGGCGCGCTGTAGCAAATGTACGGTGCTATGGTGCTGTAGCAATTCAACGGGTGCTACCCTATTCTGCCCTCTGTAGCGCCCGTAGATGTGCTACAATCGCTGCTGTAGCACATCTATGGGTGCTACGGTGCTGTAGCAAATCTATGGGTGCTATCTATTGTAGCACATCTACGGGTGCTACGCTGCTGTAGCACATCTACGTGTTTTACGCTGCTGTAGAAACGCTACGAGTGCTACAGTGCTGACACTCTAGTTCTTGCTAAGACAGTCTTCTATTATAAGTAGTGTTCTCTTAGTGTATAGGTATAGGTACTTACTTTATGTTTGTAGTTACTGGAATGTAAACCATACCCAATTACGTGAACTTTATATCAAACTTAGATACATTTCAACCTAACTTATAAATAATTAAATAACTTTTGTGAGTTTCGAAACAAGTACCTTAGTTTTGAAATATGGCTAGATAATTAGGTACTTTTAAGTTTTGCGTAATATTTTATCTCGACTTTCTACGTTTAGATTATATTGTTCAATGAATAGAAAGCAAATAGAGCGAACGTTTCGAACACAATTTGATTGTTTAAAAGAACTAAAAACCTTTTTTGAATCCTTTAATTTTAAATACTTAATAATCCCTTGGGAATATTTTTTCATTTTATATGCAAAAGCGAAATAATTTTCAACATCGGTCCATAATTCACGGGTAAATCAACGAACATATGTACATACAGCCGAACATAGAACCTCCTCCTTTTTAGAAATCCGTTAAAAACTGAAAAGCATCGCGCGGTGAAAGCATCGCACGTTTCTCTTCAGTAGTGACACCTACGTCCTACTGGTAACACATGTTTTGAAATCTTCATAATATACTAGATCGCACAATGCTTTTTTTACTTTTCGCTGAAATAAAAGTAAGTATGCTTACGAGGGTGCATTGCGCGCCATTTTGTGAAAAGGATAGGTATAGGATTTCGCGTTCATAGGAGCGGGACGGAGCATAAGTACGTTTTTGGAACGGCGTAAGCGCAAAAATGATGTTTTTGCTTATTTACAAAAAAACTACACAACTTATGAAGATACTATTAAGGAACCAAAGCATTAGTAATAACAAGCTGACCCGCCGCGATTTCATTCGCGTGGACTTTAGTTAGTAGTACTTATAATAATAACCTGAGTACCACTCGTTTGAAGCCGCAGATAGAAGTTTAGGTAAGATCATAATAACCCAAGAATGTGAATTTCTAAAATAACTGTTCTTAGTATGTGCCTAAACTAAATTTTCATGCAAAATTTCAGTCTCGTAGCTTTTCTAGATAAGTCTTTTGTAGATTTTCTTGATAAGTCAGTGAGTGGCGTAACTTTGACTCCACACCATTAACCATTAGGGTGCGAATTTAAAGAAATCCTGAAATACGTGTCTATTTATATTGAGTCATCTTCCTACGCTACAAATTTTGAAGGGCCAACAGTTACGGTTCTGAAGTTATTATAAAAATGACTTTTGACCCCCCTTAGAATACGAATTTCCAAAAATCCGTTCTTAGCGGGTGCCTACGTCCTGAAAAGAACCTCCATGTAAAATTTCAGCTTCGTAGCTCTTGTAGTTTAAGAGATCTCTTGGAGAGTCAGTTTTCTCTTCTCTTTTATATTATCATAATATATATAAGTATATAGATAACCTACGAACCAAAACAAAAATCTTTTCTATAGACCGCAGGGTTCCTGAGATCTTGATCAAATTAGGTGCAAAACGCACTTTCATGATTTTTTATCGTTATTTTTTTTGCAATCGGGTTTTCCAATTATAGAACCGAAGAAAAAATTTGAATTTTATGTAATTCTAGTTTTTTACCACGGGGATCCCGTGAGCACTGAGATCTAGGCCTACTAAACCCGCAAGGTTTGCCCCTTAACACCTGTACACTGTACAGGTGTAGGACCTTGGCCAGCGTAAGCTCTCTATCAGATCTTATTAAAAGCGGAATGAATCGTCTATTCCGTTCACGTAGACAATTATTCGACTAAAGTGTGCGGACTTGAATCACTAACCTCAGTGAACGGCCAACTTTTACAATAAATCCATCCTGGTCTCGACACTTAATCAGTCCTCCGATAAAAGCTTTAATCGTGAGTTAGAGGTACCTGCAGGGGCAACTGATTTTATTCCAATGTTAGAAGAACTAAATTACAAACGGGTCCTCCGAAGAACCTTCGATTGACTTTCGAAACTTTAGGCGGATCGACGGTTGATGATTTCACTTTCATGCTCATTATTATTTGAGATAATTGGAGGATTTTTGGGGAGAAAGGGGTTATCACGAACTAAAGGCCTCTTTAGATCTGATACCTCGAGCGGTGGCGGTATGTTTCTTTTGGATTTCGCGCTTGGTTTTGCGCGGTTCACGGTATTCCGTCGTATAATTATTTTAGTGACAGTAGGATTACCGCATACCCTAATTCTAATTCTAATTCTAAGTGGGGGAACTGGGATCTGCACTGACATCTCGCTTAGGAGTGTATTGTGCATTGTCCCCCTGCCTAACCAGGCCCTAACCAGCCCAGCTCCTTGAAGTACCGGAGCAGGACTTTTGGCGATTGACAGCTTCGTTTCAGCTTTTCTGTGGGTGAGGACGGGTTAGATCCCTCTAAGAGAGTCTTCAATCCCGTTACCCTTCTGGCCTCCTCTGTGGCCGTGCAGTGAACCACTATATGTTCCACAGTCTCTTCTTCCTGGAAGCAGCCGCGACATAGGCTACTGTCTGTGGCTCCAGTCTTGAGCAGATGATGGTTCAGTTCACAGTGTCCTGTGATCATGCCCACCATCGTTCTTAGGTCCTCGCGGCTCATCTTGAGCAACGTGTTTGTGGTTTTCCTATCTTTGGAGGGGAAAATTGATTTAGTATGTTTGCAGTCTGTTCGACGCTCCCATAATTTTTGGTGTTCTTTTTCTGAGTTTAGTTTTAGTTTGTGTTTTACTTCCGCTGTGGGCGGATTTGAGAGACTGGTGTCCTGTTTTGTTGGGGTCTGTCTCGCTCCTTCTTTTGCTAGTTTGTCTGCTTTTATGTTGCCTGGACAGGATCGACTCTCCGTCCACTCTATGCTGACTTTGTTATGTTCAGAGAGACTTTGTAGAGCGTTGTGACATTCCACAATTGATTTTGATCTCGTGTCTGTCCTATTGAGTGCGTTTATTAATGCAGCGCTGTCTGTTTTGAAGAACAGCTGCAACTGGCAGGTCGACTCTTTGATAGTTGTCTCCCTAAGCATATGATTTGCCGCCAGTTGGAGTGCCAGTGCTTCAGCCTGAAAGGCCGTGGTGGCAGAGTTTAGTGGTTGTGCTCTAGAGAGTCTAATTTCGGGACAGGAGTAGCCGCAGCCAGCTCCTGTCTTATTCTTGGCCCCGTCAGTGTAGATGTGATATGTGGTAACGTCATGTGAGGTGTTCGCTGCTGCGTTCTCTTCATGCGTTGTTAAGTAGGTCTTACCGGTTAAGTAGGTAGACGCTATTCTGTCAGTACCATTTGCTGCCTCTGGAATTGCAGCAATTGCTTTACTTAGTATCCTACAGTGGGTTGTTAGGCCTGAATCGCCTTTCCATTGGTTTGTTGATTTAATTCTTAGGGACGCCGCCATTGCTTCCTGCTGTATGTGAACATGCAGGGGCGTTAGCCCTAGAATTATATCCAGTGCTGCAGATGGGGTTGATTTCCTACATCCGCAGATCAGTGTGCAGGCCAGTCTTTGCACTTGCTGCAGTTTGTTAATGGTGGTGACTAAGTTTGTTCTGGGCCACCATACTATTGCACCGTATGTTAGCACCGGGCGTACCATGACTGTATACAGCCACAGACACAGCTTGGGCTTTAGGCCCCAGTCCTTGCCTACCGCTCGGGTGCATTGCCATAATACGTTTGTGGCTTTTGTTATGATATGGTCTAGTTGTTTGCCCCATAGTAGTTTACTGTCTAGCCATATGCCGAGGTATTTGACCTCCTTGCTCAGAGTCAGTGTTGTACCTAGCAGTGAGGGTAGTTCTAGTCTTGGTAGTTTGGTCTTGCGAGTGAAGAGTATTAGTTCGGTTTTGTTCGGGTTTACTGACAGACTGTGCTTGGTGCACCATGTTTCCACAATCCGCAGCGCCTTTTGCATCTTTTCGCAGAGAGTTGTTTACTTGGGTATGTTTACCGCATACCCACTCGGAATTCAGGGTTTTTCGTCGAGGCTTTTAGCGCTTTGATATGGCGTAGATACCTACTTACATTACATATACCCATTTTGTTTGATAGCTACGGTCGAGAACATACAAATCGTTATCCAGCCGAAGCAAAAGTACCTACATTGAAAATACTTTTTGTACCTACGCTCTTTTATTAGTTTGTGGGTTGAAACGAAAATCTTAAAACAGCCGGTGAGAAACGAAACAATTATTAATACTTGCTTGTGATCCGAAACTTTTGATGCGAAACAGCGCTACACCACTTTACTTAGGCACAGATACTATAATTTATAATTACTATATAATATTTATAATTAAATTACTATACTAACTTAGGCATATTTACAAATGCACAAATATAAATATTGGTAAGTAAGTATCAAGTTACTCGCATTGAAATTCATAGATACGACGGCTACTTAAATCCGATTATGTTAGGTTAATTAAAAATAACATTTTAAGGCTGACTTTTGGATTATTATTATTACTATTCTTACTTTGATAATTATTAAACTTTGTAATCAAATTAATTTGATATTATTATCTACATATTATTGTATCTATCTTTGACATTTATATTAATTTAATTTTTTTGTCGTTTTTCTATAATGTATAAGGATTTGCTAATTTTAATATTAACTATAATAAGACTAGAATATAAGATAGGTACTCTATTGCATTGGGTGTGCCTGTTAGGATAGATGTACATGTTTATATAAATAAATAAATACTATTTGTTTTCTAGGTGTTCGGTATCCTACTTGGATTCTGGCCGACTGAAATAGGGCCAGAGGTTATTGATTGCTTTGCGAAGCTAGCACCGCGGTTAATTTCACTTAACCGAGATCAATTCGACGTAGATGCTTGCAGATTTATTTGCCATGAAAATATATTATCAGCTAGCTAGAGACTTGGGAATGCTCACTGCGTCTAGCAGGGATTTAAAAACCGAGCCTGTGCGAATCGGAATTGCGTTTTGTCCAGACTTATAGGTATTTTTGGTTTTGTAATCACACATTTACGAGTACGTACCTACTGTTTTCAGATTTTTCCCTTTACTTTGTGCTAGACGTTGCTTCTTGCAAAATTTCATGATTCTAACTAGATCAACGGGAAGTATGTTTCTATGAGTTTTGATTCCCTTTTGAGTGTCAAAATATGCGGCATAAACGGCCGTATTTGATTAGCTGTTCATCTCATCCACTTAATTTCATCCAGTTTGGATGAGTTAATCGATTCAAAATGTTTAGTGGTCAACTCATGCAAAACTTTTCACAACAGTTTTTTACCAGTATTTTCAATAATTAACATCAATCAAAAAAGTGTTCTACAAATTAAAAATATTTTGTACTAGACGATCACCTCGCGGTTTCACCCGCGTAGTTCCTGTTCCCGTGGGAATTCCGGGATAAAATATAGTCTATGTCACTCCCTGAAAAGTAAGCTTCTAACAAACAAACAATCAAATCTTTTCTCTTTATAATATTAGTATAGATTGTACAATAGTCTTAAGTGCTTTCATGAAGTGCTTTCATTATCAAGCTAGAAAATACTTTTCATATAAAGCACGGTAACTACACACATCACCTACGCACATAGGTTAATAGATTTAAGGTTGAATAATAGATATATTTTAAAATACACTTTCATAATTGGTTGGAAGGTTAAATTATTTACAAAATTTTGATCGTTTGCTGAATCGGCAACTCTTTTACAAACTTTGTTGTGAATAGTTAAAGGTATGGTACCTGTGCGAAGGCAATAATCCTACTCAGAATTTAATTGATAATTGACTTCGCTAATTGAAGCGACGCGTGACCCGAGAGCTGGTGAGTATCTGGCACAGCGCATCAGCATTGCCATACAGCGTGGCAATGCAGCCAGCAGCGCAGCGGGGACGCTTCCGACTGGTGTTGATATGGATCAGTTGAGCTATTTGTAGACTGTTTGCAACAGTCAGCAGTTAGCTCAATTGTTTCAATTGTAAATACTAGTATAATTTTCTTTGGGAATAAAGACTATCTACTTCGCTAATTTGATCAGCTATATACCGTTATTAAGTAGGTACCTACCTACTTATTTGATACATATTATTTTTAGATTAAATCCATTACGTGTTCCTGAGAAAAAGGTACAGACAGACCGACAGACAATGGCCAATTTTAATGTTTTCATTATAAATTTTCGTGTTCAGGTTATACATGTGTATTTGGCTGTGTGACAAGCGGACGGACGAAAACGGCACCCTTATAGGAGTGATCCTATAAAGGTCCCGTTTATGCGTTTTGAGCAGGGACGTACGAAGCCCTAAAAACATCTTATCTACCTAACAAAAAACTATACAGCAGGGTCAGAACACAGAACACGGTCTGCCAATCAATTTTAAGCTATACATTTAAAGAAAACTTCAGATCCAGATAAACCTGGATGAATCTCGGTAAACTATTCAGATCGATAGCTGCCTGGCTATTGAAACTACTTTCTCGATCAGGATCAGTAACCGTGGAAGTTCTCAGTACATTTTTGAGTTTCGAAGTTTCATGGGGAACATTGTCCGATGCACTTTGTTTACGAACAAAGCGAGCTAAGTATGTCCGATAGCAGGAATCGAGTCCGCTCTTCGCTTTCAACTTATTCGTCTTTGTTTCGCCTACCTATGACTACGGACGCACCACGGTGATAAAATTTTCAGGAATTGTAGAGTACGTATATTCTGTCTAAGGTGCTTGTATTGACTCGGACTAGGATAGGTTTTATATGTGTATTTTATATGTTACTAGCTGACCTGGCGAACTTCGTACCGCTCTCGCCTTTTAAACCTTCCCTGAACTTACACAAACATTTCAAGACCAAAATTAGCCAAATCGGTCCACCCATTCTAGAGTTTTAGCGAGACTAACGAACACCAATTCATTTTTATATATAAGAAGATATTGTATTTTTGTGGTCCCGTACCTCAAATGGAAAAAAGGAACCCTGTTGCGGACCAAATTAAAAAACATCATCACCATTCAAGAGTTTATTCAGACTGCCCCTTTTTTTTAAAAACAAAATCATTTTCGAATGTTAATCAAATTTTCTACCTCTTTCAAGCAGCCTTGGGGATCACTTTTTGAGTTCCGTACCTCAAAAGGAAAAAAGGAACCCTTAAAGGATCACTTTGTTGTCCGTCTGTCAACGCCCTTTTCTCAGGAACGCGTGGAGTTGAAATTAACGTCAAATACTCAAGTCCGTAACCTCTTGGAGCCTCGATATGAATAAAACTTCTAAGTCAACTCAACAATCAAATGTTACAGCCGTTTATGTCCGAATATTATGAAATTTCGAAGGGAATCTCATAGACCTAGAACCATGAAATTTGGCGATCAAGAAAGTCTTATAGCACAAGGAAAGAAAAAGAATCCGGAAACAGTAGTTTGTTAACAAAAAAATATATATACCTACCTACTTTTGATTCTCGGCGTAGCCCAAAACCTATAGAACTACCCGTTGACCTAGAATCATGATATTTGGAAAGATACAAGGGCTTACAATTATACGGAACCCTTAGTACGCGAGTGCGAATCGCGCACTTGACGTTTTATTTTTGAAGGTATACAGGCTAGATTTTATACAGGCTATCGGCGAACCTACTAAAAAATTATACTTACGCAAAAATTATCGCGAGATACCTAATCGCCTTGTTCAGTAGGTGGGTAGTGGGAACCTATTTTAAGAGTGTACACTTACCTAGTAATTGTGCACACACTTGTGCACTCGATTAGGTCGCACATGACTATTCTTCGTTGAGATTGGCTGACGTGGCCAAATTCGGCTAAGAGGACATCATGCAACTTAACTTATCCTACAAAATAATGAAACGTACAGATTCAAGTCAAATTCTGATAAAACTACATACATAAGCTTATTACTTACCTTATTCCTATTCCGCGGGTGTTGTAGTGTCGTAAGAGGCGACTAAGGGATATCCACCGAACTACGATCCCCAACCCGCATGCCCAGCGTGGCGATTATAGGCGCTACCCCCCGTGAGACAAAGGCCAATAAGGCACTTATTATGGGGGAGGCTTGCGTCCAGCAGTGGACGTAGACAGGCAGTTGACGTTGAGGTTGACGTAACCCTATTGAGAAGTGCCTCGCCAGTAGGTACCTCCCGTCATTGTGGCAATTCATTTACACCAACAGCAACGTATAGAGCCGCGAGAAAGTCAGCGAGTGCATAAATGAGAGACGTGATTAAATTTGCATGGTACGAATGACGGATTATACGTATTCGTCTCATGCACTTAGCGAATAGCATTAACATTTTTTATTATCTTTTTTTGTTTTTAAAGCCGTCTTCAAACTTCGTCATTCCACTAACGTTCTAATATTCTAACTGTTACTGTGAGTAAACTGCACTGACCTCCTTGATAAAGGAGAGTACCTTGCATAATCTCTCTAACTAACTTGGGTGAATAGCTTACTCTAGATACGTCTATCCTAATTCTAGTTTCAATCTCACAAAAAATTTGTTGGTGAATAAAACCACTAAAAATTAGGGACAAGCACATCATCATCTAGCTCCGAACTGAGCAGAGCTTGTGTTTTTTTTTGAATTTATTTAATAACTAGCGTCCCGCCCCGGCTTCGCACGGGAGCAATAAAATACTACTATTACTATTATTATACATATTATGATTTCTCAATCAAAGAGCAAAGAGTTTTCATTCAAAGAAATTAGACCGAACCACAGATCACTATATATTTACCATGCTACGATCAAGGAGTATTTATATACCCTGTGGAGAGATTTCTTCCGTCCACGGTACCAAAACCGAACCATAGACATGTTTATACTTAATTGACATGTTTACTTTGCAACGCCGTTACAATTTTTTTAGCAATTTATTCATTTTCATATTGAAACTACTCGATAATCCGAATTTTCCGCCTATAAGTTTTACGCTCTTCAATTTGATGTGCATTTCGTTCGAGTCTACCGTAGACCGGTCCGAAATTATTAATATAGATATTCAGGTTCAACCAAGTTCAACGACAGTGTACATTCATAGTTTATTTATTACATAATGTTATGCTTGTGACAGTCATGTTTCATTTAATACCTACTTACCTATGATAGGTGAACACAACATTCTTTTAAACTTTGCTTAAAAATAATATTAACAATTTGTTTCAGATCATTGTTTAACTTATCATAGAAATGAAACAGTGGTCTTAAAAATGTAATTTGAGACTGGCCTAAAATTTAAAAAAAAAAACTAAATTATACCTCGGTGATACAAACAGACGTATTTATTCCTAGTAAACAATCTTAATTCTCATCTAATGTGGGCTGCAAAAAATATTCTAGCAGCTTATTATTAAAAATAATGGGATTATATAGATATTATCATAAAATATATCTAAATCTTTTATTTTATTTATTTATATTATGGGTACTAGGTAGATTAGTTTGAAATAAATCGAGCAATAAGTTGCTATGACCGACTTTTAACCATTACTGTAATAATTAAAATAATAGTTTCATATAATTCCACGCGAATTCGAACTCACTATTGCGCGAGCTACACTTTCAAAAATGTCTATTCAGCAAAATCGGCCTTCGGATTGAAATGAATTGATATTGAAACTGTTCTCTAGTAGGTACCTACACTAGACTTTAGGTAAAAAGAGTGATTACTATTCCTATTTTTACCTTTTTTGACGTGAGGATATTATTGTGGACGTCCACGTTACCATGATAATAACACAGGGAAGTAAATTGTATGGAAATATTTTATATGAAAAGGCTTTTAAATTTCCGTTGACGATAACGTTAAAACGTGCACGTCCACGAAATGACGTTACAATATTTTGGTCCAACAATCTTCCCTCTAAAATCGTCACGATATTTTAGCTAGTGCGTAGCCACAAGAGTTGATTTATGAGTGAGTGAGTCCACATGAGATAAAAGTCAATACGGTGCTTATCAGCACTCCGGAACCGTGGTCCCACTGCGATGTCAAACACACACTTGACCGTTCAACATATGGCTCTGGGTGCAATTATACATATACACACCCTTTCAGTCACAGAGTCACCACGAACCCCCCCCCCCCCCTCGCGGTGGTTGGACGGGCTTCGTTAGGAGTAAGTTAATGTTCACCCCCGTTTTGTCCCACCTGTGGGACATGGCAGTGGGACTACGGTTCCATCACTCTTATCAGGGGGAGGCCTGCGTCCAGCAGTGGACCAATATAGGCTGTTGAGGGGATTTCAGGGGGGAAAACTAGTAACTCGATAACGTGACGTGCAGAATTATAAAAGCGCATATTCGGAACTCTAAAAAAGTTTAAGTAGGTACCAACTAAACACCACTTTTTAAAATGCTGGCATACAGGAGAATCCTTTTTACTTTCGCTTGGTTCATTCAAGGAAGTTTCATTTCGCGCAAGGACAAAAAATGTGGTTTATAGTTGAGTGAGCCCCGACCACTAATGAAGGAGCTACTCTATTCTTTCAGATCGAGTTACATGGCGTTCGCTTTCAAGGGGGAAAAAGACCAAATATTTGAAACCAAATTAAAACAATACCTTTTACATAAATGCTATTATGATTTAAATGACTTCTTCAGCGACAAATTAAAATTTTAAAATAAAAATACTTGCTAATAAAAATGCATTATCAATACTTACATTGCAACCTATAGCAACCTATATATGTATATAAAAATGAAACCCGTTTTCCTTGGTCACGGCATCACGCGTGAACGGCTGGACCGGTTTCGTTAATTCTTTTTTTGTTGTGTTTGTTATTGTCAGGAGAAGGTTCTTATGAAAGAAAAAATTTGGATATATAATAATAAAGTTGGAAACATTAATTTCCACGGAGGCGAAGCCGCGGGGCGCAGCTAGTATTTTATAAAAACGCACGTAACTGTTTTGTTCACAGAAAAGTGCAACCTAACCGTGATAGCGGAATAGTGCTTTTCCGGTTTCTTTTGCCACGCATCCTTTGCTAAACCTACGTAAATCTATATCAAATGAACTATACTAGGTATAGAAATCGTTTTATTTCGAAGGCATTTTTAGCCACGTATTTCGAAAAATGTTTCTGCCACTGATTCCCTTTGACTTCCAAGCGTGACGGACATGCAAATGCATATCTACGTTAGGGGAAAACGTTTACAAACATTCGCGCGGTGTTGCTTGCTGCTCATATTTTAACTACCTACCATATTTCTGAGAAATAAGAAAACCTAAAAATGTGGGTAAATATAAACCCAACCGTTCAAGAGGCGCTAATGAACCGCGCGAAGAACATCGTACTAAAGACTTTGGAGTGATCTTGGGGTGGTTTTTTGAGCGTACCTTCCCTTGTTCATTAGTGTAATTAACTTATGCCGAAGGTACCCATTCTTTTACAATTCATTGAGGGTCCGTTATTAAATTACTGTCTGGAGTCCGAGCCACCGGCAATCTTATGGTTCTGCCGCACGAACGAACAAAAATCTTGAAGGTCTTTCTGTAAGAACATAAGATTTGTACGTAAGCACATGCTTAAATCTTGCTCTACTCGTAAGAAAAAAATCATAGTAGTTTTAGCTACGCTGAAAAACTAAATTGTACCTACGTCAGATATCTAAGTTGTAGGTAAGTACTTATATATCGCTCTAATAAATGATTGTTCGATCACCTGAAATTGGTTATTTGGGTCATGAGCAAGTATTACCAAGAAGATACACGTTCTATTTATATTATTACGCCTTACATGGAATCTAAACATTCAATAGATACTCGTTGGTAGGCACTTTGCTCATAAAAGATTTATAGCCTTTATCAGGAACTATTTATAGGGAAAAGGTTATACGAAAGATTCGATCAAATCCTTCAATAATGTTCATACCATCTTTTGGGTACTATCTTTATACGAATAGATGGGTGATCAATAATAACTCTTTTGCTAGAGCTGAAGTAATACCTTTGATGTCAGAGTCAGAACAAGATGTTATAGATTTCTAAGCTATTAAACAAAGCTTAAATATAATTTAGCAGCAGACCACTTGCAGACTTTGTAGCTCCTCTTGGGCAAACTTGGTTAACTACAACTAAGCGGTTCGTTTATTAATTACGACGAATCCCATTCGAACTGGGGAGCGAGTTGCGGAGCGATTTCCATAGTTTGTAGTGCTGAGTTTTGTTTGAAATGTTTTAGTATCATGAGCGGTTTTGTTCACTTTGCGGTGTCGGCCGATGGTAATTGGCAGGCTGGGATCCACGCTCGGAGAAGTTGAATTAGTTTTGCCGGGAGCAGTCTGGACGGCGACACGACACAACGAGAGCCGCCCTCATCTAGCCTCAAATTAATTAAAATAATTCGCTGAAAGCGTCACGAAACCCCAGCTTGTTATCACGCTCTTGTTGCTTTGAAAACATTATGCTTCCTCATATTCTGGGTTCGTAATAATTTCGGTAGCGGCATGTCACAGCACATGACACTTCAATACCTACCTATTAAATTTTATTAACGCCGTGTTTCGTCGGATCTAGCGAGGGATGACTAAGTGAACAAGGCACCCCTGCTGCGGACTCCTGATTAAGAAACAGAACAGAACCTGCGAAATTGCTTGTGAAAGAGCTTACGTGATTTAAGGATTACGGCTTATGTTATTGTATGTATAGAGAGCTTATGTGATTTTAAGGATTACTGGGTATGGTTGATGATTTGGAGTTAAATCACACATTTTATAACTCTTACATGTGAAAAAACAAAGCGAGCTAAGACTATGATTATAATAGCCTTGATTGACTCATCATGTCTCGAGAGAGATAACCTGCAACATTTTTAAGTACTTACATTTCTCATTAGACGACCTCTCTGGCGCGGTGGGCGAAGGTCCGCCTGCGACGCAGGAGGTTACGGGTTCGATTCCCGCCTCGGGACAAATATTTGTACGATCTGCAGATATTTGTTCAGGGTGTTCTGGTCGTTTTCTATGTATAATAAAAAATATATATCTATGTACTCGTATATTATTATGTATATCAGTTATCTAGTACCTATAACACAAGCTCTGCTTACCTTGGGGCTAGATAATGCTGTGTGAATTGTCCAGCATTATTTATTTATTATTTATTTATTTCTGTCACCTAACCTAAATGATCGTGCTCTCCCAAAAAATGCACAAAAGGCTGTGAAGTGCAACACCTGCTCCAGAAAGCACTAGAGATAGCTGGAAAATGTTGATGCCAGGTCACGCATGGCATGCTCGGGCACGCTTCCGACTTTTTCGACGCCCCCAACCGTGTGATGACCTAGCCGTGCTCGCTGGTACAATGGGGTCTCAAGAGGGCACCTTACAAGAATATTACTTTTAGTTACCTTTCACCTGTAGAGATCTCGAGCTACTGAGAAGCATGAGGGGGGAATAGAGCGATATTAAAATTTCTGCGAAAGCTTCCTGCAAAAGTGTGGATGGAGTTTTATAAATGGCTTTTCAAAGGATTTTCAAAGGATTAGGTGCTTCTATGCATATGGTACTTATAAATAATTTAGTGCCTACTTCTTATAAACAAACAACGGTAAAAGTACCGAAATAATTGGAATTCTCATAAAATTGAACAACTCATTTTAAATTGTAGGTACTTATAATTTCGACCTCTCTGGCGCAGCGAGCGAAGGTCTGCCTGCGACGCAGGAGGTTGCGGGTTCGATTCCCGCCTCGGGTTTGTACGATCTGCAGACATTTGTTCAGGGCGTTCTGGATGTTTTCTATGTATAATGAAAAATATCTATCTATGTAGTGTATTGTATTAAGTATATCAGTTATCTAGTACCCATAACACAAGCTCTGCTTAGCTTGGGGCTAGATAACGCTGTGTGAATGGTCCCAACATTATTTATTATTTATTTATTTAACATATTAAGCTCTTCATCAATGAATACCGTGCATTGTTCCGTTGTTGAAAATGTCGATAACCTGTGGAAATATAAATTCTTTATAACTGACTAGGTCAGTTGTTTTTACCTGTTTTTTACGCACCCTACATAATGTTAATGCGATATTCAGGCGTTGGTAGAGTGGTTGTACAAATTAATAAGCTCATTGTAAATAAAGACACGTACAAACGACACGTTGCCCCGTCCAACTTTGCTGGCGTGGCGGTGCTGTCCAGTAGAGTGGGAACTCTATGAGTTAGTGTTGCCGTCGCATCCGGCAGCGCCTCATTATAATTACGTTAGCAACACAGCTCAGCTCATTGACGGGGTGTACAATATTAAAAGTCTCTACATTGTCAGAAAACAATAAAAAACTGGTAGGTACCCTCGATCAGTATTGTTTCTGATTGATCTTTGATATTTTGGATCAATTAGAAAGTCGCGCACATAGAAAATACACACCTACTGCTTACTTGTGGCATCCAAACGCGCATCAACATGCTTGTCTTATCTCCGTGTCCATTTTTAGGGTTCCGTACCTCAAAAGGAAAAAAGGAACCCTTGTAGGACCACTTTGTTGTCCGTTTGTCTGTCGGTCTGTCACCCCCCTTTTCCCAAGAACGTAACCTCTTGGAGCAGAGACATAAATAAAATTCTAAGTCAACGCACTCAAAAGTTACAGCAGCTTATGTCCGAATATTTTGAAATTTCCAAATCCATCAACAATAAACTTGTAATTTATTCACTAAAAAAATATTTTTAATGCTCGCTATAGACCAAAACCTTTAGGATACTTCCCGTAGAACTAGAATTATGCAATTTGGTAAGAAGCAAGGCCTTATAGCACAAGCAAAAAATCCGAAAAAAGTACATTTGTAGCTTATTCACAAAAAAAAATACTTTTGATTCTCGCCATGGACCAGAACCTATAGGGTAGGTACTTCCTGTTGACCTAGAATCATGATAATTCAAGACACAAGGTCTTACGGAACCCTTGGTGCGCGAGTCCGACTCGCACTTGACGCATTAGTGAATTATTACCTACAGGGTAATTATTCAAAAATGAACATGAATGAAGCGGGTGAGTGTATCCGCTTATGACACGAGAGCGGATTTCACGTGGAATCAGCAGCGGAAAACGCTTCCGCTGTGCCACCGAAACTAACTTACCGAAACCCAGCCGTTGCATGGTGTGCGCACGGATTAGTTTAGCAGTGTAGTTTAGGCTGTAAATAAAAGCACGTACACACTGTCACAGCTATCTTCGCCGGCGCGCAGCATTGTCCGGCGGAGTCGTTTTTACGCCGGAACTCACTATGAGTTAGTGCCGCCGACGGTTCCGGTAGCGCCTCTTATTATTTATTAATCTGGCAACACTACTGATAAGATGTCCACGCGATGATAGCTAGTTGGGTCATAGTATAAGTTTTTATAAAAGAAGCATTTTGATTGACTCTTCTAACTCTACCAAGGAATTTGTATACTAACGACTCTATATAGGTATCTGATTTTGCCAGAAATTTCTTCGCTAAAGTTAGACGATTCTCAAATTTGATAATACAACAATATAAGTTGGTGGGTATTATTTAAAATACCTACATCCGTAATATCGCATTTGAATGCTATCCTTATTTATTTGAAAGTCAATTGGTATTTTATGTGAGAGTTTAAGTAGATACTTGTCTACTTTTTATTGTTGTTAGCGTAGCAAAAACGCATACAAATCCACCCTCCACGTAGGCAGTCTATAAATAAGTCAACCAGTGGCATTTCTTCAGTTCCCACCTGAGGTGACTCAAGCAAGTCGGGACCATAAAATTATTAGCATAAATGGGCCATTGTTCTACTGAGATCGTTACACTGGCGGCCATTTGTATAAATATCTGTGGCGGAAAAAGTCGTGGCCGGATTAAGTTGCTCGTCGTACATTATGAGAACATCCGCATTATATTTCACGGAGCGGCATGAATTATGTTCTGTTAGACCGCACAGTGTAAAGTTACTTTGAATCAGGCGATGGAAAATTCCGGAGATGCTACAAATTTTTCTCAAAATTTTCCACAATCCAACATGGCGGCGCGTACCATAATGTCTTGTAATATGAGGAAGGGGATAGTTAGTAGGATTTATATTGCTATCAGTCATTTATAGGACGGCTCGTGGAATAAGCGAATGAGAATATTTGCGTGGAAACCGGCTTTGCAAAAATGTTTAAAGCATAAAAGTGTGTTTTAGCCGTTCAGGGGAGCAAAGTTGAGATCGTCAGATTCGTTTGGCTGCCTCATTGTGGTGATTTAGGTAGCGCGGGTGCTAAAGTAGCCAGCACAAAGGGGCTAAGCTGCGATATAATCTAAAGAGTGACGTTAAGTTAGAATATTACAGCCACTATTATTCTTGAAGATAACAGTACCTACTGAATTGTTTAATTTAAATTATTAGAAGTGTAGTACCTACTTTAGCGAGGCATCTGAACAATAGATAATAGGAGTATCGCGCAGAGTGGGTAATTGAATTTCTTTTGATGAGCTCATAAAGGAATACCCACTGTAAGCCTTAAATCCATCAAAAGCTTTTCTATAATAAGCATACCATCAGCTATATTTCTAGACAGTGAGATTAACGATCAATAAACTGTAATTAAGCAAAAGTAAACATAAGCCAAAATGAAAGCCAAAGAATTCTGTGAAAACGAAAACATCAAAAGTTATATTTTCAATGAAAACACACACCTAATACAAAGAAAGTGTTAGGTTTATGAATGTTTTTATAGAATGAAGAAAAAATACCTTAGTTTGTAGAGCCAAGAGAACAATATCGGCAGTACCAAGACTTCCAAGTCCACAATCTCAGCGCTCGCTGGCTTATTCTGCGAGCGATATTGCCTGTTTGCGACAAAACCCAGCAATTGCAACAAAGATTTTAGGGTTCCCCAAAATGGATTCTTCTTATCCAACCAATGTTCAGCTGAGAGAATAGATAATGTTATTGCTATGTAAACAGTGCTGTAAAATTTAGATAAATCTCACATTGTTGTGGGATGGAGGAAATGTTGGGATGAATGTTGCTTCTTTGGGAGCTGGAGGAAGTTGTGGGTCGGATATCTGTTGAGTTTGTGTATTTTGCTTATTTTAGACTTTGCTAGCTCCGTTTTGTCATGGCAAGTTTCAACTTATTTAGAAATATCTGAATTATTAAAAAGATATTACCTATACGATGGGGTTCCGTAGCAATTTATTTTCAGATTCGTTCGTCCCCCTTTTTATTACCTTCCCGGTCTCATTTGGTTCATCAATATGTATCGTGCTATGTTTGTTTGAAGATGTCTACGGTTATACCTATCTTCATTTTAACCTACGCGTTATAAGAACAAAACATAACAGCCTGCGACGGACACAAAAACTCTCACGGATTTATGGAGGTACCAAAATATCAAAGAGAAAAATAATGAATCGCGACATTTTGCATGGCCCCGCTTAATCCCCCGGGATTTGAGGAAGTTGCCGTAATTAGTGGGAGCGCTAAACACGCCGCTAATAGATCTGTAAGATTGATGGTGTACAAAGAAAAACACAAACTCATGCATCAATCTGACACGTACGACGAACGCGCAGAGTTTTGTTCCATGTTTCTGTTTAATTCACGGATCATGGAAAAATTCATGGTGGAATTTATAAATGTATCTACATACTTATTGGGTTTTATGCGCCCTTGATTGAAAATTCAAGCGCCCTGTCGGTTGTCGCTTGAATATTTAGTAAAATTTTCTCGAGCACTAAATTAGAATTACATTTTGCTCGTAAAACCTTACCTAGGTAGTACATACCTACCTGCCTCCACAGGCTTGATTTAGGTAGGTAGGTTAATTAGCATCTGATGCCAAATATTTCTCCAATTGCTACAATCATCTCAGCAATTGTTATGGATTTCCAATAAATGGCTTTCAAGTTATTATATCTCCTTTATCTACTTTCAAAGTCTACAGTACTTACACTATTTACGGTATACCTATACCGTATATAAATTTTTTTTTTTACCGTAAATAAATCATAAATAATTTATTCACCCAATATATAAATTTTAGTGTACGAGACGCGTCATTTGGTTTCGACGGAAGATCAGCGTTGAGATAACTGTGCCCACCGGCTAGTTGTCACAACAAATGCTGAGTCGAACGCCATTTTGTAGCATTTACTTAAGCCTTATCTTTAATTTAATATAGTCTTATGTTGTCTGTAGGTACCTATAGTTTAAATAAATTTAAATTGTAATGCTACAAATAAAGATTTCTTATTCTTATATACATCCTACTTAGGGATTTCTGGTGAGACCCAAACTAAGCACTAGGCTTGTGTCTTGTTTGTCAGGAGAGCACTAGTTAAGACTAAACAATAGTAGTGCGCCATTTCATCTTGAAATGAGTCGAACAAGAATAATGCTGGAAGATAACACCAACAAAGGTTCCACGTCTCACGTAGAATCCAACAATCCAATAACTTGCACGCACCCTCGCGTTGTACCCGTATTTGATATTCCCAAGTGTAATATGGCTAACTTCCCAATTTTCCGTTTATCTCCCGATAATACCTCGCGGCATAAAAATCATGGCGAAAGTTCTCGCTATGATTTCTATAGATAAGCGAGACTGTATGGGGATAATATACCTACCGGGTATTCTCTAGACAAAGTTTTCCCCCTTAGGGGGATTTTAAGGGGGAAAATTGGAATAAGCCACAATTAGGTATTTATATACTTTATTAAGTACTAGCTTCTGCCCGCGGCTTTGCACGCGTATTTTCGTGCGCCATATTTTCATCTTGATCTGTTCAGTGGTTTTGGAGATCCTAGGTATCAAAAATTCAGATTTCACAAACTTTCGGCTTTATAATATTAGGAGGATACACCTACTATGCAAAGTTATAGCCTAATAAAAGTAGGTAGGTATATTTAAGAATTTCGTACGAATATCAAAATCGGATGATATTCGTACGACGAACGCGACAACCTTTGACTTATTTGATCTGAACTAAGAAAAATAATCATTCACAGGTACCTGAAAGCGAGCCAATGCTTAAAAATTCTGGGACAAACCAAAATTATACACGCTGCTGGCTTCAGGCTGCTAGGTACTGATTCTTCGTTCAGTGATATGTTGATTTGTCTATTCATTCTCAATGTGGTGGTGTTTCGGCGGAGTTTCTAATCCAAGATTATTGAGGTTAAATAATTTACAGATCAGATGATTATTACCTAGTGAAATCTCGGTGCCGTTTGGCTGAACAGCCTACCAGGGTGTAAGCTTACCAGCTTAGGATTGGCACCAACCATAACGTTCATGTTATGTGTTTCTGTGGAGATTCCGTGCGTCGGGATTGCATTAACTTTTTGTTTTTTGTCGGGATAGCGTGCGTCGAGATGCCGTTTCACCCACCTAACTCTTCCCGTGGGTGTCGTAAAAGGCGTCTTAGGGATATCCACCGGGGAGCAGCACCTCCCGCAAAACAATTTTACCACCAAACTGCGATCCCCAATCCGCATGCCCACGTGGGGATTATGGGCTTATATTAGGGCCTGCGTCCAGCAGTGGACCAATAACAGGCTGTTGTGCTGAGATGAGGTTGAAGAAATCTCGGGTTTTTATCAATTTTTCTTAATTTTATAAAAGTGCTACGCTAGAAATCAGAAATTAGCGCGTATTTCAATCTCGTATCGGAACTACAAGCGAGTTAACAAATTAATAGAATGACGACATCGACAAAATAGATCCGGTTCAGGTAACCCTCGACGTTGCGAAGTCGATCCGTGGTCTAATAGGTTTCAAATGTTTTCAGTTCCTGAAGTAATAAACAAAAGTGATTAACCTTGATTTCAAGCCATAGTTAAATAGTTTAAGTTTCTTAAGGGGCTAAAACAATAAATGATGTCTTTGGCACGTATTATAAAAGTTTGCTCAATCATTAATCTATGCTTGAGTAACGCTTTTATATGGCATCAGCGTTACTCAAGCATGACGGACGATGACTGAGCAATATTTCATGAGACGGGCCTAGACTTTTACTTTAAATATTGGGTTTGAACTAGGCCTAAATCTTAGTACTCACGGGATCCCCGATTTTTTCTTCGGTTCATTAACGCATTCACTGTCCAGCCTTTGCGCCCTGCGGGTCGCACTGCCCCGTGACTCGGGGGAGTAGACTGACATCTGCGTCTTGGGTCATGAATGTGTTAATTGGAAAACAAAATTAAAATAGTTGCGAAAAAAAAAACATAAAAGTGCACTGTTTTGAACCTAATTTGGTCGAGATCTCAGGAACCCTATTACGGTATGTTGCCCTATTTAGTCCGGTCAAATTGGACCTAAAAATAGGGGTGAGGTTACAAAAATTAGCATCTTTTCGTAATTTTTTTTCTATATAATGTAATACTACCGCGTAGTGAAAGAGACGGAATAATGCATTAAGGAATAAGGAAGAACAGAGATAGACAGCGCATAATCCTATATATATAATCCATAATCATAAAAAAGTAAAAGTTCAAATACAAAACATTCTTTATTTCTGTTATTAGTATATACAGTTTATAGTGTGCACTCAGAAATATAATTTAAATAATAGAGTTATTGTTTTCTCATAAATTGAGCCCATGACTCTTTTCACGACTGTTCTCTAACTCTCATGTTTTCCGATTTGGCCTTCCACTTAAATCTCAAAAAGCCATCCTGTAGGTATAGTTAAATTCTTAAAATTAAAATAGTCGTTAGGACACAACACTATACTCAGATGTTATACCTATACTCAGATGGTCCTACAAATGGATAGATGTTCTTTTCCAGACGTTAAGCCGCGTTGATAAAGCTTAGTTCGAAATTTTTTCCAACAGCTGAGCTTATTTTGGGATCGGCACATTAGGATGAAAACTAAACTACCTAACTTCGTTTAACGGTTCGACAACTTTAATCAGAGCCTTTTTCGTTTTCATACTGGTTGGTAGTTTAAATAGAAGTAGATACTTATCAATAATATAGTGTTACCTAGTAGCGGTTCGCCATTGGACTCTTTTTTGAGCGACTTTTTAGTATTATAGAGTAAGAATAACTGGAGACGTAGGTACGAGACATGGATATCTTCCTTAAGGCGGTACCCTACCTCGTTATTGTGTGAAGAGGATAGGCATAGGATTTCGCGTTCACAGGAGCGGGACAGAGCAAAGCGGCGTAAGCCCAAAAATCAAGTTTTTAGTAGTTATTTGCTCCCCACAAACATTAGAATAGTTAATTGAAAAAAAGGCAACATATAAAATGTTCTTTATACTTAGCTCAATTACTATGCTTAATCTCAAGATCGTATCATCTGTATTTATTGAGAAATTAGGGTTTTAGTAAAAAATTAGAGGAAACTTTGCGATTTTTTTCTAATTTTATGGAATCGTGTTTTCGAAACATATGATCGATAGAATAAGTACTGAACTTTACCATATATAAATTTCAAAGTTAAATATTCAGTAGTTTGGAAGATATGGAGGTCCGACAGAGTTGAAAATAAGCAATTTGAGGGTAGGTACCCCCTTAAATTCAGATCATATGTCTTGTATTCACTTGGGACACGTATCTAACAGATAGTGCAACGTACCGTAAGACTTGTCGCAAGACATCTGGGTACTTGAATGTCTTGTCCTATGGGATAACAGGAAGGACTTGTGTATACATTATAAATAACACAGAACTCAATAGATATCATTGTAATCATTTATTCAGTTGTTTCATGTTTACATTTCCAGTCTATAGAAATTTCAACCATTGGCGACATGTGTGTATGTGCGTTGTAAAGAACCTTTTGTATCTTAATATGGATCTAAAGCTCAGTACTCACATACGGTATTACTCGATAGTTTTACTCGAAGTCGAGTAAAAATCAACGTGTGGACCGCAAAACTCACAGGGTGCGAGCCTTCGAGCTGTGAGTTTTGCGGTCCACACGTTGATTTTTACTCGACTTCGAGTAAAACTATCGAGTAATACCGTATGTGAGTACTGAGCTTAAGTGATGTGTTGTGTCGCTTCTATGTTCCCGATACTACTCTCTTCTAAACGATAGTCCTGAAACCGACTTATTTGCGTATAGTGTGGGTGAGAACAAATTTATTTTTTATATTAAGCTTCATGTTCATCTTTTTTAGGGTTCCGTACCTCAAAGGAAAAAAGGAACCCTTATAGGATCACTTTGTTGTCCGTCTGTTTGTCTGTCTGTCTGTCCGTCTGTCAACCCTCTTTTCTCAGGAACGCGTTGAGGTATCGAGTTGAAATTAACATCACATACTCAAGTCCGTAACCTCTTGAAGCCGTGATATAAATTAAACTTCTCAGTCAACGCACTCAAAAGTTACAGCCGTTTACGTCCGAAAATTTTGAAATTTCCAAGGCAGTCACATGCACCCAAAACCTATAGGGTACTTCCCGTAGACCTAGAATCATAAAATTTGGTGAGTAGCAAGGTCTTATAGCACAAGTAAAGGGAAAAGTCCGAAAAACATAAATTTTTAATTTATTCACTAAAAAAATTACTTTTAATGCTCGCCATGGACCAAAACCTATAGGGTACCTATACCTACTTCCCGTAGACCTAGAATCATGATAATTTGGCAAGACACGAGGTCTTACGGAACCCTTAGTGCGCGAGTCCAACTCGCACTTGACGTTTTATTTTATGTTATTTATGTTCAACATTTGGGTTATTCAATATTATTCCCATTAGGTAGGGAATAATATTTAATAACCCATTTAATAACCAACATTTAATAACCCAAATATAGAACTTAATTCAATCAAGATCTTCTATCTGGCGGGTCTGGCCATGCAGGTGAAGTCCTTCTGAAAGATTTGACATCTCTGATCAACCTGATGTTGTCAGGCCGAGTCAATAGCGAGATCACAGAACTCCTTTACGGTGCGAATCTTTGTGCACTCAAAAAGAAGGATGGCGGAATAAGACCCATAGCCGTGGGCACCACCTACCGCCGCCTCGCAGCTAAAGTCTGCTGTCGGAAAGAAGCCGACTATCTAGGCGACTATTTCCGACCAATTCAGCTAGGCTTTGGTTCGCGAGGTGGATGTGAGGCCGCAGTACATTCCCTTCGTACATTTTTAGACCAAAATTATGGGGAGGTAATTCTGAAGGTAGACGTCAAAAACGCCTTCAATTCCGTAGACAGGGGCGCCTTGCTAAAAGAAATTAAAGACAAAATTCCAGAAATTTACCCATTTCTTTGGCAATGTTACGGTTCGCCATCAAAATTAATATACAGGAATAAAGTCATTTCGTCCGCTGTTGGCTGTCAGCAGGGCGACCCTCTTGGTCCGGCCATATTTAGCCTTGCCATCCAACCCATAATTCAACGTCTCCAATCCAAGCTTAATGTTTGGTATTTGGATGATGGAACATTAGGTGGAGAAGTGAACGCAGTTTTTGATGATCTAAAAATCATCACAGACGAATTTCGACAAATAGGTTTGGAATTAAATTTTTCAAAGTGTGAGCTTTTTATTTCGGACTCTTGTGTAGACAAAAACAATATCATTGAGAAATTCAATACATTAGCCCCCAACATTACAGTTGTTGATAAATGTTCACTTCGACTCCTTGGTTCACCAATTCTTGATGAGTCTTTTCAGTCATTTGTAGATGAGAAAATTCAAAATTTCCACAAAAATTCGGACAGACTGCTCAAAATTAATAGTCATATGGCTTTTACAATTATTCGGTTCTGTCTATTTGTACCTAAATTTACGTATTCTTTGAGATGTAGTCAACTGTGGAAACACAGCGAGCTCTTGGAAGGCTTAGACAACATAATAAAGAATACCTTATCATCGGTTTTGAATATCGATTTAGATGACAAGGCATGGTCGCAGGCCTCCCTGCCTGTCAAATTGGGAGGCTTAGGTATACGCAAAATTTCAAGTGTAGCCCTACCAGCGTTCTTGTCTTCTGTCTACAGCACTAGTTCTTTAGTTGAAAAAATTTTAAATCCTTCTCTTTTGGTCCCACCTGGAATGTCATTGAAAATTTCATTTTTAGACGAAGCTCGAACGGCTTGGCATAGTGCTTGCCCCGATGCTGCTCCCCCAAAATCACTTTTGTCCCAACGGCAATGGGACGGGCCTCTGTGTGAGTTGACACGGAACTGTTTGTTACAAACGTGCTCCAGCTCTGCAGATCGTGCCCGCCTCCTGGCCGTTTCTAAATGGGAGTCAGGACATTGGTTGCAAGCATTTCCTTCATATAACACTGGTACTTTATTGGATCCCGTAACTTTCCGTATCGCAACATGTCTCCGGTTGGGTGCAAGGTGTTGCGCGCCTCATCAATGCCAGTGCGGTACTGCTGTCGAACAGCTTGGTCATCACGGATTATCGTGCACTAGGGCCGCTGGTCGGATATCTCGCCACGCTAGCCTTAACGACATCATCCGGCGGGCCTTTGTCACCGTTAACGTACCAGCTATTCTCGAACCGAATGGTCTGTTGCGTGACGATGGTAAGAGGCCCGACGGTATGACACTAGTCCCATGGGAGTTGGGGAGGCCCATTGTGTGGGACGCTACATGCGTCGACACACTTGCGCCTTCCCATCTTCCGAGGACATCCGTGAGGGCGGGTGCGGCGGCAGATTTGGCCGAAGATCTCAAGAGGCGCAAATATGCAGGTCTCGACAGAGCCTACACATTTGCTCCCCTTGGAGTCGAGACCCTAGGTCCGTGGGGTACCGAGGCTCTTCGGGTTTTCAAAAAACTATCTGAGCGACTGGTCGAAGCGACGCGTGACCCGAGAGCTGGTGAATATCTGGCACAGCGTATCAGCATTGCCATACAGCGTGGCAATGCAGCCAGCGTCTTGGGGACGCTTCCGACTGGTGTTGATATGGATCAGTTGAGCTATCTGTAGACTGTTTGCAACAGTCGGCAGTTAGCTCAATTGTTTCAATTGTAAATACTAGTATAATTTTCTTTGTGAATAAATGTCTATGTTTTAATTCTATTGACATTCAATTAATAATTAATTTAATATTATAATTATTTATTATAATTAATTAATATTATAATTTAATTAATTATTTTGACTAATTTAAACGTGTGAAGATAATTTTAATTCTATTTAATTTAATTTATAATCATGAGTAACTAATGTTATCGGTTAATTTAAATCGTATTTGTATCAATAGCTCAATAAATAAAAAGAAATACAAGTCCAATCTGTCGATAGAATAATGTTAGAGTGAGTTATTTTCATAGATGATAGGCAAGGTGCCGGGGTGATATATCTTCGTTGACAACCAAATATTTCCCCAGCTCATATGCTTGGGGAAAGATTTGTCATCCAAATCCAATTATTTAGTTCGTGTCGGGTACCGAAAATCCTCCTTTTGAGAGCAATTTAATTTATGTAGGTAGGTAAGTAACCACACATTTACACGATCAGATTGTTCTTTATGAATTCTTTACGAATATAAGGTAGATGTGTGGCTGGTTTCAAGTTAATTATTGTCTCGCGAGAATTAAGCCGCGCCGTAGCTACCTTCCTACTGCTAGTGGATGAAGAAATTAAATTACCGACATGTAGCCTGTCTCTGTCAGTGCTTTCTAAATTGTATTAAAAGCGGCAACGATGTTTGTTGAGAGTAGCAAAACGACGAGGAAAATTTAAGTAAATTTCTACATCGAGAAACCTTTGAGGGCCTTTGAGGTCCGTGAGTACGAATCATGGACTTAAGGCCATCTAAATAAATAAAGACATTAGGCCACAGACATTTAGGATTTAGGAATGTCAAATCGACGAAAGCTATTCTATGTTTCAAAAATTAGACTGTCAGGTTTAAAATTAGGTTGACAGATCTAAAACAACTCAACTTATTTAAAATAGTTAAAATCCTATTCTTTGCATTGCATTTTAGCTATGATTAGAAACGTCTACCTAATTTTAGCAGGCATCTAATTTGGTCGTGATTAAAATTAATACTAGCGAAAAACGGGCAAATTCTTTTGAAAAAAGTGAAATATGGATTTTAGGATGTGTACAGAGACTACCATAATTTTAAGTCAACCTAACTTAGAAAATTTAGAAATCGTAAAATTTAAATTAGGAATCCTAAAACAACAGAATCGACATCATTGGGTACCTACAAGATTTATGACTACTATAGGTATCTGATATCGTCTACGGAAAATTCGACTAAAACAATTCGTCTAATACAATTCGACTAAAACAGTTAGACTAAAACACAATTTGACCAAAAACATTCCAAATAGTAACAATTCGACTAACGACTTAAACAATTCGAATTGTTTTAGTCGAATTGATTTAGACGAATTGTTTTAGTCGAATTTTCCGCAAAGCATCTGATATGGGTACCTATATCTTTTTGTCAGTAGGCGAGAAAAACCTCACTTCCTCAACGTCAACAGCCTATATTGGTCCACTGCTGGACGAAGGCCTCCCCGTGATAAGCGCCTTATTGACTTTTATCTCATGGGGGTAATGCCCATAATGCTCACGCTAGGCATGCGGGTTGAGGATCGCAGTTCGGTGGTAATGTTTGTTCTGCAGAAGGCGCTGGGCTGCTTCCCGCTCCCGGTTGATATCCCTTAGTCGCCTCTTACGACACCCGCGGGAAGAATTGGGCTGGTGTAAATTCTAAGCCCACACAGCTAGCCGGCGAGAAAAACACGGGATGCTAAATAAAATAATCAAAGAATACATGAGTAAGCTCGGCTGATTTGATCACTCCCGTCGCTCATGTGCGCTGAGTTACCTATGCCTACACTGAGGTCGTTTATTTAACGCCAGTAATAACAATCCATCGCTTCCTTCACAATTTCCTCAGCGAGAAAGCGTCTTGGCGCAACTTCCTTCTAATCGCATCGCTACTTTCTTTGTACATTGTACATCCTGTGTATCATAATGACCTTTTTTGTTTCCCTTCATTTGGGCTCCAGTTTTCCCTATCAAGAACAAATGCAGACTGGTTCAAGTAAGATGTGGTATGTACCAATGTATTTTCTATGTAGGCATAATAACAATGTATCATGCATTATTACATAAATAGCATGCCGCGATTCTGCATTGACTCGGCCATGTTCACCTAGGTACCTATGCAATACCTTCGATGCCATCTGGCGTGAGAAGACAGCCTCTCTGCTCAGCAAAAGTCGCGGGAGCAGCAAAAGCATCATAACCGCGATAGCTGATTAATTTGATTGTCCTTTTATTTTTTGACGACCTCTATGGCGCAGCGGGCGAAGGTCTGCCTGCGACGCAGGAGGTGGCGGGTTCGATTCCCGCCTTGGTACAAATGTTTGTACGATCTGCAGATATTTGTTCAGGGTGTTCTGGATGTTTTTCTATGTATAATAAAAAGTATCTATATACTTAATGTATTGTTTTATGTAAATCAGTTATCTAGTACCCATAACACAAGCTCTGCTTAGCTTGGGGTTAGATAATGCTGTGTGAATTGTCCAGCATTATTATTTATTTACATACTTGTCCAAGGACGAAATCATTAGCTAATTGAAGTAATGTTTGACTTGTCCTAAGTACTTGTTATGTAAGCCTAGCCTAGACAAAGTTAGTTTATTTTATTTTCGAATTTTAGGAAAACTTACAGCTACAACCATTACAAAATAATAAATATTAATACAAATGCTTACAAGAAAAGTACATATTCTTAACTGAGGGCTATATAGGAAGTTTCCACTGGTAGCAAAAATCATTATAGTTAACATTATTTCAGTGGTAATGGACGACTAAAAAATAAATCTTTGTTGAACTTATTTCATACACAAACGAAACTAATTTTTTGCCTAAAAAATAAAGTAAATAGGTACGTAAGTAGGTATTCTGTGGACCCAGTTGCCCACAGAATCAGTCTAAAGCTAAGTTTAAGTAGAAATGTCCGAAAAGAATTTTATTGACTTCTGACGTCTCATAACCCTATATAGTTACCTATAAGCCGACTAACACAATGGGTTGTAAAAGTTTTCTGATAATAGTCTGAGTTTTTTACATAAATATATGGGGCTAGATGATGCTGTGTCAATTGTCCAGCATTGTTTAATTATCTATCCCATTTTCAACCATTTTGTACCTACGCTTCTACTGTTGATATTGAAACGGAATTTTTCTTTAATCTACAAATGATATCTAAGCTATATTATTAGCTACACTATTCGACCTAGCAAGTAATGACATGTTTATGCAAAAATAAATCTATAATCCCGATATGATTTTACTAAAGTTTGTTCATGGCATCCAGATGAAAAACCATTGCTATAACAGGCACAGGTGATCGTTACAGTGAATCACCAGCTTTGCCATTGCAAGGGCACCCCTTGCCCATGTGGTAGGTACTTCATCGTGAAATTATGAGTTTGCTACGTGCCCGATATTTCGGATGAGATAAGAATACCGTTTTATGTGTATTCCAGTCGCAGGACACAAAATTACTGTGAATGATAAAGTTTATAGCAATCGAGAGTTCAATATTCCGTGGAGAGCAACCCCTCTATATTTTTTAGATTTTATGATATTTTGCATGGACCATAAAGAACCTGGGTAGGTACCTACTACAACTCGTTTAGGCGTTCAGTGACCGCTTCGTAAAATGCCTTCTTTCTCATTATACTAAAGTTAGGACAGGAATAGAGATAGCAGTTATTGATCATAGCACTTGCAAAGGTCTACCTCAAATACTCAGATGAGTTCGAATCCCGTCGTGGCACAAATATTTGTTCCATAGTAATAAAGTTGCCATACCTAACAAAAGCTCTGCTTACTTTGGGGATAGATGATGCCGTCTCCTGCATTATTTATATATATCATTGTCAAAGTGTGCTCTGTGAATAACTATTAGGTGAGAAGGGCAGTGCCTTTCTCCCGACGAATAATAGTAAACATCAGTATTTAAGGTTATAGAGCGGTCTGTGCTGCTAAATGGAAATGAAAGCGATTCCCTGAAGTCAGCTAGCTGGCCAAGGGAAATAACGACGGGGAAAACTGAAAACGAGAAACAGCCTTTGTCTACATGAGTTTCAGAAACTTTTGTTAGAAAGTTGGTAGGTACTTATGATAACTTAATCTTACAGAAGTTAATAATCTCACGCGGTCAAAAGTTAGTTTTACTAAAAAAAAATTATGCTTATTTATTTTATAATTATGGGAAGGTAAACGAGACTTTTCATCAGCATGAAACCGACGTTTGGGTTAAGTAAGAGTAACATACGGTCCTATACCAACAGTTTTCGTTACGTGTTTATCTAGCAGGTTTCGTAATTTCAGTAATTTCAGCGAGAAGTTTGCGTGCATGCCAATGTAGATATTCTATACCCAACAGCGAGGTAAAAGAACGTGTAAAAAGAGTTTTATCTCGCGATACAGCTGAAAATATACAGCATTTTTAAGCAAGTGCATATTTGAATTTAAGTCGTGTTACACAGAGTGGTATAATCCGAGTTTATAAGAGTTAGTGTTATTGCGGTCCGTAGAGACGCCGCGCTTACAGTTCCTAGAGGTTTTTAAAGGATTAAAAGCAGCCAGCGAGGTCTGACCTAATTGCGACTGCAAATAAAAACCTTATGATATTCTCGAAATAAACATGTTTTTTGAGTTTAACACGCCAGGCTCTGTGAGGCTCTTGATTTGGCTCTATTCTGAGAGCAAATCATATCAAAAAGTTTGCGTCATACCCTCTCTCTGAGTTGTAAAAACATGCTGAATATTTTGGTCGCACGCTAATTTAGGGTTTATTATAACTGCGTCACAAAGAGAGCTAATAATGAGGAAGATTCTGCTTTCATATTTCGTCTCCGAATTCTGTAATAATGACGGTATATATGGAAAACGTAGTTAGGCAATCGTATTCATTAACACTCATACAATTTCGGATATACAATATATAGGTACTTAGAGACCTTTTCCTCCCGCATCATCAACTCACACGATTTAATGATTTTATTCCACCCTAGCTTCTAGCAGCTTAGTTTTTTCCACTTTCAGACCCACTAAAGTAAAATGACTTATACGGGACCGAAATAACGACTTACTGCCAATGTAAATGCAAAACTACCGGAGTAAGTACCAGAATCGCTAAATAAATAGTGCCCGTGGGAACATAGGCGGTTGGTTTATCTGGAATCCGATCAAATCTTGCAAAGTTTCCATTACCTACGGCTGAAAAACGTTTAAGGGAGGCGGAAGAGAATAATATAATTGGAGCGGGACGGGTACGCATTGAGTCACGTTCCGTGATGGTAAACAAAACTCACGTAGGTACCTACAGGCGCTCAAAGTACCTTAGCAAATAATATAAATTATTATGTTAGTCCTTGTTTAGAAAGGCATTATTTATGGCAACAAATAATTACACAGGTATAATAGTAACAATATGATAGGTACACCATGCCAACGAAAGATCTACTCGTATGGCCGAGCCTCTTAGAGATTAATGTGGTATTGATTTTAGGATTGCTTTTTTATGGCTGGACAACCCACACAACATCATCTAGCCCCAAAGCAAGCAGAGCTGTGTTATGGGTACCCACTAGATAACTGATATACTTAATACATTACATACAGAGATACATATTTTTTGACGTGACAACGTCTTATAATTCGATAGAGCCGGCTGCACGCACGAAAAAACATGACGTCATGCGGCGTTACCTCGCTATGACGTCATGCGGCGTTACCTCGCTCTGAGGCGTTCCATGTAAGGCTTGATGTGCAAGCGAGAGCGCTCGACTTCCGTCTCTCTCCTACTTGAGTGAGCGATGCGTCTGCGTGGACAGCTGCTATACTATAGTACATTTACATGTTTTGATCGAGTATCAAATGCATTCCATCAGTATTTTCTTAAGACGTTGTCACGTCAGTAAACCGACTTTACAGACAACCAATTTTTTTTATTATACATAGAAATAAACGATCTGCAGATATTTGTTCAGGGGTTCTGGATGTTTTTCTATGTATAATAAAAAATATCTATCTATGTAGTGTATTGTATTATGTATATCAGTTATCTAGTACCCATAACACAAGCTCTGCTTAGCTTGGGGCTAGATAATGCTGTGTGAATTGTCTAGCATTATTTATTATTATTATTTATTTATTAAACCAAAGCACCCGTAACATATATCTGCAGATCGTATACAAACATTTGTCCCAAGGCCTTAAATATTAGGTATGTTTGACCGATCTGCTTGCTCTTTGCACTGTGCAAAGAGCAAGCAGAAAGTGTAGAAACATAATGAGTTTGGTTGTGAAGATCACGTGAAGATCTTTCTGCCGCAGTTGTAGAGGTATTATGTCCTGTCCCATCTAAAAGGAACAACCCATTGGGGATTTATTAAATAAAATATAAAAAATAAATAAAATAAATAATGCTGGACAATCCACACAGCATCATCTAGCCCCAAGCTAAGCAGAGCTTGTGTTATGGGTACTAGATGACTGATATACATAATATAATACATTACATAGATAGATATTTTTTATTATACATAGAAACGACCAGAACACCCGGAACAAATATTTGTAGATCGTACAAACATTTGTCCCAAGGCGGGAATCGAACCCGCAACCTCCTGCGTCGCAGGCGGACCTTCGCCCGCCGCGCCACCGAGGTCGAGGTCGAGGTATTGTTCCATGCAAACTCCTAGGAATTAAAATTATAACAGAGCGATGGCTTTTAATAATGTTTTCCTTACCGCACAGTAAATACAGAACCTACTAAACGTGTGACAGGATGACTAGGTATAATGCCAATATTTATGTACTGTTCTACAAGCATATCGCTAAGGGTGTTTCTTAGAAAGATAATCGGACAACTAGAAGCTTCGTCTGTTAACTTTGACGTTAAATGTATGAAAATTTTTGTCAAAAACGTCAATTACAAGACAAAATTTAAGAATTTAAAAACCGCCGACGTTTATTGGCTGAACAGATTTTCATGAAACATGGCTAATAACACTCGGGATGAAATTATCTGCGACACAAAAAAACTAAAAGAAAATCGGTTCATCCGTCTGGGAGCTACGATACCACAGACAGATACACAGATACACAGAGAGACACGTTAAACTTATAACTCCCCCCCCCTCTCTTTTTGGTTAAAACGGGTGGTCGGGGGTTAAAAATGTGGGTTTTCGTCCTCTTATTTTTACAAAAAACTCATTCCTAAGTGCAGAAATTAGTTAAAACGCACAAAAGATCGACAGAGCAACCCTAAAGCAGCTACAGAAACACTCAACATTAATTTCTCCCTATCTATTTATTCTATAGTTGTACCTACTCGTATGAAAAACAAGGACACAACAAGGGTAAATCGCAAATTTCGACACGTATTTCGCTCCTTTCGCGGGTGCCTTTTTGCTTAGACCGTAAGAACAAAAAATATTCATTAAAGTTGCACAGTACACCGCTTGTTTGCAGTTTGGAGGAGAGAGCGCTGATATTGCAAACCCCTCTGGAAACCTCTGGAACCCGGTGGTTTATTCGCTGATTTGCAATTGCAATTCAAATGAAACAACGCGTCGATCAACTCGAGATCGAGCTTGTGATTGTTTGTAAAAGATTTCTAGGATTTCCGCTACTACGGCGACGGCGGTGGTGTAGACCTATAGCAGAGATTATACATACCTACATCAATTTATAATAATATAGTAACGCTGTTAAACGCTACATCCTGTCGTCTGTTGTTTGCCTCAGTGAGGAGACTTCCAGACATCCTGTCATCAGTTGTGTCCAAGATGGCGGCACATGCCCATCTGAGTAACCACATGGTGGTTACGCTCAGACAGGGTTTGGCGAGCTTATAAATCATGATTTCCCTGAATTTTTGTATGCGAAGCCCTATGTTTTATTAATTTCCTATGAACCTGATGAAATAATTTCCTATGAACCTGATGAAATAACCTACATATGAGAGAGTACACTCAAATTTGCTGTCTAGTTAGAACCCCAATGAGGCGACCAACTGCTCGGCTCAGATCTGTGAGTCGCCTCACTGAGGCAACCAACGGAGGACACATGTGCCGCCATCTTGGACACATAAGCAGCTTTGAATGTTTGTTAAGAAAACAAAACCTATGATTATTAAACAGTACAAGATGATTCGGATTGGTACCCATTGAAAATAAATCAGTTGAGCCACCTCTAAAATGTTTGCGAAAGTCTGCAGTTAGCTCAACTCTATCTATTGTAAATACTAGTTTTAATTTGTTGCTATTCCCTAATTAACGGTACAATTTCTGTAAGTGGTAATATCAGAAATTGTACCGATAATTGAAATAATATGTGCTAAGCTAAGAATTTGTAACAAACTTTTGAGATCTTTGAATTTCAAACAAATGATTTACATAATTCAATTTCTTAGAAAGGTAGGTAGAAAATTGGTTTAGTCTAAAAACTTTCACATAATAAAATTAATATTTGTCTTTTGAACCATGTTTACTGTCAACAAACACTAATATCTACCACCAAATTTTCGTTTTGTTGGCAAGAGCGCAACTAAGAATGTTTTAACGACGACCTCAGTGGCGCAGCGGTCCGCCTGCGACGCAGGAGGTTGCGGGTTCGATTCCCGCCTCGGGACAAATGTTTGTACGATCTGCAGACATTTGTCTAGGGCGTTCTGGATGTTTTCTATGTATAATAAAAAAAAGAAAAAAAATATCTATCTATGTAGTGTATTGTATTAAGTACCTATATCAGTTATCTAGTACCCATAACACAAGCTCTGCTTAGCTTGGGGCTAGATAATGCTGTGTCAATTGTCCAGCATTATTTATTATTATTTATTTAATATCAAAGCTCTACAGAGGATAGTTACAGATTCTAATGATTGAGTAGTCCTTTACAAAATTATAAAAACCTAGATCGAGTTGAACCATAACCAAAAATTAAATGGTAGATTACGCTACGTTCTTGGATAATTAACTAGTGATACTGAACTTAACTAATAGCTCCGTGTGAAACTTAATTTAAGTTAGTAACGTAGTACTACGCCTGAAATGAACCAAGTCCCCATCAGACTTAACTCTATTATTATAACGTACGTAACGTTGAGTGCTCTCCACAAGGGTTGAAGGTCTAGCTAGGTTATCAAGGCCAAATAAATAGATTATAGAGTATCTAGAACTAGGCAACATGTTTTAGCAATAAAATAACAATGACTCAAAGTCCCTTAACAAAATTGAGAATAAACGTCAAGCACGAGTCGGACTCGTGCATCGAGGGATCCGTATAATTGTAAGATCTTGTTTCTTGCCAACTATCATGATTCTAGGTCAACTGGAAGTAACCTACAGGTTTTGGTCTATGGATAATATTTTTTTTTGTGATTTAACCACAAATTTACTGTTTTCGGATCATTTATTTGTGCTACAAGACCTTGCTTCTTGCCAATTTTTAGGATTCTTGGTCAACGGGAAGTACCCTAACCTAACATAACCTGCATTGCGTTGCAGCGTTGGTGCAGCGGGGTTACTTAATTCTGTCGCTGTCTGTACCAAAAAGTAAAGGGTACTTTCTGTAGACCTAGAATCATGAAATTTGGCAAGAATCAAGGATTTTAGCACAAATAAAGGGAAACATCCAAAAACTGTAAATTTGTAGATTTTTTACTAAAAAAATGCTTTGGGATCTCGCCATGGACCAAAACCTATGGAGCATCTACTTTCCGTTGACCTAGAATAATAATTTTTGGCAAGAAACAAGGTCTTACCAATACGGAACCCTTAGTGCGCGAGTCAGACTCGCACTTGAGGTTTAATTTTTTTTAGTGACTTTAAGTAGTCGGCTATACATTGCCACCACAAACAACAAAATAATGAGACACAAACAAAATAATAAGGTATCAAAATACTCACCTGGTCTCCTCTATGGTTCTTAGCTACATTTCGTAGGCTTTCGCCCTCACATTTGGCGAAAACGATTAAAAAATCGGCGACTGAGTCGGCTTGTTTAATAGTTTTCAATAAATCACTTGTTAATGTGGTTTCTCTTTCGAAAAAACAATAAACTACAAAAAAACCATTAGGTCGAAGTGCCTACGAATTGTAAAGACAGTTCTACCTAGGGCCTAGGCAATAATATAACAAAAGACACCCACACTAATATTGTAAAATCGAATGTCTGTGTGTTAACTTTTTACGCCTAAACTAACGATCTTAAGGAAACTAAGCAGGGATGTAAATGGTATCCCGGGAACGGAAATAAGCTAATAAAAGCACGTGCAAAGCCGTGGGCAGCAGCTAGTAAGGATTAAAAAGTTATTGTAGTTAAAGTTATTTATTTATAACTCTATTGCACTGAGGTACAAAGGGTGGGCTTAGTAAATAAATAATGCTGGACAATTCACACAGCATTATCTAGCCCCAAGCTGAGCAGAGCTTGTGTTATGGGTACCTACTAGATAACTGATATACTTAATACAATACACTACATAGATAGATATTTTTCATTATACATAGAAAACATCTAGAACGCCCTGGACCTGGTCTGCAGATCGTATCGTACAAACATTTGTCCCGAGGCTGGAATCGAACCCGCAACCTCCTGCGTCGCAGGCAGACCTTCGCCCGCTGCGCCACACAGGTCGTCGCTTAATGCCGAGGCATTTTCTACCTGTCGACCAAAAAAACATGTTTTTACAGGGGGTTGACGTGCTATAAGTAATATAAGTTTTACAGATACCTTTAGATAACTCTAATCCTATTCTACTAATATTATAAAGCCGAAAGTTCGAGAAATCTAAATTTTTGTTACCTCCAAGATGAAATTTGGCGTACGCTTAGAGCAAAGCCTGACTTAGATAATACGCTACTTATTATACCGAAAATACGCGTGCGAAGCCGCGGGCAGAAGCTAATTATACATATATCCCAGTTACATATACAAGTTACATACATCCCTTCGGCCTTTGGTTCAATTGTGTCTCGATGTGTTTATTCAGTAAATTATCAGATTACGAGAGCGTTAAATGTACACACAACTCTACGCTCCCACGCTTTTAAATTTGTACAGTAATTAGCTCGTATTACCTTGGTTATTATTCATTCAAGAATCATTATACCTTTTCAGTTTCGTAGTACTATTCTTCCTACGGGAATAAACACGTGGATTTAGGTATAGGTAGAATATTCTGTAATGAGACGCTTCCTAGGCTTAGTAGAATAGGGTGTTGTTTGTTAGTCTCTATTATGTAGACGGAGAAGCGATTAATAATATGTCATGCGTATTTTAATAATATTCGGGTCAATGAAGTGTCAATGATAATGTAGGTACCTACAGTTATTATTGATACGGTTATGAACCATGAAAAGCACCATCAGATAGTTATTCTAAGGCCCTGCTCAGATATTTATTTATTTATTTAAAAAGGTTTACCAACCACATACATACCAATTACTTACATCATAGCGCATCAGTACAGCGGGGCAATGCAGCCAGCGTCTTGGGGACGCTTCCGACTGGTATTGATATAAATAATAAATAAATAAATAAATAATGCCGGACAACTCACACAGCATTATCTAGCCCCAAGCTAAGCAGAGCTTGTGTTATGGGTACTAGATAACTGATATACTTAATACAATACACTACATAGATAGATATTTTTTATTATACATAGAAAACATCCAGAACGCCCTGGACAAATGTCTGCAGATCGTACAAACATTTGTCCCGAGGCGGGAATCGAACCCGCAACCTCCTGCGTCGCAGGCAGACCTTCGCCCGCTGCGCCACAGAGGTCGTCATATCAGTTGAGCTACCTGTAGATTGTTTGCAGTCTGCAGTTGCAGTTATCTCAATTGTTTCAATTGTAAATACTAGTTGTAATTTATTTCTATTAGTTGATTGTAATTTTCTTTTTGAATAAAGATAACAATGTCCAAATTACTTACAACAAACTTAAAATGAGGTTCTGTTCTGATACGCCTGTTACTTACACGACATTTGTAGGAATTACCTACCTTTACAAAATTACTTTATAAATAATTAGCTTCTGCCCGCGGCTTCGCACGCGTATTTTCGATATAATTAGTAGCCTATTTTCTAAGGATCTAGCGAGCTTTGCTTTAAATATACGCCAAATTTCATCTTGATCTGTTCAGTAGTTTTAGAAATCCAAACGGATGGAGGTAAGTAACAATAATTCAGATATCACAAACTTTCTTTTTTTAATTTCACAGCTTTATAATAATAGGAAGTAGAATAGGATATAAACTAACGCATTATAAAAAATTGGTTGTCTGTAAAGTCGGTTTACTGACGATAGTTGAACGTGACAACGTCTTAAGAAAATACTGATGGAATGGTAGCATTTGATACTCGATCAAAACATGTAAATGTACTCTAGTATAGCAGCTGTCCACGCAGACGCATCGCTCACTCAAGTAGGAGAGAGACGGATGTCGAGCGCTCTCGCTTGCACTTCAAGCCTTACATGGAACGCTTCAGAGCGAGGTAACGCCGCATGACGTCATGTTTTTTCGTGCGTGCAGCCGGCTCTATCGAATTATAAGACGTTGTCACGTCAAAGACTTTAAATAATATAATGAAAATAAACTATCTGAGAATAAACTATAGGAAAAACATTATTTTTATTAACCTTTAGACTAATATTTAATCAGGCAGGACCTCTAGAGGATGCCGGAAATGGGCCAGAAGTATACTTTTAACAATCTATACTTGAGTAACGATTTTCTATAGCAAAAGCGTTGCTCAAGGATAGTTTGATGACTGAGCATAGTTTCATGGGTCTAAATCCAGTAATCACTCCCTCGCAATCAATCAGAGAATTAAAATCAAAGAAGAGAACTCGGAATTGGAATTGAGTGTTCAATTTCACCGGGTCGTCACCGGAAGCGCAGCACGCAATCGAGGGGAAAAGTACCGCAGTAGCTTTGACTATTCACTCGTACTCTTGCCATGCCCCAGACGAAGTTACTACCTACAGCTGTTTCACTCCAACCGTGTAACGATCTCGTTGCTCGGACTTTTTCTAAGGTGCCAATTGAAGAGAATGTGTCGAAAATCAAAGATCGTGGCTATCGATGTACGTAAAATTACTTTTAACTGTGATCGTGGTTCGTTTCTGTAAAGACAGCGGATCCTTTTCTTGGTTAGCTTTTGGTTTGCACAGGATTAAAAATAATGTTTTGCATCTCAATTTAAACTAAACATTTCAAATAGGAAACAAAACTCCTAATTGAATGTAACGTGCCGTTTTATACGTTAAATTTTTCGAATCAGTTACAGAAAATCTTGGACCTTCTCCAAAAAATGTTTTTCACACCTGGTTGATCACGAATTCGGAATAATAAAACCCACGTCAAACATTCCCGCACAGCGGCCTACGAGCAACCGAGCATCGCAACCAAGAATTAACGAGTTTCCAATACAGATCAGTCAACATTCCGGAGCGGGAATGAAATCGTTGACGGATTTGACGGCATGAGGACGGCTCGCGCAGATTCCAATCTAGCGGTAAGCGCAACGAGACACAAGCTTGCCTTACCTCACCCTAGCCCCCCTCTTGACCCCACTCGCACAAGAACTTTACATACCAAGAAACAATAAAAGTAGAGCTTTAACGAATGAATCTTAAACTACGGAATTACTAGTTCTTTGTTCTTTACACTATTTGATTTCGCTCCAAACTTAAACATTTTGTTGGTTTGGTTTGGCACACTTAAACCGAAAGCAATACAATAAAAGAAGTTGGTAGATATTTGTGTTTGTTTTTACCTGTGCTGGTAAATGAAACACACAAGGATCTCGGTGGAAGGAGAGTGTCGTTCTTGGAACGGCTCGTCTCAGCCCCCTCTCCCCTCTGTCGGTTCATTATGCAGCCGCCCGCGCCGCGCGCCAATCACATAGCATCGCTGCGATATTGCTCTTCCTCTAGGGATTGTAACATTGTCGATTACTCCCTATCTTATTTACTTAGTTTGTTTATTCCATTCCATCGTCGGTTCACGAATATAGCAGACGTTGTGTTGTGCTGCAAAATATTTTGCAGATCTGCACCAATTTACTGAATAGGATCGATGCAATACTTTTCAGTTCCTGTTCCTCGCACAGATGCACATTTACGGTTCAGCCAACTTCAGTTACTCAAGAGCCGCCGGTTGTCTATCGGAAGTATTTTCCCGTAACAAAATTCGAACACAGCGTATAGCCAAAAATTTTTAGACTAGTTTTTGTTGAAAAAACTGTTTGAAAAAGCTAGAATGTTTTAGCAAAGCTGCCGTATCGGGCATAGTGCTAGATAATGTCAGAACAGTTTAATATCGATAGCGGCCGACGAGTCGCCCAGCACTTCAGTAAACCTGTACCTGGCATGAAGAATAATCCAGCTTGGTCGTCATTGTACGGACGACAGAATGGCTTGTTACTAGTGCTAGTAACTTCTGAGGTTGGAGTCAGCTGTATTTTCCTAGCTTTCAAGAGTAAAATATGATCCTTTAGAACTCGGAATTGCTACATTTATGTATCCAAGGTTTCTACGTCTCTATGTTTCTATGTTGAATTGTATTAAGTAGAGCTTATTAAGGATTATTAATGAGGTTGAGTCAGTGTACATTTATCCTGGAGATTTCGTACTTGCTCGTAAGCTTTACGTTTTGTAAACTTATTTACTGAAAACAACACGCACTGTAACGGCTACGTGAACCTAACTTCGATAAGAATTATTATTAGGTATACCTATAATTTGGACTGCGAACAAAAATCATACCAGCTTATACTTATAATAAAATAAAACTTTAACGAAAACATTAAACCGCCGAAAAAACTGAAAGCAAAACATAATAGACCTTATTATTTAACGATAATAACCAAGTTCTTAAACTAATATAAATATACCTAAGTATAATTATGAGTCGGCACCAACCAGTAAATTAAGGTATACCCTATCCAATAAAAAATATTTTTCAATATCGGACTACTTTGTAAAAAGTTATGCGTGGTCAATCATTACCATCAGTGAGTGAACAATCAATCATCCCCTGTTTTCCTACCCCGGGTTAAATTTTTTTTCCCGAATTTAAATGGGACGCCCTTCGGGGTATACCCGTTCCAATAAATAATGCTGGACAATTCACACAGCATTATCTAGCCCCAAGCTAAGCAGAGCTTGTGTTATGGGTACTAGATAACTGATATACTTAATACAATACACTACATAGATATAAATTTTATTATAGATAGAAAACATCCAGAACGCCCTGGACAAATGTCTGCAGATCGTACAAATATTTGTCCCGAGGCGGGAATCGAACCCGCAACCTCCTGCGTCGCAGGCAGACCTTCGCCCGCTGCGCCACAGAGGTCCAATAAAAAAAGAATGATTGAAATTGGACTACTCTGTAAAAAGTTATGCATGCCTACCACAAAAAAAATACGCATCGACTTGAGAACCTTCCCGTTTTTCGTCGGTTGAAAATAGTAATACGAATCTCACTATTTTATCACTAGCATCGTCTCCTCTTTACAGAGTTTCAAGTTTTAAGTTCTTTTTTGGTAACAATTAGTTTAGGTACGTTACATGTCAGCAAAAAATATAATAGTATTTTACTAGTTTACATTTTAAACCTGAGAACCTATGAGAACTGAGTAGTACAATCTTATTCTCCAATACACATTCTTTTGTTAACTTTATGTATGCCTGAGCAGACTTGGTAAAACAAAACAACAACAAGCAGCATTCGAGCAGGAGTCGCGCCACATCGGGCCGGGACGAGCGTATCTGATAGGTAATTTCCGCTGCTAAAGGTCCCACTGTTATCTTACCCTGTGACTGTGACTAGAGCCACGGAGTTCGGTTGATCTTTTTGTCGTGATGAATGGCTTTTATTTTGTACTGGCTCTAGTTTATTCGGCCAACTTTTCTCAAAAAAATCGTACTGCAACTTGCAGTTCTTACTTCACTTGCAGTCTGCAGGTGAAGTATGAAGCAAACTTAATAAAGTTACATAGTTGGTCCAACGTTAATAAAAGTTATGCATAGGTATAACTTTTGCGACCATGCACAAAGAAAAAAATTTTCTTAGTTCATGGTTGCGACGAATAAAGTTTTTTTTTATCAAGAATATTGGCATTATTCCGTTGAACAGACATAAACTTATGCTCCAATCTAGATCATTAGACCTTATAGGAAAACGATTCAATTTTACTGATAAGTATAAAGATACGTAGGCATTTTATGTATCCAAAATGTTACTTACAGACATGTGATTTGCATAACAAGGCTCGTGAGAATGAGGCGAGCGGCGAGCGCAGACGGCACTCAATTGGTATTGTCATATTTTGGTGCACCATCATCAGGGCTGGCACTGGAGATATAAATAAAATAATTAAGTTGTGTCGGAGACATTTTTTTTCGTTATAACTTACTAGCTGCCGCCCTCGGCTTCGCACGCGTTGTTTCTATGGAAACGTTAAAAGGTGATTTCTTTCCCATGGGAACTGATTTATGGGATAAAAAGCCTATGTTTGATTCCAGGGTTAGACTTACCTGTATGCAAAATTTCAGCCTGATCCGTTCAGTAGTTTTGACGTGAAGAGGTAACAAACATCCATCCATCTATACATCCATCCAAACTTTCGCATTTATAATATTAGTGTGATAACTTCCTCAAAGACAAGGAATTAAAACGAATGGAGACAAATTACAACTAGTATTTACACTTTATCTATCTATCAATTAAAGTAAGCCGTCACGGTAAGATTGTATGGGTATTTAGAATAGAATAGAATTATTTATTCAGGCAAAAAACAACATTACATTTCGGTTAGAAGTGCCTTAGAGCCTATGTTTAGATAAAGCAACGTGTTTTTCTCGAGAATATACCTCCTTGGACCTCTTCGTCTCACCTGATGGTAAATGACCATGTAACTGACGATGTATCACGAAGGTGGATGAAGATGGACGAAGGATGACGACGACATCTACATATTAGCTCTTGTTTTCAAGAGACCCAGGTAATTTATTAATTTTTGAGCGAATATTTTTAGCTCACTATGAAAGTGTAGAAAATTAGGCTTCTAATGATATGAAAAGATAGATGTCACTCACAATAACTTTTAGTTTTAGATAATTGACTTTAGGATTATTCGTCGGCCATTCTGATCCCCCGAGAGGTTTCAAACAAGTGAAACTTTTTGTTCTGATTGAAAACGACCTCAAAGTCATAGAAAGCCTATTAGTGGCCCTCATACGAGAAATAAAATCGTGTGCTTATAGTTCTATTTAACTGTGCGTGAAACCAAGTAATATTCTGAAAATTATTTCTTACAGGACCGAGCAGTGTTGAATGTGGAACATTTTGTTTTGTGCCATCAACTCGGGAATGTTGTTAGTAAAGTCGTGCCTTGCATCACAACTCTAGTTTCGTTCACATTAAGCCCGTTTACGATACTTAGAATCATAATTTCTGATATAGAAGTACCTATTATTCGCTTTGATAGCTTCGTGAACTGTAACTTTATATTTTTGATATTAATATTTATAGTTTGGTAAACTGGTTTTTTGCCTTTAATCAGTTGTTTTACGCAGAAGTTTTTATAAATCACACAATTTAGTCACGCATGAACCAATAAAGTTTTCCCTGCAGGCTAACAATAAAGATAGTAAAATACCTACAAAAGCATTGCGTGAAACTGATTACAAAGCTTCAGGAACAGAATAGGAAAGTTCAAACTCTTCATACTTAGTTCGTAGAGTTCAAAATGGCTTGGGTAGTTAAGTTTCCTACATGAACTACTTTAATATGTTTAGATTATGACTAGCTGTTAAGTACCTGCGGTTTACGTGATAGCTAAAGTTTTTGGGTCAACTCATTTACCTGACTTAAGTTTAACGACCGATTTTAAAATAATTACTAAGTTATGTATTATTTACGGGAATACTTACGGTGTTTTGTGTGTGTACATATCCTACTCAATCTATAATGTTCAAATGGTTTATGATTACCTATTTCGTTAGTTATTACAACACATTGGTAGAAAACTTACACGAAAATAACAACATCAACTTTATTGAGCATTTCTATGTAAAAGGTTTTAAGTATAACTGCAACGATTTACAGCAAAAGCCGTGACATTTCCAGGGCAGTAAACCTCGAATGCAGAGCGGACAGCCCTAACCACTGCTGAGCTGACATTCTAAACACAATTTCCCTTTTAGCTCGGACTACGTATTTATCGATGACACGATCTCGAACCTCTCACGGCCCAGGAGTTTATTTATACGAAAATATTTTTATTGGAGCGCCACACAACGGCTAATTTATGTGGGGCTCTTGTTTGTGTTCTGTATTCCCGATAGGTACTTACAGCATCCTCGAAGCAGGTATCTTGAACTGAGCAGTATCGATAATGGTTTTTTATAAACCAGTTTAGATTGAGATTAAGTTAAACTGTTTAATTTTGGCTTCTTATCTTAAAGATAAGAATAATAATGAGGTCTGACTTAAAGCCCCCAATTAATAACACGGATAAGTATTTAATTGCATTTTTTTTTCATTGGAGTTTTGGTTTTCTAATGAAGCCTTTTTCTTAATTTCATAAATAGAAAGTTGTTGCAAAATTTTGAACAGACTGAAAAAATGGTTCTTTTGGTTTGGGACTTATACTCGTATAAAAATAACATAAACTGAAGGGTTTTATTTATTTGGCATAGCCACGACATCCTAATGACATAACTATTATTTCGCGAAAGATTCGCCATCTATTGAGTTCTAAGGTTTTTTCATTTTTGGAAAACGCCCTATTCATTCAACCGGAATACCTATATGTAAAATATTTAACTATAAAATTATTTCAAAACACAGAATATTATCAGAAGTAAGAAACATCCCTTGTGGGCATAAAAATCAGTTAGGTACCTCACTATATAACAGGAGGGTGATCGCGTGTCTATTTCGTTTTGTGTAATACACATTGCGGGGGTTAGAAACCTCTGAATAGCTTCAACGTCTTACGTTTAAGTTGATTGATTTTGTTCCTTGATATTTTACCTTTTGCCTACTGCCTACTTTATATATACAGGGTGGAATTTTGTAATGCCACCTGGAGGGAAAGTACTCTTAATACTGTAGATAGAAAATTTTACTCAAAGAAAACATTCCTTTAATTTTGAAAAGAAAGAAAACTGCGTTCAAAGATTTTCGAAAATTCGCTTGCCACACCCGGGAATCGAACCGACTAAAATCTGTACAAATTACACCCTGTATTTTTATTGCATAGATCGGTCGGGTCAATTATAAGGATGAAATCTCTCTAACAAACTTAATAAATTAAATGAAAGGAAAACCATGAAATCTTAAATTATTTTAATTATTTACAATAAAAGTCAACTAACTACTAATTAGTTGCTCAAAATGGGCTCCATTTCCTTGGATACACAAATTTATTCTTCTTATGTAGGTATTCATTTCTAGTAACTTTTAATAACGTGTTGTGGTGAATATTATAAATCTTATTCTGAACTTCAACTCTCAACTCGTTTACATTCGCATAAGATGTCATGTAAGTAAATTCGATTTTTTACATATCCCCACAAAAAAAAATTCTAAAGGGGTGAGATCTGGTGATCTCGCAGGCCATCTGATTGTGCCGTTGGTACCAATCCAGGTATTAAAATGGTTATTAATGTAGGCAGTAGTGATTCTGCTGTTATGGGCTGGAGCACCATCTTGCTGTAGAATTATTTGGTTTCGCTCCGCCTCGGGGAAACCATTTAACACATTTCTTAAGAGATCCAGAATAGAAGAGTCTGCATTAGGTACAAACACGTGCAAATTTCAATCATCTAAATATCAATTCGTCATTTTAGTGGATAAATGACGTCAATGATAATTATTAATTACTGACACAAGTAAACAGATGGATCTTTAAGTTAAAGTGCTTAACTTGACCCATTCAATTTATAATTTAAGATTTCATGGTTTTCCTTTCATTTAATTTATTAAGTTTGTTAGAGAGATTTCATCCTTATTATTGACCCTAACGATCTATGCAATAAAAGTACAGGGTGTAATTTTAACAGATTTCAGTCGGTTTGATTCCCGGGTGTGGCAAGCGAATTTTCGAAAATCTTTGAATGCAGTTTTCTTTCTTTTCAAAAATAAAGGAATGTTTTCTTTTAGTATAATTTTCTATCTACAGTATTAAGAGTACTTTCCTTCCAGGTGGCATTACAAAATTCCACCCTGTATATATATTATTATAAGTCCTACATTATGTACATTTTTTAAAATAACGAGAAAAATTAAATTAAGAAAACATAGATGAAATGATCCTTTTAATTTTTTTAAGTCGATAAAAAAATTGAGTTGTTTTCATAGATCTAAGTATTTTTTTACTTAGATCTAAGATTGGTTCACGATAAAATGAACAGCATTATGTTTATGTGACATTGTGACATAACAAAACGTAACAACACGATCGTGGCGAAATTATATTCTGGAATAAAACAACCGGTGAAAAATGCATTTGCGTACTAAGAAACCAAACCCTGTTTATCTTCCTACCAACAGTTTAAGATTAATAAATAATAAGTAGTGCTGGATAGGTGCTGGCTTTTTTACAGCCATTCATTTCATAATTATAGTTTTGTTGCACCTTGCACCCAACCGAAGACATATTGCGATACGTAAAGTTAAGGGATCCAATAATTATACAGTGTATATTGGATCCCGTATATATATATGTAGTACCAGTGTTATATAAAGGAAATGCTTGCAACCAATGTCCTGACTCCCATTTAGAAACGGCCAGGAGGCGGGCACGATCCGCAGAGCTGGAGCACGTTTGTAACAAACAATTCCTTGTCAACTCACACCGAGGCCCGTCCCATTGCCGTTGAGACAAAAGTGATTTTGGGGAAGCAGAATCGGGGCAAGCACTATACCAAGCCGCTCGAGCTTTGCCTAAAAATGAAATTTTCAATAACATTCCAAAGGAGATGGATTAAAAAAAATTTCTATTAAAGAACTAGTGCTGTAGACAGAAGACAAGAACCTACACTTGAAATTTTGCGTATACCTAAGCCTCCCAATTTGATAGGCAGGAAGGCCTGCGACCATGCCTTGCTTGTCATCTAAATCGAAATCGATATTCAAAACCGATGATAAAATGTTCTTTATGATGTTGTCTAAGCCTTCCAAGAGCTCGCTGTGTTTCCACAGTTGACTACATCTCAAAGAATACGTAAATTTAGGTACAAATAGACAAAACCGAATAATTGTAAAAGCCAAATTACTATTATTTTTGAGCAGTCTGTCCGAAGTTTTGATGAAATTTTGAATTTGGTCGTCTACAAGTGACTGAAAAGACTTATCAAGAATTGGTGAACCAAGGAGTCAAAGTTGTTTTCTAATTATTGTTACTATTTGTTATTGTACCTATACATCTATCATTTTGTAGCAATTTGACCAAGTGTTCCTTGTAAATTTATGGTACTTTATAAATGATTTGAATAGAATTTGTTTGTAGTCGGTATTGCTACATTGTAATCCCATAATTACCTATAGAAATATGTATAGATTCAGTAAGTAGTGTCTAGTTAGGTAGGTAACCAGGTAGGTACCTACTGAAAAAGTAAAAAAGCTTCAATAATAATGTCACCTAGGTACTTATTATCTTCCATTATGCAAACTACCATCTAGACTAGACTTTTTATGACATTTAAATTGGGGTAATGCCTAGTAAATTGATGCTTTTGTAGATACTTTAATGTTTTTTTTTTCACTGTTTACGATACGACCAATATCCCATTAAAACAATATCTACAAGTTTGTTCAAGACTTTGCCCACCCAAATCAACATAGATTTATTTTCTATGTGGGTAGATACGACACCTACAACATACCAAAGCATTAATGCGGCGTACACACCGGCCAAACAAACGCCAACGAATGGGTATTGCTGGCCTTCGTTGGTCCTGTCTGGACGGCTTAGCGAACGCCAACGGTCGTTCGTTGGCGTTTACCGGACCGGTGGTGCTTTATCTCCGCTTCCGTGTTTAGGGTTTCGAGATCGGAGATCGGTTTCGAAACCCTTATGGTCTCGCTTTGTCTGTCCTTATTTCCCTCCTTAATATCTCAGCAACTACAGCAGCATTTACTTACAATTTTAAATAAGAATACATTTTGTACGCCTGTACAGATTTGAAGAAAAAAATATTAAAATAAATGAAAAACTAAATTTTCCATACAAATTGTGATTCCGAAATTTTGAATGAGACCTACAAAGTCAAGTGGGGTATCAAATGAAAGACCGTACCAGTATGTAAATTTTAAAATAGTTTTTGAAACTTTTGTAGGTTATATGCTTTTCGAAATATTTTGAAAATAGTCGACCCCTAAAAAACCCATTCCCCCATCTCCGAAGATTGCAGAGCGATCCATTTAAAATGTATAGAGCGTTTGTAGATATGAATCAATATTTTACAGGAAAAATATAGAGAAGTCTGTAAAAAGAACACTTTTAAAAAAATGGTCATAAAAGAGGGGAATATTATTCAAACCCCTCTTTTGAATAATATTCCCCCCTTTTATGACCATTTTTTATGTTATTATTAGTATTGCTACCCCACCAAATGGGGTACCAAATGATAGGTATCGGTTTGTACATTTCAAAACAGTTTTTCAAATTTCTGTTAGCTTCATACTTTTCGAAATATTTTGAATAAAGTCAAAAAATTTACCATTTCAGATGGATCTCTATATCTCAATAGTCGGTACTAATTTTACGTATTCATTGACTTGCGAAGTCTCTAACCGATACCTTTAGTAGGTACATATTTTTTGTATAATTGACTAACGTTCGAAACTCTCGGCGCGCCAGTTACACTCGTACTTGACAGATCTTGGTTTTCTTGTCTTTGCTAACTCGTTAAGGTATATAAATCTTGCAATTATTATTTCAAATTGAGAATGCAAACCGGAATCAGATGCCAACGATCGTTTGCTCGACCACTAAATTTAATTTAATATTTTGGACGCACCATCGAAGGCCAACGAACGAGCGTGTGGTTGCTTAGCCAACGCTGAATATTCGTCGTTGGCGTTCGTTTGACCGGTGTGTACACAGCATAACTGTTTATGCAAAGCTAGGGTATTAGGGTTGGTAGCTAGGGTACGGGTATTCGCCGAAGTGAAAAACATTTTTCGAAAACCTAACTTCTAAAAAAATTATAGTAGCCTAGAATTTTGGAACATTAAGTAACCTTATAGACAATCTTCAATCAGCTGTGTGGTGCCGGCTTAGAATTAGTACCACCCCAACTCTTCCCGCGTTTGTCGTAAGAGGCGAGTAAGGGATATCCACCGGGGGCGGGCAGAAGCGCCCCCTGCAGAACAAATCTACCAACGAACTGTGATCCCCAACCCGCATGCTCAGCGTGGGGATTATGGGCATCACCCCCATGTGATAAAAGTCAGTAAGGCGCTTATCAGGGGGAGGCCTGAGTCCAGCTGTGGACCAATACAGGCTGTCGAGGTTGAGGTAAGGATAGACAATCTTAACTGACGTCAAGTGCTGAACAAGGTCTCCTCCAAAGGTCAATGTTTTAATGTAGTGTTACTTGTAGTGTACAGTAGTGTACATACATAAATGTGACACCCTGATTGCGTCATCTACACGTCGACGCCGTAATCACAATGTGTTATTAATTAAGTTTTTTATATTTTATGTATGTTAGTTTTAAGGTATATATTACTATGGACCGTAGAATAAGTTAAATAAGTTCTGTAACTTTTCTATAGTCTGAAATAAATGAATTATTATTATTATATGTAGTGTACTTATGTAATTTTACTCTGATGTCCTTCTAGACAACTTTCGGCCACAGCGGCCATTTTCTACGAGACTAGCCATGTACGTACGCAGGACATTTTATAGTGCACAAGTGTGCGCAAATACAGGAACACTCTCTATTCTCCAACCTATTAAAAATAACTGATTTATAAGGAATAGGTATTCTATTATATTAGAGATAAACCATTCTAAAAATGCACGCCCATTTTACTATAAAAACTGTCGTTTCACGAATTAATTACGTATGTAAGGGATGAATCGTTGGTGTTCTTCAAACACAAATGAGGTTCATAGTTAACCCGCTTACATCCGTAATGAATGCACGCCCCCTCCACAAAACGTCATAGGTACCCAAACTAGACGTGCATTTTTATGGTTTGTATGGTTATTTTCAATGGTTTATCTCTTCCTACATTCTGTAAAAATAGAGCTACATAAATTTTTAAACAAATACAAATACAAAAAACTCTTATAATCAGGATCGTGTCGATCTGCCGCCCCATCGGATTAAGTTTACTTTATCCAAAATATTTTGGCGTAAGCGACTAGTTAAAGGTATGAATACGATAAGGTTCATTTCTGTTTCGAGTCACACCGGTAGTAGAACGAGAATTCTACCGCAGGCGGTTCGGAGTGCAATGAATGAGCTATTCAAGGTGGCCGCATGCCTAGCAGATTCTAGACGACTGAATATGAAGAATGAAAGCGATTTGCAACAGCAAGCAACTTCTAAAATGTGATCGGACATTATCGGTACTAATAATATTATAAAGAGGAAAGATTTGATTGCTTGTTTGTTTGTTTGTATTGAATAGACTTCGAAAATACTATACCGATTTGCCAAATTATTTTACCATTAGAAGCCCACAATATAGCTGATGAACATATGCTACTTTTTACCGCGGGAAAATGCTTCCTACGGGAAAACGGGTAATAGGACAACGAATAGTAAGAATGCAGCTAGTGTGTAATAATGATGGTGTAACAGTTCTAGTTGTTTAATCCTATTCAGAAACAAACAATTAGAATAATTTAACAATATTTAAGTATTTGTACGTTTAAATGAAGGATCCAAAAATGTTACAATGGCATAAAAAGTATGCAGAGCATAGTCGACGCAATAAGTGAACACATTTTCGTCTTTGTGCGCATAGTTGCTGATCAGTGGAGGATGTCCAGCAGTGGACTGTTAGAGAATGTTGATGTGATGTGATGTGTGTGCGTGTGTGCAATTTTATAGTAATGTAGAGCTAATCAATTGAGTAGATAAGTAACCTAGATGTGAACACATGCAGAACGCCAAAGATAACCTCATTTGCAAGAGAATTATTCATATCATGTAATTAATAGCCAGTGACCCGACAGATAACGGCCAGGCAACGACTACCAGGGCTTCAATCAACTGTGAGCCTAACGCAAATGCCTTTGAAAAGTGCGTTTGAAAATTACGTGTGCTTGCTAACTCGCTCAAGCCCGTCGATCTAGGCGCCCACCTTAGTCACACAGTATGAACGCAGATGGCGGTTTCATATGTTTAATACTTCGCGATTGCCTTGAGATTGCTCGAGTCCGACTCACACTTGACGTTTTATTTTGTTTTACGTCTGAGTTAAATAACGTTACTTTGGCACTCGAAAACAGTAGGTACAAGGAAATGGTCTAAAAACGTCTACAAAATAAACCGAAGGAAAAATCAGTGGTTTTATCAATATTGTCGCATTTGAAATCCCCGAGGTTATCGAAAGCACTTAGCCCTAGCCACTGCGCCCGCACAAGACTCACAGTACATAATATGCTTGAAGCCTTGCACTGACGGACGACGACGCGTACATTTTAAAACCGCTTTCGTTTAAAGTCACTTATCTAGGGTTGTGTTTCATAAAGCTTCATTCTGCGTGGGACGTCCTGTCTCCGTCCGACCAACGTGTCAGTGTGTTGGCGACGTTGGCGTGTGACAATAGAGGCTTTTGTACACACACCAGCAAGCCTTAAGACTTGTAATAACCTGTCGATTCAACCTTGTTCGTTTGTCGCAGCCGCACGTAACTATATCGCTATGCAAACCAGCTCTAGATACCACTGAGTCATGCTTTGTTCCATAGCCGCATAGGTAGAGAATGTAGAGGTATTGTACAGATCTGTAGAGATGAACCTAAGTATAGTTAGATGGTATTCTGGATTAACTATAGCTGCAAACGTAATTGAGTGCCCGGCCAGGGTACACAACAGTTAGTACCAATACCTAGTTTACTAGAAGGTTAGTTAATGCTATGTTAGAATAGGTAATTAGCTCATGTTCATACATATGTACTTAAATAAATACTTATGCTTTCTAAGTTAACCAACTCTGTCTCTACATTCTACAAAATCCATAGGTAAGTACTTACCTACTTACACTATCACACTTCACATCACACTAATATTATAAATGCGAGAGTTTGGATGGATAGATGGATGAATGGATGGATAGGTGGATGAATGTTTGTTACGTCTTCACACCGAAACTACTGAACAGATTGAGCTAAAATTTTGCATCGGTGTAGCTCTAGGCCTGGAATCAAACATAGGCTAATTTTTATCCCATTAATCAGTTTCCATGGGATATAAATTACCTTTGAACGTTTCCATAGAAAGAACGCGTGCGAAGCTAGTAATATTATAAATTCGAAATCGTATCTATCTATCTATCTAAATTTGGCAGGGTGGTAAATGATATCCCGGGGACGGACATACTTAAATAGTGTGTGCGAACTGGCAGCAGCTAGTTAGTTACTTATACAGGGTGCTTTTTTGAGAAGGGCGGTGATGGCCAAGTCGGAAACCACGAGAGTGAGAGAAAAGTCGTGAAAGGAGACATACCCTCGATTTATAGGAAAACTGCATATTTAGTTTTTTTTTAACGTTTAAGTTTGACGGACATCGACACGAATGATAAAAAAGACACCCTGTATTATTTACAATGAATTTTGATGCTGATAAGGATCAATCTTTGAAAAGAAATGTATTAAGTACTTAAAATAAAAGGAAAAAGCAAATTTTTACAAATAACTCAATAGGTACTTATCTCGATTTCCTTCAAAGGTAAAAGATTTAAAAAGAAAACTAGTTATGTACCTATGCAGTTATTGTTTTCCTATAAATCGAGGGTATGTCTCCTTTGACGACTTTTCTCTCACTCTCGTGGTTTCGGACTTGGCCATCACCGCCCTTCTCAAAAAACACCCTGTAGATAAAACAAATCTCCTTGCTCTTTCTCTACAGTCTACAAAACAATCTAATGAAACAAATCTCGTCGCTCCTTTACGGTTGAACTTCGATCCTTATCAAGGTCCCTTGAGAGTTCCCATCAATCGACACTTTAAAAAATCAAATGTCATCATAATGTTTCCCGCCTTCTTTTTATTGGTCACTTCCGTAATAAAATATGTATGGTATTTTCTTTTATTGTACCCTGCACGCATCTTAACTATCCGTAAACCACAATACGAGCTTCTACTTGGACGTTGTGTGGCCCATATTAAATATAACTTACTTCCATTATTGATGTGCGTTGGTAGCCTCTACTTACCGCGATGTAGAGCCATAGTTAGTAGTGATGTGCCGATTCGCTGTTTTGGTGAATCGAGTCGACTCGAGTCGGTTTGAACGGTATTCGAATCCTGACTCGATTCCGGTATTCGAGCCAAGTACTCGAGTTCTATTTTTTGGTATTCGAATGTTGACGCGAATTTATAGACTCGAGTCCTGGACTGGAGTCCACGGACGTGCACCGCTTAGCATCCAGTAGTCTTTCATATGATACAATAAGAGATACAACTCGCACGCCTCCACCACGCCTCCGGCGTCTGTGTGTGGAACTGTGAAGGGCTTAAAAGTTGCAGGTTCAATTCAAACTTGTATCAAAAGGCGTTACTTCATTGCTTAGGTAAAAAGAGATTAAGTATGAATATGAACGAGTCAACCTAACTTGAATACAAGACTCGAGTCAGTTGGACTCGCATAATACTCGTATGACTCGAGTACCGGAATCGAGTCCGGCGTACTCGAATCATAATAAATTGGTATTCGAGTAGGCGAGTCCTAAGCAGGAATCGAGTCTGACTCGAGTCAAGCCGTACTCGGCACATCACTAATAGTTAGTGTTCGATTGCTAGATTTATGAAATGGTGGATAAATGGACTGTAGATTATTTAGTAATGAATGTTTGTGTGACTCCGAAATTGTGTCGACACAAATGCAACGAAAGTGATTATAATCTTGGAGCGAGAATATGAGAGTAGGCGTGAATTGTGTGAATGAGGTGTATCGAGGATGTTACGAAAAACCACTAACCTTTGAATTATGGGCGCGTAGCAGTACTCAGCTCTTTCCAGGGTTCCTCGGGGCGTCACGGCTAAAACTATACCTTGGAGATCTGTACTTCACTGGGCGGGCAAGCTTAGCGTTAGCTTAGAGGGGCCGGTCGGAGCAGTAGAGCTAATATGTGGAGTCTCGTACAGCGTCGAAATTCACGTCAAACGCAAACAATTACACGCACCGCACAAATCCGTATCGCCTTCTTACGATAATTACAACAACGACAATAAATTATAAATACACCGAAAAAAAGCGTAAAATCGTGTACTTTCAACTCGACTATCCAAGAAGGAATGACATTATTTATTTCAAATCGCGGGAAAACCTAACGGTCATAAACGTACGCGGCGTGAGAAATGTCAGAGTCACGAATGTCAGATACGTCAAAGACAAGTCGCAACCTTACCTATAAAAAAGGTGATAGCCAATTCTGAACATTCCGACCACCAAAATGCGCAGTATTTTCCGCAAATTAATGAAAAAGGTATAAATAATTAAGGTATAGAATTATGATACGAAACAATTTATCAAAAAACAAATATTATTTACAATTAACATAACTAGATTTACCTAATCCTTTCAGCTAGAATTAGGTGGACTGGGCATCAGGTTCGGTGTCCTCGTTCATGGGAAGGACACACAGTTTGACCACAGGCCGTTTGCATTCTCCTGAAGCCGTCCGTAGAGTAACTACTCGGCATACATTATCGGCTCCAAGATGGAGCTGCGTTACCCGACCTAGTTTCCACTTCATCGGACTGCATTGCTCGTTGGCAATGAGAACCAGAGTTCCAAGGACGATATTTTCTCGCGCATCCACCCATTTATGTCTCTGCTGGAGCGTGTGCACATACTCGAGATGCCATCTCTGCCAGAAGTCCTGGTGCATTCGTTGGATGAGCCTCCATCGACGAAGAGGGCTTACGTGCTTTTCTAGGATTGGTTCCTCAGGCAGAAGAGTCAAAGGCTCGAGTGTAAGAAAATGACCTGGGGTCAACGCCGAAAAATCATTTGGGTCGGAGCTTAGTGGCGAAAGTGGCCGTGAGTTTAACAAGGCCTCGATTTGAATCAGCAGCGTGTTAAACTCCTCATAAGTCAGGCGTTGCAAACCAACGACACGAGCGAGGTGAGTCTTAACCGATTTAACTCCTGCCTCGACTAACCCCGAACAATGTGGGCTACCAGGAGGGTTAAACGTGAACTCCACCTTCTCGGCCTGCGTCGCCTGCGACATTAAGTCCTTTAATAGGTTACTTGCCCCGACAAAGTTCGTCCCTTGATCAGATACCAATCTAGAGCAACGACCTCTACGAGCAATAAACCGCTTCAAACATGCCAAATATGCCTCCGTAGTGAGTTCCGATGCGAGCTCCAAGTGGATTGCTTTGGTGGCTGTGCAAACAAAAACACATACATACGCTTTGTATGTTCTGACGCCACGACCACGGCCAAGGGCTATGTCAAACGGCCCTGCGTAGTCAACTGAAGCCGACGAAAACGGTTTCAGTTGACTTAGACGGTAACATGGTAGATTTCCCATCCGGGGAGGTGCGGACAGTCGTGGTTTCGCACGGAAGCATTTGACGCAGGATGACACCACGGAACGAATTGCTCGCTTTGACGAGAGGATCCAAAAATCCTGTGCGAGAAGACTCTGTAATGTCTGTGGTCCTGGATGTAAAAATTTCCTATGGTACTCGTCGATTAGTAGATAGGTCAGACGGTGAGTTCGAGGAAGCAGCAGAGGATGCTTCTGGCTATAACTCAGATCGCTATGCACGAGACGGCCGCCCACCCTGAGCAACCCATTGGCATCTACGAAAGGACATAGTTTTCTTAAGACTTTGGGAAGCAAATTTGGGTTGCCTTTATTTAGCGAACGAAATTCTGAAGCAAACACGACTTCCTGTACATGCTTCACTAAGAACTGCAACGCATGGTTGGTTTCGACAGCCGACAAGGCGCCAGTTGACTTCACTGATGCCTTTAAATTTTTAGAGAATCGGTAACAGTAGGCGACGATATTCACTATACGCGAAAGTGACGAGAACTTGTTTAAAAGTCCGTCGACAAAACCAATGTTGTTTTCTGTCATAAAAGTCAATATTCTTCGCTCCTCGAGTGCGGACTCATTGTTTGCAGCGTACGAACTTTGCGGCCATTCTTCACGAGGGTTCAACAACCAGTTCGGACCCGACCACCATGACTGACACCGGATTAAATCTTCGGGCAATAAACCTCGCGAACCGTGATCGGCTGGATTCTCGGCAGTAGGAACATGTTGCCAGAATTCAGAGGGTATACCGTCTTGGATTTCCGTAACACGGTTGGCAACAAAAGTTTTCCAACGCGACGGACAGGAGTTGATCCAGGTCAATGCAACGCTGGAATCTGACCAAGCGAAGATGCCACCGACACGATGAAGATCATCTAGGGCGAGGGTTAACGAAGACATGAGCTCAGTCAGCAAGACAGCTGCCATCAACTCCAAACGAGGGATCGAGCGTTTGCGGAGGGGAGCAACTTTCGACTTGGCACAACACAGTCGGACCTCAGTCGTCCCGTCACTGCACGACGCGCGGCAGTAGATAACAGCGCAATAACCTCGCTCAGAAGCATCACAAAAGCCATGAAGTTGAAGAGAGGCAAACGATGGAACCATTCTCCGAGGCAGTGCCACAGCACTCAGCGACGACAGTTGGTTCTTGACCTTAACCCATTCAGATGAAATGACTTGAGGAGCATCCTCATCCCAGTCAACACCAGACAGCCACAATAGCTGCATTATATATTTGGCAAGGAATACGACAGGAGACAATAGGCCTAACGGATCAAAGATCCGAGCTATGTCTGACAAGATGGACCGCTTTGTACACCTCTTCTCGAACGCAGCTGTTCTGAATGTGAGCTGGTCTGCAGTGGGAATCCATAACATTCCGAGGATTTTCAAGGACAAATCCTGAAGGTCTTCAAAGTTGCACATCTTTTCCGAGTACAACTCGGACGGCGGCAAGTCGCGGAGGAACTCTTTAGAGTTCGAAGTCCATTTCCTCAAGTGTAGACCTGCGGATGACAGAATTACCGTAAGATCACGACGAATCTGGATCGCATTCTCCACAGAGTCTGCTCCTGAGACAACATCATCCACATAAGTGTCCCGCTGTAACACCGATGCTCCACGGGGAACACGGGATGCAAACTCGGACGCCAGACGAGACATGCACCAAGGAGCCTGGTACGGCGCACACGAAACCCCATATGTGACCGTAAGTAGCCTGAAATCGCGAATAGGTAAGTCAGCAGACTCGCGCCATACTACTCGTTGGTAATCAGCATCATCAGGGGTCACCAGGAATTGACGATACATTTTTCTTATATCTCCTGTGAAGACCACTTCGTGCCATCGAAAACGAATCAAGATATCAAAGATGCTTTTCTGGAGTTTGGGACCTGGCAACAACACGTCATTCAACGACCTACCCTCAGCATCTTTGGCGCTAGCATCGAACACTGTTCTTAGTGGCGTGGTGACTGATTCTGGACGCAGGATACCATGGTGAGGGATATAGTAGAACGGACCGACATTGGTGGTAGGAGGGTCCACTTCCTCTATATGACCACTCTCCAGATAATCTTTCATAAAGTCGACGTACGCTGACTGGAACTGGGCGTTCACTTTAAATTTACGCTCTAAGTGAAGGAACCGTTTCACAGCAATATCGCGAGAGTTAGAGAAGACTGGTTTAAGTTGAGGATCAGCGAAGGTCAGCGGGACAACCAATCTTCCCTCAGAATTTCGATAACTATTTGCTTCCATAAGCCTATCGCAAGCCACTTCAGTTTTCGATAAGGCGACTGGTCTGGGCGGCTCGACACTTTCCAATTCCCAGAACCTTTTTATTGAGTTGTCTAGTGACAGGTTGGACACGAAAAAACAATTGTTACGACTATTGGCATTGTTGCCAAGGCGAGCGAATCCGGTGCCAATAGTGCACTCGCCCATCACTATCCACCCGAAGATAGTGGGGATAGCGACGGGTTGACCTGATGCACCCTTAACTAAACCAGGTCTGAGTGCCGACGCCAAAATGTTGACACTTACAAGCATGTCAACAGGCCCTGGTTTATAAAAACTAGGGTCGGCAAGATCCAAACCTTCTAGATGCTCCCATGATGAGGTATCGATAAAACCAGGTGGCATGTCGTGACAAATAGTCTGTAGCACAGCAGCTTCCACAACCAAATTGCTTGAGAAGTCCTGACTCTTGGGACCCAATTCACACATAACCGATCCAAGTGTTCTGGTAGAAGCTCTGCCAATTCCATCGACAGATTGGGCTTTTGGGCTCAGTTCTAGTCCCAGCCGGCGTGCGCACGACAAGGTCATAAAATTACAAGCGCTGGCGCTATCCAGCAAGATTCTAATTTCAACAAATTCATTTTTATTATTTTTTGCTAAAATCAAAGCGGTAGAAAATAATGAATCGGTACTGGATGAATATGCGGCCAGAGCCACTGGCGGTGCCAATTCTTGGGATGTAGTGGGGGTAGGAGCAGCTTCATCAAAATGCAATAAAGTATGGTGCCGTTGGCTACATTTTGCGCATGTCACTTTAGTGCTGCATTTTTTGACAGAATGTGCAGGCTTTAGGCACAAAATACACAGTCTCCTTACCTTCACATCCCGGAACCTATTTGCTGGATTCAGTTTCAGAAACTCCGGACAATTTTCTGGACCATGGCCTTCATTGGGGCAGAACTCACAAGTGGAGTCGGGGGATGCAATTAATGATGTTCGATTTTTTGGTGCTGGCTTAGAGGTTGCGGGTGGCCCATGGCAGTTCTCTAGCGCCCGAGCACGTTTGTCCAAAAACTCCATGATGTCCTCAAATAACGGGATGTCAATATCAGGGCTAAGTTGAAGCTCGAACGCTTCCCGAGTAGCCCCATCCAGCTTTGACCATACCAACTGGAACAGCATGAAATCCTGACTTGGAAGGGCATACCTTGACAGTATGGCCAAATTCTCCGTGAATGTCCGATGAACCCGTTCCAATTCCGAGGCATTTTTATTCTTCACAAACTCACATTTTAATAATTTTTCATAGTAGGTGTTGGCAATGGTCCTCTTCCTATCATAGTATTTATGCAGTGCATTGTATGCTGCCTTATAGTTGCTGCCTGTCAGTGGATAATTCTTTATAAGATCAAAGGCAGCACCCTGTACACTTGACAGCAAATAGTGTAGCTTCTCTACCTCTGGCAACTCCCTACTATGTATGAGCGAGTCATATAGCTCCTTAAAAGACACCCAGTTCTCAAACCTTCCATCAAATGGCTTTAATACTATCTTGGGCAACTTTGCCAACATACTGTCATTTTGGTTAGTTGGTTTGTTTCTCTGCTCGCGTATTTTTGACAACCTTGACTTGAGACCTAATAATTTCTTATCAAAAGAAATAGTGTGTGAAAGTTCATTGTTACGATCTGCCTTAGACGTACCTGACAATATATAGATTTGCGCTGAGTGAAACTCTTTACTGATTATGTTGAGATCTTCTTCTGTTACCCCATCGAGATCCGAGGACTCCAGAAATTCAATCCGCATATAGGAATAATCTCGAGCGATCCTATATTTATCTCCGCCTTCGGTTTCCATTGCTATTGAGATTTATAAAAGTATTCTCTAAACAAATGTAAACAAATACAAAGCTACGGCTATTTTGCCGTTTTAACTTCCACTTCTTTTTTAGTGGCTTGAAAACACACTGTCCTCAGAATTACAAATGACGTCTAGTTTGACACTACAACTAACCGTGACAACTGACGCCTATTTGACAACCAAGTTTAGCAATACAAATAGATAAAACGAAAAGTACATTTATGACCGTTGGATTGTTTTAAATAAGTACCCTCAATATTTTTAGCGAATCTAAATAATATTGTTGGAACGGTAACAAACGACAAATTTACCGATTCCAATACTATCTTATAAACAAAACAATGATGCAAAATGATAAAGCGAAAATGTAAGCTAGTTAAATCCGGTTCGACGGACCAAATGTTCGATTGCTAGATTTATGAAATGGTGGATAAATGGACTGTAGATTATTTAGTAATGAATGTTTGTGTGACTCCGAAATTGTGTCGACACAAATGCAACGAAAGTGATTATAATCTTGGAGCGAGAATATGAGAGTAGGCGTGAATTGTGTGAATGAGGTGTATCGAGGATGTTACGAAAAACCACTAACCTTTGAATTATGGGCGCGTAGCAGTACTCAGCTCTTTCCAGGGTTCCTCGGGGCGTCACGGCTAAAACTATACCTTGGAGATCTGTACTTCACTGGGCGGGCAAGCTTAGCGTTAGCTTAGAGGGGCCGGTCGGAGCAGTAGAGCTAATATGTGGAGTCTCGTACAGCGTCGAAATTCACGTCAAACGCAAACAATTACACGCACCGCACAAATCCGTATCGCCTTCTTACGATAATTACAACAACGACAATAAATTATAAATACACCGAAAAAAAGCGTAAAATCGTGTACTTTCAACTCGACTATCCAAGAAGGAATGACATTATTTATTTCAAATCGCGGGAAAACCTAACGGTCATAAACGTACGCGGCGTGAGAAATGTCAGAGTCACGAATGTCAGATACGTCAAAGACAAGTCGCAACCTTACCTATAAAAAAGGTGATAGCCAATTCTGAACAGTTAGTCTTTGGTAGAGCTATAGAATATGTTACGTTGTCGTATCAAGGTTGTCATATAAGCTTGTATAGACTTGTCGAAACTCGTCTACAAACTTCACCGAGCTTGATTCCTTATCTAAATTTTTGTTTGGTTATCAAGGCCTCGTATTCTAAAAGTTACAAAGCCAAGGCTACCGCATGCCTTGGCTTTGGATGCAAGGATCGAAAAACCTTGTTTAATTATTGATACCTCTGACCTACCTGCCTTTCCGTTCAATTATTAAACGGTAGGTAAACAGACCGACTTTTTACAACACATTGCGTGGTTGGAGGAGTTTATTAAATGTGTTTTTGATTTGTTAGCTCTGAAAGTTAAACCGGAAAGGATTTTGTTTGTTGTTCATATTAAGGGTAGATTCTAGTACTTACAAGTCAAGACTTATGCCATCTGCACTAGGTACTTCTTGACTTGTTTATTAAGTAACTGTAAGTTTTATAGTAGACGACCTCAGTGGCGCAGCGGGCGAAGGTTCGCCCGCGGCGCAGGAGGTTGCGGGTTCGATTCCCGCCTCGGGAAAAATGTTTGTACGATCTGCAGATATTTGTTCAGAGTGTTCTGGATGTTTTCTATGTATAAGTAATAAAAAATATCTATGTATATAGTGTATTGTATTAAGTATATCAGTTATCTAGTAGGTACCCATAACACAAGCTCTGCTTAGCTTGGGGTCTAGGTAATGTTGTGTGAATTGTCCTGCATTATTTATTTATTTTATTTTTTATTTATAGTAGGGTGTAGTAAGTAAGTTAGTAGTAGTGATAAGGCCAATTTTACTTATACACAAATTATCTCAAATTGTACCTACCTACTCAGAGCCCAAAGTTATACCATTCATACGTAGTGAAAAAATCTATGATCCACACTAATATTATAAAAGCGTCAGTAACTGTGTCTTTCTGTTACCGTTTCACTCCTAAACGCTGAACAGAACTTGATGTTTGGCCAAACAATATCCCGGAGACGAACATAAGCTACTTCAAAAGCGCGTGCGAAGCCGCGGACGGAAGCTAGTGTTAGGTAATTTAGTCCTCTATTAGTAGGTAAGTACTCCATATAGCCACTTACGATTTCCGGCCCCCACTACAACACTTACAACATTAGGTAAAAGGTAAATCCATAAAGTTAGCTTTTTACATGGGTCAAAAGATATTCACTGGTATTTTCATAACATTCACAGCCGAACGGGTAGGTAATTCTAAAGGTCAGCCACTAGAATAGGGTGTAAGCCAAACTACACTGGGAGATGGTATACCTATGTTCTGTTATCATAATCTATGGCTTCACAAACTATCTAGCTCTTTGGGAAAAGCAAACGTTGCTGATGGACTCTGAAAACAAAATGAAATGATTGAATTTGCCTGCTTGTGATAGTTTGGGCTTGAATTAATTGATTCGTAGGAGTTGATTAGTTTATCTATCATCAGTTATTCTGTCTGTAAGACTATCGACCATCAATTAAAATTCGAATTTTCCCTTATTTTAATAGTCCTCATTATTCTGTTGTATTTTTACGCCATAATTAAATGCCGTAGCTGCTACGACTTTCGTAGCAGTGGAATTTTGGAATTTAGGTCAATTTGGTGGTGTTTTATTTGGTAGAAGAAGGTGGAAATGTTCCTATATAGCATTCACTATAATGTAGAAGCCTATTATTAGTGTAAGACATGATTAACAATAATGATAACCCATTAACCGGATATGTTAATTGAAATAACTCCTCACATGAAGTGAATTGTTATCTAATAAATACATACGAGGAGATGATAGTAACTTGATAATCATACAAGTATCTATATAAGTCATATACAGGGTGGAATTTTGTAATGCTACCTGGAGGGAAAGTACTCTTAATACTGTAGATAGAAAATTTTACTCAAAGAAAACATTCCTTTAATTTTGAAAAGAAAGAAAACTGCATTCAAAGATTTTCGAATATTTGCTTGCCACACCCGGGAATCGAACCGACTAAAATCTGTAAAAATTACACCCTGTATTTTTATTGCATAGATCGTTAGGGTCAATTATAAGGATGAAATCTCTCTAACAAACTTAATAAATTAAATGAAAGGAAAACCATGAAATCTTAAATTATTTTAATTATTTACAATAAAAAGTCAACCAACTACTAATTAGTTGCTCAAAATGGGCTCCATTTTCTTGGATACACAAATTTATTCTTCTTATGAATTCATTTCTAGTAACTTTTAATAACGTGTTGTGGTGAATATTATAAATCGTATTCTGAACTTCAACTCTCAACTCGTTTACATTCGCATAAGATTTCATGTAAATTTGATTTTTTACATATCCCACAAAAAAAAATCTAAAGGGGTGAGATCTGGTGATCTCGCAGGCCATCTGATTGTGCCGTTGGTACCAATCCAGGTATTAAAATGGTTATGATTCTGCTGTTATGGGCTGGAGCACCATCTTGCTGTAGAATTATTTGGTTTCGCTCTGCCTCGGGGAAACCATTTAACTAATTTCTTAAGAGATCCAGTATTTTAAGATAGAAGAGTCTGAGGTACAAACACGTGCAAATTTCAATCGTCTTATCTAAATATTAATTTGTCATTTTAGTGGATTATTAATTAACACAAGTACACAGATGGATCTTTAAGTTAAAGTGCATAACTTGAACCATTCAATTTATAATTTAAGATTTCATGGTTTTCCTTTCATTTAATTTATTAAGTTTTTTAGAGAGATTTCATCCTTATTATTGACCCTAACGATCTATGCAATAAAAGTACAGGGTGTAATTTTTACAGATTTTAGTCGGTTCGATTCCCGGGTGTGGCAAGCGAATTTTCGAAAATCTTTGAATGCAGTTTTCTTTCTTTTCATAAATAAAGGAATGTTTTCTTTTAGTACAATTTTCTATCTACAGTATTAAGAGTACTTTCCCTCCAGGTGGCATTACAAAATTCCACCCTGTATATAATTTTTAAGAAATTATATACGGCAACACATATGTATCTCGTGTTTGTCAACCGTTGCCGTAGATTGTGTTTTTTTAATTGTTATATTTTTGATTGTTTTGTGTTATCTTCCGTGACGTCACCAAACGGCTCTGTCGGAAGACCAGCGTTGGTTGTTACGTGGTAACAACTAGCTTATGCTGAGACAGAGACCGTTTTGTGACTTAATTCGACAGAAGCTGTATCTTTTATTTTATCTTTAAATCGTGTTTGTTTTTGTTGATTAAGTTACAAATAAAATATTCTATTCTATTCTATATAAGTCATTTCATTGGTTACAAATGTAAAGGTACTATACTTACCTGTGCGCTAACATACAAAATAACTATCCACAGAAAACACTCCTATAAATAAATAAATAAATAATGCTGGACAATCCACACAGCATCATCTAGCCCCAAGCTAAGCAGAGCTTGTGTTATAGGTACTAGATAACTGATATACATAATACAATACACTAAATAGATAGATATTTTAATATGTATATAGCTATCTGTAGACTGTTTGCAACAGTCGGCAGTTAGCTCAATTGTTTCAATTGTAAATACTAGTATAATTTTCTTTAATATGTTGTTAGTATAATATGTAATTGTAAAAAAAGTAATATAAACATTGGGAATACTAATTTCATAAACATAGCATTGCCATATTTGCCATACACAGCGTGGCAATGCAGCCAGCGTCTTGGGGACGCTTCCGACTAGTATTGATATGGATCAGTTGAGCTACCTGTAGATTGTTTGCAACAGTCTACAGTTAGCTCAATTGCTTCAATTGTAATTACTTGTGTAATTTCCTTTGTGAATAAAGTTGTTTTACTTCATAAACTCAGTATACATTTCAGGCCCTATTAAGACTTAAGCATACATTTTTAGGCATAACGTAAATATAACATTTGTATTCCAAACCCACACTTGACAGGCTACCTACACAATACCTGTCTATATGACTTGCCTACATTAAATAAATATGGAGAACTCGCGTAATAATTTTATAATGAGTAAATACGATTAACTTGTGGAAATGGTATGCTTTTATGTCCTACCAAACGTGGCTTTTATCACAAAGTGCCTAACTAAAGTGCTGCTACTACAAAAACTTTTAACTTAAAAAGTTTTAAGTTCTTTTGAAAACGACTCTTGTCAGTGCTTCTATTGGTTTTGCTTTGTATTTACCTACTTTAAAAAAACTTACCTACCTAAACAAATTATCAATGTCTTTGTTACACATTTGCTCCACTTGGAGTCGAGACCCTAGGTCCGTGGGGTACCGAGGCTCTTCGGGTTTTTAAAAAATATTTGAGCGTCTGGTCGAAGCGACGCGTGACCCGAGAGCTGGTGAGTATCTGGGACAGCGCATCGGCATTGCCATACAGCGGGGCAATGCAGCCAGCGTCTTGGGGATCCTTCCGACTGGTATTGATATGGATCAGTTGAGTTACCTGTAGATTGTTTGCAACAGTCTGCAGCTAGCTCTATTGTTTCTATTGTAAATACTAGTTCTAATTTATTTCTATTGATTGTAATTTTCTTTGTCAATAAAGTAAACTAAGATTGAAATTATCAATGTAACTCTCCGTCTTTTGTTTTTTCAAATTCAATCAAAAACAGTTTACAACATTTTTGTCACCGGGAAATACGCCATAACAAAAATGTAGAGTTTGCGAACTTGCCATCGTAAAGAGAACAAAAGTTTGTATTCGCAGCACTTTCACGGCAAGTAAGTGAAAAATAATACGAGCCTCAAACCATTCCTTAGCAAATTCAAAATTCCTTTTGCGAAGTTCAACAAAAAGCAGGAAGCAAATGTGGGATTATAAATACGTGACGCGATGTGAGGGATGGTGGTTGTATTCCCCTACCCATAGATATAAACGTTAGCCCAGCCTTTAAGTCTAGGAGCCAGTGATTATAAGTAAAAATTGGTTGTCTGTAAAGTCGGTTTACTGACGATAGTTGAACGTGACAACGTATTAAGAAAATACTGATGGAATGGTAGCATTTGATACCCGATCAAAACATGTAAATGTACTATATGTAGTATAGCAGCTGTCCACGCAGACGCATCGCTCACTCAAGTAGGAGAGAGACGGATGTCGAGCGCTCTCGCTTGCACTTCAACCCTTACATGGAACGCCTCAGAGCGAGGTAACGCCTCAGAGCGAGGTAACGCCGCATGACGTCATGTTTTTTCGTGCGTGCAGCCGGCTCTATCGAATTATAAGACGTTGTCACGTCAAAATTTCTTTATTGCTAAAGATTGTAATGTTCAATGAATGTTATTTCAATAAAATAAGATCATTGTATTCTACCTTTAGGCATCCAATAGTTAAATTATAATCTCAACTAATTCAATTATAAATTCCTAATACCTGATAACTTGGAAAAGAGCAGTGAATGAGCTAACCCTAAAGAAAGTGTAAGATAGAGTTTATAAATAAACAAGTTTCTATGAACTTCAACTTTCACAAACCGCGTTTTGAATTTAATCCTGCTCTGCACAGTCTTATGACGTCTTCTTCTAAGAACGTGGTGAATGATACATGTTTCTTCACCTTCACAATCATAACAGCGACCTTTCATATCTCCATTTTTTAAATTATGCTGGACAATCCACACAGTATCATCTAGCCCCAAGCTAAGCAGGGCTTGTGTTATGGGTACTAGATGACTGGTATACTTAATACAATACATTACATAGATGGATATTTTTTATTATCCTCGACGACCTCGGTGGCGTGGTGGGCGAAGGTCCGCCTGCGGCGCGGGAGATTGCGGGTTCGATTCCCGCCTTGGGACAAATGTTTATACGATCTACAAATATTTGTTCCGGGTGTTCTGGTCGTTTCTATGTATAATAAAAATATCTATCTATGTAATGTATTATATTATGTATGGATATCAGTCATCTAGTACCCATAACACAAGCTCTGCTTAGCTTGGGGCTAGATGATGCTGTGTGGATGGTCCAGTATTATTATTATTTATTATTTATTTATTATTATACATAGCAAATTTCCAGATGTGGGTCATCTAATTGTCTCCACTCTAGACTGTCTTGAGCCATCGATATCCATCATGGTCTGCGTGTTATCAAATGTCGGTAACCAATGTTTTCGCTGGTTTTCTTCGCTGTCTGGTATGCTATCGTGAATAATGTCTCACAGTTAATACCTCAACTTCAACCTCAACAGCCTGCATTGGTCCACTGCTGGACGCAGGCCTCCCCCTGATAATCGCCTTGTTGGCTTTTATCTCATGGGGGTAATGCCCATAATCATAATCATAATCGCAGTTCGGTGGTAGAATTGTTTTGCAGGGGGCGCTGCTGCCCGCCCCCGGTGGATATCCCTTAGTCGCCTCTTACGACACCTGCGGGAAGAGTTGGGGTGGTGCAAATTCTAAGCCGGCACCACACAGCCACAGTTAATAACGGGGTATGTTTCGAAGACAAATTGGCATAACGTATGATTGATCTCACTTGCTCCAGCACTTTCCGTCGTCTGCTTTGTTCGCAATGAGAATAGCAAACAATCGCGCCGCACTCCGTTCAGCGTGCTAATACAAATGCCTCTACTCCTCGAGATCGAACACGTCCGTTCAGTTCAGGTACAAAAACACTTTTTTTGTTCATTCTTGTCCCCATTTTTGTACTAAATAATGGGCGCCGGGGACTTTTGATCGTTGATTTGGTTTTTGTTTCATAAAAACGTAGGTAAATAATTACAGGGACAGCGTAGATCTAAGTTAAACTCTGTAGTATGGTACGTTCTCCCAGCAGCGCTATCTCAACAAATGGCCTGTGTTTTGTTACAACTAAACGCAAAGACACGCTATTTCCAATCTTTTGCAATATACCTACCTAATGACAAACAAACATGAACACGAAAGACGTACCTAGACTGAAGTGCGACCGAGACAACAATACGCACGCGAAACACGAAACCTGGCGGGGCGCCTCTGAGTCCAACTATGACTGAGATGGATGGACCTAATTGGACCTAATTTGAGTGTTCTACTTTCGAGAAGCTAGTACTTAATCTCCCGAATTTACTTACATCCATGAGGAACACAATGTTTTTTTTTGTAGACGGCGATGTCTCTGTTTGTTTACTGATCTGATGGATTTCGTTGATTATCAGAACAAAAAAATCGGTTATAACCTAGTAAGGTAGGCAGTGAATCATAATCAGACTAGCGTCAAGATGGATTTCTTAATTATTCGCGTTTCGCCAGAAATATTTTAATTAAATTTTATTTACATATCTGCCAATTTATAAGGTTTTTAAGAGTTTGTTTAATCTTATTATATTTTCATGATAACGACGGCCACACCGGGATAGAGTAATCCATTAAAAAGCCAATTAAGGACTACCTGCCCAAACAAAAGGCCCGTCGATCTTTTATTATAACAATGAAAGCAAAACTCATTCGCCAATTGGTTTATTTCTTGATCTGTCGGACATCCTGTCTTTGTATATCTAAGTATAATAATGTTATTAACATCAAATCTCAAAACATTGTTTGATAGTTGACCAAAGACAGGACTTCCGTTCAGAGATAATATAATATGGCAAAATGTCATAAGCGACCTAAAGGGCATTGGGTAAAAGTGGCGTTGTTTTTGATGGTCCGCGGCCAGTTAAAAAACTATTGCCATTAATTAGTACTCTCAAAAATGAGCAACTTTCATTACTACAGCCACTATCTAAAATATATCGGAAGCGAGATATCGAATGGCAAAAAATCATAAAATGATCGTCTAAATAAACAAATAACAAGACTTCCCTACAGTTTTTAGTAACCATTGCATTTCATAGAAATAATAGAATGAAATTAAACATAACGAGCTCGATTGTAAACCGGCCCGGAGCTCGGTTCAGTTATGCTAACCAATCACAGCGCTCTATTCGTTTACCTGCGTGACGCTATCGCTCAACTCTACAACCGACCCTTTCTTTACTCACCATCTGACTTTCGTGTTGTTTGCGTGCGTAAATAAATAATAAATATAATAAATAATAATAATAAATAGTATTAGAAATAAAATGTTATTGATAGGATACATGTTTTTTATTCATAACTTACTCGTTCCATACGTAAAATAATAGTATTTTTGAAATTAAAGTGCATTTTATCACTAACTTAGATGATATTGTTCTCAACTTCAAAGTCGAATATTTCGGCTCCGATATAAGTTACGGCGTATTTTGTTTTTTATAATGAATATACAGGTGTAATACTTAAATTCAACACAAATTCCATCAGTGGCCGCATAAAAAAAAAACAACGCCACGACTCCATACAAACTTACCCAATGCCCTTTGTTTATAGGGACTTCACAAGTGACGCGTGACCCGAGAGCTGGAGCGTATCTGACACAGCGCATCAGCATTGCCAAACAGCGCAGCGGGGCAATGCAGCCAGCGTCTTGGTGACGCTTCCGACTGGTATTGATATGGATCAGTTGAGATACCTGTAAATTGTTTGCTACAGTCTGCACTAGTGTAATTTTCTTTGTGAATAAAGGCTTCACAATAAAAATAGTAATTATTCCAAACGGATCTAGATCTATAATGATACTGGATGGAAAACAAATAGACGCTACACAGCTCCTTAGTCTCCAATACTTGGTGACCTTGCGGCTGAAATTAAAACCGCACCAAAATATATATTACTTAAGAGGGCGTATTCCGCGCCATTTTGTGAAAAGGATAATAGGCGTTCATAGGAGCGGGACGGAACATACGTTTTTGCTTATTTACAAGAAAACTACACAAGTTATGAAGAAACTGTATTAAGGAACTAAAAAATTAGTAATAACCTACAAATCAAAACAAAAATCTTTTCTATAGACCGCAGGATTCCTGAGATCTCGATCAAATTAGGTGCAAAACAGTGTACATTCATGATTTTTGTATGGTAATTGTTTTTCGCAATCGTATTTTCCAATTAAGAAACTGAAGAAAATTTTTGAATTTTAAGTAATTCTAGTTTTCCCTTGAGTAGTGGATCCCGTGAGTACTGAGATCTAGGCATTTGACCAGCAAACCAGCTAGATTCACCCCTTAAAACTAACTAAGTGGACCAACAGACAGACAGACCCAGATAACAAGTCTGTTAAATACTGTTTAGAGATAAGCACGAAGGAAGTTTTGTGAGCATCATCTCTGTATGCATCCATGCCCAGTTCCTGTTTCCCGAATCTGCTGTGCGCTGTACAACGGCTTATAATTATCTAAGTTTCACATTATTATCTAAGTGTGGAATTTGTTCCAGAATGGAGTTTAAGGAATTTGGAGATAGTTCAGTTACCTAGTAGTTTGTTATGAGAATCGATATCAGAACGAGAGAGTGCTTGAGAACACCAACACACACATTGGGATGATATGGAGTAGCAAATTAAAAATTCCTCTGATACTGCTACCGTGGGGTCTCTTGAAAGGGTCTAAGTATTCGAATGCTCTGCGAAGGTAGGTTTGACAGCGTACCTTCATACTTTTAGTAATGAAAAGGTCTCGGGATATGATTCGATTTCGAGAAATGAAGGTGGGTGGATAGCTTTATTGTTACTCAGGAATTTTATTTGTATCTTGTACAGTGTATCAAATTGTCGTAAAAATGTTAAAGTCGTATAGTTTAAGCTGTGCGATGCTGGCTTAGAATTTACACCACCATAATTCTTCCCGCGGGTGTCGGTAGAGGCGACTAAGGAACCGGGAGCGGGCAGCAGCGCCCCCTGCAGGTAAATTTTACCACTGAACAGCGATCCCCAACCCGAATGCCCAGCGTGGGCTTTGTGGGCACTACCCCCATGAGATAAAAGTCAATAAGGCGCTTTTCAGGGGGAGGTCTGCGTCCTGCAGTGGACCAATATAGGCTGTCGAGGTCGAGGTGTATCTTAAACATTATTATAGAAACAGTTATTTATAACTATCGATTAGATTTAATCAGTTTTCCAAACCAATCGCAAAACGTCCCGCAAGGAAATAACTTTATTTCATACTTCCTCCAAATGACGCCCATGGAAAACTCTAAGAAGACATTGTTATTTGTTAGAAAGTTTTTGGAATCCCGATTACTTTTTGCGACAAAAAGATGTTCCTTGTATCTTGTTGTATAATCCCAGAGATGTGTTTATGAAATTGAGATTTATATTGTGTTTCGTAGACTTATTTTAGGATTTAGGTTGTTCTTTTTGGCTGCTCTTACATTTTTTGCAACCGTTAGCAACATGCTACTTTTATTTCTTTGTTTTCAGGTTCTTTGTAAATAAATCGTTTACAAATTATTATAGAGTTTAAATTGTATTTTCAGAATTGTAGATACTTAGATGGTGTTTCAGATATTTTCATACGTACGAATTTAAGGTTAAAGATTCAGGACTTATTCCAAATCAATAAAAAGTTTTAACTTATCTTCTCTTCTTTCCATGGTTTCATTTACATAATTTAACGCGTTTGAGCTGACTATCGAAAAGGGAAAGCTTGTTACTACAGTAAGTAAAAAGGTTGGTATATAGACCTTACAATCTGATTGATTTGGGATTAAACTGTTCGGCAACAAAGCAGGGCTCAAGTCCTTACTCTAATTGGGAGGGAATGAACAGGGTCTTCGTAGAAAACATTTTTCTCTCATGTCGATTGCTTTTCTATAAGACAAGCTCTGCTTAGCTTGGGGCTAGATGATGTTGTGTGGATTGCCCAGGATTATTTATTAGACCCAGCTTACAAGCGAGGTTACTTTATGCCGTAGATACCTAAACAGTACAATAATTATAATATTTCAGCTTATAATACGATGAAATTTACATAATTGTAGGTAGCCTTGCGTTCAAAATAACTGTGTTGCAGAAAATAAATGTGAAAGGAGATTGTGAATACTGAGCACAATGAGCGCGGTTTGTTAACCGTAATTTACGTTATTTTTTTAATTCGTTGATCAATTCTAATGAGTCTAAATGTTTTGGTAACTTGGAATCATTTTGTTAATGGTACGTCCACATGTTGCCCGATTTAGTGGTAAACCAAGACTTGTTCAGGCTGCCAATGGTCAAATGGGTCATCGCAAAGGCTTATGGAATCATTATTTGTTAATGGTCCGTCGACATGTTGGCCGAATTAGTGGTAAACCAAGACTTGTTCAGGCTGCCAATGGTCAAATGGGTCATCGCAAAGGCTTATGGAATAATTATTTGTTAATGGTACGTCGACATGTTGGCCGAATTAGTGGTAAACCAAGACTTGTTCAGGCTGCCAATGGTCAAATGGGTCATCGCAAAGGCTTATGGAATAATTATTTGTTAATGTTACGTCGACATGTTGGCCGAATTAGTGGTAAACCAAGACTTGTTCAGGCTGCCAATGGTCAAATGGGTCATCGCAAAGGCTTATGGAATAATTATTTGTTAATGGTACGTCGACATGTTGGCCGAATTAGTGGTAAACCAAGACTTGTTCAGGCTGCAAATCGTCAAATGGGTCATCGCAAAGGCATGCATGCGAGTCTTCTTTCTGTGAACTTCTAATTAATACGTGGGCTTTATAGATAAACCCTACACTAAACCCAAACTCTTTTGCCATTGATATTCCGACCTTTCCTACAAAGATTCTATTAAACATGCAAGAACGAGGCACCTACAGCAACACCATAAGTACCTGCCATCTAAAAAGGCCTCCTTTGCAACATCGTTCGCCGATATTGCACGGCGATGACCTTTTTCCAATTTTGTGAAAGCGCAAAGTGCCTTCACTTAAAATCGTTAATATCGAGCATGTGGGCGGCACCTAACGTTTAATAGCTACTCTCATACAGGAAAATGCAAATGGTCGGCACAATTCCACGAGGTGCCGAGGTCGAAGTTGGACCATGCTTTTTAATTTACCGAGTGCCGCCATTACCGGGCCTTATCGTGCCAGTTGCCCTCAGATCTGAAATAGGGTGTTCTAAAATTGCCTCCTTATTCAGATTATCCATGCGCCGATGCTGAAATTCAGAATGGCGTGAGCCGAACGGGACTTATTGAGCTTTAATGGATCCGGGACGGCGGCGATACTCCCCGCTATCTACAAGCAATGAAATTAATTTCGAAAGGTAAATGCAGTCGTAAAGTTTAAGCAGTCCGTTTCAGTCTAAAGTTGCGTAAGCGGCGCACTGTAACGACTTATCGTGAATGGGGTGATGTTTTTGACAGTTTCTACTAAACGAATTCCATGTGGATTTTTTTGAAATATTTTAGCGTTCCTTACCGCGAAAGGACGAAAGGCCACGAAAGGCCTCCTCACTCTGCACTAATTTCAATTATCTGCACTACATATTTCGGTTTAAAAGATACAGCCATTAGTAAGACCGAGCAAAAACAAAAGTATATTGAGGTTGAGGGCCTTTTAATCTTTGTTTTATATTTTGATAAAGCATCTACATTCTAGTATTATACTGGTGTTACACGCAGTTTGGAAATTTCTTGTTTCTACCTGTTTCCGTTCAAGAGAAAAACAAATTGTTTAATAATAAAAAACAATAAAAATAATGATAATTAGTAGGTATGCGTTTTGTAATTTTTATTTTATTTTAAACTTATTTGATCTTGATTCAGCTCTGCTTAGCTTGGGGCTAGATAATGCTGTGTGAATTATCCAGCATTATTTATTTATTTATTTTATTTATTGAATTTCTTACCGTGTCCAGATGACTTTCCATTACAAAAAAAGTAAAAGCATCATTATCTTTTTGAACAAAATTGCGCCGGAAAACAGCTAATAGGGCAAAACAACTGGCGTGTCTAGTTTTAACGACCTAATCAGACAAGTGAACTTTGAGTCACAACATGTAGCGCAACACATGCCGTAATTATTTCGTCCTCCAACTGTCTAAATTGTAGGTTTTGCGAGAGCCGGCGGCGGGGGCGGCGGGGGCGGCGTCGCTCGGGGCTCTGACCACCGGAACTAGCTCATAATCATTAAATTGGGACGTTCTCGTTTTACTGTTAATTATTGCAGACGACCGGCGACTGCGCGGCTTTTACGATCCTCTAGAAAAATTTAATGTACGGTACGGATGTGAACTGAGGCGATATTTTAAAAGCAATTAGCTATTTAGCTAAGCATTTAATACTCAACAAAATTCAAACGAGTTTAATGGTCTCATTAGGAATTTCAATTTCGGCACATAGACTGCTTTCGATTGCTTCTTTTGATGTTCTGGCTCTCCGTTAGCATTTCTTCAACTCGACTCGCCATTTTGTGAAAAGTTATTTATTCTTTTCAAAATTTTCTTTGATGCTCGTACCTATTTGTTGCCTAAATTAAGCGATGAAAGGTGTTTCACTTCTGCTTCAAAAACGCTTGTTGCTGTGAGCTTAATGTATTAAGTACTTGCGGGGTATTTAAATTGGAATTTTCACATCAAAATTGCAGGAGATGATGTCAAAATTTCGCTGGACTACACTCCTAGGACTGGCTCACTCGAAATTATGATGACAAACTATAATGCACAGGTGCACTCTCTATTCCCTTACTCTCATAATCCGTTGGGACGGCAGACCTACACGACCGGGGAGAGTTTAGGTGCCGGACCAACAGCTTACGCGCTTTCCGAGGCACGTGGGTGTAACACCACCAGCTTCCTGGCTCCGGGCTGCTACTGTGAATTTTTCTTGCTAAAAAAAAAATTGGCTGTCTGTAAAGTCGGTTTACTGACGATAGTTGAACGTGACAACGCAGACGAATCGCTCACTCAAGTAGGAGAGAGACGGATGTCGAGCGCTCTCGCTTGCACTTCAAGCCTTACATGGAACGCCTCAGAGCGAGGTAACGCCGCATGACGTCATAGCAAGGTAACGCTGCATGACGTCGTGTTTTTTCGTGCGTGCAGCCGGCTCTATCGAATTATAAGACGTTGTCACGTCAAAAAATTCCAATATCCGAAATTGTGTTTAATCCTTGGGTCATAAGTTTTCGGTTTAGAGTAAGGAGTAAGTAAGAATACCCTTGAAGTACGCGATAAATACCCGATAAATAATCATTGTAGTACTCTTGTTTATTATAATAAGTTTACAAAGCACTTTTGCATCGAAAAATATTGATATTACAAGTTTTTATCTAGATTGTAGCCCTAAATGTAAACATAACATGATTATTAATGTTGCAAACATAGATGAACCAATTCCCTAAAAACCAGTTAATATTTTTATATGTTACAAAATGTAAATGCTAAATGAATGAAGTAATAATCAAATATCAAATTGCTTTATTTCCTTTAGACCTTACAGGACAATTGTACCTACACGTCACCAAAATTCAAATTATATTTAGTAAGTTGAGCTACCTGTAGATTATTTGCAACAGTCTGCAGTTAGCTCAGTTGTTTAAATTGTACATACTAGAGTAATTTTCTTTGTGAATAAAAGCTTCTGCCACGAAAAAAAAGTTAAGTAAGTAGTACCTAATCATGTTAGCAAATCGCGAAAGTTTGTAAAGTTTCATAGCGGTGAAACTCCCTTTGATTACTAGATATTTCCTATTTACAATTGGTAAGATAGTAGCTTAGTGTTAATAATTACGTTTGATTAAGTTCGGTCGGTTTGTGGTGTCTCAGCCTCTTGCGGTCTCGGATTGTCCACAGCCTCTACATAATGGAGATGCGAAGCAAGTCTTAATTAGGTTCAATTAAAAGTGGTCAGCAGGTACTATACTGGATTCTAGAATTATAGATGACTAGCTTCTGCCCGCGGCTTCGCACGCGTTGTTTCTATGGAAACGTTTTGAGGTTATTTCTATCCCATGGGAACTGATTTATAGGATAAAAAGTCGCCTATGTTTTATTCCAGGGTTAGACTTACTTAGACTGTTTCTAAAATCTGATTTGCACCTTTTTACTGCTCGTGTGCAATTTTGCGTTTTCAACCGACGAATAACGGAGGAGGTTGTCAAATCGACGCGTATAATTTTTTTTCATGTATGACCACGCATAACTTTTTACAGAATAGTCCGATTTCGATAATTCTTTCTTTATTGGAAAGGGTACACCCCGAAGGTGGTTTTTAAATTTGCCATTTAAATTTGAACAAAAATATCCAACCCTAAGGGTAGGAAAACAGAAGATGATTGATTGTTCACTCACTGATTGTAATGTTTGACAACGCATAACTTTTTACAGAATAGTCCGATTTTGATAATTCTTTTTTTATTGAATAGGGACTTACCTCGATGTGTCATCAAACTAAAATAGACTCGAATTTTAACTAGATGTCGCCACTAGAAGAATTTGAAGTCTGTTTATCGTTTTTTAAAACACGCCCAATAATTGATGATTTTTATTGGGGTTTTAGTGCTCTCATTACATTGCTGACATCTTGCTGTTTTCTGTTATTGTTATCACCTTTTATACATACATAAATGTCTCAGTTTACATAAAATATCTTGGATTCTAGAACCGAATACAGTATTTTGCGTTTCTATTGTTGTTATAAGGTTAATGAAACATGATGATGACGTCCTCCATAGCTTAAATTTGGTCGCGGGCCAGGGTTATCGATGGAGAATAGCTCTGTACGCAGGACATTTTAAACTGCACAAGTATGTGCGCAAAATCAGAGGAAATTAACCAAACTCACAAGTATAAATATCATAAAGTAGTAATCATAATCACTAGTAATCATTTTTTTTAAGTAGTACCATCTTAGAGCATAACAGAGTACCATAACAGATGCACACAGATCTTACCCCATGTACATGTCCGACGATCCTATCCATACCAGGTTTTCTGGCAGAGATGGCTCTTGAACGATAAGACCGCCAATTGTCACTCAGATTTTAGTTCACGACGACCTCAGTGGCGCAGCGGGCGAAGGTCCGCCTGCGACGCAGGAGGTTGCGGGTTCGATTCCCGCCTCGGGACATTATGTTTGTACGATCTGCAGATATTTGTTCAGGGTGTTCTGGATGTTTTCTATGTATAATAAAAAAATATCTATCTATGTAGTGTATTGTATTAAGTACTATATCAGTTATCTAGTACCTACCCATAACACAAAGCTCTGCTTAGCTTGGGGCTAGATAATGCTGTGTGAATTGTCCTGCATTATTAATTTATTATTTATATACTTACCTATTTAATTATTAAATTTTAAATTGTTACTTAGTTTTGAGTGTGCAATAAAGTATTTGCTATCTATCTATCTAAAATATGTATCAGGAACACTAATGGAAGGTGGAACCACTACCTACCGTGCGATATACTTTGAGTGAAAGAAATGATGCCGAGAGTGGAATAATTATTTTTGTTTAGTCATAGTCTGGCGTCGGTATTTCTACAAATAGCTAGAACTTAAATGGTTTCGAGGCATATTCGTAGGTAAAGCTTGAGTTTTTATGTCTATAAAAGTAATAGTACCTACCTAGGTAGATTGTTTTACAAGGGACTAAACCATCCCATTATATACGAGGTTGTTATACGCCCGAGCGTAGCGAGGGAGGATGACAAGACCGAGTTATAATGGGTGGTTTTGGCCCAAGTAAAACACTCTACTTTTCACTTCGATTGCGAGAAAATAAAACAATTTTGTGATTTGGTATGAAGAAAATTCTAGAGATTTAGCGCCAATACCATTTTTTTTAAATCTCTATCCCGCAACGAAACATTTCGCATTCTACCGTGAAGGGAAGAATCAAGCTTCATAAAACATCACCAAGAAGGTTCTATTTTCAAAGAAAAAGATTGACTTCTTGGTGCTCCACCAAGAAGTCGAGTTTTTATGTAAGAGAACGAATGCTTGGTACGGGCTGATGATTTTCAACAAAAATTAAAAAAAAAAATACTTATTAGCCCTAGGTATTAACCTCGAGGCCCGCTATGCTACACTATTATGATACACTATTTGAGAAAAAGAAGTGAAAAAATTATTAATATTTTGACGAAGCCACGGATCCCGCCTCAGAATGGATGTTGACGTTCATTTAGGTTCCGTTTACTTTAATTTCACTGAGATGTTATGATAATACACAGTTCGAAACTCCCCAAATATTACCGTATGCTGTAATTATTGTCTTAAGATGTTTTATTTCATCCTTATCCGGATGTTATGAAAATTTAAGTCTTCATGTAAACGTTCCTTATTTATGTAGGTACTAGTTTCTACCCGCGACTTCGCATGCTTTGTTTCCGGGTTAAAAGTCGCGTACTATAAGTACGTTATTAAACAAAGATCAAATTATTCTAGGGCAATGTTTTAATATTATTTTTATTCTATATAGACTGATTTATGGGATAAAAATAATATGTTTTATTTCAAGCTTCTGCCCGCGGCTTTGCACGCGTATTTTCGGTATAATAAGTAGCCTATTATGTAAGTTAGGTATTATCTTTGCTCTATACGTACGCCAAATTTCATCTTGATCTGTTCGGTACCTAGTTTTGGAGATCCTAGTCCTAGGTAACAAAAATTCAGATTTCACAAACTTTCGGCTTTATAATATTAGTAGGATAGCATTATTATTATAGCATTAGCCAACATGGCGCTTATCAGGGGGAGGCCTGCGTCCAGCAGTGGACCAATACAGGCTGTTGAGGTGAGGAGGTTGAGAAGGATAGCATTATCAGATTTCAATAACTTTATTTGTTTACTTAAATAAATAAATATAATAAATAATGCTGGACATACCAAACAACATCATCTAGCCCCAAGCTAAACAGAGCTTGTGTTATGGGCACTAGTTGACTGATATACATAATATAATATAAATAAAATAAATAATACTGGACAATCCAAACAACATCATCTAGCTCCAAGCTAAACAGAGCTTGTGTTATGGGCATTAGTTGACTGATATACATAATATAATACATTACATAGGTAGATATTTTTATTATACATAGAAACAACTAGAACACCTAGAGCAAATATTTGTAGATCGTACAAACATTTGTGACTTACTTTTTCAATTTCTGATATAAGTGTGATACGTACAGTTGGACAGACAAAAGTGTGCAAATTGAAACCTACATGGCTCATAAAAAAGGAAAAATCAAATCCTACATAACATACACTGAAGCCCGGCGTACTGAAAGCTGCACAGACAATAGACAGCTCGGTAGGTACCTGCCACTTTGTACTCGGCAATAACTTTCCTCAGCACCTCGCTAGCTCACACGACAATGTCGGTTTTGATGTGGGAAGTTGCGTGTGTGTGAGGATTATTTGAATGAATGCACTGATTGCAATGACTATGGCTAGATAATCGTAATGGAGAATGTGTTTGTAATGGAGTCAGGAGGTCTACTTTGAAAAACGAACGAAGTTGACGGATGACGTCGGATCGCACAAATCGGAGGACGGCCGATCCGTTCTTTCGATGGCCTTATTCTAAGAAAATGATTCTGATATTGGGGAAAACTGGAACGCGAAAAATCGTCGAGGGGGAAAACTGGAATTTGAAAAAATATATTCCAGTTTTCCCCCTTGAAACATTTTTCTCAAGGGGGAAAACTGGACTCCAAAAAAATGAATTCCAGTTTTTCCCCGTAAGGGGGATTTGTCAAGGGGAAAAACTGGAATAACCCTTTATTTTTTTCGATCTCTAGATAGGAAACGAAAGGTGTTAGTTGTTGACGTGCCTAAAGCGTCTTGGTGGCAAGTTTGTTCGTTTCGAAGTCATTCGAACCCTAAAAACACCGTTGTGTACCGTGTACATTTGACCGGAACCCAAGGAATTACTAAAAACCGATCTCCTACTCTCCCACACCCACTTTTAATTCAGGGCAGAGCCGTTTTTAAGTAAAGTTTCATATTAAGCCTCTCCAAATAACGCTTCTTAAATTCTATAATGCACACACAAGTTACTACATACATAAAAGTTACATACTGGACATGTACAAAGGCGAGCTTAACCCAAAAAGAGTTTTCTTACAGCAAACCTATAAAGAGAATTTATGAAACGAGTGTGGATAGATAATGTGTACAGATAAGACAGAAAAACATTATACAGATAATCACATCACATCACACTAATATTATAAATGCGAAAGTTTGGATGGATGGATGTATAGATGGATGTTTGTTACCTCTTCACGCCAAAACTACTGAACGGATCGGGCTGAAGTTTTGTATACAGATAATTCCCGTAGGATAGAAATCACTATTAAACGTTTCCATAGAAAAAACGCGTGCGAAGCCGCGGGCATAAACTAGTGATGTTATAAAACTAACATACAAAACTAGTATACACTAAAAGAAAATACAATACGTTTATTGATACATGGAGTACCTACTCCCAATACCTAATTTAAGATCTGGCGTCTTCACGAACGTGTTCGTGATGATGGGTAGAACCAGCAGTTTACTCCTCAACAGCCTGTGTTGGTCCACTGCTGGACGCAGGCCTCCCCCTGATAAGCACCTTGTTGGCTTTTATCTCATGGGGGTAATGCCCATAATCCCCACGCTGGGCATGCGGGTTGGGGATCGCAGTTCGTTGGTAGAATTATTCTGCAGGGGGCGCTGTTGCCCGCCCCCGGTAGATATCCCTTACTCGCCTCTTACGACACCCGCGGGAAGAGTTGGGGTGGTGCAAATTCTAAGCCGGCACCACACAGCTCAACAGCAACACACAACAGTTTACTCAGTGACAGTAACCCCGTATAGATACTGAACTTAAGTTATTCAAATTTGATAAGGTAATGCCGCTTGACGAAAGGGTGATTAATTTATGTACGAAAATAGAGTTACCTGTAATATAGGGGTGTGAATGCCGTAGGAAATCCGTATCAGAAACATTAACAAAATTAAATTACCTACCTTTTAATGGGTGGCTGGGTTACCTCTATGATAACAAATAAAATTACAATGAAATAACAGAAAAAAAATAGAAGTATTTACAATTGGGATAATTGAGTTAACTGCAGACTGTTGTTTTCAATGTTAATGTTGGGTTACCTACTACGATTTTATCTTGAAAATATTGAAGCGGCAAAAATTTATTTCCTATTTCGTAAATACGCCTCTACAATCTTAAAATTGACTTATTTATCTGCTTTTTTAAGTCAATAGAAATAAACGTAACTATTTCTATATTTGCACATAAAAAGAGCTTTGTTACAGGCAGGTCAAACTGGTGATGCAACCTACGAATAAATATCTTATTTTTATTCTTAGGATGCACAATATTTTTGTACTTCGGTAGAGGTATTTTAGGCCTCTTCTCGTTTCTAAAAAAGACACTGCTAGATCTCCTAACCTATCCTATCTTATTAAAGTTTGTGAAGATTTGTGTATATTATATTTGTTACCTACCAAAGATCTTCAAAACTATTGAACCAAACATTTTGCAATTACACGTGCAAAAACACAACCAAGCTTAAATTAAGGGGATTTAATTCTAGGGTTAAGACGTGCGAAGCCACGGACAAAAGCTACCTATTCCTAAAACTTAAATAGAATGCTTATTGCAAAGATTTAAATCTTTGGCTTAGTGCATGTCTAGGAAGCATTGAGTCAACAAAATGCCAGAGGGTGTACATTACTAAAATTACCGTTCAGTTTTCGACGTAATCGGATCATGCGACGTTCTACGACGCCTTGTTGGATCCGCTCCGGGCGGAGTTGGATAAGTGGTTCTCATAATGTCATTAAAAAGCTTGGGAGCCTCGGAAGCCTTGGGAGTGCTGTGGACTGGCGCCTGCTGCAACCGCCGACAGCTGTCCGCGCAGCTGACACCAGCTCGCACATGGCGGAGCGTGCCTGCCGCGTGCCACCCCTCATCACTAATTACATTTTATTAGCTTCCCTTCCAGACTCTCATGGCATCTGTGGGCTTTTTTGTGATACGCGTGCTATCGAATATGCAGGCATACGACATGTCCTATCATATTTTACCTGCATATGTTACGTACCTATACTGCAGTATATAGGTACGTACGTAAAGCTGTATACATTTAATTATAGTTGGTTGGATTAAGATATGAAGACCGGTTTCTTCGAGATGATTGCCTATTGGCAAAGATGACTAGATAAAAGTTACGAAATCAGAAACATGAATGAAGCTATTTTGTGCCGTTTCTAAGAACACATCCTGTAGACACTATTGTGTAGTATTGTCACCATAATCCTGCCCTTTCCTTTGGTCTGCTAGTTTATTTACAATGAAATTACTTAGTCGTCTACCTGACACCCAACGAACGTGATCTCAACAATAAGACGAAGCATTGTATAAAATGGGAGAGGTTTGCGTGGTGCAACGGGCACGTTATTGTCGGCGGGTATCAATGCCCGCGCCTCTGCTAGTCCAGGTATTTATGAATGAACGTGCTGGACTGGTAAGCCGGAAGGTCGGTTGCGGTCGCAGCCAGGTAGAAAATTACACTTGGAATTCTTTAGTTCGACAGTTCGGTAGGTAGAGCTCCTCAGCGCGCGGGTGATTCAGTTGCCTTGCTTGGGGCGCCGCAGAGCGGGGCGCGGGGCGCGCCGACACGCATGCGTTGAGACGAGCCGACGATCCATCCTTCCCTCTCAGTTCATTGAGAGCCGTCGCGAGTGCACGCCGTACAGTCATGTACCGTTTTTCAACTTTCTCGAGTGGTGATGTGATACGATACCGACTTATAAACTTAGCGTTGTGAAATCGTGTCGTAACTCTAGTGATTATTTACAAAACTCATGTGAAGCGTTCAGTGAATGAAATGTTTAGTGACTCAGTGTAAATTGGATTGGAAGCAAAATGAGGTGGTTCGTAGTGACGATGAGTGTTATGGTGTGGGAAACTATATTTGCCGGCGTCGCTCCACCCGGCTCTTGCCCGGCCGTGTGCGCGTGCAAGTGGAAAGGCGGCAAGCAGACCGTGGAGTGCGTGGACAGGGCTCTCATCACAGTGCCGCAGCCTGTGGACCCAGCCACGCAAGTACTCGACCTTTCAGGGAATAATCTCCAAATACTGCCCCAGGAAGCGTTCGCCCAGACAGGACTCCTTAATTTGCAAAGAGTTTATTTGCGCAGTTGCAAAATAGGCCAAATACATGAAAGGGCTTTTAATGGCTTGACTAATTTGGTAGAATTAGATCTGTCACACAATCTTTTGACACATATACCTTCAGATAGTTTCAAGGATCCTCGGTTTCTCAGAGATCTTACACTGGCTCAAAATCCTATAATAAAAGTCCATTCAGACGCTTTGAAAACCCTCAAAAACGTGGTTAAGCTGGATTTATCCAAATGTGACATTAGAGAGATAGCCACCGACGCATTTACAAGTTTAGAATCCGTGGAATCTATAAAGCTCAACCACAACAAGCTCCGAGAGCTGCCTCTTAGATCACTGGAGAGATTAGAGAAGTTACGAGCAATAGATTTATCTGACAATCCTTGGACTTGCGATTGCCGACTTCGTGAGCTTAAATCATGGCTGGCGAAACATAAACTGCTCGCAACCCCCAGTTGCTCGGCGCCGAGTCGACTAGCTAATCGACCCTTTTCGGAGCTGCCAATAGAGGAATTCGCTTGTAAGCCAGATATATTACCTGTCAGCCGGCACGTAGAGGCCACCGTTGGAGAGAATACAACCATCGTATGCAGAACAGAGGCCGTTCCGAGTCCTAATATTAATTGGTATTGGAATGGAAGGCTACTTATGAATGGCACCCACTTCAACGCCTATCAGAAAATTTACGTCTTTGAGGAAGGTGACGTAAAGAAGAAATCGACCCTCATAATTACAAACACGCAAAAATCCGATTCCAGTGAATTTTACTGCGTTGCTGAAAATAAGGGTGGAAATGCCGAAGCAAATTTTACTGTACACGTAACACAGATGGCGGCTGGAATGGCGTCTTTGGGCAACGCACAGATAGCGAGCCTAGGTGCTGCCTTGTTCTTAGTTATCGTTGTCATCTGTTTGGCTCTGCTCATCACTTTCTTGAGGTTTCGTCCCACGCCAGCTTGCGAGAGCAAAACACCAAACACACTCGACAGAGTCGTCTCAGGAAACGAAGTACATCCAACGGCGACAGATAGACCCCATGTTGCGGGATTAGCTAATAGACAGGAGTTACCCAACTATAATGAGCAAAAGTGCAATCCTGTGTCAAAGCCCCCGAGAGTTAACGACATACCATACACGACAAATCACTACGAGGGGCGAGGGAGTGTAGTGACCGCAGGCGGGCCTGTCGTGGTGTCGCCCACGGTATCCGCTTCCATAGACCCCGATCTGATCAACGACACGCGGCCGGACAGTGTCGCGCGCCCGGGAAGCGGTGAATACGCACGCGAGGCTTCAGACTCTCTCTATCCGTCAGGCCTGTGGGAACAGATGAAAATGAGCCAGGCGAACCATTTGTCTCGCGCTGTGAGCTCAGCGATCCCTTCGTTCTACAACGACAGGACACCGATCATAGAGAACAGCAGCGTGAACGGGTCCCAGGAGGAGCTGGGCTACACGAGCCGTACGTTCCCGCGGTCGCACGCGGCGGTGGCGGCGGCGGCCCCGGCCGGCGAGGCGCCCTACCCGCCCGACTACGGGCTGCCCGTGGGCGGCGCCCGCACGCTGCGCGTCTGGCAGCGCGCGCCGCCCGTGCTGCCGCCGGTCTCGGCTCTCAAGCGCGTGCTCACCATCACGAGGCCGTCCAGCGAGGACAGCTTCCAAAACGGCTGTGCGACAGATGTATAAACTGTTATATCGAATACATATTTACCACTATGTACGCATTGTTACATATCTAGAGACATGTCAGAATTTATTGTAAATTTGTGTGTATTATAAGAAAAACTCGACCTATACGTAAGGTACATGTATGTATGTAAAACCTAAACAGGTTAGTGTAATATTTTTTGTATTATATAATTTATTTAGAGTATAAAAGGAGCGTTAGATACATTGGATCTGACCAATGATGGATCCGCGACTGATTAGTTCAAGAATGTAAGTGTAAATTCTCGTGATATGGAATGGTATTGACTATGATCGCCAAATAATTATAAACTGAATATAAATAAATAAATGTATATCTGCATTGTTAAAATTGTGTAAGAATGATGTCAGATGACTCCTAGATAATGTTAATAATTGTGTATTTATCACAGAAATGATTCCAAAGATTATATTATATCCTGAAAATTGTGTAATATCATTGTACAATGGCCTGATTTCCAGCTGATTGATGAGTAGCGTAGGGATATGTTTATTGTGTATCATATATTAGAACTGATACCCATAGACGGATGCTACGAGTTTAATACATGATCTGTTCAGATATCAGGCTATTGTTTGCTGTAACACATATCTGTTCATGATTGATCGAGGTTTGTGTATCTTAGTACATTATATTATCCGATTACCACAATAAAGCACGAAACACGGTTACATATGTAGGAACAAGAAATGTATAAATTTTATGTTGGAAAAATAAATGTTTAGCAGTACCTAAATAAAAATAAACGGGGCGATTGTATAAAACATAGTCTTTTTCTTTTCAAAATTTAAGACGACTAAGATAAGGATTTAGGATGCCATGGTGTGTCTTCTTAGAGTGTTTTTCACGAAAAAAGACAGACGTAGCGCTGTAGGTAGAGCGACCAAATTAATTTATCGTTGATACAAAATTTGTTCCACTAATTGCCGCGGGACTTCTTTCGTGCAAAGCACTCTACTTCACCTAACTCAGAAACAATTGCAAATCTGTACTTAGTTTTTGTTCCTCAATTATATCAAGAAAAGAAAACAAAACACTGCTAAGCAATTGTAAATGCTAAGTAACGTTTTGCAGTGTTAAAGTCAAAGCACACGTCCTATATCTTTTATTTTATTTTTTATTCAGCCAGACCTCGTTACCGCGTCGAAATGTTTTATCCCCCACTCCGTCTGTGTGGGTTGAGCAAGTAAAATAATCGAATGCAGGACAGGCTCTGACAAGGCGACAAAAAAGAAATAAACCTCTCAGTTCACCTCGCTAGCACCGAAGAAGAACCGGTTAACGTTATTTCATTTCCGTTCGATGCAGACCTTTTTATTGGAGTCGGGAATTTCAAGCCGGGCGGCGATATTGTAGGACTGTGTTTTTGTCCAGTTTAGTGATCTTCTTAATTTTTAACCTTTAATACAAAATCTACTCCAAATAATGCTTGGTAAATAGCTATCTTTGTTTTTTTTCTAAATAGGTAGTTTTACATGCAGGAATAGCCCATACATAAAGCAGATTTGAATTATCTATAATCTTCTTTAAATATAAGAGATAAAAGAAAAACAAGAAGAGATTGAGATTATTAAGATTGATATTTGTTAAGAGATATGATTTAGCAATAATTTTAATCATAATCCAAAAATTAATTAAATTCAGAATAATCAGGAAATCTAGGCATGCCTACCTTCTTGCTCATGATACCGTGTCTAGATCTCATTCTTATTGTGATTTCTAGGTAAATAACGAAGTAAATATGTAAGTTCAAACATAACTTTTTATGGCTGGTATAAATATAAACTACTAGCTGCGCCCCGCGGCTTCGCCCCCGTGGAAATTTATGTTTCCAACTTTCTTAATTTTTTCTTTCATAAAAACCTTCTCCTGACAATAACAAACACAACAAAGAAAGAATTAGCGAAATCGGTCCAGCCGTTCACGCGTGATGCCGTGACCAAGGAAAACGGGTTTCATTTTTATATATATAGATAATTTAGGTTAATTGTTAGTAATAAAAAATTGTGCAAAGTTCTAGCTCATGGTAAGTACTTACCCTTTTAACCTACCTATTTTTAGGTACCTATTTTAGTTTAGATTTTGGCATAAGCGGATGCGGGGCGGTGGTTATATGTAGTTACAGAGCACGCACAGATAAGATTCTAAGAATTTCAAACATAATAGGCAATGCAGCCAGCGTCTTGGGGACGCTTCCGACTGGTGTTGATATGGATCAGTTGAGCTATCTGTAGACTGTTTGCAACAGTCGACAGTTAGCTCAATTGTTTCAATTGTAAATACTAGTATAATTTTCTTTGTGAATAAATTCATTTATTTTTGTAAAAAAAAATTAGAACAAAGCAACTCAACCAATAAAATTTTAAAAACAATCTATAACTCACTTGTGAGATATAGCAATGAAAAAGTCACAGTTTGATTATGGGTGTCATTCTGTGTCTAATTGCGGTGACCATAGAGCTAATTTTCTTTGTGAATAAATTTACTAAACATGTGACGAACGAACAGATTACTTCAGGTAGATAGGTACTAAATTATCTAAGTATGCACTTATGTGTTGGTGCAAGGTTCAGCAACTTTCGGAACTTCAAATATAGGAACAATGTTAGGAGAGAAGAGAAACGGTAATGTACATACTTAGGCATGTCTCACTTGGATGAGTAGCATAAAAAGAGACAGTATTTTGATTTAGACAGTTTTATTTAAAAACTTGTGACATAACTAATTGCCAATTAAATGTAGGCAGAGTTTACAAATCGAGGACAAGTTTATATGTATGTATAATGACGATGTGTTCGATCAACTAAGACAAGTTGAATGATTCAACGCTTATTAAGTTTGTAGAATCTGATTCCTACAAGTTGAGATGAGACATCATAACTTTCATGACAATAGACATCAAAGACTCAAACTACCCCAATTGGATGTCATATTTAGGTACCTAGTCATTATATGGAAAGTTTAGCACAATAGCTATTTTGATTTAACACTAGCAGCCCGTGTCGGCTTCGCACTTGTTGACAGAGACTTTTTAAACATTTTTGTAATAAATTTAGCCCATGTTACAGGTATAATGTAGCATTCTATTTGGTGAAAGAATTTTTGAAATCGGTCCAGTAGTTTTTGAATTTATTCGTAACAAACATACAAATCCTCTTTATAATGTTAGTGTAGATCAGCGATCTTTTATTTTCCATTTTTCGCTTTCTTCTCATAAATGCGGACTTTCGCAGATAATAATGATGTTTCGATGGCAGCAACAATGGAGACTCGGGAGAACGATTATATAATAATCCAATTGTGAATAGCTTTCAAGACTCGACGTGCATTTTATTATGGGCAAGTCACCATCATCATCATCATCAGCCTATATTAGTCCACTGCTGGACATAGGCCTCATCATGGACATCCCCTAATGAGCGCCATAGCGCCCTGTCTTCAGCTTGCCGCATCCAGCATCTGCCTGCAGTCTTTCGCAGTATTAGTATTATGGGTAAGTAGGTACTTTATTCAATTTCTAGTGTGACACATTTCACTCTGCCTGGCTAGGTAATTAATGGACATCTGCTAAACCAACAGGATTAGAAGATTTTATAAGTTTTTAAAATAAGGAAGATATGTACGAGTATACATATATGTAAAAACAATAACACTTTTGTTCCTATTATAAGGTTTTTGTTATTATAGTGCGTAAGCCTCGCACTCTGGCTAATTTCTAATTTCTAAGAAATCAAATAATATCGCAAAAATTTTCGACTTTGACGGGACATGAACCCGCATCCTTCCCTCAGTACAAGAATGTGCTAACCAACTACACCATGAGGTCAAATGACGTAGGAGTCGAAAATCTTTGCGACTTTCTACGGACTCAAGCGCCGTTAGCTCCACCTACAGGGGAAACATTGAAGTTTATCCAATCCTGTTCAAAGACTAAAGTTACGTTTAGTTCGTTTGACGAGAGGTGTCGCGTTGCTCTAAATCTAAGGTTTTTGTTTAGTACGTAAGCCTCGCACTCTGACTAATTTCAAATTTCTAAGAAATCAAATAATATCGCAAAAATTTTCGACTTCGACGGGACTTTTGTTCCTATATGGTCATTTTACAGGTCAGGTCTAATTTTATAACGTTTTAAGGTATCCTTTGAACACTATCGAGGTGGATAACATTGTGACCGAATTCACTGCATACCCACGAGTTATATTGCATTTTTGCCGCCAGTTCATAATAAAAACGATTGCTGCTGATATTCAAAGGCAAAATATGTTGGATTGAAATTGAATTTCCAACGAATCGAGGGCAATTTATGTTAGTGCGAACAGTTTAAAACCGAATAAAAATGTAGCTATTCGATCATGTGCAGTTCGGCGCGCGATGGTGCTCGAGCCGCGAGAAGTCGATTTTGTTTTACCCGGATAATTGATGGGTTCCAAAATTTTTGGCAGTTATTCATGATTTCCTAGCTGAAAATATTGATGTGTTTTTGTGCCTTTGTTGTGGAGCATTTCAAATTATAGGTGTCATTTTTATAACCTGTTACTTGTGGATCAATGAGTTTTTTATAGGCATGAAAATTGCCTTCATACTTTCCCACTAAAAATGAATGAGATTCGACGTTCCACAAAACAAGGGACTCGTAAACTAATGGAATATTTTCTTACAATGGAACGTGTTGGAAGGTCCTTTAAGCCTTCGGTTATATTGTGTTTACCGCCGACTCCGGGCGTGCTTAAGCACCTTAGGGCTAATACAGGGATTTCCTTATCCAGAGGCCGCGGTCAGCTGGTTTCCATCTTAACATCAATTAGCACTGCCTCGGACTTCATTACCGACCTTCCGACGATTCTCCTGCTAGGATTTGGTGCTCTGAAAAAACGCTTAGCGTCTTTACTTTATCTTTGTTTTATGGGAATCTCAACAGAGGTCCCACCTCTGGCTTTTTAAGGCATATCCACGGGCTGGATATGCCTTAAAACGAACAACGCCAGAATAACGCGTCAGTAGCACAATAAACGCATTACAATTAACTATAAGTGGTCAGGTTGGCAATGATTTTTTTTGTTAGTTTTAATATTGAAAGAACACAAACGCTCAGCGGAAAATAACGTAAAACACATTCATACTGTCATTTGGTAATTTTCGGGTCGTTATCACGTTTACCTTTATTAATTAGTCAGGCCTAACCTGAATACACTAATGCAGATCCCAAAGGTAGAACCTTTTTACAGATACAAAAGGCAGTGGGTAAGTAGGTATAGGTAAATGAGTCTGAAAACCGGCACTATTGTGAACATGTTATTTTACTTAGGGAATCAACATAAACTGCTCCATCAGTCTCTGTCTTCTGCCGCTGAGAATTCATTGCTGCAATACAAAAAACATGCAATTACTTACAAAACATTTTAAAGATGTGGTGGTTAAGTTTAGGATTCAAACACTTTCATTTCGAAGAAAGTGGGTTTGAATCTCAGATGTGCTGATAAGAAACGAGACGTGGCCGGGAAAATGGAAAATTAGTTTTTAAAATGTTTTAATTCAACTAGCTGACAATCTTCATCGAGGTTGGCATTCTAGGTGGCATTGGACCAGAGTGCTTAGTATGAGCTGGGCGCATTATCTTACGAATACTTTGTTCGTTTTCGAGTTCTTACTATACATTTAGCGCCTTGCAGTGCCCCTACCGGATCGAGGGGAACTACTTTTCGTAGTATGACAACGATCCAATCGTTCTTTACAAACTCGATGATTGTTTTCGAATTAATGTGAGTGATTAGTTGCACTTTGACATGGCAGCGGCAGTCACGTTGACGACATTAATGTTATAAACGTAAGTAGAAAGAGCACTAACAACAGCGCTTGGCGCTTCCGACTGAACAACGTCCAGGGACTTACTTACTCTCAGTACTGCACGGAACGTCGTTGTCGCCTCTGACCCAAGTCATTGCCAATCATATCAAAAATAAAACTCACTGAAACATTAACTTAATGCTTTCAATTGTTGCTATAAGAACACTCGGTAAAACATTTCACCCGTTAGTACAGTTTTCTAATGTTTATACTACCAATCAGTGTGCGTCAATTTTCAATATACCTAGGTATGGTGTGGTACTTACACCGAGACTAAATTTTTCCCTTTCGATCTATGAGCGTACCAAGTATACCCCAAACACGCCAATCATTGAGGTAAAACATGCTGTCACAGCAGGCAGAGGGATGTTGTCACTCAACATTCTCTTGATTTTGCAGCCAAAAACTAATATATGTGTGAGTTGTCAAGCATATCACTAGCAGTTCAGCGCTTGTACGCACACGAGCGCTCGTATAAGAATAGAAAAATTAGACGTCGGTATTTGTCACATTTTTTTGACAGCATCTCGTATGTGTCTACTATCATTCTAAGACCCGAGTTCACCAACAGATGGTTAAATTTTAAACAGTTGTTTTGACGTTTTTGACACAAGTTTTCATACAATATACGTCAATTTAACCGACGAAGCTGCCTAATTGTCCGATTATCTACTGGCGAACACAGACCTAAGCCTTTTTCTTCTAAGACGTCAATGGTTCTCGATTACTTTTATCGGTATCTTATTGTGTCCGCCCCGGTACTAAGCGTTCAGAAGGTGAACTCTCTGCCACGTGACGTTAATGTGTAGGAAAGTACTCAAGAAAATTTTGAACGCGAACAAATACTTACTAACTAGACTACCTAGTGTGTTGGCAACACAACAATTTGCAGACTATGAAACAACTCCGCAACAATCCAACTCATTATGCAAAGCGATTGCCCAAACCGACTACCTACAACTTTAGACACATGAGAAGCTAAATTATAAACCTACTAACATAGTCCAACAGGCCTGATAAACTAAAATACTCTATTCTGGAAACTACTACAAATTGTTAATTATGAAGTTATAATCGCTCAGGAGCTTTTTCGTGCTCACTTCATGAAAATGAGTGTGATTGTTGGCCTAAACTAAACATCATTATCATTAATGGTGTCAATTCTGATGTCGCCAAAACTAAACTAAAGTAATTCGACAGCACAAAAAATGAGGCCATCCTTTTTATTTCGATCGTTATGAAAGGAACGGCAACATTTTTAGTGCTTTCAAATTAGTTTAGTTTAGTTTTGGTGGCATCTGAAATGATATCAGTGATTTTTTTTCGGCACTTACGTAGATGACTTGTAAGGCCTTACGGGAACGAGAGATGCGGCCGCAGTATCGGAAACCATGCACCCCGAGTAAACGGCTTACTACGAGTAAACCCTTTCCATTACACCCTCTATAATAAAACTGTTAAAAACCTCTCAAAAACTCAAAAGTATTCCTAACTATTTTCCCAATTCCAGCGTCCCTGTGAGAATGACACTTGATCGCTTTATTATTGACAGAGCTGGAAAATGGAATGGTTCCGATAAAGTCTGGCGGACAGGATAATGGATGCGAGTTCATCACGCTGCTGCACGTCAGGCATGCCAGCATCCCCCCCGCTGATGAAGTGGTTCCATAAATAACCAACACCAGAAAAGATCATCGAAAAATACCAATGAAACTCGAAACAACCACACTACACTACTACTATATTTATCTATGTAATGTATTGTATAATGTAGGTAGGTATATCAGTCATATAGTAGCCATAACACAAGCTCTGCTTAGCTTGGGGCTAGTGATGCTGTGTGATTGTCTAGCATTATTTTTTATTTACTACTAGCGGCGCGTCCCGGCTTCGCACGGGTTTATATTTATTATTTATACATAAAAATATAGCCTATCTTACTTAGAGATAATGTAGCATTCTAATGTTGAAATAATTTTTGAAATCGGTCCAGTCCTTTTTGAGTTTATTCGTTACAAATATTCTAAAATACAAATCTTTCCTCTTTATAATATTACTAGCTGCATTCTTACTAGCTGCATTCTTACCCGTTATCCTATTACCCGTTTTCCCGTTGGAATGAAGCATTTTCCCGTGGTAAAAAGTAGCCGAAGTTCATCAGGAATATTGTGGGCTTCTAATGGTACAAAAAAATTCAAATCGGTCCAGTAGTTTCGGAGCCTATTCAATACAAACAAACAATCAAATCATTCCTCTTTATAATATTAGTATAGATTAGTGTACCATGACTACTTATGTAATGTCTCTTTGTGATGTTCTTATAATATTAGTATAGATTAGTGTACCATGACTACTTATGTAATGTCTCTTTGTGATGTTCTTTTTCTGGTGTACAAAACAGCATTTTTGTATTGTATTGTAATATACTACACTCTAACAACATTACATTAACAGAATAAAACAATAACAACTAGTATATACAACTAGTATATACTACACTCTAATATTATAAACTTGATTCCACCCGCGGCTCGCACGCATTGTTTCCAGGAAGATAAGTAGCCTTAGATGCGTTATTTTAATCCCACCCAGGTCAAAAAAGATCTAATTGTTGTTCTTAAAAATGTTTTAAGGTTGTTTATTTAACACGGCAACTGGTTTAGGAGACATAAAATAGCCTATGTGATAATCCAGGTCTTGGCCTACAAAATTCAAAATTTCAGCACGATTTTTTCAGTACTTTGTAACAAACACAAACTTTCGGATTGTGATATGTTATGTATATGATATGTTTTAAAAGCGTTAGTTAGTTATCGGCATACTCCAAAATTATTGTTCAAAATTTAATAAGCTTTTTATGAAATGTAAATTTATTATTAGGATGTTTGCTACCTCTTCAAGCTGAAATGGCTTAGCGGATTTGAATGAAAGTTGGTAACTAGATAGCCTAAATCCTGAATTAAAACTCAGGCTACTTTTGATCTCGAAAAAAACAGTGTTTTCACGGAATGATCAGTATGTTTTTAACTTAATAACGCAACTAACACCGCGGGGCGCAGCTAGTAATCAATATTCAGGTCTATTTCTGTTACGTGTTTAATGAGTAAACCTATAATAGGTGCTTATGACTAAAATAGACGAACAACATATCAGCAGCACTTTTAGAAGTGACGTTATAATCGTTGCCTAATTGAGCATTCTAGTTGGGTGGGTCGGGTTCTAGTAAAAATGTTACGTAGTAGACATTCATTTCATGATAGACGATATAGTCTGCCTGTTTTTAGCCCCCGACGCGAAAATAGAGGGGTGTTATAAGTTTAACGTGTCTGTCTGTGTATCTGTGTATCTGTCTGTGGTATCGTAGCTCCCAAGCGGATGAACCGATTTTCGATTGTTTTTTTTTGTGTCATAGACAATTTTATACCGAGTGTTCTTGGCCATGTTGCATGAAAATCTGCGTGGCTAATAAAAGTCGGCGGGTTTTTAAAAATTTTACTTTTGTCTTTTTCTAGTGTAGTCTCAGTAGCCCGGTTACAATTAAGTGAACCGGACTTCTGAGTCGCTCGACGTCTCAGTAGTCCGGGTGCTTAATTAAACCGGACTTTTGAGTGTTTTTTGTGTGTGCAATAAAATCCCTTGGTGCTTCCTTTTGCACTGCGTGTCGTGATTTAGAATTAATAATAATTTTAGAATCGGCCAAGAATAGGTAATCGTCGAAGCGGTGTAATTTTTTTTGGCTAAATGATTGAATTAGATTTTTCACAGACTGTTTCTTTTTGAGGGTTCCGTACCTCAAAAGAAAAAAAGGAACCCTTATAGGATCACTTTGTTGTTCGTCCGTCTGTTTGTCTGTCTGTCAACCACCTTTTCTCAGGAGGTATCGAGTTGAAATTAACATCAAACACTCAAGTCCGTAACCTCTTGAAGCCTCAATATAAATAAAACTTCTAGGTCAACGCAAACAAAAGTTACAGCAGTTTATGTCCAAATATTTTGAAATTTCCAAGGGAATCACATCCACACAATACCTTAATTTGGCAAGAAGTAAGGTCTCATAGCACAAGTGAAGGAAAAAGTCCCAAAACTGTAAATTTGTAGTTTATTCTTTAAAAATATACTTTTGATTCTCGCCATGGACCAAAACCTATAAGGTACTTCCCGTTCCTAAAATTTGGCAAGAAGCAAGGTCTTATAGAACAAATAACGCGAATATTCCGACAACCGTAAATTTGCCGTTTATTACCAAAGAAAATATATTTTTGATTCTCTTTCAGGACCAAAATATACAGGGTACCTTCAAATATACATCGTACAATCATGATATTTGGCAAGAAACAAAGGTCGTACAATTAAACGGAACCCTTAATGAGCGATTCCGACTCGCACTTAACGTTTTATTAAAATAATAGTGCGAATCTATCGACTCGAAAAATATGAGGACAACGATGGCGTCGATATTTATAGAGCTGACAGATTACTTGTCTATGAAATATTGCATTCTCTCATCCAGCTAAAGAAAATAGTGGACGGAGTTTATGCTGTTGTATTTGAAAATTAATTAAGCTGGTGTACACAACAGTGACCTTATTCCAACTCCACCGACGACGGGGTCATTATGTAACGTTTCCTTTACACCCAATCTTGAAGACGTAAAGTCGATATTAGCGTAAGGCTGTATTTACTTCAAAAGCAATCTGAGAAACGCCATTATGCAGTACTGGAAACTACCGTAGTGTTAAATAATTTGAGCTTTATTTAAAGGCAGTATTTAAAGCGCAATTAAATTCGTAGTTGTGCACACCGGTAGTATTTTTTAATGCCGATCAATGTTAAACAGTAGATCTGCAGGCCGTCTTCGATACGGACGGAATCTGACACAGATTTGGGCGAAATTCAAATTTTTTCGCGGTTTTTTTATATTTTCTGCTTTCTGCAACTAAACTATCAGAAAAGTAGTTTTCCCCTAATTGTAGACCATCTTCTATGAACCCATGTTACAATAAAGCATGATATAATGTATCTTTTGGTAAAATGTTGATTTTTAGTAATCAATCTCTTATTTTATAAATTGCTTCAAAAGTAGCACTGAATAATTTTTTTTTAAAACATGGGTTCATAGAAGTGTGCTTAAACACTTAACTTAGTAAGTTACTTATAATGAGTTTAAGGTATCCCTTTATTCTGTCTTATATTTTTATATTTTTAATATTGTGAATTTTTTGCTCAACATGTCTTGCTCGTGTGTTTCTCTGTGTGCACATAATTTTTGAAATGATCTAGTTCTAAACCCATATTATCTAAATTTTGCATATTCTGTGATTATTTTATGTTTTTTACGTCTAAATAAATAAATAAAAAAAAAAACAGAAAATTTATTTTATATATGGAAAACTACTTTTATGGTAGTTTAATTCCGTGAATTTCGTTCGAATCTGTTATAGATTCCGTGTCGATGACTCGGTAGCGGTAGAGTCTGAAAAGTCTTACAGGTAGTTGCATCAGTTAAAACTTACAGTGCAGTACAATTCAGTGCCCACGACGGACATGCTGACCTGCGTCTCCCAGCAGCTGCGAGCTGGGCAGTGAACGCCATAAGCATTACACCAAGTTATAGTTATGCTACGGCTCCACCTACGTCCTAACGCGTTAATTAACGTGTTAATTAGGGCGTTACGCAGATGTAACCAATGTTTTAACGTAGTTAATGATTATATGGGGTATTTATCGCGTACCTTTTGTTTTATTTCCCCAAACTATGTTAACAAATCGCGAAAGTTTAAAAAGTTTAATGTTTTAACGTGTTCATTTATTAACGGTATTACTTATGGCGTTAGACGCTATCCTACTTCACTAGGAATTCGGCGTTGTTACGTTAATGTAGCCAAGGTGGATTTCTAGCGCCTTAATTAACGCGTTAATGGACATTAACACTAACGCCAACGCTAACGCAGGTGGAGCCGGAGCATTATGATTATGAAACCAAACTGTACCATTGCTGGGCAAAAGTCTCCCTTCCCTCCTCAATTATTTATACTTTGTTACTCACAGAAATTGAAAGAAAATGAAACCCTAATACAACGTTAAAAATTGAAGGTTCAACGGAACTTAATCAGAAACCCACGCCTCTAGATTTTTAGCACAGGCGAGTTTTCAACCTTTTCAGATAGCGTGCCGAAAGCCGTTAGCATGTATAATCGCCGTTGTACATTATAAATACCCCTTGCTCATTATTTAGCTCGTTTATTATTATTTGTAACTCTATCTTGCAGTAACTGATATCAATCATGTTCGCACTTGTTAAGCATGAAGGTTCTAATTACCTACTCCTACATGTAGGCTGAATATTCTCCTCTTTGGCACACATACCATTACTTCCACTGCTGAAAGGTTTGATGCTCGTGGTCCTATAGCGAAGTCCTATGGTAAAACCAAGGGCAAATTTTTGCCCGTCCCAGTCTCGTAGGACTGGACTGGCAAATCCAAGTGCCCGTAACTCTACCAGTAGGCCCGCCTTGGGACAAATGCTTGTACGATCTATAAATATTTGTTCCGGGTGTTCTTGGTATTTTCTATGTATTATAAAAAATATCTATCTGTGTATTGCATTAGGTACTAGCTTCTGCCAGCGGCTTCGCACGCGTATTTTCGGTGTAATAAGTAGCCTATTATCTAAGTTACGGCTTTGTTCTAAACGTACGCCAAATTTCATCTTGTTTTTATGATCAGCAGTTTTGGAGATACTAGGTTACAAAAATTCAGATTTCACAAGCTTTCGGCTTTATAATATTAGTAGGATATCAGTCATCTAGTACCCATAACACAAGCTTAGCTTGGGGCTAGATGATGCTGTGATGACAATCCAGCATTATTATTATTATTTACTAGCTTCTGCCCGCGTATTTTCGATAAATTAAGTAGCTTATTATCTAAGTCAGGCTTTGCTCTAAATGCAGGCCAAATTTTATCTTGATGTTTTCAGTAGTTTTGGAGATAGGTAACAAAAATCAGATTTAACAACTTTGGGCTTTGTAATATTATTTGGATTATATTAAAGTAGGACTATGGACGTTCCTCCCCCAAACAAGGGAGGTATTGTCATTATCACACCAGGCTTGGCAGGCGGATTGGTAATTGCAGTGAAGGTGTTAAAAATACACAGAAGAAAGCCACTGCCCTTTCTGTGGTAGTTTCCCTGTCGGCTCTTCTGACATCCACGGATTGAGTTTGAGGGGTAGATTCTTACGCCATGGCAGCCAGAACCTTATTCTACTAATATTATAAAGGTGAAAGCTTGTGAAGTTGTGAGCTATTTAGGCGAAGACTACCCAAAAACTACTGAACGCAGCGGAACCGCCGAAAAAACAGAAAAGCAAATTTATATGGGACCAACTTCATGGTATATCCTTTCCAATAAAAAAAAGAAATATCCAAATCGGACTACTCTGTAAAAAGTTATGCGTGACCAATGATCATACATAAAAAAAATATATATATACGCCTCGATTTGAGAATCTCCTCCGTTTTTCGTCGGTAAAAAAGTGCATAGATGTACGAGTATGTACGCCTGGATCTGAAATTACACGGCTTCTTTTTTACCTTGGAGAGGAGGGCAGAAGCTAGTAATTGATATTTTTGTGGGACGTCTCATCAACGTAATCCCCACGTAAGACGAAATAGTTCCTGGCACTAAATTATTCAGGTGGTTCGAGTTGCTTTTAATCTTGATTAGCTATACTTATGCGTAGATACCTCTATTCATTTTCGTTGATACCTAATGGAGCCTATACACAAACGCAATGCCGCCGACACAGGCTTGCCGGTTGATAACGGCAACATCATTTCCAAAACTCGAAGTCGCTGAATTTTCTGTTTAGTAAAAAATGTCTATTTGTGAAATGTATTCTATTAGGTAATTCAGTCATCTAGTGCTCATAACACTAGCTCTGTTTAGCTTGGGGCTAGATGATGCTGTATGGATTGTCCAGCATCATTTGACGACCTGTGGCGCGGTGGGCGAAGGTCCACCTGCGACGCAGGAGGTTGCGGGTTCGATTCCCGCCTCGGGACAAATATTTGTACGATCTGCAGATATTTGTTCAGGATGTTCTGGTCGTTTTCTATGTATAATAAAAAATATCTATCTATGTACTCGTATATTATTATGTATATCAGTTATCTAGTACCCATAACACAAGCTCTGCTTACCTTGGGGCTAGATAATGCTGTGCGAATTGTCCAGCATTATTTATTTATTCGTGCCATCCACAATGTTTACTGAACCTGCGACAAAACGCGGCGGCTTTGCTGTGTTCTCCGAGATGTTGTGCGGCCAATATGTCGACGAAGCCGCTAACATCCGACCCGCCGAGCTTTGTCGACGACGTTTGCAACTTTAGTGTCTAGACTTCTTAACATTACTCTAAATATTTATGAATACAATTGTGACTACTCAGAAATTCATTATTATTTTTCCGTTTAATAGTACTAATAAAATAATAACGATGTGTTCAGATCGCGTCAGTTATAGTACATTATGGTACTAGTGTGTAACATTGGTGATTACCGCCGAGGCGCCATTGAGACCCGCCGTAGGCGAGGGTCTTAAGAGAGCCGAGGACGGTAATCATCAATACACTCGTGTATCATACGACGTTTTTCAACACACTTGTGAATAAAATAACAATAAAAACTCATTTTATATAATAGACAAAAATAAATCAGTTTTCTCCTATGCGCGCGCATTGCGATCGGCCACAGACTAAAGGGATGAGGTTTTTTTTTATTTTCCGCGCATACCTAGGGCTTGCGCCTATTCTGCCACGTACAAAATGGGGAATTTAAAGTTTTCTTTTATTACAGAGAAAACAAAAGTTATAATTGAGTGAAAGTTTTATTTATTAAACACGTACGAGTTAAAATTATCTATTTAAATAAGAAGTTGCATGAAATGAGCAAGCAATAGGAACACTAATTTATTTGTTCTATGTAACACGATCTTTTTTTGAATAAAAACTATTTAAGAACAAAGCAACTCAACCAATAGATTTAAAAAAAAATCTATAACTCACTAGTGAGTTATAGCAATTAAAAAGTCACAGTTTGATTATGGGTGTCATTCTGTGCCTAATCGCGGTGACCATAGAGCCACTTTATGAGCAAGTGTGTTGGAAAAATATTATATCAGAAATTCGTTACATAGAGTTTTTCAGAGCTTTTTTCAGATGACGATATAAAAGTAAACAAGACTTTGGCGAGGCTTTCTTTGGCACGTTTTCACACAATAATATAATTATTAAATGCAGGTAAGTGAACTTGCCCTATGCTTATTTACGCTACCCCCGAACCTTTGGCACTTTGGTTAAACCAACCACCATTTCATGATTATGTTAACCATTGCCTAATTGCTACTCTGCGGTTGTGATTTGGTTCGACAATTGTGTAATAATTCATGCAGGTCGTAATGTAAGTGGTTACAGAGGGTTGTTCACTTTTCGGTTGTGCCGTTTATTAATTATTTCTACTCAAAAACGTCTGTCAATAAAAATTAAACGCTGTTTATTGTTAAGCGCTGAAGAATAGTTGGACAGATTAAGGTATTGATTTCTAAATGTTCCCGGAGAGAAATATCTGAAAAGTTACGAGGTGAATTGGAAATTGCGATAAAACAAAAACTGCTCTTTCCTGTTGTTATTTCACAGAACGTCTGCCAGGTCAGTTAGTTGTAAATAAGTAGAACGGAACATACTTAGCTACTACCCCTGGTATACTTCTGTAAAAGCTTGAGGGCATAATGTATTCTGTTTTTTTTTTATAGTCTACCAAAATGAGGCTTTTGTGGAAAATAGTCTGTTAAATAAAACGTCAAGTTTGAGTCGGACTCGCGCACCAAGGGTTCCGTATAATTGTAAGACCTTGTTTCTTGTCAAATTTCAATTCTCTAGGTCAACTGGAAGCAGGTATCCCTTAATTTTTGGTCCATGACGAGAATCATTTTTTTTTGTTTTTTGTTCCTTTTTTCCTTTTGACGCACAGAACCCTAAAAATACTTCATAATGTTCAATATTTTCAAAGTTTTATAATTTTCGTTATAATGGTCTATTACGGTGATCACAAAAACAAACGTTTTGAAAGTAAAAGACCGTAACAGTAAATGAGCATAAAAAATAAAAAAACAACAAACGTAGGTACCTACCTATGGCTGAATATACGTTTAGATTATTCCGCCTATAGCCCTTGCCCCGAATCGGGCGACTCATGGTGATATATTAAAGTGACATCCACTTTGCCATACAACCCCATCGATCGTTTCATAGGTCGGAAAATAGAGACAGGGGAATCAACAAGAATTACTTATTTGAGTACCGATATCCGCAGCACCAATAACGATTGATTTTATAAATAAAGTTTCTAAGTCTAGACATTGCTCACAATAATTATTATAATTTCAAAATCACACTAATATTATAAATGCGAAAGTTTGGATGGATGGATGTATAGATGGATGGATGTTTGTTACCTAATATGGTTACGTTATAATCCTGGAATCAAAACAGGCTACTTTTTATCCCATAAATCAGTTCCCATGGGATAGAAATCACATTTAACGTTTCCATAGAAACAACGCGTGCGAAGCCGCGGGCGGCAGCTAGTTTTAAATAAAGGTTACCCATAATGTATATCTTAACAGTATTTCACTATTCTATCTAACCCTCAAATGCAAGCAAAAGGTAATTCCCTGCCATACCCAATATTATTATACAACGCACTTAAAAACTGTTTATTTTTAAAGGTCAGATAACTTAGTTCTGTTAACAAGATTGAATGGCCCATAATTCTTCAAAACGATTTTGAATATTAGGTATTCTATAAGAACAAACAAAGCAATTTCCTCTGTGTACCTTTGTTGTTCTACTTGGCAAATTAGTAAACTTGGTTACGTATGATAACATAAGGTGTAGACATAACAAAATTGTTTGTTCTGATCTCCTGTATGATAGCTTCAAAGTTGGTAAGTAAGTTGTAGTAGGTGTAGGCAGATAGGTCTGTATCGTCATCATTTTTGCCGTAGGCGTTGTCTCGTCATTTTGCGTGGGCTTGAATTAACAGTATTGATAAAGTTCAAAGTAATTATGTAGGCTTTTGACAGACTTGTTGAAATATTCCTTAACTAAACATATGACTCATAGGAAATAATTTAACGTTAGTTCAACAATGACGTAAACTTTTGACCGAAAAAATTTAAAGATGTGTCGCCCATAGTCAAATAATATGCCAATTGAATATTTCGTCATAAAATAACCACACAAAAGTACGTCAAACATTCGTAAACTTTTCACATTTTGGCGAGACAGCTCTACATGTCTAGGCGTCGTTGATCGCTGTTATGGCGTATTTTATGAAAGTGATTCTATAATAATTTATCAGAATATTAGATGCAATTACCAGATACCAGGAGACAAGAGGCCTTCCTCATCATTAGCGTACCTATCACAAAACGCCTTGTATTATTAGACGATAATATGACTCATAAGAAATAAACAATGACGTAAACTTTTGACCGAAAGAATTTAAAGATGTGTCGCCCATAGTCGAATATTATGCCAATTGAATATTTCGTCATAAAATAACCACACAAAAGTACGTCAAACATTCGTAAACTTTTCACATTTCATACATTTTTTGCATTTTGGCGAGACAGCTCTACATGTCTAGGCGTCGTCGATCGCTGTTATGGCGTATTTTATGAAAGCGATTCTATAATAATTTATCAGAATTTTAGATGCAATTACCAGATACCAGGAGACAAGAGGCTTTTTCTCATCATTAGCGTACCTATCACAAAACGCCTTGTATTATTAGACGATATAACACCATATTGTCTATACATAGACTACAGTTTCGGTTGTGGTATCCCGAGGAATGGAATGTTCCCGGCTATAGTAATTATGGGTGACTTGGAGCGTGGCGTGGTTAAAATTCTTCAGAGCGGACATCCACGAGCGACTGCAAACCAACTAGGAGCTTGAAGCTTGGGAATTTTTAATTCAACGTCGGGTGAGTCGGGTAAAAAATCAAAGCGGGTTATAAATTATTATCTAATGTGATATAATAAGCTTCTATTTGTGATATAGAGAGTCTATCCTCGTTCCTCTATTACACTAATTAATCTGTCTATGCATACTAACGCTAGTACCTAAGCTTTAGAAAATGATGAACAACAATAAACCGGAAAAAGTCGGTAAAAATAAACCGGAAATTTGGGTAAGTTATAGGGAGGTAATATGTTAAAACTAATGGATCGATTTGAAAAATTCTTTCACTGTTAGGAAGCTTTCTTTTCAGGGAGTGACATAGGTTATATTTTATCCCGGAATTCCCACGGGAACAGGAACTACGCGGGTGAAACCGCGAGGCGATCGTCTAGTTATTAATATGCAAGGAACAGCAATGCCTCAGATATTACGTTTATTCTAGAGTTTATATCCAGAGCCGAAGATCAATGTGCTTGTATATGTTTCGCGGCCATGTCCGTGAAACAGCCTCTGGTTTTCCAAGTTACGACTATTGTTTTCCGATTCTCGGCGCGACTGTTCACAGAGTTGGATGCATTAAATAGGGATTAACATACTATTTATGACTGTACATTGCATGGGACTAATTGTATGGATTATCTCGTCAGCCGAGCTGTGTAGCGACTATGGTTCTGTTGTCGGGGGATTCGAGTTTAAACGATTGAGTTCAGCTTGTAGATTTTGTGAGCACTACTATGAATAGTTATGTTCTATGTTGATAGTTTTAAATCTCCATCCTATTTGCAAAACTCCCGTTTGCTGCCGTGTACAATCTGCCTTAGTGACATTTTATCATCAAAAAACAATCACTGAAAACCAATTTCGTTATTTAACCACCCTCAATTTGTAAATTGATGTAATTTCGCTTATTCGCACCACGGGAATGAATTTGAATATTGCTTCACAGCTGGCCATGCACAAAACGCTTAATCGCTTTACATCGAAGTGGGTAAATAAAAGTTATAATTGCTGTTTTACGATTCTCGCTGTTATAAAAGTGTAATATCCGAGAGAATTGGTGGTTTACCGGCCTAATGTACGATCATAATGGACCAAATGAAAGCTCCAATAAAGCTCCTGTGCCTATCCAGTTTATTTAGTAGCTTCTGAATGTGGCTTTACTTGTATAAATAAAAAATGCTGGACAATTCACACAGCATCATCTAGCCCAAAGCTAAGCAGAGCTTGTGTTATGGTTACTAGAAAACTGATATACATAGTACATAATATAATACGTAATGTATTCATCATCATCATCAACCTATATTAGTACACTGCTGGACATTGGCCTCCCCCACTGAGCGCCATAGCGCCCTGTCATCATCTTGCCGCATCCAGCATCTGCCTGCAGTCTTTCGCAGATCGTCATCTCACCTGGCTGGAGGGCGTCCTACACTACGTTTGCCTAATCGTGGTCTCCACTCAAGATCACGTTTACCCCATCGGTTGTCGGTTCTTCGCAAGACATGGCTGGCCCACTGCCGCTTCAGTTTGCTAATTCTTTGGGCTATGTCGATAACTTTGGTTCTCTGTCGGATGTATTCTTTACGAATCCTATCCCTCAGAGAACGTACAATAGATATTTTTTATTACATGTTCTTAGAAAACACCCAGAAAACCCGGAACAAATAACTGCAGATCGTACAAACATTGTCCCGAGGCGGGAATCGAACTCGCAAACTCCCGCAGGCGGACCTTCGCCTCATGCGCCACTAAGAAGCTGGATAAAAAGCTTTCGGTGGTAAATCTGATGTTCTGGTTTTCCATTTATTGACGTCAAGAATTATTACAATCGATTCACTCGATAAAAAGACGGTATTCCAGTTTTCCCCTTGACAGGGGGGTTTGTCAAGGGAAAACTGGAATAACCAATTAGCATAATAAAAGCAACTTCGCATCTCTGCCTACACTATACAAACTAAAAAAATTACAGATGCATTAAAAAAATGCTTATGATAGGATTCACAAATTGCCCAACGTAATTTTTGGAATTTCCTTTCCTCGACGTAATAATAAGATAAAATATGTGGCGGCGCTAGTGTTCGGGGAAGAGGAGCCTAGCTGGTGGCAATCTAGGACGTTCCTGCCGCTCTGGTGGATGCTGAGATTGAAGTCTATCACAAGTTTGAAGGAGGTATCCGCAGTGGTTACTACGTTTGGAGAGGAGAGTTCGAAGAAGTCGCTGAGATCCCAGAATCAGAGTCCGAATTAGTCATTCATTTCTCAACAGATGACTGTTATCCATTTTAGATTGCACTAGCATTCTAGCGAGCTGACTCACTTTGATACTAGCACAATATTGCGTATAACCTAAGTATAATTAAAAACACAGCTAGATTAGTTAACTTTCGATAACAGGGTGTGGCGGAAAGAAAAGATAATCCTTTACCTACCTGGAATTTCCTACAATAAGTGCTCAAAATGGATAAAAAGTAGTGGTACATAGCCATTGACTAAAAAAAAATCGAAAATGTCCAGTAACTCGAAAACCGTGCGACTTTTACTGGGTGCATTTTTAATTTTCTGAACAGTTATGATGCCAACTACCCGTAGGTAAAGGATTATCCACTCTTTATATCACACACTGCAAAAGTAGGTAGTTACTAAGATACAAACCATAGCTGAAGTCTAATTTAAACATGAGTTAATAAGAAACGCACGTAACGTGATGAGTATCTGGCGCAGCGCATCAGCATTGCCATACAGCGGAGCAATGCAGCCAGCGTCTTGGGGACGCTTCCGACTGTATTGATATGGATCAGTTGAGCTACCTGTAGATTGTTTGCAGCTGTCTTCAGTCAGCTCAATTGTTTCAATTGTAAATACCTACTAGTTGTAATTTATTCCTATTAGTTGATTATAATTTTCTTTTTGAAGAAAGATCCTTAACCTGAAAAAAATAAACGCAATCACACGTAAAACGTAGAACTATTTTCCTGTAAATTATTCCAGCTTTTTGGCACTTGCATATATCATCGATTACCATGAAAAATATGAACTTTATTAGGCGCATAGGTAGGCAAGGGTGATCGACATTTCCTTTGATTTATTTTGGGTATCAATCAGGTAAGTGAGGTTTCTAGCAAAGTTTCGTAGCGCATTGAGTTTGTGCGTCCAGGCACATAATGAAATGAATCGCGAACCCAGGCCATGTGATTAAACCCATATTATATGTATACCCAGTGGATCTTATTGACCTAAATAAGGAAGCTTCTAGTAAACCCGCACAGAGAAAGGTGCGGTGTTCTGTGTATGCCAACATTAGGTAGGTACTAACCCGTATTCGGTGATCGAAATGTCCAAAGAACACAAACGCAAAATGTGCTTCTACTTGCGTGTACCTTTTCGATCAATAGAAACTTTAATGCCATGGATAGACATGTCTAAGTATATTCCTTTTAATTTTTGAACAGCTGAAGATTCCTTTTAAAAAATTCCCTCAATTACCTACCTTAATGATTACATGTGAAGTCCATGAAACGTAAACTAGAATGAAAATCCATGACTTCACATTTTTGTAACGTTTTTATTTAGTTACTATGGAAACTGAAGCTTATTTTATTTATCTGCGGCAATGAAATAGCTGATCTAAGGTAAACTTTCTTGGCTAGGTATTTGCGCAAATATTCGCAAAGTGTCCATTCGCAGAAGTCTCAGCGGGGATAGGACAGGACCGATTCAATGAGACTGCCGCGAATGATCCATTATTTCTATAGAAAAGGAAACCTATTCAGACAGGAATTCATTCTTTCCAAATTGGATTTCGGTTAATCCTGCAGCTTGCAAGTCAACATCCGTATATTGTTGCAGAAGGAAGCCGTGTTCCAAATATACCTACTTAGGTATTGATTTTATAACAAAAACGAGGGGTGGTTGCACGCGGGGTGAATGCCCCTGTCAGTGCAGATTGTCCCGAGCCGTATTGGTTGGGGTTCCGCGTCGCTAATGGAGTGTTGCCGGCTAAAATATGGCCGAGCTTCTCTCCACATACGTTGAAAAACATTCGGATTTTGAGGAATCATTCCCGAAGCTAAATGTACCGTACATCCTCAGAGATAAATGATATACTGCCAACCGAGTCCTTTTAACCCTGCGTACAGGCTCTATGTGGGTTAAGGCTTTTGGGTTTCGTTTCGTGTTAAGCAGAGTATACCAGTGCCATTTATAAATTACTGGGCTTGGGTCCGATGAAAGTAGTGGTAAAAACCAGCAACAAAATATCTACAGTAGAGTGTAGCTAAATTCTAAATAAACATTGATGCCGGACATGCAAATCAATAGGCATCATTTACAGGCTCTTAAGCAGTACTTTTGGTTTGGTTTATTTTTGTCTACCTACAGTGTTTTTAATTTAAGAACTCCATTTAACTTTAAAAAAACAAAAATATTAATTGAAGATTCTACCCCGTTTGATAACGAATTAAAATTTTTGGACTTTGATTGCTGCGAGATTGGGGATCTCTAAAATCTATCTTTTCCTCTCGATACAAATTCAATTTTGTTAAGTAATTGAACTTTGTTATTCATAAATTGAAATCATATTATACTTTCGTTGCAGAGCGCACTTTGATTTGGTGCGAGGATAGATATACAAGGGTGTACCGATATAGTCTAGATCCGCGACTTTAGCCGCGTTTTTTTTTTTAAAATTCCATACCAGGTCTAGAGCATTTATTTCATTGATTTAGTGTAGTTCGCATACAACACACACTTACAAAAACAGATCAGTTTTGAACTCTCTCATAATTCTATAATATATTGTTATCACCCACGTGAGACGTTGGGAATAACTCAAATCTATTGGTTTACGAGGCGAACTTCAGCAAAGCTTACAGTTGGCATGATTTTTTTTCCGACAAAATCAACAAACATCGAAATTTTTCAGCCAATTTACACCAAACCACGTACCACGTACCCGAAGGGTGAAAACGGGACCCTATTACTAAGCCTCCGTTGTCTGTCTGTCCGTCCGTCCGTCTGTCCGTCTGTCGTATCTCAAGAACCGTTAAAAGTAGACAGTTGAAATTTATTTTCACAGAGTGTGTAAAATTACTCTTGCCACTGCCGCAACAAACAACGATTCATTATTTCTTTAGAAAAGGAAACCTATTGCAGCAAAATAATAATAAAATAAAAATTAACTTAAAGTGCTTTTGCTCTACGTTTGTCAAGGCTGTATCTCTTGAACCGTAATATGTAGACAGTTGAAATTTTGACAGGATGTGTATTACTATTGCCGCTATAACAACAAAAAAGAGGGCCAACCAACTTCCATGGCACGTTGAGTACCGATAACCGCGGCGTTGGGCGCGGTCTGTACTTGGATAGGAGACCGCGTCATGTTGACTTTATGTTTTTTTATGAACTATCAAAAATACCGTTTTTCAGGTTTCTTGTGAAATACTTTTGTTCCCATGGTACGGTACCTCCGTGTGCGAGTCGACTCGCACTTGGACGATTTTATTGAGTTTATCAGACAGACAGACAGTCACGGCGGACGACTTTGTCCTATAATATTATGGTAGTGATATTGTGATTTGTAGGAAGGATGTGATAGTAATATAGGTAGGTTAACATTTAACCTGTCCTGTCGGTGGTCTTACAACAATAGCTGCTTTACAGAGTATGAGTTTGACGCGCGTTTGGAGGCTGCGGTGGTATTCCACTCGACAATTTTTTTTGTCGATATTCGATGACCAATAATCAAATTTCTTTGACGGATGCGCATTCCAATCTTCAAATATCTTTGACCGATATTCCTTTCTAATTTGCGTAGTTGATTTCAAAGGAAATCACATCACATCACAGCATCACACTCATAATATAAATGCGAAAGCTTGGATGGATGGATAGATGGATGTTTGTTACTTGCCCGTTCTAGCCTTCTTCTTCCTCTCCCTAACTTCTTAGGGTGCTAACCCGACCCAAATCAGTGCCACCACCTATTTAATATGTTAAACAAAGGACATTAAAAACATTCGTTATTGCAGTTTGTGATACCTATAATAGGTAAGTGTATTTTTAATGCCTCTGTAAAATTTTATTTTGTATAGTGTAAGCTGAGATGCAAAGTTGCTCTTTTTGGTCACGATAGTGAGCAAAATGAGCAACTTTGCACTCCTTCGCACTCACACTTTGAACTCCGCATCTCTGCCGCACGCACTAGTGTGAAAAATTTTTGGTCAAATATCGGTGTTATTAGTTGACCGTGACCGAAATTGAATGGAGTCTTCCAATTTATTTGATCAAAATATGTACATTAGAAACAGATATTTGACGAATGAAAAACCATCCTAATGCTTAGTGACGAACCTGCTACTCCAGTCCGCCATCGTGAATGTGAATGGTGGTAGTTAAATTGTGACATTTTTCTGAAAATGCGAGGGTGTAATTTGGGACCAACCTACGCCGAGACACGAAAATACGTCACATGGTGCCGATTTGATGAAGCTTAACATCCTTCAGGTGTCTATAAGCATCGTCACATCAGGTATTGGGAGCTTTCACAAAAATACTTTAAGTACCTTAATGTTCGCTTAAATTTCCAGATACATAGGTCTCTCCTACCTAACAGACAACAATTTAAAGCCACTTTGAACGTACAGGGAATAAAGTGAGCCATTTCTTCCACAAATTGCCTTTTAAATATCTGCGTTCGTTTTACATAGAAGAGAGTTTTGCAGAATATGGCCCCGCTTGCGAGTACAAGCGACTGCAAGCGCTCATAGAGCTCCGTATGTAAATGTTCCCGTAATCTGCAGTCTCGAACAGGGCATCTATCGCCGGGATATCGAACTCTGAACTTTTAGTTAAAACCTACTAACGCACATTATGACATAGGGTGGTATCTACGTAAGTATTTTTCCAGTAAACAGCAGTCAAACTTCGTGACACATTTTTATGGAAGGACAAACTACTTATAGACAGCACTTTGTCTGGCGTTTGTGCCGCCGAATCTTTGAAGTTATATGTCTTATTCATGAGGCAAGTGGATAAAAGGAGGTGAATACTTATCTACATACATATTACTAGCTTTCAGTGCCTTCAATTGGCAATTATTTTCGTCTTTACTTGCTATTTCAACAACTTATCTGTATAGTTTGTTTGCTGTCAGTCAACGCGTCCATTTTAAAAAGTCTCATTCATTGCATATCCTTTGTTTAAAAATATCTACATTCGCATAAATATGCTTTTTCAATGGTGAGAGGTTATATTATTTTATTCTGTATCCACTATTAGACAACGATAAAAAGCACCCGTTGTCGACGAATATGTGAGATGAGAAGCCCCTTTTTGTTCCGTGGCTTTTCAAACGTGTGCACAAGGGTCCTCAAAGGCAATCGCTATGCCATTCTATTTCACACCATTTCTGTAGGTTCACCAGGCGCCTTTTACCCTGATTTTGCCGACTAAAAGGAAATGGGTAAGTTCGAGTACGGAACAAGTTTTTGCCTTTGATTCGGAAATAAGTAGATATTTTCGGGTAGAAAACGGAATGTAAATCTAACCAACGAAGAAATACCACGTAACGTTAGTATAATAATATGCCTGTATACATAACATTTTATATTTTATTGAATAAATATACATACTGTATACAGTTACTCATGCATAATAATGCTTTGCATCCATTACACAGATAATTGATAATTCCTTCTATATGTGACCCAAAACAAGAAAAACATCAAACAAAAAATACTGATTATCGACAAAAATACATGATCGACTTTCCTGGACGAGCCCTTTTTAAGACAAAGAACCTTCTCTTGACATAATTCTCCGAAACCCGGACACCCCAAATTCCAATTCCTTATTCTAAAGTGCTCGACACAAAACGAGAAAGGTGTTGCTATCTGTGTGATTGTACTCTAGCGTTTGGATAGCGCTAACGCAGTGTCAATGAACAAAGTAAGGCAGGTGTTGTTTTATCAGACGGCAGGGAACGTTGGCCTCACTTCCGCCCTTATCTGAGTTTACTTACCTTTGCCTGGGAACTGCAAGCGGCCGCGTCAATGAATGGAGCTTCAAGTGAATCCTCAAACATAGCACAGAATATGATTATAACAAGATGCGAAGCTTTGAAACTTAGTCGGAGTCTTCTTATTCTATTTATACGGCTGATAACTTGTTATGCTACGAATTACGCTAGATTTTATATTGAATTTTTCTGGATTAGGTACGCTTTCATAACATAAATTAAAAAACTTTAATCAATGATAATTCGCGTTGAAAGTTTATAGATATTAATGTTCCTTCTTTATAAAAATGTTTATTGCGTATTTGTAAGTATTTTCACATAATTATCTATTCTACTCTATTATACATATCTCTATGAGAATACATTTATTCACAAAGAAAATTATACTAGTATTTACAATTGAAACAATTGAGCTAACTGCCGACTGGTGTAAACAGTCTACAGATAGCTCAACTGATCCATATCAACACCAGTCGGAAGCGTCCCCAAGACGCTATTACATATTCTCTATTACATTTATGAATAATAATTTATTGGTTACTAGCTTCTGCCTTTGCTGTTGTTTCGACTAACGTTCTGAGGTTATTTCTATCTCATGGGAACTGATTTAAGGGATAAAAAGTCGCCTATGTTTGATTCCAGGGTCAGACTTACCATGCAAAATTTCAGTCTGATCCGTTCAGTAGTTATGGCGTGAAGACGTAACAAACATCCATCCATCCATCTCTATCCATCCATCCATCCAAATTTTCACATTTATAATATTAATGTGACTTACCTTCTTTATTAGCTCCACATCGGTGCTCTATCGGCGAACGAAAATTACGTCATTGAAGCTCAGCATCTCGCATTAGTAAACGTCGCACGTTTTGACTATGGACACTGCCCTACGGATATAGCCGACTAATCTGAGGGTAGTCTATGTGGTTGGCAGTGAAAATCACTATCTAAAATGTCACAAGCACTAGGAACTATACTTACTACACTTGCGAGCCTTAAGGGGGTACCTACCCTCAAATTGCTTATTTTCAACTCCGTCGGACCTCCATATCTTCCAAACTACTGAATATTTAACTTTGAAATTTATATATGGTAAAGTTCAGGACTTATTCTATCGATCATATGTTTCGAAAACACGATTCCATAAAATTTTCTCGATAGAAATAAATCGCAAAGTTACCTCTAATTTTTTACTAAAACCCTAATTTCTCAATAAATACAGATGATACGATCTTGAGATTAAGCATAGTAATTGAGCTAAGTATAAAGAACATTTTATATGTTGCCTTTTTTTCAATTAACTATTCTAATGTTTGTGGGGAGCAAATAACTACTAAAAACTTGATTTTTGGGCTTACGCCGCTTTGCTCTGTCCCGCTCCTGTGAACGCGAAATCCTATGCCTATCCTCTTCACACAATAACGAGGTAGGGTACCGCCTTAAACTGGAATCGCTTCATGGCGGGTTGTTCAAGACTTTAATTTTAAATATTCTTGATATCACTTGAAAGGTAACAAAATTTCCTTTCAAATGATATACCAAAATATATAGTTCATTGTATACAAATTGTAAAAAAATAGTTTTGATCATCTCGCGATGAAGCGATTCCATTTAAAAGCTCGCAAGTGTATATTAGTAGGTCTAGGGAAAGCGGAGCGTTCAGGCTAGCCTGTGTGTGTGGATAGCCTGTGGGTTTAAAATTGACGTTTCACGTGAGAGTTAAGTTGTCAAGTTGTCAAGCCCGGAACGAGCGTCAATGGATGATGCAGCTCGCCGAATCTCAACTAAAATGGATTCTACACACTTAATCCGCTGTCTGAGCCCGATTGACATTTTAAATTCAGATTCAAATTTTTTATTGCGACCATATTGTACATCACACTAATATTATAAATGCGAAAGTTTGGACGGATGGATGTTTGTTACCTCTTCACGCCAAAACTACTAAACGGATTAGGCTGAAATTTTGCATACAGATAAGTCTAACCCTGGAATCAAACATAGGTGACTTTTATCCCATAAATCAGTTCCCATGGGATAGAAATAACCTCAAAACGTTTCCATAGAAACAACGCGTGCGAAGCCGCGGGTAGAAGCTAGTAAGATAATAAAGTTAATCAGTCTCAAATATGGACCCGGCTAGGGCACAGCAAGATAAGTACTAGGTACTAAGTAATAACACTAGTTTTATGGATTAAGTTTGGCTTTGTAAGCCAACTACAAAATCATAAAGATTTTTTGACAAACATCTTATACTTAGGAGGTAAATGAATATGAATAGATTTCAGATTCATTCAGTAGTATAAATATATTAGCTGCGCCCCGCGGCTTCGCCCCCGTGGAAATTAATGTTTCGAACTTTATTAATTTTTTCTTTCATAAGAACCTTATCCTGACAATAACAAAAACAACAAAAAAAGAATTAGCGAAATCGGTCCAGCCATTCACGCGTGATGCCAAGGATTTGGTCACGCCAAGGAAAACGGGTTTCATTTTTATATATTACTAGCTTCTGCCCACGGCTTCGCCCGCGTTGGACAAAATTGTGAATCTAAACCATTCCCAGATCCCCTTGAACACACACAAAAATTTTCATCAAAATCGGTCCAGTCGTTTGAGAGAAGTTCAGTGACATACACACTCACAGAAGAATTATATACAGGGTGGAATTTTGTAATGCCACCTGGAGGGAAAGTACTCTTAATACTGTAGATAGAAAATTGTACTAAAAGAAAACATTCCTTTATTTTTGAAAAGAAAGAAAACTGCATTCAAAGATTTTCGAAAATTCGCTTGCCACACCCGGGAATCGAACCGACTAAATTCTGTAAAAATTTCACCCTGTACTTTTATTGCATAGATCGTTAGGGTCAATAATAAGGATGAAATCTCGCTAACAAACTTAATAAATTAAATGAAAGGAAAACCATGAAATCTTAAATTATAAATTGAATGGGTCAAGTTAAGCACTTTAACTTAAAGATCCATCTGTTTACTTGTGTCAGTAATTAATAATTATCATTGTCGTCATTTATCCATTAAAATGACGAATTAATATTTAGATAAGACGATTGGAATTGAAATTGAAATACCTACCTGGATTGGTACCAACGGCACAATCAGATGGCCTGCGAGATCACCAGATCTCACCCCTTTAGATTTTTTTTTGATTATGTAAAAATCTAATTTACATGAAATCTTATGCGAATGTAAACGAGTTGAGAGTTGAAGTTCAGAATACGATTTATAATATTCACCACAACACGTTATTACAAGTTACTAGAAATGAATTCGTTAGAAGAATTTTGTGTATCCAAGAAAATGGAGCCCATTTTGAGCAACTAATTCGTTAGTTGACTTTTTATTGTTAATAATTAAAATAATTGCTCCCCTTGGAGTCGAGACCCTAGGTCCGTGGGGTACCGAGGCTCTTCGGGTTTTCAAAAAACTATCTGAGCGTCTGGTCGAAGCGACGCGTGACCCGAGAGCTGGTGAATATCTGGCACAGCGTATCAGCATTGCCATACAGCGTGACAATGCAGCCAGCGTCTTGGGGACGCTTCCGACTGGTGTTGATATGGATCAGTTGAGCTATCTGTAGACTGTTTGCAACAGTCGGCAGTTAGCTCAATTGTTTCAATTGTAAATACTAGTATAATTTTCTTTGTGAATAAATGTCTTTGATTAAAATAATTTAAGATTTCATGGTTTTCCTTTCATTTAATTTATTATGTTTGTTAGAGAGATTTCATCCTTATAATTGACCCTAAAGATCTATGCAATAAAAATACAGGGTGTAATTTTTACAGATTTTAGTCGGTTCGATTCCCGGGTGTGGTAAGCGAATTTTCGAAAATCTTTGAATGCAGTTTTCTTTCTTTTCAAAATTAAAGGAATGTTTTCTTTGAGTAAAATTTTCTATCTACAGTATTAAGAGTACTTTCCCTCCAGGTGGCATTACAAAATTCCACCCTGTATATAAAGATTAGGCAGACGACAGTGTTTTGTCAAGTTGTTGGCGTGCTGGCCGGTGACTTTGGTGTGTAATCTTTAAAGGTGAAGTGTAAGAAGGTTCTAAATTAAGAATGACAAAAGCCTATCTTAAATTTTGTACTTAGCTAACATTTAAACATTATCGCCTTAGGAGTAGAACAAGGCCTGTCAAGTGCGAGTGTAATTCGCGCGCCGAGGGTTTCAAACGTTTGTCAATTAAACAAATATGTACTAAAGGTATCGGTTAGAGTCTTCGCTTAACTAAAAATAGTAGGTAGGTATAATAACCTACATTTTAAATCGATCGCTCTGAATACTTCGGAGATTAGGGGTAATGGTCAATTTTTCGAGGTTTTTCAAAATATTCTATAACGTATGTTACCTAGGAATCACGGATATTTATTCGAAACAGTATGCGACAAAAGCCCTAGACTAGAACAGATAGATTAATTCTAAATGAAACTCCACATTCAGCCAAGCACATAGAAAGCTGTTTGACGATGTTTTTAAAAAGTGCCTACCTACATAATAATACCAATAGTAGGTACATTACGTACGCTTTACTCAAACAATGTGAGTAATTTAAAACACATTGAATTGAAGGATTCATCGCTTAAGGCTCTACCTCCCCGAACACTAGCGCCGCCACATATTTTATCTTATTATCACGTCGATGAAAGGAAATTTCAAAAATTACGTTGGGCAATTTGTGATACCTATCTTAAGCATTTTTTTAACGCCTCTGTAATAGTTTTATTTAATATAGTTTAAACAGAGATGCGAAAATAGAGTTTGGTGGCCACCAAGGGCAACATCGTATCTCTGCCTAAGCTATACAAAATAAAACTATTACAGAGGCGTTAAATAAATGCTTAAACTCATAAACTCATTTATTCGTGCATAAACAGCATACGTACATTTCATCGTTTAAAAATCACAATTAGGAAGTAGAACATAGAGAAACATTTATAAAAAAATTACTTATACTTATAATAGGTATCACAAATTGCCCAACGGAATTTTTGAAATTTCCTTTCTTCGACGTAATAATAAGATAAAATATGTGGCGGCGCTAGGCGCTAGTGTTCGGGGAGGTAGACCCTTAAAGAGTTCGTTAACACAATTTATACACGAAAATTGATAAAAACAAAACACAAAAAATTTCGCCGCGATGCTCTTTTGTCAGTGTTCCGCGTGTTAAAGTAATTTTATAGAGGAAGGTCAAAATGAAACGACTCGTGTGGTAGCCATGATTGATTGTTTTCTCTCCAAGTTCTAACTACCAACATCGTAATTATAATTATCTAAATCTACCTACAACCCCCTTATTAAAATAATAAGAATGGTGTTGGGAAGTTAAACTTAACTCTATAACTAACCAAACATTGAGTGAGGAATCAACAGACAATAAATAGTACTAAATGTTCCTCACATTCCTTCAACAAAAATAACAATAAGACATGCCTACTGACCTTTTATAAAGTTAGTTATGTTAGTTATGTAATTATATAATTCAAAACAGAAAACAAAAAGAAATCATCACAAGACCGACTTCTTAATTAAATTTATGCATGAAAGAAGTGGATATGTTTATTTTTCGATTATTATTATCATTTAATTTGATACATTAGATTAAGTAATTATTTATTAGTTATTATTTTTTAAGGAAAATTATTCGGATTAAATATATTGATTAATCACATTGTATTTATTCTTCATTCAAAAGAACATTTTGTTTTTAAGTACTTTAAAGCATGCAAATTAATCTAAATCTTATAACTTTAGTTTGTGAAAAACAAAGTACCTATGCTAAAGAACTTATTTCTAATTTTACCACGGTTGGTGTGGTGCTAAGTACTATTCGGGTTTTCCTTACGAGGGACGGGAGCATGCTTCTACACTGAGTAGGTCCATCGATCAGGAGGTATCACTTCCCTGCCAGAACGAGTATAGTATTTAGTAGGTTCATTTCTAGGGACTCCAATACTGGAGCTGGATGGAATTTGTATGGATGATTGCATAGAACTATCTATGATGTCATCATAACATAGGGAATATGATTGGTTTGGATCGACGCGATTCATTGAATCAATGATTATGTGTTTCCGATTGCGTCTTAACAAACGTCCTGTTGTCATTCTTATCATATAAGACCTAGAGTCTATTATTCCATGAACTACTCCGGGTTCCCAACGATTATTGTTTCTAATTTTAACTTTTTGACCTACTGTGAGCTGTTTTAATTCACGTGCGCCTTTATCATAATACTGCTTTTGAGATACTTGACGAGCTTTCAACTTACATACTATATTTGTATGTATTCGAGGGTTAAATGATGAAGGTGACCTCGGCAATTTACTTCGTAATTTCCTACTAAACAGCAATTCAGCTGGAGATGGAATGTCTGAACTAAGTGGTGTATTTAAATACTCTAAATATCCTATATGGAAATCTGAATCATCATGAGAAGTTCTTTTCATTAAGTTCTTTATTGTTTGTATTGCCCTCTCAACTTGTCCGTTTGACTGGGCGTATCCAGGAGATGACGTTATATGTGAAAAATTCCACTCTATTGAAAATTGTCTAAAATCATTTGATGAAAATTCTGGACCATTGTCAGTCATGACCGTCTGAGGTATTCCGTGTCTTGCAAAGATTTGTTTAAGTTTTCCTATTATTTCCTTGGATCGTAACGAGTGCAGTTCTTCGATTTCTATAAATTTACTAAAATAATCGATAACCAAAATATAAGACTTGTTTTTGTAATGAAATAAATCAGTTCCTACTTTATTCCATGGTATTTCAGGTATCTCATGATTCATCAATGGTTCCTTTGAATTTTGTTTTCTATGTGTAAGACAAGTTTGACAGTTGCCTATGTAATTATCTAATTGTGAATTTATATTTGGCCAAAAAATACTTTCGCGAGCTCTTAGTTTGCATTTTTCTAGGCCCATATGACCTGCATGAATGGTTTTTAACATTTCAAGATGTAAACATTTAGGAACTACTATTCTTGAGCCTTTCCAAACTATTCCGAAGTCAACCGTTAGTTCATCTCTATAACTCCAATAGGGACACAAAATTTTGTCTAGTTCTTTTTTATGCACTGGCCAACCTGATTTTATTATTTTAATTAATAGTTGCAATTCACTATCATCCTTAGTGCATCTCTGTATTTTTATTAGATGTGAGTCGGTCAGCTGATTGCTTGCTGATAATGCACACACCTGAGCCTTGAAGTGTAGATAGTCACGTGGCTGAGTTTCATTATGAGCTTTACCTTCCAATAATGCTGGAGCTACTGCGCGGGACAATGTGTCGGCAATAAATAAATATTTCCCTGGTTTATACACGAGCTTAAAGGCATAAGGTTGCAGTCTCATTAACATTCTTTGTAACCTTGGAGGTGCATTTGCTAATGGCTTGTTTATGATACTCACAAGCGGTTTATGGTCTGTTTCTATTGTAATATCGGAACGGCCATAAATATACATATAGAATCTTTCACACGCAAACACACAGGCATAAAGTTCTTTTTCTATTTGTGCATAAGCTTGTTCAGTTTTTGTTAATGATTTCAATGCATACGATACTGGCAAATTGTTTTGCAATAGACATGATCCTAACCCATTTTTACTAGCATCTACTGAAATGGTTATTGGTTTATCTAGTGAATAATATTGTAATACTGGAGGACTCACTAACAGCCTTTTAATTTTTTCAAAACATTTCTGATGCCTCTCTTCCCAGTGCCATTCTACTTCCTTTTTTAATAGTTCACGTAATATAGCCGTATGCTCAGATAAGTTAGGTATAAAACTGCTAACATATGTAACCAATCCTAGAAATCTCTCAACATCCTTAACATTGGATGGCACTGGCATATTTTTTATAGCAACTATGTGTAATGGATCTGGAGAAATTCCATTTTTTGAAATTTTGTGGCCTAAATATGAGATTTCTGATAGTCCTATTTTGCATTTCTGTTTATTTAATTTAATATTAATTTCCCTGCATCTTTGTAAAACAGCTTTTAATCTTTGATCATGAACTTCTTTATTAGGTCCAAACACTAAAATATCATCAATAAATTGGATTACACCCTCAAGATCATCTAAATGTTCATATAATTTTTTATGGAATACCTCAGAAGCTGATGAAATGCCAAATGGTAGCCTTAAAAATTTGTACCTTCCATAGATTGTATTGAATGTACATAAATCAGTTTCTTTTAATTTAACTTGCCAGAATGAATGCTTTGCATCTAATGTACTGAACACTGTAGCCCCTGATAAGCGACTAGTGACCTCTTCAAATGTTGGTAACTTAAAATGTTCCCTTTTTATAGCATTATTTAAATCACGGGGATCAAGACAGATCCTTATGTCCCCGCTAGGTTTCTTCACTACTGTCATGCTATTTACCCAATCGGTGGGACCTTCTACCTTTGCTATAATTCCTTGCTTTTGCATTTGTTCCAATTTAATTTTTACCTGTTCTCTAAGAGCAATTGGCAATTTTCGTGGTGGATGTATGACTGGTTGAGCATTTTCTTTTATTTGTATTTTATATTCTCCTGGTAAACAACCAACCCCTTCAAAAACATCTCTAAATTCATGTAATACTCGGTGCTCGTTTGTATTTATTGACATTATTCTTTTTATCAATTCTAGCTCTTCGCATGCATCTTTGCCTAAAATGGGAACGGAATCAACATCCGCTACAATGAACTTTAAGAAATAATAATTTTGCTTGTAGTTTACTTTCATGTAACACTTTCCCATCACTATTATTTTGGTTCCTGAATAACCATGTAATTTTATTGATGTATTTGTTAGGTCACCCTCGGAAACACTTAATAACTTTAAATATCTTTTGGGGATAATATTCACATCCGCTCCTGTATCTAGTTTGAATTTAATTGGATAATTATTTATCAGTAACTGGGCAAACCATTTATCAGAATTATTTGTGCTTATTACCTGATCGATGGCCTCCCCATGGCCTTCATCCTGTACCGCATACACTGCTTTGCACATCCTGGAGAAGTGACCAAGGCGATTACACTTAAAACATTGTTGTCCAAACGCTGGACATTCATACCGCTTATGTCTACCACCGCACTTTTGACAATTTATCAGACCGGCACTCTGATACGACCGTCCACGAGTGTTCACACCACCACGCTGCTGAAAAGCATGACCAGGGCGCGGACCCGGCGGGCCGCCGCCGCCTGCGCTGGTCCCGACGCTCCCGCCAGCACCGCCGCCGCCGCCGCCTCGCGACACAGCTTGCCCGGCGAGTGGTTTTCTCTGGTATCCTCGGTGGTTTCTTCTAACCCAGTGTACATTCGTTGATCGCGATTGGGTCTCCCCGTGATTGGCATTTACTCCATGAACATGATGTTCCGAATTTTCTGTTTTTATATTCACCGCTTGCGCTCGCGATAATTCCGCCAAGCGACAGATGTCAATTGCTTTCGATAACTTCAAATCCATTTCTCTCAGCAGTCTTTCACGTAGGCTGCTGTCCCTCAATCCGCAAATCAATCGATCTCGTATCAAATCTGTGCACAGGTCTTTGAACTCGCATTTGGCCGCCATTTTGTTCAATTCAAACACGTATTGTTCCAAAGACTCCAATTCACCTTGATCTCTCGTGAAAAACATGTGACGTTCAATAGTTAGGTTCTTTTTCGGTACAAATACTTCATCAAAATTCTTTATCAAATCTTCAACTGACTTTATTTCTTCTTTGTTCTTGAACTGGTCGTAAACTTCCCTGCATCGATCTCCAATGACGTGCAATAATATATTCAGCTGTACTTTTTTATCTTTCTTCGATAGCTCGCAGGCTTCCGTATATATAGTAAACGATTTTTTCCAATTATCCCATTCTTTGCTCAAATTACCAGAAGTTACATTGGCCAAGTTGTTTTCAAATAAAAATGGCTGCGGCGGTTTCAATACGGACTCCATTGTGGTAGCGTTTTGTATTTTATTTTTCAATCCTTTTAACTCTGTAGCTTTTCTTCACTTGTGTAGCACTACGGATAGTTTATCTACATAGGTATTTATGTTTTATTTATGGAATTTCACTCGGCTGCGCCATGTTAAAGTAATTTTATAGAGGAAGGTCAAAATGAAACGACTCGTGTGGTAGCCATGATTGATTGTTTTCTCTCCAAGTTCTAACTACCAACATCGTAATTATAATTATCTAAATCTACCTACACCGCGTTTTCTTTTTTTCTAATCAGCCAGTGAGTGAAGCTTTTACTGCTCATTATGCATAAATCCTTTAGGCACCTGACTATTTTCAAAACAAAATACAATTCAAAATTCATTGCGGGCCGCAAAATACGGCAGTACCTAATGAAAATTGCTGGCCGCCTTTCGAGTAAGCCGGAAAGGCCGACTTAGCTCAAAGAAGGTTGTCAAATTAATGTACCTACAGATTATCTAATACGATGTTTGAGTAAACGAACTAAAATTAATGAATAACTATTGTTTTAAAATCAAACTGTTTTGACAAGATATTTTATGACATAAAATAATTTTTAAATCTTAATTCACAATTATACTTGTTGCATGCTCGACCATAGTGAGACATGAGAACATTATTATCTTATATATAAAATTCTCGTGTCACAATGTTCGTTCCCGTACTCCTCCGAAACGGCTTGACCGATACTCATGAAATTTTGTGAGCATATTGAGTAGGTCTGAGAATCGGCCAACATCTATTTTTCATACCCCTAAGTGATAATTTTAAATTTCCACGCGGGCGTAGCCGCGGGGCGCAGCTAGTAATTATATACGACACTCACCCTGATGAAGTCCCTCGTTAAGGGATGAAACTTTGGTGATCTTCCAACACAAACTAGGTTCGTAGTTAACCCGCTTACATTCATAATATACATTACTATATATTTATACCTACTATATATTATACCACCTTTATACCATGTTTGATGCAAATAAATATCTTTGAATCTTTGAAAAAGGATAGATACTTAAACTACGTATTATCAAGTATGTTTTGGGTTATCATTACTAAACGCGATTTAGACAAAGTTAGCGAGGAGCAATGGAGGGGTGTAACATAAAAATAAAGTGTTCGAACCTCCTTGCTTAGGTGTGAGAATGTGATATTCAAAAGCGGTTTGATGTTCGTGAGTGGTATGGAACCTTCTGTAGGAGCCTACATATTTAACATTATACCCAACCGTTTTCGTTATTGTGGTAAAATCGAGGGCAAACTTTCAAGGGTTTCCGACATCAACACAAAACCGACGCTGCCGATAAATTGTTGGGTACATACTGAGAGGTAGAAAACTCTACGTAAGTACGTACTTTAAATGTTTAGATATTTTGTGCAATGAATACATATTGTGTTGAAGTGACATAAATACTTTAAGAAATGAAAAATCAAATTGAATCAAAAACTCCTTATTTTCATAAATACAATAAATGCACGATAGTAGGTACACTTGGAAAAAGTCAAATTATAATTTTATACACTGACACGGAAATAAAGTGATATTTTTAATTTCTGTCGCTTTGGTGTAGACAAAAGTGAAGAAGCGACGAAGAAACCTTTAGCCTGTTGGTTGTTATTATTCGAGCAAAACCCGCCCCAAGATTTTTTTTTCCTCTAGATAATCAGAATTTTATGTTTGTGTTTGAATTTATTTGGGTACTTACTGATAATTTTTGCAACCCACTAGGAGTTTTGTTGTAGAAGCGTTTATACAGGGTGAAGCAAAACTTAACGACCATTTTTTCATTTTCTATAGAATTCGGTAAATTTTGTAACTATTGGTTTATTCAAAAGAAATGTGACATTTTACAGATTTATGAAAAATGTAAAAAAATCGTTTTTAGATAAAAGTAAGTCTCAATCGACTCCATTTCCCACGAGGAAAACTAATATTAAAATGTAAAGCAGCGATCAAGGTCTGCCTGCGACACAGGAGGTTGCGGGTTCGATTCCCGCCTCGGGGCAAATGTTTGTACAATCTGCAGACATTTGTCCTGGGCGTTCTGGATGTTTTCTATGTATAATAAAAAAATATATCTATGTAGTGTATTGTATTAAGTATATCAGTTATCTAGTACCCATCACACAAGCTCTGCTTAGCTTGGGGCTAGATAATGCTGTGTGAATTGTCCAGCATTATTTATTTAGTAACCCATTAAAACCAATCATAAGATTATGCAACAAAATAAGATGGAACATTTTTCGTAAATCTTTTCATCAAAAATCTGAAAATGTGATATTTTATTTCATCAAAGTAAACCAAATTAAGAACGAAACTTTTATTTTCAAATGAAAACGAAGCTGCCCGTTCGCCGTTAAATTCGTTAAATTTTGCACTACCCTCTTGGTTTTAAATTCGGACGAGTTGTACCCTCAACCAAAAGTGAAGGGGACAACTCGTCCGCGGATGACTTTGAGATTCGGACCAGATGTACCCTAACCCCTATAGTTACCTACCTACCAGTAGGTACATATTTTTCGAGTTTTTATCGGATATAATTTCTCGATACGAACTATAAATTCACAACATCTGCATAACTAACTTTCTGGAATCCATTTAGTAGCAGTGCGTCGTCGTGGAAATAAAAGAACACGACAGGCGCCAAGTATGAAGCTGTACAAAGTACTAAGTCGACATTCGAGTATTGGGTTACACTCTCTATACCCACCGTTAATTGCATTTCCACTTCCGTAAAGGTTTATTTCACTACTATTATTTAACGGGTATTTATCGCGTTTATTTACCTATTTTTCCCAGTCATCCCGTGACCACGACAGTGTGTAAACCTTTTGAGACGTCGGGAAAAATAGGTAAAGTAAATACCCGTTAAATAATACTATTAATAATGTGTTCAGATCGCGAAGTTAGAAATAATTAAGGTTTATTTGATTTGTTATGCAGAGGCTAGGTAGTATTGTCGAATTTCAAAATTTATAATGCCTTTTTTCCTAGCTGCAATGATAATCTCTCAAGACAGAAGACTTTGAATTTAATAAAGAAATATGGAAATCAATGATAATGATACTCTCCGGTTCACATCGCCATTTTACTTGCAAAACTCTTTATTCTCAACTTCTTTTGAAAAGTATGCGCTGTTCGCCGTAATATCTAAGCTATAAAAAACTATCTCTTACTTTTTATAGCGACTTTTATGTTTGCAGTAACCGACTACAATCAACAACAACTAATAAAATTGCGTGAATTGTCTTCTCTTGTTGTACAGGGTGTCTCTGTACGAAGTTAAGTATTCCATCCATATAAGGTAGGTTAACCTGCCAAATGAAGAAGTCAAAGTCTCCCGCTTCAGTTACTTTGCTATGTCCTAAAATGGTTTTACGTTCGTTGTTACGATCTTTTACACCTTTTTTAACGTTGTCGTTAACTTAGTATTTAACCTAGGGTTGGTTTTGCTTTGTTTTTTATGAAGCGATTGCTTTTAAAGCATTTAAGAGGGCGCATTACGCGCCGTTTTGTGAAAAGGATAGGCATAGGCTAGGCTTTCGCGTTCATAGGAGTGGGACGGAGCATACGTTTTTGAAACGGCGTAAGCTCACAAATGATGTTTTTGCTTATTTACAAGAAAACTACACAACTTATGAAGAAACTGTATTAAGGAACCAAAGAATTAAAAATAACCTACGAATCAAAACAAAAATATTTTCTATAGAGCCCGGGTTCCTGAGATCTCGACCAAGTTAGGTGCAAAACAGTGCACAATTTTTTTTTCGCAATAGTTTTTTCCAAACCGCTCTGTGAATAGCTTTTTCCGCTCCTGTGAACGCGAAATCCTATGCCTATCCTCTTCACACAATAACGAGGTAGGGTACCGCCTTAAACTTCTTTATAGGAAAGTAGCCTCTAAACATGTAAAATAAGGTCCGTAATCAAATGCAGGAGAGCGGTAGCCGGCTACCGCTTGGGGTTTGAGTGAACGGTGCAGTGACGTAAGGCGCGATGGCCGGCTACCGCTTGGGGCCTGAGGGTATTTAGAGGAAATTTAGAGTATTATGTCATTCTAGTTTTTTACCACGATCCCGTGAGTAATGAGATCTAGGCCTAATTTGACAAGCAAACCCGCTAAGTTCGGACAAACACGGAAGTTCAGTAAATTTTCAAGAATATTAATCATATTCAGGTACACTCTATCTTTTAGGATCTTTATTCTTTACTGAACTCAGTTACATGATAGGGGTTCTGTTTGATAGTTTATGACATCGGTTTATTTTACCACCTAGTAGGCGTAAATTTGTGCCTGCTAGACATAACACATCTCACTTCCCTTATCTAGTAAGATTTAATTATGTAAAACATTTAACAAATACAATTTTTTTTCCTGCGATTTCATAAGCTACAGAAGAAAGGTATATTCACAGCTAGGTATTTTAGATAGTTCCCTTGCAAACATCGATCAAGTATGCGGCCTCCCCCGTAGATACCTAGAACCTTACAAGAATGACACTGAAAAGTGTCCACGTTTTGTTTTGACGCAGACAGTTTGCGCAGCGCCTGTCAAGTTTTTTGCATGCGGAACAAGAGATTAGTGGAGTCGAATTTATTTTATTTTATTTTGTAAGTAGGTAGGAAGGTACCTAAAAATAATTTATACACTGTTTATTTTTATAAGGATTATAAAATCAACAGAATTCAGGTAAAGATAACGAATCATTTATTGATACAACTATAAATTAGCGACGCAACAGTCAACAAACAAAAGGGTCATTTCGGACATACAATAATATAAATAAATTAACAAAAGCTAGTGAAATAAACCTAAAATACAATTTCAGGCAGGTACTTTAAATTTAAAAGAACTAGTGTCTGCCTGCGGCTTCGTAAGAGTTTTTCTATGGGCCAAAAAATCGTTATTTCAAGTCAACTAGGATCTTATAAAATACTTTTAAACTTACGCCATATGAACACATTATTTATTTTTACCTACTATTTAATTTTGAACGTCGAAAACAATAGGTACCTAAATAAACGCAATAAATACCCGTTCTATATTACTAGTACTACCTACAGGAATTCCTAAGTTCTGAAAATATGACGTTTTCAAATGTTTAATACCTAGGTACTCTCACATAAATTAAAGGAAAAATTAAATTTTCAATTTCCTTGAAAAAGATTTAGTTTATTGTATAAAGATCTCCTTGATGAATTTTTAAACTTTTGAGATTCTTTTTTTGCTATGTAATGTAATCTTAGTCTTTCTTTTATTAGAGAGTCCACGCAAATAAAATTGAGGGCGGGTCAGCTAGTTATTTTATAAACCTCAACGAGTTATTTTAAATGTCTTTTCATAAAAAAATAATTATCACTTACAACTTACCAAAAAAAAAAAATTAAAAAAAATTTAGAAACAATAGCCGTTCCATTCATCAACTTAGAACAAAATAAATATTTTTACATAGGCAAACCCAACAACAATATTTAATGCTGATTTCTCAAGTATATAAGGCTCAATTGGCTCATATCACAATTCACAGGTAAAAATTACATTTAAACTTACTGAAAATAAGAAATTCCATCTTTTTTCTGTTGCTTGGTCGGTCTATTAATGCATTTTTTATACGAGCAGTTGACCATGCTTTCGGTCCAAGAGCTAAAATGACACTAGTTGAAAAGGTATCCCAAAATGCCCAATGGGATACCTTTTGATACTGACGTTTTCAGGGCGCGCATTGTGCATCTAAGGGGGGCCGGCCGGAAATTTTTGATCGATGCTTGCAAACGAAAAAAACTGACAGCTTATAAAAATGAAATAGGTAATCCTTTTCGAGCATGTAAAAGAAGGCATCTCTATGTAGGTTTCTAACATTTTCAAAGTCTGAAGGTAGCCAGCGTATAATTTTCTAATGATTGGTTATTTGGCTTACCCCGACTCGCATGTCGTCGACAGTGAGTACTTCATGCTCTAATATAGAAAGCACCAACTAGAGCATAAAATGTAACTGCTGACAGCTAAAAACTGGCTAGGAGGCCCTCTGCATCCGTTAGCATACGATGGATTGCGATGGATACAGAATTCTTCATAATTGCATTATTTTGCACTGAAAGGTTTATTCTACTATTTAAATAAATGAAAAATTATATTATCACGAAGTTCTATGATCACATTTCACTATGATCACATACAAGAACATTTTCTTATAAATAAATGACTGAACGTACTAGTATAGTATTATAATATCTGTGACTGAACTAATCAAGACCCATGAGTCTCTAATCTCATCAGAGTCAGTTCTTTGCTTATATTATCAACCAGAACGAATCAACAAACTCTTGCATTTTGAATATATGAGTTTCTAAAGATTTTTGCTTATAATTATGGAGAAAGTCTTACCAAAGGAAATAATGACGCCCGCCTTTCGCACAAAAAGAAAAGTTTCTGTCCTAAATATGAGGAAATATTACTGAATACAACGAAAACGAATTTGCTACAACAGTAAAGTACTTCGTTATAGCGATACCGCTGTACTGTATACCGCTGTACTGTATACCGCGACTTCGTGTTGAACTCTAATCTTGGAATGACTTAAGCATAAAACTTTAACCTAGTTGTTTCGAACAACGACCCCTTGATACAGCTACTCCCTGAAAGTGTATTGCAGACGTAGTTCTTTGTAAGTATACGTAAACTTATACTTTCTGCAATAAAAGATACATACTAACCTTATGCATGACTAGTCTCTGCTCTGCAGCATTTATTTTTGAACGACGTTTAACTGGGGCATTTAATCAATAAAAGGGTATTTGAGTTTTAAGTTTGTGAAATACGACTGCAAAATAAGGATTTAGTAGCGAGATGCCTACTATTGGACTTAGCCGACTTTTACAAATTTTCACGCCATAGAGCATAACGACAACTTAATGAAACCTCCATAGACGTAATCGCAGCCCGCCGTACGTACAAAACAAGCAGCTCATATGCAGAACATCGCACATCACTTATTCTGAAAATGAATACTACGACAAGAAATCGGTGTGAATAGTCGAATTGGACATCCAAATGTTAGAAAAGAATTACATTAAAGTAATAAAGTATCTTCCAAATATAACCTACTTAAAGAGTGACCCTTTAGGTAGGTTGATTTCATATTTTTCATTAAAATGTCTTTAAGATAACATCGAAATTGATCTATGAAAGTACAATTTCCAGCCATTAGTGAAACTCACGCAAGCAATCAATCTACCTTTAATGTAGGCGACCGCAGATGCGATATGTCGGGACCACTTCTGATTATGAATAAATCAATCCCTGGAACAATTTCAGAGTGCTGTGTGTACAGAACAAGAATATGTAGAGATAGCAGGTGTGTTGCATACATTGTGCTATTTTTAAGGCTTTGGAACTTTTGTTCGTTTTCGTTTTTATAACTTTCTTGGCCAGGTTCTCGACTCGGATTCGTTATAAACTTTAATTCGATATGAACTTTCAAAATACGCGAGAATATATTTTAGATGCAGTTTGTTGGTGATGGATGGTATAAGTAGATGAGGAAAAATAAGTAGAAATAGAACCAGATCGTTGAATATTGTGAAATCGTAAAGGAAACGTAGTCAAATCGACACCGGTACGTAGAGCTTGCCGGGATTCTCAGGATTTATGAGGCAATATGTTTAACGTCTAGTACGGGAACCCTCTCCGAACATAACGGGGCTGTTACGTAAACAGATTGCTCGCGAGCAGCGCGGCCCAGCGACGTCCCAGATACCGGCCTACGAACGATTCCTACACTTACCTACGACTTTATACCAAATCGACGGTGACATTTTGCTCTCCGTAAACCTTTCGGCATTCGAATGGCTCCACGGGCGATACGGGAACTATTTCCGAATAAACGGCGTTCTGTTGAGATTTTGTACGATTTGTGTGCGAAGCATTTCAGCGACAATTTTCTGAGAGCCGATTCGTAGTATCGATGTTACAGAAAGTTTCGGAGCTATTTAATATATTTGGCTTTTTATGTTATCTTATTCAGCTGAACTTGTACTGAAAATTACTGTAATTAATCTCAAAATGGATACTTAAAGAAAAAAATTGGTTGCCTGTAAAGTCGGTATACGGGCGAAAGTTTTACGTGACAACGACTTCTCATTGTGAGCGCATAACGTGAGCGGAGCGTAACGCGTAACGCAGTTTCTTGAAGTGTCACCCGGCAAACCAATTTATAAGACGTTGTCACGTCAAAAAAATGAGCCAAGTCTGATCTAAAAACTGTTTCTGCTATGCCTCAACCGGCTAACTTTTATCAACTAAGCTAAATTTATTATTTATTAGGTTTTAATATTGTGTACTATTTTAACGAGTTATCATTATTGCATTCGAAATCGAGAGCACCGAAAGTCACAGCGGAATCGTGACGTTATTGAGAAACATGTCGTAAAAACGAAAATCGAAGAAGAACTCAATATTCGCCAGATCGCTTCAATAATAAAATAGCGAAAGCTTACAAAGTAGGTACCAATGTAGGTAAGCCTGTTTGCTTGCTTGATTCAATACACCCTTACATTAGGCCAGGATAATGAAATTTATGTAAGTAAATATCGCTAGCTGTAGGATTTTTTTCAGGAAAATAATCTGTAAGTACGTACCTACATAATTTTATCACCGATATTTTACTGTAAACTTTCTCCAATCTGTCATGCTTATATTTATTCCCAATGTTCCTTCACGTTTCCATGTAAATATAATGTATTTGATACAAAGTATTTGGTTAGTTTTACAAAGTATTCGATCCATCACTTGCATGTGACATTGAGCTTTTCGGGGTACCGGGGAATGAATAAGTAATTTTATCGACCCGAAACTCGAAGTCTCAATGTAGAAGTTAATTACCCTTATTTAAATTTCTCATAAATAAGGTTTTTTCAGAAGTTTTTACTGCTGCAATACTTTCAGTGGCTGTCTCCTGTCTAACCATATTTCTTGTATGGTGTTACGGTGGCCTGTATGGGGTTGGTATTAGTTGTGAAACACTGAGTTTATAGTAAAATAAAATGTTATTTCTTCAGAGCACATGTACACTTTATCGAGAGTGAATCGGAAGTTCTTTCAGGACTATACTTATACTCGTAAATTTGTGGTTCTTTATTTACAAGCGGAAACGGAAACTAAAATATTTCCATAGAGTATTTACAAAGACATTGATACATAATTCACAGATAATAAATTCGATGTCATTGACTATTTTGTTGGTATTTCCAACATATCTTCAAGCAGAAACTTCTACAACTATTTATACTGCCTCATTGGTCTAGCGGTCAGCTTGTTCAACCGCTGATTATGAGGTTTGAGTTCGAATCCCGGGTCGGGTCAATTGTATGTTATTGGGGTTTTTCTAGCAAGAAAAATTCACAGTAACAGCCCAGAGTCAGGAAGTTGGTGGTGTTACACCCCCGTGCCTCGGAAAGCACGCTAAGCCGTTGGTCCTGCGCCTGACCTCTCCTCGGTCGTGTCGGTCTGTCGTTCCATCGGATTATGAGAGTCAGGGAATGGAAAGTGCACCTGAGTTTGCGCACACTCTTGTCCGCTATAATATGCCTGCGCATCTGGCTAATCTCCGATGAGACTGGCCGCCGTGGTCGAAATTCGGCTAGGAGGACATTATTTTTTTTTTATTATTCAGCCGTTTCCGTCCCACTGCTGGGCAAAGGCCTCCCCCAAATGTTTCCACTCCGACATTATTATTATTATTGGAGGACATTATTATTAAGTATTAATTGTTGGTAATAAGAACGACACAACAACACAGACCTTTAATATTTCTACTTCACATAGTTACTAATATTTCTTGCCGCCAAACTATCCAACTACGTAATATTATAAAGGCGAAAGTTTATGCCGTTGTGTTGTGAAGATGTTTGGCCAAAGACAACGCCAAAACTACTAAATGGATCGATCTGAAATTTTGCAGAATTTTGCAGATCAGAACCTAGAATCAAAAATCAAAATCAAAAACTCTTTATTTCCATAAATACAATAAATGTACACTTAGAAAAGGTCAAATTATAAAACTAAACACTGACACGGAAATAAAGTGATATTTTTTGATTTCTGTCGCTTCGGTATGTAGACTAAAGTAAAGAAGCTACGAAGAAACCTTTAGCCTGTTAGTTGTTATTTTTCGAGTTGGAGCAGACCCGTCCCAAGCTCCTCTAGATAATCTGATATTTTATAGTAAGCCTTTTTGCACGGCAAGGTTTTAACAATTTGTTTGAATTTATTTACTGACAATTTTTGCAACTCACTAGGAGTTTTGTTGTAGAGTACCCTTTAAAAGATATTTTAATTTTGTGTAGCCTAGTTGTGGGCACAGCGAGCTTTATGTTTGTTTCTAATATTCAAATTATGTTTATCGCTATTTTTAGGGAACTGACTTATATTTCTATGAGTGTACAACAAGTTTTCATAAATATATTGACATGGTACTGTCATTATATTTATTTCTTTGAATTTATCACTCAGGAATTCTCTGGGACCCATATTATAGATTGCACGAACAGTCCTCTTCTGCAGCACAATTACGGTGTTAATATCTGCAGTGTTCCCCCACAGCAGTATACCATAAGACATAATACTATGGAAGTAGCTGAAATAAACAAGTCTAGATGTATCCACGTCTTTAAGATGACGGATTTTTTTGACTGCATACGCTGCAGAACTGAGTCTCTTCGATAGCTTATCTATGTGTGGGCCCCATTGAAGTTTATTATCTAAGGTGATTCCTAAGAATACAGTACAATAACATATAGGTCAATTTTTATTTCAAGAAAACGGCAGAAGCTTGTTCTAAATAAAAACAATGTGTTCGAATGATAAATCTCAAAGGATTTTCAAAATACTCTACACAAATAGGTACGTCAAATTCAAAATCATCTATCATAGGCAGAATTGTATTATTTAAATGCCCAACTAGAAAAACTGTGTTTGAGGAATATTAAACAGATCAAAATTATTGAATTTGTTAGTGCGTAGGTTGTAGGTAAGTAATTCATTTTATATGTTTTAGATTCAAGCAACATTCACAAAATGAAATAAAATGCCTTGTAGGTTAGAAAGGGCAAGTTTCACACTAGGTACAGTCAGCATCAGAAAGATCTAGGATCTAGATCCATCCATCCAAAATTTCGCAATATCGCGAAATTTTGGATGGATGGATGGATGTTATAATTTTCAATTTTTGCATATATATGTAGTTCTAGACCTGGAATGAAACATAGGCAACGTTTTTTCCCATAAATCAGTTCCCATGGGATAGAAATTACCTTTAATTAAACGGGTCCATAGAAATAACGCGTGAAGCCGCGGGCATAAACTAGTTCGTAAATAATATAAAGTTTAATGAACGGCGAAGTGGAAGTTCCATTTTTGGCTAGGCTGAACGGTTAGGTCTACTCAATACTTACTCAATCATTTATGGCTTTCTATATGTGTACAGAGGTGTTTATAAGCTACATAATTAAGTATCACCATGGACTATGCTTGGCACATTAAAGTACTACCAAAAATATAATATATACTTATAATATAACTGAAACAGGTCCAATTCTGTTGGTACATTGAAGATATTTTGAAATTTATTTAGAGGGCACTGTTTTATCGATACTGAAGCTAAAACTGTAACTTTTTCATTCAGGTCTGTCTGTATGTCTACTCAATACTTACTCAATAATTTATGGCTTTCTATAGGTGTACAGAGGGTTTTATAATCTACATAATTAATTATCACCTATAGACCCTGCTTGATGAGATTAAAGGTATAGCTGGTCCAAACTGGAGACAAGTAGCTGAAGACAGAGTCAAATGGGCATCACTGGAGGAGGCCTTCACCCATTCTGGGGTTCCGGTAGATTAAGTAAAAATTAAGTACCTAACTATAAATGCTATGATATAATATAAATGAGAGAATACATAGGATAAAGAATACATAGGAGATAACATAGAATAAACTAAATATAACTAAGTTAAGAAATGTAAATTTACTGGAAATAAAAGGCTTTTTTATTTTTATTTATAGACCCTGCTTGGCACACAATATGTATGGAAAGAGAGACGAGGAAGTCATTGTTAAAAGGTTAGTTATATTTTACTTATCTGCATATTTCTTATCTGTCTGCATTTTCGTTTAAATATTCGTTATTCGTGTAATATATATATATAACAGACCTTTAATATTTCTACTTCACATAGTTACTAATATTTCTTGCCGCCAAACTATCCAACTACGTAATATTATAAAGGCGAAAGTTTATGCCGTTGTGTTGTGAAGATGTTTGGCCAAAGACAACGCCAAAACTACTAAATGGATCGATCTGAAATTTTGCAGAATTTTGCAGATCAGAACCTAGAATCAAAAATCAAAATCAAAAACTCTTTATTTCCATAAATACAATAAATGTACACTTAGAAAAGGTCAAATTATAAAACTAAACACTGACACGGAAATAAAGTGATATTTTTTGATTTCTGTCGCTTCGGTATGTAGACTAAAGTAAAGAAGCTACGAAGAAACCTTTAGCCTGTTAGTTGTTATTTTTCGAGTTGGAGCAGACCCGTCCCAAGCTCCTCTAGATAATCTGATATTTTATAGTAAGCCTTTTTGCACGGCAAGGTTTTAACAATTTGTTTGAATTTATTTACTGACAATTTTTGCAACTCACTAGGAGTTTTGTTGTAGAGTACCCTTTAAAAGATATTTTAATTTTGTGTAGCCTAGTTGTGGGCACAGCGAGCTTTATGTTTGTTTCTAATATTCAAATTATGTTTATCGCTATTTTTAGGGAACTGACTTATATTTCTATGAGTGTACAACAAGTTTTCATAAATATATTGACATGGTACTGTCATTATATTTATTTCTTTGAATTTATCACTCAGGAATTCTCTGGGACCCATATTATAGATTGCACGAACAGTCCTCTTCTGCAGCACAATTACGGTGTTAATATCTGCAGTGTTCCCCCACAGCAGTATACCATAAGACATAATACTATGGAAGTAGCTGAAATAAACAAGTCTAGATGTATCCACGTCTTTAAGATGACGGATTTTTTTGACTGCATACGCTGCAGAACTGAGTCTCTTCGATAGCTTATCTATGTGTGGGCCCCATTGAAGTTTATTATCTAAGGTGATTCCTAAGAATACAGTAGAATAACATATAGGTCAATTTTTATTTCAAGAAAACGGCAGAAGCTTGTTCTAAATAAAAACAATGTGTTCGAATGATAAATCTCAAAGGATTTTCAAAATACTCTACACAAATAGGTACGTCAAATTCAAAATCATCTATCATAGGCAGAATTGTATTATTTAAATGCCCAACTAGAAAAACTGTGTTTGAGGAATATTAAACAGATCAAAATTATTGAATTTGTTAGTGCGTAGGTTGTAGGTAAGTAATTCATTTTATATGTTTTAGATTCAAGCAACATTCACAAAATGAAATAAAATGCCTTGTAGGTTAGAAAGGGCAAGTTTCACACTAGGTACAGTCAGCATCAGAAAGATCTAGGATCTAGATCCATCCATCCAAAATTTCGCAATATCGCGAAATTTTGGATGGATGGATGGATGTTATAATTTTCAATTTTTGCATATATATGTAGTTCTAGACCTGGAATGAAACATAGGCAACGTTTTTTCCCATAAATCAGTTCCCATGGGATAGAAATTACCTTTAATTAAACGGGTCCATAGAAATAACGCGTGAAGCCGCGGGCATAAACTAGTTCGTAAATAATATAAAGTTTAATGAACGGCGAAGTGGAAGTTCCATTTTTGGCTAGGCTGAACGGTTAGGTCTACTCAATACTTACTCAATCATTTATGGCTTTCTATATGTGTACAGAGGTGTTTATAAGCTACATAATTAAGTATCACCATGGACTATGCTTGGCACATTAAAGTACTACCAAAAATATAATATATACTTATAATATAACTGAAACAGGTCCAATTCTGTTGGTACATTGAAGATATTTTGAAATTTATTTAGAGGGCACTGTTTTATCGATACTGAAGCTAAAACTGTAACTTTTTCATTCAGGTCTGTCTGTATGTCTACTCAATACTTACTCAATAATTTATGGCTTTCTATAGGTGTACAGAGGGTTTTATAATCTACATAATTAATTATCACCTATAGACCCTGCTTGATGAGATTAAAGGTATAGCTGGTCCAAACTGGAGACAAGTAGCTGAAGACAGAGTCAAATGGGCATCACTGGAGGAGGCCTTCACCCATTCTGGGGTTCCGGTAGATTAAGTAAAAATTAAGTACCTAACTATAAATGCTATGATATAATATAAATGAGAGAATACATAGGATAAAGAATACATAGGAGATAACATAGAATAAACTAAATATAACTAAGTTAAGAAATGTAAATTTACTGGAAATAAAAGGCTTTTTTATTTTTATTTATAGACCCTGCTTGGCACACAATATGTATGGAAAGAGAGACGAGGAAGTCATTGTTAAAAGGTTAGTTATATTTTACTTATCTGCATATTTCTTATCTGTCTGCATTTTCGTTTAAATATTCGTTATTCGTGTAATATGCTTTTGGGATTAATAAAAGCTTTCATTAGCCACGTCCACGGCCACGAAAATTTTCTTGCATATGTAGATTTCTTTGCGCTGGTTGACAAAGTATTAAATATATATTCACAAAGAAAGTGAGAAAGCCAGCGTCTTGGGGACGCTTCCGACTGGTATTGATATGGATCAGTTGAGCTACCTGTAGACTGTTTGCAACAGACTGCAGTTAGCTCAATTGTTTCAATTGTAAATACTAGTATAAATTTTCTTTGTGAATAAAGGCAAATAATTTACCTATTACATTTTTGTGCTTTTTATTTTGGTGGTTGGATTGATACAAGCTGACTAAAGCGGACCAGCCAGAACACTCAACTTCGGTTCAGTTCAAGTCATCATAGGTACCGTTGGCTCTGCGCTGACCAAAGTCATGAAGCACAAAACACTAGTAATATCGTCGAGCGGAGCAAGCCGCGATTTTTTTTGTTGCAGTTGGTCTTCGTCAAAGTGACACCAGTAAATAGGAAAAAATAATGATCAAGCTGTGGATTGCAATTTTTTAAGTACCGAAAATATTGGGGGGGGGGGGGGTAACGAACCCCGTGACCTGCGTTTTTTTCTTAACCAACGCAAACGTTGGTAACAGCTGACAAACCCGCTGTTATTTTTAGAGGTCATCGTCATTATGATAGAGACATTAAACAGGAGAAAAATAAAGCTGTGGATTCCAATTTTTTATGAAACTAAACTAATATTTTGGGGGGTCACGACCCCCGTGCGCGCGCCTGAACACTGAGTGTCACCGAGCACCTTGCTATAAGGTAACTAAAAACTGTTAAAGCGTACTACTACTTATAGAGTAGCATCTTATTTATATATATAAGTACAGGGTGTTGGGGGGGCGGGGGGGGGGGGGGGGGGGTGGAACCCCCCCATAAAAAAAAGAAAAAGTTCGTTGCTTGGGCCACATCCACTAACATTAGCAACAGGCTGTATGTTAGCAAAAACAGTAGAAGATAGAGAGATCAATTAGCAATCAGCGGGCTTTGAAAGGCAAAGGTCCTATCAGAAAGAAAAACGGGGAGTTGGGGAGGCGGAACCCCACCGTTAAAAAGAAAAAATAATACTTGGGTCACATCCACCAACATTAGACCAACATTAAAACTCGCGAACGAGTCGCGGATACAGCTAGTTTTAAATAAATTGTCATATTTTTGTAAATCTCTGTCATCCGTGTAGACACGCATGCACCAAAGGTCCTGCTAAAAAACCAGCGTAGCTCTACCTACTTTCTGTTGAGCAACCAACATTAAGCTGAAGCAGGACCTTTTGGTTCACAGGGTAAATATTTTTTATTTTATTTAAGGTTTTCCTTTTAATTTTCTATTTTGTGAGCCAATAAATTGATTTTATACTACACTTGCTCGGAAAGTTGCCTATTCCTTTTCCATTTATAGAATATAAAGTATGTCTTTGCAGGCCTATAGGAAACCGGGAGGAAAAACCCTATGGAATTTCATTTCTCACGTGTTTTAGCGGGAGGAAAAAGTGTATGGAAATCCATTTCTAACCGTTTGTTTGTTATTTTTTTTTTAATTTCCTAAAAGATCGGCCGGTTGCTATGGTTATTTTCGTTCGGTCAAACGACAAAAAGTTTTTACTCCAAGTCCATTAGGCCTCCTCCGATTACCGAACAATATTTTGAAAAAAGAACCCAAAGGCTGGCGCGGTCAATGAGGTTTTACCAACATCATTGGGCGCGATTTCAATTAATAATAATTAATTCTGCTTTTTATTTTCCTCGAAGGTGTAGTATAAAGCACTATTTATCACTCGGCAGCATCGATCAAAAATTTCCGGCCGGCCCCCCTTAGATGCACAATGCGCGCCCTAAAAACGTCAGTATCAAAAGGTATCCCATTTGGCATTTTGGGATACCTTTTCAACTAGTATCATTTTAGCTCTCGGACCGAAAGCATGGTCAAGTGCTCGTATAAAAAATGCAATAATCGACCGACCAAGCAACAGAAAAAGGATGGAATTTTTTATTTTCAGTAAGTTTAAATGTAATTTTTACCTGTGTATTGTGATATGAGCCAATTGAGCCTTATGTACTTGAGAGATCAGCATTAAATATTGTTGTTGGGTTTGCCTATGTAAAAATATTTATTTTGTTCTAAGTTGATGAATGGAGCGGCTATTGTTTCTAATTTTTTTTTATTTATTTGTGGTAAGTTGTAAGTGATAATTTTTTTTTTCATGAAAAGACATTTAAAATAACTGGTTGAGGTTTATAAAATAACTAGCTGACCCGCCCTCAATTTTATTTCGCGTCGTTAATTTAAAGTTGTATCAATAAATGATTCGTTATCTTTACCTGAATTCTGTTGATTTTTTGTTCCTTATAAAAATAAACAGTGTATAAATTATTTTTAGTTACCTTCCTACCTACTTACAAAATAAAATAAAATAAATTCGACTCCACTAATCTCTTGTTCCGCATGCAAAAAACTTGACAGGCTCTGCGCAAACTGTCTGCGTCAAAACAAAACGTGGACACTTTTGAGTGTCATTCTTGTAAGGTTCTAGGTATCTATGGAGGAGGCCGCAAGGCCGCATACTTGATCGATGCTCGGCAGAAAGTGCGATTCCTACCTCGTGTGTTTTAAGGCCAAAACGACACACTCGGTAGGAATTGATAACTTTCTCGCCTTGGTGTAAAATGCACTATTCTTTCTTTCTTTCATAAAAACTTTATTTTTTCTCATCGTCTATTTAACGCTAACTGTACATTTTAGTCACATTTTAGTATTAGACATCACGCTCTTGGCAATGCCTGCTCCTTTAACCTAGAGAAGTAACATTGCGTGACCGGGCGGTAGGTAGGAAGATTCTAATTTTGATTAGCGAGTTGCGTGGCTATGGCTGGCGAGCCATGCACTGGGTGATTTACTTCCAGGCCTTCCAGCTGATGTTTATTCTAAAGCTTTATTATAACAGCATAAGGGTGAATTTCGTAACGCAGCGTGAGCAAGAGCGGTAGCGGGAGAATTTGTTTGATAGTTTTCAATAGGAATCTAGCAACGGGGGATTCTAGTTTAAAAACAACACTTTTTTTTAATAGCTCTTGCGATAATTTAAAAGAAAGAGTTATAGCAATAAAGGCGACTGACAGATTTCAGAACTGTTCAGCCACAATACCGGAGATTATAAAACGATCTTATTCAATCACTTTATTTTCGAAAAAATGAAGCCTACATACATGTCCGACCACAGAAATATATCTCGATATTGTATATCTGTGGTGGCTAACGGAAGTGTACCTAAACAGCCAAAAACATTGGGTACCTCTCTCTCCTTAGTTAGGAAATTACAAAAATCCGCTTCCGCCCCGCTGGCCACTATAAATGGACCTTTATGAAATATAACGGAGATGCGATTCGCAATAAATTTAATGCATTAGCATTAATAATTTTCTCTAGAAACACTAACAAGGCCCATGAAGTGTAGAAATGCTGAAGAAAATGTTTGTAAGACTCAGACGAGGTCACTGGAAAAAGAAGTAGGTTTATTATAAAACTAGCTTTTATGGAAACGTTCTGAGGTTATTTCTATCGTATGGGAAATGATTTATGGGATAAAAAGTCTATGTTTGATTCCAGGGTTAGACACCTGTATGCAAAATTTCAGCCTGATCCGTTCAGTGACTTTGGCGTGAAGAGGTTACAAACATCTATCCTGCATCTATCCATCCATGGATCAAAACTTTCGCATTTATAATATTAGTGTGTTGTGATAGTATGTATTCGACTAAACACTTTTTATTATTTTATCGGAATATGAGAGAAATGGATTAGAGAGTGCACCTGTGCGCACACACTTGTGGACCATAATAATGTCCTGCGCACATGTCTTGTCTCCGTTGAGACTGGCCGCCGTGGCCGAAATTCGGCTAGGAGGACATCATCATCATTATTCAATGTTAAATCGGAAACCTTTGGGATATGCTGTGCTTTCTGCTTGGTGAATTGGGCTTTAACTATATCCTGAGTTTGGGCGCTGGGAGGTGCAACACAGTTTTTAACTTATGCGCTTTCCAGTGTTCCATTGTATTTTAGCTACATAATGTATTTGTTTATTGTAAATAAGTAAATAAAATAAGTAAATAAAAATGATATAGCAGTTAGTTGCTCATGTTGGACGGATAAGTCATGTCTGTTTGACGACCTCTGTGGCGCGGTGGGCGAAGGTCCGCCTGCGACGCAGGAGGTTGCGGGTTCGATTCCCGCCTCGGGACAAATATTTGTACGATCTGCAGATATTTGTTCAGGGTGTTCTGGTCGTTTTCTATGTATAATAAAAAATATCTATCTATGAACTCGTATATTATTATGTATATCAGTTATCTAGTACCCATAACACAAGCTCTGCTTACCTTGGGGCTAGATAATGCTGTGTGAATTGTCCAGCATTATATATATGTCTAATTGAAATCCTAAGTTGGGATGTGCATTGAAAACCTCGAAACTGAATGAATAGAAGAAGGAGTAAACCCCGCACCGATCGGTTGGTGCAGCAATAAATACTAAAGCTGGCCGAACGTAGTATTTACGTTTAAAGTTCATCTAGGTACTTGCTATTTGCGATGTGAGATTTATCTCCGAAAATAAACTCGAGCGGAGCAGTTTTAGTTTGCACTTGATGTGATATTTCCCTTAAGAGACTGTTAACGTAGAACGTTACTGAAAATTTAAAGACCACTCTAAATGTTTCTGTTTGTAACTTTGTTACGTTGATAAACAAATCCGGAAAAAATGTCAGAGTAAAGGCAATAGTAGATACCTATAAAGCTTGTCGCACACCTGGGAAGTTCCAGTGCAGCAGAGCACAAAAATGTACATTACAATATGGGCTGGGGCGGACCTAGCAGGTTTGCTTGTCAAACTAGGCCTAGATCTCAGTACTCACGGGATCCTTGTGGTAAAAAACTAGAATTATATAAAATTCTATATTTTTTCTTCAGTTTCCAATTAAGGAATTGGAAAAAATAATTACGAAAAAAATTACGATTAAAAAAATCGTGAAAGTGCACTGTTTTGCACCTAATTTGATCGAGATCTCAGGAATCCGGCGGTCTATAGAAAATATTTTTGTTTTGATTCGTAGGTTATTACTAATTCTTTGGTTCCTTAATACAGTTTCTTCATAAGTGGTGTAGTTTTCTTGTAAATAAAGCAAAAGCATAATTTTTGCGCTTAAGCCGTTCCAAAACCGTATGCTCCGTCCTGCTCCTATGAATGCGAAATCCTATGCCTATCCTTTTCACCAAATAACGCGCAATGCGCCCTCTTAAGAGACTATAAACCTAGAACGTTACTGAAAATTTAAAGACCACTCTAAATGTTTCTGTTTGTAACTTTGTTACGTTGTTATACAAATCCGGACAAAATGTCAGAATAAAGGCAATAGTAGATAAAGCTCGTCGCACACCTGGGAAGCTCCAGTGCAGCAGAGCGCAAAAATGTGTATTCAAATCATCGATGTAAGTAAAATTCGGAAGATCATTAGCTTCTCGAAAGTGGAACGCTCAAATTGTGTCCAATTAGGTCCACCCACCTCAGTCACCGTCCGGCGCGGCGCCGCCGCCGGTGTACGTGTTTTGCGTGTATTGTTGTCTCGATCGCACTTCGGTCTAGGTACGTCTTTCCATCTTTGTTGTGGATTAGTTAGGTATTGCAAATGATTGGAAATAACGTGTCTTTGCGTTTAGTTGTAACACAACACAGGCCATTTGTTGAGTTAGTACTGGGAGAACGTGCCGTATCTACAGAATTTTACTTAAATCTATGATTCAAATAATGGGCTTTAACTCGTAACATTTAGATGAATTTTACATTGACGGCATCAGTTGACAGACACCTCGCAGACCAATCGTTTGAAGCTTGGGGTAAGCCATTTTGTCACTGTAAAATTTATCTACAGATAACGAGGTTAACCCCATATTTGAATGTGCGTTTTTGTGCAGTGTGATAGCGGTATTGAATAAATGAGCGCAGAGCTTTATGTTTCTTTATAATTTTTTATAACGGACGCCTTTGTTTTTGCCCATGAGGGGCGGGTTATGTATTTCGAATGTTTCCATATGGTTATCTGACACGCTTTATTACCTCGAAACATAGGTATAAACGGCTGAAGTGATTTTGATATATAGAATGAGGTATCAAAATACTCGTCTGGACTCCTATATGGTTCTAAGCTACGTTTTAGCTACATTTTGTGGCTTTCCCCCTCATTTTGCAAAAAAAAGTTAAAAAGACTGAGAGCGACTCTGTTTTGTCATAGTTTTCAATGTTATTTATTTAGACTGTACTACGGAATACCGGAAGTCAAAATACCGGAGAACGGTATATCGAAAGTACACGAAACCGCAGATCGAAATACCGAAAGCACATGAGGCCGCATAACGGAATACCGAAAGCACACAACACCGAAAAACTGAAGACCGGACGAACACAATCTCGAATGCACGCTTTACCGAAAGATCACGAAATCGAAAGAACACTATGTCGAAATTTTCTTCAGGGCTGTACGTTAGTTTTGTTATTAACGATACAGATAGAGTTTTGGATTTTATGATTCGTATCTATCGGTGACGATTTATATAATGGTCTACCAAGAATATAATTTTACCTAGTTTTTAAATGTAAAAAAAGTATTATTACGAACGTTTCAATCGGAAATTAATCTATCTAGTCAGGTAAACCACATAAATTCACAGTATGTATTGGAAGCAAGTAAAAGCTTCTTTATTACATATTCAGTGTATAAAGATCGTAACACACCCACCGCAGTGCTAGCGAGAGTAGAAGATATAATTTAATATAACTTATACGAAGGTTTTGTTATCATCTTAAATCCAATACGGTTTTAATCTCTTGCAGTTGGTGCGTTATTATTAACACTTTCATTGCCATCGGCGCATATGGATGATTTCCTCTTCCGCTGCTGTACGGGAAGCACGGTAATTGTTCTGTAGGGTAGAATAGACAATAATAACGTCGCATCCTCATACACTGCGTAAATAAATGAATTAGAAGGAATACATTACAAAGAATTTACGCATTCTATAACAAAGTGACGTAATGTTTCTCCATTCTATCATAGGTAATAATCCCCGTGCTTGGCCTACTGAGGCATGGCAGTGAATGGGATATGTATACTAAACTAGAGTTAGTTTAGTAGAAGTAGTTTTTTTATTATCAGCAGTATGGTGCCGGCGGCTTAGAATTTTCACCATCCCAACTCTTCCCGCGGGTGTCGTAAGAGGCGACTAAGGGATATCCACCGGGGGCGGGCAGCAAGGCCCCCTGCAGATCAACTCTACTACTGAACTGCGATCTCCAACCCGCATGCCGAAAAAAGTGGACCATATTCTTACTAACTATAAGTGACGGTTGGTGTGTCGAAGACCTAATGTTGGTATCTACTCAGTAACTCACATGTCTCGCGAGGGAACCTAAGAGGTGAAAGTTATTTTGTGGTGAAAACTTGATGAAGCGGAGCCTCTGGCGAGAATTTATAGATTTTCTATGCTCCTTACCAAAAAAATATGTCTTTACATTTCTCGTTTTTGAGAACATCGTAACAAGCTATAAAGTCGGTTGCAGGAAGACCATAGATGGAGGCGGCTCAGGGCCTGTACTCTTAAATGACTCATCGAAGAACGAATTTCCTTTTTCGTTTTCGTGCAAAGGCTAATCTTATGAAATATAAATAATTATAAATAATGCTGGACAATCCACACAACAAATATAAATCGAACCCGCAACCTCCTGCGTCGCAGGCGGACCTTCGCCCGCCGCGTCATAGGAGTCGTCAAAAAATGAAAGCGACTTAAGAGATGGTTTTACACGGCAACGACAACGAAATTTCGATTTTCATTTTTCCGAGTAGGTCTCCAAGTATGATACAAATGAAATAATTGTTTTTTAATTTCAAAAATTCTTTATTAAAGTCTTAATTAACATTAGTCGGGTACAATTACTAGTGTAAATTTAATCCTAGAAAGCACATTCATACTCAAATAAAAAACGTTTTACAAGCTAGACCGGGCACTTATCAAAACTTATGTAGGTATTTTTAAACTTCGCGTTACAAAACATAATTACTTAGTCATAAGTAGATGTAGTTTAAAATGAATAAATAAGGATGTAGAAACATTCCTACAAACTATGCAAGCTTTAGAGGAGCTTATGCATTTAATAACATAACTATTTTTGGTGTAAAATTGCATTGTTTAGCCAAAATATTGGATTACAAATTGAAATAGAGGGTATTTATGTTACAGTTCGTCAGTTAAATAACACAATTAGCAGTCGAAAGATACAAATGAATACACAACTGTAAAGACGGTTGCCGCGATGAAACCGTGTTTATAGTGGATAAGGACGGGCGACACACGGTCACGACACGGTCTCATAAGCCGTATGCATGTGAAAAGGGCCTAAGACGACATTTCACGACGGTACAAGCGGCTCTGCATAGTTTTTTGCAGACAATTGCGAAAGTGTAGGCGGCACGCTAACTTTTCGACATCCGAGCATACTGATGTCCTACCGAAACCTTACCGACTAATCAGAAAACAGTCTAACTTGAAAGGCAACACAAGCAATAATATGCGTAGGTACACAACGAAACGACAACTACTATTGATTTCTAATTAAACCGTTTACAATGAGAACAATATGTACCTTCCTAGAACAAACCCTTTCCGGAAATAATGATAGGAGTTTTACATACATAGTCATTTTAGTGACTATATTTTATAATTTATCGTTGTATTATAAGCGTAAGAAACCTTTAATTAATTACTTGTATATCGACGTCATTCTATTTCCTCTTTGATAATTTCTTTGTACATTTGTTGTATATCGACGATGTAACTCCGCATAGTAAACGTCGTACAAGTCAATGTTGGAGTAAAATACTACTGAGGGCATAGGTATATTAAAACAAAGAGAATATAATAAATAAATATTGCTGGATAATTTAACGGCTTTGTCTATCCCCAAGCGAAGCAGAGCTTGTGTTATGGATACTAGATAACTGATATACCTACTTATTATAATACACTACATCTATCTTTTTATTATAGACTAGCTGCATTCTTACTACCCGTTTTCCCGTAGGAATGAAGCATTTTCCCGCGGTAAAAAGTAGCCTATGTTCATCAGGAATAATGTGTCTAATGATAAAAAAAAATCAAATCCGTCCAGTAGTTTCGAAGCCTATTCAATACAAACGAACAAACAAACAATCAAATATTTCCTATTTATAATATTATAGTATAGATAGAAAACATCCAGAACGCCCTGGAAATATGTCTGCAGATCGTACAAACAGAGGTCGTAATATCTATTTTAAAATAAGCACATTTTAACCTATCAGGATGTTTTCACCTATAGGTACTTTGGACAGTTAACCCGCCGCCGGACCATGGCAATGTTTAATCGACTGGTTTAAATCAAATATTTCAGTTCAAATCACACATCACACTTAAATCACCTAGTGATCACCTGAGTGAATAAAATCTAATAAATAGCGTACTTAATGCACCCGGATATGAACAAGGTGAATCAAGTCTACTAAAAATGTACTTAGTGCATCCGGGTGAATTAAGTATACCTACCGCCCTGTATTTTTTAAACGACAGTTCCTAAAGCCATTCAAGCAATTTTAATATAGAGTAGTAAAAGTTAGATTTACATGCAATAAATTAACTCTCGGGGGCGTCCTTGGCACGCTTATCGCGCACGTCTAGATATTCGGATTAATACGACCGCGAATGTTACCCACGACTCGGAAAAACCATAAAGGGGGTAGTAAGGTAAATAGATCACTAGGCAGAAGCCAGGCACGGCTTCTAAACTACCATTTAATACATAGAAATGTTCACAGAAATCAACACTTACTTTTATAGCCAAAAATCGTGACCAGGTTGCCTAATAAAAACGCTTCGCACGTCTGTGTGCATTACGGATTTTTATTGAATTTGCTGCGTCAATAATAATCAAAGATTACTCTGACTTTTGAATACCAAATATACCTAGGTAGGTACTTGTTCGAGCATCTTCGTCTACGTTGGTAACAAAGAAAAAATGTGTAGGCTTGCGAGGATTGGAACAATCAGAGCAATAAATTGGAAACTTCTGGCTAGATAATCAAATTGGTACACCCACATTGAACTTGTACGTTTTACGGGTAGGCCAGTAAGGTCAGTGCCTACACGGGGCACCAACCTACAGTATGAAATCAGAGTTATCTCCACCTACTTGACTGAAAATATAACTCTGAAGTACTAAAAACTGAGATGCCTTGAATAGGTAAAAGTTTCGAGGAGTTTGAGGCAATGACTCTCATTTTTACCGCATTGAGCACGCTTCGCTTCACAATCGTAAAAATAACTTGAGGTTTTCGTGCACTTGAGACACTCTACACATCTGACTGCGACGAGGCAACAAGTTTATCAAGCTAACCACTTTAAAGTGACCCTTTGAATTAAAAAAGAGAACTTACATTATTATCTGTTATTACACTATTATTTACTCAGGCATGTTAGTTTTTAAGCAATTTATACATATATCTTTTATAATAATTTGTGGGTCGTGTCTGTTGTTCTAGTTAGATAAGCTTACCTGTATATTTTCTTATACCTTCACTTTCAGAATAAATATATTTTCATTTCATTTCATTTACATGTCGACAAAATCATGCACAGCTAGCAGTCGATAATACCAGTGAAAAGAGGAAGGTAATTTGCGAAAGTCGCCTTTTAAAAACAGCGTTTTCTGTTTACAAACGCTAGCTGTTTTGTTGAGTGCCGAAGGCAAATTGTATAATGCTAGTAAAATATGTAATAAAGCGAGAAAGATCTCTGGAAGCTGCGTGCTTCGACGTTGGCGCTTTATTGCTACCATTTCTGTTATGTTCTTCCGAATGATGCACTGAGTGATAGGAACAGATGATGATAGCTAGCTTCGAGATTTTAAGAGCACTGGGTTTCGTTCACGTATTTTTTCCCAAGTTTACGGTGGATTATTCGAGGAAAGCGGCGTCATTTGGTTCCGCCGTATCGTGGTCATTATCGGAGGCACAGGACGCACTGAACCGTGCTGCGCCTGCCTGCTTCACAATTCAATCAAATCCACCATGACGACTCGTGATTCACGATCGAATCCCATCGCGTATGATTCGATAATGTTTATATTTTATTGAAATATAAGGTGCCCTAGAAAAATCCTACATGCCTAGGGAAAAACAAGCTTAAGTTTTTATCACACATTACAAGGGTAAAGTAGATTCAGCTTTATCTGTCTAGCCATATGTTTTCGAGAGCAGTTTTATGTTAAAACCTTGTAAATCCTTAAAAAAATAGCTCTTGGTTTCCACTTGATCAATCGATAGAATAGTATTTAATTTTAGCCTTTCCTTTGTATTATTAAGTGTTTATTTCAACGCCTACGTTAGGTACCTACATAATATTCTGAAGAACCTTGTACAATATCATCATGGCACAGCTGCCTCGATTGCCACGCTCAGTAGGCGGTAAACTGGTAATCAGAAACCGATATCGCGCAATAGAAAATTCTGCACCAACGGTAGGTACACACATCTACATTTGAAGAAACCTACATGAATCGTCTTGTGGTTACCGTCCCAGCAAACAGGAAAAGAAAATCGTGAGTTTGCGTTTCGTTAGCGTGCAGATTCACGGCTGAAAGCCCGCTTATTACGGGTCGCTCGGCTCTCGCCCAGAGAAGCATTAATCGTGTTGCTAGCGCATACATCACCTCGACTAGCGAATGTGACACAACACACTCCAGTTAACGTAAATCACTCATTAGAAGTGTAGTTAATGAGTCATCCCCTGGATGCCTTTCTAATGGCAATTTAATGCTGTTCATCGTTCAATTTCGCGGAGTAATCAAAATTTCCGGTGAAGGCAAGGAGCGAGTGAATTCTCTAGACAAAACCTTTGGTGATCGTGGAAGATTTAATAATGTATTATACTATTAGGTAAGTGTATTAGATTGGGTGAGCTCGAAACAAAAGCCTACCTAGGTACCGGTTAATAACTTGGCGTGTTTTAAAAAACTATAAACCGACTTGAAATCCCTCAAGTGGCGACATCTAGTTTAAACTCGAGTCTAATTTAGTTTGATGACACATGGATGAAAAGACGAATAAAAGAAAACCTAAGATCAAGCAGCCTACGGCCGAGCACGCACTGCGATTAAACGCACACGTTTAAGGGGGTACCTACCCTCAAATTGCTTATTTTCAACTCCGTCGGACCTCCATATCTTCCAAACTACTGAATATTTAAGTTTGAAATTTATATATTGTAAAGTTCAGGACTTATTCTATCGATCATATGTTTCGAAAACACGATTCCATAAAATTTTCTCGATAGAAAAAAATCGCAAAGTTACCTCTAATTTGTTACTAAAACCCTAATTTCTCAATTAATACAGATGATACGATCTTGAGATTAAGCGTAGTAATTGAGCTAAGTATAAAGAACATTTTATATGTTGCCTTTTTTTCAATTAACTATTCTAATGTTTGTGGGGAGCAAATAACTACTAAAAACTTGATTTTTGGGCTTACGCCGCTTTGCTCTGTCCCGCTCCTGTGAACGCGAAATCCTATGCCTATCCTCTTCACACAATAACGAGGTAAGGTACCGCCTTAATCGCAAGTCTGAAACCGCAAAATAATGTAACACAGCTTTCTGTACAAGCGCACGCATTATCGATTTTTTTCAGTGACTGATTTTAAAAACGCAACTTGCTACATTTGGTTTGGGTTTGAAAACGCGCGATTTTTTGTGTCCCATAGTAATGTGCTGTGGTAATAGTATGGTGGAGCACGCCAGATCAACTTTCCTCATGCCCTTTGCCGTGATAGATATCATAATTGAATTATATAAACATGTTCACCTTTTTTTTTTTGTCTCGTCGAGGAAATTCGTTCACGAATAAACTGGTCTGGGGGCCACCAGAATTATGTGGGACTCGACGCCCTGAAAAGGACGTAATACCCACTAAAACCTCTCCGGTGTCCCCCTCTCGCCATTTTCGCCGAACCACGGGAACATTTAAACATCCGCGGTCAAACATGTTCACCTGCTCTAATTGAAAGCAACAATAAGCAATCCACAATAACTCAGGTATTAGCTTCATTTACAAACTTATACACAAAGGGAAATATTATACAAGTTCATTGTTCGGTAACGAGTGTATTGTATTGAGACAGGAAAATTTAATTCGTTTGATTTGTTCGTTGGCTGAAATGTTATTTTTATAACAAGAGCCCGGGGCAACATTTTGTTGGCTTTTACACTTCTTTATTAAAATATTGTGTGAAAGTTAAATGTTAGCACTTTTTATGACTTATTCTGAATTAATAAATCAGATTTCTTCAAATCTACGCCTGATAATCATAGGTACTCGTACTACCTACTTACTCTCTTTTCAGAGTTCCGTTACGATGTTTATAACGAATATTCATAAACTAATAGTCTATCTATACTCGTAAAACTTGAGTCCAGGACATTAAGGAACCTATGCATTTTATTGCTTAGCAATAATTGGAGCTATTTATCATGTCAACGCTATCATTCGTTCCAAACAATACCGCACACTGCGAGGTTCCTTGAACAACTTCGCAGCTGTAGCCGCAGTTGAACGCGAATTAATTCAATTTATCGTACGCTTTGCTGATGACACGCCACCTCTTCAAACTCTTTAAACATTTTAATCAGATAAACTTTGAAATTAAAATTAAAGGTTGCTGAAATAAACACTTCAAGGGGTAGATACACAAATAAACTTTTTAAGAGCTCTTTTACCTTAAAAACCTTAGATGAAAACTATCGTAGTTTGACGAACTCATTTAGAATATACCTAAGCGGGTTAACTGAGAATCTTGTTTGTGTTGTGTTTTAGAGCTCGTTGACAAAGCAAAAGTATTATATGAATGCAGAAATGCTGAGCATTCGTATCTTCTTCTTTCGTTCCCATGCTGAGCATCAATTGCTTTATATTTTTAAAGTACCGACCTACACGCCTTCCTTATTTAGGCAGGAGTATTTAAAGATCAGCCCACTGGATGGGATGGGGCTTTGGAAATCCTGATAAATGAATAGCCGAGAAACAAAAAGGCCAAGTCAGCTGCTTTTTGACGTCCATATTTCCCTAAAGCTTTATAAAACGCCGATCAAGCCAATTGATTAATCGGCTATAGAATTTTATTACAGCCACTTTTGTGCCAAACTGATTTTAATTGATGAGATTTTGAAAGTACTTTCAAAATTATAAAAGAAGCTTGCTCGATTAAAATTAAAAATTGATGCTTAGCTGGATTATGTCCTACAAAACAGTTTGGTGAAGCTTTTAGAACGAAACAAATTGGACGGGTTAGAAACTAGGTATAATGAATCTGGAGCATCTGGCCGAATTACGAAAAACAATGAGATGTTGGTGCGGCCTGGCCGAGACGCGAGGGCAGTGGCCGGCGGCGTCATTGTCGCTGCCTAGCGGTGTGTGGAAACCAGCCGACCACGAAATCGGTTCCAGCCGCGTACCACATTCGCCTAACTCCCAACAACCAAAAATCATTCACGAAAACTCAACGGCTGTGAAATAAACCTAATGTACCATCCACTCACATCAACACACTTAAAATATCAAAAGGAAACCTTAGAAGCGTAAATACATCAACATAATAAGTAAAAAATACGCAGAAGGATGTAGGTAGGTTTATTTGTGTAAGACGAAGAAAATATTGTCGTTCGAGTTCACCATTTTGAATTGGAGTCCACCGGAGGACTGTTTTTATAATGTTTCCTGTTGGGAGGTAGGTTCGAGCTATTCATGTACAAAACCATAGGTACAAATTTCAAACGAAAAACGATTAGGTCCTATTTAGGTACATACCTTATCGTGAAATACTGCTATAACCCATCCTAGTCAATTATTTTGACTGGGTTCAAAACGAAGTTTTTTTTTTCAACCAGATATTTTAAATTTTTCATCAATTTTTATCAAATCTGTGGTTTAGTAGGTACAAAATGTTTCTGATAAATACATATTACTTTAAAATTTCATCCCAAGCTCTCAGGTGTCCGTTATGATAAATTAATGCTTTGTATTTACGAATACCCTGAAGTTTTCCTTTTCCACGCCGAAATTATTTTTCTTTTGCAAAAGGCTAAAGTCCAAAAAAGGACGACTTATTGGCATAAAAGAAACATTTATTCTTGGATCATCCTATTAAGACTTTCTCCTGAAAGGTTCCTACTAAAAAAATAAGTTTCAGGCTGCTTGTTTGTGAGACTTAAAATGCAAAAAAACTTTTCTGTTTATTTATCTCTAGTATTCGTCAACAGGCAAGAAAATATGTAAGTAAATAGGTACCTGTTTGAAATTTTCGTTTTCCTGGGTAAGTAAAGGTTTTTAATTAGAGAAGACCAATTATTTACAATATTTAATTGGACTATTTGTAGGGTTTCATGTTACTATAGTAATCAGTAGGTAAATCGTTTTCGTTTATAAGTTAGGAGTCGATACCTAAACAATAAGGTATCTTGAAAAGTCTTTACCAGTTCAGTTTTTGCTTTATTCTTTTCGCAGAAACAGCTCCAACGAACGATATTGAAGAATGAAACCCCTTAAAAAGGGATCATAGTAGAATTTATCTTTTCATTGAATTTATTTTATCGACAGTAACTTGTAGTCTCGGCGCGGCGATCACTGGGGTCTGGAAAATTATATTTCAAGAATGCCATCATACTCGTACAACTTACCGGGCGCTACAGAAACTTCTCGTAGCATAAAATAAATTTTATGAACCGATAAAGACCTTTTCAAGAGTCGTCCTCGGAGATACTAAGTACTTTTTAGGTACTTCTACTTATGTTGGTTAGTAATAAATTATTTAAAATTAGGAGAAAACTCATTATACTCATTTTCTTGGGGCTTGATAGCTAGGGTTCTGTTGACCAACTGCGAGTTCTGTACCTAACCAAACAAAATTCTTCTAAACAATGGTTTATCGCTAAATCTAGTAGATTAGTACAATTAAAAATATATTCCTCAAAAAAATTGCTATGATTTTTGAGATAACCCTCGGTATTTATATATTTTGAATAGCAACAGAAACAGAAAGTAGTGCCCCTTGCTATTGCTTTTGTTAAAGGCTACAATCGAAATATGTTTCTATGATTTAGGCTCAACCTGATATCAAAACTTATTATTGCTTATTTTAAAATAAAATAAATTTTACTGAACATTTAACACTCAATCTATTACCGAAGCTTTTACATATTATAAAATCTGTGCTCAAAGTAAGGAGAGTTGGTGATAAGATATGTAAAAAGTAATCTTATTAGCAACCATGCACAGAAAGAGGAATAATTTTATAATACATGTTTCTCATCATCATCATCATTAACCTATATAAGTCCACAGCTGGACATAGGTCTTCCCTAATGAGCGCCATAGCGCCCTATCTTCAGTTTGCCGCATCCAGCATCTGCCTGCAGCCTTTCACAAGTCACATGACCGGAGGATGTCCTACACTACGTTTAAAGAGTCGCGGTCACCACATAAGAACACCTTTAACCGAGCGGTTCTTCACGAGTTATGGCGGGCCCTCTGCCACTTCAGCTTGCTAACTCTCGATAACTTTGGTTCTCTGTTGGATTTATCAGTTACGAATCCTATCCTTCAGAGAAACTCCGGGCATAGCTATTTCCATAGCTCGCAACGCGACTCTGAACTGGTGGAGCAACCTTACCGTGATGATTATAATTATGAAGATTAGGTAGATGTTTCTCATAAAACTCTATTGGTACACGTCAGTAAAGTTTCCAGTAGGCATAATTTTTCAGACATCTTCACAATCATAGTCATATTCCAGTTAATTTAGACAGAAACCTTATGAATTGTACACTTAAACCGGGTTAGGTTGGGTTGGTCTTGGACGGTCTAGAACACAATTTGACTACTTTGATATTTGCTTGGAGCTTAAAGTGACTACTACATGAATCTCGTCCGAATCTAAAACTCGTCCGCGGACGAGATGTCCACTTCAGTTTTGAGTAGGGGTACCTACATCTCGTCCGAATCTAAAGTCTCTTTCTAATAAATAACCTTATCTCGTGGAGAGAACAGTCAATACAATCAAATATAGTACTAAAACCAAAGGAAAACAAATATCATCTTAGAAATAAAATTAAACTACATATTCCTAACACTCGAACCATTTATGGAAAAAAATCTATTCTTGCAGAAGGAGCACAATTATTCAACAATCTACCGCACAGTGTAAAAAAATGTGACAGCATAAATATATTTAAAATTAAGCTAAAAGAATATGTATTGTACACTCATTACAGATATAGTTTCCATTTTTCTTTTCATTAGGTAGCAAGGTATTTTTTTTGTTATCTACTATAGATCTCAGAAGTTCCACACATTTAATTTAATAAGTATAAATATGTTTATCTCATTGTAAATGAACTGTATAGTTTGTATGAGAAATAAAGTTCTTTTTAAACCTAGAACCGCATGGCACACCGATGGATGGACGCGGCTGAGGATTTTGTATAATGTGTAGTGGTGATTGTGATCATGCTCAGTCCGAAATCAAGCCTCAGCGCTGGTCAAAACTTGGTTGACTGATCATAACATCTCTTAGGATTTTGTTACTTACTTACTTGCGTGAGGGCCTTAGGTATTTTCTTTTTACGATAAGTATGCCACAGATCATGTTGGCGGTAAGGTGCGTGGGTAGGAATTAACCATTCCCGTTATAGAACCGTAGAGATCTAATCAATTTAAAATCAAAGCTAAATATAGCAAACCAACTGCTTAGTAGGTTACCTACAGGCTATAAATGTGAATTTCATAATGTCGCACGTCGCACCGAGTCACATAAAACCAACCCATACGATCCGTGCTCAACCTATCTCATATTGCTGTTTTGCTTTACGACAGTGATACCACTTCTTTTATCAAACTACTCAATAGCTATCGATTTTCATTTAACCTTTCTCAAATAGGTCATTACGGCCGGCAGTGTGTTTACGAGTAGACGGAGCAATATTGCGTTTTACGCCGCACAGCACAATAACGGAGTGATTAATGGCTCACCGATACTCGAAGCAAGTTCTTTGTTGTTCAGCAAATATTTGATCCAGTGTCGACGGCGCAATCCGTGCCTTTGATATCAAATCGATGATTTTGCAAAGCCACTGGGATGGAGCGGAGGCTAATACTCTGCGGCTTTTACACTACTCTATTGTTATGGTAAGCTAAGAATGAGTATTATGTGGAGAAGTAAAGAGCAAGGAGCTTTTCCTAAATCTCTTTACATACATTATTACATTTTGGTCGGTGCTTTTCATATTTTGTTTATTTCTTGGGGGCTTAAGGTTAATGGACCGATATGAAATCTGTGGCTGTCGGTATAACAACCAAACTTTACAAAGCCAGCATTGGAAAAAACCTTAAGTCTGTATAATTCTAGCCAAGCACTTGTTGCTCAAAATTAATTAGGAAACAAGTTAACAAAAAGTGCAATAAACTTCGTTTAAGGAAGCTTAATTTCCGCCTGGGTTCCAAAGAGCTGGCATTAATCAAGCAAAATCGCTCTCAGTGGCGCGAGTTTCATTAAAGATTTGAGCTTGTCAAGGATTACCACAACAATGGAATAATGGAAGCGTAGATACTTGCCTACGATAATTGTTACTTATGAACGATTTGCGCACATCTAATAGACGCGCTGAAAATTAATCTCTTGGGCTTTGTACGAGTAACTGAAGTTGTTCTAATGCTTAGCCATTTAATGCTTAGCCATTTTCTAATGCTTAGCTAAAATATGCCTCTAACTAGGTAAGCCCTAGTTTACCTTCTACTTTTAATAAAAGGAATAAAGTACGCAGACTTCAAAATAGTGCCGCAGAATAGATAGATCTCATTAGAATTAATCGCATATGGTGTAGTAAATTGACTTTAGACTTCAAAGTGTCGATCAAAGTTAAGGACAGAGCCGAGCCCGTTGTGATCCCAAAGTTTGGTCGTTGGCATCGGCTAGGGCGTGGAAAGGCTCTAAGTACTGTCGTGATTAGCTTGACTCTCCCGAATAGTTAGTGATGCCAGGGCCGGATTAGTGAAAGACCTTTTGGGTTCGAATTCCAAAACTTGTTTGCTACAAAGGGATGCGGCGGTGACATGTATTTTCGGAAATGCAAGCTATGCTGAAAGCTGATTCACGATACAACAGAAAGGTTTGTAGGATTATGTCGGATTATTGAAGTTTGGGGAATCCCACTAACTACAGGCTGCTTCTATTCTACGTGAGTTATGTATCTGCCTAGAATTTTCTAGGTGAATGACCAAAAGAAATATGCGTCTATTACCAACCGACCAACCAAGCCGTCCACCTAGTTTGATGGTTAGTAATTATTTTTCTGAAACCGACAACCTATCTAGTTCGTTCGTTAGTAATCTCCATTTTTAATCGTAACCGACGAACTATCTAAGGATGAATCAAATTTTAGTGTTACCATTAAACATAGTTCTCAAAACTAGACCAGACCAATTATGATACATGATACTAGAAGATGAATCGAAGTGCTCGGCTTCAATCTGCATCGAATGGACCATGCGAGCTTTGCAAGTTTTCTCAATTTAGAAGTCATAGCTGATTCCGTTCACGACATCTGCCTATTTCCAAAGTAAAAATCTCATAAAACAGTAGGTGCATCAAAGAAAAAAGGAAAATAAAATTGCTTAAGTATTAAATAATAAATAATGCTGGACCGTTCATGGTTATCTAGTCCCAAGCTTAGCTTGTTAGGTACTGGGTAACTAGGTTCTTTTATTTCTAAAAGCCCGTGACATCCCGTTCATCCTATTAGCTCTCATTAATGGAACGAGAATCTCCGTATTCTGCATTCGGTCTATAAATAAAAATAGTAATAAAGTACCTAGTACCGTACAAGCGTACCGTACAAGCTAGTTGTAGAGTTATATGGAAACGTTGTTTCTACGAAAACGTTTAAAGGCTGTTTCTATCCCATGGGAACTGATTTATGGGATATAACGTAGTCTATGTTTTATTCCAGCGCTAAAACTACATCAATGCCAAGTTTCAGTCCGATCCATTCCGTAGTTTTGGCGTGAAGAAGTAACAAACATCCACCCATCCATATAATATATGGATGGGTAATAATATATGGATAATTATAAATGCGAAAGTCTGAATATATATTATATATTCAGACTTTCGCATTTATAATATTACTAGCTTCTGCCCGCGGCTTCGCACGCGTTCTTTCTATGGAAACATTCAAAGGTAATTTATATCTCATGGGAACTGATTTATGGGATAAAAAATAGCCTATGTTTGATTCCAGGATTAGAATTATCGGTATGCAAATTTTCAGATTGATCCGTTCAGTAGTTTCGGCGTGAAGCGGTAACAAACATCCATCCATCCATCGATCCAAACTTTCGCATTTATAATATTATTGTGTTGTGATAGTGTGATACATAACGAACCAAAATAGAACCTTTCTGTTCTGAGTCCAACACAGGTCTCTCACTAGACCCTTGATTATAATATAATGAAACCTTTTATTACTTACCTAGCCTCTTATCTTCACGTTTCCTTATTGTGGGCCCAAGATAGCTCGACACTTGTGCCTTTGTTCATATACGAGTAAGACGTTGGATTTTATTGGGGTACCTTTTTACCCGGATAATTCAGGAATCATGTAGATCAAAATTCAGGTGTTTAGTGTTGCTTATCAATTTCTATGATTAGTTATTTAAGTTATTAATTGGTTATGATTAATTAGTTAAGTAGCCCTTCCTCAGCAGGTAACTTTCTTTTCTGCGTCCCCGATTTTAAACCCCTTATCAACAACACGTAAATAAGCGTCTATCAAAATTTTTAATTTTTTGTAACGGTCTATCAAAACTATATTGTACTTAGGTCAAAAGTTGGGGTAACCACCATCCTCTAAAAAGAAAATGCGTTTTTATAAAATCTTAGTAAGCTATAGGTCCACTGTAGCTCTTACAACCCGATCACGTAGGTAATTTTTCTTCACTGTTCGCCGTTTTTCTTGGTTTACAGCTAAGATTTTATAAATTTTGCAAGCTGAGGTATAATAATGGTCCCATACCTAATAGCATCAATGTTTCGTTTTTCGCTTTTTATTCTAATATTTTCTTGCTGTACGACAAACTTAAAGACGAAGAAGAAGTTAGAGTTGCGTAAAATTTTACATGTTCATTGACAGACAAGAAAGCGTTCTCTTATAGGAATTTCCATAACGCTGAATTGAAACAAATTTTAATGCTTTTTGCCTTGTGACCAATTAGAAAACTTTTTTGAAGTGTCGAATTGTTGCCTAAATCCTGAAAAGTACTATAATACCAATCGCCTGTAAACTGAAAATCTAAGTTATCGCGTTATTGTTTTCTAATTAAATTCATCGCGTCTTAGATACATACCAGGCTACAACGTAGCTAACAAATTAAAAGTTAATTTGGCTGCCACAAAGACGTTTCTTCCATTCAGTGACGCCGGCTGCTAATCTCCTGGCGTTTCAGTGATATTCAACTCCCATCTGTCTCCTTTCACTATGAAATGCATTGTCTTTCGAACCTCATTTCTCTTGCCGTTGTGAATGCAGAAAAACTTTTCTACTTCAACTTACCGATCTACTCAATTTGGATTCAGACATTGAGTTGTGATTTAATTTACTTTGGAAAACAAACAGCAACTAATCTAATAGTATTCTACCAAAGCATAAATAGTGAAAAGCTAAGCGAGCTAGATTTCAATACTTACCTTTAAGTAGATACAATTCTAAAATGAACGCTCTCCGGAAATCACGAAATTGGATAGCATAAGTGCTAATATTGTTAGCATGAGGGTGGAATAAGCGCAAAGCACCGGCAAAGTGCCAGCCTTGACGGACATTGCGGGACAGGTGGCGAGCGGAAGCTTGATGAGGATAGCTGAGCACATGCATCCCCAAATTATAAATGCGTAGACTGACATAGAGCTACAAATCTAGAGATACAATGGCGTGATCAAAAATAAAAATAATTCGTTATGCCGCACCTTAAGGCGAATAGTAGGGGTGATAGTGGTGCCACTACATATTTAATTTAATCATTAAGTTATATAAAGGAATTATCAAAAATCGGACCGCTGGTAGACGATTCCTATCACAAGCTTTTATTTAATATATCTGTAATAGTTTTGTTTTGTGTTATTCAATCAAAAACCTTGTTTGGAGAGCTTGGTGGCCACCAATAGGAACTAAACTCTTGAAACAAGTATCTGCCTAAATAATACAGTACAAAACTAATAAAGATACATTTAAAAAAGCTTATGATAGATATCGTCTACGCGCGGTCCGATTTTTTGATAATTCCTTTGTATAACGTAATTATAAAATTAAATAAGTAGAGGCGCCACTATCACCCCTACTATTCGCCTTAATTTGTAAACAATACAGTATAGGCATAGAAATGGTCTTAAAAACATTTTCTTATTCAAATCAAATATTTTTTATATTAATATTTCGTAAAGCTTAGGTAGAAAATATTAGGTAGTAATCTGACCTTAGCAAGACCGAATCCAATGCGAAGTTTCACAGGCTTCGTTTCTGAAGACGGGTTCTGACGACGTTACAAAGGTACGTGAACTACGGATTAAGTATTTTCTCGTAAACAAAACAAAGAACGAAAAAAATAATTCGATGAAATATTGTGGTAGCTAATTTGGGGACCGTGTTTAAAACTCGGACAGCTGACAGCATGATTTTGATCACTCAACAAATTGATACATATTTTGAATGTTGAGTATGCATACAAGCATTACAATATTTATAATTCTAATGTACGTCGGCTGCATAAATATGTACCACTCCCAAGTTTTCAATTTGACTAAATAGTAAGTGTGTATAGTAATTGTGATAAATTTATGTACCGCATTCTGACAAGTACGATGACTACTTTGTACGAAAAACGTGTGCGTGGCCTTTTATTTGAAAAGTTCCGAGTAAAATAAAAGTTAAATCTTGGAAGTGTATACATGTCTGTGCAGCTGACTGTACATGGCTAAATAACTTACTAACCGGACACGTAATTATGCTGTATATGAATAGTAAAGACTTATAAAATTATTCTTTAAAGATACATATTAGTTACAACTAGTATTTACAGAAACAGTTGAGCTAACTGCAGACTGTTACAAAGAACGTAGAGGTAGCCCAACTGAATTAGTTGACTAGTAGTTCTACGAACAGTAGACGTCGCGAACATTAACTTTTTTCAACAATTAATTTACTTAATACTTAATGTACTAAAGTAATTTTATTTAAAACGGGATATTTTGGTACCTATATAATGAGAACTTCTGTGGGGTTCATACCTACTTTATTGAAATAATGCCCACCGTGCAAGAATTAGGCGTCTGTTTCTCCTGAACGGATTCAATCTTGTTTGTGGGTAGGGTAGGTGAGGTAGGTAAGGTGCACTTGGAAAGGTAGGTAGGTATTACAGATCACTTCACTTGCGATACGATTGTTGTCGGAATTTTTGAACGAAATGTTGCACAAACACATCAACCATTAGACCAATTGTCCATACAAAGTACGTAAGTTACGTTCCTCAGCAAAGCTCGAAATTCTGTACCTAGTATCAATAGATGGCGTTGATCCATCAGCCCAAAGTTTTTGTTATTATTTAACCGACGACGACGGTGTATGCGGCCGCGCTATTTCATATAATTCTCGAAGTGTTACAAAGATGTTCTAATAGGTGGCGCTGTACTGTAAATGCTCTCTTGCATATTACTGCATTTTGCGAAGCTATTCTGCTCGTCATGCCGAAAATCCTCATCAGATCTTTACCAAATTTTTATGAGAACAGTATAAAGTTATGACCTTTCAATTAAAGTACAATCATCAAAATCAGATCTCTTAAAGCGGAGATATTCCAAATCCGCCTTTTTGCCTTATTGTGGAAGAAGTACGCCTTTAATCAAAAAATTCCGACGACAATAAAATTCTATAAAATCATAGAATCTGTACACAAAGTTTCATACCGATCGGTTGTAAAATACGACCTGTAGAGGAGTACGGACATACTGACAAAATAGCCATTTTGGCCAGACCTGAAACGGAGACTTTCGTTCATTTCATTCACGACGTCAATTATTAGTATTTTATTATTAACTGATAACTCGTTCAAACAACGTATTACCTTTATTTACAAAGAAAATTGCTATCAAATAATTGAAATAAATTAGAACTCTAGTATTGACAATTCAAACGATTGAGCTTACTGCAGACTATTGCAAACAATCTACAGGTAGCTCAACTGATCCTTATCAATACCAGACGGAAGCGTCGCCAAGACGCTGGCTGCATTGCCCTGCTGTATGGCAATGCTGATGCGCTGCGCCAGATACTCACCAGCTCTCGGGTCACGCGTCGCTTCGACCAGACGCTCAGATATTTTTTTAAAAACCCGAAGAGCCTCGGTACCCCACGGACTTAGGGTCTTCAAGGGTAGCAAATGTGCAGGCTCTGTCGAGCATATTTGCGCCTCTTGAGATCTTCGGCCAAATCTGCCGTCGCCGTACCCGTCCTCACGGATGTCCTCGGAAGATGGGAAGGCGCAAGTGTATCGACGCATGTAGCGTCCCACACAATGGGCCTCCCCAACTCCCATGGGACTAGTGTCATACCGTCGGGCCTCTTACCATCGTCACGTAACAGACCATTCGGTTCGAGAATAGTTGGTACGTTAGTGGTGACAAAGGCCCGCTAGATGGTGTCGCTAAGGCTGGCGTGGCGAGATATCCGGCAGGCGGCCCTAGTACACGATAATCCGTGATGACCAACCCGTTCGACAGTAGTACCGCACTGGCATTCATAAGCCGCGCAACACCTTACATCCAACCGAAGACATGTTGCGATACGGAAAGTTACGGGATCCAATAAAGTACCAGTGTTATATGAAGGAAATGCTTGCAACCAATGTCCTGACTCCCATTTAGAAACGGCCAGGAGGCGGGCACGATCCGCAGAGCTAAACAAGCTACACAATGTATTTGAACGAAAGAAACAGAATGGCAGTGAAATTAAAAAGCTTCCGAAAATGACATCCATCTTGGATTTGAATATTTATTTATAGGAAAGCCTACCAGTGATTTATAGGGTCCAATAAAGCCACCAATAAGGTTAGGGTTCGTTAAACGCGTATAAATTCCGTAAAAAATAGTTTCTATTTGCGGAAGCGACGCGGGGCTTTCACTAGTGAAATAGATGTGCTCCTGGTAGTGTAGGTACCTAAGTGTAACCAACTGCCATGTGGGTGGATGTTTACCAAACATCGTATCGATAGTGGAAAATACGCGTTTGAAAAACAGTGTAAAAGAAACAACTACACGGTGCAAACGATACTTTACAGTGAAAGATAGAGTAGCCTATCATTGCCGAAATGCAACCAACCTCAGCTGGAATCATCCTGCCTGATAATAATAAGCATTAATATGTAGATATTTTATGAAAAACTATAATTATTTATATTGTAGGTTTACCTTGGCACGACGTAACCGTTGATTATTTAAAATTTTATCTAATTAAGAACTCATAATTATAATTTATGATTAAGTACATAATATTAAATATTTTTACAAACATTGATCAACTGGTTTTATTTGTCAACTCTACTTTTCCCTTTGTAACCTTTTGTAATGCAGGGTGAAATATTTTAGACATGGGGCAGAAGCAGATTTTTTTGGAATGCGGGGCTAACAAGTGAAGCGAATGTGGAACAAATCGGAAAAAATGATGACGAATAATATCGCACCTGTCATTGTCAGACTTGTCATATGAACTTTGCATATTAACGCACGTGTCATATGCACATTATACTACCAGCGTTATGTACTCAATGGTTGAGCAGCATGTATGTAAGGCTTTCTTAACTTTCAGCTGGGGTATCTAAACAAGTTACAAGACAAAACCTCAAAAAATAAGCAAAATAAACACTAGCTGAAATCGTCGAACATCGGCCAAGATTCCAGCGCCTTATTTTGACAGGCAATTGATTTACGATATCTAAGCCCACAGTAAAATATGTATCGAAAGTTTTATGTTCCTATCTCTTTGCTTTAGATATAGAACAAATCATTTTCCGCCATTTGTGATGAAATGGTTGATGTTGGAATAAAAAGTGGTACTTGACTATAACAAAAATTTACTCTTTATAGCACAATGTTTCGCCAACGGATCCCTGAATCGAAAAATAGTCCACAATTTATGGAATAGAGTGTACGTACTGGATGGAGTTTTTTTTAAATAATTATTTATCTTTCATTTTGTCGGCGTGATTAAAATGTACCCATACTAATACTATGCCAAATTACAGCTAGAAAGCTGTAATTTGGTATGAAAAGTTTCTGAGCTAACCCGCAGACAATCGGATGGACTTGGCGATACCTAATCAACCCTTAGGTATACCTAAGTGTTCCAGGTTGACTTCAGAAACATGAAACGAAAAAAAAAACTGTATATGGCTTATTATGTGAAGCAAAGGGCAGATCTAATTTCTCATTAGCCTGTACAAGGATTCTTCCTTTAAAAATCTAGGTACCAATTAAGATACGTTGGTAACGATTTTTCGTCAGTTGTTCATTATTGATGTTGGTCTATCAAGGTACCTATTTTGTTTTTTTAAGGAAAGGAAGTCAGAACCTATAGTTGATTAAAATAACTGAAGTATCAACAAAAAGTTTGTCTTTTTATATAATCAAAGAATACTATCTAGAATGTCTGCATAAGTCATAACTAAATCAGAAAAGATCTTACTCCTGGATCCCATTCCATCCACTCCAAGCATGAGTTCCCCAGTGCGGTTGATTGATCGCAATTGAAAGTAAATTGCATTTCACAGTCTATAAAGTATCTGTTTGTCCCGGAAAAGTTTTATAAATTCAATTTTCAACTGGGCTACTTTCGTGTCTGGGCGGTTCACGCTTGATACTTTTTGAATAAATTGGCCCTGCGTCGAATCGGTGTTACAACTTATCGGCAGGATTTTTGAATAGAGCCTGCAAAGTTTGTGGTCGCATATTGAAATGTAGATGGGGATTTACATAAAAACATGGCATGACTTCTTCGAGTTATTAATATTACATGTTATGTATAATTGTGATGAAGTTCGTAAAGTGAATGCGGTGATAGAATACTTTACGTCGGTTATATTAAACTTATTAAGTTTATACATACAAAATGAGCGTTTCTAAACCATCATAATTAGAAAAAACTCGTATTAAATCATCCATGTTCTAATATATGTATGTATAAAATGAACAATCAAAGAACTTTTCATTTTGGCCAGCCAATTAGGTATTCAAATACGCAAATCAAAGCGTTCGATGAAGCCGGTCGTCGTTAAAATCGACCTAAAATAAATTCTAATGGCGAAGTCCCCAATGAAGGATTAGTTTATGCGGTGAGGCTATACCCTTTAAATCTGGTGCACGGAGAGCAGGACTAATCGCCTCGGATTGTTGCCCTTCCGCCACTCTACGCCCTGAATCAAGTAAATGAGAAAACTTTCTAATTGGAATTTCAAATAGGCCTCCGTTTATCCAGACGGGAACTGTTCGCAGCTCCATGCCAACATGCGAGCACATTATAATTTTCTCAGATTAGGTAATTGATACGGGGCTTCCTTCATTAGCATCAGGAGACTTACCTACGTGGAAAGTTGGAAACACATAGGCGTAACCATACTGGAATTCATTTTTTTAATTTCCAGGGGGGTTCGTCAAGAGGAAGAGCTAGAATAACCCTAGGAAAGCAATCTATGTATATCAAATGTATATAAAATATCTATTTCTCGTTAGTCAAGGAATTTTTTCGCTTGACACGTCAGGTTGGCTTTTGATATAGGTAGGTACGTACTAGCGATCTTACTCCCCAGTGATTTTATTGTTCTGGTGGAAAATACGTTGAGCAATAAACCTACTGAGAGTATTTTACCAATTCTGGCTGTATTAAATCGGCAGGGCAACAGCGGCGTTTGAAATGTCAATATTATAAAAGGAGGCACTCGAGTCAAGAGTTCGTCGGTTCAGCTAAATATTTGGCGAAATCAGAGTTGCAGTTGCTTTCAAGATATGATTTTTACTACTGATTGTTTGCTCTAGAATTTCTGCGTTGCTCTAAATAACTTTTCTCAAGCAAGACTCATATCGCACATTATGGGTAAGTAGTGGAAGGTATAAGTTATCTCAGGAGAGTGAATAGAATCGAATATATGTATTATACTGAAAACGAGCCTTTGGTGACATAGCAGGCACTAACTGTCTCAAAATGGATACAGAGAATCCAGTTGGCTTCCGCAAATAGAAGGAACTGGTTTCATAAAGTTTACCTGGGTACGGAACGTGTGGATGGGTAAGCTACAGTGGTTTCTGTTTAGGTGCTAAAGTTGAAGCCACTGAAGCTAAAATACGGATAGGTCGCCGAAATAAAACGGACGCAATGATGCGTCAGCAAATGAGCGTTTGCACATTGTATTAGACGGTCTGATCGCGGCTCCGCGTTACATCAGAGACGTTGTAAAACTTGCCCGGCCGATGGTCGAGTAAGCTCGGAACGAAATTGCCAATCCTCTTTCACAATGGACCGTAAAATGGTTTTTCGTTTTTGCCCGACCGAGCGGAGCGCTCCTCGTTGATTCACTGGACACGTCGCGCGGTGGCCTATCACTAGTTTGGAGAATTTGTGAAAATAACTCTTTATATCCCCAAACTTGCATGTCGCTCTGTCACTTTTAACCGAAAGCCCAACTAAACCCCGGGGAATTTATTGGCGCGTCCGGCGGCAAAACCCTCTGGGTTCTATTCTAACATTATTTGAAAACTATTTTATTTTGGTATCTTTCGGTTCGGATAAGTCACCGTATTGCATTAAGTATTGTGAAAAGGTAGTCGTTTAATAAAACATGTAGTAGGTATCGCAAAGAATTCTCTACAGAAATAGAAGTAGCTTACCGAGAATACAAATAGCGTGTTCGCTGTTCGCGTATCTAAAGCTAGTTGCTGAAAATAAAATAATAACATTGCAGAAGCAACACATTTCAGCACTGGGGACTGGTCCATGGAGTATGTACAATGTGGGGAGACGACACGAGTGTGTAAGCCGGTTGGAACTACTGCCGGTGACAGCTACAGGCAATATCTTTGCTAGACCCGACCAATATCTGCTGTAGCAAAAAATAATGAAATTTCACTTTAAAACAAACTCGTGCATCTTCGGTGTCTTTTAAAGGCAGTTTTATTTTAGTTTCGTGACCGCTTTTTGTCGAGCAGCTAATTGTTCAAACGTAAAATGTTGCCGCAATTAAAAGTTTTTTACAAGAAACAGGCAAAAAAGACGTTCTTTATCTTATTCCAACGTCGGCAACTATTGAACTTGGTAAAAAGTGATCAATTAATGTTTTATGTACTTGGCTAACAATTATTATCGTGCTAGGTACAATGAATTGTTAAATGTTACCTCTTTAAATAGAAGGAATAATTAGTAAATAGCTGGCAAACAAGTAAGCCCCGATCCATAGAAACTACTAACAGGTACGTAGACATACGTAGGCAGAAGGATTTGAACTAAATCAAATAAATATTGAACTACCGTCTAATTAAAAAAGTTATACACGCACGTACGAACGTAAAGATATAAGAATGATTTTCAGGAATGAACGGCATTTGACCGGTCAAGTTATCGCGTTATAACTATTTACGATTAGTTTAGGTAGGTACTGCGGGGGAAAAGATCGCGTATCGTAACGGAAACGTTCTGAAGTATCCCTGAACATTTGGGCGGGCGGTATGCCCATCACGTGCGAGCAACAACGGGAACGAGCCAGGCGCCCAGAGGTTTGTTGTGATATCCCGGTTTTTTTCACAATACCTGACCCTACTGCCCGCTAGAAGAGATTCACGTAACGTTTGTTCCTAGATATAGCTTTATTTTATGACCGTGTTTTTGTTATAGTGGGCACACGCGAATGTTTGTTTTATATCGGTGCGACAATGCTGCCGCGGTCAATTACTTTTATGAGGGAAATAATTGGAAACAGTAAAAAGTTTTTTCAGCATAACCTACATAAGAGCCATCATTTTTAAAAGAATTTTAATATTAGAAGGCCATTTATCCTACTAATGTTATAAAAGCAAATATTGTGCCGTTGTACCGTGTTGATAAGATAGTTGGCCGAAGATAACGCCATAACTACTGAGCGGATCAGGCTAAAATTTAGCGTATAGGCTACTTTTTATTCCAAAAACGCGTGCGAAGCGGCGGGTACAAGCTATTCTCAAATAAATCTATGTTCTAATTTCTAAGAAATCGAATTATAACGCAAAAATTTTCGACTTCGTGGTGTAGTTGGTTATCACATTCCCGTACTGAGGGGAGGACGCGGGTTCAAGTCCCGTCGAAGTCGAAAATTTTTGCGTTATAGTTCGATTTCTTAGAAATTAGAAATTATTCGGAGTGCGAGGCTTAATTACTATAATAACAAAAACCTTAAATCTATGTTCTTTATTTCATGACTTTTACAGTTCCATAATAAATAAATAATGCTGGACAATGCATGCATCATTTAGCCACAAGTTAAGTAGAGCTTGTGTTATGACAATAAATAACAGATTTTCTATTATACATAGAAAATACCTAGAACTTAACTACAACATAAGAAGTCCATAAACAGCTACTGCAAGTACTTGTAAAATATAAATTGTATAAAACATTGATGACATCAACATCAAGTAGGTACCTACCTAATTAATACAGTCCTAACATTTGAAATCAAGGCAAACCGTGAGCTAATTTCAAAATTATTCAGAATTATGTCAATTCAAACATGAAATACATACATTTCAAACTAATATCAATCAATTTGTAGTGTCCAGCAATTACCTTCATAACAAAAGCTCGTTTGATATTATTAGAATGTTATGTTAACTAGTAAAGGTAGTTTTATATTACCTATTGAATATATTAGAATTATTTGTTCAGGTAAAAAACTACATTGAATTTCAGTTAGAAGTGCCTTAAAGCCTATTTGACGACCTCTATGGCGCAACGGGCGAAGGTCCGCCTGTGACGCAGGAGGTTGCGGGTTCGATTCCCGCCTCGGGACAAATGTTTGTACGATCTGCAGACATTTGTCCAGGGCGTTCTGGATGTTTTTCTATGTATAATAAAAAAAACTATCTATGTAGTGTATTGTATTATGTATATCAGTTATCTAGTTCCCATAACACAAGCTCTGCTTAGCTTGGGGCTAGATAATGCTGTGTTAATTGTCCAGCATTATTTATTTATTATTAATTACCTATTTATTTTAGGTTTAACTAGACACAGAGTTCTCACCTGGTTCAATAAGAGGTATTACTAGGTATATTAATCAAAATACATTTTTTTAGAATTATTACATAATAACATAAAATATGTGCAATGGAGGCAGTGTGTTTAAATTTAATAATTTGATTGTTTTGAAGAAACTAATAATCAATAAATACTAATTCCTCGGGAATTAAATTTCGATGGGACCATTTCGGGATCACCTCTATACAACTGCAAAAGAATCATCGAAATCGGTTTTTTAAATTATATAGAAATCGACGACCATACGTAAAAAAACACATACATACCTACAGAACATAGAATCTCCTCCTTTTTTTGAAGTCCGTTAAAAAAGATTTGATATTTATACTCGTACATGGGCTAACTTATGCATTTAACTTTGTTAACTTTCATTATTTTTGTCCGCTCTGCGCTACGTTTATTTTTACTATCATGTTTACTAGAAAACATAATAAAGCTAGTAAAATAGAGAAAATATTTCATATTATGACCCACATAAAGATGTAGGTACATACGTACCTAGAAAATACACCGCCGTCGATTTTATCGGTCTCTATGTTGGCATGTTCTTTGAATCAGGTTTCTTTTTACACCCATTCGAGTGTAAAAGCGGCTAAAGCCTTGTACGTAAACATTTCTACGTTGTGGTTTTGGTAAACGACGAAACGAAAACGTCTATAGTGCTTAGGTATTCATTTTTAATAATTCAAGTTACAAGGATAAACATTTAAATGTTTATTTCGAATGAATTGTTTTCGTGACCGAAACCAACTGGATGAGTATTTGTTAATTTTGTCACCAAGCATATCTAAAATGTGAAAATATTTAAAATACTCAGCTTGTGCGCGAGTTCAGTCGTCACCCATATAATCAGGGCATTCACTCGATAGCTAAGTAAAGGTCAAACTAAACCTTCTGATTTCCTTAGTAACGGAATGTTCGGTACACGAATATCAGTCAGCCTTGACATTTTTACAGAGGGCAAAGAAGGTGGCTCATATGAGAAATATTAAGGCTTAGCGATCGCCAACAGCTGACGGGGGCGCGCGTGCTTCGAGGCGGAAATATTCCTGCGACCTCCTTCATCTTCAAATGCCTTTTTTATGTTCTGAATAAAAGTAATTGTTAAAGCGTCAACATCGAATTTCTTTTTGCCTCCCCTTTTTATGCTCAATTTAATTTGAAGCAAATTGGAAAATGATCTACGAAAGTGCTACGAAATATGCTACGCCGTAGACGGTCTACATTTTCAATCGGAGATGCTCTACGACGATGAAGAATATTACAAAGATAAAATTAAGCATCTAAACCCCAACCATAAAGTGAAAGTTAATGTTAGTAAAATATTACGAAATAATAAGGATGATGAACCTTTGTCTTCGCAGAAAGTAATTGTAAATGACAACCCGGATTTATGATATGAATGAATGATAATTTCTCGAAAATAATATCTTCCTGGTTCAGTTAATGTTTTCCGAGACGTCTGATGATATAAAAGCACTGATCAAATTCACTTTTCTCATAATATTGGAGTTTTTGTTTTTGTGCATTCTATCAATTTATAATTTTAGAGGAACAAAATAAATGTGCGCTGACCAGCATGCTCCGGGAGGAGTAAAAAGAAGCATATTTGGTTCAAACGGAACTGAGCTCGTTTGTCAAGCCGAGGGCTAAGCCCGCGCCTCAAGCAATCTGTTTGTCCAGCTGCCACCTTTCTTTTTACCAAGAGCTTCGCTTGACAGACGGATATTTTATACTCATAACTTTTCAACATAAACAACGAAGAAAACGATGGATCATAGTACCGAGGTCGTGATAGAGTCCGTCTATGATTACTTAGGTAAAGTTTGCTTAGCGCAATCAACACACAAATTAAGCAATTTCAGTAGACATAAATCAGCGAAAATAACAATATATCATGAACATGGAACATTTATTCAATAAAATAGTATATTTTCTCAGACGGACAGACGCTGACAGATATTGCGAAATCAGACCCTAGATTTTACTAAGAAACCCAAAGAGATATTATTTCACGTGTCTAACAAATAGGCTAGCTGAGTGTAGGGTTTACGTTTAATATATCTGTCGAAGCTAGACAGACATCTGCGAATACAGTAGGTAGGCACAGTTCATAGGCTGTGGTAAAATAATATTTGACACTCGACGAGAAACCGTAAACTTGAAATCCGATAATCATTGTTTTTGTGCCGCCGGGTCGGATTAGCCCCTCTTCAAACCCCCGGTTATCCACGTCTGGCTAACTTTGACAACTGTATAGTAAGTGCAGCCTTTACGAGCTAACGAATCATTAACTCATTGTTCGCTGGAAACTCGAATACCTTGCTCGCGGCAACGTATTGTTCGTGGAAATTATGATCACTCCCTCTGTTATCCTAAGCCATTAGTTACATTATGACCCTAGGTGGGCACTACTTAAGCGGCTTTTACTACGAGTACTTGCTACTAACTAAATGTACAACATCATTCGATGATTCATATATGATAAGGATGGACATGATTACAATATAAGACAAAAAAATTACCAAGTGGTCCCGACAACTAGACTAAGTAAAATATCTAAAAGTTCTGTCTGTAATTCAATTAAGCTTTACAATTTGTTACCGAAAAATGTACTGACAATATCAGATGTAAATTTTAAAGCATTTAGTAAAAAACGATTAATTGTTTAAATAAATGAGTTATTATAGATTAGACGAAGCTTTTACTGATAAAAATATTTTCGCAACTGGTGATTGACATTTAATCTGACATCAACATTTTAATTTAATTTTAATTTACACTTTACATCTTTGACAATGCTATTGCAGCTCTCATATATTATTTTCTGTTGTTCATTTATTTTCTACTAAACGATCGCCTCGCGGTTTCCGGTACCTTGCGGTGGTAATTCCGGGATAAAATATAGCCTATGTCACTCCCCGAAAAGTAAGCTTCCTATCGGTGAAAGAATTTTTCAAATCAGTTCAGTAGCTTCGGAGCCTATTCAATACAAACCAACAAACAAACAATCAAAATTTTCCTCTTTATAATAATAGTATAGATGATCTTGTGTTCTCTGAAATGTAATAAATCTAAGTACATGTTTGACTTGACTAAGTGTTCCTTGTAATCCTATGGTATTAATAAATAAATTGAATTGAATAATGACCCAGTATAACGCGAGTCTGCTTAAATGGAGACACACAATACAATATAGTATATTTGGATCGTAAAATTATATAATGTTGGTTAATACGTACCGTGTTTTGATATCTATGACCAATCAAAAGAATCAACGTACAACCGAGTTGATCAGAGAACATTTATATAAAACTTTTAGTGCCCATGGTGCACCTGTGTTGGTTCACCATCACAACGTCGATTTTTATCATCTAAATTCAAGGGTTCATGAATTCTATCAGTTATCATATCCTTAATTCCCATAGTAATTTTGCAGTAGTTGGCTGATTTTACCCGAAACATTTACGCAAGCAAAATACAGCATCAATTTGAACACTATTATGATGATAAATACTAATGAAACCTATAATAAAATTCACGCCCTATAATAAAGTTCAAAATAAATGACTTTACAGCGAGGCTAATAATTTTATTGTTTAATGATGGTTTATTGTAACAGTTTGCGTATAATATAAATGGTGAATCGGATGGCTGGACGTAGTAATCCCTGGTGCATCCATCATGCGGTAAGCTAGCCCCTCGCTCGCCACCGTTCAAAATGGGTATAAAGGGACTTAAGCGATTTCCTATGTAAGAGCTTTTTGCTTTACTATCGAAAGCTCATTAGCACATACTTTAGATTTTAAAATTGTTAACTTTATGTTTTCACGGGTAATTCAGAATGTTTTGGGTTCCGTGCCATTAAAAATGCAATCATAACATTATTTTACATTGCTGTCACAAGAAAGTTAGTCTGTCCTGTGACAGAATTATTACATTCATATGCACTTCAGCATAATATGTCGACTATTTACAAAATGTATAGTTATTCTGTGCTTGTACATACAAAGTGATTTTATCAGAGAAATACCAAATTGGAGTACCGTTTTACACAACTGTTATTTGATGGCTTTTCGTAATTAAAAATAGATTACGGTGTCTCAAAAAAGCCTGAGCCAGTCTTTAAATTCTCACGCACGGGAAGCGTAACATGAGTCGCTCATAATTGGATTAGGTATTCCTTTGAAATCCTTTGTTATTTGACGAACTGAAACGCTATACTTAAATATATTTATAGCAGTTGCGAGCAGAGTTAGCTTGCATGACGTGTGGTGTGGTGAGTGGCTGAGACGCGCTTCGGGGAGAAGCGACCTTGACGTCGAGTGCTAAAATGAAGTGGGTGTCGCAACGCATACCTTCATTTTAGTACCAGACGTTATGCTAGTGTTGTTGCCATCGCAACTCGAGCCAACTCCTTTACAATACAAATTTACTGTTGAGGAACGGGAACCCAGAAACAAAGGAACTAGGACAATAAATCACAGTCAATAATTGTCTTATAATGCGCACGAAGTCGCGAGCTTAAAGCCCAGTTGTTCAATAAACGAGAAGCAATTTCAGTGACGCTAATTTGTAATTTAACAACCACTTGGTAAGATTTTCGCTTCAATTAAATCATAAATTAATATTCAAATTAACATTGGATTACTTCTTGAAATTGTGGTTAATTGAAAGTGTTGCGACAATGACGTTTGGGTTTGGTTGATTACGATTCTGGATGGGTCGGGAAGTACTTTAACTTGTTTGGTTATGATGTCCGCCGCGCCCGGGCACGTAGTGGTTCCCCGGGCTCGCCTTTACGGATCCACTTGCTTTTGACATTTCATGGCTATACCGCTAAATCCATTTGTTATTTACTAGAGGGTGGGTTTTATTTAGGTACAGATCATGAGGAAAATGATCTTTAGGAACGTTAGGAGTGAATAATGGTAGCTTTTTGTTATTTTTAAGCCGGTAATACTTAATGTTGTGCTACTATGCAAGCCTAACATCAAATAGAGGGCAGTCACCGAATCAAGCAAGAATGGGCCGGGCAGCGTTCGCATAGCTACGCAGCAATGATATAACACAAATATTCAGCAGTGTCTCCGCAAGACAAAACTCAAGTGGCAGTGGGGCTCAATTAGCTTGCAGAACCCATGGTCGTTGGGGCCATAAGGTTCTCGAGTGGTGACTACGTCCTGGAAGGCCTAACGTGGGCAGACCCCCCACAAAGTGGACCGATGACTTGGTGACAGTCTTGGGAAACCGCTGGATGCGGGTAGCGTATGACCGGTCATTGCGGCGAACTTTGGGAGAGGCCTATGTCCAGCTGTGGACATCTTTCATCGGATAATAAAAACAGATGTTTCACCCACATACCACACCCTGAACAAACTTTGCCATTGTTATTGCTCTTTCTGATTTCGAACCTTATTTTTGAGAAAAGCGATGGGGATTTGAGCAAATGTAATCATGTGTTTCCGTATTAATAATTTTTGTTTAATCCTATGAATGTCCCCAAAGGTCCCATAAAAAGTGATTTAAAAGTTTTATTTGAGTGCAAACAAGTGTGAGGTCACGCACCCCAAAATATCCGGTTTATTTTTCGTCCTACTTTTCTAGAGTAAAGATAATTAATGTTTTGTTTGTGTTGGTTACAGTAAACTTTAATAAGCCCTTTGGTCCTGAGTGTTCTTTACGTCGTACTATTTTTTTCATAGACACGTTCTGTGGTTGCAGAACCATAAAATAGAAGGATCCAGGGAAGTTGAACGTTGATATGTATTCCCCTAAGAATGGCTAGGGAGACACTTTCAGAGCAAGTGAGCGGAGGTAGGTACGTGATTCGACGCTCGTGCACCGAAATGAGGGATTTCCTATTGGAGATCTCTCCACTAAATCGTAATGACATTCGCTAGATAATGCTCACGTCGTCGGCGTCGTCAGTAATCAATAGGTAAGTTTTCACTTCATAGTTATTAATATTGTTCGCAAACAGTAGGTTGAGTATACAGGGTTTTTGGTAATTCTGCGTGAACTGCAGATTCTGCCCATCATCACGAAAACGTTTGTCAAGACGCCAGGTATCATTTCTTAAATATTTTAACATGTAAATATAAAATTATGCACGGAACCAAATGAATTATAAAGGCCGATGTCCTTCTTTCATTTAAATTTATCATCCACATTATCATCATTGGCCTACTTTACATCTACGAAGTCTGGCTGGGACTTAGCCGAGCACACACACAACCACTGATAATTCAGGACAGAGATGTTTTTAAGTTAAGTTTAAAATAAAGTCCCTCTAGTCCTCTAATGTCTCTTCCTGAGTTCGTGTAATGTGTATAATTTCATGACATCTGTATTGTATGTATCTTGCATTTGTCAACCGTTGCCGTAGATTATGTTTTTTTATTGTTATATTCTTGATTATGCTGAAACAGAGACCGTTTTGTGACTTTAATCGACAGAAGCTGTATCTTTTATTTTATTTTTAAATCATGTTTGTTTTTGTTGATTAAGTTACAAATAAAGTATTCTCTCTCTCTCTCTCTCTCTCTCTCTCTAATGAACGGTTATGGAATGAACGGGGGTACGTACCTACTTTCTGCCAATTTAAGAATTATGACCTGGCATCTTTACGAACGTATTTGTGATGATGGGCAAAACCGGCAGTTCACGTACTGTCAGTAAATTACCAATAACCCTGTATATATTTATAAAGGGATTCGACTTTACCCTTTTTATTTTAAATTATTGTTAAAAAAGGTTGCTGGATATAAGTTTGAAATTGAACCTACGAAGAAACAAAAGTTGCAAATTGAACTACGCTGTTAATTTTGTAACGCTTTTTAAACATTTTCCAGGGGCCGTAATTTGTAATTGTAATTTGGAGCAAAGGGTCTTTGAAGTTGAAGGAAAATCTCACAAAGTTACGAGTAAAAAACATTTCCAAAGAAAGTGTTCTCGGTGATTCTACACTTTGAATTATATTTTTCACGTTTCTATATGGTAGTACGCAATTATTTCTCATGGAAATGGATATTCCCGGAATAATGATGTAGAGGTAATTGTATTTCAAATAGCGGAGAAACCAAAATATTTTATTTCAGAGAAACCAAGGTAATTCACATAGTTTAACGAAGAAAATTACAATAAAATAATAGAAATAAAATAGAACTACAATTGAAACAATTGACTCGAAGCAATAAAGCCTCCCTTTGTACTTCCTTGATTTTCAGCACTTCCTTCTGTATGGTAATTTGTATTCGTGTGGTAAAATAAAGAGTTACACGTCCATACGCGTCAATAAGATAAATAAATAAATAAATAATACTGGACAATACTGCACACAGCATTATCTAGCCCCAGGTAAGCAGAACTTGTGTTATGGGTACTAGATAACTGATATACTTACCTAATACATTACACTACTTAAATAGATATTTTTTAATATACATAGAAAACATCCAGAACACACTGAACAAATATCTGCAGATCGTACAAACATTGGTCCCGAGGCGGGAATCGAACCCGCAACCTCCTGCATCGCAGGCGGACCTTCGCCCACTGCGCCACAGAGGTTGTCTTAGATAACATAAGAAGTAAGTATAAGAGACACACGTCTACTGCTGAACGTGCGTCCATAAAACAAAGAGAGCCTTACCAAAATTGCCGTGCTTTGCAAGCGGATTGCTGATCATCATCATCATCATCATCATCAGCTTATAGTAGTCCACTGCTGGACATAGGCCTCCCCTAATGAGCGCCATAGCACCCTGTCTTCAGCTTGCCGCATCCAGCATCTGCCTGCAGTCATTTGCAGATCGTCATCCCACCTGGCTGGAGGGGGTCCTACACTACGTTTGCCGAGTCGTGGTCTCCACTCAAGAACACGTTTACCCCAGTGGTTGTCGGTTCTTCGCGAGATATGGCCGGCCCACTGCCACTTCAGCTTGCTAATTCTTTGAGCTATGTCGATAACTTTGGTTCTCTGTCGGATGTATTCGTTACGAATTCTATCCTTCAGAGAGACTCCGAGCATAGTTATTACCATAGCTCGCTGAGCGACTTTGAACTGGTGGACCAGCCCTACCGTGAGTGTCCACGTCTCAGCTCCGTAGGTAAGCGGATTGGTGATGCAGGTGTTAAAAACTTTTACGACATCCATGGGCCGACTCGATGATTCGACGACGCGACCGTCCCTTCTACACATACCTACATATAAACTACTAGCGTCCCGGGTTAAAAAAAATATTTTTTAGAAACTTATACAGAAAATAATCGAGAAATTTATCTTAGAAATTTATTTTTTAAACTCTAGCCAACTAGCTTTCGCCCGGGGCTTCGCACGCGTTTTTTGGGTATAACAAGTAGCCTATTATGTAGGTTAAGCTATCTTCTAAATGTACGCCAAATTTCTTATTGACCTGTTCAGTAGTTTTGGAGATCTTAGGTAACAAAAATTCACCAAAAATTTTGAAATGTTTTCTTTAACTTTCGGCTTTATAATAATAGGTTAGGTACTATTAGTAGGATAATTACCTAATATTAGTAGGATGTTACTTAGGGATAATGTAGCATTCTAATGGTGAAAGAATTTTTGAATACGGTTCAGTAGTTTTTGAGTTTATTCGTTACTAACATACAAAAATACAAATATTTCTATATTATTACTACCTATTTATAATATTAGTGTAGATAAACATAAATAAATAAATAAATAAATAATGCTGGACAATTCACACTGCATTTTCTAGCCCCAAGGTAAGCAGAGCTTGTGTTATGGGTACTAGATAACTGATATACATACATAATGATATTCGAGTACATAGATAGATATTTTATAATATACATAGAAAACGTCCAGAACACCCTGAACAAATATCTGCAGATCGTACAAATATTTGTCCCGAGGCGGGAATCGAACCCGCAACCTCCTGCGTCGCAGGCAATAAATAAATGTTTATTTAAATAACTCGTTTAAACGCTCGTTTAAACAAGTCAATATTCGAATTTATGAGGACTGAAAATCTAGACAGACACAAGTCCAAACACCACTCGATAAGCCGTGAACCATTTTCTGTTTTCCTAGCACAAACCTTGTCAAACCAATAAAGCATTTTTATTTTTTTGGCAGTTTCCTGGTAAAATCAATTTTCCTCGTCCATTTTTATAGCGAAGCCAAACGTGCCAACTCAAAATAGTTAGGTAGGCTGTGACAGCAGTGATTCTCTACCTCAGCCCAGGGAAAATAAACTCTCTCTGTAGGTATGACGAGTTGATGGAAGATAAGTTCCTCCACTCTAAGCTTGCGCACGGTTTCACAGAATTAACGCATTCAAATCACATTAATATCAAGCAAAAGGTCTGTTGCGTTTAACTAGCCCTTTTTTTGTTTTATGTACTTCGTAATCACACGTCATCACATCACATCGTGAGTTAAAACAAACTAAAAACATCACACTCATTTAGTTTCGATGCATAGATGTTCTATACTTCTTCGCGAAGTAACAACTACAAAACAAATCGGTCTGAAATTTATAAAAAAGACAAATTCTTCTGGACCTGGATTAACATATCCCTTCATATCCCAAACAAATGATGATTCCCTCCATATTAAATGAACACATTAAATGAGTCAGCTATTGAACGACCACATTCTAAGTATTTATCTTTAATTAACCTAAGAATCCTGTTCTCATGTTAGTGAAATTATATAATTTTGAGAATAAATTAATATTTAACTTAAACTTATACAAAATACGTGCGAACGCTCGGGCGGCGTAGGCTAGTCTGTTAAGTAAAGCCTCACGAAACATAAAAGCAGAACCATAAAATAACTATAGGTATACTAATACTTCGTAGAAGTCCTCATATTCAATCTTGTCCATTCTGGTCACGCCACACATCCATCTCAGCATTCGCATTGTTCCACTCTGTATGCCCATTAGGATAAAAATATTCTTGAAAGTGACCAAAAGACTCAGAGCCACTTCGTGAATCACTTTCTGTGATATTTTATTTTCGGGTCGCCACTCGTAAGGAGTCTACACATCTTAGTCGCCAACAACACTGCCCACACAGCCCGGTAGCTTGTGATGTTTGCGGTTTGGTAGAAAACATCTTGGAGGATATCTAGAAGGCAACACACCAGCACCACAGACACGGTGTTGTGTCGCTGGGTTGGTAAATATTGTCGGCGGCAAGAAATCAGCAACCTTTGACAAGGCGCGGAGTATCGCAGACATGGCGCTGAAATTTGTCGTGGAAATGCCACCGAAGACGTGCTGCCGACATTGTCACGGTCATATCGCAAGGAGTCGGCGGGCACAGTCACAGAATTGATTCTACAAAATAATTTTGCCGACATCAACTCGCCGACTTGTGTCGGCGGCGTTGTCGACTTTTGTGTGTAGACTCCGTTATATGAGCGACATAAGAGCGCGACCCCCAACAAATCAATATCCGAAAAAAATGTTCCTCGCTTCGTTTTACGTATGCGACGTTCCTTCATGTCGTTTTGGTTAGCGGTAGCAGAGTTAACATAATACTAGGACCTATGAAAGGAAGGAAAAATGATTTTATACAGTTTGCTCGGTTACAAATGGAACACAAAATCGCAAAAAATAGCCTGATTTTTGAGGCACGCCGGCTATTATCTTTTACCACGCTATTTACTTTACGTGATTTTACGTATATTTTTATTGTTTTTGCAATGGAAATGGTGATATTTTTTCAGATTAATTGGTGTGAGTGTAGCAAAAAAGGCTGTGCGTCTACCGGATCGAAATCTGAGCGTACCTACGCAGCGTAAGGATTTGTTGCTTTGTATTGATTTCTATGCCCAGTGCACGCTGTATCGGTTATTTATTTTTAACCCCCGACGTAAAAAGAGAGGGGTGTTATAAGTTTAACGTGTCTGTCTGTGTATCTGTCTGTGGTATCGTAGCTTCCAAACGGATGAACCGATTTTCGTTTAGATTTTTTGTGTCATAGATAATTTTATCCCGAGTGTTCTTAGCCATATTTCATGAAAATCTGTACAGCCAATAAACGTCGGCGGGTTTTTAAATTTTTTAATTTTTTCTTGTATTTTGTTTTATTCGGAGAACAAACAGTTTTACACACTTTATAAATAAATAAGTAATAACTTATAACCATTTATGTGTCTTTGCATGTAGAAGCTGAAAGACATATTGTAAATACCTATGCCAGACATAGTGTAAGTACCGACGCCGCGTACACAAAATATGGCTTAGAACATGAATGGTCACAGCTCAAAAAGTTGTTCAATTTTATTTACAGGCTGTAGATGTAAGCAATGAATTGAATATGGTTCACAAACTAAAAATAACTGCGAACAATACATCATTAAGATGAATTCGCGGTGCAATCGATTTTGTCCGATTGCGGGGAATATTTTATGAAGCCACCGGAGAAATTTCAAATCAATAATTTGATTGTTTTGAATAAACTAAAAACCGACTTTGAATGCGAATTTGAACTGTTTTTTAAGTTTTGCGAGACAAATACAAACCACTTCTGGATCACCTTCTAAACAACTGCAAAATAATCATCCAAATCGGTCCTTATTTGGCGTGATACCTATTGTTACTGACAATTTGGTCGGAAGAGATCCTATTTCCAACTATAGGTACTTACCTGTTATTATGGTTCAAAATTGTCAAAAGGCAGGTAAAGGTAGATTCTTCAACCTTTTCCTTTTGATAATTATTGGAAGAACATCTCGCTTATCAATAATTTTCTTGGATTATTTGTAGGTCTAAAGGTTATATTTTTACGAGACTTTATCAAGGAACATTAAAAACGCTTGGATTAGAAACGAATATTTACAGAATATACAAAAAAATGTCCAGCAACTAAAATCGACCACGCAGCCCGTCTCATTGGATCTTCTCTCTCTACGCCACAGACGCCATCAAATAAAAGAAACAACCCCACCTCCAGTAAACTTTCAAGACAAACGGTCGTCATTACCCAAGAACTAGTGAGTATATTGTACATCATTAAGGTTAAAACTAAATGGGACAGCGTAAAGGTCTGCGCTCATTAATCCAATACCGCTACCACCCAGCACAAAAATGTGAATCCAAGTATCATGGCTTACCATGATACTTGGATTCACATTTTTGTGCATACACACATTTGTAGCATACCTTGTATTATTATACTTATATAATAATACAAGGTATGCTACTCCGAGAAACAACGGTCACGTGGGTTTTTCCAAGCCTACGTCATATCCGCTATGGTGGTTCTCAAACTTTTTAGTTTTGGGAGATCTAGATCTAGGTTTTAGGTTTTCCATTAAATTTTTCAAACTAAGTTTCCATAATTTGAGCAACGCTAATGAGCTCAGCACATGGAAAAATAATTTTTTCCCTTGAAATGAAATTTATCTAATCGCAATAACATCTTTCAGCCACAGGTTCTCTTTTCGAAAATTTAAAGAACCTTATTTTACCGCCTTACACACTTACGGTTACGGATAGATCAACAACGCGAGTGATTCACCGGCGGCGTCATTAAGTAATCAGTTTGATAGTCACCGGCAAATGAACGTAACCTCCCATTTTTGTGGCAAGTGCACAGTGACGTAGGCTTGGGAAAATCTCAGAGTAGCATACCTGCCAAGTATGGGCCTAATCTTCATACAATGCATTTTGCACACAAGCTTCGAACGAGGGACCCGCAAGCTATCTGTCATCAGGGCCGCGACCACGGTGTAGTAAGTGTACTTACCTATTGACATTACGGCTCAAGCGTTAGCAGTTGAAACGTTAGAGTGCGGGTACACAGGTTGGCATCGGACAATCCGCTGACAAACGCGTCCACTGATCGGCAATCCGATAGACGTCATTTGCATTAAATGGAAAAGTTGTCTTCAAGAATCTTTGCCAGCATTGCCGACAGTCCGCTCCGTGCGGTATAGATCTTTTATGTCAAACCATTGACAGGGCCAGTGCGGATTGTCCGATGCCGGCCTGTGAACGCGCACCCTAACGTTTCAACTGCTAACGTTTGAGCCGTAATGCCGTGCCTTACCACACCGTGATCGCGTCAAATCGCGCCTTGATGCCGTCAAATGCATCTAAATGTTACGAGTTGAAGCCCAGTAAATAGTGACACCGCGTACGGTGCGTACGGGTTCGATCCAATGAACGCACAGCTTAAGTGTCACAAATATGGCTTAGGCCATGAATGGAATAGCTGTTTTGTTTTGTTTTGTGCCTATCCTGGTGCAGAGCAACATTAAGCTGAGACTGACCCTTTTGGGCTCACCACGGCAGCGCAGAAACGCGTAGGTATGTAGCCCCCGCCCTGGGTGGGCAGTGACTACCTGTCATCATTGTTTCTAAGGCAAGTGCACTATTAGTGGGTAGGTGCCGATTCATATTAAATTCGGTTGCTAAGCTTTTCCTTTAATTAATAATAACAATATTCATGTGTTATCAATGTGTACCTGCTTACCTACCTAATATGTGTACTATACTGTAATGTTACTGTTCTTTTGTTACTTTTCCTGTGCTGTTTGTGTGTGTACCTAAAAAAGTCTGTAGGCCAGCAGAGGCCGCATTTTTGTGATTTTTAAATCATCTGAGACCATCGATCAAGTATGCGGCCTCCCCCGTAGATACCTAGAACCTTACAAGAATGACACTCAAAAGTGTCCACGTTTTGTTTTGACGCAGACAGTTTGCGCAGAGCCTGTCAAGTTTTTTGCATGCGGAACAAGAGATTAGTGGAGTCGAATTTATTTTATTTTATTTTGTAAGTAGGTAGGAAGGTACCTAAAAATAATTTATAGGTACACTGTTTATTTTTATAAGGATTATAAAATCAACAGAATTCAGGTAAAGATAACGAATCATTTATTGATACAACTGTAAATTAGGGACGCAACAGTCAACAAACAAAAGGGTCATTTCGGACATACAATAATATAAATAAGTTAACAAAAGCTAGTGAAATAAACCTAAAATAATACCTAATACTTTTGGTAGTATTTCTTTTATTAGAGAGTCCACGCAAATAAAATTGAGGGCGGGTCAGCTAGTTATTTTATAAACGTCAACCTGTTATTTTAAAAGTCTTTTCATGAAAAAAAAAATAACACTTACAAATTACCACAAATAAATTAAAAAGAAAATTAGAAACAATAGCCGCTCCATTCATCAACTTAGAACAAAATAAATATTTTTACATAGGCAAACCCAACAACAATATTTAATGCTGATTTCTCAAGTATTTAAGACTCAATTGGCTCATATCACAATACACAGGTAAAAATTACATATAAACTTACTGAAAATAAGAAATTCCATCCTTTTTCTGTTGCTTGGTCGGTCGATTATTGCATTTTTTATACGAGCACTTGACCATGCTTTCGGTCCGAGAGCTAAAATGACACTAGTTGAAAAGGTATCCCAAAATGCCAAATGGGATACCTTTTGATACTGACGTTTTCAGGGCGCGCATTGTGCATCTAAAGGGGGCCGGCCGGAAATTTTTGATCGATGTCTGAGACTTAGAAATTAGTGTTTAGAATTCTGAAAAAAAGACATATATTACCTACTTAAGGATCTAGTCTAGTCAAAGTCGCATTCAGTTACAAGATTTAATGAATTTCACTCAATAGAAAAAATCCCAAAGGGGTAACCTTTTTCTAGTGTTTTTCCAATATTATGAGTAGCGAACTACTGATATTTTACTTTTTTTTGTACTCAACTAAAGACACTTAATATTTCTAAACAAATTCGCAGAGTTTGACTTGATAAAATGATTTTCTTAAGTCGAATAGTATGGTGGATAGTGGCGCCACTACATATTTAATCTTATAATTACGTTATACAAAGGAATTATCAAAAAATCGTACCGCGCGTAGACGATATCTATCATAAGCTTTTTTAAATGTATCTTTTATAGTTTTGTACTGTATTATTTAGGCAGATACTTGTTTCAAGAGTTTAGTTCCTATTGGTGGCCACCAAGCTCTCCAAACAAGGTTTTTGATTGAATAACACAAAACAAAACTATTACAGATACATTTAAAAAAAGCTTATGATAGATATCGTCTACGCGCGGTCCGATTTCTTGATATTTCCTTTGTATAACGTAATTATAAAATTAAATATGTAGTGGCGCCACTATCCACCCTCCTATTCGCCTTAATCACCATGTTTAAATAACTACAAAAAACACGGGCGCGGCGGCTTGACAGGCGCGCGTTTTCCCTTACGCCCACTGCTGCAGGAATACCTGGCCTTAACACTTTCATGGCCCAAGACGCAGATGTCCTTCTGCGGCTCAGTGGAGATGTGCATTCAAATATTTCAATGCACATGTTTGTGCTGAGTAGCAGCGTTGCTTCTCAGGTGTGCGGTAAGCTTTATAGAGACGGTTGTGCCATCCATCACGCGTAAGCGAGCCCCGACAGCCCACTTAGCCACTGTCCGGCGGACGCGGGCCTCCGCATCCGCCTCGCGCTGACGGTACAGATCTAGCTTCCACACGTCTGGACATATCACTTATCTACCTTCTATCCACGATCCACCCATCCACCCGCAGCGATGTAGTCCTCAGTAAGAAACACAAGAAAGATCACACTAATATTATAAATGCGAAAGTTTGGATGGATGGATGTTTGTTACCTCTTCACGCCAAAACTACTGAACGAATCAGGCTGAAATTTTGCATACTGGTAAGTCTAACCCTGGAATCAAACATAGGCGACTTTTTATCCCATAAATCAGTTCCCATGCGATAGAAGTAACCTCAAAACGTTTCCTTATAAACAACGCGTGCGAAGCCGCGGGCAGAAGCTAGTAATTATATAAAAACTAGCTTCGCGTTGTTTCTATGGAAACGTTTTGAGGTTATTTGTATCCCATGGGAACTGATTTTGGGATAAAAAGTATGTTTGATTCCAGGGTTAGACTTACCTGTATGCAAAATTTCAGCCCGATCCGTTCAGTAGTTTTGGTGTGAAGAGGTAACAAACATCCATCCATCCATTCATCTATCCATCCAAACATTTATAATATTCGTGTGATAGTGTGATTATTGTACAATTCTCTTTCCTGTGTTTCTTAGTGATGATTCCAGCTTTATCACATCACACTAATATTATAAATGCGAAAGTTTGGATAGATGGATGAACAGATCGAGCTGAAATTTTGCATACCGGTTATTTTAATCCTGGAATTAAACTTAAGATACTTTTTTCCAATGAATCAGTTCCCGTGGGATAGAAATCCCTTTTAAACGTTTCCATAGAAACAACGCGTGCGAAGCCGCGGGCATAAATTAGTACGTTTATAATGCTGGATCATTTCACAGAGTATCTTCTTGTTTAGTTCTAGTTAAATATCAGTTATCTAGTACCCATAACACAGGGGGTGTTATGGGTACTAGATAACTGATATTTATTTTATTTATTATATTCTATGTTATGGTGTATGCTTCTATAATACACCTTTTATATATTATTCATAGAAAATTGTATTATTGTAGAAAACACCCAGAACACCCGAAACAAAAATCTGTTGATCCCGTTTACATTCTTAATGTATCACAATTTTTTTTTGTTTGTTTTTTATGTCTCGAGGCGTGAATCGAACCCGCAATCTCCTGCGTCGCAGGCGGACCTTCGCCTGCTGCGCCATAAAGGTTGTCAATATTGGTGGTATCTACTGAACTGTTTCACTAGTTGAACATAAAATTACTGTTTATATCTTGTTGATTCCTTGTTGATTTTCTAAGTTGAGCAACTTGCGTTGAGCAATGGGGAACAAAATAAGTTTGATAATGAAGGGTGACATTGCTTAATTTGCTCAACTGTGTTGCGCAAAAGGGAACTCTCGAAAATTTTACATAAGCCAGAAAAAGACAAAACTCTGCTTGTCAAAGTTAAGTTGTCAGTTTGTAAGAGAGTGGTTGCGAAACCAACCTTCGAATCTAATGTAAGTCAATTAAACGTTTATTCTTAAAAAAGCTAATAAAGCTTACTCGTAAAAGAGAAACACCTAGGTAAGTGTTTCTACCTAGTACCTAGTTTTAAAACTATGTACCTACGTTTATCTTATATCAAAATCTTACTGCAAAAGTTACAGTTAGTTACATCAAAACCCCATCACTAGACACTACTTTTTTTTGGGTGGCCTAACTGGGAATAAAATAGGTGCCGTAAATGTGGTGCCGTAAAAATTTGTGGCCTATATAGGAATAAGTACTCCGTTTTTAAAGGGGTCTATACATTTATTGACAAAGAAAATTACAACAAATCATATAAGTAAATAAATTAGAACTAGTATTTACAATTGAGCAAACAGTCTACAGGTAGCTCAACGGATCCACATCAAAACCAGTCGGAAGCGTCCCCAAGACGCTGGCTGCATTTCCACGCTGTATGGCAATGCTGATGCGCTGTGCCAGATACTCACCAGCTCTCGGGTCACGCGTCGCTTCGACCAGACGCTCAGATAATTATAAAGTTATTGTTAAAATATAGGGCATTGAGTGTCTGTGACATGATTAGAGTGTTGGAGCACAAGCAGTAAGCACCAAAGCATTTTATGCTAACCAATGCTGACACATCTCTTCAGGACAGCACGGCTCAAACAGCAAGTTAATTTAATTTCCACATATAAAAATAATGGTTTAATTTCTTATAGCTATTTCTTAAAACAATCAGAACATTTTTTAATCAATGTAACTTGGATGATACCTCAACCTCCACCTCAACCTATTTGGTCCACTGCCGGACGCAGGCTTCCCCCAGATAAGCGCCTTATTGGCTTCTATTTCATGGGGGGTAATGCCCATAGTCCCCACGCTGGGCATGCGGCTTAGGGATCACAGTTGGAATACCAATAACTCACTTTACCAGAAAAACTGAGTTTTTTTAAATGTTGAACTTATTTTTTTAAATCGTGCACATCACTCCTTATATGACTTTTCGATAACTATCACGGTTTCAGACTTCCCCTCAGTGGCCCTGAAAAAAACTCACCCTGCAATACGACCCTATTCATAGTACGCAAGTTGTTATAATACACACGTGATCAAAATGATTCGAAACCTTCTCGTCAGATTTCACATACAAACCGCGCGTTGTCTAAACGGGATGGAACCTTGTCAAAGTTATTGCTCGACCGCTCTTTTAGTTCGAAATGTTTCTATCCTATTCTGATCGCTTGCCGATTGTAAATACTAGCTAACTAATTTAGCACATCGACATTCGCTAATATTAGTGAGTTAGCACCCCGTGCCCGGCACGTTAAGCCGTTGTTGGTCCTGCGCCTGACTTCTCTCCGGTCTGGATTAAGAGACTGAGAGAATAGAGTACCTGTGTTTGCGTATACACTTGTGCACTAAAATAAGTACTGCAAACATTTCTGCGAACAGCTGTGTGGGGCCGTCTTAGAATTTGCACCAGCCCGACTCTCCCCGCGGGTGTCTTAAGAGGCGACTTAGAGATATCCACAGGGGGCGGGCAGCAGTGCCCCCTGCAGAACTATTCTGCCACCGGACTGCGATCTCCAACCCGCATGCCCAGCGTGGGGATTATGGGTACTACCCCCCATGAGATAAAAGCCAATAAGGCGCTTATCAGGGGGAGGCCTGCGTCCAGCAGTGGACAAATAGGCTGTTGAGCTGAGGGTGAAGAACATTTCTAGTCTCTGTTGAGACTGGCCCTTATGGCTAAGATTCGGATAGGAAGACATCATTACTGAGCTAGCCGCGTAACTTTACCTGTGTAACGAACGTACATCGTGCAAAGGGAAATACTTAAATACAGTTTATACCACCGACAAAAAGCTTTCACGTGTGATTTTTACCGACCGAAAACGTTTAAATATCTGCAGTCTTTTAATGTTTTGTGCAAAATAAAAAATTCTGCATTTTACCCTTTGTTCATGACGACTTGCAGCCTCCTAGGTTTTTTCAAAGGGGGCCTGAAGGCCCACTGAGTGGGGTATCAAATGAAAGGTATCGGTTTGGAGATTTCAAAACAGTTTTTCAAAATTCTGTAAATTTCATACTTTTTGATATATTTTGTACCTTTATAAATATCTTGAAAAAGTCGCAAAATTTACTGTTACCCCCTATCACCGAAGCATGCAGAGAGATCCATCTGAAATGTAGGTTGGTGCCTACTATTTTTAGGTATTTAATAAATTGCGAAGTCTCTAACCGGTACCTTTAGTACATACATACCTACTTGTTGACAAACATTCGAAAGCCTGGTGAGTGAGTTACACTCGCACTTGACGGATCTTGTTTTAAAATATATAATACCTGCTTTACCATCGAACTGCGATCCCCAACCCGCATGCCTAGCGTGGGGATTATGGGCATTACCCCCATGAAATAAAAGTACATAAGGCTCTTATCCGGGGGGAGGCCTGCGTCCAGCAGTGGACCAATATAGGCTGTTGAGGTGAGGAGGTGAGGTGGAGTTTTGTTGTAGAAGCGTATACTTTGCCCTTAAAAGATACATTTAATGTGTGTAGCCTGGTCGTCCGCCCTTCCTCTGGTAGTTCTTACTCAGCTCTTATGATATCCAAGGGGTGACTTGGAGCGTGTCGATAATAACAGTAGACGCAAATTATTTTCATTCAACAATCATTTGTTATTGATGATCACAAAAGCATTTCACCACAGTAAATGTATAAAATTTGATTTTCCTCACTCAGACTACTTTGCTCCGAACAAAGTGTGACGAATGCGGAATAACTCATTTATTAATAACCCTTCAATACGAGTTGACTCGTATATTTTACAGAATTAAGTGAATGGTAAAAAAGGCAGACAGCCATTTTTATTTTCATCGGCCATATTTCCAATGAAACTACAGTCACTTATAAAAAATTCATGTAGTTTTGACCCGTGATTTAATACAGAAAATATTTGACATTTTCTGTCGACGAATCAATTTTAAATACGGGCAAGGTGATTATTACATTAAAATTAAATTGGAAATATAAATGTACACCAGGTCCGTTTTGTTTGATAATAACACTTCACACACATCATTTTGTAATTAGATTTTGCTGAAGGCTAAAGTAATTTAATAACCTGTATTTAGCGACTTTGTTGGTACCGACGCATCATCATCATCAACCTATATTAGTCCAAAGCTGGACATAGGCCTCTCCTAATGAACGCCATAGCGCTCTGTCTTCGGCTTACCGCATCCAGCATCTGCCTGCACTCTTTCGCAGATCGTCATCCCACCTGGCCGGAGGACGTTCTACACCTACACTACGTTTACCGAGTCGCGGTTTCGCTCAAGAACACGTTACCCGATTCTCGGTGTGTGAAGTGTGTGAAGTGTGAAGAACCGTGAATGCCAATACAGCTTGCTAATAACGACACGTTGAACACAAATTTAAGTATTGATGCTATAAATCGTGCTTGATGCTGTGCTCGTGTTGAGTGGGTATTGATTTTGCTCATTGCGTAGTAAAAAGGCACAATGTTTGTTGTTGGTTTTGTATTTAGTGGTAGAGACAAACCGTTCTAAAAATGCACGCCTTTTACTATAAAAACTATCGAACGACGAATTCATTACGGATATAAGGAATGAAACGTTGGTCCAACACAAATAAGGTTCGTAGTTGACCCGCTTACAACCGTAATGAATGCACGCCCCCTTTACAAAACGTCCTAGGTACCTACAATCGGCGTGCATTTTTAGAATGATTTCTCTACCGTAGTAGGTAGTTATTTTGACTGCAGGAGACGGAGTACCTTACAGTACGATAATAATATTGTGACATGTCGCATTTAATATTCGAAAGGGATATTTATCAGCGAACGTATTATATTTTTATTTTTTGTCCCGAGGCGAGGGTTACTCTTGCGGGAGAAATGTTCAATATTAACAGATTAACTCGGTCGGGGATCGGGCTTCATAAAAATAAATTCCAATATTCCCCTCGTTGCTCTCATAATTCGTAAGAAACGGCTCTCACTGGAAAGTTTAAGGCGGACGATTGGAGCATAAAAATTGCATTTGTACTATGTTGAATTAAGTTTTTATTGTGCTCCGATGTTTTGTTTGCTTGGAAAATTCTTGAGGAAAATAACGAATAAGATTTATGGTTGAGCTGAATGAGTTATATTCAATGGTGCGTCAAGGAATTCTGAATTAAAGAGCTGGAAAAATGAGTACCTAGCCAGACAGTACCTACTTTACTTTGTTTTTTGTACTCCCGACGCAAAAAGAGAGGGATGTAATAAGTTTAACGTGCGTGGCTGTGTGTCTATGGTATAGTAACTCCTAAACGGATGAACCGATTTTCGTTTAGTTTTTTTTTGTGTCATTGATAATTTTATCCCGAGTGTTCTTAGCCATATTTCATGAAACTCTGTCGGGGGTTTTTAAATTTTGTTCTTTTGTTATATTGCATAATATTAGAGATGTACCTAGCCATTGCGTGTGGGTATTTTGTATGCGGAAGGAGGACCGGTTGGTGCATATTAAAGTATCTTGGCAAGCGCATCCGACACAAAAAACTGTTAAGCCAACAGTAAAGGCGCCCCAACTGTCCCCAAATTCAGTTTGTACTTTAGCATCTTGATTATAAAGCTCAGATTGCAACTGGAAAGCTTATAAGTTTTTGGCTCATTAGCACTGCCCCTGTAAGTTTTAACAAACTTCTACTACAGCGGAAGCCGTTGAGTAGATTGTACATGAACAGAATTGTTTGCTGATGCTCAACTTTTGATGGCCCTTATTACGTTTTACACGTAAAAACAATGGAAAATAAGGAAATTATTAAGTCCTAAGAAATCAAATAATATCGCAAAAATTTTCGGCTTCGACGGGACTTGAACCCGCGTCCTCCCCTCAGTACGGGGATGTGATAACCAACTACACCACGAAGTCAAGTGACGAGGAAACATTGAAGTTTATCCAATCCTGTTCAAAGACTAAAGTTACATTTAGTTCGTTTGACGAGAGGTGTCGCGTAGCTTAATTCTAAGGTTTTTTGTTATTATAGTGCGTAACCCCACACTAAGGGTAATTTCTAAAAAATCAAATAATATCGCAAAAATTTTTTTCCTCCCTCGTCACTTGACTTCGTGGTGTAGTTGGTTATCACATCCCCGTACTGAGGGGAGGACGCGGGTTCAAGTCCCGTCGAAGCCGAAAATTTTTGCGATATTATTTGATTTCTTAGAAATTACCCTTAGTGTGGGGTTACGCACTATAATAACAAAAAACCTTAGAATTATTAAGTCGTAAAGTGCACAACAAAGAATTAGCAAGCTGAAGTGGCAGTGGGCCGACCATATCGAACCGACAACCGCTCGGGTAAACGTGTTCTTGAGTGGAGACCACGACTCTGCAAGCGTAGTGTAGGACGCCCTCCGGGCAGGTGGGATGCGATCTGCGAAAGACTGCAGTCAGATGCTGGATGCGGCAAGCTGAAGACGGGCGCTATGGCGCTCATTATGTCCAGCAGTGGACTAATATAGGTTGATGATGATTATGATGAAAGTGCACAAAACCTTGAAAACAAACTGTACCTATAATAATGTAAGGCACCTACCTACATGATGCTTAAACAAGATTATGCATAAAAAGCATGGAGAAAATTTTATCAGAGATAGATAAGGTACCTAATTAATAAGGTCTTCTTCTCTTCTTCATTGTCGAATTCTTCATTGTTGAAGGTCGTGCCCCAATGAATAATAATATTAATAATTAGGTATCCATAAACAAATTTGTAATTTTGTAAGAGTCTCTTGAATTAGCTTAAATAACTTACATAATAAGGTAGGTATCGGAAAACAGACCAGTTTTGGCAGAAGTAAAAATAAATAAACATAAGGTATACAATGTATACAGTTTGCTCTTATCTAACTATCAGATAAAATTAGTTCTAATATGACAAAGATACAGGCTGAGCCATTAATAAGAAGGTTACATTAATGAATAATTATTCAGTCCTTATTTCAGTTACCTACTTTATGATTTCGAGACTTCGTTTCGACACACAACGTCCCTAATGGCATTCCAAAGGCACCAACGCGAGACGCCTGCTGTTAGCTTATCAATTAAGTAAATATGAATAGAGCTTTCAATACTTTGCACTTGTGTTTATGTTGGAAGGATTGTCGGATATTGTTAAATTGTTTGATTTCGTCTTATTTATCTTCCACCTTGTTTCTAATAACCAGAGAGATTCAAATACAAGCATCCATGTCTGAAATTGAAGACGCAATGACGTGAATCATTTTAAAATAGAAAGCTTTTGGAATGTTCATTCGTACAATCCTGAGATTTTCAGACGTTTTTTATCCAGCTGAACAAAGAGTATTGGTAAAACAAAATTCCGTAAAAAAAAATTGGTTGTCTGTAAAGTCGGTTTACTGACGATAGTTGAACGTGACAACGTCTTAAGAAAATATTGATGGAATGGTAGCATTTGATACTCGATCAAAACATGTAAATGTACCATAGTATAGCAGCTGTCCACGCAGACGCATCGCTCACTCAAGTAGGAGAGAGACGGATGTCGAGCGCTCTCGCTTGCACTTCAAGACTTACATGGAACGCCTCAGAGCGAGGTAACGCCGCATGACGTCATGTTTTTTCGTGCGTGCAGCCGGCTCTATCGAATTATAAGACGTTGTCACGTCAAAAACTGCATTCGTCAAAATGCCGAGCTGCGCATAGAAAAAAGCTAGGTATGGAAAAAGTCGATGGTTTGTGTTTATTCTTCGGGTGGTAGAACGTGTTAATTGGGAACGCTGAGCACGTCGGCTTGTTGACTCGCGACAGGCCCATTAGGCCTGAGTCCACCCCCGCCCTAAGCCCAACAAACCCTCCCCATCCATTGTGGATTCCCAGTATTATAATGTAAAAGTTTCATTTGTCTATTCAAACATCTACAACTAAATCGTGTCAGGTTCACATCCTGAAGACTCATTCTCAAACAAATAACAAATAAATAATGCTGGACACACAGCATCATCCATAATACATTACAGATTTTTTACTATACATAAAATACAACCAGAACCTAAACAAATACAAAATAATATTGTGATTATATGGTTTTTGGTATTGAGGATGCGTCGCAGTAAAAAGGATGCCTAGAAAGCAGTTATTGTCAACAGACTGCGATGATGATAACGATGATAGTATTTACGAGTCGCGTTAAAATTCATCCCTTTTCAAGTGACTTACAAGCACTTTTATTCACACATAACGTGTGTAATTAAGCCCCAGGCCGGAAAGTCTCTCAAACGTCGAAAACATTCGCGCGGCATTATCAAGTGCGCTTGGTGATGGGTTAATATCGTGCTGGCACTCAGTCGGGCCGACGACCACTAGATGTCACTCTACTTCTGCTGACCGACGTCAAACCGTGATGCCGGTAATTACTACACTCCACAGTCTATTCTAAAACCCAGTAGATAAACTCTAGCCACGGAATAAATAAATATAAATTATTTGACAACACAAAAATATAAATTTAGGTCCATATTATGGTGAGAAAAATCTTATTCTATGTTAGTAGTAGTCATAAGTATATTTATTTATTGAGCATTACCAACAGAGGATACACTTAATAAACCGTCAAGTGCAACACTCAACGCACTCAAAAGTTACAGCCGTTTATGTCCGAATATTTGAAATTTCCAAGGGACATGCACACAAAACCTATAGGGTACTTCCCGTAGACCTAGAATCATAAAATTTGGTGAGCAGCAAGGTCTTAAAGCACTAGTAGTAAAGGAAAATATCCGAAAACCATAAATTTGTAATTTATTCACTAAAAAAAAAAAAATTTAATGCTCGCCATGGACCAAAACCGGGTATATCCCGTAAATCTAGAATTTTGAAATTTGGCAAGAAGCAAGGCCTTAAAGCTCAAATAAAGGAAAAAATCAGAAAACAGTAAATTTGTAGTATATTCATTTAAAAAATACTATTGATTCTCGTCCTGGACCAAAACCTAAAGGGTACTTTCCGTTGACGTAGAATCATAAAATTTGGCAAGAAGCAAGGTGTTATAGCACAAGTAAAGGAAAAAGTCCTAGAGCCGTAAATTTGTAGTTTATTCACCCATAATAATACTATTGATTCATGCTATAGACCAATACCTATAGGGTACTTCCCGTTGACCTAGAATCATAAAATTTAGTAAGAAGCTAGGTCTGATAGCACAAATAAAGGGAAAAATCCAGAAACCGTAAAGTAGTTTATTTTCAAAAAAATATTTTTGATTCTCGCCATGGACCAAAACCTACAGGGTACCTACTTCCCTTTGACCTCGAATCATGATAATTTGACAAGACACAAGGTCGTACGGAACCCTTAGTGCGCGAGTCCGACTCGCACTTGACGTTTTTTATCTATTCGTTCTGTTTTTATGTTACCTAAATAAAAATAAATTGATTTTCGTCTTTTACAACTCCTACGATAAACAGGTTTGTTGCAGGTACCTGCATGTGCTATGCAAGGGGGTTACTTAATTCTGACGCTGTCTGTACCTCTAGCTAAGTGCAAACAGTCGCCCAGCGAGTTTCGTAAATCTAGACTGATTAACTTTCGCATAATATCGCTGGAAATGGCGTTCCTAATGCTTTGTTATTTTCTTTTATGAGGCAGCTATTTATGCATGTTAATTCAAAGTCCTGATTTTACTTAACTATTCCCAGTATAGTCAATGACTATACTTTGAATAGCTTTGGATCTGCCTTTCAAGAGAATTATGTCAAAGCACTAAGCTTTCGAATATGAATAGCCCAAGAACAGCATCAAACCATCTCAGCATTTAGGTAGATACTTACTCCGATCAGCAAGGCTATCTAGACCCTCCGCTACCGAGTCATCGACACGGAATATGACACAGACGCGCGTGAAATTCAAATATTTTTGCGGTTTTTAATATTTTTGCGTTCTGCAAGGAACAAAACTACCGTACCGTAACTACCGAACGTAGTACCAGTTTTGCATAGTTGACGAAAACATAAGAAAAATCGTTTCCGTTAATACGTTAGCGCCTTGCACCGGATAAAGACGAACTACTTTTAATAAAATGACAGTGGTCCAATAGTTGAATATGAACTCGATTTTAGTTTACGACGGGTGTGGCGCGGCGGGAAAGAGTCCGCCTGCGACGCAAGAGGTTGCGGGTTGGATTCCCGCCTTGGGAAAAATGTTTGTACGCGCTACAAATATTTGTTTCGGGTTTTATAAGTATTTCTATGTTTAGAAAAATATCTATCTAAGTATGTAATCTATTGTATTAAGTATAGCACTTACAACACAAGGAGTTGACGAAAACATAAGAAAAATCGTTTCCGTTAATACGTTAGCGCCTTGCACCGGATAAAGACGAACTACTTTTAATAAAATGACAGTGGTCCAATAGTTGAATATGAACTCGATTTTAGTTTACGACGGGTGTGGCGCGGCGGGAAAGAGTCCGCCTGCGACGCAAGAGGTTGCGGGTTGGATTCCCGCCTTGGGAAAAATGTTTGTACGCGCTACAAATATTTGTTTCGGGTTTTATAAGTATTTCTATGTTTAGAAAAATATCTATCTAAGTATGTAATCTATTGTATTAAGTATAGCACTTACAACACAAGGTCTGGATAACTTGGGCCTAGATGATACTGTGTGGATTGTCAAGCATTTTAATTTATTGACGTGACAACGTCTTATAATTCGATAGAGCCGGCTGCACGCACGAAAAAACATGACGTCATGCGGCGTTACCTCGCTCTGAGGCGTTCCATGTAAGGCTTGAAGTGCAAGCGAGTGCGCTCGACATCCGTCTCTCTCCTACTTGAGTGAGCGATGCGTCTGCGTTGTCACGTTCAACTATCGTCAGTAAACCGACTTTACAGGCAACCAATTTTTTTTTATTATTCGTTTTCGAAAAAAATATTGATTTAATGCATTTTACAGTACCATTTTGACAAGTCAACGCAGTAAACAAAAACTTTTCCGGTTAGCTGGGCTAACTTATACCATAGACAGGCTTTAGGGTACACGTCATAGTACCTATTATAAAATCATATTGCCCGGCCTATTTCAAGTGCGTCCGATTCAATTAAGCCATGAGTGTGGGTTGACGCCGCGTGTACACCGCTCACTCACGGAACGAGTCAAATCAATCACTAGACTTGGCACCAGCTATTATACCAATTTCAACGAGCTTAATGCCGTCAGTCTATACTCTATGGTGATTCGTTACTATTTCTGTTTTAGCATGTTTCAGTCTAAATACTTTCTATTCATATCTACCCTAATATGCAAAAATAGAATATACACGATGGATGACATGGGTAGGAGTGGTCGACCAAAACAATTTTCGTCTCGAGATTCAATATACCCTGAAAATATGCTTCTTTAGCCGTTGTGACAAGATTTTCTCGAAGTCAATTAATCATGTTGGCGTAATTTATAAAGCCACATATTTTTCTGATACAAAGTTCATTTTGACTGTTGACTCCTAGGAAAAGAACTCTTTAAACTAGATCAAGGGCACTCCAATTTATATTTGACTAGTTTATGCCCGCGGCTTCGCACGCGTTGCTTCTATGGAAACGTTTAAAGGTAATTTATATCCCGTGGGAACTGATTTATGGGATAAAATGTATGGGTAACTATGTTTGATTCCAGGATTAGAATTACCTGTATGCAAAATTTCAGCCTGATCCGTTCAGTAGGTACATTTGGCATGAAGAGGTAACAGACATCCATCCATCCAAACTTTCGCATTTATAATATTAGTGTGAAGAACCAATCTATATTAAAAATCACTACAAAATGTGTGACTATACAACACGCTATTCTGCCTGCACGATAGGCACAATAGGTAGGTAGATATAGGTAAGCGTGTCGCGGGATGACGGTTCCATTTGTCTTCGACGGTTTCAAACAAGTGTATTCCCGGGGGAGTTTTCAGGGAAGTTTACTCCGCCCGCGATAAGATAGAATAAGCCCTTTGCGCTCGTTCCTCATGCGTTCTGCTTGCAATCTAGCCAGAGTTATTTGCATCAAAATGTATTGTTATTGAACTTTCTTTTAAAGCTTCTTTATGGGCGAGGGTTTTGTCTTAACATGCTCTGAGAATTGTCTTTGTATTCCTCGTTTGCTTATTTCACAAATGAAATGTGAATGAACAAGTGAAACGTTTTAATATTTACAGCACTCTACAATGACTCTACCAATATAAATGTTTATAATGATTTTTATATACATGTTGTAATTATGTTGTAATCTTCTTTTTAATAAAGCCCTTGTTCGCTAATTAGATCGCGTACCTAGGTCTAAAAATATTTATGTACTGAACATCCATTTCAAAAATTTTACGCATTTAGCGAGTCCACTTTCCTAGAGCATTACCTATATTTATGACTCTGTTGTATTTTATGTATTTATTCAATTTATATGCGTATGTAATAGTATTTGTAAGGTTATATTAGTATTTTATGTATTGTGTGTTATTATGTTGTAGTCTTTTTAATAAAGGTTAAAATTAAATCTTATATCCTCTGTTTAAGCACATCTACCCCCTTTTACAACTTAGTCCCTCTCTACCAATAAGGTTTGCTGGAAGAGAACTCTTTTTAGGGTTAAGTTCCCATTTTCCAATATTTTTAAAATAAAGAATTAAGAATTTTTCATGTCGACGACAGTTGAACTTTAATTTCATTTAGTCTATTATCTACACCTAGCTATTCCTTATATGTTGTGGTGGGCTAGTAGAGCATCGAACCTCAAACAAATAGTCATCTAATCGGCACAGAATAGAGCTGTCCGTTCCCATGATGGATGACGGCTCACGGCTCCATTTATTTCCAGTGAAGATTGCAGGCGCATTTCTGTCATGTTTCTACTTTGAGGATCGTAACACAATTCACTCTATTTTGTAGCTTTTGAGACCTCAGTTGATTAATTACGCTTTGTTAAAAAAAAATGCTGGTTTAAGTAAAAACAGTTTTTTAAATTTTTATTTGCTATCAATATGCAGAAGTAGATACTCGGACGTTCTTAATATTCGCTGGGGTTATTTTGGAGTCTTTTGTATAACTTCAATGACTAATGAAATTTTCAAAATAATGCGGGATTTGGCTTACCGAGAGGCAATATTTGGAGAAGGGCTCGTAGGCATCCCAGTAAAACATAATTCCTGGAGCAAAGCTGCCTCAAGGATATTCCCAGCAATAAATCAGCCCACTTTCGGGATTTTGCCTTTGTGCGATAATACGATCCTTTCATCGTATCTTATTACCTGTTGAACATGGGTATTGTTTTATTACTTTTTGTAACGAGCCGATCATATTTCTATCATAATTATTTTAGAATTAGATCTAGCTTTGAAAATGATGCCTCGTTAGGCGGTATCGTTAGCACTCCGAGCCCTAAATGAGAAATATTATATTTTTAACATAAATCGAGACCAAAGTAAAATGAAGTAGGTAGGTATCTGATGTAACCTCATTACCAAATACTTTGGTTCATATCAATAGGTATCTGTCCTAACTACCAAGTTACGTAGAAACAGTATTGGATGGATAAATAACGTTTTTAGACCAAACTTTCAAAAGAACCATCAATATGGCTATTTGTTTCTCAAAATACGAATCCAAGTTGCAAGAGAAAAATGTTTCGCAAGAGTCGAAGCGACATCCGCACCTGTGTTCGCTTTGCTACAACTTATGAAGCCAATTTCATAAAATGTTTCAAATATATCCATAAATATAGCAATATAAGACTACCAACATTGCAGAACCAATTAAAGCATCAGCCTCGGAATAGGGACATAATACATAATGTGTGGTGGCATATAAATGATAATATCCAAGGGCCGTATTATGAAAGCCTGCTTAGTCATCGAACTAAGCTTGAGTTACGCTGTTCTATGGCATAAACGTCACTCAAACGTAGTTCTACGACTGATCAAGTTTTTATAATACGGACCAAAGTGTCAGTGAATTACTAATAACCCAGTAACTAGGTACTATATTCATCTACTTTTAACAGAACATCAAGTTTCAATGCATAACTTTTAGAAAATGATAAAGCTGCTAATGAAAATGGTCTAACTTAGGTACCTAAGTATACTTAGTATATATACATACAAAAAAACTAAACACTTGTAATTTTCTGTGCCATGAAAAGACAGGGGCCAATATAACGTGCATAGATCTTTACACATTTACCCTAAAATAAATAAATATAATTGATTATAATAATAGTGTTTCAGTGGTTTTCAAGTACCTACTGATTGCCTAGCAAGTCTCGCCGAGGCACGATCCGTTCAATCCTTCCGCAGTATACACAACACATAAAAGAAAATTTATTGACCGATTAAGACCCTTCGAAGGGTGCCCGCAAATGTTCTGCGCCGTCATTTGCTAAGCCGCTAGTTTCCAAAACTTCACATTTTGTACCTATTAGGTATTTTGAAGCGGCCATTTATAATTTTATGAATTCATAGATAAGGCGAAAATGATAATATAATATAGTCAATATTTTTAGGAATTTAAATGTTGATTAGAGGAGCAAGTTTCCTCTATGAATTAATAGGTATTGAAATCTTCAGATTTCAATTACCAACAACGAACGAGAACAATAACACCAAACAAACGAAGAGAAAACAAAAACAACTCGTTTTTACGAAACAAAAACAAAGTCAAAACAAAAACAGACGTCGAACAAAACCTACCCACCTCCCTGGATGTAGTCAACGCGGGAACGTGGAATCACTGCAACCAGACGAGACGAGTGAAGCTGTAGGATTTTCTTAAATACCCCAGTCGTTTTCAAAAGACTCGAGTCGTTTCCAATGGATAGTGGTATTTGCTGAATCCCGATGCGAGCTAAGACATTCAATTTAACTTACTATTTACGCCAGCAGAGATTTGTGATCCTTTGCATTCGACGGCGAACCGGGTTTGCTATTATTATAAACAACAGTAATGATAGCCTGCTGTAGCGTTGCTTGAGCCTTTGGATATTGAGTTCTTATCCATGTGATTTCTTTGAATCCAATGCTTTGTAAATAAGAAGGCACGAGATTTTCCGTTGTTTAATACGGAATAAGCTCTGTGCATGGGGATTTGAGTAGAAATTCATTGAACAATAGAACTCATTCGTATCTAAGCCGGTAATATACACGATACAATGCGGGTACCTACCTAAACATCTACACAACGCAATTACAGCCTCTAGAATTGTGATCAGCCATCAGAATTGCGTCTATTGTTATTTTAATGCAAGAATTAGGTATACGATGACCATGTTTAATAAATTGGGTTGGAATTGATTTCTATTAGATTGAGACGAAGTGGAAAAATCGCAATGAATGTTTTGGCGCCGGCGGCGTCTCCAGCAGAGGCCTAGATTTGTACGTTCCACAGGACAAAGGCAAATGAGAATTGTCCTTAATTGGAATTGTAAATGAGTCTTGCGGCACTTTCTTGTCGGTTGAACGCCCGCTCCGCCATCACAGAGTAGAATAAACCGTGATGATTTCATTAAATTAAGTAATTCTCAATGCAGAGTGTCCGAAGAGAGCCAATTGAGACATCTCGAGGATCCGTCCGCTCAATACAATCTTCACGTTCATTTCAGTCTCTCATGCTCTTCGCTACAATCAACCTCATTAGCGTTTTTTCGACGAAAAAATGACCTTTTAAAAACAAATTACCTTCTCTTTTGTGAAAGGGACTCGAGTTAGAGAGAAAAAATTTGTTGTTGGCATTCAGTGATTTGTTCAACTGAGCAAGGCAATTAGTGTTTTTCAGTTTTTATTCTCTATCTAATTGCCTCCCTCAAAGCATTTGAACCTGACTTTAGGTACACGCAGGAAACCGTTAGCTGTCGATGTTTTAAATAAAAAGAGAACATTATCGTTCAAACAGTAGGAAAGTAGGTACCTACTCCGAAATCAAAAGGATCACCTTATAAAAAGAAATTAAAGGACGGGGACAGAGAAATTTAATTTAATTTCGGACCATACTTTATGTGGCAACGCAAAATGTAAATATACCGAATTTACGAAAGGTACCGCGAAAAGTTTAATTTCAAATTGATTTCGGCAGAATTTGTTACAAGGGTGCCGATACTGTTTATCCAGAAGGATACACCTGGTGCCTTCACCTTCGTCAAGGGCTGACGCGGGTCAGAAACATTAGTAACAACTGTGTAAGACATGTAGTATCCAAACGGATCAAGAAAAAAGTTATAAACACCCCGGACGGATTGGCGGACAGAACAAGTTTTAGATTAGATTTTAACAATAGCCACACGGAGTCCAGAGTGTCTTATAAGTTATAAGTTCCAAGAGAAAGGGAACAAAATAACTCTATGACCATTCTGTCGAACTCATTTCGTATTTGTCAAATATATTCTGATTGTTCGATTACAATAATGGTCACGTGAGTCGGGGTGTTTTTGAATGCTCCAGGGAAACGAAAAGTTAACAATGAAACCTAAGTGATTAGATACATAAACAGAATGTTGTTTTCTAGAAGACACTGGATTACTTACTTTTACAGCACCCGGATCGAGGCATAAAAATATTTTAACGAAGTATTTTAATATTCATTACCTAAGGGTTGGTTTCCTTTCAACTTTTATTCTCCTGAAAATTACATTAAAGCTTTATCTGCTATAAAAAGTCAAATTTAGCGAAGACATCCATGTTCAAATCCACTTTGTTTACAGGGTATTAACAAAAGCACTTCCGAAAATCCTAAGTTAAACAATCTCGAGTAGGTACTTCAAGTGCGGGGCATTAAAGGTTTTTCTTGTAGGTATGTAAATTTTTTGGGTTAACGTGTTGTACTGAAAAGTTGTTAACAATAAAAAAAAAATTTTTTATATTTAAAGTAGCATTTGTTTCTATGTTACTATAAATAAAAGAAATGGAAATAATTTATTTCCCGTAATGTAATGAACGGGATTACGGGAAATATGAAATTTTTAACTAAAAAATTACAGTTAGCAAGAAAATAGGCATTTTGCACGAAAACATTTTTTGATGCCAATCGATCCTGTTTCATATACTGATAACAAACTTTTATCGGACCAACTGAGGTTGCAGTACTAAATATGTAAGAAATCGCTATTTATAATTTTCTTTTTATATCTGAGAATAGGGATGAAAATTTCTTTAAAAACGGGTATGGATAGTCTCATAAGATCATTTTCCAGTAGCTACACCGGTTACCTCCCCTTACTGTCCCGTCCAAAAAATTCATTGTATAGTTATTCTGTGACGGGGTGTCCGTTGACTGTCGGTGTTCTTCCAACAATAACAAGGTTCGTAGTTAACCCGCTGAAATACTTTTCTAGAGAACAAGCAACCAAAGTATGTATTCTACTGTCTATTCGAAAATGAAGACGTAGGCCATCTAACGAAAGAAATGACGACTAACTTTTTCCGAAAATCACTTTGTCCTCGACAAGTTAAGTGGCTTGTCAAAACTTCTTCTCTTACGGCATTCCGTTTTGATTTATGACTTCGATATGTCAATTTAACGACACCGGTGTGATTTATAAGGTCATGTGAGTAACTTTTCGTGTGCCAAAGCTAAAACAATCATGGTCTATTTTATTTTGCACTTTAACTGCGAAGTCAACAAGTGTGGTACCTTTATACAAGGTGTTCGGCACACCGTTTGTCATATGGAAACTGGGGATTTGTGAAAGGAAGTGCAATAGCTTGGTGGCTTCTTAACCCTGAAAATCCTCGCGGCAATTTTTAAGATTTTTCGGTTTTGCCCGAAGTATTAAATTAACTATTAAGTGCTGTAACTTTATTTGTACGTAATTATAACATAGCTTATAATGTTTTTTAATTACTTTTGCATGTACCACCCTTACAAATAAAACGTGAGATCTAGATAAATAACGCCGCTAAGCGCATGCAAAGTGGGCATGAAGATTTAAAACCAAGAGACCAACTTTAAATTGAATTTAAAAAAAAAACAAAGCGGGTTTCTGATCTTCCAATTCACTGAAAAAATTTCTAGCTCATGGCCATTCTAATGGTACATTACATGTGTCAAAACCACATGAAAACACACAACAAAATAAGTGTTAATTTGTGATGCAAGCATGTTTAGTTCGGTAGAACTTGTGCCAAAGAGTAAATAGGGGTAGCAAGTGCAAGTGCAATAGTATGGTGGCATTCTTAACCCTTAACAGCATCACTTTTTATAGATTTTTTGGTATTAATATTGCTAACTAGCTGCGCCCCGCGGCTTCGCATTGTTTCTATGGAAAAGTTTAAAGGTGATTTCTATCCCACGGGAACTGATTTATGGGATAAAATGTAGCGTATGTTTGATTCCAGGATTATAATTACCTGTATGCAAAATTTCAGCCCGATACGTTCAGTAGTTTTTACTTGAAAGAGTAACAAACATCCATCCATCCATACTTACAAACTTTCGCGTTTATAATATTAGTAGGATATGCAAGATGTAATTTAAAAAAATATAAGCCATGTTATTTCGTACAAATAACGTTACAGGCCTAAGTAGTTCGAATTTCACAAAAAATTTACAATCTCATATTTAACCGAAAGGATTTTCAGGGTTGAAAAACCCGCTGAGCTATGGCACATGGTTCCACCTACCCCCATTAACTATATGACAAACATTGTGGCAAACAGCCTGTATAACCGGTTTCAAATATTTTCTCGAGTGAACTGGATTATTAAATTTATTATGAAATATGTAGAGTAATGGAGTCGTCGAGTCTCCTTAAAAGGTTATCTTATTAGCAGATCTCGATTTATAATATTTTTACTCACCTATATTTTATAATAGACAGAAGACCTTCTGATCTAGACTAATATTTTCTTTATAGGTACTTACTTATCAAAAGAAGACTAGAACTTAACTTGGGCCGGTCCAAAAAATAATCACGTGATTATTAATGGGACCGACAGTGTACAACAATCTTCCTGAAATTGTCACGAAGGCAACTAGCCTCACATCCTTCAAGATCAAACTGAAGCACTGGCTCGCTAACCACAGCTTTTACAGCTACGAAGAATTCTTAGCCTATAAAAGCGACTTATTGTAATTACACTAATTACCTATCTAGTTCATAGATAAACTATTTGTAAATTTTTGATTTTGACGTGTTATTCTTGAAATGAACGAAATAAATGATTATTGATTATTAGTACATACGAAATATAAAGACTATTGTAGTGTCACCTATGTAGCGGAAATTTTCTTCCTTACCTACACACTGGGGACAGAGCACGGTACGGTGTGAAGGCTAGGAATAAAAATTCCTATCCGTGACACTAGTGTGAAGGTGAGGAATTTTTATTTCTAACCTTCACAACAGTGTGACAGACAGTGTGGTGGTTAGTCGGTCGCCAATATTTCAACTTTCAGCTTTCTTTAAACAAAAAGGCATACAGAACCGCGGCCAAAAAGCTTTACCTCGTGAGATAAAACTGAGTGTCCGAGTCAAGTGCAAGATATAAACATGTCCGTGAAGCTAAACAGTATTTTCCATTAGTGGCATAAAAAGGTAGCATTTCGAAATAACCGCGAGGCCACCAGGCCGTATCCACGTGTGATAATGCGCAGTAACATTTTATAAGGGATCTAAATGCGAGCAGATGGCACAATACGAATCGCTGGTAGTACTTCCCGGCACGGCCGCAATCTGCCATTACATTTTATGCAAACACTGTTGGAATGATTTTGTTTTACATTGTACAATCTCTGCAATAAAATATCATATATCCAACAATGCACTCAACTCACTTCGAAATAATAACAATAAAACAAACGTATTTAAAAAGGAACGCCAACAGCGTATAAATAAAGCATTCTTATATTTAACTTATTTAAGCAGGTTCTAATATATACGCTAATAATAGGTGGACACAACATTCTTTGAAACTAACGCTTAAGTACATCCAAACGTTTATATATTCCTAAATTTATTCTAAAGCATTCCAATAGAATATTTTTTTAAATAATGGCCTCCCGTTCGACTGAATCCTTAAAAATACGATTAGGAGAAGAGGTGAGATCAATGTCGTTACCGATTCACTCAGTTTTCTTCCGGTTTCCGTATTGACCTCTTGGAAAATAACTCACTTCCTTACCCACTTCCTCAAAAGTAAACTGGATTTTAGGATTGTTGATATTTTAATATCAACAAGGTAGATGTTTTGTTCTCTTCTGTGATATTGTTTATTTGTTCTCTTGTTCAACTTTGCCTATTGTTTGTCTACGTTTATTTTATACATTTAATTCGGCTCGTTCGTTTTATTGCAGGTACTTTACCTGTAGGGGTTTACCAAGGCTTCAGATTGTACCAGACAACGCACAGGTTTTCATCGAATTCAGGTCAAACAAAACATTGGATTTTCTCTATCACTAACGCTGCTTCAACAGGTCTGACAGCTAGAATCTAAATTGACTAACCCGTGTGCTGACCATTCGTTTGTTGTGTACCTTATAATTATCTCAGTTAGAACACGGTCGGGCTCGTTTCAAAATGCATTCAGTCAATACTAGCCGACGACGCAACAAAACACAGACAGACAAATGCAATTGGCGACTTTTAATTATTTGAGACGCGAAGGAGGCAACTCGAAAAGAACAAAAAGAAGACCCGACTTAAAGAAGTGGGAAGAAAATTGCATACCTACCTAGCATTTTTATAACAAAATCTTACAATTTACAAGTATTACCATAACTCAGAAAAAGAAATCCAATCACAATTCAAAATCAAGCTTATGCGCAAACAGAACTCTTATCCTCAATGCAAATACATCTTGATTATATTTTTCCTTATTGTGTTTGTTCGGAGATTATTTTTGTGTATCGGTGGCGTGATGTAAGGTGTAGGTTTTGGGGAGGCTGGGGGCAAGGGGAGGGTAATCGAATGTCATACGCGGTCGGTACCCGACAGAACTATTCACGGCTGCCATCTGGCGCACTCCACGCCCTGATTTATATCCTTTTAGCCGTCCAACTTTCTGCACTTGCTCCTGCGACATTTGTACATGGCATCTTAGATATATAGCAACAACAGACGTCACATGCAAGCACTAATATTATTTTAGGATTTGTACCTCACGTAGCAGCGTAGCTAATACTGATATGTACGGCAGTTACTTCTAATGTTTAAAATTGTATGTTAATGTAATTCGAATGTGTGTCTTTAATAACCAATATTTTTTTATCTATCTATTAGAGTTATATTACTCACTAGAATTATACAAAGGTAATTTAAGTTCTTTTTAAGTAACAAGACTAAATAAAAAATATTAAAAATCCGCCGACTATTATTGTCTGAACAGATTTTCATGGAACATAGCTAAGAACACTCGGAATAAAATTATCTATGACACTAAAAAAACTAAACGAAAATCGGTTCATACGTTTGGGAGCTACGATACCACAGACGGATACACAGACAGACACGTTAAACTTATAACACCCCTCTCATTTTACGTCGGGGGTTAAAAATACAAATTGAATTTTTGCTACCAAAAACATATTACCAAGATTCTTTGCAAAGAATCTCGGTATTATGTTTTCCGAGAAATCATGAATACTAAGATTGCTGTACCATAAAACATTAGACGTGTTTAAGTAAAGGATTCTCCTTCTTTGCAATAATTAGTGATTGCTTAAAATTAGTGATTCACATTAAGCAACATGTACATTTGTAACCCAGATTTAACCTGAATTTGCGTAATGCTTTAACTTGTCACATAACAGAGCGGGAACAGTGGCTATACAGAGTTTAAATTGCATTTCGGTAGTTTCGGAATGTTGTGGTTACCATATGCGTAGCTGCATTTTGGCACCAAAATATAACCAACGTTTTGCTGGCTTTGTTCAGCTATTTTAACAAGAGTTTTTTTACTGTTGCAGTTATTTACAGCTCGAAAACAACAGGCGTATGATGGAAGAACTTAAAGACCAAACAAACCATTATTTATTCTTCACAAATCTAATTTTACAGACCTAACCTCCACCGGAATAGTAGAGAGGCCACCTCTGGGAACCTAGATGACTTCTTCACCTGTCGAGTAAACAGGTTTTAATCCGGTCAAATGTTCATTATTATTATTTTTGAACCAATGGGTTTTCCGTTAACAATGGTAGAAGGTCCGTTAACATTATTTTAGAGCTAATGCAAATGAAACGCCTTTTACAGAGGTTGGCCAGCGCGGGTCACGATGATATATGAGGACATTTTCTTCAGTTAAAGCTATTTAGTCGGTAAATTTGTATAATTTTGCAAGTTAAACGTTCCTGTTATATCCCTGAGTCCGCGATAGTTCATTATTAGTGTTAGAATTGTTGAGTTTTCGGTATTAAATCGTTTAGATAAAACTGTGTTACCTAATAAGTTTTAACTACCTATATTTATGTAAATACTTAATAAAAAATAAACACAACAGTTTTAAAGCTATTTCTTAATAAGTACAACCTCAACCTCAACAGCCTATATTTGTCCACTACTGGACGCAGGCCTCCCCCTGGTAAGCGCTTTATTGGCTTTCATCCCATGGGGAGGGGGGTAATGCCCATAATACCCACGCTGGGCATGCGGGTTGGGGATCGCAATTTTAATAATAAGTACCTACATACATACAATTAATATACTTACTGATAACAACTTATTAAAAAGAATGTATCTGGCAAAATAGTTAAGATCACAACCGCAGTTCTTTGCTAAAGCAAGAATATTCGGTTGGAATTGCGCCGTCACTCAGTAGATAATCAGATTTGGTGCGCACTCAAGTTGGCTCCTTGGAGAGAATTCAGGACAAAAGTCGCCATCCAACTCTCCTAAATAAGAGCACGGAAGTTAATAAATAATACACGATTTATTTACCGAGTAAAGTAAACATAATTGGAAATACAGAGAACTTTTTAATATACAAACTTTAAGCAAAATTGGAAGCCCGAGATTCTAATAAGATCTACAAATAACCTCAACTAGTTAACCTAAGCTGAACTAGTATAGGAGTAAATTGCGATTTGAAATTGTACTTCGGCGATAGTTGCTTTAATTTAAACATAGTGAAATGAAGCGCGGCGCCGCGGTACCTATAAAGCACAAGGCAATTTCTTTTGAGAAGATCATTCAGGAGTGATTGACCTTGGGAGTCATGATCCAAGGTTGGCTCGAGATGGCTGGGAGGTCAAAATCTCTGCGGAGCCCGGGATTAGCGGCAAACGGAGAAAAAGAGACGCGAAAATAAGCCGTAATCCATGAAACGTGACCTAAATTCTACGTTAAACATCGACGATTTGATATCCTCTTGAAAACAATTTAATTTTTCCCTTTCTTATTTACGGTCCTGGTAACTTTGAAATGCTTAGATTACTTGTTTATCGGTGATATTTTTATTGTTTCGGATTTTTGCTTTTGATTTTGATAATTCACGAAAACAGCTGTTTTTACTTAATAATTTACCACTATGCCTACCCGCTGATATAGGTAGTTTATTGAATATTTAATATCAAAGAAAATGATAGTAAATAATAGAAACTAATCAGAACCATCTAGCGGGACAATGCAGCCAGCGTCTTGGGGACGCTTCCGACTGATATTGATATGGATCAGTTGAGCTACCTGTAGATTGTTTGCAACAGTTAACTCAATTGTTTCAATGGTAAATACTAGTTCTCAAATTCGTTTATATCATTTAATTTAAACTTTCTTTGTTAGGCGCTAACCCGACCCAAATCAGCGCCACTACCTATTTCATCTTATTATTATGTTAAACAATGGAATTTTCAAAAATCGATTTTGCAGTTTGTGATAACTATCATAACTTTATTTTTAATGCCTCTGTAAAAGTTTTATTTTGTATAGTGTAGGCGAAGTTGCTCTTTTGGCCACGATGGTGAGCTAAAAGAGGAACTTGGCATGCCTAACCCGACCAAAATCAGAGCCTAAATAAAAGTATATTTTAACTAGTATTCACAATCGAAATAATTGAGCCAACAGTTTATTTCGTCATTTTTAACAATATTGATCTCTTAGTGATAGATATTGAATAATACTAGGTACGCTATTACGAGTATAATGAGTACACTACTATTTTGAGAATAAGTTATGTCGCTATGAGCCAAAATCTAGACAAATGAAAATAAACTCCACTTAATCAATTCAAAAAAAGAATAAAAGAAATCTCAAATTCATTGGCTTTACAAAGTCTATACTTAAAGATAAACAATAGCAAGGTAAGCATTTTATTTCTTAAAAAACTCAAGCGGGATTAAGTCGCTAGATGTAATCGAGCTAAATGTTAAAGGGCCGTTTACATCAACCGCTTTTGTTGAACAAATGAAAACTGCGCTCAAGAGCGTTGCTGGAAATTATTTTTTTTACTGGTTATCTGTTGTACCTTTACTTCTTTATGCAGATCCTGCCAGGTAATGTTAAAAGTTAAATAAACTGTTACTTGCGTTGTGTTTTGTTTTATTATGAACAATATTCTCAATTTAAATAAATTTAAACCACCTCAGCTCCGCATTGAAACGTGAGCAATATGATAATTTTTATCGATACTGTAACATTTTCGATAATCAAGCAGTCAGATCATAAGCTTCACCCATAATTGGTAGAGATTTTCCCCGGAGTCGTATGATGTCTCCTCGAAGAACGGATTGAGTTCAATCACAATAACTTCTCAATCCGCTCTGCAATTATTGGAAAAGGGTCCGGAAAGATTATAGGAGTAATGTTCGCTGGCCAAAGTAATTCGTCGCCACCCCACAATGTTTCAATAACCCATATCTCGGATTAAGGGGTTTTGGTTTGCGCATAATCCGTTCTTATTCCTTCGTAAATGGATATTGAAAAAATTTGATGGGACCTTTTTATCGCAAACTCTTTTTTAGAAGTGCTCTATTTTGCCTTTCGGAATGACGTCGATTTAAGGTGAATGAACGAGCAGAATCCCTCTTACATGGAAGAGGCGGTCCTGAGAAGGTGATGAGTTTATACAGTACCTACCATTTAGTCGACGGCGCACCTTCGAACCGATAAATTGGCGTCAAGAATAAGCTTACTGCTCGTTTGACTTTCAGCAATCCTTTCGATTCGTTTCCTTCCATTCTCAATTTATGTACCTACAATATGGCGTAACCGACTGAAAAGCTGCTCCTCAGCGTACTTTGTGCGCACTTTTCCCATTTTGTCGAGGCAGCGTTGTTGGTAGCTATCTTCACCGCCTACTTCGTAGGTATTTGAATGACGACAATTTTATAAGACGTGTTTTGTGTTTTGCTCTTCAGTAAAAAGTATTGAAATGAAGCAAAATAAAATATAATAAGAGTATCATAGCGACAATCGCCGGGTTTAATGACAAAAAGTAATTTTCTGAATTGATTTTCATTTCATTGAAGGTTCCAATGGCGTTGATTGTGTGCATTGTTTATAAGTTAATTTAGCAAATCCGTGTGCCATTAACAGAGTGACCGGCTACTATGTCTAGAATTTCATTTACCGCTCCCAGCTCGACAATAACCGCGCGTGGAATTTAATGGTTCGTAAAGCGGTCACGATTAAAACTGCCGTCTATATGGATAAGGTCAGTCGTTTTAGTATATGGAGGGAACTTTTAATGAGTTTATGAGAGCTCCGATGTAGTTTGTTGCTGCTACGTACGTTCCGGCCTGTTTGATGAACTTATCCCCTCAAGTAGCGTAGCACCTACCTGTACCTTACCTACCTAATTTAACATCATTATTACGCTAGGATGAAATGAGCGTTAAATTTTTGGCTTAATTGTAATAATGTTATCTCGGGTTCGGTACCCAAGGGAGCGGTGGATACGTAGTATACTTTTGTAGATGAGTACCGTTTTTACTTATTTCATTTCGCAAATTATGTATTGGATAGATAGGTAAGGTACAATGTAAACTACGTTTTACATATGTACACTGGCGTTCAATGTAAGCTGACACGTGTTACGTTTGAAGCGATTTCTATATATACATTATTTCAAAACTAGAATCTCGGTGAAACGGAGATAGCATGCAGTTTTATATAAAATCAATAAATTTAACAATATAAAACGAAAACTGATGTAATTACAAGACTTGGACCGGGTTGTCGGCAGGTTGTACATTCTTTTGATATGCAAATTACAAAATTTTTGGGGCAGTTTGTACACTGGCTACCTGGACTGTCAAAGTAAAAAGTGTTTTCCATACGAAAGAAACTAGTAGGTATTAATAAAAAATGTCACCATTTATGGTATATAGTTGCAGCAATGTTGAAACGTGCCATCAGCAAAATAGTCTGCAGGATTCGCCTAAGCTAGCTTTTTCTGAGCAAAATATTAAAAGTCTTTCTTCATCCATGCTGTCATAGGTACACCAGGAATCCTTCACAAAATTTATCTGGTATTACGATATCTTCGATTTTGCTGTATTTGATGCTTGTTACACCTAAATCTTTGTTTCTTGCTCTATAAAAGCTCGAAACTTTTGAAATTCGGAATTCTTGTTACGAAATTCAGTCCTTCGCCTTTCAATGAGCTCATAGTTTCGTCATATTATATTTGTGATACAGGCGTCCCAGGCGTTCTGTCGTTACTCTTATTTTACAGGTTTCTATATTTTTCATTACTTTGTTTGTCTAGCGACTTGGCACGCAAGTGTATGGTTTGGCCAGTGGGGTCATCTAACGATGAAAGACACCGTACTATACCTATTAACGACTCTACCGAGGCACTTCATAGTTAGTTTGACGTGTAAGAACATTTTCTTATAAATAAATAACTGAACTGAACTGAATAGAACATAAATTATCGCAAAAACTTCACTCAAGTGAAGAGCACCTCATCAGAACATACCTAAAAGGTGTTACTAGGTATTTGACTGAGAGTATAGCTCAATCAGCTGCCCACGTAGTCCTGGAATGCGAGGGAGTAACAGCGCAACGACACGAAATCCTCGACCACCCGAGGTCACTCCGCGAAGCCTGTGAAGATCCCAGGAAGATTCTGCGCTTCTGGACGGAGTTAGGCTGGTTACACTAGCAAAACAAAACACGCACAATGGACCAAACCGAGTCTAAGTGCGGAAAATATAGTAAACAATACAATAGCTCAATTGCGAAACAAGTTACCATGTTTCTTACTATCATAATGTAAAGTCCCTCGTAAAAATACCTAAATACTACAAAGATAGTCGTGCCGTAAAACAAACAAACAAACTCTTAACGTACTGCGCCTGTTGGTACTTGTTAGACAGAGGGAAAGAACCCACTATGTTACATAATGCTTACCCCAGCGACTCTGCTAAGCGATTTTTCATGAGGTGTGCCACGTTAATGTGTACAAACGCTCTCGGCTTCTGAGGCATACCTACTTTGCTTCTTTGCAGGAAATAAATTATGCCCAGAACTGCTGGCGGGGTTTCAGAAAATTCGCAAACAGATAAGATACATGACTTTTCACATTCGCTTTTATTATCAAACAGTAAATGGATCATACGTTTTTTTATTGCTCAACTTAGGGAGATGAAAAAGGAATATTGTGAATGCTCTCTCGCAGCTACGGCAACTGTCGCAAAATCTATCCTTTGTGATACGAACCATTAGTAAAATATTACTTTCGTTCTTCTGTTAAGAGTTTAATATTATCCACTTATACCTCTATACAGTTACCTATATAAGTGGATAATATTAAATTCTTAACAGACTTTGTTATTATTTTATGTCTAGTCTGAATAAATAATACTTGGTTTTAGCACTATTAAAAGTTTGCTGAACCTAGATATGTTATCATGAAAAAGCATAAACTCGCAGGTCACGCATGACGCAACTAAAAATGTAAAGTAGATATAAACTTGGCCGCCATGAGATAAATTAAATAATTCGAGGTTATTATTTATACATATTAACAAATATTTACTGAGAAAAGATTTTTGTAATTTTGCAACGCCAACAAAATCAGCATAGTTTCCTTAGGCCGTTTTCTGATTACTCGGTAAGGTTTCGGTACGACATCAGCATGATCGGTATACGCTGTACCAGAACCTTACCGAGCGCTTATATTTCTATGGAGCGTTCCTGATTAGGCGGTAAGCGCGGTAAAATGTTGGATGACGCGTGCAGTACAGATTCGGTACAGCACGCATCACTGACATAGTCAGCAATGACTCAAAGTCCCTAAAATAAAAATGATTAAAAAAAAAACCAACATTATACCGAGCCGGACGAAACAAATGAAAGTAATTTCATCACTCGAATCTAAGGCCCTTTTCACATGCATATGGTTGCCGTACCGTGCAAGTGCCACGGAAAGGGTGTACTAAGCCGAAAGACGGTGAAATTAATTTAATTTCCAAAATGGTACAGATTTAGATTTTACTAAGTTTAGGAGTTCCGTGTTTATTACTAATACGGTTTAAACATTTATTTTCTCAGAAGAAATTAAAAGGCAATGGTGTAATAAAAGTTTATCAAACTGAATTGGTGCAACAAACTTGCACTGATATGATAAGGGAACACATAATATTTTGTCACAGCTGTTTTGCTAAACCTAACTACTTTTTGTGCCTTATGTATGACAAACATTAATCTTCTGAGTTTGTAAGGTTTCTCAACTTCAAATTCAAAATTTGATATCATCGTTGGCAATATTATTTTCATTCAGTCTATAGATTGGTTTAAAATTCTCAAAGACAAAATACTGCTAGCATATTACGTACGACACTGGTGGCGCGCGCACTTTCGACTTTCAAAGTCGTGTGTCAAACGAATGTACTTACAAAATTATTTTCTTTTGTTGTGAAAAGTTTTGTGTTAAAAACATAATTGTGATGAATTATACACAAAATTGTGTGGTATTAGCGGGCTTACCTTATAAAATTCATATTGATCATACCCAAAATGCTTAAGACATTGTGTTTGCTAAACCTACCACCATTCCGTGCTAAATGTTCAAAAACATATCGTTGGCCAGCCGGACAGGAAACTAGATGTACCAACAACACTCATGCCTCAAGTTAAGTTTGGAAATGTTGGTAAGATTTGTGTTGTTTACTTTGTTGAGGGTTGTCACATTTTTTTGCCATTGAGGAAAGATTTTTTTTATGTTAAGCTGAAAACACCTATTCTTGAAAATAAACCATCCCGTTCACTCGGTTTCGGAAGCGAAATCCCGGCTTGCCGGCTAAGTACACCTTTTAAGTGGCATCCTATATAGACTTCTAATAGGAATCGCATTCCCCGCGCTCGCTATACCGTGTTGCGCTCGTGTTCATGTGAACAAGCTAATGTATAATACAAGTCAATACACAGTAAAGACTGTAAAGACGGTTGCAGCGTCGAACCGTTTTATAGTGGATAAAAACGGGCGACACACGGTACGGCACGGTCTCATATGCCGTATGCATGTGAAAAGGGCCGAAGACGACATTATTTCACTACGTCGGAAGAGTCTCTGTATTTTTGCAGACAAGTGTGAAAGTGCAGACGGTGCAGAGGCTTTCGACATCCGAGCGTGCTGATGTTATACCGAAACCTTACCGAGTAATCAAAAAACGGCCTTCATAGCAATTAAAAATTATAACAAATACACAAATATGATAAACATAAAATCTGTTAGATAAGTAGGTATTTTACCTACCAACGAGATATAGGTACCTAAACGCTGACATGTATAAAAACGATTGCAAAACCAAAATGACTAAGGACACTAAAGTATTGTTGCCTTGACTCATTCATTTGTAGTCTTTAACCTATTTTTCCGGTTATTCCAGTTAAGGTAAACAAGTGAGTAAACGGCATTTGTCGCCTGATCGACCATTCGAGTCGAGCAGTCAATCGGTATCCTCTGACCAAGTCACAACACCCGACAACATGAAGGCCGCTCCCGCTTTATTCATTGTGCTCGTATCGTGTGTTTGTGTCAGCCTTTGTAAAGACCTCATCGTGGGCACCAGTTTTAATAATAGGCTGGCACATCAACAGAAGGCAGAATATAACGCTATTCCTCTAAAGAAAAGAGTTAAGGAAGTGTTTTTCTCTGACCCCGGACAGCAAATCATCAAGGTAAACAAAACCATTTAAAAATATTATCGTTCGTTGGAAAAAGGGACTTTTTATCTTAGATACTTAATAGTTTTGTTCGTAAAACAAGATACCTTGTGGTTTAGCGTATAGGTAAGTTTTTGGGCCATTTGGCGATGATAGGTTTACGATAGGTAGTTCATTGTCACATATTACCAACAAAGCTATTCGACGTAGGCAAAGGCAAGGTCGAAAATCAGCTTAAATATACAACATGATAATATTCAAGATTTAAATTTAAACTATTGTTTTCTAACCAACTTTCTGAGAGGCGGAACTCTACATTCGTAACTTATTCAATTAGCGGACGTTGATAAAGAATAGAAAACCTCAAATTAAGAAATAGAATTCTGCCTATACTAGTCCACTGGTGGACATCGACCTTGGAAAATAAGGTTCTTACCTTATTTCTTATCTCTAGCTCCATGGCATTATTATATTATATTAACGGATGATTTTAACTTAATTAACCAAGAAAATTACAATTAAAAATCAATTACGTACCAGCTATCTATGTAGTGTATTGTATTATTTATATCAGTTATCTAGTATAGTACCTACCCATAAATAACACAAGCTCTGCTTAGCTTAGGGCTAGATAATGCTGTGTGAATTGTTCAGCATTAATTTAATTTATAATTTATTCTCGAACCGAATGGTCTGTTGCGTGACGATGGTAAGAGGCCCGACGGTATGATACTAGTCCCTTGGCTGTTGGGGAGGTCCATTGTGTCGGACGCTACGTGCGTCGACATATTTGAACCTTCCCATCTCCCGAGGACATCCGTGAGGGCGGCGGCAGATTTGGCCGAAGATCTCAAGAGGCGCAAATATAGTCTCGACAGAACCTACACATTTGTTCCCCTTGGAGTCGAGACCCTAGGTCCGTGGAGTACCAAGGCTCTACGGGTTCTTAAAAAATTATCCGGCCTCTGATCGTGACCCGAGAGCTGGTGAGTATTTGGCGCAGCGCACCAGCATTACCATACAGGCAATGCAGCCAGCATCTTGGGCACGCTTCCGACTGGTATTGATATGGATCAGTTGAGCTCCCTGTAGATTGTTTGCAACAGTCTGCAATTAGCTCTATTGTTTCAATTGTAAATACTAGTTGTAATTTATTTCTATTAGTTGATTGTAATTTTTTTTTGTGAACAAAGAATAATATTTATTAAAAATTAAAGAACAAAAATTAACTAAAACTAGTATTTACAATTGAAACAGTAGAGCTAACAGCAGACTGTTGCAAAAAATCTAGGCGTAGCTCAACTGATCCATATCAATCAATACAAGTCGGAAGCGTCCCCAAGACGCTGGCTGCATTGCCCCGCTGTATCGCAATGCTGATGCGCTGCACCAGATACTCACCAGCTTTATAATCTAAGCAGATTTAAATAACTTTCCATTTTTGTTTCCAGGGTGTGATTGCCCGCGACCTGGACCACACAGAGTCCATTCCCAGCATCACCGCCGGAGGAGTTGGCTTCTCTTACGCCAACATCAGGCTCAAGAGCGAACGGGGCTCTGGACTCAACTACCAAATTGAAATCTACGTCTAAAGCGAATAACAACTGTTTTTATAAATCGACTAAAGCGATTTTATGTTATGAAGGAGCTACAATGGAGGTTGGAGATCATGCTGATTTCTTTGATTTATTTTGAACTTTGTGTCTAAGTAAATTTAATTTAAAACGAAAAACACAGAAAATATAATGTTAGAAACTTAGATAAGTAGTTTTAATCGCTGAGCAAAATTATTTATTCCGTAACCGATACTGTACAGTCGTACACTTGCGTCTCGAATTTCCCTTATCAAAGAGGTCAGGCTGGTCAAGCTAAATTATAAGAATTGATAAAAAATTCCCGAAATAAATAAATAGTTTGGAGGATAATAATATACTTGTACTAGTCGTTATTATGATAACAAGTCGGTATGAGAGTAATAAAATAAAATAATGCTGAACAGTAAAAGTACTGGGTGAAGTGAAGGAAATCAATTATAATAACTGATCTATAGTAGTCTTGTGTAGTTCAGGAACGATGTACTAAAATGAACGAATTCCCACAAGTGAACGAGTAGGAACTGTTCAGTTGACGACCTCTGTGACGCAGCGGGCGAAGGTCCGCCTGCGGACCGGTTCGATTCCCGCCTCGGGACAAATGTTTGTACGATCTGCAGATATTTGTTCAGGGTGTTCTGGATGTTTTTCTATGTATAATAAAAATATCTATCTATGTAGTGTATTGTATGATGTAATCTGTTATCTAGTACCCATAACACAAGCTCTGCTTAGCTTTGGACCAGATAATGCTGTTTGAATTATCCAGCATAATATAAATTATTTATTTTATTTATAGTTAAACTCGTTCCTAGTCGTTCACTTGCTCATCAGTTTCGAAATCTCGGAACGACTAAGTAATTTCACATTTGAATCACTATTTTCAATGCCATAAAGTTTGAAATCTGATAACAAGAATAAAAAGAACTAAAAAAACAATTTCGTTCACTAGTTCAGTAGTATAATACTAATGTGTCAGATGGAATGAAGACGACCTCGGTGGCGCGGCGGGCGAAGGTCCGCCTGCGGCGCGGGAGGTTGCGGGTTCGATTCCCGCCTTGGGACAAATATTTGTTCCGGGTGTTCTGGTCGTTTCTATGTATAATAAAAAATATCTATCTCTGTAAAATGTATTATGTATGTATATCAGTCATCTAGTACCCATAACACAAGTTCTGCTTAGCTTGGAGCTAGATGATGCTGTGTGGATTGTACAGCAAAAAAAAAAAAAGAATAAGGAAGGACAGAGATAGACAGCGCAAAATCCGCGGAAGTAAAAGAGACGGAGATATGCATTTGGTTATCTAGTTCAGTAGTATTAATGTTTCCCTCACAGTTTTGCCGAGCGAGGTACTAATAGTACTAGAAGTCCGATCTAGTACTTTAGTACGATTGTACTAGTAGGAAGCGATCTCTTTACTGACCGAGCAAGGAAGATGGTGGACTTTACCATAAAGGGTAACTAGCTCGGAAAAGAGATAGCGAGATCATGCTAGAAAATCCACACTGCATCATTTAATCCTTTTCACACCCAGACCCGGAATAAATAATTGTAGATAGTAGATACAAGCGTTTGTCCCGCGGCGGGAATCGAACTAGTAACCTCGTGCGTCGCAGGCCCGCGGCTTTGTCCCCTGCGCCACTGAGGTTGTCAAATTGTTTCATGTTAATTTAAGTAACAAGAAAATAATACGTCAGGTGCGAGTCGGAATCGCGCACCAAGGGTTCCGTATAATTGTAAAATCTAGTTTCTTGCCAAAAATCATGCATGATTCTAGGTCAACGGGAAGTACCCTCTAGGTTTTGGTCCATAGCGAGAGTCAAAGTATTTTATTTTTGGGAATTAACTACAAATTTACGGTTTTCGGATTTTTTCCTTTACTTGTGCTATAAAACCTTGCTTCTTGCCAAATTTTATGACTCCAGGTCTACGGGAAGTACCCTATAGGTTTTGTGTACATAATATTAACTTGGAAATTTCATAATATTCGGACACAAACGGCTGTCACGTGATTGCGTTGACTTATAAGTTTTATTTATATCACGGCTCTACGAGGTAACGAATTTGAGTATTTGATGTTAATTTCAACTCGATACCTCCACGCGTTCCTGAGAAAAGGGGGTTCACAGACAGACAGACGGACAAAAAAGTGATCCCATCATGGTTCCTTTTTTCTTTTTGAGGAACGGAACCCAAAAAATAATTTGCAAATAATTTCTCTTTTAAAATCATCCTGCAAATTTATAACAATAAAGTTTTATAGTACTAAAGATGAAAGAAGGATTTTAAAGGTTTAATTGTGACCTTCGCATAAAGGAATGGTAGGATTTTTAAGATTCTAATACTATTAGGTACCTACCTTATGTTTTCCTGGAACTTAGTCACACGCTGCAACAATAGACCTTTGTTAAGGAAAACAGAGGGAAATTGTCTAGGTACAGTCAGCGAAAATATGTTTCAACGCAAAAGTAAAAAAGTATTACCTATTATACCAACTCGTAACCATAGACAACAAACAAGGTGCTGTCACAGCAGATGTTTTATATAAATAAATAAATAAATAATGCTGGACAATTCACACAGCATTATCTAGCCCCAAGGTAAGCAGAGCTTGTGTTATGGGTACTAGATAACTGATATACATAATAATATTCGAGTTCATAGATAGATTTTTTTTTATTATACATAGAAAACGACCAGAACACCCTGAACAAATATCTGCAGATCGTACAAATATTTGTCCCGAGGCGGGAATCGAACCCGCAACCTCCTGCGTCGCAGGCGGACCTTCGCCCACCGCGCCACAGAGGTTGTCATATAGTCTAGTTCTTGATTTTCATGCCAAAACAAAACCGGACTGTGCGAGTTGTCAATTGTCAAGCATTTAACTTCAGCGCATTATAATGTCATCGTACTTGTCAAAATACAGAATAGCAATAGATTCTGAGTTTTGTTTCCTTATATGTTCCTCTGATAAACTATGTACATAATGATGCATTGTCCAACTATAACTGGTTGTGCATTTAGCTATCTCATTTTGTGTGTATTATATTGGTACACCTACTGGTAGACCCTAAACCAAATTAAAACTATTGTAGAGAAAGTAAATAGTACATTGTACATCTAGGCGAGAATGTGCCCAATTTCTATCGAATATGTCATTTGAGACTTAAAACACACGAGGCAGGAATTGCACTTTCTCCCGAGATACGACACCTTCGAGGAAAATCAACGTTTTAGAATCTTTAAAATCACTCGAGTAAATTCAAATTGTACACTCAAATAAATAGAGCAATAAATACGTTACTATGTGCGATTTTCACATGGTTCTATTTTTGAATTATTGTTCTGAATAGGTAGGTACAGAAGAGGCCGCTATCATATGGCCGATTTGGAGTTAAAACCTTTTTGTCGTTTGACCATATATGTATTTACAAAATTAACCATAGCTACCGCTATTTCATAAAAGAAATTACATGAGTGAAATGCATTTCCATACGCCTTTCTCTCCCGCTAAACGCGTAAGAAATACAATTCCATAGAATTTTCCGTCCTGCATTTTAGTACGCCTGCAATGACGTACTTTCTACCTTATGTTTGGAAAAGGAATAAGCAACTTTCTGAGCAGGTATATCATAAAGTTCATTTATTGCTTGAAATACAATGCTTTAAGGATATTATTATGTATTTGAATAAAATTATGTTATTGTATTCTACATTTAGACATGCAAGATACACTGACTATTTGGTCAAATTGAAAACTTGGGACTAAGCAAACATATTTTCGCAGCTGCCAGTACTTCCACGTTCCATGATATCACATGACATTACAATCAGATGACAAAATCAACAGGAAACCTTCGTTTAGACTGCCAAGTGGTGACCGAGGGCGAAGATGACATCATCATCATCAGCTTTTTGTTTGTGAACATTTTGTGAATCACTCTTACGAAGGTAGGAAAATGTGGATGCTAAACGAGGTCACTTTTTGATTGATTGATCTCCCCGATTATTTATTATTCATAAAGTGACCATGGACTTGACACACATGTGTAACGCACAGGTAATTGCGCATGTATATACATTATACATCTATACTAATATTATAAAGAGGAAAGAATTGATTGTTTGTTTGTTTGTATTGAATAGACTCCGAAACTACTGGATCGATTTATAAAATTCTTTTACCATTAGAAGCTTAGATTATTCTTGATGAACATAGGCTACTTTTTACCGCGGGAAAATGCTTCATTCCTACGGGAAAACGGGTAATAGGACAACGGGCAGTAAGAATGCAGCTAAGTAAATAATAAATAAATAAATATTGCTGGACAATTCACACAGCGTTATCTAGCTCCTAGCTAAGCAGAGCTTGTGTTATGGGTACTCCATAACTGATATAGGTACATAATACAGGACACTACATAGATAGATAGATTTTTTTATTATACATAGAAAAACATCCAGAACACCCTGAACAAATATCTGCAGATCGTACAAACATTTGCCCAGAGGCGGGAATCGAACCCGCAACCTCCTGCGTCGCAGGAGAACCTTCCCCGCTGCGCCACAGAGGTCGTCTGTACATGTCTATATAATTATATATCTACATAAAAATGAATCATTGTTTCCCTTCGTTGCGGCATCACGCGTGAGTGGCTGGATCAATTTCGCTAATTCTTTTTTGTTGTGTTCATTATTGTCAGGTTCTTATGAAAGAAAAAAAATAAGAAAATGGGTTACACATATTTCCACGCGGGCGGAGCCGCGGGGCGCAGCTAGTATAATATATATACTTACATATCGCGTCTATGGCGGCATATATGCCGAGACGCGACTTTTGTATGGAGAAATGGGCATGACGTGTCAGAAGTGAGTTTGGGGCTAGATGACAGTGGATAGATTGCCCAGCATCATTAGTGTCCAACCGAACCTGGATTTTAAACCGAAGCCGAAACTTCGGCCTCGGTGTCAGTTTCGGCGAAACCGAAACCGAACCTTTTTAAACCTGTTAAAACGTATTTAATCGTGTACACTCGTGCATTTTCACCCCAACGCAAAACTCCTTTTGCGTGTTTTTGGTGTTTTAAGTTAAACTTGTGAATCTGGTATATGTCATAGCTCCCGAGTAGTTTAACTGTTTTACGATAGGAGGATTCAGGAACTTTGTGATCGTTCAAAGAAAAACCGTGTCGTGTGATAAAGTAGTTTGTTAGACAGATACAGACCGATAGTAATAAGAAAAAAATGTTTAAGGACGAAAGAGGAATGAAAATATTATTAAAATTGCGATTTTTGTTAGGTTCCAAATGGGCCAGTAGCTTGTGGGACCAAACAGGAATTAGTCCTATTTTTGGAAGTCGACATTATGCCACTCCATAATTATTTTATCTTTCAAAGAGGTTTTGTAGGTCTTGGTTTATCAAGGTGATTTAAATCTACTAAATAGTGTACTTAATGCACCCGGAAATGACCAGGGTGAATCAAGTCTACTATAAATGTACTTGGTGCACCCGGGTGAATTATGGTGAATTAAGTATACCGCCCCGTTATTATATATTAAATTTGTAACCAAAAATTTATTTATGATAAGGCATTGAAAAGTTATATACTAGAAAATTTTGTATAAGCTATCCCAATTTATAGAATAAAACCTGTCTCTACATATAAAAATATGCTGTTCTTAATTTCATCTTCAGAAACTTAACTTTTGTGATGATTAATATCCAATCAATGTTCGATCAGGGACAAAAGAGTTTGTAATAGATAACACTCCTAATGGGGCTAGCTAAATAAATAGTAATTAAAATTTAGACAAAGAAAAATAATCATTTAGTATCTTGTATTTAAAATACCTTAGTAAGGTAGTTCTGCTTACGTTGGGGCTAGATGATGCTGTCTGTAAGTGTATTGCGGAGAATAGATAAGAATGAAATGAAGAAGATGTGATGAAATACAAATAAATAGGTAATGCTCCGGCATTACCTATTTATTTATATTTCATCATATCTTAGGCTTTAAGAAATTTAGCAATTCCAAACTGCTATTATTAGGTATCTAGTATCTACTTAAAAACTTTGTCAGTAGCGGATTTACCAGCAGGCTGAGTAGGCTTGAACCTAGGGCTGCAGATTTTTGGGGCGGCAAATAAGGGGAACGAATTTTTTTTGCTACCTCACAGAAATCAAAAAAATTTCTGCTTGACGATTTTCTGATGTTTTACAGATAAAAGTCTGCAACACATTTTGCCGATGACTTTTCCCTCTTACTTTAAAATTTAAACGATTTAGCTCTTTTGTGCATAGAGTCAGAATTAACGAACAAGATTAGGAAGAATTACGACGATATCATCGAATATTTTGCCAACAAAAAATCGCGCAAAAAGATATTGTAACGAACTTTTAAAACTTAACTGATTTTATTATTTTTAACTCTTTGTAAGCGCATTAACACTTTCATGGCCCAAGACGCAGATGAGCCTCTCGACCCTCGTGTGGCGGCGGCGGCCGAGGCTGGGCAGTGAATGCGTTAAAGATGAGTTTGTGTTTATTTGATTATCGTTTGCCGAATGTATTCGTAGATACTGTATCATTGTGTAAGTAGTACACATTACCCCGCCTTATTAATCGTACATGATTGAGCTTAGATTTGCTCAGAAATATACCCAAAAACTATTTCTCGTGCAATATTTACGAAATGTTGGATTGTAAAAATAATCTAGGACATGACAATTGTTAAGGCAAGGGCGGCAAAAACTTTATAGCCTTTACCTTGAAAATGTGTAAATACGACACTGAACGGTGTAGGTATACTACCTAGATCCAGACCTCATCCCACCGGGACACGGAACGGCAGAGAAGTGAGAACACAATTTACTTTATTTTAATAGAAATTAAGTGTATAAATGGTGTGCCAATATTGCGTTTAAAATCATCTGCGCTCCTGCCCCAGTATTTAATTTATTTTAATGAAGTTAGGTTCTTATTTAAGCTGTCTACTTTATCAAGTATACCTTAGTAATAAACCTTAATAGCATTTTTAGGGTTCCGTACCTCAAAAGAAAAAAAGGAACCCTTATACTCGTAGGATCACTTTGTTGTCCGTCTGTCTGTCCGTCTGTCTGTCAACCCCTTTTTACCAGGAACGTGTGGACGTATCGAGTTGAAATTAACATCAAATACTCAAGTCATAGCCTCTTGGAACCGCGATATAAATAAAAGTTCTAAGGCAACGCACTCAAAAGTTAAAGCCGTTATGTCCGAATATTTTGAAATTTCCAATGGAATCACATACACACAAAACCTTTTGATTCTTGCCATGGACCAAAACCTACAGGGTACCTAGTACCTACTTCCCGTTGACCTAGAATCATGATAACTTGGCAAGAAACAAGGTCTTACGGAACCCTTAGTGCGCGAGCGCGACTCGCACTTGACATCACATCACACTGTCACATCACATCACACTAATCACATCACACTAATATTATAAATGCGAAAGTTTGGATGGACGTGCGGATGGATGGATGCTTGTTACCTCTTCACGCCAAAACTACTGAACGGATCGGGCTGAAATTTTGCATACAAGTAATTCTAATCCTGGAATCAAACATAGGCTACTCTTTATCCCATAATTCAGTTCCCGTGGGATAGAAATAACTTTTAAACGTTTCCATAGAAACAACGCGTGCGAAGCCGCGGGCATAAACTAGTTTTATTTATATTTGCTATCAAACACTTGTTATTTCATTATGGTACCTCTTCAAAAACTGCAAACCTGAAGTGGGATGATACTGATCTGTCGTATGCCAGACGAGCTGCGTGTAAGACAACAAAGAATACGTACCTAATACCTATGTCCTTTGTTATGTCTCAATAAATAAACTTTTGCCTTGCCATTACAATAAATACTTATTACATTTACTACCTACTGCCCGCGGCTTCGCACGCCTCATTTGGAATAAATATTTATTAATAATAAATACTTACATGTTATATGTTACGTATATGTTACATAATACTTATATGTAATAATAAATATATTTGTTATATTATAACACAAGTATTTAGTATATTTATTATTTATTATAAGTATTATATGTTATGTTATATGTTATTAATAAATAAATACTTATATGTTATTCCAGTTCCAGATCTTTATATGTGCAAAATATCAGCTCGATCCATTCAGTAGTGTAGGGGTTCCGATGACCGATAGTATACACAATTAGGGATACATCAGCTCGCCACAGCCAAGGTATTCCATGACCTTCACCTCACTCCTCAGTAGGCATCCGTTCGATGAGTTCGGCTGCCGAAAGACATCAAATTACATTAAGTAATTTTTTATAAATGTATTTCTATTTCCTAATTATGATTTTTAAATGATGAAATGTACGGGTCGCGACTCGTGGTCCCACTGGGATTGTACCACTATTACTCGAGGTCCCACTATCGCTGAAACCATGGGTTCGTGGTTCCACTGCTTAGTGGGACTACCAGTCATAGTTAAAATTATAGGTTCGTGGCCCCACTGCATCAATGTACGTATGCTGTTTATGCACGAACAAAAGAGTTTATGAGTTTAGGCATCCGCTTCCACTGTCAACCCGGATTCCCGATCTCTCTGCTATGTCCGTCTGCCAGGTGACAGTAGTGACAGGCTCCTTAGCAACACCAGTGACGTATGTAGACCATGTTTGTAATATAATTATACCTTTTTGTTTTTTCGGCGAGGAAATTCATTTGCGAATAAACTGGTCTGGGGGGACCAGAATTATGTGGGACTCGACTGCCTGAGACGGACGTAATACCCAGTAAAACCTCTCCGGTGTCTCTCTCTTGCCATTTTCGCCGAACCACGGGAACATTTAAAACCTCCGCAGCCCGACTGGCGTCCCCTCTTCCTCCTATACATGGCCGGCGAGCCCACCGATCCACACACTCGCCGACCCCATTCTTCCGTCACCGTTTCCTCCCCCCGATTAGGACACAAACAGGACATACACAGTTGGGTATTATATTACACTCGAGAGCAATGAATCCGGGTCACTCAAAGAATCCAAAAAATCTCGGAAAGTAAGAATGCTAGGTTAATGCAATAAATTGTATTTAATAGACAATTTAATACTCCTTAAATGAAAGTTAAAAAAATATGAGTCACCATACATTTTATTTACACAAAATTACATAAAGAAAAAAAACTGCTGATCTCTCCTTAAAACAAAAATAGGAAACATGAAATTTTTGAACTTTATGACGATTTTCTTGAATTTCAATACTTCGTATTACCTCCTCGTGCTTCCATTACTGCGTTTACGCGGTTTGGCATGCTGTACACCAAGTTCCTTATACGATTTTGGGCAATATTCTCCCATTCCTCTGTGAGAGCAATTTTGAGCTCAGGAAGCGTGATTGGGGGAGGGTTTCGTTGTTTTACGCATCTCCCTAGCTCGTCCCAAGCATGCTCGATCGGGTTGATATCCGGGCTGCGCGCTGGCCACTCCATACAAGTAATGTTCATCTCTTGAAGGTAGTCATTCACAATCCTACCTGTATGAGGTCGGGCATTGTCATGCATAAATATAGCATCCTCACCCAAATTGACCATAAATGGACCAACGTGTTCGTTGAGGATTTCTTCCACATATCTTACGCTAGTTAAAGAGCCGTTTTCTATGATCACCAGCTCTGTGCGACTTTCAGAGGAAATTCCGGCCCACACAAGTACAGACCCACCACCGTAGGCTACTTTTTCTTCGATGCATGCTTGCTTGAATCTTTCCCCTGGTCTTCTATACACTCTGTGTCTTCCATCGTGCTTGTAGAGCATAAATTTTGATTCGTCGGAGAACATAACTTTCGACCAATCTTCAATACTCCAATTTACGTGGTTCTGGGCATATCTTAGTCTTGAAATACGATGGCCACTCTAATTAATAAAACGCTTGAGTCATGGACAAGAACTGACTTTTATTGAATAAACACACAGTGAGTATTACATTCTCTATGGTAGATGGCGCTACTAGTTGGTAATATTGTCGATACTAAATAGACACAAAATAACACCCCCACTTATCGCAATATTCACTAAACAATTTAACATAAATTAATCCATACAAACTATGCCAAGAAGCATCATGAATTTGTAATGTTTTGCTGAACATAAACTTTTCGTTAAAAGGTCAGCCGGCATATCAGCTGTTGGCAAATACAGTACCTTAACAATTTTATCTTTAACTAGATCACGACAAAAATGGTATTTAATATCAATATGTTTTGTACGTTTGTGAAGGACTGGGTTTGCACACAGCTTCTGTGCACCCTGGTTATCATTAAATATGCTGATTGTGTACATCTTATTTGTTATTTCAAATTGTAATCTTTTTAGATATAATGCTTCTCTACACGCCTCAGAGAGACCAATATACTCTGATTCAGTGCTAGAGAGGGCTACACATTTCTGTTTTCTACATTCCCATGATATCACACCATCAGATAACAAAAAACACATTCCAGTGTATGATCTCCTATCTACAGAGTTAGAGGCCCAATCAGCATCTACATAGCCTGTTATTTCTGAATTACCTTCTTTACAATATTTTATTCCATAACATTTAGTTTGTTTTAGATATTTTAATACTCTCTTTGCATATTCCCAATGCTCTTTTGTGTGGCAGTTATTAAATTGACTTAAAAAGCTTACAGAGTAACTAATATCTGGCCTAGTTAAGACTGACAGGTACATCAAGCTACCAATTAGTTGTTGATAGGGCACCTGACTATTTACACCTACTTGACCTTTGTCTACATTTAGTTTGACCTCCATCGGAGTATCAACAGTCTTACAATCACTTAAATGAAATTTGCTCAAAAGTTGATCAATATAAGTTTCCTGACTCAAAGTTACATATCCATTATCTTTATTGAAGGTTACATTCATTCCAAGACATAGTTTAACTTCACCTAAGTCCTTAATGCTAAACTTATTAGATAAAATCTGTTTCAGGTTCTCAGTTTCAGTTTTATCATTGGAAAATATAAAGAAATCGTCGACATAGACTGTTACAATGGTCTTACATTTGTTATTATCCCTTATATACATACATGGCTCTATTTTTGACCTTTTGTAACCATTACTGAGCAAACAATTATCAACCTTTTTATTCCAAGCTCTAGAGGCCTGCTTAAGTCCATAAATGGCCTTTTTAAGTTTCAATACTTTACAAACTGAACTACTATTGTTATAACAATCTGGCATTTTCATATAAATGGTTTCCTCTAAATCACCATTCAAGAACGCAGTCTTTACATCTAAATGGTTAACATTTAAACCTAACTTTACAGACAATGCAAATAATAGTCTAAGAGTTGTGTGTCTCACTACAGGCGAAAATGTTTCTGTATAGTCTATACCATGTTTTTGGGTGAAGCCCTTTGCGACTAGACGAGCACGGTAACGCACATTGTTTTCACTATCGTACTTTTTCCGCAAAACCCACTTGCACTGCACTATAGTACCATCTTTTGGTACATCTACGAGTTCCCATGCACTATTTTTCTCGAACGACTGTAACTCATCCTGCACTGCCGCTAACCACTGTGATTTCTCAGGGCCTTCTAAGGCTTCTTGCAACGGTATGTCACCTGTGAACATGTTGTCATCTTCTATATAAGCACTTGCAAGTCCATATCTGTCTGGCTGCTGCCTACGCCTAGGACCACTTGTTGTGTTGACATTGTTGAGTAAAATGGAGTCTTCATTGTCTGTTGTACCAGACTCAGAGCTATCTAATGTATCATTTTCACAAGGTACATACAGTTCACCACTGTCATTTATGTTCTCTGATTGATCAAGTGAATCTTCCTGAGGTGTCAAATCTTCTACCCCCACTGGAACTGTATTCACCTCATCTGAACAATTTTCCTTTACCTCCAGAACATTCTCTGTCTCTATCTTCTCCAATACTATAACATCTCGACTGGTAGTGATGACATTAGACTTCGGGTTGTAAATCCTGTACCCTTTGACATCATTGGAATAGCCGACAAGGATACATTTTTCAGACTTTCTGTCCCACTTTAATCTCTTTTGTTTCGGCACATGTACCATAATTGTACTACCAAAAATGCGTAAATGACTTACATCAGGCTTTCTGCCCGTCCATATCTCGAAAGGAGTTTTATAATTTAATGATGTGGTCACAGTCCTGTTCTGTAAGTACACTGCAGTGTGTGCTGCCTCTGCCCAAAACCTTTTCTCGAGACCTGCATCGAACAGTAGACACTTGGCTTTCTCAACGATAGTCCGGTTGTATCGTTCTGAGAGACCATTCTGCTCAGGTGTGTATGGGTTCGTTTTGTGATGTACTATCCCATGAGACATCAAAAAATCATCAAACTTACTGTTGCAGAATTCTGTCCCATTGTCACTTCTCAAGATCTTTATGCTGCGATTAAGTTGATTCTCAACCTCTGCTCTGTACTGTTGAAAGCATTTCAATGCCTCATCTTTCGTTTTTAAAAAATAAATATATGTCATACGACTAAAATCATCTATGAACAGCATAAAGTACCTAGAACCACCTATGGATCTGTTTTCCATTGGTCCACAGAGATCGGTATGCACAATATGTAGCAACTCAGTACTTCTGCTACCTTCTTTGGGAAAAGGTAAGCGGCTCTGCTTGCCCTCACAGCATGCGACACATGATGACTTTGATGTATCAGTCTTGTTATCAAGTGTCAATCCCTGTACAGCTTCTTGCATCTTGTTTAAATACTGGCTGTTGACATGACCTAGACGTCGATGCCAAACTTCACTGGACACCATCACTGCAGCTGATGAACAATATTCAGGCATGTTTAGTTTATACACCCCATTCAACAGACTCGCTGTAGCCACCAGTACTCCTGCTTGGTTGAAAATCCGACAACCATCATTGTTAAATGAAACTTTGTTTCCTTTTGATATAAGTTGACTAACAGACAACAGATTTGTAGTCAACTTCGGCACACATAATACACCTTGTACTGTAATGTCGTATTCACAGGCGCGCGTCTTTGTCGTAATCTGCACATCTCCAGTACATAATACAGGTACTTTATCTTTGTTTGCCACGACAATTTCCTTGATCATAAGATCCCGCGACACATTTGACAACCATTCTTCGTTCGCAGTAAGATGAACACTCGCCCCGGAGTCAATATACCAATCGCTTTTGCAAAATTCACCATTCAGGAACACGGCGCTAAACGCATTACTGCTTATACGTTCATTTTTATTTGTATTCGACGAATTTTTGTTCGAAAATGTACACTGGTTGCGGTAATGCCCTGTTTGTTTACATTTGTAGCATGTTATGACTTTTGGTTTTGGCTTTGACATCTGAGCGTTGTCTATGGTCGCAGTGCTACCAACACTCCGCTTCTTCTTGAAACTCGCAAACGCACCACTGGAATCTCCGCCGTTTCCGCTCTCTTCCATGTCCAACAACTTGGTTTTAATGGCGTCTGCTGTCAATGCTATGCCGCAATGCTCAATCGCCATTATCATAGGGGAATATTTTTCTGTTAATCCCGCTAATAAAAGCGATGCGATCCACTCATCATTAATGTTGAAACCCGTACCACTCAATTTTTGGCTTGTTTCGATGATTTGTGTCACGTACGAAGTCATTGAAACGCTATTTTCGAGTCGTATGGAAATTAAACTCCTCAGTAAACTGATTCTTCTCGTAAATCCTGAGTCATCAAATAGGTTCTTCAATTTCTTCCACAGCTCATGGGTCGTTCGTACACTTTTTATGTGCACGTACAGCGACGATTCTATTGTCAGAATCAGCTTGGCTCTGGTTTTCGCGTCACCTGCTGCTCCTATTTCTGCTGGTACAGTCGCCGACTTGATGCAATCAGACATTCCCTCCAGAACTAAGAAATTCTCAGCCGCGAAAGCCCACTCACTGTAGTTCTCACGCCCTTTCAATTTTGGCACACTGACAAGGTAGTTCGTCGTCATCTTCACAGTCACAGCGTCGATTACAGTTTATCTCAATCTGCAAAGTCTATTTCCACTAGGAATATCCAAGAAAATCGCGAGAAAACTAAAAAAACTGGGCACATAACCTCTAATTAATAAAACGCTTGAGTCATGGACAAGAACTGACTTTTATTGAATAAACACACAGTGAGTATTACATTCTCTATGGTAGATGGCGCTACTAGTTGGTAATATTGTCGATACTAAATAGACACAAAATAACAGCCACGCTCCAGTTTAGGGCCGTTTGCAGGTCTAAGGGGTTTTAAGTTAGATTCAGCAAGCCGACGTCTTACTGTCCATGCACTTGGGTTACTTCCTCCGAGGCGTCGAAACTGATTTGTGAGTTCAGTTCCTGTGAGAAAGCGATTTCGAAGCATGGTGTTCACCAAGTATCGGTCTTCTCGTGCTGTGGTACACCTAGTTCTGCCCGTTCCTGGTCTGCGTAGGTTAGAACCAGTTTCTTCGTAACGTCGGAGAACTCTTTGTACTGTTGACAGCGACACACCGACAGTCCTGGCTGTATCGCGCTGACTCCGGCCGGTTTCCACCAATGTAAGTATTCTGGTGCATTCTTCAAGTGTAAGCGACATGATTTCAGCTTGAATAATGAATATTGAGCACTATCAACCTGGTTTATGTACCAACATAAATGACAGAACAAAAGCAAAAACAAATCCTGTAATTTCGTAGTTCCATCTTCGACAGTGTTCCCTTTTCAAATTTGATTTTTTTATGATATAACTTTACAATAACTAAGAAGTTTTAATACTTTCATTTAAGGAGTATTAAATTGTCTATTAAATACAATTTATTGCATTAACCTAGCATTCTTACTTTCCGAGATTTTTTGGATTCTTTGAGTGACCCGGATTCATTGCTCTCGAGTGTACTTGGACATAAACTACAGGTACCTAGTTTTGGCGTTGTCTTCGCCAAACATCCTCACCACAGCGCAGACTTTCACGTTTATAATATTACAAACATCCTATACTTGTTTACCTCGAACAAGAGCTACGTTCTAAAACGGCAACAAAGCCCAATAACTCACCAGTAGGCCAGTAACGTAGTATTATTGTTTCGGGTGGGATCCCATATGCGTTATGCGAACACTCAACAGGTAATAAGACATAAATTGCAAGGGTATGACGACAGGTATCCCATTATCGTTCTCTAACCAAAATCCCGAAAACTGCTCGCTTCGCATGAACCATCGATCTAAGTAAACAAGGGGAGATGAGGTACAACGGAAGACCAGCTGGCTAGGTGGTCCTAATGGAAGACCAGCGCTGGCTAGACCTCTTACGGGAGCCAGCTGTTTAGCCAGCATTATGCTGAGGGCCTTTTTATAACAACTTTATGTACCTATCCCATAAGTGGTTTTTTTGTACTTTGTTATAAATAAATGTCTTTCTTTCTTTCTGTTTCTGTCTTTCTTTACAAGCTTCTCGAAAGTGGAAAAGGTCAAATTAGGTGCTATTAGGTCCACCCACTGGAACGGCCGGCGTTCGTGTTACACGTGCTTGCTACGGCGTACTTTATTGTGATTTATTAACTAAAAGACAACAGTAATGCCGTAGTGTTTGTTAATTATAATTAAATAAATACATAATGCTGGACACAGCATTATCTAGCCCCAAGCTAAGCAGAGCTTGTGTTATGGGTACTTACTAGATAGGTAACTGATATAGGTACTTAATACAATACACTACGTAGATACTTAGATATTTTTTATTTCACATAGAAAACATCCAGAACACCCTGAACAAATATCTGCACCGTACAAATATTTGTCCCGAGGCGGGAATCGAACCCGCAACCACCTGCGTCGCAGGCGGACCTTCGCCCGTTGTGCCACAGAGGTCGTCAAATTATTTTACAAGATTGGAAATGTAACTGTGAGCGAGTGTTTGCATGCAGTTGTAACACAGGCAGTTGTTGAGTACCTCCACTTCTTTGTGCGACAACTCATTTACTGCCCATGCTGTACAGCTTTGGAACACACTGCCAATCTCAGTGAGGCGTCGCAGTAGGAGCACAAGGCACACTTGGAAATGTCAATTTAAATAAACGTGGGTTACAATGTGTGGTGCCTGTTATAATTCAAGGCCATAAAACAGACAAGACAGAAAATAACCAAGGAACTTGGGAATATTGGTACATACAAAAATAGATAAATTGATAAATGGATCAGCTGTAAATGGGCATCGTTAGAGTCATGTAAGCACTATTCAAGAGTATGGTCACAGATATTATAATACATATGGTAAAGGAACACTATTTGTCCTGCTGTCACTGATCACACCCTTGTTTCCCTTTATAAAATACTAGACGATCGCCTCGCGGTTTCACCCGCGTAGTTCCCGTTCCCGTGGGAATTCCGGGATAAAATTTAGCCTATGTCACTCCCTGTAAAGTAAGCTTCCTAACGGTGAAAGAATTTTTCAAATCGGTCCAGTAGTTTCGGAGCCTATTCAATACAAACAAACAAACAATCAAATCTTTCCTCTTTATAATATTAGTATAGATAGATATGTATGTATATTTTTATATAAGTATGTATATATAGATGTAGTTTAGGTATATATTTAGGTATATTTGTAATTTTTGTCGGTATTTGTATGTAAAATATGTATTAGGTACATGCACACAGATCGCCATCTTCAATCCAGTGATCCTATCCATCCACGGTTGTCTGGTAGAGATCGCTCATGAGCGATAAGAGCGCCAATTGTCACATATTTTGTAATGTTTGTTGTTTATTTTGTTTGTAAATTATTTTGATAAATGTGCAATAACGAAATTTCAAACATTTTCAATCTATCTCTCAAAAATTTTTTCAATCTATCTCTAAGCGCTGGGAGGATGTACCACATCTACAAATTTTACAGGTCTATGGTATGAACGGTATAATTTATTACGGAAACATCTATGACAGAGGCCGCCTCCAGATAATTAGGCGTGCCTACCACCTACCCGCATTAATTACCTACTGAGCTGCTTAGCTAGTACATCTCTTTTGTTTAGTATAAAATTAATGTTGCGTGAATTTTCTTGTGTCGGACTATTTATAGCATTACTTTCCGGATTTTGTCATTATGGCATCATTACCCGGAATAAACCTTTCTCCTGTTTATTATTATAATAAACCTACACATATGTAGGTTTATACTACTAATATTATAAAGGCGAAAATTTGTGCTGTTGTGAAGATGTTTGGCCGAAGACAATGCCTATACGTACATATTAGTTCCTGCCCAACATTTTAAAGAAACGTTTTAAAGTTATTTTTATCCCATGGGATCTTAATTATGGTATAAAAAGGTGCCTATGTTTTATTTCAGGGCTAGCGCTACCTATATGCAAAATGCCATCCCGATCCGTTCAGTTGTTTTGGCATGAAAAGGAAACAAACATCCAAACTTTCGCATTTATAATACTTGCTTCTGCCCGCGGCTTCGCACGCGATGTTTCTATGGAAACGTTAAAAGGTGATTTCTATCCCATGGGAACTGATTTATGGGTTAAAAAGTAACCTAACAAAATTTCAGCCCGATCCGTTTACTAGTTTTGGCGTGAAGAGGTAACAAACATCCATCCATGCATCCATCTATCCATCTATCCATCCATCCATCCAAACTTTCGCATTTATATTATTAGTGTGATGTGATGTGATCAGTGTGATTGTAACGCATTAGTTTTTAACCGACGAAAAACGGAGTAGGTTCTGAAGTCGACGCGTATATTTTTTTTATGTACGCATAACTTTTTACAGACTATTCCGATTTTGATAATTCTTTTTTATTGGAAAGGGTAAGTATAACCGAAGTTGGTCCCATATACATTTTAACTAGATAAATTTAAAGTCGGTTTAGTTTTTTAAAAGACGCCAAATTATAAACTGCATTACTTATTAAAAAAAATATTAAAATTTACCGCGTGAGTACGATAGGTACATTGATAAATAAAACGTTAATTTGCATGGTAAGGTCACTCCTCGTACGTTTCTAAACCGCGATCTTTAGTTAAACCACAGCCTACCTATATGCATACAGTCGTTCGACGAAGGCATTTTGACGCGTGGTTTTGAGAGGGCAATCGTGCCAGAGACGGGTCGGGGGGACCCCTCCCCCCCGATTAATTTGGCGTCTTTTAAAAAACTAAACCGACTTCAAATTTATCTAGTTAAAATTTATATGGGACCAACTTCGGGGTATACTTACCCTTTCCAATAAAAAAAGAATTATCAAAATCGGACTACTCTGTGTAATGTTATGCGTGGTCATACATAAAAAAATTATACTTCAGAAATAAGAAATAAGACTTCAGAACCTCCTCCGTTTTTCGTCGGTTAAAAACTAATGCGTTACAATCACACTGATCACATCACATCACAGGAAGCGTGGGGACGCTCCGGAGTTACTAAGGCCCCGACCCGTCTCTGGCACGATTGCCCTGTCAAAACGCCTTCGTCGAACGACTGTATGCATATAGGTAGGCTGTGGTTATACTATACCTAAGTATAAGGCATTCCACGGATTAAATCACGTGTAACGTAATTTATATACCTGCATGTTTAGTTACCTTCAGCACAGATATTATAATACTATGCTAGAACCTTCAGTAACTATTACATACTAGCTGCGCCCCGCGGCTTCGCCCCCGTGGAAATTTATGTTTCCAACTTTCTTAATTTTTCTTTCATAAGAACCTTCTCCTGACAATAACAAACACAACAAAGAAAGAATTAGCGAAATCGGTCCAGGCGTTGTTGAGTTATGCGCTTACCAACACATTTTGCGATTCATTTTTATATTATAGATTTTTATATTATAGATATCCGATCCTTAGCAGTCGGCAGCGATTGCGTCGAGCTCGCACGAAGCGGACTGATGTCTCCTGAACTGGAAATTACAAATTCTGATGAAATCCGCGTTCGGATGTGTTATTTCCACTTCGTATCCGTTTTCACGAATTGGTATAGACTCATTCGACGATTTAATAAGGACTTGGCTATTTTTCGTAAGATTATTTGCAAAACTATTTGGCTTGTTTTCCAAAGTTACCTATCGTGGCCGTTATTGCTAGGGAATAGATAGCACGCTATTCCATTAAAACAAGGCTGTGTGGTGCCGGCTTAGAATTTGCACCACCCCAACACTTCCCGCGGGTGTCGTAAGAGGCGACTAAGGGATATCCACCGGGGGCGGGCAGCAGCGCCCCCTGCACAACAATTCTACCACCGAACTGCGATCCCCAACCCGCATGCAAAGCATGGGGATTATGGGCATTACCCCCTGTGATAAAAACGAATAAGGCGCTTATCAGGGGGAGGCCTGCGTCCAGCAGTGGACCAATACAGGCTGTTGAGGTTTCAAGGTTGAAGTAGAGGCATAAAAAGCTAAAAACTTACCTAAGAATAACCCTATCTCTAAAACACTGCAGTAGTTCATTATGAATATCACAAAATGACGACACCCAAAGGGTTACTACCAAAAACGTATGGGAGGATTCATCAACGACCTAGGGCTGTTAACTCTTCATTCTACCTGAAAGGGACTTCACTTTATGTAGAGGTAGTTTATTAGACAATATATCGGCATGTTCTGACCTCAAGTGTGAATATTCCGCAGGCTTTCCGCACACAGGTTTAGAGATTATTTATTCACAGGTGTTTCGCTAAAGTTTCGATCGGTTCACGCATATTGTTTAGGTAGCGGGGGTTTTACAAAGCCTTACTTAGAAAGTCATAAAGAGCTGCCAAGTGTGTATAGAAGTCCGTAACAGTTTTAATGTTTCAATCGCATGCAATTCTTTGTAACTTCAAGTCATTTTGTAAACTATTGCCTGCTGTTATTACAGTTACCGACTCTATTAAACTCTATTTAAGCTTATTTCTTTTGAAAATAACTTTTGTACTCCTGAAATAACTTAATGTATCATTTTTTTCATATTTTAACACAAAATATAAAATTGACGATGTCCTCCTAGCCGAATTTCGACCACGGTGGCCTGTCTCATCGGAGACTAGCCGGATGTGCAGGACATTTATAGTGCACAAGTTGCGCAAACACAGGTGCAATCTCTATTCCCTCACTCTCATTATCCGATGGGACGGCAGACCGACACGACCGGGGAGAGGTCAAGCGCAGGATCAACGGATAACGTACTTTCCGAGGCACGGGGGTGTATCACCGCCAACTTCCTGACTCCGGGCTGCAACTGTGAATTTTTATTGCTAGAAAAATTCCAATAACAGCTATTGGCCCGGCCCGGGATTTGAATCCAGGACCTCATAATCAGTGGTTATAACTGCTAGACCAAAGAGGCAGTCAAAATACAAAAAATAATTACTATATTTATATCAGCACAAACGTGTTGTAAGAATATAATTTATAAGTTGAAAAGGTGTGTCTAAAAAATAATCGTAAAACATAATTCACATTAGAGTAGGGATACTTACGGCGAGACAAGGGATAACAACCACTGGGATACGGGATAACAATGGGTGAGCTTTGAATCAAACTTTTGTTGTAAAATATATAGACTGTTTTTATTGTTCAAACTAAAATTTTAATGTAAACACGTCTCTTTGGGAACTCTTGACAAGCACTTCAAAAAGAAGTCGATTCTTTTATTTAATTTAAACCCTATTAAGCTAAAAGCTTTTGTTCAGTCATTTCTGAGTTGCTACGCCGAAATAGGTTGACCTAGACCTTGAAAACCTAGGAAACCTAGACTTAGACAAGGTTTCTACTTGATATGTTCAAAGACAAAATAATATGAATATCAATGAATAGGGAAATCTTACGAAAGCATTTTAGGGCTTACAAAGCCACTTATGGAGTTTGAACAAAAATGCCAATGTTTAACGATTTGAAACCGAATAAACAAAACAATTATTGATCTAACTAATCTCACCAAACAACTAAAATAAATTAAAAAATGATGAATTACACCTATGAAAAGAACTAGATTGAATTAGATTAGACTGATTGGTTGGACAGGCATTTTCAGGCACTAAAACCAAAACTTTCAATAACGGTCAAGCATTAACGAAAGTTTCAGTGCGTTAGTAGATTTATAAATTGAGAACAAAATGAAATAAAACCTAAAATATAGCCTTCAAACCATAATCTCTCCAAGAAACTTTCGCCATTAAAACTCAAAAAAGAATAGTTTACTTTACACAGATTACAAACGTTGAGGGGTAAAGCAAAAGCACAAAGTAAATAATCCATTTTATCTAAAAAAACGCTTCACACTGCAGCAACTCCAGCAGCAAGAAAAACTTTATTTTTGCAACTAAACATCGAGTTATAAAAATACACACGCTTTCGACTTATCCTGCTGGACCGTTACTTAAAATTGCACGGAGTAAAGTAAGTACAGTGCTTAGTGGTCCTGGAATTTGGACTGAGTTAGGAAGTTAAATGAAGTTCAAAGTAATTACTCTCGAAGGCGGTTAAGTCGGCTTTGGTTATGGTTTCAGCCACCGCCGCCGTTGGCGCCGCTCTGTTGCTCGTATTATTGAGCAGGAGCTTGATGTGGCAGTAGATGGAAAGTTTAAGTTGAATAGGTAAATTGAGAAGCCTTTTTTACCTGCAAGATGTGAGTTGTTTTTGTTTTGATGAACACTAATAATAATGTCCTCCTAGCCGAATTTCGACCACGGCCAGTCTCATCGGAGACTAACAAGATGCGCAGGACATATTATAGTGCACAAGTGTGTACGCAAACACAGGTTGCACTCTCTCTTCCCTCGCTCTCATAATCCGATGGTAGACCGACACGACCGGGAGAGGTCAGGCGCAGGACCAACGGCTTAATGTGCTCTCCGAGGCACGGGGAAGTAACACCGCTAACTTCCTGACTCCGGACTGCTACTGTGAATTTTTCTTGCTAGAAAAACCCCAATAACAACGACTGGCTCGACCCGGGATTCGAACCCAGGACCTCATAATCAGCGGTTAAACAAACTGACCGCTAGACCAACGAGGCAGTCGGAAGTTTGTGCGACATTTATCTATTAACTCCATGGATCAAAACAGCTTGTTAAAATGTGATTTTGATAAATAATCCTACCTAGCAAAATACTGGCTATACGTCGGCCCTTTTCTTTTTTTTTTTTATCCTGAGCTATACGTCGGCCCTACAAAATGTAACTTAGAACCGTATAAAAAATGGTTCCAGTTACATTTTGCAGATCTTTGCACTCTCATTTAACGAAAAAATATGAAAAAGTGAGGACTGCGTCGAGCATTTCTTTAATTTCAATACATAATTACATTTTTACGAAAGGATTTAATTTAAATTGTTGCCTATTAATATTAAAAGCAGCGATAGTAACACCTCAATTGATAATAGTAGCGGAACAAGAGCATAGTAAAAGGCTCATTTTAATAAAGTGATACTTGAGTGGTACTTATGTAAAGTTGTCGGTGCCATCATTTCAAGTTACTCACAACTATTGTGAAATAAGGAGCAAGAGAACTTGTTTGCCATGCTATAAAATTATTAGCTGACTCACACTTTCAAAGTATTTATTATTTTGATGGAGTTTTTTCAGGATGTCGTGTAGTTGGGCAGAACACACGCACTGCGTTTTGCTGGATCTCATACGAGAAGGTTTTACCTGAATTGTTAGGGAAACATGGAAACCATATACCTACATTCTTGTATTTTCTTAATTTAAAATACACTTCCACCTGGATTATAATTTTCCAAAAGTCTAACGGAAGCTAACAATTTCTTGATTGCAGATTTTAATTGAAAACTAGCTCTTGCCAGCGGCTTCGCACACGATTACCAGGAAGAATAGTATATTACTATTCTCGGTCTAAAACTATACATCCATGCCAAATCCGTTCAGTAGTTAGCGTGAATAGGACAAATATTTTACCATCCACCCAAACTTTCGCGTTTATAATTACTGTCTGCGGGTTCTACCGTCGATCATGTTTTCCGGGAAAAAGGAGACAATACAGGGTGGCTATTTATGATCGGACTTGGGTGGGAAAGTATGACCAAATCAGAAACAATAGAATAGAATATAGAATAGAATAGGAATGTATATGACGACCTCAGTGGCGCAGCGGGCGAACGTCCGCCTGCGACGCAGGAGGTTGCGGGTTCGATTCCCGCCTTGGGACAAATGTTTGTACGATCTGCAGATATTTGTTCAGGGTGTTCTGGATGTTGTCTATGTATAATAAAAAAATATCTATGTAGTGTATTGTATTAAGTATATCAGTTATCTAGTACCCATAACACAAGCTCTGCTTAGCTTGGGGCTAGATAATGCTGTGTGAATTGTCCAGCATTATTTATTTATTTAAGTGTCATCATCATCATCAGCATATATTAGTCCACTGCTGGACATAGGCCTCCCCTAATGAGCGTCATAGCGCCCTGACTTCAGCTTGCCGCATTCAGCATCTGCCTGCAGTTCTTCGCAGATCGTCATCCCACCTGGCCAGAGGGCGTCCTACACTACGTTTACCGAGTCGCGGTCTCCACTCAAGAACACGTTTACCCCAGCGGTTGTCGGTTTTTCGCGAGATATGGCCGGCCCACTGCCACTTCAGCAGTGACTGTTATTAACAGTTTTCAATAAAATACTGCAAAAAATCGAGTGATGATGGAGTACCCTTCTACGAATTTTATTTTCACCCTGGACGGAGTTTAGGATGAGAGATTGTTATTTGTTTGTGTTTGTAAAAAACAATGTTCCCATTTATCGCCCAAACAAACGAACAGATTTTAAACTATATTTTTGTAAGGAATATTACTTTCCTTGGAGTGTTTTAGCTATGATTGATTAAAATCGGTACAGCCCACAGAAATCTAAATAACAAGGCACTAGAATCGTAAGCGCGCGTGACCTTGTCGCCGCTCAGGTGACTCTCACGCCACCAGTGCGTTCGTTGCTGTTCAGTTGCTCTCGAAACGTGCGTGTGTAAAAATGGTGTGTTGCAGCATTTCCCATTGCGGAAATTCTTCCACAAGTTGTAATTATACTAATAAAACAATAACAATTCATCAATATATACTTATTTTTTGAAATAATGCCGTATTTTGATAAAATTATAGAATCTTTCCAAGTAATACGAATGTCACAGTCGACCGTTCTTATTATCACGTTTAGCTATACATTGCCTGTTTTTTTTGTCAACATCTGGTAGGTACCGCATTACAAAAAGCAATGTACTGCAAAATAAACAATAATGTCGCGGGCTCGATTTCCTAGTGGTTAGGGATTGCAATCCGGATATCCGGATATCCGAATTATCCGGATATCCGCTAATTTTCATATCCGGATAATGGGAGCTCCTTTATCCGGATAATACGAATAATACGGATAGGTACCTACAGCTGATTTTTCTAATTCACGACACAACACTACACCGCATCCAGCATTTTAGAAATGTTATATTTAATGCATATAATACTTTGTGTTGTTATAAATATAAATGTAATAATTCGTGCGTGTTTCTGAATCTGGAAGCTATAAACAAGCAAGACCTACACTACACTAGCGGTAGCGCGCAAACGCATCGCTAGCGTTGACACTGGTTGGTCAGTGCTTCGACGATGCCGACACAGACTGATCTCCGCGCACGCAGCACAGCTACCCCACACACACTACTATAACATAACTGTATGTGTACATTCGTAAGTTTGATCTCGTGACTGTGTTGGTTCTTTGTTAAAATCATTTTAGAGTACCTATTAAAATAGGAAGTTGATTTACGTTCGTTCGTTGTTAAAAAATAAGTTCGATGGAACGAAGTAAACTGTTTTTATTTCATAGATATTTTAGTTTTTCAACCCATTTGATCGATACTCTTATTTTTAATTTTATTTATTTATTTAGGGGAAAACCAAAGGCTTAAAAATTAACAGAATTACAAATTAATAAGTACCAGATAGCTTATTGAAGGTTTTCATGGATAGTGGTGGATTATTACAATGAAAAAGACTGTGAACATGATGTGACTAGTCAACATGCATCATCTCTAAAAACATAGTTAGATTAGGATCTACATTACAAAAAATTTGGACTTCATATTTATCATGATCATTGGCACCAAAAAACTCTCCGCTGAGCCGCCGCCTGGCCGAGCTGACACTTGTGCAGAATAAATCCAGGTCAAATTGCTTACTCAATTTGTTAAAATTATTACTCGCTCGCCACAAGACGGAATTTTGTCGGTAGTTAGTGCCAGCATGGGGAACGTAAATAGGGGGGTTAACTCTGATAGGTTTGCAGGGAACGTTAAGCTTAATTTTTTGAAGCAAATTGGGACAATTAATATTATTCGACGTGATTTTAAGTATAAAAGATAAGTCGGCGATCTCACGCCGCTTGGAAAGAGGGAGAATGTGAAATTGCTTACATAAATCGAGGTAATTGGCTGAACTGTATGGAATTCTTAAACGGAAACAAAGGTACTTCACAAACTTAATTTGAATGCGCTCGATTCTTTTATTATAAACATCATAACGAGGCTTCCAAATCGGTGATGCATATTCTAAGATGCTTCTAACAAACGTACAGTAAAGAATTTTAAATCTCTATGGTGTTCAGTTTCTATGCGAATTCTATTTTTATTTTATTAAAACTTTAATGTAACGTTTTTTGAATATAAATTAATAAATACTTATACTTTAAAAACCCATTTTTCTTGATTAAATTTATTTTTTATGTATATTTTTCAATTATCCGAATTATCCGAAATATCCGAATATCCGAATAGTAAGGCTCACTACTATCCGAATTATCCGGATACGAAAATTTAACGGATAATGCAACCCCTACTAGTGGTACGGCCGCAGAACCCGGTCGCGAGCTAGTGTTGTGACTTGTGATTTGTAAAACAACTTTGCCTAGTCAGAATCACATCACACTAATCACACTATAAATGCAGTACCTACCTAATATTATAAAGTCCACGGATATCAACAAAATAGTCCCAATGAGACAGTTTTTAAATAAGTTTCTTCATTTTACCGGACAGTAAATGGAAAGTTATTTATCATTAGATAGATAGATAATACTTTTTTGTACCACACAAAGACAGATAACAATACAGAAATAAATGAAAAGAGTAGACGAAGTACAAAGGCGGCCTTATCGCTATGAGCGATCTCTTCCAGGCAACCTTGGGATGGACTGGACATGTAAGAACAAAATAGACGGTAACAATAATAATAATACTTACATTACATACTATAATACCTACATATAGCCTACAAACAATATAATACACTTACATAAACATAAAATAAAGTTGTTTAACTTTGCAAGGACAGATAATGCTGATGAAGCAGTTTTTTAAAGAGAGGAAGTGATTTGGTACGTCTGATGTCCAGGGGGAGAGCATTCCATAGACGGGTAGCTTGTACAGTGAAAGATTTGTCGTAGAAAGTGGTAGTGTGGGCAGGGACTTTTAAGATGATTGTTTCAGAGGAACGCAGAGAGAGAGAGTGAGAGTTTGAAAGGAATTCAAAGCGCTCCTTGAGATAGGAAGCGCTGGGAGGATAGAACAATATACTGTACAAGAGAGATAGTATGTCAGTATTCCTGCAAAGTCGGATGGGCAACCACTTGAGTTTAGCGCGATATTCGGAAACGTGGTCATATTTGCGAAGGCCAAATATGAACCTAATGCTGAAATTTTGGAGGCGTTCAAGCTTGTTTAATTGGTCTTCAGTGAGGTCCGGATAACAAGCGAACATTAATTTTATTATTAATAAATGAATATTGAAGTACCTACCTACATACTATATTTTTATTTTATTAGTACAATGCCCTAGTCATAGAATAACAGTAGGTACGTGACCTGTTATTTCGTGCCCAGCACTAGTGTAGATTACATTAAAATGACGTCATAACGACAACAAATGCAAACTTGTCACTAATGTGTGAGTAAGCGAACGTATGCTCCTACGCTTACGGCTTAATTTGGTTTGCACTGCATTTTTGGATGGGCGTAGCCGTAATTCCGTAGTTATTGTCTGTCTATGTAGTAGTAAGGTAGTAGAGGGGGCGAGCCGGCGGCGACATGCATTCCCGATAGATCGGATGGTACTCAGCATTTCTAGTGCCTTGTTATTTAGATTTCTGTGGTACAGCCGCTCTAATGTTATGATGGTACTAACAAAAAAATGAATTAAATGTTTTTTTGTAAAATCCCCTTGTTTTCATGTAAATACATAATTACTGAACTGCAATGCGACACGTTGAAGCGTAATGTGTGAAAAAGCATGTAAACAGTTATTTACTGTTTCAGAAATTCTCTATAGGTCCATTCAATAAATTTTAATTACAAATCCATAACCAGATAATAATGAAAATTACACCTATAGTAAAAATGCGTTAGTTTGGATGGATGGTTGTTTGTTACTTTTTCACGCCAAAACGACTGAACGGATCGGGTCGAAATTTTACATCAATGCAAAGCGATGCAAAGTGCAATCTGATTTAAGTGATATCCCAGATATCACTAAAATCAGAAAATATTTTATCGGAGTAAATCGCTGAAGTACAAAACAATTTTTAGTTTTGAAAGCTTTCATACTCGAATTCGAACCTTCTTGTTCTTGCCTTTTTATACTTAACTAGAACAAAAAGCCTTTGAGTTAAATATAAAATAACGGTTAGTAGAATCCTCAGGAACCCAGCTAGTTTTCGTAAATAACTAAAGCCTTTAACCCTACGAGGTCTTGGGCCACATAACCCTATTGGCTTATTGAATCGCTATAATCCTACCTTATTAATGTTTTCCTGGTATCAATGAACGTGTGAATTAGATGAGTGGGTAGGTACTTACCGACCTATGTTTTAGTTTTTGTAACTTAGATTTTATGATGATTAAAATAATTTTGGGAAGATGATAAGCAGTGCGTCATTTAATTCATATTTTCAGATCAAATGGAGAATATGTCTTTAAAATAAGTCTTTATGAGAACAAATTGAACAAACGAGAAAAGAAATCTCACTAGTTCAGTCAACTGAACTGGACAACTAAACTAGTGGGAATAGACGAATTCTATTACGTTTGATCGCGCACTCCCAACAAAATTGAGAGGTGTATAGGTACTGTATGTTTGAGAATTATAATGAATTAGTTTTTGACCGCGGCTTCGTACTCGTTGTTTCTATGGAAACGTATAAACATTATTTATATCCTATGAAAACCGACGTATGAGAGAGCCTATGTGTTGTTTCAGGACTATATCTATGCAATTTTCAGCTAGATTCAGAAGTTTTGGAGTGAAGAAGGAACAAACACACTTCCATCCATCCAAACTTTTGCATTTCTAATATTAGTGTAATGTGATAGTGTGACTTATGAAAAATATTATCAGTAGACCACAAGACTCGATACATTGTGCAACCATGCGACATAAATATTCAGAATCTAGGTCGTTAGCCGAGAAATCCGGTTACACAAAGACTTGGTCGGCTGCAGAGTATTTCGTAGTCCGCAAACGAATTGCAAATGCAGCGTTTGCACACTCGCTCGCCAAACACGGCGAGCGGCGTGCCGCATCGTGCGGCGCCGCTGTCGCCGCCACGCGGGAGGCTGCATCTTCATGATAGGCGGGTACTCAGTTCCTACCAAGGATCACTTCCTCACCTCAACAGCCTGTGTTGGTCCACTGCTGGACGCAGGCCTCCCCCTGATAAGCGCCTTATTCGCTTTTATCTCATGGGGGGTAATGCCCATAATCCCCACGCTGGGCATGCGGGTTGGGGATCGCAGTTCGGTGGTAGAATGTTCTGCAGAGGGCGCTGCTGCCCGCCCCCGGTGGATATCCCTTAGTCGCCTTTTACGACACCCGCGGGAAGAGTTGGGGTGGTGCAAATTCTAAGCCAGCACCACACAGCAAGGATCACTTACCGGAGAGAAAACACAAATCTGTACATTGACCTCTTCATTTCGAGCTTCATTCGCTTCATCCACAGTGATTATTCATGAGCGTCTCTCCCTTAGGAGTCATTTGAAACAGCGTCAACGAAAAGCGGCACCAGCTTTCTTAGTAAATTCAGGCAGCTCGCCCTCGCTGCGTATGCCGCCGGAATGACAACCGAACGAGCAATAAACACAATATTTGAAGACCTCAGAGCCACCATAATTGCCTTCAGCTGCGGATCGGGGTTAAGTTTAGTAAGTGGGTAAGTTTGTTGTGACATTTTCTAAGAAGCACATACCCTACAAATTTATACAGAACCGGAGAATTCCACCCTAAGATCATTAAGTTAGTAATTAATTCCACCCTAAGACCATTAAGTTAGTTCCTCTTTACTTAAAGAATTTTAGATTTTTACATCCAAGTTACTGGCGTGTACTTAGAAGGTTTGGTTGGAGTCCTAAAAACGACAAGGATTTTGTAGAGCGCCTAGAGGGACCATTCATCGCCAAGGCACAAAGGAAAATTTTAATAATGAAAAAGGCTTGCTAAATAAAAGCGGCTTAAATGTTTCTAAGGAAAATGAAAATCTTAAAACGGCAAAATTTTATTTCCTAAGAAATTACACTAAAGGGTTAAACTGTAAAATTCAAAGTTGTAGCAAGATAATATCGTAGCAAATAGTTCCAGCACAATTTCCCCCGATTTATATTTTAAGGGAGGAAATGAAAAAGTTTAGGAAGTTACAGCAGCCGCGCTGAGAAATATCCGTTCTCAAATTCTTTGACTCGAGCTGGATCATATTTTTGCTAAATTTGTGGCAATGAATCTTACCCAAGTTTTGATTGTACACATTCGTAACCATCAGCGATTCGTCAACGTTACGAGTTTTATTCCCTCCAACTCCCAACTTCGCGGCTTAAAGAGTTAAGCTCGGAACTGCTCCTTGCGAAATTGAATTTGAAATAACGTCAACCTCTATTATATACATACATTTTGTTAGATGTATGATTTTTAATGTATTATAACCATTGCTTGTACTCTGTTAAATTTAACAAGTACCTACTGCTATTCAATAACCCAATATTTTGGTACCTTTAAAATTCTCAGGTGTATTTGTTTAGACTCTCTCATAGTCATAAGGTTTGTTCACAATGCTATCCACCGCGCCACCGCCGCGTTCACCGCGCCGCGCGCCGCCCTGCCGCCCTTTAGTTTACTTACCTAGCTGTGTGTATAGGGTGTTGTAGGTACATTACTATATCACCTTTTCTAAATGGACAATTGGACATTTATTGTATTTAAGGCGAGGATTCCCGGATTTCGGGATTTTTAACTGTCCGTACCTCAATAACTATAAGGCCTATAGTTTTGAAATTCATACACATTATAGTTGAGGATATTTTCTAGTGCATCACTAGACAAAACTTGGTGATATTTCACCCGATAGAAAAAAATTACAAAGTTACCTCTAAATAAAACTTTGAATGATCAGTGTGAATAGAAAAATGAATAAAATGACACAAAATGTATAAGAAAACATTGCAAACGATATTACGCAGTGCATCACTAGAAAATATTTTTATATGCCATACAAATATTTTTCAAAACACCTAAATACCTACAAAATCGTGCTCGGCTGCCTGCGCACCGTCTTGCTCACTTACTCGCAATCATCGCATCTCGGGAATCCTCGCCTTAAGGAAATAAAGAGCATTAAAATATGATTTGATTAAATTCACCTAAAGATTACCTATGTTATATAGGACCACAAAGTATTACATAATCCAAAAATATTTAGTTATAACTTATTTTAGGTCTCAGAGGTTAGTTTAAATATTTTTAAACCTAGGTAATCTCATTTTAAGTAAACCCTGTGTTTGTATGAGAAATAAAGTTCTTTAAACCTAACCCAACAAACATCATAGTAACCAACATTTAGGTTTCTCCAGGCAACTAAACTCAAATCTAGTTTGAGTTTAGTTACAAAAAGCCAAAAGAGAAACAATAGAAATACCGGTCCTGCCTAAATGCCTAGCCTAGCCGGATGATTAATGATCTGAGGCATTAAATATAAGTTATTATAATGACACCTGACTTAGTGCTTGGCAGTGAAATAATAGCTACTTTTGTGATTAGCGTAATAATCGTCATCATTAAACGGGCACTCTCTAAGATGAGCCTGAAACTTCGCTAAAGTTTAATTTGCTTTACAATCATGATTTACATTTCTTTAAAGAGGTGCCTATTAAAAGTTTTTCAGATTGCAACTCCTTTAACACTTTCAATTCTAAGTGCAATAAATCAGAGTAACCGCGGCAGCTTTCACGTTATGACTTCCTCGTAAAATTTACATTTAAAAGTTAATTTTCTCGTTTCCCGGCTAAGGGCAATTGTTAATCTTGGATTCTCTCGTGATACCCTCGTTGTAAAAATTATGGACATTATTCCAAGTTGTCTGGTTGTTCCCCTGTTACGAATCTCCGCGATACCTACAGCTAGTCTGTTGGATATCCATTGCAAACCACTATCCCCGAGCGACACGGTTTATGATTATTTGCTTTCGTTTTATTTTGTTCTTGTTTTCATAATTCTAAAAAATGCAAACCGTGGAAGATGAAAACTACTAAACCTAATATGAAATGACTATTCCGTGTGCAATTTTCTATTTCATTAAAGATCGAACTTACAATACTTTATTTTTCATTCACTGAGTTGCCCTGGAGATAAATAATTGAGAAATAAGTGGTTTATTTTCTTTAGCATCGTTTTAGTGATCGTATTAATACAACCTTCCTGAGATTATACAGTCTTCAGAAACTATTTCAAGTGTTCCTGGGAGTCCCATTATATTTCAACACCTCGGAAGGTATGACAAGGAGTTTATTTTGCAAAGATAAAGGGTCTTGCAGGTTATCAGAATATCCGACTGGTACTTCGATCTACGTAGTTTAAACGGGAAGTAATTTGATCAACAAATCGGTATAACACTCGCAATTTACGAGTATAAAGGCTGACTATTTTGTATCAAAAAATCGAAAAAGCTTTTATGCAATACTAGCTGCTCCTCGCGGCTTTGCAATCGCTTTTCAAGTAGCCTATGTCCGTCCCCGAGAACCTACCTTCCAAATTTCATTAAGTAGCGTTTAAACGTGAAAAGGTGACAGACAGAGTTATTTTCGCTTTATAATATTAGTGTGGATACTTATGCTACATATTTTGGCTCCAAGCACGACTAAAATAATACCGTCCGGTCAGCTATGCCAATATTATTGAGGAGAGACGGTAAACCCGGATAATAATAAGCACTGGCTGCAATAAAATACGCCGCTTACGACCACACGACTCGATGACACCAATAAAATTTTGCTGCATCACCGATCCACGCTTTTATTGTGACACTCGCAATTTATTTACCTAAGAACTACTTTTGTTTTATTGATTGCCGGGTAAAATTTATTACTGCCGAACAATATTGCCATGGTTATATTTCAGTGCTTATCGACTGACTGATTACGAGAATATACAAGTATGCCTAGGTACACATGACTGTACTGGAAATTAGATACAATAGGTAATGTGGTTATGGTTATTAACTTAAAGCCCCCACATATTAAGAAGGGGTAGAACATCAACCCCAAGCCCCCGTTCTCCGAACAAGTTAATTTTATTTGCAGTGTCAGCTTTCGCGTTGCTAAGATTTAAATATCATAATCATTATCATCATGATCTTCTGTATTTTGTATTCAGTTGATTTATAATGGATCTTGACAAATGACCTGTAGTATTAATCAAGTAGTCTTCTACAATAAGAATAATATTTATTTGGCACTAACCAACAGAGCTTGAATTGGATTTAAGTAAAAATTGTTTAATGCATATCGTACTTACATTGATTGCATTTTAGATGAACAATTCTGATTTACGTGAACAAATGTCTTGTATATTTTGTAAGTACAGTAACAAACATATTTCCAAGGTCACGAAATATTACCCTGAGCTTTATTTCATAGAAAATGTTAAACCTGGGCCGCCATTGTTCTCTATTTAACGGCTCCATATATTTTCGCGGAGCTTGCTTTTATTCGCAAAGGCTGTTCTCGTCTTTATTGGTAAGTGCCTAACATATCAAATCGTATGTAAGCACCATTCTAACTTAATAGTTTTTTTATTGCTGAAACTTTCGACTTTGTGAAGCATAAGTGCTATATCAGGTAGTTTTTGGTACGGATGGGGAAAAACATTCTATATTCCGGTTTGTATAAGGTGGATTTTTAAAACTGATGTAACGAGGCTTATCATCTTTGATAGCAGCAGCTAATTTCTCAGCTTCAACCTCAACAGCCTGTATTGGTCCACTGCTGGACGCAAGCCTCGCCCTGATAAGCGCCTTGTTGGCTTTTATCTCATGGTCATTAATGCCCATCATCCCCATGCTGGGCATGCGGGTTGGGGATCGCAGTTCGGTGGTAGAATTGTTCTGCAGGGGGCGCTGCTGCCCGCCCCCGGTGGTGGAAATCCCTTAGTCGCCTCTTACGACACCCGCGGGAAGAGTTGGGGTGGTGCAAATTCTAAGCCGGCACCACACAGCTGTTTCTCAGAGATCATGAGTATTAATTAAGTGGCATGGGTAATTACTTACACCATCGCTTCCTAAAGCACTATAAGATTTAGCACCCGCCTAATGTGACAAAAGTAAGTATCAACTATTCAAATTGGCGGGATCGTCTAGCGGCAGTTTCCTCTAGAACACAAATTACATCATCGATGTTACAATTAATATGCATCGTTACTTTGAAGTTTAGTTAGTTGGAGTGGGGCGGGCAAGGGCGGAGCGAGGCAAGTTTTAATAAGGGTCTCTCTGGGTCATTACAGGCTCCTAGCAGTAATTGTGACGCCCGGCGAGTCCCAGCACTTAACGACACTTCTGGTTGACGCAGCCAGCCACTTCTTACTGCCGTCTCGTTTGTATTTCAATGACTTTGACTAATAAAATAAAGACGCCTGATAAAACTTAATGGTGATAAAACTCTTATTATAGTAGGTACTGGTTAGCTAAAGTAGCTAACCGTATTTTCTTTTCGCAATCTTCGGGCAAATTTAGGAAATAAATAGCTGAAAAAAGATTACGTTAAGGGTTAAAATGGTAAGATTGTTGATTTAGTGCCAGTAAAATTCGCAATTTGTTGAAACATTTAAATATATGTACGTTGAGCTTCGCAAACCTAAAAAATAGGCTTCAGAAAAAACAGATACAAAAGTACTTACCTTTAAAATAAAAATTACGGGTAAACCTTTTCAAATGGGAGCTTATTTTAAGGAAAAAAAATTGGTTGCCTGTAAAGTCGGTATACGGGCGAAAGTTTTACGTGACAACGACTTTGAGTGGTAAAATAATTTTAATGTGAATATTCATTCGTGCCTTTCACTTTTTATGTCTGTCTCTCTCGCTCTTAGGCGGGCTAACCATGCCCGAGTGGAAGGGACGCGTGCCTCTCACTCGCTCTCATTGTGAGCGCATAACGTGAGCGGAGCGTAACGCAGTTTCTTGAAGTGTCACCCGGCAAACCAATTTATAAGACGTTGTCACGTCAAAAATAAATAGTTAAATACACAAAAACAGATAACATTTTGCTGTGGAGCGAAACTTACTTACCGCTTCTGGATCTCAGAGGAAATTAGAACTGTGATGCTGTTCCACGAGGGAAACGTTGCAAAGAACGCAGTGTGGAAACAAAACGACCCACCTAACTTCGCGTCTTATATTCCAAGAAGCATTTACTTACTCGTAGTTATTGGTGGGAAGCGAAGAAAGGTACGATCTCTATTACAGTTCTGTGGGTACAATGAAATTATATCTTTCTCAATAAAGAGTTAAATCATACATTTATTCACAAAGAAAATTATACTAGTATTTACAATTGAAACAATTGAGCTAACTGCCGACTGTTGCAAACAGTCTACAGATAGCTCAACTGATCCATATCAACACCAGTCGGAAGCGTCCCCAAGACGCTGGCTGCATTGCCACGCTGTATGGCAATGCTGATACGCTGTGCCAGATATTCACCAGCTCTCGGGTCACGCGTCGCTTCGACCAGACGCTCAGATAGTTTTTTGAAAACCCGAAGAGCCTCGGTACCCCACGGACCTAGGGTAGGTAGGATAAAGAGTGTATTAGGTATCCCTTTAAAACAGAGTTTTATAACTTTCGCTTCAACATCATCATTAACATCATCATGAACAGCCTTTACCAGTCCACTGCTGGACGTAGGCCTCCCGTGATAAACACCTTATTCGCTACTATATAATAGACCTTCTTACAAACTGTAATAAGATTACTAAATAGATTCTTTAAAAACTTTGAAATGCTAAAAAGCTAACCTACACTTCCTAAAACGCAAACTTTATTTCGGCCCACAAATGAACAAAGACTATAAAAATACAAAGGGCGTAGATCGTATTTTCCTTATTTTCCTCAATCTAATGCTCTACCAAAAGTCATGAATCTGCATTTTATAGAATTTCACAAAGAAAAATTATTAATGCCAAGGCAAGCGTTCGTTAGTATTCCTACTTAGTTATTTTGCGCAACACGCTTTTTACGAAACGTTTTGACGAAGCATTTTTATAAATAAAAATAATACATAGTGATTTATTTGTTGGACTTGGATGCAACGGCTAAGTGCAAAGCTTTTACCAAACAAAAAGGGTAGTTAAGCTTATAACAATATAAAAAACCATGAGTTGGAATTGTTAATATTCTTACGAGGCAACGAGGCATACCTATACGTTTGACTCACAGGATATATGACGTACTTACATTAAATTGTTCCCTACCGTACATAAGTCTTCAAATGATATACCGTAAAACTTACGAGTAGTTAGTACTAAAAGAAAAATTGACGCGATCATTAATTTTAAAATATTTGTCAGTATTATCAAGTGGAACGGCGCGCGGCACAGATTTATTCTAGGATAAAAATGTTTTCACCGTTTTCCGGGCGCTTCAACAGCGACCAACAACCAGTCCGCTGTCGGCAAGTAAGTATTGTGGAATGATTAATTGTTCTCTAAATTGAATTCACCGTGATAAATGAAATATCCGCACAATAGGTAATAAATTACACTGACCCGTTTGCGCGTAAGATGAAACGGTCTAAAAGTAGGCACCCCCGGATGCTGTTGGATGAAACACAACACACATCACACCTGCCCGAAGGTAAAGTTATGTCGGCATTTTAATTCGCATGGGGCACGACCGCTTTGTTCAATGTGTTCTGTTCATCGCAAATACAACATAAGGCTTTTGTTCTTCGCGTGTGTAAACACGAATAGATGAAAATCTATTTTGATCGCGACTGTTTTCGTCTTAGAATTATAATGCTATACCAACGATAAAGCTACCATTAAACGGAAACAATAAATAAGGTAGCCTGATAGGTTTCAAATCATAGATATATAATATCTTATCATAATAGCATAACTATCTCACTAGCTGAGCCATGTGAGTAACTGAAATAGTGTCACATTCATCCTAGAACTCTACTTCACGTTAAAGTAGGTGGAAAGACACTTTAAGCCCTCGCGTAGGTAAGTGTTACTTATAAGTCTCTTCTTAACTCACTGGGATAAAGTACGATCAGTTGAAGTGGCGCTTAAAGAGTACCTACGTTAATGTAAGTTGAAAATGAAATGTAACTTGTCGACTTTAATTGAAATAATCCTGAAGCTACATGGAACCTAAATCTAAATATGTATGGACAAATTTGTCATGTCCGTGCAAAAGGCAAAGACGATCATAATCACAGAATACAAAAGTGGTACCATCAAGTTCTTGAGTATCGAGGACTTAAATCAATCAGGTGGATGTACTCTACTGTACTCATTCGAGCACCAACACTCACCCATCTAGACAAAAGCAGGCTAGCGCTGCCTTTGCACATTGCACAGCACATGCAGGCACTTGGATAGGTAGTTGGCTAAATACTACCATTAGCTTAATTAGCCTAAGTGTCTGCACGAGAACGGCATCGAGGGCGGCTCAGGTAGAGCACCCTAATAGGTAATTACGTAGACATACCTACACAGTGGCTGACTTTACAGCCTTCCACAATCCAAATTTCACCGTATAAACTATAAAACGCTTCTAATGTGCAATTATGATTGTGTAATATGGGCCTAACATTGTGAGAAAGGCACTCAAGGCACACATTTATTGAACAAAGCGGCAAGAAAAACGACGGCAACAAGCGGCGCCGGGTGTTCTAAATTGCCAACACTTCTGAGCTGAGCGTTTACTGGAGTTCACTCTACTTCATTATTTGTTACATTGCATCGATCCGGGATCTCGACAAGGTGTGTAAAAACTGCCAATAAACCAGCTGAAATGGAACTGATGTTATATTTTTATTAGGGTTTAGCTTTTTCTCCACTTCATTGAAATAGGCTTGCCTACAGATTTCAAACCTGAGGTCAAAATACCTAGGTACCTATTGCATAAAGTAGTTAAGCTCCTGATATATCTAATTGCGTGATATCTATACTAATATTATAAAGAGGAAAGATTTGATTGTTTGTATTGAATAGGCTCCGAAACTACTGGACCGATTTAAAAATTCTTTCACCGTTAGGAAGCTTACTTTTCAGGGAGTGGCATAGGCTATATTTTATCTCGGAATTTCTACGGGAATTGGAACTACGCGGGTGAAACCGCGAGGCGATCGTCTAGTCAATAAATAAAATTCTACTGTTTCGATCCATAACACGAGTAACAAAGTATTCACCTGTATTTTTGATGTTATTTAAAAAACGCTCCATTCAAATAATGATAAAACTGATTATTTAATAATTAATGGTTACGGTACTTGAGAAACGGACAATCAGATTTCTGATAACTAGCTTTTACCCACGGCTTCGCACGCGTTTTTTCCGAGCCACTACAGTGGCCATAGCCTATTATTAGAGGTATTCAGTTATAAACCATATGTAGGGATACAAAATTTCAGCACAATCCGTTCAGTAGTTTTGGTGTAAAGAAGTCACAGCCGTAAATCGAAAATTTTCCATTTATTCTAATTATATTTTAATTACCTATGTATGTATAAGAGTGATGAGGTGCATTCAGAATTGTGTTTCCACTCCAAAATCCGGGTGTTGCTTGCCTAGCAGGTGGGCCATACTCTTGCGCAGGTTGTACCTGAATATAACATGAATTGAACAATAAAGCCATCGTCATCATTTCAACCGAGACGCGTAGGTAAATTGCTGGATATAGATAGGCCTCCTCCAAAGATCATCACAATCACCGGTCCTGCACTACCTGCATCCAGCGGTTTCTCGCAGTCAGAGGCCTGGGCATCGGTCCCAATGGGGGTCTACCATCGGAAGATGAAAATGACAGCTATCAGACACGTGCTTTTTTGCCTTTAGCACTTATTCTGATAGCGTACTACGACTCTTTGGTCCATTCAAGTCACGCCGCTGAGAATAGGTGGTGAATGCGTTGAAGATGTTTTTCTTCACTTGTTGGTGTAAAATAAATAATTTAAAGAAGGCATACCTGTTCTTTTTGCAGCTCTGTAAAGTTCTCATATAAACTATATCATATTCAATGGTGGTTCTTGAAGGTACCGGTTTTGAGAAGCACTTTCCCGTCAATACCGTTGTCCAAAATCGCTTTGATAGAAATGTGCCTTTTTTGAACCATTGTGATACTCTTTTTCCAGTTTGACAGCCGCTGGTTCTCTTTTTTTTAGTATATCCTGAAAGAATCAAAAATTTTCATTTTCTAGTAAGTATACTGGAGGGCAATTCTGAGAATATCTACTCGATAAATATGGCAAGAACTGTCAAAATATCGAGTGATTGCTTCGTAGCAAACATGCGTATACTCAAAACCTGCAATCGATATTTATCGATGGCTTTTCCTAGATAAGTTGCTCATTATCTCACAGAGAATGCAGTTTTTGGCAGGACGTTTCTGATACCTATTTACCACATTTATTAGCCAAGCTATCACGCGATACTGAGAATTGGCTTCCTGAACGGTTTTAAACAACGATGTATAAATCTTTATTCACAATGAAAATGACAATCAACTAATAGAAATTAATTACAACTAGTATTTGCAATTGAAACAATCGAGCTAACTGCAGACTGTTGCAAACAATCTACAGGTAGCTCAACTGATCCATATCAATACCAGTCGGAAGGGTCCCCAAGATGCTGGCTCTATTGCCCCGCTGTATGGCAATGCTGATGCGCTGCGCCAAATACTTACTCAGCGTCGCACCGACCAGACGCTCTGATATTTTTATAAAAACCCGAAGAGCCTCGGTATAATGTATAATGTGTATAATCTAGAAAAATTGTACCAATCAACACAATCGATTTTCTTTCCTAGATAGAAGTGATAGAATAATATCTATTCTAGTAGAGGTCATCCACTCGAGGGACCGACGACATTGTAGTGGTCGCAAGGAGGCGATGGATGGAGGCGGCTCAGGACCTCTATTTGTGGCGTCTCGTATGAGGGAGTATATATCCAGCAGTGGACGTGTGTGGGTATGATGATCTCGTCGAATAAATACAGGCATTCCCAACAATTCAGCGTTCGTTTTACAATCAGCCTAGCCATTATACGAGTACAAACGGGTTGGGGTAATATTAATTATTATAAAACGAAGTGTTCTTACATTCAGTCTTTTTACACCCATAATGGAACTAGTGATAACATAATTCGACATTAGTTCCATTATTTTCAAAATCTTTTAAAATGGAACTAGTGGCAACGAACTGATTCTACGATACCTACAACTTAAATAATATGTATTTCATTTGTAGGTATTACTACTATAAACTATATACTACTACTATATAGCGGGTTGGGGTAATATTAATTATTATAAAACGAAGTGTTCTTACATTCAGTCTTTTTACACCCATAATGGAACTAGTGATAACATAATTCGACATTAGTTCCATTATTTTCAAAATCTTTTAAAATGGAACTAGTGGCAACGAACTGATTCTACGATACCTACAACTTAAATAATATGTATTTCATTTGTAGGTATTACTACTATAAACTATATACTACTACTATATAGGTACTTATAACTACAAATAAAATATTATATTAGTTGTAATAGGTACATACTTTTGTAGAAATCTAATTTATTCCGGCGTAGTATTCCCATGATATTATTATTTATTTGACATGATGTAATTTAGGTACCTATACCATAATGGTTTTTCATTTGCTGTTTGCATTAGGGCTTCGTACTTTCGGCTACTTGCAGGGTTTTAAATGATTTATTTTTTGCTAGACAATAAGTTGTAGAAGAGCCACGATTACAGGTCGAGCCTAAATCGATGAGCTGCCTGCAAGTGGCCATAGGCCATTCTTGGCACATGTCTTACTTTCCTTCCTCCAACGTTTGTCATTTTGGATAATTTTTAGTGTGATAAATTATCAGATTTATCAGATAATATGTGTATGTAGATATAAGTAGGCCATTAGACCTAGATAAAGGCCAAAATAATATAAAAACTGCTATGAGATACACCCAGTTGTTTTGATCAGCATTGATAGTAAGTTTTGACATATGTTTTTTTTTTATTTGTCCCTTTGGACAAATTAGGCTAAAGCCATAATGGCCGTACTGCCTTTTCTTCTTCTTCTTCTTTTATTTTTGGCTCTGCATCATTGGGTTGACACAATTCTGCCAAGCCGTACTGCCTCGTCTTTCGTTATTTATAAAATGTCCAGGTATAACTTCAACTTCTAATACCTTATTTGGCTCTAGATCAGATAAAGCAATATTCTCAAGTTTTTTTATTCTACTCAGTGCCACATATGCCTGCCCTTTGAGGGGTAGGTATACCAAGCTGTTTTTTAAAGTAATAATATTATACAACAAATAATCGTTAAAGTAGGATCATATAACAGTTAGTACCTAGCTAAAAAAAGGTAGGTAGCTATTTTAAAAGTAATCAAAAATTAAGCATGTAGTAGTTAATAGATTTGAATATAGATAGAATAGATAGAATTTTTGTGGCTGTACTAATTACTACATGCATATTATGTATGCATGTAGTAAAAAAATTAAACATTTTAACAAAAAAAATAAACCGCCCTAAAAATTATAACCAAAAATTAATAAACCTTTGTTATTTAAGCTTAATAATTTAAGCTTAATAACTAAGTTCTTAAACTAATGTAAGTATAACTGAGTATATATATATTTTTGGGTTCCGTACCTCAAAATGGAAAAAAGGAACCCTTATAAAATCACTTTGTTGTCCGTCTGTCTGTCTGTTCGTCTGTCTGTCCGTCTGTCAACCCCCTTTTCTCAGGAACGCGTGGACGTATCGAGTTGAAATTAACGTCAAATACTGAAATCCGTAACCTCTTGGAGCCGCAATATAAATAAAACTTCAAAGTCAACTCACTCAAAAGTTACAGCCGTTTAAGTCCAAATATTTAAAAATTTCCAACATGCACACAAAACCTATACTTTCTTCCCGTCGACCTAGAATCATGAAATTTGGTGAGCAGCAAGGTCTTATAGCACAAGTAAAGGAAAAAATCCTAAAACCGTAAATTTGTAGTTTATTCACAAAAAACTTATTAATAATAATACATTATTTATTTATATATTTATTTTCAGCCGTTTAGCCGTAATTACTGTCCCACTGCTGGGAAAAATCTCACAGCAATATCCCTATCTTTTCTCCTTCCACTCCTCGCGATTTAACGCTGTCAGAAAATATATAAAAAATAAGATACCCTCTCATACAACAAAACATGGGACGGTAAAAATAAAGTCGGTCTACAAAGTCCAGTTTAGTATCAAATAAAAGAACACAACTTCAGAATAAAAACTGCCAAATCATATTAATTTATAATTATTAGTTTCGGAATTATCGTTAAAAATGTGTGAGCGATCGTGTAACGGAACGCCGGGTTTAAATAAAAGGGACCAATTGTTGCATTCGTTCCATAAATTCATAACTAGATGGCGCTAGTAAAAGTGCACGAGTTCTAGATCACGCTGACGAGAACGCACAGATTTGAACCACTTCGATCGGTATTTTCAGAAGTGTTAAGCAATTCAAATGATTCCATAGTTAATAATTATAAAAAGGAAACCCGTTTTCCTTGGTCACGGCATCACGCGTGAACGGCTGGACCGATTTCGCTAATTCTTTCTTTGTTGTGTTTGTTATTGTCAGGAGAAGGTTCTTATGAAAGAAAAAATTAAGAAAGTTGGAAACATAAATTTCCACGGGGGCGAAGCCGCGGGGCGCAGCTAGTAGTTAATAATTACTGATGTTTTATACTGAAAAAGCCTGAATAAAGAAAAGCGCCTCTCTTACTAATTGTATGAATTTGTAAGGTAAATTGGTGGGTAGGGTACATACCGAAAATTTACTCATGGTCCTGTGTTGCGGATAATTTTTTTTAAAAACTAGCTTCTGCCCGCGGCTTCGCACGCGTTGTTTCTATAAAAACGTTTAAAGGTGTTTTCTATCCCATGGGAACTGATTTATGGGATAAAAAGTAGCCTATGTTTGATTCCAATTACCTTTAGAATAGATTAGAATTACCTGTATGCAAATTTTCAGTCCGATCCGTTCAGTAGTTTTGGCGTGAAGAGGTAACAAACATCCATCCATCCATCCATCCAAACTTTCGCATTTATAATATTAGTGTGATTATTTTTACCGAAAATATGCGTGTTGCCTATCATTTTACTAACATTGTTTTGGCTGACTGTACTAAAATTCACTTAAAGTAAAAAGTAGAGCGAGTTGCGAATCAAGAGTATCATTACGAGCATTATTAGGTACGATTCGTCAACTCACACCAGTTGGGACAAGAATCGTGGTGCGAGTTAGTGAATTAGTCAATTAAGTAATGAAAGAACGCAACAAGATTATGAACTGTTATGAAACTTCGCCTATAATTATGATCTCAACCAGGGACGATTTTCCCTCGTCCATGATCTCAGCTCTATTATCGGTGAAGCCATGGTATAATAATATACTTCGCCGGAGAAGCCACAATCTGAACGAACTTGGCTAGTTTTCAAATGTATGTTTTTGATTTGATATCTTTGTCACGACTCCCAAGCATGTAAATTTTCCTTATTTTTATTTTTGACTTGTTGGCTAATTCTAAGATCGGAAGATCGGCCATAAAGGTCATGGACCAAAAAACCTATTTTCTCTATGGTTCCTTTGAATCTGACCTCTCTACACATATTTAAAAAAAAAAATGGTGCGGAGAAGTCAGTGAATTTTAGAAGTAGGTACTTCTTCGTACAGTAAATATAAATTAAACTCTCACAAATAATATAAATTCATTTGTGTATCAAAACGGAGAGGTACGGTCGGCAAAGTAACTTTTTTAAATTCCAAACCAAACTCACTAAAGTAATTAGAATTTTTCCTACGGCCCCATTGTGCTGCGAACTCAACTCACGGAAACTTTTAATGCGACTTCAATTCAAATGCTATTTCGCGGTTCTCTTTGAGAAGTTGATTTTAATGAAATATCGGGAAATGGATATTTGATTGTCTTGGGTACCTACTTAAAATAGGAATTCAAAAAAGTTATTTTATAATCAAACTTTGCACTGCAGGAGCACAATGAGGACTGAAAACAAAGATAACTCATTTCACATAGGAATCGTTCAGCTTTTTATGGTTCCTTACTCGAAGGGTGAAAAAACGTCAATAAGCGTCTGCTGTCTGTCCATCCGTCCGTCTATCAGCGGCTGTATCTCTTGAACCGTAATAGTAATTAATTTTACAGGTGTATTAACTATTACGACTATTAAAACAAATAAAAATTGGTTGTCTGTAAAGTCTGTTTACTGACGATAGTTGAACGTGACAACGTCTTAAGAAAATACTGATGGAATGGTAGCATTTGATACTCGATCAAAACATGTAAATGTACTATAGTATAGCAGCTGTCCACGCAGACGCATCGCTCACTCAAGTAGGAGAGAGACGGATGTCGAGCGCTCTCGCTTGCACTTCAAGCCTTACATGGAACGCCTCAGAGCGAGCTAACGCCGCATGACGTCATGTTTTTTAGTGCGTGCAGCCGGCTCTATCGAATCATAAGAAATTGAGCAGTCCTCATTGCGTTGTCACGTCAATATAAGTAAAATACATTTCATGAAGGGGGCAACGTCCGAATCACGTTGAATACCGATCACCGAAGTTAGGCAATGATGGATGCGGTCAGTACTTGGGTGACAGGGACCGCGGCATGTTGGAATTTTGCTTTTTTTACATTTTTCAAAAAATCCTTTTTAGGGTTTCTTATGTGAAATAGTAGTGTACGACGGAGGGTCTGAAACCCTCCGTGTGCGAGTCGACTCGCACTTAGCCGGTTTTATTTTTATTTATTTGTAATTAGTTGACTTAGCTCAACATTATTTTAGAACAATTAAATACAAATAAACATTTAATAAGCTGTAAGATGCACTTTCATCTTAGTCAATTTAAATTGCGTGGAATAGAGCAAAGCCGAACTTTTCTGGTACTATAGGTACGAAATTGACAATTAAAAATAAATAAATAATGCTAGACAATTCACATAGCATTATCTAGCCCCAAGCTAAGCAGAGCTTGTGTTATGGGTAGGTACTAGATAACTAATATACATAATACAATACACTACAAACAAAACATATATTTTTTTTATTCTATGTACATATAAAAACAGCCAGAACACCCTGAACAAATATCAGCAGATCGTACAAACATTTGTCCCGAAGCGGGAATCGCACCCGCAACCTCCTGCGTCGCAGGCAGACCTTCGCCCGCTGGGCCACAGAGGTCGTCGTAATTACTTTGTGAAATTGACTTCTAAAATGCTGACACATAACAAATATCTTAATTATAATCTTATGTAGGTAAGTAGGCACAATGACTGCAATAGCAGTGCCAGATTAAGTTAGTCATTACCTCTCTACTTGAAATTCAAATGACTCTGTCTGAAGCCAAGGAAAACTCATCGGGGAGACTGATCGTATTCCGCGCAAATAGGACTCATCAATCGGCGGAGCTTTCGATCAAAGACAAGGGACAAAGGGACGCTCGAAGGATATACCTGAAGAACAATGCTCAGAAATATAACGTCTTTATTCTGTAGTCCATCACGCGCAAGCAAGCTTTTGAAAGGTCGTAGCAATTATGTACTTTGCCATTGTAGAAGATAATAAATGAGGTTCGTAAAGAATTTTGTGCTGAAAAATTGCGCTGATGTTTTAAAAGCTTTCTTACAATCAAACCTAGTACCTAGATTAGTTATCTAGGATGTGTCTCACACACGGGTAGAGTAATAATATTTAACAAAAGTATAAAAAGGCGACCGCGCATTTATAACTGCAAATTTTCAAACTACGAAAGTTTTTATAGTAAATAGTGTGTAACGTACACACTATTTACAATAAAAACTTTCGTAGTTTGACGAATTCATTGTGAATGTAAGCGGAATAACTACGAACCTAGTTTGTGTTGGAAGAATACCAACGCTTGATCCCTTAACGAGGGACTTCATCAGGGTGAGTGCGGTCCGCGTCGCGCCTGTACTGCGTCTGTTGGTGTTCTTCCAACACAAACTAGGTTCGTAGTTAACCCGCTTACATTCATAATGAATACGTTACGCACTTTGTACGTACCTTAAACATATTGGAATAGCGAGCCTGCTTACCACTTTCACTGCCTAAGGACGCACATGTGGCTTTTGCACTGCTTCTAGCCGCGCGGCGCGCCCTTACGGGTCGACTATAAAACTTTTACAGCGGTTTTCTTCTACACACCCTGCGAAAGAAGCGGCAGGAAGAAACTAATATATTCTGTAAAGATCATTATTTATCATTTTAAAGTTTGGGATAACACAAAAAAAACTGCTGACATGGAATACCATCGGAAAATTCACGACTAAAAGGATAGTAAATCAGATTTCAATGTATTTCCAAAATATAGTGTATAAGCTGAAAAGCACCTCTCAACTGGGCTTATCGAGTTACACGCGGGACAGTGCAATTTACGGACACTGTCCTTTATTCACGTATTGCCACTATACCTACCGGTTTTGGAGCAACACACGACATTAATCTCTAAAGTCAATGTAATAAAAACGTCAAGATAATAGTAGCCTACCATCACTACTTCATATACCATCCCAATAATAAAATTCGCCTAAACTAACATAATTAGATAGATAGATAGATAGATAATTCTTTATTCATCACCTTAACAAAAAACAAATTTTACACGAAACATATAGAGAACAGCAATGGAACTGGCGGCCTTATCGCTTAAAGCGATTTCTTCCAGACAACCAAAACGATGGGAGAAAAATAAAGAATGGCGGTGCTTCTTAACATAAACTGTAAACTACTTATTAATACTAATACACATAATACCTACTAAACTAATACATACAATAAAATAATTATACCTACTTAGTAACTATATTGGACATGCTGAATAATCTAGTCTGACGTGACTAATTCGATGTTTTGACAAAAACTAAAAACTAGTACCTAGTTCTACGAACAGTAGACCTCGCGAACACTAACTTTTTTCAACAATTAATTTACTTATTACTAAAGTGATTTAAAAGGGGATATCTGGGTAGGTAGGTACTATGTTTTTTGTAATTCCTGTTTGAAGGTACCTAGGTATATAATGAGAACTTCAAATTTCTGTGGGTTTCATACTTTTTGAAACATTTTCAAAATAGTCGAAATTTTACCCATTCCCCCATCTCCGAAGATTGCAGAGCGATCCATCTGAAATGTATGTAGCGTTTGTGGATAGGTATGGATCTGTACTTTACAGGAAAAATAAAGAAAAGTTTGTAAAACGAACACTTTTTGAAAAATGTCAATAACTAACATAATTCGATGTTTTGACAAAAAGTAAAAAAATTGGTTGTCTGTAAAGTCGGTTTACTGACGATAGTTGAACGTGACAGCGTCTTAAGAAAATACTGATGGAATGGTAGCATTTGATACTCGATCAAAACATGTAAATGTACTATAGTATAGCAGCTGTCCACGCAGACGCATCGGCGCTCACTCAAGTAGGAGAGAGACGGATGTCGAGCGCTCTCGCTTGCACTTCAAGCCTTACATGGAACGCCTCAGAGCGAGGTAACGCCGCATGACGTCATGTTTTTTCGTGCGTGCAGCCGGCTCTATCGAATTATAAGACGTTGTCACGTTAAAAATGACTACAATTTCGGAATATATTACTGTTTTTTAATGGGAAAATTATAAATTGTAATCCCTCGGGAAAAGAATATGGGACCACCTCGCGATTATTTTCTATAAAAAACATAAGATTTATCGAAACTTGACGCTGTTTGGCGAAGATAATGAGTAACATACCTACATGCCTACATAAACAAGATCCGTCAAATGCGGTAACTCGCGCACCGAGGGTTTCGAACGTTTGTCAAAAATTATACAAATACTAGCTTCTGCCTGCGGCCTCGCACGCGTATTTTCGGTATAATAAGTAGCCTATTATCTAAGTTAGGCTTTGCTCTAAACGTACGCCAAATTTCATCTTGATCTGTTCAGTAGTTTTGGAAATCCTAGGTAACAAAAATTCAGATTTCACAATCTTTTGGCTTTATAATATTACTAGCTTCTGCCCGCGCCTTCGCACGTGTTGTTTCTATGGAAACTTTTAAAGGTGATTTCTATCCCACGGGAACTGATTTATGGGATAAAAAGTAGCCTATGTTTTATTCCAGGCCTAGAATTATCTGCATGCAAAATTTCAGCCCGATCCATTCAGTAGTTTTGGCGTGAAGAAGTAACAAACATCCATCCATCTATACATCCATCCAAACTATAATATAGTAGGATAGGATGTACTAAAGGTACCGACTTCGCTATTTAATGAATACCTAGAAATAGTAGGTACCTATATTTCAGAGATGGATCTCTCTGCATACTTCGATGATAGGGGGGGTAATGATCAATTTTTCGACTTATTTCAAGATATTTCATAAAGTAAACCTTAGACGGAATGAGACCGCCTCCTTTTGTTTTTCGTCGGTTGAAAATTCAAAGGCTAAAAAATTGGCACATTGGCGGAAGATCTACCAATAGAAATGTAAGTAATTGTAATTGATTCACGGTTTAATTTTAAAAAAATCTATTAATTCAGTTTTACTATCGTGAACACTCAATTCTCAAAGGTTGCAAACCAAAAGCACCGAAAGCTAAGCTAATTTAGTCCTGGCTTAACTGGCATAGCTGACGCAGTTTTCATACTTGCGGGGTGAGTAGATTGCAAACTAAGCTGTGTGGAAAAACTGTGTCAGCTATACTAAATAAGCTAAACTAAGTTAGCTTAGCATTCGGTTTACAACCCACATTATGTTAAAGGGTAGTGGTTCAAGTGCTTGCCAGATTAAATTCTAAATGTCAAACAGAACATAACCTAACATGAATACAACGTGCAAGCTTGGAACAATAAAACTACCAACTTTGTTCGCAATACATACTGTGTATTTATTTATTTATGGACTCCCAACAGAAAAATCACATCACAAACAGAAAAATATAAATAAAGTAGTTTTAAGTCGTGTTTTTCTAAATAAAGGGTGCCACAGCGTGAGCAAATTATGAGGTCGACTGAACAACAAATATTATAATACAAAGACAAAGGTCAAAACAATAGGAATGGAGTGGTAAAATATTAAAGTTAGACAAATTATTAAAGTTAGACTGTGCAAGAACAGAACAAAGTAAACACTGGTAACTGATACATGGGCACACACAAAGTGAAATCAATTACCCCACCATCAAACCGGCCACACCACACGTCACGATCGACAGATTGCGGCTGCAGCCTTCTGGATAACTCACGAGATTCAATCCGGCATTTCGGCCGTGGAAAGTTCCTAATGAAATAAGTTGGTAATCCTCGGTAATTCGTTAAGTGTTTGTGCGATAGATGCTTGCTCGCTCTGAGTAGTTCAGCGTGTGGGAGTACGATAACAATGATTCCACTTTCATTACGAGCTCTGCTTGCCGACGATCTTTGGCCGGCGAATAAGGATGTGACAATACACTAGTCTACATTAACGTAAGACTAATGTTAGGAGCTATAATACCTTTTCTTCGACTGCTCCAGCAGGAAAATGTTTTGCTAATGTTTGCTTAATATTTATTATAGACTAGGCTATCTATAGTAATCCTAAGTAAAATAGATGAGAACTCATTGCCTAGACAAACCTAACATAGGCTTTAAGGCATTACGTTAGTAATGCCTTATAGCCTATGTTAGGTTTGTCAACCTATGTAATGTTTTTTTATGAATAAATGATATAACTATTTATCTTTAAGTTCTTCATTCTAAAATATTTTTTGACGCCGCTATTAAATCACACACCTACGACCTAGGCATGTCCTAAGGGAAATGAGACTGCAAAAGCCCATTCGAAGAAATTGATTTCTGTTGATTGCGCTGGTTTATTTATTACAAACAACAGATTTAATATTGTCCTACTACCAATTACTTAGGTACCTACCTAACATAAGCATACACCTGCTAACATGCTGTTAGCTATAATTGACGGCGTTGATTACAGAGATAACAATATCATGTGATATCTGTCGGTCAAAGCCTTCAGTTCATTTAGTTACCTTGTACCATGGTTTACTTACTGACATAATTGAACATGGTTTAAAACGACCAAACATTATCGAGACGATGAGATTGCCACGCTAGAACCAAGGGACTTTAGATTCGAAAGAGATGTACCCCTACTCAAATGAAGTGGACATCTCGTCCGCGGATGAGTTTTAGATTCGGACGAGATGTACCCTAACCCTACAAAAAGTCAGTAAAAAAGGAAACATATGCCGCTATATGTAGGCGTTAGTTTTATATTAATAAATCCATCGAAACTTCTAACTGTTCAACTGATATAATAAAAGTACGGTAAAATAAAGAACTAACCAACGGTCGGGCACAGGTTATTTATATAAGTCATGTCTGACAGGGCCTCCGAACTGAAAGTTCACTCATATTTTTTGTTTGACAAATTGCCGCGGTAACGGGTCTTGGCTAAAGTTTCACCTCCATTTAAGCCACCATTAATACCTACCTGGAGCGCGTGACTCTTTTTACATTTTATGAACCTCCGCTCTCGGGCACTTTTGTAATAGTGATTTAGATGCATACTCTACCAACACCCAAGGGTAAAATGGACCACGAAATGAACAAGTTATGATTATGTTTGCGTTAGCAATGGTATTGATGTTTTTGTCTCATTGTTTTTATATCCGATTGAACGCTAGTCGATTGTTTTGTCAGTCGTTTCTGTTAGTCGTGCGTGACATCATACTTATTACGGGCTACGGTGAGGCAGCTAAAGTCTGCGAGAAGCACGCGTGTGTCATGTCATGTGCGATGAACGTATTTACTCTTATCAATTTATTAATAAGTTCCTGCTGGAAAAGCGCTTGCTCCATCGTAGGTCTCATCTTCACTTTTTGGTGGTCAAACGCCTTACAATAAAAAAAAATGCAAAGGACACGATACATGCCTACTGCAATCTGCCTCAAAATGCAATGAAAAAGATATTAGGTTATCATTTTTACCAAGACTCGTTTTAATTTTCCAGTGCAGGGGCAGTAGTCCATAATCTTGCAAAGCGTGGAGATGGCTGAAGTAGGTTGCAGTTGGCAGAATCGGCTCTACTTTTGGCACAGGCAGCACATTTGCAAGTATTCAGCGTTTAATGACTTTTCCACTTGAGATGAAAGAAAAACATTTTCAAATCCGAGCCAGATAGTGTTGTTTTGCAAATGAAAGATGCCAAAGATTAGTAAAATAAAATGCTGTCAATTTCAGTGAATGTTTTCATAAACCTTTGTTTAATTTACGCCATTGTTGCTGTTCATATAAAAGTTTATAGAAATTCTCGTTTTCATTCAATCAATTGTTTGAATGCTTTTAGAAAAGAAAATAATAAACATTGCTTTTTAACAATCCGTCCACAGAAAGTACCTGATACTTATTGCTGGAATTGGAATTGTTGATAAAAGCTTAATAAAAATAAACTTTTCGTTTGTTTTCACCAGTCAATTTTGCGAGCAGCGCTAAGTGATTTTTTATCGAATTTAACATCCCTACGAAATGATGTATTCTATGTCTTCAGTGAATGAAATTAATTATAACTTCACAACCTATCATGAACTAGTTCCTCCCGCGGTTTCGCACGCGTTATTTCTATGGAAGTATTTTCTATCCCATGGGAACTGATTTAAGGGATAAAAAGCCTATGTTTGATTCCAGGATTAGAACTACCTGTATCGAAATTTCAGGCCGATCCGTTCAGTAGTTTTGGCGTGAAGAGGTAACAAACATCCATCAATACCTACATCTAACCATCCAACTTCCGCATTTATAATATTAGTGTGATTTTCAAAACACTTCATCACACGCAATTAATCGATTTAATAGATCAAAGTTTACATTGAAATCCAACGAGTATGCCAACCGCAATACCGAAATCAATTAAATATACATTCCAAGCCAGCGAGCTGAGAAATGCATGGGTGTGCTCGCGTCGGACCCACCGCTAACAAGGACCTAGGAAAACTGGATCCAACCAATCACTGAAGTCTAGCTATGACTTCACATCGTCGTTTAAAAATAGACAAAACTGTATCACTGTTGAATATTGCATTGCAAACGCTCGTAATGAATGCTCTTCGCTTTTACACAGGCTGATTCAGACAGATAAATGAAATAAAGTAACGTTCACGATGTAAATTCGGTTAGAATTTTCTATTAATCTATCTTATCACGTAAGTTAGGTGTTTTAAATCACTTTGGTCTGATAGAGTAGGACTTATCATAATAATATTTGTTTTATAGTAGTTTGATCCTTACCTAGAAAATAATACTTGTTCAATGATCATTAGACACCTACAACCAGCCAGAATAAATCAGTAGGTACCCACTCGTCTGAGTTTATTTCAAAAAGTAAAGTTTGAGTAAAAACAGATGCTCTGCTCAAAAGTTTATTCGTTGTTTTCGTGTAATTTATACTCGCTCTAAAATGCAAAATGGTACGTCTCCCAAGGCACCGGCGTAAATTAATATAAAAAGTTAAAATATCAAACGGAGATAAGAAGATATTTTAACCCCCGACGGCATAGAATGAGATGATAACAAGGCATTTAGTATTCCAGTCACGAAGGCTCGATCCACCTGCTTTTCATATCACGACAATTGCCGACCCCGAGGAGTCGGCCCTCCAGCGGAATGACAATTCTTGTCTACGAAAATCAATTGGAGGGAACGATGAACACTGGCCCGGCGACAATTCCAATTTCATTAATGGCTTCCGTCGCCGGTGCGGCTCCTACGGAACCCAGAATCTCTTCCCGATCGCCGATACCGTCACACCGCCCTCACAGATACGGTAAAATGTCGCCTCGTTCAATATTCATTAACGAATTCTGAATAATAATAAACCTATGAATAAAATCGAGGCGGAAATTAACGTTATTGAATAGGAAAATGACTTTACACGTTACACGCTTAACAATGCAGAATTAAGTGATCGGTAATACACTCTCAATTGAAATAAAATAGGTTTAAGTACATTACAAGTTATGTAATGCTGTGAACCAATTTCCGCACCAACAAATCAGCACCCTCTTGTTCCCGCTGCGAATTCGTATGAAATTCTCATATTGCCACAATACAAATCTGGTACGGAATCGGAATGGCTTCGAATTTCCATTATCGCTTCGAGTATGTTATGGCATTACTAGTGTGTAGTGTAGTAATAACAGCTACTTTCCCGTGTGTGCTGCGGCACGAGCCGAGTTTATGTATAGACCTAAGATTATACGGATGGATTTGAATATCGGATCATTATAATCAGTGTGAGGTACTTATGTATTCCAGTCCTTGAATTAATTTACCGGCAAACTGAATTTGAACTGATTTAACATTTTAAATTCACATTTGAGTCTTTTCAGCTAACTTACAAATAGCACGATAGGGTTACTTTTATTTTCTAAATGTAGGGGGTAAATTTTTAAACTAGTTGACTATCTCTGTGGCAGGAGATTGCAGGTTCGATTCCTGGCTCAGAATAAATTTTTGTACGATCTGCGGATTTTCGATCCGGGTGTTCTGGGTGTTTTCTATGTAAAATAAAAAATATCTATCGATGTAATGTATTATAAGGTATGGATAAAATCTACATTTTTGTTGACAGGTGTCAAACTAAATGATCTTGGAAATTATTGATCCTAAAACACTAGTTTCTAAAGAATAACGATAGCACTGCGGTAGTTGAGATCCATTTGTGTAATTTTTAACCCCCGACGCAAAAAGAAAGGAGTGTTATAAGTTTAACGTGTCTGTCTGTGTATCTGTCTGTGGTATCGTAGCTCCCAAACGGATGAACCGATTTTCGTTTAGTTCTTTTTGTGTCATAGATAATTTTGTCCCGAGTGTTCTTAGCCACGTTTCATGAAAATCTGTATGGGGGTTTTTATTTTTTTTATCTTATATGAAATTTACTGGTATTTTTACAGTTTTGGTTATTTCTATATTTATTGTTATATTTGATACTAGCTGCGCCCCGCGGCTTCGCCTGCGTGGAAATTTCAGAAAGTCATTGCACAACCCCTATGGTAGTTTTGTAAAAGTAAAAAAATACGTGATTCATTTTATTATTATTTTATTTATTTTATTTATTTATTAGTATAGACGAGGCGTAAATAGAATGCGTGTTACACTTACGAATCTATCTGAATTAATCAGATGGATAATTACGGGATTTATTAGATACTTTATAGTTTATTTATACCGAGTTTTGAGTGAATCGAATCTAGGAATAATGTTCCATAGGAACTTTACCAGCCTTTTTAATCCCTCAAAGGATATTTTTTTGAAAATTAGATTAGTCTATTGTTATTCTAGGACCTAAGTATCTACATACACAAATTTCATCTAAATCGGTTAAGTTACAGACATACGTGGTAACAAACATTCACACAAACTTTCGCATTTATGATATCAGTAGAAAGTAGGATAAATTTTTGTCAGTTACTGTACGACAAAAATTTCCTTTATGGCGTAGAGTCTCTTTCAGTGTAACTACATATTTGAACTCAGATAAATTAATTAAAATTACCTCTGTAACAAGACTCCAGAAGTCCGCAAGCGATCAGAATGGGATTCAACCATTTCGAACTAAAACAAAAGCGGCAGGAAATTTACTTTGAGAAGGTTCCGTCCGTAGATCAGATGGAGAAGTTAGCCTCTTCTAGGTATAGTAAATTAGCATTGACTGCCTCGTTGGTCTAGCGGTCAGCTTGTTCAACCGCTGATTATGAGGTTCTGGGTTCAAATCCCGGGTCGGGTCAATAGTTGTTATTGGGATTTTTCTAGTAAAAAAAATTCACAGGAGCCACCCGGAGTCAGGAAGTTGGCGGAGTTACACCCCTGTGCCTCGAAAAGCACGTATAGTCGTTGGTTCTGCGCTTGACCTCTCCCCGGTCGTCTCGGTCTGCCGTCCCATAGGATTATGAGAGTGAGGGAATAGAATGTGCACCTGTGTTTGCGCACACACTTGTACACTATAATATGTCCTGCGCATCTGGCTAGTCTCCGATGAAACTGGCCGCCGTGGTCGAAATTCGGCTAGGAGGACATTATTAAATTGGCATTAGTCTACGTGTAAATAAAGAGCCTTATGTCGTCTACAATTGGGTAACATTTACATCGTCGCTATCATACGAGTTTCAGTATCATACACTCATACACGCTTTGCTTAGCTTGGGGCTAGATGATGCTGTTTGAATGATCCAGATTTTTTTATATATATTTAGTAGAAAATTGTGTATCTAAGTATTTATTTTTACATCTCTCCAGTTAATGTATGTAGATCTCGACGAGTAGAATATTGGCAGCACTTGTCGCTGGATGTTTATAGAAAACATGAACCATGAACATACAGAACCTTTGAAAAGTAACGTCGGATCTTAAGTAACTTTACCTAGTACGTATTTCTAAAACTGTGCTTATCTTATATCAAGATCTAATTGCAAAAAGGCAGTTAGTTATATCAGAAGCCTACTAGACACTACTGTTTTGTGGATGCCCTAACTGGGAATAAAATAGGTGCCGTAAATGTGGTGCCCTAAAAATCGGTACCTAAATGGGAATACTTCAAAAAAATTTTTACAATTATTTTTCTAGGACTTATTAGCAGCCGTCGGGGTTTGACCCATAAGGACCCAAGATCAAAGACGTGGGTAGCATTGGGGCGGTTGTCCACGCCATGAAGATAGTCCCATGTTATGTGTGTGTGAATATATATATGTAGATTTTAGATTGATTTCTCCAGCAATATATTCACACACACATAACATGGGACGGGATTTGCTCCAACTCGAAAAATAACAACTAATAGGTGAAAGGTTTCTTCGTCGCTTCTTTACTTTACTCTACTTAACGAAGCGACAGAAATCAAAAATATCACTTTATTTCCGTGTCAGTGTTTAATTTTATAATTTGTCCTTTTCTAAGTGTGCATTTATTGTATTTATGAAAACGCTTCCGACTGGTGTTGATATGGATGAGCTATCTGTAGACTGTTTGCAACAGTCGGCAGTTAGCTCAATTGTTTCAATTGTAAATACTAGTATAATTTTCTTTGTGAATAAATGATTATTTATAAAGAGAGTTTTTTTTTTATTTAATTTGATAAACAAAAAGGCAAGTACTTGAAATTCAACGTGCAGTTTTATGTGCACCTATAAAATAGAAGACCTATTCCAAAGTTCTGTACAGTAAAACACTCAACTAGTATTAGTATTCCGTACTCAAGTCAACGCCCAAATTACTGATGCAGAGTTGTTCGCACGTAGCATCTGCTCCAGCACTGAATCTATAGGCAGACATACCAAGTCAATAACAGCGTATACCTGTGTTCATACATACATACAAAATTATATATTTATATATTTACACACGATATTCACACGATATTCGTGCTAGCCCGTCACTCTTCATTTTCAAGCGTAAAGTCAAAGAGCATTCCCAATCTTTGTGACTCTGTTGTATTTTAGATAGATAGATAGAAAATACTTTATTATACCCACACAAAGACAGGGAACAATACACAGAAAAAATCTTAGAATACAGGAAGTATAGAGCGGCCTTATCGCTGTGAGCGAGCTCTTCCGGGCAACCTTGGGATGGACTAGACATGAAAAGAACAAAATAGGCGGTGGCACTGAATAAATATATTTAAATCACAGAATAGAGAATTCTAATTCCGTGATTTAGATACTTAAAGAAAACAAAAACTTACACTACATACTATACTACCTACATAGCCTACAAACATTATAATAAACTTACATAAACATAAAATAAGGTTTTCTAACTTTTACAAGGATAAATAATGCTGATGAAGCAGTTTTTTGAAGATAGGAAGTGATTTTGCACGTCTGATGTCCAGAGTGAGAGCATTCCACAGACGGGTAGATTGTATTTTATTTATGTATTCAATTTATATGCGTATTATAGTACTTGTTAGGTTATAGTATTTTATGTATTGTATTATATTATGTAGTAGTCTATTTAATAAGAAGGTTAAAATTAAATCTTATATCGTCTGTCTAAGCACATGTACCCACTTTTACAAATTTGTCTCTCTCTCTCAATAAGGTTTGCTAAAAGAGAACTCTTTTAGGGTTAAGCTCACCTTTGCCATTATTTCTTCTGCTAAATGTTTTACTTGTACCTATTTAAAGACATATTAATTAAAGGTATTATGAATTGTATGTGTGAGAGTGTAGACACTTATCGAACAGTGTCGCTTCAGTACTGCGGATATTATAGATACAGATATTATAATACTATACTAGACTGCGGTAACTGATTGACAAACTCGTAGCAAGTTAGCGCCTGTAATCCTACGATATGATCTCTTGTATACAGATTATGTTCTGTTTTTAATATGGGTACAGTACAATAATTTAGGTACAATAATTTAGGTACAGGCTAATCACCTTCCAAAACGTATGAGGTACTCTAATTGACCACTAAAACTATCAGACTTAAAAAAGAACATTGGTAATTATTGCCCTCGACATTACAAAAACAATTTCGTAGCACACATGCTACGCCGTAGCCACACGTCGTAGCACACGTACTATGCCGTAGCAACACATCGTAGCACATATGCTACGCCGTAGCCACACGTTGTAGCACACATGCTACGCGGTAGCCACACAATATGGTAGCACACAAGCTACGCCGTAGCAACACATCGTAGCGATCACCCTGCTACGTAGATATAAACGACGTCAAATCAAACGGCACACTTTTATATTCTGGCCTTTTCAGGGTTCCGTACCCGATGGGTGAAAATGGAATCCTATTACTAAGCGTCCGCTGCTCGTCCGTCTGTCAGAGGACTCTATCTCATGAACTGTATGGTAGGTAGACAGTTGTCATTTTCAGAGAATGTGTATTTCTCTTGCCGCTGTAACAGCAAATATAAATAAATATCTAAATTAAAGGGGGCTTCACTAAAAACTTGGCTATACTAAAGACTTGGCTATTTTTTCTCTTCGATTGTCAAGGCTGTATCTCTTGAACCAAGGAACATGAAACTTTCTATAAATAAGTAACACTTCAACTGTGATAACAACAAATACTAAAGCTATAATCGAATTGAAAATTATTCAAGGGGAGAACAAGTGAAAATATGATGTTTTTTGAAAAAGTTTCCTGATTTTTACGGTACGGAACCCTTCATGTGCGAGTCGACTCGCACTTGACGGTTTATTTTACATGTATAATAAAAAAAAGTCTATCTATGTAGGTAGGTATGTAGTGTATTGTATTAAGTATATCAGTTATCTAGTACCCATAACACAAGCTCTGCTTAGCTTGGAGCTACATGATGTTGTGTGAATTGTCCAATATTATTTATTATTATTTAATCATAACATATTTCCAAACAAAAAAATTCAGTTGCCTTATTGACAGATGTTTTTAACCCGAGATAATTTATTTGCTTAATCTTCAGGCTTAGCCTTCACCCTCATTATGGTCTGTGGACAGTTAACTTGTTAAAACATTAACAGACTTTTGGAACCTAAATACAAAACGATACCAGAGATCGATTCGATAGGGTAAACAAAAAGCTACAACCACGCTAAACTATTGTAAATACTGCATAATTATCATTCATCCGTTGCAGGACTAATTACCAAGGCGCATAATGTTTATGCGAACGTAAAATGTTTTAGGATTCAAATTGAAACATAATTTAGTGTATTGTTGTAGGCATGTGTCATTGTGTGAGTGAGTGAGACGCATCACCGTGTTTAATTAACAGAAGCCGCTTGCCTGCTGGGATTGCCTCCAGGGTTTGCAAACAGAGATTTAGGAAAACAGACATAAATTCTTTATGATTAAGGTTTAATTTCATTTTGTTACCCTTTTCATATTCTGTTGAGCGATACACGGGACAGTGGCCACTTTCAACATTATCATTATTTAGTCCGTTACTTCCTTTATTAGGATGGACACGCACCTCCTCCAAATTAGATGGTAAATCTCTAATCGTGATTGCTCGCTGCGCAGTCCGATTGGCGATCGTAGTAAATTAGTTGATAGTACAAACTGGGTAGAATTATGTAGGTATACATAATTAGGCAATTTACTTTCCTTATCCTACTATTATTATAAAGCCGAAAGTTTGAGAAATGTGAATTTTTGTTACCTTAGATCTCCAAAACTACTGACAAACATGCATGATGATGAAATTTGGCGTACATTTAGAACATAGCTTAACTTAGATAATAGGCTACTTATTATACCGAAAATACGCGTGCGAAGCCGCGGGCAGAAGCTAGTTTTTAATAAACTTGGTATTAATTGTGCTTTCTTCTTAATGTAGCAACCCTAACAGGGCCTGTTGCGTGGAAACGAGAATTTTACACGAATCTATCCTAGTTGCGTGGATTAATACTTTGGTTTGGTTTAGCGAGGCGGCTTACAGGCCTACAATGTAATTAGTTTGGGTGTTACGTGTAGCTAGCTACAAATTATTCTCTGTATAGGTATCTAGCAACAGCTATTCTGAAGATTTATCTCTCGCAGAAAGGGTGTCGAGTCTACTTAACAACAACACGAAAGCAACGGAAGTATTTACAAGCTTCTTAATATTGCGAAAAGTATACAAAACGGTTAAATTTAAGGAATCTTGTCGACGTCGGCGTTGTGTAGATTTTAATAATAATGCCACGTCAATGAAGCTTAATTTTTGAATTGTCAGTAATTTATGTCCCTTTCACGAAAAACACCCAACAAAAACACAAGTTTACTCACTGGCTGTCATGTCACGTTTCATGTAAATCAGGACATGGGGACAGTGGTTTGTATGTTATAATATGATTGTTTTGAAAAACTAAAAACGGCCTTCCTGATTATTAAAGGTTTGCGGGACAAAAACATCTTTCGAGAATATTTTTTTTATAAGACCATCTCGGGATCGTTCAAAATCGGTTCGTAATTGAGGGAAAACTCAAAAAACATGCATAAAAAATACATACACATAGCCGAACACAGAACTCTTTCTTTTTAAAGTTGATTGAAAAGGTCTAGTCTAGTTCCTAACTATCCTCAAGTTATCATGAATACGGAGCGGTTAGTTCTCAATGCACAAAGTCCTTGAAGCTATATAGTACTCTAAATATAACGTCCGTTAATGAAATCGACCACAAGGAAGATAGGCCAGGAAGCAAATCGTCCGCAATTTAAAAGGTCCTTCAAGTAAGTCACCTTGGGGCTAGATAATGCTGTGTGAATTGTCCAGCATTATTTTTTTTTATCAAATAATCACCCGTATTTTTTTATGTAACGGCCGGTGAAACAGAACCAAGAACTACCAGACGAACGAACAGACAGACTGACAAGCAAGAGCATAATAGTAGTCCGTACTTCACGAGACGCGTATGGCCACTCGACCGGAAACGATGACGAAAGAATCGAACACCGCGAGATTATTTAGAGACAAATTATATTGAAAAAATGGGGGCGACCGCTTCGCAACGCCACCTTGACTTCGGTCGCCCTTGACTCCGGTGAAAACGGTCACAACCTCTCATCAGCTTGTCTTAGCCATGTAAAAACTATTTGATTTCTTTTGCAGACGACTTTCAGAGAATTTAATATGTTTTTTGCAACTTATTTCGTTCTGGGCCGATTTAATCTCTGACCATGACTTTATTATGAGGTTCTGATAAATCTTTAGTGGTTTTCTCTGAAAGATAAAATCGGTTAAGTTTGACATAGTAAAATAAATGTATCTCAAGAAAGATTCTGTCATAAACTGATGACGGCACTTTTAATACTTAGCGAAATACTATCAAAAATACCTTAGTAAGTACCCACTTACCTGCCTTCATAAACGTAATAACTCAAAAGTCTGATAATATTAAGCAATTTAGAACTAAATTGTCCACTTCATCATGCCTTCACTCCAGTTGAAGTTGAACACTCTTGCGATGAAAGTGAAGGCACAATGAAAAATAAACTATGATATCAAACACATCACAATCAATAAGCGTAATTTTACGTCTGTCTAGTCTAGATGATTGAGCGGGATTGGTAGACCTTTTCTGTAGATAGAATAATAACACTGGACGAGATAATTCGCTGGGGAAGGTCTTGAAAATCTAATTCAGGTCAGAGCGGCATATCTATGACCGCCAGTTCTCACCCTGACATCAAATGCGACCATTACAAAAACTGTATTATTGGCAATACTATATAAGCAAAGAGAAAACTATAACAAGCATCATTTGGCAATCATTGCCTAACACAATCAGGAGAGCGGTACAACATGGGAAAATCTGCATTTGTCCTGGTGTGCCTGGCTGCAGTTGTGATGGTGGCTAGCGGAAGGGACATCCGCCAAAGACGAGATTTACTAGGAGCTGCATCCAACCACTGGGAAAAAGGAGAAGGTGGTGAGCACCATGGGTACCACAGTCAGGAGCATGGCGGTCACGGTGAGAAAGGTTACAAAGGACACCATGAGCACGAGCATGGGAAGAAGGGGCATTCTATACATGAAGGCGAGAAAGGACACTACGGCGAGCACGGTGGACATAAAAAGGGACACCATCACGACGACGGATATTACGATGAGCACCATCACGGTGAAAAAGGAGAAAAAGGCCACGGTTTCGAAGAAAAGGGACATTTTCACAAAGGTCACTCCATAAAAGGTCATCATGGCGTCCATAAGATAGACGAGTTCAAGAAGGACAAACATTTCCACGATAAACACGGGGACTCAGGATTCGAGGAAGATTACGGGGGGTATCATAACGAAGGGGGTTACGAGAAGGGTGGGGACTTCCACAAGGGGCACAAGAAAGGTGGGTTCCACGAGCATGAGCACGGGCAGAAAGGCCATAATGAAGAGGGAGGCCATCACCACGATGATAAAGGCTTCCACGACGAGGGAGGACACGATGAGCACTGGCACCAACACGCGGATCACGGCAGCGACGGCAGCCACGATGACCATAAGGACTGGGGGTATAAGGAATACTAACATGCTTGACCTTTTGTTATTGTTGAATACTGATATGAAATAAACTTCACTTATAGAATGTATGGTTTCGATGATTACAAACTTGTTTCTGCCCGCGGCTTCGTACGCGTATTTTCGGTATAACAAGTAGCCTATTATCTACGTTAGGCTTTGTTATAAACGTATGCCAAATTAAATCTTGATCTCTTCAGTAGCTTTGGAGATCCTAGGTAACAAAAATTCCGATTTCACAAACTTTCGGCTCTATAATATTAGTAGGATGTTACAAAATCCGAAGCCAGTATTATAGTCTAAAAAAGTTTGTTAATAAACAGATAGGTACAGTCAGCTGCTCAGATATGTATACACTCCAAAGTTTTCGCTTTTATTTTACTCAGAACTTTTCAAATAATAGTCCACGCACACTTTTTTCGTAGAAATTAGGCGTACTTGTCAGAATGCGGTTTATACATTATCACAATTACTATTTAGGCAAATTGAAAATTTAGGAGTGAATAGTACATATTTTTGCAGCTGACTGTACTTACCTACCCGTAACACAAGCTCTGCTTACCTATGTTGGGGCTAGATGATGCTGTGTATGTTCCCGCGGGTGTCGTAAGAGGCGACTAAGGGATATCCACCGGGGGCGGGCAGCAGCGCCCCTTGCAGAACAATTCCACCACCGAACTGCGATCCCCAACCCGCATGCCCAGCGTGGGGATTATTGGCATTACCCCCATGAGATAAAAGACAACTACGCGCTTGTCAGAGGGAGGCCTTAGTTACATCGTCTGCAATTAATTTACATAACGTAATATGTTATTTTCAATTAAAATCGAAATCACCTACATTTTTCACATGTGTGACAGATCACCTATAGTAGGCAGGAAGTTTCTTTTACGATCGCCAAGTAGAGATATCATGAAATTATAACAAGACCGTATTTAACTATATAAATTGGTTTCATCTTCATAACTCAATTACAAGTAAATAGTGACTTATAAATTAACTTTATCAATCAAGGAGGAAGATAACAATCCGTCAGACAACAATTCCTTTCAAAATCAAAAATCCTTCCAAAATAAATGATTTAAGTTTGATGACCTCTGTGGCGTAGCGGGCGAAGGTCCGCCTGCGACGTAGGAGGTTGCGGGTTCGCCGCCCGCGGATATCTGCAGATCGTACAAACATTTGTACGATCTGCAGATATCCGATATTTGTTCAGGGTGTTCTGGATGTTTTCTATGTATAATAAAAAATATCTATCTATGTAGTGTATTGTATTAAAAATATCAATTATCTAGTACCCATCACACAAGCTCTGCTTAGCTTGGGGCTAGTTAATGCTGTGTGAATTGTCCAGCATTATTAAATGATTGTTTTCTAGCTAGTTTTTTCCGTTTGTAATATAAATTTATTTAAACAGTTAATTGGTAATGTGTTTTGATGAATAATTTTATTTTAAGTTATTTATTTATTTTATTAAGTCTAAAAGTAATAACTGTTAGATAAAATCAATACACTTTTCTCCAATTTGATAAATTGTACATAGTTCACGAGCTTATTTGTAATCCTAAATGTATTTATTTAGTTATAAAAAACCAGCAGCACATACAAAACAAGACAAAATTAAAAATTTTAAAAACCCGCCGTTGTTTATTGGCTGAACAGATTTTCATGAAACATCGGGATAAAATTTTCTATGATACAGAAAAAACTAAACGAAAATCGGTTCATCCGTTTGGGAGCTACGATACCACAGACAGATACACAGACAGACACGTTAAACTTATAACACCCCTCTCTTTTTGCGTCGGGGATTAAAAATAATAATAAGGAAATAGAACCAGCAGGTTATTCATTGTTTTTCACGACTAAAGAAATAAATGTACCTAATTGATCGTTTTGGTTGCCTGGAAGAAATAGCTTTAAGCGATAAGGCCGCCAGTTCCATTGCTGTTCTCTATAGTTTCTATGTAAAATTTGTTTTTTAAAGTTATGAATAAAAGTATTATCTATCTATCTATTGATTGCGATTATTTCTGATTCTGATTATATTTGTCTACTAGCCCAAAACTTCTTAATTTTTAACTTTTTGTATGTGCTGCTAGTTTTCCTTAAATAAATAAATAAAAACATTCTTTAAAATAACCACAGTTGATCTTACCTAAAATAAATTCCTCTAATATTTTATCCTTCTTAAAAGGATGTTCAAAGCCAGCCAGGTACAAGAAACGACATAAAACGTAGTGTTGGTGTTGGAGAGTAATCGAGATAATAATGAGCCTCATTTTTCTTTCGTATTTCCTCGTACATGAAGGAGGCTATCGGGCTAAGAAGGGCAAGGCTTAAGATAATAGAAAATAATCACTTTTACTAACATTTCACTGAGTGTATCTCTGCCAAGAAACAGTGGATATTTTTGTGATATTCGTACAAGGAGCTTTTATACATGGCTTTTGCCTCAGGCTTTGCTTGCTTTGTCACAGATTTCGAGGACCTCTGTAAAGCAGCTGGAGAAGAGGTTTGCTGGTTTGATTCCCGCCTCGGGACCAATGTTTGTACGATCTGCATATTTAATAATAATAATAATGCTGGACAATTCACACAGCATTATCTAGCCCCAAACTAAGCAGAGCTTGTGTTATGGGTACTAGATAACTGATATATTTAATACACTAAATAGATAGATATTTTTTATTATACATAGAAAACATCCAGAACGCCCTGGACAAATATCTGCAGATCGTACAAACATTTGTCCCAAGGCGGGAATCGAACACGCAACCTCTTGCGTTGCAGGCAGACCAGAGCCCGCTGCGCCACAGAGGTCGTCAATTATTTGATTCGGGTTTTCTGGGTGTTTTCTATGTATAGTAAAATGTCGATATATATTCATATATTGTGTGTAAGAGAACCTTTCAGAGGAAGGGAAGCAGCCTCCTTTTTTGTATTATAACACCTCTACTACGATCATCGACGAAGCATGGGGATTACCTATGACAAAACCCCCCTTGTTTTGGGGAAAGGTTTGTTTAGCAGTGGACCTATATGAGTGCTGATCGGTATGTGATGTAAATATATCTGTTACTTGTAACAAATTCTTATCCTGTAGGTAGAGACTTATCCAAATCTATATCTATATCTTATACAAGATATTAGACTTATCCAAGATCTTGAACCAAGATCTTATCTTGTAGAGACTTCACCAAATCTATATCTATATCTCATACAAGATTTTAGACCTATCCAAGATCTACTAGACTTATCCAAGATATTTGACCTATCCAAGAATTGTACCAAGATCTTATCCTGTAGAGACTTATCAAGATCTTATCTCTGCTTAGCTTGGGGTTAGATGATGCTGTGTGAATAGTCCAGCATTATTATTTATTTCAAGGTTGGTATTCATTCCCACATTTAAGAACCATTTTATTCAAGTTAATGCAATCCTGCCCAATGTTTGCGGTGCGACGCGAAGGGGCGCGCCACGCCGCCGCAGATGCAGGGCGTAGAAGTACGCCATGTGCTTCGTGGGCAGTGGAAGTGTTAAAGCTAACCTTAGCATAACACTATCGTATTTATTACTTAATTATTATAAGGGGAGAGCACGAAGTTTTAAAAGGATTTTCTCCATTGCCCAATAAAACTGCGTTTAGTTAAAATATTTCTCTAACTAAACCGCAAAGCATGTGCCTGTCATGGTTTTACAAAAGCTTTTCATTACTAGCTGGCTGAACTGAGAAAAATGACTTTTCGACTCGGACGACTTTTGTAGGTAAGTAAAAAAAATTACAAACAACGAATTTTTATTTTTTCCTTTTTGCTCGCAGCTATACTTCATGGTTTATGAAGATAAGTCTAAGCATACTCGCAAGTAGATGTCATGGTTTATTAAGATAAGTATTAGTATCGGTAATCATCACACTAATATTATAAATGCGGAAGTTTGGATGGATGGATGGATGGATGTTTGTTACCTCTTCACGACGAAACTACAGAACGGATCAGGCTGAAATTTTGCATACAGGTAAGTCTAACCGTGGAATCAAACATAGGCGATTTCTTATCCCATAAATCAGTTCCCATGGGATAGAAATAACCTCAAAACGTTTCCATAGAAACAACGCGTGCGAAGCCGCGGGCAGAAGCTAGTCTTAAATAAATTAAACAAAAAATAAAACTGCAGGATCAACAGCTGGACATGAAACACAAACTTCTAATATTTTAATGAATTCTCTTTATTGAACCTTGACACTACAAAAAGCGGCGAGCTTACCTCACCGATACTATTGTTGGTATATAAAGTCATTACCAACAATTCAGGTATCATTCACAATTAGAACTATCCAACCATGAGGAGTAGCCTGCTTGTGGCGTGCGGCCTACTGGTCCTGGCGTCCATCGTCAGCAGCCGGGAGATCAGGGAGAAACGGGAGGCCGACCTCGAGGTCGCAGCCTCCGGTCACCACTGGGACAAGGGTGGCGGCCACGAGCACCACGAGCATCACCACCATGACCACGGGGATAAGGGCCACAAGGGACACAAGGGCCACCATGAACACCACCACGGCAAGCACGGACACAGCCACCACGAGGGGCACAAGGGACACCACGGCGAACACGGCGGACACAAGAAACATCACCACCACGACGACGGCTACCATCACCACCACCACCATGGCGAGAAGGGCGAGCACGGGCACGGGCACGAGGAGCATGGCCATTGGCACAAGGGACACGACACTAAGGGTCATCACGGTGTAGAGAAACATGACGAGTTCAAGAAGGACAAGCACTTCCACGACAAGCACGGCGAGAAGGGATACAAGGAACATCACGGAGGACACCACCACGAGGACGGCTACAAGAAGGGCGGGCATTTCCACAAGGGACACAAGCACGGTGGGCATCACGAGCACCACCACGGAAAGAAGGGACACCACGAGAAGGGAGGACACCACCACGACCATAAGGGACACCACGGAGAAGGCGGCCACCACGAGCATCATCACCATCACCACGAGCACGGCAAGAAGGGCGGTCACGAGGACCACAAGCACTGGCACCACAAGGGCCATTAAGCGATGCCAAATTGAATTCATTATCTGTTTTATTGTTGCAAATGAATGTTTTGTTATGTTTTTATAAAGAATTGATAAATCCCTTACAAAAAAAAAACACGTTTTCTTTTCCAACAAAGGAGTGGCAGCAATGCTAATAGGGATTAGTTACCTTAGACAAAATGTGAAACGGGAAAAATATATTTGTACTTAGGTACCAAACCTTTGCAATTAATGTAAAATAAGTAGGTGCCTTCCAAAAACGGGATGTTCCCGTGGAGAAGGCCTGTTAGTACTTACTTTTGCAGAATCCCGTTTAGTAGTATACGTATTTCAATACTAGCTATTCACAAGAGTGTCCTGTTATGCCTACTACACACTGGTTCCAGTCGTCCAGTAAAAAACAGTATCCAGTTAAATTACACGTATACTAATGGAAGTGTTCCCACTGCCTGCACCCGTTTTTTGCAGGATGGGGGCGGGAAAGGTGGAGTTTTCTTACAAGATCGCATAACCGCTCTTTGCTCTATCGCAATAAACAGGATGCTAACAAAAAATATTGTTTCGGGATCCAGTAAAAACCGTTCCTGCACGGCCGTGGGAGTGGGAAAGGGCCGTTATGTAAAGCCATCGTTGAAATGACGTCAGCATAGAGCAACTACACCGTGTCGGATGTCCGGACGTCGAATGTCGAATCACCCATATTTGCGAAACGTAAAAGTTAATTTTAACTTTGACCATTTTCAAGGAAATCCGTTGTCAATTTCTAAACTTTTATCTTGAAGCACCAGGTTTCCAATCCGGATGAGAGATTAACTTTTTATTACGATGAAAAATGTGGTTTGAATTCATTGGAATGTAGGCTTTAAATAGGCAAGTTATTCCCGACTCCGTCTGCGACTGGCCTATTCTAAGATATCTATAAATTATTATCTGGACTGAATCCATGGGCCAATCTTTTTGTTTGTCAGACTTTAATTTTGTCAGACTAAAATTATCACCGCTAAAAGCTAATTTCGCTCAACTTTACTCTACTAGAGTAGGTTTACCTACCTGCGAAACAGGACTAATACCTACCTACACCTATAAGTAATACCTACCTTCATGACACATCTTCGGTCAAATCGTTACTTTCGATCAGGTAAAATTGTCAGAGCAACGACTATAGCCTTTAAAAACCTATGCCGAATTTTGACCGGATTACGCACTTCGTGCCATTAAATTTAGAGATTAATTATTTGTATATACAAGATAAAATTAAAAATTTTAAAAACCCGCCGACGACGTTTATTGACTGAACAGATTTTCATGAAACACTCGAGATAAAATTATCTTTGAATCGAAGAATTTTGACCGGATTACGCACTAGGCACTTCGTGCAATTAAATTTAGAGATTATTTTGTATGTACAAGACAAAATTTATAATTTTAAAAACCCACCGACGTTTACTGGCTGAACAGATTTTCTTGAAACATGGCTAAGAACATCCGGGCTAAAATTATCTATGACAAAAAAAAACGAAAATCGGTTCATCCGCTTGGGAGCTAAGATACCACAGACAGATACGTTGAACTTATAACACCCCTCTCTTTTTGCGTCGGGGGTTAAAAATCAAAAACATTGGGGAGAAAAGGTTCTCGAGTGGCGACCATGATGAAATGCTAAACGGAGTGTGGGAAGACCTCCCACTCGATGGGGATCTGCTTGTATTTTTTGTAGTTGGACTAATGATACCTCACCTCCTCAACAGCCTGTATTGGTCCACTGCTGGACACAGGCCTCCCCCTGATAAACGCCTTGTTGGCTTTTATCTCATGGGGGTAATGCCCATAACATAACATAACTAATGATACAGTGGTGTATTATTTGTACAACTAGTTGAACTACTCAGTTGAGCTACTGTATCGGAGGGCATTGTAGCGGTCGCAGGGAGTCGATGTATGGATGTGGCTCAGGACCTCTATTCATGGAGTCTTTTGGGGGAGGCCTAATTGTTCGACGTAAACGGACTGATATTGATGAAACTATCAAAATCACACAAAAGGCTTATCCTTATTTTAACCAAGCAAAATATCAGTCGTGGAATCTAACGCAGCTATTTTCACCCCTTTGCCCCAAGGATCAACACCATAGATAACTCGCCCATTTGCGCGCGATAGGCGTACCAACCGGAAACTATTACAAATCGGAACCCACAAGTTAGTAATTCGCTTTTGTCCTGCCGGTGGCTGGTGCCTGTCTTGTCACCCCGCTATTCATTGTTTAATCAGCTTTGGCCTTTAGTAAATGGACAATTTCAGACCAATCTTCAATTACCTATTAATTAGAAACTACCATAATTAGTTTAGTAATTACGTTCGTGAATGGATATTTAACAATTGTATAAACTTCGAGTTATACAACTACGGTTAAGTAGTTATAATGCACCGTACTAAAAATGTGTCGTGAGATTAAGGCAAATAAAATACAAAATCTAAACTCAGCAATTAGTGAGAGTACCATCCGATAGGTTTTAAATAGTCTTTATTATTATTATTTAATATAAGCTTATAGGGTCCCACTGCAGGGCAAAGGCGTCCCTTTTCTCCTTCCAGTTTTTTCTATTAATAGCTTTTAAACGCAATAATAAATAATGCTGGACAATTCACACAGCATTATCTAGCCCCAAGCTAAGCACAGCTTGTTATGGGTACTAGATAACTGATTTACTTAATACAATACACTACATAGATAGATATTTTTTTATTATACATAGAAGACATCCAGAACACCCTGAACAAATATCTGCAGATCATATAAACATTTGTCCCAAGGCGGGAATCGGGCCCGCAACCTCCTGCGTCGCAGGCGGACCTTCGCCCGCTGCGCCACTGAGGTCGTCAAAGATCTAGATTTGGCTTTTCTTCTTCTTCTGACTCTTTTTGATACGAGTCCACCTCATCCTTCCATCTACGCCTAGGCCTTCCACGCGGCCTGCGCCCATTTGGAGTCCATTCCGTTATGGTCTTTGCCCAGAACTCCTCCGGCATACGGCACACGTGTCCGGCCCAGTCCTATTTTAATTCAGCACACTTTTGAGCTACATCCGTTATCTGGGTCTGAGATCGCAGCGTAGTGTTCCTTATGCGGTCTGAGAGTCTGACTAGGATACTGCGCTCCATAGCATTATTTATTTTTGCCTCTTTGGCAAAAATAAATAATTATTTTTTAAATAGTCTTAATTGATGGAAAATTATTACTTATACAAAACAGGTAATGAACCGCAAAGAGATAAGTAACCATTTTTTTATTAATAAATAATACTGGACTTTCCACACACCATCATCTAGCCCCAAGCTAACCAGAGCTTGAGTTATGGATACTAGACGACTGATAGAATAACATTACATGGATAAATCTTTTTTATTATACACAGAAAATATGAGAACACCCGGAACAAATATTTGCAGATCGAAGAAACATTTGTCCCAAGGCGAGAATCAAACTCGCATCCTCCTACGTCGCAGGCGGTCCGCCCGCCGCGCATTGGTCGTCATAATTGCCGCAACACACTCCATAATTGTATTATCAAACATCTATTCCGAAAATTCCAACTGGTAAACCGTAGCTTGCTACGGCGTAGCTACAGTGCCCATACCAGTCTGTATGTGAAGTGGAGACCTGAAAAATAAAGCAATATCCCGAACTAGGGCATGGGCAATTTATCAGCCAACCACGGACAGACGTTTGTATTGAAATAAAGGATAGGTTGTTATGGTACCGTAGACAAGAGACACTCTTGAAAATCATATCTCTGAAGCAACTATGTATGAAATGAATGTAGGTACTTACTTTTTGTGTGAGCATTTAATGGATGGTGTGGTAAGTCGTCGTTTTCAAATTTTTTGTTATTAAAATTGATGATGCTATTGTTAATTTAATTGTAGATACCATAAACAACTAGGTACAATTCGTTTTACAAAACTAGGTTAAAATTTAATTATTAGACAAATTCTATAGCCACATTCTTATGCTATGCTAGGTACTTTAGGCAACTTTAATGTAGGTTAACATTTTGATCAATGTGTACCAACGCTGGTTAATACACTAAAAAAAACAACGAACAAAAATATACGGTCTACATCTATAAACTTTACAAGATTTGACCTTGACAGTGTTAACAATAACAAATAAGTTCAAGTGAAATCATTGCCCAACACCGGTGCCGAGAAAATCAGCGCCAGTGTCTATAAAACCTTGCTGTTGACATAACCATAATCATAACAAAACAAGCAACAGTAGGCAATAGTACTACCAGAACTGTATGAAACAATGAAGGTGGCTCTGGTTCTGAGCGTAGTGGCCTTCGTGGCATTGGTGCAAGCGCGGAACTTGCGGGAGAAACGAGATGCGGACCTCGAGGCCGCGGCCTCGCACCACGGCTGGGACAAGGGAGGCGGCAAGGAACACCACGCTCATCATCACCACGAGCATGGCGGTAAAGGAGACAAGGGGTACAAGGGGCACCACCACCACGAGCACGGCAAGAAGGGACACCATCACCACGAGGGACACAAGGGGCATCACGGCGAGCACGGCGGACACAAGAAGCACCACCACCACGACGACGGACACCACCACGAACACCATCACGGCGAGAAAGGCGAAAAAGGACACGGATTCGAAGAAAAAGGACATTATCACAAAGGACACTCGACGAAAGGACACCATGGAATACACAAAATAGACGAGTTCAAGAAGAACAAGCACTTCCACGACAAGCATGGAGAGTCCGGCTTCGAAGAGGGTCACGGCGGTCACCACGAAGAGCATGGCCACAAGAAGGGCGGACACTTTCACAAGGGACACAAGCACGGTGGGCATCACGAGCACCATCACGGGAAGAAGGGACACCACGAGAAGGGAGGACACCACCACGACCACAAGGGACACCACGACGAGGGTGGCCACCACGAGCATCACCATCACCACTCCGGTCATGGAAAGAAAGGCGGACACGAAGATCATAAGCACTGGGGCTTTAAGAAAGGACACTAAATATTTATAGATCAGTAACAATTTGTTATTATATACGTAAGCGTTTTCCAGTCTCTGTAAATACATTTTTATACTTAATATTATTGTAAGTTAATTTTTTATATAAACAAAACCAAAAAAAACAGTCACGGGATGTCGTCGTCATCTGGTTATTGGCTAAGCAAAGATACCCCCCTCAAGACTCTACCGAGAGAGGTTTTTACGCGAACAGAGAACTTTATTATTTACTAAAACGTAGCTTGCAGTTATCCAGCTTAAAGTTTTTGTAATCTTGCTAAAAGCTAGAAAATTGCATTTCGCAAAGTTATCCAATGCTTAATGCAAGTAGCTAACTAATTAGCGAATCTCGCAGCCAACTGGTCGAACTATGGTGGAATTCAGAAAAGCAGAGGCGACAGGCATCTGACAGTTAGAAGTTTCAGCTTTGTTAGTCAGTCAGAATATTATTTAACCACAATTAAAATCGACCATAATTAAACCCGAGTGGATTAATAAATTACCGATAGTTTCGAGAGCATATGGTACCATCACTAAACTAACCGAATCTAATTAATGTTTGGCACCTGCATAGCACGCACTCCGCAGTTAGTTGGTAAAACTGCGGGTTAATGCAGTCAATCACGGTAAATTTACAGTCAGCTCTCACCTTACCGTATAGCCCCGCTATATTTTACAATCTGGCCGCACACTTGCGTGTTTTTAACACGTTTCACGAGGAATATTTTTGTCGTGGAAAGTTTGTGCAAACAAGTTTGATTCCATGAATAAATTAGCGTCAGTTTGTGGTTTCTACCAGCTCGTACAGGTTTCTTAGAAAAAACTGAAAGCTGAAACAGCACACTGATAGGCAGATATTCGAGGTACCTATAGCGCTCATTATTACGTTACCAAGTTAAAGGTTTTGTTGTTGGGGTAGATTCAGACGAGACAAAACAGCTTAAATATAATATTATGTAAGTATCAAACAATATTCGGATGTGGCCATTTATACTCCCATTTAAGAATATAAGAATTTATTCATAGCCATACACAACTTGGGAACAAAAAAAGGGAAATACAAAAATATACTTAATAATGAAAAACCTTTGGATTTAAGTTTAAAACATATTGTAAGCAGCAGCGTGTATTAGAGTCCCAAGGGCAAAAATAATTGGTCTCTCCTGATTTAAGAGCGCGGGTAATCAGGTCCAGCCACAGTTTGTTGTCGTTCATTTCAACAAGCCACCAAAACTCCACCTTTTTGGACAGCCTATAGCGTTTTTTCTATGTCGTTTTAGAGAGCTCAAGACTTCTAGAGCTATCTGCAACCATTTTATGGACAAGCTCATACATTCTACTAATGTACAGTCAGCTGCACAGAAATGTATACACTTCCAAGGTATAACTTTTATTTTACTCGGAACTTTTCAATAAAAGGCCACGCACACGTTTTTTCGGACAAAGTAATCATCATACTTGTCAGAATGCGGTACATAAATTATTACAATTACTATTACACTTACTATTTAGTCAAATTGAAAACTTGGGAGTGTATACATATTTTTGCAGCCGACTGTACCTGCTCCATTTCTAAGCAACAAGCAATTACTACCAACAAGCGAATCAGGAAAGCTTAAAGGTAACATACGTGTACCTTCAGACACCGTCATCCGTTCACTCGTTTGGGATTAGTTCTGACACTGTCTGTTCCCGTAAATCTAGAGCGAGGTGTAGGTACCTTATAATCCCTGCACTCACTCGTTAATTAGAGGAAGAGGATTGTAAATGGATTCAAAATCGTTTAACCTTCAACAACTGATCCCTCAGTTGTAACCTGCAGTCCTGGATATATGTATGTAGGTACATATCCTAGCCCGAAGGGCTGAAACAAAATCCCAGTACTGTGCCAACTTTCCATTTGTTTTTCAGTTAAATAAACAAAGTGCTTTCCCGACAAGGATTTCAATTTTCATTCCTGTTTTGACAAGACTACCTAGGAATTATACCTTACATATGGACTTACTATCTTGCATATTAATGCCAGCAAAATGCTGAATTTACTCCTTTTGTCTTATCTTATTTGTTTTAATTAAGTAGTACAAGTCTTGTTTTATTTTGTGTATTTTCAGTAATAGATCGAATAGAATAGAAAATCATTTAGGGCAATTAATGATTTTCTATTCTATTCTATTCTATCTATTTCTTTATTTATTAGCTAACTTGGTTACATATTGAGCCTTTTACTTTTCCTCATGGGAAATGACCTTATCGTAGGAAGTGTAAATTATTGATTAATAAAGAAATACAAATACTACACTAGAAATACAAGTACCTTTATGTCCTAGTACTAAAGTACGCATAATGAAGGCTAATGGTTTCTATTAATGGTTTTATTTCCCTATTGTAGTTCTGAAAAACCTGGGCAGTTGTCCAGTTATTGAACAAAATTTTTCACTCCACTAATAATTATTTAAATTCCATTCATTGTTGTACGATCAAACACTGGACAGACGTATCCAGTGTATTTTTATACATTCATTATTCATCCCTATCGTTTGCATTGTTAATTTTATTGGGTTTTATTACGATGAAAATCTAGGTTGTAGGTACCTTTCCGATTCCCTGCCTAAGTACAACCAAAAACAGAACATTTTGCAGTCTTTGAAATATTCTTCGTGTGTCGATAACACAGAGATACAACTAGAGGGTACAACTAATATGACCGGATTTTACTATTCTTGTAGTATGGCAGCCACAGAAATCTTAATAACAAGGCACTAGAAATGCTGAGTACCATCCGATCTATCGGGAATGCGTGTCGCCGGCTCGCCCCCTCTACTACCTTACCACTACATACACAGACAATAACTACGGAATTACGGCTACGCCCATCCAAAAATGCAGTGCAAACCAAATTAAGCCTTATGCGTAGTTGCATACGTTCGCTTACTCACACATTAGTGACAAGTTTGCATTTGTTGTCGTTATGACGTCATTTTAATGTAATCTACACTAGTGCTGGGCACGAAATATCAGGTCACGTACCTATCGTACTGTTATTCTATGACTAGGGCATTGTACTAATAAAATAAAAATATAGTTTGTACTTCAATATTCATTTATTATTAACTAGCGACCCGCCCCGGCTTCGCACGGGTGCAATGCTTATACTAAATATACCTACTGCAGAATTGGTACTCCGGCCGATACCGCAATCGCTATGTCCCTGTCATTTAAATCTGTAATATCTTCGAAAATATTCATTCAAATTACATGCTGTAAAGGGCAATATTAATCTATATTAAATGCACAATGTATCTAAGTTACTTAATTGGATAAGGATTAATGCTGTACTGCTTAAAATCGCCTCGTAAATAAGCCATTATTTCTCGTAAAAAGTAAAGGATAAAAAATGGTTATTGTGGGTTATCCCTAAGAGATAGACATATACTATCGTAGTCTTTTTTTGTAGACCTTTTTTAGTTGTAAAATACTGTAGTACATTATTCTGATCTATCTCGTAGGGTTCAGCCAGCGTTTGCAATGTAAGCGCAAAAAAATGTGTTTATTTAAGACATCACATTAGAAACCTCTAAAACTATCAGTGTTTCTCTCCTATATTATGCATGTATCTATATATATAAAAATGAAACCCGTTTTCCTTGGTCACGGCATCACGCGTGAACGGCTGGACCGATTTCGCTAATTCTTTCTTTGTTGTGTTTGTTATTGTCAGGAGAAGGTTCTTTTGAAAGAAAAAAATAAGAAAGTTGGAAACATAAATTTCCACGGGGGCGAAGCCGCGGGGCGCAGCTAGTTTTACATATAAACCTTGAATCACTCTATGAAAAATCTATGAAAAAAAACCGCATCGAAATCCGTTGCGTAGTTTTAGAGATTTAAGCATACATAGGGAAATAGGGACAGAGAAAGTGACTTTGTTTTATACTATGTAGTGATAGTGATAAAATTAATGTTAAATAACTTTCTATTTACTGTCCGGTAAAATGAAGAAACTTATTTAAAAACTGTCTCTTTGGGACTATTTTGATGAATTTTTTTGCGTAATGATTAATGCGGATATCCATTTGTCCTTAATATCTGGACATCGTGGGAATCTACAACGAACAAATGTTATTATAACAGTTTTGTTCACCTAAACAAAGAACAAAGACCTAATCTACACAGTCGAGTTAGTCGAAAACGATACCCATATATGTAGGTGTGACGTGTGTCGTATTGCGGTTCGCTTCGCTCACCGCAATCCGACACACGCCCGCCGTCATCAAATTCGTAATCCTCACCCCCATGTTAGTCGAAAACGATACCCATATCAGATTTTTTGATGGGGGAGGGGGTACAGGGGGTCTGGGCACGGGAGGTCACAGCACGATTCCCCAATAGTCGCAATACGAACCCGCTCGTACTGCCACGCAGCAAGGCTCGCTTCGCTCGCCTTGCTGTGTGACATATTGCGGTGCGCTTCGCTCACCGCAATCCGACACACGCCCACCGTCATCAAATTCGTAATCCTCACCCCCATGTTAGTCGAAAACGATACCCATATCAGATTTTTTGATGGGAAAGGGGGTTCAGGGGGGCGGGGGGCGAGGGGGATCACAGCACGGCTCGCTTCGCTCGCCGTGCTGTTCCCCCGTTGTCGTTGTCTCCACCCTAAAAAGTGGTCGAAATATAGGCTAAAAATGGCCAAATTTCGGTTTTTTAATAAAAAAGGGGGTCGAGACGGGCTGGGGGGTCAATTTTTTTGCGCATTCAAAATTATTTGCCTTGCCCTACATGACTGTGAAAAAAAATTCTTGTATCGTACTTCGTTTGGTAGATATCAAAAGGGGGGGGGGGGGGGTGGAAATTGGGGCGGGAGGGGGGGTGTATTTTTATTTTTTTTCAATTTGAGAAGAAACCCTCTATACGATCCCGCAATCAAAACTCCTCTATCACGTCGGCATCCGGTAGCACTCTCAAAAAGGGGGGTCTTGGGAGGAACGGGGGGGTAAATTTTTTTTTGGAATCGAAATCATATGACCCCCTCTATACAACCCCCTAAAAATTTTTCATCAGTGTGACTCTGCTTGGCGCCCCCCTGGGGGGCGGTGGTTCCGGGGGGCAAATCTCAAAAAGTCGGAATTTTTCCTAGGTCCCCCGGACACTCCCTACATGATTCTGCAAAAAAACATACCTCCCCCTCCACCATCAAGGAGAACAATTATGTCAGTCAGTCAGTCAGTGGTAATCGAGCTTTATAGATAGTTAGTTATTATGATAATAAATCATAAATAAACAATTTTATTATAACATCGTATTCCTAAAATACTATGTTAAATTATGCAAAGTTGTTTTACAAATCACAACCAAGGTAATATTAAGGATAATATTACCGTGTCACAACACTAGCTCGCGACCGAGTTCTGCGGCCGTACCACGATAGGAAATCGAGCGCGCAACGTTATCGTTCACTGTGCAGTACATTGCTTTTTGTAATGAGGTACCTGCCCGATGTTGACAAAAATAAGAGGCAATGTATAGTTAAACGTGATAATAAGAACGGTCGACTGTGACGTTCGTATTACTTTTAAAGATTCTATAATTTTAAGGAAAAACGGCATTATTTAGAAAAAACAATACTTACCCATGAAAAGTTATTCCTTTATTAATATAATTACAACTTGTGGAAGAATTTCCGCAATGGGAAATGCTGCAACACACCATTTTTACACACGCACGTTTCGAGAGCAACTGAACAGCAACGAACGCACTGGTGGCGTGAGAGTCACCTGAGCGGCGACAAGGTCACGCGCGCTTACGATTTCTAGTGCCTTGTTATTCAGATTTCTGTGATGGCAGCACATGTGGATTGTGGGTTACAATACCAACCAATATAGGCCGGATAGATTTACGAGTATAGATACCTCCGACCGCACGCCACAACATCGTGTTCGCTACACAGCGAACACAATAGTGCTTATGCGATTCTACATAGGTATCAATATCGATGAAATAGATTTATCATAACTGAACGTAAGTTAAAGACAGGGCGCTATGGCGCTGATTAGGGGACGCCTATGTCTAGCAGTGGACTAATATAGGCTGATGCTGATGATGACGGTACCTATATAGTGTGTATTCACTAACTACTGGCTCTCCCTCAGTATTTTGAGGCAGAGTCGGTACAAAGAAATTAAGCTAAATGTAATTATGGAGTTAAAAATAAATGTTCAGCACTTAGGTAAAATAGGAAAGTTTAATAAGTTCAAATCGGTTTTCGTCTTACCAAACTAATCGTTTCAAAGAAAAAAATAAATAGCTTAGCTAAGCAAACATTAATGACTCCATTCTCGGTCGTAAATTAAATACTAAGAATAATATTAAAGGTCAAGCGAGTTTGTATTTTCGCGCACATTACTGTTTGAGTTAACGAACCTAACAAGCTCACAAATTATAATCAATTTGAAGAACCTTTATAAGGGGAATCGGAGATTAGCACGTATTTGAATAATATTTTATCAAATTTCGAAGAGTCTAGGTCAGGTCACAGGCATCGTAACCTTTTTACTGTCCGGCGGCCATAAACGGATACTTTCTGATACCACAGAATCTCAAAAAATATCAAACAATACCATAAGCAAAAATTAATGTCCTTTTTTATAGCCGAATTTTTTATGATGCGCGTGTTCGCCTTTCTTGCCGTAATCATGATGATGCTTATGATGAGAATCGTGACCGCCCGACGACTTGTGTCCCTTGTGCTCGTGGTGATGCCCTCCTTTCTCGTGGTGTCCTTTCTCGCCGTGCTCGTGCTCGTGGTGATCTCCGTGGTGATGTCCTTTGTGGTAACTTCCACCCTTTTTATGGCCGTGCTCCTCGTGATGGCCTCCGTGTTTTTCCTCGTGACCAGAATCACCTTCTTCATCGAAGAAATGTTTGTCCTTTTTGAATTCGTCTAGTTTGTGGATTTCGTGATGGCCTTTAGTGGAGTGCCCCTTATTGTAATGACCTTTTTCGGCGTATTTGTGTCCTTTCTCGCCCTTTTCACCTTTATGATGCTCGTCGTAGTGTCCGTCCTCATGATGATGATCTTTTTTGTGTCCACCATGGTCGTCATATTCACCCTTGTGTTTTTCTTCTACATGGTGACCTTTTTCGCCTTTCTCGTGATGATGATGGCCTTTGTAGCCTTTGTGACCTTTTTCGCCATGATCATGGTGATGCTCAGCATGATGTTCCTTCCCGCCTCCTTTTTTGTGTTCATGATTATGGTGTTTTTCTTCTTTCTTGTCTCCGGTTGCTGCAGGGTCTTGGTCCGCGAGCTCTTCCTTCGAACGGAAGCGAGATGGAATTCGTCGGGTTTCTACAGATATCAATAGAACTAGGAAAGCCAACGCGAAGATGACCCTCATAGCGCGAGATAGCACAGTGCACAGCTTTAGCGCCCTCTTGTTTTAAAATTGTCACATCTTGGATGGTGCAGCAGGTTTTATATAAATAGTTGTGAAAGGTTTTGTAATCAGCGCGTCTCGTTCAGACTAGCGCAGCTGCGCAATTACTGTAAGAATTTCTTACATACCTCACTAACTGTTGAGAACGCAGTCAATACACTATTCTTTCTATCAATAACAAAGACCGATATGTTAATTGCCCTTATTGACTTAACAGTGCTATTATACCTTCTTTGACGTAGCTTTCAATCTTAATAATAAAGTCAACTCAAAGGAATAGTAAGGTACCAATTAACAGTGTCGTCGTTACCAACTATCAGAGAGAAAAATTGAAATACAAAAATGCGATGCTATTCAAAGAAACTCAAGCAGCTTATGTATTTTATTTGAGTTGTTTATTTATTTTTTCAATAAGGTGCAACAACGAGTAATATTTAAGTTACTGAAGAGGTGTCTATAGTCTAACTACACTAAACTAATCAAACATTCCGGCACCCATACATTATAATGCCTAATGGTTAGGTCCCGTGAGCTCCTGCGGTTTTCCGCAGGCTCAAGACTCGCACACTTGTTGCACAGAATGCCACGAAACCACATTAAGGTCACTTAGTATTATCTGGTACATTCACTACACATTAAACAAATGATAAATTAGAAAGATCAATTAAACACTTGTTCTAACTGAGTGAGCTAAAGCGGGACTAGCACTAAACCCTATCATTAGGAGCTTGTCCATATGGCAGGAAGCCAGCTGCCAGTATTCGAAACCAGTAGGTAGGCACTAGTTACAAACGACGACACGCAAAACAAAATGTTACAATTAACGATGATGCCTATCGTGTTTTAAATGTTTGAACAATGAATAGCAATTCATGTTTTCGTGAAAGTCCAAACTCCGCAGTATTTTCGAGTTATCGAAAATAAAGTGAGCAAGTTATTGGAATTAGCTGTTTTCTTTTTCAATGTATTGTAGGATTGAGGGCTTTTAATCGCCTCCCTCGCAAGTTAGGTGCGAATTAAGTTATTGAAGGCCACTAATAACGCGCATGATAACATTAAGAATAATATGATGATTTTTACAATCCTACTTCCTACTAATATTATAAACGCGAAAGTTTCTAAGTATGGATGGATGTTTGTTACTCTTTCACGTAAAAACTACTGAACGGATCGGGCTGAAATTTTGCATACAGGTAATTGTAATCCTGGAATAAAACATAGCCTACTTTTTATCCCATAAATCAGTTCCCGTAGGATAGAAATCACCTTTAAACGTTTCCATAGAAATGACGCGTGCGAAGCCGCGGGCTAGTAATGAATAATTTGATGGTTTGGAAAAAGAAAAACCGACTTAGAATCCCTTAATTTTACACTGTTTAAACATGGGACAAACACTAATCCCACGGGAGTACAACTTTAATGGGACCACCTTTCGGGATCATTATCTTAAACAAGAGCGAAATAATTTTCAAAATCGGTCCATATTTGGCGGAGAAATCGACGGACTTACATAGGTACATACAGCCGAACATAGAATATCCTCCTTTTTTCGAAATCGGTTAAAGACCAACTTAAAATTCCTGAAAATTTAGCTTTTCGGTAGAAATAGCAATCCCCGCGAATAATTTTTATGGGAATGCCTCAGAATCATTCTTTAAACAAAAAAGAATCATCTTAATCGGATAACGATTGTCGAAGATATCAACTAACAAGCATTATGTACAAGGAAAAACAGACCATAAAAGAACCTCTTCCTTTCTTAATAGGTTGAAAAGTAAAACCAAGCATTGTAATTTCATCTTTGCGAGAGTAGTCTGACCTTTAAGCTCTCAGTGAAACCACATGATTCTATGTACTGTCGAATTCGTTTACACAAAGATGTACCCCCCATCATCCGTTTCGAGGTCACGACATTTCCGAGAAACTTTCCTTTGGGATAGAGAGTATGTAGGTACGACCCATCTAAATTCACTTATATTATGAGACAGTTATTAGAACACAGATTCTGAGCTTGGAAATAAAGTATTACCCTCGATATTTTGTTAGCGAGATTAAGATTCGTTTTTCTATTTGGTACCTACCTAGATTTCAGTTTTAGGTAGGTAGGTATTTATTACATGATTGTTTATCCCTATGTGGAACAGAACCGTTCGCTTTGTTTCTCAAATAAACAATTTGAGAAAGGCTATCAATTTCAGTGGCAATACAGGCTGTAATAGAGTAAACGGTTGATTGCATCCAAGACTAATTCGTTGACCACTATGTAGGCCAATCTCGGGCAGCGCTCTAGTTTCTCAACGCAAAGTTACTTATCTGGCCGGGAGCCGTTGCCAATGGTCTACCGCCAACAATTTTATGTAACTTTGTTGTCGAAACGTGCTGTGAAATTGATAAGTTTGTTTTGCAGCGGGATTTAATTGTTGGCGAGCATTTTTCATCTGTAGTCGCCAGCTCGTAAGATAACGTCCATGCCAGCAGTCGTCGCTAGACTGGCAAAGGGAAAATATATTGGTAGGTAAAAATTAAAAGCACCTCTATACCCAAGAGTCAACCAAAACATGAGTGTAATGAGAGAAACGAACGAACACATTGTGCATGTTGGTTTTGGGATAAAGTACGACCTTAATTAGTTATGGATAGGTAGGTACCTAAATTATGTGGTTTAATAATAGTCAGGAGTTTGGTAACAATTCAATTTATAATAACAAAACATCACAGTCAACAACTTAACAAAACATTATGTTTAGCTTAACATTATTAACCTAGATAACGGCGAAAAGAGAGAGGATAGAGATCGATGGAACACATTTAATGTCCCTTCTTATGGCCCCAACTCTTATGGTCCTCGTGGCCTCCCTTCTTCCCGTGATCATGATGATGATGGTGATGCTCGTGGTGGCCACCCTCATCGTGGTGTCCTTTGTGGTCGTGGTGGTGTCCTCCCTTCTCGTGATGTCCCTTCTTCCCGTGATGGTGCTCGTGATGCCCGCCGTGCTTGTGTCCCTTGTGGAAGTCTCCGCCCTTCTTGTGGCCATGCTCTTCGTGGTGACCGCCATGGTGCTCGTGGTGACCGCCCTCGTGGTGCTTATCGTGGAAGTGTTTTTCCTTTTTGAACTCATCGTGTTTATGAACACCGTGATGGCCCTTAGTCGAGTGTCCTTTATGGTAGTGTCCCTCTTCGTGGTGTCCGTGTCCCTTGTGGCCTTTCTCGCCGTGATGGTGTTCGTGGTGGTGTCCGTCGTCGTGGTGGTGGTGCTTCTTGTGCCCGCCGTGCTCGTCGTGATGCCCCTTGTGTCCCTCGTGATGGTGGTGGCCTTTCTTGCCGTGCTCATGATGGTGGTGCCCCTTGTATCCTTTGTGTCCCTTCTCTCCGTGGTCATGATGGTGGTGACCGTGATGCTCGTGGCCGCCACCTTTGTCCCACTTCCCACCGTGGTGCGTTGCGGCTACTGCCGAGTCCGCATCCCGTTTCTCCCGGGTGGTTCGACCGCTGACGGCCACGACCGCCGCCAGGGCAAGGCAGCAAACAAGATAACCCCTCATACTTCCAAGAGACCACAGTGATCGAAGTTGACTGATAACTTTGCTGGTAGGTGACAAGCTTTATACAGATAGCCTGGTATTGTATGAAAATTGTGTAAAGTCCCAAGGTTGCACTTGGGCTGCGTGGCGTTGGAAGTCCGTTGCGGAACCCGGTGTCTCAATTAGAAATCCAGTAGGTATCTACTGAAGTGACTAAATTAACTATTACAACAGTAATTGAAGAAAAGAGTTTTAGGATGACAACTGTGACAACTAAACTTTTAGCCAAACAATGAGGTAGTAATTTGTTTGACTACCAAAACAAATTTCTACCTAATCCATCTGAAATTCAAAATAGTATTCGATATACTTTATCTCAATTCTCACGCATTGTTATGCCAGAGTAATTCAGAGCTACCATTTTACTTCTTGCGGTCAAAAATGCTCGTGGATCTAGGTATGCCTATTATCTCATCTTATTAGCCTGCTGGGTCCCACCGTTGGGCAAAGGCCTCCTTTCCATTTTTCCTCACATAAATCTATTTACATCCTTTATCTTGCGGATGAAAAAGCTGTATTAGGTTTCAGGAACGATAACAAAAACGTAGATGTTTATTTCTTAATTTATTGATATATTATATTCATCAACAGTTACATGAAACTACAAGATGAGAAAGTTATTTTTAATCTACATATCTAATGAATTAAACTAATCATAATATATTCGTAAGGTTATTTAATTTTATAATAAATCACAATTCACCAACTTTAAGTTGACAAAATATTCAAATAATAAAGGAACATAGTTAAACTCATTTTAGAAACGCATAGTGTTTCACACCCTGAATAATATGTTTACTAAATATCAGTCCTAGAAATAGCAAACAGCGTCTTGATTTAGCTGCAATACATTTTGTAACCAATCGTATTTTCTGATACATTTGCTTGGGTTGAGAATGCAACAAATACAATACAGGATTTTAATACAAGGTAGCATAAAATCAGCTGCGACTATCAACTGTCAAGGTGTGAACAAGATAATATTTTATAAAGCCAATACTCAAGCAAAAAGCTAAAATTTACATCCTTTACCAATATCAAAACACATTTTAATTTTGAATATTTGCCATAGCAATTAAATATTGAAATAAAATTAAGTCCGTGCTAGTAAATACACTTTATGTTTATAAATTCATGGCGTAATCGCACAAATACTCAGAAGAACAATAAGATTTCGGCCTACTGGACGACTAACCATCGCCATACCAACCAAGCTCCTTCCAGTCCAAGTTTCAATACCCACGCAGTACCTAGCAGCGGGATCGGCATGACTTTACAAAATGAAAGTATTAGAAAAGATGCATCAGGGCAAAAACAATAGCAAGTAACGAATAAACCTCTCCTTTCCCCACCTCAGCCGTTTACTTACTATGGAGAAAATTACCACAACCCCCTGTTTATCAAAAAAATTATAAAGAAAAAACTCATAGAAACCAAATCATAGAAAAAAATTAGAATCGTTCGTGGGATTTCATGTTCGAAGCACATAAAGAGCCTTTAACGAATTGAAAACACAAACGAGGACCAGAGAAGAAATTATCAACTGCGCTTCGACATACGAGTATTATAAAGTATTATTCGCAAGACCAAGAAACAAGATCAAATCATCAACAGAGAAGAAGCCTGAAGGAACTTAAAGTGAGAAGAGACTATTTTAGAAAGCGTTAGTCTAATAGAAGACTGTGGTGTCGGAATAGAACCTTTTTAACCAACTTAGCAAAAAGGAGTAGGTTCTTTGTTCGGCTGTATTGATGTTTTCTTTATGTATGTTCGTCGATTTCTACGTCAATTCTGGACTGATTTTGAAAATTCTTTAGCTATTGTTAGAGAATGATCTCCAGGTGATCCCATAAAAAAATAGCCCCGAAGGATCTTGAAGTAAATAATTTTATTCAGCACATAGAAAATTAAAATAACAGAATAAAACAATTACTACCCGAGGGATTAGTATCCCGCAAATGAGTGTAATATTGAGGGATTCGCAGTCAGTTCTTAGTTTTTTTTTCAGAACATCCAAATGATTAAAGGTAACTTCATCATAATGTACGACACATGTCTCTCTTAATATACATAGGTATACTTTGCATAAAAATAACTAGTTTTTTGTTGGTAATTTTAGTAATTACGGCGGGCTTTTTCACCTTTTTTCTTTATAAAAATGTTATATAGACTATTTCGAATATTACTTACACCTCGGTGAACTTGTTTTTCATATCAGACAGTTGTCAAACGAACTCTTAGTATGCTGGAACGAACTTTGGAGTCTTAAACGGATTCTCATTACACTTAAATGGCAATGGGCAGGACACACTAGCTCGCTATACTGTTGATGACCTATGAACTAAAGAAACAAGTCAATGGAAAGGCCGATGAAGAGCAGGTCGGCCTAAAAAAACAATGGAAGATATCATTCAAACTGCCGGTACTGACTAGACTGCAAGAGACCGAGATTGGTGGGTCAAACTGGGGAAACGGTACACCTAAAAAGGTATTCTTGAAGTTGACGACACAAACATAATATAAAACAAATACAGTTACAACAAACAAAATCAGAAGGGAAAGAAAACGGGCTTATTATTATTATAATCGCACTAACCTAACTCCTTATAACAACACCACTTTACACATAGTATTGTGAAGACAAAATGACAATGATATTTCTGGTAAAAGTCGAAGTTGGTTTGAACACTTGCTACACCATGGTGTTTTTGTATCAAATCGTTATTTCTGTAACATTTCACACTGACCGCACATTTCAACACCTTGTAAGACAAACGCTGTAATGCTTCTGGTATTTCATTTCATTATTTTCATAGCCTTTGTTTGCATACACTTCTGCGAGATAATAGTATGAATGTTAACAATAGTGTTATTCTTGATTTATGGTCGTGCATATTTAATAGTAAGTGGTGCATATTTTATAGTAAAATGTGTGTTGTTGTTACTACAAGTACTTTCTTTTAGAACATTCGACTGGACTGTTGCAGACAGTCCTAGATTGCCAGTTATCTGAGTTTACGACTTACAGAGCAAGGTGCAGCTCTTATTGTATACCAACGGGAAGTATCATAAGCCAATGCGGTTCTCCGGCCACTGGCTTTATTTAGGCGGAAGCGTTTGTTACACCATAACCGATGGACACAGTTTGGGTGAAACATTACATCCGATCGCATTCCAGGTGTAACATGCGCTTTAGTTTAAATTGGTTACTGCAGTCAGACCACAGCAGCTTTCAACAACGCGATACCATTATCTTTGGTCACCTCATAAGTTAAGACAGAAAAAAAAATCAGTTACTAAGTAAAAGATAATACCGATAGCATAATATTTAGTTGAGATGAAAACCGCGTTCGTTTGTTGCGGCCAGAAGCCGCTCGCGGAGCACTTCTTTGCACGAATATTCTGGAAGCTTCAGGTAATGCACGCAAGTGTTCACTGAAGGGTAAGATCCGTCACCGGCGTCCACCTGAAGGAAGAATTACAAATTGATTATACATATAACCTGTCTGAAAATCTTCAGAGCTTCTATCGAAGCATTAAGCATAACTTTGAATTTTTTTACTAAAAAATGCCGACTAGAACACTGAGGTATTAATAAATGACCAAACAGAGTTGGTTCCTAATTGGTCGATTCTGTTCCGCTCCGAGTCAGTGGAATAATAGTGTGTTCGTACTATTATGCCGGACATTTCACCCAGCATCATTCCTTGTTCCAGTACAACAAAAACTCCTTTATGATCGGCTTTTATGACTAGCAACTACGGGGTTCCACAGGGAAGCGTACTCGGACCTTTCCTCTTCCTTATCTATATTAATGATCTCCCTAATATAAACTAAACATAAAACAATATTATTTGCCGATGACACTACTATTATTATTAGAGGACATAATAAACTGAAGTTCGAAAGAGAAATCAATGACGCACTGAGTAAGACAATTGAATAGTTAAATCAGAATAATCTTAACATTAACCTAAATAAAACTAACGTAATTCAATTCGGGACATATAAACAAATGAAAGAGATTATTAATATTAATTATGACCAGATACATATAGCGGAAGTCGAGACGGTGACATTTTTAGAAATCATTCTAGATCAAAATTTGAATTGGAAGGCACATATCGAACTAGTGTGTACCAAAATAGATAAGTTTGTTTACGCTACAAAGTGCCTGCAGCCGGCTTATCTCGCGGAGTCTTCCCAAGCGTGTACTGCCGCTATTAGACTATGTACTCATAAAGGTGTAATAAAGCGTGCGCTAGGTAACGCGCGTTTTAAGAAAGACCAAAGTGGTCCCCATCATACATCCATGCACACACCACATGTAAGCTTAGATTTGTACGGACCACGCACACCGAACGCAACGGCGACGTTGGGCGGTGTACTCGCTCTTAGATGTATGACAATGTATTTACCTTTCTAACGACAGTGAGCCTGGGATGGAGGTTAGCCAGCCCGCCGGGCGGGAGGCTGCTGCAGCCGGTCGCGAACTGGAGGAACGCCTTGCGCTCGCGCATCGACATCTCGACTAGCACTTCTACCAGGCGCAGGAAACCGGGGCTGTGGGGCAAAAAAGTACAGTCAATTATGGTCTACCTAAAATGTACGGGGGCGTTTTTTTAAATTATGATGTTATTATGATGTAAATATTTAGTAACAATTCCGCGCAAAACCTTCTCTGATAAAAGAACCAATCTAGCTACAATGATTAAGGTCTGTACTACGATGCGTAAAAACATCAACCACCTATATAACAACAGATAACCTGTGTATTTTTATTTTATGCAATTACTGTTTCACTACTGGCCCTTTTGCCAGTAGTGGGACTTGCACTCCTCGAGTTTCAACGCAGTAGCAGACCATGAAGGTCAGATGCTTGTCTTGCCTTCTCGTCCTGGGCTTTCCACGACCATGTATAGTTGAGAAACACAAACCTTTCTCTAGTATATCCTAACTTAGGCTCGGTGTACTGCAGCAGATGGTCCCTGGTCCACACAGGGCCGCGCTCGCCGCACACCAGCAGCCTGAGCTCGGCGGGTGAGAATGCCCGGAGCCGTCTCGCAGGGAAGACGGCTCCGAAACCGCCGCGGAATGCTGCAGTCTGTCTGCGGATGCCTTCACGCACCATCCATCGGGCGCTGCTTTCTGCGTAGGCGCGCGCGTTTTGTGGGCCCACCTATGAAAAACATAATGAATGAGAGATTGGCTGCTATTACTTCAGCGAGTATTTTGTACGATTGCTGTCACGTTTGCTTGTAACGATTTCTATCACAAGAAACGTTATAAAATACCTGTAGGAGACACAAAGAGGGAACAATATACCAATCACAACAGCAATTCATACGGAATCTGAAGGCCAGAAGGCCAGGCACAGAAAAAAATCGGCGGACTGGATTGTACGCTAATCTCGTGGTTCAAAATATTTTCTCCACTTGCTTCCTGACGATGTATTTTATATTTTGTCTATCATATCATTCGTCGTCGTTCGTCATATCATTTTAAGTTTCCAATGGTTTCTTTAGTGTTGCTTACCTCAATATTCTCTCCGCTATCACAGAGCGGTTGAATAGACACAGCTGGGTTAGCGTTAGCCGCGACGTGGGTCATGGTGAGAGAAAGTTCGTCGAATGTGGCGCCCTCTACAGTCAGAGACGCAGCTTTCTCTTCTTTTTCTTTCGCCTCTAATGTTGTGTCTTTTAGTATGTTTTCGTATTCGGCCGCTGCGGCGAGCACGTTTGTAAGGAACCTAAACAGCAAAAGATAATTAGAAACGTTCTTCCAGTCGGCCTAGCACGGGGATATTTGTCTAGGGTAGAATAGAGAAGAATGACATCGCATTGTCATACATTGCTTAAATTATTGAAGTTGAAGGAATGAGTTTCAAACATATTACGCATTCGATGACGATGTGACGTAATTTTTCTCTATTCTACCCTAGACAACAATCCCCGTGCTAGGCCTACAGTAAGTACATATTTATTAAAAGGGGTATATAAATACCTGTGTCGAATAGAATCGATCTCTTCCAATATATCAGTCGATAGTTCTTCGCCGCACATAATACGCAAGAATGGTTCAGACAGTGGAAGATCCACCAGCCTTCCATCTTGAAGAACCTAAAACATGTCATTTGTGTTATGAATTAGTACACAATGGAAAAATGAAAGGATATAAAAAAAATGTGCCAAGCGAAACTTTTGTGGTCGATACAAAAGCTTTATTTGAAAAACTTACCTTAGCTAAGAACACTCCTAAGAACCAGAAATATTTGCAAACTTTATCACAGATGGGTGAGTCTTGAGGCAGAGGTGCTGGGAAGAGGCCGCCCGCTCGCGTCACATAGTACCCCGGTGGTTTCTCTGAAATGACGACATAAATTTCAATGCGCTACTGAATTATCTGAAGAGAAATTAAAATCACTTCGGAAGTTAACAATGCAGACATTGATTTCTATCCGTAAATGCTTGCTCGAGTAAGCTAACTGAACCAACCGTTTTCACACGCAGCTTCGCTAAGTTAGCTAGGCTCATTCAGCTTAACCCAGTTTACTACGCCGTTAGAGAGTTGCCCATACTTGTCAGCCGAGGCACCTAAAACTACGCATTAAATACGAGTGTAACTATACCGGAGCCCGGTGCTGTCTTGACTTACATAAATATTATAACAAGGCTAACAAGGCCCTTATCAACGCTTAAAGACTAGCTAGCTTATCTAGATTAGCGCGCTATAGCTCCGCCGCCACTAGCGCGTAGAACTCTAGTGTGGGACCGAGACTGTTGTCTTCTTCAATTGCATAGACATCCTACGTCATAGACTACTAGCTTACCGTCGGGTGTGACGAGATGGTTCGGCGCGTCTTGCTCGTCGCGCGTCGTCGGCTCATGCAGCCACATGTCTAGATTAGCACGCTGTAACTCCGCCGCCACTAGCGCGTAGAACTCTAGTGTGGGACCGAGACCGGTACCCTCTTCACCAGCGAATTCAACTTCTAGTACAGACTTGCGACCGGCGTGGACGCGCATCACCTGTGGAAGGTATAATAAGTCACTTTGAACGTTCATTTATACTGGGCAAGTTTTTTCAAGTTTAGAGAATTCAAATGGAGATAGGTTTCCTCGCAAGCATACGGTACCATTTAATTTTGTAAATGGGCGCAGCCACGACACCTGTTACGGCACACGATAGTTTGAAAAGGCGTGATACGTGGTCTAAAACTTGGCCCACCTCCTCGAACGTTGATCAGAATATCCTACCGACTGCGCTAAGTTAAAACCATACCGACCTGAATGGCAGATCTCAGCAGATCAGGTTCTCTTGGGACCCGCACACGTTCGTGACGCAGACGTCCCATGCGGAACTCGGTGGCCTCAAGATCTGCGCGACGCGGCGAAACCGTATTGCCGGCTCTGGAATTCAGACAAACAATACATTGACGACTAAAATGATGTAAAATGACAACAACCTAAATCATCATCATCAGCCTATATTAGTCCACTGCTGGACATAAGCCTAATGAGCGCCATAGCTAGCACAACCTAAATATTTTCAGAATAAATAACAAAAAATAACATTTATTTTTGTAACAAGTTTACAATAAGTTATTTCATAAATGAAACCCTCATTTAAGTATACAAAACTTGTGTTAGAGGATCTCGCTCTTCCATCATTGATTCTGTTGGCGTTTGACAGCGCTAAAAATGTTATTATAATTTTTATTTCAATCGTAAAGAAAGGGGCGGCAACATGCGAATAACAACCTTACCTGCTGCTGTTAAATCCGTTTTTTTTAGATGTCATACCCACCGAATCGACACCAAAGTCTATAAAAACTAAAATTACCTAAGTTTGTACTATAAAAAAAAATTTACTCGTATTCCTCAGTACTTAACCGCATTTGAATGTGCGACACGATAACTATTAATCAGTTGCGATAAGATTTATACTTGCAGAAATAACGATGTACCTTCAATGTCGCTAATTAATGTTTATTTTGGCAGGCAACTTTGCTAAAATCTGGCTTAAGCACAAATTGTGGTTACGTTCCCATTTTAAGCTCACATAGTGTTCATAACCATGGTTGTTTCTCTATAAAAATTATTTCAAACATACCTTTGCCTATCAAGAGCACGATCTCTTTGCGCCTGAAGCCATACGATGGTCCGCGAAGTTCCAAACGCAGTGCATGCGAAGAACATTTGCCGCGTTTCCAGAGGGAACAGGAAAGGACACCAGTCGTTCAGTTGTTGACACCTAAGGAAATGGAGAGATAAGATGAATGAACCTAAGGAAAGATAAGATGAATTTCATCTGATTGGCTTTTTTTTTAATATGGCATAAGCCTTTATTCACAAAGAAAATTACACTAGTATTTACAATTGAAACAACTGAGCTAACTGTTGCAAACAATCTACAGGTAGCTCAACTGATCCATATCAATATCAGTCGGAAACGTCCCCAAGACGCTGGTTGCGTTGCCACGCTGGTGCCACGCATTGCTGATGCGCTGTGCCAGATACTCACCAGCTTTAGGCTCTGATTGGTAAGATTAGACGGGAATTGAGTGAAGGGTTTAAGTTTATTAAGTACTTACTTTTGTCCAAAATTATCCTCAATTGAGGAAGGGCTAGCCTCCACAATTCATTTTCCTTAAATATTTGTGTACTTAAATTGAGGGGAATCAAGTTACGTGCCAGTCTCCTGACACATTTTCCCTGCATCAACGAAACTGTATTTTGTGAAAACTTAACTCATGGTATTGTGTAACTAAATTACACGAATCACGATTTTTATATTAATATCGCCTTTAAGTGCCTTTCTTTTTTCTCTCATTGTTTCCTGTGTTGTATCTAACCTCTCTATCTACTCTTGCCTGTTTGTGTATTCATTGTATGTTAATATTTTCACCATCTTTGTGCCACTACACTAGGCCCTTTCTGAAAATCAGCGCCGCTACTCACTGGGGCTTGCAGCGGCATAATGTTGAGACAGGGACCTTTTTGGCCCCTAATGTAATTTTTATTCCTTTTTAATATTTGTGTGTGTGTGTGTATGTTTGGGGCAAATAAATGGATTTCTTTCTTTCTTTCTTTCTATGTGACAATTAGTCTACAACAGGCCTTGCAACAATGGGATCGAGTCAGGGAAAAGTCAGGAAAGATTTAACTGACAATATCAAAAATATTGCAGATTACAATAACAAACCAGTTTCTATCTGCTTGTATATGTAACTACTTCTAGCATTATGTACCTACTTAATTTAACTACACTAATATTTAATGTTAAAAGCTACTGTAATTAGTATAACTGGCCTAAAACCGTTCTAATTACATCAATTAATAAATTACAGACAATAACTTACCATGGCGGCGTCGCGCCGGCCGCAAGCGTCAGAGGTTCCTGCAACTGCTGATGCAGTTTGTTAGTCAGCTTAGTTGATAGGAAAGCCTCAGCGGGTAGCTCTAGAGCAGCCGCCCTCAGTCTTCGAAGCACTCGCACGCAGCAAGACGCCATGGTGCCCTCGCTGCCGCTGGCTCCGACTATACCGCGATCTGGCGACAAATATCTAGGATATAACATCAAATTATGTTTGTTCGTGCTTTTAGTGCCGTGTGGTGCCGGCTTCGAATTTGCACCATCCGAATTCTTCCCGCGGGTGTCGTAAGAGGCGACTAAGGGATATCCACCGGAGGGCTGGCAGCAGCGCCCCCTGCAGAACAATCTACCACCGAACTGCGATCCCTAACCCGCATGCCGAGCGTATGGATAATCCTTACGCTCGGGGCATTACCTCCCACGAGATAAAAGCCTGTAAGGCGCTCATCATGGGGAGGCCAGCGTCCAGCAGTGGACCAATATAGGCGGTTGAGGTTGATGTTTGTTTTAGATAGCTCGCGAGGTATAGCAAGGCTAAGAGCTTCGGTACGCGTTGATATCGATACATCCTTACAAATCCAAACGCGCGCTTTAAGGCGAATAGTAGGGTGGATAGTGGCGCCACTACATATTTAATTTTATAATTACGTTATACAAAGGAATTATCAAAAAATCGGACCGCGTAGAAGATATCTATTTTTAAATGTATCTTTAATAGTTTTGTACTGTATTATTTAGGCAGATACTTGTTTCAAGAGTTTAGTTCCTATTGGTGGCCACCAAGCTCTCCAAACAAGGTTTTTGATTGAATAACACAAAACAAAACTATTACAGATACATTTAAAAAAGCTTATGATAGATATCGTCTACGCGCGGTCTGATTTCTTGATAATTCTTTTGTATAACGTAATTATAAAAATTAAATATGTAGTGGCGCCACTATCCACCCTACTATTCGCCTTAATAGAAGCGCGCGTGTGATCATCTGGTTCTATACGTCCGTACACACGGACGTATAAAACCAGATGATCGATGGTTCAGATGAACCTTATGTATACATAGTCAGAAGGTGCATCTCCCTGACGCTGAGCGGCGAGAAATCGGCCAATCGGGAACCAGCGGGAAGACGGGATGTTTATTTCAACCAACGTGATTGGTCGCTTCCGCTATACGTCAGTCTCATGAAAAGTTTTACCTGGGTCATTGGGTTCGTCATCTTCGCTGTCACTGGATGACGCAAACGTTTCCATACCGTCTATCTCTTTGTAAGTCAGCCTGAAAAAAAAAACATCTACATCAAAATCAATAATAAACAAAATCTGATACACGAGCCGCCTACTTCCGGTTTTCAACGATTTTGTAATAACATATTTTGTTTATCTTTATCAGAAAAAATTAGAAGTAAATATAAAAAATATTTATTGCAGCAAATAATACAAAATAAGGATAATAATAAAGGGCCGAATTTCGTCCACGGCGGTCAGTCTCATCGGAGACTAGCCAGACATGCGTAGGACATATTTTAGTGCACAAGTGTGTGCGCAAACACAGGTGCACTCTCTATTCCCTCACTTTCATAATCTGAAGGGACGACAGATCGACACGACCGGGGAGAGGTAAGAACAGATAAAATAAAAAAATAAAATAAAATAATTTATTCAAAATAGCTTAGGACTAGAAAGATAACAAAGGGTTTTATCTTAAATTCTATGGTATTAAATAATGCGTGTGCCTGAACTAGGTAAAACCTGTTTTTCAGGCAAAAACAGTGCTAACAACAAATAAATTTAAGTAATCAAATAGGTACATATAACTTACTAATTATATGGTGCATACTTTAAAATAATTACTTATGCTACCTACACTAAAACTAGTTTAAATAATAAAGGTGTTTGCAGATTTTTGGCCTACTTTGAAACAGTCAATAAATTTTCTGTGTCATCATATGACATACATTGCAGTGTGTCCTTAAGTTTTTTCTTACAACTATTATAATTTAAGGAATAAATATCGGCTAACACATTTAATCTATTATATAGGAAAGGACCAAGGAAACTGTAAAATTTATTTGAAAAAGTATGTTTTCGATCTAGTTTAGGGCAAACGTTATTTTTCCTCCTTTTGCTAGCGCTTTCAGTGAGATATGGGAGGGCTGCGTGTTGTTTAAGTACAATGTTCATTATGAATAACTGTCGAACTGATAATACTTCACATGATTTGAATAGGAGGTTTGTAGAAAAAATAAAAGGACGGAAAGTTGATACTTTAAGTATCGCTCTTTGTGCTCTTTCGACAGTTAGTAATAATGTTTTACCCACTCCACCCCATGATGTAATGCAGTAAGTCAAAATGGATTCGCATAAGGCCCGGTAAACTTGAATAATAAGTTTTCGATCTGCAATATGTCGGAGATTTTTAAAAACAAAAATTAACTTGCGGACTCTACTTACTAAGGCTTCTAAATGAGGTTTGAATGAGAGTGATTCATCCAATATAATGCCGAGGTATTTTATTTTATTTGTATTATTTATTGTAGGGCATGTACATACTTTATCAGCACCTACGCAATAATGCGCATACAATTTGGGGATAATCTCGGTTGACGGCCGTTTGCGCATCGAAAACCTAATATACTTTGTCTTATCTGCATTTAGGGTAAGTAAGTTGTGCTCAAGCCATTTATTTACAATATTGAATCCACACTGTGCAAACTTATACAGTTCTTCTTCAGAGGCCGCGGAAAACAGGAGGGCAGTGTCGTCAGCATATGATATGATTTTGCCATGGTCTAATTTTAAATTGCAAAGGTCATTGATGTAAATTAAAAACAAAGTCGGGCCTAAAACACTGCCTTGGGGAACACCAAACTCAGTGTTTTCCTGATCATTGCTGAGGACATCGCCTATCCTGACGCACTGTGTGCGTTCTTCGAGATAGCTCGTGAATAGTTTCAGCTGCGTGTCTCTGATACCCAGTGTTTCAAGCTTGCGCAAAAGTATGGGTACGGAAACGGTGTCAAAGGCTTTGGCTAGGTCTAAAAAGATTCCAAGTGTGTGGTTACTCTGATCCAGTTCTTGTTCAAGATGGTGAGTAAGGTGATGAACTGCATCTGCAGTAGAAACCTTACCTCTGAACCCGAATTGCATCTTTGATAGCACAGACTTTTCCTCTAGGTACTTGACTAACCGTTTATTTATAACTTTTTCTAATATTTTTGAAAAGGCAGGAAGCAGGGATATTGGTCTGTAATTGGTGATTTGATCTCTAGGCCCAGATTTGTAGACCGGAACAACTACAGCTTTTTTAAGGCATTTGGGGAAATGCCCTTGGCTCAGGCATTTATTAAAAATATATGTCAGTGGCGGGGTGAGAATGTGCCTGTTTTGTTTTATTATTTTCGTAGATATTTTGTCCCATCCTACTGCGCATTCGTCCTTAAGGCTCATTATTATATTATCTATTTCAGTCTCATCAGTGTCAAGCAGAGCAAATGAAGTAAGTGTTGAATAACATGAAAAATGTGCGTTAGTAGTAAGTTGCGGGTGAACGTTATCCGCCAAACACTTACCTACGGTAATGAAAAAATTATTGGCAATGTTAGCAGATTCAAGCGGTGTAGAGCATGCTTGCAATAAACATGAAGGTGACTCACGTTGCTTTGAGGTATGAGTTACAGTTTTAATACAGTTCCAGATCTTTTTACTATTTTTCCCGGCATTTTCTAGTGTCATTTTGTCGTAGCTTATCTTTATTTTTTTTAGAATGTTATTACAAAAATTTCGGTATCGCTTATACGATAACTGGAGAACCGAGTTCGTGGGATTTGATTTAGCTTTCATATGTAACTTGTCTCTGTGCTTCATACACCGAATGAGACCAGCTGTGATCCAAGGTTTTATGTTTAAGTTCTTTTTACTCAAACAAATATTACTCGTATTTTTAATTAATACCTGTTGGACATTTTCTATGACAAATGACATGGCGAACTGCGGGTCAGCAGAATTGTAAACTGGGGCAAAGTCTATGTTACGTAAGTCAGCTTCAAATTTATTCCAGTTTACCTTAGAACAAGTACGTATGTTGTTTAGTTTAGGTACTTTACAATTTAAGGTTAGTAGGGCAGCATTGTGATCGGTTATGGACGAATTTATAACAAGCGAAAGTGAGGGAAAATTTGATTTCAGTATGATGTGATCCAAACAAGACCCAGCTTGATGAGTTGGAAGCGTGTGCGCGGGAAGCATGCCATGAAAAGAACATAGATTTAGGTAGTCCTGTGCGCCAGGGTCGTTACTTTCAGGAAGAATATTGATGTTAATATCCCCAATAACAATGATATTTTTGAATGACGATAGATTTTGCAAGGTGTCATTTAGGGAATCATTAAAGTTGCTTATGTTTCTAAATGAAGGAGGTCGATACAGAGCAAGTATTGCAAAATCTGACCCAATTTTTATCAGTAGTCTGTTGCAGTCCTGGAAATTCGGTTCTTCAACAGATACGTTTAGATGGTCCCTTGCGTAGACTATTAACCCATCGTTTGGTTGTAATTTTTGGTGCTTTGGTACATGGTATATCCCGGCATTAGTGGCACTTTGTATTGTTTGGCAAGCCAGCATTCTGTTAGTACAATGATGTCACAGTTGATGTTTAATCTATTTTGAAAGACAATAAAGTTGTCAAAATTTTTAATCACACTGCGAATGTTTTGTGTTAGTATAGTCAGCGGATTACTAAATGAGGATAGATAACGCTTGCAATTTTCTACTTCAGCTAATTTTGACTCTGATATGGAAAAATTATCTAAATCATGAATTATACTTCTTATCATTACTTTAATAAAAGGAAAAAAGATGAATAAAAGGAGAGGTCAGGAAAAATAAATAATTAACGGCGCTCTTAGGCGCCCCCATAGTCGATAGAGTTAATGTACCTCTTTTCGGCCGCAATTTTTGCCGGGCAGTCGGCGGAGCCGGTGGCATGGTGGTCCGGTTTCTTGTAGTGCAAACAGGTTGCACATTTGGGGTCCTCGGTCTTCTTTGTGCACTCTTTGACTGTGTGACCTTGGCCGCCACAGTGTCCGCAGGTATGGGCTGCCTCGCGGCATGACTTCGCCGCGTGTCCATACTGTTGGCACTTGTAGCAGCGAGTGACAAGAGTAAAATCTCGCACTGGACACGAGGACCAGTTTACAAATATACGATCCTTGGTAATAAGTGCTTTTCGCACGGCAGCTGGGACCTCAATAATAAAATTGCAGTGCTCTGCGTTCTTCCTGCCCGACTTGTGGCTTAATCGTATGGAGGTCAGAAACTTTTCCAGGTCACAGTTCTTAAAGGTGTCGGCTAGGTTTTGGTGGTAGATGCAGGAGAAAACTTCTTTATCGGGCATTGAAGTCGGCACCCCGATGACAACGACTCTCGGCTTTCGCTTAGGCGGCTCGTCAATTGTAAGGCCCGAGTTAGTAATCTGGACGGTGTTTTTCAGTTTTTCAATATCGTCCTTGGTGTCCGTGCTGATGATGACACCACCATTCTTGGTTTTGCGAAGCCCTCTCACGTGTAACTTCATGTCCTCGGGGCAAATAATTTTTTGTACGAGGGATTTGGTGTCCTCGCTGGTCTTCATTTTGTCGTTCGGGTAGATGGCCACCGAACTTACATTTGTGGGCTTTATAAAATTGTTGGTCCCTTTTTTGACCATGTCGGCAAATGAAGTTTCTCCGACCGGCTTTGCAGACTTTTCAATAGTCCTTATTAGGTCCTTCAGCTGGTGGGATTGGGCAAGTTGGTTCTGCAGCATTTCTATAGTGCTGTAGGCCTTTACACATTTAGTTTTTAAGGACTGATAATGGACGGCCATCTGTGAGGTGCCGTTACACACTTTCCGGCAGAGAGCGCTGACTCTTTGTTTTTGGTCAGAGTTCATTTTACCTGCTTCGGTAGTGATGGTGCACACCTCATTCAGGTATTGGTTGATTGAGGTCATCCAGCCTTGTATTTCCGGAGTGGTCACTACTTGATACTCGGCTTCTTGGGCAGCGGGCTCATTAGGGGGGAACTCAGGCGCGGGCGTGGTGGGGGTAGGAGGCGGCGAGCGCGCCGTCATCCTGCTTCGATTCCCAAAGGGACTTGAGATGTCCATTTTCCACTAATTTATACTGTTGATAAACTTAAGATAAACTTAACCTAACACACATGAAGTGGGAAATTTTGAACATAATTTGCTGAGCGAATTTTTGTCGGCCTCCTCACTAGGCTGGGCCCGTATCGAGGAAGCCAGACTACATCGTTCGTAATTTACAAAAATTTTAGAGTGACTTCCAAACAAACTTAAGAGCGTGAAGTTGAGAATCTACAAAAAGTTCGTGCCGTCAACTGGACTGGACTGATAAGGAGCCGGGACAACTGACGATCTTTGCCGGAGATCAAGATCCACTTTGAGCAACGCTAGTAGTAGAAGTATCAAGTAAAGCAAGTTACTTACCTACATATGTACAGCACAAGTCTGTGACGTAGTGTAGATACTCCAGAACTAATCTCAAATACCAAGCTGTCTCTAATTGTAATTTATGAATCTATCTATATTGTGATCATGCTTGTTTTTTGCTAAAAAATAAAGTTATTATTATTATTACTTACGTGTAGGTAGCTTCCCTGTGAATATTATCATGCGGAGGCATTCGTGCGTTGAGCGCCAAGATGGCGCGGTACACGGTCCAGGCGGGCCGCTCCAGCGTTAGTGATGCGCCGCCTCCACTCAGCACTAGTCGCAGAGCTGGCAACCTACAAGATTCAGAAAATAAACATTTTACATATGACACAAAAAGATTATGAGCAGAGGGGTGTCTATTTGATGTTAGTACCGAGAAGTCTTCTTTTTGTGTGGGTTTTCAAAATAAAAATCTCTTTATTTCCATAAATACAATAAATGTACACTTAGAAAAGGTGAAAATATAAAACTAAACACTGACACGGAAATGAAGTGATATTTTTGATTTCTGTCGCTTCGTTAAGCAGACTAAAGTAAAGAAGCGACGAAGTAATCTTTAGCCTGTTATTTGTTATTTTTCGAGTTGGAGCAAAACCCGTCCCAAGCTTTTTTATCTTCAGATAAAATATATATCTGAGGATAAAATAATCTGATATTTTATCGTAAGCCTTTTTGCACAGCAAGGTTTTGACAATTTGTTTATACCGGACTCTATAACTAGTGCCGCGTCGACTGCAATATTTACGGACAAACTGAAGAGAATTCTAGTGGACAGGGCATACTACAGCTTAGAAGAGTTCTTCGATGACAAATTTGTTGACGCCGATGTCGTAGATTCACACATAGAATAATATTTAAACACTCTTGGTAAGATTACCAAGGACAAATTATTTGTACTCAGTTTTTACATTATTCTGTACCTAGCTTTAGTTTGACGTGTAAGAAAATTTTCTTATAAATAAATAACTGAACTTAACTGTTTGAATTTATTAACTGATAATTTTTGCAACTCACTAGGAGTTTTGTTGTAGAAGCATTGCCCTTTAAAAGATACATTTATTTTGTGTAGTCTAGTGGGCACAGCGAGTTTATGGTTATTTCTGGTATTAAAATTATGTGTATCGCTATTTTTAGGGAACCGATTTATATTTTATGTGTACAATAAGTTTCATAAATATATTTGCGTAGTTCCCTGTCTGCACGATAGAGGCGCTGCACCAAATTGTATGGAAAAAGGAATCGTCACGATCACGTCTCGTAACTAACGTCAAATAGATCCCTCAGGTAAATACAGACGAAATATTATGTAGGGGCGTCCACCGTCATGATGGGTCGAAGACAATTTTAAGCTCGTAGGCAGCATTTCGCCCTGACATAGAGGACAGAGGCAAATGGCAAAAATGACAAATTATATCTCATTTATACTGCTGTCACGAATACATCCGACAGAGAACCAAAGTTATCGACATAGCTCAAAGAATTAGCAAGCTGAAGTGGCAGTGAGCCGGCCATATCTCGCGAAGAACCGACAACCGCTGGGGTAAACGTGTTCTTGAGTGGAGACCAGACAGATGCTGGATGCGGCAAGCTGAAGATAGGGCGCTATGGCGCTCATTAGGGGAGGCATATGTCTAGCAGTGGACTAATATAGGCTGATGATGATGATGATACTGCTGTGCCGGAGACAGCATTAAAATGATGATGTCAGTGAAAGTAACCTTGCACTGGCGGCAGTAGCGGGCGCCGCGGGCGGCGCGCTCTCCGCAGCTGTCGCGCTGCAAACCGCGTTGTTCTCTTCCACTGGTTCTGCGGAGGATTGTTCTTCTGCGGCTGTTTCCTCCTCGTCCTCGTCTGAAGCCTCGTTCAGAGGTATTTCCAGATCTGTATTGGGGAACAGATGGTATGATCATGAGATAAAAATATATTTTAAAGGCATTTGGAAGATTTTAAAGTGTAATGACGAGTACTTAGATTAGAAGATAGTTTTTTTGATGTACTTTATGGAAATAAATAAATAAATAATTCTGGACAATCCACACATCATCATCTAGCCCCTAAGCTAAGCAGAGCTTGTGTTATGGGTACTAGATGATCGATATTCTTAATGCAATACATTACAGAGATAGATTTTTTTATTATACATAGAAAATACCCAGAACACCCGGAACAAATATTTGCAGATCGTACAAACATTTGTCCCAAGGCAGGAATCGAACCCGCAACCTCCTTCGTCGCAGGCGGACCTTCGCCCGACGCGCCACGTCGGTCGTCAAAGTCAGATCAGTAAAGTTTTTGATTCTATGAACTATCACAATAAATCATCGCAAGAAATTATTGTTATAAAGGTCTATATAAATAACTATGCAACAAGTAATTCATTTGCAACCAACAGACACTCACCGACAGTTTGATTGAGATTCGTACGGCCCGGTCGTGGATCGAAAGCGGGGATGAGCGCTGAGAATTGACGTTTCAGTACAAAGTCGTCGTCCCAAGGCCGGCGGGAGCGAGGAGCACCGCCTAGGCCTCCGCGAACCGCCTCTAAGGCCTCTTCTTCCATGAGGGATAAGAGGTTCCGGGATACCTTGAATATAAAGATTGTTTGAGTAATTTGTAAATAAAATGATGCCTGCAATGGGACTTTACTGGGTAAGTAATATACAAAAAGTTTCTAGGTTACGGGTAACCAAATAACAAAATCATTCAAAAAGTTCCAGACTACTTCTACGATTCTCGAGGATAATCTCTTCAAGATAATGTCTTTAACCAAAAAATCTGTTCGGCTTCTAAAGAACTAATGACATGAGCTCTTCGAAAAGATAAATAGGACAACTAAATTCTAATAGACCTTTTAACATAAGTTTTCTTACATTAAACGTCAAGTTAACCAACAAAGCTGCTAATCATTCATTATCTTTTGGTGAACACTTTAGACCCCGAGTTCACCAACAGAGGTTCAATAATAAACAGTTGTTTTGAAGTTTTTGACACAAGTTTTTTAACATTAAACCGTCTAAATTTAAAGCAATTCGGAAAATTCAACTAAAACAATTCTTCTAATACAGTTCGACTAAAACAATTCGACTAAGCAATTCGACATTGAGTTAACCCGACCTAGAGGCGTCCCACCCCCGCGAAGGGGTCGCGAGGGGGTCAACATTAACTTCCTCCTAACGAAGCCCGCTTAACCCCCGCGAAGCGAGGGAAGGGGGTCGTGGCGACTCTGTGACAAGGGTGTGTATATGTATTGCACCCAGAGCCATATGTTCACACATTGTTATTGTTGTTGAAACGAATTGTTTTAGTCGTTAGTCGAATTGTTTTTAGTCGAATTGTTTTAGACGAATTGTTTTAGTCGAATTTACCGTAAGCATATTAAACGTCAAAGTTAACCGACGAAGATGCCTAATTGTCCGATTATCTTTTGGTGAACACCAGGCTTAGTAATGGAAGTTTTTGATAAAAGGGATTAAAACTCAAAATAAATCAATATACTCATTCTACCACATACAATACTAACCACATCTTGATATGTGGGCTCGTTTTCCTTGTCGCTGTCGAGTGCGTCATCGCCGTCATCGTCGTCTTCTAGCTCCGTTAGCAAGGCTGGCGCTCGGCATGATTCCAGGAAGTCTTCTAACGATACCTGCGATATTCGGTCATTTAACAAACCTCACCTCAACAGCCTCTATTAATAAATAAATAATGCTGGACAATTCACACAACATCATCTAGCCCCAAGCTAAGCAGAGCGTGTGTTATGGGTACTAGATAACTGATATACTTAATTATTATTGGTCCACTGCTGGACGCAGGCCTCCCCCTGATGAGCGCCTTATTGACTTTTATCGCATGGGGGGTAATGTCCATAATCCCCACGCTGGGCATGCGGGTTGGGGATCGCAGTTCGGTGGTAGAATTTTCCAGCAGGGGGCGCTGCTGTCCGCTCCCGGTTCATATCCCTTAGTCGCCTCTTACGACACCCGCGGGTAGAATTGGGGTGGTGTAAATTCTAAGCTGGCATCACACAGCTGAAGCCAAGTCTCATTTAACATTGATGATGATGAATATCAAGCCTCGCTACAGAAAAATTTGCAACCAAATGCGCCTAATAACCGTGTAGCAACGACGCCTTGTACTTGTTACGGTCAGGTACTACATTTAGGATATTTTTCAACCAGATATGACGCGGTTCTAGAATCTAAGATATTTTAAGTCAACACATAAGCGTTACTAACATTGATAACAAGAACAGAAAACAACTAGGCAGCAAACAAGGTAACGGCTAAAAACAGAAACTTCTACAACGCAAAATGCACACGCGCAGGGAAAATGGACCAATTCAAGTTCCGAAACGGACGAGGGACGACTGAAATTAAATAAAAACTGAATTTGAATAAAAACTGTCAAAACCAAATTTTGTTTTATGCTCTAAATTCTTCAATTTGCTAAAATGATATTCATCATCATCATCATATCAGCCCTTGTCGACCCACTGCTGGGCATAAATAAATTGATAAATAAAATGATATTAATGTTGTAAAATATTTTCCATGCATATTTGTCTGATCTGTAACCCTATTGTTTATAAAAAGTATCTAGGATTCTCAAACCGAGTATAGGTTGGCTAAGAAGAATGCATCAAACCCTACTTACAGGATCCCTACTAATCGCTTCATTTCACACTTAGCGATCATGTTGGTTGTGCGGTTGTGCGCAACTAAATTAACTTACTTGCTCACTCTCACTGGATGTTGAGGTGAGAGACAGAGTAAGAGCATTTTGAGCGTTGGGCGCGAGCGACGGGTAGCTCTGCGCTGCTGATAATAAACCGCCCGGGAAGTTGCTTGATAGAGCTAACCGCACAAGGCTGGAACAAAGTGGAGACAGAGTTGAGCATTGCCTTTTCGCATTTTCACATGAAATATACATCAAAATCTGTCCAGGCATTGAAAAGTTATGGTGGAATAAGTTATGGTGTTATGGTGAAATAGTGTTTCTTTTTTCGATCGTAAAAAACGACCAATCATTTTCTAGGCTAGTTAGTTTAGGTTTTGTTGCCAACAGAATTGACACCATTTTCTCTATTTTCGTCTAGAAAATAAGCGTGTTTAGGCTGTCCACTAGCCACGAACAATCATTTATGATATTAAATCAATTGTAGACTATCAGTATTATGTAAGCTTGCCCAGTCATCGATCTATACTTGAGTAACGCTTTTCTATGGTATAAACGCCACTCAAACATACTGTATTATGGATAGTGCCCAGTCATCCAGCTATGCTTGTAGAAACATCACTCAAGCAGAAATATACAGCCGCACTCAACATAGATATACAGATACCGTCTTTCATAATACGGGCCTTAGAATAATATCTATAGGCTACTTTTTATACCGGAAACCAATCGTGCGAAGCCGCGGGCAGAACCTAGTAAATAATATGATTATTGATTAGTGCATAAAAGACAAAAATACACACACAACATTGAGATACAGCATGTCTATATACGGTAGACAAAGGAATGATTCATAGAAATTTAGAATATTGTCATTACTTGTTACGGTTGTAAGCGGGTTAACTAGGAACCTTAATTGTGTTGGAAGAACACCAACATTTCATCCCGTAACGAGGGACATCTTCAGGGTGAGTGCGGTTCTAGACGCACGCGTTCCGCATCTAGGTTCGTAGTTAACCCGCTTACATCGATAATTAATTTGTCAAACTACGATAGTTTTTATAGTAAAATATTGTCATTACCTTGGGAATAGGCTGGCCGCATTACTAGTACGATTGGCACGCTGCGGATTGCTGCCGCGTCCAGCACCACGGCCCATGCCAAGAGATTCCAAAAGTCGTGCCGCGCCCTGGGCATAAGGTTCAAATTAGTATTTAGTCTTTTTCAAAAGCTTTGCCTTCTTTTCTTGGACATAAGGTTCAAATTAAATCTTTTAAATCCATCAACACTAAAGTTATTTACGACGGGATATTTACCATGATTTGAGTTTTGAGCTTCCCAATATTTTGGCACAGTTTCATGCGCCATGACCACGGACGAACTGAAGGCACTGCGAGTGAGTTTTTATTGGCAGACATAGCGATCTACCCTCATTTTTAGTCTTTTGCTACGAATGTTACCACTACCACCGGTTTAATTATCGAACACAAAACTCAAATCATGGTAAATATCCCGTTGTAAATGACTAAAGGTTCAAATTAGTAGATGTCTTTTTGAAAGCTGTTTTCTTCGGGACTAGAAGGATGCTGTGTGGATTGTCCAGCATTATTTATTTATTTTTATCGATATGCACAACGAAAGAGCTGGTGTTGGGTATGCCGGCTTTTATAAGAAAAATAAAACCTATTGCGAATAAAAGGTGGTTGGGTAGTTTGGTTAGCAGTGACATTGGTGCTGGCTTAAAATTCCCCCAACTCTTCCTGTGCGTGTCGTAAGAGGTGATTAGGGGTATCCTATCCACCACGGCAGCAGCACCTTCTGCAGAACAGATTCACAACGAACTGTGATCCCCAACCCTTATACCCAGCGTGGGGATTGTGGCATAACCCCCTAAAGATAAGAGCCCTTTAAGCGCTTATTGCGTAAATAGTTATAAGATCTGTGTGAATTGTCCAACATTATTTATTATTATTATTTATTATATGACATTGTGAAATGATTTTGTATTCTTGCAAATAAATGATTTGATTTGATTTGCTTTTCAGGGGAGACTGATGCCCAGCAGTGGACTAGGATAGACTGTAGTTGTAGATGTGACACGAAAAATTCAACTCGAGACGAAAATCCCCTCAAACGGAATCGCATAACGAGCTGACCACGTTTTTCAAGCCATTATTAAATATTAATCTAATTACCTGATTGGTTAAATCTGGTTCACTGGCACTCATATTGCCGGAGCCGCCGCTTGAGTTATTGTCTTTCTTATGGTCGCTGTACTGAGCTTCAGCGCGGTCTTCCCGCTCTATACACTGTAGACAAAAAACACGCCATGTTAGCAGGTTAAGGTTTAATTTTGAGCACAGATAAGCTAGCAATGGATCGAATTTACTGTTTATTTATTTATTAAAATTACGGGAAATTTACCATGATTTGTGTTGTTTAGATTTTTTCTATATTTCGGCATGCCACGTGACCACGTTATGAATGATTTTAGTGTAAATAAACCGAGGCCACGGCCGCACTACAAGATGGTATACGAGAACACAATGAAAATGTACGGAACCGGCCACACTACCAACGGCAATCGCCTGGAGATAGCGGTGCGATGTCTGTTTTATGGTTGTTTTACCTCGATAGTTGTCTAGCGTGTACGGATTAGACGAAATTTTGACATTAAGTGCGGCCAGATTAATTTATTAAGCTACACGCTAAGCTACCATCGGAGCAACCCGCCAACCGACCATCCAAGCTACCATCTTGCAGTGCGGCCATGGCCTTGTATCAAAAGTTTAAAAGTATATACCTGTATCTGTATTCTATTAGCGTTATTTCTCAGCGTATGCAGCAAGGAAGCTGGCAGAGCCAATAGCTCGCTGAGAGAATTCGCACTGTTGCGTACAGCTTCATTTTCGTTATTGCGAGCTTCGCCGTCCTGTTTTAGATAAGGGAGTCTTACCACACGAATATTTACAGGGAAATATTAGCTGGGGGTTCCTCGGCTGTCTTCAACTAAATTTAAATTATTTTAAACACAGCGAAAACTTGGATAAATAAGCTAAGGCAAGCACCGCTTGCGACCACGACTCACTGCGCCACTAATTATTGCAATAATTACTTATTTGTCGCTTACGCAAGCGCATAATGGACCAACTTGGGTACAAAAAGTAGGTATCATAATCTACCATACCGTGGTCGCATAGAGGAGTTGTGGTCGTATACAACGTTTGTTGCGCCTTAGTCGGAAATAATAAAGTAACTTTTGCGAGAAAATAAAAAAGAGATTAAGACAACTCTATCTACTAACTCCACGCAAAACTTCACACAAACATTCAAAGCTTTTAGATACTAAACCATCGACACAGAGTTAATAAACAAGACAAACCTCTTGCGAGTTCGCCTCTGGTACCGGCTCTTTAGCAGGATAGGGCTTGGTGATGTCCGTGATACTGGTCGGTCCCAGTTCCATGTTCGTGAAGGAAGTGTTGCCGAGATCAGACATGCAGTTGTTGCTTTCGGCGCCGAGAGTTAGGGATTCCACTATTGTGGCGAGATCTGTAGGGAATTGCATAATAATGATTTACAGTAAATTATGCACGATATTTTCACACAGCTTCGTCTAGCCCTTAGGTGCGCAGATAAAGCATAATCTAGTCCAAAAGTAGAGCTTGTGTTATGGGTACCAGATGACTTGGTATTACTATAATCGGTACAAAGATGTGAAATAAATAAACCATGCTGGACAATTCACACATATTGCCTCAAGCAATGTTTATTCAATTATATCAAAATAGGGCAAATCTTGGTAGATCGCAACACAACACTAGCTAATTTTACGAGAAGCCTCAACACGACTGCGAAAAAAAATTCATGAAAGTGCACTGTTTTGCACCTAATTTGGTCGAGATCTCAGGAACCCTATGGTCAATGAAAAAGATTTTTGTTTTGATTCGTAGGTACTAATTCGTACTAATTCTTAGGTTCCTTAATATAGTTTCTTCATAAGTTGTGTAGTTTTCTTATAAATAAGGAAAAACATCATTTTTGCGCTTATCCCGCTCCTGAACGCGAATTCTATGCCTATCCTTTTCACAAAAGGCGCGCAATGTGCCCTCTTAAGCCAAGTCGTGTGTATTGACAAAAATTGTTTAATGAATAGCATTGATTTCATAGAATAATAACCTGTATTGATATGGTGCGTAGAGTTGTTAATAGCAGATAGGTCCGTGACGTGGGTGCGTGGACGCGACATGTTGCTTGCCATTTCTTCGCCCGAGATATTATCAGCTGACGATGCTTGTTCCGTTGACGCAACAGACATCTGCAAAGCAAAAGGTTTTTGTCACTGTTGACTATTGGGGGTGGGGCAAAATACAATCAAAAATTGCTTTATTGTACACCAAAAAGACAACATAACAAAGAGACATTACATAAGACAAGTACAATGGGCGGCCTTATCACCTAGTAGCGATCTCTACCAGGTTAAAATTTTACCACTTTGAAAGCAACTACTACATCATTTGTTGTACCTAAGAGTTTGTTTAGATTATTGAAAGTACGTACCAGCTCAGAAAATACCGCTATCAATTGACTCTATTTCGCATAAGTAAAACAAACATAAATTAATATAACGAAATCAAATCGTAAGATTTTGCTTGTTGCAATAAGTTTTGCTTAACCCTGTAGATGGTTAAGCAAACAAATTTTGCTTAACCCGAAGATAATGATTTGCTTCACTTTACCCTGAACACTTTACATTGTACATTGTTGTAATCGTATTAGATGCTGTAAATGCTGATTTGATCTTGTAAATGCTTGACTCATCCTGAGAAAATACCTGGTTTTCCGCGCATGTAGCATCAGGCAGACTAGGAGTGGAGTGGCTCTTCCTGTTCGGTTTAGCGCCTTCTGTGGCGCCGCCACTCACAACTTTGATATCAAACTTTCCCTCCGCCCCCATGCGGTATGAGTTCCGTCCGCCATGGTCCCACCTAAACGGATTAACGTATTTATTGGCGTGTTAGAAAAAAAAACTATTGAGTAGACTTTAATTGAGTACTTGGCTAGTGCCATAAAGCTCCTAAAATTGGTTAAGGCAAACGTAGACACTTGTTTCCAGTTACCGACACCGAACACTTTTTGATCGTCAATGAGTAGGTATGTGTTACGTGTGCAACTGCACACAAAAAATGTTTACGTATGCGCAGGAAGTCGATTATTTCATACATGGTTCTATAGAAATCAAATATTTACCGGTAGCTTGTATCTGATACAAAACACAAAAGTGTCCACGTTTGCGCCCTTACTTAAACTAGCATTTATCTGTAAGTCCAAATATCCCGGGCCAGCACATAGGTCCGAAAGGTTAAGCGAGCGTAGAATCAGCAAAGAGCATCGCTATCATCATTATCTTAGTTTAGGTAATAAGCTATAATAACCATTTATCTTTCAATTAATATTTGATTCAACCAGGAACTTGCCCATAGTGTAAAGACCTGGTGGTTTTGTAAGTTGTTCAGTAAATTAATCTGAAAAAATGCGAACACTATTTCGCATTTAATAGCCCCACATACCTAACATCAACCCATCCATTATGCAGATCAGAGGTGACCGTCCCCAGTGCGGGGTGCGGTCCATCCTGATCCCTCCACTTCCAATCGGCTCCCCTCACGACCCTCACGCCGGCACAAATGCTGCGTACGCCGCGGGAGAAACGACGGGCGCGCGCGCCGCCGCCGACTGCAGCCGTCGCGGCGGCTGTGGTGGCTCCGCTGCCGCCGCATTGACGAGGTGCAGTATCTACTACGCTTACAACCTGTGAATTACAGTTCGCTTCGAATTAAATATTGTCAAAATCAAGACAGAAAAGCGGCAGGAGAATCTGAAACGATAAGTCGAATTGGTAATCCAAGATTTTTTTGATGAAACGATGAATCTAAATAGCATAATTTCAGTAATTCTGTGATTACTGAAATTATTACTTCATTGCATATTCAATTAATTTTCAGTTTTGTATAGAAAAGCATATAAGAAACGGAGTTGATTCGCGTAAGTAAAAATGCACCGCTTTGCTAAAGTGCTAATGTGCGGTTTATACATTTTAAATTTTTTTTGAAGTTTCCCCAAAATTTTGAAAATAACTGCTCAAAATGCAAAAGTTTAAGGAAAATCCTCCTTCAAACTTTTCTATTTTGAGCAAACAACAGATCACTAGTCTTAACAGGCTGAGGAGAAAGATGTATAAGCCAGCATACCTTGCCGTATATTTCCAGCCCAGACAGCGAGAGATAGTGACTCTGTCCGCTCGCGTTCTTGCCATTCTGTTGTACTCGCAAGTAGCGGTAGGGCATTTCGCAGCGAATTCGCCAAGTAGCAGTGCTGCCAGGCTCTTGGAGAGCTTGCTCGTCGCTGTGAGAGAGTAGTGTCGTCCAGGCTACACCGTCCATTGACATCTGGAAAAAGAGCTAAATTAAAAACTCAGCTCGATACACACACACGGTCACAGTTGAGGCAAAAAAGGCAGACTTTCGTGGTTTTAATTGACAGCATTAATCAATGGTTATTAGTAACTTTGGCAGGTCTCTCGATTACAATGCCACATGTACATTCGGTAAGTAGGGCAGACTCCAAGCAAAATTTTTGAACAATTAGTAACTATTAATCATCATGTCTTTACTTAGAGTTGAAATTCGTCCCCTTAAGAGCTAAAAGCCCAATCATTTGGAATGTCAAATAACATCAAAATCGGTGTGGTCTAAGGGCTGTTGATTTATGAACTAAATACACATTTGCACCCCTTGGAGTCGAGACCCTAGATCCGTGGGCTAAGGAGGCTCTTCGGGTGTTTATAAAATTAATAACTGAGCGTCTGGTCGAAGCGACGCGTAACCCGAGAGCTGGTAAGTATCTGGCGCAGCACAACAGCAATGCCATACAGCAAGGCAATGCAGCCAGCGTCTTGGGGACGCTTCCGACTGTTATTGATATGGATCAGTTGAGCTACTTGTAGATTGTTTGCAACAGCCTGCAGTTAACTCAGTTATTTTACTTGTAAAAACTAGTTCTAATTTATTTCTATTATTTGATGATAATTTTCTTTGTCAGTAAAGAGACTTAAATAATGTACTAAATACTAACCTGGAACAACCAATTCCTCAGCGCCGATCTTCCATATCCTCTCGCGTGTCGTAGACTATACGCAGACGGCACAATATTCAGGCCCAGATCAATCGCAATGAAGGCCCTTCTATCGTCGTTCGTATGGACGTTCAGAGGTTCCGGTGAACGGGACAGGACGTCTTCGGCCCGACCGTACGGTAGTTGACGACCGTCGGACGACCATACGCAAACTAGGCCGTGCGCGCCCGGGTTCACCCACTCGCATGTTCCCGCGTTAGTTCCGATGAAGTATAGCACGCCGTTCTCGTCGAAATCGTGCTGAAGACACAAACCATTAGATTTTGAAATAAATGTGCGGTTAGGTTTGTTTTTATTGGTGATGCTGATAATTGAGGATTCGGCCACCGTCTTAACTAAAGTAACGGGTTTAATTTTTGGGATATTATTTCCATTCGTAAGTAAGTGAAAAAGTGGCCTATGACAGAGTACGCTTTACCCGAAGGAACTAATTCTACATTCACTCGATTTGAAGACTTTCAGATTGTATTATTTCGGGCAAACGGACTCAGAAATAAAAAAATATATGGAATAGAAGATCATTTTACAGTTGAAAAATTTGATGATAAAATCCATCAGATCTGTACTTACGTCGTACGTAAAAGTGATAGGTCCATCCGTCTTCAACTTCTGCATGAAATGGAACGTGGCTCGCTCCATGTCGTACCACTGCCTCGCAACGGACTTGGCCAGGAAGCGTTCCAGTTGACGCACCGTGGTCAGAGCCTCAACCTTTAAATTACGTCCGTTGTTGTTGCTGACTGGGCAGTTTGCGTTAGGGTCTTCCACTGAATCGTCGTTAGCTCGCTCCACGCGTATCCTTATAGACAAATACAAGACATCACAGTATGTTTAATAAGCTAATTTAAGAGGGAGGCATGGGGGGCATCCATAAATTACGTGGTTTTTAATTTTTTCACCGTTCGACAAGATCCTAAAAGACTTTCTATTACAACGCCAACACGATACGAACAACCGTGGTAAATTTCGTGGAAAAAAAATGAAGTGAGATTTTCCGAGACCTCTCTCCCACGTGAGATTGGGTGAGATTTGCCAAGACCCGCTCCCTCCTTTTTCACTCTGAAAACAGCGTTGGTCATTTTGTGACGGCAAATTTCCTGTCGGATCATATACGAGTATGAAATGCGCTATGACGTAGTCTGTCTATATATTTTTCAATAATGAACATTTTCTAATGTCAATTGAAGTTTTCGACCCGTATGACGTCAAAGCACAGAAAAATATGGCTGACAGCGTTTTCGCCTGTTTACGAAAAGTAAACCTAGAAATATATGGTATTTTTTTCCCTTTAATCGAACAATAATTAATAATTTAAGACCTACTTTAAAAAAGAGTCCACTAGCCTATTCTTAGGACAAATTGATGGGCGGTTAGGTTACCTTCTGGAAAATAGCGTCAATCATTCACGGCGAGTTTTTGATTCAAACAATGAGAGCGAGACAGAGCTATATGAAGCAGTACTTATCTCTTTTGTCTGCTGCGCTGTCCGCGGCATATGAATTATATGCGTGAGTAAACCTGCGCAAACTTCCCATTCTCGCTGCCCGTCACCGGACAAGATGTTTGGCAGCAACTAGACGGCCTCGATGGCGCGGCGGGCAGAGGTCCGCCTGCGGCGCAGGAGCTTGCGGTTTGGATTCCCGCCTTGGGACAAATGTGTGTACGATCTGCAGATATTTGTTCCGGGTGTTCTGGTCGTTGCTATGTATAATAAAAATATCTATCTACGTAATGTATTATATTTATAACGATCGCATATGCAGACGACCTAGCAATCATGATATCGGGGCTTTTCGAAACGACTCTCTGCGAAAAGATGCAAAAGGCGCTACGGATTGTGGAAACATGGTGCACCAAACACAGTCTGTCAGTAAACCCGAACAAAACCGAACTAGTACTCTTCACTCGCAAGACCAAACTACCAAGACTAGAACTACCCTCACTGCTAGGTACAACACTGACTCTGAGCAAGGAGGTCAAATACCTCGGCATATGGCTAGACAGTAAACTACTATGGGGCAAACAACTAGACCATATCATAACAAAAGCCACAAACGTTTTATGGCAATGCACCCGAGCGGTGGGCAAGGACTGGGGCCTTAAGCCCAAGCTGTGTCTGTGGCTGTATACAGTCATGGTACGCCCGGTGCTAACGTACGGTGCAATAGTATGGTGGCCCAGAACAAACTTAGTCACCACCATCAACAAACTGCAGCAAGTTCAAAGACTGGCCTGCACACTCATCTGCGGATGCAGGAAATCAACCCCATCTGCAGCACTGGACATAATTCTAGGGCTAACGCCCTTGCACGTTCACATACAGCAGGAAGCAATGGCGGCGTCCCTAAGAATTAAATCAACAGACCAATGGAAAGGCGATTCAGGCCTAACAAACCACTGTAGGATACTAAGCAAAGCAATTGCTGCAATTCCAGAGGCGGCAAATGGTACCGACAGAATAGCGTCTACCTACTTAACCAGTAAGACCTATGTAACAACGCATGAAGAGAACGCAGCAGCGAACACCTCGCATGACGTTACCACATATCACATCTACACTGACGGGGCCAAGAATAAGACAGGAGCTGGCTGCGGCTACTCCTGTCCCGAAACCGGACTTTCTAGAGCTCAACCACTAAACTCTGCCACCACGGCTTTTCAGGCTGAAGCACTGGCACTCCAACTGGCGGCAAATCATATGCTTAGGGAGACAACTATCAAAGAGTTGACCTGCCAGCTGCATCTGGTCTTCAAAACAGACAGCGCTGCAGTAATAAACGCACTCAATAGGACAGAAACGAGATCAAAAACAATTGTAGAATGCCACAACGCTCTACAAAGTCTCTCGGAACATAACAAGGTCAGCATTGAATGGACGGAGAGTCGATCCTGTCCAGGCAACATAAAAGCAGACAGACTAGCAAAAGAAGGAGCGAGACAGACCCCAACAAAACAAGACATCAGTCTCTCAAATCCGCCCACAGCGGAAGTAAAAAACAAACTAAAACTAAACTCAGAAAAAGAACACCAAAAATTATGGGAGCGTCGAACAGACTGCAAACATACTAGATCAATATTCCCCTCCAAAGATAGAAAAACCACAAACACGCTGCTCAAGATGAGCCGCGAGGACCTACGAACAATGGTGGGCATCATCACAGGTCACTGTGAACTGAACCATCATCTGCTCAAGACTGGAGCCACAGACAGCAGCCTATGTCGCGGCTGCTTCCAGGAAGAAGAGACTGTGGAACATGTAGTGGTTCACTGCACGGCCACAGAGGAGGCCAGACGGGTAACGGGATTGAAGACTCTCATAGAGGGATCTAACCCGTCCTCGCCCACAGAAAAGTTGAAACGAAGCTGTCAATCGCCAAAAGTCCTGCTCCGGTACTTCAAGGAGCTGGGCTGGTTAGGGCCTGGTTAGGCAGGGGGACAATGCACAATACACTCCAAAGCGAGATGTCAGTGCAGATCCCAGTTCCCCCACTCAGAATTAGAATTAGAATTAGAATGTATTATATTATGTATATCAGTCATCTAGTACCCATAACACAAGCTCTGCTTAGCTTGGGGCTAGATGATGCTGTGGATTGTCTGTCCAGCATTATTTTATTTATTTAACTTTACCTGATCCTTTTGGTGAGTAGATGTAGTGAGGCGGCGGGCGCGGGCGGCGGTGCGTCGCCTGCCGGAGTGATCACAGGCAAGCGCTCCACGCTTTCCAATACTGCGACTAGACGTGAGGCGACGGCGCCTCCGCTGCGGGCCGCCCACTCGCCGACTACGCGGGCTCGCTCGCTGGCTTGTCCTGGACCATCTGGAAGTTGAACTTATGTATTCCTTGTTTTAAAAATCTACCAATCACATCGGTTCGAAATACACATTCGTCTCCGGGTGGGTCTTGATTGGTCGATTTTATTCCGCTCTGCTCCGCGTAGCAACAGATGGAAAGCACCATTAATTTTGATTTGTACAGAAGCTCAATTAGGCAAAGGCTTTGTTAATCAAGAAGGAAGCGACCTTCGTGACGCGGGGGGCGAAGGTCCGCCTGCGACGCAGGAGGTTGCGGGTTCGATTCCCGCCATGGGAGAAATGTTTGTAACATCTACTGATATTTGTTCAGGGTGTTCTGGATGTTTTCTATGTATAACAAAAAATACAAATACTTGGGGCTAGATAATGCTGTGTGAAGTGTCCAGCATTATTTTTTAATTTTTTTATTATTTATCTATATATGTAGTGTATTGTATTAAGTACCATAACACAAGCTCTGCTTAGCTCGAGGCTAGATAATGCTGTGTGAATTGTCTTATTTATTTATTACTAGCGACCCGCCCCGGCTTCGCACAAGTGCAATAAAATACTACTATTACTATTTTTATACACATAAACCTTCCTCTTCAATCACTCTATCTATTAAAAAAAAACCGATCAAAATCCGTTGCGTAGTTTTAAAGATTTAAGCATACATAGGGACAGAGAAAGCGACTTTGTTTTATACTATGTAGTGATAGTGATAGTGCAGGCAGATGCTGGATGCGACAAGCTGAAGACAGGGCGCTATGGCGCTCATTAGGGGAGGCCTATGTCCAGCAGTGGACTAATATAAGCTGATGATGATGATGATGATGTAGTGATTATTATTAAGTGGTCGCGGCAGTCTTTTAACAAGCTTTTAACAGAGCTTTAGGCCCAGCACAAGTTCAGCATTTAGCTAAATACTTTAGCTAACTATTGGTTTCAACAATGCCCGTGAATTATCTTGAGACACAAGCTCGATTGGTGGATCAACTTTTACAAACAAACTCATAAAGTATGAACACGGTGGTATAAAACTATATACAAACCATTAGCTTGTGGTGACAGAACTTGTAGCAACGCTGGTGCCAATCCCGATGACTGCAGCTCATAGGCCGAGAGATGCTCTTCGCCACACAGAAGATTCGTGAGCTGGTCTAAAGATTCTATCAGTTCCTCTTGCCAGTCTCCTGTGATAAAACAAAATTATATAAGACATCACTACATCGTCTACCATGTTGAAACTAATTCATAAAGCGAAACTCGTATAGCAGTTCGATTTTATTGTTGACTAGTTTCTGCCCGCGGCTGCGCACGCGATGTTCTATGGAAACATTTAAAGGTTATTTCTATCCCACAGGAACTGATTTATTTTTGATTCCAGGCTTAGAATTACTTGTATACAAAATTCCAGCCCGATCCGTTCAGTAGTTTTATTTATTTATTTATTTTTATTTATTTGGGAAACATACAGTTATTATAGACTAAAAAAATATATACTTAACTAACACTTAAACCAGCAAAGTTTCCACCATTAAATGAACAATAACAAAAAACAGACAGTTCAGAGATCAATGTGCAACTAAAGGAAATAAAATAAAAAAAAGCTATCGCAAATATAAGAAGAACTAATCTAAGTAACATAAAAGGGCAAGAAAAATTAAAATTACTTATTATTAAAATTATTTTAGCGTGAAGATGTAACAAACATCCATCCATTAAAACTTTCGCATTTATAATATTAGTGATAATTAAATAAAATGCACCATCTTATGATTATCAACAAATAAATTAATTAACTTTGATAATTCAATCGGAGAGACAAAACATAAAGTTATTAAGTTTAAAGTTACTGTTTTCATTACATTACTGCATAAACCAACAGAAAAATCTATCTACCTGTAGGTTGTGTAGCGATGCGTTGCAAACGGGCTAACAACGCCCGCAGACGAGCAACGGGCGGGCGAGGCTGTTGCGTCGCCGCACTCGCTAGGTGACGCGAGTAAAGATTCCGGGCACGCTCGCAGACCTGACAAAACAGATGAAATTGAGTAAGCCACAGATCAAACCGGAAATGAAGGATGAGTTGGAGATGGGGCAGAAACAGGTCGTTTCTTTTTAATAGACTTAAATCGGCGGCACTGGCACACCTGCCTATCACGAGAGAGTTAGGTTAGTGTGTGTTATATTGTGCATAACTTTTAGAATAATAGAAATTATTTGTACCCATAAGTTTTAATTATTGTTTTTTTATATAGTACCTACTTGTCTATGTTTAACTGTATTTTGTGCTGTCCATTTGTGAACCAAATAAACATCTATCCAATAACCATGTTTATGGAGAAAGACACGGTAAATTTGATGCTGTTATCGGCAAAAACTACATCGGCTTAAGCTCGGCATATTAATCCAAACCCGCTACCGCAAAGCACAAAAATTTGCATTCAAATGAGCTCGTTATTTTTAGATACACGAGACAAAATGGCTTCTCACAAGCTTCAAACGAGTGGCCCACGAGCTGTCTGTCGTCTGATGCCGTCATTATGAAATCAATCTAAATATTACGAGTTAAAGCTCATATTTGAATGTAATTTTTTTTCTGTGCGTTAGCAGTGCGCTTCTCATCTGCGACAGCCAAAGTTAGATTTTCAAATGATTTTTCACTAAAATACCACTTACAAATCAAATTGCACTAACCTGAGCTTTGACAGTTTCTGTCTTGGTGGCCGTACGGGATCGAATAGGGTTGGCCGCATTGGCAACAGCCACAGCCGACTTACGATCGTTCCATCCACTTCCCAAATCTGAAACAACACCCGTTAGTATTAATTTGTAACAAAATATAACCCCTAAATCATAATCCTCAACAGCCTATATTGGTCCACTGCTGGACGCAGGTCTCCCCCTGATAAGCGCCTTATTGGCTTTGACTCATGGGGGGTAGTGCCCATAATCCCCACGCTGGGCGTGAGCGCGGGTTGGGGATCGCTCAGCACAACCCCCGAATACCCAAACGCAAGTCAGATTTAAAAAGCTCTCAGGGGTTAGTTTTACAACACTAAAGATAGTTAGAATAATTCGAATTTGATTTGTAGCATACACACATTAAACAGAAGGAAAGTAAGTATAACGTACCGAGGAAAGTTTCAGCGGTAAACGCATGTCTTGTGCCCCTATTCGACTCGAATATAAAACCAGCCAGCTCTTCTCTTAGTACTGTAGATTGTTGTTGCCCGTCTGTATTGTGAATATGGAGTTCTTTTTCTCTGTAACAAAAGCCATATTGTTAGCATGGACTGCACACAATAGAGTAGTGTCGATTATGTTGCTACCAAAACCTTTACTCCATTGAAGAACTGACACCATTGTTGACCTGTTTAGTCAATGTGCACAAAACCTCTAGATCCACATACGAGATGTTAGTACAGATCGCTGGTCTAAGTGGGGACTTAGAGTTAGATTGCACACCTTATTTACCTCATCAGAGCACTAACATAATTTTTTATTATACATTAAATAAAGCATGTTTCATTTTATTATTTATTTCATTTTTTGAGATAATTATCTAAACATTGGTTAAAATTTTGAATGCAAAAAGGGCTGTTGTGATTTTTATCAGGTTGGGTGAGAGTTGGTCATTATTTTAGGGGTGGGGGTGTTGACATAACGATCACCATGCTTGGCGAATTGGTGATAGCAGTGGAGATGTACACAATAGGAAGCTGTTGCTTCTTTCTCTGCTAGGTTCCCTTAGATCTGTGTTCACCAATAGATAATCGGACAATTAGGCTGCTTCGTCGGTTAACGTTGACGTTTAATGTATGAAAACCTGTGTCAAAAACGTTAAAACAACTGTTTAAAATTTAACCATCTGTTGGTGAACTCGGGTCTTAGTCGGCTCTTACGACATCGCGACCACCATGGCTGTATTTGATGTGTTTAAAAATTAAATGAACTTACCTTTTACAGGTCAGCGCCCAGTTTCCAATAATGAGCTTTGCAGATCCTGGTTTAGACAGGATCGGTTGGGGCACTGCGTTCTTGACAGAAGCTCTCGCCCTTTGCAATTTGTCAATAAACTCGCCGCGATTTTCTGAAAAACAGACCGTTTTAATCTAACAAAAGAAAATTTTTTACCTAAATTTTTTTTATTTTTTTATTCAATTTTTACAACCTTTTAACAATGTTTATGTCGGTTGACTAAGTAACAATAAAAAATAAACTTAAAAGTAAACAAAAAGAACACTTCTGTAACCCAGTGTCTGTCAACCTAATATTCAATTCTCCGCATTAAAAAAAATAAAGCCTTCCTAACTTTTGCAGATAACACAGCATGGATGTTTCAAAACAAGGAATCAAATCGGAATCATCTATAAAATGAGTGGAACGATTATTATTGAAATGAGATTAAACGTTTTTATTTACCTTACGAGCTACTATGCAATAAATTCTTAATTCTTTATTGCATTAAGGCGAATAGTAGGGGTGATAGTGGCGCCACTACATATTTAATTTAATCATTAAGTTATACAAAGGAATTATCAAAAAATCGGACCGCTGGTAGACGATACCTATCACAAGCTTTTATTTAATGTATCTGTTATAGTTTTGTTTTGTGTTATTCAATCAAAAACCTTGTTTGGAGAGCTTGGTGGCCGCCAATAGGAACTAAACTCTTGAAACAAGTATCTGCCTAAATAATACAGTACAAAACTATTAGAGATACATTTAAAAAAAGCTTATGATAGATATCGTCTACGCGCGGTCCGATTTTTTGATAATTCCTTTGTATAACGTAATTATAAAATTAAATATGTAGTGGCACCACTATCACCCCTACTATTCGCCTTAATAAAACAAATACAAGTAAAACTTAAAACTAAAGAGGTTATGACAAAGGCGAGCATAACCATAAAAAGAGTAATAAATTGAACTATAACTACAATTGTACATTCATGTAACTTTTGTCGTACCTGTATTATCAGTCTGGTGTTCAGGACTGCCGCTCGAATACATAGTAGCGAGCTTCCCATCCAACAGATACCGGAACCAGCCGTTGCTCCCAGTGCTAAGTTCCAACGCAGCTACATCACTCCACAAATAGAGCGCGTCTCGCCCGCGGCAGAGAGCCCACTCGCGCCACGAATAAACGACTCCGCTTGACAGGCACGATGCGTCTTCGCTACTGCTTACTGTGACGCTTGAAGCGCTGACGTTTGCTGAGATAAAAACGTATGGATTTAAATGGATATTTTTGGTTTTCTGGCACTGTTCACCTGATCCTGCTCTTGTAGTTTTCAGCATCTACCTTCATAACATTGACAATGTTCTACATAGCTTTTTGATGCCCATTGGCACTTCGCAGTGGAAGAAATAGAAGAATTTTAGGTTTATCAACAGAATTTACAAGTAATTCTTGTTAGCAGGTTATTTTAATTCATGATTTCAGTTAGGCAGGTGTTCTTCGAAAGATAATGCGACAATTGTTCATCGGTTAACTTTTGAGCGTTGAGAATTTATTAAAATTTCCGTTTGTTATCTTTTAACACAAGCCTTAGTAAGCAATGGTAAAATGGCAAAAAATGCAAAAAAAAACACAGTTAACTAACTTGTAGAAGACGCAGACGATGTTGAGTCCGACACAGGCACTGCAGCAGAGGCCAGGGACTCAACCTTGCTGAAAACTCCGAGGCGTGCGAACTGCTCCAGATAGATATCTGAAGCCTTCATCATCAGCTCTTCAGCGATTCCAAGCACGACTAGATGACCGTCGTCGTCATCCTGTGAGAAAAAGAGCTGATTTTAAAGCGAGATTACAGGGAAAGATGCATACAGGCTGTAATTGACTGGTAGAGCGGATCATCAAATAAAAATATGTCTTTTAGAGAAAGTTTCCTAGCCAAAAGCTCATAAAATACAAAAATTCAATAGGGTATTACACCCATTTTTGAAAAGTTTCTCAATCAGATGCTATAGTGCTAGTGAACCACTAAAAATTCAATTTTTATTCAATCGTTAAGTGCCCTAAAAATGCATTTACATTTGGCATTTTCAAATTTCGCGCGTAAACGCTGGACGCAGTGGACGCCATATTGCATGACGTCAGTTGGCTGTGTAAACAAATGCAGTGATATTTTTTTGTATGTTATAGATTAAAGGTACGCTGATAGTTGACAGTTGACACTTTTAAGATTACATAGCCGTATGACGTAATAACATGACGACTACTATTTAATGGTGTTATGAAACAGATTAAAAAACTGAAATCTTTGAATGGAATTTTTAAATTTAGTTTGCTATTTTATGAACTAAAACTAACGTTTTCCGACTGCTTTATGCCTAAGCTATCTCCATAATATATTTTTAGATTTTTTGTCATATAGAGTTAAATACCCTATTGAGAATAAATGGACTCTTACTTTTAAAATCGTTAAACGTACGAGTTAAATCGATAGGCATTGACGTCCCCCATCGCCCTGTTACCCTTCCAGTTACAAGGTTTATACTTACACTTCCTTGATTGATTTTTCTGTTACATATAGAGGCCGGTGTAAAGTAAGCCGTCGGCAGGTCTAAAATAATCGAATGTTTACCCAGAGTACGTTCACACAGCAGTCCGTTTTACTTTACAGGCCCGTTTTATCGTACACATTTATATTCGGCGATGGCAAATGTAGTTGTGTAAGCGAGTTCAAACACATGACAGTATTCCAAATCCAGTAATGTGTGTGAACTCGCTCATACAACTACATCCGCTCTCGCCAAATGGTATGCAAAAAGGACTGCTGTGCACTCTTAGTTGACATCGGTTCAGATGCTTCGTTATAAGTGAACCAGGAGATTATTTCAGTGTTCTGCCTATGTTTATCAAACCAGCTCTATCATAAGGCAAATCGCCGAACAGTTGTAAAGTGAAGGGGGTATGACTGTCCAAACTGGCCTGTAAAACAGACTGCTGCGTGAACACTTGACATCGGTTCAGATGCATCGTTACAAGTAAATCAGGAGATTATTTCTGTGTTCTGCCTATGCTTATCACACCAGCTCTTTCATCAGGCAAATCGCCGAACAGTTGTAGAGTGAAGGGTGTACGACTGTACCAAATTGGCCTGTAAAACGGACTGCTGCGTGAACACTTGACATCGGTTCAGATGCATCGTTACAAGTAAATCAGGAGATTATTTCTGTGTTCTGCCTATGCTTATCATACCAGCTCTATCATCAGGCAAATCGCCGAACAGTTGTAAGGTGAAGGGTGTATGTTTTGTTCAGTAATACTATAGTTTAGTGGACTGTGCTATTGGAACTCTTATGTGCTTATGGTAATTTCAAATTTAGTAAGTACTTAAAAAAACGTAGAAAATTAGCCAAAGAAAAAGAAAGATTTGAACAAAATCAAACAACACAAACATTTACAACAAAACTTTCTAATGCGAGTAAGTTTCGATGGTGTGATGTTTTTACAATATGGATGCAAGTATCTTGAACTGTGGTTTGTGTATCAGTTCAAAACATTTATTAGTACCTTTCTGAGAGTAATGGATCATGGCTACATAGAATCGGTGTAACTTTGATTAAACAAAGCTGAGCATTAACGACATCATAGCATGGACATTGGAGGATGTCTAAGCGATGATTTCGCAAGCAAACATGATAATTATTACGGCTCCAAAATATTGAAAACCGACGCCTGATGGATCAAAAGTCAGACAAACACATACGAAATGAGCTAATTAAACCGAGTTTTAGAGTCTATGTCATTTATGGCCGAGAAGGCCGCGTCGCTTGATGGAAAATTGGAAATTTTGCGTTGAGATACCAACTCTGGGTCCGAAATACGATTTTGAAATATTTAAAAGACGTCACGACAAACTCTCTTCTTACTAAGAGAACGTCGCATCGTTCAGAATATATCAAAATCGGTGCTCGGATTCAGTGAGAACGAGGGCGCCTGATCAATACTTAAGGAGCCATCATACGTCATAGGACATAAACATTAGTGCACAGGTTTCATCACACCATCGGAACATTACCGCTGGCGGGCGGATATAGCGGCTGCGCAGGAGCCGCGGCTGCGAGCGCCGCACCGTCACCTCGCCCTGATTGTTCACACAAGGCATTTATATACTTCTGTTGTACTTTACACATTCAAAAGGTACAGAGTAATTTATTTGTTGTTAGAGTAGCATAACCTAGAAGAATATAATTGGTTTCGAGTCAGTTTGGTCACAATTTTCTGGCGACACCTTAATATGGTGGTGTTTTCTGGAAGTTAATCAGACGATTAACTTCGTATTTTAACTTTAACGATTGTTTTGTAAAATTGTTGTTTAATACGAAAATAAAAATGTAATCGTCCAATTATCTTTGTGTCTGCAACTTCAATAGTGCTAACACCAAGCATTTAATTTACAAGGCTGCCACAGAAACGCAAAAACTAAAGTCCCACCCGGCGCTACCGATCCCAGTCGAATCAAGGTTCAAAGTCGGCAGAGCCAAACAAAAATCATCTTTAAATCACTAGCAATACATACCACGTTATCAAGCACAGCGGCAATAAGCTGGGTAAGTAGAGCCGCGGTGTGCGGCTCCCTTGCGCAGGACATTTCGCGGAGCAGTCGCGACGGTGCGTAGTGGACCATCTTGCGGACCAATGAGAGGCAAGCACGCCGTACGCCCGCTGCGCCTGCGCCGAGGTAGCGTGCGCAGAATGCTGGCACCAACCGTCTGTAAACAAAGTATGTAATTTCAGTCAGAGTATTGAAATGTAGCTGAAGACAGGGCGCTGCTATGGCGCTTATTAGGGTAGGGTCTATGTCTAGATTGTAGTTTGATTAGCATAGGCTGTTGGGAATTTACCGGTGTAACTCCCGCCGAAAACAGATAGATAGAGTTTTCTTAGCGATGTCTGCTGAAAAAAGTTACATTCATTCAAATGTTATCGGTTTCGGTATAAAGAAGTTTATTCTCATAAAAAAAATAAAAAAATAATGTTTATGTGTTATGATGGTAATGGTATTCATTTTTATTAGTTTTTTCTTGCATGTACATTCATTGTTCATCATTCGATTTAGCGAACCGTGCTAGCTCAAATGGCAACTCAGCTTCATAAGTAGCAACAAGTAGGTAGGTATAGTTCGACCGAAACCGCTATACCGCTCCCTAAGAAAGTGCGGCGAAGTGGGGGCCGAGGAAAAAAGAGCAAGAATACACATGAGATCGATATTGTCGGATATATCTTACGATATCGTACCAATATAAACAATATTTTTGTTTTATATATTATATCGATATGTTTATATTTTTTTATAACTAAATTATCTACAGATATTCTGACAGAGCTTCTGCTTCAACTTCATCTTCCGTTTCGCCATCGGAATTTGAATCAGAGTCGTTCTGCAAATTTATAATTAATGGATCGAACGAACTCACTTACTCACTCGAAAACAATGTAATCAATAAGTTTATCTTTTCATCTAGAGAAGAGTTAATATGGTTATGGGCTATATTGTTTTTAATATCAGCCCAGACTAACTCTATGGGATTCAAATCCGGATGGTACGGCGGTTATCGTAGAACAGTATGTCCATTGGCTTTCAGTACACGGGCTCTTTTTGTGTATTATCGATAAGAAGTTGCAGTTGAGATTTTGTCATAGCTTCCGAAAATTCAACATTGTGGCGCCGTAACCAGTTCTGCATTTCAGTTTTGAGGCTTGCTATGGTTGGCTTCTTGTCAACCTGAACGCTGTGGCAAGACGCGTTGTCCAAGACAACTACAGAATTCGGAAGCAATTTACCTTTTAACTTTTCATCTACCCACTTATAAAAAGTAGGCCCGTTCATGTCTCCATGATAGTCGCCGGTCTTAGCATCTGATTTGAATATCGTCAATGCACCATCAACCAAGCCATTTCGACATCCAGCGTGAAGAATTACCAAACGCCGTCCTTTTCCAATATCAGCATGAATTCCAGGTTCGGACGATGATTACCAACATTTGTTTACATGGTGACTGGCGTTAATGTATGTTTCATCAAGGAAATATATGTTGCGGTTTTGCGATCTGTAATTTCTGATTTGTGTTAAGTATTTTTTCCGCCACACTATAGTAGTAATATTGTAATATTAGGCTGCTCTATAAGGAGATGTCTCTTCGATTTGCATTTTTTGAAACAGTAACCTATTGTGTGTAAGAGGCTCCTTAGAAATTCTCGTCCACAATTTAATATGCCATCTTGTTTCAAACTTGAAAGTAACTTACAGACACTTGGCACTCTTTTTTCAAATTCATAAAACTGATGAATTTTTCTTCTGATAACTCCTAAATCAAAATCATCAACAACATGTTTTTTCTTTATAGTTTTTGGTTGTTTTGGCGAATTAAATTTCAATCGCCCCAAATTTTCAGTTGATGAATTGCCCTCTTTTATGACATTTCTTGCGGTTTTTTCGCAGTACCCCGTAGCGTCTGCCACGATTTTGGCAATATTTGCATCACTTTTATATTCAAAGCTCTCTCTGTCTGCTTTTCTTTTCTTAAAATATTCGGCCACTTTAAAAATTACGGCCTTGACATCACGAGATAGCGCTCGACCCATCTTTGGATATTTATCTCATGTGTATCTGACATAGACCGTCCGGTACAAAGGCGACCTACTGCCGTGAGCGTTGACGGCAAACTGATGGATCGGAGCGGCCGATACTTCCCCCCCGTCTCGCCGCGCGCATACCTCAGGAGCGGTACAGCGGTTTCGGTCGAACTATAGTTAAGTAGTGATGAATACCTACCTATGTAATATTTATAAGTAAATTTTCTAATAGGTTAATTTTATTTTTTTCATTCCAGAAGTGTTCTTTTTGTTTACTTTTAAGTTTATTTTTTATTGTTAGTCAACCGACATAAACATTGTTGTAAAAATTTAATAAAATAAAATACTCACTCAAGGTAAACCGCCGCCATTTCCTTATCGCCAGTATCGGGGAAATCGTCATCGTTGCCCATTGAAGGTGTATCCTGATTGCCGACAACTAGCCATTCACCGGGACACTGCAGTATTGCAGCCACTTCTCTGTGACCTGAAATAGTTTTATCTCAAGTCAGACATGCGGGCACAAACGCTACAGTTATGGAGGAAATGGGTTAATTCTTGTAATTTTATGATATATTCAAAGATGCGTATAATTATTGCCCTACAGTAAGGCAATATAAGCAATGTAACACATTCACTGCGGGGTTCTCAACATGCACATTTGCACTTGTGCATCATCGGGCTTTTACCATACCCTCAACGCTATTCTCGTTTATGTAGAATGATTTTCCTAAACCTCTTTGGAAACTTAGAAGAAAATTACAATTCCCTCAATGCTTCTTTTATAGAGCAAAGATTTAAACACAAAAATTCAAACACAAAGATTTAACTAATAATTGAGAGGGAATGCCGAGACTTTAGAGTGCTTTAACTTTTCTTATTAGGTTTTGAAAGTTTACCCTGATTGTGTATTTCCCTAGCTTTATCTATGACTCGAAGATCAGCGTTTGCGCCATACGTCAACAGCATCTTAACTATGGCCGGTCTTCTGAAGCACGCGGCGTACTGAAGGGATCAATTGAATTGAATTGAATTGAATCAAGAACGCTGTCCACCATTCGGGTCCCGAAAGTACAAAGGGGCGGCCTTAACTTTTCTTATTTTGGTTTTGAAAGTTTACCTTGATCGTGTCTTTCCCTAGCCTTATCTAGAGGCGTCTTTCCGTCCTCGTCTCGGAGATCAGCGTTCGCGCCATATCTCAAGAGCACCTTAGCTATGGCCGGTCGGCCGAAGCACGCGGCGTAGTGGAGAGACGAAGAACGCTGTCCGCGATTCACGTCGGCACCTAGAAAAATGGTTGTGAAATATAATCCTTGTCCCGTGTGATATGCATGTGGAGTGAAGTGTATCGAGGCCTTTTCCTAGCAAAGTAGCAATGTAGGCATTTTTTTTTCGTATATTATTATGTATATCAGTTATCTAGTACCCATAACACAAGCTCTGCTTACCTTGGGGCTAGATAATGCTGTGTGTGAATTGTCCAGCATTATTTAGGCGACCCCGGTGGCGCAGCGGGCGAAGGTCTGCCTGCGACGCAGGAGGTTGCGGGTTCGATTCCCGCCTCGGGACAAATGTTTGTACGATCTGCAGACATTTGTCCAGGGCGTTCTGGATGTTTTCTATGTATAATAAAAAATATCTATCTATGTAGTGTATTGTATTAAGTATATCAGTTATCTAGTACCCATAACACAAGCTCTGCTTACCTTGGGGCTAGATAATGCTGTGTGAATTGTCCAGCATTATTTATTTATTATTATTATTTATTTATATATATTTTTTTTTTACTTTTCGTTTGCTTTAATTTATTTAGCCTTACTATGTAGGTACTTAAGTAAATAATCGGGAAAAAATTCAGGAGCTAGAATTGCTTAACTTAACTTCACAGCGGTAATTAATTTCAGAATCATCTTTTTTTCTACCTTCATTCCTCTTTTTTGGGGGTTGGCACAACATACTGAGATCTAATTTCTAAGAAATCAAATAATATCGCAAAAAAAAATCGACTTGAAGAGACTTGACAATTCACACAGCATTATCTAGCCCCAAGTTAAGCAGAGCTTGTGTTATTGAAATTATTTAATTTCTTAGAAATTAGAAATTAGCCAGAGTGCGAGACTTACGCACTATAATAACAAAAAACCTTATACTGAGATATGTAAAAGAGGTAATAATCACCTTTTTCGCAGAGAAACTCGACCATTTCCTTGGTGCCGAAAGCCGCAGCCCAGTTGAGGAGTGTCTGGCCGACGTCGTCTGTGAAGTTGACGTCGACAGCACCGCTTGACACTGCAGCCAGCAATGCTTCAGTGTCTTTCCCACGAATGCAATCTGGTAAAAGAGAATGTTGTGTAAAGTAAAAGTATTTCTGTGTCACAAAATTACAACCAAAGTTGGTACAAACAAGTATAAGTTACAACCATTCAATCAAAAAAGGTCGTCGCTTAGCATGATACACATGTAACGATGATTTTTTAGGGTTTCGAGATCGGAGATCGGTTTCGAAACCCTTATGGCTTTGTCTGTCTTTTTTTCCCTCTTTAATATATCAGCTACTAACTTGAAACCGCACCGCCGCGCTACCGCAGCTATTAAGTTGAAATTAAAAATAATAATATATATCGTGCGTCTGTACAGACATGAAGAAAAAAAAAGTAAATATGAAAATGAAAATTTTCCATAGAAATTGTGATGCCGAAATTTTAAAAGAGACCTACAATGTCAAGTGGGGTATCAAATGAAAGGTATCGGTTTGGACATTTCAAAACAGTTTCCAAAATTTTTGAAGTGATATAAAATACCCATTCCCCCCCCCCTTGAGACATTATACTCGTGAATATAGGTGTGAATTTAGTGATATGAATAACGCGCCATCAGCACACCCCAGCAGGTTTGCATCTCGCTCAGAATATCCTGGGACCGCGGCAAATGAAAAAACGCAAAAACAATTAAGAGAAGAGAAAACTATGCGCAAAAGGCCCAAGCAAAGGTGAAGTAAATAGTAATAAGGATTTCTGAAACTTTTGTTGTACACGAGCCTACCCTGTTTCTCCCTTGAGGGATTTTGTGGGCCAAGCCCCCAGTAAGTAGCAGTGATTGTTTATGGCATACCTATCAGTTGCCTGTGCGATTTGTCTCCCCTCGGCGCTGCTGCGGCGCCACTGGAGCCTTCACCGCAGGCGCCGCTGCTGGGGCCGGCCGACGGAGTACCGGTTCGAGACCCACCGCTGAAATACACAACACTATTAAAGACTTGAATGACATTTCTAACATACAACAGAACCTAGCTTATTCCAAAACCAAAGATACACACACGCACACCATAACATCATCTTTACAATTTTTGTTTTATTCGTTACCTAACACTATAGTGTTAGGTAACGAAACGTGAGCTGTGCCTACCGGCCTATACAATAGTAACTACTTTATGTTCTGTGGTTGAGTTTTGCCAAGATGGCGTCTTACTGCTATTGCGTAGATTATAGATGTGTGATATGATAAGGTGTCCAAAATCTGCGTTAAACTATAATAATTGTTATTGTTTCAGCATGCATTTTTCCGAGACCAAATAGTCGCTTTTGTTTTTCCCACTGTGACACTATCCATAGATTCGTTCAGCCGTTTAAGCAGGGCGCAAACGTGGACACTTTTGTGTCTTGCGTCAGATACAAGCTACCTATTTCTATAGAACCATGTATGAAATCTTTTTTTTTTACTATAAAAACTTCCGTAGTTTGACGAATTCATTATGAACGTAAGCGGCTAGCCTATAAAGCCTAAAAAGCGGGATGAAACGTTGGTGTTCTTCCAACACAAAATAGGTTCGTAGTTAACCCGCTTACATTCATAATGAATGTATGAAATCATCCACTCCCTGCGCATACGTAAACATTTTTTGTGTCCAGTTGCTCCCACTTAACACATACTCATTGATGATCAAAAAGTGTTTGGTGTTGGTAACTGGAAACAAAAGTGTACGTTTGCGCAGCGCCTTAGGCATGAAAAGGTACCAGACAGACAATGAGACAGATCAAATCACTTTCTGTAATTATAATATGTATCCACACAGACAATGAGACAGATCAAATCACTTTCTGTAATTATAATATGTATCCACATCCAAACTTTGTATGTTTAGACAGCTGATTGTTATGTTTGTTTTTTTTTTTAAATAGAATATTTCTTAATATAAAATTTATTACTTTTTTGACATGGACACTGGCAGAGTTGTGGCAGCACATACACAGCGAGCCATGAAATAAGAAGTTGAGTTACTGAATGTATAGGGCTGAAATTGCATACATGTAGTTCTAGAGCCGGAATAACTTATAGGCTACTAATTAACAGACTTCAAAAAAAGTGAGATTCTATGTATGTACTTCCGCATTTCTTTTTTATGTGTGCGTCGATTTCTCCGTCAATTATGGACCGATTTTGAAAATTCGATTTGAAAATTGTATAGAGGACATGAATAACGGTGTTTTTATCGTTTTACGACTGTCGTGCTAGCTGTTCCCTTAATAAAGACAAACAATCGTCTCAACAGAAAAAGTCGTGGACGACAGTTAATCGTGTCGTCTAATAGACTATTTTGGTCCACTGCTGGACGCAGGCCTCCCCCTGATAAGTGCCTTATTGGCTTTTATCTCATGAGGGTTAATGCCCATAATCCCCACGCTGGGCATGCGGGTTGGGGATCGCAGTTCGGTGGTAGAATTGTTCTTCAGGGGGCGGTATATGGGAACACTATTTAAATATACAAGCCACGATGATTTAAACTGCACGACTTTCTGTCGTTATGCACAAAACACAATGGCTCTCTCTACTCTTATAAGGCCTGATCAGCAGCCCTATTGTCTAAGTGAACTGGTAATCGGCATCGACTTCATTTTGACATTTGAAACCTAGCCTGATAGTCACTTTCGTATTGTATTGACCAAGGTAAAATAATACAAGGCACTCCGAGAAACAACGGTCACGTGGGTTTTCCCAAGTTTGACAACCACCGTAGCGCTTGTTCTGAAACTTTTTAGTTTGGGTAAATTCCATAAATAAAGTTTTCCATGAAATTCTTCAAATTTAGTTTCCATAATTTGAGCAACGCTAATGAGCTCTGCACATAGATAAATCAATTTTTCCCTTGAAATGAAATTTATCCAATCGCAGGAACATTCTTCAGCCGCAGATTCTTTTTTCGGGAATGTAAAGAACCTTATTTTCACCTTTCACACTTACAGTTACGGATAGAGTAGAGTACCCGCCCAATTTATTTTAAAGATTTATCCGATCAACAACGCGAGTATCGCACCGGCAGCGCAGCGTCAACAAAAGTTTGATAGTCACCGGCAAATGAACGTAACCTCCCTTTTTTGTCGCAACTGGCCAGTGACGTAGGGCTTGGGAAGATCTCTGAATGTCAGACCTTGTTTTCTTAGATCATGGTATTGACAACTGGTAATCGACGTGTGGGAAGAGTTTCGCCTATTTATTCTCAGGTGTCAGGGGTTAAGGTATTCTTACGTCTGTATAGCGTGTCTTCCTTCGCACAACAGTACAAGCAGCAAGTCCACAAGGCGCATGCACTCGAGGCACCAGCGCTCGTCCGCTTGCACCGCCGCCTCCACGGCTGAACACAGCTCAGCCCGGACTAGGTCCTGTGAAACAATAGATTCAAATGATCATACTAATATTGATCATACTAATAGTGTCGTGGCTGCTTCCAAGAAGAAGAGACTGTGGAACACTTCATATTACACTGCACGGCCACAGAGGAAGCCAGACGCAAGACGGGGCTGAAGGGTCTCATTGAGGAGTCAACCTCGTCTACACCCACAGGGAAGCTGAAACGAAGCTGTCAGTCACCAAAAGTCCTGCTCCGGTACTTCAAGGAGCTGGGCTGGTTAGGGCCTGTTTAGGCAGGGGATAATGCACAATACACTCCCATGCGAGATGTCCGTGCAGATCTAAGTTCCTCCCAAACAGAATTAGAATTAGATCATACTAATATCATAGCCTGCCTATATGCATACAGTTGTTCGTCGAATGTATTTTGACGAGGTTTTGACTGAGCAATCGTGCGAGGGGGGGTCGAGGGAGGGACGCTCCAGAGTTGTATACATCACCGCCTTAGTAACTCGGAAGCGTCCTCTCCCCGACCCGTTCCTTGCCCCCCGCACGATTGCCCTGTCAAAACGCCTTCGTCTAACGACTGTATGCATATAGGTAGACTGTGCTAATACTGAGGTCGTCAATAACTTGTTTTGAAAACAAACAAGGCTATTTAGTCAACTAATACAGTCTATCGTCATCACATTAGCCTATATACATCCACCGCTGAACATAGGCTTTTCCAAAGCGACGCCACAAATAGCGATACTGAGCCGCCTCAAGCCATCGACTCTCCGCGGCAGGTATACATATGTAGTCGGTCCCTCGAGTGGGAGGTCAAACCTCCGTTTAGCAGCGTTTAGTTTGGTAAAGTATAAAGGAATTGGTGGCCTCATCGCTAAAAGCGATATCTTCGAGGCAACCAAAGCTTAAAGGACAAAATCTAAGGATGGCGGTGCACGAGCAAATGAATCTTTAGGTACTCCTCAGCCATTATCGGTTCTGTGAGCAATATGGACTACCCAGAGCCTTGTTAATTCTGAGGGCTTTGTTGACTACCTGAGTTCTTTTATGGAGACTCCACCCACTTACTTACAGGGGTTTTATTTTTTATTTGCTTTTGGTGGCTTTCGTATCACTGCGGCCATGATAGGCCTATTGTGATCGCCACTTTGTGTTCTCCTCGAAGCAGCGGCGTTCACAGTTCGCCACTAACCCTTGCAGCTGCTAGGAACTGTAGGATTTTCTTCAGGGTGGAGTCTTTTAGCTCGTCTGGACGAAGCAGGTGCTCGCCCAGATGGATGCTACGTTTTTGCATCAGTGCTCCGCACTCTCCTAGAAGTTAGAGAGGCGTTTCCTCCGCCTCCTCACAGAACCGCAGGATTGTGTGTCGCTTAGCCCCAGTTTTATGTGTGCTCACAGGGGTAATACCTCAAGTGTTAACTTACATGGGTAATCTGAGCAGATCCACGGCAGAGAGTCGACAGTAGACTCACAGTGGTGGAAACTGAAGGGGCCAGACATTTGTCGTCTCCGGTTTCAGTGCTGCCCAGACGGCGAATCAATTCTTCAATTAAACCTGAAAATATATTTCATGTCTTATTGTTCTGTCATCTACAGATTGCTCATCACACTATTATAAATGCGAAAGTTTGGATGATAATTATAACCCGGGCGAATTAACAAGGCACCTGGTTCAAACAAAAACTTAACAAATGGCCAATAATGCTGTTATATTTGATTACTAAAAAATAACAGCAAGAGAATTAGTGAAAATTTTACACATGCAAGGGTAATTGGGATCCTATCGCTACAGCCCTCGCTCGGCGACGGCGGGGCGCCCCGCTGGGCAGAGGGGGAAGTATCGAGTTTCATATTTCATATTTCATATTTATTAATTGCAATCACTGTGTACATTTTTAGGTCTTAGTATCTAGGTAATGTATAAGAGACACAATGGTACCCTAGCAGGGCGTGGCAATAGGTACTGAGAGTGGAGGTGGACCGGGTTTCTATAAGAATCTCAGGTTGGGTTTTAGCAGGAAAATATAATTCAATAACTTATGTTTTTAGTGAATATGTACGTTTTTATAAAATATTGTATAGGTTGCAATGTAAGTATTGATAACGCATTTTTATTAGTAGGTATTTTTATTTTATTATTTTAATTTGTCGCTGAAGAAGTCATTTAAATCATAATAGCATTTATGTAAAAGGTATTGTTTTAATTTGGTTTCAAATATTTGGTCTTTTTCCTCGTCTTTTAGTGTATCCGGTATTTTATTATAAATTTTAGAAGCCATGGCGTTTGGCCCAGAACTTCGCATTTTTAGTTTTGACTCGGGTAGTGTGATTTTGTGCTGATACCTAGACGGATAGCATCGCGGTAGGTCAGCTGTTTTTTGGAAATATTTGGGATATTTTCGAATAAATTTGCAGCATTCTAATATATAAATACATGTCAGTGTTAGTATTTTTAGTTGACGAAAGTGGTCTTTGCAGCTCTCAGGGCTCTTTATATTAACTAAGATTCGGATACACGATTTTTGAAGAACAAAAAGATTTTGGACGTCAGTACTATTTCCCCAAAGTAGGATTCCGTATGAGAGCCAGGCAAAAGCGTAAGCATAATACGCCGAAACGGCAGTTTTGAGGTCTGTTGCCTTTCTAAGTTCTCTCAGAGCGTATGTGAAACTAGAGAGCTTTGTCTTAATTTTATTAATATGATCTTTCCAATTAACGTGCGTGTCAATATTTATTCCTAATAGCGAAAATGAATTTACACATTCTATTTTTATGTCGTGGTATAAGAAGTTTATGTCAAGGGGGGTTTTTTGAAACGGTCGAAATTGCATTATTTTAGTCTTAGTATAATTAATGTCAAGGTTGTGGTCATTCATCCATTGTTCTACAGGGGTAAGTATGTCAGTTAATTTGAAATTGAAATTTATGTCATTATTAATAGTTGATGTCAAAATTGAAATATCGTCGGCGAATAGAATTGATGGTTCGCTAATTATTTTAGGAAGGTCATTGATATATAGTAGAAAAAGTATACATCCTAACACGCTTCCTTGGGGAATTGAAGCTTTTATTTTTATGGGAGCTGATTTTATTTTACTTAAAATGCCGGTTTTATTATCGAAATGTTCTAGTTCGACATACTGGACGCGATTGGTCAAGTATGACTTAAACCAGTCGTGCGCTATTCCTCGTATACCTATTCCATTTAATTTGTCGAGTAATATATTATATTGAACTTTGTCATATGCTTTCGTCATGTCGAGTAGTATACCGATAGCGTACTTGTTATCATTAATAGTTTTTAATATCTCTTCCGTAAATTTATAAACAGCGAGTGTAGTCGAACGGTTTTTTCTAAATCCATTTTGTGCATCATCGTATATGTCATATTTTTCACAGAAGGAATTTAGTTTGCGTTGCATCATTTGTTCAAAGATTTTTGATGCAGTAGGTAGGAGCGCTATCGGTCTATAATTATTTGGGTCACTTCTTGACGCCTTTTTATGTATCGGTTTTATTAGCGATTCTTTGAGTAGGTCGGGGAATATTCCTTCCTGAAAGGATTGATTAATCAGGAGGAAAGTTCCGAGCCATGTTAAGTCGCCCAGGATAATATACCTCTTCACGCTAAAACTACTGAACGGATTGGGTTGAATTTCTATCAATTGCATAGATATCGTTCTGGGATTTAAAATAACGTACTGCTACTTTTTATACCCCAAAAAAGCGTGAGAATCTATGGGCGAAAGAGTACACTAGTTGTACAAAAATTCCTGAATATCATCAATTTGAAAAAGACAGATTTCATAAGTGGGCAGCAATATCCTTACATACAAATTAATACTACTACCACAATTACTAGTGCACCTGACTAGCATGGTGAATACCTAGTTGTGATTCTAGCACAATCATTTGAAGAAGTTTATGTCCAACAGTGGATGGACAGCATTCGTATGAAGAAGCATGGCAGATTACTTACCATGCTCAGCAAGTGGCACAGGGTCAGCGTGGGCCCGCGCAAATCTGTCAGCGAGCGAGGCGAAGCAGCGTAGGGCTGCGTCGGCCACGCGAGCGTCGCTGTGACGAAGCAGAGCTGATAGAGAGGATACTGCATCCCCTACACGAGCATCACCTGGCTCCATCTTCCCACATACCCTAAGAATATACATCTTTATAAATCTTGAAACTTGTGTTAGAAACCAACCAATCAGAAACACAGATAAGTTTATTTTGAACCATTGCAATTGATTAATTTCGCTCCTCTCCGTGACAGTGGTATGGTAACACACCCATAGACTTAAAAACTATCATATTTGAAGAGAGCATTTCAGTATGCTTTACTATAACACAAAGGATATCAAATCAAAGAGAATGCTTATATGCAACAGACGAAACTAAATGGTTCAATGGAAGGTACCTGGAAACAACAGCCATGGCTGAATGGAGAGTATCCTTGTGAACTGATGTTCCATGATGGGTGATAAAATGCAGCACAGATGGTAGACCGCCACCTTCCCATACTGCACCAGCCTCCCGTGTGCATACCAACTCCAAAACCTAAGAACAAAGTACATAACTTTTCTGCACATTTAAATCATGCTTGCTAAATAAATTTAAATCACGCAAGCTTGATTATGAGCCGGTGTTTTTGAATTCAACATCATCATTAGTCAGTATATCAGTCATTGATTACCTATTCAATTTCATCAAACAATAAAATATCAACATACAATCAAACTAGCTCATAAAAACCACAACAAAATAGGCAGTCTCAATTTTTAGTTCAAGGCCAGATGAAGTTGATAGTAGCATGGTATAGTGAAGTTGATAGTAACTTACTTTGATGCACTGCTCAGCTAAATCCTTGCTTGTGCGATTGTTAGGATCTACAGTAAACAATCGGCTGCAGATTGCCTTTACTGCTCCATCAATAGCCACTATTCTCCTTGTGCATTCAGCTGTGAAAAAAGTCATTATTAACTTCTGCTTTTAATAAGGCTCAAATGATTGAAACGAAGGACAGAAAAGTATGAAAACACACAATAGTACAAACCAGAAACATCCAAGTAGTATGTGATGGCTCTTGCTGTCACCTCTAAAACATTATCAGGTGCATACTCATCAAGGAATATCTTGCAAAGAGCTGGCAAGAATGTTCTGGGTGGACAGCTGAAAGTTTAAAAACACATGAAGGAATGTAATTTTCTTGTTATCATAATACTGACAAAACAAACAGACTTCTGCGACTTTCTTTCTCATGATCAAAGTATGAATTCTTTCGACAATTTATCTTTGTATAATAATTTTGTATTTTCCCAAATAGTTGATTGATTATGATTATTAGGATTATGATTGAAGCAAACTATGATTCAACCTTACCTCTCAAAGCACCTGTCAACATTATCAGACATGAGGAGCAGCATACACAGTTGTTCAAGGGCAATGAGCTGCATGTCACGCTCATCACCCTGCCCTGTTAATAGCCACTCCAGAAGAGTTTCCGGATCTACTTCCGCCATCTATAAGAAAAAGAACATTGTCATTCATATGTTAATAGAACAATGGTGTTGATTTTTTAGCACAAAGCAATAAATGTTTTAGACTGATTATCCAGCAGAATACACTCATTTTTGTTTGACACATGTAGGCTGATCAGGCCATATGTGACTCACTGGGATTTGATTTTGGTCATAAATTGACCTAGGAAATTAGAAAAAAATATATTGTACCTTTGCTGGATATTGTGGTGCAACTGACCTACAAAACAAGAAATATTTATAACAGTTGCTATAGACTTAAGAACATTCATTGACCCAGTTTAAATGATGTGCAAGTGCACTATTAGCGGGTATATGAGGAAATTCAAGCATCCTGCATAAACAATGTTGGAAACTAAACTGGAGTTCATAGACGATCTTAGAAAATCTGTAGAACATGAGCTAAGGACAAAATTGAATATTATGATAGCTTATTTCTAAGTGGGTTATAGCTGAAACAACAATGTAGGTAGAGGTAGGTACTTTAGCAGTACTGAGCAGTGAGCACCTTTCTCTTCCTGGTTGTAGGAGAAACGCTAGCGACGATTGACAATACCGATGGTAGTAACTGTATGTCCTACAGTAATTTGTGGACTACCGAAGCTAGTAAATTAGGCTATTAGCACCGTTTTTCAAAGAATCTAAATAATAACAAATAAATAAATACTATTTTGAGGGCAACTGTGAAGGTTACTTTAAAACTTACCACTTGAAGCTAATGCAGTTAAATCATCGATATATTTCACTAAACACGTTCTAGGTGAATTGAAATATTAACTACAAACACTCAAGATATAGCTAGAACGCAATTTCACAATGATTTTCAATGGAACAAAACCTCTTTGGCATACCAAAAAAATCGAATGTAATGTTACCAACTTGACGTGAATTCACTTCACTCGCATTACGGCGCGGATGGCTGGCGCGGCCGGCGCGGCGGCGGCGGCGGCGGCGGCGGTACGAGTACGATCGTGGTAATGGAAACGCCGCCGCGCCGTCTCGTCGTGAGTGAGTACCAGTGCTACGTTTACGAAACACATGCGCGTTGTTTCATATTGTTCCGTGGTTTGTTTGTTCAGTTTCCGGGTTAAAAATTAGCCGATTATAGGTGATTAGCATCCACGAGTCAATTTCATCAATTTTTTTGACGTGACAACGTCTTATAATTCGATAGAGCCGGCTGCACGCACGAAAAAACATGACGTCATGCGGCGTTACCTCATGCGGCGTTACCTCGCTCTGAGGCGTTCCATGTAAGGCTTGAAGTGCAAGCGAGAGCGCTCGACATCTGTCTCTCTCCTACTTGAGTGAGCGATGCGTCTGCGTTGTCACGTTCAACTATCGTCAGTAAACCGACTTTACAGACAACTAATTTTTTATTCAAAAGTTTAGTTCAATTGGTTCCGTAGTAATAGCATGAAGAAGCAAGAAACATCCAAACATCTTCACAAACTTTCGTCTATGTAATTATTAGTATGGTTGATTATTTACCTATATCAAAAAAATTGGTTGTCTATAAAGTCGGTTTACTGACGATAGTTGAACGTGACAACGTCTCAGAGCGAGGTAACGCCGCATGATGTCATGTTTTTTCGTGCGTGCAGCCGGCTCTATCGAATTATAAGACGTTGTCACGTCAATAACAGGAACCTAACGGTTTAAGAACAAGGCAGAACCGTCGGCCTTATGCCTCGGCCAACTATTCTGCATCTTCAATAACTAAAAATCTACCTATAATTAAAACTAGGTACTTCTTCTTTTGTCCTCATTAGTACCTACCTAAAAGACTTGAGATTATCAAGTCTTCTAGGTAGGTACTAATGAGGATCAGTAACGTTATAGCAATTTCAATAGAACTATATTCTTTATGACATAAGAATGATTATATCTTTGGTGCGTGTGACGTCACTCGCTCGGTCGCCGCCGCCCGTTAACCGTAGGCAGATATCAGTTTTTAGTGGTTCACTCCGAAACTACAAGTTTAGGGAAAAAATGACAGAAGCAAATAGACTCAGTTTTAAGAGACCCACCGCGACAAAACGGGTCTGATAAAAAAAAGTAGTTACCTAAACCAGGTTATAGAGAAAATTATACAATAAGCTATAAAATATATTATTACATCACACGACAGTCACTAATTATATTAATTTTAGTAACACCATCTTCGAAATTCGAACTGCGATGCGCGTAGTGGTCCACCGAACATACCTACTTCTCTACTACCTTTTCATTTTCTGTGGAGAGCGGGATAGGCACAGGTGAGTACTAGAATTCCTACCTATATGTATACTTGCTCCTAGGAAGCGACATTCGAAAGTGCGAAAAGACAAGATATCCTTATTATTTTTAGAAATGTCACCCAGACACTAGTTTAGAATTAATTTCGTGTATTTATAACTTCTGTACGTGGCTTCGCTCTTCAGGTAGTCTATGTCCGGGATAGGTACCGTTAACCTCCCTGCCAAATTTAATTAAGACCCGTTTAGCCGTTTAGGCGTGAAGAGGTAACAGACAGACTGACAGAGTTACTTTCGAATTGATTATATTAGTATTAGTAGTATGGATGGATACGTTCTCTTAAAAAATTTAAAAGAATGTATCCATAAATATTTATTTATTTTTGCGTTGGCTTCCTTCACTTCCTCACATTTTTACCCGCCTTAAAGTTCCAATTATTTTTATTAATTAAGGAAACTAACTTATTTAGGGGCTCCGTCAAATATTTCGATGTTGGAACTGTTTTGGGTTCCGTCGCTGAGAAAGTTTGAGAACCGCTGGTCTGAACTAAAGAAAACGATGCAGGCGCAAGCGCAGCTCGACACATACTAACATGACGTCTGTCGACCAGGAACGTTATGTTCTGATTTGAAAATTTCATAACTCAGCAAATCACATTGACAATTTTAAAACACAGTGAGAGACAGAATCTTACAACGTTTTAATTTTGCCGATGCGACTTACTTGGTTTTGAAATTGTATTTTAGTTTTTAAAAATTATTTGAGCGTATGGTCGAAGCCACGGAAATAGAAGTTAGTTAACTTACTTTAATTCCGTGGTCGAAGCGACGCGTGACCCGAGAGCTGGTGAGTATCTGGCACAGCGCATCAGCATTGCCATACAGCGTGGCAATGCAGCCAGCGTCTTTGGGACGCTTCCGACTGGTATTAATATGGATCAGTTGAGCTACCTGTAGACTGTTTGCCACAGTCTGCAGTTAGCTCAAATGTTTCAATTGTAAATACTAGTATAATTTTCTTTGTGAATAAAGGCTATTTCCCATTTTAGTAGACTTTTGATAACCAAAGTGTACCTACTGCGTTGTTTAGAATTCCTATCTTTGGATTTAGCTGTATTTAAAGAATTTTTATTCAGCAGGCTATGGGGATACGTCTAGTAAGTCCAATAAAAATGCAAAAAACGTTTTTTTTTATGTACCTTGCTGTGTTTTGAGTTTGGACAGCCGACCGATTCGGTACGATTCAGTACAAAAGGATTCTTGCTTTTCCTTTTTTTATTATGAGTCATATTATGAGTTGGCAGCCCAGAGATTTAAACAATGAGACATAAATTTTTGCAAACGTCGTAGATAGCGAAGTGAAGTGAACCTCTATGGTGGTTGACGTTGACAGTAAAAATGTGACAATGACAGTGACCAAAGATTGGGTAGAAAAAATTAAAAAAACTAGAATTCAATTTTGGTTTCAGTCGTAGAAAGAGAAGGTTTCAGTACTCAGAGCAATTTCTATTCATTTTTTCTTTCTTTCCTCAGATTTTCTCTCATTCGTTCGATAGTTTCGTTCAGTGTGACCATTTGTGGCAGATTTCTGCCATTTTGGCAGATTTGGCTATGGAATTTTCAGTTTGGCATATTACGTTGACGAAATAGAAGTGTGGCAGATTTTGACAGATTTGGGAACAAAAAATTTGTGACCTTCTTATATATTTTGGATATTATACGTACTTATACAAAAAAATTAAATTTTATGGTAAGACCAAAAAATTACGTAAATTAAATTTTGTTGGAAATAATTTTACCGACACCTAGCAACTCCTAGTCCGAGGTAGTCCTTAAGGGGAATTCCCTTATAATGTTTGTTGATATTTGTACGCCATGTAATCAGCAACTGTAAATTCTCTACGTTAAGGGTCCGGCGGAGGATGAATTTCCCATACAAACGTAGTACCAAAATTATTTGTAATATAAGAACATTTTCACCATGGTTTGCTATTATTTGTATTTGAATAGTATTTATTGAGGTTCCTGCCACAAGCTTTTTTCAAAATACCTTTCTGAAATGAAATTAAACCGAATCGAATTTTTACATCAAAGAACGAATTTTTGCATAGTATTTTTCTAGATAAGTAGTAAGTTCTAGTAAGTTCTGCCATTATAACCACAAAAGAAGGCATAAAGGAAATGACTGAACAGATGGGCTTGGAATCAAAATACGACGAAAAGAACGAAGAATATGAAGCGAATGTGGACATTCAAAGTAGTACTGAATGAAGTTATAAGCAAATACTTACTGTTTAATTTAAATTTTATGTATTTGTGTTTTATGTTTTTTAATAAGTCACCTGGGTATATTAATAAGTGTTTTTTTTGTTGTCCAATCAAAGAATCACTAAAAAAGTATGTGGTGTTTTATGGCATTTTTCTTGGAGTGTTGGGCAGATTTTAGCAGATTTTCAGTAAGCGTATGGCAGATTCTGTATTTTCTCAATGGTCACACTGGTTTCGTTCGTTTCTTTCTTTCAAAGGTTTCTTCCTACGGTTTCTTCCAGCGTTGCCAGATCTACTGATTTAGCAGTAGATCTACCTGCTTTTTGAACCGTCTACTGATCTACTGATTTATTTCTAAAATTTCGTGATATCTACCTGATTTTTCCCGAGCGCCATGGCTCCGTGTCTATTATGTAAGCTGTCACTTGTCAGTCAGTGTCGCTTCACAAGCCAATGTTTTCACCAATCCGGTTCGTCACAATACTGACAAAATATGAATGAAATTGAAGAGTTTGTTTTGTTCGTTCGTTTCTTCCACTTCCTGTAAACATCTGTTGTGTGTTCCTATCTTTTTCGAATTGATTGGTCGGTCCGTTCGTTCTTCGATAAACTTTTGTTTCCAGATCTACTGATTTAGCAGTAGATCTTGTAAATGGATTATTACACTTCCTACGAGTACCTAGATAGATCTGCTTGATTTTTGATGAGCCACTGGTTTATTTTATAAAATTCGAGAAATCAACCAGCTTTTCCTGAGAGAGATTCAAGACCAAGGCATAAGGCCTTGTAACAACAAAAGAAATTAAAAATTTAATTTCACTTGGTGTTCATACGATTCTCGAATCAGCTTGGTTTATGTCGAGATTTGTTCATTTCCAAGGGCACTGATCAGGTTTTATCAGGTAAATTGAAATTTAAAAAAATAGACACCTAGCATCCCTCTTTCTGTGTTGAACATAGTTTGTTTTTCTTGAAAGGAACAACGGAACACCATTGTACACTACCCCCAAAAAACCTGATCAGTGCCCTTGGAAATGAACAAATCTCAGCGAATTCCAAGCTGATGAGTTGCTTTGATCAATGTTTTCATATCAATGTAAAAAGTTTATTACAAACCTACTTAGAAAACATAATTTTTTGAAATTCGAAAGCCATGAATATTTTACTTTGCAACTTTGGTACTTTGATGAATGCCATCATTGAAAAGTGAAACACACACTGGACAAACATACAAAAAAAAAAGGTAGCACTCCGGGAGTGCCGGCAGAAGTGAAAACTTCAATACTCGATCTTACGCTTTTTCGATCAGCATCACGTGACCCTGACGCGAGTTTGAAAGTTTTTACCCATACAAATAAAAGTGCTCAGCGCCGCTAAAGAAGTTTTCACTTCAAAAATGAATCAAAATCGGTTCATCCGATAGGGAACTATAATTATAGTTTCCTAGCGGATGAACCGATTTTACAAAAAACCTTACAGATACCTACCACGCATTTTTCGTGTCAAAAGCTAGAAATTTTGAAGTGAAAACTTCTTTAGCGGCGCTGAGCACTTTTTTTGTATGGGTAAAAACTTTCAAACTCGCGTCAGGGTCACGTGATGCTGATCGAAAAAGCGTAAGATCGTAAGATGTAAGTTTTCACTTCTGCCGGCACTCCCGGAGTGCTACCTTTTTTAGTTTTTTCAAAATCTACTGATTTTTTCTTCAAGCTACTGATTTTTTACGCGACTTTCTACTGATTTTGTCAAATTCGGTCTGGCAACACTGGTTTCTTCTGTCTTGCCCTCAGATTAAATTGCCTGATTGATTTCTTCACCAGACATGACATGCCAAGCCAATCCTAGCCGGTTTGATTGATAAATCAGATAAATGCATGTTTTTTGTTGTATTGTATTTTCATCATCACATCACTTACTACAAATTTTTCGCTTCGATCAAAAATTATAATAGTTATCCGTGACATACAGAGAAAGCAAGCAGTCCTCCATCCATCCTCCTCTTTTATATCAAAGGAACGAATCGATCGATAAAATAAAACTAAATCATGGATCCGCATAGAAAAATGACTATAATGCCACGAGATAAGAAAGATCTTGATTATCCAGTTGAATTGGAGACACAATTCATTTTGAGAATGCCAGAAGAACCAGCAAAAAATTTGAGAGACGTTTTGAGGTTGGGGGAAAATTTCAAAAACCGCCTTTCAATCCAAATGGAAAATGATATGCGACATGGTGAAGTTCGATTTGATGACTGGTTACTGCATGCTAAAGTAGTAGACCTTCCAACTATTGTAGAATCATTGAAAACAGTTGATAGGAAAAGTGTTTACAAATCTGCTGATATATGTCAAATGATGATTTGCAAGTCTGAAATTGATCCGGCATCTACAGAGGAAGAATCACTGCAAAAAAATAAGAAAAAAGATCCATATAAAGTGGACAAAAAGTTTTTGTTTCCTCATGGCATCACACCTCCAACCAAGAATGTTAGAAAAAGGCGTTTTAGAAAAACTTTAAAAAAGAAAAGCGTGGAAGCTCCAGAAATAGAAAAAGAAGTAAAAAGACTCTTGAGAGCAGACAATGAGGCAGTCAGCATGACATGGGAGATAATCGACGAAGCGGTCAAGGATGAAGAACCTGGTATTGATTCCAAGAAAAGTGTGTCTATCAAACCAGAAAAAATCAAGACTAAAAAGGAGCATGTCAAAGGTGAGGGTGCAAAGCAATCTTCTTCTAAAGTGGAAGACATATTTGGTGGCACCTTGAGTGACAGTGATTTGGAAGACGAGAATATTAATGTGGATATTGATGACAGTAGAATGTCCACGTTTGATGATACCTATTCTGGGACTTCCATGCAAGCCTCGGGAGATTATAGTAAGAAATTATTTGACACAGAATTTAACCCTGATATGTTCTACTCTCCCTCTTCTACTGTAAAAGCTCCAGAAGCTGGTCCTTCCAAAGGCAAGAAGAAGCAACCTAAGCCATCAACATCTTCAGCTAATCCATTATCTCTCAATGAGTATACTAATCCCGCTGATGTTGATTTCAAGTTACAGCAGCTTGCTGTAGAAATTGCAGAGCTGAAACAGAGGAAGCAGAAGACGCAACAAGAAATAGCCGGGCTGGAAAACATGACTCTTAGGCACCGGTTCCAAGAGATACTTTATGCTATCAACAAAGATATTACGTTCAAAGAAATTGAATATCAGAGGTTTATGGCACTTAAGTGAAAAAGTGCTAGTAACCTCCGTAATTATTTTCATAACATTCAATTTAAAGTAGCGGCTAAGTAAATAGAAACTGTTAAGATGTGTGTTATTTTATTACTTTGGAAGATGTTCCTGTGTTGAGGGTTTTCAGTGTGAACATGGCTAAGTCAGCTTTTAATGTAGTTTGTGCTTATTCTTAATTCTATTTATGTACCAAGTGTAAGTTAAGCATTTATGTTTATTTATTTTATTTGTAATGAATGATTGACATGCTTTACTATAGTACCTATTCATTTTAGTTGATATAAATTGTATTCAAGTTACCAAATAAATAGAATGTGACATAACTAATAAACATATTTAATAATAATAAAATAGTGTTTTGGAATCTCCTAATCATTTTGCAAAGTTTCATAAAGATTTTATAGCTAAGATAAATCATTAACAGTAATATAAAACTAACCTAACGCAAGTAAGTATATTGTCATTTTGCTCAATTTTGCTTTAATTTTAAGTAAAAGAACTCATTCTTTGATTTATTTCAGGAGGTTCATAGGTGGCACCAGAGTTCAGAGCAATCAATATCCTTTGACGACACCACAGAAATGCATTTTGTGGTAAACACCGTGGTCGTGCTTGGCACTAAATGGTCAGTAAGTACTTTTAACTCATCCATCACCATCAATTCCGGAACAATTTAATTAATAACCCTTGCTTTGCTCCTTACGCATCTTAATAAACAAGGTGGGTTTTTGAAGATGGGAATGTAATGCCAAATCCCGAACTTCAAGGCATAAGAATAAAAAAAACCTATTTTTTTTTCAATTTGCTATTAAATTGTAATAGCGTCATGGTATCGTAATTCTTCGATAGCGCAAAATAGCGTAGTCGCTATCCAGGATACGGATAGCCTTGATTTAAATATGGTTTATCCTGAATCAAACATAGATATGAAATGAATTTTATAAACTATTAAAAGAAATCCTTAAAAAACAAGTTAACTATGGCGTTTTTAAGGGTTCCATACCTCAAAAGGAAGGGTTCCTATAGGATAACTTTGTTGTCCGTGTGTCTGTCTATCTGTCCGTCTGTCAACCCCCTTTTCTCAGAAAAGTGTGAAGGTATCGAGTTGAAATTAACATGAAATACTCAATGCTGTAATCTCTTGAAGCCTAGATATAAATAAAGCTTCTAAGTCAACGCAATCAAAAGATACAGGCCTTTATTATGTTCAAAAGTTATAGTCAAAATATTTAGAAATTTCGAAGGGAATCACACAAAACCTATAGGGTACTTCCCGTTGACCTAGAATTAAAAGAAGCAAGGTCTTAAAGCACAAATAAAGAAGGGGAAAATCTGAAAACCGTAAATTTATAGTTTATTAACAAAATAAATATTTGGTTCTTTTCATGGACCAAAATATCTTCTACCTACTCCTCGTTGGCCTCGAATTATGATTTTTGGCAAGAAACAAGGCCTTACGGAACTCTTTGTGTGTGAGTCCGACTCGCACTTGACATTTTATTTCTCTCATAAATTGAGCCCCTGACTCCTTACACGATTTTTCTCCTACTCTCATGGTTCTACTGTGAAAAATATTTGCATAGTACTTTTATACTTCTTTATTGGAATATAATCCACTCCGGAACCGTGGTCCCACTGCGATGTCACTGGTGGGACAAAACTTTTTCGTGGTCCCACCAAACACACGTGACCGTTCAACATATGGCTCTGGGTGCAATTATATATATACACACCCTTTCAGTCACCGCCCCCCCCCTAACGCGGGGGTGGGAGGATGTGGACGATCAAGTGTGTGTTTGGTGGGACCACGAAAAAGTTTTGTCCCACCAGTGGGACATCGCAGTGGGACCACGGTTCCGTCACTATATAATCCTTGGATTGTAAGTGTACAATAATAAGCAGTACAATCAGTAAGTAAACAAACATTTTCTACTAAAACTAGAGACCAGATAACCCGTAGTCGATTTATTTAATTGAGGACGCTCTCTAGGCCACTGTCAGTTGAATATCATGTGGGCTGCAGTAATCTTGTGTGTGGTGGCTGTTGTTACTGGGTTAGTTTACTCTTTTAGATTTTCTATAATATGTACTTAATTTCATTCAGAAAGTCCCTCACCATCCCTACTTGATTTAATATCTGCATGTGTGAACCACTATTTGGCGAGTAAAAATTCAGCCCAATCTTTTCAGTAGTTTTGGCATGAAGAAGGTTTATATTAATTAAGTAGGTACCTAATCTTTTGGGTGGGTAAAATATTGATTCACATAGACAGATTATATATTTACCACCATATAAACACATTAAACTTAACAATTTGGAATTAAAAATGAATACTTACTTAAATAATTAATTACAAAATTAGGAACATTGTGCAATACGATTGACCCATTATATCGTGAAAATTATTGACAAAGAAAATTACAATCAAATAAAAGAAACAAATTATAACTAGGTACTTAGTTTTTACAATTGAAACAATTGAGCTAAGTGCAGACTGTTGTAAACAATCTACAGGTAGCTCAAGTGATCCATATCAATACCAGTCGGAAGCGTCCCCAAGACGTGCTGGCGTATTGCCCCGCTGTATGGCAATGCTGGTGCGCTGCGCCAGATACTCACCAGCTCTCGGGTCACGCGTCGCTTCGACTCAACGCTCAGATAATTTTATGAAAACCCGGAGAGCCTCGGTACCCCACGGACCATTTTCCACCACCTCTAATCAGCGCCAGAGAATCTAAGGGGAGCAATTGTGTAGGCTCTGTCGGGACCTGCATAGGTACTTGCGACTCTTGAGATTCTCGGCCAAATCTACCGCCGCCCGGCTGGGGCGGCGCGGTAGATTTCACGGATATCCTCGGAAGATGAGAAGGCACAAGTGTGTCGACGCATGTAGCCTCCCACACAATGGGCCTCCCCAACTCCCATGGGACTAGTGTCCTACCGTCGTCGCGTCGTCGCACTATGGGTCAAGAGCGTAAAATTATCGTCTCTAAATTCTGTAACTTTCTCAGTTTTCTAAATATCTTAATGAATCCTTCGGAATTATATTTTTAGATTATTAGGTACCTATACCTAAGTACTTCTGTTATAATTTTGATGTATCCCCTGGATGTTCCGGGTGTAGGGTACGATTCTTCATCATCGAACACAACTCTGAACTCGCTAACTAACCGCGAAGCGTTGTTCCAAGCATCGAGTTTTTGTCTGTTTAGCTTTCAACCAACGATCACGGAATTTTCCTAAGAGATTTTGTTGATTTTTTTTTTAACATTTTGGCGTTTAGATGGTGATAACTGTGATAAGTTAAAGTTTTCTTCCTAATATCTTAGAATATTTTCCGAAGTGGTATCGTTATTCATGAAAAAAGATCATAATTCGCGTTTAAATACAATGAATTCACACATTTTGTTATATAAGTAGGTACAGTTGTTTGCGCGAAAATAGCAAAACAGTTATGTTTGCATTGCATCAGTTGGACCTTGTATCCCTTTCTATAGTTACAGAAATTGGTAACATATTGCACACGTTCCTCGAAATATGTTCCCGTGGAAATTGATCGATCTATTATTTTCCATTTTCGGAGCCGGAAACCGCAATAAAATATTTTATTTTAACTTGATAAGGTGGTAACTATTATCAAATAATGCAGTTATTCATATGGCTATTAAAATTTGATATTAGTACGACCTCTGTGGCGCAGCGGGCGAAGGTTCGCCTGCGACGCAGGAGGTTGGGGGTTCGATTCCCGCCTCGGGACAAATGTTTGTACGATCTGCAGATATTTGTTCAGGGTGTTCTGGATATTTTTCTATGTATAATAAAAAATATCTATCTATGTAAGTACATGTAGTGTATTGTATTATGTATATCAGTTATCTAGTACCCATAACACAAGCACTGCTTAGCTTGGGGCTAGATAATGCTGTTTGAATTGTCCAGCATTTTTTTTCTTTTTTATTTAGCCTATTTCGTCCCACTGCTGGGCAAAGGCCTCCCCCGCACCCTTCCAAACTTCTCGATCTTTTGCAGACTCACTTATTTATTTATTTAATATTTTTGTTGTGTATGATAGTTCAATTATCCTACTATATTCTATATCCATTAAGAAAAATTTAAAAATCTAAGTTTCATCAAAGTGATTATGATTAATGAGACGATAATTCGCTCCTGACCCATAGTGCGTCGTCGGGCCTCTTACCATCGTCACGCAACAGACCATTTAATTCGAGAATAGCTGGTACGTTAGCCTGTACCAGCTATTCTCGAATTAAATGGTAGATGACAAAGGCCCGCCGGATGATGTCGTTAAGTCTGGCATGGCGAGATATCCGATCGGCGGCCCTGTTACACGATAATCCGTGATGATGATGACCAAGCCACGGTAATATTATCCAACAGTATTTGAACTTGGCCGTATCTTTGAAATAAATGCCTACAGCCGCGCGGTAGGTAAACATGCGATAGGGCTGCCCGCCTCCACCATTTTAATTACATTTGCCTACTTTGTGTTTCCATTTAGTTTTGTGATTGTAAATATATGAAGGTACTTTTTTTATATAAACAAATAAAATACTTTGTGAATTGAATGGGAAGTTTTCAATAAAAATGCGTGTTGTTTTTGACGTGATAACGTCTTTAAAATCGTTTTAGTCGGGTGACATGTTCAGAAACTTGTGTCACACCAAAACCTCACGAGCGCGATCGCAGGTATAACGAGAGAGAGACGGACCGATCTCCCGTCTCATCTCGAGCGCTGCCAGTCATTCATTAATTCCTTACTTCCCAAAAACTTATATCACCAATAAGACGTTATCACGTAAACATCTCGATCGTAAACCTACTTTACAAACAACCAATTTTTTTATTGGTAGATTTAATTAAAAAACCTGTTTATGTTTGAATAACAAATCGGTCTTATAAATTTGCGACCGAAAAATATTTGCGCCTCGACTGAGACGTACCTACAAAATGCTTTATTATTAAATTTTAGGAGATTTTTTTGGACAAAAAGGAATATCTTTTACTTGGTTATAGATACCTGCAGCTACTTTATTAAATATGTACCTGAACTTATTTTTAGAGAAAAAATCGCACGGTTATTGTTAAAAGAACATCACACCATCCGTTCGTCACTGCGGCACAGCCGCGACTGTCTGCATGCTGAGCGCATGCCGAGATCGAGGCGCGTAGGTATAGCTCGCGTTTCGCCCGTTTGTATGAAGTCGGATTACTTATAGGATAATATTACCTTGACCAAGCTGTTCGACATCAGTACCGCACTGGCATTGATTGAGGCGCGCAAAACCTTGCACCCAACCGAAGACATGTTGCGATACGGAAAGTTACGGGTTCCAATAAAGTGGTTACCAGATTCCCGTATGAAAGAATGCGGGTTCCAGTCCCGTCCCGTCGAAGCCGATAATTTTTGGGATATCATTTGATTTCTTGAAGTGTTATAATGAAGGAAATGCTTGCAACCAAATGTCCTGACTCCTACTTAGAGACGGCCTGGAGACGGGCACGATCCGCAGAGCGGGAGCACGCTTGTAACAAACAATTCCGTGTCAACTCACAAAGAGAGAGGCCCGTCCCATTGCGTTTAGGACAAAAGTGTCTTTGGGGGAGCAGCATCTGGACAAGCCAAGACATCCGAGCTTTGTCTAAAATTAATTTTTTTCTTCTTTAATTCAAAAATTTAATTCCAAACCTATATTTGTCGAAATTAGTCTGTGATGATTTTAGAATTAAATCATCGATTGTAATTATGTACATTTCGCACCTCTAGAACAACACGGAATTATTTCAAAAAATCTCAAAATCGATTTTATTGCATATTTGAATCCGCAAGGTTTTACCGCGCATACCAATAAGACGGGATTATTTATATTTGCACAAACGCGCAAGAGATGGCACTGTACGTCGCTCTTAGTGAATGAATGAGTGACAGGTCATACCACGAACACGAATTTATGTCTAGTTGCAACATGGCCGCCGTCGTAACAAACCGTATTGCGCTTACACAAAAGCAAATTATTTAGGAATAATCCGGTGTTTTTTAAGTTATTGTGACAATTTCTGTGAGTTATTTAGTGATAATCCCGTGTTGGAGAATTTTGCTGGTTGGCGTTTTACTAGTATTCCGAAATACGGCGGTATTATTGACGAAGGTATGTAAGTTATTTTTTATTATTTCAAAATAGTTCCATATTGTTTGAAATAGGTGGAAATTTCATAAATAATGCTCTATTGATGGCACATTAAAATTTTGCCACAGTTTATTCAAAAATCATTTTAAATGAATGTTGAATACTTAGAATTCTTACTATAGTTGTATGTTATAAGAAAAGTATTCTTAAACAGTATTTTTCTCATCATAATAGGACAAAATAAAACAAGTTTTTAGATAAGGCTCTATTGTTGAATTAATTTAGTTTTTTCTCATTTTATGGCAGATGATGAAGGGTCGGGGCCTGCTTATGCTCGAAAAAGCGATTGAAGCAACCGTGGAGGACCAGTCAACTGTCCAAGAAAATGATGCGGAACTTTCCACTATGGCAGCATCAGTCATTGCATCACCAGCGGTTGAAGTATCGGTCATTGCTGATTTTTGAAATCTGGTCCCATTTACTGCCCACAGCAATATGCTACTTTGATCCGAACTGCCAAAAAAACAGGAAAGCCTTACCATGTGCAAGAGCTCACACATGACGATTTTTACGATACGAAAGCCCTCCAAGAATCTTGGGGGACTAATTACAATGTGGATGAGGATAATAATCAGCTAAAATGGCATGACATTAAACAACTTCGCGTTGAAAAGAAAGAGCCCTTGTCTTTCTTCTACAAAACATCGTTCGAAGACATCAACTTTAAGAAAGTGTGCGTTCGAAATCGTACAAGGCGCTACAAAGATCAAGGTTTTTCTCCCTTGTTGCCTAAAGCATACACAGAAAAACAAACTCTGGCTATAAACAAAAAGAGAGACATAATGGAGTTAATTGAAAAAAATATAATTCCTGCTAATTACGTGAACTCTTATTATAAGAGAGCATTAAATTTAGAGTAATAGCACTGGCTGAAAAACGAAACGCGGAATTCCTAACTAGATATAAGTTTTAGAAATTTATTCTTAAATTCTATACGTCATATTTTAATATGAAGGTACTTGTTGATCTTTTATAACATTGTGATAAGTGTTATTGTTTAATAATTTATGTCATTTTAAAAGACTTGTTACTTATAAAAGACTGGATACCTTAAAAGATAATGAAACACTAATTTTAAGAAAAGAAAAGTACAAAACTGAATAAAAAGTTATAACTAAGTTTTAAGTTTGATCTTAGATAAAAGATTTAAAGACGTTTTATCTCGACTTTCGTATTGATTTGTTATAAAAGTACTTGTTGATTCTGTGAAATTTAAGTCAGTCATATTTTATTGTTTAAATTAAGGTACATTTAAGGCGTGCGTCTGCCATAAATAGACATAAAAGACTGGTTAGCGTAAGTTACCAAGATAGTTAAGCATTTTTTACCTAATAGTATACTTACATTGTGATTGTACACAGTCAGTAGTGTGTAGTTAACTACTAATAGTATGGTGAAACTCAGTATTTCCTTTCCCTAGTATTTTTGTTAACTCTGTTTTACTTTTCTAGATTGTATTCTTTTTATTTCGTTTCTGCTTATATTGTTTCGTATTGTAATAATCACTACGTCCAAAACCACACTACGGTTTTTGGATGACGATTTCACGACGTTGATTTTGTTAAAATGCTAATTTTCATAACTTTTTGTCTTTTGTTTTATTAACATCAGGAAAATTCCCGAAAGCCAATCAAATATGTCCTTGTTGTATATTTACACTTAACCAATATATGGTAAAATGATAGAGCATTATTTTAGAATCATTCAACAAAAAGGACGTAATACGAAATAGTTAATTTTTATTTCATGAGATAATTAGACAACAGAGCATTAAAACGAAAAATGCATATTATCGCTTACACGACGTTTATTTAGGGGAATAAACGATATAATATTGATTCAGGTGAAATACATTACTTGAAACATTTAAGACTTTGGCAATACCTTCGATACAAAAGCAGATAACGGTTTTTCGTCGATTGTGAAAAAAGTAGTTTTTCGACTTAGCGCTGTCTAGTTCTAGGCGTGCGATTTATCTAGTGATATCAATAAATTCTAACCTTTCAGCCTTACAAGGTCTTGACCTTAGGCATCGTTCGAATGTTAAAACATCTATCGGTTTCACTTACTTATTCCGTAGAAACTTATGCATACCTACCTACCTACCTATTATTAACGCAGCAAGTCTTCCCTACATCCGATCTATCTGTAACTTTTTTACGGCTGATCGAATCTTTTTTTGCTTCTAAACTTAGCAAAGAAATAGATACAGGTAGTACCTGGATATCACAGAATCCAGGATAAAAAGTGCTATCCTCGGAAAGAACTACAGGGTGGCGCAATAGAACGTGCATATTTAAAATATTGATTAAAAAATAAATACAAAAGGAATAGTTAAAATAAAACTGAGGTATTGTTAAGAAATAACTGAAGTTTATTTTTTAAAAATAACATCGTCTAAATGATGACCCTCTCTACGACGGCACTCCTCTAATCGCAAACGGAAGTTATTGAAAACTTTCTTCAGTAATGCTGGTGTAATTGCAGCCATTCCACCACGGATATTCTCCTTGAGCTCATCGATGTTTTTCGGATTATTGCTGTAGACTTTGTGTTTGAGGTATCCCCACAAAAAAAAGTCAGGAGGCGTCACGTCTGGACTACGTGGGGGCCATGGGATATCACCTCTTTTCGAAATCAGTCTGCCAGAGAACATCTGTTTCACAACCGCCATGGAGTCAGTTGATGTGTGACGGTAGCTCCGTCTTGTTGAAACCAGGTCCTAGAATTCACTATTCTTGAATTTTCAAGCTCTGGAGCCAAAAAACCTTCCAACATCGCAACATAGCGTTCGGTATTAACAGTAACGTTTTGCCCCCGCGCATTTTCAAAGAAAAATTAGAGGAGTGCCGTCGTAGAGAGGGTCATCATTTAGACGATGTTATTTTTAAAAAATAAACTTCAGTTATTTCCTAACAATACCTCAGTTTTATTTTAACTATACCTTTTGTATTTATTTTTTAATCAATATTTTAAATATGCACGTTCTATTGCGCCACCCTGTACTTTCCGAGGACAACACTTTTTATCCTGGAAAAACTGGGAGCAGAAGCTAATAGGTTAGGTACCTAAGTATGCAGGTACTAGGTAGGTACCTAAGTGGTTTGACCCACCCATGGCTTGATTATGTTCCAGGTCGCCATTGGCGAGTGTGGAGTACGATGTGATCGTTGTGGGCCAGGGTCCCTCAGGCATCATAGCGGCTGCTAAGCTGACGAAGGCCGGCAAACGTGTGCTGGCGCTTGAGGCCCAGGATAGGATAGGGGGGCGTGTTCGCACCGTTCCCTTTGGAGACACCATAGTCGAGCTTGGCGCTGAATGGTCAGTGCTCACCTCACCATCAAATCAAAAATGCTTTTTCAGTTTTAAAATACCTATATTACTTTTATGCACAAACATTTGGAGCATCGTCAAAATTCATTAGTTTACATCGATGTAAAAAGGGAAGATGAGGCACTAGCTTCTCGAAACCGGCAGGCTCAAATGAAGTCCAATTGTGTGTACTAGAGATTAATATTGTTGTCTCTGTCTCACTTCGGTCTTAGGTACGTCTTGCCATCTTTGTTGTTCTTTATATTGCACAGGACTGGAAATGTAACTGTGAGCGTAGGTATGTGTTTGCGTGTAGTTGTATTGTAACACAGGCCAGTTGTTGAGTAAGCGCTGGGAGAACGTAACACATCTTCCCTTTTTACATCGATGTTAGTTTCATTTGTAATGATGCGGTGGGCGATTCCTGTAGGTATTCTCATAGTTTTCTGCTCCGTATCTTTGGGGAGAAAGGTTTATTATCCTTCTGCCAGGCTTACATTTAATAGCTACATAATATCGGACAAATTATCTTTTTCAGGATCCACGGTTCTGAGAACAGTCTGTCATATCAATTATGTATCGAGAACAACGTAACATTGGTGCCTCAAGATAACTCTGCCAGCGTATGTAGATTGTGCCTTGATAATCTCACAAATTTATGTTGAGGGTCAGATGCTTGCATTAGAATGTATGCTTTCTGCCGTGTAATCACGGTTTAAAATACTACGAGTCGAGCGTGGACTGGCTGATCAATTGGAGTTCCGGTCTACTAAGTAGTGACTACTTTTTTTTTTACAGATACACCGATCAGACGGCAGCGAAGTGAACTATGAGATCGCCGAAGATCTCATAAACTTCTCAATGAATAAGTTCGAGGGAACTCTTGAAGACGCAGAGTCACTAGGACAGTACGAAAATAGGAGGTAGGCAGACTGAACTAACACTTTCTTTACTTAAGTACCTTCTAAGATATCTTAAGCCGTTACCGCCCCACTGCTGGGCAAAGGCCTCTTTACTTTAATTTACCTCGATGCAACCAACGTAGGTACTAAGACCAGCTTGTAAGTGTGCGTCAACTCATTCTGAGGTTCTTACCCCCGTGGTGCTAAACATGTGGAAAACATGTCATGTCCACTTCAGTTCTACTTTTTCTGAATATTAATATTTGAGCAAGCTTTTATATTCACACTAATCATCACACTAATATTATACTTAAATGCGAAAGTTTGGATGGATGTATAGATGGATGGATGTTTGTTACCTCTTCAGGCCAAAACTACTGAACGGATCAGACTGAAATTTTGCATACAGGTAAGTCTAACCCTGGAATCAAACATAGGCGACTTTTCATCCCATAAATCAGTTCCCATGGGATAGAAATAACCTCAAAACATTTCCATAGAAACAACGCGTGCGAAGCCGCGGGCAGAAGCTAGTCTACCATAATTTTTAAAATTACTTATTTATCCTTTTGCATGTTTGTCTTTTTTGTTTTAGTATACGAGAATATATTAAGACCAAGTATCCAGCTCTTGATAAAGATACAGACTTTGTAGAAAATTTCCTAATACTGATGGATGAAATTATTAACAACTACGCCGCTTCGAACAGCTGGAATGATATCAGCACCATATCGCATTACGAGGCATTAGGAGGTAACCAGCAAATCAGCTGGGGCAAGCTGGGCTACAAGACCTTGTTTGATATCATTTTGGTGCGTAATAAATATGAAAGTAGGTATTACATACAACTAAAGAACAGACAATGTAGAACTAGTATTTACAACTGAAATGTTGAGTTAAACCTGACCTAACCTAACTGCAGACTGTTGCAAACAATGTAGAGGTGGCTCAACTGATCCTTATTGGAAGCGTCCCCAAGACGTTGGCTGCAAGTAAAAATAGTAAAAATAACCGCTTTTATTTCATTAACCAATGGATCAATAAAAATCCGAATATACTAATAGCACCCATTCCTCAAACTTTTTAGGGTTTCGTGTTCGGGTACGAAACCCTTATGGTCTCGCTCTGTCTGTCCTTTTTCCGCTCTTGAATATCTCAGCAACTACCGAAGCTATTAACTTGAAATTTAAAATAACATTAAATGTAAAATTTCCATTAGGTAGATACCTACAAATTGTGATGTCGAAATTTTATACGAGACATACAGAATCACATGGTGTATCAAATGAAAGGTATCACTTTATTTGTACATCTCAAAACAGTTTTTGAAATATTTGTACTACCTATTTGAAATAAATTGAATAGAGTCGAAAAATTTAATAATCATTACCCCCTAATCTCCGAAGTTTGCATAGCGATCCAACATGAAGGTACCTACAGTTTTTAGATAGTCTCTAACTGTTACCTAGAAATCGTAGGTAGGTACGTATTTGTATAATTTACAGAAGTTCGAACCTCTCGGCGCGCACGAGTCACTCGCACTTGACAGATCTTTATTGTCATTGAATTAATTTGTCTTACCTATTTCAGAACAAATACAATGATGGGCCAGGGCTACCGTCATTGACCGTGAAGTTAAACACCGAGGTTGTCCAAATTAAATGGCCTAAGGACTCCTCGGGACCTGTGGAGGTGACCACTAAGGTATTATTGAATGATTTTGCTCTACTTTCTTTGGTTGGGCAAAGGTCCGCCTGCAGAACAAGACGTAACGGGTTCGATTCCTACCGCGGGACAATGATTGTATGATCTGATCTGCAGATAGGTAGGTACTTATTTGTTACCGGCACAGAACTATATCTCGATATACCTAACCTGTGGTTCCCGGTCTGGATGTTTTCTATGTAGGTAAAATAAAAACACTAAATTAAGTACTGGGTGTCTCAAAAGAAAGTTCACATTTGTTTTGGTTATTGCGTGAACGCAACTATTCTGAGGGGCGCGGGGGGAGTGTCAGTCGGTAGCCTGGCTCTTGGGAATTTAGTCGCTATGGAGCGTTTCTCGGGAGCGGACCGTGCGTTGTGCGTACGCGAGTTTTATAAAAACGGTAATTCGGCGACTGTAGCGCGTAGAAAATTCTGCAGCATTCGACATATTCGTCACTTGAATGATGCGCCAACCACTCGACTCATTGCAAAATGGGTCGAGAAGTTTGAAGAGACCGGTTCAACACTGGAAAAACCAAAATCCGGGCGTCCAAGATCTTCGAGAACGGTCGAAAACGTAGACAGTGTCGCCCAGTCTATTCGGGACGATCCGAACCTTTCAATTCGGAAGCGTGCTGTGGCCTTAAACGTGCACAGATCGTCATTATGCCGCATTTTGCATAAAGATTTAAAACTGCACCCGTACAAAATTCAGTTGGTGCAAGAATTAAAGCCTCAGGATGCTGGTCAGAGGCTTGACTACGTAAACCAGATGATTGAGCGCTTTCCAACGTTTACCAACATCTTCTTTTCGGATGAAGCCCATTTTCATCTTACTGGATATGTTAACAAGCAAAATTGCCGCTACTGGAGTGCAACCAATCCAAAACAAAAACATCAGACACCCCTACATTCGCCTAAAGTCACCGTATGGGCCGCAATGTCGGCGCGAGGAATTATCGGCCCTTACTTTTTTGAAAATGGAAGGGGACGCACAGTTACAGTGAATTCAGAGCGTTATGTGGAGATGTTAGACGTTTTCTTCGTGCCTGAGCTGCAGCACTTTCCTTGTTATAACCAAAGAACATGGTTCCAGCAGGACGGAGCCACTTCACACACGTCCAACAGGTCTCTGCCAAGAGTTCGTGAAATTTTTCCTGGCAAATTGATCTCCAGGAGAGGTGACATAAGTTGGCCTCCACGCAGTCCCGATTTGACACCTATGGACTTTTTCCTGTGGGGTTATCTCAAATCCAAAGTTTACGCCAACAAACCGACTTCCCTGGCACAATTAAAAGAAAATATCCGTCACGAAATCGCAGCCATCTCGGAGAATACCTGCAGAGCCGTCATAGCAAATTTTAGTGCTCGAATAAACGAATGCCGTGAACGCAACGGTTTACATTTGGACGATGTTATTTTTAAAAAATAAATTCCCAAACAGTGTATTTTAATATGTAATAAACATTTTTTCAATAAACATCTTACTTTTTTTTATTCGATTTTTTAAATGTGAACTTTCTTTTGAGACACCTTGTATAAGATTAAATTAAAGAGTAGGTACCGACAGTGCCATCTTTACCATAAGGGCACACGGGGCACGGGCCCAGGGCCCCCAACGTCAGGGGGCCCCCAAAAGACCGACAACTTGGAGCGTTTGAACGAAGCGGTCGTCCGCTCGGAACACACTAATAGTGTGAAATTGCAATAGTGAGTGCCCGTCAGCCGTGGCAGTTAAGCTAAGGTACGTTATTTTCTTGCTGTTCTTAGTTTTTCTAGTCGATAAGCGATATTTAGTTAACCAGCTAGTGATTTCTTTTTCGCTTCTTTGCACTAGCTTATAAAAGATTGAAGCGAAGAGAATCAAATAGTCGTACATTTTCTATTTAGTAGATGTAAAGTTACAATGTTGGAATAGGCCATGAGAAAATAAACGCTTTTGATTCTGATTTTCCTTTTATTTTATCTTACTCCTATAACTCAGAAGCGGGATAAGGCGAGTATTTGAAATAAATTACTCGCCGCGCCCATGTCTCAATATAAAAATAAACATTTATTTATTTTGTCATGGCCAATTTAACTGCAGAACACAGAACTATCGTGAGTGATATTTGTTTAACAGCTTAATTTTTTTTTGTGTTCCTTTTTATTTAATTTCTCTTTTTGCTCATCAACATCACTATTCCTATGGTTGAATTTTGTCCGGCGTCATGAAAATTTATGGCTTGTTAAAGTGTCTTTAAACAGAATATCCAATTTATTTCTTTATTTGTTTTTTTTGTCTGGTTTTATTTTTATTATTCTTTGTCTTCACTCATCGGTATACCGTAATCGGTATATACTATTCTATCTAACCACGAACCATGAAAGAAGAATAATCGCTAGGTAACTAATAAGTATTCGAGGGTGGAAAACCAGAAAACGATTAGAAACTGCACAAACTTCATTGTAAATTAGTTCTCAACTTGTTATTTGACATTTTTGTCATTTACTACCATATTTTCACTAACTTCCCGGATCAACCCTCAACCTCAACAGCCTGTCTTGGTCCACTGCTGGACGCAGGCCTCCCCCTGATAAACACCTTATTGGCTTTTATCTCATGGGGGGTAATGCCCATAATCCCCACGCTGGGCATGCGGGTTGGGGATCGCAGTTCGGTGGTAGAATGTTCTGCAGGACCAAAATTGTAATAATTATACGGGGCCAAGTAATAATACGAAACTCGATATATTGTCAAATAATTTAATTATAATTTTAAAGCATTTTAATAGTTTTGAGAAACGATTTTAATAATAATAATAATAATTATATATCATTTATTGCCTATAAATTACTTAACCTAGACTAGAATTAAACACAAAAATTAAAAAACATCAAAATTTTACAATTTTTGTATGGAAGTGGTTGTGTTCATAACGGTTATCGTTATACCGGTATGGATTTCGGTTACACCGGTATGGATTTCGGTTATACCGGTATGGATTTCGGTTATACCGGTATGGATCTAGGTTATACCGGTATGGATTTCGGTTATACCGGTATGGATTTCAGTTATACCGGTATGGATTTAGGTTATACCGGTATGGATTTAGGTTATACCGGTATGGATTTAGGTTATACCGGTATGGATTTCGGTTATACCGGTATGGATTTCGGTTATACCGGTATGGATTTCGGTTATACCGGTATGGATTTCAGTTATACCGGTATGGATTTAGGTTATTCCGGTATGGATTTCGGTTATACCGGCATGGATTTCAGTTATACCGGTATGGATTTCGGTTATACCGGTATGGATTTAGGTTATACCGGTATGGATTTAGGTTATACCGGTATGGATATCAGTTATACCGGTATGGATTTAGGTTATACCGGTATGGATTTCGGTTATACCGGTATGGATTTCGGTTATACCGGTATGAATTTAGGTTATACTGGTATGGATTTAGGTTATACCGGTATGGATTTCGGTTATACCGGCATGGGTTTCGGTTATACCGGTATGGATTTCGGTTATACCGGTATGAATTTAGGTTATACTGGTATGGATTTAGGTTATACCGGTATGGATTTCGGTTATACCGGCATGGATTTCAGTTATACCGGTATGGATTTCGGTTATACCGGTATGGATTTAGGTTATACCGGTATGGATTTAGGTTATACCGGTATGGATATCAGTTATATCGGTATGGATTTAGGTTATACCGGTATGGATTTCGGTTATACCGGTATGGATTTCGGTTATACCGGTAAAGATAGCGGTTGTACCGGTTCTGATAGCGGGTATATCGGTACCTCAGGTCTTGTATGGGATACAATAAATGGAAATAAGTTGCTAGGTTAAAATTTGTATTAAAAATAATGACAATAAATTGTAAATGTTAAAATAAATGATTATGGTAGTTTATGATGTCGGAAGTTTATATTTCGTTTTAGGCTAGGTTTGTAAAAAAAAAAATACAGTTTGAACATTAATTCAATAAACAAATACAAATCGTCCTAACTAAAGGTAGGACGTTCTATAATACGCCCTCGTCTATACCTGTTCAAATAATTACGTACCTCGCATTTAGCGTAAGGGCCGCCCATTGTGTAACTGGTTAGTTTGCCTGTGTTTAATTGTGTTTTTTTTTCGTTCTTGTTGCGAGCTATGGCGTCAAGTCGATCCAGTTACATGGATGGCGGTGACGATGCAGCAGCTACGGGCAGGCCGCCTCCGACGACAACCAAGGAACACCAGATCGAGCATCTCAACACTACACCCTCTCGTGGAGAGAGCATCATTAACAAATGTAGTTCGAACTCAGTACCCTATCATGATAAGGTTGGTGAGAGCCGGGCTGATCAGGTCGGCAAGGACTCGGAGCTTTATGGTGATAGGGGTGATGAGAGATGGGCTAATCACGCTAGCACGGACTCAGAACCTTATTATGAGAAGGGTTTTGACAGACGGGCTAATCCGGTGCCCTGTTATGAGGAAGGTACCGAAGCACCTTGTTATGAGGAAGGTGGGATGGCGGTGACGATGCAGCAGCTACGGGCAGGCCGCCTCCGACGGCAACCAAGGAACACCAGATCGAGCATCTCATCGAGGTACACTTCTCCGACCGGTACAGCTATATTTCCGGTCACGTGTTCAGTCGATGAGGCATAACAGTCAGCAGGAGAAACCACCCTCTCGTGGAGAGAGCATCATTAACAAATGTAGTTCGAACTCAGTACCCTATCATGGTAAGGTTGGTGAGAACCGGGCTGATCAGGTCGGCAAGGACTCGGAGCTTTATGGTGATAGGGGTGATGAGAGACGGGCTAATCCGGTGCCCTGTTATGAGGAGGGTACCGAAGCACCTTGTTATGAGGAAGGTGATAATGCGTTCAAGCAGTTCAAGCGTGGAGTCAACATAGCAGCGTCGTCATTAGCGTCTTTGCCGGCGTTATTGTGGGGATCCTAGATTTCAGATTTCATTTATTCATAAAGTTTCAGGTTTATACATAGATCTTACAATTATTATTATAGCTACTATTACCAAAACCTGCCTTTTCAGGCGTATGAATATAATATAAGAGTATAAATGATTGTAGGTTGTAAATGAAAATACAAATTAAATAAAATTTACATTAAAAAAAGAAACATGTCACACATAATCATGCAAAATCAATTAATAGCTACCTACAGTTTATATTTAAAAATTCATTTATACTATAAAAACATATTTCGGTCAGCCATTTTGTCAGGTTACATTTAAATCTAGTTAATAATGTCATTTCTTTAAAATTGTCGGGAATTTTATTGTATATTTTAATTGCCATCATAAAACTATTATTCGTGGATAATGTCAATCTTGTTTGATGTCTAAATAATTTATTTTTATATCTTGGTCAGACGGTATAATTACTCATTTGATTTGCCGATTGAAATTTGCCTTTATTCTTAAAAACAAACACGAAGTTGAACACCTAGTCGAAGTTGAACACGCAGTAGAGGGATTATACTTCGATTGCGTTCGAAATCTATCGAGTCCGGGTGTAAAACCACCTAATAATCGTCACTTAACCCTACGAGCGTTTCTGGTGACCGCACGGGTGTCATGGCCGGCCGGTGATACAAACACTAACTCTCACTGCAGGACAAACCAGTGTTTTACCCTACGTACGTGTAGGCGTTGAATGTCGGTACCTACACAAGGGCGTACTAAAGGCACAGAACGTACCTACTCACTATTACCTAATCTACGTAGCCTAACCCCTACTTACGGAATCTAATTTGGACCCTAACCACGTATCCTATCATCCCTAATGGTGTAGCCCTATCAGTGCGTCTAGCCCATAAAATAGCTTAATTTATAAATTTAAAAAAAAATCGTAAAATTCAAAATTAGTTACTGACGCGTGCGTCATCGTTTTTATCGTTTTTCTTTGTATAAGTTATGTTTTCTTTTTTTTTGTTTCTATTGTAACGATAAGCTATGTAACTTTAAAATAATGCATCATATCCCATTTCCGCGCGGATGCGCGGCATGTTTACGTTTATTCATTGTAAGAACTCATTGTGTAAATAAATTGTTTGGAAATGTCTTCGCTCATCAGAGGGTGCTGATACTTCAGGGTCCGTAAGGTCTTCGTAGAGGGAGAGGAGTAATACTCGAATCAGTGCTTCATTCTAATTTATTTATTTACAAAAATGTACAGTTTCCATACTAAATCTGGCGCAGCAGTTTCTCTGAGTCATCACGCTAGCACGGACTCAAAACCTTATTATGAGAAGGCTAATCCAGTGCCCTGTTATGAGGAGGGTACCGAAGCGCCTTGTTATGAGGAAGGTGATAGTCCAAGTGAACGAGATGTACGGCGTATCGTTACTCTATTGAAGTTTGGACTTAAGAGCGCTTTTACATCTCGGCGCTACTATTTTTTATTTAACGCACCGAGCGGGCAGCGAGCTACTCAAGCGTAACTTTCTATTGTCTCGCGATTGAACTGACATAGGTCTGCCCTCGATAAGCGCTCGCGTGGTACTGAGGGTAAATCGCCGGCGCAATGAAATATATACTACTTTTAAATAATTCATTTTAGAGCCATCTGTGTATGTTCTTATTTCATATATGTTTGAGCTATCACTTGGCTCTTCGTGCGTTTGTATGGTGAAGCTTTTTGAGTGTATGTGTTTTTGGGTACCCTATCATAAATCGAGAGTAGCATGGGATTACTCCCTGCGTACTTGTCCCATAAACTTAAAGCCCATACTGCTCTCAGCTTAAGCGTGATAATAGATAGATAGATAGAAAATTCTTTATTGCACACTTATCAAAATAATTTACAATATTGAAATAAACAACAAAATTACAGACTATGTAACAATTGACGGTCTTATCGCTCAAGAGCGATCTCTACCAGATAACCGTGAATGGATAGGATCTATGATCCAGTTTACCATCGTTAGCTCCACTCCGTGATTTTGCAGGAATGTATTGATGCTGTCAAAGTTTGTCTTGTCAGAAGCCCCTTCGATATCTATGAAGGCTGCGAAATGGAGCGTTTTGATTGAGATGTCTTGTTCTAATCTGCTAACTACTGTGTGCAGCGCAGATGTTGTTGATTTACCTGAGCTGTAGGCGTGTTGTTGTGGGTGTAGTGGTTTTATTCGATAATCCAGCTGTTTCAAAAAAATCTGGTCGCTACAACAGCGCTGAAGAGGGACATCTTTCCTCGAAGTATCCAATAGCAAGAGCGATATGTAAGGCTATATATATAAAAGGCGGGGCATCTTAATAAATTCTTTGAAGTAGGTACTTAGATCCCATGCTAAGAGGGTTGAACAATCCTTAATTAAGTCTCATTGGTAACTCAGACGTAATGGCCAATACGACAAACATGGGACGATAATTCAGAAATACAAATCAGGCTGAATACAGTTCGTTAGACCACAATTCGACAGATCATTCAAACGTGCTCATAAGCTTGAATAATATTGATGAATAAATATAATATTAACTATAGATTACATGATTAATTGGTTACAAGTAATAAGTGTTGAAACTTATATAGTAAAAAAAATCTACGCCAGAACTTTATTTTTAATTAGAGATTTTAATTCAAATTTTAATTCAATTAACGTATTCCTCAACAGAACCATTTTACACCTATCTACATACTTTGTCGCGTAGGGACTAGCTCTAGCAGGATGGTCGAGCTGTAAGGAATAACAATGTAATTTAGATCTTGATTTGTTTAAACTAAGCTAATATTGTAACGAAGTTGTTTACGCAAAATGTTTTTATCGTAAATAGCTCTTAATATTGTTATACTATGTTCAGATAGTTTTAAAAGCAATGTTACAATCTTGTTGATACTTGGTTGTTGATACTAGACTTCCAGAGTAACTGTCAGATGTAAATTCTTATTGGAGGTAGGTAGAAACTAGCAGTCTTGTTGGAGCGTTTGAACGAAGCGGTCGTCCGCTCGGAACACACTAATAGTGTGAAATTGCAATAGTGAGTGCCCGTCAGCCGTGGCAGTTAAGCTAAGGTACGTTATTTTCTTGCTGTTCTTAGTTTTTCTAGTCGATAAGCGATATTTAGTTAACCAGCTAGTGATTTCTTTTTCGCTTCTTTGCACTAGCTTATAAAAGATTGAAGCGAAGAGAATCAAATAGTCGTACATTTTCTATTTAGTAGATGTAAAGTTACAATGTTGGAATAGGCCATGAGAAAATAAACGCATTTGATTCTGATTTTCCTTTTATTTTATCTTACTCCTATAAATCGCAGGAACATTCTTCAGCAACAGATTCTTTTTTCGGGAATGAAAAGAACCTTATTTTACCGCCTTTCATAGTTCATAGTTACAGTTACGGATAGAGTAATCGCCCATTTAAGTTTAAAGATTTATCCGATCAACAACGCGAGTGACACACCGGCGTCAATAAAAGTTTGATAGTCACCGGCAAATGAACGTAATCTCCCTTTTTTGTGGCAACTGGCCAGTGACGTAGGCTTGGGAAGATCTCGGAATGTCAGACCTTGTCTTCCGTAGAAAGAGAAACCTATAGAACTCGCGCAATTGCCATCGCATTCACACTAAAGAGAGAACGACTTATGCCTAAAGCCTAAGAAGAAATGAAATAGGACGATTAGCTCCCTATCTCATCCAGCGTGCCGGTTTTTGCATTGTTTAGCACCTCCATGTGCTAAACAAATTTCCTTTGTCATCGACGGAGCTCGACACGAGACTGGTGAAAAAGTTTTAAAAGTTCTAAACTTTTGTGTTTTATGTTTGAATGTGATCAATGTGTTTATGTGGACATTCCCGCAGCTAAAAACAATAAAAAAGAGAGACAAATATGGTGCGGTGCAGCGTTTTTGCATGTAGAAGTGATAGTGAAGAAAAAGTGCCGAATATATCATTCCACTCGTAAGTACAAGTTCTTTTGACTACAAAAAGGTTCAAAATTTACAGTTTCATAGATTTACATACACACAAGGCTCAAACATTATGTTTTATGCTATTTTTAGTTCATCTAACTTGTAATTGTGAAAATTTAGGGTTGCCTGCACCCGATGATAAAATTCCCCGAATGGCGCATTGAAATATTTTTTAATAGGTACCTACATAGCTATTTTATAGATAATGTAGCTCGCTATGCATAGCAAAATAGTTTATGCCCGCGGCTTCGCACGCGTTGTTTCTATGGAAACGTTTAAAGGCCATTTCTATCCCATAGCAACTGATTTGTGGGATAAAAAACCTATAGGCTTTTTATATAAATCCTGGAATCTAACATAGATGTTAGATTCCAGGATTAGAATTACTTACCTGTATACAAAATTTCATCCCGATCCGTTCAGTAGTTTTGGCGTGAAGAAGTATAATTATGTAAGTTGTTCTATCTCACGAAGTCCGTTAACTTACCTCACTACGAACAACTTTGCGCTTAGTTGTCATGCTGACGGTACTCGCTACCAAAATCTGACGTGAATACAATGAGCACTAGTGACCCGGACCGCGTCTCAGGCGACACTTTATGCTTCTCTTCTGAGCTTACGCACACTAAAACAATGTGTACATTCATTCACTATGACACACATAGCCCATCGGACTTCGTGAGATAGAACAACTATAACAAACATCCATCCATTCATCCACACTTACGCATTTATAATATTAGTGTTTTTATTTGTTACAGATTTCCCGAAGATAAAGAATTACGTTTGCATTGGATCAAAGCAACGGCTCGCAAAGATTGGGAACCTAAAAAATCTTCGTAATAAAAAATTTTGTAATGTTTCTGTGATATTTTAAATGATTCTGTGATTTTTGTACTTAATCTAATTCAACTGTCCAAATCTAATCTAACTGTCCCATATAAATAAGAAAAAAAAATATCTTAAGTAGTTTCTTGTAGAAATTGGTATGCGAATTTTAAAATGATTCTGTGATTTTTATAATGATTCTGCGATATTTTAAATGCTTCTGTGTAAATGCGTGTGTATTTTTTAATTTAAAAAAAATGCTGTGACTAACTAGGTATAAGTACCTATACGCAAGTACAATAAAAGTTAAGTACTTTTTAGATAGCAACATTACTAATTTTTAGCAAATATACGATGTTACGTTCGTAAGTAACCATTTTTTTGAAAGTGTTATTAATTTATGTAAATGTTTTTGTATAGGTAAACAAAGACATTTATAATGAAACTGTGATTTTATGATTAAGTAGTAATGAAACGAAATGTTGAAGACTGATTTAAACTGTAAAATTTATAAACGTTAATTATTGTAATAAATATTGATTATTTTAAAACAAAAACACTTGTTTCTCTATCTGTACTACTCACCTTAATACCTTCATAATTATATTTACCTACCAAAAACAACCTCGGTCTGCCTTCCACTTCTAACGCCAAACAGGGTTCACATTGTGATACTTACTTGTATAATTATAATGACCTAGCAATAGCCTTTATTCACAAAATAGAAAATTATACTAGTATTTACAATTGAAACAATTGAGCTATCTTCAGACTATTGCAGGTAGCTCAACTGATCAATATCAATACCAGTCGGAAGCGTCCCCAAGACGCGCTGGCTGCATTGCCACGCTGTATGGCAATGCTGATGCGCTGTGCCTGATACTCACCAGCTCTCGGGTCACGCTTCGCTTCAACCAGACGCTAAGATAATTTAATTTTTTAAATTTATGAACTGGAAAATCGCAAATCCAATCAACCAAGACATGAAATAAGGAGCCTAAAATCGGGGTAAGAAAATTGCATGGCAACACTTTCCCCCCACCACCTCGTATACTTTGTCTTACTCTTTGGCACGCTCGCTAAAAATCTACCTATATTTAATCTGAGTTGTCTTCATAGATCATGGGATTAATAACCTACTCTATAGGAAGCTAACACTACTCACGTGTTTGCTTCTTGTTATTTTAGTTATATTATCCTACTCCTAAACTAAGCTGTCTTTGTTACAGGATGGCACCGTTTACAAGGCTGGGGCTGTGATTGTGACCGTGTCGCTTGGAGTACTCAAAGAGAGGTACCTAAGTAGCTAAACTTGTTAAATAAGTATCAGATGTTTTGGTTATGAAAACAATTTGCACTTCAGTAGGGCAAGCACGGAGATGGATGGAAAAATTACGTCACTTTGTCATCGAATGCATAAATTGTCTAAAATTCCCTTTGCAAATGTCCAATAATGAAAAGTGACAAAATAGTCTTAAAATGTCCATCCATTCATAAAAATGTCCAACCTTTTTTGTGTTAACATATGGCTCTGGGTGCAATTGTACACACCCTTTCAGTCACAGAGTCGCCACGAATCAAATCTAAATTTATGCATATATTTTTTCTGTGGTTAAGCTCGATCGAAGTGACTATTGTGCCCTAGCTGCATCGATCAAGTATGCGGCCTCCCCCGCCGGCCGGAAATTTTTGATCGATGCCTAGCTGCCACTAAGATCTTCGCTGGCTTCGCTAACTCCGATCAACTAACGTCATTGCATTTCACAGACACTCGACACTCTTCACACCACCGCTTCCCGAGGACAAGGTCCATGCCATCGACGTTATAGCGTTTGGAGTTGTAAATAAGGTCATCCTCCGCTTCCCCTACAAATGGATGAATGATTCCTATTTAGGGTTCTTATGGAAGACTGAAGATGTTGACAAAGTTCCTGAAAGTGATAAATGGCTAACAAGAAGCGAAGGTATCAGCGTGCCGATGTCTTGCGAGGCTTGTGGCACTTATTGGTTAAATGGGGACCGAGCTAAATTTGTAAGTTTATCTATACCACGGCACAGACACTCGACCATCTCTCCATAGATACAAAAGCCGCGTTTCGGCACATACATGTGCTTTGTAGCGCTACACGTGCCACTGTTTGTATGACGTGTCACCCTCACTTCATGAATATATAGTGCGAGTGAGACAGTTGCGAAATAACTCAAACAGATTCAATTTTATATTTTCCTTTCACAAGGTGAAACTAACCCTCAAAATAGAAGAAATCTCGTATGTTCATGCTCAAACAAACAAGACATCAAACATTGGCGTCGTCTGTCAAAATCATTACTCTTTGCATCTGCAAAGAGTTAGATAGTTTATCGATACAAACTTGTTCACATCATGCAACTCTACGTTAAAGCCCTTAAAATTTTAGTTTTATTTTTGCAGATTGAAACAATGCCTGAAGAGGAATTGAAAACGAAAATAATGGGTGTACTAAGGCAGTTTGTGGGACCTAATGTTACCGTACCTGACCCAGTCGAGATTATCAGGTAATAATCTAACGAAATAATCTGTCCGCCTCACAGACAGATAGACCTACTATCACTATGACATGACATGTTGAGCAGTGATCGATTTTTGACGTGACAACGTCTTATAATTCGATAGAGCCGGCTGCACGCACGAAAATGACAATGACGTCATGCGGCGTTACCTCGCTCTGAGGCGTTCCATGGAACGCCTCAGCGCTCTCGATTGCACTTCAAGCCTTACATGTAAGGCTTGAAGTGCAAGCGAGAGCGCTCGACATCCGTCTCTCTCCTACTTGAGTGAGCGATGCGTCTGCGTGGACAGCTGCTATACTATAGTACATTTACATGTTTTGATCGAGTATCAAGTGCTACCATTCCATCAGTATTTTCTTAAGACGTTGTCACGTTCAACTATCGTCAGTAAACCGACTTTACAGACAACCAATTTTTTTTAAGATTTTAGAGTGAGAGCGAGTAGATATAACCATTCTAAAAAATGCACGCCAAAATGCACGCCCCCTTCGATAAATATCATACAATCGGCGTTCATTTTTAGAATGGTCTAACTCTACGCGCGCTTCTAGGTATTCAAACGCGTGTTTGGAATTGGATGTGTGTGTACGGATGTATCGGACCTGATGGATTTAAACACTTTCATTGCCCATCCCATAGCGCACATGTACTGTACGTCTCCAGCTCCGTGGAACGACGACGCAACGCGACGAGACGATGCGCCCGTGTGTCCCTTCGGCGAGTGAAGCCTCCACCCCACAGCCGCGATTTTGAAGCGCGTCTTGGGTCGCGCGATTTGTTGCGATTTTGTAGCGCGATTCCGCTGCGTTTTTGTAAGCGCGATTTCTAGACGCCGCCGCTGCCGCCCGCCTCGTCCCCGACCGCCAAATGCGAAATCGCAGCATTGTGTAAGATCGCATGCGTGTTAGTATAAAATGTACTGCAAACAAATCACGCGACATAAGATGCGCTTCAAAAGTTTGAACGCATGCACAAGCCACAAAGCGCCTGCTTTCAAACACATGAATGACCTAATGTGATATGTACCTACCTACCCGCTCTTACAAGAGATACGAGTAGGTTAAGCATGTTCTAGGTAAAAAGTTCAGTTTCTCCTTTGTATACTAAGTAGCCTAGGTACGTATAATTTCATAATAGAATATTAATAATAAAAACCTACTAAGTAGGTATGGTGTGTAGGTACCATAAACGAATTATTTATTTGTCTGCAGGTCGACATGGAATTCAAATCCGTTTACCCGTGGCAGTTACTCTTTTGAAGGTCTGCTAACGCCTGAGAACCCAGACGCAAGGAAAGAACTCGGCAAGCCCCTAGTAGACGCAGCTGGAAAACCGCGCGTTTTGTTCGCCGGAGAAGCGACCAATCCCAACCATTTCTCGACCGTGCATGGCGCTTTGGAGACTGGAGTAAGAGAGGCGTCTAGGTTGGAAACCCCGGTGGCGGCGTAATAAGAAGAATACCTATTGGTCATAATAAACTGAAATACGTTAATTTGTAAAGTGTATGTATTTTTTATTTTTCAAACCAACATTTTCTTTAACAGTAGGCAGGACAGGGTTTTGCAATAGGGATGGCAGTCAAAATGAGTATGTATGTAGGTAGGTACTAGAAGCCGCGGGCTAGTGTTAGTACCTAGCGCTAGCTAGCGCAAGACCGATTCGAGTCGCACGTTGAAAAGGCCCACACACTCGGGTATGAGTAAATTAAATATGAATAACTGATGATGAAGTGGAGTAATCATTTAGCTCCACTACCATAGATGTCGGAACTAGATTAGTATCGCAATCATCAAGCAACGCAGAAGCGAAAAGGGCCTATAGAATGACTTATCCACCAATAGGTACCTAGACTAGGTGATTTGAGTGCGTAAAAAAACGCGAAATTAATAAATCGCAGACTATGATCTCAGAGTAGAGTTGGACAGGACGCCCGCCATGCGAAGATGAAGACAGGTGGATCAAATAACTGTGCTAATGCTAATGAACGCACATTGAGCAGTGGCTAAGACAGAGACTTTGAAATCTGCGATAAGTTAGGTACCAATATCGAAGTTAGAAATATATTTGGAACGTCCACATCCCACACCCCCGGCGGCCGCGCGGCGCAATGTATGGTCGTTAACATCAGAAGACCGTGCGTGAGTAGCATGCGGCCACAGATGTAGGAACATCTGTGCATGTGGCACATACTGGGGCTGGGCCAAGCAAGGTACAAACAGTTGCGGCTGGGCGCAAAATGGCTGATGATGAAATTATTGAAATACTAAAAGGAGGGTACTCCTAGATTGATTAAACTTGCCTTCATATTATAAGAAGGGGACCATGGAAGAATAAAAGAAATCATTCTCTATCGTTCTTACTGTCAACGTCAACTACCTACTACTTGTTGACGCCGATTGTCAGTGTCAGTTTGACAAGCAAAGCAAGCAATCAATCAATCAGCTGTAAACCACTGTAAACATAACCTCAATCGATATCGAGCAACAATAATAATTAATTTCCAAATCAAACGCCTTGATCACCAAGTTTTATATTAAATCTGGCTGAAAAGACGAATTTCAATAATAATAATGTTTTCTACTAAAGTTGCTAATATTGTAAGTATGTAATGCACATAATCTTAAAATGTATTGTGTACCTACCTACTACCGCTGATAATCCGAAAGCTTATTTTACAAGTTTCATTTATTTCAGGTGAAACTAGTGAACACCAGCAGGCTTCTAAATGCTAGTAACTTGAGTAAAGGATCAGCATTACAATGCCAACATAAAAGACTCAAAAGCGATTTGTATGAACCAGATTATTTAATTGTAAGTACCTACCTACTGAAATTAAGACTCCATAAAGTTTATTGGAGCTTATTATCTAGCTAGATAAATATACCATATTGAAGAGGACCTCCTAATGTTTCATGGATATCTTTAAAAGCTGTTTCACAATTATTTTTATAGAGCATGGAGCCAGATGAGCCAGTATATGACTGCCTGAATCTACAACTGAAGGGCTATGACTATGCTTTATTGGAATCTGCACAGAGCCAAGTACATAGATATGCTGAAGTCATGGGTCTCCAAGTAGAAGAATGGTAAACACTTACTATGATCTTGAATTTCAAACTATGTTCATGTTAGTGATCACTGTTGCCGCTGGTCACAAAATAGATTAACTTCACTCTTACACATCTGTGTCATGCCCAGCGATTGGTGAGCATTGGCTACTAAAGAATGGAGCCCATTCAATGCTAGAAGGCAAGGTGGAAGGCCTAGGAAGATATGGCAAGAACCTTGACACATATTTATCATATCACAGCATTCAATTGCAAGGAGTAATAGGAATGCTTTGCTCTGCCCTGACAAACAAAAAGGCTGATAAATAATATAAAATTGCTCTTCACTCTTTCTATGACGACCTCTGTGGCGCAGCGGGCGAAGGTTTGCCTGCGACGCAGGAGGTTGCGGGTTCGATTCCCGCCTCGGGACAAATGTTTGTACTATGTGCAGACATTTGTTCAAGTTCAGGGCGTTCTGGATGTTTTCTATTGTATAATAAAAATATCTATCTATGTAGTGTATTGTATTAAGTATATCAGTTATCTAGTACCCATAACACAAGCTCTGCTTAGCTTGGGGCTAGATAATGCTGTGTGACTTGTCCAGCATTATTTATTATTTATTTATGACCAGGTTATTTGTAAAAGGTTCAAACATTATTTAATAAAGATTTGTTTTTGTTTTCAGTTGGGCTACTCCCGCTCAACAACTAAAAGTGCAAAGATACAAGCCCAATGGCACTGTTATTGATGCCGAATACAAGCTCAATGTTTACGAGCGCAATGTACAGGTAAGACCACAGTGAGTTGATGATAGCAACAGTTTAGCTGACAAGACTTTGTTCCTTGCTTGTGTACAGACTCCACAAATAATTGGGCCATGTGCTATTATTGCTAAGGGATTTATATCCATTAGCAATAATAGGATAAGCGCCCTGTTGGCTTTTATCTCATGGGGTTAATGTCCATAATCCCCACGCTGACCATGCGGGTTGGGGATCGCAGTTCGGTGGTAGAATTGTTCTGCAGGGGGCGCTGCTGGCCTTCCTCGGTGGATATCCCTTAGTCGCCTCTTACGACACCCGCGGGAAGAGTTGGGGTGGTGCAAATCCTAAGCTGGCACCACACAGCTTCTTACTGTGTTTAAACTTTAAATCAACACCTTCACTACGATCACCAATCCGCATGATGGCGTAAAATAGAAAACGGCCCCCAGTTCCCGGCAGCTCCGATATTCCGGTCGCGGCTACTGTAACGGCGGGGCAGGGGGGGTGCTAGGAATTCATGGCGTCTTTTGGGCAGGCTTATGTTCAGCGTCGTCCACTGCTGAACATAAGGCTGTGTAACACCATCATGAGACCGTATACGTTCTCATGATACACAGCCCAGTCTCTGCGGTGCGACCCGAAGGTGCACCCCGCAGCTCGCATGAGCAAGGTGTCCAAGTGCGTGCGTAATGGGCATTGAAAGTGTTAGTCTTAAACTAGCGAATACGTGCAGTCACTCAGCTAGCTAAGCCCCTATCTATAGGTACTAACGTTTAAGCTCGCCGTGAAAGGTAGTATGTTGAAATGCTCCGGTCAGTCAGACGTTTTATGGCGTCAGTCATGCACTTGTCTAAAACATTTATAAGTCCAAACAATATAAAGGCGAACGTTTATGTTATGATGCAAGGATGAGAATAATGTGTGTTTGTCACGAGACAACGCTAAAACAACTGAAAGGATCGGGAAAATTATGCATGCACGTAGTTTTAGACGACCCCAACTCTTCCCGCGGGTGTCGTAAGAAGCTACTCCGGGATTTCCACCGGGGGCGGGCAGCAGCGCCTCCCGCAAAACAATTCTAGCGTGGGGATTATGGGTATTACTCCCCATGACATAAAAGCTGCGCTTATCAGGAGGCCTGCGTCCAGCAGTGGACAAATATAGACTGTTGAGCTTTAGACGTCGATTAAGTTTTAGGCTACGTACTTTTTATCTCGGAAAAACGCAAATCTACGAGTTTTTGTAAATTGTTTATTTGTCTAAAATATGTTACCTACTCCTACATGCTAAACAGCTGTTCTGGACATACTACTTTTAAGTATGTCAAATATGTCAATATACTTGTGCCGGTATGTCCTGCTAGAGTCGAGTAGAAGCTCCATAAAATAAATAAATAGATATTTCAAAAATAAACACAAACAATATTCTAACGTGTAATATTCTCTCATAGAAATAAATTCCTTCTATTAGGTGACAGACGTCCCAGCCTGGGCGCTAGGCACGCTCCTCCGCGTCTCTCGTGCCGTGCTCCCAGAAGGCTGCACTCTGAACGTGCACGAGCACACGCGCGACCACGAAGAGATTCGCTACGTGCCCGACAACCAGTTGCTGGAGCTGAAGGAACAACTAGTGGCCGCTGGCGGACCTATGAGCGATAAGAAGAAGAGGAAGTAGATACGACTTGAAAGGTCGGTTGTGGAGGTATTGTGAACTTCGATACTTCATAGAGGTTTTATTAAGGCGAATAGTAGGGTGGATAGTGGCGCCACTACATATTTAATTTAATCATTAAGTTATACAAAGGAATTATCAAAAAATCGGACCGCTGGTAGACGATACCTATCACAAGCTTTTATTTAATGTAAGTATCTGTAATAGTTTTGTTTTGTGTTATTCAATCAAAAACCTTGTTTGGTTTGGAGAGCTTGGTGGCCACCAATAGGAACTAAACTCTTGAAACAAGTATCTGCCTAAATAATACAGTACAAAACTATTAAAGATACATTTAAAAAAAGCTTATGATAGATATCGTCTACGCGCGGTCCGATTTTTTGATAATTCCTTTGTATAACGTAATTATAAAATTAAATATGTAGTGGCGCCACTATCCACCCTACTATTCGCCTTAAACACGGGTTTTACTAGTCAGAGTCTCAAAAATCAAAAAGGTGTATAAATTTAACCGCGCGACTACAGAATATAGGTATCTGGTCGTATCTAAAACTAAATTTACCTACTGACCCATCCATGTTTTATGTGTGCACTATCTTCTTTTTTTTCGAGTGCTACCGTCTATTTTGTTCTTACATGTCCAGTTGATCCCAGGGTTGCCTGGAAGAGATCACACATAGCGATAAGGCCGCATTTGTAATTAGTCTACTCTTAGCATTTATTTCTGTATTGTTATCTGTCTGTGTAGTACGTAAAGTATAATCTATCTATATAGTTATGTAGGTAAATGAATATATATTATATAAATGAATATATAATATAATCTATCTATATAATGGGTACCTAATAAGAAAACTGGGCACTGAATATCGTAATGAAGTTTTCTAGAATGAATCTAAACACTGTCCATGTCTATGAAAAAAACCCGTGATTTATGAAATTTACTAAAGGGAGATCTTGCAAAATATTTTGAGAGGTGCATTTTAGTTTAAGTAGGAATGTAATAAATAAAATAGTTGAACATTTGAAATTATTGTTTATTTAATATCATCAACCATAATATTAACGATTCGAATTCAAACCATTAAATCTATAACTTTTGGACAATTCCTTTAGTTATGGTATGTACTTATTATAATTAAGTATAATTAAATTTTATAGTGTGGTTGGGTAGGCGCTGTTACAATCCTAAAATTGGAATGTCTTTGGCCTTCAATCACATACAAGTTGTATGCTAGTGGGAGGATGGGTTGTATGATACAACCCATCCTCCCACTAGCGAAGTAATTAAGCTGGCCATCCATACGGCCGTCGGTCCACGGGCTGTGGACTTAGGACTGTAGGTTAGCTGTGGACCACACACAGCAGTGGACACAGTCCTAAGTAATCTAGGTACCTATCTTCTACTTAACGTATCAACATCAACCTAGGCACCCTTTTTAGGGTTTCGAAGATCTGTTTCGAAACCCTTATGGTCTCGCTTTGTCTGTCCTTTTTTCCCACCTTAATAATAATAACTCAGCAACTACCGCAGCTTTCAACTTGAAATTTTAAATAATAATACATTTCGTGCGCCTGTACAGATTTTAAGAACGAAAATATGAAAATAAATGAAAAATGAAAATAAACATTTTCCATACAAGTTGAGATGTCGAAATTTTAAAAGAGACCAACAAAGGCAAGTGGAGTATCAAATGAAAGGTATAGGTTTGAACATTTCAAAACAGTTTTTGGAATTTCTGTAGGTTTCATACTTTTTGTAATATTTTGAAAATCTATCACCGAAGCATGCTGAAATGTAGGTTAGTACCTACTAGTTTTAGGAATTCATTAAATTGCGAAGTCTCTAACCGGTACCTTTAGTGATTACTTGTTGACAAACGTTCGAAACCCTCGGCGCGCGAGTTACACTCGCACTTGACGGGTCTTGTTTTATTCGGCGAGGAAATTCTTTTAAGAATAAACTGGTCTGGGGGGACCAGAATTATGTGGGCCTCGACGCCCTGAGAAGGACGTAATATCCACTAAAACCTCTCCGGTGTCCCATCCCATCTCGCCATTTTTCGCCGAAGCACGGGAACATTTAAAACCTACCGCGGCACTGAGATATCCTCTCTTTCGTACTAAACCAAGCAATGAGTTGTACGAAGTTACTTCGGATTCATCTTTCGGTCGCTATGAGACGGTATTATGATTTACTAGTTTATGCCTGAATGCAATTTCAGCTCGATCCGTTCAGTAGGTACTTTTGGCGTGAAGAAGTAACAAGCATCCATTCATCCATCCAAACTTTCGCATTTATAATATTAGTGTGATGATTTATGACTCAAAAAGTTTGTGCCATCCACCACATTGCTACTCTAGCCTCATCCATTTCATTGTCTCCACTCGACGACGAGCGACGTGTAGGTAATATACCTACATATACCTAACATCATCCTAGCATACTGCCACAAAGCGACAATAATTAAATTAAACACTAGAAACTAAAACCGCACTGATCCTGACCTTCCAACGCAAATCAGGTTCGTTGTTAACCCGCTTACAGTTATGACCCCATTTAAGATTCCTGGTGTCGCGTCGTAGGTATTGTACCTATTGATCGTAGTAACTAATCGTAAGCGTTTTAAAACGTGAATGAGGATCCGTAACGTTTTAGCAATTTCAATAGAACTAGTATCCACGTTATTCTTTATGACATTAGAATGATATACCTTTTTAAATTATCCAAATCAGACCATTACGTACGAAGTTATGATGTTACTAGCGAAGTTCACTGAGTGACCGCCGCGAGTGCGTGTGACGTCACTGGCTCGGTTGCCGCCCGTTACCGTAGGCAAATATCAGTTTTTAGTGATTTACTCCTAAACTATGAGTTTAGGAAAAAAAAATACCGAGCCAAATAGACTCAGTTTTGTTGAGAACTCATCGAAAGAAAAAAATCATTCGATGGGTCTCTCTAAAGTGAGTCAACCGACAGTGACGTCACTCGCACCCGCAGCGGTCACTCAGTGAACTTCGTTAGTAATTAATTTGGTCATAACTTCGTAAATTTTTGTCGTAGAACAAAAACTTTTGCACTGTGTGTTTGATTTCTTAGCTCTATAAACCTGCATTCTCAACTAAAAACGTTACGGATCCTCATTCAAGATAGGTACTTAAAAGTACCTAGTTACTTACCTATCTTGAATTCACTTCAGTAAGGCTCGTTTTATGAAAGCTTCGTCATCGACTGCTTGAGTAACGCTCATGCCATAGAATAGCGTTACTCAAGTAGGTATAGATCGATCCCTGAGCAAGCTATCGTATGACGGGCCTAACATAACTGTTTTCATTTTACTGTGGCACAGTGATTGCTTCCAAAACATCATCAGAATGCTTTGTATTTACAACGATTAGGCAAATATCACAGATTGATGTTAAGATTTCGATCTGCATGAGAATTGTACTGTGTAATTGATGGAGTTAAGTGCATGTTGCAGAAAAGCTGTGTCGAAACTAGTTCACGACACACGGAATAAACGTTGCAAACTGAAAAGTTAATACCTACTTAGGCTGGAGATTAAAGTATAGGCTATCCAGTTTAAAGTTGCGGGCTGTGTGTACTTACCTATTTATCACAAACACTATGTCTGCTATGTCAGTTATGCCACGGTAATATTATAATATTACCTTGGTTATGCTTTCGAAAAATCGGACCGCGTGTCCTTGTTTAGGTAATTTGCGGATCCGATCGCCCTCTTAATTCTGTTCCGTGTAAAAAAATGTGGTAAAGTGTGTGTCCGTGTAAAGTATTACATTAAAATAGAATAGATATTTAGAACACAAAACACCGAGGGAAAGTAAAAACAAAACACATAAAACAAACAAACAAACATCATAAAACAAGTGCTTTATACATCGATGTAAGTAAGTAAGTAAAATTCGGAAGATTGGGCACTAGCTCCTCGAAAGTGGAACGCTCAAATTGTGTCCAATTGTGTGCACCCACCTCAGTCATAGTCGGACCGGGGCGGCGGCGCCGCCGCCCCGGTGTACGTGTTTCGCGTGTATTGTTGTCTCGATCGCACTTCGGTCTAGGTAGGTACGTCTTTCCATCTTTGTTGTTCATTAGGTGTATTGCAAAAGATTGGAAATAACGTGTCTGCGTTTGGTTGTAACACAACATAGGCCGTTTGTTGAGTTAGCACTGGGACGTTCTCCCAGTGCTGCCGTATCTACAGAATTTTACTTATACTCGTATCTATGGCTTTAAAACTTAGTATATTAAAAGTCTGATGAAAGAAATTGGTCCTTCCCGAGTGCGTGGCCAAACAGGTCCACGTATATCAGTAGAGTGTGAAAATATTGTAAAGCCGCACGCATCTTTAGACTAAAGTAAACCTACGCTGTTACATACAGCGTAGGTTCATTTTCGTACCTTAATTTATTAAGCACTAGCTTCTGTCTGCGGCTTCGCACGCATTTTACCGAGATAAAAAGAAGCCTATGTCCATCACTGGGGTACCGTCTACCTGCCTGCCAAATTTCATTAAGACCTGTTCAGTCGTTTTGGCGTAAAAAGGTAACAGACAGACAGAGTTACTTTCGAATTTATAATATTAATACTTAACGGTGTAATTACGAGTATACACAGCTGGTTTTAGCTTAAAATTTGACGGTAGGTTGTCTCATAAAATGCCAGTGTAAAGCGCGTCACACACGGTGAAGATAATAAGAAACATTATAATTATCTTAGAGCATATTTTAGAATATCGCTAACCATAGAAATCCTATGAACCATCACACACGACGAAGCTAACTTAAATTTTATCTTCAGTACCTTAAGATACCGAGCGAATACGCAAATATGGAAATATATATTTTGTGCTTTCGCAAATATGGAAATATATACGCAGACTAGTAAGGAAATGAACAGGTTTTTTAATATTATCGTATCTTAGCCGTGTGTGATATGATAAGATAACCTAAGATACTATAATATTTTATATTAGGGCATCTTAAGATAAAATACTATAGCATGTTCACCGTGTGTGACGCGCTTAGTAGCCCGACGTTTCATATTGCTTATATTATTATGACAGACAAGGCGAACCGAAGTTTGAGTAATGAAGGCACGGAGTACCTAATACAATATCATGTTCTGTAATTGACCAGCATCTAAGTATAGAGTATCCTTTCTCTTGGTATTGGATTTAGTAAAATGATCGTCTGGCTGCCATTTTCTTGCAAAATATGCTGGTATGTGTGATAAAAAACCTTCGAAGTAATTTCATCATCATCATCAGCCTATTTAATCCACTGATGGACATAGGTTTTCAGCTTGCCGTATCCAGCATCTACCTGCAGTCTTTCACAGACCGTCATCCCACCGGCCCGAGGACGTCCTACACTACGATTTCCGAGTCGCGGTCTCACTCAAGAACACGTTATCCTCAGCGGTTGTCGGTTCTTCGCAAGATAAGGCCGGCCACTTCAGTTTGCTAATTCTTTGACCTATGTCGATAACTTTGGTTCTATGTTGGGTGTATTCTTTAAAAATTAAGTGAAACTCCGATCATAGTTCTTTCCATAGCTCGCTGAGCGACAGAGATCGGCATTCGCAGAAATACCGGTCTTTGGCATCGGTATCGGCCACAGAAATCTGAATAGTGCCTTGTTATTAAGATTTCTGTGGTATCGGCATATGCCAACAGCGTGCACATGGGGACGCTGTACCTACCATAGAAAAACACCAAATTCTTACGCCGCTATTTGTACACCGCCGCCGCCGTCACCGCGACGTCAACAAGAACAAGATGACGGCACCGAAGCGATACATACATTTACTACAGCCGCCTTGTCCACTGCACTCCCGTCACCCGATCGCCGTCATCCGGCCGCCGAAGATATGAGTAGTCCAGCGCGACCGCTAGAACTCTGTCTGAGATTGTGACGGATCGATGTCCTTACACAGAGTGTAGGCACATCGATCCGTCATCGTTGCCTGTGATCGATCGTTGCGTGTGACGACATTAAAGCTGCGGTCCGTTATAGATAAAATCGATTTGAGCGCTCACAAAGTGGTCCGTATATCCGTTAGCGCGTCTACAGTTGATAGCGAAACGTCACAGATGACGTCATAACCGGCGCCATCTTTGCTGTGAACGATCTATCAAATTGACATAATTATGATCATACAAATTGACATATTTCAAAATCACCATAAAACTTGAGGTTATGTTTACGTGAGCGATGTGAGCGCGTCTATAGTCGTTCCGTAGAACATAACCCGATAAATGCCCGATAACGGTCGTTATCGCGCTCAAAGACGACGTTGTTAGCGCTATAGTCTTGTGAACTAATAGCGGACCGCAGCAAGTGTGTGTAGTACTCACACCGTCGTCGTCACAGCGCCAGCGCGCCGTTGTTCGCCCGGGTTTTTTTTACATCTCGTTCTCGGTGACGACCGACGACGTCCCGGTGACATTGGCGGTGGGGTGGACACACGATTGCTGTTCTTGAACTCTGCCCGAAATAATATCGATCTCGGTGACATGACGTCCCGGTGACGACGACGGCGGCGCAGCGGTGGACAAACGGCGTTACGCTCCGTACGCTCCGATACCGATCTACAGTGAACGCGTAACTGAATGGCTCAACCTATTTTTATTTGAGAAATTCGAGCCCTAACTTCTTCAACAAACAAGTTAGATTCGTAGTGTTTTAATAGAGTTTCTATGGCGCAACTTTAGATTAATGCCCTAAGCTAGCTTCTAAGTTAAAGGTTGCAGGAGCGGTCTCCAAACCGGAGTGAGAACCACTCCTCGTTTGGTAGGCAACTTAACTACATAAGTAATATTGGCTAGGTAAACTTGCATTGCAAGTAGGTATACCTACCTAGGTAAGTGTGTATAACCTGTCAGCATTGAATAGAACTTGAAACGTGATGATCAAACGGAAATTATTTAACTGCCTCGTTTAGTAGGCATTAATAATTACCTATGCCTAAATAATTTAGGCATGGGAACTTAATCACTTATAATATACCTATCTGAATAGGTAGTCATTTATTAACTAACTACTGTCCGCGGATTCGCACGCGCTTTTCAAGTAGCCTATATCCGTTCTAGGGATAACTTAAACCCTGCCAAATTTCATAAAGATCCGTTCAGCCAGGCGTGAAAAAGACTTTGACTAACGAATTCGTAATAATTACCTATTTACCTATGTATAAGCAAGGTAATATAGGATAATATTACCGTGGTATAAGCCTATAGGTATAGGTAGGCACATTGATTTTAGCCACTCTTCGAGGTACCTGTAGCGTCCAGCTTGCCCTTCCATCGTAACCTTTAAAAATCCTTTTTTTCTACTTTAATCTGTCGATCTGCGCAAGAGTTCTAAGTTCGTTATTAGTAGCGCCCCAGTCATAAAAGCCGCCACACACAGAAACCGTGGCCGGGCCGGAGGCGAAGGCGTGCGGGTTGTAATGCCTGAATTTGTAATTACGCCGCCCCCTGGCGCGGCGGTGTATGTGTAGTCTCTCATATAAATTCGTATGATACATACAACCCACACACCTTCGCTTCCCCGCTTCCGCATACCTTGTGCACCTAGGCGAAACCTCCCTTTCCTCTTGTAGCATCTGGCAACAGCCCAAACCGAGGCTCGCACCTAAGAGGTGGCCCTTGTGCGTGTTGCCCCAACCTAACTTTTAACCGGCGGCGTGGCGCCCTCTGCGGCCGCCAAAAGTCCGGTAAGGTAACGCTGTCATGGCCATCTGCTGTCAACAGCATTTTAGTCCTTTCGAAAAGAAAGCACGTCTTCGCCTCCGGCCCGGCCACGGTTTCTGTGTGTGGCGGCTTTTATCCATACTAATATTATAACTTCCAAAGTAACTCTTGTCTGTCTGTTACCGTTTCACTCCTATCGGCTGAACAGATCTCAATGAAATTTGGCAGCGAGGTAAACAATATCCCGGAGACGTACATAGGCTACTTGAAGAGCGCGTGCGAAGCCGCGGGCAGAAGCTAGTTTACCTATAAGTCATACACTGATAGACATACACATGTGTGTAGAGACAAACCATTCTAAAAATGCACGCCCCTTTTACTATAAAAACTATCGTAGTTTGACGAATTTAGTACGGATGTAAGGGATGAAACGTTGGTGTCCTTCCAACACAAATAAGGTTCGTAGATAACCCGCTTACATCCGTAATTACTTAATGCACACCCCCTTTACAAAACGTCATAGGTACCTACACTCGGCGTGCAATTTTAGAATGGTTTATCTCTACAAAGATATCATCAACGTCAAAATCACAGAATAAATATTCTGTACTCTGTGTTTATAACGACACTTAGCTGTAGATTAAGATATTAATTCGTCACCCACGATGACCCCACACTGTTTGTCTCAAAATTACACAATTTGCGATTTTCAAGGTGGTTTAATACCCATTTGCGGTGGGTAAGTATTCAGGACGCGCGTCTGTCGTTAGCCTTGTGTTTGGTTTGGTTTAGTGCTTGACTAAGTAGGTACCTATAACTACTAAACATGTGCCTTTACTAAACACTCCTAGGAATACGTCATTTCTAAAGATAGAAGCCGTGCATAGGCATGTATTCAAAGGGGAATTGCTCTGTTCTCGCATTCGTGTGTTGATTAAAAAGTGGCACTTACCCAGATGCTTTTTCAACCCAGCGCGTTCACATTATCTACTCGCTGTGAATCTATACTTCCTGCTAATATTATAAAGCCGAAAGTTTGTAAAATGAGAATTTTTGTAACCTAAGATCTCCAAAAATGGCCATGATGAAATTTGGCGTAGTACATCTCCAAATAACTAACGTGCTGTCTCAATTGTTCACCGGACATGGGGGATTCCGACAGTACCTACATCGTTTTCATCTGGCTCCATCGCCGTGCTGCGTCTGCGATTATCGGGCCCCAAACTGGACGTAGGCGTGGGCGTGGACGTGGCTATGGCCGTGGGCGTGGCTGTGGACGTGGGCGTGGCTGTGGCCGTGGGCGTGGCCGTGGGTGTGGCCGTGGGCGTGGCCGTGGGCGTGGTCGTGGGCGTGGCCGTGGGCGTGGCCGTGGGCGTGGCCGTGGGCGTGGCCGTGGGCGTGGCCGTGGGCGTGGCCGTGGCCGTGGCCGTGGGCGTGGCCGTGGGCGTGGCCGTGGGCGTGGCCGTGGGCGTGGGTGTGGGCGTGGGCGTGGGCGTGGACGTGGGCGTGGACGTGGGCGTGGCTGTGGACGTGGGCGTGGCCCTGGACGTTGACGTGGGTGTGGCCGTGGGCGTGTCCGTGGGCGTGGGCGTGGGCGTGGGCGTGGCCGTGGGCGTGGCCGTGGGCGTGGGCGTGGCCGTGGGCGTGGCCGTGGGCGTTGCCGTGGGCGTGGGCGTGGGTGTGGGTGTGGCCGTGGGCGTGGACGTGGGCGTGGACGTGGGCGTGGACCTATTGTACCTGCTTAAAATCCTCAATGCCTTCACAAACCATTTTTCACCAATAGATTTATTTCAACAAAAGAAGAAATATTTATATCTTTCGACTAACCGGTGTGAAATTTAATCGCCCCAAACTTGTAAACCCCTGGCAAATCAAGGCTTTGTTTCTCTATACGTGATGGGATTTCACGTATCTATTTTCTATTCATAGGTATATTTATGCAAACAACTAAGATAATCATATTTATTAACAAAGAAAAGTTTGGAGGTTAGGTTAGGTTAGGTTAGGTTAGGTTAGGTTAGGTTAGGTTAGGTTAGGTTAGGTTAGGTTAGGTTAGGTTAGGTTAGGTTTTCTTTTTTTTTTTTTTTTTTTTTTTTTATTATTATTTAATACTATCGCCACTATTTATTTTGTGGCGTTTTAATCTGATTTTATACAATGCAAGTACATACTAGGTAGTCTACTCCCATTTTGACATTCTTTATGGTAATATTACATTTCTTTCAATTTTGATATATTTATGTTAATTTTTTTTGTTAATTTTTTTTTTTTCCTTTTTATTTCAATTTTCTTAAATATCTATATTTTTTTTCCTCATTGTCATGGGCAAATCAAGGCTTTGTTTCTTTATACGTGATGGGACTTCACGTATCTATTTTCTATTCATAGGTATATTTATGCAAACAACTAAGGTAATCATATTTATTAACAAAGAAAATTTTGGATTGCTTAATTTATCAATAACTTATGACTAATCGTTTATTATTTTATAGTTAAACATTTCATATTGTGTTCATTTATAAGATTACAATTATTTTCGATACCGGTTTTTATTACATTTCTTTGTTTATTTATTGTTATTTTTATATTATGATTTGATATAACAATTCAAACAAACGATTACGTTGATACATTCATAAAATTACTTGTCACTGAAATACATAATCGATATTACAGACAATACAATACATTGGATTTCATTGTTGTTTGTTTATTTTACTATAGTACAATAATCATTATAATAAAATTTGTACATTTAAATATTTTGACAATATTTAAGACAATTTGAGATCCGATAAATAAATGAGCAAATAAATTAATTATAGATTGAATTATTTTAAATTAATGTGCGGATAAGAATAGAAATGTAACTGACATTTCTATTCTTTCAAATACATATATGATACAATTAAAATAAAATTAGAATAAACTCATTTAATGTGGCACTCAACATACAATGCTGCCATTTGCTTTTGCTGCGGATCTTACAATACGCTCAGCGTATTTGAGAAATTCGTCCCGATAGTTGTTGTCCTCAACAAACTTGCCATAGTTAATGCTACATATGTCTATTTGAAACCTGGTAGCTAGTTGTTGGCGCCATGCACCGTACCTAGGGCAATCGTCTAAGAGGTGAGGCACAGTTTCCGGAGTGACCGAGTCGCAGGCGCAGAACGGTGTTGTTGCAAGCTTGAATCGATGCAGGTACTCTCTAAAACCCCCATGGCCGGTGAACAATTGAGTCAGCACGTTTGTGATGTTGAGGTCACGTGTGACTTTATGCCCAACACGGACATTGGGAAAAAACATCTTCGTTGTCTTGCCTGTATCTGCTTCTATGTATCGGGCATTCCAGATATCAATTGTTTTCTGGCGGAGGAGATACTTAAAGTGTGACACAGGGACACAATCGTACACGGGGCTGGTTTTTTTGGTAAGAGCGGCTGTTTTCGCCAACTCATCGGCTCGTTCATTTCCGACGAACCCTTCGTGGGCCTTAATCCAGTAAAGGTGAACCAGACCGTCATCCTCGTTTATTTGCCGAATCCTAGCCTGTATCTCCGCTACGATAGGCTGGGTGCTATTTGGATCAGCTATTGTCTCCAGGGAAGATCTCGAGTCACTTATTATATTGGCGATTTTAGTCCGGTGTTTCACCATCATTTCAAGAGCTCTTAGGATGGCTGCGAGTTCTGCCTGGTACACCGAACAATACGGTGCAAGGATGAAGTTGGAGCTGCGGATCTCTACGCCGTCTTCCCACCAGGTTACTGCAGCTCCAACCTTTCCCTGGATCTTGCTCCCGTCCGTGTACAGCTTTGGATGAGAGTTTACACTTGCTATCTCTTGTTCCGTCTTCAGAAGTTGGTGGTGAAGGGGACGTCTAAGTGAAGGATGAGGTAATTGGAAAACTTCAACTCTCCTTTCCGCTTTTCTACCTGGTAAGTCTGGAAAGGGTTTGCCACGCTTCAGTTCGTAGAGCTCAGCAGCCTCCTTCACTCTGAGGTCAAGGGGTAACATTCCGGCCAGGCAGAGGACAGACGTGAGGGATGCAGTTCTGTGAGTTCTCGCTACCATAATTCCGAATTTACGGGAGATCTGATTTAGTCGGGTCGTGACGTATTTCTTATCTGTTATAGGCCCCCAGACACTTGCCGCGTACAGGATAATGGGCTCAACCACCGACATGTAGAGAAGTTTCGTGATTCTCGGGTTCAGCCCCCAGTTCGCTCGTGTGGCGGATGACACCTTCCGGAATAGGCTGACCGCCTTCTTGCACACGTTCTGTAGATGTGTCCGAAATATGAGTTTACTGTCAATGGTAAGACCCAACACCTTCAGCTCATCCGTGACTGTTATCTCGACTCCGTTAAGGAAGAAGCGGGGAGCATCGAACTTTATCTTCCTGGTCGCAACAATGGCCTGAGTTTTGTGCGCGGCGAATTTCATTTTACTGCTTCGTCCCCATTCCGCAACTACGTCCAGAGCCTCATTGACTTGTTCACTTAGTTCATCGGAGGTCCTGGCTGAGGCAATAATTAGGATGTCATCCGCGAAAGCCTGGATATGGGCGCGAAGGTGCTCGGCTTGCTGCAGCAGAGGGTCTAGCTGGATGTTCCACATAATTGGTCCACAGGTGGATCCTTGAATACAGCCCTTGTTCGTCGTCTTGTGGATTTCCTGCCCCGCATACTGGACACAAACCGACCGCTCGGAGAGGTAGCTGTCAATTAGCAGAAGGAGATCTTTTGGACAGTCTTTAGTTATTAACTGTTTAATCATGAGAGGCCACCAAGCTCCGTCGAATGCACCCTCGATGTCGAGAGAGACCACCGCTACGAGCTTCTTTTCGGTCATTCCACGTCGGATCATGTTGACAGCATCATAGAGTGCATCTTCAGTGCTTATCTGGGGCATGAACCCGTACTGCCGTCTACTCAGCAGCCTCGAGCTCCCCAGGTGCCACAGAAGTCTTGTTGTAAAAAGTTTCTCCAGAATCTTACCAAATACTGGTAAAAGTCCAATAGGTCGGTAAGATTTGGGTGCAGAGTAATCATCCTTCTGTGGCTTCGGGATTACTCTGATGATTGCTTTCTTCCATATCTTGGGGAAGTAACCTAGTTCCTGACATTTGTTGATGATGGTCAGGAATAGGCCTCCGGAGTACATGATGGATCTGATACATATGTCGCCAGTGAAGCCATCTCCACCAGGTGCTTTCATCGGTCCTATTCTTCGTATAACGTTCAGCAGCTCGCACTCTTCAAAAGGAGCACAGATTTTATCTTCTGCTGTTTGCGATATGAGTTCTCTACATGTTGCAATATAAGTGACCGTTTCCTCACGCAGTGCCGCCTGTTCCTGATTGTCAGCTGCAGGGTCATCCTCCGGAAAGAAACTCTCCGCCAGAAGGGTAGCTGAGTCCTTGGGTGAGAGTGGGGTTCCAGATTGGTTCCTGAGAAGGGTGTCCCCTTGTCGGCTTGATATGGATAGCACCTTGTAGATGCTCTCCCACATTGTCGATTTGTCCTGCCCAGTACAGTACTCCTTCCAGCTTGTTATCCTAGTTTCCTGCAGGGCTTCCTTGTAATTGCGAAGTGCATCCTGGTAGTTCTTCACAATTGCCGGCTTCCGCCTTGGATTAGCTCTTCGGATCTTGTTCCGCAGCCTTACCACCTCCGCCTTCTTCTTTGACAGATCCTCCGTCCACCAACTGATTTTGGCTCGTTTTATGTCTCCAATTCTGGGCATAGAATCTGTGCTGGCCAGCTGTACGCACCTCGAGAAAGCTTCAACGGCAGTATTCAGGCCAGCCGGAGATTTCACGTTGCGGATTGTCTCCTGGCTCAGACCGTGCTCCTGCAGTTCCCGCTTGAGACATGTCTCAAAATCTATCCAGTCTGCCTTCTTGGTGTTGTATTTTCTTGTTGTTTGCCTTTTTATCAGATCTGTTTTTTGTTCCAGATGGACGTCGAAGGTGATAGCACTATGGTCAGAGGTGGTGATGAGGTCAGGACTGACCCTCCAACGGGTTACCTCCCCTAGGATGGAGTTCGTGCATGCTGTGACGTCGACAATGCTCTCGTACGCCCTTTCACCCCGGATGACACTAAAGGTTGGTGTTCTTCCGGTATTCAGGACAGCCATATCCAGGTAAGCAAGCATTTCCATGTACGATGTGCCCCTAGGGTCCTCTTCGTTCTCTCCCCACCAGTAACTCTTGGCATTCACGTCACCCGCCAGGATGATATGCGGCGTGGACAGGCGCTGACACACCTGCTGGATGTGCTGCAGGTAAGGCTCGATGTCTTCGGATCCCTCCAGGTACACGGAAACTATGCCTAGCCTTCTTTTACCTAAGCTTAAAACTACGCATGCTATGTTTTCTGTGCACAGTTCAGGATACTCTATAATGGCAAGTTTGCTGTCGACAACAACGATCGCAGATTTGACAGGTTTGTCTCCTTGATACTTTTGAATAACCTTGTAAGTACCCCAAGTCGTGTAGCCCCGATTTCCCACGTAAGGCTCCTGTATTGCAAGGATGGAGAAGCCTCTATCCAGTGCTACCTTTAGACATTCTTGGGTCGCCACTGCTCCACGGCCCAGGTTAGCCTGCATAATACTTATGTATGGTGTCAAGGAAGACGCTGCGAGCTCCTGAGGTGACACTGAAAGAACTTTAGCAGTAGCTTATGATGGATCTGGCAAGACGGTCGTACTTACGCCATTCTGGACACTGATCAGAGTAGGCCGGGTGGGAGCGTTCAGTCCCAGGTCTGCAGTTAATGCAGGCAGGTTTTCCACTGCGAGGACACGCTCTAGTGTCGTGCTCACCAGCACAATAACCACAGCTCTGAGACCCGGAGCAGTTTCTAACTTCATGGCCGAAGCCAAGGCACTTGAAACACTGCTTAATCGGGGACTGGTCGATTGATTGCACCACCTGGTATCCTATTTTGATCCTCTGATCTCTAAGGCTTTGCCAGATTCCAGGACTAACTTCCAGTATGACGTTGCTCAAGCAGTCAGAGCGATGCTTCGTCCTTCTAAGCACCTTTACATGCTCCTCCACGTGTGCACCCAGGGTAACCCTGTTTTGACGCCGTGTGGCTTCGATAATTTTATCGTTCGTCATGTCGTTGGTGACTCCTATGAACCTGAGCTGTGGCAATTTTGGGGGAGGCTCCGTCACCGTGTAGCCCTTGCTCAGGCCGTGGATAGCCGTCTTCATGGCCTTCCGATCGTCGTCCGTTTCCACCGATATGACCACTCTGCTGTTCCGTCCCTTCCTGAGACCGTTCACCGCAATGCCCAACTCAGCGACGTCAATGCTTCTCTTGATATCAAGAAGGATGTCTTCGCTTGACTGCTGAGTGTCTCGTGACTCGACAACAACGGATCGCCGCGCTGAACAGAGGTTCTGCGCGTATGTTTGTTTGCGGTTTGCTGCTGCCGGAAGTGGTGGTGTCCCTGCTTGGTCTCCAGGGGAATGAGGCAGGACAGCAGCCTGGCCCCTGACGTCGCCACGAAGTGACTCCACGGCTGTTCTAACTGGCCCCACGGTCTCGACCATAGTGTCGAGGGACTCCCTGACTTCAGCCCTGAGCTGCAGGATTGAGTCCGCAATCGCCTTCCCGGACAACCCAGCCTCAGCATGGTGACTGCTGATGGTAGCCATATCAGTCTTAATTGATTGAAGGATCAAGAGGGTCTCTGATTCAGCCCTTTCTCTGTCGCGAGAAAGCCCTGAGGTCGAACCCTGCTCCAGCATGCTGGTCTTCAAATGGACAACTTCCCGCCGAATTTCATCAAGAAGAGCCTCCGCATCCAAAGAAGGAGAGTCAACCATTGCACGGGGCGGGCAGATTCTATCGGATTTTGCAAGTTGGCTCGTGAGATCGTCAACTGCCAATCTCACAGTCCGGAGCTGCTCAGTCACCTCGGCGAGTAGTGGTCCAAGACCGGTAACTGCCTGCTGAAAGTGGCCTGCATCGCCCGGATTCGCGGCGTCTTCCTCGGGTTTTACGGCCTGGCTTGTGAGGGCTTGAAGCTCGCTTTGGATGGTGGCTATACCTTTTATCGGTCCATCGAGTTCGAAGTTTAGCCAACCCCGAATGCCTTCGGCCGTTTTGTGCGTAGTCAGGATGGCTTCATGGGCTTCTTGGAGCTTTTTTGTGTGCGACAAGTGTATTTCCGCTATCTGCTTGGAATGCGCTCGTTCAGCCCTGACCAGCTCCCTTGCCGCACGCGTCCTCTCCTGCTCAAGTGCGACCCTGTGTCTTGACCGAGAGTCAGACACCGAGAGAACCACTTCATAAAGCGCCTGCAAGCTCTCCAGTGCCTCCAATTTGCACTCCCGCTTCATGTTACCCGCCTTCTCCAATGCTTCTTTACCTGACTGGAGAAGGTCATTGGCTCTCTGTGAAGCGAGGTCCATCGACACTTCAGTGCGCTTGGTGGATGAAGGGAGAATGCTGGAACGCCTGCTTGTGACACTGTCAACATCCGACCAATCGTCGTCGGTTCTGGAGCAGGGTCGCGCAATGCCTAGCTTGTCAAGCTCTACTTCTACATCGTGCGCCGAAGGAATATTGGAGCATGCAGTAACGGCTACCGTGATACTTGCGGTTGATTGGTCCGTGACAGCTTCACGCAAAGCCATGGGTGCCGCAGGCTCCAGTATAGTGAGAAGTGAAACTGGCTTAGCTCTCGAGACCAAATCGCTGGTCAACTCTGGTCTGGACGTCGTTGGTGTTGGGTCTAAGGACCTTTTTTTGTCCATAGCTTGAGCCAGTACCTTCTTCCGCAGAGCTTTGGAAGCATTGCTTCTTGTCACGGACGACCCAGAAGCATTCGATTTGTCCGACTTGTCCGACATGTCCGAAACGCCGAGTACCAACGATGGATGATCCTATCTATGTACCTAATGTGTGAAGAGGTGGGAACTTTATACTGAGCCGCTGACAATAGCCACAGTTGACTCGGGTATGCAAGGTTCGGTTACATAAGGGCAACGGGTAAAGCTCACCGCGAGGACGCCAACAGTGGAAACCGGGGTTAGGTTAGGTTAGGTTAGGTTAGGTTAGGTTAGGTTAGGTTAGGTTAGGTTAGGTTAGGTTAGGTTAGGTTAGGTTAGGTTAGGTTAGGTAAGGTTAGGGTAAGGTAAGGTTACTTGGGCGTGGGCGTGGCCGTGGCCGTGGCCGTGGCCGTGGACGTGGACGTGGACGTAGGCGTGGGCGTGGACGTGGCTATGGCCGTGGGCGTGGCTGTGGGCGTGGCTGTGGCCGTGGCCGTGGCCGTGGGCGTGGCCGTGGGTGTGGCCGTGGGCGTGGCCGTGGGCGTGGCCGTGGGCGTTGCCGTGGGCGTTGCCGTGGGCGTGGGCGTGGGTGTGGGTGTGGCCGTGGGCGTGGACGTGGGCGTGGACCTATTGTACCTGCTTATAATCCTCAATGCCTTCACAAACCATTTTCACCAATAGATTTATTTCAACAAAAGAAGAAATATTTATATCTTTCGACTAACCGGTGTGAAATTTAATCGCCACAAACTTGTAAACCCCTGTATTCAACGATTCTATACAATGCAAGTACTTAAAATTCTAGGTAGTCTACTCCCATTTTGACATTCTTTATTGTTGATATTACATTTCTTTAAATTTTGATATATATAAGTTTATTATTTTATTTTATTCCATTTTATTTAAATTTAGTTATTTTTTCAGTGTCATGGGCAAATCAAGGCTTCGTTTCTCTATACGTGATGGGATTTCACGTATCTATTTTCTATTCATAGGTATATATTTATGCAAACAACTAAGATAATCATATTTATTAACAAAGAAAAGTTTGGAGGTTAGGTTAGGTTAGGTTAGGTTAGGTTAGGTTAGGTTAGGTTAGGTTAGGTTAGGTTAGGTTAGGTTAGGTTAGGTTAGGTTAGGTTAGGTTAGGTTAGGTTAGGTTAGGTAAGGTTAGGGTAAGGTTAGGTTAGGGTAAGGTTAGGTTAGGGTAAGGTTAGGTTACTTGGGCGTGGGCGTGGGCGTGGGCGTGGCCGTGGCCGTTGACGTGGACGTGGGCGTGGCCGTGGACGTGGGCGTGGACGTGGGCGTGGCTGTGGACGTGGGCGTGGCCCTGGACGTTGTCGTGGGCGTGGCCGCGTGGGCGTGGCCGTAGGTGTGGCCGTGGGCGTGGCCGTGGGCCTGGCCGTGGCCGTGGACGTAGACGTGGACGTGGACGTAGACGTGGACGTGGCCGTGGACGTAGACGTGGACGTAGACGTGGACGTGGGCGTGGACGTGGGCGTGAGCGTGGCCGTGGACGTGGACGTGGACGTAGACGTGGACGTGGGCGTGGACGTGGGCGTGAGCGTGGCCGTGGACGTTGAAGTGGGCGTGGGCGTGGGCGTGGGCGTGGCCGTGGACGTGGGCGTGGCTGTGGACGTGGGCGTGGCTCTGGACGTTGACGTGGGTGTGGCCGTGGGCGTGGGCGTGGCCGTGGGCGTGGCCGTGGGCGTGGCCGTGGCCGTGGGCGTGGCCGTGGGTGTGGCCGTGGGCGTGGCCGTGGGCGTGGCCGTGGCCGTGGGCGTGGCCGTGGGCGTGGCCGTGGGCGTGGCCGTGGGCGTGGGCGTGGGCGTGGCCGTGGCCGTGGCCGTGGGCGTGGCCGTGGGTGTGGCCGTGGCCGTGGCCGTGGGCGTGGCCGTGGCCGTGGGCGTGGCCGTGGGCGTGGCCGTGGGCGTGGCCGTGGGCGTGGCCGTGGGCGTGGCCGTGGGCGTGGCCGTGGGCGTGGCCGTGGGCGTGGCCTTGGCCGTGGCCTTGGCCGTGGCCGTGGCCGTGGGCGTGGGCGTGGCCGTGGCCGTGGCCGTGGGCGTGGGCGTGGGCGTTGCCGTGGGCGTTGCCGTGGGCGTGGGCGTGGGTGTGGGTGTGGCCGTGGGCGTGGACGTGGGCGTGGACCTATTGTACCTGCTTATAATCCTCAATGCCTTCACAAACCATTTTCACCAATAGATTTATTTCAACAAAAGAAGAAATATTTATATCTTTCGACTAACCGGTGTGAAATTTAATCGCCACAAACTTGTAAACCCCTGTATTCAACGATTCTATATAATGCAAGTACTTAAAATTCTAGGTAGTCTACTCCCATTTTGACATTCTTTATTGTTGATATTACATTTCTTTAAATTTTGATATATATAAGTTTATTATTTTATTTTATTCCATTTTATTTAAATTTAGTTATTTTTTCAGTGTCATGGGCAAATCAAGGCTTCGTTTCTCTATACGTGATGGGATTTCACGTATCTATTTTCTATTCATAGGTATATATTTATGCAAACAACTAAGATAATCATATTTATTAACAAAGAAAAGTTTGGAGGTTAGGTTAGGTTAGGTTAGGTTAGGTTAGGTTAGGTTAGGTTAGGTTAGGTTAGGTTAGGTTAGGTTAGGTTAGGTTAGGTTAGGTTAGGTTAGGTAAGGTTAGGGTAAGGTTAGGTTAGGGTAAGGTTAGGTTACTTGGGCGTGGGCGTGGGCGTGGGCGTGGCCGTGGCCGTGGCCGTGGGCGTGGCCGTGGGTGTGGCCGTGGGCGTGGCCGTGGGCGTGGCCGTGGCCGTGGGCGTGGCTGGACGTTGTCGTGGGCGTGGCCGCGTGGGCGTGGCCGTAGGTGTGGCCGTGGGCGTGGCCGTGGGCGTTGCCGTGGGCGTTGCCGTGGGCGTGGGCGTGGGTGTGGGTGTGGCCGTGGGCGTGGACGTGGGCGTGGACCTATTGTACCTGCTTATAATCCTCAATGCCTTCACAAACCATTTTCACCAATAGATTTATTTCAACAAAAGAAGAAATATTTATATCTTTCGACTAACCGGTGTGAAATTTAATCGCCACAAACTTGTAAACCCCTGTATTCAACGATTCTATACAATGCAAAATGCAATGGTTCCCTAAAAATAGCGATAAACATAATTTGAATACCAGAAACAAACATAAGATCGCTGTGCCCACAACTAGGCTACACAAAATTAATGTATCTTTTAAAGGGCAATGTATACGCTTCTACAACAAAACTCCTAGTGAGTTGCAAAAATTATCAGTAAATAAATTCAAACAAATTGTCAAAACCTTGCTGTGCAAAAAGGCTTACTATAAAATATCAGATTATCTAGAGGATAAAAAAGCTTGGGACGGGTTTTGCTCCAACTCGAAAAATAACAACTAACAGGCTAAAGGTTTCTTCGTCGCTTCTTTACTTTAGTCTACATACCGAAGCGACAGAAATCAAAAAATATCACTTTATTTCCGTGTCAGTGCTTAGTTTTATGATTTGACCTTTTCTAAGTGTACATTTATTGTATTTATGGAAATAAAGAGTTTTTGATTTTGATTTTGATTTTGCAAGTACTTAAAATTCTAGGTAGTCTACTCCCATTTTGACATTCTTTATTGTTGATATTACATTTCTTTAAATTTTGATATATATTAGTTTATTATTTTATTTTATTCCATTTTATTTAAATTTAGTTATTTTTTCAGTGTCATGGGCAAATCAAGGCTTCGTTTCTCTATACGTGATGGGATTTCACGTATCTATTTTCTATTCATAGGTATATATTTATGCAAACAACTAAGATAATCATATTTATTAACAAAGAAAAGTTTGGAGGTTAGGTTAGGTTAGGTTAGGTTAGGTTAGGTTAGGTTAGGTTAGGTTAGGTTAGGTTAGGTTAGGTTAGGTTAGGTTAGGTTAGGTTAGGTTAGGTTAGGTTAGGTTAGGTTAGGTTAGGTAAGGTTAGGGTAAGGTTAGGTTAGGGTAAGGTTAGGTTACTTGGGCGTGGGCGTGGGCGTGGGCGTGGCCGTGGCCGTTGACGTGGACGTGGGCGTGGCCGTGGACGTGGGCGTGGACGTGGGCGTGGCTGTGGACGTGGGCGTGGCCCTGGACGTTGTCGTGGGCGTGGCCGCGTGGGCGTGGCCGTAGGTGTGGCCGTGGGCGTGGCCGTGGGCCTGGCCGTGGCCGTGGACGTAGACGTGGACGTGGACGTAGACGTGGACGTGGCCGTGGACGTAGACGTGGACGTAGACGTGGACGTGGGCGTGGACGTGGGCGTGAGCGTGGCCGTGGACGTGGACGTGGACGTAGACGTGGACGTGGGCGTGGACGTGGGCGTGAGCGTGGCCGTGGACGTTGAAGTGGGCGTGGGCGTGGGCGTGGGCGTGGCCGTGTGCGTGGCCGTGGGCGTGGCCGTGGGCGTGGCCGTGGGCATGGCCGTGGCCGTGGGCGTGGCCGTGGCCGTGGGCGTGGCCGTGGGTGTGGCCGTGGGCGTGGTCGTGGGCGTGGCCGTGTGCGTGGCCGTGGGCGTGGCCGTGGGCGTGGTTGTGGGCGTGGCCGTGGGCGTGGCCGTGGGCGTGGCCGTGGCCGTGGCCGTGGCCGTGGCCGTGGCCGTGGCCGTGGCCGTGGGCGTGGGCGTGGGCGTTGCCGTGGGCGTTGCCGTGGGCGTGGGCGTGGGTGTGGGTGTGGCCGTGGGCGTGGACGTGGGCGTGGACCTATTGTACCTGCTTATAATCCTCAATGCCTTCACAAACCATTTTCACCAATAGATTTATTTCAACAAAAGATGAAATATTTATATCTTTCGACTAACCGGTGTGAAATTTAATCGCCACAAACTTGTAAACCCCTGTATTCAACGATTCTATACAATGCAAGTACTTAAAATTCTAGGTAGTCTACTCCCATTTTGACATTCTTTATTGTTGATATTACATTTCTTTAAATTTTGATATATATAAGTTTATTATTTTATTTTATTCCATTTTATTTAAATTTAGTTATTTTTTCAGTGTCATGGGCAAATCAAGGCTTCGTTTCTCTATACGTGATGGGATTTCACGTATCTATTTTCTATTCATAGGTATATATTTATGCAAACAACTAAGATAATCATATTTATTAACAAAGAAAAGTTTGGAGGTTAGGTTAGGTTAGGTTAGGTTAGGTTAGGTTAGGTTAGGTTAGGTTAGGTTAGGTTAGGTTAGGTTAGGTAAGGTTAGGGTAAGGTTAGGTTAGGGTAAGGTTAGGTTACTTGGGCGGGGGCGTGGGCGTGGGCGTGGCCGTGGCCGTGGCCGTGGGCGTGGCCGTGGGTGTGGCCGTGGGCGTGGCCGTGGCCGTGGGCGTGGCTGGACGTTGTCGTGGGCGTGGCCGCGTGGGCGTGGCCGAAGGTGTGGCCGTGGGCGTGGCCGTGGGCGTTGCCGTGGGCGTTGCCGTGGGCGTGGGCGTGGGTGTGGGTGTGGCCGTGGGCGTGGACGTGGGCGTGGACCTATTGTACCTGCTTATAATCCTCAATGCCTTCACAAACCATTTTCACCAATAGATTTATTTCAACAAAAGAAGAAATATTTATATCTTTCGACTAACCGGTGTGAAATTTAATCGCCACAAACTTGTAAACCCCTGTATTCAACGATTCTATACAATGCAAGTACTTAAAATTCTAGGTAGTCTACTCCCATTTTGACATTCTTTATTGTTGATATTACATTTCTTTAAATTTTGATATATATAAGTTTATTATTTTATTTTATTCCATTTTATTTAAATTTAGTTATTTTTTCAGTGTCATGGGCAAATCAAGGCTTCGTTTCTCTATACGTGATGGGATTTCACGTATCTATTTTCTATTCATAGGTATATATTTATGCAAACAACTAAGATAATCATATTTATTAACAAAGAAAAGTTTGGAGGTTAGGTTAGGTTAGGTTAGGTTAGGTTAGGTTAGGTTAGGTTAGGTTAGGTTAGGTTAGGTTAGGTAAGGTTAGGGTAAGGTTAGGTTAGGGTAAGGTTAGGTTACTTGGGCGTGGGCGTGGGCGTGGGCGTGGCCGTGGGCGTGGCCGTGGCCGTGGCCGTGGGCGTAGACGTGGACGTGGGCGTGAGCGTGGCCGTGGACGTTGAAGTGGGCGTGGCCGTGGACGTGGGCGTGGCTGTGGACGTGGGCGTGGCTCTGGACGTTGACGTGGGTGTGGCCGTGGGCGTGGGCGTGGCCGTGGACGTGGGCGTGGCTGTGGACGTGGGCGTGGCTCTGGACGTTGACGTGGGTGTGGCCGTGGGCGTGGGCGTGGCCGTGGGCGTGGCCGTGGGCGTGGCCGTGGGCGTGGGCGTGGCCGTGGGTGTGGCCGTGGGCGTGGCCGTGGGCGTGGCCGTGGCCGTGGGCGTGGCCGTGTGCGTGGCCGTGGGCGTGGCCGTGGGCGTGGCCGTGGGCGTGGCCGTGGCCGTGGGCGTGGCCGTGGCCGTGGGCGTGGCCGTGGGTGTGGCCGTGGGCGTGGTCGTGGGCGTGGCCGTGTGCGTGGCCGTGGGCGTGGCCGTGGGCGTGGTTGTGGGCGTGGCCGTGGGCGTGGCCGTGGGCGTGGCCGTGGCCGTGGCCGTGGCCGTGGCCGTGGCCGTGGCCGTGGCCGTGGCCGTGGCCGTGGGCGTGGGCGTGGCCGTGGCCGTGGGCGTGGGCGTGGGTGTGGCCGTGGGCGTGGCCGTGGGCGTGGCGGTGTGAAATTTAATCGCCACAAACTTGTAAACCCCTGTATTCAACGATTCTATACAATGCAAGTACTTAAAATTCTAGGTAGTCTACTCTCATTTTGACATTCTTTATTGTTGATATTACATTTCTATAAATTTTGATATATATAAGTTTATTATTTTATTTTATTCCATTTTATTTAAATTTAGTTATTTTTTCAGTGTCATGGGCAAATCAAGGCTTCGTTTCTCTATACGTGATGGGATTTCACGTATCTATTTTCTATTCATAGGTATATATTTATGCAAACAACTAAGATAATCATATTTATTAACAAAGAAAAGTTTGGAGGTTAGGTTAGGTTAGGTTAGGTTAGGTTAGGTTAGGTTAGGTTAGGTTAGGTTAGGTTAGGTTAGGTTAGGTTAGGTTAGGTTAGGTTAGGTTAGGTTAGGTTAGGTTAGGTTAGGTAAGGTTAGGGTAAGGTTAGGTTAGGGTAAGGTTAGGTTACTTGGGCGGGGGCGTGGGCGTGGGCGTGGCCGTGGCCGTGGCCGTGGGCGTGGCCGTGGGTGTGGCCGTGGGCGTGGCCGTGGCCGTGGGCGTGGCCGTGGGCGTGGCTGGACGTTGTCGTGGGCGTGGCCGCGTGGGCGTGGCCGAAGGTGTGGCCGTGGGCGTGGCCGTGGGCGTTGCCGTGGGCGTTGCCGTGGGCGTTGCCGTGGGCGTGGGCGTGGGTGTGGGTGTGGCCGTGGCCGTGGGCGTGGCCGTGGGTGTGGCCGTGGGCGTGGCCGTGGGCGTGGCCGTGTGCGTGGCCGTGGGCGTGGCCGTGGGCGTGGTTGTGGGCGTGGCCGTGGGCGTGGCCGTGGGCGTGGCCGTGGGCGTGGCCGTGGCCGTGGGCGTGGCCGTGGGCGTGGCCGTGGCCGTGGCCGTGGCCGTGGCCGTGGGCGTGGGCGTGGCCGTGGCCGTGGGCGTGGGCGTGGGTGTGGCCGTGGGCGTGGCCGTGGGCGTGGCGGTGTGAAATTTAATCGCCACAAACTTGTAAACCCCTGTATTCAACGATTCTATACAATGCAAGTACTTAAAATTCTAGGTAGTCTACTCCCATTTTGACATTCTTTATTGTTGATATTACATTTCTTTAAATTTTGATATATATAAGTTTATTATTTTATTTTATTCCATTTTATTTAAATTTAGTTATTTTTTCAGTGTCATGGGCAAATCAAGGCTTCGTTTCTCTATACGTGATGGGATTTCACGTATCTATTTTCTATTCATAGGTATATATTTATGCAAACAACTAAGATAATCATATTTATTAACAAAGAAAAGTTTGGAGGTTAGGTTAGGTTAGGTTAGGTTAGGTTAGGTTAGGTTAGGTTAGGTTAGGTTAGGTTAGGTTAGGTTAGGTTAGGTTAGGTTAGGTTAGGTTAGGTTAGGTTAGGTTAGGTTAGGTTAGGGTAAGGTTAGGTTAGGGTAAGGTTAGGTTACTTGGGCGGGGGCGTGGGCGTGGGCGTGGCCGTGGCCGTGGCCGTGGGCGTGGCCGTGGGTGTGGCCGTGGGCGTGGCCGTGGCCGTGGGCGTGGCCGTGGGCGTGGCTGGACGTTGTCGTGGGCGTGGCCGCGTGGGCGTGGCCGAAGGTGTGGCCGTGGGCGTGGCCGTGGGCGTTGCCGTGGGCGTTGCCGTGGGCGTGGGCGTGGGTGTGGGTGTGGCCGTGGGCGTGGACGTGGGCGTGGACCTATTGTACCTGCTTATAATCCTCAATGCCTTCACAAACCATTTTCACCAATAGAATTATTTCAACAAAAGAAGAAATATTTATATCTTTCGACTAACCGGTGTGAAATTTAATCGCCACAAACTTGTAAACCCCTGTATTCAACGATTCTATACAATGCAAGTACTTAAAATTCTAGGTAGTCTACTCCCATTTTGACATTCTTTATTGTTGATATTACATTTCTTTAAATTTTGATATATATAAGTTTATTATTTTATTTTATTCCATTTTATTTAAATTTAGTTATATTTTCAGTGTCATGGGCAAATCAAGGCTTCGTTTCTCTATACGTGATGGGATTTCACGTATCTATTTTCTATTCATAGGTATATATTTATGCAAACAACTAAGATAATCATATTTATTAACAAAGAAAAGTTTGGAGGTTAGGTTAGGTTAGGTTAGGTTAGGTTAGGTTAGGTTAGGTTAGGTTAGGTTAGGTTAGGTTAGGTTAGGTAAGGTTAGGGTAAGGTTAGGTTAGGGTAAGGTTAGGTTACTTGGGCGTGGGCGTGGGCGTGGGCGTGGCCGTGGCCGTTGACGTGGACGTGGGCGTGGCCGTGGGCGTGGGCGTGGGCGTGGCCGTGGACGTGGGCGTGGCTGTGGACGTGGGCGTGGCTCTGGACGTTGACGTGGGTGTGGCCGTGGGCGTGGCCGTGGCCGTGGGCGTGACCGTGGGCGTGGCCGTGGGCGTGGCCGTGGCCGTGGGCGTGGCCGTGGGCGTGGCCGTGGGCGTGGCCGTGGGCGTGGCCGTGGGTGTGGCCGTGGGCGTGGCCGTGGCCGTGGGCGTGGCCGTGGGCGTGGCCGTGGGCGTGGCCGTGGGCGTGGCCGTGGGCGTGGCCGTGGCCGTGGCCGTGGCCGTGGCCGTGGGCGTGGGCGTGGCCGTGGCCGTGGGCGTGGGCGTGGGCGTTGCCGTGGGCGTTGCCGTGGGCGTGGGCGTGGGTGTGGGTGTGGCCGTGGGCGTGGACGTGGGCGTGGACCTATTGTACCTGCTTATAATCCTCAATGCCTTCACAAACCATTTTCACCAATAGATTTATTTCAACAAAAGAAGAAATATTTATATCTTTCGACTAACCGGTGTGAAATTTAATCGCCACAAACTTGTAAACCCCTGTATTCAACGATTCTATACAATGCAAGTACTTAAAATTCTAGGTAGTCTACTCCCATTTTGACATTCTTTATTGTTGATATTACATTTCTTTAAATTTTGATATATATAAGTTTATTATTTTATTTTATTCCATTTTATTTAAATTTAGTTATTTTTTCAGTGTCATGGGCAAATCAAGGCTTCGTTTCTCTATACGTGATGGGATTTCACGTATCTATTTTCTATTCATAGGTATATATTTATGCAAACAACTAAGATAATCATATTTATTAACAAAGAAAAGTTTGGAGGTTAGGTTAGGTTAGGTTAGGTTAGGTTAGGTTAGGTTAGGTTAGGTTAGGTTAGGTTAGGTTAGGTTAGGTTAGGTTAGGTTAGGTTAGGTTAGGTTAGGTTAGGTTAGGTTAGGTTAGGTAAGGTTAGGGTAAGGTTAGGTTAGGGTAAGGTTAGGTTACTTGGGCGTGGGCGTGGGCGTGGGCGTGGCCGTGGGCGTGGCCGTGGCCGTGGCCGTGGGCGTGGCCGTGGGTGTGGCCGTGGGCGTGGCCGTGGCCGTGGGCGTGGCCGTGGGCGTGGCTGGACGTTGTCGTGGGCGTGGCCGCGTGGGCGTGGCCGTAGGTGTGGCCGTGGGCGTGGCCGTGGGCGTTGCCGTGGGCGTTGCCGTGGGCGTGGGCGTGGGTGTGGGTGTGGCCGTGGGCGTGGACGTGGGCGTGGACCTATTGTACCTGCTTATAATCCTCAATGCCTTCACAAACCATTTTCACCAATAGATTTATTTCAACAAAAGAAGAAATATTTATATCTTTCGACTAACCGGTGTGAAATTTAATCGCCACAAACTTGTAAACCCCTGTATTCAACGATTCTATACAATGCAAGTACTTAAAATTCTAGGTAGTCTACTCCCATTTTGACATTCTTTATTGTTGATATTACATTTCTTTAAATTTTGATATATATAAGTTTATTATTTTATTTTATTCCATTTTATTTAAATTTAGTTATTTTTTCAGTGTCATGGGCAAATCAAGGCTTCGTTTCTCTATACGTGATGGGATTTCACGTATCTATTTTCTATTCATAGGTATATATTTATGCAAACAACTAAGATAATCATAATTATTAACAAAGAAAAGTTTGGAGGTTAGGTTAGGTTAGGTTAGGTTAGGTTAGGTTAGGTTAGGTTAGGTTAGGTTAGGTAAGGTTAGGGTAAGGTTAGGTTAGGGTAAGGTTAGGTTACTTGGGCGTGGGCGTGGGCGTGGGCGTGGCCGTGGCCGTTGACGTGGACGTGGGCGTGGCCGTGGACGTGGGCGTGGACGTGGCTGTGGACGTGGGCGTGGCCCTGGACGTTGTCGTGGGCGTGGCCGCGTGGGCGTGGCCGTAGGTGTGGCCGTGGGCGTGGCCGTGGGCCTGGCCGTGGCCGTGGACGTAGACGTGGACGTGGACGTAGACGTGGACGTGGCCGTGGACGTAGACGTAGACGTAGACGTGGACGTGGGCGTGGACGTGGGCGTGAGCGTGGCCGTGGACGTGGACGTGGACGTAGACGTGGACGTGGGCGTGGACGTTGGCGTGAGCGTGGCCGTGGACGTTGAAGTGGGCGTGGGCGTGGGCGTGGGCGTGGCCGTGGACGTGGGCGTGGCTCTGGACGTTGACGTGGGTGTGGCCGTGGGCGTGGCCGTGGCCGTGGGCGTGGCCGTGGGCGTGGGCGTGGCCGTGGGCGTGGCCGTGGCCGTGGGCGTGGCCGTGGGTGTGGCCGTGGTTGTGGCCGTGGGCGTGGGCGTGGCCGTGGGCGTGGCCGTGGCCGTGGGCGTGGCCGTGGGCGTGGGCGTGGCCGTGGCCGTGGCCGTGGCCGTGGCCGTGGCCGTGGCCGTGGCCGTGGGCGTGGCCGTGGGCGTGGGCGTGGCCGTGGCCGTGGGCGTGGCCGTGGGCGTGGGCGTGGCCGTGGGCGTGGGCGTGGCCGTGAGCGTGGGCGTGGCCGTGGGCGTGGCCGTGGGCGTGGCCGTGGGCGTGGGCGTGGGTGTGGGTGTGGCCGTGGGCGTGGGCGTGGACGTGGGCGTGGACCTATTGTACCTGCTTAAAATCCTCAATAAATAATAAATAATAAATAAATAAATTATTAATTATTAATTTAATATATTAAAATCCTCAATGCCTTCACAAACCATTTTTCACCAATAGATTTATTTCAACAAAAGAAGAAATATTTATATCTATCGACTAACCCTAGACACCATTGCCGATCCGAACAGCACGCATCCCATCGTCGCCGAGATCCAAACACGTATCCGCGAAATGGAAGTCGAAGGTGGCAAAGCTTATCTATATTGGATAAAGGCCCACGAAGGGTTTGATGCCACTTTCATATTGACATCATCTGCTTAACAGAACATTGGCTGAAAAGCTATGAGCTCATGTTCAATTTCAGTAACCACCAGGTTGGCAGCTCTTTTTGCAGATCACATGCTATTCGTGGAGGCTCCTTAATATTACTAAACAAATTCATGAAATTCAAAGACCGTAAGGACATAACATGCTTATCCGTTGAAAGCCACATTGAAGTAGCATGTGTAGAGTTGGAGCAAATTATTGTAGTAAGTGTATACAGCCCACCATCAGCTTCTTTTGAAATATTAGAACGATATGATGATACGATGACGATCTGCGAAAGACTGCAGGCAGATGCTGGATGCGGCAAGCTGAAGACAGGGCGCTATGGCGCTCATTAGGGGAGGCCTATGTCCAGCAGTGGACTAATATAGGCTGATGATGATGATGATGACATTTAGAACATAGGTACTTACCTAACTTATCTTAGATAATAGGCTACTTATTATACCGAAAATACACGTGCGAAGCCGCAGGCAGAAACTATTATAGTATTATTATAAATTCGAAAGTAACTCTGTCATACCTTTTCACATCGAAACGGCTAAACAGATCTTAATGAGGCAGGAGGGAAAAGGTATCCCGGAATAGGCTACTTGAAAAGCGCGCGCGAATCTGCGGGCAGCAGCTAGTACTATAAAAGCGAAAGGAATTTTGTCTGTCTGTCCGTCTGCAACACAATTCTAATTCTAAGTCTGATTGGTGGGATGGGTACTGAGATCTGCACGGATACCTCGCAGTGTATTGTGCATTATCCCCCTGTCCCTAACCAGCCCAGCTCTTTGAAGTGGAGCAGGACTTTTGGTGACTGACAGCTTCGTTTCAGCTTCCCTGTGGGCTGTGGGCACAGTAGATAAATGTATAATGTATTGTGCTGTGGGTGTGGACGGGGTTGTCTGCAACCTAAATGGCTGAACAAATCTTAGTGAAATTTGGTACAGAGATAGTCAATATCCCTGAGACGGATATCGGCTACCTACTTTTTATCCAGGAAAAGAGCGTGCAAAGCCGCGAGCTGAAGCTAGTAGTATAATGTTTCCATCATTATTATCATGAGCCTATTCTTATCCACTGTTGGACATAGGCCCTCGGCTTCTCCGAATGATATCCATACTAATCCATAGTACCCAGCAGTCTTTTGCAGATTGCCATCCCCACTGCTGGATGGAGGACGTCCTTTACTACCGCTTCTCGAGTGATCTTGTCGCGGTGTGGCGTGTCGGGCGTCGGTCGTCGCACCTGCGCCTGCGGGTCGCACCACCGAGGCTGGGCAGTGAATGCGTTAATAGCATCGATGTAAGTAAAATTCGGAAGATTGAGTACCTACTAGCTTCTCGAAAGTGGAACGCTCAAATTAGGTCCAATTAGGTTTACCTACCTCAGTCAGTCGGACCAGGGGGGGGGGGGGGGGGGGGGTGTCTGGGCGGCGGCGGCGCCGAAAGCGTTTGTGTTTCGCGTGCGTAGGTATGTGCGTGGTCACACTTCGGTCTAGGTTACGTTTTTCTATCTTTGTTGTTCATTAGGTAGGTATATTGCAAAAGATTGGAAATTACGTGTCTTTGCGTTGTAATTGTAACACAACACAGGCCATTTGTTGAGTTAACGCTGGGAGAACATACCTACAGAATTTTACTTATATCTATGGTTAGTACCTAGGTATTTTAAATCTGTGCCTATAGATAAATGCATGGTCCAAAGTCCGAAGTATAATTATACCATGGATAAATGTAAAGGTGGCTGGCGCGATTCTTTATTCATACAATTATCCAAAGATCCTAGATGACTACGTTTAGGTATCAACTATCTTTGCAATTTGCAATTTGTGGTTGCGGGTTCGATTCCCGCCTTGGAACTAATGTTTGTACGATCTACAAATATTCGTTCCGGGTGTTCTGGTCGTTTCTATGTATAAAATAAAATAAAAATTGTTTATTTCAAGTACATGACTCATAAATAACTCATAAGGTTACATTTAAAATACACAATAATAATAAAATACAATACAATGAAAAAACCAATAAAAATGTGATGTTAATAAAATCAGATAAAATATAAAATAAGAATAGGTACATGTAACAGACAGTAGACTAATATGCGGACACGAGGGATCATCAGTGACCGGGGCACCGCCCCTTAAAAGGGGTTGCGTGCAAGTTTATCCAGTGCTCCATTAACGGAGAATCCCACCTATCCGCCAAAGTGCTTAGAATGGTGTTGGGGCTGCCACGCAGGCGTTTCAAGAGCGACGCACAACGCTTTCTTATGATGGCGTGAAAGCCATCAGTGTGCGCCTCACTGAACATACCTGATGCACTGCAGAAACGTGGCAACCCCATCAGCACTCTAAACCCATTGTTATATTGCACGCGCAGCGCGTTGTACGCCTTTTGCGTATAGGTAACCCACAGGCTGCCAGTATATAGTGACTGACAGTATGCTTTGAAGAGCGTCACCTTCACCTCCCTGGAACTGCGAGCAAACCTGCATAATTAAAATAAATATATAAAAACCTGTATAATTAATAAAAAATATCTATCCATGTAATGTATTATATTATGTAGGTAGGTGTATCAGTCATCTAGTACCCATAACACAAGCTCAGCTTAGCTTGGGGCTAGATGATGCTGTGTGGATTGTCCAGCATTATTTATTTCACTTTATTTATGTTTTAAATATCCACTCTGACATCACAAATCTAGGCTTCCTGCAGGGGTATTTTAATTCGTCGGAAAGATCGTCGATTTCGATACCTATCGGAAACTTTTTTCTTAGTATAACATTTCCGATATCGAATCTTTAATACCTCTACAGTACCTACCTATACAAAAATAGGGGAATCGATTTAAAAATTTGTCTATGGTACTCGTCTATGCAAGCATGATGTAGGCATTTGGTAAATGAAGGTTACATTATTGGAACGAACTAACTCGTGACAAGCGGAAGTCTCCTCTCTAATTGCGGAAACTAAATCTTGACCCACAGTCGACCGCAAGTTGGGTGTCTAAATTCGCATATTCCAAAACAACAGTGTTATGTCATGTCAGACTTTGTATCAAATGACAAATCGTCTTTGATTGATTGCTCGGCAAGTTTATATTGATGGGATGCTCTCCATCACTGAGAAAGTCCCATAAATCTAGTTAAAAATGCATCATCTAGCCCCAAGCTAAGACCTTGTGTACCATAATATAACACAAGGTCTTATAGCTTATAAATCATCATCATCACCATCAGCCTATATTAGTCCACTGCTGGACATAGGCCTCCCCTAATGAGCGCCATAGCGACCTGTCTTCAGCTTGCCGCATCCAGCATCTGCCTGCTGCAGTCTTTCGCAGATCGTCATCCCACCTGGCCGGAGGGCGTCCTACACTACGTTTGCCGAGTCGTGGTCACCACTCAATAACACGTTTACCCCAGCGGTTGTCGGTTCTTCGCTAGATATGGCCGGCCCACTGCCACTTCAGCTTGCTAATTTTTTGTGCTATGTCGATAACTTTGGTTCTCTGTCGGATGTATTCGTTACGAATTCTATCCTTCAGAGAGACTCCGAGCTTAGCTCTTTCCATAGCTCGCTGAGCGACTTTGAGCTTATAATATAAATAACTGATATTATTTATTTGACGACCTCTGTGGCGCGGTGGGCGAAGGTCCGCCTGCGGCGCAGGAGGTTGCGGGTTCGATTCCCGCCTCGGGACAAATATTTGTACGATCTGCAGATATTTGTTCAGGGTGTTCTGGTCGTTTTCTATGTATGTATAATAAAAAATATATATCTATGTACTCATATATTATTATGTATATCAGTTATCTAGTACCTACCCATAACACAAGCTGTGCTTACCTTGGGGCTAGATAATGCTGTGTGAATTGTCCAGCATTATTATTATTATTATTTTTTACAAGTCTGTTTTTCTCGGAATATTCCGGTGATTTATGAAGCTCACGGGCCTAAGCCAAGTGAGTATCACTTTATAATTGTGTTGCATTTTGGTCGTCCTGCAAGAATTTTCGAACTGTTCTACAAGTAATAAGTATTGCAGCTTTCTGCATCGTTATGAAAATGTTTTGTTGAAGTCCTAAGAACATTCAGGTAGTGAGCGAGGTTTTTAGGAATAACTCCAGTACTGGACAGTACCAGCGGCACTATGTATATTATTATTATTATTATTTATCACACTACATACACAGATATTTTTATTATACATAGAAAACACCCGGGACAAATTTTGCAGGTCTTTAAAAACATTTGTTCCTTGTTCCTAGGTGGGAATCAAACCCGCAACCTGTGCGTTGCAGGCGTACCTTCGCCCGCTGCGCCACCAGAGGTCGTCAAGATTGATTGCTCTGCCACTCAAAATAAAACGTCAAGTGCGAGTCGGACTCGCGCACTAAGGGTTCCGTTTAGTTGTAAGACCTTGTTTCTTGCCAAATATCATGATTATCGGTCTACGGGAAGTACCCCATAGGTTTTGTGTGCATGTGATTCGCTTGGAAATCTCAAAATATTCGGACATAAACGGCTGTAACTTTTGAGTGCGTTAAGTCAGAAGTTTTATTTATATCACGGCGGACTTGAGTATTTGACGTTAATTTCAACTCGATACGTCCACGCGTTCCTGAGAAAAGAGGGTTGACAGACGGACAGACAGACAGACGGACAACAAAGTGATCCTATAAGGGTTCCTTTTTTACTTTGGAGGTACGGAACCCTAAATAAGCTTAGATTGTTAGGACGAGTTCTCCATCACTGGGAAGGAATCCCAACGTTCATGCTGATTAGAAATAAGCATAGGCATTAAGCTAAACTCAAGCATTCCATTCAACTTTGGTTTTATCTACCCTCAACTTTTTTTATTCATTATTTTTTAAATTCTGTCTTGACAATAATGTTTTATTGTAAATGGTTTCTGTTAAATTCTGGCGAATGTAACTAAGGAAGAGCGGAACCTCCTAGTATCAGAATTTTACTTAGGTATATCAATGATTATAGGTTAATGTATTTTGTGAACGAAATAAAAAACATTTGTAAGTATTTATAACTTCCGTCTCTCGAAATCTCTAAAATAGATTGCTCGGAAGCTCTGGTGACCTTTCGTAGTTCATCTAACAACTTCAATAGCCACAGACACTTTATTCCGCCTGAATCACTTTATTGCATAAGATTCCTTTTACTTCAACGGTAGAATGCAGTGTGCTTTATGGGCGGCAATTAATGTGCTCTTCATTTCGAAATCATAAAAACATTGAAGATTGGTATCGCTTTAAATCGAGTTCTTTTTGAAACAGTTCGTTTCGATATACCTAGGTACTTGAATATAATTAGGTACTGGCGATTTGGTTCCTTCGTTTGGAAGTAGAAAGACGCGAACAAAAGACTTCAACGCGCACGTTTTGTTTAGTGTTTACATACAACGAGTAGGTATTATGTAAGTACAATAATAAAACAAAATGCACAATAAATAAAGAGTATTTATTTATTGTGCAATGTGAGGGATAGGTGTAGATAAACGAAGTGTCACGTCAGGGGTGTAAGAAGCCGAAAGGTTGATCTCTGAGTCCGGAATCATTCGAAGGTCGATTTGTCCACTATCCCCTAGGCCAGATCGTGATGCAGGGATCAGAGGGAGGCCTTTGCCCAACCGTGGGAAATTACAGGCTAATTTCACAGGTTTATGTTACTATAGTGCGTAAGCCTTGACACTCGAGGTAATTTCTAAGAAATCAATTAGTATCCTATAAAATGTCGACTTCGACGGGACTTGCACCCGCATCCTTCCCTCAGTACGGGAATATGCTAACCAACTAGACCACGAGAGGTCAAGTCACGTAGGAGGCGAAAATCTCTGGGACTTCCTACGAACTCTAGCGCCGAAAGCCTTAAGGGAAAACATTGAAGTTTATCCAATCCTGTTCAAAGATTAGAGTTACATTTAATTCGTTTGACGAGAGGTGTCGCGTTGCTCAATTCTAAGGTTTATGTTATTTAAGTGCGTAAGCACAAGGTACACTCAACGTATTTTTTGATTTCTTAGGCTAATTTCAATTTCAAAAATATTCGATGCCTTAGTCTATACTAATATTATAAAGAGGAAAGGTTTGATTTTTTGTTTGTTTGTTTGTTTGTATGAATTGAATAGGCTCCGAAACTACTGGACCGATTTGAAAAATTCTTTCACCGTTAGGAAGCTTACTTTTCAGGGAGTGACATAGGCTATATTTTATCCCGGAATTCCCACGGGAACGGGAACTACGCGGGTGAAACCGCGAGGCGATCGTCTAGTCCGTTATAAACAAACGAAACAATTAGGAAGGTAACTCTGCCTTACCTTCTCCGTAACCTTAGTATAGTGGTGTTTACATTTACACACCTCTAGACCTTCACTAAAATCGTCTTGATTTGATCTTAGAACGAACTTGTGTAACAGATAATTATCAGATGAGTAGCTATAGGTACACTAGCTAAACTCGATGTTTGTAAGCGACCCACACCTAAACCACCTAAACTAAGAAATATTCGCTTTACATTATTTGAGATCCTTCCTAAATATTGCTTATAATTACATTTATCTGAAACTCGACGCCAAGCCAGTGGGTTTTAGTAATTTGTGTTGTGGTTTCTTTACAAAATATTCTATTACATCGAGTTTGGCTAGGGTAGGTATATGTACCTATACCGACTACAGACAGTACGTCAAGTTTTTCCGGAATATAATTCAGGTCGGCTTTTCCTCGTTATCATCATCGGCCTAAAGGACTGGCCTGAAGGATTACATAGATATTTATTGTTTATACATAGAAAATAATAATATAATAGTATTAATTAGGTATGTTATCTGTGACCCTGCTGGACATAAGCCTTCCCTAGCAAGCGCCGTAACGCCCCTTTTTCAGCTTGCAACACCTGCGAAAAACTGCTAGTTTTTCGCAGGTCGTCATAAAACCTGGCCGGAGGGCGTCCAACACTACGTTTGCAGAGTTGCCATCTCCACTCAAGAACACGCTTACCGCAGCGGCTGTCGGTTCTTCGGAAGATATGGCCCGCCAACTGCTAATTCTTTGAGCTTTACCGATAATTTGGTGGACCCAACACTATTTAAAATTTTAACTGTCGACGCTCATAACTCAGATGAAGCGTTGAACTGGCATCTGCGAAATAAACATGTTTGAACTAGTTATGAATTAGGCATGAACAGTGAACCTGACAATAACAATGAAAAATATATTGTATGTCCGAATAGGATGCAATTATTGATAAATAAAGAAATATAAATAAATGCTGGACAATTCACACAGCATTCGACGACCTCTGTGGCGCAGCGGGCGAAGGTCTGCCTGCGACGCACGAGGTTGCGGGTTCGATTCCCGCCTCGGGACAAATTTTTGTACGATCTGCAAACATTTGTCCAGGGCGTTATGGATGTTTTCTATGTTTAATAAAAATATCTATATCTATCTATGTAATGTATTGTAATAAGTATATCAGTTATCTAGTACCCTTATCACAAGCTCTGCTTAGCTTGGGGCTAGATAATGCTGTGTGAATTGTCCAGCATTATTTATTTATTTATTCATTATCCAGCCCCAAGCTAAGCAGAGCTTGTGTTATGGGTACTAGACAACTGATACTTATACACAATACAATACACTACATAGATAGATATTTTTTTATTATACATAGCAAACATCCAGAACACCCTGAAATAATATCTGCAGATCGTACAAACATTTGTCCCGAGGCGGGAATTGCACCCTGCGTCGTAGGCGGACCTTCGCCAGCCGCGCCACGAAGGTCGTCTGATACCTACATAATTTCATTAATCCCTCATGTAACTATGATTCACAGATTTTTTCAATAAAACTGTTCCTTATCCAGTCTTTTATTTCGCACATTGCTTTATTCCCTGTAAAACGAAAAAATATGAAAAACCGCAAAAATCTGAATTTCGCGCCGTTGTAAATCGAGCCACCATATTCAGGCACAAAATTAGTTATGGATCTCAGTACCTTTCTTAAATTAGGCGAGAAAAAGGTTATTTTAAAGAATTAAATTTGGCATAATTAATGAACTTTAGCATTTTAATTAATTGTTTTCAGAATTTTTATGATAGGTACCTATTCAATTCATTCCATCTGGTAATGTAAATAAATAAATAATGCTGGACAATCCACGCAGCATCACAAGCCCCAAACTAAGCAGAGCTTGTGTTATTTATACTAGATGACTGACAGATATTTGTTTTTATTATATATAGAAACGACCAGAACACCCGGAACAAATTTTAAAGATCTTACAAATATTTGTCCTACGGGGATCGAACCCGCAACCTCCTGCGCCGCAGGCGGACCTTCGCCCGCCGCGCTACCGAGGTCGTCCTACCTTCCTAGTAGAGTATACCTTAGTACCTACCTAGTACCTTCCTCCCAAATTAATTTAATGTGCTACTTTGAAATTATATATAATCGACACCAACTTATTCTTACCTCCGGTAAGTAAATAAATAAGAGGTAGGTATCATGTGGATGACCTCATAACTTAAACTATAGGGAAGGGAGATGATGTGAACTCGAGGATGCCCACGATTGCTCAGCAAGAGGCAAGGCCGATGATCTAATGATGACTTACGAAATATTTTAATTCTGAAAAATTAGGCATGATTTTATTGCTATAATTATCAGTGTTATTCGTTGCTGTACAGATTCTGGAGGTTAGGTTCATTTGGCTGCGTTTATGTGAGGAGCGAAGATATAGCGCGCTTGCGCTATCGCTCCTCACATAAGCTTAGGTATAGAAATAAAAAAAAAATGAGGGAAAGTTAAAACAAAAACAAAAAATTTTCACGAAACACAAAGTCTGCATAAAACAATCAAACATAATAAGTAATAACATAACAAGTGCTATTAAACTAAATAAAAATAAACTCTACATGTAGTCTGATGAATGAAATTGGTCTTTCTCTAGTGCGGGGCTAAACTGGTCCAGCCTCAGCTAGAAAAAAAAATGCTTAACGCATTCACTGCCCAGCTGTGCAGCGATGTAGGCACCTATCTCAAAATAGGTACGAGATTGGAGGGGTACCAGAGTAGGTATATCCCTGGCAATTATCCTTTCTCTCGTCATAATAAAATAAGTACAAGACAAAATTAAAAATTTTAAAAACCCGCCGACGTTTATTAGCTGAACAGATTTTCATGAAACGGCATCGATCAAAAATTTCCGGCCGGCCCCCCTTAGATGCACAATGCGCGCCCTGAAAACGTCAGTATCAAAAGGTATCCCATTTGGCATTTTGGGATACCTTTTCAACTAGTGTCATTTTAGCTCTCGGACCGAAAGCATGGTCAAGTGCTCGTATAAAAAATGCAATAATCGACCGACCATGCAACAGAAAAAGCATGGAATTTCTTATTTTCAGTAAGTTTAAATGTAATTTTTACCTGTGTATTGTGATACGAGCCACTTGAGCCTTATATACTTGAGAAATCAGCATTAAATATTGTTGTTGGGTTTGCCTATGTAAAAATATTAATTTTGTTCTAAGTTGATGAATGGAGCAGCTCTTGTTTCTAATTTTTTTTATTTATTTGTGGTAAGTTGTAAGTGATAATTTTTTTTTCATGAAAAGACATTTCAAATAACTGGTTGAGGTTTATAAAATAACTAGCTGACCCGCCCTCAATTTTATTTGCGTGGACTCTCTAATAAAAGAAAGACTACCAAAAGTATTAGATTTAATCAACTTAGTACCTATTTAATTTTTATCCTTATAAAAATAAACAGTGTATAAATTATTTTCAGGTACCTTCCTACCTACTTACAAAATAAAATAAAATAAATTCGACTCCACTAATCTCTTGTTCCGCATGCAAAAAACTTGACAGGCTCTGCGCAAACTGTCTGCGTCAAAACAAAACGTGGACACTTTTGAGTGTCATTCTTGTAAGGTTCTAGGTATCTACGGGGGAGGCCGCATACTTGATCGATGTGAAACGGCTAAGAACACTCGGGATAAAATTATCTATGACACAAAAAAACTAAACGAAAATCGGTTCATCCGTTTGGCAGGTACGGGGTTAAAAATAAACTTCGACCATGCCACATTATTAGCTGTGTGGTGCCGGCTTAGAATTTGCACCATCCCAACTCTTCCCGCGGGTGTCGTAAGAGGCGCCTAAGGGATATCCACCGGGGGCGGGCAGCGGCGCCTCCTGCAGAACAATTCTACCACCAAACTGCGATCCCCAACCCGCATGCCCAGCGTGGGGATTATGGGCATTACCCCCATGTGATAAAAGCCAATAAGGTCCTTATCGGGGGAGGCCTGCGTCCAGTAGTGGACTAATACAGGCTGTTGACGTTGACGATGCCAAATATTATAATCAGGTCAGGAAATTCATGAATTTCAAATGACTGACGACGATGTCGCTAGTAGGTAAAAGTGACGAAGCACGAGATCGCACGAAAGCCCGGTTATGCTAGTGCATAGAAAAGTGACTAAATCACTATGCTAGTGCACAGAAAAGTCACTAAATCACTATATCCTTCGTCGATTTTATAAAATCATAGGTACCTACGTAAGGTACTACTACTTACTTGGCATAGCGTTAGCATAAAAGCAGTTTTTTTGTGGGGTAAAGATGACCTCTGCGATAAATTCCTAAATCAGTGGCACAGCGGGCGAAGGTCCGCCTGCGGGTTCTATCCCCGCCTCAAATATTGGTACGATTTGCAGATAGGGTGTTTTCTTTGTATTCAAAAATAGTTGCATTCTTACTACCCTTTGTCATAATACCCGTTTTCCCGTAGGAATGAAGCATTTTCCCGCGGTAAAAAGTAGCCTATGTTTATCATCAGGAATAATGTGGGCTTCTAATGGTAAAATAATTTTTAAAATCGGTCCAGTAGTTTCGGAGCCTATTCAATACAAACAAACAAACAATCAAATATTTCCTCTTTATAATATTAGTTTATAGATATATCGGTAATCTTGAACCTATAATACCTACAAGTTTTGCTTAGGTAATTTTGGTCTAGAAAATACGGTGTACCTAGGTAGATTGTCCAAACCTTTTTATGACTTGTACCTACTCAGTGGATATAACAGTGAACTAAGGTGGGTGAGGGTAGTAGTACTTACTTACGAAATAACATTACCTAATCTGTGGTAGTAAATAATAAATAAATAATGCTGGAAAATTCACACACAGCATTATCTAGCCCCAAAATAATGGTAGGCACCTAAGGTCTATGCATAGACCTTAGGCTTCGACTATTTAACGACATAATTATAATTATAATCAAAGAGCTTACATAGATGACCTTAACAGGGGTGGAAAGTGATTCCATGGTCAAAAATACTGATTTTACTGACAATATCCCTTTAAAATACTGACCGTTTACTGACTAAATCTCTAGAATACTGACGCCGCGCCAGGTCGGTCAATTAGACATCAAAATACGAATGTTAGTCGCAATTTTCCACCCCTGTACAGTTAGTTAAGTACCATGTTAATAATTTATGATGTGTGCTTTTGTTCTAAAGTGATAGTGATTATCCAAAAAAAAGGACTACTACCTACCGAAAAGAAAAAGATGTTATGAGATTTTTAAGGGACACCTACTCCAAAACAGCATTCTTTTCGTCTCAATCTACAGAAACCAGACCACTTTTGTGGAAACATAGCCTCTGATCCTCAAAATACTGACTTTACTGACCATTTTTCAAAAAAACTGACTTATCTTAGCCAAAAAAACTGACTTTTACTGACCATTTTCCACCCCTGCCTTTTCCAATCGTGAATTAGAATTAGATGAGATGGAAACGACTGTTATGGCGGGCCATCTCTTTGGGGTCCAGACCCCCTCGGAGTAGACACACCCAACACGCGGCTCCTTATAGGTAATGTACCCAACCACTATCATCATCATATCAGCCCTTGTCGACCCACTGCTGGGCATAGACCTCTCTATTTTTATGCCATTCACCTCGATCTTGTGCTAATCTGGGCCAGGTGTACCTAGCCTACGGTTTTGCCTACGGTTTTCCTACAACAGTCTCTTGTCCACCACTCAGTCAGTGCTTTAATCCACCTGTCGTCACTTCGTACCAACCATAATATTGGTAAAATACCTACAAACCAATATTTTAACCAAAACCATTAACAAACACATTTGATGTGTGAAGTGATTTATTATCATCGTTTCGTAACAAATACCTACCAACGTTAATATTTCAAAAATTGAAAACCTTGTTTTGCATAGCTTCTTTGTAATTAAGTAAGTATTGCATATTATTAAATATTTCTTTCGTAACATCATATTCACCTCACTGATTACTATTCTAAATTATTTTTTATATCTTTTATGGTAAGCGCCAGTTGGTACCTCGCCTATCAACGAGCCCAATGTCATTAAAAAGAATAAGTATGAATTTATAGTAGAAAATAGTCAGAAGGACTAACAAATAAGTAATTTAAGAGAAAATGATGGACCCTATTGAATAGATTCAATTCTCAGGGCAAACTTGCAGCAACCTACAACAGGGCAAAGGTCTACCCACAGTTTAACAGGAGCTCTTTGGAGGCCTAAAAAAAGAAATCTATTAGGTGCAAGAAAAAATCTTGTGAATGTAGGCACAAACCTAATGTTAATACACGAATACACGATGGCACGAAATATGTGTACTAAGTCGAAGCTGTTTCGGAACTTTCGGGTACCAAGGCCCCCCTCGGGATCCGAAACCACCCCCTCCCTTCGGCTTTGACCCCCTCAAAGAACACAAATATGAAGAAATGGAATCGAAACGCTTTTAAAATACCTAAAAAATATTCGAAATAAAAAAATCGTAAGTAAAATGTAAGCTGACCCCCTTGGGGTCCAGACAGAATAACCCTATTTCGGCTATTATATTACACACATGGCACCGTGCACCGTACCAGTAAGGTCCATGAGGAATTTCCTCCCGCGAATACTCAGGTTGTGGAATGATCTCCTTGCCGAAGCTGATGGCAGTCTACGTTGCTTCAAAATCAAGTTGAAACGAATGGCTTGTCGAACAGAATTTCTATTCAGTGAACGAATTACTTGACCAGTAATTTCTTGATTATTGTTCCATTTATGATTTTTACTTTACATAAATAGTTTTTTTTTTTTTTTTTTTTTTTTTTTAATCTGTGTAGGTATACAAAGTAATTTTTAAACATGAACTACCTAGGTACTTACAATATGTATGTCAACTAGTTTTAAGAAAATCTGACATGTAAATTGATTTTACCAATAAATTGTATTTCTGTTTCTATTTCTGAAGTTTTCCCTCAGGACTACAACATGGAGACATTTACAGGGTCGGTAACGCGAGTGTAAAGTCCCTGATGTTGCAGGCGTCCAGGCTGCGGTAAGCGCTTTCCATCAGGCGGACCGCATGCTTACCACCTTAGTGGTACAAAAAAACCTAGAAAATAATAGAACAAGCTCGATCTTACTCTCTATCATTTCTGAAAATGTCTCAGTACAGTTACCGGGTATTAAGAATCTCTTCTCCTCGTAGTAAGAATAAGAAATCTAGCACCCAGATGTTCTATAGGTTTTCCTTTAAGTAATTTTCTAGCTCCATGGTTGTCATACAGCCTTATTATTAACTAGCTTCTGCCCGCGGCTTCGCCCGTGTATTTTCGGTATAATAAGTAGCCTATTATATAAGTTAGGCTTTGCTCTAAACGTGCGCCAAATTTCATCTTGATCTGTTCAGTAGTTTTGGAGATCCAAGGTAACAAAAATTCAAATTTCACAAACTTTCGGCTTTATAATATCAGTAGAATAGCCCAAAATAGGCTGTTTTGTACTTAAATTAGTTATGGGAGTTTACTCTTGGAATACCTCCTAATTTCACTCCTAAAATGCAATTGAAGGTCGTTGAATCCAAATTTAAGCGATATCGAGAATAAGTTGGTTAATCGAACCAAATCACACACGCACAGCTCTTCCCGAACCTACCTGTAAACTTATCGTTTTTGGATCACCGTCGAAGGGTGCCCTGCAGTAAACTTTGGACGTTTACCGTGATCTCGAGCGAGAAGGGACAATGGTTTGCATCACACGGTCGAACCATTCACGGCTAGATCCGAGTGGGAGATGCCATCTCATATATAACGCCAACCTGCCGACCCCTCAGCAAGCAGTAGCCTAACAGCTTCAGCATGAAGGTAATAACACTTTTCATACCTAGTTTTGGCGTTGGTCAATATAATTTTATTCATAAAAAATTATAAACAGATATAAAATACCTAATATGGGTTGATTTTCGAATTTTTTGATGCCCTAAGAATGGAAAGGATTTTTTTTGAGGGCATTAAATTAAAGCAACCTAATTGAAATTATACTTTGTAAATCTTATAATTGAACCTGTTTGTGTTTTAAGTCATGAAAAGCACTTACTAATAAATTAAGGTCAGTAGTCAACCTATTGGTAACCTGCATTATCATTCATCATAACAATCTACCTACACTAAAAACGTAAGTGCTAATTGTTATGGCAGTGCATTAATGTGAGCATAACAACTTTAACTCTGCCACTGTTAGTTAAACCTACCTTCGCCTTTTCCTCCTTTCATTTTAAAGCAGAAAGACAAATTTGCTACATCTTATTTTTAACAGCTAAGCTTTACAAATTTCTTACTTTATTAAGCTCTGTGAATTGTCCAGTAGGTACTATTAAGTACTTATTCATTTTAGTGCCCAAATGCTACCTTAATCACACAAAAGGTAACAATCCAGACCTTTTGGCCATTATTGAATTTTATTTATTATGTTTCTTTGTACATATACCTACAGTAGTGTGGAGTGGAGTGATGAGGTCTGGGAACACCAGTTCTGAGATCTATCGCAATCTTAACAATAAAGAAGTCATTGTTATTGTGTCGTAATTCACTATACCATCTTTTCGCAGGTCTTCGTGTGCCTATTAGCCCTGACAGCGGTTGCGAGCGCCGGTTTCATCGGCGGTGGCAGCAGCGGCTGGTCAAGCGGCGGCGGCGGCGGTTACGGCGGCGGTGGCGGCGGCGGATGGAAGTCCGGCGGCGGTGGTGGAGGATGGTCAAGCGGCGGCGGTAGCGGATGGCCCAGCGGTGGCGGCGGCGGCTGGTCCAGCGGCGGCGGAGCCCGTGAGTACCTTTTCTTTATCACCCAAAGACACGCATTTAGGTTTTAGGTAGGTACACTATTCCGAATATGGCTGTTCGTACCTAACATGCTTTAAATTTTGAAATCGAATTGTATTCTAAAACTATTTACTTTACTTTACAGCTACAATAAAGATCATCAAAATCATCTCCTCCGGAGGCGGCGGCGGCGGCGGCGGATACGGTGAGTTTTATTTATTTACTTAAGCTGGACCTTAGGTAGAATGACATTGATTTAGTAGCGCTACCGTACCTACTCTATATTATTAAGTAATTAGCAAACATCAACAAATGTGGTGATGTAAATCCTACTTACTATGCACAGTAAACATAAAACCTACACATGAAGATTCCGATCTACAGATAGTCCAAAAGCTGGGGGTCATACGTTCGCCCCGTCTCGCATAAGATTACGAATTTCGCAACCCATCTTATGCATCAGTACATTCTGTCCAGACTAAGACTCGCAGCAATAATGCAGGATTTACGCAACCGTTATATTACAATAATAATAGTCTAAAAATGGAAATTACATAGGTAGTAGATAAATACAATACGTTCAGTTCAAGGCCGTGACTTATAATTTCATAGAACGAAGGTCAATTACCTTTCAGCGATGTACCTACCTCTACAAATTGTTCTTCTATAATTGCCATCAATGACCTACAACTATGTTATCTTGACCTCAATGACACCAACGTTCACGATGTCTATAAAATGCTCATGTGAGCATTAACGCCTAGCAGTTGGTAAAGATAAACAACAGACATACAGAATAGGTACTACCTACTACTTATTATATTTTGTCTGTGAGTTAGAAGTACTAAATGGTTGTAAAGTTACAAACCGATAACAATAAACTTACCAATAACAGGAGGCGGTCACGGAGGCTGGTCGTCCGGAGGAGGCGGCAGCTCTGGCTGGTCTTCCGGCGGCGGCGGAGGCGGCTGGAAGCTCGGCGGCGGCGGCGGAAGCTCCGGCTGGTCCAGCGGCGGCAGCGGAGGCGGCTGGAAGCTCGGAGGAGGTGGCGGCAGCAGCGGATGGTCCTCCGGCGGCGGCGGCGGCGGCGGTGGCTGGAAGCTCGGAGGCGGCGGCGGCAGCAGCGGATGGTCCTCCGGTGGCGGATCTTCCGGCTGGTGGTGATTAACCCGACCCCTTGCTAGCTCAAATTCAATACAGTGATACCTCCAATATAAGTTTTTTATTTCCTTTGACCCAAACGTAGGGATTAAATTTAACTGATTTGATTTTGTCTAAAATTGTATTAAAACTTTTAATATTAAAATTAAAAGTGACAAGTTTATATATGAGTACCTATCAAATCTAATTCTAATTGATCTCTCTATTAATCAGCTAGGTACATAATGTAGGTAAATCAAGAGAAAGAACACCATTTTAAAAAGATAAATTTAAATAATCTTACATTCATCATTAATTACATTAATTAGTAGGTAATTAAATTACAATAAAATAACATAAAACATTCAATATTTATAAGTCATTTTTTCACTGGTTTTTTCTTTGATTTGGTTGATCTCTTTGTTCTGTTTGGGTTGTAGTTTTCTTTTTCAGAAGAATCGGTACTGGTAGGTGTGTGACCCCGTGCAATTCTTCTGGGTCTCTTACCATGTTCTTCTAGATTTTCAACATCTCCTAAAACCCTAAAAAGTAATATAAATTTAATTCAATTTTAGGTACTTTTGTATTTTCTGAATATAATGTGACATTGGTTTAGTGTTTTACCATTTTAAAACAGTGCAACTCACATTTCATCATAGGACCTGTGCACATCAGCAGTAACTTCTACACTTCTACTGTGCTCCAAATCCTCATCAGAATCTGACTCTGCTATAATAATATTTGAAGATTTATTTACAGAAGCCACTGGATTGTAATTATGGGCCTCACTTAGAAATATATCATCACTTTTAGAACAGTGATTATCATCATCAGCTTTATCATTATTGTTATGTTCATTTGCATCAGCTGGGTTTAGTATGTCAGTTTGAACTTCAACAGATTGTTTAGTTTTTATTCTATTGGTATTTTGTGCCTTAGATATGTTAATGATAGCTGTAAAACTCTTACTCTCTACTGTAATTGAGACATTTTGTTCCTCTGACTTATTACTATTTACAGCTTTCTGATATTCTTTGCAGTAATCACAACTTTCAGCAAGTGGGCTTTTCTTGTAGAATGGTACTTTTAGATTATGTTGAGGTAGTTCATCACTTATTCTAGAGAACATCAAGTTCTGAATTGTAGAATCACATTTTGCATTTTTTTCTGCTTCTAGTACTGCCAGTAAGGCTTTTGCATCCTTATCTACTCTGATACTTTGAGAATCATCTAATACAATAATTCCCTGATCTTCATCAATGAAAATACCACTATCATCTTGCTTCCTTTTATGGACACGTTTTCGAAGGTTTACTTTCTTCTTAACTGGTTTTACTTTTTGCTTTTTGATGGGTGTTTCATGAAAATTTTCAATGCATGTTTCATTTTCATCTGTCCATATTTCATGATAATTCCTTTTGTTTAGAGATCTATTTGAGAGTATATTTTGAGTATTTGAGGCTTTGAGTAGCTGTCTGTTGTTTGTGATTGTGTGATTCAGATCAGCAAATGGTTTTCTTTTGACACATTTATTGAGCCAATCAGTAACATTAGCATTTGAATTCTCCATTTTGCGAAATCTTACTTCTTCACCGGGAAAAACTGTGATGTTTTCTTTATTTTCTGTGGAAGGTTTTCCACTTTTCCTCTTATTAAAATACTTGACAGGAGCTTGAATGCATTGTGGGAAAAGCTCTCTCTCCACTTTCAACTTCTCCGAAACTCTATTTCTGTTATTGACTGAAATAAACAATTACTTATTCATATCAAGTACGTAAATAAAACATCAAATTAAATATGTGCTGGTCCAGACATTATTAGCTAAATAAAGTAACCTACCATCTACACTGAAGAATGTTTGGAAAGCGTTTAACAGTTTTAAGGCATTGAGGGAGCGTAATGTCTGTGGTTCATCAACCGTTGGCGCGACAAAAGTGGACGCGTTCTGAGGAGTAAGGCAGAGGGGACAGCTTTCTATGGCAGGCACACAGTCCACGCAACCAGAGTGTCCACACGGATATCTCAAGCGCTTTCCAGTAGATTTGTCACTACAAAATAAAATAACTGTAAAATCATCCTGGTAATACATACAAATGTAAACCGTTACAAATTATACGCAGTATTCACCAGATAGGACAGCGGTTCGAGTCAACGATGTTTTTTACATGTTCTGCAGCTTTATCAACGTTAATGGACTGACACATGACAGGAGTCCATTCAGGAATAAATGTAATAACGAACGAAAGCAGGAGAATGGAGGAATAATTCTCAATTTGATAAAAACATTACAACAACACAACAAAACTTCAATTTGGATTTGCTTTGCATGGAGTCAGTGGAGAATTGGAGATGACGTGACATGACACATGGCAATATTATGACAGCGATTGATGACAGTGACGACAATGACACCTTGAGATTGACGAATAGACCTTACGCCGCTCGCTTCACTTTGAAATAGACGAAAAAGAATCGCTCGTTTTGTATCGTACCGGGACCGTGCGTTGCGTTCTCTTTCTTTATCTCTTGCTTGTCTTTGTTCAGTCTTGTTTGTAAAACTGTCTGTTGATTGATTTTATTTCCATAGAAACTGTAATAAACAGTGACAAGAATGCTTAAAAAAACTATATCCTTAGAAGTGGATCCCTCAATAATGGAGGAGAATATGCGAATAATAAGGGTAAGTTCTAATTAAGTTATTGGTCTCTGAAAAAACAAGTCAATACAGAAAGATCCCCGTTTCTAATTCTTAGCAACGTGCTGCAACCGAATCTTTTGCTAATTGCTTAGTTATATTCGTGCTTCTACACCTTACATTACAGGAAACCCCCGCAGAACAAGAGTTCAATAAGATAATGTCATCAGTGGATACTGTTCCATGGAAGCTGGTGAAACCAGCTCCTGGTAAGTATCATGTACTATGTGTTACATTCTACAAGTTAGGTTCCAATATTGATTGTTTCTTACTCACTGTATTTTATCTTTTCAGGATTTTGTGTCAAAACCCTGACTAGACCAGACAACAAAAAAGTATTTGTAAACATTTGCATAACTGATACCATACCTAGTCCCCGAGATGTAAGCAATGATCAACTTATGCAGATATTGAATTCTGCAGACCCTTCAAGTTATAGAGTCCCAATGAGCATTGGAGAAGGCAGAACTGAAGCTGACAAAGCAGGAGCCCCATGCACTGTCTATGATGTTGCCATTAATCCTGCATTCTTCGCAATTGTTGAAAAGGATGACCTATTTCAAACATTCTTCCTAACTGTAGTCTTTGAAGGTTTGCAGGATAAGTACCAATGTGAATTAGATGTACAAAGATACACAATTCTAAAGAATAGAAAGTCGATTGGCACATTGCAGTCCCATAGGATCCAAATTAGAGATGTCAAAACTGCTGAGAATGCTATGAAATCACCACTTATTGAGGAAATAGGGGAGAAGCCTGCATCACTAACAAAGAAGCCAGAACTTGTGTACCGAATGAGGCGAGAGCCTCCAGTAGGGGAGATTGAATATCTGATAGCCGAGTTCAAAATACCAGCTTCTGTAAGTCTTTATTTTAATTTGCCTTGAACAGCCTAAAATTATATCATCAACTTATTGTAAATTAATTAATGACTGGTCCAATAATTAGGTTCTTTGTTTACAGATGGATACCAAAAACCTGAATCTAGAAGTGGGAGAAGACAGACTTGTGTTGGATTCCAAGGGCATGTTTGAAATGGTTGACTTCTTTTTGCCCTGCAGTGTCGATCAGGAATATATTGATGCACAACTGAACAGGAATAATGATGTAAGTGTTATTTGACAATAGTTAAGATTTTATTGAAGTTGTTTCACAATAGTAACATTTTGTTTTAAAAAATTATGTTTCCTTTACTTTCAGATGCTGTTGGTGAAAATGCCTGTGGTGAATTAGAAAACCATAAAAAATATGAATATACCTTACACCTGTCTGTACCTTTTTGCTAAGATTAGTTTTTTGTGCAATGCTAAGATTAGTTTATTGTGTGTGCCTTTACGGCTATTACTGATTTTTGTATCAGACAAAGTTCCTCTGACCTCTCCTCTAGTTTTCTAACTAGGTCAAGGGATCAGAATAACAAATGGACAAATTACAACAATGCTCAAGACCCTCGTCATAAGATTGATGCTCCTGACTTGAGCTACAGTCTGCTGCGGCTTTAGGTACCTGTTAAATAAATGATGAAAAGACGTCACTTATAAGTTAATAGAATTTATTGATTATTTTGTTCGATTGAAGTACTTATTTGGTCTGCGTCTTAATTTGTAATACATTTAATTATTGAAGATTTGTTGTTTACATGTTATTATTTGATCACTTTATTAGTATCGTGGGTACAAGTTAAGGCACTTTTTTATTTGTAGCATTATGAAAATGATTGGAAATTTTCGAAGTTTTTCACCATTATCTTAAACTATATCACAAGTTTGCTAATGTTAAATAATTAAATATAATGTTAAATGCAAGCATATGTAACTTAAAATTTATTTGTGATGTTTAACTACAACTAATTGTAAGGATTTTTTTAATATTCCTTAGCATCGAGAAACGCATGGAGATTCAATTTTAGCGAAGATATTTAAATAATTGAGTTACAAAGCTTCTTTTGGCTAATCTAGTTAACAGATCAAAACTCGTCATGTTTTGCGCCTACTCCGAAACCATTTCCGCTATGATCCTTCAAATGTTCCATGACTTGTTCGGCTATAGTTTCATGGTCTCTGATCTGTAGCGTTATCACGCTGCTAACCCGGTGCGCGCTTCTTGTTAGGTATAATCGAAGGGATGGGTAGGAGGTTATTCCTTCATGTTGACAAATACCCCTCTCTGTCAGGCAGTTTACTCTGCCTAGCTGGACAGCATGGCCAAGGGTCTGAAAAAAAAAAAATGCAGTCTATTTAAACCCGAGTTCACCAACAGATGGTGATTTTGACGTGACAACGTCTTATAATTCGATAGAGCCGGCTGCACGCACGAAAAAACATAACGTCATGCGGCGTTACCTCGCTATGACGTCATGCGGCGTTACCTCGCTCTGAGGCGTTCCATGTAAGGCTTGAAGTGCAAGCGAGAGCGCTCGACATCCGTCTCTCTCCTACTTGAGTGAGCGATGCGTCTGCGTGGACAGCTGCTATACTATAGTACATTTACATGTTTTGATCGAGTATCAAATGCTACCATTCCATCAGTATTTTCTTAAGACGTTGTCACGTTCAACTATCGTCAGTAAACCGACTTTACAGACAACCATTTTTTTTTTATTTTGGTGAACACCAGCCTAAGCCAAAAGTTCTAGATAGGACTGTTTTCTATTAGATATGGGATCATAGAAATTTCATATTGAAAGGATTCCTGCTATCGGTAAAGTAAATTGTGATCTTGGAATGGGGTAGGTAGATGTACTTACAATTCCAGCTATGGCGAATTCCGGATACAGGTCATAACATCTGTAGCACCTCGGTGAGTGGAAGTATATTAACCACGGTTTAGCAGCACTGTAAGATAAATTAACTTTAATCAGATAAAGCAATAATGGAATGTCTGTTTTCAGTTCTCTTGATGTTTTATTTAGAGCCCTAAAAAAGATTTTCAGTAATGTGCAAGCGTAGCAGTTAATAGGCTCATTCCTTGCCCAGACAGTGCACCAAACGAGAGTACCTACTTCATACTATTTCCAAATATTAGATACTAGACGATCGCCTCGCAGTTTCACCCGCGTAGTTCCCGTTCCCGTGGGAATTCCGGGATAAAATATAGCCTATGTCACTCCCTGAAAAGTGAGCTTCCTAACAGTGAAAGAATTTTTCGATTCGGTCCAGTAGTTTCGGAGCCTATTCAATACAAACAAACAAACAATCAAATCTTTCGTCTTTATAATATTAGTATATATCTTACCCAGTAGGGTTCAACTCCTCAGCAATGACAGTTTTGGTGAAGGAATGCCAGTTGAGTTTCTGCACCGAGTCGTCTATACGTTCTAGCGCCCATTCGACGATGTACGGCGCTTCATTTAGCTGTTGCAGGTTCACGCTAAAAAATCATTTACTAATATTAATAACTTCTTTCGGCCCGCGGCTACGCACGCGTTGTTTCTATGGAAACATTTTGAGGTTATTTATTTCTATCCCAGGGCACTGATTTATGGGATAAAAAGTCGCCTATGTTTGATTCCAGGGTTAGACTTACCTGTATGCAAAATTTCAGCCTGATCCGTTCAGTAGTTTTGGCGTGAAGAGGTAACAAACATCCATCCATCCATCCAAACTTTCGCATTTATAATATTAGTGTGATTCTAATTTTTTTACTACTTCACGCCAAAACTAGATAATGGGTGGGTCTGAAATTTTGCATAAATGTACCTAGATCTAGACCTGGAATATCCATAGGCTATCCATCCCATAAATCAGTTCCCATTGGATATAACCTTAAAACATTTCCATAGTTTCTATAAAAAAAAAACTATTTATGTAATGTATAATTAAGTATATCAGTCATCTAGTATAGTACCCATAACACAAGCACTGCTTATCTTGGGGCTAGATGATTGATGCTGTGTGGATTGTCCAGCATTATTATTATAGAAACAACATGTGCAAAGCCACGGGTTAAAACTAGTAAGTCAAAATTAGTGGGTTGGTGATCGCAGTTCGGTAGTGAGTCTATTCTGTAGGGGGCGCTGCGCTGGTATCCTGGTGTTTATCCATTAGTCGGCTCCTACGACACTTGCCTACATAACAATTATAGCAAACGCCCCTAAACATTGACCTTCGGAGGACGCCTTTGTCCAGCAGTGGACGTCTTTGGGCTGAGAGGTAATAATTAGTGATATTTAAATTAATATTAGAATACCTGAAGTGATGGCCTGATGCTATTGGATACAGCCTCGCAGTCGGCATTTTGATGTTCATGCAAAATCCACTGGTGTCTGTTGTGCACTTCAGGACACCTACACGCACGAAGTTCAGAGGACGCAGCTGGAAATATACTTCTGTATTATCGATGTGAACTTTTACATACAGATATTTCTAGGCCTGGAATAAAACACAGGCTTTATCCCAAAAATCAGTCCCCAGGGAATATTAATAACCTTAAAATACCATAGAAACTACTAACTAAATCCCATAGAAACAACGCGTGCGAATAGTTCATCATCAATCACCAGCATATAATAGTTTACAGCTGGACATGGGGCTCCCATAATAAGCGCCCTGTCTTCAGCTTGCCGCATCGAACCTCTGCCTGCAGTCTTTTGCAGATCGTCATCCGGGCAAGCACTACGTTTGGCGAGTCGCAGTCTACTCAAGCACACGTTTTCCCTACCTCAATGTAAAGGCTAAGGGCGTATTATCGATGGGCTTCAGCAAATCTCCAAAAACATCTCCACTTGCACCTGTAGCGCGTTTGACGGAATTCAGTACTGCCATTTAGTTACCTTTGAGTAAACCTTCATCCACTGCTTAGCGAGCTGGTCACAGAAGCGTCCGCAGTGCGCGGGGAGATGAGCCACCAGCCACGTGTGGGTCCGACTCGAGACGTCTAGTATCTCAAGCACTTGCCCTTCGGACAACTCCATATCTAAAAAAAGTACAAGTTGATTAAGAAACAACCAATAAAATTTTAAAATCCATCATGCGTTTCAATAAAACTTTGAAATTCGTCATGGTTATTAACACTAAAGTCCTTTATGGTCGCTCAAAACTCAAATCATGGTAAATATCCCGTTGTAAATGACTTTAATTTCTAAAATTCTAGAAATCTCTATGTGAATCCAAAATAAAAAGAACATCTCGTTGCCGAGACAGCAGATGTCGATTCCTGACTTCGTAAGTCAAGTATCGATCAGTGAATCGTATTGTAAATAAAACCGCCAAGTGCGAGTGTGTGCGAGTGCACGAAGGGTTCCATACCATACCATCTCGTATAAATATTTAACATACTAGCAACATCTAGTTTTTATAACTCAGGCAACTTTTTCAAAGATCAAATTATCACTTGTTCGGTTACCCTTTTAAATTCATCTTTATTATATTTTTACCATTTGTTGTTATTTATTACAGTTAAAGTGTTAGTCAATTATTTATAGGACGTTTCATGTGTCTACCTATTGTGGTTTAAGAGATATGGCCTTGAAAAACGAAGAGCATAAATAGCCAAAAAAATCACGTTCTTTGTAAGTTTGCTTCTTTCATTAAGATATTTATTTTATTATTTGCTGTTATAGCGGCATGAGAAATACACATTCTCTGAAAATTTCAACTGTCTACCTTTTACAGTTCATGCCCTCCGACATACAACGGTCAGCGGAGGCTTAGTAATAGGGTTCCAATTCACGCTTCGGGTACGGAACCCAAAAATTGAGTTCTTGAATTACCTGCGCTCTCTATCATCATCTGTATAAAGTCGATAAGCTCATGTTGGTTGGCTCGCTCGCCGTAGTAGGTGCGTTTGGTCCCGTTCTGCACGAGTATCGCAGGCTCGCTGTGCGTCACTCCGCGGCAAAGCTGCTCCGTTTGGGCTGTGCACGACATTATGCCGAACTGAAATAAACAACTATCTACAGATTAACACGATATGGAAGTTACTACAAGAGTAGGTAATTTAATTACCTAAAAAATAAATAATGCTGGACAATTCACACAGCATTATCTAGCCCCAAGCTAAGCAGAGCTTGTGTTATGGGTACTAGATAACTGATATACTTAATACAATACATTACATAGATAGATATTTTTTATTATACATAGAAAACGTCCAGGACACCCTGGACAAATGTCTGCAGATCGTACAAACATTTGTCCCGAGGCGGGAATCGAACCCGCAACCTCCTGCGTCGCAGGCAGACATTCGCCCACTGCGTCGAAGTCGTCGTAATGCTATGCTATGTTAATACTAAACTTGTTAAGTTTAATAAAACTTTAACAAGCGTAGTGGATCTTATGTACTCTTTATAACAGTGTCAAAAACGAACGTACCTATATAATATATCCACCCTATATAATATTATAAAAGTGAAAGTAATTCTGTCTGTCTGTTACCCTGATCTTAGTGACATTTGGCAGTGAGGTACCTAAACGGTAAGTATACTGGGGCGGACATCGGCTGCTTTTTATCATGGAAAAAGGCGTGCGAAACCGCGGGCGAAAGCTCTCTATAATATAGACATAAATAAAACGAAAGGTCTGTTTGTAATGTCCAGTTTTAAACTTTTTACTAAATGCGTATAAAAGTATAGGTACACAGATCTTCTAACAAAATATCAGTTTTCAAAATATTTGTATTTCTGACAGTTTGTCCGAAACGGTGGGACCGATTTTGACGGGACTTTTCGACTTCTTACCCGGTGATATCGGCCAGTGAAAGTCCCGTAATAAAAGTAGGCCAAGGCCTAATTTAATTTGAAGAAGGAATTAGGGATCCGCGCAAAAAAAAAAAACAATGAATTTGCATTGAAAGCCACAGGCACAGCTAGTATCTAATAAAATTAAGGTCTACGTTAGTATAAATTCAATGTTCTAAGGGTCTACGTATAAATTAGATCGATAAGTACTATATGATCATGTGAGGTTTCCAAAATGTTGTTCTAAATACTCACATTAATGTTACCATGTTTGAAGTGGATACTGGCGAGGGTGAAAGGTTCTAGAACATCATTCCATGATAGTCTATAGGGGACTACCAATAAAACCCACACTCCCTGATCTGAAACAATTATAATCTTGTGTTATAGATTGATTCTAATATCCTAGAATGGCGACAACTAATTGACCGAGCGAACGAAGTGAGCGAAGCGTCTTTGTAGGTAGATGCCTACGGTTAACTATTAAAGATACATTTAAAAAAAGCTTATGATAGATGTCGTCTACGCGCGGTCCGATTTTTTGATAATTCCTTTGTATAACGTAATTATAAATTTAAATATGTAGTGGCGCCACTATCCATCCTACTATTCGCCTCGGCGACCAAGCGAGTGACGTCACACTCACCCACGGCGATCACTCAGTGAACTTCGCTAGTAATTTAGTCATAAGTCATAACTTCGTACCTACGTAATGGTCCGATTTAGATAATTTAAAAAGATATATCATTCTTAAGTCATAAAGAATAACGTGGATTCTATTTCTATTGAAATTGCTATTAAGTTACGGATCCTTATTGTCGTATTAATGTCATTTGAATTTTTTTGCTCGATTACAATAATTCTGAATCAACGTTAGAAACAGTAAATACTTTGTAGTAATAAAACGTAGTCGAACAAAACAAGGTCTAGTGTGAGTAACATAAGACTGAATTTTAACGATATGTAACCCAAGTAATAACAAACAAATAAAATAAAACATTACAATTGCGATTGACATTTTGTGACATGACGTTGACAGCTACGTCATCGGTCGGCTCAATCTAGCCAGAAAAATGTATGTACCTATTTGTTTTTTAACCATAGGTGATGGAAACCGAAATTATTTATAGGTACCCAGTCTCCCCAGATGGCGATAATTAAATGGGATATATTACTGTAATCGCACAGACTAAAATCGTCTATAATTAAAATTGTTGCGTGTTTCGAGCTATGGCTGATTTTGCTCAACTCCAGAGGAGATGGTGTTGTAACGGCTAAGCTATTTGTATATATGTCGTGGCCATATCCTAGAATTGATCACTTCATGATGTGACCGATCATTTCAAGAAATGGTAGAATTTCATGAAATGGAAAATACACGCTGGCCATTATCATGATGTAGTCAGGCCAGATCAATGAATAATCAGAGTGTAACGATATGAAAAGCTAAACGCACGGCTACTTCATGATAAGGTCAAACAATATCATAAAATAGTTACATTATCCACCGTTAGAGGCGCTGATATTGTTTTTTTTTTGTTTTTGACATCTGTGGTTTTTGAGTGTTTGTTTGTTTCTGTTCTGTGATGCATCATGTCGGCGGACAATTATTTAGTTAAAAATGCGAATAATAATGTGCAAATAGAAGACAAAAATGAAGTAAGGAGCCGTTACAATAAAAAACTACTGGAATTTTATAAAAGTCACTCGAAAAACGAGCATAACGTCTAAACTGAAAGCAGCAATTTTTAAATATAAAGTTCCTTCCTAATTCGAATTTTTCATTAAACATTTTCATCATCATCATCAGCCTATATTAGTCCACTGCTGGATATAGGCCTCCCGTAATGAGTGCCATAGCCTTAAACCTTTTGATGTCATGGAAACCCTACATAAATGATATGGCCAAACGTTGATGGAAATATCATTAAACGTTGATGCTTAAACGATATACATAGTCAGTTTTAGCTGGCCATGTCATGAAATTCTACCATTTCATGAAATGGTCGGTCACATCATGAAGTGATCAATTCTAGGATATGGCCACGACATATAGATAGCTGGTAGATAAGTAGGCGATAGATAATCATTTATTTGCTTCAGCCACACAAAAAAATATGAAAGAGTACCTAGATAGAGTAGATGATACAAAGCTTGGAAATAGATAATAGTAAGATACGAAATACGGTATGTACCTGCATCAAGTATCCTCGAAAACTCGGAAGCAGAGAGCGAGTGAAGGTTGGTAGCCTGAGCAGCCAGCTGTATATCTCTTGGATCCACTCTTTGGTAGGCACCACCAGCTTTCAACACGCCCCACGCGGGAGGCTCGGTCACCTGGAGCGCTAGGCAGAGGTCCAGCCATTCGTCGCAATTTATCTCACCTGTAACGTATTGTGTCATATTTAAACATACACCACTTAAGTACCTTATTTACAAGTATTTAATGCTCGCTGTGTGGTGCCGGCTTAGAATTTGCACCACCCCAACTCTTCCTGCGGGTGTCGTAAGAGGCGAGGGATATCCACTGGGGGCGGGCAGCAGCGCCCCTGCAGATCAATTCTACCACCGAACTGCGATCCCCAACCCGCATGCCCAGCGTAGGGATTATGGGCATTGCCCCCCATGTGATAAAAGCCAATAAGGCGCTTATCAGGGGGAGGCCTGCGTCCAGTAGTGGACCAATACAGGCCGTTGAGGTGAGGTTGAGGATGCAATAAATTTGACTTTACTTTTGTAGTTACTAAAGCCTTGGGAGTCCTATTTAAATTTTTTAAACACGCAATGGCGTTTTAAATATTTTTTTTAGAAATTGATACTCTAAGCCTGCGTTCAGACATGCGGGAATCGTGCGTTTACGCATCGCGCGGTTTGAAACCGCAAAATTGTGATGCTATTCAGACACGCGCGGTTAGTATGCGATTTCGTGCGGTTTAGCGTCAGTTTCAAAATGGAGGTCGACGAAGAAGTGTGTTTACTGTGGTTGCTTCTTAAAAAAAAGAAAAGAAAAAGGCGGTATTGGGTGCATCCAATATTACGTGACCGACTAGTACATGGTCAGTTTGTAACATTATACATATCCCAAATTAAGAACGTATGATAACAAATTTTTTGACTATTTGAGAATGTCAATAAAATCTTTTGATGAACTAATTGAACTGATCAGGTAAGATATTTCATAAATAGTTAAATATATATACAATAAATAGTTCAGTGTCGAAACGATCCATGGCGAACTCACGAGCAGTGACGTGCTCACCGCGCGGTATCCGCAACGCAACTGAACGCGAAGTAAAGACTCCATAGTAATAGAAACGCGCGGGAGCAGCGCGATTCTATTTTCTGGCGGTTAGGTTGCGGTAACCGCGCGGCTTGATTAACCGCGCGGTTATGTCTGAACGTTTACTTTATAACTCATACAAATAAGACCCGCGCGATTTCCATGCGATTCTGAAATCACGCGGTTCCCGCCGTGTCTGAACTAGCGCTAATTCGGTGTATTAGAGTACCATCATTGGCAGAAATGAAACACGCAATTGCGAGAATTAAAATACGCCTCCTGTTGCGCAGTGGGCATAGGTCAGCCTGGAGGTTTCGGGTTCGATTCTCGCCTCGGGACAAATGGTGGTACGATTGGCATGTATTTTTTCTGGGTCTGGGTGTATAATGTATATCAGTCATCTGGTACACGAAACACAAGCTGCTTAGTGTGGAGCCAGATGCTATGTAAAAATGTCCAGTATTATTTATCTAATAGATAATTAACATGCTGATAGTGCCATTAGCAATGAAGTAGGTATTTTAGTTACTAATAATAGTGTCGTAACAGAAAATGTACATGCAAATATAAATGTATAACACTTAATGTAAATGTAAAACACTTATAAACTTACCAAAGTGCACATGAGGCATAGACAATCGTTTTTGATGGAACTCGAGTCTATCGCCCCCTTCAGTCGAGAAATAAATAACCCATGGTGTTGTGGCACCGGATCGCAGTTTCGTTCGGAATGTCTGAAAAATATAACCAATAATAGTTATGATGGTCGCCAAATAAAGCGAACAAGGTAAATAAATAAATGAATAATGCTGGTGCAAAGTGGTGCACAAATTATCTTATTTCACTCTTGGAGACATTGATCTATTGATTACTATTTACTAGAAAAAAACTGTCAAATTAATTAATAATAATAATAAATAATAATAATAAATAATGGTGGACAATTTACACAGCATTATCTAGCCACACGCAAAGCTTGTGTTATGGGTACTAGTTAACTGATATACTATAGGATAATATTACCGTGGATATACTTATTACAATACACTACATAGATATATATTGTTATATTATTGTTGTGTGAAGTGTCCAGCATTGATATTATTTTTTTTATATTTTTATTATACATAGAAAACGTCTAGGACACCCTGAACAAATATCTGCAGATCGTACAAACATTTGTCCCGAGGCGGGAATCGAACCCACAACCTCCTGCGTCACACGCGGGTCTTCGCTCCCCGCACCACAGAGGTCGCCAATTTGTAACACTTGTAAAAAAAACTCGGGGCACATCCTGTAATATCGGCGAACACGCAAGCACCTCCAGACATACCGAGGACGAGTACATGGTGCACTCGTCTGGCCTCGGGGTCCTTCGTAGGCCTTGTCTCGACCACAATTTAACTTAACGTGGGTACGGTGGCGTTCATAGTTAGGTGACTTCTGTGGCAGGTTCCAAGTAGGGGTTAATGCCCATAATCCCCACGCAGGGCATGCGGGTTGCGGATCGCAGTTCGGTTCGGATATCCCTTAGTCGCCTCTTACGACACCCGCGGGAAGAATTGGGGTGGTGTAAATTCTAAGCCGGCATTACACAGCTCAAGTCAAACCAAGTGTCATTATTTATTTATAGAAACATTCGGACCGCAGCGAAATGCTTGTTTGTTGTGTGCGTAATCAATCATGCATATCTACGGTTATCTTTTATATTGATGTATGAATACCTATATCTAGTATCAAGCATTGTAAGATAAGCTTTATTAAAAGTTATATTCCACAACAGGCACCCGATATTTATCGGATTGTCTTAGTTCCTTATTGTAATCGCTCTATAAATAGGTACTTAGCTTGAAAGATTGTAGATAACTAAAGTATTTCGAATAATATACCTATTAATACCTCATATTGAACCAGGTGAGAACTCTGTGTCTAGTTAAACCTAACATAGGCTTTAAGGCACTTCTAACCGAAATGTAATGTTGTTTTTTACCTGAATAAATAATTCTATTCTATTCTAATTACATCCGTTTTGGTTTTATATTAAATTTGTTGTTTTTATTTAAAACAGCTAGCTATCTTCATTTGTACTTATAGCTGGAAGGCTGGACACGGACTGCGCTTTCATGAAGCATTGGACGCGCACACATAGTGCCATGCGCTTATGAACAATGTGTGTTTTATTAATTTTATTTAGATGATTTTATTTAATTAATTAATCTATGGCTGAAATATGTATCTATGTATCTAAGCTGAAATAAATGAATTGACTTGAAATTTTACAGAAAGATTCTAGTTTTAAAATAGTTCTGTATTCATAGAAACTGACGTCAAACATAACGGGGGGTCAGCCTAGAATGAACGCCTCTGTACGTCCATGGTGCCTCTCGTTAAGAGGGCGAGCGTCCGAGACATTGGACGAGACGTCTTGCCGATTGTGTAGTCTTCACACTAGTGTGACAGATAGTGTGAAGGTTAGTTGGTCGTCGTACTACCGGCAAAAAGGATCTCGAATCTCTTGAAATATGATTATTGATATTGTACCTGTAATCGCGCCGGGTCAATAACCTCAACTTTAGGCAGCTGGTTCACGATTTCCTTCAAAAGTTCCTTCTCTTCAGTGCTCTCGATTTCTGTACTAATGTCCCTGTACTTGAAGACCACTGTCGTGTAATCGTTCATCGCCAATTTATCGCGTAGGCTATCGTCATCTACTAGTACCAACGTGACTAGGCCATGCTGAAAAAAATCAGAATATTTTATATCTTTAAATAGTTTCAGATGGAATAAACTTAGAATCTGGTTACTCTGTTCGGCGAAAACAGAAAGTACAGAAAATGAGTAAAAAATAAACGACAAAATGATCGTTCGACCGTGACAGGACTCGAACCTGCAATCTTCGGATCCGAAGTCCGACGCCTTATCCATTAGGCCACACGGTCTTATTAGAAATGGCCGAATATGGAAATCTGTTTTTAGTTGCGCGCGCATGCAATGAGCGAAAACTTAGCAAAGTAAAGAAAATGAACATATTGCGAAATGCTCCCTTGTGCACACTAATCAGTCGACGTAACAGAGCAAAAAAGGCCCTCTATTTTGGGGAAGGAAATAGTGAGTAATGTGGGTGCAGTAGGTATCAATAAGGTGACATTTATAAAGTAACATTGTAAAATCCTTACCAATTGGAAGGCTATTCTTGTTAGAGCATTACTGCCTATCCTATTCTCTCCTAGGACATAGGCTATAGGTCTATCTGTCCCTCTGATTTGCGTGACTGTTGGTAGTTGGACTCGAGTTTTGAGGTACTTCATTACAAATGCGTCTAGGGCATCCAGTGTACGGTCGCCTCTATAGTACAGGTAGTTACCGTTTTTACCCTGAAAACAATGCAGTTATTTGGTGAGAAAAGATAAATACTTGGAGTGACATGAACAGTCATGTTCATTCAAAATAATATCCTATGATAATACACTCTAGCTTCAATGATTATTGGGGCGTTTTTGTTAGACTATACTAAACCTAGAATTTTATTAATATGTAGGTAGATTGTAGATACTTACATTAGGATAAAATATGAGAGTAGGATAACTGTTTATTCTCATGGAATTGTAACAGAACGAGTTGTAGTACTTGCAGTTCACAGCACCAATTTTTACCTGTAAGTAATAAGCATAGATAAATTTTCTCCACTCTATTGAAGTCAAGAATTCTTTACTTCTGAAACGTCAGGAAAAATGAAAAAAAAATACGCGATAAATAGTAATAATCAAACCATTTAAACACTGTAAATCACTAATTCATCAAGGCTTTATTTAATCCCACAGGCCGTTGTGATACTATAGCTTATTTGTTACTTCTGCAAACCCATAAGCCAATAGATTCTATATTTTTAGGTCGAGTATGTTTGCTGTGACGGGTGGGACCCAAGTTAAGCATTTCGTTGATCGTTTATAACTTCTCGACAAAATTATTATCATGTAATAACTTGCCACTGTTCTATACACCTTGAATTGAACATTAAAATTAAACATTAAAAGGTGATTCAACATAATAATAAAACAATTCAAAGCAAGAAAAGTATTGTAGAAAAGTATTATGAACTTGAAGAAAATGTACAGTACCATAGGCAAATGCACTACAGCTGTGTTCAAGATCAATAAAAATGTCGAATATCATAAAAATATTTAAAAAATTGGTTGATTCCTGTTGAATCAATTCATTGCCTTTGCTGTGATGACAGATTCAGCTATGAATTATGTATTTTGAACGGGGGTGTCCTTCGCTGGAATGACCCATCACTAATTCTTATTATAGTCTATTATAATGTTAGGTAGACAGTGAGTAGGTAAACAGTTTCAATGTCTAATAAATATTGCGATGTAAACTTACTATTCCTTTGTACATTTCCGCTAGCTTCTTCCAATGGTCGGCCACATTCTGACATGGCGGACAAAATGGTGAGTAGAAGTTAATGAAATAAAATCCATCCTTTAAGTAATTGTCTGAAAATAATAATATAAAATAGTTTCTAGGTTTTGTTTTTGATGCTAAACAGTTTTATAGATGTTAACTCACAGAAACTGTTCCCTGATAGTGTATCGACAAATTCATCCTCATAGTACAATCCATTGTAGTATAAGTTATCATATTCGGCCTGGGATTTATAGTCGTACTTCCGTGAATATGATGTTTGTGAACCATACACATCATATTTATGTCTCTTGTCAGGGTCCTTTAATGTTTCATAAGCTTCAGTGACTTTAAGAAACTTTTCTTGATTTGAGGAATCCTGTAATTAATTGTGTTAATAGGTATTAGTAGGCTTTCAACAATTAATAAGAGCATCTGGCTGTCAAAGTGACACATGACCAGAGAGCTAGATAGTATTTGGTGAAGCGCATCAGTATTACATACAGCGGGGCAATGTTGCTAGCATCTTGGAGACACTTCCAATGGTGTTGATATAGATCACCTCATTTACCTCTAGATTGTTTGTAACATTCTGCAGTTAGCGCAACTGTTTCAATTGTAAAAACTAGTTCTAATTTCTTTCTATTCTATTAAAATATGGTCTTTATAATAGGAGGTACAAATCTAAAGGTTGAAAGTTTATCTTCTACCATTATGTAACGTTGTTGTTAAAGTTCGCAAAGTATACTTACAGGGTTTTTGTCTGGATGAAGTTTTATAGCCAGTTTCTTGTAGGCCTGCCTTATCTCCTGGGAAGTTGATTGCTTGCTCACACCGAGGATTTCATAGTAGCTGATTTCGACCAGGTTAACTCCAACGAGGTAAACAAACGCTAAGATAATATATTTAAGCCTGTAAAAAGAGAGCGTAAAAGTTTATAACTTTGTTCAAAAGTTCAAAACTTTCGATTTACTACTTGTTATTTTATACGTAGGCACTTGTAATTATTTTGCGTACAACATTGAACTTACATAATATGTGAGTGTCTGTACGCAGCTAAAGTACTTATCGTGGCCTATTTTAATTTAGAAATTAAGAAATCTACAGGAAACACACGCGGAGATAAAACTGTTTACATTTTGCGTAGGCAGGTTTTCTTTTTCTTTGCTTTGAGATATTTTACCGTAATACCGCATAGCGCTTCAAGTCTTTGCCTGCGGCTATTTACCCACAGAACAATACTATTCATATTTTCCATCGGAAGTTTGTGCAACAAATCAATAGAGTGGTTGGCCACGTCTTCACAACGTGCGACGTTGAAAAGCATGCTTGTTTAAATCTGCTACATACACTGGTACCACAACTGGTACAAAGTTACTCATTCTCAACACAATATTTTCTTTGTCATGTTCTGAAGACACTCGGTGGCACTGGCCTTGCAGCTTATGTACCTATCTTATGTAAAACCGTTGCTGATGGTGTTTGTATTTCCCGACTTTTGGAATGAGGCTCGGTTACGTTATCTAATCTATGCTCTGGTGGAGTAGGTACAGTGGCGGCCAGAAGTGGTGACCCAGATTTTAAAAAGACATTGTCTTGCAGCCATTCGTGGTGCTTACCTTACTTTTTTCAAATTTATTATTGGTTGGGTCCTAGGCTCAAATTCACAAAGTATTTTTTTATAGTGGCAGAAGCCTTTATTCACAGAGAAAATTACACGAATATTTAAATATTTCGACTTTTATCAAAATATTTCGATAAGTATGAATCCTACAGAAATTTCAAAAACTGTTTTGAAATGCACAAACCAATACCTTTCTTATGATACCCCACTTAACTATGTAGGTCTCTTTTAAAATTTCGATAACTTAATTTGTATGGAAAATATTTATTTTAATTTTTTTTCTTAACGTTTGTAAGTACAGGCGCACGAAATGTATTAGCATTTTAAATTTCAAGTTGATAGCTACGGTAGTTGCCGAGTTAATATGAAGGGAAAAAAGGACAGACAAAGCGAGACCATAAGGGTTTCGAAATCGATCTAAAAAAGTTAATTTTCGTACTATACACGTTAATTAAGGCGTTAAAAATGCACGTTGGCTACATTTACGTAACAACGTCGTCAAGAGGTAATTTCTAGAGAAGTAACGCGTTAAGCTAGGTTCACATTGCTGTGTGTGTCGGGGTGTGTCGTGGCGCGCCAGAACGCAATCGGTTACGTTCATTACCTATGACTAGATTCACATTAGTAGGTTGTGTTGGGGTGCCCTACTAATGTGAATCTAGTCATAGGTAATGAACGTTACCGATTGCGCTCTGGCGCGCCACGACACACCCCGACACAGCAATGTGAACCTAGCTTTAAACGCACAAGTTGTGCGGTTAACGCGTGCATCTGCACTGCACAGCTCCATTGTTGTGCGGCACAACAATGGAAGTTGAAGCAGCTGCAGCTGCACTCCATACAGTTGTTGCAACAATGAGTGTGATAAATTATTATATGAATTTATGCCATTTAAAAAAAAACAAATAACAAAAAATTTAAAGAAGATAGTGGATGATTTAATCGCATCTATACTTGCTCCTGATTTTAGAGATTTTTTGCACTTGTTTATATGGATACGGTAGTATCCCATTAAGGAATGTTTTTTCTTTTTCAATTCTTCGTTTGTCACAGGAGATGAAAAAGATTGGATGGTATGCCGCTATGCATCACTAACTGCCGAGCGATTCTTTTAAAACTGGAAAATATAATATTGTCATATTTTATTCTAGAATGATATTATATTATCTTCAATTGATAAAGATAATTATGTAAGATAATTAATAAAACAACGATAATTTCTAGAACGATTTTATTATGTAGGTACCTATCTATTGGAATAAAATACTTTGAAATAAGTTTACCATAATATTGCCAACTAACACCCATTTAGTCGGTTACCAAGTTTAGTACCTAGTACCTATGTACCTACTTCAGTTTCAGAGTCTAGTTAGGCTAAAAGCATACTTACTAGGCAGGTAGGTAATTAATTACATACAATATCTTAAAAAGTAACCTAAGACGTACCTACTGATACCTATATCTTAAACATAATAAGGTAAGATAGGTACTCTCATACATCAAAGCATAAGGGAGCCACAAATTAAAATTTATTCATTTATTTATAACATTATTATTTAAAATAGTGGACATTGCATTATAATGGCAAGACTTTTCACTGGGCTAATTTTACAGTGAATCAATTCACGTTGTTATGTTGGAACATATTATAAAGTCGGTTTTCAAAGTTTTCATGTCGGCAAGATACGCATTCATATTCCGATGTGATTAAGGCGTCTACCTCTTTCAGATTTATAGATATTAAACTAATAACTAGTGAGAAAATATTGTTTTTTTAACAATAGTTGCATCATTGGTTCCATTGCTCTGTCACTGGACCTATGATGGCACTGTCACAATAGGTAAAACGTTAAAAATTGATACCTACATAAAAACAATTAAAATAATAATACAAAATATTCATCTAATTAAAACAATGTGGGCACCTTACCCGCCCAACTTATCTGTTAAATTTAACCTGTTAAGTAATATTAAATACAACTATTCAGCACTGCTTTTTAGTCTGAAGTTTAACTTCATGGCAGGTATTGTTCTTAAACCCTGGAATAATTTCACTACCAACTAGTATTACTTAAAATTAATTGCACTTATCGATACGATTTTTTCTTAGTCCTATTATCAGGTATTTCCCCACTTAACCATACCTTAGATGTCATTGTCATACCATCTCTTGTAATTTACAAAACCCACCAAAAATATTGATATATAACTAATTAACTACACATTATAAAAATACCGATCACATTTAATTAAATCGAAATATGTTTTTAAAATCAGGGGTGAGTATTTTTGTCTATTTGACGTTTATAACGAGACGTGATCGAGACGTCTTCTTTTTCCATAAAATTTGGTACAGCGCCTCTATGGTGCGGAAAGGGAACTACGCTAATCCCCATATAAAAAGGAGAGGTGTGTAGATCCGGAGTCAAACGGTTCCTGGAGTCGTGTGGTTCCCTCCGGATTGGCGTTCGTCCGCGGACACGTTGGCCACGTCGGTTTCGGTCCATCGAGTCGAATGAATGTAACAGCAAGCGATTGGAGCTGTGTGGATCTGGGCTTCGATTCTGGTTCGGACGTGTTCAATCGACGGATCCGGATCCATTTACGAGTAAACAAGTAACTACTACAGTATTATAATTTGCTTAACAAATCGAAATATACCTAGGTATGTTTTATTAGTCATTGATTCGTTAGATCCACCGAAACAAACGTGTCCTACAAACAGACAGATCCAATGGACATGTAGGAACTATTAATAAAAGCGGATCCTAACCGATCCGCTAGATCCACTGAAACAAACTGATCTAATGGACATGTAGGAAGCGAAACTGCAGGCGGATCCAAACAGATCCACGGACACGACTCCTGGACACGTGTCCGGACCCAACTGGAATCGGACCAGATCCGGTCCAGTCGTGGACACGTTTAGCGCATGCCTAAAGGAAACGGTTATGTCGCGTTACTAAAGTCAAATAGACTCACCCCTCAGGTCTAGCTACATAAATGATTTGACGTAAGCTTCTTACCAGTTTAACTGACAAATGTCTTAGTTGTTCTATTGTTGTCAATAGTAGTACGGTCACAATCACAACATTACAATTTATCAGTGTTACATCTACCGTTCCACCATGGCTAAATGCTGCTGTTATCAGTGGAACGGCAGAGAATATTATATAACTAATAAATACCTAGTTCGATACTCGAGGGACAGTGTCAAATTTTCTAAGTTCTGTGCTCGTCTGTATTGCAATAAATTATGTACTTATTGCTTTCGAGACGGTCGGCTTCTACGACGCCATTTTTATGTGTCGTTGTAGGGTAAAATAAACGAGGAACTTCAAAAACAGTAGTTCCGATCCCAGAATAATCATGTCGGTCCAGTAGTTGTCTTCTTTTAGCATGAATTCTTTAATGAGCTCGTCGGGAAATCTGTGAATAAAATTACGAAAAATCAAGTAAAACTTTTGACATGTATGGATATGGATCAGTTGAGCTACCTGTAGATTGTTTGAAGCAGTTAGCTCAATTGTTTCAATTGTAAATACTAGTTGCTATTTTTGTCAAATTCATAAAATTTAAACCACCTCAGCTCCGCTTAAAACGTGAGCAATAAGATAATTTTTAACGATGCTGTAACATTTTCAATAATCAAGCAGTTAGATCATAAGCTTTACCCATAATTGGTAGGTATAGATGTTCCCCAGTCTTTATACTTAGTGCTAAGTTATTTATATAATTTGATTCTAATTTTCGTTTTCCATTGCACGCAACGTAACGTAAACAAGTAGGTACGTATCATATAAATGTGTGCCTACCTTAAATGGCAGTAGTCAATGTTAGAAGGGCAGTCCAGTGGTTGTCGTCCGTACGAGTAGATGGACAGTACGACCGCCTCGTAAGCGTACTTGAGGTACGAGATATGAGACACGGCTCGCATCACAGCGCTCATGTGTTGGAAGAGCACCAGGAACCCGGCGAATAGCAGCATAGCGCATGTCATTATTGCGCCGACGAATGTGCCGTTCTGGAATTAAAAAGAACAAGTTAAAGTTTGTTACCGCACGTCCCCAAAGGATATTATCAACCGTCTATCCCCTCCTGCAGACAATGAGGATCCATAGCGATTTTAGTTGAGAATGCAGATTTATAGAGCTAAGAAATCCATATTTTGTTCTACGACAAAAATTGACGAAGTTATGACCAAATTACTAGCGAAGTTCACCGAGTGACCGCCGCGGGTGCGTGTGACGTCACTCGCTCGGTCGCCGCCCGTTAACCGTAGGCAGATATCAGTTTTTAGTGATTTACTCCGAAACCATAAGTTTAGGAAAAAAATGACAGGACCAAATAGACTCAGTTTTGAGAGGCACATCGAATGATTAAAAAAAAAATCTACTTAACTTACTACTAAAAACTGATATCTGCGGCGGCGACCGAGCGAGTGACGTCACACGCACCCGCGGCGGTCACTCTATCGCTAGTAATTTAGTCATAACTTCGTACGTAATGGTCACTCACGTCAAGCACATGTGCTCGATGTTCTTATGTCATAGATAAAGAATAACGTGGATACTTGTTCTATTGAATAACGTTACGGATCCTGATTGTGACATTTATGCCCAACCGTCCAACCGTCCAACCGTGCCTCAGCATTACGTTACATCTTAGAATCTTAATCTACGACTTGGCTGGTCCCCCAGTCCATAGTGCCCTAGTAATCATAGTGTTAATAATTATGTAGCCTAGTCTTTGAAAAATTTTGACTGATTGTGACATTTATGCCCAACCGTCCAACCGTACCTCAGCTTTACGTTACATCTTATGGCTGTTCCCCCAGTCCATAGTGCCCTAATAATCATAGTGTTAATAATTATGTAGCCTACTCTTTGAAAAATTTTGACCGTCTAAGATTCTAAGCTGTGCTGTAACGTAAAACTGAGCCACGGTGGGGCGGTTGGGCACAAAATTTCACAATTGTCTGTAGGGGCTAGACGGTTGATAATATCCCAACTTTTGCACCACTCTGTTCCATTGATGAGACAATGACATAAAATGTCACTATTGTCCCGCTGTTCGTAGCGATGATAGGGCAAGCACCCACGGCCACTGCTGATTGAATTTATGCTTGTGTTAATCTCTAAAATAGTACAATACAATACAAAATGCTTTATTGTACACCATAAAAATAACATTACAAGGAGACATTACTTAGGACAAGTACAATGGGCGGCCTTATCGCTTAGAAGCGATCTCTTCCAGGCAACCTTTAGATGGAAAGAATTATTTGAATTTTAGAAAGGCAGGGGGTGTACCAAAGACTAGTATGCAAATATAATTATTTCTCAACAGAGAAAGTGGATCTTTCAAAAGCTCGTAGGTATATACAGGGTTATTGGTAATTCACTCAATAAGCTCTGGAGGATTTCCTCGGGTATGAGCCACTCAAAATCATTGATAAAAGCCTTCGATAAGCGGTGCACTAACCGAATCCTAGCGCTAAGCAGAAGCAACCTTCGCATCATGACAAGAGCCCTAACTGGACACTGTCGCCTCAACAAGCACATGTTCAAATTAGGGCTAAGCGACACACAATCCTGCAGGTTCTGTGAGAAGGCGGAGGAAACGCCTCTCCATCTTCTAGGAGAGTGCGGAGCACTGATGCAAAAACGTAGTATCCATCTGGGCGAGCACCTGCTTAGTCCAGACGAGCTAAAAGACTCCACCCCGAAGAAAATCCTACAGTTCCTAGCAGCTGCAAGGGTTAGCGGCGAACTGTGAACGCCGCTGCTTCGAGGTTGAACACACAAAGTGGCGATCACAATAGGCCTATCATGGCCGCAGTGATACGAAAACCACCAAAAGCAAATAAAAAAAAAGGTAGCACTCCGGGAGTGCCGGCAGAAGTGAAAACTTACATCTTACGATCTTACGCTTTTTCGATCAGCATCACGTGACCCTGACGCGAGTTTGAAAGTTTTTACCCATACAAAAAAAGTGCTCAGCGCCGCTAAAGAAGTTTTCACTTCAAAAATCCTGTTTATCCGAGAACCGACTTTTGTTGAAAACTCACCACAGGATTCATACAAGTCCCAATAAGATTCCCGGTGGCGTCAGCCAGCAGCGTGACGGCGGCCATCGCCAGGAAGAACATCAGGAAGCGAGATAGCTCCGCTGGCTGGTTGGACATGAAGTACGAGGGAATGCTGTACACAAGGCTGAAGAATATCTGCAACAGAATATAATAGAATAGAAGACATTTATTCACAAAGAAAATTATACTAGTATTTACAATTGAAACAATTGAGCTAACTGCCGACTGTTGCAAACAGTCTACAGATAGCTCAACTGATCCATATCAACACCAGTCGGAAGCGTCCCCAAAACGCTGGCTGCATTGCCACGCTGTATGGCAATGCTGATACGCTTAATCAACAACGCTTCAACAAAATAGAATGATAGAATAGAAAATCAAAAATACATAAAATAAAACTAGACTTATACCAACTAAGACAAAAGAAAAAAAATCAAAAAAGACAGCAAAATTCAGCATTTTGCTGTAGGTATATGCAAGCAGCGCTGTTTTTAACCCCCGACGCAAAAAGAGAACGTATGAACCGATTTTCGTTTATTTTTTTTGTGTCATAGATAATTTTATCCCGAGTGTTCTTAGCCATGTTTCATGAAAATCTGTCGGGGGGGCTTTTAAAATTTTTAATTTTGTTCTTGTTCAATTTGCTCTCCCGGATAGCTTAACAGATAACTGATAATGATAACAGATAGGGAACATGTAGGTTCTTTGTCCATTGCAACATATTTTGTAAATGACTTTAGTGTTAATAACCATGATGGATTTAAAAGTTTGTTTTGTAACCCATGAGATTCCTCAAGGGTTACAAAACAACCTTGTTCTTCTAGATTTCGGGACCCTAAAAATTGTGCTATCTACATGTAAATAGATAGTCCTTCAAGGAACATCGATCGTTATTTAAAGGTCTTTTGGATTGCTCAATTAAGTTTTCGAAAAGAAATTTGGTACTTTTAATCCACTTAGCCGTTTTATTTAACACACTTATATCGAAAAACATGACACAACATAGGGACCTATCGTAGTGCAGTATAGAGTTATTTTCGGTTTAGGGTTAAGATTTCTTAATTTTCGAAAATATATTTTGTCTGTATAATCCATTAGCCGTTTTATTTAGCACACGTATATCGAAAAACATAAGACAACATCATCAACATCATGACCTATCGTAGTGCAGTATAGAATGATTTTTGGAGTAGGTAGAGTTAAGATTTCGCTTTAAGATTTCTCAATTTTCGAAAAGATTATTCTGTCCGTTTAATCCATCAGCCGCTTTATTTTCCACACCTATATCGGAAAACATGACACAACATAGGGACCTATGGTAGTGCAGTAAGTATAGAGTTATTTTCGGTTTAGGGTTAAGATTTAAGATTTCTCAATTTTCGAAAATATATTTTGTCTGTTTAATCCATTAGCCGTTTTATTTAGCACACGTATGTCGAAAAACATAACACAACATCATCAACATCATGATGACCTATCGTAGTGCAGTATAAAATGATTTTCGGTGTAGGTAGAGTTAAGATTTAAGATTTCGCTTTAAGATTTCTCAATTTCCGAAAACATTATTCGGTCCGTTTAATCCATTAGCCGTTTTATTTTGCACACCTATTTCGAAAAACATGACACAACATCATCAACATCATGACCTGTCGTAGTGTAGTATAGAATGATTTTCGTTGTAGGGTTCTATTGCGAAATTAGCGTGCTACCTATTTGGTATTGATGTATTCCGATGGAAGGATGCGTTTAATTCTCATCGAAACCAAAACTCTTGAGAAATAAACTATCTATTCTCATGATTGAACGCGTACCTGGATGGGCATATTCGTAATTATGGAGGCGGCATAGTATGTCCTCAAATTGTACCAGTTGTTAAAGTTTTCCTTCTTTAGCACGGATAACTCCAAAGGAACTGAAAACAAGAAAAAAGCATGTAAATGTTTAGATTTAAATAATACCTAAGCTATGACATTTTACCCTATAGGTAGTTTACCTCAAACGTTAATTTATTTTTATTACCTACGAGTACATGTCATGAGCAAATGATGCAGGTAAAGGTATTATGAATGTGGTATTATGTGAGGCACATAAGTACCTATTTACCAACCATGTATGGATAGAAACTGGCTTATTAGCAACTTGATTTATTACAAACTGAATTATCCTGTCCAGCTGGACTGGACTGGTTGATCGTGGTAATTGGACAATTTTATAAGACTAGTCGGATCGGAATATTATTTAAATTTTGATTTACATAGTAAGGAAATATGATTAAATGTCTATGACTCCGTTGCAATCATAATAATTATTAAATACCCAAGTAGGTTACTAATCACTAGACACGTAATTTACGTTTAATCCTAGTTTAAGGCGAGGATTCCCGGATTTCGGGATTTTTAACTGTCCGTACCTCAATAACTATAAAGCCTATAGTTTTGAAATTCATACATATTATAGTTGAGGATATTTTCTAGTGCATCACTAGACAAAAACACGATTGGTGATATTTCACCCGATAGAAAAAAATTACAAAGTTACCTCTAAATTAAACTTTGAATGATCAGTGTGAATAGGAAAATGAATAAAATGACACAAAATGTATAACAAAACATTGCAAACGTTATTACGCAGTGCATCACTAGAAAACATTTTTATATGCCATACAAATATTTTTCAAAACACCTAAATACCTACAAAATCGTGCTCGGCTGCCTGCGCACCGTCTTGCTCACTTACTCGCAATCATCGCATCTCGGGAATCCTCGCCTTAACCCTAGGTTTCAACTAAATTGCACATGACATGGCCACGATCGTATTATCTACATAGCGGAACTTTACGAATTAAATGACTCTACGTAATGTAGAGTTCAGTTGACCTGCCTGTAGATTTGTTTGCAACAGTCTGCAGTAAGTTCAATTGTTTCAATTGTAAATACTAGTTATAATTTATTGCCATTAGTTGATTGTAATTTTCTTTGTGAATATACATTATCTATGTAGTCATTTAATTCGTATGTATTAGTGAAAATAGTCTGCTATAATCTCATTGTTGAACAAGAACCTAATCCTGAGTAAGTTTACAAATATTATCTACTAATCTACTATTATTATAAGGGAATTTGTGAATTTTTTTGTCCGAAGACAACGCCATATACTGAATGGATCAGGCTGAAATTTTTCACACAAAGATATGAATCTGGAATAACATATACGCTTTTTATTCCAAAAACGCGTGTGAAACAGCGGACAGAAGCTGGTTATGAATAAGTTTTCCAACTCACATTTGAGCACAGCAGGCATAAGAGACGTGTAGCACAAATAAACCACGGATACTAGCATATATCCAAGGTTGCTGATAGTCTTCGAAGCATCCTTGCCAGACTCCTGGAACAGGAGACCGAGGAGAACTCCGATCGCGACGTGCAGCATGAGCTTTAGATGGGTAACTGTCTGAAGAAAAAAGAAAAAAAAAATGCAAATTCGAGCACAAAAACGGCACCGAAGAGGAAGAGGTTGTATAGGTTAAGCTGGGTTTGGAAAAACCAGACTTTATAATTATACCTATCGCACCTGAGAAACTTCGGTTAATTTTATAAATCTTGTAGGTTTTACCTTGTTACATTATCAATCACCTACTAAGGTGTAAGTAGAGTGATCTATTCTAGTCTTGGCGACATCAGTCTTTCTTTTTATGAGAGATATTATAGTCTTTTATACGATAAAAAAATAACAATTAACATCATTGTGGAACTTAATAGAACTTAGATTCCTTCGTTCGTAGGTAGCTAAGGGAAATTAAGTTAAGGATTACAATTTTACGCATTCCTTGCCCAGCCCACTGCGGTACCGCCCGCCGCCGCCGCCGCCGCCGCTCAAACTGTTTGTACGCATTAATTAACGAATACATCCGTCGTCGTTTTAGAGTCCTTCCTATACATTTAGCGCCTTGCAGCACCACTACCTATAGTAAAACGAACCTATGTGTGAGTTGACGAGCATAATTATAACTCCAGTGCTTTCCCGCATACGAGCGTTCCAATAGGTACAAATAGGAAAATGAGACGTATTTGTCGCATTTTTTTGACTACACCTTGTTCTACTGTCATTCAGAAGTCAGAGCCGGTCAGAATAACAGGCACAAAGAGGATAATAAATTGCAGCAATGCACTTGACTTTGGTTGATTCTGGCTTGACTCAAGTCCGGCTTCATGGAGTATTGCTGTCATGTTGCTCAGCAAGGTACTTTGCTGAGCAACATGGCAGCAATCGAATCACTCTCATAATCCGATTGGACGGCAAGCCGACACGATAGGGGAAAGGTTTGGCGCAGGACCAACGTGCTTTTCGAGACACGCGGGCGAGAGTAACACCGCCAACTTCCAGACTCGTTGCTAGAGTTGCTAGGGAATAGTAATAATGGATAGTTAGTTACCCAGTCTCGATATTGCTGCAGTAGACATCTTCTAAGCAGGATTCCTAGCCTGTATAGTTCGTGTGGTCTGTTCACTATGACGGATACTTTGTCTCGCAGAAACGGTCTTCCAGTTTCAATAGCGGGCGGTGCAATTGCCGGCGGCATAATTTTGTTCTCTGAACATTTCTGTGCTAGAATATGGTTCACTTTGCCATATTCACCGTTTGCGATCTCCAAAACTGAAACAGAAACATTTTTCTCTATCAAATTATCATCACAATGCGATTCTACTGCTGGAAATTGACCTCCCCAATGAATAGAATAGAATATAATATCATTATTGTCAAAGGTGAGACACATGAAAAATTATAAGTTTACAACATTTCGGTGTACAGGCTAAGACTTGTCAATTTGACATACAAATAAAATGAAGAAAAGAAAATACAATAGGCATTCGCTGTATAAGGGCGATAGTCAAATAGATAATCTAGTTGCTAGTAACTTTGTGTAGGTGCGTACTGGTACCTTAGTTCAACTCGTTTTGTATTTTTACATTAATATACTGAGTATAATTGTTCTCGAGAAACTCTTTTACGCTGTAGGTATACAGTTTTGTAAAGAAGAAGTCCCTTCACTTCATTTATAAAGGTGATGTGATTATTTAGTTTTATATCTTTTAGTTCAGGTGGCAGTTTATTAAAAAATGCACGTAATTGTACACTGTCTTCAGAAGCGGCATCTCAACAGCCTGTGTTGGTCCACTGCTGTGCTGGACGCAGGCCTCACCCTGATAAGCGCCTTTTTGGCTTTTTTCTCATGAGTATACCACCCAATGCCCAGGGTAGAGATTATGGGTAATTCCCATAATCTCTACGCTGGGCATGCGGGTTGGGGATCGCAGTTCGGCGATGGAATTGTTCTGCAGGGGGCGCTGCTGCCCGTCCCCGGTGGAAATCCCTTAGTCGCCTCTTACGACACCCGCGGGAAGAGTGGAGTGGTGCAAATTCTTAGCCAGCACCACACGATTAGCCACCAGCTCAGAAGCGGCATACCTGACTATAATTGAGATTTAGTACCTGCTTGAAGAATGCAACTAGTAAGTAAATACTGCTTAGGTTGCCATGTCCTACATACCCGTATTCAGTATCTCGGCAGTTATTACCTACGTAAGGTCATGCATTACATAATTCTAAACTGGATTTTAGCATCGAAAACCACAAATGATGATTAATTACGGTTGGGATTGAGTTTTTTTTATATCGCCGTAATATTTCCTATTCGTCCAATGATGAATTTCTTGACGATCAAACTTTGAAATGTGATAGTAAATTCTCTGGGTTATTATTATAAACTTATAGTATATAAACCTTCAGAAGCCATTAGACATATTGCTACATACTAACCCTAAATTATAGTTTACTATCTAAGAGTGAAAGAATCAGGATTTACTCATACACCTACTCTTATAATTATTATAAAGGCAATAAATGCGTGAATATGAATACGATCTGTAGCAAACTAATTTGAAACTTCACTCTTTTAGACTAGATGGCGCTATAAAAAGAATTCTATATTATCTTCAACTTACCGTAGTCTGCCACGTTGTGATACTTGGGGCACTGATATCCCAACGACGTGAGATATGGAACCGTTAGTCCACTTGGTCCATTGTATATGCACATTCCTTCAGCTAAGATGTAAACCTGAAACGTCACCATGAATTATACAATGGTTTACATGCACGAAATTTTCGATCCGTAGTAGTTATGGCGTGAAGAGGTAACGAACATCCATCCATCTATCCAACCAAACTTTCGTATTTATTGAGACGCGCGATAGAATGTCAGGCAAGTTTGGAATAATATTAGTGAGATCACACTGTGGTCACTCGGGAAACGCGAAAATATCTTCTCGCGCAAATCGTCCAAGTACTCGTGCAAGTCTCTTTCGTGCAAATGTCCTGGATACCGGTGACTCGGGACTTGTAGGATTATTTCGATATTCTTTAGAAATTCTCTGTGCTTTACTTTGTCCTGGCCGGTTCTGCAACAACAACAGCGGAGGCTCTTAAACGGCGAAAATACGCTAACCTTGACCAAGGTTACCTATTTGAGTCGTTTGGGGTTGAAACCCTTGGTCCTTGGGGTCCTGGGGCATACGCAATTTATAAAGATCTTACCAAACTTCTTATATACTCGTATATCATATCTTAAAGAGTCCACAGGTGATCGGAATGCTGGCTTCTATTTCGGTCAACGAATTAGCATTGCCATTCAACGTGGCAATGATACTAGCATTCTGGGCACTCTTGCCTTCTGGTGACGGCTTAGATTTTGTAAGAAATAGATTATAAGTGTATATACTAGTTATTATTGTTTTATTCTGTTAATGTAATTTTCTATGTGCTAAAATATTATATTTGGTACCTATGGTATGAGTGAGAAAATATAGGAAGGAAACTCTTGTATATGCAATAGGCATATTGGTATGTATGTACATTATACTGGCGTGGCTTGACTTTGGCACAGATATTCACATATTATTAATTCGAAAGCCTTGTCTGAAAGACAACGATGCCTGGAAGAGATCGCACATAGCGATAAGGCCGCCCATTGTGCAACGTAATCTGTATTTGTCTTTTCCTGTCCTGTGTTTCTGTTTTATTTGATGTGGAATAAAGAGTATTTGTATTGTATTGTATTGTATTGTATTGTATTGTATTGTATTGTATTGTATTGCATTGTATTGCATTGCATTGTATTGTATTGTCTGTTTGTCTGTCTGTCTGTCTGTCTGTCTGTTACCATTTCACACCTAAAGGGCTGAACAGATCTAAATAAAATTCGTCAGGGAGGTAAACAATATCCCTGGGACGAACATTTAGGCTACTTTATAAGCGCGTGCGAAGCCGCGGGCGGAAGCTAGTTTAATATAAATTTTATAAGGCTTGGGTAACGATGTCGCTGAGGTTAATTTTGAAACGAGAATTATTTATGCGGTATTCATAAGAATATCACAAAAACGAAGTTTGATCTACCCAATTAGTTATAATATTAGTTATTATATTTAATTGCGTTGTTTTGATATAGGTAGAAACATTAGATAGAATGCGAATCAAGTCAAACAACGTCCGAGATCCCGGTCGGAACCGGTTGATCTGGATGTTTATTTAAATAAAGTTTTTCAGCGTTCTTAGAATGTAGTAATAAAAATTTGTAGAGACAATATAATCATATTGTATTATGTAGGTACAAAAGATTGTATACGAGCGAGTCAGATAACCAAATTAATACTTTATTGTTTGCATATGTTATGATCATAAATTATGGCATCCTGTTTCCATAAATTAACAAGAGTATAAATGATTTAATATTAATTACGTGTGAACATCAACTCTAATTAGTTCGGCTGAAAGCTACAATAGTTCGGAGGCCTTTATCTATGGAAGCGATTAACAATTATAAACAAGAAATAATTAAACAATTTCAAAAGCCGCCGACGACGTTTATCTGAACAGATTTCCTTGAAACATGGCTAAGAACACTCGGGACAAAATTATCTATGACACAAAAAAACTTAACGAAAATCGGTTGATCCGTTTGGGAGCTATGATACCACAGACAAATACACAGATACACAGACAGACACGTTAAACTTATAACACCCCTCTCTTTTTGCGTCGGGGGTTAAAAAAACAAATCATAAGTCCTTCGGTTCAAACCAGTTAGTTTTATGTTGTTGTGATTCTAAAAATCAGAACTGAGCATAAATCAAATACCTGTCAGTGCTTATCTCTGCGCTAAGTCCTGATAAGAGTGATAAGCGAGTAAGTAATTGTTGCCAAATTCTATGATACCTTGCACAATTTATCACTAGATAAAGCTTAGTGAATATTTTAGACGTGTGACGACCAGTTGATGATTAGAAAATGAGAATCATTGACTTTTTCATATTTTTTTTACATTTATGAGTTAACCACAGTAAATAAATACGTGTCATCTACGAAAGTGCTGCTAAAAGACACTTTTAATAAAATCATTCTTCATGAACATAAAACACATGGGTGATGCGTTCGCCGTTCGCTAATGAACAGTCAGCAAGTAGCTCATGCTGAGACAGAGACCGTTTTGTGACTCTAATCGACAGAAGCTGTATCTTTTATTTCATTTTAAAATCATGTTTGTTTTTGTTGATTGAGTAACAAATAAAATATTCTCATTTTCAGTCTCTCAGGAAACTTTGGAGTTTGTCATTGCCCTGGTGGAGTTGACACACAACATCATCACTCGTATATGTCCACTGGTGAACATAGGCCAAATGACGCCACGAATAGCGGTCCTGAGGCTGAGAGCTGAAGTTGACACACATACAAATAAATTTGGCACGATTAACGGAGAGGCCGTCGAAATAAACTGCCACAGCAGCAGCAGCTGCTGTAAGAATTTATGTCCACTCATGTTTTTTCTCCGTTAAATTCTACCGTTATGGTGGAACACTCAAAAGTATACATAAGCTCTATTGTTCGGTTACAAGATACCAAAATAGAATAAACGGAGAACATTCAGCTGTCAATCCAAATTATCATATAATTTTTTTTGTTACAGGTACAATTTTATTATTTTATCAGAATTTTGATTTGCCAATTATGAGTTTAACCTTCAAAGATTTAACAAACCAAACTGTTATAAAAGTTTATTGATTTTGCGATCAATAAACGTGTTTATTTAACAAAAAATCTAACAGCACGTATTTAGAAAATAGGTTAGACAGTTGCGAATTAGCTAGAGGTAGCTTAACTAATCCAAATGAACTGTCTTGTTAGCTTTGTAGTGAGTATTCAGTAACTATTTAAGGCGCTACCCCGACCCAAATCAGCGCCACCACCTATTTTACCTTATTATTCCGCTAAACGAAGGAAATTCAAATAACCGATTGGCCAGTTTGTGCTTCCTATGATAAGCTTTTTTTTAATGCCTCTATAAATGTTTTTGTTTGTATAGTGTAGGAAGAGATGCGAAGTTGCTCATTTTTCCCACCATGGTGGGCAAAAAGAGCAACTTCGCATCTCTGCATAAAGTATACAAAATAAAATTTTTACAGGGGCATTGAAAAAAAGCTTATGATAGGAAGCACAAACTGGCCAATCGGTTTTTTGAATTTCCTTCGTTTAACGGAATAATAAGGTAAAATAGGTGGTGGCGCTGATTTGGGTCGGGGTAGCGCCTTAAGTGGTGGCGTTCTATATAAGTAAAGATCGGCAAGTTTTTCCATTTGATTATTTTTATAGCGCTCGTGACACGTTATTTAGATTCTACCAAACCAACGTCTGTTTATTTGACAAGGGATGGATGGGCAAGTTCCCTTCCTTTAAATAATGGTCGAGATTAGAGTTGCTTAGCTGTAAATTGTGCTAACATATCTAAACAAAAAAAAAACTAAAATTCACATGCTTGGATGAGTTGAGATAAATATTATAATATATAAAGTTTATGTATAAAACTGTAAACAATAATTGGTGAAAGGATCTCAAATCGACCATTACCTACCCACTTTAAAATAGTGTTTAAAGATCTACAAAAAGAAAGTGGATTTAAGGTTAAGAACTGCGGGATTTTTTTGTCTTAATAGGAAACAACCTCTGGAGTCCAGAGAAGGTTTCCTATTCCCTACTCGATTTTTTTACTATCTGGACAACAAGACCCGTCAAGGGCGAGTAAAAGTTCGAAACCCTCGCGCGCGCGACGGGTTTGAACTTTTGTCAATTAAACAAATTTTAATAGTACTTACCTACTATACATAGGTACCTAACGGTTAGAAACTTTGCTATCTGATAAATATCTTAAAACAGTAGGTACTTACATACATTTCAAATGGATCGCTCTGCAAACTTCGGAGACAAAGGAGGTAGTGTAAGGCTGAGCGCAGACTTGAGTCACGACAGTTTTAAGACAGACTTTCCTCACATAGAAAGTCTGCCTTAAAACGGAAACAAAACTGTTTTGTCTTGCATCTTCATACATTTTGTAAAGCAATAGTCTGTCTTAAAACTGTCGTGACTCAAGTCTGCGCTCAGCCTTAAATATGTAAATTTTTCAACACTTTTATTTTAAAAAGTACAAAACCTAGAAAATTAAGTAAGGGATTGTTGTTTGCTTACCTTATCAAACATAGAGTAAAGTGACGCGGAGGGCTGGTGTATGGTACACACGATGGTGCGACCATCTCTTGCGAGGTTCTTCAGCATGACCATGCACTGCATTGACGTGAGACTATCGAGACCGCTGAAAATAAAAAAAACATTCAGTACCAGATTTCAGGTTCATAGGAGCGGGACAGAGTATACATTTTTGAAAAGGCGTAAGCTGCATAACAACTTATTAAGAAACTGGCTACACAAGTCGTCTCAATAAACGGCAGTTTCCGAGATTTCGACGAAATAATGTGGGAAACAGAGCCCATAAGTAAGTACATGATTTTTTAACGTCAATCGTAGGTATTTTTACATTAGAGGTAGGTATTGGCCGCGGATGTTTAAAATGTTCCCGTGGTTCGGCAAAAATGGCGAGAGAGGGACACCGAAGAGGTTTTACTGGGTATTACGTCCTTCTCAGGGCGTCGAGTCCCACATAATACTGGTCCCCCCAGACCAGTTTATTCGTGGCTGAATTTCCTCGACGAGTCAAAAAAAAAAGGTACCATAGAAATAATGTAATGAATTCGAGTTTTTTACCACGAGATTCTACGTAAGAACTAAGATTTATGCCTACTTTGAAAACCAATTCCGATAGATTTGCCTTTTAATTTTATTTTGTTGTAAATACCTACTTTGTAAAGTGCGAGATTAAACAAGTTTTTACATGCATCATGTCGGAACCTAGCTATTTACTTAGGGTACACAATAAAAAATACAGTGGCCGAAAAAATTTGCATAATATACTTAATAGGTATCTAAGTTGATCATCGCGTGGGTAGTTTTTTTAGGGTTTCAGATAAAACCAAACCCTCAAGAGGTACAACCGCACAACTGATAGCCGCTGAAGAGCAATTTTTTTTACTAAATAACCTAGGTAACCCTTGCAAAGTTCGCAGTTGACGTTTGGAAAACAAATAATTTCACAAACTTAAAGTTTGTTGTTAAAGTTTACAAAGCATATGCAAATATTGTTTGCAGACTAGTATTAAAAACGGAGATTACTAACGAACAAACTAGATAGGTTATCGGTTAAGAAAAATAATTACCAACCATCCAACTAGGTGGACAGCGTGGTTGGTCGGTTGGTAATAGACGAGTTATGTTATAATTATAACATAGATATGTTAGAAGAATCAGCAAAGTACCACTATAGTTTCTGAGAAATAACATAACCCTTATAATAAAATCCGGAACCTTCGGCATGCGAATCTTTTTCGCAGAGGTCCGGTTTAGTTTTCCAGAATATTCTAGTGTTAACACTCTAGAAGCACTTTATTAAATCCAGTGTTTTTGTTCGTTGAATGACTGGTTGATACAATTTACATACCGATTTAACAACCTACCTGTTGGTTTAGTATGTATAAATGATAAATAATTGACGTTGATTTAGATTGAAGAACTAGTTAGGTAGGTATAAGTATACCTATTATTTCATTTATGTGTGGCCGAGTCATCGCATTATGTCATTTGTTATATTATTTGTCAGCTTTTGCATGGCAAGGTGCGATGACTTGTAGCGTGGCTGCTCTATTATGATATGATGAATGACATGTCATGCTATAATTATTGGAGACCACTCACGTTTTTTTTAAGTGACCTGTCATTACCTTAAAACCTTGATCCTTGCCATAATACATATTAAATGAAAACAATGTGTTTTTAGGGTTCCGTAATCAACAAGGAATCTTTATAGTTTCGCCATGTCCGTCTATCCGTTTGCGGCAGAAAATGACTTATTAAAAATGACGTTGTTAATTGTGATAGATTAATAAAACACTTCGTACCGCTCTCACCTTGTAAACCTTCCCTGAACTTACACCAACATTTCAAGACCTAAATTAGCGAAATCGGTCCAGCCGTTCTCGAGTTTTAGCGAGACTAACGAACAGCAATTGATTTTTATATATCAGAAGAAGAAGAAGAAGAATAGGTATTAGGTATAGTATACCTAATAGTTCATTTACATGTAGCCAAGTCATCGCATATTATGTCATTTGTTTTATTATTTGTCAACTTTTGCATGGCAAGGTTCGTGATGACTTGCCCAACATGTGGCGTGGATGCTCTATTATAATGAATGACATGACATGCTATAATTATTGGAGACCACTGACGTTTTTTTTAAGTGACCTGTCATTACCTTAAAACCTTGATCCTTGCCATAATACATATTAAATGAAAACAATGTGTTTTTAGGGTTCCGCAATCAACAAGGAATCTTTATAGTTTCGCCATGTCCGTCTATCCGTTCGCGGCAGAAAATGACTTATTAAGAATGAAGTTGTTAATTGTGATAGATAAATAAATATAAGTTAATGAGTCGGGCAACTACGTAACCCTACATTGCGCGTGGCCCGGCACGCACTTGGCCGTTTTTTATTATTATGTATAGTCAAATATTTGAAAAAAACAAGAACCACTCTAAACATACACGAACTAGTAAGATTTTATAATCTAGGTTTCCGGGTTTTTGTCCGTGACATGATTTAATTTTTCCTGCAATATTTACATAGAATAAACCTCTCTACGACTTATTAGTAGGCTTAATTATTTTAAATTAGTTTTGCTAATGTATCGACCGGGGCGAGTTCTTGATTATTTTTGACTAGCTTCTGCCCGCGGCAGCGTCGCACGCGTTTTCCGGGATAAAAAAATAGCACCTACAACTACATCTTCTTACATATTTAAAATTTCAACTTGATCCGTTCAACTTTTGTTGTGATTTGTTGTGAAGAAGTATCAAACATCCTAACTTTTGTGTTTATAATATTTATGTGATTGTACATAAAATAAAATTAGTAATATTTTTGATACACAAATTATTAAGTATAAAACTCATCTCGAACCACAGTTTGAACTGCAGTACGATAATATTTTGGTCTACATATCCTACAGGTTTTTCTTTGTAATAAAAATTTATCTTAAAACATGTCAATGGATGAAGGAATTTGGTCACGTACCTACTCCATATACTTACTTTAGGTTCTAATGTAGACTTCACTTTGTTACATTGTAACATGAATCAAATTAAATAGTTAATTATTCCAAATTAATATGTAGAGCTACATTTTTATGCCAACAATTACAGATTTTTTCCTACAATTTGCTTCAAGTAGCAAACACTATATGAGTATATCAATGATAATAGATCATGGGACAGAGTTTTACTGTCAGGGAATTAGGCAAATCAGATTTAATGTAAATTAAACTTTTACGGAAGTGATCTTCAAAATTATGGCTTAGGGGGCGACTCGGCCCACTCGAAATTGGTCCCGGGGACGAAACGTCCTTTCTAATTTTTTTAGGGGTCAACTGGGCCCTCATCATATTTGCAACAGGGACGAGTTGACTACTTCATTAATTGCTAGGAGTTTTTTGGTCCCATTGGGTGTAGCTATATAATTTAACGCTAATTAAACATGAATATTAATGCAGTATGTTGAATACCCATACATACTTTATATTTTTGTTTAGGTAGAAAGAAGAAAGAAAGAAAATTATTTATTAAACACTACCTACACTAAAAATAAAATAAAAATAAAAATACTACCTAGTAACACGTACAAAAAAACAAGTGAACATTAATACTAACTCAATACGTAAAAGTATAGTAAACATTGGAAATTATTAACAAAGGAAATCACAAGTATATTATGTATTAACAAAGGAAATCACACAAGTGAGCATTGTTCTAACCCAAAAACCTAGGGTAGGTCATTAGTGGTATTAATGTCTAGGTCTTCCTAAACAGGCAGGTGCAACAATTATTTCCATGCTTTATGTATTTCGTTAGGAATTTATTGAATAACGCCTGTAAGGACTATAATCATCATCATGGGTGGTGGTGAATGGTGGATGTTTATGGGCTGATGCCCAAACTCCACAGCTGGAAATAGGCTTCCCCATACAATATCTACCACAAAGCTGTCCTAGGACCCCATCCGTTAAAACTAATCGCTTTACTACGACAGTGGTACCTATAGTCGCACCATAGACAATTTTTTATAATCTAACCTGAACCTACAGATGGAGGGACTACGACAAAAGTATAGAGGTTGATCCCTATCTGGAAAAATCTAATCTCTTGTTCCGTATTCAAAAAACTTGTCACCGCTCTGCGCAAACTGTCTGCGTCAAAACATATACGTATACAATTTCGAGTGTAATTTTTGTAAGGTGCTAGGTATTACGGAGGAGACGGTAGGCCAAGCACGGGGATGGTTGTCTAGGGTAGAATAAAAACATTATTTCACTTTGTCATCGAATGCGTAATTTATTTGAAATTCATTCTTTCAACTTCAAGAATGGACCAAATGTATGACGATGCGATTGTCTATCCTACCCCGTGCTAGGTACCCTGATCGAAGCCTGACGTTTAATAATGACTGTATTACCGTTAGTAAACTGGTCGAAATAAAAAAGGCTGGTAAACAGTTCTCTTAAAAAATATCCAGTACTTACGTAGTAGGTTCGTCCAGAAACACAACAGGTGGGTTGTCCAGCAACTCCACTGCTATGGACAGCCTTTTCTTCTGACCACCTGAGAGTCTTCCACATCGCGTATTTTCAGTTCCAGTCAGCCCTAGTTTCATAAATATTTCTTTAATCTGTAAAAAATATAACATTTTAAAATAGGAGTTTATTCATCAAAACACACATTTAATATATTTTTTAATCAGGCTTAAATCTTAGTGCTTAGGCACTAAAATATTAAAATAAAAGACTACATAGAGTACCTGTTTTAGAAACGTACTAAGTATGTATTTACCAAGATTAGTTGAACTAATACGATTAGGAATAAATGTACTTCAGCCTTAGCTATACAGGGTGGCACATTTAGATCGGTCAGTATGGGAAAGTCTGAAACTATAAGACATACGAAGATCTCTTCTTAGAAACCATGTCATCAATTTTAGTGACAAGAAAAACTGCATTCATACATTTAAAAAAAACTTGGACTGAGCGCGGGAATCGAGCCCGGACCTATTAAAAAATAAAAGTCACTAAAATCGATGACATGGTTCCTAAGAAGAGATCTTCGTATGTCTTATAGTTTCAGACTTTCCCATACTGACCGATCTAAATGTATATTCCCATACTGACTGATCTAAATGTAAACCACCCTGTATATTAAGAAGATTTTTAAAAACGCTTTTGAATGTTAGACCTATAATTTTTTAATTTGAATATAAAACATGACCACCAACCAATAATATGGTTATAATTACAACTATAACAATAGACTACTTATAATAAATTTAATGATGGATGTTGATCATGGATGTTGAGCCAGTTAGGAAGGATACTTAAACCATTTAAATGTTTTCATTTTGCAGTAAGTAGGTACCTACTTTTATGGTCAAAAATCTGTGCGACTTTTGAGCAAAACTCGTTTGCGTGCATCAATCAAACAATGAAAATCTAAATATTACATAATGTCATATTTTTATCTGCATAATAGTATTCGCCATCTAATGTGAGCTCAAAACTACATTAATTAATTGATTGAGCGAAAGAAACAAGCGAAAATCAAGGACAAGTTGGTCAGCCCGGACCATGTTTGTAGTAATTTGATATTTTTACGGATAATCCAATTTTCACGATGGGCTCTGGTTTGAGGGGCGCTAATTTGGCAATGTTTGTCCAAAAATAACTCTCAAACGGATACATTGATGTTTTGATAGAAAATAATGATGTCATTAAAAATGTTGAGCAATCGAATCCAATACAATTAATATCAACCGAAAACAAACACAACACAACTCATAATTTTTCAATTTATTTTCATGCATATAGAAAATATGACAAATTAGTAGGTATATGATTGAATTTCTTGTCGTTTCGAATACATGGGGTAGTTTTGAAGAAAATGGAGTGCAAACAAGGCAAAATAGATCCAATCATTGACATTTCAACGTCTAGGAACGTTATGATTTTGAAAAGAATGGGATGGGATTATTCTGTCAATGCTATTAAGGCATTTTAAATTACCTAGTAGCGTTAAATCGGATCATTCTGTGTATCATGAATTTGATAATTACATCGCAAGATCTAAGTTTGGACAAGGACTTTTCTCACAAATAATTATAATAATTGACAGTAAGACCTACAACTTTTTGCTAATGTTTTATAGTTCCGACTCTACCACTTATTTGAATTGCTAATAGACGTGATTTAAAACGCAATCTTATAATAATACCTACACCTGTTAATTTTTTTCATATAAAAGAAATCAACGCGCTACTCTGATACAAACGGTTTATAGATAGGTCTCTAGCATCGTGGTTTCGCTCGCGTACACCGATTCGATTAGAAAGGTCATTCGCTTCTATCCAATTATAAAGGTAGGTACCAACTTAGGTAGACACGCTGCACGAGACCTCATGCACATGCGTTCAGCCTGCCAATAAGCCGCCAAATCTCGTACCTATATCTCGCCTGCGGCATTAGTATATCTATAACTAAAATACTACATTGCCTGCGGCAAATACAGAAAAGCATCGACAAATGTCAGTGTCGACACGATCAATATTTACCTATCAATTAACATGCTCATCAATGCCACTAAACCAATTTACAGTATTAATTACCTACTCACTATGTCATCTTTCAGATCCTCAGATATTGTGCTGCCGAGTTTGAGATCGGCTGCAAACTTCATGAGCTCTCGAACGCTGAAGAGGGGGTTCAGCCGGTCATCTTGGAGGATGTAGCAGGTTTTTCTTCTGTAGGCTTGAAGAGATCCCAGAGAGCTTGATTTGCTCAGCTCGCATATCCTATTTCCCGCGCGGATAGTGCCGGAAACGCCTTGGGTTCTGTCAATGAAAACTAGTAATTGACGTTGGCTAATTAAGGGAATTAATTTGAATACTAATATTATGCTAAGTTTCCTCTCTTTGTTAAGGAACTGTGTTGAAATTAAGAATTACATTAAATTTAGTACTTATTTTTAGGTTCTGACCAGCTTTAAGGTACTGTGGTACCTACTCGTAAATTATCCGTATTCCAGAACAATAAATAAATAAATAATGTTGGACAATTTACACAGCATTATCTAGCCCCAAGCTAAGCAGAGCTTGTGTTATGGGTAGGTACTAGATAACTGATATACATAATACAATAGACTACATATTTAGATACTTTTTTATTATACATAGAAAAACATCCAGAACCCCTGAACATATATCTGCAAATCGTACAAACATTTGTCCCGAGGCGGGAATCGAACCCAATAATAATAATTGTAAACAATAATAATAATAATAACACAATAATTGTAAACAGGTAATAAAAAATAAATAAATGCTAAATAAATGGAAAAAATTGGTTGTTTGTAAAGTAGGTTTACGATCGAGATGTTTACGTGATAACGTCTTATTGCATGACGTCACGCGCTCGTGAGGTTTTGGTGTGACACAAGTTTCTGAACATGTCACCCGACTAAAACGATTTTAAAGACGTTATCACGTCAAAAATGATCGTAAATATTTTTAATGGGGGCTTGTTAGCCAGCAATACAATTTACCAATATACATTTATTTCAGACAACATTAGAACAAGTATAGATCTTATTAACTTATTCTACGGTCCATATCATTATATACGTTACCTTAAATCTAACATAAAACATACTACATAAAAATATAAAAACGTAGGTATCTACACTAAAATTATAAAGGGGAAAGATTTGTATTTTTGTATATTTATAACGAATAAACGCAAAAACTACTTGATCGATTTCAAAACTTCTTTCGCCAATAGAATGCTACATTATCCCTGAGTAACACAGGCTATATTTATAGTATCTTTGAAAAATAAATGTCCATCCGTTCGAAGCCGGCACGGGCCGCTAGTTATAAAAAAAATGAACAATATTGCAGGTGATTGTAGCAACGTCCATTATCAGATTTATCAGTAAAAACGCTATCTGCCAGGTTGCATTTTTCTATAATTGCGAAAACAATCAATCTCAGGCACACCTGTACAATTAAATGACTCCACGCAAAGGACTTTACAGCGCATCTATAATAGGTACAGTCGCCGCCAAAAAGAGTTGAACTGATGAAGACTCCAACATACTAATTAAAAAATTCTGCTATACACTAAATGATGTCTCAATTTTTTTGTGTAATATGCAGCCACCTATATTTGAGGCAGCACTAGCCTTTAAGAACTTATTCTTTACGTTTTATGTAATTTATGGTGTATTTGTCGTGGGTGGTTCAATAAACAAACAAATAAATGAATTTTTAGACGATGAGACTTGGTAATGTGACTGTAAAAATTTGATAAACTTCAGTACTTACCCGTCTTCTCAATTTGCTACACCCTGATCGGGTACATAATTATAAGCTACCAACGAGTGTTAGAATAGTAAAATATGCATGAACCTTCCTATAATTATGGATGCAATAAATGAAATATGAAACCTCGGACGTGTACACACAAAGCAACAGAAACCACTAAACCACACTAATTTTATAGCCAGGTAACCGCAAGACAACAGAAGTTGCTATATTTTGCATTCATCATATCATCATTATTACTCCTCCTCCTTGCGTAGATTGGATATCCTCAGTGCTGAGGATCGGGACCTTTATGTAGGACCTTGGAATGCACGATGTGTCTCCATCAGGGTCGGTCTTCCGCAGCGCGGATGGCGTCCTTCATGCTGGCTTCCAGCGTTGAGCGGATTTGGTCACACCTACGCATAGGGCTACGTCCTCGGGATTGTTTGCCGTCGACCTAGCTAATGATCAAGAGTCTTTCGAGGTTGTTTCCGTCTTTCCTGGCAATATGTCCGAAAAACTCAAGTACTCAGCCAAGACATAATTATGGTGGAGAGTCTGACCTTGATGTTCAGCTCCTTTAGAAACTTTGGTGCATCATTATTAATATCTTTTATTTACGTAATGTTCAGCGGCTTCAGTGGTCTTGTGGGTTTAGCGGGTTTGGAAAAAGCGTGGTTTAGCGGTTTATGTTGCTTTTTGCAGACGCGGGGTTTTGGTGTCTTCATCTGTTCCACGCTTTTTGGCGGTGATTGTACCTACGAGTTAGTCGAGTCATGCTGAGCCTTCCTCGCTTAGACTGGACATGCCGTCAATTACGGGTAGACCACACAACTGGCAGATCTCTCTAGAACCTTGTCACAGTAAGAAAACAAACGCCAAACACAGTAACAAACGCTACTTTTTTCGTTTGTTACTGTGACATGGTTCTACAGCGATCCGCCAGTTGTGTGGTCGTCGCCAGTTCCTTTAAAGAAAGATCCGTTAAGTGCGAGTGTAATTCGCGCGCCGAGGGTTTTCTAACGTTTATCAATACCTACTAAAGGTACCCGTTAGAGACTTCGCCATTTAATGATTACCTAAAAATAGTAGGTAGATAATTACATTTTAGATGGATCGCTCTGCATACTTCGGATTTTCGACTTTCTACTAAATATTTCAAAAAGTGTGTAGGTACTCAACAGAAATTTCAAAAACTGTTTTGAAATGCACAAACCAATACCTTTAATTTGACCCCACTCGGTGAGGCATTTTGAAAATAATTCCTTCTCTTTTGACCATTTTTCCAAAGTGTTAGTTTTAGAGACGTCTCCCTATATTTTTCCTGTAAATTATAGATTCATATTTACAAACGCTACATACATTTTAAATGGATTGCTCTGCAATCTTCGGAGATAGGGAAAGGATAAAATTTCGACTTATTTCAAAAAATTTCAAAAAGTATTAAGACCTACAGAAATTTCAAAAACTATTTTGAAATGTACAAACTGATACACTTCATTTAATATCCCACATGACCTTGTAGGTATCTTTTAAAATTTCGACATCACAATTTGTATGGAAAATGTTATTTTAATTTATTTTTTCTTTAAATCTATACTGAATTTCAAGTTGATAGCTTTTGAACTGTTTGAAATATTTTGAATATAGTCTATAAATTAACTTAATCTCCGAAGTACCTATGCAAAGCGATCCATCTAAAATGTAGATTGGTGCCTTCTATTTTAGGTAGATATTCATCAAATAGCGATGTCTCTAATCAGTACCTTTAGTACATGTACAGGTTGTTTGGTGCATCGTTTGCCAAATTGAAATGGGGGATGGGGGGAGGGTTTGCTACCTCCTCAACCCCCATAAAAAATTCTTGATCCCTTGGAATTTTATAGAAAGATTTTTTAATTTTTGTTGAAAATTTACAAAAGTCAGCATTTAAACTTGAATAAAATAAAAATACTAGGTGTAGAATCCCAATTTGTATTTTATTTGTATTATTGTACGGTTCTATTAAAATCAAAATTACTCACTAGCAATGTCTAGTTTTTTTTTTAAACTTTAGAGGAGTTTTGATTGCGGAATCGTATAGAGGGTTTGTTCTCAAATTGGAAGAAAAAAAAACATCCCCCCCTCCCACCCCAATTTTCACCCCCTCTTTTGATATCTCCCAAACGAAGTAAGATAGATATTTGCTCCCTTTGGAGTCGAGACCCTAGGTCCGTGGGGTACCGAGGCTCTTCGGGTTTTCAACAAACTATCTGAGCGTCTGGTCGAAGCGACGCGTGACCCGAGAGCTGGTGAATATCTGGCACAGCGTATCAGCATTGCCATACAGCGTGGCAATGCAGCCAGCGTCTTGGGGACGCTTCCGACTGGTGTTGATATGGATCAGTTGTCAGCATGACAACTAAGCGCAAAGTTGTTCGTAGTGAGGTATAACAACGATACTAGATACCTACATGTGCCTACATATTAAGTTACATACATACATCTACACTACAGTCTATACCGGTCAACTGATGGACGCTGGCCTCCTCCTTATCGGCTTTCATCACATGGGGGTAATGCCCATAATCTCCACGCTGGGCATGCGGGTTGGGGGTCACTGTTCCGTGGTAGAATTGTTCTGCAGGAGGCGCTGCTGTGCGGTGAAGGGTATCCCTTAGTCGCTTCTTACGACACCCGCGGGAAGAGTTGGGGTTATGCAAATTCTAAGCCGCCACCATACGGCCTAATGCATAGAATAGAACCCACCCGGAACAAATATTTGTAGATCTTACAAATGTTTGTCATCAATGTCTTTAGTGCTTACGAGAATCCAGTGAGTGCGTTGAGTAGCGAGGACTTCCCAGCGCCAGACGGGCCCATGATGGCTGTGAGCTCTCCGGTTTTGAACAGGCCAGACAAATCTTTGAGGATTGTTTTCTTTTCTGAAAGAGACAAGCTGGGTTAGAAAAATAAATAAATATTAAATAAATAATGCTGGACAATTCACACAGCATTATCTAGCCCCAAGCTAAGCAGAGCTTATGTTATGGGTAACTAGATAACTGATATACTTAATACAATACACTACATATAGATATGTTTATTCATATGGTAGATATTTTTTGTTACGTCCTATCCATTCCCTGTTACCCTACCGTCCCAAAACCGCCCGAATGTCGTGTTGAACTTTATTGTTGTAATTTGCAAATAGGTATTAAAGCTATAAATAATTGAAGATAGTTTAAAATAAGTAAATGTATTAGCGGAAATAGAAGATCTAGTGTCCGAGCCTGGAGCGACGAAGTTAAGAAAGATCTGTATGAACTTAAATATAAAACATTTTGTCCACCATGTGAATCAAAAGGTTACTTACTTACTGGCGTGGCGCAGTGCCCCAAGTGGATCTTGGCCTCCGACACTAGAGATCGCCAGTTGGCCCGGTCACGCCCGGTCCCTTGCCGTTTCAGTCCAGTCGACGGCACGAAGTTCATACTATGAACTTCGTGCCGTCGACGGGCCAACTGGCGATCTCTAGTGTCGGAGGCCAAGATCCACTTGGGGCACTGCGCCACGCCAGTAAGTAAGTAACCTTTTGGTTCACATGGTGGACAAAATGTTTTATATTTAAGTTTTTTGTTTTATTGTTTATGGTACCTACCTATTTTGTGAGCCAATAAATTGATTTTCTTTCTTTCTTTCATTCTGCAGTGGAAGAACACGGGCTAGTGTTGATGATTATGGGTCTTTAATCTATTGTGTCTCTTATAGGCAGCGTATTGTAGTTAAATGTAGTTAGAGATATTGTGACCACCGACCGAACTATACGCAATAGAGCTGACAATACATTGAGCACAACAAAACAGTTTTATTAAGGTAGAGTAAAATCAACTCATATAATAAATATAGTTCATGTGTGTGACCTTCATAGGATTGATATTTAATTGGGGACGCTTGTGCATTCGTGACTTTCCTCAAATGAATACTAATTATGTGCCTAATAAATAATTGTTTTAAATAAGTATCAATGTCAAGCGCTTGTAGCATATCTAAGGTTAAATAGATAGTGGCGTTTTGTTTACACTCTCCACGCCGATATCTGCCAAATGTTTAGATTTTGAATAAAAATAATTAAACGTCAAGTGTGAGTTGGACTCGCGCACTAAGGGTTCCGACCTTGTGTCTTGCCAAATATCATTATTCTAGGTAAACGGGAAGTACCCTATAGGTTTTGGTCCATGGTGAGAATCAAATGTAAGAACCTACTTTTTTAGTGAATAATCTACAAAATTTCAATTTTCGGATTTCTCCTTTACTTGTGCTACCAAATTTCATGATTCTAGGTCTACGGGAAGTAACCCATAGGTTATGTGTGTATGTGATTCCCTTGGAAATTTCAAAATATTCGGACATAAACAACTGTAACTTTTGATTCGGACTTTGAAGTTTTATTTATATCGAGCCTCCAAGAGGTTAATAAAGTTATATAAACTTACGCGATTAGAGCACAATGATAATAAATACATATTCACGGTAAGGATAGGTAAGTTGACCCCTTACCTATACAAATACAAACAGCTACTTTGATTTATTATAAAACCGATATTAATATACAGATAAAAGGAACGTGCTTTTATGATTGCAATATCAATAAAATTAGTTGCACATGTTTTTCGCATTGTCCTCACAATAAAAGTTGATGATTTTTTTGTTTTTTATTGATAAACGTGTGGAATTTAATAGCTTTGCGTCGATAACATCACATTGGTAATTCGTCACGCTTGTATTTCGATACCTATTTAATTTATTTAATGATATTTAATTTTAGTATAATAACAGCCTTTATTCACAAAGAAAATTATACTAGTATTTACAATTGAAACAATTGAGCTAACTGCAGACTGTTGCATTATTATTATTGCATTTTACTTAACTAGAAATATTAAATTCACACTAAATAATAATGTTCTCCTAGCCGAATTTCGGCCACGACGGCCAGTCTCATCAGAGACAAGCTAGATGAGCAGGACATATTATAGTGCACAAGTGTGTGCGCAAGCACAGGTGCACACTCTATTCCTTCACTCTCATACTCCGATGGGACGGCAGATCGACGCGACCGGGGAGAGGTCAAACGACACTGAATAATACTAAACTACTCGCCGCCGCCGCCCGCGCCGCGCCGCCGCCGCCGCCGCCGCCCTGTAAAGGCGGTTGCGGCGAAGAATTCTTTCTTCCCTTTAACCGCTCAGCTGTCGCAGCGCCGCAACATCCATGTTAGGCTGCCTTTCCACTAGAGATGTGCTACGTTGCTATGTTTCCAGCCAACCAATAGGATCGCTCCAATATATCGTCATTTTCATAGTTGACAATAATGAATGACGCGAGCAATAATAGCGATATAATTAATACAATACTCTACATTGATATAATATTTATTTATAATACACAGAAAACACCAGAACACATGCAGAACACCCTGAACAAATATCTGCAGATAGTACAAACATTTGTCCCGAGGCGGAAATCGAACATGTGTTATACTGTAGATAAGCAGTACCTACCTATGTTACCTTTCTGCCTGCTTACGTGGTTTTTTTTTGGACTTAAAAAGTCAGGGGTTTTGTAGCTAGCTGTTGTAGGTGCTATTTTAGACTATTAGGTAATTCTGGGGATTTCCTGCTTAATAATTAGAAATTCCAAAATTTTACCGAGTTTAAATTTAAGGTAGGTATAATGTTTGATTCGGTATTTATTTACCTGATGCTGTAGAACATGTTGCTGTATTGGTACTAGCTGCATTCTTACTACCCGTTGTCCTATTACCCTTTTCCGTAGGAATGAAGCATTTTCCCGCGATAAAAAGTAGGCTTATGTCCAGCAGTGGACCGATGTAGATGTAGCCTATGACCGCCCAAACTCTCTAAAAAATTATACCGGTCGCAATACCAAACACCTGTATAATATATCTGTTATTCGTCAAACAAACGTCGACAAATAAACTATTCCATGTCAGTAGTTAGGTGAAATAACTCTTCCACACGAATAAAAAACACACAACCAGTCCAGTTTTTATAAAGTTTTTAAAATACAACTTGATACTTAACCGATAGCTAAACTTGCCAATTATAACGTTATAACCTGCTTTAAACAAATGACGTCAATAAGCCAGATCAATAACCCTACAATACCAATAAAAAAAATGAAATAAAAAAAATGTTGTCTCGTGGGCATAAATTTAACCAATTTCAAAAAAGGAGTAGGTTCTCAATTCGCCTGTATGTTTTTGAAGTGAAAACTTCTTTAGCGGCGCTGAGCACTTTTTTTGTATGGGTAAAAACTTTCAAACTCGCGTCAGGGTCACGTGATGCTGATCGAAAAAGCGTAAGATCGTAAGATGTAAGTTTTCACTTCTGCCGGCCCTCCCGGAGTGCTACCTTTTTTTTAAATGTGGGTACCTATGTTTGATATCTCGGCCAAGGGAAGAGAAGAATTTGAAGTCAGTTTCTAGTTTTGAAAACATGCCAAATTATTTAGGTATGGGTAATTATTTAGGTAAATTTTAAACTGTCAACTGTTTTAAAAACATTTTATACCCAGGAATAAAAAAGCTTTCCGATGTTCTGTTTTTCTTTTTCAATTGTTTTTTTTACTTTTAATATGTAGGTAGCTCACATTACCTACAAAGTGGCATAAATAAAGTGGGGGCTACTCCACTGAGTGGGGTACCATATGAAAGGTATCGGTTTGTACATTTCAAAACAGTTTTTGAAATATCTGTAGGTTTCATACTTTCTGAAATATTTTGAATAAAGTCGAAAAATTTACCGCTACCCCCTATCACCGAAGCATGCAGAGAGATCCATCTGAAATAAAGGTTGGTACGTACTAGTATTAGGTATTTATTAAATTTTGAAGTCTTTAACCGGTACCTTTAGTACATACCTACTTGTTGACAAACGTTCGAAACCCTCGGCGCGCGAGTTACACTCGCACTTGACGGGTCTTGTTTGATTTGAATTTTTGTTCCGAATACGGAAAAGGCCGATATCATAAATGGCGGATTCGGTCGGAGTAAAAACTTTTTGTCGTTTGAACTATTATGAAAATAACCATACTCGTAGGTACAGGCTGATTCATTCATTTGGCTATTTCAGAAAAAAAAACAGGTTAGAAATGGATTTCCATACACTTTTCTCTACCGCTAAACGCGTGAGAAATGAAATTCCATAGAGTTTTCCCTCCCGCCTTTCAGTGGCCTACAATGATGTACTTTCTACCTTATGTTTAGAAAAGGAATACTTAAGTAATTTTCTGAGCAGCTATAGTATATATTTATTCACAGAGAAAATGACAATCACATATTATAAATAAACTAGCTGACCTGGCGAACTTCGTACCGCTCTCGCCTTTTAAACCTTCCCTGAACGTCCACAAATATTTCAAGACCAAAATTAGCGAAATCGGTTCAGCCGTTCTTGAGTTTTAGCGAGACAAACGAACAGCAATTGATTTTTATATATAAGAAGAAGATTATTATTGTATTATTAATATTTGATCCAGCACATGGTCTACAATAACACAATGATAACAAAACTTTTTTTTAATTTGATCGCAGCGCTAACTGTCGGGACAGACTAAAATTAAAATTCGAATATTATTTAAAATTTGACACTGCGATGGTAGCGCCGTCTGTCGGATCCAATGTAAAACATTCCAAAATCAAAAACTACTAATAAATTAAAAATTAATTAAAAAAACATTGTCCAGCGGACAAAATTGGGAATCTAAACCATTCCCAGATCCCCTTGAACACACACAAAAAATTTCATCAAAATCGGTCCAGTCGTTTGAGAGAAGTTCAGTGACATACACACTCACAGAAGAATTATATATATAAAGATTAGAACTAGTATTTACAATTGAAACAATTGAGCTAACAACAATGCAGACCGCGGTACCCCTCGGCCCTAGGGTCTCGACCCCAAGGGGAGCAAATGTGTAGGCTCTATCGAGACCTGCCTGCATGTATGCGCCTCTTGAGATCCTCGGCCAAACCTGCCGTCGATGCCTGCCGTCTACTGGTATTGGTAATATTTACTTGAAAAATTTACATTAATATTCTAAGTGCTTATTTTGTAATGCAGAAATACGAAAACGGCGAAAATACGCCAATCTTTGCCGTGGCCGAGGTAATAATATTTGAGCTGTTTGTGGTGGAACTCTAAGTCCTTAGGGTCCTGAGGCACACGCAATATTTAATATCTTACAAAACTTCTCATTAAGTACACAGATGATCGGAATCCTGGCTTCTATTTCGGTCAACGAATTGGCATCGCCATTTAACGTGGCAATCCTGCCCAGAAGGGCACACTACCTTCTGGTGAGGCTTGGATTTTGAGGAAATTGATACAAGTCAGTAAATACTAGATGCAGGTAATTTGTTTTTATTCCTTAATCGTATTTTTAACTTTCATAGTTGGTAAGCAAGGAAAAATTGAAAAAAAGAATTGACATAACTATTTTAAGTGCTTGCTTTTACTACCAACTTTCAGGCGAAAAGAAAGACTTGCTTAAAAAATCTCTGTACGACGCTGACTGTATCCTTGTCGTTAATAGGTGTCGGTTTCAACTTCAGTTGTGGATACAGAAAAGCAATATAGGTAATTATTCTGGTAACGACTTAAACGTTCCAATAACAATGCCAGGAAAACAATGGAGAGGAGCAACAATGACTTAGAACTGGGTAAGGCCGTAGATATTACCACTGTGACTTGTGAATATCCTGGTCATCAGAAGATCTATACCACAGATATGTTCTTTAAGTGTCCAGAAGTTAGGTAAATCAATGTTTACTGAAAAAAATTGGTTGTCTGTAAAGTCGGTTTACTGACGATAGTTGAACGTGACAACGTCTTCAGAAAATACTGATGGAATGGTAGCATTTGATACTCGATCAAAACATGTAAATGTACTATAGTATAGCAGCTGTCCACGCAGACGCATCGCTCACTCAAGTAGGAGAGAGACGGATGTCGAGCGCTCTCGCTTGCACTTCAAGCCTTACATGGAACGCCTCATTACATGGAACGCCTCAGAGCGAGGTAACGCCGCATGACGTAATGTTTTTTCGTGCGTGCAGCCGGCTCTATCGATTTATAAGACGTTGTCACGTCAAAAACTCCGTTAATAAAATACATACCCACTTAGGTACCTCTGTATTTTTTCGGTTTGATTACCGGCTGCAATGATGTTTTTTCAAAATTCGGCAAACATAAATGAAGAAATATAAAAAAATAAGGTTCATAAAAGAAATTAGTATGATAAATATTCAACTCGCCCACGAGTTTATAGATCTTAATTACTTTTTAAGGGTTATAAACTGCATAATAATATTAATAAAATACATAGCTTTTTTATTCGGTTCGATAACCGGCTGCAACGATGTTTTTTCAAAATTCGGCAAACCTAAATGAAAAACTATAAAAAAATAAGGATCATTTTTTAAGGGTTATAAACTGCATCATAATATTATTAAAAGACATACTTAGACGTTTCTAATCATAGCTAAAATGTAATGCAAAGAATAGGAATTTAGCTATTTTAACTAAGTTGAGTTGTTTTAGATCTGTCAACCTAATTTTAGGGCTATCATCCTAACTTTAAACCTGCCAGTCTAATTTTTCAAACATAGAATAGCTTTCGTCTATTTGACATTCCTAAATCCTAATTTTAGCTGATTCTAAAACAACAGAATCGACATCATTGGGGGGCAATTTACATTCACGCCGCCGGGGCCCCGGGCTGCAGCCCAATCAGCCCATAGGTAGATCCGGCCCTGTAGTCTGTACTGTACTATAGTCGTTAATGAGGTAGGTAGTTATACGTATAAGGTATTACGATTCTCAGTCGCGGACAAAAGCAAAAACTTTTTTTAATTAGGTGAGAAATATTTTGTATGATAATGATGTGTTTAATTTAACGACAGAAATAATTATATTTATAACAATATCTGGGAAACAATGTTGCAAGAATATAGAAAAATAATTACCAACGACATAGAACGACATAGACGGATGTTTGTTTGCGGGTGGCAATTTTCTCATCCATCCATACTAATGTTATAAATTCGAAAGTAACTCTGTCCGTCTGTCTGTTACATTACATTTCACACCGAAACGGCAGAACGGATGCAAATGAAATAAGGTAGGCAAGTGAATGATATCCCAGGGACGAACATAGACTACTGGGCAGCTAGTAAAATAAGCTGCAGACTGTTGCAAACAATCTACAGGTAGCTTAACTGCTTGCAACAGTCTGCAGTTAGCTCAGTTGTTTCAATCGTAAATACTAGTGTTATTTTCTTTGTATATAAAGGCCTATTTAATAAAGTATCTATTATTTCGTTAGAAAGTTAATATTTCTAGGAGTATTATAGACTTACGTTTTATATGAAGTGGTACAGCCGTTCTCATGATTCTACGAGTTAAAAGTAATATCGTCGGAAGTTTTTATATGTTTGTACAATTGACATGTTAATTCGATAAAATATCTTTAAAATAATACAAAGGTAACTAAATGTCAAACGTTAACTAGAAAAATAAACAAAGCTGGTGCATGACATGTGCACTTGTGCACCTTTATTTACTTTACTGGTTATCGTTTGTATTTGTACCTACGGCTAGGTAGGTATATGGTTTATCTTCTGTAACATAAGTTGATGTCACATAAAACCCATTAGGTAAATTGTGCAATTTGCATTTAGTTTACTTTTCCATAAATGCATTACTTAAGTAGTACCTTACTCGAAAGGTAATTGGTTAGGTATAGGTTTATCTTACTCGAAGCTCTTTAATATCTATACAGTACGGTGTAACAAGAAAAAAAAAGCAAAGCTTTGTGGTGCCGGCTTAGAATCTGTACCACCCCAACTCTTCCCACGGGTGTCGTAAAAGGCGACTAAGGGATATCCACCGGGGGCGGGCAGCAGCGCCTCCTGCAGAACAATTCTACCACCGAACTGCGATCCCTAACCCGCATTCCCAGCGTGGGGATTATGGGCACTAACGCGATAAATATGTGATAAAAGCCAATAAGGCGCTTATCAGAGGGAGGCCTGCGTCCAGCAGTGGACCAATACAGGCTGTTGAGGTTGAGGTGTAACAAGAGGGGTGGATCATCGGTGGCTGGGGGTAGGGGATCTCAGTACCTATCGATTTAACCCCATGTGTGTTTTGCGAAATTCAGCGGTGCAAAAGTTATTTGGAGTTAGTACAATTTTAGTCAAAATCAGATTTCAGCCTGAACTTCGCAATTCCAGCCAAATTATTAAGTCTGCGACCCTGTCTTTTATTTTAACTTAACAAGGTCAATAGTGGGCCTTTTGTACCCATATAATAGTTTTAGTCTTAGATTTATAAAAATTCAAATTATAATGTTAAACTTAGTCATTTTATTTAAATATCTACTAAGAACATTAAGGCCAGGTATTCCTGCAGCAGTAGGCGTACGCGCGCCTGCCAAGCCGCCGCCGCGCTCGTGTGTTTTGTAGTTATTTAAACATTCACTATGTTTAAATAATGTCCCTAGAAAATAATTACGAAAGATTATTTAAGATATGTAATATATTACCTGTAGAATCAAAAGTGAAAATTACTATCATGATTGAGCAGTACAACATTAATGAATATAAAAAGGAAAGGGAGTACGCGTACCCAACCCGTCGATCTAAGATACCTAAGTTATTAGTAGTCCCTAAAGTGCGAAATTATTATGGAAGACGTGAGAGACGCTTTCTAACGCCAACAATTATCAACGAGCTTCCACATAACTTCTTTAACAATGTAACAAGTAAAAACTCATTGAAGGCAAGCCTAAAGAAGCATTATATATCTCTGTGTCCATAACAGTTAAGAACAAGGATATAAACTACCCCATGGCAAAATTTCATCAAGTTCCGTTCAGCCGTTCAGGCGTGAAAATGTAACAAACAGGCAGAGATGTATTATATATCTATTATATATCATACAAATGTATATCTATACATTTGTATGGAACAGCACTTTGTTTTGCATTCTAAATATTGGAATGGAAATTTCTCTTACGTAATTATATCAATCTAGCTAGAATATTATGTGATTAGTAATTAGTTTAAGTACATTAGAAGTAGTACATTTACAATGTAAGTCTTGTGTCCACGAGAGCTGTAATGTACTATAAGTTGAAAAAAAAAGTACAAAAAACACGAGCACGAACTTAAGAAAATCATTTTATCACGTCAAACTCTGTGAATTTGTTTAGAAATATTAAGTGTCTTTAGTTTAGTAAAAAAAAGTAAAATATCAGTAGTTCGCTAGTTATAATATTGAAAAATGACATGCCCTAATCAAATGTATAGTTTAATTCTCGTAATTTTAATTAGTAATGCATGCTTATTATTCATATTCATTTCCAAAATCTGCTTACCTATAACTGTTCTTTGATCATGCTGTGTACACATATTTAGGGATACAGTCTAGTTCTTATTATTGTGGTCTTGTATCTGTATAATTTTATTACTTATGTTTTTTTTTATTATCATTATTTGATTGTATTCTGCTTTGTGTGCCAAATAAATAAAAAACATTAGAAAATAGGGTAACCTTGATATTTTTTTTACCGAGTGAAGTTCATTAGATCTTGTTACTGAATGCAACTTTGACTAGACTAGATCCTTATGAATATGATACACCTTTTTTTCAGAATTTTAAACACTGTTTTCAAAGTCTCAGATGATTTTAAAAATCACAAAAGTGCGGCCTCTATTTAACTACCAAGCCTTGTAGCTTTCTATGATTCTAAAAAACTTGTTATAAGTTATGGTTTTTCTACAACCTATCTTATATAAGTACAAGCTTTCATGGAGAATAAACCCCGAAAATTTCATTTGGCTAGAACTAGGGCATAATGTTGGAAAATGCCATAATTAGTATAACTACCAATAAGATACAGTTCAAGATTGGGTTGCAATCACAGCTTGTAATTTTGCCATTTTTGTCTCGCTTACAAGTGGTCTAAATTTGTAATGCCACAAATTGAGATCACTGTATTGTATTGTACTACATGGTTGGCAATCTCGGTGAAGGGTGGTGTTACTGAAATAATATCGACTGAATTAAAAAGTCAGCTTTCCAATCATCCTTGGACGAATTATTGATATTTATCGCGTAAGTACCTTTTTGTTGTCCTTGGACTAATAAAAAAAACCGGCCAAGTGAGAGTCAGGCTCGCGGACTAACGATTCTGTATCTATTTACTACACGTTTACTACACATAACTATTTTTTTTATTATTTTTAGTGGAATGGCCATTTTAACAGAATACGTTGGAAAAAAACATTGGTGTTCTTTCAACACTAACAAGGTTCGTAGGTACTTAGTTAACCCGTTCACCTATGTATGTACATAATGAATTAATACCTTTATTATTATTATCTTATCTATTTCTTATTAAAACCTCTTACAGAGGTTGTCAGATGGATAAGAAATTAGATAATCTCCCCAAAAACAAGATCCTTCAAGTGCGAGTGTAACTCGCGCACCGAGGGTTTCTAGGTACTAAAAGTACCGGTAAGAGATAACGCTATTTAATGAATACCTAAAAATAGTAGGTACCAAACTACACTTTAGATGGATCGCTCTCCATAGGTACTTCGGAGATTAGGTAAATTTTTTTCAAAATATTTCAAAATGTATGAAACTAGAGAAATTTCAAAACTGTTTTGAAATGTACAAACTGATACCTTTTATTTGATCTACTCGGTGAGGTAGCCCCTTTTTAAAAATTATTCCCCATTTTTGAACATTTTTCAAAAAAAAATTCGCTTTACAAATTTTTCCTGTAAAATATAGAACCATATCTACAAACGCAACCATTTTTGATGGATTTTGGATGGATCGCTCTGCAATCTTCGGAGGTAAGGGAGGAGGAATGGGTATTTTTTCGTTTATTTCAAAATATTTCGAAAAGTATGAAACCTACCAGAAATTTCAAAAACTATTTTGAAATGATATAACTGTCATTTTATACCCCACATGACCCTGTAGGTATCTTTTTATAATTTTCGACATCTCAATTTGTATGGAAAATCTTCATTTTCATTGTTTTTAATTTTGATTCTTAAAATCTGTACAGGCGCACGAAATATATTATTATTTTCAATTTCAAGTTAATAGCTGCGGAAGTTGCCGAGTTATTAAGGAGGTAAAAAAGGACAGACAAAGCGAGACCTAAAAGGGTTTCGAAACCGATCTTCGAAACCCTAAAAACCTACTCCAAGTGAGAGGGCTTACTCAATAGGTATAATAATAAAAAACCTTAGATAATTAAAGGAAAATCTAAAACTAATATTCTCTTAAAAATTGAACTGGCTACAGTAATATACATAATAGCTACGATACTTAATGGTAAGAGACTACGGTAAGAGAGGCCTGTGCCAGACGGACGAACAGACAGACGACGCGTCGTCTGTCTGACGGATGGTCCATCGACGGTCGGTACTGACGGCAACGGCCTATTAATTTATTGGGTTCCGTTGGCCTTCTTTGCGAACCCTAGAAATGAGCGAAGGTAGTTGATGTTGTGATCACTCTGACTGCAAAGAATTTATCGCAATTAATTTTAAGTGGACACAGTAGTAACGTTGGTCACGTTACTACTGTCCAAGGTTCAATTAATAACTGATTCTGATTTGTCATTGAAGGACGGTCACGAGACTGACGAGTGGTAATATTTTACTCGCCCCCTTATTAAAAAAAATATTGCAGGTTCTTTGGGTCTTCTTAAGAAAACATTTTTAGGTAAGTTCTACCTTGGAAGAATGCAATGCAGCCGGCGTCTTGGGGACGCTGCCGACTGGTATTGATATGGATCAGTTGAGCTACCTGTAAACGGTTTGCAACAGTCTGCAGTTAGCTCAATTATTTCAATTGTAAATACTAGTATAATTTTCTTTGTGAATAAAGGCTTCTTGGAAGATGTATCTAGTATATTTGAATTTAGGTATTTATCTTACGGACATACATATCTTGATAGATAAATATCTATTTTACGATAAAAGCTATCATAGTTTGACGAATTCATTTTGAACATGAACACAAAAATATATCGAGATAATAATCTCGAGAAATATATCGAGATATTCGATATATTTTTCTCTTTTGTGATTATGATTATAAGCGGGTTAACTACGAACCTTATTTGTATAGGATTTAGGCAGATAAATATCTACCTAAATCTGACTTTCATGAATAATGGATGACAGTTTTAGCAAACGTCATTCTGCAGGTGCAGACGACGACGGTTCAAAAGGATACTAGGTTACTGACACTTTAATGCATTCAAAACTAAACGTGACCCGTTGGCACATTGCCCTGAACTTAGGTATCTACCTACCTAAGACCCGAGTTCACTAACAGATGGTTAAATTTTAAACAGTTGTTTTGTTGATGTTTTTGACACAAATTCATACGTCAAATTTAACCGATGAAGCTGCCTATTGTCCTATTTTCTTTTGGTGAACGAACACAGACCTAAGAGTCAAAACAATACATATTTCAAAAATAGCAACATTGTTTTAGAAATAATTATTTTTTTAGGTATTAAGTTTTATACTACCAAATACGTAACGCACTTTGTACGTACAATGTTGATCGACATCATTTTATATGGACAAACTAGCTTCCGCCCGCGGCTTCGAACGCGTATTTTCGATACAATAAGTACCCTATTATCTAAGTTAGACTTTCCTCTTAGCGTACCTACGCCACATTTCATCTTGATCTGTTCAGAATTTTTGGAGATCTTAGGTAACAAAAATTCAGATTTCACAAACTTGCGGCTATTAAATATTAGTAGGATAGGATAATATCCAAAAATAAGTAGGTATCTAGTTGTAATTTTTGGACAGAGGTTGACCAAGATCGTGATGGTTGAAAGGAATGGAGGGCGGCCTTTGTCCAGCAGTGGGATGACCAGGGCTGATAATAAAAAATAAACTAAAAAATAATAGTAAAATTCATAAAATAAGTGAAAATTGCTAGACAATCCACCAATATCATCTAGCACTAAAATATAGATACTATTTAATGCATTAATAGAGGGTTGAAAGAAGTTGATGGTTCTGGGGTCTTCGTTTATTATGAAGAATTAAAAAATTGTAAATCGAAAAAACCGAGAAAAACCACACTCACCACGAGGTCAATTCGAAGCAGATAAGAACCCCCGAAATCCTAATCACCTAAGAATGAAACATTCTGTATATTTTCTAAAGAACTTTTTTTTCGACGTTGGCTAGTGACCAACTAGTGACTAACCGTACAAAACTCAAAGTGTACCTAAAAATCTATGATTAACAATCTAATATTCAATGCCAAATTACTTCCTAAACAAGTCATCTTGTGTTAATAACGCAAATACTTGTCTCAAGTATTTTCTTAAAAACACTTTTCCTACTTTTTTTCGGCATTGGCTAGTGACCAACTAGTAACCGTACAAAACTCAAAGTGTACTTAAATATTTGTGTTTAACAACCTAATATTCAATGCCAAATTACTTCCTAAGCAAGTCATCTTGTGTTAATAAAGCAAAAACGTGTCTCAAGTATTTTCTTAAGAACACTTTTCCTACTTTTTTTCGACATTGGCTTGTGACCAACTAGTAACCGTACAAAACTCAAAGTGTACTTAAATATTTGTGTTTAACAACCTAATATTCAATGCCAAATTACTTCCTAAACAAGTCATCTTGTGTTAATAAAGCAAATACTTGTCTCAAGTATTTTCTTAAGAACACTTTTCCTACTTTTTTTCGGCATTGGCTAGTGACCAACTAGTAACCGTACAAAACTCAAAGTGTACTTAAATATTTGTGTTTAACAACCTAATACTCAATGCCAAATTACTTCCTAAACAAGTCATCTTGTGTTAATAAAGCAAATACTTGTCTCGACAATAAAATTGGTAGATAAATATTGGCATACACGATGACGATGAAAACTAACCTACAGTACCTATTTGTAACGTGTACCTGTGTAGGTACCTAACTAAGTACCTAATACTTATATCAATATTATCGATTATCTCAATGACGCACTGATACGACGACAATAATCAGGAAGTATGGTGCAAATTATTCTTATTATGTAAATTAATAATTCTAATAAAAAACGGATAATGCTTTTTAATCGAGTGTAGGAGTTCATGTGTGTAAAATTTTATCGTAATCAGGCAATCACACTAATTGATCGGAGTGAGCAAATCGAAGATCTCAGTGGCTGCTTGGGTGATTTGGCTGTATGGTACATACAAAGTGACCAAGACAAAAAAAAAATTTAAAAACACGCTGACGTTTATTGGCTAGACAGATTTTCATGAAACATGGCTAAGAACACTCGGGATAAAATTAAGAAATATAATTAGGGGGTATTGGGTTCTCTCACAGTTAACTATTAGATAAATAAATAAATAATGCTGGACAATCCACACAGCATCATCTAGCACCAAGGTAAGCAGAGCTTGTGTTACGGATACTAGATGACTGATAAACATAATATACCTAATACATTACATAGATAGATATTTTTATTATACATAGAAACGACCAGAACACCCGGAACAAAGATTTTGTAGATCGTACAAACATTAGTCCCAAGGCGGGAATCGAACCCGCTTACTCTTGCGCCGCAGGCGGACCTACGCCCGCCGCGCCACCGAGGTCGTCAATAATATAATATTCTGATAGTGCTAATAGTGCTAAAGTTCTACCTATCTATTTTTAACCTCTAAATCACAGCACACTAATATTATAGCTGCGAATGATTGTATGTTTAGATGTTTGACGCCTGACCTCTCCCTGATCGTGTCGATCTGCCGTCCCATCGCATTATGAGACTGAGACTGAGTGTACCTGTGTTTACACGCACACTTAGGCACTATAATGTGCGCACCTGGCTTGTCTCCGTTGAGACTGACCGCCCGTGGCCGAAGATTCGGGTAGGACATCGTCATCAGATCTATTTTACAAGCAGATCTATTTAACTTGCAATATATTAACTATGTTTGTATGGGTGAAATCTTGTAACTCAATTTTTAAGGAGATATCTTAAACCGATTGAGCTGAAATTTTGTATACACGTTTTGTTTGGATAACAATGCATTAAAAGTTTGTTTTAAAAAATGTTTTTAAAATATTAACTTATTTATCGGTAAAAAGCATCTACGCAAGATTAATTTCAACACAGACTGATCATAAAAATAAAGTTGTCTTCTACTTACATACGATAAGATAGTGTTGGTTGTTCAACCAACACTATCTTTACGTACATTAAATTATAATCATATCATATTCCTAATCGTTTTCTCATATTCCTAATCCTCCATTTGATTAAAAATATAAAAAAATACAAATAAATCACCATGTACAGAAATTTTATAACCGCTAAAAAAAACATTTAAAAGAGGCTAGATTATCTATGCTCGTATCATGTCTATCGGTGACAATGTCAAAGTTCAACCCAGCAAAATGACCCTCACTGATAAGAAAATAATAGGTACATAGTATTAATCGCTAGAGAACATTATCTCAACGTGCTAAGCCCGACACGAGATACCTATGACTCAAAATACGGCCCTATTCTTGTATCGGGTTGTTCTCTATACATATTGTTTTATAGACACAAATTTCCAACACAATTTAACTGGGGGAACATTATCTCAACGTGCTAAGCCCGACACGAGATACCTATGACTCAAAATACGGCCCTATTCTTGTATCGGGTTGTTCTCTATACATATTGTTTTATAGACTCAAATTTCCAACACAATTTAACTGGGGGAACATTATCTCAACGTGCTAAGCCCGACACGAGATACCTATGACTCAAAATACGGCCCTATTCTTGTATCGGGTTGTTCTCTATACATATTGTTTTATAGACTCAAATTTCCAACACAATTTAACTGGGGGAACATTATCTCAACGTGCTAAGCCCGACACGAGATACCTATGACTCAAAATACGGCCCTATTCTTGTATCGGGTTGTTCTCTATACATATTGTTTTATAGACTCAAATTTCCAACACAATTTAACTGGGGGAACATTATCTCAACGTGCTAAGCCCGACACGAGACACCTATGACTCAAAATACGGCCCTATTCTTGTATCGGGGTGTTCTTTAAACAATTTGTTTTATAGACACAAATTTCCAACACAATTTATATTTAACTGGGGTAAAAATTAACCAATACGTTATTCCAATTCAACAAAGATATTGTTATGATTTTTTGTTTAAGTTTTAAAAATATTTCTATCCCATGGGAACTGATTTATGGGATAAAAAGTAGGCCATGTGTTGTGGAACCCGTCCAGTGTTGCCAGATCGAATTTGACAAAATCAGTAGAAAGTCACGTAAAAAATCAGTAGCTTGAAGAAAAAATCAGTAGATTTTGAAAAAACTACAAATTTCTAGCTTTTGACACAAAAAATGCGTGGTAGGTATCTGTAAGGTTTTTTGTAAAATCGGTTCATCCGCTAGGAAACTATAGTTATAGTTCCCTATCGGATGAACCGATTTTGATTAATTTTTTTGTATGTTTGTCCAGTGTGTGTGTTTCACTTTTCAATGATAGCATTCATCAAAGTACCTAAGTTGCAAAGTAAAATATTCATGGCTTTCGAATTTCAAAAAATTATGTGTTCTATGTAGGTTTGTAATAAACTTTTTACATTGATATGAAAACATTGATCAAAGCAACTCATCAGCTTGGAATTCGCCGAGATTTGTTCATTTCCAAGGGCACTGATCAGGTTTTTTGGGGTATGTAACTAGGTAGTGTACCGTTGGTAGGGGTGTTCCGTTGTTCCTTTCAAGAAAAACAAACTATGTTCATCGCAGAAAGAGGGATGCTAGGTGTCTATTTTTTTAAATTTCAATTTACCTGATAAAACCTGATCAGTGCCCTTGGAAATGAACAAATCTCGCCATAAACCAAGCTGACTCAAGATTCGTATGAACATCAAGTGAAATTGAATTTTTAATATCTTTTGTTGTTACAAGGCCTTATGCCTTGGCTTTGAATTTCTCTCAGGAAACGCTGGTTGATTTCTCGAATTTTACATAATAGATCAAAGGCTCTTCAAAAATCAAGCAGATCAATCTATTCGTAGGAAGTGTAATAATCCATTTACAAGATCTACTGCTAAATCAGTAGATCTGGCAACAAATGGAAAAGTTTATCGAAGAACGAACGGACCGACCAATCAATTCGAAAAAGATAGGAACACACAACAGATGTTTACAGGAAACGAACGAACAAAACAAACTCTTCAATTTCATTCATATTTTGTGAGTATTGTGACGAACCGGATTGGTGAAAATTTCTTCTTCTTCTTTTATTTTTGGCTCTGCGTCATAGTTTGACACCTTTCTGCCAATGTCAGTTTTAGAACGAATAAGATTAAAATTTATGGAGGTTGAGTTTGAAATAATCAAAATAAAAAGAGTAAAATTTAATCTCAATTAAGTTCATTACGTACAAAAGCAAACATTAAGAACCAAAATAAATAGTAAGAAGCTATTCTAAAAGCACTAAAATAAACTATCATATGAAAACACATAATATTTACATAATCTACAAAGGTGAAAATTTCATTGGCTTGTGAAGTGACACTGACAAGTGACAGCTTACAATATAATAGACACGGAGCCATTGGCGCTCGGGAAAAATCAGGTAGATTTCACGAAATTTTAGAAATAAATCAGTAGATCAGTAGACGGTTCAAAAAGCAGGTAGATCTACTGCTAAATCAGTAGATCTGGCAACGCTGAACCCGTCCTATGTGTTAAGTTCTGGGGTAAAGAAGTAAGAATTACAATTTCAGAGTGATATTAAAGCTGTACGTCCACCGGATCCGAATCGTAGCGTACGCAGTGTACGCGGTACCTGGCTGTCCAAAATTAAAACGACGTAAGGCATATTTTCTTGCATTTTGTAAAAAATTGCAATAATATTTTTTTCATTTTGAGACTTATTAAAACTATACCCATAGCCTGCTGAAGTAAAATTCTTAAATACAGCTAAATCACAAGATAGCGTCTAAAAACGTAGTAAGTTCACATTGGTTATCAAAAGTCTACTAAAATACGTACACTTTCAATAAAAATACCTAAGTCGCATCGCTAAGATTAAAACGTAGTAAGGGACGACCGTTACCTAGTATAGTATTATAATCTTGGCGATCTTGGCCCTTACTGCGTTTTCAAATTGTCAAAATCAGAACAAAACATCCAGATCTACAAACCCAAAGCCAGTAACTCAGTACGAGTCAAGCAGCGGCCTAGCGCATGAATTTCTTCTAAAAACTTAATTTTATTTGGTTTTAAATTATGACGGCAGTCTTATAGGTACGTCTGGTACTTTTTTTTAAATACATAAATAAATAATGTTGGACAATCCACACAGCATTATCTAGCCCCAAGCTAAGCAGAGCTTGTGTTATGGGTACTAGATAACTGATATACTTAATGATATACTATACTTGGAGACCATGCCTTCCGAAATTAAGTTCTTTTTATTGTTTTTGTTGTTGTTTGTTTTTGTTGTTCTTAATTTCTTAATTATCTTAATTTTTTACGCAAATACTTAAATATTGCTAATTTATTAATGGTAAGAGCGGGGTCTTCTAACACAAGCAAATTTTGCTTAAAGGTTGACCTCCAGAACCTGTTTGTATAGTTTTTAAGTACTGCATGTGTAGAAAAATTTTTTTGTATTTTGTTGCGTTTTTAAAATAATATTGTTTAATTCACTTACTATAGAAAGCGGAAAACTTACGCTCTTTCGCTAATTCTCACATTCCTACCGCGTACGCACCGATCCGGTGGACGAACAGCTTTATTGCCTTCTAGTTTATGCCCGCGGCTTCCCACGCGTTTTTCTATTGAAACGTTTAATCTATCAATGAGAATGATGGGATCAATGGGGTGAAAATTTCAATGGGTACTGATTTATGGGATAAAATACCTTTTATCCCATAAATCAGTACCCATTAGCAGGTAGCCTATGTTTGATTCCAGGATTAGAATTAAGTACCTGTAAACAAAATTTCACCCCGATCCATTCAACAGTTTTGGCGTGACGAGGTAACAAACATCCATCTACCATCCATCCAAACTTTCGCATTTATAATATTCGTGTGATGTGATTAGTGTGATAAGTTGATTACCTACTCACGACATTCCACATTTTATGATTCCTCGCCAAGCAAGATACCATTGACATCGATAAAGCAACGAGATGATCACTCGAAGATCCATAAACTCATTATAGGCATTTGTTATGTTATGTATGTATGACATTTCATCCACAAACTTTAATTACTATTGACACATTTGATTATACCCCTCATGTGGCACGCCCCGCGCCCCGCTATCTCCGTTGAGTGGCAGGTACTTCCGCAAAATCCGCGGAAAATCCGCGGAAATGCATCACAATGCATTATTTCGCTTATTTCTTGATTATTATCTACTAACACCTCATAACATCTATATATATTTGGATTCTCCATAAAATTTCCTACAAAACAGCGTGGAAACATTCTGATGTTGTATAACGTAATTAATGAGGTTGATTAAAATTAAATTATAATTGCGGAAAAATGGTAAAATTTTAATAATTAAAAAAAAAATCATAAAAAAAACTTTACCGTTTTTATGTCCAGTTTGAGTTTTATTTTAGAGATTTACCATCATATTATTACACTAAACACAAAAAAGAACACATTTCCAAGCCATTTATTTTAAATTAATTTTTATTCAGAAAAAACGATAAAAAAAAATGGCGCGGGTGTCAGATTTCAATTTTAAATTTACGATTTTTTTTTAATTTCTTCTAAACTTGGTTAGTTTATGGTTTTAACGTCAGCTTGACACTGTCAGTCAACTTTTAAGACATTGACATGGCTGAAAAGTTGACTCTAAGTACATAAATTCGACGAAACAAAAAATAACAAAAAAAAATCGGAAAATCGGCCATAATATGGTCGCTTGCCACACAACGGTTTTATTTGAGAAGCCATATTATGGCCTCTTGCCACGTGAGAGCTGGGTTCCATATTTCTATCATCAAACGATGTATTGTCCTGACTCAGGAGAGAATCATGCTACACTGAGACCCAAGTTCACCAACAGATGGTTAAATTTTAAACAGTTGTTTTAACGTTTTTGACACAAGTTTTCATACAGTAAACGCGATGAGTAACGTAACGTAACGACGAAGCAGCCTAATTGTCTGATTCTATAATCGTGAACACTGCTTTAAGGTAGGTAATTACTTACAGTCACCGCCAAAAAAGTTAGGACAGATTAGGACTTCAAACTTCTTTAAACCGAAACCGAAAACCCCGTGTACGTGAAGTACTACAAAAAGCAACGTAATCCGCTAAACCCTTAGACCTTTGTCAAAGGCCACACATTTCCTAAAGCCCTTGAGGCTAGACCATGACGCGACGCACCGTTGTCTGTTGTACATAATTGAGGATCTGAAGCTGGGTAAAGATGGAAATAAATACGCGTTCAATAATAAATCATAATTAATAATTATAATAATTCATCATTTGTGAAGGTAATTCCTAGAAATGTCGTGTTTACCTGTAAGTAACATGCGTATCCGAACAGAACCTTATTTTAAGTTTTTGTAAGTGTTTGATATGTATGTGGTTGATAAACCTTTTTTTAATTTGTAAATAAATAATATTATAAATTATTTAGAACCATAATAAAATTTTCAGACGACATACTTACCTACTATTTGATAACAAAACGTCTGTTTTCTTTGTGGTCCAATCTATTTCTGTGGGCCTTGGATTAGTGCAGTTCACTGCACTTGTCCAAGTCTCTTATAAAACAAGCACTTAATCAAAAAAGAAACCCGAGACAGACCGACAACTTCAACAAAGGAAGCATGCTGTCACTGTAAACTCAAAAAGTATAAGATAATGCAATAAAGTGCAAAAATAGTGTATGTAGGTAGCTGAATAATTTCAAGGGCTTGGGTAAAATTTAATTTAATACATTACTGGACGGAAGCCGTGTGAGCTGAGATTTTATTAAGCCTGGTGTTTTGAGATAATTTAAAAGGGTTGCGTTAGTTAGGCTTGAACTTAAAACGGACTGGTTTAGTTAATTTTAAACCGGCTCTGCATTTATGGCGTCGTTTAAACCGACTTTAATGAGTATGTAGTCATGACCACTTGGAACATAACCATTTGTGTGGTTTTCATTGATAGAAGGACCATTGTGATTTCTGCTCGTCGAGTGCGATCTCGATATTTTTCTACGTGTAATATCGGCAGACTAGGCATCCTTCAGAAAAATAATAGCAATAAAAACTATAAAAACCGTAGGTAGTTATAATTTTTATTGTATATAATAATAATTTTTATTTCACATTCACGTTTTAATATTTTACCAAGACAAAATTAAAAGTTTTAAAAACCCGCCGACGTTTATTGGATGAACAGACTTTCATGAAACATGGCTAAGAACACTCGGGATAAAATTATCTATGACACAAAAAATAACTAAATGAAAGTCGGTTCATCCGTTTGGGAGCTACGATACCACAGACAGATACACAGACAGACATATCAAACTTATAACACCCCTCTCTATTTGCGTCGGGGGTTAAAAAGCAGGGGTTGAGTAGTCAACCTCTGCTTTTTTCGCCTAATGTGGGGGCAGGGGGCACAAAAGGTAGCTAAGAATGACGAGTATTTTGATAACTCACTTATCAAAATCGCTTCAGCCGTTTGGATGCTTCGAGGTAATAAAGGGTATCAGATAACCACGTAGAAACACTCGAAAAGCATAACCGAACAAAAACGAAATACATTCGAGAAACAAATTAAAAAAACATAACGCCTCGCCCCGCGGGAAAAAACATGCAAAACAAAAAACATAGGTAGGTATCAAGATAAAGTGCTTGCATTTACTCATGATAAGTAGGTAAGTAGGTACCTACATGGCTGCTAAACCTAAAAAAATCAGGTATCGGGTCAATGGACGAGAGCGCATAGGTCAATACCCCTCTCGGAAAGGCTTTAATGATACCGCATTAATAATGTGTCCAAAACTTAAAATTGCAGACAAAGTTCAGTTAATATTTTGATCATTCGCTTGGTAACCTTATAAATGACTAGCTTCTGCCCGCGGCTTCGCACGCGTTGTTTCTATGGAAACGTGTTGATGTTATTTCTATCCCATGGCAACTGATTTATGGGATAAAAAGTCGCCTATGTTTGATTCCAGGGTTAGACTTACCTGTATGCAAAATATCAGCTAATCCGAACGGATCAGTACAGTACTACTGAACAGTAGTTTTGGCGTGAAAGGGTAACAAACATATGGATGTTTGTTGGACAGATGGATGGATGGATAGATGGATGGCCATCCATCCATCTATCCATCCATCCATCTATCCATCCAAACTTTCGCATTTATAATATTAGTGTGATGTGACTGGTAATCAATTTTATTTTCTGTCAAGAAACTTTTAATCTTAGAACAAATCATTCTAAATGGTGGTTTAATGATTAAAACACTATAAATCCCATTATTGTGTCATACTTTAAAGCTGTGAGTCCACCGGATCGGAATCGAAGCATACGCGGGCGTCGTCATCGTCGGTATTTACAATATGCCGATAGGGTGCGTCCAGTGCTTTCGGATTTTTCATCGGCAATATTGGTATTTTAGAGTTCGCCGATGATGTCAAAGGCAGAAATACCGGTTTCTGGCATCGGTATCGGCAGATATGCCGATCCAGGGCACGCTGTATCATAGAAATCAATACAAAGCAACAAATCCGTACGCTCCGTACGCTCCGATTCCAATGCAGTGGACGCAGAACTTATAGGTGGTAACTTATATTGAGATAATTTTAAACCTTTGTCTGACCACGAATCTATGAATCAGGTGATTTAAGTGTGGTGAATGAAGGAATTAACAATATGATGTAAGCTGTGCCCGCGGCTTCACCCCCATTTCACAGTTCCTTGTTATTTTTTTATTCTTAATCTAAAATAAAAACAGCCAGCAGCGTCATAAGGACGGTGCCGATTGGTATTGATATGGATCAGTTGAGCTACCCCTATATGGATGTAAGCAACAGACTGCATTTAGCTCAATTTTCTGGTGTTAGTCTTGTTGTTTCCGCCTCTAACAGCGTACAAACTTTTTAAAATACAGCTTTATACACAAGGAAAATACTCTACTTTTAACACTTTCTGCGAGTAAATTATCACATTCTACGGATCTCCTTGATAAAAAAATTCAGACATTGTTTTGGTGTTCCAAATTCAATCTCATGGGAGTAATGTTCATTATTCCCAAGGAAGTGTTTTGAAATTGGAACCTGAAAATATGTATGGAGATATTGGAGAAGGAAACCCGCACTAGGAGATCTCATTCGATTTGTTCGAATTTGGTAAAACCTTCACCTTTTTAAACCAATAGGGCTATAAACACTTGCTTTCGGTTCCGGTTACGTGACGTATAAAGTACGTTTTTTGAAAATAGAGCGTGAAAATAAATTAAAAAGATATTAACTGCTACGGTGGCCTATATATAATAGGCGTATCCGGCACGCTATTTTCATGTGTTGGCACTTTAGGTAACTGTTTATGTATTTTTATTATTTTCGCGTGTTTATAATAACAATATGTACGGAACCTAAATCAAGAAAGGATTTATTATGAAATTGAATCTAGTTGCGTAATGTAAAAAAAAACTTTTTTTCATTTCATGCATGGTCCAGAAAATAAAATTACCAATGATTCTTGTTTTTACTGTCCACATTAACATAACATCAACTAAAACAGTTGGGCATAAAAAAACTGATACTTTTTTCCACGAATATGTCAGCGGAATGCCAGCGATGACCACGGAAGGTTTTTTTTGAAACAGGTAAAATAAAGGCGCTTGATCTATTGTGCTTGATAATATTGATTGATTATGTGCTTACTTGCTTAGCTTAGGTAATATTTAACAAAGACTTCAAATTGTAAGTTTGCTAAAGATTGAGAAAAAATGGTAGGTAAATATTACACTGGCCAGTTGGTACATGTGAGTAGGTAGTAAGTGTCACAATTTTCCGCTATTGACTAAAAGCCAAGGTCGTCTATTTGTAAAGGGTCCTTAAGAGTAGCCACGATTTTAGCCTTACCTACCTCATATAAAGTTTATAATTATAATTACAAAAAGAAACTATGCTCGACAGACCAATGAGGATCCGTAACGTTTTTAGTTGAGTATGCAGATTTATAGAGTTAAGAAATCCATAACACACAGTGCAAAAAATATTGTTCTACGACTAAAATTGACGAAGTTATGACCAAATTACTAGCGAAGTTCACTGAGTGACCGCCGCGGGTGCGTGTGACGTCACTTGCTCGGTCGCCGCCCGTTAACCGTATGCAGATATAAATTTTAAGTGATTTACTCCGAAACTATAAGTTTAGGAAAAAATTACATAACCAAATAGACTCAGTTTTGAGAGACCCATCGAATAATAAAAAATAAAATAAACAATAAAAATCTGACCGATCTTTTTTGAAATCCTTGCAAAACGAAATGATAATGTTGCCAATTTTAGTAAAAAAATAAGAACATCGTCCCTCACTTCCAAATGACGCCATGAATAGCGGCTCCGAGCTTGCCTGACCTCCATCCGTTGACTCCATCAATGACGTCGGTCCATCAAAATGAAAATCGAAAACTCTTTATTTCCATAAATACAATAGACTATACGATCGCCTCGCGGTTTCACCCGCGTAGTTCCCGTTCCCGTGAGAATTCCGGGATAAAATATAGCCTATGTCACTCCCTGAAAAGTAAGATTCCTAACGGTGAAAGAATTTTTCAAATCAATTTCGGAGCCTATTCAATACAAACAAACAAACAATCAAATCTTTCCTCTTTATAATATTACTATATATATTATGACTAGACGATAGCCTCGCGGTTTCACCCGCGTAGTTCCCGTTCCCGTGAGAATTCCGGGATAAAATATAGCCTATGTCACTCCCTGAAAAGTAAGCTTCCTAACGGTGAAAGAATTTTTCAAATCGGTCCAGTATTTTCGGAGCCTATTCAATACAAACAAACAAACAATCAAATCTTTCCTCTTTATAATATTATTATAGTATAGATGTACACTTAGAAAAAGTCAAATTATAAAACTAAACACTGACACGGAAATAAAGTGATACCTTTTGATTTCTGTCGCTTCGGTATGTAGACTAAAGTAAAGAAGCGACGAAGAAACCTTGAGCCTGTTAGTTGTTATTTTTCGAGTTGGAGCAAATCCCGTCCCAAGATTTTTTATCCTGTAGATAATCTGATCTTTTATAGTAAGCCTTTTTGCACAGCAAGGTTTTGACAATTTGTTTCATCGAGTGGTCTTCCTACAGTCCGTTTCACATTGCATCGTGGTCGCCACTCGAGAAGTCGAGACACTTAGCACACCCCGGTTACTCGCCCATTTCTCCTATCCATGCCTATAGGGTATTACACCCATTTTTGAAAAGTGCCATAATTAGATTTTAATTTATTCTATAGTGCTAATGAAACACTAAAAAAATTCACAAATGTTTTATTTAATCGTGAAGTACCATAAAAATGCATGTAAATTTTGCATTTTTAAATTTCGCGCTTAATTTGATGAAAACGCTGGACGCACTGGACGCCATATTGCGTTGTGGTCATGACGTCAGTTGGCTGTGTAAACAAATGCAGTGATATTTTATTTGTTATAAGTACGCTGATAGTTGACAGTTGACACTTCTAAGTTTACATAGCCGTATGACGTAATAACATGGCGACTACTATTTAATGGTGTTATGAAACAGAATAAAAAGCTGAAACCTTTAAATTGACTTTTAAAATTTAGTTTGCTATTTTATGAACTAAAACTAACGTTTTCCGACTGCTTTTGCCTAAGCTATCTCAATAATATATTTTTAGATTTTTTCTCATATAGAGTAAAATACCCTATTATGCCAGTCTCGACATCTCGGCACATACATGTGCAACTGTGTTGCGCTACTCGTCCAACTGTGTGTGTGACGTCTAGGGTCACTTCATAAATATATCGTACGAGTGAGACAGTTGTGAAATAACTCAAAGACATTTTATTTTCCTCTTACAAAAGGTGAAATTAAACCGCAGAACAGAAGAAATTCCGTACGTCCATGATCAAACTAACAAAACATCGAACACCATCGGCGTCAAACCAATTATCTTGCTCTATGGTCGGTGACATCTCTCAAAATCATTAGCCAAGCCATCTGCGCCCAATGCGTGCGCCGTACGTCCCTTGCATTTCATTCAACCGCAATAAAACTTGCTTAAGGGTTCGCGGGGTGAGGAAGCCGTCTGGCGAGAGGCGAAGAGTATCCATTCTACATAATATACGTTGTATTATTTTACGCGCAAAAAGCATAATGCTTAAACTTTTTATAAATATGCAACCCAGAAAACTGAATATGTAGACTGTTTAGTTTCTATTAACACGGCGGAGTATCATATTGAAGTACCAAAGTCGTCAAGTAAACAAGTCTTGGCATAATAAATGCAAATAATTCGCAAATATTATTAAAATATTAATAAGTCAGGAAATATTACGCATGGCACTAAACTTGTCAATCAGGGCCATAATAAGTCAACGTCATGACTTTTACGGAAATCCAGCTTGTTGGCTAAATAATTAGTGAGTGGTAACAAGTAGGTAGGTACATATCCGTGAGGGCGGGTGCGGCGGCAGATTTGGCCGAAGATCTCAAGAGGCGCAAATATGCAGGTCTCGACAGAGCCTACACATTTGCTCCCCTTGGAGTCGAGACCCTAGGTCCGTGGGGTACCGAGGCTCTTCGGGTTTAAAAAAAATGTTCTGAGCATCTGGCACAGCGCATCAGCATTGCCATACAGCGTGGCAATGCAGCCAGCGTCTTGGGGACGCTTCCGACTGGTATTGATATATAATATTTTTTTTTATTGATATGGATCAGTTGTAGGTGTTTTTATAATCCTGCCGTAGACTTGTGAATCTAATCCCGCAAACGCGGGATCTCGCACCATTTTTGCGGGATCGGGATCGGATCCGCGGGACTAAAAAATATGGATATCAAAGAAAAATGATCGCAGATGTCCTTCTGAATGGGTACATACTAATTTCCGACCCCATCAACAAGCGATTAAACCAATTTTTCCTTGGAACCTATGTTTTGACTCCCTATAGGTATTTAGCAGAGGTATAGTTAGTCTATAGGTGCCTTTACTAAAAACAAAATGCTCAACATAATGAAAGATTCTAAAATAGTGTTTATGTGATAAGTTTTTTGTGATGTTGAATATTGCTACAGAAGAGTGACTTGTTTAACTAACCAGGACTAAACAGAGAAATACAGTAAATTCAGTTTAATTAATCTATTGTGCAGTGCCGGCTTAGTATTTGTACAAGCCCAATTCTTCCCGCGAGTGTCGTAAGAGGCGAATAAGATATCCACCGGGGGCGGGCAGCAGCACCCCCTGCAGAACATTTCTACCACCGAACTGCGGTCACCAACCCGCATGCCAAGCGTGGGGATTATGGGCATTACCCCCATGAGATAAAAGCCAATAAGGCGTTTATCAGGGGGAGGCCTGCGTCCAGCAGTGGACTAATATAGGCTGTTGAGGTGAGGTGAGGAGGTGATATCAGCTGCCGATGACAGATAGCAAAGGTCACTAAAGATGTCTGCCCAAATGCAAAGCGATGAGCACTATAGCCAAGTTACACACAACTTGTCTTCATATTGCAATAAATGATCAAACATATTGCTATTATAAAACACTGCAATTTTCTGGCATCAAAAGTAGCCTGTGTTTTATCCAGGGTATAATCTATCTCGGTGCCAAATTTCATCCAAATCGTTCGGCCGTTTGAGCGTGAAGGAGTAACAAACACACACATAGTAGGTACATAATGTGATTTAGATATTGCAATGTATTTTTTCCCTTCGTCGCATAAACTAGACAAAGACCGGAATATGGCATATACTTATTTGGCATTATTGAGAAGTTTTTTGATCCTAATCAAGAATAATTATGTAATCAAATTATAGGTTCTGGCAAAATTATTTAGCCGGATCGACTATTCGTAACCACACAAAAAATAGGCACTATCGTGAAACTAAGATAATTTGATGTTCACAAAAACTATAAAACCGACTTCCAATTTCTGAATATCTATTACAAACTATAGGTAAGTAAAGTACATCGTTTTTCAGTATTCTGGTATAAATAGTAATTCATCGGGAATAAAATTATAATCAGGGGCTGTGTGGTGCTTAGAATTTGCACCACCCCCATCTCTTCCCGCGGCTGTCGTAAGAGGTGACTAAGGGATATCCATCGAAGGCGGGCAGCAGCGCCTGCAGAACAATTCTACCATCGAACTGCGACCCCCAACCCGCATGCCCAGCAGGGTGGGTATTATGGCAAATACCCTTTATATGAGATAAAAGCCAATAGGCGGTTATCAGGGGGAGACTGCGTCCAGCAGTGGACCAATACAGGCTGTTGAGGTAAGGAAAATTCTAATGGGAAAACCTCGTGGTCATTCTCTAGACAAAAACGAAAAAATCATCAAAATCAGACAACAATTCGCGAAGTTGTCTAGTATGCACATATAAAAAACATACAGCCGAATTGAGTAGGTACCACCACCTTTTGTTTTTGGTCAGTTGATAAAACACACGCTGTGGATAATTATACTCGCTCGTCTGTACAAGTAGATAGCTTTATCTACCGTCCTAATTATTTACTTGGTCAATAGCACAACTAGCACATGCAACGTACATACCTACCTAGTAAGTTATTATACTGACTGAGCTATTGATATTTATTGCTATTCGTTTTATGTTTTATAAGAATGCTATTCGTTTGAATATATAAGTAGGTACTTTAATGCAGAGAACTGTGTAGGTTAGGTACCCAAGGTTTTAACTACGACAGTGTACCTGCATAACAAGATACATAAAAAAGGTAATATCATAAAATATCTAGCAACCCGCCCCGGCTTTGCACGGATAGAGAGCTGTTCAGTAGATCTCTTTTAGAGGATAGATTCCGCAATACTTTTTCTTTATTTCATAAAATAAAAAAGGTAATATCATAAAATATCTAGCAACCCGCCCCGGCTTTGCACGGATAGAGAGCTGTTCAGTAGATCTCTTTTAGAGGATAGATTCCGCAATACTTTTTCTTTATTTCATAAAACTCTGTTGAAGTCTATTCGTTTGACCGGCACTCCAGCAAAGCGCAGCCAGCATGATGTTTTCGACATCTTCAACAATTAGCGTCTTAGTTCATCTAATTTACACAAGACCTTTGTAAATTTTACACCAAAAATACTTTATGCTTATTTATATTTTTTTTTATACTAACATCATTGATGAAAACCCATTGATGAAAACCATGATACGTAAATCTGCTCGGTAGATTTGAGTTTATCGCGTTCAGCCAGACAAGGTAAGGTAATGGACTTTGTCTTCTAATATTCGTCAATACAATAAGTCTTCGTCAATAAGAAATGATTATAATAAAATTAAATTACTAGATTACTAGTAAGTGATTTAATTTTATCGAACTAAGTACTAATCTAGGCTATTTAGGAAAATAATTTATATGTCTATTGGCATTTTGACCACCTTTTTGTATATGGATGACTTTTGCGAATTGTGTGCAATAAAGTGTTAAACAAAACAAAATTTAAATTAAAAAAAACCCGACTTTTATTGGCTGAACAGATTTGGGTTAAAAAAGGTTGCTTCATAGAAAAAAGGTAGAATATAGTTACGTTATTAAAAATTTCATTGATCATCAATTTCAGCTGGTGTGCATATTAAACGAATTAGTTACTTAGTTTATTCTATTCAAGTGACATAATTAAAATTCTGAACTTTGACACTGTTGTTGTCTTTCTACATACCTAATAAAGAACGACTAAAGCGACACTAATGACAGAATCAAACTCAAAAATAGTTGAATTATGACGATAACATAATTATTGATTTTATCGGGTATTTATCGCGTACCTTTTGTTATTATTTCCCCTACGTTTCTATCGCGTTACAGCGATCGTAGTCCACGGGGTAACTTTTGAGTAATTAATTTTTGAGTAGGTATTTACGTAGGTACTAGATATTCATAGTTTTTCCGTGTATCTCACCTTTATTTTAACTAGCAGGCTGTATTTTCCAATATATTCATTGAACAGGAAAGTTTTTGTTCATATATTTAAAATAATTACCTAGGCATTCGATCATAGCCATTTTAATTTGGTAAACCCAAACCCTGCTTTCTGTACCAAACACCTTTGCCAAACCGTTGTTGGCATGTTTTACATTGTCTTTTTTTGGAAACTCACTGTTATATGAAACTCAAACTGAAAATACTCAAATAATCAGTAAATTTGTGAGAACCTATGATGTTCCGAATTAGAATGTTAAATTAAATTCATTATTTAGCATTACTGTATACCTAATTTGTGTGGAGCGTGTTATTCTACGTGTTATAGCAGGAAAACACTGCGTCACACTATTTTAGCCTGAATCAACAAGATAAATAAAAGTGATTAATACCTATACAATCACTTTTATTTATCTCTACAGTCTCAGTCTCAACTGCGACAAATGACCGAAAATTTCCATAAAAATGTAGGTAGTTTTCTAGCAAGTTCTTTTATCTATAGGTAGGTTTATGCATCAGTGGGTAGTTACGATTGCGGAGTACATAAGTTAGTATTGAGGTAGGTACATATTTGAATTTAGTCCAGTTTTAATTTTATTTCTATTTGGTCAAACTTTTACTTATACTCAGAGAGACACAAAAAGATATAAAATAAAATAAACAATAGAAAATAAATTATAATCGCAGTGCGTGAAGATCTAAACAGTAGGTACCTAGGTGCTAGGTGCTAATGAATGATACAATTAAAAAAAAAACAATTAAACAAGTTTAACAATAAATGTTTATTTATCTTTGATAGAGGATTCTTCACTCAATTCAGATTCAGTTTTAAGTTCCTATCTAAGTTTAGATAAGTAACAGATTAATTAGATTCGTCCTAAGTAGAAATTATGGCTCTAGGTAAAAAAATTGAGGGTAGGTAATTCCTTTCTGTCTTGAATCTCGATACAATTAAACTGTAAAAACTTACTTCGTCTTGAAAATCCTTCAGACACCGTCATGGAGATATTGCTAAACTCTATATCCGCTGACGAAGAAGCTGGCAGATTCACTTCCAAAATCCGACACTCCTCTGCATTTTTCTCCTTCTTCAGCTTGCGGCTTAGAATATATTTCGCGGTTTTCGACATTTCAAATCACTGATTGTTCGAATTTCAAATTGAAACCATAGGTGACGTTCACTCGTCTTAAACAGCTATAAAGAGTTTATTTCTACGAAGTTTATATGTTTGTTTACTTTTCATGAGAAGTGTCTATGGACACCGTGCGATGCCGCGCGTGTTTGATACCACACTGACCGAGGGAGCAAGCGCATGATATTATTCAACCTATATTACACGAGCACGATCGACGCTAAATAATTCGATAATTTAATGTCGACAGTAACGTGGGAAATTGAGTGATAACTGTGATAAGTATTTATGTATGTGATAGTACCTTTATATTTATCGTTGAATTAGACAGAAAGTATTTTTGACAGTGGCAATGTACAGGCTGTTTCGTTATTTTAGAATTTCTTTTCTTTGTTCATGAAATTTCTTAACTAAGCTTGGAAAACTTATAGGTATTAGATACATGTTAAGAAAATTCCTAGAACGTTTAAAAAAAAAAATGTTTCATTTGGCACAAACAGGCAATAAATCATAATTAAATTAGCTTCAACTTCTAGGCCAAAAAATTACAGACCATTTACATGGAAGTCCCTCCGTGTAGATAAACTCGTGTAATTCGTGTTTTATTAAGAGGAGGTTAGTACCTCCTCCGTTTCCTCTTTAAAGAATAGGTACTAGCAACCCGCCCCGGCTTCGCACGGGTGCAATAAAATACTACTATTACTTTTATTATACATATAAACCTTCCTCTTCAATCACTCTAACTATTAAAAAAAACGCATCAAAATCCGTTGCGTAGTTTTAAAGATTTAAGCATAGGTAATACATAGGGACAGAGAAAGCGACTTTGTTTTATACTATGTAGTGAAAACACCCTGTATATTTTCTAATGTTGTAAGACTACCTACTAATAGTGTAGTATTATAGTATCTGTGATTAGAATCATGATAATATAAAGTTAATACCTAGGTACAAGAAAGAGTTAATAGAAATCAATAATTTTTTATTATAATTTAGATAATAAAAATCTAATATCCTAATCAACTAATCATGGCGGAAATTTTTCCACAAAGTAAGTATTAGACTGTTATCGATCAACTAAACTGATTACATTACTAACCTACCTACGTTAGACAAATATTATGCGCGGTAAATTTTTCCTCGTTATAATCTTTGTGGTATCCGATGTCCCCGGACTCGATTAGCTTGCTCCATCACTCCCGAAGCTCGCTCTCTTTCCCACCAACCTTTGTAATGTAAGTTGTGTCTATTACGGAATAAACAGTATTTAATTATTAACAGTGTTTTCCTAAAGATCTTTACTTTATTTTATTGCATGGAAGTGGAACAAAGGACTCTTGGTGCATTCTACGCGATCTATTCAACTCCGTTAGGATTTATTGTTCTATGTATTCAACGAGCGGCAAGTTGCCGCCGGCAACCACAAAACAGGGTACCTAGTACTTAGGAAGGTAGGCACCTAGGCACCATAGAATTTTTTAGATTTCTATGGTAGGCACGCTGTTTTGTGGTTGCAGTGGGTGGTGTAGGTACTACCTTGCTTTAATATTTCGTCGACCTTTTCGTCCTGTTAATTTATTTTTGAATAAAAAAGTAAGTATAGGTACTTATGTACCTGCTTATTATTTTCCTTAACTTTTTATGGCAGGTGGGTATTCATTTTATTTCTAATTCGTGCATAAACTAGCGTGGATATGTAAATTAAAGCTGTGACCTATGGACACACGGACGGACGAATGAACAGACATACTTATCTACGGAAAAAAACGTCAAGTGCGAGTTGGACTCGCGTACTAAGGGTTCCGTATAACCGTAAGACCTTAATATTCCGTAAGACCTTGTTTCTTTTATCATGATTTTAAGTGAACGGGAAGTAGGTACCCTATAGGTTTTGGTCCATGGCGATCGGCGTCAAAATATTCGGACATAAACTAACGGCTGTTACTTTTAATTGCGTTGACTTAGAAGTATTATTTATATCGAGGCTCCAAGAAATTACGGATTTGAGTATTTGATGTTAATTTCAACTCAACACTTCCACGCGTTCCTGAGAAAAAGGGGGTGAAAGACGTACAGACAGACAGACGGACAACAAAGTGATTCTATATGGGTTCCTTTTTTCCTTGTGAGGTGCGGAACCCTAAAAATTATAAGGGTTTCGTTTATGCCAATTTCTCTCCGAACCCCTAAAAACCTTGATGGATTTACTGCAGTTATAACCAGATAATATCCACCAAACCGAGTTCCTTGTGAATGGTTGTTTTGTATATTTTAACTTTAATTATTTCAGCGGTTGAATGTAAATATCTTTTCCAAGATGGCTTATCTTATCTGCACAATAAAAGAAAAAAAACAAGTTCTGGTGGTCTTGCAGCCGCTTCAGGTTTGACAAACGACAAGAACCGGTTCGAACCTCGAACAGGATCTTTTAAGAATAACAGTAAGAAGTTAGAAATCTGGGCCGTTGTGCGGTACCTACCTATAGTTTTTAAGGTTCCGTACCAAAAGGGTCAAAACGGGACATTATTTATTACTTAGCCTCCGCTGTCTGTCCGTCAGCGGGGCTGTTTCTGATGAACCGGTAAGGTAGACAGTTGAAATTTTTACAGAGTGTTTACCTACTACTATTGACAGTATAACAACAATAACAATAAATTCATTTCTAGTTAAGTTTTTTTTTCCACAAATGTTTAGTTTATGTACTGTGTCGTTTCAAATAAACTATTTCATTTCATTTCATTTTAACAAAAAACCATACATTTGATAACAACGTAGGGACGTTGTCCCTGCAGAACGTTGCTTAACTTAGTTAGGTGGTCGTTGTTCAACTTGGCAAGCAACACGTTGGGCGCGGTCAGCACTTAGCTGGGTGACCACGTCATGTTGACGTTTTGCTTATTTTACGATCCATCAACACACCTGTTTTTAGGGTTTCTCTTGTTTCTTTTACGAACGTATAGTATAGTAGTACGTAAGTAGTAGTACGGAATTGTATATACAGGGTGACTGAAACTCAACCCGCCATAGCGAATTCGCAAATAGAGGAAGTCATTTGCTAATTATTGGACCTTACTTTCCCTTACTGAAGTTTTATAGTTTTGGTGTTATGTCCATTTTTATACTTTATTGAGATTTTTCCAAAATTTGAACTTCAAGCATTCGTAACTTTTTTTTCTTTTCTCTTCAGTATTTTTTAATATATGTTGATAGTCATAAATATTTGTGATTAAAATACGTCAGAACTTTCCTCAAACTAGGATCGAAAAATAAGATATTACGCTCTAAAAAAAAACTTACTCAAAAAAATAGCTTTACGAAAAAATTTATCCTAAAATAAAAAAAAGTATCGTGTTTAAATAATGTATTCTACCCTAAGTTGATTCTCTGGTTTGTCACCTATCCAACCAACGACACTAAATTTGTATAGAACACAAGAAGTGTGATTCGCTAGTGATCTGTAGGGTTTTCAGGTCAACCAGTCATCTTTAGTAAAAGTGCCAACGAAATGATGAAGCGAATTTCGCAGAGTATTTTTGCAAATTTATGAGTAGGTAATAAATAAAATAAATCAGTTGCTTAGTGTACTTACATTATTTATTTAAAAAAATACTTTTACTATGTAAAATCGGAAATTAGGAAAAGATTTCGGGCATCAAAAGCAAAAATTAAATGTTCTGCTCGAACTGTGGATAGATAGATAGATAGATAGATAAAAATTTATTTGGTACTACAGACACACATACAATTAACAAAGATAATTTACAATTTAAACACAAGTACAATAGAAAAATACAATAAAATACAATAATAATAATTAATTAAGCAAACGAGCACTTTAAAAAGTAAGTGGGTTTTGGTACTTAGTTTGTGTGTGATGCAGCACGACAAATAGGCTATGGCTCAGTGAAATTTTTTTGCTTAAAAGCAAAACACTGATTTTCAGCCAAAACCTGATCGAGAGCGAGCAGAACGAGTACAAACGGACAGTGTGTGCTATTAATTAATGTGTTTGTGTTTGTGTAGCAAAGTATTGTGCAAAAATTATTGTGTTTGTGTAGCAAAGTATTCATGAATTTTTGAAGATTACAAAAATAACAATTATAGATAAATAGAACATGGCAATAGTGCAAAAAACAAGAACAAAATGAAATGAACTGACGACAGTTTTATTTTTGGCATACGAAGTGCTTTGGAATACCTTCTATTTGCTTTTGCAATAAAAACTTTTTGAACTTTAATTTAAATGTGTATTTAGTGTTAACATTGCGAATAGGGGGAGGAATATTGTTCCAGCACTTCGTTGCCGAATACCTAAAGCTTCCCCTGAAAGCTGCAGTCTTGTGATTATGATAGGAAAGTGGAGATCTTGCCGACCGTAACCTTTTATCAGAGACGAAGTTAAGTTTTGAGTGCAGATACTCAGGCTTTTTAAACTTAATAACGTCAAATACCAGTCCGCCCAGGTGCAGTAGTCTTCGTGATTCCATATTCAACAAGGACATTTTATTCAGGTACGGTGTTATGTGACTACGAGGAGGAATGTTGAAACAAAAGCGACAACAAGCATTCTGCACTCTTTGTATGGTGGATGGGTATCCACTGTTTTTTTCTGCGAAAACAATTTAATTCATAAACTTTATACTATTTTAATTAAAACCCCCTGTCCTATAAGTTACCACTGAAGAAACACAAGAAAGAAATTAGGGTTCCTTTGAAAATTGATCTGAAAATGTGATGTACCTAGTAGATGTGAAGCCGTGTTTGCATACGGTTTTAGGATGATACGATACTTACCTGCTTTATTTAGCCTAGGTACCATTAAATTTGTTTTGTTTATCCATTAGTATAGGTACAATATTATATAGGTACTATAAGAACCGTTTATATAATAATTTTGCGCTAAAGTGTCTCCGTGACCGCTAAATCAATTATACTATAACAAGTATTCGATAACTATTATATTACACCTTATTACTTATACTTAGAAGTGACACATAACTAGTAATATCACTAATTCGTTGTATTGTAGAGTCTTTGTGGCCACTAAAGCATTCACTACTATAAGCAGCCACACGAAAACCTTAATATCACCTAATCGCTCTATTGGCAAATTTCTAGCACCTTTACAACGCAATGAATGTAGCAGTCATTTTAGAACCTTAATTGCTCAAATTAGATGCATCATTAAACACTTTTATAGAGTAAAATAGCTCTGTATAAGTTTATGTCAACTCTGGTTATAGTACATGACTATAATGGTTGTATACTATGGTGATGTAAACCCTTATATCACTGGTTCTATGGGATATTTTTGGTGTTTAAGCTTAAAGAGCAAAAAAATCCTGTTTAACGTTTTTATAGAATAAGCGGTCACAAATAACACTTTAATACAACTTTTACGGGATGTTTTTGAGTTACAAGATATTGGTATAGGACAATTTTGCTAGTTGGGGTTACACCGTAACACTGGTCAGTAACCGGCTTAAGGTATATTTTAAGCAATTACAAAATAATAGGAAAGAGTAGGATTCTAGATTTCATGTAGGTAATTGAAATTCATAATCGCGTTTAAGCTTTGGTCTGGTGATCATGATGCACAACGCTGCGGTATGCGGTATGCGATGCCGGACACTCAATCATATGAAAAACGTCGAGAATGTTCTCTTGTTCCGTCGCAGTATGCGTCAGCGGCGAGGGGCAAGCGCGGTGAAGTGGGGAGGTGTACTCCCGCACAGCGCGGCGTCATTCTCGTTTCAACGCTGCGGTGTGCGGGTGTGCGTCACGGGTTGACAATATGGATTGGTAGCTGCGGCAAAATCAACAGACCACCTCTCCGCAGGGACGGTAAATGCTGCGTCGTGACGCTGCGTTGGGGCGCATACCGCAGCGTTGTGCGTCATGATCACCAGACCAAAGCTTTAGGTAGGCATTCAGATACGAGTATTATATCACTAACTATCTATTGAATACAAAATGTAGATATAATTCATCAAGATAACAAAGGATAACCGGCTACTTTATTTGAAAAGTACAATCACAATCTGATAAAAAGTTATTGATTTTCAGGGTTCCGTATCTCAAAGGATAACCAAGCCCCTATAGGAACACTTTTTTGTACGTCTGTTCGGCTGTCTGTCAAGATTGTTTTCTCAGGAGCGCGTGCAGGTATCGAGTTGGAATTATCATCATAATTATACTCATGTTTGTTACATCTTGGAGCTGTGAAAAAATAAAACTTCTAAATCAATTTGTTATTTTTTGTATTTTGTATGAAATTTGGCAAGAACCTTATAGCGCAATCAAAGGAAAAAATACGAAAACAGTAAATTTTTAGTTACCTACGTCACAAAGGAGATATTATTTGATTCGATTTTATTTAAAAAAGGTTACTTCGCGTTGGCCTGGAATCATGATATCTGGCAGGAGAAGAGTATGTCAAAATCTAAAAACCGTATATTTATGGAGCTATATTTTATAAGAAGAATTGGGTTTAATTATTTTTTGAATAGTACCTACATATCCAAATCCGGGAATTTATACGCACTGTGCGTCTGCGCCGATTTTATTGTTCACGAATAAAGTTTGTACGGAATCCTCGGTGCGCGAGTCCGACTCGCACTTGACGTTTTATTTTTTATTGTACAAGTATGTGTAATGTACATTGTTATTTTTTATATCTGATGGTGATTTTTTAAGGTTATGTACAAATTTGCCCGCGGTTTTGCACTGTCCGTCATTTATGCCAGTTTTTGACAAAAAAAATTCATTCTAGTTCTGTAAGCTCTTAGGTTCGGCATTTCTTATAGGAACAACAAACAGACGTACCTATACATTCCGTTAGGACTTTATCAGGAGGAACATCAGGCAAATCTTATGTCACATATTTTCAAGTGATAACTTAACTACCACGTGTACAAATTATTTTGTAACCGTAACAAACAGATAAATAACTGTAACAGTATAAATCGATATCAGGGGCCTTATTCTGCCGTAATAATCGCTTTACTATGACAATGGTATCGCAGGACGTTTGCGCACATTGATGTGATTATTGCGAAGATGGCGCGCGGCGTGGCCCATTGGAAGTCATGGAAATTAGTGTAGTAAACAAACGAATCAAATTTCGAAATATTTTAGGAATATTGTTATCCGACATGGAAGTTTGTGTAGTAAAAAAACGAATCGAAATTTCGGAGTTATGTCCGAATATTTTGAAATTTCCAAGGGCACTACATTTCATGCACACAAAACCTATAGGGTACTTCCCGTTGACTTAGAGTCCTACAATTTGGCAAGAAGCAAGGTCTTATAGCCCAAGTAAAGAAAAAAATCCGGAAACTGCAAATTTGTAGTTGTAGGCTAGGGCTATTATATTAATTTTGAGGCTATTTATTTTGAGCAGTCTTTTCGAAGTATTGTTGAAATTTTGGATTTTTTCATCTACTAAATTGCAATGCAATGCAGGCAGCGTCTTGGGGACGCTTTCGACTGGTATTGACATCCGGATCAGTTGAGCTACTTGTAGATTGTTTGCAACAGTCTGCCGCTAGCTCTATGGTTTCAATTGCAAATACTGGTTCTAATTTATTTCTATTATATTATTGTAATTTTCTTTGCGATAAATGTGTCATTATACTAAATCGTTTATTGACCAATTGTCAATCAAAGAACACCACCCTTAGGTAGGATCCACTCAATAGTTTTGACGTTAATTTTGACGTTAAGAGTTTTTGACAAACATCGAAACATCCAAACTTTTACATTTATAATTTTAGTTTGATGTATAATATAGTGTAATACCGACCTACCTGACTTACAGAAGTTAACCAACAACGTCGCAATACCCACTTGTGGAAGCTGGTTTACTTAGTTTACATTACACTCTGAAAACAGCTTTCACAAGTTAACTTCTCCAAGTTTTTTTAATGCCTTACAGAATTTGGATCGCAAGGCCGTACGTATTTTGAGTTTTATATTTAACTTGAAAAATCATGAGAATATGACATGGTATAATACCACGCCTTGCGTGACAGCTGGACGAGGTTTTTTTGGCAACGTTTTTTTGGTATGTTGGTATTATGAGATGGTTATACTTAACAACTAAATAACATGTTTGGTTGGCTATAATTGTTTCTAAATTCAAAAAAGTTGGTATCCATTAAATCTCTGCGTTTATTCTAAAGTTTTCCACCACATCAACAATTACATACAAGCCTAATTCGCCTCGCTTCGGAGATCAGAGTTGTTCTAGGTGCCTTATTTATTAATCAATCAAACTTTTTGTTAAACTTTATAAGTGCTTAAGTTGTCAATTTACTGTCTGATAGCGGATAAGCAAAGGGCATTGACGTTGGTGGCAGGTTCCTACCAACCTGCGCTTTGCGGATGACATTCTCTTTTTTGCTCCCACAACAAAAGAACTGCAACAAAGGTCCAAGATTGATGCACGGCAAGTCTTGAGATCAAAAATCTGATTTACAGAATAAATAAATAAATAAATAATAAATAATGCTGGACCATTCACACAGCATTATCTAGCCCCAAGCTAAGCAGAGCTTGTGTTATGGGTACTAGATAACTGATATACATAATAAAATACACTACATAGATAGATACATTTTTTATTATACATAGAAAAACATCCAGAACCCCTGAACAAATATCTGCAGAGCGTACAAACATTTGTCCCGAGGCGGGAATCGAACCCGCAACCTCCCGCGTCGCAGGCGGACCTTCGCCCGCTGCGCTACAGAGGTCGTCGAGAATGGAGACGCAGAGACGTTGTCTGTCAGTAGGTATGCACCTACATAAAAAATATTGGACTAGATGCCGTTTTACCATCTTAACATAGTATAAAACAAAGTCGCTCCCGCTGTCTGTCTGTCCCTATGTATGCTTCGATATTTAAAACGACACAACGGATTTTTAGTACAGCATTAATCCTTATCCAATTAAGTACCTTAAATACATTGTGCATTTAATTTTAATATACATTAATATTGCCCTTTACAGCACGTAATTTGAATGAATATTTTCGAAGATATTACAGATTTAAAATGCAGGGACATTACGGTTGCGGCGGGTACCGGCCGTAGGGCCGATTCTGTAGTGGGTATATTAAGTATAAGCATTGCACCCGTGCGAAGCCGGGGCGGGTCGCTAGACTAGTAAATTAGTCTATGGTTTACTATGGTCTCCTAAATATTTTTGACATCCTATTTATTTCGGGAATAAATTTATTGGTATTTATTTTAAATATTTGATCAGCTGGAAAAATCAGCTTAAAAACTACTTGAGCAGCATTTTAAGTTTTGATCGGCTGTAAAATAAAAACCACCAGCAACACTTGGTCGGCAACTAAGTTATTTTTGGTCAGAAAATAAATAGCTGTTTGATCGGCGAAATTAATGTTTTGATCAGCAGAATTAATTATATGATCTGCAGGATTATACAATTATTTTTGATCAGCCAAAAAGAGATTTTTTGAGCAGCAAAATTAATGTTTTGGTCAGCCGAATAAGAAAATCGTTAAGCTGAAAAAAAAATAGGTAAGTATAAGCCATAATCAATGGGTTTGCTTTTAAATGTGTCTTTGAACAGAATTGGATAAACTTCAATGTTTCCCGTGTAGGTGGAGCTAACGGCGCTAGAGACCGTAGGAAGTTGCAGAGATTTTCGACTCCCACGTCACTTGACTTCGTGGTGTAGTTGGTTATCACATCCCCGTACTGAGGGGAGGACGCGGGTTCAAGTCCCGTCGAAGTCGAAAATTTTTGCGATATTATTTGATTTCATAGAAATTACCCTTAGTGTGGGGTTACGCACCATAATAACAAAAAACCTATATAAATGAACTCTCGGAAGTAGGTACGCGCGTGGCTGCGCAGTGTAGTGTAGGCGCACCTTATTTTAATGGGTCAAAGGGACGCGGAAGGGTGCGCAGGCGACGAGCACTCACACTTACTTTCGTTTGCCGTTAGTTAGTGCGAGTGCTCATCGCCGCGCAGTGGTGTGGTCGTTCCTTCCTACACGAAATACCTACCTAATGAACAACAAAGATGGAAAGACGTAGCTAGACCAAAGTGCGACCGAGATAACAATATGCACGTGGAACACAAACGCCGGCGGCGGTGGCGCCCCGGTCTATCTATGACTGAGGTGGGTGGACCTAGTTGGACCCAATCTCTTGAATTTTACTTACACTTACATCTAGGTATGACTGTAGGTATCTCATGAACCGTACCTACCTACAAAATAGACAATAGTAATTTTCAGAGGATTTAACAGAGGATCCTTTGTGTTTCGTTGATTATCTATAGGTAGGTACTACCGAAAGTAGTGTTTGCAACTAATGTGGGAGAAAAAGAGATACTTAACACTTTTTTCTCGGTAGCCTTGTTGTCACCGATTAGGTACTTATACACTTTTTAGAAATACCTAGACACATTTTCGATTATAGGCCTTTAATTTTAACACAAAAGGATAGGACAGGACCTTTAATTTTTCACAAAAGTCAATTCAATTTGATTGCACAATAAATGAAAATAATAACAATTAGATAGATTGATTACTATACTTTATTGCACCATCAGTACCTACATAAAACAATTTGGCAAGCAATAACACTATTTTTCACGACTCATTGGGTAGGTAGGAAGGTAGTTTGCGGGTGTCGTCGGCAATTTGACTCACTCATTCAGACATTCTGGGTTTCAGTGTACCTACCTAGTACATTTGTTTTTCACGAAACTTCGTACATATTTAATTAAGTAAGTATATCAGTACCTACTGACTTACTTAAGTAAGTACCTACTTACTTAAGTACTTATATCAGTTATCTAGCCGTACCGTACCTACATACCTAGGTATAATTCAAGCTCTGCTTTGCTTGGTGCTAGATAATGCTGTGTGAATTGTCCAGCATTAGGAAGGTACTTATAGGTAGATACCCACCTGGGTAGGTAGGTTTTTATTTCTTTCCATTTCATTTCTATAACCAGTTTTTAACGAGTTAAGTAGGTACTCCCAAAGATTTATATCGTTAAAGATACCTATGTCCTATTTATACCTAAGTACGATTTATCTAGGTATGTAGTGTAGGTATTGTATTAATACAATACACTAGATAGCTAGATAAATCGTAAATCGTACAAACATTTGTCTCTTGGCGGGAATCGAACCCACAACCTCCTCCTTCCTACCGATTCCGCGACGCGCCGGCCGGCGCGGCGGCGGCGGCCAGGTGACTGCACAGGTAGCAGGGCATGGGTGGTTTTGAGCGAGCCGCCTCTCTCAGCGAGCAGAGCCGTTAGGAACATTATCTATGACCGACAGGTATTTCCCAGTCAAAAATCCTAGAACCCGGCCGGGTACAGCGCCACCTCCCGGGTCAAGTTGTAAATCTAGACCATCCAGTGACCCACTCAAAAATACCATTAAATTAAATGTCATCAAAATTGGTCCAGCCGTTGAGGAGGAGCTCAGAGACAACATGTAGATAGATACAGAAGATTAATAATAATAAAGGGCAAACCAAAATTAATTTGACAGCTCGCCAAAACATTATAAAATCCGAACCAGGACTTGCTGATCTTTTTCATTCATATATTGCTGCAATATCATTTTAAAGGCATGCCAAAATTTCATTAAATACGAATCACGATTTGCTTGCACAAATATTTAATTTACTGTGACATAAATTTTTTGGCTGCCCACTGTCACATTAGTTGCTGATCAATTCAGTCATTTTTGCCGACCACTAGCTGCGGCTCAAAATATTTTTTCTGCTTGCAAAATCAATTTTTCGGCTGCCCAAAACCTCTTTAATCTGCTGATCGTTTAAATGATACCCATTTATTTCCACAGGCAGGCTCTCCGCAACCGAGTCATCCACGCGGAATCTGACACAAATTGGCGCGAAATTGAAATATTTTGGCGGTTTTTAATATTTTGTGCGTTCTGCAAGGAACTAAACCAACAGAAAAGTCTGCAGTTATCTCAATTATTAATTATTTTTTTCTATTATTTAATTGTATTTTTCTTTATGAAGTAATTTAAAAAAAAAACAAAGTAGTTTTCCATAAATAAAAAAACCTTTTCTATGATTTGTGGAAAACTACTTGTCTGGTAGTGTAATTTCCTTCCAGAACGCAGAAAATATTTGAATTTCGAGCGAATCTGTGTCAGATTCCTTGTCGATGACTCAGTTGTCGTGCAAAACCAACCCTCATATCGCTGGCATAAGATTAGCGTTTGCACGAAATCGAATCGTAAACTTCAATTTCGTGTTTCGGAGTATGGGCCCAGGGGCCCGATTCCCTATGACCCAAGAGATAACATGCCCAAAACGTGTGACGTCACAACGCGTTCTAAACACAAACGCGTTTCAAACGAGCCTATGTGTGGAATCGAAAAATGGTATTCTGCATGCCACAAGACTGGTTGTCTATGCCCCGTGTTTTGTTTTACGATTATTTCACACGCTTCGTTCAAAATCTTACATCCGGTCTATTCGGAAATTTACGGTTTTATTAAAAATTATTTTTTGTTTCCAATAATAAATATTTTGAATTTTAAGCTTGCTCAACCATTAAATTGTTGAGCTTACACTACTATAATGTGATTTGAAAATTTAAAGCCCAAAAATAATGATTTGTATAAACATTCAAGTCACTCATTACTAGTTTCGGAACGAATAAGTAGTTTTCATTGATTGTTTGTTTTGAACAACATAACCTAAAAATCTATCAATTATTCTAATAAATAAAGCTAGATTACCACTGACTGACTGACTCATTCTATTATATAAGGATATTATTCTAAGGAGACGACGCGTAAGACGCTGGCACCAGCAAAGTACGACTATAAACAGGAGGTTACCCAGGGGTTCTGCGGACCCTCTTTCAATGGACCCTAAATTGTTTGTGCGGTGCTAAAGGGTTAGCAAAGAACTGTATTCTTATCTATGTGGGATCCTTAAAAGCAGAGATGGAGTGACTCCTCAAAGGTGCACAAGTATAACACCAGAAATCAAAGTAAGTGCATCATTAAAATTAGTAATAGGTACTGGTACTTAGGTACATGAGATAAAAACCAATAAGGTGCTTATCACGGGGAGGCCTGCGTCCAGCTATGGACTGTTGTTAAAGTTCCATATAGGCTGTTCGGGGAGGTGGCTGTACTTACCTACCTACACTGTAATACTACCTTTATTCTAACCCTACTTTTTAATACAAAGAATTACTTTTATTTTTTTAGATACAACACTCAATTTCCTGGCCACCGGTAGCTATCAAAAGCCAGTGGGGCAGGACTGGTTAGAGCCCCTCAGCCAGCCGTCTGTAAGTCGCTGTGTAGAGGAAGTTGTTCATGCCCTCAATGAACTGCTTCCAAGCTATGTGAAATTTCCTACCACAAAACAAGAGAGGAATGTAATCAAATCAAACAAAGGGTATGTATACATTATATTTATTAAATTTTGTTTGAAATCTCCACAAGGGCATTGCAAACTTGTAAAAAATTGATTTGTTTCAACATTGTGTGGATAAAGTCCAGAATTTTGACACAATAGTAACACAAAATGTTATGCAACGGCACTACAAAAGTCGCACACCTTTTTGCGCTACCGTAACACGATGGTGTTACAAAGTGGTAGCGCAAAACTATAAAGTTGAGGTTACATGAAAAGCTAAAATAACACATGAAATGAACGAAAATAACATGATTTTATTTTTACATTGTGAGAAGACCAACACATATCAGTGCATAGTTGCATTTCACCAATAATGATGTCTGCAAAATCCTCCAAGGGAGGAAGATGGTACCTACCTATTTATTCCTATTTGAAATAATAAAAAATATTTCTGCCTTGTTTCAGATATGCGACAGCGATTAAAAATTATAGGTGTATGTGCAACATTTGGAGGGGCTGCTCATGATAGCTGTATTTGGAGATCGTGGTCCCTGAGCCGGTTCATAGAAGATGAACACAGAAGTGGAAAAATTGAGTGGCTACTAGGGGACTCTGGCTATCCCCAAAAACCATGGCTTATGTCGCCTGTGCTCCACGCAGCTGATCATACTCCAGAAGCCTACTACACTAATATGCAATATAATAAACAATCAATGCCTCATTATGCGAGTCTATTGTGATGAATTATTGAATGATTACCCTTCCCTAACGTTTTTCACGCCTATAAAAACACCATGTAATTATTTATTTATTTATTAAAGACGAGCAGCATGTGGCTGATGTGTCTTTAACACACAGTGTTGAATAAGTCATTGCGTCACTTTTTTTAGTTTGTTTTTGTCGTCTGGTAACCAGTTGTCAAGTTTATTCTTGAAGGTGTTTGTTTGTTGTGAACCACTCTATTGCTTATAAAATGGTGCGCTGCAAGGGCTTGAGTAGAGTCACGGGCCAATCTAAGGTGGTGTCCACGGGTTGAACGTCCTTCTTTCTTTATGTAGATGTCTTGTAGGGATGGCAGGTTGTATTGGTGAGTATCTTGTAGGTTTCAATGAGGTCACCTCGAAGACGTCGTTCTTCTAGAGTAGTGAGGCGTAGTGCGCGTAACCTATCTTCATAGGATTTCCGTCGTAAAGACCATGGGATCTTGGTAGCCTTTCTCTGAAAACTTTCAAGCAGGTTTATGTCTTTATGAAAGTAGGGGCACCGCTTGGCAGCTTGGAATCCATATTCGAGCAGTGGTCTGATGTATTGTATATCTTCCGGAAGACTTCCACTGCTTATTGTAGGAATTCTATTTGTAAAACACAATCTTTCAAGGTACCTACGGGTAATATAATTGTCACATCTAAAGCGGGAACCGTAACCGTAGTAGATATTAAATTTATTTATAGGTAACTTACGGGTTCCTATAAAAGAAATGATTTTATTTACATATTGTTTGTTATTATTTTAGTATAACCTCCAAAGACGAACGACGAAACGAGCCTTACTAACTATTGCAGGAACACGCTAATCTGTGCCTTAACACGCTATGAACGAGCTCGTTGATCGTGACGTCTCATTTTTGGTATTGGATTTCCCTGTCCGCACGAATTCGATGGAAAAATAAAACGTCACGATTACGTCTCGGTCAAACGTACTCCGGGCTGGGCTCGATTCCCTATGACCCAAGAGATAACATGCCCAAAACGTGTGACGTCACAACGCGTTCTAAACACAAACGCGTTTCAAACGAGCCTATGTGTGGAATCGAAAAATGGTATTCTGCATGCCACAAGACTTGTTGTCTATGCCCCGTGTTTTGTGTTACGATTATTTCACACGCTTCGTTCAAAATCTTACATCCGGTCTATTCGGAAATTTTACGGTTTTATTAAAAATTATTTTTTGTTTCCAATAATAAATATTTTGAATTATAAGCTTGCTCAACCATTAAATTGTTGAGCTTACACTACTATAATGTGATTTGAAAATTTAGAGCCCAAAAATAATGATTTGTATAAACATTCAAGTCACTCATTACTAGTTTCGGAACGAATAAGTAGTTTTCATTGATTGTTTGTTTTGAACAACATAACCTAAAAATCTATCAATTATTCTAATAAATAAAGCTAGATTACCACTGACTGACTGACTCATTCTATTATTTATGGATATTATTCTAAGGAGACGACGCGTAAGACGCTGGCACCAGCAAAGTACGACTATAAACAGGAGGTTACCCAGGGGTTCTGCGGACCCTCTTTCAATGGACCCTAAATTGTTTGTGCGGTGCTAAAGGGTTAGCAAAGAACTGTATTCTTTTCTATGTGGGATCCTTAAAAGCAGAGATGGAGTGACTCTTCAAAGGTGCACAAGTATAACACCAGAAATCAAAGTAAGTGCATCATTAAAATTAGTAATAGGTACTGGTACTTAGGTACATGAGATAAAAACCAATAAGGTGCTTATCACGGGGAGACCTGCGTCCAGCTATGGACTGTTGTTAAAGTTCCATATAGGCTGTTCGGGGAGGTGGCTGTACTTACCTACCTACACTGTAATACTACCTTTATTCTAACCCTACTTTTTAATACAAAGAATTACTTTTATTTTTTTAGATACAACACTCAATTTCCTGGCCACCGGTAGCTATCAAAAGCCAGTGGGGCAGGACTGGTTAGAGCCCCTCAGCCAGCCGTCTGTAAGTCGCTGTGTAGAGGAAGTTGTTCATGCCCTCAATGAACTGCTTCCAAGCTATGTGAAATTTCCTACCACAAAACAAGAGAGGAATGTAATCAAATCAAACAAAGGGTATGTATACATTATATTTATTAAATTTTGTTTGAAATCTCCACAAGGGCATTGCAAACTTGTAAAAAATTGATTTGTTTCAACATTGTGTGGATAAAGTCCAGAATTTTGACACAATAGTAACACAAAATGTTATGCAACGGCACTACAAAAGTCGCACACCTTTTTGCGCTACCGTAACACGATGGTGTTACAAAGTGGTAGCGCAAAACTATAAAGTTGAGGTTACATGAAAAGCTAAAATAACACATGAAATGAACGAAAATAACATGATTTTATTTTTACATTGTGAGAAGACCAACACATATCAGTGCATAGTTGCATTTCACCAATAATGATGTCTGCAAAATCCTCCAAGGGAGGAAGATGGTACCTACCTATTTATTCCTATTTGAAATAATAAAAAATATTTCTGCCTTGTTTCAGATATGCGACAGCGATTAAAAATTATAGGTGTATGTGCAACATTTGGAGGGGCTGCTCATGATAGCTGTATTTGGAGATCGTGGTCCCTGAGCCGGTTCATAGAAGATGAACACAGAAGTGGAAAAATTGAGTGGCTACTAGGGGACTCTGGCTATCCCCAAAAACCATGGCTTATGTCGCCTGTGCTCCACGCAGCTGATCATACTCCAGAAGCCTACTACACTAATATGCAATATAATAAACAATCAATGCCTCATTATGCGAGTCTATTGTGATGAATTATTGAATGATTACCCTTCCCTAACGTTTTTCACGCCTATAAAAACACCATGTAATTATTTATTTATTTAAGCAGCCTGTGGCTGATGCGTCTTTAACACACAGTGTTGAATAAGTCATTGCATCACTTTTTTTAGTTTGTTTTTGTCGTCTGGTAACCAGTTGTCAAGTTTATTCTTGAAGGTGTTTGTTTGTTGTGAACCACTCTATTGCTTATAAAATGGTGCGCTGCAAGGGCTTGAGTAGAGTCACGGGCCAATCTAAGGTGGTGTCCACGGGTTGAACGTCCTTCTTTCTTTATGTAGATGTCTTGGAGGGATGGCCGGTTGTATTGGTGAGTATCTTGTAGGTTTCAATGAGGTCACCTCGAAGACGTCGTTCTTCTAGAGTAGTGAGGCGTAGTGCGCGTAACCTATCTTCATAGGATTTCCGTCGTAAAGACCATGGGATCTTGGTAGCCTTTCTCTGAACATTTTCAAGCAGGTTTATGTCTTTATGAAAGTAGGGGCACCGCTTGGCAGCTTGGAATCCATATTCGAGCAGTGGTCTGATGTATTGTATATCTTCCGGAAGACTTCCACTGCTTATTGTAGGAATTCTATTTGTAAAACACAATGGGAGTAAATTTATTGGTATTTATTTTAAATATTTGATCAGCTGGAAAAGTCAGCTTAAAAACTACTTGAGCAGCATTTTAAGATTTGATCGGCTGTAAAATAAAAACCACCAGCAACACTTGGTCGGTAACTAAATAATTTTTGGTCAGAAAATAAATAGCTGTTTGATCGGCAAAATTAATGTTTTGATCAGCAGAATTAATTATATGATCTGCAGGATTATACAATTATTTTTGATCAGCCAAAAAGTGATTTTTTTGAGCAGCAAAATTAATGTTTTGGTCAGCCGAATAAGAAACACACAGTGTTGAATAAGTCATTGCGTCACTTTTTTTAGTTTGTTTTTGTCGTCTGGTAACCAGTTGTCAAGTTTATTCTTGAAGGTGTTTGTTTGTTGTGAACCACTCTATTGCTTATAAAATGGTGCGCTGCAAGGGCTTGAGTAGAGTCACGGGCCAATCTAAGGTGGTGTCCACGGGTTGAACGTCCTTCTTTCTTTATGTAGATGTCTTGTAGGGATGGCAGGTTGTATTGGTGAGTATCTTGTAGGTTTCAATGAGGTCACCTCGAAGACGTCGTTCTTCTAGAGTAGTGAGGCGTAGTGCGCGTAACCTATCTTCATAGGATTTCCGTCGTAAAGACCATGGGATCTTGGTAGCCTTTCTCTGAAAACTTTCAAGCAGGTTTATGTCTTTATGAAAGTAGGGGCACCGCTTGGCAGCTTGGAATCCATATTCGAGCAGTGGTCTGATGTATTGTATATCTTCCGGAAGACTTCCACTGCTTATTGTAGGAATTCTATTTGTAAAACACAATGGGAGTAAATTTATTGGTATTTATTTTAAATATTTGATCAGCTGGAAAAGTCAGCTTAAAAACTACTTGAGCAGCATTTTAAGATTTGATCGGCTGTAAAATAAAAACCACCAGCAACACTTGGTCGGTAACTAAATAATTTTTGGTCAGAAAATAAATAGCTGTTTGATCGGCAAAATTAATGTTTTGATCAGCAGAATTAATTATATGATCTGCAGGATTATACAATTATTTTTGATCAGCCAAAAAGTGATTTTTTTGAGCAGCAAAATTAATGTTTTGGTCAGCCGAATAAGAAAATCGTTAAGCTGAAAAAAAATATAGGCCATAATCAATGGGTTTGCATATTAAATGTATGGTACTACAAATAAAATTTATATCACCGCGATTTTATTGAAAAAGAACATTAGTCGGTTAAAGAAGGCGGGGTTTTGATAGTCGAGTCGATACAGAGGCACGTAGGGTAGGTAGGTAGGTACCTATGTCTACCTTACCTAGCGTTGTTGTTTTTGTAAGAAGGTATCAAGGAGCTGAAGGACCCTTGTTCGTTGTTGGTCATGTCTGTCCTGTGTTTGTGACACCGGCACGGCAATGACATACAAATGCACGTAGGAGATAGGTAGGTAGGTACCTACCTACCTTACCTCGCGTTGTTGTTAGAACTGAAGGAACCCTTGATTGTTATTGGTCATGTCTGTCCGTGTGTGACACCGGTGGTAGTGGCATAGGTACGTACAAACGAACGTATAAGATAGGTAAGGTACCTTACCTACATACCTATTACTTACCTACGTGCAAATCTACTTAAATGAACTCTCGGAAGTACGCGCGTGGCTGCGCAGTGTAGGTAGGTACCTTATTTTAATGGGTCAAAGGGACGCGAAAGGGTGCGCAGGCGACGAGCACTCGTTTGCTGTACTTAAGTTAGTGTGAGTGCTCGTCGCCGCAGTAGTGTGGTCGTTCTTTCCTACACCAAAATTAAGTACATGCGTGTTCTGTTCAATCAAAAATACAGTCGACTCGAGTGTCATTCATTTGATATTAAAAGTAAAACAATAAGAAAATTAGTGTTTATTGTTTTTTATTGTTTTTTTTATTATTGTTATCTCTTAGTTAATAATTCAATCATTTCTTAGCTAAAGTAGGTATATCTACGGGCTTGAGTCCGCGGCTTCGCACGTGTTTTTGAGGGTAAAAAGTAGCCGATTAGGAATTCGTTCCAGGTCTACAACTACATCAATGCAAAATTTCAGCTCGATCGGTTCAGTAGTAGGCCTACCTAAGATTTGCAGACTTCATAAGGTATACCTACCTGGTCACAATATCTGTGCACCTCGCCCGCGCTATCGATATACATATATTGTGCCTGTGACTGGGCTAATTGTTAAAGCGTTGTTGTAAACGTGTAGGTGTCGGTAGGTAGGAACTATCAAGATGAAAAAGAGATGGAAATTTTTTATTTAGGATTTCGTGCCCAAAGAGTGAAATCGGGATCGTATTTCTAAGCCTCCGCTGTCTGTCCATCGTCTGTGAGCGGGCTGTATCCAAGATATAGATACCTACCTTCCTAAGTAAAATTCTGTAGATATTACCTATTATGGTGCCAATACCTACGTCACAGTAGATAAATATATTTATCTATTGTGCCTACGTTCTCCCAGCGCTCAACAAATGCCCTGTGTTACGTTACATTACAACTAATCGCAGAGACACGCTATTTCCAATCTTTTGCAATATAGATACCTACCTAATGAACAACAATGATGGAAAGACGTAGCTAGACCGAAGTGCGACCGAGACAACAATATGCACGTGGAACACGAACGCCGGCGGCGCGGCGCGGCGGCGGGTCGGCGGCGCCCCCGGTCTGTCTATGATGTCTGAGGTGGATGGACCTAATTGGACCCAATCTCTTGAATTTTACTTACACTTACATCTAAGTATGAGGTATGAGTGTACCTCATGTCATGAACCTTCCCTACCTAAAAAGTAGACAATAGCAATTTTCAGAGGATTTAACAGAGGATCCTTTTTGTTTCTTTGATTACCTACCTAGGTATACTTACCGAAAGTAGTGTTTGCAACTAATTTGGGAGAAAAAAAGATACCTAACACTCTCTTCTGGGTACTTTTGTTGTCACAGATTAGGTATAGTACCTACTACACTTTTTAGAAATACTTACCTAGACACATTTTCGACTACAGGGCCTTTAATTTTTCACAAAAGTCAATTCAATTTGATTGCACAATAAATGAAAATAATAATAATTAGATCAGAATTTTACATAAATCCATGAATTAGATAGATTGATTACTACTTTATTGCACCATCAATACCGACATAAAACAATTAGGTAGGTACCTACGCAAAAACTCATTTTTTCACGACTCATTGGGTAGGTAGGTAGTTTGCGGGTGTCGTCGGCATTTAAACTCACTCATTCAGGCATTTTGGATTTCAGGGTAGGTACTTACCTAATAGAACATTTTTTTTTTCACAAAAGTTCGTACTTACTTACTTAAGTAAGTATATACTTAGGTGGATGGACCTAATTGGACCCAATCTCTTAAATTTTACTTACACTTACATCTAATCTAAGTATGAGTGTACCTCATGTCATGAACCTTCCCTACCTAAAAAGTAGACAATAGCAATTTTCAGAGGATTTAACAGAGGATCCTTTTTGTTTCTTTGATTACCTACCTAGGTATACTTACCGAAAGTACCTACCTAACTCCCGAATACTCAAACGCAACTGAGATTTAAGCACATCTCAAGTTGCGATTGTTTGACAGTTTTCCATGAAATTCTGTCCTAAATTCGACATTTGAGACGTGCTTAAATCTGAGTTGCGTTCGAATATTCGGGGGTAAATCAGTTATCTAGCCGTACCTACCTACCTACCTATAATAAAAGCTCTGCTTAGCTTGGTGCTAGATAATGCTGTGTGAATTGTTCAGCATTAGGAAGGTACATATAGGTAGATACCTACCTGGGTAGGTAGGTTTTTATTTCTTTCCATTCCATTTCTAAAACCAGTTTAATATGTATATCGCTATAGATACCTATGCCCTATTTATACCTACGATTTATCCAGGTATGTAGTGCATTGTATAAATATAATACACTACATACCTAGACAAATCGTACAAACATTTGTACCGCGGCGGGAATCGAACCCGCAACCTCCTCCTTACCAATACCTACCGATTCCATGACGCCGCCGCCGCGCCGGCGGCCGTCGCGGCGGCGGCGGCGGCGGCGCGGCGTGGCGGCGGCGGCGCGGCGCGGGGCGGCCAGAGGACAGCAGAGGTAGCAGGGCATGTGTGGCTTTGAGCGAGCCGCCTCTCTCAGCGAGTTCACGGCTCTGCCGTTAAGAACATTATCTATTACCTACGTATTTGCAGACAGATATTTCCCAGTCAAAAATCCCAGAACCCGGCCGGGTACAGTGCCACCTTCCGGGTCAAGTTGCAAATCTAGACCATCCAGTGATCCACTCAAACACACCATTAAATTAAATGTCATCAAAATCGGTCCAGCCGTTGAGGAGGAACTCAGAGACATACACAAGTAGATAGGTAGCTACAGAAGATTAATAATAATAAAGGTGGGTGTATTAAGATTAGCAAACCAAAATTAATTTGACAGCTTGCCAAAACATTATAAAATCTGAACCAGGATTTGCTGATCTTTTTCATTCATATATTGCTGCAATATCATTTTAAAGGTATGCCAAAATTTCATTAAATCCAAATCACGATTTGCTGCTGCTTAACTAATATATTGCTGCACAAATATTTAATTTACTGTGACATAAATTTTTAGGCTGCCCAATGTCACATTAGCTGCTGATCAATTCAGTCATTTTTGCCGACCACTAGCTGCGGCTCAAAATGTTTATTCTGCTTGCAAATTCAATTTTTCGGCTGGCCAAAACCTCTTTATTCTGCTGATCGTTTAAATGATACCCAAACACAATCTTTCAAGGTACGGGTAATATAATTGTCACATCTAGAGCGGGAACCGTAACCGTAGTAGATATTTTAATTTATTTATAGGTAACTTACGGGTTCCTTTAAAAGAAATGATTTTATTTACTTAATGTTTGTTATTATTTTAGTACTAGCTGCGCCCCGCGGCTTCGCCCCCGTGGAAATTTATGTTTCCAACTTTCTTAATTTTTTCTTTCATAAGAACCTTCTCCTGACAATAACAAACACAACAAAGAAAGAATTAGCGAAATCGGTCCAGCCGTTCACGCGTGATGCCGTGACAACGCGAAACGGGTTTCATTTTTATATATAAGATAACCTCCAAAGACGAACGACGAAACGAGCCGTACTAACTATTGCAGGAACACGCTAATCTGTGCCTTAACACGCTATGAACGAGCTCGTTTAGTTGACAGTTCAAATCGTGCCGTGCCGTGTTATGGAATGACTGCTAGGGCATGCGGAATACGGTTTTGTCCGATTCCACGCCGTTGTCGTGTCGTAGGTGTGTAACACGCTAGCATTGGTCATAGGGAATAGCCGCCCAGGACGCCTTTCTACGAAATCGGTGGGAGATGGTGCGTGATGGAGGCGAGCTGCCTTAAAAAATTGATCCGCATCACACAACAAGGTTTGCTTTTCTTTCAGAGATAAATTTTTATGGTACATAATAATTCAGTATCATAGATTTAATAACGTATTTTTTTCTACGTTATCTGCTCTAACGAAACAAGAACTAGTAAAAAAAAAAATTGGTTGTCTGTAAAGTCGGTTTACTGACGATAGTTGAACGTGACAACGTCTTAAGAAAAGAGCGAGGTAACGCCGCATGAGGTAACGCCGCATGAGGTAACGCCGCATGAGGTAACGCCGCATGAGGTAACGCCGCATGACGTCATGTTTTTTCGTGCGTGCAGCCGGCTCTATCGAATTATAAGACGTTGTCACGTCAAAAAAGAAATTGGTTGTCGGTAAAGTCGGTTTACTGGCGATAGTTGAACGTGACAACGTCTTAAGAAAAGAGCGAGGTAACGCCGCATGAGGTAACGCCGCATGACGTCATGTTCTTTCGTGCGTGCAGCCGGCTCTATCGAATTATAAGACGTTGTCACGTCAAAAATTATTTAAGTAAGTACCTAGGTATTTTTTTAGAAAAATAAAATACGATACGTGTGTTGACGCGCGGTTGAAATCTTTTTTAGGAAAAAGTGACTGAAAGTCGCTTGAGTTCTACAGTTGGTGGATTTATGCAAAATTAATATTTTTAGAAAAATATGAATAGCTAGATAGTGTGATGGACAATTATTTACTTACCTACTTATTCAAAGAAGCTAAATATTCATAGCAAAGTATGATTAGGTATGGCTCCGAATAATTTAGTAGGGTGTGAAACTTACATAAATATTGTTTTGTTTAGCTTTAGTTTTAACTCCTCACAGATTTTAAAGTAACTTTACCTACCCGTGTTTGGATTATTTTGCTTTTCAAACATAGAAGAATATGTAAGTATTTTATCATGTCAAATATTACAAAATACTAATAGGTACTTCTATTCTAGTTTTTGAAATTCCTCGTCCATGGTACAAGGTAAACTTATTTTGGAACAAGACAAAATGAAAAATTTTAAAAACCCGCTGACGTTTATTGGCTGACCAGATTTTCATGAAACATTGAATTGAATAATGTAAGTATATATTTTCTCTTACAAAAGGCAATTGTGTACAATTTTTGGCGTAATCTTATTTTTTATGTAGTTATCTTGTTTTGCAAGAGACTGGTGCCCGAGAGAGGTTTATAAAATCTGTGGTACGGGTCACCAGGGCCTTCCTCCACAGGATAATTTGGGATACCTACATGAAAGAGACTGTAACAAATACTTGTTCCAAAGATAGCAATAAATTAAACCTAGCGAATATACAAAAAACAGAAAATAAGTAGGTAAGTAAGATTCCACTTACACAATAAAGAAAGAGTTAATTGAAACGTAATAAAAATAATATCCTTAATGTACCCACACAGAAGCATACCTACCAACACAGGAGTGTGCCGTGCCTATAAAAATAGATTCATAAAAGTGAAGTTGCGTGAGAACATACATAATAAAACTGTACTATCTATTATATATGAGGTAAGAGTGAATGGAATATATGGAGAAAAAGAATTGAAAAGCGAGGTATTCTATTTTAGGGATAGATAGATCAGCAGGTTTTCTGTTTGTTCATAGTTGAGTGTTTTACGCCAATTGGATACCTGTTTTACATTTGCGTAAGAGAATAAATTGGTAAGGATTTTAATGTGTGGTCAAAATGTAAGGTCCTAGAAAGAGGAAGAAATTTTGAGGAAGACGAGAATGACATTGGACCCCTTACATTCAGTGCCTTTTCTTCGCTTGTCTTTTACCAGATTTGGGTCATACTTTAGCTGGGCATGTTTCCTAAGCGTCGTTTGAAGAAGGAACGACTGCCTGACTATAAGGAGGTTCCATTTCTTTTAAAATGGCCCTCTAAGCCCTTTCTAACAAAATAAGGTGAGTTTTTCCTGCACAACCCCACGAGGTTATACAATAATCAACAATAGATTGACATAGTGCGTAATAGACTATTTTAATAATTTTACGATCAGAGACATGTCATAGTGTTTTAAAAATGAAAATGAGCTTACGTAATCTGGTGACAAGGATTTCAATGTGAGAAGTAATTGTTAGCGTCTGGTCAATCGTGATACCTAGGTAAATACTTCAGAGACTTAATGTTTTTGAAAGTGGGACAAGAACAGGCAGAGGCGCCAGGGGAACAGTAGCGGGCCCTAATGGTAAGTTCAGGAGGCGGCAGAAGATTGGATCTGTGGGCGAACGCAATGTATTTAGATTTTGTTACATTGAGGGTTAAGGAGTTAGCCTGGAGCCAATTAGCAACATTACGCAACCCAAGTTCAGCCGTTTTGTAGATATTTTTCAAAGGCTCCTACTGGACTGATCCAGTAGGAGCCTTTGAAAAATATTGCCGTATCGTCTGCAAAGGTGAAGATTTTACCATTCTCAATAGACAAGTTGCACAAGCTATTGATGTATACAAGAAACAGTGTAGGTCCGAGTATACTCCCCTGGGGGACCCCGTACACCACGTCTTCTATGTCACTGGCTAATAACACTCGGAATAATATTATCTATCACTCAAAAAAAAAACTAAACGAAAATCGGTTCATACGTTTGGGAGCTACGATACCACAGACAGATACACGATATACTGACAGACACGTCAAACTTATAACACCCCTCTCTTTTTGCGTTGAGGGTTAAAAATAATAATATTTTATGCTTATGACAAAGGTCTGACAGAGAATAACGAATGGTGCCTGATAATTTTCACTGCTTTATACGCAATTTCTGCTAGGCTCTCAAAGCAAGGCGCTTATAAAACTATTTATGTTTCACTTAACCTGAAATAACAATATATGTAGATTGTTTATAAAACTTTTAGATTTTCTAATTTAGAAGACTATAACCATCTATAGAATAGTGTACGTTTCTCACGTTTATATAAATCAATTTTCTTTGGCTCACCTTGGGAATTTTAAAACGTTTATTACCTACTATGTTGCGAATTTCTTGTTATTGATTTGATAACTTGATATCGATTCGATGATTGAAAAACTCAACAAAGCATAGCTATTGGTTTGTTAAACACTGTACCTGGTCTACGCAAAATTGTTTTTGTAACAACTGCTCTACATGTTTTTAGTTCCAAAAACTCTTCATAGATAGCGGTAGAAGCAATGTTGAATCGTTTCTCTACCAAAAATAAAATCCCCCACCACCTTCGTTTCCATTCACGTCTCGCTTATATTACCTATGTATCTTTCGGTTTTAATATTGAAGACGACGGTAAAGTTGAAGGTTCATTACATTACAACATTTTCTATGTTTAGTGCTTGAATTTCTGATACTGAATTTCAGACACAGTGGTATTTAGGAAATTCCCTAAATACCACTGTGTCTGAAATTCAGTATGTAGTGTACCTGTCTAGATTAGATTTCTTTATCTCTGCTTAGCTTGGGGCTAGATGATGTGTGTCCAGCATTTTTTTTTCTAAGTTTGAGGAAAGTGGGGAATCCCCCCTCTCGAACCAATCCGAAACATTAAAATTATTATTTAGAAACAGCTGCCCGCAGTTTCGCATGCGTTTACCAGTAAAAAAATATCCTGGTCTAGAACTACATTTACGCAAAATTTCAGCCAGATTCATTCAGTAGTTTTGGCGCGAAGACGTAACAAACATACTGTGTGAAACTCTAGATAAAGCAAAATAATCACACTTCACATCACATCTATAATAATCTAGAGTCTACATTATTAAAGGTATATCCATAATATTCAAATTACGAAATAACTTTATTCACAAAGAAAATTATACTAGTATTTACAATTGAAACAATTGAGCTAACTGCTGACTGTTGCAAACAGTCTACAGATAGCTCAACTGATCCATATCAACACCAGTCGGAAGCGTCCCCAAGACGCTGGCTGCAACTTGCAAGGTATAATGTACATATAATATGCCTATATCCAGCCTGTATCAAGGCCTAGATTCTCGACCTTGATACAGGCTGGATATAGACTACTTTTAATCTCAGAAAAATGCACGCAAAGCCGGGGGCAGAAGCTAGTACCTACCTAATTTTCGAATTCATAGCGTCAACAAAATTGCTCCAATAATTCAGGCTATGACCACGCCTGTTTTGGCATTAGGATTAAAATTCGGTTTAACTACCTACCAACTTGTCTACCCAATCTTTAACCTCCATCCATTGAGCTACAATATCCTATGATTGTAACTCAACCATGATTTTGTTTTGTCCAGTGTTCACACAAATTCCCCTTAAGGTATTTAGTTTCACCAAATTACCCTACATAGGTCGGTACCTACCTAAAATTTCATGAACCAATAAAAAATTACTCACTGGTAAGTCGGTTTGTACATTCTTCCCAAAACTTCCATAAAATTATAATCCGACTCTACATTATTTTGAATGTTGTTTTGACAAAAGACTCTCACAAAAACATCAGTTAGACACTTCTGTTTACAAATTAGTGTTTTCCGTCATAATTAGATGTGACTGCGCCTGAGTGACATCTTTGTCTTATTTCACGTAAACAATACCCTTTGTACCGCTCACACAAGTACCTACTGCGCTACCGAGCTCAACCCAATCTACAAATGAACATGCAACGTAACAAATACGAATCCATTGCAATTATTTTATTTACCAAGTGCGGACAAAGGGACCGATAGTCCAGTTCGCGCCGAGTCGAGCCGAGGCGCGCGCGCATACACGCGCGGTACACAAACTCACGCGCAACTACTCGAGAAGTGATACCAAGATGTTTCTGGCCGGTGCTCAGATTGTGGAAAATGGCAGTGTGGCCTACAGCCAGGGTACGGTGGCTCCTGGGTCTCTGGAGGCCCCAACTACCGAGAGCCTGCCCGTGCCTTCTCAACTACCCCCGGAGCCGGTGCAGGCGCAAGGACTCGCGAGAGTTCCCACCACACACCCTGTGGATATCCACTTCTCCAATATCACATGTACCGTCAAATTAGGAATTAACAAAGGTGAGTTCTTGTCTAAACATCGACGTAGTTCATAGGAAACATACTGATACTTTAAGTTCATAAACAAAACGACATTTGACCCAATTCCCTCTGACGAGAAGTTCACAAGCTATCGCTGTAACCTACCGCAAAATACATTTTACAAAAACAAATTGTTTTTATCATTATCATAGTTCAAACTCCTTTTCAAATGCGTAGGTACCTATTTATTTATGTAACGGATATCAAAGCGAATATAATTTTATTTCAATTCGTATTCACTTCTCGAAGGCATTCCTTACTTAAGGTACATATTCGTAATAAGCCTAAGTATACGAATTAATATATGTATATAAACATATTATATTAATAGTTAATATTTGATGACATACATTTTCTTGTACTTCTTACAGTTAATTTTAAATCTTCTGAAGTACTATTTATCTAATGGAGAATTCAAAAAAATTTAAAACCCCTTGTTAAATTTTTTAAATGTTTGTTTAAAGCACTTAATTTAGGTCTAAATTCTAATCCACTACTTTTTTATTTATCCACCTAGCTCCTCTTTAACAATGCAAGGCGATAGATAAGCCAAACATAGCGTAGGTTTTAACGTATCTTTCGCATAACTATCAAGTAGTATTAATGCGACGCTATGTGGCGTTATACACAATTCAGTTTTGTAGTAGATTACTTTAAAATATTTATTCACAAAGAAAATTACAATCAAATAATAGAAATTAATGAGAACTAGTATTTACAATTGAAACAATTGAGCCAACTGCAGACTGTTGCAAACAGTCGTTGTTTTTAAAATTTCTACGTAATGACTTTGTTCCTGTAAATTAATTTGGCAGTGAAAATATAAATATTACGCATTGATAATGATGACCATTATCATCATTGATCATCAAATTAATGAGGTTACTGTATCAACAATCATTTAGTCTATTAGGTAGGTTTATTAAAAAGAAAATTACAATCAAATAATAAAAACAAATTAGAACTAGTATTTACAATTTAAACAATTGAGAAAACTGCAGACTGTTGCAAACAATCTACAGGTAGCTCAACTGAGGTAGGTGTATCTAATATCCCACTAAAAACATCTTTGCGTAAGCAAATATAAATATCAATTTAGAGCAAACACTTTATCATTTATCATTTTTCAATCGGTTCTTTCTTATCCACACTTGACGAACCGTGAATTCTCATTATATGACTATATAAAGTTCTCATAACAATAATAAAGGTGCAGAACTCAATTTAAAAAAAATCTTTCACGTTATACTAATATTAGATATTATATTGAGATTGTTTCTATTTTAAAATTGTATCAATAATATTATTTATTTAGCGCATAGAACATTGAGATTGTATTTTATATTTATTTATTTTATTAATTGATAGTTGGATGTTTGGTTTTTTGTTACATATTTACGACAAAACTACTGAATAAATCAGACTAAACTTTTGCTTAGATGTAGTTCTCGACCTGGATTAACATATACTTAGGCTACGTTTAATCCTGGAAAAACGCGCGAGGCCGCGGTTCGAAGCTAGTAGGTAATATTCGGAACACCAAGACGTGCTTGGTTTGATGATAATTGCCTCGAATGTAATGTTTGTTGTATAATTTTTAGCACCTGCAAAAGTAGGTAAGGTACCATAATTCCAAGAAACACTATCACGGTAAGTTGCGTGGGGCTTCTTGCATTGATCTCAAATTTAGTACAGACTGGCTTACACTAGAGGGGTAACTACAAATTTTGTAGGGGAAGTGATAGTGTTGATTAATTTTTTGTTTTGATCTCAAATTTAGTGATGACTGGCTTACACTAGAGGTGTAGCTATAAGTTGCGTAAGGCTAGAAGTGATAATGTTGATTAATTTTTTGCTTTGTTCTCAAATTTTGTGCGGACTGGCTTACACTAGAGGTTTAGCTATAAGTTTCGTAAGGCTAGAAGTGATAGTGTTGATTAATATTTTGCTTTGTTCTCAAATTTAGTGCGGACTGGCTTACACTAGAGGTGTAGCTATAAGTTGCGTAAGGCTAGAAGTGATAGTGTTGATTAATATTTTGCTTTGTTCTCAAATTTTGTGCGGACTGGCTTACACTAGAGGTGTAGCTATAAGTTTCGTAAGGCTAGAAGTGATAGTGTTGATTAATATTTTGCTTTGTTCTCAAATTTAGTGCGGACTGGCTTACACTAGAGGTGTGGCTATAAGTTGCGTAAGGCTAGTAGAAGTGATAGTGTTGATTAATATTTTGCTTTGTTCTCAAATTTTTAGCGGACTGGCTTACACTAGAGGCTTAACTACTAGTTGCGTGGAGCTGGAAGTGATTTATGTTCATAATTTTTTTGCTTTGATCTCAAATTTAGTGCGGACTGGCTTACACTATAACTAATTATATTGAGTTATTCACTACGTCTCACGAAAAGTATTACAAATCTATAATCTAGCCACTTTCTAGACAAATTCGCATAAAGTTACTAGTATTATAGCTCACTTACCCCACAACACAACACTGCAATAAAATGCCCATTGATTGAATTGTTGCATGAATTGAATGAAATGAATAGAACGGAGCATGAAATATTGTAGAGCTATAGCTCTACTTACCGACGTAAAAAAAAGCGGAAGTTCTATGTTCGGCCTTAAGTATGTTTTATAGTGATATTCTCCGGTTTCTCTGTCAATTGCGGACTGATTTTAATAATTATTTTGCTTTTGTACAGAAAAATCATCCCAGATGTTACCATACAATTTATTTCCGTTTGTCCCGGAAAACTAAAAATATGTATAATTAAATAAATAAATATTTAATACTGGACAATCCATCATCATCACCTAAGCTAAGCAGAGCTTGTATTATGGGTTAGTATAGTAGAAAAGGTAAAGGATCAAGGTAAAAATACCTTCTACGAGTACGAGGGTATATCTCTTGACGACCTCTGTGGCGCAGCGGGCGAAGGTGTGCCTGCGTCGCAGGAGGTTTCGGGTTCGATTCCCGCCTCGGGACAAATGTTTGTACGATCTGCAGACATTTTTCCAGGGCGTTCTGGATGTTTTCTATGTAAATTAAAAAGTATCTATCTATGTAGTGTATTGTATTAAGTATATCAGTTATCTAGTACCCATAACACAAGCTCTGCTTACCTTGGGGCTAGATAATGCTGTGTGAATTGTCCAGCATTATTTATTATTTATTTATTTATCTATAGATAGAGCTATTTATACCTCTATCTATAGATATAATGTAGATCTTGAGTGTGTTCAGTTTACTGCAGCCAAGCCTAGATTACCGAGTCCACCATTAACCTTGACTTATTGAAGCGGACGTTGATTAGATTTAATAACTCGTGTGATTTAACCGAAACCTGTGCATGTGGCGCCATAGGTTGTGACAATTGGGTGATCAACTGATCACACACTAGTTATATTGCCTGAGTATATATTTAACTAGCTTCTGCCCGCGGCTTCGCACGCGTTGTTTCTATGGAAACGTTTTGAGGTTATTTCTATCCTATTCTATTTTTGAGGTTATGTCAAGTCACACTTGAATGCTATCGAACGGAATAAATAGTATCCTATGTCCGTCTCCTGGCTCTAAGCTATCTCCTCACCAATTTTCAGCCATATCGGTAAAGCCGTTCTTGAGTTATAAATAGTGTAACTAATACGACTTTCTTTTATATACATATATATATAGATATATAATGAGAAATTACATATGATGTTGTACTTATTTCGTTTCTTGATTTACCTACTAATTTCTGGCCGTGTGGCTTCGTATGCGTTGTTTCTATGGAAACGTTTTATGGTATTTATATCCCATGGGAATTGATTTATGGGATAAAAAGTAGCCTATGTGTGATTCCGGCTTTAGAGCTACACCTTTGCAAAATTTCAGCATAATCTGTTCAGTAGTTTTGGCGTGAAGAAGTGACAAACGTCCATCCATCCATCCATCCACACTTTCGCATTTATAATATTTGTGTTATTGTGTGATAGACCGCAGAAATGTCACTTTAATAGATGCTATAGTATAAGCGTTACTAATGAATTAAATATACCATTAGAAACGTAGTTGAAGTTGAATTAGATACATTCTGTCACTATCGCAAAATCCATGAAATAATATAGTACCTACTACCATCAATTTAATTCATTAGAACGATTGTTGTTTTTTTCGTAGACGTTAGATGACGTTTCAGCTAGTACTGTTGTACCTACGCAATAAATAATCTATAAATCTTAAATACATGGGTAGCTAGTAAAGTTCTTAATTATCTTTATATGTATATTGTTAACACCGTAAATAACAATCCTACGTTCTTAATTATAGTATACTTAAGTGTTAATTATTTAAATACTACCTTTTAAAATCCTTCTTTTGTCTCTATTGTTTGAGTTTGTGAATACATGAGCGCATTTCAAAAGCAGGTAAATAGATATAAATAGGGAGTCATAGTACCTACTCGTGATTCGCAAATTACATAACAAAGGCATGTCATTGTTAACTTATTGAGTTTTACTAAACCTGGGTACAAATATTTTATTTTTATTCTATTAAACAACAGCGTTACTTGTTTTAACTGATACTCAAAAATGATTCGATGTATAAAATTCTCCGATATGTCTCAGCCAGAGATTTTTCCTACTAATAATTATTTAAAATATATAAAACGAGAGCTGGTGAGCATTTGGCGTAGCGCATCAGCATTGCCATACAGCGGGGCAATGCAGCCAGCGTCCTGGGGACGCTTCCGACTGGTATTGATATGGATCAGTTGAGCTGTAGATTGTTTGCAACAGTCTGCAGTTAGCTCAATTGTTTTTGTAAATACAAGTTGTAATTTATTTCTATTAGTTGATTGTAATTTTCTTTGTGAATAAAGATATTAAAAACTCGAAAGTTACTGTGTCTGTATGTCTGTCTATCTGTCCGTCTGTCTGTAACCTCGTCACTCCGAAACGGCTGAACGGATCTCAATGAAATTTAGATGGAAGGAAAATGATATCCCAGGGACGTACATAGGCTACTTGAAAAGCGCGTGCGAAGCCGCGTTCAGCAGCCAGTAAATACATAAATCATAAAATAACGAACAATCGGCTGTAAGTATATTCAACTCTCACTCAACTCAACAGCCTGTATTGGTCCACTACTGGACGCAGGCCTCCCCCTGATAAGCGCCTTATTGGCTTTTATCACATGGGGGGTAATGCCCATAATCCCCGGGCATGCGGGTTGGGGATCGCAGTTCGATGGTAGAATTGTTCTGCAGGGGGCGCTGCTGCTCGCCCCCGGTGGATATCCCTTAGTCGCCTCTTACGACACTCGTGGAAAGAGTTACGGTGGTGCAAATTCTAAGCCGGCACCACACAGCTGTATGTATAGCAACCCAAGAATACCTACAATGTATTATTATCAATAAGGTCCTTTGCACCTGCGACAATAAAGATAGTATTTCAGGATCTAGGTAGATAACACGTGCCAGTGATATCATTCGTTTATTTTGTTACAATACAATACGTTCTTGATACATGAATCAGTATAGATACTTACCTTTACAGATAAAATAAAAAATTAATTAATGATAGTTACCGGAACTCTGTGGTTGTTCTCGAGAAAGGCCGGAAAGGCCAGACTTATGAGCCAGACTTTTTTTTGGAACGAAAACCTCTTTTGTTTTCCGGAACTCTGTGGTGGTTCTCGAAAAAGGTCAGACTTATAACGGGTCCGACTTCTGTTTCCTAAATTGGGGCAAGCACAGAGTTTGCTGTCTAGGGTAGAATAGAGAAAAATAACTTCACTTTGTCATCTATGCGAAAATTATTTGAAATTCATTCCTTCAACTTCAATAATGTACGCAGTGTATGACAATGCGATGCGATACTTTTGCAGCTACCCCTAAATTATTGTTATTATTTTATGATCGAATGTTATGTGTTTTTGAAAAGTAATTATCCTAAGTATATGACTTAACTAAGTTTTTCTTGTGAACCCATGGTATTAATAAATGAATTGAAATTGAAATTGAAATGTCATTATTATATAATTATTCTACCTTAGCAAAACAATCCCCGTGCTTGGCCTTCTGTACTAATACTAGAGTTCTGAAACAAATTACCCAAAGGACTCCCAATATGTACCTACCTAAGTAAAAATAAAGCCACGGGCAGAGGCTGCAGAGGGTCACACTAATATTATAAATGTGAAAGTTTGTATGTTTGCGTTTATGTATACATAAAGTAAGTATAAGTAAAGGTACCGCAATGCTTGAAAACGAAAGTTTTCAATCAGTGCGTCCTACCCGTCATGACCTACGGAGCTGAGACGTGGACAATCACGGTAGGCTGGTCCACCAGGTCAAAGTCGCTCAGCGAGCTATGGAAAGAGCTATGCTCGGAGTCTCTCTGAAGGATAGAATTCGTAACGAATACATCCGACAGAGAACCAAAGTTATCGACATAGCTCAAAGAATTAGCAAGCTGAAGTGGCAGTGGGCCGGCCATATCTCGCGAAGAACCGACAACCGCTGGGGTAAACGAGTTCTTGAGTGGAGACCACGACTCGGCAAACGTAGTGTAGGACGCCCTCCGGCCAGGTGGGATGACGATCTGCGAAAGACTGCAGGCAGATGCTGGATGCGGCAAGCTGAAGACAGGGCGCTATGGCGCTCATTAGGGGAGGCCTATGTCCAGCTGTGGACTAATATAGGCTGATGATGATGATGATGAAAGGTATCAGTAGTCCGGTTCAATTAAGCAACCGGACTACTGATACATCGAGCGACTCAGTAGTCCGGTTCAATTAAATGTAACCAGACTACTCAGACTACACCATATTTGTCACTGCTTCACGCTCAAACAGTTGAGTGAATTTGGATTAATTAATTCAATCAATAATGTTCTAATAATTCTCAAACCTTTAAATTAATAAGACCAATTAATTAATTCAATATATTGTAATAATAATTCTCAAACCTTTAAATTCTGGTTTCGCATATTAATGTGAACAATCTCTAAACCCACTTCACGGGCACGTAGTCGCGGGCAACAGCTAGTAAATACTAAATGGAGCAGATACAGGACGAATGACAAATCATATCTGAGAGGAAATCGCTACTTGCTTTGTTTCGGGCAAGTCCCCTACTAAAAATGGGATATGAGCAATTGCGTTTAAACCATATTTATAATAGGTACGCTTCTGCCTGCAGCTTTGCGAGAGATATTCTCGCATTGCCTATTATTTATGGAATTCTTTGCTCCTAATCAAATTATCTACGCGAAATTTTATCGTCTTCATATACAGGGTTATTGGTAATTCACTGACACTGCGTGAACAAATTAATTATTGTGAACAAATTAAATATTAAGAGGTTTTGCCTATCATGACGAACACGTTTGTGAAGACAGCCTTAATTTACGGTTACAATTATTATTTTTTTAAATCGCCACTTACAAAATGAAAAAACACGTGTGTCCGGAACAGGATACACAGTAGTTATGTAAATCTTATACATCTTCGCATATCAAACTTTCCTCAATATTATTTTACCATCGGCTTGGATACATGCTGAAATGGCATGCATGTAAAAATCGGCTTTTTAGGTTCTACAACTGGCATCTTCAGTAACTAGCTAACTAACTAGAACGAAGAAAATTACAATCAAATATAAATAAATTAGAGTAAATAAATAAATATAATAGAATTAAATTAGAACTAGTATTTACAATTGAAACAATTGAGCTAACTGCAGACTCTTGCAAACAATCTACAGGTAGCTCAACTGATCCATAGCCAACTAACATAAGAAGTTCGTTTTCACATTGTTAGCCATGCTATGAATGAAACACTTGAAAGTTTATATCACAAAGGAATTCATTTATGAGATAAAATTTTGCATATATGCAGGACGAAACCTACATAAAACAAAATTTCATCCTAACCCATTCAGTAATTTTGGCGCGAAGAAGTAACAAACATCCATCCATCGATACAAACTTTCGCATTTATACTTTTACGATGTCTGTAGTTCTGTACTGTTTAGAATACACTGTGGCTTAGATTTTTGGATTGGGTAGAACGGAGCATATGTTTTGGGTTGAACGGGGAAAAATAATATTGGGTAGAACAATTGTGGGTTGAACGGGGAAGTAAAAAGAAATAGTAGTAGGTCCCTAATAACAATAAACACACAAAACAAAGACACCTACTCTACTCAGTACTAAGGTTTGTCTACCAATAAAAATACCTAGCGTATCACAAGGTTTACTGGTTGGTTAGACTCGATAATCGCTGACTTAAATTTTATCAATATAGAACAAGATAATTTGCTACTAAGTAAAAAACTGATGACGAAAGAATAATAGTTTTGATAATGAGCGTCCACATGCACTAACCCAATTAATACCTACATTTTAAACCTACCTGTGTAAATCTATATCTATACTAATATTATAAAGGGGAAAGAGTTGATTGTTTGTTTGTTTTTTTGTATTGAATAGGCTCCGAAACTACTGGACCGATTTGTATAATCTTTCACCGTTAGGACTCGTTTCACCATTACTTTTCAGGGCTATATTTTATCCCGGAATTCCCACGGGAACGGGAACTACTTGGGTGAAACCGCGAGGCGATCGTCTAGTATAATATAATAATTAACCTAATAACAACAAAACAAAACCAGAGAATTTATAAATAACTAGTTTCTGCCCGCGGCTTCGCACGCGTTGTTTCTATGCAAGCAAACGTATAAAGGTTACTTCTATAGAATGGGAACTGATTTATGGGATAAAAAGTATCTCATAAATCAATTTTCTATGAGTAGTCCAATGTTTTATCAGCCTGATCTGTTTAGTAATTTTGGCGTGAAGAGGTAACAAACATCCATCCATCTAACTAAACATTCCCATTTAAAATACTACTAATTTGCCCTGGTGGTAAAAACAGCAACTGTGCTTAGATCGCATTGCGTATAATTTACTAGACGATCGCCTCGCGGTTTCATCCGCGTAGTTCCCGTTCCCGTAGGAATTCCGGGATAAAATATAGCCTATGTCACTCCCTGAAAAGTAAGCTTCTTAGCAGTGAAAGAATTTTTCAAATCGGTCCAGTAGTTTCGGAGCCTATTCAATACAAACAAATAAACAATCAAATCTTTCCTCTTTATAATATTAGTATAGATGACTTGTATCTTCGCGAAAATTACGATACAAATTTATACGAACAATATATTTTGTAAGTTATTGTTTATATCACATTTTAATTAGTTGTTACTAACCTTTCTATGTACTTAGGAATCGATAAGTTGCCTTGGTACACTTAGAACTGATAACGTCCAGATGTTTGTTGAGCTCCTTTTATCTGTAAACAAAATGTTATTGCTGGACAGGAACTCATTAGTTCAATCATGAGAAATATAAATAAATGTGAGCATAGTTAACCAATATGGTAATTACATACCTATACAGAGTTACTGGTTTAATTGACCTAGATCCATGTGGGGGTTGTAAGTTCCATAATTTCCGACTGATTTTTTCCCACCCAAATTTAACCATTTTCAGGATTTATTAAAATTGCCCATTTTTTGTCTATTTTATCCCGTTTTTGTAATATGTGCTTTTTAGTTTAATTTTTTTTACGATTTTTGTGTGGTACCTTACCTACTTTTGTTTATTTTATTTATTTCAATACCAAAATTTATGAATGAACTAATATTATTAAATAAACTAATAATGGTAGGCATTTTGGCCCAGAGTAGACCGTATCGCTGTATGTTCTACCTTTTACCAAAATTAATAAATTGCATTGTAGGTAAGGTAAACTTACCTACAATGCAATTTATTAATTTATTAATTTTGGTAAAAGGTAGAACATAAAACATTATTACAGGTAATTGACAAACAACTTGTTTTTCTAAATTGTATGATTGCATAGCGTATTTGATATCCACACTGTCATTTAGCCGTGAAGGCCATTCATTAGCTTTTATGTTGATAAATTCTTGTTACATTATTTTGTAATTATATAAGCTGTAGCTCTTCCTTAAAATAAATAAATAAACAACACTAAGGGCATATACATGGACGGCACATTGTCGACGGCAAGGGAACAGCCGTCGACGGCAGCCGACGACGACGTGTCGACGACAGTCGACCGCAGCCGTCGACGGGTGTAGAACACTTTCTTTGCCGTCGGCAATGTGCCGTCCGTTTATCTAAGCCCTAAACCGCTTACACGAGAATTTTTATATTGCTACTCATATTTAATTTTGACATACTTATTTGAATGGTTTGACAACTCGTTAATTGTATTTTAACCAGTTAGATGTCCTTTCGTAGGACCCTAGACCAATAACAAACATTCGCGCACCAAACACGCATCGGAATCTTTTGGATCTCACAAAGACCGCTGCGGCCGCCAGTGGATTCATGATTGGTCAATACGATGTCAATACGAGTGACGATTAGTTTTCGTTTTTTTTTATTCGTGGCTGGTATTTACCAACTCTAATTAAATCAAGGTCAGAAAAAATCATAACCCAAGCAAGAATGCACTCGTATAACAACGACACGACACGGCCAGACGAGAATTTGCACTGATCGCTTATGTAATAAATTAAACATCTGATTCAAGCAAAATGTTAGTCTAAAAATGTCTCTGTTCCACATCGAAGGGAATAAAGGCGGAAACAACACTAAAAAAATAAGCTCAGAAGCAGCGTTCTTTTAAATTTTCATTCTGAAATATAAAAACTACCTTTTTACTACCAACTTACTACTACTAAAGAGATGGATTTCAATTCTTTGTTTTCGAGTAGGTAATAAAATCAAAGAAATCAAATAATATCGCAAAAATTTTCGACTTCGACGTGACTTGAACCCGCATCCTTCCTTCAGTACAGGAATGTGCTAACCAACTACACCACGAGGTCAAGTGTCGTGGGAGTCGAAAATCTCTGCGACTTCCTACGGTCTCTAGCGCCGTTAGTCGAAAATTTTTGCGATATTATTTGATTTCTTAGAAATTACCCTTAGTGTGGGGTTACGCACTATAATAACAAAAAACCTTAATAAAATCAAAGATCAATCATTGTATTGGCTAATCGTCAGTTGTTAGGTATTGCACATATCCCAGTCACCATCCTTCCGGAAAGGACTTCGGACTCGTGCGATTAATTTGTTGTTTCTACAACTTTGCCCTCATAGTAGATAATTATGCTCAATAGAGCAGAACATAACATCATGTTCAATAATCTTCTCAGAGACATAAATAAAATCTATCATAATAATGACAAGTTAGTCCATCAGCTAGGCCTGTTCCAGAAATATAATGAAACAAGTTAATGAAATTTATGTTTGAGTACACTTTATTTTATGTAACGGCCAAAGGTTTGTTGTGTATGTTGATCGCATTACCAAATAAGTAGTCACTATGTCAATATTGTAAGCATCTACCTACCTTAAAATATTTAATTATATTAAAATTATTCATATGATTACTGGACTCTCAGTAGCAACTAGCAGTGGATCTTAAGGGGCGAACCTAGTGAGTTTGGTTATCAAACCAGGCCTAGATCTCAGTACCCACGGGATCCCCGTGGTAAAAAAATTGGTTGTCTGTAAAGTCGGTTTACTGACGATAGTTGAACGTGACAACGTCTTAAGAAAATACTGATGGAATGGTAGCATTTGATACTCGATCAAAATATGTAAATGTACTATAGTATAGCAGCTGTCCACGCAGACGCATCGCTCACTCAAGTAGGAGAGAGACGGATGTCGAGCGCTCTCGCTTGCACTTCAAGCCTTACATGGAACGCATCAGAGCGAGGTAACGCCGCATGACGTCATGTTTTTTCGTGCGTGCAGCCGGCTCTATCGAATTATAAGACGTTGTCACGTCAAAAAAACTCGAATTAAATACATAAAATTCAACATTTTTTCTTTGGTTCCTATTGAAATCACTTTAAAAAAAATCATGAAAGTGCATTGTTTTGCACCTAATTTGGTCGATATCTCAGGAACCCTACGGTCTATAGAAGAGATCTTTGTATTCATTAGTAGGTTATTTTATTACTAATTCTTTGGTTCCTTAAGACAGTTTTGTCATAAGTTGTGTAGTTATCTTGTAAAGAAGCAAAAACATCATTTTTGCGCTTACGTCGTTCCAAAAACGTATGCTCTATCCCGCTCTTATGAACGCGAAATCCTATGCCTATCCTTTTCACAAAATGGCGCGCAATGCACCCTCTTAAGGACTCTTTTTCTCCTTCTTCTTCCGGTTCTTATCCCACGCTAGGTGGGGTCAGCACAACATGTATTATTCTTCTACTTCTACTACTCTTCTTCAGGCGTCATCTCCGTGCTTACACCTTTCTTACCCATGTCCTTTTTCACACATCCATCCATCTTTTCTTCGGTCTTCCTCTCACCTCTACATAATCATATAGTCTTCAAACCTAATACACATAGTCTTCTAAGGACTGTATACGGAATACCGGAAGCCGAAATACCGGAAAACGGTATACAGAAAGAACAGGAAACCGCATAACGAAATACTGAAAACACATGAGGCCGCATTAACGGAATACCAACACACAACTTCAAAAAAGTGTAAACCGAACGATCGCGATCTTGATTGAACGCTATACGTAACTAAGTAACAAACAAGGTTAGTTGTTAACCCGCTCACATTCCTAATGAACCAGTAGGTAGATATAAGATTTTGTAGTTCATAACTATAACTAGGTTAACTAACTAGTTAACAAACTAAACTCTAGAAACCTAAACTAACCTACTTGGATTTTATTTGGTTAACATTACTGGTGGAAATCATGGTGGCTTCGAACTTAGTTAAGGCACGGTAATATTATACTAATACTAGCTGCGCCCCGCGGCTACGCCCGCGTGGAAATTTAAAATTATCACTTAGGGGTATGAAAAATAGATGTTGGCCGATTCTCAGACCTACTCAATATGCTCACAAAATTTCATGAGAATCGGTCAAGCCGTTTCGGAGGAGTACGGGAACGAACATTGTGACACGAGAATTTTATATATAAGATTACCGTGGTTAAGGCTATACGTGGACATACGTGGTATAGGCTACATGATTAATAGGTTCACTGTCAAAATAGTATCACCGGGCGTCGTCCAAGGGCACGATAGGAGGTATTGCGTTACGCGTTTTGCTCTATTTCCTTATCTGTCATTTCTTACAACATCGGTTGTCCTTTTAAAACTCAATGTGAGACAAAATCTTTTGTTACCAGTTTGTACGCTGAGGGACCTACTTAGAACCTATCCCAATGGTCTGGGGCCCTATTCTGCTCAGCGAATCGCTTCACTGTGACATGGTATCGTCACAAAAAGACACGCTTTGGTGTTCTACCTTAAATGAAATATACTACAGATAATAAATAATAAATAAATAAATAATGCTGGACAATTCACACAGATGAGGGAACGCAGGTCAAAAGTGCACGGTGAAACCAATCTAGAACGATTCTGTCCCTCGTGCAAATACCACACACCACCACACCATATGCATTTCTGGAGTTTATTTCGTCAAAGACTTGTTTGTGGTGATTCTGCAACGAAGAGACATTAAGAAGCGATTGGTTTGCAGAATTGGACCCTGTACATAATGTTCGTTTGTCATTCGCCTCTAACAATATCCTTGTTCATGTGTTACCAACGTAACAGACTAATCTATTCGCGGAAGATAATACCTACTTCCGAAGGTTTATGACCAATAAATTATACACTGTGTTTATGAATTCCATTATGTATAAGAAGAAAAACTTAATAACGTATGCATACTTATCCAAAGGTTAAAGTTGAACTGCGAACAAATTATTATTAAACATAATGTTATACAAATGTAGTAACATGGTACTGTACGCTTCTGGGGTGATTAAATATTATGTGGGCAAGACAATCCATTTGCAATACCTTTTTTAGCAAATTTCGTAAGGAAACCTACTATAGCAAGGTTGCCCTTTAAATCTTATGGCTTGTTTGTGGCGAAAGAATTAACATTTTTGGTAGAGAGATTACAAAGGAATCCCAAAGAAGAGAATCGCCTTAAATTTCGCAAGTGAAACTGCGTGGGAACAGCTGATCATGTCAACCACTTTTCGTTTTGCAAACGTTATCATTTATCATAACGAGGGCATGTCAATGAACTATGACGTCACGTGGATAGCACGCTCCAGGATGTGACGTCATGATAAAAACTGACGAGGCATTTTTTTCTTTTCAAAATTATATCTTGACGCTGCGTTAATCGCGATTTATAAGTTGGTTGGTGTGCTACATAAAAGACAATAAGGAAATATCAACGTTTAATTAAGTTGGAAGACTTTGAACTCATGACATGAATGACTTCTACCTACTTGGAAAAATAAATCAATTTGATATCAAGTTCTATATTATAAACGTCAGATCATGGGTAGAAAAAAAAACATTGGTAAAAACCGCATAACTATGTTGTACCGTACCGGCCGTACCATGAACATGGACTTACTTACCTTTTACTATACATGACTTACAATAAAATTGTGAAATCAAAATAACGTTGAGGTCATAGAGTAAAAACTCGCTGCTGTCTCAGCAGAGGGATAGTGTCATTCAACAATTTGACAATTTGTGTAACCAAAAACCGATCCATGTGTGTTTTGACAGCTCGTAAATACAGTGCCCTCACTCACACATTCATATGATTGAATGTTGCAAGTGAATAGCATTTTCCCTAAAAAATTGGGTAACTGAATCAAAGTTCCCATTAAGAAAATACTTCATTGTTTGTATCACCTACCTTTTTATTTTTGATATTACATTATTTCAATTTACTGAAGGTGTCAATAGTTTATTGTCAAATAGAAAAAATCTAAAACACATAACATCCATTTCCAACGCCTTTTTTTTTTTTTTTTACGAAATATCTGCCGGTACCTATGGTTATTATCGTTCTACCTAGGTCAAACGACAGAAAGATTTTACTCCAAGTTTGCAAAATAAGATCGGCTCTGATCATTTTCGGAACAACAATTTAAAATAGACGGTCAAGTGCGTGTTCGGCCACGTGCAGTGTAAGTAGTTGCACGGTTCATGGCCTATCTAAACCAACTTATTTACCTGTTTTACACATACCTACCAAAGTACACTCGTTAAGTTGATTAGGATGACTATTAGGTACTCAACTAGTAAAGCATACTAAAGCTGTGTAGTTTTCCTTTTAAGTCACTCCACCTACTACTAGCATTTTTTCACAAATAATAATGCCCAATTTAGACCAATTACAGCATTCTAGTACTAATAGTCTCTGGACTAAGCTGCGGACGGATCGACGAACGTGGTGAACTATAGGGGTTCCTTGTTGACTACGGAACCCTAAAAAAGAACATGTGCACGTGCAAGTATTGCTACAGTTATGGTGATGGCATGGATTGCAATTTTAAATTTGAGTTTATTGCATTTGCTCCCCTTGGAGCCGAGAGAGGTCTAGGTCCGTGCGATATCGAGATTTTCCGGAATTTTAAAAATATCTGAGCGTCTGGTCAAAGCGGCGGCGCGGGACACGAGAGCTGTTGAGTATTTGGCGCAGCGCACCAGCATTGCCATACAGCAGGGCAATGCAACCAGCGTAACGGGGACGCGACGACTGGTATTGATATCGATAAGTTGAGCTGCCTCTAGATTGTTTGCTACAGGCTGCAGTTAGCTCAATTGTTTCAATTGTAAATACTAGTTCTAATTGTTTCCATTCATTGATTGTAATTTTCTTTGTAAAATAGTAATTTGAGTTTACATCTTGAATCTACTCAGAATATCGTCGAGTGACTGAAAATTCTATAACTGTGATATTCCGCGTAGTTTGATTCCTAAGTCCTAACTTGAGGGAATTCCACCCTCTCCTCTACTATTTTTATATAGGTACCTAAGTACTAAGTAACAAAACCTGGGTATTTTTTCCCCAGTGCATAGCAACATTTTCACGAAAATGGTGGACGAAATTTTCAAATTTATTTATGAGTTTTGATGACTGTTTTAGGCAAAATTACAAACGGAATATTAGTACTTACCGGTGGAATGAGATATTTTTGGTATTATTTTTCCGGTTACTGGTGTTTAAGCATCCTTGCACCGCACAACACATCATTTTTATATTTTTATGTGAGAGCTGCTTTCCGTCTCATTTAAAGTATTGTACTAACGGCTCAAAATGAAAATTGCGACGATCCGTCGCAATTTTTTAGACTTACCTCGTTTGTGTCAACTATCATTCTAAGTCTTATTCTTCTAAGGTTGAGGTATTCTAAATGCTGAACTTGGAAGTCGTTGCTTACACTCGATATATAGCATATCGCAACCATTTCTTATACTTAAATTTATTATCCCGCATACCTTTAGCAAGCTTTGTTGTATGTATCTTTACAATAATTTGAATAGCAAATAGTCCAAGGTCCACGTAATTCCGAATTGTGAGTACCAACAAATCGGAACAATGAGTCACCTCAAATAAAATGTCATGTTCTATACAGGACATTGCTCTAACAAAGGTGTTAGTAGTTAGCAATTCATTGACTCCAGGAAAACTTGGCTATTGTTTACATTACATACTAACAGCTGACGATTCTGCGATCTCGTAACTGATATTCAAGCTGTGTCGATAACACGTGTTTTGTTCTCGCAAAAGTCTTGTGGACTTCCATACTAATGAGTGCATTATACAGAAACCACATGTTTTTTTTTACTATTTTGTAAACAAAACCTCCGCAGGTAGACTAGGTATTGTCTAATTAGCTCTGGCTATTTTACATGAAAAGGTTTAATAAAATACCGTCAGGTAACTCGAACCAGTAAATCAAGTTTTATCTCTTGGTTAGACAGTTGTCAAACAGTTTCAGATCCCCTGGCACTGGCTAAGGTAGTCTTTCGTTAAACAACCAGCCTGGATTTCAGCTTGGCGCCTAAAATAACAATGACGAATTTAAACATTTTAAACCAAGCAAATGCTCATGTTGGCAATTAAATATCTTTGCTTTGATGATGTAAGCAGTTTACTTTACCATTTCTCACTTGTCTTAGTGGACTTAGTTAAGCTTTTTGTCTGCGTGCCTGGAGAAGGTTAGTACTCCCTTGGTCAAGTACTTTGGTTGACATCGCAGTCGCACTCGCACGTCAGAAGTCATAGTCACCAAATAAATCCTTATAACCTTGTAAAAAGTGAACACTGTTATTTCACACTAACACGTGAAATTGGTTTTTTATTACTCAGCTCTGACTCTATAAGTTTCACCACGATTGTAACAGCGGCAAGTTTGGCTCTCTGAGCAACAGCACATGACTTGAGGAAAGCTTTTCTCGACGTAGAAACCGGAAAAAAGAACTCAAGTTCGTTTCCTGCCTGCATTTGACAACGTAGAGCAACGTAGAGTCGAATGTTGAAGACCACTGATGATGAATAGGTAGGTAACTACCGCTTATGAATTTGGACAAATGTAACGGCACAAGAGCCAATCTCCCAAACATTTTAGATTGGTGGCGCAATTGGCAACGCCTTCCCGTACAGAGTGGAAGGCGGGTTTCAAGTCCCGTCTGAATCATATAATGGTCTGAATAGCTTAGATTAGAGTGATTTTTGGGATATATAAGGGTTATTGGCAAAGACATTTTGGTTGGCATCATCATTGGACTATTTTACATCTACCAAAGATGATTTTGAGTAGCATCAGTATGGCTGGGAGTCATCCGAGCACACACACACCACTGATTATCCAGGGCAGAGCCGTTTTTAAGTTTAGTTTTAAACAAAACTCCTCTGATAAACGATTATTGAATGGAGGGTGAATCAACTAATGTCATTAATTCTCTAACAATTTTTAGAATTAGAACCTGATGTTCAAACTAGTGCGTGATGATGGGAACCTACAGTTCACGTAGTGTCAGTGAATTACCAATAACCCTGTATATGTAAATTCTCAGTATATCTCACGTTTTGACGTGATTTATTTACAATCAGAAAAGCAGTCAGAGTCAGTTCAGTTCACTGTTTTCGTATTATCTTACGGTGTTATTGAACGCCCTCTACATCCTCCGTAAACATATATTTGTATCCGCAGTGTAAACAAACCCTTACTTGTGCAATGCGTAAACAGCTTAGTTATTCATATAATGTAGAAGCAGGTACCTAAAACAAATTGTGTTTGTGCTATTGTTCGAACGCTAAATTACTTAAGCAAATACCTTTAAGTTAAGTGGGTTGTTTTACGGGGTTACCAAAAAGTTCAAATAAGTAATGTTTATTACGTAGGTAAAGGTAATAATGCTGCATAAAACTATGTTAAGTGTAAATGCGAGACCCACACCTGGTAGTATGAGACAATAATGCCCATCTAGGCACAGAGGTCGACATTTGCGGTGTCAACTGTGTGTCCAGTCGGTGTCCTTATTTGGGGGAGGAAAGGTGACGGAAGAATGGGGTCGGCGAGTGTGTGGATCGGTGGGCTCGCCGGCCATGTATAGGAGGAAGAGGGGACGCCAGTCGGGCCGCGGAGGTTTTAAATGTTCCCGTGGTTGGGCGAAAATGGCGAGAGAGGGACACCAGAGAGGTTTTTAGTGGGTATTACGTCCGTCTCAGGCAGTCGAGTCCCACATAAATTCTGGTCCCCCCAGACCAGATTATTCGTAAATGAATTTCCTCGCCGAATAACAAAAACAAGGTACCTAGCTACCTATTAAAAACCACAGCTCAACTTTTTAGAAATAGTAACGGTCCTATACAGTTACGTGGAAAATGACTGGCTTCTAAGTACTGAAATGCCCTAAATAAACGTAAAAATGGAGCTCTCAAGTCAAATAATTGTAATTTGAGTCATAGCCAGAACTTCCAAACTTGCTCATCAGCTTCAGCATTAATACGTCCAATGCTGAATACGGGGAGCAAACAAGGGGTTTTGTCTAAATCAACACGCTTGGTAGGTGGACTGATGATCGTTAAAAATACACAAAAGAAAACTGCGGCCCAGATTCCTTTATTCAGATTTTACGAAGAGTTCGTACAAGACTCGACTTCTCCAACAGTAACAACCATCCAGTTGAACTGAGTTGGATTTCTTCCTTAGTTACGTCGTCGTCGCGACCGTTATGGTTCTAAATACTTACATCTCTCCTTTTTAGGGTTCCATACACGAAAAAGGAAAAAGGTACCCTTATAGGATCACTTTGTTGTCCGTCTGTCTGTCTGTCTGTCCAACTGTCAACCCTCTTTACTTAGGAACGCGTGGACGTATCGAGTTGAAATTAACGTCAAATACTCAAGTCCGTAACCTCTTGAAGCCGTGATATAAATAAAACTTCAACGCACTCAAAAGTTACAGCGGTTTATGTCCGAATATTTTGAAATTTCCAAGGGAATCACATGCACAAAAAACCTATATGATACTTCCCGTAGATCTAGAAGCATGATATTTAGCAAGAAACAAGGTCTTACAATTAAACGGAACCCTTAGTGCGCGAGTCCGACTCGCACTTGACGTTTTATTTATACTGGTAGAGCCTTGTAAAATGAAGAGACCCTACCTCATTTTATAAATCAGTTATCTATCGGTGGGTATCAAGTCGAATCCTATTTGTATCAAACACGTCACACCCTTTAGGTACCATAATCCCGACGTTATGTGACACACGTAATAAACTCAAACTGAAACCTGAATCAGTGCAACAGAAAATCACCAACACTTCCCGGTTTCGATGATCAACCCCCACCAGTCATTTCCTATTTGATATAACCGTAGTGATATTTCCAAATGACCTTCTTCTCTCGCAGTTTCTGTTGTCCTGATAACCTTTGCTGACGTCAGTTAGTGCCCTTTGCTTGCACTTGCCAGGCGTGAGTCCAGGCTTATCTGGATATAGTATGTAGTTAGGTGGGTGCTATAATATCCAACATCCGGGATCTCTTTTCCTTCTAAGACTAGTATTTTGGACTTGACTTATAGTCATCCTTAAAAATCCATCCAGATGAAAATGCATTGAGAATTAAGTAAACAGTCGCACCACTCGTGCTGAGACCAGTAGGTACGACCTAGAATCCCAGGTGCCTTGGATAAATCTGATGACTCTTTATATGAAAACCTTGCCCAAACCTACTCTGGCATGTTTAAAACGACTTTCTTACAGGGGTATCGTATTGTATAGGTACTTGAAATATTGAAGTTACAAAAACACTTAACGATGTAGGAAATGGATTAATATAAATAATAAATAATGCTGGACAATTCACACAGCATTGTCGATCAATTACTTATCTAACCCCAAGCTAAGCAGAGCTTGTGTTATGGGTACTAGATAACTGATTATACCTACTTAATACAATACACTGCATAGATAGATGTTTTTATTATAACATACATAGAAAACATCCAGAACGCCCTGGACAAATGTCTGCAGATCTTACAAACATTTGTCCCGAGGCGGGAATCGAACCCACAACCTCCTGCGTCGCAGGCAGACCTTCGCCCGCTGCGCCACAGAGGTCATCAACTATTAATAGATCAATAACCATTAGTAGCCATCTCGACAGTAGGTAACAAAATTTAAAAATAGCATCGCGCTACTTCAAATATGCAAATATTCGTCTAATTAATTTATCAATATATTCTGGTATTATAATAGGTAACTGATTGATTACATAAATGAATAATTGTGAGTGAATTATCAAGAGAACAGTCCATAATAAACACTTGGTCCGAAAGCCATGCCCTTGATTGGACCACGAAGAGGATTCATGAATTCCAACCTCCATTACCTACTTATAAGAATCTAATCGGGTAAAATAAAGGCTTTCTTTCTTCTTTCTGTTCTATATATTATGAAGATTAAAAATCTTAAATCATCACAATCAGTAGAAAAAAGTTTTTTGTGTGGTTTTCCGCAGTAACTTTTATTTTATTTTAATTCTTTAAGGTTCCTTTCTTTCTTTTTTTTGTTTTCAAATGAATTTCATGATAAGTACCTAGTTTTAAAGATATCAACCTAATAGAGACAGTAGTTATTGACGTTGCCGAATCCATTTGCTGTAAACTACCGATCATAAAGCGACAGAAATCAAAAATATTTTAAAATATTAAATATTTTATTTCCGTGTCAGTGTTTAGTATTATAATTTGACCTTTTCTAAGTGTACGTTTATTGTATTTATGGAAATAAAGAGTTTTTGATTTTGATTTTCATCTTTTAATTTCAGGCAGCAAACAAATCCTCCATGGCGTGAACGGGAGACTGCGGCCGCGGCAGCTCATCGCCATAATGGGACCCTCAGGGGCTGGCAAGTCCACGCTCCTGGATGTGCTGTCAGGGTACCGCATCACCGGGGTCGGAGGGGCCGTCTTCATCAACGGAAGAGGACGGATTATGAGTAAGCTTAATATATACTAGCTTCTGCTCGCGGCTTCGCAGGCGTTGTTTCTATGGAAACGTTTTGAGATTATTTCTATCCCATGGGAACTGATTTATGGGATATAAAATCACCTATGTTTGATTCCAGGGTTAGACTTACCTGTATGCAAAATTTCAACCTGATCCGTTCAGTAGTTTTGGCGTGAAGAGGTAACAAACATCCATCCATCTATCCATCCAAACTTTCGCATTGATATTAGTGTGAAATATTAGTGTGATAGTGTGATGTGATGTGATTATTAGCCTGTAGAGTCCCACTGCAAGGTAAACACTAGGAGACTAAAGGCACACCACCGTGGCCCCTTAACGAGGAAAGGGAGTCCTCTTTCACGGTAGTGGCCCAGCCAAGTAGACAGCCGCCACCAGAAACCCTATTCTCGAACCATCTCGAAGTGCTTTTCAGCTTTTCTATGTTTTCTAATGACTGCCAATTCTGGCCACTCTTTTCAGTAGGTATGAGTATAATGTTTTCTGTAATTACTTAACGATGATATTCATCTAACTAGTATAGGCATACTTATTCCTATACTAGCTAGATGAATATCATCGTTATCTAGAATTTTATCACATAGTTCTAATAGTAGTTTTTCTGTGAATTCTGTGATAAAGAAGTCCGGCGAGTATACCACCTCTGACTTCTATCCTGTCCATTTCTCGGGGCACATTAATTATCAGCTCACACATCAATCTGTCCTCTATAATTTATTTATTTGCAGAACCAGGCACAATTTTGCACTTTCGCTTTTAGGCCATATTTGAACATGACATTACAAAATGAGTGTCGGAAACCGGTTTCAGACAGACTCGTACGCAAAGAGTTTTCACAGGTATTTACGCATTGCTATGTGTAAATACCTATAGTAATACCTACCCCTCCAACGAAATGTATTTTGTCATAGTTAGGTACTAGGTACCTACGCCTGGTAGGCTGACCACAACCACCAGAGACCTAGAGTCGTTGAACTCTCAGCCGTGGTAAGTACTCTATCATAGACTGGACTGCAGGCTAAAAAACTAGCCAGCCAGCGTCAATTACATAATATCAAAATGTAGATAGAGAGATAAGTAACACTTTTCATCGTCTTATATAACAGGTTGTACTTAATTTAACTAAATATTGTATGGAAACTATAGAGAATGGAATTGGCGGCCTTATCGTTTAAAGCATTCACTGCCCAGCCTCCATGGAGCTCCAGATGAGCGAGTGTGTCAGAGAGAGCCATGAAAGTGTTAGAGCAAAGAAAATTGTGAATAACTGATAGAACAGTTACGTTGTTCAGATCTAGAAGTAAGTACTTATTTATGCAAAATTTCAGCCCGATTCTCGCAGTTGTAAGTGTATTTAACTAAACATGTATATTCTAAAAAGTAAGTGTATTTAACTAAACATGTATATTCTAAACTAAACATGTCTATTCTAAAAAGTAAGTGTATTTAACTAAACATGTATATTCTAAAAGTAAGAAGGTAGGTAGGTGGCGGGGTGCCTCTATGTTGTCTTCTGTCTTGAGTAATTTTCCGCGAAAACCCGCATAGGTAATACCTAATGTTTTATCGAAACGATGTGTCTATCTATAGCTTAGAAACGAGTAGAACCGGTTGTTGCTACTTTGACCTCCGTTGGATCATTATTGCCTACCGTGATGCATTTATATGATAATATCAATTATGTACCATAAACTTAACAAACACTGCATGCTAGTTTATTTCAGTCCGTAAAATTTACGGTAAAATGCAATAAGTAGTGCACTATCTTATGTACATATGTTATACTTGCTTCTGCCCGCGGCTTCGCATGCGTATTTTCGGTCTATGAAGTAGCCTATTATCTAAGTTAGGCTTAGCTCTAAACGTACTGTTATGCGCCCCCTTTCGAGAGGGGTTTTAAAAAAAAGATTTTATATTTAAATCACTTTATATTGATTTAATTAGAATTAATTAGGTTACGTAATACAAAAGAATTGAGCCCGGAGACAAGTTATGGACGCGTGTTGCTTGATCAAATGCTCAACCGAGACTGACTCGAAGTCACTGCAAGAGCTGTGACTGAGGGATGCAAAATGCAACGCAGCAGTAACTAAGCAAATTCACATACATTGAAGGGGTATAACACCTCCCCCTTTAAGAGGAGACTTAGGGTTTTACTTACTAAGTCTACTAGGGTGTCAACTTAAACTTGAGTTCTGATTCTAGCAATTTGATCCAATTCTATGTCAGAGTCCGGTCCGTCAGTACTTGTAGCTTTAGGTACATGTTGAGCAGATGGTTTATTTATATTGACTTTACTCAAATTCCAACTTTTGTCACCGGGTTTACAAAGTTTTCTAATCACTAAATATCCTAAAAACATGATGATTACAATAGCAATAAAAATAATTAATATAGAATAATGTGTGCCATACTTCACAATATGAGAGCTGTTATCTATTTTTCCTAAATCTTTCACTAGAGAGTCAAGTGAATTCTTACTCTTTGAGGTAAACTCATCTAAATCAATATTGTGTAAGTGAATAGGGGACACATCACCTATGATATCATTAAACTTTTCGTTATTACAACAAGTATCGTTGATCAGATTAAAGTCTGGTACATTGTTTATTGGAGAAGTGAAGTTAAAGGTATTATAGAACTTAGGTATCAAAGTGGTACTTTTACAATGAGCCACACATCCGTTTGGAACAGTGAGTATACCAGTAGCAGAAATAGTTATCTCATGAAATTCTGAATTTACACAATCTAAAGAAATTTTATTAGGCACTGATTGGATAAAAATCCACTTATTATTCATCAATGGTTTCCAAATATCTAACATTCCATATATAAACTTAGAGTCACATTGTGTAGGTATACCATGAGTCACTTTAGTTAGGAGTTCACTTTCACAGGTAGACTTCGCATCGGTTGCGTATACATTCGCAACGTCACAGATATAGTTCCCGGTACTTATCATCGCACAACTACTTAAATCATGGAGAGTACAATAACGAGCTTTGTCCTTAGTCATTGCTATGTATTTACTGCTTGGAATAATCAAACTAAATTGATTAGGTTCCTCGGTGTTAAGAGGGACCGGTAGGGCAATATTATGAAACAAGACATATTCTTCAATACCAACTAATGGTACTTGAAGAGCAAAAATAATCTTATAATCTAAATAATAACAAACAAGTTTAGATACGTTCAGAATATGATGAACGTTGTTCAGGCTTAGGTCTACGGGGAATCGTAGGTGGTCAGGTAAGTACCTGTAGTTATCGGCGAGTTCCCGGTATAATTGCAGAGGCGTTATTATCGCCGGGTGAAGGACGTTCTGGCTGCTAAATAAAATAGCATTGGTTACGTCCTCGAGTTGAAACGACAAGGTAAGTACAGATATTTCGAGGCAAGTAAGAATAACATTAACCTTTGATTGGATGTAAAGTCCGTTTGTTAATGTAGAGATATTTTTTACGTTCATAGAAAGATTATCAATAGCTTCACTTAGTACAATTTCATTACTGTTTATTTTATCTAATGTTTCGTTATAGGCCGAAATTATTGAGGTAGTAACCAATATATTTTCTTTCATTAGAGTAGCCACTTGGTTTACATTATTTTGGATGCTATCTATGGCGTCGTTATATTTTATAGCGTCATTTTCATCGAGAGTACCAAATATTTCCTTCAAAATAGAGCCAATACCTCCTATCCATGCGCGTTTCATGCGGTTATCTAATAGATGCGAGATTGATTCATAGTCTCTACAAAGGTCTTCATATCGAATCATTAGAGGTTGTAGGATGTTTTGACATACCTCGGTTATCTCTATAATCCGGGTCTGGTTACATAGGTACTTAGTTGTTTCTAAAGCACTCTTAATGTTTTGTAAGTGAGAATCAAAGTGTGAAATATCCAATGGTAAAAGAACTTTTAGATAACCGTTATGAATTTTCAAGGTTCCTAAATAATCAAAATAAAGGCCTGAGCTTGAAGTAATAGGTTGGATGTACTCCTGGTGAGGCTGACCTTGGGCTGATTCCCTGTAAATAATCATAAGCCCAAATTACTTACTACTATACTTATTACTATACTCTACCTTATTAGGGTTTTTAGGTTTCTTTCATTGAGAACACTTGTATCGTAAGATTCAAGGCAACAATAAAAAAAACACCCTGTACATAAGATAGATCCTATGCTATTTCTTATGTCTAAAACTTATTTATACTACCTACTGCTAATTTGTTGAATTTAGATTTTCCCTGAGATCGCCTAACTCTTATGAGTTAAGGTAACAGTGGAATGATAAATCAAATATTCTATGCCTATGTTATTTTAAAAGCGGCAAGACAGCTTAACTCCTTGTCCCGCTAGTACCGAGGTCGGCTAATTTCACTTGGTCATAGTGATGAGTAATATGACGCCGATTGATTAACAAGGTAAGTGTATTGTTTCCATTTACTTTAATTACCTTGTAAGGGCCCTTCCATATAGGAGAGAGGGCCTTTCGTAATCTCAGATGATTTTTGAGATATACATAATCGCCAACCTTGTACTTAACCGGACGAGAGTGGGAGTCGTAGTAAGATTTTGATGTTTCTTTGGACTGTCGAATAAAATCTAATGCTCTTTCGCGCGAAAATTTCAAACGAGTTTGCATCATTCGGACGTAATCAGGGTAAGTTACTCCAAGCGATTCATCATAGATGTTGTTAGGAATGAATGGTTTAGTGCCGAACATAAGTTCGTAAGGCGTAAAATGCGTTGTAGAGTGAACAGCTGTATTATAAGCGAGCATAGCAGTGTAGATATATCGAGGCCAATTAGTATGGTCCTCATTTATATAAGATTTAAAATATTCCTTCATTGTGGAATGACTGCGTTCTAATGCTCCTTGAGTCTGCGGATGATAGGGTGAAGCCCACAAATTTTTGATTTTTAGGAAGTGGCATACCTTTTTGAACAAATCTGACGTAAAATTGGGACCTTGGTCCGTGACAATAATTTTTGGTATGCCGAAAATAGAAATATAATGAAGTAAACATTCACATGTTTCTTCAGCAGTGGTACTTCGGATAGGATAAGCTGACGAGAACTTTGTCAAGTCATCTTGAATCGTAAGAATGTACTTGAGCTTACCAGGGCCGGACTCAGGAAGAGGGCCGACTACGTCTATGGATATTCGCTGGCCCGGCTCTGTTGAAGTAGAGGTAATTTGCATAGGTGCACGATTTATTTTCCTTAGTGCCTTATTTTCTTGACAGGATTTACACTGTTTGACATAAGATTCTATGTCACTACGCATTCCCTTCCAATAATAGGTTTGTTTTAGCCTATTATACATACGGACTGACCCCAAATGGCCAGCTATTGGTATATCGTGATTATCATATAATATTTTTTTAATTTCGACTGGAGCTGGATATATAATATTATTGTGATAGATTTTGACTGAGATTCGGGAATTATGGAACAGGTAAGTTAGGATGTTATAAATTTTGATATACGAGTGTTTATCAAATGGATTTTTAAGATCTGATATACCGATCTCAGTTACATTCCCTTGTGAAATTAATTCATTTCTTATTGTTTTCAAGGTTTCGAAGATTTCGGGATAAGAGGCTTGATCAAAATGATGGACCTTCAGGAATAAAAGGTAATAATTTTTATTATTAAAATCTACTTTTTGGAATTGAAATAATTCTTTCTCCAAATCATGAATGTTTGCATGGATTTCAGGATCACTAAGTACATCTTGGATGTAAGGATTCGACTCGTCAAGGTCAATTGAAGTAGGTACAAGAATTATCTTTGAGGGACACTTCATCAAACTTTCATTAAATTCTTCAATTTTTGTGTCAAATGACTTACTTTTATCTGATACTGCTTTCAGGAAAGTGGGATAGTCATCGACGGGAGTACCTGGAGGGGCGCTGGTGGATGGAAGAAGACTCCTACCTTCATCACGGAAAGGTAAGTCAGACAATTCAGGTAAGTCGCCCACATCAGGCATATCATGGATTTCTCCCTGAATTTCAGGTAAGGTATCATCATTTTCAAGCTCATCTCTAAGGACGTCAGGTATATTAGATGGTAAGTCAATATCAGGTAAGGGTAGGATATCGTCATACGGATCGACAAGGGGGTTCCTAGGAGAAAAATCCTCGTCAGGATGAAACGATGGAGGAGATACAAGTAGATCCATAAGGTCTCTATCTATCGCCGGGCGATTTTCCCTTTCGTTAGTAGGATTAGAATTTTCGGGTTCCGGTTGGACTGGATTGACCGGAAACCGGGACAATGCATCCGCATTAGTGTTGATTTTACCCTTTTTATGTTTAATGTCGTATTCGAACTCTTCTAATTTCAGGCGCCACCTAATAAGCCTGGAACCCGGGTCTTTGCAGTTGAATAACCATTGCAAGGGTCGGTGATCGGATAGGATTTGGAAGTGATTACCGTAAAGATAAGGCCTAAACACTTTGGTCCCGAAGACTATAGCAAGGCATTCTTTTTCAGTCACACTATAGTTGCATTCCGCTTTATTGAGTGTGCGAGATGCGTAGGCAATAGGGCGATCTTGACCAACTGGGCCCTGTGATAGTATAGCGGAAATTGCATAATTTGACGCATCGCAAGTTAAATTAAATGGCTTAGTAAAGTCTGGGTATGCTAGAACAGGGGCAGAGATTAGCTTTTGTTTCAAGGCTTCGAAAGCAAGTTGCTGTTCATTTTGCCATAAGAAAGGAACATCCTTCTTGAGAAGAGATGTGAGAGGTTTTGCTAGTTTAGCGAAATCAGAAATAAATCTCCTATAGTAGGATACTAAGCCCAGGAATGATTTAATATCCTTTGGGGATTGAGGAACAGGAAATTCTGTTACCGCCTTAGTTTTTTCAGGATTGGTTTTGACACCATTTTCATTTATGATATGCCCTAAATAGGCAACTTCTTTCCTTAGAAATTCACATTTTTCGGGCTGTAATTTTAGGTTATAATTACGGAGTCTGTCGAAAACAGATTTGAGGTTTGCAATGTGCGAATTGAGGTCATATGAGTAAATAACGATGTCGTCCAGGTATACAAAGCACCTAGTACCTTGGAGTCCTGTGAGACACGAATTCATCAATTTTTGGAAAGTGGATGGGGCATTTTTTAGCCCGAATGGCATCCTAGTGAACTGATAATGACCCTGGGGGACAGAGAAGGCAGTCTTTGCTGCATCTTCCGGAGATATAAGAATTTGATGGAAACCAGATGCCAGATCTAAGGTAGTAAAGTATTTACTTTTACCGAGTTGGTCAAGGATCTCAGATATCTGGGGAATAGGGTAGGTTTCCCCAATGGTAATGTCATTAAGCTTTCGATAGTCAATGACAATGCGCCATTTTCGTTGGCCTTGGGGGCCAGCTTTCTTGGGAACAATCCAAATAGGAGAGCTCCAAGGAGACGAGGAAGGTGTGATGATATTTTCACCAAGCATTTTGTTGATTTGAATTTCAACCTCCTTTTTGTGACATTCAGGAAACCGATAAGATTTTGTGTGAATAGGATTGTCACTGTTAGTTTTAATCTGATGCTTCAAGACAGATGTGAATGATAACTTATCATCGGGTAAATGGAAAATGTCTGAATATTGAGTACATAGCTCTAGGAGGGCGTCAGTTTCCTCATGGTTAAGGTGATCAGTCACAATTGAATTAAGGACTGCGTCGGTGCGGTCTGATGTGCTTTGCGAGGCATGGCTTAGTTGCATCGCGCAATGGTTTAAGGGTTCCAATTTAAGACATAGGTTTGAATTGACATTGATTGGGTATTCGGAAGTATTTACAACAGTTAAATTTACACGCTTATTTTCTTTGACCCTTACAATGCAGTTTGACACTAGTAAATTTTCGGATATGTGTTGATCTTGAACAATACCTTCCACTAGGTTGGTGTTATAGACTGAGCACTCGATAACTGATTCGGTGCGAGGTGGAATCACGTAATAAGGATCAAAGAAATGCAATTTAATAGTGACATTCTTAATTTTCAGAACGTCGGTGGTGTAATCTATTTTGCAACCAAAGGATGTAAGGAAATCCGAACCTATGATCCCATCATAAGGTAGGTTTGCTTCATGGTTCATGACATGGAATTTGAATGATACAGACTTTCTCTCTGCTAATTTCAGTCTTAACTGGAAATGTCCTTCTGTCGAGGTAGGCGTGTCGCCGGGATCTATACCTTTGATTTTAATGGGTTCTTTGACAAGCCTTTGATTATTTTGGATACAGGACTTTTTAATCAGGCATATGGCAGAACCTGAGTCTACCAAGAGCGTCAAAGGAATACTAGATACTTGGGATTCAAGGAGTGCATGAGGTAAGTATCTTTTGGATAAGTCTAGATTTATTTCATAGACATTGGATACAGGTTTACTGTGATCAGGATCATCGGTTCGGGATTGATTATCCTGAGGGTTAGTTTTTGGATTTGGACTGTCAGTTTGGGGCTGGTTACCCTGTCGGTTAGTCCTTGGATTGCGACTGTCGGTTTGGGGCTGGCTACCCTGTCGGTTAGTCTTTGAAGAAGAGTTTAGGCCTTCGGTCTGGGGCTGGTTACCCTGTTGCATGACCTTGATGTTAGGATTTGATTTTGGGCCTTCGATTTGGGGCTGGTTACCCTGCTGAGTGACCCGGATTTTAGGATTAGATTCTTGGCCTTCGATTTGGGGCTGGTTACCCTGCTGCATGACCTCGGTTTTAGAATTAGGTTTTGGGCCTTCGATTTGGGGCTGGTTACCCTGTTGCATGACCCGAAAACCAGGCTTATTTTTGGTGCCAACGCCTACTGACTGTCTCGAGCGGCACCGTCCCGAGACGACTGCTCGTTTAAATCATCTTGTGAAACTTCCTCATCGACAAAATCTTCGTCTACAGTTTCACGGACGTGATTAACCCTATTCCCGCGCGAGTTATTAGCGTTAGATTGCTGTGGATTGGATTTTGACGCAAATCTATTATTATTGAATTCTCGTCGCTTACAATCTTTGATATCATGGCCAACAGTCTTGCAATAACGGCAAAACATCTCACTGTTGGACTTACCTTGGGCTGCAGGTGCAGACTGCGCTGGTCGGGAGCTAGAGGGGTAAGATGACGTAGGCGTTGGTTTAGGTTTAGCACCTGGATGCTTTGGATCCTGTACAGTGCGTCTGTACAGGCTCTGCTGTATCCTTTCTTCGGAGACAGCCATGCTGATGGCTTCATTCAAATTTTTGGGAGACTTGCATCTGACAATGTTGGAGATTCTGGGGTGAAGCCCCATTAGGAAATGATGGAGTGCTAGGTCCTCCATAGCGGCACAACGACCAGCTAATTCCTTGACTTTGGTATTTGACAAATTTACCTCCGTCAACAGTTGTGAGAGGCAAGTCTCGATTTTCAAAGAATATTGGCTCACATTTTCTTGCGGGGATTGCCTGCTTTCTTGGAGTTCAGTGAGGAGGTGAGCACTATGTTTCCTCTCACAAAATTGTGTTTTCAGAAACTGTTTCAATTGTTCCCAAGTAGAAAACTCCTTGATAGAGCAGGCAACCTCCGCTTTTCCTTGAAGTACACTTAAAATATATTTAAGCAGAATTGGTTTTTGGGCTTCTGATGCAAGTTCATATGCGTTGTTACAATTAACAATGAATGAATTAGCAGTTTCCCTATTTCCATCATAGGGTTTGATGAATTTGAACAACGTATTTAATTCTACGATTTGTTCAGCCATTTTGTCCTTTTTATTAGACGTGTTTCCTCGTGGAGAAATTTGAGGAGTGTTTTCGGAGGATTGTCCCGCTGCTAGGGGCGGAATGACAATTTTTAAATCGTCTGTGTTATGCTCTCTTGGCATATTAAAATTATACGACAGTCAATTATTTCTTATGTAAAAGTAATCTGGACACTATCATTACTCTACAAAGATAATAAATCAAGAACCCTAAATACGGCCCTGGACAAAGCAATGACTAAAGACTTACAATATAATCAGCGTGTAGACGGCACAGGCAAATACTGCAAATCGGCACATTCCGGATTGATACACTCACACGACGCGAACACTGGTTGTTCCGAGAAACGCGATACGAATGTAGGACCGTAGCGAAGAACACGGCGTTTGATGAAGATCACGTCGTATGGTTCTCGCTGCAGACTCGTTGTAAGATGATGATCACGTAAGTAATTACAGGAACCGCCTAGGATGTTCTCGGCGCCGCTGGACCGCCGAAGATGGTGATGATGATGACCACGTAAGTAGTTTCAGGATCCCCGCCGTTGCAGATTCAGTTGGAGAATGAAGATGCTGGACCACAAAGGTAAGTGTTCCAGGAGCCGCCTTTCACTGTCACGGAGTCACTCGAAGGATTATGGTGGTGACAAATGAGGTTGCTTTGCCACTGCCGATCACTCAGGTATGAAGAGGAGACAGAATATAACACAGTTCGTAAATTCACGAATTTCACAAAAATTACGGAAAACTTTCACTTTTGTGTAAACTTTATTCAACGTTTTTAACGACACTGGGAACTTCCGATCCCACCGCTGCCACCAATGTTATGCGCCCCCTTTCGAGAGGGGTTTTAAAAAAAAGATTTTATATTTAAATCACTTTATATTGATTTAATTAGAATTAATTAGGTTACGTAATACAAAAGAATTGAGCCCGGAGACAAGTTATGGACGCGTGTTGCTTGATCAAATGCTCAACCGAGACTGACTCGAAGTCACTGCAAGAGCTGTGACTGAGGGATGCAAAATGCAACGCAGCAGTAACTAAGCAAATTCACATACATTGAAGGGGTATAACAGTACGCCAAATTACATCTTGATCTGTTCAGTGGTTTTGGAGATCCTAAGTAAAAATTCAAATTTCACAAACTTTTGGGTTTATAATATTAGTAGGATAGTAAGATCTACCCTGAATTAACAATGGGCGTAGGAGTGGGAGATCGGTCTTTAGTAATTCATTGGATTCCGGACAAATGCGTCTTTTAAATTTTTAGCGGGGGTGATTTAAAAAAATATACCTCGGCGTCGGAAGGCGTCTTTACCACTCCGGAACCGTGGTCCCACTGCGATGTCCACTGCGATGTAAAAAACTTTTTTCGTGGTCCCACCAAACACACACTTGACCGTTCAACATATGGCTCTGGGTGCAATTATATATATACACACCCTTTCAGTCACAAAGTCGCCACGAACCCCCCCCCCCCCCCCCCCCCCCGCTTCGCGGGTGTTGGACGGGCTTCGTTAGGAGTAAGTTAAAGTTGACCCCCCCCCCCCCCCCCCCCCCCGCGGGGTGGGAGGATGTGGACGGTTAAGTGTGTGTTTGGTGGGACCACGAAAAAGTTTTCGACATCGCAGTGGGACCACGGTTCCGTCACTGTCTTTACAGTCGCGTAGGTACGTGATTATGGGTTAAATCTGCAATTCTGGTAGTTTCAGTAAATTACCAATAAGGATGAACCAATAAACTCCTGAACTTGTAAAAACTGTATTTCAGGAGACAGTGGCTTCTCCCATGTAATGTACATTTTGTGTCAAAAAATACTGTTACGGTAAAATGCACTATGTATAAATAAACACAAAGTTCGATTTAAAAAAAGAATTAAATAATAATTAATTTTCAAGATTAAAAAAAAGAATTAAATAAAAACAAACATCCATTCATCTATACATCCATCCAAACCTACATTATTAGTTTGATTCATAGTTAATGATTATCGGGTATTTATCGCGTACCTTTTGCTTTATTCAACAAATCGCCAAAGCTTAAAAAAAAAATTGTGTGATGCATTTTTAGCAACGCAATGAGCCTTTATTGGCTAGCTCGATTGGAAAATGAACACACTATTTTGGGAAACCTTATTAATTTCGTTCAACAAGATGGTTATGTAACGTTTAGCCATATTGTTGAACGTTGATCGTTCCACAATCGGCATAGGCAATTAATGGAATTGCGTCATTTTGCAATCGGCTTACCTACATTCTACTCCAACTTCAACTTCTTGTTTGATGGCTTCTGCGTCTACAAACGGGCTGAATGAACGATCCGACGCCAACGGCGACATTTATAAATTACTAGCTGCGCCCCGCGGCTTCGCCCCCGTGGAAATTTATGTTTCCCACTTTCTTAATTTTTTCTTTCATAAGAACCTTCTCGTGACAATAACAAACACAACAACGAAAGAATTAGCGAAATCGGTCCAGCCGTTCACGCGTGATGCCGTGACCAAGGAAAACGGGTTTCATTTATATACAACTAGCTGCGCCCCGCGGCTTCGCCCCCGTGGAAATTTATGTTTCCAACTTTCTTAATTTTTTCTTTCATAAGAACCTTCTCCTGACAATAACAAACACAACAAAGAAAGAATTAGCGAAATCGGTCCAGCCGTTCACGCGTGATGCGATGACAACGGAAAACGGGTTTCATTTTTATATATAAGAAGAAGACTAGCTGCGCCCCGCGGCTTCGCCCCCGTGGAAATTTATGTTTCCAACTTTCTTAATTTTTTCTTTCATAAGAACCTTCTCCTGACAATAACAAACACAACAAAGAAAGAATTAGCGAAATCGGTCCAGGCGTTGTTGAGTTATGCGCTTACCAACACATTTTGCGATTCATTTTTATATTATAGATGTGTCCGGTCACCCGTGTCGGAGACTTTAGGGGGGTGAAATACGGTAAATTTTATCGACAAATCACTATCCCTATTTTTTTTTTTCTCTCTCCATGATAAAATGGCAGCCATTTTGTTTTCTGTTGCCTCGAAGCACGGGTGCTTGTACTGATTAAGGTATAGCTACCCATGTAGAGGTCTTAGGAAGACGATAGAGGACTCATTTGATAGCCAATAATGTTGACAATAAAACAATGTTAACATTGTTGCAATTTCTATTTTATAATAGAAGAAAAGAGAAGTTATAAATAAAAAAAAAGTTTTTTTTCAACATTTTTTTAAAATTTTTAGCTTTTTCATAAAATTGAAACTGTCAAGCTACATGTTTTTTGTTACTGAACGATAGTACAGAATGTGTGCTTCAAAATAAGTCATGCATCTTAGCCCTGAGTAAGATAATTTAGAAGTTATGACGATTTGAATCTGACTCTTGAAAGTTTAAATATCCCGCTAATAAGCAACTGGAGTCACGGTTTCGAGGAATGGCGTGTCCATACTGTGCGAAATATACAAAACTTAACAAAAATTAATCTGACAGTGCGCCCTTTTTTTTCAGTTTCAGCACGTCCTTATCTACAACAAAGCACAGAATTGTCTATGGACACGCCATTCCTCGAAACCGTGACTCCAGTTGCTTATTAGCGGGATATTTAAACTTTCAAGGGTCAGATTCAAATCGTCATAACTTCTAAACTATCTTATTCGGGGCTAAGATGCATGACTTATTTTGAAGCACACATTCTGTACTATCGTTCAAAAACAAAAAACATGTAGCTTGACGGTTTCAATTTTATGAAAAAGCTAAAAATTTAAAAAAAATGTTGAAAAAATTACTTTTTTTTGTTTTATAAATTCTCTTTTCTTCTATTATAAAATAGAAAATGCAACAATGTTATCATTGCTTTATTGCCTACATTATTGGCAATCAAATGAGTCCTCTATCGTCCTCCTAGAACCTCTGCAGGGGTAGCTATAGCTTAAACAATACAAGCACCCGTGCTTCGAGGCAAAAGAAAACAAAATGGCTGCCATTTTATCAGGGAGCGAGAAAAATAAAATAGGGATAGTGATTTGTCGATAAAATTTACCGTACTTTACCCCCCTAAAGTCTCCGACACCGGTAACCAGACACATTGTATAGATAACGTCAGCAGCCGCACGGTATGATTCTATTTTCTACCAAAGGTAGCAAAGGTACCTTTTTTTTCTCGGCCAGGAAATTCATTTACGAATAAACTGGTCTGGGGGACCAGAATTATGTGGGACTCGACGCTCTGAGAAGGACGTAATACTCACACTAACACTCACGCAGTTGCAACCGCGAATGTTCACCTCTGTGCCCAGATGGGCTTGTCGCCCCATACTACTACCTACCAAAGGTACCTACTTCCGTGTTATTTATTACCTTATTAACCTCTGCCTTGTAAGTTCGCTACTAAAACTTCTATCTCCTCTACCAGACTTTGCCCTCGTATCGTCTTGCTAAGGTCATAAATGCAATAGAACTTTAATTATAATGACTAGGAACTCAATTACTGACATGGATGGTATCATTCAACGAATTAAATGTTATTAGTAACTAATGCCCGCGGCTTCGCACGCGTTGTTTCTATAAACGTTTAGAGGTGATTTCTATCCCATGGGAAGTGATTTATGGGATAAAAAGTATGTTTGATTCCAGGATTTAAATTACCTGTATCCAAAATTTCGGCCCGATCCGTTCAGTAGTTTTGGCGTGAAGAGGTAACAAACATACATCCATCTATACGTCTATCCAAACTTTCGCATTTATAATATTAGTGTGATGTGATGTGATAATAACTATTGTTTTATGTGTGTAAATATTTATAAATGAATTGTAAAGTTGTAACATAGTAAGATTTATGTTCAGACACTTTTTCGTAAGCCCGCCGTACCAGGAAATGTTTAATTATTTTTATTAGTTTTCACTTCTGCCCGCGGCTTAGTCCGCGTTTTCCCGGGATAAAAGTAGCTATGTCCGTTCCCGAGATACCATCTAAGTCCCTACCAAATTTAATTAAGATTCGTTTAGCCGTTTAGACGTTAAAACTTCATACAGACAGAGAGAGAGAATTTCTTTCGAATTTTTAATATTGACTACATTAGCACGGATATGAGCGGAAACAAATGAACGTTACTTTAACAAAGATACATATCGATTGTCGACTCTAACACCTACATTAGATATCTTCTTTCTTCCGGTGGTTATGGATGATGACTGACACTACATGACTCATATAACATCATCGTTTTTTCCGCCTTATTCAGACTCAGTTTCTCGTATTGTTGGTTGTTAAGGCGAATAGTAGGGGTGATAGTAGCGCCACTACATATTTAATTTAATCATTAAGTTATACAAAGGAATTATCAAAAAATCGGACCGCTGCTAGACGATACCTATCACAAGCTTTTATTTAATGTATCTGTAATAGTTTGGTTTTGTGTTATTCAATCAAAAACCTTGTTTGGAGAGCTTGGTGGCCACCAATAGGAACTAAACTCTTGAAACAAGTACCTACCTAAATAATACAGTACAAAACTATTAAAGATACATTTAAAAAAAGCTTATGATAGATATCGTCTACGCGCGGTCCGATTTTTTGATAATTCCTTTGTATAACGTAATTATAAAATTAAATATGTAGTGGCGCCACTATCCACCCTACTATTCGCCTTAATATAAGTTGCAATAGAGCAACTTATAATAACAATAACAACCAACAAGCTAAAAGTTTTTAGTCGCTTCTTTGCTTTAGTTTACATACCGAAGCGACAGAAATAAAAAATATCACTTTAATTCCATGTCAGTGCATAATTTTAAGAATTTGACCTTTCTAAGTGAACATTTATTGTATTTATGGAAATAAAGCGATCTTGATTCTTGATTCTTCTAAAAACTACATTGTGTAGAAAAGTCTTAAATCATAAATAGTTACATATATCACATAATAGGGTGCGGCGGCAGATTTGGCCGAAGATCTCAAGAGGCGCAAATATGCAGGTCTCGACAGAGCCTACACATTTGCTCCCCTTGGAGTCGAGACCCTAGGTCCGTGGGGTACCAAGGCTCTTCGGGTTTTTAAAAAAATATCTGAGCGTCTGGTCGAAGCGACGCGTGACCCGAGAGCTGGTGAGTATCTGGCACAGCGCATCAGCATTGCCATACAGCGTGGCAAGGCAGCCAGCGTCTTGGGGACGCTTCCGATTGGTATTGGTATGGATCAGTTTGCAACAGTCTGCAGTTAGCTCAATTGTTTCAATTGTACATACTACATAATATAATATTCTTTGTGAATAAAGGCATTTGCTTATTAAATAGTCACATGAATCCGGCAAGGTACTACAATAGATACAATTTATTAAGTACATATCTAACACTTTTTTTCCTAGTGGCAAGATTAATTATTGTACGGCTCACCCTGATACTGATTTCCTAGAGACTGCTTTGCTTAATGAATCCACGTCATTCTACGTACTAGTTTTTCAAGTTGCATAAAGGTACTAAGTTGCACGGTACCTACTGCGGTCATGGCCCTGAACGCTGCGGTCTTAGAATGCATTTCATTATGGTATAATAGGCTTGATAACGATGCACTTCGTAGAATATGTAGTCCATGGCTTTATATTGAGACTAAGTTACGACTTAGGTCCAATTCCACCAAATCAAAACAAAAACTCTTTATTTCTATACAATAAATTTTAATGTATACATTTAGAAAAGGTTAAATTATAAAAGACTAGACGATCGCCTCGCGGTTTCATCCGCGTAGTTCCCGTTTTCGAGGGAATTCCGGGATAAAATATAGCCTATGTCACTCCCTGAAAAGTAAGCTTCCTAAAGGTGAAAGAATTTTTCAAATCGGTCCAGTAGTTTCGCCTATTCAATACAAACAAACAATCAAATCTTTCCTCTTTATAATATTAGTATAGAATACACTGACACGGAAGTGATATTTTTGATATCCTGTCCTTTCGGTATGTAGACTAAAAAGAAATCTTTAGCCCGTTAGTTGTTATTTTTCAAGGAGCAAAACGTGTCCCAAGCTTTTATAATCTAGAATTCTAGATAATCTGATATTTTATTTATAGTAAGCATTTTTGCACAGGAAGGTTTTAATAATTTATTTGCATATCAATTTGTAGGTAACCGTTTGTTAAACTTGAACAGGATCAACGTGCGCTATGCGCTGAACTGGTTTAAATCGCAAACTGAGTTTATCTATTGATCGCATTCAATTCAACAGTGAAATTGGACCATAAGAGTCACTTGATGACCTTTAGGTTTCATTATTTTAGATCCAAAGTAGGTTTATGATTTAATTTCAGTGGGTGTTTAGCGTGTGGGATGCGTCAGTGCGGTGTTTGGACTTTCTTTGTCTTTGTTAGCGGTATGTTATACTTATAACATTATGTATTGTACTACAGAAATGTGACTCATCAAGGCTCCATAAAAAATATCTGATTGGCGTACTTATACTGAGCGTTTCTACTTAACTCTACAAGCGCAAATAATATAGTCATACTCATATATTTCTTCGTCGTAGGAGCACAAGGCACACTTGGTTAGTCAATTTACATTTCACATTATAGAAATAACTAATAGACAGAATAAATAATTATAGAAACACAAAATATATTAATATCTATAGGTATCTGCTGTAAATGGGCATTGTCAATAATCAAATTAAACAGAATAATTATATAAATACTTACTAGAGCTGCTGTAAAAGGGCATTGTCAAAATTAAGATTCTACACTTGTGAGCTTTAAACTGAAACGCTTCAAGGGTTGTTCAAGACTAATTTTTACAATTTCTTTGCAGTGAACTATGAGTTAAGTTATGTTTTCCCTTACGCAGGATTTATTGGCGACGATAAATTTTGATTTAATGCACGATCATGTCCGCTGCCACACCGCAGCAGTGACTAGACAGTACCGACAGACGGCTTCCATGTCGGCATTCCCACACTAGACTGGCCAGCCCTTATTCCTGACTTGAACCCAATCTGGCATATGTGGGACGAGCTAAAACAGCGGATACGAGGGAGAATTCCAGCTCATCCAGCTCCGGCGCCGATAGAAGTCGATAGATGCAACTTCGACCTATTGCAATAATTCCCAAAATTTAGGTAGCCAATTTAATTAATTTTAAATCTTCTTGATATCACTGAAAGGTAACAAAATTACCTTTCAAATGATATACCACAATCTATAGTTCATTGTACATAAATTCTAAAAAAAATATTTTGATCAACTCGCGATGAAAGCGATTCCATTTTAAAGCTCGCAAGTGTAGATAAAAATATAAAGAAAAAATCACAGAAGGCGTACGAGGTGTTAAGAACCTGGTACATACCCCTTCTGTGATTTTTGAATAGAGTGTTATGGGACACAGCCTATCCTGTCGACTGATTCAGGTTCGAGACATGACTATAATATCCCGTTATGCCAAACACAAACGAGTTTAAATCATTATGGGCAGGTATACGCAATTACCAAGGCAATTTTCTGAGATCCTTCTTTCTAAAGGTCTGCGGAAAACAAGTTCTAGGTACTTCGATGGCTCTGTAGGTGGACCATTGTAGAAAGCAAATGTATGGTTATAACCTAGCTAGGTAGGTACTACGGTATCGAACAAGAAACCTAAATATACGATGGAATTAAAAACTCTGTCCGTAGGAGAGAGGACAAAGCACCAATAATGCTCACGGATTTCAATTTGTGCTACCTGTAGATTGCTTGCAACAGCCTGCAGTTAGCTCAATTTTTTCAATTGTAAATACTAGTTCTAATTTTTGCAATGCTTGTAATTTTCTTTCTTAATACATATTCCTGAATAAATATTTATTTCATATATAAATAAACTAGCTTCAGCCCGCGGCTTCGCACGCGTTGTTTCTATGGAAACGTTAAAAGGTGATTTCTATCCCACGGGAACTGATTTATGGGATAAAAAGTAGCCTATGTTTTCCAGGATTATAATTATCTGTATTCAAAATTTCAGCCCGATCCGTTCAGTAGTTTTGGCGTGAAGAGGTAACAAACATCCATCCATCCATCCATCCAAACTTTCGCATTTATAATATTAGTGTGATTTCTTTTTCAGAGAGTTTTAAGCGAATGTCTTGCTACATTCAACAGGACGACCGTTTACAAGGCTTGCTGACAGTTGGAGAGAACATGTCGCTGGCAGCGGACCTCAAGCTGCCCACCACTCTAGACCATTACGAGAAGGGTGAAGTGGTATGCTCTTTGTTTTAACTCTTTCTATTTTTCTATCAAAGCTCTGAAGCCATCTAACGGCTTTTCCCCACGGCAACATCTCGGTTTTTGCAGGATCCCGTTTTTTGCAGGATCCCGTTTAGTGTACGTGTTTCAATACTAGCAGTTAGTACAGTAGAGTATCCTGTTTACAGTACCTATCCTGCAAAAAAGCGATATGATTGAATTTGACATTCGGTTTTGCCACTACAAACTGGATCCACAGATGTGTAGTAAGAACAGGATCCAGTTTAGTCAGTTTTATACGTAGGTATAGTTAAATGGGAGAGTTCTTCTAGGCTGCATTCTCGGTGAACGAACAGCGAGGACGGATTTTAGAGGTTTTTCTAAGGGTTCCATACCTCTAAAGGAAAAAGGAACCCTTTTATTATCACTTTGCTGTCCGTCTGTCAACTCTCTCTCAGGAGAGAGACTTTCTCTTTACTCAGGAACTTGTGGAGGTATTGAGTTGAAATTATCATCAAATACTCAAGTCTGGAACCTCTTAAAGCCATGGCATACTTATATCAAACTTCTAAGTCAACGCAATCAAAAGTTACAGCCGTTTATGCCCGAATATTTTAAGGGATATCCAAGGGAATGACATGCACACAAAACCTAGGTATAGCCCGGTACAAGGTAAGTAACTTGACTCGTAACCAATGACCTAGAATCATGAAATTTGGCAAGAAGCAAGGTCTTTTATTACGAGTAAAGCATTGAGTTACAATCCGAACTTATGAAATTAAGGGGAAAATCCGAAAACCGTAAATATGTAGTTTATTCACAAAATAGATTTTGATTCTCGCCATAGACCTAGAATCATACATTTTGGCAAGAAGCAAGGTCTTGTAGCATAAGTAAAGGGAACAATTCGAAAACCATAAAGCAGCATATTAACAAAAAAAAACCGTTTTTGATTCTCGCAAGGGACCAAAATCTTAAGGGAACAAAGTCTTTACTTCCCGCTATCATAGAGTCATGATATTTGCCAAGTTTAGTCTTATAATTATACGGAACCCTCGGTTCGCGAGTCTGGCTCGCACTTGGCGTTTTATTTAAACCTGGATTGATTGACCTACTCTTGGTCAAACTACGCATGTTTTCGAAGGATTTTTTTGGCGCGGCGGGCAAAAGTTCTACCTCGTTGCCACTAATTGAAGTAAATACACCTGTAAATGCAATTATGAAACGAAAAGAAGGCTACCGAAGGTATGCAATCCTATAATTATTAGACACAGCTGTGTAGGTACATAAGCCTACGTGCTACTTTACACGCAATAACAACTTCAACTAATGTATCACTGAAAGTGGGAATTATGTGCTAAACAAACTTCTTAGTAACTCTTACCTAAGTAAGCGATAAAAAACATTAAGTACCTATACGGAAATGGTTCTTACATTTCCTAATCATTGTTACATTATATTATAAAGGTTTGGATCCGTAAACATTTACCAAAAACCTGTTTGTTTTAGGCAATCGCGCATGCTCAAGTTCGTAGTTAAGTAAAATAAACTTAAGTCGCACAATTATATATATTTATTTTTGCTTTATTTTGTTTGTTGTATTGGTACCTACTTCATTAACTTATTGACATTTTTTATTTTCAATGGACCTTCTGATAATAAATAAAAAATAAAAATATGAGTATTACAAGATGTAACATTTCTAAAAAGTAAAAGTAAGTAAAAATACCTACGTTTATTTTGTAACCATTACATACAAAGCACATACAAAAACCATTATATACAAAAGATAAAGATTAAGATAAAAGTAACACAAATGGCCAACACTCAGCAGATGCTATGGCAGGATGTATCATGCCATAACGCTGGTCTTCCGTGGAGGCGAGAATGAAGTGCGTAAGTCACGGCGTAATTCACACATAAACATGGCAATATTAAAAGAAAACACAAATAAAATCACATTAAAATAAACACATGAAAAATCAAAAAGGTCCTTACAATAGGCAACTTACAGGACCTATCTACTTTTATAACATAAAAATTTTATGAGGAAATTTTATGGAGAATTCAAATAATGTGCATGCTTCTGCCCGCGGCTTAGCACGCGTATTTTCGGTATAATTATGTAGTCTATTATCTAAGTTTAATTAGGCTGTGCTCTAAACGTACGCTAGATTTCATCCGACGTCCTGATCTGTTCAGTAGTTTTGGAGATCCTAGGTAACAAAAATTCTGATTTCACAAACTTTTGGCTTTATAATATTAGTCGGTTAAGATATATATTTGGTTTCTCCATAAAATTTCCTTATAAAACTTTTAAAACTTGTACATAGATGTTACTAGGTATTACTAGATAATAATCAGGAAATCAGCGAAATAATGCACCATATCCCATTTCCGCGCGGCTAGCCCTGCCCATCAAGGTACGAGTTGGCAGCGGGCGCCATGAGGCGGCAGCAGACGACGTGTCGTCGCTTCATGACGCCACGACACGTCGTTACGTCCTGTCGCTGCAGTCATGATTTCGAACCCGACTACTGCACTACTGATCGGCGGTCGGGCGACACTGGCGTCTGCCGCTCGACGACCCGTCGCTAGCTTCGTGTCGCTAGCTTCGTGTCGCTAACTACGGAGGGAATTTCATAGAAATAGTACATAGAAACCAGTAGTGTCGCTGCGACACGTCGTCTGCTGCTGCCTCATGTCGCCCGCTGCCAACTTACGAGTTGCCTTAAGATACGCCTTAAGATGGCGGTTGCGGCGCAAGCCAGCTGAGAGAATAATAATTTTTATGTTCAGATTGAAGATATCCTCACGAACCTCAGTCTCTACGAGCACATGAACACTCGCGCGTCAATGCTCTCCGGTGGTCAGAAGAAGAGACTATCCATTGCGCTGGAGCTGATCAACAACCCCCTCATCATGTTCCTAGATGAACCTACTACGTGAGTATTTTTATATCCAACTTGAGAGTGCACCTGTGTTGGCGCACACCTTTGTGCAATATAATAAATGTCCTGCGCATCTGGCTAGTCTCCGATCAGACTGGCCGCCGCCGTGGTGGAAATTCGGCTAGGAGGACAAAATCAGCATCCAACTTGAAAATATCAAAAAATCATCTTACTCTTTGAAAAAATGGTGTAGTCTCATTGGTCCGGTTACGTTAACGTCAATCGGACTACAGAGTCCCTCGATGTATCAGTAGTCCGGTTCAATTAAGTAACCGGACTACTGATACCTTTTTTGCAACTGTTATTTCGGTGTTGATAATACATTGCTGGTTTATTGTAGATGTTCAATATTCGGCCAGACTGAAACGAGGGCGTTTTTTTTCACTTGGGGCTGTCAAATAAAAGTGAGATCGACCCTTCCTTAAAAAAATTTAACATACAGCCCCATCCTACTGACATTCTCTCCTCTCCGCGACCATCTATTAAGTTCTAAGGTAAATAGGGGGTTTTTTCTTTTTTCGAAAACGCCCTATTATTTTACAATTACAACTGTGAGGTTGAGGGAATAGAGAGTTCACCTGTGTTTGCGCACACACTTGTGCACTATATGTCCTGGGCATCTGGCTAGTATCCGATGAGACTGGGTGGTCGACATTCGGCTAGCAGGACATCATCAACATCAACATCATTTATTTTGCTATCTAAGGTCTCATTCATATCAACTCGGAAACCGGCATAGCCTCGCCGCTCGGATAACGACGACCCTCACCAACAACATACAAAAACAAAAGAGGGCGAGGTGATGCCGTTACAATCATCATCATCATCAACCTATATTTGTCCACTGCTGGATATAGACCTCCCCTAATGAGCGCCATAGCACCCTGTCTTCAGCTTGCCGCATCCAGCATCTGCCTGCAGTATTTCGCAGATCGTCATCCCACCTGGCTAGAGGACGTCTTACGCTACGTTTGCCTAGTCGCGGTCTCCACTCAAGAAAAAAACACGGTTACCCCAGCGGTTGTCGGTTCTTCGCGAGATATAGCCGGCCCACTGCCACTTCACTAATTCTTTGGGCTATGTCGAAAACTTTGGTTCTCTGTTGGATGTATTCGTTACGAATCCTATCCTTCAGAGAGACCACTATTCACACACCATCACACTAATATTATTAAATGCGAAAGTTTGGATGTTTGGATGGATGTTTGTTACCTCTTCACGCTATAACGACTGAACCGATCGGGCAGAAATTTTGCATAGACGTCGCTCTAAGCCTGGAATACTTTTTATCCCATAAAACAGTTGGGAAATAGGTATAATACATTTCCATAGAAACAACAAGTGCGAAGCCGGGGGCAGAAACTAGTCTGTTATAATGTTTTATATTTCATATTTCCTTTATACATTAAAATAGATTTGAAACACATATGTACCTTCCATATTCCAGAGGCCTGGACAGCTCATCATGCTCCCAAGTAGTGCAGCTCTGCCGAAACCTCGCGCACCAAGGCCGCACCATCGTGTGCACAGTCCACCAGCCGTCCGCCTCTCTCTTCGCCCTGTTTGACCAGGTCTACGTGTTGGCAGCTGGGCAGTGCCTCTACCAGGGGACAACGAGGAACCTCGTGCCGTATTTGGAGCAGGCGGGCGTGCCTTGTCCGATTTATCATAACCCTGCTGATTATAGTAAGTTTGTGATTTTTTATTTTTAGTTATTTGATGGGTCTCTCAAAACTGAGTCTATTTGGTTCTGACATTTTTTTTCCCAAACTTATAGTTTCGGAGTAAATCACTAAAAACTGATATCTGCCTACGGTTAACGGGCGGCGAGCGACCCAATGACGTCACACGCGCCGGCGGCGGTCACTCAGTGAACCTCGCTATTAATTTGGTCATAACTTCGTCAATTTTTGTCGTTGAACAATAATTTTCGCACTGTGTGTTATGGATTTCTTAGTTCTATAAATCTGCATTCTCAACTAAAAACGTTACGGATCCTCATTAAACTGCCGCTGGGGTAAACGTGTTCTTGAGTGGAGACCACGACTCGGCAAACGTAATGTAGGACGCTCTCCGGCCAGGTGGGATGACGATCAGCAAAAGACTACAGGCAGATGCTGGATGCGGCAAGCTGAAGACAGGGCGCTATGGCGCTCATTAAGGGAGGCCTATGTCCAGCAGTGGACTAATATAGGCTGATGATGATGATGATGATGATAATTATGTGATAAGTATGTAATCGGTTCCCATGGGATAGAAATCACCTTTAAATATTTCCATAGAAACAGCGCGTGCGTAACCGCGGGCAGAAACTAGTTAATAAATAATGCGGGAAAATCCACAGAGCATCATCTAGCCCCAAAGTGAGCTAAGCTGGTTAAGGGTACCTACTAGATAACTGATTTAATTAATAATAATAAATAATGCTGGACAATTCACACAGCATTATCTAGCCCCAAGCTAAGCAGAGCTTGTGTTATGGGTACTACATAACATGATATACATAATACAATACACTACATAGATAGATATTTTTTATTATACATAGAAAACATCCAGAACGCCCTGGACAAATGTCTGCAGATCGTACAAACATTTGTCCCGAGGCGGTAATCGAACCCGCAACCTCCTGCGTCGCAGGCGGACCTTCGCCCGCTGCGCCACAGAGGTCGTCCTATCCTACTAATATTTTATTATATTAGTATGATTTATAGCCGAAAGCGGCTTTACAACCAAAAAATTTTGAAATCGGAATTTTTGTTACCTAGGATCTCCAAAACTACTGAACAGATCAAGATTAAAATTGGCGTAAGTTCAGAGCAAAGCCTCACTTAGATAATAGTCTCTTATTATTGTACCGAAAATACGCGTACGAAGCCACGGGCAGAAGCTGTACTTAATACATTAAAATAATACTCAGTTATGATTAGACTGACTAAGAAACTATAATTTCTACTCACTGTATTTTTTAATAGGGCCTGCTTACGATGGAATGGTGCTAAGGCCGACCACTGTACTTTTATCTTATTATGTTTTAAAAATAAATACATATGTCGGGGTGTAGGCATTTACAATAAAGAGTTTTCGTATCTTACATGATATTACAATACAAAATAAATAACCTTTAACTTCTTCAAGGTAAACTACATAAATAAGTACAAAACCTGCTTAAATTTTAGTAATCGAGCTGGCATGCGGCGAATACGGCGAAGACAAAATCCAAATCCTAAGCACAAAAGCCGAAAACGGAAGGTCTCTAGACTTCTTCGAGAATGAAGAATCCATTCCCTCCATGGAACAGCTGCGGAAGCAATATCCGCTCAGTATCATGAGGGAACAAGAGCCATTATCGTCTGGCGCTGAGGAGACCTCCCAGTCCAATCAGAGATCCGTTCTCATCAAGCGAGGGTTCCTGAAGGCGAAGCGTGATTCGGTAAGTATCTATACTAATCTGTCCTTACCACTACATCCTACTAATATTATAAAGCCGTAAGTTTGTGAAATCGAAATTTTTGTTACCTAGGTACTCTCCTCCAAAACTACTGAACAGATCAAGATGAAATTAGGCGTACGTTTAGAACAAAGCTTAACTTAGATAATAGGCTTCTTATTATACCGAAAATACGCGTGCGAAGCCGCGGGCAGAAGCTAGTCTATACTAATATTATAAAGAGGAAAGATTTGATTGTTTGTTTGTTTGTATTGAATAGACTCCGAAAATACTGGACTGATTTGAAAAATTCTTTAACCATTAGAAAGCTTACTTTTCAGAGAATAACATAGGCTTAATTTTATCCCGGAATTCCCACGGGAACGGGAACTACGCGGGTGAAACCGCGAGGCGATCGTCTAGTAGTATATGGGAAAGAAACTATCCATTGAAACTTTTCGCCTTATTAGCCTTAGCCTTAGGATCTTAGTCCTAAGGAGATGGATTGTACCATTTGTACCCTGGAGAAGGATATATGCGACATAGGCTACTTTTTATCAGAAGCAAGGTCATATAGCACAAATAACGAGTAAAATCTGAAAACCGTAAATTTGTAGTTTATTAACAAAACATAATAATTTTTGATTCTTTCCCTAGACCAAAACATACTTTTTGTTGACCTAGAATCATGATATTTGGCAAGAAACAAGGTCTTACAATTAAACGGAACCCTTAGTGCGCGAGTCCAACTCGCACTTGACATTTTATTTGTTCTTAACCTTACGCTAGGTATACGAAGACATAGGTCCACTGTGATCTCCAATCCGCCTGCCAAGCGATGTGATGATGGCACAACCTAGCTTGGCGGAGGTCCGTGCAGCAATGCACATAGATGTGCTGATAAAGCATACGAAGACGATTGGTAGTTTCAATAAACCTCTTTTGTTTCCAGACAATGACCCACCTTCGCCTGATCGTAAACGTGCTGGTCGGCATAATGCTGGGCGGTCTATTTATAAACGCTGGTAACGAGGGATCCAGGGTTTTGGAGAATTACAACCTCCTGTTCGCCATACTGATGCATCATATGATGTCACCGATGATGCTCACCATTCTTACATGTAAGAAACCATTTTGTTCCCTATCGAAAGCCGAAAAGATTAGGACCTTATCGAAAAATGTCCAGTTCTGGAAATGACCACTTCTTACTATACTTAGGTAGGTATCTACTTCTGACACCCACATCTTAATATGACAACTCTTTTAAATGACTATTAATAAAGTTTAATATACGTGATTTTGCGAAAGTAAATAACTTTCAAAAAGCTTTAGGTTGAAAAACACTACTTTGACTTTCTTTAAACACAGGCGACATAGTAAGTATATGAAAGTCTTCGTAAAATCGGGCGTAGAAACTTGTTTAACCAGTTTGAAAACAATGTGATGCCCTGTTTACTCCTCTTTTCACAAAGTTAATTAATTTGTTGAATGACTGCGAAACTCTAAATTGTGCTTGTATTTTTCTTTTTCAGTAATATCGTGTGCTTTTTTGTGTAATTCTTGGATGTCTGAATAAACAAACTTTTTCTTTATTCCTTCCAGTCCCATCCGAGATGTCAATCTTGTCGAAGGAGCATTTCAACAGATGGTACTCCTTGGGATCTTATTACATCTCAATAACTCTAGTGGATCTTCCTATTTCGGTAAGTTAAAATTTAGTATATTTTCAGTCTTTATTCACAAAGAAAATTATACAAGTATTTACAATTGAAACAATTGATCTTACTGCTTACTGCTGCAAACAGTCTACAGGTAGCTCAACTGATCCATATCAACACCAGTCGGAAGCGTCCCCAAGACGCTGGCTGCTTTGCCACGCTGTATGGCAATGCTGATACGCTGTGCCAGATATGATGATTTTCAGTTATATGAGCTGGAGTGGAGACCTATGTGGCACAGTGAGTGAAGGTCCAGGTCCATATGAGATGCGAAGCTAACAGGTTCGAGCCCCCCTTGTTAATTGGTTCTGGACTGGCTTCCTCAACTAGGCCACAGGTGGGCCTTTTGTGTGTCGTTCGATCCCCGCTGTAGAATAAATGATTTCAAGACATTAAAATATGTTTGTGGGCCTACACGAAAAAGGAAAAAAGTTTCGTTTTCGCTGTCGTGCAAAACGAACTCTTATGTCGCTTGCATAACATTAACGTTTGCACGAAAACAGAAACTTCGATTTAGTTTTTAAGAGTACGGGCGCAGAATACTATCTCTGCTTATTGCTTGGTGTTAAATTATTATTTAACATAGCACCAGTAAGTAAGCAGAGCTTGTTGATTCAGGCGTTACTTTGCGGAAATCCATTGCAAAATATTAGGATAAAATAAAAATTAGTAACAATTAGCGCCATAGCGCCCTGTCTTCAGCTACGTGGGCATTACGGGCATTACTAGTCAAAGACGACTTAATCTATATTAATAATTTCGGACCGGTCTACGGTAGACTCGAACGAAATGCACATCAAATTGAAGAGCGTAAAAAATTAGTCGATCCGAGTCGACAACTTATAGGCGGAAAATTCGGATTATCGAGTAGTTTCAATATGAAAATGAATAAATTGCTAAAAAAATTGTAACGGCGTTGCAAAGTAAACATGTCAATTAAGTATAAACATGTCTATGGTTCGGTCTTGGTACCGTGGACGGAAGAAATCGCTCCCCAGGGTATATAAATACTCCTTGATCGTAGCTTGGTACATATATAGCGATATGTGGTTCGGTCTAATTTCTTTGAATGAAAACTCTTTGCTCTTTGATTGAGAAATCATAATATATGTATAATAATAGTAATAGTAGTAATTTATTGCACCCGTGCGAAGCCGGGGCGGGTCGCTAGTATACTCGTATTGTTGAAAAAATATATTTTTCAGTAAATCATTCCGTTTCAGATAGTATCATGCGCATTATTCACTGTGATAGTGTACACGATGTCGTCACAGCCGCTCGACATCGTTAGATTCCTGATGTTCTTCGCGATCTCCTTCTACACCGTGCTGGTGGCTCAGAGCTTCGGCCTCATGATCGGAGCTGCTTTCAACGTTGTTGTGAGTACCAACATCTATTATTCCACGCGGACGAAGTCGCGGGTAAAAGCTAGCATATAAATATTTATACTAGATTCTGATCGCGGCTTCACACGCATTTTTTGGGGACATAAAGTTTATTTATTTTATTTATTTTTATTTATTTATTTATTGAATGAATAACATCATCACAGGTTTTTTTATTAAGCCCTAAGGCGATGTTATATCTAGGTATATACAACTAATACGCATACTAATAAAAAACGAATATCTACTAAATTTTAATATTAATCTAAACATTTTGTTTCAATAACAACCGAAAGCCCTGGAAATATGCCATTTCCATGGCTTTCGGCATGTTTTGGTAAAATATATCTACGCTGTTTTCAGACAGCATATTGAGTAGATAGCGAGTGACATGGGGGCAAACTTAAGTTACATCACACTAATATTATACATACGAAAGTTTGGATGGATGGATGTATAGATGGATGGATGTTTGTTACCTCTTCACGCCAAAACTAAATTTTGCACTCAGGTAATTCTAATCTTGGAATCAAACATAGGCTACTTTTTATCTGTTAGGAAATAATTTGACTCCCCAAAAAATGTTTTAAATTAATTTAATATTCCTTTCAGAACGGAACGTTCCTCGGTCCAACTCTGTCGGTACCAATGATGATGTTCGCTGGCTTCGGCGTGACCCTTCGGGATCTCCCTTCCTACCTCTACTGGGGGTCATACGTGTCCTACCTCAGATATGGCTTGGAAGGGTTCATCGGGGCCATCTATGGATTGGACCGGCCCATTCTGGACTGCAACCAGGCAGAGTACTGCCATTACAAGTGAGTCACATACAAATATACATATAAGTAGGTACCTATACTATGTATATATAAATAAGATTCTGGAATCTTTGATATATTTTGTTAAAAAAGGGTTACAATGCCAAAAAATATTGGTGGTAAATATTTTATATCTCTTGTATCATCATCGTAGAAAATAGCAGAAGTTCGAACTATTTATTTAGTATCTTGTTCCGTTTTAGACCTTCTTTGCCCCTGTTGTGTTTTTGTTTTTAAAGATTACCTAATTTGCTGGTTACCTTCACGAGTGACTCGTGGTCCCCCCAACCTTGATGTTTTCTATCTATTATCAGTTTTTGTTAAATTCTCATTTATAAATCTTTGATGTCATAAAAAATCTTGGATTCTAGAACGGAGTAAATATTAATACTGTGTTGGTAATGTATTAGAATCAGTAAGATAAACACAAACCCCTGCGGAAATCTTGTTTTAGTAATAAGTGTCGATTTTAGCAGCATACAGATGTAATTAGCAAAAATGAAAACATGTCAGCAGCTTAGCTTGTTTGCTTCGTATGTTGCTTATTGGTGACTTCACTTGATAAGCCTAAGTACTTTGTAAATTATACTAACGTATTATTTACGGTGTTTATACACTATTTATGATGTACGTTTTTATGATGTTTTTGTTTAATTTTGGAACGATGCGCACCATTATATCTTCCCGCCAACTTTTTGTTAGATAAGTACTCGAATCATGGCGGTGTGTAAAATCATAAAGAAATTCCAAAGATTTTCCAAAGGAAGCTTTTCCCAAATAAAAGCTCTTGATAACCTTAGACTTAAAACATGGTTACTGGAGAGAGTTTTCTACAGCTTCGGGGAGTTCCTAGAGTTACCTGTAGAATACAATCCTCGTGCAATAATAACAATAAATATAATAAAATTTTCAGCCAAGAATAAGTACCTAGGTTTATAGCGGATAAGATTATTAGTGAAAAAAATTAATTAGGAGATAAGTTATTATTAATTTTTTTGTAACGAAGACCATTTAATGTAATTTTATTGGCGTGTACATTTATATTTATCAATCAAATCATGAATCTTGAGGTATACTCTGAAACGAACTTTTTTGCGTTGCAGCTAGAATCTAAAATGTGTTTCCAGGCCCAGAAAGATAAGCCTGAAAGTTTATATGGCATGTTGATGATGTCCTGCTATCTAGCCGAATTTCGACCACGGTAGCCAGTATCATAGTAGAGCTAGATAAATTAGTCCCGCCCGTCAAAACGGAAGCTAGCCAAGTAGTCATAATGGTATAGAGCGTGCTTAGACGATAGAGGATACGCATCGAGAAAAAAAAACTATAAGAGGACACGCTAAGCTAAAGCGCCGTCTTTTTAGTCAGGTCGAACTAATTGAGTCGCTGTGTGATATAGACACATCAACCACAGACTGCTTGTCTATTTTCAAATAAATAAATAATTACTTATTTTTTTTGATGAACGCCTAATTGTTGCTCTCTGTTTTAAAACAAACCGTCTTTTTTGACGACCTGCGACGCATGAGATTGCAGGGTCGATTCCCGCCTCGGGACAAATGTTTGTACGATCTGCAGATAATTCTGGATGATTCTCTATGTATAATAAAAAATAGCTATCTATATTGTATTATGTATATCAGTTATCTAGTAAGTACCCATAACACAATCTCTGCTTAGTTTGGGGCTAGATAATGCTGTGTGAATTGTCCAGCATTATTTATTTATAACTATTTATTTATTTTTCAGGCACCCTCGTCAGTTCCTGGCCGAAGTGGCGATGTCTCCCGACATGTTTTGGTGGGACGTCCTCGCTCTGACCGTCACCGTGCTAGTCCTGAGAATTGCTGCCTTCTTACTTCTCAAGTGGAAACTTAACGCTGTGCGATAAGTTTCCACATTAAGAATAAAAAGTAGGAACAAAGGATGTGAAGAAAAAGGTTTTGTTATTGTGGTGTACGATATGAAAGTGTTTGGTGCCAAAGAGATTTACTTATTTCGAAGGTGATAATTGTCTTATACATAATTGTTATTCGATTAATGGATGTAACTAACTGTGAATATGTGGCGCAGTAGATATATACATATATGAAAGACTTATTACACGGTTTCTCTCTAGGAATATATACCTACTTCTAATTCTTTGCTCAAAGTTACTGGCCATTATAAAAAAAGTTATTGTTTTGCCTAAACCGCACAGACATACATATAATATAAACCCCCTCCATTGTATAAAAGAAAAATTAAGAATGTTTGCAACACAGAAATATCTAAATAGATATAGGTATTTCTGTGGTTTGCACTATTCTTTCCATAGACCTTTCTTATCTCTAGGATCTAAGTTTTATGTTCAGGGGGTGCAAAAAATATGTAAAAATTTATATTTATAATAAACACGAGTTTGTTGAAACGTCGGTAAAAACAGTAAATAATCGCGATAAATACCCGTAAATAATAAGATTTAAAATTTGTATTTAAATTACGTTAAGGATGTTTATCATACCGAGGTAATTTCAATTGCTTAACAAAATTCATAGTAGGTGAGTACTATGAACTGGTAAGGCGCACTGTCATTAATTTTAATGATCATCGACAAGTGATGTCGAGTTTTAATAAAGCCTACCAGTTAAGATTAAACTATCATTTAAGGAGATAAAAACAATATTGAAAATTATATAAAAACTAGCTACGCTTTCATTATATCAATTACTTATGTACATACCTAATACATGTCGGCGCTGGGTTATAGTATCAGCCCGTTTGTAGAATGGCCAGTCCGATTACAAAACAGCGCAATTCAATTAATTGCCGATGCCGATTTCGATTCGTTCAACAATGTCTAAACGTCATAGCCATCTCATCGAATAAAATTAATTAGGATTTCCCCATAAGCCAGCTTTCGTTTTGTGATCGGCCCAGCCATTCTACAAACAGGCTAATTCTACGATTCATACACACTAAAGCAACTCCATAATCCATAATCTTCGATCTAGGACATACTGTCTATCAATAAGTTAACACTCACACTAGCCAGTGTGCCATTTATATCATCTCGGTGCCAGATAATATCACTTATTCCCACAAGTTCGAAACTGTAGTTATTCAGCAATTCTGTACTGTAGTTTGGTACAGAACAAGAGGAACATAACTAGGATTATGGACTGAACTATTAGTACCCACTCGTTTCTATAATACAAAATATTTCTTGTAATCAAAGACATTCATGTATGAAACCTTAACAATAACAGAAAACAACAGGGTAACAGCAAGGTAACCATTGTTGTTGAAGTTTTTACTCTAATTGCACACGCAACAGCGCAGCGAAAAGGTGGTAATTTACTCATACGTTCTAAAACGGAAGAGGGACAAATTACATTATAAATGAAAGCTGTCAAAGCCAAAAATTCTTTCAACTTCTGCAATTTGCTCCGATAGGTACCAGTGTCGCAAAAAATCCACAAGAAATATCTAGGATTCTTAAACCGAGTACAGGCCTTCAAATTATCAAAAACTTCACACATAGCAGCTTACTATTGTCTAGTCTCCCTGTAACATCGGTCAGTACACGGCCCGGGCGCAATAATATCAGGCGCTGGCCGGGTACATTGCGTATTGCTCAATTATTTATGACACATGGTTTGATTACCTAGATTTAAAACAATACCGATTTGTGTTTATTCAAGAATCGTAATTTAAGGACGGGCATTAGTCAGTAGTGTATAGATTATTTATAGATTGTTACTGTAAAACGGGGACTTTGTACCTAATAAAGTCAAGATAATAAGTGCTCAATATATTTATTCCAAGGATTTTATAGGTTTAGTATTAGTTCGTAACTAAATGTAATTAAACAACAGCTTAAATAATATAAAACTTTTTATGTTTAATAATGTTTAGTTTTATTTTCCCTAATAATTTCATTTAGACTTATTGTTTACTTTGGAGAAGTTTTGATTTAGCTTTTCTTTTCCTTCTTTTCTATTCCACTTAAATAACTTTTCAGTGTTCAATTTATTGCTCCACATGTAATCGACTGCAAGCCATTGCGTGTAAAATAAAATAACGCATATTGCGAGTGAGATCAAAGGAAATAAGGTCAGAAGAGTTGCGCTCGCGTGTTCCAAAAATGAGTACACTATTTCACCCCTCCATAAACAGAAGTAAATCCTGAAAAAAATGTATCTTAATGTTAATAAATAAAAGTGAAAGTTACGTGCACGTGCACGTTTGCACGACTTAACAGCTGGTGTGGTGGGATCTTTATAAAATATAGCAAGGAGAATATACCTACCTACTATATTTTAGGTACCTACTTATGTTATATTTTATACAATAGCGTGTGCAAAGACGCGGGCAGAAGCTAGTGTTTATTAAAAATTAGGCCTGTTCAGACCTACCTAACAAACCTAAACCGCGAAGGGAATCGAACCGGCAACCGTCAGAATCGCATTTATCTCATAAGCGACGCTACATCAGTTCTAGAAACATAACTAGATGTCGCCACTAGGGATTACAAGTCGCAGGACGGTCCGTTTCGGGTTTTAGTTGGGTACAAAATTTTCACTAAAGTAATAGTACCTATGTGATAGACTGATAGTTTATGAGTATGAATACTTTACTTTACAAAAAAATTATTAGACTATTAGCACTCCACAATGAGAGTGTAAATAAAAAATTTCGTTCTAGGTTAATATACCAAATAAATTATATTGTTGACCTAGATTAGAAAATAGTATTGCTTGTGTCGATGTTATAATATAAATAACATTATTTTCTATGATTAAACATATATAAATCCAAAAAAAACTCAATAATTACCAACTAATATTATAAAAGCGAAAGTTACTCTGTTTATCCTTTTCACGGTTTAACACCTGATAGGATCAAAATAAAATATAGCAAAGAGAGTGCATAGTAGGGACAGACTTATAGGTACTTTATGAAATAACTAGCTTCTACCCGCGGCTTCGCACGCGTTGTTTCTATGGAAACGTTTTGAGGTTATTTCTATCCCATGGGATCTGATATATGGGATAAAAAGTAGCCTATGTTTGATTCCAGGATTAGAATTACCTGTATGCAAAATTTTAGCGAGATCCGTTCAGTAGTTATGGCGTGAAGAGGTAACAAACATTCATCCATCCATCCAAACTTCCGCATTTATAATATTAGTGTGATAATACGCTCATATGGACCGAGATTTGAGCCGTTTGGGTTGGAAGCCCTTGGTGCTTAGGGTCGCCATGCAATTTACCAAAATTTTCATTGAGTCGGATCGCTGGCGGAATGCTGGCTTCTATTTCGGTAAACGAACAAGCATTGCCATTCAACATAACAATGCTGCCAGTATTCTGGTAATTCTGCTTTCTGGTGACGGTGACGGTTTAAATTTTTAAGAAATTGATTTAAGTTTAAAATTTTAAATACTTTTGTTTTAATTTGTCGTTTTGTTGTATGTGTCTTTGTTGAAATAAAGCTACGTCGTATTAAGTATAAGGTGCTTATGTTACATTTTATCAGATAGTAGCGTGTGCGAAGACGCGGGCAAAAGCTAGTATTCTTAAAAATATAATCTGTTCTGCCTACGCGGTATCCGCTACCCAGAGCGGCAGCGAAAGCCAAGTGGGTATACGATACATGCAATAAGCCCGGCGGGATGACGAAACCAAGTAAAATTTGCTGCTTTGGGTAGCAAATACTTACTGCCTCAAAATGTCATAAAACAAAACGTCTTGATGTAAGTATACCTCGATCGAGTCACCCAAATTCGAATAGGTTAGTAGTTTTCCTGGGTAGAAAAAAAATTATTCTATTTAGTCCGTCAGTTAGATTATCAGAAGACATTGCACACCGTTTTTTTTTCTTTTGTCATCAAACAAAAATTATAAAAAAAGCGCGTCAAAGTTTGGTAGTGGGGGCTAGTGACGTCACACCTTGCTAGTAAGTGTCGCAAGGTGTGACGTCACCCGGAACTTTAACTGGATATATCATCATCACTTTTTGTTTAATCGACAAAAGAAAAAATACGTGTCCAATATCTTCTGATAATCTAACTTGCGGACTAATTAGAACTTTTTAGAATACTAGACTATTAAACTTACACAGCACTGTATCCTAAGACAAAAGCCGATAAAAGTGCTAATCGTGGCTTCAAACTCTTAGGTCTTCGCCTAGGAGTCAAGAGGAAGTCCATGACAACTACAGCAAGGGACACAGAATGCAGTGAGTGTTGCGACCAGTTAGGCAGGTACTCGAATATTCTCACTGGGGCTAGGTGTGCCGGATCTGTTAAGAACACGCTCCAAAACGTCAGGTCACCGTACTGAAAACATAAAAAATATAGTTTAGTAACTATTGTGACCAGACAAGTCACTGTTTAGTCAACCTACACGACCTCAGTGGCGCAGTGGACGAAGGTCCGCCTGCAACGTAGGACGCTGCGAGTTCGATTATCACATAGGGACAAATTTTTATATGATCTGCAGATATTTCTTCCGGGTGTTCTGGTTCTTTTCTATGTAGGCTTCTACGAAGCCGCTACACAAATGCTACGAGGTTATTTACGCGGCTTTTACGAAGGCGCTACAACACCGCTACACAAATGCTACGAGGTTATTTACGCGGCTTTTACGAAGGCGCTACAACACGGCTACACAAATGCTACGAGGTTATTTACGCGGCTTTTACGAAGGCGCTACAACACCGCTACACAAATGCTACGAGGCTATTTACGCGGCTTTTACGAAGGCGCTACAACACGGCTACACAAATGCTACGAGGTTATTTACGCGGCTTTTACGAAGGCGCTACAACACCGCTACACAAATGCTACGAGGTTATTTACGCGGCTTCTACGAAGCCGCTACAACACCGCTACACAAATGCTACGAGGTTATTTACGCGGCTTTTACGAAGGCGCTACAACACCGCTACCCAAATGCTACGAGGTTATTTATGCGGCTTTTACGAAGGCGCTACAACACCGCTACACAAATGCTACGAGGTTATTTACGCGGCTTTTACGAAGGCGCTGCAACACCGCTACACAAATGCTACGAGGCTATTTGCGCGGCTTTTACGAAGGCGCTACAACACGGCTACACAAATGCTACGAGGTTATTTACGCGGCTTTTACGAAGGCGCTACAACACCGCTACACAAATGCTACGAGGTTATTTATGCGGCTTTTACGAAGGCGCTACAACACCGCTACACAAATGCTACGAGGTTATTTACGCGGCTTTTACGAAGGCGCTACAACACCGCTACACAAATGCTACGAGGTTATTTATGCGGCTTTTACGAAGGCGCTACAACACCGCTACACAAATGCTACGAGGTTATTTACGCGGCTTTTACGAAGGCGCTACAACACCGCTACACAAATGCTACGAGGTTATTTACGCGGCTTTTACGAAGGCGCTACAACACCGCTACACAAATGCTACGAGGTTATTTACGCGGCTTTTACGAAGGCGCTACAACACCGCTACACAAATGCTACGAGGTTATTTATGCGGCTTTTACGAAGGCGCTACAACACCGCTACACAAATGCTACGAGGTCACTTACCATCAGGTGAGATTGTGGTCAAACTTGCCTACATAAAAAACTTACTACAGTAATAGGCATCAGTATGCTAGTCATAATAACATCTGTAATGTGCTTCAAGTTCTTGAACGATTTTTCATTTTCTTTGCACTCACTGCACTTCTTCCCACTCATCAGACTTATATCTGTGTATATTCGGATAGGTAGATAGACTAAGGTCACCACCTGAAAAGAGGTATTTTAGATAGTAGACGATCAATCCCTATGACTGTGAAATGTTCTATGTAAGTGTGACTAAATAAGTAGGTTATAGCGGGTGTCTTAGGATTTTACCACCGATCAGAAAAAGATTCCACTCATGTAAATTGTGAATTCGTAGATGAATGATGATGAGATGAGGATGCCAGGAAATGTTTGAAGCAATTGTGAACTCTGGTACCCGCCTCCAATATCATATGTGAGACTATAGCGGAAAGCTCAGTATTTTTGACCTGAGTTACTATGACGCCTTGTCCCAAAAATTTGTTCTGAGCTATGTTGTTCTCAACATGATAGTTTATGAGTGTAAATGGAATGTCCCACATTGCACTTTTGCATAAAAACCAGTAGAAGTTACCTATCTATTTCTTATCTCTGATAATAACTGCTCCGTGATAAACATTATGAAATTTTATCAAATCAATTATGAATGTCAAAAATGAATCTCAAATCAAAATATGAATGTAAAATCAATTATGAATCAATCTTATTATGAAATCAATTATGAAAAAAAATCATCATCAGTATTTTCCACTGCTGCACTTCGGCAGAAAATAGGTATTAATGCACTAAAGTGTAAAAACAAAAAACATTTTTTGGGAACTATTAAACTACATTTAGTTCCTACCTACAACTGGTACAACATAACTCCGAACGGACAAAGATTTGGATTGGACTAAGCGTCGCGTTGTAGTAACTTTAGTTCAGCTCGAAGGTCAAAAATTGCTACATAATCAACGTAGTATGGCTATGTTCGATGTAGGTACCTAGATCGAACATAGCCATATTGCAGATAGGTAGGTACCAAAATTAATACTTAGGGTCCATTCCACTTGACTGGCTTTTTAGAACTTTACCTCCTGTTCAGTTCCTGATCTTCAAATTGGTCTTATAATTCAAAAAAGACTTCAAAAAAGGAGGAGGTTCGCAATTCGACCAATTTTTTAAATTTTCGTACCTCTGAACTTCTAAATTTCAATGGAAAGGTACACTTTTATTGCAATAGAATAGAAGTTTGTCAAAAATTATTTTATGTTTTGTGCGTCAAAATTAAAATTAAAAAAATTGAACCTACAATTGATTTTGTCAAGAGTTGATTTCAATCTAGGTAGCCTATGCATATTTTAAAGAGTGGGTTGTTTACTTAGACTTACATGGTTGCTTAGAATGAAATGAATGAAAACTGTAATTGTACACGCTTTATCTAAATAAAATAAAAACGTACAATAGGCGGCCTTATTGCTTAAAGCAATTTCTTCCACGCAACCTTAGATACTGTAAGATATGTTTATGAAGTCGATTTTATGTTTGAAACACACGTTAAATTGCCTCGGATACCTAATTTTATTTCCAAAAGAATAAATATTGCGATCTTACATTGAACCAGCAAGTAAGCAGTTTCCATCTCACATAGAAGTAATCTCTTATTCTTTGGTCTTCGTCAACTCTTGTGTCGATACTGAGTGTCACTACAGCAGTCACCGCCAGGTGGAGGAACGCAGCAGTAAGGAATACTATTCTCACTTTTATTAAACTCATCCCTGGTAGGTATTACTTTGTTGCAAAAACTAATTCAAACAATAATAACCTTGTTTGTTTACGATAATATCGACTTATCACGGTCGGTGTTGTCACCGTGGATTGTAATTGGTAAATGCTTGAGTTAGGCATGATTTTGTGAGTGTCGTAATAGTTTATGGACAAATATAGGCGTTATCTGTATAATTCTGTACATTATGTTGGTAGAGGACAATTATTGGTGATCGGCGAGCTACCGCGGTTAAATCTTTATTTATAGCGCCATCTAACTGATTGTCATAGAAGAAAATGCTGATATCTTTATTCGGAGAAAGGTAGTCTTTTTTAGGCTTTCGAAGATCGGTTTCGAAACCTTCGACCAACGTTCTTTTTTCCTCCTTAATAAGTCAGCAACTACCGCAGCTATCAACTTGAAATTTAAAATAATAATACATTTCGTGCGTCAGTACAGATTTGAAGAAAAAAAAAATGGAAACGAACATCTTCTACTATATAAAAATAAGTCGGGTTTTCCTTCCTGATGCTATAACTCCAGAACGCACGAACCGATTTCCACGGTTTTGCATTCGTCTCGGGCTCCGTGAGGTTTATAGCAAAGAAAAAATTAAGAAAGTACATAAATTTCCGCCGTGGGGCGCAGCTAGTTTTCCATATAAACAGTTTTTGATATTTCTGTAGGTCTCATACTTTTTGAAATATTTTGAAAAAAGTAGAAATGATCTGGGGCGTCTGGGGGAACCAGAATTATGTGGGACTCGACGCTCTGAGAAGGACGTAATACCTACTTAGAACTTCTCGGGTGTCGCTCTCTCGCCATTTTCGCCAAACCACGGGAACATTTAAAACCTACCGCGCAGAGAGAAAGGTAACCTTGCTAGTTTTTATAACAAGCAATAGATGCCGCTAGATGTGAGCACTTACCTTGCCAAAGCTGTCCTCAAATAGGGTACCTATCAGAACCCCTAAGTAGGAAAACGACCGTTCAGTACAATTGACTAACATGCGAAAATGACCTTGTAGCAAAACGTCTGGAAATGAAAATAGTCTGCGTGTCTCAAACGACAAGTACAGTCAGTCTAGAATTACAAAAAATATTGTTTTTCAAGCTTTATTATAAAATAAAATCAACTTAAAACAATCTCCACAGAAATAAAAAAAATTGTCACTACGAAAAACATGTTTTGCTAAAAACTGTCTCCGAAAATAATACGCTTTAAATGTGATAAGGTTTTCAAAAATTGGTACGGTGTAATCTCTTGCCGGTTCAATTTCTTAACTTCGCGCCTGTATTTTCTATCGAACGAAGATCACATCATTTTTTTTTCGTTTTTGCCCCTCGAATAGAGCTCGTTTAATCCTCAACTCTTGCCAGAGCGCTTCTTTTCTTAATGCATGTACATATGAAGGCAAGGCCTTTTTTGTGCCCACGCGTGTGTTATACCTTCTGTGCCACCCTTCTGTTGCGTTATTAGTGCGATGGCGTTGCTCAAAGCAACTAATTTTTTCTGGGGATACCTTTATGATCCACTGTTTTTGGAAATATTCAATGAATTTTGACATTTGATCACAACTCGAATTCTGTTGAGCTTCTTCTTTGATACTCAACCAAACGTCTGGGATGTAGACCGCGGGGATCAACGGTAGATTGGCAGCAAGACGAGTTGTTTGTTCGCCTTCACTGGACTCTGAAACTTTTAATTTTTTGGATTTTCTCCAGACAGCTGCATTGAAATGATAGAAGCATCCTGAAATTTTTGATTCAGGGAAAACCGCTTGAAAACCGTTTTGCTGTGCACACTCATAATCGCACTTAAATTGTCTGATGTTAATTTGAAAATAGTCTCTGACCACTTTAAATAGTCGTACATATGTGTCTTCGCATTTATTCGGCATCAACGCAAATAAAAATGGCACAACGTTTGTTCTTTTTGTACAACTGTCAATGTCCACGTGCAGTGTGTAAAGTTGGCGAAATAGATTGGGTACCTTAAAAGTGCCGTCTCCGAAGAACATTGTATCTTCATTGGCCATATATTTTACCGTATTTCGACAAAAATTTGTTGAAAATATGAATATTTGATCATTGTTAGTGCCATCTATACGGACCAGAAAATCTTTTGAAAGAAGCTCTGGTATCTGTACTTCGTTTAAGCACGAAAATTCAGTTTTCTGTAGGTTCAAAAACTTACGTCTAGCACGATACAAAGTGTCTTTTTTAGAGTCATAATTAGGAATGATGTCAATATCAGACCCCAAAAACTTTTTTTCCATAATTTCTTTTACCGGCGTAAATTTTGAGCGAACCTTTTTCTTGCACTCATCCATCACATGATCAATTTTATTTTTATTAGTGTTTCTTACGCAAGTTTGAGCCGATTCCCTCAAGACCTCAGTCTGTCCTTCGTTTAGTGTAACAGATGCACTGCATTCTTCGCGCTTAGCGCATCTCCAAAGGGAGGTACCATTTTTATTTTCCGAACTGCAGTTATATCTATATCCATCTCTAAGCAGAACCGACTTTCCTTTTTGACCTTGTATAAATATCAATGAATGATCTTCATCCATATCCTGTTCCACTTCGTCCATAATAATATGTGGTTTGAGTAGGTTGGAAACTTTTCGTACAGGATAATTTATAAAACTATTGAATAAATGAATATATTTTTAAAAGACAGGACTTGGACTGACAAGACACAAGAAAATTGACAGACAAAAAAAAATCGTAACAATATTTTTCAAGTGGCCAGTAAGCAAAAGAAAGCTTCATATGTCAAGGCATGTCAAGGTTCTAGTTTCCAATAGGAAGTTAAAGTAAAGAGGTTATTCACTTCAACTCTAAGAGCAAGTATCCTTCGGAACATAGGCTTTTTGCTTCAACTGTACTGACATAAAGCAATCCCGTCGTTTTGCTACCAGGGCATTTTACTTTAACGACGACTTGAATACTAGGGCATTTCACGTTCTTGGCGTTTTGTCGATATCGTCTTTTTGCTACATGGGTATTCTGATAGGTACCCCTCAAATAGATCCGTGCTGTGTCCGGTCCTCTCTGCCTGTGACAGTTTCAAAAGCGCGTAAAAGTATTGGTGGGTGTGTCTTGGATGCTGAGAGAAACTAGTGTGATGGGATAAAATTTTGGTAAACATTTGAGGCGAAGGCGTACATTTAGCTTTTGAGCCAGCGAAAATAAAGAGTTTTAAGTATTTATTTATTTATTAAATACGACTCCCAGCGAAGAGATTACAATTTATTTTACCTCAACCTCAACAGCCTATATTGGTCCACTGCTGGACACAGGCCTCCCCCTGATAAGCGCGTTATTGGCTTTTATCACATGGCCATAAATGCCCATAAAATCCCCACGCTGGGCATGCGGGTTGGGGATCGCAGTTCGGTGGTAGATTTGTTCTGCAGGGGGCCTTGCTGCCCGCCCCGATGGATATCCCTTAGTCGCCTCTTACGACATCCGCGGGAAGAGTTGGGGTGGTGCAAATTCTAAGCCGGCACCACACACAGCTCTAAGCCGGCACCACACAGCTTTTTTTACATAGATACTAACACCAAGAATTATCTTCAAATCTATGTGTCGTCTCAGTAAGAGGCAGTAAAGTACGCAAGAATTATAGCACTACCACTCTACCAATCAACCTATTAAATTCTTGTTAGGTGACCTAATCACAACTACTATAAAGTTCTGAGAATTTATTAATAGTAGCTGATGGTAGGTACTCACTAGCTAATCATAATATTGTCGAAGAGGTCATGGTAAACGTCGGCAAGCGTAAATCACGATAAATAAGTCTGATGTGACCATGCTAATCTCCTTTCAACCAGACAAATCTGTATTACACCAATTACAGTTGGTTCAAACTTATTATCAATGATAGGTTTTGTCGTAGGTACTCATAAAGCTGTCATAAACATAAACATATAATAGATACCTACTAAACCATATAATACAAAGCTTATAATTTTCTTTGTTAAACAAATACTGCTGTGTGGTGCCGGCTTAGAATTTGCATCACCCCAACTCTTACCGCGGGTGTCGAAAGAGGCGACTAAGGGATATCTACCGGGAGCGGGCAGAATAATTCTACCACCGAACTGCGATCCCTAACCCGCATGCCCAGCGTGGGGATTATGGGCACTACCCCCATGTGATAAAAGCCAATAAGGCGCTTATCAGGGGGAGGCCTGCGTCCAATAGTGGACCAATACAGGCAATTGAGGTTGAGGAAACAAATACTGAACATAGTATAGGTTACCGTTATCTATGCAGAGACACTGCAAAGACGAATGTTATTCCAGTTCTGGAAAACAGAGGTGTCGGTTAATAAAAAATGCCGGACAATCCACACAGCGTCATCTAGCCCCAACGTAAAAGTAATATTACGTATTTTCGATGTATAATAAAAAATATGTATGTATGTAATGTATTTGAATAAGTATATCACTATATCAGTCATCTCATCTAGTACCCAGGACTCAAACTCTGCTTAGCTTGGGGCTAGATGATGCTGTGTTGATTGTCCAACAATATTTATTTATTTTATTTTTTATACTTAGTACTAGGCTGGGGAAAACGTGTTCTTGAGTGAAGAGCGCGGATCGGCAAACGTAGTGCAGAACGCACTCCGTCCAGGTGGGATGACGAAAGACTGCCGGCAGATGCTGGATGCGGCGAACTGAAGACAGGGTGCCATTGCGCTCATTAAGGGAGGCCTGTCCAGCAGTGGACTAATATAGGCGGATGATGATGATGATGATGAGATCTAGGTCATCCCGCAATCTTTGCCTGGGTCTGCCACGATACCGTCCTCCGTTGGCATTGGTACCCAAAGGGCAACCTTTGTTATTTTGGCCCGTAGTAACCTAACCGTAAGGCCCGGACTCCACCATAGCGGATATATACGGAGATGTCTGAAGCGGAGACGAGAAGAGATGTTGTTCAGCTAGGGTGTATCCACCGAAGCTGTGCGGAGTTGCGTACTGGCTAAAATAGAGTGGAGATGGGTGCTGGCTAACGCTGAGATGTTTGCTGGCTAAAGCGGAGATGTGTGCTGACTGGAGCGGAACTGAGCGTAAGGCGAGCGTTGGATTTTTGTTGAGATGACACACATCTCTTCCCATCTACGCTGCGTGCCGTCGCTAGCTTGCGAGGTAGCGTTACCGTTGTACCGCCGCCCAGCTCAATCTCGGCGAGACACAGCTCATCTTCACTTCGATCGCGCCATACAAATATGACACATCTCCGGTCGGCTCCACTGAAGCTGAGCGGAGACGAGATGTGTGAAAAACGAAGTTGTATTGGTTATTTTTTTCAGCAACGGGCTGCAGCGGCTGCCGCAGACCCACCACTATCCGATGCCAATAATGGGACCGCATCTGTCGTTCCCGTATAGGGCTTACAAGTCGACAACGCAAGTGCCGAAAAACGCACACTACATAAACCATCCTTCGTGGATGTAAAGGCCATTCATGATGATTGATGTGATGTCCTCCTAGCCGAATTTCGACCACAGCGGCCGGTCTCATCGGAGAATATATTATAGTGCACTACTGTGTGCGCAAACACAGGCGCACTCTCTATTCCCTCACGCTCATAATCTGATAGGAGAGGTCAGGCGCAGGACCAACGGCTTAACGTTCTTTCCGAGGCACGGGGGTGTAACACCGCCAACTTCCTAACTCCGAGATGTTACTGTGAGTTTTTCTTGCTCTACTGTGAGTTTTTCTGCTTGGTTGTTTGAAACGCATCTCCCGTTTCATCCTCTCGTTTCATCTCCTTTCGGTGAAGTCCGGGCCTAAAGTTTCCACTGCGTCCACCCACAATCGATATCATGCATCGATACGTGTTTATTTACGTGATTCCGTGCGTCAGTCGGTATCTTAACTGCCGATGTGGTTAGGATGTAGACAAGGTCTTGTTTACGGATTAGCTTTATCACATCTCGTGGTGGGCCTTTGAACTTCTGGACGTACTTTTGTCATGCCGCATTAAACTTACGTGCATGTAATAAAAGTAGCTTATTACGTGCGTAGAAGTAGCCGTGGCTGTTGAATGAAACGTAAGAATTGAGCCCGCCTAAGCCCATCACAGACGTAGGCTTTAATATCATAGCAAGGCATAGCGCGATATATCTTCTGTACAAATTTTCGAGTGACCACACACGCAGCTTTCTCTCTGTGTTGTCCTTGTGAAATATTTCGAAAAGTATGAAACCTACAGAAATTTCAAAAACTATTTTGAAATTTTGACATCTCAATTTGTATGGAAAATGTTCATTTTCATTTTTCATTTTTTTTCCGTAATATCTGTACTGGCGCACGAAATGTATTATTATATTAAATTTTAATTTGATAGCTGCGGTAGTTGCTGAGTTATTAAGGAGGGGAAAAAGGACAGACAAAGCGAGACCACAAGGGTTTCGAAACCTTCGAAACCCTTAAAAGCTTATTTAGCACGACACGTTACCTTCAAAAACATAAGTAATGAAAACTAAGCTAGTAATTTACTAATGAGGAGTAATTTTGTGCAATCTCCATAATCTTTTTCTCTCTTTTTCTCTCATCTTACGAGTTCATATTCATATACCTCTACTGCGGAACAAAGGCCTCGCCAAATGACAAAAAGGTAAACTAAAAATAGTTCCTAGTCAAAATTCAATCACTTCAAAATACTATGCATTTAGCAGGAAAAAAATCAGCCTTGTTTCTTTTGACCCTGTATTGTTTGTCTTCCTGACAACTAGGATACCCGACAGGGCCGAAAAGTTTAGATATAAGTATCTTGGATTTACATTATTTAACTATTTTTATTGAGGACGTTTTAAAAATATTTTGGACGACATTAATGTCGTAAACGTTCAAATGTTCTGGAATCTTTAAGATGAGCAGCATAAGAAAAGCATTAAAGAATTACATAGATATATAATCCCATACTGTTGTATTATGATATATTACGATCTATTATGATCTATTACGATGTATTATGATCTATTACGATGTATTACGATCTACATAGCATATATACAACATGTCTCGCAATAAAGAATCTTGAATCAGAATTACGTCGTAGAGGCTCCACAAGGAACACGAAATCAAGTAGAGTCCTTTCCATTTTTTGGGAATTTTGTTTATTTACTGTTTAAGACTTACTATAGTTACTATATATAACACTATACTCGTAGGTAGGTAAATTATCTCGTTATTGTAGTTAAACATATTAGTAGTTAATTTGCAGAAACAAATGTACCTAAATACACAAATGTGTATTTACAAAACACACTGATACGATATTTGTAGGGTTCTCATTACAAGCTAAAGGACGATGACCCAAGACAGAATAGACTAAGATCACTCGATTAATACTATTACATTATATTAAAGGAGAAGGCGTTGTATCTTGGTTTCTGTCTCTGAGACCGAGACACGTTCTCGGTGACCCCGTAGACCCAATCACCGCCGCTAACCCGGAGGTGACGGCAACCGATTCGCTTGCGCACAGCGCACAACCGACCTAAAACCGACCCCGCCGGATGCGGGGTCGAAATCCTTCGCTTCCGCCCATAGGTGCATTTGTGCACCTAGGCGAAACCTCCCATTCCTCTTGTAGCATCTGGCAACAGCCCAAGCCGAGGCGGCGTGGCGCCCTCTGCGCCCGCCAAAAGTCCGGTAACGCTGTCATGGCCATCTACGGTAAACAGCATTTTAGTCCTCTCGAAAAAAAAAAAACCTTGGTTTCTGTACAACAATCCTACTAATAACAAAAAGGTAAAAGTTTGTGCCGTTGTGAAGGTTGTGCGAAGACAACGCTAAACTTACTATAAATCACACTAATATTATAAATGCGAAAGTTTGGACGGATGGATGGATGGATGTTTGTTACCTCTTCACGCCAAAACTACTGAACGGATCGGGCTGAAATTTTGTATACAGATAATTATAATCCTGGTATCAAACATAGGCTACTTTTTATCCCATAAATCAGTTCCCATGGGATAAAAATCACCTTTTAACGTTTCCATAGAAACAACGCGTGCGAAGCCGCGGGCGGCAGCTAGTAAAAAATATTATAAAGAGGAAAGATTTGATTGTTTGTTTGTATTGAATAGGCTCCGAAACTACTGGACCGATTTGAAAAATTCTTTCACCGTTAGGAAGCTTACTTTTCAGGGAGTGACATAGGCTATATTTTATCCCGGAATTCCCAGGAGAACGGGAACTACGCGGGTGAAACCGCGAGGCGATCGTCTAGTATATATATAATATATATCAGTCATCTAGTACCTAACCATAACATTCTTCGTCGCTTCTTTACTTTAGTCTACATACCGAAGTGACAGAAATAAAAAAATATCACTTTATTTCCGTGTCAGTGTTTAGTTTTATATTTTGACCTTTTCTAAGTGTACATTTATTTTATTTATGGAAATAAAGAGTTTTTGATTTTGATTTTTGATTTTGAACAAAAGCTTTGCTTAGCTTGGGGCTAGGTGATGCTTTGTGGATTGTGTAGCGTTATTTATTTAATCAAATAATTATATACATTTATATTTTTGTAACAAATAATGCTAATAATAAATAATGCTGTTCTAATGTCAATATTTATTTATATTATTTATGTTTTGAAAAGTGGTATCCTGGTCTACAAGAAAAATACAAAGTCCGATATATATCGCGTTTGTTGACGTCAGTAACTTTAAATAACTAAGACGGTACTTGGTTCACAAACTTTATCAGTATTGAAAAGGAAATCGGGAATACTGACAAGACAAAGCAAAAGAAGTTAAGTACCTATTTTTTTTTTATCTAGCCTGTTTTGTCCCACTGCTGGGCAAAGGCCTCCCCCAAATCTTTCCACTCGGTGCGGTCTCGTGCGATCTCCCACCAATCTCTGAGAAAGGCGTTAAGGTCGTCTCGCCAGCGCTTTCGTGGAAACGTATAGGAAAAAAGTACAGTAAAAGTAAAAGTAAAAAGTACCTATAGGATAAAAAAAAACATCCAGCAAATAACTATTACAAACGAAAACTAATTTTCAAAGCAAAGACCTCAAAACCAATAATCATAATCTTGTATCTTGTGCTTCACTTGCCAATACGAGTAAATATGCAGAAAGAATTAAGTTACAAAAAAATATTAATTTTTAGGGTTCCGTGCCTCAAAAGGAAAAAAGGAACCCTGAAAGGATCACTTTGTTGTCCATCTGTCTGTCTGTCTATCCGTCTATCTGTAAACCTCCCTTTTCTCAGGAACGCGTTGAAATTCATCAAATACTGAAACCCGTAACCTCTTGGAGTCGTGTTATAAATAAAACTTCTAAGTTAACGCAATCAAAAGTTATAGCTGCTTATGACGGCAATTATGAAATTTCCAAGGGAATCACATGCACACGAAACCCATAGGGTACTTTCCGTAAACCTAGAATCATGCTATTTGGCAAGAAACAAGGTCTATACAGCAAGTAAAGGAATAAATCCGAAAACCGTAAATTTTTAATATATTCACCAATAAATACTTTTGATTCTTGCCATGGACCAAACCTATAGGTACCTACATCCCGTTAACCTAATGATGATATCTGGCAAGAAACAAGGTCTTACAATTATACGGAACCGTTAGTGCGCGAGTCCGACTCGCACTTGACGTTTTATTTTACGTCAGTACACTGATCCATTCACTCCCTAGAGTCGGAAGGTATTTTAGTATCTACCTAGATAATTTAATATTATTCACAATACCCAGAACAAAGGGTGGTAAACAGTTTAATAAATTGCGATTAAATTTATATTTTAATACAAAAGACGTAATCAACAAACGTAAAAGATGCAATGCTCCCTTTCTCGAGGATGCGAATGATATCGCGATAGTCCGAGGGTCGAAGTTTCGTCTTCGTTGTCGTGCAAAACCAACTCTTATGTCTAAGAAATCAAATAATGATGCCGATTCTGTTGTTTTACGATTCCTAAATTAAATTTTACGATTTCTAAATTTTCTAAGTTAGGTTGACCCTAAAATTTTGATATTCTCTGTACAGATCCCAAAAATACCAAATATACCACAAAATCCATATATCACTTTTTCAAAAGAATCTGCCCGTTTTTCACTAGAATAAATTTTGATAACGGCCAAATTAGATGCCTGCTTAAATTAGGTAATTGCTATAAAAGAATAGTATTTTAACTAAGTTGAGTTGTTTTAGATCTACCTAATATAAAACCTGGCAGTCTAATTTTTTAAACATAGAATAGCTTTCGTCTATTTGACATTCCTAAATCCTTATTTTAGCTCATTTTAGCGAATTCTAAAACAACAGAATCGACACCAATATCGCAAAAATTTTCGACTTCGACGGGACGTGAACCCGCATCCTTCCTTCGGTACGGGAACGTGCTAACCAACTACACCACGAGGTCAAGTGACGTGGGAGTCGAAAATCTCTGCGACTTCCTACGGTCTCTAGCGCCGTTAGCTCCACCTACAGGGGAAACATTGAAGTTTATCCAATCCTGTTCAAAGACTAAAGTTACATTTAGTTCGTTTGACGAGAGGTGTCGCGTTGCTTAATTCTAAGCCTCTAAGGTGTTTTTGTTATTAGCTAAAATAGCTATACTGATAGCTTGTTAATAGCTAACGGAGGCGCTAGAGACCGTAGGAAGTCCCAAAGATTTTCGACTCCTACGTCACTTGACCTCGTGGTGTAGTTGGTTAGCACGTTCCCGTACCGAAGGAAGGATGCGAGTTGGTTAGCACATTCCCGTACTGAAGAAAGGATGCGGGTTCAAGTCTCGTCGAAGTCGAAAATTTTTGCGAAATTATTTGATTTCTTAGAAATTACCCTAAGTGTGGGTTTACGCACTATAATAACAAAAAACTCTTATGTCGCTTGCATATGATTAGCGTTTGCACGAAAATGAATCAGAAATTTCGATTTCGTTTTTAAGAGTACGGGCCCAGGGCTCTACATGAACTTTGTTTGTCGGTCAAGAGTTATTTTATTCATTAAAAAAAACTTAAGAGGTGTCAAGGGACACCCGGATGGAACGAAGTTCATAAGAGAGAGAGAGAGAGACAGACAGAGATACATGCGCACGCCGCACGGCTTACAATAGCTTACTATAGCAAAAAGTGTCGTTACAACTTTTCGTATGAATTTTTTCCGTCTAGCCCCCTTTCACACCGTGCGATAAGGAACTTCGTTCCAATTACAATCAAATCATAAAAATAAATTAGAACTAATATTTACAATTGAACAATTGAGCTAACTGCAGACTGTCGCAAACAATCCACAGGTAGCTCAACTGATCCTTATCAATACCAGTCGGAAGCGTCGTCCCTAAGACAGGTACCTACCTAATTGAGATAAGAATTTGAATTTAAATATTTAATATTTGGCCCACGCTTCCAAGACGCTGGCTGCATTGCCACGCTGTATGGCAATGCTGATGCGCTGTGCCAGATACTCACCAGCTCTCGGGTTACGCGTAGCTTCGACCAGACGCTCAGATAATTTTTTAAACTCCGAAGAGCCTCGGTACACCATGGACCTAAGGTCTCGACTCCAAGGGGAGCAAATGTGTAGGCTCTGTCGAGACCTGCATATTTGCGCCTCTTGAGATCCTCGGCCAGGTGTCAAGGGTTATTTATTACCTACTTATATGTCTTAATTAATCGTGTTTTAAGATATCTTACTGACAGATATACCATCTGCTTTTTCGACGACCGATGTGGCGCGGTGGGCGTAGGTCCACCAGCGACGCCTGAAGTTGCGGGTTCGATTCCCGCCTTGGGACAAATGTTTGTACGATCTGCAAATATTTGTTCCGGGTGTTCTGGGTACTTTCTATGAATAGTAAAAAATATCTATCTATGTAATGTATTGCAAACTTTTATTCACAAAGAAAATTATACTAGTATTTACAATTGAAACAATTGAGCTAACTGCCGACTGTTGCAAACAGTCTACAGATAGCTCAACTGATCCATATCAACACCAGTCGGAACCGTCCCCAAGACGCTGGCTGCATTGCCACGCTGCGCTGTATGGCAATGCTGATACGCTGTGCCAGATATTCACCAGCTCTCGGGTCACGCGTCGCTTCGACCAGACGCTCAGATAGTTTTTTATTATTATTTATTATTTATTTATATGTATTGCATAAATGTACCTACATATATCAGTCATTTAGCACCCATAACACAAACTCTCTTAAGGTTGGGGCTAAATAATGTGTGAATTGATCAGCATTTTTTTTCATCCATTCGTACGAAAATGATGTAGATAGGCATAAACAAACTAGCAAGGTATCCTTGCATAAACAAGGTCTTTAAAATATTATGAGTTTACCTACTTTAATACAATTTCCTTTATTTTTTTCTATTCTTTATTTACTAATGTTAAAAAGTTTATAGTAGATACTTAGGCCCGTATTAGAAAATCTTTATCAGTCATCTATGTATAATAAAAATATCTATCTATGTAATGTATTATATTATAAATATCAGTCATCTAGTACCCATAACACAAACTCTGCTTAGCTTGGGGCTAGATGATGCTGTGTGGATTTCCAGCATATTTATTTATTTTTATGCTTGAATAACGATTTTCTATGGCCAAAGCTTTACTCAAGTATAGATTGATGACTGAGCATAGTTTCATAATGCGGTCCTTAATCTAGTTTAGCATTGCATAATTTAGTGCAACAGTTAATTTTTCTTGAGGAAAAGTTTTGAAAAACAGTAATTAACAGTGTTGTGCATTTTAATTAGCGGCAAGGCTCTAAGTTGTTGCCTTTTTGTTTGCTTAGGAAAATTTACACTTTATGGTCCCTCAGGGTGACAACGACAACTTCCTAAAATGACAACTTCCGAAAACGACAACTTCCGAAGACGACAACTTTTTAGAATGTCAACTTTCAAAAACGACAACTTCCGAAAACGACAACTTTTTAGAATGTCAACTTTCTCGTTTAGTTCATTTATTTTATTTGTTTTAAGGAAGGCCTTCAGCTTATGTACTAAACTAACTATAGGCGACTAAGGGATTTCCACTGAGGGCGGGCAGCAGCACCCCCAGCAGAACAATTCTACCACCGAACTGTGATCCCCAGCCCGTATGCCCAGCGTGGGGATTATGGGCATTACCCCCCATGTGATAAAAGCCAATAAGGCGCTTATCAGGGGGAGGCCTGCGTCCAGTAGTGGACTAATACAGGCTGTTGACGATGAGGTTGACTACAGCTTATTTCATTACGAAATAAGGAAACTAGCAACAAAAAAGCTAATGTCCTTCACGGCTAAATGACAGCGACACGAGACGGACAAATTTATCAGTTGTTTAGTAAGACCCCCCGAGTCACACTAACGACCACCTATGTTATCTTATTACTAGCTGCGCCCCGCGGCTTCGCCCCCGTGGAAATTTATGTTTCCAACTTTCTTAATTTTTTCTTTCATAAGAACCTTCTCCTGACAATAACAAACACAACAAAGAAAGAATTAGCGAAATCGGTCCAGGCGTTGTTGAGTTATGCGCTTACCAACACATTTTGCGATTCATTTTTATATTATAGATAGAAGACTAGATTCTGCCCGCGGCTTCGCACGCGTTAATTAAAAAAACATTGTCCAGCGGACAAAATTGTGAATCTAAACCATTCCCAGATCCCCTTGAACACACACAAAAAATTTCATCAAAATCGGTCCAGCCAAAATTGTGAATCTAAACCATTCCCAGATCCCCTTGAACACACACAAAAAATTTCATCAAAATCGGTCCAGTCGTTTGAGAGAAGTTCAGTGACATACACACTCACAGAAGAATTATATATATAAAGATATAGATTACGTTAAAAAAAGAATTTTTTAAAACTCTATCGGCCAATTTGTGATAACTATCATTAGCTTATTTTAATGCCTCTGTAATATTTTCATTTTTTATAGTTTAGGCAGAGATGCGAAAACAGAGTTTGGTGGCCAAAAAGAGCAATAGGCATCTCTGTCTACAGTATACAAAATGCAGTATATATACAGAATACAAAACTTTTACAGAGGCATTAAAAAAAGCTTATGATAGGTATCACAAACTGGCCAATGGATTATTGAAAATTCAAGTGTTTAACATAATAATAAGATATCACAGGTGGCGGCGTTATTGTGGGTCGGGGAGGTATTAATATGTATATTAACTGATAAATTGTAAGGCAATAGGTATGACTAAATACTTTAAATATATACGTGGATTTTTCCACGCCTTCTTATAGGTCAAGAAAAGGTGAATTATGTTTACTTTTTATGAAAACAATGGAAGATTATGCTTTGTTTGGGGTTCCGCACTCGTAGGGAGAAAACGGGTCCCTTTTACTAAGCCTCCGCTGTGTCTCTCAAGAACCGTCAGACTTCATAATTTTCACAGTGTATGTATTTCTCTTGCCGCTATGTAAAATGCCAAATAAGCCCCCTTCCATTTTAATTATATATTAAAAAAAAATGGAAGGAGGCTCCCATACAATAACTCGATTTTTTGGCTATTTTTGCTCTACATTTGTCAAGGCTTTTTGCTCTACGTTTTTCTTTTGAACCGTAATAGATAGGTAGTTGTTATGACAGGATGTATATTATTATTGCTGCTATAACAACAAAAAATGGAGTATGTATATAAAAAATGAGGGCCAACGTCCATACCACGTTGAATACCGATCACCCAAGTTAAGCAACGTTGGGCACGGTCAGTTCTTGGATTCCGCGTCATGTTGGATTTTGCTTTTTTTTTTCAATCCGTCAAAATAATCAGTTTTTAGGGATTCTTTTGTGAAACAGTTTCGTTCGACGGTACGGAACTCTCCATGTGCGAGTGGACTCGCACTTGGCCGGTTATATTATGTAATCAAATTGTCTAATTGAGTAGGTATGATTCAATTGTTTTTGTTATTTCATCTTTAACAAATTGTTTACATGAGGACAAAACGAAAGTTTAAGACATCCAAGAGTGCATTTTACTCTAGTGCGCTAGGCGCCAAAATAAAATAAAAAAATTGGTTGTCTGTAAAGTCGGTTTACTGACGATAGTTGAACGTGACAACGTCTTAAGAAAATACTGATGGAATGGTAGCATTTGATACTCGATCAAAACATGTAAATGTACTATAGTATAGCAGCTGTCCACGCAGACGCATCGCTCACTCAAGTAGGAGAGACGGATGTCGAGCGCTCTCGCTTGCACTTCAAGCCTTACATGGAACGCCTCAGAGCGAAGTAACGCCGCATGACGTCATAGCGAGGTAACGCCGCATGACGTGCATCTTTTTTCTTTTCCAAATGGGTCACCATCACCATCAGCCTATATTAGTCCATAGCTGGGCATAGGCCTCCCCTAATGAGCGCCATAGCGCCCTGTCTTCAACTTGCCGCATCCAGCATCTGCCTGCAGTATTTCGCAGATCGTCATCCCACCTGGCCGGAAGACGTCCTACACTACGTTTGCCGAGTCGCGGTCTCCACTCAAGAACGTTTACCCCAGCGGTTGTCGGTTCTTCGCGAGATATGCCCGGCCTACTGCCTCATCAGCTTGCTAATTCTTTGGGCTATGTCGATGACTTTGGTTCTCTGTCGGATGTATTCGTTACGAATCTTATCCTTCAGAGAGACTCCGAGCATAGCTCTTTCCATAGCTCGCTAAGCGACTTTGAACTGGTGGACCAGCCCTACCGTGAGTGTCCACGTCTCAGCTCCGTAGGTCTTGACGGGTAGGACGCACTGATTGAAAACTTTAGTTTTCAAGCATTGCGGTATGGATGACGAGAAGACTCGGCGTAATTTCCCAAACGCTGCCCAGCCTAGCTGGATCCTCCTCTTGGCGTTCTCAAAATTATTTTTACCTAACTGCAGAGTTTGCCCAAGGTAAGTATACTCAGAAACAATTTCTCGAAATCGTTTTAAATAGGTACCTACTAGAGTTAAATTACGTAAAGTAATTACGGCTCTGAGCTATTTTATTTGAACCACATTTCTTAATTAGTTAAGCACTGTCGCACTCCAGTGCTTTGGGACCAGCTGAAACATAGATCTACAACTGACCTAATCACTTAGTGGTGGAGAAAATGGTTCCCTGACTTAACTTATTGGTAGGTTGGTAAAGGAACTGGATGGAGAAGGTTACTAAATAAGGAGGTGCTGAAAGAGTTATAGAGAATAGGTTCATCAAAAACTTACATGATCTATACTAATATTATAAAGAGGAAAGATTTGATTGTTTGTTTGTTTGTGAATAGGTTCCGAAACTACTGGACCGATTTGAAAAATTCTTTCATCGTTAGGAAGCTTACTTTTCAGGGAGTGACATAGGCTATATTTTATCCCGGAATTCCCACGGGAACGGGAACTACGCGGTTGAAACCGCGAGGCGATCGTCTAGTGTACCACGTAGGTAAGTTTTTGATGAACACCATTCAAAACAAAAGATAGAGAATGATTGGACATCATATACGACATGTCAGCTTCCGTTTCGGCTTAAACATGTCCATCTATACTAATATTATAAGGAGGAAAGATTTGATTGTTTGTTTGTTTGTATCGAATAGGCTCCGAAACTACTGGACCGATTTGAAAAATTCTTTTACCATTAGAAGCCCACATTATTCCTGATGAACATAAGCTACTTTTTATCGCGGGAAAATGCTTCATTCCTACGGGAAAACGGGTAATACGACAAGGGGTACTAAGAATGCAGCTAGTATCTAATAAAAGCAAAAAATGTTCACGTATAATGTAAAATGATAAAAATAAGAAACAAAAAAATTCTTCAAAATTATGCTTGTACTAAGATTACGCTATACCTTATGTAATTTAAGTTAGGCTATAAATGTATTTTTAATTTAGTTTTGAACATGCTTATGCTAGCACATTCCTTGATGTCGTTAGGCAAGCTATATTCATGAGAAACATCGTAGAAGGAAAAGTACTTAGAAGGAAGACGAGGCAGGGGTAAACCAAGTAAGTTTTAATGAGTCAGATCAAGGAGCATTTCCTATCTTCATGGCTGTTGTATTTTATGTATTTATTATAAATATTACACATTATGTAATTATTGTATTTTATATATTAAAATATATGTCTTAGACAAAGTGTAATTATATGTAATAGTCTATGAATTATGTACCTACATAGTTAAAGTAGGCCATCTTTTCTCTAAGAAATGTTACACATGTTCCCACTAGCGTTGTCTCTCTCTCCCAATAAGGTTTGCTGGAAGAGAACTCTTTTTAGGGTTAAGCTCGCCTTTGCCATTCCTTCTCTAGTTTTATGTTTTTATGTATGTTTTATTTAGTGCAATAAAGAATTAAGAATTAAGAGAAAGCCGCTGTCATGAGAACACATTGGAAAGAGGAAAGTGGAGGAAATTGCACCGTTGCACCGACAAGAGCTAGGCTCTTTAACTATAATAATAAAAATAATATATTTAAATAATAATAATAAAAGAAAGACATTACTTAGGTAAACAAATATAGCACAAGAAAGTTATAAGACTTGACTTGACCATGACATAAAACGCTTGTACCTAACGATTTTACAGAGCAACCTTGTTAGCCGTCTCCTAATAGGTTACCATTTCTTTATATTACCTTTATTCACAAAGAAAATTACAATCAAATAATAGAAATAAATTAGAACTAGTATTTACAATTAAAACAATTGAGCTAACTGCAGACTAACAACCAATCTACAGGTAGCTCAACTGATATGTACATACAAGTCGGAAGCGTCGTCCCCAAGACGGGTACCTACTTTACTTAATTGAGATAAGAATTTGAATTTAAATATTTAATATTTGGCCCACTTTACTCAGTCTCGGCGAAGCTGAGTAAAGATATTTATCAAAATTTTAAAAAAAAATTACAAATGACTGTTTACTTCGAATAAAATAAGCGAAGATAAATGGACCCTACCTATTTGATAATATTTTGTTTAGAACTTGACCTACCTAAATGGTTAACGTAAGCCTAAAGAAATAAACATTACTGATTCTGAAATCTTAGAAAAAAATCCGATTCTGCGTCAAGGCAAAACAACCTCACGTAGTACCTAAATAAAAATGGCAGACACGCAGACTAGCGTGTTCGAAGCATCAGCGTCCATTCATAGCATTTAGAGTAACGCACGCGGCGTGCGCGCGCGCGTCACGCACTCAGCATGCACGCGCCACGGCCGGCCTCCCCCCGCGGAAACGTTAGAGAATTCCCGGCTAATCGCATCGAGATAACCTGAACCTTAATCGCTTGCAACACGGGTTCTTTCAATGGAGTATAATTTTACCGCGATTCTGGAATGTATGATTCAAATTCAGAATCGTCTCAAATAAATAAGCCGTTATTTATACCGTGAATTAACAGTGCACGACTTTTCCGGCGTTGCAGGAAAATTCTTTAAATTCGAAACCCGTTTTTAGATCGATAGATAGATAATTCTTTATTCATCACCTTAACATAAAACTAATTTTACACGAAACATATCGCTTTAAGCGATGCCACCAGTTCCATTGCTGTTCTCTAACAGCAATGGAACTGGCGGCATCGCTTAAAGCGATTTCTTCCAGACAACCAAAACGATGGGAGAAAAATAAAGGTGCTTCTTTACATAAACTGTAAACTATTTATACTAATACTACACATAATACCTACTAAACTAATACACTAATACATATAACAAAATAATTATACCTACTTAGTAACTATATTGGACATGCTGAATAATCTAGTCTGACGTGACGTTAAGAAAGTGATTGAAGACTTTCCTTTGAAAAGCGTGATGTTATGTTTTTCGAGTGTTCAAGATTCAGATGCCCTGTATATCCGTTTTCATTGTAGTTTTATTACTTACTAAGCTTCTACGCTTTTTTCGGTATAATAAGTAGCCTATACCTATCTATGTTAGGCTATGTTCTAAATGTATGCCAGTATTTTTAGAGATCGTAGGTAACAAAATTCACAGTTCACAACCTTTCGGCTTTATAATATTAGTAGGATAAGTTAAGTTGTGTTTATTAACTTCGACCAGCTGTTCGATTTATTAAAATGTAAGCGCGAATTAATCGTAATAAGGTCAATGAATTGCTTACCCAATAAAAAGAATACGAGTAGGTACACCATCATTTATTTCGTTTATGATAATATTTATTTGCGTAAACAATGATTGTAAATTATATTGTAAATTATATTAGACATAAAAGCATTTATTCACAAAGAAACTTATACAGTATTTACAATTGAAACAATTGAGCTAACTGCAGACTGTTGCTATTACCACTATTACTATTTGTGCTATTATACAATGTAACATTGTATAATAGTGCTAATATACATAATATTAGCACTATTATACAATGTTACAATGGTCCGGTCTTTATCCATCCTTCAATTGCTCGAAATATTTTCTATTAATGCTAAGCGTCTTTAGAAATTCTACCAGACCAGACCGTATCATTATTTCTTCATCCTTCAGTCTTTTGGAAGACCATTAGGTACAATAAGTAAGTTAGCATAGGTACTATCTGTCGAATCATAGATTTAACTTTCAACTTTAACTCCCTTTGATTGAACACCAAGATGGCTGTGGGGTGGGTCACCTAGCTGATAACCCTTGATGACGCCCAACCTCCGACGCGCAGAGGGCCAGTTCTCTTTTTTGCGACGCGACCAAGTCTATAAAGGCGACCGAACGCACACAAAAGCAACAGTCTGCCTTGGATCTCCGCCGATGATGCGTGATTTAGACCTCACACGAGCACATCACCAACCCGATCTATGAATAAGTTTCAAAACAAATACGAAATTCAAATTTTTCCCTCCATCGATTCGCGCATGCGTGCCGGCTGCGCTGTGATTGGTTGTGAAAAGGAACGTACTCGAAAATAGAAAAACAAACATGAGTGAATCGGAGGACAGTGTCGGTATCGGTCGATCGACGTGCAACAGCAAGGGAAGCATGATCGTTGTGTCCAACAGACTGCCCTTTATTCTGACGCGGAACGAGGCTGGAGAATTAGAGAGGAAAGCCAGGTAGGTCCATAGATATAAATATCAATCACTGTAATACGACAAACGAAACCTAAAATAATAAACAAAAACAGTGGCAAAGTATTGCAAACAAATTCTGCAAGAAACAAAACTGTGAAAGTAAAGGTCTACGAATAAATTAAAAAAAAGTAGAGCTGGAATATCGACTCACAACTAAAGTGGTTACATACATACCGGCGGGTCACAGGGAACCTTCGAGACAACTAGATCGAGAAGTTTCCCGAAGGATAGGTACGTTTTGCGCGCAAGTCCTTTGCGGAACATGTGTAGACATAATTATCATTTTAAAGAACAAGACGTACCCATATACTATTTTATGGATACGAAGAATTGCATCACAATATTGTATGGTTAATTATCTACTTATACCTAATTATATTCAACGCCAGTTAACACAAATGCTTTAATACATAAAAACAATAACACGGCAAAATGCAAACGTTATGAGCCAAACACAGCGACTGTAGATAATGATATTTTTATTTGTTCTGTTATTCTACCTGTTTTGATATCTCGTGATATTCGTAAAGGGCTCGACTTGATCAGATCAGTCAAGGTCCCGTATATCTAGGTTGCTTCATCGTATTAAAGTGATTATTTTTACCTTTTCTCTGAATACAAATGGCGATTTATAAAAGTAACCTGACAGCATTTATTTTAAAGACTTGTACTATAATTATAATATCACTATCAATTGCTTGTATAGGTACAGTCAGCTGCACAGACATGTATACACTTCCAAGGTTTAACTTTTATTTTACTCGGAACTTTTTAAATAAAAGGACATGCACACGTTTTTCGTACAAAGTAGTCATCGTACTTCATCAGAATGCGGTACATAAATTATCACAATTACTATACACTTAGTCAAATTGAAAACTTGGGAGTGTATACAAATTTTTGCAGCCGACTGTACAAGTACAATACCCACTTTACCCACAACCAATAGCAAATAATTTGGAAACTGTGCCACATTGTGGGCTATATTTATGAAAATTAGATTAGCCTATGTGTTATTCTAGAACCTAAACTATCATCATACAAAATTTCATCTAAATCGGTTAAGTAGTTGTGGAGATACGTGGTAGCAAGCATTCACACAAATTTTCGCATCACACTAATATTATAAATGCGAAAGTTTGGATGGATGGATGGATGGATGCTTGTTACCTCTTCACGCCAAAACTACTGAACCGATCGGGCTGAAATTTTGCATACAGGTAACTCTAATCCGGGAATCAACTATAATACTTTTTATCCCATAAATCAGTTCCCATGGGATAGAAATCACCTGAAAACGTTTCCATATAAAAACCGCGTGCGAAGCCGCGGGCATAAACTAGTTTATAATATTTTACAAATATTTTTGCTCATCATCATCATCATCATGATGATAAGCAAGTTGTTTGTGATTTTTATAAACACAAAAAAATCACAAGAAAATATTTTCAGTTTTTGACATGGGTGACATTTTTGCCCAATCACACTATAAATCCTACTAATTTATTTAATATTATTTATCTAATATTATTCCGAGTCACTCAAACCTCTGTTTAAATAAACAAAAAATAAAGTAAAAAGAGAATCAGGTGTTTTTTATTTTTACAAAACGACCCCTAGAGGGTGTGCTTTCTAAATTTCGTATGATTTCCGCGCGGGCGAAGCCGCGGGGCGCAGATTATTATTATAAATGCGAAAGTTCTGATGAGATGTTTGTTATTTCTTCACGCCAAAACAACTGTAATTTTGCATACTTAGATGTAGGACTAGAGTTCGAGAAATCAGTTCCCATGGGATATAATCATTAATCAACCTTTAAAAACGTTTCCATAGAAACAATGCGTTCGAAGCCGCGGGCAGAAGCTAGTCTTTTAAAATGAGGTTAGGATGACTTGGGTAGGTATTTTGTTGTAGATATTGACATAAAGGGTGCTTACATTTTTACTTATGTTGTAAGGTACGAATCCATGACGTTACGATTTTAGCACCTCAACGTTAGTGCAAAACATAAAGGTACCTAAGTACCTGCCTGCCATAGATTATAGTGGTGGCCTTCTGTGTGATACTAAAAAAAATCAAAATCAAAAACTCTTTATTTCCATAAATACAATAGCTGCGCCCCGCGGCTTCGCTCGCGTGGAAATTTATGTTTCCCACTTTCTAAATTTTTGCTTTATAGCAAAAATACTGTACATCTACTGCTGTATATGTACATCTACTATATAAAAATAAGTCGGGTTGAGGTTATAAACCTCACGGAGCCCGAGACCTTTCCAACGAATGCAAAACCGTGGAAATCGGTTCGTGCGTTCTGGAGTTATAGCGTCAGGAAGGAAAACCCGACTTATTTTTATATAGTAGATGTACACTTAGAAAAGGTCAAAATATAAAAGTAAACACTGACACGGAAATAAAGTGATATTTTTGATTTCTTTCGATATGTACCTAGACTAAAGTAAAGAAGCGACGAAGAAACCTTTAGCTTGTTATTTGTTATTTTTCGAGTTGGAGCAAAACCCGTCCCAAGATTTTTTATCCTCTAGAATAATCTGATATTTTATAGTAAGCCTTTTTGCACAGCAAGGTTTTGACAATTTGACAATGACAAACAGTAAAGGGCCCAAATAATCAAAATAAATAAATAATATAAATAATGCTGGACAATCCACAAAACATCATCTAGCCCCAAGCTAAGCAGAGCTTGTGTTATGGGTACTAGATGACTGATATACATAATATAATACATTACATAGATAGATATTTTTTATTATACAAACGACCAGAACACCTAGAACAAATATTTGTAGATCGTACAAACATTTGTCCCAAGGCGGGAATCGAACCCGCAACCTTCTGCGCCGCAGGCGGACCTTCACCCACCACGCCACATCGGTCGTCAAAAATGGATTTATAGGTACAGAAAAAATTGATTCGTTATGTACTATAGTAAATTAAATAAAAATTCTTAAACAAATAACGCGGGACATAAATTTAAATAACATATACTTTCCTTCAGTGTTTCACACAACATCGTAAAGGCGATGTAAGCAGAGTTTGTTCTATGTGTAAGTACATGTACATACCTACTAGATAATTGATAACAATAACTGGGTCAGTAAACAAATTTATACCGCGTAGTAAAAATTATTATGTACTGTGATGACGTGTGGATTGTCCAGCGTTATTTATTTATGTATTACAAACATATATAACCATATAATACATAAACATTATATAAACTATCTATAACCAGTGTATGGTCCACTGCTGGACGCAGTCCCCCCCTGATAAGCGCCATTTCGGCTTTTATCGTATGGGGGTACCGAACAATAATAACCCCCCCCCCCCTGGATATCCCTGGATATCGGATATCATGGTGGCCTCTTACAACACCTGCGGGAAAAGTTGGGGTGGTGCGAATTCTAAAAGGGCACCACGGCCACGCCCATTATTAATTATTATTTAATTCAAATCAAAAGAGAAAATGTTGAATCAACCTTAAAAACTAGGCTAAGCGGATTCTTCGCGCTTGCTTCCGACGGCTTAAAGAAAGCGCATTTTAGTCTTGTTTACTATTCAAATAAACAAGTACTTAGTTAAATATTCAATCAGTTCCATCAGTTTGTATAAAAAGAGGAAAACCGCAGGATTCGAAGATGCTATCATTGATGGTTTAAGTTTAAGTACAACTTGTCATAAACTCAAAACATCATTATTGATTATTATCAATAACTATTTTTTGAGTTTTGAATATATATTTTTTTAAATTAAGGTTTTTCTTCCAATTCGTGTTCTTTTACACACACTAGCATTATTTATTTTAAAAAAATCACAAATGTTTTTGCTTGTTTTTTCAGCAAAACCACCGTTTTGTCATGAAATTATTACAAAATAGTAATGTTAATCTTTTGAAATTTCAAAACAATAGAATATAAGAAGACGTAGTAGTTAATAAAATAAGGCGAATGTGAAAAAAAGCCACTAATTAATTTCAAAAGAAGTTAAAAAAGGTTCGAAATTAAAAAAAATCGTAGAACAAAAGTTGATCCCCTCGGGATCTCCCCTTCGGCTTAGAACACGTATATCGGGGCACCCTGTACATAGTTATTCTCGCCTGGATAGTAGTCGTTGAAACCGGCCGCCGTGGCCGAAATTCGGCTAGGAGGCCATCATCATAGTTATTCTGTGCTATAGTTTCCATTCCTTGCACTTTAGCATTGTGAAATACGTTCACTATTGCTCTCAGAACACAATCTATACCTACTAGTATTATAAAGATTTGATTGTTTGTTTGTTTGTATTGAATAGGCTCCGTAACTACTGGACCGATTTTAAAAATTATTTTATTAGTATTAGAAGCCCACATTATTCGTGATGAACATAGGCTACTTTTGAAAATGCTTCATTCCTACGGGAAAACGGGTAATAGGACAACGGGTAGTAAGAATGCAGCTAGTGTCTAATAAAGGAATATTTGTTTAACAGCGCTGGAGGTCTGGTAACGGCTGTAGCACCAGTCGTGATACGAGGGGGTGGAATCTGGGTAGGGTGGCCTGGAATCCATCTGGAGGACCCTAATGAGAAGATCCCGGAGTCAGACCCTAATGATAAGACGCCAACCGCTGGGCTGCTCTCAAAGAAGGTAAGATATTGTGCAAAAACCTCTATAGATTTATAGCAATCCAACTGAGACCGCATTTTAAAGGGGCTTTACGATTTTGGCTCTAACATCGGCCACAATTTTGTTGTTTTTTTTTCAAAATTACCGCGCACATTTAAGGTTTTTATTGAATAGAAAAATCAAACTAATAAAAAATGTCTATTAAAATATTATCCTAAATCGTCAGGTTTCTAAGATATTCTCAGTTGAAAATAACTATATTTTTTCTTCATAGTTATGTGAAAATCTCATAACTCATACATAAGCCAGACACTTTGAGACGTTATTTTATGAGAAATTTTTTATTTGTATTGGTGTCCTTTATCCAAATAATAAAAGTTTATTCTGGGCGGCGATATTGAAAAAAATAAATAAAAGAATATCAATGTTAGGGCTTTGAAGATTTTTGTATGAAGGGTTTCATACAAAAATCTTCAAACCCCTTTCAACATTTGAAATCGTATTTTCCTTAGCGATTTGATTGCTCATAAGTTTCGATGTAGCATCACAATCACATTAAAAACTCAATTACTTAACATCATGAAGATGTTCATGATGTTAAGTAATTGAGTTTGTAATTTTTGCCAATCTTTGTAAAAAGTCACGACACTGATGCACATTAAATGCTTGATCTGTAGGTACGCTGTTTCTGATCTCCATTAAAGGCCATTTGATCTTACTATCTCATCCCAAATTCCGGTCTTCATGCTCCAATAATACCGTGTCCTTTCTGGGTTCGATAAATAAGACTCATCGATAAAGGTAGGTACAGCTGGAATCCTTTCGTCGTTGGGTACCTACGACCTTCGGAACACGTGTAGGTATCGTGCGGAACACGGCGTATTGTTTATAGTTACCTATGGGTACAAGTTTGCCAGTGCCAGAGTTTACCTCTTTCTAATATTAGATTCTGTCCACGAGCTAAAATCAATATTCTGATAACTCTTGTGTAGGTACATTCTGTTGTGCTCGGGCACATACGGGGCATACAATGGTGTGCCCTTCGATTATAATCACGTAGTAATTGCATGTAGATCATGCGGTACAATGGTTTCGATTAATATGCTGGCGAATTATCATTGAAGGTATTTTCCTACTGTTCTTGACGTTGGTGCATGAACTATGGTATCGGAATTTTCTTTATGACGTTATTTACTGAGAAGCTTATTGTGTTTTTTTTTTGCTGTTTAATAACTGATAAGTGATAGGTAATCTGATAAAGATCGTACAATTGCAGTAGGTTATATTTGCGAGGCTTTGATTATTAAGCTTTATGTTTATCGAACTAATATTTACAATCTAGATTAAATAGGACAAGATAATGTCCTATTAATAATTTATTACTTGTTTATGGAAACGTACAAGTAGATATGAAATCTTGGACGGTTAAAAGTTTGCTACAAAACGCTATGGTTGGCTATAGCATCACAATATTGCTTAGCTTGGGGCTAGATGATGCTGTGTGGATTTTCGAGCATTATTTATTCATTTATATTTTTTTTACTTGACTTGGATAGTCAATAAGATAAGTCTTATTCGAAAAAAACTGACCTAAAGTAGGCAGTTGGATACACAGGCTCTAAACAGACAAAGAGACTGAAAATGCTAAATTAAATTTGCAGATCGTGCCAATTCGTGCTGAGCCGAAACTCTTCGATAGCTACTACAATGGCTGCTGTAACGGAACCTTCTGGCCACTATTCCACTCCATGCCCGACAGAGCCACTTTCATCGCTGATCACTGGAAGGCCTACATTAAGATCAACGAGGAGTTTGCTGAGAAGACCATATATGCGCTAAAACTTCTGAAAAATGACGATCCGAAACAAAAGAGTTCAGTGCCCATCGTTTGGGTGCACGATTACCATCTCATGTTAGCTGCTAATTGGATCAGACAGGTGTGTTACACAGAAAATAATGATTAACGATCTGAGTACTGTGTCCCATGTTATAACACAAGTCAGAATCACCGTATTTTATATTTTACAGCGAGCAGAAGAAGATGATATCAAATGCAAATTGGGATTCTTCCTCCACATTCCGTTCCCGCCTTGGGACATCTTTAGGCTGTTCCCGTGGTCAGACGAGGTTCTCCAAGGCATACTTGGTAAGTAACTGCAACTATCTGCCCAGTAACGTCGGGTAAATAGGTAAATAAACGCGATAAATACCCATGAATAGTTGTACGAGTAACATCACTAGCTGTTAGTTTTCCTTATCATATTTTATTGCCGATTTATTACATTGTTAACGATGGATCCCTTTGCAGGTTGCGACATGGTTGGATTTCATATAACAGACTACTGCTTAAACTTTATTGACTGCTGCCAAAGAAACCTGGGATGTCGTGTCGACAGGAAGAATCTTCTCGTGGAGTTGGGAGGCCGAACCATTTGCGTCCGACCCCTTCCCATTGGAGTACCCTTCGACAGATTCGTCCAACTAGCACAGAACGCAAAACCAGTGCTTTCTATGTCAAACCAAAAAGTAATATTAGGAGTCGATAGACTGGACTACACCAAAGGCTTAGTGCATAGACTGAAGGCGTTTGAAAGACTGCTGCAAAAATACCCGGAGCACATCGAGAAGGTGGTTCTTCTACAGATCTCTGTACCTTCAAGAACAGACGTGAAAGAGTATCAAGACTTAAAAGAGGAAATGGATCAGCTGGTTGGAAGGATCAACGGAAGGTTTACTACACCCAACTGGTCTCCAATCAGGTATGAGAAAACCAGTTTTGTAGTTGAAGCATCTGTATTTGTAGTTGTCCAGGATTTGACCAATTTTTTTTGTCTAGGTATATCTACGGCTGCGTCGGTCAAGATGAGCTGGCAGCTTTTTACCGTGACGCGGCCGTTGCTCTAGTCACCCCGCTAAGGGACGGTATGAACCTGGTAGCCAAAGAGTTCGTGGCGTGTCAGATCAACAAGCCACCAGGTGTACTGATCGTGTCACCATTCGCTGGCGCTGGGGAGATGATGCACGAGGCTCTTATTTGCAATCCTTACGAGCTGGATGATGCAGCAGAAGTCATTCACAGGTAAATTAGCGATAATCTGATTAGCTATATAAACCTCTTCTTATCTCCCAACCTTTTGAAGAATATTCTCTAGACACCTAGTAAGAGATACATAATTATTTCCCTGCAGTACAGACCGATTTTCAATTGCACAATTTTAATTCCTCGATTTTGTTACTTTCCAGAGCATTGATAATGCCAGAAGACGAAAGAACAGTGCGCATGAACTATCTTAGAAGAAGAGAACAGCTGAACGACGTCGACAGTTGGATGAAAAGCTTCCTAAAAGCTATGGACTCTTTGGAGGAGGAAGCTGATGATATCGGTGCCACCTCCATGCAGCCTGTCACTATTGACGACTTCGATGAATACCTTTCCAAGTAAGCTTTTAGTATTTGTATGAAACACGGACTTATGAATTGCAGTTTTTTCTATTTGATGAACCAATCTCCTCTACTCTTGTGGGGCCTGATCAGGCATTTTCCGTCGCCATTTTCCGCTCATGCACCTGCGAGTGGGAGGAGTTTCGCCTTTTTACTAGGAGTTATGTCATTGCTTACTAGCTAAGGCTTCAGAACACGTTTCAGTAATTGACCAAAATCCTATGGTTTTCAGATACATTGGCTACACACAGAAGCTAGCCTTACTGCTCGATTACGACGGAACCTTAGCCCCCATCGCGCCGCACCCAGACCTAGCCACTTTACCATTGGAGACCAAGCACGTCCTGCAAAGATTATCAAACATGTCAGACGTCAATATAGCCATCATTTCCGGACGAAACGTCGACAACGTCAAGAAAATGGTGAGTAAAGAACTTTTAAACACCACTAAGATCAGTAAGTCGCCATGTTTGATTTCATTTTCTTTTTTTATAAGCTCGATGAAGTCCGGAGCTGTCGAAACAAGTTCATCTAATATATAAAATTCTCGTGTCACAGTTTTCGTTGCCATACTCCTCCGAAACGGCTTGACCGATTCTCATGAAATTTTGTGAGCATATTGAGTAGGTCTGAGAATCGGCCAACATCTATTTTTCATACCTCTAAGTGATAAGTAATTTTAAATTTCCACGCGGGCGTAGCCGCGGGGCGCAGCTAGTTACTTACATAAATTCATGAATGAAACGCGTAAGAATAAGATCCGTTAAGTACCTAGGTCAAGTAGGTACCTAAAGTAGTTTGTAGAGCTAAGGTCGCGACAACGACAGTCACGAGTTAGACCTCGGCCACGTGTGACTTATATAACGACTTTTCCATCTGTCGATACCTAACGAAGTAGTTATCGATTTAGTAACGTCTCCTCAGAAGTTTGTTTTGAATCAAGTTATAAACCACAATAACGAATCTTTAGAGAAAGCGAAATAAATTCGGACGAGATACGATGCCAAATGTCACACACAAACAATAGAGCTTTAAACAAAAAGCTTCTTAGCTTTCTGAAGCCTTTGTTTTCGACACTGAGCTTAACGCATTCACTGCCCATCTCGGCGGTGCGAACCGCAGGGGCGCGCCGCCGCCACGACACGGTGAATGTTAACGCAGCCCGCAAGTTATGTCGAGGGCAGGAATTAGTACATACCTAAATACTAGAAAAATTGGCGAGCGCAAATAGATCAGAAACAACTGATTTCTTCTACTTACGCAGGAAAACAAACATCCAGATAGGTACCACTTTAATTTCTTGCAATAACAAGACCTCAACTATCTTATGAACTTTGACTGATATTATCACCATTTTGAACAAATATATTGACTACATATACTATTATGTACACAAATGTGCCTAGGCTACATGATAATTTTATTAACCCGGTTTGGGACATAATATTTGTTGGTTACGTAATATTTATATATCTGTTAGCGCATGCGATAAATACAAACAGATTACATTTTTAGAACATTTTACTCGATAGAACAGTCCTCTTTCTGCAGAATCATGTCAAGCTGATACCAGACATCAAAATTCTTGAATCATATTAGGTGGTCTTTGGCTTCAGACCGGGGTCAAATATTCGCGACTTGATAAGTTCTCGATAACCTCATTACGATCATTGGATGACATTAATATTTATGTAGCTTTTGTGCATTGTCGCTTATCAAAAGTTGTAACTTAATTAGAGCAGAAAGGGTTCTAGAATTAGTGATATGCCGATGAAAAGTAGGTACTGCAATTGTCACCAAGGAAAATGTATCTTTCTTCAATAGCAAGTGCTGAATGGTGGCAGACTTTATCATGAATTGTACTACTAACCCCCCACTTAAAAGGTCTTAGAAATTTGTCGTGCCCGTCTTTGTATCTGTCCGATCGTAATTCCCAAGCGCATAAAACAATTCGATTTAGTTTGAAAGGTGCTATCTCTGTTTTATGAATATCGGGGCAGCCGTACTTTCTCACTTAGAAACTCTCTGAGTTCAATACCATAAAGTAACATTCTAAATTTCAAAACTTTTTTTTTTAAATCAGTGTCAGTGTAAAGAGTTTTGGCATAGATGTGTATAAGGTTTATCACAGGCTTTACAAGCCTAGCGTAGATATCTGAGGCTTGCGCTCGCCAAAACTACTGAACGGATCGGGCAGAAATTTAGCATACAGGTAATTCTAAATCTGGAATCAAACATAGGCACTTTTTATCTAATAAATCAGTTCCCATGGGATATAAATTACCTTTAAACGTTTCCATATATCGTCTATGGAAGATCTATGGAAGCATAGAAACAACGCGTGCGAAGCCGCGGGCATAAACTAATAACTTATACTCCTAGAAAGCGTGGTGATTATGGCCACACCCCCCATTATAGAACGAGGCACCTCAGCAGAGGGGACGCATATGTGATGATGATGATGAGGCGAATACGAACTAGCTTAGAAAATAAACACTTACTCTTTCTACCATCAGGTCGGAATTGAAGGCATCACATACGCTGGTAACCACGGTCTGGAAATCTTGCACCCTGACGGCAGCAAGTTCGTTCACCCAATGCCGATGGAGCTGCAAGACAAGGTGGTGGAACTACTCAAAGCTTTACAGGAACAGGTGAGGAATTTATAAAGGTTTAGGGTGATTGCTGATTTTATCAGGGATTTTCTGAAATCCTTTCTTAGGATACAAATAAATAAATAATGCTGGACAATTCACACAGCATTATCTAGCACCAAGCTAAGCAGAGCTTGTGTTATGGGTACTAGACAACTGATATAAGGACTTAATACAATACACTACATAGATAGATATTTTTTATTATACAAAGAAAACATCCAGAACGCCCTTGACAAATGTCTGCAGATCGTACAAACATTTGACCCGAGGCGGGAATCGAACGAAAATAGTTGCTTCTTTCTTCACGAAAGCAAAGCTGTTGCTAAGGGGTAAAATGTGTCTAAGGCAGCTCGTTTCTCGATTTTTACGATCTCTTAGCTATGAAAATCACGCGAGCGTTGGGTTTGACTTATTCCACTGCTTGGCAATGCAGCTTAACTTTATTAGAAAAACAAGTCATTAACATGACATACAGTCAGAGATAGTAGAAATAAGATTCCCGAATACTCCACTTCAGGTCGCTCTTAAGTTGCAATTTTTCCAGTTCTCAATAATGTCAAAAACTCGCAACTCGAGAACCAATCAAATCTAATTTGATTATTGGCAAAGCCACTTAGCCTCTTTCTTCAAGCACAAACACACAGTCTACAATAGGTAGGTAAGTATGTAGGTCTCCACAAATGTGGAAACTCCTTCGTCGATGCCTGAAGACTCAACCTCCACCTCAACTTCAACTTCTTGTTTGATGGCTTCTGAATCTCCACCTCAACAGCCTGTGTTGGTCCACTGCTGGACGCAGGCCTCCCCCTGATAAACGCCTTATTGGCTTTTATCTCATGGGGGGTAATGCTCATAATCCCCAAGCTGGGCATGCGGGTTGGGGATCGCAGTTCGGTGGTAGAATGTTTTGCAAGGGGCGCTGCTGCCCGCCCACCCGGTGGATATCCCTTAGTCGCCTCTTACGACACCCGCGGGAAAAGTTGGGGTGGTGCAAATTCTAAGCCGGCACCACACAGCTGAAGACTAACCAAAGCATAATCTTGCAGGTGTGCAAAGACGGAGCCTGGGTAGAGAACAAAGGCGCCCTCCTAACTTTCCACTTCCGTGAGACTCCGCTGGCGAAGCGCGCAGGGTTGGCAGAGCAGGCGAGGAAGCTTATCACAGCTGCGGGATTCACGCCGGCGCCTGCGCATTGCGCGCTCGAGGCGAGACCGCCTGTGGAGTGGGACAAAGGTAGGGGGAACACTGGTCATCTTAAACACTTTTAAAACACTATTACGTAAATTACAGATTGCTACTTTGTGTCTAATAGGTATACCTACTTACTTCTTGGTTGGTACCTTATTAACGTTTGTTATTGGATAAAAAGCTCATAATGTTATTCCCACAGAAATATAATATTCCTGTGGGTATTCCTTTGCCCAGCAGCACTTTTATTTCGTGCGTTCAAAATAAAAGCTATTATCATCGCAAGGCACCGACGACGCACCAATGGTGTATTTGGCAAAATTCTGCGACTTTAAAATCGCAGTTGGAATAGTCGTCTAAAGATTCTGAATCGGAGTTTTTGACTTACTTATCATTATTTCAGGTCGTGCATCCATCTACATCCTGAGAACCGCGTTTGGCTTGGACTGGAGCGAAAGAACCAGGATCATCTACGCCGGAGATGACCTCACTGATGAAGATGCTATGCTGGTAAGTAACATCTAGAACCTACCTACCTAATTTAACGTTTATCAGATTAAACTTACCTACTCAACAACTACCTTTCTTCCTAACTTTGCGAATGTACCTATGGGGGACAATGTGTCGACCTACAATTGGGTGTAATCCCATCGTCGGTCGAAATGATTTTATGTTTAACCTGACCCCCACTTAAGGTCGCAAAAAAATTACCTGAAACTTCAAGTGAATGTTTTTTAAATAAAATAAATTTGCTTTAAGGTGTATAGTGACGATCGAAAAAAAATCGGGTTATTACTATTTTCTAGGTTGTAGGTACAAGTTTATTAGGTAGCAGATAAGACGTTTTAAGCACATGGTTTGCTATGAAGCCACGCACGCTAAAACGATCTACGAATCAATGAGTCTATTTTAACTAAAATCAACATTATGTGGACGATTTATTAAGACTCCAACACTAAAACTGATTCAAAGTTTCTTTCCACAAAGATTCATATTCATAGCAAATGGCTTACAATGTGCGCAATTAGGTAGGTACTCTATAAAATAATATCTCTCGATATAAAGTATCTCTAGAAAATAAGAAAAACCCGAAAGTCATTTACAACGGGATATTTACCATGATTTGAGTTTTGAGTTTTCCGTGATCATGGCGCATGAAACTGTGCCGAAATATTGGAAAACTCAAAACTCAAATCATAGTAACATCCCGTTGTAAATGACTTGTGTTAATAACCATGATGGATTTAAAAGTTTTATTAAGAAAAACCCGTTTCTTTTGTCGAGCTTCACAAACCTCCGGATTTTTAAGGATTAGGTACTTACTTTGCTAGTGGTTAACACATATCTTATCCTTAACTTAGCTCGCGTACGGCCCCCGCGCTAGGTCGCTATTGTTTGCAATTGGTAGGTAAGTCACCGCGGCGCGGCCAAGAGATTAAACTCTTGTCTTCAATGGCTAACACAGGATACCAAAACTCATTCTTCCTCCACAGGCCCTGAAAGGTATGGCAGCCACCTTCCGCATCGCTTCATCAAACATAACCAAAACCTCCGCCGAGCGACGTCTATCCTCGACAGACTCCGTACTAGCCATGTTGAAATGGGTAGAAAGGCACTTCTCAAGACGCAAGCCTAGAGCCAACTCACTCACGTACAAGAGCGCGAGAAAAGCCAGGGACACGATACAAATGCACATGTCTTACCAGCCAGTGAAGACTTCGCCTAAGAATACGCCTCCCCGCACCCCGGACAAAGCTTCGAGTGGATCAGAATCTAGTTAAGAATAAGGCCGAATTACCAAAGTCATAATACAATTCGATCATTTTTTTATGTTGTGTCATAATCATTATATTGTGTTTCATACAAAATCCGTCACATATCTTAATATTTTACGATTTTGCACAATTAGATTCAATTTGCACCTGATTTTACGTAAAATTTCGATGTATTTACAGATTTTTGTTTAAATTTGTACTGTAGTGTAGAATTGTAGGTGTACGTAGGTACCTAGATTAGCTTTTGGTCTAAACATTCCAAACGTATCATGCATAAGCTTTGAATATGGATATACTACCTAACGTAAAATATGTGTGTAGCTTCGTGGAAACCTTTTATAATTGAATATTTGCATTGATATTTAGGTATATTATTAATCTGACATTCTCGAACTTTGAAGTAGTGTGATATGATAAGTAAATAATTTAGAAATTTGAAACTTTAAGCCTTTTGTACGAAATTTTGTTATTTTTATATTTTAGGTTGCCTATTTATTACATTGGCTATAACTTATATTTATGATTTTAGTCGAAATTTGTGTCTTTTTATGTGTAGATGTCTAGATAAGCAGCTATTTTTAAGATATTCATAACAAATGGCACAACTTGCACAATCAAAAACTTAGTGTGAAGTGCGAAAGAAAAAATTATATCTGTCCTAAAAAGTGATAATATGGCTATGTGTAGATAAAATTCTATTTTGTTAGAGTAGTTAGATTATATTTTAACTAGAAACTAGTTGAGTACCTGTACTGTAACTTTGCGTCATATCCAAACAAAAAAATACGCTATTGTGTACTCTATTTACAACAAAAAAAACTATGAATATGGCAATGTTTTTATCTGAATATGGACTGTTATGCTCCTCTCGAATAACTTCCAACCTTGTATTTTTAGACGCATGTTGATGTTTTAACAATAAAATGAACAAATGATGTAAAATAGCCTTTTAATTAATAAATATTTACAAAAACCTCTAAACAAGTTCACGGAATGTCGATTGTGCCGTAACAACAAATTGGAAAACGGTTGACTATTTGTTACATTGGAATAAATACTGATAAGAATAAAGTGGTTAAAATTAGCCTAACATTTATACACACGTACATAAACGGTCGAATTCGAATAATTCTCATCTTATAGGGCTACATTCATAAATAAGCCACTAACAGTAAATGCTTAATGATGTGCCAATTGTGAATAGAATTAAATATATGTCCATCATATATTTAAGTCTATTATTATTTTATTATATATATTAATTCGGTAACATTTGCTATGTACGTAGGTACATCAAATGTTGCCTTACTTTACCATACAATAATATGAATGGCCCAATTTTTCCATTGATATCTGTCATACCTAGTTAGGGGTTGTCCATTAATCACGCGAGGCTCGAAAGAGGGAGAGGGGCTTCGGGAAAAATCACGGAATATCACAAGAGGGAGCAATGACGTGTAGAATACATATTTTCGTTGAACGCGCGATTTTGAAACCGTTAGTCACAGACATTTTTACCATGGTGCTTAATTTTCCAGATTTAAATTTGATTATTATAACTGTATTCGGAGAAAATATTCAGATTTTTTTGATGATAAGTACTTTGTTTAATTTACAAATAACACGTGATTTTGGGTAGGGGGTGGTTTTGTCTAAAAACTCAACCCAGAGGGAGGGAGGGTTAAAAGTTGCGAAAAAACATCACGTGATTATACTCCGTCCAAATTTATTTTCTTTGACTGAATAAAATTATGTAATATCTAATAGACGCCGTTTCTTTTTAAAAAATGGTTATGCGAATCAGTCGACTAGAAAAAATACGAGTGCTTCGATATTTATCGAGCTGAAAGAGTACGTGTCTATGAAATATTGCATTCGTCCATTCAGTCAAAAAAAAAAATGCGTGGACGGAGGATAAAGGACAACCCCTTATTAGTAGATCGTGTAGGTAAACTTTAATAGGTCATAACATCGAGTACCGCACTAAAGTCAATATCACAACGTGTACAAACACCTAGACATTACTATGTGAGACCACTAACCACGATAAAATAAAGTAGAACAGGCAAATTGGGTACACTGCGAGGGCTTTCTTGCCTTCCGGTTGACTGTCGCCTAGGAATTTGGTGGCCGCTGGAACAAAGGTTTCAGATAATTTAGTTTAGTACTATAATTAAATAATAGTCATCATGTCAGCCTAGAGCTCACACATATCCTCTGCTGGGCCTTCCCCATTCGAAGCCACAAATAGTGGTCCTGAGTGCCTCCATTCACTGATTCCCTGCAACTGCTGCCTTAAATTATAGGAACTAGACTAAAGTTACAGGAAATCTATTAAAATATCCTGAGAGCCTATACATCTGAAGGTGATTCATTAAATGTCGCTATTCAGAATATGGACCAATATTTGCTCCTAAGCAGAGTAAGGTAAGATCTGTGAGCGTCATCTAGGAACAGCACATTTAACTTAAATATTTTATGTTAATTATGCTTAGGTTGCATTGAGCTTAATACCTACTTGCGGAAACAATAAAATTAGTGTTTTTGTAACATCACTCAACTGGTTCAATTAATTTAATCACTTCCGAGTTTTACAAGCAAGCTATGCATCCCTTAGCAGTTTTACCCCCAGCATAGCTTACTGATTGGGATTGGGATGCCAATCAGTAAGCTCTACAGTACTCTTTATAATATTCTATAAAATATTTATTGTTGCAGTAATTAATTTTTTCTGCAATTTGATAAATCTTAATGACTAAGAGAATATGTGTTAAGCCTTTACTTATGCTATAACAATAATTAACTAAAGAAATGTCTTACCAAAAGTAGCCCAAATGAATCCAACCATCGTTATGATGAGCCTCAGGAAGAAGAGGAATGCATTCTGTGTGCTGAACAGAATGATGCGGCAGATCACCAGAGATACTGCGATGGGGAATAGGCAATAACCTAGCACGCATACTGACTGGAAAAATGAGCTGAAATAAAAACAATTACAAAGTTATCACAAGGTTACAATAATTACAAGTGAATTGGTTATTTGAGAAAACCCACGTGTCACAATTTTGGCGAAATTGAGTAAGTATGGCAATTCATTCATTGTAGGTCATCAAAGAGAAATCACTCAAGTCCTGCTTCATTCGTACAAGTTATAGCCGGTCAAATTTTAAAAATAGTGGAGAAACACCATAAGTCCAGGACATGTCGGATTTTTTCAATACATTTTCACTTTTGTGGTATACCATGAGGGTGGGTATTGCAGGCAAAGGGCCAAATGAGGTCAGGACCTTTTACATGATTATTTAAAGCAAAACATGGGAAATATTTGAATACCTGCATGTGTTTAGTGATGGTTGTGGTGGCCAAAATAAATACCACACCATTGTCCTTAAATGGGGTAACACGGACATGTGAGCTTACTCAAATAACCGATTTAAGTTAGAGAATGTTTAAACATTGAGACCCTGCTTGCATTGCAATTGCTAGATGTTATGTATCTGCTAATCCGCTAATCAGTAATCATATTTCAATTTGACATATTTGTATGGGTTGACAGGTCAATTAATGCATTTAGCAAGATATATAATTTAAAAATTCACATGCAAGGAACCCTTACTTACCCTTACGGCACCATGGTTTATATTTGCTACTACTACATCAATGCTACTTCTTGTGGTAATGCCTTTTGAACAAATATAAAGACTTACATATTTCCACCCAAGAGTTTAGAATTTATTGTAACAACAGCTGCACCTATCCACACCAGTACAAAGACCTCGGCGAACTCGGGACCTCCATCGTTAGTGTTGTCTGCTCGCTCTGTTGACCCTTGCAGTATGGTGGCCATGAGAGTACAAAGTAGGAGTGGACCCCAGAGATCCCCTGAAATAGTAAATGACCTTTAGAAAATTATATAGGACATTTCAAGATAAGATAATTCATATTCTTATTAGAATATTACAAGGTGAACTTACCAAAATAAAATAGAAATTGATTTACTAATCTTGTATAGGCTAGCATGTTTTTTTTAGAGATAACAATCATTATTAACAAAGAAAATTACAATCAAATAAAAGAAATAAATTAGAACTAGTATGTTGCAAAACAAAAGTAGAAGCAAAAATATGAAAACAAAACTTACATTCTTTCAATAAGCTAGTTTTTTCTCTAGGGATGAGGACATGATAGAATTTGTTTCCAACAGCTCTCAGATCTCGCATCTAAAAATTGATTGGAATATTAGCTTGAGTTTATACCTTATAAGAAGACTGTATGACTGATGGGCAAGGTGGATTCTATCTTATTATTAAACAGCTACATACAAGTGAATTCCTATGTAACTTATTTTGACAATTTTCTATGATTCATCGGCGTCAGCAGGAAAAGTAACTTACAAAAGTTTCTTTGATGGGTTCATCAAGTGTGTTGAATTCCATAGCATTACCCGGAGCACTACCACTTGAAGGAATGTTCATTTCCCCCTCCACAGTCCCGACATCTCCCGCAGGAAACATCTGAAATAAATGAGAAGAATTTAGGCATGTATACCCCAGGTACTGTGCAATCTGCACATTTTTGTTTGTTCTAAAACACAGCAACCTACGTATGTTTGATGCAGACATGAAACAATTTGGAAACATACATTCCGGCTGTTAGCCTGGATAAAATCCTCATCTAAGTGTAGCGAAAACGGGACGAGAGTGTAGCAGGATCATGCAACGATGGAGTAGGACCATTCAGATTCCTTTAGGTTCCGAGTGATCGTAGCGAGTGATAAACTTACATCGTATTTTGCGTCAAACGTAGTCATTATTGTGCTTTATTTCTTTAAGTTCAAACATGAAGAAGTTTACAAAAAATCCTCCAACACATAGATTAATGTTCCAAGTTGTTCAGCTTTTCTTTTGACACATTTTATTTATTTGTATGACAATGAAACAAACAAAATTTTGACAATGAAAATCTTTTTTAATTTGACACTTTTTATTTGCATGACTTCAACTTCTTGTTTGATGGCTAGACAGACTGACTTCTTCATAATAATTGTTTATTTCATTGTCATACAAACAATTATTGTATGACAATGAAATAACCAAAATTTTGACAATGAAAATCGTTTAAAAATGGATCTCGTCTACCCTCAGCGTCTACCACAAAAACTATGAACCGACCAAAATGACAAGATAACAGAACAGATGGTTGTGGGCATAATTATTGTGGCCATACACTAGCTAGGTTTTTGTGGCCAACTCAGATTGTGGCCAATAATAGAAATGAGTCCGAAAAGCGCCACTGCCACCACCACCGCGGCATAGCACCGCGGCCTGCAGCAGTCTGTGCTGTGCTCCTTGAATAATATTGTCTATTCCAGATCTAGATCATTCATTCATTTCATTCACTGATTGATTTGATTTCCTACATAAATACAAAACAACGGACGGATCGATTGTTGTTTTTTGTAGATTTTGTGAACTAAGTATTTGGGATTTGCAAGAAACAACTCGAATTTGTGTAAAAAGCAGAAAAACAACTCAAGGAACAGTGATAGACACCTTTGCGAGTGATGTCACTGAGAATAATATGAAAGTAACAGTAAAAAGTACGTCAAAAATGACCGTAATGTTTGTTACAATTTTAGAGGTTTTTCAGTGTTTATAAATAATATTTGGCGTAGGTTGGACGGGGGTTGCCACCTGGCGTTGGGTAGCGAACGACGACAACTGTGGCATTTGTCGAATGCCCTTCGATAGCTGTTGTCCGGATTGCAAATTGCCGGGCGATGACTGCCCCTTGGTTTGGGGTGCATGCTCCCACTGCTTCCACATTCACTGCATCGTGAAGTGGCTCCATTCACAGCCGCAACAACAGTGCCCTATGTGCAGACAGGACTGGAAGTTCAATAATAAGTGAAAATATTAATTTTCATCGGGTAAGTCTTATTTTCCATCACTATGAATCTTATAATTGCAGGTGAACAATGCTAAGCTCTGAATTACAAATGATTGTTTTGAATCTATGTTACTTATAGTGATCTTCAGAGAGTCACATTTTAGTCAGTTTTGCAGAACTTTTTCTTTAGAGCAAGATCATATTTCGAGCAGGTAGGTGTTTTTCGTCATAAAATTATGAAAAAAATGTATTCTGAGAGCAATGACAAGTCAAGGTTACCTACAAAATATGACTCATTGATTATTAACCTTGAGCATGCAAAGCTTATAGTTTTGTCTAAAAGATTATCCCATCATGCAACAATACGATAGATTATGTGTGCCTTATTATTTTTACTTGCATATATGCCATTCTACTTCAAATGTAAGGAACTCAGGAGTTTTGTCCATGTTCTTCACAAACATTTACATTATTTTTATGTTAAACTACTGCACCGTGCGATGCTACCTGCATCGTACCTGCGTGAATAAGTTTTATTTATTGTATTTGAACCCCACAGCAGGGTTGATAAAAATAAAAATATTATTAATCAAATTAATCTGATTAATTTGGTTTAAATCAGATTTTTTAATTTATATTATGACACTTAATCGCTTTGGTCTATCCAGTTTTAAGTTTTTTATGGGTACAAAAGATAGGTTCAAAGGCTTAATCACAGAGTACTAGCAGAAAGAGAAATCACCAAAATTTTGACATTTTCATGTCTGTCTTACATGATCTGTTCAATTTTTATTCTATTTTTAGAACTACATCTATTTATACTTTATTTAAATTTTATAACAGCTATGACTTGCTGCAAACACAAAGGTTTAGCATCTATTTTCGAACATTTTGCTGTACATATTTAAACTTATATTGAGTTAATGTATGAAGGAAACTACAAAAAATAGTAAGAATTATTAATTTCAGAGGATTTCTCAATCCTCAACCAGGAGAGCAGGTATATGTAGGTACATTGGGTGTGTGTAATGAAATGAAGCTCTATTTGGGCAGTCTCTATACATTTTTGACTGCTTTCTGTTTTCCTTGCAGTGAAATAAACAATAGACTTAAATCACATGATTTAAAAAAATCATTTGATTTAAATCATCTCAACCGTGCCCCACGGAGACACTGCACTTTTAAGGATCAAAATTAACCTGTGTTAATCCAGGTTATAAGCTATCCTGCTACCAAATTTCATCGAAACCCATTCAGCCATTTGAGTGTGAAGGAGTAACATACACAATTTTTTGCCTTTATAATATTAGTGTGATAGATCTAACTAATATTGTAAGTACCTTTTACATAAAATTACAGAAACTACCTAGGTATCCAAAGTCTAATGTCACATTATTTTCCTATTTAATTATTGAATTGGCAGCCTTCTTCCTTTTACAGATTTCTACAAGACAACCTAAGATAGTGCTTTTATTTACTAAAACAAGATACCTAGATAGAAGCACCATGTTTTGGCTATCATTAACATCATACTGTATTAAGTATCATACGAATATTCATGTTATTTTTAAATGTTTTATTGATGAATTACCGCATCTTTCGAAAGCTACTCGCGAACAATAGCTCTACCGTAACATTTTGATTACCGCGAAACAATAGGTCATGGAGTCAGTAACGACTTTCGAAATTGCAACGCAAACAATAGCGTCGCGTGTCCCGCGCCGCGGTAGCCGCTGTTTATTCTCATAGTAAACAATCACTTCAGCATTACTGTGGGTCAAACCATTGTCGGTCAGTGCTTGCGAAGTGCATTCAGTTAACTGCAGTGATAAGTGCGGGTGGCGTTGCGGCGAAGTTTAGCATATGTGCGGGGGGCGAAACGAGACGCACCGGTGTGGCCGCCGGGCCGACAAGTGCCGCCGCGTCGCTCGCTCGCTGGCCAGTCAGTGAGAAGCGCGCGCTCGCCGGAACGCACGTTTCAGTCCACGCAAGGAGCGGCCGAGATCGCACCGCGCCGGTCTAACGCGCTCCTTATACTATAACCCTTCTTATAGTATTGTACGAGTGACGGGTCGGTAGCCAGCATGCTGATGGTACAGAGTAACGCGCAACCCATGAAGAACAGCAAACTGAAAGGACCGCCTCCTGTGCCTCCGCGACCCAACCAGAGCGTGGTCGCGGAGGCCCTTGCAAAAACCAGGAAGGCCGTCGCTGACTCAAAGGCAAACTTCACCAAATCAAGGGCGTTCTCTAAACGCGAGCAGACCGTAACTCCTAGAAGTAAAACTTTGGATAGGGCGAACACTGCCAATCCGACTTTGATTTCGCCTAAACAGAACGGGTTGGCTCGCGTGAAATCTTTCATCAGAGATGTTATCAGCGACCGTAGTTCCTCGTCGGATGAAAGGAAGTCCAGCGGACAAAACTCTAGAAGGAGTTCTAGTGACAGCAACTCACTGCCGCCTCCGGGTGCTACCAAAAGATCCAACGAATCTCTAAATTCCAAAGCGGTCAAAACTTGTAGACAAATATTAGTGAGATCTCTGTCCACGTCAAACAAGTTAGATCAAGACGCTAAATGCAAAGTCACGAAATCTTCCAGTTTTGCGGAGAAGACGTTGCCATTACGGAAAGCGCCGCCGCCTCCACTATCACCGAAACCTAAGTTAAAACCAATGAAGCCTTTACCTGTACAGAAAAAAAATGTAGTGAATAACATTGAACATAGGACGAAAGTTGAGATAAGTCCTTATATTTCACGTCAAGTGGAAGTGAGCCCTTACTCCTCACCGATCGACGCGAAGCCACCGCAAAGTCCGCCACCTGAAGCGCCCTATGCTTCCGTAGAAGAAGTTCAAGAATTCGACGATCGATTACGGAATAGTCCATCTAAGGAGCTCAACCAACCGCCAATTCCATCAACACCACCATGCCCATCAACCCCACCAAGCCCACCAGTCGTCCCTGCCAGCCCAAAACAAGAGGAAACTTCCAACGGCAACACAAACTCCTTGGAAAGAAAAACATCAAGAGTAACAGAGCTATTGATATCTGAAATTCTCGCGAGTAGGAATAACAATAATAAAGACGAAGCAAACACTGTCATTGATAAAGGTAAAAGTACCGAGAATTTGTGTAACGGGAACGATTCACCGGAGATCTTGATGATGAAGGATATGAATAATCACGAGATGTTGATTTACGAACTGCAGACGATGCGGTCGCAGTCCAACGTTCCGGAAAACTTAGATTTAAAGGACTGTGAAGATATTAATGATCATGATTCAGAAGACTCTGAGCCGAATTATGCGATGTCGTCGGCCACCAGTGGGAATACAGACGACGACGGGTACGATCAGGCGTACGCTTACATAGTCGACGTAGACCTTCAATCTAGGTGAGTTTTCTCTAAAAGCTTTCAGGTGTGTCAGTAACGTAATTTCATAAGAGCAAAGTGTTGAGGCTTGTCTCACGAGATAAAAGTTTAAGTAGATACCTCTGTAGCTGAACGTGTTTGAAGGTCGCACGACTTTTAGGACACGGACGGTTTTGTTAATGTAAAAAAAGAACACTTCGTTTCTAAATGTGCAAAAGATACAAACTCACGACACGAATTAGAAGCAAACCACAAAGCTTTGTTTAACAGCCTTTCATTACAAACTGACAAAAACAGCATATTAGGAAAATTAAACACCAAATAATTATGAATGCCTCCATGAAATAATTACATAGAATGCCGTCTCAATGCTATCTGTCCCGAGATATAACGTTAGTCGCACACGTCGAAGGCAGGTGCTTAATTTTCAAACAGACAGAATCTAGATTGTCACCTTGGAATATGACTGGCTTCATTAAAGACCAGTTTGTTTTGTTTACGATCTCGGCGCATTAGTAAGGCAGATATAAAGAAAACAGCTCGAATAATTTATATCTTAACGGAGCTTTGTGTTAGGGGCTCGAAATTGAAGTTTCTGATTCGTTATCGTGCAAAACCAACTCTTATGTCAACTTCATAAGATAGCATTTGCAAGCGACATAAGAATTGGTTTAGCACGTCAACGAAAACTAAACTTCCATTTTACTTTTCTGAGTAGGCTCTCTGTTCTAACTTATATTTTCGTCTGTGACGCAGCAGGTAGGGTAATAATAATAATAAGGCACCTACTCTACCAGTGTAGAGCCTACACTGTCCTACAATATTATGTAAGGTACATGATAATATCCATAAACAAGTAAACATTAATAAACACTCAAAATAGGTACACAAACCTGTAATCCTAATTCCACACACGAGCGATAATCGCTGCACAAACAATATAACGGATATAGTAGGCGAACAAAGAAGTTGTACGCGGTTCCGATTTATTTTATTATGTTGTTACCAGAACACATGTATGAAAATCTTCCATATTGCACGCAGCACAATTTTAATTAAACTTGAGTGTCTGCAAGGTTGAGTTGTTTTGTTGGTATATAACTTTATCTTAAGAATTAATCTACTGGTAGGTACAAGATCACAAAGAAACTCCCTGCGAAAATGGGTACCTAAGTATTCTTTGTCTGAACTTCAAAGAACGTGGAATTAGCTCTGCCCATGTTAAGATAATCTCTCTGAAACACGCGCCCAGAGGCTTTTAAGGTGCCTATCAGCCGGTTATCACTTATCTCCATGATACGGAATCCCTATCTACTTTCACTTACAAAGCTCTCAAACACTACTATATTTCGCTTTTAAGAACGTGGGTAAAAGCTCCCATCTAATATACTTAGCGCAATGCACATAAACTGTGGTTGTTTTAGTAAAGCAAATGATCGGAGTTTGTGGTTTTTCCGTCGTGTAGAGTGCCAACACGATATTTTCTTGAGTGGCTTAAGGCATGTTGTTAGTTCAAATGCATAAAAGATCACGTTACCAAAACTGGTTTGATTGGGCGTAATCCATGAAAAAAATTGGTTGTCTGTAAAGTCGGTTTACTGACGATAGTTGAACGTGACAACGTCTTAAGAAAAGAGCGAGGTAACGCCGCATGACGTCATGTTTTTTCGTACGTGCAGCCGGCTCTATCGAATTATAAGACGTTGTCACGTCAAAAAATTGCTCTAAAAAATTGTATCTGTGCGTCGTCTGGTCGAAGCGATGCGTGACCCGAGAGCAGCAGGGCTAGGCTATTCAGACTCTCCGCTACCGAGTCATCGACACGGAATCTGACAAATTCGCGCGAAATTCAAATACTTTAGCGGTTTTTAACATTTTCTGCGCTCTACAAGAAATATAAATAGCGGAAAATTAGTTTTCCACGAATAGAAAAACATTTTCTATGAACCGATGTAATAACAAATTTCGATTTAATGCTACTTTTGGAGCAATAAATAATATAAGAGATGTATTATATATATATTATGTATATTATATATTAGGTGGGTTCATAGAAATGGCCTACGATTTGTGGAAAACTACTTCTCTAGTAGTTTAATTAAATAAATAATAAATAAAATAAAATTCGTTTATTTCAGGCAAAAAAAACCCATATGCATTGGAAAAATCACACAGGTTAAAAATACAAGAATGACATTACAATTAAAATAAACAAAAATATAAATAACACGGCGCTAAAGCTACCGCACGTCACTTTCTGTTTCCCTCCAGTTTAATTCCTTGCAGAACACAGAAAATATTAAAAACAGCTAAAATATTTGAATTTCGCGCGAATCTGTGTCAGATTCATCATTGTTATTTCTTAAATAACATATTATGTTAAAATGTCTACTTAACACGTCTAATTATATGCTGTGTACACATAGGTTACGTCTCAAGCCAGTTCATATTCTCATTGAATTTTTTGTTTTATATTATTGTTGCTTGTTATGTCTTTTGTGTAAGTAAGTACCTAATAAACATAAATAAAATAAAATAAAGATTCCGTGTCGATGACTCTGCAACGAAAAGTCTGAATAGCCCCGCTGGTAAGTATCTAGCCCATCGTATCATCATTGCAATACAGCGGGGCAATGCAGCCAGCGTCTTGGACGCTTCCGGCTGATATTGGATATAAGGATTAGTAGAGCTACCTGTAGATTGTTTGCCTGCAGTAAGCTCAATTGTTTCAATTGTAAATACTAATTCTAATTTGTTTCTATTATTTGAATATAATTTTCTATGTTATTAAAGATGTTAACCTTATTTATTTCATTATTGATCACCAACATAGTGTACACCAAAATTACATAGCTTACCTTAAAACAAAAAATGCCTTACCTATATACCTACCTACAAAAATGCGCGACGTGTCCCTTTATGAAACAAAGTTTTAATCTCATGTCTGTTTATGCACAGAATAACACTACGTAATAATAAGAAAATATTGACGCGTCATTGTAGTCAATATATTACTTGTTCATATTTAAGCCATCGACATTTTTATTATAACTTTTATTATGACATAACTCCCTGGGGGAATCAAGCAAATTCAATGAGTATCTAAATTGGAATTGAACATGGCAGTGCTACAGTCAACGCAGATCCAATATCATAAAATACATTATATTAAAAGGTAAATTGACACACAGTGTTTCGCTTTTGTTAAAATGTATCCTTTATTACCAGGTTACGCAAGCAGTTCCGAGCGATCTCCACAATGTCACTGCATGGTATGCCACCGCTGCCCAAGAGTCTGAGTGGATTCGCAGAGGGTGATCCGGAGCCGGAGGCCCCGGCGTCTCCCGCTGACAAACCGCCCTCCGATCTCGACTCTCAGCTCATCTACTTGAAGAAGGAAATGGTAAGTTAATGTTGCATCTAACCTCTACATGTGTGGAGATTCGATTAGATTAGTTAAGGCTTGGCCAAACCAACGCGTTCAGCTCGCGTCCGCGGTGGCGTGCGCGGTGGCGATACTGAGCGTGCAAAAGTTGTATACACCGTCGCGTTTGTTCTTGCGTTCACCAGGCTGGAGTCACGTCATTGACTACTACTAAAACTAAACAACATAGTTCTTCGAACAAATAAATAGCTGCGTGCAGCGTCCTAACGTAACAAGCCCGATCTGATCGCCACCGCCGCGTGCAGACGCTGCACCGGACGCCGCGACCAATCAGAGGACGCAGCGATGTGAACACGTCGCTACAAGTTCGTACACAACAACTGACCGCCACCGCGCACGCCACCGCGGACGCGAGCTGAACGCGTTGGTGTGGCCAAGCCTTTAGTTAGACCATCGATTGTCAATTGTTAACTGATTGACTTCGGTTCGGCTTCAGCTGTATGTAATGTAGGTATGTTTTTTTTAAAATGTATTTTCACCGATTTCTCCATCAACTGCGAACCGATTTTGATGATTATTTTGTTTTTGTACTTTTGTACAGAGGATGATCCCGAGGTGATCTGATCACACATAATTATTATATTTATTTAATTTTTCACGAGAGGTCTTTTGTCTTTCTCCCGCATAACCTAAAAATCTGTGTAAATTTAAAGAAATTCAAAGTCGGTTATGTTGTTTTAAAAAGCAGCAAATTATCATCTACACTTGTCGAGCTTTCATTATTCTGTTTTCATTATTCTGTTTTGCAAAAGTAGAGTCGTAATAATAATAACATCGCATTTTGATTTTAATACTATCTATGTTCAATTATTAGTTGTTGAAAAGGCAGACTACCAAAACCGAATCCACTCCGTGAGATAGTGTTTCAAATACAAATATATATAGTAAGTATATACAAATAAATATACAGGGTGGCACATTTAGATCGGTCATATATACTTAATAACTTAATAGTTCTAACTGCTCAGTGTTTGTAAAACGTATTTTCCGAACCACACAGCGGAGTTCAAGTTTTTTTAAATGTATGAATGCAGTTTTACTTGTTACTAAACTAAATGACATGATTCCTAAGGAGAGATCTTCGTATGTCTTATAGTTTCAGACTTTCCCATACTGACCGATCTAAATGTGCCACCCTGTATTATAGTAGTTATGCAGTTCCTCCCTTCCTTTTCATTTCACTTTGTTGTCAAGATGTGTACCTTGTACAGCATAATGAATTAATTATTTTATTATTGCTCAGTTTATAGCCAGCCTTACCTTAGAAGTTTATTATTTCATAAAATTTTACACCTCGTAAAATTTATTACGGAAAAATGATTATCACCAACGCCGCCGCCGTGTCGGTTTTGCTTTCATTACAAAATCCACACATAAAGTTTTTCTAATACGTCCATAATTAGATTAAATAGAGAATAAAGTAGCTAAGAGTTCTATAATACACCTACACACACACACACACACCTTAGTTGTCAAAATAGGACACGATCTCTTCGTTTTTCGTCTTCGTTTACCAATATGTTGTGAAATTGGTGCTTCTCTAAATTCGTTCCATTTTCCTATTATAAATCTCTCGTCTGCTTTCTACGACACTCGTTAAACACTCCCATAAATAGTTATTGCATAAAAACTAAAGTCGTGGCACCAAAAATAGAATGACGCCCCCTTCCAAACATGGTAACTGGAAATACAATAATAGTAGCCACGAGCGCAATTCGAAAAACAGATGTTAATACGTTTTAGCTTATCGTAATCGTAAATAGGGAATCGGTACGTTTACGTGCTTCATTCCAGCACACGGCCGGAGGAAAACAAGATTGAACGACCCAATTCACTTTTCTATCTTCTACATGTTGTACCATTCGGAATTCGCCTTCGACACGTTTCGGCAATCCCATTTTATTACGCTACATGTGTCTTATTGCGAACCGGATTCACATCGCTCTGCCTACCTTGATATCCGGCTCGAAAGAACAATTTATGTCAAATAAAATCTTCATAGTCATATAACAGTATGAACAGTAACTGTAGGAATGAAATCAAGTTTTACTATCACAATAACAATTAGTAAACTCGTCATGTATGCTATTAGCTAGATAAAATACAGTTTAGTCTGTGTCACCATTGTTTTCGATAAAACTCGTTGCACCTTGCGGTAAAGATAATGATAGTCACTATCCGAACGAGCAATTTACGAAAAGGTGAAACAGAAAAATGCACCTTGATGCCTTAAAAATAAAGACGTTATCTGAGCTATCGTATCACAATGATGCAAAAACGCGTGTAAGTAATAGCAATGTACTTGCCACGTAAAGGCCATTCCCTGTGGCGTGTATAATTGACACGACATTGCATTCTTTGTCGCACAGAGTCTCGCTTATGGAAATTCTTCGTTTATTTGACGTCATATCCTTACGTATGGTGATGGCGACTAGTCGTTATGTACCTAGAAGAAAAGTTACTTAGGTAGGTGCCTATTTACGTTCGCGTGAACGGCTCTGTGGTCCTGCATCCGGCTACTCGCGTTTCCTTTAGCAAGATTATTACAATTTACATTTCTTTTACTTTTACCAATGTTTCGTAATGTTAGTGCTCATACGGAACTTTCTAAAGCTTTGCAATGAGCTTGTAACTTTCTGAAAATAAAGTCCTTGTTATGTTACACTATGGATACGTTGAACGCTTTCTTCCCGTTCTCAGGCTTTGACAGTTTGAAATAGCGCTATATCTTAGCGTTTCTCGATGTGCCCATTCAGGAAAAAATATCTTCACTGATCCCTCCCATATAAAGTTTATGTTTTGCTGTTCCGCACATTCTCATTTCTGATTCTCAAAGTGACAGGAATCATTTCATAACGAGTCGTAAATTCAATTATCTGTTGTTCCCAGCCTTGAAGACCTTGTCATGATTTGCGTCCTACGCGATACGACTGTATTGGATGTACCTACCAGCGTAGAATGATTGATATCTACAGCACTGTGTTGGATGTGGCACTGTTTACATACAAAACTATCTTTCTGCAGGCTGTGGCCTAAAATTTTCGATTAAGAGGGTTTACTCGCAAAAACAGTTGCAGGTAAAGCACCTTTTACTAGGCATGTCGAGTTCTCTTCTCATTATAGATCGCCTTACATAGTTACGAGTATTGTGTTCTCTTTGGTGGATCGATCCTCAGCTACCCACTGACCATTTTATCCAAAGAAAGTTAGCATATACCAATATGTTTGAGGGTACTCAACTCGGTCTTCATCATCATCATAATAGTCTATCCATAGGCCTCCCCTAGTAAACTCTGTCTTAAAACGCGAGGAACACAATTTGAACGTCATTTTACTCGCTATAAATTTATTACATATGCGACCTATACAGCTACAAATAAAGATTTTATGCAAATTCACGATTGAGTAACACTGTAATTTATAAATTGTTTAGTTGTTCGATATCTTTTATCTTGTAGATACAAACATCTCCATAATTGCATATTTATATAAATCCGGTTGGAATACTGCCTCTATGCATCGGTGTCGTAATCTTGTTTGCATTCATTGGACGGCGTCTAGCTTTTGCGTGGGTGATGGAATCTATGTTATCCACGCCATTGGGAGTCCCGTTCATCTTAGCCCTTGTTTTTTAGCCAAAACTATTTCCTCCTACGAATGGTTGTTTGACTTCTTGTCTTAAGCTTCTTTAACTTTTTTTTTTGTAGTCCTATTCCATTAATCTTACCAGTTCTTATCCATTGTTCTTACCAGTAAATCCTCATCCTCTTTTGTGTTTCGTAGCTGTGTTGCTCGCTCTAGCCATCTCTTCTCACTCACATTTGTCGAGCAAACGTTAATCTTTCTTCTATTTCGATTTAGGTATATGCAGGTAAGGTACTATAAAACCAGACGTTTTCTATTCACAATTCTTATGAAAGCTCTTATCTGGACATCCAAAACGGGCTATGACCACTTTCTAACACACCTTTGTACAAGAGCATCTTCCCACGCAATTGTTCTCTAGATAGACATGTTACAAGTGCTTAGAGATGATCAGATGTGTTGCTTTACTGATTCTAAATGAGGCAATAGGGCTTTTTTCAGGATCAGGAGATAGAGGTTAAAAATTCCTAGAGCTTTCTCATTAATTTTCCGTTTTCCGCTAATTATATAACTGTTATATAGAATTAAGTATAACCTGTTTCTTAAGTAAGGCGATGAATTAAAAGCATTATGAATCGTATCTTTTCCCCTTACCAACCATCACCAGCAAAGTCTTTATTTATTATTTTCAATTCGTTTCCTGACGAGAAAATACTCCTAATCTATCACACCCTTAATTAATCTGATTTGTACCAATTAAACTCCTGCCCCAGCGCTCGTAGAATGTGTTCGTAACGGCTCGATAGATGGGACGTTCGGAATAACCGCCCGCATTGTCTGTAATGTCACTGGGTCTATCACATCCGCGTTGGCAAACGTTGGTACCGGTAATAGCCCCCGGGTTACTGGTGTTACGCGATTGCCGACTGACCATGTTAAGTCATCGTGATTGTCTGATGGTTTCTTCTCATTGCGTTTCAAGGCTTTATTCCTGAGCTTTCATCGCAGAAATAAATCTCTAAGACAGTAGAGAAAAAAGTCATGTTCACATGTGCGCTTGTTCTATCCAATATCATCGCCTATCGATATTATTAGATGCTTGAACCATAGCTTAGAAGAGTTCATTTCTATCACACATGATGACAAATTTATTTCCAGTAACTAAAAATGAATCAAATTCTGTGATTATTTTTGACTGGAGCTTTTAACGGTACGTCGTCAAAAATCAATCTCCCCGCTTTCTGAACGTCACATTTGAGATGATATCTTCCATAGCAGATATTATAAGTAGACCATGACCAGGCTGGAGGCACGTGCTGGTATTTATAGCTGGAGCGACACCCGGGTGTCAGTTACGTCAGCGTTGTAGGATTAGTCCAAAACTAATCCAATAAGAGTTACGACTAGCACCACCCAAACAAATGTGTCTGTCAATGTAATTAAAAGTAATTGCTTTATTATCTTACCATCTATAAAGTGATGGAGTAACCTCAAGTCTCTGACGTCTACTATTGTTATAACTATTACTAAATACTAGTTATTTCTTAAAGTACAACTTGACTATGAGAGTCTGACTCTGACTATATGTTTTTATTGAGTTTTTCTCCATACTTTATAGTATCCTCTACAATTGGCTTGTATCAGATATCTTTTAATCTTTAGCAAACTGAAATAGTCTGGTTTACTTTATTTATGTTATGCTTTGCAGATGATAGTTTTGATTTGAGAAACTAGGTTAAAATCTTGGCACATTCATCTCGTTCTCGTAAATGCATAAAATTGATTTTAGTGTTTCATGAAACAGATTCAAAATTACCGAGCAACTGAAATCTGCTCGATAATAACTACTACTGTAATAGATTAATTTTCTAGTAATTAACATAGTGGTTTTTTATGGAATCCACTGTAAAAGTAAATTAATTAGTTCGATCTACATTATTTACAATCACCGGTGGGTGCTCAAGTTAACTTAACTCGTTAATCTGATCAAATAAAATATGATACAGGAAAACGGGCTGCAAGGGGCGACAATTTGTTATAACCATCACGTCGTCAACATAACCCAGAGCTTTTGTAGTTGTTTGATGACGTTTGGCCGGATCTTTTACCGCGTCGACTATAAATAACGGAGTCGACGAGGCATTAACTAAAACAAGCTGTTCAAACTCATGTCCATTATAAAACGACACGCCTCGTTCGTCGGCGTTCAGTTCTCTAGCCTACATTGTTTTTTATCAAACGGCTTCAGTGATGCTTTTCGTTTCACCTATTTGGGGGAAATTCTTCGCTTGCTTCACTTACTGTACTTTTATCTTTGTTCTAAAGTCCATTGTTTCAAGAATGAATGCTATCGGCCAGGTCTCTCGTACGTTTGGCCACTTATTGCATTTAGCTATCAGACATAGCAATCAAACACTTATGCGATCCAACATTTTATACTGTTTCACAATCAATATCGTTGGCCACAACTCGTATAGATTGAACCAAATTGGCTAATAGCCGCATTGGTTTATACTGTGCATCATAAAAATACATGTCAACGGTCACAAATAGTTCTGAATGAAAGTCCATCGACCTCGGGTGACATAACCGCATACCTTGCTCATTGGATTACCTACTGACAAGTTAACTGGGCATCAATTACAAGTAGTATCCTTTTCAGACGTCGGAACTATGTATTTATAATTGGATTCCTGTTTGTAGTACTCGCTGAGTCCTGAATTATGTTGATTAGATTACACTTTCACTGTTGAGGAAACGTTAACGTTAACAGGTTACCTCAAGAGTTTTGAACGAACATGTGGGTTTTGTTTTGAGGTAAGTTATAAAGTTTACTGATTATTTAATTTAAAAGTCATAGGCAACTTTCGTGTTGTAAGTTTTGCACATGTAAGTAAATTGCGACGATTACATTTGCATGTATCGTAATAAGTTTTACTTCAAAACTAGTATTACCTACTTGGACCGCGCTTGCTGTTGTTACACTGAATAAATAATTTGTTTATAGAGTTGCATCATTGCGCTATGCGGTATCTTAAGTAAGATTTCATGAATTTACACAGACACTTCTTGAATGAATGCCAGCTCGACAAAGCTTTGTAACACTGTAAATTTTACTTCGCTAAGTGCTTGCTCGACTTGACGAGGTCTTTACGGTAAGTCTGGTCTGGCTGGAGTCTAGACTTCATATAAAATTTAACTAAATTAATATAAAAGTGACTTAAATAAAGAACGTTTAATAATGTTACTAATATAAATAAAATTATTAGAGCTAAGTTTAACAATATGTACTCAAAATTTAACGCTTACGTAAGTCGCGATAATTGTTCGACCGACGCTGTACAAATCGATTTCAGCTTCTAATTAAAGGCGATTTTGTATGGTCTCAAAGAAAACCACATTATGGATGGTAGGGAAGTCTTTCGTGTACTATTAATCGTGCAATTATTATAACGTCAAAACATCGATGCAGTACCTGACCTGCTACTGCTCGGAGAGAAATCGTGAAAGTAACAACTGGACTCGATATTTGGGTGGGCGTAATTCATTTTATATCGCAAATGGAAATGTCAAAGCAATCATAGTGTACCTGTCTTCTCTAGATAACATTTAGAACTTGCTTGAGAGCCAGCTGATTTCATCATTGATAGAGCTACCACGTTCTAATTTCTCTTGAGATTCTGTGTGCGTGATCACCGCACCATTAATTAGACATTTTTTCCGTGCTGCTAATGATACGATAGCGTCAGATTGTACACCAATTGTCCAAAGCGCATGATCGATGACGTGCAACCGACACGCACCGCCCGCGCCGTCTCCGGATCACCAATATACTTTCACGTGTATTCTCAAACAATTTCACCCACATTTGGATTTATTATTGTTATTTATGGCGATTCGGTGGCTTTCGTAAGAGATACGTATAATTTCTGCACGCACTATGCTGGGGGCAGCTCACGATTTTTACTTTTTTTTATCTTACTACATAGTGCTATTATTTTTCCTATAGCCCATAATAAACCCAATTTGACATGTATTCAGTAATCATATTTATGTATCAAAAGAATCAATTAAATGTCAAGGATAAATGAAAAAGTAAAAACCGGTCAATTTGCTGATCAGGTGAATTCATCTTGCCACTTGAAGATTCCTGTTTTCTATCTGGGTTAATCGTATGCTTACATCCTACCTGTGGCTTATGGTGAAGTTTTCTCGTCCCTTGCATAACACTTTGGAAATAAGCTACCGCGCTTTTGTATACCCAAATGATCTATTTCGACATGGCACGGCCATAAGCGGTCATAAAAATTTTTAATTTAAAAACTTTTAATTTAACTATGCGTCGGTCTAACAAAAGACATAAGTTTATTGTTTGATAATCAGAAGTATCAGTTTGCTAATAATAATTTAATGCAATTTCCATTCCCTTTCTGTGACCTTGATTACATAATAAATTATTCGGCTTTGCATATAAATTGTTGTAATTTGTAATATTATGCCATAATGCCGCGGCATGCGTACTACATCATATTTTTTTATTTAGTCGGCAAAGTATTGCTCGTATTATTTCATAAAATAAATCGGAATTGGCTTATTATAATACTACTTGTTAAACTCCTTCGATAGAGTCTGCGAAGCAGCAAAAACTAGAGTCATTACATTACTGACAGAAAAACTCGATTAACCATTTCCCTTTCCAGATTAGATTCATATTCGTTACCTCAATCGCAACGCAATATATCAACGTCGTTATGCACGGAAACATTTAGCCAAGCCTTCCCTAATGGCCCATTCAAGTCTTCTCTTTCATATACGCTTGCTCAACGTGACTCACGACTTCGTAGCATAGGCTTACTATCCAAACTTACTTTAACCCGAGTCTTAGCTAGCACCAAACAGCTTTCCTGTAGCATGTTTAATTCACTTTATGCAACCTAAACTTCTGTAGGTACACTATTTCGATCAGATTTCTAGGACTTAGTAACATGAATCTTTCTGTTATTGTATTTGAGATTACCGCGAAGCCTTGTTACTATACGCTCAGCTTTGTTTTGGCTTGTATTTCTGTAACATGCTTTCTACAGCAATTATTATTCCAATGTGGTTCGAGACCTTTTGTCGGCGACTAGTGTAAAAACACAATTGCATGTCGGCACGGTCGAAGTAAGTAGGGTCATGTGAAAGTTTTAAACGGATGTCAACAGTTCATGCCGTTTAAATTCGCTTTTATATTCGAGTCACTTTATAACGTACCAGCTTTAATGGAACCAGGTCAAGAAGACGGTTGATGCTTACCTACAGGAAATATTGATGGTAACATAGAAGTACGAGTAGGGTCTCTGAGTCCGTGGTTTCAACTGTGTCTGTCCTGTCTGTCTCCTAATCGGAGGGAGGAAATGTGACGGAAGAATGGGGTCGGCGAGTGTGTGGAGTGGTGGGCTTGCCGATCATGTATAAGGAGGAAGAGGGGATGCCAGTCGGGCCGCAGTAGGTTTTAAGTATTTCCGTGGTTCGGCGAATATGGCGAGAGAGGGACACCGGAGAAGTTTTTAGTGGGTATTGCGTCCTTCTCAGGGCGTCGAGTCCCTCATAATTCTGGTCCCCCCAGACCAGTTTATTCGCAAATGAATTTCCTCGCCGAATAAAAAAAGGGTCTCTAAGTCGGTAGGTACGTTGTTTTTCCGAAGGAATTGCGCACTTTATAAATAAATACTTGCATCATGCGACGTAGGTCCTAACACGGCTATATCACAGATTAGATTGAGTACCATAGATTATCTACTGCGCAAGCTTTGTTATTGAATTATTTATGGAAATATTGGAAGTTCTGATCGCTGAATACCTAAGGTTGCTTGTTTTGTTTTTAAAGTATCGTAATTTTTACCAGGAAATAATACATTTTCAAAACTCCTTAGACTAGAATAGTGGACTTAATAAGGCATCGTGAGAAGACTATTGTTTGTGTTCCGTCATAGCGTTCAGCAGAGCGCAACCGAAGGCCTCAAGACCCAAGGCGATTATGACTCGGTAGTAATAAATTATAGTTTCTCAAAGAGAACACACAACAAAAATAATTGGGAGCTGAATGCCCGATAGTTACTCCAGGAAGGTATAATATGCTCTTTTCCTCAACGCTGATCCTAGCTATGATACCGAACCGACCTTCGGATGACTGTGGCGCATTGTTCCATGCCACAGCCGCAGTGAAAACTCGTTTCGTTTCAAGTTTCTTACATTCATCTCCCGAGTGGCGTTGGTTTAAAGTAAAGTAGACTACGTCGAACGTGCCCGGAAAACTTGAATGAATTATTTACGCTAACTGGATTTTTAAACGTGTCGTTGCATTTCATTTTGGGTAACGAGCGTTATTTACGGATGCACTTGCGAATAAGCCGTCGTCGAACAAACATGTTTATATTCAATGTACAAATTGAATCTTATTCAGTATGGATACTTGATTCTTGTCATAACAATGATCAAAAGGTGTTTAAATGTTTAACACCTCCGAGCAGTGGCTGTAGTGTTAGTACTAGGCAGTTGCCGGGTGTTAAGCGGCATTTATCCGACACATAAACTGAGTCATTCACGACCTTTACAGTATCTAAATTCGCTTCTTAGCCAACGACCGACTCCACAAGATCTAATTGATTATTTGACTAATTTTTTGGACCGCTTAATGCTTTGGCATCATCAGTTTCGATTTTCATTGTTCTACGTTTTGAAGGTTATAAATAAGTTATAATTATAACTTATAACCAGAATAAAATTATGGGTATTCGTTTTCGTGAGAGCAAAATTTACATTCATCAAAATCAATATTGTATGGTGTTTGACATGAAATTGATTGACCTCGTTTGAAGGTTACGATATTTGAACGAAATGTTAATTGCTTCGCTATGCTGCCAAGGTGATTTGAACAGAAATATTAATGTACGTTAAAGTAAAACATACATTGATAGTAGGTATACCAAAACATTCGACCGAGAACACGAATTGTTATGACTGGTGTTCTTCAGAAAAATAATCAGAGGATCAGCAGTTTCCTTGGTTAACCTGACGTATAATCTGTCAAAAACCGCTAGAAGAACACCACCCTGAGCAGATAGGAGTTACTTACTTCTAGTAACCATTGTGATTGAATACCATCTTACAGAATCTAAATTATAAGAGGGTTCTCACTTTCTTACAGCAGATATTATATTAAATGGACGTCGACTCAACACTCCTTGTACCACTTTACAGAGGTCGGGCCAAATTCATGCGTCGAGCCAAATCGGAATCGCGCTTAGAATATCAAGTAGATATCATGTGGCTTACGTGTACCTAATGCGCGTCAACTTCTTTCATCTCTGACCTTTTGAAATCTTCTTATTTTCAAGTCCCTTTGCAAGGGCCTACCTTTTCTTTGATGTAATACGTATTACAACATTGTTGTTTATGTTGCCAATAGATTACGAAATAATTTGTTACTCATTCGCTATGTATAGCACATGTTTATAATCGCATCTCTGTTTCAACTTGTAACTAATAAAGAATTGTATTGTATTGTAACTCAAACACCTCGCGGCACCAGATTGTCTGTCGTTTCATTTCTAACAGCCTTATAAGTATGGATCATGCCGTATCCAATACTTGGCTTTTATTGCATGTGCATGACTAAAATAATCATTTAGTCTTTATGTCACTTTCATTCACCTTATCACCTATCGTTGAAACCATCCCCTGACATCTTGTTAAAATCAAATAAAAGTCCACTTCGGTCAATGACTTCATGGGCTCAATTTCCGATAGTCATTCATGTGGGAAGCCGTTTTATACGAACTGGCCACCAGCTTCCATTATATTTCTTTGTTAAACTACTGTTGTTTTAAGTTTATCATGTACGATCAACCCACGCTGTTTTTTAATCACTTGTGTCTTTAAAACCGTACGTTGAACTGACTACCCACTGACCCATGCAAATATAGTTTCTGTTTCTTAATATTTAGCGATTATTAAACATTGTTATCTCGATTTGTTATGTTTGCCTGCTGCAGGTGCATTACCATGCATTACCAGTTCTCTGTAATAACGAAAATAGCAAGTTGATTCATAAATGCGAGCATAACACGGACTGCTGAGCTCATCAATCGGAAAAGCCAAAAGGCATAATGGATGCCAAAAGCGATACGTACGTAAATTATGTTTAAGGTTATCAAGCCGATGACTTCATTACACACCTACCTATCTAACGTACATTTCGTAAAACTTTTTCTGTATAGCAATACATAGTAGAAATTAATATCGAATGAGAAGTAGGTACCAATTAAAGAATATCACATAATAAAAACAAAAATCTATCCTCATTCAAATATCAAGTTTGCATCATTACCATTTTTAGGGTTACGTACCTCAAAAGGAAAAAAGGAACCCTTATAGGATCACTTTGTTGTCCGTCTGTCTGTCTGTCTGTCCGTCTGTCAACCCTCTTTTCTCAGGAACGCGTGGAGGTATCGGGTTGAAATTAACATCAAATACTCAAGTCCGTAACCTCTTGAAGCCGTGATATAAATTAAACTTCTAAGTCAACGCACTCAAAAGTTACAGCCGTTCATGTCAGAAAATTTTGAAATTTCCAAGGGAATCGCATGCACCCAAAACCTATAGGGTACTTCCCATAGACCTAGAATCATAAAATTTGGTGAGTTGCTACTCAGGTCTTAAAGCACAAGTAAAGGGAAAAATCCGAAATTCATAAATTTGTAGTTTATTCACTAAAAAAATTACTTTTAATGCTCGCCATGGACCAAAACCTATGGGGTGCTTCCCGTAGACTTAAAATTATGAAATTTGGCAAGAAGAAAGGTCATATAGCACAAATAACGAGAAAAATCTGAAAACCGTAAATCTGTAGTTTATTAACTAAAAAAAATAAGTTTGGATTCCCTCCCTCGACCAAAATATACAGGGTACCTACTTTATGTTGACATGATATTTGGCAAGAAACAAGGTCTTACAATTAAACGGAACCCTTAGTGCGCGAGTCCTACTCGCACTTAACGTTTTATTTGTTTGGACGATCCCACGAGCTTGTGCAAATCTGATGGATGATTCACGGTCAGCCATATTTGTTTACAACAGCCTCGTGGCGCGATATGATTCAACAAGCTGCTTCTGATAAGTTATTTAGAAGCTTCAACATGAACAGGCATATTCTTAGAATGGTTTGCCCGTGCTGTTTTATTTCGGTTCTAAGTTTAATTGGAGAAAACTGGAAGCGGTGATTCAATCTATGAACTGAACTATATGAATGTATGTACTTACCTATATAAATATAATTGTTGATTTGAGTTTTTGCGTAGGCACTTCGTTTAACTCTACTTTTACCTTATATTGTCATCAATAGTTGTCATTGCAATTGACCTTTTACAGCAAAATATTCGTCAAAATTACTCGTAGGGACTGAATATTTTCGAGTTTCTTAACAATATGTTATTTTATTAGACAACAAAATTTAAAAATTTATAAACCCATCGACAGATTTTCATGAAACGTGGCTAAGATCACTCGGGATAAAATTACCTTTCTATGACACAAAAAAAAACTAAACAAAAATCGGGGAGCTACGATACCACAGACAGATACACAGACAGACACGTTAAACTTATAACACCCCTCTCTTTTTGGTTTGGGGTTTAAAAAGAAATTGGTGAAAGTACGAACTGAACTGCACTCATATTGAAATACGCAACTTGTTTCCTTAGCACGCAAAGCTAATTGGGATTTTATCCACGTGCGAAATCTCGCGTCTTAGCTTGCTTTACCCATAGATAAAAATCAAACCATTAAAATTACTTTATATTCTATTCATTACTTAATGACATTAATTAATTAATTAATACATTAATTAATGACATCATCCGTCGGGCTTTTACCAGCGTCAGTGTGGCAGCTACCCTCGAACCACGTGGCCTTATGCGAGATGATGGTAAAAGACCTGACGGTATGACTCTGATTCCATGGAAGATGGGTCGGCCTTTAGTTTGGGATGCCACGTGTGTAGATACCCTAGCGCCTTCACATCTTGCAGGGACATCGGTAAGGGCCGGTTCTGCAGCAACATCAGCGGAGTCTCTTAAACGGCGAAAATACGCTAACCTTGACCGAGGTTACCTATTTGAGCCGTTTGGGGTTGAAACCCTTGGTCCTTGGGGTCCTGGGGCACACGCAATTTATAAAGATCTTACCAAACTTCTTATAGAGTCCACAGGTGATCGGAATGCTGGCTTTTATTTCGGTCAACGAATTAGCATTGCCATTCAACGTGGCAATGCTGCTAGCATTCTGGGCACTCTGCCTTCTGGTGACGGCTTAGATTTTTAAGAAATAGTTATGTGTTGTTATTGTTTTATTCTGTTAATGTAATGTTCCATGTGCTAAATAAATTAAATTTATTCTCATTCATTACTACTTTCAAAGTTTTTTTAAAATAAGATATCGTGGTAATTATATGTGAACAAAAAACATTAAAATTCCCTTGAAGATATTGAGTAAGAGGCATTAAGTTGGTAGAGCAGAATTTAACATGCCAATTCACTGTTTAGTAATTTGGTACGGATATATTGTTATTCTCTGACGGTATACATTACCTTCAGACATCCAACCTCATATTTAACACTAAATAATACTCAAGGAATTTATTATACCTACACATAACCTACGTAATAAAATAACTCAAAACAGGAACGACATTCTCCTAATCGCTCAACAGCAGTTGTTCTTAGTTGTTTTCAGTTTTTGTGCAATTTTCTTTAATTACACTTCAAATGAGCCATGCACCTGCAGTATGGCTGTAACATAATTACTTCTCTGTACAGTGCGCCTTTGTTTAAGATGATATGTTTAAAAATTGGACGAGCAGCTGTTGTTAATTGCTCGGGCACGAATTCGAACTGCAGTCACTCAGTCTTACTCCTAAGAATGCTATGTGAAATGTGCATCTCCCCTTTAAAACATTTTTGTAGGAAAACATCAAGGAATTGTGAACATTCCTTGTAAGGGCTACATTATTGCGCGGCCGAGTCATCGTCGTTAATCAATTTAGGCGGCAAAGGAACTTGACCATTTAATTTTTTGTTTTACAGAACCTTATAGTTTTTACCATGTCTGGGCCTTTATGATATCGTGTGCGCCTGTGCTGTGCGTGATTTCGCACAAGTAATTAAGGTGAGCCGGTTCAAGCGACCTTTGGTGTTCCGTTCAAATCATGTCTTTTTCATTATGGTTCGCTGATCGACTACTGAACTGTTATTTTGAAAGTATCTAAGTACAGTAATTGTGCTATCTAGGACTGATAGCCGTAGCCGGATTGACACATGGACAAGTGTACAAATATGGTGGAGATTGGCTTAGAACAGCCGTGGCTTAACCGGTCAGTTTTTGTATACCTTCGCGTAATAACTGTTTCTAATGGTACACCGTACTTTGGCATGCCCGCAAGCCCTTTTGTGTCGTGGGTAAATGTGTATAACGGCTCCAAACACACCCATTAGTAGTCAAGATTGTGTACGGTCACATTCTTTCCACTTCAAGTAGTCTACTTTGTGTCACAAACTTCTTGCAATAGCGTACGCTACCAACGGTACCGAACAGTGAAAATATGAGACTTCAGATTCTTAAAATTATTAGGTTTCGAAACCTGTTTCGAATGGCCGTTTATCGTTTACCTACTCTCCCCTAGCGATTCAAACGTATATATTACCTATAATTTTCTTATCGGCTCAGCATCGAGCCTCGCCCAGTAAATAAAATGCTACCAACCGAGTAACGTAAGTAGTAATGCCTTCTTCCGGCCCTTAGCCTTATTAACATATCTCGAAATCTCCAGAGACGTATTGAATTCAAATTATGAAGGGGACAAGACAAGCACATGTGGGTGTAGGCGCCAGGCTTTGCTTGAGAATTGACATAAATTTAACTGTGGACCCATAACCACGTCCGTAAAATATAGCTTGAATAGAAAACCAGTGGGCATGTATTAAAATATCTTCTCTAAATTCCCCTCGAAATCGATTAACGAGTTCTACGAACTGCCAATTTGTTAATACTTAATATTTTTTTTAATGGATAGTAAAATCAATAATATACTTAATTATAATAAATCAATTTAAACATTATTCATTTTTATATTTCAGAATTTATAATTATGATTTTTAAGTACTTTTCGTTATTTAAAAAATAATTGCTACTATTTTCCTTTATGACCCGACTTATAACTTGGTTTTATCTATAAATATATTGTATTGTATTTGTACTGTACTCATGCAGATGCCGATGTAGATAAAGACACTAAGACGGAGATGATTATTCATAGCTATTCCTAGTCCTGTTACAATAATACTTCACCTGTTATTTTGTAACCTGACAAAACCTGATTCAGCTTGTATCTCTGATTTCGATTAAATCTATCGGCAACCATTATAGCCTAGTTACATAACGCACTTGTGGTTTGAAGTTAACGCAGGCGCCACCGGAAGATATCTTGTAAATTCATAAAATCTGCGTGAGACAATACATTTATCTAGGTTATCCATATCCATTTCATTTCCTTATTTCCCTACAGACGCTAGACTAGACGTCCATTTTAACTGACACGAAAAGAGAATTAGGTTCTTTAATGTTTTTTCGATTTCTTCGTCATTTGTGAACCGATTTGGATGATTCTTTTGCTGTTGTATAGAGCATGATTAGAGATGATCCCACAAAATTTGATTCCCGAGTGATTATTATTTATCCCGCAAAACTTAAAAATCAATTTAAAACTAATGGATTCAAAGTCGGCTTCTAGTTTTTTCATGACCATATTATCCGATATTAACCTTATACCTATGAACACACTTAACGAAAGTGTATTGTTAGAATTGTGTGCCGTGCCTCGGAAAGCACGTTAAGCCGTTGGTCCTGCGCTTGACCTCTCCCCGGTCGTGTCGGTTTGCTGTCCCATCGGGCTATGAGAGTGAAGGAATAGAGAGTGCACCTGTGTTTGCGCACACTCTTGTGCACTATGTCCTGCGCATCTGTCTAGTCTCCGATGAGACTGACTGCCGTGGTCGAATTCCTCCAGGAGGATATTATTGTTAGAATTAATAAATTTACGACCGCTCAGACGTGTTTTAGAATTTATAAAAACAAAAGACGTTTCTAGCTCATTTATGTAAACTAACGCAGAGGGCTTGCTTCAAACCACTAACCGGATGTTATTCCTGTGGGCTTGTGGAAGTCTTTACAAATTAGTGGGGTGTTCCAAGAGCGTTCGTTTCGTTTTGTCTTGGCACTATAAAACGACTTTAGTATTTTATTGTACTACTCTGATTGACTGAACTTAAGGGGGTATAGTACCTCAAATTGCTTATTTTCAACTCCGTCGGACCTCCATATCTTCCAAACTACTGAATATTTAACTTTGAAATTTATATATGGTAAGGTTCAGGACTTATTCTATCGATCATATGTTTCGAAAACACGATGCCATAAAATTTTCTCGATAAAAAAAAATCGCAAAGTTACCTCTAATTTTTTACTAAAACCCTAATTTCTCAATAAATACAGATGATACGATCTTGAGATTAAGCATAGTAATTGAACTAAGAATAAAGAACATTTTATATGTTGCCTTTTTTTCAATTACCTATTCTAATGTTTGTGGGGAGCAAATAACTACTAAAAACTTGATTTTTGGGCTTACGCCGCTTTGCTCTGTCCCGCTCCTGTGAACGCGAAATCCTATGCCTATCCTCTTCACACAATAACGAGGTAGGGTACCGCCTTAAGTAGTTAAGAGCAATAAAATGCGAACTCCAATTCTGTCCCTGTTTTTGAACCTAGTTTTGAAAGATTTGATTTTGAATATTCGATTTATCAAACGGACACATGATTTTTCAATGTCTCTTCTGCGAAATTTTCCGTTTGAAGACGACGGACAGCTATTCACCATCATCATCCGCAGCCCATTTACCCCACTGCTGCGAATAGGCTTCCTGAAGTTTGTACTATCCAATAAAATTCTCCACGCGTTTAAGCACCTGAAATCTGAGATGACCTTAAAACTTTTTACTGAATTCGAAATATTCATCCGGATATTTCGAAAGAATCCTACAGATTTGCCACTGGTATAGAACTCTAAACATACAGGGCCCTAATTCCACTAAATTAATCGCTGCACCATAACAATGGTAATTGGAATATTATATAGATAACTAGCTGCGCCCCGCGGCTACGCCCGCGTTGAAATTTTTATTTCCAACTTTCTTAATTTTTTCTTTCATAAGAACCTTCTCCTGACAATAACAAACACAACAAAGAAAGAATTAGCGAAATCGGTCCAGCCGTTCACGCGTGATGCCGTGACAACGCGAAACGGGTTTCATTTTTATATATAAGATTGGTATATTATGTATGTATAATGTTTGTATTTGTATTGTAATTGCCTATGTATATTTTCCTGTATTATGTTTTTTTTTATATGCACCAACAATTTATTTCTTATATCTACTGTTAGTAATAAAGGTTGCCTGGAAGAAATTGCTTTAAGCAATAAGGCCGCCCATTGTACATTTTTATGTTATTTAGATATAAGTTATTTTATGTATTGTAAACAATAAAGTGTTCATTCATTCATTCAATGGTAACGTCAAAATTGCACTTTTGCATTTTAGCTTTGATTAAAGAAACTACAGATAGATGGATGGGATGCCAAACAACACCGCACGCAATATCTAGAGTTTCTTTCGTCTATGAAAGATTCTGCGACGATTCCATTGTCATAGTAAAGCGATTGGCTAGCAGAATTCGGCCCCAGGCTAGTTGTTAGTGTTCCAACTATAGACGCATTGGTACACAATGCGCCGGACGTGCGATGCACTTACAGAAGTTTCCTTTGAACTAGCTGTTGTTACCAGTTGCTGAACCTGCTGACGCTTTTGATTACGTTCCACGAAACTATCTACTTTCACAGCTTTTGTATTTTCAAACATCTCTATTTGAACGTTGAAACATTTCTTTGAAGCGTCAATAAATTAAACATTGGATTAATGCTTGTGATTACTAAAACGCTTTCTCCGAAGCTTTTCTTGTTGGGCTTGGAAATATAGTCTTGTTACCCGAAAGGCGAGTTATGTTTTGTTGCTTGTGTCTATGTACAAGGTGATCTCATCATTCTCTTGTCCTTTTCGTGGTCATCCGGGACCCTATTAGCTCGAAGCATCAAAACAGATAAAATTTCTTTGATTATTCATCAAAATAATCGCCTGCACTCCGCGAGTGCGCTTAGCTAGATTTAGTCTTCGCCCCTTTATTTTTGAAATAAAATAAACAAAAAGTGCAAAAGCAAGGGCAGAGTCCGGTTTTTCCTATCTAAACCAACTTTGAAAAAAGAAGGATAATCTGTGTTCGGATGTATTTATGCATACAATACAATACAAATATTCTTTATTGCACACCAAGAATTAAAAAAAAACATAGAACAAATATAAATAATGTACAATGGGCGGCCTTATCGCTATAAGCGATCCCTTCCAGGCAACCTTAGGATGGACAAGAAGTGATCGAAAAAGTATATACGGTGGCGTGAAAAAAAAGAAATAATGTTTAGGAAGAAATAAATATATTAAGCTACATAAGTATATAAATATATACTTTACATAAATATACTAGTATATATTAAGTACATAACATAAATAAATATAGTAAATTTATAAAATAAAATAAAATATGCATGTTCGTCGCTTTCTCCGTCAATTATGAACCGATTTAGAATATTCTCCCCAATGATCCCGTTTCATTAAAAATGTATTCCCGGGAAATTATTTGCACCGCAGTACTTAAAAACAGTGTAAAATTAAGGGATTTGAAACCGGTTTTAAAACAAACAAATTATTCAATAATCACTTATTGTTCCTGAAATTGAAAGTCTTCAGAATAGAATTTACCACGTTGCCACTTTCCGCACTAATTAGAAATGCTGACCAAGTCTACATTTCCGGGGTGTGTCTAATCTACCCAATTCAATTATACGGTAGTGACCAGCGACCCCTATGCTATAAAAGTATGATGGTTGGAAGGACTCTTCAAGCTTAATATTAAATTAGACAAAGTACTACCCGTTTGATGACTTACGGACACGCTATGTTCTTATGTTATTTACATAATTAATCAAATAAATCTGGAATGTAAATAGCATGAACATTTGCATTTATTTGTTTATTTTTTGAACACAATAATATTTTCGAGTTCTTTGCAATCTTGGAATAGCCGTCACAATGGTATTTTCGAGTTCTTTGTAATCTTGAAACTCGACCTTCGGCTTGTTATTCGCTAACAAACCATTTGGTACATTAGTAAACAAACCATTGGTACATTCTACTAATAATATAAAGCCAAAAGTTTGTGAAATGTGAAATTTTTATTACCTAGGATCTCCTAAACTACTGAACAAATCAATTTGAAATTTGGCGTACACTTAGAACATAGCCTGACTTAGATAATAGGCTACAGAAGCTTGTTAGTAATAGATATTAGTTTCTAATTTCTAAGAAATCGAATTATATCGCAAAAAATTTTTTGCGGCGCTTGAGTCCGTAGAAGGCCGCAAAGATTTTCGACTCCCACGTCACTTGACTTCGTGGTGTAGTTGGTTATCACATTCCCGTACTGAGGGGAGGACGCGGGTTCACGTCCCGTCGAAGTCGAAAATTTTTGCGATATAATTCGATTTCTTAGAAATTAGAAATTATCCAGAGTGCGAGGCTTACGCACTATAATAACAAAAACCTTAGATATTAGTTTATTTATCTCTCATTTCGATTTTCCCATGTCATCTTTGGCGTGATGTTCAATCATAGCTCACAATAACAAATCAACAAATGAGCAAATGACCGAAGATATTCTCATTTTTGTCTGAGATCACAGTTTATGTTCCTCTAAATTGCATGCCATTGTGTGCGGTCGTCACCAATCTGAATACAAAGTGACTGAATTGGGTCCAGGCTTTCAAGTAGTTGTGGCACGATAAAATCAATTGATTTCAGTGTCCTAGATGTTCGAGCTAGATAGTTATTTACTACCATTTTGGACTAGGTTCATAATTATGGATGTTTCTCGTGGGACTATTGTAAATTGTTGCTGCAACCTGACCTGAATTCTAAAAATGTATTGGATTATTTGATAAGGCAGGATAAATGTCTTCAGGTGATTCTAGTATTATGTCAGTGAGGCTGAAGAACCGAGCTTTACATACCCAACCTATAATGATAGCCGTTTCGCCTGACATTGTGAATAGTCAAAATCGAATTTATTTTGATTATATTTTATTTGACACCCAAAAGTACCTACCGCCGATAAGTTGACAAAACACTGCCGTCATACTTACAATATTTGCTAAAGATGCATCCAGATTAAGTAACAAAACATGCTATAAAACATAGTTATTTTACATGTGTTAGAATGTAGACGTATTTAACTACACAGTATAATACTGTGGACGTGTTACTTAATCTGGACGCACCCTTAAAGCAACGTCGTCTCTCCAACCTGCCGGGCTGTGTAGTGTAGAGTCCATGCTGACAAACGAATCTTGTAACTTTATTGACTACTAGCTGCGCCCCGCGGCTTTGCCCCCGTGGAAATTTATGTTTCCAACTTTCTTATTTTTTTCTTTCATAAGAACCTTCTCCTGACAATAAAAAACACAACAAAGAAAGAATTAGCGAAATCGGTCCAGCCGTTCACGCGTGATGCCGTGACCAAGGAAAACGGGTTTCATTTTTATATATATAGATATAGATAACGCACGAATGCTTGATGTGAGGGGGCGTCTTTATACAAATCCATATTTTTCTTGTCTAAGCATCCTAATTTTTGTCAAAGCTTAGGTTGAACTGAACAATTTTTACCACCCAACGAACTACACTAACCAGCGAAACAATCAAGTTTAACAAATTGAAAACACAAAAGTATAAATTATTTTGTTTATTTCCTTGTAACGGCTTTATCGTAACTACTTTAGTAGTAATTTATGGAAGTTGCATATGTGCCTTCGCAAATATGTACTTAGTTTCTCTAAATTTCCCCTCTGGTTGTGATTCTGTCATTACAAGTGATGGTAATTAATCGGATGCAATGCAAGAATACGTTTGCTGTCTCCATCCGAGCGTGGTGTCCACTTTCCCTCTTTCCCGAACATTCCATATAGGAATCTGAACAATGATAATTTCACCGTCACACGATTGATTGCTTCTTCATCTTGGGCATTACGTGATGTTGAGAGGATTTAAATAATCTTTAGTGAATATCACTTTCGTTTCGATAATCGGACGCGTCAATTTCAATTTCGTCTTATTCATAAAACTTAATTGAGATACTAGTACTACGTCAAAATCAAATACGATTTCTTTGATGAACGAAAACTTTACGCAGTGCTCTCCCAAAACCACTTAAATATTCGTAGATCCTGCCAAATTCCTACTTCAGAAGACAAATTGGAATCGAACGAATTCAACCAAACTTAATTAAAACGAGTTTCAAACAAATAAAAACTTCGGTTCTCGTTTCTACTTGTTCTGGTTTGAATTCTAATAATAAGATTCCGACCACATGCAGCTTACAAGTCGCTCCAGTTCCTAGGCAAACATATCGACCTACATTGGTTTTAGAAGTCGCGAATGTGATCTGGACTGTGGGTAAATATAAATTATCTGTCTTAGTCGGCCCACATCTCGTCGTGATCAAACGGCATTCCTCGATAACGCAATCGACCAGAACGACTTGCGGAAGGCCATTGAATATGACGACTGCGCCTATAGCGGTATCGCTGCAAATGTCCCCTCCGCAAATCCGTAAAACCAACTTTATTGTGGACCTTTCCTATATTGCTCTCAGTTGCCTCGTAAAAAGGGTAATAACGGCCCTATCAAAAATAACAACATGGGCGTCCTCTCGTTCCCACAATTTTATTTCTAAGTATTCAAGGTTGGCTCATTATAGGTCAATTTTACCTAAATAATAGAAATATGGTATGTAAAATGCTGCCAGCAATCTGGGCACTCTGCCTTCTGGTAGCGGCTTAGATTTTTAGGAAATTGATATAAGTGTAATTTGTCACGTTGTGTGTTGTTTGTAATAAGTGTAGTTACTAGTTGTAATTTGTCCTTTTGTTGATTTTTATGTCTTAATAAATAAATGTTTAGATACTGCTCCATTGCGATAAAAACTATCGTAGTTTGACGAATTTATTGCGGATGTAGTTAAGGTTTGTAGCTAACTTGCTTACATCCGTTATGACCACTCGCGCTTTGTAGTTAGCTAATATTCATATCTCTCAACTACAACAGGCATCTAATTCACGAAGAGCACCGGTAGAGCGGAGCCCTATAATTTATAATCAAAGCTTTTGAAAGCATTCTATACAGTCTGAATAGCCTAACGTTTTGTTTCTTTTGCTTTCAGGCAAGCCTTCGTCAGCTCGACCTATCACTGCTCTCAGAGCTGTGGTCTCTGAGCGAAGCTATGGCATCATGGCGACGGCAGCTGGAGCGCGGGCCTCGCCTCCGCCCTGCGCCGCCGCCGCCGCCGCCACCACATTATCTAAGGACATAGCGCAAGAAGAAGAAGTGAAGTGCGCACACTTGGACATAACAAGAAATTGTGAAGTGAAACCTAATAGGATGGTTTTTAGGCGCAAGGAAGATTAGTGTAGTGATAAACATTTCTACGATTACATAAACCTGTAATGTAGTAAAAGTGAAGGAGTTCATTGTATTGGTTAAAATGTACCATGGATGGCATTATACTCGGAATGTGTCAAGAGACTACCAGTGTGGAACTTGGACAGTGGACATAGGTTTATGGCGAAAACCAAAGCTTTTGACGATGTAATGAGCGACTGCTTTGTAAATAAACGCAGTTATTTTGTTAATATATCATAGTAAAGAAATAATTGTAGAAAAGTATTGTTAGAGAGTATAATATCGAATCAAATCTCGTAGGTCTGACGAAAACTAACCACTGTTAATTTTAAACTAAAGGTACCTACTGTGTAAACCCTACTTGTGCGTAAAGAAGACGATTTAGGGAATAGTTTTAAAGTAGAACATTTTCTTTTAAACCACTTTCATTGCCATCTAGATTATGTAATGGTAAAGATAATAACTTAATAAGTTCTAAGTGTTCTGGATTGTATTATAAAACAATGTTTTGCGTAAGTATATAACAGCGATTGTCTGGACGTAAACATTTTGCATTTCCTTCTGTACATTTAAAGAGCCTTTACGCTGTAGTCAGTAGAATAACATAAAAATTTTCACCACTCGCTTGAAAACAGTGACTGCTGCAAAAAAAAAACAGTAAATAAAACCGATCTTTGCTCATGTGAAGCAGTCTTTTCCATTTTCAAACGCAGTAAACTCTTAGCCTCCTTGGTTAAGCCAAAATGAGTTTCTTACCAGTCTACCTTTATATATTATAAAATAAAGTATTTTCTCGCTTTTCGAGGTGAAAAGATGTGCGAGCAAAACTCATTTTTATTCAGTTTTAGAGGTACTCGCTACGCTCGTGACTATTCTTGAGCCCGGGGTTTAATATTAGTACTATCAACAAAAATATTTTTGCTCTTCTATTAAACAAATAAGTATCTATTCATGATCAAATAATTATGTATCTGTCTTGTATCTACAAATTAAGTTTATCTTGCAAATTGTGTGACTATAAATTAGGTAGTGGTAAGTTTAATAGTAACAAAACGTAGGTAACATAATTTCTGATTTCAATAAATTAATGTGAGAGCTAAATGTTTCTTTTTTTTATATCTTGTATAACTATAATATATATAACTTTTTTAAAATAAATAAATAAAAAAAAACTTGGTAAGTACTTACCTTATAAGTAAATTAAGAATTAAAACCGGAATGAATTATGGTTGCAAGACTACCTACTTATGCGTCAGCTATAATAATTCGTTGACCAAATAAAGGTACCTATGTAGGCAAAGGTAGTACACGTAGAACCCAGAAAACAAAACCAACCTATGATTATTCTCTGCCTGTGCGAACATCTCTAACGTCGCATATCGAAGTCTCACCATTGGAGGCGAGATTATCGATCAATGTCTTTTTCTCAGACTAGTATTTAATTTGTTGGCAAAGTTTAGTGAAGAAATCAAACAAGAAATGATTCAGCTCGGGTGGGCTTACCCTTGCGGGTAAGTAGCAGTAGGTACAGCTTTTTGACAGTTTTCAATGAAAATTTGTCAGAAATTCGTCACATGAGACGTGCTTAAATCTGAGTTGCGTTTGAGTACTTACTCAAACGCAAAGATTTAAGCACGTAACCCCAATACGTATTGGGGGGTTAGTTTCGCAAATTGAACGATATTCAGTTGTACCTAATTCCACAATGTCTGAAATCCCGCCTAATCAATGTGTTGATGCCTACCTTGACCTACGGGGCCGAGATATGGAGCATGCCATGCTCGGTAGATACCTGTCAAGCTTATTGTACATACTTATATACCTAATTGAACAGGGTCTTACGGCATGAGATATGGAGAGCAAGTAGAAATATAAACATAGGAAGATACCCTAACACTTTCATAGCCCAAGACACAGATGTGCCTCTCGATCTCCTTGTCGCGGCGGGCAGTGAATGCGTTAAAATTAGAGGAAACATTAGTACTTTCATTTGGCCTTTTTTTCATTTCGCCTTGGGACTAATGTTTGTACGATCTACAAATATTTGTTCCGGGTGTTCTGGTCGTTTCGGGGATTATCTTTCTAGGGAATCAAGTATTTTCCCTCGTCCATGTCCGTTTAATAGGTACTTTAAAGACGGATAAAGTTAGCACAAGGAGTGCCACACCCCAAAAACTTGGAGGCCATATCCAACAGCGGGTGAAGTCATGTATCTAATGATGATGGAGGATCCCACTGTAGCGCAAATCAAAGAGAATTCAATAAATGAAACATTGACTAATTTGACTGGATATTATTTGAATTTTCCGCGACTTGCCGAACAAACTACAACAAAATACACACTGTACACACTGTACACACCACCTACAACAAAATTTTGTATATGAACCCTTCGTATGTCAATGTCATTGGATCCACTCACTCACCTTGCTCTCGATTGCAACATCTCAGAGTAGAAAAACGAGCCGAGTGAGAGGGCTTGAAAGTAGTAGTTGGTCCTTGTCTAGCACGTTGCAAATGGTGTGGGGTGTATATGTCGCCGCAGCGAACCTTCAGCTGACCAGTTTCAAGAACCCTTATTTTAAAACAACCACGCTTTTATGATAACCTCATTAATATCTGCAAACTGCCATCTTAAATCTTAAAATAATATTTACACTACGAGTTAAGTTATCAATTTTTGATTAGTTAACATTTCTATAAATCAATAATGTTTTGATACCAAGTACGCAAGTCTACGAATTATTGAAATTGGTAATTTGCTTAGATTTCTCTGCTATTATAATTCCTTAAATAATTAATAAGGAATTTAGAAATAGGTTTGAGATTGAATGTAAGCATTGAGATTCCAATTTTAAATTAATAATGAGTTCGCGGCTTAAATTATTAAAACCTAGGTTTAGCTAGCGGTATTTCTTCCTGAAAATCATAAAATAATAAGTAATAGATTTGGAAGTAGATCTAAGATTTAATCTGAACGATTTTGTAATATTAGAAATGTTGTGACCATCTGTCATTACGTCAGAACCTTGTTTTAAAGAATTGTAAAGTAATGTTATTGCTATCTAGTTTAAATGGCTTTCTTAAATCTTTAGGGAATTATTGATAAATTAAGAAGTCGTTAGGGGATTCATCCTTATTTGTTGCGTAACATTTGAGAAAGTCATGAATGTCTGAATTTGTTAGCAGTTAAATTTATCTTGTTTCAATCACCTTCTAAAATGCTCAAATAATTATTATTTAATTTAGATAGAGTTTTTGTGTCGAAATCAATGTGTTATTTTAAGTGATTATTGTGATCTTGAAGTATTTTTGACTTTTCCGCCATTTTCGAACGCTCGCAACGAGTTTGCTTTGAGTGGAAGGAAAAATGGCGGGGGAAACGTGGAGAATATTCAAGGAACGGTATTCTGGTTGGAGGTGGGAAGCAGACAACACGTGTAAGTTGAAGCCAATGTAAACTTCAAATAAAAATAATTTTGTAAACTTCGTGAACGATCTTTATTTCATTTGGTTAGTTTAAATTAATAGCTTCAGCCTAGATTTTCCCTTGCTTTTTAAACGTAGGATTGAATAGGCGGAGTAGATTTTTATAATTGCTAAGGCAGGATCGATGGCCGAATCATTAGGTCGTCGGTTCTGCTTATTTTAAAAACCCTAGTTACATGAATTATTCGTTATCAGAAGTGGGATTGTTTCCACAATCCCTCGACTCTGCTACCGTTACTGCCCTCTCGTTATCTCAGTTTCAGGTTCTGGCTGCAGCAGTCGCATTCTACAAGATGCACCATGAGCGAGCCCGAAGAAGATCCACCAGTACCAGAGCCACCGACCACGTGCACACCTAATGGCGCCAACACGTGGACACAAGATAGCGCAACCACTGCAGCGAGCGAACATGCCCGCCACGTGGGCGCGGGGTCCAGCAGGACAATCGACGCATATTGATGCAAGCCCGGTAGTATCTCTCCAAATAGGTATTGTATGTACCTCCTGATTTCTAATGAATGCATAACCATTATGGTCACTATAATACCAAGTGTGTTTTTCGACGACAAAAATTATCTGGTGATTTGTCAGTTGTCTTGTCACAATTATTTATTTTGGTTGACGGCAATGCATGTTGCCATTAACCAAGAAGTCAAGTGGTTACAATCTCACAGAATAATTTTCAACAAGTCGGTAGTTTGAAAATGTTTTGTTTGTGGAACGATTCTATGGTCCATGGTGAGCGAGTTCTCAAAGAGTTTAAATGGTTTTCAGTGGGTTATGTTAGAATTTGGACTTGCCAATGTGTTTAGTGTCGTCCCAAATGATCTTGTCTTCCTCTCTGGATGGATACATACTGAAGTAGGTAACCATCGTTCCAGTAGGTAATTAGCAGGTTTTACTACATTTTTCAAATAAACTACTAACCCACACATGCACCTAAGTCCGCTGCTCGCACACGGACGGTGGGCATTTCCATTTCTCTAAAATTTTCGTTAAGTGCAGGAAGGGCGAGCGGTTTATATGTACTTATATGCACAAATCCAACATACCCCCCTAACTGTCAACATCACGACAAACAATCTTGATTGAAATAATGTAGAATAACGACCCGATAGCCAGCCGACACCCATCATTGACGCGCTTTATAGGAAATGACGCGTCTGCCGAGTATCATACACAGGTACATCATCATCAGCATCATAAGCTTATAATTAGTCCACTGGACCGCTGGACAAAGGCCTCGCCTATTGAGCGCCATAGCGCCCTGTCTTCAGCTTGCAGCATCTAGCATCTGCCGGCAGTTTTTCACAGGTTGTCATCTCCCCTGGCTGGAGGACGTCTTGCAGTAAAGGGCGTCTAACCCGACACTACGTTAGCTACACAGAGGTACACCTGCATTATATTTTAAAACGAACCGACGACATTGTGGTCACCATAGATGCGTATACGAAGTATGTAGGCACTGTGTCTACATACTTTCCTACTAACGACAAGAATCGTCAAAGCACAGTGGCCACCTTGATACAAGGCGTATCTTTCTAGGAATGTAATGTATTAAGTAGGTACCTATAAATCAATAATCGAGTACCTACCCATAACGCAAGCTCAGCTTAGCTGGGCTAGGTAATGCTGCGTGAATCGTTATTTATTTACTAGATTGGAGCACCGCAACGAATAATAGTGGATGACGGGCGTGAGTTCTTAGGTAGAGACCTTAATCTCCTTTGAAAACTGTTACTGCATTCTTTTAGCATAGTCCTGCCTCTGTGCGCTATAAGTGTTTACCTCACTTCCTCGTTGGAAAACAGGATAGATGTTCAAGACAATTTTTGTGTACGTATTCCCCCTATGTCCCAAGGCTAATCCACACCTCTCTTGACCTCAAACTCGGTAAAGTAAAGTAACATGCTCCCGTTGAATTTTACAGAGTCCTGGAGAACGACTGTTACCTGCCGGAGAAGGTAGCGGGTAATCATAGACTACCTCGCAAAGTGGCGTACGATCAGCTACAGCGTAGACAAATCTCGGGCACCGGAGTTCAGGCAGCCGTGTCGCCAGCACAATTTAATCCCGGTGAGAAACTTTCATAACAGACTTTCATCATCATACAAACTCGACAAGCAAGCACACTCACACACACAAACCCACAAAAAAAGAAAAAGAAAAAAAAAAAAAAAAAAAGGATTAATCAAAAAGATGCTGCGATGACACGCGGGGGTCATCAAAGCCACAAAAAAAAATGCTCAAAAGAAGCCAAGAATAATCCTTTCAAAAGATGCTGCGATGACACGCGGGGGTCGTCAAAGCCACAAAAGATGCTCAAAAGAAGCCAAGAATAGTCCTATCCTAGTCCCCTATGTACCGCGGCGCACAGGACCGCCTAGAGCATAGCATCGACCTAGCCCATCATCCTAGGGCCTCTGCTCTGAGCAGCATCGACCTCTCACTGACCTCTATCCTTCCTTTCACACTTTCACACTTTCACACAAACACTATATCACAACAGCACTTGCGTGGAGCGAGTCATGTTCTTCTACCAAATATGGATTGATCGTTAACCAATAAATAATAATAAAACAAAACTTGCGTGGAGTGAGTTATGTTTGCTACAAAATTCGGGTTGCTGTGTTGTGTTCTGTCTGCTGCTTGCCTATTACAATTTAAAAAGATTAGATGTACTGTGGAAGTATCTAGCCTTTCAGTCAACATGAAGTTATAGGTAATAGGTTACTGTGGAAGTGCCTAGCCTCAACACTTGTTATCTCTTTCCAGCAACAAACACCTGGGAGCGACGCTGAGCACGCGACGCATCTCAGAATGGCCGTGTCGCCGCAGCGAACCTTCAGCTGACCAGTTTCAAGAACCCTTATTTTAAAACAACCACGCTTTTATGATAACCTCATTAATATCTGCAAACTGCCATCTTAAATCTTAAAATAATATTTACACTACGAGTTAAGTTATCAATTTTTGATTAGTTAACATTTCTATAAATCAATAATGTTTTGATACCAAGTACGCAAGTCTACGAATTATTGAAATTGGTAATTTGCTTAGATTTCTCTGCTATTATAATTCCTTAAATAATTAATAAGGAATTTAGAAATAGGTTTGAGATTGAATGTAAGCATTGAGATTCCAATTTTAAATTAATAATGAGTTCGCGGCTTAAATTATTAAAACCTAGGTTTAGCTAGCGGTATTTCTTCCTGAAAATCATAAAATAATAAGTAATAGATTTGGAAGTAGATCTAAGATTTAATCTGAACGATTTTGTAATATTAGAAATGTTGTGACCATCTGTCATTACGTCAGAACCTTGTTTTAAAGAATTGTAAAGTAATGTTATTGCTATCTAGTTTAAATGGCTTTCTTAAATCTTTAGGGAATTATTGATAAATTAAGAAGTCGTTAGGGGATTCATCCTTATTTGTTGCGTAACATTTGAGAAAGTCATGAATGTCTGAATTTGTTAGCAGTTAAATTTATCTTGTTTCAATCACCTTCTAAAATGCTCAAATAATTATTATTTAATTTAGATAGAGTTTTTGTGTCGAAATCAATGTGTTATTTTAAGTGATTATTGTGATCTTGAAGTATTTTTGACTTTTCCGCCATTTTCGAACGCTCGCAACGAGTTTGCTTTGAGTGGAAGGAAAAATGGCGGGGGAAACGTGGAGAATATTCAAGGAACGGTATTCTGGTTGGAGGTGGGAAGCAGACAACACGTGTAAGTTGAAGCCAATGTAAACTTCAAATAAAAATAATTTTGTAAACTTCGTGAACGATCTTTATTTCATTTGGTTAGTTTAAATTAATAGCTTCAGCCTAGATTTTCCCTTGCTTTTTAAACGTAGGATTGAATAGGCGGAGTAGATTTTTATAATTGCTAAGGCAGGATCGATGGCCGAATCATTAGGTCGTCGGTTCTGCTTATTTTAAAAACCCTAGTTACATGAATTATTCGTTATATATAATATAGAGTACAAATCATGGACATCGTAAGAGATGAACTACTACTTTGGGGCCTCTCACTTGGCTCGTTTTTCTACTCTGAGATGTCACAAAGAAAAATGAGTCCTTAAGTCCCTGAAATTACAGGGTACTTTTGAGTGAATGAAATATGTTCGTGCACGATCCAGTTCACCTGCCTTTATCAATCGCCGATTATTTTATCGTGTTGTTTTATATTATTGCGCATGCGTAGGGAAAGAACCTATACCTTTCATGCCAGCCAAGCCAACTGACAAAATAGGCTGATTTATCAGAAATATAACCTGTTCTTTTTACTTTTATTTCCTGGTTTTTGAAATTTTGGTCTGGCAGCACTGTGGCAAGTGAAGAATCAAAACTCTTTCTACCGTCTTTCTACGAATCAAAAGCTGGCAACCACCAGCGTTGCCACCTTGGTGATTTTATCACTAGATTTAGTGATTTTTTACTACGTTAGTGATATTCTGTAAATAAATCACTAAAAAGATATTTGATGATTTTTAGTGATTTTTATCAAACGAATCTCGAAAAATTTTGAAAATACATACTTATTAGCAACGAATGCCCCAATTTATGTGAAAATAGCACTATCCTTTTCTTAGAAAGCCAAAACGTAATCAAACCATGAATCTTTATAGGTGAAAACCAAACAACGTTTAATAATAATTCATGATTAAACGTTTTTGTTTGGTTATGCAAACCTACCTTGGGGAATACTGATGAGAACCTTTCACGTACCTAATAGTTTATTTGAGTGTGTATTTAGTTAGTTGCTTGCTACTGTTTCTAGGCAGTTCCTGCTAAACTTCGTTCGCGAAAGTAAGTGAGCACATCGAAATCATTCGAGCAAGTTTTTGTGAAGTATTTCTTAGTTACCTATTTCGCATTACTACGGACGTGCCAGTGAAAAAAAATAATTCACAAAAATATCGAAATATTTACAAGAATTGGCGACATTAAGAAACACAGAGTTAAACAAACACAAAAATATATAAATCCGTGTTATTTTGTTAATTATTTTCACAAATACATTATTGTGTAGTACCTACCGTGAAATTACATTTTCAATTATTCAGCGAATTCTAGTGATTTTTTTTGCTAAAAATATCCCGAGGTCTAGTGAGTTTTGCGACCAAACCTAGTGATATTTTTTTCTGCAAGGTGGCAGCACTGGCAACCACCAGAGACGTCTATTCTTAAATAAACTGGCAACACTGCATTCGGAAAACAAAACAAAAAATCAATAAAAAAAAGTCGATTTTATTTTCGGATTGTTTTGGAATTTTATCAAAAGGAAATAACCCATGTCCGTTGCATCAATAGAGACCAGTCTATTCCAAAAGGAAGAGAAACCTCCGTCGAAGATACCTGATTCTGTTAGGGTAAATTAACTTAGATTTTTCAACATTACAAACCAAGTACCAATAATAATCCAACCCAATAGCAACTCTCCTTTCAGATCATACACCTTTGCTTATCTAGCTGTACCTACTACAATCTTGAAACCAAACATTACTTATAAATAGATAAAAAAAAGTTTTAAAAGCTTTCCTTGGTATAAGGGCTGTTTCATAAAAAGCTGTCAACTTAAATAATCTCATCTCTATCATCGCATCTCTATTTAAATAATCTGTGTATTTCAGAAAATTATATCTATGGAAAAAGAAATGGATAACAGTACCAGAAAATCAAGGATTGATCTCAGTGCTTTACCAACTCGCCAATACCTCGACCAGACAGTAGTGCCCATACTTCTGCAGGGTCTGTCAGCGCTGGCGAAGGAGAGACCGCCAGACCCAATCAACTATTTGGCAGCTTACCTCCTCAAGAATAAGAACACCTACGACAATGCAAATGCGGGAGCCAACAACAATGCTCCAGCGAACCCTCCTTCTTAACTATCCCTATATTAGTATAGAATAAGAGCATAGCTGGTATAGTTTTGAAGGTAATATTGTAGTTGAAAATTCAAAAGACACATTGTCTTCCAGATTCAGTTTTGACTGAGAATTAGATCTAATATAGATCAGATTGCATTCCCTCTAGCTTTGAGTTTTTCACAATAAACTGCAAAATTTCTTTACCTCGAGGATGGAAAGTTCAACTCCCTTGTCTCACTTTGTACATAATAAATTATTGCTCAATAATGATTTCAAAACTGAATCAATATGCCATGCATGTTGTATGGACTTCTACAGTCAAACTGCACTGATAAATTTAAAATGTTCTTAACTAATACGAAAATAGTTTTACTGTGCCAAAGTAAAACTATTGTAGGTATGTAAAATGTATTTTCAATGTACTTATGTTGAAGCAGTGTGTTGTGTTATGTTGTATACAGTTATACATTTTTGTATAATAAACCTAGAATAATCAGTTAGTTTGTTCTTTATCACAGAAAATATGGAATATGTCCTTAAGGGGGTACCTACCCTCAAATTGCTTATTTTCAACTCCGTCGGACCTCCATATCTTCCAAACTACTGAATATTTAACTTTGAAATTTATATATGGTAAAGTTCAGGACTTATTCTATCGATCATATGTTTCGAAAACACGATTCCATAAAATTTTCTCGATAGAAAAAAATCGCAAAGTTACCTCTAATTTTTTACTAAAACCCTAATTTCTCAATAAATACAGATGATACGATCTTGAGATTAAGCATAGTAATTGAGCTAAGTATAAAGAACATTTTATATGTTGCCTTTTTTTCAATTAACTATTCTAATGTTTGTGGGGAGCAAATAACTACTAAAAACTTGATTTTTGGGCTTACGCCGCTTTGCTCTGTCCCGCTCTTGTGAACGCGAAATCCTATGCCTATCCTCTTCACACAATAACAAGGTAGGGTAACCCCTTAAGCAATAGTTTTGTTTAGTGTATTTTTTATTTTGCTATTTTATAATAAAATAGCTCCTCTTCTAAAGCATTTTTTTAATCCACGTATCGCATGTTAAACTTGATAAATCCTTTATGCATCTTTAGAATCCTCCCTAAGTTCATAAATAAATAAGTTATCCCTGAGTTCATAAATAAAATCCCTAAGTTCATAAATAAAATTTTAAAATGCTGGGTAGGAATTCAAAACCTCTTTATTACTTTCATTAACTCAAGCTTTCTCTTCACTTTCCTCCAAGAACTGTTGCCGGTGCAGCAGCCAAGAATCATTATCTTCTTTGCCCTGCTCTTCTTCAGGGGCCGGCATTTCAAAATGCAAGTCGTCATCGTAAATACAACTTTCATCGGTGAGCGAAGGCAGAGAGTCATGGAGTGGAAGCGGCACCGCCTCTGGAGGCAGGAACTCAGCCATGTAGGCAGTCACGTTGCGAGCTCGCCACATTGATACCTTACCTGCAGAATATAAAATGAAATAAAGGCATGAAAAACTTTTGAAATAAAGCCAACAAAAAAGAGATTGACTAATCAATGACAAAAAAATTGAGAAATACGATTGTAGGTGGAAAGTAAACGCTAGCCCATAGAAAGGTATTCCTCTGTTTGCTCGCTGGATTTAAAAAAGATTCAATTCTCAAAAGGCAGCCTCAACTAAATTACCTAGGTACCTATGTGGTTGTACCTACTCGTATTTTGTTAGGTACCTAAATTCGATAATGTTAGGTAATGTATCACAGAACTAAACACACCCCCAGTGTGTTTAGTTCTGTGATACCGTTGCGCTGGAAAGATGATTTGTGAAAGTGGACTTTCCAGAGCTACAAATGGAAACTTTGCAGGACTGACCAAAATGGCGACTTCTCTTGATGGATCCAATTCGGGTCGCTGAGTTATGATCCTAAGATGTCATGGGGCCATCCGTTCCCGTCCAGCCTTAAGGCGCTATGCAGACAGAGCAACTTTAGTTAAAGAAACTGTCAACTTTTCAATATTTTTCGTATAAACTTTTAGAAAAAGTTTATATGTAAACAGCTAGTTGCCTGTTGCCGCAATAGTTGCTGGTCTGCATAGCGCATAATGTCCTTCACTTTGACCACGACTTAGCATACCCAGGTCTGTGCTGCGGCCACGTTTTCGCCTGCATCGTTGGCTGGTGGTGTCCCCGAGCTACAGGAGTAGGTAAGTAAATTCTTCTGCTTACCTTGAGTCTCATCGAACTCGCCCGCTTCCTCTCCAACAATTTCCTCCTCCTTCTCCGCCTTCTCCTCCTCCCCCTCCCCGACTTCCTCAAGGTCCGGGTCCTTCATCAGCAGGTAGAAGCCGTGTTGCATGCAGTTTGTGTCGAATACAAAGCAACCTGGCCCTTCTGATTTACCCTGTAAATAAAATATTTAGTAGGTATATTCATAATTATTTTATCTTTAACCCGGACTGCAGGGTAAATTTATTTATAAAATTATTATTGTTATTATTTCTTAGTGCAATGGTGCAACATTACATAGGTACAGACAGATAGGTAGATAGGTATGCTAAAGCATTAGGTATGTTATGTGCCTAGGTACACAGAGAAACTAGAAGTACCTTAAAAGTAGGTACACTTATTATAACTCTTATCCCCTTTTTCCACGACTGCCTCGTTGGTCTAGCGGTCAGTTTGTTCAACCGCTGATTATGAGGTCCTGGGTTCGAATCCCGGGTCGGGCCAATAGTTGTTATTAGAGTTTTTCTAGCAAGGAAAATTCACAGTAGCAGCCCGGAGTCAGGAAATTGGCGTTGTTACTAGGGTTGCCACCCGTACTATATAATATAGTATTGTACTATATTTCGGGCTAACGTACTATATACTTTATGAGCACAATAAAGTACGCAAAAATACTATATTTGGCTTTTCAACTTTTTGAACAAATCCAATTATGTTTTGATAAAATAACCGGGCTAAGTGCTGACAATACTAAAGCCAATTTTGGAATCAACCATTCTTTATTTACAAATACATATTAGATTTATGATCAAGGGAAATTGTCATGCTCATATAGTGCATAATTGCATGAAACATGATATTGAGAATGTTATTCTCAAAATTTACGCCCATTTTTCTCATTCAGCTGTTCGGAGAGAAGAATTAATTTTTTTTTATAGAATCAGTTGATGGACATTTTCATGAACTCAAGCGCCATGTAGGAACTAGATGGCTCTCTCTGTTGCCATGTGTTGATACAATACTGATTTATTGGAATCCCATAAAATGTTATTTTCTCAGCTTAGAAGAAGATTGCCCGATGGTTTTAAAAAACCTGTTATTGCTGAACAATGGCGATAATAACTATGACTTAATTGATATTTATTTACAATTTTGCCGCCACATTTTGACTGTCTTCAATAAAACGGTTAAATTATTAGAAGGGAATACAATAACAGTTTTGGATGTATACAGTGTTATGAATAACTTCAAAAACGATTTAACCAAATGAAAAGAAGATCTCTTCTTTGGATATCAAACAAGTAAAAAAATTAAAGAAATTGATCTTTCTGCACCGGAAGTAAGTAATAAAATTAATAGAAATTTCACATTATTTCTGGAAAAGGCCTTAGCATACTTGGATAAATGGTTTGATTACAGTGAGACCAATTGGCTCTATCCATTAAGTAATATAAATTTAAAAGATAGTGTTAAATATGATAATTTTGTTCATATAGTTGAAAATTTAAAACTGCAGAAACTAAATGTAAACATGAATAACCTATATGAAGAAATAAATTCTGTAAATGAGATACTTGTACATTTCAGAAACTGTAACGAATTTTCTATATTGTCAACGTCACAGAAATGGCAAAAAATACTTAGTACTAATCGATGGTACTAATGAGTTTACCAATGTGTATAAAGTCGTCTCATTTTAACTTTCCGTTCCTGCCACTTCAGCATTTACAGAGCGAGTATTTTCTCTGATGAATGCCGAACTTATGATATACCTTAATCTGGACATAGATTGCTCAGATGCTTTGAAAGTATTCAGCACTGATAAATATTTGCAAAATATTGCAATAAGCAATAAAAAATATGTATATAAAAAAGTTAGTAAATAGTACTATATATTTACATGCTGTCCTTTTTTTTTACCCCTTGCAAGGTAAATGTACTCTATTTGCTCAAAAAAAAGGTGGCAACCCTAGTTGTTACACCCCCTTGCCTCGGACGGAAAGCACGATAAGCCGTTCGTCCTGCGCTGACCTCTCCCCGGTCGTGTCGATCTGTCGTCCCATCAGATTATGAGAGTGAGGGAATAGAGAGTGCTGTGCTTGCGTAGTGTGTGCACACACTTGTGCACTATAAATGTCCTACGCATCTGGCTAGTCTCCGATGAGACTAGTCGCCGTGGTCGATATTCGGCTAGGAGGACATTATTTATTATTATTATCCCCCCAGTCCTCACTCAAAATCAAAATCAAAATCAAAATCAAAAACTCTTTATTTCCATAAATACAATAAATGTACACTTAGAAAAGGTCAAAATATAAAACTAAACACTGACACGGAAATAAAGTGATATTTTTGATTTCTGTCGCTTCGGTATGTAGACTAAAGTAAAGAAGCGACGAAGAAACCTTTAGCCTGTTAGTTGTTATTTTTCGAGTTGGAGCAAAACCCGTCCCAAGCATTTTTGTCCTCTAGATAATCTGATATTTTATAGTAAGCCTTTTTGCACAGCAAGGTTTTAACAATTTATTTGAATTTATTTATTGATAATTTTTGCAACTCACTAGGAGTTTTGTTGTAGAAGCGTATACATTGCCCTTTAAAAGATATTTTAATTTTGTGTAGCCTAGTTGTGGGCACAGCGAGCTTATGTTTGTTTCTGGTATTCAAATTATGTTTATCGCTATTTTTAGGGAACTGACTTATATTTTTTTGTGTGTACAACAAGTTTTCATAAATATATTGACATGGTACTGTCATTATGTTTATTTCTTTGAATTTATCACGCAGGGATTCTCTGGGACCCATATTATAGATTGCACGAACAGCCCTCTTCTGCAGCACAAATACGGTGTTAATATCTGCAGCGTTCCCCCACAGCAGTATACCATAAGACATAATACTATGGAAGTAGCTGAAATAAACAAGTCTAGATGTATCCACGTCTGTAAGATGACGGATTTTTTTGACTGCATATGCTGCAGAACTAAGTCTCTTCGATAGCTTATCTATGTGTGGGCCCCATTGAAGTTTATTATCTAAGGTGATTCCTAAGAATACGGTACTTTCTACTATTTCTAAAGTTTCTCCTTTAACGTTCACATCAGCCTTCACTTGTTTAACATTAGGTAGAATAAATCTAATACATTTTGTTTTGGTTTCGTTTAACAAAAGATTATTGACACTAAACCAATGAACTACTTTTGAGATTGCATTATTCACATCGTCGAAATTTGTGTTTTGTCGTTTCATTTTAAAAATTAATGAAGTATCATCAGCAAACAATACAATCTCGTGATTATTCTTGACAAGATGAGGCAGGTCGTTAATATAAACTAAGAATAGGAAAGGACCGAGGATAGAACCCTGTGGTACACCCATTGTAACTACAGACCCCGAAGACCGTTTCCCATTAATGTCAACTCTTTGTATCCTATCACTCAAATAAGATGTAAGAAGATCCAAAGAGGTGTTCGTTATTCCATAGTGATGTAGTTTCCTGATTAATGTTTCATGGTGTACGCAATCGAACGCTTTTGATAAGTCGCAAAAAACGCCCAAAGCGTCTTGCGACTTCTCCCAAGCATCGAAAATATGCGATACTAACTCTACACCGGCATCAGTAGTTGACCTGCCGCGAGTAAACCCAAATTGCTTACAATGCAGCAGGTCATTGCCATGAAAATGCCTAAGCAATTGATGTAAAATAAGTTTTTCAAAAACTTTGCTGAATGTTGGCAGTACTGATATTGGTCTAAAGTTAGTGGGGTCAGACCTACTACCCGATTTAAATAGTGGGATTATTTTACTACATTTCATTAGATCAGGAAATACGCCACAATCAATGGATTCATTAAATATAAAAGCCAGATCTGTTGCAATGGTATCAATCAATGGTTTAATAATCGTAACGGAAATGCCCCAGAGATCTGCAGTTTTCTTTGTATTTAAAAGTTTGAAGGCTTTTTTAATATCTTTTTCATCAACATGGGTGAAATTAAATTTATTTTTACATTTAGTTACATTTTCTATTAGCAATGACTCAGCAATTACTTGAGAAGAGTTTAAACATTTTGTAGTAGAGATTGGAATTTCAGTAAAAAAGTTTTCAAATGCCTGGGCCACTTCGACATCATTTTTAACTGAGCAATCATTAATCTTTAAATTGTAATCATTAACGTATGTACTGACCTTTCCAGTCTCACTTTTTATTATATTCCAAGTTGATTTTATTACATTATCACTGTTTCTAATTTTCGAGCTAATATAATTTGATTTTGCTATTTGACAAACTTTTCTAAATATTTTTGAGTAATTTTTTACTTTTTCTTTGAACTCCTGGCTAAAATTGTATTGTTTTTCACTATACAGTTCATATAACTTTTGTCTACTTTTATGTATACCCACTGTTGCCCACTCACTAAAGGTAAGTTTTTCTGAGACCATAATCGATTTGGGTGTGAATATTGAATGGAATGCATTGGTGAACTTGTTAAAAAAATTGCAGTACAACTCATTTGGGTTGTTAAGTGAGTGATAAGGTGATGGTTTACAATCCCAATCCAATTTCAACCGTTCAAATCGATTTGTGGTTACAGGTATGTATGTTATTTTCTTTTTACAATTATTATTTTTTACTTGAATTTCTAGTTTTATTAGTTGACCTAAGTGGTCTGATTTTAAATTTGCTATAATTTTTTTAGTTACAATTTTTCCGCTTTGGCAAACAAATACATTATCTATACATTTTGCTGAGGTTTCAGTTATTCTAGTAGGTTCCATAAATAATGGCCTTAGATCATAAGAATTAAATAAATTAGTCAGTCTAGTACTGAGGGAGTAAACTTCTAAAAGGTCAACATTAAAATCTCCACATATCATTATAGTTTTATTTGATTTTGATAATTTAAATAAAATATCCTCCATAACATTTTCAAAAATTTCAAAAGAAGCTGATGGTGGGCTGTATACGCTTACTACAATAATTTGCTCCAACTCTACACATGCTACTTCAATGTGGCTTTCAACGGATAAGCATATTATGTCCTTACGGTCTTTAAATTTCATTAATTTGTTTATTAATATTAATGAGCCTCCACGAATAGCATGTGATCTGCAAAAAGAGCTACCAACCTGGTGGTTACTGAAATTGAACATGAGCTCATAGCTTTTCAGCCAGTGTTCTGTTAAGCAGATGATATCAATATGAAAAGCGTTCATGTACAATTCCAACTCTAGTAATTTACTGTTTAATCCTTGAATATTTTGATGCACCAAGTTAGTAAACTTTGCATTTATTTTACAGGTTTGGTTTCTTTGACTTTTTATGTAACCAATATTATTTGACTGTTTATGGCTAGAGACTTCCTCTATTGTCGTTAAATCTAATTTAAATGGCTTGGAAGAAGTTCCAAGGTCTTGGTTGTAAATTTATTACAATGCTCAAAAGAAGCATCTTGTTTAGCCAAATTTTTGGCTGTAATAGTAAAGTAGTAGGATAGCGACACAGCTATTTGTTTTTTGCAATAATTTGAAAGGTAGTAATTACCTTTTTTAGTCAAACAATATTTTTTACTAACAGTACTGTTAGTGTCAATCACATGTATATTATTATTGCATGAAATAGTATGCAATGTCATATTTAGCTTATATCTAATGTTATTTTCTGTATTTGGCAAGCTGTCACTGTAGGGGAATGTGAACATTACAATTTTATTTAACTGTAGGGAACATAGTTTCTCCATATATTTAATTAAGTCTAATTTGTTCACATTACCCCTATTTCCAAGAAATATTATCAAGTTTGAGTTATTTTGAAATCTTTCATTTTCAATTCTATGCATTATATCATGAAGATTGCAGTTAGGTAAGCAATTATTTATAGAGTGCTCCATATTCATGTTTAAATACTGGCCCATATTTTTTCCAATTTCATCGCAGTACATTATGGTTTTATCACCTGAGCATGAAGTGCTGAGGTCCAGGTGGGATGCGGCTGAGACAGTACTGTCCGGACTTGAGTTGGGACCGACCAAATTGGGTCCACAGCACCCGCAGCCCTCCAGAATCCTGCCCTCCAGACTCACCTGGCTACTGAGAAGCGCATCCATGGCCAGGTTGAGTTCCCTTGTCTGTTTTGTAGTTTGCTCATAAAGGCTGATGTAGTGCCCTAGGGAGTGCTCGGCCTGGCCAAGTTTGCATCTCAGCTCTTGCAATTCAGCCTCATATTGCAGCTGATTTTGATTAAGCTGTATTGTACAGAGATCTAATTCATCAACAAGTTTCATATTACATTTGATTTTAGATACTTCCTGTTTTTGATTTTTTAATAAATTTTGTGTTTTTTGTATGAAGTTACTTAATTTAACATTTTTTTTAAACTTATTTTTGCTTAGTTTGTGTTTGTGTTTGTTGTTTTTGCTGCTAGCCGCCACACTACACACTGAGTCATCTTTTGTTAAGTCAATATTATGCAATGTGTGCATGCTGCAGCCAGCAACAGAAACATGGCCCGATGATAAGTTAGCCGATACTAGCTCATCAAATAAAGTTTGTGTTTTCGCGCTGGCAGAGTTCTGGGCCGCTTCTTCTAGCTGGGTGATGTGGTGGTGTGCATCACACAATTCCTTCTGCAGGATTGAAGTTCTGTGCAGGGCCGTTTCAAACTCTATGCCACATCGTTCATCGAACCTATCTATTATGGTCTGAAGCCTATCCCGTTCCTCAACAATAGAATTGTTCTCGCAAAATAACGCGGCCATCTCAGTTTTTAATTTTTTATTATTGTCTAGCGCTTCTAAGAGAATGTTTTCGTTTTCATCTCGTTCTAATTCTAATTGTGCAATCTGTCTCTTTGCTGACTTCAGTTCTAATGAAGCCTGGTTTAAATTGGTTTCTGCTTGGCGCACTGTCACTGGATGCCATGGCGTTAGACTTTTAAATGGTCGAGTTAGATGTGCACCCTAGCGGGTAGCTATGGCATCCGGAAGGGTGCCCATCAATTCGTTCCACCATGATCTACCGAGCGATTACCTACCCTATTCGCACTTATTCTTTTCATTTATTTAAGTATATTATTTACCCCTCTTACCAACCGATTGTTTCCGTAGGGAGTTAAGTTCTGTAAGGGTTAACTTAAATCGTAAATCGTGTAAGGTAAGCGTTATCTCCTTTTGTTTTACGTATACTGAACTGAAAGCCCGGATTTCAGGCTTCCAGCCTGGATTAGTGACGTCGTAAGATTGGTTATTTGTATGAATAAAAAAAAAACAATCGTGCCAGCTTTTAAAAATTAAGGAATATAATAATGCTATACAAGGTGTGCCACGGAAAGGGTACATCCCTTTCCGTGGTAACTCTAAAGGTTTTCATTTTTGATTCTGGACCCCAAGGAGATCAACTTGTGGTTATCGATTTCGAAATTTCGATATTTTTTGTAAATATAAGTAAAGTTTTTATAATTTGGTTCTTTTACACGCAATCTTGCATTATTTTACATGACAAAATATTTTACAAATGTTTTTTGCTTGTTTCTTCAGCAAAAAATAGTGTTTTGTCATGAAATTATTACAAAAAAATATGTACTTACCTAGGTAAATCCTTTGAAATTTCAAAAGAATAATAATAATTAATATACTTACCTAATAATGTAGGTAAGTGAAAGAATACGAAGAAGAAGAAAAAGCGTCCCTAATTTATTTCAATAAAGGAAAATAATGAGCGGAATTCAAAAAATTGTAGAACAAACCCTCGATGTCCAGAATCACCCCTTTCGGCTTAGTATACCCATTCCGTGGCACCCTGTGCAGCCGAGATCCGCGCGAGTCTCGGACGAGGCACGGATTGAATTCATCCCTTATCTTTAAAAGGTTATTATAATAGAAAATCTCAATATGATTTCAATGGTTCAGTTGGTGACCCACGGACATCAAATGACTAAACTTATTTGTTTATTAAAAATACTTACTTACACTATTTTTACAGGGGCCCCTAATATTACCCTACTAGTGTAAAAAGTCCACAAAAAACAATCATACCATTATAAATATTTGTCAGACCAATATAAATAGACACCTATGAACTACCAATTAAAATTACTATAAAAATTGAAATTAGAATTCTAAACTATATCTACCGTATCCCTTAAAATATCTCTTAGCAAAATATTCTGCTGTTATGTAAAGTGGTCTATCAAACAGTTTCGCATCACGATGGGCTAGCTAGTAGAGCTATAGCTTTCGTTAAAATTTCCTAATAGGATTTTACTTTTTACCGGTTTAGCAATCATAGCTTTCTCTTGTGTCGACGATATCCTTAGGCTTGATTTTATAGCGATTTTGATAAACACCTAGTTTCACTCTTCTTTTATGTATCGTACGTAGGTACCTGCCTATCTAAAATAGGCAAACTCTACTAATAGAGTAGCATTACACTAGGTATTGAGCTCATAGCCAACTAGAAAATATCAATCCAAAGTACATACTTACAAATTACCACATCACACTAATATTATAAATGCGAAAGTTTGGATGGATGGATAGATGGATGGATGGATGTTTGTTACCTCTTCACGCCAAAACTACTGAACGGATCGGGCTGAAATTTTTCAAACAGGTACTTATTTTATTTTGATTTTTTTTAGATTATCTTTTTTTGTGCTTCTAAATTTAAAAAAAATTAATTACGAGTGTAAAGTTGGTTAAATAGGAACCTAGTTTGTGTTGGAAGAACACCAACGTTTCATCCTTTTGACGACCTCTGTGGCGCGGTGGGCGAAGGTCCGCCTGCGACGCAGGAGGTTGCGGGTTCGATTCCCGCCTCGGGACAAATATTTGTACGATCTGCAGATATTTGTTCAGGGAGTTCTGGTCGTTTTCTATGTATTATAAAAAATATCTATCTATGTACTCGTATATTATTATGTACTTATATCAGTTATCTAGTACCCATAACACAAGCTCTGCTTACCTTGGGGCTAGAAAATGCTGTGTGAATTGTCCAGCATTATTTATTTATTTATTTATCCTTAAACCAGGGACTTCATCAGAGTGAGTGCGGTTCGCTTCGCGCCCGTTCTGCGTCCTTGCGCATACTGCTTTGTAGTTATTGTACTTGCCTATATAAAATTACACTTCTTAAATAAATAAAAGGAGGTTTTAAAGAAGGTATAAATAATACCTTCAGCCAAGCTCCGTGGAAGCGTACACGAGGGTATATAATTTGTCCTGGACCTTCCATCACTCCCTCCACCCAAGTACCCATAAACTTGACTTGGTATTCCGCGTAGAAGTACGTGCCCAGGCCGTGTCTCTTTCCTAAAAACAGTCATATTAATATCAACAATAAGTATTCTTCTAGGAAAAGAAAAACAGTCATATTCATATCAACATAAACAGCGGTACTACAAAACCAACGTAAACACTGGTCTAACAAGCGCTTAGCTAAACAGTGTCTAAACAGTTAGACATGGGTTTAGAGTTTAACTCTCGTTTAAACTATGTCGAAGCCGTGTCTAACTTTTTTGTTGTACAGCGGTAAATATTCTCCTTTTTTTGTGAAGTTAGAAATCAGACAAAGGCCGATTTCAATTATTAGGGCTCTAGCAAGTTAATATATGTTCAATGTCGGAGACTGATCAGTCAAGTTGTAGTGGAAGATCAATAAAATCAAAGTTTGCATAGATAATAACTAAGTTACAAACACATGTCTGAGCTATGTTAAGTTAAGGGTACTTACATAAATTACCACTTTTGCGATGGCAACAGCGTTCCATCTTCGTGATAAATACCGAGGTATACATTAAGCTGATTATCTCCCGAATTAGTTACTATATTCCCCTCCTCATAAAGAGTTACCTACCTTTAAACCAAGCGCCCTCGTAAATGTCTCCATTAGGGTAATAGTACGCCCCGAAGCCCTGCTTCTGGTCGTGTCGCCAGTCGCCTTCGTACCGCGATCCGTCTGGGTACAGCATTGTACCGACGCCGTATTTCATCGCTTTCCGCCATTCACCTGTAATTATAATATAATAATGTAAGTGCCAGAGGTTTTGTAAATAGTAATAAGCTACAAAATGTAGGAAGAACTCTCTAGGGGCAAACTAAGTCATTAGAATCTTTAGAATCTACAAAGTAAAACGCTACTAAACGACAATTTATGCTACATCTACGTCGTAGAGCGCTACGCGGCGGCGTAGAGCTTCTACGATTCTATCTATAGGGCTACGCATTATAGTTGTTTTGCGACGGCAAATTGCTACGCTGCGTAGGCCTCTACGTGTTAGACATGGCGCAATGCTGCGCGGCGTAGAACTTCGAATCTTTCTAGAGGGCTACGCAGTGTAGTAGTACAACGTAGCAACGCAGCGCCGCGTTTAGTATTAATAATAATAAAGCGTAGATTTTCTACGATTATACGTAGACGGCTAAGCACAGTAGTTCTACGACGACGTCAAAGTTATACGTTGCGCAGCCCTTTACTTCGTAGATGTAATAAGAGCATCAGAATCTGCAGTCATCATAAATCTAACTAATGCAAAATCATTAAATTGCCTACGTATTTTTTTTGCTAAAAGGATGGTAAGAAAACCATTCTAAAAATGGACGCCCTCTCTAGAAAACGTCATATACTCGGCGTGCATTTTTAGAATGGTTTATCTCTACTTATTCGATTTAAGAAACTTCGTTTATGTTGACCTTTGCATACTCCAATTCCCTCATTAAAAGCAAGGTCTTTGGTATACTACTAACTTACCTTAACCGACATTGCGAGCATACCACAAAAATAATAAATGAAATCGGTATCACCTCGAGCGAGACTATTCAACATAATTTTTTTCATGTTTGTTTAAAGTACGGCTTGGAGAGATAAATTACACAACAAAATGAATTTATTTTGGCTGTTGATGAAAATTGCACTAATTCATCATCATCACCATCCTAGCCAGTGATCACTGCAAGGTAGGTCTATGGGTCTCCTTTTTTGCAAACCAGCTCAATCGTTCCTGTGCGAGCCTCATCCAGTTTTCCGTCCGATACCTATTGTCCGTCCATTTATCAGGTGGTGGGCCTTTTTATAAATAAATACATCAGATAAAGGTTTTATGATACACTAGCTGCATTCTTACTACCCGTTGTCCTATTACCCGTTTTCCCGTAGGAATGTAGCATTCTCCCGCGGTAAAAAGTAGCCTATGTTCATCAGCCAGTAATAATGTGGGCTTCTAATGGTAAAAGAATTTTTCAAATCAGTCCAGTAGTTTCGGAGTCTATTCAATACAAACAAACAATCAAATCTTTCCTCTTTATAGGTAATATTAGTATAGATATAGATTATAGTGTAGATACCTACAGTTTCAACAGCTTAGTTAACTTTAGCAGACATACGACATAAGGTTGCCTACATTTATACCTCGGTATAGGTACATTTATATAGAGCATAATCAATAGATATCTACCGCTTCTTCCTCGTGCTCCTACTAAATTCTCCTACTGGTAGGAGCACCGGGACACCCATGTCCTGATGCTCCTACTGCAAAAGGAAATTGTAAAACGCTAAGTAGGAGCATCGAGACATAACTAAAATAGATTTCCTTATAGGCATACTCTGATTCAAGTACCTACAGGTGAACAGTCACCTCACTATTTTGTGTCATCATATTATGGCTATGGGTGCAATTATACATACACACACCCTTTCAGTCACAGAGTCGCCACGAACCCGCTCCCCCCCCGCTTCGCGGGGGTTGGACGGGCTTCGTTAGGAGTAAGTTAATGTTGACCCCCCCCCCCCCGCTTCGCGGGGGTGGGAGGCCTACAAGGGAAACCATTAGTGTTTAGGTATAAGTAGTTATTATTTGTTTATTAGTTGCTTAAAGTACCTAGTTGACTGTTCAATATGTTATGTGATAGGAGTAGGAGGAATTAAATTTAGAATATTACATTATTCCCCGTGGTTTTTATGTTCAGTAGGAGCATCAGGACATGGGTGTCCCGGTGCTCCTACCAGTAGGAGAATTTAGTAGGAGCACGAGGAAGAAGCTATATCTACCGTCATAGCGAGCACCATTCTTCATGAACACATAGAGTCCCTTCCCGTTCCTCATGCTGTGGCAGTAGCATCCCTGGTAGAAATCTCCGTTGGGGAGGACCGCCCAGCCCGGACCATGCCTCTCGCCGTCGGCACTGCGGGCTCCTACGTAAATCTAAAATATTATTGTAGCAAGCAGTTACAGTTTTTACATTAAGTTATTTTGATATGTATGTATGTATTCAGTATTTTTATTGCAAGACAAAAATATTACAAAGTTTTGTTAGTATTCATGTAGGGTACATGAATAGGTCAGGTAGGGTATGGCAATAGATCTTAATCTAGGACTTACGATAAGGACTTAAATTAGTAATTTTTATTTTATACAAAATGTGTTTGACACAAGATTTTTTTCTAAACTGAACTGAAGTAGGCTACTTTCTGCCCCGCAACTTTGCATGCGTTTTTTAGCCGACTTTCGTGTCACTGCGGCCATGATAGGCCACGAGTGCATAAGTAGCTATAAATCTCTTTCATACTCCAATCATTTATAGTCACTCTACTACATTCTTAGCAAGATTTCAACCCACTCAGTTAGTTTTGGCAGTCATCTTCCAAATAACTCACAGTAAAGTTGAGATACTTTTGCGGAAGAAGACCAGGTGTAGGATGTCGAAGGCTTCATCATCAACATCATCGACGACCTCTGTGGCGCAGCGGGCAAAGGTCCGCCTGCGACGCAGGAGGTTGCGGGTTCGATTCCCACCTCGGAACAAATTGTTCAGTCAGGGTGTTATTCTCCATCTATGATACTGCGCTAGTCTTGTCTTATTATTTAATAATAACGGGTTTTACTATAAAAAATATAACAAATCGCGAAGTTAAAGAAAGCCTTAGTTTAGTGCCTTCGAGTGATCTTGTGTTCGATAACATGGAGTGTACCGACGACTACTGCTTTGATGATACCGACCCATAATGCAAATTAGCTGTATGGTGCCGGCTTAGAATTTGCACCACCCCAACTCTTCCCGCGGGTGTCGTAAGAGGCGACTAAGGGATATCCACCGGGGGCGGGCAGCAGCGCCCCCTGCAGAACATTCTACCACAGAACTGCGATCCCCAACCCGCATGCCCAGCGTGGGGATTATGGGCATTACCCCCCCCCCCCCCCCCATGTGATAAAAGCCAATAAGGCGCTTATCAGGGGGAGGCCTGCGTCCAGCAGTGGACCAACACAGGCTGTTGAAGTTGAGGTTGAATACAAATTAATGTCTACTTTATATTTTGGCTTCTTACTTACTCCAATGTTGTCGTCATCTTCTCCTTTTTCACCTTTTTCTTCAGCCATGATAGATAACTACAATCTAAGCACCAATTTCCTTTTTTTAGGTAAAGCCTTAGATTTGTTACTATCCCTGAATTGTTTACAAATCTAAAAAATAAGCTCTATTCGGAACCTCATTTTCAGTTGTCAGTAACCACTTGTCATTAAGCATTTTACATCAATGGCAATCAAGGCGGTTTCATTATGCATTATGAATTCTATACTTAAAAAGTTTATCTCTAAAAAGTCTATACCTACATAAGAAAGTGCGTCGCAATATTCGTTCTCCGGCTGCGGGCAAATAAAATACTCTCCGAGTGCAATTTTTATCTTTAGAACTGTGAAGGTAGGTACTTACTTTATTATGTGTTGTACTTACTTACCATATGATATGGTATAATAAAATAATGGTACCTACCTACGAACGAGCCGTAGTTGTTGATAAAACCTAATTACTTTCGTTGCGTCTGTGTAAAATCAATGTTAAATGCGAAAACCCGAGCCAAAAATTCTAAATAATCACTTCCTTCTAGATTTAACATTTATAGGTATATTTTAGCCCTATTGTTGTTCATATTTAAAAGACTTCCGCTTCCGATCTTTGGGAAGAAAATAAAACACATAGTCACATCATAACTAAAACCATCTATTCTAACTTAACAAATACTTCTCTACAAATAAATTAATAACACCTTAAAATACACTGCGTTTAGGCAAATTGTTAAAAAACTGTCGTGAAAATATGAGCTGATATAAAATAGAAAAATGCAAGAACTGACTAGATCAGTGAAGAAAAACCAACCGTTTACAACTTAATGGATCTTACACAGTATCACAAATATGGTTTACTATCTTATCTATCTATTTTTCTTTAAAAGTTGTGACTTCCTATTTCTTGGTTTTGACATACTATCAGCTCACTAAAAATCACAAACTTAATAATAACTAATGGAGCCTCTACGCTAAGCTACTGCCTAAGTCGGTAAAATTTAAAGTAGGTGCTTACCTAAGGTTTGATACACAAACCAGGACAACAGTGTACAAGTACCTAGTAGAAAAAGTTAAGTAGTAGGTACTTCTTGAAAGTAATTTGTAAAACTATTTTGTACTTTTTATTTATTTTATAAAGGATTCCTTCCTTCTAGGTATTATTTTCGTCGACACTTACAAAGGCAAGTTCACATTAATAAAAGGCAAGCTTTACAACATAGCTGCACGAGCCCTTATCAATACTTATTACTAAGATTTTGAACAGTTATGTTTGATGTTGATCGAGGTCGTCACTTAATTCCTTTCAGTAGGTCACGGCATGAGACATCGAGGCGCGTTCGCAATGACCTCAATCAAGTCGGATTCCAAACCACTTGCATCGTTAGAACAACTCTATTTATTTTCGATTGTCTTTCCGGAGGGTGTTCAGCAGGGCGGGGCTTGCGAGGGTGCATCTTCCAGCTTCCCCCACACGACGTTGCACATCTCTGTGACAAGTGCCTGCTCTCCGCTGTCGAGGTCGGGCACTCCCCTCCGTCGCTCCTGCTCCACGCTCTCTCTAACTTCCAGCACTTGAAGAGCCCGCACCACCGCCTCGGGCCGTTCACTCGGCCCACTATTCAAACCTTTCTCCGCCTCCAGCCTACGGATCTTCTGTTCTAAATCCCGCACGTACTGCACCGTGCGCTCGGCGAGCTGTGGATGCGGTATGGGCAGCGGCACCGGCGTGGGCCGGGGCCCTTCCTCCACGTTGGTGCTGCTGCTGCTGCCGTCGCCGTCGTCCCGCAGCCGGCCCGCGGGACGCCCGCAGTTCATGCACGTGCCTCTCTCGCGCTCCTCCACCAAGTACAACCACAACTCTTTCAGTTCCAAGTTATCACTGATCAATTCTTGCTGCTTCTCGTCCAACTCCCGCAGTTTATTCTGGTACGCGGATACTTCCTGGCGCATCACAGATGCGGTGTACCTTCCGAAACGTTGCCATTCTCGTGCGAGTTTTCTGCCCTTTTGTCGATCATCGTCCAAAAAGCAGCACAGATCTCGGAGCTCCTGGTTGTCCTCGCTTAACTTGCGGTTCTCTTCCTTAAGCGCTTTTATCTCATCGAAAAGCGCCTGGACTTGCCGCCGCTGGTCAGTGGGAGCTCGTGACGCGTCAGGGTCGACACGCTTCGTGAACTTGAGCATGTCCGCCGATCGCCTGTGGATTTGCTCCTCCTCGATGTTGCGAAGCGCACGTTGCGTATCGTCGGCGCTCCGTGCGCGCGCCGTCGGCTCTCCGGACTCGTGGACGATGGCCTTCGTTGTCACCTCGCCAGGCTGTCGAAGCACCCTTATCGCTCCCGGCGGCAGAGGATATCCCACAGGGAAGGCTTGTTGTGGATATTTCCCGTAGGGTATCGATCCTCCGGGGTAGGGCCCGGGTTGCGGGGGCGCACGTCCGCCCTGCGAATATTGCAATTTACTGGGATCGATAGGCTTGCCCGCATACGGTGGCTTGAACTCCTTCGCGGTCGGGTCGACAGTGGCTAGTTTTGGGCCACCTGCGGCCGCTGGCGGCGGATGGTAGCGCGGTGGAAAGTTGACCGGTTCCGGGCCCTGTTTGCCTAGTTGTTGTTGTTGTTTCTGTTTGTTGAACTGGCCCGCGTTCTGGTTGATTGACATTGTCGATCGGGCCGATTCTCGCGAGGTCATCTGCTCAGCGACTGCATTTTTGCGACGTTTCGAAATGTTCGGAAGCGTGCGAAAGCTGCGGCGCCGAGTTCAACGTTTGGAGCTTGAATGAACGGAGGAGGGCAACGCGAACGCACCGCCGCCGGCTGCGTAGGCTGTGGACCGTGGCATTCGCGCAATTATCTCAACGTGAATTTGTTGATTTTGTCCACATGAAACACTTTTAATTCATCTTCACACAGTGCACTGAGTGTTTATCGATCGCGAAAGTGTAGTTTTTCATTGAGTTGAATGAATGTTGTTTATATTTTGATGAATGTGACGGTAGAGCGACCGAGACGGTGTATCGGTGCGCGCGGGCGCGTGGTTTGGACTAACTAAAGGTGCGCGGGAGGCTCTACCGTGGCTCTACCTCTCTACCTGGCGAAGGCTCTCTCGCTCTAAGACCCGCTGTCTCACCTGCACGATCAAAGAAGCGAATACAACATTTTACTCCACATTGTAGCATTGTACTTTGAAAAATAGTCGATTGATAACTACGCTGTGGTAGAAAGTGAAAAGTTTCTAGCAAAGGGTTTTGTGTTGCTGAATACCTTAATCTTAGCACTTTATGGTTTAGTATACTTTAAGTACATATTTGATTGTTTTGAAAAAACTTAAAACCATCTTCAAATTCCTTAATATTGACAGTTTTTTTTTAATATTGCTGGATAAATAGGTAACCCCTCGGGATTTTTTTATGGGACATGGCATCTCGGCATCATTATCTTAGAAATAATAATAATGAACCACATTGTAAGTTACTTCACTGGAATGTAACATTATTAAAATGACGATAAAATTAAAATTGTTTAAAACCTCTATCTACATTCTCGCTTAAATTCTTATGTAAAGTTTAAGTGCACATTAGGTGTGCCTTTGGTAACTCTAACAGCAAACAACCGTCGAGTTTTCGGTAGACTTGCAGGCGCCAAAGCTGCAACCAAATGACCTTGCCTCTATGTGTCATCACATCACCAGAACGACTATAGTAGACTATACAACAAGAGAAAATTAAAAAATTTAAGGTAAAACCTGCCGACGTTTATTCTCTGAACAGATTTTCATGAAACATGGCTAAGAACACTCGGGATAAAACACTCCGGAACCGTGGTCCAACTGCGATGGTGGGACAAAACTTTTTCGTGGTCACCCCCCCCCATCCTCCCACCCCCGCTTCGCGGGGGTGGGAGGATGTGGACGGTCAAGTGTGTGTTTGGTGGGACCACGAAAATGTTTTTTTGGGACCACGGTTCCGTCACTGGATAAAAAATCAAAAATAACTAAACGAAAATCGGTTCATCCGTTTGGGAGCTACGATACCACAGACAGATACACAGACAGACACGTTAAACTTATTACGTTAAACTTATTATAACACCCCTCTCTTTTTGCGTCGGGTTAAAAACTAATACTTCCGAAACCGACTAATAAATCCGAAAGTAAATCTGCCTGTCTCTCTCTGTTACCTTTCATGCCCAAACGGCTGAACGGATTGTAATGAAATTTAGCAGGGAGCAAGACGGTATTCCAAGTATACGGGCACAGATATTATAATACTATACTAGTAGTACGGGTACGCACATGGGCAACCGTACCTACCACGAGCAAAAATGGCCTGCGATTTTTATCAACGCCTGTCATTTGTTTTCAGTAGATCAACTCCATCATCCGCAGCCCGACTTTACTGGACTTGTTAACCCTGTATTTTTTGCGCCACTTACCTACACTACAGTACATACCTACCTCAAAATATGTATATTATGTTGAGAACTATAAAAATATCGTGTAAGTAGGTAAACCTAGTACTTGTGTACCTACTTTCGCCCTACTAGGCATTTTAAACAGGAAGACGGTCTGAAAAATCATCACAAAAGTGACATGAGTACCCGTAGAGGGTACAGTTAGGTACCTACGTTCAGGTTACGAGCATGGTTTGTCAATGAGCCTTTGCCTCCAAAAAGTGGCAGTGGCAGTAAGTAGTCTGGCGCGGCAGCACACGCCAGTAGTGAAGTGGTAAGCGAGCCGCGAGGATGCGCGGAGTAACCTTCTTGTGTCTGGTGGCTATCCTGGTTGTGAAAGGTAGGTCGGAATTTGTATTCTGAAGAAGTATTGCCGAAATTGACTTGACATCCCTGACGAATCAGTTTAATCTTTTTATTTTTCACTGCTAAAAACTAGGTAAAGTGCTTTTGATTAGTTAACTTCACATCAATACTTTTTGCCATCGCATCTATACAAAAAATTACAGTCGAATCGACATCGAACGCTCGCACAAAAATTATGCTCAAACACACAATTTATAATATGAACGGTCCCAAACTATATAAACATTGCGTGTGGCAGAAATTAAACTTGCGGAATTTTTCGTGTTACAATTCCGAAACTGTATCTTAGTAACGTAAGACAAACAACAGATAAACATGTGAATTGATGCAGCTTCGCAACCAGACCGAAGCTTGCAGAATAGACCAGACCGTCCCAGCAAGCCCGAACGTCCCAGCAAGCCAGAGCGACACCCCATAAAGGAGGCTCTACTTCTCCACAACGATGGTTTCTCCAACGCGACCTTCGAAGACTGCATCTGGAGGAGAGACCGGGAGCCCTGCCCTGATCAGGACGTCACCCTGCATCTTTATACGGAGACTGAGCCAGTTAAAAATGTGGTGAGTGTAGGCTACACAAATTCTTAATTGCACGTGATAAAACATACATGTAGGACTTAAAACTATGGAGAGGTTATGGCAAAGGCGAGCTTAATCTTCCATCATTATGAGGTAGAAATGGCTTCTTTTATTAACGTCAGAAAAAAATTGATGGTTTATCCATGTACCGCGCGAGGGAAGCCGCAAGCAGAAGCTAGTTCATAACGATTTGCGATGTAAACTAGGACTTACATTGCTTTATCAAAATTCTCATCATTTGCCTATTTAACTAACAACAGTAGGTGATGCGGCAATTAAATTATTTAGGTTAATTTTATATATAATTTAGTTTTAAGTAGGTAGTTAGTTCGTTAAATTACGGGACTGACTTAATCAGCAATGACTCAATAAAATAATAAAAAAAAAACACAAGGTGCTGTGCCAGAAGTTCGAAGTTTTTCCCAACTTTCGTCACGAGTTTAAGCTACAGGGCCATTTAATGCACCTAAATTACTGCCTAGATACAAATTAAACTATACATGCGGCGCGCCTTCCTAGTCTGGATGAAATCGCTCTTAGCGATAAGGCCACCCATTATGCAACTCTGTTATCTCACTTTTCCTGTATATTTTCTGTATTTTCTGGGTGTGCATAGTGTAATGTACTAATGTACCTATCTACTGCAAGGTATATTTTTCGTAGGATTTTTTGGCCAAAGACCCTTCAAGTGACAGTTCCATCTAAGTTAAAAGTAAATTTTCCATGATTGTCAAGAGGTAGATAAAACATTATAATGTGCCTTTGTTTATTCAGTTCTCACGTTCTTAATTGCTTATGTCAGTACAATCATGCAAATCAGGAAATAAGCGACAAACCTATAGGAAATCAATGAAGTTTGCATTGTTTGCAATTTGTTGGCGGTGAAAGAGAACGTTCTTCTCAATTTTAGATTTCCGTGTAATTTCCTGGGTTTTGGTAGGGCATTTCACGTCAGCTCACTATTCAAGATACCTATATCTGCCTACGCCGGTCTATACTACCCTGATGATGATGTCCTTCTAGCCGAATTTCGGCCATGGGCGGCCAGTCTCAACGCAACGGAGACTAGGCATGTGCGCATGACATATACTTAGTGCACAGTGTGTGCGCAAACACAACACTACCGGTATAAATAAATAATAAATAAAATAAATAAATAATAATGCTGGACAATTCACACAGCATTATCTAGCCCAAAGCTAAGCAGAGCTTGTGTTATGGGTACTAGATAACTGATATACTTAATACAATACACTACATAGATAGATATTTTTTATTATACATAGAAAACATCCAGAACGCCCTGAACAAATGTCTGCAGATCGTACAAACAATTGTCCCGAGGCGGGAATCGAACCCGCAACCTCCTGCGTCGCAGGCAGACCTTCGCCCGCTGCGCCACAGAGGTCGTATAAGTCAAGTTCCTTCTGTGTCAATGTCAAGTGACATAGGTAGCCAGTTTTACGAAAATGCAAACTTCACAATTGATTGGTGCTCTCGATTGTCTTTTTTGCTCCGTTTTAAAGAGACGCGGGAGGACGAGGACACTATGCAGAATGTTAACGCGTTAAAGGAAACGTGTCTCACTCATTCAGACTAGAAGAACAGGCTGATGCCAAGCTTCTTATTTTTATCAACTGATTTTGTTTCGATGGAAAAGTTTTAAGATATTTCTAATATTTCTATACCATAGGATAAAAAGTAGCATATGCCAGGCCTAGAACTCTATGCATCTACGCAATATTTCAGCCACGGGTTGAAATTTCTGTTCAGTAGTTTTGACGTGTTAAGGTAACAAACATCCATCCAACTTTCGCATTTATAATTTTTAGTGTGTCATACCTATTAGTACTTACCTTAGTTCTTTTTCTTGTGCGTTTACTAGGTACCTAGTTACTCGGAAGGTACTCTAGCTGCACTCGGTTTTTTGATAATTTTCTTGTAAGACCAGATTCAGTAAGAAATACTTACGTTGTAGCCTCGCATTTTAAGACTGGAAGGAATATACCCACATCTATGTCACACATTATTATTATTAATGTATAATAATGTCACACAGAAGGGAACATGAAATTAATGTATTTAGGTAGGTATATGTTCTACTAAAGGCGATCGGAATGGGAACCACCGCTAGTCGCACATGTCCTTCCTTTGTTACTTCATACATTAGTTATTGCATGCGCATACGAGACCTACAATTTAGACGTGTTCAAAAACAAATTAAATGATTTTTTAAACTCTACTTTTGATAAATAGTATAGACATTTATTCACAAAGAAAATTATACTAGTATTTACAATTGAAACAATTGAGCTAACTGCCGACTGTTGCAAACAGTGTACAGATAGCTCAACTGATCCATATCAACACCAGTCGGAAGCGTCCCCAAGACGCTGGCTGCATTGCCACGCTGTATGGCAATGCTGATACGCTGTGCCAGATATTCACTAGCTCTCGGGTCACGGGTATAAATAGTTAAAATAAAGATATTATTTATAGTTAGGCTACTTTTTCTATCTACGGGCCGACGAGGGTATGTACCTCCTGCCTACCTACATATAAGTATAATTTTCCCTACAAAAAATTTAAGTGTTCTTAGGTGGCAAACCAAATACCTTTTGTCTTACAGTCATTGATGGCCAAGAGGCCATCACTTACATGAAAAATTATTTGGCCTCATGACATTGGACTTTAAGGTATTTTCCGGAATGCTCAACTAAACTGCATCTGCTTAACCTGACTGCCTAAACGGAATTGATCAGTGATCCTGGTCAGACTTGTTAGTTCCCCTTGATTTTGATACAAGATCTTCATTACAGGTAGATCTGTTCAGCGAGGACTGGCTCCGACAGAGCAAGTGGGACCCGGCCCACGAGACTATCCTGCTCATACACGGCTACGCTGGAGGGGATGATACTCTGCCGATCACTGTCCTGAGAGACGGTAAGTGGCAGGCGATACTGCGATGCGAAAAAAACATCCTCTGTGGAGTTTATGTTTCGGGCCTGGGTGGTTTTGTGTTGAATCTTGGTAGGTTAGGTAGGTACTTTATGTGATATACTTAGGTACACTTTTATGGCCCAAGAAGCAGATGGCCACCTCCACCCCCGTATAGCGAGGGTGGGCTGTGAATGTATTAACGCATTCACAATACCGTCTTTACCATAAGGGCACACGGGGCCCGTGCCCAGGGCCCCCATACTCAGGGGGCCCCGAAGGATCGACAATTTCTCTTACACATTTATTCTCAAAACATTTTTGTCGGGCACATTACACTTTTTTCACAGATCAGTAATCTTAACAGAAGGTCTTTACCTACTACGCCATTATATCGATGACTGCGCCTATTCCTACTGTACTAATTAATAATATTTCCGAACGCATCCTACCTAATTTACTAAGTACACCATCTAGCGATCACTCACGCAATCACTCGGGATTCCAAAGTCAAGCTGCGACCATATTATGGCCGATTTTCCGATTTTTTTTGTTGTTTTTTGTTTCGTCGAATTTATGTACTTAGAGTCAACTTTTCAGCCATGTCAATGTCTTAAAAGTTGACTAACAGTGTCAAGCTGACGTTTAAACTAACCACGTTTAGAAGAAATTTTTAAAAAAATCGTAAATTTAAAATGGAAATCCGACACCCGCGCCATTTTTTTATCGTTTTTTCTGAATTAAAATTAATTTAAATTAAATGGCTTGGAAATGTGTTCTTTTTTATGTTTAGTGTAATAATATGATGGTAAATCTTTAAAATAAAACTCAAACTGGACATAAAAACAGTAAAGTTTTTCTTTATGATTTTTTTTTTAAATATTAAATTTTTACCAATTTTCCGCAATTATAATTTAATTTTAATCAACCTCATTAATTACGTTATACAACATCAGCTGTTTTGTAGGAAATTTTATGGAGAATCCAAATATATATAGGTGTTAGTAGATAATAATCAAGAAATCAGCGAATTCGCTTTTTTACTTTCCAAAAGGGCCGCGAATTCTTGTGTGCCCAAGGGCCCCAGCCTAGTTTAAGAGGGCCCTGCGCATTCACCTGCCCAGTCTCGGCGGTGAGACCTGCAAGAGCGCGCCCCGCCGCCCGCCGCACCGCGCCGCGCTGCTCCATCCCGGGCAAGAAAGACATTTGTGTCTTGGGCCACGAAAGTATTAACCCGCAGAAACGCCATTATTTTTTTTAAAAAGGTGATGCGATGTGGAAATATCCAGCATTATTTTTCTATATTTTTGTAAAACTTACCTACTATAGGTCCACATTAACCATTTCGTCGTTATTTTATTGGCCTGCACTTTAACAACGCGTCCCGGCCCTCTTAATTTGTTTACGTATACTTAATAGTATTTCTCCTCAAAACCAATCGCATCTTTACTTTCCGTCTCTTCTCATCATAATCTTAATATACATATATAAATCACGTGTCACGTTGTTTGTCCGCGATGGACTCATAAACTACTTAACTGATTTTAAATTAAATTTGCACACCGTGTGCAGTTTGATCCAACTTGAAAGATAGGATAGCTTATTCAGGGAAGGTTTAAAACTTTAAAAGGTGAGAGCGGTACGAAGTTCGCCGAGTCAGCTAGTTTATTATAAATTATGATGAGAAGAGACAGAAGCGGAAGCGGTGTCTTGATTTTTTTCTGCTACTGTCTATAGCATGAAGTCAGGATTTGATTTAATCAAGTCGTCAAGTCGGGCGACATTCTAAAGTTTTGGCACCATAAAACCGAATCTAGCGCAAAACTTTGATTAACGATCTTAGCTGCATCTATAAATCACACTTACGATTACAACTTTCGTCTGATTACACAACACGAGTTAATCGGAAAGTTAAACGGTTTTCGCATAATTTTCTATAAAGGCCAAATCTGTTTTGTACAAGGGAAAGCGATTCAGTATGCATATTGCACATACAAAGTGCTGTGTCGCATACCTATCTACTAGGTTTTTAGTGCTTGTCACTTGAACCAAGCTTTCTCCGAGTCATTGACCTATGCAAAAGTACCTTGGTACCTGTGTGGTGTGGTACTCGAACAGTTGCAGAATTCAATGGATGGATCGCGCATGCGGGCTGCAGTTGCGCAGGAGTTGCATCTGTTGCAAAATTGACACGGTTTAGGGATTTCGTTGCTTGATAGTGAGGCGGGCAATTAAGCGGGTACATTCCCTTGTCATTAAAGGTCTGAAATGTGTCAGGTCACTTTGCGAGGTGGTAGTGATGAAAACATTCAGACTTTTGTTATTATGCAACAAACGCACACAGAGGTGTTAAAATTTAACGTACTTACCTATCTGCTGTCTGTCTGTACCTAGGTACCTATGCCTGTGACATCGTAAAGGGGAGCTCCTTGTAATTACTTAAGTACCTATGTATAACCGTTAGCATTATTATAAATTCTCTGGTATAATGAAATTAGCTCCCAAAAGGCCTGAACCTATTTTGATGTATGTAGTTAGTTTTCGATTGATATAACTTGATGACTTGGATCGAGTGTTTGTGTGTTTGAAGAAAATCGTGCATCCTTTCTAATTGTAATTATGCAGGTTATTATATCATATCTGTATCCTACAGTACAGGGTAGGCACATCAGACTTTACATAATAATTTGTTTTTGTAAAGTAAAATTTTCTTGTTTATCCAATTGCAATTTTACAAAGTTAGGCATTTTATGCAATTTACCGTCGGACCATTAAACACCTCTTTGTTAAGTATGCCGCTTTCTATACTGGCAATGTCTGTTCTTTAAATTGACTGTCTCAAAATTTGCAGCGTACCTTCGCCGCGGCGGTTACAACGTCTTTATGCTCGACTGGGGAAAACTTTGCCAGCCCCCTTGCTACGTGGCAGCCGTTCACAACCTGCGACCGGTCGCCAGGTGCGCGGCCGAAGCCCTGGGCTCCTTGCGTAAGGCAGGGCTCCGCCCGGACAGGCTGACGTGCGTGGGGCATTCACTGGGGGCGCATATGTGCGGCATCATCGCTAATTATTTGACGTTCAGACTCAACAGGATTATTGGTAAGTTTGGATCGCACGAAGTAGGATAGCAGAAGAAGCAGTCTCATAGAGTCGTTCATCCACAGCTTTTCAAATAGCTTCAGTATTTTATTAAGTAGGTTGGTTCCTACTTGTGACGATTAACGATGCAAGATGGTCTTACAATTTTCTTCGCAATGTCATTATCATCATCAACATCCATCTCCTGTTTACATCTGCGAGAGATGATTCAGGTGGTAGGTAACCAAATTTATTTTTGTAAGATCACGTTATGATCTTATTTCCGCCCGGCATAAAGAGCTCCGCCATTAGGAAGATCCTGAGTAGATTTTACCTTAATGGGTATTTTTTTATTGTATCTGATTTTCACCAGGTCTGGACCCAGCTCGCCCGCTGATCCGCTCAGCCCCAGCTCTCCGCCTTGACCCTGGAGATGCGAGGGCAGTGCATGTGCTCCACACGAACGCAGGACGATACGGCGAGGCAGCGAGGTTGGGACATGCTGACTTCTGTTTGAACGGTGGACGCAGCCAACCATTCTGCGAGGATACGCCTAGTGAGTAAATAATTTGGTACTTAGATACCGATTATTTCTGGCCTACTTAGGTCACTCACCAAAATGACATAATAAGGTTACAGGTTCCTACATCAATGGTTACAGGGTGCCTTCCACAAGAAATGTGCTATTTAGCTTAGCGGCGGCAGAGAGAAGCGATCTTTACCTACTGGTTGCCTTTGACAACCCGTCCTTACGGGCGTTCCTATGGCCGCCACATACCTATGGCGTTCCTGACGCGGAGTCAACCAATCGCTCGATTTTATTTGCCATTGTTATTTCAGCAATCCATTATCATCACTTTGTATACTCCAGATGAAGCCCTATGCAGCCACATCTGGTCGATCTGCTACCAGGCGGAGAGCCTGTTCCGGCCACGGTCGGCGGCGCCGTGCGGGCGGCGGTGCTCCGTGCGAGTGCCGCCGGCGAGGGCGTCCGCGCTGCCAGTCATGTTGGGACAGCCAGCGCCGATGACGTGAGTACTATGCAGCCACGTCTTGTCTATCCGCTACCAGGCAGAGCCTGTTCCGGTCGCGGTTTTTACTTTACCTATGAGACAAAGTAATCTGTGACAAAGTCAACAACGCCCAACTCAGTTGCAGGGTTTTGGTTTTGACAAAAGGCGTAGGACATGAGCAGAAGAATGGTATAATCTAATTATCTAACCCCTTATTCATAATAGTCTGCTAACTTAGACCATGTTACTCGTATTTCTCACTCTGTCTTCTTCTATCGACATAAGTCAGAGTGAGAAATAACGCTGTAGCAACTGTTCTAAGTTAGCAGATCATTATGAATGAGGGGGTTAATGTCTTAGGTACAAATAAATACAAGCCTTACCAGGAATTGCCTCGATAAAAGAACTTCATGCCCAGCAGCGAGAGGTTAGGAACAGTGAAAGCGTAGCGTCACTAACTATTATTGACACCCAGCAAGAAAAATCTAAACTGCGAAATCAATAATTATTAACCACATGACGGTGGTTTGAACCAGCTGAAATAGGCATCATCATCATCATCATCAGTCTATATTAGTCCACTGCTGGACATAGGCCTCCCCTAATGAGCGCCATAGCGCCCTGTCTTCAGCTTGCCGCATCCAGCATCTGCCTGCAGTCTTTCGCAGATCGTCATCCCACCTGGCCGGAGGGCGTCCTACACTACGTTTGCCGAGTCGTGGTCTCCACTCAAGAACACGTTTACCCCAGCGGTTGTCGGTTCTTCGCGAGATATGGCCGGCCCACTGCCACTTCAGCTTGCTAATTATTTGTGCTATGTCGATAACTTTGGTTCTCTGTCGGATGTATTCGTTACAAATTCTATCCTTCAGAGAGACTCCGAGCATAGCTCTTTCCATAGCTCGCTGAGCAACTTTGAACTGCTGGACCAGCCCTACCGTGAGTGTCCACGTCTCAGCTCCGTAGGTCATGACGGGTAGGACGCATTGCGGTATGGATGACGAGAAGACTCGACGTAGTTTCCCAAACGCTGCCCAGCCTAGCTGGATCCTCCTCTTGGCCTCCTTCTCAAAATTATTTTTACCTAACTGCAAAATTTGCCCAAGGTACGAGTATACTCAGAAATAGGCGCATAACCAGTCTGAACTTTCCACAGAGCGTCAGGCGCGTACTGCGTAGAAGACTTCACAGCCCCGTTCTGCCCTCACACGACCGGGCTAGCGTCCGGCGACGAGCGCTGCTGCCTCGACGCTCAATACGCAGCCGCCGCCGCCGCCACGGAACCGAACAAGAAACGACCGCGCCCGCTTGTGAGACTGCGCCAGATGCGATTCAAACCTGACTATAATACTACGATTGATGATTAGGGACGTTGCTCTTGTGTAGATAAGAAAAAACAAGTGAAGATTTGAATAAAGAATCGATTTTTTGGTGATTTTGCGAAGATTGGTCATTATAAAAGCCAGCTTGTCGGATCCTGGTGAAATGAAGACCTCCAGCATCATTCGTCTTATTTTACATGCCTACAGAATGCTGGGATTAAAAAATGTCTAAGACATGTCTTTGATTAATCGTTACCGCAAGATTTAAATAAGTTAGAATTCGTACAAATGTTACAGTGGAATTACAGCCAAAGACATTAAAATTAATTTAAGAATATTACTTTTTTGTTTGAATTGATTTTTCTCACAATTTTTACCTACAACTGTTACAATCAGATACACACATGATTTCTAAATATTTTATTGCTGAACTCATAAAAACAAAGCACTTACTTAACGTTAACGTCAAAATCACATCTGTATTTGGACTAAAAATTATGTTTGGTTTCAAAGACCTATCTAATTAGGTACAATTAAGTACGTATGAGAACTAAATGTTTTCACAAAGCAAGTTCAATGGGAATAGTGGTAAACAACTACATTATCATATTGGTTTACTTTCATCATAGATTACATTGCATGCTAAGAAATTACTGGATTTAAATAATGATCAAAAACTCCTTTACCCAGTATGTAAAACTTTTTGCTTGGGGTTTGATTTATCCAAGACTATCAGCTCTTCCCTGTCATGAGTAAAGAGAGCAGCGCTTGTTTTTCCTTCTCCTTCTTTCTCACGACATCCAGCGAGCGATGTTTCCACGTGCTCTTGCGCAGTTTTATCGGCCGGCTACCGACGTAACGACCTGAGAAATAAAACATTTGTTTTGTATGATAGATTCGCCGATAATGTTGAGTTCTTTCAACAGCTGTCACTGGCAGGCCGAAATGGCTTTTTTTATGGAGGCCAAGACACTCTTTGGATCGCTGATCTATAAAAGTAAAAGTTTTTAACTCAACGGGTACACTGAAGCGAAAACATAATTTCCGCGACTGATAGTTGTAGAAATGGGACCAAATTTAGACGGCAAATTTAGGTAGCCCTATCTAGGTAGTCGAAATATTAAAAAATCCCTTCGAATTTCAATGACCATAAGAATCAAAATGAGTAAACAAAAATAACAGCAGCCTTTGTTAGCTAAAGTAAAATAGCTATAGGCCATACGGAACGGCTCTTCTCGGAACTTTATTATTATTGATTACCGATTTTTCTTTATTATTATTTTATTAGGTTTGACATTATGTTATTTGAATTTATTAAGTGAATAATTATTATATTGTTGTAAAATAATTTGACATGGTATATTGACGAATTTTATATATTATTGTGTAATTTAAGTTTTCAGTTCATGTAATTTTAATTTTTTTATTTTAATTTATATAGACTTTTTACACTATTGCATTAGGGGCCCCTGTAAAAATAGTGTAAGTATTTATAATAAACAAATAAATAATTTTTAATAAACAAATAAACTTTGGCTGTAGGTATGTTTATCCGCAAAAAATATGAAGTATGATTTTAGCCGAAAAAGTCTCAGAAAGTCTTAGCTAAAATTTTAAAGAATTGTTTCTTACCATCCATTTCTTTCATAGCTTTGATGAAATCTCCGGGGTCCTTGAAGCTGACAAAGCCGAAGCCCTTGCTTTTATTTGTGCGCTTGTCCCGAACCACCTTCGCGCGTTGGAACGATGTGTACTTGGCAAATGTACGAATCTGTAAAAAAACACATTTTAAATCTCATAGAAAAAATACTCAAGGCATAAACAGTCAAGTGTTTTGAGCTCTCGAAATTGAGGCATCCCTAATATTATAAAGCCGAAAGTTTGTGAAATGTTAATTTTTGTTATACATAAGATCTCCAAAACTACTGAACAAGCCATAGTGAAATTTGGCGTACATTTAGAACATAGCTTAACTAAGATAATAGGCTACTTATTACACCGTTAATACGCGTGCGAAGCCGCGAGCAGAAGCTAGTCTTAAATAAAACCGACTTCACTTTATTTACCATCGCTAATGGGCATTAGCGATCTCCATTACAAAAGCCGGGGTGATAACCCCCTAAAAAGAGGGGTGTTATAAGTTTGGCGTGTATCTATGGTCATGGTCTGTCTGTAGCATCGTAACCACGGCCACGGATAAATCGATTTTGATGTAAGTACTTTTCTTTTTGTTTTAAAGGTCACTTGATCGAGAGTATTCTGGTTAGCTTGGGGCTAGATAATGCTGTGTGAATTGTCAAGCATTATTTATTTATTGGAACGGAGTTCCTTATCGCGCGTTGTGAAAGGGGGCTAGACGGAAAAAAATCATACAAAAAGTTGTAACGACACTTTTTGACGAAGAGAACCAAATCGACGACCGCAGCCGAGTTGAGCCGAGGTGCGCTTCGATTCCAACAATCGTGTGTTCCGCTCGCTCGCGCAACGTCTCATTGGAGTGAGCGGGATATACCTATCAGTTTTCTGCGGCCTCACTGAAGATGACGCGAGGATGCGAGATTAATCGAAAGGAACTTCGTTCCATCCGGATGTCCCTTGACACCTCTCAAGATTTTTTATTTGTAGGGTTTCCGCCCTACACCTTTATATGATATTGATAAGAGATGATAAGTGATAGAGAGATTGAACTGAAAAATTTAGTTCCACTAATTACCGCGGGACTTCTCTAATGAAAAGCACTTTACTGAATGCTTTAGCTCAGGTGAGTTTATTGCACCGCTTGCAAAAGTGCAAATGTGCGGTTTACTGACTATAAGTATATGTACGATTTATGTATACCTACCTATAAATCGTACAAATACTTAGTCTCGCCTCAATGTTGTGATGGTTTACACCCAAATTTTCGTTTAGTGTTTTCGAATTTGTGTCAAACTAACTTGTTTCAAGTCGTTTAAAAACAAGAGAAACTTACGAGCAGTTCATCAGTAACGTCATTGCCGAGGTCTCCGCAGAACATGCGGAAGTCATCATCGGGCCAGTCCAGTAGGGTCACATCCTCCCAAACCTGACCACCTGCAGTTCTCACCACCTGAAAAAATTACATCGTATTTGAAAACAATGTTCGTGAATTTTGTGACGTTTTGTCAGTTATACAATAATATTATAAAGAGGAAAGGTTTGATTTTTTGTTTGTTTGTTTGTATGAATTGAATAGGCTCCGAAACTACTGGACCGATTTGAAAAATTCTTTCACCGTTAGGAAGCTTACTTTTCAGGGAGTGACATAGGCTATATTTTATCCCGGAATTCCCACGGGAACGGGAACTACGCGGGTGAAACCGCGAGGCGATCGTCTAGTCAGTTATACAACGACTTCGAACATCGCGGTAACCATTCCTTTCAAAAACTTCGCCTCCGGCCTAGGCTATCGCGAAAACTTTATCGCTAATTTGATCCAGCATATGTCTGTGGCATCGCCCAAAATGCCGAAGTATTGGTCTCTTATAGACATTACCCCACAGCCTCGATTTCGAAGCGCGTCTTGAATTGCGCGATTTGCTGTGACATTTATTTGCATTTTGTGCTAAGACGCATACGATCTTACACACTGCTGCGATTTTATCGACGCGATAGAAGTTTGACGACGCGCCTCCGCGCCGCGTAATTTTGCGATAATTGTTCACGGAACATTTTGTATTAGGACGTATGCCATATTACGGGGCGGCGGCGGCGCGCGACTTCTTGAAATCAAGCTTATAAAAACGCAGCTGTGTGTAAGGCGGGTCAGCGTTTGGAAAATTACGTCGAGTCTTCTCGTCATCCACACCGCAATGCTTGAAAACGAAAGTTTTCCATCAGTGCGTCCTACCCGTCATGACCTACGGAGCTGAGACGTGGACACTCACGGTAGGTCTGGTCCACCAGCTCAAAGTCGCTCAGCGAACTATGGAAAGAGCTATGCTCGGAGTCTCTCTGAAGGATAGGATTCGTAACGAATACATCCGACAGAGAACCTATCGACATAGCCAAAAGAATTAGCAAGCCGAAGTGGCAGTGGGCCGGCCATATCTCGCGAAGAACCGACAGCCGCTGGGGTAAACGTGTTCTTGAGTGGAGTCCTAATGCGAGCGCTATGGCGCTCATTAGGACTATGTTCAGCAGTGGACTAATACATATAGGTCATGATGATGATGATGTGTAAGGAATCGCGTTACAAAATCTCAACAAATCGTGCTTTAAAATCACGGCTTTGGGGGAGGCTTAAATCGCGATAATGCGACGATGTGGGTGGCGATATATGTGAGGCCTATCTAGATAGGCCTCAGATAGGCCTCACAAATCGCCACCCTGTAAAACCACCCCGTAAACCGTAACAGATGACAGGAGGTATTCATAAGAAATCTTATGCTACATATTTTTGATAAAACTACACAAAAGAATTTTTAAGTGACACTCATGGTTCATGAAACTGTGTCGAAATATTTGAAGGCTCAAAACTCAAATCATGGTAAATATTCCATTGTAAATGACTTTAGTACACAGAAGAAATAAATTAAGAGTAATTAAAAACACAAAATTACAAGTCAACAAGCATTTCGGAGCCAGGCTAGCTCGGAGGCAGCTGCCTAGCGGAAGACTTTCCACATTACTCCAAGGCCCAGGGTATGAGTGTGGATGAGACAGCGAAAAACGACAATACAGCCAAATTAAACTTCTAGGCATTATTGGTGAAACAGTTGGGTACCTTTCTGTTCTTCTTCTCTTTCTTAGGTTTCCCAGAGATCTCAGTGTGCACGACAGGCGGCGGCGGCGGCGGCGGGAGCGCGGGCGGGGGGGCAGGCTCGGGCTCCGGCTCCGGTTTCGGCAGTGCGGCTTCGCGTTTCAGCTATACACACAAACTATAGGTTTAGATCCGATTCTTATACAATTACTTTTTGACCTGGACTGGTTCAAAGAGTATGTATTGGTACTTTTTTAGGGAAGCGTTCCACAGACGCGAGTGGAACGGAATCAACCAATCACGTTGGTTTGTATTGGAAATATACGCTCATTACCCGCTTGTATTGTGTTTCTTATATTTAATCGCTTCCATGTAAGTGAGAATGCACCTTAATGCCTGTATATAGTTGCGTGCTATGCTGAGGCGCATACATTTATGAATTAAAGAATAAACGTTTTCGCTGTACAGAATTAAAAGAACTAAGAGTACTACTTGAAAAATGTTTTTATATGGTGAATGAATATTTGGAAATTTGAATTTTAACATAAATGACTAATCTAATTATAATAATATGACTCACATGATATTTGCACGCCTGCCTACAGGCTGAATACAATTACTAAAATAGTTATAAGGTCTGACGTGTCTGAATTTTGTAATCTTGCAAAAAACGATTGATTTGATTTATGTGACTGTGACTGCCCAGTTTCTGCGACCCACAGGGGCGCGCCACCGTAGATACAGCTGGTGGAAGACGTCCATATACATCCAGGGCAATGATGTTAAGCTAAAAGTTACATCCTGTATGTAACTGTTCAAAACAATTATGGTACTTATTTAAAATAGATAGATAGATAGATAGAAAATTCTTTATTGCACACAGTTATCAAAATAATTTACAAACAAAATAAAAAACAGATGCAAAATATGTGACAGTTGGTGGTCTTCAACAGAAATCTCTATGAGACAACTGTGGATGGATAGGATCAGTGGGTTGAACATGGGGATCTATGTGCATTATTTTGTAGCTAACTAACTAAAATATCTAAAATTATAAAAATACCTAAACCTATTTATATACCTACTTATACATGCTTATAGAAATACATACATACATACAGCAGGGCAAATAGTGTTCCTTTACCATACTCTTGAATATTGGTAGTGACTTTACACGACTTAAATGTACCTACCTAAATTGTGCACCTAAGCTTCAGATAGTGCTTCAGATCTTACCCGTTTCCTCTCATGCTTCTCTTTCTTCTCTGCATCATCTTTTGGTTTCTTGTAAAGTTTAGGAGCAGCAGATAGCACCACAGGCTGTGGCGCTGGTGGTGGGGGAATCAGCTGTGGTCCAGGCATGCCCGGAGGCAGGAATGGCATGGGCTGGTAGTCATGGTGGCTTGGGGGACCAAGATGACTGGGGAAACCAGGCGGCCTCAGCCGCTGGACCTACTTACTTGTTACTTGTATCTGGACTGGTTTCCGCAACTAGGCCACAGGTGGGCCCTTTTTGCGTGTCGGGTGGGGGGGGCTGTTAATCTAACCACCCGATGTCCTCCAGGAAGGCCAGCAGCTCGCTGACGCCGGTGCATGCCTCCCTAGGCGTCCTCGGTGTCCCAAGGTGTTGTAATCGTTGAGAAGCAACGCTATCGCACTCTACAAGCACATGCGCGGCCGTCTCCTCTGCGTTCATGCACCCTCTGCATAGGGGGCTGTCCGTAATACCCAGATTAAATAGGTGTTTATTAAGCATGCAGTGTCCTGTGACAATACCGACGATTTGTCGGAGTTTGTCACGCTTCAGATTGAGGAGTTTTCGGGAGAATCTCGGGTTTAAAGCCGGGAAGGCCTCCTTCGACTGTCTACAATCTGGGATACTTGCCCAGTAGTCTTGGTGTTGTTTGGTTGTACGTTGACGGATCCATGAGCGGACTTGACTGAATGGTAGGGGGATAATTGGTTCGGGTCCTGTCGGTTGCCGCTCCGAACCTCTCCTTGCCAGTGCATCAGCTTCGTCATTTCCTCTCGATCCGCTGTGTCCTTTTATCCATTGTAGGGTGACTCTATTGGACTCACTTACTTGTTCTAACAGGTGGTGGCATTGTAGGGTGAGTCCTGAGTTGTGTTCTCTCCTGTTCAGGGCCTGTAGTACAGCCGCGCTGTCCGAGAGGATCCTGATATTTTGGTCAGTTACCTTTCTTCGTAGTACCGCGGTAGCAGCTTGGATTATACCTACGCATTCCGCCTGGAAGATGGAATTGTGGGCGCCCAGTGCTGTTGTCCTGTGTATGTTGAGTTCTTCCGAGAACGTTCCCGCCCCGGTACCTGTTTTCATTTTAGAGCCATCTGTGTATATTCTTACTTCGTATATGTTTGAGCTATCACTTGGCTCCTCGTGCATTTGTATGGTGAAGCTCTTTGAGTATATGTGTTTTTTGGGTACCCTATCGTAAATCGAGAGTAGCATGGGATTACTCCGTGCGTACTCATCTATAATAGTGGTGTGTTGTGCTCTAGTGTTGTGGTCCCATAAACTTAGCGCCCAGAGTCTGTAAGCTGCTGCGGCTGCCTCCTGTTGCACGTGTAGGTGCAGTGGCGTTAGGCCTATCAGGGCTTCGAGTGCTGCCGTGGGGGCAGTTCTCATGCACTCTGTAGTTGCTACGCAGGCTAGTCTCTGGAACTTCTGCAGTTTGTTTATGGTAGTGTTTTGGTTTGTTCTCGGCCACCAAACTAGGGCACCGTAAGTCAGCGAGGGCCTGATTACAGTGTTGTAGAGCCATAGGGTAATATTTGGGCTGGGACCCCATGTTCTTCCTAGCATTCGCCGGCACTGCCAGAATGAGATAGTGGCTTTCTTTATCTTGTTTTCTAAATGTGTTGCCCAGTTTAGTTTGTTGTCTAGAGTTATACCTAGGTACTTGACTGTGTCGGATAGTGTTAGCTGCGTGTCAAACAGGAACGGGAGCTGATAGGTTCCTAGTTTGCGCTTGTTTGTGAACATTACTAGTTCTGTTTTGGTTGGATTCACGGTGAGTCCATAGTCTATGCACCAGTTTTCGACGACTTTTAGTGCGTTACTCATAATGTTACATGCCACACTGGCAAAGTGTCCCGATATGAGTATCGCAAGGTCGTCCGCATAGCCTACCGTGAAGAAGCGTTGGTCGTTTAGCTTAGTAATTAGATCGTTAGCCACTAGGTTCCACAGAAGCGGTGACAAGACGCCGCCCTGTGGACATCCCCTTGCCACAACTCCCCTGGTCCCCCCGTGTACGTCGATCCGTACTGCCCTCAGCTTGAGCATGCTAATGATCCAATTAACCAGCGTTGGCTCCACTCCTTGCTTTTGAAGGGATGTATTAATGCTGTCAAAGTTTGTCTTGTCAAAAGCCCCTTCGATATCTATGAAGGCTGCGAGACATAGCGATTTGTTTGAGATGTCTTGTTCTAATCTACTAACTACTGAGTGCAGCGCAGATTCTGTTGATTTGCCTGAGCTGTAGGCGTGTTGTTGTGGGTGTAGTGGTTTTATTGTGAGTATGTTGTCCCTTATGTAACGATCGCACAGCCTCTCTAGGGTCTTAAGTAAGAATGAGGTGAGACTGATCGGCCTGTAGGACTTTGCTTCAGTGTAGTCGCTTTTTCCTGGTTTGGGTATGAATAGGACTCTAACCTCTCTCCACATAAGCGGCACGTAGCGGAAGGCCAAGCAGGCTTTAAATATAGCCGTCAGCATACCGCTTATGTGCGCCACACCCCAGCGTAGGAGGCCAGGGAATATTCCATCCATACCTGGCGACTTGTACGGTTTGAATGTGTTGATGGCCCAGTTTACCCTATCTTCGGTCACCACTGAGCTTGCTACTGCCCAGTCCGTCGCCGAAGGCGTGACTAGATCGGTGTTGTGCCACTCTGTTTCACCGTCTATGAGGCACCCTGGGAAGTGTGTTTGTAATAGGAGTTCGTGTGTTTCTGCTGTTGTTTTGGTGTAGGTGCTATCAAGCTTCTTAAGCGAACCAATCTCGCGGTTCGGTTCGGCCGCTAAAATTTTTCTGATTCTGTTCGCTTCAGAGTTTGATTCTATGTTGTTGCAAAAGTTTTTCCATTTGAGACGACTCCTACGACGTAGCTGTTTTTTGTAGTCAGCCTGGGCCTTCTTGTAAGCTTCCCAGTCGGAGTCGTCGTAAGTGTTCATGGCTCTGTTAAAAGACTTACGTACTCTGCACTTGAGCTCCTCCAGTCGCCGGGACCAGCCTTTCCTACCTGGATCGGCTTCACTGACCACGGTGAGAGGGCAAGATGCCTCGAAACTCTTGGTAAGGCTCTGCGTGATGTGTTGTACTGCTGTTTCGATCTCTGCAGTGTTGTTTAAGTTTGATTCCGGGCCTCCCTCGTCAAGGTGCTGCTGCAGAGAGTTTGTGAACATTACCTTGTTTGTTTTGCGCGGGTTGCGCGTGGGTGCTGGAATCGTTTTGTTTAGCGTGAGCTCGTATCTGATCCACCTGTGGTCGGAAGAGGAGACCTCGTCTGATACCCTCCAGTTGCGCAAGCAGTCAGCGCAGTTTTCCGACGCAAAGGTGAGATCGATTATGGTGCGGCATCGTTTCGTCACGAAGGTTGGTTCCGCGCCCTTGTTTGCTATGGTCAGTTTAGTCGTAAAGAGAAAGTTTACCAGATCTTCTCCTCTGCTGTTTGCAACGGGCATGCCCCATATGGGGTGGTGCGCGTTCGTGTCTGCTGAAATTATTAGTTTCGTATTATTGAGTTCGCATTGTCTTACCAGATCTGTAGTGCTTGTCGTGGGCACGATCTCGTCGCCGGGCATGTAGGCTGACGCGAGCACTATATCTTCGGTCTCCCCATCGAAGACGCCCTGGAGCCTGACAGTTGTCAGGTCTCTGGAACAGAACTCGGTCATGGGTACAACAGTTATGTTGCGTGGTGCAAAGATGCACGCACGCGGGTTATTGCAAGTGTTGTCATATATAAGCTTACCGTTGAGATTGTTGAGACCACACACACGCCCCGCCCTAATCCACGGCTCCTGGATCAGGGCTATGGTCTCGTTGCTTGTGTCCCCCAGCACTCTGCGCAGGTTAGCCGTAGCAGTGAGGCTGTGCTGGAGGTTTGCTTGGACGACGTTATAAGAGGAGGGGGTTTGGGTCGCCATCATCATGGTGTCCCATCTCCTCCTCCGTTGCCTCTGCGTCATCCTCGTCCGGGACCAACACTAGGTCTCCGCTCATCTCCGCACGCATCGCTTCCATCGTTCCTGAGCACGACGGTATGGGCGACGAGTGCGAGGGCGGAGGCACCGGTGAGTTGGGGCCTTCGGGCGCAGCTGTCTCACTGGGACCAGGTTTGCTTTCTGGTCCTTCCAGTAGTGCTCTCGTTAGCTTGCTTGGGGGCTCGTCTTGCAGCTTCCCATCCGCACCGTAGAAACGTATGTAGACGTTCCCCAGTGCGAACGACAACCGGCGGCCCCTCTCCATGACGGTAGGGATAAGGGTTTCCGGGATCCCTATCGTCACGAAGAGCATATCGTCAGCTTGTCGTTGGTGGGAGTAGACGACCCACTGGTTTACTTGTGCCCATTTGTTTTGTTTCCCCAGTAGGAGACTTGTGTCTTCAAGGGAGAACTGACATTCTGGGAAGAAGATGGCTGCGCGCACCTTCTTCGTCAGTTCGCTCTGCTTGACTACCGCAAGATTGGGGCAAGTTGTGCTCGGTAGCTGTTCGATGGCGTCGGTCAGCCACTCAGAGGACGGCACATCGGCACACCACAGCTTTAGGGCTCCATCGGTGTAGATGGGTTTGCCCAGGAAGCAGGGGGTGAAGCTGATCTCCGGTTCCCTGGCCTCGTCTATAAGCCGACCGTTTAGGTACTTCTTCAGTACGGCGGCTTGCTCCTCCGTCAGTGGTTGGCTGTCGGTCTTCACCACCGCTACGCCGAGGTTGCTTTGCGCAATTTCAGCATAGCTGGCGGCGGGGGTCCGACGTGTGCTGTCGAGCTTTTGCTTCTTGTGTTCCCCTCTCGGGGACACAGTATCGTCCAGTCGCGTCCTCTTGCCTGGCTCCACTTGGATCTTGGCCGGAGCTTTGATCGGAGCCGCGGCAGGGGCCTGAGCTGATCGAGTGATCGCTGCGGCTGCACGTTTCTGGCGATTGAAGCGTGCGTTGCTCGCAGTCTGTTTCCCCTTACCTCGGCCGGCACCAGACCCGGCAGCCTCCACGAGCGAGCTCGTAGATTTCGCCGGCGGGGCGTGCGGTTTGGAGTCAGACGTGCTCTTAGCATTCTGCCGTTGCTTGTAGAAGAAGCTAGGACCTTCAGCGTTCTTAACAGTGGCTTCGGTACTCGGAGCCGCCTGTTGTTCCTGCTTCAGTCGTAGCCTCCGTAGTTTCCTACGGGCGTTCTTGCCTAGGGGGGCGTTAGCCGCCTCGGAGGTTCGAACGACGGTAGTCGAGGTTCCAGCCACTGGCTTTGCCTCTTTCCCGCCTGTCTTGCTCGCTTTTTTGGATTTCGGTCCTACGACCTTCCAAAGAGCAGTTGAATCCTGGTCGACCTTGATGGCCGCATAGGCTTCTACTGCCTCCCCTGCTGAGGGCGCAAAGTGGTCAATATTTTTGGTGGTTTGCATGGTACTGTTTTGGGTTTTGTTCATCTTTCCGGGCCCCACCCACCACGGAGTCCAACCAGGGGGGTGTATTATGATAGCAATATACACCAGGGTTGCCGGTCCGATATAGAACGGGTGATCGCGTTGCCTCCGAGCCTCAACGGCACCACTATACTCGGCGTTGACCACCATCACCGAGCTAAGGCGTGCACCGCCGGCTGCAGACCCCATCGACCCCCCCCTCTCACCAGCGGTGGTTGAAGACCGCCCGCCATGCTGATTTGCCACGGTTGGTTAGACCGTGGCCTCCCGTTTTCGGAGGAAATTCACGCCAAAGAGGAGTGTTGCGGAAGAGACATCTGTCCGCTCAGCCACCAGGCCAGTTGCATCCCCCCTTACGGGCCCCCTACGCTCAGCATCAAAAGCGTAGGTGGTCCTCCCCCCACCTGCTATCACTCTTATAGGGGATAGCGGGCCCACGAAGCTAGACCACCTTGCTTCGTAGCGGACGTATAGGTTAGGGATTGGATAGGGATTATGTGTAGGGTGGGTGGGATGTGTGTGTCATTTCTATCCAACATCAGCTCATCGCCCAATGGTGGACCCGCCGGGACATGACCATATCCCCGGCAGTGTTCGTCTGGTGGTTTTAGTTGCGTCTATTTCTTAGGGAATTAGACCAATAACAGGGGACAACCACGTGAAGGATGCCCCACCAGGCTTGCCTTAGGGATCGGCGACTGTTGCGCTGCTCTCCCCTAAGGCCATTTGCACCTTACATTTCTTGAGGAGCCATGTAAGGCAGGTCTGTATCTATACTAGGCAAGCAGCTAGACTAGGTGACTAGGGAAGCAAAGCAAGCTAGGCGGTGCAACTATTAAAGCATGGACACAGCCCCCCCCCAGCCGCTGGACCTATAGATTTTTTAACGATTCAATCTATAGCCGCTGGACCTATAGATTGAATCGTTAAAAAATTTATTTAATGGCTTATCTGTAAATGCTTAGCAGTTCCCAAATTTAATTATGACACAAAACATGCAACAGAACTATTTGTATTTTCAATTACACCTATTTATTTGAAAGCGGTCATTGGAGACAATATAAACTGTGCAAAGAAGCAGCCAGTGGGAATAGAAAGTAAGCAAATATAAATTGTATTTTGTTTGCCTGGACAAGATCGCTTTTAAGAAGAAGAAGTGATAAGACCTACTACCTACTTGTCTCTTTGTATTGTAGTTTTGCTGGTGCACTATAAAACATTCTACAATACACTAATATAAAATTAAAATAAATTGTGTGGATTGTATAAATTATGATGAAGTGGTTTTCTATACTTGCTGAGGCACCATCATTGAGGGCATTGAGGGGGGTGGTGGGGGTGCTGGCATCGGTTGGTAGATCATAGGGTTGAACCCAGCCTGCTGGAACGGAGCCATGGGCGCCTCTAGTCTTTGCTGAATCGCACCATAGGTACCTGCTCCTATGACGGGTCGCATAAAAGCGGCAGCTGCAGCTTCCTGTCCCGATATTTCTGCTTCAAATCTGTAAAAGGCAAAGTTGAGTTACATACCTAATGATAATATAAATAGCTTACACCGAATGAATGATTTGACCTACCTGGACATTTCATCTTGCATTTGCTGGAATTTATTGTGATTCTCCATGATGTTCCTCGTAGTTTAACCTTAAAGCAGTCCAAAATATTACGTAGATTATATACGACAACTATTCGCTAGGAATTAGTTTGCCAGATACGTACAAAGTCACGCATTTTTTAAAAGACTATTTTTTAGACAAATAGTATTAATGCACGTTCTTGCACGGACTGATGATCATTGACCTAATCAAAGAGAATAAAACTACTACGTTGACCTAATATTATGATTAAGGACCACAAAGTACTTTGTTGTTCTGGACTATCCGACAGAGGAGACTTCAGAATTCAGATTCTAGCTCAAAATATATGTACAAAATGCACAATTGCACACATCACAGCCAAGCCACCACACCAATAAAATCTAATTTTTTTCTATAGTTTGACAGTAGCCGGCTTCATCTATCTGTCAATCATAAGGTGCAAAGGTGAGATTTCTTTACGACTTTGCTGTCAACCTTGGTAGCGAATAAGCTTCCCGGGTTGTTTTTTTGCGAATTTTTGATTGTTTTACAATTCCAATTTGATTTTGTTAACTTATTAAGTGTTTGTGTTGTTCTGTGTGGTGTTGGTTATTGTTGTGTAAGTGTTTTTAGTGCTTAATCGCCCCGTGATCCGAGTTTAAAGTTTTGCCGCCTCAACTCGCATCATGGAATGCGATTTGGTACCGCCGGTACCACCTCCTCCAGATCCGCCTGACCCGCAAGTAATGAGTACTCCCGCTAAGCGCTCTGCAAATGAGCCTAACAGCCAAACCCCTCCTGCCAAGAAGGTAACTTCTTCCCCTGACGATTTGAATATTCCCTCTATTCAAACTGTTTACACTCACCCGTCGATGGTTGTAGGTGCGGTACAGGCCTACACAAGCTCGGATAAAGGACCATTTATCGTTACCGTTTCGCGTGTTGAAACTGACCTTGCCGCGGGCACTGTTCTAAAACCAATCAAGTTTGGCCAGTTCCTGGCTACAAACAGATTTGCAAATGTTTGCCCTGGTGAAGGTGTCAAAAAGGTTGGACGCAATAAAGTATCCGTAGAGTTTACTTCAGCAGACTCAGCAAATAAGTTCATGACATCCCCAATACTACCCATGTGTAAGTACGTACCAAGCATTCCCACCTACAATGTTACGAGGATGGGTCTTGTACGCAATGTTCCAACTGACCTCTCTATGGACGATTTCGCCAGAGATGTTGTTCGACCTGATGGTTGTGGCATTATATTGAAAGCTCGACGTCTCAATAGGAAAGTTACAGACGATGGTAAAGTGTCTTGGGTACCTACCCAAACTGTTGTGATCACCTTCCAAGGGCAATGCCTACCTCCCCGAATCTTCCTTTACTACAATTCCCTTCCTGTTGAGTTGTACCAGTACCCAACAATTCAGTGCCATACTTGCTGCCGATTTGGACACACAAAAGCGCAATGTAGGTCGAAGCCAAGATGCTTCCGTTGCTCAAAGGAGCATTCAGGGGACTCTTGTGAGGTCCAAGAAGCCAATGCTTCATGCCTACATTGTTCTGGTCGACACTTTTCCACCAGTAGAAACTGCCCAGAACAAGAGAGGCAAAAATCAATAAAAATGGTAATGGCACAAAACTCCATATCATATGAAGAAGCGTCTCGCCAATTCCCCAAAACCACACGTTCCTTTTCGGAAGTCTCCCAAGAACTTTTCGCCAATCCTACCCCATCCAATAGCTTGCGGAAACCTCTTTCTGCAGGTCCATCCCACCCCCATCCCCGCTCTTATGTAAAGACTATTTATGCCACTCCTAAATCAAAAGCCCCATTGGGTAAGTCTTATGACAGGACTGCTCATAGGGATATAGTCGCACACCCAGGCACATCATTACCAAATGGATGTGCTATTAGCTACAACCAACCTACAGCAGCCCCCCTTAATGATGATCTTATAGAAACTCTCCTTTCCCTTTTAATTGATATTATCCTTAAAAAGCCCCAATCCCTACCGTCCAACGTTGCTTCAAAACTTAATCAATTAGTCGCGCAATATTCCAGCAATGGATCCAGTGGTAGTTCTCCAGTGGAACACCCAGAGCATGCGTGCAAAAACGCATGAATTGATCCACTTAATAAATAAATTCCGCCCGTCAGTCATTGCCGTCTCGGAGACATGGCTGAAGCCCGGATCCCATTATCGGATTTCGGGCTTTACCTGCCTCCGGGCCGACAGGGCTGACGGGCATGCCGGGAGCGCTTTATTAATAAAGCGCTCCCTTACCTTTTCCCCAATCCCTATTCCGTCCCTCCCCCCTGATATCAACGTTGTTGGTATCAGGTCCTTTGGTATTTCCTTCATATCCCTTTATATTCCCCATCCTAACTCTTCATTGATTCCCGATATTCTCCTTCTATTCTCATCTATACCCCCCCCCCATGATTATCATGGGGGACTTTAATGGCCATAACACTGTGTGGGGTCACAGTCACTCTGATTTGTTCGGCCTCTCCCTCCTTGAGATCATCGATGAGGCAAATTTATGCCTCCTCAATGATGGCTCCCCTACCCGTAGAGTACTCCCTTCCCAGAATCCGAAAAGCGCTGTAGACCTTTCCCTATGTTCTTCTTTATTACTACCTGAAATTTCATGGAAAGTCTTACCACTAACTTATGGAAAAGATCACTTTCCCATATTAATGTCATTGTATTTAAATTCCCCCAATAACGTCACCCCTTTTAGTAATTCTTCTCCCTCTTTGAAATATAGACTCTCTGGTGCTGACTGGTCAGCATATTCATCTTCCCTTGATCTAAAAATTAACTCATTCTCCCCTTCTTTAGACTCGATCACCTCTTACAATAACTTCATTGACATAATGCTATCTTGCGCTGACGTTCATGTACCTCGTAAGAAACCTGCACGCGGCTTTAAAATATCCACTCCGTGGTGGGACGCCAGGCGCGGTCCCAGGGGGGGGGTCACGGGGGTCATGACCCCCCCCAAAATCTTAGTTTAGGTACTTAAAAAATTGCAATCCACAGCTTGATGATTATTTTTTCCTGTTTATTGCTGTCACTTTGATTAAGATTACCAAAAAAATCGCGGCTCGCTCCGCTCGCCGGAGCTATATATGGTATGGTGTGCGGTATACCTGTAACTGGAATTTTGTACTGTCTGTTTTGCTTAGCTCAGCGGCTTTAGTTCAGTTCTAGTCATAGGTAACGTTGATTACGTTACCTATGACTAGAACTGAACTAAACTTGAGCGCTCTAGCTGGTCTGCTATAGTCAGGTTATATCAATCCAACCACCACAGTAAAAAGCACAAAAATAAAACAAAAAATCTGCGAGACCACTTTGTCAACCAGCGCAAAAAAAAATTGAAGTAAACAAAAAAAATTTCGTGCTTTGGTCCGCTCGCCGGTAACATTTTGCTCCTTCTGACTATGATCCAGAGCCGCTATAAGTCACTTTGCCAAATCTGATAAAAATTACCCAAAAATCTAACAAAAACTAAAAGTGTCGCGGCTCGCCGGCAACTTTATTGTCTGCCTCTGGGGATGTTTGAGGTCAATTTGCAAAATACTCAAAAAATCAAAGAAATTTTCGCGGCATGCTCTGCTTGCAAACCGATGATAACATTTTGCTGTTTCATAAAGCCTTTGTGAAATAATTTGAAAAAAGCGAGAGAAAGCGCTTTTTCAAATTATTTCACAAAGGCTTGCTTGTGTTGGAAGAACACCCAACGTTTCATCCCTCAACGAGAGACGCAATGAATTCGTCAAACTACGATATTTTTACTATAAACTGTTCTTAGGTAATTATTTAGCTTTTTGTCTTGCTACACATGCCTCACAAATGCTTATTCCATTTGCTGATATAACTTTTCAAAGCATAGCAAAATTTCCAAATTTTCATAGGCTCGCTGATATTTATTTTTTCATACTCTTCTAGACCAGTTTGTGACCACCCGAAAAAGAAACTAAAATTTAGGCGGCTCGCTCCGCTCGCCGTTACTTCTTTTGTATTGCCAATTATTTGAGTCTCGCTCGCTTCGCTCGTCGTATATCTACCAACACAAAGTCTTTAAAGTATTCAGGGTTCTTTTGACTAGCTAGTCTATATAATTTTTGTTAGAAGTAAGTTCTTTCTTGCTTACTTTTCCCCAAACATCAGAACTGATCTCAAAAAAGTTTCGAGGCTCGCTCTTGTTAGGAGTTTAGGGTCGGGATGTCGTGTTTGCGGTCAATATGCAAAACACTGCAAAAAATGTAACGGAACCACAAAATTTCGCGGCTCGCTCCACTCGCCGATAGTATTTTACCTTTCACTTAGTTTGGTCCAGTACTCTCTCTACACCTGTTTATCTCTCGTCTCGTCACCGCGAAAAATTTACAAAAACCCAAATTTTTCGCGGCTCGCTACGCTCGCCGTTACATCTTTTTGTATTGCTGGTACATTTGTTGACTTCGCTCGCTTCGTTCGCCCTATGGCTCACCACAGGTTTTCGGGATCGCTACGCTCGCTACATATTTTTTGGCATAGGTAGGTTCCCTCTTACTTACTTTTCCCCAAACATCAGAAAAATCTCAAAAAATATCGAAGCTCGCTTCGCTCGCCATTACTATATTATTATTACTTACTAGGTTAAGAGTTGAGGGTCGGGATGTCGGGTTTGCGGTCATGAAAAACACTGGAATAAAATTTAACGAAAACACAACATTTCGCGGCTCGCTCCGCTCGCCGATAGTATTTTGTCTTCTTCTGTATTTGGTTCAGTGGTCGACACCCGTTTAACACCTTCATGGCCCAAGATGCAGACGTGCCTCTCGATCGTCGTGTCGCGATGAGGCTGGGCAGTGGATGCGTTAAGATGAGTTTGGCCACCACCGACAAAAATTAACAAAAACCCTAATTTCTCGCGTCTCGCTCCGCTCGCCGATAACGTTTAGTACTTTTCTGTACGAGTCTGCAAGCATACCCCCCCCCAAAAGGTTCCTTTGGGGCATTGGCTACGGCCCGGGCCAAGTGTGACCCCCCCCAAAGTCTTGGGCTGCGACCGCGCCTGTGGGACGCGGAATGCACAGCGGCCGTTACAGAGCGTAAAGAGGCGGAAAAAACATATTGTCAATGCATGACCATGGAGAACTTCTTGGATTATAAAAAATCAGCTGCCAAATTTAGAAAATTAACTTGTAAGAAAAAGAAACTTAGATGGATAGACTTATGCGAAAATTTATCACCACGCACTCCCCCATCTCTTGTCTGGAAACAGATAAGACGCTTCAGATGTTCCGTAAATATAGAAAACACGTCAGCAAATGATCCCGTATCATGGATCGAAGCCTTTTCGGACAAACTGGCCCCTCCCTCTGTGCCTTCTAATTCATCTTTCCCATCATCTCCTTCTTTACTCCCAGCAACGAGCAACTTGGACGCCCCTTTTTCGTTCAATGAACTGACACTCGCACTTGACGGACTAACTGACTCATCCCCTGGTATAGACGGTATTCCTTATTCCTTCCTTACCAAATCTTCTGAAAAAACTAAACAAATTTTTTTAACACTTGTAAATTCATTTTTTGATCATGGCATAGTCCCCGAACAATGGAAATCCCAAATCATCGTCCCAATCCTGAAACCCGGTAAAGATCCCTCGGACCCCACTGGTCGAAGACCTATAGCGCTGTCATCTGTAATGGCCAAGGTTGCGGAACATTTGATCAAGCGCCGTCTCGAGTGGTGGGCCGAAAATAACTCTGTCCTTGCTAAATCTCAGTTTGGATTCAGAAAGGGCATGGGTACCATGGACAACCTGAGTTTGATAATGACAGATATTCATATTGCTTATAGAGAGAAAAAGTATCTAGTTGGTGTCTTCCTCGACATAGCGTCAGCCTATGATAATGTCCTGCTTTCGGTTCTCAGGAGGAAACTCCTACATCTGAGAATTCCTGAAAAGCTTGTACGTTTCATTTGCAATTTAATAATGGAAAGATCTGTTGTTATTAAATCTCCTCTCGGTCTCCTACCCCCTAGAACAGTTTGGAAAGGTCTACCACAGGGATCTGTTTTGAGCCCATTACTTTATAGCCTCTACACTTACGATCTCGAGCAAACTGTTGCCTCCTTCTGTGAAGTTCTACAGTACGCTGATGATCTTTGTCTCTATGTCTCCTCTTCCTGTGTGTCAGAAGCCAGTAGCCGACTTAATTCCGCATTGTCTTATCTCGGTGAATGGCTTATTGACCATGGTTTGTCCCTCTCAGCACCCAAAAGCTCTGTTGTCATCTTCACCAAAAAAAGAATCATCCCGTCTATAGAGGTTTTCATTGATCAAGAAATCATCCCCAACTCAAACACAGTCAAATTTCTGGGTATCACATTGGATGCTAAAATGACAGGTACTTCTCACTTCATTTCTATTGGTCAAAAATGCGAAAAAAACATTAACATCTTACGCTGCCTCTCTGGAGTATGGTGGGGATCTCACCCATATACCCAGAAACTACTGTATAACGCTATAATCAGAAGCCATTTTGACTACGGAGCTTTTCTCCTTAATCTTTGTAACAAATCAGGCTTAGATAAAGTTGACAAAATCCAGTCTAGATGCCTTCGTATAATACTAGGAGCTATGAAGTGCTCACCCATCAACGCTATGCAGGTTGAATGCGGAGAGCCTCCCTTAAGCCTCAGAAGGCAATATCTCAGTGACAGATTCTTGTTCAAATTGGTACAAAATTCAAATCATCCCCTTCTTCCAAAGTTAAAACACTTGCTTAGCTTATCTGGTCCCTCGGATAAAATTCCATGTCTCCTTCATAGTTTTAAAATACTTTCAGGACTACCAAACACTATCAGACAGTATCCTACATACCCAATTTATCTCATCCCTTATGATGCACTAGTGTTCCAACCCAATGTTATTTTAGATTTTGGTATTGCCAAGAATTCTGTTGACGCCAGAGGAATGTTTAATGCTGAAATGAATTTGAAATTTCAAGGCTGGAATTCCATTTTCACCGATGCATCCAAGCTATCAAGTGATAGTGAAGTTGGAGCTGCGGTGTGGATCCCCTTCACAAGCATCACTCTAAGCTTTAAATGTCCTTCGTCTTCATCAGTTTTCACCGGCGAGGCTGTTGCACTCCTAGAGGCTATCCGCTTCATTAAATCTCATAACCTTAATAAATCCATCATCTTTTCAGACTCTAAAAGTTGCTTGCAATCTATATTATCCAATCCTTTCAGATCTATTTCTCGCCTCCCTATTATTCTTGAAATCAAACATATTCTTTATGAATGTCATAAACTAGGCATCAATGTAGTTCTTGCATGGATACCAGGTCACTCTGGTATTCCGGGCAATGAGACAGCAGACGCATGCGCAAAAGACGCAGTCCAGTTAGGTTCTCTTGAGCATTTTCATACATATTGCCACGACCTATGCTTACTACCTAAACCTCTCCTTGAAAAATCCTGGAAGGACTTGTGGCATGCCTCAAAACTCATCAAAGGCAAGTATTATGCTGAAATCCAACCAGATATCCCTTCTTCCCCTTGGTTCTTTAAGTTTCGCAAAGCAAGTAAAGTAGTAACTACAACCATCTGCCGTCTGAGATTAGGTTTTGCATGCACACCGGTGTTTCTAGCGAAACTAAGGATCCGGGATCATTCAATGTGTGAGTGCGGGCTTGAAGAAGGAAATGTGGAACACATTTTCTTCAATTGCCCGAAATTACAATGCTCCCTCTACGACATCCTCCCCCCTGAAATCCCCCGTCCTACCTCCTTCAAAATTATATTATCCCTAACCTTTTCCCCCATAATAAATTTTATACTCTGTAAATTTGTAAAAATCAATAATATTAGGTTATAAAAAAAAAAAAGTATATTATTTTATTAATAATTTGTGTATTTATTTTATTTTGCATTAATCTGTGCTTTTCATGTTTCATGTTGTGTTGTCCGTTTGCTTGTGTTGTCCGTTTGTTTTAGCAAAATCATTTTGATGCAAAATTTTAAGATCTAGGTTCGCTATACCGATCATATTCTGTTCTCGAAGTTTATGACACTCCTACACAGACACTGGCAGAGTCGTAGCGAAAAGCAAGCGGCGCCATTAAAAAAGAAGTTGAAGTTGAGATTTCTTTACAGTCACAGCCCCAGAAATTACAGCCTTGGAATTTCCGACCATCCGACCATCCACATTTTCCTGGGCTGTAACGTCCTTGGTTGTGTTTTGATTGGCTGTAAGATGTTGGAACCCATTTCTTCTACTGCATGATAAATAGACCATCCCGCGCAAAACAAAAATTTAATCACTGAAATAACAGCAATCAATCTACTTTGTCCATGAACCTTTAAAGATTCATGTCATGATTGAATAATCTTTTCATCATGTTTTGTCTATGCTTCTCTTTCTACACGGTACACAACGCAATAAGTGAATGGTTTGGTTACAAAACTGGCTAAGTCCACTTGTAACATTTTTCAGTACGGGACGAAATCTAATTTTTTCATAAGAGTGCCTTATGCAAAAACTAATTCCCTTAAAAGCAGATTTTTGGCTAGTAACTCAGACGATAAAACAAATTCTACAAAAAAAAACCAATCTCTAGTCTCATACCAAAAAGGTCTAACATTATAAATTTTCTGATGGATTTGACTGAATTTGTTAGTTAGCTTGGATTTGACTGATTTTGAAAGTTAATAGATGGATTTGACCCACGGAATAGAGAATTCTAATTCTGTGATTTGACCAATTTTGTTGTTGACTTATTTGAAAGGTCAGGTAAATTGTTTTGTTGCAGTGTATGTACAGTATTAAGCTTGCGGGATCGGTAAGTACAAAATTATATATTATACAAAAAGCGCGGAGCTGTTAAAACTAAACAAACCAAATTTTCCATTAATGATGAAGGTTGAAAACCGTTTTCGTCGCGGGCAAAACTAAAGCAAAATATATAGTACATCTTATAAGTAAGTAGTACCGTATTTATTTTGTAGTAAAAATAAGCTTGGTTAATAAAAATTATAACGTTAGTGGTAGGTTAGGTATACTACTAAATCAAAGCAAAACACTAAATTAAAATATATTAGCACCAACAAAAAGAAACCATTGACTAAGTAGTATACGTAAGTAATAGGTAAGTACCTACTATAGAAAAAAATTTGCTGAACGCCATTACACCCAAACAAACCTGAGGTTGGCAATTGGCAACCTCTGCATGTCAAACGTTTCAAGTTAAAAGGTTAAAACATTAGTGACTCGAAAGGTTTACTTACTGGCCAGTTTGGCGTTATTCCATTTTGATTTTTGTTGTGATCTCATCCTAGAAAAGAAAATTCAGGCAGAGTTTCTGCTAAACACAATTTTTATATCTTATCAAGCAGTTCTTTCATTATATTGCAGTTGTTTGCAGTTTGTTGCATTAGTTTGCAGTTCTTTCATTATTTTATTTAAAACTTAACAAAACTGGTATATACATCGTCTATCCGTCATCATAACCGCGAAATGAAGAGGAAGAAATATGGCCGACTCCGCCATACAAAATACTCGAAGCTGATTGGTTGACCGGATTTAGCTGGTCTTGAACGATCAAGTGGACTACTGTGGCTTTGGATTTGACCAAGTTCTGTCCGAAAGCCGTATTGTCCAGTTTTTCATTGACTTAGCGTGGATTTGGCTTGCTGTGAAGGGTATGAATCTACCAAATTCATCGTATCCACTTGAACGTCCGGGCGCGCGAGCGACTGTAGCCTCAAACGTCCGCGCGTTTTCGTCGCTCCCCGCGGCGTTGGCCGGCCGCGACATTTTCGACAAATACGTTTATAACTTAAAAACGACTATAGCTATAAGGAAATAAAAAATATTTACTGAATGATAAAAGAATGCGACATCCAATTTTAATTTCAATGAAACGGTTCATATGTAGAACATTGCGTAAATAAACGCTTAATTTAGCGATATTGAACAAATTTAAGGAAGATTTATTTGTAGTTTTACCAAATAGAATGAAATAGTTCTCGCAAAGTTTTATTTTATAAAAAAAATAGATTATCTGCCCTTTCAAATGATACGAAAATCATATTAAAATCATTTCCATCTGTATCAAAACAAGTATAAACATTTATAAAAAGCAGTGTAATGTAATGACGGACAATCAACTTTTTAATTTTTTTTATCGAAATTTTTGTTGCCATGTACAGAAAAGAAATTCTCCGATAGATGAAAAATTTACTAAAGAGCCATCTAGTAACTGGTTGCAGAACTAATTTAGGCTGCGTTCGTTGAAATATCAAATAGAAAGAAAGAAGAAGAAGATTATAATTGTTTTTTAAATAATTAACTTGATTGAGATTAAATTATTCTGTTTTTAATTTGTATAATACCAACTCAACCTCCATGTCAAACCATGGTGCAGAGCCAAAAATAAAAGAAGAAGAAGAATTAAGCGGCGCGGACCTTTTTGGTCCGTTTCGGATTTTTTCTGCCTCTGCGGATCTTTTGCGGACTATGACTCTTTGCGGATCTTTTCGAATCAAAACGCCTATCCAAACGGCCTCGGTACATCGCAGAGCAAACCTCAACATTTGAAAAAAAAAAAATCATCTGGCATCTACTAAAAAAGACAGGCAGTATGGCTCAATAGGCATACCCATTATGTATTTATGACACATTCTGTCATTAAAGTAGAAAATATGCTCTATGTCTATGGTTACATTTTCGCTTCTCTCTTATCTATTTCTTTAACTTTTCTTTCCCGGCGAATGGATTGGTGGAACTAGTGAGTTTTTGCAAATTCACTTTTCGACTGTCTGAAGTTTGAATTTAAACAAGTTATAGCAAGGAACTGACTGAAGACGTAGGTACTACGCGTTTGAATCTCTGAGGCATTAATGTAATTGCGTGACGTAGGGAATCAGACAGATTACAGCAAACTTAGGTAGATTTTAGTTATTTTTAGTTATTTTTAATTAAATATACTATGGTATATGATATTATTATTTTTATTATATTATAGTTAGCTTTTTAGTTTATACCAATTTCTGGATTGGACGTTTTCCTTCACTCGCGTGGCGAAAGAGTTGGGCGCTTCGTCTGATTTACAGAATATAATTTGAGTGTGGGACATTTTTTTATCTCAGTCTTCCAACTTTTACAATACATTACCTTGTCCTTCTATTTTCAGGTAGAATACATATTGATTTTTAAAAATGCATTGTAAAAAATAAGCAAAGTTTACAGAAGGTCAAGATGAAGCAACTTAGGTATAGTACAATTCATATGGAAAACTTAATATCCCCGCTACGACAGTTCATTTTTTTAAACAAAATTTGCAAAACAAATCTTTTTTGTCATATTTCGGACCATTTTGGCGTGCGGATCGGAGCTTTTCCATTTTGACTGCCGCCGGCAGCACTGACTGATTACTGATTAGTGATTAATGATTATGATTACAGAGCATTTCTATTTTCTAGTTGAATGAAATCAATTAGCAGAAGGAAGCCATTTGACAAGAAGAAGAAGAAGATTGTTATGTTACAAATAAATTTATTTTATTTTATAATTTCCTGGATCTGTGTCTTGCGTATTTACTCATAGTCGTAACAGAATATTTTACTAAGTTCCCATAAATCTAAATAGAAATGATTGAGGACAGTGATAACACGCTGTGGTGTGGTAACTTAGCTGATCAAGTTACGGAGGATATCCTCTATGAGCTGTTTCTGCAGGTTTGTACTAACAAAAAAGATTGCAATACACACTTATCCACGAATTCTGGCAAGTCTTTTATAGGTACCTATATTTTACAGGCTGGACCGCTGGAGAAAGTCAGAATAGCAAGAGATAAGGATGGACGCCAGAAATCTTTTGCATTCATAACTTATAACCATGCAGTTTCACTGCCGTATGCAATAGAGCTCTTTCGTGGTACCTCCCTATTTAATAAAGCATTACTGCTAACATTCCGCGGACGCATGCCATTCCTGCCGCCTCCAATCAGGTGTCAAGGACCCGACTCTATCAATCTCCAATCCCATGACATGGAGCAGTTTGCTAACATGGCTCAAAACCTTAACAAGGAATCTATTAATCCAGTTCTTGCACCACGACTTAAGAATGAAGCTGACAAACTTGTCCTATCAAGTTTACAGGGAAATTGGTCTCAGCACAGACATCATCCATACCAGGTTAGGGATAAACATAGTAGAGATGGGAGAAATGATCATAGATCTAGATCAAATAAACCAGAGTTCAGGAGCAGACAAAGGTCCAATGAGCCAAAACACTTAAGCTGGAACAGCCGGAGGAGTAATAGGCGAGGTCATCGTGATTAAGACTAATGCCAAAGATGGCCTAAAAACCTACGCAGAACTGAAGTTCAAGCTAGTGCATTTGCAACATCCAGTAAGTTTGTATTTTGTAAAACTTTATTGGGATTGTAACAGGATTTGATATACAAGTTTATCTGCATCTTGTCAATAGTCCTCGAAAAAAGCCCCTGAAGACATCCTGCAAAGATACACTAGTGTTAAAATTAATACTTCTATTAAAATTTTGAGTATAATAATGAAATTGAACTTACTAGTTTTATCCTATATTTGTGTAACACATATCCCAATATTTCATAAACAAATAAAATAGAAACAAAGTAGAACACTGTGGATATTATCTTCTCTTCAAGGAGGAATAAATTGGATTTCAAAATTTTGTGAATTAAGTAAGTTCCAAGGATAATTCGCAGAAACACAAACAGTAACAGGTACAGTACCTCCACTAAGGTAAATATCATGCTTTTGTCATAACCCTGATCTCTGAGAAACCTGGAAAAGTATTTTCATTATAATAATTTTATTAAGGTATGGTTTTCTTTGATAAAGATTCAGATTTAAAACTTGAAAATGAAACCACAATCAGAAAAAGTTTAAATCCCTTTCAAATATTATCTTACAGACTCTTCATCAGGAGGTAGTAGATAAAGTTTGTGCTAGAAATTGACTCACCACCGAGTTTGAAGCAGAGGATTCGTTATTTCAAGCAAAGCTACTGTACAGGCGTATGTGCATCCAGTACGTTCTTTCTGCGTGTATATTGATATAGCCGCTAACGCTACGCCATGATGAGCCAGCATAAGATTACCCTCAGTCCCGTAAACTAAGCACCAGAGTAGGTCAAACGCAAAGTAGCCCCATGACCATATCATTAGTGCATATTGCGATGTCGTTATTCTCACTGCAATATTGTAATGGTCAGATTATTGCATGTATGTAGGTAGGTAGGTACTATTAGTAAGAAGTAGGCAGGTCCTATTTTTCCTGTGGAGTAAAACTCAACTAATACCTATTTATTTTGATGATGTGATGACGACAGTATACCTATCTTAATATTTAGTAAGTATTTGATTTAGGCAGCGATCTTTCCCTGATCTTGCCGAAATTTAAAGTAGCGACAAAGACCTAGTACTTATAAGGTAAGGAAGATCAGGACTTATAAATTGGTTAGTTAAGTAGGTACTTACCTATAGTAGGTATTTTAAGGTCTGTAATAGGGTAGGTAATAGGTACCTATATAAATTTAATTAAGTATTTAGTAGGTACCTACTTAAGTAGGTAATTATTTGATTTAGGCGGTGTACTTATTTGAGACCCCGACTGTACCATACCTAGTAGGTAGGTGTAGGTACCTGTTTTAAGTTTTGTTGTCTTCTACTCCATGTTCTGTGAAGGTAGGTAAGGGTAGTAGGTACCAATCTAGTAGGCTACTACTACTAGTAGGTATCGTACTTTCGCACGAATTCTTGAGATTCATACTTTTAGATCAGTTTTAGATATGATTACCGTACCTACTTACTATGCAGATGCAGGTCCAGCATTAGAATACGACGAGTAATGGATTACTCACTAGTGAGGCGTTGCGGCGTCAGATTCCATGGCTCACATTGTGAGAGGCCAACTATAGTGGCAACACTGCCGTGTAGTAGAGTCACTGCTCTGGAGCACCATTCAGGACTCCGCCTCGGCAAGCCTATCGCACACTTGAGGTACAGTGCACTCCAGAACAGGAACGACAGCAGTTTAATCAAAGCTGCCCCTGACAACTCTTGCACAAAATTGCTAGGACAACCCATTCAGAACTATTGCCATTGTGGACCCGGAAATTGAACCCTCGTAATTTTGTCCGGAACTTCCGCTGCGGCGGCACTCTTTCAACCCGCTTTATGTGTTTCGTTGAGTCATTTACTGCAATGTTTTTGTATTTTTATTTGGTCTGTTTGTTTTGGTTTTGTTGCTATGTTTGACGCATCGTTGACAAAAATGGCACTTACACACAAGAAGATTCAAAAGCTTTAAAACTACGAAGGATTAAAGCGTAGAGTTTCGCTCGATAGGTAGGTAAATACCTACCTCGACCTCGATGAATATTTATTTGATATTTATCGAACATTATCAAAGGGCACAGACAGGCCACCCACAAAATATTAGTATAGGTACCTAGATTAAGCCAATGGTGCAAGAACAATTACCACGCTTACAAGGTAAAACCAACTTTAATTAAGTGTTCCGACCAAAGAACTTAAGTAAATCTAGCGTAGGGTGATCATAACGAGTTTGGTTGTCAAACAAGGCCTAGATCTCATCTCCAGTACCTACTACTCACGGGATCCCCGTGGTAAAAATCTCAAATTAAACAAAATTCAACATTTTGTCTTTGGTTCCCTAGAAGTAAAAAAACGATTGAGAAAAAATATCATGAAAGTGCACTGTTTCGCACAATAATTGGTCGAGATCAGGATCAGGAACCCTACGGTATTTAGAAAAGATTTATGCTTTGATTCGTAGGTTGTTTATTATACCAATTCTTTGGTTTCCTAATAGGTACAGTTTCTTATAATGTTGTGTAGTTTTCTTGTAAATAAGCAATATCATCATTTTCTTTCGCGCTTACGTCGTCGTTCCAAAAACGTACCCATGCTCTGTCCCGCTCCTATGAACGCGAAATCTTATGCCTCCTATCCTTTTCACAAAATAGCGCGCAATAAGCCCTCTATATAAAACTAAGTAATATAATAATACGTTATTTTCATTTATGAAACAATTTATTAATTAGATAGATAGACAAAAAAATTATATGGTAAGTGTAGCAGGTAGGTAGGTACTTAGGTACCATATAATTTTATACAATATACACTTATACAATTTACATAGATATAAGTACAACAGGTACATTATCAATTAATTACCTAGATTAGAAATAACACTTAGTTACCTATGGTAGGTCCACTAGCAATTCGATGTTTGGGGCAATTTGGGGATGGTTAATATTTTTTTAATTCAGAAAAATAAACCAATGTAGAGAAAAACCTATCTTTCGCGCATTTCATCAGTCAAGTTTCAAAAAGAAAATCGTTAAAAATGTTACCTACCTACAATAATTTAATTTGTAGAAACCTATCTTTATAATAAATATCAATAGGCAATACCTCCACAGGACCATGACTGCGTTTTACAAAAATCCCTGCTTTTTGAAATTATCAAGACGGACGGATGACGTAGGCAGGAACAAGGTGATCCTCGGTTGCTTCATTCTTGCCCCCTGTATTACTTTCGTTAGCACATCACATGATAGATGGGTTTCATTCCTAACGTATCTAACGGATAGTTACTCATAAATAGAGGTAGAATTGTAGGCAATTCCTCGAACAGCCTCCACCAATCCCACCGACAGTTATCTATAGCGCAGTTTGTCGACGAGTTTCTCAATGGAGCGGTAGCGCGTCGGCGGCGTCGCCTCCTTCAGCAGCGGACGGAAGCGCGCGTCCTCCGAGAGCGTGAGGCACAGTGCGCGCGCGTGCGTCCGCGCCTCTGCGCTCGCGTCTTCCAGCAGCTGACCCGCTGCGCGCAGCAGCAGCGTGCGGGTGTCAGGGGGGAGGGCGAGGGCACGGCCCGCGCCCTCGTGCGTCACGAGCCGCGCCAGCGCCGCGCCCGCCGCCGCTCGCACCGGGCCCGCGCGGTGTCCCGCCCCGCGCCGGCACAGCGCCGCCGCCGCGCGCGCGCCCCCGCCCCCGCACGCCACCCGTCCCAGCGCCTCGCCCGCGTCCGCCCGCAAGAACCTGTTCGCGTCCGCACAGCGGTCCAGCAGCGCGGCCGCCGACTCCTCCAGCTCTGGCTCGAGTGCGCGGCCGCGGTGCTCGAACAGCGCGCCCAGCGTGCGGCAGGCGGCGCGCGCCACGCGGGACCGCAGCGAGCGCACGTGAGTCGCCGCGCCGCGCGCCGCCGCCCGCCAGCTCGCCGGCGACGCACGCGCCGCGGGGTCCGCCGCAAGCCGCTCCGTCTCCAGCAGCCCGGCCAGAATCGCCTCCCAGTCGTCGTGGCGCGCCGGCACGACGCACTCGGCGAGCGCGGTGCGCACGTCGCGGGAGGCGCGCTGGCTCCGCGCCGGGGACGCGGCGGGCGAGGGCGTCGCCACCGCAGGCTCCTCGTCTCCGGGCGCTGGCGTTTGCGGCGCGGACGCCTCACTGACTTCGGACTTGTGCGACACGAAGTCCACGGAGCCGGGCGCTTCGCTCGGCATCGGCGACTCCGCCGGCTCGACGTTGATCTTGGAGGGATTCGACCTCTCGGAGTAATCTTCTACGCAGATCGAGGGTGACCGCTGGAGAGAAGGTGACCGCCGCGATGATAGCGACCGCTGCGGAGACGGCGATTGTCGCGGGCTCGGCGGCGACGACGACGGTTCGGACTGTGGTTCGGACCTCGATATATCCGCAGGCTGTTCGTTAGCTGTCGGCTTAAAGCTTTCGAGTGCATCGTCGGTTCTTCCGTTCTCCACTACTTCTTTCGAATCTATTTCGTCGTAGTTCGCCTGCACGCTCGAATCCCTGTAAACAAAAACATGACGAGTCACGACAAACGCAACGTAGCGTATAGTTATGCGTTTGTTTGCGGAAACGGGTAGGGGAAATGATGGGAATTACCAGGCGAGCGGCGGTAGGTCGGCGACTAGATCGAGCTTGAGGTCGGGAGGGAGCACGACAGGAGCGGCGACGGTGGGTGAGGGCGTGACGGCGGCGCGGCGCGGGCAGCAGCACAGCCGCAGCATGCCGCCGGTGGCCGCGTGCCGCGACGCTCCGCGACTGACGCTGTCTCACCTCCCCTACCGCGTGCGACCCGCGCTACCCACACGCGGGGGAACCCGCCACCTACTTAATCAATTCTAAACGATGCCTACATTTCAAACCGAGCTATTTAAACTAGTATCTATGTAAATTAGTGCGGCTTTCAGTCACAGTGTAATACGATCATGATTATGGTCGTGTTACCTACACTGTGCTCAATTGATTCCAAAAATTGTCGTATGGAATGGCCCATCAAAAGTCGGTTACGCTACAAAATATTACCTAGAACTATGTAAGTAAATGCTTCGTTGTAAAATATTATGCCTACCTAATTACTACAGTTCAGATTACCTAAACGTAAAAAAGGTTAGTTATTAGCGGAGTAAAAAGTGGAGCGATCCAGCGGCGATAGCAGAAATGGGTCGTCTCGAGCAAGCCCGTCGCTCATACCGTCGCCGCCCGCCTTGCCCTACAAGTGGGCCAATAAATAAAATTTTACTTTCAAAATGTAGGTTAGTGGTGCTTGTGGCAGTTTGCGGCACGCAATTACACCCTTTCTTGTACACCTACTCTACTCATCCATGTGACTGACTTTGATTACTTACGTCTAGACATGATATACTTAACAGGACAGACAGAAGTCCCATCAAGCAGGATATTTTTGGTTCCAAGCGTGATGGAAATGGCGTCGTTTCGCTTACAGTACCAACAAGTCTGTGGCTTTAGCAGTCACGCAAAGCTCTGAATTCGCACTACAAAAGTTTTTATAGCATGCTTTTTTAGTCTTCATTTGTAGTGTGTTTTACTTAGGTAGATACTAGGTAATAGGAAAGTTAAAACTTAAAACTGGCATTGTTATAACGATTCTAATTTACAAAATTGCTGTAGTTGGGTTGGTCATTAAAATAGGTACTTAACCCTTTACTTAGGGAGTGGGTGGTCAAATAGAATAACTACCAAGTAAATAGTGCTGGTTTATCCAGAAATGTACCTACATCAACTTGATGGGTGACGAATTGAATCTCGCGCCAACATAAAACGAGCTGCCAAGTGACTAATAGAAGAACCTATGGCCCCTACAACCATTACTAGGGTATCGATTTGTTAGTCATAGTCACACAGCAGTGGGGTGATTGACTCTGCGTGGGTGAAGCCAGCAAGCCCCGTAATGTTCACGGCTGAATTTACATAAAGTAGGCACCTAGATAACGATCGCTGTCGGTGGTCAAAGGTAGTGGACAATCAAATCAAAAATTAGAATTTAACCTGAAATAATAGCCTTGCCTTTGATTGTGATTTAGCTTAGCACGCACGGTCGACAACTTTTTACGACAACCCTTAAATTAGCAAAAAATATGGGATAGAACCAGATGAGGTTGAACTGGTGTATGTAGGTAGGTACATATCTATACCTACTTCGTTTCGTCACTAACTAAAACAAAATCAACTAATAAACTGCACCAGAATGGCATAGGTATAGCAGCTGGTTAAATTCCCACTGCTCAATGTCAAAACCACATTATTTCTAGACTGGCACGAAGGAAGACAGATTATTAACCAGCTAATTGCTATGAAAGAAACCTACCTGTCACTCAGAGGAATCGGTGAAAGTGGCTTCATAATATATTTCCGCCCGAGTTGTGAAATAGTACCTGCAAAAAAATATTTTAGCATTAGACACCTCTTAAGCATATCTCAGCGTGTATTTCAGCAAGTATCGATGTAGGTACTAAGATCGAAATTAGAATCATTACTAACTTGGTAATGGCGCAGAATCCGGCAATGGCCTGAGTCGTCTAGGAGGCGCGGGCGCAGCTGGCGGTGGCGTAGATCTTGCGCGTCTTCTTACTGGGATAGGCAGCTGGGAACTTCTGCATCGAAACAAGAATGATTATATAAAGAACTTAATCAATTTAAAATTAAGTTCTGAAACCATATTACCTTGCCATGGAACTGGGCTTGATATTCTCCAGTGGTCTACTCAGCCGCTCCCGTAACTGAAACAGAACAAAATTAATTTGCTCTTGATAGCCCTGCAAAAACCGTTCATGTCCTCAGCGTTAAAACTGGCTTTTCGTTGTTTAAGGGATGTTACACTTACTTTACTACAGAAGATATCGGCCCTCACGGTGCTCGCCAGTCTTCTACGAACCGCGGAGAGCACAGAGGCAGGTCCTGCAGCCCTGGCTAAGCAGAGCGTTGCGCGAAGCTGGGCGTTTTGTATGCTTACTGCGTCTTCTGACTCCTTGTTCAGAATTAAAAGACAGTTAACAACAAACAAGAGATTCTCACTAAACGTACATTTTTCTGAGTATGTAGGTAAGGTCCTATCAACAAAAGTCTATCAAAAATGGATCAACCTTGAGTTACCACAGGTTGACCTTGCGTTTCTTGCGAATCTTGCGATGTCAAAAATATTACCTTTTTAATCCACTTTAGGTACTCTAATTATGATGAGTTCAAAGCTGAGTGTCTTACAATGTCTCAGCCTGCTTTGAGCTACCTACTTACTCCAATCATGGAGGGATCAAAGATGAGGTCGACCAGGTGATGCAACGCCAATCTCTGCAGTAACGCATGAGGGAGGGCAGCCGGGAGCGGTTCCCTTCCCATCCGGGATACCAAGGAAGGCAGCAGCTGCCTTGCACAGTCACTGCTTGCTGCGCGGATTAATGCGCAAACTGCACCTTCCGCTGGTGCCTTGGCTGCTGTTACCTTGTTAAACCAAATTAAGCGAGTCAAACCCAGATTTTCACAAAGGCATGAGAAAAAAGGTGTACTGTAAAACGGGGGTGTCTTTGAGAACCGGGGTAACTTTGATGATTACTCAAAATTTATGCTTGTTTTAAATTTTCTCCGTAAAATGAAACGTAATGATTTTTTTTTTTTTTTTGTTGAGTAGACTGACATTCTGGCTATAATTTCCCAAAGTGCCCATACAAGAACATGACAGTTTATGAAAAAAAAAACTCTTAGTTGTGAAATACCTACTATAGAAATTTTGACCTGCAAAACTTGAAATGTCTAACCGTATAAATATAAAGTATTATGCCGTTTTTGAGTTGTGATCGCCATTTTGATTATAATGAGTTCATTTGTAAACCGCGGCTACATTAGTACACGGCACACATTGATAGCTATCAATCTCGCCCTAGTAATTTGAGAATGTTTCGTTTATGTAGTATAGTAGTTAATCTCGCTCCTACAACTTTATTAGATTGTTTTTTGAAGTTATACCTACTGAGGCGCGTTAGGGAAAAATCATAAGGGTGAACTCGCGTTTGCTCTTATAAAAAATCTTATTTGTTCTTTTATAAAACAGTATTGCAAAAATATTATCATTAATTTTGTCTACATTATTAGCGAAAAAGGACTCATTTGATGGTTACTAAGTTTAAATGTCGTTTATTTTTTAAGTGTCGTTTATTTCTTCTGTAATAAAAAAAGACAAGTCCATGGTACCTATGCCTTTATTTCATTATCTGACTTTTACTTATCAATTTCACCCCTTATAACAAAGCAAAGTAATAATAATAATAATAATAAAAATCGTTTATTTAGGAACCAAAACAATGGACATGGTTATAAATGGAAACGATGCCATCTGCTGAAGTTTTCAAAACTGTGTCGCAGATGACAACGCCCTCCTCCGAAGTTAAAGTGGAAAGGGTTCCAAAAAAGTTAAAATTACAAATTACAAAATATAGTTAAGTAAGCAAGTTGATTACCTAAATTACCTTACCGACTTATTACTTTATTATTACTTACAGAATAATAGAGATAAGTATAGTTTTTTATATAAAAGAGAAAAAAACAAACAAACAAAGAAATCAATCAAAAATTACAAGCTAGTTACTAAGTTGTTATAATTATGTTCTTAGTGCAAGTCTCTGTTTGGAAAAATGTGTGTGGTGTATATATGTGTGTGTGTGTGTGTGTGTGTGTGTGTGTGTGTGTGTGTGTGAGGGTGTGTGTGTGTGTGTGCGTGTTTGGGTGTGGCGGTGCTCCTGAGGACACCGATCTCTTAAGAGACCGGGCAACATGAGTTGCCAGGGGGTGTGTATGTGTGATGTGTGTGAGGGGGTGTGCGTATAGTATATGGGGGGGTGTGTGTGCATATGTATGTGGAGCTCCTGAGGACACCGGTCTCTTATGAGTCCGGGCAACAGGAGTTTCCAAGGTGTGTGTTTTTATGTGTTATTATTATTATCATTATCATTCGGAAAATTTAAGCAGTTCCTCTGTGTCATCGTAGTCAAAGTAGCCCCAAAATTTTTTAAGAAATCATATTTCCAAAACCATGTTTCAATTTAATTTTTTTGTTGATTTTTGTTCCTGGTCGTGGTGTCTATCTATATTCGTTAAAAAAACGGGTGATATCAAAGTAACCCCAAATTCAATATAACTTGGATCCCGATGTTTTTTATTTTTAGTCAAAAGTATACAATATTTTTTTTTCATGTTTTTATATTTAAGTAGGTATTTAGTATATTCTACAATTTTTTAACATTTTTACTAGGTATTGAAATTAAAGATGTAGCATACATATTATTTTCAAATTTGAAATGTCCGATCGTAAATCTACTGTTAGAAAGCTCTCATGCACTAGTAACTTACCTACACAGCAAAATTCACATCGCAGTCGCACCGTTAAATTCACCTGACTACATTATGCAAAACACCCATATAGGTAGGTAACTATCAGGTAGTACCTAAGTTGTTAGTCTCTAGGTAATGTTAAAAATCTTGAAAACACGCACCTCGTCGCTAAGGGCCCACATGTGCTTTACGAGCGATAAGGCCGCCGGTTCCATCCTCCTCACATTGTCCGCTTCGAGAAGGGCACTGTGGAGGTTGTCAGCGGCCTTCACCACAGCTATCCAATTCTCCTAAACACAAATATAATCACATCTCGTTTGATAGTAGGCCTAGAAGGATCAACATGTCCGAGTAATCAAGTAGGTGCTTAGACAAAGATATACGATTGGTATCAAAGACAGAGTTAGATAACAAAAACAAGTATCTTCCAAGTAAGTTGAAATCGTAAAAAAAAATCTGTCTATCTATGTAGTGTATTGTATTAAGTATATCAGTTATCTAGTACCCATAACACAAGCTCTGCTTACCTTGGGGCTAGATAATGCTGTGAGAATTGTCCAGCATTATTTAATTATTTATCGTTCTGCCAAACAACAGAGTAAATAAAATTATTTAATAAATTTGGTTTTAAGAAAACTCTAACGAGTTCAACTTGTTCAATCAAACGTTCAACAAGGTCATGAAATAATAAATGCTCTCATAAAATAAGTAATAAGAGGTCTCCAGTATTTTCTTACTGTGTTATGTAATTGCTGGATCACATGCCGGGGGATGATGCCGAGATCTTCCCAGTCGTAGTGCGCTCGCAACGGCGTGGGAGCCCTGGGAGAGCGCAAGTCTTCCGGCGGTGGAGGCGTAGATGCGAGAACATTTAGCACAAATCTAGACAGAAATACTAACATCACCATCTGTTACGTACGCGATGAAATCCTGAAGGATTTATAAGATGATGATGGCGTTTATACGAAGCAACGTCTTCAGTGGCTTAGGAAAAGTAAAACTTACTCGTCTTCATCCAAATGTACTTTAGTGACTTGCCGTCGCGGCGACACCACCGGACTCCGCTGAAGGTTGTGCAGGACCTCCACTTCTCTGTGGGGCTGCACCGGGCTCGAGACCTTCTGAGGAGATCTCACTTCAGATATAGTGAGCGCGAAGCCAGAAAATTCTTTTGATTTACTCTCAGGCTCTCCATGTTTCGTCCTAAAGTAGTCGTACAATTCACTCAATGATTTTGATTTTAATTTCACTTTGCTATGTTTGGACAAGACTTGTTCATGTTGATTATTAGGTTTATTTATCACTGGCAGCGGAATACCACTCTTTTTTGTTTGTGACGCGTTTCGAAGCTGATTTAAACTCTTGTTTACACTAGTTTCCTGCTTAATTTCATTCATTTTGTTCACTATCACTGGAGTAACGGTTCTTGATAATTCTTCGATGTTATCAGTTTGTACGACTTTATTGTGATTCATATCATCTTCACTAGAAATTAAGTTTTCGCTGTCTGGAGTTCTTATTTTGACACTTTCACCGCCAAACCGCACTCTTTTTACAATCACATCAGTGTCTTCAGAGTCCCCGTCGCTGTATTTAAGCACATTTTGATCAGAACTGTCGTAACCATCTTCACTTCCAGTTTGTCTCTCTGATTCAGTTTCAGTTTCTTCTAATACCGTCATCGTAATCGCAGTATCAGAGTCGAATTTTATTTCAGTTTCGATAATTACTTTAGCAAAATTGTTAATATAAGGATAATGTCCGTACGATTCGTCAGAAGATGAATCAATGGTGGCACGAACTGGGCCACTGATTGGGTTGCCGATGACTTTGATGAGCGGCTGATTATTGTTATCGTAATTTATTTTTTTCCTGGGAGCGAAGTAAACATCTAGAGAATCTTCGTCAAAATTTTCGCAGAGGTTTCGAAACTTGTCTTGTATTTTCAAATCTAATCTTGATAGGCACATTGTGTAGTCCTTGGGTCCACAAACTTTACGAAGTTTCATCATGGCTCGATGCGCTACATCCCTGTGAACAGGATCAAAGAGCTTCTCGCCCAGTATTTGAAAAACTGGAAACATGTCCAAGGTATGGTTTCTTCTTCTTAAAATTCCCATCACCGATGGAATGGATAAAATCAATCCCGTAATTACATTCATTTTGACATCAACACCCGCGGAATGGGGCCGGATGTTGTGGTAGTAACACTTGTCCAAAACCGCTCTTGCAGCGCATTCGGGATCTTCACAGTGCGTGCAGAAAACTTTTAAGGCGTCCAGTGCCGCTTTCCGGACATTTGGAGACCCGTGACCCAAGTTGTCGACAACTTGGTCGAAAGGGAAAGCCAGTGCGTTGCCAGAGAGAGGTAAGAGATCGGCGAGGACTCGTAGGGCATGAAGTCGCACTTCCCACTCGGGATGGGTGAGGCGATCTCGTATAGCGACGTACAGGAGTTCCACATCTAGGTCAGGGGGCAGGGCGCGCGCCCGGAGCACGCGGTCCCACAGCGGAGCGAGCGGCGGCGGCGGTGTCTCCGGCAGTTGCATGGCGCCGAAGTGAGGTGCGCCCCGGCGTGGCAGCGCGCCCGCCTAGCGCCGCACAACTGGGTTAATGGTCAGACGGTAGGGCACGCCGCCACCGCCGCCCGCCCCTGACCAATCGATGAAAACACATGTGAGAACTTACCTACCCCTACTCTAACAACCTATTTAATATGAATTGGTAATAGACACTTCAAATCATCGGCCCGCTTTTTTTTAAAGTTGGTACCTACTTAAGTGGTTTAAGTAAGTAAATAAATATGTAGTGTTGGACATTTCATTTCACACCTACCCACTTAGCATCTATTCTACTAGCCCAGAAGTGCCTGAAGTAGAAATTATTAGATGGAGATGACGGAGTACCTACCTAGTAGGTACCCACCGTTATGTACTCGTGTCGTGATCCATACCGCAGAGGGGCAGAGGCCGCTATGTTCAGTTGTGGACTAGTACCGATTGTTGTATTTTATGTATTTATTATAAATATTACACATATGTAATTATTGTATTTATATATTAGGAACATTAGGTATTGTATTTTCACAGATGTAGGAATAATTTATATATGATTGAAACAATTAAGCTAAATATATACCTATATAATATTTTACATATTGTAATAGATGTCTTAGACTATTGTAATAATATGTAATAGTCTATAAATTATGTAGTTAAGTAGGCCATCTTTTCTCTAAGAAATTATGCACATGTACCCACATAACGTTGTATTTATCTCACAATGAGGTTTGCTGGAAGAGAACTCTTTTTAGGGTTAGGCTCGCCTTTGCCATTCCTTCTCTAGTTTTATGTTTTTTAAGTACATATGTTTTATATAGTGCAATAAAGAATTAAGATTTAGACTAGTCTAAGCTGATGATGACTTAATAGTAATAATAATACATTTATTTCAGACAACATTAGAACTAGTACAGATCTTATTAACTTATTCTACGGTCCATATGAATATATACCTTAAATCTAACATACATAAAAATATAAAAACTTATTTTAAATAAAATAAAATTGCACACGTTCTAAATTTGCGGCGTCGACGTGTATAAGTTATTCAGGTTTATGTATTAGGTTAATATGTAGAAGCTTTTAAATTCGCCCTCCGAACCGAGACTAGGCAGTTGTTTGCAGAATACCTTTATTAGGTGCCTAGTTTCGATAAAAATATAACCAGGTAAGTAAGGTAGGTATACCTACATAATTCGAAACGAACCCACAACTCGGGCCTCAGTCAGATCTTTGCTCACTGTGCTACGGAGGTTGATTAGTCCGCGCAACTATCATGTACTTAGTAGAAACTGTGGGTACCTTTACAGATAAAATTTTACTTTAAAAAATAAACCGGCCAAGTGCGAGTATACCTACCTACTCGCACACGGAGGGTTTCGTTTCGTCCCATTGTTCAAACCTATTTCTCAAACGAAACTCTAAAAACAACAACTGTTTGGAGACCCCCTTAAATTTTTGACTTTTTTTTTATTTTAAGTAGGTACCTACCTACCTATTTGTTGGTATAAAAGTTAAACTGTTACTTTCTTAGGTAATACCGAATAGGCAGTAAGAATACCTTCACCGGTAGAAAGTTTCATGTGTCCACCCCACCCACCTATTACGGTTCAATAGATAGGTACAGCCTCGACAAATGTAGAGCAAAAGTATTTATTTCTTCTCTAAATTTGTCGAGGCTGGACAGCCGAATTGAGAACCTCCTCCTTTTGTGAATTTTGAAGTCGCTGAAAAATAGCCAAAAACATCGTGTTTGCCTTCCGCTAGTCCGGGGCGGCCGTAGAAAGAGAAACCTATAGAACTCGCGCAATTGCCATCGCATTCACACTAAAGAGAGAACGACTTATGCCTAAAGCCTAAGAAGAAATGAAATAGGACGATTAGCTCTCTATCTCATCCAGCGTGCCGGTTTTTGCATTGTTTAGCACCTCCATGTGCTAAACAAATTTCCTTTTTCATCGACGGAGCTCGACACGAGACTGGTGAAAAAAGTTTTAAAAGTTCTAAACTTTTGTTTTTTATGTTTGAATGTGATCAATGTGTTTATGTGGACATTCCCGCAGCTAAAAACAATAAAAAAGAGAGACAAATATGGTGCGGTGCAGCTTTTTTGCATGTAGAAGTGATAGTGAAGAAAAAGTGCCGAATATATCATTCCACTCGTAAGTACAAGTTCTTTTGACTACAAAAAGGTTCAAAATTTACAGTTTCATAGATTTACATACACACAAGGCTCAAACATTATGTTTTATGCTATTTTTAGTTCATCTAACTTGTAATTGTGAAAATTTAGGGTTGCCTGCACCCGATGATAAAATTCCCCGAATGGCGCATTGAAATATTTTTTAATAGGTACCTACATAGCTATTTTATAGATAATGTAGCTCGCTATGCATAGCAAAATAGTTTATTACCGCGGCTTCGCACGCGTTGTTTCTATGGAAACGTTTAAAGGCCATTTCTATCCCATAGCAACTGATTTGTGGGATAAAAAACCTATAGGCTTTTTATATAAATCCTGGAATCTAACATAGATGTTAGATTCCAGGATTAGAATTACTTACCTGTATACAAAATTTCATCCCGATCCGTTCAGTAGTTTTGGCGTGAAGAGGTATAATTATGTAAGTTGTTCTATCTCACTCACGAAGTCCGTTAACTTACCTCATTACGAACAACTTTGCGCTTAGTTGTCATGCTGACGGTACTCGCTACCAAAATCTGACGTGAATACAATGAGCACTAGTGACCCGGACCGCGTCTCAGGCGACACTTTATGCTTCTCTTCTGAGCTTACGCACACTAAAACAATGTGTACATTCATTCACTATGACACACATAGCCCATCGGACTTCGTGAGATAGAACAACTATAACAAACATCCATCCATTCATCCACACTTACGCATTTATAACATTAGTGTTTTTATTTGTTACAGATTTCCCGAAGATAAAGAATTACGTTTGCATTGGATCAAAGCAACGGGTCGCAAAGATTGGGAACCTAAAAAATCTTCGTAATAAAAAAATTTGTAATGTTTCTGTGATATTTTAAATGATTCTGTGATTTTTGTACTTAATCTGATTCAACTGTCCAAATCTAATCTAACTGTCCCATATAAATAAGAAAAAAAAATATCTTAAGTAGTTTCTTGTAGAAATTGGTATGCGAATTTTAAAATGATTCTGTGATTTTTATAATGATTCTGCGATATTTTAAATGCTTCTGTGTAAATGCGTGTGTATTTTTTAATTAAAAAAAAAATGCTGTGACTAACTAGGTATAAGTACCTATACGCAAGTACAATGAAAGTTAAGTACTTTTTAGATAGCAACATTACTAATTTTTAGCAAATATACGATGTTACGTTCGTAAGTAACCATTTTTTTGAAAGCGTTATTAATTTATGTAAATGTTATTGTATAGGTAATCAAAGACATTTATAATTAAACTGTGATTTTATGATTAAGTAGTAATGAAACGAAATGTTGAAGACTGATTTAAACTGTAAAATTTATAAACGTTAATTATTGTAATAAATATTGATTATTTTAAAACAAAAACACTTGTTTCTCTATCTGTACTACTCACCTTAATACCTTCATAATTATATTTACCTACCAAAAACAACCTCGGTCTGCCTTCCACTTCTAACGCCAAACAGGGTTCACATTGTGATACTTACTTCTATAATTATAATGACCTAGCAATAGCCTTTATTCACAAAATAGAAAATTATACTAGTATTTACAATTGAAACAATTGAGCTATCTTCAGACTATTGCAGGTAGCTCAACTGATCAATATCAATACCAGTCGGAAGCGTCCCCAAGACGCGCTGGCTGCATTGCCACGCTGTATGGCAATGCTGATGCGCTGTGCCTGATACTCACCAGCTCTCGGGTCACGCTTCGCTTCGACCAGACGCTAAGATAATTTTAAAATTTTAAATTTATGAACTGGAAAATCGCAAATCCAATCAACCAAGACATGAAATAAGGAGCCTAAAATCGGGGTAAGAAAATTGCATGGCAACACTTTCCCCCCACCACCTCGTATACTTTGTCTTACTCTTTGGCACGCTCGCTAAAAATCTACCTATATTTAATCTGAGGGGGCGGCGCTGCTGGCCAAGGTATTCGTTCCAGTGATTGATAAATAGACATAATCTTCTTCTTCTTTTATCATTGGCTCTGCATCTGGTTTGACAGAATTCTACCAATAGATTATCAGTAGAATAGCACTATGTCAAAGTGACACTGTTTTTGGTGCTTCCAACTTAAAATATTTCTGTTGTTATTAGCTGATTTGGGACCCAGCATAAGCACACCCCGCCCCGCTACTGCCACCGCGCCGCGCCCAGTGGATCGAACGTATGGAACAGGCCGGACATAGGAATTAAAAATTTCGGAGATAAATTTTACTAGGAGTGGGACATCGCGCAAGATCGCATGGAGTGTAAAGATTTGGGGGAAGCCTTTGCCCAGCAGTGGGACGGAATAGGCTGAATAATAAAAAAAACCTCAAGGCCTAGAGTTTATTTTTTAATTGTTGTTCATTATCATTACATACGGCGGCGGCGCGGCGCATCATAGTATCGATGGCTTTGTTTACTAGTTACTAGACAAAATGAATCTAGACTTTGTTGGCATCACTGGTCAAACATGCTTACGAGCGAGCGAGATTGCGAGCGTGTGTGTTGCTTGAGTGGAATTTTTGTTTATTTGTTTTTCCTTTCAATGAAAAGTGCTCCGTCTTCTATTTTTGTCGGTTTTTATCATATTTCGTCGAAACTCTAATCTATAATGAATGTAAAAAAGACTTGCATTACATCGAAGATGGACAAAAATGTATAAAAGAATCGATAGCATCATCTGAACCTATTTCTACATTATGAAGTTAATAGAGATATTACTATTGATAACCGCGTGTTTTGACGTGCCTGTGATCCTTGGACAAAACGATAATTGCACTAGAACCAATAGCCGCGGCGACTACAAACTATGTCTTCGAAAGTTATCAGACACTCTAGCCAGCAGGTTTGGCGACATTTTAATAAAAGAACTTGGCACAGAATACACAGCTCATTATGAAGTACCTAATTCATACAAGGTAAGCAGATATTTGACATCAGATACAGAAACATTAGGCAGCATAGTTGATAAACTAACCTTCAAGCTATCTTCAGCAGAAAGCATACTCAAGGATATGAAAAATGCTATTAATGATACTAGTACACTCTCCTTCACTCATCCGTGCCCATTCAACTCTATCCGTAAATCAGTGTTGTTGAAAAGCCAGGCAGCAGAAACCTTGCCAGATCCAAAGTCTCAAATGAATCGCCATAAAGATCTAAAAATTAAGAGGCAATATTTTCTCTCCCACATGGACTATGCCACAGATAGAGATTGCTCTGCTATGCCTCATTCTAATTTAAGGTATATGTATCACAAGGTTGTGCATCCGGACCCAAAACTTGTAGTATTTATTTTGGACAACAGTATGAAATTAGACTCACTTCAACATGCAGTGAACATTGTCAAAGAAACGGCATATGCCTTGAAAGAGACAGATTTAATTGCTTTGAAGATGACTAACATGACAGAATTTGTTAAATTTGAAGATACATGCAGTGCTGGAGGAATTTCAGATGTAGGAAATGCTACAGAAAACAATAAACTTTTGCTGCGAGAATATCTAGCATCGGTCGAAGTAGCATCCTCAAGTATTATACCTATGGCCATAAATAAGGACTTAAAGAAAATACTAGAACAAAGGGATCTACCAAAATATAAACTGTTTATTTTCTTGACTGATACTAAAGTATTGGAGAATGATAGCCTGCTGAAGCTGTTCCCATTTACAGAGAAAAAAGATGAAGGGTTGTTATTTGCCATTGGAGTAGTAAATGAAGACAAAGCTGACAAAAACTGTTCTCTGGGAATTCTACACATAGATAAGTGGCATAATCACTCCAACAACCATTCCGTGATGAGGATTCACATCAATGACAGTGGAGTAGTGGGACAAGTTGCTTCAGCATTTATATCCTTGCTGCCAGGTAAATATTATAGTAATGACATTCAAATAGAAGGCCCAGTATGGGAAGCCACTGAAAGAGACTACATGGTTTCACTTGTTCTTCCAATTACTAGTGGTGTTATCGGCCTAGACATTTATTGGTCTGATCTAGCTGAAGATATTCTTTATTTCAAGGGTACCACTCAGAGAAAAAGGGCTTTTGTCATTGATTTTACAGGGAGAGTTTTAATGCATACTTTTTTTCCAAGACCAGAAACCACTTCAGATAAAATAAAATTTACTAACATTAAAAGTATCGAAATTCTGAACTTTACTAGAATTGTTTTGCCTGAAATGTTATTAAAACCGTTGGGAAATCTAACCATAAATGAACAAAACTCTACCAAAACTCTAATGTATTTGTGGAAGTGGGTGAAAAAACAGTATATTGTGTGTGTAGCATCTGAAGTAAAAGAACATAGTGCTTTTAATAAAACAAATATATTTTTTACAAGAAGCAACAAGGAAATACTTTTCCATAGACTAGATTTATTCCCTCCGAAAAGTGGCAAAATGTGTCGCCATTTCAAACAAATAGCTACTATTGATCAGGGTACTGTCTACTTGAGTCCTTCGAGTTTTGAGTCACCTTTTACTTATCTTTATGACATGGGTGATGGCCAAGAGGCCATCACTTACATGAAAAATTATTTGGCCTATTTGAAAAGTGTAGCACATGGCCTTCTATCAAATCCTGGTCTAAAACAAGAGATACAGCAAGATGTTGGCTTTCTACACTCTCTTTTATCCTTTTATAAGAGGCAACATTTGCATGGGGCTTATTCTAAATACATAGTTAGAAGATATGCAGTGACTGAAAGTGGTGTTCTTGCCATGTTTCCTGGCACTGTTCTAGAGTATGATTATGAGCCAATTAGAAGGCCTTGGTACACTTACGCCATGGACAATCCAGGTAGCATAATTTTAACTCCCCCTAACTTAGATGTTGGTGGAGCTGGATATGTTGTTTCAATTTCTTATGCTGTAAAAAACTCATTTTATCCCACTATGGTTGTATCTATGGATGTCACAATGGGATTTCTGTACAAGCTTTTGGTTGATAGCATGCCTTTTTGCGCAATGCCGTATGCCAAATGTTTTATCATGAATAATCGAGGGTATTTAGTTTCTCATCCTGGGCTAATGGATCCAAATAGTTCTGGGCCTATTGAGCAGCAACATATCACTCATAAAGAATCCATGATTGCTATGGATATGTTGAACCACAAAGGGTTCGTCACAAAAAGACTCTGTAACAACTTCTATGATAAAACAATACAGAGATTCTACGAATTTAACACTTCCTTGCCTAATGTTCTGTCCAACATTGTATCGGGTGATCATTGCGTCCACTATTACATTGCTGCTATTCCTGGCACTAACGCCTTTGTGGGCTTGGTGAACGCATCCTGCAGCATTGGCGCTTTCTGTCCATGCAGCATGGTGGACCGCCTTTGTTTCAACTGCAACCGCATGGAGCAAACCGAATGTGAATGCCCTTGCGAATGCAGTTCGGAACCGTATGAATGCACCAACTCCAGTGTGTCACAATCCGATCAGGAGATTCCACTTTGCGCAATGATGCTGGAAAATAATAATCATAAATCGCATTATTTTCATAATTTTGCCGAAAATTTAAAATCATGCTTCGATTTTCAATGTGAAAATTATTTGTCTCATTCGTCTTGCCTCGGAGTGTTGGGTTGCGAGTGGTGTCAGATCGACACTGATGGACATTCTGCACTTACGGCCCCGTTTTGCACATCTCAGTCGACTTGTTTTAACGGAGTTCTAGGTGCCGTGACACCATATGGTGAAGGTACTTTTGGGCACGTTAATAGAGATGCCTTCGGAAGTTACTCTACAATCGGGCCCATAGCAGGATGTATTGTTACGATCAGCCTGATCATAGCCGTGGCGATATACTGTTACAGACAAAATGTGACAACAGCTAGTTGCCATAACTTGTACGTCGACGGCCCGGCAGAGACTTGGCATGACGCTGATGTCCAAATGAGTCACTTGCAATCTGACGACCCACATGATCAGTCTGGTCAGGATAAATTGCTTCCTGTCATGGAAATAGAGGCTCCGATTTCACCGTATCGGGTGGTGACTGGGTATAGAAGGGCTCATACTGTGAATGGTTCTGACCACGGTTACTCGACGATGACTCCTCACGAGGATTCAGAGGCCACGGGCTTCTCTGTCAATGATCCTATTATTCTGTCCGACGATACCAAATCCGATGTGAGCTGTCCTCTTCCGGCTAAGATAAAGCCGAGACTTATTCCTTCAGATTTAAGTGTTACAGTTCTTCCTTGTGGTAAAAACAGTGTCATTGCGCCGGTAACAGTCCATAGACACATGGAAGCTTCATAGTAACTAAATCCAAACACAATCTACCTCTTCTGTTTAGAGCAGCTTTATAATGTAAGTGAATGTTTAAATTGTAAATTGTGATAATTATGTTTGCCTATTTATGTTAAGGCAATTTTTAATGCATTCTTTTATTTTAACCGTTTTTATTGGTGCTCATACCTACTCGACATTTTTTTACACATTGTAAGTAATATGGTTAAATGTTATTATTCCAATTTATCACAGTCGGTTCTGTACGACGGAAGACGGTTTTTACACGATTTATTTATTGATGATAACTTTTATTTATATTTTAAGATTATGAAAGTAACTGAACTACGGCAGCTTTTGTACTTATATAATTTATACGGTACTAACACATAGAATTATTTTTGTATTCATTGCAATCATTTGCGACACAAGTACTATGGGTCAAAATCAGGTTGTAAAATACAGGATGTTTTTATACTGTCATTTTTACCTACTTTATAAGCCTTTTTAGTTGATATAAGAGAAAATTGTGCCAGTGCCTACTGTATTATTAGTAAGTATAAGTTAACTAATATTGTAAGACTGAATTGACGTAATTTGATGTTGGCAATAGCATTAATTAATTTTGTATTAAATGTAATAAATTTCTCTTCTTACAGCTGTCATATTTTTTATCGTATCTGAGATCATGATAAATGGGTAAAATAGATACATGTATATTTTTTTTAAACATTTATTATCTTTTAGGTATATGAATATTACCTACATCATGTCTTAGGATAGGCTCACTCATAATGTGCACTACTATACGGTGTACTTACTGATTTTGTCGGACACAGATGATATTTACGAATAATGAAGGAACATTATTAAATAATTTTCCATGTTTTTTTATTAAGTTTGTGATACAGAAATGTGCAAGAAAGGAACGCGTACATTATAAGATAAGACACACATTGTCCCCCAATGGTCTATATCCAATGCAATGGACTATAGTCTGATGAAGATGTGACAATTGACAAGCGAAATAACAACTTATAGACTCTGACGTAACCTTTCGGAAATCCATTGTAAATATTTAGTAACAGTTCTGCGCAAAACCTCTGATAAGATCCAACAATATGCAATTCGCGTGCTATTGCATGGCATTTCAATTTGTGGGAGGCCGCATGGATCACTATTTCATGACACATTTATGGGCATAGTTGAAACCACCAAATTCCATGGCTGCTAACTTGACAGACACGTCTTATTGGGAGGCCAAGGCGAACACACTTCGGCCTTATGTATGCGGTCTTAAGATTTGTCTTCAGCAGGAGTCGACATTAAACAAGACTGAGCGGCATAAATAGCGCTGCGCGAGCGAAATGAACTTTATTGTGTTGCTGTATGGTACCGGCTTAGAATTTACACCACCCTAATTCTTCCCGCGGGTGTTGTAAGAGGCGACTAAGGGATATCTGCCAGGAGCGGGCAGCAGCGCCCCCTGCAGAACAATTCCGCCACCGAACTGCGATCCCCAACCCGCATGCCCAGCGAGGGAATTATGGGCACCTTGTGATAAAATCCAATAAGGCGCTTATCAGGGGGAGGCCTGCGTCCAGCAGTGGACCAATACAGGCTGTTGAGGTTGAGGCGTTTTAGCTAGTCTAAAATGTTTTTTTTTATGCCGGCAGCTAGGTAAAATAAAACATAGGTAAGTACTAGTATAGTATTATAATATCTGTGACATAGGCTAACGCAATAAAGTTTATTTCAGCTCAGACCGCTAACTATGCGCTCTGTCTATCTTTTATCGCAGTAGGAGGAAGTATCTAGCAAGTAAATGCACTGACTATTAAGACGTTCCAGCTTCGGCAACTACTCGTCGAACCGTATATGCGTGTGAGTGGGTTGAGGCGACGCGGGCCGCGCGTCGGGTTGGGCAGCCCTGTCGGCCAGGCGGGCCCGTCCGCGCGGTCTCCGCGACCCGCGGGCCGCATCGGCCCTAGCCCATTGCTCCTCTTGCTCTTCTGCGGATAGCAGCCGTGTGCGGTTGCTGCTGTTGCTGCAGTACTGGAATATGAAACATCCGTTGAATGTTTGTTTACTTATTGATCCTTCGAGGACCTACAATGATGACACCACCAGTGCAGAGGGAAAGGATTGGTGATTCCCTAACCCACGTCGTCTGTACTACCATATTGTGAGATGATGATGTAGTAGCGGTTGCTGGGATTCCGAGCATTATTTTTAGTAAAAATGGTTAAGATTTTGGACACCATCTTACTTAGTAAGTGAAGATGTGCCCAAAATATTGAGCACAATTTCCTATATAGAAGGAACTTATTCACAGATGTTATTCCTTATTTTTGCACCTTTCTATCCGTTCCCAAAGGGTGCCAACGGGACCCTATGTCTGTCTGTCTGTCAGCAGGATAAAGCGTAAAAGGTAGACAGTTGCAATTTCCACAGAGTATATATTTATTTTGCCGCTATAATAAAAGTAAAATAAATATTAAAATTAAAAGGGGCTCCCATACAAAAAAAAACATGTCATATGCGGTGTTTTTGCTCGATCCTAACAATGCTGATCTCTTGAACCTTTGACGCCTATTGACGATCGATGTGGCGCGGCAGGCGAAGGTCTGTCTGCGACACAGGAGGTTGCGTGTTCAATTCCCGCCTTGGGACAATGTTTCAAATATTGCTCCGTGTGTTCTGGGTATTTTCTATGTAGGTATAATAAAAAATATCTATATGTGTAATGTATTGTATTAAGTATATCAGTTATCTAGTCTCCATAACACAAGCTCTGCTTAGCTGGCTAGATGATGCTGCGTGGATTATCCAGCATTATATAATTATTTATATTTAATTTAGCTAAAGGAATATTTTAGGAATTAGCTAATTCAATGCTTACGTCCTTAGCAGCGTTTGCCGAGTCGAATCGGACGATCACTTCAGATTGGCCTTCCTTGACGTCGACGTGTAAAGCGTGGATATTACTCCTTATCTGAAAGTATACAATTTCTATGCTCATACCGTCTTCTCCCTTATGGTATCCTAGTACTTAGGTAAATACTGTGGTGAAAATGGCACTAGGATAGCACTATGAATGAATATTCTTGTATTTCAGACATCTTAGGGGACGTCCATTAATCACGTGATGTTTTTAGCATCTATTTTGTCTTACCCTACCCCAAGGGGATGATGGGAGGTCTAAAGCCACTAAAAAGTTTAAATTTCAATCAGCTAAAAACCACTTACCGTTCGTTTAGCTAGTCTGACATCGAAACACGGTTCTGGCAAGATTTCCTTGACAAACACATCGGGTATCTTTTCTAGCTTTGGAACTGATTTTGACTCTTCTTCCGACGCAGGAATGGCTGAAAGAAGAAAAGATTAAATAAGTACGTGGCTACTAGTATTATAAATTAAGGGAAACGTTTGTGAAAATATTTTGCTTCCGAGAACCTAAACCGAGAATACGCCAGCAAATCGAGAATCTAGAGCCATTGACTAAGTATCTACCTATCGGTTCCGAGAACCTAAACCGAGAATACACCAGCAAATCGAGAATCTAGAGGCATTGACTAAGTATCTACCTATCAAGTGAGCTGGCTGGTTTTCTCTTCCTGTAATTTACAAGGTGACCCTGACGTGATCTTCTTATCGGAGAAGTCGAGAAACCAGAAGATTCCAGTCCCGTATCAAGGCGAGGACAGGACAAGCGACCGCGTGGGCGCGTGGGCGAGCAACCTTGGGTCGAAACGGGGCCGCAGCGCGAGACCGCGTGGCGTCAACCTGGCAGACGTGACTTCAGCTACCAATTAGCAGCCTTTGATGCAGCCAGCTAACCAGAAAGGACGAAAGGAGCAGGTTCCGAGAACCTAAACCGAGAATACACCAGCAAACCTATAAAGTAAGCGAGCTGGCTGGTTTTCTGTTCCTGCATTTTACAACCACACCAATTTGTGAAAACTTACAAGGGTTTTCACAACTTATAAAAGCCAGCTTCGCATCTATAGTGACGACAGAAAGTTATGCATCGTGGCTTGTATTTAGGATTGAGCCTAAATACATCTCTTTCTTGGGTCGCTCTCTTCTAACACTGCCTTGCAACAGGATGTTTAGGCTCTCAGTAATTTATTCTTTAACAAATCAATTTAGTGTGTAACTGGCCCAAAATAGTGTTTAAGGTAATGTGAAACGGTGTGTGACTCAATTCAAGTGAAATTCCATACCAAACGTCTTTCAATCATCCACAAATTCCATACAGCTTGTATGGGAGGTGTTTACATATGTATAGGACGACACGATTACCTGTGGTCCACGATTTTTTTTTGTTGTGACGATAGATTGTGGTTATAATGGGAACAGATAGCACGACAGTCACATAAAACAACGCCACGATTCATGTGTGATGTGCAAACGACAAGGCGACTGCCGTGAACCATAAAATATCGTCACGACCCAATAGGAACAACTAGATACGATAGTCGTTCAGCGATAATTTACGGTTAGGACACATTGGGAACGCGCCCTTACTGTAACTTACCAGTATCAAAAGATGGGGCTGCCGGCGCGGGTATGCTTTGATACGCGTGCCGCTGCGTTCGCCAGACCTGCTTCACTTCTTTCATGAACTGCCGCTGAAGGTTTAAATACTTGTTACGTAGCGCTTTCCAATCAGATTTGGGTAGAACCTGCATGCCCCATAATGCTCCTGTAAGTCACATAACAACGGAAGTTAGTTTGGTCAAACAATTAAAATCAGTGCAGATTATTTTTAACAACGAATAGTTTGCAACCATAATTATTAACTGTAGAATTAGGGTGCGTCCCCCCGACGCGGAATTAACCAATCAGGAACCTGCAGAATGGCGAAATGTTAATTTCGTCAATTTTGATTGGTTGGTTTGAATGGCACTTCGTATGAATTCACACAGTTTAAGTATGCAGTCTTGAGTTTTCAAGAAAATGCTGCGTTAGATATGGGTTTTTACGTCACCTTTTGGTGCTTCTGTTTTATCTAAAGCTCCTTTCTTCTGGCTGGAGTGCTTCCTAGGTTTTTTCTTTCTTGGTGTAGCTGGATCACCCCCTTCATCATGGCTTAACAAATCATCTTTGGATTCCAGTGGATTTTTTTCCTGTAAAGGAAAGAAAATGGATTTATCTCTGAAAATTTTCATTCATTGGATTGGTCCATTACACTAGGTACTGAAAATATGTGCTTACCTCTGTAGGTGTAGTGCTAGTTAAGCTTTTATTTTCATCCTGGAAATAATAAAATAAAAGGTGTGACAAAAATGTGAAACTTAAGAGATGGACAGACATAGATTAAATACTCTCTAAAGTAAAAACAATAAATGTGATGCCACAATTTCCTTTCTGTCTTGTATCAGCTAGTTACTAATACAGATTACTTACACTTGGCGTATCAACTTTCTTCTCACTATCAGAATCTTGACCTAGCTTCAACTCCAGCCCTTTACTTGATCGCTTTTCTTTATTCTTCTTTTTCTTTTTAGGCGGCTCATATTCTTCCTTTTCCTCCTTATTGAACTCTGCATTGGGGTGAAGAGGATCATCCTCTAAGAACATTTTGATGGATGTAAGTTCTTCAGGAGCCATAGAGGTGGGCAAATTGCAACCCATTTCTGTGAAAAGTCTGATACACTTCTGGGCATCTTTTGGTTTTTCAAACTCAATGAATGCAAAGCCCTGTAAGAAATAATTTGATATTTACTAGAAGCTACTTAGTAGTAAAAACACATTTCCAACCAGGGGCGTAGCTACCGCCGTATCTGCCGTATCAATTATACGGGGCCCCCGACGTGCGTAAGCAAGAATTAAGAAAAACTTCCCAATTCTTTTTTCTGAAATGACAGAAGTAAAAAGAAAAATTTCTTTTATTCTTGCGTAAAGCGTGCGTTAAAAAGTTAACACCCTACATCCGTTATCGCAGGCTGCGGGATTTCCCCGTTTATGTCATTTACTTTTTCATACAATTTATTTTTTCATACAACCGCAACTGCTGAAAGAAGTTTTTAGATTAGTATTTAGACTTAGTTTTTAGTATTTAGTTTTTAGACTTATGGTCTCGCTTTTTCTGTCCTTTTTTCCATCCTTAATAAATAACTAAGCAACTACCGCAGCTATCAACTTGAAATTTAAAATAATAATACATTTAATGCATAATAGAAAAAGTGACAGATAGATAATTACAATGAATAAATATTTCTTTTAATTTTATGCAAACATTTTTTTTCAACAAATTTTATACGGGGCCAAGGCATGCTACGCCACTAGGGTTGCCACCTTTTTTTTGAGCAAATAGAGTACATTTACCTTGCAAGGGGTAAAAAAAAAGGACAGCATGTAAATATATAGTACTATTTACTAACTTTTTTATATACCGACGACCTCTGTGGCGCAGCGGGCGAAGGTCCGCCTGCGGAGGTTCTCCTGTGCCAGGAGGTTGCGGGTTCGATTCCCGCCTCGGGACAAATATTTGTACGATCTGCAGATATTTGTTCAGGGTGTTCTGGTCGTTTTCTATGTATAATAAAAAATATCTATCTATGTACTCGTATATTATTATGTATATCAGTTACCTAGTACCCATAACACAAGCTTTGCTTACCTTGGGGCTAGATAATGCTGTGTGAATTGTCCAGCATTATTTTTTTTTTTTTTTATTTATTATTTCATTAGTACCATCGATTAGTACTAAGTATTTTTTGCCATTTCTGTGACGTTGACATTATAGAAAATTCGTTACAGTTTCTGAAATGTGCAAGTATCTCATTTACAGAATTTATTTCTTCATATAGGTTATTCATGTTTACATTTAGTTTCTGCAGTTTTAAATTTTCAACTATATGAACAAAATTATCATATTTAACACTGTCTTTTAAATTTATATTACTTAATGGATAGAGCCAATTGGTCTCACTGTAATCAAACCATTTATCCAAGTATGCTAAGGCCTTTTCCAGAAATAATGTGAAATTTCTATAAATTTTATTACTTACTTCCGGTGCAGAAAGATCAATTTCTTTAAATTTTTTACTTGTTTCATATCCAAAGAAGAGATCTTCTTTTCGTTTGGTTAAATCGTTTTTGAAGTTATTCATAACACTGTATACATCCAAAACTGTTATTGTATTCCCTTCTAATAATTTAACCGTTTTATTGAAGACAGTCAAAATGTGGCGGCAAAATGGTAAATAAATTTAAATTAAGTAATAGTTATTATCGCCATTGTTCAGCAATAACAGGTTTTTTAAAACCATCGGGCAGTCTTCTTCTAAGCTGAGAAAATAACATTTTATGGGATTCCAATTAAAAAGTATTGTATCAACACATGGCAACAGAGAGCCATCTAGTTCCTACATGGCGCTTTAGTTCATGAAAATGTCCATCAACTGATTCTATAATTTTTTTTAAATTCTTCCCTCCGAACAGCTGAATGTGAAAAATGGGCGTAAATTTTGAGAATAACATTCTCAATATCATGTTTCATGCAATTATGCACTATATGAGCATGACAATTTCCCTTGATCATAAATCTAATATGTATTTGTAAATAAAGAATGGTTGATTCCAAAATTGGCATTAGTATTGTCAGCACTTAGCCCGGTTATTTTATCAAAAGATAATTGGATTTGTTCAAAAAGTTGAAAAGCCAAATATAGTATTTTTGCGTACTTTATTGTGCTCATAAAGTTTATAGTATGTTAGCCCGAAATATAGTACAATACTATATTATATAGTACGGGTGGCAACCCTATACGCCACTGTTTCCAACTTAGAAAGTTGAAATATTTATTTGTTCAACAAGAGAGCAAAACAATTTTGACATTATTCATTATGATGTTTACTCAGTTTGACTGAGTAAGTAAAAATAACAATGAATTTTTATTCCAGTCTACAGGGGTCAACGCTACTTATTATACTAGGCTAGAACAAGTTTAGACAGAATTAAACAAACCTTGATATTTTTAGAGTTTCTAAATCTCGGCAGAGAGATGTAGGCAATTGGTCCATAGTCTGAAAACACTCTTGACAACCACTCTCTATTGGCAGTCACCGGGATAGACTCCACATAAACAGTCCTCTCATCTGCATTGTATGGTTGAACTGGGACTTTTCGTTTTACCTGTAATAAGTACCAATGATGATGTGAATAATGACTAATCAAATGACTCACTAGTCTATGTAAGATAAACTATATAAAGTAATATAAAGAGTATGTAATACATGATTTTTAACTAATGAAGATAATTATTGAATTGTAATTGTATTATTGAATACCTACAGACACTTTCGAACTAGTATTTGCAATTGAAAAAGTTTAGCTAAGGCCTTTGCCCAGCAGTGGGAGGGAATAGGCTGACAAAAAGAAGTTACAATTGAAACAGTTGACCTAACTGCAGATTGTAACAAATAATCTAGAGTTAGCTCAACTGATCCATTTTACAAGCTGCTGGAGTATGATGATTCATTTTAATATTAAGGAACAATTTAATTTGATTTTCGAAATCTTTCACTAAGACATGTGGCTTGCTTCCTGATAAGATTTACGATAATTACATTATCATGTTTTAGAGAGAAGTTTTCATGCAGTAGGTAAACGTCAAAGTTAACCGAAGAAGCTGCTAGTTCTCAATTTTATCTTTCAGAGAACATTACCCCTAAGTGGCTATATTATTCCTGTGTGTGTGCACCAAAGAAACCGCAGATAGCAGCTAGTTATAACTAAATTTGACTGGACTAATCTAAGAGGCACTTCATAGATGTGTTGTTTATCAAACAAAATCACACCTGATTGACACTTACTTTTGTTCTATCCTCTGATAGATCTAACAAAGTGGAATGCTTCATGGCTTTTGCAATATCATTTAGATCCTGCGTAAGAGTGCGAATCTTGTTGAACTTCAGGAACTGGTCAAGGGAGACCCAAGGATCATTCTTTACTAAATCACCCAAATACCTATCTTTACACAAGTTAGCGTCACTAAAGTAAAACTCCATTTGTTTCAGAATATTGTCATAAAGTTGTTTTTTTCGGTGACGAATCCGTTTCCTCGGACTATGTTCTTGTTTATTTTCTTGATCAACAATGTCTTCAGCGGGGTTGGGGTCAGCCATCGTTGTCTATTAGAATTAAGTCGCTGTTTATTTAAGACAATAAACGTAGAAAGATTCATCTACGGCCAAACATTCGATTTCGGAGCTGTTTTGCCCCATAAACCATTCGAACAACCAAAAATTAAAGAAAAAAATTAAGAACAAATATTTATCAAGTTTGCAGCTCGCTCAATCACTCAACTCAACTTTTATTTATTTTATGGCTGGCTATTTCATCTACCGGAAAAAGCCTGGATGAGCAGGTGGAACGGACAAATAGCTGGTTTGATTCAATAAACTATCAAGCTATCAAGCAAGAGCGAACTGAAATGCAACTCTTTTGGCAATCAGAGCTGCCAACTCTCAACTCTTAGCGTCAGATTAATTTGTTCTTTCAGTGAACCGATATAAATAAATTCAATTTCGTTTATAATTATGAATAATCAAGAACAAGCAAAGAAGAAGAAGAGCTATCTATCTGCCTATTTGATACTGGCGCTTCTAAACGGGCTATACTTTGCTGCAATTTGTAGCTGCAATACATGTGTCTGGTATGGCCCGGCAACATTGCCAGCAACACCAGACACACTATGCAATCTTGCAGTAATGGCCCGGCAATCATTGCCAAACATTTTCGGTGTAGCCCGTATAGCCGGTATTGCGAGCAATACCGGCCATACATGGCCGAGCGATCGCTGATCGATCGATCTGAACTGCAATATTGCCGGGCCAGTTCTATTGTTGTTTCAGTCGCTCCCTATTGTAACGGCATAGTGCATCTTTTTCTACCGACATTCTAGTAAAGTTTGTAAATAATTTTTCATCAAGGCTTATTTCCAGACTTAAATTGCCTTAAGTTTCACGCCTATTTAGGTAAGGTCGAATCCACAATCTCTCTTTTTTCTTTTTTGATTTTATAATAATGTAAGCCGCTGCGACAAGTGTGATTTCGTCAGCCATTGTTGCCGATTTGTGTAGCCCGTTTAGGAGTCTGCATCATGAGCCACTGTATAGCCGACATGGCCGGGCCATGTGCAACATATGGCCCGGCCATACATTGCCCGGACATCAATTGCCGAGCAATGTTTTTGTAATGGCCGGGCCATCAGTTGCCGATAATGCAGCTACAAATTGCAGCAAAGTATAGCCCGTTTAGAAGCGCCATACCTTACAGAATGCTTTCTAATTGTCTATGACAGCCGTAATATTCAGCGGCTGTCATAGCACGGCGGCGGCGGCGGTGCAGTGGACCACTGCACCGTAACGACCCACGTCTACCACACACACGGAAATGGAAGTTAGAGTGGAAGGACAATGCAACAAAATTACTAAGGGCACCGGTGTCGCCAAACTCACACAAATTAACCAGTAATCATATAATGCATTACAAAGAAACAATTCGTTTGATTGGTAGTTTAAGTTTAGTCAAAACTAGCCAACGTGACTGATTTGGAAATAAACCTTGACTTCTACAGATAAGATTTATTTTACTTTAGCATCAGAACGTATTTACGGTCTATAGTAACCAAACATTCGATTGACAAGTTAATTTCGCTACTTGACCATAGATGGCGGTATTTTCAGTGGTCGCAATTATAAACTTAATTTCCTCAGACTTAAGATTGACATTCGCGTGATAGGTCGACCATCGACTGCTACTCGATTAGAGCTGCACCAGGTAGCACATTGAAGTACATTATCGATATCGATAGATAAGATACCCGATTTTTTGTTCAATTCGCAAAAAATTGAACTTGTTGGTAGTTTATTTACTTACTTGGCACACAAAGAGCTGTATATTTTAAACCATTTATAAATAGACACAGACAGGCAGGTAAAAATAAATGTATGTTGTTTATGCCCCTGAAATAAAACGTATTTATTAGGAAACTGGTGTTTGGAAAGTTTTATGTTTAATTTTAGTAAATGGTGTATGTGAACATTTATATATTTGAACTTAACGATTTTCAGTGATACAAGCGCTGTATGTTTCGTAATTGTATATCTATATCTTTTATTTGATATTTTGAAATCGACTTCCAAAATGTGTTCAGAGCATATCGTGCTTGATTTGGTTGGCATCCAATTAACTCTACCCGTTGCATCTATCCATTTCTCTTTGACGTTTGTATCTTTGGGAAACCTACAAATATTTAAGATAAAGGTTAGAGGACCTAATGCTGTCAATTTAGTGACTTGTAATCTAAATACTAAATAAATAATTAATTTACATAATAATACTAATCACTTATTTAACATTAAAATTAGAAATTAAAATTGAATTTCTTGTATCGATATCAATCGACAAAATCAACATCCGACTTGACTACATCACTAATTGAGTAGCGAAGAATAGAATCAATCCAAAATCAACTTTATCTTAATTGCATAAGGTTGATTTTGACTAACCCTTCTATTAAATTATTGACAAATTGAAATAAAATAAGATTTTATTACAAAACAATAAAAACCGTTCTCCCCGATGATGGTACGAGCCACCTCCATTTTGAAGATTTTTTCTCCTACTATCATTTTTACACTCTAAAATCGAACAATACGGCATGATTACGGAAAAAATGAATTGGTTGCGAGACTAGCTACTCCACGCGATGTTAGAACCCGACTGGGGTCGAGTAAGCATACCAGCGCGTACTTGTAGCACGCGTGCCACGCCCACTTACCATTTCCCCTTACTTTAATTCCGTGACCACACACCAGGTGTGTGTGTGGTAGTGGCACAATGATAGGCGCACACTCTCATGGTTATAGGGATGAAGAAAGGAAGATAGTAAATCAAATAATTAACTCACAATAATAATTAGAGGATCAGCTTGCAACTACCACGATAGGTACGGACGGATTATCCAGCATAATTTATTTATTTATTTCTAAATTGAGCGGACATCAGCGAAAGATTTACGCGCACACCTAATTTTAGAACATTTTCAAATATTTAGCACCCACCGGCTCCTGAACGAAATAATTAAGTAAATTAATTCATTGGTTCACGAATTAACCAACACAGGCAACCAGGCAATCATTAGTAGATAGGTACTCCAGTGCTGATTTCTCTGACCGTTCGCTGCACGCGCCACTTGACCCTTGCGTGTCCACGGCCGACAACGTACGAATACTACGTTCTGAAATGCTCGGCGCTGGGTTCTCAGAATCATCGCCCGCGGCAGGCAGCGCGAGCGGGCGATGGTCTTGGTTGGTATTTTGTAGACAAGCACACGTCGGTCGCCGCGCCGCCGCGGCGGCGGCGGCGGTGGCGGCGTCCTGATTTTGAAATAAGTTTTATTATGGAAAATGACGAACCGTTACGTTCATAATTTTATACAATGTAATACTATCTTGTTTGATGCATTAGACAGATGACAATGAGGATCCGTAACTTTATAGCAATTTCAATAGAACTAGTATCCACGTTATTCTTTAAGACATAAGAATGATATATTTTTTAAATTATCCAAATCGGACCATTACGTACGAAGTTATGAATGAAGACTAAAGTTTTAGTGATTTACTTCGAAAGTATAAGTTTAGGAAAAAAATGACAGAATCAAATAGACTCAGTTTTGAGAGACCCATCGAATGAAAAAAAAAAAAAACTTGAGAGGTGTCAAGGGACACCCGGATGAAGCCCTGATGGAACGAAGTTCCTTTCCATTAATCTTGCGTCCTCGCGTCATCTTCAGTGAGGCCGCAGAAAACGGAGATTACGCTCACTCCAATGACACGTTGTGCGAGCGAGCGGAACACACGATTGTTCGAATCGACGCGCACCTCGGCTCAACTCGGCTGCGGTCTTCGCTTCGGTGCTCCTCGGTTCTCTTCGTCAAATTATGTCGTTACAACTTTTCGTAAGAATTTTTTCCGTCTAGCCCCCTTTTACAACGCGCGATAAGGAACTTCGCTCCAATTAAATCACTGAAAACTGATATCTGCCTACGGTTAACGGGCGGCGACCGAGCCAGTGACGTCACTCGCACCCGCGGCGGTCACTCAGTGAACTTCTCTAGTAATTTGGTCATAACTTCGTCAATTTTTGTCGTAGAACAAAAAATTATGCACTGTGTGTTATGGATTTCTTAGCTCTTTATATCTGCATTCTCAACTAAAAACGTTACGAATCCTAATTATAAATTTATAACATTTTGTAAATATTTCATTTCATTCTTTATTTCTTTGATAACATCAGATTCTATTTCCGTGGAATCATCAGATCATCTTCATTTTCTTCTTCTTAAAATAGCAATGTTAATTTTTTCCGTTCATTTTACTCCGAGTGCAAACACCACTGTTCAAGCACTGACGTCACACTCCCGATGCGTCCTGAGAACCCACACGCCGCCCGCGGCCGACGACATTACAGCGGGCTTTTATACTTTGCTGCCCTGAGGGAAAAACTGAGATACGCCCCCAATGCGCGCCTCCTGGCCCAAGCGATGTGCTTCATCCCCCGCAGCCCCGAAGAGTACCGGATAGCGATTAGCTGGTTCAGCTGCGCCGCCGTCTCCGCTGACCTGCCCGCCAAGGTGGCAATCCGCATAGAGCTACGCTGAATACCCGCGCCGCCCCTGGTGTGGTGTTAGAAGTTGCTTCGAGGGGGCAGCACCATAATAACCCTCCCCCATAAACCTATATCAACCTCTCTCACCGTTTACTAGATTCATGCCCTCCCCCAACTCCCACCTCCGACATACATGCTTCGCTCCGCCGCGCCATCATAGAAAAGTGTTGCTTACTCTTCTATGCTCGTAGAGTAGTATATTGTTCTTTGCATTTTATGTACGACACGCACGACGACAACGACGAAGTCTTCATGATTTCGTTCGTCCAAGTTGCTTGCTTGATTAATCACTGTCAGTCAGTGTCAGTCAATCAGTCTGGAGCGTCAGTAAGTTCAACCAAGAACTTTTCGCTTGGTGCTCGGCACTTCTGTATTCGACACAAATTCGACATCGTCGCTCGGACATACACAACACAGTACAGTACAGTACTCTGTGGTATCGGATCGACGACGACCGACACTCCACAGTCGGTCTTCGTTCGGAGAGGGAAAATCTTTTTGTGGAAAAACCTTTGGTGTTTTCTATCTCAGATTAAGTTGTGATACGTTGGTCATTATTGATTGAGTTTCGCTGAGCGGCATCGCGCGGGTCGTCTGTCATTCAGCTTTTAGTCTCCAACACAGCTGAGCGTGTCATTTAGGACTTGCAGATCAATTTCGTGTTCAGAAGATGATGGCTGTGTACAGTAGTGTTAGATCCGCATAATCGTGTTTGTTATTCACAATGACTGCTAGTTCGCGATCGGCGAGGCTCAGCTGGAAGCCCATAGAGGTGCCCCAAGCCTTGCAGGATGGAGAGAAATTCATCAAGTGGGATGAGGTAAAACATCATAATTTTATTATACCTTTTATTTGTTTACAATACTTACAGAATAGTAAATTTTAGGGTACATGGTCTAAAAATATTGTTCCATGTTGGTAGTGCATAAGTTCTGTAATCATTGAAATCATTTGTTCACTTGTTTCAAGTTTAAGTTGAGTTCTTAGGATTTAGATTTTTTGTTTTAGGTATGTTTTGATTGCCTGAAGGCTAAGTTGTATGGTTGGTAGGATAACCTGTAATTAATTTATATACAACTTACATACGGTTTAATACCTAGTTTTAAATATTACAAATTCTTATTATATACTTTTAAAAAATCATAAACAGTCCTTTCTGTCCATCAATTTTTGTTTTTTAATGTTCTATGATTAATAAATAAGTTTTACATGCTTATATTAACTAAACACTAATTTAACTCTAAGAATGCTTTATGTATACACTGTTGGCATTCCTATTTAATAAATAAATTAACACTGTTTAGGACTTAACTAGCTAAGATTAATAAATAAATCAACAGGCTAAGGATGCGTTTAAAAGTTTTTCCATCCATTCCATCCATTTCCTACCATCAGTGGACTAGTATAAGCTGTAGATGTAAGAAGTTGTTCTAATTGACCTTCCTACCTATTTAAATTTAAAAATATTTCAACCTATAAATATTACGATAGTACCTACCCACATTTTTATTATGTATTAAATTAAATTCTCTATTTTATACAGGATTCTGGTACCGGAGTTCCAGTCACTCTCCGGGTGGATCCTAAAGGTTACTTCCTGTTCTGGACTGATCAGAATATGGAGGTAGAGTTGTTGGATATTGCCACTATCAGAGATGTCAGAACTGGTGGTCATGCCAAAGTGCCCAAGGTAAGATTCACTTTTATTCAGTGATCATGGCTATTCCACCTAAAATGTTCCAGCGACCTCCAGATTAAAGTTACTACTGAATGCTAATTGTCTCTTCTTATTTAACTTTTAGAAAAAGGAGGTTCCCAATTCGACCATATTTTTTTCCCATCAACATGACCATATTTTTCAAGTCTATGGTTAGTGGCAAACCATACACAAGTTGCCATTAACAAAGAAGTCAAGTCAAGTCAATCAGTTGCACTTATCAATTATATTATCTAAGAATGGTCCCAGAGTACTAAACAAGCATATTTATAGAACCCATAAAGATGAGTAAACCTTAAATATGCTTATTTAGTACTCTACTCCTCTAACATTAATGTCAAGTAAGAATATTTGTTGAACAATTCTCTTCTTGCCTAAATCTGGCACTTTTCCAATGCTATCTTTGAGAGCTAATCAAGGAAAAGCTTGCCTATTAATTTATTTCTGCTACCTAACTTAAATATAAATTGTACCTACTCTTTGCATTATCAACATTATGTTATAGCTTTGGTTAATAAAATCAGTTTAGTTAGACATGGTACTTAAAGTTAGTTTAAGTTTGTTGGTTGAAAGTTAATGCTAATATTAAAAGAGTAATGTTAGTTGGTTTGTGAGTAGGGGGCTATCTTTGGAAGCTGTTACCTGATTTTTTAAACTAATTAATAGAGCTACTTTATCCCTAGGGAATATAAAAAAATTCCACCACGCAGGTCCGTATGCGATGAAGAAGGTTGCAAGTTCGATTCCTGCCTCGGGACACTAGTTAAGATCTGCAGATAAATATCTGTTCCGGGAGTTCTGGGTGTTTTCTATGTATAATAAAAAAATATTTATCCATGTAATATGTATATCAGTTATGTAGTACCCATAACACAAGCTCTGCTTGCCCAAGGCTAGATGATGCTGTGTGAATTGTTCAGCATTATTTATGTATTTATTATTTTATAATTTTATCTCCAGATCCCGCTCGAGCCAAGGCCCGAGCCGAAGCAAGTAAACAATAAAACTGTTTTTGACTTAAAACAGCTACTATTGAGGCCGGTCATGTTTGGTTGTCTGGCGGTAAATAACAACTTATCAATTAGATAAGACTAACCAGAATTTAATGAAAACATCTATTCAACTCAATAAAATTGAAGAGTCTGTTTGTAATGTCCAAAATAACAGCTTTTTACTAAATGCGTATGGAAGTTTTTGAAATTTTTGTCTGTCTGTTTGTTTGATAAATTTGTGTTCATCTGTTTGGTTGCGCTAATTTCCGGAACGGTTGGACCGATTTTGACGGGACTTTCACTGGCAGGTAGCTGATGTTATTAGCGTGCTACTTATGTTACCTTTTCATAGTCAATCCTTCGTTTGACCGCAATCTCACCTGAGGGAAAGCGAAGATGTGGCCGCCGGAAATAGGTATCTACTTTTATTCTAGCAAGCAGAATCCCCAATTCTACTTGCTCCGAGCAAAAATAAGTAAAACCCATGTTAAAAATTCTACGCGGGAGAAGCCGCAGGCGCAGCATGTTTATACATAAAGGCATACTTATATAACACACACATACCATACCTCGCCTTCAAGCCCCGCCTCTGTTGCCCCTTTTCATTGATTTCTTGCGTTATCAATATCATAGATCAAATAAAATACACGGCAAAGTAACTAAGTAAGAAAACACTATTTATCTCTTTTCGCCAATACTCACTAATGTGCTAATATTATAAAGGCGGTAGTTTGGGTTTTTGTAACACTTTCACGCCAAAACTTCTAAACGAATCAGGGCCCGTACTCTTAACAAACGAAATCGAAGTTTCAGTTTCGTTTTCGTGCAAACGCTAAACCTATGCAAGTGACATAAGAGTTGGTTTTGCACGACGAACGAAAAAGAAACTACTTACTATTTTCCATTTTCGAGTAGGCCCTCAAGCTGAAACTTTGCAGTTTAATAACATAAAGTCAATCTTCTATCGGCGAAAAAGGCGTGCGAAGCTACGGGCAGAAGGTACTTTAATTATATCCAACTTTCCGTGCCATGAATCCATTTTACATCTTCATAACGCTATTTTATGGGCCACGAGACGTTCCGTGGCGGGAAAATTACGGGGTATGGGTGGTTTGTAATTCTGTTAATACAAGTGGTAGGTATCCCCCGCCCGTCATCGGTCGACAAGCCGAAAGAAGCTTTCTAAATGATTATTTTCTGTAATTACCCGCCTTCGAAAAAAGAGGACGTTCTATGTTCGGCTGTAGGTAAGTTTAATATGTTTTTTTTATGTATTTTCGTCGAGTTCTCCGTCAATTGAATAATAATTAAAAGCAAAAGAATTTTTGCTCTTGACCATTTTTTGCTTTTAATTGTTTTTTTAAATCGGTCAGTACATTTTGAAAATTCTTTTGCTTTTGTACAGAGAATGAATCCGAGGTGATCCCTAAAAATTATTAAATTATTCCTGAGAGATTAGTTTTTCCCCGCAAAACTTAAAAACAGTAAAAAAGTCGGTTTTTAGTTGGTTTAAACTATCAGTTTATGCCCTTTTTATGACCATTTGTGGTGGTGGAAAAGACTATATCTATAGTTATATAGCTATGTAAGTAAGCATAGTTATAGGTACGCTCAAGCTCTGCTTAGCTTGGGGCTAGATAATGCTGTGTGAATTGTCCAGCATTATTTATTATTATTTATTTATTTATAGTAATACATGTCAGTTTTATTTTCAGGGCTACTGAGGGAAGTCTGAAACCTTGAGAGTTATCGAAAAGTCATGTTAGGAGTTACGTGCTCGATTTTGAAAAATTAAGTTCTGCAATAAAAAATGATAGTTTTTTTTAGTTTTTTCTGGAAAATTGATTGAAGTTTTTTTTTCTATCTTTTTTTTTTGCTGTTTTTCATGTATAAATTTTTTTACTCCTAACATGACTTTTCGATAACTCGCATGGTTTCAGACTTCCCCTCAGTGGCTCTGAACAAAAACTCACCCTGTATAACTATAGTTATTGCTATAAATAGCTATCTAAAGTTTAGTTTTTTCAGTTATTTAATTGCGATAGCTTCTAGATTGGTCCAATAATCTCTCTTCAATTATCCAAGCATCTTATTACGATCTCAAAACTTCTACACCATCTTTACGAAACTGCGTAAGCTACCTAGGAGGCACTGACTGTACCTTCTTGATTATAGGACTAGGAATTTAAACCTGAAACCGCCTTTGAAGACTTTTTACAAAAGAAAAATTTATTACGTGAACGAATTTCAAAAAAAGCTTTTATTGAGACGCGCGCTAAGCGTCCAGCTAAGTTCGGAAAGATGCAATGATTGTATCTTTCTAGTTATCTTCTTGTTTCTGTACCTCTGTTTTGTATTACAATCTGCTCTGAAATACCTATCAGTTATAGTTGGCATCAATCGAGAATGAATCTCCAGCCATTTTGCGCCATTTGGCACCGCGTTTATCAGCGTTATGGGTTGTAGGGAAAGAGCCCAAATCGGTAAATAGAGAAATTCTGTAAAAAATCAACATCAAGAAAGTAAATTTTAGGTTAAGTATGGGAACAATGTTAAAAAACAGTTTCTTGAGTTTGGCAGGAGTACAGTGTTACCAGCTCTTGAGGTGCGTCCAAAACATGTTATAAAACATAGATATTTAACGTGTTAAAAACATTGTAGACGACGACAAGTTATATAAAATTTAAATGTTGTAAAACGTAGATAAATAACATGTTTTATTATGCCGACGACGACGAGTAATTTATCATTTAAGTTATATAACATAGGTATAATCTGGACGCACTTTTCGTTAACAAAGTGACGGAGCTATTACTTCAACAAAGGATAGGTACCTACTGGTAAATAATGACGAATACCTCAGAGTAAACCTTGACCACAATTGACACGCGAGCGTAACCACAATGAAAGGTTAAAACCACAAAAAATCAGTACCTAGATATTAAATATTAGATACCTACTCAAGATAAAGTATAACCTAGGTCCTAGGTTAACTGAAAGTGTAGGTGCTGGTAACCTGGGTCCTTCGCACACGGTTTCCCTGGATAAAAAACTATCCTGTAGGTGTAGATATTCCAGGGGCCTACACGGAAAACAAAAATCGAAGTTTCCGATTCTTTTTCAATAAAACCTACGTGTCTGTCTGTGTTTTTGTGGGTACCTATTCGTGGTACCTATTCGTTTTCGTTTAGTTTTTTTTGTGTCATAGTTAATTTTATCCCGAGTGTTCTTAACCATGTTTCATGAAAATCTGTCGGGGGGGGGGCTTAAAATTTATAATTTTCTTCTTGTATTTAGATTCAAAACAATTTTTTTAAAGCTCCCTTTCCTCATGTTATTCGTCTTCGTCCGTTTTTTGAACCTTTTTCGCGCTCTCGTGCAATTATTGCAAAATTTACTTGAAATGACGAAGTTTGTTTTTGCTTTTATTCATTACCTTGCTGTTATCTTGTTGTTTTTTGTTATTTTTATCAGGTTTTGTGTATAACTATTTTATTCTTAAATGCCTTTGTTGACATAAAATATCTGGTTAATATCTGGGAATTAATTGTGTGCTGCAACTTTTATCTATATTTGAAACGTTTTATTTAACTTCTCAGGAATCAAGCGGTCTCATCGATCCTCTAACTATGATCTCCTTCAAGCCTCAAGCGGCCCGAGCGGGCCGCGGACGAAAGGCGAATTTAAATCCTAATAATTAGATTTTAGACTCGTTTTCCAATGACATTATGGTATTGTACCTGAGTCTGAGTGAACTGGAACGTTATAAAATATAATTGTCCATGGTCTAGAGGAAAAAAAAACTTTAAAGTTTTTTGTACTCTCAAAAAAGATCCTAGGTGTTAAAATCGTACTTCACCCATTTCTTTTGACTGTGAAATTATGGTCCTCCGCATTATACTGACACGAATCACGAGTCGTGCTACTTAGGTAATTCTAAAACAATACTCTATGAGCGTGTAGTATCAGGTGTTGCTCGCCTAGGACTATACAAACACGAAAGCTTCTCTGTTTTGTGTTATGAAAAGTATCAGAGCGCGAATATAATGTAGGACACTCAAAGGCAAAGTGCCCGACTAATTAGTTTTGTGCATCTGCTGATAGTCATACAAAGAACAGCAAGCTTTAATGACAGCGGCTACTGTCATGTGTACATATCTAATATAATTTAAAGTCATTCAAAGAATACAGGGTGGAATTTTTGAACGGGGCAGTAAGGCTTTAATCGTTGAAGCTACGTGAAATGTTCTTAGAAAACTACCCATCCTTTTTAGAAAAAGATTTATATTCACAGATTTTCAAAAAAAGTTACAGATTTCGAGAGAATGGGCTTTTTTCACAAAAGCTTTTTTGATACCGATCGATCCTGTTTCTTATACTGATCAAAAAGTTATTAAGGACGATCTAAGGTTTGAGTACTAGAAGAGTCAGAAAACGCAAAAAACTTTTGCCATACATTTTGTACGGAGTTCAAATCATTTTTTTTTAAATAAAACTTTTTGTAAACATAGTTTGGAAGGCAAAAATACTTGGTTGAATAGAAAATTTGAGTTCACACAAAGAAAAATATGTTTTTGTTTATCACACAAATAAAATGTAGTCACACAAAGAACAGCTTTAATGACAGCGGCGACTGTCATGTTTACATGCCTTTATAATTTGAGTATTTTGAAAAAACTAAAAACCATCTTCAAATCCCTTAATTTTACACTATTTGTAAGTTTTGCGGGACAAGTAATCCCTCGGGAATAAAATTTTTATGTGACTACCTCGGGATCATTGTCTATACAAAAGCGAAAGAGTTTTTAAAAATCGCTCCATATTTGACGGAGAAATCGACGAACATGCATAAAAGCAGCATACATACAGCCGAACATGAACCTCCTCTTTTTTTCGAAGTTGGTCTAAACTTTCATGGCCCAAGACGCAGACGAGCCTCTCGACCCTTGTGTGGCGCCGGCGCGCCCCTGCGGGTCGCACCGCCGAGGCTGGGCAATGAATGCGATACACTACTAAACTACTAACACTTTCATGGCCCAAGACGCAGACGAGACTCTCGACCCTCGTGTGGCGGCGGCGGTGGCGCCCCCTGCGGGTCGCACCGCCGAAGCTGGGCAGTGAATGCGTTAAAATACAACAGAATATGTTATTTTCACGCCCATGTAAAATATAAAGTAGCTGTGGGCTCCGCACTAGGATAAGCCTGTGCCTGTGTCGCGGGTATCCTATAAAGTTTACCAAATAACGCAACCGGCGCATACCCGACGAAGTTGCGAAGTTGCTCAAAAAGAGCAACTTCGCATCTCTGCCTACACTAGGTATACAAAATAATTTTTTTACAGAGACATTAAAAATAAGCTTATGATAGGTATCACAAACTGCAAAATCGATTTTTGAAAATTCCTTTGATTAACATAATTAGATAAAATAGGTGGTAGCGCTGATTTGGGTCGGGTATGCGCCTATTATTTCATTAGGTACACAATTTAACGATTACCTGACTAGGACTATCATTAAAACATGGACTATTGTGTCGATGATTAAAGGTATCAAAGCATTGTTGGTTACCAGGAAATGTATTATCTTAGCTGCCATGTCGATAGGCACTGACTGAAAAAACAAAATGTGGTAGGCGTTGAACGTGAGTGTACCTACGGCGCACCTATTAAACTGTAGTTAGTATTCTTTGCTTTTACGCCGTGTAAATGTTGTCGTTTCAGAATTGGCTCAAACAAATTTTGTGAAATACCAAATAGGGACACTAGCCAAAATCAATGTAGAATTATGGCCGGTTTGTAAATAAACCGCCCATAATTAACCTAATGAGCGCCATAGCGCCCTGTCTTCAGCTTGCCGCAAACAGCATCTGCCTGCAGTCTTTCGCAGATCATTCATTAGGGGAGGCCTATGTCCAAAGATTCAAAGATTCATAATATAGGCTGATGATGATGATGATGATGATGAATTAACCTAAAATTCACTCTGTTGCCGCGTCTTTTTATATTTAATTTACATTACTTGTCGATTTAAGATCCTTGCTTCGATAAATATTGCTTACAATTATGTATACTTATCTGAAACTCGACGCCAAGCAAGTGAGTTTTAGTTATTTGCGTCGTGGTTTGTTTACATACATTCTACATCGAGTTTGGCTAGTGTATAGTTACTACATGTGAGCAAATATTAATCATCATCACAGTTTAATAACCACTTATTTCCACTGATTTTGATAAACGAATTATTATAACACGAAATCTCATCAACCTATAAATTGCTACAAGATTAAGATGAAACATTTAATGCGCACTCTACAGCGTAATGTTCAAAGGTTTCAGAGAAATAGTCGAGGAATTAGGATTAACGCAATTTTGCTAATTTGAAGCTTGCTGTTCTTTCTACGGCCATCAACAGATGCACAAGACTAATTAGTCGAGCACTTTGCTCTTTGTTTGATTCCGTGCCTGTTTTTGTCAAAGCTTTCCTGCGACGATAACATTAAATCAGAAGATAAGAACTAAGAGATTTCTTTAGTAGGGACTCTCGAGAGATTGAGTACCTTGCCTAATCCATTTGTTAGAATTTGGTTACATATAGAAACCTGAAATACGAGCTTTACTACAAACTCTATAATCGCAAGTTGCCTCTATATAAAACGCATTGCCCCAAGAGTGGCCAAGCCACTATGTCGGAGACCACTCGTCCGCTCTCAATCCACAACTAAATTGGAAGACCCATTGGCCCTCGAACTGTCTGAAGTAATGCCTCATTTACGCCCTTACATGCGTGACGTGACAGCTTTAAGCTCCTAATCACGACGTTGTCGTCGAAAACTTTGTCGTTCTCGACTCTTCGTTGGAACAATTACTACGTATTTTTCTTCCTGTAACTTTTTAACGACGCACTGCTATGCTTGCCAAGTTTGTAAGCTCCAATTGGAGTTTCGCCACTTTATAAAATAAAAGATCCTACGATCCTTGCTTACGAAAAAGCGTATTGGTAATGATTCTATATTTCCAACCGACTTAAAAAAAAAAAAGTTCTCAATTCCGATACGTTTTTTACGTAGTATGTAGAGTGATATATCTACTCTCAATTGATATCCGATTTTTATGAGTCTTTCAATTTCGTTTAGAATAAATTCCGTTGTGGTCCCATAATTTTATTGATATTCGTCCCGTTAAATAAAAAAAAAAACGTTGTTATTGTTATTATCATGCCTGTCATTTCAAGTTCAAGGTTTTTGTAGCAAACATTAAATTATTTTATTTACACTCGCTTACAAATCAGCTCTAAAACCTGGTTACTCTACTAGACGCTAGTCTCACTCACAGACGTTTTAGAGTGTCTGTGAGGATAGCCAATTTACGAAAGTGACTGAAGCCGTCAACATTTTTCATGAAATGACTCCTGAATAAATGGTTTTTACGGGCAGCGAACCCTTGAAAGTCCCTCGTGATATTTACAGGTATCAGGTAAACAAAAGCTTTAAGGTGTTCGTGCTAGACTTACCTTTCATCTACACAGCTATGTACATATTTTGTAGGTATACAGCGTACCTTGCCACCTCCTTTATTGTTTTATAGCTGCGAAGAATGTTGTCGGGTGCGCTAAAATTATCGGCTGGTCCGATCTTTATCGATTCCGTGTCATGCACTAATTTTAGAAGAATCTGCTACAAATTACGTACGCTCCGTCACGCGCCGCAAAAATTATTGCGAGGTGACTTATTTCATTTACTTTGACATCTACCGCTTGAAATTATGCAATTTTTTCTGCAATTATTTTAGCGGCGATATCTCTCGCTGGTTACTCTAGTTTTGTGAGTTATCACGTGAAATAACGGTGAAAAGAGCTTTTATCGGACGCACTAAATTTAAAACAAGTGTTTCGTGGTGACCAGATGCTGAATTGGGATCGGTTTCTCATTCCTTGAGTGTTATTGCTACGATTAATGTTTGAAAATTTGTCAGCTCCGCGCGCATTCCACGGCTCTTCTGTAAACGTAGGTATATTATTGTCGACGACACGTTTACATTAAGGCTCAGGCAGTCGGTAATCTGCTATGATTGCTCACTGTAGGTATACCTATGTCATCGGTACTACCTACTCAAGAATATATTAAGCTCAGGAAAGAAAGCTTCAAACTCCTTTGTGCAACAAAGTTCAAGATCCGTGCCTAGCCTCTACCGTGAAATTTACGTGCCTACTGGACATTGGATACTCGCACTGTTCGAGAAGCAACGAAGGTCGGATGTTTTCTTTCAATTAAACCATAAATTACTGCGGGCAAATGTCGAGCTTTCATTTTGTACCTTGCACCAGTCCGTTAGTTAAATTTATGTATTTAAATATCTTTCAGACCCTAATGAATTCACAACCTCACTGTGATTTTATTTATTCCTGGTACTTTACTTTGACTAGATGTTTGTTTAATTTAAACACGATGCAATACTTCGTTAGATTACTGTTTATTACCGATTACGGCGAAGTTGAAACGATGTTTACGTTATGAGAATTTGTTTGTATGTGCGTGCATCTCCTTTCCTCACTGTACAAAATTGTTTTTACAGTTTATTTATTTCTAAAAATAAATACTTGTATAATTTTCTTTGTGAATAAAGTATTATCCTTTATTTCTGATTCGGACAAACGATCTTAAAAAAAAACAGACTGCATTGATAAGTAATTTTATCTAGTGAATTATCAGCAGATCATATTGAGGTCCCATCACAGTCCTTTTATGTCATCCACTAATGGGTATAGGCCGCCTTCAAATTTATTTAAATTTATATAAGTTGTATTGCTTTCACACGGAAAGCTATCATAATTATGTACATGCCCATACAAGTCGCTGCCGGGAACCAGGCACCGGCTACCCGGGACGTATGAAAAGGCAATAACGATTAATTTATGTAAGGCATACGCACAGATTATAAGGTGTAGATTTTTATTGAAGTAAAGAATGTTGCGGTTTACTGCATGATTATGTGCTTCCGCTTTAGTGATCCTACGTAGCAGCTTGTGGGACATCCCTGATTAAATCTGGGCTTTATGTGAGTTTTATTGATGTTACAACAAATCACCATCTGGATACAATGGTGCCGCTATAACATTGACTGCCCGGGGCTATAGCCAGGGTTTTATGGCGTGTTACCTGGGCCCGTACTCTTAAAAACGAAGCAGTTTCTGATTCGTTTTCGTGCAAACGCTAATCTTGTGCAAGCGACATAAGTTGGTTTTGCAGGGCAACGAAGACGAAACTTTAACATTCCTTTTCCGAGTTGGCCCTCTGAATTGAACGTGGCCTATGTTACGTTTCCGTTAGTATAGGGTATTTTATATCGATTAAGTAATTCCTGAAATAATGCTCTAAAGTCTAAACAAACTTACTTTACCTCTAAAACCTTTATAAATAGACCACGATAACGGCACAGATATAGAGATATAACCCATGTGTTGCATAACTATACCCTTCCACGCTTAAGCTTTGCAAGATGAAGCTTAAATTGAAATGGAGGTAGTATTCAGCGGGGATTTAACTCTTAACTAAGCACGTATGCCGATGTGGCTGGGATCCGGCAGAGCTACACAACGGGGCGCCATACGCCATATTGAATCACACGGGATTTAGGTCTGCACTCTTGCTAATGAATTTCATCTCCAGATCTTCGCTACCTCGTAAACCTAACATGAGTTACTTAGCTCTGTGCTTTTGTACGATTTGGGGCCATTGCCCGCCCATTAAGTACTTACTCTTTTTAATTGAAGCCGATGCCATCATCTGTCTTATCTCGCGTAAAGTATGTCTTTCGTTGGTAAGGTATGTGTCGATAACGCGCTTTCTAATTTTATAACGCTTTGAATAATCGAATAAATTTAAATGAAGTAAGACAGCGCTTGCTTCTTATCAAAATAGCCTATGTTACGAGTTGGTACTTTATGTTCTTGCCGTTACTCTAATCTTCTTTGTCGCTACATTAAAATAATAGTCGACACCTTACATTTCTATTTCCCGTGTTTTCCCAACAGGTTCGTTATTTAGCAAGCATTAAATTCGAAATGGGACAACTAAAAGAGGGGTCGAGATGTTCTGGTAGGTCCCTTCAGACTCCAATTTGTCGTGAGAGCATTTCGACTTTTCCGATAAACAGTATTGCTTGCTGTCGGGAGGAAATATTGTTATTGCCGTATTATAGAAAATTGTGCTCTTTTTTTTCTGAACTACCTATAAAAATACTTCGGTTTCCTTATCTTTGGAATCCATCGTCTATCAAAGGCCTCCCTCTTTATTCTATGCAAAATTAAAATTATACACTTATCAATACTTGTACTTGCTTACATAAAGGTAGCCACATTTAATAAAATGTTATTCCAACGTAATATTGTTCATGAATATTCATGTCATTGATGATATTCATTTCTGTGACCTATCTTACATCCCCTATGCATGAATGTATGTGCCAGCTCTGGAATTTTGCTGATGCGGCCGTAAGAGCGTATGCTGACACAATTTGAATGGCTATGACGTGGAAAGGCGCTGTGAAAGTAATCCTCTCTATGTCAAGTAGACAGACTATTAAAATAAATGTAAGAGTAAACGTACCAGATTGGTTCTAAAATTCATAGATACCTCAAGACAAATAAACTTTATTGTTGTGAAGAAAAGTTCAATTCGATTCTGTCATCATTTCTATGAATCCGACGTTCATTTGTGATACAGTACAACCCTCCTTATTATTTTTGATTAACCGACTTGGAAACTCGTGTTGTGTAATAATTTGGGGTAAAATTCATACCATTGTTTTATCTGAGAAGCAATACTTACTTACGGTTTAACTTTAAGGAAAGTGCTCCGGGTTATACGCTAGAAAACAACGTATTTTGGAAAACTTAAAATGTTATAAAATATGTTACAATGAGGTCAGATTCAATAACGTTTATTTTCACAGGCTTACAAAAAGCGCTTCGAATATGTTATAAAAATGAAGTCTTATGGTATTTTCTTCACTTCAAACTTTTTAAACCTTTTTAAGTCTATACTACTTAGTAATGTCTTTTTAAGAAACAGGTTTACGATTGAATAACACACTCCTTAACATGTATTGTATAGTACCTATCTACTATTAAGTATGAGGTTGTACATAATTTTCGCATTGAAAAGCATCTGACTAATGAGTCTGCACGGTCTCACTTTTTCGATTTAACCACTCACAACTTTTGTAGCCAAAATGGCAGGGCAATTATGTTTTTGTGCAGTCAGCAACTCATGTAAAACGAAAGCTAAAACTTAATAGTCTTTTGATTTTGATACTCAGTTTACAATGTTTTGTCAACAGGACCAGAAGATTCGGAACGTGGTCCTCATTGGGTCTCAAGGGTCCCTTGAAGACAAAACTGTCACTGTCGTCCATGGAGCGGACTTCGTCAACATCACGTTCATTAACTTTTGCTGTACGAGGAAGGAGATCGCTCAGGTAAGTGCATACAGACTTGATGCCTTCCATACTTAGGGCAATCAATTTAACCAGGATTCAGGGGAACCTACAATCTGTGATTATACGTCACATATCGAGCAAGGGCGCCCAGGAAGACTCTCGTTGTGACCTATGATCTCTGGAGAAAGATTTTATTGATGTTTCATGTTTCCTTCAGCATTTATCTTCCTGGGAAATAGGATAGAAATTGCACAGGTAAACCGCTACCTTGCAAATAGGTCAATCAATGCTGGCGCTACTGCATAATCAACGGGATTGGTTAGGCTCCAGATTTGTATCTCTGTTTGAATTTCTCGATACTGTGCACAAATCTGTGTTTGTATTGACGATCGATCGTACCACTTTCAAAAATGATGATGTGTTAAAAAATCATGCAAGTACAAATGCACATTTATTCTTTTTAAAACAGGATACCTTTATAATGCCAGACCTAGTTTGCTAGTAAAAAGATAAGTGGCGTTTAAACTTCATTTATAAATGTAGCACTTACAATAATGAAAGCGTGATCACTAGAACATTTGTATAAGTCGGAACAATACCTTCGCCTAACAAAAAGCTTCGAACTCTTCCTACAAATGTATAGTATACTCGTACCTATTATAAGCCTTGTATCGAATTTGCGATGTTTGATATTCGTGCTCAGCTAAGCGCGACAAATCCTCGTTGTCGTTCCGGATTAAAACTTTTCTCTTTTATTTATTCGAACTCCAAACCGCATATCGAAGCTGCCTACTAGAATGAGGCTGAATTCGAAGTTGCGATCGTAGGGACGTGAAATAAAATTGTATCCACACGATTCACACGTTACTACAAAGTTTAGACCAATGTAGGCCTTCACAATTCCGATGAAATCTTATACCGTAAATATTGCGAATGCCGCGTTCTGCTACGGCCGATAGTTCAATGGTTTTCAATAGCAGCGTAGTGCTCGGCGCTCTATTGTTTTAATATGCGCCAGAAAACATTGGAGCGTGTAGTATGAAAAGGCCATTCTACTTGGTTTCAATAGGAAGTTTTATAATGAAAATGCAAGACAGTCACGAACTTCAATTATAGTTGGTTTTTATTCTGTTCTATTTTGTGCGAGCGAAGGTTCGTTCTATTGTGGCTTTATGGATGTGCATAAAGTAGAGTAGGAGGGTGTGTTGTTTGAATGCCCGTTCGTTTCCGATGTGTGGTTGTTTTTCTATTTGCCGGCACGGCGACGGAGGGTGGAGCACGCCTCGCACGTCACTCATGCTCGCTCGCTCCGTTTATATAAGATCCATTATTAGGAAGAATATTCGCTACATTATTGTGCGAGTGATAAATTGCACGCTCCCCTCATGCGGTATATGAATAAAAAATAGTTCCTTTAAGGTTACTGTCATACTTTTCTCTGATGTATGACCTTTTTAGAAGCTTTTAACCGCTCGTCTTTGCTTGCACAGCAGTTTCTTACATTATGTTAATGTCAAGTTTCACCCCTGCCAGTTCTAGCATGTTTTAGCTTCTTTTATGTTACGATTATGAATTATATTATGAGTTAAAAGTGTTTTCATAAAACCATTCTGAGTGAAGTGAAGACTTTACGTTAACACGGTACGAAAACAGTCATAAATATTTTGACTTGGTTATCATAATGGACTTATAGCAAAAACTAAGCAAGTGCTTTTAGCGTAATAAAATAAGTTAGTACGTAAGTTAGTGAACTACGTTGGCGTTAAGTTAACATAATTTTGTCCTCGCATTTCTTAGCTTGTAAAACTGGCATGACGTAATTTAGCTAGGTACCTATTCACAAGTCCGGTACTATTTTTATCAAGTACATTGTACTTATTGACTTATCTCATAAATGATTTGTGAATTAGAGGTGCAACGAATATTCATCAACTATACCGTATTCGGCCACATTTTTCAGTATTCGGTTTTCGGCTGAATACTACCAGCTAGGGCTTGCAAATATTCGAAAATTTTGGTACTTATTCGAATATTCGATTTTTTTTCGGGCGCTATTCGAATAATTCGAATAATAGAAAAAAACTATGTTAAAATCGCATATTGTTTTATTCCTATAGGTGTCTTATTTGCAGAAACAAATATAAAATATCAAATTAACGAAAGGTGGTGTCGTCGCCGTAACGAGACATTGGCGATTAACACGCACTATCAACCACAAATTCTTAGTAAAAAACAGTCTTAAAAATCTAGGTGAGTAGGTATTTTAACAAAATCTACAATAAAATTTAACACAATAACAAGAAAATAAACACTATAAGTAACGGTAGCACAGCAACAGGGACAGACAGACAGCGGTACCTACTCTTAAAACGAAATCGAAGTTTCGGATTCGTTTTCGTGCAAACGCTAATCTTAAAAAAATAAATAAAATTAAAAATTATTTATTTCAAACAATAAACATGAGTCCATACATATACGAGTAGCTATTTAACACAGAGAATAAAGAAAATAAAATAAAAACTCCGATAAAATGAGCCGAGTACCTATACCTACTCAATCAAGGAAATAACTTCCTTTATTGATTACCCTCCACACAAGAAACTTCCAGAGTGGAGATGATAGGCACTCTGCCACAGTCTTCACGATTCTGTTGCGACTGTCCCGCACTCTGCGCATCAGGGACGCGGTCTTTTTGCGTATAATATGCATATAATGCACTACGCAGTCGCACGCAGCACTCCCGAGTGTTTCCGAACCCTATAACTTTGTCATTTTGCTAACCCAAACGACCGACGTAAACTTGTATTGTCTTCTAAGGATATATTGTGCGAACTAATATATCGGAGTTCTGAGTTTCGTGTTATTGATTTTAATCGAATATTCGAATACTTATTGCTATTTCAGTATTCGAATATTCGAACTAATATAATATTCAAATTATTCGAATATTCGAATGCAAGCCCTACTACCAGCTATTCGGCCGAATACCGAATATCAAAATAAAATAAAACGTAATTCAACAAAAGAAATATTAAAGTGTTTATCGAAAAATCATTTATTTATTAGTTATTATATTGCTGTTTTTCATTTAATATTTCAATTAATCCAAGGCAAATAAAAACAAGTTTTTGGAATTTGTTGGTAACAGACGATTGCGCCTTTCTTCGTACACGCTTCGGAGAATAGTTTCTCACTACTGCAAGGTGACGAAAGGTATTTTTAACAGATTTTTTTAGCTTTGAGTACTGTTTTGAGTTGGTTGACCACCAGTTCTAAGGAATACCGAATATTCGGCTTCCGAATACATAATAATATTCGGTGGCTGAGAGCGCCGCCGAATATTCGATATTCGGCCAAATCACTTTTATCGTTATCGTTGCATCTCTATGTAATTGTCTTGAAAAGTTTAGCTGTGACAATGGAAGACCTCTTCTTCCGTTATGGCAAGACCTACTTTGTAATACAGTACAGAGTGGTGTAAATTTACATAATCTAATCATAAATTTTGTCAACAGATGTGGACAGAGGAATTATTCTCCCTGGCATACAACTTGAACCAGAGCAACAACCCTACAATCAAGTTTTTAGAAAAATTGCACACCAAGATAGTTTTAAAAGCCGACAAAACCGGGAAGATTCTTGTCAAAAAGTAAGTGATTGCATGTTTTCGAAATTTTTGGAATGCTTGAATAATATTTTGTGTTTTTATTTACATGTAAACATCTCTATTTTTTCAGGAGATACCTACCTAATTCAAGAAATAGTAGTTAGTAGAGTAGTACCTAATCTAGTTTTTACCAACTCGCAACATATTAGTCAGCCAGTTTTTTATGACAAATAACTATATATTAGGTAACTTATCAAATTACAATAAAATTTAGATCCTTAGTTACTTGAATAAACCTTGATTTTTCATAATGATAATATTCTTTCTGTTATTCGTCCAAAAAGCCAGTTCTCGTTATTCCACGAGCTGTAAGAGCACTTTCAGCGCCTAATGATGACGTATTAGCTTGCGGAGTATGCAAAATGGTTGCTTTCTTTCTATCCTCCTTTAGAAACACATAGTAAACACGCAATGCCGAAAATGAATCTACCACGACCCTAAAAACATCATTCGGTTTTTTACTATCCCACAACAATCCATTGTGTTTTATAGCTTTGACCGATGCTTTTTACACACGCCCGAAGCCAATAATCTAATGGAAATGTATTATTGGCTTGATAACGGCAGGTAGAGCACATTCGCTACCAGATTTTTAACCGATTTCGCAAAACTTAAAAAAAAAAACAGTTTAAAAAAGGGATTTGAAGTTGGTTGTTTCAAATTGTGTCATAGAGCATACCACGAAAGAAGCGCGGCGACAAAATTATTTGCTAACAACTCTGTTTGCAGTTAATCATTATTAAAAGGCCGTAATAATGTAATCTTTGTGTAGCCGAAGATATAATTTCTGCTTGTGTTTAGTCAGACCCATTAAGAAGATTAAAAATTATAATATCAGCAAAGGCCCTGTAGAGTTCTGTATTATTTTGTAATTGCTGTTTTTGACAGTACAATTTTGATCTTTGTTTATCGGTGTTAGAATTCACAATGCTGCGCACCATACTGCTCTCGAGAGACGCTCAATAGCTTTTCATGACTCCGCTGAGCCTCTATTATGTATTCAGATATAATCACCAAGATTAGTTAACAAGCAAGCCGTACTAAAGATTTGCTCGTGAATAGGTTAAGACGTTAATTGTGCAGAGAAGTTTCAATTTTCGCTGCGGTCACAGAATAACTAATGGGGCATATGGAGGTTGGCATTATAGACGAGCGATTATCATACTATCAACTTCTGCATTATATTTAGTGTATGCATACCCATGACCATTTTTTAGTTCGCATATATTTGAGTGGCGAAGAATATGTCACTGATAATATTCATTGCCTCATAAATTTCAATAAAATAGGTATACGGCTGCCTCGACTGAAGTATGTTTATTTCAACATGCAAGTTAGTTATAGAACTGTAATGAAATTAAAGAACGAAGTAAACCGGACTATTTATTTAAGTACAATGATGTAATGCTTTCCATAAGAACAAGTCACGCTAGTTTTTGACAAAGTTATCTAAGAATGGACGTGAAATCATATAATGATTCGATTCAAAGGTTTGTTTAAAAAGCGTTAACTCGTTTTGTGTAAATAAAGTTATATAGGTACCTGAGAAAAACGATTAGTTGGTAGGTAGGTACGAGTATGATTTCATACATTACATTCCATTACTGACATTTGGTATCCGTTTATTTGTAGCTACGTCGTCTATTGTGATATTCACAAACTGGTAGGTAACGTCAATCATACAACAAGGAAATAAACGATATTATAATGTGATAAGGTGCAATTTCGCCTCGTATAAATCTCGGATGAAATTTTTCGCTTATTATATTAACCTTAACACGAGAATTTATAAAACCTGGCCTAAAATGCCAGCTATTTTATTTTTGCCAACGTCCGGCCCCGTGCGCGATAAGGGATCGATTACTTATTAATACGCGCAGACTTTCAGCTCCGAATTAGAAGAGTACTTCGATAAAATGACAGAATGAGTGGCATTTATTTCTCGACCGATTTTTTTTGCCATGAATTCAGAACAAAACAGCTATGCCGAATCATAATAGGTATCTAAAAACATTAACTGAAAAATGTGTTGAGGTACGTTTTAGATCTTTTAGAAATTGTATGTTTACGATTGTCCATTAAGTTTTATGTTTGCATTGTTACACAGTATTGTTCGGGTGTTCGCTCAAAATAAGGAGGATAAGAAGAAAGTAGAAAAGGCGTTGAGCGAATCTGGTCTTCCAACGGGCAAGACTGACACCATCAGCCAGTCCAAGTTCCAGTTTGAAGATTTCTTCGCATTCTACAAGAGCCTTACGCAGCGGTCGGAAGTTCAGAAGATATTTAACAACTTGTACGTTTCCAACTTTATCTCTTTACCTAACGTTCCAAGTTTTCAACTACAATGTTAAGATTTTCATCCTTTTAAGAACTTTGTACTGGAACTCTGCCCTCATAAAAGGCAAAATGTTTATTCCAGTACCAATGATAAACTAAATAAATTACCAGAATAAATATTTCTCTACGCCTACGCTAAGAACGAGCTAGAACTGCGAACATGATATCTTTATTATGCGTTGGAGTCGCAAATTGACACTATTTAGTGGTGTGGTTATGAGTTCACGGGTTCAAATGACATGGCGGTGGCAATTTATATTATTTGCTGGGATCGTGGGGGCCAGATTGTGTGTCATTTAGTCTAACTTGTAAATTACATTAGAATACATTTGATCATAATTAATGAGTCCAGATTCGGGAAAAAATGTTTTTGGATGACTATGCCCGAACATTATACGTGATTTACTATGATTTGTGTTATTCTTAGTTTCCCAATATACACAAATCATAGTAAAAATCCCGTTATTATATCTCCATTTAAGTGTTAATAATCATGAAAGTTTTAAAAGTTTTATTCCTTACTTTCTAATAGGTAACTTGATATCAGAGTAGGGGCTCTGGTGAACAATATAACGTTTATCGTCTTCCTAAGACTAGCTAGACCCATCTTCAAAGTCGCATAATTTCAGAACTGATGGAAAGCCGCACTTATCCGCGACACAACTCGTGGACTTTCTGAACGTCGTGCAAAGAGACCCTCGATTGAACGAGATCCTACACCCGTACGCCGATCTGCAGAGAGCCAAAGACCTGATCAAGGCTTATGAGCACAATAAGTACCACCAGCAACGATCGCAGCTTACTTTCGACGGATTTTTAAGGTAGGTAAATTGAAATTAAATAAATAATGCTGGTCAATTTAGCCCCAAGCTAACATAGTGACTAGGTAACTGATATAAGTACTTAATTCTGCCATAAGTTGGTATAATATAATCACAAAGTTGTAAAAAATCAGCCGGTATTACGGTACATGACGAAGCTTTCATAAAAATCTCATATGTTTGTGTATTCTGAAGCTTATAAACAGGAACAAAATCTGCAAATTTCAAAGTAATGTACAAACGAATTGCGGCGACCGTTATGGAAATATGACGGACTTTTACCCCGACCTGTTTTATTTCCGGAAACATCAAACATTTGACTTGGTAGTGTAAAGTATTGCAAATTGTTTTCGTATTTAAAGTACAACAAAGGGTCGGTAAAGGGTAGCATTTGACACTTTGAGGGTTTCCCTTGGCGAGAGGTGGTGAATAAGTTATGTTGGGGGTCAGTTGAATTGTAAATCATTACTGAAAGCCTCGTACAATCCACATAACCTTTTCAAAATGTTTGCTTAAACCTTGATTACTTTACTAATCTACTACTAATCAATTAACGTGCTTTCCGTGCCTCGGAAATCAGGTTAAGCCGTTGGTCATGCGCTTGACCTCTCCCCGGTCGTGTCGGTCTGCCGTCCCATCGGATTATGAGAGCGAGGGAATAGAGAGTGCACCTGTGTTTGCGCGCACACACTTGTGCACTATAGTATGTCCTGCGCATCTGGCTAGTCTCCGATGAGACTGAGGTGGTTGAAATTCGGCTAGGAGGACATTATTATTATTATTACTTTACTAATTTTGATCAGATCATCAATCAGTGTTAATCGCCTGATAATGAATAAGTTTTCTCTCTCGTGTTAATGAATCTCTTGTTTTCCTCATTCAAGTCAGGGAAGAAATGGATTGAAATATTATATTCCCGGCAAACTCAGCGTATTTTAATCCAGACTCGGTCCACCGCTAATATCTATCGTCTTTTATATCCGGATTTGGGGTCACCTCGTTCCCGCAAATACCCGGACATTTTACAGACTGTCAGGTTTGCATGCCTGATAATAACCAGACAAGGGTTGAGGCAGATTTGAATTTAACAGTATTTTCCCTTGAAAATCCTGAAAATCCTATTTCTGACTTGTTATTGCCAACCTAACTCATGCTATTTTATTGACATGGAATTAGCAGAAGTGTATTATTCTACACGAGGATTAGCTCTTTAAAATTATGTTCGCTGTAAAATAGGAACTGGTATAAATCAATGATAATGAACGTAAAAGTCATAAATATCCAACCGGTTTCACGAACCTCATCATATTATTCTATGGTTAACCTGTTGTCAAGTGCTTTTTGGGTTGATTTCGAACAAAGATTATGAGTTCGAGTCTGTCAAATTATCGAATACAAAAAAAAAAAAAAAAAATATCTAATCAATCGTTTAAGGTCATGCGGTATGACTCAAACTAGCGCCATTGCTTTTCTTTCTTATAATTACGGAATTAAGGAATTTTTGAAGTCCATTGTACAGTTTCTGATACCTATCATAAGTTTTATTTTAATGCCCATAAAATAGTTTTCTTTTATTTCCTTTACGCAGAATAGCGAAGTTGCTCTTCGTGGCCACCGAACTCTGTTTTTGCTTCTCTGTCTAAATTTTACGAAATTAAACTATTTCAGAGGGGTTAAATTAAAGCTTATGATAGGTATCATAAACTACAGTGAACTTGAAATTGAATTTCATTAACGTAATTATAAGAAAGAAAAGGCAGCGGCGCTAGTTTGAGTCATACGCCTGAATATGCATTTTAATAACGTACCAGAATTTTTCGTAGGGCCAAGCGCTTGCCACAGCGTTGATCACCTCACCAGCGTTCGAGAAACCGACTGTAAGATGCATAAAACAAATGCATTTGTAAAGTTTAGCAGAGCACTAAAATGCATAAATACGCTCAATATTCGCGTTTTTGTTCTGCTCAAAAAAAATTGAGAAATAATTTCGTTAACCTCATGATAAATCATTATTTGGAAGGTATAAACATTTGTTTGCCATTAAATAACTTTTAGAATAATCATCTGAGCGTCTTGTCGAAGGACCCGACCCGAGAGCTGGTGAGTATCTGGCGCAGCGCATCAGCATTGCCATACAGCGTGGCAATGCAGCCAGCGTCTTGGACACGCTTCCGACACCTATAGTCATTGATCTCACAGAAAATCATAGTTTTCTAGATTAAAATACATAGATAATTTTCTTCTAGATTCCTGATGTCCGAAGACAATCCAATAGTGGCTTCCAACAAGCTGGACCTTTCAGACGACATGGACCAGCCGATGTCGCATTACTTCATCAACAGCTCGCATAACACCTACCTCACAGGGCATCAGATCACGGGGAAATCCAGCGTGGAGATCTATCGACAGAGCTTGCTGGCTGGATGCAGGTTTGTTCATTGATTTTTGATTAATAAACTTTTCAGGGGCGTGAGTCTATTGATTTTAGTAGCGAAACGTGATCGTGACTTCTCCTTTTTGTATGAGATTTGCGTAGTTCGTTCTCCGCACAGGCGCTGTACCATATTGTATGGAAAAAGGTTACGTCACGTTTTGAGGTCCATTCACTCCAGAGGGGTGAACGCTTTGGGGTAATGGACCTCAAAATTATTAACTTGATGATTTATGAATTAGCGTTTCATTCTCCAATTGGACCGCTGATAAAGGTATTCTAGATTTCAATGTTTCGGATACTAATAGAAAAAGTGAATATCTTGACAAAAGTCGACTTAAAGCTTCAAACATTTTTGTAGAGCGTTCTGTCGAAGTTTTCTTGAAACCAAAAATGTTGCCTCTACTAGCGAGTGTTGCGGAAACAATACTAGAGAACCCCTATCATATATCAATTTTCGTATCGCTAGACGAAGTCGAGTATCAGGTATTTATAAAACCTTTTGTTCCTGGACATTGATTCTGCTAATCACCCATCACCAATCTTTTTAATCTCTGTGACACAGCAACACATTGTCAAGATCAGTTGGTTCCAAATTCAGGAACGCGACGGATCTTTAAATATTCTAAGGCGCGAATGCGTGCATACCACCACGACCCATCGCAATTAGGGGGAGGTCACGTCTTCGCATTCTTACCCACACGGTTCAATTTCCACACCTTTACCTTCGCACCTTGACTAGTGATGTGGACACGTGCACTGTTGCCAGGTACACCGTAAAAGGTGCAGATAAAAAATATCCCCTAGTCGCCTCTTACGACACCTGCGGGAAGAGTTAGGATGGTGCAAATTCTAAGCCGGCACCACACAGCTGAAAGCTAATAAGCGAGTTGCTAATTTTAATCATTTGATTGTTTTGTAAAAAGTAAAACGGACTTCAAATCCCTTAAACTTGCACTGTTTTTGCGTGAGAAATACTAATCCCTCGGGAATAAAACCGAGCGAATTGTATTTGTCCGTCAGACCCATCAAATAATAATAAAAAAAAGATGCACTCCCTTTTCAGCTGTACGCAAATTGCTACTTTCCTATTTTTTTTGTGTTCCAAGATTTGTTTTTCAACTTCTGATCACAAGTGAGATACCTGATTATTGATTACGTAATGCGCTTACGCATGATCGATAGAAAGATAAACGATAATGCTCCAAAGCGCTTCATATGAAAGCTAGATTATCTGCATATCAAAGCACTGATAGGTACGATATCATTTCAATTAATTAATGCAAGTCTAGCCCAACGGGACGTGACACCCCAGAACCGTACTTGATTCACCGATAACTTTCCGGAATCCGGCGAACTAATTACAGCGATATCGATGCTAATATGTATAAAAAAATCACGGGTTGCGGCCCCAATGCGTTTTTAATCGCATATCCAATTAATGTGTTATCGAATATCGGTGTTATCGATATTACTACCGCCTGCCTTAATTGATGAACGACCGATGGTAATAAATGTAAATATTTTGTAAACAAAAGATTGTATTGTGTTATGTTATGTAGCAGAGCGAAGCTTCTGGATCAATATACCAGCGTCTTTATGGATAAACAAATTACCTTCTGAACTTTCGAGCTAAGCAGCTAAGAATATTTTTATTCTGTTTTAGCAATCCCTTAAACTGTGTTTGTCTATAAAACGGGATATAATGGCAATAAATGTTTATTTAACACTACAATTACGTAATGCGCATAAAAGATTTTTCTGCAAATAGGAGTATCTAAAGCAAATCCTTTTAAAATCTTATTATTTTACCTCTTAAATTGATAAAACTATTCAATAATATGTTGCTTTTTGATATCAGGTATTTCTGTTCTGTGTATAAAATAACATTCAAGTCACTTTTAAGCCCACAAATTAATTGTTACTATTCCGCTTCCTAAATGGTTCTTAATCGCTTTAAAATTCACAATGTCATTAACGTTTGAGCATTTTGTTATGGCAATCAACCGATGTAAATATACTAAAGTTTGTTTTGTTTTTACAGAGCGTTTGTTGATGCTATTATTTTAATTACGCAGTATAATGTAAAGAATACAGAGTTCGTTTATTAGAATTGACTATCCTTTCATGTTCGGATCGAATTAGCCCCCCTTAGAGACTACATGAGTACTTTGCTTAATGAATGTGTCACGCCAGAGTCACACTCAATAAACTAGGTACCTGTAAAATGTCTACGAAAAAGACGCAATAGTCGAATAGTGCAGTACCTACCTACTACCAGCAATCGTTCGGATCGTTTATGAAGTCTTCGTTTGGCGCACTTAACTTACAATACAGTTTATTGTAACTGCGCCAACCTACATAAACCATGTGATGGCAGGATGTTCTGTTGATTATTGGTTGGCTATTCTACTTACTTAGCTGTGTGGTGCGGGCTTAGAATTTGCACCACCCAACTGTTCCCGCGGCGGGTGTCGTAAGAGGCGACTAAGGAATATCCACCGGGGTCGAATTCTATTACTGAACTGCGATCCCCAACCATGTGATAAAAGCCAATATGGCGCTTATCACGGGGAGGCCTGCGTCCAGTAGTGGACCAATACAGGCTGTTGAGGTTGAGGTATTCTACTTAGCAATATCTTATGAATAAAGAAATGATGATATACGATATACCAGTATCCTTCCTATATGTAAAGATTTACTACGAGCAACGATCGTTTATGAGTTACTATACTACCTAACCTACATAAACCATGTGATGGCAGCATGTTCTGTTGATTTATTGGTTGACTATTCTACACAGCAATATCTTATGAATAATGATATGATGATATACCAGTCTTCGTCCTTAGATGAGATAAGATGATACTAGCAAATGCTAACTATGTATTTCTCTACACAGATGTGTAGAACTGGATTTCTGGAACGGTCGAACAGAAGAGCCCGTGATCGTCCACGGCTACACCTTCGTCCCGGAAATCAGCGCTAAAGAAGTGCTCGAAGCGATCGCTGAAAGCGCTTTCAAAACATCTGACTACCCTGTGATACTGAGTTTCGAGAACCATTGCAACCCGCGGCAGCAGGCAAAGATTGCTAATTATTGTCGGGATATATTCGGAGATATGCTGCTGGATAAACCGTTAGATAGCCACCCTTTGGAACCTGGTAAGTAATATAATAATAATAATAATGCTGGACAATTCACACAGCATTATCTAACCCCACGCTAAGCAGAGCTTGTGTTATGGGTACTAGATAACTGATATACATAATACAAGTGACCTACACCTTGACACTTCGTTCATGATTCATGAGTTCATGACTCATTCTTTATAGGCCCATGCCCATACACCTGTATCTGGTACACCTTACAGGAAACATGATGGTTCTATGCTTCTCAATCAAAAGATATCTGTAAAGATATGCTGAGCTATGGGCCATTTCTCTGCCACAATAATATGTTAGTCATGCATATTCAAGCAACTTATTGTAACTTCATTTTTTACTCATTCCTCCTTGTAACATTCTTTAGTATTAAGTGGTTTTAATTTTCTATGTTTGGCTTTATTGTGGTTTAAGAGAAATAAACTAATTTCATATCTATCATATAACATGCTAGATTGTACTACCTATTATCATAGACAAAGAAAACTATCTTGCACTTAACTCGTAAAAACGAAAACCAACTTTTCTGATCGTCTACAAACGGTTCGTTTTCCGGGTAGACCCCTTGGTCTGTCCTATTATGGAATAAAAATATGAAATCTCAGAGGCAGTTCACCACTTGTAAAGTAATAACGCGGAATAAACTATAGGTACGATTGTACTACCTATTGTCATAGACAAAGAAAACTATCTTGCACTTAACTCGTAAAAACGAAAACCAACTTTTCTGATCGTCTACAAACGTTTCGTTTTCCGGGTAGACCCCTTGGTCTGTCCTATTATGGAATAAAAATATGAAATCTCACAGGCAGTTCACCACTTGTAAAGTAAACTTTACCTATCCTGTCGTCTGTCGCCTACGTGTTTACTTTTATTTTCCATAGCGACGACTTAGTACCTGTAGTAGTATGAAATACCTAGATACCTACTAGTGTTGACAAAACACAGTCACAGTGCGCAATGAATAAATTATACAATGTAAAGTTTGTACCGGCAATTCAAATAAGAAACTACGCTCCAAAGGGAATTCCTAATGTAATTTGTTGTTTTGATTCTGCTTCTGTACCAGTTCCGGTTTTGCAATAATCCTATAAAGCCGAAACTTTGTAACCATTGAACGTAGAAATTACTTATCGGATTGCGAGGAAACTATACGGCACTTGAGGGAGTTTTATAAGATGTAGTACAACAATCGTGTCAACTTAATTAAGACGTCGACAAAATCATCATCAGCGCTAGTAATGATGCCCTCCTTTTATTTCGATCGTTATGAAAAGGACGGCAATATTTTTAGTGATGTAATAAGTGTCACATTTGTTAAGTTTATTTTTGGCGACAGCTGAACAGGAGGTCCTTTGAAAAAAGAACGAAGATGACGGATGACATCTATCGCATGAAACCTCTGAGTGAAACAAACAGCTTTACAATCAAGTTGCATCGGGCGCGTCACTAACTGACACCTTTCGTTTCGGATATCTAATTCTGGGGTCACACTACCGGGAAACGGCAATGCCCATCATCGCAATAAATCTCGCGGCAGTTGATGCGTAGTGTGGCCGCTTCAACGTAATAATTCTCGCGGTGTCTCTTTGATGTACTGCCACTCATGCTAACGTCAAACGGCTATGTAAATGCCGTTGTAAAATTATCACAATAAGTCGTGGCCACACCAACGTCCAACATCCAACATCACGAAATTAACGGCATTTCCCGATAGTATGCCCCCAGAATTATAAATAAATGTCAGAATCATTTTCATATTAAGCTCATCGAAAGAATGGATCGGTCGTCCTTTGTTTTCGTCTACTTCGAAAAACGAACGTAGTTGAACGATGACGTCTGAATTGACACTGTTGTATTATTTTAAAACCGTCAAGAGTGGTCTATTTCCTCACAATCCAAAAAGTAATTTCTACGTTCAACTAACCAAACTTCGGAGCTGACAACGCTTGCCTTAAAACGCGGAACTATCGCTAGCATAAACTTACATAATCACATTCGAGATTTAGCTAGACCTTCGATAACCGACACTCTGTTCTATTAAACAAACCTTATGGAGTTGACGATATAGTTGATTTTCGTACAGCGTCAGTACTGTAGGGGTCACGTTATCTTAGATCGGTTCCTCAGATGTTGGCAACGTTTGTAACTTAGTCATAATACTGTAACTCGCTCTGCAAGAGTTTGAGAGCAAGAGCAGGCGCTTTGCCAACATAATTTATTTGAATCCGATACCTGTCTCTGGTCCACGTACATTTTTGTTAACTTCCTAAGATATATCGGCTGACAAAATTGTTTAGAGATAGATCTGGCAGTAGCTTCCTAGGCCATTGAAAAAGTCTTGGATGGCTTCCATAATGTCCCAGGAATATGTGAACAACTATTTTAAAAAAAGTTTCTAGATCAAAAATATGCCACTGTGATGGTCTATTTTCAATTTGAGTTGTAGCGTACTTGATAAGAACAGGTGTAGTCTTTTTCTTCATTAGTTTTATCAATGGCAGTAAGGCTAAGTTTATAGCTTAAAGCAATAGCTCCTAGCTACTCATATCCGACAGGAAGCGCTATGAGATCAGAATTGAAGTAATCGGGGACAGGACTTTATTAGACAGACCTGTGGGTTTGGTATTAAAAAAAAAAATGCTGGACAATCCACACAACATCATCTGGCCCCAAACTAATCAGAGCTTGTGTTATGGGTACTAGACTACGTGCTAGATGACTGATATACTTAATACACATATTTGCAGATCGTACAAACATTTTTCGTACGTTGCTCATAATATAAGTCTTAGCCTGTACACCGAAATTTTGTAAACTTATGTTTCTCATGTGTTTCACCTTTGACAAAAAAGTTATTTTGCCTTGGTATAGAGTATAGAATTCAAAAGAGATATTCTATTCTCTGTACCAAGGCGGGAATCGAACCAGCAACTTCCTGCGTCGCAGGCAGACCTTCGCCCGCCGCGCCTCATCGGTCATCGTATTGTCACAGTAAACTCTCACATATTACCACAGATGGCGTTGTCAAGGGCTTTTTCTTTTCAATCTGAATATGCCTCAATGGGAAACCATAATATTGATATTTTATAGCTTATGGTGGGAATTCCTAACACATCGTCGATAGCTTTGATCTAGATACCTTGTCTGTTTACATTGGCATGCAAGCAGGCTGCCTTTGACGCCTGAACGAGACAGCTTGTTTTCACTACATTATCGGCTATTGATGTTTGAACACATGAGCTAGGGTGAATATTTTCTGTAGAAAACCAATAAGATTCTTGTTGATTTGCATAGTCACGAAGGAACCAGGCAAAAGCTAGGTTGGCGTACAATACCTTACGTTTATATACTCGTATTTCTTCCTAACTTTTGTAAAGGCGATATATTTTGCAGTCTTGTCGGCTAACCCTAGATCTAGTTTAAACTGAATATTGCTCTGGGATTTTTATATCCCAGGAACATTCTTTACGCTTGATATATAGTGTTTACGTGATACGAAGAAATGAAAATAAACGTATCTGATAAATACTCTATAACATTTTGCATTAGTCGTGGAAGACTTTTCTGATTTGTCATCGAATAAATAGTACTTAACAGAACGTTTATTAACGCTGTATTATACTGATCTTCGGAAATTATAACTCGGAAATAATTAAACATGATAGCAGAGTACACGAGAGACCTACATAATAAAACTCTTTTCGCTTGGCAACAAAGTTCGTTAAACTTTGTGTGGATTGTATGAATTCAACCGTTTATCGTGAAACACAAATGTTATGGTATAAAACATACCTATATTACACTAACGATACTGACAGACAACGCACAGCCCTAACACCTCATTTTTAGGGTTCCGTACTTCAAAAGGAAAAAAGGAACCCTTATAGGATCACTCTGTTGTCCAGCTGTCTGTCTGTCTGTCTGTCAACGCCCTTTTCTCAGGAACGCGTGGACGTATCGAGTTAAAACTAGTAGTTCTACGAACAGTAGACGTCGCGAACACTAACTTTTTTCAACAATTAATTTACATACTACTTAATGTACTAAAGTAATTTTATTTAAAACGGGATATTTTGGTACCTAGGTAGGTACCTATATAATGAGAACTTCTGTGGGGTTCATACTTTACCCCCCCCCCCCATTTCCGAAGATTGCATAGCGACCCATCTGAAATGTACCTAGGTACCTATGTAGCGTTTGTGGATATGGATCTATTATTTTACAGGAAAAATATACTTTGAGAAGTTTGTAAAACTAACACCTTTTCAAAAGTTATTGTACATGTTCTAGTAGTTCAATGATGTTCTAGCAGTTCTACGAACAGTAGACCTCGCAAGCACTAACTTTTTTTTCAACATATTAGTAACTTATATTATATTAAGTACTAAAGTTATATAAAACGGGATATTTAGGTACTTAGGTATATGTACCTACCATGTTTTTAGGCGGTGACTCCTTGCAAATCGCCATGCCAGTGTGAAAGCATCTTATCACGGAGCAAAAGTGCCCTCTTATCAGAATAAGCACCAGCATAGGTAGGCGCCAGCCTTCCTTTAATGGCGCTAAACTTGTCATAAGTATTATAGGTACCTAATATCTATGTAATTATCGGTGCCTCTTACTTTTGGACGCGTTGTAAGAAAAATCCTATGGGTAGGTAAGTACCTACCTAAATATTGGTTTACGCTAGTGTGGTGTGCATTGGGCAACTTACCAACCTTAGGTGGTAGGTAAGGGTAATTTTTTAGTAGGTATAATTATATACCTAGCTCAAAACTAATGAAATGATTTCCTTAGGTACCTACCTTTGAAATAATGCCCACCGTGCAAGAATAGGCGTCTGTTTCTCCTGAACGGATTCAATCTTGTTTGTGGGTAGGGTAGGTGAGGTAGGTAAGGTGCACTTGGAAAGGTAGGTAGGTATTACAGATCACTTCACTTGCGATACGAATTTTTGAACGAAATGTTGCACAAACACATCAACCATTAGACCAATTGTCCATACAAAGTACCTAAGTTACGTTCCTCAGCAAAGCTCGAAATTCTGTACCTAGTATCAATAGATGGCGTTGATCCATCAGCCCAAAGTATTAGTTATTTTATTATTTAACCGACGACGACGGTGTATGCGACCGCGCTATTTCATATAATTCTAGAAGTGTTACAAAGATGTTCTAATAGGTGGCGCTGTACTGTAAATGCTCTCTTGCATATTACTGCATTTTGCGAAGCTATTCTGCTCGTCATGCCGAAAATCCTCATCAGATCTTTACCAAATTTTTATAAGAACAGTATAAAGTTATTACCTTTCAATTAAAAGTACAATCATCAAAATGAGATCTCTTAAAGCGGAGATATTCCAAATCCGCCTTTTTGCCTTATTGTGGAAGAAGTACGCCTTTAATCAAAAAATCCCGACGACAATAAAATTCTATAAAATCATAGAATCTGTACCCAAAGTTTCATACCATTCGGTTGTAAAATACGACCTGTAGAGGAGTACGGACATACTGACAAAAACGCCATTTTGGCCAGACCTGAAACGAAGACTTTCGTTCACTAACGTTCACGACGTCAATTAACGTCAAATACTAAAGTCAGTGTAAAATAAAAATAAAACTTCTAAGTCACTACTCAAAAGTTATGTCCGAATATTTTTATATTTCCAAGGGAATCACATGCACACAAAACCTATAGGGTACTTCCCGTTGACCTAGAATCATGATAATTTGGCAAGACACAAGGTCTTACGGAACCTTACTTAGTGCGCGAATCCGACTCGCACTTGACGTTTTATTTATAGAGACAGTTTGAGCATTTCTTTTATAATATTGAAAGGCTAACCACCGGTTTATCGAACGATCGGTCAAATCGATCGCTAAATGTTTTTCGAATGCATTTTTCTGTTTTCAAGCGCAACTAATAAGCATTTTGTCCATCATTATTTATTTATTTTAGTTACCGGCTCGTTATTTAGCGGTAACCATCGCCGCATCGCTGCAAGATGTTTCAATAAAAATACACACATAATGTAATAATTTATTACCATATTTGAATGTTTTCATTATGTACTAGACGATCGCCTCGCGGTTTCACCCGCGTAGTTCCCGTTCCCGTGGGAATTCCGGGATTAAATATAGCCTATGTCACTCCCTGAAAAGTAAGCTTCCTAACAGTGAAAGAATTTTTCAAATCGGTCTAGTAGTTTCGGAGCCTATTCAATAAAAACAAACAAACAATCACACAAACAAACAATCAATCAAATCTGTCCTCTTTATAATATTATAGTATAGACTACCTTTATTCAACATAAATGTAGCTAAAACTTCCCGACTCGTAAACCGACCACCAATAGAATTGTTTATTTCTGTTTATTCAATAATATGAAAAATGAAGTCTCGTCTTATCCAAATGTCTTTTCATTCAGGAGGAGAAATGCCGCCGCCATCCTCTCTGCGGAACAAGATAATAATAAAGAACAAGAAGAAGCATCATCATCATCATAAGGCGGAGGTGACCGTGGTTTCTGAAGAGAGCGAGCAGAGGTTGGAGCCGATACCCCAGGGCAATGGGGAAATACCTAATGCTGTGGTAAGTCTTTAAAACTTGCCTTTAAAACCTTTGACATTTTATTAGTAAAGTAAAGTAAAAAGTAAAAAAAGTAAAAAGTCTTTATTTTGGAACACATTGAAGGATGTAACAAAAAATAGGCAGCGATGCGACCTGCAGAAGTAAAATACTGTGTCGCAGTTCGCAACGCCCACCTCCGATATGGGTTAGAGCTCATACACACGAGCGGCACGATGTCGACGGCAGATGCAACTTCAGCCGTCGACACCCGTCAACGGCAGCCGCCGACGCGTCGACGGCTGCCGTTGACTTGTCAACATCGAAGCTCTGCGGCAGCCATCGTCGACTCTCTTTGTACAGGAGCCAGTTGCAAAATGAATTCCGAAGAAGAAACACTGTTATTGCTTTTACTCCGTCGACGTCGACAAAAACGAAAAAGAAAAACACGTGCGTGGGTTTCAGAAATATTAATGAATAGAGGACAAGATGGACATTTTTTTACGCTTTATCCACTTTTACGAAGGAACGAGGAACAATTTTTCAATTATTTTCGAATGTCCATTGCTTCTTTTGATGAGCTAACGGCTATTTTGCAAGATTCAATAACTCGCCAGAATACCATAATGCGGAAAAGCATTTCAGCTGAGCAAAGAATCGCCATGACATTAAGGTAAGTAGGTTTTCATTTAATTAAAAAAATATAAATAATTTGAAATTATTTATTTTAATGCAATTCCACATCAATATTCTCACTGGAGCTCATTTTACAAAACCGCGACGCGTGCGCACTCCTGGACTATGTGCAGTCCACTGACAAAATGGCGGACGCGGCACGCTACAAACACAAACAACTGCAAGCGACGCTATTGGTCGACTCCTGCCGTCGACGCGTCGGCGGCTGCCGTTGACGGGTGTCGACGGCTGAAGTTGCATCTGCCGTCGACATCGTGCCGCTCGTGTGTATGAGCTCTAAGTTAGTTCCATGAACTTTAGGTACTAGGTTTATAATATACAAGCATCGATCAAAAATTTCCGGCCGGCCCCCCTTAGATGCACAATGCGTGCCCTGAAAACGTCAGTATCAAAAGGTATCCCATTTGGCATTTTGGGATACCTTTTCAACTAGTGTCATTTTAGCTCTCGGACCGAAAGCATGGTCAAGTGCTCGTATAAAAAATGCAATAATCGACCGACCAAGCAACAGAAAAAGGATGGAATTTCTTATTTTCAGTAAGTTTAAATGTAATTTTTACCTGTGTATTGTGATATGAGCCAATTGAGCCTTTTAAACTTGAGAAATCAGCATTAAATATTGTTGTTGGGTTTGCCTATGTAAAAATATTTATTTTGTTCTAAGTTGATGAATGGAGCGGCTGTTGTTTCTAATTTTTTTTTTAAATTTATTTGTGGTAAGTTGTATGTGATAATTTTTTTTTCATGAAAAGACATTTAAAATAACTGGTTGAGGTTTAGGTATACCTAAAATAACTAGCTGACCCGCCCTCAATTTTATTTGCGTGGACTCTCTAATAAAAGAAAGACTAAGATTACATTACATAGCAAAAAAACGAATCTCAAAAGTTAAAAAATTCATCAAGGAGATCTTTGTACAATAAACTAAATCTTTTTTAAGGAAATTGAAAATTTAATTTTTCCTTTAATTTATATGAGAGTACCTAGGTATTAAACATTTGGAAACGTCATATTTTCAGAACTTAGGAATTACTGTAGGTAGTACTAGTAATATAAAATGGGTATTTATTGCGTTTACTTACCTATTGTTTTCGACGTTCAAAATTAAATAGTAGGTAATATGTTCATATGGCATAAATAATGTGTTCATATGGCGTAAGCTTAAAAGTATTTTATAAGATCTTAGTTGACTGGAAATAACGTTTTTTTGGCCCATAGAAAAACTCTTACGAAGCCGCAGGCAGACACTAGTTCTTTTAAATTTAAAGTACCTGAAATTGTATTTTAGGTTTATTTCACTAGCTTTTGTTAACTTATTTATATTATTGTATGTCCGAAAGGGTCACCTTTTGTTTGTTGACTGTTGCGTCGCTAATTTATAGTTGTATCAATAAATGATTCGTTATCTTTACCTGAATTCTGTTGATTTTATAATCCTTATAAAAATAAACAGTGTATAAATTATTGTTAGGTACCTTCCTACCTACTTACAAAATAAAATAAAATAAAATAAATTCGACTCCACTAATCTCTTGTTCCGCATGCAAAAAACTTGACAGGCTCTGCGCAAACTGTCTGCGTCAAAACAAAACGTGGACACTTTTCAGTGTCATTCTTGTAAGGTTCTAGGTATCTACGGGGGAGGCCGCATACTTGATCGATGTATACAAGGTATCAACTTATTTTATGAAGTTAAATATAAAAAGTTTTTAAATAAAGAAAAATCTATAGAATATCAAATTAAAGAGAGTTAGGAAAAGTTTAATTATATTTTAACTTCTATCTAAGGCTGTAGCACAGTGTGTGTGTGTGTGTGTGTGTGTGTGTGTGTGAGAGAGAGAGAGAGAGAGAGAGAGTGTGTGTGTGTGTGGTGTTTGATCACATGATGCTCCTGAGGACACCGGTCTCTTAAGAGTCCGAGAGAGATTTTAGTTACATAATTCTTTTTATTCCGGTTTTGCTTGGTTTAGTTCTTCTGTTATTACTAGTAGTTCTACGAACAGTAGACCTCGTGAACACTAACTTTTTTCAACAATTAATTTACTTATTACTTAAGTGATATTTGGGTAGGTAGGTACCATGTTTTTTTGTAATTCCTGTTTGTAGGTGCATAACCTATATAAGGTACATAACCTTCAAATTTCTGTGGGTTTCATACTTTTTGAAATATTTTGAAAATAGTCGAAATTTTACCCATTCCCCCATCTCCGAAGATTGCAGAGCTATCCATCTGAAATGTATGTAGCGTTTGTGGATTAGAGATGGGCCGAATATTCGTTTTATATTCGGTATTCGGCATATTCGGCAGCTTTACCGAATATTCATATTCGGCAGCTTTACCGAATATTCATATTCGGCCGAATATTCGGCTGTTATATAATGTTCGGCAAAGTGATACTCAAAGTTTTTACTGTTAAGACCCGTGTATTATCATGATTTGAGTGTACAGTCTATTGAAGTTAGTATTTTAGAGTGTAGCTTACTGATTTTGTCACTGAAGCTTTATTTTCAACTAAAGTAAGTTGGTAAAAAGGTAATAACTTCAATCAATGTCTTCACGCCGCGCCGGATCCACACGCACGCTTGCAGGGTAGGCAAGGAATCCATAATAACTTAATGCAAATTATAGGTATCTAGCGGTTTTGGGATTAGGCTTCTGTGTTAACTCTTTAGAATAATACAGGGTGGCCCATTCAAATCGGTCAGTATGGGAAAGTCTGAAACTGTAAGACATACGAAGATTTGTTCTTAGGAACCATGTCACCGATTTCGATAAAAAGAAAAACTGCATTCATACAATTAAAAAAAAAGTGTACCCAACTGGGGAATCGAACCCGGTTGTTTTGAAAAAATAAACTTACACTATTTCTATTCAGATATCGTTTGTGTAGGTCTTAAGCAGTAAATATCTCTAAGAAACATAATGTCGTAATAACATAATGAATAAAATGCATTTTTTTCACATACTTTAATTTATCATAGTAGGTGTTCAAAGTGACCACCGTTACAATATTCAGCAAGTTCAGGCATGTAAAATTGTCTCTATGGTTGTTTGCTTTGTACCTCTCTACTTGTTACATACACCGTGTTATGTATCATGTGGCATTGGCATTGCATTAAACGTTTAAGGAAGTTTTGTTATCTACAGTGATATTATTATCTATTATTGCAACTGCTTACTTCTATTAATCAAACACTAACAATCAATTGAAAAGCCCACTTAAAGTAAGTATGTAGATGTTGTAGATACAGAGACGTGTTAAACCTCATTTGAA